>CM076598.1:905000-5905000 GCA_038502835.1 Octonoba sinensis | reverse complement strand
TGTTGTACCAGTAAAAATTTCCTTTTTGCTCTAAGCTCTAATACTAATAAGGTGTCCAAAACAATTTCTTTTTCCATTAATATGTTTGCATAGATTTTGTTTCATAAAATATGGCTACAATCTGTGCATATACTATATAAAAACAAATATCTGCTGTCAGTATGATTTGTTCCTTGAATGCTTGCCGGAAGGAAAAGGTTAAGGAGTATCGATTACATATTGGTTGAACCAGAGAATACCTAATATCTGCAAAAGGTACGGGGTGATTGATTATAAAGTATACCCGAGTGGCCAAGAAGAATTCATTCATATTCAAGGGAGGAACCGCTGGTATAAGCAATGTGCTGTTTTTGTTCTCATTCTAGTTCGTTTAGGATACTCTATTTCTTCCAAACGGATGCTACATGCCAGTTCAGATACCCTTATAAAAAGCTCATCTAGATTGAGTTTTCCTTAAAATAAAATATGATTTATGAATTTTGAATTTTTTAAAAAAATTATGATCTGAAAAAATATTAATATTTTTGACCATGAAAATTATTTTTATTGTTGGGTCTGCTTATATTTTTACATAAAAAAAAATCTTCGCCATACCCATTGTAGTTTAGACATTATATGCAGGAACATCAGAAAACTTTTTAGTATTATGAGACTTGTTTTTCTCAATTTAATTCTGAGGAAACGGTTGAACGGAATTACACAAAAATTGGTATACAGAGTTAAATTTTGATACTGAATACAAATATGTCATAAAAAAGGGTGGTTGTCATTTAAAATTTTAATAACAGAATTTTGTAACATACATTATTCCTGTTAAAATGACATATTTCAGCTGTCTCTAGTGTAATTAGCAGGGGTGCCACTCTTCAAAAATTTTTAAACTGAACTTTTTACCATGCACAACATAACAAAACCACGTAAATTTTTACAAATATGCAGAATTTTTTAAGATGCCCATACACTTGAATGTACCAATATTTTCTTCAAAAAAGACAAATTCTTGCTTTCTCTTTTGTTCTTTTCTGATGTGAAAATATCATTCAATATATAATTAACCAAACAGTTTCTATAGCTTACAGGGTCCGTACTAAGATTGAAGAAAAAAAGTAGGAATTTTTCTTTAAAGAAGTAAGAATTCAAAATACAGACGAAAATACCTACAAATGTACATATTCTGTAATGTTTGTTTACAGAATAAATACACACAAAAAGGGGCTTCTTCAAATAATAAAGTTATGGAATTTAAAACGAATTAGAGCTCTAAAGTGTACTTAATAATTTGAGCTTCTTTCCTCTTCTTGACAAAAAGAAAGCATTAACACAGTAAAAGTTCATCTAAATTGCAGCCATGTTACTGGAAGCTCTCCCAATACTATTTAATTTCCATTTCCCTTAAAAAAAAAGCAAATTTTTTTTCATTGCACTTAATACGCAACTCGATTCTCCCATTCATTACGCGATTTCTTCTTCAAAATAAATAAATCATAAACAAAATACTAAAATCAGCGCATGAAACAACTTTTTTGCAGCTGAAGAGATTTTGCAAGAAAGGTGTAAAAACAATTGTTTATTTGATTCTTTCTCCTCCATCTCGGACTTTGTTTTCTTTGTTCAATGTCATGTGAATAATGGATTCCTTGATTTTGATGGAAAGAGACCTGCCTACCTTTTTTTTTTTTTTTTGGTAACTCATTCATTTCAGATCGAATAGTTTCATTTGAAATTTAAAAATATTTAGAAACTAAACGTGCTGCGCCATTTTCAGGGATGTTAGTGGGTAGTGGCTAAAAAAAGTAAAAAGCTAAAATTCAACGTGAATAAATAACATCAAAACGCTTCTAAAAGAACACTTTCAGCACAATCTAAGCATTTTCAGGATTCTTTGGATTTTTCTTTAAGATAATTATCTCTGTGATCAAACAGAATAAATCTTTCAAGGTAAAAAAACAACTATTTTTTGACATTTTAAAAATCAACCTTAATTTTTACAAAATTGCATTCTTTATTTTTATGTTTAATGCTTTTTTAAAAACTGATTGTAACAACTGTGTAATAGACTATAAAATTAAAAAAAATTGACACAAAGAAACTGGTTCAACATTTAATTTTATAGGATTTGACACCATCTTAAACAATCTCGGAATTGCGTTTATATTTAAACTAAAGTTTTAATGAAAATAAATATAAATTTTGTTTGTTAACCGTATCAAAAAACTTAATAAATAGCTGAAGAGAAAAAAATCCGATTCTTGCAAAAGATGCAGAAAGATTGGGCAAAGAAAAGTACATGTGCGTTCTTTCGCGTGCACGTGGGAAGTAGGCTTAAGTAACGTTAAAACATTGCAGTAATAAAGTAGCAACCTTTTAACATCTATTATTGGTTTATTCTTTATTATTTTTTAAAAAGTAGACAGTACTACAATGCAAATCAGACTAACAACAATACAATATTTTTTCAATATTTAGAAAAAAATGCCGTTTATGAGAGATAATGAGCATACAGTAAAACCTGTTTTTGTGCGGTGGATAGGGACCGCATAAAAGAAATCTTACAAAAAAAATATTCGGAAATTTTATAAATTCTTACATATAATAAACAACTTTGTACGATATACTACCTAAAATTTTTTTATGCGGTGGATAGGGACTGCATAAAAAAAGTCGGACTTAGAAACTACATCAATGATTTATGAAATAGATGAGAGAATGCTTTCAATTAAATTAAATAATTAAATTAGACCTAAAGAAATTGTAAAAATATTTAATTCTTCATTGTACATATACATGGAGAAGTTTTCAAATTATACATTAAATAGGTTGCTTCTACTCGTCGTAATCCAAAACGCTCATCTTCTTGTGACGAATTGGTTGAAAATCGCTTTCGTCGCTTGAAGATAGGATTTCAATTGATTTCTTTTTTGGTATCATGAAGTCAGTGAAGTTTTTGTGACGACGGTCGACTGGTCAATTGCTTGTAAACGTCACGGTAGTGAGACATGCATGATCTCGGTTCTTTTTGGAATTTTTAGCGTCTTTCTGCATTGGTATCTATTTTAAGAAAATGCGTTTCCAAATTTCTAGAAATCTGGATCCCTGCACATATTTTATCTGCCGTAATAGATCCCGGTTCTTCTTGTCCATTTTCACAATCTATCAAACTATTGATAATGTCACTATCATCGATAGTTTGGTCCTCAATCATCTCGTCAAGGTCATTTTCGCCGAAATTATCAAAGACTTCTCTTATAATTTTTAAATATGTATATGTACATTGATGGGAAACATTAAACTGGTGCTAACGCCGCTAACATTCATATACCGCATAAAAATAAATCGCACGAAAAAAATCGCACAAAAACAAAATCGCATAAAAAAAGGACCGCACAAAAACAAAATCGCATTAAAAAGGACCGCACAAAAAGAGGTTTTACTGTACAATTATGCTTTGGCGCAAAACGGGCAGCACTCGAAACCCTAGTTAATTACTTCTTGCATCGCGCGTGTACTTATCGGCACTCCTAGTTTCGTGAATTAACTCAAATATTGGAATAAGTTTGCGTGAATTTACAATGTTTCGAAAATAATCTTGTTATTTTATCTTTAAAACAAGATTTTTTTAAGGAAAAAAAAAGCTGAATTTTCGGAAAGCTCAAACTTTTTGAAAAAAGCGAAATTTTCGATGAAAAGTTGAGAAAAGCGGATTTTGAGTGTAAATAAAGCGAAAATCCGCCAAACGGCGAAAAAATTGGCATCCCTGCATTTTGAAAACGCATCGTTTTTAAAATAGCGGGAGAATTAGAAATAAGCATTTTAAAAAGAATGAAAATAAAATCTAATGAACGAACTTACATCCAAAATGTTCATTTTCGTACTATTATCCATATTTTCGATCGCGATTTTTCTAAAAAAGTTTTTTTTTTTTTTTTTTTTTTTTTTTTTTTTTTTTTTTTTTTGCGTTAGCGAATTTTCTTAGTTGTTGTTTTTGTTCTTCATTTATAATTTCACTGAGAATACATTTTGACAGGGGAACTTATTCGATCTGGGTCACTTTGTCAGTATCTTACAAAATATACTTAAAATAAATTTTGGGCTTATTATTATTTATAGAAATTCGGTATTTCATTCATTTTCCGACCCTACAGACATTTTCTTCCCTTTATAAGTGAAAATTTAAAATAAAATTACTGCACATACTCGAATTTTAGTAGAAAAATTTAGTAAAGGAAAAAAAAGCCCAAAATTGGAGGAGCGACCTACACGCGCGCCAATACGCTAAAAAGTGTTTTGGAGCAACTTGAGAATATGAACATTCTTCCGGATTTTAAGTTCAAACCTTTTAACTAAACACCAATAAAAATAAAACTCCATGGAGTTGATGAAGTAAAAATTGAAAAAAGGCAAAATTGTAAGTTTTGTAATTAATAATAAAAATATTGCAAAGCTTTTATGAAAGGTTCATTTTGCGATGAAGTTTTTCATTATTTGATTAAAAATTCGTTATCACAAGAACGAACCCTTCACAAAAGAATGTAAAAGGAAATCTTTTCCCAACAAACACGCCGAAATATAAAATCGCTTGATATGTCCGATAGTTCGTTTTCTTTCCCCTTTAAAAAGGGGGGCAGTTATATAACTGCCACGGGGGGGGGGGGGGGACATAATCACGTGACACATCGCGCCGGATCAGTCTCGGATAGGGAGGAAGGAAAGTACGTTTGTACACTTGTACGTTTTAGGAAATGCAAAAATAATAAAAATACGCGAGGAAAAGTAGGAAGCATACGAACCCTGAAGCTTACTAGTTATTCAATTGTATACCTCGCTTAAAAATCGTTAATCGTGAAATATTTATTTTGAAACAATGCGCAGGAAGAGAAAAAAAGTGCACAATATATTTTAATTTTACTCCACTTTTCTTGTTTTTTTTCACAAGACTTATTATTTTTTGATGTTTTCTTCCTTTTATACAAAGAAAACAAATTCAAATCCCAGAGGTGAATGTCGGGGGAAGGGGGGAGGAATATTAAGTGTTAACACTAACGCTTAACATTCGTTCTAGTGATTCATCCTTCTCCAACTCATCGGACTGCCAGACTGCGTTTTCTTTGTTGCGTATCGTGTCCTTAATTGTCATACAAAGAAACTTTAGCACCTTCAATTTTAAAATTTTCAAAACTAATATTTTCGTTTGAACTTGTAAAACTAAAAAATCTTTAGCGCCTACAAGACTCAAACCGTTTTCAAAATGCGTTCTTTTTAAAATAGCGCAGGGGGTGGAAATAAACATTTTGATAAGAATGAAAGTAAATTTTAATGGACGAATTTAAGATCGGAAATATTTATTTCCGTACTATTATTTCTTTTTCCGATCGCGATTTTTCGCGAGTTCGTTTCTGCCTCTTCAAATTTAATTAATAATTGTTTCTGTTCCAATTATCAATAGTAATAATTATCGGCATTGTCGAAAATTTCGAATAAAATAAAAACAATTTAAAAAAAATCGCTGACATCGGTAATTTTCTAAATTTTGAAAATACGGAATTTCAGGTATTACAATGCGGAAAAATACCGGATTTCTGGTTTATAACCGGAATACAATCACCTAAGGGTGGCTATTCCAATCTTTCGACGCGCGAGAAGCGAGATAACAGGACCGCAGAACCGGTCTGACGTCGGAATCCAGTCCATATGCATTCCAAGCGAAATGCGACACGACGGCTACCGGTCGAAACAAGCGGGAATAGTCCATCCGGAGAAAATGGCAGGGGTGACAGGTTTTCGCGGAAAGAACCAATCAGAATGCTCCTTTTAGAGGAGCGAAATTGAATTCAAAGCGCCGAGAGTTCAATCGTTTACCGCGCGCGCGTTTCTCTCTTCTGAGCTTGCTCGCTACCTTATTTTGTCACAATGGTAGGCGCGTAGGAAAGGCCGGGGGGAGGGGGGGTGCTTCATGCCCCCCCCCCCCATTAGAAATCAGAAAATTTTCATTTTTATACCAAATGATGCAGATTTGAAACAAAAAAGTGTTACTGTTTGTTTTACATTAATCACATTTAATAAATGTATAGTTAAATCTACGATTCGTTGATTAAACTATACATTTACGTGTAGTTGTTAGTGTAGTGTTGATTAACTATGAATGCGTAAGGATTTCGGTTATTTTGTGAAAACTATGAATTTATTTTAATGATCTATAAAAATATTCATTAATTAGTGATTTTTTGTAATCACCGAAGGACTTTATCCCCTCCTAAAATGGTGAAGAATGAAGATTTTCCTTAAAATAGGACTAAGAGGACTTCCCATGGCCAGGCCATCTACCATAGCACCTGGCCATGGGAAGTCCTCTTAGTCCTATTTTAAGTGATTTCTATATGCATTATTTTGAGGAAAAACTATTCCAGAAATTGCAATTTCAATTTTACGTTCGTTATGTGGATGATTGTTTTGTCCTAACGGACAGTAACTTGTTAGGTATTGATGACGCTCTTTCGATTATGAACTCCATTGATCCTAAAATCCAGTTTTCTTGTGAGAAAGAACTTAATAGTAGCCTCGCGTTTCTTGATGTTTTGATTTCTAGGAGTGAGTCTGGTTTCACTACTTCTGTCTATCGTAAACCTTTCGCTGTTTCTTTACCTCCTCACAGACTGTCGTCTCATCCGCCCAACCAAAAATATTTGGCTTTTAATGCTCTTCTCCTGAGCTTCTCAAGATTGAACTCAACTATCTGAAAGCTGTAGCTGTTGATAGAGGATTTTCTCACTCTTTAAATGATTCTATTCATAACAAACTTTCTAAAAAAACTTGTGGTCCCAATCATGTGGTTTCTAGAAAGAATTTGGTTGTTACCATTCTTTCATTCTGTCAGTTTTCGTATTGCTAAAATCCTAAAAAGGTTTCAATTTCAAGTTGTTTTTGCTCCTAGCAACAAACTTTCCTTCTCTTCTCTTAAAGATAATGTCGATCAACTTAACACTTGGGGTATTTACCAAATTAGTTGCCGTTGCGGCCTTTCTTACATTGGACAGACAAAACGTGCTCTGAAAATTCGGCTAAATGAGCATAAAGGTTATGTACGAAAGCAAGAGCTAAATAAGTCTAGCATTGCTCAACATTGTTGGAATTCCAACCATTCTTTTGATTTCAATTCTGGGAAAATTATTCAAAAATTCCCCATTAGAGCTTGACTTTTGGGAATCTTATCATATTACAGGAATAGTTCTAATTTGGTTAATGATTCTTCCTCAACTCCTTATTTTTTACAGGTCTGGCATAAGTTCCTTTAATTTGTTCTTTCTTGGTCTTCTTGTTAGTTATCCTTTTTATTGTCAATTTTTCTCCCCCCCCCCCTCTCCCTTTTACATGTGTACTTTGTTTTGCTTTTTGTTTTGGTATTTTCTGTACTTATTTTATTTCCATTTTATTCTTTGTATTTTATTTTATTATTTTGCAATTTTCATGTATTTTCACATTTTTATGCATGCTGTTGTCTTTTTTGCTTTGTTTTTATTGATATTCCTTTTTACTTCCTTCCAACTGCATTCGTTTGTTGCTCTCTTATTGGGCCTTTCCTGCTACTTCTACTTCCACTTCACACTGCCTTTATTCTCATTGGTTTACAGTTAATTCTTGGCTATATAAGCTTTGTTTTTGTTGTTTTGTCTGCTTCATTTGGTTGTTTTGCATCTAGAAGCTCCCTGTCGCATTTAAAAGGGATTCCAAGCAATCCCGAAACATATGTCTGCGTTTTAATGCTCATTTGTGTTTAATTTAACGTGAAATTATATTTCTATTACTTTGCACAAAGTTAAATTATTATTATTCTGTCTTTAACTTTCTTTTTTCTCCATAGCTAGATTTCTATTTCCATATACAATAACAAGCAGCATATGAGTTTAAAAAAACACAAAAATAATGTCATTCTACAAAGTATTTGACAGAAAATTTGGAAAAATAGTTTAAGCGATCGCTGCCCGAAAACCTTTATTATTAAAATTATTTCTCTTTGCTCGCGAAATAGAATATGTTGAAGTAAAAGCAATAGAGGCGTCTTATGAGTGCTATTTTGCCTCATTTTTGTCCGTTTCTCGTTTAATAGTGACTTAGTACATTAAATGTCATTGTGCAATAATATTATTCCATCTGCTTTTAGTTTGTCATGTTTCTTATTGTTGCAAACTGTATCTCAACTGCAGGTGAGCTCATCTACCCGATGGGCGTTCCCTTGCTTCGTGGAACATTCATTCCTTTAGTAGAGCAATAAAGAGTCCAAAGTACTTTAAAAATAACATAAAAACAGTTTATTGAAACATTTCAATCTGAACTACATAGCACTGCCCCGCTGACACTGCAAGGTTAGTATTTATACAACTTTTCGGTGTTGCCAATAACAAAATAGTAAAAGTTAACAAACACAAACATGAATAAATTATCAGAAACACGACACAAAACAAAATCTACAATATTTCCAAAATCGAATCGCAACATACTCCCCACTTTGAGTCAGTTGGTAACGACTCAAAAACATAATTACCGAATAAATCCAATTTTGCTGTATTCTTAACCAAAGAATTCAATGAGGTGAAATTTTTAATTTTCCCTTCCCTAGAGATTATTTCTCCTTGATTCATTTCCAACGGAAAAACACGTTGAATAGGTCGCGCAATTATCCCTGACTGAGTTTTTACTTTAACAGTTCGGATTTTCCCGTCACGACCTGGAATTAACTCCATTACCCTAGCTAAAGGCCAATACAATCTCTTTTTGAAATCATCACCGATTAAACTATTTCATCTAACTTTAGTTCCCTACGATCTTTAGTCTGAACCTGTCTCTGAACCAGCTGACTTAAATATTCTCTTCTAAACCGCCCTTTCAAATCTTTCAGAAGTTTAGCTCTGTATCTTATGCGTTTTTGCAAATGTTTACTGTCTATTTCAGACAAATCCTCAACGTTAGAATTATAATTCTCGGCCAGAAACATATACGGAGTTAAAGGGATCAAATCATGCGAACTCTCCGATACGTAAGTTAAAGGTCTAGAATTTATAACCGCTTCACATTCGCATAAAATCGTCTACAGTTCTTCATGAGATAGTACCGAGTTTCCTAATGTGCGTCGCAAAAGTTCTTTAACTAGTCTAACTAACCTTTCCCACCAGCCTCCCCACCAAGCGGCTGTGAGTGGAATAAACTTCCAAAATATTCTTCGAGTCTGATTCTCTCGTAATCTTATTCCAATCTAATCTGGAAAGTTCATTAAACGCACCTCTAAAAATTAGTTCCATTATCGGAATAAATGGTCCTCGGCCTACCTCTCCTCCCTATAAATCTCCTTAAAGCTAATAAAAATGCTTCAGTCGATAGCGAAGTCACAAGCTCAAAATGAACTGCCCTGTACACGGCGCAAGTAAATAAAACAATCCAAACCTTGTTACCACTTTTCAAAAATAGTGGCCCCGCTAAGTCAAGTCCTACAATCTCAAAAGCGGCACAATCTTCAATTCGATCAGCAGGCAGAGATGTAGGTTCCCACCACATCGGTTTCGCTTTATATCTTTGGCATTTCACACACTTATTCAAAACACTACGAATAGTTTTACGAGCTTTAAGAATCCAAAATTTTTCTCTCAATATACATTGCAACATTTGAATTCCGGCATGACAATTCTTTCTATGCGTATAATCGATTAACATTTTTGCGAAAGTACAATTACCAGGTAACAGATATGGGTACAAAAAGTCCGAAGTATCTTTACGATTAGTGATCCTAGTTTTCACCCTTAAAAGATTGCCACTATCAGTTATCACTTCAACTGAATTAACATTTTTAACATCGGAAAACCAGGAATTCTGAATTGAACGAATCACTGATTTTTCAGCATGCTCTATTTCGTCAAGAGAAATTTCAGAATCTTGAATAGCAATTGAATTCTTTTTACAATTGTTAACGAAACGTAAAACCCAGCCAATTACACGAATCATCTTAGCATAATCAAAAGTTCTTAGGGCATACCAAGGGGGAGAACTTTCGGACATATTAATATTTATCAATTTGACTCTTTTCCGTTCTAAATCAACATCTGCCGATGGGCACTCAGTTTTACTATCCGGCCAGAATTCCGATTCTTCCTTCAACCAAAAGGGACCGCTCCACCAGTTAGAATTTACCATCCTCTTTATCGAACACCCTCGAGACAATACATCCGCGGGGTTCAGGTTACCAGGAACGTGTCTCCAAGATTGAAATTGAGTCGATTCATTAATTTCCCTGACACGATTGGACACAAAAACAGTCCACTCCCCTCTTTCTCTGATCCAACATAAGGCTACAGTAGAATCAGACCAAAATGTTATTTTAATGTCGAATAAATTAAGGGCATTTTTTACGGAAAAAGCAAGCCTAGCTCCAATGCAACATGCCATTAATACCAAACGCGGAATACTTAACTTTTCAAAGGTGCTACTCTTGCCCTTGCTCGCATAAGTGTTACCTTAACTTCCGCGTTTTCCACAGCTCTCATAAATACGCATGCCGCATACGCATCCTTGCAAGCATCGACAAAAACGTGCAATTCAATGTTTACGTTGGAACCGACATAACGCGGTATTGCCACATCTTTTAACAAATGAATATCCGCTATCCATCTATAAAAATCATTTTCAATATCAGGTGGCAATATCTCGTCCCAAGAAATCCCGAGTCTCCATGTATTCTGCAACATGAGTTTAGGAAGCAGCATTACTGGAGCTAACAACCCAATCGGGTCAAAAGACTGATTGCACTATAGATAAAATATGTCTTTTAGTGAGCTTCATATCACAACCTAACACATTTACATTAATATTACACCTCAAAGTGTCCAAATCTAAGTTCCACAATAAACCTAATAATGACGTGCCACCTGAATGCCTAGTTGTGTGTTTACAAGCGACGTTACTTTCCCAATTTCGCAAATTTAAACAACCCTTCGACATAAGACCCTGAGCCTTTTCAATAAAATACTCTTCCTCAGTCACATCAAATACACCAGTAATACAGTTGTCAAAATAAAATGAGCATTTTAACTTTTCAATAACATCTGCATATTTCAGAGGAGAATGATCCAAAAGATGCTTAATGGACGCATTAAGCAAAAACGGGCTTGACGAAAGACCGAAAACAACTCTACAATGTCTATATATTAGTTCCTCATTGTCAGCAGGATAAAAAAAGCGCAAAAAATTTCTATCTCCTTTTGCAATTCCCAACTGTAAAAATGCCTTCTCAATATCGGAACTTAAACCTATAGGGTACATTCTAAACCTGTCTATAATATCAGGTATCAATTCTACAAGATTAGGACCCTTAATTAAACATTGATTCAAGGAACATTTCCCCCTCTCGCTTGCAGATGCGTCAAATACCGGCTTCATTTTTGTTGTTTCACTACTATCTTTAATAACCGGTCTATGCGGCAGAAAATGACAATTATCATTTAATTCATTTTCGGGAACTTTTTCAATAATGTTCAAATTTTCCCATTCATTGAAAATGCGTTGATATTCCTCTAATATCTTATCATTCTTTAACCGTTTTATCATTCGCACATGCCGCCCCCATGCTAAATCTCTGTTATCCGATAATTCTATACAATCATTTTTCCAAGGCAACTCCAATTCATACCTTCCCGTAGGTAGAATGGTTAACTTATCCTGAAAATTAATTAAATCTTCAACATCTTTTTTATTTCTATCCCTAGAAATAATCGGATCATTAATACCCAAACATTCTAAATCCCATAGTTGTTTTAAACAACTGTTACTGACATGCATAGAAATCACTGTTAAAGCCTTTTCATCTCTATATTTAGAATCAAGCCTTTTCATCTCTATATTTAGAATCAAGTTTTCCCATTATTACCCATCCCAATTTAGTTTTACAAGCAGGTAATCCCATGTCTAGTTGTACATGTTCCCCCGTTAACAATTTTCCGAGAACATCTGCACCTATCAGCAAATCAATTTCTTTTTCCTCACAAAAAGAATCAGTTAACTCAATATTTTTACTTTTTAACTCTTCAAGAATATGAAAATCACCGACATTTGGTACAAAACCGCAAATTTTTCCTTCAGAAAAAACCTCAAAAGAACATTTATAAGTATCCTTCAAGTCACCAACTGCTATAACAAAGACAGAATGAAGTAAAGGGGCAGTTTCCCTACCTCCAAACAACCCATGTACAATTCGTTCTTTACGAATAGGCTTTAACTGGAATTGTTTTTAATTCTTTCCGATAGATAAGATCTTTGAGACGCAGAATCTAGTAACGCTCTAACTTTTATTAGTTTACCTTTAAGGTTTACATTTACGTATAAAGTCTGCAAAAATACCCTTTCGCGGTTGCTATTATTTGAGTGACACATCGACCTTTGGATCATTCTCCTTACACTTGAAAACATTCTCATTATTAAAATTAGGACACATTATCTTAAAGTGATTCTCATTGCACTTAAAACACTTTATATTTGCTCTACATCGACTTTTAAAATGACCGAATTTTAAACAAATAAAATAACATTTCTTATTAAAAATAATCTTTTCCTTATCTTTTAGACTCATTCCTTCGGCTTTAAAACATTTATAGCTCGGATGCTGTTTTTCATAGAAAATACAGTGCGAAATTAACTTACCCTTGTTAAAATCACCAGTCGTAAAAAGCATAGAAGATGTCGGAATTTCACTATGTCCCTCATTTACGTTACCGGTAAATTTTCCCGAAATGTTAGCGGTCTTCGCTCGTTTTGCAGGGGCACAACCAAATCCAGAGCGGGCCAGTTTTATCATTTCTTCAGATTCAACTTCATGTCGAAGAAAGCACATAAGTTTATTTAAACTTCTTTCCGAACTTTTAGAACTTCCATCAGAACTTCTATTCCTTTCCCACGCGCGTAATACCTTCTCTGGTAGACACGACTCCACAAGGGGACCGAGGAAATCAGCAAATTTCTCTTTTGTTTTTCCCAAACTCTCTAAAGCCATTAACTTTCCTTCAATGGCATCGTAAACTGAAGACAACTCAATGTTCGAATGACCGGACACCGCATTTTGCATTACGAGATTTAATAAATCTCGCACATAAATCTGAACAAGTAAATCATCCCGTCCAAATCTTTCTTTCAATTGTTCGATCGCCTTTGGATAATTTTCAGATGTTGGGGGAAAACTGTTCAAAAGTTGCGCAGCCCGAGAATTAGGCACAACGCATTGCCATAGGTACTGAAACTTGTCTTCCAGCGCGATATCAGGATCATCATGAATCTTCGAAAATTGGCTCCAAAAACCCAGGTAGTCTCTTGCCTCTCCGGAAAACCTCTTAAACTCCAGCAAGGGTAGTTGAAATTTCCGACTCTGACGAGTAGCAGACTGCCGGCTTACTACCGAGTCATTATCATCTTCCGAACTCTTCATTAACACTGAAAGTTTATTCTCTATTCGCACTTTCAAGGTTACGAAAGTATCACGGTATGTCTCTGACTCGGCACAATCACTTAAGTATTGCGCCTCTTCTTGCAATTGTTCAAGTACACCTTTCTGTGTAGCATCCAACCTTTCGAATTTATCATGGAGTTGAGTTAATAGGATTTTCAACTTTTCACCATCACAGACTTCCTTAATCAATTCATCTTCTACTGTCTTCTTAAACAAAGTAAACGCAATTCGTTGTCCTTTACGTTGACCTTTAAGCAACTCCATGTTTCACAGTTCCACAGAAACAAAAGATATCCAGTGCGGACGCCAAAAAAAACCTATGTTGCAAACTGTATCTCAACTGCAGGTGAGCTCATCTACCCGATGGGCGTTCCCTTGCTTCGTGGAACATTCATTCCTTTAGTAGAGCAATAAAGAATCCAAAGTACTTTAAAAATAACATAAAAACAGTTTATTGAAACATTTCAATCTGAACTACATAGCACTGCCCCGCTGACACTGCAAGGTTAGTATTTATACAACTTATTCGGTGTTGCCAATAACAAAATAGTAAAAGTTAACAAACACAAACATGAATAAATTATCAGAAACACGACACAAAACAAAATCTACAATATTTCCAAAATCGAATCGCAACACTTATTATTCCGAAATTGTAAGCAATACAAAGTCAACTCAATCAAAGTACGATAATAATTTTAATTTTTCCAGTGTAAACTTTTTTCTATTAGCGTTTTTTTTTTTGCTACTTCGATCCTCCCACGTGTTACACTTTTCTGCAATTGTGCAGCAATCTCGTTGCATCTGCTTTTAGTGTGCGGTTACTCTCATTATTTCACTTTTAGTTTATAACATAGAAAAGGTTGGTCAAAAATAAGAAACAATTTTCCAGTATACATGTTTATTGATCGAAATTTATTGTGTCCAAGTTCGACTTACAATTTTTAAAAATTGATTTCTCAAAATTCGAGTTCGCGCGACAGGATTTCATAACATCTTAATAAAAATGCTAAAATTTCATTATTTTCAAAGATTGATCAATGTATATTTTTTTCAAAATACATCTTAACTTTTTTATACGATAATTATTTTAATTTTTAACCGTGTATACTTACTTCGTTTTTTTAGCGCATTTTTTTTTTGCCTTCTTTGATGCTACGTGTTAGACAGTTGACAGTTTTTCTGCTATTGTACAATAATCTCGTTGCATCTGCTTTCAGTTTAGAATATTTCTTCTTATTTTATTGCTAGTTTACAACATAGAACATATTGATAAAAAATATGAATAAATTTTTCAGTATAAATGTTTATTGATCGAAATTTTATGTGTGCAAGTTCGACTTGCAATTTTCAAAAATTTAATTCTTAAAAAAACGAGTTCGCGTCACAGAGTGAAATAATAATAAAAATGCTACAATTTCATTAATTTCCAAAATTGACAAGTATATATAAATATGTATATATATTTTTTCAAAATACATCTTAATTTTTATAAACGATCACGTGTTTTTCAGAAGATATTTGTCAACAGAAAACTGCTGGTGCTCAAAAATATTGGCTTATTTCGGTGACCTTACATTGTGCTCATGAAAATATGAAGAACATGTCAAGTATTTCAGTGTTTTTTCAACTCACAAGAAAAGAAAGCTAATAAGATTAGTTATTAAGAACCCCCCCCCCCCCCCAGCATTCATTTGTACTGACAAAAAAATCTCACGTGTATGTTTTTAAAGCAATATTCAGTATTTCTTGGTTATGAACGGGGGGGGGGGGGGGGGCGGGCGTTACTGCGAGCGAAATATTTCATTTTTATTTTAGAAAAAGAGCTATTTTTAGTTAAAATAACTTTTATAATAAAAAATAAGCATATAATCGTTCCCGCTTTTCTTTTAAAAACGGGGGGGAGGGGGGATTATGAAAAAATCTGAGAGGATTTCGTTAAAGATACAAACCCACATTATTTGTTAGTCTGTATTATAACATCTGCATTCTTCTCCATGAAAAAAATAAGAAAATAAAGGTAGCCGCACTTGGCATTTGCGGTGCAGGTGTTATAAAGAGAAAATGTTGAAAAAAAGGGAATTAGACCCGAGCCGATCCAATAGTTGTTGAGTTTTATTGCAAAGATAAGAAAAATAATTAAAAATCCTCTGATATAGCATTTTTAAAATTTTTTTTAACCTCCAAATACTTTACTAGAATCGCGAGTGATTCTTTTAGTTTTAATTACTATGTAAACTTGCCCCAAACAGTTCTACGGTGCTTGAACAATGCATTTATGTTTTTATAAACATAAAAATTAAGTATTTAAATGACATTTTGACAAGCATTCTAGACGTTTTAATGGTTTAAAGCGACTTTTTTTCCATCGGCCGATGGCCGATGGAAGAGTAGAGTAATCGACAATCGGCCAATCTCGGAACAATCGGCATCGGCCAAAAGATGCCATCGGTCGAGCCTTACTTGGAAGTCATCATTCATTCAAAAATCAAAATTCGCGTTTTTTTTTAGATAAGAAAAAAGAATTAAAAATCCGATATAGCATTTTTTCATTTTTTTAACCTCCAAATAGTTTATTTATTTTACTAGAATCGCGAGTGATTTTTTTAGTTTTAATAATTATGTAAACAGTTTTACGGCGTTTGAATAATGATGCTTAGCAATTGAGAGAAAATGGTTGCGTGGAACGTTCTTGCATTATACACATACTATAGTAAATGTCGAAATGATTTAAATGACATTTTTGACAAGCATTCTACACGTTTGTTTTAATGGTTTAAAGTTCAAAGTGACTTTTTTTTCCATCGGCCGATGGAAGAGGAGAATAATCGGCAATCGGCCGATCTCGGAACAATCGGCATCGGCCAAAAAATGCCATCGGTCGAGCCCTAATAACAATAATAAGGATGATGATGTGTGCACTTAATTTGAATAAAATGAGATAAGAGTTACAAAAAAACATAATATGACACAAAAAAAACCATAATTAAAACAGTAAAAAATATTAATGTTAAAGAGCAATTAAAAACAATTGCATTTTAGACCTTGACGGCAGTTTACTTAGTGAAAAGAAACTTTATTTTAAGAACACAAAATGTTCTTGAAGAGATTAAATTAAAAATAAATAAATAAATAAAAAATAAACAAAAATAACTCTACATAACACCGGATAAATATATCATCCGGAAGACCAAAAGCGTCTTCTTGTGTCCTATAGATTGGTCTTCTTCGAGCACTTTGGCGATTTAAAAGGCGCTGAATTAAAATCCCGTCGTCAAACGCAGACATCTTTATCAATCTCGCCACCTCACTTGCCGGCGAGATTCGCTTCGACCAAAAGAGGCGCGCTAAACTCGTCCCGACCGGTTTGGAATGCATGAGGGCGAGATTTTTGCTCCGTACCTGTGAATTTCGCTTCAGCGCCATCTAGTGAAGAGTTTGTTTTTGTGCTCGCATTCAATTTTTCGATTGAGATTCTTTTAAACAGTTCGTTTTTTCAAAAGCGATTTCTGTTGATTGTTTGATTTCGTTCCTTCTTTCTAATATCAATAGCAATTTTCTTCTGTCATCGTACTTCTGAGGTAAAATTCGATTAGCTTCTGTTTGGATAATGATCTATCTGATGATGCTGATGGTTACTGGTAAAGTAAGAAAGATGTAAAAGGCAATGCGAGACTTGTCTGGGAGACTTAGATGATATAACATTGTTCTCGATCATTATTAAATGAGGAACTTCAGATATATTTATTTGTCAAGTTTTTCTCTCCTATTTCACTTCCCAAAATGTTTCGCAAAATGATAATTTGTGATGCAATTGAGATTGCTACATCGTTTTGGTTCTTCTTGCAAAATTTAGTCACTGATTCCACAAGTTATTTATCTGTGCACTCGAAAGCCTTAATAGATCTGTTAATGCTTTGGGAGTTAAAAAATTGAACATATTGTTAATTGAGGACATGCACTTAAACCTTTGATGAATTTGGTTTACCATTATGCCCAATAGCAGCATAGAAAACTTTTACTTTGAAGCAGTTTCTTGGGGCCCTAAACTGCGAAAACATTAAAAACAAACTTTTTCTCTGAAAGATCAATTAATGCTATCGTTGCATTATAATTCTAAATCGGAGCTTATTTCATGCAGAATTATTCCCTTTAAAAACAACTAACGCTATAAAGCAAAATTTCAACAATACAATGCTTTTTTTCGAGAGTTATTTGCATGGGGGAAACTCAACTCCTCAAAAACGCCGAAAGGGAGAGAGAGAGCGGATGGAATTATCATCAAGCTTTTATAGCAAAAATGTTCCATCCGACATCAGTTGATTTGCATTTTACCAGCTTGAAATATCCTGAAACAAACTTCAGCAAACAATCCTTCCGTGTGAGTGGCAACACCATTTTTAAACTCACACTGGAAATAAATAACATTAACATAAAGGTTAACTGTACGAATTAACTTTCTTTTTCACTGTTTATTTAACGGTTAGAACCGTGAAAGTTGTTTACATTTTAGCACATGGCATTTTAACATTACGGATGTCGGGATGTTCGTCAATAGGTACTTAAAACGAATTCTACCCCGAGCCCTGGAGATAATTCCCCATACACGTGATTAAACATTTTGCATTAGGAACGCCAAGAAACTTTAATAAAAATAAAATAGGCATATTTTGCCAACAAATTCCCCCCTTCTTGATGCTCCAGTGCAAAAGAACACACTTTACAATATTTACAATTTGTATTTGATAATTTAAATATATAAATACTTTTGAGCAATTGAAAAAAAATTTGTATAAGCATATTGAGACAGTTGAAAAAACACATTTGAAGAAAATTTACACTTATTCCAATTTTAACATATTTTTGCTTATACTTTCAAGTTTTGCTCGGTTTAAAGGTTTGGTAAAACAGTTGGCTGGGTTAAGCTCAGTAATTACATGTTTTAACTCGAAGCAGTCATCAAGTACAAGATTCCTTAAGAACTGGTACCTTACATCTATATGTTCGGTTCTTGAATTTTCTATTGGAGAATTTGAAAAGTCAATTGCGGCCCTGTTGTCACAATGGAGGATGCTTTTATTCAATTTAAATTCAGGGATGTTTGCTTTAGATACGTCGGTTAAGATCCGATCAAGCCAAACAACTTCTTCAGCTGCATCGCAAAGTGCCATATACTCGGCTTCCATGGTCGAAAGGGCAACGCACTTTTCCTTGAAAGTTCTCCAAATTACAGGTACTTTGTCCATAAAAATTACTAGTCCCCCCATTGCAGGGTTCCTACCATGGTAGACCCTCAAAAACAGTTGCTTTAGTTGCCTCAGTCAAAAAAATAGTTGCCAAAATAGTAGTCTAAAGTTGCCAAAATAGTAGCCTTTATAATTAAAATTAGTAAAAAATTGAAGAAATAAAACTTGATTATTTTGATCATGAAATAAATATTTTTGCCATTAATTTCTGGTTCTACTGCACAAATAGCAAACTTCAGGCTTAGGTATATAATTTTAAAAAATATTCCAAAACAGCATGCCACTGTTCTAGCAGTCTTTCTACATCAGGTCCTATTGTTAACCATCTAGTTGGCACATGCTTAATGAATTTATTCTAGGGTACAGCAACTTTCTGTTGTACACATTCAAAGTCGTCTAGTCGTCTCTACAATTATCCATAAAAGTAAAGTTGGTTGCCTGAAAAGCCAAATGACCTTGTTAAGAGAAAAAGAAATCGAGTTCCCCTAGTCCTGTAGAATCTTCTTCCATTTCAAACTCTTTACAGTTAGGCACTAACTCTATGAAGGCAGAAATAATATGCACTTTAAAAAGTTTGCAGGGTAACGTGGCTGCTAATTCATGTGATGATTTGAAAGGAATGTTTCAGCTAATGTTCCCAGGATGTGTTCCCTTAAGCTTTAGTTTAACCCATGCAAAGCTTGGCTACTTAATAACTGAAGCTGTTGGTGCATATTTTTATGAACAGTTAACTAATGAAATGAAAAATACATATTTTTCACTTTTGTCTGATGAAGACAACCAATCTCAAAAATAAAACAGAGCTTTAAATTAGTGTACGTTTCTGGAGCAAAACCAGGCGAAAAGTTGTTAGCCATCACCTTCATACTTTTTTCTAGGCCATGCAAAAGCAGAGGACATTGTGTTAGCTAATCGCAAAGCATTGTCTGATGCTAATTTGTCTGAAAATAAACTTTTAATGATAGGATCTGGCAGTCCAAATGTAAATATGACTAAAAAGAATGATAAAAAATGAACTCATTGAAGAAAGGTGTAAACCTTTAATTGACATAGGTAGTTGCAACCTACAAGGCATTTTTAAAAGGCCTTGACAGTTTGAGAACACTGTAGCAAACTATTAATTGCCATTTTTTACCTTTTTAGGGGTTTTCCTTCACACAGTGGCATAGCTAAGGGGGGCGGCCTGCCAGGGTGTCACTCGTTCTGGGGTGACAACCGGCCCAGAAGGGGAAACAATAAACCTTTAAAAGCTCCATAGAATAAAACAAATATCTTGAACTAGATTTTTTTGAATTATTTTCTTTTCTACTTTTAACTGAGCAAAGTGTTTCCTTACAAAAATATTCGCAGAGGTCTTTTACTGCAAAACACACTATTGCTGTCAACAAATACATTAAATATTATAACTCCCACGATACAAATTGTATTTTTTTATTCTTTTTTTTTTTTTTTTAAAGAGGGGGGGGGGGGTGACACCGCGGATAACCGCCCCGGATGTCACCTATGCTAGCTACGCCACTGTCTTCACATACTGCAAAACAGCAGCAAATCCTTTGCTTATGCAAGCAATTTTTTTATTCCACATAATACAAGTTACGTCATTTGCCGATATCTGGTTGCACCCCCCCAAGAAGAAATAAATTATCCTTCTTTAGGAACCAATTTTTTTGAACCATGTATGTTTTTAACTTTTTTCCTGAACTAATTAGCAATTCAATATATGAAAAATTTGCACCTCATAATTTGATTTTTATATATAAAAAAACATAAGCCCCATTGACGAAAAATATTTTTAAAATTTTCATGTTCATAGTTAATAGAAAATTCTCAAAATTCTGCAATATTCTTCAATATTCACTAAAAGAGTGAATGTTACTAAATAAAAAATCAAATAATAATCTCATAGTCTTGAAAAATACATACTTAAAAATAATTCATTAATAACTAAAATAAATAAATAAAAATAAAATATAAAAATTTAAACTGTCATATGATATGCTAGTTCAGACTTAAATTTTAAATAATTAAATTATTTGTTGGATGCAGAAAGATATTTTCTTAGTGCATGCTGAACTCTGAGTGAATAAATTTTGGGGGGAAAATGCTCAGAAACAGAAATGACAATTTTCATTTCTGAAAAAAATATTGAAGACTATTAAATAAATAAAATTTTAAAAAATGTACAATACAGAAATAGTGTGAAAACATTAAAAACATATTCTTAAAAAATTATACTTTTATGAAGATTTATTTTTGTTTTAAAAATGAAAAACTTCATTTAGCCTTTGTAATCATTGAAAATAATAATAATAATAATACAGTGGCGAGTCAGAAATCCGCGCTGATTTTGTCCAAACAGATTGCTAAATTTGTACCGTAAAACTGGCGCAAATATCATATTCAACTAAAAAATAACCAAATCATTTCGCTTAATACGCTTTGAATTGTGTACTAATGAGAAGATAATAAGAAATATCGCACAACGAAAACAGATGCAAAAGGATTGCTGCACAATTCCAGCAAAGTGCCAATATAGCGCATGACACGTGGTTATCAATGAAACAAAAAATAAACTTAATATACGATGTTTTCAACCTATAAAATGTAAATGCCAAATATTTCGACTATTTAAAATTAAAAGAAAAGCTTTTTGCGTCGAAATTCGAAACACATCAATATCTGGCTTTACCTTTTCAACTAAACACCCAACATATAAATAAATACTGCACATTCCCATAATTTTATTTTATCTGAGCGTTAAGTAACAACTGTTGTGGCAGTAAAAGGTCGGAAAATTGCGCAATATACTGAATTTTGAAAAAAAAAAAAAAAAAGAACATTCTGTATCATAACAGATCGTAGAAAAATCCAACCTCATAGGGAGAAAATTAA
The DNA here is from genome assembly GCA_038502835.1 of Octonoba sinensis. NCBI lineage: Eukaryota > Metazoa > Arthropoda > Arachnida > Araneae > Uloboridae > Octonoba > Octonoba sinensis. The sequence goes on along the minus strand of CM076598.1, from coordinate 5,883,388 downwards.
ATAGTATATTTTTTATGTTGTAAATAAATAATGAAAGCAACAATGAAAAAAAAAACGGGGAATCGCGTAAACAAACTTAAAAAAAAATCACGATCGATCGAAAAACGAAACTTTAACTATGACAGCGATCAATATCTTTAGAAAAATTATTTTAAAACATATTTATCATTTTAAAAAGTAATATTTTACGATACATTCCCTAGCGTACAACTATAAACACTCATTTTCGTAACTTTCAATTTATTTCACGATTTACCTGCAAAAAGTACGGTAATTTCGAATTTATCGTTTCGATTTGCAGTTACTTGCATTCATTGAGATTCTTGAGAAATAACAATTTAGATACAACAACTAAAAACAAATACGAAAGCCATCGTATTTAGATTGATAAAATTCGTACTTGCTGAATTATGAAAATTCCATTAGAAATGAGGATGAGCTGGAATGTCCTCAGCTAACAAGTCAAAAATAAATGAACCAAGATTCTTGATTGGATGATGAAGCTTCCCATTCACCACGTTTAAAAGCCCCCCCCCCCCCACCCCCCGAAAAAAAACACGGGAAAACCCTTCTCCTAGAAGCTGTCACGTACTTTATGTCAGTCAAAAGTGGAAAAGCTCCCGATGATTTGCTGCCGCGACAGCGAACTCTCCGCCCACATAGGCACGTCACGATTGGTCTACCCTTGTCTGAGTCGCTCTGTCTGCCGATGGAGAAAAAGGCAGCGTTGTTAGTATCGTTGCAATTAACGACAAAACAAAAAAAAAACAGGATTCAGAAGGAATTTTTTTTCAAAATCGTCGCTTTTTCGAAACAAAAGTTGCCGTTTTCGCGAAAACAGTCGTATTTATGCCATTTTTTCGATACAATAGTCTCAATAGTAGCCCAAGGTCAATTTTAGTAGCAAATAGTCGCTTTTTAGTCGCCAGTAGGAACCCTGCCATTGATACTCTGTCATCTCTATTCTTTGCATAGTCAGAGTCAGAAAAACCATTTATATCAATATTTGTAATGGGTCCTAAATTTAATTTATAATTACTAGTAAATTTTAAATAACCTATTAATCTAAGAACACATTCCCAGTGTCTCATGCCTGGGTTTGCCTGAAACTGGGACAAAACATTTACAGCATCGCTTAAATCAGGTCGGGTTTTTCCGGCTATATAGGCTAGACATCCCAGTGCATTTCTAAAAGGTATCTTTGCCATCTCCTCCTCTTCTGCACTATTTTCGGAACTGTCCTTCTTTGATAAGATAAAGCCACTAGCCATTGGGAGTGTGGACAATGGATAATTATATTTTTCAAAAATGTCACACACCTTAGAAATATAATTCCTTTGATGAACGAATAAATTTCCCTCTTCCTGAACAAACTCTACGCCTAATAATTTTTTAGTTTTCCCCATTTCTTTTAAATCATAATGAGCCCCTAACTTATTTAAAACTTCCCTTATTTGCCCCTGATCCTTGGAAAAAATAATTATGTCATCTACATAGATGAGTAAAATTACTTGATTTTTGAATAAGTATACGCAGTTACAGCTTGTCAGTTTTTGAAATTCTAGGCTTTTTAGTACATTATCAATTTCATGAAACCAATTTCTTCCCGACTGGTGTAACCCATAGAAAGACTTATTCAATTTACAGACATGATCTTTCTTTTCAGGATCAATAAAACCCTCGGGTTGTTTCATAAAAATTTCCTCCTTTAGATCAGCATATAAATAGGCATTTTTTTACATAGACTTGAAAATGTGACCAGCCTAGTAAACATACAAAAATGGTAAAAAACACGCGAATGAGAGAAAAATTTATTACAGGGCTAAAAACTTCGGAATAAGAATCCCATTGGACTTGTCGGTTTCCAAGTGCAACAAACAATTTCGTCCTTATTGTTAGTTTTTAAGTCATACACCCATCTATTTCCTAAAATTTTCTTTTTGGCGGGAGGTGGAACCAACGCCCAAACTTTTCTTTCTTTAATGACTTTAATTTCCTCGGCCATGGCTTTTTGCCAATCTTTTGCTTCACAAGTTTTTAGACTTCGTTTAAAATTGCTAGGGATTATCACTTCCAAAAAATTATCCTCTCCCACTGTTTTATCTCCATTTTGACTATCATCCCCCCTATCTTTCTGCATTTCCGAAACGATTCCAGACTTCTCATTCTTAGTACTGAAATCAAAAAAATTCGGCTGAAATTCTATTTTATGGGATTTGCAGTACTCCCTGGCTTCTTTGTTGGATCTTAATCTGACCCTCTCTCCTTCAATAGTAATATATGTCAGTTCGATCACCAGTTTTCCTGGGGACTGCTCGTCTAATCCAACGAATTTGCGAGCATAATTTTTCGGATTTCTCAGGGGAACTTTCTTGGTCGGTAAAGATTTGGTCCTCGCTATCAGATTCTTCCAATGGTTTTACGTAACTGTAATTCCCCCTTTTCCCCGAGATTTATTTTGATTTTTACCCCAAATTTGGGTCTCATCAAATTTTACATTTATTGTTTCTTTCATTCCCGGGTTTCGGGGTTCCAGATCCTGTATCCCTTGGTACTGATAGCATAGCCAATCATTACTCCTTTATAGGCCCTCATATCTAATTTCCTGATTTTTTTGTTTCGGCACCCCGACGTATGCCATACATCCAAAAACCCTGAGATGTTTCACAGATGGCTTACGACCACTGTAAAATTCAAATGGGGTTTTTGATTTGCCCTTTAAAATTGTTCGGTTACGAACATAATTGAAACATAACGCCGCCTCGCCCCAAAAATTTTCAGGTAACCCTGAATCGTTCAAAAGAGTTCTGACCCTGTTCCTCAGGGTAAGATTATACCTTTCTGCGACTCCATTCATTTCCGAACTGTAAACATTGGTCCGGTGAACTTTGATTCCCTCATTCCTGAGGTGGGCTTCAAAGCGTGAATTTTTGAATTCTGTGCCGTTGTCAGATCTGATACATTTTATTTTCTGACCGGTAAAACGTTCTGCCCTCTTCTGGAATCTCAAAAAGTAATCGAAAGTTTCATCTTTAGATTTTAAAAAATAGACTACAGATTTACGGGAAAAGTCGTCAATGAGACTGAAAACATATTTCGATCCCCCTAATGATGGAGATAGCGGTCCCATCAAGTCTGTATGAATTAAATCTAACGGTGCCTTTGATTGCACCTCTTGAACAGGCTTGAAAGGCACACGGCGATTTTTAGCCAATTTGCAAGGATCACAATTTGTGATAGTCTTGCTTTTTATGTCAAGTCCAAATACACAATTTTCAGATTTGACGATGGCCTCATTGTTAATATGGCCGAAACGTCTGTGCCAAAGTTCTAAGCTCAAAGGGTTTGACTTTTGTTCACTGACTTGATTTAAAATTACATTATTACATTTCACATATGAAAAAGGTTTAATAAAATACAAGTTATTTTTAAAAAAATGCATCAAAAACTTTAACATCCCCTTTAAAAACTGAAATTTTTCCATTACAACAAGAAAATTGAAATCCCCGTTCGTCTATGCAAGGCCCGAACATTAGGTTCCTCCTCAAGCCCGGCGCATAGAAAACATCATTTAGGGTAATTTCCCTCTCTTTTCCTTTAACTTTGATAATGAATACAACCCGACCAATACCTTCTATTTGGCTTTGTATACCCCCAACGGCAACTTCCATTTTAGTGTTCTGAACCCCATTTAATTCGGAAAACAAAGCCTTATTGCCATAAAAATGGGCAGTAGCCCCTGTATCTAAAACCCATTCTTCATTGTTTTCCGTACTCGGGCTCGTTTCTAAGCCTTCGGGGTTAACTGTACAATAAAAGCCAAATTTTTCATTCTTAGGTTTAAATTTTGGATTGTCATTTTCCTTTTAAAAGAAACTTTTATTTTGATTTTGATTTTTATTCTTATGCCAGCATTTATTGGCCAAATGTCCGGAACTTCCACAGACATAACAACTTTTATTTTTATATTTCCCCCCTGAGGATTCTCCAGCTCTTGGGTTGACACTCATAACTAAAGATTTATTAGTATTTTCAGAGTTCAAATATTTAATTCGACCTTCTTCGGCCACTAATTCCGTCAAAACATTCGAAAAGGTAAATCGTTTTTCCTCCCAGTGATAAATATTTTGAACTATCCCCCGATAATCTTCGGGTAAATTTCTTATAAGTTGAAAGCTTTTCAACTTTTCGTATATTGCATAATTGGACTCCTCTAATTGTTTTAAAATAATTTTAATTCTAGAGGCGAACATCCCCACGCTCTCGTTTGGCGAAATTGAACATGAAAAAAATTCTTCCCATAAACTGGCCACTCTGGCTAGGGAAGAAGGCTCAAAATTTTGCTTTAAAGTTTGCCATACGGCCTGGGGATCCTCTAACTCAAAAATCAGTTGCTTTAACTCATCCTCTAAATTTAAGTATATTAAAGCCAAAGCCTGATTATTGGCTTTCTTCTTAATTTCAGGGTTTTCCCTGTTTAATTCTTTGGTTTAAGTTACGTCCCACAGGTCCCGTTCTAGCAAAAGCATTTTCATGTCCCTAGACCAGGTGGACCAGTTTTGGCGAGTTAATTATTTAATTATACTATAATCTTTATCCATTTTGAAATTTTAAGCTTTCTCCAAAAAAACCAAGACACAGAGGTGACCACAGATCTGCTACCACTTTGTTAGGGAAAAATCCCAAAAACAAGATTCAGAGGGGTGTGTGGACCTCGCCTTAAGTGTCTGGTAAAAACATGAGAAAAGCATTTTAAAAATAACAAAAGATTTATTTTAACATTTAAAATTACATAACAATTATAGAAATATTTAATAAAAATCCCCGTAGCTGTACAGTACGGTAAAAATGAAAATCTTATACCACATAAATATGCACCGGGCTTGACTGTTCCATTCACATACATTCGATGATTTCTATCCTGGAAAGCTTATGGCACATCAAAATCTTTCCATTAGTTATATGACATCTCATCACAGTCGGAAAGTCAACAGATCAGAAAGTCCGTCAGGCCCGCTCCAGAAAAACCATCCTATATGGTGGACGACGTGGCTAACACACCCGCACGTCAGACGAAGCCCAGCAGGCTTATCGCTGGGAACACAAGCGTATAGGAAAAACGCCGAAAGGGAGAGAGAGAGCGGATTGAATTATCATCAAGCTTTTATAGCAAAAACGTTCCATCCTTCATCAGTTAATTTGCATTTTCTCAGCTTGAAATATCCTGAAACAAACTTCAGCAAACAATCCTTCCGTGTGAGTGGCAATACCATTTTTACAAACTCACACCGGAAATAAATAACATTAACATAAAGGTTAACTGTACGAATTAACTTTCTTTTTCACTGTTCATTTAACGGTTAGAACCGTGAAAGTTGTTTACATTTTAGCACATGGCATTTTAACATTACGGAGGTCGGGATGTTCGTCAATAGGTACTTAAAACGAGTTCTACCCCGAGCCCTAGAGATAATTCCCCGTACATGTGAGTAAACATTTTGCATTAGGAACGTCAAGAAACTTTAATAAAAATAAAATAGGCATATTTTGCCAACAGATCTCTATACTATAATATGCAGGTACACAGGAAAGAGGAAGTGAGAGGGGATTAATTATGCATTATGTGGCCGTAATAGCAAAGAAATTTACTTAGAAAGCTTAGGAGTGACATTGCATTAGTGGAAAAGAAATGCTAAAAAAATATGTATAAAAACATTTAGTCATATATATTGTACCTCGCAGAGTTTTTTTTTTTTTTTCTGGAGCAGGCGCTCTAAAACCTCGTGCGCCCCCCCCCCCCCCCCCCGCGCCGCGGGGGTTGCGGGGACATTATGTACGCCACTGGTTATATATAATTGATGCTTTTGCAGACATGCAGCCATGCATCAAATGCGGCAGAGAGGTCCATGAGGACTGCGTGGGACTTAGCGTCCATGATGAAGTTTTTATTTGTCCATCGTGTAAGGACTGAGTAATAGCAGATGTTAAGTCTGCAGACAGATGCAATAAAGCTAAGCAAAAGCAACTATATTATTTCAAAATATTTTGTAGTAACTGAGGTGCTTTGCATGGCCCTTCGAAGAGCCACAACCGAAAGTGCCCCTTCCCCTTCTAAAGTGCATGTTATGAAGATATTTAGTGTGCCCCACTGATGCCCCACAAAGCTTGAAGCTATATTTTTTTATTCCCTCTCCTCTAAAATCCCTTGGAAGAGTATCTTCCATACACCCTGTGTAGTAGATCAATAAAAAGCACCTGTCCCTAATATGGACATGCATGTCCACAATAGGGACAGGGGGTTCCTTATATGAACACTTGTAATTTTTTTTTTGTTTTTATCATTTAAAATAAACCAGGATAATTACAAGGTCGCTAATTTTAATAATGAGAGTCAATAGTCCAGGGATAGTGGTCATACTTTTTGGAGTCTATGACGTGTACACGGGGGTGCAAAAAATACATTTTCCTTAAGGTGTCCATATTGGGTACAGGTACCTTATATTTGAATTCATATAGTTAAACTGTCTACTAAACAAGTTTTCAAAAATCTAAATTTATCTTCATTTTTAGATGCTTTCTATCATGAAACAATTATATATTCTGAATATATAATTGTTTTGTCACATACTGAATTTTAAACTCTTCTCAATTAAATGAATAATTTACTTAATTGAAAAAAATTTAAAAATTCAGTATGCAAATTATGTTATACATTAGAAAGCCTGTTTCTCAACCAAAGGCAAGTTATTGGTACACACAATCTTTTATATCTAATTTCAAATAATAATTTTCAACCAGTCAGTAATGCATCATTCAACATTAGCCAATAAGTCTTGTGCACAAAATATTTTGCAGAATAACACAAAAACTAAGGCAATAATGAACATTTAGTACATGATGTTATTAATATTTTGAAAGTTATTCTTTTTATACTATTTTGTTTTAAAATGACATATTTTCAGTGAATTTAATACTGTAAGTAAAAAAATACAAATTTAGTGTCAAAAAATGTTATCAAAAGATCATTCTTCTGACAAGATCAATACTTGAAACTGCTTATTTACACATTTGACATTTAGTACTGTTTTCACAGGTTGTATCACAAGTTTCTTGTGCTAGAATTTTCAGTTAGGATATGCTTAAAAGTATAATAAAAACCAGCTATTTTATATTTTGATTAATGTTACAAAGTAATACCAACATTCATCATTAAGACTAGACTTTTGAAACAATATATTTAAATAGGATGCTAAAATCAACTTACTGTAACTCGTATGCTAGATTTCCAACTATACGTGCTCCAGAGGCCCCAACAGGATGACCAAGTGCTATTGCTCCTCCATTTACATTGACTTTAGAAGGATCTAAATTTAATTCTTTTTGTACTGCCAAAAACTGAGCTGCAAAAGCTTCATTGATCTAAAAATAGGTAATCAATATTAATTTCAGAACATATAGCATATTGTAAATATTCTGTTTCCACATAGTATAACACTAAAGTCTATGTTGTAAATAAAATTTTTTCACGGTATTAATAAATAATTTCCACATCAAACCTATAACATATGTACAGCTTTTATTTTCAATCCTCCAGCTTATATTTTTGACTACATTAGTGGAATTTTAATTGTACTAAGAGACTAGTAGACACATTTTTGTAAGAGGATGGCGGTTGGAAAGATGACATTTCTGGAGGGTTAATCCAAGCTTTCACCTTGCGAAAGTGATAATCCAGTTCTGCGGACCTGTTCTGACGTAGAAATATCGCAAGTAGCAATTCCAAGATAGTCAAAACTAGTTTCGCGTAGGGGTGACGAGTTCAAGTTAGCAGACGCGAAGGGGAGAGGGTATTCGATCGTAGCAACCAATCAATACGCTTCTTTCTAATGGAGTAGAAATTCGCGCACGTTTCTTCCAGCGCGCTTTTCACTGTGTTTCCGCTTTTATTGCACTTGCGCTCATATGGGGGGGGGTGGGGGGCACCCATGTTGCGTGACGAATTAGCTGACAAAATTGATTATTAATTAATTAATGATGTAAATGATTATTAATTGGAAGAAAATCTTAATGTTCATCGGTACGAACACACTATCTTTTACGAATATCGACTGAGAATTATCTAAGAAAAATTAATTATTTTTTATTTTTAATGCAATTGCGTAACGGGGATATTTATATGAAAAGATAGGGGGAGGGGAAATTCATCATAACCACATAATAAATTAAATAAGCGTTTTTCAATCTTTTTTTAGTCCGTCGACTGTTTAGTAAAACAAATGCAGAAATATTTTTTTTAAATGTATCCAAGACAAGGCAGTACACAAGGAGGAGAAAAAGAGGGGGGGGGGGGCGGTAACAAAAACTACTACATAAGCTAATTTTAACATTTATGATATCATTTTTACACAAATATATAGCAAGGAAAATTATTTTAAAAATCACAAAAATCTCAAGTTCAGTTTAAAAAATAAATAATAACAGCAATAATGCAAGATATAACAAGGGAAAGTTTGACGCACACATGAGTGATTTCTTTAACAATAATTTTTCTGTTACTTGAATTTTTTTAAAATGAACTATAGCTACTATGCAGCCCCATCATTTGGGCTGTCGGGGGGGGGGGGGATCAATTATGTATTTATAGATCTTGTCTTTCTTTTACCTATAATAAGACCTCTTCCCCCAACCTGGAAATTTTTGAAATTTTGAGTCTCGGGTCGAACAGGCACTAGTCTCCAAGGACCAGTTAAAAATGAAATGTTTTCGCGGTCCTGTGCCAATCCACAGGACAAGACCCTGGTTGACAATCCCTGGTTTAAATCATTCATGAAACTATTAATATAGATGTGCTTGAAAAAGCAATTTTCAAAACTCATTTTTTTTACTTTTTAATATTCTGTATTTTTTTTTAAAGAAAATATGTTATATTTTTAAGATTATGTTAGAATGTTAAACTGTTATAACCCAAATTAAAAGCTTTTATTCTTGAGAAATATCTAAAGTGAAATTGCGGTATATACTATTCAGAAACTCATATATTTCTTTCCGACTCCTAACATTTGTTAAATTTAACTGATAATTTAAGATTTCGCGTTAAAACTTAACTTAAATTTATGAACATGAAAAGTAGAAAAATACAGTAAAGAAGTTTCCTGTTTTTATTTGAATTGTTTTAGCACTGCACCATGACTTATATAATTAAAGCCTTACAAATATGCCGTTAAGTGGAAAGCAGCGGATATAAAAGCAAACACGTCTGGAACAATTTGTGAGTCCACAACAGCAGAAAAAAAACAGCTTGTTTTTGAAGTGAAATTGCTTTACTGGCAGAGATATATAGTACAAACAATCTTGGGATATAGCTGATACACAAGCAGTCGTATTCTTCAATTCTACTACATTCGGTTGAACCTTTATTAAATTTTGACAAGTACTGCGTTCTGAGTGCTTAAAATATATAAATCATTAGAAAAAGCTTCGTATAACATGATTATAAGCTGGTGAAAGATAAAAATATTAAATATAATAATGAATTACACATGTAACAAAAATATATATATGCATTTTGGTGAACTTTTATAGTAGAAGCAAGCTCGTATCATTTTTTTTTCAAAATAATTAATATAGTTTATGTGTTTTGTGTAGTAGAAAAAAGGTTATAACTCAAAAGCATGAACAATAAATTGGTTGCACGTGTTTTGAAATTATAAGAAATTCTTTTGTCTCTGTAAAAAGATGTGAGCTTCCAGAGAGTGTGTCCCCCCCCCCCCTCAGAGCAATGGCCCAGCCACCAAAAACGACAGTTTGACCACATTGGTCAAACGGTCACCCAAGCTCCCCCAAAAAAAGCTCATAAAATAAGGCCACCCCCTAAAAATCTCAATGGCGCAGTCTGCGCTTCCAGGCATTTTACATCCCTAAAACTCGCAGTTTTTTAGCTTTGACAAAATGGTTCCTTGTAATCCTGAAACACGTGTTTGTGAACATTTCAACCGTTTTGAACTTGTATTGCATTGCAAGTTTTTTTTTTTTTTTTTTTTAAGAAGTTTAGCATATAATTTTGAAAGTAAGAATAAGTTGGAAATAATAATTTTTTCTCTCGTTTTTGTCATTAAATATTAGAATTAATTTTGGCTAAAGCGCTTGCATATGATAATCTTAGACGTTGCAGGTACACACAATTCTAATTACACATAGTGAACAAAAGTTAATATTTTATTTACTCATATTTTTTAAGGTGTAACTTGCAAACTTTAATAAATTTGCAATCTACGTTATACCTACTACTTACTCATGAATTCTGTAATAAACTCTTTAAGTCCGAAGCCGGCCGAGGTAGGCTTTGTCAGTTAAGACCGAGATGGGCCGGCAGACGCGAAGATAGGGGTGTAAGGTAGAAAAGAGAACTCCTGCTGCGAGAAAAGGGGGACCCCTGTGTAGCGTGTACCAGCAGAGGTCTTTCTTCTAGCCGGTAGTCATTTAAAGTGACACTGATGCACGAACATGAATTGATGGCTGTTAACTACTTGAGAATTAGTTATTTCAACAAGAAGCAGGAAGTGAAATAAATATCTCACTCATTCCAACTTTGAAATACGATGAACTGAAATTATTTTATTTTTTAAAATAAATAAATGAAAAGGTATTTGTAACAAATGTCCATTTTTGGTTTTTGTAAATTTATGAGTGATATTCTGAGCATTTCAAGGAAAGCATAAGAATTTTTAAAGGGCAAAGAAATTTATTGCAATGCTACAATAAATGTCTAGCTTTTTTAAAATCTGCATCTGAACAGAATAGTTTGATTTCATAAAGTATTTTTTTTTTCTTTTTTTTTTTTTTTTTACCTCATAACGGTGAACTAAATGTGGTTTTGGACACATTCCCTATTTGGAAATATCTTTTCTTTAATATAGTAGTAACAAATCTCATTGAACTTTGAAAATAAATTTTATTTCACGGTAATTTTGTGGTTTTTTGGTTTGCTATAAAAGTTTAACTACTGTGCGAAGGAAAAATGTACAAAATATTGGAATATACTACGTGGTCTTGAGTTACGTCTAAAGTAACCGCTTTTAAACAAAATTTTTTAACAAAAAAAGTATTTTTAGTGATATGTAGTTGCGTCCCACCTACCTTATACTGCAAGTTTTGTTTCTCCAATCTAAGGATTCTTTGCCTAAAGTTTATGAAAGCATACTGTTATTATATTATTGTTATTGAATTAATATTTTATTGATTTTTATTTTATTATTATTGTTTGAAGAAGCACCTTCATACTGCTTTTTCACATAAAATCTGTTACGCTGTTAACTTCCATTTTTCTATTCGGTCATATGACAAACTGTAATTTTTACTTTTTTATACTTACGGAAGTTACATTTATTTGATTTGATAAAATTTTCAGCAAACGTGGATTTTTACATTTTTAGTTACGTTGAACACTTTTGGACAAATGTTAAAATATACGTGTGTGTATATATGTGTCTGTAAGTGAGAACAACTTTATTGTAAGCACTGTAATTACAAGTTTTAAAAACATGCACGAAATACGATCCACATAAGCGATACGGATAAGAGCTGGTGATGAAAGATTAGTGATAGCCAGTAGCATACATAGGAGGAACCCCCCCCCCCAATGGTGAGGTATGTATGGGGGGGCTTAGAGGGAGAGATGTAAAACCACGAGCAGTAATACTCCCCCGAAGACCCTGTTGGGTAGAAACCCATGATTTTATTAATTCTCAGCCCACTAGTAAGGTTTGAATGTAATTTAAGTACCTACTTTCTTTTCTGTGGACGGCTTGTAGGCTAACTGGTCGTAGGGTACTCTTCAGGCATTCAAACGACACGCGCCAAGTTTAATGGCGGATGTGATGGGTGTAAACATCGCCATGATGCTAGCCTGGTGTTGCCAAACCGTGGCAACTTTGTTGGAATGCGTGACGTGCGTGGAGAGAAGGTCAACCTCAACGTGTATGTAAATGAGGTTGAAGTAGAAGTTATTAAAATGACGTCTCAATCGCATCATAGGTTTTGGCAAGTATAAAGGGAGGAGGTAAGAGTTGCTCCTACTTGCTTTATTGATACTTGTTTAGCATGTAGATGATTTAGTAACAATTTCCATACAAAAAAAATCATTTATTTACTTTGCAACTAAACTTAATAAATAGTATTGAATCCCAAATTTGAAATCCCGAAATTCGGCCCTTTTTCGAAAATTCCAGATTTTTGTTTATTTATTAAATTGTTTCCCCTCGAGTCCTTAAAAGTCCGTTTTCCAAATTTTATTCCTTTTTCTTTTCTCTTTTAAAAGCAAAATGAGGGAACTTGTGTGATTTGTTTTTCTGTGGTCTTAAATGGTGCCCAGTTACTGAGCAACATCGCATTTTGTACAAATGCTTGGTAATAGAAATATAATTTCACGTTAAATTAAAGCACTTACTTGCACAAAGTTAAATTATTATTAAATGCTTGGTGTTTTGATTCAACTTCAATACTAATATTTTAATTTTTTTTTTTTTTTTTTTAGATGTAGCTCTATTTTCTTTTTCATACAATTGGAGGAAATAGGAAATTGGAAGCTGACATGTGGGTGGGTACAAGTTCATTTTAACTGAATTGGGTGTTGTAGTTTGAAGCATCTTATCAAAATCCATGAACATTTTTTTAGTAAAAATATATAACACATGAGTTTACCTTTTCAAAAATGTAAATCGCCATTTTTGGTCCTGTCAATCCGCCTTTTTGGGTCTGTCCGAAAGTGCTGTGAGATCACCTCAAAAATAATTTTTCTTGTGGCCGAAACACTTATTACAACGAGTGACAGTGATTTACATTTGGCAGTTACCCTAATGGCAGAGTAATTACTTTGATTGATAGCTGTTATCAACTTGAAAATGTGCAATTTCCGGAAGAAAGAAAATGAGCAAAATGTGTTATTCATTCTAGTTTTTTCATTCACGAGACTTGTTGGATCTCATGTATTACATGTGAAAGTTTTTAAGTATTTCTCGTGTTCATCCAGAAGTTTTTGTCGGGGTAGGGCTTCAACACACTGTTATGAAAAGTTTCGGAGAGGATATTATGCTACGATAAGAACTTTTCGGGGGTGGGGGGGGGGGGGGTATTCTGGTAGGCCTCCCTGAGGATGCATCATTGGGTTCAGCATTGGCTTTATAAATATTAGTTATCCATATGTCTTAAACGAAGCGTCACAGGTAGCTGGACGCAGCAAGAAATTCATTAAATTAGATCATGGCGCCCGATGCGCCATTTAAATTTTTAGGTGAGCGTTTTCAAGCAGTTTAGCAGGGGCTTAGCAGATTTAGGGGGTGCGGTTATAGGGGGTTTATTGGTTTTAACGAAAATCACTTGTTTCACATCATGAAGAGATGGCAGAAAGAAAAAACCTTTCTTGTCAAGAAATTGGAGTTAATGATGTTTTTTTTAATTAATTGCAAGGATACTTGAACAAATACAAGCTAATGATGTGAAAATGAATAATACTGGATGCTAAGAGCTGACATCTACACTGCTTCAAATTATGAAATAAGTATAGGCCTCCTATTTTCTGCAATATGAGAACGAATAAGTTATAAGTTTCAACCACGAAAAGTTTTCTGGAATAATTAACAACAATTTATCCATATATATAATTCTCATCTGATTCCCTATTGAGATAATATTCTCAATTCAGATTGATTAGGAAAATGATCGTAATTGAAAAAATAAAATAAAATAACAAGAAATTTATCATTTATTTTCTTTATTGAATTTCTGTTTTATAATTTTTAAGTATGAATATTTTGCACATTACGATTTATTATTATTATTTCTTTATATCCTCCGGAATGAAATAGTTTCAGAACTCATGTATCTATATTCTGCAAAGAATTTCAGATTCAATAAACAAAACGAGATGCCCACTTATTAGGTAAATAGCTAGGAAACGCAGGCCTGAAGCGTTCACGCCTACTGCAATTAGGAAACAGAAGGGCTCACAGGAAGGGCTCCATGGGGAGCTGCCGGGTGCTCAAGAATGGACGATTCCACTTAGGGAATCGCCTAGTAGAAAAACTTAGGATTTAACTATAGTAAAAATTTCCACCCTTCCCGTACATAAAGAGCTAAAATGTTTGTAAGTATTTATGTTGTCTATTTTTAGCCTATTTATGCATATAAGAAAAAGGGAATGTGGCCTTCCGTTTAAGTTTGCAATGTTAAAATGAATATACCACACAATAAAAATTATATTAATGAGCTTAAACGTCTTGATAAAGTTATTTACAGCAGAATAAAATACGCTCAACTATGGTAATACTTTAATTTGAAATCAAGATTTAAGTAAGTAATGCAATTGTATGAAGAACTCTATCATTTGAATTCCTCTCATACGTGAAATTATCTACTTTTTAGCATTCGAATAACAATTATTAATTTTTGTTGAATTCATTTAGTAAAATTTTCAATCATCATCCACAGAAAGTAATTGAGGCATGTGAAAAATCCTAATTAAATGAACGAAAATTATGTTTTAACTTTACTATACATTTAATCATTTAAAAAGAACTTTTTAAACTCTCAATTATGATGGAGTAGAATAATCGTCCGCCGAATATTCGGTTTAAGAAAGTGATTGCAGAATTTTCGGCAATCGGCTAAAAAAAGCCGAATATTCCCCTATTCAACCTAAACACTATTTGCTCATGCATCAAAACTGCAAACTAAGTCTAAAAATGCAGGCATACCGCAAGTTCAGAAATTATCGACAGCACTCAAGCAATCGAAATTTCGCGGCCGAAAAAAAGAGCGAACTATCGCATTTTCTCCTCTTGGATTAGTAAGTTGCGAAACTTGCTCTGCGAGACTGATTTTCGCTATAGCACCATCTGGTGAAGCATTTGGAACTAATATCGCAAGTTCAAATTGAGCTTGGAATAACCCCCCTGGAAGCCTTTGTTTAGTCACCAAAATTGCAAGAAATGCTCGGCACATCAAATATCATATCTAAAACTTGTATTCTGAAGTTGAACTTTCCGAGGGGAATTATAAAAAGTCACAAGCATTAGAAAACGTTCAAAACCAAAGTGGAATCCCACCATTCAATTGAAATGGGGCACTAAACTCTTTGAATAGGATTACTCATAATTATCCATG
The DNA here is from genome assembly GCA_038502835.1 of Octonoba sinensis. NCBI lineage: Eukaryota > Metazoa > Arthropoda > Arachnida > Araneae > Uloboridae > Octonoba > Octonoba sinensis. The sequence continues at coordinate 5,868,229 of CM076598.1, read as the reverse complement.
TAATATTCCATATTACATGGATGACTGTAAGTTCAATTTACGAACAAAGAAAAAATTTCAATTTCGAAATTTTTAACAGAAAAAAGCGGGGAAGGGCAGAGTAGGTAATAGTGTATCCAAGAAATTTTTTTAAAAGGGTATTTCTAAGTAGCATTTGTTAATGCCCCTTTTTTGAATATCTTCTTTTAGGTATTGTAATTTAGAGGGTGAGATACCCCATGTCCCCCAGAGCATCAAATTAACTCTTTACCGTTCACTCTTAACACACATGTAGAATAGGTTTTACAATTTTCAAACTAGGATTTTAATGAAAATAAAAAGAAATTTTACTTATCTTAAAACAAACCTTAACCCTACACTGTGCCGTGTTGTTTTTAAACAACACCTCCATTTTTCGTTCACTAAGCTTTTATTTTGTAATATTTTTAACATATGGCGCATTCTTTCGTTTATTTTGTATGTGTGATCATATTAGTTAATATAGTTTCCCCTAGATCTTGTACACTGAACTCAAGGTTCATCTTTTTTCACAAAATCTTAAGACATGTTGATTTCGTAAAAAACAGTAAATTCTCAATCATTTTCCTACAAATTTTAAGCGACAATTTTATTTTAAAAAATTGTCTCTAATTGCTTACAGTTTTAAAATAAAATAAATATAAGTTGTCCGAAAAATTTCGGGAAAAATATATATTAAGGCGCCTTTTTTACTTTTTGTTTTAAAACAACACCGCGCATTCGGGGGCAATTTTTACGCTCCTGCATTATTCGCAGTATAAACAAGAACAGGTGTCACAGGTTGTTCTATTTCCCTTTATTTAATATCTTTTAGAAGATTGTTAAATATTTCCCAAATTAGCTAAAAGTGATCGATTAAATTATTATTTAGGAATTTTGTTCAAAATCAATTCACGCTCAACCAAAGAAGAAACGACCATTATCGCATAGACCCTACAGACGTTAGGTTTCTTGTTTAAAATCTTTTAATGAAATTATTATTAAACTTTCTTGGTAATCAAAGTAAAAATTTGCACATGCAACTAATAATCATTAGTTACATCTGCAAACTTTTACTTTAATAAATTTTATAAATAATAATAAAATTTAAGTATTTTAATAAATTTTGTATATTTTAGTGCTATTTTATGATTATAATGCATGACTATATAAAAAATATCTTGTTACCTCTAAATACAGTGTTGAATTAAATAAGAATTTCTGAATTAAATAAGAATTTTTTTAGTATTTTCCCACTTATAACTAGCACAAACAAAAAAAAAAAAATTTTACAAAGAAAAAAAATGCGCAGTGTAGGGTTAATAAGCATGGGAAAAAAGGACTTTCATAGCCGATACAAAAACATCACATTTTTCGAAATAAAAGCAGCAAAAGACCAATAAAAGGATTTACACGAAACAGTGTAGAATTGTCTTTTAACAGGCAGATGATAATTAATGTTAATAATTACCAACATGATCTTCAGAAATTTGGAGCGAGTTAAAAATTGAAAACAAAAAGGTTTCGTAATGAAAATACAAGGATTTAGGTATTAAGACATGAAAAAATACCAGCGTTCTAGTGTATAACTGGAGCACAATCATATAATATTAGAATTCCAAAGGCTTAAAAAAGTAAACTGATATTTTAACTAACACATCTACGAGAACATATCAATGAAGATGTTCATTTGTGCTCCAGGGAATTTTAGAATGAAAAAACCTTTCACTAATGCAATAATAAATATTTATTTTGTTGCTAACCTGTATTTGGACACAATAGAAAATTTAAAAATATATTAGACTAGAATGATTTTCAAATTTTCAGTGTTCAGTATTAAATATGATGATACAACTTAAAATAAAATGTATGAAAAGGCTATTTTTACTTTTCCTTTCATGAAAAAAATAATTGCAGTAACCCCTTGTTATATCACCCATTCGGATATATCGCGCTTTTTCTCTGTCTCCGAAATTTTTATGTTTGAGCTCTCAAAAGAAAAAATATTGCATTTTTGAGTAAAGCCCTTTTCCCCCATTAAGCAAAGCCATCAAACAGGAATGTTTTCGTTTCTTCTGAATTTGTTGCAGTTAAACGCTGCAACAATTCTCCTCCCACTCCCCAACTTACATGCCTGCAGAATGATTCTACACCCATTTCTAGATACTTTTTAGCACAGAAAGGATTCGCACTTGACTGAGAAAATCGAAATTATACAATCCCCTTAACCAAAAATGATAGGTAAAGGATTTCTGGGAAAGAAATTTTCTTTGACATCGTTTTCACACCATGCTCAGGTGGTATGTACAGGTGCACTCAATTTACTTATACTTTTTGAGTTATTTCTAACGACATTGGTTATATTGTGCATTCAGATATATCTCGCTTTTTGGCTGTCCCCCAACAAGCGTGATATAACGAGGGGCTACTGTATAATAAAAAATAAATGAATCTTTAAAGTTAAGTTTATAATAATAAATAAGTAAAACAGTTCTAAAAAAATGAAGTAATCACTTGAAAACTTAAGCACTCATTTCAGTTTGGAGGTCTGAGGCTTAGGGTGGTACGCACCTAGTGGGCTGTTCTTTATAAAAATGAGAATTGAAAACTGAGAACCTTGAAAATTGACTGAATCATAGTTTATTAACTTAGAAACTTAGGTACACAAAATGAAAGTTTTATCTTAAAAAATTATATGAAAGAAAGCAAGTGGGAAAAAAAAATTGCAAATGCGTACTCTTACCCGACCTGGCGGATAAGAGTACTCACCCAAGAAGGGTAAGAGTACGCATTCAGAAAATTTAGCAGTAGTCCCATACTCCAGTGCCTTCGTAACTGGAACATTCATCATGCCACCAGTCCTTACATAATCCACACTGGATAAAATCTTCATCATATGATTGTTTGCAGCCTAGGCATATTGTCGTCATTGTTTGCTGAACTTGTTGAGGGAGCTGGGTTGTGGATACTATGCAGAACAAGTTTTTTCTTTGCTTTCACGGTTTTTTACTTTTCCAGTTTTAGCTCCATTTTGACTTTTCCTAGCAGCTCGATTAGCCTTTGCTTCTTCTAATTCTCTCTACCTTTTCCTTATGTGCGTACTCTTACCCGCCAATGTATTGCTCCTAAAAATCGTCCATAGATGGCTGTAGCATTCGCAATAGTAAAATTCTGACATGCTCACGTTGTTCGGAAGGGAACAAAGCTCATAATGATATCTACTTAAAAAGCAAATATCAATCCTTTATTGACAAAAAAATTAATATTTCTTCACAGAAAAATTACTTGCCAACATGCAGAAATCATATTTTACCTGATAAATAAATGACAGCAAGGAGAAAAATAACTATGGCAGTCTCTTGAGCCAGCTGAAAACAAATGTGTTGAGTTGATCACACTCGCTTCTGCTTGCAGTGTTGCCAACAGGGAAAAAAGTCCCTGCGTACTCTTAACCGACTGCGTACTCTTACCCTCCTTTCCCTTACATTATTAGTCCACTTTTCATCAAAAGGTTTTTAGGGAGTTATTATATTTAACAAGCTACTTTAATTGTCGAGTTATGAAGCATTAAAAACAATCAAGATGTTTAAAAAAGAAGCAAACATATATTCATTATAAAACATAAAATAAAGTGAATCAGAGTAAATATATAAATAAATTATGGTTTTTGTAGTACCTGCCAGAAATTAACAGACATGCCAACCTTACAAAAGCAAGAGAAGCAAAACAAAAAAGCAGGAGATATTTCTATATCTCAGAACCAGGTGAAAGTAAATTTTATGTTCTTAGATATAAATTGCATAACATCTAATTCATAAGATAATAGATAATGTATGAAATATGTATTTTACATATTACCTATTATTAAAAGGTAATTAGAACTAAAAATAAAATATTGGTTTTTGTTGTCTTTATTTTTTAAGATCATTTTCTGAATTATTTCCATTATCTTACATTAGACATTTCAGAACTATAGTGCTGACTCCAGGATGAAAGGGCCGCCAGGGGGAACTCCGAAAAGGGCACCATGTTTTCTTCAAAAAGGGCACACTTGAGTTGTGCTTTAAATTTTTTTACTCCCCCCCCCCTGCATTAAAGTGCCTTTGCTTAAATTTTTATAGGTAAAAAAAATTAAGCGTTTAAAAAAAACAGCTTGCAAGGTTAGCAAGGTTGCAAACTTTGCACGTGTACCTCAAAATATAATCTCATGTTTGTGAAAATTGCAACACCATGAAGGAATCATCATAATTGAATGAAATTTAATACACAGTTGAGTGGTAATGGTACAAATAAATGATTAAATTTTCAAAGCAAACAAACAATAACAAGAGATCGGAATCAGTATTTTGTGTAGCCACCACGCGCCGCAATAAGTGTTGCTACACGACGTGGCATGGAGTCAAACAAATTTTGAATGTCTGCCTGAGGAAGAGCATTCCATATTGTTTGTATGCGTACCCAAAGTTCGTCTACAGAAGCAACAGGACGAGGATCACGAGAGAGACGCCGACCAACGAAATTCCACACATGTTCAGTTGGCGACATATCCGGGGAATACGCAGGCCAATGAAGAAGCTGTACCTGCTGCATTGAAAAGAAGGATTGAACAGTCCTAGCAATATAAGGGCGGGATTGTCCTGTTGAAATACAGCGCCTGGCAAGCTTTGAAGGAAGGAAACAGCTTGGGGCTGAAGAACTTCACTGATGTACCGGTTGCTGTTCAGATTGCCCACAATTCGTACCAATTGAGATCGTCCATGATAGGCTATGGCGCCCCAGACCATAACTCCGGGTGTTCGTCCACTGTGGCGTTCGATAATGCACTCCGGAAGGTGGCGTTCACCGGCATAGCGTCCGACACGAATGCGGCCATCATGGCACCACAAATTAAAGCGGGATTCGTCAGAAAATACGACATGCTGCCAATCAGCACGCCAGTCTTTATGCTGATTGGCCCATTGTAGCCGCAGGCGGTGATGGTTTAGCGTGAGGGGGATCCTGTATAAAGGAGTCCTTGCGGCGGTCCACGCTGCAGCAGACGTCTACGAATTGATGAAGCACACAATGAAACACCTGTAGCTATTGACCACTGTGCTGCCAATTGTCTAGAGGGAGCTGTACGGTCCGTCTGCGGCATGCGGAAAAGGTGTCTATCATCGCGAGTTGACGTCACATTTTGGGGTCCACTCCCGGATTTTCGAGTTGCCCGACCCTCGTCCGTCCACTGCTTCCAAACACGCATCACTGTGCTGGTGTTACGCTGCACACAAGCGGCTACTGCACGATACGACAATCCAGCTTCACGAAGGCCGATGATTCTACCCCGTTCAAACTCTGTAAGTTGTTCAAATCTCGCTCTCTTTCGTCGAAGAGGCATAAGTAAAGATTGAGCTAACGTTTACCCCTAACAGATAACCACCGATAACCATACATGCCTCGCTACAGCTGTCTATTTAATCTGATCCATAGGCCGTTCAGAGGGCACTGCTCAGCATACGCATGTGCTACGGATTTGAAATTTTAATCATTTCCATATCATGCGCTACTTTGCATTTTCTGAAAATTTCAGTTTACTTGTGTAAGTCCTTCATGGTGTTGCAATTTTCAAACATGAGCTTAGGTTTTCATTTTGAAAAATATATACGTATATATGTATCACTTATGCACATTTTCATATGTATTCTGCTGCAAAATTATGAACTACTCAACAAAAAAAATTCTAGGTCTTGGTGACATTTCTCCATGACCAAGTTTGGATAGGGATTACCAAAGTTGCAACAAATCCGGAAAAGACCCCCCACAAAAGTACTCCCAATGTGGCCGTACAAGTCTTAAGGCTAGCTTTGATTATTATTGGCAAGTATTTCAGGTGACGGTAACCTAAGATTTCAAACTTGGTGCTATTTTAAACGTCAATCATAGAGCTTTCAAATTTATCCTTAAGGGGACCCGAACCGTTTTGAGTCGGCCAATTTGTAGTCAACTTTCTTTAAGCAGTACTCCTCAGCCATAGGGAATTTTGCTTCGCGTTTTTTTTTTATTTTTTAAGTAGGTCTTTCTCTATATGTAGACCAAATTGTATCCAAAAATATTGAATATTTATTTTTTTATTCAATATTTTTTATTCAACCAAGATACGTCTTTGTAGTGGTGAATAAAATTTGGAAATATTTTTTCTGTTAATTCAGAAACACTTGTAAATACTGTGCTAATTGAACAAATATTAATCTTGTTCTGAGCATCGACAGGTGTTTTTCCCTCTCCAAGTTGTAGTAAATTTTCAGCAAATAATCCAGAATGTTGATCACCATAAATTCTTGCTCGCATGTTAGTTGTAAGTTTGAAGACTGTAACATGTTTCCACAAAGAGGAGGATTTTAGGCATGCTCTAATTTCATCAGCTTTAGTGCCCTTAGGAATGACTGGGAGAGTCTGACGAAAATCCCCCCATAAGACAACAATTAAACCACCCATCAAATGATTGTTGTTTCTCCAATCTTGTAGAATTTTGTTAAATGCTTCTAATGCTCTTTTATGGGCCCTTGTACATTCATCCAGACTATAAGTTGACATCTTTTAAAAACCTCTCCCATGCCAGAATTTTTGGTTATTTTACAAACAGCTTCATCATTTGTTGCTAAATCCAAGGGAAGTTTAAATGTTGAATGAGCTGTTCGACCTCCCGGCAACAATGTAGCAGCTATGCCGGAAGAGGCAACTGCTACAGCAATTTTATTTTGTTGTCGCACATTAGCCAATAATAAGTTTGTCACAAAAGTTTTTCCTGTACCACCCGGAGCATCTAAAAAGTAAACACCTCCAATATGATCTGAGATACTTTTCCCTATCGTTGAGTAAGCATTTCTCTGATCTGGCAGTAACATGGGCTCATTTTCATTTTTAGATCGAGATAAGGAGCTGATCTCATAGAAAGTTTCTCTTATCATTTCTGCAGGTACACTGGTAGGCTTGTGTTCTATTTGTTTGTGGTAGACCAAACAAAGTTAACTGTGGTCCATCCATCGATACTATTTTATCTTCTAAATCAATTAAAGCTCTGTTGTACATTTCATCAGTGTAAACTACTTGAAAAGTAGGGTTTGCAAGTTGCTCTTTATGCTTAAAATCTTGTGCCAAATCCTCTTTGTATTTGTTCCAAGAAGTTCTGTGATGTAGGGCTTCCTACATCACAGGTTTTCAGGAGAATGGAAAATAAATGTCTTAATCGCTTTAGCGACTGGCATATGGGTGCTTCTCTTAATGTAGCATCCTAATGGTTATAATTTGCAAATAATCCTTGTCTGTAGCAAACTTCTCTAAATGTTTGACAAATAATACTATCCACTGTTTTAAGATCTTCAAAAGTTTTAGGGCCTTGAACTTGGTGGAGCAACAGTCTTAAAAAAAAAAAAACCTTCATGCTGGCTTGGATGAACAGTAAAAACGCGACCCAAAGCATTGTCAAATTTAACATCTGGATAACTTTCAACTGGGTTTCCTTTTCTTCTTCTACTCCATTTTTTATTGTTCCATGTGTGATAAGATGGCAATTGGTAGTGTTCGGCAACTACTCGTCAAAAAGTAGTTAACTACCAACTACTAACTACTCTAAACAAAACTAGTTGCAACTAGTAGTTAACTACTTTTTCCTGAGACTAGTTGTAACTAGTAGTTAACTGTTCTCCAATAGAAGTTAACTACTTTTAAGTATAATTCATTTGAATTTCCATTTCTAAGGGGGCACAGTCCCTCAAAATTGCTCAAACTAGCTATATTTTTCAAATTACTCATATCGACAGATAAAACTCATGTTTAAAGCCTCATGCAAAATTTCAAACCTATATGAGTAAAACTTTAAATGATATTCCGGTTTTTATAAATGATTTTTGCTGTTGTCATTCTGCATTTAAAATCTTTGAATGCATTTTTCTCTGCTTTGTATTTTTGACCAGTGACGTGTAGTAAAATCCCTAGTAGTTTTTTTCCTTTAAAGATACAGCTTTGAAACTTTGTATGTAGTATGTATCCTTGGGGTATGTTTAACGAAAATTAGCATTGGTTTGACTCTGAATTTTGAAGACTTTTTATTTAATTGATTGAAATTGCAGTTTTGAATCTTGTCATTTTTACTGACTTTTTAACAAAAAAAAAAAAAATGTTGAAATTCAACTAAGTGTAAGATAGTTAATTCCATGCCAACTTTTATTCTAGCATGTTTGGGAAGTATTACAAAGGAAAATCCTTTTGAAAAAAAGACATGATTGAGAACGTTAAAAGGAATTAAGTTGAAAAAAAATAGATTTTTTTTTAAATTTTAAATTAATGATTGATCACAATGAGGTTCTACTTTCAAATATCATTTCTAATCATAATGGGAATTAAATGCATGTAATATTTTTTACTTGACTGTTAAACGAAAAAAAATTTGAAAGTAGGTACCGTGCTCTCTTAAACTTGTTCTTAAATATTTAATCCTAATAATTCAACTCAATATTATTTTTAATAATTAAAACAATTTAAAAGAAATTCCTGTTAAACATTCAAGGATTGAATATTTCCAAATAACACTGAACAATTAATATATAAAGAGAATATGAATAAAGACAAAACCTTTTTCTCTAAATTTAAACTTTTATTTTAATGTGTATTTGTTTAATAAAGTTAATAATTTATGTTTTTAAGAAATAAGTTTTTCAGCAGCTGTAAAATAAAGGGGTTTACCCTTAATATCAATTTAAAATTCTCACTCTTCCCAACCCCCATTCCTTAACAAAATATCTTCGTAACGTGCATGATTTAGTATTTAGATTATATTCTTTCAAATTGTGTTGAAGGCAGGGTTGGTGATTTTTTTTCCTTTAAAAAAAATTAAAACATAGTATTTTTTTATTTAAATCAGATTGTATGGATTTTTTTAAACAAAATATGTATGTGCACACAAATACAGCAACAAATTCGGTTAAGTATTTATGTCTTCAAAGAATTTTAAGATATTTCAGTTGAAATAATTATTTATTACTAGTTCAAAATTAATTACTAATTAATTATATTAAATAAAAAATGTATGCTTAATAAACAGAGAACAACAAGAAACAGAAGAGAAAGCTTATATTTTTGAACTAAATGTATTATAATTTCTTGAATATATACAAATAAGTTGACTGAACTATTATAATTTTTTGAGTGTATGCAAACTTCTTGAATATATAAACAGAGAGGGCAAATATCACATAAAATGTTTAATATAGCTTAATCACTTTTACTATTTAGATGTTTCATCAAGAATACCAGTTTTGATGCCTTATCAACCCCCAATCTGTTTCTTAAATTTGAGTGCACTAGTCCAAATGTAGAAAAAATCCTTTCTATAGATGCTGTTGATGCTTTTGGTGTAGTCAGCACGTCCAAAAACTTAATGTTCTCTGATAAAATGTTATTCTTTGACACTTTAACGAAGCTATTCCACCTTTCCCTAGAGGACCAGATGCATTAAGGCTACCATATAGTGAGTTAAAATTCTAATGAATTGCTTCAACCCAGAATATATTAAAATTTATAATAAAAAAATAAGTATGTTTTAAATAATTTGGAAGAAGCTGCTATAAATAGTAGTTTTTTGTTTAATCATAAAAATCAATATTTTGTCTAAAAAAGAATCATAAAAATCGGTTTTTTCTAAAAAAAAATCATAAAAATCAGCATTTTTTCTTTCTTTTTGTGTTTTATGGTATCCCAAACGCATGCATGGTACTGGAGTAGAGGTAAAGCTTCCCCATAATGAAGATTTGGTCTTTAAATGAAACTTCATTCTGCATGTACTGGTGCCGGCGCTATTTATTGATTATATTAGAAAGCTTTTTCTAATTTGCCTAAATACTGCAATAAATATTATGATTTTTTTAATGAGGGGACATTCTATGCCAAATCATCCAGGGGTCGACACCCGAGGTCTGCCGATTTCGATGAAACTTGGTGAGATTATTCTACCCATAGATATCAGAACAACTGTAACGTTTTATCTCAATATATTGATTAGTTTTTGAAATAAAACACTTTAAAATTTTGGTAGAAATTTGTAATTCGGCGCTGATCGCAAATCAAGCAATTGCACATAATTCTACATTTCTTATCGTAAAACAGTTATTTTTGAAGATAGAAGGTTAATTTTTTTTGCATTGTGTTCAGTATTCTTTTGTGAATAGAAATATAGCATTAAATTTGGGATTTAAAGGTATTGAGGCAACTTAAAAAATCTTTGAAGAAGAAAATTGTGTTGTATTTAATACAATGACTGGTGTTCAGAAACTGCTCAATTGCATTAAGAACGTATCCTTCGATTTTAAAATTAATTATACCATTAGAAACTAGATTAAAAATGCTTCAAAGTGGTACATTGAAATTGATGGGGTTTGAACTTTTCATTGAGTTAGAGCTGATCAAAGTTATGGCTTTGAAAAGTAACAAAATCTATTGTTCCTAATAACTTCAATTCTCAAAAAAATAATATTGGCTGCTCTTATAATGTTGTTATATAGTGTATTTAATTTACATTCATATATATACATTGTGCAAAGAGCTTTCCACCAAAACCGAGTGAAATCATAACAGCAATTTTTGGGGAAAAAAATAGAACCGACCTCAAATCATAAAATGCGCGAAAGAGTGAAAAATAAATATAAATTCTTTAACTAACACCGATACGGCATTTAAACAGAACTTTTGAAGTCAGTGTAAAATTGTTATGGATTTTGATTCATAATAACTTTTGTAACCATTAGGGATGTAACGAATATTCGGCCACTATTGGGTATTCGGCCTGGCCGAATAGTCCTTTCATCACCAAGCCGAATATTCGGCCTGGCCGAATAATGGATAAGGTCAAATTCGGTCTGGCCGAATATTGACGGACTATTCGGCCGAATAGTTCTGCTGCAGTAGAAATGTAAAAAAATAGTAGATTTTAAACATTTAAAATTGTATAATAATTATTGCAAAGGAGTACATTAGTTTATAGCTATAATAAAAAAGAAATAATTTAGGAAAAAACTCCTTTTTTTAAACCTTGTTTTAGGCTTGACTGAGCAAAAACAGATTTTAAAGTTGTAATATTGTATTTTATATTTAGCATTTGCTCCCAAAGCTGACAGTAGTTAATTATGATATATGAGAAATTAATTTTGTTATTATTAACAAATTGGACGTCAGACTTTGTTTGGGTAGACTGATTTACTATGAATATTGGGTAAGAGAGAAATGTGAAAAGCCTAGAATATATCATGAATATTTAGATAGCATAAGTTATTGGGGTTTTTGATAATAAAAATATATTGCAGTTAATTGTATTAAATTTTAATAGATCTTTTAAAAATAGGTAAAAGCCCCATAAAATAAAAATATTAACTTTTATAACTTCTAAAATATCTCCATAAAGCAGTTTTAAGCAAGGTAAAAGTTCACTAAGCAATAGTAGTTCTTTCATTTGAATAAATAATTAATAAAATAATGCTAGTGCTTACTACCATAAAATCCGTCATTTCTATTCTACTTGTGGGCGAAATTCTTAGTTTTATTACATTCAAAACAATAGAGAAAATAGATTCATTTTAAATAGTTTTAAATTCTTAACAAACAAAATTAAATTATTCATCATAGATTGTGTGTAATTGGTATTTGACTCTGTCAATAATTTTAAATTTGTCAAATACTTTCTACTACAACGATTTTCCAGAAATTTTAATATTCGGCCACCGAATATTGGGTATTCGGCCTAAGACATTGGCCGAACATTCGGCTTCGGCCTATTCGGCCTAGAAGAAATAGCCGAATATTCGGCTTCGGCCTGGAAGAAGGGGCCGAATATTCGGTATTGGTTATTCGGCCAAATCACTATTCGTTACATCCCTAGTAACCATGAAACAATTACAATTGTTAATGGAGTAGATTTTGCAACAGTTTCAATGTAAAATAACGCATGGTGTGAAGAGAATTGGACAGTCATAATTTTGCACCGATTTCAAAAATTAGGTTATAAAGTGGTATCTATGTTGTTAAGAATTAATTTATTTTTCAACGAAGGTACAGGACCTATGGTAAACTACCCTCGATCGAATTTTAAAAAATCATGAAAATCGGTTCATCCGTTAAGAAGTCATGAGTGGAGAAACCAAAAACAATCGGCATATACACTATACAGTATGAATGTTATATTATATTATTAATATATGTTTATATCAATTTGATAATTATTATTTAATTAATATATATTTATATTACATTTGATTAAGTTCACATCAAAATATAACCTCCTTCCTTTGCAAAGTTGGTTAAAAATACATCTTTTTTTACAAAATGCTTATGCCATAGAAAGTTCTTCAGACAAGCATGAAACTACATGTCTAGACTTTGAATCATGCAGTAGATTGAATGTTACTAAAGGAATATCAAAGTCAAATATGTTGCCGGATTTTGATAGGAATTTACATAAAATATGTTGCATGCGTTTATGAAGGAAACTGGTGGAGTGGTCTAGTGTCGTTAAAATGAACAAAGATGAAGGCGTGACACAATTGCTTTCATGCACCCGCATGCCCCTTGAGAAACATTTTACTGGTCTGAAAGGCAAGATGAATGCCTGTTCTCCCACAACGTATCTTATGTACTGTTGAAAGTCCAGAAGTAACATCACATATCAGTCGTTTTTTCAAAATTGGATCAATATCCATGAAAAATATTAATGAAAGCTGAAATAAGTTCAAGGGGAAGTGTTACAACTGTTCAAACTTGAAAGGAAACCTAGTTTTAGCCTGTTGAATAAGAGACATAGCCATTTAAATACATTGATTGAAATTTATAACATTTTCAATCTACAATTTTAAGAGTAGTGATCACTTCAATAAAAGGCATCTGAAATATTATTCTAATAAAACATATATATATATATATAACTTTCTTATCTTAGTTTATCTAACAAACATGACATTTTACGAAAAAAGAGTAATTTAAAAAAAAACCTTTCTCATGCATTATTGTATATTATTTTGAACTATAGAAGGTCTGGCTGATTTTGCAACTTCGATCAGTTACAACCAAACATACAGTTTTATTTTCCTAGTTTCATGCTTGTTTGAAGAACTTTCTAGAGCATAAGCATTTTCTAAAAGAACGATTTATTTTTTGCTGTAAATATATCTCAGAATATTTTATGATTTCACTCGGTTTTAGTGGAAAGCCAAAACAACAATATGTATATATGTATATATAAAAATAAATACACTATATAACAACAGTATAAGAGCAGCCAATATTATTTTTTTTTGGAAATTGAAGTTATTAGGAGCAATAGATTTTGGTACTTTTCAAATGCATAACTTTGATCAGCTCTAACTCAATAAAAAGTCCAAACCCCATCAATTTCAATGTACCACTTTGAAGCATTTTTAATCTAGTTTCTAATGATATAATTAATTTTAAAATCGAAGGATACGTTCTTAATGCAATTGAGCAGTTTCTGAAGGCCAGTCATTGTAGTAAATACAACTCAATTTTGTTCTTCAAAGATTTTTTAAGTTGCCTTAATACCTTTAAATCCCAAATCTAATGCTGCATTTCTATTCACAAAAGAATACTGAACACAATGCAAAAAAAAATTAACTTTCTATCTTCAAAAATAACTGTTTTACGATAAGAAATGTAGAAGTATGCGTAATTGCTGGATTTGCGATCAGCGTCGAATTGCAAATTTCTGGCAAAACTTTAAAGTGTTATATTTCAAAAACTAATCAATATATTGAGATAAAACTTTACAGTTCTTATATCTATAGGAAAAATAATCTCACCAAGTTTCATCAAAATCAGCCTACCTCGGGTGTCAAACTTTGTCTCCGCTGGACGATTTCATTTGGAATGGCCCTGAGTACTTATTTATTATATAACATAATATAAAAAATACATTTGTGTGAGTAATATTCATAAGCTAAAAATTTAAATAAGGCAATGTTTATGAAATAGTTATTTTTTTCAAAAAGTAGATTTAAAATTTTTTTTTCTAAAGTAGTTGGAATTTTGAAAGGAGTTGTAACTAGTAGTTGGGGAAAAAGTAGTTTAACTAGTAGTTAACTGGTTCAAAACAAAAGTAGTTACAACTAGTAGTTAACTGGTTCAAAACAAAAGTAGTTACAACTAGTAGTTAACTAGTAGTTGCCAGTAGTAGTTAACTACTTCTAGTTAACTACTGCCGAACACTAGCAATTGGTGATACAGTAAAGTTTCAGCAAACATATCCTCTTGACATAATTTAAAGAAAGCTGTGAGAGTGGTTTCTTTAGAAGCTACAGCTTGTTGCGCAGCTGTTTTCTGAGTAAAGTGAACTCTTTGTCCATTTACTAAATGGACTGTGGGATACCTTTCATGAATGGGGAAAGAAAAAATTCTCCAGAAGGCTTCATTGCTGCTTATGTAACGACCTTGTTGAAAAGTAGTAATTTCATCATGCAGTGTCTTGTAGAGCGAACATAGCTGCATTAGAACCCTTGTTAACATACTTGCATACATATTTGCTGGACGTAACGGAATTACAAAATTCAACATTAACGTGAGCATTAAACATTTCAGTCAAGAGAGGGCAGTATGGAACTATCCATCTGTTATCAATTTCATGGTGGCCAATTTGGTTTGTAAAGCCTCCGTCCTCAGGTTCTCTTCTACGATATGAGGGATACCCATCTTCTCTAGTTTGAGTATCTTTTAAAAATGGCTTGTGTAGCGTTTTTTACATACGTTGTCTTTCATGCAGGGTGAATTGAAATTTAAAGATCCACATGGTACATGTACCATTTGAGTTTTTACAATTTCAAAGAGATTATTGTCTATGTTAAGGTCTGTAAGTTCAGCTGAGATAACCGAATCTATGTCATTTGCCTGAATTTTATTAGTCTTCCAAAGCAAAATATGAGCATGTGCAATCCTGTCTTTTGCCATTCAATCGTGTACATGTGGCATGTTACTGGTCCAAAATGATTTTCGTACAGCTTGTCTTACAGCATCTTCTTGAAGTCTTCGGTTACGTTTTTCTTCAGTTTGCAATGATCTTCGTACAGCGCGTCTTACAGCATCCTCTTTAAGCCTTTGATTGCGTTCTTCTTCTGTTTCGGGTGTTCTTTGTGTCATCATTCGTTTTGTATTCAAAGATTTTCCAAACGAAGTACGTTTTTTCGGTGGCATTATGACTTATTTAAAGTGGTTTTTTTTTGTACAAATTTAATCACACAACACAACGAAACAATAATCAAAATTCAACCAAAACGATACCTATTACTTATATTAACAGTTTTAAGTACATTTATGACAGATATGGATATTAATAAGAACATAAACAAAATTTAAATGGCAACTGTATGTTGCCAATTTGTAAATAGCAAGTTTGAAAAACATATAAACAAATCACAAAACCAAGGCTGAACTTGATCCAGTTTACAGCCTGGTTACGATCAAGTTCATCCTTGACAAAACATATGAACGAATCAAAAGACATCGCCAAAGTTGAGGAAACTGCTAATAGTTACTTTTGGGTCAAGGTAAGCCTTAAGAAATCGAACAAAAAAGCTTATAGCGTTCTTATTAACTTAGAAACTTGGAACAAATATCATCTTGTGCAGAAAAATTAGCGCTTTCGATTGATATATTACATTAATATGTGCTAGGTTTCTTTTCACCCCATATTGGGGAATTTAAGTGGAAAATTGAGTAAAATTGGAATAAAAGAAGAACTACCTGTAGGATTTTTTCTAATGGGTCTATAAACCTTCTTTTTGAATCACTCTGTCTATTGATGAAAACCGCGTTAAAATCCGTTACGTAGTTTCAAAGATATAAGCGTACATAGTTTAAAAGATCTAAACGCAGGAAAAATCATTGAAAAATTTAAAAATTAATTTAGAAAAAACTAATTGAGTCACAACTTTCATTTTTGCCGCGATGAGTTTCTCGGGTTGTAAACATTAACCGTTCCGAATGTGGTCCCGATCGGTAAATCGGCCTAGGACTCTATAGCGAACAGACAGATCAACAGACACTTAGAGATAGTTTTTTAGACTGAACTCTAAATTTTACACAATACAGAAAATTCGTAAAATTGAAGTGCGGGCTTTCTTTTTTTTTCCCCGATAATCTGATCTTTTGTAATTAAAAGACTTTGATAAACGGCTAGAGCATATAAAACCATGTCAGAATTTGAGAAAATTCTTTTCTTGTATTGTTTAATTAATGAGGTTTAAAAAAAACGGGAAAAGTCTGGAGATTTCGATGTTATGCCACAAACGTAAGTCGACCTTTACTTCGTCTTTTGTGCCAAATTTCTCGACTTATAAGCGAGTATATACAGTATTAAGAAATGCTATTAATGAATGAAATGTTAATGACAAATTATGAGTTCTGATGCTATTTACAAAATTTGTTGAATCTGGACTCAAAATCCGAAGAGATCGCCGCTCCGAGCGTTCCAGATTTGAAGTTCCTAATTATGTTTTAACAAAAAAAGTTATTAAAAACATTTAAAATAACAAAAAATTTTTTTTGCTCGATTTTTTTTTTTTTTAAATCAGGAGTTTTCCGAATTGCCGCACATAATCGGCAGGTAGCGGGCTGCAAGCAGTCCATCCTGACTATAAATAGCATAATTTAACTAGCAGATATTCATATTTGTTTAGGGCTATAAACACCTCATCACAAAAAAAATCATGTAATGCCAAGAAACTGAAGGGGAGAAGACAATAATAATGCTCTGGCGTTCTGAGAAAACTAGTGGGAACAAATAATGGTGGGGGGATCCTGGATTGAAGTTTTCCTACTGCACTTCCTGCTTTGAAGTCCATTCGGCCGATGTGTCATGGTCTGAATAGACCACAGGGCGCATAGAAAAGGGAAGAAAGAGGCCGCGGGGCGCAAAAAAGGTTGCAAAGGGCCGCCGGGCGCAGCGCCCTGCCAAAATGGCTTAGAGTCGGCACTAAACTAAGAATAAAATACCAATTTATGCTGTTTCTATTTTTTAAGATCCTTTACTACATTTCAATTCTTTTGCTGGTCAAGATATTTTAGAACTAAAAATGGAATACCGATTTATACTGTTTTTATTTTTTAAGATCATTTATTACATTTTTTTCAAGTGACTTTTTTTAGTCTAATAGAGGGATGCTTAAAAATATTTTGCAACAAAAAATAAATATATTTACGCGGTTATTAGTAGAACTTTTATGTAGTCATGAAATGCACAAACACTAAACAAAAAAAAATTATTATGGTTTACAACTGCAGTCGGTAAAATCCTTTTGAAAGCAAAAATTGACTTAATTATAAGACAAATGATCAAAATGCTTTGTGCTAAAATGTAAGTACATAGATAAAACAACGTAAAAAAGCAAATTCAGAATAAAAAGTATCGCAAAGAGCTATTTCGAAGCTACAATGGAGCCTCTTCATCAGTGCAGAAAAGAAACGCTCAACACACAACTAGAAAGCTGTGAGTGAACTTTAGTAAATGATTTTCCAGTACTTCATATTTTCCTGACATTTGGAAACAATTTTTATAATTTTTCTTTCCTTTCCCGCCTTTTCCTGTTCTTTCCCGCCCTTTCCAATTCGTTTTCTGCCATTTCCTCTTCGGCTCTGCTTCCCTCGTTCCTGGCCACTGATTGGTTAATCGCTAATCCGACACATTTGGTATAAATAATACAGGTTGTCTCTCTGGTTCTTGCCTGTTCACTCACAGCTTTCTAGTTGCGTGTTGAGCGTTTCTTTTCTGCACTGATGAAGAGGCTCCATTGTAGCTTCGAAATAGCTATGTGCGATACTTTTTATTCTGAATTGCTTTTTTTTTTTGTTGTTTTATCTTTGTACTTACATTGACTTACGTGTTAACAGTCATCGAGTTTTCTAAATGTTTGCTAGAACAAGGGGAATGAAGAGAAGCTCAGACCCTTTTTTCCCTTAAATGAACAAATTTTTGTGGGAACAGGACATTGAAAAAAATTCTCCTCTTTAAGTAGAATTTGCAGTTTGAATGACTTCATTTTCACCTTGTTTAATACACCCAGGTACAATTCAGAAAGATCTTGAGAAAAGTAGGAAACAAAAACCATGACCTTATAGCGATTTTAACAGCATCTTGCATTAAAATTACTTTCTTTTTCAGACAGGTACAAAATACTAAAAATCATGAAAATCATAAGCATAAACACGGTGTCTACCAGGTCACGAAAGTCCCAAAAAACCAAACTTTGAAATTGGTAATGAAAAAGTCATAAAAGTAATAAATAGGCCACAAAAATTTTCTGCCTAACGGAACCGGTGCGCCCCCAAAAGGCATCAGATATCCGGTGTTTGACAGGGTATTTAAATATTTGGAATCTGATCAGCTGGCCATTGCACAAGATATCTAGTTATGCGGCATGACAAATTTGATTTTTAAAATTTAATAAACTTGTTTTGAAAATACGTGAATTTCAAACTTATAGGGTATTTGAAAGCTGTGGGATGTTTAAAAATATGTGTAGCATTTACAAATTTCAAACAGTAGAGCGGGATATCTGGTATATGTACGTCATACAGAGGACACCAGATATCTGATATCTGGCAGAATCAATATCCGATGTATTACAAAACGGCCACAAAAAAAATCCGGAATTTCATTCTTGAAAACCTGTAGCCATTGTGATAAAAAAAGTCAATGAATAAAAGTAAAATTTCAAGCACATATTTCAAATTCAAGCATGTAATTTCCAACAAGAGAACTTTTTGGGGCAAAAAAAGAAAAAAAGTACCAGTTAGTTGAATATTTTTTGTACTGCATGTTGAGATTAAGTAAGAATCCTTTATGACAAAACTTACATCAATTAAATCAACATCTTTTAATTTTATTCCTGTGTTATCACAAAGCTTCTTGATGGCATCAGCTGGGCCTATTCCCATTATTGTTGGATCAACACCTGTAAGATTAAAGTGTATGATACATAAAGTACGAAACAAATTCCTTGCTAGGGTTTTTTAAACATTTTAGTTTCATTGTGTGAAAACAAACATCACACAGAAAAAGAATGAACTAAGCTCAATTTAAAGCTGTACAATCTGGCATTGAAAAAAAAAAAGTTAAATATTTTTAGTAAAACTTATATTCAATAGAATAGAAGACCCAAGTAAGGTCCTGTATAAATATTTAAAGTTTTATTTAGATGACTGCAAAGACATCTTTTAACAACATTTAAAATGGTGTTGCTTAAGATAATGAAAAAAAAAAACTTTTTAGATGTGCAGCTTGAAGCTCCAAGAATAGAAACTCTAACATATTGTTAAAGTTGAAATGTTGCAAACAAAAAAGAATGTGCTGGACATATTGTAACTACTCTACTTTGAAATTTCAAAACCAAGAATTAATTTGCAATTTTCAGTCAACAATTGTGACAATGCTGAAGAATTACTATGAAGGCCCTACTTTATCAATCAGTTTTATTTTAAACAGAAAGGATGGCTGAATAAAGCATTTGAGATCTGTTTTTAGGGGCTTCTTAAAAAGAGTGAGAACCCTGCTCTGAGTGTGACAACCCATGGATCACAAGATCATCCTTTTTTTTAACATTCAAATCCACATTTGCAATTAAGAATGCCATATACAGACTCGCTAGCACTTGTTCTGTTGAAATCAGGAGGAATCATGGCGTTCCACTGTCAATTTTTGATCAGATTCCCCCAATGAAGAAATTAAAGGGTTTCAAAGTAAGCCGATTGATTTTCTGCTTGTGTTAGATGCACTAATATGAGAAATCAATTTCAAAAATTCTTCCATTGTGAGTGAGTAGATTGATCCTGACAAAAATCAGCCAATTACCGAAATTTTAACAGAAGAAAAATTAACTTACCAAAATTAGTCAAAAGTAGAACAAAGGCTAAATTCTTCCAATTCGGAAGTTAAGGAAAGAATTTTACTCTTGGGTCAAGCAGAAAAAGGATTTTGGACCTTTTTGAAATTCTGTGAAAGGAATTCGCTATATTGCAAACAAGAGGTTTTAGAAATTTATGTTAGAATAGAGCATTTGAGACAGAAAAAGGAACAACCAAACAGGCATTCAACACTTGTTTTGACGAATCTGCATAACAATCCCAAAAATGCATAAAATCTAGATAAAAGAAATTAATTTACAGCAAAGAAATTTTTTTGAAAAATTCATGTCAAAACAAGAAATTCATACTAAGTGTACAATGTTCTTGATTAATGTTTGCATTAAAAAATTACATTGTGTGCCAGGCAGGAATGTTGAAAGGAACACTTAATTCCTTCACTATAAGACAATAAAATTTTAGTACCGTAGTTATTGGTAAATAGCCTGCATCATTCTATAGTCTGCAGGAAGAAAAGTTTGTAAAAAAATCTAGTTTGGTGTATAACCCACACCCAGAACAAAAACAATTACAAAAAATCCCTCTGTAAAGTAGTTTATAAGAAAAATTTTAAATTACAAAACCCTTTTAACCTTTAAAATTATATTTTTTTAAAGTTTACATTTTACCATATTTCTCTCATCATAGTAGATGGGGGAAATTGGATAATCATTTTGAAAGCTATAATTTTTTTCTTTCATTTTGTTTTCCTGGAAAATAGATTTCGATATTTTTGAACGGTAGTTGTTTTTTTAATATCAAAATTTACTTTTAAAATTCCGTGTATTGCCCGCAGATATATAGTAAAAAAAGGAGTTTCTTTGTAGATAACCCACAGGCTATACACAGATAATTATGGTAGTTTTCAAAAGAAGTTAAAAATTTAATAATTAACTAAAGAGCTCTTGTGCATAGTAAACTTTTTCTGATTAAAACTTTTCTCACTAACTCATCTAACATTTTGGCAGCAAATATTCTATATGCATATGGTAACTTTTCTCTTAAAATAGGAAATTAGATTGATATATGTGTTAGCAACAATGAAATCAAACTAAATATGTGTACACAAACATTCAAAATCTCATAATACATGACAATTAAATTTCTATTCAAACAACATATTGCAGCAATATATGTAGACACAGAATGGTTCATGTCATGCTGAAAGTCTGCAAGAAACTAAATCAATAAAATACTGTTCATTCTTACCAACATAGCTATATCCAACAACCCGTACAAGAGGTGATAATTTATTCTCTTTGACGGCATCTTCACTAGCTAACACAACAGCAGCTGCACCATCGCAAATTCCCTAATAGAGGACAAAAATGTTACATTAGATGAAGAAAATTTCAACTTTTCACCTAAAACATAGCCAAAACCTTTTTTTATACAATACAGCATGCATTTGTACTTACAGAAGCATTTCCGGCAGTAACGGTCCCACCTTTCTTAAAAACTGGCTGCAATTTAGCAAGTCCCTCAATTGTGGACTGGGGTCGAGGATGTTCATCTACTTCAAACAATACATCTTTTCCTTTTATTTTTAAAGGAACTGGAACAATTTCTGTATGGAATCTTCCTTTTCCTTGAGCTGCAAATTTAATAAAAATATTAGTTATATTCTAAATACAGGGGTAAAACTCCCTCAGACTCAAAAACCCTGAAAAGTGTTATGAGCATGAAGGTTGATAAGTTAAACGAGGCACAACAAAAATAGTCGACACACCTCCTCCCTTTCAGGCAAAAATATTTTTTTATTAGATTACAGTAAAACCCCGTTAAAATGCGGGTGTCGGGGGATATGTTTGGCAGTGAAATTATGCCACGGAACCACATTCACGAAACAATACTCGCTTTTGTTGCATCATTTTTAACTTTATCAACTCATAACTTTTCTTCCATAGCATAATCTTTCCACTTCTTCTTTGATGCCATTTTATTCACTGTAATTGTTGTGCAAGAAGCACACATCTCAACTGCCCACGGATTGCACACGATTTTGAAATCAAGTTATATAGTGTCCTAGGTTGAAAGATAGAAAAAGCATGAAAAAGGAGTACATCAGGCCTATTACAATAGGGTTTTATCTGTTAGTGTGGTGGGGGGATGAGAGCTATTTGGCTAGAATATTTGTGTGCTCGGGCTCGCTTTATTTACTATGGTAAATAAGGAATCACCTTTAAATGGCAATGATAAATGGTGGTAACTATCATGTCAGGGGACATGATAGTTACCGCGGTATACTGGGGCTTTACTGTATTAATAAGGCTGCAATAAAAAACAATTATAATTAACTGATATGAACACTAGAACTCATAATAACTTTCGAAAAATTCCTTATTTTCAGCAAAATTTTCAAGTGGGTGTGACAGAATGACGTCCGTGCAAGTTCTTTACTATAGAAGCAGAAGCTTAATAAAGGTAAAATTAATGGAAAGCTCAAAGTAATTGATGTCCAAGAGGCAGAATCGGACCCAGAATCGTACAGTAAATGGCAACTAAGAAGTTTTTCCGAAGTTAATGCATTGGGATTTCGAAATGCATAAAAAAAATCGGGGCGACCCTTGAAAGCGCAAAAAAGGGACAAAATGCGTAAAGTTTACTCAAAATTTGTAAAAATTGGCCGGTATCAGGGCTCCCACCGCCTTAACCCAATTTGTAGCAGCTTTCGGAGCAGGTAAACTGTCCTTTTTGTATCAGTTTGGAGCAGAAGAATTTTAACTTTTGTATCAGTTTGGAGCAGAAGTAATCTACTTTTGTATGTTTAGGAGCCGAAAATATCAACTTTGTAACATTTTTGGAAGATTTTTTTCTTTATATTTTAAATATTAAATGGCTGTTTTAAAGCAATGTCATTTTCATACATCAAGGGTAAGAGCAGTTTCAAGTCTTCAAAATGATAGAAAATGTAGACGTCAGTCATCCTTCAAAAACTGGATTATTTTTATATTTCTTAAGAAATTATTCATAACCTATTCAAAAAGTAAGACTTATTAAACCTATAACACTTATAAGGGTGCTTTTCAATACTTTTCTCAAGAAACAGATTACTTAAAAAAATGTTTTGATGTTTTATTCTTCTTCTAATACTTAAGAATAGCTGGAAGAAAGCTTAAAATTTTCTTCTTTTCAAAAATCATTGCATTCTCTCTTTTTTGTTTAATTGCTAAAACACTTTCTTTCAAGAAAATAAGCAAAAACTAACTAATATGAAAGGTTCAACTATTTTAAACTATTTAACATTAATTAAAATTTGTTTTTTAAATGGTACTTATTTAAGTATAATCATTGTGATTATAGTAACAGTAAAATTTTGAATGACTTAAATATAATTTCATATTTTATCAAAAAATATATTTGAAATCGATCCTATTTTCTACCTGCAGTAATATTTATTTTTTTTCTGATTAAAAAATATTCCTTTAAATTTCAACCCTAAATGCTCACTTAGATGCTTTGCAAGTAATTAAGGCACTAAAAGTAAATTGATGAGTTTCATACCAAAGAACCAAATTATCAATTCAAGAACCAAATTATATTTTTCAGTTCTATAATACAAAGGCAAAATGTATTTCTTATTACATGCTGATAATTTAATGTCTAATGATTTATTTATTTTTTTCCAACAATTTATCTTTACATCTTTCAAAAATTGTGTAATATTTACAATTAAATTTCAAGAATCCTAGGGTTACAGCAGTTGGATGCTGAAAGAAACTAAATTGAATTAAAAGAAAGAGGAAATACGTGATAATTTCATAGCTTTCAAATCTATTTAAAAAATTGAAACTTTAAGCAAGTATACTTTTATGAGGTCGTTCATCCACAACAAAATTTCTATTTCTTCTAATAATATTGCTTAACATATTTGCTAAAGATCATCAATTCATTAAGGTATATTTTTTTTAATGATTTTCTAACTTAACTAATTTTTTTACTTATTTTGTTCTTTATATTTATGTTTTATGTTTTTGAATTGCTTGTGGTTATATGATATAGATTACAGAGCTTAAAGAGTAAAGAGAAAAGAAAAAAAGCTGAACTTCAATGTTTAATTTTACAGGGTTTGAAAGTCTACCTCTAAACACTTTCGGGAACAAATTAATATTTTCAAACAATGTTTTTATTTAAAATAAATATACATTTTATTTATTTTGAGAAGAAACATTATAAATAGTTGAAATGAAAAAAATCTGATTTTTGTAGGGGATGCAAAAAGATAGTAGAACGTACGTGCTCCTTTGCTTGCACATGGAAAGTAGGCTCAAGGAATTTGAAAAAATTGTTATAATAGAGCAGCAATCTTTTTAACATCTGTTCTGTTATTGATTAGTATTTCCTAAACATTAGAAAACAAAGTGCACTGAGGAAAAATGGCAAGTTTATTTTTTTCACATTCCATGAAATTAAACTTTTTATCTATTTCGAGAAAAACTTACTAAATAAAATGTTCAACATAAATAGTAATAAGAGGAATGATTTTTTTTCTCTATAATACTACAAAATATTAGAAATTGTATCGCTGTTTCTTCTACAAGTGTGGGATACCATCACTCATTCTGCTCAAGTTTCTCATCCATATTTGATGTTTTTAAGAGAGGGTAGAGCTAATATTCATTAATAAACTGCTTCAAAGGTAAAAAACTAGTTGTCTAAAGGAAAAATGTATCGAATGATGTTGATTTTAAGGTTAAAAAAATATAACTAAAAAAATTTCGATTTTTTTCCCAAAAATCGCTATTTGGAGCAAATTTTGCGAAAAAACGCATTTTGTAGCAGCATGTAGCAGAAAAATCGTTTTGGCGCAGTTTTGAGCAATTGGCGCAGCCGCGGGAGCCCTGCCGGTATGTACGTTGACAGGCTACTTTCAAAATTTTTCATAGAAAAAAAGGAAGGAAGACTTCCAAAAGTAGCGATTTTCACGGAAATTCTTAATTTCCAAAATTACTGAAAATACGGTATTCCATCAAAATACAGAAAAATCAGATATCTGAATATGTCTTCTTGTCCATATGGAAAGAGCATTACATCATTGCTTCTACTATCTAATAACCATAACTAAAACTGACTTTTCATTAAATTTTCTGCAAATTATTTTTCAATTGGATTCATCCATAGGTTTATTACTACAAAGTAGAAGCAATTTTAGATAAGAAATAATGCTTCACATTTTATACAGAATCTAAGCTTCCAAAGTGTAGTGTTGTTATCAAAACATTTTTACGGAGAAATGTCTAGAAAATAAGAAGAAATTTCTTTTAATTAAAAAACCCCTTCACTTTTCAACATTATTTTACCATGAGACTAGGATAGTAAAATACCAAACAACCGCTTCTCCTCCTCTTCTTGAATTTCCCTTAGGTAAAATTAATGAATATCCGCCCTCCCCCCTTTTTTAGATTTCTATTGAAATTATAAACAAGGAACAGAAGCAACACAATGAACAAAAATTGCGAAGGCAAAACGATTTCTTAACAAAAATAGTGATAGAAAAAGCAGATTAATAGTTCAAAAATGAGCAACTGTGATCCCAAATAAGTTTTTAAGATTATATTCTCATTCTTTTAAAAATGTTTATTTCGAATTTGTTCTCAATTTAAAAAAAAAAAAAAAAAAAGACTTGTTTTCAAAATAGCGCAAGATAAGCGATTAAGATATTTTTATTTTACAAGTACAAAGTGTTTGAGCTGAAAGAAGTGAGCTACAAAAACTAAATTTAAAAAATAAAGCAAGGTGTAAAGGTTTCTTTGCATCAAAACCAAGAGATTAATCATTCATATGACATTCAAACAAAGAAAAAAAAATACAAGTTTTCGAAAGCTGAATCACCGGAACGCAACAGACTTTTTTTCTTCTTTTTTTTTTACACGTGGTTTACAAGTTGCTAAGTTGCTTTAGTTGCAAAAGTGACTATTCGTGATTGTTTATTTGCTTGAGGGGGTATCCGCGTTACTTATATAGCGCTTTTACTTTTTTTTTTTTGGTTCATTGGCACTCCTTTGGTTCATCGGCAGACAGGGAAGCTCGGCTAGCAGTTGCTCTTGCTTTTGAATACACGTGCTTGCTTGCTCGATGTTCGTAGTTTGTTGCATATATCTTTGCTGGAATTTGAAACCACATTCTCCCATAGTTGAAAACCTTGCTTATTTCCAATGAACACGAAATGGGCTATTGCGTTAATTGAGCTTTACACAAGTAACTCATCACGTCCAAGCACCAGAATTCCGGGTTATATTTGATAAAAAACCCGGAATTCCGGGGTGGCCTCGGCAAAGTTTTGCCCCTGTAAATATCAGGATTTATACGCTGCTTGATTTTAAAAAAAATCCAGGAGCTTTTTATTTGATCATTGACAAACCAAAACATGTAATGTGCATTATGAAACACACAAGACAGTAAAAGATAAAAACACCATTTCAAGCAAAAATACTAGTGTTCAAATAAAAATTGGATAATTTAAGCATAAACAAAAATGCACTAACTTTAAATATAGAAAACAGGTACCAAGAATCTTGACTTTTTTTGATAATACATTCCACATAGAGGCCATGATGCAAATTCATCTTGGTTCATTTTTATCAAACAAGATGTTTTTTTTTTTTTTTTTCTTTGTTTACATTGATCAATTAATTGGTTCGTTAACATTAATAAGAATTAGATACGATACATTTGAAATAAGTAAAGGCGTTTGTAAATCCGTTATGATATTGTTCCCAAAACTGAACCAGCATTTTTGCTCAGAGCAAGGCAAAGTTGATACCAAGGTTTTAAGAAGTCCAATACATATTTTGTATTTTCTGTGAAATCTCTTAAGCAGAAGTTATGTGCTATTTTTAGAAACAAACCAGAACATATATGCTCTTCAATACAGCACTGCTGATAAAAATTCTGAAAATTTCTTTAAAAGTATTGAAAATTAGACATTCCATTCTATAACAATAGAGGTGAAACGTAAGAAATGGCATATAAAAGCAGGAACACATATAGATGATTTATGTTAAACAGCTGCATAACTTAAGATCAAGGTGTCCTTTTTTATCATTAAATGTGGCTTGAATCTAATAGAATTAATGTTAAAAAAATTTTGAATCAAAGCAAAAAACTATGATTACAAAAATCATGATTACCTTCTTTCCATCTGTTTTGTGATAATAGTGCAAACTGGTCACATTCTTCTCGAGAAATTTTGTACTTTTCAGCTAAATTTTCAGCAGTGATGGCCATAGGCATATCTATGTAGGTATCATATACTGAACTCCATAACATATCCTCAAGCTATTAAAGAAAGAAAAAATATTACTGTTCAAATGCATTAGGGCCAGTTGGGGTAGTTGTAAACCAGGGTGTCTACCAAGTTTTACAAAGTCAATTTGGTGACTTTGTAAACTTATTTAGTGACCTAGTATATTTTCATAAAACCTGTTTTTAAAAACTTTACTTTTAATAACGAATAAATAAAATGACAAATTAATGCTGAATTTCTTAATATAAATTGTTTACTTTTAAGTTTTTACATTTTTTTATTACTGGAGCTCAATGTCTTACAAAAAGAATGTGGTAAGTCCTACATTCTTCGGAACTTATATTAATACGTAAAGTCTGAATTGTATCTGTAAAAACTCATTGCGTTTTTTAAAGAAATAAACATGTTTTCGAGCTTCAACTTTTAGTACTTGTGCACACCATAGTATATGTTTTATTAATATATATGTGTATTAATTTGATCTACTTGACTAATGAATAGGCAGAATTAAAAACATTAGTATTAGTATTTTGTTGAATTTAATGATCACTTTATAGTATAAGAAAAACAATTGCTAAATTTTTTACATGTTTTAAAAATATTATTAAAAGAAAATAGAAAGAAATGTTTTTTTTTTTTTTTTTAACAATATATAATGAGCACTTGAAAGGGTAAAAACCTAATGTTAAAGACAATCTAACATTGAAAAACATTTTTAATTGCATGCAAAAAAATAAGAGACATTTTTTTTCCTAGCAAAAATATTTTTTTAAATTATATTCTTAATAAGGCTGCAATATTTAATAATTATAATCAGCTGATATGATCAGTAAAACCTTAAGGCTAAAAATGAATTTTAAAAACTTCTTAATTTGATTAAATTTCGAGGGGGCGCAGCAAATTGACGTCCGTGCAAGTAGTTTATTACAGAAGTTGAAACTTGAGAAAGATTAAAAATAATGGTAAACTCGAAGTTATTGATGTCCCAGAGGAAGAATCCGATAGCAAACGAGAATTGGGAAGTTTTACCGAAGCCGATGCAACTGGAATTTGAAATGCGTAAAAAATCGATATTGACCCTTGAAAGCGCAAAAAACGCACTACTCCTGCAAATTTTACTCGTGATTTGTAACATTTGGCAGGCATATACGTAGGCTAAGTTTAAAAAAAATTCATAGGAAAGAAAAAATGAGAAAGAAAAACTTCCAAAATTACGAATTTTTGCGAAAACAAAAATTTTTAATTTCTATTTTCACTGAAAATACGGAGAAATCACACGTCTGATAATACGAAAGCGTGAAATGATTTAAAACCAATGTTATACCTACCATCTACTGCATTAATCAACCCCACTTTCAGTTCTAAAAATAGCTGCGCCACGAATTGTGGCGATCATGGCCGAGAAAAAAACATTAAGTGCCGTCGAATTTTTTCGTGACCGGTTATCCAGTTTCGTTACTTTTTGGGTACTTCCGTGACCCCTTTTCCGATTTGGTGACTTGTCAGGGACTTCCGTTTTGGTGACCGGTAGACACCCTGTAAACGCTTTTTCAATGTTTTCACTTTTGATCCTTCCCTACCTCTTGAATGAATTCAAAGATAAAATTTTGAGCATTCTAGCCACTACTGTACTTCTTGTGAGTAAATATGTACAAAAATTTTGACTTTATGACAATTTGCTAGCAAATGAGCTTGTGTTTACAATTACCCTAGAGATTTGGGATAATTGTAAACAGTGATTTATTTTCGAATAAGGTTGATGCAAATGGAAAATTATTTCATGTTCAGCTTAGAAAACACATTAAGAAAAAATGAAGAACTATATTCGAAGTACAGCGAAATTATTAGTGAGCATTTAAGGGACGGTATTATTGAAAGGGTAAAAACGAATTTAGATCAAGGTATTAATACAGGGTTTTTCTTTCGCATCACGCTATAGTGCGCGAACAAAAGGACACTACGAAAGTTAGGATAGTATTCGACGCCTCTTCTAAGCGTAAGGGGGAAATATCTTTAAATGATTGCTTAGAAAGTGGAGCTAATTTATGTCCCGATTTACTAAGAATTCTATTCAAGTTTAGGCTGCATAGAATTGCATTTTGCGCAGACATTCAGCGCGCATTTTTGGAGATAGGGATTGCAGAAGAAGAGATTTTTTGAAATTTTTATGGATAAAAGAAAAGGGTCCTACTCTCGATCTCAGCACTGACAATATTGAAATTCTAAGATACAAAAGAGTGACGTTTGGAGTGAAATGTAGTCCATTTCTTTTAACTGCTACTATAAGGCTTCATTTGAAGAAATATGAGGAAAAGGACAAGGGAGCATGCAAAATGCTTAAAGAAATGTATGTCGATGATTTAATTAACGGAACATCAGAAGTTCAGGATGCTTTAGAATTAAGCAAAGACATGGTATTTATACTCGGAGAGGCTAGCATGAATTTGAGACGATGGGCTTCAAATTCTCCGATTCTTAATGAAGCATGGAAAAGGGAATTTATAGCGTGGCACACGTCTGAAGAAGAAGGGATACCTTTAAAGATTTTAGGCCTTATATGGAACAATATTGAAGATAAACTTAAAATAGATGTTTCTCAATTAAGAAAAATTGTAGAATGCAACACAGTAACGAAGTGACTTATCCTGTCAGCTTGTGGCATGTTGTTTGACCCTATCGGCATGTTAAACCCTTTTACAATACGTGTGAAATTATTGCTGCAATCGATGTGGAAAAGAGGTCTATCTTGGGATGCATGCATTCCTACGGAGACACGGTCAAGATTTATGGAATGGTTGAGTGAAACAGAATCAATAAAGAGCTTTGAAGTTCCCAGACTGTATTTTGATGGCATAGATTGGGAGGCAACAGAAGTCCATATATTTTCAGACTCAAGTCCTAAATGCTATGGATCCGTTGCATATTTTAGAGTGAAACACGGAGACAAATATTCTACTAGTTTTATAATATCGAAGTCTCGAGTAGCACTTCCGCAAGTGTTGACACTTCCTTGATTAGAATTAATTGGGACCTTAATTTCTTCCAGATTGGGACATTACTTACAAGAAACGTTTTCAGAACTGAAGCAGGAAAATATATTTTATTGGACAGATTCACAGATTTGGCTCCATTGGATAAAAGGAAATTCCAATGAATGGAAGCAATTTGTTAGGAACCGCGTAAATGAAATTCAAACGAAAACTAAACTCTCCAATTGGAACTTTTGTAATGGGAAATACAACCCAGCGGATAAGCTTACAAGGGGAATGCATGCTCAAGCACTAATTAAGGATAACGTATGGTTTCATCTACTGGCATGGCTCCTTGAATAGGATATGAAATGCGACAAGACAAGTTCTGGTATCAATATTGACATTAATTGTGATGAAGAAAGAATGCAAAGTGTAGTGACTTTACAAACGGAATTTGAAGCTTTTCAGCCCTTGTTAAACCTATCGGATTATAGAGACTTGAACAAAATACCGAGAATAACCAGCTACGTTACGCGATTCGTTAAAAACTGCAAGGCAGCTCATGAAAGGAGCACAGGAAGTATTGCGGCCCAAGAGATGATCAACGCTGAAAAATATTGGATTCTAGCTGTCCAGCAGAGTGAATTTGAAAAGGCATTAACATTCAAAAGTGCTGAAATTGAACTGAAAAGATTGTATATGAACGTTACTGCTCCTGAAGTGAAAAATTATTTTGGAAAAAAGGGTATTAAATGGCAGTACATAGTCGAACGTGCTGCATGGTGGGGTGGATACTGGGAGAGAATGGTTCGTATCACAAAAATCGCATTAAGGAAAATTTTGGGAAGGGCATTAGTTTCATTTGAAGAATTGCAACCTATTTTGGCAGAAATAGAAGCTATAATTAATTCAAGACCACTAACGTATGTTTACAATGAGCCTAACGAATCATTTCCTCTCACTCCTGCTAACTTCTTAACTGGAAGAAGATTAACTGCCTTACCAGATTGGTCAGGTAATACAAAATTTGAATTATCAAAAGATAAAAGGATTTGATTAAAAGGTTTCTTTATAGAGAGAAAATATTAAATAAGTTTTGGAAAAGATGGCAAAAGGAATATCTTCTCCAGTTAAGGGGTGCAAATTTGAATAAACCGATAATTGTGAAATGTGAATTTAATGTAAATGACATAGTTTTGATAGGTGATGAAAAGGCTCCCAGGCAGTTATGGAAACTGGGAAGGATCACTGAGGTGCACAGGGGGCACGACAAGAAGGTAAGATCAGTAACAGTCAAAACATCTTCTGGA
This sequence comes from Octonoba sinensis, assembly GCA_038502835.1. NCBI lineage: Eukaryota > Metazoa > Arthropoda > Arachnida > Araneae > Uloboridae > Octonoba > Octonoba sinensis. Next base: position 5,836,781 of record CM076598.1, on the reverse strand, counting down.
ATAATAAGAAGCCCAATACAGCTTTTGTATAGCCTGGAAATTCAACACTAGGAGTAAGTCAAACGCTTCACAGAGACTGAAGTGTCACATTAATTTTTGAAGTATTTTATGATGTAGTAAAGTGTTGTAAATGTTAGTTAAATGTTTAATAATTGTTATTGTGTTGAAAATTGTAGTATTGCATAATGTTAGTTTATTGTTATAATTGTTTTTGAATTTGGATTTTAATTTAAATATGGCATTGTTAAATTCCTTACTCGGGGCGGGAGGATGTGGCAACTTCGGCCACAGATTTTCGAGGTTCCCTACAAAGGGGACTGAAGCGAGCATCTTCCCTATCCGAGGGGGAAATTTCACCAGTCGGAGTAAATAATACGAAGGGTACGGTCGGTTGAAAAACGGGCTCGGAACGTTAAGATCCGAGTGGGCAGAATTGTGGCAAATTAATATATAGAAATCTTTTATTATGTGGAACCGAATGAGAAATTGTACATATGTATATAGTACCAGTAGTTTGATGTCTGTTTTTAGTAGTATAGAAAATAAAAGGATAAGTTAAAAGGACTGGCAATTTATTTGGTCTGAACACAAGCATTGTGTAAGGGAGTTATTACATCTCCTACATAAAGGAAATAATTAACTTAAAATAAGTAGAGTTTTATTTAAAAGTTTCATAGCTGATACTTATATCTTTCCAATGGCACCAAAATTAACAAAATTAGTTCAGAAATAAAAAAGTTATAGTGGTTACAAACTTATAAACCACCTTGTCTTGTCACCATCCTATCAATGCCATTTTGCTAAATTGAGTCGAATTTCAAAATGAGCCCCTAACTTTAGATTTGACCCAAAAATTCTGAGAAAAATATTTTAGCCCTTTTTCATCATGTACTTTTTTACAAAAAATTTTCATAAAAATCTGTGACATGAGGGCAGCAGCTATTGAGTGTAACGATCCTCTACGATGACACAGAAAAAAAGACATTTCTCAACTTGGGAGTTCAACAGCGGGGTTGGGCCCACAAGAAGGAGGGAGCGATGGGCCACCGGGAGAGACGCCTGGATGCCTTTGCCAGGCCGCTAAGGATTTTTCCTCTGGATATCTCCACGGCTCGGATTGTCATGTATATAGAGTTGTAAATTGTAAATAGATCTGTAATTGTGTGTGCATGGTGTTGACCATTAAAATATGTTGAAAAGACACAACAGTTTTCCTGTTAATCGAGCAATGTCACCACAGGACGTTACGGGTGATTTCACATGAAATGAGCCACTTTGGAAATTTTCTGAATGCAGCTAGGAGTAAGGCATCTACAGTAAGAAATGGTACTTCTGGGCTTTCAGCTACTGGGATTTACTCCTATAACCCGCAAGCAATCCCACAGCATGCATTTGCTATTTCCGATTGTTCCAACTGTGGCTTTCACAAGTGAAGAATGCGACATGCCTACATCCACAACGCTACGTCTACACCACACAAAAAAGGTCCCAAGTGTGACTGAATTTAGTGCATCGAATGCAACAAATGGTTGCACGAAGATTGCAATGATTATTTGCACCAGGTGAAATGTTGTGTAGGTCGTCATTTGACCTGTGCTGTTATTTTTAGCAATCAATTATTAAAAAATTTAATTTGTTTCCTTTTTCTATAGTCATTGTTAATGCACATTTAATTATGTAATGTTTGTCTTATTTTTTTACTTATTGTGATGTTACACCTTACCCCATAACTGGTGGCATCTGACGATGCCACAATTGAGCGACTCTTTTTAACATTTAATTTCGCATTTATTTTCATACTGAGAAGAAAATTAACTTACATACGCAACAAAATAAACATTGAAAAATAATGTGGGGTTTTTTTTTTCAAGATTTTGTTATTCTTTGCTGCTTTTATATTAAATAATAGTGTGAAATGTATGATTTGGAAGCTTGGAATTTTGTGAAGGGTCCGTTTTGATTGATTTGAATTTTGTGAAGGGTCCATTTTGATTAATTTGAATTTTGTGAAAAGTCCGTTTTGATTGATTTGAATCTTGTGAAAAGTCTTTTTATTGATTGGAATTTTGTGAAGGGTTCGTTTTGATTAATTGGAATTTTGTGAAGGGTCCATTTTGATTAAATGGAATTTTTTGAAGGGTCTAAAAACAAACCCGAATTTCCCCTATGTGACCCCTGGTCGGCTGTGCTGGTCTCCATCGACTGGCATAGTCGCTTCCCCTCTCTCCCCCTCAGCAAGCCCTCGGCGAACCGGTTTCTTGTCTACTATAGGTATGTTCATGTCCACGTAGAGTAGATGCACAAGTTTCAGCCGAGTTCATTTTCTGACACGAGAGGGGGTGTGGAAATGACTGATTTCGACCAATGACATACGCTCTACACGTTGCCATCAACAATCAACGCCGGTGCATGCAAACGTCGTGGTTGCGGTTTTAGTTTCTTTGGATACATTTTTCGATTTGATTTCTTTGGATTCTTTTTTGTGCCAGTTTCTTCACTGGAGAGGTGAGCACCTGAACTGTTGATGCAAAATTACACTAGGAATTTAATTTTGCCAAGATTATTCAAGCCAAATGTCTACTCATGGGTCTTATACATGCCGCATAATCTTACGGCATGGGCACAGACAATTTTCTGCATCTTGAAAATCCTATAAGATGGGGCGTACCTGTCCCGCGCATTACCATAATGTCCCCATGCCGGTGAGTTAAAGGAAGTAAGCATTAAGATGTGCAGAATAATTATCATTGAATTAAAGGGGAAGAGGTTGGGACCTGATAAATTCAAATTATAATAATATTCAAGTTATTGACTACATATATATATATATGTATTCATTTATTTACATACCCACATGCTCTATCATTATCATATTTTTCTCAATATCTATACTTACATAATTACTAAGTCTTTACACGTAAAAAGCACAAAATCGGAATTTAATTGAAAGTTGAAATTATTCTATTTATCAAAATTATTAAATCAAATGCACCTTATAGTCCGTGCCAAATTTTGTTCCAAATCTCATATCTCTAACTGCATAAGGAGCTTGGCTCATGTTTTCTGCACCACCAGCTAATACAATCTCGGCTTCTCGTAAACAGATTTCCTGAAATTAAAAACAACCATAAAAATCTTATTTTAAAACAAAATACATTAGTTCTAAACAAAATATAAAGTATCATTCAAGTACCTCAGCTGACTCTACTACAATTGTACTAATTTTGCTGCAACTTAATAGGGTTGCAATAGGGAGTAGGAATTTTTTTAAAGGGTAATAAAAAATAGCCATTTGTGCATTGTTATTTGAGATTAAATACATTCCATTCTTTAAAACTAAATACATTCCAAATACCTGTATCTGCAAAAACAATTTTATGTAGCCATTTAAATATTTTAATAATATTTATAGTTAAACATTTTTTGCTTCAGCAATCTAATTAGCTGTAACATACTTATATTTAATTTTTCCAATGATTATTCGTGGATTTTTAAAAATTATTTTTTTGAGGGATACGGATATCATATTTGCTGATAAATATGTAGTTGACATTTAATTTTATGAACACTTGGGGACCATAAATAAAGTTCATAATATCTGAGAACATCAAAAACTAAGATACTATGTATAATATGGATAATTTCAATATAAGCTACAATGAACACCTTGATTTCTTACTGATTAGCATGCAATTGAATTACTTTCTTACTCTTTCATTAAGGCTTCACACATTAGTCATTAATTTTAGTTTACTGCAATTGCATAATGAAGTCTCATAATTTCATGTCAAAACTTTGTTATAAAGAAAATTAAGAAGAATAAAATTTAAAGAAGAATTTGTAAATTAAGTGATAAAAGCAAGTATGAAAAAAAGATTTACACTTACATCAGAGGCTAAAATTAAAATTTTAGGGTGAATGGGAGAAAGTGTGGGAATATTATTCAAATATTTCTATTTTTTTGTATTCCCATATTCTACAAATTCATGTTTACATTTTTAATGCTTTTTAAACTTATATTGCACAATCTAATTTATACATTTTTGCAAGTAAATGCGTCAAAAAACAAAAAAAAAAAAAAAAACAATCAGTTTTACTTTTACCTTAGAACGATTTGAGCTTTACTACAAAATATCCCATTCACTAATTTAAAGCTATAGTGGGACAGCTATAAAGAATGACATTTACCCGACTTCAAACTTCTCTTTTTCAGCCATGTCTTATATTATTTACTTGGTGTATTTTATGCGTGTTTAATGGTTTGTGTTGTGTTAACTACCCTGTTTGCGATGCTTTTTTTTGTGCTATATAATTCCTAATATAATATTATTTGATGATGTGCTATGTTAATTTTATACTTTAATTCAACTTTTGTGACATTTATAACTATAATGTCCCATTTTTATTTAATATGCATGCATTTTAATGTAAGTTTTAAGCTTCCAATGAAGAGGGGCATAACTTAGAAAACATGAATGGCATGTTTATTTGTGTTGCTTTTATTTGAGCTAAATCAAATTATAGCTGGAACTGATTTTAACTCTGTTCTTATTCATTTTTAAAATAATACATATACTTAGAACCAATAACACACCCACCACATAAGATTATAACAACTCAAAATGTTATTTAACCTCAGATAAATGTGTGAATTAGAAAGAAAACTAGATTTTAAGATTTTGATTAAAATTTTCAAATCCCTCTTCTGAGTGAGGAAAAGCAGTCAATTTTAAATTCGGGTGGTTGTCTTAGGGTTCCCACCAAGAATATGATACAAAAAAAGTGACCATTTAAGAAAAAAAAGTGACCAAAAAAGTGATCAATTTAAAAAAAAAGTGACCAAATGAGAATAAGCTTTGCGTTACCACTAAAACACATGTAGAAAAAAGGTTTATAGGTTTTTCAGCATAAAAAAATATACCATTACAATTATTTTCTTCACATGCAAAAGTTCCATCTAGAACTATGTGAGTTTACTTTCGTACATTCCAACTTCAGATTTATACTCTTGCTATCTCTCTCTCTAAATTCTCATTTAGCTCTAGTTCTTGATTACTTCAAATGTACCGTTTTCAATGGTTAATACATATTCATTCACTCATTAATTAATTTACTCGGTCATGAATTTGTACACTTATTTATTTTTTCACTCATTCATTTATTTACTCATTCATTCTTTCACTCATTCCGTTATTCATTGATTTATTCTCACTCATTCAGTTATTCATTGATTTTTCTTTCACTTATTCATTCATTCCTTGAGAAATATCCTTAAAAATCCTGGTCAACAAATTTCATAAAAAAAATAGGCTCGTTTAGTTCAAGTTGAACTTCATATCTGTACATGTTCTTTGGCCTAACATCTTTCCGATAAAGTTTGTTCCAAGCTAATCCGTCAGCTAGAGCAGGATTTATATAGGATTGAAATTTCCCCATAGGCACTAATGTTAATTTTTTTGAACTGTTCAAAAAGGAACAAAAATTGTTCAAATCTAAAAAAATATTTCACACCGAGAGCTTCTTCCAATAAGCTTGTCCATACGAACTTGGATCATATGCCAAGTGTTTACCTAATGTGCTTTATTTTTGCCCATAGGCGCTAATGTTAAGATTTTTTTAACTGTTCAAAATTAAACAAAAAATTGTTCAAATGAAAAAGTAAAATATGGAAATGAGATGTCCTGGCCAAGATCTTTTGAATGGGCCAATTTCCTCAAAAGTTATGGGGGGGGGGGGCAACAGACGCACATCTTGCCCATCTCAAAACCCTACTTTCAAATTTTTCATTCCTTATTTAATTACTTCTTTGAGTTTTCTTTATTTTTACGATACACTAAACCTTTTTTTCACACTTTATTTATTTTTTGGGAAAGTAGGCTAAAAACAGCAGAAAGTTTAATCCTCAACTAATCTTCATTAATAACTAATCTTCCATAATAAAATCATTATCATCTTAAATAAAAAATCATTTTAAAAAACCAATAGTTTTTCATCAGACACAGAAAGAAAGCAGTCATACATATATATGCCAGGGGTGACCGATAATGCTAGCAATCTACAGAATCAACTTTATTTTTTAATGTGTGAAACAAGAAAAATTATTTTAAATGTTTTATCACAAAAATAAAATTAATTACAGGTAATAAAAACATTTAGAATATTAGAGGAGCATGTGCAAAATATTTAAAACAATTAGATAAATTAAAGGTATGTATATAAAAGGAATATTTTAATCCTTTATTAAAAAATTTAATTCAGAATATTCTTTGATGCCAAAATTAAAACACCAAAGCTAAGTACAGTGAAACCTGTGTAAGTTGACCACTTGAGGTGCAGCACTTTAGTGGTCAACTTACAGAGGGAAGGGCTGATTCCGTTCCTGAAAAAAGTGGTCAGCTTAAACAGGTGGTCAACTTACAAAGGTGGGCAATTTTACTGTACTTCAAATGCATGCTAGCGCAAGGCTCAAAAGAGAAAAAAAGTTTAATATTTCAATGTTTGCTTTCATTGGGATTACTACAGAAATAAAGTTATTTTGAATATTATTTATATTTATGTCAAATTACATATTTTAGAGCAAGTAAAAATAATCTTTTGGTTGACAACTAAAGAAGCAAATAAAACCAATTATAAGCATGAAAAACAGGAAAAGGATCAATGCCCAGTTAAATCAAGCAAGGAAATTGCTAAATTAAATGCATTCTGTTCAAATCATTCTGCAAGAAATAATTTTGATTATAATCCTTTGTCCAAAGCTAATTTAGAAAGTACAGATACCAAAAATAAAATACTTGAAAAGTACACTTTAATTGCTTACTTATCCTGTAGCAAAAAGTTTTTAACTTGAAAATCATTCAAAGGCTAAAAATGAAAATGATATGATAGAATAGACCTTGAAAAGGCAAAAAAAAAAAGAAAAAAAATCAGAAAAGAAATTCAATACAGTAGGAATGCTTAAAAATGTTTAATGTTAATATAAAAATCTCAGAAAAGAATGCTTCAAAAATTTAGAGAACTGCCGCCCCTGGTATATAAATGGCAGCCCCCCCCCCCCCCCCCCCCCCCTTCTGTAAAAATTACAATTTAATCAGTCAGATTTCTTTTGAAAAAAATGTTGTGATTACGGAAGATTTTTTCTTCTGTAATTTTTTTTTTCAATTTTATGTGCCCCTTTGCTCTGTGCTCATCTTCATCAGCTTTTATAGATTTAGCACCCTCTATCATTGATCGAGCAAGCTGTATTTCTGTAAAATCTTGATTTCTAATGCCCTCCTTTAACTTTTCATTTGCTTCGGCAAGTAGCTTTGTGGAAACTATTTTATTAGCATTTGTCCTGGCATTTGTACTTTTCCTGGTGTTTATAAGAAAAGGTTGGTGGTTATTTATCACTTTATGAGATACCCCATAAAAAAAGGTGATTTTAGGTGACAATTTGCTACAAAAAGTGACCTTAAGTGACCAATGCAAAAAAAAAGTGATTTTAGGTGACAATTTGCTACAAAAAGTGACTTTAAGTGACCAATGAAAAAAAAAGTGACTTGGTGGGAGCCCTGCTGTCTTGCACTGTATATGTGGTTATAAGGGTTGTTTTTATAATTTCAGATCAGAAAATTGGAAGACACATTGTACCGAAATCAATAAACAATCTCTGATTGCTGAAAAATAAGGACCAATAACATTCCATGTTTACTTGGCTTCCAGTGACAACTGCTTGGAATCCAGAGCCACATAAGCGATTAACTGTCAAACAAGGAACTGCGTTTGGGACACCGCATCGCAATGCAATGTGACGTGAGATATATGGTCCATCTTTGGAACTGGCCTACAAGGAAACCAATCAGACACTTTCAGTTTAATTGGTTTTAAAAAGATTGCCTTACATCAAATACAGAACACATAGTACATTCAAGATTATTTTTCTATTATCAGGAATCATTTTTACATTTTATCACAATATATACTGAAAAGGGGGGGAAAATGAGCATAATTCATGCAGAGCAAAATATGTAACACATTGTACTAAGCAAAAAACTGACAGTTATTTTCTCAAAGTCTAATTAAATTATGGAAAATAAATCTGAAAATTATTCATCTTAATATAACTGAGCTATTCAACAACACTTGATACAACAATACTAGAGTCCAACAAAATTATTGCAATAGAGCAGCGTTTCCCAATTGTGGTGTATAGAAAGGGCTCACGAAAATATTGCAATGGCGGAATTTTTAATTGCAAATACAAATGAAATAACAAAGTAATAAACTAACACACATAATAAGATGCAGTGCAAAAGATATTTTTTATAAATTGTTTCCCGACGATGAGTGAAAGTTTTGGGTTGGCACAAGAAGCATAGATACAAAATTTAACCAGCTAACCGTTTCAAACGAGCTGAGCTTGGGTTGACTTTTTGTGGCCCTAACCGGCCAGCCCGAGAAAAACTAGCCAGAACATTGGGCTTTCTTACAGCACATATTTTTACCTCAAGAGTACTTCCCCCTTTTTGCCGGAACCACAAAGCTTGGACGTACAAGAAGGGGCATGATTGGAATAAGGCCACTGTCAATCTACCTCCTTTCTTCACCTCCTCTGTGATCCCTGAAGTAACTGATGGCTCCTTTCCACATGAATTGAGCTTCCCCTTTGACGGCACGTTTTCACGTGGGTCTTTAATAAACTCCATGCTTCATTTGAATCAGAGTACAAATGATGTTACTTTTATTCATATCGAGTGTTTTTAAAACTATTTGCCTGAAATTATGCGCTGATTTAATCTTACTTGGCAAATTAAAGATGCAACCATTATTTAGTGAATATTTCGCACAAATCGCAACAGAAATTGCAATTGAAATTTAGCCAAATGAAATATATTACATCTACTAAACTTCTGATATAAATTTAAAGGGCCCCCAAATTAATTGCCTGTAGATTCAGGTTTTCGAGGTTACCCGAGTAAAAAATGCAATTATTTCGGAAAAACGCAATTGTTATGGTTGTAATATATGTAATTAATATAATTGCGTACCTATAATATAGGTCTATTTCACACTTAATTTTCCCTTTTTACCATAACGATGATTTAAAGAAATAGAAGCATTAATAGAATAATACTTAAACTTCAGTGTGTATTACTAACCTCTTAATGATATTAATCAATCGAGAAATATATATAATATGTATGTATACAGGGGCTAAAATAAATTTTTAAGTGCAGGGGAGACTCCCCTTCAAGTTTTATAGTATATGGAGAGGATTGTAATTTTTTGGAAGGGAGAAGAACAGTAACATTTATTATTTGACTATCTACATACCTTATATCCGAAAAGTGCTTTTTTTTCCATTTTGATAATGATATTGTTAACATTAAATATAAAAATAAAAACAGCTTTGTTGCAAGAAATCTACATAAATTGGTAAGATATATACTTAGGAATATAACATACATATTAAGATAAAAATCTTTAAGGTATAATCCGTGTCGATTCAGGCAGGAGGGTACCTTCATAGTCACAGAAGTTTTTGAATTTCACATATGTTAAAATTTAGAACTTCGTGAGTTATAGGTATGTTTTTGTTTTGCTCAAAAAAAATTCCTGGTCCGAGATACAGGCCGCCAAAGATGGTGCCTTCGGCGCAATTTTTCACTTGCGATTTTCGACAAAAACTTTCAAGGGCTCTATTTTCTGAACGGTGCAAGATATTTTGATGCGGTTTTTTTCTTTGAAAGATAACTATATTTTGTTTAAGATAAGAGGCTAAATTTTAAAATAGCTATTCAACTTTTTTTTTGCTGCAGCCTTTTGAATTTTTTTTCAAGATATCTTTTTTATTTTTTTTTCAAAAAAGCCAATCTCAAAAATTTTTATTTTTTTACTGTTGGTTAATACCATTAAGTACTACATTCCCTGAAAAGGAGAGCTTCCATTTTTGCGTTTAACGGTTTTTACAAACAATTTAACATTTTGCCATATATCTCATCAGTTTTGTTAACAGCATAGTCATATATTGGTCTCATTAAGTCAACATTATATTAATTTAATTTTCTCTGACATGACAATTAATTCTTAATAAATAATATTAGTTACTTTTTCTTTAATTACTTTTTCTTTAATTAAAAAAAAAGTTTTTTTCAAATTTAAAACCAGACTGCTTATCACAACCATAAACATAATTTAAGATTGACATTCTGAGTAAAATGCAATGAATATAATATTTATTTAAGTGAAAATAAGAATTTTACATTGAAGTGTATATTTATGCTAAAAATTTAGAGAAATAAATGCGATACACTGCACTTTCAACCCAATACGCATGTGTAAGAAAAATTAATTACTGCACATTCGACAGGTTGTTAGCAAGTAACGTAAATATAAGTATAACAACCATTATAAAATTATTTATGTATGTCATTTATTCATAATCGCAAATTGATTAATAATTAAATTTATTTTTATATAACACATACAGCTAGGTTTTTTCTTGATTCCATTTGCCATCAAGTAATTTGAAACAGAAAACAAGTTTGGCTGTCTTTTCTACCCCAAGGTTATTTTTTAAGCTTGTGAACAAATCCAAAATGAGCATCTGAATTATTTTTGGGTTTTAATTACCCATGAATTCTTTTACAGCAGTTACAATTTCCCACACTCAAATGTTGACATAGACTGCAAATTCTTTTTCAAATTAAATTCGACATTAAATTCCACAAAAAGGAAGTGCACAAATTATGAACTTCAAACTATGAACTATGAAGCCATCGTTTCATAGTTCAGTGTTTTCTTTAACCAAATTTAATAGGCTCTTAAACCTCTTATTATATATTTTGGAGTTAGAGATGGCTAAAAAAAAAGAAAGGTGTCAATGCATGCATTCATACTTTTTTAAAAAAGGTATTGTATAGTTACTTTATCTTGCTGATTTAGGTTATTTTCTAGCTTTACTGAATACTTGTAACAGCTTCAGCTAATTTAGTTGCCTTCTTCAAATTATTTAAAGCAGTTAATATTGGTTTTTAATTGATTAGGCAGATCCTCAACATTCTGTTCCATTGTCACATTGAAAATATTTTGATATTTATTTCTGTATTAAATTTCTACTTCCTTCTTTAAATACCTACATAAAAATTAGCAGATTCCTTATGTAACTTTTTATGGAACAATACATTAAATTTCATTGTACCTCTGAAGGTAAGATGAATGCTATCAGGACAACATAAATAATGAAATTATTTTTTCTTGTTTTGAATTGAGAAGATGTTTTTTGTCCCCACACCTCACAACTCATAATGCTAACTCAAATTAGTAATAAATTCTTTAACATTTTGTTTGATTTGATTTTTGTTAGAACTATTGAGTTAAATCAATGATTTTTTTTTTTTTTTGAAAAAACCCATCTGCTTTAAATTGTGTACAGCCTGATAAATACTAGAAATATCTTTTCAAAAAAGAAAAAAAGGGAAAGAAAAAAAAAACACTAATATATTACAACCAAAAACATATCAAAGCTTACAATATATGGACATGTTCCAAAACATACCACTTCCCAAAATTATGTCATAAATTAAAGATAAAGCAATTAGTGATGCTTCATGCATGTGCTTTGTTTTTGTTAACTTCCTTATGAAAGAAAAGGAAGAAAAATGCAAAGTGATTGTATCCTAAATTTACCTGCCTGAATTGAAACGGACTATGCCTTAAATAAATAAAAACTCAAATCAAATTAGAAGCAAGTCTAGAATAAAAAAATATAATATCGCTTATAGAAATGAATAGTATCATATCTGCAAACTGGACGTTTTTCAACAGAGGCGTTTGAACTTTTTACAATTTGTTTTATTAAATTGCCTTATTTGTTTCAATGATTATTATAATCGGTTTTGTTCGGAAAATAGTTATTGTTTTAGTTTCTCTCACATGATGGATGTTAATCGTGTCAAAAAAATTAGTTGTCCTCTAGCCTTTATTTTTGAACATTTACTTACAGCAGTATTCCCAATATAAAGAGCGCAAAAATCTGAAAATTTTGATATAAAAACAAAAGAAAAATGATTTTTTGCAGATATGACACTGTTCATTTCTATAAGCGATATATTAATTACAATTAATATGAGGGGGGAAAATAAAATGTTAATCGAGTGTCTGAGGAAATGGGAATTGATGATTTGTCGTTTTCCTCTCCACATTTATGTGCGAAAATATACTATGAAGATGCAATTTTTTTTAAACGTTTTATTACTGATACGATTAGCTCCTTTTGATGATATATATATACCGTAAAATCCCGAAAGTAGCCCCCCATCGAATGTAACCCCCCCCCCCTTTTCTCGCCGAAAGTGGAATCATTCCATATTCCTTAATATAATCCATCTCCCTAAATGGCTGACTATTTTAAAACAAATTTTGTATTATTTTCTTATGATAAAGAGAAAATATGTCCAATTTCTTTTTGTATTTTGTGTTTTATTTTATTTGTTTATTTTTTCATAAATATTCAAGGTCTATATGCTTAAAAATAAATTTCATGTACTCGGCATTGATTCGTTCATTAGCCGCCATCTTTGATTTTGTGAGTCCGCCATTTTTGGTCGTGTTTTGAAATTCGACACATTACGAAATACCAATATAGCGCTGGCCCCGAACATGCCAAATTTGCGTTTTATGAGTTTTAAATTTAAGTTATAGGGATTTCTGCTAACTGAAGTCTAAATTCTTTCTTGGCGTTGATTCGTTCATTAGCCGCCATCTTTGATCGTGTAAGTCTGCCATTTTTGGTCGTGTTGTGAAATTCGACACATTACGAAATACCGATGTAGCGCTGGCCCAGAACATTCCAAATTTGCATTTTATGAGTTTTAAATTTAAATTATAGGGATTTCTGCTAACTTAAGTGCTAAATTCTTTCTTCAGTCGAAGATGCCATCCCCATGCGATCAATTTTCTATTAGAAAATTATAAGACAGATTTTTGTTTATTTTTTTAATCTTGTTTTATATTAATGTTTTAAAATTAATTTTAAATGGGTTATACTTATTATTTATCTTCAGTAGATGCTCTTAATTATTACTAAAAACATTTTTTTTTTCGAAAATCTCGATTATAACCCCCCTATCTGAAATTTGCCAGTTTGGTTTTTAAAAAGTGAGGGGTTACTTTTGGGATTATACGGTATCTATATATATATAGGTTTCCCCATTTCGCACTAAAAAGCAGGAGAATTGAAATAATGTATTTCTAAGCTAGTCTTCCTGGTACACTTACATATATATGTATGTATTTGATAACTGGACTTTTTAAATTTTTATCAAGTATATACTAAAGCGCAGTAATAAGCGTAAAAATATTTATTTACTTTGAAACTAAATTTAATAAATTGTATCAAATCCCAAATTTGAAATCCCGAAATTCGGCTCTTTTTCGAAAGTTCCCGATTTTTGTTTATTCATAAAAATTTTTCCCCTTGAGTACTTAAAAGTCCGCTGTTCAAATTTTATTCCTTTTCCTTTTCTCTTTTAAAAGCAAAATGAGGGAACTTGTGTAATTTATTTTTCTGTGGTCTTAAATGGTGCCCAGTTACTGGGTACATTTTGTAAATGCTTGTGTTTTGATTCTACTTCTCTTACTAATATTTAATTTTTTTTTAGATGTAGCTCGATTTTCTTTTTCATACAATTGCAGGAAATAGCGAATTGGGAGCTGCCATGTGGGTGGGTACAAGTTAATTTTAACTGAATTGGGTGTTGTAGTTTGAAGCATTTTATCAAAATTCATGAACCTTTTCTTTTGATCAAAATATATAACACATCAATTTACTTATGACTTTTTTAAAAAAATTAAAAAAACAAGAGTTATTTATTTATTTACCAGTTGAGAAAGCACTGAAATTTGTAGTAAAAATGCGATGATGTTTATGTAAGTCCGCCATTTTTGGTTCTGTCAATCCGCCGTTTTGGGTCTGTCTGAAAGCCACGATAGTACCGGACACGAGCAAACCAAATTTGAGGTTCGATTAAGTAGTTGAAATGAAAGAAGTTTGATTCTTGTGAAGAATACGAAACATAGCAAAACAAATAGAGAGCATGGGTACCTTTTTAGTTTAACAAAAAAATATATATATATAAGCACCTGGAATAAAAAAATAAGGACTATTTAAGGCCTTAAAAATGAAAATGAACATTAAGGACTTTCTAAGGACCTTTAAGGACCGTACGAACCCTGTACATTTGTGGACAGTAAACTAATTTGTTTTTTGTCCATCCAGGTGCTGCATAACATTTCAGATTCCTCATTGCATTGAAACACTGCACTTTTTCCTTGAGCTTTAAGCTGTATGCTTTTTACTTCATTTGGCAATTGCTTTCGATTTTTTAATACTGTCCCACAAGCATACATTCCTTTTCTCAGCAAATCTCTCAATAATTGGACACTTGTGAAAAAACGATCAAAATAAATAGTGTGAAACTTGTCTTTCAGCGATGCAATGAGGTTAAATAGCACATCATAGCCTAGTCCATGGTTGGATCTCTCTACAGCATCATTTCTTCCTCCATAGATGTTGAAGTTGTACACATATCCCAGGTATGATGTACAAAGCATCCAAATTTTGATGCCTCTTTTTGCAGGCTTTAGGCTTCATCGATCGCAAATTCTTTGTAGGGATTAAAGTGGGCTTGAAAATTATTTCGTAAGGCCGAAAGCAGTGGTTCCAATTTTTGAAACAAGTGGAACCCTTCTTCTCCTTTTTGAACTTCATTCAATTTGTTTGAAATATGAAAATATTGAAGAATTTTAAAAAACATTTCTTGGCATAATTTTCTTTATCATGTCATGACCTAAAATGGGATTTGATGACCAATAATCTCTAAGCTTGATCATTCTGACTAAGCTCATGATCATTAATACTGCAAAAAAGGCCCACATTTCGCTTATGTCTTGGACAGGCTTCCAGTTGTTGTCTTGTTTTTTTTCTTTTTTCGGCCAAGAATTCAGCATAAATATTTGTATTTTTACGAATATTTTCCATCATTTCGTCATTGAAAAGCAATTTGAAATACTCTATTTCGTTCGATCCTGTTTCGAAAGAATGTTTGGAACCTGGAGTTCCATGAAATAGTCTTCGATCATTTTTTTTTAAATCCCGAACTGCACTAAGTTAAATCATTAGTGTCAGCTTCCGCTAATGATGTCTCATTTTCTGATTCTTCACTTTCTGATTCTATGTTATTAGTTGGGCAAACAATTGAAACATCATTTTCTGAAAAATCTTCGATTTCAATGTCAGACTCATCAGAATCTGAATTAAAGAATATCACATCGATTTCATCTTGCGTCAAAATTTTCCTTCTCCGAAATGCAATTTCAAAAAAATATCAAAAAGCTGAAACCACCTCCAAAATAAAAATACGACTTCTCGTCTAAGATAGAACAGTAGCAATGAGAATTTCAACGGAGTAAAACTGAACCTGTAATGACAACACGCATTCCTTCCTTTCTATTTCCCCCTCTCACCCTCTCATCACCTGTCACTCTCTAATCCTTTGTACACTCCCCACGAGTTCACGCTCGTTAGTTTTCAAGGGGGGTCAAAAATCTCCGGCTGAATTGGCCACTTGTGGGAGCCAAGGTATTGGGAGGTTTGGGCTATTCTGGGAACAGGAGAGTTAAGCGATGTATATCAGAAATTGGCGTGATACTCCAAAAGCAAATTTGAAAAAACAAGCTGGCAATTTCAAAGAATTACATCAAATTTTCATCTTTCACTGCACAGAAAAAGTGCATAATGCACAAAGAGCAATTTACAGATCAATGTCTTACATTTTCAAGAATTACTTAAAATCTTAATCTCTGTAGCACAGAAAATGTGGGCGACACAAAAGTCGATTTACAAACGAATATTCTACATTTTTAAGAATAACATAAAATTTTCATCTTTGCTACACGGAAAATCTGTAACGACTGAAATCCATTAACAAATAAAAGTCACACATTTTCAAGAATTACACAGCGTGGAAGCACAACCAGGAAATCAGGGAAATTTATATTCTGGAAAATATCAGGGGATATTTAAAGTTTTCTGAAATATCAGGGAAAATTATAGTTTTCAATATCCAAACCGGCAAGCGTCTTGAGTTTCGTTTGCGGAATTTCCTTTCATTGCACGTGTTCAGAATATGGGGCTATTCTATTATCAAATGGGGAGTGAAGAGTGTCTGTGGGAAAATTTTTACTTTTAGAAGGTGGTCATATGTAATGTGGTATCTTATAAGCAGGATAGTCCATTATCCGCTACCAAAGAAATGTCTATTTGTCCTCTTTTCTTTATTCCATCAGTGGTGTAGCTGAATGGGGGAGGTCCGCCCCGGTTGTCACCCATCTAGGGGTGACACCCAGCCACGAAGGAGGAAAAGAATTAACCTTTAAAAGCTCCATAGAATAAAACAAATACTTAAAATGAGAGAAAAAAATATCCAATTTAACTTTCTATTTTGATCTGAGCAAAGTGTTTCCTTTACAAAATATATTCACAATGTTTTTAACCGCTAATCATAACCATTGCCCTCAAGAAATACTTTAAATATTATGATGCAAATTTTCAAAGCCGCAATTTTTAAAAAAAATAATTATTATATTTCATTAAAACGCATACTTCAGTGCTTACATTATTATTTATTTTTTTTTTTGGATGGGGAAAGCATAATCTTTTCCATGGGGTGACACTATCACTACCCGCCCCGGGTGTTACCCATGCTAGCTACGCCATTGATTTTTTTATACTTCATCAAATTGATTACATATATATAGTCCAGCATCTCTTCACCGCAGCTTTTGCTTTTCTTGAAAAGGCAAAGGATGATCAGTAAGATAATCTTTACTAAACTTTATCTGATCAATTTATCAATTCCACATTGTCTGATCAATTTATCAATCTCCCCAGATTACTTTAATTTGTGACAGTTAAAATTTCATATTTTGAATTAAGTTCATTTCTCCTATTTGATTTCAAAATGTATGTTCATGTATAAAGCTAATAATACACTTTATTTTTTACTTTTTGTATCACAATTTACTCTTTTGATTGGTTTAAATAAACATTTATGAAATAATATTTATATTTTTGAATTCAGGCTCAGAAAGAATGTACTGCTATCTATCAGAGTAAAAAAAGTTATGTAATGGATTTGATGATGTGATAAAGATGCCACAGGACATAAATATAGATCAATAAATATAGGTTATTAGTGATAGATTGAAATAATTTTATACCTAAGTCAAGGTAGGTATACATTTATGGAAAAAGACATAAGCTGATAAAAAACTTATTTCAGCCTAAAACCGACTTAAAAGGTCGCCTTCGGCATTTTGCTTGAGAAAAAAAAAGTTCGGCTAAGGCGCCGCTATTTTAACCCTTTGCATGGGCGACGCCGTTGCGGGTACGGCTAGTATATATATATCAGCGACATTCATAGCGCGTGTTGTATGCCACTCTAGGAACAGCACACTCACTGGAACGCCACACCCTACATGATACTGAGCCGGTGCGGCAATTTATAGTGTCAGCCCGTACCCCCGCCAATAGCTTCGCCCATAGCCCCCTTAACTAGATGCCTTCCGAAATGGAGCGAAACCCATTACCCTACCGGCAAAGATTTTCTCCCGCTGACAACGAAAACACTGCTAGAGGGCACTACCTATTTGCTATTGGAAAACAGTGTTTTACTTGTAAACGCTTGGTAAATTGCGATAAAAAGCGGTAAAAATTGTTCATTTTAAAAAATCATTTAATTTTTAAAAATATTTAATCATATGACTCAATAATTACATTTTTTTCGCTCTTACTTTATGGTGCAGTAAAACAGTGGGAAATTAAGTGATATTATTAATTTTTGATATCTGGTTAGTCTAGGAGCATTTTAACGGAACACCAACTTAAAACTTTTACTTTATTTAAGTGGTTTTCTCCTAATTGTAGGTATTTTAAAAGTAAAATTTTGTTACACAAATGAGCAGAATTTTCATTAAAGTAATGATTTAAATCTTTTAGTCTGTAAAATGAAACTTCACTTAAGAAACCATTTTTTTTTTTAATCTGCAAACATGCTGAGCAGAAACATCCTTTAATAGCTATATACTACAAATTTGTATCACTTTCAGTCAACTACCAAAAAAATAAAACCCTGTTTCTGTAATCTATAAATGCACATAAAATTATGCATGTTCATCACTTATTTTTAACTTTGTTATTGTTATTATTTTCAAGTTTAATGGAATATATATATAAACAGGGGGTGAAACTCACTCAGACTCAAAAACCCTGAAAAAGTGTTATGAGCATAAAGGTTTAGGAAAAAAAGAAGAAATAACAATGGAAAACCAATTTTCTACCCTTCAAACTAATGGAAAGAACGCGATTTGTTATAGCAAATAAGGTAGCGCTCTTGGTGAGGGAAAAGGTACTTTTCCCTCACCAAGTTTACCTCACCAAGTACTACTTTTGTTGCGCTGGTGCGAAGAAAGAGCCAACAATATCAAAATTTACTAAAATATAAAATTTTGCATCATTTTTGACCAGTTTTTCATATGTAGACCTAAAAGTGGAGCCAAGGTATTTATTGATCAACTTCAAATTTTGTATTCACGTTTATCACATTTCATTTCTTCTTTTCTGCATTACCCCAACACGAAATTTGAAAATATGTAAATGTTAATATTTCAG
This sequence comes from Octonoba sinensis, assembly GCA_038502835.1. Classification (NCBI taxonomy): domain Eukaryota; kingdom Metazoa; phylum Arthropoda; class Arachnida; order Araneae; family Uloboridae; genus Octonoba; species Octonoba sinensis. The sequence goes on along the minus strand of CM076598.1, from coordinate 5,818,072 downwards.
TACATTTTCATAACTTTTGCGAATTTTGTATTTTTCTACCTGAAAATGGAAGGGAAGGATATTTATTGATTTATTCAACATTTGGTTTGTAAATTTTTTATGCTATTCTTTTTCACACCATCGGGGAAATAATTTTTAAAAATAATTTTTACGGATGTTTACTGCCCTATTAATAATTAGAAAAGAACAAATCATGAAAAAAGTAATAAGCAAAAAAATATATCAATTTCCTGTAGCTATTTTAGTTTTAATTTAAACTTTGATGTTTTACAATTATGTTTTCATTTCTTGTTATGAACACTTGTGCAACATGGAAAATAAATGTACTAGCAAATTTCATAGTTTGGTTAAATAAGATTGTTGGAGAGTTCATCTAGTCTATTTAACATACGTAATATCTTGACACAACCTAACCACAAGATTGTTATAACTACTTCAGTACCATACCAATGGCATTTTGTTCAAAAAAAATTAAAATTACCTGAATAACACAGCCAAAATTCACAGAATTCACTTGCTCAGGTTTTACATTTGCATTTTCCAATGCAGCTTTACTTACAATGGCTCCTAGATGTGTGGCAGTCAAATCCTTGACTTTCCCACCAAATGTTCCAAATGCAGTTCTTTTTGCACCAACAACAAAAACTCCTGTTCAAGAAATGTTTATTGTTACTTCAATAATTGCTATATGAAATTTGTTATATTGTTTTATTATAAATTTCACAACATCAGAAACAGACCTACATTATACAAAATTGAAAAAGGTTCATTTTGATTCACTTCACTATCACACACCACACACACACACACAGATTCACTTTACAATCACTTTAGCATAGTTTAATGGTTAATTTCTAAATATTGTGTCAAAACAGTTATATTTAGAAAGGGTGAGAATATACTTAATAGATTTTGGCATATATAGTGTACAGGTAGTTTCTCAAAACAGGATATTTAGAAAAAAATATTAAAAAATAAATAAAAAATAGATCAGGGTGCGTACACTATTCTCCGAGTAAAAATCAAGCACTTTCCAGGACTCTTCAAGCAAAAAATAAGTAAACCTAACCACTTTGAATACAAGTTACATTACAAGCCAGAAAGATTGCTTTAATACCATTTAATTTAGAAAACTCTAACTATAATAAAATAACTTCATATTCAATACTATAAAAATTTATCATATCGCACTTTAATTAGATTTATGTGTTGTATCGGCTGTGTATGTAACGAGCCATAGCTTAATTGCTTGTCAGGTCAGACATGTGCCACTGAGAAAAAAAATACTGAAAAATCACGACATAACGCTGTGTAAAAGCTTATTAAAAAGTCTTATATTACAAGCATAAATAACTATGCAATAGAATTATTAAATACTAAGCAAGTCAACTCATTACTTTAATATGAAAAAATGATTGGGGCATTATGTCTAACCAAAAAAAGGGTGGAAGTGACATGGCATTTTTTAAAGAAATAAACATGTTTCTGAGTAATAACTTCTTAAACTGAAATAACTATTTCATACTTGATAACTATAAAAATTTTAATGAAATGAAATAACTTCAAAAAATCGGGATTGACACTTAAAAGCGCAAAAAACGGACCGAATGTGTAAATTTTACTCGTAATTCGTGAAACTTCAAAGGAATGCAAGCAGGCTACTTTCAAAAATGTTCATAGGTGTGAATATTTTTTTACATGTTTTTATATATTGAATTAAAATAGGAAGAAATATTATTTATTTTGTAACAATGTAAAATGAGTACTTGAAAGGGGGGGGGGAACCCTAACGCTAAAGATGATCTAAAATTTAAACACATTTTAAATTACATGCAAAAAAAAAAGAAAAAGCAACTTAAAAAAACGAAACATTTTTGGCAAAAATATTTTAAAACAGATTTTTAATAAGGCTCTAATATTTAATAATTATAATCAACTGATGTATCACTGAAACTTAAAGGCTAAAAAATCCTTGATTATCGGCGACATTTAGAGTGGGCGTGGCAAAATGACGTTTCTGCAAGTCCTTTACAGAAGCTGAAACTTAAGAAAGATTAAAAATAATGAGAAGCTCAAATTTATTGATGTCTAAGGGGAAGAATCCGATATTAAACGAGAACTAGGAAGTTTTGCAGAAGCCGATGCAACCAGATTTCGAAATGCTTAAAAACTCGGGATTGACAGTTAAAAGCGCAAAAAACGGACTGAGTGTGTACATTTTACTCGTAATTTGTGAAACTTCGCAGTAATGCAAGCAGGCTACTTTCAAAAATGTTCATAGGGTTAAAAAAATAGAGAAAAATAATCCAAATTACAAATTTTTGCGGAAGCGAAATTTTTAATTTCCAAAATTACCAAAACTACGGAATTCCATCAAAATATGGAAAAATCACATGTCTGCAGGTAGGACTTTGAAGAAAGGTGAATTTTCCTGTTGATAAGTTGCAAAGTAATAGTAAAAATGAGAAAATCAAGGACTTTCCAGACATTTCTGTACATTATTCCAAATTTCCAGGACTTTCAAGGCCTTGAAAGAAAATTATGTAATTCAAGGACTTTCAAGGTTTTCCAGGACGCGTACGCACCCTGTATATTTTTGTGATCCACTTTTACACAGCACATAAAAGAACTACATAATTATCATTATTTATGCTAACCCAGAAATTTAGAATGTGCTATCGTTTTAGCTAGTACCAACCTTCAAAAGACACATGGAAACATTTCATGACATTTTGTTCAGTAGTTTTCGAGATATTGCGGTTGAAGTGAAGCTATTTGTGTTTATTAAAAATGAATCAAAACAAGTTTCGTGTCTTAATAAAACATTTGATGGGTAAAAATACCACACAAGCACAGGAATGGCTTAAAAAGTGTTACCAGGATAATTCTCCTTTGAAATCAACCATTTGTGGATGGTATGCTGATTTTAAACGTGGTCGTACGACCAGTGGCGTAGCTAGCACGGGTGACACCCGGGGCGGAGACTGATGGTGTCAGCCCCCCCTCCCCCCATGAAAATGTGAGGAATAGGTTTTAATGAAATATTTTAATGAAGAATACTTATTTAAATAAATATTCAAAAATCTAAATCATTCATCGTCAAAGTGCAGTACTTTTGATCCACAAGCATACTTAGAAAAACTGACTAAGCGGGAATCAACAATTACAGACTTAAGCAATTTTTAAAACCTCTTCTTTCTAACTTTAGCCAATGGAAGCTCAGAAATCACGTCTGCAAAATTAATGCTTTTGCGTTGCCTCATTTTCGATTGCTAACAAGGCAAGACTATTTAGTCTAGCGTTACTCATAGTCTATCTTAAGTAATTTTGAAGTTGCTAAAGCTTCTCTCACATAAAGCAACTGATACGCTGAAATGTGAACATACAGTTATTTTTCCGTCACAATTTCCTGCCGTAAACGCCGTTTACGTATCTCAAAACAAGATGGCTGCCATGCTCGTCGCGTTGCTTAGTATTCAACAATCAACAGAAATATAGAGATTTTAATGTAAACGAAAAGTATTTCGTGATCATACAACTCCCTTTTATTTTCTTGAAGAAATATTTATTTATAAGAAAGGACTAGTGAAGGAATCACTGTTGAATCAAGATCACCACATTGCTTTCCGTCTGGAGGAATGCCTGCTCATTTACGAGTAAGTACAACTTTTATTATTCGCTAACAAAACGTTATTACTTTTCATTATTTGCATTCAATATGTTTTGTTATATAAGTGTTAGGGAGTCTGTTGTACCTTGGACTCGTGAAAATTGCTCTATTTCGTATAGATACATTATTCGAGAGCAACTTCTATCAGCCACTTAATATTTCATATTAATATGCTTGTTTTATTTTAAATATTAAACATAGGGACTAGTTTGACACAGTGCGTATTTTAATGTTTATTTTGTTGGTAAAATAGAAGAATACAATGTCCTGAAATTTAATTAAGTGCTGTAATTACTTGTATTATTATGTATATGCTAAACTTCTTTGAATAGTAAATGCTTATGTTTAAAAAAAAAATCTCTTTTTTTAAAAGAAAATTCTTGCTATAACAAATGTAATATAACAAATTGAAAAAATATGACATATATTTTTCCTGGAACGGAGTAAATTATATTTCTCATTGATCCACCTGATAGAATTTTGTGATGATCAACTTCAATTTCATATTATACATAAGTTTTTGAAAGTTTGACTACTCATTTTTTACAGTCTCAAAGTTTTAAGGATCTTGGATTAACTCAAGTCAACTGTCTCTGTAAAGATATATGTATATTATAGAGAACTCTCTTCAACCCACCAATATTTGGTTGAGCAGAAGTATTTCCCGTTCTATTTTGCTAACTTCCCTCCATTAAGGGACCACGTATTAACAGCCTCCCTCTCCATGCGATCACGTCTTATTCCTGCTAAAGAAAAAATCCTCGGTCTTTTACTGTATTGCCATAGTATCTTGATACATATTTGTTGTACCAGAAATTAATATTACCTTTTGAATTTTTAAGCATTTGATATATGTATAAAATTAAACTCCAAAATATTAGGTATATGTATACGTATTAAACATAAATTTAAGATTCTCAACCTTTTCAATGCTGCCGCGCCCTTAAGGAATGAAGAAGTTTTCAACGCCCCCTTTAGAAAAGCCTGTAATTTCAGAGGGGGGGGGGGGAGTTGATAAGCGACAAAAGGTTTTCGCAATTTTCTTTGCACCGAATGTGGTTAATAAAAAAAGATAAAGCTTTTATAAAACATAGCATTTAAAAAAACATTTGTGAATGCCTATGTCAGTGCGATGGCTGAGATAATTGGTTCAGGGTCAGTTTCAGTTCAACATTTTTAGTAAGGTGAAGGTTGTAAGTTCCCTCTTGCACGATTTATATTTCTTTCTTGTCTCAAGATTCGTCATAAAACTGAATCCACCTAATCAAAAAGCCCAAAACGCATCACCCCCTGCTGCCCAAAACATATTCACCTCCCCTCAGTATCCCCTTACCGCCCACGTTGAGAACCATTGCCTAACTGAATATTTATTAATTATAACTTATTTTAAGACCTGTTAATTACTGATGTTATAATTAAATATCCATATCATATATAGTTATGCATGTGCGTGTATGTGTATATATGTATAGCATATCTGATTTTTTTTTCTTATATTACATAGGTTGTGGATGACTGTGTTGATACACTCCGCTAATTTTATTTAGAAGCACTGTATGCTGTAGGAGCATTTTAGGCCTTAAGGGAACCAAGGAGTTGGAAATTTCTGGTTAGTATTTAAATTAATGAAATGCAAAATAAACAAATTATAAGTAAAACACATTGAGTGCCTCATCAGCAGTGGTGTAGTCCTGGAAAAAAAGTTGGGGGGACGTGGCTGTATAAGAAGATAAGCAATTGAAATCAAAAATTGGGGGGACGCTTATGTTAAAATGTAAAAATTTTGGGCGGACGCTTGTATCAAAATAAAAAGGTAGGGGGACGCCGTCCCCCCTCGACTACACCCCTGCGCATCAGTCATTGGCGACTCTCGGTTTAAAATATGATGCAAAACTAAAAAGTGGGTATTGTGTTTAGTAATTACTGAAAAATTATTTAATTTTTATTTATTACAATATTACATCATTAATGCAATAATTTAAGCACAAATTGTTCAATGCATGGTTCTTAAGAGCCATACATCGAGAAAAATAATTGGAGGAAAATCATCATTCTGCTTTTCAGCTTAACATATATACATTAGTTTTAACAAAGTTTACTTGAATTGCATGCCTATTGTGTTTCAATGTTATATTTTCATTCAAGGGTTAAAATGTTCGTTGCTATTAATTTTAACTAACTTTGTGGTGGGAAAGCCCAATGCGGGTTATGGGCCTTCTGTGCCCATCCCAGCTTTCGAGGCTGAGGGTCCAAGGTTTCAGAAGTAGATGTTCCGGTCAAGTGGTCGGCCTGACGCGGATTCCCCAGTGTTAGTTCCAAAGCATGCTTGGTCCTCATTTTATCGAACCACAGGTCTGTGGCATGGTAGCACGGAAGGCTACCACACAACCACTGGGCCTTGCTATTAATTTACTTCCTGCATCAATTCTACTTTCTTTTTTTAAATTTCAAATAAACTGATTTGTATTGCATTAAAGTTGAAAATTGAGCTTCAAGTTAGTGCTATGTGATTTTTTGTATTACGTAGTGTGCTTATGATTTCTAATACTTCATTCATTTTAAAATTGGCATTATTTTGTTATAGGTGATAGTGGTTACCCACTGGAACCTTAGCTCCTCACTCATGCACATCCTGCTATTGGCACCTAAAAGTTCCGTTATAACAGTTGCCACTCTTCTATAAGATCCTGTGTAGAATGGTGCTGATTCATCACTTTAGCCATTCTCCAAATTCAGCTTTGGATAATGTTGAAAAGAGCATCATTGACAAAATAACTTCCGGATTTTAATTAATTGTAAACTTGATTGGGACATATTTATTATATTTTAATTATTTGTTTTAATCAAATTTATTGCTTTTTCTCTATTATTTTCAAATTTAATTATTATATATATTTTTTAAAATTTATATACTTTTAGTTAATAGCACCCAATATATACCGGCTAACACTTATAAAATATGGTCACTTATGACAAATTTAAAATGTCTCACAATTTCCTGCTGAGGGAAAGCATTGTTTCAGTTCTTCTGTGATGTTGATAACTAATTCTTTCAATATAACCTAACCGTTTTAATAAATCTTTCATCAGATAATTCGAAGATGTTTCGTGGTTCTCGAAATAGTTTTCTCTCGATATGTTCCAATCTCTCTGCTTCTTGAATGTTAAATAACTCCCTGTTTTAAACATTGAAAAATAAATCTTCTTTACTACTTGATAAGTGTTTCATGTCTTATTAATGTATTTCTAGTGAACCATTCTAAACTTCAAAAGAGTTATTGTATTTCCATGTGTGGAATAGCCAATTGTTTTTGGTTCTATTTGCTTTTTTTATAATTAAATTCTTGAAGCTTTAAATGTGCATCTACCGTAAAACCTCGATTAACTTAAGTGGTTGGGAGTAGACCTTTGTCAGCAAATCCGAAATACAAGATTAAAAAAAACAGCATTTGATGTGTCGCTTCTTAACTTATAAGCAATACAGTTCTCAATGAGAATAGCACGAAGTTTACTTCATGCAGTATTAATTTTAAAATGTCATTTCTGCTTTTTTCATATTTAAACACAATTTCAACCTTGTAGTTATGAAAGAGATTATAGAAATTGTCTTCAAAAACTTACAGTTGTGCAAAGCATGAAATCAGAACAGAAACTTTAACTTGCATATCATTTAGATATTATGAGAAACTAGTAGCAATTATAGTACTTTCTCGGTCTAATTTGACTACCTTTACCTTCATTGAGTAATAGTTCGGCTCCAGTACCGGATCTTGGAGTTTTTCTGTGGCGGGGCAAAACTTAAAGATGCTCCCCCATCCGACTATTGTTCATATTTCATAAACTTTTATGCGCAGGAGCTGGCTGCATGAAGGGTTCCCCTTTAACGGGAGATATGAAATTTTGACAATTGAAGGGAGTCCTGGGGAGACAAATTCTCCCCCGGGAAAAATTTTAAACTATATGCAAACTGTTGCATTTGGGATTGCAAGAATAACCGTGGGGGGGGGGGGGGGGTCGAAGGAAACAAAATTCTCCCCTGGGAAAATTTTCTATAACTTTATGCAGACTGGTGCATTTGGGACTGCAAAAATTTCGGAGGAAAATTTTAAAAATTTAAGCACTTTTACTTAAAAAAACGCAGAACAAAATTAGCACTTTTTTTTATCTAGGGAAAAAGACCCCCCTTCCTTACTAACGCCCATATCGAAAATCTCTGGCTCCGGAAATGATACTTATAATCCCCCCCTGGCCCCTTCCAGGAATGATGCTTTGAAAATTCGTAAAAGAAAAACTTGTTTTAGAATGGCATGATCTATATTTCTCTATCTCAAGCTCCCCCACCCCACACCCCGCCTTCCCAAAAGGGTGCTTTGAAAATTTGTAAAAGAAAAACTATTGTGTTTGAGCATGGCATGATTTATATTTTGCTATTACAAATTGGGGAAAACCTTGGCTTTCTTAATTTTGACATTGCCAAATTTTTGCCCCCTGAAGCTGCCTTCCCAAGGAGCCCTTTTTAGAGTTTCTGACAGTTTATTTTGCCACCTGGGGCATAGATAGTCCGACTTTCCCCCTCCCCTAGATCCGGAGATGTTGGGCTCTAAGCAACTGAATAAGACGCATTACAATTGTCATTTTAGAACAAAATGTAGAAATATTAACTATAGAAAGAATAATAAAAATAATTTCACATTGAAAGCACAAATAAGCATTAAAATGCAGACATATGTTTTGTGTTTTGCATCCAGAAGCTCCCTGTCGCATTGAAAAAGGAATTACAAGCAATCCGAAAACATATGTCTGCATTTTAATGCTTATTTGTGCTTTCTTAACGTGAAATTATTTTTTATTACAGTTTAATTGCACAAAGTTAAATTATTATTATATAGGAAGAATCTCATTTTACAAAGAAAAAACATGTAGAATAATTTTTAAAACTAAGTAAAATAATACACAACACGAGAGAAAGAAAAAATATTTATCCTTAAATACGTGTTCTGTTATTTAGCAGATAAAAAACGCGCACGGTGCAATCGAGAAAAATGTTTCTTGGCTAACACATATCGGAATGAAGGCGGGGCTTATTACGTACCGCACATTCGTAAAATCATCAAACGCTTTCGTACGTACGGAAAAATGGTCAGAGACTCCTATGTCTTTCAAAGTACTTAAATCAAGATACGTTACTAGCGACCGTAAAAATGCATCCCTGCACTGACGTCATGATTTACCGACGCAAGTTTACGTATGGGCAGAGACTAAGGCTCCAGAGCTACCATAAGGTTTGGAGGAGATTCTGTAAATTCTAATTAGTGGTACTCAAATCTCAAAATATCGTAATGAAAACATTCCATTAATCGAAACTTATTTTGCAGGAGATGGTCGATATCCTAAAGCTATCAAAAGGCATGGTGTTCAACATTTTACATGAACATTTGGGAACGAAAAAACTTTTTTCGAAGTGGGGTCCTCGTTTGCTCACAATTTAACAAAAACAACGAATTGACGAATTTGAGAGTTGTTTGAAGCTTTTAAAGCTCTATAAAAAGGATTTTTGGTGTCGATGTGTGACTGTAGATGAGACATGGATCTACCACTACACGCCACAGTCAAAAAGAGCATCTGCTCAGTGGAGAGCAGAGGGCGAAAGCCATCCAAAGTGCCCCAAAACCCAACAATCGGCTGGCAAGGTTATGGGGGACTGCTGGCCAGGTCTATTTTGGGACACACACAGAATATTGTTAATCGACTATCTGAAGAAAGGCCAGACGAACAACAGCGACTATTATACAGCCTTACTCAAATAATTCAGCGACGAAATTAAGCACATACGACCTGATATGGCAAAGAAAAAATCATTGTTTCATCAAGATAATGCATCAATCCACAAGGCAGTAAAAAACATTGCAAAAAGCAACGATTTATGCTTGGAATTGTTGCGACACCCACCCTATTCGCCAGATCTGGCACCCAGCAACTACTAGCTCTTCGCTGACTTGAAAAAGATGCTCCAGGAGAAGAGATTGGTTTGGACGAAGAGGTTATTGCCGAAACTAACGCCTATTTTGAGGCTAAAGATAAATTGTTCTACAAGAATTGTATAGAAATGTAGAAGGAGAGTATATAGATGAATAAAGTTTAATTTTGTGAAAAAATTGTGCTTTTACTGGTTAGTCCTAGGCTTTTTGACCCATGTGTTAGTTTGCTGCCTTTAACGTAAATTCAGAACTTAAACTTAAGACAAACCAAAAATAATGAATAGCACTATGCTTTCAGAGTATATAATAACATATAACTAAATGAAAAGAAAGGTTCATGAACAAGCCAATGAACTTAAATAAGATGGATCAACTTGTAATGCTGTAAGATATTACTGGACAACAATGAAAATGTATCTTGAATGAAAGTGTCTAAATGTTTATTAATTTGACTTGCTAATCATGAATATGGCAATAAAAAAGGGAAAATGGCTCTAGTTTTTTTGTTATGTTGATATTACTTTGTATGATCGGGATAAAAGAATGCAATAATAATGCATTGTCTGTCTTGTTTCCAATTTAATTTATAAAAAAATAAAGGTAGCAACATAAAGTACTAATGCATACCAGTCCTACCAATACCTACAGTACATAATAAACGTGTACATAACAAAAGTGACAACATAAAGTAGAGCCTTGTGATTGCTTTGCTCTCTCCAAATCATGGGAGCAGAAAATGGCATACTTTTTATTTTACCAGTCACCCACAGAGAAAGTGTTGTTGCACAGGTGATACAACATACGTGGGGAGCCCATTTTTTATCTTGGTCACCTATTTTACAACCAGAATAGAGGAAATATGCCTTCCAGATTGCGGCATTAATGCAATTTTTCTGTGACTCAAATGTTAGGTTACCACAAATGTAATAAAAGTTATTGGAATCATTAATGCATTTTCGTGACATACAGCTGCAAATAGCTGCAAAATGAAGCAAATGAAATTATAAAATGACTACACATAAATATAAATGCTCAGTCTTCAACGAAGTCAAGTACCGCACTAACGAGAGGACAAAAACCTACACTTCTTATCAAAAAACACACCATAAAATACATAATGAGCCTGGTGTTACTTAAACAGATTATAAAGAGCTGTGCAATACTTTCTGTGTGCTATTACACTTCCAAATGGACAAATGAAATATAGAGAATAAATTCTTGAATTTTACCTATGATATTTGTTTGTTTTTTGAAATTCTTTTGTTTTTTCCCCTCGAAATATTTTTTTTATTGAACGTTTTATTAATTCATATATTCACAGGGACATCTTAAAATGAAATATTACTTTTTATAATGCACAATAAATCAGTTTATTCTTTTAAATGTTTTAACAAAAGTGACATTAAAGCATTATATACATTATATCTTTGCACCCCTAAATCTCTGAAACAAGCGCCAAAACAGTTTTCATGGTGGTATTCGTGTTCAGCACGTTGAATTCAATAAGAATTGGGTGTTTTCAACTTAGATATACGAACTTTGTCAAAAATTGTTGCCCAGTGTATTTAATACACTTGAAATGGCTACATCATCTAAAATTCTATTTTTGTTAATTTGTTAGTGCAGTGTTTCCCAAAGTGTAGTACATGTACCCCTATGGAGAAAGGGGGTATGGGAACAGTCTAATGTTGGAACGTGGGACACCTGGCTCAGAACATGCTTCACTTTTATGTAACATGAATGCTACTCTGAAAAAATTAAATTTGTAGCAAAAGATAGTTGGTAATGGAATTGATGATTCATTTCTCTCCCTTTATATATCATCACCTTTATTATAACTGGTTTTACTAGATAAATTGATCCAAATAGTATCAAATGTTGAAATAATAATATTCAACAGCTAAGATATCAATTTTTACCTAACAACAACGTGCAAGCCAAAAGATTTATTACGTGTGAGTGGAGGAAGAGTTGGAAGTAGTTTCAGGAAGATTGATTGAAAACAAAGCATGAGGTGTATAATTTAACATCATTCTGGTTTTAAATTGAACATGTGTATCTAGTTTTAACAGATAAAGACTTAACAAATTAAATTTATCTGTCTTCTCAAAATACAATTTCATCTTCTTATTGATTATAGTAAATGTTTCATCATAACTTTTATATATATTTTACTAAATTTTTATGGATGAATTTTATTTCTCGTTCATTATTATTTTAATATTTCATTCACGCCATAAAAACAGGAAAAGATATATTTTGGTGGTTATTAAAGTATATATATACTTTATTAATAAAGGGTACTAAGTATTACAAAAACTACAGAAAGGGTACATAAACAACAACAGTTTGGGAAACACTCTTAGCCGAAGCTGTTTATCTGGAGCTCGCCTATTTCAAAAACTTCTCAAGGCTGAAATTTTTCAATTTCCGAGGTGTATAGAGGGATTTAAAAAAACGTTTTTCCATAGACATGAGCCACAAAGGAAAAGAATGAAAAGCTGAGCTTCTCAGTATCAGGAATTTGCACCAGATTTGAACTGTTGCCAATACTTGATTGGCATGAGAAAGGAGTGATAAGTTTGTTTGGCATTATCCCTTGCAGGGTTAACAATTCAGCACTACCTGAGAAAAGAACAAAAAGGGCAAGGGGAAGGCCAAGATAACAAAATGGCTGTGTTTCTGGGAACATATCTCATTTTTAGTTTTTGGGCCCAAAGAGTAGTAAGATAAGAGAAAACTACGACTAGATTAAAATGTAATGAATGGTCCTTTACTTCTTAGTTGAATGACGAACAGAAAAATTAAAATTAATGAGAATACCATAGTGCCTCAAATAAAAATGTTTATGTGAAGTAAGCTCAAATTTTGCAAAAAAATGCACGTATGTTTTTTGAAGTAACAGGGAACCTGGTTTTCAATGCGAAAGAACTGCACTTCTAGATGAAAAACATCTGTCCAAATGATGATTACACATCAGACCACCTGATCCTAACTAGGAATGTAACGAATATTCAGTCCCTATTCATTATTTCGCCAAATACTTATTCTATCCTAGTATTGGAAAAAATGAAATTTTGATTTAAATTTTTTCAATTTGTATTAGTTATTCAAAAGACTATTAAGTATATAGGTTTCATAAACAAGAACACTTTGAAAATAAACTCCTTTTTTAAAATTACAAGTAATTTTGAGTGTAGCAGCTACATATGATTTTTCTAAGTTTTTTGCAATATGCAACACAATATGCAAGGAGTGGGCGGCAACCCGTCAATCGCGACAGCATTTCGACATAAACTGTCAAAATGCTGTTTTAAAAAAGTTTTTTAAAAAAATCAAATAACTTTTGAATTAGAAGGCCAATTTATTATTTTTTTCCCTTCAAAAAATGTTTATTAGTTTCTCAGACCATTCACCCGACCTTAAAAACCTTGCCTTGACGCCCAAACCTTGAACGTCAGTCGTCACATCAACTATGCTCTCGGTGAACATTAATTGAAGAGTGTAACGTCATTTCACATGTGTGTTTTAGTTCAAAAACAAAAACTAACAGTTTTTTTATCAAATTTAAAAGAAATAATATATTAGTATTGTTTTTATGCGAGTGAACGGTGTTAATATAATATTATTTTAGAAATTTTAAAGTAGGTATTTTATAAGCATCAAAACTTGGTCTGAAAATAATTAACCTACAATTTGAAGACAGGTGCGATCTTCCAAACATGTCCTATTAATAGTGTATGCCCCCCCCCCCCCCCCGATCCTCCGAATTGATCTTTGTGTTCTCTGAACTTGGAAAGTAGATATTCAGCCTTAGGTTGCCGACCGCTGATATGCAATGTACTACTTTTATTGAGAGCTGATTTCTCAATTACTTACTAGTCTTTTTTATCATAGACTTCAAATTTACAATGCACGTTACTAATTTCCAAACATACTTTTCATAATTGCTATATAAAACACATGTATGTAAACAACACTTTATTATATATATTTAATAATTCTAAAATTGTATTTTACTTAAATATAGTATTGTTACATCATAACACTACAAAAAGTTTAATTGAAAAGTTTTTTTTTTTTTTTTTGCTTTTTCTTTAAATTTTATGTAGCTATTTAGGCAGTAAATATAATACTAATTAATATGCTATTTTAAAAAGGGTAAACGTTCACTAAATACCAGCATTTTTAAAATTTAGATTACCCCTTTCACTGTTGCCGATTGCTACAGCAGTTGTAACAAGACTGTGATGGCCATGCCGCCAACTGCTATTGTTAAATTTTGTGCCGCCAATCAGTTCAATTTTTTTTTTGTCTCGAAGATATAAACCTAGACCATTGAAACTTTACAGGCATCTATTGTCATCTTTTGAGAATATATTAAACTAACACTGTATCTTTTCTCTCTCCTAAAACTATATTTGGCAGTGAAGGGTTAAATACTTATTTAAACAATGCAAATGCTTACATAAGAAAGTGACATTTGAACTCCACTTATAGCTAAAATTATCTGTTACTGCATTAGGAACAATACAAAAAATATTAATTGTTTGACGATTTTAAATTTCAAACAGAAACTAATTAACGCAGACAAATAACCTAAATTATTATGTTGATCCGGCATTTGAATTTATGATCAATTTTAAATTTAATATATACAATAACAATGAATTTTGTAAATGCATATATTGAAAATAAGTAAAGTTTTGTTTACCTCTTAATAATGCAGCCATCTCCAAGTTTACAAATTATTCTAGAGAAAAAAAATGATTAGGAAATTGTAATATTTGAAACTAAAATTTAACAAATAAATGTAAATTACAGTAAAACCCCGCAAATCCGAACCAATTGAGGCTGTAGCCTGTTCGGATTTCAATTTGTCTGGATTAGCCGAAAACTATTCATAACACAATATATAAACGAACCCTCGTTACGGTATAGGACTTAACATTGAGCGAGGCAGGTAGGTTTGGGTAGCAGAAATTTGCTCCTTTAGTGAAAAAATTTAACTTCAGTGAAAATGGACTACCACCTCGAGCTCTACTTCTGATAGACAATGCTCCTTCTCACCCATCAGACATGCGGCTGATATGCGGGGACATAAAAGCTGTTTTTCTGCCTCCCAATGTTACATCACTGCTGCAGCCCATGGACCAGGGGGGTTCTACAAAATGTAAAACTAAACTACCGGAAAATGATCTTACAATATCTTATTGAAGAAAATGTTTCCCTTTCTATCCTTGAGAAGATGAAGAAAGTAACTATATAAAAGACGTTATTTACTAGGTTGCAGAATCGTGGCAAAATACATGTGCGAACTTACTGCGGAGATCTTGGAAGAAGCTGTGGTCTAGCCTCACGTTCAAGGATACACCTACCCTTACGCCCGTCACACAAGACGATAACAGTGAGCTCAGTGTTGTAGTCAAAGGGGGACGCAGGGAGCCAGCGTCACCCAACCTTTTTATTTTAATACAAGCGTCCCCCCCAAACATTTTACATTTTAACACAAGCGTCCCCCCCCCCCCCACTTTTGATTTCAATTGCTTATCTTCTTATGTATAAGCATCCCAAAAACCAATTTTTTTTTCAGGACTACACCACTGACTGAGCTACCTCATCTCGTTCACCAAATACCAGGTTGTGAGGATGCTGGAGAAGGTTGTTAAAAGGAGTGGGCAAGAGTTGATGTCTATGAAGAATGCAGCGAACAAGAAACAGTGAGTGTGGTCCTAAGTCAACATGACGAAAATGTTGTTAGTGACACTGAGGAAGAAGAAACTCTGACAGTCAATGTGACTTACACTGATGCTGCCTCTGCTCGACATCACATTGTGCTTCATAGAACAACACGCAGCAGCCACGCCAAATGATGTTATATTTATGCAACGCTGCCATGCAATTGCCTCCGCTGGAAGGTTTTCGCCACTTCGACAATTGAAGTTAACCAACTTCAAGTGAAATTGATGTCTTGTGAATTTGTATTGTTATCGTAATTGTTTTATACATTTAATAAGTAATAGTTTTTAATTGTTTTGTTGTTAGAAAAAAATAAGTTTCTCTTTTTTGCAAGTGTTTTTCAAATTTAAATTTGTTAAAAACACTTATTTTTGGATTTTTGGGGTTTACTGTAGTATGCTAACATGATGCAGTCAAACTATAACCGTTTTTTAATACGTTTTTAAAAACCTTTCTTATAATGTTATCACTAAGACCAAATCCCGAAAATTGCATGAAGTTTATAACTGGGGTTTAATTCACAAAAGAATTAAACATAAAAATTACAGTAATTGCAGGCATGGTCGTTGTATTTCAAAACCACTAACATAAAAAAAACATGCACATCCCAGTGAAAAAGTTAGTTAATAGTAATAACTAATAAAACTCATATTCAACTAAATGAGACAAACATGTAATGATGACTAATAATAGCTGGCTATAGTAGAAAATTTTAATATTCAGCAGTTTATATCCATTTGTGGGAACCCCTAACTAAAGGGTCTCTCCATAACAGCGGGTAGATTTTGAAATGGAATAATACAAGCTGTGTACGAGGTATTAATGAAATTCTTGTTTTAATTGAAAGGCCTATGTATACCATTTTGTGTGCAATGTGTAACATGGTTCAAATGTCCACCGCTGATCCTCAGGGTGGCCTGAATCCGCGTAGTCCAATTTAAAGTAACTCTGCCGCATAGGTCGGCCGAATTTGAGCAATGGCGTGAGGTTATGTTGAATTTAAGGGTATCAATTGTTTGTGGCTTATTTGTATAGACATGTGACTTCAGTGAACCCCACATGGAAAGGTCTACCGGGGTCAAATGGCACGATCTTTGTGTCATCACTGCGAGAGATAACCATATTCTCAAATCGTTCAAGCAGAATGTGATACGTCCTGATGGAACCCCATGTCGTCTACGTCCATATTATTCAATTTGCGCCAAAAATAATCGGTTTTCATCGTTCTGTAGCGCTCAACGTTGATGATAATGACCTCTCCAACGTCGTTTTCAAAATGGCGTAGGCGACCCAAAATCCGCACCAAACAGTAGCTTTCTGTGGATGCATCACTACCTGGTTAACTTCACGTGGGTTGGTGTCATCCCATATATGGCAATTTTGCTTGCTAACATGGTCATTCATTCAAGAATGCACTTTTTCACTAAAGATGATTTTTCGGAAAAAATTGGGGTTCTCTTCCGAACGCTACGAAGCCCAGTAAGCGACAGTGTATGGAGTGATGATATTCCATACATAATGCCATACATGGGCCTTTCAAATAAAAAAGAAATTTCGTTAATACCTCAGACACAGTTGTTTTATTCTATTTCAACATCTAAACGCCCTTATTGAAAGACCCTTTACAAATAGGATCATTTGTGGTTTCCCTTGCCCCCTCCCCCAAGCATATTTTCAGTGTATTTATTTTAACTTATCAAAACCAATCAATAGGAGGGGATACGTTTTCTTGTCACACAAAGCAGCAAAAATAACAGAAAACTGCTGGGTAGAAACCCATTATTTTTATTAATTCTCAGACCCACTAGTAAAACTGGAAGGTATTTTGAATTACATTACTTTCCGACAAATTTTACTATGCAATGAAAATAAGCCTAACATAAAAGAAATTAACACTGCATTAGTCATTAGTAGGCCTTAATATTTAAAATATTAATAACAAGAATTGTATAATTATAAAATTGTTCTTGATTCGACTTAACACAAAACATTACAACATGAGCATCAAATTTTGAAAATGGCTTGTTAATGCTCAAGGATAGAAATATAACACCATCTGCACCCTCCTTGCCTTTGCATTATTTGGTAATAAGGAGTAGAAGATGATTCAAGAACTTGATTCTGCTTATTTTGCTTCAAGTACATAACTACATATGTGTTTAAAACTATGTATATCAGTGATGTAACTTGATATTTGATGTAAAGTGAGCGAGTTTAAAACTAGTACTTGAATTGAACAAAATAACATGCGTTAAATTACAGTAGCTACACTTTGTGCAAGGGGCTGTTTCTCCGAGGTGTAATGGGATAGAGAGCTTTGGAGTGGGTACAGGGAAGAAAAGTGGGATCCTGCATGTGTCACATGAGAGTAGGATTCAGGGTTGCTTATTTGGTGGGGAAAAGGGGAAAGTTTGCCACATTTGGCAAGTCCTCTTAGCATTGCAAACTAGAAAAAATGGAGATGATTATTTAGATTTATTAAACAGATGAGATTAAGTCAAGTAGAGTTTATTTATACTTATAATCACAATAATTGAAAAAAATTAACGATCTTATTTTTTTGTTTTTACAAGAACTGACATTAATAAAAGAATTAGCATACAATGTCATACATTTTACATTTTCTGGATAAGAATGCCCTTTTCTGGATAAGAAAATGTCAATTAGAAATTGAAACAACTGAAATACTGTTACATACATTGTGCTCAAACTTTGTGATAAAACATTTTTTTAAAAAATCTGAGAGCATTAAAATAATAATTGGTTTTTATAGCACATTACAGGATTTCTATCATGTTAGACATTTACAAATAGTTGCCGAAACAGTAGCTTATGTAATTAAAAGAACTAAAAAAAACTGTGAGCCTAAAATATTCCTGGATTATTTTTGTAGTGCATCCATAAAGGTTTTCTACGATCTACTATTATTAAAAAATTGCAAAACTACAATAATTGAAAATGAGATTTAATGGGGAGCAAATGCAAATTGGCTAGTGATTTTCTCTTTTTTAAAAGTCCTGACTTCTCCAAGAATATTTCCTTGGAAATAAATTGAGTTCTCGCAAAGTTGCCGTTACATTTCAGAAATACACTAATTCATCAGCAATTTTTCATATTAAAATATAGATAAGTGAATTCTGTCTTTTTTTTTCTTTTGCAGAGTGATAAGAAAAAACATTAGCTTTTAAAATTTCAGCAATTTGATTCCATGCATGTAATAAAATATTCAAAAAATTAAATTAATATAAAAAACCATTCAATTTCAGAGCTTAATGTTAAATATTTTGAAAGAAAAAATTTTTATTCTTACTACTACAAAATGGAAAAAAAGTATAATTGAAAAAAAAATTCTCATTCGAGAGACAAGTATGTAACAATGACTATATTCATCTTAGTTTTTTTAAATGTTTTTTCTTTCTTCTTTTTCATTCATAATTTTTTACATTAATGAAGGGGGGGAGCTGATCTCTGAATTTTTTGGCGAGCCCCTCCCTCTTTAGCCCAGACATTTTCAAATTTACTGAATGAAAAATCACCCAATAAACAATTGCTTGAATTTCTTTTTTACATTAAATGTCTAATGAAAATTTTAAAAAATACCAGAACTTCAGAATTTCTTGATATCCATATTCTATCGCCATCTATGGCTTTTGTCTCTGCATAAGATTTGTTTTTCAACGCAACAAAATACGAGCTTATGAATGTAAGGGTGAATATTAGGAAAAGTGCCAAATTGAGTATGAAATATTTCAGTTTTTAAAGATTTTTTTAAACTGATATTTATAGTGTATTTTAATTATAAATTAGCTATAGTTTTTTTAAAAAAATAGGGGCAAGATCAAGAGGAAGAATTACCCCCCTTTTTGAAAGGTTCAATTTCTATAGTTACAGATCTGATGCCAATGTTACAGATCTGACAATTGTTAGTTTCTGCCCTTAAGTTGTACAAAATATACTTCCCATATTATTTACATAAAATAATATAATATAGAACAAATAAATATGTAGTATAATAATCATCTGTAAATGGTAATGTTGTTGAAATTTTTGCAAAAAATTAGGTATTTTATAAAAATGTTACATTGAAAATTTCGATTCAAAAAGATTTTCAGAAAGTGAAATTATTCTTATTTATAATAGATCAAGTGTATGGGTGGGTGAAGGGATAGTTCTTGAATGAAAACACTAAACGAATATAGGGAATATTGTTTATGTTACAAATTCAGGACTTATGTACATAGGTTAAACTGGAACGCGGTTAGTCTGCGTTCGCTTGCCCGCTGCTCTGCTGTACTTCAATTTGCTTGAAGTGTTATCTTGAAACTTCTTAAGGTAAATAGCACTATCAAACAGTTATAATTACATTATGTCACACTTGTGTTACAAAACAAAGTAAAGAATGTTTTACGTATTCTTTTCTTTGTAAAAGTAAAGAATATATTATAAAAAGGACCTGAACATAGAATTCGAGCAATTTGAAACAAGGTGAACAGAAAGATTCACAATATCCAGAAATAATGTGCAACTGAATGGTACCAAGAAAAAGAACTTAAGTACAATTTAAATGTTTGACCCATTCCAAATTTAAAGCTAACTAAATTCTACTGTAAAGCATTTTGAATCAATATTTCTATTTAAAGAAAGAAAAAAAAAGGATACTGTGTATAAGAACATAGCCTTTCTTAGCCATGAAATGTGAACATACATCTCTCTAAAGGCAGCTGAAGCAGGAGAGGTCTTGAGTGGCTATTTGTTTCTTTTTTGAAGCATGCCAGATAATTTGATGTTTTTTCATTATGCTTGCAATCTGAGGGACATTTTTTCCCCCTTCAAATTTGCAATGTTTCCTATTTTGTACAGCTTCACTTTTGTTTCATTTTTCTGGATATTTTGTATGAAAGAGTTAGAATCAATCATATCTATGCCTCTGGCAACCAAAGTATCCGCCAGTCGCTTAAGCAGGGCTCGGCGCACTTTGGAGTCTTCAAAAGAGTGAAAAAAGTGACCACAGCTTTAAAAAAAGTGACCATTAAAATGTAAACTTGTGTGTGTGTTTTTTTTTTTTATTTAAACTAAATATAACTTGAAAAAGAGCAGTTTCGACATCTTTTGAAAACTAAACCTGAATAAATAGAGCTTTTATTCAACTTTTAAAAAAAAAATCATAGCCTATTCAAAAATAAGAATTTGTATACCTGTAACTATGTTCATAAATACCAAATGGCTAAGAGTGAGAGAGACAAAAGTTATTTCTTTTAATTAATTTCTTTCTCAAATTGTTACTTATTTAAAAATATAAATGAATAAATATTTATTCAAATCGGCAGACATTTCAAATTTTAATTTATGTTCAACATCTAATAAAATTTATTTTGCAAATGCTAGTTTTTAATTATTTTTTATACTTGTTCAAAGATTAGAAAATTTCACTTGAAATAAATCTAAATTTGATATTTATCAAAATTATTCAGACTGAAATTACTGTGTTAATCTTCTGTATCATTGTAGGAAACAAACTGTTTGATTATTCCATACGGTTTTTGTAATTTCATGGTAGTAATAAAACCCAAGAAAAATTCCCTGATTGAGCTCCAAAAAATTCCCTGATTTTATAATATTAGTTGTGATAGTTACACGTTATCACTGTCATACATAATGAAGTTGAGTGGCACAATCAGAAAAATTCTTTGCGGGGGGGGGGGGGGGGTGCACTTTTTTTTCCCTATCTGAACTTTGTGCAATTCCTTTTTATTTTCAGATCTAAAGTTTTTTTTAAGAATTTAGATTCCCCCCTCCCCTGCATCATTATTTACTAATTTCTTGACAAGAATATAACTTTATTTTCTCGAGATGCGTATTGTCTTTTCGTTGAGAAATCCCCACCAAAAATTTTCTTTTGTGATTGTGACAGTTCAGGAGTGGGGGGGGGGGGGGGGGAATGAAAGAAAAGAGAAATTAAGGTAATTTTCTGAGTGATATAACCTGCAACTGATAAAAATTTTTAGTCTGATTTTTTTTTCTTTTCTAATTTAAATATCGCTTCATTTTCTTTTCTTAGGATTTGCTCTTCTCGAGTAAAAAAAATTTAAAAACAATTAAAATCATCATTCTAGATGGGAGGAGAGGTCACGGGCCCTCTAGGCCTCCCCTTCTGGTTGCACCACACTGCAATATCAAACCTTAACTTCGGCACACTTGGGGAAGCCGAATTTCAAAACACGACCAAAAATAGCGGTCTTACAGGACCAAAAATGGCGGATACGCGGAAGCCTCAATCCTGGCACACGTATATTTTTATGCAAAATTGCAATGTTTTCTTAACTCATAGACAGACAAAGTAACTTTTTTTGGTTGCTCTGCCAGAGAAAGGGCAAAAAAGTGAAAATAGTGACCAATTATTGAAAAAGTGACTAAAAGTGACCAATGCAAAAAAAAAGTGACTTTTAGTGAAAAAAGTGACTCGCGCCGACCCCTGCTTAAGGGTTCCACCAACACCATCCATTGCCCCTTTTCCATGGCCTGCTGCAGAAAAGTTCCAGGTACATTTTTCAATTCCAGGACATAAATGTGGTAGAAGTTCAGTCATGTAAAAAAAATTAAAACGGTTTTTGTATTGAGAAGTAGGCTCATCAGACCAAAAGTGTACAGTGTCCACTTTTGATGGAACATTGTTTGGAACCAACTTTTCTAATATTGGTTTCAGATGTGCCCAAACTGCATGAGCTCCATGGTCCAAATTTTCAGACACAGTACAGAAAGATAGATTTTTTACACCATAGTCAGCTTCTGTATTCTTATCAAGATTTTTATTACTATTTTAAAAATATAATATCCCTGTATATAGGGATAGTTACTTTTTTGAAGCACCAAAGTGAGCAGCCTGAATTTCACTATAATACTTTAAAGCATAGTTCTCAGAAAAAGCAATGTGTAAAACTATTTCATTCTGAGACAAATTCTTTATAAGATGCTTTCTTTGATTATTTTGGTGTTCTATTACGAAAATATGTTTTAGATACACTGGGAGTACGTTGTTTAGTTCCTTTAACAAGGTTTCAGCTCTATTTTGGATAACAATCTTAGATGTAATCATAACTTCCTTCTCTTTCTCTTTCACCTGAGTTATTTTTTTTGTTTTTGTCCATTTTGAATATTTTACTTCACAATTTTTAAATGCATTTGTTTGTGTGACCATTTCTATTTTTTTCTCCTGGCAGTGTCTGCATCTTCGAAACATACAAGCATATGACCTTTTGCAGCATACTGCGTTTCAAATATCCTCGGTGGTGCTTTCTTTAATTATTCCGTGCAAATGTAGCTTTTTTAAAAGTTCTTTTGTATTACAGTGCAGTACACATAAACATGTTTCTCTTGTCTTTCAAAGTAGGCTGAACCACCCAAAACTGACGCAAAAGACAAAATTGTGTATAAGACATAAATATACCAATATTATTTATGTATTTTTTGTGCAAATGTTTCAAGCTATCCAGCAATACCCTTTTTTGCATTTTCTTTCCGCCTCTTGTGATGGTGTTTTTTTGCCCCGACACATACGACTGTGCAAATCATCTTCAAGAAACTTCTGAACTGATTTTCTTACTTTAATGAAATTCTTTTGACCTTTGTATGACCTATGGAGATGCATTTTATTCATTTCTAATACTTTTTTGTAATTTTTGTAGGAAACTAGATTTTTAGGTTGGCCTATCATTCGATATTTTTTTATAATTTTATTTGAAACCAGTACAGCAAATAACTTCCTTTCTCTTTCTTTTTTTTATTTTCTTCTAGACCCGACATGAAAGCAAACTTAAAAAGTAAATTTTTCCTTATTTCTGGTGATACCTTTTTTTCCCCAATTAGTTTACGTCCTTTGGTAGCAGAGGATAATGAATTTTTCGATTTATTCTTGACTTTTAAACGATATATTTCTTTCCTTAACTTTTCAATTTTCATCTCTTGTTTACGAGACTTAGCAATCGTGGTTTTCAGCTCATACCTCATAGAGCTATAAGTAAGTTTTGCTTTTTTTCTGCCAGACTTAATCCGTGGAGATTTTCAACTCTCAATAGGTGTTTCTTCCTTTACAGGTGTTTCTTCAGCTTGTTTCAAAAACTTTTGCTTTCTGTAATTGCGGGAATCTTTCTTCCACTGCTTTCTTTTTAGACGCTGTTCTCTTTTGGAAAGGTTGCATACACTTTTAATTACACCCCTCTCCCTCATTTTCCTTTTACGTTCTCTGTCTTTTTCTCTATCCAGAGCTTTCTTCTCCTCTGACATGTTTTTCCTACATTTCCTGACACGATCACAACAATTTTGTCGCCTTTCCTTTATTTCTTTGGATGTTAGTTTTTTTTTAGCTTTTCCTGAGCTTTTCTTTAATTTATCCATGTTTTTGCAAATGTATAATAAACTTTAAGCAAAAAAGGGTAATTATTTATTTACACCAGTTTTTATGTTTAAAAGGAAACAATTATTATTTAGAATAGATACTTTTTTGCACAGCCTAGTATTAAAACAAAGAACAAAATTAGTAACTTATGCCTACAGATAAAATAAGTATATTTCAAAAACATCACAGGTGAATAGTTTTTAAGACATAATAAAATAAAATCATTCTCAGAAGAGTTTTAAAGAATGGAACTGATTTAGGATACCGTATTTTCGAGAGAAGTGCCACGGCAAATATGGGGAAAAAGTTTAAAAAATTGCCAATGCGGAGCTTCTACCGGGCAAAACAGCAATAAAAACGCGTTTTAATAGCGGAACCACATCCTTTTCTTTAAATATCAAAAGGAATATCTTTACATTTTGTTGCTGTGGTAAGTGAAATAATAATAAAAGGGTATAATAAATTTTAATGTTTAAAAAAAACCGTTAAAACAAGTTATTTTACTTAATTTAATGTTTCTTTGGCAATTAGTATTTAAATTTTTAAATTTTGGGTGTGGTACGTACAACAAAAAAAGCTTTTCTTTAAAACAAATTGTGAATGTGGCGCTTACTACTGAAAATACGGTAATCACTTTTTTTAGGTGGGATGGGGAGAAAGCACAAAATGGTTCACATATTTTTAAACGCAATGTTGTGCTTTCAGAAGCCTTGAAAATCAAAGTTCTGAAAATTTACAGAAAAAAGGTCTTATTTCTTTAGAAACTTATATTTTCGGAATTATTCAAATTTAAAAGTAATTGAAAGTTTGGCTACGATAGCGATGCATTTAAGCTCATCTTATCCTGCAAAAAGCAACTCCTAAACACATAAAAAGAAATAGGAAACGCAAGCATAAGTTCGGCAACAAAGAGCTGCTTCATTGTTACAGATCTGATTGTTACAGAACTGACAAATTTCCCTCTTTATATTCGCTAAACATGCTTACTTAATAGATTGAAGCCAAAAAGTGCAGCATTCTGTTCAAAACATTCAATTCCTTTTCTCATAGACAAACACAAATTAAAAAATCAATTAATTTGGATTTTTACTTTCGTTACAGAACTGATCTTTCATTTGGCAGACATAGTAAAATAAAGATTGAAAAAATCTTACCTGTTATTCTGTTGAACTGAAGTTCAAACTTCCAACTGCTACTTGCACGTGGCAAGAATTGGCTCTAGCATACGTAGTTAGTTGGCGCCAAAAAGTTTTTTTGACCGGAAATAATACCTCAGAAGTCGGTGTTACGGATTTGATACGAAAACTTGGGACAAGGATAGATTTTGTTTTTTTTCGATATACATTTACGTTTTCTAAAACATGAAAGTCAATTATTAAAAATGAACATAAAATACATTGTTTCCACTGAAAGTTGTTTTTCTCGCGATGTTATATATAATGCAGTTTATTTTTAAAGATCGCGATTCGTAACTGGGACACGTTAAAGATCTGATTTTGGACATATAAAAAGCTTCTTTTGCCATAAAGTAAAGTAACAACTTGGAAATTTTGAAATGGATTGAATGTAAAACGAAGTTAACACTAGTAAAAAAAATATTTCTTTGGTATTTAATAGAAACTTTTTCAGAAATTCCTCTGGGACTCAAATTGGCACTTTTCCTAATATTCACCCGTAAAGACATTCAACAAAAGTTTTATTGAAGAATGGATCTCTTAAAATCCCGAAACATGTGTCTGTATTACACATTTTGTGCTCTAAAAACAAGAAAAGAAAAGGCTTTGTATCATGTTTTTACTTTTTAGTACAAAGGCATCCATTTAATTTTAAAATCATATCTTATTTAGGGAAAAAATCTTTGCAAAACTTGATTTTAATTTAAAAATAATTTCGTGTTCCGCGTTTCATTTGTTTTACTTCAGGTAAAAAGAAGGAAATATTAATCAATCCTGTAAAACAAATATTAAATACTTTTTACAATAAAGTTATAAATAGTGTTGCTTCATTTTTCGTAGTAAGTAAAATAATCAAACTATTTTTCTTCTGTGAACAGATATCGTTAAAACCTACCCCTTTGAAATCGCCAAATACGCCCCAAATCCAAAAATAAGCTTGGAATATTTATATAAATATAGAAAATCTAATTAAAAATATAAATAAACACCCCTGTGAAAGGTTACAGCTCCTCTTTTAATAAATTTTTCTTTGCAGTTAAAAGCACAACAATATTTCAACATTTTTTGACGAAAGTGTCAACTTAGCTCCATTGAACTCAATGCTAACTTGTACTCCAGTGTCCTCCAGTCACGTGAAAAAAACCTGTTTGGCGTTTGGGGGTGTTGGTCCCCTCGCTGGACAAGACATGCTCTCTCTAACCCATTACACCTCGAAGGGCTATTTAAATTGTAAGATGGTTAAGTACAAATTATCCGCAGTAATTGTATAACAATATAGTATATTTCTTTATAAAAATTGATTAAATCTTAACAGCTGCATAAAATGTGTGTAACAGTTTCTTCATAAAGAAGGCAGCCCCTACAGATTGGGTCATTGCCAACTCTCATAATAAAAAGGGCAGTTTTAAGGTAGAGTGATCAGTAAGGAGACCAATTGCCTTCTTGATACTATTTCTATTAAGTTTTAATTAATAAAGTTTTAATAATTAATTAAGTTATAATTAAGTTTCTATTAAGTTTTAATATCTCCTTTGCTCTTATACTAGGGCAACCATAATTAAGTTCTTTGGCATGGCCCTGACCATCCATATCACGCTAGTTGTGATACTGCTTATCTTTAAAAATATTAAAAACAGTAGTCCTAGTTAGATTCCTTGAAATCCCAATTGCAGTCTGTGGGGCAACAAACGGAGTATCAGAACCTTTTCTAGTGGGGCTCCAGACACAAAATACAACACATTAGGATGACGAAGGCCTCCACGTGAAAGGCAGTACTAAACTTGCCTAGAGGACTAGAATACTTGGTGCCATCACTGGTACAGTAAGCTCCAACACCAGTGTTCAAGTTCATTTTGGAGCCATCAGTGAACCGGAGAGTACAGCCCTTACTGTGCTTTAACACCATAAAAATAAATGTGCTATAAGCCATAAAAATAAGAATCACTACAGCTAATCGACAATCAGGCCAAATTTGCTTATTGATGCCATCCGTATTCATTAATATTTCACACCTTCCAAATAGCCAGAGTTTAGTTTAAAGTAATTAAAATTGTCAGTAAATAACTTGATACAACATAAAAATACTGAAAACGAGCCAAATATCCCACATGGTACTTTTTCAGGCTCGTCATTGACCCGGCTGAGAGCGGATCAGGGAAGTCAATTCCCCCCCCCCCCCCCAGGGAAAAAGTGTTTAAATGATGGGCCTGTACTTTCTCTCAGTAATGAAGAACTCAAATCTGGTCAATTCTGAAATTCAGACAGCACGTGCTTCCTAGCATTTTGAATTCGGGGTCCTGATGTTCATTAAATACAAATACGCTAAAATATTAACATTTTTCCAAAGCTCAAAAAATTAACATGGATTTTGAACTTTATTTTAATTTTTCTTTCACACTCGAACCCCCTTGAGCTAACAGTAAAATGACCTTGTTCTGGAGTTGTCTGAACAGGAGTTCAAGTGGCATGTGACTGCCTTGGTCGATACTTAATAAACAAAAATACTTCCATAGTATCTACACCTTCTGAACATATGATATGAGGACATTAATATGTTAACTCCTCACCCTACTTAACTCCTAACAAACCTATTTCTTTATTTGTCTTTTTCCTCGAGTTTAAAGCCCAGGGATTTATGAGATTTTGTCCTTATTTACCCCCTTCTGATACTGCATGAAATGTAAGACAGATTTCCCAAGTACATATAATAAGCAGTGCTTAAGGAATTTATCTCAATTATCTTCAATGGCATAAGTAAAAGGGGTGGAGTCTAAAATCCTTTTCTGAAGGCTCAAAAAACTTCCAGGCCTTTAAACACAGTTTG
Source organism: Octonoba sinensis (assembly GCA_038502835.1). Taxonomy (NCBI): domain Eukaryota; kingdom Metazoa; phylum Arthropoda; class Arachnida; order Araneae; family Uloboridae; genus Octonoba; species Octonoba sinensis. Next base: position 5,790,294 of record CM076598.1, on the reverse strand, counting down.
ACTAATCTGGGAGCCAAGCATATCTTTCTGCTCCCTATTAAATCACATACTAATAAAATTCTAGATCATTTGTCATCTAGCAATCAAGCTGCTACAAGGAACGCTTCGAAGAGGATCTGAGGCCACCCCCTGTCCTACATTACCAGAATCTCTACAGAATTTTAATGACGTAACGTCTTCAAATACAGTTATACATAGTACCGTTAAATATTCATTATTGTTGTACAAAGAAATTTTGCAGGTAATTTATGCTATTTTATAACTGGGTTAAAAACAGTCCAAAATATCCCTTGATAAGAGCGATTCCGGCGATACTGCGCTTGTCATGGAAAAAGCTGCGTATTAAATATCAGGATGACACACAGGAGAGCAGTATTTAACAAAATTGAACAACCACTTCAAAAAACACCGTAATCAAATTAAAATTGATACGGTAAATGACTTATTTCACAATAAACTCATAAAAAGAAACAGTAGTTTTATACCATATAAAATAAAATAAAAACTACATGAAATAACTCAGAAATATTAAGAAATAATTTCAAGCTTGATAAGGTACAAAAACAAACCAATGATAAACTTTGTCCGAAGCAAAAATCTATCAACCTGACCATCAGACTCAGAAAAAGTTCCAAGCTGCCGAATGCCCAGCCGAAGCAATTCTCTCGCCGTAACGTTCCAGATACGAGGAATCAGACCCGCCAAATGGAAACACTAGGGGTTACCATATTGGCAACTTTATCGCCTTTAAATAAAACTCAAGTATTTTGCAGAAAACCTGACGGGTACAGTTAGTTACGCTTATAATGGGTTGCAGTTAAAAAAGAAAGCATTTAAAAAAAGGAACACATGCGCAAGGACGTATCTATGCATAGATCTTTAAAATAGAATAGATGAGCCTTTTCGCCGTTTTCCCCTCGAAAGTGCGCGTCAACATCTCCTGTTGGACATCACGTGATCATGGGACTGTGAAAAGAAGCTACTGTTTTTTGCCTTTGGAAGGGTTTGCGCTTTATGCACGCAAGTCGCAATGTTTTGTGCAAGTAAGGGAAAATAAAAGTTTAAAAGCAATTAATATGTATAGTTTCCCTTTATAACTTTTCCCTCAAGCAGAAAACATATTTTATCTTTTATCACATTTTAAAGTATTGAATAGGAGAAAAGCTTTTGAACGTTACACATTGAGTAAAAAAGGCAACATAAAGCTGGATTTACACATACAACCGACGGACGGACGGACAAAATTCGTCCGCGACGGAGAAACGTGAGTTCAATTCACACTACAAAGGTTCTGCGACGGGCAGTGGGTTTCAGCCACAGCGCCACGGACGGACGAAATCCGACGGAAAAAACGTGGCGTTACCTCGTTGTCATGGTTACTGAACAGGAATGTCCGTCAACGGACAATATCAAAATCCATTTGATATTGTCCGTCACAGACGAATTGCTTGGCCAATCATAATGAAGCAAGAAGAGAGAGCTTCGGCCATGTTTTGTTTACTGTTGTGTTTATTAGGAAACGCAGCACAAGTGGGTGATTTATAATTATTACTATTTCTGTGCAGCACAAGCACTTATATTAAAGCATTAAGAGTAATGTGCTGTTTTATGTTGTAATACACAATACTGCGTTTAAACTTTGTTTCTTAGCATCTTCTATTTTCAATTTGATTTATTAATCACGATATGAGAAAAATAATGTAATAATAGAAAGTAGCAAAAAGCGTAGAGTTTGAAAAGATTCATAAGTGCATTTAATGTTTCGGCGCTACTTTATTTGCATTTTTATTTAGAAAATATTACATTTCTACTACGGTACCACATTTGCGTATTAATATTTATTTGTTGCTCGAATTTAATATTTTGCTGCTTATTGCACTGGACATTTATTTATTCATTTCTTTTGTAAAAATATAAAACACTTATCGCCAATATCATAAACATAACTTGTTAGCAGACAGTTGGATTCATTGACATAACTTCGTCAACAAGTCGGATCCATTGTATGAAAGATCACTCTGTCAACAGATTTGTTTTGTTTACAAATCATTTTTATTAACACTGTTATTTTTCGAGGTGATTTCATGTCAGACTGCAAAGAAAATTTGCATTTTAATTTAGTTTGCTGCTTAAATGTTTAAAAAGTTTTAATTTATATTCGTTTCTTTATTGGTATATTAAAACGTAGTTCCTACAATAAACAAGCTGAGGTTACATGCAGGCAAGCCTGATTACCTGAGTTGCTTCTCCAAAATCAATGTAAACTTTAACGACATCAAAATTTAATAGTAAAACAAGTTGATCACTAATTTGTTCTGAGTTAGACCTGTTAAACAACCTAATTATAGGATCCATGCTACCCAGATGCAAAAACATTGCCAAATCAAATGTAATTAAAGTGCAATTAATATTTAGTTTTATCGTATTGGAATATTAACTAACACCTCAACTAATGAATTCATGTTGGTAACAATTCCATAGATCAGTGTCAATGTGGGCTCTATAACCACAGGTGTAATTGAAGGACGACGTTGTACCCCCATATATTTACTTTAAAACACCCTTTTCTCTCCCTTGTTTTTTAAAATTTTAACACAAGCATCCCCTCAGAGCTTTTGATGTCGATAATTTATGCTTGTATCTATAAGCACTCCCCAAGTTTTTTCCAGCACTATGCACTACTGCCTATATAACTGATAAATACCAGAATACTCGTAAATTAATTGCTGTGTGGGGTGTTTCACTTACGATCATCAACATGCTTTCTTAACATTTGCCTTTTTTTTTTGCAGCTTTTTTTACCTGGGAAATAACTTTTTTGGACACTATGGCATTGCTGTGGGTTGCCGTTTTTTGATTAAAGATGCACAACTGACCATTTGATACATCTACTCGGTATTTTTATACATGTAAGTATATTTTTAGACTTGTAGTTGGGGAGAATTGTTTTTTGTTCAGTTTTTTCAGAAATTGTGATGAAATAAAATAATACTCTTCGTTCTATAGTTGCTTGCACATTTTTTAATGAGTATTGACCCTTAACTTCACATCCAAACCAATTTTATCCCTAGACTAGGAGGAGTGAGTTTTAATATAGTTACATTAAATCATAATTATTTAATGCTTGTGTTATTTATTATGTTCTTGCATTGTTACTTATTTTTTAATCTTATACGTATCACATGATCAATATTGTCGGTTTGAAACATATACATATCTTCAGTTTTGCATGCTTCATGGACAAAAATTCCCTTGTAGTATTTCATATAGTTGTGGACTGATAATACACATTTATTACATAACACAAGAAAGTGCAAAACTATACCAAAAGCAAAAGCGAGAATAAAAAATTGACACTATTGTAATTCATACATTCCATATGTAGGTGTCAATAATACATGTGTATTGGTAACATAAATTGTCAAAACTAGGTGCGGATCTTTGGCTGGGCAATCCGGGTGACCACACAGCACTGGCTCATTATTATCGACTTGTAATTATCAAATTGTTCATTGAGATGATAATGGAGGCTGAGTGGTAACCTTTTGAGCTATCATGCCAAAGGTCCGGAATTCGATTCCCGGGCTGGGCAGGATCGACTCAGCCTTTCATCGCTCCAGTGGATTCGATAAAATGGGGACCAAGCACACTTGGGAATTAACATTGGAAATCCTGTGTCAGGAATTCTGTGTCAGGTCGTCACTTGATCGGAACATCTGCTTCTCCCTCCTAGGGCCCTTGGTCTCGAAAGCTGGGATGGGCTCAGTAGGTCATGGCCCCCATTGGGCTGTTGTGCCATTCAGGCCTGTAGCCAGACTCTGACTCCAGGGGGGCAAACTTTTGGACAGGAGTTGCATACTAGTTTTTCATTTTCTTTCTAACATGGTTAGAATTTATGCTCCATTTTGTTCGTTTTCTTAAAGTTTAAATTAATAATTTATTTAATAATTAATGCAATTATTTAATTTATTAATTGATTAATAGAACAATTAATTAATGAAACTAATACTAATTTGATTCCATACTGAAATTATTTGAGCTTAAAAGAAATACTTGATTAAAACTTATAAAAGGCAGAATTGAATTTTCATAGCTTATTCTAAGAATGTCTTTTGTAAATTAATAAAATATATGAAATAACATAAAAAAGTGAACATTTTTTAAAGATAATTTTAATGTGAACGATCATTCACAGTAAGATATTGAAGCGTAAAACATGTATCGGTATGTTACAGTAAAAAATTGGACTGCTCATGATCCTTTCATTACTGCCTGGTTTAGATTGAAAACAGGAAAAAAAATGAGCTGAATAAAGGAAAAAGTTCATTTTTTTAAATATTTTCTAAAATTTGAATTAAGAGATAAATGTGCATGGGAACAAGATTTTTCCGATATGACTTTGCGTTTAAACAAATCAAAAGTTAAAAACAGAAATACCATAGATAATTAAGGTCTAATTAATCACGCTAGGACTGGCAAAACATTTTCCAGGTCGGGCATTGCCCGACCTGGCCCCCCTCTGGCTACGGGCCTGGTGCCATTGAGTCAGTTAGTTAGTTAGAATTGTAAAAGTGATTGTATCTTAAAACAATACATTTTGCAAAGTTTTCTTTTGTAAAATTCACAAATCATATTCAATCATTGTAAATTGTGGCCAAATTAATAATTCATGTGCAACCGAATTTAAATTATATTTTCAATACTGTTTTTTAATTCCTGGAAAACAACTTGTTGGAAAATGTTTTCTGCGTATGTTATATTTGTAAAGACTATGTCACAGTATTAAATTTTTTTTTAGATGTTATGGAAAAGACTGGTTTGACTTGTACAGGCTGAAATATTGAAATTGTACTTCTTCTGCCCATTATTGTCTTCAAATTATTGATATATGTAATTATGTATGATCAAAATCTTGTAATGTTCTTTGATTTCAGTATTATGATTAAGTACTTCAATAAATTCTTCCTTCAAAATTTTGTTTTTTGACTTTAATGTGTGAGTACAGAATTAATGTGCACACTGTTGAGTTATTTGAAAGAGGAAAATAAAAAGACAATGTTTTTCTTAAGAGATTTGTATTTATTAGAATAAGCATATTACTTTTATAAAAGCATTTTGCTTTTCTTATTAATATTTAGTGTCAAAGGAACAATTTTTTTACGCATTGGCAAAAGTGTATCGTCTGTATGTTATACTCTTTGTAGTTTACAGGTTTCAAAATGTAAGGGACAATATTCTTATTTTAGAAATGCTTTTTACAGTTAGGAGGGTCACAATTTAGTAAACTGCCTTTTTTAGGATTTCTAAAAGTTGTCTCATGCTTGCATATTTATTAGGAAAAAAATAGGAAAGCTAACAGGGAATTTTAGTGTTATAACAATGCCACACTTGATTATATAAAGTGATTTACAGCTCATTTTGAAGAAATATTTAATTCTAGCGCAAATAAAAACAATTCAATTTTATCTTCTAATTTCCAGATCTGATCTTTTTAAAAAAATTGTTAGATATATAATTTTTTTTCCTAAACAGAGAATTTACATTTCATCTAAGCATTGATTTTAAATCAAGAACGAAAAGGATTTGCGTATCATTTTCGCAAGACAGAATCAGTAGCATTTCTGTGCATCTATTTACAATTAATTGCACCAACGCTCGCATATGAATCGAACGTTTTTTACTATTTGCTTAATCCTAATCCTGGAATTCATATTATGTGTGTTACCTTCAGTAAAACGTTTAATATTTCTGCGAACATGTAAACTTATTGCTGTGTGCAAAGCTTAAAATTACTGTATTTTCTGTCATTTATTAAGCTCATTGATAAGACCGATGAAGTAATGATATTATTTATGTTTGTTGAAAATAAACAGAATTTTCTTTTTATGCAATATGAATATCAATATTAAACAAACATTTATCTCTGCCCGACACTTTTATGAAATGAAATCGCTGCTGAAACCGAATGAAAATTCCACTTTATTAAATACATCGTCTGCTTCTGAAACCGATGTCTAAATACAGAGCAGTCAAAATCCCATTATTGGCTCATGTATAGAGCCTACGCCTTGCAACCATTGGCTGAAACCCACTGCCCGTCGCAGAACCTTTGTAGTGTGAATTGAACTCACGTTTCTCCGTCACGGACGAATTTTGTCCGTCCGTCCGTCGGTTGTATGTGTGAATCCAGCTTAAAGAAAGCTTCAAACTTTAAACAATTCGCTAAAATATTAACAGTTAAGCATTATATTCACTTTTAACTGGAGCAATTCGAAAATTTTTAATTACTAACAAAAACTGAATGAAAACGTGTATTTAATTATATTTAAATACCTATTTACGGTATATGTAGTAAAAAGCGTCAAATTTGAATTCCACATGATCAAACTTAAAGGCATTTAAGAGCAATTAGTTTAACTACTGGTTTTTGAAATAATTTGTTTAATCCCCTGGAAAACGTTGATCACTCCAGGTTCTTTGAAATCATTGATTAGATGTGGTTTAGCCAGAGTAACATTTATCAAAATAGCTTTTTTTTTTTTGAACTTCTTGTATCTGGAATTTTTCGTTTGTAACCATAATTTCAAAAAGGTTGTTTTTATCTTTCATAACTTTTCATTGGATGAACCGAATTGCGTATCCGTAATTTTTTTTTTTCCTTGTTAGGTACAGTGTGATAAAACTCAGGTCCCGTATCTTCATTTAACAATGTTAATTCTCTAGAAGAAATTATGGGCGAAAAACTCTTATTTTGATGTAAACTTACAATGCTTCCGTTTTATTTCACGGATTGCAATTCTCGAAATTGAATAAATAATTAACGAATGTACATTTTAAAAAATAGTTGCCATAGAGCAGTAATAATAATCTATACAATAATAATACCCACTCAGCAAAGTCGGACCGAAGGACGTTCTGTAATGGTCGCCGTGTAACGTCCTGAGGGCGGTTGTATGTGACGTCCTCCTGACGTTTTTTTCTAAATTTGCAGTAAAATATTAAGAAATAAACGAGTCAAAATATGATAGAATTGTTGAAAGCAAATGAAAAACACATTTTTTGCTTTTAGATAGCTTTCTTTTCAATTAAAATCTCATTTTTGCAATTGGTCAGATATTCCTCAGCAGCCTCGGTCTCCACGACGTCATCAAGTTTCGCTTACAAGACGCTACTTGCAGCCTTTTTACGCATGAAAAAGGATATTTCCGCCTAAAGATATATTCCCTAGATTAAAGGGGAAAAAGAGATTGTTGATCGATTTAAAACCTAATTCCTATTTTTTAAACACTAATATTAGTTAATGTAATATTAGTTAATGCGGTAGCAGTAAAAAGTAAATCATCGATGATTTTGTTTGCATTTCGATTTCGTGATATTCATCCGCCATGGGCACATGGTCAACTTTTTAGCTCCGCTTCGCCTTGCTTATGCGTTAAGCCGGATTCACACATACAACCGACGGACGGACGGACAAAATTCGTCCGTGACGGAGAAACGTGAGTTCAATTCACACTACAAAGGTTCTGCGACGGGCCGTGGGTTTCAGCCAATGATTGCAAGGCGTAAGCTCTCTCCATGAGCCAATAATGGGGTGCCTTCGTCATTTGACGGCTCTGTATTTAGACATCGATTTCAGAAGCAGACGACGCATTTAATAAATTCGAATTTTCATTCAGTTTCAGCAGCGATTTCATTTCATAAACGTGTCGGGCAGAGATAAATGTTTGTTTAATTTTGAAAAAGAAAATTCTGATTATTTTTAGCAAACATAAATAATATCATTACTTCAGCGGTCTTATCAATGAGCTTCGTAAATGACAGAAAATACATAAATTGTAAGTTTTGTACACAGCAATAAGCTTACATTTTCGCAGAATTATTAAGCGTTTTACTAAAGGTAACACACATAATATAAATTCCAGGATTAGGATTAAGCAAAGAGTAAAAGATTCATATGCGAGCGTTGGTGCAATTAATTGTAAATAGATATTCAGAAATGATATTGATTTTGTCAGGCGAAAATGATACGCAAATCCTTTTCGTTCTTGATTTAAAATCAATGCTAAGAAGAAATTTAAATTTTCTGTTTAGGAAAAAAAATTACATATCTAACAATTACTTTTTAAAAAAGATCAGATCTAGAAATTACAAGATAAAATTGAATTGTTTTTATTTGCACTAGAATTTAATATTTCTTCAAAATGAGCTGTAAATCACTTTATATAATCAAGGAAGTGTGGCATTATTATAACACTTAAATTGCATGTTAGCTTTCCTATTTTTCTCCTAATAAATTGCAAACATGAGACAACTGTTAGAAATCCTAAAAAAACGCAGTTTACTAAATTGTGACCCCGCTAACTGTAAATAGCATTTCTAAAATAAGAATATTGTCCCTTGCATTTTGAAACCTGTACAGTAACTACAAAGAGTATAACATATAGATGATACTTTTGCCAATGCGTAAAAAATTGTGCTTTTAACACTAAACATTAATAAGAAATGCAAAATGCTTTTATAAAAGTAATATGCTTATGCTAATAGATACAAATCTCAGAAGAAAAACATTGTCTTTTTATTTTTTTCTTTCAAATAACTCAAAAGTTTGCACATTAAAGTCACAAAACAAAATTTTGAAGGAAGAATTTATTGAAGTACTTAATTATAATACTGAAATCAAAGAACATTACAAAATTTTGATCATTTATAAGTACATATATCAATAATTTGAAGACAATAATGAGCAGAAGAAGTACAATTTCAATATTTCAGCCTGTACAAGTCATCTGTCTTTCCATAACATCTGTAAAAAAGAAAAAAAAAGTTAATACTGTGACGTAATCTTTACAAATATAACATATGCAGAAAACATTTTCCACCAAGTTGTTTTCTAGGAATTAAAAAACAGTATTGGAAATATAATTTAAATTCGGTTGCACATGAATTATTAATTTGGCCACAATTTCCAATGAATGAACATGATGATTTGTGAATTTTACAAAAGAAAACTTTGCAAATGTAGTTTTAAGATACAATCACTTTTAGAGTAAGAATTTAAGAACAATTCTAACTAAGTAACTGACTCCATGGCGCAACAGCCCAATAGGGACCATGACCTACCGTGCCCATCCCAACTTTTGAGACCAAGGGCCCTAGGATGCAGAAGCAGATGTTCCGGTCAAGTAATGACCTGACGCAGAATCCCCAGTGTTAGTTCCCAAGTGTGTTTGGTCCTCATTCTATCCACCCCACTAGAGCGATAAAAGGCTGAGTAATCCCTGCCCAACCCGGGAGTCAAACCCCGGACCCGTGGCATGGAAGCACAAAAGGCTTACCTCTCAGCCTCCATTATCATCCCAATGAACAATTTGTTAGTTACAAGTCGATAATAATGAGCCGGTGCTGTGATGTCACCCGGATTGCCAGGCCAAAGATTCTCCCCTAGTTTTGACAATTTATGTTACAAATACACATGTATTATTGAGACCTATATATGGAATGTATGAATTACAATAGTGTCAATTTTTTAGTCTTGCTTTTGCTTTTGGTATGGTTTTTCACTTTCTTGTGCTATGCAATAAATGTGTATTATCAGTCTACAACTATATGAAATAATACAAGTAAATTTTTGTCCATGAAGCATGCAAAACTGAAGATATGTATATGATTCAAACTGACAATATTGATCATGTGATATGCATAAGATTGAAAAATAAGTAACAATGCAAGAACATAATAAATAACACAAGCATTAAACAATTATGATTTAATGTAACTATATTAAAATCTCACTCCTCCTAGTCTAGGGATAAGGTTGGTTTGGATGTAAAGTTAAGGAGGGTCAATACTCATTAAAGAATGTGCAAGCAAAATATAAACAAAGAATATTATTTTATTTCATCATAATTTTTGCAAAAACTGAACCAAAAACAATTCTCCCCAACTACAAGTCTAAAAATGTACTTACATGTATAAAAATACTGAGTAGATGTACCAAATGGTCAGTTGTTCATCTTTAATCAAAAAACAGCAACCTACAGCAATGCCTGTGTCCAAAAATGTTATTTCCCACGTAAAAAAAAAAAAATGTTAAGAAAGCATGTTGATGATCGTACATGAAGCACCACACACAGCAAGTAATTTACGAGTATTCTGGTATTTATCAGCAGTAGTGCATAGTGCTGGAAAAAAACTTGGGGAATGCTTATAGATACAAGCATAAATTATCGACATCAAAAGCTCTGAGGGGATGCTTGAGTTAAAAATTTTAAAAAACAAGGGAGGAGAAAAGGGTGTTTTAAAGTAAATATATGGGGGTACACCGTCCTCTTTCGATCACACCTGTGGTTATAGAGACACTGATCGATACAATTGTTATTAACATGAATTCATTAGTTGAGGTGTTAGTTAATATTCTGATACGATAAAACTAAATATTAGATACCCTTTAATTACATTTGATTTGGCAATGTTTCCAAGTCTGGGTAGCATGGACCCTATAAGTAGGTTTACCCAACAGGTCTAAACCAGAACAAATTAGTGATCAACTTGTTACTATTAAATTTTGATGTCGTTAAAGTTTACATTGATTTTGAAAAAGCAACTCAGGTACTCAGGCTTGCCTGCATGTAACTTCAGCTTGTTTGGTGTAGAAACTATGTTTTAATACCAGTAAAAAAACGCATATAAATTAAAACTTTTTAAACATTTAAGTAGCAAACTAAATTTAAATGCAAATTTTCTTCACAGTCTGACATGAAATCACCTCCACAAATAACAATGTTAATAAAAATGATATGTAAACAAAACAAATCTGTTGACAGAGTGATCTTTTAACCTGTAAATTATGAACTGAAAGTAATCTTTCATACAATGGATCTGACTTGTTGATGAAGTTATGTCAATGAATTCAACTGACTGCTAACTAGTTATGTTTATGATATCGGTGATAAGTGCTTTATATTTTTACAAAAGAAATGAATAAATAAATGTCCAGTGCAATAAGCAAAATATTAAATTCGAGCAACAAATAAACATTAATACGCAAATGTGGTACCATAGTAGATAGGTAAAATTTTCTAAAATAAAAATGCAAATAAAGTAGCACCGAAACATTACATGCACTTATGCATCTTTTCAAACTCTACGCTTTGCTACTTACTATTATTACATTATTTTTCTCATATCGTGATTAATTAATTAAATTGAAAATAGAAGATGCCAAGAAACAAATTTTAAACGCAGTAATGCGTATTACAACATAAAATAGCACATTACTCTTAATGCTTTAAAATAAGTGCTGCACAGAAATAGTAATAATTATAAATCACTCACTTGGGCTGCGTTTCCAAATAAACACGACAGACAAAACATGGCCGAAGCTCTCTCTTCTTGCTTCATAATGATTGGCCAAGCAATTCGTCTGTGACTGACAATATCAAATGGATTTGATATTGCCCGTCGACGGACATTCCTGTTCGGTAACCATGACAACGAGGTGAAGCTACGTTTTTTCCGTCGGATTTCGTCCGTCCGTGGCGCTGTGAGGCGTATGGTGTAAGGAAAGTTTATTATTTTTCTTTTACATCATACGTAGAAATGTTTGATTAATCTTACATGTTTCTTATTTGTAGTCTACATACAAGTTTTTAAGATGCCCATTGATGTATTAGCTTCAGATGTAACGTATAACTTCTTTTTAGCAAATTCTTCACATGCGTGCGATGGATGCTTATTTGCGATATTTGTATAATAATTGTTTCGTGGTGCTTTTGTTTTAAATGTTATTATCTTCTGTGAATCTAAAAGGTAATACACGCGTAGAAGAAATTTATTATGTAAGTTTCTATTTATACTTCCTTGTTCGAAAGTTTTTCGGTAATTTGTTCCTTTTGTGTGTAAATAATGAATCCACTTGTGACTGTTGTGTACGATTATTAAGTGTAAACCAGTGGCGTACGCAAGGGGGGAGGTTTAGGTGTTTAACCCCCCCCCCCTTGAGGCCTAAATAATAGTGCTTTATTACATACTCGAATTTTTTTTAGTAGTTTCAGAAAATTATGCCCCCCCCCCCCCTCCCTTGAAAAAGTTCTGCGTACGGCACTGGAAAGTACCATACTCTGTCCATCATAGTGGGCATTTGCTCTAAAAAGTAAGCAGTATTCATAAAAAAGCACATAATATAATTATGCTAGAAAAACCAATGTTTTTACACCACATGTTCCATTTGTCTTACTATGCATAATATAACAATTATAATAGCTACCCCCCTTGAAAAAATTCTGCGTACGCCACTGGTGTAAACTGTTTACTTGGCATTTCTCGAGTGCAATTTATCAATGCTACAATTAACGGTATTTAAAAGTTTGTTTTTCTGTTGAAATAAAGTGAAGCGTTTATTGCTAAATACAAATGGATGTGTCGTTAAACAAATTATCTTTTGCATTAATGGTCTCGCAGTTTTTGCGAAGAAACACTTATGGTATAAAAGCTATATTCTTGAATAAGATAAAACAATACTGCAATAAATAGCAAAATTAAGCATTCCATTTCTGATCTTCAGTAAAATGCATTTAAAAAAATCCCCGCTTTATTTTTTGAATGCAAAATTTTTTGAATAAGATAAAACAATACTGCAATAAATAGCAAAATTAAACATTCCATTTCTGATCTTCAGTAAAATGCATTTAAAAAAATCCCCGCTTTATTTTTTGAATGCAAAATTTTTTGAATAAAGGTTTGCTGCTGATCTGTCAAACGAATAATTTTTTATTCTTGTGCAAGTCATATTTTTCTTACAATATTTTTATTTTTACAAATTGAAATTTTATTATGAACAAATTTTTGTTCATTATTCTGTTTAAATTTTTCAAGAAGTTCCATTATCATTTCATTTGTTGTATATTGCAGGGGTATTGAACCAAAGCTATAGGTACTTTTCTCCACCAGACCCCTACCTGTTAGCCGAGGCCTTAGGATTGCTTACGCACGGGGAGAGATAGTGGGGTCTACGGATTTTACATGCACATATCCCCAAGTATACATGGTGGTCTTCAGTGGGTATGGAACGCGCGACCTTCCAGGTGGAAGTCCGACGTGCTAACCACTAGGCTACCACGGCCCCAAAGCTATAGGTACTATATAATATACATTGATATATGTTATCTTGGTTGATGTTATCAATCTTTTAACATTACCTAAATCAACTTGTCTCATTAGTTTGTACATATAAACACGTTATGAAATAATTTATTTCATTAATTATAATTTATGTAGACTGTGTGTGTGTTCAAAATTTTGTTTATTGGTAGAAATTTACAAAAATTATTTTGCTTAAATCTGAAAAAATTATATATATTTAAACAGGTTGCAAATTATTTTCTAAAATCTGTTCCGAGAGGTTTCGTGCCATCACATGAGAGAAGCACTTCTTATATATCCAAATGTGCAGTAAGAAATGAATGCCAGTTTCAGAAGCAGTATTATTATTATGAACATTATATGAATGTTTTGCTTGGTAAAAACGCAGATAAGCAATAACTTTTCGCCACCAGACCCCTACCTGTTAGCCGAGGCCTTAGGATTGCTTACGCACGGGGAGAGGTAGTGGGGTCTACGGATTTTACATGCACATATCCCCAAGTATACATGGGGGTCTTCAGTGGGTATCGAACGTGCGACCTTCCAGGTGGAAGTCCGACGTGCTAGCCACTAGGCTACCACGGCCCAGATAAGCAATAACTGATACAATTTCATATTCTTACTACATTTTCTCATTATTATTATTTTTATTTTCTTTCCCCATAGGTATATTCATTTTATTTCTGTAACATATAAGTTAAGATTCTGTGCTGATATCAATATTAATTGACAACATTGTATCCGCAAGAGTATATACAGTGAAATCTCCCTATATTTATCTAAGCCAATAATTCCGAAAGTGTAGTACGCATATCCTCCCCCCCCCCCCCTCCCCAGTGGTACGCAAAGAGCTTAGAGAGAAGAATATGCGGTGCACTGGGATCAAAACCAGAACATCGGTTAAACATCTGTTTTAAACTGAACTTATTGTTTAATGCAAAGAAACTCAATTGTTTTACTTAAAGAGCACGCAACTTGGAGCACGTAACAATTGCTTTAGTTAATTTATATATATGACTTTCTTGTTCTTCATAATCAAGAATACGATACTCCAAAAATTTAAAAATAAAATTAAAATTTACGCTTTTCATTGTTAATATTGCTATTATGTTTAATAAATCAGGTTAGTGCTTTTGTGCACAGAATGGGTCTTGATCGTTTGCCTGAAAGCAATCTCAGCTCTTTTACAGATCAGAAGCAAGTTCAGAAATTGAGAAGACTCACCCACGTGGTATAGGACGGCGAAAAGCTTTGATCTCCGACCCCTGTCAGTCAAACTGGTCCCCACTATTCCTGCTTAGGAACTAACAATGGCGAGTGAATAGAAGGGCTCGTCTAGATACTATATGGCCTAAGTTTTTCCAGGACTACACCACTGCTTTCCCTCCTTGCTGATTATACAGTGGAACCCCGCTATTCGTCTGCCTCTCTACTCGTACAACTTGTTCAAGTAAAAGTCAACTCATTATGCGTATGCTAGTTCTGCGATTGGAATGGCGCCAGAGACTAGGGCTGCTAATTTGACTAATTTTTAAGAAAAAAAATCGAAAAATTATGCTCTTTTTGAATGCGTCTGGAAATAATTTGTTTGGCTGGCAAAGAAGAGTTGGAATTAGTTTCAGGTGAATTCTTGAAAAATCAGCATAATCTGTGTAACTTTAATATCATCCAGGTTTTGAATTGAGCATGAGTATCTAACAAAGAAGTCTTGTTGCAATTATATATTATAATGATATTTTTATGACCATACATAATACTTCTCAATTATTACTTATTGCAGTAAATGTTATGCGTTATTCATTTTACTTATTTTATTATGAAATACTTTTTTTTTTATATTATGTTTGTGATTTGTGCACTAAAAATGAAAAAATGCATTTTGACTATTATAAAACTATTTATATATATATGTATGTATGTATAAATATTTACTTTTTTTTCTTGAGGGGTATTCAGCATTACAAAAATAATAATACAGTTACACGATGTTGAAAGTTGGGGAAATACTGATCTTAGCTATTAAACTATTGTCTCTTTAAAAAATACTGTTATTTCTGAGAATGAAACAGACAGCTCATTGCTCAAAAAGAAAGTTATGAGCTATAAGATAAAGCATGATTTATCAATCAAATGAAAATTTATACTTTGAGAAATTATTAACGTCTCAAAAAATAAATTTTTCTAGTATTAATCTTTTATCATTTATTATATTCCCTCGGGTATTGTTACAGTAGAGCGCTGATTATCCGAACACGTCGCGACAGACCCTAGTTCGGATAAGCAAAAGTTCGGATAATTGGACAGACAATTTAAGGGATATTGTGACAATAGAAAAACCTTCACACTTCAAGGCATACGGCTATACAGGGCTATTGCGGTGTAGAAAGAACTACAATGAAATGGTCACTGCGAATGGGAGGTGATATGAACAGGAATTTTGTGCTTTGATTTTGATTATACCCCCTTTCACCAAGCCTTTTATTCTCTTGTTACTGCTCACAACGAAACACTTATCTGGGATTCGATTTCACATAATAAATCTGAACAGGGGGAAGGGGTATTGAAAAAAATAGGTTGTTTGGATAATACGAAGTTCGGTTAGGAATTTTTTTTTTCCTTAGGTGGGAGAAATAGGTCGTTCGGCTAATTGGAAGTTCGGATATAAAAAAATAAATAGAGAAATAAGCTGTTCGGATAATTGGAGTTTGGATAATCGGCGCTCTACTGTATATAGATTCTATTTCATTCAGGTGTGACCACATTAACTGATGTCCATTGTAGTTCTTAAATTTGTTATTAGTGTGTGTTCATATGCAATATTCCAATATTTTGAGAATTTATATGTATTTTTTCACTTTTTGTTAAGGAAGAAAATGTAAAACAAAAACGAGGGAGCCGAATGGTACACACTTAACTGTCCAACTGTGAAAAAGGTAAGTTTTCTTTGTGTATAAAATTTTATATTTTTTCTCCCAAATGTAAATATTTATGTAGTCAAAGGCAAATTAAGACTTCAGGTTTTGCCTGTCATTTCAAAAGATTCCAGAAGGTGTGTGGCAAAGGGTATAACCTCAATAGATATTGCGAACACACATAAAAATGCATTATATTTCTCAAGTTGGGGGGGACAATTGACCTTCTGCACTGCATTGGCATCACTATCTGGTGCAGTTCGCCCCAGGTCATGCCCTTTTGGGATTCACACTCAAAATGGATTAAAAACTTATTAGCTTTTAATGCTTGTATATCAATTGTGCAATTTTTTTGTATTGTGTTTTCAAGTACAGTACATGAAATCTATTAGTACGTTCATCGAATTTATGCTTAAGAAATCAATTTTGCATTTATTTTTGTGATTACAATTATCATTTGGAATAAACTGCATACTTTTCAATGGAGTTGAAATACCAAAAATCAGCGTCTCGCACTTGCATGATTTCTTTTCTGTTAATTTGTGGAGCCTTTTCCCTTTTGTACCAAACTTTTCTTTTCTTTCATTTGAAGCGGGTACAGGGATACAAAATGTCCAGCATAACGTAATCTATATTAAATTAAAGACCTACGCTTAAGATCAATCAAAACTTCTAGCTGTACTGAAATATCCGTTTGAAAAGATTAATTTGATTAAAATACTCTCTTATAAATGTGTGCAGTGTCGGATCTGGGGGGGGGGGGGGGCAGGCAGAGTGCCCTGCCCCAAGCCGGACTTCTGGGAGAGGGCAAAGTCAACTGTGATACACAAAAGAAAGAAAAAGAAGTTAAAATTTAAAAATATTTAATTAAGAAAATTTAACTTTTGGAGAGAGAGAATTACAATCTTAGTTTGACTCTCCGATCTGGTCCTTGATCGGCTATTTTGCTAAATATTAAAACCAATTAATAGAATTATTTATATGTATAAACTCTCGGAAACTAAAATTGAAGTATACTGAATATATTGATCTGAATATACATTGATCAGTCGGCTCGATCCTGTGGTTAGCACGTGGTCCTTTCAAAATTTCCCTTTGGGGGGGGGGGGGGGATTTTGCAATGTCAAAATTTTAGTTTAAAAAAGTCAAAGTTTCCCCCCTGGTGATAGTGAATTATAAATTATGCTATGCTCAAACAATACAATAGTTTTTCTTTTACAAATTTTCAAAGTAGCTATCATTTTGGGAAGATGGGGGGGGGGGGGGGCGCTTGTAAGTGACATTTGAGAAGGCAGACTCCTGACTGGCTCTTTTAAAAAATGGCTCTCTCCTTCAATTAAAAAAAAATTGCTAAATTTGTTCTATAGTTTTATGAGTAAAAGAGTTTAAATTTTAAAAAGATTTTGTTTGCTTTTTTTCCCCTAATATTTTTGCAGTTCCAAATGCGTCTCTTAAAGCCTCAAAATTCACCAGTTTGCATATCGTTTTCAAAATTTTCCCAGGAGAGAAAAACCTGGAACACCTTCAAGAGTCAGAATTTCATATCTCCAGTTCAGTTGTCTTTCATATAGCTCTACCTTCCTAATGTTGAGCTGAAAGGCCCATGCCATGGGAAAATTAACGAAAGTTTCATATAATTATAACTGGACCCCAAGTGAAAAATGATTAAAAAATGGCCAGCAACTAAAAGTGATGTGAAATATGAACAATAATGCAATGGGAGGGAGGGCACATTTTTAAGTTTTACCTTGCCACGGAAAACTTCAAGATCGGGTATTGTGTGTGTGCGCATTGGCAAATTTAAAAATCATTAAACAGCATATCATTGATATTCTCACTAAACTATATTCGTGACAACATTATATTTAAAATGTAGTTAAGGAGGATTTCTTTCCCTCACTGTTAAAAATTGTGTAAACTACATGCTTATAAATCAGGATTAGGGACTTTTCAAAATAATTTTCCAGCAAGATTGTCCACAACTTGCTGCACTGGGTGACACTCGTGGAATATCACTGCCCCTTGACCCCCTAAATGATGCGTTTGTTACATGTTGAAATGAATGTATGAGGTGTATTATAGTGAAATCTTGCTTAAATTATATCCTAAATGTTGTAAAACTTGGTAGTGTTAAATAATTCATATTAATTTTATTTTTTGGCACCTTAATACAAATAGTCAAACAGAAATACTTTGTGTGTGGTTCTTACATTTCGTCAAAAATTGAAAAAGAGCTGTACTAACTGAGAAATTTTTTTTAATAATAAATATTTAGGTGTTTCTTTCTTCCTTTTTATTATTATTATTACCATTTGGTTTCAATGACAAAATATGTCTAGTTGAATTTGACAAGGGTCCATATAAAAATTTTGAAAAGTCCTGTTTTTGTAAAATTACAAAATCGAAAAATATAGCAATGTATCAATCATATGTACATAGTTTGACTTAACAAGCAATTTAAAAACATTATGATTCTTATTTGCGTTTCGCTTTGTTGATAAATAATTTTGTCAAAGGTTTCCAATTTGAATTTGGATCATCGAGGTTTTTGCAAATTGAAATTTTCTGCCGTGTCTGTATTCATTTTTTTTTTTTTTTCAGGGTTTGTATGAAGCAAAATTTTCTCTGACCAGACTCTTGAGTAGTTTAGTGACCTCCTTTATAGTATTAACTCCATGGTTGTTTATAACATCATTTGGATAAACTCATGAATATTTTGGGCCATTGAATGATGTTACAACAATTTTTTTCTGTGTTTAACTTCTAACGGTTGTATAATTTTCAAGAAAGTAAGACTCAAAGTAATATTTTTCCCCCCTGAGAAATACATTTTAAAAGTTATCCCAATTATAGTTTGGTACTATCATCTAGTAAGTAAAACAAGAAATAAATAATTTTCCGGGAATGAGGAATAGATTTTTCTTAACATTTTGGTGCACTACTTTTGATCAGTCCAGTCTGATTTTGACAGGAGCTAGAGGAAAGTCGTTAAAAGTTTCATATTGTAACTTAGGCAATTGTCTGCGTATTATTATTATGTGTTATTATATGTACATTTCTTGAACACAATAATATGTTGTGGAAATGCGAAACTTATTTTTTTTTTTTGTTTTACTTTTCAGGTGTGAATTTGAAAACTAGCTTAAAGAAAGACAAATAATATGACAATTTCTTCAGAAAAATACTTTGTGTTTTTGATTAGCATATTATTGTAATAAAAATTCAGAACTGAAATTAGAAAATAAATTTTACTTATTGCAAAGCTTCGTAATTTTGTAATTTAATACTTTTTACATTTTACATAGTTTCAATTTTTATGTGCAATTAACATATCATTGTTTCATTTGATTTTATTGTAAAATATAAGTTAAATTCATTTCATATATTATTTCTTTAAAAGAGTTGGATAAAATGTGCATGAATTTTTCCTTCATCAATTCAATCATTTCTACATTAAATTAGCTTCCAAATTTTTGGTTGTTAGTTTCCATCCTTACTGAAGATAGATGCATTGAAAAAGATGTATTTATCCAGTACCCCAAAAGATAATAAAATGCAAATTGTAGTTTTTAAGCTATTTATTCTTCAAATACTTTTTTTCCTGCTGACGTCCATTACTTATGTTTATTATTTTACTGCTATTAATTTTGTACAACAGCATACTAATTTTAATTTCATATTTCAACTTAAGCCTAACCCTTCAACCTAAATATGCATTTGCTTTCAACTGTAAGGAAATGTATATTTAGGTTTAAACACCATAATGAATGTTTGTTATTTTTAATTCCACATATCTTGACTATAATGGTGCTGTTTTAATGAGGGCAGAAATTCTCGTTGATGCAGAGTCGAGGTTAGTAACCCTAGAATTGAGTGTATTTTCATGTGTAGTCTTATTTTTGTGTTATAGTTCTACTATTTTATAAAAAAAATTGGTCACCCTCGATCACCAATTCATAGTAAAAAAAATGAGAAATTAATGTTAAACTGTTGGTAAAAAAGAAGTTAATACAATGATAGAGAAAAGGAAAGGGTAATTATAATTCTATGACAATATTTATATTACAAGCTTTAATCATTTTAATTTTGAAGAGTTTGGAAGCTATAGAATGCAAATGTTCAAATTGCATTTGTCTGTTGTGCAATATATGTGAAACTTTTATTTAATTGCCTGAACATATATTATGGAATTTGCAAGATCATTGAGGGTCATAATGTATTTTTGTTTAATATATTTATATTTAAAGAATGAAGACTAGTAGGTTACTTTGAGATTATTTGTTTATTTAATTTACTTTATTTGGCAATGCAAGTTTGAATATTTGTAAGTTTTTAAAATTTTTATCAAAATGATTTTTTTTTTTTTTTTTGAAAAATCGGGTGAAACAAACCGAAAGTATTAAGCGTCCTTTTATCGTAATGACCGTCCTGCGACGTCTCGTATAAAGCGTCGTCTCAACCTCCGAGGATTCCGTCGAGAGACGTTCCCACAACGTCTCTATACCCGCTCTAAAGAGTCGCCTCAACGTGCAAGATTTACGTCGTGAGACGTTCCCACGACGTCTCCAAAGGGTCGCATCAGTCCGTCGCCATGACGGACCTTCGGGGACGTCAGCACATTCCGGACATTCAAGTGCTCATGGACGTTTCATCTGATTGTCCCCGCGACACTTCAATCGTCAGCAACTGACGTCTTCCCGTCGTCTGTGAGACGCGAAATGCTGAGTGGGTAGTTGCAAGGATTATTCAAACTAAACATTCAGTCATTAAAATACGCACGTACTACTGAAAATAAAAGTAGATATCAGCTTAGATCTTCCCACTCAGCATTTCGCGTCTCACAGACGACGGGAAGACGTCAGTTGCTGACGATTGAAGTGTCGCGGGGACGTTCGGACGAAACGTCCGTGAGCACATGAATGTCCGGAATGTGCTGACGTCCCCAAAGGTCCGTCACGGCGACGGACTGATGCGACTCTTTAGAGACGTCGTGGGAACGTCTCACGGTGTAAATCTTGCACGTTGAGGCGACTGTTTAGGACTCTTTAGAGCGGGTATAGAGACGTCGTGGGAACGTCTCTCGACGGAATCCTCGGAGGTTGAGACGACGCTTTATACGAGACGTCGCAGGACGGTCACGTTTGTTACGATAAAAGGAGGCTTAATACTTTCGGTTTGTTTCATCCGATTCTTCAAAAAAAAAAAAAAAAAATTCATTTTGATAAAAATTTTAAAAACGTACAAATATTCAAACTTACATTGCCAAATAAAGTAAATTAAATAAAGAAATAATCTCAAAGTAAACTACTAGTCTTCATTCTTTAAATATATACAAACTAAAAATACATTATGAACCCCAATGATCTTGCAAATTCCATTATGCCCAAATATGTTTAGGCAATTAAATAAAAGTTTCACATATATATGAAACCATGTATTGCTCAACAGACAAATGCAATTTGAACATTTGCATTCTATAGCTTCCAAACTCTTCAAAATTAAAATGTTTAAAGCTTGTAATATAAATATTGTCATAGAATCATAATTACCCTTTCCTTTTCTCTATCATTGTATTAACTTCTTTTTTACCAACAGTTTAACATTAATTTCTCATTTGTTTGCCTATGAATTGGTGATCAAGGGTGACCAATTTTTTTTAATAAAATAGTAGAACTATAACACAAAAATAACACTGCACATGAAAATACACTCAATTCTAGGGTTACTAACCTCGACTCTGCATCAACAAGAGTTTCTGCCCTCGTTAAAACAGCACCATTATAGTCAAGATATGTCGAATTAAAAATAACAAACCTTCATGATGTAGTTTAAACCTAAATATGCATTTCCTTACAGTTGAAAGCAAAAATTTGAAATTAAAGTTAGTATGCTGTTGTACAAAATTAATAGCAGTAAAATAATAAACATAAGTAATGGACGTCTGCAGGAAAAAATGTATTTGAAGAATAAATAACTTAAAAACTGCAATTTGCATTTTATTATCTTTTGGGGTACTGGATAAATACATCTTTTTCAATGCATCTATCTTCAGTAAGGATGGAAACTAACAATCAAAAATTTGGAAGCTAATTTAATGTAGAAATGATTGAATTGATGAAGGAAAAATTCATGCACATTTTATCCAACTCTTTTAAAGAAATAATATATGAAATGAATTTAACTTATATTTTACAATAAAATCAAATGAAACAATGATATGTTAATTGCACATAAAAATTGAAACTATGTAAAATGTAAAAAGTATTAAATTACAAAATTACGAAGCTTTGCAATAAGTAAAATTTATTTTCTAATTTCAGTTCTGAATTTTTATTACAATAATATGCTAATCAAAAACACAAAGTATTTTTCTGAAGAAATTGTCATATTATTTGTCTTTCTTTAAGCTAGTTTTCAAATTCACACCTGAAAAGTAAAACAAAAAAAAAAATAAGTTTCGCATTTCCACAACATATTATTGTGTTCAAGAAATGTACATATAATAACACATAATAATAATACGCAGACAATTGCCTAAGTTACAATATGAAACTTTTAATGACTTTCCTCTAGCTCCTGTCAAAATCAGACTGGACTGATCAAAAGTAGTGCACCAAAATGTTAAGAAAAATCTATTCCTCATTCCCGGAAAATTATTTATTTCTTGTTTTACTTACTAGATGATAGTACCAAACTATAATTGGGATAACTTTTAAAATGTATTTCTCAGGGGGAAAAAATATTACTTTGAGTCTTACTTTCTTGAAAATTATACAACCGTTAGAAGTTAAACACAGAAAAAAATTGTTCTAACATCATTCAATGGCCCAAAATATTCATGAGTTTATCCAAATGATGTTATAACCAACCATGGAGTTAATGCTATAAAGAAGGTCACTAAACTATTCAAGAGTCTGGTCAGAGAATATTTTGGTCCACTTACAAACCCTCAAAAAAAGATGAATACAGACACGGCAGAAAATTTCAATTTGCAAAAACCTCGATGATCCAAATTCCAATGGGAAACCTTTGACAAAATTATTTATCAAGAAAGCGAAACGTAAATAAGAATCATAATGTTTTTAAATTGCTTGTTAAGTCAAACTATGCACATATGATTGATACATTGCTATATTTTTTGATTTTGTAATTTTACAAAAACAGGACTTTTTAAAATTCTTATATGGACCCTTGTCAAATTCAACTAGACATGTTTTGTCATTGAAACCAAATGATAATAATAATAATAAAGAGGAAGAAAAAAACACCTAAATATTTATTATTAAAAAAAATTTCTCAGTTAGTACAGCTCTTTTTCAATTTTTGACAAAATGTAAGAACCACACACAAAGTATTTCTGTTTGACTATTTGTATTAAGGTGCCAAAAATTAAAATTAATATGAATTATTTAACACTACCAAGTTTTACAACATTTAGGATATAATTTAAGCAAGATTTCACTGTATAATACACCTCGTGCATCCATTTCAACATGTAACAAACACATCATTTAGGGGGTTAAGGGGGCAGTGATATTCCACGAGTGTCACCCAGTGCAGCAAGTTGTGGACAATCTTGCTGGAGAATTTTTTTAAAAAGCCCCTAATGCTGGTTTATAAGCATGTAGTTTACACAATTTTTAACAGTGAGGGAAAAAAATCCTCCTTAACTACATTTTAAATATAATGTAGTCAATATAATTTAGTGAGAATATCAATGATATGCTGTTTAATGATTTTTACATTTTCCCATGCGCACACACACAGTACCGGATCTTGAACTTTTCCGTAGCTGGGTAAAACTTTAAAATGTGCCCCCGCCCCCCCATTGAATTATTGTTCATATTTCACATCACTTTTAGTTGCTGGCCATTTTTTAAGCATTTTTCCCTTGGGGTCCAGTTATAAACATACGAAAGTTTCGTTAATATCCCCATGGCATGGGCCTTTCAGCTCAACATTAGGAAAGTAGAGCTATATGAAAGACAACTGGACTGGAGATATGAAATTCTGACACTTGAAGGTGTTCCAGGTTTTTCTCTCGTGGGAAAATTTTGAAAACGATATGCAAATTGGTGCATTTTGAGGCTTTAAGAGACGCATTTGGAACTGCAAAAATATTAGGGGAAAAAAAGCAAACAAAAACTTTTTAAAATTTAAACTCTTTTACTCATAAAAATATAGAACAAAATTAGCAATTTCTTTTTAATTGAAGGAGAGAGCCATTTTTTTAAAGAGCCAGTCAGGAGTCTGCCTTCTCAAATGGCACTTACAAGCTCTCCCTCCCCCCTCCCACCTTCCCAAAATGATAGCTAATTTGAAAATTTGTAAAAGAAAAACTATTGTATTGTTTGAGCATAGCATAATTAACATTTCACTATCACCAGGGTGGAAAATTGACTTTTCTACATTAAAATTTTGACATTGCAAAATTCCCCCCCCCCCCCTAAAGGGAAATTTTGCAAGGACCACATGCTAACCACAGGATCCAGCCGACTGATCAATGACGCAGTATATTCAGATCAATATATTCAGTATACTTCAATTTTAGTTACCGAGAGTTTATACCATAGGTTCTCAACGTGGGCGATAACGCCCCTTGTGGGCGTTTGAGACTTTCAGGGGGGCAGTAAAAGACCCAGAGAAAACTAGGGGGTGTTGAGATGACACGGAGGGGCGTTTGCAGATTAATTAAATTTAAAAAAAAATAAAGGAACTTTGTTCACTAGTAAAATTGGCCTCCCCCACCCCTAGATCCGACACCGCACACATTTATAACAGAGTATTACAATCAAATTAATCTTTTCGAACTGGTATTGCAGTACAGCTTGAAGTTTGGATTGATCTTAAGTGTAGGTCTTTAATTTAATATAAATTACGTTATGCTGGACATTTTGTATCCCTTTACCCGCTTCAAATGAAAGAAAAGAAAAGTTTGGTACAAAAGGGAAAAGGCTTCACAAATTAACAGAAAAGAAATCATGCGAGTGCGAGACGCTGATTTTTGGTATTTCAACTCCATTGAAAAGTATGCAGTTTATTCCGAATGATAATTGTAATCACAAAAATAAATGCAAAATTGATTTTTTAAGCAGAAATTCGATGAACGTACTAACAGATTTCATGTACTGTACTTGAAAACACAATACAAAAACATTGCACAATTGATATACAAGCATTAGAAGCTAATAAGTTTTTAATCCATTTTGAGTGTGAATCCCAAAAGGGCATGACCTGGGGCGAAGTGCACCAGATAGTGATGCCAATGCAGTGCAGAAGGTCAATTGTCCCCCCTACGAAATTTAATGCATTTTTATGTGTGTTCGCAATATCTCCCCACACCTTCTGTAATCTTTTGAAATGACAGGCAAAACCTGAAGTCTTAATTTGCCTTTGACTACATAAGTATTTACATTTGGGGGAAAAAATATTAAAATTTTAGACACAAAGAAAACTTACCTTTTTCACAGTTGGACAGTTAAGTGTGTACCATTCGGCTCCCTCGTTTATGTTTTACATTTTCTTCCTTAACAAAAAGTGAAAAAATACATATAAATTCTTAAAATATTGGAATATTTCATATGAACACACACTAATAACAAATTTAAGAACTACAGTGGACATCAGTTAATGTGGTCACACCTGAATGGAAATAGAATCTATATGCACTAGAGCGCCGATTATCCGAACAGCTTATTTCTCTATTTATTTTTCCATATCCTAACTTCCAATTATCCGAACAGCCTATTTCTCCCCCACCTAAGGAAAAAAAATTCCTAACCGAACTTCTAATTATCCAAACACCCTATTTTTTTCAATCCCCCTTCCCCCTCTTCAGATTTATTATGTGAAATCGAATCCCAGATAAGTGTTTCGTTGGGAGCAGTAACAAGAGAATAAAAGGCTTGGTGAAAGGGGGTATATTCAAAATCAAAGCACAAAATTCCTGTTCATATCACCTCCCATTCGCAGTGACCATTTCATTGTAGTTCTTTCTACACCGCAATAGCCCTGTATAGCAGTATGCCTTGA
Organism: Octonoba sinensis; assembly: GCA_038502835.1. NCBI lineage: Eukaryota > Metazoa > Arthropoda > Arachnida > Araneae > Uloboridae > Octonoba > Octonoba sinensis. The sequence goes on along the minus strand of CM076598.1, from coordinate 5,764,210 downwards.
AGTGTGAAGGTTTTTCTATTGTCACAATATCCCTTAAATTGTCTGTCCAATTATCCGAACTTTTGCTTATCCGAACTAGGGTCTCTCGCGACGTGTTCGGATAATCAGCGCTCTACTGTAACAATACCCGAGGGAATATAATAAATGATAAAAGATTAAAACTAGAAAAAATTATTTTTTGATACATTAATAATTTCTCCAAGTATAAATTTAAATTTGATTGATAAATCATGCTTTATCTTATAGCTCATAACTTTCTTTTTGAGCAATAAGCTGTCTGTTTCATTATCATTAATAACAGTATTTTTTCAAAATGACAATAGTTTAATAGCTCAGATCAGTGTTTCCCAAACTTTCAACATTGTGTAACTGTATTATAATTTTTGTAATGCTGAATATATCTCAAGAAAAATAAGAAAATATTTATACATACATACATATATAATAATTGTTTTATAATAGTCAAAATGCATTTTTTCATTTTTAGTGCACAAATCACAAACACAATAATATAAACACAAAAAAAAGTATTTCATAATAAAATAAGTAAAATGAATAACGCATAACATTTACTGCAAAAGTAATTAATGAGAAGTATTACGTATGGTCATAAAAATATCATTATAATTGCAACAAGACTTCTTTGTTAGATACTCATGTTTAATTTAAAACCAGAATGATATTAAAGTTACACAGATTATGCTGATTTTTCAAGAATTCACCTGAAACTAATTCCAACTCTTCTTCGTCAGCCAAACAAATTATTTCCAGACAAGTTCAAAAAGAGCATAATTTTTCGATTTTTTTTCCTTAAAAAATAGCCAAATTAGCAGCCCTGGTCCCTGGCGCCATTCGAATCGCAGAACAAGCGTACGCATAACGAGTTAAGTTTTACTTGAACAAGTTGCACGAGTAGAGAGGCAGACGAATAGCGGGGTTCCACTGTATAATCAGAAGGGAGGGAAAGCAGTGGTGTAGTCCTGGAAAAAATGATGGGGGATGCTTACATATGCTAGCATCAAAAAGTGGGGGAATGCTTATGCTAAAATTCAAAACAAGTGGGGGGACGCTTGTGTTAAAATAAAATGGTAGAGGGACACCGTCCCAGCTGCGACTACACCAGTGAGGGAATGGAATCAACAACTCCATTACCAACTATCTTTTGCTACAAATTTAATTTTGTCAAAATTGCGTGCTCTTTAAGTAAAACAATCGAGTTTCTTTGCATTAAACGATAAGTTCAGTTTAAAACAGATGTTTAACCGATGTTCTGAGCCCAGTGCACCGCATATTCTTACCTCTAATAATAATGAGAAAATGTTGTAAGAATATGAAATTATATCAATTATTGCTTATCTGCGTTTTTACCAAGCAAGACATTCATATAATGTTCACAATAATAATACTGCTTCTGAAACTGGCATTCATTTCTTACTGCACATTTGGATATATAAGAAGTGCTTCTCTCATGTGACAGCATGAAACCTCTCGGAACAGATTTCAGAAAACAATTTGCAACCCATTTAAATATATATAATTTTTTCAGATTTAAGCAAAATAATTTTTGTAAATTGCTACCAATAAACAAAATTTTGAACACACACACAGTCTACATTAATTATAATTAATGAAATAAATTATTTCATAACGTGTTTATATGTACAAACTAATGAGACAAGTTGATTTAGGTAATATTTAAAGATTGATAACATCCACCATTATAACATATATCAATGTATATTATATAGTACCTATAGCTTTGGTTCAATACCCCTGCAATATACAACAAATGAAATGATAATGGAACTTCTTGAAAAATTTAAACAGAATAATGAACAAAAATTTATTCATAATAAGATTTCAGTTTGTAAAAATAAAAATATTGTAAGAAAAATATGACTTGCACAAGAATAAAAAATTATTCGTTTGACAGCTCAGCAGCAAACCTTTATTCAAAAAATTTTGCATTCAAAAAATAAAGCGGGGATTTTTTTAAATGCATTTTACTGAAGATCAGAAATGGAATGTTTAATTTTGCTATTTATTGCAGTATTGTTTTATTTTATTCAAGAATATAGCTTTTATACCATAAGTGTTTCTTCGCAAAAACTGTGAGACTATTAATGCAAAAGATATTTTGTTTAACGACACATCCGTTTGTATTTAGCAAAAAAAGCTTCACTTTATTTTAACAGAAAAACAAACTTTTAAATACCGTTAAATGTAGCATTGATGAATTGCACTCGAGAAACGTCAAGTAAACAGTTTACACCAGTGGCGTACGCAGAGTTTTTCCAAGGGGAGAAACTATTATAATTGTTATATTATGCATAGTAAGATAAATGGAACATGTGGTGTAAAAACATCGGTTTTTCTAGCAAAATTATATTATGTGCTTTTTTATGAATACTGCTTACTTTTAGGAGCAAATGCCCACTATGATGGACAGAGTATGGTACTTTCCAGTGGCGTAAGCAGAACTTTTTCAAGGGGGAGCGTTCATAATTTTCTTAAACTACTAAAAAAAATCGAGTATGTAATAAAGAACTATTATTTAGGCCTCAAGGGGGGGGTTAAACCCCTAAACCTCCCCCCTTGCGTACGCTACTGGTTTACACTTAATAATCGTACACAACAGTCACACTTGGATTCATTATGAACACACAAAAGGAACATATTACCGAAAAACTTTCGTACACAGAAGTATAAATAGAAACTTACTGTAAACTTTGTTACATTGTTTCATCATTTACTATTAATTAGCAAATTCATCGCTAGATGGCAGCATCTGATAAAGCAATATTGTAACTAACATCAAATCTACTAGTTAGCCAATGAGAGCTAACCAAGAAAAAAGTATCCAATTTCTTTCCTTCGAGAACATTCGATTCTCTCTCTCTCGTGCAAGGACGATGGCGGTTCGAAAAAGATTGCGCAGAGACAACGGAGGGAGGAGAAAAAAACGGAAAAAAAATGCAAAAAAAAAAAAAAAAAAGGCAAAGTAGCCTTATGAAAAATAATGAGTGAAACAATTTAATAATAGTGTTTGTGTTTAATAGTCAAGAAACAAAAAATGAAAAATGGGAAAAATCTGAAGATGAAGAGAGATGGTTGATGTGGACAAGCGCATTATAGCTGAAGTCTAAAATTTTTTTCAAGCATTTCTGAAGGAAGTATCTGAAGGTATAGATGTCTACTACCAGAGGGATAGAAAGATGCTGATCATCTAAATAAATCATTGATCTACAGCAAATAATTGGTCAGAACAACATGAACTGCGATTCCCACGTGCTCGGTACAAAACCAGTACAGATGTGCTGACTTTCGGGTGAGATTTACCTTCCTTTCCAGATCAATCTTTTGGAATAATCTGACGTCGATTCAGATGTTCCACTAATTAGATCAAATCATTTTCTATGAGATACTTGTCCGCGAAAGACTTGCTAAATAGAAATGTGTTTGCGCCATTTTTCTCGATCACTTCATAGGCTTGAATGTTTTTATTTAATGTTGTTTAATGTGTAATTATTTAATATACAGTCAAATTGATTTTTCCACTTTAATTTATCAAATTGTGTTTTTTTTAAATTAATGGTGCACCAAAGATATAGTTTCATAACATAATGCTTTTACATATATGCAAGATAAGTATTTAAATAAATACTTTTAATTTAATACTCATATGTCTTTAAATAATACAGTGTTTTCCATTCATATCATTTTCCATTTTAAAAGTGTCATTTATTTAATTATCTATTTTTAATTATTTCAACATAATAAGTTTAACATTTTAAAAAAACACCAACCAAAAAAAAAAAAAAAAAAAATGAAAATTTTTATCACTTACCTAATAAATTTCTTCTACGCGTGTATTACCTTTTAGATTCACAGAAGATAGTAACATTTAAAACAAAAGCACCACGAAACAATTATTATACAAATATCGCAAATAAGCATCCATCGCACGCATGTGAAGAATTTGCTAAAAATAAGTTATACGTTTCAGCTGAAGCTAATACATCAATGGGCATCTTAAAAACTTGTATGTAGATATACAAATAAGAAACATGTAAGATTAATCAAACATTTCTACGTATGATGTAAAAGAAAAATAATAAACTTACCTTACACCATAAGCCTAACACATACACAAGCCGAAGCCGAGCTTAAAAGTTGACCATGTGACCATGGCGGATGAATATCACGAAATCGAAATGCAAACAAAATCATCGATGCTTTACTTTTTATTGCTACCGCATTAACTAATATTACATTAACTAATATTAGTGTTTAAAAAATAGGAATTAGGCTTTAAATCGATCAACAATCTCTTTTTTCCCTTTATTCTAGGGAATATATCTTTCCGCGGAAATATCCTTTTTTCATGCGCAAAAAGGCTGCAAGCAGCGTCTTGTAAGCGAAACTTCATGACGTCGTGGAGACCGAGGCTGCTGACGAATATCTGACCAATGGCAAAAATGAGATTTTAATTGAAAAAAAAGCTATCTAAAAGCAAAAAATGTGTTTTTTTCATTTGCTTTCAACAATTCTGTCATATTTTGACTCGTTTATTTCTTAATATTTTACTGCAAATTTAGAAAAAAACGTCAGGAGGGCGTCACATACAACCGCCTTCAGGACATTACACGGCGACCATTACAGAACGTCCTTCGGTCCGACTTTGCTGAGTGGGTTCAACCAAACTTAATGATGAAGTTAGGTCAACGATTCTTAGTGATTATAGTATTTGTTAGCAAATCTAAAATTCTCAAATAATTCGATAAAACGGATTCATTTTTTTCCCCTTTAAATGGATAGTGAATTTATGAGTTTGAAAAAAAAGATTATGAGCTTCACAAAATATCTTCGGAAAAGGTGAATAATTAGGTGACCCCTCCCACATTACATTTATACGTGTAAAAAATGTCAAGTGATTAATTGAAAGTTTTGTAATATTAATACCGGAAGTCATTTTTTCCAGAAAGATTATTGTAAGCTTTTGAAGTACTAAAAAGCAAAGAACAGATATTATTTTTCAAACAAATATTAAAATTAATAAATTAAAAAAAACTTCATAAAACTTTTTTTTTTTTGAATTTTTGGAAAAGGTTTTCTAAAGTTTTCGGAGAATTTCAAATCATAATCCCCCATAAAAGCATTGTGCCGTAAAGGTTTCGCGTTATATCACCTGCCTTTGTTTCTTTTAAAAAATATGCACTAAAAAGAATAAATTCAAATTTTTTTAATAAATAAATACATAAGAAAACCCGGCTTCACACCAGAATTGAAGGGAAGAACACAAAGTACCATTTATATAATTGAAAATTCTTCGGTAAAGTAAAATATAAATTCAATACATACCGTAATTCAAATAACATTTTTGAAGTCGGTACACAAACTACGCGTAAAACCACATGTAACAATAAATCAATTGGGGATATAAATTCATTTAGGCGCTGAGTGTGAAAAATTTTTTGAATTAAATAATTTTCGTATATGTTACATTACAAAAGAGTTCGTATGACGATAATTCTGCATTGTTTATGGTTTTGTGCCGACTTTAAATTATTGCATTTGAAAGCAGCACTGATGTTTTTCAAAGAATGAATTTTGTTGTTAGTTTTCAGCATTTCTTTTCAATTATATGTGTAATGAGTGGTATCTTGACTGTCCCCTCAGTTTTGATTCAAAGTTTTGTGTGTGTGTGTGTGTGCATTCCAACCACATCGCAAAAAATATGCTAATTAAGAATTAGCATATTTTTTTTACAATTAAATACAATTAAATTTAAGAGTGAAAAAAAGTAATGGTTATCGGACCTCGATTAATATTAATTCAGTTAAACTTTTATGTGCTATTTTTTGTGAAATATGACGTTCTAATAAAAAAATATTTTACAATGAGTAGTTTTATTAACATGAATACCTATCGTTACAGTATAGAGCATATGCGTTTTTAAATAAATAAAGCCGTATTTCGAAAATAATTTTATTATTCTTGAGGAAATGTTTTATTCCGAAAATTTTTTCATATTCGTGAAACACACCTTCACATGTCATCTTTCGATAGCTATAATAAGCCATCTCATGAATTTGACCTAAACATTTAAAATTCCGTTATTCTTTCCCGTTTTATCCCGTTTTTTTGCTTAAATGAAACATGGGTTCAATTTGGTTCGATAATCTCAGAAACAATGCCTTAAAGTACTTAGATTTACGTATATAAATCAGTAATTGCATCAATTACATCCTTCATACAAATGTAGATATTTCTTGTGAATTAAATGAAAATATTTAGACGAGTCCAAGCACTGAATCGAAGCTTTGCAACGTCACAGTCCGAGGCGAGTCCCATGATCACGTGGTCCGTGGAAGGGACATGTTGACCCCACTCAGGGAGTCTAAAAGGAAGGAGCCTCAACTAAGCGGGGAACGGGCCGAAAACATGGCGCGATTTTTCCACCGCCGTCAGATGGCGCTAGAGTAAAATGTCTTGCCGTTTGATCAAGTAGGGAAAGAGAAATTTCATTTGAGCCCGAGTATTCGGAGAAAGGTAGCGGAAAATCAGCTCGTTTTGGCGGCAGCGGCCAGGCGGTTCGGGCACGCATTAGTCTCTCGTTGTTCCAACAATTGAAATTATTATTTGCAATATTTTATTGCATTTTATTATAAGTTAAACATATAATCAGAAGGTTATTTTAGTATCTTATTTAATGCATTTTTTGCTTCCGTAAAAAATCACTGTAATTAGCTAGTGACTAGATAATTTAGGATTAAAAGAGGTGTAGCAGACGGTCAGCTGGTATTCGTGCCATAATGAATGCGAGGAAAATGTCAGGGCAGGGGGCACTCCCCCGACCCTCTTAAATGGAGGGAAGTAAAAACACATTGTACGTTGCATTAAAACAACCCAAAATACATGTACATACGTAGAAATACATTAAATTATTTTCCAAGTGAGGGGGAGGTGCAATTGATCCCCCTAACACAACGGGTCTGTTGGGCCCCCGATTTTTGAACTCCGCACGTCGTTTCTTTTATCTAACGCTTACTGTACTTCATTATTTATACTCTTAATAATCTGAAATCAGTTAGTTCATAAACTTCAGGAATGTAAATGTTTTTGAGCGGCTTCCAACACACCCCACACACACACACATGCTTTTTTATATATAAATATATTGAGGCGATGCCCCCTCCCCTCCCCTCCCCAGAGTAATGGCGCCCGCACCTATGAGCGATGACCTTTTTCAAAATTCTGCTAAGGGGCCGTCCATAAATGATGTCACGCTTTTTTCCCATGTATTTGACCCCCTCCCCCCTTTGTCACAAAATGTCACACTTCAACATACCCCTCCCCCCTTTGTCCCATATGCTACCCTATGTTGCATAAGCATGATATCCCACTTATTTTTACCCCCGCCCGTCTCCTTGTCCCAATTTCACGACCCCCTCCCCCCCCCCCGAAGCGTGACATCATTTGGAATGATGCCTAAACTTCTAGAAAAGGACCAAATAAAAACCCAATCTAAAAACATATATATATATATATATCAGTGGCGTCACTACGCGGGGGACCCTTTTGTTGAATGTTGAAGGTGGCACCTAATGCTATTTCAACGCATTATAACTGCAAATAAATGTAGTGAACTAAAATTTGCACAAATAAATAAAATTGAATTTCTTAAGATTCTTTTTTGCACGATTGAAAATATATAAACTATAAGTTTATACAACACAACAAATGTGGAGTTTTTTTTTTGCGTGTAAAGGGGGTGTGTCCCACAAATTACAAATTACCTCCCCGGCAGGTGGCATTCATGATAGGAACGCCACTGTATATATATATAACACACACACGTATATATATATATATATATATATATATATATATATATATATACAACGCTCATGGAGGGAATGATCACCCTATATATATACATATAGAGGATGGAATCATTCATAAATGATGTCACGCTTCTTCGAGGGGGGAGGGGGGTTCGTGAAACTGTGCCAAAGTGGGACAAGGGCAGGGGAGGGGGTAACAAAAAGTGTGACATCATGCTTATGCAACACAGCGGTATTTGTGACAAAGGGGAGTAGGGAGGGTCCTTTGAGGTGCGACACTTTGTGCCAAAGGGAGGAGGGGGCCAAATATATGGGAAAAAAGCGTGACATCATTTATGAACGATCACTAGGGTGATCGTTCAACATTCCACTATGAGCGATGGTGCGTACCCAGAAATTTTTTTCGGGGAAAGGGGCACCTGACTTCGACACACTTATATATGTCAAAGCAAGTTTCAGAGAAGTTAAGAATATATGCTAAATTGAAAAAAAATTCGGGATTTCGTAGGCGGGCGGGCCCGAGGGCCCCTGTCTGGATACGGCCTTCGCAGTGCACTCCCCCCAAACGATGACCCCTCTCAAAATTCGGCTCACCTTCACCCTTCGTAAACAACCCCTTAAAATTTTCTATGGAGCAATCGGCAACATGTCCCCCTCCTTCCTTTCGTGTGCGCCCTTGATATATACTATATTTATGTATATACCATTTCCGCTCCAAGAGGATGGTGCATCCCCCAAAACGATGTTCCCTTCAAAACTCAACAAAGCCAAAACGACCCCAATAAAAATTTTAATGGAGCAATCTGTGCCATGACCCCAAAGGGCACCCCTAATAAATATATACTTACCCCCCAATTGTTCACCCCTGAAAAAAAGCAAAGACACCTAAAACAATCCCCTTAAAAACTTCAATGGCGTGCGGTTTGCACAATACCCACCACCACTGGAGCTCGCATCCTTTTTTTTGGGGGGGGGGGGGGGACCTGACTTTGTTACGCCTTGGAGAGGGAGGGTCCACAGCTTTTGGTTAGGCGTGCGTTACCACATTCAATGGACATGTTTTTTACTTAACTTTACATTAAAGTTGAAACCGTTTTTAGTTAAATTAAAGTTAATTAGCTTTGCAAAGATGTCTAAACGCCTACTTTATTTTCGGAAAAACCGCCCCCCCCCCTCCCCGAGAATTTAAAGCAATATCGGGAAGTTTCAAATTTCTAAAAACTGGGATCGTTTTTTTTTTTTTTTTTTTTTTTTTAACACATCAAAAATAAATACATTTTTATGAAATTTTCATTATAATAGAATTATTTTCCCGAACATTACTGTTAAAACAGACAACATATTTATTTCGTAATGTTGGTACCTGTAAAAAATGTTTCTGTTGAGAATGAAAAAAAGGAAGTTGTTAATATTTTTTATTTACATAGGGATCATTCATAAATAATGTCACGCTTCGAGGGGGGGAGGGGGTTTCATATGGTCAAATATATGGGAAAAAAGCGTGACGTCATTTATGAACGGCCCCATTGTGAAACTTGATAGTTGTTTAAGTCATCAATAAAAAACAAAATAACACATAAAAATATTTAAAACCTGCCTTTAAAAAAAATTGTTGAAATGTAAAATAGTGCTTTAAACAGTGTTTCTTGTCAAAAAATTACCCCTTCAACTGTGTCGTTAAAGTTGTAATAAAATGCTATGAATAAAGCATATATTATTGCTTATAATACTTTAAATCAACGAGTAAAGAAAAAAAAATATTTTGAAGGTTAATCTTATTTTCTGGAAAGCAACCAAATCAAATAAATTTTTAGAATCAGTAATACTGCAATAAAAAAGCCTATTGAATTTACTAGTTAATTTTCTCAATTATAGATTTGATATAAAATGTTATGTTTGACGCTTGGTCATGTATCTAAAATAAAAATAATATAGCGTTACAATATTATAGGTTCTGTAACAATATTTTAAGACTGAAAACATCTCAAAATTCCCAATGTTCCCAAATTTCGCAGTTTTTTCCCGAAAATTTACGGGCTTTTTGCATCTCTAGTTACAACCATAGCAAACCGAAACCATCCGTAGCAAAACGAAACCATCAGTCGCAAACCGAAACCATCGAATTAAAATAAAATGAACCAAATATAATAAAAAGAAATCACAAACACATTCTAAATCTAAAAGTAGTCCATGATCCTATAACCAGCTTCTCAAAAATTGACTATATCGATTTAAATACTCTTAAAAAAACCCTTTTAAATAATTTTATTTGTAACACTAAATTATGTTGCGAATCACCCTCATGGCAAGACATTTTACATGCGCGCCATCTAGCGCCAGTGAAATCGTCCGGACAAACTTTTACTATGGAGATTCGTCTCCTTCTTTTTACTCCGTGACCCCACTTTCTCCGACGAGACGTTAAGCTGGATTCACACATACAACCGACGGACGGACGGACAAAATTCGTCCGTGATGGAGAAACGTGAGTTCAATTTACACTACAAAGGTTCTGCGACGGGCAGTGGGTTTCAGCCAATGGTTGCAAGGCGTAAGGTCTATACATGAGCCAATAATGGGGTGCCTTCGTCATTTGACTGCTCAGTATTTAGACATCGATTTCAGAAGCAGACGATGCATTTAATAAACTCGTATTTTCATTCAGTTCCAGAAGCGATTTCATTTCATAAAAGTGTCGTGCAGAGATAAATGTTTGTTTAATATTGATATTCATATTGGAAAATTCTGTTTATTTTCAACAAACATAAATACTTCATCGGTCTTATCAATGAGCTTAATAAATGACAGAAAATACAGTAATTTTAAGTTTTGCACACAGCAATAAATTTACGTGTTCGCAGAAATGTTAAGCGTTTTACTGAAGGTAACACACATAATATGAATTCCAGGATTAGGATTAAGCAAATAGTAAAAAACGTTCTATTCATATGCGAGCGTCGGTGCAATTAATTGTAGATAGATGCTCAGAAATGCTACTGATTTTGTCAGGCGAAAATGATACGCAAATCCTTTTCGTTCTCAATTTAAAATCAATGCTTAGATGAAATGTAAATTCTCTGTTTAGGAAAAAAAAAATATATATCTAAGAATTATTTTTTTAAAAAAGATCAGATCTAGAAATTACAAGATAAAATTGAATTGTTTTATTTGCTCTAGAATTAAATATTTCTTCAAAATGAGCTGTAAATCACTTTATATAATCAAGTGTAGCATTGTTATAACACTTAAATTCCCTGTTAGCTTTCCTATTTTTTTCCTAATAAATATGCAAGCATGAAACTTTTAGAAATCCTAAAAAAGGCAGTTTACTAAATTGTGACCCTGCTAACTGTAAAAAGCATTTCTAAAATAAGAATATTGTCCCTTGCATTTTGAAACCTGTACACTAACTACAAAGAGTATAACATACAGACGATACACTTTTGCCAATGCGTAAAAAAATTGTGAATTTGACACTAAATATTAATAAGAAATGCCAAAATGCTTTTATAAAAGTAATATGCTTGCTTATGCTAATAAATACAAATCTCATAAGAAAAACATTGTCTTTTTATTTTCCTCTTTCAAATAACTCAACAGTGTGCACATTAATTCTGTACTCACACATACAAGTCACAAAACAAAATTTTCTGTACTCACACATTGAAGTCACAAAACAAAATTTTGAAGGAAGAATTTATTGAAGTACTTAATCATAATACTGAAATCAAAGAACATTACAAGATTTTGATCATACGTAATTACATATATCAATAATTTGAAGACAATAATGAGCAGAAGAAGTACAATTTCAATATTTCAGCCTGTACAAGTCATCTGTTTTTCCATAACATCTGTAAAAAAGAAAAAAACAGTTAATACTGTGACGTAATCTTTACAAATATAACCTATGCAGAAAACATTTTCCAACAAGTTGTTTTCCAGGAATTAAAAAACAGTATTGAAAATATAATTTAAATTCGGTTGCACATGACTTATTAATTTGGCCACAATTTACAATGGTTGAATATGATTTGTGAATTTTACAAAAGAAAACTTTGCAAAATGTATTGTTTTAAGATACAATCACTTTTACAATTCTAACTAACTAACTGACTCAATGGCACAACAGCCTAATGGGGGCCATGACCTACTGTGCCCATCCCAGCTTTCGAGACCAAGGGCCCTAGGAGGGAGAAGCAGATGTTCCGATCAAGTGACGACCTGACACAGAATTCCCAGTGTTAGTTCCCAAGTGTGCTTGGTCCCCATTTTATTGAATCCACTGGAGCGATGAAAGGCTGAGTCGATCCTGCCCAGCCCGGGAATCGAATTCCGGGCCTTTGGCATGGTAGCTCAAAAGGTTACCACTCAGCCTCCATTATCATCCCAATGAACAATTTGATAATTACAAGTCGATAATAATGAGCCGGTGCTGTGTGGTCACCCGAATTGCCCAGCCAAAGATCCGCACCTAGTTTTGACAATTTATGTTACAAATACACATGTATTATTGACACCTACATATGGGATGTATGAATTACAATAGTGTCAATTTTTTATTCTCGCTTTTGCTTTTGGTATAGTTTTGCACTTTCTTGTGTTATGTAATAAATGTGTAGTATCAGTCAACAACTATATGAAATACTACAAGTGAATTTTTGTCCATGAAGCATGCAAAACTGAAGATATGTATATGTTTCAAACCGACAATATTGATCACGTGATACGTATAAGATTAATAAAATAATTTTTATAAAAAAACAGAACCGACTTCGACGGAATCGAGTATGGTTAAACGAAAGTATGGGACCTATGGGAAACCCCACTCGATCGATTAAAAAAAGAATCATGAAAATCGGTTCATCCGGTGAGACGTTATGAGTGGACAAACAAACAAAACAAAAAAACGACATACATACAATATGAATGTATAACCTCCTTCCTTTGTGAAGTCGGTTAATAAAATAATTTTTATAAAAAACAGAACCGACTTCAAATTATAAATTGCGCTAAAACGTAAAAAATAAATTCATTCTTTAAACAACATCGATGTGACTATTAAACAGTTTTAGAAGTCGGTGCAAAATTAGGATAGATAAAATATTTTGTAATCATGAATCAATTGCAAATATATATATTTCCGCAGAATTAGCAACAGTTCCAATATGAAGTAGCAAATGGTATAATGGTAATTAGACCCATAATTTTGCACGGACTTCTAAAACTACGTTTAAAAGTCACATCGATGTTGCTTAAAGAATGAATTTATTTTTTACTTTTTAGCGCAATTTTTAATTTGAAGTCGGCTCTGTTTTTCTTATAAAAATTGTTTTATTTTTTTCTTTTTAGTGTAAATACATTTTGTATATAAATACTCTATTTTTTAAAAAATCCATATCAAAGGGCAAAACTTCTTTAAATTAATGGCACTAAAAACTAATCATTTGCATGATAAATTCCCTTTTGAAGCCTATTTTAGCAAACAAACTGATTGGATTTATTTTTTGCCACAGAGAAGCCTTCAGTCAAACTCTTACTGTAATTTCTTTTAATATTATAGCCCATGACAACAAACATGTTTTTAACAATGCTTTTATATTTATTAATAGATTTCCCAACAAAGAAAAATCAAGCCAAGCCTTTCCAATTAAAATAAAAAACACTTATTTTTCACTCGTAACGTTTTTTCTAAAAAACAAATGTAGGCAAATTGATTTGCAATATTTGAGTTAGACGACCCACTATTGATTAAAGAAAAAAATCATCAAAATTGGTTCATTTAGTCAAAAGTTATAGATGAAAACACAAAAAAAAATACTACATTTCTGCCCATTACTTTTGTTCTAATTATCGAATATGGTCAAAGGAAAGTACGGGACCTATGGGAAACCACCCCTGTTCGATTGAAAAAATATCATGAAAATCGGTTCATCCGGTGCAAAGTTATGAGTGGACAAACAAACAAACAAAAAAAAAAAAAAACATACATGCAATACGAATGTATAACCTCCTTCCTTTGTGAAGTCCGTTAAAAAATAAGTAACAATGCAAGAACATAATAAATAACACAAGCATTAAATAATTATGATTTAATGTAACTACTATATTAAAACTCACTCCTCCTAGTCTAGGGATACAATTGGTTTGGATATGAAGCAGTGGTGTAGCCCTGAAAAAAAAGTTGGGGGGATGCTGATACATAAGAAAATAAGCAATTGAAATCAAAAGTGGGGGGGACGCTTATGTTAAAATGTAAACAGTTTGGGGGGACGCTTGTATTAAAATAAAAAGGTAGGAGGACGCCGTCCCCCCTCGACTACACCACTGATGTGAAGTTAAGGGTCAATACTCATTAAAAAATGTGCAAGCAAAATATAGAACAAAGAATATTATTTTATTTCAACACAATTTCTGCAAAAACTGAACCAAAAACAATTCTCCCCAACTACAAGTCTAAAAATATACTTACATGTATAAAAATACCGAGTAGATGTACCAAATGGTCAGTTGTGCATCTTTAATCGAAAAACGGCAACCCACAGCAATGCCAGTGTCGAAAAAAGTTATTTCCCAGGTAAAACAAGCTGCAAAAAAAAGGCAAATGTTAAGAAAGCATGTTGATGATCGTAAGTGAAGCACCACACACAGCAAGTAATTTACGAGTATTCTGGTATTTATCAGTTATATAGGCAGTAGTGCATAGTGCTGGAAAAAACTTGGGGAATGCTTATAGATACAAGCATAAATTATCGACATCAAAAGCTGTGAGAGGATGCTTGTGTTAAAATTTAAAAAAACGAGGAGAAAAGGGTGTTTTAAGGTAAATATATGGGGGTACACCGTCCTCCTTCGATTACACCTGTGGTTATAGAGCCCACATTGACACTGATCTATAGAATTGTTACCAACATGAATTCATTAGTTGAGGTGTTAGTTAATATTCTAATACGATAAAACTAAATATTAATTGCACTTTAATTACATTTGATTTGGCAATGTTTTTGCATCTGGGTAGCATGGATCCTATAATTAGGTTTACCCAACAGGTCTAACCCAGAACAAATTAGTGATCAACTTGTTTTACTATTAAATTTTGATATCGTTAAAGTTTACATTGATTTTGGAGAAGCAACTCGGGTACTCAGGCTTGCCTGCATGTAACCTCAGCTTGTTTATTGTAGGAATTACGTTTTAATATACCAATAAAGAAACGAATATAAATTAAAACTTTTTAAACATTTAAGTAGCAAACTAAATTAAAATGAAAATTTTCTTCACAGTCTGACATGAAATCACCTCCACAAATAACAATGTTAATAAAAATGATTTGTAAACAAAACAAATCTGTTGACAGAGTGATCTTTTAACCTGTAAATTATGAACTGAAAGTGATCTTTCATACAATGGATCCGATTTGTTGACGAAGTTATGTCAATGAATCCAACTGACAGCTAACAAGTTATGTTTATGATATTGGCGATAAGTGTTTTATATTTTTACAAAAGAAATGAATAAATAAATGTCTAGTGCAATAAGCAAAATATTAAATTCGAGCAACAAATAAATAGTAATACGCAAATGTGGTACAGTAGTAGAAATGTAAAATTTTCTAAAATGAAAATGCAAATAAAGTAGCGCCGAAACATTAAATGCACTTATAAATCTTTTTAAACTCTACGCTTTGCTACTTACTATTAATACATTATTTTTCTCATATCGTGATTAATAAATCAAATTGAAAATAGAAGATGCTAAGAAACAAATTTTAAACGCAGTATTGTGTATTACAACATAAAACAGCACATCACTCTTAATGCTTTAATATAAGTGCTTGTGCTGCACAGAAATAGTAATAATTATAAATCACTCACTTGTGCTGCGTTTCCTATTAAACACAACAGTAAACAAAACATGGCCGAAGCTCTCTCTTCTTGCTTCATTATGATTGGCCAAGCAATTCGTCTGCGACGGACATTCCTGTTCGGTAACCATGACAACGAGGTAACGCCACGTTTTTTCCGTCGGATTTCGTCCGTTCGTGGCGCTGTGTGAATCCAGCTTTTAACGCCTCATCTTTCTCCGGACGAAAAAGACAGCTCTGCGAAGAAAGGCCTATCTATTCATTATAAGATCTATGTATCTATGTTGCCTTCTACAACAAAAGAAACCGTCTCCCAGATTGGCGCACTTTATCGCGCTTTTGGCAACTATATTTCTTCTTTAAAAAATGCATTTTTTTTTCACGAAGGTCTGAATCCTTAAATTTCCCCAGTCTATGCGCATGCGCCTTGGCGCACATTCAGAAACCAAATAGCGATAAATGATTGCCAATGGCTGCACTTGGTTTGGTACTTTAATAACGCTGTAGATCGCAATGCTGCGCAATTATTTACCGTTACGGTTGCGTTGCAGAGTATTGAAAAGACATATTATTTGGAGAAAACTGTTTAGATATATTTGTTTTTGAACGTGATTAATAAAAGCAAAACACAATTAGAATTTTCAAACAAGTTGATTAAGCAAACTGATTTTTGTAAAGAGCTGAAAAATAACGTTAAGCGCTTTAAACGATAAGAATTGCAGACACGTGTTTCAGAGCTTAAGGGGACTTCTTTTTTTTCCAATGCAGCAGTAATAATAATTGTAGTAAAAAAATAAACGTATAGATGAAACGATGCAAAAAATTAGATTTGAGGTAACTGCATGTTATTAATTTGACCAAGATTAGCCTAGCTGGGCCCAGAGCCTGTTTTTCTGTTTGCTGATTCTCGTTTTTGTATTCGTATAGGCTGCTTTTCAAAATTCTTCATTTTCATCACTTTAAAAAAAATTCCATTTAAAACATCAAATTAATGAGGAATAGGAACCACACTTTCTACCTTCCCAAAAGAGCCTCACACATACATGAAAGAACCAAAAGACCCATAGTTAAAGAACACACAACGTCCTAAATTTTTCTTCTATTTTGCCGCCAATTAAATCTTTATTTTAATGAGTATTAAAAGTTGATTGCTACCCTAAAAAATATGGTTGTGGGAGTGTGCAATCGGGGTGAGAAAAAAAAAAAGCAAAGGATTAAGTTAAAATAAAGAGCAACAGAAGGCATGCTAAAAAATCAAGTCTGATGTAGTTTTTCAATAGAGGTTGCAACTATATGAGCAAATATAGTCATACGCTCCCATATGGGGGGGGGGGGACTCTTGCCGGACACAATGGCAGCTTTCTGGCTCAATATATAGCTTAAATGTTAAACACAAGAAAAGTGACACAATTCAAAATCGAAACAACTTGGCAACACGAAATTTATTGTTTTTCCCAATACCATACATTCTTCATTCAAAAGAGTGACATATTGAACTGTAATTGAAATAGTTTGCACTTATATGCAGAGAAACCTGTGTATCATGTCCAGTTGCAGTGCAGCACTTTAGTTGTCAACTTTGATAGGGGGTCAACTTTATAAAGGGTTTACAGTTGTTTTTTTGTTTTTTTTTGTCATTTATGCATTTATTCATTTGTAACTACTTAAAATAATTAAAATATAGCTTCATGTATTAACGTTACTTTAAAATAGTAATTAGCTATTTCTTTCAATTATCTAAAAAATGCTTAGAAAAATTTTACTTGAATGACTTACAAACATATGTATCCTATACAACTTTAAAAGTAAGTACTTAAGAAAATAAAGATATATATCTCATTAAATATGTAAGTTACTTATACGATGGTAAAGATTTCCTAAAAATATATAATTTTTCAAAATGGTTATATCAGATAGAAGAGGAAGAAACTTATTTAAAGAATAAAGGGTGTTCATAGTAGTTTTCCCATATGGGTGACTTACAAAGAGCTTTAGGTAAACTTTATATTGATGTTTTCTCCATCCAGATAAATACTGGTCAATGGCATAAAAATATTCTGGAGAAGTTATTTTAGTTTTATTAAAAATCTTTTGCAAAAATAGATTAAAAAAATATATATAGTTATAACTAGGCGGTCAACTTACAAAATATTTTTCATAATACTCCCACCCAAATTTGGCTTACATAAGTGATCAATATAGACAGGTGGTCAAGTTACAAAGGTTTCCCTACATTATATAATATAGATCTAATTCCATTCCTGAGAAAATTGGTCAACTTAGACAGGTGGTCAGTTTACAAAAGTCAATTTTACATGTTTTACTGTATAAATTTAATACCAATATATATGAATTTATGAAGCACATATATTTAATACCTTTGCACCATGAGCTGCTGCATATTGAAAAATATCTTAGGGGGAACTAATGTTAGTACATGTATGTTGATTCTGGCCAGTGGCGTACGCAAGGGGGGGGGGGTTTAGGGGTTTAAACCCCTCCCCTTGAGCCCTAAATAATAGTGCTTTATTACATACTCAAATTTCTTTTAGTAGATTCAGAACATTATGAGCCCCCCCCCCCCCTTGAAAAAATTCTGCGTACGCCACGGATTCTTTCTATTTGCAGATGGGGGATTTAAACCTGCAAGCTTTTCCTTAAATATGCTCATTTTCTGCACAATGTACAAATGTGCAGAAAAAAAAATTGATGGCAAAATATGTAAATTTATAAAATGTACAAATCTGACACTGTTGCACTACAGGGGAGACCAGGGCAGTGGCGCCCTTGCCCTTATTTTTTTAAAAAACAGGAAAAAGCTATGTGCTTGAAAAAATTAGATATTTTTCAAACTTTTGTTGTAATGACCTAATTTTTTTGCAACAATATCTGGAATGCATTATGAGTAAAAATATAAGTTGTGTGGATTCAACAAAATAGTCCACTGTGCCCCCATTCCTGAGATACAGTGGACCATAGACCATCCTAGATTAACTTGATATAAATTACATTTTCTCCTGAGATTACATTCGAATGTGTTTTGGTCTAAGAAACATAATGCAAACAATATCATGAAATAAAATTACCAAAATTTAAAGGAAATCAAAAAAAAAAAAAAAAAACATTGAAACTGAGAAATTTTATTAAGTGATTATTGTAAGTTTTAAAATTTAATGATGAAATACTGTAAGCCACATTTGAAAGCACATCCATGAATTTACTGAGGACACATATAGGTCAGGAAGAAGCATAACAATGTCCTCCAATGAATGTGATGTCCTTTTTATTAAAAATTTTCGCAACAACATAACGAATGACTTTAGTGTTTCTATATTATTCAAATATTTATTTTATTATTGAGAAATTTACTATTTTCATTACCATTATTTTCATATAAACACTTTGGAAGTTATGTGTACATGTGAATTTAAGTAAACTAATTAAGCTGCATTTTTAAACTGATTGATGATCCACTGTGCTTCATGTTGAAATGAAACAAATAAAGGCACTAAAATTATATATGAACTATAAATGTGTAAATAATTTCTAGAAACTTAAATACAGCATGATTTCACCTTTCTGGAAGGACTATTTAATACTCATAGACATTTAAGGCATGATAAAATTTAAAAAAAACTTCAAGATGGAGAAATTATTTTTAGCAGTTCTAAATATAAAATTTTCTCATAACGGGTACCCAAGTATTTCACATATTTATGATATTTTTGGCATTTTAGTTGCAAACAACTATAACTACGCTACTGTCTATGAGACTTCATATGAATGGATAGTAACATATTTAAAGAGAGACTCCATTATGTACCGGACCCCCCATATATAGGAAATAATATAAATACACTTCAGTTTTAATGGTAGATATATCTGGCATGTTAAGCAGTAATTCAAACAGTTTGTACTCCGTAAATCTGAAAGCTTGCATTTAGTGCATCACAAAATTTGAGAATGTTTGCATTTTAAATTATATTATTATGACTCAGTATTAATATTTTTAAACTAAATAGCATTTTAAATATTTCATTTTCATTGATAAACATAGTATTTGATGAGAAGATGCTTACTTTCATATAATCAATGAAACCTAAAATAACAGCTTTTACTGTCAAATACAGTCATATCTATTAATTAAAATTCAAGTACATGTAACTTCTGACATTGCATGATAACTTTCCCAATGTACTTCAATATGATTAATGAAAAATATTACTTTAAGAAACACAACATAAACCTTAAAAATCAGGAATTGAATTTAATTAGATCACTACAAAACCTGTAAAAGGATTGCCCGTCCTGAAAAAAAAAGCAAAGAATATTAATATAATAACAAAACAATCACTGAATCCAAACTAATAAGTGCAATATATGTGTAAATATATACAAATATAAATTCTATATATATATATACAGAAGAATTATACTTGGAAATATATGTATAGTGCTTGTGTACCAACACATGAATGCGTTTTCTTTATTAGAATAAATTAGGGACAAGAATAATCATTTGCAATTTATTAACTGATGTAAATAATATGCATTAGAGGGTACGATAAGCTATAAAATAGTTCTACTAGATAAAATATTCTAATGCAGTTTTTCTGCCCACACATAGAAATGACATATTACCAAACACATAAAAACACTTTATTTCTACCAACACTTTTTTAAAATATTCATCAGTGAAATTAAACCCTTGATGCAGTTTGGAATATCTTCTGCTGTCTATAGGGCTAAAATTCACCTAGTAGTAAGGATATTTTTTCAGTTGCATTCTCTAAAAGCATAAAGAGATTAAGAGCAAATAAAGTATAAAAACAGAAGAGTGCAAGCTGAACTGCAGGGGAATAACAATGAAATTTACTGGATAAAATTTTAACTTCAATGACTTTTTTTTTCATGTATGCACACATTAGTACATTATCAAGAGAAAATTCTTAATTTCTTTGTCAGCTTCAGATCACCAGTAAAATTAAAACCATGATGCAGAATTTTAAAACATCTGCACCAGGGCTAAAATTCAACTAGAACTTCACATTTCTTAATTCGCAATGACTCTCTAAAAAAATAATAATAATAATAAAATCCATGAGAAGCGAATAAAGTATAAACATTTGATTCAAACTATTGGACAAATTTTGAGCTCTAAAACATCAATTTTGTTAAAAATTCAACATATACCTATTGCCTAGGAATTAAAGAATAAATGAAAAATATTGTTCACTACGAACGTTATATTGAGCTGAAATTAGAATGATACATTTTGAAATTACCTTGATTCTAAGTATTAAGGCATCGTTGCAAAAAGGTACCTAATTTTAAGCTTTAGTCATTCTCTGATTAAAGTTTACACCACATAATAGGGTGCAAAGTATTCAAATCGCAGCTAATATGCTTTATTCAGCAGGATATTTGAAATTGCATTACACTTAAAACACTAAGGAAGAAACTGCACTTATATTCAAGAGAACATTCTATATGTACAGGATTTAGCAGAAAAGTTACACATTTCTATGATATTTACGATTTGAATACAATTCCTGGTTATACAAACAAAAAAATCCTCAAATATATACCAGAACAAGAAACAAACTTGAATAATAAAATGGAAAAGAAAAGAATCATATTTAAAACTGGATCACCTGATTGATTAAATACACATTAATTGGAGAAAAGATTTTAACAACAAAACCTACTTCAGGAAACGTGTCTTAATTACACAAAAGAACACGTGCAGAGGAATAAATCCTTTCTCCATGATTGAAGCAAGAAAAAGGTTAATATAAGCTAGCAGTAAGTTTGGCGAGAATTGATTTGGCGAGTTTGTTCCTAGCGCATGCGCATAGCATAGGGGAAATTTAAGAATTCAGACGCTCGTTTTTTTTTTTCGGACTGCTGTTGCCAACTTATTTTTAAATAAGGAAAATATAAAAGGAAACTCGTACACAAAGGCAAAGCGGGATTCAAAAATACAAAAAACATTCAGTTTGTACAGTAGGTTGTAAATTAAGTATTTCAATGCATTTAGCTGTGTTAAAAATAGTTTTTCTGTTGAACGACTGCAACTTTTGAACGATGGCCTTTTTCTTATTATACTACGACATTAGGACTTAATTTTCAGTCAGTGATGAATATTGATAAATCATAGAGATGAATATTGATATATCATCTCTTAAAACACACATATTAAACAGGATTACATATTATCTCCCCTAATCGCGATTTCGCAGTCCCCCGCCCCCCAAAAAGATCAGCGAAGCTCCCCTGAACGCAGCCCCGTTCCCTATATTAATTTCATTGCGATGCATTCTGCGCCCCCCCCCCCCATAATGCCTTTTCTTATTAACCATCGATATATTTGCAAACATTCTAAAAAGAGAGACTCACAAGGAAAAACATGCCACTTGCAAAGAATGATTAGCAAGTTTGTTATAAGATCTATGCAGCTCTTTTTTCGGGGTGTGCTCCTCTAAGCATGATGACATATTCGCCCCCCCCCCGAAAAAATGGCTACTTAGCCTCTTTTTCGGGGAGAGCCTCTCTCTTAGGCCCTCTTTCCTTTTCCTGTTATTTCCACATCGAAAAACTTGTCATTTTCCCTATTTTATCGTCTGAGTAAATATGTTTGCTTTTGTTTTGATGATGCTTTTGTGAATATAATAATTTCCTTTTCATGTGCAGGGCCAGATTTGAGAATTAGAAGACCGGCCCACTCACTTTAAAGGGGTCCGTTGAATAATACAAGTACAACTGAAGAAAGGGCTGGATTTGGTATTCCAATGCTTTTTTTTTTCATTACATTTATTGCATAAGGTTTATAGCCTTAGGACGTGCACAGCGAGAATAAATAACATAAACCAAAAGTGCCCGATGAAGCGCGGCCACCAAGAGGGGGTATCATAGGCATGGCTGATTCATGGGGCCCAGTTCGGCATCGGAGTTGTGCAGAGCAGTGGTGTAGTCCTGAAAAAAAAGTTGGAAGGACGCGTATGCATACGAAGATAAGTAATTGAAATCAAAAGTGGGGGGGGGACTCTTATGTTAAAATATAAAAATTTGGGGGGACGCTTGTTTTAAAATAAAAAGTAGGGGGACGCCGTCCTCCTGCGTCCACCCTCGACTACACGATTGGTGCAGAGGGTAAAATGTTTCTATGGCTAAAATGATTGCAAGCCCATTGGGAGGGGGGGACAAAACTGACATGAGGCCTGCTTTGCGGCTAAGCGATTAAGCCAAAGTCAGGTGTGCCCATCGGGGGGGGGGTGGCGTTCAGGGGTTTTGGGGGCTCTGTTAATTTTGAGGGGGGTGCGAAATTGCTTTTAGGGGGCACCTATGCCAAAAGTGATGCTTAAAGACCAGATAGGTAAAAGTAAAAAGTAGGTGCAACCCTCGCAAGAAAATCCACTTATCCCTGATACAAATTGGTTTCTCCCCTCATTTGCTCCGCTCACAATAAGTAGGCTCACATGATCAGAGCCGGCCTTAAGACTTGCAGGGCCCTTTTTGGGGGTAATTTTGAGTGGCCCTATTTCGGTACACCCCTCCTACTCCTGATCTTAGGGAAATGTCATCAAAGCCTAAAATTTCCTTAGTTGAGCTCATGATTTTGCAGTAGAATATGAAGAAATCAAAATGTGCACTTAAAAAAAAAAAAGACATGCATTTTCTGCAATATGCTTAATTTTTTTTTCTAAATGAAAGCACATTTATTGAGGTACAATGCAGAAGGCTTGTAACCTTGTTAAACATATGTGAAAGGCTCCTTAAAAGCGCGGGGCCCAATTGGGAGCTATTGGTCCAATCGGCTTAAGGTCGGTTCTGCAAGAGACCGTTTGTTAATCAGGCATTGTACACAATAAATACTGGATAGTAATTTTAAAATAATAAATTAGATACATCTAAATAATTTCCTTAATACAATAATGAATAACTTTTAGGGGTCCTCTGACTTCCTTGGGGTCCCAAGGCCTTAACCCAGCGCTGTTCATGAGCCTTTCTGCTGGCAAACGCAAGTACAGACCCTTTACCCCTTTATGAAATTGTTAATATGAAAACAATCCTCTTAAATGACCAAAATTCTTTGTTACATAATTTAAAAAAAATCATGAATACTTGGCTTATTTTTTCCTCTAATATTTCTCATCATCTCACCCCCCTTTGTCACAATATGTCACACTTCAGCGGACACCCTCCCCCCTTTGTCACATGTCACGCTATGTTGCATAATGCGTGTTGTCACACTTCTTGTTACCCTCTCCCCTCCCCTTGTCACAATTTCACGATCCCCCTCCCCCCTCGAAGCGTGAAATCATTTATGAATGATCCCATAGTATATTCCACAAAATTGCTAGTATTCTCTGGAGACCTGTAAAATTGACATCAATATGCTGCCTATTGACCTAAATGCTTTGTTAGAAAACACATTGTTTTTAAAACAGAGTGAAAAATGAAAATTATTTTGAAAATAAAAAGTATAAATAAAATATAGAGATCAGAACAAAAGTAACATCTGTGTCAATATGTCTATTGAACAGACAATTTAGAAAAATATAGAAATCACTTAAGAAATGTAAAAATTGAGCTTACTTGCTGGAAAACATAAAGAAAACACACATTTGCATTAAAGCATGTATTTTTTCCCTCCATTTAGTGTTTTCTACTAATTGGAAATTTAAACAGCAAAGTTTGATTCATGTCATACAAAATGATAAATTGTCTATCAAGTGATAACAAAATATTGTAACTCCTTTAGAATGCTGCCATTAAGTTCAATTAGACAACACAAGAAAACTAAGCAAAACAATTATGTTTATTGAAGTATATATTTTAAAATAAATTCATATTTTTTATACATTCAAAGGAGATTTTTCCATACTGTGCTACAACAGTTCCTGACAAAAGTGGTCACCTTAGGCAGGTGGTCAACTTTACAGATTTTACTGTATATGTATTTCTATACAATGTCTTATTTTAAAAAATATAATAGCAGAAATGTATGCTATCAGAGCAGACTTAATGAAAATTCATTAAAATCAAGCGGCAATCGGTAAAATTTGGTACACATATTACAGCAATAAGAATTCTTAGTTTATACAAATATTTCTTATATTATAAATGTTCCATATTATTTTATGACACAGAAACCAAAAAGTTTTATTACATTAATAATGATAAATGCACTTGAAGTTTACATTTTCAAAGCATTATTACCAGCAAAATTTCAACCTTGCAGCAGGTACTTCATTAACCTGACATGCAATGCCAAAATTTAACTAGTAAGCAGTAATTTTTAATACAAATTTCTGATATGTCTTCATTCATTTTTCAAGCTTAAATTGTTCAAATCTTGGCAAATTAAAATGGAAACTATTCTGAAAATAAATAAATAAAATCAAATTAATATGCAAGTCATTTTTCATTTACAATTTTAAAACTTTATATAGTTGAATATGGTTATCGTTATTAGTTATTTTAACCTCTTTTGTAGTAACTAGGGATGTAACGAATAGTGATTTGACCGAATACCGAATATTCTGCCCTTTCTTCCAGGCCGAAGCCGAATATTCGGAACATTTCTTCTAGGCCGAATACTGAATATTAAAATTTCCAGAAAATCATTGTAATAGAAAATATTTGTTAAATTTCAAATTATTCACAAAGTCAAACACCAATGACACACAATCTATGATATATGATTTAATTCTGTTTGTTAAGAATTTAAAACTATTTGAAATAATTCTATGTTCTCTTTGTTTTGAATGTAATAAAACTAAGAATTTCATCCACAAGTGGAATAGAAATGACAGGTTTTATGGTAGTAAGCATTAGCATTATTTTACTAATTATTTAATTCAAATGAAAGAACTACTATTGCTTAGTAAACTTTCACCTTGCTCAAAACTGTTTCATGATGATATTTTAAAAGTTATAAAAGTTAATATTTTTATTTTATGGAGTTTTTTACATACCTATTTTTAAAAGATCTATTAAAATGTAATACACTTAACTGAAATATATTTTTATTTTCAAAAAATCCCAATAACTTAAGCTATCTAAATATTCATGATATATTCTAGGCTTTTTACATTTTTCTTTTACCCAATATTCAAAATAAATCAGTCTAACCAAGCAAAGTTTGATTTCCACTTTATTAATAAAAATAAAATAAATTTATCACATTCTCCATCATAATTAAATATTGCCAGCATTTGGGAGATCAAATGCTAAATATCAAATAAAATATTACAACTTTAAAATCTGTTTTTGCTCAGTCAAGCCGAAAACGAGGTTTAAAATAAGTAGTTTTTACCTAAATTATTTTTATTTATTAAAACTATATACTAATGTACTCTTTTGCAATAATTATAATACAATTTTAAACGTTTAAAATCAACTAATTTTTTTATTTTTTTACATTTCTACTGCAGCAGAACTATTAGGCCGAATATTCGGCTGGGTGATGAAATGACTATTCGGCCAAAGGGCCGAATACCGAATAGTGGCCGAATATTCGTTACATCCCTAGTAGTAACAAGTTATAAGATTAAAAAAAAAAAAATCATTCCTTCTGTTCTATTTACACATATTAATAGCCACACACAGGATAGCCAAATAAACCTTGTATATGGGCACCATTACAGTTAATGTTGAGCAGTTACAATGTTATTTGGCTATAACATCATAAATATTATGGACCCTTAAATGATGGTGAAACAGAATTTTACTCTAGCTTTAATTATTTTCCTTTTAGAGCTCAAAAGGGAGAATAAGCCAGTAGTGTAAAAGTGGCAGTTCTACGCCAGGAGGGGAATGCGCAACGTGCCACGCCCCCCTTGCGCCTGCCTCCACCGCCTCCTCCGCCTGCCGAGTAGGGTTGAGTAGTAGGGTTTCCTCGTTGAAGATGACGGGGGTTTCTGAGTGGAGTTGAGTTGTTTTACTTGCTACACCTACTTGTTGCACTGCGTCTAAAGTTTCGTTTTTAGGAATGGCAACGGAGATATAGCGGTTGTCATGACAACGGTCTCCTTCTATGAGAGAAATGGCAACGGTCTCCACGACAACGAACTTGTAATCTTTTTGAATTGCTCATGCCGCCACCTAGTGAGAGAAATTATTTTTTTTCAGACTTGGTCGTTTTCTGATGTTATACTCATGGCGCCATCTAGTGAGATAAATATTAATTCATTCATTTAAATATATTTTTCGGACTTGGAATTATTTTATTTAATTTCTCTTTCCTAGATCGGGAATCGAACCCGCATCGTCAAAAGATCTTCATGGCAGTCAAATTGTAAACGCGCAAATTGACTATGCCATGAAGACCTGATAGCTACAGTGCTAAATTGAATGTTAATATATTTCTCTTTCAGATGTTTGAGAAGACTGCCATCTAGCGAGAGAAAAATTATTTTTGAGCATAGAATATTTAATGATTTCCATGACAACGTATTTTTTACGAAGAGCCTCCTAGTGACAAAAATAGGAATAATTATTTTTCGGACTTAGTCGTTTTCCGAAGTTATTTTTGATTTCCAACTTAGATTTTTTCGCGAGTGGTAACATTAATTTTTGAATTGGCAACATGTTTTTAGTTTTAATTCCAAGGTTTGAGACGCTCATGGCGTCACCTAGTGAGAGAAATTATTTTTTTTGGACTTTATCGTTTTCCGATGTTATTTTTAATTTCCAACTTAGGTTTTTCGCGAGTGGTAACATTAATTTTTTTTTATTTCAAGAGTTGAAACGCTCATGTTGTCATCTAGTGAGAGAAATTAGTTCTAGCGAGAATTAATTATTTCCATCAGAATTAAATTTCACAATTTTTAATCACCTCATAGCACTATTTTAATCTTAATAATGTATAAGTAGTAACTATCTCCTAATTTTGAACATAGTATTTTATTTTTACACTTGTAATTTTTTCCCCCAAAATATTAAACCCAGGATTAATTGCAATCCAATCAAATAGCTTCTTGAGAAAATTTATATTTAATGTGAACCAAACAAATCAATCCTCGAAATTTACAAAATTTAAGTCAAAGTTAATTATAGAAATGTTTAAGACTTAGAAAAATTGTTAAAATCTTTTTTCCTAAAGTATGAAAGACAGAATTAAATGAGAACTTATCAAACAGTTTCTTGAAAAAGTGTGGACTTAATATGCACAAATCAAATCAATCCACACAATTTACTAAATTTTAGTCAATTAAAAGTTTTGTTGAAATATTTGGAACTTAGAAAATGACCATCAATAGGTTTATACATACTAATTTAACAATACTTTTACAAAAAAAGCGGCGATTTCTTCTATACTTAAACATGTGTTTACATTCATTTTACAGTTTTCTATGAATACAAATCAATGAATTTATATCAACTAAGACTATATTTACATTATAGATAATCATCCTTTAATCCATATTATACCACTAGATTTTTCACAAGTTTAAGAGTTTGCATAAAATAATAGAAGTTAGAACATGTTCAGCAACTTTATTTCACATAGAATGATAAGCGAATTTTTCGTGCATTTCAATATATTTATTTTATTTGTTTTTAATTAATATTTTTTTACACATTTTAACGTTTCAAACGGATACAATCTCAGAAATTATTGTGATCACATACATCACGATTAAAGAAACTTTTAAAATAGTCAAGAGCATATTGCTAAATTTGTAACTGCGAAGCAATTCAACAACCTGATTGACGTACAATGCAATACATTTAACGAACATTTCAGCTATGCAAAAGTGTTTTTAAACTTTGTCTTTAACATTTAACGAATTTTTCATTTTTTCAAAGAGTTATTTATTTTCAAAACTCTGTCTTTAACACAGTTTTTATAATTTACACAGAATAATACAACCGAGAAAAAACATTTAAGAAACTATTTGCAGCGCGACTTTCATATATTGGAAATGTTTATTACTAAAGTACGAAGAAACTTTACGTTTTAAATTTCATGTTTTGAAAAAGTCTATTACTACTTACCTACATACAAACATGGAATCTCTACTTTAAGACTAAGCTCGTATGGATATAGACCCTAACTTAAATACAGAAATGTCTAAATCGTACCAAACATAAAGTACAGAAAATTTAAAAAAAAAGTTAGAAATGTTAAGATCGAAGACTTACATTACTAACTGAAATAAAGAAACTCAACTTTCAACTAGCTCTGCAAAACTAAGATTCTTCTAATAAAAATTGAAAAGTACCATCTATACAAGACGGTGAAACTTGTCATAAAAAGTATAAAAATACTTAAATTTACTAAAACAAAAGTTTTCTATAGCAAAATGTTTAAAATTAACACGAAAAAAATGTAGAAGTACTTAGCACAAACCGCTAAAACTGAGAAACTTCATAAATGTAGAAGATATAAGAAAAAACGTAGAGAAAATGAAGACAAAAGAAAAATTCACCAATACATATCAAAAATAAAGCTAACTGAGATATACAAACGTATGTGAAAGTAAGATCGGAGAAGGTCTAATCGCGATAAAACTTGCTGTAGAAGTGATTAAACTCTGAAGGATATTTCATTTCAAAAAAAAAAATTAGAAGAAACTTTGAAAATATTTTGAAAATAAAAGCAGAGAGCTCGAGAGAAAAAAATAGCCTCCGTCTTCATTCAAGTCTCAGAAAGAAGTGACTCAAATCATAATTAAAGTCTGAATTCGTCGCAAACTGTCATGTTTAATCCATGCAAATTTCATGCTTTGAAAAAGTCTATTACTAATATACAAACTTGGAATCTTTACGTTATTCACACCTTTAATATTATTATAATCAAGCACATAACACAATAAACGAACATTTCATCTATTCAAAGACTTTCAAAACTTACTCTTTAACATTTAACGAACATCTCATTTATTCAAGAAGTTATTTATTTTCAAAACTCAATCTTTAACACAATTTTTATAATTTACATAGGGTTTATGATATACAACCGAGAAAAATATTTATCAAAACTATTTGCAACGCGTCTTTCCCACATTGAAAAGGTTTATTACTAAAGTACAAAGAAAACTTTCAAGCTATTTACAATACAAATTCCATGTTTTGAAAAAGTCTATTACTTACATACAAAATTGAAATCTTTACTTTGAAACTAAGATTGCAAACAACTTTATACAGAGTTCAAGTTAAATATAGAATTGGTTAAAATCGTAGCAACATAAAGTACAGAATATAAAAAAAAAAAGTTAGAAATGTTATACTCAAAGACTTGCATTACTAACTGAAATAAAGAAAGATAGCTTCCAACTACTACTACCAATGCAAAACTTATATTAACCTGCTAAAACTCCATAAGAAAAGTCAAAGTACTGCGCGCAAAACATCAAAACTTAGAGTTATCTAGTAAAACTTAGAACGAATAATGTAAATCTACGAAAATTTTTAAAAATAAAAGTGTTATGCACTTGCAAAATGTAAAAAGTACTGTGTACTAATGTTAAAACTTTAACTAAAACATGAAACGATGATGTAAAAATATTAAGTATAATATCTTAAAGCAACACTAAAATGTAAAAGTACAACGTACAAAACATCAAAACTTAGATTCATCTAGTAAAACTTAGTATAAAAATGTAAAAGTACTAATGATAGAACCTCAAATATACACTAATTTGATAAAAGCAAAATGAAAATGTTAAAGTGCAAAAGACAAAACATCAAACATAGATTAAGATATTAAAACAATGTATCATAAAAATTTTGAAAAAAGAAAAAGAAAAAATACTACATACAAACGGTCAAAACTTAGAACTAAAATTTTTGATAAACCATATAATTTCTAATTCGTCTAGAAAAACTTAGAGCGGAAATGTAAAATTACTGAAGTTTACAAAACAAAAGTGTTAAGCATTCGCAAGTTATTAAAACTTCAAAACGTAAAAAATGATTTCTCTACAAAAACTTAGAATGAAGTCGTAAAATTACTAAGTATAAACTGTTAAAACATCATAAAAATGTCAAAATGACAAGTATAAAGCAACAAAACATAGATTTGACTCCTGAAATATTAATCAAAAATGTAAAAATTCTAACAACAAAATCCTAAAACTCTGAAAAATTAAAAACACGCAGTACAAAACAACAAAACATGTAAAAATGCTAAGTATAAAGCTGCAAAACTCAAATTCACCCAGAAAAACTCAAAACAAAGATGTAAAAGTAAGGAACTTTTCAAAAGAAAAGTGTTATACACTTGCAAAATGTTAAAACTTAATGCAAAAATGTAAAAATTACTACGTACAAAATGTAAAAATTCTAAGTATATAACGTATTCATCAAGTGAAACTTTGTACGAAAATGTAAAAGTTTAAGTACGAAACTTAAAAAATTTGGATGGATCTACAAAAATTCAAACTAAAATCGTAAAAAGTATGAGTACAAAATGTTCAAACATTCTATAAATGCAAAAAATTTAAGAGTACAAAATACAAAACGTAAAAAAAAAAAAAAAAAGTTAGAGTTATCTTCTAAAACTTAGACTGAAGTCGAGTGAAATTACTATGAAATGTTAAAACATCATAAAAATGTCTAAATAACAAGTATAAAGTATCAAAACATAGATTTGTACATTGAAATGCACTTGCGAAATGTAAAAAGTACTGTGTACGAATGTTAAAACTTTAACTAAAACATGGAATGAAGATGTAAAAATATTAAGTATAATATATTAAAGCAACACTAAAATGTAAAAGTACTACATACAAAACATCAAAACTTAGATTCATCTAGTAAAACTTAGTATAGAAAATGTAAAAGTACTAAGCACAGAACGTCAAATATAAATTTATTTAGTAAAAACATAACGAAAATGTTAAAGTACTATGGAGATATAAAAATACTAAGTATAATATACTGAAGCAACACAAATTGTAAAAGTACAAATTACTAAACATAAAAAATTTGGAGTTATCAAATAAAACTTGAAAACATAGATTCACCATCAAAACGCAGATGTGTTTAGAGCAATCTTAATCAGAAAAATGTAAAAGTTCGAAGAACAAAATGCTAATACTGTGAAATATTAAAAAATACACAATACAAAGCAATAATGCATGAAAGAGTGCTAACTTCAAACTTAAATGACAAATTGACTTAAATGACAAAACTTAAATGTATTCAGAGAAACTTAGAACGAAAAAATAATAGTACGGAAATTTGCAAAGTAAAAGTGTTATGCACTTTTCAAAATGTTAAAACTTAACTTTTTCTACTAAAATCTGCAATTATGATGTAAAAATACTAAGTATAATATATTAAAGCAACACAAAAATATCAAAATATTAAATACAAAACGTAAAAAAAAAAAAAATTTTAGATCTGTCGACTAAAACTTAGACTGAACACATAAAATTATTGAGCACGAAATGTTAAAACATCATAAAAATGAACAAATAACAAGTATAAAGTATCAAAACCATAGATTCATCAACTGAAATCTTGATAAAAAAATGTTAAAATTCTGCAAACAAAAATGCTAAAACTGTGAAAAACTAAATATATGTAGTGCAACACAACAAAGCATGTAAAAGAAAAAAGTTCAAAATTAAAACTGAAAAAAATTGACCCTAGAAGTGGAAAAAATATAAAAGTATCATGCAGTGAGACTTCACTTCTACAGTCAATTTGTTTTCAGTCAACATAAAATAAAATTTTTAAAAGAGCATAAAAATGAAACTAATATTTAAAAGTAGATCATTAGCCATACTGTAATGCATTTTTTCAGAATATTTCAATGCAAAAGTATGTTACCAGGGCGCACCGCGAGGAGGTCGATCTACATCGCACCCCAACACACACACACATTCATGCAAACATTCACATGCACAATCATACATACATACGTAAAATAAAATAAAAATAATAATTGACTTATAGTGTTGTGGCATAATTCGTTAACATTTGCCAATTTATATGATCATTAACATCATCATATGTTAAATTATTTTTAACAAATAAACTACTCAATTTTTTCATATCAATGCAGAGTAAAATATTTGCATTCATTTGTATATACTTTTCAGAAATGGTCAAGTTCATGCATGGATGTCGCCTTTGCGATGGATGGTGGACTATGCATCCACTACATTCGTAGTGGCTAGATATACAATCGCAGATTACTTTTCTTAAGCATCTTTTCATTCGTCTATCACTATATAGACCAATCGATTGCGGTAAGATAGGCATATGTATCCTTAAAACAAATGCTATGAAAACATTTTGCATTTTTTTAAAAATGTCTTCTTTATTTTTTAGTATATGATCGCAAACCTCCTCAGATAATATGACACATTCATTTATAATATGTAGATTATCATTTAGCTGTCGCAGCTTGCAGAATCCATCAACTGATAAAACAAGAACTTCATTTCTTGCAATAAAACTGCTGTTTTTATATAGGAAATTAAAGTTTGAAAGCTTGTCTACAAACTCGATAAATGCAGCAGGGGTGATTATAATACGGTGATTTGAAAATATATTAATAATTTCGACACAAAATGAAGTTGATGTTACTACAACACTTAAAGCAGTGTCCCCATACAAAGTATAGAAGTGCTTTTTTTTTCCTCTTCCATAAAACTATGACTTTTCACAAAATCACTCATCCAGTCGTTCTCCGGAAGAACATCACACTCTTGCATCATGCTGCAAGCTGGAATCTAGAGATAAAAGAATCTCTTTTAGAATAATGCTTAATCAAAAACCAAAAATTTCACTAACCTATTTCCCAACTCAATGTTAACACCTAATGTACACCACTCACATCCTACACACATCACTTACCATATAAACAGATCCGAAAATCTTAACGGGATTTCTAACTTGTCAACATAGAATATAAAATTTTTTTCAAAAAAAAAAAAAAAAATACAATCACCATTCACATAATCTGAAAAAACACAACATACATTTCTTAAATCCAAAATATAACGTGATTTGACTTTGCTATCATTCAGATCAATGGAAACACAGGGGGAATGGAAATTTCCGGTTGAGTGAATTCGAAATTAAACCCTTTTCGAGTGGAGGGGAAAACGCGTCATGCTCTTTTCTTATCGAGCGAAAGAGAGGAAGCGAAAACAAACAGATAATTCGGGGTGAAAGATTGTAAATTTGTTCATGGGTATTTCAGTAGTTGAAAAGCTTTAAAGCTAACGTTTTTAAATTCTACACAAATCAATGTTTTTCCAAACAGAAATTTTTTTTCAACAGAAAATAATTTTTTTTTTCCCTTAAACACCTAAAATTTAAATATTTCCCATACGCGAAATCTGAAAACACATTATACATTTCCCTCCCAAAAAATTCCATACGCGTGTAACCTGAAAACATAGTATGCAATTCCCATCCAAAATATATATATAAAGTTTCTCTCTCTCTTAATCGTTCTAACAATTTATACATAATTATATCACAAAATTTTTACAAGTGTATCTTTTTCACAAAAATAAGACAACAAGCATGGGGTGTTTTTTTCTTGCGTTAATCAATTCAAAACTTAGTTAAAAAAAAATTAATGAAATCATTTAAATAATGAAATTCACTTGAGGAAAAATTTAGTTTAGAAACAAAATTTATACTATGTCTGAGTAAAAATAACCGAAAATCATAAATGAAAAAGTAATTGACTGAGAATTAAATTTATCTTTCAACAATTAAATAAATGAATTTAGCAAATAAATACTAAAGTGAATTCAGCAATTAAATAAATGAACGTAACAAATAAAATATAAGAATGAATTTACCAGTGAAAATCAAAGAATGAGTTTATCAATTTAAAAAAAAAAATGAATTTGGCAATTAAATACTAAAATAAATTTGGCAATTAAAATGTAAGAATGAATGTAACAAATAAATGAGTACTTACATTAGCAACATCGTTTAGAAGTAGAAGCAACGTTTCTTGATGATTCCATTTTCTCAAAATATAAAGTAAAATAAAGCTAATAGCAGAAAAAAGCTATGCAAAAACTATCTAATAGCAGAATAAAATCTAAGGAAAGTGAAAATACGTCTATTAGAAGCAAATGTCTGAATAGAAGTGATAGATGATTGTTAAAATTACCATTTGTACAAAATTAGTGACGTAGTGTTTAAAGGTTGCCATTGGTTTTTAGAATCGATGACATCGAAAAAATTAGCCAATGGATCTCTTTAAAAAATGACATCACGCGAGTCGAACCAATTAAAATTAGTTCACGTTTTACTTTAATTTCGTGGGCAGAGAGGAACGTGTGCAGACCATGATTTCACTCTTTAATCTCAGTGAGTAACTGATATCACCCTGAATCATAGATAATGTTAACCTTGGAGAAGCTATGACTTCATATCGAGGTCACAGCACCCCTTCTACGGTTCGGGGCAGCGATAAGACGTTTCCCCACGATCGAGTCATTTCAACTTGCTACTTCATTGAATGCGGTTAGAGCTTTGCAGTGCATTTTTTCTCCGTTTCATTGGGACTTCGTTTCATAACTCCGTTCTTGCGTTAATTTAATTTATTAGTTCCAAGATGTTTTCTCCCGTTAGTTTGAATGAGCATGGATTAAACGTGACAGTTTGCGACGAATTCAGACTTTAATTATGATTTGAGTCACTTCTTTCTGAGACTTGAATGAAGACGGAGGCTATTTTTTTCTCTCGAGCTCTCTGCTTTTATTTTCAAAATATTTTCAAAGTTTCTTCTAATTTTTTTTTTTGAAAGGAAATATCCTTCAGAGTTTAATCACTTCTACAGCAAGTTTTATCGCGATTAGACCTTCTCCGATCTTACTTTCACATACGTTTGTATATCTCAGTTAGCTTTATTTTTGATATGTATTGGTGAATTTTTCTTTTGTCTTCATTTTCTCTACGTTTTTTCTTATATCTTCTACATTTATGAAGTTTCTCAGTTTTAGCGGTTTGTGCTAAGTACTTCTACATTTTTTTCGTGTTAATTTTAAACATTTTGCTATAGAAAACTTTTGTTTTAGTAAATTTAAGTATTTTTATACTTTTTATGACAAGTTTTACTAGACGAATCCAAGTTTCACCGTCTTGTATAGATGGTACTTTTCAATTTTTATTAGAAGAATCTTAGTTTTGCAGAGCTAGTTGAAAGTTGAGTTTCTTTATTTCAGTTAGTAATGTAAGTCTTCGATCTTAACATTTCTAACTTTTTTTAAAAATTTTCTGTACTTCATGTTTGGTACGATTTAGACATTTCTGTATTTAAGTTAGGGTCTATATCCATACGAGCTTAGTCTTAAAGTAGAGATTCCATGTTTGTATGTAGGTAAGTAGTAATAGACTTTTTCAAAACATGAAATTTAAAACGTAAAGTTTCTTCGTACTTTAGTAATAAACATTTCCAATATATGAAAGTCGCGCTGCAAATAGTTTCTTAAATGTTTTTTCTCGGTTGTATTATTCTGTGTAAATTATAAAAACTGTGTTAAAGACAGAGTTTTGAAAATAAATAACTCTTTGAAAAAATGAAAAATTCGTTAAATGTTAAAGACAAAGTTTAAAAACACTTTTGCATAGCTGAAATGTTCGTTAAATGTATTGCATTGTACGTCAATCAGGTTGTTGAATTGCTTCGCAGTTACAAATTTAGCAATATGCTCTTGACTATTTTAAAAGTTTCTTTAATCGTGATGTATGTGATCACAATAATTTCTGAGATTGTATCCGTTTGAAACGTTAAAATGCGTAAAAAAAATATTAATTAAAAACAAATAAAATAAATATATTGAAATGCACGAAAAATTCGCTTATCATTCTATGTGAAATAAAGTTGCTGAACATGTTCTAACTTCTATTATTTTATGCAAACTCTTAAACTTGTGAAAAATCTAGTGGTATAATATGGATTAAAGGATGATTATCTATAATGTAAATATAGTCTTAGTTGATATAAATTCATTGATTTGTATTCATAGAAAACTGTAAAATGAATGTAAACCCATGTTTAAGTATAGAAGAAATCGCCGCTTTTTTTGTAAAAGTATTGTTAAATTAGTATGTATAAACCTATTGATGGTCATTTTCTAAGTTCCAAATATTTCAACAAAACTTTTAATTGACTAAAATTTAGTAAATTGTGTGGATTGATTTGATTTGTGCATATTAAGTCCACACTTTTTCAAGAAACTGTTTGATAAGTTCTCATTTAATTCTGTCTTTCATACTTTAGGAAAAAAGATTTTAAAAATTTTTCTAAGTCTTAAACATTTCTATAATTAACTTTGACTTAAATTTTGTAAATTTCGAGGATTGATTTGTTTGGTTCACATTAAATATAAATTTTCTCAAGAAGCTATTTGATTGGATTGCAATTAATCCTGGGTTTAATATTTTGGGGGAAAAAATTACAAGTGTAAAAATAAAATACTATGTTCAAAATTAGGAGATAGTTACTACTTATACATTATTAAGATTAAAATAGTGCTATGAGGTGATTAAAAATTGTGAAATTTAATTCTGATGGAAATAATTAATTCTCGCTAGAACTAATTTCTCTCACTAGATGACAACATGAGCGTTTCAACTCTTGAAATAAAAAAAAATTAATGTTACCACTCGCGAAAAACCTAAGTTGGAAATTAAAAATAACATCGGAAAACGATAAAGTCCAAAAAAAAATAATTTCTCTCACTAGGTGACGCCATGAGCGTCTCAAACCTTGGAATTAAAACTAAAAACATGTTGCCAATTCAAAAATTAATGTTACCACTCGCGAAAAAATCTAAGTTGGAAATCAAAAATAACTTCGGAAAACGACTAAGTCCGAAAAATAATTATTCCTATTTTTGTCACTAGGAGGCTCTTCGTAAAAAATACGTTGTCATGGAAATCATTAAATATTCTATGCTCAAAAATAATTTTTCTCTCGCTAGATGGCAGTCTTCTCAAACATCTGAAAGAGAAATATATTAACATTCAATTTAGCACTGTAGCTATCAGGTCTTCATGGCATAGTCAATTTGCGCGTTTACAATTTGACTGCCATGAAGATCTTTTGACGATGCG
The DNA here is from genome assembly GCA_038502835.1 of Octonoba sinensis. Classification (NCBI taxonomy): domain Eukaryota; kingdom Metazoa; phylum Arthropoda; class Arachnida; order Araneae; family Uloboridae; genus Octonoba; species Octonoba sinensis. The sequence goes on along the minus strand of CM076598.1, from coordinate 5,726,446 downwards.
GGTTCGATTCCCGATCTAGGAAAGAGAAATTAAATAAAATAATTCCAAGTCCGAAAAATATATTTAAATGAATGAATTAATATTTATCTCACTAGATGGCGCCATGAGTATAACATCAGAAAACGACCAAGTCTGAAAAAAAATAATTTCTCTCACTAGGTGGCGCCATGAGCAATTCAAAAAGATTACAAGTTCGTTGTCGTGGAGACCGTTGCCATTTCTCTCATAGAAGGAGACCGTTGTCATGACAACCGCTATATCTCCGTTGCCATTCCTAAAAACGAAACTTTAGACGCAGTGCAACAAGTAGGTGTAGCAAGTAAAACAACTCAACTCCACTCAGAAACCCCCGTCATCTTCAACGAGGAAACCCTACTACTCAACCCTACTCGGCAGGCGGAGGAGGCGGTGGAGGCAGGCGCAAGGGGGGCGTGGCACGTTGCGCATTGCTCCTCCTGGCGTAGAACTGCCACTTTTACACTACTTAAGCCAATTATAAATTTATAATGGGGGGGAATTTTAAATTTGAATTTCATATTAAAATTGTTCTTTAATATGGTTTAATTTAATGCATGTACAATTGATACAAGACAAAAGGGGAAAAAATCTTTGTTTTACTTATGTTGGAAGGATTACAACCCTACCTAAAAATAAAGCATAATTATTCAAACGTCAGAGTTGAATATCCAGAATAACATATGCCTCAGCCGAGGAGGTTTCAGCCACTTCCGAAATAAATTTAAACATTAAGGTTTTAATATTTTTAAATTTCAAATTGGAAAGTTCTTTTAATCCTTGGCCTTAGCCAGGATTTCATAAAAGGAGGGCTTTCAACTTTTCCCAAACTGCAAAAGAAACATACTACTGTCCCAACAAAAATCATTTTGTTTTCGGTGTTCATTTACTTGAGAGTTTCTTTAGAACAATACTTTTTCATCTATTCAAGATGCAGAAGATTGTAAATAAAATAAAAATAATTTACAGTTCGACACAGTATGTCAAAGAATTTTTAAGACTAGATTTATAAAATAAAATAAAAACTAGTAATTATATATTTTTATGTGTTTCTATTAAAAATAAGCTCCTTCGGCTTCAATTCATTCAAAGTGGTTTAACAACGATTCAACTGCTTGTTCCGACTCACCCATTGTGGGAGGACTGCCTCTAAAGCTCACGTCCAGCCAGTTTGTATAGTGTTATCAAAGCAAAAGAAAATAGTAAACAAATGAACTGAGGTTTTGGCAGTGAATCAGCTGATAGTTAAGGAGTTTCAAGAATGCTTGATAGCAGATAGCGCCTCTAAGCTTAGTTCCAGATGTAGGCTTAAAAATTCTTTGACACATTGTGTACAAACAGCTGTGAGGCAAGCTTTGGAGGCAGTTCCACAATGTGAGATGGAACATGCATTTGAATCGTTGTTAAATCGCTGTAACAAATGTAATGAAGCCAAAGGAGCTTATTTTGAATAAAAATACTTTTAAAAATATATAATTACTAGTTTTTATTTCATAAACAGTCTTAAAAATTCTTTGACACTATATTATAACATCTTCCATCTATCAGGTTTTATACAGCTCAGAAATGCTCGATAAACTTTGCAGAAGCTTATTGAACATGCAAATTATACAGCCAAACAAATATTGTTACTTCATTGTAACAACATTCTTCTATTTTGCGAAATCAATTTTATCATAAACCTCCTATAAGGAACAGTTTTTGAAGTGGACGCTTTAGAGAGCTCTGCAGCCTCTGAAATATGACTGCAGTTCTCAAAGAGAGAGCAATTGCAAATTAACATTAAAGGAAATTTTAAAATGTATATTTTCTTCATTTCTACCGATGGGAGGGGTTTGACTCTTAAAACACTCCCTCTGGGCCACGACCCTTCCTAAAAACAATATTCTATACATACCACTGGTTATCACTCAGCCAGTCGCATAGTCCTGGAAAATAAAAGATAGAGGAATACTTACAGATATAAATTAAGTCAATGAAATATAAAGTGGAGGAAGGGCACGCCATGGCCTCTTGACTTCACCACTGCATTGAGCAAAGATTGTTCCTACAAATACTGTTTTCAAAAATGTCAATAAGAAAACATAATAAAAAGTAATGAAGGAAGCTTGACAGTCATATCAATTTAAAAGTAATGATTCCATATTTTGAATAACTTAGCTCTAGGGAAACTTCAAATGAGGTCAGGACCGTCAAAAGCCAAGGCAGGCCTAGTGCTAATTCTCCCCCCCCCCCTTCTCACGCTTGCATTACAGCCAAAAACATTTTACTCTCATCACTACTACATGGTGTAGTCGAGGGGGGACGACGTCCTCTTACCTTTTTAATTGAATACAAACGTCCTCCCAAGTTTCTTACATTTTAACATAAGCAAAACCCCACTTTTGATTTCAATTGCCTATCTTCGTATGTATAAGCGTTCCCCCCCCCCCTCCAACTTTTTTTTCAGGACTACACCACTGCTGCTACTACAATGCAAAAACGAACCTTTCCAAAGACTGAGCCCCATGAATCGGCCATGTCGGACACTACCTCTTAAGACACTAGGAGGAAGAATACTTGGTTCAGTGGGCAAGTATCAGAAGGATGTTATTCACCGTCAAAACATAGGGTTGTCTTTCAACTAATTGTCAGGATTGTACCTTTCCAAATTTAAATACAATATTGATGAAGGCTTCTAGAAACTCATTGCAGATCATTATTTGCTGTATGTACTATCATTCTATATTTTATTGTTGAAGCACAAAAAAGTTTCTAATTAAGCTGGATAACTGATGCAACAAAATTCGCATTTTAAACTGAAAACTTGTATTAAAATACTGCAAATTAACTGCATTAAATGATGGGCTATTTCACAGTATTTTGTCCAAACGTGTAGAGTCCGCAACATGACTTTTTTTGTTATAACTACGTAATTTACTAATTGCTTCATTTTTGTGATACCAATGTGTGTACGGTGAAGTTCTTTCAGTGTTGATTTTTTGAAGTGATTTTGGAATCATGACTCTTGATCCTTTGAACAAAATTCCACTTTCGTACGTGAATTCCAACGCTTTTTTATGATCGTCCTGGATTTCTTGTATAATTTTTGATAAAAGTTCATCCTTTTCAGTTTCTAGTGGGCCATTTGGGGTTGAAATCTCGAAGATACTAGAGAGGCATACTTGATTGATTTCCTGGTTGATTTGAATGTCAAATAATGTTTGTTTTTGATTAATAGGTGCTCTGGAAAGGCAATCAGCATTTTTATTTTCACTGCCTTTCTTGTAGATAACTTCATAGTCAAATGCTGTCAAAAATGTAGCATATCGAAGTAAACGTGCTGATGTCATTGGTGGCAATTTGTTGCTTGGATGGAAGATTCTTGTTAGCGGTCGATTATCTGTTGCCAGTTTGAAGTGTCTTCCATACAAGTAGTTGAAGAAATGATTAGTCGAGAAGACTATAGCTAGAGCTTCACGGTCAAGTTGTGAGTAATTTCTTTCAGCAGCTGTCAATGATCTTAACGCAAACGCAATTGGCCTTTCTTGATCGTCGATGATGCGTGACAACACTCCTGCAACACCTACTGGGCTGGCGTCGCATGTGAGAATAATTGGGAGCTCTGGATCGAAAGGTATCAAAAATTGTTCACTGCAAATTTCGCTCTTTAACTTGAGGAATGCTGATTCACATGATGCAGTCCACCGATATTGAGTGTTCTTATGAAGAAGCCGTCAGAGACGATATGTCGTAGTCGAGTGTTTTGGTAGGAATCTGGAATAATAGGTTACCATTCTCCAGTGGTGTAGTCCTGGAAAAAAAGGTGGGGGGACGCTTTCAAATGCGAACATATATCTTTGTCACCCGAAGCAATTTGCTTTCAAAATGTTTCCAGAAGGTGGGGGGCGACGGGCCCAGGTACCCCCAAATTCCCGAAAATTTTCGCAATGTAGCATATATTCCTCCCTGACCCCCCCCCCCCCCACAAAAAATAAATTTCTGGCTACGGCCTTGGGGTAAGCTACATATTTTTTTTTTGTCTAATGTCTGCTAATAAGCTCAAATCAAGACTAACAACCAAAAGTTGTGAAATCAGGCCAGCTGTGCCCCTCCCTCACTATTTCAGATGAATTTAATTCAATACTTTTTTCCCTTCATATTATTAATATATCATTAAAATATGTCTGAAAACAAAGAATAAGTCCGAAAAAAAGTATTAATGCATAAAATAAGTCGATTTGTTCATTTTTAAATAGTTATTGAATTATTTGTAAACAATATTTTAAAATAGGGAGCTATGATATGACAAAAATGTGCATGTATTTGTTACCCCCCTCCCCCCAAAGAAATTTTGGGGGGATAAATATAGATGTGTTTAGCAGACTAACTAAATCATCACCTTTAAGGAACCATCTTCTTAAAATAGCTTGAATCACAAAAATGTTCATTTTTTGGTAAATCAAATTACATTCAAAAGGTTAAAAAAATATGATCCCATTGAGATCCCAAGTTGAAATTTTGCATAAACGAAGATAAAATAGACAGAAATATGTGAGAATATTTTGAAAATTTTTCATACGTTTTTCGAGAAATTTAAAATTTAAATTTTAAGGTCATTTTTTTAAATTAAAAATTTTAATAAAATTAGTCATGATGCATATCATTTGAAACGGCATTCATTATGCTTTTTATTTGAACTTTTTATTTCTATTTGTTGACGATTCACAACATTCCAGGTAGAAGGCAAAGGGTTAAAACTCAATGCACATTGCATTAAAAAAAAACAACAGAATTCACATGCATATAAATAAATGTATTATATTTCCCAAGCTAGAGGAAAATGACACAACTGACTACTAAATACAATTTCCTATTGATATAAAGAACTGCTATTGATTGCATATAGGAGAACAAAAACCACCTCTGCTTTAAATTTTGATTAATCAATGATTTACCATCAAGATACTTACACTGATTGCAGGTTGATATGTGGACTATTTAACATCTCTTCTCCAACTTTTAAAAAAAGACCCAGACATAAATGAGTTTTGAAAGAACAATTTTATTCATATAATAAAAATAAAATACTTACAAAAATCACCGAAGAAAATGTTTATTTACAGTAAATATTACATAAAAATAAACCCTATTGATTTTTTTCAGACCCCATTCTTTTCAGGGGCAAGAAAGTCATGTCCTAATGTTGTGTTTCGCAGTTGTGCTCCAAATTAGTCTTTGCTGCACCTGCAAGAAAAAAAATTTTTTTTTTTTTTTTTTTTTTTTTTTTTTTTTTTTTTTTTTTTTTTTTTTTTTTTTTTTTTTTTTTTTTTTTTTTTTTTTTTTTTTTTTTTTTTTTTTTTTTTTTTTTTTTTTTTTTTTTTTTTTTTTTTTTTTTTTTTTTTTTTTTTTTTTTTTTTTTTTTTTTTTTTTTTTTTTTTTTTTTTTTTTTTTTTTTTTTTTTTTTTTTTTTTTTTTTTTTTTTTTTTTTTTTTTTTTTTTTTTTTTTTTTTTTTTTTTTTTTTTTTTTTTTTTTTTTTTTTTTTTTTTTTTTTTTTTTTTTTTTTTTTTTTTTTTTTTTTTTTTTTTTTTTTTTTTTTTTTTTTTTTTTTTTTTTTTTTTTTTTTTTTTTTTTTTTTTTTTTTTTTTTTTTTTTTTTTTTAAGATTCCTTTAAGAATAGCTCTTTACCAATGCTGTTGTGATGACTGCTTATATTTTCCTAAAGATGTATGTATAAAATTACAATTAGTAATTTCATACAGTAGATCCCAGTTAATCGAACCACATTGGGACGTGATCATTTCAACCGGCTGGTTTGATTACGCAACTACAGCCTGTGTAACTGACGTTCTATACGTTATATATTAAAGTGTTTTTATGCTTATTGTGAGGTACACATTTTTACCAACATCCAAACAAGAAATAATATACAGTTCACAAAATTTATTCAATTAAAAAATTTATTTAAACAAATTTAATGCAATTGTCATTATGTGAAAACACTAATCAAAGGAGTCTTTTACACACATTCAACAGTGTTCAGATCGATACGGCTTGGTTACGTTCCATTCACAGAAAATTAAGTTTTAAAAAGTACACAACAACTATTAAAACTTCCATTAAAGTATAAATTGTTTTTTTTTACAATAAAAGAATTTTTAAATATTTATAATTTAATATTATTGTATGTGCTGTTTGCTGAGCCAAGTAAATTCGAAAATTCATTTGAACTTTAACCGTTGATTTAATAGTAGTACTGCCATCAAGTGGGAAGTTTGTAAAAAAAAAAACATGTTCCCTATAATTATCATTAGATTTTATTGAAAGTTACAGGAATTGTAATTAATGTTTAATAAATTATTTTTTATGTTTGTTCTTAAATACATTCTAGGCGGGCAACTTATGGCTCTGGTTTTATATTTTCTTTCATTTCTCTGTTCAGATAAAACGGATTTTTGGTCCAAATAAGCGAATAATATTAGGCTTTTGTAATAGGAAATGTTTTGGTTCCTTAGAGTTTGGTCTGAATAAGCGGCTGGTCTGATTATCCAGTGGTCCAATTAAGCGGATTCCATTGTATTATGTTTTAAACATAAATAGTGGAACCTCAAAAATCCGAACTAATTAGGGTTGATCCCTTTTCGAATCCGGAAAGTTTAGATTTTCCGGGTGGCCTATTTAATTTCTTGTTTTTATCTGAATAGTAACCCAGCTAGAAAAAGTTTGCACAAAAAGTGCAAAAAAAAAGTGCCCAAAATGTGAGCGTATTTGGCACCTCTGATTGTGCATAAAATGTGCAAACTGAATTGTGCATAAAAAGTGCACAGCAATCATGCATAGTAAAATTTCATGGCGCCATCTATAGGGCGTCTGAGTAACCTTCCCTACCGTGTGAATGAATGAGACAGGATCTGGGTTTGAACTGACGACCTTTCGTTTACCAATCCAACGCTCGAACCACTGCGCCACAGACTCCGCTGGTTTGGGGAGAAGTTTTGCTATGTTATGTATTTACGGAGGTGGATTATCTTTCATTAGTTGCATTAGGGAGCAATGAAGATGAAGAAATCTAAGCTATGATAGTTGTTGTAAATTAAACAATTTTTGTTGTTCAGTGACATTCAACAAAGTATCTAAAGAAAACGGATAATGATATGAGATTTGTCTAAAGTTTTATTACGTTACTGATAGTGGATCATCTGACAATTTAATGATCATTGGTCACAATGATATAAAATCACATAATTCAAATAAAATAATATATTTTTACTGCAGTTATTCGGTCTTATCTTTTTTCTTTCTTTCTCTTTTTTCTCGATTTAAGCATAATATACATTTTAAACAGCATTAAATAACTTCGATTAAAAAAGTGCCAATTTAAAATGTATTATTTCAATATAATCTACATCATTGAAGACATTTATTAGATATTAATGTGCTAACGAGATGACTACTTACATTTTTTTTTTCATTATCGTAAGCGATTGAATTATCCGAATGTAACATAAAAAGTAATAATGTATGTTATCAATTAAGAAAAACTACTTTTTTTGGTGTGAAATTCGATCTTCTCATAGTCTTAATGAGCATCAATAGGGAAATATATAATAAAAATTATTATTATTTTTTGTATTGAATTGAAAAGTAGACTTTTTTGGGAATTTCACAGATACACAATTTTTGCAAACACATACAATTGCAAGTACTGTATGCACAAAATGTGTACTATTATTAAAGCCTTGCTTGAGCCCTGAATAACATGCAAAAGTAAATTAATTTTTTTTTGTATTCGGTTATAAAATTTCTCATGAGCGACAGTTCATGTAAAAATTTAGAGATTTTCTCATACCCTGATGAATGTATATACATAGTAAACCAAGTAGTAGTTAATTATGTGGTACAAAGAAAGAAAACCATTAGTTTGGAAAAAAAAAATTTGAAGTTTTTGAAGAATTGAACCAGATTTGTGTTATAGGTAAGATTTTTTTTAAAAAATGCACAATTTTCGCAAAAAAATATAATTTTACAAATATTTTGTGCAAAAAATGTGCAAAGTTTTTATAAACGCAGAATATGCACTTTTTGGTGTGCATAAAAAGTACACAAAATTTGCTCAAAAAATGTATACTTTTTGTAGTATTCAAAAATTATTCACTTTTTGTGTAAAAATTGTGTACAATGTTATACTGTTGTGCAAAAAAAGTGTACACTTTTTCTAGCTGGGAATCCAAAAGTCTTTGTTTAAGTTAATACTAAAACAATTTTACCTCTGATAAAGCATGATTGCTTAATACATCACCTACATTATAGTAGCAGGAATAGTGTTGTAAGTGTGCACTATGCAGTATAAAGAAATACTGTTGAGCTAAAAGCATGTTTCTCTTGGAGAAATCAAATGCGTACTAGCGTACTGTTCTATCCCGCTCACTGCCTGCTGGTTTCTCCTTTCCCCCATCTGGACATCTCAGCCGTGTCGCCCACGTAAACAAGTGACGACACGTTCAACATATAATAGTTGAGATGCCTTGCTTCGCTTATTTGCTGTTGAAGCAAAAGCTGAAGAAGATGCATTAATCTTTTGCGGCCGGTGTTGAGTTGCGTACTCGGTGTCTCCCCGGTTTCGCCGACAAAAAATTTCTTTCCCCCCCTTTTCCCCTGTTTAAATTTCCCTTTTGAAATGTTTCTGGATTTCTAGGGATTTCAAGTCGGAAGCGGTGGGGACTGGTTCTGGGTCACTGTCCACTCTTTTCTTAATCCTTTTGTCCACCCCTTCTAATCAGTATGACTCACCGCAGGTGCAGAAGCACGTGGTGATTTGGATTTTATTTTGCATTGATTTGTTCGGTTTTGCGACGAACTTATTTGATTTCTCTTTGAGCAGCATGATACACACTGCAAAAAGGCTGTTGGGAAGAGCATGATACACACTGCAAAAAAATTTCAAATTTTTAAAATGGTTAACTGTGGATTATGATCCACAAAAAATCCGGTGGTACGTTAATGTTTTTTAAAACTAATATTAATTATGTTTGTTTAAAATATAAAGTTGAAGTACAGATTTGAATTAAAACAACTATCTTTTGTTTAGTCCCCTAATTAAATTATATGTGTGAAGAAGGTGTTAAATGTAAACATTTGGGAAATGGGGGTAATATTCATGCAATGAAAAGATTTTAAGGAAGCATTCAGATTTATAAATAATTATATTTTGGACATTCAACGCTTGTTATTTTTAAATTAACTAGGCGTGCCGCCCGGCGTTTCACGGGCTAAAACAAATAAAGAGAAAAATTCAGAAATAACGCTAATAGTCCATGTAGAATTTCTAAGAAGTACATATAAGGTCAAAAGTTCCTTGAATCCTCAGGATAATACTCCCCAAAAAGTCGGGTTTTTTTTTTTGCAAATCCATTTTTATGCTAAGCAACAATCCCTAAAAATGTTATGCTAAGCAATGGCCTTCGCGCGAGCCTAAATAAGAGCAACAGTAACTAAAATCATAGATTAATTAAGGCCGGAGCCTGCTTTAGAAGGCTCAAAAAAAACTAATTTTTTTTTTTTTGCTTAAATCGATTCCTAATATATCTAAGAATATGCATGTAAAGTTATAGAGGCTAATTCTCAATATTTTAAAAAATATAGCCCTAAACGTGGCCAAATGTCGAGCAGGTGTAAGAGCACTCGGGCAGCTGGAGCGTGCGCCTTCCCCTCGGTCGAACAGCTCCGAACTATGTATGTGAAAAGGTTCAAAGGTCGTTCGAAATAATATTTTGAATTCGTAGAAGTACCGACTCAAGTTGTAATACAGATTATAACGATATATTCGATTATAACGATTTGGTATATGGCGCAGGAATAGCTGATTAGCGTATCATCACTGTAAGTAATAGAAAATTAACATTTTTCCGATCGTAAACTTTCAAGCGCGTTTTCTCGATTTTTTGTTTTTTCTAAACTGGCGGGCGTGATTGCGAGAAAACTAGACGACCAAACAAAACGAAACAAAGCATGCCAGCTTCAGTTTTATATTCTCTTCTATTTGAACTAAAAAAATTCTGAACAACTTTTTTAGCAATTTGAAGCGATTTTTTTGTTGTAAAAAAGACACTTATTTTTTCAAACCTGAGAAAAAATTTTAATTTTTCAAATTTTCGGGTTTTTCTTTTAGTTTAAATAGAAGATAAATATATAAAAATTAAAAACATTTTTGTTTTTTTTTTGTTTCCGACGAAAATTACGAGCGCCATCTTTCCCGCCGATCAGAGACCGCAATTGCAAGGTGTTGCACAAATGTGTATAAAAATCTGCTGCATTTGAATATTTTTGTCTTTTTTTTTTTTTTTTTCTTGTTCAAATATGTAATAAAATGATCTGAAATCTTTGCTAGACTTGCTTTTTTTTTCTGTCCGGAAAAAAATCCTCAAAAAAACGCTTCTTTTTGGCCTTCTAAAGCAGGCTACTGCCTTAAGTACAATGCTCCCAAAAAGTAGGTTTTTTTTTTTTTTTGCGTTCGATTTTTGCTACGAAATCGTTGTACGCCCGGCGCTGCGCGAGCTTAAATACAACACGACATTGAAATTCCTTATTATCTATCGATACACAGACATACAGACATGGACCGATATTAATAATAGAGAAATTCAAAAAATTGACATCAGAATAAAGACAATTAATTATCCCATTCCATCCTTTTTCGATTTTACGCCATTTTTGTTTTATGCATTCAGAATAATTAACAATCTTTAAATGTTCCCGTTAAAATACGAATAATCCACTTTTAACAAGTCGAGAAATTGCAGAAGAGTTTGGCATTCATCATACAACTGCTGGATATTACATTAAATCTCTTGGGTTTGTGTTAAAGCAAAGTGTTTGGGTTCCACATGAGTTATATTTTTTTTTAAATACGACAGAACTTTCCCTCCAACTTAAAAGCTATCAAACATTAGCTGTAATAAAATATTCTTGTTGAAAGTTCATCATCTAATGTCCTAAAAACCGGTCCCAATTTTTGTATGAATTACGTTCTTAATTAATTTCCATTTCTTTTTTCCAACCTACTCCTAGCCTTGAAATAAGCATATTGCTGGGTATTTAGTAAGAATAGTAAATTATTTGTTTTAGCACGGTAAAAGGCTTTTAATTATTTGAAAATTTAAAAAGAGAGAGATTAGGCAATTAATTTATGTCAAAATTATCTGTTTGAACTATTTATAGTCAAAACTTTTATTTTATTGCGTTTATTTGTTTATATTTTTAAAATTGATTCTTCTGCATATTATAATAGTTTGAGGGGTGCTAGACACCCAATTGAAACAACGAAAATTGAGTTTTTTGTGAAATTAGGCTTTCTACCTATTTGATAATGTTTTTCAAAACCCTTACAAACGCAAAAAGCATCATATTTTGGTAAACAAATATGGCTGCCAACAGAATTCTGGAAACGACAAACATTTAAAATAGTGTTTTTGGATTCAACAGCATTCAGGAATAAACGGTGTATCTCCAATTTCACGCCGAACTATTGCAACTTAATATGAAATGACACGGATGGAAATTTATGTCGGCGAAACCGGTGATTAGCCTACGATGTTTTTCCCTCTTCGAGGGAATTTGTCAATGAGTGGGGGAAGGAAATTTTAGTGTCGGCGAAGCCGGGGATGAACCGCGTACTCCCCATGCAAATTACGGATGACGTAGGTGTTTGCGTGGGGAGGTCGCAACTCGTATATAAGGCAGGCGGCAGCAGGCATTGTGGCTTGACCTCGTTTTTCCCAATGTGTTAGTACATCATTTTTAATTTTTGCTTCTGAAGAATCTGTTTGGAGGTGGATTCATCCGTGTCATCTGCGGCGTTTGTTGCTCCTAGAGTACATATTCTTTTAAAGTTTATTGTTTCTTGTTGGACCAATTTTTACGACATGGTTGGATACCTATTTCCCAGAGCCTAAGATTCGTCATTGATGCTAAAATCTCCCGACAAATAATACTGGAGTTTTGAAGATCCCTGCCTGGTCGACCATAAGGTGTGAGGTGCTTGCCTTACTTAATTGGATTGGCGGCGAATGATCATCTAAATTAACATCCGATACCAACGGATTTTTCTTCTGTTGTGAAACCGGTGATGGCGAATGTTTATACCTGGACTCCGGTGATACTTCATATACGTGATGTGCTCATAAGTTGGGGACTTTTGGTGACTATATAGTTCTTCTTAATGTGAATATTTTACTTCGGTGTTGTGCTAAATTTGTTTGAAATATTTAGGGTCAGACAGACAGACGATAGATGAATTTCCGGTACACAGGGCCGAAGGCCCTTTTGCCCGGTATCAGTGAGACAGACTTAGAGAGTAGACCAATCCCGTGAAAGGGGTGGAGTTAAGGGTGTAGTATGAAAGGATAAGAAACGAAGGTAACATAGGTAAAGCAATTTAGAATATATATGAGGAATTATGCGATTAAATTCGAGTAGGTAAGCATAATATCAAGTACTTGAAAAACATGGGTAAAGCAATTTAGAGTACGAATGAGGATAAATGCGAATAAATGCGAGAAGATGTAAATAGTATCAAGTAATAACAAAACATGGTGAAGCAATTTTAGTAGATAAGAGGCAAAATGCGAATAAATGCGAGTAGATGCGAATAGACTCAGTATTTACAGTATGTACAAGGTTCAGCAAAGTTCTTCATGGGCGAAGAGGTATCAGGGTGAACCATAAGGTTAGGTAGCCCGAGTCGGCCGGGGCCGACGCCGCCTACGTTTCCTTTCAAGTTTGTAGGGAAGAGTCATCGCACTAGATGGATATGGATGAGTTCCAGAGTTAGTTACAAACTCAAGCTGGGCTCGTATTAGAGGGTTGGGGTGGGTTTCCAGCTTGGTATAGAATTCAGTAGCAAGATCAATAATGCAGTTAGTGATTGGGTTGACGTTTAAGTCTCTATGTATTACAGAGTTCCTGACGAACCATCTTGCTGAGACCATTTTTCGCAAGGCACGATTTTGAAGAACTTGCAGTTTCCACAGATGAGTTTTGGCCGCATGCCCAAAGATCGTGATTCCATACAGAAATGTTGGTCGGACGACCATGGTGTATATGAGTAAATATTTAGGGTCGTTTTGAATGTTATGCTTTTAACTTGTTCTTAATAAATGTTCATTTATTTACAAATACTAGTAATATCTTTTCTCTCAAAAAATTCCATGCTCTAATTTTTCAGTTAGCTATTTTAAGAAATGTTTTAGTTCATTTTTCAACTAATTTAAAATGTAACTTCTAAGGCCAACAAATACAAAGCTAGTGTGCTAATGCTAATGTTTATATGTATTGGTGTGATGTACCGATTCAGTTCGTTACGTCAACCAAAGATTACCAAACTCAGTTCTACATAATAAGGTACAGAACTGTAATACATTGTATTCAAACACTTGTTAAAAGTGTCTGCCATTTAAAAAAACTAACTTAGCTTTTGAATCGTGATTATTTATTTTTCCACTTCTCAAATCTCATTTTACGCTTTCACTTCTCTAGCTGTTCAGATTATTCCGAGTTTTGGATCTCCTGGGTTCAGATTTCTGAGGTTTTACTGTATTTAATCAGTTTTATTGTGTTATTTTTTTTAATATTTTTTCTGCTATATTAGGAAATGATAAATATGAAAACTTCTCCAAAAACTACAAAGCATTCTATGCTCGTTTTGGTGTGCACTTGTAGCCGAAATGATATTTTCCTCTTAGATTTTATTCTTCTAAAATATTTAATTAAATATATTCTTTATGAACTCTTTAAATTTTACTTATATTTGTAGGTACGAGCGTTCTTAAGTCCTCCAATAGAAGGAGTGGTACTTCAAACGTATGGGGCTGGAAATGGACCTTCACAAAGAAAAGACCTTTTTGATGAATTCAAAAGAGCATATAGACGAGGAGTAATTATCGTTAATTGTACACAGTGCTCTCTTGGACAAGTTGATCCATCATATGAAACAGGAAGTGTAAGTGTTCAATATTTAACTAAGCACTAGAGAGTAACATTAATTTAAAGGATATCAAGTTTTGCAGCAATATGTTTATGTTTTGTTGTATGTACCAAAATATGAATTGCAGTTTAATAAGACTTTTTTCATATGATTTCATATTTTTTTCATATATTTTTTGTATGTGTTGAGAATATATGGTGAATGTAGTTGAAAAATATCAGTAAATCATGCTTATAAGCACTTAATTATGTCTGCAACATAAATCCTCTGCACAAAGATGGTTGATAATCGTTCTGTTAGAAGTGAGAATTATCAATTACGATACAGCAAATTATCCTAGTTTTACATAGTTGTTGTCTTATAGTAGTTGTAGTTTTAGTTTATACAATCTTGTCTGCCTGTTGACAGCTGATATTTGATCACGGCTCCTCCTGAACCTAATGGTGGTTCTTGTAAAAAGTATGAGGAAATCCTTAACATATCAGTCTTTAATACCTTTTCTATACTGAACAGTAAGTATTCTCGAATAATCAGGATCTGGAATGTTTATCTAACTCTATGGGGGGAATCAATTTACTCTTATGGAATCAAATATTTTTCTTATATTAAGAAAGTTGTTTTCATGTATGAAATTTCTGATTTAATAGTATACAAAACTATTTTGCTATCAGCTATCCTGATAATAACCATGACTTTGTACTAACCACATTCGAATACTTAATAAATTATAATGTCCTTATATAAAGACAAATAAAATTGTGAAATGAGCTTTGATCGCAGAAATCTGTTGATTTTTCACTTTTGGGAAACGCGTACCTAGCCGAGGCTGCTATTTTTCCTGTATGATGGTCATTCATAATTGCCTCTAAGATGGAATGTAAAACTAATTTTTATTAGGAAAATTTCATTTTAAAATAAAAATCTTACTCTTGAGGGAAATGCTATGTCCATTAATGTCGAATGTATACTATCATTATTAATTGTTGTTCTAAAATTAGTTCTCTGCTTTAATTGTTCTCAATATGTTTTCTAGAAAATATAATTAAAATTATGTTTAAAAACAGTATAGTGTAAAGAGAAGGAAAGCAATTGGTTTTAACGCTCTGCATCATAGTGTAGACTGTATGTAACATAGCATTTGATCCCTTGCTAAATTCATAGAATTGATTTTATAATGTGATCATGCACTATAGCCCGTAGTTTACACTCTGAGCTAACGAACTACTATCAAATAAAACAACTGCATGGCGCTGCTTGTCGAAAATTGAAATTTTTTCTTTGACTTTGATCTATATCATAAAAAAGTGCCGGCCGACTGCGATTTCAAAAAATAATAAAATATTGATCTGCATGTGTTTCATGTACTATCTTTTAAAATTGGAGAAGTTGTTGTTTGCACTTTATTATGTAATGTTATTTTTATCACTTTTTGCATTTTATCTTGTTTTGTTAGTATTAGTGTTTGTTGCTCTTAGGCTACATCAGGCAAAAAAGGGTTGTGTTGTTTGATACCTTAAATCCCTTTTGTAATTTCTATTAAGTTTTAGAATGTTTTGCAAGTGCCCTCTTAGTAGCAGGCTCGTCATTTAGGGGGACAAGAGGGGGCAATTCACCCCCCCTTTTGGCTTTGTGAGTATAATGGATTTTTATGAATTTGCATGTTGTTTTTGTTTTTAATGAAAAGTACAAGGTGAATATATCTCCCCCCCCCCCCCCCCCGGAAAAGCTTAAGATAGGTGTGCCTTCTTGGTAACAATCTTTCAGGCTATATCCCTTTAAGCCAGAGCTTATACGCTCATGCAGGTTAAACATTAAGTAAAATTTAATTTTCTTGGATTGCCGTATGTAACAAATGCCGGAAACGAATAATTGGGGGGATAATAAGGGATGTGGTTCAAACATTGAAGATGGTCGAGAATTCTATGACAACAGCCTCATAGACCCTGCTTTTGTACTGATTTGGAAGCCTTCGAAGATAAGATTCCAGAGATAGATATTGATGTAGATTCCATAATAAAAACCCTTTAAGATAATCATAAAAGACCTTCATCTAGCAGAGAAACTGCTCCGCCAAATAAAAGCACTCCTCAACCTTCCCAAGCCATGAAACCAAGAAAAATTGCTTATAAAAAGCCAAAATAACTGAATTTACACTGGGGGTGGAATAAAAAGACTCTTGGTGAATACAGAGGATCTTATATTTAATGGGCCGAAAATGATGAAACCAAGAATTGTTTCAAAAACTTCCACCTTTCATATCATGTGCTGACGTGTTATAAGATTTTTACCACCTAACTCAGTGTTGCCTCAAGGCAACATTCCCTGTTTTTGTAATTTTCTTCATAAATAATTTTAAAAAATTTAAATCTTGAAATATGTGCATATATATATATATTAGGGTGGCCCTTAACCATATGTAATTTTTTGAAGGTTAAAATTTTGCTGCTCCCAACCCCTGATCCTGTTCAAATGATGAAAAAAAAATGCTATGCAAAATTTCAGCTTAATCATTTAACGTTTAGGCGACCCTCAAAGAGCTTGAAGTAATGCATATTGATTAATTCCATTACAAACATGTATATTCTTCCCTAGCTCCTAGCTTGTCCGTTACCTCTTTGAGAAATGTATGTAGAATTGTCTGGTCTTTCCAGCAATTGTTTAAAAACATTTAAAATCAAATTTCCCCAAAGTAAATTACAAAAAAAAATTTCAAAACAGCATGAAAAATTAAGCCACATTTGATTTTTAAAAATAAATCACATAACTTCGATAAGAGCAAAGCATTTTTATTTACTATAATACTTTTGCTAAAATTGCAACATAATGTAAGCGAAATAACAATAAATATTTTTTTTTTATAAGTGAGGATTTAGTAGCAGTTGGGTTTTTTTTACGCTCTCCGGCAACAATTTGTAATATAAATTGTTTCTCAGCTTCATCTTTTGTAAGAATGTTATTATAATCTTGAATGAGTTTGATACCTCTTTCTGCAACGTCATTCACAATAATAATAGTCTGAAGTTTTACAACTCCACTCGTATAACCAACATCATCTTTCCATGTTGAAGGGTCTTTGTGCAGAAATTCGGAACAGATAGAAAATCTCGTAAAGAAATTTTTTGTATTAGAAGTTACAAAAGACGGAAACTTGATTTTTGAAAATGATGAAAAATCGTTTGGGTGAAGAATGTATCGCTTAAATTGATTTGTATCTTCTTCCTGTTCTTTACGTCCTTCAACCTCCAGCATAACTTGAGCCATACTTGTCTTAACATCGAGTGGAACATTGTCATCAAAACAGGAAAGAGCCACAGTTTCGGGAACTAAGTACCAGAGATGTTTTGCAAATTTTTTTGCAGTAGCCTTACTGATTTCTGGATCAATAGCCTGATAATTTAGCAATTAATACATGAAAAGAAAATCATGATAGGGTGCTTTAATTGCATCTGGTGACAAGAACCATGCTCGAACATACACTCAAGCAAGAAAAATATTCTTCTTAAGGAATTCTTCTCCCTATGAGATAGCTGAAATTGATCTTGAAATAAGAATATTTTAAATACATAGATTGCTTTTGACATCCATCTAGCATGACTTGCAGCTAATGGTATATGAAAAGATATGCCATTCATTGGAATGCCTCCAAGAAAGATCATTGTTAACTCCAACAATTCTTGATAATCATCCCGCAGTTGTTTATGAGTAGCAAGCTGATCTTCAATAAAATGAATAATGGTAGAGCGGACATCAAAAGGCACTTCATTTTTATCAGTTATGTGAACCTTTTTGTCAATTTTAACCCAAGTTTCTCTAAATCTTTTGAAAAGTGGCATGTCTGGACCAGTAGTCGCATCCATCAGCAAGTCGAAACATCTTCACAAAACTAATTCAAAAATGTGATGAGGACAAGGGAGGTACAACAGGTCACGATTGAACAACTTTTCTAGATTTATGCAGGCACCATTTATTCGGCCTGTGTTGCTTGCTGTAGCACAGCAAAGTGCCTGAATTTTGTTAGTTATACTCCATTTCTCGACTGCACGGTAAACAACCAACGTTTACTCTTCTCCTGAAGATGTTGGGATTTCAGGCACTCCCAGCAGTTGCTCATTGCCTTGAAAGGTGACTGTTATTGCCAGTCTATCAACCTTTTCTACACTGTTAGTGCTGGGAACAGCTTTCCATCCCACTGTAACACTAATTCTTGGCAGTTGTCTAATTTACATTTGTTATGGATTTCTGTGTATCTTGCTTCTCTAAATTTTTTTCTGAGATTTTGAAAAGAAGTACGATTTATTACTAGCTGTTCAGTATCATGTCCGAAAGCTTCTGCAGCAGCCATTAATATGAAAACTGCATTTCTATCAGTAATTTTGCACCTATCAAAAGCTTCACACAAATTTATACAGTAAATATTAAATAACAGTAATATCTTGAAAAATAACTTTACTGATGACAACTTCAAAAACTGATGGTCGATGAGGGCCGCCAGAATGAAGTCTGATTAAGCTAAAATTTTGCACATATCATTTTTTTGTTGATTGGAACAAGATAGGGGGTTGGGAGCTAAGCTTTTCGAAAGTTGAAAAATAAGGGCCACCCTAATATATATATATATATCATTATTTCCTCAAGCCCAAAAAATAAACTTAATCACAGTTGTTAAGTAAATGGGTCTTAAAATGAAACTTTGGTGGATTTATTTTCAAACATAATTTTTGGTATTTGTTTCAATTCATTTTTGTAAGGAATAGTATGGTTGACTATTATAAAATTGCTATTTTTTAGTTCCTGATCATTTCCTTTCATTTTTTTTTTTTTTTTTTTAAAGTTTTGTCTATTCTATTGAAAATAACACATGAAAAATATAACATACTTACCAACAATTTATATAAATTTCAGTTCAAATTGATGATATGACCTGTAATTTATTTTTGTTCCTTTTTTTTTTATTTTCTCATTTATTCCAGAACTACTAAATCTCTTCTTAATTTATTTCTTTGCGATTTCAGTCTTTTCAACACAGCATCAGAAATTTCATTCAAAATTTTTTCCTTTGTTTCAACCGGAACCAATTGTTGTTGCTTAGGATTTATGTTTCTCCAACAAATAACGTGCATTGATTCAACTGAATGGTCTGCTAGCTCAAAAACGCACTGTAAACTCAAAGGACAAAGAATAGCATGACACCACCAGTTTACTTGTAGCTCCCACGCTTTTTAAAACATTCCCTGCCCCTTTTAGATTATTGTTCAAAAGAGAAAAAAACAGTTTTAACTAGACATACCTCTTTCCTCCTGCAAATGGACAATGGACATTCATTCCCTCATCTGCTACTTCTAACAAAGGGAGAAAATGGACTTATCATTCCTGAAAATGAGTTTATTCATACCCTTATCTGTGTTTACATGTTCAATTTCCTTTCATGTTAATAGATAATAGCTTGAAAATTTCATGTTATGCATGTAAAATATAATATTAATTGATTGTTAACTAACGGGACCATTTAAGCGATTTCGCACTTACATGGCTCAACTGTATTTGAAACTGAAGTAGATTCTGCATATTCATGAATGCCTGATGTAAGGATGTCAGAATGATATATGATACAAAATGGTTATAATAAGTAAACTGGTAAATGGTGTTAAAATACATAGTTCAGACATTTTTTATGTAACAACTGTTTTATAAATGACATATTTTGCAAATTATTAACTGACTTAATAAAAATCATTCAGTATAATGGTGTGGTAGTTTTTCAAAAACATGAAATTTTATAAAGATTATTTTATTAATCTATTATATAATATATTTGTTTCAATTTTAGCAAATTATTAACTCTGCAAATTAGTTAAAGCTCTACATATTCAACAATTTTTCATGTAAATGATTCAAAATTTAATTTTTATGTATATATATATTAGGCACTAATGGATGTAGGAGTTGTGCCTGGATCTGATATGACTCCTGAAGCAGCATTAACCAAACTCAGTTACGTGCTTAGTAAAAAGGAATGGTCAATCCAAACTAAAAGAAATGTAAGTTGATGTATTTCATGAAGTAAGTATGATTATGTATTGGTCCACAGACAATATGAGTAGTCAGTTAAATTTTAATGTAAAATATGATCATTCATATTTTACATTAAAATACCTTTCATAAAATCGGCTTAATGTATCTAATTCTTTAATTTATTATTTGCAGTATTAAACTGATCTTGCATTTAAAAAAATACCTAAAAGTAAATCATTCCATTGTGACAAACACAGTTGCATTAGCAAAAGGCGATTATACTTGGTTATGGTAAAAATTCCACACTAAAAGTTGTTGATGCTTTTTTAATACTGTATAAGGTAAGGGAAAGTAGGGTAAGAGCAACGATCTTCTACTCGAAAAGATTGGACACTCTGGTAGAAACCTATGTTAAATGCTTCGGAGCAGAGGGGTCTGAGAAGTATAAGTAAAAAAGCAACATTTAGGATGAGATTGGCGAGAGAATCTTGGCGAAAATCATACTGAGGATGTCATTGCGGCAGTAAGTGGCCAAAGTGGTTGCACTGATCCTTTGACGCAGGCACGGCGAGATCGTCAGAATACCCCGGAGATACCGAGGGGTCGGGTCGTGTATCACAGAGGTAACTAAAAGAAAGGGGCCAGAAAGCGCTGAAATAGCCTGGGGTACGTTGTTCATGGTCGACCCTTCTGCTATTATTAGGCAAGTGTCAATCACTTCTTAACAAGCTTCACATAGTTAAAATATATAAGGAAAAATAAAAGCAAACGCAAAGTGTTCCCAACTATCAGGATGAAACCTATTTGCTCCTGTTAGGGAAGATTCGATAACTTGCTTTCCTTTTTGGAAAAAATTCAATTACGGAAGAAATTTTGTTGCTGCTGCATGTAAATTATAGTACAAAGCGCTGCCGTTAGAAGGTCACGAAACAGGGAGGGTAATTTTATCGGATTAAAAAAATTGAAAATACTTTAGAACAGGGGTCTCCAAACTTTCCAGCCTTAGGGCCATATTGATTACTCCAGTAAATTCCAAGGGCCAAAACCATATTATCATTAACTGTTGCCGGTGGTAAAAAGTTGAATCAGTCCACTAGTGGTGTAAAATATGATTACTTTTTTGCCAGATGCCATTAGCGACGGGGAAGCTGATCTGTCCGCGGGCCGGATGTGGCCCGCGGGCCGTAGTTTGGAGACCCCTGCTTTAGAAGATGGCAGTCGATTAGCGAAAGGCGTGGGGATCTTCAGCTTCCTTCAAAATCGGAAGTTTAGACAAATTTTTTTATCTTCAAAAAGTACTTTTAGTTTACACCTGTGGCCGCGCCCCAATGCTGTCTGGTCGTCCGCGCCCAATGGTCGTCCAATACTGGAGCAATTTGAAACACGGATTCCCGTAAAATGATTTAAATATTTTAAAGTATTGTTTCAACATACAAATATAGTAAAAAATAAATAGAGAAAATTCTAATAACAAATTTTTTCTGTGTTTATTCCTTTACGGCTCTTAAAATTGTTGGGCTTTGCTTATTAATATGTTTAAATTCTGTTTTTGGTCAAATGATTGAAACCGCCTCTAACGAATACATTTTTTTTTTTTCAAAATTTTCTCTTGACTTTATGGGTGTAGTTTTAAGTTGCAGTTCTGAATTTTAAAATTAATTTTTTAACTTAAATACAATCATCATATAAAGAAAAAAAAAAGGCTTCATTAAGAGTAAATGCACAGGTTTATCTCCAGCGCTCTTCATTAATTAAAAGTTGAGATCTGCGTGGGCAAAACAGAAGAAAAAAGCACGCCGAATTTCAAATTGAACAATTATAAAACTACAATTCGCATCTATAAGTGTTTTTTATATCAGCTTTTCCACCAATTATTTCCAAGTTTTCATTGAAAGGTTTTCCCCCGTAAGAGTTCGAACGTGCACGCAAAATTTGTCTCAGACATTAGCGGCAGAAGCAAAGGGAATCGTTATTTTATCAAGTATTAGAGGAATATCTTCAAAAATAAAACATTAAGCCAAACCGAAAAATTAGCCTAGTGAAGCAAATATTTATTATAATCATGCCGGTTAACGGAATGTTGCCTGAATAGCTATTTAAAAAACGCTTTGAATTCCAGTCTGTTCACAATTCACATTCCTATTCCCTTAGTATTTGTTTTTGGAGAAAAGCTGTCAAAGCTTGAAAACGTTTTCAGCTGTATTCCAAGTTATCAGATCATTATTTATATCATATTGTATACTGCTGCTGTTATATTACGTAGTTTTTATTTTTACTGAATATTTTGATTGAACAATTTTGTTTATTTTAATAAAAAATAATGCTACTAAGTAACATTAAGTCTTAAGTTTATTAGGAATAGATTTAGTATTTACCAAAGTTCCTATTCATTTGTCTTAATGGTTTTCAAGACCTACTGTTTTTTATAGTTCAAATTTTATTAGTTGTTACCAGTGGAGAACCTGGAAATTTCTGAAAGCCCTTTCCTGTGTACAACATTCGCTTAACTTGGCTTGTTTGTCCCCCCCCCCCCCTCTTTCCTAGCAGCATGAAAGTGCCCCCGCAGTCGTAAATTATGTTTATAAGGTGGCGACAGAACCCTTTAAATCAGGGATATCAGGGAAATCTGGAAATTTTTTCCTTGTTATTGATTTATCCCGGAGTTCCAACGAACTTATCTGTAATCATTAAAATGATTCAACGTTCCCTTATTAAAAGTTAATTCTGAAATTAGTTTACTCAAAAAAGTTAAAATTTTAATTGCCGTTTTTCATAAATTTTTGCCCACATATCAAAAAATGTGGTCTTTTTGCATCCGCAATGGGAACTGGACTTTGTAAGTTTTCGATGTTTCTTATGCTTTGTTAAAAGGTAAGCAATTTTTTTCACCAAAACTTTAATTTAAAATTTTTAATCAAAATTTCGTGAATCGTGATCGTAAGGACGAACTTTCAAACGTCAAAAGATAATACCTCTAGTTTTATTTTTATTTTAAATTTCTTTATGCATGCATAATTCTTTACATCGTTTAAAATACTTGAAATAAAGGAGGAAACTGTTAAATAATATTTTTAAATTTGAAAAATTCAGAAAATAAGTCATTAACTATGCACTTATGACGATAATGTTTTTTCTCTTACACTTATTCAGTCATCATATAAATTGCTTCTGCGCAGGAGGAACATGTTAAATATTTGCAGTTAATCGCAAATAAATAAATAATCAAATGAAAAACTAATTTAAAAATCACTTATTTAATTTCTTATTCAGTACGTATGTGAAATGTTTGAATAAATTCTCATGCTGTAGATTGGGAGATTTACCTATTTCATGAACTGATTTTTTTGACACGCTAGCATTAATCCTAAAATGTTTAATTTTATTGTCAAAAGTCTTTTCTGGAGCTTGGTATTTCCTAATATAATTAAATGCTTTTCTAATCTTTAAAAAATGCATACATTTCTTAATAAAATTTAACTATTTCAAAAAAGTTTGAAAGTTATGCATGTTCACATTTTTCTTTCAAGCAATTACTCTCACCCGTCAAATATTTATTAATTATTTTGTTGCATAGTATAAAATTCAATTAAATAGAAGTAAAATTAAGAAAAATGCTTTGTTTTTTGAACATTAAATTGTTAACAAGTGACAAGTAATTAAAAAATGCATCTTGTCCTTCCGTAGAACTATTATAAAACTAGGTCGATACTTGACTGTAGATTTTTGTGCAGCAAAATCTTTTATCTGTAACTAAATGTAGTGTAGAGTTTCGTAAAGAAAACCAGAAATGGAAATGAAAATGGTCGATCAGTTTGTTATTTCCCTTCATTTTACTGTCAATCACTTAGGTACACATTTCTGATTTTGATCCAGTGAAATTTCAAACATATGTTGCAAGACGATCGCACAATGAGCAGTTATTTAATGGCGGGTTCAGTGAGATTAAAAAATATAGACACATTAATGAAAATCAACGTGTTGCTTGGGGCTGTTGATGTTAACTTTATCTTAAAAACATTATCAATCCATGAACATTTTCAGTGTCGGATATAGGGGGGGAGGGGCAATGTCCCCCTGGATGCACTTCTGGGAGGCGGCAAATTCAACTGTGATGCAAAAAATAAAAAGACAAAGGAAAAGAAGAAGAAAGAAAATAAAATAAAAAAGGGAAAATATTTAATTAAGAAAATTTAAGTTTCGGAAAGAGAATTAAAATCCTGGTTCAGAGGTCTGATTTGACCATTGACCGGCTATTTTGATAACGATTAAAACCGATTAATACAATTATTTATTTGTTTAAACTGTCGGAAACTAAAATTTAGGTATACTCATTATGTTGCGTTGTTGATTAGTCGGCCGGCTCCTCTGGGGGCGCCCAAATTTTGCAAATGTCAAAATTTAAATTCAAAAAGTAAGGGGTTTTTCCCCTTGTAATAGCGAAATATAATTCATGCTATGCTTAAACAATACAATAGTTTTTCTTTTCCAAATTTTCAAAGCATCCTTTTGGGAAGGGGGGCGGGTAGGAGCTTGTGATAGTGAAATATAAGTCATGCCATGCTCAATTTCTTTTACAAATTTTCAAAGCATCCTTTTGGGAAGAGGCGGGAGGTCGGAGGGGGAAGGAGATCTTGTAAGTGTCGTTTGGGGGAGGGGGGAGAAGGCAGACGTGTGTCTTTTCGATATGGACGTTAGTAAGAGGGGGGGAGGGGGTCCTGCTCCCTGGATTTTAAAAAAATGCTTATTTTGTTTTGAATTTCTATGAGTATTTTTATGAGTAAAATCGTTTAAATTTTAAGAAGTTTTTGTTTGCTTTTTTCCCTAATATTTTTGCAATCCCAAATGCATCTCCTTTGTCTCGCCTCGGCAAACTTCAAACCCGGTACTGACCTTTTTCACAAGTTTGCTTGAAGTGAAAATTTGAATACTTCATATTGTATCTAATAAAATAAACAGTTGAAGAATAGGCAATAGTACTGATAGTATTTTTATTCGCTAAGCTAAATTTATTTTTATCTCCTAACTTGAATCTTTATTCATGTTTCCTTCGTAAACTCAAAAGGATGAGTAGCGAAAACAAGCCTATTATGTGTATCCGTACTCAAACGACCCCACATGTACATACAAGTGTAAATGCTTTAGCTCTTTTACACAGCTAAGAAAGAAAGACCAAACATCTGTTTTCATCTTTTCGGTTTGCCCGAGAGCAACAAAGACTTATCTCCCCCGCGGAAGATGGTACGATAATGATAACGACCTAGGAATTCCCAGCGAAAAGCTATGGCAAACCTTTCTCCAATTTCCAAAAAGGATCAGTTGAAGCTTGGCGGCAAATGCATGCGAGCTGCCCTAAATGTTCGTTTTTTTGTTGTGCACCTTAGACCTGCCACGGTTGTTTTCTCGGCAATACCGAAACCGAAGTGTCCCATCTTCTTCTTTCTACCATCTTTGGTAAGAGTACGCAGGGACTTTTTTCCCTGTTGGCAACCCTGCAAGCAGAAGCGAGTGTGATCAACTCAACACGTTTGTTTTCAGCTGGCTCAAGAGACCGCCATTGTTATTTTCATCCTTGCCGTCGTTTATTTATCTGGTAAAATATGATTTCTGCATGTTGGCATGTAATTTTTCTGTGAAGAAATATTAATTTTTTTGTCAATAAAGGATTGATGTTTTCTTTTTAAGTAGATATCATTATGAACTTTGTTCCCTTCCGAACAACGTGGGCATGTCAGAATCTTACTATTGTGAATGCTACAGCCATTTATGGACGATTTTGAGGAGCAATACATCGGCGGGTAAGAGTACGCACATAAGGAAAAGGTAGAGAGAAAGAGAGAATTAGAAGAAGCAAAGGCTAATCGAGCTGTTATGAAAAGTAAAAATGTGGCTAGAACTGAAAAAGAAAAAACCGTGAAAGCAAAGAAAAAACTTGTTCTGCATTTTATCGACAACCCAGTTCCCTCAACAAGTTCAGCAAACAATGAGGCGAAAATATGCCCCAGGCTGCGAACAATCACATGATGAAGATTGGATCCAGTATTGATTATGTAAGGAGTGGTGGCGTGATGAATGTTCCAGTTACGACAGCACTGGAGCATTTGTATGTGACTACTGCTAAATTTTCTGAATGCGTACCCTTACCCTTCCTGAGTGCGTACTCTTATCCGCCAGGTCGGGTAAGAGTACGCGTTCGCAATTTTATTTTCCGCTTGCTTTCTTTCATATATTTTTTTTAAGATAAAACTTTCAATTTACTTACCTAAGTTTCTAAGTTAATAAACTATGATTCAGTCAATTTTCAAGGTTTTCACTTTTAAATTTTCATTTTTATAACGAACAATCCACTAGGTGCGTACTCTTACCCTCCTTTCCCTTATGTCTGAAAATTATGTAGACTTATTCATTGAAAATGAATAAGTCTACATAATTTAACTTTTTTTTTTTTAATAATTATTAAATAATTTAACTTTTTTTTTTCTGTTTTTTTTTTTTTTGGCAAGATGGCGGATGATGCCGATGTTGAATTTTTTCGTGCTCTTGATGTGTTCTATGGTAAATTGGATACCGCTATCAATTCTAAGTGTAACATGAACCCAACGGTCCGTGATGAGGCCAGGTGTGCCTTAGGTGAATTAAAATCATTAATTATTAAAAGAATTGAATGCATTAGATCTACTATTTTTCGTGACGTCTGCAAAGAAGCTGCTGTGGACTATGTAATTAATTCTCAGTAAACTAGTAATGTGGTGCCACCTATTGTAGCGAATTATCAACACTCTTCTGGAGGTAACAGTCTGGAGATTTTGTTTATGGAATTTAGAAGTAACTTTGATTTGTTCAAAGCAGATATTACCAATAAGGTTGAAGATTTGGCTAAACTTGTTTCTGTACCTGGCAAGATTTTGCCAATTAATGTTAATGCAGTTAAGGTATTTGAATCATCTTTTTCTCCCGTTCTTGTACAAGCTGGTAACTCTGATGGAAGTGTGGAAAGTTATGCATCTGTGTCTAGGCCTATTTTGGATCCTGTCACTGATGATCTACAGGTAAATATTCCCAGGGCCAGTGATAGTAGAGGGAAAAAAATAAATAAACCCAGACGTATTCTCAATGGATCCATGAAAGATTCGGGATTAAGAAGTGTTTCAAAAGTACCTAAAAAAAGGGCAGTTTTTTTGTCTAGAATAAGTCCTCAGACTTCGGTAACCGAGGTCATTGATTTTTTAATAAACCCTTTAAAGCTCGATTTTCTGCAGTGTCATAAACTAAGAATGAAATTTCGAACATACACTCTCCTTCCATATTGAGGTGTATGAGAGGGAATTTGACCGTCTATTGGATGCTTCTGTATGGCCTGAGGGATTTCTAGTTTCCGAGTTTTTTGGAAGATTGAGGAGTGACCAGATCTTCCAAGATAATGCTGAAAATTCTGGTGTTGGTGCTGGTCCTACTGTGCCGATTATGGGTCCTGATAAGTGACTTTTTATTTTTTATCAGAATGTTCGTGGTCTGCGGTCCAAGGTTAACGATTTTTTTATTTCTACTTCTGAGGACTATGATATTATTTTTTAAACTGAAACTTGGTTATGCAGTGACATTGTTTCAACCGACTTATTTGATAATAGATATATTGTTTTCCGTAAAGATCGGGATTCTTTGACTAGCTCTTTTAGACGTGGTGGGGGTGTGGCTATTGCTCTTGAAAAATATTTTTTTACCTGTATTGATCGAGATTCCTGATCTAAATTTTGAGTGTATCTGGATTTCTATTAATTTAATAAAGTATAGTAAAAGGTTCTTTTTAGTGTAATTTATTTTCCACCTAATTCTTCTAAAGATGATTATGTGCAGTTTTTTGATGTTTTTGTTAAATTTTCTTCTTACGATAATATTTTTATCTGTGGTGACTTTAATTTACCTATTATAGGGGA
Organism: Octonoba sinensis; assembly: GCA_038502835.1. Taxonomy (NCBI): domain Eukaryota; kingdom Metazoa; phylum Arthropoda; class Arachnida; order Araneae; family Uloboridae; genus Octonoba; species Octonoba sinensis. The sequence goes on along the minus strand of CM076598.1, from coordinate 5,698,527 downwards.
GTTATTGAACACTAATTTATTTGATCCGAAAGTATATGAGTTACTTAATTTTGTGCAATTATATAACCTTGGTCAATTTAATTCAGTTCCTAATTGTAATAACAAATATTTGGATTTGGTGCTTTCTAATACTGGGTATTGTAATATCTCGGTTAAACATTGTGATATATGCCTTTAGTCCTAGAGTATGTTCATCATCCTGCCTTATCTACTAGTATTAATTTTATTACTTGTCGTGGTGGTAAGTTTGTCAAGAAGAGTAGATATGATTTTAATAAAGCTGATTTTTTGTCTATGTGGCATATGTTTTCTGCTATCGATTGGAATTTCTTGAATACTTGTAGTAATGTGAACTATGCCGTACATAATTTTTGTAGTTATTTATACGATGTTTTTAATCGTACTATTCCATTTAAAATTGTCAATAACAAATATCCTTTTTGGTACACTACTGATGCAATTAATTTGATCAAATCCAAGAGTAAAGTACCTAAGCGGGCCTTATTTAGTGGTGATCCTAAACTTTGATGAATTTAAGTCAATGAGATCTAAATTAAAAGTTAGTATCGGTATTGATTATGCTTCTTATATACAAAGAACTGAAAATAATTTGATTTCTGAGCCTAAAAAGTTTTGGTCGTATTTCAACAAAAAGAATTCATTGCCCAATAGCATTCAATATGATGATATCTGGTATAATAATGATAATGATATTGCAGATGCCTTTGCCAATTATTTCGGTTCTGTTTATCAAATGAGTTCTAGTTATGACAGAGATTGTTTTGGGAATGACTGTAACATGCATGATATTATTAAGATTGATAATATTACTCATGGGAAGATGTTGTGTTGGATATTAGGAAGTTGAGGTCTTTAACTGTTGGTGTTGATGGTGGCCCTTCGTTTATTATAAAGGGTTGTGCTGATGTATTGATTTATCCCCTTATTATTTTTAATTTGTCATTAAAGACCAACACTTTTCCTGATGCTTGGAAATATACTAAAATTCTTCCAGTGTTTAAGAGTGGTAACTCATCTGATTGTAAAAATTATCGTCCTATTGCTATTTTGAGCCCTTTTCCGAAGTTGCTGTAAACTATTGTGTATGATAAGATATGTTCTCAAGTTAAAAACTTAATTTCTTTGTCTCAGCATGGTTTTGTTCCTAGGAGGTCGGCACTTACTTATTTTCTCTAACTAATAACATTGTCTCTTCTTTTGAGGATGGTTCTCAACTTGATGTAATTTATACGGATTTTTCGAGGGCGTTTGATTCTATTGATTTTGGTATTTTGATTCGGAAACTTATTGCTTTGGGTTTTCATATTAATTGGACTGATTGGATTTTTTCCTATTTAAATAATAGAAATCTGTATGTGCATTTCAATAGTGCTATTTCCAATGACTTTACTAATTCTTCCGGTGCAACTCAGGGATCGAATCTCGGTCCTTTGTTTTTTCTTCTGTTTATTAATAATTTGTGTTCTATTTTATCATTTTTCGATCATCTTTTATTTGCTGATGATTTGAAACTTTTTAAACAAATTCGTACTTCTACTGATGCTGCTTTTCTTCAAAATGACCTTGATAATTTTTACCAGTGGTGTTTGGACAATAAATTATCCGTTAACATCAAGAAATGCTGTGTTCTCGGTTCTTCTCGTAGATCTGGCATTCTGAATTATCCTTATAGGATTAATAATTTTCCTTTACTTCGTTCTTACACTGTAAATGATTTGAGCGTTACTTTTGATGTCAAACTTGAATTTACAATCCATATTAATGATATTGCTTCCAAAACTTATGAAAAATTGGGTTTTCTTAAGCGCTATACTAAAGATTTTATTAATACAAGAGCACTCAGGGTCTTGTACTTTAGTTTGGTTCGCTCTAATTTAGAGTATTGCAGTCTTATTTGGGATCCATGCTATGTTAATAAAATTAAAGTTCTTGAGCATTTTTAATCCAGATTTATCCGTTATTTATATTTCAAGTCCAATCGAGAGTATGTACGGAATATTTCTTCTTCCTTTCTTCGTGATTGTTTTGATATTCCAAGTTTGAAATCTCGTCGTGATCTTTGTTGTTTACTCTTTTTTTATAAAGTTATTAATAATGTGATTGACTGTAATGATATCCTGGCTTCTATCCGCATTAATGTACCAACTAGGTTTCTTAGAAATTATAATTTGTTTGTCATTCCTTTTGTAAAACATAATTATATTGGTAATTTTTCCTTGTATAAATTTTATAGAATTTTTAATGAGTTTTCTGCGGGTTTGGACATTTTGATATGTCTCTTACCGTTTTTAAGTCTAAATGTCGTGAGCTTTTAAAATCTTAATCCCTTATTTTTTTTTCTATTGTTGTATTGTTATTTATGCATCACTGTAAATGGATTTGTCTGTAGTGTGCATGTCTCTTTCTCTCTTTTTTTTTGAATAAATAAATAAATAAATAAAAATAAAGAAAATTGCACTTTTATCATAAAGCTTGTTTCATAAAGTTCAAGCAAATTAATTGGGTTGTATGAAAGTGCTTATGTCGTACAAATATTTTTTACTGTATTAGAGTATGTAGTTTGACTTTCGATCTCTAAAATCAACCTGGTTTATCACATCACCTCAGTTTTAAGGTCATAAATACCATGGATCCTCTGATTTCATTATAACCAAGGTCAACTGTTACTGTTTATATGCATGTTAATCTAAACTTATTTGCAGAATGAAATAACGTTTTTTCAAAAAATTTTTACCCTTGTTTTCGTAGCTAATATGAAACATGTCTCCTTTGTTACTTTTAATACTAATGTTGCTTATTATTTTGTTTTGGTAGATGATAGGAGCAAATTTACGCGGTGAGTTAACTGTTCATAAAGATGCTAAGTTTGAAGATTTGGATGTGATTACTGCTCTTGTTAAAACACTTAATCTCTCATCTGCTGAGGTATTGATTTTAATCATTCATTATTTTTTCATTGAGATATCATTAAGATAACAATAACAAATTTGCAGTAACAAAAAACCAAAAATACAATTCAAGAAGCAAATAAATTAATTAAAGGCAAAAAGAAAATACATGCAAAACCATGAACAACTTGCTTTCCTCTTCAGCTCTGAAGAGGGGAGTAAGCTGTTCTCGTTATTTTACATGCCCTAAGTCTCGTTTTTCTTAACCTTATTTCATTATTTTATTTAAATATACTTATAAGTATCAGGAATAGCTCTGCTTTTAGCTTTTAACGCCTACATTAAATTTGTTCATCCACTCACATAATTTTTTTTTGTTCTGTATGTGTATATCGGAAAGAATTACTTTGTATAAAGTATACTCAATAAAGACTTAAATGAGAAATTTGAGTTTTTAAATTTGTAAAATGAGGAAATACTATTGTTATATATAGAAAATATTCTATTAATTGAAGTATCTTAGATTAGATTACTGTAATTAAACATTTAATAATGACATTACGAAGTATATATAGATACTATTTATTAATGAGACAACGACCTATCAACATGACGGCTAGCATAACACACTGATCAAGTTACAGATTTTAGTCCACTCACGAATTGCGCCGAAGGCGCCCTCTGTCGATAATAGACAGATACAACAACTTTCCCTCCTTCTTAAAGAAAGTTCAAACTTAACATTAGAACATGAGTCCACAACAGTCTTAGAGAAGAATAGTGCATGCCAAAAAGTTCAGTCTTAAAAGAATAGTTCAACTTAAATAAAAGTTCACACAGTCTCTAAAACTGCAGACGTGCAGGTTTCTGCCTATGACGTATTGAACGTCTGAGTGGGGTTTTTTCATCATGCACTCTTTGTGGAGTTAACGTAAGAGGAGTTGCTGGAGAATTGTTTTCTCTGCCATCTATACTTGCCTTTGGAGAAAGAACTGGAGGATCTGGAGTATTTGTCGTTTCACTAGTCGGTTCATCTAAGAGTTCTGACTGAGGTACTGTAGGAGCTGATGTGGCTGGTTCGAAGGAGGGTTCACTGGACACGGCTTCGTGTCTGTACCTTAGTTGATTGTGGTGACGTCTGCAGGTACTCCAAGGAACCTTGACTTCTGACATAATGTTTCCTATTGGCCGTACTACACTTCCAGCAGTCCATGCTGGACCACGACCAAACGAACGCACCCAAACTGCTGTGCCTTCTTTAAACTTGCTAGGAAAGGATGTTACCTCTTCCTTTCCAGGTGTTTTAGGAGTGTCTCTCAGCAGGTCCAATCGTGTACGCAGTGGACGTCCAAACATAGCCATGGCTAGAGAAATCCCTGTCGATGCTAAAGGAGTGGCTCGGAAATTGAAGAGGACCCGAGATAGTCTTTCTAACATGGTACCTTCGGTGACTTTCTTCAGTGCAGCTTTGACGGTTCGCACAGCACGTTCTGCTAATCTGTTAGATCTAGGGTGATATGGTGCTATTTTGATGTGCGTAACACCATTCTTTGACAGGAACCTTGCAAATTCAGCACTGCTGAACCCAGATCCGTTGTCACTAACTAGACTTTTTGGTATGCCAAAACGGGCAAATAGACTTTGCAATACTGCTATGGTAGCACAGGACGAAGTACTTGGAACAGGTGCGACCTCCAACCATTTCGTTTTCGCATCGACGATTATTAACAGCATATGTCCTTCAAACGGACCAGCATGATCGATATGGATTCGATCCCACGGCTGCTCTGGGACAGGCCAAGAAACTTGCCCAATTGGAGGCGCAGAAGCATTAGCTTCAAGATCTGCATCGATTCCTGGCCACCATACATATGAACGAGCTAGAGCCTTTATCGCTGATATGCCTTGGTGGGCTGAGTGAAGTTCATCAAGTACAAAGTTTTTAAATTTTGGAGGAATGAACACACGGGATCCTCTGAAAATAACACCTTCTTCCGTGGACAACTCATCCTTTACTTGCAAAAAGGGAACTAAATTTTCTGGCATTTTCTTTGGAAAACCCTTCAAAATGTAGGACTTTAAAATGCTTAAGTCAGGGCACTTTTCAACTTCTGAGGCAATCATATGCATTGTTACTGGAGTGTCGTCAAACTCTTGTAGCAGCAACACTGACTCTACTGGCAAAGGTGAATATTCAAGCTTTGTACTTAGAGGTAGGCGGCTGCAGGCATCTGCATTTGCATGCATACTACCTTTTCTGTACTTGATTTTGTACGAATATGCAGAAAGAGTTAATGCCCACCGCTGAATCCGCGCCGCAGCCACAGACGGGACAGGTTTCTCTTCAGAAAGGAGGTTCACAAGAGGACGATGATCAGTCAATAATGTGAACGTTCGGCCTAGCAGGTACTTCCGAAACTTAGTCACGCCAAATACAAGAGCAAGAGCTTCTTTCTCGATGTGACTATAGTTCTTTTCAGCACTGGTCAATGAGCGGGAAGCAAAGGCTATGGGCCGATCCCCATCTTCACTTTCATGAGATAAAACTGCACCAAGTCCATAGGGGCTGGCATCGCACGCTAAAACATCTTCCTTGTCATTGTTGAAATGCATCAACAAAGATGAGCTTAGTAAGGTCTTTTTAACTTTTGAAAATGCTTCTTTCTGTTCTGCTCTCCAACGCCAAGTTGTCTTGTTCTTCAATAGCTTGTATAAGGGAGCTAAAAGGGTTGCCATATTGGGTAAAAACTTGGCATAATATGTAATGAGCCCGATAAATGAACGCAACTCATCTACATTCTTCGGGCCTGGTGCTTTGACTATAGCTTCTACCTTTGATTCCACCGGATGAAGCCCTTGATGGTCAATTCGATGGCCAAGGTACTCTACCGAAGGTTTTAAAAACTCGCACTTATCCGGATGCAATCTCATGCCGGCTTCTTCTAATCTTGTAAGAACAGCACTTAAATTTTGTAAGTGTTCTTCTTCATCTTTCCCATATACGAGCACATCATCTAAATAACATAAAGCTTTCATGCCTTGGAGGAACTTGTCAATTTCTCGTTGGAAGATGGCTGGAGCGGACGCGACTCCGAATGGTAATCTAGTATAACGAAACAGTCCCCTGTGTGTGTTAATCACCACTAAATCTCTCGATTCTTCATCAAGCTGTAACTGGCAATAAGCATCTCTTAAATCCAATTTTGAGAAAATTCTTCCACCAGACAACTGAGCAAAAATATCTTCTATATTTGGGAGTGGATACTGCTCCAACTCCGTAACCTTGTTTGTTGTGAGTTTGAAATCTCCACAAATCCTAATACGACCATCATGCTTTAACACAGGAACGATTGGTACTGCGGACTCTGCTGTCTTTACAGGCTCGATAATACCTTCTTCTAAAAGACGAAGGATTTCTTTGTCAACTTTATCCCTTAAGGCATATGGGATAGGACGTGCTTTAAAAAATTTAGGAATTGTGGATTCTTTTTTCACTAGATGTACTCTGACATCCTTCAATAAGCCCAATGAAGGAGAAAACAAACCTGGAAACTTGTTCACAAGATTCTGAACTGAAAATTCATGTATTGGCAAAGAGTTAATGCTATAAGGGTTGTAATCACTCTGGAAAATTGACATTAATTGTAATGGATATATCCAGTTGCGACCTGCCAAATTTGCATTGCCTTGCCCAACTATAATCAAAGGTAAGGAACAAGATTTTGATTTATATGCAACATCAACTTGGGTCCTGCCAATAACTTCAATAGAATGTCCTGTGAATGAATTTAATCTAATATTACTAGGCTCCAATGGAGGAAAATACTTTTTCACAGCATCAAATACTTTTACAGGCATTATGGAGAATGGAGCACCAGAGTCTACTTCAAAAATGAACGGTTTACCTTGAATCATGCATTCTATCTTTGCAGGTGGTAATACTTGTCCCATTTCTGTAATGGTGTACAGGGTGTACGTCATCTGCCCTTCCTCTTCAGGTTCTTCAATTTGCAGATTGTGTACCCTAGAATGCCTGACTCTTGGCTTTGATCGGCACACTTTGGCGATATGGCCGATTTTTTTTGCAGCTGTGGCACGTTGCATTCTTGAATCTGCACTCACTTGAAAGGTGTGTATCGCCACACCGATTGCATTTTTCCGAATTATTGGCTCGTGGGACATAATTTTTGTTAGTAGCAGCTGAATTTTCCTTAGAATAAATTATATTTACATCTGCTCCAGATGATGATAATCGTAAATTATTTGCATCTCTCGCGGCCGTTTCCATCGTTACCGCGATCTCCGTAGCCTTTGCAAGGGTTAACTGGCTCTCAGCAAGTAACTTTCGTTGGATCCCTTCGTCTTGGATACCACAGACTATCCGATCACGAAGCATCTGGTCTAGTGATGTCCCGTAGTTGCAGTACTTCGCCAAACTACGTAATTCAGCAATAAAATTTGCCACTGATTCACCAGCCCGTCGTACGCGACTGTTGAATTTAAATCGCTCGACAATTTCCGATGGTACGGGATCGAAATGAGTGTTTAACACATCAGTAATTTCTTTTAGTGTTTTCGAAGTCGGCAACTCCGGCGAAAGCAAATTCCTCAACAGTGCGTATGTAGCAGGCCCTACGACGGTCAGAAAAATCGCTCGTTGCCTGCTGACATCAGTGATTCCATTCGCTAAGAAGAACTGGTCCAATCTTTCAGTATACAGAGTCCACGATTCGGTTGATGAATCAAATTCTTTAATTTGGCCAAAAGAGCCCATTCTGCAACTGTTTTCTTCTTGGCTTAACTTGGCGTAGCTTACGGCGAACGATCGGCGAACTGCTTGTTAGGGTTAGCTCGGCGCGGCGATGCTACATCGATCGCTTCGAAAAATACGAAAAACTTGACGCTAAAACTTCGTAATCCCATCCTCGTCGCCAGTGAAGTATCTTGGATTAGATTACTGTAATTAAACATTTAATAATGACATTACGAAGTATATATAGATACTATTTATTAATGAGACAACGACCTATCAACATGACGGCTAGCATAACACACTGATCAAGTTACAGATTTTAGTCCACTCACGAATTGCGCCGAAGGCCCCCTTTGTCGATAATAGACAGATACAACATTAATAGAAACGTTATGGGCACCAATGACTCTTTCCCTGTCTTCTATTTGTTAAAATCCTTGAATATTAGAATGTGCAAAAAATTTATCCAAAATATCAGACTATTAATATTAGTTAGAAATAAGAATTTAAATCTAGGCTCCCTGATGATACCCAGAATAAGTTTTTAGGCCTCAAAATGAATAATCTAAGTGCCATTTTTAATAAATAAAAAAGAAACTTTATGAAAGGGAAATGCTACACAAGTGTAAGATAATTTATACATATGCAGGGGTGTTGTTGAGTACTCAAAAACCTGGGTCCCAAGGACCCACTGTTTTAAAAATAATTGGGACTGCTTTTAAAGTTCTGGGTACCCAAAACTGTCTGTTAAGAATCCACTTTTATCATTTGCAAAGTGGTCGTAAAACATTGGAGTTTGTGCAGACACATGGAAGACACATATATTTCTTAATTTTTAATTCACTTTATTCCTCCTCGGTGAAAATATACAGGATATCCTTTGTGAATATATTTACAGGTGATGATTTTTAAATTAAATGAAAGTAAAGTTTAAGTTGCCCTCATGCAGGTGGTAAAAAAAATCAGAACTTCCAACGAAAGCTGACGGCCTTTTCGGCTGACAGAACAACCTGTACACAAAGTGAATACCTAGAACAGATTATCTGGCCAAGCCCAAGCATGCATTTAAATAGTCAGGTGCAGTTGCATGACATTCCATCCTCGCATTTCCCGATGTTAGAGAGCCGGCCAATCGGAATCAAGCATCGTCATCTTATGACATTATGCAAACACGTGTTTAACACTGGGAAATGCATCACAATGATGAAATATTTGTGACTATAATTTGACAAAAATAACAGGAAAATCCTAAAAATGACCCGCATCCTGCAAAGAACACCTTTCACAATTGTAATTAAAATACAAAATCACTTACAGATATTCAAAACGTTCAATCATTATTTTTTTAATAAGTTGTTTCCTCTTGAAACATTGACAAATTAGACTCACATGTAGAAGAACTGAACTTAGAAAGTTCAAGTTAAAAAGTCTTTAAGGAAAGAATTTAATTTATTTTTGATTAAAGCTTTATTGACAAGATCTGCAAAATTTTGTTTCGTATTTACGTAACTTAAACTAAACAATTTTTCTTCAATTTCATTTCTTAAAAAATGCAATCTTACATCTATGTGCTTTGTTCTACAATTCTCTATGGATGAATTTGAAAAGTTTATTGCAGCTTGATTGTCGCAGAGTAAATTAAATGCAGGTTTGATATTGATTAAATTTAATTTTATGATTTCATTTAAAATGCAAACAATCCGTGTACGCTCTTTTTCTGCCTCGGTTAAAGCAGCATATACCAATTCCATAGTGGATAAGGTGGCACATTTTTGTTTAAACATTTTCCAGGATAGGAGACTTGTTGATAAATAGTATCATACCTCCGACTGAAATTCTGCCATCACTATTAGCAGCAAAGTCTGTGTCGCTAAAACGTTGAGCTATTAAATCTGAAACATTTGATAGACAGTTTTAAAGAAGTTTGATGCAAATACCCTAGTAGTTTAAGAAGAACATTCCAATGCATAAGTCCAGGATTCGACTGAAATTGTAATAAGATATTCACTGCATAACTTAAATCTGGCCGACTACTTGAAATAAAAGAAATACAGCCTAAAATATTACGGTATGGGGGATTTAGACATTAATTCAATTTCTTCTTTTGAATCTGGACATTGAGTCTTTGAAAATCCAGTTCCAACTCCTATAGGCAAAGAAACATTCGGATAGTTAAATTTCTTATAAGTTTCACGTATTTTAGTGATATATGACTGTTGATGTATAAATAAATTGCCATTAGTTTTCCCAAACTCTACTCCTAAACGTTTGCGAATGTTACCAAACACTTTTACATCGAATTTTGATTTAAATTTTAAAATTACATTATTTAAACAATTTTCATTTTTGCAAAATACAACAATATCATTCACATAAAGTATTAAAACAACATTACTTTCATATATGTACACACAATTTGCCCAGGATAATTTCATAAAATCTAAAGTTAAAAGTACACCGTGAATTTCATTAAACCATTCTCTTCCTGATTGATGTAAACCATACCAGCGCTCGATTCAATTTACACACATAATCAGCTCTTTGTGGATTTTTAAATCCTTGAGGTTGTTCCATTTAAATTGCTTCATTTAGAGGAACATATAAATATGCACATTTTATATCAATCTGATTGTGTAACCACTTCATTTCACTTAATGGACATACAAAGTACCGATCACAAAGCCACTAGCTACATAAGGGTTCCAAACTTTTAAAACTGCCATCTAACATCTTTATCCGAAGGTTTCCATCAAAAAGTCTAGTCTTATAGTACTAAAAATGTTTTTTTTTTTTTTTAAATTTCATCGCAAAAATTCGAAAAATGTTAAAGATGCTATGCCTCTCAGGTACAGAAACATAAGTATAATATTTTAAATATTCATCTTTGCTTTTCTGCTCTGATACATAACACAAATAAGAATAAATGAAAAATTGTTTGCTCTCCCAAAATTTTCTTCTGTTTCTGTATATGTGTAGTGTGTTACAGAAATGATTTTAATTTTGTAGGAAGTTGATGCTTTACGTGATGCAATTTCTCCTGCTATTTTATGCAGCATTGTGTCAGAAGGAAATTTAGAAAAGCTTGAAATTATGAGACAATTTGTAAGTCTGATTTGAAAACTATGTTCCTAAGTAGTTTGTTTATTAAGTCATTTGGTAAAGCTGTAGTACTTGTTTTTAAATTTGAAAATGATATTATTACTTAATTTAAAACTATCATTATTACTTCAGCCAATGGTAGACATAGCTATTTCCAATAGGGATTGCAACAGAGGTGATGAGTTATATCCCATACAGCACAAGATGGTCCTCAGAATGTCCTGAGTACTCTTGTCAAGTCCTGAGGGGTGGTCCCAAGGATGTCCTTAAATCCAAATTCGAGAACCTCAGGACGACCTCTGACCTGAAAAATGTCCCGCCTAGTGACCGCCCTGATAACGTCCTCAGCGCGACCTGAGGCATTAAACGCACGGCAACTCGAGGACGAACGGGATTTTGGGGACATAGTTAGGACTTGAGGAACCTTATGAGGATAGTCACAGGACTTCTAGGACATCCCATGAACAATGACAGGATTCTTTGCCGTCCTCAGTCGATCCCAAGAACACCGTCAGAACTAAAATATTCCCCAACTAATCCTAACGCACGACCACTCAGGACAACTCGGATTTTGAGGACAAAGTTAGGACTTGGAGAACTTTACAAGGATAGTCAGAGGACTTCTAGGACGTCCTATGAACAATGACAGGATCCTTCGATGTTCCCAATCCATCCTGAGAACACTGTCACAATCAATACTTAGCACCTAATTCTGTCTTGAGTTCATCCTCGGGAGATCATCACTAAGACTCGTAGCACCCTGCCAGGACATGCTTTGAACAATGACAGGATGAATGCCCTACCCAGCTCATTGCAATGCATTATTGAAATTTATATAAACCAGAAAACCAGCAGACACAAGTAAAATACAACCAATTGACAGGCATGACTGGTCAGTCCCATTGTTACTTAAGAGTCTCAGCTTCTTTACAAATAAAGGATGCAAATAAGCAAACACTAAGCACTTGCTTTCCACGTAAGTGCAACAATGGAACAAGGAGCCATGACATAAATTTTTGTTTTATACTTGTGACAGCATTTTTTCTTGTTTATCTGAAAAAATTTCAAAACCATAATCATTATATTCAAATTTCCTCAAAATACTTCATGCAATATGTACTTAAATTGACGTTTGGGGGGGGGGGGGGGTATTTTACCAATTTACTCTCCCTGCCCCCTTTTTTTGTTGTTAAAGGAATAACTTGACCTTCATGTTAGTATTAAAAAAATAAGTTTTTATTATTTCTGATAGTGAATAACAGATTTTACATTATTTTGATGTGGTCAATTGAGATTTGTATCAAATATTTATGCAACTTAAGAATTTTCATTTAAATGAAATAGAATTTTACAAAAGATTTTAACTTGAATGAAATAAAATTTTAGAAAAAAAAAACAATATTAATAATAAAATAAATAAAAGAAATATTCAAATTAAAAAAGTGCATTTAGATATGTTCAGAGTTAAAACATAAAATGTTTGAATGACAATAAAAAAAATCAGCATTTGAAATTCGACTTTCAATATTACAGTTAATATTAATAAATCTGAAAACATACTTTTAATAAGACCATTCAAAACAAATGCAAATGGTTTATGAAAAAAATTTATTTGAAAATATAAAAAAAAATACATTGCAAGTCATACATAAATTTAATCTCTTTCTTTGTTTCAAGCAGTACTTTCAGGAACCATCATTTTAACATTTCCTAAAAAGAAAGAAGTTATATTATGAATAAAACTTAATTTACAAGAACATTGTTTTTTTTTCTCTGTGCACCAATGTGGATAAAGTTTTACATAAATGAAACTTACATCAAAGAGAAGCATGATTTATGCATTATTTTTGAATAATAATAAATAAAATAGTAAATGCAGTGGCACAAACTTTTTCTTTTTTATGGAGGATTGTTCCTAAATTTCTTCCTTGAAAAACACAAGCAATAAAAAGTTTTTATTTTAAGAGAGTTCAAGTATTCAAAACCAGCACTTTCAAACTATTCAGGATTTCAGTAAATTGTTTTTTGAATAAAAAAATTATTAAAACACATACATACACATATATATGAACAGTTGTTCTTGTTATAAGGACATTGTTTATAGTGACAACTCTGTTATAACATCAAGGAACCCCCTCCCGTTTAAGTCTCTTCAAACACTCATAAACAGTAATAATCACTTATACTGTCACTTCGCTATAGCAGCAGAAATTATATGTCATAATTCTCGTTCCACAATCCAAGTTAAATGCACACTTGCTTTGTGGTAGGGATATGAAAATTAATAATTTAATAAACAAAGAGCAAAATAAAGCATGCATTTATAATCACATTTAAGGTACTTTCACAGCTATTTAATTTATTGCAAAAAAATAAAATTTTCTTTGAGAACTAAGGAACAAACTAGTTTTTCTTTTTCTGCGATTGCTTTATTAAAATGAATTTTAACATTTGGAATTAATAGAATTGAATCTAAAGATTAATACATTTCCCAGTTTTTTCAGTAGGCGACACTGACTTTCAGCTTCTTTTTTACCAGATCCATACCATCCCCTCACCAGATACTTTCATAACTTTAAGAAAAAAACTCAAAATTGGCCACTAATATGTATACTTGCAAAGCTACAGCATCATGTACAATGCTGAAACTGGTAGGGTAAGAGAAACAGAATAATACATATAAATATTTTCATTTCATTCATTAATATACCCGCAATTTTGTGATACATGTACTTGCATTTCTTTACTTGAAAAATTCTATTATTGCAAATTGCTTTGTAAGCAAATTGGTTGCTCAAAAATTAGCCCCTACCCTCTCCCAGGGAAAAAAAAGAATAGTTGTTAAGTTATGCCAGTTGGTATTTTATGATAAGTAGAAGTAAAAGGAATGTGTTGCAATCTATATATTTGAGAAAGCCGACACTTCACTAGAGATGGGAATGGTCGGGAAAAAAAAACGGAAATTTTGGGGAAAAAACAGGTTTTTGTTCAGTTTTTTTTCCGAAAGGATTTATTTCCACCCGGAAAAATTAAAATTTTGAAATTTCTAGTATAAAATAATACATTCAGACATTTATAATAGTCACATTCCAATGTACTTTCTTTGAATATTTTATATTTTTAATTATTTTTCTTTAAATATTTTACATGTATATTTAAATATAACATAACACAAAGTTTCCCTTTTGTACAAGAAAAAATGACAGAGATATTTAATTTCAAAGCTTGGAATTCTTTCATATTTTTTCTGACTTTATTAAGGGGTCGGTTAAAAAATCTGAATGAAATATTCATTGAATAATGAATAGAATGAATACTTCATTGAAATTTTTTAACCAACCCCTTAATGCAGGCCAAAAAATCGTGAAAAAATGCCAAACATTGAAACTAAATATCTGTTTTTTTTGTCATACAGAAGAAAAACATTTTGTGTTATGTTCCTTAGGATGGGCGTCAACTTTTACTTAATATGACTATTAAGACTGGGGGACTGTATAAAATGTTAGTTTCTGCAATTTCACAAAATTGATTTTTTAAATTAAAAAATGCTATTATCATAAATGCTTACAATTTTTAAACATTTTTATAACTGCGCGTATATATTTGAGAACCAACGGTTGCAGAGATAAAAGCCTCCTATGGGCTTTGCTTTGCACCCTGTGTATATACATACATATAAATGCATGTAACAAACTTTGGAGAAAAAAAAACTAAGCAACTTTCTGTAAAAAAAAAATTAGTTGATAATTTACAAAAGTTACATATGCTAAAATCTACTAGCTATATATACTAATATTTTAATTATTGAAGTTGTAATAAATAAAATATTATAAAGAAAAATTATTGATAATTTTATGATTTACAAAGTCAAACTTACAGTTACAAAGATATAATGAAAAAACATTTGCATTTTTCTTCAATAGAAACACCCCCGATCCTGAAAACTATTTTTAAAAAATCTACTTTCACTTGTAAAAAATCAATTTTTCCATTTTTTTTTTTCAGAAAAAAAAACCTTTTTTTCCACCACCTCAAAATTTCCGGGGAAGTTTTACATCCCTACACTTCTACTGCCTATTTAAAACTGATAAGGCGATTATTTTTTATTAGTTCTGTTTGAACACATATATTTCTCGGTCAGAATCATGGAAGTGAGTCACGTTTTATTACATTTTTAATGTAACCTAAGTTAATGGGGTAAAAAAAAGTCCAACTTGGTTTGTTTTTACAATTATTGTTATTTTTATTATTTTTTTTTAGTGCATTATTGCAACAGGATTGTTTGTTTGTCTCATGAGTGCTACTGTAGCTAAAACTTAGAATTGTATTAATATATTTGTTAGCTAATAATAAAAGAAACGGTTCCCTAATTAAACCTTCCCCATTATTTCTTATACCTGCAGTGGCAACATTTAACTTCTAAGAAAAAACATTTTTACTTAAAGTTATATCCTTTATTTAAGAAACAACACTTCCGAGATAAACAGCTATTCAAATACTTTAAAAAATACATAAATATTAATAGCACTATCGCTTATTACAGAGCATTTAATATAAATTATACAGGATTTATTAAATTTATTATTGATAAGGATTAATTTACAGAATGTTTAATGATGGTACCACCCATGAGGAAAACTATCACTTGTTAAGACACTTTTTGAAATATCTAAAATATTAATAAATTAATTTGAGAATAATTACCTGTTCACAATGCAGTAAATTATAAGGAATTCATATCTAGACAAGTTTTTATGTTTGTTTCAGCAATAATTTTCAGATTGTGTAATACCAATCTATCAATAAATTAGAAAATCACCCATAACAAGAAATAGCAAAAACAATAATGTAAATGCTGCAATTGATAAGTGAGAGAAAAAATAATAATAAAAGTTTATATAGTTGCTCAATTAATACCTGCATTTTTGTGAGAAATCCATGCATCACTTCATTATAGATGTAGGCAGCGCAAAAGGCTTTTAAAATGTCAGCTGAAAGAAAAAATATATATACATATTTTACAAATAAGAAAATTCAAACAGATATGACACCTTGCTTAAAGTTATACAGGTGCAACAAGTTTAGAAATATAAATATATGCACTGAAAACATGCTTCGAATAAACCCCTCTTCTCTTCTCGCTACATGCCCAACTTTACTCATACAACTTCAAAACATATCATTTTAATTTAAGATAAATTTAACACCCCCCCCCCCCCCCTAAAGAGCATATTTTCCCAACAATCACTACTTAATGAAATACATAAAACATGTTTACCTCCTTTTTGATAAGAATCTTCAAACATGTTAAAACTGGAGCTATGTCAATCTTCATCTTAATTCCAGCTTAAAAGAGAAAAACTAATGTTAGATGCAATAACTTATCAAATAATTTACATAAAAAAATAGCATATTACTCAGAGTTCAGTTTTTCCTTGGAAATGTTATAATTGCAAGTAACAAATTGCAAATACTATTAATAAATTTTAATTTAAAGCAACATGTTCAGTTCTTATGTAAAAGCTATTCTACAATATTTAAGCTTCTAAAATTAAATGGCTATAAAAAAATTATCAAAGAAATGCTGTCAAATATCTCCACATTTAATTTATCACTGCTAGATGAAAAAAATATCTTACACCCAAAAAAGAAAAAAATAATAATAATAAAATACTTCAGTATATCAGTATTTGTGATTAAAAAATTA
Source organism: Octonoba sinensis (assembly GCA_038502835.1). NCBI lineage: Eukaryota > Metazoa > Arthropoda > Arachnida > Araneae > Uloboridae > Octonoba > Octonoba sinensis. The sequence continues at coordinate 5,682,059 of CM076598.1, read as the reverse complement.
TATAAACAAATGCTTACAAAATAATAACGCTGACAATCTATTTTAGTGTTAGTAATTTCACATTTCAGTTTCATCAGAAGAAATAAATATATAAATAAAAATAAAATGAATGTGTGGCAGCTTGTTCAATTTAATTTCCAGCTACTAGAAACGTTTTATAAAAATGGTTTGAAATTTACCATAAAGAAATAAGGGTAGTTAACAGTGACTAAGCAAAAATTAAATTTCCAGAAAATTGTAGAAGTTATCAGTATTGCTTGTGACAAGAAAAATCAAACATGTTCGTTATATAGCAAAAAAAGGGGGAGGGGAACACAACAGTTTAACTTAAAATCAGTATGAAAACAATCTAAACAAACCCTGAAATTTCTACTACTATAAAGGAGAGATATTCGCATCAACAAGAATTACACAAAATACACTTAGCATTACCATTTGTAAAAAGACATACGCAAACCATGGAGGTCAGACGGTATTACGATGATGCACTTGACGCCATTAACAAGCAAACAAGCTTCCATCTCATCACCAACACCGTTCCCGCCTTTCTATTATTGCCTCAGGCAATCGTCTTTCTTCGGTTGCAAGCGAGGAGGGAAAAATTCTACGCAAAGTTCGCTCGGTGTCTCTGTTGTTTTGCTTCTTTCTTTATTTCTTCTAGACTTTCTTTTTAAAATTTCGGTGGTTTTTTTTCTTTCTTCTTTTCCAGGAAATTATTATTTTTTTTCCTATTGCATTTTATCGTCGAGTTCCACATGAGTAGTTTCAAGCCCTATTTTATATTTTTCTGTGCAATTAATTAAGATGCATATATTTTTAAAACTAGAGAAAATCTTTTTTATGATTGATAATGCTTTTGGCATGATAGTAACTTTAAGAAGTCATACGAGGAAGCCCAGACTCCTTATTTCCCAAACAAAGGTTTAATGTCTCGAAAAACGAGACGTCCTGGACGAGGACATCCTGAGAATGTTGGATTAGAACATTCCGTGGATTGTCATTTCATAACAACCTGGGGATATCCTAGCTCAGTCCTGATGATCCTGAGGATCTAGCAGGACCCTCAGGATCAAATTAGGACGTCCGGAGGTCGTCGTGTGCTGTATGGGATAATACCTGTGGCTTTTTAAGGAACTGAAAACTTGGTGATGATGGGTATTCATAGTGTCAAAATCGGTAAATTTTGTCTGCTAATTATCTCTGTAATGAAAAATACCATCACAAAAAGTTGAAATGTGATAATATAAAATTACCCCTTTTTAAAGCAAATTAAAGAAAAAAATTGATTCAGTACTCCCTGAGATATAAATGCTCATAAATGCTTTGCAACAAATTTGACTGACCTTTGCATCAAATATAGTTCAGTTAGAGTTCTGAAACTTTTAGATTTTTGCAACAACTAGTTTAGAAGATCTACGAAGTTTCAAACTCAGAAATTGATTTGCTACTGATTTATAGCACTTCAAAATACAGGTTTTGATTGCAAGAGTGAATTTTGTACCAACTTTGACTAGATGTGCTATAAAAAGTTTAAGTTTATGATTCTTCAAATTTCTTAGAGGTCTATGAAGAAAAAATTGCTGTCTAAGCAAAGCAACTCTGAAGTTGGTGTTCTTATTATTTAGCTCTCCAGTGAAAATAGTATGCAAGAGAAAATAAAGTTTAATGTGATACAGTTTTATAAATGAATAGATTTCTATAAGTTACATTCAATTGATTGTATCTTATTATATGTAGCTTTCCTAAAATGGACTCAAAAATTGCAATTTAACTTGGCTTTATCAAAGTAGATTTAAATTAAACTACCTTTTAACCTTAAATTAAGACCACACAAAGTGAGATTATTCTCCCAAGATAGAGGACTGAACACTCCAGGAATGTCAATCTATAGGAGAGTTTAAATAGTAAAACCACTGCTACTAGGAGTGTGTTTGTAAAGAAAAATTATTAATAATGCTAAATCAAAGAGCTTGATTATTTGTCTGCTGAATAAAAACTTTTAAGCAAGCAGAATATGTATCTGAAGCCCTATGTATAAAAGCTTATGCTTCTTTGGTAACTATACACCCTTAAATCCTAAATGTAGAATTTTGCCTGGGTATGTTAAATTCAATTGGCCTTGAAATTGACCTCCTAATCTTAGGGATTAAGAATTGGGAAACCCTTGTGTTAAGAAGGCTCGCCTAGAAAAGGCTCTTTGAGAAAGCCAAGGCTTACCCTGGGCTGTCGTGCCACCGAGGAAGGAAGGGATTTTAAATTCAACATTTTCTTCCTTTTTGGAAAAAAAGATGGTTTTCAAAAAAAGCATAGCCGGATCTAGTTTAATTCTTTTTTTTTTTTTTTCAAGACAAGTACATTGCTTTCTTTGTGGTATATCATATTGTAGAAAAATTAATCTTCAACGAAAAATATTCTCCAGTTTTCGAGTGGTTACCCTTTAATGTAGTATCAAATGACCTTTAAGTTATGCAAAATATTTCTTCCATTTCAAATGACTTATTTAGTGCTGATTTGTTTAAGGAGCAAAAATATCTTCTATCATATAATTTTATTTTTTTGTTTGTTTATTTCCCCATTCTTTTTTAACCAGCTTACTAATGGTCTCAATTAGAAGGTTTAAGAGGCAGTGTGCTGTGTGATATATATTTCTTCATACTGTAATTAACTTTTGGTTCAACTAGCTGCAAACTCAAAATATCTCATTTTTAACAAATGACATGCCATCTGTTTAATGGTCTTCTACAATCAATTATTGACCTGCTACGCTAACTTCATCCTTGGTAGCAACTGGAATCTAAAGCCCAAAGCTCAAATCACTAGGCTACCCACATCCTTAAGGTTTATGTTGTTAACTAAATATGCCACTTGGGAAGTGCTATAATGCTGTCAATCTTTTGTTTAATAAATCATGTTTGACAAATGTATTCAAATTAAGTTTTTTTCTTTTCTTTTTTTTTTTTGGCAAGTATAAATTTTCTTATCAAATTTTTTCTGCACCAGGAAAAATCTTATCCTTATCAGAGTGTGAAGATTTATTTGATTTTTTTTTACATTTAAATCTGTTTTTCAAACCAAAAAACATAACTTTAGACTGACAGTCGGAGAAAAATTGCAACTAGACAAAATGTGTGAATAATAGTTTTACATTAAAAAGAAATCCATATTTATGCTGAAAATTTGGGAAATAAAAAAATATAATATTATGCTTTAAATGAAATATGTGTATGTCGGTTAAATAAGATAAGCAATGCAAAAGTTAATGCTGTGAGCATTTGTATTATGCTTTTTCCTGTCTATCAGCCATTCATTTTTTTCAACTGCTAGTTTTCCTTATTTCAAACATGACATAAATTTTGAAATTTCCTTCTCAAATAAAATTCAACATTTGTTTCAGAAAAACCAATTGGCTGTTAAATATCCTGCTTTGTATTTTAAGAATAAAAGATGGCCAGAAAAAAAAAGGGGGAAATGATAATGATGTACTTTTAAACTATGACTTTTCTTAAAAGTCATGAACTTGATCTTGCTGCTCTCTTTTATTTTCTAGATTATTTTTTTTTTAAATAATTAGTTGTAATATCTTTAACTATATTATAATTATCTATCTGCAAGTTATCTAAAGCAATGGAGATTAGTTTGAAATGATTAAATAGATCATCTAGATTCTTTTTCAATACCACATTGAAAAATTTTTGTCTTTGCCAATTGAATTTCTATTTTTCTTCAAAAATTTAAATAAAAATTAGCCAATTTGTTATGTAACTTTTTTACAAAATCATACTAAATTCCAATATACTTACAATGGTAAGCAAAAATCCATACCTTTACTATCATGAAACTTTAAAAATGAAATAAATTTTGGTTTTAGTTTAAATTGAGCTGTTGTTTATTATCCCCGTATCTCACAACCTGCATGCTAATTCAATTTAGTAATAAGTTTTTCCAACATTCTTGTTTTCTTTCATTTTGTTAAAGCACATGACTTAAATCACTTGGTTTAAATCAAATACACCCTGACCCTTATGCAATCCTACTTGAAAATGTTATTTCCAATCCTTAACATATAAAGTGACTTAATTTTTATGTCTTTCTTTTAGTTTAGAGTTCAAGTTTTCAGTAAATATTTAGTTATCACACTAATTAAAATGAGTCAAAATTGCAATACAGGATGGGACCTCAAATTCTGAACGCTCGTTGCCGCGATCTTTCCGGATTTTGGGTCCTCATTCAAAAAATTTTATAAGTAGCATCAGAGCCCATATAATTTGCCCTGGAACTTTTTATTAGCGTTTCGCTCATTTATAGCATTTTTATTATCGTATATACTCGCCTATAAGTCGCGAAATTTAGCACAGAAAACGAAGTAGGAGTATAGGCTTATATTCGAGGCAAAGCATCGAAGTATCTAGACTTTTCCCGATGTTATTTTATTTTTTTTTTTTTTTTTTTTTTTTTTTTTTTTTTTTTTTTTTTTTTTTTTTTTTTTTTTTTTTTTTTTTTTTTTTTTTTTTTTTTTTTTTTTTTTTTTTTTTTTTTTTTTTTTTTTTTTTTTTTTTTTTTTTTTTTTTTTTTTTTTTTTTTTTTTTTTTTTTTTTTTTTTTTTTTTTTTTTTTTTTTTTTTTTTTTTTTTTTTTTTTTTTTTTTTTTTTTTTTTTTTTTTTTTTTTTTTTTTTTTTTTTTTTTTTTTTTTTTTTTTTTTTTTTTTTTTTTTTTTTTTTTTTTTTTTTTTTTTTTTTTTTTTTTTTTTTTTTTTTTTTTTTTTTTTTTTTTTTTTTTTTTTTTTTTTTTTTTTTTTTTTTTTTTTTTTTTTTTTTTTTTTTTTTTTTTTTTTTTTTTTTTTTTTTTTTTTTTTTTTTTTTTTTTTTTTGTTTCGGTGTGCTCAACGCTAACTGCAGCCATACTGTCTATAGCATCGATGGCTTTCACAGATTACCCCTCAGTATGAGGGGGCACGACCGCAGCGCTCTCCTCCTTCGAACCTCCCACAAACTCTCTAGACACTTGACAACCAGCACCGGCCATAAAGGGCTGGGCTGGCAGAGCGTTGTTTACCTGCTTTACCGACCCGAGGCCACAGTCATACTACAAAGTATGACTTACGTCACCCGGATAGGATCATGGCACATTTACGCAATATTATGTATTTTTTGTAGTGATTTCTCCGTTTGGCTGCATTTTATACTATAATAGAGGAAAACCATTCTTTTTTTGTTCTAAAGAGTATTGTCATGCCTCCTTCAGCGCATTTATTCATCTCTAAAAAAATAAACTATTTTGTACTAGCATTTTACTCGATGTATGTTCTACATTTTAAAAACTTTCCAAATGTCATATTTAGAGTATCGTCGCATGAAATGTGCAATGTTCATACTTAACATTGAGATTGATGAGAAAACTTAGTATGAGAAAATTTATAATTCAAATTTTCAAATCTTGTTTTTTATTTAACACTGACACATGTTTTGAAGTGTACTTGCTTTAATAAATATAATAAAATATTAAAAATATAAATGTAAAAATAAAGAGAATTCTAAGTACTGGATAATCATAAAAAATTTAAAGTATGCTTAGAATGGTTTTTATTTCTGCAAAACCCAACTTCAAAAGTTCAATGTTCAATTAAAATTCCTTCTGAGTTCTTGCCACAAAGAGGGGAAAAAAATGTTTAAAACATAAAATATGTTGCACTTACAACACCTTGAAATACATTTTAAGCAAAACTTTGAAGGTCTCTCCGCCTGTGCGTGTATAACATCTTTCATAACTTAAGAATTAATATTATCTTAATCTGCAGACATCTTAACAGCAAAGCATAATTAATTAAAGCTGTCATGTCGCAATTCATAGCTTAATATATTTTAAAATTTTAAAAATAATATTTTAGATATTTAATGAATAGCACAGAATCTTTATTACAAGCACACATGCACATAGGTAGAAGTAAAAAAAATTCAAAGGGCAGAAGTTAATTTTGCTGTAATTATCTAAAAACATACATTTTCTAAAAATTTCATCAATATATTGTGTATGCTAATTCCCTTCTTTCTCCAATAAAATCCCCCCCCCCCCGATTCACCATCTATTTTTTTCATAATAACAAGCAATGACACAATTTGATAATTAAGTTGGGAACTCAAGTGTATCATTTTTTTACAAGCACTTTTACAGTATATATAAGGAAAAAAAACTAAATTTATTATAATTAGCAACACTATCACATGTTAAGCTGTTAAATGAAGCAATATTGAAAAACATTTAAATTTATATTATAAATACTGTCACCCATGTGTATACTATTTAGATACAAAAAATTGTAGCAATTGATGTCCTATGATACACATAATTCATACAAATACCTGGAATTGAATATAAATTAAATACACAAAGTAAAATTTGGAACATTGAGATTAATCCCCCCCCCCCTCATAAATGTCCATGAAAAGGGATGCTGTTGTACTTAACTTTTTATTGCTAGTTAAATGGCTAAGATAAAACTTGTACAAAAACAAATGGTAAAAATTTTGAATTTTACTTAACTTACGAAATATTCATGCTGCCACTCGTATATGTACATGGTGAAACATTGTCCCCTCTTCCCTTACAGCCACGTTTTTGCAGACTATTCTGATTAGCCAAAATATGCTTTATCCAATCTCCTCCAAGTGAAGAAAAGTAGTATACCTAAAATAATGTAAAACATGCACACAATAAATAACCAAAAAAAAATAAAAAAATAAATAAATCTCTATAATATCCACACCATGAATTTTCCAAAAATTTCATGAATATATTGCATTATACATTAATTTTTCAGCTATTTTTAATAACAAGAATAACTTTAGTAATCATTATATTTTTATACTTAATAATTACGGTCAAACCTTCTGGAAATCATTTATCGTGATCTTGTGATAAACATTCCTTAATTCCAAAATAAAGTATTTCACTATTAGCTATCTTTTTCGTCAATCATCTTGGGGAGAAAAGAAAAATAACTGCATTATTAAACATTTATGTGTTTAAGACGGCTAAAGTAATGTTAAATGCTATAGGCCAGTTACATAATTTTTCCCTCAACGACTTTGGAGATTCTGTTAATTTTTTAAGGTCTGGAGATTGTTCTTCAGAGTCCTCAGAACTAAAGGTTTTAAAGTTATCCTTTTCTGAATGATCACCAAGAGATTCATTTTCAATTAGATTGTTATCAATTTTTTCAACTGGATTGTTAATTGCACGAAAATGCTTTTCAACCCAGTGGCGTAGCTAGACCCGGATTTGGGGGAGGGTGAAGGGAGGGGCGGGTTCTTCGGGAGAAGTGAGTTAATTTCATTGTTTTACAAGAAAAATTAGTCAAACTCTAGACGATCTTTACCATTTCAGAGGGGGTTTTATCCCCAAAACTACCCCCTTATCTACGCCAGTGTTTCAACCAGACTATTACAATTCCTTTGCCCTAAAATATCAGCTCCAACTCCCGCAATACTTGTATAACCCATGTTCTTTTTATTCATCATATATTTCTTTACTACAAAATATGCAGTTTTTTTTTTTTACTGAACTGCAAATAATCCATATCATTAGACCAAGAAAACAAAAATAACTATACTAAGAACATCTGTTTTAAGATACACAATAAAGCAGAAGAGAATAATATAGTAAATATTAAACGGCTAAAATATACTTTCAATAATTTATATTTTTTAAATTTCTCTTTCCAAATTCAATATGGGGCTGTCAAAATCCAGGGCTGAACTCCATGTCAGTCTCCCCCCCCCATTACGCTTGCATCTAAGACATGGAAACATTTACCTTGCACTGCTCCGATTCTGATTTGGTCCAGCTTCACTAGTTTTTTTTTTTTTGGTTCTTTTCAAAAGGGGGGGGGGGGGAGTTACCAAATAGCAACACAAATTATAAGCAACTATATGTTAAGCATTGATTAGAAATAAAAAACTTAATCAACATTTAGGATTTAAATCAAAATAAAAATTTAAGAGAATTGATTTTTTTTTTCTTTTTTTCAAAGTAAGGATATAATATTTCAAACAGTTTCAAGTTGAAAAATGTAATCAATGTAGAGGGGAATTTACGTTTTAAAAAAAATGTTTCTTCTATGCAATATTAAATTATCCTACTTGGCACTCAAATTTAGAGGAGGGGGGGGGGGGGAATGAAAAGAAAAATTTCTTTAAAAAGGGATTTTTTAATCATTTTTATTTTTATTTCGTAAATGATGGCAATTTCTTTCAACATATTGCATTTCAACTTGGAAGTTTCTTAAAAATAAATCTTTAATTTAAAAAAAAATTCTTATTTTTTTTGAAGAAAACCATAAAATTTAGGCTATGTGCGGGGAAGGCCCTTCATTTACGGGGGGGTCAACTGACCCCCTCTGGCTTGGGAAATGTATTTATAGCTATGCATATGATTTTTTTAATGCAATTTAAATTGAGTTAGACCCTTTCCCCCTCCCCCCCCCCGCGGAAAATTGCGAAATGACGGTCCTGGTGCGGGGATTTGAAATATTTTTTAATATGGGAATTTTGTTTAGTGATGTGGGGCCAGCGACTTGTTTATCAACATGAAACCAAACGTTTTTTCGATAGACCTCTGGACTTAGTAGCGAATAAGAGGAAAAATCCCTTTTCAGCTGTAAAACAGAAAAAATACTAGAGCTTATAGGGATTTTTCCGTAAAATAACGAATTTTCGAAAAAAGAAATAACGGACATATTCTAGCGGGTACATGGTAGCAATCAATTAATTGCAACTAAATTGCTTTATTAGGTATTTTAAGTAATGTTAAGTTCATTAAGTTTTTTAAGTAATATCAAGAACTTTAAAATTTTCATTGAATCAATTTGAAATAATGCAGGATCGTAAAAATAAAATCGCCAAGATCAAGAACAAAAAAAATCCAAATAAAGAATGCATTATAATCCTTTTAAAAAAGTAGTGACTGCTGAAAAAAGGACATTCGACATGCATTTTTTAAAACAATAATACATTACTAAGAGTGAGAAATGGTAAGTTTATAAGAGAAGAAAAAAATGAAGTTCAAAAAGTGATATCACTTACTTTGAAAACTTTCTTAAAGCACGTGCAAACAAAATGATGTTTCTCTATTCTCTTCAGTAAATTTGCTACATGGACAAGAAGGCTATGACGACACGATCGCCTCTACGCATGCGTCGCAAAGCGCACCAATTAGCATCCGACTTGGTTTGAAAGGGAGGAAGCGAGAGAGATTTATGACTTGTTCAAAGATCGGATAAACGTTTAAAAGTAACCTATTTCCAACCAAACCTATTTTCAACGTTTTCCCAATGTTTAATAATAACCAATTTCTAACCTAAACCAGTTTTCAACCTATACCAACGCTTTCGCAACGTTCACGACGGGTCCTCAACCTTTCCGCAACGTATTCTCAATGGTTTGTGCTACCTGGGCCATCTTCCTGGAAATTGTTCGAAGTCCCCTACAGATGGTATGGCCATTTTTACTTTTTTTGAGGCATGGCCTTACTGCACTGGAGGTGCAAAATATTGAAAATAACACAATTTAGTTTTTGAAAGGTGCATTATTTAGGTACAGCAGAAAATAACATTCTTGATGCATGTTAAATGCAATGTAACAATGAAATAACGACTTAACGATACAAACATTGATGGATAAGGAACAGAATGCAACCTGCTTTTTCAAAAACCTGAAAGGCAAGAATATGAAACTCCTTTCAGTTCTTTAACAGAGAGAAAGCACAATATCAGAGTATTTCCTGCTAATATTTAACATTGTACCATTTTTTCAGTTTTTCACATTCTTCTTCAGAAACTTTCACAAAATCATCAGTCATCATAATTTTTTTTTCTTTTTGAAAGTCGTCTATAATTTTAGTTTTTCCTATTCCATTTTTCACATCTTTTTGTCACGAGAGACTCCAGATATAACCTAAATTAATTAAACTCTTGCTCTCATTCATAGAAATCACATTCTTAAGCTTTTCCCACATTATTAATACAGTAGAACTTGGAAAGTTCAAAGCTGAAGGGACCACAGCTAAACTTTAATTATCGAAAACTTCAAATTACAGAAGACTAATAGTACCATAATAATAATAATATGTTATCAGGGTGCGTAGCAAATTCTTTCAATGAAAAATAAGCACTTTTAAGCACTCGAAAAAAAATTTTTAAGCACTCAAAAAATTCAGTTTTGCTATGCAGATTACATCCCCCCCCCTTAAATTGCTAAAACTTCTTAATATAAATAAAATATAAAATTCATATAACATAACAGCAAAAAAAAAAAAGAAAATAAAGATGTAATTACATCCCCCCCCCCCTCCCCGTGATTTCCTTCAATTTTCTTTCTGTGAAAATACCGAATAAGTGCCCCCCCCCCCCCCCCCAAAAAATTTGGATTCTCATTGCACTGACCAAGAGAAGCTCATGCCTTCCCAATATCAGTTACCCAAACCAAATGCCAAAGGATTCCAAGTTCCCTGGGAATTGCAAACTAAACAAAGCTCTCCTCGCTATATTTTTGAAAAAAATTCCACATCATCAATTTGGGGGGGGGGGGGGGTAGAGAGAGGGTCATGAACTCCCTTCTTGTTGTACCACAGCAATATCATGCACGGTACCAAGCCCAAAATTCGACTCACTGGAGAGCGGTGTTAGGCCGAATTTTGGAACAGGACCAAAAATGGCGGATTCTCGGAAGCATTAACGCTAACACGTGTCTTTTTACGCAAAATTGCAATGTCATCTTAACTCAGACAAAAAAAAGGGACCTTTTTTTGTTGTTTAATCGGAGAAATAACGCTTTCAATCAATGGGAAATCGGTATTCGAGCTGACCACGCGCAATGAAAGGAAATTCCGCAAAACGAAACTCAGACGCTTGCCGGTTTGGATATTGAAAACGATAATTTTCCCAGATATTTGGGGGAACTTTGAATATCCCCTGATAAGTTCCAGAACATAAAACTTCCCTGATAAGTCCCATTTTTCAAAAAGCGGCTCCCTATGCAAAAAATTAGCATATCATGGTTCTAAAGATACAAATGAAAAATAAACCTTTTATGGCAAGTTCAGATATGTTTTTTAATGCAATTAACAATTGATTCAATAATAATTTGACGAAGAATCAAAACCAAAATCCAATATTTAAAAGCCAAAAATCAAATAATTAATTCTTGGCCCAATGTCAGAGTCCCGAATTTTTCACAATATCGATTACATGGACAGTATAAGGAATAACAAATTAAATAGGGTAAGGTTATAAAAAATAAATAGGAAAAAATTATTTATTATTTTAATTTAAAATAAAAGCTAAGAAAAATCTTAATCGCGAAAACCAAGGCTTTACGAAAATTCTCTGTCGGGGAAAAAAAAAAAAAAGCGACCTTTTCCCACCACAGTATTAAAAAAAAGAAGAAGAAAACCTCATATTTTCGACATTAACAAGCTGATTATATCCTTAAAGAAATCTTTGGATATTAAATCTATGTTTTGTTCAAAAGAAATCAGTTCTGTTCAGAGCCAAGGGAAACGGTGCTGGCGTCGTTTCCCTACTCGCTCATCTAAAAAAAGCTGAAAGAAAAATGAACATGCAAAAATATTTTTGCGTATCAATTTTTTATAGATTTAACTTGATTTTTTTTTTTTTTTTTTTTTTTGCGATAAAAAACCGAGTTACCAGTAGTTTAAAAAAAAAAAAAAATTATTGCGTCCCCACCTGCGATTTTTGCGCATTCGACGCGCTATAGCACGTCCGCGGCATCGCCGAGGCTACTTTCCTTATACTTTTCTGCATCGGACACCCTTGCACCTTTTAGCCGAAGCCTCAGGTAGAAAGCCGATGGCCGTCGGTCGACTACGGTGGCCCCAGTTGCGCCGAGGTAGTTCTTCTGGACCGATATGCCTACATCAACCCCGCCAGCCTAGAGTTCCTTTATAAGACGTAGTCTTCAGAGTAACGACAGATCGGGGGAAAACTGCCTCCGGACGAAAAACAGGGTTGCCGCCGAGTGCAAGGTTGGCTTCATACTCGCTCAAGGATTTCCGCTAAACGATAATCGTTAACGGGAAATTTTGTCCACTTGAAAGCAAAATTTCTGTTTGAATTAAAAGCTACTTTGTGCGTAAGCCACAAACGTTTTTTAAAAATATCTTTGGTCTCAACAAGTCCAGGATAGTTTAATCATTCGCAGCTTTAAATTACGTTATGTTAAAAATGAGAACATGGAAATTGTTACTCTTTAATTGATTCAAAAATAAATAATGATATTTATAAATTTATTATTTTCAATATAATTTCTTGGATTTTTAATTCTGAAAGTTTTTTTTTTTTGTGTGTGTGTTGATAATATTGCATTAATAAATCATTAAAAGATTACTCGTTTTTTTTTTTTATTTCTTAGGGAAACTAAAGGAAAATTTAAAGCAGTAATGCTAGAAATATATGAATGGTAAAATAATGAATTGGTAAAAAAAAAATTGGAATTATTATTTAATCAGTGATATTTTTATATAAAACTCGTTATGTAAAAGTTATGTTAAAAAATGTTCTAAGAAGAAAAAATATACTTAGAGACCGTTCATAAATGCACGCGTTTTTTTTTTTTTTTTTTGATATATTTGACCCCCTCCCCCCTTTGTCCCGCTATGTTGTATAAGCCTGATGTCACAGTTCTTGTTACCCACTTCCCTCGAAGCGTGACATCATTTATGAATGATCCCCTTATGTGATAAAATACATTTCCCCATGAAGGTATTCATTAAATTAAGAGCAAATACGGAAAACTTTCTCCGAGGCCGAATTCAGCTCCGCATATTCGCCCTCCCCCCTCGTAACTCCCTAACTTCAAGTAATTTAGTAGGAAAATGAAGATGACATTATAGAACATTTTTGAAATTGATAATTGGTTTTGAAGGGCAGTAAAACTTGGCCTCCTACACAGCTAACTACCCTGCCTATTTTAAAATTTGGCAGAATAAGCCGCTTATATATAAGAAAATCCATTCGTAACTGACTGACAAGAATGTGTGGAAGCGGCCGATATGTTTACATTCCACTAGTCGCCAAGCATAAGCAAATCACGCCAAGTCGAAGATACAAAGTATTCGTTAAAATAACTTAATTTTACTAAATTTAAACACTTTCTTAATCTTGAAGCGATGTTTTTTAATTACTTTAGGATACTAGCTATTTATTTATTAGGGAAAATGACAATTAGGGCCAAAAATAGCGGGTCAACATGGAATATTAGCATTAAGAAAGCATGCACTTATTTTAACAAAGAAATAATTAAATAAATAGGAGCATATGGCCCAAAATAAAGCTACATTCCTATATTTTAAACATTTTAGAACAATAATAAAAGAATTTTTAAAATGTATTTGCCTTTAATTTTACGGATTCCCGTGTTTTTTCATGGCATTTAATCGTCTCCACGTAAAAGCTATGGGACGAAAGAAGGCACTGCCTCTGGCGGAGGGTTCAAACCTTCCACCAATAGGAAAATGATACCGCTTTGACGCTACTCTCGCTAAGATACAGGGACTCTACGCCAGCCCAGCTTCCCTACCTCTTAATGTGTGGACCTGGCCCTCCTTGATATACTTTCCTTGTACTATTCGGGAAATTCGGTACTTTTCTTCACTTATACCGTTTTAGCGCCTCCTCCGATAATTTCGCGAAAATTCAGGGGGGGGGGGGGGCGCTTATTCGGTATTTTACGGCAAAGCGACCCTTCTGCAACTCAAGCATGTTTCCTCCCTTCCTCCATCGTTTAGAGAAAGGTCGGGAAAACCAGAATGGTAAGCGGAAGCCGCCCTTTTTTGCTTCTCGCGGAATTCATGGCGACATTCGGCGGTCGAACGAAAAAATATCTTTCTGCATAAGAGGAAGTAAGCACTTCTTACAAACATGGATGAAAAATAAGCACTTTTAAAAGCTTTTAAAAACAAAAGACAAAACAAGCACTATTAAGCACTTTTAAAAACCGCTACGCACCCTGGTTATGCTCAGTAATGTAGTCCAGGAAAAAAAGGTGGGGGGACGCTTATATATACCAACATCTAAAAGTGGGGGTACGCTTATGTTAAAATTCAAAGCAGGTGGGGAGACGCTTGTGTTAAAATAAAAAGGTAGGGGGATGCCGTATCCTCTTGACTGCACCACTGGTTATACTCATATTATAAGAGGGAACAGATATGCCTCTATGACAGTAATGGCAAACTTATGCATTCCCAGAGCCTTTTGCAATTGCTAAGTAATAAAAATCAACATAAAATTAGATACATTTTTGAAAAAATTGCGCAACTCAGCACAAACTAAGAAATCAAAGACTTTAATTTTTACGGCTGTATATATATATGTTTACCCAGGTAGCACAAACCATTGAGAATACGTTGCGGAAAGGTTAAGAACCCGTCGTAAACGTTGAGAAAGCGTTGGTATAGGTTGAAAACTGGTTTAGGTTAGAAATTGGTTATTATTAAACAGTGGGAAAACGTTGAAAATAGGTTGAGTTGGAAATAGGTTAATTTTAAACGTTTATCCGATCTTTAAACAAGTCATAAATCTCTCTCGCTTCCTCCCTTTCAAACCACGTCGGATGCTAATTGGTGCGCTTTGCGACGCATGCGTAGAGGCGATCATGTCGTCCATAGCCTTCTTGTCCATGTTCTTGTCCAGCAGCAAATTTACTGAAGAGAAACACAGAAACATCATTTTCTTTACACGTGCTTTAAGAAAGTTTTCAAAGTAAGTGATATCACTTTTTGAACTTCATTTTTTTCTTCTCTTATAAACTTAACATTTCTCACTCTTAGTAATGTATTATTGTTTTAAAAAATGCATGTCGAATGTCCTTTTTTCAGCAGGCACTACTTTTTTAAAAGGATTATAATGCATTCGTTATTTGGATTTTCTTTGTTCTTGATCTTGGCGATTTTATTTTTACGATCCTGCATTATTTCAAATTGATTCAATGAAAGTTTTTAAGTTCTTGATATTACTTAAAATAACTTAATGAACTTAATATTACTTAAAATTCCTTAAGCAATCTAGTTGCAATTAATTGATTGCTACCATGTACCCGCTAGAATATGTCCGTTATTTCTTTTTTCGAAAATTCGTTATTTTACGGAAAAATCCCTTATAAGCTCTAGTATTTTTTCTGTTTTACAGCTGAAAAGGGATTTTTCCTCTTATTAGCTACTAAGTCCAGAGGTCTATACATCACTAAACAAAATACCCATACCCATATTAAAAAATATTTCAAATCCCCGCACCGGGACCGTCATTTCGCAATTTTCCGGGGGGGGGGGAGGGAAAAGGGTCTAACTCAATTTAAATTGCATTAAAAAATCATATACATATATAATCATATAAGCTATAAATACATTATTTCCCAAGCCAGAGGGGGTCAATTGACCCCCCCCCCCCCGTAAATGATGAGCCTTCCCCGCACATAGCCTAAAATTTATGGTTTTCTTCAAAAAAAAAAAAAAAAAAATTTTTTTTTTTAAATTAAAGATTTATTTTTAAGAAACTTCCAAGTTGAAATGCAATATGTTAAAAAAAAATTGCCATCATTTACGAAATAAAAATTATGATTAAAATATCCCTTTTTAAAGTAATTTTTCTTTTCATTCCCCCCCCCCCGTAAATTTGAGTGACAAGTAGGATAATTTAATATTGCATAGAAGAAACATTTTTTTTAAACGTAAATTCTCCTCTTCATTGATTACATTTTTCAACTTGAAACTGTTCGAAATATTACATCCTTACTTTGAAAAAAAGAAAAAAAAAAATGAATTCTCTTAAATTTTTATTTTGATTTAAATCATAAATGTTGATTAAGCTTTTTATTTCTAATTAATGCTTAACATATAGTTGCTTATAATTTGTGTTGCTATTTGGTAACTCCCCCCCCCCCCCTTTTTGAAAAGAACAAACAAAAAAAAAAAAAAAAGGAACTAGTGAAGCTGGACCAAATCAGAATCGAAGCAGTGCAAGGTACACTGTTAAAAATATCGGTGCAACGTTGAACCATAATTAGGTGAAAATTTGCTGCACCATCTTTTTGGCGAAAAGTTGAACCATAATGTGAGTTCCACTTTACACGGTGCGATGTTGAACCATGAATTGAGTTCTGCTTTACACGAAGAAATGGTGCGAGATTGAACCATCAATTGGAGTTCCGCTTTACTCGAACAAATGGTGCGAGGATGAACCATAATAGGAATTTTTCTTGCACGAACAATAGGCGTATAATTTTGCGGAAAAATTTCGAGCGCGATAGAACAAATATTTCGAAGAGATAGTGACTGATAAAAATAGAAAAGTTTACTCTTGTGAAGAAATAATACAGAAAATCAATTTAATTAAATGCACAGCAATAAATTGTTTACTTTACTACATATTTTTATTGCATTTATGTTAATTTTCGAAAATCGGATTTTAAAATGCTTTCTCTTCATCTTAATAAAAGCAGATCTCAATGCAGACTTTTAAGTTATTTCCAGGGTTGCCAGACGTCCCGGATTTACTGGGACAGTTCCTTATTTTGAGAAATTGTCCCGCGTTCAGGGGAACTTCAATACAAGACGTCAAAAGTCCTGTATTCTTGCCAGGACATTGATTTTGCCGGATAGCGGATAAACGGTGAACATTGTGTGACGGGTCCGTACCGGATGTCCGACTGATGTTCCACACCGTTAAATTCGATGAATTAGTTACCCACAGCTTCCAAATACTAAAGGTTAAAAATCAAAATTGACATTGCGGGAAACTGCATTTTTCGTGCAGTGGCCGAATATCGGGTATGCAATAACAGATATCGAATAAGTGGATGCCCCCCCCCCCCCCCCCCTCGGTGAGCCTCTGTAGTCCCATATTTGCAGTAACCCTGGTTGTTTCTCAGAATAAAACAAAAAAGACCATTTTTTAAATATAAAATCTTTTTTGAATCCATCTATTATATATCATTCCCCCCCCCCCCCCACGCTCTCTTCTTTTTTTTTCCTATTTCTAAATCCAAGACGTTTTATGTTTTGGGGAACATTGCAGTTTTACTTCATGAGCTCATATTTCACCACTAAATATAAATTTCAATGTTTTTATTTGGAAACTTTCATTAAAAATTAACATGTTAAATTTGTGACGCTCCCTATGAAAAAAAGTTGTTATGCGACATGAAACTAATTTGAAGAATTTATCTTCCTGAAGAAGTGGAAACAAAAGCTTCTGGTTTCATTAAAGCATTTAGCTTTTTTTTTTAATTCAAAATAAATGCAAATATTTTAAGAAAATAATTAGGCTGCATTGTTACAACTACAAACAGATTTTATACTTTAAAAAATAGCTTCAAATAATTGCTCAATTATTTCTTTGCAGTGTTTAACTGATGGCTTAAAAAACCATAAATCGATAAAAAAAAATTGTTAAATTTTTCAGCATCTGCAAATTTTTAAAAGAAGCACAAGTCATACTATAAGGTTGTTTTATGTCACTTTAAAATATAGATTCAGTGCACATTTTCCAGTAAACGCACTGATACTTAGAGATGAAATGTTAATATTTGATTGAACTAGTGCTAAATCCAGACCTGCCAACCTTACAAAATAAAACAGCGGGAGAAATAAAAGCAAAAAGCAAGGAGAAAGTTATGTTCCTCAGAACCAGATGAATACCAGTATAAAACTGATGGGCCGTGGTAGCCTAGTGGTTAGCACGTCGGACTTCCACCTGGAAGGTCGCTCGTTCGATACCCACTGAAGACCACCATGTATACTTGGGGATATGTGCATGTAAAATCCGTAGACCCCACTACCTCTCCCCGTGCGTAAGCAATCCTAAGGCCTCGGCTAACAGGTAGGGGTCTGGTGGAGAAAAGTATAAAACTGATATTTTTTTTCTGTTCTTAGATATAAATTACATAAAATTAATTGACGAGATATAAAATGCATATTTTTTAAGTTGGCCATTTTTAAAAGTTAAGAACTAAAAATAAAATACTGATTTATGCTGTTTTTACTTTTTAAGATAATTTACAACATTATTTCAAAAATGTCTTTCATTAATCAAATAAATTATTATTACAGAGGGTTACTTAAAAATATTTTACAACAAAAAATAAATATATTTATACAATTATAAGCAGAACTTTTATGTAGGCATGAAATACACAAACACTAGACAAAAAAAAATTGTTATACAAGGGCAGCCAGAAAAAAAAAAAATTTAATCGACATAAGTGTTAACTGTCAAAATAGTGTTATTTTTCTTAATATTTCCCATAAAGAGATGAATAAACTGAAGATAAGTTCAGACACTTTTTATTATATAAAAAGCAAGAGAAATTTCTGTGGTGGCTGGAGATTAAGCAGAAAAGAGGGAGCCTCCTGCCAAAAGCAGGAGAGTTGGCATGTCTGTAAAATCTTGGTTTAAGAAATATATCTTACATATAGAAGGGGCATTTCACAATATTTGGGACACATTGTACTGTACCGTAACTTGTATAAATCCTTGCATTTCCCAAATCTTTAAAAAAAAAAAACTGTTGTCAAGACATAATATGTTGATGTTCTTTAACTCCATAATTTTTTTTAGATTTGTTTAAAATTTATACAAAAGAAAGATATACATGCATTTTATGGACTATACATAATGTCCCGAATACCTGGAAATGTCCCAAAGATTCTTAAAACACTCATAGAAAAATTGATAAAGAATGAACACCAAATATGTACTAATACTTTTATTCACAACTATACATAATGAACGATAAAATTTTAGCGAGTCCTTTTTGGTAGGCCATGAGGTCCCTTGGCCATTCAATTACGCAGGCAAACACTATCTGAAATTAACCATAGCTTCCTCATCTACCTACTAGTAATGTAAATATTGTCATTTCATTAAGCAAGGCAAAAATAATATTAATGATTAGTAAATCCAAAGTATAAAGACAAAAATTTAAAACACTCCAGCAGGATTTTCTATGTTTGATATTAAAAAGAAAAAAAAGTTATTATTAAAAAATCTTAAATAATCTTTGGAGTATAATTTTGTATTTTTATTTGGATTTACCATGACTTGTCAGGTTCAGATCAGCACTTATGCCAGAACACACCAGAGTGCCATTCCAGTACCGCTTGTCTGAAAGAAATGTTCTTTCCATAAAACATTTCCTATAACTTAATCTTTTAATACCTAAGTATTTGTTGCTTTTTTATTTCCTTGTATGTCACCTCCCAAGATTCATGGAAACTGTCTAATAAAAATTGAACTCTGCTGTCATTTTTCTATGTAAGATGTAGTCAGTGTTCAAACACTGCCTGCAGCTGCTTTTTTGCTACACATATCCTATGTTTAGGAGCTTCTATTTACAGCCTAGATACCCAAACTAAGTGAGGTGTGTGTTATTGATAACACAACACTGCAAAAAAAAAAAAAAAAACTCACCTCAAACAGATCTTATCTTGTTGGTTCTTCTGTAAAAGGACCCCCTGAATCCGATTAGGATCTCTGTGTTCCCCATTCCACACCATTTTCTGGAGAATGCCCTTCGTGCCTATGTTTATCAATTTTTTATATTGATATTACCACGAATTTGATTCGGAAGAAAAGAATTTTTCAACCATTAAATTTCTTTTGAGGATTTAAAGAGATAAAAGCTTTATAGCATGAACATTTGTAGCAAGAAAGTATAAAGGGGAGAGTTTGTCTTCTCAAATTGCAAAAAAAAAAAAAAAATCCCCCGCCCCACTTGTTTAAAAATTATTTTCTACGGAACAAAACAAAGTATTGGCACTCACATAAGAGCCACAACTTGTATGCCTTTGCCCGCCAATTTTCTCAAGCATCAAGCCCAACAACTATTCCTGCTGATTCTGGAGTTGATAACCTCTTGAATCAAAATATAACTTTGCTTTCCCCAATCACCTACCACTTTCTGGAGACCAATTACCCCTAATGTTTTTCATTTTCTAATACAGTAAAACCCCGTTAAAACGCAGATGTAGGGGGACATGTTTGGCACCAGCGTTATAACACAACTACACAACCGCAGTATAGTGAAACAATACCGCGAAACCATATTACGAAATAATACTTGTTTTCTGTTGAATCATTTTTAACTTAACTTTTCTTCCCCCTATAATAAAATTGTTTTCTTATTTTCTTTGCTGCATTTTGTTCACTGTAACTGCTGTACAAGAATCACACATCTCAACTGCAAAATCAGACCCAGTCAGACTCCAATATTGAAATCAAGTTACTATATAGTGTCCTAGGTTCAAAGACAGAAAAAAATGTACGTCATGCCTATCACAGTTAGAGTGTGTGGATGGGAGCTTTTTGGCTAGCATATTTGTGTGCTCGGGCTGGCTTTATTTCCTATGGTAAATAAGGAATCGCCGTTAAATGGCAATGATAAAGGGTGCTTTAAACGTCGGGAGACATGATAGTCACTGCAGTATATCCGATTACGCAGTCTAGTGAGGCGCGGTATAAATGGGTTTTACTGTACTAGGCAAAGTGCAGTTTTTCTGCAATTTTTCAAAATGAAAGAAATAAAAAAGAAAGAAAACAACATACAAGAGTAATTTTAAAAACAGCAGGTTGAAGCAGGGATTAAAAGATGATTTTAATGATGTTTGAAGTGACCCCCCCCCCCCCCCAAATTCTTCCTTTTCATTTTAGCACTTTTATCCTCTAAACCCTCAAAAAAAAAATGCAACAGTTAAAAGTCTTTGGATGATGGTGAACAACAGGAATTTATATGCAGGAGGTACATAAAAAACCACAAGAAATGCACTATCCTCCACCCCACTTGAATTATTATTGCAGAGTAGTGTTATCAGGATTTGTCGGACCCTGACCATGAGGCCAGAAAATATTCTCTGCCCTATTATATATATTTTTTAGAGTGTAAGGACTAAAACGATTGTCACCAAACACACATATTTTCTACCAATAATATTACATATCTATAGAACACAGTATTTCCATTAGAAGTGTCCCCGCCCTGAAGGCTGTTGCGCTCTCGCGTGCTTGTGTGAAAACTGCTCTCCCCAAACCCCTCCCCTTGCTCTAACATTTCAAATACAACTTAAAATCCTGATTTTAGAATCTGAAATTACAAATCTTTCCATTGAAGGGACAACCTCGCCCCCTCTTACGCTCTTTTCCCCGATGACACTAACCATAGGCTAGAAATGCGCTTTTAAAACTTCAATTCGAAGAAGCTTGTGGAAGATTGTGGAGACTAAACTAAAAGTTATTTTACTACCATTTCTGGATTATATCTGGATCAATCTTGCAGTTCCAAGTTGAACAACTAGACAAGTTCACTTATCTAGTTGTAGATCGAACATTTTTTCTGATCATCAACTTATATAGTTTTGAAAACTCTAAATAACTCCTGTAAAATGCACTTACCCAGATTTCGCCGAATTTGTAGTTACCTAGTTGTAGTACTCACCCGAAGATATGTTAATTTATTTATTCATTTGTTTTTTTTCTCAACACTCTCGTCCTATAAATTTGTGCACTCATATTAAGGGATGACTTCCTCTTAAATAAGAAAACTATCCCACTCACACATAGACACTTTCGCAATCACTAGACTACGAATCATCCAAATGCATTCGAAAATCATTCAAAACTAAACTGTCCAGTACTCAAGAAGTTACATTCGAATATGAAATAGCTCGTGGAAAAAATCATTTGAGCTATTCATTCGATTCTAATATCTTTCGAGAAGTAAGCCAATCGAGATGTTTGAGAACTCGAGATGTTCATTAGAATTGAGTTCTCGAGTTATCCTGATCCCTGAATAACCGAGTTTTCGATTATGCTCATCACTAGTTTACAGCAGGGTGTATAAAAATCATGATTTTTTTAAAAAAATAAAAAAAAAATCGGATTTTTTTTATTTTAATCATGATTTTTTTATAATTCCAATTCTATGGAATATAATCAATTTTGTGTACCATAGATTTAAAGTTGTATTGTATTACTATTGTTACTTATGGTATACATTGGAAATTAACATTACTAACCATTATCAACAAAATATTTCTTAATAATTTAAAAGCAAAAGGTGAAATAAGAAATAAACAATAACAAAATGATTTCAAACTACAAATCAAGAAAGAAATTGTTTATCAAACAATATGTGATAATTATTAATTCTACATCTACAATATCAAATTATTTAAACAATCATTTAATTAGTTTTATTTAAAGATTTAAACATAAGGACTAATTTAGCTGCCTTTTCTACACCCAATTGATTCCGTAGTTTAGTATGTACAAGTCCAAAAGTGGAAAACATCCTCTCTATCCCTGCAGTTGTTCCTTTTGCAGTACATAACAACTGTATTGCATCAAACTCTTTTTGACCTACACAGTTCTTTAGAAGCGCAATTGATTTCCACCATTCCAAGATGTTTAAAGATTCTAGAGATTCTTTATCAAACAAAGTTCCATTAAACGGAGGAGAGCGTACAATGAATTTTAGCAAAATACTTAATAAGGAGGTTTCTCCATACTTTTCTTTAACAAAGTTTACAGCTTGATCTTTTTCATTTAGTGTTAAACATTGTACTTCAGAATTAGGATCCAAGAGGTAAGCTAGGAAATGAGCTGGTGTTAACGCTTGTTCATATCGTTTAGTAAAAAATTTTTTGCAGCAATTATTATTAGAATCTTTCAGAGTTTCCTTTAAATTTTTCCAGATGTTGACAACATTTGATAAACTACAATTATCTTTTTGCATTTTATCTAATGCCACAGAAATGGGTTTTAACATTAAAAGCATATCTTCTGCATTTCTTTTAATTGCCATATTCATGACTTTTGACCTGATATTGGTGTCGATATCATCCCTATTATCCTCACAAACTTGCATGAAAGTTGACCAATTCTTGATGTAGCTTTCTAATGAATCACACATAGAATTCCAGCGCACTTCAGTTGGCCGAATTAATCCAGTACCTTTAAGCTCATTGTATTTAGCTCTAATTATTTGATGATTTCGGAAATATGTTATAACTTGTAAAACATGTTCTGTTACATTAGGCATGGAATCTTGCAAATCTTTTGCCAAAAGATTGAGCAAATGAGCTGAACAGCCATATGATATTATATCAAATTTTGCATTTAATTCGTCCCTCATTTTTGCCATATTTGAAGCATTATCAGTAACAAAGCTACGTACACGGCATTTAAATTTTTTTTCTACATTTATTATTGTTTGTGTAACAGCAGCAGCTAAATTTTGGCTAGTATGTGATGTTAAGGATGTGTCGATTGTGTCTACTAAATAAGTATTACCTTCCATAGTAGTAACACATGCACAAAGTAATGGTTGATTGTGTATATTAGACCAACCATCCACTGACATACATACCGTTTGTTCAGATAATTCACCAGTAATCTTTTCTATCTCATGTTCATGAACAGCATTTAAGAGACGATTGCCTAAATCAATTTTACTCGGGGGTTTATACCCAGGTCTTAGCATTTGTATTAGCTTAAGAAAATGTGGATTTTCAACAGAACGAAAAGGTATGTTGGAGGAAAAAAAGAATTTGGCTACTTGTAAATCTAGTGTATCTTTGAGATTGGTTGGTGTTTTCACAATAAATGGGCTAATATCTGTAGTCTTGAATTTCTTTATCTTTATGTCAGTATCAGTAGCAGTCAAATCTTCATCACACTGAATACGCTTATTACAAGGATCTGGCAGATTTTGGCTTTCAATTTGAGCTTTATTATCTGTTCCTCTGTTGTAAGTAGCAGTAACATCTGTGTAAGAAAGGAAAAGGAGCCATAAGTGTAATTCTATTTATTTTTTATTTTAATGTAAAAAAAGAACTTAAAATATTATGATATGAATTAAAAAATAACAGTATAATAATAATAAAAAAATTATTACCTAAAGCATCTTTTTCTTGTTCACAATCTTTCTTCTTTTCAACTTCATTTTTTGCTACACACACTTCATGATGCATTATCATTCTTGATACCAATCCTTGCATTTCTTTTTGGCATAATTTACATATTGCTTTAGATCCTTTCTTTCCTAACTCAATTTTTTCATTATAATAGACCCAAATGGGATCTTTTTTCCTTCCAGCAGACATTTCAAATTATAATTAAAGCTAATAATAAGTAAAAATGACTATCCCAGCTACCCTAAGTATGCTAACAAACACTAATTCACAACTCAAAGAATGATAATGGTGCAAAAGAAAAATAAAGTTCAAAATTAGCACTACAACTTCTACCAAAAAATATACACTTATACTTCAACTAACAATATGTACTACAACTTCCACTCCTGGTGCTGCTGTTGTTGTTTTTGTTTTGTAATGTTCCATGCTGCTATCATAGCTGTAATCATATGTAAACTGTTTTTAAAAGCAAATGAGTCACATTGAAAGTAGTAATGTTGAATTATATGAGTGAGATCTGAGAAATATATAGAACAGTCTACTTACTTGTTTATGTTTGAAACTTAGAAAAATATACAAAAAATGTTCAAGACTATACACAAAATTGATTTTTTTTGATTAAAATCAGTGATTTTTTTAAAAAAATCATTTGATTTAAATCATGATTTTAATCAATGATTTTAATCATTTGATTAAAATCATTTACACCCTGGTTTACAGAAGTTTTCTAAAATTCCAAGCTACCAAACAGTACTTTTTACAGAATTATTTATTAAATAGGCGGCAAAAAAGAATGTAATTTTTTATCTCTGTTTGTTTAAATTTTGAATTTTCACAAAACTATTTGATTTTTCACAAAATCTTTCTAAATCGCACAAAAAATGGACGGTTAATTTTTTTTTTTTTTTTTTTTTTTTTTTTTTTTTTTTTTTTTTTTTTTTTTTTTTTTTTTTTTTTTTTTTTTTTTTTTTTTTTTTTTTTTTTTTTTTTTTTTTTTTTTTTTTTTTTTTTTTTTTTTTTTTTTTTTTTTTTTTTTTTTTTTTTTTTTTTTTTTTTTTTTTTTTTTTTTTTTTTTTTTTTTTTTTTTTTTTTTTTTTTTTTTTTTTTTTTTTTTTTTTTTTTTTTTTTTTTTTTTTTTTTTTTTTTTTTTTTTTTTTTTTTTTTTTTTTTTTTTTTTTTTTTTTTTTTTTTTTTTTTTTTTTTTTTTTTTTTTTTTTTTTTTTTTTTTTTTTTTTTTTTTTTTTTTTTTTTTTTTTTTTTTTTTTTTTTTTTTTTTTTTTTTTTTTTTTTTTTTTTTTTTTTTTTTTTTTTTTTTTTTTTTTTTTTTTTTTTTTTTTTTTTTTTATATAAAGATGTACATTCATTTCATTTGCTTGAACTGGACGCTTATTTAAAATTTGAAATTTTCCCCAATAGAAAATTTAATGCAATAAAATTTGAGAGCTGGTGTAAAATTTATGAAAATTTATAATTTAGTTGAAAAATTGCTTGATTAAAATTTATTAACCTTAATTGAAAACTTGTAACTTACCATGAATTCCAATGCCCATTTTAGCAAGTGGTGGTAAGTTAGGCGAATTAAAAGCATCTAGATTAGAAGTACTGATTTTGCTTGTTCTGTTTCCTCTGAACAGTTTATTATTAAATAAAATTGTAACCTGTAAGTGCAATAATATAATTTTTTTAAATAAATATGAAGTAAAAATTCGTAATTCAATAAATCACATCTAACTTAAAATGTAAAAAAAAAAAAAAGTAAATCCAGCTTTGAAAACAAAACAAAGCTGGATTAAAAATTATAATCGAAATCATACTGAGTTAAATTAATGAGTGATACTAACATTACTTTAAAAAAAAAAAAAACTAGTGTGGGTAAATTTGTATTCATAAAAATAAGGTAAATAACAAATTCTTCATAATTACAACAAAATTTCCTCATGAGCAGCACAAAACTTGAAATTTGTACCTCCATAAAACATTTAATTAAACTGTATTTAAAAAAACTAATTTTGTTTTGTTTCATAAATCAGATAATTGAAAAATTCCTTAACATTTTTTCTTTCTGCTTCCTCTAAATGACATTTTGAATATGAAAGCTTAATTAGTTTAAATTTATGTATTTAAATTATTGGTTTAAATAAGCAATGAACAAACTGAGGCCATTATTAAACACATGGTCAAAAAACTCTATAAAATATTAGCATGTAATTTAACCTAGGCACCACATTTAATATTCACTGTTTTCTAATTATTTAGTTCATAGGTTCCAAAGAAACACAGACAGAACTTACTTCAGGAATACAATAGTCACCGGCAATTATTAAGGCATTCATTAGATTGTCTCTACCATCACTGCGAGCTTCATATAATGGAATCTAAGAGTAAACAGTAAATTTTGTGATAATTAACAAAGTGAATTTTAAAAGAAATATTTTCCCTTTATGAATTTAAAAAGTATCTTAAGTGTTATTTAGAATGTCACCAGCATTCATTTTTATCTAGTTTCATATCTTTTTCTTTCAATTTTGTGTCATCTCCTTTTAAAGGAGACAACAAAAATATTGAAAAAGCAAAATTAATCAAAATCATTTTAAAGTCAAATTAAATCAAAATGCATATTGTGGAGATGAAAAAAAAAAGATTTCAAGCAAAAAAAAAAACTTCATAATAATCAAATTTAAATTGCATTGCTTGACACATTTATTTCTTGTCAAAAACGGAATTCATTCTGTATGTGTGAAGTCTATATATTACATCCAGAAGCATCTATTAAAAATGATAATGATATACATTGAGCCTTAAAGTAGGGCTAAACCTGTATTTTCAAGGGACAAATGCACAATGATAGATGTAAAATTCTGTGAAATTTGTCATTATATTTCAGTTACGGAGTGTTAAATGTCTGAATGTGAGTAAAATATAAAAATCTCTTTTGCACCATTAAAAAAAAATACTTTACATGATTTAATGTGTTCTGTCACAGAAGGAAACTACTGAAAAGAAGAAGAAACCCAAATATCAAAGGTATAGAAATTGAAGAAGTAAAAAGCAACTTAGATTTAGGTTAAAATGTCCATACAAATACAGTGTATTATAAATTAAACTATGCTACCTTTTCCCCTTTGCTTACAAGCTTTTTCTCCCACTTTGAAATAAATTGCTTTGTATTATGTAAGAATTTTGAAATTTTAATACCAACCTGGGATCCTGTAATAACAACTGTTTTCCCTAAATTCTCCAGCATGAAAGAAAGAGCAGAAGCAGTATATGCCATAGTATCGGTTCCATGCAGAACAACAAATCCATTGTACTGTTCATATGATTCCTATTTCAAATAATTATTATCTTAAGAAAATAAGTATAGAACTATTGTTTAAAATTTTTAATCATTCATCAAGTACATGAACAGCATATAGCTCTTTCACTATATCGGTATTTTCAATAGAGTAGCTTATGGGGTGGAAAAAAACTTAAAAATGTTATAACTCTTTTACAGTATTTAATGGACATGTTAAACTTAGTACATCAATGTCACTAAAATGCATGATCTTTTATTTTTCCATATGAAAAAATTCATGTGACTTTAACTTTCTGCATAAGTAATAAGGGAAAAAAATTTAAGAAAATCCCCGAATCAATTTTTGCCAATATTTAAGGGTGTACCAGTCTCAGAAGAAAACCTACTTTTACTCAATAGATGGCGCAGAATGTTGCTCGGGGGTTGTGATGTATTATGACGTAGACAGAGTGCTCAGTTGTAAGTTTTAGCAGCAAAACTCTAGATTGACACATAACAAGCGAAGGGTCTTCGATGCGATTTTCAGCTACCGCAGAAGGGAACAGCTAACCCCAGGTCAAGGAAGGGGAGATCGGGGAGAGAAGAAGAGCAATAAATGCCTTTTGTTTGCAACACATCGGTCAAGAAGTACCACTTTCCCAGCCCAAAGCATTCTAAGCAGGATGCAAGAATGAAACGTTTTCTGTATGATTTGAAGATTTCACCCGAAAGTGGTTTTTGAAATTTCGTTGAACAGTTTTGGATTCAAAATTATGTTTATACGAGAAAAGGAATGCAATATTCACAACATAAAGAGGAAATGAATTGCATATATTTCGAACGAGTTGGAATTGCTTGTTTTTGGGACGAAATTTTTAGATCAATTACAGATGCTGAAAATTTTTAAAAGGTTTCTATTGCAGCGCTGTCAGTATAAACCGTTTATTTAATGAAATTGTGAATATTAGCCTTTTAGATCAAGACCGCAAACTAAAATGACAATCAAATTTTCTTTTCAAATCTATCATGAATTCTTTTTCAAATTTCTTTTTAAAATCTATCACGTACATTTAAATTATTTTTTCAATCCTCTTAAGTGTTTATTCACAGCTTTGAGACAACATGAAACAGTATAATAATAATAAATTAACACATAAGTACACTGTACATAATGAGATCTTATTCATGCATTATTACTTTCGTTGATATCAAGAATCTCTATACTATAAAAAAGAAATTCGTGCCCGCTAGTTTAGAGAAATTCTGCCTTGCGCGCTTCAAGCTCTTACAAGTCAAATACTATTCAATGGAAAATTCTGAAAATTTTATGAATTATAGAGAACTTTATGAAAACCACGCTTGATGTAAAACATTTATAGATTCGAATAGTAATATTATAATATTATTTAATTCGAAAAGCAACGAATTTATTTTCTCTTTGTTTGCGCTCACCAGGGTTCAATTAAAATGAATCAATACGGTTTTTGGAATGCAAAGAAGTAGACCTATGTATTTATATGCATTACACAGCTCTTTTTTCGTAAATCGAATTTTTTAAGATGAAAAAAATCCAATTTGAACTTCAAAACTGAAACTTTTTCAATGTTGGGTAGGCTACCTAAACCCGTATCGTCAAAAAGAAATAAAATTAAAATTTTGAAAAAATATATTACTTACAACAAAATTTAATCATTCAATCACAAAAAAAAAAAAAAAAAAAAATGCATAAATAAATTTTTTGCCATCATTTGTTTTACCGAACAATAGAAATGTATTTATTGAGCTTGAGCCCTCTGTTTGCTCTCTTCAGAGTTCAATTTTAAATGAATCAATACGATTTTTGAGATGCAAAGGGAAAGACCTGTATATTTATGTTTCACAGAGACCTTTTTAGAAGTTTGACTTCTAAGTTGCAAAAATCGGATTTAAAATTCCAAGCTCCAACATTTTAACGCTAGATAGACAGCTTCCTTAATCCATAGCAGTATAACGTTAACAAGAAATTAAATAAAAATTTTGAAAAAAAAATATATATATTGTATTACTTCAATCACGGTTTAACTATTCGACTATTCAATCACAAGAAAACACAATTTAAAAATTTTTGTATGAATAAATTTTATGGAATCATTTCAGTTTTACAGAGGCAGTAGGGGGGAACGTATTGAACTTGATCGGTACTTATAGGTTAATAATATCAATATGCTAGCCAGGATTTAGCAGGAACATCGCCAAATCTCATAACAATGTAGGTACTTTCTTGAATAACATAAAAGTTATGGTAGTTATTTTCCTGTGGATAATTTATTCACAGCTCATTAAATCATTTAATTTATAAAAAACTAAAAATATCTAAATTATGTGCAATTTTTTCATTGCTATATTATAATGAAAGTTATTTTCTACTTTGCTATAAGGATTCAAATTTTGAACTTGCAGATGAAAGAAGTAATACATATTGCTGTTAAAGTAGATTTGGTGCATTAATTAGTTTGTACGTGGAAGTGCCAGGATTTAGGCGAGCTATCGCAAAAATTACATATTTTTCCGACACAGTGGTGGCGCCAGAGATTTTCCGACGGGTGGGCAAGCCTCCCCGACGAGGGGGGGGGGGGACAGCAGGTCCGTCATTTAGGTGATCGGGGACCGCCCCCCCCCCCGACTTTTAGAAATGCAATGTATTATTGCATGTAATTATGCATTTGTTGTTTTTTATCTTTTTTATGCATTGAATACATACCTACAGGAAACTCTTGAAAGGATGGGCCTGGGGATAAACAAATATTTACACGCACACGCACAAAATAATGCATTACGTTTAAGAAAAGTAGGAAGTTTTGAAATGTTCTTGAAAATAAATAAAAACAAAACACGCAAAACATAATTAGCATTTATTGCATAAAAAAGAAAGGAAAACCTTGATAGTTCTGCGAAAAAAAAATAAAAAAATTACCATCAATACTATATGCTATTTAAGAAATTTTAAAAATAATAATAATCGGTGCTTTACTTCAATTCTTTCACCGCCTTATTTTTAATTAGTGCAACTCAGGGATGCACAAACTTTTTTGGGTGAAGGGCCAAAAAACTAGAAAGTATCAGATTGGGGGCCAAAGTAACGTAATGTTTTATTCATAAAAATACAGGGTGTATTTTAGTTTTTATTTAGAGATAATATGTACAAATTACATGTATTAATAATGTACTCGGGAACAGATTATTAAAAAAAAGTTTTAAAAAATTAATGTAAATGAATTCAAACAATGAGGTATAAGATTTCTAAACAATTAATTGCACAACATTTATATATATCAATGAAGTGATTGGTCAAATGGCAAAAAAAAGGAATAGTAAAACTTTTTACAAAAATGTGTGCAAATTATGAAAATGAAACAAATGGAAAATAAAAAGGTAGAAAAACACAGCATTATTCTCTAAATTATAGCTTTCTTTATAATTTAGATAATTTTTCTTTGACATTTTATAATGTAAAATTTAAAGTATATATTAAGAGTTAAAATGAAAAATTAATTAAAAGTGTGAATATAAATACAGAAGAAATAAACACATATATTAAATAGCAATATCCAAATGTTATGAGTCTGTACATCACGTTAAACCCTTGCGATTCAGAATTACTACTAGTCAATTTGGCTGGTAGAATTGTTTTTTTTAACTAACCTCTTACAAAATCTTATTAGTTAAATTGGCATAGTAATATTAAATTTATACATTGCTACATGGACAATAAAAAAAGTTAAACTGATTCCTTTATCAAAAATCAACATATCATTATTTTGTGCCATGGCATATAATTAAATTTAAAGCCTTTAATCACTAGTTTTCCTGCAGATTAGAAATTGATCTTTGTGAATTAATGTAAAAAATCGTTATTTATTTATTCATTTCCTAAATACATTTCAACGGTAAATTTTTTAAATTTTGATAATAAATTACTTTATAAAGTAAAATAATTATTCATATTGATATTATTAATTCTGAAAATTAATGTTTAATGAATAAATTTTCATTCATTCATAAAAAAAGAACGATGAAAAACGATGATTGAAATTTCTACTAATTCGAATAGAAATACCGAAAAGAAACTTTACTGTAAAGATGGCTTCTTTGCATACATCGCAACTCTTTGAAAAGCCAATATTTAGTTTGCTTCTCAAAGCCACAAAAAGAAATTTGTAGCAAATACCAATAAAAAAGCGAAATAAATCACATCCACACATATATATATATATATATAAATAGAAATCACAAAACTGACTTTTCTGGCAAGAAAAAACTTTTAAAGTACAAAATTTAAATTCAGAGAAGAAAAGTTTGCATGAAAATTACTACTCGCATTAATGAGATGGGTGGGATTGAATTTTTGAAATTATTCATTTCATGTTAGGCTCAAAACTAGTTGTAGCAATCTGTAGAATAGACAAAAGGTTTTCATCACTAATTCTATTTCTAGTTTTTGATGTGAGGGGGGGGGGAGGAACTCACTCAGACTCAAAAAGATTGAAAAGTGTTATGAGCATGAAGCTACACGAGGCACAACAAAAATCGTTGACTTACCCCCCCCCCCCTTAGACAAAAATATTTTTTTATTAGATTTTTTTTATAAGGCTGCAATAAAAAATAATTCTAATTAACTGATATGATCACTAAAACTTAAAATAATTTTCAAAAAAATTCCTTATTTTCGGCCGGATTTTCAAGTGGGCGTGGCAGAATGACGTCCGTGCAAGTTCTTTACTATAGAAGCTGAAGCTTGATAAAGATAAAAATAATGGAAAGCTCAAAGCAACTGATGTCTAAGAGGCAGAATCGGACAGTAACTGACAACTAGGAAGTGTTTCAGAAGTCGATGCATTGGGATTTCGAAATGCATAAAAAATCGCGACCGATCCTTGAAAGCGCAAAAAAACGGACAAAATACGTAAATTTTACTCGAACTTTGTAAAAGTTGGCCGGCATGTAGTTGATAGGTTACTTCCAAAATTTTTCATAGAAATAAAAGGAAAAAGCCTTCCAAAAGTAACGATTTTCGCCGAAACGAAATTCTTAATTTCCAAAATGACCAAAAATACGGAATTTTGTCAAAATACGGAAAAATCACAAGTCTGAATATGTCTTCCACTCCATGTGGAAAAGACACTGCATCATTGCTTTTACTATCTAATACCCATGACTAAAACTGGCTTTTCATTAAATTTTCTGCAAATTTTTTTTCAATAGATTCATCCATGGGTTTATTACTACAAAGTAGAAGTATTTTGAGATAAAAAAATATTGCTTCACATTACGTACAGAATCTAAGCTTCTAATGTGTAATGATTATCAAAACATTTTTACGGCGAAATGTCTAGAAAATAAGGGAAAAAATTTAATTAAAAAAAAAAATAATAATAATAAAAAAACTTCGCTTTTGATCGTTATTTTACCATGAGCCTAGGAGAGTAAAATACCGAACAACCGCTCTTTCCTCTTGAATTTCCCTTAGGTGAAATTACTGAATATCCCCCTCCCCCCATCTAGGTTGCTGTTCCGTTCCGGAAGGACATAAAGCTCTTTCTAGCGAGTTTTATTGAAAGGACTCTCAGAACGCTGCTGGACACCAATGCTTCAGCACTTATCTCAATCCAAATCCACCCGTTGCAAGCGGTGGCAATTATCATTGATTATTTATGTTGTGTGATTATTGTGTTTTTATATCAAATAAAAAAGTAATTTAAAAATATACAGTCCACTAATTCGACGACCAAACTCCTAACATTTTATGGTCAGCAGCGCCGGAGCACTCTTATGGAAAAGTTAAACAGATCAAAGGGCACCGTGAAAGGCGCCATAACTCGGTTAGAACAATTCCTGGCAGAGGATAAAGCTACTAATATTAGCATACTTGAAGTAAAGTTGAAGAAGACGGAAAACCTGCAAAATAAATTGGAGGAAATTCGAGATCAATATTTTGATCTTCCAGATGTTAAGGCCGAAGAGCTTAAAGAAATTGAGACAGATATAGATAGTGCCAATGATCGTCTCGAAGAAATAGAGGTAAGCCTTAAGCTTTTATTAACCTCTTTAAAAGCTGAATCAAGTTCATCTGTTATTAATGAAACTCCAAATGAAGTGAAAGCGAAAGTACGTTTACCAGAAATTCCACTTCCTTCATTTACGGGAGCTTATTGTGATTTTGCTAACTTTAAAACTCAATTTACAAATTTAATTATTAAAAATGACCAACTAGATGAGTCTCAAAAGTTATTTTATTTGAAGGCTTCTTTAAAAGGAGACTGTAAGCAATTAGAGTCATCTGATGACACATTTGATTCTTTATTTCAAGCACTGATACATAGATATGAAAATAAAAGGATCTTTGTTGATTCTCATATTTCCGCAATTCTTAATTATGAGAAAATTCAGCATGAATCGCCTAAAGAATTACGGAGTTTTATTGACTGTATCAATAAAAATATTCGTGCTTTAAAGATATTAGAATATAATCAAAACAATTTATCAGAAGCTGTGTTCATAAATATCATTCTCCAGAAATTGGATAAAGAGACTGTAAAACAATTTGAATTAGCTATACAAACAACAAATGTTCCAACTTTCGATTTCGTAATATCGTTCTTGGAAAAACGCTGTGTTGTGTTAGAGAGTATGTCACGAACATATGCTCCAATTCAAACTAAACAAAAGAATTCCCCATCCAATTACACAATAAATAAATCTAAAGCTTTAGTTGTTAACTCTAATAAAAATAACAACGCGAAGCCATGTATTCTGTGTAAACTCCATCATCCTTCGTTTAGGTGCTTTACTTTTCAAAATATGAGCATTAATAGCAGAAAAGATTTTGTTAATAAAAATAAGTTGTGCAAAAATTGTATTCGATTTCACACAGGAGCCTGTAATTCAAAGTTTAATTGCCGCATATGCCGTCAAGCAGGTCATAATTCATTGCTTTGCAAAATAAACAGCTCCGAGAAAACACCAAATAATGAAAATGATTCATCAAAAGAAACCCATCCTGTTGCTTCTGATTTGCAAAACAAGGAAGTACTGGCGCCAACCCCGTCTGCGACGAATGGTTCTAGTCTTTTGATTAATAAAAAAGATTGCATTTTGTTAAATACAGCTTCTATCTTGATCAGAGATTCCAATGGAAATAAAATTGAATTACGATGTATTTTAGATAACGGATCAACAATAAATGCGATTAGCCAGAATGCTTGTAATAAACTGAATTTACCGACGAAGCCTTTCAAGGGTAGTATTTCAGGAATTAATGGCTCAGCTCAACAAATAAAACGCATTTTAAATGCAGAAATATTTAATAAATTTGGAACATTTTCACAAAGTATAGAATTTTCTGTTCTTCCAAGAATTACTAGTTATGTCCCTGCTACTAAATTAGACATTTCTAATTTATCCATCCCTAGTTATATAGACTTAGCAGACAGTAATTTTCATGTCCCTTCAGAAGTAGATGCTTTAATAGGCAGCGAATTATTTTTTAATATTTTAAGGGACGAACAAATTCGTCTTGCAAATGGAAAGTGTATTTTACAAAATACAGACTTTGGATATATTGTTACGGGATCACTGCCCCAAAACAATACACAGAATTATTGTTGTTTATTGAATGAAACAATTTTAGATAATACTCTTAAAAGATTTTTTGAGATTGAATCATTAGCTGGGGATAACGAAGAATTCATTAAGGGGGAGGAAGAATTATTTTGTGAAGAACACTTTAGAAGCACGTATAAACGCGATAAGACTGGGAGGTTTATAGGGCAACTACCAATGAAACCTAAGGCAGAATTATTATTAGGCTCTTCCAAAGAAAATGCAGTTAAGCAAAAATAAGACTATGGCCAATTTATAGAGAATTTATGGAAGAATATGAACATTTGGGTCATATGACTGAAGCTAAGACTCAAAACACGGAAAATGTTTCTTATTTTATTCCCCATCATGCGGTGTACAAACCAGAAAAGATTTCTACTCCACTCCGGGTTGTGTTTAACGCAAGTGCAAGCACATCAACCGGCCATTCTCTTAAAACTGTTTTGTTAAACGGGGGTACAATTCAACAAGACCTATTTTCAATTGTAGCTAGATTTCGAAAACACAAATATGCCTTTTGTGCTGATATAAAGAAGATGTATAGGCAAATAATTGTTGATCCTTCTCAAAGAGATTTACAAAAAATTGTTTGGAAACCGAGTAAAGATGCTCCGATCAAAATATTTGATTTATGTACTGTGACATACGGCACAGTCTGTGCACCGTTTCTAGCAACGCGTTGCTTGAAGGCTCTTGCTGAAGAAGAAATTATTCTTTTCCCTTTAGCAGCAGAAGTTATGTACATGGATGATTGTTTGTCAGGTGCGCCCACCATAGAAAAGGCTCGAGAATTACAATCTCAATTGATCCAAATTTTACAAACAGGGGGCATGGAGCTACATAAATGGGTACCAAATCATCCGGAATTAATGCTAGATACAGATATATCTGAATACACTTTTAACGAACATTCACAATTACAACAAGTAGCTGTAAAGGCTTTGGGTATGCTCTGGAAACCACTGACTGATAATTTTGTTATCAAAATTAATATCAATCCCAAGGACACGTATTCTAAAACAGAGGTCTTATCTGAAATTGCCAAAATTTATGCCCCTTTAGGTCTAATTGGCCCTGTTCTCACGAAAGCGAAATTATTCATGCAATTTTTATGGCATTTCAAACTTGACTGGAATGAACAGTTACCTCCAAACTCTCTTCGAGAGTGGCAACAATTTTTGTTTAATTTAACGGAAGTAAACGACCTTGTTATTCCAAGATATGTATTGGCTGACAATATTCATAAGTTAGAGCTGCATGGATTCTCAGACGCTTCTGGCAAGGCATATGGAGCAGCATTATATTTAAGATGCATTTCAAAGACTGGACAGTTTAATTCGAGACTTCTGTGCAGCAAGTCTAGAGTTGCCCCTCTAAAGCCAGTCACCATTCCTAGATTGGAATTATCTGCCGCTTTACTGTTAGCCAGACTAGTCAAAAGACTTCTCCCAACTCTGCAGTTACGCTTTGATAATATATATTTATGGACAGACTCCTCCATTGTGCTTTCTTGGATTAATACGCCTCCTCATAAGCTAAAGACTTTCGTTGCTAACAGGGTGACAGAGATAGTCTTTTTCTGATAATTGCTATTGGAACCATATATCCTCCAAGAACAATCCGTCCGATATTATTTCCAGAGGTGCTTATGTCAAGGATCTAGTTAACAATGACTTGTGGTGGTGTGGTCCAGACTTTTTAAAGCAAGAAATTTCATTCCCTAGGGAACTTCCTGTATGCACTGACCTTGATTATGAACTAGAGCTGAAATCAGATACCAGTTTAATTATCTCTCACGCCAGTGACTTTTGGGATAAAATATTTAATTCTACTAACAATTTTATGAAATTAATTCGTATATGTAGTTTTATTTTCAGATTCATTAATAATACCCTTAATAAAGGGACAAAGAGTACATTTTTAACTTCCAAGGAATTAAAATTTAGTGAGGAAATTTTGGTGAAAGAAGCTCAAGAAAGTAAGTTTTCTTGTGAAATATCTGCTCTCAAAAGGGGACAAAATGTTCCATCATCAAGTAAGTTAAAATCTTTAGATCCATTTTTGGATAGAAATTCTTTACTGCGTGTAGGGGGTAGGCTGGATAATTCCAAATTGCCTTTTGATGCCAAACACCCATTGATTTTACCTAGTGATCACAAGCTTACCGAACTAATTTTTGAGTACTTTCATAAAAAGTATTTACACGTAGGTGCTCAAGGGTTGGTTAATCAGGTTCCTATGCATTATTGGCCTGTTAAAGCTAAGAGCATTGCCCGAAAAATAGTGCATACCTGTATCACATGCTTCAAGCAAAAACCTAAAGAAATTAACCAGCTAATGGGAAGCCTTCCCTCGGAACGTGTGACATCTAATCACACCTTTCTGAATTCAGGTGTAGATTTTTGTGGCCCTTTTCACATAAAATACAAAAATCAGAGAAAGGGAGTTTACTTAAAGATTTATGTGGCCATATTTATATGCATGTCTACAAAGGCAATTCACCTAGAGATAGTAAGTGACTTATCCGCTGCTGCATTTATCGCCACACTTAAACGATTTTGCGCTAGGAGAGGCAAAATAAATACTCTAACTTCTGACAATGCCACAAATTTTAAGGGTGCTGCTGCAGAATTAAATCAGTTCAAAAAATTATTGAAGGTTCCAACTGAGGACTTAGCAAACTTTTTGGCTCATGAATTCATAACATTTAAATTTATTCCCCCTCGATCTCCTAATTTTGGTGGTCTATGGGAAGCAGGAGTAAAATCCTTCAAACATCACTTGCACAGAACATTGGGTAACAATAAAATCACCCTAGAGGATTTTGAAACTATTGTAATTCAAATCGAAGGGATCTTAAATTCCCGTCCTTTATTTCCTCTATCGGATAATGTAAACGAATTTGAGGTTTTAACTCCGGGACACTTTTTAATTGGCCGCCCAATCAGCGGAATTCCCGAGCCTAATGTTACAAATATTTCTGACAATAGATTATCCCATTGGCAACGTATTACCAAATATGTACAATGTATTTGGAAACGTTGGTCTATTGACTATCTAAATCATTTGCAGCAGCGCGGTAACCTGTAAATGTAGTACCCTGTAAATGAGCTCTTGGCCGGATTATGGAAATAATTCCTGGTAAGGATGGTAACATCCGGGCATGCAAGCTAAAAATTGCTTCAGGCATATTTTTACGCAGTATTAGAAAACTTTGTTTATTACCAATTAAGGATAATGAAGTAAATTGAAACTGTAATATATTCAGTATTGTATTTGTATTTTATTCATATTTTTTACTTTGTTATTGTATGTTAATTAGTTTGCATTGTATCGTCAAGTGTCATAATTTTCTACTATTTTGTTTATAATTATTGATGAAATATTTCATATAATATTACATATTTCATCCCCGGGCGGCATGTTCCGTTCCGGAAGGACATAAAGCTCCCTCTAGCGAGTTTAATTGAAAGGACTCTCAGAACGCTGCTGGACACCAATGCTTCAGCACTTATCTCAATCCAAATCCACCCGTTGCAAGCGGTGGCAATTATCATTGATTATTTATGTTGTGTGATTATTGTGTTTTTATGTCAAATAAAAAAGTAATTTAAAAATATACAGTCCACTAATTCGACGACCAAACTCCTAACAGTTGCTATTGAAATTATAAACAAGGAACAGATGCAACACAATTAACAAAATTTGCAAAGGGAAAAACGAACTCTTTAACAAAAATCGCGATAGAAAAAGCGGATAATAGTTTAAAAATGAGCAACTGCGATCCCAAATATGTTTTTAAGATTATATTCTCATTCTTTTAAAAATGTTTATTTCTAATTCGTGCGCAATTAAAAAAAAAAAAAAAAAAAACTAATTTTCAAAATAGCTTAAGATAGGCGAATAAGATATTTTTATTTTACAAGTACAAAATACTTGATCTGAAATAAATGAGCTACAAAAAATAATTTTAAAAAATAAAGCAAGGTGTAAAGGTTTTTTTGCATCAAAAACAAAGGATTAATTATTCATATGACATTCAACAAAGAGAACAAAGTCCAAGATGGCGAAAAATGAATCACCAGAAGTTTTTTTTCCACGTGGTTTACATGTTGCTTTAGTTGCAAAAGAGACTATTTGTGATTGTTTATTCTCTTGAGGGCGCATCCGCGCTGCGTATATATTGCTTTTACTTTTACTTTTTTTTGCTCATCGGCACTCCTAGGTGAAGACGGTGAGAAGCTCCGCTAGCGGTAGCTCTTGAATGCACGTTGCGTGCTTGCTCGACGTTCGTAGTTCGTTGCGTCAATGCTTTATTTTTTTCGGATGCGGAGACTATCTTTTAACTACGATTTTTCGTAAGCTTTTTTTTACAATTATTTTTTCTTTCGTATTTTTTTAAATTTTATTATATATATTCTTTTTTTATCAACTATATTAGCGGGCGAATTCAAAAGGTTCGGCGGGCCAATTTTGGCCCGCGGGCCATAGTTTGTGCATCCCTGGTGCAACTGAATACGAAGTTTACTGTACATTCTATCAAATTTGTTCACTGTGTCGTCTAAATCAATATTTTTTGACCTTCTTTTGTGAATACCTAGTAGCATTAAACTTCGTAAACGGCTTTCACTCATTGTTGTTCTTAAGTAATTTTTAACTATTCTTAAGGTACTGAAGCTTCTTTCACATGCACAAGTTGAAACAGGCAATGTACATGCAATCTTCAGCAAATGATTAAACTCGTAGAAAGCGTCTGCAGTTGCAGTTATGTAGGAATGAAATTCCAACAGAGTCTTGGGCTTGTCTTTTGACTCCTTTCTCATCATCATCTTCTTCAAATTCTTAATTTCTAGCCTTAAATCTTCTACATCACAAGAATAATGTTTAGCAAAAGAAATGATGTGTTCCTCATCTAAAAAAGTGGATGAACCTGGATCAAGAGCTCGAATCCCCAAAATTATGTGTTTATTTTCTTTAAAAAATCTTCTGTCGATTTCATTTAATATCTTATCGATAACAGCAAAGATAACTCTGTAACAATAAATAAGAGTATTAGAACTATATTTTTAATTATATATTTATATTCTGATGCAAAAAAAAAAAAAAAAAAAAGAAAAGAAAGAAAGAAAAAGGGGGAAAAAATGGCACATTCAGCCAGAGCTTTTGGGGAGGTGCAATGCGTTACGATGTTTATATTATATCTTCAGTTTAAGCGTAAGAACTAATTTACGTCATTAATTTTTTAGCGTTAAATATTGGTGTTGTTCTTTTAATTTACATCAATTTAAAACCACAAAATTTTCTTAGTTTCTTGAGCAACTCCAACCAACAGTTTTACCACGAAAATGCTATGAAGATATTTATTTTACGAATTATAAAATAATTAATTATATTATTCTAATCATTAACGCTCAAACATTCATATAACACCCATTAAAAGAAGATGACATTAAAATGAATCATCTCTCTCTCTTTTTTTTTTTTTTCTGTTTTTCCGAGGGTGCTTAGGTTTTTAGGTTCAATTAAAAGTGAGCCATTGGGACAATGAAACATCATTCATACATAAACGTAACACTCGAAAAATTTTTTCTTAAAGAAATTAAAAGCTTTTATCTAACTCAGTGAGAGGGGGGAAAAATCAATTACCTGCAGTAACTTCCAAGTGTATCAACGCTGTCTTTTTCCACTGGTGATTCAACGACAAAAATTTTTAAGAAGTTCGGTAGCTGTTTTTTCCTCTTGCAATCTTCATTGTCTATACCAACTTCTTTACATGTTCCTTCAGCTTCATCCCATATCTCTTGCATTGCCTCACTCGTTCTACAGCTTAGAAGATTGTCCTTCAAAATTTCTAAATGGTTTAAAGCTTCCGAAAAATTTAAGTTCGGGTTTTGAAGCAAGTTTGAGATGGCTTTTGCATGCTGTAAAACTCTTCGCAGTGCAAAAATTGTTCTTATAAACGACGGAGAAAACTGAAGTAACAGTCCTTTCGCTTCTGTTATTCTGTCGGAATTATTCGAAGTACTTATGCTAATTTTAAACAGAAGAGCATAAATGAGCTGTATCCTTTTGTATACAACAGTTACCATGGATGCTTGGTAAGCCCATCTGGTGCTGGATATTGATTTTAATTCTAGGACTTTTACCCCGGCTTTGGTTTGAATGTCTATCCATTGAGGATGAATACTACTACAACTGATAAAAATGTAAAGTTTCTGCATCAATGAGATGCAATCTGATACAAATTGAATGGACTTCACAACATCTACAATTACTAAATTTAGCCTGTGATTGAAGCAATGTACATAACCTGCTAAAGGAGCAAAATTACTTTTTATTATTGTGTGGACGCCTGCGTGCTTTCCAGCTACGACAGAAGCACCATCATACGCCTGCCCCACACAATTGGCCATATCGACTTTGAGTTCTTTCAAGCAACTTATAATTTTTTCTGACAATGAATGCGCATCTAATGCATTTAATTCTTCAATTGATAAAAATTCTTCATAAATGCTGCCATTGTAGAGGTAACGTACCGCGAGGGATAACAGTTCTTTTTTAGCCAAGTCTTTTGTTTCGTCAGCTAAAATTGCAAAATACTCTGCCTTCTTTAACTTCAATAATTTGGCATCTCACCTGATTAGCCATTATATTTAATAAAGCATTTTGCACAGAATGATGGGTGTACTTGGAGTTAGCTGGCCCATGTCTAATTCTAGGGCCGACAAGATCATCGTGCTTTCCAACGAGAGCAAGTATGCTCAAAAAATTACCACAATGAGGTCCGTAATCAATGCTACCATTGCTTATGGTTTTGTCACTCTGCCTCATTTCAGAAGATTGTCTTATTCCAATTTTTTGTTCAGCTGTTAAAAGTAAAACTTCGCATGATGTTCTTATACAATGCCGGTTTTCTTTAACAACTTTAGCGTGCTCTTTACTTAACTGTGCTGAAATACTACCCTTTTCTTGCACATTTTTATAATCTTGACATTTTAAAACGGCCTCACAGTGGGAAGAACTTAATTGATGTTTTAAAATGCGATTTTCCTTGGGGGCTTTTCCGTAGCATTTTTTCCAGTTCCTGAAACCAGTATTTCGGAATGGATCAGATTCATGAGCAGAGTCTGGAAGAAAATGTCTGCAATAGTAGCAAAATATTGCATCTTTGTAAATTGAATATTCAATCCAGTTATGTTTGTAAAATTTTGCCTGAAAAGAACGGTAAAATTTACCCTCTTTATGCTTTGGATAGGATTTTAGCTCAGGTTGTGCTGGATTGTCATTCTTTGATTGAGAAATGTCAAAAGGTCCAGGCACTTGAGGATGTGCACTATTGTCACACGTCACTTCATAAAAATCCTCTACTATCTCAAATTCCTCATCGGCTTCATTAAAATCAATATTTTCATTTTCACTTTCCGTATTTTCGTCGCTGTGTATTCACCATTGTTTTCATTTTCTGCGGTTGTGTTTTCGAATTCATTGATTGATGGCTCTTCATTATTTTTTAAGATGTTGCAGGCATCTAAAAAAAGAGAAAAAAAGCCTTTAAAAAACGCAAATTAAATTGTGATAATTTAGATTGAGTAAAACTGTAAAATTAAAATTTTTCCTGAACTGTTAATGCTGGGTTTAGTGTGGTATAAAATGTGCAAATAACCTTTCGAGTGCTGCCACCTTTATTAATAAATATAATTTTTACTCTGTTGTGTAAGTTAATGTAATAATTCTGCATAAATATTTTACATTTTCTTCCGGAAACGTTTTAATAATTGTTAATGAAATTTTTGCACTGAATATGCAAAAGAAGTGATCATGTTGATCTGAGGTTCTTAAAGTGGTCCATATGGACCCCTATGGGTCTATTACGTCCTACAAAGGAGGCACGTCAACGAAAGAAAAAAAATATTGTGCGTCAGGTGAAAATAGGGATCTATAAGGCTGGATCTCATTTAATAAGTATCACCAAATTGTAGACATAATGCACTTAACAGAAATGTTGTCAATGTCACTTATACTTATTTATAAAATAAGGATATAAATTTATAATTACATATTCGTAAAATACGTTTCAAAAATTGTGCAAGTAGGTACCAATTCTCTTTGTGCTTGCAAACTTAGTAATTCTTGTCCTTTTAATGTTAATAGAAGTGGCAGCCGGGGGGGGGGGGGGGGACCTCACCATTAAAAATTAATGAATATTTTACATAATAAAATAAATAATTCTTAACATTTTGTTTCAAATTTTCAAATTACATTCCGTAACTTTCACGTATCATTCTCTCCATCTCCCTACTGTTTTAGAACTTCTTCTGAATAATTTTACCCTCAACAATGACATGCTATCAGATACAAATTAGATGGACTTGACAACATCTGCAATTACTGAATTTAGCCTGTGATTGAAAGCTCTGGTTTGGAACTTTCAAGTATAAAAGTTGCACTAATTGACTTCTTTAAAATGATTCCCTAGTCCACAAAAAAAAAAAAAAAAAAAACCGAAAAGAAAGGAAAAAACAGAAAGCAATGACAAGGTGACAAGGGGTTTATGGAATAAAAAGGTTTGGGAACCTATGTTCCTGATCAGGGGTGGCGAACCTTTTGTATAAACAGTATTATAAACATATTTCGGCTTAATTATTTACGAGAGTAAGTGTCCTAAAGCAGACATTCTTTATTGCAAGTGAAAAAATTGAAATAAAGGTAATTAATGTTACATAGGTTTTTAACTTTTATAGAGTGAAACCACGTATGGTAACAATATAATTCAACAAATATTGCTCATTGCCTTTTATTTAATCATCCTTTTTATTTAAAAAAAATGTGTCCTTATTTAGACGCTTTACTTAACATCTTTTTACTTCTCAAAACACGAAGGCGTGTCACTGAAATGCCTATCGCGTACCATCTAATGGCATGCGTGCATAGGTTTGCCATCTGTTCTAAATGAAGCACGCCAAGCTCTGATCTCAAAAGCTTTAGTTGGGTGTTTTTGGTCTAGATGCCCACTTCTTTTGCATTGAAAAAAAGATTACTTGCGACCTCAAAACGCGTGTCAGCAATCTTTTGAAAAATTTGGGCATAATATATTTAATATTCAACGTTTTTCATTTGTGGCACAAAGATTAACAATTAATTTACACGAAAAGCGATGTTGAATTTTAAGTCTTAACGTTACTTTTCGGGATTCGCTTTTTATGCAAAAAATGACACAAAAAGTAAAAAAATTCAATAAATAAATAAATAAATAATTAAATTTATTAGAGTAGACAATTTGCACCCAGAAACGTGTATTGGCATTGGGACTATAATGAATTCCTTTTTAACGCAGAGATAGTTTTACTTAAAAATCAGTTTTTTCCAAAAACCTTTAAAATTAAAACTTTTGCATCCGATGTTCTCTTTTTTACTTTTTTCGTTTTCTCTTGATGAATTAGA
Source organism: Octonoba sinensis (assembly GCA_038502835.1). NCBI lineage: Eukaryota > Metazoa > Arthropoda > Arachnida > Araneae > Uloboridae > Octonoba > Octonoba sinensis. The sequence goes on along the minus strand of CM076598.1, from coordinate 5,637,730 downwards.
TGCATTCAAATATTTTATTTCTGTCTGCAACATTTTTCCTATTTCACTTTTTCTAATAATGGAATCGCTAGCTCATGTCATAATTACTTTTGCTTCAGAATTCAGCAGCTTTCACTTATTCGCTTTATTTATTTATTATTTTTTCATTTATATTATTAAAAGATTAAGAATACGTTCTCTTGAGGTTATACTGATACTTGATATTATTATACTACTTGATATTATTATGTGTTTATACACACAATATATCTTGCTATTTTGTGTGGCGTAGCGTTATTTAACAATACTATTGCTTATGATTATCCATTCAACTTTTAATAATTTTGAGATTATATTTTTAAATTTTGATTCTATTTTAAATTATCGTTTTGAATTTGATTTTTCTGACATTCATTTATTTAGGTAGTTTTCTAGGTAATATCAGGGCAATTTTTTTCGTAGTTATTTTTCCGCCAGTTAACATTTTATAAACGTTAGATACATGATGGAAATATATCGGCTGATAGGAATTTTGCACTTCTATATTTAAGCAATATTGACTATATAAAGAAAATAATTTAAAAGCATAGTAAATGAATACAAATTTGTTTAGGGATGAATGAACTCCAGTGGAGTAGCTAGCATGGGTAACACCCGGGACGGGTTATGATGGTGGCTCCCCATGTTAAAAGATTAAACTAAAAAAAAAAAAAAAAATCATGTAAACATGAAATACGCAGTTTAATGCAATATATTTATTTTAAAAATTGCAGCTTTAAAAAAAATTGTGTCATGGACTTCAATTTATTTAAAGTATTTGTTGACGGCAATGGTCCATTTAGCGTTAAAAATCACTTCAAATATTTTTTGAGAAGGAAACACTTTGCTCAGTTACAAATAGAAAAGAAAATGATAGAAAAAAAATTATACAATTTTAGCTACATATATGTTTTATTATTTGGAGCTTTCAAAGGCTTATTTTTTTCCTGTCGAGGCTTTTTTCCCTAAACGAGTGACACCCGGGGCGGGACGCCCCCCACCCGCCCCCCTTACCTACGTCACTGATGGACTCCATTCTCTTCCTCCAAAGAGTTTTGCATTATCTTTCCAGACTTTTTTTTTAACACGAACGAAAAAATACATAATGTTAAAATTACCTTAAAACATTTCTTTAAGTTTACACATATCCAGTGGCGGATCAAGCCATTTGGGGGCCCTATGCAGTAGAACATTTTGGGGTCCTCACACACAAGTCAAAAATCGAAGTAAAAAAAAAAATATATAAACAAATTTTTAAAAAAGCAAATCGTAAAAATATTTACTTTTATTTACACATTAATATAAAATTTTATTTATAGTTACAAAAATGTCCTTCTAACTTTCATTTTTGAAAAATCAATTATTTTGCCAGAATCTACATTGCTTAAAATGTCTTGCTCTATGTACAGTATTGCTAACTTATTTAAGTTCTCCACCCCCATGGTATTTCTTAAATATTTTTTTTACTTATTTTAACACAGAAAAAGACCTTTCTCCAGACGCATTGGAGATTGGAATCGACAAACAAATCTTGAATACTTTTTCTGTGTTTGGAAACGTGCATGCCATTTCTATTGCGGAGGCATACATACAATTGAAATCCACATCACTATTACCTGAAGATGTGTTGGCAGACTTATTAGAACCTTCATTTTCGTTTAAAAATATTAAGAAATGTGCAATTTCATCATCGAAAGTTAAAAAACTTCAATATCATTTTTATAAAGTTCTCCCTATTTTCGAAGGGAATCTTATTTTTCTTCTTAGGTTAAATCCGATTTTAAAAAAACTAAAAGGTTCTAGTACAGTGTTATACTTTTCTGCTCTTTGGCACAATTGTGATTTAATGTTGTCGCAAATTACATAAAATGAATCAATTTTAAAATTTATTTTTACTTCACCTTCATTTGTTTCATCAAAAAAGACTTTTCATTTTTTCTTTCTCCGACTTTATCCATCTTCAATATGAAATAGCAAACCGGATATTAATTTTTTCCCCTCCTTTTCTACTAATTCAAATTCTTTTCTACATTTATCTATAAAACTTCTTACTGATTTAATGAGAGTTGTCCCTTTAAATGTCTCACATTCTATTGTTTGTAAAGATTCGCCTGAATGGCAGATAATCTATGATTTACTGCAAATCGACAGAAAATGTTTCAAATAAAAATATTTATAAATAAAAATATTTTATGAAAAAAAAAAAAAAAAAAACTAATGGAACTTTCGGGGCCTCTTTAGTCGCCCAAGCTTCTACCCCCCCCCCCTCCCGCGGCCACTTACCATTAGATCTGCCACTGCATAAATCAATATATTTTCCAGAAATTTCAAAAAAGAACATAGAAATACCAGAATGCTATAATTACCTTTTTCTGGAGCATTCCCAAAAGAGACACTTTCTTCGCTTTCTTTTTCCACACTTGGATATTCCGTCGCTTTTACTGAAGTCTCACACTCACAAGGGCTTTTCCGTTTCTTGACTCCAACTTCTAAAACTGGAACAATCCTGTTTTGTTTTTCCACGTCTGGATATTTTAAGTTCGTATGTCTTTTGACATAATCATTATCGAAACGTTCTTTACAAATGGAGCACTCTACTTTAAAACGAGAACTTTTACCACGTTTTGATGACATTGTTTATAGCGGAGAAATATATTTCAGCAAGAAGACTTTCTACTAGAATTATTTCATACAGACTGAGCTTTAAACTGAAATATTACTGGCGCGCACAAGGTCATAAACCCCTTAGCATGTGCAAGGGACTAAATTAGCCGAATCAGTAGATTAACTGAGTTGCCTAGAGGTGATTTCTCAGACATATGCACTATCACCATTAGCCCGCACTCATTTTAAATGAATGTACTAGGACTAGAGCCGGAAATACTTTTCAAAATTCCCAGGATATACCATCTTTTAAAACCAAAACTCTCTTTGGTATTCTGATGAGGAATAAGGGGGAGAAAACTACAAAAATGAGAAAATATTCTGATTTAATGAAATTGCAGGTCAACATTTACACTGTTAAGTAAATAATATTACATTTCACAGTGTACAGTAGATCTATATATCTTAATAATATTATTATTTATTTTTTTGTCGAAACATACATTTTTAAGTTACTTTCTTTTTAGAATAAAGGGAAGAAAGAGATGACGTAAATCGTTCTTTAGCTTTTCGCTTTATTCCTTCATACCTTTGTTTTTTTCTATGAATCTTTTCCACCTCTTAACTAAATTAGAAAAATAATACATATACTATATATATGTATATATATGCAGTATGTAGAAAAAGTTAATCAAAATGCCCAACTCTCAAAAAGAAAGCAACAGATGGCTGCAGCAAGAAGCAGGCATTTATACCAAATAATATTTTTCTTTTCAAAAATGTTTTCAGATTTGAAGCCAATTTGAGTAGCTTATGATAGAAAATAGATGTTGGCTCCAGTAGGAAGGGCCCACTTTACTTCATGTCATTACTTCCCAAAATATGGTTTCAAGGAGCATAATACATAGAGCAATACCTCTTATCTTCACCTTTTAGTAATAGTAAAATAGGCACTATGCATGTATATATGTATATTTGTCTTCTGTCTATATATCTGTACAATGTAAGGCCTGAACCAGCAACAGCAGCGCTGCTACATATTACATATATATATATATATCCATATAAGTATATTTAATAAGTATATTTAATACATATATGTACATGCAATTACGCCGAGTGCTTAACCTGGTTCCGCGGGAAAATACTGATCTCCCCCCCCCCCCCCCATCAAGTGGAAAATACATTACATACGTATATATTTGAATTTTCCACCATTTTTGTACTTGCAAATAAACAGACTACCATCTGCAATCATAAATAGAATAAATATTACAGCTTGTTTTATAAAAGGAAATTAAATAGGACTCCTCGAATGATATAATTCTGCCAAATGAAGGGGACCTGATTGAACTTGAAAGATAAATAAATGTTGCTTTATAGGTTTGGCTCCGCCCGACAAGAGCTGACTGCTGCGGTCTGCACTAAGCCCAGTCATTTTCAGGCTTCTATTCTTGTTGGACAGATGACTCTCAATTCTATAATATATTATTATTTGCAAAAATGAAAGTTGACGCTGTAAGTAAATTTATTTCAAAATTGTTTTCAACAGCTCCCCACCCCCTTTTTTTCCGCATTTTTCGGGGAAAAAAAGAAGAAATGAGTGAGGAAATAACAACAATAAGAACCTCGACCTTGATTCAAGGCGGTATCCAGAGGGGGGGGGGGGGGGGGAATACCAAAAATTTTCGCAATATAGCATATATTCTTCCCTGAAACTTTCCCCTACACTAGTGTTTCAAAGTCAGCCCCCCCCCCCCGAAAAAAATTTCTGGCTACGGCCTTGCCTTGATTATATTAGATCCAGTCTCGCTGAAATTTTTTCGGCTAAATTATTCTGCATTCTGCGCACACGAACAACATGACATATTGGAGAAATATTCGCATAAAATATTAAACACCAACCTGCTATTATCATATCTCCGATGATAATAGGTTGGTTGGCAGCGATCCGCAATCCCCCTCCAGAAGGCAAGTATTTCCGAAGATTACATGAGTAACGAACTACAACTAAAATTTTCGTACTTTGGGTCAAATTTTCCGAGACATGGTAAAATCGCAAAGAAATTGCCCATTCCTGAGCAAATCCTGTATCAGGTCAGACAGTCATTCACAATATGTTTTGCAGTTAAGAAAACAATATTATCTAGAACAGTTGTATATAGTTATATGAAACTAATAATGCAGTAATGGCTTACTTGTAAACTTCCAAGATAAGAAATAATGAAGTTACAATCATTTACGATGAAAAGTACTTAAAAATGTATCGATGAAAATGATGAGAGCCCCGTTCGCTTTGACATGCTAAAGTAGTTTAGTGGAGATAAAAAGTACTAAAAGGTACAGAAAGAGAAGAGCAGAAACACTTGACAGATGCACTCTTTCTTTCCACCCCAATATAACTTCCTTTCATCCCTTCCCTACCCCCTGCTGATGTCGTTTAGTACCCAAACCGTCTCGTAACCCGACGTTGAACGTTGACGCCTAAAACCAGTCATTACCGCTAATTGTCAGAAATGAATAAGCTTTAAGGCTGTTGTCCGTAGCGGTTTGGCGCCAAGGAAAGTGTACTGACATAATAAATCAAAATCAACTGCAAGTATCATTCCAATTTTTGTTGCATATGACGTGTTTTTCAATTATGTATTGATTGCTAGAATATTTTAGAAAAATTTTGCGTTTTCTTGTATTTATATCGATTTTAAATGAAATCGAGCTTGGCGACAGTTTTCAGAATAGCAACCAGACATGACGAAAACTAACGAACTTTGCCTCCTACAGCAAAATGCTGAGATCGTATAGTTAAAAAAAAAAAAACTATATAATTCAGAAGACTGTGAACGTCTCCGTGATAATTTTTTATTTTCATTTCAAGCGCTTTTTATATTTTAAAATATGTCTTTCCTAGAAACTTGCTGAAGTTGTGCAGTGCGTAGTTCCAACCCTGAAATTCAGATGGCAGTGCAGTAGAAAAATAGATATTTTCCTTTACTTCTGCTAATGAGTGCTAAATTACATGTCAATCACCGAGATGCCCCCAACGAACACGAACCCCAACGAACCCTTCTTTTGTCCTGCAGCTTTGTCCATTTTGCATTCCCGCGTCAACAGCGCCTGAAGCTGCGCTCTCAGATGATTGTGGACTCGGGTGTGTCTCTTATTATTATTTTTTTTTTTTTTTGTAGGTTTCCTATTTGAACCTGTACCAAAGGTTGGAATTGCTTTAAATGCTTATGATTTATCAAATACATATTTAGTATTTATAGGGGTTGCCTCGGCTAACAGGTAGGGGTCTGGTGGAGAAAAGTATTTATAGGGGAATGTGGGGTAAAGTGAAAGTTAGGAAAAATTACATTTTTCAAAATGAACAAATTAAAAGTTTATTTTTATAATAACTACATGAACAGAGAAATGTGATTTTAAAATAAAACTTGAAAGATTATTTTTCATTTTATGCAGTAAATTTGGTTGTTGAAATCAAAGTGAAAAATTATCACTTTGCCTCATTGAATTTTGAAAAATTGAAATATTTCCAAATGAAGTAGTTTTCTATGTGATAATCAGAGACGTCCGTACAAACTACTGAACCGCCCAAAACGTTGACCCCCCCCCCCCAAATCAGCCAAACAATCGATCAGAAGCCCCTGAAACGACCCCTACCAAATCTCAATGGAATAGACTGTGCCGTGACCCCTTCTGGGGGGGCACCCCTGTGATAAATATACCTTTGGATTCTTATGTCGCCTTATGATAGTCTAAATTGTAATGATTCATATTTACGACTACAGATGGTTAAAAATAGTTTTTAGTAATTATGAATAATTAAATGAATGAATGATTGATAAAACGTGAAAATGAATTATTAATTAATAAAAAATATTAATTAAATGAACGAATGAAACATCTACTTAATAAATAAAAAATTAATAACTTAATAAATGAACGACAAATTTAGTTAGTAGATGACTGATGTAGGGTCAGAGTGGAATAAATACGTATTTCTTTTTGTCCTGTATGCACATGACAAATTTTACTAAACATTAGCAATCAAAATAAGCCTAACATAAAAGAAATTAACACTGCATTAGTCTCTAGGACTTAATTAATATTCAAAATATTAACAAGAATTGTATAATTATATAATTGCAAAAGGTGTATTTGACTTGATTTAATACAAAACATTACAACATGAACATCAAATTTTGAAAATGGCTTGTATTACAGTATAGCTTTATCTTTAGATTCGGTTATTTTTTGACTGGAATCAACTACATGCAGGGGCTCACTAACGGAGGGGGGGGGGGAGGACGACCCCTCTTCCCAGAAGGCATTGGGTATCCGACTGATTTTGTTTTTAATATCCGAAAACCGATGCACGAAAAAATCCGGTTCTCCGGATTTGCAGGTTTCAAAGACCGGAGCCAGATATCCGGCAAGGATAAGTCACGTAATTGATGACACCGGGATATCCGGCATCTGAGAAGATCTATATCCAGGTTCTCCCTAATTCTGCCCATTTTCTCCCTCCGCTCCCGGAGCAAAATCCTGAGTACGCCACTGACTACATGTTATGTAACATATTAAAAAAAATAGTTAGCTCTGTAAACAAAGTAAATATTTTATCATTTCACTTAGCCCCACTTTTCCCTTTAGCCCATGTTCCTCTGCTTCAAATTTCAGTGAGATGTTTCTCTTGTTTGTCATCAACTTTTCGATTAATATAGTGGAATTTGGTGCACAACTCTGTGTTATGAGTAAAAAATATGCTGGGGGGGGGAGATATTTTAATAAGCATTTTTATTTTAAAATGCATTTTTTTAAACAAATGCTTATATGCGTGAATATACTCGTGAATATGCGTCTTATTTTTCGAAAAGTTATAAATTAAGTCTTGTAGTAAGTAACTAGTTTTGTAAGTACTAGTCTATTTCGCGAAATTTATAGCTTATTTCTTGCTTTTTATGATAAAGGGTGATCAGAAATAGTTTTTTTTTTTTTCTATTTCTTGTTGATCCGTTAACTTTGAACGACTTCTTAATGAACTTTTTACTGGTGTGTGTTCAGAGAATCTCTCCAGAACTTTGAGGAAATGTTAAATGATGGAAGTCTCCTGGGACTTAAAAATTTTGGGTATATAGTGATAACGTAAATGGTTTTTTTTATTTTTTAGCTCAAGTTTCTCAGTAAATTTTTGCAGTTTTGAAACACTCATATGCACGGCACCCACCCCCTTCCATTTCAGTTTCATCGAAATATATTTCGTATTTCATTACTAATTGATTGATAAAAGTTTTTATGAAGTATAAGTAAAATCATGTTTTGTTTTTTTAATTGCTAATTTAGTCTATTTTAATTCATTGTCATTTGCGATTCTTCAAAAAGGTCTTTGATTCCCTCAGTCGCACACTGTGCCAGATTTTACGCTCTTCCTAAGGTCCACAAACCTGGTATACCTCTCCGTCCTATTGTCTCCAATATTAATACTGCTTCTTATAAACTTGCTAAACACTTGGTCTCCATCTTTTCTCCTCTTTTGAATGGCAATTCTTTCACTGTTAAAAATTCCGTCGACTTCGTTCATAAGCTTCGTGATTTCAAACCTTTTGGATTAACTATGGCTTCTTTTGATGTAAACTCGCTTTTCACCAATGTACCGGTTAATGGCGCATTGGACTGTCTTAAATTGAGACTTCAGGAATATAATTTCTCTAGTTTTGAGATTGAAGAACTTATTTCTCTCACTCGTGTTTGTCTTGAGCAAAATACGTTTGTATTTAAAGGTGTGTACTTTCGTATGACTGAAGGTTTAGCTATGGGTAATCCTTTAAGCCCTATTTTAAGTGACATTTATATGCACTATTTTGAGACTAAACTTTTCGAAACCATAAAGATTCCTTTTTATGTCCGTTATGTTGATGATTGTATTGTATTGCTTGATCAGAAGCAAGTGGATATTTATCATTTACTTGATAAGCTTAATTCCATTGATCCTTGCATTCAATTCACTATTGAAATGGAAGTTGATAGTTCTCTTTCATTCTTGGACGGAAAAGACTCTTTCGGAAAAAAAAAAGTAAAGCAATCTTGGTCTAACTATATACATTATTTAACTGTGATTAACTAGAAGTATGGTATGAACATAAATCACTAAATCTCATTTGAAACACAATTATTACAAATTGCTTGATGTTTTTTAAAAGTTACATAGTATATAATTATTGCTCATGTAACTGTAATATTTTTCATTATTATTTTGTAATTTTAGTTTAAAGGTACAAATCTGGTGCATGATTTTTGTTTGAAACAGTTAAAATAGTTTCATTACTCGCAATAATTTATGAATCTCTACACATGTACTTTCAAACATATTAAAATGTAAAGCAGTACCAATATTTTCAAGATCTTTTATTGCATTTTGTTCTCATATTTAGTATTTTGAGCATTCCTTGAAAACGAGGAATGCCTTTCTGCATCTTTTCATTTTTTAAATTCTTCTTTGAATGAGATTGTTCTTGGGGAGGTATGACTCTATCGTCTATCCTCTTACCAACAATGCGTGTAAGGAATATTGTTAATAATTTTCAGTTTTAAAATTTTATATAAAAGTCCCTTTTTTAAATTAGTTTTCTTTGGGGGCAAGCTTATGGTCTGCGGTCTGCTGTACGACAAGTATTGGCTTCTATGTTCAACTGCCATGGCGAATAATATCTGTGCTTTTCTTTCTACATTGGGACGAGCAAAATATTTCATACTTTAACAAACAATACTGTTTCAGGGGGAAAATGAGTTCGGAATTAATATTACAATGCTTTCATTAATTTGATTTTTATGTTTTATTTATTTATGTTTCAAGCTTATATATTGTTACATAAGGGTAGGTGTTCATCTAATTATATAATTTATTTTTTTTAAATTTGGGGGGGGGGGGGGGGGTTCAGAGGCATAAGTTTTCTGAAAATTTTGTGTTTAGAAAATGTTTTTGTACTGAGAATCACCCCCTGAGAATCAATTTATGTTCATACCATACTTCTAGTTAATCACAGTTCAATAATGTATATAGTTAGACCAAGATTGCTTTAGTTTTTTTTTTTGAGAAATTTAAATGATTGGAAGTTTTTTGCTATGCAGGATTGCATGCAAGCTGAAAAGCGGTTGGATGGCCTGTCACATTTTATACATATGCCTCTTTTTTATTATTTTGTCAAGCAGTTTCGTATAAAAATCCCATTTTTATGGTAACTTATATGTAGGTGTTGTGTGAACTTGGAGATTAAAAAATGTCATTTAAAAATGTTTGTATTTGCTGTTTATTTATTTTTTGTCTAAATTTGTTGTTTTTTTTTTTTTTTTTGGCAGAACATTTTATACTAAGATATTATTCTTGACCTTAACAAATAATAATTTTGAAAACTTAATTTTTTAATTTTTGTACATTATATTAAACTATGGATAAAGGGTAATTTTATTTATAACTTTTATGACTTGAGCTATGGTTGTACAAAATGTGGCAACAATTAAATCTCACTTCAGCTGATTTAATTGGTAATTTCCTGAAAGCTTAAAAATTTTATTTTTAACAAAATACTACTGGATAAAATTGAACTTAAAGTGGTCACAATTTAAAAAAAAAAAATATTTTAAATTCTAAACTTGATATGTGCTATTTGCAGCTACCAATTCAAAAAAACAATGTTTTCATTATTTCAATTTTGTCTCGACTTACACTAATAACCATGGAAATGGCAGAGAAGTGAAAAACAATTGTTAATAAATCGCTTTTTAATTGTTGCAAGCTTTTATTATTTTTTTTAATACCTAAACGTCATAACATTTTATGTTTTAACATGATTGGTAATTATTCATATTGCAAACAATTAGAATAAAATCAAGTCCTACTATATTTACATAGAAATTATGGACAAGTTTGATGTTAAAATTAAGTATGTTTACAGGTACATAATAAGTTCTTAAAACAGGTAATAAATAGGCTTCAAAAAGTTCAGATATGTACTCATTGCAAGGTAAGTAATATCTTGGACTCTTTAAACCATAAATGTATTTTGAAGATTTTAGAAAAGTTTCTAGAAATCCAATACTTATATCTGGAAACTACTTATATACTTGAGGGATGCTTCTGAGGTATCAATATTATTTTTGATGATATAGCTGAAAATTAAATTATCTTAAAACTTTTGCCAAGTAATTGTAAATTTCATGAATTTCCAAAGTTAACTTAACAATGATAACTTTTGAAATTCATGAAATGTACAAAAATTACTTAGCAAAACTATTAAGATATTAAAATTGTTAGTTATATCATCAAAAATGATTCTGGGAATGGTACTTACTGGGTTCTAGTGGGAAATTTTAGAATTCAAATAGGTCCCAGGTTAAATCCAGGAAAGTTACTGGCTTTCTGTGGGAAGTTTTCCCAGTTAATCAGAAAGGTTCCTGGTTAATTCCAGGAAAGTTACAGGCTTTCTGTGGGAAGTTTTCCCAGTTATTCAGAAAGGTTCCAGGTTAATTCCAGGAATGCTACTGGCTGTCTGTTTGAAGTTTTCCCAATTATTCAGAAAGGTTCCAGGTTAATTCCAGGAATGCTACTGGTAAAAATTAGGCACATGAGGTGACTAGGACTTTCCAAGTAACGTTGCTGATTTCTTTTTACAGTGCAAGGTATGAAATATGAGAAGTATTACATGCTTTCCCTAGGCATTGTGTATCACACCTAGGCATTCTATAAAATGACAAATGCTATTGAGGCAAAGTATGAAAAAAACGTCCTGATGAGGTTATAATGTAAATGGTGCGCATTTCTCAAAAATTAATGTTATTCTGAAAAAATAATTTTTGTTTTCCATAATCAGCACGTCGTAGCGATTCAGCAACCAAATTGTCCTTGGCTACCTTCTTACTAGTCATTTTGGCTTTTTGTACATCATTTATAAACTTCTGGTAAGTAATTTCGGTTAAGAAATACTATGTTTTGCAGCGTTAACTCTCATTTTGCACTTACGGACAGAGTTCTGAACGAATCGGAGATTTATTTTATACTTTGCCGGTTTCTCATTTGGCATTCTATAGAAGGACTAGGAAATGTGTGAAATATAAATCGTTTCATACATTGCCGGCTAGTTTTAGGGCTATGCAATGTAAAGAATTCTGGATTTAAAACTTTTCCGTTAACATATATTAGATATATACCAGGGTTTCTCAACAGGAGCCATATAGCAGTGGGTATTCTGTAGCCCCACACAGGGGTGCCCATCCCCCCCAAAGGTTATGGCGCATTCCCTCCCCCCCCCCAAAAAAAAAAATTGCCATACCCTTGGGGCCGTTTAAAAACCACATGACGCACTTTATGGGGGAGGAGGGTACAGGCTGACGTCACGTTAACTACGTTTATAGGAAATTTTTCCAAATTTTCTGGTTGAAAATGACAAAAAAAACCAAACATTTTACATGGTTTTTTAACGGACTCCTTCATGCTTTCGGAATTCTATTGAATATAAAGGGATGGTGGAATTGTGGTGAAAATTGGGGGGAGGGGGTAACAGTTCAATTTCTATCATTTTCTTTTTAAAAGATTTTACTTACGAATTGCTGTAAAAGAATTGAGAATGGTTCTAAGCAAGTAATTATTTTTATAACTTTCAACAATATTTCTGATAGACATAAGAAATGCCCGAGGTAACTCGATTATAAATAACTCCACTACCTTGAAGACATCGGCCAACCAGTTGCGTCGTTGCAACTACTAAGTACATATACTAATACTCGTATCAATATTTGCCACTAAAAGGAAAAAAAATAATATATGTATATAATATCTATACACTATATATATTTTTACTTAGGCTATATCGTAATATATTAAGGGTTAGGTACCGGTACACAACTAAAGCTTAGCAATTGAAAAGTTAAATCCCATCAAACATGTCAGTTGAACAAAAACTGCAAATGAAAACTCAGGAAAAGTAATATTTGACAAGTGGTGTCTTTTATAGATTATTATACTTTAATTCTTAAGATCTTGATGTGCTTTAAAGAGAAGTAATTTTGTTCTTTGCACGCTTGTTGAAGCAAATTTTTCTATTATATGAACATCAGAGATTGTCTTCAGAATGTCCTTTTCAGATGTTAAAACGAGCATGTTGGACAACCAAACATCTCCCATGCTGCTTCGGAGCCTGTTCTTAACAATTTTTAATCTGCTCATTGTTCTTTCAGCAGAACAGCTTGTTACTGGCAACGAAAGGATAATTTGGTATAGCATTGTTAGATTTGGGAAGCCTGACGACATGTTTATTACGCACCTATATATGGTCTAATAAAACCCACTGATCAAGAAATCTTTCCTTTGACATCTTGTCTGGGATGTCGACGCACTCATGGTCAGGGGAGTCGTCTTCTTCATTTTTATTACTTGTATCTTCGCCAGGCGAGCTCAGCACATCTGATAAGTCAATGGTAGTGTAACTTATTTTATAAAGCTGACTGAACACATTTAGTTCTTCAATAACTTCTTCCCCATCAATTCCATAGAATCGCAAGATAAGAAAAGCCTGTTTTTGGTCTATAGCATTTGCCAACCCTGATGAAAGGGACGAATATAACTTATTTTACAATGAACTTCCTCTTTAAGCATGCAAATAACTTTTTCGAATATTTCACTACTTTTATTATTCCCCCTCAAAAATTTCAAAATCCCCCCCAAAAATTTTTCTGATGGCGCAAGTTGCGCCATGCTACCCCCCCTGTGGGCACCCCTGGCCCCACAGAAAAAATCTTGGGGGCTAAAAGAAAAAATACGAAAATAGGGGATTTTGATCTGTATATAATACCACTTTTTTACATTAAGTTTTGAATAGTACTTCAGCAAGATGGCGGCCTTCAGCACCAATACACTGATGCAGTCCATTTCAGAAGTTTTGGGAAACTTTTCTGCTCATTTCAAGTGGTATGGCGGATATTTCCTCGATAATTCGGTTCTTCAGCTCTTCTAAAGTATGGGGAATTTTCTCCTTCAAGTAACCCCATAAAAAAAGCTTAGGGAACGTAACATTACGCGGGATATTGAAATGCACACAAAGATGCAGGCTATTCGTTCTGCGTGGAAAAATACACTGCATTAGTATATTGCTGCAGAAGGCCGCCATCTTGCTGAAGTGATATTCAAAACTTAATATAAAAAATGGTATATACAGATTAAAATTTGAAAAGTTTTAAGTCTCAAACTGTATTAGTTTTATGTTTTATATAACCCTTCAAAACCGGGTCATTACTTTTGCCTCACCCTGTACTCCAGCCAGAGATCTCTCGCCCCCCCCCCCCCACAGTACGAGATATAAAGCCTTATTGCGAGGCCCGATGTACACCTGTTTTATGTTTCTGCTCTCTTTCAACCTAGGACACTATACTTAATTTTCAAATCGCTTTGGTTTGTTTCTCTTGACTTGGACGGAGCTCAAACTCAGGAAATCTGTTCAGTTCAATGTAGGGCAGCATTTCTCAACCTTTCAGTATCCATGGCTCAGCTTTCAATGATAATTTTCTTTGCGTCCCCATACGCTTACAATAAAATATATACAACAATAATGTATATTAAGTATTTATCAATATCCAATTGCAGGCCATACCTTTTCCAAATGATACTCTTTCTCGTCAACTTGGAGATATAGCTGAACATGTAGAGTGTCAAATTTTCTGGAAGTTTCATGACAAATTGTTTTCAATACAGCTTGATGAAGCACCAGATAGTAATAAAGATGCTCATTTAATTGCCTATGTTCGATTTTGTGGTAATATGTCAGTTGTAGAAAAACTACTTTTCTGCAAACCAATAGAACTCAAAACAACAGGGCTCGCATTATTTGTTATTTTACTAAAACTTACAGGGCTGAAGGAAAATAATGTAAAAGTTGTTTTTGTAACAATTGAAAATTATTTAGCCATGCTGGAAAATAATTTTAAAATGTATTTTCTCGCTGACGACAAAACTGATGGGAAGTTATGAGCGGGGTAGGGATCCATTTCATGAGACTCCCAAGGGACTCTCAATTGATGAAGAAGAAAAACTCATAGACTTCATCATTATGTAGATGTCTCAGTAATAACTCAGTAATAACTCTTATGCAACATGCAAATATACTACTGCAGTAATTACCAGTAATTACTGAGCTAATAACCAAGATCTATCCCCTCCCCCCCCCAAACAAACATGTTACACCGACCTTTATGTCAGTATTTCTATTTGTTCCTTCACATCTGAAAGCAGTCAATCATTCCAAAGACTCATTGTTTGCGTGAAAAAAACTAATTACAGTATTGAACGAAATTCTTTAGTTGTAGAGGTTGCATGACAATGCACCTAGTACCTGATGTTGGAAAAAATGTGTAATGTTCATCTGTTACACTGAGGTATAGCAATTATTATCTATTTGTCTCCCTTTTAAATTAATGTCCTAGTATTTGCTTTCCTTCTATAAAAAATCCGAGTTTTAGGGAAGTTCGTTTTGCATGTGAGGCTTATTTAGTACGTGAATCAGAATGCTTGCTTCTCTGTTTGTTGAAAGCAACTAAATTTAAAAACTGGCATATAACATCTGTTCGGAAGAAAGCAAGTATTCTAAACGAACTAGGATGAGAACAGAAACGGCACATTCCCAATACCAGCAGTTTCTTCCTTGAACATGAATGGATTCTTCTTGACTTTCTGCTAGGCAGCTTGCTCTGGATGATGGTAGAACTGTATAATATTCGAACTCTAATAGGGAGGTCAAGGGGCTTATTCCCGGGATGTTTTTTTTTTTTTTTAAATTTGTCTTAGTCTTTTAGAAACGCATATTAGGCTATCTCTGGTGATGTTAGACTGGGCGGGAAGGGGCGGCTATTCCTCAGAATTTTTTTCAATAATCAAGTCGTGTTCGGGGAATTTTTCGAAGATGAAGTTTTAAAAACACAATTTTGGACGATCTTTGAGGACGTTTTCAGAATGGATGGGGGAGGTTCAGAGACAGGATGGGGGAAGGGCTGCTCTCATAAAAATGCTTGACCGAAAAATTTTGAGATTTGGTAATCTTTGAAGACGTTAAAGGAAATGATGAAACTCGAGGACGTGTGCTCCTCTTTCATCCCTACCTTCTTTTTATAAATTTTAAATTAAAGTTGGAAACTCAAATTTTAATTAGTAAAAAATTAGTTCAAAAATTAATTGAGAAAAAAAAGATACTAACTTAACTAAACTATACACCCAGGGTCCAAAGTAATTTTGCATCAAATTTCAAGACTATGAGCTAAAGGATCTTCTGGGCATCGTGTGCAGACAGACAAACAAGCATCACCTACTAGTTTTTCCCCTTCATATATTTAAAACTGCTGGTGTAACTTTTCATTACAATAGTATTTTAAATTTCTCACTCTCTGTTTTTTAAATCGGACGAAATGCTCATTTGTGTGGCATATAGTTAGGTAAACTCAAGAATGCAGATTCGCAGAGGTAATGTTGTACTTCAATATTGCATTTTCTGTACTGAAAAAGTTTTCTGTAATTTATATTAATTAATAAATTAATAAAGATTGTATTTCTGTTTTCATTATTAAAGTAAAATTGGAGGTTCCTTTTTCTAAAAAACTCGGATGTGTAACGTCCCCCCATTCTCACTTCGCGACAACCCTGCTGAGTTCATCCATCAAGAAGTAATGAAGGGATTGAAACAAAAATTAATGTACAAGTGAGGAGGGCAATGTTTTCAATAAATAAATGCAGGTTAAATTTTTGGCGCCAATCGTTCCCTTTGATAATATTAAAAGGTAGCGTATTCATATGAGAATGAGAGATATAAAAAAAATCTGGTGATAGACGTAACATAATAATTTACGCAAGTCTTACAAATTCGTTTTATTTTTTTTTTTTTTTTTTGAAAAATTAAATAAATAAAAAGTTTAAGTTTGATGTAAGTTTAAAATTAATACTCCGATTATTTTTTCAAATTTTTATCATATAAAAAATATTTTAAAAAGAAACTAACGTAATTTATTAAAATTTTTCGGAGCACGAAACGGAGCCAGAGCAAGTAGTAGTTGGAGCAGAGCAACTAAAAAAAAAAAATTGGTTGCTTTACATCTAATAAGCATTACTTTTACAAAATTCTTTAAATGAATTTATTTTAAAAGTAATGCTATTTGCATAATTTTATTGTGTCGGATTCAATCATTTTT
Source organism: Octonoba sinensis (assembly GCA_038502835.1). Taxonomy (NCBI): domain Eukaryota; kingdom Metazoa; phylum Arthropoda; class Arachnida; order Araneae; family Uloboridae; genus Octonoba; species Octonoba sinensis. The sequence continues at coordinate 5,620,888 of CM076598.1, read as the reverse complement.
TCTTGATGATTCTCCCCCTTCCCCCCTCCCTCAATCGTGGTAACATGGCGGGATTCGCTTCTTATATGGGACACTTCATATGGCGAGTCTGAAGATTCTGAGATTCTGTCTGAATATCAAATGTGAATATACAAAATGGCAACGATACTAATGAAATCAAAAGTAAAATAGTGCTACAGACAGATTTTTATAGTATAGAAAATGTACAGCAAACAATCAAACAAAAGGCTATGCTTGCTTTTTTTTTTTTGATAAAACATTTAACATTATGGTGATTTACGGAGAATCCCTTACAAAAAAAAAAAACTACAGAAATTCTGTTTCAGATAAGACGATTTTGTAAAAATACGCTAAAAAACTAATAAGTTTCAAACTAATCCTTGTGACGCTCCTATAGAAAAGTTATCTACCAATTCAGTACGCAGACTCGAGCAGTTGCCCCTTTTGTCTTCCCTTTTATGATCCTGCCTGACGTCTCCCCTCTTCGCATCATAGCACGGCCATGCTTACTTTAGCAACCCTCTAGAAGAAAACAAAAATTTCGCGCAAAACGTCTGCATCACCCGCTAAAACTAGAGTCTTATTTATCTGGCAGCACCACACCTGATCATCAATTACTGATTCTGGAGGAAAAAAAGTTCTTGAATGCTTTATAATGCATCTGAAAGAATAAAATTCAACACACTAAATTTATAGTATGTATAATTTGTTTTTTAGCGTAAAAATAAGAAAAAAACCTATGTAATTTATAATAAAACACCTTTTACGTCTTTTACTCGTACTTGTAGCAAATTAACCCCTCCTCCCTCCACCAATTGTTCATCTTTTATAAGCATTTACGCGTGCTGGGCATCTGTTTGAGGTTTTTTCATTTGGGGGCCTCTCATAAAGCCATTAAAAATGTTCCCAACTGCATTACCGTTTGAGCTCAACATTAAGGCCATATGAAGGGTCCCTTCTTAACTGGAGATATAAAATTCTAACAGTTGAAGGGGGTCCGGGGGACTCTCCCCCTCCCGGTAAAATTTTGAAGACTATATGCAAACTGGTGCATTTTGAGGCCTTAAGAGACGCATTTGGGAGTGCAAAAAGTTTAGGAAAAAAAGCAAACCCAAACTTTTTAAAGTTTAAACGCTTTTACTGATAAAAATGCGGAACAAAATTAGCATTTTGCTTTAAATCCAGGGGCAGGACTTCCCTTCCTCTTCCTACTTACCCCCAAATCGAAGAGCCCCATGTCTGCTTTCTCAAACGACACTTAGGGGAGCTTAAAATTTCAAGCTCCCCCTCCCACCCCACCTCTTCCCAGAAGGATGCTTTGAAAATTTGTAAAAGAAAAACTATTGTACTGTTTGAGCATGACTTATGTTTCATTATAACAAGGGGGAAAACTTGATTTTTTTTTTCATTTTAATGTCAAAATTTTGACATTGCACAACTCACTGCCTCCCAAAACTGCCTTCCCAGGAGCAGTTGCCTGCCACAGGAGCCGGCTGACTGATCAACGATGCAATGTTCAGTATACCTCAATTTTAGAGTTTCCGACAGTTAATACAAATAAATAATTCTATTACATAATCGGTTGAAGTATTAAAAACAAAATCTTTAGCTATATTTGGTGGTGTTAGACAAAGGAGTGTGGGCTCTACCGCAGAAATTTTCTAAACTGGCAGTCCAAAAATGTAATTTTAGGCTATGGTAAAGTTAGGGGAAAGAAAAGGTTGGGGTCAAGCTTTTCTTCAGATTTTTTTTGTTTTTTTTTTTCTTGAAATTGAAGTTAATTTTAGACTGTTTTAGGTGACTTTAAGGGAAGAAAGAATTTGGAGGCTTACTCTCGAGAATCTCTTAAAGCAAATTTAGGATATCTTTGATGACGTTAGGGAAAATAGGGAAAGGGGTATTAAAGACAATAACCCCGGAACATTTTCCAAATTGAAATCTTAACAAGAAGTTCCGTCTAGAATTAGACGAGCCTACTTTTCCGTATACGCCCAACTTCAAATTTATAATCTAGCTATCTATCTCTCTCTCTTTCTCCCTTTCTCATTTAGCTTTTGTTCTTAATTACTTCAAATATACCTTTTTTCAACGGTTAATACATATTCATTCACTCACTCATTCAATCATTTCATTCATTCATTTGCTCATGTATTTATCCACTCATTTATTTACTCATGTCTTTATCCACTCACATATTAATTTTTTCATTCATTCACTAATTTATTCACTCATTTATTCATTCATTCTTTCACTCGTTCATTTAATTATTCATTCATTCAAAAATATCATTAAAACCGATAAAAAAATTTCATAGAAAAATAGGCTCGCTTAGTTCTGGTTGAACTTCGTATCTACATATTCTACGTCATAACATCTTTCCAATGAAGTTTGTTGCAAGCAAATCCGTCTGTTAGATCAGGATTTATAAAGGATTGAAATTTTCCCGTAGGCGCTATGTTAATTTTTTTTGAATTGTTCAAAAATGAACAAAAAATGTTCAAATCAATATTTCACGCCGAGAGCTTCTCCAATAAACTTGCTCTTAGGAACTTGGATCTTATGCCCAGAGTTTAAATAATTTGCTTCATTTTTTGCCCATAGGCATTAATGTTAAGATTTTTTGAACTGTTCAAAAATAAACAAAAAATTGTTCGAACAAAAAGTAAAATATGGAAATGAGATGTCCTGGTCGAGATCTTTTGAATAGAAAAAAAATCTTTCGAATCGGACAATTCCCTCAAAAGTTATTAGGGGGGCACACGGACCGACAAACACACATTTTCCCCATCTCAAAACCCTACTTTCATTTTTTTTAAATTTTTCAATCTTTAATTAATTACTTCACTTATTTTTGACTTTTATTTATTTTTAAGGACCTTTTTTTTTGATACATTAAGCCTGTTTTCATGCTGTATTATTATTATTTTTTACTTTCACAGGAAAGTGGCTAAAAACGCATTTTTAGATCATCTCTGGTGAAGTTATGGGAAAGTAGGTTCAGAAACTTTATACGGTACTTCTTCGACATTGAAGTTCTAAAAATGCAATTTGCCTATCTTTTTTTCTTTTTCTTTTTTTGTTACTTCCAAGCCGAATTCCTCATTATCCCCAAGTTAATTCCCTAGCATTTTTTCGAACTTTAAGTGCAATTTCAGGATTTAGGTTATCTTTGGTGACGTCAGGGGATGCGGCGGCTTTTCCTCAAATATTGGAGGGGTGGAGCATTCGTTGCTTTCCAGCTGAATTTTTAGAAATTAGCATCCAGAAAAGTCTTTTGACAATGTTTGATAAATTTAAGTAACTTGAAGTATCCTCCAGAAATTTTTTAAACTTATGCATTTAGAAAAAGTCTTTGCATGGATAACCAGAGAAAGTGGAAACTGAAGAAGCATTCATGAATATATGCCGGATTGCAACGAGAATGAAAAATTCATTTTTGTTAAGGAAGAAACGACATTTTTTAAAAAACTATATATCTTTCCTTTATTTCCTTTTTTTCTTAATTTTTTTGCCGGCACCATCTGTAGTCATCTCGACAACATCTCGGCACTGGACGACATTACTGTCGCCCACTTTCTATCTTATTTTATGCACTTTATATAAAGTGCGCCTAATGGCTAAATTATGAAACTCAAGACACAAAAATCAAAATCTGAGCTTTGAAAAAAAAAATGGCTACACTATACAAATAGAATTGCTGTATAGAAAAACATTTTCATTGTTAAGATTGTGTTACAGGAATACCTTGCTTGGAGCAAATTCACTTAGTGCTAACCTTGGCAAAGTACATCTTTTGTTAGCATGTTTTATTTAAAAACCGATCGTAGAGCAGAAAATGCCTTTCACTGCAGGGTGTCTACAGAATTTTAAAGGACAAATTTTGAGATTTTTTCGTGACCTTTTAAAAACATCGGTAGCCATGGTACAAGATAATGTATTTTTCACACAATATAATTAGAGTTGCAAGATTTTCCTTCTGAGTTAAATTTATATCTCAAACATATTAAAAGTTCTTTTAAAAAATTGAAGGACTAATGAAAATAAACGTTTTTACATAGATACTACAAGCACAGAATTTATGCCATGAGCTTACACGCATTAGTAAGATGAGGAAAATAAACTGTACCTAAGATGAAAAGGTCTATTATTATAAATCCAGTCAGCAGTGTAGCATAGTAAGTAACAAAGCTAACAGGATGCTTGGGTTTATCAATAAGGCTATTTCGAACAGGTCTAGGGAAGTTGTATTGCTATTATACAGAAGTTTGGTAAGACCTCATTTGGAGTATGCTGTTCAGTTTTGGTCTCCGTACCTAAAAAAGGATATTACCTTATTGGAAAGGATTCAAAGGAGGGCTACAAGATCGGTAAGTGGTCTTTCAGACTTAGATTATAAGGTTAGGCTTAAAAGGCTCAATATGTGTAGTCTTGAGCAAAGGAGAGTCAGAGGGGACATGATTCAGTTGTTTAAATTCATTAAAACGGGAAATGTTGATAGACTACAGCTATGTGCTGAAAGTAGAACCAGAGGTCATTGTTTTAAACTTTTCAAATCTCAGGCTAATCTTGAAATTAGGAGAAACTACTACTTCAATAGGGTTGTAGGCAGTTGGAATAGTTTACCGGAAGCGACTGTTAATTGCAGTGGGGTAAAAACTTTTAAGAAAGCTCTTGATGTTCATTGGGGACTGCTAAACTAACTAGGACCAGCCTAGCTGGGCCCTGAGCCTGTTGCTGGTTATACCCTTTGCTCCCCTCACCATGAAACCTTTGAAAGGACAGGCCTGTAAACAGGCACTGTCACTTGCTCATTTTCGAGCCCATCTCTAATTTAAATGCAAAGCAATATATATATTAGACAGGCGAAAAGATCTAGCATTGAATGACAAAGAAAACTTTTAACGATACTGAACTATGTAGTATAGAGCTAAGATTTATATTTTTTTGTGGAACTCTATTCTGTAGAATTTTATTTAAAAAAGTAATCAACATTTGAATGGCAAGAATCTAGTTTCTGTAAAAGAGGAGTTAAGTATAGAAAGGCATAAATAATTTAAATGAACAACATCACAGCAATTGAACAAATGTTTTCAATGTTTGGCATTGCTCCCATGCTCACAACAAATACAGAAATTAACTTGGGGTTGAAAAGGCAGCTATTTTTTAAAAAAATTTAAATCACTTAATAGAAAAGATAACTATACATCTGATTTTTAGCATGAATTTATGTATACTACTATTACAAATGCAAAGTTTGGATGTATGTTTGTTACTCAAACACGCCAGAACGGCTGAACGGATCTGGATGAAATTTGAGATGGATTATAGTATAGATGGAATATAGATAAAAAAAGAGATGGATTATAGTCTGGGCTAGCACATAAGGCTACTTTTTATCCCGGTAAAATGTACGGTTTCTGTGGGATATCATTTTATAAAAATGGTTCATTACTACATAAGATAGACAGTGTGGCTCAATACTTATAAATGAAATTAAAAGAAAATCACTATCGGCCTTATATCTGAAGTGGTAGAGCACTTAGCACGTAACTGAGGGACTGAGGTTTGAGTCCCAGTGATTGAGCTTTACTCAATTAATAGCTTAATTAATTGCGTTCAAATGCTGTGTTTTCCAGCCCAAAATTGACAAATCATTTAGCACCTAGAAATCAGCACCCACAAGGGAGAGTTTGATCACCCACAACGAAAAAGAAACTTGTTTAGTACCATAATGTTTCTGATTTTAAGCCATAGATGCCTCAACACAAGTTAATTTTCAGAACTCCAGCCACCCAGAAAAGCAACTCTAAAAGGAGGCCTTGTATAATAATTGCCAACTTTGATCACATACATTTTGATCAGGCAGTTAGTTCTGACACATGTACATCAAATCTTATATGAGAACAAAGTCGCAGGCAACAGTTAGTATGTTTATATTTGTGAATGAATACTTTGCTGAAAAGATTTTAAAATCTTTTTATGCATAATAAATATGGCTGCCTTACAGCCTTATTTACATATTACCTTTTGCACTAATTACATTGTCTAATTATGTATACATAATCAGTCTATATTTGTGAATGAATATTTTGCAGAAAAGATCTTAAGATCTATAAGGCTCAGTGAATATGGCTGCTTACAGCCTTATTTACGTATTGCCTTTTGCACTAATTACATTGTCTAATTATGTATACATAATCAGAATTAAAACCCATATTTATTTATACTCCAAATTTTCGGCATAAATATACTTTTTTAATGCAAAAGTACTTTAAATTTGTCTCAAAAAGGCAGTGCTTCAAATTATATTTATCGACTTGAAAAGTGTTTTTATTTAAATGAAAATATCCAATTTAAATAAAAAACTCAAATAAGTGCCCTTTTTTCATTTTTCAAAAAAAAAAAAAACAAAAAAAAAAACATCCTGCCTGATGATCAAACGCCTGCTGATATAAATAAAAACAAGATGTACATTACAGCATAATTACTTTCCTGGCTGACATTTATTTAGACCCCCAAACATATTTTGGACTTCTTCAGAGCACATGTCAGACGTACTCTGAGGAAGTCTTGGATGGAACTCAGTTTACAAGCCTGGAAAGTAGTTATAGACTCAGTTCTTCTAAGATTTCAAGTATTTATTTCAAGCCAGAATGAAACTGATAATTGTTCGATCAAATCTAACATCTTGGATAAATTCCAAAAATTCTCCCCCCCCCCTCCACAATTCTACCAAGTTTGGCTTTAGATTCTTCGCCGCCATTAGGGGGGCAGCACAACCCCACAGCTCCGCTCTTTCAAATGTACTTCCAAGAGAACAGACATGCGGAATTCTAACATTTGAAAGGTTAAGGGAACATAGAGTAAGGTTTGAGAACTTTATGAAAAGTTTCATCAAATTATCAAGACTGTTAAAAGAATTAAGTTATGTTCAATATAAATAACTATAAATCAAGATAAAACAAGTTACTAAAACATGGCAAAAGTCCTTTAAGAAAACAAATTTATTACTTTTATGTCCATGGCTATTCTAATCCAATCATCCATAGTCATGTTCGATGAATCGAGCAAGGGTACATATTCACGTATCATATACAAAACTCTTGTTGCTTCGCCAGTGTCACTGAAAAATACAGATTTTAAAAAGCTCAAAAATAAAAAAATAACAATTTTAAGTAAAAACTTCAATAAAAAAAATTATAATTTAAACAATAAATAAAAGTAAATTTTAAGACAAAAAATATATATATATATATACAGTCGAACCTCGTTAAATCGCTATGAAAAAAAACGTGCTCCATATAGAAATGCACTGGTTTGCAAAACTTAAACAACAATGTAAATTTTAAGCAGTTAGCTATGAAAATTGCAGAAAAAGAGTTCTTGCGATTAGTACAATGAACATGTAATTCAGTAGAAAGGTCATGTGGTGCAAATATCAGGAACAAAGCGTCGAAGGCAATGTGAGAGCGAGCAAAACGCGTGCTGTTAGCGTGCGCACCTTATGAGTACAATAAAAGGAAGGATGGAAATGCAATTAAAGGCATTTGCTGTAGGTGCAAGTGAGTTTTTTTTTGTGTACTATGGCTGGAAAAAATCATCTGGACGACTTCACACGTGGAAGAATGATCGGAAAGTTGGAGGAGGGTCGCAGTGTGACCGTGTAACTGAAGAGTTCGGAATCAACAAAAGCGTCATTTCGCGCGCTTGGAAAGTTTTCCGAACCACAGGTACAGCTGTCAGAAAGGTTGGCGGTGGCCGCCACAGGAAAACTACTGCAGGGATGACCGATATATTGTCCTTCAGGCGAAAAGAACTTGGAACCAGTCAGCAAGCGCGATTGCTCAGCAAATGTGTACAGCAACGGGGCAGCAAGTGTCACGGTTTACTGTGGCCAGACGCCTTTACAATCACCAGCTCCACGCTTCAGCAGGCCTAAGGCTTCGGCTAATAGATTTGGGGTCTGGTGGAGAAAAGATGCCATCACAAAGGCGGCCTATTCGCTCGTCGTCCCGATCGCTGCATCTGTTTTTATCTTTGATAGCAGGTCATTGCGCCGATGGCCTGCTGTCAAAGATAAAAACAATAAATGAAGATAGAAACAAGTTTAGAGTGGTGCAAGGTACCTCCCATCAGTGGAGTCATGTCCTCTTTAGGGATGAGAGTTGTTTCAGTGCCACACGCGATTCTGGACGTCAGTTAATTTGGAGAGAGGTCGGGACACGGTTCCATCTCAGTAAAAACGTGAAAAGAGGCCGTTACGTTGGGCCTGGAGTTCTCGTCTGGGGAGGCATTATGTTGAACGGGCGAACTGAACTCCACATTTTCGACAGAGGTTCTGTAACAGGAGATCGCTATTGCTAGGAGGTACTACATCGCCATGTGCGTCTGTTCAGAGATGCCATTGGACCAGACTTCATTTTTATGGATGACAATGCACGTCCATATACGACACAATCTGTTCAGCAGCTACTGGAAAGTGAAGATATCACTCGAATGGATTGGCCAGCATACTTCCGATATAAATCCTATTGAACATGTGTGGGATGCTTTAGGGAGACACATTGCGGCGCGATTACATCCTCCTGAGAACACCCAAGAACTTTTTCTCCACCAGACCCCTACCTGTTAGCCGAAGCCTTAGGATTGCTTATGCACGGGAAGAGGTAGTGGGGTCTACGGATTTTACATGCACATATCCCCAAGTATACATGGTGGTCTTCAGTGGGTATCGAACGCGCGCCCTTCCAGGTGGAAGTCCGACGTGCTAACCACTAGGCTACCACGGCCCCACACCCAAGAACTGAAAGGGATACTGATTGAGGCATAGGCATTCTACCCCAAGAACAATCTGGTGCTGAGTATGGGGAGACGATGTGAAGCAATCATTGCAGCACGGGGAGGACATATCCCATACTAAGGAACTTTTGCGTGCTATTCTTCCTCTTGGATAGACAATCATGTGTAACGATATTATGAGTTCAATAAAGCCTATTCTTGTTCCATTCCACATTGTGCGAATTGTATTTGTTTTTATGCAGTTATGCTTTCATCATCCTTTAAGTATAAAACTGCTCTCTCTCATTTCTAAATTTCATGTCTGTCAGATGATTTTTCGAGGAGTTATGGCAAAAAAAAAAAAAAAAAACACGTGTTGCTTAAGTTTTGCACATATAATGTAAATTCAAAATTTACATAAATGTATAATGTAAATTCCCTCACTAAACCGCCACCCTACTGTTCACCAACCACCATTCATTTTCGGTCAAAACTGTATCTTTTGTGTGATAATGTTACTGTTTAAACCGTCATCTTGAAAATTCATGCTAAAAAATTCACTTGAGACAAACCATCTACAACAGCCAGCGACCACATGTCTCAAAGGAAATCATGAATACATCACATGCTCTTATCTCTGATTGATCAGCAGTTAAAAAAGAACGCCGCTAAGCTGTCCAGCTTCTGTTATATCTCTTCCCTCTGACACTCTCTCCCCCTTCACACCCAGTCACCTAAGGCTCGACCGATGCATCGGCCCCGCTGATGTTAACTTCATATAAACATTGGCCCATCGGCCGTGAAAGACATCTAAAAGCCGATGCAAGGCCGATGGTTTTTCGCAGGGACAACTTTCCAGAAAACATTCTGTGTTTAACTTTCTTTTTCCTCCATAGCTAGATTCCTATTTAAATACAATAACAGGCGGCACAGCAGTTAAAAAGCACAAAAATAATGTCATTCTACGAAATATTTAACAAAAAATTCGGAAAAATAGTTTAAGCGATCGCTGCCCAAAAAGTTTATTTATTAAAATTATTTCTCTTTGAACGAAATGCTTGCGAAATAGAACAAGTTAAAGTAAAAGTAATAGAGGCTATTATGAGTGCTATTTGTTTTTCGCACTTAGGTTAGTTGACCCATTTTTCGTTTAATAATAACTTAGTGCATTAGATGTCATTGTACAATAATCTTATACCATCTGCTTTTAGTTTGTCATGTTTCTTATTACTCCGAAATTGTAAACAATACAAAGTCAACTCAATCAAAGTACCATACTAATTTAAATTTTTACCTGCATAAACTTTTTTCTCTTAGATTTTTTTTTTTTTTTTTTGCTTCGATGCCATGTAGTGCAGTTTTTCTGCAATTGTGCAGCAATCTCGTTGCATCTGCTTTTAGTGTGCAGTTATTCTCATTATTTTATTTTTAGTTCAAAACATAGAACAGATTGTTAAAAAATTGGAAACAGTTTTCCGGTATAAATGTCAGTTGATCGAAATTTTATGAGTCCAAATTCGACTTGCAATTTTCAAAAATTGAATTCTCAAAATGCGAGTTCGCGCGACAGGATTTCACAGCATCTTAATAAAAATGCTAAAATTTCTTTATTTTCAAAGATTGATCAGTGCATTTTTTTTTTTTCAAAATGCATCTTAATTTTTTTATACGATAATTATTTTAAAATTTCTCCGTGTAAACTTCGTTCTTTTAGCGTAATTTTTTTTTTTTTTTTGGCTTCTTCGATGCCACGTGTTATACAGTTGAGTTTTTCTGCTGTTGTACAACAATCTTGTTGCATCTGCTTTCAGTTTAGAATATTCCTTGTTATTTTATTATTAGTTTACAACATAAAACATATTTATAAAAAATATGAATCAGTTTTTCAGTATAAATGTTTATTGATCGAAATTTTATGTGTCCAATTTCGACTTTTAATTTCCAAAAAATTAAATCTTAAAAAACGAGTTCGTGCCACAGGGTGCAATAATATCTTAATAAAAATGCTACAATTTCTTTATTTTCAAAAATTGAAAGTGTATGTACGTATATATAGATATTTTTTCAAAATACATCTAATTTTTATAATCGATCACGTGTTTTTCAGAAGATTATTTGTAAACAGCTGGTGCTCAAAATATTTTTCACGTTACAAAATTCGGTTGATTTCGGTGACCTTACATTGTGCTCATCAAAATATAAAGAATCTGTCAAGTATTTCAGTGTAATTTTCAATTCACAAGAAAAAAGCTGATAGGGTAAGTCTAAGATGGCCACAGTTTTTTAGAATTGAAATAAAAACTTTCAAAATGTAAATATATGATATGTTTATGCATATTTTAAATTTTCACATGTATGTTCAACATATTTTGGGTAAAATGTACTTAAATATTTAGAACAAAACACGAAAAATGTGGCTTTTAAGAAACATGACAAGTGGCCATCTCTCCTCCTGTTCTAGTAGAGATGGCCATCTAGGTCTAGTACAGATGGCCATCTAAGGTATAATAAAGAAATATGTACTTAAATGGGAAAGAATGAAATATTTTGTAAGTTTAACCGTAAAAATTTTATTTTAACCCCATTAAGCGATGAGGACGAGTTGGCTCGTTTCGGATGGTCCGTCTTTAGGCGATAACTCGAGTACAAAACCTCGCTGAGCTGTGAAGTTTTGTAAACAAGTTATCTCGTCTATATCGCTTGGAGACGGATTGTTTGGGATGCGTTGACTCGTCCTTATTGCTTGAGGGGTTAATGTAAAGATACAATTTCAATAGAAAATTGATGAATAGGAAAATTAAATGAAGCAAAATGTAAAGTAGGTAAGTTTCAAACCTTAAATTTTAATAAAATTTTACCACATTTTTGACAAAGTTCCTGAAATGTTGAACATGTTTCGTGAAACCACTTCATGCATTTTATGCATTTGACCCAATCATCCTTTTTAGTCGTGGTATTGTATTCTTCACCACAGCCGATACAACGATCTTCATCAAATTCTATTTCCCGGAATCAGTAGTAGTACCGGAAAAATCTATTTCATCGTCTTCACTGCTGGAAATGTCCCGTTTTGGTCGTTTCTTGGAAATAACTTTAGACTTTTTCGCGATAACTTTACACTTTTTCGGCGGTTTACATTTTTCCATTTTTTTCTGTTTTTCTGTGATATTTTCTGAAGATTTGCGATGTTTTCTGGTGATGTCAGAATGGTAGCAACTTGTTTGGCACGTTTTCTAACAATTTTTGTAGTCGTTATACCAGGAATTGGTGCAATGTCACATAAAAATTTTGTTGGCGTCTCTAGATTGGCCTTTTTTGGTGCGTTTGCTTGCTGCTCAAAACTTAAGTCATTAATTTTGGATGTACTGGGCTCAGAGTGTACATCATTTGCTTTGGATGTACTTTGTTTGGGCTCAAATTGTACTATTTCAGTGTCAGTCTCTTTATTTAATTGAGCTGCTAATGTTTCCAAATTGGCTTGAACATGACTATCCTGCGTTTCGCTTGTTGAAATAGCGTCGTTACAATAGGGATTGCTTTGGGTGTCTGTTAAGTTTAGAAATGCATAATCAGGACAAACATTCGGATTGTAAGGGTAAATCCCTGTTGCCTTGAAACCTGAAATGGCATTTTCTGGTGTAGCTGATTTTGCCCAAGATACATTAAGCAGTTCCCCAAATTGGAGTCTGCGACGTCAGGATGTGTTCTCAGCCAAATTCTACACGCGTTGTAAAAATTACTTTTCACAGATTTAAAAACGGCTCTGTCCAAAGGTTGAAGATAATGTGTCGTATGAGGGGGTAAAGACAAAAGTACAATATCTTGTGAATCCGCATATGTCAGCATTTCAATTGAAGTAGTGTGGGAGGTGTGACCATCAAGTACTAGTAAAGTTGTACCACTTGGCTTGCGAGGAACAAAATGATCTTTCAGCCACTGCAAATATATTGAACTGTTAACGTACGCAGACTTCTGAGACATATAAACAACTGATCCAGGTGGCATCCCATCCTCAAATTCAATTTTTTTGTTGTTGCCCTTCATCACACAAGCTGGTGGTAGAAAGAACCCCTCTGCATTACAACAAGCAATGATACTGATGGTTTCGCCTTTTTCTGAAGAATTTATGGTAGTAACTGCTTTAGTCCCCTTTTCGGCTAAAACCGAGCCAGGTCGGTTGTTCAACTGCAAACCGGACTCATCAATGTTGAAGATGTTAGAAGGTTTATTAAATAACTTGTTTTCTTCCAAAGTGGTTTTTAGTAATTTGAAGTAGCCTTCTACTTCCTCCCGATTCATGGCTTTACTTCGTGCAATCGACATGCCTTCAGCTTTTCTGACGGATATTTCAGGATGACGGCTGAGAAATAGATTCAGACAAACATAGCCAGCTTTTTCTGTGGCAGGATTAAATCGATGCTTTAAATCAATTTTTTTAGCAAATTCAAAAGCTAGAATTCTAACATCATCGCGAGTAAACGGGAAACCTTGTTTCTGCATTCGTTTGATGTGTTGTACTAATCTATCTTCATTTTCCTTTCCAAACATTGCACCAGGACCCATTCTATCCTTATCGACATTATTGTTTTTCAAACGACGTTCTAAAGTCTTTCGTGGAATGTGAAAGATTTCAGAAGCTCGTTTTACTGAATAAGTTCCAGATTTAACAGCCTCCATTGCACTAGACAAATCACTTTGAGTCCACAAACCTCAGGTTTTCTCACATATTTATTCGGCATCTTGTAAACTAAAAAAATAATAGTATCAGTAAGTCCTATTATTAACTTCACATTAATTACATAAACTAACAGGGATACCCATTGGAGGAGCATCTGTAAAAACGAGGAAAATCGACAAAAATCCCCAAATTTAGGGATTTTTGTAATTGTCTGGCAACACTTTTAATGTAAGGAAATCCAATTAAAAATCTAACCAAAAAATTAATTAGATAATTCCTAAATTTATGGATTTTGGAGGATTTTTCTCTTATTTTGCTCAAATGCATGTAACATTCTTAAAAATCGGAAATATAAAACACAAAAAGTAGGTATGTAGGTAATACTTGTTTTAAATGAACAAAATCCATCCGTATGGTACTTAAAATATCGATGTTAAGTGGCCATCTCTCCTTAAGTTTATATGGCCATCTATCCCAAATTTAAAGGAGAGATAGCCACCGACCATAAAGCATCAGGGCGCCATTTTAAATTGTTAGTTTACGGTTTGCATCGAAGTTTGGACTGTATATATGTAAAAATTGCCGAATATATCACCAAAATATAACACATGTATTAAAAAAACGCTAATTTACCAACATCAATCAAAATATTCAGTGACTCCATATTAAAAACATTAAAATTCACTTACTTTTTATAATCCTAAGATAACGCTGCTTGTTGCCATCAGCGCACGTTTACAACTACTTCCTAAGAACGAAGCTCCTTTTGCCATCTATACGAAGTTTTGGGAAATATTAAGACTGGCAATCTCTCCTCTATGGCCATCTATCCTAGAATTACCCTAACATTGGTTCTTAAGACTCCCCCCCCCCCCCCATCATTCATTTATAATGACAAAAAAAAAATCTCACGTCTATGTTTTTAAATCAATATTCAGTATTTCTTGGTCATGAACAGGGAGGGGTGTGGGGTCGTTACTGCGAGCGAAAATTTTTAATATTTTATTTTTATTTTATGGAAGAAGCTATTTTTAGATAAAATAACTCGTATAATGAAAAATAAACATAGAATCGCTGCCGACTTTCTTTTAAAAACGGGGGGGGGGAAGGGGGAAGGGGGATTATGAAAAAAAATCCGGGGGGTGACAATTTTGTTAAAGATATAAACCTACATAATTGTTAGTCTGTATTAGAACATCTGCATTCCTCCCCATGAAGAAAAATAGGAAAATAAAGGCAGCTGCATTTGGCATTTCCAGGTGTTATAAAGATAAAATGTTAAAGGAAAGGGAAGGAGACCCGATGGGATCCAATAGTGTTGAGTTAATTCCGAGAAACTCCAGTTCAACATTGGCGACTGACAAACGCATGCTCATCAGCCCCTAAATTTTAGCTTTTGTGCTATACCATGTTCCAAGTAGTGTTGTTGTTTTCTTTAGGCTTTAGCACTTTAGGCACGCCTGAACAGAATTTTATTAGTCTATAACACCTTGTTCGTTTGCTTCGATTTTCAAAAATGTTGAAAACGGTGCAAGAAAAAATTACGATTTTCAAAGCAAAACCAATTTTAAAAGCGCAAGTCAGGAATATATTGCCGATCACTTTTTCGCCATTCTGATAAATAAAGAAATAAAAAAAAATATATATAACCATCGAACCATCGAATACAAATTGTAGGGAAAACAAAAATGGCTAGGGATACAAAAATCCTTACATAGTGTTTAAAAAAAAGTCAAAGAAAAACTAACTTCAAATTAAACTGCTTTAAGTGGTAAGTTTATTTTCTATTCTTTTTTGTGCAATTTTAATTTAATTTTTAACATCAAGGTGCTATTAATGTTCAAATTTCAGTTTGAGAAAGAAAAAAAGCATACTTTGAAAAATTATCATGAAAACAGGCATTTTTGAAAGGATTGGTGAAATCTCGTTAAACCGCCCCCTCGACTTTCCCCAACCTTTCGGTCCGACATTAAGGTTGGCGGTTTCACGAGGTTCGACTTCGACTGTATAAAAAGTTTTCATGGGGACAGTAACAAGTTGCCCCAACAAAATAGCAACAACTAAGATTGGGTACTATGTACTATATCAATATAAAGCATTGTATCGATTTAAAACCACTATCGCCGATTCGATTTATATGTTTGATTTTAACGATATTTCGGAATTTTGATCTCAACTAAAAGTCGGGCCATGAATTTGATTTAGTGCTGCTCGATGCTTATCAAAATAAGAATGGAGCTTCTGAAGCTTGGAGCTTCTGAAGCTTGTTTGTGTTTAATTTTTGCAGGAAATAAAATGATTTTCTCCAATATGCAATAAATTTAGGCCAAAAATGAGTTTGGATCCAATTAATCCCCAAACACTTGCCTCATAGCTCAAACTGTTCAAACTACTACGTTGTTTACAATTCAACCGCGGAATTTTTGAAATTAGCTTCAAGCTTCACTTCAATTCGCTCGCGTCAATTCTTTAAGAACTCGCGTGAAGTAAAGAAAATGCTGGAGGATTAATATTTTAATTGTTAAATTTAAAGAATATAGGACGAATTTAAAAAAATAGCTTCGAGGTGCAAACCATCAAGATATGATAGCATTTTGTGCCAGTTTTCGTAATCGTACGTTGCATAGATTTTGCTGTAGAGCGTATAGCCACAAGAGCGTTGCCAACTCGAAAGTTCATCAAACTTTCATCTTTTTATATATAGATTATGGAGCAGCCATTGGTGATCGGTGGCACAAAGCGCGCTTTTATAATTTAAGTTTCTAGGACTTTTTTATAAATTGCTGCGAATGCGTTGAATTTTCGGGAAACTACACTTTTTAAACAAAATTTGAAAAGAAAAAGACTTATTTTTCGAAGATGGGCATCTTATTTTATGTTGTAAATAAATTTTTCATAATGAAACACTATAGTTTGCCGCATATTTTTGATCACAATTTCTGTGCATTTACGACAAATGAAAGAATTATCTTGCACAGCTCAATTTTTCATGAGCCTTTGGTGACACCAATTGCATTTTTTCCTCACTATCCATCATCGAAAAGTAGAAAAAAAAAATTTTTTTTTACGCATTTTGTTAATAAGGTTCTTGGCTGAAATTTTAATGCTTCTGCCGAAAATGAAGAAACTGTCCGAAAAACTTTCACTTTTTTTATGTGCATTTTGCGCCACAAATAGTATCAGCAAAAATCGTAAAGTATTTTCCGGTTCATCCTGTAAATGTTAAGATACATATTGCACATACAATTTAAAGACGGTGTAATTTTGTACAAAATCGAAGGTAACCATAAACCCAACTTCCGCGAATATGAAATTTTAGCAGAGTGACGCAAGATTTAACGGTTCAAAAAGTAGGAAATATTTGAAAGCTCTTACCAGTAAAAAATTTTCGAAAACGATTTTTCAATTATTTTGCAGTAGTGAAACTTAACACTCAGCTCTGAAGAACAACAGCAATTCGTCAACAACTGCCACTGTTCTTTACTCCCGGCCGTTCACCAGAGAAAGAACGTTAAAACTGAAAACCCTGAACGCCTGAACAACAACAAACAGCTAGTAAAAATTCCTGTCTAACTAACAAATGGCCACATTTGTCAAAACTCCTAAAATTACTTTCTCTTTCAGTGTTTTTTTTTTTTTTTTTTTTACAACCAAGGAAGGGAAGTAAAGGCTAGAAAAACGAAGTTTTTGTCCTGAAGATTCTTACCACTCCTCAAGGACGTAGAAAGTAGAAATATCCCCTATTGCTTCAAGGAATATCGATGTCATAACATAGTAAAAGCCTTTTAACGTCAGCACCAAACCCCCATTGATTATTAGAAAATAGCCCCTCCAATTCTCGAATTAATGGCCTGAAAAGGCAATCTATAAATAAGATACAAAAGAGGTGAAAAGGCTTCTATTACGTGCCATTTTTATTAGCATTTCCAGAAGTAGTTTGTATAGTTTGGCTTCTAATGATAGAAGAAATATATAAGAGAGGACAGAGGGAGATATGAAGAAAATGCCACACACATGGGATGAACCACCATTTGAGAATCCTTCTCTTCTTTCATCTCGAAAACTAAACTTCCCTGCGCTGAAGGATGGTTTTATGACACCTTTGTCATTGAATGGTCATCCAGGGGAGATCGTTTGATTATCTGTAGGTTCCACACTCTCGACATGGAAGTGCGAGAAAGCCCGAGAACGAGAGTGAATGGGTCCAGTTGGGTACCCCGGAATGGGTAACTCGCATCGCCTTTGTTGTACTCGTGAGTGTACTCACCTCGTCTAGTTTCGGTAAAACACACAATTCATTCCTGGAGGCAGCTCGAATGGCAACTTGTACGAATAGCGAATTATTTTTTCACATAAAATACAGTGTAAATTGGATTAATCCGGTCCAGACACACAGATGGTTGCTTATTTAAACCTATGAAAAACAAATATACAGTACTGTACATCAAATTATAGATAAATTAAAATTTAACTGCACTTTGCTTGTAGTGAGGTGAGCTGATGGCATATGTGGAATGTTGAGCTGAGGAAATGAAAGGGCTGGAAGAAGAAGAGGAGGCCGCTTCTATAAAAACATCAGGTAATATCCCTTCAAGTGTTTTCTCCCTTTCTGTTGTCCTTTCTTTTTGCACTAGAAGAATCTTGGGCTTCTTTCCCTAAAAACCTGTCCAATGTTGTCTGCCTTTGACGATTGTTCAGAATTTTTCTAAAATGGCCAATAACATTGAACAAAGTATCCCAACTTGCTGTTGACCACAGCAGTGTTGGCATACTGTTTTCCCTTCACTCTCTGCGTTTTCTTGCAGGAGTAACACAGCTCTTTAATTTCTGCAAAGGAAATGCTTTTCTTACTACTTTCCTCCTCTGAAGAAGAAAGTTCTTCAACCACTTCCTCTAGATGCCCCCTTAGAAAGCTAAAATTGTCAGTAAAATCTCAAAAAGTATTAAGATTTTAAAAAAAAATCCAAAACACGAAACAAATTACTTCTAGACGAGTTCAAAATGAGCATAATTTCTCGATTTTTTTTCTCAAAAAAAGCCAAACTGGCGACCCAGCTGACCCCTGGTGCCGTACGAATTGAGGGAGAAGGACGAATGGCGGGGTTCCACTGTATATGTTCTACGTCATAACATCTTTCCGATAAAGTTTATTTCAAGTAAATCGGTTGGTTAGCTCAGGATTTGTATACGACTGAAATTTTCCCGTAGGGGCTGTCGGTTTTTTTTTTCTGAACTGTATGAAATTCGGCGTGGATAAAAAAATATTTCACGCCGAGAGCTCCTTCCAATACGCTTGTTCAAAGGAACTTGGATCTTCTGCCCAGAATTTGCATACTTTCCTTCATTTTTTCCCCAAGGCGCTAATGTTCAGAATTTCTGAACTGTTCAAAATTGAACGAAAAATTGTTCAAATCGAAAAGTAAAATATGAAAATGAGATGTCCTCGCCAAGATCTTTCGAATGCAGGGAAAAAAAATCTTTCGAATCGGACAATTCCTTCAAAAGTTATTGGGGGGGGGGGGGGGAGACATGCGCACCCAGAACCCCTCGCACCTGGCATCGTCTGGCGCATCGGATTTTTAGATGCCCCCGAGGGCTTGCCCTCGGGGACAAATGGGGCCCTGCAGGGGGGGGGGGGAGACAGACCGACAGACACAATTACCCCACCTCGAACCCCTACTTTCAATTTTTTTTTAATTTTTCAATGTGTATTTATTTACTTCACTTGTTTATGACTTTTTCCTATTTTTAACGATATTCTTGTGATATGATACATTAGCCTTCTTTCGTTGTTTTTTTTTTTTTACTTTTACGGAAAAGTAGGATAAGAAGAAGTAAAAGATATCGAAAGATGGAAAAATCTTAAAAAAAATCATTAAAAAAAAAAGGAAATAAAAGAAATAAAGGAGGTTGTTAGTATTCCCCCCCCCCCCCCCCCAGCTGTCGAAAATTTTGAAATTACATTCATTTTCTCAAAAATCTCTTTTTAATTTACGAAGTTTTATCTGTGGCATACACAGTTGTCTTTAAGAGGGCGGGGGGGGGGGGGGAGGGGGCAGTAAAGGCAACGCTTTTCTCTTCAGAAAGTTTTTGAACAAAAGAATTATGGATTGTGTAGAAGAAAATTAAATCAATAACCTACAAATGAGTAATTACTTACATTATATAATTTCTCATTTGATTTACTAATTGAAGAGCAGTAATGTTTTCATGCTTACATTTTTAAAAAAATGTTTTTTTTCCCCAATTGTACAAACATTTAATTCGTGAAAAATATTTTTATAGTACCGTGGGAACAGGATTTTGCCCATATAAAGGATTACATATAAGTCATAGCTTCTCCAAATATCCAAATAAAACATTGGTGGAAAAGGCAGACTTGTCTCAATTTTCTTCCCTATCGAAAAAAACATGTGGTCTGTCTTCTGTGTCTAGGCGGTTTGAGGGTCTGAAGAGGGGGACTACACTTTCCCCATTGTCCGAATCCGAAACAGCAACGCTTCCCGGAGTGAGAGTCATTAAGCTAATCGACCTCGTAAATCATGCCCCCTTGCATGGGAAGCGGTGGGAGGCGTGGCTTATAGGAATTTCGAGCTTTTTTTGGAAATATTTTCAAACTTTGGACGGATTTTTTTGTCTTTAAAAATGTTCGTATTATTTCAAACAAAAGTTCAAAAGAAAGCTGGAAATGTTTTGCTGGTCTTGTTGTTTTTAAAATTTCGGTAACATGCTTTGAAAATATTTTATAGAGCGAAACGTCTAACAGTACCACGTTTTTTCCAAAATTCATTTTTTAACGATTTTTTAAAAATACGGTAAGTGATATTTTAAAAAAGTAAAAACTACAAGACCGAGATATAGGCTTGAAAAATACTCAAAAAAATTCCGGACTCGAAAACTTCAAAGGAACTTTCTAAAACTTAGTGCAACTTTTCCCGTAGGTTAACATTGGTTTCGAAGATTTGAAACTCTGACTGAAGAGCAGCCTTAAACGGAACTTTGTTGCTAACCCTTAGAGAACACAAAGTACTTAAAGCGCAGGCAGATAGCCTTTGTCTGGTAAATGAAGAAGGACGAGGGTCAACTGCACTGCCCATTATACCTGTCAATCAAAAAAGGGGTGAACTGCACTCCCCGATATTTTTATCAATGGTCGAGCTGCACTGCTGGGAGGTGGAAACACCTGTTCCTTCTTGGCTCCAGCTTGGTGGATCATCCTCCATCATTTCAAAAATGCGATTTATATTTAGATGGATGGATTATCAAAATAATTTCAGTTACTAAACTAGCCAATCAAGTACCTTAATTAAACAACGCATTAGATTTAACAAAGTAAATAAAAAATCGTTAATTTGTTTTACAATGAAAACGAATGTAGTTAATGCATTTGCATGTTACAAATAAGGATGTAACGCGAATAGTGGTTTAATTGAATAGCCGAATACGCAAAATTCGACCTTTTCTTCCAGACCGAAGTCGAATATTCGGCTGCCGAACAATAAAATCTCTAAAAATTAATTGTAATTGAAAAAATTTAAAAGAAATTGCAATGTGTTTAAATATTTTCCCCATGTTTTAGTTAGGTTTCTTTTAAATTTAAAAAACATCTATAATTAAATGTATTTCCTGCATTGCTTTGAATGCAATACATCTGATAATTTTACCTCTAAGTTGAATGCAAATTACGCATACTTTGTATTATTAAAATAAATAAATCATTAATATAAATAAATACGCATGGAAGTATTTGCATCATTAAAATAAATATTGACTTAAAATGAAGCACATGAAGCAAGTTATTTAGCGAACTTTTATCCTGTTCGAAACAGCTTTATTCAACTTTTTGAAAAGTTGTGGAAGTTAATATTTCTATTTTATGAACTTTCTGAAATTTCTATTTGCAGCAGTTTCTAAAAAAGTCTTAAGTGACTCAGGGTATAATAGCAATTAGACTCTTATAATTCTGTGCCGACTTTAAATATTATGTTTTAAAGTAATATCATTGTTGTTCAAAGAATGAATTTATGTTCCACTTTTCAACGCAATTCATAACTGTTCTGCTTTAAAATGGGATAGCTTTTCCTTCTTTAAAAAATTAATTTTAATGCTTATTTATTTAACTTATTTCTGATTTTTGAGCAATATTTTTGCAATGTATTTAAGATATCTTTCAGGTTTCTTCTTATTTTTTTTAAATTTTTACCAAAAAGTGGCCAAAAACGGCTGTACTGCTAGATGGGCGGGGCGTACCAACTGCACTGCTGTGATCTTATCTCTATGTCCGAGCTGCACTGGCATGCCTCCGGAAAAAATGTCGCCAGCCCGTAAATTAAACGGACTGGCGTTTCCGGGTATTTTAAAACACGGAAGGGGGGAACTTCCGGTGTAATTCGGACATTTTTTCCGGAGGCATGCCAGTGCAGCTCGGACATAGAGATAAGATCACAGCAGTGCAGTTAACCTATACCTATACCCATGAAGAAAGCGAAGAGAGAGATAGAAAGAGAGAGAGGGGTAGTGAAAAAAGGGGACGAGGAGTGTTCGCAGTGAGTTGTGAAGCGCCACCAGTACAAGGGAAAGAGGAATCCCTGCTGAGGGCAGAGACCGAATTAGGAGCACAGTCGGAAAGAGAAAAAATAAAATTGCAGCAGCGAAGTGGTGCGACGTTAAAATTCATTTGTAATAATGTCCCGTTAGGAAAAGGGTCATCGGGAGTGTTAGGTGAAACACTCAAGAGAGTCACTGTAGTGGGAAGCACAGAAAAGTTAAAAATGATAAAGGAAACAAAATCAAATACTTCGGTCATTCCTAAGAGCGCAAGGCTTAGAAAAATTCGAGGGTGCAAAAGGGGAAATGCGCTGAAAGCTCAATGGGTTATATGGAAAATATGAAGGGTAATTGCAGAAGGGAAAATCTGGATTATGATGAAATAGATTTAAGTGAAACATGCTTGCCTATATTTGGATCAGATTTAACTCATGAAGGTAGGAGTACAGACGAAGGAAATATGTCACTGGAGGGTCGAATTATCAATCGGACAAAATATCAGGGCAAAATGTAACTGACAGACCGAGGAAATTGCCAGGGGAAAGCACCGCTGGTGGGTCCGGTTAAGGATAAGGAATCCGGGGATAAGGAGTCGTCAAAAGGTCAGCAGGTAGGCCAACGAAAATTCCAGTACAGAGAATATTACAGGGGCAAAACTCTTAAGGTTCGAAGTCGAACGGGATCCGGCAAAATTTCGGGAAAGGTTCTGGAATCTGAGTTAATAGGAGGTAGATGTTTTCAAAGATCACGGAAGGTCTTAGGCAGAGCCAAAATCCGATGGGAGGCAACGGGTAGGAAGGAATTTAACCCTCTCGTGCATGGAAACCTCATATGAGGTTACCAGGAAAAAATAAATAAATATTATTTCAACTTATTTTAATCAACAGTTGTAGAATAGTCCAGCATAATGATCAAGTAAACTTTTTAAAAGTTGCAAAAGATGGCTGCACGAGCTGAACAATTCAATTTTAGGACTTAAAAATAGCCATTTCGTTTCAGCACTGTAAGTCAAAAAGCGATACTTGTAGAAGGACTCGTTCTGCACTTTCTTTGAAAATATCGAGTAAGTAAAATTATTTCCTTTTTTTCTGAATCATTTTGATTAAAATATGTATAAAATGGTCGCATATTAGCAATTTTCTGGTTAATTAAGGCTTTTTCTATTGAGAACCTCAAATGAGGTTACCATGTAGTTGTAGTAGCTAACAACTTCGGCTGCATGCAAACCTCATTTGAGGCTACCAGTACTGTGATTAGCATCAATGCTTAGTCCTACAAAGGCACTATTTTCTAAATCAATGGTACTTTAAATATATAATTATAATAATAAATTATTGTTTATTGTCATACTTTTTGCAATTCATAAACATTAATTGTATGACTAATTATTTTATATTATTATTTATGTATTGGTAGGTCATTTTTAAAAATTATAATTATAAATTTTCACAAATAATATTGTTAGTAAATTAAACCTGTGTTTATTTTCTTTAATTTGTTGATATGGTTTTCGTTATTTTCTTTTAGCCTTTGTACATTCTATGACGGATGATAGGTTGAGATATAAATATGGCAGACCAAAAAAACGGGTTGAGTCTCAAAAGGAAATGGAAGTAATTATGGATCAACCTTCTGATTCTGAAGATGATCTTTATGAAAATGATGCTGAGATTGATTGCTTTCCAATTCAGAATAATGTGAGAGAGTCATCAAGTGATGGACAAAGATCTGAAAATGTAACAACAGAATCAGATAGTGATGAGGCTGGTAGTGACAAAAAAAAAAAAAAAAAAATTCAACCCTGCTACGAAAGCTAAAAAGAAAAAAAAGTTTGTAAAAAGAAACAGACGTTGGAGGGCTAACAAAGATAATGATTTCTCAAAAGAACCACCAGAATTTAAACCTGAAAAAAAAAAAACAATTTTTTGGAGAAACTCCTTTGGATTATTTTTACAGGCTGATTCCCGACTCTAAGTAAAGTAAATTATATAAAAGTAATTTATATAGAACGTAGAATGGGAAAGAAAATTTAAAAATTTCTC
This sequence comes from Octonoba sinensis, assembly GCA_038502835.1. Lineage (NCBI taxonomy): Eukaryota > Metazoa > Arthropoda > Arachnida > Araneae > Uloboridae > Octonoba > Octonoba sinensis. The sequence continues at coordinate 5,596,843 of CM076598.1, read as the reverse complement.
TTAGTGAAATGAAAGTGTTTCTCGGTATAAATTTAGTAATGACATATGAGAGGTACGCTAGACTTCGTCAGTATTGGAGTACGGTCGGAGACTTACGGCTAGGCATAATAGCAAACTACATGTCTATAAGCAGATTTGAAACAATTAAACGTTATCTTCACTTTTAGGATAACACTAAGATCCCCGTAGATAACAAAGACCGCCTGATACGGTTGCGGCCTTTTTTAGATCTTCTCCATAAAACTTTTCATGAAGCGAGAACTCCAGAAGAATCTCAATCAATTGATGAAATGATGGTACCATTTAAAGGTCGTTCCAACCTAAAGCAGTATATAAAATCGAAACCCAAGCCATGGGGATTCAAAATATGGGTTCGTGCTGGAGTTTCTGGTTATGTTTATTGCTTTGAAATATTTCAAAGAGCAAATGGTAGTAGAAGTCCTCCATCTAAAGAATATGATGCAGCTGGTGATGCAGTTTTGCGATTGAGCCATGATTTAGCTGGGAGAAATCATAAATTGTACTGCGATAACTTATTTACTTCCATTCCCCTTATTGAAGAACTGAAAAAAACAAAAAAATAACTTTGTTGGTACAATTCGAGCCAATAGAATGCTAGGCGCAGATGAAAAGTTGAAGGATGCTAAATATCTTCTGAAAGAAGGAACGGGGTCAGTATCTGTGACTTCTTCTGGGGAAAATATAACTGTGACTCGATGGGTTGATAAAAGCATTGTGCATGTAGTTTCATCATTTGCTGGAGTGCAACCGATGGACAAAGCAAAGCGTTTTTCTCAGACAACCAAATCATTGATCGACATAGCAAGGCCAAATGCAGTACGCATTTACAACCTTCATATGGGAGGTGTCGATTTAATGGATTCCCTTGTGGCACTATATCGTCATTCTCAAAGAAATAAACGGTGGTATATGAGAATATTTTTTCATATGCTGAATGTTGCAGTAGTCAATGCTTGGCTACTTTGGAGAAAAGACGGAAAGGAAAAACATGATTTGCTAGAATTTAAAAGTTGCATAGCATCAAGCCTCATTTACATAGGGAGCTCAATGATACCAAAGAAAAAAGGTAGGCCGAATAACAGTCCTTCTTCTTCCTTCGAGTTGACGATAAAAAAAAGAAAATTATCAAATGTCGCAAAAGAGTTGCGGTTTGATAATGGTAACCACTACCCGAAGAAATCAGAAGGAAAATTTGGCTTAAAATGCAAGAATGGAAGCTGCAAAATCAAAACGCGATACACTTGCGGCCGCTGTGATGTTTATTTATGACCTGAATGCTTTGAAGAGTTTCACGAAAAATAATTTTTTTTTCTTGAAGTGTACCCTTTGTTGCATATAAGCCTCATTTGAGGTTGTGCCTGTAACTTGTTTAAAATTTAAAAAAAAGGAATAATTCTAATTTATTTCCTGTTTTCTGATTGATTCAAAGCTAAATTGTAGGTTAAAATATTTTTTTTGATAATTATTTAATAATGCATGCATGAGAGGGTTAAGGAATTGCAAAAATTAATTGGGCCGGATAAATGCTTGGGAGCTAGGGAAATTTTAAGGAATCCTGAGGTAAACTTACGAGTGGATCTTCGATTTTTGAGACGGGAAGGAGATGAAAGTTGGAAAATATTTTTTGAAAATATAAACTTTCATTTTGAGTCCCTTTTTGTTCTGGTGAGATAACGGGAGTAGTTTGTTTCCTTCCTAACGAAATGGAAAAAGAAATTCAACGTACAGCTGTTCGAAAAAGGGGTCCATTTCCTCCGAAAGAAAAGGAAGAATCGCAGGGTGATAAAAATCCTTGGTAGTGCAGGGTCAGAAAACGCCGGAAGAATAATAAGATGAGAAAAAAGGGGGTGAAGAGTCGGAGGGTCACTTCGACGGTGGTTGCCTGTGATGATAGTCAACTGTTGGACAATGGAAGGGAGATAGGAAGCAGCGTTCTTGCGGTCACTCGGATACAGCTGAGCAAAAAGGGAACTGTTAATGAGGTGCTGAAGCATTTAGGATACGGGGTTGTGAAAGGGCCTACAGTGGCGAAAGAAGGCGAAATAAATGAGAGTTCTGATGAACGCAAACCAGCGGTCATTCGGAAAAGCAGAGAGGAAGACTTTCTTCCTTGCTTGGTTCAAAATTCGAGTGCGGAAAGGGAAGCCTATGTCGCGGTAGGGGCATTAAAGAAAATTGAGATCTGGACCTTTGGGGCTGAGGTAGAATTAATTACTGATGATAATTACCTAACTTTTATTTCACAGAATGTATCTCCAAGTTCAAAGCTACTGAGATGGGTCCTCGCGTTACAAAAATTTAAGTTAAAAATTATCCATCGTAAAGGGACAGCGCATCAGAATGCCGACTTTAGAACGTGTATTGTGCGGGAGAGCTTGTGCCCGTAACTTGGAAACAGCTAAGAACTTTAGACCAATGATGTGGAATCTGAACCACTGTAAATACCACGTAAGATAATAATGTAAATAGGCAGCGAAATGAATAAATGTTTAAAAAGAAAATATAGCACAGAACCGTAACTATACAATATCCATTTTTAGATAATTAAGCACTGTACGAAAAATTCACCAACTTGCATGAGAAAAGTAACATTTAAAAATAAATATATTGCATTAGAAAACTGAGCAAGTGATAAATAATGGGGAAGAATAGTTGGGGGGGGGGGGGAATACTTGGATATTCAAAATTTGGAGTAAGCAATCAAGATTGCTTTTTTACAAAAGCAATCAAGATAAATTATGCAAATGCACTGCTGCAGTCAATCAGGGTAACTTTGCAATACAAACTTGATTTTTATTCGTTCCACTAATATTTTAATAATATTATTGTTATTATTCGCATAAAATTACAAAACTCCAAAAGTACTGCACCATTTTAATAAAAGTTTTACAGTTATGCAACATTGAACTAGAAAAATAAAATTTTTAAATACTTAAAAACTAGCCATTTTTGCTGCACAACATTACAAGTTTTTTATAATGTATGATATCGCATGAAATGATACATGAAAAAAAGAGTAGAAGAAGGAAAACATCAATATTTAGGCCAAAAATCCCGATTTTCAATTTACTTACGAAAAAAGAAGTTGCAGAAAACAATTTTCAATTATTTAAGTAAATATTTTCATATAACTATATTAATTAAAACAACCATTTGAAAAATCACATTAAAATCTAACACTTTTAGCCAAGTACTTTTGCATTTAACAGAGAGTTGTAGATCATAAAAACCCTTCTATTAGCTGCTGGAGTAATATCTTTTGGAGACAATTTTGTTAACTTTCTGTTCGACAAATCACCATTGTTGGTCATCGAAACTAACAAATGATACTTTGAAAAAAGTAATATTGTAATCAATTTTTTATAAAAATATCACTCAAAATTTTTTATTCATATACATATTAATCAGCAATTTAATGATAGTATGTAATTTGTAAGCAAAAATTTAAAGAAAACAAAAGTATGGTATGCACTTTGGGAAGAGCTATATTATATTCTATTCCATACGTTTAATCTGTATATCACAAGTACTCATTCAAATGCACACTACATACTAACAGAAAATTTTCCCATGTTTTCAGTGTACATTTCAGTATCACAAATCCTATTGGACCGTTCATAAATGATGTCACACTTTTCCCATATATTTCACCCCCTCCCCCCTTTGTCACAAAATGTCACACTTTAATGGACCCCCCTACCCCCTTTGTCACATGTCACGCTATGTTGCATAAGCATGATGTCACACTTCTTGTTACCCCTCCCCTCGTCACACTTTGTCACAATTTTATTAACCCTCCTCCCCCTCGAAGCGTGCCATCATTTATGAATGATTCCTATTATTTAAATTTAATGGAATGTCTAGTTATGTATTCTTTAAAATTTAATTATAAGTTTTTATAATCAAACTAGATAAATATATTATATATATTCTAATAATGTTATTTGCAAACTTTTGTTATATTCATAAAAAGTAGAAATAAAATTTTAGTTTGTATGTAGAATATATCTATAATTAGTAAACAACAAATCTAAGGCTAACTTTGAGCCGGCTCAAAGTTACTCTGAGAATGGAATAAAATTGCAATGTCTTAATTGTTTGCTTTTTACTAAATATTACTGAATAAAGAATCATATACTAAAAAATTCACTATATTTAGAAGATAAAATGCTTGGAAAATTAGTGTAACGTTACTTATTTTTAAAGAATAATAAGTTTTTAACAACTTTTAATCAGCAGTCCAAAATAGCTTGCAAGCTGTAACTTTAGAATTATTGAATTATACAATTAGCAGTGTACAGTATTGCTAATTTTTTTACTGAAATAAAGAGAAGAAAAGTGATTTTATAACCTTGCCCGGAGTGTAGCACTGAGCTACAGTTTTATTTGAAGTCAAATATTCTAAAAAATATGAAGTGGTGCAAAGTTACCCTGATTGATTGTATATAAGTTGATTGAAGGTTCAACAAGTTTAACTCTTTAATTCCCGGGCGACAAAATATTTTTTCTCCTTTGCTTACCGGAGAAATAGCCCAAATCCACGAGCGAATGCTTTCCCCCTTTAGTCATTCATGTGCCTTCAGCGCTGACAGGTTGTATCCCGCCTTTGACGGGAAACAGAAACATCGAGGGTTGGCCCTGAAATTCCTTTCGAATCCGTGCATTTTCTTAAAATTCGGCTAAAAAAATTAATACATAGATAGTGCTACATCCGTTTCTTCCTATTTTTTTTCTTTCTAACCTTATTTTACACATCATGTGTATATAAGTATTGTTTCGTATGGGCTTTTTGTCTTTTATTTAAATATTCAGAACTAAAGAAAAATGATTTGTTTCCGTATTTATCTAATATTCAAGCAGCTACTTCCCAATTTAGCACAGTAGAAAATGTTGTTAGTTCCTATTTTAGGAAAATAACTTATATTACGGTCAGGAAATAAATTTCGATATCGTACCCTGTTAACTCATTTTCAGGGTACGTTTCTCCAAAAGATGTTAGATTTTAATATTTTCTATCCTGAATAAATTGCGTCTCAAAACGTGTGTCAACGTGCGAAGTTTCGATGTAGAAATTATAGGTTACCCAAGACTAGATAAGGGGGGGTTGTGGAATAGCCCTACTGAAATGGTGAAGAATAGAATTGGACCAATTTTTCTTGTAAAACAGGGAAATTAGCTCATTTCTTCTGAAGAAATCACCCCCCCCCCAATCCGGGTGCAGCTACGCCACTGATAGATTATATATATATATATATATATAGTAATATATAATAGTAATAATAACAGTAAATTGTATATTCCCTCTTTGAATGAATTCAAAAAGAATGGAATTATATTAGTTTTTTTATTGGTCATGAAAATGTTTCGCATATAGTTCTTTGGGGCCGTCACGTTTTTTCCCCATATATTTGATAAATGGGGAATCAAATATAATCTCCCCCCTTTGTCACAAAAAGGGCCACTTCTACATACACCCTCCCCCTTTGTCATATGAAAAGGTGTGTTGCATAAGCATGATGTAACTCTTCTTATTAATCCCTTCCCTTGTCACAATTTCATGAACCCCCTGCCCCCCCTCGAAGAGTGACATCATTTATGAATAATCCCTTGAGAAGATTTGGGTAATTAAGAAAAACTGTAAAATAGAGTTGTCTGTGTTTAAACGATTTCCTTTCATTTCATTCATGTTTCAATGTTCGATATTTATACTTCATGCATATATATCAGTTCATTGGTCACTTCAATTTCTTCAAGATTTTCTATAATTTCATCAATATGGTAGAGTACAGCTATATTCTTATGTAGTTATACAGGTGTGAGTTTATGTATACGGAATTCTTCTTATCTTAGACATTTTTGCAGCAGTTCGCACACGTTTGAAATCAATTAATCAATCGAAAATCAAGTTCGAAATTAAAGAATTGTCAATAACAATTCAAAAAATTCCAAAGGCACGTTTTCCGCAAAAGCTGCAAAAGTGCACACTATTTCTCGCGATGTTGAAACAGGGTGAAATATTTGTAATTGTCCTAGAAAGAAAGAAACCAGTTTGGAGGAGGTATTAGGAAGCAGCTCAATAGGGCTTTTATCAGGGATTCGACACCTGTCATTTAACGATTTCACGCTGGTCGCTTCGGAGGGGAAAGAAATGCTTCTGGCTGCTTTCGGCTATAACGGGAATGTAGTGGTTGGGCTATTTCGGCTATTACGGGTTTTAAAGAGTTAACCTTTTGTTAATTTAAATAACAAAATATGCATTTTTTCAAAGGTTTAAAATATTAGCACAACTTTTGCAGTGGGCAATTTTCAATCATTATTGTTGTTTTAATTTTTACGCGTAAAATACAAGTGATACAATTCCGCATTTCCCCACTTGGCCATATAGTAAAGCTACGGCAAACTTAGTTAGGCCTAACAGTACATTGATAAATATTAATTCAATAATATGTAGTTATTAAACTACAAGTATACAATCACAGATTTTAACAATTCTAAAAATACTAACCTCATAGTACATTTTCGATCAGATCTGACCAGCATCAGCGTCCACCAAAGAATTTGCTTCACATACACGGCGATGTTCAAAGCTTCCAACACGCCATTTTCTTTGAGGGAAGAAACATTTCGTCTATTTTTTGAGTGAGTAGGTTTCGTTAAAAGTCACGTGTTCGCCCGAGGAAAGAATCATTGAAAATGACGTAATTTGCCTTGAAAATTAAAGAATCGTCAAAAATGAGAGTTCTATTTCTGAGAGTGTATGGTGTTTAAATTTACAATTTTTATGTCATGTTACATCACTTCATAAGAAATTTAATATTAAAAAAACTGGATTTTAAAAATATAATTTGTATAATTTAATTTTTTTAAAGAAAATTAGCAATTTTTAAAAATGCATCTTCTTTTTTAAAAATCGGCATAAAGTATCAATTTTTTTTTTATTGACTCATTACTCAAAAAGCAAAACTTTTATGCTTTGATTTTTTTATAAGTCAAATACTTTTTGTGAAAAAAACTAAAAACTGAAGTAACGCAAAAAAAAAAAAGAAAAACGTAAGGTTCAAAAAATCTTTAAAACGAATTTTAAAAAAAAGTACAGTAGAGCTTCAATAATTCGAGGTAATGTGGACCGAGTGTACCTCGGATAACACTGTGCAACACGAAAAATGTCCTTTGGATGAAAATGCCTGTTTATTATGTATTTTTGGCTGAAAATTACGAATCTGCAATTATTTTTTGCCTATCACGTACCATTTTCCCACAACTCCACATTTTAGCTTTTTACGTATTTTTTGGACAAATGTGCATATTTTCGTAATTTATTGATTTAAAATAATCAATTTTTTAATATTAATTTATTTATTGATTTAATAAAGAATTTATTATAAATTATATCTTTCTCATTGACAGTGAGATCGTTGCTATTCTAGAGATCTTTTTAATGAACTTGGGTTACTTCAGTGACATTTTTGGCAACAAAAGCTTTATCTACTTCTCGAAGTTTCGAGTCTTTCACAAGACGACAAAGGCATTTTGTAGACTATTTTGCGGATAAGGAAAAAATAGTATACTGCTGTGATGTGAATGTAATATTTCAAGCATTAGGACATGAGCACAATTCAGCAGAGTGATGCTTGTTTATCAGTGCTCTTCCATCTAAGTATTTTTTCCTATTCATTCCTGTAGCAGATTCTGCAAACACAAAGGAAATTTCAAAATTATGAGTGAGTGGCAAAAACATATCAAATGAGCCACTTGTAAATCTACTATGTGCCTTTTTTCCACAATTGCACATTAAACTTGGTTTATCGAAATATTTATGAAAGCTCTGAACAGAGAAGGAGTGGCTTTCTTGCATCTCGGGAACAAATTCAAAAATTTAAGTGAGGCAAAAGTAAAAGATAGGATTTTCATTGGCCCACAACCTAAGGAAGTCCTTTCATGATGAGGAGTATGAAAACAAGCAGTCAGAAGCCGAAAAATCCGATTTGCTGGCCTTTAAATCAGTGTTCTCATGTTTCCTTGGAAATGAGAAAGCGTAAAACTACGAAAATCTTGTTGGTGACATGATAAAATGCTTTTGTATTATTAGGTTGCTATATTTCATTAAAACTACACTTTTTGGACTCCCATATGGACTTCTTTGCTCAAAACTTTGCGCAATTAATGATGATCATGGGGAAAGGTTTCATCAGGACATCTATGTGTTTAAAAAGCGTTTCAGCGGTCGATAGAATGGAAGTATACGAATTGAATATTGCTAATCTGTTATCAGGGCACACCAACAGATGCCCACAAGATGAAAGGGCCAACAAATCACTTTGTGTTTTCAATAAGTAAGCCTCAGTTATTCTTCTATAACCAAATTGTATAAATATGAGAAGTGGGTCTCCAGCAAAAATGGTACGTGATGGACCATTTTGGTTTGGATATTTGAATCACGCACCTTTTGTTTATGAAGAATCATAGTTTCATCTAAAGGACAAAAAGAAAAGTTCAAATTTGTTGCACAGTGTAATCGAAAACTCGGATAACACAGACTCTGTCCAAATCGAGAGGGAAACGTGAGTCAACTGGTGAAATGAATGAAAAGGTCGCCAAAGATGTGAAAAAAGGTATTTATTGGACATATTATGAAATGATGTTTGTCCCACACTTAAATCTGACTCTTTTTCAATTATCTCTCCTTAATCGAGTCTATTGATGGCTTGTAATTTAGTCACCAAAGACACAACAGTTCGTTTGCGTTTAGTACTCATCACGTAACAAGCAATACAGTACAGTACAAACGAAGATAGGCAAACCGTAAACGAACTGTTCACTAGCGAAAAGAAAAATCAACTGACGTCAGTCATTGGCTGAGTGACGTCAGTTGCTTTTTCAGTCAGTAGTCACTGGCTGACTGAAGTCAGTCAGAGATGGCTCCATCAGCTGGGGCGCCTCGGTTAACCCGGAACTAGGTTAGTCGGGGCTCGGATAACCGCGGTTCTACTGTACTTAAGTTATCATAAAAGTAGAGCATAAATTTGTTATATATAGTTTCAGGGACATGCGGGAAAATTATAGATACAAATTTTAAAAAGCCTTTGCATTTTGATTTAGATGAAATGCACAAAAAACAAAGTGAGAGAAAACAGCATTTTAAGTTTTCGGATTGCAAAAACTTAAATCCTTTCTTTATCAAAATTTCAAGTAAGGGACTTTTTTTTTTCAGTTACAGTCATGATGAAATTGCTTCTTCTCCCTTATTTTATTTTAAAAAATAAATATGTGGCTTATATTCAGCACAGTTATGATTTCGGAATGAAAACGTGGCATATCACACTTTCTACTTCATCCCCTTTACCCTGTTAGCTCGTGGCCTTAGGGCTCGTGTCCCCCAAAACTCGCCCTCTCCGCAAACTAGCCCCTAGCCTGACATCCTTTTTGCCACGAAATTCTCCATGGGGAGTCTCCCTGGGGAGGATTAACGCACGGAAGCTTCCGTTGAGGTAATGCAACTCGTGTAAACCCAATCCCAGCCTTCGTCCCTTTGACCAACATGGGATGGTCAAACAGGAGAGATTGGCGGGTTGGCGACTTAATTTTTAGTAGGGCTTTTCATCCGGGGTTGCTTTTTTTTGTTTAACTGCCCCAGTATTGTATGTGTGATGTTGACTGACACAAAATGGCGCAGATTGAATTGATCAAGTCGAAAAAAGGAAAAGCTAGTGGATGCTGATATCTTTTCCGTTGAAAATGGGAGGGGGGGGGGGGAGCAAAGGCTCTTTCGTTACCACAGTTAGTTCACATCAGAACACACATTTAAAAATAACTTGTGCGGGACTTAATATATATATTCTAAGTATCTTTTGCAAAAATAATATTCACAGCATGTAAAAGCTGTGTCTAAGTATCATTATACACATTCCACATGCCAATGAATGTAGTAAAAAAAATCATATTTATACCTGAAAACAACATTAAATATTTGCACAATATGTCTTGTATTGTGAACTATTGATAAAATTATAAAAATTTATCGTAAACTAAAAGCAAATGCTGGAAGATTGCTTGATTGCAATAAAACACTTATATTACACACGACACGTGACATCGCAGGAACATAAAAATAAGCTAAAAATACTAAGTTTTCAGCATGTACATATTGAATTGTTTGAAACACTTAAAATCGTAATTATAATAATAAAGTCTTTGTAAGTTTAAAGACTACCATGTTTTTCGCAAAATAGCACCTTTTTTTTCTCTCCTCCATCTCGTTTTGTTATTTTAATTCTAAAGTAACTTATTGCACTCATATAAAAATATGTTAAAAACTTCTAACATAATCAATTCTAATTACTATTAAAGTTTTAAGTAAGTATTATTATAATTTAAAGGGCTACTGTTTTTAACAGGAGCATTTAGACAAAGATCCTCTCAAATCACCCTACACTCCAGTAATGTAGCTCAATGTTCATATTAGAACTGAAATTTTATTTTACAGTAGGAAAAAAATAAGACACTTTGTGTCGCTCTCATTTTTTGGCTAAAACCAAGGCCGTAGGCCATAGCCATAATTTTTTTCGGGGGGGGGGTTGACTTTGGGGGGTTGACTTTGTTGAGGAAAATTTCAGCGAGGAATATATGCTACATTGCGAAAAAGTTCGGGATTTCGGGGGGGGGGGGGGGGCACGTGGGCCGTCCCTCTGGATACGGCCTTGGTTCACAGTTTAAAACAAAAGAAAAACTTTAAAAACTGCTGAATTTTTCATTTTTGCTCTCCAACCAGCACATCCGTTTTATTTGAAAAAGAATTTCAATTTAATTTCGTGCAGCATGAAAAAGGAGCCTAGGCTGAAAACTAACTTATTTATTATTAGCTAAACATACTTACAAGTAAACAGTGGTGTAGCTAGACCCGGATCTGGGGGGGGGGGGGGGGGGAGTTCTTCGGGAGAAGTGAGTTAATTTCACTGTTTTACTACAGCAAAAATTGATAGAATTCTAGACAATTTTCACCATTTTAGAGGAGTTTCTTTAGGAAAAGTGAGTTAATTCATTGTTTTACAGGAAAAATTGGTCACATTCTAGATAATCTTTCCCTTTTCAGGAGGTTTCTTTGGGAGAAGTGAGATAATTTCATTGTTTTACAGGAAAAATTGGTCAAATGCTAGACAATCTTCACCATTTCAGGGGTTTTTATCTCCAAACTCCCCCCTTATCTACGCCATTGCAAGTGAAATGTGAAAAGCAACGTAGTTAAGTATAAATTATCAGTTCAAAAAGCAGACACGAGTTTCGGAATGCCTTTTTCAATGCAAAAAGAAGTGAGCAAGGGAAAACAAAACACAATAAAAGTGATATTATTAATGTTTACTCACGTTATTATGAAAATAGTCGACACCGCAGGACGAAGCACTTCAACATTCTCTAGATTTATGATAGACACTTTGATTTTCTGGTGCAGTGGTCGGGCACTGGCGGACCGTGGTTCATATCCGGCGCGAAAAGTTAAAAACTGGACCTCATTTTATTATTTATTTTTTTTCGAGGAAAGTATACATATAAAAAAAGACAATTTTTTCCAAATTTCAAGTTGCTCAGAAAGTACTGGCTACAAAATAAAATTATGGGTCACCAGGGATGGCAAAAAGCCAGGGCTCGACTTGCAAGTTTTCATTCGCACGGCACTTTTAATGTTTCCTGCCCCTTTGAATAGTTAACTTTTATATACATATATATATATATGGGTCATTCCTTGTCAAGTGTGCTAGGGGTCCCCACTCGACCCTGTCCAATTTTGATGAAATTTTTATGGCATGTACATATATGCCTTAGATGGAGCCATGCCAAATTACAGCTCCATAAGTTGTATTAGTTGGGCCACTAGCCGTGGTTTTGCAAAGACGCCTTTCTTCATGTCAAGTTTCTAGGAAAGACATATTTTAAAATATAAAAAGCGCTTGAAATGAAAATAAAAAATTATCACGGAGACGCTCACAGTCTTCTGAATTATATAGTTTTTTTTTTTTTACTATACGATCTCAGCATTTTGCTGTAGGAGGCAAAGTTCGTTAGTTTTCGTCATGTATGGTTGCTATTCTGAAAACTGTCGCCAAGCTCGATTTCATTTAAAATCGATATAAATACAAGAAAACGCAAAATTTTTCTAAAATATTCTAGCAATCAATACATAATTGAAAAACACGTCATATGCAACAAAAATTGGAATGATACTTGCAGTTGATTTTGATTTATTATGTCAGTACACTTTCCTTGGCGCCAAACCGCTACGGACAACAGCCTTAAGGCAGGCAGCAGCTGGCATCTTGGCTTGCTACTTGTTTTTCTTCCCTTACGACCTCGCACTGGTGTGAGTGCTCGATGGGAGTACACATCGTGTTTGGCTTCGGTTGAAGCCGTAGTTTGGTGTTTTCATTTGAGGTTTATTCCTCTCTGCTTTCTGAGGCGTATGTGTCTGGCCTCTGGATATGTTTTACTTGTCAAGTATTCAACATGGATGTTTTAATGACCGATTTTAAATAACATCAGTGTAACGGTGAGTCGCCCGATCCTGCCACGTGAGATTCTACAAGGTCAAGTCGCCTGGCTTGTGAAAGGATGTGAAGTTCGGTTCTTCTTCTGATGATCCAGCCACATCATTGAATGAAGAAAACAAATCATGGACTGTTTGTTTTAACTTCAAAGTTTTTTTCCCATCCTCGACTCCAACGATTTCCTGCAAAGTAATCTAAGGACATGTGGTGACTATCTTACCGCTATTTAAATACTGATGTCTATTTTTATCGGAATTTTTAATATTTTTGAGGTCGTTTTTATATATACATATCATTAATTGTTAAATAAATGTTCATTTTTTCAAATATATTTGTCATGTATTCTTCTCAGAAAGGTCCACTCTAATTTTCGTTGGCATATTTAATTCATTTTATTTTAAATGTAACTATTAATTTTTTCTAAAAATCAACAGGGTTCTTGTTAACCCCAAATCACATAATACACTACTGCTTGGTTCATAATGATACATTGCTATATTATATATATATCGTTTGTGAATGGTACATTTCTAATGTCAGAAGGAGATATATTACATTGATAAAATTAGTTATAATTTCCTCCTCGTTAAATATATATATTTTTTCATTTTCCGAGAGAAATTTTATTGGATTCTTTACTTTTCAATATTTTTAAATTTTTTCCACGAGTGCTAGAAGTAATACCTTCTCAAATGGGCTAAAAACCACTCGTGTTTTATTCATCTCTATATCGCAGAGAACGGGTATTTAAAAAAACGGGAAACGAAATGTACACTGCGCGGCGAAAAAGGATGAAGAAAATCATGTGATAGTTTTGACCAATAACGGGCCTGCGTACGTTCCCACATGGCGTCGAGTTGACTAACTTCGTGGTTGGAAAACCCCAGGTTGATTTTCCTCCATGAATACCGATTTTTAACTTCGCAGCGCTGAGCCCCAACTCCGAGTTAACAGATCTCGTGGTTTCACGCGTGGAGTTAGGTTGACGGTGAATATTTCAGTAAGTGGTCAACATACAGAGGTGGTCAACATAGGGTATTTTTAGAAAAAAAATTAGTACAATATTGGAGATTATTTATTAAACTTTTTTAGTATTTTTTAAGGAAAAATTTAGCCCTTACTCATTTTTATTTTTACTGAAGGTATAGCAAATTTTTAGTTTTTTAATTAATGATTCAATTTTTGTTTGAATCCTCTTTAGGTTCATCAGGTAACTAAAAAGCACTTTCGGCAGCAAAATCTTTAAATTGTTCAGAAAAAAGAAGTCAGAAAAAAGAAAACAGATAAAAGAACGGAATGTGCGAGAGATACACGTTGTTTTCTAATTCTGCGTAGTTCAATTCTATGCACATCCCTCCCCCCCCTCGCCTTACCTTTTTCTTGATTTCAGCAATTACAGACACTGTTTGCAGTCTAAGAAAATACTCAAAGGCCCAGAATATAATTTCTCCTCAACAAAAGGCAGTGGTCAAGTTATAACAGAGAGTAAATTACAGCAATTTATTTCAAATAACCTACTAAAAAGTGGTCAACATACAACTTATGGAGGTGGTCAACATAGAGAGAAAAAATCTCCATTGAAAGCACGTTGTGACCATTCAAACTATAAAATTTTGGTCAACATAATAGAGAGGTGGTCAACCTAGGGAGGTGGTCAACTTGGAGGTTTTACTGTAGTTGTTTGCTTTTTTCAATTTCAGTACTAATTCGTAGTTCGGCCGCTATTAACTTAAACATTTTTCACTAGCATTCTGATTCTTTCTTATTTTTTATTTTTATTAATTATATTTTTTACACATCTATAAAAAGCATAGCTCTTACAATTGCAAAAGATTAGAATAACAAAAAAAAAAGGTGTTGAAGCAGCATTGTGATTTTCCTTATTTGAATCTTTGATAGTGCTGAGATATCAAGTACAACTTCAAAAGGAATCGGCATATATGATCTTACTTGATGTCTTTAATAGAGTATTTGTTGAACTCAATCGCACGGTAGATCATTTCCACTGTCATTTAATTTTAAAAAAATAACTAAACTGAACAAAATAGAAAACTTTAACGCATTGAATACTAGGGATGTAACGAATAGTGATTTGGCTGAATACCGAATATTCGGCAATTTATTCCAGACCGCAGCTGAATATTCGGCCATTTCTTCTAGGCCGAAGGCGAATATTCGGCCAATGCCTTAGGCCGAATATTAAACTTTCTAGAAAATCGTTGTAACAGAAACTATTTGTCAGATTTAAAAGTATTCACAAAGTCAAACACCAATTTCACACATTAATGTATGATGCATGATTTAATTCTTGTTTGTTAAGAATCTAAAACTATCTAAAATTAATATATTTTCTGTATTATTTTGAAAGCAATAAAACTGAGAATTTCACCCATAAGTGAAATAGAAATGACAGGTTTTTAAGTAAGCTTTAGCATTATTTTACTAATTATTTAATTCAAATTGAAGAAATACTATTGTTTATTAAACTTTCACCTTACTCAAAATAGTTTTACGAATATATTTTAAAAGTTAATATTTTTATTTTATGGATATTTACATACCTATTTTTAAAACATCTATTAACATTTAATGCATTTGAACTGGAATACATTTTTATTTCTAAAACCCCAGTAACTTTACCCCAATAGAGCTATTTAAATATTCATGATATATTCTAGGCTTTTCCATTTCTCTCTTACACAATATTCACAATAAATCAATTCACCCAAACAACGGCTGACTTCCACTTTGTTAATAATAACTAAATAAAAGTACCATATTTCCCATAATAATTAACTATTGACAGCTTTTGGGAGCAAATGCGAAGTATAAAATACAATAATTTTACTTTAAAATCTGTTTTTGTTCAGTCAAACCTAAAAACAATGTTTAAAAAAAAGGAGTTTTTTTTTTATAAATTATTTTTATTTATTAAAACTATATAACTAATGTATTCTTTTGCAATAACTATAATAAAATTTTAAATGTTTAAACTCTATTAATTTCTCTATTTTTTTTTTTACACTTTTACTGCAGCAGAACTATTCGGCCGAATAGTTCATCAATATTCGGCCAGGCCAAATTTGATCTTACCAAGTATTCGGCAAGGCTGAATACCTAATAGTGGCCGAATACTATATAAGTTAAAAACTTTCTAAGAAAACGAATACTATATAAGCTAACTGTCTAAGAAAATTGATAAAACTGAAAAAAAGGCAAAAAATCTAAGAAAATAAAAATAACTGCATCTTGAATATATATTTCAATATTTCGTTTTTTCAATTTTGAAGTTTACATTTTTTAAGTTATTAACACTAATGCATAAATTTGCTTACATGCAATTTTGGGAATGGGAGAGGGAGGGAGCGGATATATATCACTTGAGACTTGATATATATTAGATTTATAAGCTTATGTGTATTATGATGTATCTCCAATTACCAATTCACGTTATTCTAAGTTTAAGTTCGTCTTACATTACGCCGTTCATTGACTTCTAAGTTGATGAACTAATGAGAACATATAATTCACCTTCCCCGTGGTGCTCTGGTTCATATGTCACATATTTAAATAAGCATATAGTCTTCAAATAGTTTGTGTGAAAGGTTATGAAAAATCTACCAGCGAAATAAATCCGATTAAATTATAAATATCTATACTTTAATATTTATATGAATATCATGATATTTTCAAGTGCTGCGAAGGGAGGGTGGGGAGAGGCATTAAGATCTGACTCCACTCCAGCTCCGAGTAATTTTAATAAATTATATTATTTCATTTCTTTTTTGTTAATTATAATTATTTTCTTTACTGAGAAAAGACTGTAAAATTTCACAATAAATCGCAACATTGGAGCACAACAAATTTCCTTGCTCCGGCTCCGTTCCATTTACCAGAAAGTCCTCTGATACTGCTGTTCCGCATTCTTGCTCCTTGCTAGTAAAGGGAATAGGAGCGATATCGTTTATCAGGGAACTCACATATACAAGCAGTAGATAACAGGGTTCCCACTGTCCCAGTATATTAAAAAATAGGGCCTTTACAGGGCCTTTTCCAGGCCAATTTGTAACTATGTATAGGGCCACTTTACATACTAATACATTAAAAAAAATAAAGATTAGGTATATACTTAGATAAAAGTTACACACATCTAATTCATGCTCTCCTTTTCACACATATTTAATGACCATAGAAAAGATTACAAATGATTTCATTTAAAACTTCAAAATTTCTGATACTTTTATTTCTGCATCGATTGTCAATTACACAGGAAAGACAGAATAACGGTGGTTTACTTTTTGCCAGGTTACTGGTCGCACTTTTAACTAATTTTTTTTATTATTAAATTTGCTCTATTATTATTAATTATAAGCACTAAAAAATATTTTCATTTTAAATGTTTTCTTTAAATTTCACTTATAACGGAAAAGCTTATCACAAAATAAAAACAGCTTTTGTGAACATTTTTTACTAAATATACAATTAATTGATAAACATAAAGCTTCAAAATAATCCATGGGTGACATGCCGTTGCAAAAAAACACGAGTATAACTGAGAAGATTTGCAAAAATTTAGTTATTGGGCAAGATTAGTTTAATTGGGAATCAAATTGGTCGATTTTTTTCCATCAATTTTAGCAATTGCTGTAATTAACATCTAAGATTCAAACATAGTACAATATGATGCATTTTTATTCGAATGATTCAAGAAAATGCTAAAAAATTGGGCCTTTGATCATATTTCAGGGTTTTATCTACTAAATAGGGCCTTTAGAGGGGCCCCTATAAACCAATCTCAAAAATAGGGCCTTTATAGGACCTTTTTATGGCCCGTGGAAACCCTGGATAAAGTAACACTTATTAGTGTAAAATGGTAACTGCAATAATTATGCACTGACTTTAAATCATGTTGAAAAATCGTATTAATGTTAAGGCAAATTAGCTTAAATGAGACGCGATTTACCCTAAGTTTGTAGAATTTAGGACGTTTTTGACCAGATTTATGGCACATCGCCATGTAAGAAAATAAAAATTCAATGCACTTGTCTTTTTGGTGCAAAACTAAAAGTGTATCGATGAAATTAAGAATTAAATATATTTATAGAAACATTTCAATCACTGTCGCATTTAAGGTAGCTAAAACCAAAACGCGACACTCATTCTAATTGACCTTAACATTTTTTTCAAATAGATCACCTGTTTTCTTCTTCCCTTTTCTTTTATTTTCTTAACAAAAAACGCTTTAATTGCAATGAAAGATTTCGCATTTTGTTCCCGAAGTTCAAAACTTAAAATACATTAAACGTATGAACGCATTAAACGTATGAATATTGCGGTAATATTTAAGGTAAGTGAACTTTGTCGCATTTAAGGGCTGCCGCATGTAGACTAAATGATCTTATTTAAAGAATGATTTTTTTTTATACATGTACTTTTTATACAACATTTTGAATTATTATGTAAAAACATTCCCTGACAAGACAAGTTCAATTTTAGATCACGGAAGTTTTTACCGAATAATTTAAATATTTTTTTCTTAGATTTCAAAAACTCCACTATGAAGATGTGTAAGCACACCAAAATTATGCTTGCACTTAGTTTTTAATTTAAACTGACAACTACCACCATTATATTTGATATTTAAATACTTGTGGTTTGTATTTTTGTACTGAATTTTTTTTAATGCCAGGAGTATGATTGTGCTCGTAGAGTATTTTTTCGATGTTATTTTTGTTGTTTAACGTAATTCTGGCAGGGCAACTGATTACTGTGCATTTATAATGTGATTTGTATTTACTTTTAAGGTTTGGTCTATAAATGTATTCTTTGTAGATGGAATAGCTTTCCTCCTCGAGTCGAATCAATGAAACTCATTACGTTCGTTTTCCAATTTTAAAAACTTATACACTACGAGACGCAACTGCTAACTCAGGTAGGCAAGAAAATGGTTGACCAGACCACGTGTGGATGTTAGGGGACGAAAAATCCCTACACGTCCCTTTTTCGCAAGTGGGGACACCTCCCGCGGTTTTTATTGACATGGGGGCGTAAACTCATCCATCAAAAGCGAGGGCAGGTTTGCGGAGAGGACCAGTTTTGGGGTGAACCTTAGGGCTTCCCTCCCCCGGGCACGGGTAAGTTTATCAACGCTCGCTCCCATCGGGAGATTGAATTTTTACATCTTTTTGGTTTGATGCTTTCTTGTTTTTTGACAAGAACACTCTTTAACCTTAACCAAGGTGCGTACACTATTCTCTGAGTAAAAATCAAGCACTTTCCAGGAATCTTCATAGCAAAAATCAAGTGTTTCAATATTATTTATTTATTTTGTAACAATGTAAAATGAGTACTTGAAAGGGGGGAGGGACCCCAATGCTAAAGACGATCTAAAATTTAAACACATTTTTAATTACATGCAAAAAAAAAAAAGAAAAAACAATTTAAAAAACGAAACATTTTTGGCAAAAAAAATTTTAGAACGGATTTTTAATAAGGTTCTAATATTTAATAATTATAATCAAAAGATGTATCACTAAAACTTAAAAGCTAAAAATTTCTTGATTATCGGCGACATTTAGAGTGGGCGTGGCAAAACGACGTTTCTGCAAGTCCTTTACAGGAGCTAAAACTTAGGAAAGATTTTAAAATAATGATAAGCTCAAATTTACTGATGTCTAAGGGGAAGAATCCGATATTAAACGAGAACTAGGAAGTTTTGCCGAAGCCGATGCAACCAGATTTCGAAGTACTGAAAAAAATCGGGGTTGACACTTAAAAGCTTCAAAAACAAATCGAATGTGTAAATTTTACTCGTAATTTGTGAAACTTCGCAGGAATGTACGCAGGCTACTTTCAAAAATGTTCAAAGGGTAAAAAAAATAGAGAAAAAGAAAGCCAAATTACGAATTTTTGCGGAAGCGAAATAATTTTAATTTCCAAAATTACCAAAACTACGGAATTCCATCAAAATACGGTAAAATTACATGTCTGTAAGTAGGAATTTGAAGAAAGGTGATTTTTCCTGTTGATAAGTTGCAAAGAAATAGTAAAAATGAAAAAATCAAGGACTTTCCAGACATTTTTGTACATTATTCCAAATTTCCAGGACTTTCAAGGCCTTGGAAAAAAATTATGTAATTCAAGGACTTTCAAGGTTTTCCAGGCCGCGTACTGCTTAATATAACTTTTTGTTTTATATGTAAATTGCAGGCCCATCATCTCGAAATTTTCTGGAAGAGGGGAATATATTTTCTTTTACTTTTCATTAAAAAAACAACAAAATACATTCAAATTTATACAAATCCATTATATTCTCAAAGCCAGGGGGTCTGTAAAATCCTGACTCCCCTAAACGACAGGCCTGGTAAACTGTAACAATAAATTATAAATTCAACATCAATAATAAGACACAATCCCCTCCCTTTTTTTTTGTATTAGTTAATTGTATCTAGTAAGAAAGAACTTCCAACAAAATAAAACTTTTAGAAAGATTTAAGTGAAGAATGTATAAGAGAGTGACAAAACATTTGTTTCACGAATTAGTGTGTAAGTAAATAAACAAAAGATATTTCATTGATTTTTTAAATTTTTTATTTAAATGAGTACTGGTAACACTTCAAAATAGATTTAACCCTACACTGCGCCATGTTGTTTTTAAACAACACCTCCATTTTTCGATCACTAAGCTTTTATTTTGTAATATTTGTAACATGTGGCGCATTCTTTCGTTTCATTTTGTATGTGTGATCATATTAGTTAATATAATTTCACCTAGATCTTGTAAACTGAACTCAAGGTTCATCTTTTTTCACAAAATCGTAAGACATGTTGATTTTGTAAAAAACAGTAAACTTCTTAATTTTTTTTCCTACAAATTTTAAGCAACAATTTTATTTTAAAAAATAGTTTCTAATTGCTTACATAGTTTTAAAATAAAATAAATATAAGCTGTCCGAAAAATTTCGGGAAAAATATATATTAAGGCGCCTTTTTTACTTGTTTTAAAACAACACCGAGCATTCAAGGGCAATTTTTATGCTCCTGCATTATTCGCAGTATAAACAAGAACAGGTGTCACAGGTTGTTCTATTTCACTTTATTTAGTATCTTTTAGAAGATTATTGTTAAATATTTCACAAATTAGTTTAAAGTGGTCGATTAAATTATTATTTAGGAATTTTGTTTAAAATCAATTCACGTTCAACCAAAGAAAAAACAAACATTATCGCATAGACCCCCTACAGATGTTAGGTTTCTTGTTTAAAATCTTTTAGTGAAATTATTATTAAACTTTATTGGTAATCAAAGTAAAGATTTGCACATGTAACTAATAATTATTAGTTATATCTGCAAATTTTTACTTTAATAAATTTTATAAATTTATAAATAATAATAAAATAAATTATTTTCATAAATTTTCATATTTTAGTGCTATTTTATGATTATAATGCATGCCTATTTCCTAAAATTTGGTTTCATATGTTAAAATGATTATATAAAAGAATTATTTTTGTTACCCCTAAATGCGCAGTGTTGTTTCTAAACAACATGTCAATTTTTCTCGAATTCTACTTTTCTGAATTAAATAAGAATTTTCTTAGTATTTTCTCCACTTATAACTAGCACAAACAAACACAAAAAAAATATTTTACAAGGAAAAAAAAATTGCGCAGTGCAGGGTTAAATCAGAACAAAATTAAATTATTATTACTGCTGTTATACAAAATGGTAAACATGTGGATTTAAGAGGAGGATACTAAAATAGAGGCCTTATTTTGTCAATTATAATAAAGAAGTAGGTTTCATGTTCTAAAAGTGAAATCATTGTTAAATCTAGGACTAGTGCAGAAGCCATAAGAATACAATATACTACTATATGGTGTGAGAAAGAAGTGTTTCGTCACTTGGTTCATTTTATATTCAAATACAACTACTCGATGTAGAACAACTAACCCTGATCTTCCCTATACATTATATGGATCTGGGAGAAGGAAGGAGGGAAATGCAATAAGAATATAATTGTTCAAATTTTCACCCTCATATGTGATTGTTCAGTAGTACTGGAATTCTACATTGCTTTATTACAAATTATGTTAGGTCATATATTACACTACCTTTCTAGGATATCAGTATCAAAATGAATTCCATTAAAACTTACGGCAGTATCATAAAATTTTCATCAGGATGCTCAACAGCGTAATCTTCCGCAGCAGCTGTGTCATGAAGTTGAGGGTATAACCTTATCCTTTTCTCCATAATACTTGTTTCAGGAGCATAAACTAAAGGGTAGGAATATAGTACAATATCATAAGATGAAAGCTTTTCAAAATGTAGTACCATGGTCAAGATGAATCAAAAAGACATTTTTAAGTAGAAAAACTTACTTCACATTAAAATTCAGAAAATTGCAACCCAAATTCATAAAGTTTACCTGAGTATACTTCCAGGACCCCTTAGATTTTCTCCAAGATCTGTACAAACCTTGTAATACAATTTTTTTTTAAGGTTTGGATTTTTTCTTTTTCTTTTTTTAGTTAATATTCAAATATTAGGCCATTTGTGACAGGGTCACCTGATAGGTGGCCAGTATTAACTTTAGCACACTGTAGTCTGATGACACTAGATGGTGCCACCGCAACTTATCGTTTTGGACCCGAGACTGAAGGGGAGGGAAATTTTCTCCAGCCTCCGGTTCTCTAGGAACTGGCTGGGGACTTTCAGGTCCACGAATTTTACATGCTCGAATCCCCAAGCGTAGATGGCAGGTCTTCAGCAGGTAGAGCTCCGAACAACAAACCTTTTGATTTGAAGGACGCCGCCCTAACCACTAGGTTACCACAGCCTGTAACAGTACCTAAAGAGCGAACTAGGTATAGTGATACCTCGAGAGACGAGTTTAATTTGCTCTGTAACCTTGCTCGTGTGTTAATTTGCTTGTATCTCAAAGCAAGTTACTGCGCAGGCGCAGTAAACTGGGTGGGGCATGGCGTCACAGCTGGTCGTTCCTCGTATCTCAAATGTTGCTCGTATTTCAAAACAACACTTCGCTGCTCGACAGCTCTTGTATCTCAAATCACTCTTATGTCAGGGCACTCGTATCTAGAGGTACCACTGTACTTTATAATAGAACTTCCATTGAAACATTACTTTTAATTTTAGGGAGTAAATTTTTATTTTAAAATGAAAATGGAAAATTGGCCCCAATGCACAACACCGGATCTTGGAATTTTCCGTGGTGGTGCAAAACTTAAAAACGCCGCCCCTCCCTCCATCTAAGTATTGTTCATTGTTGGCAAAATATGCCTATTTTATTTTTATTAAAGTTTCTTGACATTCCAAATGCAAAATGTTTACTCACATGTACGGGGAATTCTCCAGGGCTCGGAGTGGAACTTGTTTTAAGTACCTATTGACGAACACCCCGACCTCCGTAATGTTAAAATGCCATGTGCTAAAATGTAAACAACTTTCACGGTTCTAACCGTTAAATGAACAGTGAAAAAGAAAGTTAATTCGTACAGTTAACCTTTATGTTAATGTTGTTTATTTCCGGTGTGAGTTTGTAAAAAAATGGTGTTGCCACTCACACGGAAGGATTGTTTGCTGAAGTTTGTTTTAGGATATTTCAAGCTGGAAAATGTAAATGAGTTAATGACGGATGGAACGTTTTCGCTATAAAAAGCTCTGACTCCATCCGAGCTCTCTCTCTCTCTCGGTTGCCTCCCAGCTTTCTAACAACGTGGTAGCAGTCCACGTCGACCGGTGCTCCGTCGGTGTACGGATTTGAGGTCTGGAGACCTACTGTTCTTGGCAAGATATGGTTCCAGCCTGACGAGCAGAAGTTGGTACAGTCGTTCCTGTGCTTACAGAATGGTGGTTCTTTTTTTAACCTGCCGGATTTAATGAATGGCGGGCGACCAGCTTGACTCATCAAAGTATAAGTGGAATCCAGTTGACCGAAAGTGTTTAATCGACGTGCCCGGTGAAAAAAAAGGGATCCTACTTGGACTGTGATTGTTTGTATAAATTTTATTTACTATTCTGCAGAATAGGGATGTTTAAAGATTGTTAAATTTTTACAAATGTTTAAAAGTTAATGTCTAATAAATTATTTTGTTATTTTTAAAATGCTTTTCTCATGTTTTTACCAGACACTTAAGGCGAGGTCCACACACCCCTCTGAATCTTGTTTTTGGGACTTTTCCCTAACATTCATATTTCATAAACGTATGCACGGGCCCTTTTTTAACTGGGGCCACTGATAAACCCATAAAACTATCGTTAATGTTCCCAATTCCCCTTTCAGCTCAACATTAGAGGGGAGGGGGAGGGTGGTAGAGCCATGTGACAGTTGAAGGGAAATTCTGGCAGTTGATGGGGTCTGGGGGATGACCCTCTTCAACATGGGGGGGGGGGGGGGATTTTGAAAACTGGTACATTTTGAGGGCTTAGGTGACGCATTTGGGACAGCCAAAATTTTAAGGAAAAAAGCGAACAACAATTTAAAAATTTAAACACCTTCACTCATAAAAACGCAGAATAAAATTCATGTTTTTTTTTAATCCAGGGGGCAGGACCCCTCCTACCTTCTTACTAATGCCCATAGCGGAGAGCCACATGTCTGACTTCTCAAACGATACATACAAGCTTCCCCCCATCTCTTTCCAAAAGTACACTTTAAAAATTTGTAAAAGAAAAACTTTTGTTTTGTTTGTGCATAGCATGATTTATATTTCACTATTACAAGGGAAAGAACCTTGACTTTTTTTAATTTAAATTTTTTACTTTTGACATTGCAAAATTTGCCTAAACTACCTTCCCAGGAGCTTTGGGCTGCCATGGGAGCCGGCCAATTTATCAACTATGCAACATATTCCTGTAGTTCTATTAATTGGTTTTAATCGATAGCAAAGCACCGATCAAAGATCAAATCAGAGCGCCCCCCCCCCCCCCCAACTAGGAATTTAATTCTCGGGACAACTGGGCGATGGTGCCATTTTATAATTTTTTTGGGTGCCAAACCCCGGGAATGGCGATGTTTACATTCCCGATGTAAACATCGCCAAAAGTGGAAATTTTTTTTTCAGACTTCATTTTTATTTTTAAAATAATGATAAAAAGCTTGGGGTTTTTTTTTTTTTTTGACTTGGTTATTTTTCCGATAAACATTGCAAAAAGTTGAACTCATTTTCCAAACTTGATTTTTTGCATAATAACGCAATAACACGTCCTTTTCCTGAAATCGGTTCTGGACTTCGAGTTATTTTCTCAACTTTTATTTTAAAAGCTACAGATACTTGGCAAATAAATGAAAAAATAACTCTAAAAAGAAAAAGTGCAAAAATTTGGCAAAAAATATATATAAATTAACCAAAAAATAACAAACTAAGTAGAAAATGCAAACTTTCAGAATTAAATGTATAAAACATTATTTATGGCAAAATATAATAACTTAAGCAGAAAATTAAGTATTTTTCACTGCAAAAATTTCGCAAATAAAAAAACAAAACAAAAAATAAAAAATAAACTCTAAGGGATGGAAAAAGTATTTCATTGCAGAATTTGAGAATCAATTAAATCCCTATTTAAACAATTACTCTAGTGGGACTAGTTAATGGCACAATAATGTTTTACACAGTAAAATGCAAAACGGGACAGTATTAAATATTAATTCTAAAATTATAGAAGTAATAGGACCCTTAATGGGAACAATATACCCCTACGGACAATCTGTAGAGACCATTTTTTGAGGATTTTTCACTTGGGTGAAACTGTTAAACCCATAAAACTTTCATTAATGTTCCGGATAATCTTTACAGGCTGATGGGCCTTTACACTGCTGATGGAAAAAAGTGAGGATGCAGTTCAGGTAATTAGCACCCAATTAAGGAATATCAGGGGAATTGCTAAAACACTATGTAGCACACGGGAACGTGGACCCACCTCACGTTGTGAGCCATGTTTTTTTTGAGTGATTTTTTCCACTGTTTTTTTAATGTCGCTGTCTCGATTACTACATGTTTTTTCAAGCGGTTTTCTCCGCTGTTTTTTTTATAACGTGGTTGAAGAATAGGCTGGAAAAGAAAGCAAAGAATATTAAGAAACATGTCTAACAAAGGAAAGAAACTCGATATTTAAAAGCTGGAAAAGAAAGAAAACCTGCTTGTTGGAAAAATTTGGATCCTTTCTCATAGTCATCCAACTCCATATATCGCACCTATCATCGGGATCAAATTTGGGACGTTTGTACCTAGGCATCAAACTCTGCCAAAGCCGGTCCCAAGCCTGGTTGAAAAAAGAGGAGGGTGCCAAAATGTCCATGGCATAAGCCTGCTCAATGTCAGAATGACTAGTGGTGCCCTAGGCTTGCCCTGTGACGGTCCTGGGCGGCTGGAGCAACCTAAATCCAAGGTGCGAGAACTGTGCTGAAGAGAGTGCGCGTGGCACATGGCAACCGGGGTTAAAGGTTGTTGCGAACGGTTCACCTCATGGAGTGGCGACCTACGTTGTATTTTTGTCTTCTACCTGTATAAAGGGTCAATGCAGGTGGTGAAATTTTTCACCCTCAGTAAATTTACAGTTTTATGGATCAAAAATTCAAAAAACCCGGTGGCAAGACACCTAAAAATATAAGCGATTCAGGTGCTGTGAAACCCAAACTGGGTCCCTCATCTGAAGCCAAAAAACCAATCTCTTCAATTCTTGTTGGTGTACTACTGAGGCTCACAAGACTGAAAACAATGCTCCGGCTCTCGAAGGTATCGCCCTGGCGGTCCAAGAATCCGGAGCAGAGTCCAAAGAATCCACGACTTCACCAGCTGTTACTGCCTTGGCAGTTGACGGGGAAAATCCTTAGAAATTGACAGAAAGGCAAACGAAGAATCTAATGAAGGCTGCTAGGGACGCAAAACATCATTAGGACCCCTCACCCAGAGGAGAAACTTTTGAAGAAGGATGTCGACAACATCTATTGCAAAATAGATGATGCCATCGATGAAATGCAGGAAAGGGCCCCCAAATAAACTCTTCGGTGTTGGTTGGCGGTGTCCTTATTATCAACTGCGCAAATGAGGCCACTGCAGCTTGGCTTAAAGAATTCTTCTCTAGGGATAAGTGGCACAAGCTGAGGATAGAAATATTGCCAGCTTCGCAGCTACCGAAACCCGTGAATATACTCTTCAAAACTCGCAACGTCAACATTGTCGAGACGGCAAAATTGTTTAGCAGATTTCGTCTATGCAATGAGGGTCTCTACACGACAGAATGGTGTACGAGGGACAGGTCAGTTTCTAACAATGTTGCCAAATGGATTATAGAAATTGACGAGAAATCCGCCCAGTACATCCGGGGTAGAGACATGGGGCTCTATGCGGGCGCCTATGGAAAGGGTCTTGTAAAGATCCTCCACGACCCTCAAGCAGCCAAATCAGCTACTGCAGTGGCCTTAAACACTCCAGGGACCACTTCAACATCTATGAAAGACCCTGAGAGCACCACAGAGACACCTATGAAGGAATCCCCGTCTCTTCCGCCAACAAAGGAGGAGACCGTCGTAGCGGAAACTTCTCCCGTAAAGGTAAGTGATCCTGTTCATACAGATCTTAGTGTCTCCACCAGGAGTATTGCTAGTGTTTCTGGTGAATCAAGTTCATTATCTACACAAATTCATCTTCTTGGTCTTATGGAGTCTGAAGATGAATCTGATAGCACCCTATAAAGGGGAGCCTTTCTCCCAAAGTGGATACTCTGCTTTCAGAGTGACCTTGTGCTGCACTGTGTTTATGGATTGTGTTATTAAGATTGCACAAATCCATTTACACCATATCCAGTCAGCATCTGCCCACTTAAACAAGGAACTGGCCGAAGGAAAAGTAGATGTTGCTTTAGTGCAGGAACCCTGGACCAACAGAGGTAAAATTCTGGGTTTAGGCAACTGCGGCAACCTATTCTTCGATCGTTCTTGTAGTAGACCTAGGGCTTGTATTATAGTTAGCAAAAAGCTAAAAGCTCTATGTATGGTTGATTATCTGGATGGGGACAATGTTGCCGTTCAGCTAATTTACAACAAGAAAGATACTTTTTGCCTAATGTCGGCATATCTTCCTTATGAGGACGAAATTCCTCTTGTGCTTCACGCCAGAAATTTTGTGCAAAAGTACATTCAAAATGGTCTGAGGTTCATCGTGGGTTGTGATGCAAATGCACACCACGTTATTTGGGGCAGCAGTAACTGCAACAAAAGAGGAGAGGAATTACTAGAGTTTATTCTTTGTAATAACCCAACTATCTTAAATTCTGGCAATAAGCCAACTTTTGTTGCACGCAACAGAAGTGAGGTCATTGACATTACTTTTTGCAATGACAAGACCTCTGTTTGCATAAATGATTGGCATGTGCCTGATCGGATTATACTATTTATCTGACCACAAACTAATCAAAATGACTTACAGGTCCTGCAATAACATCACAGCAGGACAGAAGGAATCCCAGACACACTAATTGGGATTCCTACAGAGAAGACCTGGGACTTCTCCTCAGAGGTAATCTTTTTAAACTTAATACTTTGATAGCTATTGAGGTGGCCGTTGACTTCGTGCAACGATCCATACTTCAGGCATATCAAAATAACTGCAAAGCAGTCACCACTCGTTTACCAAGACGCGTTCCTTGGTGGAATAAAAATTTTAGTGGTCTTTCAAAGAACTGCAGAAAGCTCTTTAATAGAGCCAAAAAAAACTGGAGAGTGGTCAAGTTACAGGGTTGCTCTCACCAGTTAC
The DNA here is from genome assembly GCA_038502835.1 of Octonoba sinensis. Taxonomy (NCBI): domain Eukaryota; kingdom Metazoa; phylum Arthropoda; class Arachnida; order Araneae; family Uloboridae; genus Octonoba; species Octonoba sinensis. Next base: position 5,568,510 of record CM076598.1, on the reverse strand, counting down.
AATGCCATCAAGAAAAGTCGACAGGATTCCCGGAGAAATTTCTGCGGCCAAATTGACACTCTGTCAAATGCTGCAAAGCTTACAAAGATCTTATCAAGAGATAAGCTCTGTCAATTAAGTTCCATCAGAAAAGATGATGGAACATATACTGAGGATGGTCGAGGATTACTCAAAGAAATATTCAGAGTCCACCTCCTAGACTCAACTATTGTAACAGATGAGGAGATGAACACTCCTCAATAAATTACCCCACGTGGCAGAAAGTTGGACTGGAACCTGGCCGAAAAAATTGCTTGGGCGATCAACTCGTTCATGTTTTTTAAAACTCCTGGAGTAGATGAAATAATACCTATCTTACTCCAAAAAGGCATATAGATATCATTTCACCATTCTTGTCCAGGATTTTCAGTTCCTGTTTGGTATATGGTTATGTCCCTACTTCCTGGCGTACCTGCAGGGTTGTCTTCATACAAGAACCGGGCAAACCAAGCTATAACGAAGGTGAAGCATTTAGGCCAATTAGCCTTATGTCATTCCTTCTCAAAGCTTTAGAGAAGTTGATTGACAGGCACATCAGAGACGATGTGCTGAAAATCAACCCACTCCCTATACAGCAACATGCCTATGAACCAAGCAGATCAACTGAAACTGTCCTCTATGAATTAACTACAATTTTAGATGGAGCAGTAAACGGAAAAGAACTGGCACTCGCTGCCTTCCTTGATATAGAAAGGGCTTTTGATCGAGTGCCCATTGAAGTTATTCTGAATGCTCTGGTCAGAAGAAACGTCGACCAGCTTGTGTGCACCTGGATTGGAGGCTTACTGTCTACTAGATCAGTTCAAGCAACTCTCTTAGGTGACACACTTGCAGTTACGAGCTACAAAGGCTGTCCACAGGGACCACCTCTTTTATGGAGCCTTGTTGTTGATGAAATATTAATTAGAATTAATCTATCAGGTGTGACCTGCATTGGTTATGCAGATGACATAACCTTAGTAGTAAGAGGAAAATTCCAGGATACTGTAATTGGCCTCATGAAATCTGCCCTCAAAAAGGTTGAAAACTGGTGCAGGGAAGTTAGCCTGACTGTCAATCCTGGTAAAACTAACCTTGTACTCTTACCTAGAAAAAGAATTAAAGATGTGCAATGTATAGAATTCTTTAATACTAAACTTGTATACTCTAATGAGGTTAAATACCTGGGTATCATTTTGGACAAGACTCTGACTTGGAACAGTCATATCGAATACAGCACCACTAAGAAAAAAAGAATATTCTGGACCTGTAGACGTGCAATTGGTCCAAATTGGGGCTTTTCACCTAGTATTGTCCACTGGATTTATACTAAAGTAATCGTCCCCATTATAACTTATGGATCCATCGCATGATGGGGCAAAGCCTGTCTTGGGACAACAATAAATGAGCTTACTAGTCTAAAAAGAATGGCTACTATATCGATGACAAGCGCCATGAGGACTACACCCTCACAGACCCTAGAGTTATTACTAGGCATTCTACTACTTCATAAGCAGGTAGAGATGGAAGTAAGAAAAAAAGGATAAAATTCCTAAAACTATGGAAATTTTCTTCTGTGAGTTCCTTGTACAAGTTTAATACACTGATCAGGGATCACCCACTGCTTTCCATGAATTCAGACTGGATGCTTAAATGTTTTGACTTTGAGTCAAAACACAATGTCATATTCCCTTCCAGAGTCGAATGGGAAAACTCTACTAAGCTTATTGGCCACGCTGATGAAATTTGGTTCACTGATTATGGAGCTTTTTGCCCAAATAGAAAAATTAGCATCCACTTTTCCCTGGGAAGGGTAGCAACTGTATACCAGGCTGAAATGATGGCCCTCCTGGCATGTGCAAGTAACTATCTTGATAGTGGCATCTCTGGCAAATCCATCAAAATCTTCTCCAATAGCCAGGCTGCTCTTTTGGCCTTACACAAACACTGCTTCTCATCAAATATTGTTTGGGAATGCTATAACACTATTGCTAAACTGGCTGCAGTGAATAAGGTGAATCTTTATTGGGTCCCTGGCCACTGTGGCATTTATGGCAATGAAATAGCTGACCAACTTGCTAAATTGGGCTCTGAAGCTCCCTTCATTGGCCCAGAACCAGTTCTTGGTCTGCATTACAGCATAAAAAGAAAAACGATAAAGGAAGTCCTTCTAAAAGAGACTTATAACGCTTGGCTTAAAAATAACAATCAAAGACAAGTGAAGGAGCTTAACCAAAATTACCCATGGTTAAGAACAAAAGAATTGCTGAAACTCAGTAGAAATGAGATAAGGGTGATCATTGGTCTTTTAAGTGGTCATTTTAATCTCAAGAGACATCTTAACATCATGGGCATTCTTACTGACCCACTATGCAGAGGATGTCAAGCTGCAGAAGAAAGCTCAACACATATTCTAAGTGAATGTGACTATTTCTCTGCACAACGATTTGAGCATCTTGGATATCACTATATCGAACCCTGGGAACTTCCCAGTTTCCCTGCCAATTCATTGCTGAAATTTGTCTCAGCCACTGGTCTGTTTCAGACTCACTAATTGGGGTTGTTAGTACAATAGACCTGAGGTCGCAGTGCTAGTGCTCCTCAGAGCCACCCCCTAAACAATTCATTCATTAATTCACCTAGGCATCAGGTGTTCTATGCCCAGTGATTCAGGTATGGGAAGAACAAACTCTTTGAGCTTAAACCCTTTGCTCTTCCACCCAAGATATAGTCCTTCAAAAACTGGCCAATCTGAGTGCTGCATTCCGAAAGGCCATTGAGTCGGAGCCTACGACAGTAGTGAACAGCCATATGCTGGTTGACACGTGTTTCGCGATGTACAGCCATCCTTAACTCGGCGGTTCAGACTTTACAGGCCATTTGTGATATTTGATCATGAACTTTGCTGTGGTTGGTACGTTTGTGGACAGCATCAGTGAATAATTTTTGAGCTCCAATATACTGGAATGGCTCATAGGTACATACGACACTGGTATCCGGGAACCAGTACTTTTTCCCAAGGGGCAACAGGTCACTTTTTTTCTTTCCATTCACCAAAAAAAGCCCTTCCTTAGCTTCTCTGAATAAAAATAACAAACCATTAAAATGATACAGTGTAATTTACACAATTAAAGATTTGAATTATCTGTGAAAATACCTGCAATAAATGCCAAACACTGTATATGTCATTGGGGTAGTCTCTCGGCCACGTCCATACTTTCTTGTTGCCAAAAACGTTTTGTCTAGCAAAATAGTCTTCCCAGGTCCCACCAAAAGACCAAAATGGTAGGAAGCAAAGATTTCCGTGATATCCCTCAGGTAACTATAGAAATTCCCAACAGTTTCATTCGACATGTTCTGTGCTTTTCGCCTATAAGCACACAACTGGTTTTAAACTGCTGAAAAATCATGGGGAATTTCATCATGAAGCACACCACCATCAAAAAAACCTCCCGGAAAGAAACCCGAAGACGCTCGAAGAAGGTATTACCTGCTGGGTTGATTTTAAAAAGTACAGTCAACTCTCTGATAATCCGCACTGCTTGGGATGACCAAGGGTTGTGCGGATTTTAGAATTTTGCGGATTTCGGGTCATTGATCTGTGTAAGCATTTGGCGAAGTTATAATGTTGAATTCACCTTTTTACTTATTGCTCAAAAAATGTTTTGATAAATCACTAATTATACAGGCATGAATATTAAAAAAGGATTGATAGAACAGAAAGAAAATTTATAAAAATTAGATACAATATATACTATATTAGGGTGTCCCAAAAAAAAAACCAACTTTCAAATCTTTGCACTCTACTCCACACCCCAAAAAGTTTCCTTAAATTTTAAAACTGTACAAAAATATTTAGAGGTCCCCCAAGAAAGTAGAATTTTTCAAAAATGATTGAAATTTAACAATGTTTTGCATTAAACAAATATCAAGTAAAACCATTTAGGAGTATTCAAAATGGTACAAAATGTATTTAATTTTCAACATGTTAAAGAGATATATACATTTCAGCAATATATAACAAACAAGATTAAATTTAATTGAAAATGCATAATGACAATAAGAGCACAAAATTTAACATACTTGCATCTACTTTGAACCATACAAAAGAAGTAACTACTAAAAAGATTTCGACAATTGCACTCTGGGAAGCAGTTTGTAACTGATCTGAAATAAATGTTTTCAAACTATCAGGTGCTGCACTAAGGGTGGTTTTTGATATTTTGGTTCATGGTGATTAAGTGTGACCATTTTTCTTAAATCTCTTAAAAATACTTATGTCAGGTCCAGTAGATGGCCCCAGGCATACACTAAATACACCTGACAGTAATACTTCAAACATATAATGTCTACAGGACAACCAAAAAAGATTTTTACCTATTTTTCTTTCAAGAACAGTACATGCTCCATTTAATTTCCTAGTATTTGGAGATGTTGTATCAAAGCTCATACCAACGACTAAAGAATCGCATTTCCATGACTGTAATTGCTGCAAAACAGTATTGGCTATTTCTGCACCTGTTCTAGATGGTAATGTAGAAGCACACAAAAGAGCTTAGTATTTCCATCAAACAGAGACGAAACTTGGTAAACTATCGATCTGACGAGTTTCAAGTCGGGCAACAACTTTTCACCCCAATGTACAATAGACATAGATGTTTTAAACTGTTTGTATTTACTCAGAAGGCAAACGACAGAATTGCTGACATTCTCAATGAGCCATACTTTTTGATAACACAGCAGATTTTAGCACCTTCTCAGATGAAGTTGATGCTGTTACACATTCTTCTTCATTCAGGGCCCTGAGCCTGTTGCTGGTCGTCACATTTGTATTCGTTATTGATGCCATTAGCACTGTAGACATCCGAATACTTATGTCACTTCTATCTAATACAGCAGCATCTTTTGAGGTAATTGCTGATCTATGCCTGGGTTTATTTCCAGTTTTTGAGAAATATTCATCATTTTTTATTTCTTGTAACTTCTGTTTAAACTTGCTTTCATTTTCTATTGCTTCCACATTCAACTCAGCATTCTTATGAATGGAACATTATGCTGTTGTGAAAAAAACAGTTGGCTCATGAGATGTAGTGAGCATGCCAACTTTCTTTCGCTTAAACCTAGTTTTTTTGCCTTTCCGCTGATCTTTTTTCACGTAAAGTTAATTGTCTATCTAAAGGACCAATACAGCCCTCTCCATTTTTGATGCAATATCAAAAACTGCCAATCCTCTTTATTCTTGGTCTGTTGTGTTGCCTCTCGTTTATGTTTCATAAAGTATGTCTATTTTTCATACAAATGTTTGATTTTCTGTATAACATGTTGCTTCTGTCTTACTAGGAGCCTAGACTTTCCCCAAAATGGTAAAATTTGATCATACACAAGAGTCGTGCCATACTTTCTTTAATTGTGTGCTTTTGAGAACAATGAAAGTAAATGAAGTTTCTCATTGCATGTCGTGCACCTTTGATGGGTTTCAGTTGGATATTCAATAAGCATACATAATCATTTTTTCTAGTACTAATAGACATAATTCACAAAATAAATAATAAGAGCTGCATATTTCCTTTGTTGAAAGAAGCAACCAATATTCAATCTGCTTATGTGGAAAACAATGGCTCTAACTGGTTAGAATAATATGGTTACAGCAAAAGTATTTGCTTCCATAATGTGTAAATAAATACAGTTATGGTATATTTTTGTGTATATAAATTGTTATTATAGATAAGATTTTGGAATATTTTAGATCGTTGTAGGTGGTGCTAGTGGCCACTGGATTTTTAGTGAAATACTGTTAAATTTTGATCAATTTTGAGCATCTTAGGGGACCTTTAAATATTTTTTTAGGTTTTTAAAATTTTACCAGGGATCTTATGTTCCCAAAAGGAAACTTTTCGGGGGGTGAGAGTTTAAAGATTTGAAAGTTGTTTTTTTTTGGGCCATCCAAATATATATATATATATATATATATATATGAGAACTTTAAATTATTTTTTTTATATTCAATTACTTTGTAGAGGAGCAGATTGGTGGTCGCCACACGCCAACTGGATACCAAAAAATTTTTAATTGTGACCAAAAATTTCATTGTTGATCACCACGCTGGCGACCAAAATTGTTTCTATTAATTAGATCAAGGAGGAAGGATATTTGCGCCATAAAATCTATGCAAATACAAAATTTTTACTAAAAAATAGCTTAATATTTTTGATGAATACGATTTAAATTGTGTACTAATGAGAAAATAATAAAAAATATCTCAAACCAGAAAACAGATGCAAAAAGATTGATGTCTAATTACGGCAAAATGCTAATATTGCGTATGACACGTGGCTATCAAAAACAAAATAAAAATAAGCTAAAAATGCATTGTTTTCAACGTATAAAAGGCAGATGTGAATTATTGTAAACATTTCAAGCTAAAAAAATGCTTTTAGCTTTGAAAATTTAAGGAATTTCTAGTTTTTTTAAACTGAGATTTTCAACTAGTTTTTTTAACTAAGTTTCACTGTTTACATCGGAAATCTTACGCGGATTTTAGACACTTGCAGATTTTGGGTCTGCGGATTTGAGAGAGTTGACTGTATATATCAAAAGTTGCAACGGGATACAATCGAAACAAAATGCCATTTTTCCTTGACAAGAATTAAAAAATTAACTAATACCTTAGTCTTACACTTTCTGCAGACATAGCAAAAGCCAAGCTTGATTGCAGAATCCTTTCGAGCAGTCATTTGCCTGCTACAGGCGCAAGTTGGACATTCTTTGAGGTCAGGGGCTACACCGATCTCAACAAAAATCTTACGAGCAAAAACTTTCCTCCGATTCAACACTGCCACCCCAATCAACAAAACTGAAGTCCTGCAATTTAGGGTGGATTGCAGAAGCAGAGTAGGTGGGCACAGAGAGGCATAACCCGAAGGGGCAGAAGATACCAAACTTTTCCCTGGTTTCGACATCTGAATTACAACAATTTGTGCAATGGTTAAAGTAATTATTGCAATATAACAAATTTACTAAGTGGTGCAGTGGAATCTTTTTTTTTTTCAAAAGTAATACATACATGAAATACGCATGAATATAAAAATAACTAATTGATAAATACATAAATATAAAGAAAACTTACATTAAATAAATAAATAAAACTGTTTGCACTGATAACTATACTATTGCAGTGATATAATTTATTTTATTATTATGTCATTATAAATTAAATGTTGCTAAAACACATTATTATTAAATAATAATTAGAAAACATGCATTAAAAGCATTTGGAAAAATAAGCATGTGAATATAATACATTTTTACAATCTCCCCGGATCTTTCAGCATGGGCTCATGAGGTGAAAATACAAATGCATTTTGGCGTTTAACTTATAATCAATCCTGCAATGTGAATGTTAAATCACGTTGTGTGAGGGCAGTGAATGCAACGGCCCTCCAGAAATACCTCCCTGGTTGGGTCCCTGGCTCCCCCCAGATCCGACACTGCCAATGTATGGGGTCAAGCGATACAGTTCAGGCCTCGATATAATGGATATAATGTCACTCTTTGGGACTTTACGAAAATGACCTTATAAGCAGGGTGAACTTTTAACCGGTTCATACATATTTGATATTCCATATAGAAAAGTGACATAATTGTTAGAAGAAAGCATACACTCAAATGAAATAAATTTTGGGTTCCCACACTTTTAATTAAATAAGAGTTTGAAAAATAAATGAGCAAATACAAAACATACCTCCATTTTCTGTTCGAAGCATCCCGATTGTACCACCTGAGTATAAAACCAAAACTTTGGAGTATCCATCTGCTTTAATTTTGTGCAGGGAAGTGCTACTTTTTAATGTTGTTTCAGAACGATCAGCATTTTGCATAATGTCTCTTTCTACATCAACTATTGGATCAGAACAAGCCGGCTCCTCTGAAGTACTATCCGGCGACTGCATAACAATTTGTTAAATCACGAAAGTACTTAATCTCAATTTTCAAAAAAAAGAAGGACCCATAAATTTCCTTGCAGTGACAAAAAAAAATGGAATTGAGCTGTTGAATACAGCACTCATTTATGACTACGTGGAAAGAGCTTTTAACATTTTCGCACTAGTGCTCGTGTTTACATCTGCAATGCTTCATTATTGCTTGCCACGGAGTAAAAAGAAGGAGACGAATCTCCATAGTAAAAGTTTGTCCGGACGATTTCACTGGCGCTAGATGGCGCGCATGTAAAATGTCTTGCCATGAGGGTGATTCGCAACATACTTTAGTGTTACAAATAAAATTATTTAAAAGGTTTTTTTTAAGAGTATTTAAATCGATATAGTCAATTTTTGAGAAGCTGGTTATAGGATCATGGACTACTTTTAGATTCAGAATGTGTTTGTGATTTCTTTTTATTATATTTAGTTCATTTTATTTTAGCTCGATGGTTTCGGTTTGTGACTGATGGTTTCGGTTTGCGACTGATGCTTTCGGTTTGCTACGGATGGTTTCGGTTTGCTATGATTGTAACTAGAGATGCAAAAAGCCCGTAAATTTTCGGGAAGAAATTGGGAAATTTGGGAACATTGGGAATTTTGAGATGTTTTCAGTCTTAAAATATTGTTACAGAACATATAACATTGTAACGCTATATTATTTTTATTTTAGATATATGACCAAGCATCAAACATAACATTTTATATCAAATCTATAATTGAGAAAATTAACTAGTAAATTCAATAGGCTTTTTTATTGCAGTATTATTGATTCTAAAAATTTATTTGATTTGGTTGCTTTCCAGAAAATAAGATTAACCTTCAAAATATTTTTTTTTTCTTTACTCGTTGATTTAAATTATTATAAGCAATAATATATCTGTTTTATTCATAGCATTTTATTACAACTTTAACGACACATTTGAAGGGGTAATTTTTTGACAAGAAACACTGTTTAAAGCACTATTATACATTTCAACAATTTTTTTTAAAGGCAGGTTTTAAATATTTTTATGTGTTATTTTGTTTTTTATTGATGACTTAAACAACTATCAAGTTTCACAATGGGGCCGTTCATAAATGACGTCACGCTTTTTTCTCATATATTTGACCCCCTACCCCCCTTTGTCACAATATGTCACACTTCAGCGGACCCCTCCCCCCCCTTTTGTCACGCGTCACGCTATGTTGCATAATGCATGATGTTACAATTCCTTGTTACCCCCTCCCCTCCCCTTGTCACACTTTGTCACAATTTCACGAAACCCCCTCCCCCCTTCGAAGCGTGACATCATTTATGAATGATACCTATGTAAATAAAAAATATTAACAACTTCCTTTTTTTCATTCTCAACAGAAACATTTTTTACAGGTACCAACATTACGAAATAAATATGTTGTCTGTTTTAAAATGCTTTAACAGTAATGTTCGGGAAAATAATTCTATTATAATGAAAATTTCATAAAAATGTATTTGTTTTTGATGTGTTAAAATTACTATTTCAAAAAAAAAAAAAAAACGATCCCAGTTTTTAGACATTTGAAACTTTTCGATTTTGCTTTAAATTCTCGGGTGGGGGGGGGGGGGGGGCGGGTTTTCCGGAAATAAAGTAGGCGTTTAGACATCCTTGCAAAGCTAATTGTAACTTTAATTTAACTAAAAACGGTTTCAACTTTAATGTAAAGTTAAGTATTTATTTATTTATTTATTTATTTATTTATTTATACCTCATCAATCACCACCGTACCTACCCTTAAGTAAAAAACATGTCCATTAAATGTTATAACGCACGCCTCCCCAAAAGCTGTGGACCCTCCCTCTCCAAGGCGTAACAAAGTCAGGTCCCCCCCCCCCCCCCCCACAAAAAAAGGATGCGAGCTCCAGTGGTGGTGGGCATTGTGCAAACCGCACGCCATTGAAGTTTTTAAGGAGATTGTTTTAGGTGTCTTTTCTTCTTTTAAGGGTTGGGGAAGGCTTCTTTTTTTCAGGGGTGAACAATTGGGGGATAAGTATATATTTATTAGAGGTGCCCTTTGGGGTCATGGCACAGATTGCTCCATTAAAATTTTTATAGGGGTCGTTTTGGCTTTGTTGAATTTTGAAGGGAACATCGTTTTGGGGGATGCACCATCCTCTTGGAGCGGAAATGATATATACATAAATATAGTATATATCAAGGGCGCACACGAAAGGAAGGAGGGGGACATGTTGCCGATTGCTCCATAGAAAATTTTACGGGGTTGTTTACGAAGGGTGAAGGTGAGCCGAATTTTGAGAGGGGTCATCGTTTAGGGGGAGTGCACCGCAAAGGCCGTATCCAGACAGGGGCCCTCGGGCCCGCCCGCCTACGAAATCCCGAATTTTTTTTCAATTTAGCATATATTCTTAACTTCTCTGAAAGTTGCTTTGACATATATAAGTGTGTCGAAGTCAGGTGCCCCTCCCCCCGAAAAAAATTTCTGGGTACGCACCCTCGCTCATAGTGGAATGTTGAACGATCACCCTAGGGAACGTTCATAAATGATGTCACGCTTTTTTCCCATATATTTGGCCCCCTCTTCCCTTTGGCACAAAGTGTCGCACCTCAAAGGACCCTCCCTACCCCCCTTTGTCACAAATATCGCTGTGTTGCATAAGCATGATGTCACACTTTTTGTTACCCCCTCCCCTGCCCTTGTCACACTTTGGCACAGTTTCACGAACCCCCCTCCCCCCTCGAAGAAGCGTCACATCATTTATGAATGATCCCATCCTCTATATGTATATATATAGGGTGATCATTCCCTCGATGAGCGTTGTATATATATATATATATATATATATATATATATATACAGTGGCGTTCCTATCATGAATGCCACCTGCCGGGGAGGTAGTTTGTAATTTGTGGGACACACCCCCTTTACACGTCAAAAAAAAAAAAAAACTCCACATTTGTTGTGTTGTATAAACTTATAGTTTATATATTTTCAATCGTGCAAAAAAGAATCTTAAGAAATTCAATTTTATTTATTTGTGCAAATTTTAGTTCGCTACATTTATTTACAGTTATAATGCGTTGAAATAGCATTAGGTGCCACCTTCAACATTCAACAAAAGGGTCCCCCGCGTAGTGACGCCACTGATATGTATATATATATATATATATATATATGTTTTTAGATTGGGTTTTTATGGGGTCCTTTTCTAGGAGTTTAGGGATCATTCCAAATGATGTCACGCTTCGGGGGGGGGGGGGATCGTGAAATTGGGACAAGGGGACGGGAGGGTGTAAAAATAAGTGGGATATCATGCTTATGCAACATAGCCTAGCATACGGGACAAAGGGGGGAGGGGTATGTTGAAGTGTGACATTTTGTGACAAAGGGGGGGGGGGAGGAGGTCAAATACATTGGAAAAAAGCGTGACATCATTTATGGACGGCCCCTTAGCAGAATTTTGAAAAAGGTCATCGCTCATAGGTGCGGGCGCCATTGCTCTGGGGAGGGGAGGGGGCATCGCCTCAATATATTTATATATAAAAAAGCATGTGTGTGTGTGTGTGGTGTGTTGTAAACCGCTCAAAAACATTTACATTCCTGAAGTTTATGAACTAACTGATTCCAGATTATTAAGAGTATAAATAATGAAGTACAGCAAGCGTTAGATAAAAGAAACGACGTGTGGAGTTCAAAAATCGGGTGCCCAACAGACCCGTTGTGTTAGGGGGATCAATTGCACCTCCCCCCTCACTTGGAAAATAATTTAATGTATTTCTACGTATGTACATGTATTTTGTGTTTTTTTAATGCAACGTACAATGTGTTTTTACTTCCCTCCATTTAAGAGGGTTGGGGGGGGGAGTGCCCCCTGGCCCCGACATTTTCCTCGCATTCATTATGGCACGAATACCAGCTGACCGTCTGCTACACCTCTTTTAATCCTAAATTATCTAGTCACTAGCTAATTACAGTGATTTTTTACGGAAGCAAAAAATGCATTAAATAAGATACTAAAATAACCTTCTGATTATATGTTTAACTTATAATAAAATGCAATAAAATATTGCAAATAATAATTTCAATTGTTGGAACAACGAGAGACTAATGCGTGCCCGAACCGCCTGGCCGCTGCCGCCAAAACGAGCTGATTTTCCGCTACCTTTCTCCGAATACTCGGGGTCAAACGAAATTTCTCTTTCCCTACTTGATCAAACGGCAAGACATTTTACTCTAGCGCCATCTGACGGCGGTGGAAAAATCGCGCCATGTTTTCGGCCCGTTCCCCGCTTAGTTGAGGCTCCTTCCTTTTAGACTCCCTGTTGCTAGCGGAAACAAGGAGGATAGAATAGACGGGAGACGCCGAAAGCCGCGAACGCAATAGCGAGCAGTTGAAGCCATGGGGAGAGGTGGGTGAAGGAAGGAGAGGGGGAAAAGTCTACCCAAGAAGGCAAATGTATTCCAATGGATGTGAGCGAGAAAATAATTCAGAAACAAAGAAATTACTTCCTTCTCGCGCAGGTTTCGTTTTTAGAGCTAAAATGATGTTTCATTAACTTATAATCATAAGGTATTTAATTTGAATTAATTATTTTTTATTTTATTAAAATTTTTCCCCGTTAGCAAAACCATTTTTTGAATGAAGTATACGTTTTTTTTTTTTTTTTTTTTTTTTTTTTACAAAAATTTGGGTTGAATCAATGTATCAAAATTGTGGATTGGTAGTTTCAGAATACAATTTAATGCAACTGAAAAATTATACATATGTATATGAACCAGTTCTAAAGAGCCCTATAAGCATAGCAGCAGCAAATATTGTAGAATCAATGTATCAAATGGTATTTAAAAAATAGTTTTAGCAACTTCTGAAATGTAATTATAGGAGCAATAATTTCAAAACACTATGAGCTATAATAAACTATAATAATAATAATTAATGAATGAAATAAAATATTGGAAGTGAAATTATGAACAAGAATAAATCAGGAAATATGTTTGTTTTTTTAAATATAAAAGAATTTAAATATCCCTGCAGGTACTGAATTGTATGTACAAATGCACCATTATTGTTGAGAATTTTAAGCTTAACAGCCGAAAATATTGCAAAATCATATATCAAACTTGTGGAATGGAAATTTAAAAACATTTTTGGCAAATTCTGTAATTTAATTATAGGAGCAATATTAATTGAAAACACTAACAGCAATAATAATGTCAATAATACATAAAATTAAATCTTGGAAATATAAAATTATGAGCAAAAGAATAAATTAGCATAAATGTATATATATACATATATATATATATATATATATATATATATATATATATATATATATATATATAAATGAGTTATTCTGGAAGGTACTGAAAATTGCACATGTATAGTGCTATAACCATAACAGCAAATCACTGATGAAGGCTGCCAGTTTTCCCTTCTGCAAGCCGTAACCCACTCTTAAATTTACCTTCTTGGGAAATCTGAAAAAATTTCATTATATAGAAATAATAATATTTATAACAAAAAATAACCACTGACACATTTAGTTTAATGATTAATCTGTATTATGAAATACTTATTAAGCATTTTGGAGTAACTCATTCACATTTCAAATGTGTAATGCTATGTTGTTATTGTAATTAGGTTTTTGAGAATATTCTCCAAGATATTATTACCGAGATTTCAATATCTCTAAATACAAGTAATAATTACTAAAGCATTTTTCGTCACCAAAATATAAGAGAGAGAGATACTACAATGGGTCTCCTTTTCGCAAAGCCTTTTTTAAAAGGTTCATTCATCAGTTTTTCTTAACTATTTTTCAATTACAAGAGAAAATGTTAAGGAAAAATTGATAAATATTCATTACTATTTACTGCACTTAAGTTGAACTATGCATTTATTTTACACTTGGAGATTTCTTAACCTTTATTACACTCATGAATGGAAAACTTAATTAGAACATACACCTCTGTGTTGATAAAAAAGTTTAAATTTCCCATGCCAGAAAAAGTTAATCAAGACACTACGTATTTGTACCTGCTGGATATAGAGCAGAGGGAATAGGAGCTATTGCCCCCCCCCCCCATTAAAATATCATTATATAATATATTATTGATGAACTAAAACTTCCCAATTTTAATTTTTTGGACAACATTTTCAGTAAAATATGGCGAAGAAATTGCTGTTATCAGCAAAATCCTACCTCCTCATCTATTAATAAGGTACTGTAATATTTTCAAAACAGTCCAGATCTAAAGCTCGAATCTAAAACGTTGCAAAGATCGAAAAAATAACAATGATAATTAAAAGCGACAATGTGGTAATTAACTTCCATCACATCTTGTTATATAACATTAAAACACATCTATAAAGGAATGGAACTAGATAACCACTAAAAAGCTGTTTTAAACCTATTTGTTTGTAATGAAATGAATCAAAGTTTAAAAAGTAATAAAACAAAAACTGAAAACCTACCAATGGAAAGACAGTCCCGAAATCTCCTTTCCAGGTCTGTTAGTGCATCCATAAGCAGAACAAGCAGGCATATTATTTCATTAACTGAAAAAACTATACCACTTCACATAGCGAACGGAGTAAACGCTTCATAAAACCCCAATGTTTTGGGTAGAGTTTTCACCCGCCAGTTAAATTTCCGGTTACGGTTTTGGCTTCAGGATTCCCCTGGAAGAGCTTCTCCCTTCCTATTCTATCCTCCTTGAGCGGAAAGAGCTTTTAACTACAGTGGCTAGAATGGATAGTGTGCCGTTCGCCATAGTCCTCCAGCGCTTTTTCTGTACCCGAAAGTAAGCCTCCACTAGATGGCGCTGTCCATTTTTGGTTCTTGTAAACTTATGTGTGATACATCGGTTTAATTCTGACCACCTCAAAGAAAACAAGAATTTCTAAAGGGCAAAGTCTTGCAATGCTATAATAAATGTCTGGTTTTTTAAATCTACATCCGAACAGAATAATTTGCTTTCGAAAGTATCGCTTTTTTTTTTTTTTTTGGCTCTCATATTGGTGAACTAAATGTGGGTTTGAACTTACTAAACTTTAAAGGAAGGGCTAAACTTTAAAGGATTATATGGGATAATATGTTCAAATTTTGTGTGGAATATACTATGAATTATAACCAGTCAAGAAAATTAAGTAGAGGCTTGTTGGAACGTCATTATAATAATATATTAAAATAATATGGTAGTTTGGCTGAAAGTTTCTCTGATAAAGGTACCCACCAGAGGCGGTGAGGGGAGCTTAGGGGTGTTTTTCAGTTTTTGAATAAAATTCTACATTTTGGCTGGAACTACGACAGGTTGTAAAATATGTGACTCAAAAATTAAATCTTATATATGAGACAATATTGACGTTAATGAAGAAGAAATGTTATATTAAAATGAAATTCTGCTTGTCATAACAACAATAGAAATTTAAAGCTAAGCTTTTTTGCTTTGGTTCAAGATTTTTTTTAATTACATATTTGTTTCTATTTTGGTTTAGTATGTAACTGAAACTTGACCAACGTTTTGTGTATCATAATGTGACAAAGGTACCCACCAGAGGGGGCGGGGGGATTTGGGGGGGGGTTCAGTTTTTTTAATAAAATTCTACATTTGTCTGGAACTACAAAAAATTTTAAAAGATGTGACTCAAAAATTAAATTTTAGATATGAAACAATATTGACGTTAAAGAAGAAGAAATGTTATATCAAAATGAAATTGTTCTTGTCATAACAACAAAATAAATTTAAAGCTAAGCTTTTTGCTTTGATTCAAGATTTTTTTATTATTTGTTTCTATTTTGGTTTAGTATGTAACTGAAACTTGACCAACGTTTTGTGTATCATAATGTGATAAAGGTACCCACCAGAGGGGGCGGGGGGATTTGGGGGGGAGGGTTCAGTTTTTTTAAATAAAATTCTACATTTGTCTGGAACTACAAAAAGTTTTAAAAGATGTGACTCAAAAATTAAATTTTATATATGAAACAATATTGACGTTAAAGAAGAAATGTTATATAGAAATGAAATTGTTCTTGTCATAACAACAAAATAAATTTAAAGCTAAGCTTTTTGCTTTGGTTCAAGATTTTTTTAATTATTTGTTTCTATTTTGATTTAGTATGTAACTGAAACTTGACCAACATTTTGTGTATCATAATGTGACAAAGGTACCCACCAGAGGGAGCGGGGGGATTTGGGGGGGAGGGTTCAGTTTTTTTAAATAAAATTCTACATTTGTCTGGAACTACAAAAAGTTTTAAAAGATGTGACTCAAAAATTAAATTTTATATATGAAACAATATTGACGTTAAAGAAGAAATGTAATATCAAAATGAAATTGTGCTTGTCATAACAACAAAATAAATTTAAAGCTAAGCTTTTTGCTTTGGTTCAAGATTTTTTTAATTATTTGTTTCTATTTTGATTTAGTATGTAACTGAAACTTTACCAACATTTTGTGTATCACAATGTGACAAAGGTAGAAACCAGAGGGGGAGGGGGAATTTGGGGGGGGGGGGGGTTCAGTTTTTTTAACAAAATTCTACATTTGTCTGGATCTACAAATAGTTTTAAAAAATGTGACTCAAATAGTAAATTTTATATATGAAACAATATTGACGTTAAAGAAGAAATGTAATATCAAAATGAAATTGTGCTTGTCATAACAACAAAATAAATTTAAAGCTAAGCTTTTTGTTTTGGTTCAAGATTTTTTTTATTATTTGTTTCTATTTTGGTTTTGTATGTAATTGAAACTTGACCAAAAGTTTGTGCATCATAATGTGTTTTTAAATAAATGTAAATTAAAAAAAAAATTAAATCTATATTTAAAAAAAAAATCTAGCACAAAATTTTAAGCATGTAGTTCATTTAAAAAATGACATTGCAAGTGTTTATTTTTTTTAAAAAATATACATCAGATTGCAATGTGCTTTTTAAAAAACTTATGTGATAGTAATTACTGTTAATTTTTATTTATTTATTTATGTTAAAATATAGTACATAGACATATAGCCTTTCTTTTTTTAGGTAATATGAGCATAATAATGCAATTATTTTCAGCAGCTCATTCACACTATATTGGACTAAAAAACCCTTGTCTTTAAAATGTATAACAATATTCTCTTAACAAAATACATGGTTTTCATTTAAGACTGCTTCCGAAAACTAAATAAAAACATTTTTCATGATTGTGTTCACCTAAACGACAGCCGTCTATTTATTGCTCCGAATTCTTTTCTAGAACAGATGATTGAATATTTTTTAAAAAATCACATATTTTTTGCACCTTCTTTTTTTAGTACTGAAAAAAGTGCGAAAACTAAGGCAAGTAAATGATTCTTTAACGTTCGCTCTGCTAATCAGTTACCTCGCTGTCGATGCTAGCGCCACCTACCGGTGGCTTAGTTTTGTTTTCAACATTTTCGCGCCGAACGGCACACTAGGTATTCTAGCCACTGTACTTTTAACATTTTCGCACTAGCGCTCATGTTTACATCATGGAGGTAGTATCGAGGGGAGATGACAACGCGGCTAACATCAGAGGGATCGGGGTTACCATTTCCTGCCATGTGTCGCTCTTTCGCATCGGCACAAACAAACCGTGTGCTTAATGCTTTTCTACCAGAATTTTTCAAATTTTCATTGCCTATATCTTATTCCGATTTCATGCAATCTTCCAAATAACGCGAAAAACAATTACACCATACTATTGGCAAGTTCTCATTTAAAAACGGTTAACATTAGGTGCAATTTTATTATAGAAAATGCTGGTTTTTGTAACGCATTTTTCGATGCTCTGAGCGCTTGCCCTTCGATAATTTTCCCTTTTTTCTCATGTATTGTATTAATATTAAACTTATTTTATACATTCGTATTCAGAGTTTGCGCTTCCATGTCTTCTCAAGCATTTTTTAAAAAGTTTTAATAAAGATCTTGAATGCTTTATTAATATATGTACACACACACACATATATATATATATATTATTTATTTATTTACATGTACATTTGATCTGATATTTATGGTTATATAAGCTATGATATCGCATTGTAATAGAAAGCTCATCAATGTAAATATTTCAAAGAGGACATTTAATTGTTGCGTAACATTTCATTCAAAATAAAGTACATTGCATTTCAAGAAATAAGTAGTTTAAAAAAATATTTGCAGAATTATGCATAAAAACTAGCGTCTATGATTCAAAGTATAATTTTAGGAATATCATTTAAAAACGATAAAATTAAAATTGAGATTTTTTAATGAAATAATTTTTTTTATTTCTGTTCAAAAACACTGAAATGATTTAAATAATGACAAGCATTTGCTTAGTGATGTGACAAATAGTTCTTGAAATTTAAAATTAAAATAATCTATTGGTACAAAAGTTAGTATTCATAACAATAAAAAAAGGATCTTTAAAAAATTTCATTACAAAGAAAAATGCTGATCAGTGATTTAAATTTCTGAATGACTGAACACAAATGGGTATGCTCACTAAATTTAAAGCATTTCCAGCTCGTTTTCGTCGTCGTCCCAGCCGTTTTCCAGTATCTGTGATGCATAAATTTTGGGGAGTTAGTGTATAGGAATTTTAGCATCATTGAAACCCAAGGTCGATGAGGGAGAGGCACCCCCCCCCCCCTCCTAATTTTTTTCTATTCAGCGTCAAATTTTAAGACAGTAATATGTAGATATTAATAACAAGATTTCTTAGGAAAAATCCCACTAAGAAAGAAATTCTGGTTGTACTAAATAGCTGTTGTACTGTTGTGTAATTAAAACAATCAATCTCAGTGACAAAGAGCATATGAAATTAGAAAGGCAGATCGAAAGGAGAATGTGTTATATTTAACAGTGCCGGGTCTAGGGGGGGGGGGGCACGCGGGCCCTTGCCCCGG
The DNA here is from genome assembly GCA_038502835.1 of Octonoba sinensis. Taxonomy (NCBI): domain Eukaryota; kingdom Metazoa; phylum Arthropoda; class Arachnida; order Araneae; family Uloboridae; genus Octonoba; species Octonoba sinensis. Next base: position 5,549,633 of record CM076598.1, on the reverse strand, counting down.
GCGGCCCTTCTGGGCAGCAAATTCATTTGTGATGCAAGAAAAAAAAGGAAGAAGAAGAAAGAAAAGACAATAAAATAAAAAAAAGAAAAATATATTTAATTAAGAAAATTTAACTTTTGGAAAGTGAAAATTTAAATCCTAGTTCGGCGCTCCGATTTGATCATTGATCGGCTATTTTGCTAACGATTAAAACCGATGAATAGAATTATTTATTTGTATAAACTATCGGAAACTAAAATTGAGGTATACTGAATATGTTGCATTGTTGATCAGTCGGCAGGCTCGTCTGTTAGGCAAGGGCTCCATATTAAGGCAGTTTTAGGGGGCGGCAAATTTTCAATAACAAAAATTTAAATTAAAAAAGTAAAGGTTTTTTTCCTTTTCTGATAAAGAAATATAAATCATGCTATGCTAACAATATATTAATAGTTTTTCATTTACAAAGTTTCAAAACATCCTTTTGGGAATTGGCGAAGGGGGGGGGGGAGAGCTTGTGATAGTGAAATATAAATCATGTCATGCTCAAACAATACAGAAGTTCTTCTTTTACAAATTTTCAAATCATTCTTTTGGGAACGGGGGGGGGGGGAAGCTTGTAAAAGACATTTGAGAAGGCAGGCATGGCTCTTTGATACGGGCGTTAGTTGGGAAGGGGGAGGTCTTTCTCCTGCATTTAAACAAAAATGCTAATTTCGTTCTGCATTTTGATGAGTATTTTCGTGAGTAAAAGAGTTTTTAAAAAGTTTTTGTATGCCTTTTTTTTCCTAATATATTTTTGCCGTCCCAAATGCGCCTTAAGGCACTGATGCCTTAATGCCACTGGCCAGATGCACCAGTTTGCATATAAATTTTCCCGAGAGAGAAACCCCTGGACTGTCAGAATTTCATATCTCCAGTTAAGGGGGCCTTTCATATGGTTCTACCAACTTCCAATGTTGAACTGAAAGGACCATGCCTGGGAACGTTAACGAAAGATTGATGGATTTATCAATGGCCCCCCCCCCCCCAAATAAAAAATCCTTAAAAACAGGCCAGTACAAAAAGGCGATGTGAAATATGACCAATAATTAGATGAAGGGGGGCAGCATATTTAAGTTTGGCTCCGCCGCGGAAAACTCCGGCACTGATATTCTATCGTAGGGTTACAATCTTATTACTTTCTCACAACATTAACGAACATTACTATTCATATTACAATTAATATGCATACATATATTTTTTACTTTTTAAATATGATTTACTTATCTAATTTCATTAAAATTATAAAAATGTTTTCCACATCATCCAAGAGGTACGGTTTATAGAAGCATTACCTCTTTTGCAAAATGCAAGGCGGGTATCCCCAGGAAGAAAATATTCCTTCTATATTAAGTTAAAATAATGATCCACAGTAGTTTTTCCAAACATTTCATTGCGTACTGCTATATGTACAGAAGTAATTTCCAATGAGTGGCAGCTCTGGAAAAGTTTAAACGAAATGAATTGGTTGATTTCAAATTTGGAAAAACAGTCAGAGGGGATATGTCTCGGAAATGCAACTATAGCATTATAAAAACAACAGACATAAAAAAGACAACAGAATCAATAAAAGCTACGAGAACAAGCACGAAAATAACGGTCAGTTCAGCAGAAGCTTTGGTCTCCGATCGGCACTTGCATCGGCCCTGCCACGCCCCCTATCGGCACAAACAGAGCTCGGTAGGGTTGCTATTTGGCAGGACGTCACGTGGTACAATGTCATCTCCCCTAGATACTAGCTCCATGGTTTACATCTGCAATGCTTCATTATTGCTAACGTTCCAGATACGAGGAACCGTACCCGCAAACTGGAAACACTTGCGGTTACCATATTGGCGACTTTATCACATTTAAATTTCATTTCATTTCATTTCATTTGGCGTCTTTAAACGCCGAGTTTGATGAGAGGTTTGGCTCCAAGGGCGGTTCCAGAGTTTCAGTCTGGGGGGGGGGGGGTAATGACATTTTACAATTTTATATAAACAATAAACCATCAGTACGTGTTAGAAACTGTTACTGAAATTTAAAACATATTAGCATGTTTAATTTAAATATTATTTTCATTAATTAAATCCCAGGTAGCACAAACCATTGAGAACACGTTGCGGAAAGGTTGAGAACCCGTCGTGAACGTTGCGAAAGCGTTGGTATAGGTTGAAAACTGGTTTAGGTTAGAAATTGGTTATTATTAAACATTGGGAAAACGTTGAAAATAGGTTGGGTTGGAAATAGGTTATTTTTAAACGTTTATCCGATCTTTGAACAAGTCATAAATCTCTCTCGCTTCCTCCCTTTCAAACCAAGTCGGATGCTAATTGGTGCGCTTTGCGACGCATGCGTAGAGGCGATCGTGTCGTCATAGCCTTCTTGTCCATGTTCTTGTCCAGACGAAGGTCTGAATCCTTAAATTTCCCCAGCCTATGCGCATGCGCCTTGGCGCACATTCAGAAACCAAATAGCGATAAATGATTGCCAATGGCTGCACTTGGTTTAGTACTTTAATAACGCTGTAGATCGCAATGCTGCGCAATTATTTACCGTTACGGTTGTGTTGCAGAATATTGAAAAGACATATTATTTGGAGAAAACTGTTTAGATATATTTATTTTTGAACGTGATTAATAAAAGCAAAACACAGTTAGAATTTTCAAACAAGTTGATTAAGCAAACTGATTTTGTAAAGAACTGAAAAATAACGTTAAGCGCTTTAAACGATAAGAATTGCAGAAACGTGTTTCAGAGCTTAAGGGGACTTTTTTTTCCAATGCAGCAATAATAATAATTGTAATAAAAAAAATAAACGTATAGATAAAACGATGAAAAAAATTAGATTTGAGGTAACTGCATGTTAATTTGATCAAGATTAGCCTAGCTGGGCCCAGAGCCTGTTTTTCTGTTTGCTGATTCTCGTTTTTGTATTTGTATAAGCTGCTTTTTAAAAATCTTCATTTTCATCACTTTAAAAAAAATTCCATTTAAAAACATCAAATTAATGAGGAATAGGAACCACACTTTCTAGCTTCCCAAAAGAGCCATACACATACATGAAAGACCCGTAGTCAAAGAACACACAACGTCCTAAATTTTTCTTCTATTTTGCCCCCAATTACCTCTTTATTTTAATGAGTATTAAAAGTTGATTGCTACCCTAAAAAATATGGTTGCGGGAGTGTGCAATCGGGGTGAGAAAAAAAAGGCAAAGGATTAAGTTAAAATAAAGAGCAACAGAAGGCATTCTGCCAAAAAATCAAGTCTGATATGTACAGTTTTTCAATAGAGGTTGCAACTATATGAGCAAATATAGTCATGCGCTCCCATATGGGGGGGGGGGGGGCGGACTCTTGCCGGACACAATGGCAGCTTTTTGGCTCAATATATAGCTCAAATGTTAAACGCAAGAAAAGTGACACAATTCAAAAATGAAACAACTTGGCAAAACGAAATTTATTGTTTTCCCCAATACCATACATTCTTCATTCAAAAGAGTGAGATATTGAACTGTAATTCAAATAGTTTGCACTTATATACAGAGAAACCTGTGTATCATGTCCAGTTGCAGTGCAGCACTTTAGTTGTCAACTTAGTTAGGGGGTCAACTTTATAAAGTGTTTAGAGGAATTTTTTTTGTCATTTATGCATTTATTCATTTATAACTACTTAAAATAATTAAAATATAGCTTCATGTATTAACGTTACTTTAAAATAGTAATTAGCTATTTCTTTCAATTATCTAAAAAATGCTTAGAAAAATTTTACCTGAATGACTTACAAACATATGTATCCTATACAACTTTAAAAGTAAGTACTTAGAAAATAAAGATATATATCTCATTAAATATGTAAGTTACTTATACGATGGTAAAGATTTCCTAAAAATATATAATTTTTCAAAATGGCTATATCAGATAGAAGAGGAAGAAACTTATTTAAGTAGTTTTCCCATATGGGTGTCTTACAAAGAGCTTTAGGTAAACTTTATATTGATGTTTCCTCCATCCAGATAAATACTGGTCAATGGCATAAAAAATATTCTGGAGAAGTTATTTTAGTTTTATTAAAAATCTTTTGCAAAAATAGATAAAAATATATATGTATAGTTATAACTAGGCGGTCAACTTACAAAAGGTTTTTCATAATACTCCCACCAAAATTTGGCTTACATAAGTGATCAATATAGACAGGTGGTCAAGTTACAACGGTTTCCCTACATTATCTAATATATGTCTAATTCCATTCCTGAGAAAATTGGTCATTTTGGACAGGTGGTCAGCTTACAAAACTGGCCAATTTTACATGTTTTACTGTATAAATTTAATACATATATGAATTTATGAAGCACATATATTTAATACCTTTGCACCATGAGCTACTGCATATTGAAAAATATCTTAGGGGGAACTAATGTTAGTACATGTATGTTGATTCTGGCCAGTGGCGTACGCAAGGGGGGGTTTAGGGGTTTAAACCCCTCCCCTTGAGCCCTAAATAATAATGCTTTATTACATACTCGAATTTCTTTTAGTAGATTCAGAACATTATGAGCCCCCCCCCCCCCCCTGAAGAAATTCTGCGTACGCCATTGATTCTGGCTATTTGCAGATGGGGGATTTAAACCTGTAAGCTTTCCCTTAAATATGCTCATTTTCTGCACAATGTACAAACGTGCAGAAAAAAATTGATGGCAAAATATGTAAATTTATAAAATGTACAAATCTGACACTGTTGCACTACAGGGGAGACCAGGGCAGTGGAGCCCTTGCCCTTATTTTTGTAAAAAACAGGAAAAAGCTATGTGCTTGAAAAAATTACAGATATTTTTCAAACTTTTGTTGTAATGACCTTATTTTTTTTGCAACAATATCTGGAATGCATTATGAGTAAAAATATAAGTTGTGTGGATTCAACAAAATAGTCCACTGTGCCCCCATTCCTGAGATACAGTGGACCATAGACCATCCTAGATTAACTTGATATAAATTACATTTTCTCCTGAGATTACATTCTAATGTGTTTTGGTCTAAGAAACATAATGCAAACAATATCACGAAATAAAATTACCAAATTTTAAAGGAAATCAAAATAAAAGAGAAACCATTGAAACTGAGAAATTTTATTAAGTGATTATTGTAAGTTTTAAAATTTAATGATGAAATACTGTAAGCCACATTTGAAAGCACATCCATGAATTTCCTGAGGACACATATAGGTCAGGAAGAAGCATAACAATGTCCTCCAATGAATGTGATGTCCTTTATATTAAAAATTTTCGCAACAACATAACGAATGACTTTAGTGTTTCTACATTATTCAAATATTTATTTTATTATTGAGAAATTTACTATTTTCATTACCATTATTTTCATATAAACACTTTGGAAGTTATGTGTACATGTGAATTTAAGTAAACTAATTAAGCTGCAGTTTTAAACAGATTGATGTTCCACTGTGCCTCATGTTGAAATGAAACAAATAAAGGCACTAAAATTATATATGAACTATAAATGTGTAAATCATTTCTAGAAACTTAAATACAGCATGATTTCACCTTTCTGGAAGGACTTTTTAATACTCATAGACATTTCAGGCATGATAAAATTAAAAAAAAACTTTAAGATGGAGAAATTATTTTTAGCAGCTCTAAATATAAAATTTTCTCATAACGGGTACCCAAGTATTTCCCATATATTTTTGGCATTTTAGTTGCAAACAACCATAACTACGCTACTGTCTATGAGACTTCATATGAATGGATAGTAACATATTTAAAGAGAAAATCCATTATGTACCGGACCCCCCATATATAGGAAATAATATAAATACACTTCAGTTTTAACGGTAGATATATCTGGCATGTTGAGCAGTAATTCAAACAGTTTGTACTCCATAAATCTGAAAGCTTGCATTTAGTGCATCACAAAATTTGAGAATGTTTGCATTTTAAATTATATTATTATGACTCAGTATTAATATTTTTAAACTAAATAGCATTTTAAATTTCATTTTCATTGATAAATATAGTATTTTATGAGAAGATGCTTACTTTCATATAATCAATGAAACCTAAAATAACAGCTTTTACTGTCAAATGCAGTCATATCTGTTAATTAAAATTCAAGTACATGTAACTTCTGACATTGCATGATAACTTTCCCAATGCACTTCAATATGATTAATGAAAAATATTACTTTAAGAAACACAACATAAACCTTAAAAATCAGGAATTGAATTTAATTAGATCACTACAAAACCTGTAAAAGGATTGCCCGTCCTGAAAAAAAAAGCAAAGAATATTAATATAATAACAAAACAATCACTGAATCCAAACTAATAAGTGCAATATATGTGTAAATATATACAAATATAAATTCTATATATATATACAGAAGAATTATACTTGGAAATATATGTATAGTGCTTGTGTACCAACACATGAATTCATTTTCTTTATTAGAATAAATTAGGGACAAGAATAATCATTTGCAATTTATTAACTGATATAAATAATATGCATTAGAGGGTACGATAAGCTATAAAATAGTTCTACTAGATAAAATATTCTAATGCATTTTTTCTGCCCACACACAGAAATGACATATTACCAAACACATAAAAACACTTTATTTCTACCAACACTTTTTTAAAATATTCACCAGTGAAATTAAACCCTTGTTGCAGTTTGGAATATCTTCTACTGACTAAAGGGCTAAAATTCTCCTAGTAGTAAGGATATTTTTTCAGTTGCATTCTCTAAAAGCATAAAGAGATTAAGAGCAAATAAAGTATAAAAACAGAAGAGTGCAAGCTGAACTGCAGGGGAATAACAATGAAATTTACTGGATAAAATTTTAACTTCAATGACTTTTTTTTTTCATGTATGCACACATTAGTACATTATCAAGAGAAAATTCCTAATTTCTTTGTCAGCTTCAGATCACCAGTAAAATTAAAACCATGATGCAGAATTTTAAAACATCTGCACCAGGGCTAAAATTCAACTAGAACTTCACATTTCTTAGTTCGCAATGACTCTCTAAAAAAAAAAAAAAATAATAAAATCCATGAGAAGCGAATAAAGTATAAACATTTGATTCAAACTATTGGACAAATTTAGAACTCTAAAACATCAATTTTGTTAAAAATTCAACATATTCCTATTGCCTAGGAATTAAAGAATAAATGAAAAATATTGTTCACTACGAACGTTATATTGAGCTGAAATTAGAATGATATTTTGAAATTACCTTGGTTCTAAGTATTAAGGCATCGTTGCAAAAAGATACCTATCTAATTTTAAGCTTTAGTCATTCTCTGATTAAAGTTTACACCACATAATAGGGTGCAAAGTATTCAAATCGCAGCTAATATGCTTTATTCAGCAGGATATTTGAAATTGCATTACACTTAAAACACTACGGAAGAAACTGCACTTATATTCAAGCAAACATTCTATATGTACAGGATTTAGCAGAAAAGTTACATTTCTATGATATTTACGGTTTGAATACAATTCCTGGTTATACAAACAAAAAAATCCTGAAATATATACCAGAACAAGAAACAAACATGAACAATAAAATGGAAAAGAAAAGAATCATGTTTAAAACTGGATCGCCTGATTGATTAATTGAAGAAAAGATTTTAACAACAAAACCTACTTCAGGTATCTTAATTACACAAAAGAACACGTGCAGAGAAATAAATCCTTTCTCCATGATTGAAGCAAGAAAAAGGTTAATATAAGATAGCAGTAAGTTTGGCGATAACTGATTTGGCGAGTTTGTTCCTAGCGCATGCGCATAGCATGGGGGAAATTTAAGAATTCAGACGCTCGTCTTGTCCAGCAGCAAATTTACTGAAGAGAATAGAGAATAGAGAAACATCATTTTCTTTGCACGTGCTTTAAGAAAGCTTTCAAAGTAAGTGATATCACTTTTTGAACTTCATTTTTTTCTTCTCTTATAAACTTACCATTTCTCACTCTTAGTAATGTATTATTGTTTTAAAAAATGCATGTCGAATGTCCTTTTTTCAGCAGTCACTACTTTTTAAAAAGGATTATAATGCATTCTTTATTTGGATTTTCTTTGTTCTTTATCTTGGCGATTTTATTTTTACGATCCTGCATTATTTCAAATTCATTCAATGAAAATTTTAAAGTTCTTGATATTACTTTAAATAACTTAATGAACTTAACATTACTTAAAATACCTAATAAAGCAATTTAGTTGCAATTAATTGATTGCTACCATGTACCCGCTAGAATATGTCCGTTATTTCTTTTTTCGAAAATTCGTTATTTTACGGAAAAATCCCTATAAGCTCTAGTATTTTTTCTGTTTTACAGCTGAAAAGGGATTTTTCCTCTTATTAGCTACTAAGTCCAGAGGTCTATCGAAAAAACGTTTGGTTTCATGTTGATAAACAAGTCGATGGCCCCACATCACTAAACAAAATTCCCATATTAAAAAATATTTCAAATCCCCGCACCAGGACCGTCATTTCGCAATTTTTCCCGGGGGGGGGGGGGGAGGGAAAAGGGTCTAACTCAATTTAAATTGCATTAAAAAAATCATATGCATAGCTATAAATACATTATTTCCCAAGCCAGAGGGGGGTCAATTGACCCCCCCCCCCCCCGTAAATGATGGGCCTTCCCCGCACATAGCCTAAAATTTATGGTTTTCTTCAAAAAAAATAAGAATTTTTTTTTAAATTAAAGATTTATTTTTAAGAAATTTCCAAGTTGAAATGCAATATGTTGAAAAAAAAAATTGCCATCATTTACGAAATAAAAATAAAAATGATTAAAAAATCCCTTTTTAAAGAAATTTTTCTTTTCATTCCCCCCCCCCTAAATTTGAGTGCCAAGTAGGATAATTTAATATTGCATAGAAGAAACATTTTTTTTAAAACGTAAATTCCCCTCTACATTGATTACATTTTTCAACTTGAAACTGTTTGAAATATTATATCCTTACTTTGAAAAAAAGAAAAAAAAATCAATTCTCTTAAATTTTTATTTTGATTTAAATCCTAAATGTTGATTAAGTTTTTTTATTTCTAATCAATGCTTAACATATAGTTGCTTATAATTTGTGTTGCTATTTGGTAACTCCCCCCCCCCCTTTTGAAAAGAACCAAAAAAAAAAAAAAAAACTAGTGAAGCTGGACCAAATCAGAATCGGAGCAGTGCAAGGTAAATGTTTCCATGTCTTAGATGCAAGCGTAATGGGGGGGGGGGGGAGACTGACATGGAGTTCAGCCCTGGATTTTGACAGCCCCATATTGAATTTGGAAAGAGAAATTTAAAAAATATGAATTATTGAAAGTATATTTTAGCCGTTTAATATTTACTATATTATTCTCTTCTGCTTTATTGTGTGTCTTAAAACAGATGTTCTTAGTATAGTTATTTTTGTTTTCTTGGTCTAATGATATGGATTATTTGCAGTTCAGTAAAAAAAAAAAAAAAACTGCATATTTTGTAGTAAAGAAATATATGATGAATAAAAAGAACATGGGTTATACAAGTATTGCGGGAGTTGGAGCTGATATTTTAGGGCAAAGGAATTGTAATAGTCTGGTTGAAACACTGGCGTAGATAAGGGGGTAGTTTTGGGTATAAAACCCCCTCTGAAATGGTAAAGATTGTCTAGAATTTGACCAATTTTTCTTGTAAAACAATGAAATTAACTCACTTCTCCCGAAGAACCCGCCCCTCCCCTCATCCTCCCCCAAATCCGGGTCTAGCTACGCCACTGGGTTGAAAAGCATTTTCGTGCAATTAACAATCCAGTTGAAAAAATTGATAACAATCTAATTGAAAATGAATCTCTTGGTGATCATTCAGAAAAGGATAACTTTAAAACCTTTAGTTCTGAGGACTCTGAAGAACAATCTCCAGACCTTAAAAAATTAACAGAATCTCCAAAGTCGTTGCGGGAAAAATTATGTAACTAGCCTATAGCATTTAACATTACTTTAGCCGTCCTAAACACATAAATGTTTAATAATGCAGTTATTTTTCTTTTCTCCCCCAAGATGATTGACGAAAAAGATAGCTAATAGTGAAATACTTTATTTTGGAATTAAGGAATGTTTATCAGAAGATCACGATAAATGATTTCCAGAAGGTTTGACCGTAATTATTAAGTATAAAAATATAATGATTACTAAAGTTATTCTTGTTATTAAAAATAGCTAAAAAATTAATGTATAATGCAATATATTCATGAAATTTTTGGAAAATTCATGGTGTGGATATTATAGAGATTTATTTATTTATTTATTTATTTTTTTGGTTATTTATTGTGTGCTTGTTTTTCATTATTTTAGGTATACTACTTTTCTTCACTTGGAGCAGATTGGATAAAGCATATTTTGGCTAATCAGAATAGTCTGCAAAAACGTGGCTGGAAGGGAAGAGGGGACAAAGTTTCACCATATACATATACGAGTGGCAGCATGATATTTCGTAAGTTAAGTAAAATTCAAAATTTTTACCATTTGTTTTTGTACAAGTTTTACCTTAGCCATTTAACTAGCAATAAAAAGTTAAGTACAACAGCATCCCTTTTCATGGACATTTATGAGTGGGGGGGGGGGGGGGGATTAATCTCAAGGTTCCAAATTTTGCTTTGTGTATTTAATTTATATTCAATTCCAGGTATTTGTATGAATTATGTGTATCATAGGACATCAATTGCTACAATTTTTTGTATCTAAATAGTATACACATGGGTGACAGTATTTATAATATAAATTTAAATGTTTTTCAATATTGCTTCATTTAACAGCTTAACATGTGATAGTGTTGCTAATTATAATAAATTTAGTTTTTTTTCCTTATATATACTGTAAAAGTGCTTGTAAAAAAATGATAGACTTGAGTTCCCAACTTAATTATCAAATTGTGTCATTGCTTGTTATTATGAAAAAAATAGATGGTGAATCGGGGGGGGGGGGGGGATTTTATTGGAGAAATAAGGGAATTAGCATACACAATATATTGATGAAATTTTTAGAAAATGTATGTTTTTAGATAATTACAGCAAAATTAACTTCTGCCCTTTGAATTTTTTTACTTCTACCTATGTGCATGTGTGCTTGTAATAAAGATTCTGTGCTATTCATTAAATATCTAAACTATTATTTTTAAAATTTTAAAATATAATAAGCTATGAATTGCGACATGACAGCTTTAATTAATCATGCTTTGCTGTTAAGATGTCTGCAGATTAAGATAATATTAATTCTTAAGTTATGAAATATGTTATACACGCTCAGGCGGAGAGACCTTCAAAGTTTTGCTTAAAATGTATTTCAAGGTGTTGTAAGTGCAACATATTTTATGTTTTAAACACTTTTTTCCCCTTTTTGTGGCAAGAAAAAAATAATTTTAATCTTCATGTTCTTAGTTTGATGAGAATTTCAAATTAATATAAAAGTCGTTTTTCCTAATGTCTCTTCTGTGTAACATCAGTCACAATTTTTGATTTACCTTAATTCCACACAAAAATGCTTTTTATGTCTAAAAACAGGCATGGGTAGCTTTATTGTACTCTATCATGGTATTTCAGATCAATTTCAGAAAAATAAAATTAAACTTCAAGACAGTGTAGATTTTAAAAGTTGAAAAACTTAGTGAAGTTGTAACGTCAGTGGAATGACCTGAAAGAGATTACATAGCGTCAAAATGAAAGTACGTGCAGGGTGGGGCAAAAGTAATGACCTGGTTTTGAAGGTTTATATAGAAAAAAACTAATGCAGTTTGAGACTTAAAACTCTTTTTTATCTGTATATAATCCCATTTTTTTGCACTAAGTTTTGAATACCAGTTCAGCAAGAAGGCGGCCTTCTGCAGCAATACACTGATGCAGACTATTTCTCCACGCAGAGAGAATAGACTACATCTTTGTGTGCATATCAATATCCCGCGTAATGTTACGGTCCATAAGCTTTTTTTTGTGGGGTTATTTGAAGGAAAATGTTCCCCATACTTTAGAAGAGCTGAAAGACCGAATTTTCAAGGAAATATCCACAATACCCCCTTGAAATGTGCAGAAAAGCTTCTCAAAACTTCAGAAATTGACCGCCTTAGTGGCGCTGAAGGCAGTCATCTTGCTGAAGTGGTATTCAAAACTTAATGTTAAAAAATGGGATTTTATGTAGATCAAAATAAAAAAAGTTTTAAGTCTCAAACTGTATTAGTTTTTTTTTCTATAACCGTTCAAAATCGGGTCACTACTTATTTTTTTGAACTCTAAGATGGGGCTGCGATTATGGAACGTTCTTATGATGATTTTCAAGCTCGAATTAAAGAAAAAAAGTGGTAATGAAGATTTTGTGCATTGTACATCACATAATCTGAACTGAAATGATTCAGAGGAGATTATAACTGTTATAGTTGTGTTTTACAATTTGAACATCTATGTTAGTAAAAGTTTACCCAGATGGGTCATGTTGAAAGAATGTTCAACGGAATGTATGGTAACAAAAACACTAAAGAGCTTATTACTAGATAGTTTTCTAGATATGATTGATTAATAGCAATGAAAGTTAACTTGCTCAGCGTGGTTAAATTGTGTTTCGTGTATCATAATAATATCAACTAAAGGTATGGCCTATGGAAATAGCAAAATCAACTACCTTACAAAAACAAATGTCTTCCTGCAAATTCATTTTGATGCTAGTATTTCAAATAAAAAAAAATTGCAAATATTAGATTAACTTCAAAATCCTGGAGTATCGTCGGATGAAGCCAGTTGTTGTCTTCAAAAGAAGAACATAACTTTTCTTTAAGCATTTCGTATGAGCTTCGATAGTTTAATGAATGAAGCAAAAAAGCTTTCAGAGATGTGCAAAACTGAAACTATTACATTACCCAAATTCGAAGCTACAAATGGAGCCTCTTCATCAGTGCATAAAAGAAGAAGAAACGCTCAACACACAAGCAAGAAAGCTGCAGTGAACAAGGCAATAACCAGAGAGACACCGGTATTTATACCAAATGTGTCGGATTAGCGATTGACCAATCAGAGGCCAGGAACAAGGCGGGAACAGAGCCCGAAGGAAAAGGCGGGAAACGAATATGTAAATTGCAGGAGAAAACCAAAAATGGAGAGAAAAATTATAAAAATTGTTTCCAAATGTCAGGAAAATATGGAGTGCTGGAAAAATCATTTACTATAGAATGAGAATTTTTCCAAATGTGATAAGCTTCCCAAAAATCAAGTTCATAGACAGAAGAGCATTTGCTGATAATTCTAGCAGAAGAAAATTCAAAACAATGATCTAAAGTCCAACAATGCTGGGCAATGGAAGAACGTGCAAGTTCTTTACGCTTAACATAATTTTCATGTTCTTTCAGACGGTGCTTTAAGGCACGTTTAGTCTGACCTATGTAAAACAGACCACATTTGCAAGAAATACTACAAATACCCCAGTTGTTGTGCAAATCAATGGGATACTTCAAATTTGTAAATTTTATTTTATTCACAGGGGAAAATGCAGTATCAAACCCAAACTTCTTCAATATTTTAGCAATTTGCTGACTGATTTTTGGATAAAAAGGTAAAATAATAGTATAAGCAGGCTTGCACTTAGAAACATTGCCAGAAGGTGAAGGCTTGATTAACCTGTTATAAATAGAATCAACGACCTTAGGAGAATAACCACGATCCAAAGCCACAGCCTTAATGTACGAAAGCTCAGCATCCAAAGAGTTAGAAGAGGAATATATATTCAAAGCACGGAAAACAAGAGCCTTGAAAGAGGCCAACTTTTGGTTTGGGGGGTGAGAAGAACATTTGTGAGGAGGTAGTGTAACAGCAAAGGGCTTACGAAACACTGAAGTCATAAAATCGTCATTACTTTTAGTAATTAAAACGTCCAAGAATTTGTGCTTTTTCACGTTGTTTTATCTTTGTACTTACATTTTTGCACAAAGTATTTTGATCATTTGTCTTATATTACATTACCCACTAAAAGAAAGAGGAAAGTTAAATGTTTTTTCAATAAAATGGAAAAATATTCTCAGTTTAGGGACCCATATTACTGATTCAAAGCTAAAGTTTTCTATGCTGTGATTGATATAATGGTCAACCAAATTCATCAAAGGTTTGATCACTTAATTCCTCAATTAACAATATGTTCAATTTTAAAGTCCCAAAGCATTAACTGAGTACACTGATAAAGAGCAACTAAATTTTGCGAAAAGTACCAAAACGATGTATAAGTCTCAATTACACCATAAATTATAAGTTGGTGAGACATTTTGGAAAGTGAAATAAAGGAGAGACACTTGACAAATATAACTGAAGTTGCTCATTTAGTGATGATCGAGAACAATGTTTTATCATGTAGTCTCCCAGACGTATGCACTACATTTTCGTTCTTTCTAACTTTGCCAGTAATATCATCATCAGCAGAGATCATTTTCCAAACTGAAGCTAATCAAATCATACCTCAGAAGTACGATGACAGAAGGAAGATAGAAAGCGTCAGGGTTCTTACACCTCGACGAACTTGGGCAAAAATTTCTTAATTGTAAAAACGAAGACGCATATTTATTGACACAGATTAATATAGCATTGATTTTCTTGTCCAACTAGTGTCTAATTTGAGCGCGAATAGTTTCCTTTGTATTTATTATTATTACTTAATTCAATTTATAAATAAATAATAGCAACCCCTAACGAAATTTTGAATATAATTACTTTAAGATAGTATGTTATTTTCTAGTATTATTCAGATAAATTTCATTTCAAGCTGGTAAGTGCATGCAATGTTTCAATTCGTTACCTTCTCGAAATACCGACTTTTAAAAACAAATGCGATTTAAACGATTTAAATCATCTTAAATTTAAATAAAATTAATTGTTACCAATATCAGAGTATCTCCGAAGTGTTTTTTTTTTTTATTTTTTATTTTTTTGTGGTAAGCCAAAGATAGGGCGCACTTATAAATCTTGCAGGGGGTGCACCTAAATCTATGCACGCCACTGTCCTTGAAGAACATTTCACAGGTAAGTAAACTTCTCTTTGCATATTCTCCATAATTCAAAAGAGTTTCAATGTAAGATCTGAATGGATATGTATTACTTGCAGAGGAGATATTTCGGTCGTTGAGGCTGACGTCTACTTGAGAAAAAAGAGAATGTAAGAATAAATTAACTGGAACGACGGGTTCTTTGTCGGGTAACGGTGAGCCGTCCGCTTTGACAATTTTCATTTTCATGTAAATGTAGGAGGCACTTAAGTCGTTGTATTCTTCACCGCTTCCTGAGATGTTGAACTCCGCAGAGCCTCCATCACGAATATTTGCTATGGGGTGATATTCTTCTGCAAATTGTCCTTTTTCGATAGCAACTTGAGTAGGTGGGAGAGTGAAAAGGTCTAATTCACTCTTCACACATACAGATGGTCTTGATGGATGAGTGAAGACATTTTATTAGGAGAAAATATCGTGTGCTTTCACCTTCTTGGTTTTGAGAAAACTGACTCATTTCTTGGAGAGCTTGCGCTTTTATTCCTTCTACCTGATCCGATCATTGTTTTAAATTTAACTGCAGCTTTCGCCGTCAAATTCTTACTGGCTTCTTTCAATCGTCGCCTCGCTGCCGCTTTTATATTTTCATCACGTGATACATCGTTGAACACATCCACTCCACTACTTAAAATTTATTTTCCGACTGCCTTGGCACCCGACTTAAAAAGTGGGACGGCTGCCCTAAAAAGCGATTTGAAGAGCCCGCACTGATAGGGTGCACCTTGATAAAAATTAAGTCCGTTTCCAGTTTGATTCGTCTAATAATCTTCGAAGGATTTTTCACAACAACGGTATGGGATATACATCCTGAGAGATACTTTTGACGGAAGTGAAGTTTCACGTACGAGCGCCTGCGCTCAAATGCACTAAATCTCCGCTGTACGTCCTTATAACGTTTCAATTTTGTCTAAAATTTTACGATTGACAGGTAAATAATGAGGTCTCTCGTATTCTACACTGACGACTTCTCCATCGTTTCCGCTCACTCTGATTGTTCTCAATAAAGAGGCGAAAACGTTTCCGACAACCTGAGGCTCGATAATATCTGTATGAATCATTAATACTCTGAAATGCGCGTTTGGATCGGCTATTTGAGAACTAAACACGGTATGTTCAATATTTTCATCTGGTGGTCCACCAATGATTGTAGGAGGGAACTCCACCGCCACCGCATGCTGATGCAGAACTATCCTTTTCCATCTACTTTTATGTGAAAAAAAAATAAAACAAAAACATAAAACCGGACTAGTGGAGAACAACAATAACTTCACTTACCCGTGCCCGGGGGAGGGCAGCCCTAAGGCCACGGGCTAACAGGGTAAAGGAGTGAAGTAGAAAAGTGGAGAACAACAAATTTCTTTCCTCTACCCCGTTCCAGGTTCGGGCAAAATCTGGTTGCCTCACTGCACCCCCCTCCCCCGTTCCGCTTCAGATCCCTGATTTTGTTAAAAAAAAATACATTAAAATTTTCAACATAGACTTTAAAGTAATGCCATTTTATAGTATATTTATCTTTACCTAGTATTTAAAACTTTTTTCTAGTCACGAACATCTAAAATTCGAAAGTAACTGTTCTCGCTTTTAAAAAACGAAACATAAGTTACTTCTAATGTAACTTAAGGTTATTATTATTATTATTTTGTAAATTAATATGAATTAAAATGTAGTTTTAAATCAAGAAGCATCCGTTAATAACGTTTAATCGTTAACTGAAATAGTATCGAAGAACTGGTTTGGAATTTAGGCGAGATGACTTGACGGGGGGGGGGGGGGTAACTTAATAAAAGGGGATGATTCTTTTTGAAAGGAGAGTCCAATGTATTCGTCATTTTTTATTCATTTGTGCTTGCTGCAAAAATACTTCCAACAATTTTTTTTAATTACACGTTCACATAATGCGACTATTCTGGCATGAAATGAATCATAACTTAAAGATAATATTTAAGTGCAAAAGCTAATTTATAGGTTTTAGCAGAAAAATAAATATGAATTCAGCAGAAAAACTTATGACTTATGGAAGTGAATAAAATTCCTTGTGAATTTGATATGTTTTATGCGTGGTGTTTCTGTGTTTATTTGTTCGTAATTTCGTATTAGTCCATTATTTTTGCTATATTATGAATAATGAAGAAAAATTAGTTTTAAGGTACAGTTAGTGAGTTCAAAGTTATTTTGATTGTTCGGTAAAAAATTCAAAATTTTTCTTTCTTTTTGGATCTCAAAATGTTTTGTACACAAAAATATTCTATCTACAGCTTAAACCATATACTTTTCAAAAGAATGTAATTTTCACGCATTTAAGTATAATAAAAAAAATTGATAAATACACAAATACGGGTAATTCTCGCACCTCAATAAATTAAATTTATTTTTAAAGTTTTGTTATTTCCATAATTTGATTATAAAGTTTTATTGATCATTTTGGATCACAAACACCGATGCTGATTAAGATTTAAATTTACTTCTTGTTAAAAGCTTAAAAGGAAATTTTATTAGGCATTACACTTTTAGGGTAAAATTGCGCCGGTTATTTTTTCAGAATTCAAACAATTAATTAGGGTAAAACAGTAAAACATATTATCTTTTGTTGTAAACCTAAGCTCACTTTATACAAATTAAGTACACATGTAATCATCATAATTGTTATTATGCTCACAAACGTCATTAAAAGTTCAAAAATAAAACCAGAAACGTGATCTATAGCGCAGTGCTTTCTTTGTGAACTGCAAGTATATATGTTTATGTATTATAGCGTGACTTATGATAAAGGGGGTAGGGGTTATAATGATGTTTGACATTTTGTGACAAAAGGAGGAGGGGAGCCAAAAATATATCGAAAAAAAGTGCCCCTAAATAATAGCGCAAATACATTTTCATGAATAATTTTATTTTATGCAGATAAAAAAAAACATATTAATCTGATTTTGAAACTTTAAAACCAAATATTTGATTTGGTTTTTTATATATATACCGTAATTATCGGTGTATAGCCCGCGCGTTATCTACAAAATAACTCCTTTTTTACTACCTGCGGGAAATATAACGATACGGGCAATACAGGAAATTCAAAAAAAAAGTATTATTAAAAAAACAATTTCCGTTCAAAAATATCGAAATATCTTTTCCTGCAAAACAAAATGCAGAGAAATAAATCGTAGCTTTCGAAACAATGGTCCAAAGCAGATTGGGGCTCAGGCGCTACAGGCGAATGTATTGTTTTCTAGGGGTGTATTCCATGTTTTTTCCGGGTGCGGGTTATACAATGATGCGGGCTTATACACCGAACTAATTTTTTTTAGAATGAATTTTTCTTCCTGCGGACTATACAACGATGCGGGCTATCTACCGATAATTACGGTATATATATTTGATTGGAGATAATTTCTGAAAAGTTGAAAGACATTTTTTTTTTTTTTGGAAGAGCGTGGAACAAGAATTGGGTAGAAAGTATCCAGAGGTTTTTTTCTTGGAAGTTGGATTCACAAAAGCAAGCAGCTGCATGGATGACTGCCTTGAAGATAAACGGGAGATCCGCGGTGACCATTGATATTGACGGGACAGCTAATAGCCCCTAATTACCCCCTAGTGTGAAAAAGGGGTTCGGAAGAACCGATCTTGTTCCAACCCCCCCTGAGGAGGCCTAATCTCCCCCCGCGGACGGGTCCGCAGTGTAGGATCCATACGATGCTGACGTCACGATCCGAAAAAACCGTAATCTCGGCTTCGCTACTCCCGTACTGGTTCGCGGACGAATTTCCTACACTGTCGCATTTCTGTCCGCCGTGCTTTTAGTGGTGAAAAGCGATCCGATCGGCGAAGTTTTGAATGCAACATGGCTTCTTTGTTTATTTTAGATCTAATTGATCAGCAAAAGGAAGAAGAAAGGATCCCTCAAAGATATATTAGAGACAGGGAAAATGCATCCTGATGAACATTTAATCAAATATTTCAGGATATCAAAAGAAATTACTCTGTACGTAGCAGACAGAATTAGATGTCATCTTCCGCTACAAGGCTTTCCACCCGAACTTAAAGTAAGTACCTACAAATTAATTAGTTTAAATGAAGTTATTATTTAACTTTTTATTATGTAGTCAGATCATTAATTTTTTATATGTAGTCAGTAAACTTTGCTCAGCATAAAATTCCAGTCAGTTGTGATTTTTTATGTCTCAAAAGGATATGATTAGTTGTGTTAATGGCTTTCAATTTATTTCGTACACATTATCGTATGAAAGCTAAATGTTGTATATAAATTAATACAATCAGTATAAACTTATAATCTGATGTAAACTATTTTACATTATGACCCTGTGGTTGAACTCATTAAAAACAGCACTGCACATTTAGTTTCAATGACTATCACTTAGGAATAAATCGTTTACTCTGTAATTCATGCATGGTTATTAATTATCTTTAAAACAAATATCACATTATATATATATATATATATATAACTGGGGATTTTCTAGTCTTATCAATTAACAAACTTGAATTACATGACTTCATGACTATGTGCTGAGTGTTATTTGCTTTTGGTTGGTATGTAATAAAACATCACAGTGTATTTATTATAATGTTGTTTCACTTTTGTGAGAAAATGTATGTACTACTTTTGTATTGATAGCTTTTTTCATTTTCAGACTGTCAACAATCTGATTCAACAAAATACTTATCATAGGTATTCATGCCAATTACCTAGGCAGTGTTCATGATGTGTTCATCTTTAGCCGAAGTTTGTCAAGAGAGCATGAGAGAGGGAATGATAATGCATGGTCTATTGGTAAATGTTGCTTTATTTTTTTGCAGACGAGTATTGAATGACTTGAAAAGAGTATTGAATGACTTTAAAATGATGAATGAAAATTCGAGTTTATTAAATGTGTCGTCTGTTCCTGAAATCAATGTCTAAATACAGAGCTGTCAAATGACAAAAGCATTCCATATTTACGCCTTGTTGCAACCATCGGCTGAAATCCACTGCAACTCACAGAACCCTTGTGGTGTGAATTGAAATCACGTTTTTCCGTCACGGGTGAATTTTGTCCATCGATCCTTCGGTTGTATGTGTGAACCCAGCATTAATCACCCATTGTTAAACGGGTCCCCAGTATAGGACCCAGGAGACGAGTATTGAATGACTTTAAAACATAATCGTAATAGCAAAATTGCTTTTAATTGCAAAACTGTTGGGTTTTTTTTCTTTGAAATCAGTATGAAAATCTATGAGAGAATCTTATTTTATAGAAACATTACAGTCTAGCTTGTGGTTGAATAATGTCGAGTCAAAAAGGAGTAACTAAATATATAAAAGTAAATATACTGCAAAAGAGGAAAAATGATATTTTATGTCTGATCTGAGGAACCCGAAGTATTCCTTTTTTGCTTACTCCTCAGCTCAAGATTGTAATCCTAATAATTAACTTTCGCAGGGGAGGGGGAGATATCATTTGAATATAATTCTGAGATATTAACTGCATGTAATAAATTGCATATATATTACCGTAATTATCTGTGTATAGCCTGCGGGTTATCTACAAAAAAACTCATTTTTTACTACCTGCAGGCAATATAACGAGGCGGGCAATACATGAAATTTGAAAAAAAAAAGGTATTATTCAAAAGACAACTACCGTTGAAAAATATCGAAATCTCTTTTCCCTGCAAAACAAAATGCAGATAAATAAATCGTAGCTTTCGAAACAATGCTCCAAAGCAGATTGGTGCTCGGGCGCTACTGGCGAATGTATTGTTTTCTAGGGGGGTATCCCATGTTTTTTTCTGGGTGCGGGTTATACAGCGATGAGGGTTATACACCAAACTTAATTTTTTTAGGAATGAATTTTTCTCCCTGCGGACTATACAACGATGCGGGCTATTTACCGATAATTACGGTATATACACTGCAGTGGCGTTGCTAGCAAGGGTGACACCCGGGGCGGTTATTGATGGTGTCACTCTATGGAATAGGTTAAACAAAAAAAAATATGTAACCCTATTGGAAAAAACTCAAAATACCGGTATCAAAATCATACCTGAACCAGTAATAACATACTGGAAATTTCGAAGCCGGTATGAAATTATACTGGAAATTTTGAAGCCGGTATGAAATTATACTGGAAATTTTGAAGCCGGTATGAAATTATACTGGAAATTTTGAAGCCGGTATGAAATTATACTGGACATTTTGAAACCGGTATAAAACTATACTGGAAATTTTGTAGCCGGTATAAAGCTAAACTGGAAATTTTGAAGCCGGTGTGATACCATACTGGAAATTTTAAAACCAGTTTGAAGTCATTCTGGGAAATGTTAAGCCGGTATCAGGTCATTCTAGAAATTTGGAAGCCAGTATAAAACCATACTAGAAATTTTAAAGATGCTATGATACCATATAAGAAAATTTTAAACGGTAGGTAATCATCTCGAAATTTTTAATCTGGTACGATATACAGAAGTTTTGAAACCATAGTGAGGCCGCAGTAGCCTAGTGGTTAGGACGTCGGACTTCTACCTGGAAGGTTGCATGTTCGATACCCGCTGAAGATCCACCATGTACACTTGGGGATGCGTGCATGTAAAATCCGTGGACCCCACTTTCTCACTCCGTGCACAAGCACTCTAAGGCCTCGGCTAACAGGTAGGCGTCTGGTGGAGAAAATTGTGAAGGTATGCTGGAAATCTTGATGGCAGTTTCCAAACATGCTGAAAGTTTTTCTACCAGTTTGCAAATGTACTGATAATTTAAAAACCATTTATAAATATCTTGGTAATTTTAAAATCAGGATAAAAATATAATAGAACTATTCACATTGTATACTAGTGTAAGTTCTTGTAATAACTGCGTCCAGGAATGGACTAACAGGACTGTTGCTTCCATCCAGAAGGTGTCAGATTTAATTTTCAACCGTTATTTTTTAAATATCCGGAACTCGAACTGGTCAATACATGAAAAATCCAGACATCTGCGGCATATAAAATTTTATTTATGTATAGAATTTACAGGTATCAAACACCAGAGTCGGATATCTGGTATGGATAAGTGACACGAGAAACACCGATTATGCGGTATCCGCAGTGGCGTAGCTAGCAAGGGTGACACCCGGAACGGTTATTGATGGTGACACCCCATGGAAAAGATTAAATAAAAGAAATTATGTAAGCGTGAATTATGCATTGTGATGCAATACGTTTAAAAAAATCATCACAACTTTAAAACAGGAAAAAGGGTGGAGGGAAATGTCATTCTTATCATCGGCATCATAATATTTAAGGTATTTCTTGTCGGCAATGATGTGTTTCGCAGCTAAAAAACACTTTGCATTTATTTTGGGAAGGAAACACTTTTCTAAGTTGAAAATAGAAAAAGATTGACAGAAAAAATTATCCACTTTGAAGTATTTGCTTTGTTCATTGGAGCTTTTAAGGGTTTTTTTTTTTTTTTTTTTTTTTTTTTCGCGGTGGCTGTATCAATATCCTAAACATCATCGAACAATTTACTTACAGTTTGTTTGTGGACCTGTAACCAGTGTCGGATTTTAGGAGAGGGCACAAGGGGCCCGTGCCCCTCCCAAAGGAGTAAAAGAAATATCTAATTAAGAGACAATTAAAAAACGTATTTTTTTAATGAGAACTCGATTACAAAATGTTTTACAAGGGGTTTATAAAACTTTTGATTGATAACCCACTTGATTTGATTGATAAACCCGTTGATACTACATGGTGGTCTGCCCCACCCAGCCTGTAACTCTCTGCATTCAAACCTAAATCATATACTTTCTTTAAGGATATTATGTTAAAATAAAGCAGATTCCCATCATGGGTTTTAATTTTAAGTTCACAAACCCAAAAACACCACTCAATTTTATGTCCCATAAAGTAAGAGACTTGTACGACGTAAATTAATAGACATACATGTAGACTTATAACTTGTAAGAAAGTAAACAAACAAAGCTATTAACCAATCACAGTTAAGAGCTGAAGCTGCTATAAAAAACTGTACATGAAGTATTTTACTGCTCACAATTTAGGATAGTATATATTCTTCTAATAAAACTCCTTATCGCTAAGTTCATATGCATTTTAAACTTTTTAAGTAATTTTCATTGTTTTCAAGCAGTGTTGCGCAAATTGTAAGCTTTTTTAGGTCGGATGTTGGAAAAAACAGTGTTGGCAACAGTGATTTCCGCGGTTTGTTTTGGTTGGAATTCAGCATGTGGGGTTATTTACGGATACGTATTATTATTTATTAATCTTAATTTGATAATTTTTCAATTGATTTTTGTGATTATTGTCACATTAAGGGTTCAATTTTTTTTAATTTTTAATTTCCGCAACAAAGAGCTGTATGTATTTAATATACTGATTGAGTATAAAACGCATGCTTTCTTTCACGTGGTTTCCAACTTGTGAAAACGCATTTTTTAAGTTCTACATAAAAATATCCAATTTCGTTTAATTGATCTTTAAATTATTAAAATTGTCAAAATATCCTTTATGTCATCGTATTTGCATTTATTTATACTTATAAGCATGCCCCAAGTTCATGAATTGAAAAATTCCTTAAAATTATTCAAAATTTGCATCAAAAATGAAGCAAAAAATGCCAAGAAAGTTGCAAAAATGCGCTTAAAGTTTTGTACAAAAAAGCATTGAAGTCGAATTTTTATTTAATCGGTTTAAATATTCTCTCTCTCTCTCTCTCTTTTTTTAAGTCATCATTATCTTCAAATGATTTTTTTACAAAATTAATGCAGCAAATAACTGGTAAATATGCATTTTAAAAACATAAATGTCCCAAATGTGAGAATGAATTACATTGAATAGATATTTTTTTTTAAAATATCAAGAATGATCAATCGACTAATCCAAAAGAAAGTTTTTGTATCTTTAAAAGTTCTCTTGATGCATACATAACTAAGGCAAATTTTTCCGATTTGCCTTTATGTAATTTCATGACAATAGTATGTATGAAATTCTACCCTTGTCTTGTCCTTTTAAGCAGTTCTGCACACTTAGACCAGGTACTGAGTACTTGGCCTTTGGCCACGGACTGCTCATCCGAGTACTGAGTTACCAAGTATCAATCATGTTTTTAAAAAAGAGCCACTGTATACACATGAAGCAGCGTTTGAAATTACTGGTGGTCATGGACGTAACTAAGTTATTTTCTAACTGGGGCAAGACCAGGATTTAGCACCCGCTCCCCCCTTATATACACAAAAAAAGTAATATGTATTTAGGTAAACACGCACATTTAGTCAATTTGGTTCCCCTAAAATAATCTGGAGCCCCTCTATAGTGACGTCCCTGCTGGTGGTCCACTGGTCCGAGACCACTAAAATCCCCCTCGCACCACAAAAAAAAAAAAAAAAAAAATTATCAGTGGTCCGCAGGACCAGCGACCTTACTCGCCGTTAATAGACCTTTTAGAACGCTGGCAGACTCATACAGTTTTTCCGGATGATATCAGCACAGACTGAACAGTATTTGTTTAGTGTAGCGCACAATGGCTATTGATTTTATTATTAATTAATTTTTCCGGTTAATCATATAGTTATTTAATTTTTTTAAAACTTTATTTCCATAGTAACCTTATATTGTTTTAATGAACTATTAAATCAATTAGCTTAGGTTAATTAAGTTTTATTAAAAATAAATTTACAAATGATCATTAGGTGTAAAAATGATATTTTAAACTAAAGTACTATATATTTTGGTTAAAGTGGACCAGTGACATTGTCTCTGGACCAGTAGATGTTCATGTTATACATGCTACAGGTCCAAAGGACCTGTAGCTTTTTTCCAACGCTGTTTAACAGTTTCTAACGCTGCATGAAGTATTTTTCATTTACAAATTTTTCTTTAAATCATAGCTTCCTTTTATTAAAAACCCACAGTTTTTTTCAACCCTAGTTCGTATTCTAGTAATCACACAAATCAATAATTATATATTAGAGTGTCCGTTAACTGCATGGAGTTTTAAGAACCAGTGCTGTGCTGTCGTTTTTAATATTTTAAAAATGCAATTTTTTTATGAATAAAACCGACATTGTTATTAAAGTTTTAACCATTTAATGATTAATTATTGTTATATACTAAGAAAATCATTTAGTTGTAATACGAGTATTACTCTTATTATGTCTAAGATTAACTGCATGCTTTTGGGTATGTATGCTAGTTTATATTAATCAGCCAGTATCTTTATAGTATTTTTATACCTAACTTTTTTAAGGCTTTAACTACCAGCATATATCCACAAATCTGTTTGTCTGAACGCTAAAAAGAAGTATCCAAAAATTGCATAAATGGCGATACATCTATTTTTTGTGAAATAGGCAAAACTGGAGAGTTCCAATCACCATTAGTCGTAGATGCCCCATTTTCGACCTTTTTTTAGATTTTTTGAGAAAAAAACGCTTTCGCCATAGAAAATTTTGTTATTGGCTAACGAATAAAAATGCCTTAAAACGGGGCTTCTTAGGCTGGCCATACACGTAGAGGTGTATCGCAGAGATAAACCGCGGAAGTTTACCTCTTGAGGCGAGAAGCTTACACGTAGAGGTGTACCGCACAGGTACACCCCAAAGGTAAACCGCGGAGGTTTACCATCTTGAGGGTAGGAGCTCACACTCCTCTGCCTCTGCTGTTTAGTTGAATTCATGGCCTCTATACGAGAAGACGCGATTGCAGTTGTCGGTTCAGTGGCGCACCCAAGGAAGGTTTGGTGGTTCACCCCTCAAAACTTGACTTTTGTGAAATAAATAATATTTTTATCTTTAAAATTTATAAATCTCAGAAAATATTCTACAAAAACAATAATTCTATTGCATGCTTCCACAGACTTATAAATGGATTTTTCTCTATTCCCCACTCCCATAAAATTTCTTATCATAAATTATCTAAATATATAGCATAATGCATTCATAAAATATGAAAAGATTCATTTTGGGGTGTGAAAGTGGGGTGGAATGAAGGGTCGTGGAAATGAAAATCGGCACCAAGTGAGCACAATACAAAAATCTTTTATAAACCTAGTTCCACAAACTTATTTTTTAACTTTGTTCATGCTTATCGACATGATTGTTCGAAGTTTTGGGCGTTTTTCTAATATAATGTAAATGCAAGTTAGGCTCCTTTTAGAGAGTCCCCCCCCCCACTTGGCACTCGCCTCATGTCAGATAACGCGATAACACGACAGATTGTGTAGAGTTGCTTGATTTAAAAAAGAAAAAAACAAAACCATATAAATGAAACCCCCCCCCCAAAAAAAAAAAAAAAAAAAAATATTTCTAGGTGCGCCTATGGTTAAGATTAAAAGGAAATGCCGTAAAACATGCGACTGGTTATTAAAAAGAAATCTGTACAGTCATGTCAATTTGTTGACATGTTGATTACATCAAAAATGAAACCGCTAAGCACAAAGAAACTTAAGTGAAATTAAACAAAACCACTTAAACAGAAATAAACTGAATGCAAATAAAAACATTTGCGCAAGTTAAAACAGAAATTAAACACACCCTATTTCTGCGCTTGTCTGAGTACAAGTGACTGGAGGTAGACCTCACACACGTGTCGACCCACACACACATGGAGGTCTGTTCACCTCTGAGATAGAAAATATAATTTTTCAATTCCACGAAGTTTTAGTCTAGAGGTCTGTTTGCCTCTGGAGTTTCATCGCACGAAGGGGCACA
Source organism: Octonoba sinensis (assembly GCA_038502835.1). Classification (NCBI taxonomy): domain Eukaryota; kingdom Metazoa; phylum Arthropoda; class Arachnida; order Araneae; family Uloboridae; genus Octonoba; species Octonoba sinensis. The sequence goes on along the minus strand of CM076598.1, from coordinate 5,522,869 downwards.
CACGCCGAGGTTGATCTCTCGAAGCGGACAATAGAGGTAAACCTATGCGGTACACCTCTACGTGTAAGACCAGCCTTAGGACGATTTATGAATGTTCTTGCTTTCAGATCGGTGCAGTAAGTATCTCTATTTTTATTCTTTCTATTACGTCTCCATGTTTAAAGTGGCTGCGAGCAGGAGGCGAAAGCCCCGATGCTTTCTGGTATCATGCTGGTTCAAGTATAACACCTGTTTGGTATTGACTTCAGATTCATATTGGAACCAGTATCTCCCTAGACTATAGTGTTCCATAATGGAACCAATATTGTACTAACTAATCTGGTATCAAGCCGGAAATTTCTTTCTAGGTATCATATTAGAGCCTTATATTGGAGCTAGTATGGGAGTGGATCTGGTATGTTACTGGTTCCAATATCATAATGGAAATTTATCCCGGTTATATGAGACGGGCTGGTATGATAGTGGATCCGGTATAATACTGGATCCTCTATCTTACTGGAACCGGTGTTTCAAAAACCGGTATAATTTTTTTATACCGGGATTTTTTTTCCAATAGGGAAGCGTGAAATATGCATTGTGATGCAATACATTTTTAAAAAAATCATAACTTTGAAACAAAAAATGGGGAGAATGTCATTCTTATCATCGGTGTCATAATATTTAAGGTATTTAATGACGGAAATGGTGTATTTAGCTGCTAAAAACATGCTGGATATATTTTTGAAAGGAAACACTTTTCCAAGTTGAAAATAGAAAGAAATTGATAGAAAAAATTATCCAGTTTGAGGTATTTGCTGTGTTTAAGGGAGCTTTTACAAAAGTTCTTTTCTTTCTATAGTGTCTGGGTGTCACCCATGAACAGGTGGCACCTGGGATGGGCTTAGCTATGCCACTGATATGCTGCCAAGTACAAATAAACCATTTTAAAACCAACAATGTATGAAGTCTGCCATTTGATACAGTACTAATCATTTTATAAAGTGCCAGAATTTTCCACTTTGCTAATAATATACATATATTATTATATAGACTTCATACATTGTCGGTAACATGTATAAACCATTTATTTGTGCTTGGTATATACCTTCATTTTTCGCAACTTTTAAAAAACCAAAATGTCTAACTATATTTCCTGATAACTTTTTTGTTTTATTTGGGACATAGCGGATATCCTTTAGAACCGTGGCTAATGACCCCATTTGCTAATCCAACATCAAGAGCAGAAGAAAGATTGAATCGCACACATGCATCTGCGCGATCCTGTGTTGTCAAAAAATGAAATAGCGGTTTTGAAAGGACGAATCCGCTGCCTCTAATACCCCCTTATTCACAATAGCGAGTAATCCTTCAATGTTGCTACTGTTGAAGATAATTCACGAATTCTGACGAAAACGGTATTCTCAATCACGAACGGAAGAAAATCCCGGAATTATATCAGCGGATTATAGCCTCGAAACTGAGCCACCGATTCGGAGGTTTAATTCCGCTATTATAGCCTCTACGACCTATTTTCAAACAACCACAACAAACGTCAACAAAGATGGCGGCCAAGTCGGTCTGTGTACCGTATGTTGATCCGAGATATTTATGAAGAAAATAATTAGTTGGTAAGTTACTTTCAAATATTATTTACATCTTTGTATTTAGATGAAATAAAAGCACATTATTCATACATTAATCATGTTATTTAATGGTCATGATTTTAATTACTAGACGTTTAAAGTGTCGATAAAAATACGAGTTATAAAATTTTTTGAAGTGTTGATCCCTATATTTTTAAATTGTTAACCCGTTGCTTTTCTTAATAACTGAATAACGATTTTGAACACAAATTTTGTTATTTTCAATACTTAAAGGTGAAACAAATGCAATACAGATCAATTTAAAATAAACTTAGTAAAACAATTCATAAATCAGTGTAAGTTTTATGAGTACAGAAAAATATTTTTTGTTTCATAAATGTACCGAAGTGCATAAATTATTTAATAACTTCTTTCCTAACATTGTTTTTATAATGAATGAGCAACTGTAATGAGTAAAAAGATTTTCTGTGGTTATGTTCAAATAAAATAAATACCTAAAAATAAAACAGGTCTACTATATTTGCACAAGCGAGTAAGTTCTTAATTCCTCCACTTTTTTCTAAAAAAAAAACTTTTGAAATTAAATGTTAAGAGTAAAATTTAGTTCAATTTAATAATTTACTCAAAAACTTATTCTTTGAATCGCTTCTCACATATACCAAGAGGCAAAGGCAAAACATAGTACTTTGTTGTTTGTACTGCTGTGAATGAGTATTTTGATATAATTAATTACATATTTTATTATTTAAATGTAATTTATGGAAAAGCTTTCACTTTTTATGACGGGAAAGGAAGTTATATTTTTACATTGCATATTCATTACATTTATTTATTTACATTTGATTTATACTATTATGTTAAGAAAAATGAGAATTTTTCCTGTTAGCAGGCAACCACTTTTTATTGCCAATGGAATCGAGTAATTCATAGCAGAGACAATGCATTTTTTTTATTGAAATTTCTCAAAATGAATAACTAGGGCACTTCATTTACATTCATATCGGTGTTTACATGTCTCATTTGATTTCTTATTAAGTGATAATCAGCTTAAAAATTTCATGTTAAGTGCGTAAAATACATATTAATTGATTGTTAACTCATGGTAACCAAACGTGTGTTTCATGCAAAGCGATAGTTCACTTTAAAGCGGTTATCACACGACAGGAATTTTAAAGCAAACGTTACTTCTACCTCGTTCTATGGGTAACCTCGAGAGCAAATTTTCGATCGGGAGTTTCCTACAGGTTTGCCACCGGTTTCTCGGACGGTTGCTCATAACGAGCTACCATTTTCTAATCTGTATCCTCGTGTTGGGCATTTGTTTACATTTTTTAAATTTGGAATTTCGATCAAACAAGTAGGTTTGATCTGCATTCAGGGGCACTCCCATGCAAAGTCAAGGGAGGTCACTGTGACCTCCTAAAAACTGTTTTTATTCCGCAAATTCTGACTGACTATGGTAAATTTGACCATTTGGTATAACAATTTGGTGTAAAAATAACATTTTCCCCCCTCCTACACGTTTGTACTTATTATACAGGTACATTATTGACTGACAGCTATACAGTTGTCAATAGCAAATGCAAGGCATCATATTTTATTTTATGTATATGTTACCGTTAAAGTATATAATGCAGTATTTCATAGAATACCTAGTTATTCCATGAAATAACTGATCGTGTCCGTTAAAGTGTGTAATATGTTATTAATTTGGCACTTTAACTAGTTATTCAATGAAATAACTAGGTATTCTATAAATTAACTAATGATAGACAATTAAATGAAAAAAAAGCAATTTATCTAATTTATGCAGCGTAGAAATGGTATTTATGGAAACGTACCATAAAATCATTTGTTACAACAAGGGCGGCCGTTTCTTGTGCCCAATCGCCAAAATCCTTCTTCGGTTATTTTTAACGGGCTGCAGATCGTTATTGTATGAAATAACTAGTTAAACCATGAAATACAAGAGAGTTTTACACTTTAACGGACACGATCAGTTATTTCATGGAATAACTAGGTATTCTATAAAATAACGGATTTCATACTTTAACGGTAACATATATAATGATCCCTTATTCTCAATAGGATCATTTTTAATTGTTTGAGCTTCGCGATTCAGTAAAATACGAAGTTTCAGTCGGGTAATTAAGAATTACCCCCCCCCCCCTCCTTTCCTAAAAATATAAGTTCAAAACGGTCCTACCTGCTTAAAGATGTCAGAAAATTTTGATTATAAATTGTTATTATGTTATAATGCGAAATGAATGAAATCTTAAGAAGTTTTGTTAAAAGATTTTACATACCTTACGAATTTTAGTAAAAAATTATATGCCATGAGTTTATTCATAACAAGATCCTTAATTTTAATGGAAATATATTAAGGCAATGGCGGTTAATAGCATAAGTGTCACTCGGGGGCGGTAATTTTTGGTGTCTCCCCTTAAAAAAAAAAAAAAAAAAAGAAAGAAAGAACGTTGCTGTGTTGTATGAATTTGTAGTTTTGTAGTTTATTTTATTTTCAAAGGGGAAAAAAAAAACACTTTCGAAATTCTTTTTTATTTATTTGGGGTAACTTTCACTAAACTATATTTATTTTCAGCTATGAAATGTTGAAATGGCACCTGAAAAATTGTATAATTAAGGTACATGTACTTTTCTAAAACTCTATATCTCATTTTGGGTGTCATCCAGGGTGGAGCGGCCCTTCCGTAGTGACCATACTGATTAAGAAATATAATTTGGTAAACTATTAATATATTGTATTCTGTGCCTCATCTAATATCATTCTAATTAAAAGTTTTTTCACGGTGACTCTAAATGTTCATTTAAAGTTATATAAAACTATTGTGTTCATAAGCAGGAGCGCTTCAGAGGGATATTTTTGGGAAGTGTGCACAATTTAATGAACATCAAGCTTCGAATTCTGGTGAAACATAAAGTGACACTGCAGTTTAAATTTAGTTAAAATAAAATGAGAGAGATTAGTTAAAATATTATCAAAAATGTAAAATATTATATGATGCCTAGAGTATAATTTTGCTGATAACTATAGAATGGTTGTCCATGATATATAAATGAAGAAAAACGCAAAAAAGAAAAAAAAAACGGTTGTTATACTGTCTCTAAATTTATCACTTGAAACGCACTTGCATTCTGGTAGCGATTTCATCATAAGACACTCTTTGCAATGTCTTGCACTAGTAAAGTAGCGACTTTACATCCTACAAATGTTTTTTCGGCATGATTTCGCAAATTTAAACCAAAAAAACTAATTTCGAAATCGCACTCTCCTTTTAACATTCATCCTTTGATCGCCACTCTTCAAATTCTTTACCACCATGTTTACAGGAAAGTTGATTTCACGTCACGAAATTCCAGCTCCATGATTGGTCCTTTCTTGATTTGCCTTAAATTAAACGTTCTAGAAGCAATTTTTTTCTTGGACAGATAACGAATTCCTTCTGATTCGAGCAACCGTGAGTTGGTATAGCACACGAGCATTCTGAGGAAACTATGGGGGAAATTGGTAGAAAAACCAGTTTCCGATAGAGTTGACGATTACTATTACGGTTGCATTTGCCTGTAATTCCTGCCGTGTGATAACCGCTTAAGCTAACATTACATGTTAATGAGGTACGATTGTATTGAGCTAACTCTCCACTGCACCTTAGGAGGGGTTTACATTTTAGTATTTCTCATTAAATAATTTGTGCTATCATTAAATATGACATTTTTGAATGTATTTGGCACATAATTAAAAGTGAGCCCCTGTTAACAGAAAAGTACTGGAAAATGTGTTTTATTCTGAAATTTTAATTATTCAATAATGATTTTATTATGCAATAATTTTTAATCATGATTCATTATTATCATCGAGATACTTAATTTTGCGGTTGCTTTTTTTCTTATTTTTCAATTTACTGTACATTTTCATGTATAGGTTGACTGGTGTATGAGTCAATCCCTAAACTTCATGATTTAAACGGAAAATTAGAAAAACTAAATTTTTGCATTTAAGGCGAATGCTATTATTCACAAAAAGGATTAGGCAGTACCATCTACAATTTGCCAAAGAACAGTACAATTTTAATTTTATGATTTCCTTTAATTAGAGGTAAATAGTAAGAAGCCTGAATATAATTTAATGACATGTTTCTTTGATTTAACAATATTCTTGATTCAAGTACAACATGTAACAGTCCATAGGCCAGTGGCTGGGTGGTATTCTTCCGTGGTACCATGCCACAGGTCTGGGGTTCAATTCCCGGACTGGGCAGGGTAGACTCAGCCTTTCATCCCTTCTGCAGGATCGATAAATTAAGGACCAAGCATACTTAGGAACTAAACACTGGGTGTTCCCCGTCAGGCCGTTCACTTGTGCTACTGCACCCCAGGACCAACAGTCTCAAAAACTGGGATGGGCACAGTAGGCTATGGCCCCCATTGTGCTGTTGCACCGCTGAGTTTAGTTTATGTAACAATTCATAGATAATTTTTAATCAAAGGTTGTACTGCTTTTTTTTTTCTTTTTTTACAAAATTGACAGTGTTGAATGAATTCCTTCTTGAAAATTCACTTTTATTTAACTTTATGCATTTTAAGAACGTGTTTTCCTATTTCAGCAGAGTCTGATGTAAAGAAATTGTGTGGAATATAGAAATCTTATTTTTATCTGTGCTCTTCCAACACCCCCTGAACTAGAAAGCCCCTGGACTGCCTCTCGGAGAAGCGATTCCCTTCTCTCCGTAGGTCGAAGTCGGAGGCCGAAATCTACTGCTCCTGTTGCGCTGGTGATTAACTCACATTATTAATCAGCCTGTTTTTGCAATCAAGCCATCAAATAATGTCCACTGAAGAGTCCACTTGTAGAGCACACATTTCAGAACAAATAAAATTAAGTTCTATACTAAAAATTGATAATAAAAAATTATTGCTTTTCTATACTTTAAAAAAAAAAACACTTTATTAGTATAGGAAAATATTTTTGTGTTACTTATGAAATCTTTTTTTTTTCTTTCTGGCTTGTGTTCTCATTGACTTTATTTTGTGGCGAAAGCATCGATGCTGATTAACTGTTAAATTAGCTTCTAAAGTTTAAATGTGAAAGAAAATCTTGGGCATTTACACTTTAAGACAAAATAGCGCGTTAATTTCTGCAAAATTCGAAAGATTAATGTTTTTACATTATATATTAATTACGTTTTTTTTTCTTGTAAACCTTAATCTCATGTTATACAAATTAAGCACACACATAATGATTGTTATTGTTATGCTCAGAAATGTCATCAAAAGTTCAAGATAAAATTGGAGATCAGATCTAAAACGTAGTGCTTTCTTTCTGAACTACAAATAAATATGCTTATGTAATATAGCGTGACATGTGAGTGGGAAAGGGAGTACATTGGAGTGTGACATTTTGGGACAAAGGGCAAAGGTCAAATACATTGAAAAACCGTGCCATCACTAATTTATACATGATTCCAGTATTATAGCTTTTTCAATGTTTGAGACTTCTTATATTTAGAAGGGAAATTTATGAATTACGCAAACAAAAAACGTACAACAATCAAAGAAACAATGCATCAAGTTGATGCATTGTTCTTTCAAAAACTTCCCTGTTTAAAAAGTTTGAGGTTTATTACAAGAAAATAAGACAAAGATTCTGTACAGATCTTTTAGAAATGGATTTAATTCTGTTCGATTTATTTTTGACCTTTTTTTAATTATTTTCCAAAAAATAATTTAATAATGTAGCGTTGGAAATGATTTACCTCTGTAGTTCGCTTTAACTTGAACTTCGCATCAGAGTGAAAAACGTAATTCCGATTTTCAATAATTTGAAACATTTCTTTTACTCGTCACAGTTTTTTCTGTAGCCTTCAGAAAGAAAGATCATAGCGTAATGTCACAAAGATGCCCTTAAAACATCTTTTATTTTCTAGTAAAAAGGGAATCTTTCTAATCTCTAGGATTCTGAGATGAGAGAGTCATAAAATGTCCGCCGGACAAAAATTTCTCTTTTCAATAGCCCCTTTCCAGTCACACAGTCATAAAATTCCACCGGAATAGAAAACGTAATTGTGGGAACTTGATAAGAACACTATGCAAATACTTTTTCTTAACTTTTGTTGGTTTCTTTTACGAATGTGGCGGGCAAGACTATTTTCAAGTGGTCGTATAGCGTTATTCAGAAGTGACCAGGCTCCTAGAAAATAATTTTGACATTAACAATTTAAAATCTATAGAAGGCTTTCCGTTATTTCTTGCTTTTAAATTGTCTTACTTTATTATTTCATTTCAATTTGATTTTTAAAGACGTAGTATCTAAAAAACCTTAGTCAAGATTTGCATTTATCACGCAAGTGTCTGTGACATGAATAAATTCGTAAATTGCAGGATTAAAAACTATATGAAAATGGATTTTTTTTTCTGATATGGAAATGAACAAACATTAGTGTTAAAATATTGAGCTTAAATAAAATATAATCCTTCAATATATCTTGATAAGTATCTATGTATCAAAATAACACCTCTAAAATGTTTAAAAATTGCAATTCTACTGTAGCAATGATGTTTCGTGAAAAGTAGAGGTTAATTATCTGAATGCAGTAAATTATTTTCGAAGTAGAAATATTAATTTTTTTTCCATACTGAGTAAGTATGTAAATGTGTTGAACTCAATCTGCAATTTGTGATGGCATCCTTTTGTTTTTATGCAAAAGATTTTCTGCCGAAATCCAGTAATATCCCAATTACGAATGCTACCGGCTGACGAGCGGGGTGAAAATCGGTTTACGGACGTTGCGCAATAGTTTCAGTCCGGAGGCTTTCTAGTTCAGGGGGTGTTGGCTCTTCACTGCAGCAAAGTTGTGATTTATTAAAAAATTATCCATTTTCGTGTTATATGTTATGATGTCCTTTAAACTTTTTTGTAGCGTAAAAGTGATGAATAAAAAAAGTTACTACAATGTTGAACTTGTTCTTGTAATTGATATCATTTACTTGTTACGTTAACATGTTGCGCCGAGGGAACAGAAGGGGCACAATTCAAAAATTTAAGTTTGCAAGTTACAGAACATAACAAAATAATGTTCTGTAACGGATGAGATAGAGGCAAAATATCAGGAGCAATACTAATTAGTCGGTAACAATTACAATTTTAAGATTTTTTTTGTAAATTTGTAATTCTACAGATTATTTTGGTGATTTTTGAGTTGTGTCACTTCTGTTGTTGGGGTGCAATATGCTTTCGGTTTATTTAACCCTTTCTAGGGCGGTGGCAAGTATGCTTCCCACCAAATTCATCAAATTATAGATGTTTATAATAAGCTATTTTACCTTTCTGATTGTCAAAATCTAGCAAAGACTCTGGGAAATATATTTACCACCATATGCATCAATATTCAAATATTATAACTATCCCCCCCTCAAGGGGGGTGGGAAAAATCGTGCTAATCTTATTTACTGTCCTCTATGAATTTCTTTTTTGAAACAAAACAAATCTGAAAAATATTTTAACATACCAATAATAAAAAATAAAAAGGGCCTTTTAAACTTTTAAAGGGTTAAAGTAGATATTATAATGAGATTCAAAAATTTTATTTGCTGTAATGAATTTAAAATTAAAGATATGGTGGACATTTTGCTTATTTATATCTATTAATGAAGTTGTATGAATACCAGTTCAGAAATTCAATCTTGAAATGGTCAAGATTAAGAATAATAGTCATTTACGAACCAAATTTTTTACATGCAATGTAATTTTACATTGTCTATAGCTCTATGCGAAACTTTTTATTTAAGAAAAAAATTTTGAGGGGTAGGTGTCCTTTTGTTATTTTTAAGTTCATTTTGCACGAAAAATTTTGCTGTAAGTTTCTCAATGACCACATTTGTTTTGAAAGAAAAGTTATACCTTTTTCTGTCCATTACCGAGTTACACTACGTTTACGTATGTTCTCAAAAACATGTTTAAAAAGCCATATTCATTTTCGGAATTCTTATATTATACTTCTACGGAGGGAAAATTTCTCCTTTTATGCAGAGTGGTCCAAAGGGTAAAGGGGGGGGGGGGGGGCACTGTTCATGATGTTCTGTTGGATTGCAAGAATGCATAAAAGAAAGTAGAAGAGGAGAGTGCTTCCTTCCGAATATTTTGATAAGCTGATAGTGAAAAACATGCATCTGCATATGCAGCGTGATTCAGAGGGGCACTCAACACTTTTGTCAGGCCTGTACATGGCCACAACTGTAACCAGCTGACAATCACTAAAATTACAGTAGACACTAGTTTACGAGTTTCAATCAGTGGCAGACTCAGGGGGGAGGGGGACACAAACCCTCCAAAAGTAGTAAAAGAAATGTGGAATTAGCCCATTAAATTTGTACTTACTTTTAGACATTTTAAAGTATAGATAAATTGGGTTAAGAAAAAATAATAATTAAAAAAATGCTTATGAGAATTTTATTATTAAAAGTTTTACGAGGGATAATCACTTAAAACTCCCCGGTACTCCTCCAAAGTAGTTAGGTTGGGCTGGCGGGGTTGTACACATAAAGCCCAGCAAACCTATCTTGGACCCAGAATTACCTTTCGCCGGGCGTCACTTATCCGTGCCCGGAAGAGGGTAGCCCTAAGGCCTCGAGCTAACAGGGTAGTGGCAACGATCTTCTACTCGAGAAGATTGGACACTCCGGTAGAAACCTATGTTAAATGCTTCGGAGCAGAGGGGTCTGAGAAGTATAAGTAAAAAAGCAACATTTAGGATGAGATTGGCGAGAGAATCTTGGCGAAAACCATACTGAGGATGTCATTGCGGCAGTAAGTCGCCAAAGTGGATGCACTGATCCTTTGAGGCACGCACGGCGAGATCGGCCGAAACCCCGGGGGTCGGATCGTGTATCAGAGAGGTAATAAAACGAAAGGGGCCAGAAAGCGCTGAAATAGCCTGAGGTACGTTGTTCATGGTCGACCCTTCTGCTATTATTAGGCGAGTGTCAGTCACTTCTTAACGAGCTTCACATAGTTAAAATATATAAGGGAAAATAAAAGCAAACGCGAAGTGTTCTCAACTGTCAGGATGAAACCTATTTGCTCCTGTTAAGGAAGATTCGATAAGTTGCTTTCCTTTTTGGAAAAAATTCAATTACAGAAGAAATTTTGTTGCTGCTGCATGTAAATTATAGTACAAAGCGCTGCCGTTAGAAAGTCACGAAACAGGGAGGGTAATTTTATCGGATTAAAAAAATTGAAAATACTTTAGATGACGGCAGTCGATTAGCGAAAGTAGTGGGGGATCTTTAGCTTCCTTCAAAATCGGAAGTTTATACAAACTTTTTTTCTTCAAAAAGTACTTTTAGTTTACATCGGGGGCCGCGCCCCAATTCTGTCTGATGGACGTCCAATGCTGGAGCAATTTGAAACACGGATTCCCGGAAAATGATTTAAATATTTTAAAGTATTGTTTCAACATACAAATATAGTAAAAAATAAATAGAGAAAATTCTAATAACAAATTTCTTCTGTGTTTATTCCTTTACGGCTCTTAAAATTGTTGGGCTTTGCTTATTAATATGTTTAAATTCTGTTTTGGTCAAATGATTGAAACCTCCTCTAACGATTACATTTTTTTTTTTCAAAATTTTCTCTTATGGATGTTGTTTTAAGTTGAAGTTCCGAATTTTAAAATTAATTTTTTTAACTTAAATACAATCATCATATAAAGAAAAAAAAAGGCTTCATTAAGAGTAAATGCACAGGTTTATCTCCAGCGCTCTTCATTCATTAAAAATTAAGATTTGCGTGGGCAAAACAGAAGAAAAAAGTACGCCGAATTTCAAATTGAACAATTATAAAACTACAATTCGCATCTATAAGTGTTTTTTATATCAGCTTTTCCACCAGAAAGTTCTCTGTAACTCACTATTTCCAAGTTTTCATTGAAAGGTTTTCCCCCGTAAGAGTTCGAACGTGCACGCAAAAATTGTCTCAGACATTAGCGGCAGAAGCGAAGGGAATCGTTATTTTATCAAGTAATAGAGGAGTATCTTCAAAAATAAAACATTAAGCCAAGCCGAAAAATTAGCCTAGTGAAGCAAACATTTATTATAATCATGCCGGCTAACGGGATGTTGCCTGAATAACTATTTAAAAAACGCTTTGAATTCCAGTCTGTTCAATTCACATTCCTGTTCCCTTAGTATTTGTTTTTGGAGAAAAGCTGTCAAAGCTTGAAAACATTTTCAGCTGTATTCCCATTTATCAGATCATTATTTATATCGTATTGTATACTGCTGCTGTTATATTACGTAGTGTTTTTATTTTTACTGAATATTTTGATTGAACAATTTTGTTTATTTTAATAAAAAATAATGCTACTAAGTAACATTAAGTCTTAAGTTTATTAGGAATAGATTTAGTATCTCTCAAAATTCCTATTCATTTGTCTTAATGGTTTTCAAGACCTACACCTACTGTTTTTTATAGTTCAAATTTTATTAGTTGTTACCAGTGGAGAACCTGGAAATTTCTGAAAGCCCTTTCCTGTGTACAACATTCGCTTAACTTGACTTATTTGCCCCCCCCCCCCCCTCGTTCCTAGCAGCATGAAAGCGCCCGACAGAACCCTTGAAATGGTGGCGACAGAACCCTTTAAATCAGGGATATCAGGGAAATCTGGAAATTTTTTCTTTGTTTTTGATTTATTCCAGAGTTCCAACGAACTTATCTGTAATCATTAAAATGATTCAACGTTCCCTTATTAAAAGTTAATTCTGAAATTATTTTACTAAAAAAAGTTAATTTTAATTGCCGTTTTTCATAAATTTTTGCCCACATATAAAAAAAAAATGTGATCTTTTTGCATCCGCAATGGGAACTGGACTTTGTAAGCTTTCGATGTTTCTTATGTTTTGTTAAAACGTAAACAATTTTTTTCACCAAAACTTTAATTTGAAATTTTTAATCAAAATTTCGTGAATCGTGATCGTAAGGACGAACTTTCAAACGTCAAAAGGTAATACTTCTAGTTTTATTTTTATTTAAATTTCTTTATGTATGCGTAATTCTTAACATTGTTTAAAATACTTGAAACAAAGGTGGAAACTGTTAAATAATCTTTTTAAATTTGAAAGATTCAGAAAATAATAGTCATTAACTATGCACTTATGATGATAATGTTTTTTCTCTTACACACATTCAGTCATCATATAAATTGCTTCTACGCAGGAGGGACATGTTAAATATTTGCAGTTAATCGCAAATAAATAAATAAATAACTAAATAAATAGTCAAATGAAAAACTAATTTAAAAATCACTTATTTAATTTCTTATTCAGTACGTATGTGAAATGTTTGAATAAATTCCCCTGCTGTAGATTGAGAGATTTACCTATTTCATGAATTGAATTTTTTGACGCGCTAGCATTAATCCTAAAATGTTTAATTTTATTATCAAAAGTCTTTTCTGGAGCTTGGTATTTCCGAATGTAATTAAATGCTTTTTTAATCTTTAAAAAATGCATAATTTTCTTAATAAAATTTTCAAAAAAGTTTGAAAGTTATGAATGTTTACAATTTTCTTTCAAGCAATTGCTCTACACCCGTCAAATATTCATTAATTATTTTGTTGCATAGTGTAAAATTCAATTAAATAAAAGTAAAATTAGGAGAAATGCTTTGTTTTTTTAACATTAAGTTGTTAACAAGTAACAAATAATTAAAAATTGCATCTTGTCATTCCCTAGAACTATTATAAAACAAGGTTGATACTTCACTGCAAAATTTTTTTGTGCAACAAAATCTTTTGGCTGTAAAAATGCTCGTTTCTTCTTCATCAAAATGACAAAACTAAATTTTGGAAATTTTTACCTGCTTTAAATTTTGTTATATCTAATAATTTAATGTAGCATTCATTGGTGTTTTGCATAGGTCTGCTTTTTATCCTTTGTGTATATATATATAGCATATAATATACAAAGATTCCGAGGCCACTCTGGCGTTCACGCTTCCAGAATAATGTAGTATTCTTGAAATTTGACAGAACGTTCCTTAACCTTCTGCTGAGAGAGAGGCTCCGAACAAGGAACACTCCGCCCCCTTCCAACGCCACTGGTGGTTACCGATAAATTAATTATCAGTAATTCATCCTTCATTTTATGATCATCTCGTTCTGGATGGGATAATTCAACAGCAAATATTTTTTAATGACACACATCCCATTCCATTTGCATATTTGCGTGTACATTTACTGATTTTTTAATGTTTTCATGATTCCTTGAGTCTTTTTTTTTTTGTATGCTGTATATATAGGTTATAAAATATCCAAATGATAAAAAACATATCTTTATTTGTACAATATGCATTTCAATATGGGATATATTTGGACCAGTAAAGTATAATAATATTAAAACAACTGAGCTCATCTGAAAAGTATTTATAAATATACACGATATTAACTAACAAATGTGCAACCAAATAATCACTATAAACATGAAAAAGGAGGTATTTTTTGGCTGATCGAGCATATTTATAATATTGTTGTAATATAGTTTATTGATTAGAAAAGTAATAAACTGATAAAATGATTACTCATTATTGAAGTATTCTTTTTTTACATCAGCTAAATCTATCACACTTACTCAATTTTATAATGCGATTATATACAATCACATTTGTGCTTTAAATATGTCCAGTTCAGAGAAGAAATGTTAGCATTTGATGATTCAAATTAAGAAAAATTGCTAATATGGGTGAAATATTTGAGTATAATAGAATGTATATGGAGTCAGATATTGTGGAGAATATCCACCACGAGAAGTTTGTTATGTCCAGTTGGTTATGTCTCAAAGGAGTAAATTAGCGCAAAATCGTTGTCCCCAGTGCGGACAAAAGAGGATCCATCCTGGGAAAAAGCTCCCCCAGCTGCTTCGGACTGCTTCAGGCGGCCGTTAATTAGGTCCTTTGGACGAATTTATTATCGTGAACTCTTCAAAATCCAGGACCATGTTCAAAATCAGAAAGGTTCGTTATGAATGAACTACAACTCTTCATGTGACTTTGTAGAAGTACATTTTAAATTTGTGTGTAAAAAGAAGAGGGTTTTTAAAGAATTGGTATATTTTGTATTGATACTTAGTGGGTGCTAAATGTAGTGTAGAGTTTCGTAAAGAAAAACAGAAACAGAAATGAAAATGGTCGATCAGTTTAGTTTATTATTTCCCTTCATTTTACTGTAAATCACTAACAAGTGTTTCTTGAGGTCATAAGATATAGGAACATAGATCGTATATTCGGCGACAAATATAATTAATTTGTGTTCAGTACATTTTCTGGTTATGAAGTGTTATTGGGTAAAAGAGGTACATTTTTAAGAATGCTAATTATAATACCAGTGCGAATCTTTGCTCTTTTTTTTCCACACATTTTCATAGATATCAAACATCGTCAGAAAATGACAGAAATAAGAGTTGAGTGGAACCCGATATGTTAAGAAGTCATTCAAGGGATAAAGGGGACGTTTATCCACCCCTGCAGCCATAAAAATCATATAACAACTTAGGGACCCTTCATAAATGGTGTCACGCTTTTCCCCCTATATTTGATCCACTCCCGCCTTCGCCACATACTGTCACACTTCAACATACCCCCTCCCCCCTTGAAGCGTGACATCCTTTATGAATGATCCCTTATATTCAAGGCCTAAAATTGCAAATTTTACAGCGACAAGCTCTTCTATTGTACTAGAAACTGTACTCTTAATTTTTATTGAAATGAACTGTAATAACTTCTTTTTGTGTTGCGGAAACAACACTTCGTACAAAATCAATAATTCAGTGTCAAAATCATCGTTTACGGTATATGCTTTTTCAAACACGGAAGGAAAAACTGGCATTTTAAAGATTTTCGTTGTAATATTCGATCTAGAATAGATCACTATAGATAAATTTTCCTGTAATATGGAATATAGCACATTTCCGATTTTGATCAATGAGCAGTTATTTATGGTGGGTGCGGTGAAAATATAGACATGTTAATGAAAATCAACGTACTCCTCGGGGATGTTGATGGGAACTTAATCTTAAAAACATTATCAATCCATGAACATTTTCAGTGCCGAACTAAAGGGTGCAAGATCCCCCGGGCGGCATTTCTGGGAGGCGGCAAATTCAACTGTGATGCAAAAAATAAAAAGAAAAAGGAAAAGAAGAAGAAAAGAAAATAAAATAAAAAAAAGAAAAAATATTTAATTAAGAAAATTTGAGTTTTGGAAAGAGAATTAAAATCCTAGTTCAGCGCTCCGATTTGACTCTTGACCGGCTATTTTGCTAACGATTAAAGCCGATTAGTAATACAATTATTTATTTGTATAAACTGTCGGAAGCTCTAAAATTTAAGTATGCTCAAAATGTTGCGTTGTTGACCAGTCGGCCTTCTCCTCGGAGGGATGCCAAATTTCGCAATATCAAAATTAAAAAATTTCAATTAAAAAAAGTCAAGGTTTTTCCCCCTTGTAATAGCAAAATATAAATCATGCTATGTTTTTCTTTTCCAAATTTTCAAAGCATCCATTTGGGAAGGGAATTGAACAAGTCCCTATCTAGCACTTAAGATAGGGACTTGTGATAGTGAAATATAAATCATGCCACTCTCAAACAATGCAATAGTTTTCTTTTACAAATTTTCAAAGCATCCTTTTTGGGAAGAGGCGGGAGGTCGGAGGGGGGGGGGAGGGGAGCTTGTAAGTGTCGTTGGGGGGGGGGGAAGGCATACGTGTGGCTCTTCGATATGGACGCTAGTAAGAAGGGATTCCGGGTGTCCCCCGGGTTAAAAAAAAATGCTTACTTTGTTCTGAATTTCTATGAGTATTTTTATGAGTAAAATCGTTTAAATTTTAAAGGTTTCGTTTGTTTTTTTCCCTAATATTTTTGCAGTCTCGAATGCATCTCCTAAGGCTTCAAATTTCACTAGTTTGCATTTAGTTTTTAAAATTTCTCCGGGGGAGAATCCACCCCTTCAACTGTCAGAATTTCATATATGAATTTAGGGGAGGGGCACCCTAATGTTGCGATGAAAGGACCATGTCGTGGGAACATTAAGAAAATTTTCTGGGTTTATCAGTGACAGGGAGGTAACTAAAAGTCCTTTTCTAACTGGGGCAAGACCACGATTTGTATTTAGGCAAGCATACATTTAGAAAATTTAGCGCCCCTAAAATAATCTGGCGCCCGGGGCATAGGCCCTGTCTGCCCCCCTCTAGTTACGTCCCTGATCAGTGGCCACCAAGTAAGCCTCAAAAAAAAAAAAAAAAAAAAAAAAAAGCACAGCGCATAAAAGTTTATGAAGTGTGAACAATAATTGAATGGAGGGGGGGGGGAGGCAGTTCTTCCCCGCCTCGGGAAACTCCAAGATCCCGTACTGAACTTTTTCATACATTTGCTTCTAGTGTAAATTTAAATAAGATATACTTCACATTGTATCTAATAAAATAAACAGTTGAAAAATAGGCAATAATACTGATTAATATTTTTACTTATTAAGCTAAATTTATTTTTGTCTCCAAACTTGAATCTTTATTCATGTTTCTTTTTTAAACTCACAAGGATGGATTCGTACTCAAACGACCCGACATGTATAATAACACAATGCTTTAGCTCTTTACACAGCTAAGAAAGAAAGACCTAACATCTGTTTTCATTTTGCGGTTTGCCTGAGAGCAACACATCCAACAAAAAGACTTATCTCCCCCGCGGAAGATGATACGATAACGACAACACCCCTCTCCCCTCTGAACCTTCTAATTTCTAGGAATTCCGAGCGAAAAGCTATGGCAAACCTTTCGCCAATTTCCAAGAAAGATCAGTTGAAGTTTGGCGGCAAATGCATGCGAGCTGCCCTAAATGTTTGTTTTTTTGTTGTACACCTCAGACCTGCCACGGTTGTTTTCTCGGCAATACCGAAACCGAAGTGTCCCATCTTCTTCTTTCTACCATCTTTTGTTATGCTACAGTAGAAATGTAAAAAATAAAGAAACTAGTAGATTCTAAAGATTTAAAATTGTGTTACAGTTATTGCAAGAGAACACATTAGTACTATATAGTACTATATACCATCCCTGGTTTCAATGATTTAATTTTAACACTTGTTATGGTATCTTTTGAAAGGGAACCTAAATTTGAATCATTGCAGCAATTAGTAATTATTCTGTATAAGGTTCACTGCTAATTTTAGACATGTTACTGTGTTTGTGATTTGTATTTTAAGTTGCCCTTAATAAACAGGGACGTGAAAACTTGGTTGTGAGTGTGCATTTCAAATTTTATTACACATGCATATTTGAAATGTTATCTTAGTATTACACAGAAATCTGTAATTAACATAGCTAAGAACATTAGAAATAAATAAATATAAAATTTATCATATTCTCTGCAAAATTAGAGCCTTCAGAATTTGCTACTCAAAGGCAGTCCAAACAATATATGCATTGGATCACGAAATAAAATAAATGAAAGTTATTGTTAAATATTTAATGCAGTGCAAGTAATTTATACTTGTATTGCCTAAAATTAGCAAATCAAAACTATATAGGTCATAAAATTAACTTTATTAAAGTGAAAATCACTGCATAATTGTGCTTTAATAATAACTTTGCTTTTATCATTAATATTTTCTGCCCAAAGGCATTCGTTTTTGATAGTCATACAGAACGATTTTATTGTATAACACCATCTAATGTATATGAAATGTAGCACCTAAACAAATTTTAAGTTACAGTAACAACAAATTTTAAGCCGATCGGAGCGGGTTATGATAATTGACTAACGTATCTTACGAATTATATCATTATGCCTATGTAATCTAACTATTGCAACAAACTTTAACTAGTTGCTCAGATGAATAGCTGACATAAAGCTGTTATTCGCGTTTTGTCTTGGAGAAATTTGACCCCTCAACATACATTTGAAATTCGCACACTTGCCCAACACACGAGAAATTATCGTTCTTCGCGAAAACGTAAACAATGTCATCTGATCAAAGCGACCAATCATAGAAGCCTTTACATCGATGAGGAGAAAAATCATCGAATTCATCTATCCGCGCTTGCAGAAGGTTGGAGAATAAGGAAGGTGAATTATTCGCGATCGCGCGATACTTCAATTCGGGAATTATTTGGCAACCAATTCACGATTGTGAATAAGGCGGTAAGAGAAAGAGCTCGATTAGGGAGGATGCAAATTCCTGATGCACTTTAAAAACATTTTGTGTACATGTTATTTGTTATTAAATGTTTACTATTTATATTTTACCCTCTTTATTACATTCCAACTATACTGAAGATCTTGAATAACAATCTTATTTCTTTCTTTTTATTAAGCATCATATGCCATATCATTTAACAAAAATGTCATACAGAAGCAGCATTCTTTTATTTAAGTGAAAATATCTTTTGACAATTTCAAATCATATGATACATTATATTCTATTGCATTTAAGATTCTTATCTCAAAAATAGAGTACGGATCATTTGAATAAAAAATTAAGAATTTATAGAAATTGTTTCTGACTTTAGAAAGTTACTATTGAACGAATATTTTGATTCTTAAATTTCTGGCATATACATATAGTTAAAAACAGCTACTGTGTCAGACTTTTAAAAATAACACATATAAACATATAGTAATTTAATCTTAGCATTCACAAAAATAATGTCAACAATTGCTAGATGTTTAGGATTGGAAAGATCTATTGAAAAGTAAAACTATTTTCAATAAAATGAAAGACATTTCATTTCTATTGACACATCCAGATGAACTTTTGCCCTTTGGTTTTAAAATCATATTAACATTAACAAAAAAAGTAAGGGAAACAATTGTTAAGAGTAAAAAAGAAGCATAAAGTAAAAAATTATCTTACCTTTTGCCATTTTTGATGAGTTTTTTGTGCTCCTCCTATGGCATTCAGAGTGTTGTCAAGTTCTTCCCATCTTCTTTTATCTATCGTGTTGTGTGAAAAATTGGCTGAATTTATTCTCAGCCAATGCTGGATTATCTACCAAGTGACAGACAATTATTTCCAACTGTTCCCTCGTAGCACGTTTTTGTTGGGTAATGCAGACAATTCCAGGATCCCCGTGATGTAATGTAGCAAATTAGTGATTCTTGTTTGTTTACAATCTATGAAAACGATGAAGCCAAAACGTAGCGCTCATTGGCTACCGGCCCCATCGATATATCGAAACAACGTCACATATAGGGGCGGAGTTAGACAGTGAATCCGCGAGGTGAAACCGCTTCCGGTAGGTGCCCTAGCGAACGGAGATTACGCTTTTTACACGAGCTCGGACGGAAGAGCTGGGATCCGATAAGGTGAAGTGGACTGGTTCTACAGATGCGAGATTAGGCCTCCTGAAAGGTGTGAAATTCTGCGCCATCTATTGGCTAAAATTGAAGTTGCAGTTGAGCAAATTAGGGTAGGCACCAGGGAGTCTAAAAGGAAGGAGCCTCAACTAAGCGGGGAACGGGCCGAAAACATGGCGCGATTTTTCCACCGCCGTCAGATGGCGCTAGAGTAAAATGTCTTGCCGTTTGATCAAGTAGGGAAAGAGAAATTTCGTTTGAGCCCGAGTATTCGGAGAAGGTAGCGGAAAATCAGCTCGTTTTGACGGCAGCGGTTCGGGTGTTCGGGCACGCATTAGTCTCTCGTTGTTCCAACAATTGAAATTATTATTTGCAATATTTTATTGAATTTTATTATAAGTTAAACATATAATCAGAAGGTTATTTTAGTATCTTATTTAATGCATTTTTTGCTTTCGTAAAAAATCACTGTAATTAGCTAGTGACTAGATAATTTAGGATTAAAAGAGGGGTAGCAGACGGTCAGCTGGTATTCGTGCCATAATGAATGCGAGGAAAATGTCGGGGCCAGAGGGCCCTCCTCCCACCCCGACCCTCTTAAATGGAGGGAAGTAAAAACACATTGTACGTTGCATTAAAACAACACAAAATACATGTACATACGTAGAAATACATTAAACTATTTTCCAAGTGAGGGGGGAGGTGCAATTGATCCCCCTAACACAACGGGTCTGTTGGGCCCCCGATTTTTGAACTCCGCACGTCGTTTCTTTTATCTAACGCTTACTGTACTTCATTATTTATACTCTTAATAATCTGGAATCAGTTAGTTCATAAACTTCAGGAATGTAAATGTTTTTGAGCGGCTTCCAACACACCACACACACACACAAATGCTTTTTTATATATAAATATATTGAGGCGATGCCCCCTCCCCACCCCTCCCCAGAGTAATGGCGCCCGCACCTATGAGCGATGACCTTTTTCAAAATTCTGCTAAGGGGCCGTCCATAAATGATGTCACGCTTTTTTCCCATGTATTTGACCCCATCCCCCCCTTTGTCACAAAATGTCACACTTCAACATACCCCTCCCCCCTTTGTCCCATATGCTACGCTATGTTGCATAAGCATGATATCCCACTTATTTTTACCCCCTCCCGTCCCCTTGTCCCAATTTCACGACCCCCTCCCCCCCCGAAGCGTGACATCATTTGGAATGATCCCTAAACTCCTAGAAAAGGACCCCATAAAATCCCAATCTAAAAACATATATATATATATATATACATATCAGTGGCGTCACTAAGCACCCTTTTGTTGAATGTTGAAGGTGGCACCTAATGCTATTTCAACGCATTATAACTGCAAATAAATGTAGTGAACTAAAATTTGCACAAATAAATAAAATTGAATTTCTTAAGATTCTTTTTTGCACGATTGAAAATATATAAACTATAAGTTTATACAACACAACAAATGTGGAGTTTTTTTTTTTGCGTGTAAAGGGGGTGTGTCCCACAAATTACAAATTACCTCCCCGGCAGGTGGCATTCATGATAGGAACGCCACTGTATATATACATAACACACACACGTATATATATATATATATATATATATATATATATATACAACGCTCATCGAGGGAATGATCACCCTATACATATACATATAGGGGATGGGATCATTCATAAATGATGTCACGCTTCTTCGAGGGGGGGAGGAGGGTTCGTGAAACTGTGCCAAAGTGTGACAAGGGCAGGGGAGGGGGTAACAAAAAGTGTGACATCATGCTTATGCAACACAGCGGTATTTGTGACAAAGGGGGGTAGGGAGGGTCCTTTGAGGTGCGACACTTTGTGCCAAAGGGAGGAGGGGGCCAAATATATGGGAAAAAAGCGTGACATCATTTATGAACGATCCCTAGGGTGATCGAACATTAAAAGAAGCAAAGACACCTAAAACAATCCCCTTAAAAACTTCAATGGCGTGCTGTTTGCACAATACCCACCACCACTGGAGCTCGCATCCTTTTTTTGTGGGGTGGGGGACCTGACTTTGTTACGCCTAGGAGAGGGAGGGTCCACAGCTTTTGGGGAGGCGTGCGTTATCACATTTAATGGACATGTTTTTTACTTAACTTTACATTAAAGTTGAAACCGTTTTTAGTTAAATTAAAGTTACAATTAGCTTTGCAAAGATGTCTAAACGCCTACTTTATTTTCGGAAAAACCGCCCCCCCCCCCCGAGAATTTAAAGCAATATCGGGAAGTTTCAAATTTCTAAAAACTGGGATCGGTTTTTTTTTTTTTGAAATAGTAATTTTAACACATCAAAAATAAATACATTTTTATGAAATTTTCATTATAATAGAATTATTTTCCCGAACATTACTGTTAAAGCATTTTAAAACAGACAACATATTTATTTCGTAATGTTGGTAGCTGTAAAAAATGTTTCTGTTGAGAATGAAAAAAAGGAAGTTGTTAATATTTTTTATTTACATAGGGATCATTCATAAATGATGTCACGCTTCGAGGGGGGGAGGGGGTTTCGTGAAATTGTGACAAGGGAAGGGGAGGGGGTAACAAGAATTGTAACATCATGCATTATGCAACATAGCGTGACGCATGACAAAAGGGGGGGGGGAAGGGGTCCGCTGAAGTGTGACATATTGTGACAAAGGGGGGGTAGGGGGTGAAATATATGGGAAAAAAGCGTGACGTCATTTATGAACGGCCCCATTGTGAAACTTGATAGTTGTTTAAGTCATCAATAAAAAACAAAATAACACATAAAAATATTTAAAACCTGCCTTTAAAAAAAATTGTTGAAATGTATAATGTTTTCTCTTCAGAGGGAAAAGCAAACAAAAATTATGGATTTTTTTCTCATGAGGCATTTTGATTTAATGTTTATATATTTATTTATTTGTAACGTATTAACTTTTCAAAATAATAATAGATAAATAATAAACGAGAATAATTTCGTACACTGGAATTCACTCTTATAACTTGAATGGCAAGTAAATAACAATACAGACCAATATCAGCGATTGAAGTTACAGAATCTCGGTAACTTGACACCTGCTTATCTCTACGGCACGCGACTTTTTTAACCCTTTCAGTTTAGCCCGCAGCTTTCGAAAGGCTGCCCATTCCTGGTTATGCAATGTTTGCTGTGTGGCACTACGAAATAATATCTTATTAGCTAAAGAATAAAAACGGTTTGGTTGTTTCTTATCTATAAGCTTACTTCTTTGCATTGCAACACGGGCTCCTTGTAGCTCTGAAACACGTGTCCGCAATTTTTGATTATGTTGACGTTTTATTCTTTAGTTTCGCAGCTCAAATGAGGACTAATTATTTCTCTACATTAAATTTATGCATGCGAACTCGCGTCATTAAAGAAAACAAGAACTATGTCTGTTATGCAAAATTTCTGCATATGATTTAAGTCAGGGGTTCCCAACTTTTTTTTTCCTAGCGAAGCCCTTCTAAAACTCGGAAAGAAATTGGTGAATCCCTTTGGTAGTCCTTAGTAAACGGGTAGGAAAACAATAAAATTTGCTTGCACATTCATTTTTCAAGCTTCACAACAGTTTATAATAAGTAATGAAACAATTCTTAAAACATCTAAATGGAAATAAAAATTAACATAATAGCTACAATAATAATAATAATATTAGTAATACAAGCATTTAAAAAATTAAATACTTATTTTTATTACTTGTTCTTTTTGTATAATTAATAGTAGCAGTAAACATACGAATTTGCAAAAGCTCTGTTTTTAGTAATTATTTCCTCGATACTGTGAAAAAGTTGTGGAATAGTGGAATGACACGAGAAATATAAGTAAAAAAAATTTAGAATCAATCAATAAGTATCTTAGGGTTCCATTCCCACGTTGAAATATACAAAATTCGCAACAGTTATGGAAATTTACAGAAATATTAGGAAATGTACATGTTTTCAAATTTTCATTGCGATAGAGCAGGAAAGTTGGAATAAAGTATTATTAAAATGGGAGTACAAAATTTGAAATTAAAATATCTTCCTTCGCACTAGCATGGAAAAAGTGAGAAATGGCAGTAGAAACATACCTCTAAAATTAATATAGATCAATTAATACCTTTTGATCAATAAACCACTTCACGATCCAAATTTTCAAATTTACGCAATGCAGAAATGAGTGCATTTCAAATTTTATGCGTATAGTTCCTATGCCCCACAACTTTTCCGTATTATCGGGAAAACAATTTTATACAAAAAAAAAAAAAAATCATTTTTAATCTCCGTTCTAATATGTATGAACATTTTAAATTTTGTTTTTTGTTTTGCGTTAACAATTAAAAATCCAGCTATTGCAATATTATATTCGCGATTTGAAATTTTTGCCCTGAAAAAAAAAAATATCAACCATTTCCAATGACTGGGTTTGAGCTTAAAAATTCCCTAGTTAGCATGGGAATTAATTAATTTGAAAATTGTTTTAATTTCATCTGTCATTTTTTGCTCTTTTCACCGGAGAAAAAACTCTCCAAAGTAATAATAATAATTACGTTTTCTGATGAGCATGTGAGCCCGAATTGTTCATTTTCTCTGTCAGATTACTAATCACTACAATATGGATGCCTTTTCTTTGAAATGGTAAATTTTTTCTTGAATTTTGAAGGTTAATATGACGGGATCTCAATATGCAATAAATTGAACATTGATTTTAGACTTAGAGTCACCATATGACATTTATTTTTTCATTATTATTATTTTTGTTGTTGTTAGTATTTTTTTTTACGAAAATGAGAGAAATCCGTTCGTGATGCATGAAAAATTTCAGAATTTAAAAGTTATTGTCTCATTTTTTAACTGTATGTTACATTCCTGCAAATTTGTATTTTGTAATGAAATTTATCTCAACGAATATTTTTATTTCGCACATCCCAGAAAACACAAAACAAACAAACATGACAAGGAAAATAACTATGTAGAATTCATTTCAGAAGATCATTCCATACATTACAGGTTTTGCATTTGAATAACTGAATGTGTCACTAAAACTTCTTGTCATTATTTTGTGCATGTACATTATTTTCAGATTATTCACTGTTAATCATGTACTTCCGTCTTCAAGTTTCAAAAGGTATATTGAAACATTTTTTGAAGTATATACTCCGGAAACTGTTTTTAAATGCGCTGTAGATGGACTTCCTTTATTTACTCCTTATTATTTTAACCAGATGTACTTATCTCCTTTTGCGTAAATTATATCCTTCGGGAAAACCGTTGTCATTTTGAGTCGCATCGCATATTAAATCTTTATTGGTTATATTCATTTCTGTTCTATGCTGCTTCAGTTTGAAGTGCGATCTTCCGCGCTCCTCCGTTTTTATTTACTGGATAATAAAAACGGGCAAGCTCGCACATGAAGAATCGGCACAGAAGAAATGATGCAAATGCGCGTCTCAGCCCCTCCCCCCCCCTTGTCGATGTGCCCCGTCTGTTCCGTATTTGCAGTTTTAAAATTGTCAGCCCTCACCTCAGCCTGCAACCATACAAACTTTATCTCGATTCAACAAGTCTCGGTAAAAAGCTGTCGCCCTGCGAGGTCTTCTAATGGTGTTTTTGTGCATTCAATCATAAGAGAAAACCAGGAAAACTCTCAACTTACTTCTCGATAAGTATTAAATAGAAATTATTACAGCAACCACCTCAGCTCGCTTATCAAAGCAACGTTTGTTGCCAGGATAAGAAATTGGGACTTCTGGCTCCGAGGAATATGCCGCCCCAGTAGTCAGGCTGCCATTTTAAAAGTTTTGAATACCTTTTGCGCAGGGAACTGGAGCAGAGTTATTATTATCATTATTATTATTATTATTTATGTTAATTTATTTTTTTGAGTTGCTATGCTACAGCTCCCCTCCGAATCTTATGTTATAGTTTCAAGTCCGCTCCAGCTCCATTCTCTGCTCTGAATAGCTTTTAATGGCAAATACAATATTTATCGCTTTCGTTTATTCAGTGTATTGCGGGAAAAATTTAAAAATCGTTTAAACCCTAATATTTCAATAAATATTTAATGTTTCGTACATAATGAAGGAAAAAAGTAATAAATAAATGCACTCGGAAAAGAGGCCACTGTTTCAAAACAGTCATTGCCAACCATTTGCTTATTTTCTTTCTTTTTTTTAGGTTCTTTTTTTCCTTTCTTCCCTGCCTTCTTTTTCTTCTTTTTTTTGGTGAATTTGTAATTGCCGCATTTTTTTGCAACAGCGAAAGTATGTTATGCACATCCCCAGTTTCAAGTTCGTGATTTAATTTTGCTGAGCAATATATATTTTACAACATACATAGGTAGATACTCATAGGTGTGCTTGCGGGGCTTAGAGATACCATTGTACCCCCATTAGCAAATAAAAATGAAAGCTAATTACAAAACTGGCAACCTCTTTCGCGTTTGTATTCAATAGATATGCTTCTTTGCGTTTAATTTGTCACAAGTTTCCCTGGAGATGCATCTGGGACCCAAATCTTATGGGCAGGGCCGGCCTTATCAGTGTGCAAAGTACAAAGGCGCCATCATCTTGGGGGCGCCTCAGCGTAAGAGCAAAAAAAAAAAAAAAAACAATAATCCGTGTTTCATAAAATTAGTTCAACAAAATTCTAGTTGTCTTCACGTAAGCAGACCCAACGATAGTGACTCCTATCAGATACTCCATCCTTCAAGTGAAAGAACTTAGCGTCAAAATTCACTTGTAGCGATGGTACTATACCTACTGTGGTGCTTGATAGAGATGATTAGATGGTACCAATCCCTGTGAACCACACTAGGTCTTCAATTACGAGAAGCCAACAGCAGCCCATTAGAAATAAAAAAATACATTATTTGTTTCATGTATGTAATTTTTAAAAATTTTTTAAAGAGCAAATGAAAACGCAATAACATTATACACAATTTGAATTTATATTATTTTAGTTTGTATGATGAAAGAGGGCTAGGGGCGACTATTTTTATAAAGTCCAAGGGCGCCGAATACCGTAGGGCCGGCCCTGCTTATGGGTGTATTTTGGTACCCCCTTTAGCACAGTAGCGTCCCCCCCCCTTGCTAAAGCTCTGCGCACGCTTATATAAACACATATTACTTGACTACATATTGAAGTGCCAATGAAGCGGAACTACACAGAAAGTAAAGAACCATTGAAAACGTTCTTTTGTCAGAGAAAAGGAAAACCAGGATGTTTTATTCGAAAAATGATTCGGGAATTTTATTTTAAATGACAGAAATATAAAGGAAAGAAATAAAATGAATGTCATGGTCTCATCATATTGATCAAGTATTCAATATGCAATAATTAGCAAAACATAATTGAAGAAGTGTATATAAATAAATAAAATAAAATGCAAAATAACTAAATAAATTATATAAAATAAAGAAAGAAACGCAAACATTCACATTTAGTTTCAGAAAAAAAAATAGAGTAGTGGAGCTTAACAAATCTTCATTTGCTACTCCTGTTTCGAGCAAAACTCGTTGATTAGGTTACCTCTTTTCTTATTTATTCAATTAATTTTAATCATACTAACGCAAAAATTTCTGCTCTTAAATTAAGCTTTATACAAGAGACGAATTAGCGCTCTTTATGTAACAATAACTGAGAACAGCATTCAGCAAGTTTTCGCTAAATAATTTTTTTTTTTTTTTTTTTGAATATCAAGCAATTTATCGCAAATTTTGATTGATCAATTTGTACTAAATTAGGTCTAGAAGCAAGTTCTCAGAAAGACAAACATTTGTTTTAAAAGTATCGTTTACATTTTCATTTTTACAGCACTAAATATGCAAAATACAAACCGGGAGAATGAAAGAAGGGTAACAATATGTTTTCTTTTCGTTTCAACTCTCAGCCACAGAGAATTAATTTTGGAACCGGAAAAGGAGCAACGTTGTGTAAGTAGTAGAAAACACGTGCATGCCGCTAACGACTACACTAACTGCAGGGGGTCTCGGCCTGAAGTGACAGGTCAATTATGGGGGACAGTAGACCCTTCTTCCAAGAGCTATCGTACATTTCATTGGTCGTTGAAATGTCAATCACTTGAGGTTGACACACTCCCCTCATGCCATTCGAAGGCCATCTTAAGCCTAACCACGAAATTTTTTCTGACTGAAGAGAGCCTTAAGGTAAAGCGAGGATAGATTGCGCGGTCGGAGAGATTGTGCACCTGCGAGTTCGGGAGGAAGAAGTACGGTGCGCAAGGCACTAACACCAAGCATTTGTACCCCGGCAATAGTGGAATGCCTACTTGAGATTACTAAGTTGATTGATTTGAACGTCTGTGATTAAGCATCGATATTCTATATTGTTTTCACAAGGTAAGTGCTTAAATTTTCATAATGCGTTCTTGGAATTTCTATAGAATAGCAGTAGTGTAAAATATTTTAAATTTAAGCAATTTTTCGTAAGCTACTAAGCTAGACTAACAGTGAGAAAGCCAACGTTTCTTTCTAGAAGTGGCCATATCTAAGTAAAAATCCGCGCAATCTGTCCTACCGAAATGGGATAGTTTGCGCGTCTTGTACTTAGGAGAGATCGCGCGTTTCTCCCGTTAGTTTTCATGCTGGGAGAGTTACGCATTAAAAATTTCCCATAGTTAGTTGGTAATGTAGCATAAATTGCAAATTACATGTGAAAAATATGAATTGATTAAATTCGCTGCATTAACGGATTAAAGGTGGCGTCCTGAATTTTTACTAAAACATAAAATGTAAAATACTTTTGCCCACTCAACACATTTTAATCCTTGAATATTTTAAAACTTTAAATTGATTTTTGAAGTTATTTCTTTATATAAATAAATTAACGTGTGTCTCTTTAACAGGCATTAATAAAATACTTTGACTATAGTTCTATTTTGAGAGGATAAAGTTATCGTGACTTTATAATTTGTATTTTCAAGGGACTGTAGTTTTTTTAGTCAGTAGAATTCGTTGAAAACAAGTTCGTGCGATTTTATTTCTTTTGAAGATTTAAGTTATGGGTTAAGTTAAGTGTTAATTTTCAAATGTAAATGTGCTAATAAGGTAATTCGTGAACAAATTTATTCTGTTAGTCAAAAATTTTGTTAATAAATTAATAATGTGCTAGTTTTACATAAATATTCTTATTAATAAACTATTTTTCCAAACAGTTTAATGCCGTCAAAATTAAAAAGAAAACAAAGTGCAACGAATGTTACTGACCCACTCATATATTCGCAAGACGAATTAAGAAAGAAGTAGCTACAAAAAAGAAGCGAACGTCTAAAGATAAGATGCTTCCAGAAAAAGTGGAAACCAAAAAACTTGCTGAAAAAAAAAAAAAAAATGTTTGAATTTTGAGACATCTTCGTCATCAGCCGCCTCAGAAGAAAGTCTAAGTACTGCTTTTTCATGACCATGTCAGACAGGACAACGAGGATAAGTGCACTAAATATCAGGAACTGTACCAGGACACAACTTTGACCAGTGATTGGATTAAGTGTGCTATTTGTGGCAAATGGTTGCACGAAGTGTAACTATTGCAGACGACGACAACTTCGGTTAACCCTTAAGGTGGCGCTGGACTCAGCCTTAAAGGTAACGGAGCCAATGCTAAGTCTACGGGTTGATTGATCGTTGCTAATTTGCATTTCAATATTTCAGCAAAATTTTTTCGGCATAAGATTCTTTACAACGTAACAAATAGCGCGCGTTTTTTAAATTTTGTTCTTCTCTTAAAATTTAATTTTAAATAGCAGTTAAATTTATGAACTGAAAAAATACGAAGTGCTTTTGTTTAAACTCTTCATAAGAACTCAAGATCAAACATTAACGCAAAATGAAAAAAGGCGCGCTAGACAGGAATGTTTGGGCTTTTCAGATGTACCTTTTGCTTATTCTCACTAAAATTAGGGTAAGAGTAATCGTCAACCAAAAATGGAGAAAATTTGTAAAAATCGAAGCATTTCTCTCTAAACCACGCCTCGGCAGGCGCGGGCAATCAAGTCTTAGACCATATAGTATCTAGACGAGCCCTTCTATTCACTCGCCATTGTTAGTTCCTAAGCAGGAATAGTGGGGACCAGTTTGACTGACAGGGGTCGGAGATCAAAGCTTTTCGCCGTCCTATATCACGTGGGTGAGTCTTCTCAATTTCTGAACTTGCTTCTGATCTGTAAAAGAGCTGAGATTGCTTTCAGGCAAACGATCAAGACCCATTCTGTGCACAAAAGCACTAACCTGATTTATTAAACATAATAGCAATATTAACAATGAAAAGCGTAAATTTTAATTTTATTTTTAAGTTTTTGGAGTATCGTATTCTTGATTATGAAGAACAAGAAAGTCATATATATAAATTAACTGAAGCAATTGTTGAGAAATACTTTAAAATATGACTACACCATTTCTAAAATAATATCAAAGAATACCAAAAATGCGTAACAAATACACAAAATTAATTTTATTTAAAAATCAAGAGCAATTTTCAATAGAAATTAAAGTATTTTTTTCAGTAGTTAAATTCCATTCTGCTTTATTAATAATGCCCGCCCCCTAAATAATAAATGCAACGTTGAAATTAACATTTCAATAATATTAAATCTTAAAAGACATGAACGATGCTTGAAATATACTCGCAGAAAGGCCGAACGTTCGTTGCATCACCAAGTATACATATGTCTGTGTTCGCTCCAGTTTATTTTTTATTCTCTACTTTTAATAATGTAAGTAAAATTGTTAAATTTTCAGAATTATGTTTAAAATGCATTTCATGCTTCCCCCTTACCAATATATTACATATATATTGTATTTCTGACTGTATTGCACAACACTTAGATAATAAATTAATTTATTCCGTTTGTTTGCAATCTTAGAACAAACTTCATCTGTAATTCATTAAAAAAACAATCACATTTTAATTAACGGTACAATGGGACCGTCCATAAATGATGTCACGCTTTTTTCCCAGTTATTTGACTCCCTCCCCCCTTTGTCACAAAGTGTCACACTTCAACATACCCCCTCCCCACCCCTTGTCACAATTTCACGAACCCCCCTCCCCCTCGAAGCGTGACATCATTTATGAATGATCCCAATCCGATGTTTTCAGTCCTACAGGCTAATGTCACATGACTATTAATTTTAGATTTACGAACTGTATCGGAGCAACATTAAAGTTTTAACTGACAATTTTCTAAAGAAAATAATTTTTTGAACTTAAAAATTTAAAAAACTATTTTCAAAACTAAAATTTTTTCTTCATGCTGTTGCTTTCTTTAAATTTATTTCAGATTTTGAAAAGAAAAACAGCTTAAACGCTTTTGTTTTTCCTTCCTTATTTTTCAATGAACTGAAAAAGAAAAGAATAGGTATATTTGATGTTTGGCTTATTAACGTAATATTACAAATGTTTTTACTTTTCGCATTGATATCTCAAGGGCAAGACATAATGAGGTTGAAGTCAGTTAAAAACCTTGTAAAAGCAATACGAATTGTATTCATTGCAAAGAGCTTTACTGTATGACATTAAGTTTCACAAAAGGGGGCAAGAAACTAACTCCTACTCTCAATGAGCTCAATATATAAGATCATTTTCAAATCACTATTACTAATTAATTATTGATAATACCAATAAAAAAACACTTGTCCATTAATCTATGAACTGTTTCCTTGCGTGTGATAGAAAATAATTGTGCTAAAATGTGTCTGTCATACAATAAGAAATTAAAATAAATCACTCTTCAAATCTCTACGAGAATTAACATGGCACGACGAAGCCCTCTCTCACCGAAGGACTCCGTCACCTGTTTTCCGGGGAAAGACTCCTGCTTACCGACCACGCCCCCAGACCTTGTCTATCTAGTTTATGGTCTAAGAATCAAGTTGACGAGGGGAAAGCAGTTAGGGGAGAGTCTCAGACTGCAATTAGCGCCACTACAGAATAATGGAACACACATGTTTTGGGGGAGGGGGATGAGATATCCCTTTTGGGGCTAAACGGTTCAAGACTTCCCTTCAAGTAGGTTCTTTGTGTTGTTAGTTGCAGGGAGGCTGGAATTATTTATACCTAGAGACGGCTATATCTATACCGACCGATTGGAATTACTGACATTGACATACAGATATTTCATATGCGTAAATACTTGTATATATATATACATGTATTTGCGCATATATGTACATCGGGTATATACAGCAGTTGCATTTCTCATTTTTTACAAAAGTTTTAGTTTTTATGCTGCATTTCAAATCATTGTTATTTTGTTTTGTTATTTAAATCTTTAAAATGAGCAGCCGATATGATATGAAAAACGTGCTACGAAAGACCAAAACCTAAGGGATAATGATGTCACTCTTCGATGAGCGGGGGGGGGGGGGGTCGTGAAATTGTGACAAGGTGAGGGGGAAACAAGAAGTGTGTGACATCATGCTTATGCAACATAGCGTGACACGTGACAAAGGGGTGAGGGGTATGTTGAAGCAGTGGCGTACGCAGAATTTTTAAAGGGGGGGGTTCATAATTTTCTGAAACTACTAAAAGAAATTCGAAATATAATAAAGCACTAATATTTAGGGGTCAAGGGGGGTTTAAATCCCTACCCCCCCCCATCGTACGCCACTGTGTTGAAGTGTGACATTTTGTGACAAAGGGGGAGAGGTCAAATATATGGGAAGAAACGTTACATCATTTATGAACGGTCCCTAAGATTGCCAGCATTGAGAAAACTAAACTAGAAAAGGGTTCTGATTACCTAACATGTGGCAAACCTGAGTATGAATAAAAAAATAGATAAGCAAACAATTGATAAATTTCCTAGGCGGGCCACCGACCGTTTTAAATTTATTATCTCTCTAGGGACCGCTCATAAATGATGTCACTCTTTTTTCCAACATATTTGACCCCCCCCCTCCCCCTTTTGTCACATGTCACGCTATGTTGCATAAGCAGGGATGTCACACTTCTTGTTACCACCTCCCCTCCCCTGTCGAAGCGTGACATCATTTATGGACGATCCCCTATATATATTTCATTTTTCAAATAAAAACATCATAACGAAAATCACAGGCAAGTATATAAAAATGCATGGGTATCCAAATTACGTTTCAAACGAACGAGAAAAAAAAGAGAGAGAGAAGGAAATATTCAAAATGTTGTAATAAAAAGTCAAAGTCACATCAATAGTGTGTTTGAAGGTAAAAAAGCAAAAATTCAGAAGTAAGGTTTAGGAATCATGATATTTAAGATAAAAGAAATCGGAAAAAAATATTTAAAGTATTCGTGTAAAATAATACCACAGTGAGAAATGTATAAGTATTTTGCTGAGGCCGCAAACGTTTGTATTTCAAACAAATAAAAAATTTCAAAGCAATCAAACGTTTTTCGAAAAAGAAAACTCAGGAAAGGAATGCTACAGCATTTTTATGTGAAATAAATTAAAGAAAGCAAGGGTGTGGTGTAGCCACTAGACAAGGGATGATGAAGTCAGAACTCCCTTCCTCACACACACTTTTTTTGTGTGTGTGTTAGTCATTCAATTTCGAAAATTTTTTGGAGAAAAGTTTTGGAACTCTCTTACCTTTTGACGATCCGTACGTCACTAAAGGTAGCACAACATGCATTTTTAAGATTTCAAGATTTCAAAAAAATTCCTGGAGAAAGTTCTTTAACCCCCATTATTTTGATGTCAGCAAATTGAATTTCAAAATAATTCAGTAAACAAGAAGTTCCGTCTAGAACTATACGAGCCTACTTTCCCGTATACACCAGCTTCAAATTTGTAATCAACTTATTTCTCACTCTCTCTCTCTCTCTCTCTCTCTCTCTCTTTTTCTCGTTTAGCTTTAGTTCTTAATTGCTTCAAATATAGCTTTTTCAACGATTAATACATATTCATTCAATCGTTCATTTATTCAGAGTTTCATGTATTTATTCACTCATTTATTCATTCATTCTTTTGCTTATTCATTTAATCATTCATTAATTCAAAAATATTCTTGAAAATCTCGATCAAAATATTTCATAGGAAAATAGGCTCGTCAGTTCTGGATGAACTTTCTATCTGTACATGTTCTACGTCATAAGAGCTTTCCGATAAAGTTTGTTCTAAGCAAATCGGTCAGTTAGATCGGGATTTATATAGGATTGAAATTTCCCCGTAGGCGCTATGTTAATTTTTTTGAACTGTTCAAAAATGAACAAAAATTGTTCAAATCAATATTTCACGCCAAGAACTTCTTCCAGTGAGCTTGCTCATTGGAACTTGGATCTTGTACCCAGAGTTTACATAATTTGCTTCATTTTCGCCCATAGGCGCTAATGTTAAAATTTTTTGAACTGTTCAAAATTGAACGAAAAATTGTCAAATCCTGTCTTTTGACGTCACCAAAGATAGCCCAATATGCGTTTTTGCTATTTCAGTTTCATTTCTGGGGGAGAGTCCCCAAACCCTTGGTTCTCCTCCCCTCACATCCTTGAAAATCATCAGAATTGTATTTTTAGAGCTTCATCTTGGAAAACTTTCAGCTGTCTTTTAACGTCCCAAAAGATAGCCCAACATGCGTTTTATGACTTGGATTTCAAGCAAATTCAGTTTCGAATAGCCCCTCTTTCTGCGGAAGAAGCACTGCATCCACTTGTCTTTGACTTCACCAAAGATGTCGTAGTAAATTCCAAAACATTCCGGAGGTGTGTCCCCCTATCGTATAAATTGTGATTTGAGAATTTAATTTTTGAAAATTTCTAAAGAAGAGTCCAAAGTCATCCCACTCCCCGGTTTTCGACATTGTGACGGCGCTGGCTACACACCAGTTTCTAAAAACTTACGAAGTAATTACTTGATCGCTTGAAACTTGTTTGTATAAACGCTGCTCCAGCAAGTAAGAAATAAAAGGAGTGATAAACAAACTTGTGATTTACATGAAACACATGTTCATTTTATCATTATTTTGTAGGTACACACAAATATTAATTTTTTATATTTTAAAATGTAGTAAATCCTTTTTTGGGATCATTCATAAATGATGTCACGCTTCGAGGGGGGAGGGGGGTTAATGAAATTCTGACAAGGAGAGGGTTACAGAAAGTGGGACATCGTGCTTATGCACCATAGCGTGGAATGTGATAAAGGGGGGAGGGATATGTTGAAGTGTGACATTTTGTGGCAAAGGTTAAATATATGGGGGAAAAGCGTGATATCATTTATGGACTGTCCCTTTTCTATGTCTGATAATATTTTTATGATAATGTATATATTTTTAAAAATAATTGTTAACAAAAATAGTTTTTACTTTAGTTTTCATTTAGCTTGCAATGTCTCATGAGGCATTTTGATTTAATGTTTATATATTTATTTATTTGTAACGTATTAACTTTTCAAAATAATAATAGATAAATAATAAACGAGAATAATTTCGTACACTGGAATTCACTCTTATAACTTGAATGGCAAGTAAATAACAATACAGACCAATATCAGCGATTGAAGTTACAGAATCTCGGTAACTTGACACCTGCTTATCTCTACGGCACGCGACTTTTTTAACCCTTTCAGTTTAGCCCGCAGCTTTCGAAAGGCTGCCCATTCCTGGTTATGCAATGTTTGCTGTGTGGCACTACGAAATAATATCTTATTAGCTAAAGAATAAAAACGGTTTGGTTGTTTCTTATCTATAAGCTTACTTCTTTGCATTGCAACACGGGCTCCTTGTAGCTCTGAAACACGTGTCCGCAATTTTTGATTATGTTGACGTTTTATTCTTTAGTTTCGCAGCTCAAATGAGGACTAATTATTTCTCTACATTAAATTTATGCATGCGAACTCGTGTCATTAAAGAAAACAAGAACTATGTCTGTTATGCAAAATTTCTGCATATGATTTAAGTCAGGGGTTCCCAACTTTTTTTTTCCTAGCGAAGCCCTTCTAAAACTCGGAAAGAAATTGGTGAATCCCTTTGGTAGTCCTTAGTAAACGGGTAGGAAAACAATAAAATTTGCTTGCACATTCATTTTTCAAGCTTCACAACAGTTTATAATAAGTAATGAAACAATTCTTAAAACATCTAAATGGAAATAAAAATTAACATAATAGCTACAATAATAATAATAATATTAGTAATACAAGCATTTAAAAAATTAAATACTTATTTTTATTACTTGTTCTTTTTGTATAATTAATAGTAGCAGTAAACATACGAATTTGCAAAAGCTCTGTTTTTAGTAATTATTTCCTCGATACTGTGAAAAAGTTGTGGAATAGTGGAATGACACGAGAAATATAAGTAAAAAGAATTTAGAATCAATCAATAAGTATCTTAGGGTTCCATTCCCACGTTGAAATATACAAAATTCGCAACAGTTATGGAAATTTACAGAAATATTAGGAAATGTACATGTTTTCAAATTTTCATTGCGATAGAGCAGGAAAGTTGGAATAAAGTATTATTAAAATGGGAGTACAAAATTTGAAATTAAAATATCTTCCTTCGCACTAGCATGGAAAACGTGAGAAATGGTAGTAGAAACATACCTCTAAAATTAATATAGATCAATTAATACCTTTTGATCAATAAACCACTTCACGATCCAAATTTTCAAATTTACGCAATGCAGAAATGAGTGCATTTCAAATTTTATGCGTATAGTTCCTATGCCCCACAACTTTTCCGTATTATCGGGAAAACAATTTTATACAAAAAAAAAATCATTTTTAATCTCCGTTCTAATATGTATGAACATTTTAAATTTTGTTTTTTGTTTTGCGTTAACAATTAAAAATCCAGCTATTGCAATATTATATTCGCGATTTGAAATTTTTGCCCTGAAAAAAAAAAAATATCAACCATTTCCAATGACTGGGTTTGAGCTTAAAAATTCCCTAGTTAGCATGGGAATTAATTAATTTGAAAATTGTTTTAATTTCATCTGTCATTTTTTGCTCTTTTCACCGGAGAAAAAACTCTCCAAAGTAATAATAATAATTACGTTTTCTGATGAGCATGTGAGCCCGAATTGTTCATTTTCTCTGTCAGATTACTAATCACTACAATATGGATGCCTTTTCTTTGAAATGGTAAATTTTTTCTTGAATTTTGAAGGTTAATATGACGGGATCTCAATATGCAATAAATTGAACATTGATTTTAGACTTAGAGTCACCATATGACATTTATTTTTTCATTATTATTATTTTTGTTGTTGTTAGTATTTTTTTTTACGAAAATGAGAGAAATCCGTTCGTGATGCATGAAAAATTTCAGAATTTAAAAGTTATTGTCTCATTTTTTAACTGTATGTTACATTCCTGCAAATTTGTATTTTGTAATGAAATTTATCTCAACGAATATTTTTATTTCGCACATCCCAGAAAACACAAAACAAACAAACATGACAAGGAAAATAACTATGTAGAATTCATTTCAGAAGATCATTCCATACATTACAGGTTTTGCATTTGAATAACTGAATTTGTCACTAAAACTTCTTGTCATTATTTTGTGCATGTACATTATTTTCAGATTATTCACTGTTAATCATGTACTTCCGTCTTCAAGTTTCAAAAGGTATATTGAAACATTTTTTGAAGTATATACTCCGGAAACTGTTTTTAAATGCGCTGTAGATGGACTTCCTTTATTTACTCCTTATTATTTTAACCAGATGTACTTATCTCCTTTTGCGTAAATTATATCCTTCGGGAAAACCGTTGTCATTTTGAGTCGCATCGCATATTAAATCTTTATTGGTTATATTCATTTCTGTTCTATGCTGCTTCAGTTTGAAGTGCGATCTTCCGCGCTCCTCCGTTTTTATTTACTGGATAATAAAAACGGGCAAGCTCGCACATGAAGAATCGGCACAGAAGAAATGATGCAAATGCGCGTCTCAGCCCCTCCCCCCCCCCCTTGTCGATGTGCCCCGTCTGTTCCGTATTTGCAGTTTTAAAATTGTCAGCCCTCACCTCAGCCTGCAACCATACAAACTTTATCTCGATTCAACAAGTCTCGGTAAAAAGCTGTCGCCCTGCGAGGTCTTCTAATGGTGTTTTTGTGCATTCAATCATAAGAGAAAACCAGGAAAACTCTCAACTTACTTCTCGATAAGTATTAAATAGAAATTATTACAGCAACCACCTCAGCTCGCTTATCAAAGCAACGTTTGTTGCCAGGATAAGAAATTGGGACTTCTGGCTCCGAGGAATATGCCGCCCCAGTAGTCAGGCTGCCATTTTAAAAGTTTTGAATACCTTTTGCGCAGGGAACTGGAGCAGAGTTATTATTATCATTATTATTATTATTATTTATGTTAATTTATTTTTTTGAGTTGCTATGCTACAGCTCCCCTCCGAATCTTATGTTATAGTTTCAAGTCCGCTCCAGCTCCATTCTCTGCTCTGAACAGCTTTTAATGGCAAATACAATATTTATCGCTTTCGTTTATTCAGTGTATTGCGGGAAAAATTTAAAAATCGTTTAAACCCTAATATTTCAATAAATATTTAATGTTTCGTACATAATGAAGGAAAAAAGTAATAAATAAATGCACTCGGAAAAGAGGCCACTGTTTCAAAACAGTCATTGCCAACCATTTGCTTATTTTCTTTCTTTTTTTTAGGTTCTTTTTTTCCTTTCTTCCCTGCCTTCTTTTTCTTCTTTTTTTTGGTGAATTTGTAATTGCCGCATTTTTTTGCAACAGCGAAAGTATGTTATGCACATCCCCAGTTTCAAGTTCGTGATTTAATTTTGCTGAGCAATATATATTTTACAACATACATAGGTAGATACTCATAGGTGTGCGTGCGGGGCTTAGAGATACCATTGTACCCCCATTAGCAAATAAAAATGAAAGCTAATTACAAAACTGGCAACCTCTTTCGCGTTTGTATTCAATAGATATGCTTCTTTGCGTTTAATTTGTCACAAGTTTCCCTGGAGATGCATCTGGGACCCAAATCTTATGGGCAGGGCCGGCCTTATCAGTGTGCAAAGTACAAAGGCGCCATCATCTTGGGGGCGCCTCAGCGTAAGAGCAAAAAAAAAAAAAAAAAAAATAATCCGTGTTTCATAAAATTAGTTCAACAAAATTCTAGTTGTCTTCACGTAAGCAGACCCAACGATAGTGACTCCTATCAGATACTCCATCCTTCAAGTGAAAGAACTTAGCGTCAAAATTCACTTGTAGTGATGGTACTATACCTACTGTGGTGCTTGATAGAGATGATTAGATGGTACCAATCCCTGTGAACCACACTAGGTCTTCAATTACGAGAAGCCAACAGCAGCCCATTAGAAATAAAAAAATACATTATTTGTTTCATGTATGTAATTATTAAAATTTTTAAAGCAAATGAAAACGCAATAACATTATACACAATTTGAATTTATATTATTTTAGTTTGTATGATGAAAGAGGGCTAGGGGCGACTATTTTTATAAAGTCCAAGGGCGCCGAATACCGTAGGGCCGGCCCTGCTTATGGGTGTATTTTGGTACCCCCTTTAGCACAGTAGCGTCCCCCCCCCCCTTGCTAAAGCTCTGCGCACGCTTATATAAACACATATTACTTGACTACATATTGAAGTGCCAATGAAGCGGAACTACACAGAAAGTAAAGAACCATTGAAAACGTTCTTTTGTCAGAGAAAAGGAAAACCAGGATCTTTTATTCGAAAAATGATTCGGGAATTTTATTTTAAATGACAGAAATATAAAGGAAAGAAATAAAATGAATGTCATGGTCTCATCATATTGATCAAG
This sequence comes from Octonoba sinensis, assembly GCA_038502835.1. Taxonomy (NCBI): domain Eukaryota; kingdom Metazoa; phylum Arthropoda; class Arachnida; order Araneae; family Uloboridae; genus Octonoba; species Octonoba sinensis. Next base: position 5,483,160 of record CM076598.1, on the reverse strand, counting down.
TATTCAATATGCAATAATTAGCAAAACATAATTGAAGAAGTGTATATAAATAAATAAAATAAAATGCAAAATAACTAAATAAATTATATAAAATAAAGAAAGAAACGCAAACATTCACATTTAGTTTCAGAAAAAAAAATAGAGTAGTGGAGCTTAACAAATCTTCATTTGCTACTCCTGTTTCGAGCAAAACTCGTTGATTAGGTTACCTCTTTTCTTATTTATTCAATTAATTTTAATCATACTAACGCAAAAATTTCTGCTCTTAAATTAAGCTTTATACAAGAGACGAATTAGCGCTCTTTATGTAACAATAACTGAGAACAGCATTCAGCAAGTTTTCGCTAAATAATTTTTTTTTTTTTTTTTTTGAATATCAAGCAATTTATCGCAAATTTTGATTGATCAATTTGTACTAAATTAGGTCTAGAAGCAAGTTCTCAGAAAGACAAACATTTGTTTTAAAAGTATCGTTTACATTTTCATTTTTACAGCACTAAATATGCAAAATACAAACCGGGAGAATGAAAGAAGGGTAACAATATGTTTTCTTTTCGTTTCAACTCTCAGCCACAGAGAATTAATTTTGGAACCGGAAAAGGAGCAACGTTGTGTAAGTAGTAGAAAACACGTGCATGCCGCTAGCGACTACACTAACTGCAGGGGGTCTCGGCCTGAAGTGACAGGTCAATTATGGGGGACAGTAGACCCTTCTTCCAAGAGCTATCGTACATTTCATTGGTCGTTGAAATGTCAATCACTTGAGGTTGACACACTCCCCTCATGCCCTTCGAAGGCCATCTTAAGCCTAACCACGAAATTTTTTCTGACTGAAGAGAGCCTTAAGGTAAAGCGAGGATAGATTGCGCGGTCGGAGAGATTGTGCACCTGCGAGTTCGGGAGGAAGAAGTACGGTGCGCAAGGCACTAACACCAAGCATTTGTACCCCGGCAATAGTGGAATGCCTACTTGAGATTACTAAGTTGATTGATTTGAACGTCTGTGATTAAGCATCGATATTCTATATTGTTTTCACAAGGTAAGTGCTTAAATTTTCATAATGCGTTCTTGGAATTTCTATAGAATAGCAGTAGTGTAAAATATTTTAAATTTAAGCAATTTTTCGTAAGCTACTAAGCTAGACTAGCAGTGAGAAAGCCAACGTTTCTTTCTAGAAGTGGCCATATCTAAGTAAAAATCCGCGCAATCTGTCCTACCGAAATGGGATAGTTTGCGCGTCTTGTACTTAGGAGAGATCGCGCGTTTCTCCCGTTAGTTTTCATGCTGGGAGAGTTACGCATTAAAAATTTCCCATAGTTAGTTGGTAATGTAGCATAAATTGCAAATTACATGTGAAAAATATGAATTGATTAAATTCGCTGCATTAACGGATTAAAGGTGGCGTCCTGAATTTTTACTAAAACATAAAATGTAAAATACTTTTGCCCACTCAACACATTTTAATCCTTGAATATTTTAAAACTTTAAATTGATTTTTGAAGTTATTTCTTTATATAAATAAATTAACGTGTGTCTCTTTAACAGGCATTAATAAAATACTTTGACTATAGTTCTATTTTGAGAGGATAAAGTTATCGTGACTTTATAATTTGTATTTTCAAGGGACTGTAGTTTTTTTAGTCAGTAGAATTCGTTGAAAACAAGTTCGTGCGATTTTATTTCTTTTGAAGATTTAAGTTATGGGTTAAGTTAAGTGTTAATTTTCAAATGTAAATGTGCTAATAAGGTAATTCGTGAACAAATTTATTCTGTTAGTCAAAAATTTTGTTAATAAATTAATAATGTGCTAGTTTTACATAAATATTCTTATTAATAAACTATTTTTCCAAACAGTTTAATGCCGTCAAAATTAAAAAGAAAACAAAGTGCAACGAATGTTACTGACCCACTCATATATTCGCAAGACGAATTAAGAAAGAAGTAGCTACAAAAAAGAAGCGAACGTCTAAAGATAAGATGCTTCCAGAAAAAGTGGAAACCAAAAAACTTGCTAAAAAAAAAAAAAAATGTTTGAATTTTGAGACATCTTCGTCATCAGCCGCCTCAGAAGAAAGTCTAAGTACTGCTTTTTCATGACCATGTCAGACAGGACAACGAGGATAAGTGCACTAAATATCAGGAACTGTACCAGGACACAACTTTGACCAGTGATTGGATTAAGTGTGCTATTTGTGGCAAATGGTTGCACGAAGTGTAACTATTGCAGACGACGACAACTTCGGTTAACCCTTAAGGTGGCGCTGGACTCAGCCTTAAAGGTAACGGAGCCAATGCTAAGTCTACGGGTTGATTGATCGTTGCTAATTTGCATTTCAATATTTCAGCAAAATTTTTTCGGCATAAGATTTTTTACAACGTAACAAATAGCGCGCGTTTTTTAAATTTTGTTCTTCTCTTAAAATTTAATTTTAAATAACAGTTAAATTTATGAACTGAAAAAATACGAAGTGCTTTTGTTTAAACTCTTCATAAGAACTCAAGATCAAACATTAACGCAAAATGAAAAAAGGCGCGCTAGACAGGAATGTTTGGGCTTTTCAGATGTACCTTTTGCTTATTCTCACTAAAATTAGGGTAAGAGTAATCGTCAACCAAAAATGGAGAAAATTTGTAAAAATCGAAGCATTTCTCTCTAAACCACGCCTCGGCAGGCGCGGGCAATCAAGTCTTAGACCATATAGTATCTAGACGAGCCCTTCTATTCACTCGCCATTGTTAGTTCCTAAGCAGGAATAGTGGGGACCAGTTTGACTGACAGGGGTCGGAGATCAAAGCTTTTCGCCGTCCTATATCACGTGGGTGAGTCTTCTCAATTTCTGAACTTGCTTCTGATCTGTAAAAGAGCTGAGATTGCTTTCAGGCAAACGATCAAGACCCATTCTGTGCACAAAAGCACTAACCTGATTTATTAAACATAATAGCAATATTAACAATGAAAAGCGTATATTTTAATTTTATTTTTAAGTTTTTGGAGTATCGTATTCTTGATTATGAAGAACAAGAAAGTCATATATATAAATTAACTGAAGCAATTGTTGAGAAATACTTTAAAATATGACTACACCATTTCTAAAATAATATCAAAGAATACCAAAAATGCGTAACAAATACACAAAATTAATTTTATTTAAAAATCAAGAGCAATTTTCAATAGAAATTAAAGTATTTTTTCCAGTAGTTAAATTCCATTCTGCTTTATTAATAATGCCCGCCCCCTAAATAATAAATGCAACGTTGAAATTAACATTTCAATAATATTAAATCTTAAAAGACATGAACGATGCTTGAAATATACTCGCAGAAAGGCCGAACGTTCGTTGCATCACCAAGTATACATATGTCTGTGTTCGCTCCAGTTTATTTTTTATTCTCTACTTTTAATAATGTAAGTAAAATTGTTAAATTTTCAGAATTATGTTTAAAATGCATTTCATGCTTCCCCCTTACCAATATATTACATATATATTGTATTTCTGACTGTATTGCACAACACTTAGATAATAAATTAATTTATTCCGTTTGTTTGCAATCTTAGAACAAACTTCATCTGTAATTCATTAAAAAAACAATCACATTTTAATTAACGGTACAATGGGACCGTCCATAAATGATGTCACGCTTTTTTCCCAGTTATTTGACTCCCTCCCCCCTTTGTCACAAAGTGTCACACTTCAACATACCCCCTCCCCACCCCTTGTCACAATTTCACGAACCCCCCTCCCCCTCGAAGCGTGACATCATTTATGAATGATCCCAATCCGATGTTTTCAGTCCTACAGGCTAATGTCACATGACTATTAATTTTAGATTTACGAACTGTATCGGAGCAACATTAAAGTTTTAACTGACAATTTTCTAAAGAAAATAATTTTTTGAACTTAAAAATTTAAAAAACTATTTTCAAAACTAAAATTTTTTCTTCATGCTGTTGCTTTCTTTAAATTTATTTCAGATTTTGAAAAGAAAAACAGCTTAAACGCTTTTGTTTTTCCTTCCTTATTTTTCAATGAACTGAAAAAGAAAAGAATAGGTATATTTGATGTTTGGCTTATTAACGTAATATTACAAATGTTTTTACTTTTCGCATTGATATCTCAAGGGCAAGACATAATGAGGTTGAAGTCAGTTAAAAACCTTGTAAAAGCAATACGAATTGTATTCATTGCAAAGAGCTTTACTGTATGACATTAAGTTTCACAAAAGGGGGCAAGAAACTAACTCCTACTCTCAATGAGCTCAATATATAAGATCATTTTCAAATCACTATTACTAATTAATTATTGATAATACCAATAAAAAAACACTTGTCCATTAATCTATGAACTGTTTCCTTGCGTGTGATAGAAAATAATTGTGCTAAAATGTGTCTGTCATACAATAAGAAATTAAAATAAATCACTCTTCAAATCTCTACGAGAATTAACATGGCACGACGAAGCCCTCTCTCACCGAAGGACTCCGTCACCTGTTTTCCGGGGAAAGACTCCTGCTTACCGACCACGCCCCCAGACCTTGTCTATCTAGTTTATGGTCTAAGAATCAAGTTGACGAGGGGAAAGCAGTTAGGGGAGAGTCTCAGACTGCAATTAGCGCCACTACAGAATAATGGAACACACATGTTTTGGGGGAGGGGGATGAGATATCCCTTTTGGGGCTAACCGGTTCAAGACTTCCCTTCAAGTAGGTTCTTTGTGTTGTTAGTTGCAGGGAGGCTGGAATTATTTATACCTAGAGACGGCTATATCTATACCGACCGATTGGAATTACTGACATTGACATACAGATATTTCATATGCGTAAATACTTGTATATATATATACATGTATTTGCGCATATATGTACATCGGGTATATACAGCAGTTGCATTTCTCATTTTTTACAAAAGTTTTAGTTTTTATGCTGCATTTCAAATCATTGTTATTTTGTTTTGTTATTTAAATCTTTAAAATGAGCAGCAAATATGATATGAAAAACGTGCTAGGAAAGACCAAAACCTAAGGGATAATGATGTCACTCTTCGATGAGCTGGGGGGGGGGTCGTGAAATTGTGACAAGGTGAGGGGGAAACAAGAAGTGTGTGACATCATGCTTATGCAACATAGCGTGACACGTGACAAAGGGGTGAGGGGTATGTTGAAGCAGTGGCGTACGCAGAATTTTTAAAGGGGGGGGTTCATAATTTTCTGAAACTACTAAAAGAAATTCGAAATATAATAAAGCTCTAATATTTAGGGGTCAAGGGGGGTTTAAATCCCTACCCCCCCCCCATCGTACGCCACTGTGTTGAAGTGTGACATTTTGTGACAAAGGGGGAGAGGTCAAATATATGGGAAGAAACGTTACATCATTTATGAACGGTCCCTAAGATTGCCAGCATTGAGAAAACTAAACTAGAAAAGGGTTCTGATTACCTAACATGTGGCAAACCTGAGTATGAATAAAAAAATAGATAAGCAAACAATTGATAAATTTCCTAGGCGGGCCACCGACCGTTTTAAATTTATTATCTCTCTAGGGACCGCTCATAAATGATGTCACTCTTTTTTCCAACATATTTGACCCCCCCCTCCCCCTTTTGTCACATGTCACGCTATGTTGCATAAGCAGGGATGTCACACTTCTTGTTACCACCTCCCCTCCCCTGTCGAAGCGTGACATCATTTATGAACGATCCCCTATATATATTTCATTTTTCAAATAAAAACATCATAACGAAAATCACAGGCAAGTATATAAAAATGCATGGGTATCCAAATTACGTTTCAAACGAACGAGAAAAAAAAGAGAGAGAGAAGGAAATATTCAAAATGTTGTAATAAAAAGTCAAAGTCACATCAATAGTGTGTTTGAAGGTAAAAAAGCAAAAATTCAGAAGTAAGGTTTAGGAATCATGATATTTAAGATAAAACAAATCGGAAAAAAATATTTAAAGTATTCGTGTAAAATAATACCACAGTGAGAAATGTATAAGTATTTTGCTGAGGCCGCAAACGTTTGTATTTCAAACAAATAAAAAATTTCAAAGCAATCAAACGTTTTTCGAAAAAGAAATCTCAGGAAAGGAATGCTACAGCATTTTTATGTGAAATAAATTAAAGAAAGCAAGGGTGTGGTGTAGCCACTAGACAAGGGATGATGAAGTCAGAACTCCCTTCCTCACACACACTTTTTTTGTGTGTGTGTTAGTCATTCAATTTCGAAAATTTTTTGGAGAAAAGTTTTGGAACTCTCTTACCTTTTGACGATCCGTACGTCACTAAAGGTAGCACAACATGCATTTTTAAGATTTCAAGATTTCAAAAAAATTCCTGGAGAAAGTTCTTTAACCCCCATTATTTTGATGTCAGCAAATTGAATTTCAAAATAATTCAGTAAACAAGAAGTTCCGTCTAGAACTATACGAGCCTACTTTCCCGTATACACCAGCTTCAAATTTGTAATCAACTTATTTCTCACTCTCTCTCTCTCTCTCTCTCTTTTTCTCGTTTAGCTTTAGTTCTTAATTGCTTCAAATATAGCTTTTTCAACGATTAATACATATTCATTCAATCGTTCATTTATTCAGAGTTTCATGTATTTATTCACTCATTTATTCATTCATTCTTTTGCTTATTCATTTAATCATTCATTAATTCAAAAATATTCTTGAAAATCTCGATCAAAATATTTCATAGGAAAATAGGCTCGTCAGTTCTGGATGAACTTTCTATCTGTACATGTTCTACGTCATAAGAGCTTTCCGATAAAGTTTGTTCTAAGCAAATCGGTCAGTTAGATCGGGATTTATATAGGATTGAAATTTCCCCGTAGGCGCTATGTTAATTTTTTTGAACTGTTCAAAAATGAACAAAAATTGTTCAAATCAATATTTCACGCCAAGAACTTCTTCCAGTGAGCTTGCTCATTGGAACTTGGATCTTGTACCCAGAGTTTACATAATTTGCTTCATTTTCGCCCATAGGCGCTAATGTTAAAATTTTTTGAACTGTTCAAAATTGAACGAAAAATTGTCAAATCCTGTCTTTTGACGTCACCAAAGATAGCCCAATATGCGTTTTTGCTATTTCAGTTTCATTTCTGGGGGAGAGTCCCCAAACCCTTGGTTCTCCTCCCCTCACATCCTTGAAAATCATCAGAATTGTATTTTTAGAGCTTCATCTTGGAAAACTTTCAGCTGTCTTTTAACGTCCCAAAAGATAGCCCAACATGCGTTTTATGACTTGGATTTCAAGAAAATTCAGTTTCGAATAGCCCCTCTTTCTGCGGAAGAAGCACTGCATCCACTTGTCTTTGACTTCACCAAAGATGTCGTAGTAAATTCCAAAACATTCCGGAGGTGTGTCCCCCTATCGTATAAATTGTGATTTGAGAATTTAATTTTTGAAAATTTCTAAAGAAGAGTCCAAAGTCATCCCACTCCCCGGTTTTCGACATTGTGACGGCGCTGGCTACTCACCAGTTTCTAAAAACTTACGAAGTAATTACTTGATCGCTTGAAACTTGTTTGTATAAACGCTGCTCCAGCAAGTAAGAAATAAAAGGAGTGATAAACAAACTTGTGATTTACATGAAACACATGTTCATTTTATCATTATTTTGTAGGTACACACAAATATTAATTTTTTATATTTTAAAATGTAGTAAATCCTTTTTTGGGATCATTCATAAATGATGTCACGCTTCGAGGGGGGAGGGGGGTTAATGAAATTCTGACAAGGAGAGGGTTACAGAAAGTGGGACATCGTGCTTATGCACCATAGCGTGGAATGTGATAAAGGGGGGAGGGATATGTTGAAGTGTGACATTTTGTGGCAAAGGTTAAATATATGGGGGAAAAGCGTGATATCATTTATGGACTGTCCCTTTTCTATGTCTGATAATATTTTTATGATAATGTATATATTTTTAAAAATAATTGTTAACAAAAATAGTTTTTACTTTAGTTTTCATTTAGCTTGCAAATCATTCAGTATCGCAGTTTTTTAGTTTTATATTAAAATGAAAATTATATTTAAACAATTTCACACAGTATTGTATTTAATAAATGGAGGCTTATTATTTAGTAAGGGCTCTTGGTTTACCCAATGACTTTTTCTTTTCTCATTGCATTTTATAGTTTAACATTATAGTTTCTACAGTTTCTACATAATTAAGGTATAGTTAAAATAGTATGAAATTTCGTTTTAATAAACTTTAGTCAAGCGAAACCTCAAAACATTGATTTTTTTTAGGTTTAATATTCAAATATTGCTTTAGTGTAACTACTTTATAGGTTCCCAAATAAAGCAAAATACGGTTTCCAGACACATAATTCTCGAAAATTTTCTAAGGCGAGGACCAATAGATCCCCCCTAACTAAGGGGTATTATCCCTTTTGGGTACCTATTCGAGGGCGCCAGTCCAGGTCTGCTAAAATTGATCATGTTAAACTGCCAAAATTAACTGGAAGAATTTTTAAAACTCATATGATTCAATTTATAATTTGAGAGTAATTTTAATACGGATCCAAGGAGAGGAGGGGGATACGGGATAAAGCTCTCCCCCCCCCCAAGAACACTGAAAAATACACTTTGTCAAATGAGTTCGGAAGGGGACAAAGTTTACACTAGAACACACACAAGGCACCCACCCCCTACCCAGAAAAAACATAGACCCGTTCCCACACACACACACACACACACACACATATATATATATATATATATAGCATTAGATAACTGAAAAATGTAAAAATAATTTGGTAAAAAAAGACATTTAAAAAAAAAATATTACACAAATAATTGAGAGAAATCATTGAAATAAAATTAAGCATTGGTTTTAATTTAGCTGCTATTAATTTTTAACCGACTTCACAAAGGAAGGAGGTTACACATTCATATTGTATCTATGTCGTAACTTTTTGTTTGTTTGTTTGTCCACTCATAACTTCTTACCGGATGTACCGATTTTCATGATTTTTCTTTTTAATCGATCGAGGGTGGTTTCCCATAGGTCCCATACTTTTTTCTATGTTTCGATTTTATTTTGCCTCTAAATATGCGCATTATTGATTTTTTTTAAATGTTAAATATAATTTAATAGCCAACTGTTTCACTATTTAAGGTTCGAAATTCATTTCTTATTTTTTAGTTATTTGATAAAAATTATGCTTCATTCGTACATTTGAAAAGATTTTAATTTAAATTTTTTCCAGACATATTTTGATATAAATGCTACTAGCTTAACGTCAATATTTAAATGCACATATATCCTGTACGAATTCGTTAAAACATAAAATTTAGCTAGGGAGATCAGCTCAGACATAAAAATAAGTAGGTAATTTTCTAAACTCATACAAAACATTTAAAATCTATTTTTTCCCACTTATTTTCAATTTAAATCAGTTTATCATGAACCAATCCTATAGATTATTTGTGCAAATTACACGAACTACTGCATAGGAAACAAAAACAATACTAAAGCATTGTGAAAAATTTGATATAAAAAAATCATGTGCCACTGTTATTGGCACATAAGGTATGCAAAATTTAACCGATAAAACAAGGTGCAGAAATACACATAGGATACATACGAGACGGGAGAAAATTCCCATCGCTTAGCATTCGTCAAAATGGCGTTTAACAGGTTTGGACCAGGGTTTTACACCGAACTTAATTTTTTAAGAATGAATTTTTCTTCTTGTGGACTATGCAACGATGCGGGCTATTTACCGATAATTACGGTACTTCTTTTTGTCTCAGAAAATAAGTTTCCAAAAACGGCAACAAAACAAGCAAAGATGCATTTTAGTTTGCTCATTCAGACTTTAGCCAGCACGAAAAACATAATAAAGCTTGTACAAAATAAAATATAGTTGAAATTCATTTCAGTAACCCGCGACCGCGCATGTCATTTTATAAACTTAACTTAGTAGTAAATGATGCAGCATCTTTTAATGCAAAAACAAGTATTTTTTCCTTCTGTTGAACAAGACCTTTGTCCTTTATTTTTTTGGTTCTTGGTTCTACAAACCACTAGAAACTACTAAGTTTCACACTTAATTGTAAAACCTGTTAGAATTGCTATAATTAAAATCTTGAAGTCATGCAGAATTGATGCGTTAAAACTTCTACGATTACGTAGTGAAAGATATGATCTGTTATTCCAAATAACAGAAAATGTAAACGCAGTTAAACTAAAGTTCAAGCAATAAGACTAGCAAAAACAAATTTACAAAAGAAATTTAGACAAAGTTAATGCAATCCTAACAATTTTTCAGATTATGTAAGAACATTATCATTTATATATATAAAATGAAAGTTTGATGAACTTTCGAGCTGGCAACACCCTTGTGGCTATACGCTCTACAGCAAAATCTACGCAACGTACGATTACGAAAACTGGCACAAAATTCTATTATATCTTGGTGGTTTGCACCTCGAAGCTATTTTTTTTAAATTCGTTCTATATTCTTTAAATTTCACAATTAAAATTTTAAACCTCAGCATCCTCCAGCCATTTTCTTTACTTCACGCGAGTTCTTCATAGCGAATTGAAGTGAAGGGAGCTATAGCAATCGTTGTTGCTTTCGTCCGGTTTCGTCGATACCGGCATAATATTCGATGAGATTGATTTCAGTATATCCTTGCTTGAAATTTATTTCTATGTATTTCCATTAATTTGATTTATTTTGTTTTTATGTATTTCCATTAATTTGATTTATTTTGTTTTTATGTATTTCCATTAATTTGATTTATTTTGTTTCTATGTATTTCCATTAGTTTGATTTATTTTGTTGTGTATTTCTATGCCTAACGATTAATTAATTTTGAGATTATGTTTCGTTCCCTTCCTGATTTCTTTTCAGCTGTTCTTTCAATTTATGATTGTTCTTTATCGCTAATCGTGTAGTTTATGATAATGTTTACTTAAGTGTTAAGTGTTTCGTAACGATTCAATGTCTGCCGATTTTATTTTTTCATTCTAGATGTTTGCCTTATTACGAATAATCCTGTTAAAATTTGATGCTCCATGTATTGGAATAATTGTTTTTTTTTTTTTTTTTTCAAATGCTGCTGGATTTGGATCATTTATTGAAATGCGACCAACCAGTTTAATTCATCTGAGCTGTTCATAAAAATAATAATCATTCATTACAAAAAACAAGTGGCAAAAAACTTTCACTCGAGTGGTGAAGAATTTATTTTTTCTTTTGACAGGGCACTGCTTCAGTGACGTTATGGGGGGGGGGGGGGGAGGGGTGTCCCTCATATGATGCCCACATTTAAAATAATATTTTAGAAATCCCTCAAATGAATGTAAACAGCATTGGGGTCTCTGGTTGTTTCGTAAGGATTCAATGTCTGCCGATTTAATTTTTTCATTCTAGATGTTTTCCTTATTACGAATAATCCTGTTAAAATTTGATGCTCCAAGTATTGGAATAATTGTTTTTTTTTTTTTCAAATGCTGCTGGATTTGGATCATTTATTGAAATGCGACCAACCAGTTTAATTCATCTGAGCTGTTCATAAAAATAATAATCATTCATTACAAAAATCAAGTGGCAAACAACTTTCACTCGAGTGGTAAAGAATTTATTTTTTCTTTTGACAGGGCACTGCTTCAGTGACGTTATGGGGGGGGGGGGAGGGGTGTCCCTCATATGATGCCCACATTTAAAATAATATTTTAGAAATCCCTCAAATGAATGTAAACAGCATTGGGGTCTCTGGTTGTTTCGTAAGGATTCAATATCTGCCGATTTAATTTTTTCATTCTAGATGTTTGCCTTATTACGAATAATCCTGTTAAAATTTGATGCTCCATGTATTGGAATAATTGTTTTTTTTTTTTTTTTCAAATGCTGCTGGATTTGGATCATTTATTGAAATGTTCGATATCTTTTTCTATCGGATTTTTTTTTTAAATTTACCTTTTTTATGCAGAATAATAATTTAAGTTTCATATTCATTTTATGTTGTTTTTGTTGCACGCTTTTGTTTTTCTAGAAAGACTTCTAGGAATCAATACTTTATTCCTTTTAATAATAATATTCTTTTTTCCCTTTTGGCGTTTGTTTTCTGTTAATTTGCTGTCTATTGTGAAAGTGCATAAAATCAGCTTACAACTTATTTGAAAGGAAAGATCCTCAATTTTCAAAACAATGAAAAGCTGTATATTTGTAGTGTAACAACATTGTGTGTTTACACAGATGATGCAGTGTTAAAATTTGCAGTTTAATCCTTATTTTTAGCGCTTATTTATCAATTTTGCTTTGATTCCTAAAAAGTGCATTATTACCACAATTTCATGTTAACTGCATTGGTCAAGCATTTATTTATCTTTTTAAAAGCACTGTCAGTCACATGTAAACAGGTCCGGAGCAAGTATAAGCGTTGCCATGAAGCAGCAAAATATTCTGTGCCCCTATTTTATGTATTTTCTTGAGAATAGCGATTAAAATATTGTCATTAATATGTATTTCTGTATTTAAATATTAAATATTCACAGGAAAGACTTTTATTCAAATATAATATAAGTATGTTGTTTTTAAATAAATCATTTAAAAAATAGCTGAGGTATTTAGGCATTTTAATTATGTTAACTTCAAATGCTTGCTTAATATTTTATGATTACTTACATATTCATTATTAGTTCTAAATATTTCCACTTGATTAGAAACTGGAGAATTTGAAAAAAACCGGGAAGCCTCCTTCGATTCCATGAATGCCAAATATAGAGGGGTAAGCTTAAGTGAAGCCTAAGCATGAATCAAAACGGGGATCATGACCCCTCTTAATGTGACCAAAGGTAGCCTGAAATTAAATTTCTGGAACTTTCACGTCAAAAAGTTTTCTGGAAAAGCTAACAACTCCTCCCTCTTCTCTTAATGCCCCCAAACATTGCTCAAAAGTGTGTTTTAGGACTTGAATAAAAGCTTCCAAATCGCTTTTCCTTCCCTTAATGTCACCAAAGGCAGTGTAAATCCAACTTTAGTTACGAAAACAATTTTAGAATGGAACCCGAACATCTCTTCTTTTTGCAAATTTCATAAAATGTTGCGCAGAGAGCCGCTGAATCTCCTAATGTTCTTAAGATGGCCTAAAGTTGTGTTTTGAAGATTTCGAATTTAAAAATTTCTTTTGGAAATGACCAAACTGTCCTCTCTTCCGTCACCAAAGTTAGAGTAAAATTTTTTTCTTAATAGTCTCAATTTCAAAAAATTTTGGGTGGAGACTTTTTGGTCACTCTCCTGTCTCCTAGAAATAGACTAAAAAATTGATCTTCAAATTTCAATGGCAAAAATTTTCTGGCAGTTTGAACCTTCCCCTTATGTCGACATTAAATAAGTATATGCTTTTAGTATTTCAATTTGTAAGAAATACAAGAAGAGAGCTAGGACCGTCCACCTTCTGCTAAACCCCTCGAATGACAGCCTATGCAAGTAATTTTAGAGCTTCGATTTCAACTTATTTTCGAAGAAGAGCCCCCTTTCCCTTCCCTTAATCTTACCAAACATAGTGTAAAATTGAGTTTTTCGAATTTCAATTTCGAAAAACTTCTATCGAAGAGCTGTTGCCGTCTTTCTTCCTATTGCATAACTAAAGATAACCCAAAATTGTTTTTTTTGAAACTTCAATATTGAAAAGAATTTCATTTTGGGGGGGGGGGGGGGCAAGAGGCACGATTTTCAACCACCGCCCCCTTGACTGGGCTGTAAATCCGCTTTGCCATACAAATATCAATGGTTACAATTAGTATTACGCAGTTAAGTGTTGTATTTGATTGTGGAGGGAAATTTAATACTTTAGTATATTGGTTAACCTTTCTTCATTTTTTGAGACCTAATGAGAATTTTTAATGCGTTAACGTCCACTTGCTTGAAAAATAATGGAAGAAAGTAGGTTGCCAGAATAAAACAAGAAATAGCTTGATGCCGCTGCTAAAGTACACATGTTGAGAAATTTGTTCATCTTCAAAAAGTAGTTTCAAGGTATCTTAGATAAAAAGATCTTTTTTGTATTATATGGGGCTATTCTATTATCAAGCGGAGAGCGAACAGTGTCTGTAGGAAAATTTTTAGTTTTAATATTATACACACGATATTCCAATATCCACTACCAAAGAAATGTCTATTTGCCCTTTAGGGGTGACACCCAGCCAGGACGGAGAAAAAAAATAGAACCTTTAAAAGCTTAAAACAATTTTTTTAAGTTTTCTTAAAACAATATATTTGCAATGTTTTTTAACCGCTAATCCTAACAGCTGCCACCAACATATACTTTAAATATTATGAGGCTCATGATACAAATGGTGTTTTTATTTTTCAATCTGCAATTTTTAAAAAAAAAAATATTATATTTCCTTAAAACTCATACTTTATGCTTACATGATTTTTTTTCTTGGAGGCGGTAATCTTTGCCACGGGGTGACACCTATCACTACCCGCCCCAGGTGTCACTCATGCTAGCTACAACACTGCACTCCATACAATTTTCACTATCAACATACTTCACATGAAGCCTTCACTGGTTTTTTTTTTTTTTTTATTTCATCAAACTGTCTACATATACAGTCCAGCATTTCTTCAGCACAGCTTTTGTTTTTCTTTAACAGGCTAAGGGTAGTCAGAAACTGTTAGATTTTTCGGATGATCTTTACTAAATGGCATTGTCTGATCAATTTATCAATTCTCCATTTAGCTTACTTTAATTTGTAGCAGTTAAAATTTCATATTTAAAATTATATCAATTCATTTTTCTGATTTGATTTCAAAATGTATGTTTATGTATAAAACTACTAATATATACTTATTTTTTACTTTTTGTATGACAATTTATTCTTTTTATTGGTTGCAATAAATATTTATGAAATAACATTTATATTTTTGAATTCAGACTCAGAAAGAATGTACTGCTTGCTATCTATCAGACTGAGAGTAAAAAAAAACCTATGTAAAAGTTTTGATGATGTAATAAAGATAAATATGTCACATGATACAAATATAAATCGATAAATGTAGGTTATTAGTGAGTGATAGATTGAAATAATTTTATACCTAAGTCAAAGCAGATATACATTTGTGGAAAAAGACTGGCTGAAATAAGTTTTTTATCGGCTCAGAAGCGACTTCAGAGGTCGCCTTCGGTGTCTTGCTTGGGGGAAAATATAAGTTGCGCCGCAGGCGCCGCTATTTTAACTTTGCACGGGCAACGCCGTTGCGGATACCGCTAGTAAACTATAAAACAAAAACCTTTAACAGATGAGAAAAATGTTAAATATTTTATTTTTCAGTTATATTTTGGACATATTCTTTGGACAGATGAGAAACAGATGAGAAAAATGTTAAATATTTTATTTTTCAGTTATATTTTGGACATATTCTTTGGACACTGGATATTCTTTCTTTTTTTGGCAGGGGGGCCTACCAGGGGGGGATCATGGTGTAGACTGCGCCATTGAAATTTTTAGGGGGGCGTTACCAAGGCTAGATTAAGACCTTTAGAGGCCCTAAACACTAAAAATGTTTTGCTCACAAAAATTGCAGATTCAAAATTCAGGTAAATACATAAAACGTTTTCAAACTAGTGGAAAAATCTTGTAATAAATTGATAAAAGTTAGAACAAACAAACATTTATTTTTTTAGTTTAATTGTTGCTTGGTTGAATAACTCTTGGGATCATTCATAAAGGATGTCACGCTTCGAGGCGGGAGGGGGGGTCGTGAAATTGTGACAAATTATGACAAGGGGAGGGGTAGCAAGAAGTGTGACATCATGCTTATGCGACATTGTGTGACATGGGACAAAGGGGGGAGGGAGGTCAAATATATGGGAAAAATGCAAGACATCATTTATTGACGGTACTAATTCGACCCTTGTACTAATTTTCCCTGTAAAGGTCTGTGATTAAATCTCCCTAATCAATTCTGGCTGGAGAATTTATGTACGCTTGTAATGTCATTTAAGAAATATTTCTCTCATTTTCGCTGTTTCAAACATGCAAATAAAAACGAAATAGACATGTACTTTATTTTGCAGAATTGAGATAAGACAGAATGATGGAAAGTTTTATATAAAGAGCTTATTCATTTTACCCTAAAATTTGAAAATTCTTACAAATTAAATTAATTTATTAATTATTTAATAGACAATAAAATTTTTCTGAGGTCATTTTCTTGGTGCCCTAAGAACGTGATAATTTTGCTTACGGGTTACTACAGCACTCGACATTGCTCAGAGGGGGGGGTGGGCATTCGGAAACCCTATCTTTGGTAATACACAAAGACCAAAATCTTTAAATTATTCTCTCGGTCTTGGTTTGATGTATATAGTATGGGTTAGGGAACACTTGCATGTAAGGTCCTACATGTCTACTAATAATAAAACAGCAAGTATGTATGTGTGAGTGTTGATTCCAATGTCTTATAATCGTACTCGTTGTGTGGGTACCTGAATTACAAAAACATTACGCGTTTTTCTATAGTTTCTTTTTGTTTTTTTTTATGCTTGCGTCTTTGTCACAAGAAAATAAAATTGCTTACATATGTAGGATCACCGGTTGACTGTCGTGGGAGGCTAACTTTTAATAATGTGGAATACTATACATCTTTTGAATAACATGATATATACACATTTTAAAAAATACCAGTGTATATATATAATGGTGAACCAACTGGTCTTTTCACTTCTTAACGCGGGCAGGGCCACGCGGGTACCGCTAGTATTATATACTGTTCTATAGATATTTCGCTGGTTCTTTTCTTGAAATATGTTCATTCATATAAAAAAAATATTTGGTCTATTATTTAATATTTCATATAATATTATAAATTACAATTTTATAAGGACTAAATGAAATAATGAATTTTTTAACCTTTTTGTTTTTTTTGTCAGTGTATTACTTTAACACATCAAATTACTTTTTAAACACAAATAAATACATAAATGAAAATATTTTTTCAATCTGCACTTACAATATTTCTTTAATATACTCTTCAGCATTTAATTTTCAATTTGAAAATAAAAATATTAATGATCATAAAATTTTGATTCATAGTGGTGTAATGTAAAAACAGCTTTATTGATCGAACTGCATTTTTACAGTTTACTCTGTACTACAGTTTCTGCTATGTTAAAGAAGCAGCATTCGTTTTATCATAGAACGATTTTCTTCATCAAGCATCAAGGAAAATAGAATGTAATGCAAAAACTTCTTTTTCGCTTGAACTCAGAACCGAAAAACCCGGAAAAACCAAACGGGTATCACAAAACATATAAAGCGATCGTAAAGAATGTATGGACCTCCTGGGGCAACTTGTAAACAAAGGTGACTGATTGCTTGTCGCTTTAGGGAGAGGGGAAAAGCTCCCTCGAATGGGCGGCCAAGGTGTGGTTTGTTACGGGGCGTGAATTTTCGTAGTTTTTAGAAATTTATCGAAAACAACACTTTTACTTCTACTTATAACTCGTGAGCAAATTGTCTCTCATATAAACTTAAAAAATGGTTGTAAATAGAAATATTCAAGCTTGGTTTGCTATTTTTCCGATTCTCCGTATCTTTTTTCAAAGTTTTTAAAATTATGAATTGAAATTTAAAAATGTTATAAAAAAATTTTGAGGTTCACCACAAAAAAAATGAACAGTAGGAAACCGTGAACTAGGTCCACTCTATCGTTTAAAAGAAACCGCATGAAAATATTCAAATAACTTCTCGAGCTATGAGAAGAGTTTTTTGCAGATTTTTCCGTAGAGATAGCATTAGCGCCGAAAAGCAAGATGGACGGTAGCGAAGAGCCTTAAGGCGGCGCTGGACTCAGCCTCAAAGGTAACGGAGCCAAGTCTACGGGGAAGTTGATTGATCGTTGCTGATTTGCATTTCAATATTTCAGCAAAATTTTTTCGGCATAAGATTCTTTACAACGTAACAAATAGCGCGCATTTTAAAAATTTTGTTTTTCTCTTAAAATTTAATTTTAAATAGCAGTTAAATTTATGAACTGAAAAAATACGAGGTGCTTTTGTTTAAACTCTTCATAAGAACTCAAGATCAAACATTAACGCAAAATGAAAAAAAGGCGCGCTAGACAGGAATGTTTGGGCTTTTCAGATGTACCTTTTGCTTATTCTCACTAAAATTAGGGTAAGAGTAATCGTCAACCAAAAATGGAGAAAATTTGTAAAAATCGAAGCATTTCTATCTAAACCACGCCTCCGCGGGCAATCGAGTTGACGAGGGGAAAGCAGTTAGGGGAGAGTCTCAGGGTGCAATTAGAGCCACTACAGAATAATGGAACACACATGTTTTGGGGGAGGGGGATGAGATGTCCCTTTCGGGCAAACCGGTTCAAGACTTCCCTTCAAGTAGGTTCTTTGTGTTGTTGTTAGTTGCAGGGAGTTTGGAATTATCTATACCTAGAGACTCCTATCTCTATGGGATCGTCGCAATTGCGGTCAGGGAATTTTAACAATTGATTGACAGAAGTCCTCCCCTGCAGGATTAGCCAGCGTCCAGGGTTGTTCTGTGTTGTTCTGTAGAGGAACGTTGAGGGGCGATATATTCATTTAGAATGTTCGCAAACACATACAAGTTCATTTCATACACCTGCCCCAAACTCTCGCTCGTCGGTCAGCGTCATGTCAACTTGTCACGTTTATCTCGCGCCCCCTGTCTCAAACAGATGTATGGACAACAGTTGGTTGAAATATCACAGGAGATGCCAAGAGCAAGGTCAAATGCTTAGAAAACCAAGCTTATTTGATTGAATCTGGCGATCAGATAATGTATAATGTAGGAATTTACAAAAAAAGCTTATATACACAAATAAAGACTCATTTATTGTTTAAGAATAAAAATACATTTCTTGAAATAGATTGTGGTGTACTAAATCCAAACGCTTTTTTTCGGGGGAAAAAAGGGAGTAAGAAAAGCTCCTCTCAAATACATACTAAAATATGTGTGTATATTTTGAGCATTTTAATAAATTGGCACTTCTTTTGTAGCTTTGAAATTATAATATAATTCAGAAAGATCGAAACTAAACAGCATAAAACTTCTGCAAATATAAGAGATATAGTCAATTATGTTCTTTTGTAAAATGTATTTTTTAAAATATGTATGTATCAGGACTCGAAAATTATATTTCCCGACATGCCCGGGGCATGTAAAAATTCCGATCGGGCATGAATCTTTCTCCAGGGCATGTAAATTTTCAATCAAATATATTTCTTTCTAAAACTTTATTATTTATCATTTTATTGAAAAGTCACCGCATCCTTACCGGAGCTCAAAATTTACATATTGACGGACATGCATCTCAACAATAAAATTGGCATTGCAATTTAAAGTTTGCAAAATTTGACTTGTAACGACTTATTATGTAATACTTTATTAAAATTGTTCTTGATTCAGATATATAGCTGTTACTGTAATAAAAATTTTCACCTTAAGAAAGCACAATGAGCATTTGCATTGAAAAAGGGATTCCAAGCAGTCCCGAGACATATGTTTGTTGTCATTTGTGTTTTCTTAACGTGAATATTTTTATTAGTTTACTTGCACAAAGTTAATTTATTATAAATCTGTGAATTTCATTTTTTGTCTAACTAATGCTATATGGCAAATTCAAACGTTTTTATTAATGTATGCAATAAAACAACTTCTTTGGGTGTAAAAATTTTGTTCGGGCATGTAGTTGACAAACGTGCCCGGCACGGCATGTAAAATTTTTAAGATTTGTCGAGCCCTGGTATGTATATATGCGTGTGCGTGTGTGTAAAAGAAATTAGATATAAAACAATACCAAAAACTTAATAAAAAGGTAAAGCCGCAGACAAAAAAGACTCGGAACTAAATGTAAATCCCAGAAAAGCACTACAAAGGGCAATTACGTATTAAAATTAGGGATGTAACGAATATTCGGACACTATTCGGAATTCGGCCCTTTTCGGCTTGGCCGAATATTGATAGATTATTCGGCCGAATAGTTATGCTACAGTAGAAATGTAAAGAAATAAAGAAATTAGTAGATTTTAAAGATTTAAAATTGTATTATAATTATTGCAAGAGAATACATTAGTACTATATAGTTTTAATAAATAAAAACTTAATTTAGAAAAAACTACTTTTTTTAAACATTGTTTTTAAGTTTGACTGAACAAAAACAGGTTTTAAAGTTATAATATTGTGTTTGATACTTAGCATTTGCTCCCAAAAGTTAGTAATAGTTAGTTATGATGGATTTTATTTTGTTATTATTAACAAAATAGAAGTCAGACTTAGTTTGGGTAAACTAATTTATTGTAAATATTTGGGTGAGAGAGAAACGTTTAAAGTCTAGAAAATATCATGAATATTACAATAGCATAAATTATTGAGGTTTTTGAAAATAAAAATATATTCCAGCATTAAATTTTAATGTGTTTTTAAGAAATAAGTGTGTAAAAAAGCCCATAAAATAAAAATATTAACTCCTAATAACTATTAAAATATCTCCATGAAACTATTTTGAGCAAGGTAAAAGTTAACTAAGCAATCGTATTTCTTTAATATTAATTAAATAATTAGTAAAATAATGCTAATGCTTACATTAAAAACTCTTAAAATAAAGGAGGATGCAGAGAGATGAAATTTATGTTTATGTGTTACAAATTTCAAATATCTAACTCAGTGGTCAATCAGTTACACTGAGCTGAGGAGAGGTTATCTCTAATTGAAATATTTAAACAAAAACATGTCAAACAACTAAAATCTCGAAAATTGTTTAAATGTTCGAGGTTGAACTTCAAAAAATTAATGAATTACAGTCAAATTTCGACCACTGGGCGAGCTCTAGTATGATTTAACATTTCATTTTATTAAGCTTAATTAATTAGACCATTGAATGATTGCTAATAAGTGCAATGAGAACATTAATTTTAAATCATTAATCGTTAGGAAATACAAAAAAGCTCGCCATGCTGAATATTACGAATCACTAATAGATTTTTAGAGTTCATCTTATTTGAAACAATCTTTTCACTATATTGCAATGTTTCACGCAATGAGTTTTTTTTTTTTTAGAGTTTAAAGCAAAACGAAATCCCGTATTTAAGTAAGCATGCGCTGCATTAATCCTTCTCTCCCTTAAAGTAAATTACGGATGCAAAAAAATCAAGATTTTTGGGATTTCTTAATTAAACACAAACTCAGATCAAAATTGGACACTACTCCAAATTTTTTGTATTCAACTGTCTGAGATTAAACCTCCTACCGTTACAGCTATTATTAACAATGCAGGGAATCAAATTCATTATTCAAGTTAATAGGAATTATTTTAAAATTGTAACAGGAGGAGGGGGGGGGGTCGCAGGGAAGTAATTAGGTAATTTTCCAACAGGGGCGAGACCAGGCTTTACCTCCCCCCATGATATACACACAAAAAAAGCTATATTTGTATACGCACACACACCTAGTCAATTTAGCGCCCCTAAAATCTGGCCCCGCTGCCTAGCTACGTCCCTGGGGGGGGGGGGGGGGGTTAAATGGTTTTAAAAATTTCTCGCTTTCTTCATATTATCAATTGCAATAGTATTTTTCATCGACAGACTGATAACTTAAAAATAAGTTGCAAAGTTACTTAATTCAGAAGCATAACCAATCCATTGGTCACTACTTTTCAGATTTTTAATTGACTTCTAAATGCAAGTGAATTCATGGGAATTTATTTCGATGGGTGGAGGCAAGGATGAGCAACAGAAACACGAAGGGAGCTTTCCAAATTAGAATTTTACAACTTTAAAATCTTCAATTCAAAATAGTTATGTTTTAAATATATTTTCGACGAAGGGGAAGAGGGCTCTTTAAATAAGCCTAGTCAGGATTATTAAATTTGTGATTTTAACATGAGCACTAACGGTAATAAATAAACAAGTATTAATATTTGTCCTCTATTGTTATTTCCTTCCCGCGCAGTGAAATTTTCAGTTTCGCATGCTTATTATAATAATTTACCCAAATCTTTCTTTCTTCTTGACTAGAATTAATATTGTTAATTTTGCATTTAATTGATTTTTTTCTCTCTAAATATTTACTTTTTTTATTTAAATATTTTAATTTTTCATATTTATTGACTTTATCAATTACTTTCACGAGAAATAGACGTAAATATATCTGCATAGTCTAGTTTTACCAGCTTGTGCTGAAACATCCTTTGTATTGAAAGTTGAAGAAAAAGAGTTCTGCTTAATTTCCACCATATTGATGGGCTGTGATCTATACAATGGGGTGTCCAGAAAGATGGTGTAGTGCCCATGTCGACCGGTGCCCTAAGCGACCCAAGTAAAATCGTAGCTGAGGCGACCCAGGAAACTGTCCACCATATGCGAAAGCGACCCATCAGTAAGGGTTCCCTTATCATGAACGTGATTGACGTAGCACCTGTCTTCTCTTTTCTTAATCCCTTCTTTTGTTGTCACTCCTCACACTTGAAAATGGGGATTGGGTGGGTGAGACTTGAGACTCCCCATTTCACCTTTCCTTGTAGTACTGCAATTCGTAATTGTTATCATAGAGCTTATTAAACAGTAATGTTCGTTATTTGAGTATGCTTTTCCTTTTCTAAGCCCTTTTCATATTTTGATATTCATGACGATTTTCCGATGTTTTACGCATCGGAAACATTACAACCAGGGTTCGTGATTTAAAAAAAAAAAAAATGGATTTTTAAAAAATTTAAATCGAATTTTTTTAAAACAGACCTTAAATGTTTTGGATAATTATTGTGTTACATTCATAGAAAGAATACGGCATGTTAAACAATATGCAAAAACAGACTTTAAAGCTATTTTCACAGAAATAGATTTTGTTTAATAATAATAATGATAAACAAATTTTAATACAAATGCATGCTTAATGAAACTTAACCCTATCAGGAACACTGCTACACTTATAAGTACAGAAAAACTGAATAAACTTTATCTGAATTCTTTTGCTGTTGAAAGCTGAAAAAAAATCGAACAATTGCGTGATCTTAATTTTTATATTGAATGCACTCTGATCATTTTTTTATTTTATAAATGAAATAGCCTGAAATATTTTTACCCATCTAGTAAAATCCTATATTCCCTCCATTACTAAAAACTGACACTTTTTGTGTTAACTTCTGATGAAAAAATTTTTTACATGGGAAAAAAACTTATTATGGGGCGTGGATGAAACTTTAAGGATACGTTTTCTAAATTCTAAACTTTGATATTTTAAACAACATTATAATTCTGAATTATTTACAATGTGGCAATAAAATTGTGTTCACTAACTTGAACTAAAATACTATTTTTAAAATAAAAAAGCACAGCAACTCTGGGTGGAGTTGGTGAGCAATAAGGGGAAGAAGTTACATTTGGGAAATGTTTACAGGCCGCCTAATGTTAGTCAGGATCAAGACGAGGAGATGTATAGTGTTATTAGGGACATGTCTGGTAAGGGCTCGGTCATCATGATGGGGGATTTCAATTTCCCGGGCATAGACTGGAATAGTTTTTACACTAGCAATGATAGGGAAGAAGATTTTCTGAAAGTGATTGGGGACTGTTTTTTGGATCAAGTTGTTACCCAGGGGACTTTTCTCCACCAGACCCCTACCTGTTAGCCGAGGCCTTAGGATTGCTTACGCACGGGGAGAGGTAGTGGGGTCTACGGATTTTACATGCACATATCCCCAAGTATACATGGTGGTCTTCAGTGGGTATCGAACACGCGACCTTCCATGTGGAAGTCCGACGTGCTAACCACTAGGCTACCACGGCCCCTACCCAGGGGACTAGGCATGGTGCTGTTTTGGATGTAGTTTTTTGTGATGTCGGAAGTTCTGTTCAGGGGTTGAGTATAGGGGAACATATTGGAGATAGTGATCACAATACTATTAGGTTTTGGACCAGCTTCGATGCTCACAAAGGTGAGCATTTCAGATTTGTACCTAACTTCAGGAATGTTGATTATGTTGCACTTAGGCAGGGTTTGAAAGAGGTTTTTTCTTCTGGGTTGGAGAATAGTGAAGCTGATCTTCAGTGGGAAGAGTTTAAGGGGAAATTGAAGAAAACAGTGATGGATTATGTTCCTTTTAGAAAGAAAGGGGATTTCACGAAAATTTGGCCCATGTGGTTCTCTAGGGAGGTGAAAGAAGCTCTCAATTATAAGCAAGCCACTTTTCGGCGACATAAAGAGACTAGGTGCCATGCTGACAGGATTTTGTATTGTGAAGCTAGACGTACTTTCAAGTATTTGGTACGGAGTAAGAAAAGAGAATTGGAGCAAAAGCTTGCAGATAACATCGAAAGGAATCCTAAGAAATTTTTTGCTTATGCTAATTCAGGGAAAGCTCGTAATACTCAGGTAGGCCCACTAGTGGATGATAACGGGAACTTGATTCAAAATGAGGGAGATATTGCTGATATTCTAAACAATTTTTTTCCAGTGTATTTAACAGAAAATGTATCTCAACAGTTGACATAAGCGAGACGCAAGCTAATACACAGCTTGAGGATTTTGTATTTTCTAGGGATGATGTGTTATTTCATTTGAAAAAGATTAAAGCAAATAAGGCTCCAGGGCCTGATAATGTTTATCCAAAAATTTTAGTAGAATGTGCAGAGGAATTAGTGGATGTTGTCTTGACTACTTTCATATCTTCATATAACTCGGGGACTGTGCCAGTGGATTGGAAGCTCGCAAACATAACGCCGCTCTTCAAGAAAGGGTCTAAAACTAAGGCAGGAAATTATAGGCCTGTGAGTCTTACTTCCGTTCTTTGTAAAAATTTTGAAACTCCGATAAAAATCAAAATAGTGAATTTCTTGGAGGCAAATGGAGTGTTGACTGATTTTCAGTATGGTTTTAAAGAGTAGGTCCTATACAACTAATTTGTTGCATTTCTATCACAAGGTTACCATGGCATTAGGTAATAAAAAGTGCGTAGATGTTGTTTACATTGACTTTCAGAAAGCGTTTGATAAAGTACCGCATGAAGCTCTTCTTAGCAAACTTGCTTATATTGGTATTGGTGGAAAAACTTTAATTTGGGTTAAAAATTGGCTGACTGGGAGGAAACAGAGAGTAGTAGTGAAAGGCAATTATTCTCAGTGGATTGATGTTTTGAGTGGGGTTCCACAAGGTTCAGTTTTAGGGCCAATATTATTTATTATTTTTATTAATGATATTACTCAGAGTATTTCTGGGAACATCAATATTTTTGCTGATGATGTCAAAATCATGGGAATTGTGGACAGGTAGGAAATTGTCAATCAGTTTCAAGAGGATTTAAATCAAATTTCTAGGTGGGCAATTAAGTGGGGTATGTCTTTTAATATTGGGAAATGCCAAGTGCTTCATTTTGGTCATGGGAATAAACATGCAACCTATTGTTTACAAGGTTCTGTCATTAGGGAAGCAGAAGCAGTTGTTGATCTAGGAGTATTGATTATTCACGACTTCAAGTCCAGTCAGCAGTGTAGCATAGTAAGTAACAAAGCTAACAGGATGCTTGGGTTTATCAATAAGGCTATTTCGAACAGGTCTAGGGAAGTTGTATTGCCATTATACAGAAATTTGGTAAGACCTCATTTGGAGTATGCTGTTCAGTTTTTGTCTCCATACCTAAAAAAAGATATTACCTTATTGGAAAGGATTCAAAGGAGGGCTACAAGATTGGTAAGTGGTCTTTCAGACTCAGATTATGAGGTTAGGCTTAACCCTTTCGGGACGGGTGTGACGTATACGAACAGCCAGCGAGAGCTACCGCACAGCCGGGTGTGACGAATACGTCTCGCTGTTCTAATAGAGCCTTGAGGACGGGTGTACCGTATACGGGATTTCAGATGGAATGAAATATTAGGATTTCTCTTTGATACTAGATGGGGCCCTATGACTGTTATGGTGTAATATGTCGAGACTGGAGAATGTTGACCTTCATTTCCATAGCATTTTTTTATTCTTTTTTTCTTGGTTGGGTAGGAGGGAAGGATTTATGACAGAGTAGCGGTAGCAATGAGTAATGAAAATAAACAAGCTGGAGCTTTAACTGAATCAGCTGATATTAACACATGCAAATGGTTCTGATCATTCCAAATACTTTTATTTCTTTTTTTTTGTCGATGTATAGAAGATATTCAGTGGTTTGCTTCCTCGTCTTCATTTCCATTCGGATTTGGCTAGCGCTCAGAGGAGATTTTCTTGTACCATTTGACAAATGCTTTATTTTATTAAAACGGCTAAGAGAAAACTAAATTTAAAAAAAGAGGAATACACCCAATTAGTGAATGCTTCATACTCAAATAGTGATGATAGTTTTGATATTTCAAAAGGAACTGGAAAGTGATAGTGACTCTGACACTGACATACTATCAGACACATAATTTGCAGCATGCATGCCTCCTACATCCCGGGACAGCAGAGATAATTTTTATCAATAAAATAATTTGTATTATTTTATTTGTCTCTATATGCTCCGTGAACTAAATTGTGATTTTTTTAAAAAATATTTTTCATACATAACTTTTTGAGGCGAGTCAAGAATTTCATCATTCTAAAATTAATTTTATAGGATTTTTACGGAAAATATTATGATGAAGTTTTAAAATTTATCCTTATAGCTGACAACAAGGTTTTCTTATAATGTACCAAATTTTGAAGCAATTGAATAAAAAATGAATTTTTAATGAATTTTTTTCCAAAGTTAGGATTAGCAGCGCAAATCGCCCGTCCTCAAGTGACAATCCATTCTGCTAGAACCCCGTCTGGTGGCAGCGGTTCACTGACTGCGGCGCCCGTCCCGAAAGGGTTAAAAGGCTCAATATGTATAGTCTTGAGTAAAGGAGAGTCAGAGGGGACATGATTCAGTTGTTTAAATTCATTAAAACGGGAAATGTTGATGGACTACAGCTATGTGCTGAAAGTAGAACCAGAGGTCGTTGTTTTAAACTTTTCAAATCTCAGGCTAATCTTGAAATTAGGAAAAACTACTACTTCAATAGGGTTGTAGGCAGTTGGAATAGTTTACCGGAAGCGACTGTTAATTGCAGTGGGGTAAAAACTTTTAAGAAAGCTCTTGATGTTCATTGGGGACTGCTAAACTAACTAGGACCAGCCTAGCTGGGCCCTGAGCCTGTTGCTGGTCGTCACTTTTGTATTTGTATTTGTATTAATAGTTCGGGATTGCAATGAATTGTAAAATTAATGGATGAATGAATTATGCTTTGCAGTTAAAATTTCGGAAGAATAAGAGTACTGTAAAATTTAAAAATAGAAATTATTTCTAAACTTATGAAATATGTTTATGCACATACACAGAGACAGATGGACCTATGAAGTTAGTTTGGTTTGAACCAGAGGTTGTAAATGCAACATATTTCAGTTTTGTACAACACTTTCTAACACTGCAAAATCAAGATCAATTTCAAAAAATGATTTAAATCACTGTTTTATTTTTTTAAATCAAGTTCATTAAAATCAACGAACTCTGGCTGGAAACTGGATCTGTGCACCCAGAATGCGAACATTTTTTTTCACTTAATTTATATAAAAGAATAAAGCAAGCTAAAGTTCGTAATTTAAGCTTACTTTACAATATTTTGTCGAAATGTTGGTAAATGAACAGGTTAATGTGTCTTCCTACCTATTTTTTTTATAAAAGAATGATGCGTCACAACCTATGGGGACTTAGGGACGTGGGGGGCGTCTTACAATGGGAGCAATCTATACAATGATCTGGGGTCGAAGGAAGAAAAGGGGTTTTCCACTTAGTTTTTAAAAAGGATTTAGGGTAATGTGAATCCAGTTTAGTTTATATGGTCCCTTAGTACGTATCTCGGGGAAAGATATAATAGAAATAAAATTTCACGTTAAATTAAAGCACAAATGAGCATTAAAACGCAGACATATGTTTCGGGATCGCTTGGAATCCCTTTTTCAATGCGACAGGGAGCTTCTAGATGCAGATGTTTTGCATCTAGAAGCTCCCTGTCGCATTGAAAAAGGGATTCCAAGCGATCCCGAAACATATGTCTGCGTTTTAATGCTCATTTGTGCTTTAATTTAACGTGAAATTTTATTTCTATTACTTTGCACAAAGTTTAATCATTACTAAAGATATAATGTGTCGGATTAAGTAGGACTACGACTCCTCCCTCAATATGATTGACCGCAATTGCTACTACTTCGAAATATGCAGTGTTCTCAAAGAGATTTAACAATTTATTTATTTTCTTTTTTTAAAGTTTTTAATACTTCGTGAAAAAAAGCAAAGTTCCATTTTTTGAAAATATTTAAAAAAATAGAAAAATGAGAAATATTACTCTGATTTTTTTAATGATGTATTTAATACTATAAATCTTTCCATGAAAAATATTTTTCATAAATAGGTTCAAAATATTATGAGAAAAAAAATTAAAGTTAGATGTTCCCGCAACGGGAGCTTTGGCGGTAAATGGGTTAATATTTTCTGTTCGACTACGCTCATCTTTTTTACTGGAACTTTTGAGAATGATTTCTGATAATGCTTTGATTATATCGAAATAACTGCAGATATCGTATTGACCCTACTGGACCATCTAGTCGGATTTAGTTTTTTTTAGAGTCGAGTCCGATTCGCCAGTGAATTTTGAATACAGAGGAGTTCCCCGCAAGCTTCAAAGATGTTGGGAATCTCCCTGTATTTTTTCAAATAAGTTTCATTATTAAAGTCGCGCTCCTGGAATATGGTTTATTTATATTCCGAAAGTGGGAGACATTTTCATTAGTTCAATTTATAGTTTTTAAGTCCGAGTCCGAGGGGCCCCTTGTACCTGGGGGCCCCGGGCACTGCCCCGTCTAGCCCCTCGGTAGCTACGCCACTGTGTGCGTATGAGTATTACACCTCAAATAGCTTCATATTTTGTTATGCGCTTATCACAACTCAACATTCCGTTCCTACAGAGCAATTAGCTTGAAGCTCTGCCGCGGAACATTGTAGAACGTACTGTTGTTGATTTGGTAGCCCCGAACATGTGAATGCAATAATTTTGCAATTTCTGTGTTAAATCACTTCTTTATTCGACAGCATCAGAGATCTTTTTAAGGAAGGTGGGCTAAATAAAATTATTTATGATGAAATATATGCCAATAAAAATTGCCTTGCCCCCTCTCCCTCCCTGAACATCACGATTTTCTGAAAATTGTGCAAAAAAAAAATGCGGATTTTGTTTTCTAACATTTGTTGAAAATTCTTTTGATTTAGTATTTTTAATAAAAAGCATTTTAAATTTTGTGAATGCAAATAAATCAAAGAGGTTAAAGGAGGGTTTTCATCTTGTCCATTTACATACCATTAAGACATTTACTCTACTTATGACATCCTACAGCTTTTTATCCTTCTTAAACAGAAGCGTATGAATGGTTATAAAAATAAGATACCACTCAGCCAATTTTTGCGAACTTAATGTATATTTATGAAACTAAATTCCCTATCAATAAACATACTACTGAAGACATTTGTTTTAATAGTTAATATAAGATGCGTATGGATACTACTTGACATCGTATTCATCGACAGCAAATAGACGATTGAGATTAGCTAATTGATTTTATAGTTCAGTAAAATTCAAATATTCTACAATTTAGTCGAAGAAAATAAGTATTATCTATTAGTTCGTTTTAAAATAGAATTTATAAGTTTGAAGGGTGACTTCATTATGCGACATAGTTAACTAGGAATTCTCCCAACACCCCCCCCCCCTTTTTCACATCCAAAAAATTTACTTTGCTGCATTTTATATGATTTTTTCATTGTGAAGAAATGAAAAGGCATTTCATTTATTGAAATTGGAATAAATGTTTATTGAAATCTGTACATTTATTATTAAAATGTAACAATAACAACAAAGTGTCGTGCATTCGATGTTGGGAGTTCAATTTTTTATGAATAAATGAAATATTTCAGAGCTAATTATCTGTAAGGATAACAATATTTTTTGTAGAAACTATGTACATGTGAACAAGAACTACATTTTTTTTCTTCTCCCAGCACCCCCATACCCCTGTCCCCACATAAATCAAAATTTTTACGGCTGAGCTATATGTTTTGAACCAAATAACAAAAATTGTAACACTAAAATTAAAATAACAATTCTGTTTTTTTTTATAACGAAAAAAAATGTTTTGCGGTTCTCCAGTGGTGTGCTTTCTGGATTGAGATTGGCACATATGAGGAGCAAACAGTCAAACCGTGTTTTCTCCAAAAATAATAAAATTAAAGTTACTGGTTTTTCTTTGAACTCCTCATTAACTAGTACAAAAGTATGTTGTTATTTGTAACCAGTTAATGAAGGAGTTTAAAGAAAAACCAGTAACTTTATTTTTCTTTTTTTTTTTTTTTTGAGAAAACTCGCTTTGACTGTTTACCCCTCATATATGATATGTTTTTGACAAGCATAAATGTATGTATGACTCCGTATAAGTAAGAACCAACGA
This sequence comes from Octonoba sinensis, assembly GCA_038502835.1. NCBI lineage: Eukaryota > Metazoa > Arthropoda > Arachnida > Araneae > Uloboridae > Octonoba > Octonoba sinensis. The sequence goes on along the minus strand of CM076598.1, from coordinate 5,452,680 downwards.
ATTCAGAAGTGTAAGAAGCAACGAATTCAGAAGTCAAACGTAAACAGTAATAGTTCGTGAAATTGTATTTATACTTTGCTTGTGCTTTGCAATTCATGTTTACCGGACTTGACGCATTATTTCAGAGCTTGTCAATAATGAATAAAATGTTTAAGCACTGCTAATAAAGATCTGACAAAAGGAAAAAAAAATAATAAGTTTGCTTTTCTTCGAAATAATGATCTAACTGCTTTGTTTATATTGCACATGATATTTACAACATCTTATCATTATTCCGAAATAGCTTTTACTGCATGTTATATGATCACTACGTTCTTATGAAAGACTGAAACAAGATAAAAGTTAGTCAGAACTTGTTTAAAACGTTTTGGTTTGGTATAATTTACCAAATGTAGTAGCCACGTTTTTGTGCTGTAAATTCAAAATGAAGCAAGAAATGACTATCTGTTTATTAGTAATAAACAATAAATATTGCGTATTACCGCCAGTTTTCTTCGATATTCTATTGTGCAATTTCTTCTAAGCGTCTTTTGGTTGCGTAGGGCACCTGTGACAAGATGACCTTGTGTTTAATATTTATCAAAGTTGAATAGAGAAATCTTTTAAAATGCTCTGAACTGCGTGAAATTTACTGTAAGAATAGAAATAACAATGATTAAGAAAGGTATTAGAGCATCAATAATAGTGTTATTTCTTCATTCAAATTTAAGCTTTACAATTAATTCGAAGGTCAGAAACAAAGTAATGCTCAATGAGAAAAAGTTTTTAGTCCTAATTTTGAAAACTTTCCTTCGTATTCAAAGGGAAAACTGTATCATGCATTTTCACCGATTAAATGAATAAATCATTCAATCGTTGCTCATTTCAGACAAAACATTTACACCACGTACATTTGATTAAATATTTTACCTAAGAAAATTCATTCCATAACTTATTTTACCTAAATAATACCCAAGAAAAAAGTTTCGGTTGGCCTTTACCTATCATCATTTGATATGCCAAAGCTTTGCCTTTTACGTTACCAGTCTGCGATGTTGCCAGCTCCAAATCTTTGTCTTTCACATTGACATGCTGTGGTTTTTGCAAAGCCATAGCTGTGCTTTCCACATTCCCAATCCGCGGCGGCGGCAGGGACAAAGCTTTTTCTTTTATATTTTGAGTTTGCGATGATAATAATCCCAAAGATTTATATGTTGCGTTATCAGTGCGCGGTGTTGGCAATACCAAATCTTTATCTTCTACATTGTCTATCTTTGGCATTAGCAACAGCAAACCTTTGTCTTTCACGTAATCAGCCTGCAAGGCAAATGTTTCGTCTTTTAAGTTATCATAGTGATAGGCAAAAGTTTCGTGTTTTACGTTATCAGCCTGCAAGGCTAAAATTTCGTCTCTTAGGTTATTTGTTTTTATTGTTGACAACTGCAAAGCTTTGTCTTTATCATAATGATTCCCTGGTTCAGCGAACGCCAGATTTGTGTCTTTTACATTTTCAGTTTGCGGAGTCCGCAACGATGAAGCTTTATCTTTTACTCTACCAGACTTGGGTGTTGGCAAAACAGAAGTTTTGTCTCTTAACGTTACCAGACTTAGGTATTGGCAATGCCAAAGCTCTGTCTTTTACATTATCAGTCTGTGGTGATTGCAACGGCAAAGCTTTCTCTTTTATGCAATCAAGAAGCGGTGCTGGGAATGGTAAAGCTTTGTCGTTCATATCAGCACGCTGCGAAGTTCGCAACCCCAAAGTTCTGTCTTTTACACTATCAATCTGTGGGCTTAGTTTTCAGCACTGGCAACGAAAAAGCTTCAAGTTTAGTATTATCAGTCTGTGATGCTGGCAACGCCAAAGCTTTGTCATTTACATCACCAGCTGGAGGAATTACATAATCTAAAGCTTTGTCTTTTACGTTACCGTATTCTGAAATTGACAGAGTGACTTTGTTTTCCTTTTCATTATTAGTTTGCGGGTTTCGCAAAGGCAAAAAAGTGTCTTTTACAATACCAGTCTGCGTAGTCGTCAAAGGTAAAGGTTTGTCATTCACATTATCATGCTCTGGAATTATCAGAGCTATAGATTTGCTTTTTACGTCATCTGCCTGTGGTATCGAACACATCAATTCTTTGTTTGATTTATTACTAGTATGCTGTACTGGCAGTTCCAAAACTACGTCGTTTACATCACTAGTACCGTACGATACTTTCCTCCGTGTCTTTCTATTAATCCTTGCTTATGTAAATGGTACATGGAGTTTTGCGATTCTGTCTCTTTCTTTAAAACTCAAGTCGTTTTTTGTTTCTTCATCTCCACTAAAATTAGGATTATAGTATACTAAAAGTTCGGCTCTTGATTTCAGTTCTGTATTTTCTTTCATTATAGCGGGGCTCTCACACTGCAACATTTGTGTTTCTTCAACATCTTCTAGGTTTTGATCATCTATCTCAGGATTCGGATCTTCACTTTCTTTTTTTCTAAATGCGAACCAGAGGCACACTCTGCGAATCCTGAAATTCAAGAGGGAAAAAAATATATACATGTATAAATATAAGAAGGGACTTTGAAGTATTTTCATCATCTAACTAGAAAATGGCATCACAGCTCCGTGTTGTTTCAGTATATTAAAAGGTTTTGTTTTAGTAATCGATCTGAAATGGCAAAAGGGATTTGTCGGAAAGACTTACAGTCAGTCACAAAAGTCTACATACACCCGCTAATACTCGCAGATCTAGCACTTTACTCATATTTTTGAATATACAACTTTATTTTCTTTAACATCTTGGATAGTAACTCATATCTAACAAAAAAAAATATGAATAAATTTGTTAAAATATAACAAAAATTAACAACATATTAAATTATATAGTCACAAAAGTCTACATAGAGAGACAGAACAATACAAACTTTCAGAATTAAATGCCAAAAAATGTAATATTAATACTCTGTAGACCTCCCTTTGAAGTAACAACTGCCTGAATTCGGTTTGGCATCGACATAACCAGATTTTTTGTCGTCTCAGGTGTAATTTGAGACTATGCAAGCTCTATTGCCTTCTTTAGGGTCTCCTTGCTTGTTACCGATTGCTCCCGAACTCTCCTATCAACTTCCTCCCAAAGGTGCTCGATGGGATTACGGTCTGGGGACTGTGGCGGCGAATGGAGCTGTTTAGGCGTTTTATAGAGCAGCCATTCCTTAACAATCTTAGCTGTATGTTTTGGGTCGTTGTCTTGCTGGAAGACAAAGTTGTTCCCAAGTCCCAATTTTCGAACCGATGGAAGTAGATTGTATTACAAAATCTTCAGGTATTCAAATCGATTCATTATGCCATCGATAAACACTATATTGCATACTCCAGCGGCCGCCATTGCTCCCCAACCATAACACTGCCTCCACCGTGTTTCACAGTTCAAGTCAAACTCTCAGGATTCATTTCTGTGTTTTTTTTCCTCCAGATTTTTTCGCGGCCATCACTCCCGAGCACGTTGAACTTACTCTCGTCTGTAAAAACAACTGTTTTCCAAAAATTAAAATCTTGGTCAATATGTGCAGAAGCAAAATCAAGTCTCTTTTGTTTGTTAGTAGATGAAATGAACGGTTTTCATCTAGAAACTCTACCATTGTAGCCGACTGATCGAAGCATTCTACGAACAGTTTCTGGATGCACCTTCTTTCCACTAGCTGTTGCAATTTGATTCGCTAATTTTGGAGAACTAATTTTCGGATTTTTCTTCACGTTTCTTACTATGGTTCTTGCATCACGATCATTAAGCTTCCTTGGACGACCACATCGATATTTGTTAAGCACATTTCCACGCATAACATAATTTCTGTAGATTGTTTGAACAGTTTACCAACTTTTTCTTACAATTTTTGCAATTTCTGCATAAGATTTCTTTTCACATTTCATTATTACTATCATATTTCGAAGTTCTAAAGATGTTTCCTTTCCCTGACTCATTTTATTGAAGGGTTACAATGTCAAAAAAATCTCGGGAAATGAAGATTAGAATAGATAACGAAACATGTAACCTCAAACTAAGACAATCTTCCAAAATGACTTCGTATGCAAATATTTTTCCGTCCGCCAATCAGGTGTATGCAGACTTTTGCGACTTTATAATTACTATACAAATCACAACATTACCTAGAAATTATTATTTCTGAATATTTTTATTATGGAAAACAAATTTTTTAGAGAAAACTGAAGGAGTCATATGATTTTTAAAATTGAAATTTAATTGCTTTTTGAGAAACCTTTATTTTGATCAGTGTATGTAGATTTTTGTGACTGACTGTATTTCAAATGGGAGCTTAAACTTTTCTTCTACTTATTGTTTTTAAAAAAATGTAATGAAACTGTTAAATGCATCACAGATAAGTATGTAAAATAAAATATTTACTTCTGTCATATTTAAAGTGTCTTTTCGCAATATTAATGAGGCATAAGTAAAAAATATGATTAACCCTTTATAAGGCGGTGGGAAGTATGCTTTCTACCAAATTCATCAAATTATAGATGTTCATAGTAAGCTATTTTACCCTTTCTGATTGGCAGAATCTTGCAAAGACTCTGGGAAATATATTTACCACCACATGCATCAATATTCAAATATTATAACTATCCCCCCTCAAAGGGGGTGGGGGTGGAAAAATTCATGCTAATCTTATTTTTTTGTCCTATACGAATTTCTTTTTTGAAACAAAACAAAATATGAAAAATATTTTAACATACCGATACTACAAAAAAATGGCCCTATAAGGGTTAAGATAAAAGTTTGAGTTACTTTTCAATTTTTCATTTTATTCTTTTTACCTAAATAAAATGCCTAAACTTTTTACAATGAAAATAATAAAGACATTCAGCAATTTAAAGAAATATGTTCTATGTTCATGATACTATAAACTCTGGAGAAAACAAAATACCGACACCCACGGATTAATTGCTCAGTTGTTCAACAGCCTTATATATATATATATATATATATATATATACTATATATATATACTATATATATATATTATATATATATATATATACTATATATATATACTATATATATGTATATATATATATATGATATATATATATATATATAAATAGTATGGAAATGAAAAAGTAAAACGTTAGAAACAGTTCAATGAAACAGGGCTCCTCATCAGTGCTGGTTCATCTCAAAAAATGAGAAGGTGCTAACACCTCACACAATTTAAGAAAAATTAACACTATAACAAATGCAGAGGTGGGTGAAAGCACCAACTACCAAAAATTTAGTCCAAACTTAAAGGGGAAAAATACTACAACCAGCATTAAATATTAAAAACAAATTCATTATTTGGACGACTGGCTAGAAATAATGGATTTGATTCTTGGAATTTGATTTTAATGTTTGGGTGTTGACTTGAGTTGAGCTGACCAGATGGATTTGGAACTGTTTTCATTGCTAGGAATTTTAGGCAAGAGCTGATTATTTTACTTTATTTTAGGTAGGGTCTGCTAGTGCGTCGCTTTTAGTTTTTGAGCGCTTCATGAACAGAAACCCAGTAATATATTTTTAATTATTTAATTATTTTTTTTTTTGGTTTAATGATGGTAGTAGTAATTTCTCCCCCCTTAAAGTTTGGACTAACTTTTTGATAGTTGGTGCTTTCGCCCACTACTTCATTTGTTGTAGTGTTAATTTTCCTTAAATTGTGTGAGGTGTTAGTGCCTTCTCATTTTTTGGAGACGAACCAGCACTGATGAGTCCTACTCAGTTTATTGTTTGCTATATTGTACATTTTCATTTCCATACTCGTTTTTATGCGCTTATCTATTTACTTTGCAGAAATGTTTGCTGCTCTCTTATAAAGTTATTTTAAAATTTGATATCTTTATATATATATATATATATAAACTACACGCTTACTAAATTCAGACAAAAACCATTTTAGACTGAGAATTTCCCTTACTTTTTGGCTGTGGAGAACGCTCCTGCCCGAAACCAGGGGGTCATTTGGCAAGTTTGATGTTTTACCGTTCCGCTAAGTGGTTTGGTAACAATGATATTTCTTACAAAATGAACAAAAACTGTTTTTATGAAAACTCCAAAATTAAGCAAAAAATGTAATTGGTAGGGTCAAGTGGGTTAAAATGGGTCACGTTTTAGCTATTTTCATATTTGAAGTTTCATAGCAGCACAACCAGAAACATTTCCCATTTCTTTTCAACTGCATCTTAGCATTGAACTCCTTTAGATATATTTTATGTAATTTTAACATTTATTTTTTAATTATGAAATAGTTTAACCGATGTTATAAAGTTGTGACCTAGTTTGCGCCATCGTGGGATAAAAGGGGTCATATTGCAAAATAATGCTGTAAACTGTTATTAATTACTTTGAAATTGAAAAAAAAAAATGTGTGCGTGTAACATATTTAACAAGATTTTGAATTATGATAACATTGAAATGTTAAAATAATATTGTTCTCGATTGTTACATATTGGTTCACATAAACACTTCAACAACATGAATTCTCTCTACCACATCAATATGATCTTTTTTTTTTGGGGGGGGGGGGGACTTTTTAAATTTAATTTCAATAAAATAAACAACATATATTGTTTAAATTTAGGAACCTGCTGCAGTGAAGTGCAACAGAGTAAATTAAAAAAAAAAGAATAGAAAAGAACTACTGTACCGAAACTAGACCAGATATACCGAAGTTAGAGTTTATGAATTTACTTTATCATCTAGCAACGGTCATGGAATAACATGAAACATCTTAATTAAACAGTTTCATTTATTAATTCTAGGTTAATTTATCTTACAATGACGTCTACTTTAATTATTACATTACTGAGCATTAATATAGCTAACTAATAAGATTCCAGAGAACTTACCCGCTGGCCAGCCTTGCCGATCGTACGGGGGTGCCGCAAAATGCACCTACTAGCTCCAACGAGCGGGACCACCTGTCTTCTCTCTCTCTGGGTCTCGTCTGCTCTCTTTTCATTCTCCCCTGAAGGTGCTGAGGGGGTTACTCGCTATTCAGAATCGGGGAGGAATTGACCGCCAGATTTGTTGATATTCGCCCTACTGGCTATCGCTGCGCGACATCCCTCCCCCCCAATGAAAACAACGTACTCAAACTTTTGACTGGCCGCGGGATAAGCCTCAACAAATTCATCATAAACAGCGAAATTACATATGCATATATGGAGAAAAAGTCACTTCACTGTATAAGTTCAATATTTAAAAAAAAATTGTTTGTGAATAGTTCAATTTTCATCTTGTCCAAAACTGTACTTCGTTTGAAGAAAAGAAATGCGTCGATGATTTGGACTACGCGGAGGGTAGGTCTTGAACAGGGCTCCATTAAGCGTGTCTCAAGGGGTGCGTAGCTCTTGATCTGTGCGACTGGGGCATCGCCTCTCCGCTGCGTCGGGGATCCTCCAAGTTCTGAGACTCGCTCCGTCAGATTCGCTCCGTGAGACTGGACGTACCGTCTCTCCATTGCGTCGGAGATTCTCCTAGTTGTGGTCACTAGCGTCGGACTCGCTCCGTGGGACAGGGACATACCGTCTCTCCGTTGCGTCGGGGATATCCAATGTGTAGTCTCCATCGTCAGATCTAATTAATTATGTCCTAGGAATAAAAACACCAAGCCGTATCCATCTCTCTTTTTTTTTCTTATCATTTGTTAGGCATTGGCTTTATATGCAGGCATAGTTACTCTGGAATTTTCTCTCTTTTTTTTTCATTTAAATTATTTGCAAGTCCCTCACTCTCAACAAAATATCTAAATCCTTCTGTTACTAAACAATTTAAACGTATTTTCTCAAAAAATACTAAAAACTGACTGATAATTTTAAGGTAGTAAAATCATTCGACGAGACAAACTAAAAGAAAACTACAACCCTTCAACAAACTATGCATCAAGATTCGCAACTGCGAGAGTAAGAAAAAAAATTGTTCAACTAAGGTACTACCGAAACAATAATAATAATAAAAAATTAATCAAACTGCTTGAAAGAAAGAACGGGAAATAATAATTTAAAAATCTGCAAGACGATATCACATATTGAACCCTTGGCCATGGTGAACAATTCGCTCTACGACTTTCAAGTTATCGACTAGAAATTTGATTTAGATATCACCAAGTGGCCAGCTTGATAAAATCGAAATCTTAATCTGTCAATTTGTCTTTAACTATTTCTTAAAACATTTAACAAATATAAATGTGAGTTGCACATTAAAAAAATTATGCCTGCAATATACTACAACTGAATAAACACATAATTGAAAAGTAGCAAAAATCTTTTTTTTTTTTGGAAAATAAAAATTTAATAATCAGCAATAATTGAAAGAGAAAAAAAAACCGAACATTTTAACTGAAAACAAACCTTAACCTCTTACCGAGGTCTTAAATTGTACCTTTTTACATCATTTTCTGATGCATTCCCTCCTTGAATCGTATCTAACGTTTTAGGTTGAGTACTTTCAATTTCACTTTCATCTGTTAGATGTAAGTACCCAAATCTCTGAGTAAAAGGAATCCGCCTGTTTACGTGAACCCTTAAAATTTTTCTGCTATTCGTGATATTTCTCACCTTGTAGTTTACATTTGAATACCTCTCGATAATTCTGTATGGTCCTTCATATTTAGGTGTTAACTTTGCTGACATGTTTTTCTTTAAATTTATATTCTTTACAAAACATAGTGATCCCACTTTATAATCATAACATTCATTATTTCGACCTATTTCACTCCTTTTTATACTCTTTTCCTCTTGATATTTTAAATGTGTCAAAACTATTTGAAAAATTTTGTCTAAGGACGTTATGAGGTGTGTTGTGTAATCAGAGTGTGTCTCAAATTTTGGTGTCCCCCCTAGTGTATATGGTAATCTAGCATCTCTGCCGTGCTCGAGAAAGAAAGGTGAAACTTGTGTAGCTTCATGAATCGCCGAGTTTATGGCTAGCATAGTTTGGGGCAATTGTGTATCCCATTCTTCACTCTCAGAAGAAATTGCTGCAAGAATGTTTGTAAGGCTCTGGTTTGTTCGTTCGACTCTCTCGTTTACATGAGCGGAATACGCTGAGATGTGTCGTTTTTCGATGCCCTGAGCCCTGCAAAATTCTGAGAATTCCGCACTGGTGAAATATTTCGCATTATCAGTTACGAGAATACGTGGACATCCCCTATGAATGATGTAATTTTCGAAGAGTGCCCTAGAGATACTTTTCGATTTCAAATCTGGTAAAGGAACAAGATGAATGTATTTGGAGAACGCGTCTATCATGGATAATACATACGTATTGCCTGTCTGAGTGGTTTTTAAAGGTCCAAAAACATCCATGTGACATTTCTCGCCCGGTGACTCACTTTGATCTACTTGCTGTAAGGGTGCTGTGGGTATTTTAAATGCACTTTTGCGAGATAAACAAGTGATGCATGACCTAAGAAAGTTTTTTGTATCTCGGTACATGGAAACCCAATAAAAGTTTTCTGTCAATCTGTTATAGGTTTTAAAAAATTTTAAATGTCCTCCAATTTCTAAATGAACCGATTCTAACACTTTACCCTTTAGAGAATGCAGAACACAAACTTGTTTTCTAACACCTTGCCTAGGTGAACTTTTATTACGTTTGGACAAATGAATTAAGATCCCCTGTTCATCAATTAAATAGTTTTCGTACTGTGATTCATTCGTTCGATTTTTTAGTGAGTCTATAATAATTTTCAATTTTGGATCGTCATTTTGCATTTTCATCAATTCCTCAGTGTTTGGAAATACAATTGTTATGGCGTTTACGCATCGCGATAAATGGTCCGCTACCGAATTCAAGGAACCCTTCACGTAAGTTATTTCGTAATCGAATTTTTCCAATGCTAATTTCCACCTTAAAATTTTCGAGGACGGATTTTTATTCGACAAAAAACCCTCCAAAGGTTTGTGATCGCTGAACGCCCGGAAGAATTTTCCTATCAGAAAGGGTCTAAACAAATTTAGTGCGCAGTATATGGCGAAAAATTCAAGTACTGTAGCACTGTATTTAGATTGAGAGGGATTTAGTTTCTTGGAATAAAAATATAGCGGCTTAATTTCCCCATTTTGGCATTTTTGTTCGAGAACAGCCCCAATACTCAAGGAAGAAGCATCGGTTGTGAGCTGCAACTCTGCATTCGGATCAGGTAAGGCTAACACTGGGGGGCTCGATATAGCCTGCTTGATATCATCAAAAGAATCTTGCGCTTCTTTATCCCAGATGAAAGGAGTATCTTTCCTGAGTAAGTTAGTGAGAGGTAAAGCTCTCTTTGCAAAATTCTTTATGTACCTTCTGTAAAAATTGCAACATCCTAAAAATGACTTTACAGACTTCTGATCTTTTGGTGGTGAAAATTCATTTATAGTTACGGTTTTATCTTTGTCAATATGTAATCCCTGAGGTGTTACGATAAATCCCAAAAATTTACATGATTTAGTAAAAAATTGACACTTTGAAGGATTGAATTTCAGTCTGATTTTTTCAAATCTACTAAGAACTTCATTAAGGAGTTTTAAGTGGTCTTCCTGAGTTTTAGAGTAAAGGAGAATATCATCTATATATACAAGTGCCCCTTTATGTAGTAAATCTCCCAATGTATTTGTGGCAATTTCTTGAAATGCTTTCGGTGCGTTGCGAAGGCCGAAACAAATGCGATTAAATTCATATTTATCCCCATCAGGAGTTGAAAAGGCTGTCTTATGCCTATCCCTGCGATCAATTGGAATTTTGTTAAAGGCAGTCTTTAAATCAAGAGAACTAAAATAGTTAGATCCCGAAATCTCATGTAAAATGTCATCTAGAGTCGGAATTTCAAAGTCTTGAGTGATAGTAATTTCATTTAGTTTTCTGAAATCTAGAACCATTCTTGATTTATTTGTTTGTTTTACAAAAAGCGCTGGGGTATTGTAAGGTGACTTTGATTTTGAAATTATACCTGCTGCCTCCAATTCTTTAATTTGCTTTCTAAATTCTGACCTTAAATTAAATGGAATTTTATACACCGGACATTTTATTGGCTGATTATGCTCTAATTGAATTTTATGGGGTTCCGTTCTAGCTTCTTCTAACTCCATTGTTGTTCTGGCAAAAGCAGATTCATGTTCTTTTATAATATCAAAAATGTTTGATTTTAGTTTTGCACTTAATCCAGTCATAGTGAAATCTTTTTCTGACAAAGGTTCTGGTGTATGCCTAGAAACTGGAATTTCTGCGGGTAAATCGTCAAAATTATTGACGTAACAAATATTTGTGTGCTTATTTAATGATATCGCCGAATTTGTGGTGTTTTTAATTGTAAGTGTAGCTTGCTTAGTACTGGGGTTGACTTTTATTTTATCGTCTTCGAAAGTTACACCTTTTAGTGTTACTTTAGGATTTTCCCGGATGTTGGCACTAACACAATTATGTGTAGAGACTGGCACTTCGACATAAATAACCGAACTGGAATGTGGGGGAATGATTGTCTTTTTCGAAAGTTTTAATTTAATTTCCTCTCCTGCATCTACTATATTAACAGCCGAGCTTCCAAATTTAATTGGCACTAGAATACCCATAATTTGCAAAGTATTGTTTTCTAAATTGATTTTCGCATTTCTATACTGTAAGAAATCAAAACCTAAAATACCATGGTAATTAATATTTAAATCATTCTTAGTAACATAAAAAATGTGTTCTAATAATAAATTTTCAACGTTTAAGGCAATTTTGTAGCAACCCTTAATTTCTAGCTCTTCACCATTAACAGCTCTGACTGAAATATTAGTTTTAATTTCCTGTACACTTTTCTTTTCTAATTTTTCAAAAATACCCGATCCAAGCAGCGAAATTGTTGCCCCTGTATCAATAAGACACGGGAATTTTATGCCATTCATTTCAACATTTATCAAAGGTAACCTGTAATTAGGGTATGCGCACGAATTGGGAGAAGGACCTACCCTTTCAGTATTATTTAATATCTCCTCCTCCCCCTGAAGTTTAACCTTTGCCCATGATTTTGATTGCTACGCCCCCAAGAATTATCGCGATCCCTTGAATTTGACCTATATCTTTCTTGCCTCTGTCGTCTCATATCCCTGTCCTTTTTATAGCATTCAGATAATTTGTGATTTTCGCCCCCACAATAGTTGCATCTAATTCTTACACGCCCTCGTTCCCTGCTGTACTGAGTAAACGACCCCCTATCCGCGTGAGTATTTCGAAAAGAATCTCCCCGATATTGTGATTGAAACGCGTTTCTGCTTGATTGGCCCTGTATGTTTACTGCGTTACCTTCGGCTCTAAGTGACTGAACTTCCGTACTAAGTCTAGCTAACTGGCTGGTTAATTCATCAACTATTGTTCTTTGAATTTTGTCGGAATTTTGCATCTCTGATTGTTTGATTGTTGCTTCGAAAATTTTATTGTTTCCCTCTTCTTGCATCGCGATTGCAATAGCTTCAACTAATGTTTGAGGATTTTTGCTTAATACAAAACACTGAATGCTAATTTTCAAACCTGCTAAATAGCGTGCCAGAAGTAAGGTATGGTTTGATTCAGACGTTCCCGGGGTTTCGCTAATATTTCCTGCAGTGCACACCTGAATTCCCAACTTGCGGATTCTTACGCCGAAATCGAATGCACTCTCTGTTTCTTTTTGTGAGCAAGTTGCTAATTCGTGTAAGGCTGAGGTCACTGACACTTTTCTTTGATACCTTTCAATTAACAAATTGGCTATTGTGTTAAAGTCGCTGTCCCTTGCTGTGGTGGAGATAAAATATTCCGCTGCTCCTGTAAGTTTAAGTTTTAAAATTGCAAGTTTCTCTGCCTCACCCCAACTACTCAACTGGCCGACTTCGTTTATTTTATTGATAAACTGCTTCACACTGACGAAATCATCTCCGGAAAATTTAGGGACCAGTTCGACTAACGACATGTTTGGTACACTGTGATGGACAACTACGTTCCGCGTTATTCTACCTCGGCGATGCATTTTAACAAATAAATACGAAATACATAAAAACACTAATAAATAGATAAATTGAGAAAATAAAATGCACAATACACAGGCAATAACCTAAAAACAACTACAAACATTTCGAAAAAATGCACGATTAGAGAAACATTGTCAACAAAACAATGAATGAAGTAAAATTGATTAACTGATTATTATTTATTTATTTATTTTTTTGAAAAAATAATTTTAAATAAAGCTAACGTTAACCATTCTACATAATAAATATGATTAATTTAAACATTCTTCTCGAAACTCTCGCAGATGCGTACCGATTGCATTAGGCTTAAAACGGCAGGGCCAACGTGCTAAGTTGAAACATGTGAAAGTTAATTTCAAAGCTAAATTCTTTTTTTTTTTTTTTCAAAAAACATAGAGCACACGAAAAAAAAAATTATTTAGTGCATCGTTCCAGGTAAATGGTCATGGCACCAGATGTACCGAAACTAGACCAGATATACCGAAGTTAGAGTTTATGAATTTACTTTATCATCTAGCAACGGTCATGGAATAAGATGAAACATCTTAATCAAACAGTTTCATTTATTAATTCTATGTTAATTTATCTTACAATGACGTCTACTTTAATTATTACATAACTGAGCATTAATATAGCTAACTAATAAGATTCCAGAGAACTTACCCGCTGGCCAGCCTTGCCGATCGTACGGGGGTGCCGCAAAATGCACCTACTAGCTCCAACGAGCGGGACAACCTGTCTTCTCTCTCTCTGGGTCTCGTCCCGTCTGCTCTTTTTTCATTCTCCCCTGAAGGTGCTGAGGGGGTTACTCGCTATTCAGAATCGGGGAGGAATTGACCGCCAGATTTGTTGATATTCGCCCTACTGGCTATCGCTGCGCGACACTACTTAGCCTAATTATGACCCATTTTACCTCATCCAAGAAAAACTGATGTAAAAAAAACAATATTTATTTATTTATTTATTTTTTTTTTTTTTGCATGCTCAGCTGGAATTGTTCTCCAAAAATTCTTAGTGAGGAAATCATAGAAATTTGGGCTGTTATTTGATATAAAAAGGAGCTTTTCAGAAGTTGTTAAACCATGTGCTTAGCACACTATCATCCAAAGTTAAAGAAAAAATCTTGTGGTGCTATATTTAAGAAACTAACTTTTTTAAAAATAAAAAATATTGCCAACACATTGAAATATAACATTAAAAATTTCAATTTCCAGTTCTATTATTTTGGGTTTTTTATAAGGCGACCCATTTCACCACATGACCCATTTTACCCCATCCTCTCCTACTCATTTCTTTAATCCAATAAATACATAAATAATTAATAAAACAGAGAGGCGTTAGAAACATCTCTAACATCTTACAATTTATAGCATCTTAACATCTTAAATTTATGACATATTAACATCTTAAAGTTATTACATATAACCATCTTAAATTTATGGGTTTGATATCTTAAATTGATGTATAGTTTAAAAATAATTTCCTTTCACGGTTGATAAGTTATTTTATTAACTTTTTTTTTGTTTTTTTGAATTTTGAGAAAAAGAGCTTTTTTTGCCTACCAGCAGCGCTTTAAAATGCTATAACTCCAGTTCTATGTGGGTCTAGAAATATGTGTAAAAGCTCATTTTAAAGATAATTGCTTGACATATCTTTAGTTAAAAAGATTTTTCTTCTCAAAATTTTAAAATTTCAAAAATGTGTTTTTTAAATTATTTGAAAAAGATATATGATTTTTAATGTGTTTAATGAATATACACAAAAATTATCAGAGTGGGACCATGTTGGAATTATCAGTTATAACAAATTATATATGACAATTTTATTAATTCTGTTAAGAATTTTTTAAATTCAAATTTGCTTAATCATTTTAATTTTATTTTCAGGTAATACGCGTTATGTGTTTTACTCAAAGTATCACAGAAATTTTAGGGGAACCATGATCGTATTAGCAAGTTATGGCAAATAGTGTGCCAAATAGTTGACTGTCAAGTATTATGAAATTTAACTGGCTGCAGACACGATTATTTATCTAATCCAGACTTCAAACCATTAGGGGGGGGGGGGGAAATACGTGTAAAACTGCGTATTAAGAGCAAATTTCATGATTGTTTTAACATATAAAGAATAAGTATATTTTATTGAGATCTTGAGGTTATTTTATAGATTTATTGAAGAACATTTACTGTCATTTTCAAACATTTTTCTTGAAAAATCCTGGAGATATCGGCTGCTGCACACTGTAAGTCGCCACCCGGATCGGTAGTTTGCGTACATCCTGGAGGTCACAATTTTTATCTAAAATCAATTTTTTTTAATCTATTTTTTTTATAAGTGTCTCTTCCAGTTGAAGTAAAATCATCAACAAAAATTGAAAATTTCTATTTTTTTTAAACGACATGGAATTTTGCTTTGAAAATTTCAGGGTATATTATTGAATAGTTGTAGAATCGATTTATGAAGATTTTTTTAAAAAATATTTTGAGACCTTTACACGTATTTCCCCCCTTAAAAACCGAAGCCTCTATTAAAATAATGGCATGTAAATATTTTTTTATGAAGTTGTAACAAAAAACATTTTTTTTTAGATCAAAGAGAAATATAAGCTAGCTGTACAAGTTATGTATATGCAATGTAATTACGTTACGACTTTTTGATTGGATTTTCAGGAAAACATACATTTATGTTATTTATTATTTTAATAGTTAATTAGGTTTTTTGCAATCTAAAATCTGTATTAGGTAAATTTTCATGTGAATCACTCTAAGATCCATAATACTTGTCATTCAAATATGTGGCACATTACTTGCGATAACTGTTTTTTCTATCATGGTTTCACTCATATTTTTGTGAGATATACATATTAACCCATTTAAATTTAATTGATAAATTAAAAACAGAAAAAAACACATGAACTAAGGATTTCAAAAGATTTTTTTGTGAAAATTTTATTAAAATCAGAGGACGGCAGGTTGAGAATTATATTTTTTTTGGTTGATTTGACATGAAATACCCCCATGAAAAAGAAATTTATTTTTCCCTTATTGGGGATAAACGTACGAGATGAAAAGCCTTCCTCATTTTTTAACCGCTTTCTTTGTGTTCATCCTCACAGCCGGTTTCTACCTTGCTTGTAATCGAAGGCGCAGTCTGTACTACCTGTATCTGTGGTTTTTATCAGGGCCATCTCGAAATTAGCAGTTAGAAACTGCTGACTTCGATATGCTTGATAAAAAGAAGCAGTGGAAGGGGGAAATTTTTTGTAAAATAGAACTAGTGTGTCAAGCTGAGAAAGTAAGGATGATAAAATGGCAAAAAAATGGTTCTCCTATTTTTATTTATTATAATTATGAAACAAAAGTGTGCCGTGGAATTATCAGAAATTGAGCAAAAATTAACTTTTAATTTAATAAAAATGAAGAAATATCATTATTGCAATACGTTAAAAAAAATAAACATTTTGCTACTAGCGAAATTGCAGCTGTAATATTGAAATATGAGATATTTTATGTCTAGTGATACAAAACAACCATCCGCTTAGAAAAATAAAATGAAGAAAACAAAATAAATGTGAAGTAGCAAAATACAATTATTAACTAGATTTTGCAAAATCAGTATTACATTATCACTTGTTACCTAAAAACTTTGACTGTTACATGTTTAAATGTGTTTACACGCGCTTAGATGTTTACATAATTTAGTCGCTTGAGTTAGGCATACTTTCCCGTTCTCTCAAATTGACACCTTAATTTATAAGCATGTCCATACACAGATTTTTCTTTTACTGAAACTGAAATAAGTCTCAATTTTCTTTTTCTTTCTTTCTTAAGCAGAATTATAAAGGCGTTTTTAAAATTTTCAATTTCTGTACACTGATCAATGGATAAAACATAAAAAAAAATAGATGTCCCACGTCATTTTTATTGAAACATTCCTCGATAATAGATCATTAAAAGTGGTTATTCTTAAATTGGTATTGTACAGAATTTTCTCTAGAGTGTGAATAATAGGAACAACAGCACACAATGATCTAGAAAAGCCACATTTATTAACCTCTAAAATGCATTTATTTGGTAAATTTATGTCGAATCTATTAATCTTTCACATCAAGTCTCAAATCGGTTTATGGACCAGATTTTAAAACGTATTTAAAATATTGATGTCATATTTTGAGATTGTTAAAAACTCAATGTTCTTATTTGAAACCGTAAGCAGGTATTTAGATTAATTATAGAAGAAAGCAAAAAAAGTGGGATATACTATGGGAATACTAAACTTTACTTTTCTAAGTATGGAAATTTCGTACACTTTCTGATTCATGTCTTAGAAATTAATATTTCCTAAAATAAAATTTGTGTTCGAAAAATTCTGTTGGCGCTTTTTATAATAACTTGATTGCTAGGGGAATCTAACTTTTTTGAAAATAAAGCTTTTAACCCCTTAACGCATTTGCCCATGTCTGACACAGGCGAAAGTTACCGGAAAATTTGCCCATGCCCGTGCGTTATTTTATTTATAATGCCCGTCTGAGATCCGTTCACACTTTGTTTGTATAATATTTTTTTTCAATGTAACTTTTACCCCACCCCCCTCTCCCTAGTCATCCCCCACAACCTGAAAATTCCAAAGAAGAACTTACACTATATTCGTTTTTCAGAAAAAAACTCGCAAGCTTTAAGGGGTGAAACTCGCTTGTCAAAATTAATCTAATTATTTCTGAAATGTCTTTAGAAACAACTGTTTCTCTCGCTTAGAAATTTATTGCTGTTTACCCGTTGAGATGCTCATTTTTTTAGCGAATTCGATACGCTAAATATTGGTCTACTTTATGCAACTAAAGCCGTCTCTGGAATAAAACCTTAATTAATGTCCAAATACTTGAAAAATATACTAAAAATGCGTTACTGACGTTTTAACAATGAAACAACCGGATAATATTTTAAATACACTTAAAAAGCTCATGCCCGTGGAAATCGCGGGATGAGCAATTTTCGCTACATTTTACGTTGCACGTGGAAATCGCAGGATAAGCAGTCAGAGGTTTAATTATGTAAAGCGTTACTTAAATGGGATATTTATAGATCTGAAGATTTAACTTGTTAGATTTTTTTTTTAACACCCTAAATCCTTTTTTTCATTAAATTAAAATGTGGTAAATATGTACAGATATTTCGAAAATTTCTCTTCTCTTAATAATATAGTGTGATACAGATTTTAGCTACTGGTAAAAACTTGAGAAACAACAACAGTGACATAAACAAGACAAAAGCAACAGACACAACGAGAATCACAATAGTAATAATAATAAAATATACTTGCAGTAAAAGAGTTATTAAAAAAACATAGCTACAGTGAAATGTTTCTAAGAAAGAACCATTACTTGCTTATTAATATTTTGTTAAGGGGATTAAGTGCACTTTAAGTGCTTTATTTTTACACTCTTTGAGTAGGGGAAGTTGGATAAAACCGGGTAGGTGGATGAAACCGGGACCCAGCAGTTTTAGCTTGATTAGTATTGCCATTTGTCGGAAAACGCTTGAAACTAGTTGCTAACAACCGCCATGTTATTTGGAGTTAAATGAAAGGCAGTGTTGTTTATTTGTTTCTCAACGCCGATGTTTCGAAATATTCGAGTGGAAAAGTTATGATTTTTACACCAGCTATTTCACTTTGTAGTTTCTAATTGCTTAGAGATTTGTTTTAGGTAAGTACAAGATTTGATAACACCTTTTTCAGCAGTTATTTTAAATTATTAAACCAGGTTTTGCATCATGTTTGAAATGTGCTAAGCCGTCTTTTCTGATTAATGGCGTTGTCGGATAAAACCGGGACATTGGCAGTCGGACAAGACCGGGTAGTACTTAGTTTAATTTGTTAGTATAATTCTTAATATAGTTTAATTTGTAAAAGTTAAATCTTAAAGAGCAAGAATCATCTCATTAATGGTATAAAATTAAATCTTTATTACTTTTTAGGAAAGACTTCGTATGAATATAGGCTACTATATTATAGTATACCACTTAGTACAAATATAAAATTAAAATTATTAACATTTAAAATAAAAATTATTTTTTGAAAATTAAATCGTGTTTGTCAGTTTATTTCAAAAAATGTTTTTTATTCTTTTTTTAAGTAGGGTAGAATGAAAAAATTAATGCTTTTACAAATTTATAATCTTGTTAGAATAAAAATTGCACCCATAAAAATTAAGGCTGCTCGTCAGTCAATTTCCGACTTCAGCTTACTAATGTTTTACTTCATTTTTCTCTCAACAGGGTGGCGTAGTGGTAAGACGCAGGTCTCGTATGCCCAAGATCGCAGGTTCAACCCTGGCCCAAGTTGGTGGATTTTCAAGATGCAAAAAATCGTCTGCGTCCATTTCGAATGATTATGCGGCATGTTAAAGATCCCTTGAGTATCCGTTTGGCACGGATACTCTCGGCTAAATTAAATTCCTAGTGCAGATTGCATCAACGAGAGCTCAGGTGCCCCATCTAGGGGAAACTAAGCGTCAAAAAATGGCGGCAATGGTACCACACTCATTGTGGTGCCGCTGAAAGAGTTAGTACCAATGTCTGGGTACGCATTAGGTCTGCAATGATTGATAACCAATACTGCAGCCCCATTGGAAAGGAAAAAAAACCTTCATTTTTCTGTGTACTCTTCTTAAAGGATGTCTCTTTTTTTATTTCTCAAAATATTTCCAAAATATATACTTAATTTCATATGACGTGTTAAAATAGTACACATACAGTTCGCCAGCTTTTAATGCACAAAATATTAAATTAAGCATATATTTTAGAAATATTTTGACAATTAATTAAAAAGAAGACATCGTTTCAGAAGTCTACACATAAAAAAGAATTCAAAAATACAATTTAACGAAAAAATATTTTTTTAACCCACCTCTCAGTATAGGAGGGCCATTGTACCAATTTATTGTTACAAATAAATATTTCAGTAGTAAGACAGCAACATCTTTTAAGTGTTCCTAAACATACCCGGTTTTGTCCGACCTGGTTGGCTAAAATCGGGTACTTTTATACTTCCAAAAAAAAATTTATTTACCCTCCAAAATATTGTTCTTCCACATTGAAAAATATTTATTTCTGTAACTAAAGAACTAATTTATCATTCAAATAGAAATTTAAGCAATTTTATTAACTACTTAGGAAAAAAAAAAAACACTGTGGAACCCGGTTTTGTCCAACTTTCCCCTATAAAACTAAAGCAATAAAATTAATGCAGTTACAACTGCATTATTTTTAACAATGATTTTTCGCGTAGAAGTGAATCAAACACATTATAAAATTTGCATAATATTTTTAATAAATTCAAAAATTCAGAACTTAATAAGTTAAAAACTATATTTAGCAAATATTTTTTTTTTGTAATTCTACCTCAGTGTTTTGCAAAAACAACCATTTAATTTAAAGTTAGCTTTAAACATACTATGAAAATTTAAAGTAAATTGTCCGGCAGATATACATAAAATTCCCTTTTTCTCCCTTTACCTTTGGTAGAGATTTTTGAGCTAAGGACAGTTGATGATTCAAGAAGGTGAAAAAAAAATCATGGTGAAAATTGCATGTGAACTTTAATTCAAGCATATCAAAACAAGAAAGGTCATGTCACGTGTCTTAAATAGGACAAAACACGTAACTTAAACGGCAATTTTAAGGACAAAATCAGTTGAATAGTTTCACAAGAGCAAAATTATATTCAATGACTGGTAGTATTTTCAGAACTTTCATTTGACTAAACGTCATAAAATGACCTCAGTTTTCATTCAATGTCTTGTCCTTGACCCTGAGTGAAATTTTGAAAGTCAATGATTATGTATAGATACTTGTCAAAGTAATTTGCGTGAAGCTGGAAAAAGATTTTTTTAAACCTTTTTTTAACTGAGGGACACAGAAATTTCATTAAATTTTAAATATGAATGCACAATTAATTTTATAACACAATGCGCACATAACTATTTCTAGACGAACTGCAAATAAATATAAAAATAAATAATTTTTAATCTGATTTTGGCAGATCAAATATATCGCAATTAAGAATAACTTGCCTAATAGAAATTATTTCTTCCCCTACATTAACAGCAATTATAATAGTCAATTTTTAGAGAATTAAAAGAATTAAAACTGAGAATCTGATTGCTTTGAATTATTAAACTCAATGACTTAATTAAAAAAAGTTGATTAAATCATATGTTGATGCATAAATTATTGCATTAAAATAAGTGGCAGTAATTTTTTTGTATTTCCAAAATTTTCATTACGGCTGAAAATTTTGAAAATGTAGAACCTGCGCCGGTCTGTAACAAAAGTTATTTTGTCTGTAACAAAATTTATATTTCTATATTGATTCTGTCAAATCAGCAAGGTCGGTAATACTTTTCAGCCATAACAAAAGTTCGATTTATATTTCTATATTTATTCTGTCAAATCAGCAAGGTCGGTCATACTTTTCAGCCGTAAATATCATCATTCCTATTTTGTCCCTAATTTTTTCTTCTAATCGCCCTGTCTTATCTTTTCGCTTATAGCATTGGGATTGTCATGCGTTAACGCATGTCACGGGTGTAGAGGGCACGGTTCTATACACTTGAAAAAATCTCATTTATGGTACCGGTCCACTCTGTGCACACAAGATTCTGTTAAATAGCACGCAAAAACTACAACGTTCAAAGCACGACAGTAGAACCTGGCCGGTCTGTAACAAAAATTCGATTTATACTTCTATATTGATTCTGTCAAATCAACAAGGTCAGCAATATTCAATGATCTGTTAGTCCCATGAGATCGTCATGGGGCACGATGTGCAAAAAAGCAAATAAATTACTAAAAGAAAGCAAGTTTAAATGATGCGACATGTGATGAAAAAAACATTGTACTTACACCACTATTGGTATGAAACATCCAACAAGAAATATAATAATTCCCATAGGGGGTAGAACGGGCCTCCAATGTTGATGTGCCATCGCTGAGCAATTCACCTTAGGCGGGTCAAACATCTTCACACCAAAGGAACCACCGATACGTCGGAGTGCTGAAGCAAGAGTAAGATCCAAATTTCCCAAACAGCAGTTTTATGCCACAAAATGAACATTCAAAGTCATCGCTCTTAAAATAAATTAAAGGTCAGAACAAAACGTCTAATTGAATTTCTTGTTTTTTAAAGAAAAACATAAAATAGTACATAGTGTGCTGTATTTATTTTAATTTAATGTGCTCAAAAATGACCGCCGACGACCAAAGCGCAAGAAATTGGAAAACACACCTGTAATTGCTTTTTCTTTCTTAAAAAAAAATTAATTAAAAAATATTTAAATAAAAGCTTTGTTGCATCTTTCTTACTCATGCAGTCATTGATCTATTAGGTATAGGATGTGAAGGCAGAACCGTAAAAATGTTTTGGTTTATTTTCTTAATGATGCATGAACTTCCTCTGGATTTTGAAGACTGAATAATTTGTTTAATGAACGCTGTAGGTGTATTCTTCTTTAGAATGCTATTTTAACGTTTTATGTGTAGTTTAGCTTTTTCACACAGAAATGAATTTTAAGACGTTGATTAAATGCAAATTATGTACAGCGATATGATAACAGTATATTTCAATGAAAAATTATATCTAAAGAAGCTTTTATATGAATGTTGTCCAAAACTTCCGTTTAAATTATTCAATACATATTTATGTACTTAAAAGAACATTTTGTTGCCATTTTGGAGTTGCATGCAAATGCTAAATGTACAAAATGGTAAAAGAAAGCAACCATAAAACACAAAACCACATCAAAAGATCATTTTGTGAATATCTTCTGTTCCACTGGTCAAAATGCAATGGAATTTAGTATTTAGGCTAATTTAAGCACGCTGAAGTCATTTTTGATGTCAAAAATTCTGCATTTTAATCAGATTATTGAAGTTGGTGCTGATTTTAATATGAATAGGGCCCCTTATTGAAATTTCATTTAAATAACTTAAAATCTAACTTAAATCGATGTAGATTGACACCTGAGTTCTTTGCATGAAAAGTTGAGTAAATTGGAGTGTTTCGGTTTTTTCTTCTTCTTTTCTTTTGGTCTTTCTTTCTTTTTTTTTTCCAGGATTGTACTTGTTTTTTCCGTTCTTTTCAATTTAGTTGTAAGTACTTATACTTATGCTTATTTAGGTTTATTTTTACCTACATCTACAATTTTTTGAGTATCTTTATTTGGCTTTATTTTAATTTTACTTAAGTACATTCCGAAACTGTGTTGTGGGTTTTTGCTAATCAATTCACTGTTGTATTTTTATCCCTCCCCCTCTCTCTCTCTCACTATATATATATATATATATATATATATATATATATATAAATACTCGACCTCAAGAGATATGCCTTGTCGTCGCACCCAATATTTTATTGATTAATAAAGAGCAAATAATTTTTTGAAGTTTTTTAGGAAACTTTTAAATATTGAACACAAACGCGTGAATTTGCCTCTAAATAATTTTTCTTGTACGTTGTGTTATATTTTTTTTTGCAATTAATTCCCTCTCTCCCTTTCTAGAAATAAATAAATAAATAAGTATAAATTAAATAGACGTATATATGAATAATAAAAATAAGAAAA
Organism: Octonoba sinensis; assembly: GCA_038502835.1. Taxonomy (NCBI): domain Eukaryota; kingdom Metazoa; phylum Arthropoda; class Arachnida; order Araneae; family Uloboridae; genus Octonoba; species Octonoba sinensis. The sequence goes on along the minus strand of CM076598.1, from coordinate 5,429,067 downwards.
CAAATGTAAAAAAGCGTTCCGTGCCGTTATACGAAAGTGATTTGGAAGAAAATAATTATACGAGCAATATCATATTCACCGCGATAACAGAAAGACTGGGAAGTTAGTATTTGTTAGTAATCGTTTTTTTTTTTCTTTAAAGATTAAGAGTAGATTTTTTGGCTGTAATAAAATATTTAAAGTAATTTAAAATGAGCACGAACCTGAAAGGAAAAGAGCAAAATTAGCAATAAAAATGGACCTCAAGATGTTTGTAATTTCGATTGGTTTTAATTAAAAATAGGTAACATTATCATGTTCCGGAAAACAAGTACAAGGAAAGTTACCATTTCTTTAAATTTGAAACTCAAATTTTCCATTTTCAGATAAAGTTCTCCAATACTCATTAAATTTTTCACTTTAAAAGTAGAAACTTCTTTAAATTTGAAAATTGATATGGTAGTATTCCTCCGGTCCATTCTTCGCTCAAGATTTTAAATGTTAAATTAAAAGATTTAAACAACTTTTCATGTAACAAAACCTGGTATCGAAATAGGATGAGCAGAATGCCATTAGAATAATAATTTAGAATTAATAATTGATATTTATTTTCCTCTGCAAATGAAATTTGATAATTTGAAAAATATGAGTTTCCATAAATTCATTCCTTGCGCGTCTTAAAGTAGTGGTCAGGGTAAAAATGCATAGTTAGTATCAAGAAATACATGGTTTGATTTAGTGTATTGCGTTTTTTAGGGTCGAGGTAGCCTAGTAATTAGAGCTTCGGACTGCCACCTGGAAGGTCGCGCGTTCTATACCCGCTGAAATCCCACCATGTGTTAGGAGATAAAGAGTTATTATTAGGTAAGAGCTGAATTTTCTTACCTTGTCTCTTTTATCTTATTGTTGAACACTTAACTATAAAAAGATTACATATTAGACATAGTTACATTTAAATATATATAAAATAATTTTCATTAAATTGTCATTGTCGGAGGAAGACTTGCGAATATGTCTTTCCTTCCGTTTGTTAAGAAAGTCAGTTAGGCTCTAATTAGGTGTTGTGTATAAAAGTTCGCAGGCGTCTCTATGGTTGCCAGGAGTTCAGTTGGCGACGAAGGGTGGCCATCATACACCATACTTCTAAAACCATGTACACTTGGGGATACGTGCATGTAAAATTCGTGGACCCCACTACCTCGCCCCGTGCGCAAGCAATATTAAGGCCTCGTCTAACAGGTAGGGGTCTGGTGGAGAAAAGTGTATTGCGTTTTGCTTTGTTGGGAAGCCGTTTGCACCCACAACTCTATGTTCACAATTATGACTGCAAAGATATGGTATTCCAAAAGCATTCGCTAATTCTAATTGTTCGGTATACTAATTAACAAAGTCACTCATTCAACGTATGTTTTTAAAATGTTTGTTTTATTATTGTATATAAAAGCTATGTTTACAAAATTTCAATTATAAATCTAATTTTTATTGATAACAGTGAAAAATTAGATATATTTATAATAATTACTAATTTGCAACTAGTTAATAATAATTAGCAACTCAATAATGCTATTTATTAATAACAATTAATGATTCTTAGTAAAATATATGAAACGAAAGTGATTAGATGTTTATACTAGGCATATAGCGAATAGTGGCTTGGCCAAATACCGAATATTCCGCCATTTCTTCTAGGCCGAAGCAGAATATTCGCCCAGTGTCCCAGGCCGAACATTAAAACTCTGTTGTAATAAAAAGTGTAATAGAAGAGCGTTGTAATAGAAAGTATTTGTCAAAATTTAAAGTATTCACAAAATCAAACACCGATTTCCCACATTAATCTATGACGCATGATTTAATTCTTGTTTGTTAAGAATCACAAACTATCTAACATTAATGTATTTTCTGTATTGTTTTGAAAGCAATAAAACTGAGCATTTCACCCACAAGTGGAATAGAAATGACGGGTTTTAATGTAAGCCATTAGCATTATTTTACTAATTATTTAATTCAACTTAAAGAAATACTATTGTTTAGTAAACTTTTACCTTGCTCAAAATAGTTTTATGAAGATATTTTAGAAGTTATAAAAGTTAATATTTTTATTTTATAGGTTTTTTTACATATCAATTTTTAAAAGATCTGTTAAAAGTTAATGAATTTGACTGGAATACATTTTTATTTTCAAAAACCCCAATACCTTAGGCTATCTTGATACACATGATATATTCTAGGCTTTTCACATTTCTCTCTTACCTAATATTCACAATAAATCGGTCTACCCAAACAAGGTCTGACTTGCACTTTGTTAATAATAAAAAAATAAATAAAAGTCTGCTATTTTCCATATTAATTAACTAATGCCAGATTTTAGGAGCAAATGCTAGTTATAAAATACAATATTATTAAAATAATAATTAAACTTTGTGCTAAGTAAACTATAATAAATATAATTTCACTTTAAGAACGCACAAATATAGGAATTAAAATGCAGACATATGTTTCGCGATTGTTTGGAATCCCTTTTTTCAATGCGACAGGGAGCTTCTAGATATCAAACATCCAAATGAAGCAGACAAAACAACAAAAGCAAGGCTTATATAGCCTAAGAATTATCTGTAAAACAATGATAATAAAGGCAGCGTGAAGAGGAAGTAGAAGTAGCAGGGAAGGCACAAATAAGAGAGCAACAAACGAATCCAGTTGAAAGTACACGAAGTAAAAAATGAATATCAACTAAACAAAGCAAAAAAGACATCAGCATGCATAAAAATGTGAAAATACATAAAAACTGCAAAAAAAAAAAAAAAAAAAAAAAATGAAATACAAAGAATTAAAATGGAAAGAAAAATAAGTACAGAAAGAACCAAAACAAAATGCAAAAACAAAGTACACATGTAAAGGAAACCAAGAAAGAACAACAAATTAAAGGAACTTATGCCAGACCTGTGAAAAATAAGGAGTTAAGGAAGACTGATTAACCAAACTAGAACTCTCTCTCTCTCTCTCTCTCTCTCTCCTCTCTATTCCTGTTAATATGATAAGCTTCCTTAAAGCCAAGCTCTAAAGGGGAAGAACATTTTTCAATGATTTTTCCAGAATTGAAATCAAAAGAGTGGTTGGAAATCCAACAATGGTGAGCAATACTAGACTTATTTAATTCTTGCTTTCGTACATAACCTTTATGCTCATTCAATCGAATTTTCAGAGCACGTTTTGGCTGTCCAATGTAAGAAAGGCCGCAACGGCAACTAATTTTGTAAATACCCCAAGTGTTAAGTTAATCAACAGGATCCTTAAGAGAAGAGAAGGAAAGTTTGTTACTAGTGGCAAAAACGACTTGAATTTGAAACCTTTTTAGGATTTTAGCAGTACGAATACTGACAGAATGAAAGAATGGTAACCCAACCAAATTCTTTCTAGAAACCACATTATTGGAACCAGAAGTTTTCTTAGAAAGTTTGTTATGAATAGAATCAATTAAAGAGTAAGAAAACCCTTTATCAACAGCTACAGCTTTCAGATAGTTGAGTTCAATCTTGAGAAGCTCAGGAGAAGAGCAAATATTAATAGCACGATGGACAAGAGTATTAAAAGCCGAATATTTTTGGTTGGGAGGATGAGACGACAGTTTGTGAGGAGGTAAAGAAACAGGGAAAGGTATTCAATGGACAGAAGTAGTGAAACCAGACTCAATCCGAGAAATCAAATCATCAAGAAACGCGAAGCTACTATTCAGTTCTTTCTCACAAGAAAACTGGATAATAGGATCAATGGAATTCATAACAGAAATAGCATCATCAATATCTAACAAATTAGAGTCCGCTAGGACAAAACATTCATCCACATAACGAACATAAAATTGAAATTGCAATTTCGGGAATAGTTTTTTCTCAAAATAATGCATATAGAAATCACTTGAAATAGGACTAAGAGGAGTTCCCATAGCCAGGCCATCTACCATAGCATAGAATTTACCATTAAACACAAAAGTGCTCTGTTGCAAGCCCACATGAGTAAGATAAACTAATTCCTCAATTTCCACAGAAGTAAAATGAAATTCAGAAAGCCCCAATAAGTTGGGAAGGAATAATCGGAAACAAAGACTCCAGGAAAGAACAACATATCTTATTCTCATGCTTCACTTTTTGCTTTGAAGAATTTTTTGTTCAATTTTGAGCAGTTAAAAGAAACATCATTGGGCATGACGATGAAATTTCAATTCTCTGTTAATCCTGGACATCATAGCGGGATTGACTTTGGACTTATCTCTTAAAATAGAACTTCTGACGAAAAAACGTGCCGCATGAAGGGGTTTTTTGATTTAAATATTTTCACTTAATTATTTTCATTAAATTATTTTAAGGTTACAGATGAAAAATCTTTAAAAGTAAAAACACAATGGGAGATCCTAAATATTTACTTTAAAACCAATCACGCTAAAACTAAATGTTTGAGCCAAAACATTGAAAAAATTGCAGATAGTTTGAATATATTTTAACTTTTTTTTCTGAAAAAAAAATAGGTAAAATCGAAACAAAAAAATCTTTGTAGATTTAACATTGTTGACTGGACTTGCAAATTCACTTTTATAAATTCAATAAATTTAAAGCTTGAGCATTATTTGCTCAGGAAGAGGCTAAGTATTTCCTTCTTTATATAAATGATTATAGAAAGATAAATCTTTAATTTTGACTTTCAGTTTACTTCACACTCCATATTTTACATATACAGTTTTGAAATTTTGTAATGAAAAGAAATTTTCTAATTTAGCTCTACATGTTTTCCCTATGGTGGTATGTTTACATACCGAAAATATCAGCTTACTTCAGAATTTTTCTTTGTAGTCATGTATCTTCTATTGCTGTTACTTATCCTCAAACCAACAAATATGCTCCTCCCCATGCTTAGTTTTCTATGTCCACCACACATAAATAAAATAATTACAATGTATAGAGACGCATCGAAGGTGAGAGTGTCGGATATTCGATGTCCGGTTCGACCGGACACCGGATAAATACCTGGAATCCGATCCCACTACTGTTTGAAAGATTTGGTTATTTAGCGTATCAACTTTTTTTTATTTTTGAATATAAAATGTGTATGGAGTGTATGAGTCTCAAAAATCAGAGCTCAATGGCCAGTACGGATTCGTCAGACATGGGATATTGGATATCCGATGAATCCCTCATCCTGAGCTTTCCTACTCCTCCCCAAGGAAAATTTCCGGTGCACTATAGACTATGGTATCTAAGGGGAGCCACGGAAGAATTTGGCCTCTTTTAAGGGAGTTACAAGTTGAAAAAGGTTGAGAAACCCTGGTCTAGAGCACTGATACCTCGGTTTCGTCATTTTTTCCAACAAAACAAAATGGTTTCGGAGAAAGCCTTACGAAATAGGGCACCCAATACAGCTATTTCCTTCCTGACTCAGAACTGTAAAAAATGTTTGCCTGAAAATACATGAGAACCTCCTGGAAATTATTTATCCGGAGTTTGACTTACAGTTACAGAGAACAAAAATCAGGAACTGTTAAGTCCTTAAAAAAATAAATTATAGAGAGTAAAAACAGAGAACGTGTGCCGAAGTAGTGGCACCATCTGTGAGTACCGCTGAATTACCATTTCTGGTACACAAAGTTGAAGTTGAGTTCAGTTGAGCTCACGCTGCTGTGATCCCTCTGCCCTAGGACAATGATTCCTTAGGAATTGGGAAGGCTGGCCGCCGAAAGCTAGCGGATTGCTCACTAGAGCTGAAGTTTAATTACGCGCCAACAATGTGTAATGTATTTTGAGCATTTTTAAACTGATCTTCACAAATCTAAATTTTTTTATGCATTTGTTTTACGACTTTTTAACAGCTAGTCACAGTTCTCAAGTGTTCGGTTTGACGTAACTTAACAAATCTTTCTCTGTAGTTTTATAGCGTGCGAAAAAACAGGACTTTGATTGAGAAACTGTTATCCAGAAACTTGATTAATTTCAAGCATTTTTGGAAGTTTCCATGCACCCGATTTTATCCGAACAGGGCGAATAAAGCTTCTGCATTAGGGTGGGTCGAAAAAAAGTAATGTTTTTATTTCGAAACGCTATACCGCGGAAAACTTACCTCTGGGGTAGGTTGATTTTTTATTGAACCCCTAGTTAGCGCATTGAACTTGAAATTTCGATTTTTTTCGAAAATCAAGTCATTTTACAAGTTTTTTCACAGAAGTCAGCAATTATTATTTTTAAATGCTATAGTGAAAATCATTTATTAAAAGGGTTGAAAAGCACACAAAAAAATTAAAATCGTCACAATCTTCCAATTTGTGGTAGCGCAAAAGACTCAAAAATCGGTAAATTATAGCATTTTTGGTACATACTAACACCTTATGTGAGAGGCATAATAATTAAAAAAACATATGTATTATCTTGTAGCTGTATTTTTGCTTTGGCTCAAACTTTACAATAATTTGCAATTAAATTCTTTTTGTGATGAACTATTGTACTAAAAGCAAAATAAACGTGCCAGCAAATTTTGCAGTTTTGTTACCCGTTATTAAGGACTACAGAAAGGGTATCGCCGTTTTCTTTCGGATCTTAGTAGGGGTTTGCAAGAAAAAACGGGCTGGGAACCACTCCACTGAATGAAATTTATTTTACAGTGGTTCGCAACCATTTTTGTAAATCATCCAGGTTTACATTTTCTTCGCGTCGGGAAATAGGGAAGCGAGGAAAATGGTGGGAAATGGTAGGAGATTAGAAATTTTAAATTTATCAAGGAATTTCTTCCGATACCACTTTGTGATTCAAGTTTTTGAAATCAGACAATAGTAGAAATGAGTGCATTTCAAATTTTGTATGCATGCTTTCCATGCCAGTCCACAACTTTTGTGAATTATCGGGAAAACAATTTATTTAAAATAAATCATTTTTACACTCCTTCCTAATGCGTATGTAAATTTATTTAGTTTTTTTTTTCTAGTGCGTTAGCTATTAAAAATTCCGCTATTGCAACATTATTTTCGCCAACCCCCTTCCGACACCACGCGAACCACTGCTTGGGAAACGCTGTTCTATTACAATGAAATGAAGTGTAAAGTACATAAAAAAAAAAAAAAAAATAGAAATGGGCTATTAACACATAGCTCAGGATGCTGGACTATGCCTTTCACATAAGGTGTTAGTATGTACCAAAAATGAGATAATTTACCGATTTTTGAGTCTTTTGCGCTACCACAAATTGGAAGATTGTGACGATTTTAATTTTTTTGTGTGCTTTTCAACCTTTTTAATAAATGATTTTCACTATAGCAGTTAAAAATAATAATTGCTGACTTCTGCGAAAAATCTTGTAAAATGACTTGATTTTCGAAAAAAAATCGAAATTTCAAGTTCAATGCGTAACTAGGGGTTCAATAAAAATCTGTTTTTTATTTGCATGTTACTTACCTACCCCAGAGGCAAGTTTTCCGCGGTATAGCGTTTCGAAAAAAAAAAAAACATTACCTTTTTTCGACCCACACTACTAACCATATCATAAGAACTATAACCATAGGTACACAATTTTGACTCAATCAATAAATATCTTACTGCTCAAAATTCGCAGAAGTTGGAAAATTACAATATTAAAATTCATTTGTATTCAAATTTTTCATTGCGAACATGCAGAACAGATGGAATACTTTTTGATGAATGCGAATACAAAATTAAAAAAATAAATAAATGATTAAATAACTTCGGTTAAACTTTACGGCCTGTATAGGAGAAGATAGCCAAAAATAATGCAAAATTTTACATTTAGGAAAATTTTCATATTTCCTACTTTTTCTTCGCGTTAGCGAGGAAAAAGGGGGGAAATGGTAGGAGAAACATACGTACAAAATTTTTAATTAATAAAGAAATTTCTTCCGATACCACTTTGAGATTCAAGTTTTCGAAATCAGACAATGGTAGAAATAAACGCATTTCAAATTTTGTATGAATGCTTCCCATGCCAGTCCACAGCTATTATGCATCATTGGGAAAACAATTTATTTTAAAAAATCAGTTTTACACTCCGTCCTAATACGTATGTAAATTTATTATTTAGTTTTTCTCTTGTACGTTAGCAATTAAAAATTCCGCCATTGCAATATTATATTCGCGAATCCCCTTCGTACACCACGGGAACCACTGGAGGTTCGCAAACCACCGGTTGGTAAATTACAATTACCGCTGTTCTATTACAATGAAATGAAGTGTAAAGTACATTAAAAAAAAAAAAAAAGAAAGAAATCGGCTATTAACACATAGCTCAGGATGCTGGACTATGCCTCTCACATAAAGTGATAGTATGTACCAAAAATGCGATAATTTACCGATTTTTTAGTCTTTTGCGCTACCACAAATTGGAAGATTGCGACGATTTTAATTTTTTTGCGTGCTTTTCAACCCTTTTAATAAATGATTTTCACTATAGCAGTTAAAAATAATAATTGCTGACTTCTGCGAAAAAATTTGTAAAATGACTTGATTTTCGAAAAAATTCGAAATTTCAAGTTCAATGCGCTAACTAGGGGTTCAATAAAAATCTGTTTTTTAATTTGCATGTTACTTACCTACCCCAGAGGCAAGTTTTCCGCGGTATAGCGTTTCGAAAAAAAAAAATTACCTTTTTTCGACCCACCGTATTCTGCATACAGGAATAATGGGGAAAATATTGTTTTACTGCTGAAATATTTGTTTATAGCATTAGGTTAGCAGAATGACTCCCTTCAACTGAGAAGTACGGTAACTTTTAAAAAGAGCGAAACATAAGAAATTTTTAATGAAGTATAATATCTTTGGAACTTGAACAAACTTGTAAGAAGTATGGGAACATTTTAATTTTACTACTCAAGTATTTATTCATAGCAAAAAGTAGTAGAATGACCTTTCTGACCTGTTGCTTACAACAAGCTTTAAAAAGAACGAAATGTAAGAAATTTTGAATGCAATGTAATATGGAACGTGAACAAACATTGATAATGAAGAAAAAACTATGTTTTATTACTGAAAAATTTGTTTATGGCAATAAATTGGTAGAGGTTTCTTCTAAACTGAGGAACACAATAAGCTTTAAAAAGAGAAAAAAAAGGAAATTTTGAATAAAAAAAATATTTATAGAACTTGAACAAATATATAGGAATAATGACCAAAAAAAAAAAAAAAAACTTGTGAAAAACATTTCTACTGAAATGTTTGTTTATTGCAATAAATTGAGATTATTTCTCTGAACCAGGAAACACAATGAGTTTTAAAAGAAACGATATATAAGACATTTCGAATGTAATACACTATATTTGGAACTTGAACAATTTTGATCAGTTAGCTTAATTTATTTTAAGTTTTCAGATCATAAATTACAAATGAAATTTTGATAATGCTCCACTGCATTGATAGCCTTCTTGGTTTTGAACATAAGGCTGCTCTTCAGTCAGAGTTTCAAATCTTCGAAACCAATGTTAACCTACGGGAAAAGTTGGACTAAGTTTTAGAAAGTTCCTTCGAAGTTTTCGAGTCCAGAATTTTTTTGAGTATTTTTCAAGCCTATATCTCGGTCTTTTAGTTTTTATTTTTTTTGAATATCACTTACCGTATTTTTAAAAAAATCGTTAAAAATGAATTTTGGAAAAAACGTGGTACTACTAGACGTTTCGCTCTATAAAATATTTTCAAAGCATGTTACCGAAATTTGGAAAACAGCAAGACCAGCAAAGCATTTACAGCTTTCTTTTGAACCTTTGTTTGAAATAATACGAGCATTTTTAAAGACAAAAAAAAAAAAAAAAGAAAGCTCCTAAATAAAAAAATATTTCCAAAAAAAGCTCGAAATTCCTCTTAGCCACGCCTCTCACAGCTTTCCATGCAAGGGGGCATGATTAACGAGGTCGATTAGCTTAATGACTGTCACTCCTGGAAGCGTTGCTGTTTCGGATTCGGACAATGGGGAAAGTGTGGCCGCGAGCTGATTCCTTTGATTACACTAACAGCAGGGGGTTTGCTGCCTGAAGTGACAGGTCAAATGTGGGGGACAGTAGACCCTTCTTCCATGAGCTATCGTACATTTCATCGGTAGTTGAAATGTCAATCACTTGAGGTTGACACACTCCCCTCATACTCTTAAAATGCCGTCTTAAGCCTAACCACGAAATTTTTTCTGACTGAAGAGCAGCCTTCAGAGCGGGGAAACAACATTTTATAGTGCTCAAAACCAAGAAGGCTGTCAATGCAGAGAAGCATTATAAAAATTTTATTTGTGATTTATGATCAGAAAACTTAAAATAAATCTGTGTGGGGAAGGAGTTTTTGTTTTATGTGGTAAAGGAGAAGCCTACAAACATTGGGTTTTGAATCCGGATCATTCCAGTCCGATTCTAGTTGTGTTGTAATACTAATATGTACTCTAGTTTTTGAAAGTTTTTAAGTTTCTTTTATTCTTTTTTATTCTTCTTCCGTTAAGATATTATTTTTCGATATTAAAAAGCCTCTTCCAAGCTCGATTCATTATAGTTCATGTACTTATTTTCTGTATTAATTACTATTAGAATGACAGCTTCAAATGATTTTTTTAAAAAAGGAGTTACAGAGATGTAAGAGGAATAGAAATAAAATTTCACTAAAACACAGACATATGTTTCGGGATTGCTTGGAATCCCTTTTTCAATGCGAAGGGAGCTTCTAGATGCAAAGCATCCAAATGAAGCAGACAAAACAACAAAAACAAAGCTTATATAGCCTAAAAATTAACTGTAAACCAATGAGAATAAAGGCAGTGTGAAGTGGAAGTAGAAGTAGTAGGAAAGGCACCAATAAGAGAGCAACAAACGAATGCAGTTGGAAGTACAGGAAGTAAAAAGGAATATCAATAAAAACAAAGCAAAAAAGACAACAGCATGCATAAAAATGTGAAAATACATGAAAATTTCAAAATAATAAAATAAAATGCAAAGAATAAAATGGAAATAAAATAAGTACAGAAAATACCAAAACAAAGTACACATGTAAAAGAGGGGGGGGGGGGGGGAGAGAGGAAAAAAAATTGACACAAAAAAGGAAAACTAACAAGAAAACCAAGAAAGAACAACAAATTAAAGGAACTTATGCCAGACCTGTGAAAAATAAGGAGTTGAGGAAGAATCATTAACCAAATTAGAACTATTCCTGTTAATATGATAAGCTTCCCAAAAGTCAAGCTCTAATGGGGAAGAACATTTTTGAATAATTTTCCCAGAATTGAAATCAAAAGAGTGGTTGGAATTCCAACAATGTTGAGCAACGCTAGAATTATTTAGCTCTTGCTTTCGTACATAACCTTTATGCTCATTTAACCGAATTTTCAGAGCACGTTTTGTCTGTCCAATGTAAGAAATGCCGCAACGGCAACTAATTTGGTAAATACCCCAAGTATTAAGTTGATCGACAGGATCTTTAAGAGAAGAGAAGGAAAGTTTGTTGCTAGGAGCAAAAACAACTTGAAACTGAAACCTTTTTAGGATTTTAGCAATACGAAAACTGACAGAATGAAAGAATGGTAACACAACCAAATTCTTTCTAGAAACCACATGATTGGGACCAGAAGTTTCTTTAGAAAGTTTGTTATGAATAGAATCAATTAAAAAGTGAGAAAATCCTCTATCAACAGCTACAGCTTTCAGATAGTTGAGTTTAATCTTGAGAAGCTCAGGAGAAGAGCAAATATTAATAGGACGATGGACAAGAGCATTAAAAGCCGAATATTTTTTGTTGGGAGGATGAGACGATAGTCTGGGAGGAGGTAAAGAAACAGCGAAAGGTTATAGCATAGAATTTACCATTAAATATAACAGTGCTCTGTTGCAAGCACACACGAGTAAGAAAAACTAATTCCTCAATTTCCACAGAAGTAAAATGGAATTCAGAAAGCCTTTTCCTGAGGCAAGTCAAAGCGCCATCAACAGGAACATTAGTAAACAAAGAATTAACATCAAAAGAGGCCATAACCGAATTATTCGGAACGAAGTTATGAAGTTTCTTAACAAAATCGGTGGAATTTTTAACAGTGAAAACATTCCGACTCCTAAGTGGAGAAAACACAGAAACTAAATACTTGGAAAGTTTATATGAAGCAGTGCCGATATTGTAAACAATTGGTCTGAAAGGAATACCTGCCTTGTGTACCTTCGGTAAAGCATAGAAACGTGCACAATTAGCAACAGAAGGAATCACAAACCGTTTAGCAATCAAAGGAATAGAATGAACAGACTTAACAGCAGAAGAAATAGCTTTTAACTCCTTGTCGCTAGGATCTTTATAAGTTTCAGAATAAGGACCAGAAGCAATTAAATCATCAGTTTTTTCAACATAAGATGATTTATTAAGAACAACAATCTGACCACCCTTGTCAGCTTTGGTAATGACCAAATCAGAATTTGAAACTAAATTATTGACACAGCGTTTCACAGAATGGGTAAAACCAATATTAGGAACTTTTGAATTGAAATCATTGGAAGCAATAAGATGCCGAACTGACTCTTTTTGAGTGGAAGTGAAGGCACTAAATTTGAAAGCTTTTTCCACCGGAGCAATAAGTTCAGAAAAAGAAGGCTTTTTAGCCAAAGCAAAATCGTTATTACATTTACTATTCAAAGGAAATTTCGAAAGATTTACAACCGCATTCCTATTAACAAGAGGCAAATCAGCCGGAACAGGAACATTTGAATCGTTACACAACTTGGTAAATTTCTTATTTAAAGTAATTTTGTGACTGTCAGATGAATGAAGAGCTCTTGCCCATGACATCCTATCAATAGAATCAAAATCGAAATTAGAGTTAGATACAGAAAGATGTAAATCATAAAGTTCACGTTCTATGAACGAAAGTTTTTTCCTAGTTTCCTGGATAGAAGCTCTAAGTAAAGCTAATTTAGAACGAAAAATAACCTTATCAACCCTAACAGAACGCGGTAAAGTACACTTTAAAGTGATAAACTTAGGAATGACTTTCTTGCGCCTGCAAGCCTGGAGAAATTTTAAATGGTTCAAAAACCGAACCTTTTTAATTCGTAGATTACAAAATCTGTTAACCTGAGACATAACCAGAATCAAAACAAACAAAACATAAGGGGAAAAAACAATAGCTAAACCGTTCAATAAACAAAAAGAAACAGAAAGAACAAATTGCAAAAACAAATGCTAAACGGTCTGTGATTCCTTCTGTTGCTAATTGTGCGCGTTTCTATGCTTTACCGAAGGTACACAAGGAAGGTATTCCTTTCAGACCAATTGTTTCCAATATCGGCACTGCTTCATATAAACTTTCCAAGTATTTAGTTTCTGTGTTTTCTCCACTTAGGAGTCGGAATGTTTTCACTGTTAAAAATTCCGCCGATTTTGTTAAGAAACTTCATAACTTCGTTCCGAATAATTCGGTTATGGCCTCTTTTGATGTTAATTCTTTGTTTACTAATGTTCCCCTTGATGGCGCTTTGACTTGCCTCAGGAAAAGGCTTTCTGAATTCCATTTTACTTCTGTGGAAATTGAGGAATTAGTTTTTCTTACTCGTGTGTGCTTGCAACAGAGCACTTTTGTATTTAATGGTAAATTCTATGCTATGGTAGATGGCCTGGCCATGGGAAGTCCTCTTAGTCCTATTTTAAGTGATTTCTATATGCATTATTTTGAGGAAAAACTATTCCAAAAATTGCAATTTCAATTTTATGTTCGTTATGTGGATGATTGTTTTGTCCTAACGGACAGTAACTTGTTAGGTATTGATGATGCTCTTTCGCTTATGAATTTCATTGAACCTAATATCCAGTTTTCTTGTGAGAAAGAACTTAATAGTAGCCTCGCGTTTCTTGATGTTTTGATTTCTAGGAGTGAGTCTGGTTTCACTACTTCTGTCTATCGTAAACCTTTCGCTGTTTCTTTACCTCCTCACAGACTATCGTCTCATCCTCCCAACCAAAAATATTCGGCTTTTAATGCTCTTGTCCATCGTGCTATTAATATTTGCTCTTCTCCTGAGCTTCTCAAGATTGAACTCAACTATCTGAAAGCTGTAGCTGTTGATAGAGGATTTTCTCACTTTTTAATTGATTCTATTCATAACAAACTTTCTAAAGAAACTTCTGGTCCCAATCATGTGGTTTCTAGAAAGAATTTGGTTGTGTTACCATTCTTTCATTCTGTCAGTTTTCGTATTGCTAAAATCCTAAAAAGGTTTCAATTTCAAGTTGTTTTTGCTCCTAGCAACAAACTTTCCTTCTCTTCTCTTAAAGATCCTGTCGATCAACTTAATACTTGGGGTATTTACCAAATTAGTTGCCGTTGCGGCATTTCTTACATTGGACAGACAAAACGTGCTCTGAAAATTCGGTTAAATGAGCATAAAGGTTATGTACGAAAGCAAGAGCTAAATAAGTCTAGCATTGCTCAACATTGTTGGAATTCCAACCACTCTTTTGATTTCAATTCTGGGAAAATTATTCAAAAATGTTCTTCCCCATTAGAGCTTGACTTTTGGGAAGCTTATCATATTAACAGGAATAGTTCTAATTTGGTTAATGATTCTTCCTCAACTCCTTATTTTTCACAGGTCTGGCATAAGTTCCTTTAATTTGTTGTTCTTTCTTGGTTTTCTTGTTAGTTTTCCTTTTTTGTGTCAATTTTTTTTCCTCTCTCCCCCCCCCCTCTTTTACATGTGTACTTTGTTTTGGTATTTTCTGTACTTATTTTATTTCCATTTTATTCTTTGCATTTTATTTTATTATTTTGAAATTGTCATGTATTTTCACATTTTTATGCATGCTGTTGTCTTTTTTGCTTTGTTTTTATTGATATTCCTTTTTACTTCCTGTACTTCCAACTGCATTCGTTTGTTGCTCTCTTATTGGTGCCTTTCCTACTACTTCTACTTCCACTTCACACTGCCTTTATTCTCATTGGTTTACAGTTAATATTTAGGCTATATAAGCTTTGTTTTTGTTGTTTTGTCTGCTTCATTTGGATGTTTTGCATCTAGAAGCTCCCTTCGCATTGAAAAAGGGATTCCAAGCAATCCCGAAACATATGTCTGTGTTTTAATGCTTATTTGTGCTTTAATTTAACGTGAAATTTTATTTCTATTACTTTGCACAAAGTTAAATTATTATTATGTAAGAGGAACATAAGATACTGACACTATATCTTCACGAAAGCTATTCACTCTTAGCGTTATTATAAGTAATTCACGATTTGGTGACTGGTTTAATTAATTAATTTACATAATATTCTGATAATTTTCTTTAACACGTGCCATCGTGATGACAGACACGAAAGCTGTAAACAGATTAGCTGCACTAAAAGGAAAATATATGATCATGTTGGCGCGACCAGGGATTAGGTTAAATGTCCATCCCGACGCATAACATCTTGGTAAAAGTCACTATGTTGATTGCCTTTACACTCAAAAACGCGTTTGCAAGCATTTACTATAAGGTACTATCACTTGATAAATTTGTTGAAAATATGATTAGTTACTTCTAGCAGTTAGTATTTATTCACTTATTTATTTCTACTACTCCGTATAAAATTGTCTACAAATAGACTTTTTTTACGAAATCAAATTCTTATAACATTACAAAAACAAATATATATTTTTTTAAACATAAAAATAAGAAACAGTAAATAATTTCGATTAATAATATTCACTTTGTAATGACTCTAGTTCCCACTTAACTCACAGATAGTAATTTACTTTGAAAAAAAAAAGAAAACAGTTATTCTGAGTTGAAAATTTCGGGTTTCATAGCTACATTTTCTTTCATTCTATTTGCGAATTGAGTGTATCACTCTTGAAGGGGAAAAAACTCATTCTTCGTGAATCCATGCTGCACCTTGTACTGGTTAGCTTGTAAAGTTTAAACACAAACATAGAATACCTCAAATTTCCCCTGCCAGAGCAATTCTTCGACGCTGCTTATTAATTTGATGTAAACAGTGCTGGTTGTCGTGTAAAATTGTGAGTTGATGTGTTCAGTTTAACATCAAGAAAACTCCTTAAAAAAGCATTAATTGCAACTTGTAGGATCTCTATGTTATACCTTATTCTTGATTAATTGACTCAATTCTCATGTCTTCAGTGTAACCTGTCTTTGAAAAATCAAGTGTTTATTTCTTCGCTTGCTACCTCACGTTAACTTCCTTGAATATGTATTCACGAGAACATGAATGTGGTTTTGTTGTAATAAACTCGATACTGTGATAGCCAAATACCGCTTTAAACATTTGCGAAAATTTAATACATTGTAGACAGAATCTACTAGGATAATTTACAAAATGGTTTGGAAAAAATAACGTCACACATAGCTCTTAAAGAGTGTAAAGATAATATGTATCATTATTAGTTGTAAGGAAAAATTCATATTTTAATATTATAACTTAGTGATTATTTATTTATACTATCACACAATTTTACAGTGCAGCAGATATTACCAAGATATTGTGAAAAATTTGAACATCAAAAGGTTTCAATCGAAAAATCAAGAAGCACAGGGGAAGAACATTATCGTTCTTTCACATTTGGAGGCAGATTAGATTACATATTTATCGCCTCAAGACAAAAAATAGTGAATTAAATATTATTAGTAATATGTATTTCTTCGTAATAGCTTTCGTTATCGACAGAAGAGGTATCTGTATTATGTTCAGGATCCCTTGGTAAAAAGCCGACATTTTCATCGTCATCAATAACTTCAAATTCATTGCTGTGCGTACCTTCATTCTCATTTCGTATCGAAAATTTAGTAGCTTCATCTGTATCGATGTTTCCATTTCTATCAGTGACATTCACATCACTTTCAAACGTGCTTGAAATGTAGCTTTCATTAACATCAAAATTATTATTACAGTTTGCGCTTCTACTTGCACCATTGAGTTTTCTATCAAGACCATTTAAATCGCCATTATCACTTACATTTTCATCTAAAACTGGAGTATTTCTATCATCAATACAAGTAACCGCTTCATCAACTACAGGGCTATTTGCACTGATGTTAAAGCTCGTGTTTTCTTCTAAAATTGGAACTTTTTCAGCAACATTACCACTTGCCTTTTTATCAAGAGCAGGATTATATATATCGACGTTACAATTTATGTTTTGTTCAATAACAAGAAAAGTTTCACCAGCAGTACAGCTACGGCTTTCATCAATAGCAGGGACATTTCTGTCAATAGTACAACTAGTATTATCATCTGCAGCAGGACTATGTTCATCAACATTACAACCGACGTGTACCTCGACAACACAACTATTTACATCAACATTACAACAGGTGTTTTCATCTACGAAATTACTTCCATCACGGCTGGTGTTTGCGTTTTCATTGATAACAGAATATCCATTAGTTCCAGTGCTGGCATTTTCATGAACAGCAGTTATACCTTCTTCAATGCTGGCATTTGGTCTTTCTCTGTTAACCATGCTAATCTCTTCAAACGGATTAGAAATGCTCCTCCCGCTTCTCCCAGGAAGTGTTAAGGTACTCATTTCGCTTCTCCCAGGGATTGTAAAGTTGCTAAGTGTATTAAAACTATTTCCTCTTGGGGCAGTGGCAGAAAGTTTCGCTATTAATGCCCGACGTCTGCGTCTTTTGTTGCAGCAGCCCCTGCGTTCGCAAAATTTTCCTACTTTATCACGGTCCCTATTAAAAAGAAACTAAGTTTAGACATTTTTAACTATATTTTTTAGAATTAGACTCTGAAACGAATATATGCAATTTAAAAGTGATCGTAATTAGTTAAAACCAAATGAATCAGTTATTTGGAAAACCCCATTAGTCAGCAACTTTTGGAAAATTGAGAAAAACTGAATAAAAGTTGATAATGACATGCGATGGACATTTTTCCTGTCTTAATCATTAGGACGAGGCCCAAATACACTGTCCATATTCTTCATTAACCTGGATTACCTATACATGTATTTATGTTGAATTTTAAATTTTGTTGACTTATGGGGTTTCTCAAATTAACATAAAAAAGTGCGATAAAAACAATTTGTTTTGTGCAGATATGGTCTAATTTGATGATAAGTGCATGAATTATCTTAAAATGAAAGATATAAAAGTAATTGGCGCAAAAAGTAAAACATTATTAGCTATAACGTAATACAAAATTGGCTGTCTACGGAAATATTAACTGTGCACGCAGGAAGTTGAGTTCATTAGAAAAGAGAGGTATGACTCTGTTGTACTAAGAGTTCCTAGCGAACAAACAGTGTTGTAACTCACTGACTTAAAGGGTTTCTCAAACATGTAATATTCCTTTTCCTCCACACTGCTTTATACAGCCAGGACTACTGTGGTTTCTCTATATATTCAAACAGTGAGTCTTCATCATAGCAATCGATTTTTCACAAAAACTCATTTTCGCCAAAAATGTGACTTATGGGATCTCTCAAACAACTGTTTCATTTAAAGTTGATCGTAATTAGTTAAAACCAATAACAGTTTATTGTTCAGGAAATTTATAGTTTCTTAAATAACTAACACATGCTATTTATAAAGCTTGAAGCAAAATAGTCAGCGGACAAGCAAGTCTCATAAAAAATCGGAAAACTATGAAATAACTTAAAATGCGTTTAACTCTCGACTGCTTTTAAATCCAGAAAGTGTAACTGCTACTTATTCTCTGATATTTCGTTAAACTATACACTGTTAGAAATTTCCTCATGAAATTACGGTTAAATGACCGGCAGCAGTCTGTCCATCTAATTCACCGTTAAATTTACGGTTGGGAACAATTTTCTATATTTACGGGACCTAACCATTTCCAATCAGCTTGGTTAAAAAGCCACAAATACAAAAGTTTACGGTTTTATAACCATTTAAAAATGGTTTCAAAGCAAAATTTTTACCGTTTTTGAACCATTTCGAGGCGTAGAAACCCTAAACGAAGCTTGCGGGAATCGAACCCGGTTGTTCTGGTATACCAACCTTGCTCTCTAACCATTTGGCCATCTACGCCACAAAAAGCGGTCGTTTTTTTATCAATACATCTTTCCTATCAACAGGAATACTGCATTAAAATAGAGATTTCAGTTTTTGATTGGATCCAAAGCCATCTTTGGTCTAAATTTACTGTATATTGACGAAAAACATTTTATTTGCTGCAAAAATTAAAATACAAACAAGCTTCATCAGCTTAAATTATGGATTCGCTCAACCTCAAACAGTTCGGAAATCCGATGTCTCCACTTTTTGATTTACGTGTGTATGTCTTTCTATTTAGTAAATACTGCTTAAGCCGCTTTTTTTTCTGCTTTTTTTATATACACATGCAGATTTGAACTGATAAATCGTTATTCATATTTTAACAACAGCGTGCGACCGGTAAGGTTTTGCAACCAAGATGGACGCCCGATTCTTAGTGAGCGCTTGAAAATTACGGTTAGTTAAACGTTCTTTAGGATAAACAGATAATAAACGATTTTTTTCGCAATCAGCGGTTTGAGTGCCATCTTTTTAATGGTTATTCAACTGTCGTAATTAAATATGGTAAAATAACAATAAAATAAATAGTTATTTTACTTTTTTCTCACGGAAATTTTTAACAGTGTAAGACAAAATCACTAGTTTTGTATCGGGCACTAGTTGAGGATCAATACAGCTGTACTCATAGTTTTTAAAATTCGCAAAAATGTTCTCTTGTAGAACGTCTACTACCCATTAATGCTTGTGATTCCATAAATTGAACATGAGACAAAAAAATCCGTGCGACGAAATAACATTTGTTATAATAATTACTAAAAATTTGAAAATAAAACTTAAAACGTAAATAAAAAAAAGTAATTGGTTCTGTAAAAAGGCTTGGATCACACCTTGTATCGTATATGTGAATTATAATAATCATCTGCGCTGTTTATTTATGAGATCCTTGCGTTGTTATCTATTATTATAAAAAGGATTTTTTTTTATTTGACTGATCCGCAGCTAGTATTGGGGTATTAATTGTGGATCAAACAAGAGTTTTAACTTCTACTGGAAAAATACAAATACAAATACAAATACAAATACAAAAGTGCAGACCAGTAACAGGCTCAGGGCACAGCTAGGCTGGTCCTAGTCAATTTAGCAGTCCCCAATGAACATCAAGAGATTTCTTAAACGTTTTTACCCCGCTGCAATTAACAGTCGCTTCTGGTAAACTATTCCAATTGCCTATAACACTATTGAAGTAGTAAATTTTCCTAATTTCAAGATTAGCCTGAGATTTGAAACGCTTAAAACAATGACCTCTGGTTCTACTATCAGCACATAGCTGCAGTCCATCAACATTTCCCATTTTAATGAATTTAAACAACTGAATCATGTCCCCTCTAACTCTCCTTTGCTCAAGACTATACATATTGAGCCTTTTAAGCCTAACCTCATAATCTAAGTCTGAAAGACCACTGACCAATCTAGTAGCCCTCCTTTGAACCCTTTCTAATAAGGTAATATCCTTTTTTAGGTACGGAGACCAAAACTGAACAGCATATTCCAAATGAGGTCTTACCAAACTTCTGTATAGTGGCAATACAACTTCCTTAGACCTGTCCGAAATAGTCTTATTGATAAACCCAAGCATCCTGTTAGCTTTGTTACTTATTATGCTACACTGCTGGCTGGATTTGAAGTCGAGACTAATCAATACTCTTAGATCAACAACTGCTTCTGCTTCCCTAGTGACGGAACCTTGTAAATAATAGGTTGCATGTTTATTCCCATAACCAAAATGAAGCACTTGACATTTCCCAATATTAAAAGACATACCCCACTTAATTGCCCACCTAGAAATTTGATTTAAATCCTCTTGAAACTGATTGACTTGTTCCTCCGTGTCCACGATTCCCATGATTTTGACATCGTCAGCAAAAATATTGATGTTCCCAGAAATACTCTGAGTAATATCATTAATAAAAATAATAAATAATATAGGCTCTAAAACTGAGCCTTGTGGAACTCCACTCAAGACATCAATCCACTGAGAATAATTGCCCTTCACTACTACTCTCTGTTTCCTCCCAGTCAGCCAATTTTTAACCCAAATTAAAGTTTTTCCACCAATACCAATATAAGCAAGTTTGCTAAGAAGAGCTTCATGCGGTACTTTATCAAACGCTTTCTGAAAGTCAATGTAAACAACATCTACGCACTTTTTATTATCTAATGCTATGGTAACCTTGACATAGAAATGCAACAAATTAGTTGTACAGGACCTACCCTTCCTAAAACCATAATGAGAATCAGTCAACACTCCATTTGCCTCCAGGAAATTCACTATTTTAATTTTTATCAGAATTTCAAAAATTTTACAAAGAACTGAAGTAAGACTCACAGGCCTATAATTTCCTGCCTTAGTTTTAGACCCTTTCTTGAAGAGCGGCGTTATGTTTGCCAGCTTCCAATCCACTGGCACAGTCCCTGAGTTATATGAAATATGAAAATAGTCAAGACAACATCCACTAATTCCTCTGAGCATTCTACTAAAAGTTTTGGATAAACATTATCAGGTCCTGGAGCCTTATTTGCTTTAATCTTTTTCAAATAAAACAACACATCATCCCTAGAAAATACAAACTCCTCAAGCTGTGTATTATCTTGCGTCTTACTTATGTCAACTGTTGAGATACAGTTTCTGTTAAATGCACTGGAAAAAAAAATATTTAGAATATCAGCAATATCCCCCTCATTTTGAATCACGTTCCCGTTCTCATCCACTAGTGGGCCTACCTGAGTGTTATGAGCTTTAACTGAATTAGCATAAGCAAAAAATTTCTTAGGATTCCTTTCGATGCTATCCGCAAGCTTTTGCTATAATTCCGTTTTCTTACTCCGTACCAAATACTTGAAAGTACGTCTAGCTTCACAATACAAAATCCTCTCAGCATGGCACCCAGTCTCTTTAAGTCGCCGAAAAGTGGCCTGCTTATAATTGAGAGCTTCTTTCACCTCCCTAAGAAACCACATGGGCCAAAATTTCATGAAATCCCCTTTCTTTCTAAAAGGAACATTATCCATCACTGTTTTCTCCAATTTTCCCTTAAACTCTTTCCACTGAAGATCAGCTTCACTATTCTCCAACCGAGAAGAAAAAACCTCTTTCAAACCCTGCCTAAGTGCAACATAATCAACATTCCTGAAAGGTACAAATCTGAAATGCTCACCTTTGTGAGCATCGAAGCTGGTCCAAAACCTAATAGTATTGTGATCACTATCCCTAATATGTTCCCCTATACTCAACCCCTGAACAGAACTTCCGACATCACAAAAAACTAGATCCAAAACAGCACCATGCCTAGTCCCCTGGGTAACAACTTGATCCAAAAAACAGTCACCAATCACTTTCAGAAAATCTTCTTCCCTACCATTGCTAGTGTAAAAACTATACCAGTCTATGCCCGGGAAATTGAAATCACCCATCATGATGACCGAGCCCTTACCAGAAATGTTCCTAATAACACTATACATCTCCTCGTCTTGATCCTGACTAACATTAGGCGGCCTGTAAACATTCCCCAAATGTAACTTCTTACCCTTATTGCTCAGCAACTCCACCCAGACCATTTCAGTATCCGTAGGCTTATTATTAATGACCAATTCATTGCAAATAAAAGTGTCCTTAATATAGAATAAAACCCCTCCTCCTTTCTTACCCAGCCTAAACAAATTATATCCAGCAATGCTCACTAAATCCTTATCATCATCAGTAACCCATGTTTCCGTAATTCCAATAATATCCAACTCCTCACCTGCGATAACACTTTTTAACTCGTCCTTCTTATTCCTGATACTGCGAGCATTAGTATATAGAAACCTGAGCATGCCCATTTTGCTTATCTTAAACATTTTATGATACCTCAAATCACTACTATTAATGTTACTATTGCTTAATATTTTACATTCATTTTTAAAACCTCCAGAACACAAGTCAACACCATGACATTCTCCAACCCCCCCCCCCCCCCCATCCAAAATTAGTTTTTTGATGCTGAAGCTTCTAAAATCATATCGCTAACCTTAACTACACCCCTAGAACTAAGATGCAGACCATCCCTCGCAATCCAATCACGCTGACAAGAACTCCAAACATCAATGAACCTGATTGAATGCTTTATGCAATGTTTCTTAAGAATCAGGTTCATGCTCCTAGCCCGCTGATTTAACCAGCCCCTATGCACCCCTTACCTGGGAAGCAAACTAACTACCTGGATATCAGTCGAAAAGTTAGTTTCTTTATCCAACAGGTTCTCCCAATCCTTAACAAACTCCTCGTTTGTGCTGTTACCGACGTCGTTAGTCCCAACCCACAGAGTAACTGAATCTCCCTTCTTAAACATTCCCTTTTTCTCCACAACCTTATTAACATCCTTCACCCGAGCCCCTGGTAAACAGCACCTAGCCACCTTGTGCCTAGTTCTCCCGACCACATTACCTATCCCGCGTACCATAGAATCCCCTAAAATGACACCCTCTGTTTTTAGGTCTACAGTTCTACCTTTCCCCATACTAGATCCTTCCTCTGCAACCTCACTCTCCCTAACAAGACCATCACAAGCAGTTCCCACCTCTTTTATAGAATTTTCACCCAAGTTATTTCTAAATACAGACTAATTTGAGATTGTTGAAAAAATGTTACCTTAAAAATAGTTCAAGATGTTGATTAATAAGTAGCAGCTAAAATAGTTAGCTTTAACTCCCACATCCGCAATCAATCAACAAACATAGGCTAGTTTACGTTTCCAGTCTACTGACAGCGTCCTCGAGTTATAAGAAGAGGTTAAACTATTTAAGACAACCTCAACCAATTCTTCTAAAAAATCCTCTAATATTTTTCGAAAAGTATAATCAGATTTTGGAGCCGTAGTTGCTTTAATTCGCTTCAAACAAAATAAAAAAAAAATCACTAGAAAAAATATCCTTTGTAATATGTGAGAATATAGAATATAAAATTGAAGGAATTGTTAAAAATAAGTAAGTATATAAAAAACTAATTCATAGCTCACCAATAGCAAAGGATAATTAATATAAAGGGCGTGTACATTGCTATCGCAGCAGAAATTCCAATGAGTACTTCAATTGTCCAATGCAATCGGCTAAAAAAAAAGTGCGTGAGAGAAAAAAATAATTATATGGAAACTGAAATTGTGAATGATACTACTGAGTTAAAGATAATTTCGAACATATTAGTATATTTTAAAATTTTTGATACTAATTCATTTTTCTAAAATACATAGAAAATATTTTAGTTTCTATTTAAATGAAAGCTTTTTCAAGTAGCTTAATCATGCAAACATTTTTAACAAGGCAGAGCATACTTAAAGGATATTTCACTGGGCGGCATTAAGGTCTGCTTCCCCTAATGTCCATGACCACCCCTAAAAAAAATCATTATTCGTTGGGGTTGTTTGATTTAAATTGTATACATATATTTTAACAATGTTAAACTGTTACTGTGATTTTTTTTAACTGATTATACCCGGTTTTTCGAAAAAAAAAAAAAAGGCCCAGTCTACCTGGGTTTTTGATGAAAATTCCATGCCTTTTCGGGTTTTTTCAGGAGACCTATAAATAGCGATTTCTATTTAAGCAATGTACTGAGCCATTGCTATTCTTTCATTTCATTGTGCTATATTATTTTTAAATCATGCATCTATGTCTTAATCAAATACTGTGTAAAAAAGTTTTTAAACTGAAGAAAAAAAATTTAAATTAAATTTCAAAACAGTTAAATGTTTATAGGAAATATTATCGAAAATTCTTTCAGTTAAAATAATATGATTATTTAAGAAGATCACCTTTTCTTCTGCGCAGAAACAAATTACATTTTTGCATTGAAAAAGGTATTCTTTGTAAATCTGAAACACGTACATGCAACACTGTTAAAAATTTCCGTAAGAAAATAGTAAAATAACCATTTATTTGATTGTTATTTTACCATATTTAATTACAACAGTTGAATAACCATTAAAAAGATGGTGCTCAAATCGCTGATTTTGAAAAAAATCGTTTATTTTCTGTTTATCCTAAAGAACGTTTAACTAATCGTAATTTTCAGGCGCACAATAAGAATCGGGCGTCCATCTTGGTTGCGAAACCTTACCGGTCACACGTTGTTGTTAAAATATGAATAAAGATTTATTAGTTCAAATCTGCGTGTGCATATAAAAAAAAGAAAAAAAAAGTGGCTTAAGCAGTCGTTGCTAAATAGAAACACATACACACGTAAATCAAAAATTGGAGACACCGGATTCCCGAACTGTTTGCGAATGAGCGAAACCATAATTTGAGCTGCTGAAACTTGTTTGTATTTTAAGTTTTGCAGCAAATAAAATGATTTTCGTCAATATACAGTAAATTTAGACCAAAAATGACTTTGGATCCAATCAAAAACTGAAATCTCAATTTTAAGGCAGTTTTCCTTTTGGAAAAGAAGATTTATTGATAAATTAACGGCCGCTTTATGTAGTGTAAATGGCCGAATGAGTAAAGCGCTAGGTTGGTATACCATACACCCGGGTTCGATTCCCGCATGCTTCGTTTACGGTTTCTACGCCTTAAAATGTTTCAAAAACGGTAAAAATTTTGTTTTGAAACCATTTTTAAATGATTATAAAACGTAAACTTTTGTAATTACGACTTTTAACCAAGCTGATTGGAAATGATTTAGGTCCCGTAAAGATAGCACCTAACAGTGAATATATTGATAATTTTGTTCCCTAACTAAAATGAAATTTATTGAGTAGAAAAGTCAGCTTAATAAAAATTGGAACAGTATTAAACTAGTACTAGTTATTAAGGCTGCTCTTTAGTCAGAGTTTCAAATCTTCGAAACCAATGTTAACCTACGGGAAAAGTTGGACTAAGTTTTAGAAAGTTCCTTTGAAGTTTTCGAGTCCGGAATTTTTTTGAGTATTTTTCAAGCCTATATCTCGGTCTTGTAGTTTTTACTTTTTTAAAATATCACTTACCGTATTTTTAAAAAAATCGTTAAAAAATGAATTTTGGAAAAAACGTGGTACTGTTAGACGTTTCGCTCTATAAAATATTTTCAAAGCATGTTACCGAAACTTTAAAAACAACAAGACCAGCAAAACATTTCCAGCTTTCTTTTGAATTTTTGCTTGAAATAATACGAACATTTTTAAAGACAAAAAAATCCGTCCAAAGTTTGAAAATATTTCCAAAGAAAGCTTGAAATTCCTATAAGTCACGCCTCCCACCGCTTCCCATGCAAGGGGGCATGATTTACGAGGTCGATTAGCTTAATGACTCTCACTCCGGGAAGCGTTGCTGTTTCGGATTCGGACAATGGGGAAAGTGTAGTCCCCCTCTTCAGACCCTCAAACCCGCCAGACACAGAAGACAGACCACATGTTTTTTTCGAAAGGGAAGAAAATTGAGACAAGTCTGCCTTTTCCACCAATGTTTTATTTGGATATTTGGAGAAGCTATGACTTATATGTAATCCTTTATATGGGCAAATTCCTGTTCCCACGGTACTATAAAAATATTTTTCATGAATTAAATGTTTGTACAATTGGGGAAAAATAAACATTTTTTTAAAAATGTAAGCTTGAAAACATTACTGCTCTTTAATTAGTAAATCAAATGAGAAATTATTTAATGTAAGTAATTATTCATTTGTAGGTTATTGATTTAATTTTCTTCTACTCAATCCATAATTTTTTTCTTCAAAAACTTTCTGAAGAGAAAAGCATTGCCTTTACTCCCCCCCCCCCCCCGTCCTCTTAAAGACAACTGTGTATGCCACAGATAAAACTAACTAAATTGAGCGAGATAGAGTTTTTTTGTTTTTTACTGAAGGAATAAAGGAATGATAAACTTTAAATGTTTTTGTAAATTAGAAAGAGATTTTTGAGAAAATGAATGTAATTTCAAAATTTTATATTGGCCTCTTTCTGAATGTAATGTTTCAATAATTTGTGTTTTAGAAACCGAAAAAAAAAATTAAATATTGATTAAATAAACCAACATCTTCCGGTGGAGCTGGAATTTTGAAAAACAAAATTACATATAAAGGTCGACAGCTGGGGGGGGGGGGGGGGGGGATACTAACAACCTCCTTTCTTTCTTTTATTTCCTTTTTTTTAATGATTTTTTTATGCCATTCGATTCGAAAGATTTTTTTCCCTGCATTCGAAAGTTCTTGACGAGGACATCTCATTTTCATATTTTACTTTTTGATTTGAAAAGTTTTTGGTTCAATTTTGAACAGTTCAAAAATTCTGAACATTAGCGCCTTCGGGAAAAAATGAAGCAAAGTATGCAAATTCTGGGCAGAAGATCCAAGTTCCTTTGAACAAGCGTATTGGAAGTTGCTCTCGGCGTGAAATATTTTTTTATCCACGCCGAATTTCATACAGTTGAGAAAAAAAAAAAAAAAAAAAAACAACAGCGCCTACGGGAAAATTTCAGTAGTATACAAATCCTGAGCTAACCAACCGATTTACTTGAAATAAACTTTATCGGAAAGATGTTATGACGTAGAACATATACAGTGTAACCCCGCCATTCGTCCTTCTCCCTCAATTCGTACGGCGCCAGGGGTCAGCTGGGTCGCCAGTTTGGCTTTTTTTAAGAAAAAAAATCGAGAAATTATGCTCATTTTGAACTCGTCTAGAAGTAATTTGTTTCGCGTTTTGGATTTTTTAAAAATCTTAATACTTTTTGAGATTTTACTGACAATTTTAGCTTTCTAAGGGGGCATCTAGAGGAAGTGGTTGAAGAACTTTCTTCTTCAGAGGAGGAAAGTAGTAAGAAAAGCATTTCCTTTGCAGAAATTAAAGAGCCGTGTTACTCCTGCAAGAAAACGCAGAGAGTGATGGGAAAACAGCATGCCAACACTGCTGTGGTCAACAGCAAGTTGGGATGCTTTGTTCAACGGCAAGGTTATTGGCCATTTTAGAAAAATTCTGAACAATCGTCAAAGGCAGACAACATTGGACAGGTTTTTAGGGAAAGAAGCCCAAGATTCTTCTAGTGCAAAAAGAAAGGACAACAGAAAGGGAGAAAACACTTGAAGGGATATTACCTGATGTTTTTATAGAAGGGGCCTTCTCTTCTTCTTCCAGCCCTTTCATTTCCTCATCTCAACATTCCACATATGCCATCAGCTCACCTCAGTACAAGCAAAGTGCAGTTAAATTTTAATTTATCTATAATTTCATGTACAGTACTGTACATTTGTTTTTCATAGGTTTAAATAAGCAACCATCTGTGTGTCTGGACCGGATTAATCCAATTTACACTGTATTTTATGTGAAAAAATAATTCGCTATTCGTACAAGTTGCCATTCGAGCTACCTCTTGGAATGAATTGTGTGCGAATAGCGAGGTTCCACTGTACAGTACACTTCCTCGGGGAATGACGAAAAGCATGGGACATTGTTTAGAAAACAAACCACATGTTTCTTTTCCTGAATCACAAAAATTATTTTCTTCACAGTGACACAGTTAGTCACAGATGACTAAACTAAATACAGTGGAACCTTGGTAGCTCGACGCGCAGATAAGTCGACTAACCCTTGGTAAGTCGACATATCCCTCCCCTAATGGTTGGCCCAATGCTAATTTCAATGGGCAAAAAACTCTCTAACTTGACACACAATTTTCAGAAACACCTGTAAGTCGACCTTCATTTTGTATTCTTATTAACTTTTCCTCCTGTATTTTTCCACGGTGCACAATTCTGGGAATTTTACAGCGGTGTTTTTTCATCAATAAATGAATTCTTTTCTTGAAAGTGTTCCTAGAAAATTTCCTTATTCCCCTTGTACCTTTCTACGAACACGAGAAAAAAGTCAATTGCAAATTAGCAAGCCTAATAGTGTTGGGGAATTTATGTTTTCTCTTCAGAGGGCAAAGCAAACAAAAATTATGGATTTTTTTCTCATGAGGTATTCTGATTTAATGTTTATATATTTATTTATTTGTAATGTATAACATTTCAAAATAATAATAGATAAATAATAAACGAGAATAATTTCGTACACTGGAATTCACTCATATATCTTGAATGGCAAGTAAATAACAATACGGACCAATATCAGCAATTGAAGTTACGGAATCTCGGTAACTTGACACCTGCTTATCTCTACGGCCCGCGACTTTTTTAACCTTTTCAGTTTAGCCCGCAGCTTTCCAAAGGCTGCCCATTCCTGGTTATGCAATGTTTGCTGTGTGGCACTACGAAATAATATCTTATCATTAGCTAAAGAATAAAAACGGTTTGGTTGTTTCTCATCCATAAGCTTACTTCTTTGCATTGCAACACGGGCTCCTTGTAACTCTGAAACACGTGTCTGCAATTTTTGATTATGTTGACGTTTTATTCTTTAGTTTCGCAGCTCAAATGAGAACTAATTATTTCTCTACATTAAATTCATGCATGCGAACTCGCGTCATTAAAGAAAAGAGAACTATGTCTCTTATGCAAAATTTCTGCATATGATTTAAGTCAGGGGTTCCCAACTTTTTTTTTCCTAGCGAAGCCCTTCTAAAACTCGGAAAGAAATTGGCGAATCTATTTGGTAGTCCTTAGTAAACGGGTAGGAAAACAATAAAATTTGCTTGCACATTCATTTTTCAAGCTTCACAACAGTTTATAATAAGTAATGAAACAATTCTTAAAACATCTAAATGGAAATAAAAATTAACATAATAGCTACAATAATAATAATAATATTAGTAATACAAGCATTTAAAAAATTAATTACTTATTTTTATTACTTGTTCTTTTTGTATAATTAATAGTAGCAGTAAACATACGAATTTGCAAAAGCTCTGTTTTTAGTAATTATTTCCTCGATACTGTGAAAAAGTTGTGGAATAGTGGAATGACACGAGAAATATAAGTAAAAAAAATTTAGAATCAATCAATAAATATCTTAGGGTTCCATTCCCACGTTGAAATATACAAAATTCGCAACAGTTATGGAAATTTACAGAAATATTGGGAAATATACATGTTTTCAAATTTTCATTGCGATAGAGCAGGAAAGTTGGAATAAAGTATTATTAAAATGGGAGTACAAAATTTGAAATTAAAATATCTTCCTTCGCACTAGCATGGAAAAAGTGAGAAATGGTAGTAGAAACATACCTCTAAAATTAATATAGATCAATTAATACCTTTTGATCAATAAACCACTTCACGATCCAAATTTTCAAATTTACGCAATGCAGAAATGAGTGCATTTCAAATTTTATGCGTATAGTTCCTATGCCCCACAACTTTTCCGTATTATCGGGAAAACAATTTTATACAAAAAAAAAAAAAAAAAACATTTTTAATCTCCGTTCTAATATGTATGAACATTTTAAATTTTGTTTTTTGTTTTGCGTTAGCAATTAAAAATCCAGCTATTGCAATATTATATTCGCGATTTGAAATTTTTGCCCTGAAAGAAAAAAAATATCAACCATTTCCAATGACTGGGTTTGAGCTTAAAAATTCCCTAGTTAGCATGGGAATTAATTAATTTGAAAATTGTTTTAATTTCATCTGTCATTTTTTGCTCTTTTCACCGGAGAAAAAACTCTCCAAAGTAATAATAATAATTACGTTTTCTGATGAGCATGTGAGCCCGAATTGTTCATTTTCTCTGTCAGATTACTAATCACTACAATATGGATGCCTTTTCTTTGAAATGGTAAATTTTTTCTTGAATTTTGAAGGTTAATATGACGGGATCTCAATATGCAATAAATTGAACATTGATTTTAGACTTAGAGTCACCATATGACATTTATTTTTTCATTATTATTATTTTTGTTGTTGTTAGTATTTTTTTTTTACGAAAATGAGAGAAATCCGTTCGTGATGCATGAAAAATTTCAGAATTTAAAAGTTATTGTCTCATTTTTTAACTGTATGTTACATTCCTGCAAATTTGTATTTTGTAATGAAATTTATCTCAACGAATCTTTTTATTTCGCACATCCCAGAAAACACAAAACAAACAAACAAGACAAGGAAAAGAACTATGTAGAATTCATTTCAGAAGATAATTCCATACATTACAGGTTTTGCATTTGAATAACTGAATTTGTCACTAAATCTTCTTGTCATTTTTTTGTGCATGTACATTATTTTCAGATCATTCACTGTTAATCATGTACTTCCGTCTTCAAGTTTCAAAAGGTATATTGAAACATTTTTTGAAGTATATACTCCGGAAACTGTTTTTAAATGCGCTGTAGACGGACTTCCTTCATTTACTCCTTATTATTTTAACCAGATGTACTTATCTCCTTTTGCGTAAATTATATCCTTCGGGAAAACCGTTGTCATTTTGAGTCGCATCGCATATTGAATCTTTATTGGCTATATTCATTTTTGTTCTATGCTGCTTCAGTTTGAAGTGCGATCTTCCGCGCTCCTCCGTTTTTATTTACTGGATAATAAATACAGGCAAGCTCGCACATGAAGAATCGGCACAGAAGAAATGATGCAAATGCGCGTCTCAAGCCCCTCCCCCTACCCCTTGTCGATGTGCCCCGTCTGTTCCGTATTTGCAGTTTTAAAATTGGCAGCCCTCACCTCAACCTGCAACCATACAAACTTTATCTCGATTCAACAAGTCTTGGTAAAAAGCTGTCGCCCTGCGATGTCTTCTAATGGTGTTTTTGTGCATTCAATCATAAGAGCAAACCAGGAAAACTCTCAACTTACTTCTCGATAAGTATTAAATAGAAATTATTACAGCAACCACCTCAGCTCGCTTATCGAAGCAACGTTTGTTGTCAGGATAAGAAATTGGGACTTCTGGTTCCGAGGAATATCGCCGCCCCAGTAGTCAGGCTGCCATTTTGAAAGTTTTAAATACCTTTTGCGCAGGGAACTGGAGCAGAGTTATTAATATTATTATCATTATTATTATTACTATTTATGTTAATTTATTTTTTTGAGTTGCTATACTACAGCTCCCCTCCGAATCTTATGTTATAGTTTCATGTCTACTCCAGCTCCATTCACTGCTCTGAATAGCTTTTAATGGCAAATACAATATTTATCGCTTTCGTTTATTCAGTGTATTACGGAAAAAATTTAAAAGTCGTTTAAACCCTAATATTTCAATAAATATTTAATGTTTCGTACATAATGAAGGAAAAAAGTAATAAATAAATGCACTCGGAAAAAAGGCCACTGTTTCAAAACAGCCATTGCCAACCATTTGCTTATTTTCTTTCTTTTTTTTTAAGTTCTTTTTTTCCTTTCTTCCCTGCCTTCTTTTTTCTTCTTCTTTTTTTTTTTTGGTGAATTTGTAATTGCCGCATACTTTTGCAACAGCGAAAGTATGTTATGCACATCCCCAGTTTCAAGTTCGTGATTTAATTTTGCTGAGTAATATATATTTTACAACATACATACCTAGATACTCATAGGTGTGCGTATGGGGCTTAGAGATACCATTGTACCCCCATTACGAAATAAAAATGAAAGCTAATTACAAAACTGGCAACCTCTTTCGCGTTTGTATTCAATAGATATGCTTCTTTGCGTTTAATTTGTCATAAGTTTCCCTGGAGATGCATCTGGGACCCAAATCTTATGGGCAGGGCCGGCCTTATCAGTGTGCAAAGTACAAAGGCGCCATCATCTTGGGGGCGCCTCAGCGTAAGAGCAAAAAAAAAAAAAAAAAAACAATAATCCGTGTTTCATAAAATTAGTTCAACAAAATTCTAGTTGTCTTCACGTAAGCAGACCCAACGATAGTGACTCCTATCAGATACTCCATCCTTCAAGTGAAAGAACTTAGCGTCAAAATTCACTTGTAGCGATGGTACTATACCTACTGTGGTGCTTGATAGAGATGATTAGATGGTACCAATCCCTGTGAACCACACTAGGTCTTCAATTACGAGAAGCCAACAGCAGCCCATTAGAAATTAAAAAAAACATTATTTGTTTCATGTATGTAATTATTAAAGTTTTTAAAGTAATTGGAAACGCAATAAAATTATACACAATTTGAATTTATATTATTTTAGTTTGTATGATGCTAGGGGCGACTGTTTTTATAAAGTCCAAGGGCGCCGAATACCGTCGGGCCGGCCCTGCTTATGGGTGTATTTTGGTACCCCCTTTAGCACAGTAGCGTCCCCCCCCCCTTGCTAAAGCTCTGCGCACGCTTATATAAACACATATTACTTGACTACATATTGAAGTGCCAATGAAGCGGAACTACACAGAAAGTAAAGAACCATTGAAAACGTTCTTTTGTCAGAGAAAAAGAAAACCAGGATGTTTTATTCGAAAAATGATTCGGGAATTTTATGTTAAATGACAGAAATATAAAGGAAAGAAATAAAATGAATGTGATGGTCTCATCATATTGATCAAGTATTCAATATGCAATAATTAGCAAAACATAATTGAAGCAGTGTATATAAATAAATAAAATAAAATGCAAAATAACTAAATAAATTATATAAAATAAAGAAAGAAACGCAGACATTCACATTTAGTTTCAGAAAAGAAAAATAGAGTAGTGGAGCTTAACCAATCTTTATTTGCTATTCCTGTTTCGAGCAAAACTCGTTGCTTAGGTTACCTCTTTTCTTATTTATTCATTTAATTTTAATCATACTAACGCAAAAATTTCTGCTCTTAAATTAAGCTTTATACAAGAGACGAATTAGCGCTCTTTATGTAACAATAACTGAGAACAGCATTCAGCAAGTTTTCGCTAAATAATTTTTTTTTAATTTTTTTTTTTTTTGTTTTTTGAATATCAAGCAATTTATCGCAAATTTTGATTAATCAATTTGTACTAAATTAGGTCTAGAAGCAAGTTCTCAGAAAGACAAACCTTCGTTTTAAAAGTATCGTTTACATTTTCATTTTTACAGCACTAAATATGCAATTTACAAACAATTCGGGAGAATGAAAAAAGGGTAACAATATTTTTTCTTTTCGTTTCAACTCTCAGCCACAGAGAATTATTTTGGAACCGGAAAAATAGCAACGTTGTGTAAGTAGTAGAAACCACGTACATGCCGCTAACTAATACACTGACTGCAGGGGGTCTCGGCCTGAAGTGACAGGTCAATTATGGGGGACAATAGACCCTTCTTCCAAGAGCTATCGTACATTTCATTGGTCGTTGAAATGTCAATCACTTGAGGTTGACACATTCCCCTCATGCCCTTCGAAGGCCATCTTAAGCCTTACCACGAATTTTTTTCTGACTGAAGAGCAGCCTTAAGTAAAGTACACTGTCAGAAATTTCATCATGAAATTACGGTTAAATAACCGGCAGCAGTCTCTCCATCTAATTCACCGTTAAATATACGGTTTAGAACATTTTTCTATCTTTACGGGACCTAAACCATTTCCAATCAGCTTGGATACAAAGCCGTAAATACAAAAGTGTACGGTTTTATAACCATTTAAAAATGGTTTAAAAACAAAAATTTTTCCGCTTTTGAACAATTTCGAGGCGTAGAATCTTCGAGGCGCAGAAACCGTAAACGAAGCGTGCGGGATTCGAACCCGGGTGTATGGAATACCAGCCTTGTACTTCAGTCAGTCGGCCATCTACACCACATAAAGCGGCCGTTTATTTTTCAATAAATCTTCTTTTCCAACAGGCGAACTGAATTAAAAGTGAGATATCAGTTTTTGATTGGATCTAAAGTCATTTTTGTTCTAAATTTTCTGTATATTGGCGAAAATCATTTTATTTGCTGCAAAAATTAAAATACAAACAAGCTTCAGCAGCTCAAATTATGGGTTCGCTCATTCCCAAACAGTTCGGGAATCCGGTGTCTCCAATTTTTGATTTACGTGTGTATGTGTTTCTACTTAGTAACCACTTTATTTTATCTTTATTATTTTATATACAAATGCAGATTTGAACTGATAAATTTTTATTCATATTTTAATAACACCGTACGACCGGTAAGGTTTCGCAACCAAGACGGACTCCCGATTCTTATTGAGCGCTTGAAAATTACGGTTAGTTAAACGTTCTTTAGGATAAACTGAGAATAAACGATTTTTTTTCACATTCAGCGGTTTGAGTACCATCTTTTTAATGGTTATTCAACTATTGTAATTAAATATGGTAAAATAACAATCAAATAAATGGTTATTTTACTATTTCCTTACGGAAATTTTTAACAGTTTAATAAACCTTGTACATAGAAATGCATATGGATGCAAATATTCGAAATTGGTTGCCGTTTAAAGAACATTGCAGTTATCAGACTTCGGCAATTTTATTTCATTTTAAGTTGGTTTTGAAAATCAATCCTTATTTAGTATTCTTGTAGCAAACTTATTGAAAAGAGATCTGTTACAATTTGTCAAATAATTTTTTCACAACAATGCAAAAGAAAAGTATTTTCAGTTGAAACATATAATTTGTTTTGATCATCAATACATTTTTTTTTTGTTTAAATTTAATAATGAAATACATGCCAAATTTTAGTTTTTAACATACATGCATGTAAAAATGAATAAATGAAGTAAGTAAATTTTAATAGAGATTCCAGAATATTGAGTGTTTATCTCCAGATATCTTTAGAAATACCTATATAAAGATGCAAAAATAGTTCAAAAAGGAAAATGGAAATTTCAGGTCTTGTTAATGACAAATATTATAACATTCATTTTGCCTCTGAAGTAAATTTCTTTAGTATGACAGTAAATTTTGTAAAAACTCTCTTTACCGAAAGAGTGGGGTTTTTCAAGTGGACCGGCTCAAAAACACCTAGGTGAGTTTTGTTCGGCGATGCCCACTTTGGCGAACCCTGTTTATTCTCTACTTTTTTAGTTTTATTTACATAAAAAGCAGTGTCCGTTCATATGCTTGTGTGTTCATTTCCAAGACGAACCTATAGCATCTATTCTACAATCATGGAATTTAGCACAAAATTAGTTTAAAGATTGCAAATGTGTGGCTCGAAGTTATTTTTTTAAATTAAGAATTCCTTTTTTCTTTTAATTTTAATTAATGCTATTCGCTAATAGGAGAGGAAAAAAAAATCTTCACAGTTTCAATTTTTATACAATTCGAAACCACAATCCATTCTGTATAAAACAGTTGCTTTCTCCGAGGAATCTAATCCTTAACAATGATGACGTTTTTAGGAGGTAGAGACAAACCAGCGGCTCTCTCCCAGAAATTTTAGGAAATTGACTCCATAAAAACACTTTTATACTTTCTTTGATAACGTAAGAAGAAATGGAGAGGTAAAGGTTCTCTCCCGAATTTTTTTGTGAAACTGAAGTAAATTGTAATCTACCTTTGGAGAGTTAATGAAATGAAGAGTGCGGCTTTCCCTTAACATTTTTAAAAATGGTAATTTATCAGTAGGGGAAGGATTTTTGAGGGCCCTCCTCCGCAAAAAATTTCAAACCTGATGTATTAAAAACACAATCATTAGCTATCTTTAGTGATGTTAGAGGAAGGAGTGTGGGTTCTCCCCCAGAAATGTTTCATTACTGGTAGCCTAAAAATGAAATTTTACTATGATAAAGTTAGGGGAAAAAAGGTTAGGGTCAGGGTTTTCTACTGATTTTTTTTTTTTTTTTTTTGAAATTGAAGTAAATTTTAAACTGTCTTAGGTGACTGTAGGGGAAGAAAGAATTCGGGGGCTTACTCTGGGGTACCTCTAAAAGCAAATTTAGGATATATTTGATGACGTTAGGGAACCGATGGGGAGAGGGGTGTTGAAGGCAAAGCTCTCCCCCTGAACATTTTCAAAATTGAAATCTAAAAAACGCATTTTTAGATTACCTTTGGTGAAGTTATGGGAAAGTAGGTTCGGAAACTTCGTGTGATACTTTTTCGACATTGAAGTTCTAAAAATTGCAAGTATCCTAAGTATCACTTTAGTGATACTTAGCAGCGCTATTGTTTGCATGAAGCTGTCTCCAGATTCGGAATTGTTAGTTCATAATCCCTGAGATGATATGACTCTGAAAATATTCTTGTAATATATATAGGGAAACAAATTTTTCCAAATCATAAAAATGTATAAAATAATATGCCTACCTCATTTCGACGAAACAATAGCAGAGCCAAAGAACACTTATGTACACTAACTAGCCAGGTGAGAAGTAGATATGTGAAGAATATCGTTTCTGAATTTTCCGAAGAGTGAACTTTTTCTTCACTCCACTCTATATAAATGAAAAAAAAAGTTATAAAATAACTAATACGTACGTTACAAAGAGAAAAAAAATTCTCATATCAGAATTTCATCATCAAATTCTACCATGGAAATTTTCATTCTCAAATCGCGGTACACTTTTGTCGCTATCCGTTGTTGGTTGCAATGAATTGACTTTGTTATGTATTGAAAATGCAATGATTTGACACTGCGATGAAATCAAGTGCGATTAAATGTACTGCAATGAACTGAATAGCTATTAAATGTACTGTGACGAAATGAACATAAAGAACTAACGTTTAAACCATAAAAAAAACCGATAAAAATTAAAATTGTAGAAAACAGATGGAAGTTCTTTTTTTCAAAATTGTAAACAAAAGCTCTTTTATACTATGAAAACTTAGGATATTACATGCCAAATCTAAACGGCAGCATGTTTTTTGCAGCTTTTTGGAACTTATGTTTAAGACGAAAAAAAAAATTACACATTTAAAAACTTTGATGAGACTTAACACAACTTAAATTTTAACGCCGCATTTAATGTAACTGCTCTTTGAAATTACCACGGCTACCATATTTGGAAGAAAATATTAGTCCTAAAAGCGAGCGTATACTAGTAAGAGATGGGACTTTTCTTGAGAACATTTAATGCAAACTTGTCTTGGTTTTACACAGTTACTATCAATATCACACAAAACCCCTCTGTCTAAAGAGCGTACACAGATAGCTTTTAGATCTATGTAGATAAAGTAATGAAAATAAACATTAAAACACACGAAGCCCCATTAAAAAAATGAACATTAAAACAAACAGTTGTGATTATTCAGCGGTGATGTTTGCAGAAAATATTAGGCTATAAAGATTTTCATGTAAATGATGTAGGGGAGAGTGGGGCTAAACCGTACAGCGAGGCTAAACCGTGCACCCATTTTTTTGGCCTAGATTTCAAGCTAGACGATCCCGTCAAGTGCTGGAGTCTAGCGGCAGATCGCGCAAGTTTACAGTATAGATATCGTTTCGCTATGCGTATGAGTATCAGTGTCTCAGTAAAAAAACCTGTTTTTACTCTTTTTCTTCTAATTTTCGTCCAGTACTAAATAAAAGGTAAGTGAAGAATCTTTTCTTGTATGCCAGTAACTGTAAGATCATAATAAACTACTTCTCTTAAGCTCTCTTTTGGTTGCTAGCGATGATTGGTTAAGTGATATAATTTAATATTATTTTAATATATTTCCACGAGGTACAGATTGGGGCTAAATCGTACAGAAGTGTACGGTTTAGCCCCAAATGGTTTGCTGTGGCAAATACCTACATCGATTGTAACTTACGAGGAAAGTAGGCCTACCAAAAATGTTAAAGTTTTATATTTCTTCCAAACAATTTGTTCATAGTTATAAGAAAATTATGACTTGCTAGGTATAAAAAGTCACAACTAGAAGAGTCAGCTAAAGTAAAAGAGCTGAAGGAAAACATTCAACAACTGCAGGGAAAGATAAAAGCTGAAAAGGTAGGGCATAAAAATTCAACACAGGTGATAATGAGACTCAACAGTAAAACCAAAGCGAATCCTAAACCCAAGAAAACAATTTCTAAAACAACAGTATCTGCAAAATCTAAAAGCAGGAGAAGCATCAAATTTGATGATTCATCGTCAGAAGACGAACTTCCTGATATGAAAGACATTGTCGAAGACTTTAGATGATGTGGACCCAATGAAGTCATTTCTTGATAAAGGGTTCACAAGAAAAGCTTCAGGATCCAAGGATGTTTGCATTTTGTGCGGCGATTTCGGCAAGGCCAAAGAGCTGTGGTACAAGTGCTCATGTTCAAGCAGGGTTTAAGCTAGAAAAAAAAAATCCTTTAGCAAAAAAGCTAAAATGGGAAAAAAGTCTTTAGCAAAATGCTAAAATGTAAATTTACATCTAAAAGAAAGATATTTGCAATATTTAAAAATAATAACAATACGAATAAAAAAATAGGAAACTTAACTGTGCAATAAATTATTAAATTAATTTTTTTTCGAAACACTTAGGTTTAGAATTTACAATTTTTCTTTCTTTCAAAGAGGCCCATTTTTCAAAAGCTTTTTTGAAATTGAAATATTTTCTTTCTGGTCCTTCAATTTTTATCGTCAGAAGATTATTTACATTGGATACATTTATCCGATTTCTGATGTCCGTTTTTATCAGGTTTAATGCCCTGAAGCCCCTTTCACAATCTGCTGTGTGAAGTGGGATGCACAAGGCATACTCTAGAAGGGAGCAAATGATAGGATATTCAACTGACATTTCATTAACGAATTTAACTCATTCCTTTGCACCTTTTCAACATAATATATTTAAACATATCCCACTCGGCTAACAATTCAGATGAATTGAGTCCCAGCAATTCGGATATCTCATTCATTTCCTTTTTACCATACATTTCCAGCTCACCGGGTGTACTTGGTAGATTACAAGGCAATAAAACATTAAAAATTGAGATTTTTTCCATGTCACCCAACCTATCTTTAACATGTGTGATTATTGAATTGAAAAAATTTTCCATTAAGTCTTTAAATTTTTCTCTTTGTTTTTTATTTATTTATTCCATTTCAAGACGTTTGTAAAGTGAGCACCATTTTAGTACAAGATTTGGAGAAGGCAAATCTGATTTAATTCTTTTTGTCTGGCTATTTTCAACTGCGTTCGTATCAGAATCGCAATTCTTTCGCTTATTTATTAGATATTTATCCATTACGTAATGTGTTGATGCATCAGAAAATGAAAACGCAAAAACAATTAACAGTCACCGACACCCGAGAAAAAAACACAACAAGGGCCGCGCACAACGCACATTTCATAGGACGCTCACATGCATAAAAAATGGATTCGCCCAAATCAGATAACTCCACAGACAGCAGGGGCAGTTTGGAGACGCTAGTATTTCTATACGATCACACATTCTTTCATTAGTAAAAATAGAAACATCTGCTTTTAACCTTTCACCTCCCCTGTCACGTGCTTCCCCCCGAACGTCAATCCCAAAAGAGAAAAAAAGGGGGTGGGTGGGTTGCGGAGGGGACGCTTTCATTGATTGCTGACAATTGCTTTTCAACAAAACCATTTTTTTTTTCCCGATCTGTAGGCGGCCTAAATGCCACTGAAACCTTGGTGCATTTTTTGCAAAAACGGGCGTAATTTCTTTCGCATTCTGAATTTTTCTTTCGCATTTTGCGAAAAAAGCGACCGTAGCTTAAACCCTGTGTTCAAGCCATATTCCATTTAGCTTGCAGTGCTGCGGGGTCTGCAGACTACTACATTTGTGATTTATGTACAACGCTTAACGTGTGACCTTTTTTCTGCTCTCTTTTAGGTTTGTAATGAAATCTTAGAACTTTTTTATTAAAGTTAACCTGATTTTTTTTTTTTTTGAATTGTAATTTTCTCTAAAATTTTACAATTGTAATACCCCAGATAGCATGCTTACTTGCAACAAGTTTGATTTTTCCATGATATGCTTTTGTTACGACAAATTAGACGAAACAAATGTGTAGCAAAGCTGTTGCAAGGTTGACAACTTGAGCAATCACTTCCTTGCAACACAATTTTGCTGCAAAAGTGTGGCAAGTCTGTCATTCAACGCATGCGCAGGCCATGGAGTGGAAGTTTGGCGGTAAAGAATGCGAATGTTGCATCTGGCAACACCCACCACCCACTACCATGTGCTAAAAAGAAAGAAAACGGCGTGATCGTGCATCTAAACAATTCTTCTTCGGAGTTTTATTTCCTGATCGGATTAAGATGTGAGTATGTTTTCTTATTTGTTGGGTACTTAATTTGTTGAGATTTAATTTTAGCATGGGGTAATATTTTAAGAACGATTCATTTTTGTACTTCTAAAATGCTGGCAGTGAAAGATTTAAGGGTTGACTAGTATGTACTGTATTATTAGTGATATAGCTATTTATTCATTTAAGTAATTTACTATCGTGTTATTTCACTAGTAGATGTTCGATTTTTCCTCAAACACGAATTTTTTATTTAAAAAAATATTCTGATGATTTTAGATTTCATTACCTCGTATTTATAGATGCATTTTTAATTTTCTCTTTGTGTCGTTATTTTTTAGTTTTCAAATTTTGTCTGTTGCATTTATTTAATAAAAACTTCCATTTTTTCGAGATTGAATTTCTTTATTTTGTAAAATATTTAGATAATTATAGAGGTTGCATTTTTTATTTTGTGTTTGTTAATGTTTCTTTTTTTTAAAATCTTCTCTTGAATATTAATTTCGTTTATTAAATTAATTTTGAAACTGAATCGATTGACTCTGTATTTGTTTTTTCTTTTTTAATTCGCTTTTTAATTTTTGCTATTGTATCACTTTTGTGAAATTTAGATGCATTTTTTGTTGCAATTCTTGAATTTTATTTTTATATTGATATGTATTTATTTAATTTGCGTGTTTAAATTACTTCTTTTTAATTTGATGTTTTTAGATTTACTTTTCTCGTACTAAGATGCAATTTTAATTTTTAAGATTCCAAGAAAAATCTTTAATTTTGCTTTATAATTTAATTAGGGTTTTTTAAAAAAATTCGTTATCATTTATCTGATATATAGTATCATATTTAATTTTGTTGCTGTGGTACTTTCTTGAATATTATCTATTGATATGTGTTTAGTTTTTAGGGTACTTAATTTAGGGATTTCTGTTTAATGTTTTCAAGAAATAAGGTTCCTTTTTTATCATTAAATTTTGTTTGTTGCTATTAGGACTTCTTGAGTTTTATCTATTGATATTCCCATTGATTTTGAGGGCTGTTCATTAATGATGTCACTCTTTTCCCCATATATTTGACCCCCCTCCCCCCTTTGTCACATATTAAGGCAGATTTTACTTCTCTATTAACTATTTTGTTTTTAGTTAAATCAAATTACAGAGACCTTTCTGTAAGAAAAATTTGTTCAGTAGATCACAAAACCAAACTGGATTCTATACTTAATCAAATCTTCATCTGTTTTTTCATTGTTATTATAGATATATCTAGAAGTGAATCGGTTTTTAAATTCTTTTTATTGAAGATGACTATTCCTTACTTTCACCACTTCGATTCACATTGTTATTGTTTTTATAGTTACATGAAAACACAAGTGCAATTTGTGATGAAGAAGAAAAATTAATTATGTTTTTTGAAAATTCTGACCAGATTGTTAAAAAATAAGCAAAATAGAGTTGTTTTGTGATGGCGAAAGAGCTGTAAGAATGTAAAAACAAAATTTTCTTTTTTATCTGATCAGGTTATCATTTTTGCTATGTGTATTTAATTGTGCGACTGAAACATTTAATATCACCTGTGGATTGAGCTATGAATTTGGAAAAAAAAAAATTAATCAACCATTTTAATTATCAGTTGATAAAGTTGTCTCCGAGAGAGGGTAGATTTCTTGCCAAGGAACTAAATCAAAAGCTTTAGCAACCATATGGTTCACCAGCAACACCTTGCAGATTTAGAACTATCCACTACCTGAACCGTTAATTTTAATAATTTAATGAATTTTATTTTAAAATTGATAGCTATAAAAGTCTCAAATATAAATAAAAGCTCAATTTTAAATAAAAAACAGTTAAAACATTATGTTATAATAATCCATTTTTTAATATAATTGATGTTAAGGGGTACATTGATTTTTTTTTTTTTTTTTTTTTTTTTAAGCTTTATTAAAGTTTTCTTGTCAAGATGGAGGCAAATGAAATGCTGAAGGGATGACCTTGATTATCTGAGCTTTACACCTGAAGTGGCAAGAGCCCAACAAAAAAGACTGAAAAATTCCTGCCTTGCAACAGAAGCTTTCAAAATTGATTTTTTGTAAGTATGCTTTTCCTGGTAAAAACATTTTTTAAAAAATGAAATAAATATAGGAATATGGACAGGGGGTTTAACTGTTGAATTTTGTCTGGCATATTATTTAACTGTCTAAAAAGATTAAGGGATTCATAGAGGAGAGGGTCTTCATCTTGCATGTTACTTTGTTTTTCCCTCTTCTATTTTCGAGTACCTCTGAACCAATTTGATGCATTTTTTTAAATATGTTTCTCTTGCAGCATAATTTATATTTGCATTTTCTTATTGAAATTTATTCATCCTCATTGACTTGTATATTTTTATTAATTGTCTTGAGAAACTATTTAAGAATGGTTTAGCATTTAAGTTGCCTTTTTTAAGGTCATGTACAGAGAACAATTTTTTCTAGAAGAAAACTTTAATAAATAATAAGAACTGTTAAACTTAGGGCTTAAAAATGTACTAATGCAGCAAAAAACTCTAATATTCTGTTTAATTAAACCTTGAAAGTTTTTAAAATGTTGTGAATAATTCACCTTGACACTGTAAGCAAACACATATGAATATGTATATTCTATGTACAAAAATATAGAACTTAACTTTAACTTACATTAGTTGCAGTTTTTTCTTTTGAAAAAACAATTTTTCAACCGACTTTGAAAAGAGGTTCTGGCTGATTAATTTTTCTATTTCAAGCCCTTGTTAAACTTACAAGCTTCTGTAACATTTCTCATAGTTTATTATATTTTTATAGTGATAGTTAATGAAATCCTCAAGTCTGATTTTGTTGTCTATGGCTTATTGCAGGGAAAAATTGATTTGTTTCTTTTATTGATTTCTTAAAAACTTAGCATTATCCAGCTGGTGTTTTCATGTGAATGAATTGCCGTATAACGACAGTTCTCAACATCGAGGGCATACCCCTTGGGAAGGTGTAGAAGAATTTCAAGAGTAAAAGTAACTGCAGTTTCCTCGATTTTGTAGTTACAATATAAACTATAATGTTTTTTTAACAACACAGCACCTATTTGTACACTCAACTATCTACTACTATTGTAAATGATTCCTTTTTTGCAGACAAGTTTCTTCAGAAGTTTTGGTGTTCTTAGTGCAGTTTTCATACACATATCTATGAATACAGAATTTCAGCAATACCATACATCAGTGATTCTCAACCACTGTGTCATGGCACTTTAGTGTGCCGTCAAATTTTAGAAATCTACGTAATAAAAATTATAATGCTTCTTATTACAAGTAAAGTTTGTTTAAATAAAAGAAGAGTACACTATAGAAGAAAACTTGTTTGTACAGTTAAATACCATGTTTTTTAATTTAAATTAATTAATTATTTTACAGTGTTTTATAGGTAAGTAAAAACAACTTTTTAACTTATCGTTTTCTTTGTGTGCTGTCAAATTTTGAAAGCGTCCATAGTGTGCCCCGACAAAAAAAAAAAAAAAAAGGTTGGGAATCACTGGCATACATGACCAAATATTCAGCAAAGGTGGATGTGGTAATAACCTGAGATATGCTTTGTCACAGCTACAACCAAATGTTCAAAAACTTGTCAAGAACTAATTAATGTTGTGAAAATGACAGCTG
The DNA here is from genome assembly GCA_038502835.1 of Octonoba sinensis. Taxonomy (NCBI): domain Eukaryota; kingdom Metazoa; phylum Arthropoda; class Arachnida; order Araneae; family Uloboridae; genus Octonoba; species Octonoba sinensis. Next base: position 5,384,517 of record CM076598.1, on the reverse strand, counting down.
CATACCAACCTCACCTACACCCTTGATTATCTCAAATACATTTGATCTATATTTTAATTTTTTGGCAACTTATAATATTAATAAAAGCTTTTTGTTTTTTCTCTTGTAGGATGGAAAGATGCTTCTTGTGTGACGGAGATTTCAAAATTTTTACATGATTCAATTATTTTGGAAGTTATTTTAATAAAAGATGGTTTAGAATTGCTTATTTATATTTTTATTTTAATAGTTTACATTTTCCCTCTTCTTTCTTTATTTATTGCTTGTGAACTTAATTTAATAATTAAAAATTCATAATTTCTCTTTTCTTCGTAAAGGGTCACTACCAATCTTAAAGTAACAAGCATTTACTTACCTACTTGATCTTTCATTTTATTTTTTAGGTGAAACATATATGAAATAAAATTTTAAAATAAAAATTGAAAAAAACTATAGAAAAGGAAATTTTTTATAAAAAAATTGGCTTAGTGATTAGATATTTATTAGTAATGAATAAGGAATTTGAATTTAGCTTTAAAAATAGTGATGCAAGTTAAGCCATCTCTTTTTATTTTTAAATTATAATTTCTGTTTAGTGCATTTTTTTAAGGTCATAAATAAATAAAAATCAATCTGTAAAGTATATAAATACCAGTCAGAACAAAGATTCTAATCCAATTAGAACAAAGATGTTTCGGAAATAAAAATGGATTTGCTTACATTTTTTAATGCGAGATTGCAGTAGTTGCACTGCTGTATGTCTCAGTATTACTTTATTGTTCTTATTTATTCATTCATAAACAGGATTTTTTTTTTTTTTTTTTAATTTGGAATATATGAACTGAATCTTGTTTGATCATTTAAATATATTTTGCAAATTTCATTCACTTCCAATCTTTGTAAATATATGCAGCGTCCGAAAAATCCCGGGGCCAGGTCGCCCGGGCGACTAAAAAATATGCCGTGGCGACTAGTTTTTCAGGTGGCGCCAAATGAAAATATTATAGCTGGCTCCTAAGATTTTCGGATTTTTGTCGGACTTTGAATATATGTATATATACACATACACTGTGTGTACATACAAGTTTTATATCTTCTGAAAGCAATAGTGGTAATTTATTGCTAATAATATTGATGCTACGGTATGTAGTCAACTTCATTAAATATTTTCAGTCTTGTGATTTTTGAAGAGTGGTGCTCCTGCTTCTTAATTTTGGTTTTGTATTGTATATATAAATTAAGTGTTCTTATTCATGTAACATTAAATGTTCTAAAAATAGTAAAAATAAAGCTTGTATGATAATAAGCAATTTTAGTCTTGTTTTATTTATGTTTTGTACCTAGTTGAATGATCCTATTTATATAAAATTTGTTGAATGCATGATCATACATTAAAAATGTATATAATATGCCCAAAATAACTAGAAAATTCAACTCTATATGCAAATTAAAGTGTATTAATCCATACAAACTAAACCTGAATCAAAGTTGTATGTTTCTAATTAATATAGTGCAAAAAATCTTACTTAAGGATTAAAAATGACAACAACAGCATTTGACAATCTAGACATTCATATGCAAACTGCTTCTTTTCCTTAAAAGTGGTAAATGTGGATATATTGGGATAGGGGCCATTTCACAGTATTTTCTAAAATTGTAGAGTCCGCAACATGACACTTTTTTTGTTATGACTATGTAATTTCCAGTTTAATTATCGCTAAATTTTATTTTCAAATAATGTGTTGAGCACATTATTTGAAAATAAAATTTGGTGATAATTAAGCTGTAAATTACGTAGTTATAACAAAAAAAGTGTAATGTTGCGGACTCTACGTTTGGACAAAATACTGTGAAATGAGCTTAAATGCCACAAATTTGCATCAAACTTGATAGGACAAAAGTGAACTTGCAAGGGATTTGCAGCAAGTTTGATACAAGAAAGGTCAATTTGATATTACAAAGCTTGCTGCAAATTTGTAGCAAACTTAGTAAACTAGCAAAGAGTTTGCAGCAAATTTGCACGTCAATGGTAAATTCACGAGGAACTTGCTGCAAATTTGATATAGCAAAGCTAGCTTTTGTACCAGTTTGTCTCCAACTTGCAGTGAACTTGACGTGACTTGCATGACAAGTTCACTGCAAGTGCGAAGTGTGGTGACTTCGGCACTTGCGTAAACTTGCTACAGTCTTGCTTTGAACTTTCAGGCTTGCATTATGAACTTGCTGCAAGTTTCCAATTTTGCAAAGCAAGGTTGCTGCAATTTTGTTGCAAATAAAAATTGCTATCTGGGACAGTTTCTCAGTTACTACCTTTATGAGTAATAAAACGTTTTTGTACAGTAATCTATTTCATTACAATCATTACTTACCTAAACAGAGGGTTTTTAAACTGTACGGTATAGCCTCTTCTACTGTACGGTATAGGCCCGACCCGCGGGGCTATTTCGTACAAGGTAATATTTTATTAATCACCAATTTTTATATGAAAAAAGTGGAATGGTTCCAAAATGTTTATGTATGATCAGTAGCCGAATAATCAAATTATATATTGCTTTTGTTCATATAACCTCTACTTTGTAATTTGCTATGTATCGACTAATCTCCCTTATGTACGGTATATCTGTACGGTATAGCCCCGCTCTCCCCTACGCAACTACTGATAAAAACAATTTTTAGAGATAGATTATTTGATGCAGAAACCTCATCGGTTCACGTCTAAGGACTTTAAGAATAACAACAGATAACGAAAATAAACAATTCACATAAATATTAAAGTATTTCAATTAGACAGAATGCTGATTTAATCCAACATGGATCGTTCAAAAAATCGTAGATGAAATATCACATACGAATATAGACAGACTCAACACACAGTGTGTCAAAGAATTTTTAAGACTAGATTTATAAAATAAAATAAAAACTAGTAATTATATTTTAAAGTCTTTTTATTCAAAATAAGCTCATTCGGCTTCAATGCATTTATTACAGCGGTTTAACAGCGATTCGAATGCCTGTTTCAGCTCACCATTGTGGGACTGCCTCCAAAGCTCGCACCGAAGCGGTTTTTCCGCAGTGTGTCACAGAATTTTTCCGTATTCGCCGTCAACCTTGCCAAAAGCGTGAAACCACGAGGTTCGTTAACTCGGAGTTGAGGCTCAACCACGCGAGGTTGAAAATCGGTATTCACCGATGAAAATGTACCCAGGGTTTCTTAACCATGAGGTTACTCAACTCCGAGCGCAGACCATGCGTCCTATTGGTCAATTGCGATCACATGATTTTGGAGAGGTTTGTTTACATAAGCACAAATAATAACAAAATTTTCTCACACTATATGTTTAAACTTTGAATGTTCACAATATGAATTGATTTTTTGCCAAGATATATTTCTAAAATTCATAAAAACCAAACACTGTCATAAATCCTGGATTGACTTTTACTTTGTACGTGAACGCTGGAGAATGAAATTTAGTAATGTGAAGAGATAATATATTGCACAATTTTCTGAACACTTTTACAAATTGTTTTTTTTCCTTATTTGGGGGCATTTTTGAAAGAATTAAACATGTTCCGTCTCATTCAAGTATTGTAGATTTTCTTAAAACATACTTTTCACAGAATTATTACTGTTACAATTAATAATAAATTCTTTTATCACTATAGTTTTGAATTTTCACAGCATCATTTGATTTTCCACAAAAATATTTTTTAAATATACAAAAATTGAATCCTGTTAAAATTGCTTGATTGACCCGTGCTGTTTCATAGTTGATTTATAACAGTCCCAGTAAAATTATATTTGTATGGTACATCGGAATGGGAAAATGTAATTTTACTTGGCATGGCTTTGATAGTGTTGTGCTTGATTAACAAAATGAAACCGATCTGATTCAATAAATCAACTCTGTTTTTAGATTTTCTTTTTCTTCTTGATTCCTCTTTTTCTAACAGTTCTAAATATCGAACTTGCAAGAAGCGACCCTCCATTGCTTTCATGGACAATGTTTACTTGACAAAATTGCTTCAATGCGCATGCGCAGGAGCTTTCGACCTTGGTTAGGTTATGTGACCACGCATGGTTACGGGGGGGAAGTTAAGGTTGATGGTGAATACGAAATCGGCGCTAACTCTGAGTTTACGACCGGTTCCGCGTCTGACCATAAGGTCAGGGTTGATGGTGAATACGGCGGTTAAGGCTCTTCACTAACAAATCGGAAACTCAGCGCTGACAAAATCTCCGAAATAGTGGCAACAATGTGGGAGTGTCTTATTCAATCTCTTTGCGCTGGTAATTGGCCTATTCTTGTGATGGACAGCGTCAATCACTATGTCTCTCAATGGACAGCTATAAATCTTTTGAAGGAGATACACGCGACACCCCAGCTGGTAGTTGCGGTCGGACGTGGGCACACGAGCGGGGCCAAAACATCTACCCTTTTCCTAGAAAAAGACACTTCTCCTGACCCCCGGGGTTCTGTTTCTTTTCTCAACCTCGGAAAAATCTTTGACTCTCCTTGGAACGCACAAATTGTTCCTTGAAACTAGCACGCTGTTGAAGCCGACTTTTCTTTCTTCCTTTCTTTTTTCTTTTATTTAAAAATTCAGTTCACATGATCACATGAGTTATCGTAAAATACAATGTTTATTATTTTTTGAAGTACTTTTTTTCTTTCAATCTACTGCTAGAATTAGTAACTGTTACTGTTAGCGATTTTAGAATATGATTTTATCTTGTAAGACATCGAAATCTTAATGACGCGTATATATCCTTGATTTTTTTATATATTTAAGCAAACCAAAAAAAGAAAAAGGCATTCAGAAATAAAAACAATGTTGTTTTTTAAAATTTGGTGTTTTTTAAAATTTGGTTTAAATTAATAGAAAATGCAAGGATATATGGGTAATTCCACAAAAGTGGTAAAGAGTGTGTTCCATATAGATGTTTTAGTTACGTTTCATTTCTTAAAGAATATCTAGACACACGGCAGTGTGTCCGCAAAGTTCAAAGACGCAGGGCCCGACTAACAAGTTTTCCTGCCCAGGGCACCGTCAACTTTTCCTGCCCTTTTGGAATGGTTCACTTACATGTATGCTATGCATGTGTACGTGTATTACGGTCAACGTGAAATTTGTTATTATTAAGAATAACCTCTTATTATGAAGAATTGTCAGTGGTTATTATTAATTAAACTAATTACTTTATGTTGCAATTTTTAAAAAGGAATTTAAATGATATTATGAAAAAAATTCCTGCCCCTTGGAGAGTTCCTGTCCAGGGCATGGGCCCTGGGTGCCCATGCGATAATCAGGGCCTGCAAAGACGGCGACACCGGCCAATGTGTATTTTTACCCGAACCATTTCAAGCTACTTTCGACATAATTACTCAAAAACTATTAGGCCTACATACTTGAAATTTTGTGCTTCAAATAGGAGCCCCTTGAACCCCTAAAATATTAAATTTCATCGATGTAACTCTTATAGTTATAGAATTATTAAGGTCTAAAAAGTGTAATGTTTTTATCATTGTCTGACTGACTCACTCATCAAAAACAAAAACTACTAATAATAAGTGACTTAGAAACTTGAAACTTGGCATCAAGGTTGACAATTAAGCTTTTATAAAAGAAAAAATCCGAAACTTGGGAAAAAATACATGATCTTGTATTTCTTGTAACGGAACTACAGTGTTCTCAGTGACGTAACTAGCGGGGGGGGGGGGGGGGGGGGGCGGTCAGCCCCGGGCGGCACTGTTTCAGGGAGCGGCAAAAAGTCCGAAACGCTTATCCCAACAAAACGCAATCTTGTTTTTCACTTTTTTTTTTTTTTTTTTTTGCAAACAGGGCGAACTTATTTTTTTCCCTCGAAAAGTTACCGACAGTTGCATAGCTCCAAAAGATTACGAGAACATTAAGGGGCGGGGAGGGGGTGGACAGTGGCCACAAGTTGACGTCCGGTTTCGGCTTTTTCTGAACCCCCTAGGTATACTTTTTGTTTTGCTTCCTTGCTATTATTCTTAATAGCCTATGTAATAAAGTCATTTCCGCATCGAAAAACATCGAAAACGATATATAAATGTTTTGCAATGGGATGTCAAGACATACCTTCTGTTGTATAATACCCAACAATACATAATCCATGTGATGTCTTAAAAAAAATTATCTTGAAATGTTGATGACACTTTTAAGCATCTTCTTTTTATTGAAATGTGGAGTAAAATATTTCCCATATTTGTATAATTCGACAACAATTTTAAATAGACAACAAGACTTCTAGTAAGCTATTCGAGAAGTTTATGGCCATGCCCAGAATCTTCTAATGTCTGAAAATATAGGCTAAAATTGCATTTTTGGCACTAATATCGATGAATTTTCAGCGAAATTCCTCGATAGGGAGGGGTGAAGTGCCTGAACCCCTCCTTTTCCCCCAAGGGCAGCGTCACTAAATATAGCCTAGATTTGCGTGTTTTAGACTTCAATTTCTAAAATTTTCAGGGGGAGAGCCCCCGAACCCCCTATTTGTGCGCAAATGTTACCTTCTGGATTTTTATATAGCTTTTCCGAATACCCTGACGCAATTATCCAAAAAAAAAAAAAAAAAGAATGCCGGATGGAAAAATTAGTTGAAATTTATTCAACCTAATGTTTCTGAAAAATATAAATGGCATATTAATTTTAAAATGTCCCTTGGATGTGCGTGTACATAATATAAATATTATATAAATCTGGAATTACCGGATCGAAAAAGATGTGGTGGTCACCAAACTCATAAGCCCCCCCCCCCCCCCCGTTTTTTACTTCGGGGCTGCTCTGTTGTCAGCACGGCTTTGGGGCGGTATTCTCAAATTTCGCCCCGGGCGCCACTAAGTCTAATTACGCCACTGAGTGTTCTACTGCTAAATTGGAATCAGGTACGTTCAAAGATGGCATAAAATGGTTTTCTTTTGTCCCTCTTTGTTTTTCTCTTATATCAAAACAAAATAGTTCAAAATTTGACTTCAAACGAAGAGCACTTTCAATTTTACTACCCTGGCTAATAATACGAAAAATAAGTAGCTCATTAAGATAAGTTACGTTCAAGAACACGATAAGAAGACAATTAACTATTATAGCTTCCTACATGATTTTACTAACTGCCTGTTAGAAATGTTTCTATTTGGAGGAGTTTTTTGAATATAATGTATTGACATTTAAAACTTGCCAGGTTAGAAATCGGATACCAGAGAAGGGACCGTTCATAAATGATGCCACGCTTTTTTCTGATATTTAACCCCCCTCCCCCCTGTCACAAAATTTCACACTCATCGGACCCCTCCCTTCCTTTGTCACACGTCACGCTATGTTGAATAAGCCTGATGTCACACTTCTTGTTACCCCTACCCTCCCCTTGCCACACTTTGTCACAATTTCCCGAACCCCATCCCCCCCCTCGAAGCGTGACATCATTTACGAATGATCCCGAAAGTAACAAGTTGCTTTTAAATGAATTGAAGAACATTGCACTCTCCTACAGATATGAGTAAAATATCTGCTATGGAAGTTGACACCTCTCATATTTCAACTCTTTTATCGGTGACACCGACTACTCCGAAGATTGCTTGTTCTACCGAACTTGGCCCCTTTTTCATTTATGTTTTTGTTCAATATATATATATATATTGCATAATTTTAAATTTTGTTTATTACAGTAATTCTCATATTTAACTACGCCAAAATTAAAATTTTTACTCCACTAAAAATAATTTTTTTCAGTGAAATATCATCCACGGGCCTTATCCTACAGCAACAGTTTTTCTTTTCTAAAAATTCTGGACATGAAATGGTTAGTGATTGCAGCTTCATTTTTTTCTATGATTAAATAGGTGTCCCTCGACATTTAAACCACCCTTTAACATTGCCATTTAAAGGTTTTTCCTTATTTACCATTGTAAATAAAGCCAGCCCGAGCACACAAATATCTAGCCAAAGAGCTGCCATCCCTCCACAACACACACAAACACGTAAAGCACAACACACAATGGTGATAGTCCTGATGCACACCTTTTTCATGCTTTTTCTGTCTTTCAACTAAGGGAGTAGCTTGATTTCAAAATTGGGTAAAGTCGCCCTGACTGGATCTGACTTGTTTCTCTTCACATGCGGGGGGGGGGGGGAGCTCAATCTGTCAGGAACTGTTCAGTTCATTGCTTAACTATCTTCTATTTTCAGAAGTTTACCTTTGTATTCCAGATCCTTAGCGTTCCTGAAAAGTAAATATATTTTCCAGTCTGAGTGTCTGAGTGTGTATGCCGGCTTAAAACATTGTTTCTTTGAGAAGTGCTTTCCTCTCTTTCCAAATCTATTTTTTTTCTTAGGACCTCTTCACAATCCCATATTAATAACGTAAAGATATTTTAAAACCCCCTTTTTCTCGGAACAGAGTTGGTTTATAACCTATCGCTCGATAGACTGATTGCGCAGTTGAGATGTGTGCTTCGTGCACAGCAATTACAGTAAATAAAATAGCAGCAAAAAAGAAACGAAAATAATATAGTATAGAAGAGAAGAAAAGTTACGGGTAATTGATAAAGTTATTAATGATGCAACGAAAACGAGTATTATTTTGTGATATTGTTCTGCGGTATAGTTTCACTATACCGCGGTTATGTTATAACGCGAGTGCCAAACATGTCCCCCGACTCCCGCGTTTTAACGGGGTTTTACTGTAGTAGAAAAATCTTATAATAAATTGATCGAAGTTGGAACAAAACAAACATTTATTTTTTTAGCTTAATTGTTGCTTAGTTGAATAACTCTTGGGATCATTCATAAATGATGTCACTCTTCGAGGGGGAAGGGAGTTCGTGAAATTGTGACAAATTATGACAAGGGGAGGGGGTAGCAAGAAGTGTGACATCATGATTATGCAACATAGCGTGACATGTGGCAAAAAGGGGAGGGAGGTCAAATATATGGGAAAAAAGCAAGACCACATTTACGAAGGTACTAATTCGACCCTTGTATTAATTTTCCCTGTAAAGTCTGTGATTAAATCTCCCTAATCAATTCTGGCTGGAGATATTCAAGAATTTATGTACGCTTGTAATGTCATTTAAGAAATATTTCTTTCATTTTCGCTGTTTCAAACATGCAAATAAAAACGAAATAGACATGTACTTTTTTTCGCAGGATTGAGATAAGGGGCCGTTCATAAATGATGTCACGCTTTTTTCCCATATATTTGACACCATCCCCCCCCCTTTGTCACATATGTCACTCTTCAGCGGACCCCCCTCCCCCCTTTGTCACATGTCACGCTATGTTGCACAATGCATGATGTCACACTTATTGTTACTCCCTCCCCTCCCCTGTCACACTTTGTCACAATTTCACGAACCCCCCCTCCCCCCTCGAAGCGTGACATCATTTATGAATGATCCCTAAGACAGAAAGACTCAATGTTTTATATGAGTCGTCAAGATTCAAAACCAGATACATCCACTTTTTTTCGATTTCAACTATTTTACACTTTCTAATAGTTTAAAGTAATCTTTATATGGTGTTAATTTTTTAAGTTTGTAAAGCAGCTACATCATGCTAAAAAGTGGGTTGAAATGTGCCGCTTAATTACAACCCCCCCCTCCCCCCATTGACCATGCTTGTCAGCTCTTCTTTTTTCCCTCCAAATATCTTCCGAGGATAAATTGTTTTTGCGTCAAAATTTCAGCAAGTTAAAAGTTAGTCCCAATGCTCTCAGCTAGAAATTCGAATTTCTTAGATATTAGATTTTTGCCCGCAGAGAAAAATTTCATTTTTTATATGTAGCTGGTTTTGAAACTAGACGACTCATATAAAGAACTCATTCATTTTACCCTAAAATTTGAAAATTTTTACAAATTAAATTAATTTATCAATTAAAATAGACAATAAAATTTTTCCGAGGTGGCCCTCATTTTCTTGGTGCCCTAAGAAAGTACTAATTTTGCTTACGGGTTACTACAGCACTCGACATTGCTCAGAGAGGGATGGGCATCCGGCATCCGTCCCTTTGGTAATATACAAAGACCAAAATCTTTAAATTATTCTCTCGGTCTCGGTTTAGGATGCGTAGAGTATGGATTAAAAGGCGCACTTGCATGTAATGCCATACATCTCTACTAATAATAAGTAGAATAATAGAAAGAAAGATATAATAGAAAGAAAAATTTTGAGGGTTGGTGTCCTTTTGTTATTTTTAAGTACATTTCGCGGAAAGTTTCTTAATGACCACATTTGTTTTGAATGAAAAGTTGTACATATTTCTGTCTATTACCGAGTTACACTACGTTTACGTATGTTCTCAAGAACATGTTTAAAAAGCCATTTCCATTTTTGGAATCCTTATATTATACTTCTACGTAGTGCAAATTTCTACTTTTATGCAAAGTGGTTCAAAGGGTAAATGCCGCTGTTCATGATGTTCTGTTGGATTGCAAGAATGTATAAAAGAAAGAGGAAGAAAGTGCTTCCTTCAGAATATTTTGATAAGTTGATAGTGAAATATATATATACATCTGCATATGCAGCGTGATTCCAAGGCCTGACTTGCATCAGAGGGGCACCCAACACTTTTGTCAGGCCTGTACACGGCCACAACTGTAATCAGCTGACAAGCACTAAAATTACAGTAAACACTAGTTTATGAGTTTCAATCAGTGGCAGACTTGGGTGGGGGGGGGGGGGGGGCACAAACCCTCCCAAAGTAGTAAGAGAAATATAGAATTAGCCCATTAAATTTACTTATTTTTAGATATTTAAAGCATATAAAGTGGTTTAAGAAAAAACAATTAAAAAAATGCTTATGAGAATTTTATTATTAAAAATTTTACAAGGGATAATCTCACTTGAAACTCCCTGGTACTCCCTCCAAAGTAGTTAGGCTGGGCCGGTGGGGTTGTACGCATAAAGCACAGAAAACCTATCTTAGACAGAAAACGAGCTTTTGCTGGACTTCAAGCTAACATGATAGTGGTGTGAAGTAGAGAGAGGTACTCCCTCCTAAAGTTATATTGTGCCATCCCTGGTTTCAATGATTTAATTTTAACACTTATTATGGAAAATTTTCTATCTTTTGAAAGGGAAACTAAATTTTAATCATTGCAGCAATTAGTAATTGTTCTGTATAAGTTTCACTGCTAATTTTAGACATGTTACTGTGTTTGTGATTTGTATTTTAAGTTGCCCTTAATAAACAGGGATGTGAAAACTTGGTTGCGAGTGCGCATTTCAAATTTTATTACACATGCATTTAAAACCTTATCTTAGTATTACACAGCAACCTGTAATTAACATAGCTAAGGACATTAGAAATAAATAAGTAAATATAAAATTTATCATATTCTCTGAAAAATTCTAGCCTTCAGAATTTGCTACTCAAAGGCAGTCCAAACAATATATGCATTGGATCACGAAATAAAATAAATGGAAGTTATTGTTAAATATTTAATGCAGTGCAAGTAATTTATACTTGTATTGCCTAAAATTAGCAAATCAAAACTATATAGGTCATAAAATTAACTTTATTAAAGTGAAAATCACTGCATAATTGTGCTTTAATAATAACTTTGCTTTTATCATTAATATTTTCTGACCAAAGGCATTCGTTTTTGATAGTCATACAAAACAATTTTAGTGTATAACACCATCTAATGTATATGAAATGTAGCACCTAAACAAATTTTAAGTTATAGTAACAACAAATTTTAAGCCAATCGGAGCGGGTTATGATAATTGGCTAATGTATCTTACGAATTATATCATTATGCCTATGTAATCTAACTATTGCAACAAATTTTAACTAGTTGTTCAGATAAATAGCTGACATAAAGCAGTTATTCGCGTTGTGTTTTTGAGAAATTTGACCACCAAGTTACATTAAAAATCGCACCCTTGACAAACACCCGAGAAATAATCGTTCTTCGCGAAACCACAGCGAAAACGTAAACGTCATATGATCAAAGCGACCAATCATAGAAGCCTTTCAATCGATGAGGGGAAAAATCATCGAATTCATCTATCCGCGCTTGCAGAAGGTTGGAGAATAAGAAAGGTGAATTAATCGCGATCGCGCAATATTTCAATTCGAGAATTATTCCGCAACCAATTCACGATTATGAATAAGGCGGTTAGGTTTTCAAGTAGACACTATGTTGTTGTGTCTATACAACTAGCTGAAATCGTCGGTGCACCCACATCTCCCCTTCCTCCCAAAAATTTAAGCTCGCTATCTCTCTGACTCCGCAATCTAACCAGGTTTTAGCTTTACTAAAAAACCAAATGTATTCTTCCATAACTGTTGTGTTTAGTTTATATTTGCAGAAAAAAATGGAAAATAAAAAAAATATATATGTACATCTACCATACCATTGCATTTTAGCAAAGGTGTCTTAGTTATTTTCTTCTTCCGTTGCATTTTAGCAAATGTATCTAAGTTATTTACACTTTCCTCGCTTATTTTGCGATAGGAAATTGATTCACTGGCACGAGTATACACAATGCGGATGTAAGAATACATAACACGAAAAAATTAAACAGTTACGGCAAAAACAGGGTTGATTCGATTTTATAAAACATAAAACAATAAGTGAGCTGTTCAATGAGCAAATCGATTAACTATGCAAAACAAAATGTTGAGAAATACGATGGCATAATACGATAATATGTACGATAAATAAATAACAGGGGTGATTGTGTTCCGGGCGTACCCCGGAAATCCGGGTTTTTCATATCCTCTTTCCGTGTTTTAAAAGTCGGAATTTTTAGTCTTCAAAATTGAAAATTTAGCGGATGGGAACAAAAAATTCGCCGAAAAGCGATAAACATTCCCTCTGTTGCAACCGTTTACGCAGCAAGGGTTGTAACGGCACCAACCATCTTACCACGATACCAGGCACGATACCACTAGTGATGGGCATAATCCAGTGATCATAATCGAGAACTCGATTATTCAGTATAGCTCGAGAACTCGATTCAACATCTCGAGAACTCGAATCAACATCTCGAGAACTCGGTTGAACATCTCGAGAACTCGATTAAACATATCGAGAACTCGGTTGGTTTACTTCTCGAAAGATAGAATCCCGAATGAATGTCTCGAATGATTTTCTTCTCGGGGAATACATTTGGCTGATTCGTAGTCACGTGATTGCGAAAATGGCGATGTGTGTGAGGTAACAAAGGCGGATAGTTTCTTACTTAAGAGGAAGTAATTGCTAAAAACAAATTTAGAGGACGGGAGTGCCGGGGAGAACAAACAAATGGACAAATAAATTAAGGTATATAGTAAAGTGTCATTTCAAAAGCAATGCATTTTTTTCATGTTGATTTGATTCGCACATCCCGTTTTTTTTATGTTCGCAGAATTGCTTTATATCTCGGTGTGGTTACATATCTCTTTACATTGAAACGTTTATGGAATTAAAGTGGTAGAGAAAAGGGGTTTCACGGGGGACTCTTTGAGGATAATTTTCTAAATTAAAATAATCAAAATATATCTTTAAGCTATCGCTGGTGACATTAGGGGAACGGGTTCGTACAATTTCTTCGAAAGTTTTAGAAATTTATACGCTAAAATCGCAGTTTTGTGTTGCATTTTGCAGATGTTATGAAAAAAGGGACCTCCCGAGAACGTAACTTTAGGCTATTTTTCCTGGGGAAAAGAGGGGGAGGGGTCTCTCCTTAAAAATTTCTAGAACTAAATGTATAAGAAATAGAAATTCAGACTACTTTTATCATTTTAACGAAAAGAAAAGTGATGGAAATTTTTCGAAAGTGAAATACTGAAAACTCAATTTTGGCTGGGGCTATATTAGTGTTAAGTAGGGATTTTTATGGGGCATTACTTTGAAATTGAAGAACGAGAATCATAGTTTTAAACACTTTGGTGGCGTTAGGGGGGAGGGGGCACATTTCTAGAATTTTTTTTAAATTTAAGTGATAAATTCGCAGCTTAATGCTGTATTTATAGAGCTGTTTGGGAAAGCTGATATTCGGGATTTTCTCTGGAAATGTGCGTTATTTTAGTATATTTTTGGTGATGGGAAGGGGTTTAGGAAAGTAGGGGACTTCTCCCGGAAATTGCAGAAAACGGAATGGTAAGCTGTTTTTGATGACGTTAGGGAAACGGGGGGGAGGGGGTTTCCCAAAATTTTTCGAAATTTAAGTTTTACAAACGCATTTCTAGGTTATCGTTAATGTGTCATCAGGGGTGAGATCATAAGGGGCTCTAGCACTGAAAAGTTGTTTAAATTGACATTCTAAAATCGGGGTTTTAAGGGACCGTTCATAAATGATGTCACACTTTTTTCAATATATTTGACCCCCTCCCCCCTTTTTCACAAAGCTTCACACTTCAACATACCCTCAACCCCCTTTGTCACATCTCACGCTACATTATATTAGCATAAAATAAGTTTAATTTGCTGGTTTTAAATGTTTTTACAGAAATCAAAATGTGCGATGTCAAACTTCTTGTTACCCCCTCCCCTCCCCTCGTCACGAACTGTCACATTTTCTTGAACCCCCCCCCCTCGAAGCGTGACATTATTTATGAATGACTCCTAAGCTGTATTGCGAAATGTTAGGTAAACGGTAGGGGTTTGGAAGGATTCGCCGGTTCTTTTACTGCATAGGGAACAAGTAGAGAATTCTTAGCTGCCAACAGGATGTGTGTCATATATTGCGTTACAATAACAAGTTCCCCTCCTCAGACCTCAGTTTCTAAAGCAACTACAACTCTTGAATACGTTACCACTCTGCCCCGAGTCGGACCTGAGCTTTATTAGCTTTCCTTATCAGAGCTGCCATTTTTAATTTTTCCAGTAGGAGGCAAAGTGGTATTCTCCTTTTTATTGCATCAAAAAAAAAAAAAAAAAAAAAACATACATTGACAAAAATACACTATATTTCTCAAAGCCCGGGAAAGGCAGTTGCCCATTCCTGACCCCTCTTAAATGACAGTCCTGAATAATTGTATGACTGATACTCACACTATAGATCTATCGCCATCCAGGTATCTATCTAGTTCTATCTCTTGATATATGTATATATATATATATATATATATTGAGTAGGTATAATAATACTAAGATGATATTTTCATAACGCAATGAAATGCATTTAAAGTTTATGCTTTCTAAAATATTTTTTTAGGTAATTGCAGATAATTTTTACATATTTGTTTTTCCCAGTGTTGATTAAAAGTTAAAAAATACTTACACAAACTAATTCTTTTTAACAGCATTATTTTTTTTTTTCTAAAAGAAGGCAATTCATTTTGAAACAGTTTTTCAGAAGTTTGAATATTTAAAATATTAACATAAGTAATGCTTAAATATAAACAATTCATGCTCACTTATCATTAGGTTTATAGCTATGAGCGTAGAAGAGAAAAGCAATCCAGCAAAAACATACGGCCCCACAAGATATTAAAAGTGCGATAGTGCGATATCCGCCCAATGTACGGTTCTAAAAATAAAAAAAAACTCGAATGCATGAGAAAGAAATTCTACTGTATTCAAAGATTGAATATGTTAAATCTAATAGCTTATACGATAAGGAGTTAAATCTTCAGAACTCGCGTCAAAATGAGTGAATTGAGAACTCGTGCGAGAGCAGTTTTCTCACTGAGATAAAACATAATGCATTGATTTTTCAAATTCCTTTTATAACAGAAATTCAAATAAACATTGTAGAATGCATAAATATACATGTAGCTTTCATCTAACGGTATAAAAAATTAGTAAGAAAAAATAGCCAGAAAATAGTCATCAGTAATGTCACAATTTTGTGTCACAATGTGACTAGTGGATAATTTCACAATGTCACTGGTGGAGTTAATCTCCATTTGGTAAGTGAAAAAAAAGTAATAAAGTTAAATTCAGTGTTTACATTTTAAAGTTTTTTATTACAGGAAAAGTTAATGATTGCTCATTTTTATAGATTTTTCATAGAAATGAATGTTAACAGATCTGGTTCAGTTCACTACACCTCAAGATCTTCTCTTGCAAAGACGCTCTCAACGGCTTGTGGCCCCCTTGTATGTACCAAATCTTGTCGTGGCCTCGAGTTTATGCATATACTAGTAAACCCGGCGGTCATACGAAATGACCGCTGTTCTAGATATTATAAATTGTAATTAAAATGATTTGTGAAAAGGTGTCTGCTAAGTCAAACTGAATTACCCAGGTCAGACGCCCCTTCACTTACTGCCCCACACTACTATACACGTATTTACTACATTATCAAATTGTTTGTGAAAATTATACATTTACCATCGAAAGAACTTATTGAAAATTTTATTATGCTTTTCAAAACAAAAGTTTTAACGAAACTGGAAAAAAGAGCACTGCCACTCTAATAAGAAAAATTTAAAAAGCGCAGACGATTAATAAATAAATTAAAAAGAACGAAAGGATTAAATTAAATTCGCGTATACATTAATTTTTAGCGGAGATTGAAAATACAGCGAAGCCTCACTCAATATGCTAGATGAACGTTTTGATTATTATTAATATATTTGTTACATTTGTTAGAATAACAATGGCATTGATTTGTTTGCTCACACGGCAACTGTAATTATATGGTTAGAAACGACGGCAACAATGCAAAAATAAAATAAAACGGATCAAAAAAATCATTGAAAAATTAAAAAAAATTAATTAAAAAAAACCTAATTGAGTCACAACTTTCATTTTTACAGCGATGAGTTTCTCGGGTCGTAAACATTCACCGTGCCGAATGTGGTCCTGATCGGTAAAACGGCCTGGGATCCTATAGCGGACAGACAGACAGACAGAATAAGCCGCTTATATATAACACTAATAAGCCCGGCGGTCATACGAAATGACCGCTGTTCTAGGTATTAAAAAATAAATTGTAATTAAAATGATTTGTGCAAAGGCGTCTGCTAATTCAAACTGGATTACCCAGGTCAGGCAGCGAGGAAGCCCCTTTGCTTACTGCCCCCACTACTATATATTTATTTACTATACAATCAAATTGTTTGTGAAAAATATATATTTATCGTCAAAAAAACTTATTGAAAATTTTATCATGCTCTTCAAAACAAAAGTTTTAACGATACTGGGAAAAAGAGCGCTGCCACTCTAATAAAAAAATTATAAAAAGCGTAGACAATAAATAACTCGATTAAAAAGAAAGAAGGGATTAAATTAAATTCGCGCATGCATTAATTTTTAACGGAAATTGCAAATACTGCGAAGCCTCACTCAATATGCTAGAGACATGTTTTAATTATTATTAGTATATTTGTTACATTTTTTCAACAATGGCAACTGCGTTGATTTGTTTGTTCACGGCAACCATATAATTACAGTTCACGGCAACTGTAATTATATGGTTGGAAACGACGGCAACAATGCAAAAATAAAATAACACGGCTCAAGAAAATCATTGAAACATTTTAAAAAATTAATTTAAAAAAAAGTAATTAAGTCACAACTTTCATTTTTGCGGCGATGAGTTTCTCGGGTCGTAAACATTAACCGTGCCGAATGTGGCCCCGATCGGTAAAACGGCCTGGAATTCTATAGCGGACAGACAGAATAAGCCGCTTACATATAAGAAAATTAATTAATTTATTTATTTGTGTTTAAGTTAGTTTGTGTGGTCCCGGGTCCCGAGCTCCCACTTGTAGGTGCACATAAAAAAGAATAAAAAATATTCGAACGATAAAACGGTCTTACTGTCTAACTATAAAACTAATAATGTTTTGGGGGGGGGGGGGGGAATTAAAAATTGCAAAACATTTGAATTCTAAGAATCTGAAGATTAATAATAATAAAATTAATAATTATAAAAATACACAGAGGGGGGAAGTAGATGAGAGGAAAGGAGTAGACAAGTTTTTCCAAAACGTGAAAAGCTTTTTGAATATAAATTTCGGAAGGAAAAAAAAAAAGTAGGTACTGTTGCGTACTTTTATAAAAGTACGCAACAGTTCATTCAAGTATACTTGAATGAAAACAAATACGCGCGCGAAATTCTGGTATTACACTCAATGTAATACTCAACTTTATAAACTTTTATTTTTTATTATGATTTAATTACTATTGATTTAATAACTACCTACGTATTCAGCTGATATGTGGTACAATCGAGTACAGTAAACATACTCTTATTTCCAGGGAAAAATACAAAATGTCATATGTAGACTTGTAATAGGTTTGGTCAAAATAATATGCAATATTTTGCCATTGTGTGAAATATTTTATCAGTAGGAAATGATTGTACCATGGTCTCCTTTCCAAGACTCGTGGGTCTCCGATTTTACTATTTTCTCCTGCGGCCCCTCAGATTTGTTCTGTGGCCCCCAAGGTGGCCCTATCGCTCATGTTGTAAAACCCAGCTCTAGCATTTTCCAAGCACTACGATCTACTCCAGTAATGAAAAAAAAAAAAAAGAAAAGTATGGAGAGGCTTGTGTTAGAATCAAAAGACTTTTAATAGAATAATAGTTAGACGCCCTATCCCTATTCCCATTATATGCCATCCCCCCCCCCCCCCGGCAATTTATGAAATGACGAGTCGAATCACTGACCTACCGCTTTTGATTCTCGAAGAACTTCCGCACAATTCCTAACTTAGTCAGTTTAGATTAATTTGGGATACTTAATGCCACCAAGAAAACAGTTCAATAATACTGAATGAAGAGGTTCCAATTGCTGGCATTTCTCTCTTTTTTGAATAATTGTTTCGCATATTTTTAAGATTTGTGATAAAAGGGTATTTGTGTCGTTTTATCATAAAGCTATTTCAATGGCACAAAATTCATCTCATTCCCTAACTTTAATAAAAATTTAAAAACTTAATTATTTTATCATTACGACAATCACAGCCAAATGTGTAAAAATGTATGGGCCGCGGAAATTCCTTTCAAAATGATTTTTAAAAAAATGAGAGATTCAGAATATTCAAATAAAAAGTCTCACCAGCAGTTTTTTTAAGGTAAAAAAGCAAAAGCATATAAACAATAAAACAAATTGGAAAATAATTCACAATAATAATTTTAAAGTATCACTGCATTTTGATTACAGGGATGGTTGTCAAGTTGGTTTGAGGAAGAGCCAGAACTCCCCCCACCGCCCTCCACACACACAGTGGACGCGATCCTTTTTTTTTCTTTTCACGGTCAGAGTCGGTGTGTTTGTGTGGACAATAATTTCAGCCGTTTTTTAACGTCACCAAAGATATTCTAATATACGTCTTATGTCTTGAATGTCCAAAAATTAAATCTTGAATCCCCCACCTCTTTCTCAATGGACGTTAAAAATTGCGAATTTTCGAACCGAATTTAGAAAAAAATTCTGCGGAAGACTACATGAGTCCATTTGTTTTTGGTGTCACCAAGAAAAGTTTAATATGCGTTTTTAAAATTTCAATTTCAAAAAAATTCTGGGGGGATCTCCTTCCCCTAAAGCCCTTTCCGTTCCCTCAAATCCTTGAAAATCATCAAAATTGTAGTTTTAGAACTTCATATTAGAAAATTTTTCACTGTCTTTTAACATCACCAGATATTGCCTTACGTGAGTTTTATGACTTGAATTTCAAAACATTTCTGAAAAATAGCCTTGAATCCCTCCTTGGTCTAACAGTATCAATGGATGTCATTGCGAATTTCCGGGAAGGAGCCCAGAATTCTGCAAATTTTTTATTCGATGTCACCAAAGAGAGACCACCCCTAGCCGTCCCCCTAACGGCGTCAATGATAGTATAAAATTGCGATTTTCGAATTTAATTTTCTAAATTTTTCGGGGTAGATTCCCAGGACTCCCCTCTATTTATGCTATAATATTATACTTATGATCACGTTTATATTGATAATTTGTGAATTCTCTTTTTTCCGCATATATAACGCAATCCTCCCGAATTGTTTGCTAATATTCTAACAATGAGCCCTTTCTATATCAGAAGCTGGACTCGCTCATATTACATGTATACGTATACATATATATATATCAATATTAAAACGATAAATTATTTATAATAACTATATATGCGATATATAGGGGCCGTTCATAAATGATGTTGCGCTTTTCCCTCATATATTTGACCTCCCTCCCCCCCCCCCCTTTATCACAATATGTCACACTTCAGCTGACTCCCCCCCCTTTGTCACACGTCACGCTATGTTGGATAATGCAGAATGTCACACTTCTTGTT
The DNA here is from genome assembly GCA_038502835.1 of Octonoba sinensis. NCBI lineage: Eukaryota > Metazoa > Arthropoda > Arachnida > Araneae > Uloboridae > Octonoba > Octonoba sinensis. The sequence continues at coordinate 5,364,343 of CM076598.1, read as the reverse complement.
ACCTCCTCCCCTTGTCACACTTTGTCCCAAGTTCACGAACCCCCCTCCCCCCTCGAAGCGGGATATCATTTATAAATGATCCCATACATGCTCATATATCATATACATATGTATACGTTTATAAAAACAATAAAGGGGCCACCAAACTCATAGTCCCCCTTGATTTTTGACGGCCAAAGTTTAGAGTAGATATATCATAGTAATTTTGTTATTCAGTATACTTGCTCTTTGCGTCTATTCTGAAATTCAGATTTTCGGATGGTTTTTCTATTCTTGTTCTTTGTTATAAACACATTTTTATAGTTTGGTAATCACACTATTATGAAAAATCACTTTCTATGCATGAACTCTGTCCGTCAGTGTAAGGTCAAATTTGCACTTAATGTCCCACACCAACAAGCGAATGAGAACAGCAGAAGTAAAAAGGAAAGTTGAATACTAAAAAAAAAAATCTTCTAAATGATTATGTCCATCCAAGACATCCCCCCAAGTGGGATGGCGTACCTTCGCCTCAAAAAGAATCCCCTCTCCTTCCTAAAAATGCCAATGGCGCAGTCGTTCAGTTGACACAGCAAGTTGCAATTTCGTTCAGTTGAAAGTTATTAAACTAAATTTCCAAACATTTAATGAGTACGATTTTCGTTTGTTTGTAATTTAATAAATTAAATATCGCAATTTCTTTAAACAGAAACTTGCAGAAATTCATTGCAATAAAATTTGTTTAAGCACATCTGCTTAACGCATACGTTAATTGATTTAATAAAAATGCATATTCATTTCATCCCATGATGTACTACTGCAGGGTTTTTTTACATTGTTAAAATTAATATGAACCGGTTGAGAATAATATTCTACATCTACATTAAGAGGTGGGAGTGGAATTTTAAAGAATTTTAGACATTAATTTAAATTCAAGTTTATAATAAAGATAATTGAAAAACATTGAAAGCAACTAACATCGCAAACGAACAAGAAAACTAGGCACCGCCACGTTTCGCCTCTTGTAATAAGACACATATTTCCTTTGAAACATTTTAACAAAAAATCAGAACCAGATGTCACATTTTTGAAGATTCTAAACGACAGTCTGTAATTTTACGCTAGTGGAGGGAGATAATGAAGAACGCCCCAGAGGAAAGAAACGTTGAAGGTGAGAGTAGGGAAACAAGGGAGTGTGTGTGGGGAAAACCAAAACAGGGAATTTGAACCAAAACAAAAAAATCCCCAAATTAGCTTTTGATTGCAGCGCCATCTAGATGTCAGAATTCGCTACATCGGGAGCTTTCAATTCCCCTTAACCTTTAGATTTCGGCGGTACAGCATATGTACTGCAAAAAAGTTTGGCCTTCCTTACGGCTCCGGTACAGCATATGTACCAGACCTTTCGTCCCCTTCCTGAGCGGAGAGAGATCCCCAGGAGGTGAGAAAACGATCAAGAGTCATTAGCATTTCCTGTCTTCACGAACTAGTCTTGGCGAAATACTCGGCGCTGATTTACTATCTGGCGAGTAGCTTCAATGTGTTCTGGTTTAGTCACACTTATACCCTGTCAGATAACATTTATGTTTATCTTCTCGAAAGTATGCTCCGCTTTCGAACCTTTCACAAAATTCCAATTAATCAAAACGGACTCTTCACAAAATTTCAATCAATCAAAACGGACCCTCCATAAAATTCCGAGATCCAAATCGCATTTTCCACACAATTACTCAATAAGTAAGCGGCAAATAATAATAAAAAAAATTATAACTTCGTTTAAATTTCGAATTTTCACGAAATTATTTGATTTTTCACAAAAATCTTTTCAAAATTCACAAAAAATTTCTATATATGAAATTTTTAATTTCAATCCTATTTTTTATTTGTTTGAAATACAAACGCCTACGAGCCCTGCAAAAACTTTTAACATTTCAAATTGGGGTAGTATTTTGCAGTGACACTTTAGGGATTTTTTTTTTTTTCAAGTTGTTTTATTTTAAATATCATGTCTACCGTAACTTACTTTTGCTTTCCTTTCTCCCTTTTCATCAGTTTGAAATATATTTCGGAGGCCCATGCAGTTTTGTGCGATTTTCGCAATGATATTTCGAATTAAAAAATCAAAAAATATGTAAATATAGCAATACAAAATTGTCGCCTACCAACTTTGATATTGTTACGTTAATCTATCTGTTTATTTTTTGCATATTCAAGCTTGCCACTTGTTTCTATAATGCATTGAATTCTCTCTCTTTTTTTTTTCGTTAGGAAGGAAGGTTGGAAACTCGCATTTCAACTGCCCTTAGTTAGGCAATTATAATAATATCGATTTGCCAATGTCAATACATAATATTTTATAATTGATTTTTTTTTTAAAAGTTTTACTGAAAAGATATTTTTTGTAATTCTTATTCATCCATTCCCCTTTCCCCCTTCTTTGTTCTTTTTCCCCGATTACTATCTTGCTCTTTTCTGCAAACTGAGGAGGGAGGGGATGTAAGATTTCCGTCTCGGGATGGCCCTGAACAAAATGCCAAAGTGGTCATTTTGAGTATTTGAGCCCAGTTTTCCTATTCGATATTTTTTAGGGAACAATAAGCCCTGCCCTATCTATTACAGTGGTATTTTAAAGAAATATTTGAAAGAAAAAAACAATCTTTAAAACCACTAAAAGATAACTCAATTGGATGAAACACTTTCAGTATTTTTCATCTTTTTATTCATTCATTCCCCGCCCCCTATTTTTTTTCTTTTCCCATTGGGACCGTTCATAAATGATGTCACGCTTTTTTCCCACATATTTGAAAACCCCCCCCCCCCTTGTCACATGTCACGATATGACGATATGTTGTATAAGTAGGATGTCACACTTCTTATCACACCCTAACCTCCCTTTTCCTTGTCACACTTTGTCACAATTTCACGAACCCCCTCCCCCCTCGAAGCGCGACATCATTTATGAAAGATCCCATTACTATTACTATATTGAAATTTTGTGACCCCTTTTTCCAAAAAACCTGGGGGGGGGGGGGGTTCCATCCGCCCTTGTGATGGCACTGAACAAAATGCCGATGCGGTCATTTTTAATTTTTTCGAGATTAGCTTTCCAATTCGATATTCTTAAAGGAACGCTAAACCCTGCCCTACTACCCAACGATATTTTTAAAGAAATATTTAAAAGGGAAAAAAAGAAGCGTTTAAAAATACTAAAAAATTACTCAATTGGATGGAACACTTTCAGTATTTTTCATATTTTGGTATTAATGTAAAAAAAAGGTGTTTTTGTCGCTCTCAGAGTCACCCCCCCCCCCCCCCCCCCAGGTTATAATAGAGTTTGCAGCCCGATGTGCTGGCGACTGGCGGTAACACACTATTCTTCAAACTCTTTCTCTAATAAAAAAACACATGTACACTACGCTGCCTCAAGTCATAAATTCCGTTCATGAAATTGAACTGATATACAGAGTTGGGAAGCAGAGCCTAAGATAATCGGACTAAGTAAGTTGAAATGATGAGGGGAACGTTAGTACAATAGGCTGCGGGTTCGATCTCCCTTTTCGTAACAAAGGATCTCACCCCGAAGTCGTCAGCTAATAGAAAAGGACAGAGCTTTTCAGAAGTACAACAGACAAACAACCTAATGATAAGAGTTGGAAGTACATTCTGAGTATCTTCGGTATATGACCTCTCTTCAGTTATATGAGTGAATCTACGGGTCAAGGTAGTAAGAATAGAAAATGAAAATTATCTTTTATCCTGCGATTTTTCAGTTACTTAGGATAAAGTGAATCCGGTTTACTGCTGCTTAAGGCTTTTCTATTCTTTAATTCATATTTATGAATTTACTTGTTCTGTTCATAATCACTTTGGACTGTGATATACACCGTCAAGCAAAAAGTAAACTTAGTAGAAAAATAGTAATCTAATAATGCTCTCTTCAAGATTTTATACTTAGAAAGACTAAGAATCGTTTCGAAAAGTAAACAAATTGCGTACAACTCAAGAAAGTTAAAGCAAATTAAATGTCAGATCTGAAATCACAAAAAAAAAAAAAAAAAAAAAGCTATTTTATTGAATCGCTAACATAACGAATAGTCCCAACTACTCAACAAAGAGGAATAACCCTTGTTATTGTTAATTTTTAGTCGAATTTGGGCAGCAATTTTGGTGGCCTTAGCTCAGCAAAATTTTTTTAGACAAACATAGAAAATCTCACATTAGATTTCAAAAAAAGCAAATAAATAAAATAAAATAAATTGCAGCCCAAAAAAACAAAACAAAAGGGGGGAAATTATTTTTTTCAAATTATTATTATTATTATTATTTTGTTCTGTTCCTTTTTTTAACCTTTTCGAAAATTAACTTTAGAAATCGTGTAGTTGCTTCGAATTGGCGATTTGGAGCAGAAAATAGCGGCTGGCCAAGAAAAGTTTATTTTACTGCAACCCTTCTAATGAAGTCAATCACACTCAAAAGAGGTATAATGGGAGCTTGAGGACTAGACATGACTCCCGTGGTTACTGAGGGGAAAAGAATTCGGGAATTTTGCCGTTCTATGGATGATTTTTGGAAGTTCAAGCGCCGTAATCTAAAGGTTAAGTGCAAGCCTTCATGTACGAAAGTTTAAGAAGTATGGCGACAAGTTCTATCCTACGACTGAAGGCGTAACTCTGCGTCCGTGGTGGATTCCCAGCATTCTTGGTTAAAAAGTGTGCCGCAATCACCTAGAGAACTGCAAACATTATTCGAACATGAATTGATAATCGAGAGCTCTGATTTTGAAAATTTCAAAGTCACCCGTTTAGCAAAGGAATCAGTTTCCCGGTGCATTACGTTGTCTGGCTCACAGTGGGGCGAGATATCCGTCAATATAAACTTATTGCTGATAGCCTTTTGGATCATGTATTTTGTGCAATGTGAGTCTCCCTTCAAGTTGCCCGCACTTACCATGCGAAAACCCGGGGGATCTTGCAGACTTGGAAAGTTTGTTGCAAGAGGAGCTTGCCTTTAAAAACATCGTAAGTGCACCTTTTCCAAATATACTTCATAAACCAGACTTTGCACTTACAATTGCTAAGAAATTGTAAGTGAATCAATAACCGTAGAAAGTTCAGTTGTGTTTACAAAGATGATCCCCCCCCCCCTCCCCCAATACCGTCGAGAAAGCTTTTAGCACTTAATTGGGACGTCATTTCACTTTGGCATTTCTGCTTTGGCTGCTTTCTTCTTGTTTAAATTTTGATTAACTTAAAATTATTTAAAAAAGAAAAAGCTGAGTAGCTTTGAATAATATTGAACTTATTAATTTTTCATCACTGAATTAAAAAAAAAATATTTTGCTCTTTACATAGCATTTTAAATAAATCGAAAATATTGCTCAGCACTCAAAATGGGGAAAACATAGTCTCTTCATATTTATGATTGAAAATTTTATTTTGCTTGTATGCAAATATCTTATAGTACTAAAAATTACCCTAATCGTTGTTTATCTTGCGATCAAATTTAAGCTGTGACGAACTGAAATATTATTCTAAATTGGATGGTTTAACGGGAAAGTTTCGTTAACGCTAATTACTGGCACAATTTGAAAACTAAAGAGCTGTGTTTCAAGACTGTTGAAGTATTATGTCTAAGGTACAGAGTGATATAAAATTATGGCTAGTATAAAATATCTCCCAATTATTATGCTAAATTACGGTGCAGTTAGTAATTTATTATTTCACATTCAGTTCTTTTCAAAGTCCTGCAAAAAACATCTTTTAATGACATTGTCTCCCCAACTTATGGAAGGAGTTTTCAAATCTTAAATTTTGAGTTTTAACCCTTTAAACTTTTTTGAACTACAAATAAAAGCTTTAGAAATTTGTTGAAGAATATTCTTTTTTAAAATTTGAAATATTTTTACGGGGGATGAAATTCAGGATAGGATGGCAGGATTTCCGCCCTAATTTCTCAGATCTCCTCATTGAAAATAGACGGCAGGAGTCTCCTGCCCGCAGAAGTTTTTAGACAAAATTCAGTAAAAATTCGAAATTCAACATTATTTCATTTGTAATTATATCTAGATACCGATATTATATTTAAAAAAAAATTCTCCCTTCCAAAAAACTGCAATTTCCTCCATGTATAACTAAGTGGAAGGGGGTCTCCCTTCCATTCCAAAATTTGAATTTTAGCCTCTGATTTAGGACAATTCATCTAATTTGGTATAATTTCGAGTAAAAAATCAATGCTGTGGAGTCAGAGTCATTAAGAATGAGCTGAATATCTGTTACATCCCTACTTTATATATTTGTAAAGGAATCAGTTTTTAAATGTTGGAGGGGGGCAGTCTGTCCTTTTCCCAACCTACTGCAGCCCTGGTAAAAATAATTTAAAATACTCAACATTACAAATATTTTTGAGCTTTAGTAAAGTTCATTTCACATTTATATTAATTAGCACAGAGTTTCCCAAACTGGGATCCGTAGTGCCCTAGTGACAAAGTGAGACATGATAGAGCCCATGTCAAATTTCTGTTCGTCACCAAACAAAAAAGTAATAAATTTTAAATAATGAGTTATCTTTGCTTCTATGCTCTTACCACTTTATTTCTGTGATTTGTGTTCTGCAAAATCACATAAAAATAAAATTGTATTTAAATACATCAATGTATATATATATATATATATATATAAAAAAAAAAATTATATGACTTAGGGTACTGTGAAAAAATTCTAATTATCTGTTACAGTAAAAACTTTATTTTTTAGCTTATGGTTAGTAATGGACAATTGATAAAGAAATGGTTTTTAGTTGTACTAAGATATCATAAAAAAAGGAAAGTACAAAAGATAATTAAAATATTGAATTGTGAATCCGTGTAGAGTGCTTGGACATATAAATGCACTTAAAAGAAATAAACTGTTAAAAGAAATCAAAATGAGAACAAAATGCGGCTTATTCCTTATACCAGTTTCTCCTTTGGTAATGAGTGGATTCTTCTTAGCATTCTGCCAGCAGAGATCTAAACTCAGTGTGGCCACTTTGTTTTTAGTAAGAATGCAACTTTTTGGGAAAACATCAATTTCTCCAGTAAAGAAAAAAGAAAAAAACTTTTTAGCTTTAAAATTTCCATGTTCTACTGAATTACTGTTATAAAGAATATTTTTTAATGTTTGAAAATTCTATTGAATAAATTTTCTTTTTTCAGTGTGATTATCTAAGCTGCATTGGAGGCAACTCTGTGAAAGACGCAACCCGAAGGGTCCTGACTAAACTTGTGTCGACTAGTCTGTCATTGAAATATAACTGGAAGGGTACGCGAGGAGTGAAGTTGGGGTTCAGCACATTTACGCTGATCAACAAGTTAATTTTTGGTAAAATTACATTTTGTATTTTTAAAAATTACTTTATACGATTAATGCTTGATTATATATATATATATATATATATATATATATTGTATGTATGTATGTATATACAATGTAATTATATGTATATAGATACACAGTGAAATATTAAATATATTTTTCTGAAAGCTCACCCCCCACCCCCCTTCTACAATTACAAAAGTTACCACCAATAAGATGTCTAATGTTTTAAAAAATACAAATTTCTTCCTTCACACAATGTCTGCTAGTTTTCAATAAAAATTGGTAACTATGCTACTCTATCTGTATCTGCATAAGTTTTTAATTATAAAATATAAGTTTTTAATTATAAAATGCAATAAAATATTGCAACTTTGCATAAAGCTAATATGATAATAAATATACTAATGTCAAAATTTTTTTCTCAATTCTCTAGAACGTTGAAAAATTTAACTTTCAGACTAAGGACCTAACTTGTCTTAGCCCTAGATTGTTCTATAATGTGTTAAGTGTTTGCAATTAAATCCTGCATTGGGTCTCAAGCTAAAACCTATTCATAATTTTCAGTCCCCAGAAGTTTTAGGGTATTTCTCATTTTTATTGCATTTTTTCTATGTTAAACTTTTGTCTAAGGTTTTACATATTTTAGAAAGATCTTAATGTTATAATGTTTCAAGAAACATATTTAAGTAGCTTTAATGCAGTTTTAACCTGAGATAGGTCTATTTTTCTAGTTTACGCACAATGCATCTATTGTGAAATTTAAATATATGTTTGGTAATTTTACAATGGACTTTTTTTTTTAATAGGCGCAGTGAGGAGCAATCCAATTTGTTCTGCAGCGACGGAGCTGGAAGTGCATAATGTAATTAAGCAATGGCTTATGCATGCTAAAGACAGAGATGGGGGCAGGAATGCCAGAGCAAATGTGTTGTAAATGTTTGTAAATATAAATAATTGTAAAAAATAAATAAAATGTACTTTTCTGTTTTATAATTCTTTTGTTTCACAGAGAAAAAAAAATTCTGACATACACAGTTTAATTTATGTATTATTGATTAATCTTTTTTTTTTTCATTAAAATTGTTATATTCTTGTGATTTTTTTTAGTTCATTAATAAGTTAATAAATTATACTGTTTTGATGGCCACTTACAAACTAAACATAAGTGCTTGGTGGTGCTCTCCAATTTAAATTATCATTTATACAGAAATTTTAAAATGAGAACATTTTGATTTATAATTTTGTGTTTCGCAATAACATGGCCTATTTTTGTTGTAAAATTCTTTAAAATATCCCTCTGTAATAAAAAGTAAGAAGTACATAGTAGCATCTTTATAGTTTTGTCATTTTTCCAAAGTTAATCTGGAAAAAGTTTAATTATCGATTATGTGGATAAATTTTTCTCTAAATTATGTCTGAGAACATGAAAATTAACAATTTTATGTGGTTCAGAAGAAAACACTGCAGAAGAAAAAAACTTCCTTTTTTTCTTATTTTTGTATAGAAAAAGTTTTTTTATTAAAGCAGGAAGATCAACCAATATTTCAAGTCAACCTCCCCTCCCCCGCCGCGTACCTCTAAATATATCTATATATATCCATATCTCATCGTATATAAATCCATACCTCATCTTATATAAATCCATACCTCATCTTATATATATCCATATCTCATCTTATATATATCCATATCTCATCGTATATAAATCCATACCTCATCGTATATATATCCATATCTCATCATTTATAAATCCATACCTCATCGTATATAAATCCATACCTCATCGTATATATATCCATATCTCATCGTATATTCATCTAAAAGTTATCCTAAATTCATCGCTATGAAACTGAACTGCTCGTTTTTCTATCGCATTACTCACCAAAAGTCATCGGATATCGATCATCGGATTCTACTATTGCCGATGAGACATTTCGGAGCAGTTCCCGATGAGAATTCATCGCCATTCGTGAAGAATCCGATCATCGGCCGCTCATTGGGTGATCGGGTTTCGATGAATGGCCTTTCAAGGGTCGATGATATTTTGCTACTAGGGTTACTAGATCTTAATTCAAACGCAATATAAAATTCAATATTCAGCGCTAAGCAATCTTCTATGTCCAGGTATTCATAATATTAAAACTGGGAAATAGTGTAATTTTAGAGAAAAAAATCCAAATTCCCCTACAAAAATGCTCATCCCCACAATAAATTCTAAAAATTTTGTTAAATTTGTAACAAAACATACCTAAGAAGTGGAAGCGTCTGAATCAAATTTTCTTTTCTTTTTGGATGACGAACGAGTTCATCGCTGGAGTGCAAACATTATTATGTATCGAAAATAATTAAAAATTTAACTAAAATATAAGTAATACTTGATTGTAAATTAAAGTGCAGCATTAAACCGTAGCAGTGAGATTGGAAACGTTGAACGGATGATTTCCAGAGTCGTAATGCAATCAGTGATGGACCATAATAAGAAAAAAAAAAACATTTAAAATATAAGAGATGAGAGAACATCTGTAAATGAGATGCAATGCAAATTCAGTTCATCAGTTTTCCAATCGGCTCATCTACAAAAAAGATTTTACCAAAATGAGTGTTTGGACATGAAGTCATAAATAAATACAAACTGTTCTTTAAGTTTCTTGATGAGCATCCCTTCCTGGCTTGAGGGTTTAACCCATTAGGACAATTGTTGGCTAGGGGTCCTTCATTTTCTGACCCCAGCACCTACAACACCGGTTTATCAGAAAACAAAACTTCATCACAGTTGAGAATATTTTCCACGAAACTTATTACTTGTGCGATTCTATTCCCAAATTGCTGCCTTTGGGTAAAAAAGACATCAAGAAGGAAAGAAAACCCTCTGGAGTGATTGAAAGGATCTCTGTTTGTCTGTGTGTGGTACGGTGATTGAAGCCACCTTTCGCTGTAACCCCCCCCCCCCCAAGGTGATAAGGGGGTTGATTATAACGAGATGAAAATTCCTCTTTATTATGAGCTGCATACTTTGGTCATGATCACAACCCTTCAGAGAAAGAGGAAATAAAATCATATGCATATGTGTTTAATATTCTTAGGGAAAAAAATATGTGCTTTGCAAGGCTGTAGCCAGAATTTTTTTTGTGTGCCTAAATGTGCCTAAATAAGTAAATACCCAATGGGGGGGGGTTGAACCCCCAACCCCCCCCCTGGTTACGCCTATGATCTAAAACATGAACGTAAGATAGATATTATGTGAAAGATGTAAAAGAAAAGTTGCAGGGACAATACTAAAACAAGAAACGTATACCTACTGCATTGTATTTGTGTATTTTTTATTTTGTACTGAAGAAGTAGCAAAGAAAGAATCAAAATATTTGGTTTTTAGCTAACAAATATACAATTATCCTTGAATAAATAATAAGGAAACTTTTTCAAAAAAGGAAATACAAAGCAAAACCCTCGTCGAAATTACTTTTATTCCAAAATTTTCATTTGTGAACTCATCTTTCTTTTCATTTGTAATTGATATTATTAAAGTTCATTAATAAAATAATTGGTATTTATTCCGAGAAAGTTAATTAAGGGATCAATGATATAAAAAACTTTTTTGCTTTAAAAGGCAAGCGGACTTGCCAAGTTTTGAAAAGGGTCATCAGTAAAACTTTTGCGTGAATGCAATTACTTCATCGAAGCAATATTAACATTCGTGATTTAAAAAATATCAGCATATACTACAAGAACTAAATCAATTTATCTTTAATATTATTATTGGTTTCATTAAACGAACTTCAAAAACTATTTGCTTTGGTGTAAATAGATAGGCGTAGTTAATGATGTAAATTGATTTTTTTTTTTTGCTTTTCACTTTCTTTGAAGTGCAAAAACTTCATTAAAAAGTACATTTTCACTTTTCTTCACTAAAAAAAATATTTATAAATTACCATAAAAAAGTAAATAATTGCTCCGATTTGGTATGTACAATTTACATTTACCTTTTTAAAAGCCTATAAATTGTTTTGTCTCATACTCTCGGATGCAACTGGATTGAAAGTTTTCGTGGGCGTGTCAAAATGGCGAGCGTGAAAGTCCTCTTGCACTCAAGATGAAATATAAGATGGGACGAAAATAATGCTTAACACTACATTATTGATGTCCAAATGGCAGAAGCACGCATAAAATTTAACCAGGAAAGTTTTACAAAAGCGGATGCAATCAGATTTCAAAATCCGTAAAAAATTGTAGCTCTTGCGTAAAACACAGCTAAAATCCATTAATTTTACGCATTATCCGTAAAACTTGGCAAGTATGGACAAGCTAATCTGTACACTAAAGTGAACAGTACCACACTGTACTGTGCAGAAAATAAAACAAAAATAACGAGCTTTTGATTTAAGAATTAAAAAAAAAAAACAACTGTTTTTGCTTCTCGCTGCAAAACCCATTTGATTGCAGTTTTCTACGGTTACCATAAAGGTCATGAATAGAAGAAAAAAAAGAGTAAGAGATTGCCATCAATTCCGTAAACGCTGCACATATGCTTAAGTAGTGTTTAGTCGTATTTTCCTAATTGAAAATGATAGTTTTTTTTCCTTCGGGATGTTCACTTATAATCCGCAACGCAGACAATCTGCTTGTGGAAAATCGAGAGTTTTCTGGATGTTTTATAATCTCCACAGCAGAAATAAAAGTACAAAAGTCATAAATGCTAACACTATGCATTTTTCAGTGCGCTGAAATTATACATATTTAAACTAATGTATTATAAATTATATTGAAATTTATAAAGTAGGACACATACGAAAAACTTTAATCTTTTTATGGAGGTGGAAAAATATCAAAATGCTGAATTGTGATATATATATATATATATATATATATATATATATATACTCTTATAATATGACGTTTGATAATTATTTGTACTCATCTAATTGTAATACATGAAAACAACATTTGAATCGTTTATTTCGAAAAGGTAACATCTCCGTTTTGAAAAAGAAAGAACTCTCAGTATTAATTTATTAATTTTTATGGCATAATTAATCAAAAATCGTTTTAATTTACCAATGTTGCATTGCTATTACCTACTAAAATAAAATAGTAAAAGATCAGACAAGTAAAGTTTTCCAACTTTCCATATCCCTTTTTTCTATCTCCAGAAAAAAAAATTTTGTTTTAAGAATTGTTACCTTTTCGAAATAAACTATTCATTTAAAGCCCAGATTATTTGTTTATCGTTTTAACTTTTTAAGTTCATTCGGTACACTTTTCGACTTAACCGTTTATAAAACATTCTGGATATGAGTACAGATATGCTATACTATTAGATAAAATGTACTTAAGAAGAACCACAATAAAAGAAAAGTTACAATCAGATTAAATGTTATAATTAATTTACTTATATCTTAATTCGTACCGTGAAACTGAACAGTTGACTGATTTTTAGGAATTGTGCTTAAACTTGCGACAGTTTCACCAAAATTAATTGCAATTTTTTTTTATAACCGTTCAAAAATTTCGCAACAGCAATTTTACTATATAATTGCAATTCTAAAGTCACTCGGGTTTATTTTAAAGACGGGTCGGACTTACTTTGTCTCCTCTTTGATGGACGAATCCGTCGTGATAGACGAATACTTTTGCTATAAGGGACTAAAGTGGCAGATAACCAATATTGGTTAGACTAGAAAGTGCGTAGGATGCGCAGAGGTGACGACAATTTTGACATTGAAATGTTATTTTACTTATAATGACGTCAGTTGCAGAATATACACAAAAAATCTGCAAAATAAATTCAAGCAAACACTGTACTTGACATTGAAGTTTTTCGCATGAGACGGAGTTTTCATTACTGTAATAGAGGGAAACTGTGTCTTGAAAGTTTGTCATGCTATGTTGTCTGTTTAACCTACTTTTCCATCTTAAGATGTGTCACACGCTCAGGACATGACATATATACTAGGGTGGTGCGAAAAAATTCAAATTTCGGTTTTCGATTCGTAATACCGCGGAAAAGTTGTCTGTGGCCATTCTAAAAAAAATTTAAAAAAAAAGTTTTGAAATCGCATAATATCTTCCGATCGCGCATGCGCATCGAATTGACAAAAATTGACGATTTTCAAGGTTTTTTCGTATTAAAACAAAAATTAACTCCTGTTATGTTTTGATTCGTAATAGCGCGGAAAAGTTGTTTATGGCCATTGTAAACAAAACAAAAAAGAAAATTTGAAATCGCATAATATCTTCCGATCGCGCATGCGCGTCGAATTAACGAAAATTGACGATTTTTAAGGTTTTTTCGAGTTAAAACAAAAATTAGCTCCTGTAATATTTTGATATATTATAATTAATAAACAATAGAAATAGATGCAAAATTAATAAATTATATTATATTTAATAAATTAAACAATATTCATTTTTGCAAAAATTTAATATAATTAATGCTTACATTAATACTTCCTGTATTAAATGTTCTGTAAATCATCTAATTGCTACAATCCTGTCAACAACCATATCATTTCAAACTGTCTTTTTCACGGATAGAAACTTTGTAGTGTCATTTTTGTGAAAACTCAGGCATGATAGAACGGGATTCAAGCGTTGTTTTAATGTAGCCATCCCTTGACTCATATTCACAAACTTTCATTGATGCTTCTGAAAGCAGTTTCACACATCTTTCCACAGACTGCGTGTGGCAGGGGAAGTTCTTTACATTCCAGTTTGGTACTTCACCAGATTGTATGAAATATGTTATTTCATCGTTGGATATGTTTCGAAGCAGAGGTGGAGGAGAGAATTTTTCTGAGTTCCAATCAATGAGTTCTGTGTATTCAGTTGCGCTGAAGTTCAACTTTGGAGGTACATAATTTCTGACTGTTTTTCCTTTCGAAACACGTTCTCTACCTTTTAGAACTCTTCTCAAGCCAAGCTCCGTTACATGTATCCTCTTGTCGAAAATCATAGCGAACAATAAATTTTCATTATGTGCAAAGAACGCATTTCTTTCAATCACGGGGTCAACAACTTGCTTCAGGTTATCAGTCAAATAACGAGAAGTTTCAATGGATCTGTAAAGGTGAATAGGACCATCTGTAAAAATCTTGCCTACTTTAATTTTGAACCAGACAAGCATGTATGATTTCATAATGAATGCAACTCAGACTTTTAGCTCATCTGACGCACTTTCTGTACTAACATAAAGTCTAAGGACCCTGCTGGCTGTTGTAAGCCACCTGGAATGTGAAATAGGGTCAGGATTGTGATGAGACAAATCATTTGGACAATTGCCTATTTTTATTGCAAGGCAAACATTCAGAAAATATTTCTAATCTTTGCTCAATATATCTCGATCTAATTCTGGAGTTGTGCAATATATTTTTTGAAAACCTACCACTGACAGTGTTTCGCATTTGATAAGTTGCTGTCCAATATGCCCACAAAATGAATTAGGTCCCGTAGTTGCTCCATCTACATGCTGAAATATATGAAGGAATGGCAGTTCGATAAAATGCAGCAAACAGATGGACCTTTGCAATGGGCGTCCAATATAAATTTTTATTTGACGAATCACTCCATTTTTCACCCAGTATTGACGTTAGTACCATCGCATCCAACAATGCTTAGATCTTCCAGTGAAAATTTGTTTTTCTCCAGAAAGGACAGCATGCTATTTTGATGTCTTTAGCTGATCCGGAACATGGTGAGACATGACCAACATATGTAGAGACAGGCTCTTTAATTATGGAATAATGATCTTCCTTTACTGTCCCTCTAAATTTCTTTGATTCCATCTCTTCTATGACTAAAGTGTCATCTTTTCTCCCATCGAAATAAAGACCATGAAGCTGCTCTATGGCCTTTTGATTTTTGTTTTGGAGTTCAGTTCTATTGCAACTTTTTTCCCTTCGAATTTTATATCCATCAATAACTTGAGAAGAATCCCTTTCAGTTACAATGCCAATGTCCTCAAGCACGCTTGATGCAATAGCAGGAGTTGCTCTTTCGGATACTCCGTACCGATTGCTATGTAACGCTGTTGCATGTAACTTTATTTTCATTTGCCACGGAGTTGCTTTTTTACAGAGTTGTGTCTCTTATATTCAGATTCACTATCATTTATTTCATCCTCAGAAACATTTCGCTGCATGCTCATGTCTTCTAAAGAGTAACAAAAACAAAACCTTGAAAATCGTCAATTTTGGTTTAATTTATTAGTTATAATATAATTTATTAATTTTACATTTATTTCTATTGTTTATTTATTATAATATATCAAAATATTGCAGGAGCTAATTTTTGTTTTAACTCGAAAAAAACTTAAAAATCGTCAATTTTCGTTAATTCGACGCGCATGCGGGATCGGAAGATATTATGCGATTTCAAATTTTCTTTTTTTGTTTTGTTTACAATGGCCATAAGCAACTTTTCCGCGCTATTACGAATCAAAACATAACAGGAGTTAATTTTTGTTTTAATACGAAAAAACCTTGAAAATCGTCAATGGTTTGTCGATTCGATGCGCATGCGCGATCGGAAGATATTATGCGATTTCAAAACTTTTTTTAATATTTTTTTTACAATGGCCACAGACAACTTTTCCGCGGTATTACGAATCGAAAATCGAAATTTGAATTTTTTCGCACCACCCTAATATATACTCCAAATATAGAAATAATATTGTGCATATGAATAATATTTTCACTTCAATTAGGGACACAGTAAAAGCTCCATATAATAATGAAAATTAATGACTTTATTTATGTCTTATTACGAGTGCTCCAAAGCCAATCAGCCAACACTTAAACACGAGCAAATATGCGTGCATAAATAAATGTTATATATATATATATATATATCGCACTAACTTTTTATTTTTATTGTCAATGATTTTAAATTATTTAATTATTTTTGTAAAACCGGAGTCTACTTATACATGCTACTCATGGCGATAGACACCAAAGTCTTTTCCTTGCTTTCCAAATATAAACATTTGAATAAAATCATTCTTGTTTTTAAAGATTCCGTGCACTTTTTATTCATGATGATTTTAGAGTAATTCATGGGTTTCATGACTCTTCATCTCAATCAGAAAATTTATCTAAAAGCATGTTTGCTTTACCATTGGGTCCATGTCAACTGGACCAGTGGTCCCCACTCGACCATCTCCAATTTTGATAAAATTTGGCAAAGCTTCTGGAAGGTATAAAAACTAAGTTAGCCAAATTTTTAGACCTTGAAAGTAAAAACTCATGTAGCAATTTTCGCATAAGTTTAGGAACCAAAATGGCTGCCATTGAGGAACGAGCCAAGTAGCCATGTTTGTATGTACCTGGAGAGCCACATAATAACAGCACAGCCCCGAAATTTATTCTGGTCAGACAATTTTTTGTGCTTAATCTAATAGCGAAGTTTTAAAAGACCACCAAGAAAGTTCTTTTCTATTGTGTTCAGCCAGAGTTGGCTGAAAATTCAATTTGACAAATTTTTTAAAAACTTTATACTGCTCTAACTCGTCAGTAACTAAACTTATACACTTGTAACTTTGTATATATCTAAGTCAACCACGTGTCGACATATTCTGAAAATTTCAAACATTTCATGAAGTTGAATTTTGAGTTATATCTATCAAAAGATGCAGCGGTTTTCAAAAATCGCCAATTTTGATCATTTTTGAACCTTTATATCTGAGGGGGAACTTAATGATTGTTCTTCGTTCAACTTTCATTAGATAGAAGACACTTTCTCTACCAAGCTTGAAATTTTTAAGAAGGTGTTTCTTTGTAAGCTGGTAAACTGTTCAAATTTGAGTTAAAAACCATGGTGATATGTGCGCATTTTTAGCCTCAATTTATTAGCTTTTTTTGTTTTATTTGACAATTAAAAAGGAAGAAACTTGGGTTGGGTCCTGCAGGGCTCTCACATACTCGCATTTGACGCATAAATCAATATTATTTGAAAAAAATTGACTCATTTTTGAAAGAAGATGGTCAAACTTTGACAGGTAAAATTTCGAACAAAAGAAGTTCTAATACTGAAAAATTGATTTGCATTTTTGCTCAATATGATTTATTTTGTGAATTATTAATAAAAGAACTGAAAACGTTGTAAAATAAAAGCAGATGCAAAAAGATTACCTCGCGATTGCAGCAAAACACTCTTACTGTTCTTAACCGGCGGCATCAAAGAAACAAAAAATAAGCTAAAAGTATAAATTTTTCAGCAAATAAAGACTCAATGTGAATAATTTTAAACATTAAGATAAACTAATAAATAAATTAAAAGAAAATAAAATATGCAACCGCGATTTGCTGCAAATCGCGATTGCAGCAAAACGCTCTTACTTTTCTTAACAGGCGGCATCAAAGAAACATAAAAAAAAAGCTAAAAGTAAAACCATTTCAGCAAATAAAGACCCAATGTGAATACTTTTAATCATTAAGCTAAACTAATAAATAAATTAAAAGAAAAGAAAAACCTATTATGAAGAGTTTAAGAAATCCAATTTTTGGCAAATGACTAACGGTTTACACACCTACTAATGGCAATAATTGGTTTATTCTAAAACAATCATTACTTTTATATTAAAATGTTTGAATTAATAAAATGCCAGAGAATTTGGATTTGTGATGAATGATCAAAATTGGCAATTTTTTGAAAACCGTTATATGTTTATATAGATATAAATCAAAACCTAACTTAATTAAATTTTTGAAATTTTCAAAATAAGTTGACAAGTAGTTGACTTAGATATATACAAAGTTACAAGTGTATAAGTTTAGTTACTGACGAGTTAGAGCAGTATAAAGTTTTAAAAATTTTTGTCAAATTGAATTTTCAGCCAACTTTGGCTGAACACCATAGAAAAGAACTTTCTTGGTGGTCTTTCAAAACTTTGCTATTAGATTAAGCACAAAAAGTTGTCTCAGCAAAATAAATTTCGGGGTTGTCTTTTATTATGTGGCTCTCTAAGTACATCCAAACATGGCTACTTGTTTCGTTTGTCAATGACAGCCATTTTGGTTCCTAAGCTTAGGCGCCCCTTGCTACATGAGTTTTTACTTTCAAGGTCTAAAAATTTGGTGGATAAATAAGTCATTAATCTTTTCATATAGCCAGCCATTATGGCAACCAAACAAACTGCGAACGTCATCCTGAACAGAAAAAGAGGAAACATCAAGGGACAGTTAACCCTTTAGAAGGCGGTGGTAAGTATAGCTACCACTAAATTCATAAACTCATAAACGTTTCAATAAAGTACTTTACCTTTAAAGTACTTACTCGTTGTCAGAAATTTGTAAAGACTGTGGAAAGTATATTTACTACGAAATACATAATTCTTTTAATGTTTTCAAGCACCTTCTTCCCTTCCCCCCAAAAGGGGTGGAGTAAAAATCATGTAATTTTATTCAATGACCTATATGATTTGCTTTTTAAAAACTAATCTAAATTCGAAAATTATTTCAATATTCCACTACTAGAAGAAAGTGGCCTTATAAAGGGTTAACTAAAATCGAGAATGCAATAACTGGTGCGAATATGACACAGCGTGAATTAGAGTTGAAGAGTAGCACGGAACAAAGTCTAAAAATAAAGTTAGACGAGCTCCGAAACGAAGGATATTCAATCATCGAAGAACAAGGTTTAACAGAATTCGAAAACCTTATCACAGAGGTTGAAGACCAGCTTGAAGCACTTGAGGTGAGATTACTTGAATTATTAAATCCTAGTACTGAATTAAATAATCATACTCTTGTTGCTTGTAATAACAATTCCAATAATGCACAGATAAAATTACCTTCTATAGCATTACCCCAATTTTCTGGGTTATACACAGAATGGTTGCCGTTTAAGGCACAATTTACGACTCTTATTGACGCTGTGTCATATTCGCACCAGTTATTGTATTCTCGATTTTAGTTAACTGTCCCTTGATGTTTCCTCTTTTTCTGTTCAGGATGACGTTCGCAGTTGGTTCGGTTGCCATAATGGCTGGCTATATGAACAGATTAATGACTTATTCATCCAATTCTAACTCCGGCTCGACGGACCATGTTGCGTCGGAAGAACATGCTCAGTTGTGGTGGACTGTAATTTTCTTAACTAAGGAAATGTAGACTCACTACTAGTTGAAATAACAACTCATTTCAAACAATAACAATAAAGTTTAATTAGATGAGAAGGTTGAGAAATGGCAGCGGTGGGTGCGCCTTTAGTTGCCCGCACATGGGACGTACATCACACAACTCCCGGGATTCCCGTTACAGCTAAGTTACAGAGAGGGTGCTTGTTGCGCCCCCTACCAGAATTAAAGTTTACATAAGGAGGAAACATTGGCTAATGTAGTTTTATACCTACCATAAACTTTGTGCAAAATTTTATCAAAATTATAGATGGTCGAGTGGGGATGATTTTTAAAATTGGTCCAGTTGACATGGAATGACCCTATTGTCACGGGTGATTATGCTTAGACTTTGACGCTTTGAAACTGATTCTCTTATCTTGTTAAAACTGTTTGCTTGATTAAGCTTCTTGAAAAAGCTTTCATTTAAATAAAAACTAAAATATTTCTATGTATTTTAGAAAAATGAATTAGTATCAAAAATTTTATAAAATTTTAATGTGTTCGAAATTATTTTTACTTAGTAGTATCATTCGCAATTTCAGTTTCAGTGATTGATTGCGGGTGTAGGAGTTAAAGCTAACTATTTTACCTGCTACTTATTAATAAACATCTTGATTTATTTTTAAGGTAACTTTTTTACAACAATCTGAAGTTAGTCTGTATTTTTAAAGTGGAAGTTAAAACTCTTGATTCATACACAATTTGAACCCCAATACTAGCTGCGAATCAGTCAAATAAAAAAAAAATCCTCTTTTATAATAATAGATAAAAACGCAAGGATCTCATAAATAAGCAGCGCAGATGATTATTATAAGTCACATATACGATACAAGGTGTGATCCAAACCTTTTTACAGAACCAATTACTTTTTTTTAATTTACGTTTTTAGTTTTATTTTCAAATTTTTATTAATTATTATAACAAACGCTATTTCGTCGCACGGATTTTTTGTCTCATGTTCAATTGATGAAATCACAAGCATTAATGGGTAGTAGACGTTCTACAAGAGAACATTTTTGTGAACTTTAAAAACTATGAGTACAGCTATATTGATCCTCAACTAGTGCCCGGTATAAAACTAGTGACTTTGTCTTATAGTTTAACAAAATATCAGAGAATAAGTAGCAGTTACACTTTCTGGATTTAAAAGCAGTCGAGAGTTAAACGCATTTTGAGTTACTTCATAGTTTTCCAATTTTTTATGAGACAAAATTATTAGTTTACAAAATTATTAGTTTGAGTTACTTTCAAAAACTACTTGAAATCAAATAAATAGCCGAAGTCTGATATTGTTCTTTAACCAGCAACCATTCTCGAATATTTGCATCCATGTGCATTTCTATATAGAAGGTTTATTACGTAACATAATAACTAGTACTGTTTAATACTGTTCCAATTTTTTATTGCTGACTTTTTTACTCAACAAATGTAATTTTAGTGAGAAGAAAATTATGAAGCTAATTACAAAAAATATAGTGCATGTGTTTCAACTTTACAAAGAATACCTCTTCTAATGCAAAAACGTTATTATTCAAACAATTCGTTTCTGCGCAGAAGTAATTTTTTCCCTTTTTAAGTAGTCCCATTATTTTAACAGGAAGAATTTTCGATAATATTTCATATAAACATCTAATTGTTTTGAAATTTAATTTTTATTTTTTCTTTAATTTAAAGATTTTTTAAAACATAATATTTGATTAAGACATCGATGCATGATTTAAAATTTTTTTATTCATACATCGCTATGAAATGAAAAAATATCCAATCAATAGCTTAGTACATTGCTTAAATAGAAATTGATATTTAAAGGTTTCCTGAAGAAGGCCAGAATTTTCATCAAAAACCCGAGTAAGATGGTAGGATAGGGTGGGCTTTTTCAAAAAAAAAAAAAAAAAAGTTTTTTCTTTTTGAAAAACCGAGTTTATTAAGCAAAAAGTCACAATAACAGTTAAAATTGTTAAAACAATTACATACACTTGAATTCAAACACCCTCAAGGGTAATGATTTTTTAAGGGGGGCATATAAATTAATGGTATTCAATTTATTATTATATATTTATTTTTTCTGATTATCAAGTTTCGAAAATAAAGGGCATCAATAATTTCTAGTTGAGTACTAAAAAATGGTTTTAAAAAAGAGCTGAATCGAAATATTTTGAAGCGTTGTTCACCACACAACATTCTGGGCTTGACCAGTTTCTTTTGAGATAGTGACATGCTATACTAGAAGACCGGTTCTGTACCCGCCCTAAAGCATTTGGTTTTTCGTTTATGTTCATTATTGTGCGTTTTCGGCTACTAATCATTTTTAATAACTATTGCTTTTTACTATCAAAACATTCAACATGTTAATGACCCCGGATGTACACTGAAAATAGTCTCTCGAATATGCGCTTTAAGACCAAGATAAAATTAGAGATAATGATTTTCCTCAAAAACTGAAAGATTAAAACTTATTGATAATTACCAGAATATAAATTGAATTCTTCATAAAATGTTGAAATGTTCCTTTCTGAAATAATTATTGTCCTAGAATAAACCTGCGTTTATATATCTCAGAATTACCGGTCATGAATAATCATTTCCAGATGGGGCATCCGGTATACCGGACGTTAACTTTAAATGGCCGCAACATCAACAGTAGTGAATCTATTTTCATATAATTTGGTTTAATTTACTCTTTAGAGCTTTATGCATGATCGCTTCTCAAAATGTTTCAGAAAGAAGTTGGCAATGGTATTATTTTGCTTATTTACTTCAATCGCCTTCACCGAATGAAAAACTGAGTAGTAAAAAAAATATATAGTTTAATGTTATTGGGACTTGCTGCGTCGGAACATGCTCAGTTTTGGTGGACTGTAATTTTCTTAACTAAGGAAATGTAGACTTACTACTAGTTGAAATAACAACTCATTTCAAACAATAACAATAAAGTTTAATTAGATGAGAAGGTTGAGAAATGGCAGCGGTGGGTGCGCTGCGCCTTTAGTTGCCCGCACATGGGACGTACATCACACAACTCCCGGGATTCCCGTTACAGCTAAGTTACAGAGAGGGTGCTTGTTGCGCCCCCTACCAGAATTAAAGTTTACATAAGGAGGAAACATCCCCCGGGGATTGAAATAAAAATTTCAATAGTTAAACATGCATAATAACAACAATATAAGATAAGCAACGCAATGATAACACAATAGAATACACCAGAAAAATACAACAATAAGATACACTAAATACTGATAATGAAATATTACATAAAATTGCAGAAGAAAGAATCTTAGTTAATTATCCAATTGGTAAAATGCAAATGTCTCTAACATTTCTTTTAAGAATTCGTCCGTTTGGCAGACGTAAGTTGACAATTCTAATCAAATTATCTTTTCCCTTAAAAATCTCTGTTATTCTTCCCATTGCCCACTGAGTTGAGGGCAAATTTTCCTGTTTTAGTAACACCAAAGTTCCCTCTTGTACATCATTTTTCCTCAATCTCCACTTGGACCGTTCCTGAAGATTATTTAAATAATCCCGCTTCCATAAGGTCCAAATTCTTTGTGAAATTTTGGCAATTTTTTGCCATTTTGAAAGTCTGTTTTCAGAAATCTCAAGCAATGGGGGTTCAGGGACTGAAGTAATTGGCCTTCCAATGAGGAAATGGCCAGGTGTTAAGGCCTCAAAGCTGTCAATTTCTGTTGACAGTGGAGTGAGAGGTCGAGAGTTCAATACTCCTTCAATTTCTGCCAAAATAGTCAAAAACTCCTCTAAAGTCAAATTTTGGTTGCCAACTACCCGTTTTAGATGGAATTTGAACGATTTTTACCCCCGCTTCCCAAATGCCACCAAAATTTGGCGATTTAGGAGGAATAAAACCCCACTCGATGCCTTCTTGGGCTAAAAAATTACTTAAGTTTTCATCTGGAGAGCTAACCATTTTTAGAAGCTTCTTTAACTCAATGTTAGCTCCAACAAACGTCTTAGAATTGTCTGACATTATTTTTGAACATTTGCCTCTTCTGCCAAAGAAACGCTTCAAACTAGCAATAAAAGCTTGCGTGGTTAAATCCGAAACAAAATCTAAAGGTATTGCCTTTGTACATAAGCATACATATACTATACATAATTTTTATTCAATACACCTTTCCTTTGATTTTTGAATTTTATAAAGAATGGCCCACAGTAATCAACCCCTGATTTAGAAAAGGAAAAGCCTTGATTTACGCGTTCCTTTGGCAGATCAGCCATTAACTGAGAAGTGGCCACAGGCTTATTTTTGAAGCAAGTGATACAATCGTGAACAATTCGTCGACAAATATTTCTTCCATTGATCAGCCAAAACTTCTGTCTGATATGAAAAAGTAAAGCCTGTGGTCCTAAATAAAAATACCTTAAATGAAAATATCTTACAATAATATTAGTTAATCGATGATCATTAGGCAAGATCATTGGAAATTTTGTTGAGTAGGGCAAATCCGCTTGGGATAAACGCCCTCCAACCCGTAAGGTCCCCTTCTCATCCAAAAACACATTTAGAGAAGCAAGTCTGCTCTTACCTGATATGGATTTACCATTTTCCGAACTTGTAAACTCCTCTTTAAAAATATTTCGTTGAGCAGAGTTAATTAAAAACAATTCTGCAGATTTAAATTCCACACTGCTTAAGGGACCATTCCTTTTGTTCTCAGGATGTTTACAATTAAAGAGGAACCTAAAAACAAAACTAGATACACGAATTAACCTTAAATATTCATTAGATATGCTAAGAATATGATCAAATACACAGGAATCAATTTTAAGTGTAAATAACTTTTGTTCATTTGCTAATGAAGAGTCGTTATAAATGTTCTTTTTTAGTTCATGCTGATACGAGACTTCGTCAGGAGTCCCTATACTTACAGCACCGTAATGTTCACCACTGACCAGTAACTCCGGACCATTAAACCATTTAGAATTCTCTAAAAGATTCTCGCATCTGATTCCTCGTGTAAGGAGACTGGCAGGATTTTCAGGACCTGCGCAATGAAACCAGTGAGACGAATCTGTTAGAGTCTGAATTTCCCGTACTAGGTTAGACACAAAGGACTTCCACCTCGTAGCAGAACCCTTGATCCAATATAAGGTAATCTGTGAGTCTGTCCAATAGTAGGTGGATGATGGTGCTTTTTGGAGCAATACCTTTTTTACTTCATTTGCAAGGCGCGCAGCCAGTAAGGCGCCTAGTAACTCGAGGCGGGGGAGAGACATCCCTTTCAAGGGTGCCACTCGGGATTTAGCAGTAACCAAATTTACTGTTGATTTATTCGCAGAATTGATTTGTAAATACACAGCAGCCCGTATGCCTTTGGGCTAGCATCCGAAAAGGTGTGCAATACTAGGTCACTATTGTGTAAGTCAAATCCTTCAAAAACATTTCGCGGTACTTGTAATTTTCGTAATAAAGGAGCTTCCGAAATCCATCCTTTCCAAATATTCGTAATGTCAGGAGGCAAGTCTTCATCCCAAGACACCTTTCGTACCCAAAGTTCTTGAAATAAACACTTTAATCTGACTGTAAATGGCGATATCAGACCGAGAGGGTCAAATATTCTGCCTGCTGCTTGCAATATAGTTCTCTTTGTAATTTTTGCATTATCTAAAAATTCCAGTAAATTATCGATATTCATTACAAGTATGTCCAATTCAGGCTGCCAATAGATTCCTAAAACCTTATGCAGTTGTTTTTCATTCTCATTAGAAGATTGAGGTAAGATACTAAATCCTAGATTTTTCCATATCTCCATAAGTGGTTCGCTATTAGAAATCCACTTACGTAAATTCATGCCAGCTTCTAGCATTATTTTAAGAGAATCTTTTGAAATAGTTAACGCATCTTGGATTGTGTCAGCACCACTGACTAAATCATCTACATAAATAAAGTTGTTAAGCACCTCTGTCGCTAAAGGGTACTCATCTTGAAATTTGGAAACATGTTCTTTAATTGTTGCAGACAATAAAAAAGGACTAGCATTCAAGCCGAATGTTAAACGCTTAAAGCTATATATTAAAGTACAGAAATGTTCGTTGTCTGCAGGATTTTTATTCACAAAAAGAAAGCGTAAAACGTCTCTGTCCTTTGGATTTATAGAAATTTGTAAAAACGCCTTCTCAATGTCTGCCAACATAGCAATTTCGTTAAAACGAAAGTGCAACAACAAATGAAACACATTCGGGTTTAAATTACGAGCCGAATCTAAACAGTCATTCAGAGATAACTGACCTTGTTCGTGAGAACTAGCATCGAATACGATGCGACATTTAGTGTATACACTGTCTTGTTTTAACACAGTATGATGAGGTAAATAGAAAACTGGTCTATCAGATATCCTTTCTGAATTCTGAACAGGTTCAATAATGTTTTTGTCTAAATAATCATCTAATATTTCTCGATATTGTTCGAAGAGAGTTTTGTTACGTCTCATTCTTTTTATAAGACCCTTGAGTCGTTTTTCAGCTATATTGAAATTATCAGGTAAAATGTTCCATTCCCGAATCCAAGGTAGGGTTATTTCATAACGATTGTCCTTGAATGTTACAGTTTCATGAAACCTTTTCAAAGCCTGAACACTGTCAACACTAGTCGGATCATCTCTTATTCCTAAATCCTCATTCCCAAAACCTTTTTAAGTCAAATTCCCATTGATTTTCTAACAAATGACATTTAAATGTCGTATTGCCATTTTTATTATTCAATGTTCCCGTAACAATCCATCCTAGTTGTGAATTTTGCAAAATTACCGAACCATCATTTAATTTTATCTGACCATTTAACAATAATTCGTAAAATGTATCTCCACCCAATAATATTTGAATACGCTGCGGTTTATGAAATTCTGGATTAGCATACTTTAAATTTTCCGGCAAATGCAGATTAGAAATGTCAATTGGCCTAGAAGGGGTCAAATCCGTGATTTTTGGAACAACTAACATATTTATTGTTTTGCGAAAATTCCCCTCTTTATTGGAAATTGCTGCTGTAATTCCCTTTTTAACCTTACAAAAAGATCCATTTAACCCAGTGATTGACGTTTTGACATTAAAACGTTTTATTCCTAACATATTGCATACTTCCTGCGAACACAACGTAATCTGGCTGCCCGAATCCAAAATCGCATAAAATGGAAAAAAGGAATCATTTATACCCTTAATATAAACAATTGCTGTACTTAATAGTACATTTGAGCCTTGAATGAATAAACTGTTTATTGACTCTTTCAACGTGAGAGCTGACAAACGATTTGGGTTTGGTTCCTTATTGGCGCCAGTCTGGGATTCCTCACTTTCTTTCTCTTTGAAAGATGTTTTATTTTCTGTTATTACATTTTCATTCGAAGAGGAATTAATGTCCGATCTTTCTACGCGTGAATTATGAGATACTTTTTTACAAATTGTACTATGATGATTTAAAAGGCATGTCTTGCATTTATTGTTTAGCTTTTTGCAAAGGGAAACTTTATGAGTTCCTAAGCAATTATAACAGAGTTGAAACTTTCGTATACAGTTTAATCTATCTGCAACAGATAGATCTAAGTAACGCTTACATTTATATATCACGTGATTAAAGTTACATAAAGGACATAAATTTTTGTCATTCTGTAAAACAAAACTTTTTTCTTTCGTAAGGAATTCTTGCTTTGGTTTTGAAGCAAACGCATTGTGCATCGGGACGTTATCTAATGCTTGACTGCGTTTTAATAGGAATTCTATAAATTTGTCCCAGTTGGGAATTTCATTACAATCTAATGTCATTTCATACGACTGTCGCGATTGAACATCTATTTTTGAGAGAACAATATTCATCAAAATTGCTTCAGATAGATTATTTCTTTCTAACCCTAGTTGTTTTAAGGCTCTTAAATGGCTTAATAGTTTATCAATCAAATTTCTAATTTCCTTAGCACTTACGATTCTGACCTTGCTAATACTTAGTAGTTCTGATATGTGGCTGTTAACGATTAATCGTTTGTTTTCAAATCTTTTCTTCAAAGCGTCTAGTAATGATTCATAAGAATCATC
The DNA here is from genome assembly GCA_038502835.1 of Octonoba sinensis. Taxonomy (NCBI): domain Eukaryota; kingdom Metazoa; phylum Arthropoda; class Arachnida; order Araneae; family Uloboridae; genus Octonoba; species Octonoba sinensis. The sequence continues at coordinate 5,336,857 of CM076598.1, read as the reverse complement.
TATATTTTCCAATTGTTTTGCAGACCCGGTAAGGGATGACTGCAAATAGTATAGTTTTTGTGACTCGGTCAATGATTTATTTTCGTCAATTAGAGTCGTAAATTGTGCCTTAAACGGCAACCATTCTGTGTATAACCCAGAAAATTGGGGTAATGCTATAGAAGGTAATTTTATCTGTGCATTATTAGAATTGTTATTACAAGCAGCAAGAGTATGATTATTTAATTCAGTACTAGGATTTAATAATTCAAGTAATCTCACCTCAAGAGCTTCAAGCTGGTCTTCAACCTCTGTGATAAGGTTTTCGAATTCTGTTAAACCTTGTTCTTCGATGATTGAATATCCTTCGTTTCGGAGCTCGTCTAACTTTATTTTTAGACTTTGTACCGTGCTACTCTTCAACTCTAATTCACGCTGTGTCATATTCGCACCAGTTATTGCATTCTCGATTTTAGTTAACTGTCCCTTGATGTTTCCTCTTTTTTCTGTTCAGGATGACATTCGCAGTTGGTTTGGTTGCCATAATGGCTGGCTATATGAACAGATTAATGACTTATTTATCCAATTCTAACTCCGGTGTAGAAGGACCATGTTGCGTCGGAACATGCTCAGTTGTGGTGGACTGTAATTTTTTTAACTAAGGAAATGTAGACTTACTACTAGTTGAAATAACAACTCATTTCAAACAATAGCAATAAAGTTTAATTAGATGAGAAGGTTGAGAAATGGCAGCGGTGGGTGCGCTGCGCCTTTAGTTGCCCTCACATGGGACGTACATCACACAACTCCCGGGATTCCCGTTACAACTAAGTTACAGAGAGGGTGCTTGTTGCGCCCCCTACCAGAATTAAAGTTTACATAAGGATGAACCAGGACTTATTTGCCATGTTAAGTACTAATTTTAAATAAATATAGTATAAAGATTTATTACAAGGAAAATCTTTTAATTTGAACCTATTTTTGTCATAAAATTGAAATGTTTTGTATCGTACCTGCTATACCGAACATTCCGTCTCAGAAGTTGTAATATACAGTGGCCCAGCGAGAAGCTTTTCAAGAATTTTTTTTTCTTGTAACACACCCTTACTTCTATACATATATACACACATATATATTTACATGCACGTAATTTTAGTTCGTCATGTAAGGAGTTACAACCACCTCATCCCTGCCTAAACCACTGGTTCTATGTTTTACTATTCAGAGCAGAAGTTCTGTAAGTATGAGATGCTTTCAAAACTCTGATTTCAGTTTGCAATAGCTCAAGATCAATTTCCAATATCTTCTTTGGTGATAGAAAGGACTAGAACATTATGTTAAAGTCAAGGAAAGAAATTTTATATTTCTTCCTTTTTCTATGAAAATTTCTATGATGCTTCGGGGGAAGAAAAACAGGCTGGTCATCTTCTACTCCGCCAGTTCATCTAATATTGCACAAATCTGTCTGATGAGTGACGTGAGGCAGGATAAATGTTAACGTGCACCAGATTATGAGAAAAAACAAAAATAAAACTCGCTGTATTAAATTTATAAATTAATTAATTACTCATAAACTTAGTCATAATGCATATAATATGAAACATCATTCAATTTAATTAAAAATGCGTTTTACTAGAACTTTTTATCTCTATTTGTGATGAGTTATGGCCTATTTTATGTTAAAGCATATGTAAAAACGTGAATTTTTTACAAACTCAAAGCCTAATAATCAAAAAAAAAATCAAGATAAAAATCTAAAAATTCAGATTTTTAATTATCTTGAAGGATACAGTTGATAAGCCTATTTTGAAAGAAATAAAATAAGGTGAGGTAACATTCCTTGGATCAATTGTTATTGAATGACCCTAAAGCAATTTGATTAATAATTGACGGATAAAATTTGCAAACTGTTCCTTTCACATTTTTTTCATTTGGTATATTATATATATATATATACATATATGTATATAGCAGTGGACACCCGTCGATCGCGACAGCATTTTGGACAGTTTATATAGTTATGAAGAAGAAAAAAAAAATCAAATAACTTATGAATATGAAGGCAAACCTATAAATTATTTTTTTCCTTTCAGAAAATGTTTATTAATTTGTCAGAACATTCGCCGGACCTGAAAAAAAACTAGTAGTATTTTATAAAATTTAAAAGAAATAATATATTAGTATCTTAAATATTGTTTTGATGCTAGTTAACGGTTTAACCCCCCGTAATCTGAGTCAATCTTGGTGTTCGGCGAACTTGTAAAGTAGATCTTCAGTCATTTTAGGTTGCCGACCACTTATATATATGTGTGTGTGTGTGTGTGCATGTGTGTGTGTGTGTGTGCGTGCGTGTGCGTCTGTATTAACACTCTGTCCGGCGAGATTCTAGTGTTATACTATCGGGCGCGTTCTATAAGCCGCGTTTACACGATGCCAGTCGAAGAGACAATTGTCTGGAGACAACTTATTGGCATAAAGTTATTGGCTACGTGTGAACAATTCAGGCCATTTGGCGAGCCAACTGCCTCGACAGTTGTCCTGAAATCCAGTTGGCTCGAGGAGTAGACAGAGGACAATGAATTGGGCACAGTGAGGCCCCCACCACTCTGAATCACAGTTGTCAAGCCAGTTGGCGCCGTGTGAACGTTGCAGCCAATTGATTTACTTTGTGTTGTGCCAATTCACTCGTGTCAGTAAAGTCCCTCAGCCATTTTTCGTCATCAAATGCCATGCCAATACTTTCACCAGTGTGAACAGGTTCTCTTCCAACTTTCCTGGCCATGACATTCCCCCAACTGTCCAGAGACAATGGAGAAGTTGCATGGGTTTGTAAAATGGCTTGAATTTATATTTTTCTGAAAGATATTACTATACAGAGTGCGAATACAAACTTTAAAAAATGTTAAAACTTTTTAAACATGCTTAAAATTCGATTTAAAAGCAGAGAAAAACGTAAACATTGACACGTGATCAAAAAACGCTCCCTCATTGGTTTGACGTCAATCGACACGCGTCCCTCCGCAATAGAAAACTTGCCGATTTCTACCCGTCTTATGTCTAGTGTTTCCACCGCATTCGCATGTAAATTTGTAGCTATGGTGTTTCACCCTCACCTCTTCCAACCTTTCTAAGCTAAAGAATAGTTATATTTTTATTTATTTTTAACTATGCATTACATAAGTTGATTCCTTTTAAAACTGAATAATTTAGATTATAGTAATTTTTACGATAGAGTTCAGCAGATTTTTTAAGTGGCAACAGACAATGCATCAAAGTTGTATTTTCTCCCTAGCTTTTTATTTTTAAGATAACATCCCAATTTTTTACTGGCACTGTAATAAAGGAAATCAACACACAAAAAAAAAAAAAGTTAAACATTTTATCCACAAGCGCTATAATCCTAAATGTGTTATTAAAGGGGAAGGAAGGAAGGAAGAAAAAAATCAGAAAATACTCAAAAGCCTTTTGATTTAAAAAATCTGTTCAATTAATATTTTAACTATAATTTAGCTTTGTCCACTTGGATCAATATACAATGTTTATTATATTAATTTTCCATTATTCTGTCGATTTTTTAAAACTGACGATTTTTTTTACTAGCACTGTAATAAAAAGGATCGAGACAAAAGAAATAAAAAACCATTTTAACCACAAGTGCTATAATCTCAAATGTGTTGAAAAATAAAAATAAATAAATAAAGGAAGGAAGAAAAAAGTCAGCAAGTACTTAAAAATCTTATGACTTGAAAAATCTGTTTAATTAACATTTTAACTAAAATTTAGTTTTGTCCACTTGGATCAATGTTCATGTTTTCCATCATTCTGCCAATTTTTTGAAACGGTTGAAAAGCGAATAAGGGACCGTCCATAAAAGATGTCACGGTTTTTCCCATATATTTGACCCCCTCCCTCCTGTGTCACAAAATGTCCCATTTCATCATAACCCTCCCCTTTCCTTTGTCACATGACAAACTATGTTGTATAAGCATGATGACACACTTCTTGTTACCCCCTCCCCTTTCCTTGTCACAATTCCCCCCCCCCCCTTGAGGCGTGACATCATTTAGGAATGTTCCCTTAGCAAGGATAAATGGAATTAACTCCTAAATGCTCCCCTTTGCTGCGCTCTTCTTTATATATAGAAAATAAATTTTCATTCAGTATCTAAGTTTTATTAATTTAACGTCAATAATTTATTAAACACCAGAACAATTCAGTACTATTCATATTGCCTCAAAGGCAATGTTTTATTTTCTCCAAAAATTGTGTGTGCTATATTTCTTGTTAACACCAAACCTATTACTGACATTACTTTTACTTAATTCTTCCCCTATCCCTTACCGACAATGCTTTCTTTTTTAGCAGACTCTCCCATAAAAGTTATTCTTAAAAAAACATGAAGGCTAATGTATCAAAAGTTCATTAAGTAATTTAATAAATATTGAAAATTAAAAATACTGAAAGTATTGTTATGAAATGGGGATATGTGTGCCTGCCTGTTCTTTCTACCTCCCCCCCCCCCCGTCTCATTTCTTTTCTTTCTTTTTTTATTTTGCGCTAGTAAGGGGCGGGGGCGAATGAAGAATCCATTTGAAAGATCTCAGACCTAACACCTCATTTCCATGCTTCACTTTTTTTTTATTCAAACGTTTTTTCATTCGATTTAGTGCATTTTCGAAGAAAAAAACTAACAGCAAAATTTGAATTATTAATAGAGGTTCGGGGCTCTCCACCGCAATTATTTTCAAACTGAAGCCCAAAAAACGTTACTTAAAACTATCTTTGATGGGAAGATGGGAACTCTCCATCAGAAAATTTTGGAACTTGAAGTGCTGAGCACAATTTTAACCTATTTTTGGTAACACAAAAGGTGATCATCAGTACCTGGCTTTACCCTTTGATTCATCGTTTCGTCTGCTGTGACACAAAATCAGACTGGAATATATTCAAGTAGACACCTGCTAAAAATTCTCGACAAACTTGAATACTTCCGAGCCCTTACAGAAGTAAATAAACTAGTGAAGTTAAAAAAAAAAGGATTTACTTAAAGCTGAAATTTTATTAGAGGCACAGTTTAAGATATTTCCTGTTATAAGTATATGTAACATTCACGTTGATGGAATAAGTACACTAATTAAGAGTTTTATTATTTTATAAACAGTGGCATTATTTTGCATTTTAAGTTACTATTATTTCGTAAACTGTTAAAAAAACTTCTTTACTTCAAAACTAAGGGCGCAAATTAAAGAACTCTGAATTCCATCTTTAAAAGAGTAGCAACTTAAGCTCCCCCCCCCCGAAATTATGGCCCTATCCTAGCAAAAATAAAGTTAATTTTAACCCTGTATATCAAAGCGCAGACTGTGGGCAACATATCGTTCGACCTCTGTGTTTGTAATTTTCCTTAAAACTTTAAAACCCTGAAATGCGAGTATTTTATTTTATTTCCTTTGTATTTATTTTTATTTGCACCTATTTATTTATTTTTGTTGTTGCCGTCTTCTCGAATCCAAAAAATAAAAAAATTGAAAAGTGATAGATAATGAATAAAATGAAATCCTGAGAAAGAAAAGGAAAGAAAGAAATCACACATGAAATACGTGTTTTATTTTTATTTTATTTATTCATTTTTGTTAGTACCTCGAATCCAAAAAATCAAATTAAACCAAGATTATAAGTGATTGACGATTAAAGAACAACTGAAATATGTGTTTATTATCATTTTATTTATTTATTTTTGTTAGTACCTCGAATTAAAAAAAATCAAATTACACCAAGATTATAAGTGATTGAGGATTAAGGAATACCAACTCGGCTCGTGGCTTTTAAAGAACCCAAAAGAGTTTTTTTTTTTTCACGCCTCTTATTACTCGAATTAGAACAACATGGTTCTATGCAGCATCTGTATGCATATTTCTTGGATTCTAATACTTTGAATCATTGTTATTGTTAAGGATATTTTAAAGCGGTTAACATGCATCCACTGATCTCTATACTAACCTGGGACCCTACCACGAAGGTCTCGGAAACCTGTCGGAAACAAAGTCGCTAGGCGAAAAACCAGTTTTTCTCCCCGCGTGACGTCACATTCCGGGATCCGCAAGTAAACGCTACTATGAAGCTCACGGGAAGCGTCTGGCTGCCGACTAGTGCTCCCGAAAACTTGTCACCTGGGTAGGAGCGGGTGAGTTCGCATTGTCGGTAGCGAGTAGTTTTGCTATTCACGCGATTTTTGAATTCTTGCCAACTGTCCAGAGACAATGGAGAAGTTGCATGGGTTTGTAAAATGGCTTGAATTTATATTTTTCTGAAAGATATTACTATACAGAGTGCGAATACAAACTTTAAAAAATGTTAAAACTTTTTAAACATGCTTAAAATTCGATTTAAAAGCAGAGAAAAACGTAAACATTGACACGTGATCAAAAAACGCTCCCTCATTGGTTTGACGTCAATCGACACGCGTCCCTCCGCAATAGAAAACTTGCCGATTTCTACCCGTCTTATGTCTAGTGTTTCCACCGCATTCGCATGTAAATTTGTAGCTATGGTGTTTCACCCTCACCTCTTCCAACCTTTCTAAGCTAAAGAATAGTTATATTTTTATTTATTTTTAACTATGCATTACATAAGTTGATTCCTTTTAAAACTGAATAATTTAGATTATAGTAATTTTTACGATAGAGTTCAGCAGATTTTTTAAGTGGCAACAGACAATGCATCAAAGTTGTATTTTCTCCCTAGCTTTTTATTTTTAAGATAACATCCCAATTTTTTACTGGCACTGTAATAAAGGAAATCAACACACAAAAAAAAAAAAAGTTAAACATTTTATCCACAAGCGCTATAATCCTAAATGTGTTATTAAAGGGGAAGGAAGGAAGGAAGAAAAAAATCAGAAAATACTCAAAAGCCTTTTGATTTAAAAAATCTGTTCAATTAATATTTTAACTATAATTTAGCTTTGTCCACTTGGATCAATATACAATGTTTATTATATTAATTTTCCATTATTCTGTCGATTTTTTAAAACTGACGATTTTTTTTACTAGCACTGTAATAAAAAGGATCGAGACAAAAGAAATAAAAAACCATTTTAACCACAAGTGCTATAATCTCAAATGTGTTGAAAAATAAAAATAAATAAATAAAGGAAGGAAGAAAAAAGTCAGCAAGTACTTAAAAATCTTATGACTTGAAAAATCTGTTTAATTAACATTTTAACTAAAATTTAGTTTTGTCCACTTGGATCAATGTTCATGTTTTCCATCATTCTGCCAATTTTTTGAAACGGTTGAAAAGCGAATAAGGGACCGTCCATAAAAGATGTCACGGTTTTTCCCATATATTTGACCCCCTCCCTCCTGTGTCACAAAATGTCCCATTTCATCATAACCCTCCCCTTTCCTTTGTCACATGACAAACTATGTTGTATAAGCATGATGACACACTTCTTGTTACCCCCTCCCCTTTCCTTGTCACAATTCCCCCCCCCCCCTTGAGGCGTGACATCATTTAGGAATGTTCCCTTAGCAAGGATAAATGGAATTAACTCCTAAATGCTCCCCTTTGCTGCGCTCTTCTTTATATATAGAAAATAAATTTTCATTCAGTATCTAAGTTTTATTAATTTAACGTCAATAATTTATTAAACACCAGAACAATTCAGTACTATTCATATTGCCTCAAAGGCAATGTTTTATTTTCTCCAAAAATTGTGTGTGCTATATTTCTTGTTAACACCAAACCTATTACTGACATTACTTTTACTTAATTCTTCCCCTATCCCTTACCGACAATGCTTTCTTTTTTAGCAGACTCTCCCATAAAAGTTATTCTTAAAAAAACATGAAGGCTAATGTATCAAAAGTTCATTAAGTAATTTAATAAATATTGAAAATTAAAAATACTGAAAGTATTGTTATGAAATGGGGATATGTGTGCCTGCCTGTTCTTTCTACCTCCCCCCCCCCCCCCGTCTCATTTCTTTTCTTTCTTTTTTTATTTTGCGCTAGTAAGGGGCGGGGGCGAATGAAAAATCCATTTGAAAGATCTCAGACCTAACACCTCATTTCCATGCTTCACTTTTTTTTTATTCAAACGTTTTTTCATTCGATTTAGTGCATTTTCGAAGAAAAAAACTAACAGCAAAATTTGAATTATTAATAGAGGTTCGGGGCTCTCCACCGCAATTATTTTCAAACTGAAGCCCAAAAAACGTTACTTAAAACTATCTTTGATGGGAAGATGGGAACTCTCCATCAGAAAATTTTGGAACTTGAAGTGCTGAGCACAATTTTAACCTATTTTTGGTAACACAAAAGGTGATCATCAGTACCTGGCTTTACCCTTTGATTCATCGTTTCGTCTGCTGTGACACAAAATCAGACTGGAATATATTCAAGTAGACACCTGCTAAAAATTCTCGACAAACTTGAATACTTCCGAGCCCTTACAGAAGTAAATAAACTAGTGAAGTTAAAAAAAAAAGGATTTACTTAAAGCTGAAATTTTATTAGAGGCACAGTTCAAGATATTTCCTGTTATAAGTATATGTAACATTCACGTTGATGGAATAAGTACACTAATTAAGAGTTTTATTATTTTATAAACAGTGGCATTATTTTGCATTTTAAGTTACTATTATTTCGTAAACTGTTAAAAAAACTTCTTTACTTCAAAACTAAGGGCGCAAATTAAAGAACTCTGAATTCCATCTTTAAAAGAGTAGCAACTTAAGCTCCCCCCCCCCCCCCGAAATTATGGCCCTATCCTAGCAAAAATAAAGTTAATTTTAACCCTGTATATCAAAGCGCAGACTGTAGGCAACATATCGTTCGACCTCTGTGTTTGTAATTTTCCTTAAAACTTTAAAACCCTGAAATGCGAGTATTTTATTTTATTTCCTTTGTATTTATTTTTATTTGCACCTATTTATTTATTTTTGTTGTTGCCGTCTTCTCGAATCCAAAAAATAAAAAAATTGAAAAGTGATAGATAATGAATAAAATGAAATCCTGAGAAAGAAAAGGAAAGAAAGAAATCACACATGAAATACGTGTTTTATTTTTATTTTATTTATTCATTTTTGTTAGTACCTCGAATCCAAAAAATCAAATTAAACCAAGATTATAAGTGATTGACGATTAAAGAACAACTGAAATACGTGTTTATTATCATTTTATTTATTTATTTTTGTTAGTACCTCGAATTAAAAAAAATCAAATTACACCAAGATTATAAGTGATTGAGGATTAAGGAATACCAACTCGGCTCGTGGCTTTTAAAGAACCCAAAAGAGTTTTTTTTTTTTCACGCCTCTTATTACTCGAATTAGAACAACATGGTTCTATGCAGCATCTGTATGCATATTTCTTGGATTCTAATACTTTGAATCATTGTTATTGTTAAGGATATTTTAAAGCGGTTAACATGCATCCACTGATCTCTATACTAACCTGGGACCCTACCACGAAGGTCTCGGAAACCTGTCGGAAACAAAGTCGCTAGGCGAAAAACCAGTTTTTCTCCCCGCGTGACGTCACATTCCGGGATCCGCAAGTAAACGCTACTATGAAGCTCACGGGAAGCGTCTGGCTGCCGACTAGTGCTCCCGAAAACTTGTCACCTGGGTAGGAGCGGGTGAGTTCGCATTGTCGGTAGCGAGTAGTTTTGCTATTCACGCGATTTTTGAATTCTTGCCAACTGTCCAGAGACAATGGAGAAGTTGCATGGGTTTGTAAAATGGCTTGAATTTATATTTTTCTGAAAGATATTACTATACAGAGTGCGAATACAAACTTTAAAAAATGTTAAAACTTTTTAAACATGCTTAAAATTCGATTTAAAAGCAGAGAAAAACGTAAACATTGACACGTGATCAAAAAACGCTCCCTCATTGGTTTGACGTCAATCGACACGCGTCCCTCCGCAATAGAAAACTTGCCGATTTCTACCCGTCTTATGTCTAGTGTTTCCACCGCATTCGCATGTAAATTTGTAGCTATGGTGTTTCACCCTCACCTCTTCCAACCTTTCTAAGCTAAAGAATAGTTATATTTTTATTTATTTTTAACTATGCATTACATAAGTTGATTCCTTTTAAAACTGAATAATTTAGATTATAGTAATTTTTACGATAGAGTTCAGCAGATTTTTTAAGTGGCAACAGACAATGCATCAAAGTTGTATTTTCTCCCTAGCTTTTTATTTTTAAGATAACATCCCAATTTTTTACTGGCACTGTAATAAAGGAAATCAACACACAAAAAAAAAAAAAGTTAAACATTTTATCCACAAGCGCTATAATCCTAAATGTGTTATTAAAGGGGAAGGAAGGAAGGAAGAAAAAAATCAGAAAATACTCAAAAGCCTTTTGATTTAAAAAATCTGTTCAATTAATATTTTAACTATAATTTAGCTTTGTCCACTTGGATCAATATACAATGTTTATTATATTAATTTTCCATTATTCTGTCGATTTTTTAAAACTGACGATTTTTTTTACTAGCACTGTAATAAAAAGGATCGAGACAAAAGAAATAAAAAACCATTTTAACCACAAGTGCTATAATCTCAAATGTGTTGAAAAATAAAAATAAATAAATAAAGGAAGGAAGAAAAAAGTCAGCAAGTACTTAAAAATCTTATGACTTGAAAAATCTGTTTAATTAACATTTTAACTAAAATTTAGTTTTGTCCACTTGGATCAATGTTCATGTTTTCCATCATTCTGCCAATTTTTTGAAACGGTTGAAAAGCGAATAAGGGACCGTCCATAAAAGATGTCACGGTTTTTCCCATATATTTGACCCCCTCCCTCCTGTGTCACAAAATGTCCCATTTCATCATAACCCTCCCCTTTCCTTTGTCACATGACAAACTATGTTGTATAAGCATGATGACACACTTCTTGTTACCCCCTCCCCTTTCCTTGTCACAATTCCCCCCCCCCCTTGAGGCGTGACATCATTTAGGAATGTTCCCTTAGCAAGGATAAATGGAATTAACTCCTAAATGCTCCCCTTTGCTGCGCTCTTCTTTATATATAGAAAATAAATTTTCATTCAGTATCTAAGTTTTATTAATTTAACGTCAATAATTTATTAAACACCAGAACAATTCAGTACTATTCATATTGCCTCAAAGGCAATGTTTTATTTTCTCCAAAAATTGTGTGTGCTATATTTCTTGTTAACACCAAACCTATTACTGACATTACTTTTACTTAATTCTTCCCCTATCCCTTACCGACAATGCTTTCTTTTTTAGCAGACTCTCCCATAAAAGTTATTCTTAAAAAAACATGAAGGCTAATGTATCAAAAGTTCATTAAGTAATTTAATAAATATTGAAAATTAAAAATACTGAAAGTATTGTTATGAAATGGGGATATGTGTGCCTGCCTGTTCTTTCTACCTCCCCCCCCCCCCCGTCTCATTTCTTTTCTTTCTTTTTTTATTTTGCGCTAGTAAGGGGCGGGGGCGAATGAAAAATCCATTTGAAAGATCTCAGACCTAACACCTCATTTCCATGCTTCACTTTTTTTTTATTCAAACGTTTTTTCATTCGATTTAGTGCATTTTCGAAGAAAAAAACTAACAGCAAAATTTGAATTATTAATAGAGGTTCGGGGCTCTCCACCGCAATTATTTTCAAACTGAAGCCCAAAAAACGTTACTTAAAACTATCTTTGATGGGAAGATGGGAACTCTCCATCAGAAAATTTTGGAACTTGAAGTGCTGAGCACAATTTTAACCTATTTTTGGTAACACAAAAGGTGATCATCAGTACCTGGCTTTACCCTTTGATTCATCGTTTCGTCTGCTGTGACACAAAATCAGACTGGAATATATTCAAGTAGACACCTGCTAAAAATTCTCGACAAACTTGAATACTTCCGAGCCCTTACAGAAGTAAATAAACTAGTGAAGTTAAAAAAAAAAGGATTTACTTAAAGCTGAAATTTTATTAGAGGCACAGTTCAAGATATTTCCTGTTATAAGTATATGTAACATTCACGTTGATGGAATAAGTACACTAATTAAGAGTTTTATTATTTTATAAACAGTGGCATTATTTTGCATTTTAAGTTACTATTATTTCGTAAACTGTTAAAAAAACTTCTTTACTTCAAAACTAAGGGCGCAAATTAAAGAACTCTGAATTCCATCTTTAAAAGAGTAGCAACTTAAGCTCCCCCCCCCCCCCGAAATTATGGCCCTATCCTAGCAAAAATAAAGTTAATTTTAACCCTGTATATCAAAGCGCAGACTGTAGGCAACATATCGTTCGACCTCTGTGTTTGTAATTTTCCTTAAAACTTTAAAACCCTGAAATGCGAGTATTTTATTTTATTTCCTTTGTATTTATTTTTATTTGCACCTATTTATTTATTTTTGTTGTTGCCGTCTTCTCGAATCCAAAAAATAAAAAAATTGAAAAGTGATAGATAATGAATAAAATGAAATCCTGAGAAAGAAAAGGAAAGAAAGAAATCACACATGAAATACGTGTTTTATTTTTATTTTATTTATTCATTTTTGTTAGTACCTCGAATCCAAAAAATCAAATTAAACCAAGATTATAAGTGATTGACGATTAAAGAACAACTGAAATACGTGTTTATTATCATTTTATTTATTTATTTTTGTTAGTACCTCGAATTAAAAAAAATCAAATTACACCAAGATTATAAGTGATTGAGGATTAAGGAATACCAACTCGGCTCGTGGCTTTTAAAGAACCCAAAAGAGTTTTTTTTTTTTCACGCCTCTTATTACTCGAATTAGAACAACATGGTTCTATGCAGCATCTGTATGCATGTTTCTTGGATTCTAATACTTTGAATCATTGTTATTGTTAAGGATATTTTAAAGCGGTTAACATGCATCCACTGATCTCTATACTAACCTGGGACCCTACCACGAAGGTCTCGGAAACCTGTCGGAAACAAAGTCGCTAGGCGAAAAACCAGTTTTTCTCCCCGCGTGACGTCACATTCCGGGATCCGCAAGTAAACGCTACTATGAAGCTCACGGGAAGCGTCTGGCTGCCGACTAGTGCTCCCGAAAACTTGTCACCTGGGTAGGAGCGGGTGAGTTCGCATTGTCGGTAGCGAGTAGTTTTGCTATTCACGCGATTTTTGAATTTTGCGGCGGAAAATTGAATCTTGAAGGCGTGGAAAAACTGATTATTGCCTTATACAAGAAGTGATAGCGTAATATAGATCTAAGTATCGAAATTGATTTACTAGTAAGAATTTTGTACTTTGAAATTAAAAGATTTATTTATATGCAACAACGAAAAAAATGATTTTTGAATGAAGTTTTATTATTTTCGAACAACAGAACGTATTCATTAACGAGAATCAATGCATTAATTGAATTGAGTGCCGCAATGCTTATAAAGTTAAAAGATGAAAAGAAGCTGTGGTGTGTATTCAATGAGCTGTTTGATTGATCAGTCGATGATTTGATTTTAATATTTCCTATATTTTACAAAAAAAAAAAAAAAAACTCGCATTCGCCGTACTGAAATTCATCAAAAATACCAAATTTGATTAGTTTCCAACATTTATATTCAATCACTAATTTATGTCTATATCGTTTAAGGTGTTTTCTGCTTTAAGTAATACTTTTCGTTCAATTTTTAATAGAATCAAGTAGTATCGGTGTACGTGCTATGTTATGCAAAATCTTAATAGATAAATTGAATTTATAAAAATAAATTGGTAACTTTAGGATCGTGAAAGACCTCCCTCTTTCCCACTTCAATATTAAAATCTTTGCTCAAACTAGCTTGGCACTTTTAAACTTTTTAATATTTTTATATTACAATAGAACTGGATTTTCATAATCCCTTCCAAATGTTCTAACACTTTATACATAGTTTTCAAAGCACCCGCAGCACAATTTGAGTGGGTGGGGGGGGGGGGGGGCGAGTTCACGCCTTCATTTTGAAACTGCTTATTCAGCTTCAATGTTAAACGATTTTGATTTTTTCTATATCGCATATAAAGTACATTTTTATGACCCGTTTTATATGTTCTAATTTGAAAACTTTCTATTGTTTACAAAATATGTGCCTCGCATCGGCGGGAGGAGGGGGGGGGGAGGGGTTATTCCCTTTTAGAAATTTAGTTCTCCCCGTATTTCTTCTAGGAAAAAGAAACTGAAATAATGTCGAGTAATACAATTATAACGAAATATATAATTAAGATAATTAAATACCTTTTTGTCGGATTAACAACATACCGAGTTGATAAAAGTTTTATGCTCCGTGCTAGCTCTAAAATTTTGAGTTTAAAAAGTCATAGCTAATTTATAGCATAAAATACTATTTTTAGAATCAGGAGCTGCCCCCCCCCCCCCCCGGGCTGTGTTCAGACTTGATTATGGCAACTTTCGATCTTCAAATATCAAAATTATTTCCATGTTGCACTTACATTATTTTTTTATTATCGGCTGCAAATATTCTAATTTTAAAATTTTCTATTGTTTCCAAATCATGAGTTTCCTCATGGGGGGGATCCCTCTTGAAATTCAGTTTTTCGATGCTCCTTCAAGGGAAAAAAATAATGACTCATGTAGCAAAGCACAGCAAAATATTTAAATAAAATTATGAATAATATGATTATAATAAGCTTCTTGCATCACTAGCAGCAGCTAGATGATGCGGTTTGTTTAATGTGCGAATTAGAAATGAATTAGATCACAGCCGTTACAAACAATTTCCCAGAATAATTTTTCCCCCTTATTCGATACAAATTTAAATGTTTAATATCAATTTACTTTAGGCTGTTATGAATATTCCTGTAGTCAGATGGCAAAATGTGATCTGAGTTTTTGCTAATTTTAGAGGCGAACAATTTCAAAGTTCTCTGCACGATGTATAATCGGGTAATTTATTTACGTTACGGTTACCTTATAGTATATTATACCCTATATTATACTTTGCTACCTTATAAATTTCATTAAAATGTCCCCAAGACCCCAAGTACGTAATTATATCATTTGCGCTAATAAAGTGAGTATTGCATTTTTGCCATCTGACAACAGATTGAACATAATTCATTAATAAATTTTTCCTTTTGCTGCTTTTAGACCTGTTGTTACCTAATTTTGAGTCTTTTTACGCCTTTTTAATCGCCCCAAACTGTAAATTTTCCGTGGTATTAAGACTTGATAAAAACATTTTTGCAATCTTTGACGCACTCTAATTGATAATTTATACAAATAAAATGCTATCTTTAGATAAATCAGAGATCGTTCGCAGGCTTGCTCTCCATTTCATCTAAAATAATTAAAAATTAGTATTTTCTCCTTGATATAAAAGCGGAGCAGCGAGCGAGCGCGCACGTACAAATATTTCCGAAAAGGCAAGCGAAAACACCGTTGACGGAGCTATCATTTGATTGGTCAACCGCTTTTCACTTCTGAGACGCGAGAGCAAGGGAGAAAATGGTCACTCGAGATCGTCGTGGTAGGGTCGAATGGAGTCAACCGACTATTTTCTCGGCGTATCTCGGATTCCGTGAGGGAGAACTAGACGTCACGAGTAGTTGACGGGACCTTTGTGGTAGGGTCCCCTGGATCTCCTACTACACCCCGGCCAAGTGAAGCCTCTTTTCGGGTATAGTTCCAGCTCCTAGTTTGGCTACTTTATCGTTAACTTGGCATAAATTTGGCGTTGGTGCCTGGTTGGCGCTAAAAAAACCCCGTTGAGAGTGCGCTTTATTTGAGCCCGATCTGATATTCTGTAACAATTAATACAATGCCGACTTGTAGCCCGAATAATAGTTTATTATTACTATTTATTAAAGCATAAGTACTTTCATCATTACTTTTTAAAATCATAAGTACCCCCTCCCTGACTTAGAAACACTATGACACAATGCATATATTTTGATGCTTTTTTTCCCTATAATGTGTAAATATGTACCCTCCCCCTCCCCCCGGAAAATTTCGATATGACGAGCCTGCTTGTAAAAGAAGTTCATATGCCAAGGTATATATATTCAGTTCACATAGATATATTAAATTATATGTTGCTTTAAGGAAGTGAAATTTTTTTTTAAATATTATCAATCAAAATAGTTTATAAAATACGTGACTGTTTTCAAAATTGATATTATCAGAAATGATTATTATTTTATTGCTTTGCAATGAATTAAAATCGCAATTTTATTTAAATATTGGTTAAAATATCAATACAAAACAAATAGTCTATTATTATTTTAATCAAGGTGTACTTTATTATTATTATTTTTAAAGTCATAAGTCGCCCCCTCCTGACTTAGAAACGCTATGACTTTACACACAGGCGTATTTTGATGTTTTTCTTCTATAATGGGTAAATATGTATCCTCCTTCCCCCCCCCCCCCACGGGGAATTTCCATATGACGAGCCAGCTTGTAAAAATGATTATTATTTTATTGCTTCATAATGAGTTAAAGTCACAATTTTAAGTATTAGTTACAACATGAAAGCATGAAACAAATAATTTGTTATATTTTTTTAATCAAAAGTTCTTACATTATTTTTTTTTTAAATCATAAGTACCCCCCCTGATTTAGAAACACTATGATTTTATACACATGCATACTTTTTAATGTTTTTTCTGCTATAAAATATGATTTTGTTCCCTTTGCCCCCCCCCCCCCCCCGGGAATTTTCGATATGACGAGCTAGCTAGTAAAAGAAGTTCATATGCGAAGGTACATTTTTATTCAGTTTACAAATATATATTGAGTGATGTGTTGCTTTAAGGAAACGAAATTTTGTTTTTTAAATTTTATCAATCAAAATAGCTTATAAATTTTTTTTTTTTCAAAATTGATACTATCAAAATTGATTGTTATTTTATTGCTTAAAGTCATACTTTTATTAAAATATTAGTTAAAATATCAATATAAAACAAATAATTTATTATTACTTTTTTTTTAAATCAAATAAACTTTTTAAGAAATCATTCATATTGTATCGCTTTGTATAATAATAATAACAATGTTGATCCTCAGCTTATAATTATGCTTACGAGAAAGAAGTTCATGTGCAAATAAAATTAAAAAGAACCTAGCTTATGTAGATGTACATAATATGATATATTTCTTTAAGGAAATGAAAAAAAAATTTTTTTTACACATTAATAAACTACATATTATTTAATTTTGTAAATATTCCTTATTTTTTTAAAATGATGATACTAAAAAATTATAATTTTATTGTTTTAATGTTAATAAATAATCAATTTAATTTACATATTAGTTAAAATAGCAATAACAAATCATTTTATATTAATTAAAAATCATGAGTGCCCTTAAAAATCATTTATTATGTGTAGGAATACTAATTTTGCCCGAAAATTTCACTTTTCTTTGTTTGTCATTTTATTTACTACTTGCTGTTAGAAAAACCGCACAAGAAAATGTTATTCAAAAATATTGTGAAGTTTATAAGTCTTATCATGGATCGTTAAAGAAGATCGTTTTCTTCAAGCTTTTTTGTGTTCAGCAGAAAGAAAAAAAAAGTTGAATTTCGCTCTTAACAAACGCGCGGGAAACCAAAAGTTACTTGGCGAGAAAAATCCTTGAGGATGAGTTATATTTTTTGGAGTATTAAACACAATCCGGTGCCCATAAACAAAACCTGATGCTAACAGCCCAGAAAGTAAAGAATGCTTAATCATTTCATGTCTTTATGTCTTTCCAAACGTTTAAAATAAACGAGTACTCCGCATTTATAAAATCATGCAAAATCCCATAGAAAACAATGTAAACGGCTCGGGATGAGTTGGGGCGTTTCCTGTAGGGTTGCAGGCCTTCATCTCCTCTACGAGCGGTGGCGAGAAGTCGTCAGTCCAGGGACCCTACCACGAAGGTCTCGGAAACCTGTCGGAAACAAAGTCGCTAGGCGAAAAACCAGTTTTTCTCCCCGCGTGACGTCACATTCCGGGATCCGCAAGTAAACGCTACTACGAAGCTCACGGGAAGGGTCTGGCTGCCGACTAGTGCTCCCGAAAACTTGTCGCCTGGGTAGGAGCGGGTGAGTTCGCATTGTCGGCAGCGAGTAGTTTTGCTATTCACGCGATTGTTGAATTTTGCGGCGGAAAATTGAATCTTGAAGACGCGGAAAAATTGATTATTGCCTTATACAAGAAGTGATAGCGTAATATAGATCTAAGTATCGAAATTGATTTACTAGTAAGAATTTTGTACTTTGAAATTAAAAGATTTATTTATATGCAACAACGAAAAAAAATGATTTTTGAATGAAGTTTTATTATTTTCGAACAACAGAACGTATTCATTAACGAGAATCAATGTATTAATTGAATTGAGTGCCGCAATGCTTATAAAGTTAAAAGATGAGAAGAAGCTGTGGTGTGTATTCAATGAGCTGTTTGATTGATCAGTCGATGATTTGATTTTAATATTTCCTATATTTTACAAAAAAAAAAAAAAAAACTCGCATTCGCCGTACTGAAATTCATCAAAAATACCAAATTTGATTAGTTTCCAACATTTATATTCATTCACTAATTTATGTCTATATCGTTTAAGGTGTTTTCTGCTTTAAGTAATACTTTTCGTTCAATTTTTAATAGAATCAAGTAGTATTGGTTTACGTGCTATGTTATGCAAAATCTTAATAGATAAATTGAATTTATAAAAGTAAATTGGTAACTTTAGTATCGTAAAAGACCTCCCTCTTTCCCACTTCGATATTAAAATCTTTGCTCAAACTAGCTTGGAACTTTTAAACTTTTTAATATTTTTATATTGCAATAGAAGTGCATTTTCAGAATCCCTTCCAAATGATCTAACACTTGATAATTAGTTTTCAAATCACCCGCCGCATAATTTGAGTGGGGGGGGGGGGGTCGAGTACACGCCTTCATTTTGAAACTGCTTATTCAGCTTCAATGTTAAACGATTTTGATTTTTTCTGTATCGCATATAAAGTACATTTCTATGACTCGTTTTATATGTTCTAATTTGAAAACTTTCTATTGTTTTCAAAATATGTGCCTCGCTTCGGCGGGAGGAGGGGGGGGGGGCGGTTATTCCCTTTTAGAAATTTAGTTCTCCCCGTATTTCTTCTAGGAAAAAGAAACTGAAATAATGTCGAGTAATACAATTATAACGAAATATATAATTAAGATAATTAAATACCTTTTTGTCGGATTAACAACATACCGAGTTGATAAGAGTTTTATGCACCGTGCTAGCTCTAAAATTTTGAGTTCAAAAAGTCATTGTTAATTTATAGCATGAAATGCTATTTTTAGAATCAGGAGCTGTCGTCCCCCCCCCCCCCCCCGGGCTTTGTTCAGACTTGCTTATGGAAACTTTCGATCTTCAAAAATCAAAATTATTTCCATGTTGCACTTACATAATTTTTTATTATCTGCTGCAAATGTTCTAATTTAAAAAAATTCTATTGTTTCCAAATCATGAGTTTCCTCATGGGGGGATCAATCTTGAAATTCAGTTTTTCGATTTTTTCGATGCTCCTTCAAGGAAAAAAAATAATGACTCATGTAGAAAAGCTCAGCAAAATATTTAAATAAAATTATGAGTAATATAATTATAATAAGCTTCTTGCATCACTAACAGCAGCTTGATGATGCGGTTTGTTTAATGTGCGAATTAGAAATGAATTAGATCACAGCCGTTACAAGCAATTTCTCAGATTAATATTCCCCCCTTATTCGATATAAATTTAAATGTTTAATATCAATTTACTTTAGGCTGTAATGAATATTTCTGTAGTCAGATGGCAAAATGTGATCTGCGTTTTTGCTAATTTTAGAGGCGAACAAATTCAAAGTTCTCTGCACGATGTAAAATCGGATAATTTATTTACGTTACGGCTACCTTATAGTATATTATACCCTATATTATACTTTGCTACCTTATAAATTTCATTAAAATGTCCCCAAGACCCCAAGTACGTAATTATATCATTTGCGCTAAAAAAGTGAGTATTGCATTTCTGCCATCTGACTGAAGATTGAACATAATTCTTTAACACATTTTTCCTTCTGCTGCTTTTAGACCTTTTGTTACCTAATTTTGAGTCTTTTTACGCCTTTTTAATCGCCCCAAATTGTAATTTTTCCTTGGTATTAAGACTTGATAAAAACATTTTTGCAATCTTTGACGCACTCTAATTGATAATTTATACAAATAAAATGATATCTTTAGATATATCAGAGATCGTTCGCAGGCTTGCTCTACATTTCATCTAAAATAATTAAAAATTAGTATTTCCTATTTGATATAAAGGCGGAGCAGCGAGCGAGCGCGCACGTACAAATATTTCCGAAAAGGCAAGCGAAAACACCGTTGACGGAGCTATCATTTGATTGGTCAACCGCTTTTCACTTGCGAGACGCGAGAACAAGGGAGAAAATGGTCACTCGAGACCGTCGTGGTAGGGTCGAATGGGGTCAACCGACTATTTTCTCGGCGTATCTCGGATTCCGTGAGGGAGAACTAGACGTCACGAGTAGTTGACGGGACTTTCGTGGTTGGGTCCCAGCAGTTCTTTATTGAAGTCAATGCCAGCATCCCGGCAAAATTTGCCCAGCGCATAGAACCATGCATAGAACCATAGAACCAGTAGAACTACCCATCTCCCCCTCGTGTCGATTAACGTCACATCCTTTCTACCGCGTTTGCGCTGGATGTGACGTCACAGCACTTTTAAAATACTTCCACTTCGTTCTCCGAGTTAAGAACGGTACCGTTCGACATATTTTTTCAAGTTCTTTCAATTTCATGAAGATTTAGAAATCATGCAACTTCTCCATTGGCCCCGAAAATTGTCTCTTCAACTGGCATCGTGAAAACGCGGCTATAGGACGAATACATTTTGTAATTTAAAGCTATGCATAAATTAAATATATTTCAGGCATTTTTTATTTTACCAGGTTCCATTCCCCATTACAACCTGGACCGTGTACCTTTACTTCCTTTTTTTGTAAATACAAAAAACTAAAATGCAATACCAATAATTACAAGTATAAAATCAAGCGATAAGTAACAGAATATATGCGTAAAAGTGTGTCATTAGTATTAAATAATTCTTTTAGTTCAAAATACTAACAACTCAAATAATTTTAAAAAGGAAAAATTTTAGTTCGGCTGAGATACATTTAGTGCACGACTAAGATACATATCTAAGCGAAAACTCTGTATTTCAGACCCTTCTATTGCATTATTTTAGTTTTTTCTCTCTTAAGTATAGGGGAAAGGGGGCACATGTGAACAAAAATGACATTTTTGTATATATTTTAGTATTGGTTTGAGATATCGAAAACAAAAGTTGTATACACGACAGTTCACACCTTTACTGATATTTTAATGAAGCTATGTAATATCTATGTCAATAAATTCCAACCGAAAAAATTCATGATAAAGTATGTTAAATTTTGTTCACATCTGCCCCAATGGAGGGGGGGGGGGCAGTTGTGAACTACCTGGTGCACATGTGAACACAGATACATATATGTTGTAAAAGGCTACTGAACATGTTTTTAAAGAATCATTTAGTGCACATTAATACTTATGAAAATAATTTTTTTCATGATTAATGAATCTTAATTAAATTGATTTAATGGACATTATACTGACTAAGTTTCTCAGAAAAAGAAATGGAAGATGCAGCTCGACGTGTGCCACCTGAAATTGTAGGTGGTGGTAATTTCAGTAGAATATCAACAGTGTTCACCATAGATACTTCATCTGTTTCTAGGAATTTAAAGGTTTGATTGGTTTTTTCCTCATGAATTTCGCATATGATTCATCACTTTCTATTTTCTCAGTACGGCCAACATAATGAAATTTTGTTGTTTTTCTGTAGAAAATTTTACGAGGACAAAATCATTTATTGCTACATTTTCTGGTGTCGTGTCAACTTCTGCACCAGTGCCTTGATAATTGCTTTTTTCCAAACTGATGTCAGAATCAAAGTCACTTAAAACAACCTTTGACTTCTGTTTTTTCAACAACTTTACAAGTTCTAACTTTCTTTTATGTTCTTTCAGTACAAAATTAAATTTCAGTAAATACCTGTCTACTTGCATACTTATTTGAATATGTATCCTGGAATTCAACCCGGCCAACTTCATTAAGATCTCTCCTAGTTTTACTGACTCTTTTAAAAAGCATTGTATGTTT
Source organism: Octonoba sinensis (assembly GCA_038502835.1). Lineage (NCBI taxonomy): Eukaryota > Metazoa > Arthropoda > Arachnida > Araneae > Uloboridae > Octonoba > Octonoba sinensis. The sequence goes on along the minus strand of CM076598.1, from coordinate 5,314,690 downwards.
CAAACTAAAACTCTCGGCCGCACCTCTAGTGGGCATATTACTCTTAACGGTAGCTTGTACAGCATTTACAATTTCTTTTGATATTAAAGCCCTATTGGTCGTTTTCTTGTATGTTTTACTACTGTTTAATCCAATTCTATAGATAAACATAGTACTTCGATAGTAAAATACTTTTCCTAAAGAATTTTAGCTGCTGCAAATTTTACCTATTAAATATTAAAAATTTAACTATTCAATATTAAAATAACTAAACAATTTTTATTTGGCACATGTGAACTATTCACATGTGCCCCTTACAGCAACTCAAGCCTAATTTGACAAAAGAAGATTTTTTTCATAAAATATTGAAATTACACTTCATAAAAACTTATTGCATGAATGCCACTTTAAGATGAAACGTTGAATTCACATTAAAAAAACTGTGTAGAATGTGTTTTTGCACCAAGAACTGGAGCATGTGTTTTTATTTTTGCCTTCCAAATAAGAGGGTGTTATGATAACTAAAAAACAAAATGGCTGATAGCTTTGAAATTTCATGCAGGAGATAGTACTACTGCTGTCATTTACATATTTTTTAAAAAAAATTCCTTCATATTAACTTATTTGTTTACATGGGCCCCGCTCTCCCCTACAAAGCAACGTTTCCGTTTCATTGAAGGGATGGGTGATTTTGTACCTTCAGCTCATCATTTTACTGAATTTTTATGAGACTATCTTCATTTTCATAAAAAACAAGCAAAAAGAAAAAATGACTGCTTTGAAATGTTCCCAATCATTTAAATCTAAAAAACATTTTTTACCGATTTTTGAGCTCAAATCTGTACAAAAACCATTCTGGGCAAATCAGACGATAAATGTTATCAGGAAGAGCAGCATTTTTTCCGTGCTGATAAAATATCATAACTAATAAGCAGTTTACGTTTAAGTATGAAGCTGATACGTATAAGCAGGGGATCATTCATAAATGATGTCACGCTTCGAGGGGTTAGGGGGTGCGTGAAATTGAGACAAAGTGTGACAAGGGAAGGGGAGGTGAGGGGTAACACGAAGTGTGACATCAGGCTTATACAACCTAGCGTGACATGTGACAAAGGGGGAGAGGGGTCCGTTGAAGTGAATTTTGTGACAAAGGGGGAAAATGCGTGACATCATTTATGAACGGTCCCCAGGCTACGGATTGAACGCATACTAGAGACTACGAACGGCGCGAATTATCACAACTTTTCATGTCATCTTGATGTATCTGCTCACAGAGCAATTCACGTTTAATTGCTTCTTGCTTTTTGTATAAAACATAAAAGCGCACTATAAATAAATGATTCCTTTTAATCAATAACTAAGCATAATACACTTAAGTCAAACTAAAAGCTGTTGAAGATAACTTAAGTCAACTTATGTTCTTTTTCTCAAATAATTTTTTTTTATTAAATGACATTTGTTGTTTTTTCGTTTTACTACTAAACAGTCAAAAGTGGTTTGTAACTTATATCGTTTTTCTCAAAGGAAGTTATCATTGAGAAGATGCTTATGCATAGAAAAACAAAAAATGCCAATTTTTGACTAATGTGCTCTTTTTCAAAGACTAGTGAATTTTCCCTTTATGTTTTCTTTACCAAATTTCGTAACAGTTCGCGATGGCTACAGAGCCCAGTAAAACCGCACGTTATTATTCGTTCCCACGTTGTACAAAACCTCTATAGTACAATATTGCATCCCAGGATTTTTATTGCATTCCTAATCAGTATGTTTTACATATTATTTTGGACACTCTTTAAAAAAATTAGAATCTTTTAATTAGTCTCTAAAGGGGAAGTTGCATTTTCCTTTTAAAATACCTCGTAAATACATGACAATGCAAAATGTTCAGAAGAAAATTAATTTTTTGGGAGCATTAACAACATATATCCGCCAATGTTTAATATTTTTGATGCTGTCAACTCAAACTCTCAGTCGACACCCCGGTGCCCATCCGATCACTCAGTCCGTCCCTACCTCTTAATCATCTTCCACCTTACATGGATATATTAGAAAAATTCGGGCCGTGGTAACCTATTGGTTAGGATGTCAGGCTTATAGCCGGAAGATTGGGTGTATACCCGACCCGCTGAAGACTCACCATGTACACTTGGGGATACTTGCATGTAAAATCCGTGGACCCGGAAGTGCCGCGGCAGACCGGAGGGTGGATAATTTCCCTTCCCTTCATTCTTAGGCGAAAAAAGAAAGGTGGCGTATTTGTGGTGGCGCCATTTAGTGTCATCCAAACACATAATGAGCCAAGTTGTACTTCCACGGTTGTGCTGCTTATCTATAAACGGAAGGCACTGCCTTAATTCCGGGTCGCTCTGCGAAGGGGAGCTTGGATACCCAACTGTCATTAGAAACAACAGCAACAACAGAAAATTTCAAAATGTCTTTCAGCAGGAGTTATTGAGGGGGCTCGGTCAAATTTCAAATATGCTAGGCACAAATAAGTAAAGTTACGCCACTGTTGCACATCGCCAAACCTCCCCTTTTTCAGAAAGGGGCTAGCTTCTTATATATTTTTATAGCTATATACATATATATGTATATATATATATATGCAGAGAGAGACACACACACACATTACTAACTCTTCGCCCGCTTTCATAACTTGAGCGACTCAAAAAGTTAAAGTACCTTTTGCCGATACTCGACAGAAAAAAAAAAAATAATAGTTAAACAAATCAGGGCTCGAAAATTATATTGCCTGACATGCTCGGGGCATGTAAAAATTCTGACCGGTCATGAATCTTCTACCCTTACATGCCCGGCAGGGCAAGTAATTTTTCAATCACGTATTTCTTTCCAAAACTTTATTGTTTCGTATTTTATTGAAAAATCACCGCCTCCTTACTGGAGATCATTATTGACATGTTGACGGACATGCATGTCAACAATAAAATTGGTAGTACAAATTAAATTGTGCAAATTTTGACTTGTAACGACATTATATAATATTTATATGTGATGCAATTTTTTAATGATTTAGATTAACGTTTAAATAATTCTTGATTCAGATATAAAGCTGTTAATTTTTTTGTCTGACTAATGCTAAACCACTAATTCAAATGTGTTTATTAATATCCAATAAAACAACTTTTGGATTTGTAAAAATTTTGTTCGGTCATGTATTTTTTAGACAAAAATGCCCGACAGGCCATGTACAATTTTAAAGATTTTTCGAGCCCTGAAACAAATATAATATACATATGTTTTGAATAGGAGTTTTTGGGTTATGGTGCAATATGAGGTATGTTATATAACTCGATCCACTATCAAGTTTAAACTTTTATGTTTCTCAGAATCGTATGACAAAAATCGCCATGAATAAGAAACATATTTTGAAATGAATTTTGTGAGTACAGATCCTTAAAAAGTATTCTTTTAAAGCAAATTTTTTCCAGGGATAAAAAAAGGTTACGATCTCAGCATGCACTTGAATGATATAACATTTAAAAACTACAAGTAGTTTTAAACTTCCTAACACATCGTTTCTCAACCTTTCAGTATTCGCGGCCCAATTTTCTATCATAATTTTCATCGCGCCCCCCTCACCACAAAATGTATACAACAATAATGTATAAGAGTACTGATTTTGTTTCTGAATTATTTTTAACTAACTGCCAAAGCAAGAGTAAAAGCAAGTAATTTTAGTAGTAAATCACTATTCGAATTTTGGGCAGGAGTAGAGGATGATTTTTCTGTATTAAAAACAAAGGCATTTCGCATTCTATTACCATTTTCAACATTTTAAACTCATCAACTCAACTCTTATCCTCAACAACTTTTGTGAAACTGGATTTTCTGCTGTGGTTTCTTAAAAGACAAATTATAGATCTCGGCTAAATATAGAAACAACTATAGAATGGCAATTTCTAATATTAAGCCTCCCTTCGAAAAACTTTGCTTTGAAAGACAGGCCCAAGGACGTTACTAATACTTATTAAATATGTCGAAATGTACACCTAATTTGTTGCATTTCGATAACAAGGTTACCACGGCATTAGATAATAAAAAGTGCGTAGATGTTGTCTACATTGACTTTCAGAAAGCGTTCGATAAAGTACCGCATGAAACTCTTCTTAGCAAACTTGCTTATATTGGTATTGGTAGGAAATCTTTAATTTCGGTTTAAAATTGGCTGACTGGGAGGAAACAGAAAGTAGTAGCGAAGAGCAATTATTCTCAGTGGATTGATGTTTTGAGTAGTGTTCCACAAGGTTCAGTTTTATAGCCATTATTATTTATTACTTTTTTTAATGATATTACTCAGAGTATTTCTGGGAACATCAATATTTTTGCTGATGATGTCAAAATCAAGGGAATTGTCGACATGGAGGAACAAGTCAATCAGCTTCAAGAGGATTTAAATCAAATCACCTAGGTGGGCAATTAAGTGGGGTATGTCTTTTAATATTGGGAAATGTCAAGTGCTTCATTTTGGTCATGGGAATAAACATGCAACCTATTATTTACAAGGTTCCGTCATTAGGGAAGCAGAAGCAGTTGTTGATCTAGGAGTATTGATTAGTCCTGACTTCAAGTCCAGTCAGCATTGTAGCATAGTAAGTAACAAAGCTAACAGGATGCTTGGGTTTATCAATAAGGCTACTTCGAACAGGTCTAAGAAGTTGTGTTACCATTATGCAGAAGTTTGGTAAGACCTCATTTGGAGTATGCTGTTCAGTTTTGGTCTCCGTTCCTAAAAAAGGATATTACCTTATTAGAAAGGGTTCAAAGGAGGGCTACAAGATTGGTAAGTGGTCTTTCAGACTTAGATTATGAGATTAGGCTTAAAAGGCTCAATATGTATAGGCTTGAGAAAAGGAGAGTTAGAGGGGACTTGATTCAGTTGTTTAAATTCATTAAAATGGGAAATGCTTATGGACTACAGCTATGTGCTGAAAGTAGAACCAGAGGTCATTGTTCTAAGCTTTTCAAATCTCAGGCTAACCTTGAAATTAGGAATACTTCAATCGGGTTCTATTCAATTGTTTTAGTATACCAGAAGCGACTGTTAATTGCAGCGGGGTTAAAACGTTTAAGAAAGCTCTTGATGTTCATTGGACTATTGTTTTTTTATTATTATTATTTAGTTATTTATTTATACATTATTCTTTCGGGTGACTAAAGATCTGCGTTTTAAAAATAAGAATTCCAATAAAATGCAAGGAAAAATTCAAAATAATTAAGATAATTTTTTAAATGTATAAGATACATTAGGACTATTTCATGGTTTTTCGTAAAGATTGAATGTAAGTTCAAGGCTATATTTGTATTATATTGTTTTCATTATTTTTAGAATTTTACTGAATTGAGAACAATTGTGCAGTTTTTTGCTTTTATTATTTGTACCCAAGTTCATATTTCAATCTTTTGAAAATAGAGACATTCGTGATTCGGCTGGGACATTCGTGATCGTGGTATACATTAAGATATTGATATGCAGATAAATATAATGACAAGTATCCAATCGACAAACTTATATTATTCAAGAAGCTAGATAACGATGAGATTGAGCATAATTAAAGTCACAGTGATGGTGTTTTTTTTTTAATTCAGTAATTGACTTTCAATTGATTTTGATTCAGTAATACATTGACTAAACTACTGATGTGAAGTTATTTTCTCTAAATTAATTTTCAATATTAAGGCTCTTCGCTACCGTCCATCTTGTTTTTCGGCGCTAATGCTATCTCTACGGGAAAATCTGCAAAAAAGTCCTACTCATAACTCGAGAAGTTATTTGAATATTTTCATGCGGTTTCTTTTAAACGATAGAGTGGACCTAGTTAACGGTTTGCTACTTTTCATTTTTTCTGTGGTGAACTTCAAATTTTTTTTTATAACATTTATAAATTTCAATTCATTATTTTTAAAACTTTGGGAAAAGATACGGGAAAACGGAAAAGTAGCAAACCAAGCTTGAATATTTCTCTTTAAAACCATATTTTAAGTTTATATCTGAGACAATTTGTGTACCTGTTATTAGTAGGAGTAAAAGTGTTGTTTTTGAAAAAGTTTGAAAAACTACGAAAATTCACGCCCCGTAACAAACCACACCTTGGCCCGCCCATTCGAGGGACCTAGCATGCCTAGAGGGACCTATTCCCCTCTCGCTAAAGTGACAAGCAATCAGTCTCCTTTGTTCACAAGCTGACCAGGAGGTCCATCCAATCTTTACCGATCGCTTTGTATGTTTTGTGATACCCGTTCGGTTTTCGGTTCTGAGTTCAAGCGGAAAAGAAGTTTTTGCATTACATTCTATTTTCCTTGATGCTTGATGAAGAAAATCGTTCAAATACTGCGTCTTTAACATAGCAGAAACCGTCGTAAAGAGTACTATAAAAATGCAGTTCGATCAATAAACATTACACCATTTTTACATTACACTACTATGAATCAAAACTTTATGTTCATTAATATTGTTATTTTCAATTTGAAAATTAAATGCTGAAGAGTATGGTAAAGAAATATCGATATATTGTAAGTGCAGATGAAAAAAATATTTTCATATTTATTTATGTGTGTTCCAAAAGTAATTTGGGGTGTTAAAAGTAATATAATTATCTCACAAAAATACAAAAAGGTTAAGAAATTCATTATTAGTGCTTATAAAATTGTAATTTAATAGCATAATGATATTAAATATTAAAAAATAAACCAAATATTTTCTGCTATGAATGAACATATTTCCAGAAAAGAACCAGCGAAATATCTATACAACAATATATAATACTAGCGCTACCCGCATTGCCCTGCCCGTATTCAGAAGTGAAAGGACCAGTTGGTCCGCCATTTATACTTTGGTATTTTTTTAATGTGTATACATTGTTATTCTTTTAAGATGTATATCATTCCACAGAATTAAAAATTAGCCTCCCATGGCAATCAATCAGCAATCCTACATATTTAAGCAACTTTATTTTCTTGTGAGAAAGACGCACACATAAAAAAGGCAAAAAGAAACTATGAAAAAACGCATTATGTTTGTTTAATTCAGGTAAACATACAAAGAGCACGATTATACGGCCTTGGAATCGACACACACACAGACATACTTGCTGGTTTATTATTAGTAGAGATGTATGGCATTACATGCAAGTGCCCCTTTTAATTCATACTCTATGCATCCTAAACCGAGACCGAGAGAATAATTTAAAGATTTTGGTCTTTGTATATTACTAAAGGGACGGATGCCAGATGCCCATCCCCCTCTAAGCAATGTCGAGTGCTGTAGTAACCCGTAAGCTAAATTAGTACTTTCTTAGGGCACCAAGAAAATGAGGGCCACCTCGGAAAAATTTTATTGTCTATTTTAATTGATAAATTAATTTAATTTGTAAAACATTTCAAATTTTAGGGTAAAATGAATGAGTTCTTTATATGAGTCGTCTTGTTTCAAAACCAGCTACATCCAAAAAATGAAATTTTTCACGGCGGGCAAAAATCTAATATCTAAGAAATTCGAATTTCTAGATGAGAGCATTGGGATTAACTTTTAACTTGCTGAAATTTTGACACAAAAACAATTTATCCTCGGAAGGTATTTGGAGGGAAAAAAGATGAGCTGACAAGCATGGTCACTGGGGAGAGGAGGGGGGGGGGGGGTTGTAATCCTTATCTCAATCCTGAAAAATAAAGTACATGTCTATTTCGTTTTTATTTGCATGTTTGAAACTGCGAAAATGAAAGAAATACTTCCTAAATGACAACTTCGATCAATTTATTATAAGATTTTTCTACTACAGTAAATCCCCGTTAAAACACGGGCGGCGGGAGATATGTTTGGTACCCGCGTTATAACATAACCGCGGTATAGTGAAACTATACCGCAGAACCATATTACAAAATAATACTCGTTTTCGTTGCATCATTTTTAACTTTATCAATCACCCGTAACTTTTCTTCTCTTCTATACTATATTATTTTCTTTTCATCTTTGCTGCTATTTTATTTACTGTAACTGCGGTGCACGAAGCACACATCTCAACTGCGCAATCAGTCTATTGAGAGATAGGTTATAAACCAACTGTGTTCCGAGAAAAAGGGGGTTTAAAAATATCTTTAAGTTATTAAAATGGGATTGTGATGAGGTCCTAAGAAAAAAAATAGATTTGGAAGGGGAGGAAAGCACTTCTCAAAGAATCAATGTTTTAAGCCGGCATACACACACACACTCAGACTGGAAAATATATTTACTTTTCAGGAACGCTAAAGGATCTGGAATACAAAGGTAAACTTCTGGAAAATAGAAGATAGTTAAGCAATGAACTGAACAGTTCCTGACGCAAGAGGAAAAACCTTGGGCGTTTAACCTTGGGTGACCTCTAATACCGACCGGTTTTATAACCATGGTCATGGTAATTAGAGGTCACCCAAGGTTAAACGCCCAAGGTTTTTCCTCTTGCTTAATGTTATTAATGTCTGGAGACGTTGGGGAAATAAAATACTTATTTTATTTGAACAAGCACCAAGTTCATCTTAAGTGCGACCTCGTTTTGAGGAAAATACGTGACAAGACATCACGTTTCACATCTAGATTTTTAATATAAAAGGACGTCGATCTGCGAGTGTATTTCAGAGCGCTTTCAACTGCGGCAACTCAGCATCAGGTAATATGGCTTTATCTTTGTTTACACTATGCGCGTTAAAAATTTGTCAAATTGTATCTCTACAGAAAATAGCATGTTTACCATTGCCTTTAACAATTAAATCTGACTTGCAAAAAAATTTCAAGAAATATGGTGCGATTAAAAAAAACGAGTGGACTTTAAAATATGTATGTAATAAGCAGTGGCAGATAAACTTTGTTCCTGATGCTGAGTTGCCTCGAATAGATGTTTCATTTATAAGAACGGCTGATTTATTTAGATATTTTTTTGATGCATGTTCGTGGAAAGTTCATTTTATTGCTAAATGCTACAGATTATATAATGTAAATATTGTAGATGAGTTTTATATACGTCACTACTGTATGATGAGAATTATTCTCCATAATAACATAGATATGCAATACCTAATCATAAAATTTGATCATGAAGTGATTGCTGGCAAAGCAGATCAAGTGGCATACATACGTTCACCAACGTTATGGTGTAACAACTGTTTGGTAACACCGCTTTTTGAGATTTTAACAATGGAACGATGCGTAGCGAAGTATGGACGTATTTACCACCCCTGCAAATGCGATAACGATGACGAACTTTTGTGTTGGAGTTGCTTTAATCATTCAGCGCGCACATGGTTCAGAAGGTAAAAACTTTTATTCTTTAAAAACAAGTCATTTTAAATGTGTAAAAATAGTTTTTATGATTACAGGATAATTGATAGCAGATCACTAGATGGAATAGATGGATAATGGAGATAAACGAGGAGAAAATGGAATCTTCAATGATGGAGCAACCCCCCTCATCGCCCCAAGCACCTCAGTCACCCTCACTGCTGCCGAACTCGCCGACTTCTGGCATTTTTGGGAAACACCTACTAATACCGGGACTGCCGCCTCTGGATCTCAGATTGACAGAGATACGATTTTGGATGAAGGAGATCAACCGAATATTAGCGGAACCAGAAATTCCCCTGACCCTACAGTTATGGAAGACGAAGATCTGTCCATTCTTTACGAGAACATTAGCAGCCCAAGAAATGTGGTTTTGGTTAGAAACGACAATGAAACAAATACAACTAGCCTGGGAGAAAGTCCCGAACTCAAAGAGTACATCGACAGAATCGTTCGTCGAATATTAAAGGAGATCAACCGAATATTAGCGGAAGCAGAAATACCGCTCCCCCCCCCCCCCCTCCCATGTGAGGAGAAACAAATCAGATCCAGTCAGGGCGATTGTACCCAATTTTGAAATCAAGCTACTATATAGTGCCCTAGGTTGAAAGACAGAAAAAGCACGAAAGAGGTGTGCATCAGGACTATCACTATTGGGCTCTTTGTGTTTGTGTGTGTTGTGGAGGGATGGCAGCTCTTTGGTTGCCATCCCTTCATCATTGTGTGCTCGGGCTGGCTTTATTTACAATGGTAAATAAGGAAAAACCTTTAAATGACAATGTTAAAGGGTGGTTTAAACGTCGGGGACACCAATTTAATCATAGAAAAAAATGGAGCTGCAATCACTAACCATTTCATGTCCAGAATTTTTAGAAAAGAAAAACTATAGCTGTGGGATAGGGCACGTGCATGATATTTCACTGAAAAAAATTATTTTTAGTGGAGTAAAAATTTAAATTTTGGCATAGTTAAATATGAGAATTACTGTAATAAACAAAGTTTAATATTATGCAATGTACCTCTATATATATATATTGAACAAAAACATAAATGAAAAAGGGGCCAAGTTCGGTAGAACAAACAATCTTCGGAGTAGTCGGTGTCACCGATAAAAGAGTTGAAATATGAGAGGTGCCAACTTCCATAGCAGATATTTTAATCATAGCTATAGGAATGTACAGTGTTCTTCAATTCATTTAAAAACAACTTGTTACTTTCGGGATCATTCAAAATGATGTCACGCTTCAAGGGGGGAGGGGGTTTGTGAAATTGTGACAAAGTGTGGCAAGGGGAGGGTAGGGGTAACAAGAAGTGTGACATCAGGCTTATACAACATAGCGTGACAAAAGGAGGGAGGGGGTCCGTTGAGTGTGAAATTTTGTGACAAAGGGGGGAGGGGGGTCAAATATATCAGAAAAAAGCTTGGCATCATTTATGAACGGTCCCGTCTCTGGTATCCGATTTCTAACTTGGCAAGTTTTAAATGTCAATATGTTATATTAAAAAAACTCCCCCAAATAGAAACATTTCTAACAGGCAGTTAGTAAAATCATGTGGCAAGCTATAATAGTTAATTGTCTTCTTATCGTGTTCTTGAACGTAACTTATCTTAATGAGCTACTTATTTTTTGTATTATTAGCCAGGGTAGTAAAATTGAAAGTGCTCTTCGTTTGAAGTCAAATTTTGAACTATTTTGTTTTGATATAAGAGAAAAACAAAGAGGGACAAAAGAAAACAATTTTATGCGATCTTTGAACGTACCTGATTCCAATTTAGCAGTAGAACACTGTAGTTCCGTTACAAGAAATACAAGATCATGTGTTTTTTCCCAAGTTTCGGATTTTTTCTTTTATATAAGCTTAATTGTCAACCTTGATGCCAAATTTTAAGTTTCTAAGTCACTTATTATTAGTAGTTTTTGTTTTTGATGATTGATTCAGTCAGACAATGATAAAAATTACACTTTTTAGACCTTAATAATTCTATAACTATAAGAGTTACATCGATGAAATTTAATATTCTAGGGGTTCAAGGGGCCCCTATTTGAAGCGCAAAATTTCAAGTATGTAGGCCTAATAGTTTTTGAGTAATGATGTCGAAAGTAGCTTGAAATGGTTCGGGTAAAAATACACATCGGCCGGTGTCGCCGTCTTTGAACTTGGCGGACACACTGCCGTGTGTCTAGATATTCTTTAAGAAATGAAACGTAACTAAAACATCTGTATGGAACACACTCTTTACCACTTTTGTGGAATTACGCATATATCCTTGCATTTTCTATTAATTTTAACCAAATTTTAAAAAACAACATTGTTGTTATTTCTGAATGCCCTTTTTTTTTTTTTTTTTGGTTTGCTTAAATATATAAAAAAATCAAGGATATATACGCGTCATTAAGATTTCGATGTCTTACAAGATAAAATCATATTCTAAAATCGCTAACAGTAACAGTTACTAATTCTAGCAGTAGATTGAAAGAAAAAAAGTACTTTGAAAAATAATAAACATTGTATTTTACCTCATGTGATCATGTGAACTGAATGTTTTAAAAAAAAAGAAAAAAGAAAGGAAGAAAGAAAGAAGTCGGCTTCAACAGTGTGCTAGTTTCAAAGGAACAATTTGTGCGTTCCAAGGAGAGTCAAAGATTTTTCCGAGGTTGAGAAAAGAAACAGCCCCGGGGGTCAGGAGCAGTGTCTTTTTCTAGGAAAAGGGTAGATGTTTTGGACCCCGCTCCTGTGCCCACGTCCGACCGCAACTACCAGCAGGGGTGTCGTGGGGATCCCCTTCAAAAGATTTATAGCTGTCCATTGAGAGACATAGTGATTGACGCTGTCTATCACAAGAATAGGCCAATTACCAGCGCAAAGAGATTGAATAAGACACTCCCACATTGTTGCCACTATTTCGGAGATTTTGTCAGCACTGAGTTTCCAATTTGGTAGTGAAGAGCCTTAAGCATGACTTTAATCCACGTATACGAAAGTTTCCTACTATTTCTATAGTTATTGTACATCAAAATCAGATTACTTTGTTGGATAATTGATAGTTATTCATATCCAGCAAATATATAATTATTACATAAGATGCAATTGCTAAAAAATTGTCTAAGACAACAGGACGGATACACATTTATTTAACATAATTTTCTGTTATGAGTTCAGATTCCAGTGAGAAATTCCTTTTGTTTTGACATGTTTTATAAAAAAACAAATTGATTTCGAACGACTAAATAAAGCTTAATTAATAATTAATTCATTTAATAACAATCTATATATTATCACACAAGTACACTAGCATAATGCTTCACTAATTTGGCTGAGAACGATTGTGATAGATATGCATATCATGTCTGTCGTATTTTTTCAATTGTGAATTCTTAAAACTGCGAATAGTGTTGAATGTACAACTGTTTAACGATTTCTGTTAATTGATCACAGTTTGCATGATTGCGTGTTAATTTAAAAAAGAATAGGACCTCAAAAATAATTCATCAGAGTGTTTGGACATTTACTCTCGGATAAATTATCTACAGCGCCAACTACTTCCGCCAAAAAACAGCCAAGGAACTTCTCTTTTTCTCCCATCAGAAGTTTGGAAGAAGATGGGAGATTCCGAACAGTAAAACATTAATTAAAACAACTAATATGCGTTTTTGAAACATAAAACTGGTATAAAATTGAAGCCTATGTTTTCCTCCTTTGGAGTATGGCATTAAAATTTTGCTGAAAAACTTTGCTTTCGTGAAATACACGTTTTTGTAAACCCCCTCTCGTTTATCTTGTGTTAAGTCTACGAGAAGTTCCCCAACAAGCCCTAAGGTGGTTATAAGTCGGCGTTTCTTTATCCCTGCATATGTCAGGTCTCCTGGAGCACGTTCCCCCACGTGAGAAACTGAAACGGAGAGTCACGTGGTAATGAGGAGCGGGGTGCATCTGTCAATTGTTGTCTTGGTTAGAAACACTTTGCAACTCAAAATAGAGCTCTGTATTTCAGTTAGTTTTTCCCAGCAGGTTATTAGCATATTGGAAATTTTTTACCAGGTAGCCATTGTGCTCAATTAAAAATACTAAAGGTGAAGAAACTAAACGTAAAGCTCAAGTCAAATTATTTTCATTTTAAAAAAACGGAAACAGGACGAATCTCCATCTGAAAATAATGAAGAGTCAAAAGATGACGCACCAGACGCTAAACAACATACACCAGAGACATCATATGAAATTTTGCAGCTGATAAGTATGCACATAAAAAAAGATAAATATATTGGTTATGGGCGAGAGAGTATATCCAGTTTCTTTCAGACCTTTTGCTCCCTGGTATGTTAAGAATTAGCAGGGACAGTGTATGCTTCAAAATCTCCCCCTTTTTATATATATATATTTATAGGACTAGGAATAATAATATGATTTTTTACTTATATGGATAGATTCTTGATACTATATATATATATATATAGTAGGTGCAGTTTTAGATCTTTGGTGAAGTTAGAGGAGCGGGATTTCGGGGTTTCTGCAACTAAAAGTTTTGTAGCTGGGTCCTACGACTATAATGTTTTAATGTTTAGGTAAGCTCTAGAGCGGGGGGGGGGGGGGGGGTCTCCTCGGGCCCTCTCCCGAAATATTTTCTGATTTAACTCCTGAGAATGCAATGTTTGACTCTTTGGGGACGTTAGAGAAAGGAGTTTCTGTAGTTCTTACCCAAAGGAAATTCAAGTCTGAAAAATGAAGTTTCAGTCTATCTTTGTCAACGTTACTAGAGGCAGGGTTCCTGGTCTCTCCCCAGGCTCCTAAAGAATGCAATTTTGGGATTCTTTGGTGATGTTAGAGAAAGCAGAAAGGAGTTTAGTTACTCTCCCCCCGCAATTTTTTTCAAAATAAAGTCATACCTTTTAGGTTACTTTTGATTTCGCTAGTGATATAGGGTCCGATGGCTTTTCCCGGAAAATGTTTCCAGTGTTTCTTTCAGGTATCTTTCCGAGGGGGCACTGCCCTCTCAGAACATGTCAACTCTCCCCCCCCCCCCCCCCCACACAGGGAAAATAATTCAGATCACAATTTTTAAAAAAGAAAGAAAAGGGAGATTACGCTTTGAAGACTTTAGTTTCAAAAATACTTTTGATGAAAAGACATCTAACACTATTACTAGCGTCACCAAAAGTAACCTATAAGACAAGACTTTTTTTTGAAAAAATTTGCGGCGGAGAGTGCCCAAACTCCTTTCTGATTAATCTAACATCAAAAAAGAATCCCAAAATTGCATTGTTAGGAAGATTTCAATAGTTTCCTGAGAAGAGCTCTCGAGCACCTACCTTCAGTAACGTTGACGAAGATAGGCTGAAACTTCCTTTTTAAGACTTCAGTTTTGAAAATTTTCTTAGGGGAGAACTTCTGAAATTCAATCAGAAGTCTTAACTGAATCAAAGAGGTGAGCAACTATGCGGGAAAATGCCCGACTAAAGTTAGAAAAGGTAGGTAAGGGCAAAACAAATAACAAGAAACCTTCGAAAAAACAAGAAAAAGAGACGTGTCAGCTTGTCATCCTCAAGTGAAGAAATTCCTATATTTACCAATAATGACAGTTTTGATGACGATAATGATGACGACTTTTGTGCTGTGTGTAAAGGGTACTTATACGCCAAAAAAAGGCCCCAAGTATGAATGGATTCAGTGCATCGAATGCAACAAATGGTTGAACGAAGATTGCAATGATGATCATTTTTACTGAATGAAATGTTGTGTAAGCTATCATTCGACCTGTGCCAGTTAATTTTTTTAGCAAACTAATTCTGAAATAATTCAATTTGTTTTGCTTTTCGATAGTCATTGTTAATGCACATTTATTTCTGTAATGTTTGTCTTAATTTTTTATTTATTGTGGTGTTGCATCTTACTCCATAACTGGTGGCATCTTCCCTATATATATGGGGGAAGATGCCACAATTGAGTGATATTTTTTAACATTAAAATTTTCATTTATTTTGATACTGAGAAGAGAATTAACTTGTGCACGTAACAAATTAAACATCGAAAAATAAGCTTTTATTTTTTTCATTTGTTATTTTAATTTTTGATGTACAAATCGAAAAAAAAACCCTTAAGTGTGGCATCTTCCCCCGATTTACCTTATATAGGGTGGGGTCTCCCCCCAGTTGCTGCCATTTTAATACTCAAATTAGAAATACTAGGAATATTGATCACACTGACCAATCTGCTAAGTACATTTTATAAACTGGCAAGTATGGTTTTTAATATGTTCTGTGGTTGTCTCAACATTTTCCTTTGTCTAGATGCAGGAAGCATTTGTCTGAACATTGTGTGTAAAAACACAGCTTTCTTAGCACTGACTGTTTAGAGCATTTTTAATCTACTTTTATCAGCAATATTTTAGCTCCTTTTTTAGACATTCAAAAGTTGTTCCTATCAAAGAAACATTAAGTTCTAATGTGAATTCTTAATGATTCTTTCTTTTTGTAATTTATTTACACATTAATTGGTTGACCACAAAAATTCATTATTTGCTAGTTGTGGCCATGGCCGCATGTAATCCCACAATTGGATTACATGCGGATCCCGTTGCAGCCATTCAGCATCTTATATACACAGTGGCGGATTGGCTACGGATTAGCAATGACATATAGGCAGGCGAGCAAACTCTCCTAATACCGATGGCGCAACCCCTTCCCCCCCCTAAAAGCTAAAGAGCCCCCCAAAACGATGACTCCCAAAAATCAGCTGAAACTCTATGCAAAACTTGCCATACCCGTCCTAAACTTTAATGGTGCAGTCTGCGCCATGGCTGCCACCTTCCCCCCGTGGGCATCCCTGGTATAGGGGATGTCCCGGCTCTATAGTTCCTTAATACTATTAAAATGAACTTTGTTCAAAAAAAAACCTCGAAAACACGCTATGCGGATATTTGCATACAGCACTATTTGCAGTTTGAATCATTGATCGGTCCTTTCGTCCCAAAATATGGCCAGAATGGTTCTCAATGGTCTATATATCCGCGTGGACTATCTATATGTGTCAAAGCGGATATGTTAGTATATTCGGCTATACAAAGCCACACTAATTGAAGGATTAGAACGAAATTTTGCACAAAATTCAATGATCCCTTGAGTAAACGAATACACGTACTCTTTACTCTCACTAGAAAATTGGAATAAGTATTTGTTTTATTCCAGTTTTAAATAAAATGAACGTGCTGGATGAAAGGCATTTTTTATTTCTAAGTAAATAAGAACAGCTGTGTCTGAACTGATCCAGTGGATAATAATTTAGGTTTGTAAGTAATGACTCGTTGGTTCGAAATCCGCTGTACCACATCGAGTTTTTTCGCTCTCAGTACAAATTGCTTTTGATTTTTGATAAAATTAATTTAAAAATAAGTTTTATGTGATTATTAGCATTAGCTAATATTTTTTAATTCAATAATATTTTATTTTTGATATATTTTTTAATTTAATAAATTGAATTAAAATGTAATAGCATAGAGTATTTGTGAGGAATTCCTTACCATCCTTACCAAGAATATGGAAAGAGAGATTTGTTCGAAAAAAATCAATTTTTATCGAAAATCACAGCAGAAATGCACTGAATGATTGCAAACATTTGCAATGGATTTCTGAACATCCCCTTATGAAATAGCTCTTCTCCAAAAACTGCTGAAATACATCTCTCTAAATTGCCGATATCCTTCTGAATTTTCAAGATATGCAACTTTTTTTTGCCCTGTGCACTTGGGTTTGAAATTATGGCAGTTAAAAATTGCTATATTTTGCGCATGCTCAGTAAAAAAAAAAAACCTCTAACGGTCCGTAAATTTTCAAATATTCAATATTTTATTTAATATATTTATAAATTCCAGTATAATGTTTTACTTGTATGTTGTCAAGTCTTCTGAAAGATTGTTAACGTTTTGTGAAAAACTTTGCGTGTTTTAAGTCAAAAACGTGCCATATACAAAATAATTGTACATGGCAATCAAATTATTTCTTGAAATTTACAGCTCCACAGCTGTTTATGATGTTGGATCATCCGAAATAATTTTTATTGGAAAGTGAATATTATAGGTTAAAACATGACCATGGAAGTAAACAAGAATTTTCGTCTAGAACTATACGAGCCTACTTTCCCGTATACACCAAATTCAAATTTATAACCTAGCTATCTCTTTCTCTCTCTTTCTCCTTTAGCTTTAGTTCTTAATTTTTTTCAAATATACCTTTTTCAACGGATAATACATATTCATTCACTCAGTCATTCATTCTTTCATTTATTCAGCCATTCATTTATTCATTCATTCGTTTTAATTATCATGTGTTTATTCATTCATTTACTCATTCATGTATTTATTCACCCATTTGTTTATTTTTTCGTTTATTCACTCATTTATTCATTCTTTTACTCATTCATTTATTCATTGATTCATTCTTTCAATCTGTCATTTATTCATTCTTTCACTATTTCATTTATTCATTGAGAAATATCCTTAAAAATCCCGATAAAAACATTTCGTTGGAAAATAGGCTCGTTAGTTCTGGATGAACTTTCTATTCTTTCATGTTCTACACTATAAGAACTTTCCGATAAAGCTTGTTCCAAGCAAATCGGTCCGTTAGATCAGGATTTATATAGTATTGAAATTTCCCCGTAAGCGCTATGTTAATTTTTTGAACTGTTCAAAAATGAGCAAAAACTGTTCAAATTAATATTTCACGCCAAGAGCTTGTAAGCTTGTTCATTGTAACGTGGATCTTGCACCCAGAGTTTACATAATTTGCTTCATTTTCGCCCATAGGCGCTAATGTTAAACTTTTTTTTTGAACTGTTCAAAATTGAACGAAAAATCGTTCGAATCATCGCCGAGATCTTTCGAATGCAAAAAGAGTTTTTCGAATCGGACAATTCGTTCAGACAGACAGACCGACCGACAGACAGACAGACAGACCGACATACACATTTTCCCCATCTCAAAACCCTAATTTCAAATTTTTATTTTTCAATCTTTACTTAATTACTTCACTTTTTCATGACCTTTCTTTATTTTTAACGATATTTTCACGGTACATTAAGCCTTCTTTCATGCTTTATTCTTATTATCTCTACTTTTACGGGAAAGTAGGCCAAAAACCGATTTTCGCTTTAGACCGAGTGCCAAACATGAAAATGCAAAAAATACGTAAGTGCGTCTATTAATTTGGCCAGGGACTGTAGAAATGCATTTCATTCTTAAAGTCAGTGGATGGGCATTTGCTCGTACTGACATTACAATTTATTGTTATCTTTCGACCTCAAAACAAGAGTTAAAAAGTTTTTAAATTCTTGAATTTCTTTATTACAGCCGTTTTTCAGTCACATCGTTAGAGATTTTTCTTAAAAATACTACTTTAAAGATCGTTTTAGCTTTTTTTATTTCTGAATATATTAAAATGATTTGAAAGCAGTTATATTCTTCAAAGAATGAACTAAATTTTGATTACGGTTTCCTTTTTGACTGTTCTTTAAAAATGTACCAAAGTAGAGCTTAAAAATACCATCTTAACAGCGAAAAATTGCATTTTTCACCTTAAAATTTTAAGTGGAAGAAAGTAAGACTCATGCCTATTTTTTTCCTTGAGCAGGTATCTTATAATACTCTTCACAGAAAAACTATGAAACATTTGGATACTTTCCTTCGCTTTGTGTAATTAATTAGCCAAACCTGGCATCTCGATGTCAAAATGCTAACTTTAAGACCTAATATGTCTAAAAGGACTGAATGAAATTTTATGAGAATAATCTTCTCATAGACATAAATATGTAGAAAAAATATTTCGAGTGATACCGGTGTTGTTTTAATTGCATCAAAAGTTTATTTTAAAGGTTTTTAAAGTATAGTAGTATTAAAATAGGCTTAACAGATTCATATCAATGTTCCATAATTGATAAAGGCATTTTTGCACCTATACTTATTTTATGTATGCTGCACATAAGCATATTAGAGATGAACCGGGCTCAGCCCGAGCCCGACAGCCTGAGCCCGGGCCCGACACGGGCTCGGGCTCTACATTTTCAAATTACTTTTGGGCTCGGACAGGCTCGGGCTCATGGTATATTATTCATACATCAACCTACAGGCCAAGTAAATGACTATTGGGGGAAAAAAGCCATTTAGGTTAAAATAGTTGATGCTTAAAGAACGTGAGAAAATAACCTTTTAAGGCTACAGTACTATTTGTTAGGGGAGAGTTTTAGGAATGACATTAGTCACGTTATCCCCCACTATCTAACATCTTAGTGTTCAGCGCATCTATTTCTGTATATCTGTAAAGCAAAAGATATTTGTTTGGCTGAGGCGTTATTATTGAATGGTTAGTAGAGATTGGGGTTATTATTAATAATTTATTTATCTATTTTTGCAAAAAGATGCGTTAATTGCTCTGCACTTTCAACTTAATCCCACCATAGTGCTTGAAAGTACCTCCTAAAAAGGAAGAAGTCATAAAACGGTCTTTCTTTCGCTATGGGCATGAAACGCAGTGACTGTGGCATTGTGAACTGAACAGTCATGGAACAGATTCTAGTTAAGATAAATTCATTGTTAAAAGTTCGGATTGGTTGAATTTGAAAGCTATTTCCAGCTTCATTTTTTAAATTCTAATAATGTTTTTTTGAAACTGAAAAACAATTATACACGTAAAGAAAGCACAAATGAGCATTAAGATGCAGACATATGTTTCGGGATTGCTTGGAATCCCTTTTCTGATGCAGTAGTGGAGCTTCTAGATGCAAAAACATCCAAATGAAGCTAGTCTTGTGCCACTTTCATTCTCAATTTGTTCCACACTAGAGACTCATCTTATTAGTAGGTCTCCTAACTGCTTTTCGGCATGGACTATAGTGTGTTGTGGAAGTGTGCATCGGAAAGAAAGACTCGCGTAAAATTAAATTTTATTTTTCTTTGCTGTACTTTTGTTATGTAATAAATTTACATTGTTTTTTCTTTTCAAAAAATATCAAGACGTTTTAGTTAAGTATTGGCTTCATATATTTTTTTTTACGGAAGATAAACATAGAAAACACTCATTTAATATATTTTTTGTGACTGCTATTCCCTGAGAAACCTTTTCTCAACTGAAGCATTTCATGATAGTTAAAAAATATAGGTATTCTGTATTTGAAATTAAAAGAAAAATCATTAGAACCAATCGCGATGGTAAGAAAAAGCCTACATTTAATCGATGTAGCACCACATCTGTTAACAACACTTTATAAAATCATTTCGGGCTCGGTCTTTGACACAGAACAGTATCATTTGGGCTCGGACGGACTTGGACTTCAAATCTTCGGGCTCTGGCCTGCAAAAGTAAGCCCGAACTCATCTCTTAGCATATCAGACCTTAAATTGGTTTCATGGCCAAATCAATTTTTCATGATATGAGATAAAACATATATCCTTGTCCCTTTTCATTCCAGTTGCATACGTTACGTTTTTTTTTCTTATGCTTTCCATATTCATCCTCAACTGCACCAGGTTTTTTATCTTCAAATTTTCTCTTCTAAACGTGTGAAAATACTTTGCTCATCACAATGGAATACTGTAGAACCCCTCCCATGTCTGTTGCATGTCTTTCATCCTCGTTCAGTATCGTAATTTTATGCACACGTTGATCAACAAATTCTCAATAGTTAAAAAAAACAGAGTTGCTTTATTTATATAAGACAAAGTGAATTCCGTATCATCATGTAACAAAAGCTTTTGAGATTCTCTCACTTTTGCTACATTCTTTTTTATTTAAATTAACCACATTTTTCGGTCATTTTCAAATTGCTCCATTCGAACCTTGACCAAAAATAAACAGTTAATCTGTTTAACTATTCACTCTCGGCGGAAAACTTGTTGCACACTTTTTGTGTACCTCTACGCCGTGAGCCATTTTTTTTATCCAATATCTTTTTATATAATTTATACTAAATTAGGGGATTAGTTTTCACATAAAATAACTTCTAATTTACCTACATTATTATTTACACCTTTAATGCAAACATTTTGGTCAGAGAAATTTGAGCTTGATCATTTTTATCCAACGCACTATATGTTGTGCGCATGCAGAGGTTTTCAAAGTGCCTTTCAAAGCACATTTTTTTTCAGTATTCTGTAACTCGAGACCAAGGCAGAAAGACACGGTTTTGCAACGGTTCCCCAGGAAACGGGACTTTTGTCCTTCCTTCTCAGGGGAAACCTCTTCAATGTTTTCTCTCACACAGTTACCATTTCTTTCTTATTTTAAATATTGGTGAATATGCTGTCAAATTCAAATTACTCAAATAGCATTGTGTATTTTGTCATCGGAATCTTTTTGGAACCAACTAAATATGAATAGAAGCCTGTTTGAACTTTGTAAAAATAACGGATTTTCATGAAATTAAAATTCAACAATCTATCTGATACGAACGCTCTAAAGACTCAAATCGATTGTCCGTCTACATGGAGAGCTCTTGACATTGCTTGAACTCATACAAGTAAAGTTTCGTCAAAAGTAAATCGTCTCGGGCCAGAAGTTGAACTTCGTAAAATTCATATTTTTAGTGCGTTGGTTCAGCATCTATCAGGAGTGCCATAAGACTATAACTGTGAGTGAATGGAAGACAAGTTCTTGTTCAGCAAATCCTATTGACAGACGAATTCGGATGTGAACTGATTTTCGTCAGAATCTTCCCACAAATGCAAATAGTCAAGATAAAATCAGATGATGTCAAATAAGTATTGTCAGCGGTACCACAGGTATTCTTTTTTTTAATTGAGCTCAATTTAAATGATTTAAATGTAATGTTATTTCAATGCATAAAAAAGTTAAATGGTGCACTATTTTATATCATATATTTTAATCAAGAAGTAATTGAATGAGTAAATTAAACAATCTCGAATAAATAAGTTTCAATTAAAAAAAAAATCTTGTTTTGTTGATTTTTCACAAAATCTATTATCTGAATATTTTTACTTCAGGAAATTTTACTTGATTTTCAGAAAATAAATGCAGATTTATGATGGTAATGCTTTAATTAATTCAACGATTTATACTAACACTATACGATCCAGCCATGTTACAATTTTAACGTAACACATCATTATCATTACTTGTAGTTCCTTTATAAGTTTTGGGGATAAATTATTAATTTGCTTAGTTGGTACGTAAGTGACTTACTTGAAGCTAAATCAATAGAGAGATTTTCTGGCCTAGATAAATGTTATGCGAATTTTCCTCAATCCATCTCGCACTTTTTTATTATTAATAGTTTTTTATGGTATAAGGACATTTTTTCCTAAAAATATAATGAACTTTTACTAGGACATATTTGTGATAAACAAGAAACTTTTATTTTTTAAAGCCCAAGAAACATCTCATAACATACTGACAATTCATTTATTTTAGGCACTTCCTTGGGCACACTTAATAACCTTGTTAATGGTATTTTACTCGCTAAACATGGCCAAAAAGTGTGAATAATTAAAAATTATTGTGACTAATAAATCTATAGAAAACATGAAAAAGTACTCGCTCTGTTACTAGGTTAGACAAACACCAATTTATCCCTTATAATAATGAACCATAATTCGCGTTAATAACCACAACTATTGAAAAATGCACGTTTTTCAGTTGAATGGACTTATTTTCACTTAATTGTTTATAAGGTTACATTTGTGTTAAAGGGGCTTAAAGTTTGCGCAGAATGAAGTACAGTAACCCCTCGTTAAATCGGTCATTCGGATACATCGCACTTTTTCTATGTCTCCCAGAATTTTAAATTTGAGGTTTCGAAAGTAAAAATACTGCATTTGGAAAAACCTTACGCTAAATACAAGCGAATAGTCTAACCACGTAACTACAATGCAGTCAGTCCATTTTCGATCATTAATATTAAGAGCCAGAATCTGAGAAACTGTCACACCTAGCATTATGGGGTGATTCATGCCATCTCAGATTTTTCTCAAAAAATGATCAGCTGATACTTGTCTTATGAGAAAACCAAATCCAACATTATTTGTTCTAAAGTTGAGTTGTTCAGCTTTTATGGACCCCCAAAGGTCAATGTGTGCGGCCAAAAACTGAGCGAATTTTTAAGACATGGAATTCGTTATGAGCCACAACTTTTTGCGCATACAACCTGCCTATAAAAGGGTCAAACTTTATAAAATGGATGATAAGATTGTGACAAGTCGTTGCCGCAAGGTCACTGAAGGTCATAAAAATTGGCGTTTTCGGCATTTTTCAGCGATTTGAAGCCCTGACAGTAGTAGGTAGGCCACAATGAGAGGCAGAAGGAGGGAAAAAACTCAGTCAGGAGGGGCGTGGTCGTCACATGACTTTCTCGTGATCTTCTACAAGGGTTGTCCGCCATGTTGGATGACGTCATTGGACGGTCGCCATCTTGAATGGTCACGTGATTTTCTGTGATCTTCTACGGGGGTATTTTTTGTGACGTCATCACACCCGCCATCTTGGATCCCGTGATCTTCAACGGGGTTTTTTTTGTGACGTCGTCTCGTAACCTTGCACGTGGGGTCCGCCATCTTGGATCCGTAATCTTGCATATGGTGTCGTCCGCCATCTTTGATTATGTAATCGACTTATTTTAATTACTTAATTAATTTTAATTACGTAGTTAATTCTAAATACTTAATTATTACTGGATTTTTAATTCAGTCTAAAATGCATTTTGCCTCAGCCGGGAATCGATCCGACGACCCTTGACCTCGCAGGTGAACGCGCTAACCACTAGACCACGAAGGTACTTATTGGGAAGGGGGAAATTATGTCTTAAAAAGATAAGAAAAGTGTCAGGTGAATGTTAAACTTCTAAGAGAGGCGGTATAATACTGTTGGCGCCATCTACCGAAAACTTTGAACGTTAAATTTAAAATGGGATTTTCGAGGGAAAATAATAGTGGCGCCATCTAGTGACAGAAATATTAATTAATAGCTTTAAATATATTTTTTTCTGGACTTGGAATACTTTCCGTGATTTTATTTAATTTGAATTTTCTCTTTCATAGCTCGGGAATCAAACATGCGACCTCCTGCTCCAAAAACACGCTTGACGGAATGAATAGCGCGCCTTATCCATTCGGCCAACCGTGTTTCAAGCAAAGGACGGTTTAAATGAATCTTAATATAATTCTTTTTCGGATGTTTGGAAAGAATGCTCGTGCTGCTATCAAGCGAGAGAAATTATTTTTGAGACATAATATTTCATGGGATTCGAAACCAAGCAATCCAGTATTTAATTACGAATATGAAATTATAATTGAAGTTTTGGATTATTTATGAATAATAATAATAGTGGTATTAATAATAATTAAGAATGAACGAATTATGAAAACGAGTAGGTTATTAATTGTTCTGGTTCCAACCTGTTTTTTCGGCGGGAGTCATGTATTGCAACCGGATTTAGAAATGAGCTGTACGTCAGAGAAGAAGTTAATTACCTGACCAATCAGGGTCCTGATTTCTTATCAGATACTTATTACACTTCAAGTTTTATTCAGTCGAGACTTCAGTTTACACCCTGCGTTTGAGTTACGAACTTTGATTTTTACACCCTGCGTTTGAGTTACGAACTTTGATTTTTACACCCTGCGTTTGAGCTACGGACTTTGATTTTTGACGATGAACTCCAAAAGCCAGAAGCGAAAATGTGAGGAATCGCAGGCTACAGCCAAAGTGGCAAAAGTTGACCCAATAAAAGTAAGTATTGTTTTCTATTCCACTCTGTTCATTTGTTGTAAAAAATCAATTTGTAATATGATTATTAGTTTTTGTCCCCCTTTCTTAATTATTTTTTCTTACTTTCCAGCCAGGAGCACCATTTTCGGAGAAGATTATGCCAAACGGAATTTTTCCCATTCGAGACGATGTCTATGTTTATGCATCTACGTTTAGGTTAAGGGGAATCGCAACAGGCCTCCGGCAATCTTCGTCTCCCATGTTATCTCTACGGAGCGGGTTTTCCACATCTCCTGAGTTTATTTTTTGGAGTATCCTCATGCGGTTTTTTGCATATGAAGCACCAAGGAAAGCTTTTTATCTTTGTCTTTCGAATTTTGAAGTAAGGAGTAAAACTTTTTCAGAAATGAGAAAAATACTTGCGTTGCTAATTTTAAAACGCTCTCAAATACGTCTTAATCAAAATGCTTTGTATAAAACATTTTTAACAACAATAATTTTCAAAAAGAGAAATGGTGTGTTTTAAGAGGATACGACAGTTTTTAAGAGTTACAACAATACTGTAATTTGACTAGTTGGTTGGAAAAACGAAATATTCGAAACCCGAATATTAATTACTACTAAAAATATTTACAAAAAAAGGGGGGGGGGGA
This sequence comes from Octonoba sinensis, assembly GCA_038502835.1. Taxonomy (NCBI): domain Eukaryota; kingdom Metazoa; phylum Arthropoda; class Arachnida; order Araneae; family Uloboridae; genus Octonoba; species Octonoba sinensis. The sequence goes on along the minus strand of CM076598.1, from coordinate 5,289,026 downwards.
TTGCACCTGACTGATTTTATGTTGCAAGCTCATTGATAATACACAAAGTTTAAAAAAAAAATCTTATGACATTTTTATTTATGGAATTGTTTAACGTTCTAAATGGAATATTCATTTGTTTTTCGATTGACAAGTGAGTTTTATTTATTCATATTCATTTTTATTTATTTGAAGCAAAGTAAGGCCGGGAACACACTTGGCGTTTTTCTCCGATCGGAGTTTTTACTGTCGCCGTCGTATCAGTAGTGGCGTAGCTAAAAAAAGGTCTATAATATTCATTATAACTTGACAAAAATACGAATCAATATAACTAACCCTACCTGGAAAAAATATATATATATCTTCCAAAACCACGTTAAAAGCAAAACGCAAGGTACTTACATAATAATAATGGCCACAAATACAATAATTTCAAATGATGCATTTTTACCAAACAATTCGAAAATACAATGAAAAATAAACTATTTTTATCTAAAGTTATTGAGGCTACAATTTTTTTTCTGCTATTTTTCAGTAGATTTAGCTATTTTGAGATTTTTTTTAGCATGCAACTCTTAGGTCTTAGTAAAGGCGGTCACCCCAAAGCCCAAAATGTCTTGGTGGTATACCGGTCGATCGCGATTAATTTATTGCCCATCCCTGCTAAAAAGCAAAAAGCCCTCTAAAAAGCTACGGAGCAAACGATGTTACCCCTAAAATTCCATAAATCCTCTGAAAACACTCCCCCCGTAAAAATTTCAATGGCAGAGTCTGCCCCATACTTCCTCCCCCCCCCCCCTTCTGATCGACGGCGGCATCACCGTAAAAAGCTACGGATACAAAACGATGCCCCTAAAAATCTGCCAACCTCCTGAAATTTCAATGGCATAGTCACATCGAGCCCCCCCCCCCCCCCCTGATAGGCATATGATGCATCATAACATACAGTAAAATAGGTTCCGTTATTTTTCCTTTATGGTTTTGACAGAGAAAACCTTCGTCCAGCAGCAATATATTGGGATGGGACGAAAAAACCCTATTTTTGTTTTCCAAGTCTAAATCATGACCCACTCTATACTAGACATTAAGTTTCTCATTATTTTGAACCATTATCAGTCCACTGAGTTCACAACACCTCAAGATCTTCTCTTGCAAAGACGCTCTCAACGGCTTGTGGCCCCCTTGTATGTACCAAATCTTGTCGTGGCCTCGAGTTTATGCATATACTAGTAAACTTGGTGGTCATAGGAAATGGCCGCTGTTCTAGATATTATAAATTGTAATTAAAATTATTTGTGCAAAGGTGTCTGCTAATTCAAACTGAATTACCCAGGTCAGACGCCCCTTCACTTACTGCCCCACACTACTTTATACGTATTTACTATATAATCAAATTGTTTGTGAAAATTATACATTTACCATCGAAAGAACTTATTGAAAAATTTATTATGCTTTTCAAAACAAAAGTTTTAACGAAACTGGAAAAATGAGCACTGCCACTCTAATAAGAAAAATTTAAAAAGCGCAGACGATTAATAAATAAATTAAAAATAACGAAAGGATTAAATTAAATTCGCGTATACATTAATTTTTAGCGGAGATTGAAAATACAGCGGAGCCTCACTCAATATGCTAGATGAACGTTTTGATTATTATTAATATATTTGCTACATTTGTTACAATAACAATGGCATTGATTTGTTTGATCACACGGCAACTGTAATTATATGGTTGGAAACGACGGCAAAACAATGCAAAAATAAAATAAAACGAATTAAAAAAAAGCATTGAAAGATTAAAAAAAATAATTAAAAAAAAAACTAATTGAGTCGCAACTTTCATTTTTGCAGCGATGAGTTTCTCGGGTTGTAAACATTAACCGTGCTGAATGTGGTCCCGATCTGTAAAACGGCCTGGGATTCTATCGCGCACAGACAGACAGACAGAATAAGCCGCTTATATATAAGAAGATAAATTAATTTAATTATTTGTGTTTAAGCTAGTTTGTGTGGTCCCGGGTCCCGAGTTCCCACTTGTATGTGCACATAAAAAAGAATAAAAAATATTCGAACGATAAAACAGTCTTACGGTCTAACTATAAAACTAATAATGATTGGGGAGGAGGGGGGGATTAAAATTGCAAAACATTTGAATTCTAAGAATCTGAGGAATAATAATAATAAAATTAATAATTATAAAAATACACAGAGGGAAGTAGATGAGAGGAAAGGAGTAGACAAGTTTTTCCAAAACGTGAAAAGCATTTTGAATATAAATTTCGGAAGGGAAAAAAAAGTAGGTACTGTTGCGTACTTTTATAAAAGTACGCAACAGTTCATTCAAGTATATTTGAATGAAAACAAATACGCGCGTGAAATTCTGGTATTACATTCAATGTAATACTCAACTGTATAAACTTTTATTTTTTATTATGATTTAATTACTATTGATTTAATAACTACCTAAGTATTCAACTGATATGCGGTATAATCGAGTACAGTAAACATACTCTTATTTTCAGGGAAAAATACAAACTGTCATATGTAGATTTGTAATAGATTTGGTCAAAATAATATGCAATATTTTGCCATTGCGTGAAATATTTTATCAATAGGAAATGATTGTACCATGGTCTCCTTTCCGAGACTCGTGGGTCTCCGATTTTACTATTTTCTACTGCGCCCCCTCAGATTTGTTCTGTGTCCCTCAAGGTGGCAACATGGCTCATGTTGTAAAACCCTGCTCTAGCCTTTTCCAAGCACTACGATCTACTGCAGTAATGAAAAAAAAAAAAAAAGTATGGAGAGGCTTGTGTTAGAATCAGCTTTTAATAGAATAATAGTTAGAAGACCTGCCCTATTCGCATTAGATGCGAAAATAAAAAATGAGAAAGGGACTGTTGTTACATACAGCATTTTGATTACAGGGATAGTTGTCAAGGTGGTTTCAGGAAGAGCCTGAACTCCCCCCACCGCCCTCCACACACACACTGGACACGATCCTTTTTTTTTTTTTTTCACGGTCAGAGTCGCCGTGTTTGTGTGGACAATAATTTCAGCCGTTTTTTAACATCACCAAAGATATCCTAATATACGTTTTATGTCTTGAATGTCCGAAAATTAAAAAAAAAAATAGCCTTGAATCCCCCACCTCTCTATCTCTAACATCATCAATGGACGTTAAAAATTGCGAATTTTCGAACCGAATTTAGAAAAAAATTCTGCGGAAGACTACATGAATCCATTTGTTTTTGGTGTCACCAAGGAAAGTTTAATATGCGTTTTTAAAATTTCAATTTCAAAAAATTTCTGGGGGGATCTCCTTCCCCCAAAGCCCTTTCCGTTCCCTCAAATCCTTGAAAATCATCAAAATTGTAGTTTTAGAACTTCATATTAGAAAATTTTTAACGGTCTTTTAACATCACCAGAGATTGCCTTACGTGAGTTTTATGACTTGATTTTCAAAACATTTCTGAAAAATAGCCTTGAATCCCTCCTTGGTCTAACAGTATCAATGGATGTCATTGCGGATTTCCGGGAAGGAGCCCAGAATGCTGCAAATTTTTTATTCGATGTCACCAAAGAGAGACCACCCCTAGCCGTCCCCCTAACGGCGTCAATGATAGTATAAAATTGCGATTTTCGAATTTAATTTTCTAAATTTTTCGGGGTAGATTCCCAGGACTCCCCTCTATTTATGCTATAATATTATACTTATGATCACGTTTATATTGATAATTTGTGAATTCTCTTTTTTCCGCATATATAACGCAATCCTCCCGAATTGTTTGCTAATATTCTAACAATGAGCCCTTTCTATATCAGTAGCTGGACTCGCTCATATTACATGTATACGTATACATATATATATCAATATTAAAACGATAAATTATTTATAATAACTATATATGCGATATATAGGGGCCGTTCATAAATGATGTTACGCTTTTCCCCCATATATTTGACCTCCCTCCCCCCCCTTTATCACAATATGTCACACTTCAGCTGACTGCCCCCCCCCTTTGTCACACTTCACGCTATGTTGGATAATGCAGAATGTCACACTTCTTGTTACCTCCTCCCCTTGTCACACTTTGTCCCAAGTTCACGAACCCCCCTCCCCCCCTCGAAGCGGGATATCATTTATGAATGATCCCATACATGCTCATATATCATATACATATGTATACGTTTATAAAAACAATAAAGGGCCACCAAACTCATAGTCCCCCTTGATTTTTGACGGCCAACGTTTAGAGTAGATATATCATAGCAATTTTGTTATTCAGTATACTTGCTCTTTGCGTCTAATCTGAAATTAAGGTTTTTGGATGGTTTTTCTGTTCTTTTTCTTTGTTATTGTTAATATTTCTCACGAGCGAAAAATATATTTCTGTTGAGAATAATAACTTTAACTTTTTCTTTTAATCAGCTCACGAGATTATACGTTGTTTAAAAATATGAAAAGAATAGAAAATGGATTTTCAGGATAGTAGTGTGCTCTTATATTTGTAATGTGTATTTGGTATGTTTATTTTGTTTTATTAAACGTTATTTATGTTTTTGATAACATAATTTGCCACTTTTTTCGATTCACGCATAACAAAATGGTAGCAGAGCGTGGTTAAGTGGTTTAATGGTTGCTAAAAAGTGAAGTAAATGCAATTTGATATTTCCTCATTAGTGTTAGCTTTCTTAAGCAAATGAATGAAAGAAATATTTATATTACATGCAGATTAGACTAACCGCTAATTCAGATTTGTAATATGGCTGACTCTAGTGTTGGAATTTCGAGGATTGAACCTCTGAATAGCAAAAATTATGCTTTATGGAGCACAAGAGTAGGAGCTCTCATTAAAGCTAAGCATTTGTGTGATGTAATTGCACAAGAAGAACCAGTAGTAAATGAAAAAGATGAATCGAGTATTAAATTATATAATGACTGGTCTGCAAGAAACGATGAAGCGTATGGATTAATTATTTTGACTTTGTCCGCAGAGCAAGTTATGACTGTTAGAGGAATTACTAAAGCTAAAGAACTGTGGGAATTATTGAAAAGACGTCATGAAGGAGTAGAAAAACACAGAAAGATTAATTTGAAGATTAGATTAGCGAAGATTGAGAAAAGCAACCGAGAATCAGTAGAAGAATACTTGATAAGAGCACAGACAATTGCAAAGGAAATTTCTGATCTGGGAACTCAAATAGAAGAGAATGAACTGATTGGATATATTATGGAAGGTTTACCGAAGAAATATAGCGAAGTTGTTACAGCTGTTTCTTCAAATCCTGATTATCTTATGAATTGATGAGAGAAACTTTGTTGACATATGAAAAAGAATATGACAAAGTTAACACTGAAATTCAAGCATTTAAATCTAATGAATTTAACAGAAAAAAGGGATGTTGTTTTGGAAAATTCGGGCATAAATCCTTTGAATGTTGGAACAATCAGAAGAAAATTTCGAAATATGAAAGAAATGGAAGCAGAGGAAATGCAAAAAGACTAATGAATAGAAACAGAGGATTAGATAATGAGAAATTCAATGGCAAGCAAGGTAACTATGTTCACAAAGAAAAGAAAGAACACTCTTGTTTTTCAAAAGGATTTGCTCTTCAAACAAAACTGCATGATAAATCAGATAATTATAAAAATGATAAAGAGACAACATGGATGTTAGATTCAGCATGTTCATCTCATATGACTTATCAAGAAGGAATAGTAAGTAATCCAAAAGTCGAAGAAGTAAAAATTGCAACAGCTGAACAAAATAGAAGCATACAGTCAAGATTTAGAGGTGATGTGAAAGCTATTGCACACAATGAATATGAAGACATCAATATTAAATTAGGGGATGTCCTATACGTTCCAAATTTGAGTGGAAATCTGATGTCAGTTCCAAGTCTGGTGAAAAAGGGGAAGAAAGTTATTTTGGATGATAAAGGTGCCACTATTTATGAAAAACAAAGTGGAGAACTAATTGCCAGAGGAACATTTGAAGATGATGCAGTTTTGATCAAAATTGACGTTAGGGAAAACATGAATGAAAAATGTCATAAAACAGAAGAAATAACTAAAGAGATTTGGCATAAAAGATTAGGACATGTGAATTATAAATATTTAGACAAAATGATGAATAGAAATCTTGTCAGAGGAATTGAAGATATAAAAGGTGATGAGAAAACTTGTGAAGCATGCATTCAAGATAAATTAACTAGGTCCCCATTTCAGCAAGTAACTGAAGAGAAAACAAAACAAATTCTGGGCAGATTACATGTTGATTTATCTGGACCTATGAATATTCAATCTTTAAACGGAAGTAAATATATGTTGTTGATAATTGATGAATTTAGTAGGAGATATTTTGTAGAATTTGTAGCAAGAAAGAGTGAGGTATCAAGAACAATTATTGACTTTATTGAAAGTAGAGAAAATGAAACAACGAAGAAAGTGAAATCAATTCGTTCAGATAACGGAACTGAGTTCATAAACGAAACATTAGTTGAATATTACAAAAGAAAAGGCATCAAAGTTGAAAAAAAACACAGCTTATTCCCCACAGAGCAATGGAATAGCTGAAAGAGGGAATAGAACTATTATTGACATAGCCAGGACTTTATTAGTTGATGCAGGTCTGCCTGTATGTTTTTGGGCAGAAGCAGTTTGGACCGCAGTATATCTGAATAATTTGACGCCGACAGCGAAAAGAGAGACAACTCCCATGGAATTATGGAGTAATAAAAAACCTACAGTACGACATCTAAAAGTATTTGGATGCAAAGCGTTTTATAGGAATGATCAAGTGAACAGGAAGAAGTTCGATGTTAGAGCAAGACCAGGTGTGTTCCTAGGATATTCCAAAGATCGCCAAGCGTACAGGGTTTATGATTAGGAAGAAAATAAAATAAAAGAGAGTAGAGATGAAATTTTTATAGAAAATGAAATGGGATATGTAGAGGAAAATGACAGTAATTATAATATAGAAGAACTTGACTACATAACAATTCAATCAAGTGACGTAAATGACTGCCAAAAGCATGATGCAGTAAATAAAGAATCATTGGTGAGCATTCCCAAGGATAATGAAGATAATCCAAATGGAATAAAGGACCCGAAAGAAAATGCTCTCAAAAGAGGGCTTCCACCTGGTAACTCAAAAGAAATTAGTATTCAGGGAAGAAGTGAAGACGTAGAAGAAATTGAACTACCATTACTAGATCGAGGGGTTAGATGATCATCTAGGGAAAAGAAACCTATCACAAGATACTCAGCAAATGTCACTTTAGAAAATATTCCAAAGACTTATCAAGATGTATTAAATTCTAAAGAGAAACAAAAATGGACACAAGCTATAGAAGAGGAACTGAAATCAATGGAACAACATAACGTATGGAAGATCGTTGATCGACCTAAGAATACGAAAATTCTCAGAAGCAAATTTGTTTTTATACTGAAAAAGGAGGGTGAAAATAAAAGATACAAAGCTCGATTAGTTATTGACGGTTCAAGAGAGAAAATGGGTCGAGATTTCAAAGAATCATACAGTCCTGTAATGAAACCCGAATCCTTTCGAACGCTATTGAAAATATCAGCTATAAATGACTACAAAGTTAGAATTTTTGATGTGGAAACTGCTTATTTAAATAATAAGTTAAAAAGATCTGTTTATATGAATCCTCCTGATGGTTTTGATATTGAAAGTGGAAAAGTATTACTAGTCACTGGAAGTTTGTATGGACTCCCAGAATCAGGAAGATGCTGGTATGATAAACTAAAGAAAATATTGAACAAAATAGGAATGAAAGAATGCAAATCTGATCCATCTGTATTTATCAGCCAAGATACTGATAAATATATTGCTTTAGGAATGTATGTTGATGACGGGATCATTATTGGAGAATCTGAAGATCTCATTGAGGATTTTAAGAAAGGAAATTAAGATTAAAGAAATAAAGAATAAAATCAACTTTCTTGGAATCGACATAGACTTTTATGAAGATGGAATTATGCTCAACCAAAAAGAATACATAACAGAAATTTTAGAACGTTTTGATATGCAAAACTGTAACTCTGTGAAAACACCAGGAGTTGTTGGAATGAATTTAGATGAATATGAAAATTCCAAACCAGTGAACATGAAATTGTACCAGGAGATGTTGGGTAGTATAATGTATCTAGTTACTGGGACACTACCAGATTTAGCATACAGTATCAGCAAGTTATCTCAATATTCAAAAGATCCTAGAAAAAATTCATTTACAAGCTTTGAAGAGAGTATTGCGTTATATACAAGGTACTAAAGAATTCAAGTTAAAGATAGATAAATGCAAAGAAAAGCTACATATTAATTCTGATGCAAGCTGGTGTACCAGTAAAGATTCAAAATCATTCAGTGGTTATACCGTTAAGATAGGAAACTCATTAATTGGATGGAAGAGTAACAAACAGAAGATCGTAACTTTGTCAACTATGGAATCCGAATTGGTTAGTTTATGCGATGCAGTATGTGAAGGACGGTGGTTGATAGATTTATTAGAAGAGTTGAGACAAGAGGAATTAGTGCATCGTCCAATAAAGATATATACAGACAGACAATCCGCAATAAATTGGATATATAACCCAAGAGTAAACAATAGAAATAAGCATATAGCAAGAAAATACCATTTTATAAAAGAAGAAGTGGAAAATAAAGAATTTGACGTACATCATATAGCAGGTGCGGAAATGGATGCTGATGTGATGACTAAAGATGTGAGCCAAGTGAAGTTGCGTACTCATCTGCAGAAACTTGGAATCATTTTCCCGTCGTGTGAAAGGAGGGATGTGTTAATATTTCTCAAGAGCGAAAAATATATTTCTGTTGAGAATAATAACTTTAACTTTTTCTTTTAATCAGCTCGCGAGATTATACGTTGTTTAAAAATATGAAAAGAATAGAAAATGGATTTTCAGGATAGTAGTGTGCTCTTATATTTGTAATGTGTATTTGGTATGTTTATTTTGTTTTATTAAATGTTATTTATGTTTTTGATAACATAATTTGCCACTTTTTTCGATTCACGCATAACAGTTATAAACACATTTTTATAGTTTGGTAATCACACTACTATGAAAAATCACTTTCTATGCATGAACTCTGTCCGTCAGTGTAAGGTCAAATTTGCACTTAATGTCCCACACCAACAAGCGAATGAGAACAGCAGAAGTAAAAAGGAAAGTTGAATACTAAAAAAAAATAAAATCTTCTATATGTCCATACAAGACATCCCCCCAAGTGGGATGGCGTACCTTCGCCTCAAAAAGAATCCCCTCTCCTTCCTAAAAATGACAATGGCGCAGTCGTTCAGTTGACACAGCAAGTTGCAATTTCGTTTAGTTGAGAGTTATTAAACTAAATTTCCAAACATTTAATGAATACGATTTTCGTTTGTTTGTAATTTAATAAATTAAATATCGCAATTTCTTTAAACAGAAATTTGCAGAAATTCATTGCAATAAAATTTGTTTAAGCACATCTGCTTAACGCATACGTTAATTGAATTAATAAAAATGCATATTCATTTCATCCCATGATGTACTACTGCAGGTTTTTTGTTAAAATTAATATGAACCGGTTGAGAATAATATTCTACATCTACATTAAGAGGTGGGAGTGGAATTTTAGACATTAATTTAAATTCAAGTTTATAATAAAGATAATTGAAAAACATTGAAAGCAACTAACATCGCAAACGAACAAGAAAACTAGGCACCGCTATGTTTCGCCTCTTGTAATAAGACACATATTTCCTTTGAAACATTTTAACAAAAAATCAGAACCAGATGTCACATTTTTGAAGATTCTAAACGACAGTCTGTAATTGTACGCTAGTGGAGGGAGATAATGAAGAACGCCCCAGAGGAAAGAAACGTTGAGGGTGAGAATAGGGAAACAAGGGAGTGTGTGTGGGGAAAACCAAAACAGGGAATTTGAACCAAAACAAAAAAATCCCCAAATTAGCTTTTGATTGCAGCGCCATCTAGATGTCAGAATTCGCTACATCGGGAGCTTTCAATTCCCCTTAAGTGCAAGATTTCATGTACGAAAGTTTAAGAAGTATGGCGACAAGTTCTACCTTACGACTGAAGGCGTAACTCTGCGTCCGTGGTGGATTCCCAGCATTCTTGGGGAAAAAGTGTGCCGCAATCACCTAGAGAACCGCAAACATTATTCGAACATGAATTGATAATCGAGAGCTCTGATTTTGAAAATTTCAAAGTCACCCGTTTAGCAAAGGAATCAGTTTCCCGGTGCATTACGTTGTCTGGCTCACAGTGGGCGAGATGATCCGTCAATATAAACTTATTGCTGATAGCCTTTTGGATCATGTATTTTGTGCAATGGACTTTTTGAACGCATTCCGTAGCATAGCTGATACTCCCATAGCAAAAGATGTCTTACCTGCTTCAATGGACGTTAGTCTGGGTACTCACTACTTAAATAATCTTGTAGAGAGTGTTTTATGTGAAATATTCAAAGACAAAGGACTTAAAGATCCGGAAACGTTGGCTGAAGAACTTTGGGGAAATAGTGTGAAAAAGTTCAATTCTCTTGCACTAACTCTGGACATTTCAGATATTGCCGAGTCCTTTCGGAAGAAATTGTGGGAAGAACAGAAATTTCTCTGTATGAAACCAGCAATGTATGTCACTGAACCTTTCTTAAAACAAGTGCAATTAAACAAAATTCTCACATCTGTAAGGGAAAAATTCTGTCCAGCGAAAGCTTTTGAAATTTTTGATGATTCTGAAAATATGTAAAACATATCATTTGTGCCTTTTCTATATTTTTGTTCCTTCTCATGTATTATGATCTTGTGTTTTTTTCAATTTTGTACATAGTTTTCAGTTTTTAAATAAAATGTCATTTCTTAGAATAAAATGTGTTTTCATTGTAACAATATTTTACAAACACAAAAAAAAAAAAAAAAAAAAAAAAAAAAAAAAAAAAAAAAAAAGCAATCAAAGCAAAAAAAAAAAAAAAAAAATAGTAAATTCATCACGAAATGGTTTTAATACTTAACAAATATTTAAAATTCTTTGAAAATGTTGCTTAAAGTGAAAAGAAAAATAAAATAAAATGAATAAATGTAGCAGTAATTTTAAATGTATTCTTAAATGCATTCAGCCAAATATTCTAAATTACAAAATGTATGCTCTTTACACTGTTGAACAAATAGATGCATTATTTTTTTGAAGGAATCTAAATATTTAATGCACTCAATATATTTCAAATATCTTTCTCACAGAAGAAAAACTAAGTCGCGAGTCAATGACACTTGGAATAATACGCATTGATAATTTTGCAAGAAGGTAGCAATATTTGGGGGAGCACAACAAGGAAGCGCGGATCCTTTTATCTATTTCACTTTTCCGGGGGAAACTAAGGTTTCTCAATCGCCAGGCCTCAACGTCAATCAAGTAACCGGATTCTTGCTGCCCTTATATAAGAGCGGTATGTTTATCTAATTATTTTTTCCCCGTGTCAAGCGGATCTAGTTAGCTACTTATCGCAAGAGGGTACGTTTGATTAATTAAACGTTAGTTAGTCAAACTCGTGCAATACCACAGTTGCAGGGGTTTCAATAGTTAGGATTGCAATTTGGCGACGTCAGATACGTGATGTCATTTGAAATCAGGGTGAAATAGTTTACTAATAAATACCCCTTCGCCAGTTTTTTTTCTCAGTTTCAGTTGTCCAGTGAGTGAGTGTTCTTGCTGTTTTTTCAACATGTCTTTAGAAAGTAAGAGATCTTTCGAAGAACCTTCTAGCAGCAATGTAAGTAGATGTTTGTTTTCATTTTATTCTTACTTTAGGATGTACACATTTTGCCAAGTAGTTGTGTTATCGGCAACTATCTTGAACAAGGTATGTATATTTTATTTTCTGCATTTACGCTGAATATTTCGTATTTATTATTATTAATTTTTAAACTCATTTTATTTTATTGATATGTTTTTGTGTGTGTGTGTGTGTTTTAGGTGTCGTACACAGGGCCTGATCGTAAGAAACGAATCAACTTGTTGCTCCAGGAGGAGCATTTTTATGTGATTAAAAATCTAAAAGCATTTTTTGGTGCTCATTTTTACTGCACTTCCTGCGAAAAGCCCTACCAAAATGCCTATGATCACAAGTGCCCAGGTAGTTGCAATATTTGCCTTAGGAAGGAGTGTCCGTCTGCGGAGTCCATTAGATGTCCCGACTGCGACCGATTGTGTCGTTCTGCAGATTGTTTCGCAGCTCATAAGACAACTAGTGGAAATCAGCAGTTGTCCTTGTGTAATTTGGTAAGTTTCAGGCATTTTGCATATGCAATTTCAACCGTTTTAGTAAATAATTAAATTATTTTCATCTTGATGAACCAATTTGCAAAACATTTCACCTTTACTCATTCTTTTTTAGATGTGTACCAATTTATCAATCACATCAATATATCGTTTCGTATTCATTTCTGTAAAGTATTTCCTCATTTTCGTCTTGAGGGCGAAATTAAAGCGTTCCACCATGGAAGCTTTAGTTGAATTGTGAGTCGTGAGAAAATGCACATTTTTCTGTTTCAAATACTTTTGCACTTGTTTATTTGTAAGTTCTTTTCCGGCGTCTGTCTGCAATATTTCCGGTGTGAGCTCTGAAAATATTATTTCAAAAGCAGATAAGATTGTTTCACTTTTCTTATTTTTCAGAGGTTTAACCCACGCATATTTTGATAGGATGTCCGCGCAAGTAAGTAGATATTTGTAACCATCATTTGTTTCCACTAAAGATTGCATATCTACCAAATCAGATTGAAACTGCTCGTCTATGCCTCCCATGATGACTCGATTTCTCTGGAATGCATGTCTGATAGGCTTGTGCAAAGTGTAGGAATCCTTGGTCTGCAGCCATTTTTTGATGTCTTTTTTCTGGACGCGTCCTTTTAAAGCACGATGTAAAGCATTCACACCGCCAAAACTTCCTGGAATCTGAGGATCCCTATACATAGGTCTCAGAACCTAGTCCATTGCAACAATAATTATGATCAATGCTCACGTTAATGTTCATATCAATATAATGAGGTGAACATGTGTACACATCGCTATTTATACGGTCAAACACTACATGATTCATTCAATCATTTTTTTCCTTTAAAAATAATTCCCAAGTAAATAGTTTTTCCCTTTGTTCTCACTAGATGGCACCTATATTATTTTCCCTCGATTTTAAGCGTATTTTATTTTCCCTCGAAAATCCTATTTTCCTTTTAACGCTCAAAGTTTTCGGTAGATGGCGCCAAGAGTATTATACCGCCTCTCCTTGAAGTTTAAGATTCACCTGAGACTACTCTTATCTTTTTAAGACATTATTTTACTGTTTGTAGTAAATACATCGTGGTCTAGTGGTTAGCGCACTTGCCTGCGAATCCAAGTATCGTCGGATCGATTCCCGGCTGGGGCAGAATGGATTTTAGACTGGATTAAAAATCCAACATTCAAATGAAGTGACTAACTCAGTAATTATTAAGTAATTAGAATTAATTAAGTAATTAAAATAAGTCTATTACATACTCCAAGATGGCGGACGACACCACATGCAAGATTACGGATCCAAGATGGCGGATGGGATGACGTCACAAGAAACATCCCCGTAGAAGATCACGGATCCAAGATGACGGTGATGTCACACATAACGTCATGGACATCCCTCGTAGAAGATCACGAGAAAGTCACGTGACAAGCCACGCCCCTTCCTGACTGTTGAGTTGTTTCCCTCCTTCTGCCTCTTATTGTGGCCTGCCTACTACTCCTGACAACGGCTTGCGCCTTCTAGTTGCCATGGCAAAAGTGGTGTCAGTTGAAAGGTAGGTATTAGTACTTTAAAAAAATGTAACTATCATATTGAGGCAATATGAATGCGCTTTTAATAAAATATTGCCAAAATCTGGAAAATGTCGCATTTTATCAAAATTCAAACGGTCATAACGTCTTGCGGCATCGACATATTGAAATAATTTTTTTGCCATTATTTTACTCTATTATTGGTCTCTACAAAAAAGTAAAATCCACTGAGGCATGTTGCGTTAAAAAAATTAAAACATTTTTTAACTTACTAAACTTTCTTCAAGAAAAAAAAATGCATATAGTTTGCTACATAGATATATTAATATATTGTGACATATCTCTGACATATTACACATGTTTGGTATAATTATGGTATTTATTTCCCATATGAAATTGTTGACATTTAATACAACTTGTATATTATGGGACAACATTCAGTATTTTTTCATTCAGCTCACAAAAATTTCACACAAATCTGATTCCTAAATCTAAATCTCTTAGCCGAAAGTTTGTAAATTTTATGTTTTGTCCTGAAGATAATTGTACTGCTACATTTGAAACTGCTGATAAATTGTCCTTGCATATAGCTCAGATTAGAACACCGAACTCCTAAATTAATCTCTGGTATGGACAAGGCTAAAAATATGTTTGCAAAAAGAATGCAGACAGTACCAAAAAAAATTATGAAAATTCCAACTTTTCGGAAGGTGTTATTGAATCTAATATCAGTGCAATTTATTCAGGACTTGTATCCCAAAATAGGTGGGTACTAAAGCCAAAAAGAAAGATCACTCGTCTAAACCAAAATCTGAAAGAGTTCGTTCAAGAGTGCTTTTATAAAGGAAGTAAAACAGGTAATAAATTGACAGCACAAAATGTTGTAAAAATTATAAGATATCTTACTCTAGATGGGAGAGAAAAGTTTAACCCAGGAGAATATTTAACACAAGAACAAGTAATGTCCTATTTTAGCAGATTGAAAGCTACAGTTAAAAATTCTGTTGTAGAAAGAGATGATGAAAATGAAGATGAACTATTACAAGCTACAATTGAAGAAAATGAAAGTGCAGAGAGAGAAAATGTTAGAAAATAAATCCATCTTTTTGTTAGAACTGAAGTGTAAAAATGCTGAATGTTGTCCCAAAATATGCAAGTTGTCAAAAATTTCATATGCGAAATAAATACCATAATTATACCAAATATGTGTAAATATGTCAGAGATATGTCACAATATATTAAAATATCTATGTAGCAAACTATATGCATTTTTTTTTTCGTTAAGAAAGTTTAGTAAGTTAAAACATGTTTTAATTTTTTTAACGCAACATGCCTCAGTGGATTTTACATTTTTGTAGAGACCAATAATAGAGTAAAATAATGGCAAAAAAATTATTTCAATATGTCGATGCCGCAAGACGTTATGACCGTTTGAATTTTGGTAAAATGCGACATTTTCCAGATTTTGGCCCAACTTTATTAAAAGCGCATTCAACTTGCCTCAATGATAGTTACATTTTTTTAAAGTGCTAATACCTACCTTTCAACTGACACCACTTTTGTCATGGCAACTAGAAGGCGCAAGCCATTGTCAGGGCTTCAAAATACTGAAAAATGCCGAAAGCGCCAATTTTTATGACCTTCAGTGACCTTGCGGCAACGACTTCTCACAATCTGTTCATCAATTATATAAAGTTTGACCCTTTTATGTTACATATCTAAAAAGAATTTGGAGGCAGGGTGTTTGCGCAAAAAGTTCTGGCTCATAAGGAATTCCATGTCTTAAAAATTCGCTTAGTTTTTGGCCACACACATTGACCTTTGGGGGTGCATAAAAGCTGAACAACTCAACTTTAGAACAAATAATGCTGGATTGGGTCGTCTCATAAGACAAGTATGAGCTGATAATTTTTTGAAAAAAATCCGAGATGGCATGAATCACAGGTGTGACTCTCTCAGATTCTTGCTCTTAAGTATTAAACGAAAAAACAACGGCAATGACTTAAGACTCTTATTTCACAAAAAAGCAATAGAAATACATTCTGAATTTATATTCTAAGAACTGTGCATGAAAATAGCGATTGGTAAGTTTAGTTTTATTTGCTACTTTTATAAAGAGTGTTGTCATTATGTAAGATTAAATTAAATTTTTTACTTTACACTCAATTTACTTGTACTTTTTGAGTTATTTCCGACAGTATCGGTTATACCGCGCATTTTTGCTGTCCCTCGACAAGCGCGATATAACGAGGGGCTACTATACTTTTTATTGCTATAATGCTTCTGTAGGAGGAATTTGGTCTCTTACAACGTCCTTAAACTAGCCACAATTGGTGCACCTACCCTATATATATATATATATATTAGGGTGAACATTTAAATTCAATATTTAAATTTTGCACAGGAAGTCCTTTTGTATTGTGCTGTGCTAAAACAAAGACCACAAAAATTTGAAAATTATGAAACAAGTTTTATGGTCCGCTACCAAGGTTCAAAAATAAATAAATAAATAAATAAAAATTGACAAATTTGATATTTAAAAAAATCTAATTATAAATTATTAGTACAAGTCTACAGTCAGCGCAAAATTGATTCATAGTGATACTGGGCTATAAAGATTCATTTGCTTCCATTTTTTTCGGAATTCGTGCAGGGTTTTTAAAATTTTCGCTTTTATATGATTTTTGGGCCCGGTCAATATAGGAGGGTCAGCTAATTTAACGTAATATAGTGTCGAAATGAATTTAAAATTTATCATAAATATTTTTTTTAAGAACACATCCCTTAACCATGTCACCTGCTTAAAGAACTTGCAAAACTTTGTAACAAGCAACACTCTTAGACTTTTTACAATTATGGATATATCTTCAGACTTTTTTGTCTAATTGGAAATGAATAGTAAACAAGACATGTAAGGCCCCAGTAAATTTACTCAAAGTTGTTGATGATGTAAACTCAGCGTCTCTTAACTTTTTTGATAAGTTTTGATAAGTTAACGCTGCAAGAACCCTTTCTAATGTTCACTTTTACCGGGGAACCCCTGACTTTCTCATTAATTAGGTTTTAAAGCAACATTGTGGAAATGAATTACTTGCAATAAAAATAACATTTATCTCACTTAATGTTTATTGACTTCGAAACATAATTTCAAGAATTAATACTAAACATAAAAGTTCATAATGTACTACAGGATTTTAGAGTTTAAATTTAATTGAGATGAGCTCTACATCTCAGATACCATGCTTAATATTATAATTTACGGAGGAAATTTTCAGGTCTGGATCAGCATCAAGTTTGTTGCAATATTTTTTTTGTTGAGATATAAGTTGTGGACTCTGTTTCGCACACATAAAGGGTTATTCTTATCGCCAAGCTCTGAAATTTAGTCACATCAAATCATAATTTCCTTTCGGAGCGGGGGTAGGGATTGAAACAAAAAGGAGCCCTTGCAGACACATGTTACCAGTATACTAGGATTGGCAATATGCCTTAATACCCAAGTGGTCTTGATTATTTGTCCCCTCCACCTCCCTATTAATAACGCAACAAAACTTGGGTAACGATTTTCAGACAGAACGCAGTAAGATTATTGTAACGACAGAATATGAAGCACAAACCAACTATTAACGATAGTGTTTCTGTTTTAATAATCAATTCTGTACCTCAGATCCAGACTAATGTAAGTCACATTATCACTGCTAAAAAAAAAAAAAAACACTGAGCGTAAAAATTGAAAATAATTTTTTCGTTGCCAAGTAACGAAGCTGTTACAGTGAAACCTCTGTAAGTTGAGCACTTGTAGTGCAGCACTTTAGTACACATCTTATGAGAGGGTGGAGATTTTTCTTGTCATTTCTTACACTATGCATTTATTCATTTGTTACTAAGTAAAATATAGTTTCATGTATTAACTGTACTTTAAAATAGTAATTAGCTTTTTTTTACACTTATCTAAAATATCATTAAAGAAACTTTACCTGACTGAATTACAATGTATCCTCTACGACTTTAAAACTAAAGAACTTAGTTAAAATAAAAATAAATATCTTCTTAATTATGTAAGTTACTGTTTAATGGTAAAGATTTTCTAAACATTCATAATTATCAAAATGTCTATATCAAATAGAAGAAACTAATTTTAAAAAATAAAAGAGTTCTCATAGTTGCTTTCCCATAGTTAACTTAAAAAGAGGTTTAGGTGAACTTTATATAGATTTTTCATCCATCCAGACACATACTGTTCTAACCATAATGGCATAAAGCCCGAAGAAGTTATTTTAGTTTTTTTTTTAATCTTTGAAAGAGTAATACAGTAAAGCACCGTTTATACGTTTTTCAAGGGACCGAGCGAAAAAAACGTATAAATGAAAAAACGTATAAACGAAAATCACAAAATAAAACGAACATTTTTTCGTAATAGAAAACAAAACAGTAACTTAAAATATTATGAAAAGTAAATAATGAGTACTTTTAATAATACATTGAATTACAATCACTACGTTTCATATTCATGCAGTATGTACATCCACATTAAAAACGTTCTTTGGTTCATATTCTTTTAGCAGTTCTGGCAATTGGTTTTGAATCCAACCATCCCCTGTTTCACAATCAACATCTCCTGACTCTCCACTTACAGTTTTGCCTGTTATGCCGTGTTTTAACTAAAATTTATGAAGCCATCCCGAGGAAAATGATGCATCGCGTTCTACATTTAACTTCTTCGAAATTTCTTTTGCATTCTCCATAAGCAAAGGACCACTGATGGGAAATTTTGCACTACGACACTGATTAAACCACTGTAAAAGCACTTTCTCTACATCCGAAAATTTTCCGCTTTGAACTCGAAGTTTTTTTGAAGCACTAGCACCACTTTGATTATAAGTTTCCTCGATGATCTTACGCTTATAAATTATGGTGCTTAAAGTTGAAACTGGTAAACCTAATTTTTTGGCTAGGTCAACTCTTTTTAAATGTTGGTTTTCATTCGCTTGTTTTAAATGCACATTTTTTCTTTCAGAGACAGAGGTTTTCTACTACGCGAGCTCGAAGCCATCGTGAATGCTAGTGAACGATAGATCCCAGAATTTTATAAAGTTGGTAGTAGCAGTGTTGCTGGGTTGCCATAAAGTCCCCAGGCTACTTACTGAAATTTAAGGGCGCCTGCCGTGGCAACACTGGTAGGAGAGGAAAAGCGCTTGTCACCTGCTATTTCTAGGTAGCACCACAATCAGAATGCTTTTATCTGTGAATTTAGGATATTCGCATTCTTCCGGGGTATGTCTTTTGTTCATTTAGGCAGGTGCGTGACCACCGTAAGTGGTCACAGCAGGTGTGGGTCAAGGTCAAATGGGATTTCTAAACTGGACAATCGCTAGCGTATAATCACGTTAAAATGTGCGTTTTTTCTTTGACTTGGGGAGAAAAAAAAAACGTATAAATGAAATGTGCAATTTCAGGAAAACGTATAAACGAAATTATTTAACATTAATTTGTATGAGGTTTCGCCGGGGCCGTTCAAAAAAACGTATAAATGATAAAAACGTATAAACGGTGCTCCACTGTAAATATAGTAGTAATTAGGCGGTCAACTTGCAAAGGGTTTTTATAATACTCCCACCCAAATTTGGCGTATATAGTGGTCAATATTGACATTTGGTCAAATTAGGTGGTCATGCTTTGGCCAAAGAAGCTCCTTTTTACTTTGTAGCTAAGCCTCTTTCCTGATGGAAATTTTTCTACCTTAATGAAGCTATTAAGGATTGAAATTCAGAATATCTCTCTTCTAAGAACGGAAACTGGACCAAACGCTTCTTGCCTAATATCTTTTTTAGATTGAAGCTGAAAATTTTAAAAACTGACTTTTTTTATTACTCAATTCCTTGCTAGTCATGGTAATTATAAAGATCACTTACATAGATTCAATCTTCATACTATTAGTCTGTGCGATTGTGGACAAGATAGGGAGAATCCAGATCATCTGTGCTTCCATTGTAGCCGTTTGAAATCCCAGAGGGAAATTCTTGTGCGGGAGCTGAGGAAGCTGTCCATTTCCTGGCCTCCTATTCCGTCTGCTCTTGTTCAGAGAGCTGATACTTTTAATCTTTTAAAGCGCTTTATTTATTCTATTGTGTGTTTTTAATTGTTTGTTTGTTTATGATGTTACTTTTCTTTTGTGTGTGTTTTGGTTTTGTACTATTGTGTTATTTACCTTCCGGCTCTATGTGATACTCTGGTGCATAGGGAGTTATTTTATTTGTTTAAATTAAGAAAAAAGTTACAAAGGTTTTCCTGCATCATATAATATAGGGCTAATTCCGTTCCTGACAAACTTTGACAGGTGGTCAGCTTACAAAGGTGGTCAACTTCACAGGTTTTACTGTATATGAATTAATCTTTAAAAGATGATTGTTCACATTAAAAAAATACGTATGCTTTATAATTTGTTGGTAAATTTTCGTACAATTAATCAATAAGATCTGAAAATCGTCATTTTTGGACTTACGTTAGTCTGGTCCTGAGTCTGGTCTGGTACATGTTTTACAAGTCAAACTTCGCAGCCCTCTTTCATATTCATGTAAAATGTGTTTCCCAATTTGTGAGAGACATGTATTCTTCGTCTATCTAAATTAGTGTTGTTGTTGTTTCTAATACCACTTGGATATCCAAGCTCTCCTTCGCAGAGTGACCGGAATTAAGGCAGTAAGGGAGTGCCTTCCGTCTATAGATGATCACACATCTATAGACGGAATGGAAGTACGATGGAAAGACGACTTGGCTCAATATGTACTTGAATGACACCAGATGGCGCCACTAAAAATGCGCCACCTTCCTTTTTTGACCTAAGAGTGAAGGGAAGGGACATTCTCCACCCTTCTTCCTCGGAACTGCCTCGGT
This sequence comes from Octonoba sinensis, assembly GCA_038502835.1. NCBI lineage: Eukaryota > Metazoa > Arthropoda > Arachnida > Araneae > Uloboridae > Octonoba > Octonoba sinensis. Next base: position 5,268,299 of record CM076598.1, on the reverse strand, counting down.
ACTTCAGGGGCCACGGATTTTACAAGCACGTATCCCCAAGTGTAAATGGTGGGTCTTTAGCGGTTCGGGTATCGAACCCGAGATCCTCCGATCCGAAGCTCGACATCCTAACCACTAGGCTACCACGGCTCTCTATATTAGTAAGTTGATGCAATGGTTACTTATTTTTTTTTATTTCGAAGAGGCATTTTTTTTAGGTGATTTTCTTGAATATTATGAAAAGAAAGAGTGCAAGTTTCATGAACCCTTGAGAGAGCTTCGTTGAACACTAGGGTTCCAATGAACACTGAATACAGTTTATAAAACGCTGATGTAGTCAAACGTGGGGAAGCACTAATGAAAGACAAAAAATCTACATTAATGTCTTAAAATAAAGTTATACCTAAGGATTTTAAATAAATGTTAGCTTTTTTTTCTTCTTTAAATGCATATCAATGCAGTTACTGTAGAATTTACTGAATTACACACACACACACACACAAAATATGTTTCTCAGTTATTAAGACTCATTATATTTATTGCCCATACTGAATGTACTTGAATTAGTCTAAACTTTAAAGGGTGGTAACAACCCCTTAAACCATGTTAAAAAAATTGCAAGAATTATTATAATTAATTTTAATGACGAAAACAAAATGGCAGAGTGCCCTGGTATAAATTGGGGGGGGGGGGGATACCATTTTTTAAGGACCACCCTAATATATAGATAGATTTGTGTGTGTGTAGAATTTTTTTGGGGGATTTTCTTTCATGAGGTTCTTTTTAGTGATTAATTGACTGGCAGAAGGCATCAGATAGCCGGTACCCGATTAAATTTAAAAATTTGGAATCACAAAATATCTGGTTATCTTGCATGGAAAATTTGATTATTGAAATTTAATTAATTGGCATTTTTTGAAATTATGTGTAAATTACGAACTTACTAAGTATTTGCAAGCTGTGATGAATTTAAAAATATGTATAGAATCAACAGTTTTCGAACATCAGAGTTGGATATCCGTTAAACAAGGGGAACCGGATATCGGGTTATCCGGAAAAATCATTTCGTCATTGAACTGGGGGGAGGGGGGGGGGGGCAGGTATTCCCACCGAAAAGTGAAAAAGGCGTGAACAAAATAGTATTATAAGATTAAGTTTAATTATAAGATTAAGTTTAATAATGATGAACTTTTTGAATGAATTTACGCCATGTGTATGAAATGAAAATGTGTTCGAGTTTTGAGAAAAGTACCAACTATTCTTAATTGATTTTAATTCGTGCTGCCATCTATGAAAGATTTCTCTATTAGATCAAAATCTCTCTTGTTTTTTTTCGTTTATCGAATCTCGTAATCAGTGCAAATTTTATATTAGACAAAAATATTTTCGCTCGGAGATGAGACGCTCAAAATATCTAATGCAATGTACAGTTTTTCCTAACAGACAAATGACCTGGAAAAAGATTCCCAAGTATTTTACGGTCTGACCTTTTAATAACAGTTTGAACACTCATAACTTGGTGTATGCACTAATTTTATGTTAATGAACTGGAAAAAACTTTGGCTTGTATTTTATGCAACAAAATTTGCGAACCTTTAGAAATTAATTTGGACCTTAAAAATCCAGATATATATACTAATTTTATGTTAATGAAGTGGGGGGGGGGGACTTTAGCTGTGTATTTCATGCAAAAAAAAAGTAAAAATTGGAGCCCTTAAAAATTAATTTGGACTTTTAGAATCCAACGGTACACCCAGGTTTGGCTCTGTATTACTTATAAAGTAAGTACTTGAGTCAAAACCAAATACTGACAGTCGTGTACACTGTGGGTTAAGTGTGTTAATCCCATCCGAGTAACTAAGAAATTAAATTTAGAAAAAATACATTATTTTCAAAATTTTAAATTTTTATTTAATCTTATTACTAGCTCAACAATGGAAGAAAAAAATTCAGTCGTTTAAGAGGGCCGGGAAGGATAAATTTTTCCGTGCCTTTGATAAATGTAATTTATGTATATTTGTAAGGGTATACGTATTAAGAAAATATCATTTGCCTCTCTGGAAGAACTAACGGTTATAGAAAACAGTAATCAGTGTTTAGGGAATTTTGGTTGTAAAATTTGTTTTTATTAAAATTTTCTTGCTAAAGTAACTAACATATTCTCCTGTTTTTCTGATGGAAATTCGGATTCAATCTTAATATAGCTTAGAATAGCTTAATGACACTAAGAAGTAGTTATATATATCGTATATTTCGAATTGATAATAATTTAAGGGAAAATATGGATTTACAGTTTCGCAGAAGCACATTTTCAAATGGATTTTCTCAAAACACATTACAGAGCTTCCATTATTTAAAAATTTAATCTAGCAACAGTGTGAACTCCAGTCTGGTCTATCTTCATAAATTTCCCTTTTTGATGCAGAATAATATATTTTTATTTATTTCCGTAGTTTTAAACAAGTAAATTGATAAATAATTTGCATAGGCATCTGATGTTGCAATTTATGTTATTACATTTTATAAAGACTAACTTTAGTTTTGTATTAAATATGACTAAATAATATAAAGTTATTACTTGCTTTCTGAACGATAAAAAAATTACTTATCTAAAAAAAGCACACGGACAAAAATGATGAAGGTATGAAAAGAAAGAAGAGCAATTAGGAAATGCACTGGTTTTCTAACGTCCAACGGAAATTAAAAAATCCTACGGAAATTTAAAAATTAACTTCAACCAACACAAAATTGAGTTTTCAACAAGAAAGGAATATTTAAAAACGTGTTATCTTTTACTGTTCCTAGAAGATGGCGCCAGTAGCACTTTTTTGTCGGAGCAGCCCGGAAAATTATTTTCAACAGGGAAATTAAAAAATTTAGATTTTTTATTCATGTAATCTTTAATGAAACTTGACTATGAGAGTCTGATTGGCGGGATTGCCCCCCAATACCCCCTTGTGTATCCCCGCGCTTCAACTGTGAGAGATCGCTTTATGCGACGTCGACGCAAAACGTCGATAGTTCAAAACATGGATGTTCGAAAGAAAAGCATCAATGTTACTAACATATCAACCAAAAAGCATAGATGTTCTGAACGATCAGTTTTTTTTGAAATAGAAATATTTACAATGTTTATGTTCTATTACAATGTTTTGTAGCGGAATGTATTCATTCGGCTTTTAAACTGCCAAAACAAAATAATATTGTTATTACATTGTTTTTTTCTTCCAGCTAAGAACAAGTACCTGATGCATATGTTTAAAATTCAAAACATTGAAACATCAGAACAAGTTAACATGAATAATTTCATAAGATCTTTTACTTTTGCACTGGCTAGTACAAAAAAATGGAAATACAGATACTCCATGACTAGAGCAACTGAGTACTATTTTTCAAACTGTATGACACAAAAAAAAAAAAAAAAAACTGAAACGCGAATAATAACAATAAATAGACATAAAAATATTTACTTTCAACCGAATTACACGACGAAATTGTTCTAATTATACTTGAAATAAAAAATATATTCAATAAATTATATAAAAATTTAGAGATTTGGAATATAGTAGTAGTGTGGACGGTACAATGCATATTTGTATATTTCCAAAAAAAGAAAAATGTATTTTAATCAACAACCTGTTACGTAGCTTAACGACAGCTAGATAAAAATTGCTGCATACTTATTTTGATATACATTCGGGCGTAAATTTTTATTTTATTGACATAATTTAATTACAGCATTTCTAACTTACCATCATCCACACCGAGTTAAGTAATTTAGCCAAACATATCATTTTTGATTAGCTTTCATACCATACAAGTATTAGTATCTAGAGTCCAATTCATCCGGGTTTATTAGTAGTATGTCTGTCTTGATAAATGCTTTTGTAAATAGCTGTACTAGTTCATAACCTGAATCAGTGATTTATTAGTTATTAAAACCAATCCCAAAATAAATGAATAATTAAACTAAAAATTAAAATAAATCATTAAATGATAATAAAAAATACTGTTTTTAAATACAAATGTAATTTTAAATTTCTCGTTATAACATTTCTTTTAAGAAATGAACTTCCTTTTTACAACCAGAATACTCGCTTTTCTTCCGACACGATTATTATTTTCATACACATTACATGAATAACATGTTTTTAAACACGCCTAATTAAAAATTAAATTTTACATTAACATCTGCTGGATAAACTCTAGTCCTCGACGATGACTTGCAATGAAGTATTTTTTATTAAGATCTGTTTTATGTAGTAAAATAAACATATTTAAATGTAAGAAATTTTTAACGAGCAATATATTTTTGCTCTACGAAGAACTCGATTCTTAAGTGTTTTTATCTCTTCGAAGAAAAACTTCTAGGAACAACTTTTGGATAAATCCCACAGGGAATAATAAAAAAATGAAACTTTGAGAAAATGAATAATCTGTTAGATGCATTTAGTCCATTAACGTTTTTAGAAGAAATATTTTTATTAAAGTAGGAAATACTTATAAATTAAATATTTTAGATGACATCTTTTGTAAATTTAATTAAACGTACTTTAAATGGTAATTGTGTTGTTTTAAGATTCTTTAGAATAGTTTTGCAAGATAAAATTCACGTAAAGGCTGAGAAAATATGCGAATGATGCGTTTACATATAGTTTAATAGCATTTTATGAAACTTTTGCACACTTGACAAAATAAAATTATTTGTATAAAACACAATAGTCGCGCTCGTTTTTAGCGAACTCGTATATAGCGAATTTGCGGTTATTACGTAATAATTTTAATTCCCCTTTATTTTACCACGTACTATGTTTTAGCTTTTGCAACGAAATTACGGTAAGAATGAATTTTAAAGCTATATGATAATTTTTAGAATAATTATTACTTTTGTCAAATAATAATCAGAAATGAATCTACAATTTTGAAAGTTGTGAATATTTTCGTAAGTATAAAGTAACTTCGGCACTTATCTTTTGAACAAAAATAAATAAATAAGTTTAAAAAAAAACTTTGCAACATTTGAAATGTATAATCCGTGTCGATTCAGGCAGGGGGGGGGGGTACCTTCATAGTCTCAGAAGTTCTTGAATTTCACATATGTTAAAATTTAGAACTAAGTGAGTAATAGGTATGTTTTTGTTTTGCTCAAAAAAGCTCTCAGACAATAATAATCGTTCTAATTGATGGGTATTACATTTTCAAAATTCAAAGAGATTATTCGTGGGAAAATGCCACAAAGAAAGCGTTTAGGCACGATACAAGAATAGTACACGGAATTAAAGTCGTACTGGGTTGCACAATACACTAATTGTCATCAGCACAAACATTTTTTTTTTTTTTTTGCCATTCCGGTGGACCCTCGAGATACTGCTGATAATATTAGAACTTTGTAAAGTTTTCTAATAACATTTAACTTAACTTTTTCTCATTATTGGATATTAGAGGAGACATATAATTATGCACTTTAAGTAATATATAAATGATCATTTAATGTATCAGAAGTTTTTGAATTTCACATATGTTAAAAATTTAGAACTTCGTGAGTTATAGGTATGTTTTTGTTTTGCTCAAAAAAATTCCTGGCCCGAGATACAGGCCGCCAAAGATGGCGCATTCGGCGCAATTTCTCACTTGCGATTTTCGACAAAAACTTTCAAGTGCTCTATTTCCTGAATGGTGCAAGATATTTTGATGCGGTTTTTTTTTTTTTTTTTTTGAAACATAATTATATTCTGTTTAAGATAAAAGGCCAAATTTTAAAATGTCTGTTTAACTTTTTTTCTGCAGCCTTCTGAAATTTAAAAAAAAAAAATTTTTTATTTTTTTACTGTCGGTAAATACCATTAAGTACTACATTCCCTGTTTAGAAACAATTTAAGATTTTGCCATATATTTCATCAGTTTTGTTAACGACATAGTCATACATTGGTCTCACTAATTCAAAATTATACAAATTTAGTTTTCTTAATAAATATTAGAAACATATCCCCCCTTCCCACAAAAGAAATTTACTAGTAGACAAACAGACAGACATACATTGCCCAATCTCATTGTATGCTGCTTTAAAATATATATTGATTTAATTTATTTTTTTAAATATCATTTCCTGATTTTTTCATACCTAGAGTTCAATTCTATTAGTTGTTAATTTTAATATATGAGTTATTCAGTAAAACATAGCATTTTATATTTGATTTTCATATCTTGCTATTGATGTTAAGAAAAAAAAAAGAGGAACATTACTAGGGGGTGGCATCAATTTAGGACTCAATCACTTTGCATTTTCATATGGAAGTTAACAAAAATTCTTTCATAAGGATTTCATAATTTATTCAAATTTCTTTCATAAGGAAGTTAACAAAAACAAAGCACATGCACGAAACACCACTATTTGCTTTATCTATAACTTATGACATAATTTTGGGAAATGGTATGTTCTGGAACATGTCCATATATTGTAAGCTTTAGTATGTTTTTGGTTGTAATATATTTGTGTTTTTTCTTTTTTTTTCTCTTTTCCTTTTTTCATTATTGAAAAGATATTTCTAATATTTATCAGGCTGTACATAATTTAAAGCAGATGACTTTTTCAAAAAAAAAAAAAAAAAAAAAGAAACATTGATTTAACACCATAGTTCTAACAAAAACCAAATCAAACAAAATATTGAAGAATTTATTACTGATTTGAGTTAGCATTATGAGTTGTGAGGTATGGGGATAATAAAAATCTTCTCAATTCAAAACAAGAAAAAGTAATTTCATTAATTATGTTGTCTTGATAGTAACGAAATTGCATTCATATTACCTCCAGATGTACAACGGAAGTTAATATATCGTTCCATAAAAAGTTACATAAGCAATTGGCTAATATTTATGCAGGTATTTAAAGAAGGAAGTAGAAATTTAATAGAGAAATAAATATTAAAATATTTTCAATGGGGCAATAGAACATCATGTTGAGGATCTGCCTAATTAATTAAAACCAATCTTAACTGCTTTAAATAATTTGAAGAGGATAATTAAATTAGCTGATGCTGTTACAAGTATTCAGAAAAAATAGAAAATAACCTAAATCAGCAAGGTAAATTAACTATACAGTATTTTTTTTTTAAATACGAACATGCATTGACACCTTTCTTTTTTTTTTAGCCATCTCTAACCCCAAAATATAAAATAAGAGGTTTAAGAGCCAATTAAATTTGGTTAAAGAAAACACTGAACTATGAAGTAACTTTCTTTATGTGGAATTTAATTTGAAAAAGAAATTGCAGTCTATGTCAACATTTGAGTGTGGGAAACTGTAAGAGCCAAAAATTTCAGCCCAAATTTTAAAATATCTGTGTAACCTTTCTTTTCTGCAGCCTTCTGAATTTAAAAAAAAAATCTTTTATATTTCTATTTCTCAAAAAAGCCAATCTCAATTTTTTTTACTGTTGGTTAATACCATTAAGTACTACATTCCCAGAAAAGGAGAGCTTCCACTTTTGCGTTCAACGGTTTTTAGAAAAAATTTAAGATTGTGCCATATATTTTATCAGTTTTCTTTATAACATAGTCATATATTGGTCTCACTAATTCAAAATTATACAAATTTAGTTTTCTTTGACATGGCATTTAATTCTTAATAAATATTAGGGCATGAAAAAAAATCATGAATTATTTTTAATTTTAAACTAGATTGCTTATCATACCCATAAACATAACTTAAGATTGACATTCTGAGTAAAATGCAATGAATATATTTATTTAAGTGAAAATAAGTATTTTATATTGAATAGTGTATATATATGTTAAAAATTTAGGAAAATAAATGCAATACACTGTGCTTTCAACCCAATACGCATGTGTTGGGAAAATTAATTACTGCACATTTGCCAGGTTGTTCGCAAGTAACGTAAATATATGTATACCAACCATTAAAATTATTTATGTATATCATTTGATCTTAATCACAAATTCATTAATAATTAAATTTATTTTTATATAACACATACAGTTATGTATTTTCTTGATCCCATTTGCCATTAAGTAATTTGAAAGAGAAAACAAGTTTGACTGTCTTTTCTACCCCAAGGTTATTTTTTGAGCTTGTTGTGAACAAATCCAAATGCTTTAGTTTCAATTGCTGCTGAAATGAGCATATGAATAATTTTTGGCTGTTTATTACCCATGAACTCTTTTACAGCAGTTACAGTTTCCGACACTCAAATGTTGACATAGACTGCAATTTCTTTTTCAAATTAAATTTCACAAAAAGGAAGTACGCAAATTATGAACTTCAAGCCATTGCTTCATAGTTCAGTGTTTTCTTTAACCAAATTTAATAGGCTCTTAAACATCTTATTTTATATTTTGAGGTTAGAGATGGCTAAAAAAAGGAAAGAAAAGTGTCAATGCATGTTCATATTAAAAAAAAAAAAGATATTGTATAGTTACTTTACCTTGCTGATTTAGGTTATTTTCTATTTTTTTCTGAATACTTGTAACATCGGCTAATTTAGTTATCTTCTTTCAATTTTTTAAAGCAGTTAAGATTGGTTTTAATTGATTACGCTACAAGGGCGTAACCAGGGGGGGGGTTTGGGGGTTCAAACCCCCCCCCCATTGGGTATTTAGTTATTTATTCATTTTTGTTCCTCCACTTGGTGGAAATTATGTCAAGTTAATCGGGTTGTGGGAATTTTTTTTTTTTTTTACTTCGTGTGAACAACATAGGAGACAAGCTGTGGAATTCCCCTCATCTCTTTCCTCGGACAAAATCGTGGAGATGGACGTTGAAGGAGAAGAACGGGCAAGACTCTCGGGGTCTGGAGCACGGTCCACCACTAGTTCACATTCGTGAGAAACTGAAACTGAGTTGGAGAGTCACGTGATAAGGCGGGATGCATCTGTCAATCGTCATTTAGGGGCGAGTCTGCACTTGTAGCCAAAGTTGAACTGGAGTTTCTCGGAATTGGTGGAGGGGTTGCTATTTCTTTTGGTTCTAAAATTCCGAGAAAACCGAGGGATGTAAACTTGTTGGGAAGGGGGGGGGGGGGTTAAGACGCAACGGGATAGCCTTTTGTATCGTCTATAGCTTGAAAGAAAATCGCAAAATAGTTATAGATGTGCAATGTCTTTCTTTTCTTTTTTACCAACGTGCTGTGAGAGCCATGTGCTTCAGTTTCTGCATTTGAAAAATTCAGATTCATGGCATCACTCATTTAGTATCAAAATGCGTAGCATTTTCCTTCCCTAACTTACCTTTTCAGTTTAATAACAGTAATGTTAAAGGATTATAAACATAATTTTAAGTGACTTCTGCCATAGGCGTAACCAGGGGAGGGTTTTGGGGATTCAACCCCCCCCCCCCTATTTTGTATTTAGTTATTTAGGCACATTTATTAGGCACACAAAAAAAATTCTGGCTACGCCTTACAAAGCACATATCTATTTTTTCCCTAAGAAAAATAAACACATATGCATATGATTTTATTTCCTCTTTCTGAAGGGTTGTGATCATGACCAAAGTACGTAGCTCATATTACAGAGGACTTTTCATCTGGTTATAATCAACCCCCTTATCACCTTTAGGAATTTTACAGCGAAAGGTGGCTTCAATCACCGTACCACACCCAGACAGACAGCAGAGATCCTTTCAATCACTCCAGATGGTTTTCTTACCTTCTTGATGTCTTTTTTACCCGAAGGCAGCAATTTGGGAACACAATCGCACCAGTTTCCTGGAAAATATTCTCCTCTTTGATGGAGGTTTGTTTTCTGATAAATTGGTGTTGTAGGCAAAGCCTTAAGCAAGAGGGGGGGCAACGGACCCGAGCCCCTCCCCCCCGAAATACTTTCGAAAGTTTAAACCTGTCTGAAAAAAAAATTAAAAAAAAAAAAAAATAATAATAATTAGATTTTGTTCTTTTTCCTGTTTGGGAGCGGGAGGGGGGGGGGGGGTCCTCTGTTTTACAAATGGGGAAACGACAAGACGGCGCTTCAAACATCTAGGGCCTACAAACCAGAACTCAAAAAAAGACCCTTTTTTCTCTAAATTCTCTAGACGATAGGTCCCGCGTGTCATCAACAGATAACGGATTGATTCCTTGCCTAAGGACTGCATATGGTTCTAATCACCCGACCACACAAAAACAGGAAATATAGTGATCCTTTTTTCGCAAAATGCGAGCCTCATGGAACCACATCTGCCATAAATATACGTACAACAGTTTGGTGCTTTGTCCATCCTTGCCCGAAGGTTACATTCGTGGAAATGGCGACACTCTAACTACCCATATTGTGGAAGTAAGCTAATGCCTAATGGACCCCTCCTTCTACGATTGCGGGATATGGATGTTTGTGCTGTTATTGCTGGGACAAATCTTAGTTCTTTTATTTTCTTTTTTAAACTAGCAATTCGTAAAATCGAATCAACATAGAAACGCTTCCGACAAGGGGGGCGGGGGAAGGGCTCTTGCCCCTTTGCGGATGCCTCTCCTCGAATCATATTCTCGTTTTTTTTTTCAACCATTTTGCACAATAAAACAGAGACCTTGATTGACCTTGGCAGTTGGGAGTTTAGTGGGTTCTTGTGGTCTTGCAAAAGTCTCCTTTGCTCGCCTGCGCACAAATTTTGATTATGAGTAAAAGAAAAGGTGAAAGTATTTTGTCCTATTTTGGGAAGTAACCCTGAAGCAGGAAAGGTATGATTATTTTTATGTAATTTTATCGAAATAATATTTTAGCTGCCCCCTCCTCTTTTTTTTTTTTTTTTTTGCAATTTTAGTTTCAACTTTTTATTTCTTCCTCCCATGCTGAGAAACTGCTTATTAATCCTCCTTTTTTCGTTTTTTAACTTTATAGGGGATGATGTCACACTACTTCGAGTGCGGCGGCGGGGGGGGGGGGGGGGTCGAGAAATTGTGACAAGGGGGGGATAACAAGAAGTGCGATATTACACATTTTGATTTCTATAAAACCGTGAAAAAAACCGCAGATTAAACTTATTTTTGATGATTGTTTATTTTCATAATTTGATTTTAAAGTTTCATTGATTTCATTTTATATTGAAAATACGGATGCTTATTAAGGTTTAAAGTCACTTCTAATTAAAATTTTAAAAGAAACTCTTCTTAGGTATTTACTTTTAAAATAAATAAGTGCAGGTCCTTTTTCAGAAGTCAATTAATTATTTTTCACTATTATGCACTAATTATCTTTTTTCTGTTTTAACCTTAATCTAATTTTATGCTATTTAAGTCCACGTGTAATCATTATCATTTATTGTTATGCTCACAAATGTCGTTAAAAGTTAAAAAATAAAATTAAAAATGTGATTCTTTAACGTAAGTACTTTATTTCTGAACTGCAACACTGCAAGTACATGTGTTCATGTAATATAGCGTGACACGTGGCAAAGGGGATAGGGGTGTGTTGGAGAGTGTCATTTTGTGACAAAGGGGGGGGGGGAGGGGGCTCAAATATATTGAAAGAAAGTGTGACACTGTTTATGAATGGTCCCATAGAGCGTTTATAATAATATTGCGAAGGTGAAAAATACCGTGACACTTTTACTTAGCCTAATCATAAATGTACATTGAACAAAAAAGATCTGAATTGATTAGTTCTCATGGGCTGCAATAGTGGCACAACTCAAAAAAACACGCGTTTCGGACTAAGAACAGATTGTAAATATGAAAATACACATTCTTTTCAGCAGCAATACTAGCACAACTCATAATTCAATATTAGGCCTGAAGATGTCTTAAAAGCGTAATTTCTCTTTTCTTTCTTTTTTTAAAAATTGTGATCTGATTTTTTTCGCCGTTTGGGAGGGGGGGAGTTGACTTGCTCCGAGGGGGTAGTCCCCCTCCCGAGAGATGCCTGAAATAAACACGGAGTATATCTGTAATGACAAGTATTTATGACTAGTAAATTTTGAACTCTTCTCCACTGCTTATTGGTGTTTAGTTTGTACATTTTTAGGGTGACCCCCCCCCCCTTTCCCCAACCCTAGTTACGCCTATGATTACGCAGATCTTCAACATGATGTTCTATTGCCCCATTGAAAATATTTTGATATTTATTTCTCTATTAAATTTCTACTTCCTTCTTTAAATACCTGCATAAATATTAGCCGGCTTATGTAACTTTTTATGGAACGATATATTAACTTCTATTGTAGCTCTGAATGTAAGATGAATTCAATTTAGTTATTATCAGGGCAACATAATTAATGAAATTATTTTTCTTGTTTTGAATTGAGAAGATGTTTCTTGTCCCCATACCCCACAACTCATAATGCTAACTCAAATCAGAAATAAATTTTCCAACATTTTTTTTTTTTTGATTTGATTTTTGTTGGAACTATTGTGTTAAATTAATGATTTTTTTTTCTCAAAAAGTCATCTGCTTTAAATTATGTACACCCTGATAAATATTAGAAATATCTTTTCAAAAATGAAAAAAGGAAAAGAGAAAGAAATAGAAAAAACACAAATATATTACAATTAAAAACATAGTAAAGCTTACAATATATGGACATGTTCCAAAACATAACATTTCCCAAAGTTATGTCGTAAGCTATAGATAAAGCAATTAGTGGTGTTTCGTGCATGTGCTTTGTTTTTGTTAACTTCCTTATGAAAGAAAAGGAAGAAAAATGCAAAGTGATTGAATCCTAAATTGATGCCACCCCCCAGTAATGTTCCTCTTTTTTTTTCTTGACATCAAAAGCAAGATACGAAAATCAAATATAAAAAGCTATGTTTTACTTTATAACACATATATTAAAATCAACAACTAATAGATTTGAATACTAGCTATGAAAAAATCAGGAATTGATATTTAAAAAAATAAATTAAAACGATAAATATTTTAAAGCAGCATACAATGAGATTGGGCAATGCATGGCTCTCTGTTTGTCTACTAGTAAATTTCTTTTGTGGGAAGGGGGGATACTTTTCTAATATTTATTAAGAAAATTAAATTAATATAATTTTGAATTAATGAGACCAATATATGACTATGTTATTAATAAAACTGATAAAATATAAGGCAAAATCTTAAATTGTTTCTAAAAACCGTTAAACGCAAAAGTGGAAGCTCTCCTTTTTAGGGAATGTAGTACTTACTGGTATTAACCAACAGTAAAAAAAAAATAAAAAATTGAGATTGGCTTTTTTGAGAAAAAAATATAAAAGATTTTTTTTTTTAAATTTCAGAATGCTGCAGCAAATAACGTTGAACAGATATTTTAAAATGTAGCCGTTCGCACCGTACAGGAAATAGAGCACTTGAAAGTTTTTGTCGAAAATCGCAAGTGAGAAATTGCGCCAGAGGCACCATCTCTGGTGGTCTGTATCTCGGGCCAAGAATTTTTTTGAGCGAAACAAAGACATACCTATAACTCACTTAGTTCTAATTTTAACATATGTGAAATTCAAAAACTTCTGAGACTATGAAGGTTAGATTTTATTTTTACTTGTCTGAATTGAAACATGCCGAAAGTATTCCCCTGTACAGCATATTTTCCACCGTCATTCTTTCTTACATTAAAAAGATACGATAAAAAAGTCTATTTTCCATCAAATCAACAATTTTCCAAGGATTAAAAAAATGCTCCGTAATTAAGATTTACTGTAATAAATTAATTATATGAGCAATTAATTAACAAATCACATTAATTACAGAAAATATTTATCCTCACATCATTTATGAGAAGAATTAAAAATCTGGCACGGGTAAATAGTCATAAAAAATTATGATAATATATCGCAAAATCCAATGAATACTTAGTGAAAATAAAAACGCATTTTCTCTTCTTTTTTTTTTTTGCACGATTCAACAACTTTAAAACTTCTAGTAAAAGAGTTGCATACTAGTTGCAATCTATACAAATACAAATACAAATACAAATACAAAAGTGACGACCAGCAACAGGCTCAGGGCCCAGCTAGGCTGGTCCTAGTCAATTCAGCAGTCCCCAATGAACATCAAGAGCTTTCTTAAAAGTTTTTACCCCACTGCAACTAACAGTCGCCTCCGGTAAACCATTCCGACCGCCTACAACCCCATTGAAGTAGTAGTTTTTCCTCATTTCAAGATTAGCCTGAGATTTGAAAAGCTTAAAACAATGACCTCTGGTTCTACCTTCAGCACATAGCTGCAGCCGATCAACATTTCCCGTTTTAATGAATTTAAACAACTGAATCATTTCCCTCTGACTCTCCTTTGCTCAAGACTATACATATTGAGCCTTTTAAGCCTAACCTCATAATCTAAGTCTGAAAGACCACTTGCCAATCTTGTAACCCTCCTTTGAATCCTTTCCAATAAGGTAATATCCTTTTTTAGGTACGGAGACCAAAACTGAAGAGCATACTCCAAATGAGGTCTTACCAAACTTCTGTATAATGGCAATACAACTTCCCTAGACCTGTTCGAAATAGCCTTATTGATAAACCCAAGCATCCTGTTAGTTTTGTTACTTATTATGCTACACTGCTGACTGGACTTGAAGTCATGACTAATCAATATTCCTAGATCAACAACTGCTTCTGCTTCCCTAATGACAGAACCTTGTAAATAATAGGTTGCATGTTTATTCCATGACCAAAATGAAGCACTTGACATTTCCCAATATTAAAAGACATACCCCACTTAATTGCCCACCTAGAAATTTGATTCAAATCCTCTTGAAACTGATTGACTTGTTCCTCCGTGTCCACAATTCCCATGATTTTGACATCATCAGCAAAAATATTGATGTTCCCAGAAATACTCTGAGTAATATCATTAATAAAAATAATAAATTATATTGGCCCTAAAACTGAACCTTGTGGAACCCCGCTCAAAACATCAATCCACTGAGATTAACTGCCCTTCACTACTACTCTCTGTTTCCTCCCAGTCAGCCAATTTTTAACCCAAATTAAAGTTTTTCCACCAATACCAATATAAGCAAAATTGCTAAGAAGAGCTTCATGCGGTACTTTATCAAACGCTTTCTGAAAGTCAATGTAAACAACATTTACGCACTTTTTATTATCTAATGCCATGGTAACCTTGTCATAGAAATGCAACAAATTAGTTGTACAGGACCTACCCTTTCTAAAACCATACTGAAAATCAGTCAACACTCCATTTGCCTCCAGGAAATTCACTGTTTTGATTTTGATCAGAGTTTCAAAAATTTTACAAAGAACGGAAGTAAGACTCACAGGCCTATAATTTCCTGCCTTAGTTTTAGACCCTTTCTTGAAGAGCGGCGTTATGTTTGTCAGCTTCCAATTCACTGGCACAGTCCCCGAGTTATATGAAGATATGAAAATAGTCAAGACAACATCCACTAATTCCTCTGCACATTCTACTAAAATTTTTGGATAAACATTATCAGGTCCTGGAGCCTTATTTGCTTTAATCTTTTTCAAATGAAACAACACATCATCCCTAGAAAATACAAAATCCTCAAGCTGTGTATTAGCTTGCGTCTCGCTTATGTCAACTGTTGAGATACAGTTTTTGTTAAATACACTGGAAAAAAAATTGTTTAGAAAATCAGCAATATCTCCCTCATTTTGAATCAAGTTCCCGTTCTCATCCACTAGTGGGCCTACCTGAGTATTACGAGCTTTCCCTGAATTAGCATAAGCAAAAAATTTCTTAGGATTCCTTTCGATGTTATCTGCAAGCTTTTGCTCCAATTCCCTTTTCTTACTCCGTACCAAATACTTGAAAGTACGTCTAGCTTCTCGATACAAAATCCTGTCAGCACGGCACCCAATCTCTTTAAGTCGCCGAAAAGTGGCCTACTTATAATTGAGAGCTTCTTTCACCTCCCTAAAGAACCACATGGGCCAACTTTTCGTGTAATCCCCTTTCTTTCTAAAAGGAACATAATCCATCACTGTTTTCTCCAATTTCCCCTTAAACTCTTCCCACTGAAGATCAGCTTCACTATTCTCCAACCCAGAAGAAAAAACCTCTTTCAAACCCTGCCTAAGTGCAACATAATCAACATTCCTGAAAGGTACAAATCTGAAATGCTCACCTTTGTGAGCATCGAAGCTGGTCCAAAACCTAATAGTATTGTGATCACTATCTCCAATATGTTCCCCTATACTCAACCCCTGAACAGAACTTCCGACATCACAAAAAACTAGATCCAAAACAGCACCATGCCTAGTCCCCTGGGTAACAACTTGATCCAAAAAACAGTCCCCAATCACTTTTAGAAAATCTTCTTCCCTACCATTGCTAGTGTAAAAACTATTCCAGTCTATGCCCGGGAAGTTGAAATCCCCCATCATGATGACCGAGCCCTTACCAGACATGTTCCTAATAACACTATACATCTCCTCGTCTTGATCCTGACTAACATTAGGAGGCCTGTAAATATTTCCCAAATGTAACTTCTTCCCCTTATTGCTCAGCAATTCCACCCAGACCATTTCAATATCATTAGGCTTATTATTAATGACCAATTCATTGCAAATAAAAGTGTCCTTAATATAGAATAAAACCCCTCCACCTTTCTTACCCAGCCTGTCTTGCCTAAACAAATTGTATCCAGCAATGCTCACTAAATCCTTATCATCATCAGTAACCCATGTTTCCGTAATTCCAATAATATCCAACTCCTCACCTGCGATAACACTATTTAACTCGTCCATCTTATTCCTGATACTGCGAGCATTAGTATATAGAAACCTGAGCATGCCCATTTTGCTTGTCTTAAACATTTTATGATGCCTCAAATCACTACCATTAATGTTACTATTGCTTAATATTTTACCCTCATTTTTAAAACCTTCAGAACAGAAGTCAACACCATGACATTCTCCAATCCCCCCATCCAAAATTAGTTTTTTGATTCTGAAGCTTCTAAAATCATATCGCTAACCTTAACTACACCCCTAGAACTAAGATGCAGACCATCCCTCGCAACCCAATCACGCTGACAAGAACTCCAAACGTCAATGAACCTGATTGAATGCTTTATGCAAAGTTTCTTAAGAATCAGGTTCATGCTCCTAGCCCGCTGATTTAACCAGCCCCTATGCACCCCATACCTGGGAAGCAAACCAACTACCTGGACATCTGTCGAAAAGTTAGTTGCTTTATCCAACAGGCTCTCCCAATCCTTAACAAACTCCTCGTTTGTGCTGTTACCGACGTCGTTAGTCCCCACCCACAGAGTAACTGAATCTCCCTTCTTAAACATTCCCTTTTTCTCCACAACCTTATTAACATCCTTCACCCGAGCCCCTGGTAAACAGCACCTAGCCACCTTGCGCCTCGTTCTCCCAACCACATTACCTATCCCGCGTACCATAGGATCCCCTATAATGACACCCCCTGGTTTTAGGTCTACAGTTCTACCTTTCCCCATACTAGATCCTTCTCCTGCAACCTCACTCTCCCCAACAAGCCCATCACAAGAAGTTCCCACCTCTTTTATAGAATTTTCACCCAAGTTATGTCTAACTAATTGGGCTTCCAATGCTACCACCTTGACACGTAACTCTAATAATTCAGCACATTTTGTGCAAATATATTCCTGCTCTGTAGCTGTATTAGTGTAGCTGGGGTAGGCTTCATAATATTTTAACTCCTAAACGCCTTTGCCCGTGGCTGACACCGGCGAAAGTTACCGGAAAATTTTCCCATCCCCGTGTATTATTTTATTTTTAATGCCCGTCTGAGATCCGTTTACACTTTGTACAATATTTCTTTTCTATGTAACTTTTACCCCACCCCCTGCTCCCTAGCTATCCCCCACAACCTGACATTGCAAAGAATAACACTATACTAGTTTTTCAGAAAAAACTCGTGCTTAAAAAAAACGAATTGCTTTAATTGAATAAAAGTGCTCAAATATGAAAGTTACGACCAGCAACAGGCTCTGGCTCCAGCTCGTATACACAGAAGCTGTGAAATTAAATGCAATAAATTTAAAGTGCGAGTTTTCACCATAACATAAAAGGACATTTTTTTTCAGAATCTAATTATACTCTTTGCTGCAACATTATTAGAAAAAAAGAGTTTTTACCTTCCTAGTTTCAGTTAATTGCTATCTCTCTTTCTTTTCCTGCAAAATGAAAGATAAAATCACTTCTGATGCGAAAGCGTGATTGCGGCCCCTAAACTACAACTACATTGTGTTAATATAAAATAAAACTTTTTGACTCAGATTTTCGGAAAGCTAACTCTTAATCATGCCGATGTAAATGTACTTGAATTATTCTTAATGTTAAATTCTTGAATTGTGTTTCACGTTTTACTGTACTATTCACGATTGGTGCATTCCACGGTAAATGACACAACGTTTGGAAGCAAAAGGTTTACTTTAAATAATTAGAATAAGTAAAGCATTAAATATAAAATAGTTTATTTTACTCTCCTATACAGCTACATTAATGTACAACCTTATTTGCAACCCTGTTATTCTACTTGCAATGAGAAAACAGTATAAAAACATTACAGTACCTGACGCAACATGAAATAGCAGCGGAGCATAACGCATGGTAACAACCGAATATATTCAAAAATGTGTAAATTATGAACTTGTGACCTATACATTTTTGCATTAAGAATGCAAAAGATGTAAAATTGCATTATTCTTTGGTGTTAGGTTAATTATTTATGCGTACAAAAAATAGTAGTAACTGACGCAACACAAAAGAAAAACGGATAACTCATCTAGTGATAGCCGAATTGTTTATTGCGAAGTTTTTTCTTACCAATGGGGAGGAAGAGTGCTCGTAAACAATCGTCGTAAGTAATAGTTTTTGAAATTTTTCATTTTTATGGTTTACAAAACTGTCAACTTTACATGGAATTCGCCGATTTTGTCTTCATAGCTATAAAACTTGTGATGCTAGTATTATAGTAACTTAACTTTGTAGGATGGTGAATAATTAATAAGAGCATACAAAACAATGTTTTGCAATTAAATAAAGCGATTTTCGTTAACGAAAATTACATTTTATGTTTTATATGATGCAAAATATCTCACAAAATATAACATTAATATTTAACGAAAGTAACCGGGTGATTTTCAAAAAGATTGACGGTTTGATGTCCCATGTCCGCAGTATAAAATCTGAATTTCATGTCGATAAAACTATTATTCTGTCATAATAAAAACCAGCAGGGAAGCATCATTTTATAGTTAATTCAATGCATTTATTCCATTTTTCCCAGTTGTGAAATAGTAGGCTTTTTCTATTACTTTAGTTGGAAAGAAATGGAAAATTGCGTGTCCGGAGCAAAAAATTCACAGAACCAGAGTCTTTTTTTTTATCATTTTAAGTATTTTTTTTTTTTTATTCGATATGATTTAAAACATGAAGTAATATGTGTTTACTTAACAAAAGTGCAAGTGATTTTACTGAAATGTTTATCTAATATTTTAAAATTTAAAGAAAGTTTTTGCCCGGACATGCAGCTAATGAGTGTTACCTCGAGAACCTCTTTTAACCTCGTACCATCTAGAATATGTTAGTTTTATTCCTTTACTGTTTTATAGTGGAGCAAACAATTCAACATGATGAGTATTTTTATTACACTTCTCAGGAGTGTTACTCATTTATTTCCCAAACATTTTTTACAGCATAAAAATAAGCAATTCAGCAATAGTGTATTTTTTGTAGAGGAATCAATCGGTCCAATTAAATTTTCAGAAACACAGTCAGAATTTCTTTTAGTGAAGAATTTCTTAATAAATCTCATGAGTGTTACTTTATAAGAGAAGGAAGTTACAATCATGATTGAAAACAACCAAATAATAAATAAATCTACAGATATAGATATTTTAGGAGCTTTAACTTAAGCTGATATTAGTTTTTTATTCAAGATTATATATTATTTCTCTCTATATATATTTTAGAGAGACACCCTGACACAAAATTTTTATGTTGGCAGATATGATTTTTGTGTGTTTTACTTAAGATATGTTTTATTCTTAAGGGGTAAATAAAGAAAAAACTCCTCTACTAGTAACCCCCCCCCCAAATAAATAAATGAAAAAACAAATGAGCAAAAAAATAAACATTTGTTCGGGTGTGCCAGTTGTTGCTTTATGTAAATAGGAAAGTGATATGCTGCAAACTATTGCTTCACTTTTCTTATGTTCCACTTTACTATGCTTCACTTTACTTAAGTTAAAGATATGATTTGCAGAATTAGAACTATTTATTTCGATATTTTTACTGCCTACTTTAAAACTGAAATTAATTTTTTATTAGTTCTGTCTAAAATCTTCTATTTCTGGATCAGAATCATGAGGGTAGTGATGTTTTATCACATTTGTAATGTAACATCGCAAATAATGGGGTAAAATAATTTCAATTTTGGTCTCTCTTTTTATAATTATTGTTATTTTTATTGCTATTTTTATTTTTGGTGCATTATTGAAAGAGGATTGTTTGTTTGTCTCATGAGTGTTACCATCTCTCATGAGTGTTACTGTAGCTAAAAATTGGAATTGTATTAATATATTTGTAAGTTAATAATTAAAAACTGGTTTGCTAATTAAGGCTATCCAGTTACTTCTTATACCTACAGTGAAAACAGTTAATTTTTAATAAAATACATTTTTATTGAATGTTATATGCTTCATTTAAGAAACAAAGTAACACTCCTGAGATAAAGTGCAATTAAAATATTTTAAAGGTTTTAAATATGTCAATTTTAGTACTATTTTTACTGCTTACAAAATATTTAAGATTACCTAAACAAGATTTTTTAGACAGATCATTGATAAGGATTATTTTACAGAATGTTTAATAACGGTAACACTCATGAAAAAAACAATCACTTGTCAAGACACTTTTTGAAATATCTAAAATATAAATAAATTAACTCGAAAAAAACTACTCGCTCAGAATGCAGTAAATTATAAGGAATTCATAAGTAGGCAAGTTTTTATGTTTGATGCAACAAAAATTTTCAGATTGTGTCAAACCCAATCCGTCAACAAATTTGAAAATCACTCAACCAAATATCAAGCCAGAGGATTTCAATAAATCGCGATACTTTTCGGTATTTGTCATAGCTAACAGTATGCTTACAACCCATATTAGCCTCCACAATTTAACAATGAAATCATAACTCTAGTTTATGCAACATTCTAATCTCAACAATAATTAGAATAATTTTAAACAACTCCAAATGAAATCGAAACATAAATGACGGCTAGCAATCTTTCCGGTTTAACACTTGGCGATACAAACTTTCCCATTAAATTTCATTTCAACAGCATCTGCTTTTGGCTCAAAGCTTTTATGCAAGTATTTCAGAACTTGGGAGTGAATCCCTTCCCAGATAATGCCTTTCCTTTCAGCCACTGCGGACAGTGAAATTTTCTATTCTGATAATGATTCTGAGAAAGGGCTCAATAACAGCGGGAAGTACTTTTAATTGCTTTAGCTTCTTCGGCATGGCACGGTCTTTTATATTGCTCAAACCGTGAATAGAATGGAGAAATTTCAATGTGAATGATAGAAATTTATAATATTTTCAATTTAAATTACTACAATTTTCGCGTGCTATTTATTCAAAGGGAAACATTATTTCTGAAAACTCAGCTTTTGTATTTTTTAAAAAATAGTTTAAAAAGTCAATATGTATGGTAATACAAAATTTAAATAATTTTGATAATAAATACTTGATTTGAGTATTGCTTACGGGTAATCTTGATGCTTTCATCCAAGTTGTTTCTGATCCATTTTGGTTTATTTCGCAATTGCGCCAAACCCTTGTAGCTAAAGGAGATAATGAAACACCGGCCACTGGTTGTCAAAGGCGTCTCCATAAAAGGTTAAAAACAAATTTTTAAATGAAAGAGGGTTTTTTTGAGCATATGTATACTGATTTTTTTCTCAGTTTCAGTTTTTTATTTGATCGTAAAGACAAGTGGCAGTTATCTATACATAAATAGGCAAAGACAGAAAAGTTAAGTCCTATTTTCTCTCCTCTGTTTGTCCACCGATTTTCTTATTTTATTTTATTTAGTAGCTTTTAATGAAATTTAGTATTATCAATAATTTTTTTTCGGAAATAGTTATTTTTTCCTATTTTCGGAGTAGATTGGAAGCCTTTTTGCAGAAGTCTTTATTCGTCATACTTTCACACTACTCCTTACATCTACAATGTGTCATGTCAGTATAATACTCGATACATTGTTTATTGTTTATAATTCAAAGAAGAAGGAATGTCAAGAACAAAACAGAAGGTAAAATGTAATTTATTAAATGCATGTCAAAGCAAATAACGCTACTCTTAAGGTGTTAGTTATTAAGTTTCCAGAATATGTATACATAAGTCCGTCAGACTGTTTGCCCAGTACAATATCAAACGAAATGAAATACAATTTGTAATTAACAAAGTCTAATATATTATAAATTGAGATAATAAATAGGATGACGCGTTATTTTGCTTCGAACCAACGTTTCGTAAGTTTGTTGACTTGCATTAGGGTTTTAAACTCGATGAAATTGTAAGCGAGTGATTTATTTCTAATTGTTTCAATGATAATAGGGTGGCATGAAAATTATTTCTGTTTTCGCTACAGGAGAAGGTGCAGAAAGATAAAATTTATGTGTAATATGTTTTACAAATGCATTAAATTAAGTAACCATCTTAGTGGTCAATCAGTCGCAATGAGGAGAGATTATTGCTAATTGAATTATTTTAATAAAACTGTAGTCAAACAGAAACACTAAAATGTCTAACAGCCGTATTCACCAACCTTTCGACTGGCAGTCAGACAGCGTTTTCACTGTCCGTTTTGGACTCAAGTCCAAAAGTCAAGTCCCTTACAGCGCGTGCGCAGTAAGCAAACGGCCATCTGTAGTTTCTTGATTTCGAAGAGGAGTGCGAGGTCAAAAATAAATACTCTGGGCAAAACATGGGAAATTCATTTGGGGTAGAGATTTCGTGACATAGTAGCACTCCTTTAGGGTGTTCAACCCTCAACGTAGTATAACCGAATGCTTGTTAACTAGGAGAAAAAAGATTAAAAATTTTAAACGCAGTTTAAATACTAATAAATTTCTTCATGAGACATCGCCGAAGTAGCCTATTCAGTAACGTGCCGGCGTTCAATGAGGGCGTTAAGGGTTCAAATCCCGCCGTTGGTTATTTTTTTTATTTAAGTTATTATATTTACATAAAAATAAATTTATTCAGAAAAAAGGCTCATTAAGTATAAAATTATATTTTAATTATGGTAATCATTTTACTTTTTAAACTGCAAAATAACTAATAGCTCTAATATCACAACAATTCCTATCAATCATAAAATGTAACTGTTTTAAATTGTTTCATGTACGTAAATGGGCGTAAAAGTTCATTTTATAGCTTCAATACTAGCCTTTTCTGACGAAGCAGTACTCATGTGAATGTTAGAGTTGCTATTTTTCTACTGAATGCAAAAACTGGTCCAATGGAATAAGGGACTAATAAGAAAGCAGGCTATTTCAAGGATTGTTTGTAGAGTTAAAAATTTATGTTGAATAAAGTTAAATCAGAACACAATTTAAACTTTTTATTTTCTATAGTAGCTTTTCATGAGTAGTATTTAAATAATATTTATTTATTCTGTTTTTTTATGAAGTAAAATTGTTACTATACTTAAATATATCATTTAATATTTAATTAGCCTTTTTTTCAAGTAAATATAATAAGTTAAATGAGTAAAAATTAAAAATCAAAGGGGGGATTGGAACACTACACGTTCGCATTGAACGCCGCACGTTACCAGATAGACTAGTTCGTCGCTGTCTCCTGAACAAACTTATTAGTATCTGAACTGAGTTTGAAATTTTAAGTGCTTCTTTCTCCTGATTAACTTTTCATTCGGCACTTTTACATTAAGTATTGAGCACAATAAAGGAGCACACTATTATTTCACGGAGTCTCGTCGACAAATGAATTTTCCATATTGTGCCTTCTTCTTGTAAATGTTTTTTTCTTTTTCTTTTTTTTTTACAATTACGATGTTTGAGAAATTTGAATATCGCTGACAGCGTTTGTTCTTGTCTTATTAACAACTTTGAAACTTAGGATGAAAAAAGATTTTCATGCGAGATATCGTCTACAAAAATCCACATTGCTGTAGTTTGACTCTATGAAGTCACATGGTAGAATTCAGCCAATCATAACGGCCTTATTCCCCAAACACGGTCAAACAGCCGGTCCGGTCAATATTCGAAAGAACCGATGTGAAAACCGCTGTCGAATTCCGTATTCACCAGACATTAACATCGTTGATCTTTCGACTGCCTCTCTTGAGACAGCTGTCTTGACAGTGGTATTATGATTGGCTGAATTCTACCTTGTGACCTCATAGAGTCAAACAGCAGCAATGTGGATTTTTGTAGACGATATCACGCATGAAAATCTTTTTCGTCCTAAGCTTCAAAGTCGTTCATAAAACAAGAACAAACGCTGTCAGCGATTCACAAATTTCTCAAGCAATTGTAAAAAAAAAAAAAAAAAAAAAAAAAAAAAAAAAAAAAAAAAAACTTTTACAAGGGGGAGGCACAATATGGAAAATCATTTGGGGACGAAACTTAGTGTAATAGTAGTGTGCTCCTTTAATGTGTTCAATCCTTAATGTAAAAGTACCGAATGACCAGTTAATTAGGAGAAAGAAGCAATTGAAATTTCAAACACATTTCAGATACTAATAAAGTTTGCTCAGGAGACAGCGACGAAAGAACCTATCTGGTAACATGCCGACGTTCAATGCGAACGTGCAGGGTTCGAATCCCGCACTTGAGCTTTAATTTTTACTCATTTAACTTATTATATTTGCATAAAAATAAATTTATTCAGGAAAAAAAGACAAATTAAATATTAAATGATATATTTATTTACTGTAACAATTTTACTTTATTAAAAACAGAATAAATAATTATTATAGAAATACTACTTATAAACAATTACTACAGAAAATAAAAAGTTTAAATTGTGTTATGATTTAAATTTACTTAACATAAATTTTTAACTACCAACAACAAGCCTCGAAATAGCCTGCTTTCTTATTAGTCCCTTATTTCATTGGAACAGTTTTTGCATGCAGTAGAAAAACAGCAACTCTAACATTCACATGAGTACTTCTTCGTCAGAAAAGGCTAGGATTGAAGCTATGAAATGAACTTTTACGCCCAGTTACTTACATGAAACAATTTAAAACAGTTACATTTTATGAATGATAGGAATTGTTGTGATATTAGAGCTATTAGTTATTTTGCAGTTTAAAAAGTAAAATGATTACCATAATCAAAATATAATTTTATACCCAATGAGCCTTTTTTCTGAATAAATTTATTTTTATGTAAATATAAAAAAATAATAATAACCACAGCCCCCTTAACTAGATGCCTAGCGATTTGCGGGGAAAGTTGGCCGCGGATTTTAGTTACCTTTTCTCCCACCAGGAACGCTACTTATCTGCAAAGCAAACCGCGCTCTTTCCATTAGTTTGAAGGGTAGAAAATTGGTTTTCCGTTGCTATTTCTTCTTTTTTTCCCTAATAATTTGATTCTTTGGGTTAAAAACGGTCCTTTTCAGGACCAATGTAACTTAAAGAAAGATGGTTTACTGTGTTGTTCCATTTTGCACATCAAATTCAGTAAAAGAAAAAAATAGTTTCAATAGGACATAGTTTGCGTGAAAAGACAAGGGAATTATTATTATTATTATTTTTATGTGTGTGTCTTTCATAACGTCTATTTGACAAAAATTTTTTTAAAAAAATTAATTAATTAATAACAATATAGTGCAAAACTATTTTTATATAAATATACATTATTTATTATGTTGTCCAATCTTTACTGTAGCTTGTCCTTGGAATACGGTTGATTATATGTTATGATGCATTTTATATTATGCAAATATTAATTAAATTGAACTTATTGATTTTTTATTAAAAAACTTTAACTAGTTATACGAAGACATGTATGAATCAATAAGAAATAATGAAAGTTGGTAAGGAAAGAAATACAAATTATTATCCGTGCATAGAATCGAATTCTAATCATATTTCAAGAACATATTTAATTCTATGAATGAATTAATGAGAATAATTTGGAAGTAATATTTTTCCTATTCTTCATGCCTAAAATATCACTTCAGTACAATGCATAATAAATTGTAATTATTCACATATTTAACCATTTTTATTTTATTTATGTATAATTTTTATTTATTTATTTATAATT
Source organism: Octonoba sinensis (assembly GCA_038502835.1). Classification (NCBI taxonomy): domain Eukaryota; kingdom Metazoa; phylum Arthropoda; class Arachnida; order Araneae; family Uloboridae; genus Octonoba; species Octonoba sinensis. The sequence continues at coordinate 5,242,107 of CM076598.1, read as the reverse complement.
TTATTTATTGAAACCAAAAGGACTGGTTTTTTCTTCCGGGGGGGGGGGGGGGGTAGAGCAAATTCTATGATAAGATTAAATTTGATTCTATTATAAGAATAAAAACTTGACTTTTATGCAAAATTTTTATAACTTGCCTAAATGAAGAATTTGGTTCCAAGTTTCCCAATTTAACGTCCTCATCCTTCTGCTCGTTTTTTGAAGCAATGATTTCTTGGAAAATATTTGATTGCGAGAAAATATGTCTGATACTCTAAGTACACTTAAAAGCATTTCAAAACTTTGAACATCTTTTCAGAGCCTTTGCAAAAGTCTCGACTTTTAAAATTCAGGGAAAAAATTTTAATTTTCAAGATCACTATAAGTAAATAATAATAATAATAAGACATTCTTCTTTTCTAAAACAAATGAGTCCATATAACTAACTACTCAAATATATATCGCATGTATAGCTTTGTTGTTAATCGATCATGGAAGTGATACATTGCATCTTCTCCAAAATTTTCAAAATGCTCCAAATAAATCTTTAATTATTTTAACCATAGCATCGTTCTGAAACAAATATTAAAATTAAAAGTTTTAGTCAAGAGCTGGATTTTTATTTGTTTCCTTACATTGGTAAAAATGCCAGTTAAAATTATGTGTATTATATTCTTTACGTATGAATTGCTTGAATATATATTCTCTATTTTCGCTGCTTTATTTATTTATTTATTTTTTCAAAACATTTTTTAATGCTTGCAATAGAACCTTCGATTGTAACAAAATTAATATTTCGTAAGTTCGATTTTGATTTAAAATCTGAAAGTATTTGAAGTAGTATTTCGTAATCGAAATTTGACGTATTGTCTGTGGTACAGGTTGGTTGAGTACGCGAGTGTTCTCGACTTTTGCAACTGGTCGTACAGAAAATAATGCTAAAAATATATTTTTTTTAATGGAAATGCTTAAAATTTCTTTCTTTAACCACTTCTTTATATAAATTATCACTTTTAAAAATCACATATTGTTGACATCTATACCATTCATTTGAAGCACAAAATAAAACAAAAGGTTATCATGTATATATAACAATATAGTGTGGCGGCCTAAACGGAAAGTTCAGTGTCAGCCACCGATGGCTGATGCGGCCTGATCGAAAAATTCAGTGTCAGCCACCGATAGCTGACATGGTGCTCAACGTGTTAATCTCGCCGTTTCTCGAAGTAACGTTGGAGTTTTAACCCGGAATCTTCGAAACAAAAACTTCTGCGTTATGCTTATGAGATCTGAGACCTATATCTCGTTGTAGCAGGGCTACAAACGACGCGCCCTTGAGTATCGTTATAATATTTTGAATAAAGTAATGTTTCCTTTTTGTTTTTCCTAATTAAGGTATACATACGAAGTGCTTAGAAGTATAGAGATGTAAAATACACAATTTTAAATTTGGAGAAAAATAGTGAAAATGATATCTTAAACACCCATCTAGTTTTGTGGCAAGATATGTTAGTGGTGCTACTATTCAGCGTGATTTCGAAAAAAAAAATAAGGCTCTCTCATAATACACTAACACATCTCATACGATTTAAACTTGGCACGCGTTTTATTTAAAAGCTTTATTTTGCCATTTACACAATTTTGCATCTCACAGTATCGTATGTTATTTTATTTCTTCACAGCTTTAATTTATATATATATATATATAAGAAACTACATAGCAATTTTTATCGTACTTTCTTTTCACATTTTTTGCAATAAATATTATTAGTGTAATTCTTCCGTCCTACACAATTGCTTCGCAGTCTAAACTGTCAAGCGTAGTGAATGCATTACTACAGGAGCTTTAAATAACTAAAAAGGTACATATATACGTTGGTACAGATTTAACGCCCATTTCATAACTACGGACAGTACAATGTACGTATAAACTTTAAATATGAAAACAAAAATATTGCCAGAACAAGAAGTCACGCGTAGCATCGTTTATTACAGAGTTAAAACTGGAAAACGCAATTACATGCAATTTTCCACAAAAGAAACTGGACAGCAATTATTGGAAAACGAAAGAAATGCACAATAACACACTATATAACATCAGATATAGACTTAACTCGAGTAAGAGAACTTTCAATTTGTAAAGCATATTTTTGTAGGAAAAAATACATTAATGAAGTAAATAAGGGGTGGAGGGACATTATTGTCCACGTGTCCCCTGAAACTCGCCCTCTCCGCAAACTTGCCCTCGCCTGTCACTAAGAATGGAAGGGGTGGGGGTGAAGAGGATTAAGAATGGACAATAGGAGATGGAACGGAGAGGCAGGACAGGCTATGACTTCCTTGAATTTAGGGAAAACATTCTGTCGCAGGGACGTTCAGAGGGATTTTTATTTTTACTTACACGACGGAGAAAACTAGTCCTCTTTTTCCAACTTCAGTAATTCGTAGTTCGGCCGCTTATTAGCTTGAACATTTTTCACTAGCATGCTGATATTTTCTTTTTTTTTTTTCTTCTTTTTATTTTTATTTCTTATATATTTTTAAAACATTTTTTAAAACAAAGCCTTTTTACAATTGTAAAAGTTTTGTTATTCTGTTATTGATATAATGTTTTACAACATTATATCAATAACAGAAAAAAGGTGTTGAAGCAGCATTGTGATTTTCCTTGTTTGAATCTTTGATAGTGCTGAGATACAGAGCCCGATTTACATTTTGAATCACTATAGGCACAACTTATGTTTGGGGGCCCCTCACGCAACAAAAATTTTTTAAATATAACATTCAGTATGTGTTTGTAAAACTTGCCGTGTAGATGGTTTTCCAATTTGGTCAACACTAAATTGTTTGGAAAAATATACCAAAATTTGGGGGCCCAAAGTGCAAAAACTAATTTGTTTTTCAATTTTCAAACAGTCGCACCGAAATTTTGGGGGCCCCAAAGTGCAAAAACTAATTTGTTTTTCAAATGTCAAAGAGTCAGACTAACATTTGGGAGCCCCCAACGTGCAAAAGGATTTTGTTTTTACAAAATGTTTGAATAAAATCTGGAGACCCCCAAAGTACAAAATCGATTTTGTTTTTCAAATTTCAAATTGTCAGACCAAAATTTGGGGGTCCCCAAAGTGAAAATTCCTTGTGGTTTTAAAATAATTTAAAAAGACAAATTTTCTGTGAAGCAACAGAGCACTTAACAGTTTGTTTTTGAAAGATGCTATTTTTAAATATTTTTCTAAAAAATTTTAAATTACTAAAAAAATAATAATAACCAAAATTAGGGGGCCCTCTCAAAGTGGGGGCCCTAGGCCCGGTCCTCACGGGCCTAATGGTAAATAAGGCCCTGCTGAGATATCAAGTACAACTTTAAAAGGAATCGGCATATATGATCTTATTTGATGTCTTTAATAGAGTATTTGTCGAATTCATTTGCAGGTTAGATTATTTCCACTGTCATTTAATTTTAAAAAATTAACTATACTGAATAAAATATAAAACTTTAATGCATTGAATACTATATAAGTTAAAAAATTTCTAATAAAATTGATAAAAACTGAAAAAAAAAGCAAAAAAGCTAAGAAAATAAAAATAACGGTATCTTAAATATATTTCAATACTTCGTTTTTTCAATTCTGAGATTAAAATTTTAAGTTATTAATACTAAAGCATAAATTTGCTTACCTGCAATTTTAGGAATTTGAGGGGGGGGAAGCGGTAGCGGATATATATCACTTCAGAGTTGATAATATCAGATTTATAAGCTTATGTGTATCATGCTATATCCAATTACCAATTCACGTTATTCAAAGTCTAAGTTCGTCTTACATTACCCCGTTCATTGAGTTCTAAGTTGATTGAACTAATGAGAAAATATAATTCACCTTCCCCGTGGTGCTCCGATTCCTATAATGTCTCATATTTAAATAGGCAATTTAAATAGTCTTCAAGTAGTTTGCGTGAAAGGTTGTTATATTTACCAGCGAAACAAATCCGATTAAATTATAAATATCTATACTTAATATTCATTTACAATTTTTTCTAGTGCTGTGAAGGAAGGGGGGGGGCGCAGTAAGATGTGCCTGCACTCCAGCTACGAGAAATTTTAATAAATTATATTATTTTATTTCTTTTTCGTAAATTATAATTATTTTCCTCACTATTGAGAAAAGACTCAAAAAGTTACAGAATAAATCGCGACCGTGGAGCACAGCAAATTTCCTTGCTCCGGCTCCGTTCCAGTTACCAGAAAACCTCGTGGCACTAGGGCTCCGCGTTCTTGCTCCTCACTGGTAGAGGGAATACGAGCGATATCGTTTATCAATAGGCTTACCATATTTTTGGTTAGTGAAACCGGGACACATTAATATAGAATGGGCATAACGTATGGTCTGGGGGTAATCAATGCTGACCACGGCCATACTGACTGAACCTTTTCGGTTATCTCAGACTACCCCCCAGTATGAGGGGGTGCGACCGTGGCGCTCTCCTCCTTCGCACTTCCCACAAACTCTCTGACACACTGACAACCAGCACCGGCCATAAAGAGCTGGGCTGGCAGAGCTTTGCCGACCTGCTTTACCGATCCGGGGCCATAGTCATGCTACAAAGCAAGCCTTACGTCACCCGAATCGGATAGTGCTATTTTAGTCGCCTCTTACGACATGCCTAGCTACATCGGCGCTATTCTACTCCGGCCACCGCACGGAGATGGTCTGGGGGTATGGAATACCCCCCACTAGCGGGGGGGGGGGGGCGGTTCAGGGAAGTTTAAAAAAAAAATAAAAGCAAAATGGTGAGTTTTGAGTTTTTTCAAGCCTCACCAGGGGAGTGGGGAATTTATATCTCTAAATTGTTAGTCTACCCACATTTTAAAAATAACAAGAAGTTCCGTCTAGAACTATACGAGCCTACTTTCCCGTATACACCGAATTCAAATTTATAATCTAGCTATCTCTCTCTCTGTCTTTCTCGTTTAGCTTTAGTTCTTAATTGCTTCAAATATACCTTTTTCAACGGTTAATACATATTCATTCAATCATTTTTTTATTAAGTCATTCATGTATTTATTCACTCATTTATTCATTCATTCTTTTGCTTATTCATTTAATCATTCATTAATTCAAAAGTATTTTTGAAAATCCCGATCAAAAAATTTCATAGGAAAATAGGCTCGTTAGTTCTGGATGAACTTTCTATTTATTTGTACATGTTCTATGTCATAAGAGCTTTCCGATAAAGTTTGTTCCAAGCAAATCGGTCCGTTAGATCAGGAATTATATAGAATTGAATTTCCCCGTAGGCGGTATTTTAATTTTTTTGAACTGTTCAAAAATGAACAAAAATTGTTCAAATCAATATTTCACGCTAAGAACTTCTTCCGGGGAGCTTGTTCATGCGAACTTCGATCTTGTACCCAGAGTTTACATAATTTGCTTCATTTTCACATATAGGTGCTAATGCTAAAATTTTTTGAACTGTTCAAAATTGAACAAAAAATTGTTTAAAAGTAAATTGTAAAAAAGTAAAATATGGAAATGAGATGTCCTCGCCGAGATCTTTCGAATGCAAAAAGAATTTTTCGAATCGGACAATTCGTTCAAAAGTTATTAGGGGGGGACAGACCGACAGACAGACAGACCGACAGACCGACAGACAGACAGACAGACAGACCGACAGACACACTTTTTCCCCATCTCAAAACCCTACTTTCAAATTTTTTATTTTTCAATCTTTATTTAATTACTTAATTTATTTTTGACTTTTCTTGATTTTTAACGATATTTTCATGATACATTAAGCCTTCTTTCCTGCTTTATTATTATTTTTTTTAACTTTTACGGGAAAGTAGGCTAAAAAAGGAATTTTTGCTACTTAATTTAGTTAAAAAGATTTTTTTTTTTTAATGAGAATGTTTTCTGGTCTACCATCTAGAAAGAAGTTTTAATAAAATAAAGTTTAAAATACTGCATAAAATTGTTAAATTGAGCAACTAATTACTAAAAAGTCTTTTTTTTTTAAATTACAACTTTTTGTCTAACTACAAAATCCATTTCAAAAAAACTTTTTTGTCAAACTAAAAAAGCAATTAATAAGTTAACAATGTTATTCTTTGTTTTCAACCCACTCATATTTCCGATTTGAATGTACTTTTTTCAAGATGTCATTGTTAAGCTTGACTTTTCATAAAAGTCAGAGCAAAGAAAACCTTAAAGTTTATTTTACATACAATCAATGCTCTTGCAGCTCCCTCATTAATGCTCTGTCATCTTAAAGATTAAAAGATCGGATTAAAAAAAAAAAAAAGACTTTTGTTATTAATATTTAACCTTTCATTTAATTATTACTTAAAGCTAGTCTTTTTTTTGAGCTTATATATAAATATATGCATGCATTATATATTGTGTGTGGGGGGGGGGGGATGTTTACCTAAGTACTCTTGCAATTTTTATTTTAAATTAATGGTGCATACTTTGTCCGAAAACTTTGTGTGAAGTTCCGAAAATTTCTTTTCGCTGAGAATCACCCATGGTACACTAAATGATCTTATTTAAAGAATGATTTTTTAATAGTATTTACTTTTTATACAAAATTTGAATTATTATGTAAAAACATTCCGTGACAGACATTCAATTTTCGATCACGGGAAGGTTTTGCCTAATAATTCAGATATTTTTTTTCTTATATTTCAAAAACTCCACTATGAGGATGTGTAAGCACACACCAAAATTATACTTGCACTTAGTTTTTAATTTTAATTGGCAACCACTACCATAATATTTCATGTTTAAATACTTACGGTTTGTGGTTTGTATTTTCGTACTGAAAAGCAAACTTGTGCTGGAGCTGGCTTACTTTCAAAGGGCGAAAATAATGTCAAATTTTCCAATTTGGGGACAAAAAGTGCATATCTCAAATTTAGCAACTTTTCACCTACTTAAGCAAAAACATAGTAATCTTATTTTTGAGGACTAGGCAGTAATGTAGTCCATTCCCTATTTAACAGAAGCGAGTGTTAATTGCAGCGGGGTAAAAACGTTTAAGAAAGCTCTTGATGTTCATTGGGGACTGCTAAATTGACTAGAGCCAGCCTAGCTGGGCCCTGAGCCTGTTGCTGGTCGTCACTTTTGTATTTGTATTTGTATTTTCATTTAAAAACAAATTCTTTGTTCTACTGAATTGCTTTTTTGAATAAATATGATTTTCTTTGTACTGTGATGTTGAACAGCCTTTATTTCTAACAATAAAAATTAATAAATAATTCTTGTTTGAAATTTAACAGATATTTTTGACATTACTGTGATGCTTTATGTAATGATTGGTTCTGCATGTCAGTCGTGTAACTAGCGACTTGCAGATCCCGTAACTGGGGGAGAGAGCGCAGGAATTTGAGAGACACTTTTTGGGTACTGTTCTCGTATAGCATTGAGGTCATTGCGCGACCGGAAGTTCTTAATTTATTCACACTATAATGAAATACAATTTTTTAATGTTCAAAACTAAAAATGCTGTAACTAGTACGTTAAAATGAAGTATATTAAAGATAGTAAAAAAAATCTCGTAAAAATGTGAAATTTTTAATATTTTGGCTAATTTTGGGGCTTGTGCGCGACCGGAAGATATCAACTTATCTAAATCAAATTAAAACACATTGTTTTTAAGCTCTATTTGAAGACGTTACAAACTATTACATTACGAAAACCTCTAATTCAAAAATTTTTAAAAATATAGTGAAAATGAGATTTTTTTCATATTTTGTCAAACTTTAGGGCCTATGCGCGACCGGAAGATGTCAACCGATTTTGATAATTTTTTTTTATTTTTCTTTTATATATAATTCGCAAGTTTTCCGCGCTATTACAACTTCGAAATAAAAAAAAAGGTTTTTTCGGCGCACCCTAGTGTAGAGCCTAACCATCCAACAGTAACTATATTTCAAGTAATGGAACTGTTTCGTTATTGTATTTTAATGATACGTATACTAATGATAAAAAATAATTATCATTATTACTGTGATTTTTTGACTATTTTGAATAGCAAAATAACAGTGGGTAAAAAATGTAACAGCTTTTTGTCCTGATATGTTCAATTACATCCCTTCTTTTGTACCTTACATTTTTCTATTCTTCTTCATAATTTCCTTTCTCCCGAATTAGTGCGGAATCCCGCACGGGTCGACTAGTTAATAAAAAATACATGGTATGTTTTAATTATTTATGCTAAGAAAGCGCCTGTTTCTCTCAATTTTACCCTTTGCAGTTAAGCCTTTTTCCATTAGATATAATTCCCGTGAGATCAATTGTCTGCCATCGATCGTGTGAGTATGAGAAAAGATGGATTAAACGCACGGATAAAGGAAGGTGGCCTTGGAGTTTCATCTTATTGTATGAAGTGCAAGCGCGGAAATGTTCTCCAAGTAATCTTCCACAAAGTACACCAATATAATGCCATTTCATTATAGTTCATCATAATAAATTACCTCACGTGAAATTAATGAAAAATTACATTAGGTCTTTTTATCTCATGATCGGTCAGGTCTACTGATGTTTTTTCTTTAGGAAATAAATGAAGAAAAACTTTTCTTTCTCGTACAAAAATGTTTGCAAGTGTTTGGAAAACAGCGAATGGAAAGATATGCTAAAAGGAAGTCCAAAATTTTTCTAAAGGATTAAATAAAAAATAAACTTTAAATCGAAACACATTTTTACGTTAAAAGCCATAAAAAACAAACTTGAAATTCTAAATTTTTGAGCATAAAAAAGCAAGTGTTCAAGTATTTTTTTACTTTCATTAAAACTGAGTAATTTCAGTGAACATAATTTATTTTTCTTTAGCGGTTGACTAACCTGATAACAGTGCAAAGGCTTATAGCCAAAGAAGGTATTGGGTAGAGATTCAATACCGAAATTTAACACGAATCATTCAGCTCGTTTACAATTAAAATATTGCACCCCATCTCCCCCACCTTTCTCTCTCTCGCTCTTTTGCTTCGCAATGGAAGAATGTTTTGAATTTAAATTATTTTAAAAAAAATAGCTTACATGCAAAACATTAAATGCAAAGTAGTATTTTATAGAATTTTTTATTTTTAAATCTGTTTAAAATTTATAAAAAATACTTGCATATGAACCTGTGCAAATTGACCACTTGCGGTGCAGTACTTTAGTAGATAACTTATAGAAGGTGAGGTAGATGGTAAAGGGCTAATTCCGTTCCTGACAAAAGTGGTCAACTTACAAAGGTGGTCAACTTGATACTGTATATACCCATTATTACTGTATATACCCATGTCATATCCTCTAGATTATGTCCCAAATGCTGTAAAATGTCTTTACTTGTCTTTGTGAAATGGATCTTGTGCATAGAAGACAGTACTTGTGATCACAGATAAGAACCATGAAAGCGAAAAAGAAACGTTTTCAGGACTAACATAGATTAAAAATAAACTGATACACAACATGATCGAAAGGGGCAGGGGTTGAACCATTAATAGCCGAAGAACGCTCGAAAAAGAGCAGTGAGGAGTATAGGAAAATATTATTTTATTTTTTGTAGGGGCAATTGTCCCTGGCTTTCAGAAATATGCTGTAAAAATTATTTATGTAAATTATAATAATAAAACTTCTCTAATTACGAACAAATAAAATTTAAAAAAAAAAAAAAAAAAAAAACGTTAGAATCTTTCTATCTTAGACTGAGAGCCCATCAAACTGCCTTTTCGCGCTTCTTGAGTGGCCACACTAGATCCCCCACTTTCAACCAGGGCCAAAAAACTTATTATGAATGTCATTTGTGCTCACAGACATGGCATCTCCTGCGCATATCCTGACTTGCTTGGGGTTCAGTGAAGAAGAGATCTTGCGAGACCCCAGTCATTTTAAGGACTTTTTGGAAGTGTTCGGATTCATGGGAGTCGTCTAGCTTACTAGACGATTCCGAGATTAGCAACAACAACAACACAAATAAAATAATATTTTCCTAAAAATTCCACCTCTCTTCCCTAAAATTACGGGATGGATAGAAATTGAAATACACTGGAAAGAATGTCAAAACTTGAATAGTAATAATCTCAGGAAAGCGCAAATTATTGCTAAACTGAATAAAATTAAACCAAAGCAAGAAATCCACTAAGACAATTTTTATAAAAACACTTAAAAACTTTCAAGGCAACTTTACTTACAGGAATCAAGAAATAGCCTCCCTGTGGCAAAGAAAGTAGAGTGTAAGGCTCCCGCATCATGGGGTCAATTTTGAGTCCTGCGTAATATGTGGATGTAACTGATCATGACAGCACTTCTGATCATGTCCTATATAGCAATTCGGATCCCACTTTAAGCCGCAGATCTCCAGCGATCCAAAAAATTCACAAGATGGAAGTGAGGGGGGAGGGTGGAGATCAAGATCCTGGAAGGTATAAAATAATATATTAACCAGTAACTTCACTTCATATTCCAAGACTTTCTCTTGCAATATACACACTATTACTTTTTTTCATATTAAAGAACAAAGTTTTACTTTCCTATTCACGCATACTGCCTGGAAGCAGCTGACGTTATTGTCCTGAACGAACTACTGAATGTTTTCTTTTTTTTTTTTTTCGAATTTGATTGCACAACTATAAAGTACTGAACCAATAACAAATTAACATGCATAATGCGAATCAATAAATAATAAGTGTAAGTTGACCATTTGCGGTGCAGCACTTTAGTATCAACTTAGACGGGTGGTCAACTTACAGAGGGTGAGGTAGAAGGTGAATTGCTAATCCCGTTCCTGACAAGAGTGGTCAACTTACAAAGGTGGTCAACTTTACAGGTTTTCTTGTATTTCGAATATTTTACTAAAAGGTAGAGAATGCTTCATTGGAAAACAGAAAAAATTTACTTTTAATGCAATTATTTTCTTACCTAATCGTGTATTTTGTCAAAAAAAAAATAAAAAGAAGTTAGTGGTTTATATTTTTTTAAACTATCAAATCATAACAGAGCAGAACTATGCAACACAGTGAATCAAGAATAAATTAGCAAGCTATAAAGTATGAGGAAATAAGTAAACAATCATTGATTGACCCGCAAGTTGGTTGGAAACTGCAAAAGTACGTTGCATTTCAGAAAAAAAAGCGCATTTCAAAACAAATTTCTGAAAAAAATCTAGTAGTTTTACCTGCTTTTTTAGTATATATAGCCTAGAAACTATTCAAGTTAATGGCATCATACTTAAGAGAAAACTTATTAAAATATGAATTCAGTGATTGCTTTACTAAATACATAAATTTGGCTTCAGTCTTTTAAGTGCTAAAAGACAGGCACCTTTAGAAATTTTATCAATTGAATTCGTATTGACTCCTCATAATATTGAAGATGGCAAAAGTTAATTTTACTTGAAAGAAATCTCGTAAATTCAAGCCTGTTAAAAATTTGACCAAACTCGAACAATTAAAATTCATATAACAAATTTTAAGACCAGTATTGTATTTAATATGCAATCAACACCTAAACGTACAGATAAATAATTTAAAGTACAACCATTTTATTTAACCGCCGACAATCAACAGTATGGACAATTTGAAGACTTCTTTGAAGATTACTTATGCCTAAGTGCTCAGTACAAACGAAAAATAAATCAAAGAAACTTAAAATATTTTCAAAATCCGGTTCGAACTACAAGTTACAAGTGTAACCGTTATTTTCATATTTAAACACTTATGAAAACGCAAGCATAGTAAAAAAAAAATAACTTCAAACCCACCACAGCGGTGAAATGGCCGCTTTTGAAGTTTTAGTCAAATTTGTTAAATTCCCGGTCTCCATTTTTCTTGAATTTACTGCAAGACTTTTTCTATAATATAGACTAATGTACGGGGGAGGGGGAAAGCAGACTAATGTAAGTCTCACTACTTAAAAAACTAAGCGTAAAAACTTAAAAGAGTGAATTCGTTGACTAGTAATAAGGCTGCAATATAAACTAGGCTACAAAACATGATTGTTAGCATTAAAAAACTAAGCATGCTTTTTACCTCATTGCTTAATCTTCGTATAATTAAACAACGAATGAAAATCGCTATTTTTGGACTTATGTTAGTCTGGTCCTGAGGCACAGATATAGCTCAGTTGGTAAAGCGGCCTGTTCTGGCCCTTGTCTTTGTTTGTTCCAGTATCAGAAACCTGGAAGAAAAAGTGTTGCTTTATTAGCTTTTGTTGAAGCCTATCAAAACTTTGGAATAACAATGCCAAATAAAGAAAAAAAAAACATACCCCTCAAAATCTGACGCATAAAGTAATGTTCGGCGGAAACTTCGACTGGAATTAAAATACAAGTTTTCAAAACGTTTAACTTAAAGAGCAGAAAATATATTGATTTATCAGAAAATATATTGAAAAAAAGAGAAGTTATTCCCAGCTGGATTCATTTAGAACATTCTTTTCCTTCACGTTGAAAGAACGAACGAATTCAGCAACAAATGTAAAATTGTAAAAACATACGTTGATTTTTAAAAAAACGAGCCGAATTCACAATTGGTAAAAGTTTACATTTCGGAAGGAACACCACTTTTCGCTTTTCTTCTACTTTTCAAACAGCGCCAATACATTAAAACTAAAATGCCTTTATGAACTGCTATCTTATCCTGTAATGAAAGAATCAGTTTCAAAAATACCGAAACGTTTATTCAATTCACAACAGTGCAGGCCCTCGATTAGGAAAATCCGCTAATAAGGTTAAACACAACATCAAAGTATTTCTCAGAAGTTTACCATAATCGCAACAAATTCCCGTATACAATGCTTGTTGCATGCACCAAGACTCATAAAAGCCGAATTACATCAAAACAAAGACAAAAGCTCAAAAAAAAAAAAAAAAAAAAGAAAGAAAGAAAGAAAGAAAAAAGAAACTGTGCACAAATACTTTACGACTGTGCATGGATCTGTGCTGATTGTCTTGACCAGAGGCACCCACGATGGTACGAGGGTGTCCCAGTACACTTTTAGGGAGGTGTGTTAAAGGGGGTCAAGCTCTTTTGGGGGTATCACTTATGGAGGCGGTACTCGATTGCTTTTGAGCGATAGCTCTTAAAGGGAAGGGCACCTATGTGTTTTCCTAGTGTGTGGCCCTAACAGTAAACGTTTCTTGCAAAAAACTTAACATATACCAAGTTTCTGGACAGGCTAAATCTAACATAGCTGCAAAACAGATATCCAAAATGAAAAAAAAGAGCTTAATTTGCCTCCGCGATATCTCACGCCAGTCCATTAACTTGTCAAGCTGTGGGAGGGTTTAGAAAGCCTTAAGGGGATATCACACGACAGGAATTTTTAAGCAAACGTTACTTCCACCTCGTTCTATCGGCAACCTCAGGAGGAAATTTTCGATCCGGAGTTTCCTACAGGTTTGCACCCGGTTTCTCGGACGGTTGCTCATAACGGGCTACCATTTTATAATCTGTATCCTCGTGTTGGAGATTTGTTTAGTTTTTATACTTGATATTTCGTTCAAACAAGTAGGTTTCTGCATTCAGGGGCACCCCTGAATGCAAAGTTACGGAAAGTCACTGTGACCTCCCAAAAATTGTTCTTATTCCGCAAATTCTGACAGACCATGGTAAATTTGAAGATTTGGTATAACAATAGTTTTTCATTTTTGACTGACAACTATATAGTTGTCAAAAGCAGTTGCAATTTCAAGGCATCAAATTTTATTTTATGTATGTAATGATCACTTATTATCAATAGGATCATGTTTAATTAAGTTTGATCTTCGCGATTCGGCGAAATACGAAGTTTCAGTCGGGAAATTAAAAATCACCTTCCCGTCCCAAAAATATAAGTTCGAGGCGGCTCTGCCTGCTTAAATATTTCAGAAAATTGTGATCACAAATTGTTGTTATATTATAATGCAATACATTCACATGAAATCTGAAAAAGTTTTGTTAAAACGTTGCACCATATTTTGCGAGTTTTACTATCAAATTATATGCTATGAGTTTATTCATCACAAGATCTTTAAATTAAATGGAATTGTGTAAAAATCAATGGCGTTCCTAGCATAAGTGTCACCCGGGGGCGATAATTTTTGGTGTCCCCCCCCCCAAAAAAAAAGAAGAAGAAAAAGAAGGAAACGTTGTTGTATTGTATAAACTTGTAGTTTATATTATTTTCAGAGGTGCATAAAAAAAAAAACCTTAGGAATTTCATTTTATTTATTTGTGATAACTTTCACTAAACTAGATTTATTTTCAGTTCTGATACCTTAAAATAGCGCCCTTAAAATTGTATAGTTCAAGTTCATGTATTTTTCTAAAACTCTATATCTCATTTTGGGTGTCACTAGGGTGGCCTGGCCCCTCCACCGTCCCCCTAGTGACCCTATTGATTATGGAATATAAATTGGTAAAATATTATTATTTGGTATTCTGTGTCTCCTCTAATATCAATCTAATTAATATTTTTTTTCTAGAGAGAGAATGTGAGAAATTACTAAATAAAAACGTTTGAACTTGCAAAACAAAATGATTTTCTACTTGCAAAATTTTAGAACTTCGCATGAAAATGTGACGTTTGAAACTTTGAACTAAAATTTCAACACAGAATCATAAAAAATCCGAAACAATTTAAACTGTGGAATAAAGATTTGAGACTTAAAAAGTAAATGTAAAAACACTAAAATTGATTTGAGAATCTTAAAAGTGAAATAGAATAATAACTTCACTAGAAACGTAAAACTTGAAAAATTTAAATCACAAAACTCAAAACTATTGCAAAGTGCTTTATGTGAAACGTAAAAGTGCTAAGAGCAAAATGCTAAAACTGAGGAAACTTAGAAATACGTGAAACAAATTATTTAGAACTATAAACTTTAAAAACTTAGACTCATTCAGAAAAGAGCGGAAATGCAAAATTACAAAACAAAAGTGTTACGCTCATGCAAAATATTAAAACTTAAAGCAAAAAAAAAAAAATGTAAGAAAGTACAAAACACCAAAAGTTAAGAGTAGTATAAAAAAATTGTTGCCTAGATTCATCTAAAACATGACTCGGAAAGAGTAAAAGTAATATACGCAAATTGAAAAATCTCATGTTCACCTACTAAAATATAAAAATAGCAAGCACAAGACGTTAGAACAGAACGAAAATGAAAAAGTATGAAACGTAAAATTACAAAACCTAAATTCATCTACTAAATGTTTGGTAAAAAAATGTAAAAGTACTAAGAGTGAAAACTAAAAAACAGCATGAAAGCTAGAAATAAAAAATACAAAACATCAGAACTTAAATTCATCCAGAAAAACTTAGAACAAAAACATGTTAAAGTTCGGAAATTTTCAAAACAAAAGTATGATGCACTTGCAAAATGTTAAAACTTAGTGCATAAACGTAAAAAGTACTATGTACAAAATGTTAAAATTTAGATTTATCTACTAAAAGAGTGAATGAAGATGTAAAATTGCTAAGTGTAATATATTAAAACAACACGAAAACGTTAAAGTACTAACTACAAAACGTAAAAAGAATTATTTATCTACTATAACTTAGACTGAAGTCGTAAAATTACTAAGTACAAAGTGTTAAAACATCACAAAAATGTAAAAATATCAAGTATAAAGCAGCAAAACATAGATTTGTCTATAGAAATCTTGATCAAACAATGTAAAAGTTCAAACAAAAAAATCCTAAAACTCTGAAAAATTGAAAACACGCAGTACAAAAACAGCAAAACCTGTAAAAATGCTAAATATAAGGCTGCAAAACTTAAATCTTTCCAGAAAAACTTAGAACGAAGTTGTAAAAGTACGGAACTTCTCAAAGTAAAAGTGTTATGCACTTACAAAATGTTAAAACTTAAAAGCATGTACAACACAATAAAGCATGTAAAAAAAAAAAAAATCAAAAGTGCTTTAATCTTAAAGTCACAATTGGACTCATTTCTCTCGAGAACAGAGAAGTGACGGTTAACCGACATTGAAGGGAACCCTTCCAAACACTGGTTCCCCAACTATATATTTTCCCGACTGTGAACATTTCTCTGTCGGGGGAAATTTATAGTTGGGGTAGTCAGTGCTTGGTTAGGGTCCTCATCATTGTCGGTTAACAGCCACTTCTCTGTTCGCGAGAAGAATGAATCCAATTGTGACTTTAAGATTTAAGTACTTTTCCTTTAAGCTTAAATAATTTTTTTTTACGTGTTTTGTTGTGTTGAACTACGTATTTTTAATTTTTCACAGTTTTAATAATTTTGTTCTCAGAACTTTAACATTTTTGATCAATATTTCAGTAGATAAATTTATGTTTTGAAACTTTATACATTTTATTTATACATTTTTATGGTGTTTTTAACATTTCGTACTCGGTAGTTTTGTGGCATCAGTCTAAATTTTAGTAGATAAATCTTCATTTTTTTACGTTTTGTATTTAGTACTTTTACATTTTTGTGTGAGTTTAATATATTATACTTAGTATTTTTACATCTTCATTGCGTAGGTTTTAGTAGCTAATGCATAAAACTTTTATTTTGAAAATTTTCGTTCTAAATTTTTCTGGATGGACTTAGGTTTTGAAGCATTATAGTTAGTACTCTTTCATTCTTTATTGTTTTGTACTGCGTTTCTTTACTTTTTAAGTTTTCGCACTTTGTTCTTCGAACTCTTACATTTTTGATTAAGATTTTTGAAAGCAGATTATATGTTTTGATGCTGAATCTATGTTTTGAAGTTTTAATACATAGTTCTAGTATTTTGCACTTTTATAATTTGTGTTTCTTTAGTATATTATACTTAGTAATTTTATATCTTCATTCTAGGTTTTAGTAGATAAATCTAAGTGATAACATTTTGTACATGGTACTTTTTACGCTTTTACATTAAGTTTTAACATTTTGCAAATGCATAGCACTTTTATTTTGAAAATTTCCGTACTTTTACATCTTTTGTTCCAAGCTTTTCTGGATCAACGTAAGTTTTGATGTTTTGTATTTAGTACTTTTAGATTTTCGTGCTGCTTTAACGTGTTGTACTTGCTAGTTTTAAGTGTTCATGCTGTTTTTAGTTGATGTACATAGTACTTTTACTTTTCATACCATTTTTTAGTAGAGGAATTTAACTTTTTGGAGTTTTACATTTCGTACCTTTACATTTTTGTTCTGTTTTAACATCGTGTACTTAATATTTTTCCATTATAAAAGGTAAATATCAGTTTTCACATTTCTTTCACAATTTTAGAGTTAAGTGCTACTTGATGAATCGAAGTTGCAGTTTTGTTATTATACTACTCCAAGTTTTGATGTTTCGTACTTTTTGTATGTAATACTTTTTACATTTTTGTTTTTAATAATTTGCAAATGCCTATCACTTTTGTTTTGTAAACTTCAGTAATTTTACATTTCAGTTGTAAGTTTTTCTGGATGAAGTTAAGTTTTAAAATTTTATGATTTGTTACATTTTTAAAATTTAGTTCTAAGAGTTTTTGCAGTTTGTACGTAGTACTTTTCTTTCTTTTATACTGTTTTCATAGATTAATCCTTGTTTAATGCGTTGGCTTTAGTACTTTAACAGTTTAGTTCTGTTTTTTACTAAATAAATGTATATTAGAGGTTCTATGCTTAGTACTTTTACATTTTTGTACTAAGTTTACTGGATGAATCTAAGTTTTGATGTTTTGTACATAGTGCTTTTACATTTTAGTGTTGCTTTAATATATTATACTTAATATTTTTACATCTTCATTCCGTGTTTTAGTTGATAAATCTAAGTTTCAACATTCATACACAGTACTTTTTATATTTTTGCATTACGTTTTAACACTTTGCAAGTGGATAACAGTTTTATTTCTGAAAATTTTCGTTCGGATTACATTTTTTTTTTTTGTTTCTAAGTTTGTTTTTTTTCCTTGGATGAATTCAAGATTAGAAGTTTTATAGTTAGTACATGCTTTGTTGTGTTGTACTGTGTATTTTTCATTTTTTCACTACTTTAGCATTTTATCCTTAGAACTTTTACATTTTTGATTTAGATTTCAATGGAGAAATCTATGTTTTTGATACATTATACTTGTTATTTAGTCATTTTTATGATGTTTGAACATTTCGTACTTGGTAATTTTACGACTTCAGCCTAAGTTTTATAGATAACTCTAACTTTTTTTACGTTTTGTATGTGGTACTCTTAAATTTTTGTGTTGCTTCAATGTATTATACTTAGTATTTTTTATACTTAGTATCTTTGTTCTGTGTTTTAGTAGATAAATTTAAGATTTAACATTTTGTAAGTGCATAGCACGTTTATTTTGAAAATTTTTGGTTACCTTTTCGTGCTAAGTTTCTGTGTTTTAGTAGATGAATATAAGTTTTTGTTGTTTTTACTTCGTACTTTTATTAAGTTTGACACTTTTACTCGTTCTAAATTTTATTAGATACATCTAAGTTTTGATGTTTACATTTTCGGAAAGTTTACATTTTCATGATGTTTAACATTTCATACTTTTTACGACTTTAGTTGGGATTTTTTGTAGATAAATCTAAGCTTTTAAAGTTTCGTACATAAACGATTACATTTTCGTACAAAATTTCACTTGATGAATACGTTATATTCTTAGTACTTTTACATTTTCGCGTTGCTGTAGTAGATAAATCAGAGTTTTAACATTTTATAGGTAGCAATTCTTAAGATTTTTGCAGTAATAACATTTTGCAAGTGTATAACACTTTTATTTTGAAAAGCTTCGTGCTTTTACATCACCGTTCTAAGTTTTTCTAAATGAATTTAAGTTTTGAAGCTTTATACTTACCATTTTTACATATTTTGCTGTTTTGTACTGAGTGTTTTTAATTTATCAGTTTTAGGACTTTGTTGTTAGAACTTTTACATTTTTGATCAAGATTTCAGTGGACAAATCTATGTTTTGTTGGTTTATACTTGCTATTTTCAAGTTTTTATGATGTTTTAACAGTTTGTACTTGGTAATTTTACAACTTCAGTCTGTGTTTTAGTAGATAAATCAATTTGTTTACGTTTTTGTACTTAGTACTTTAACATTTTCTTGCTGCTTTAATATATACTTAGTAATTTTACATCTTCATCCACTGTTTTAGTAGCTAAATCTAAATTTTAGCATTTTGTGCGTAGTACTTTTTACATTTTCGCATTAAGTTTTAACGTTTTTCAAGTGCATCACACTTTCGTTTTGAAAAGTTTCGTACTTTTACATTTTTCGTTCGAAGTTTTTCTGGATGAATTTAAGTTCTGCAGCCTTATACTTAACATTTTTACATACATACATTTTTTTGTACTGCATGTTTTTAATTTTTCAGAGTTTTAAGATTTTGTTGTAAGAACTTTTACATTTTTGATCAAGATTTCAGTAGACAAATATATGTTTTGCTGTTTCTGAACTGCGTGTTTTTACTTTTTTCAGAGTTTTAGGATTTTGTTGTTTGAATTTTTACGTTTTTCGATCAAGATTTCTGCAGACAGATCTAAGTCTTTTAAGTTTCGTACTTAAGTTTAACATTTTTGTACAAAGTTTCACTTGATGACTACAGTATATACTTAGTACTTTTACATTTTAATGTTACTTTACTATTTCATACTTAGTACATTTGATTCAATTACATTTTCATTCTAAGTTTTAGTAGATAAATCAGAGTTTTAACATTTTAGACGAAGTATTTTTTAAATTTTTACATTAAGTTTTAACATTTTGTAAGTGCATAACACTTTTACTTTGAAAAGTTCCGTACTTTTACAACTTCGTTTTAAGTTTTTCTGGAAAGATTTAAGTTTTGCAGCCTTATATTTAGCATTTTTACAGATTTTGCTGTTTCTGTACTGCGTGTTTTCAATTTTTCAGAGTTTTAGGATTTTGTTGTTTGAACTTTTACATTTTTTGATCAAGATTTCTATAGACAAATCTATGTTTTGCTGCTTTATACTTGATATTTTTACATTTTTATGATGTTTTAACACTTTGTACTTAGTAATTTTACGACTTCAGTCTAAGTTATAGTAGATAAATAATTTTTTTTTCGTTTTGTACTTAGTACTTTTACGTTTTCGTGTTGTTTTAATATATTACACTTAGCAATTTTACATCTTCATTCACTCTTTTAGTAGATAAATCTAAATTTTAACATTTTGTGCATAGTACTTTTTACGTTTATGCACTAAGTTTTAACATTTTGCAAGTGCATCATACTTTTGTTTTGAAAATTTCCGAACTTTAACATGTTTTTGTTCTAAGTTTTTCTGGATGAATTTTTTATTTCTAGCTTTCATGCTGTTTTTTAGTTTTCACTCTTAGTACTTTTACATTTTTTTACCAAACATTTAGTAGATGAATTTAGGTTTTGTAATTTTACGTTTCATACTTTTTCATTTTCGTTCTGTTCTAACGTCTTGTGCTTGCTATTTTTATATTTTAGTAGGTGAACATGAGATTTTTCAATTTGCGAATATTAATTTTACTCTTTCCGAGTCATGTTTTAGATGAATCTAGGTAACAATTTTTTTATACTACTCTTAACTTTTGGTGTTTTGTACTTTCTTACATTTTTTTTTTTGCTTTAAGTTTTAATATTTTGCATGAGCGTAACACTTTTGTTTTGTAATTTTGCATTTCCGTTCTTTTCTGAATGAGTCTAAGTTTTTAAAGTTTATAGTTCTAAATGATTTGTTTCACGTATTTCTAAGTTTCCTCAGTTTTAGCATTTTGATCTTAGCACTTTTACGTTTCACATAAAGCACTTTGCAATAGTTTTGAGTTTTGTGATTTAAATTTTTCAACTTTACGTCTCTAGTGAAGTTATTATTCTATTTCACTTTTCAGATTCTCAAAGCAATTTTAGTGTTTTTACATTTACTTTTTAAGTCTCAAATCTTTATTCCACAGTTTAAATTGTTTCGGATTTTTTATGATTCAGTGTTGAAATTTTAGTTCAAAGTTTAAAACGTTACATTTTCATGCGAAGTTCTAAAATTTTGCAAGTAGAAAATCATTTTGTTTTGCAAGTTCAAACGTTTTTATTTAGTAATTTCTTACATTCTCTACTGTTTTACGGAATAAATCAAAGTTTTAACATTTTGGACATAGTACTTTTGCTTTTCGTACTAAATTTGGCTGGATGAAACTAAGTTTGGAACAAGCACTAGTAGTACTAACACTCGTTTCGTTCTGTTTTAACACTTAATACTTGTTATTTTTATATTTTCATGCTATTGTGACATTTTGTATCTAGTACTTTTATATTTTCATGCTGTTTAAACCTTTTGTATTTAGCAATTTTACGTTTCTGTACTGAGTTTTACTGGATGAATATGCTTTGTACTTAGTATTTTTACATTATTGTTCTAAGTTTTACGCGTTAAATCTCAGTTTTTGCGTTCATATGTGAAATAATAGAGTTTTATAAAATATTCTTTGAAGGAGACTGCAAGTGTGAGAATAATATAAAGTAGAAAAAACTTTAGAATGAAATGTGTCATGCAGTTAAAATTATGATTTAAGAAAAAATTTGCAAAACGGATCAGAAAAATGTTACTGTACTATGTTTCACATACTTAGAAAAAAAAAATCACTTGCAACTGAAAAATTTTCTAAGTCTGAAAATAAATAAATAAATAAATAAATAAATAAAAACTAAAAAATATATAAGTCTTTTCTAAGTAAAAATGACGAGAATTTTCTAATCACAGTGTAAAAATAATTAACTTATAAAATAGTTCCTGTGCGGATGCTAAGTGGAAACATTAAAAAGGTTAAAAAAGAAAATCTTTCTAAGTCGAAAAAGAAATAAATAAATAATAGGATGTAAATAGCGACAATAAATTTAATTCATTATACATTATAATTATTTTTTGTAATATAAAATAGTTCCTGCTTGAATTCTGAGAGAAAACATTAGAAAAAAAATACTAAGTTCCAAAATAGTTCCATTTTATTCTCATAGATGGCGCTACAATCGACATCACATAGCATCAAGTCCTATTTCTAAACGAAAAAGTGTTGCCATCCTTAAAATATTAACTTTAAAAAAAACGCTTTTCGTAGTATTGAAAACAGTGGTATAGTAGTTCCACTATTTACCGCTAGGAGGAGGAATAATAGGGTAAAAACCTAAACTAAAAAGGTGTTGCCATTCCAAAACTATAAATTTTTGAAAACATTTCAACTCTACTCAAAAAACGCCTAAGGGCATGCAACTCAACTCTATTCGAAAAACGCCTAAGGGCATACAACTCAACTCTACTCGAAGAACGCCTAAGGGCATACAACTCAACTCTACTCGAAGAACGCTTAAGGGCATACAACTCAACTCTACTCGAATAATGCCTAAGGGCATACAACTCAACTCTACTCGATAAATGCCTGAGGGCATGCAACTCAACTCTACTCGAAAAATTCCTGAGGGCATACAACTCAACTCCACTCGAAAAATGCCTGAGGGTATACAACTCAACTCCACTCGACTAACGCCTGAGGGCACGCCTGGGGGCATTGGGAGGCGATGGGACCACGCCCCCTTCCACCGCCACCGCCTTGCTGGGGCAGAACACCCATTACCCATTATTCCCCTAATCCTGCACTAGTAAAGTAGCGACTTTACATCTTACAAATGTTTTTTCTGAATGATTTCGCAAATTTAAACCAAAAAAATCTAATTTCGATATCTCACTCTCGTTTTAACATTTATCCTTCGATCTCCACTCTTCAAATCCTTCACCGCCAGGTTTACTGGAAAGTTGATTTGACGTCATGAAATCCCAGCTCCATAATTGGTCCTTTCTTGATTTGCCTTAAATTAAACGTTCTAAAAGCAATTTTTTTCTTGCACAGATAACGAATTGCTTCTAATTCGAGCAACCGTGAGTTGATATAGCACACGAGCATTTTGAAGAAACTATGGGGAAATTGGTAGAAAAATCAGTTTAAGATAGAGTTGACGATTCCTATTACGGTTGCGTTTTCCTGTAATTCCTGTCGTGTGATAACCGCTTAATATATGCATCAAGTAATTTTTATTTTAAAAATAATAACTCTTCATTGATTTGTAATAGCAGAAGGAGGTGCATTCAAAAATTTCAAAGAAAAGCCAAATAACCTACATATTTAACATTAAGACACTTTCTTAAAAGTTTTGGTTCCTATTTAAAATGAAACATTTTCCAAAGAGTAAAAAAAAAAAACTTATTCGTTAAACACCTCCTAGAAACACCACCTCTTACCAGTGAAGCCACGGGTCAACTGTAGTCTTCCAGCCTGAAAACCAAAACCCTCCCTCCTGTTTGTGAGTATGCGGGGTGTGTGGCCCACCTCATTTATACCTGAAATTGACGAGTCTTGGCAGCTCAACGTGGGTTTTCTCTTCAGTTCAGGAACACTTTATGCACAAAGCACATTTCATAAACAACCATCTTAAAGTTATATGAACCGATAAATTACACTGGTCAACAAGTGTTTTGCCCCAAGAATGAATTTCACTTTTTCTGAAGTAGTTTTGCACGAGGAATCCATCCATATGTGCCACCAAAATTTTTCCATCACGTATAGTTTTTTAGTTATGAGGAACTAAATGTTCAATATTTACGTTTTTTCAGTGATTTTCCGATCATGCAGCATCGTTTTTATTGAGATAAAGTACACAAAAGAGCTTGAATGCCAACCGTTAAATCAGTGGTCACTTTATTTTGCTGGAAAAAACTTAGTGGAGTGTCGTAAACAGGCCCCGCAGACCCCCGAACGGAAGTGCGTATCAAATTACTGCACTGGGTGCGGGATACAAAGGCAAATAGGCAAAGGATTGATACTGTACGACACGTTTAATGAGCATGAACTACTATTTTTTATCATAGAGCTCTCCTGGTTGTGTGTAAAAATGCAGCCTGAAAACATGAGAGTTGTATAAGCGATGAACATGGAGAGCGGTTCCATCAGGACATTTCAGTTATGGAAAAAAGATATCAAGGGAAGTGGAGCGCAACTATGTTAGCAGATTACTGCCAGACGTTAAAAAGGGACATTCCTCAGGCAAAAGTATGCCAGAACATGTCAAAATGCATCCTTTTACGGTAAATAGAAAATTACTTGCTTTTTTGGTGGAAATGCTTCCAATGTAAAAATTACAATGCCCTCAAAAAAGGAGGGGCGGATCCTAAAGCCTTTTTTGATTGATGTTAGAAGTATTTCCCATGCTGAATTCGAAAATAAAAACTATTTTTCTTATCGCGTAAAGGTTTTGGTTGTAAGGTTCTCTAATAATTTAGGGTAAGTGTTATTAATGTAAATTATTATAGCACCTTGCACGGAAAATCCTTACGTGATAGAGACAAATGGTTTTCATTTTCGACTTCAGCGTGAAAAATACTTCTAAGATCAGTTAACAAAGTCTATGGGGCAGAAATAAAGTTTTTTTTTTTGTAGATCAGTGTTATTAATTTTTCTTACTTAAATTCATTAAGATTGACTTTTTCATTTTAAGTTAATATTTATCTCCTACCAAAATGCAGCCTAAATTGCTAGTAGAAGCTATTTAGTTACATAAATATTTCAAACATAGCTCAAATTATCTAAGCTCTTAAAATTATTTTTTTAATAGAAAATATCATTCTCGTACTTATTCTATTATTAAATGCCCAATTATTACCCATGGCTACACAAATATGTCCATGCTCAATGCACATGATCTTAGGATTTATACGAATGATGGCCTGACGTTGGGAATTTGAAAGGTTATCATCTTTTAGATTTTATATACATTTTTCAACAGCTTTCAGACAGTCCTGAGAATCAAAAATTGAACCAATTTTCCAATTCTATGAATATTCCCCATAACCCACTAGAAGAAGCATTTAAATATCAGTTTCGAACTTGAAAAGTACTTTAATGATTGAATTCCCAGAATTAAAGAAACATTTGCAAAGCAATGAAGTGCAGTGAAAGCCAAGGATTCTAAACCCTCACCACAGCCCAATCATTACACAAAACATTAAATGAAAACATTCAGCACACAAAAAAACATACAGTAACGTAATATCAATTTCAAAAGAACCAAATCATTATACAATGAACTAAATAAAATGAATCAATATACAGAAGAAACTACAGTAACATACTTTCAATTTGAAAGCATTTTAACACAGAAAACTATCAAAGAAGCCAAACCTTTAAATTTGTTAGTCTAGAACACACACACACACACTACCGAGGTTCTTCAGTTTCTGAACTATATCATTTGATGCGTCCTATGAATAACAGCGTCTAAAGATTTTGCTAAGGCTGTTACAAGCCGACATTTGTAGTCATTTTAATTCAATAAAATTACACAAAATAGGTACAGTAATTTTAAAAACGTTACTAACAGCCTTTATTTTATTAAGTGCCCAGTAGTTGGGCTAAAGGTCTTGGCACAAAAATGGGACAAATCATATCTTTTTTTTTTAATGTATGTGCAAATATTACCAAAAGAGGGCATCCCCCTCCCCCCCCCGGCGCAACCCGAATTCTCCTGTAGGGGGGAGCATATTGCTTAAAGCACGGGGAAAACCAAAAAAATCGAGCGAGGGGATGACACCCAAAACCACTTACTGGTTGCGCCTCTACATGAGGCAAAAAGCCAATTCAAAAACTAGATTTTTGGTAATACTAAATTTATGAAATTCCTTTTTTAAATTAAAAAAAAACAACTAAAATGCAAACAAGTGCGTTGTTACGCCTACAAAATCTCAGGTTTAACTAAATAAATCAGTCATTTGCTTTTGAATACGAGATTGCCTCAAAATTTTATCTTAAGAAATTAAAATAGTCTAGGAAGGATTAATTTTACATTATTTTCAATTTATCGAGCTCCATAATTCAGGAAATAAACCATTTTTACCATTTGTCCCAGCAGTGAGCAAGACCTTTTAAAGTTTTAAACTACTCACGTGACCAATATTAAGCGATGATCGACTTCGAAGACGGAATCTTTAGAAGTTCATTTCTTGTTAAAGTTCCAATAGGCGAATTGTTCACAATACTAATAATAGTCCGCAGTACTAAACATTTGCCAATACTAAATAGTCCACAGTGCTGAACATTTCTTCGCCTTCTTCTCTTGAGCTTTATGCTCTATGATTTTTTAAGGGAGGCATCGGGGGCCGAGTGGTCTTAGTTACCAGTTTCCGCCTGCTGCTTGCGCGCAGTAGAGAGGTCTTGGGTTCGATTCCCACCTTGCCCTGTGTGTGTAATTTCCTTCCTTGTATTGTAATAAACTATCGTACTGTCCTGTTCTATCTGTAATATTGGACGAGAGTTTGAGGCATATCCATTGAGAAAAGCAAATAAACTCGAAAATTTGTTAAGGCTTGCGAGCTGAGCGATTTGTCTTCCTTACTAAAATGCTAAACATTTCATAATACTAAATAGTCCACAATAACTTTAACTGTAGAACATAAAACATTGAAACACTGTACACGAAAACTGAACACACTCTCATCACACTCCACTGGGTATCTACAAAAAAAAAAAAAAAATAGCCAACTTTTCATTCCGGTCTAGCCAACTTCGTAATATTTTGCGCGCGCATCAGCTGATCGGGGAATCGCGCATTTATTCGAAATCCTTTCTTTTCTTTTGCTCTTTATAGAGTATTTTAACCAAGATAACTTACCTCTGATGCACTTAACAGGCTTATCGAACAGAGCACAAAGTGTTCCTACGGATAGCTGTGGGATCTACGGTTCTAAGTTTAATCCGAACCACTGAGACATTTTCCCCATACTTTCGACATCTGTGTACCTCTTTCTATAATGCTCGTAATTCTGAGTACCCACGTCAAAATAAAAAAAAATAGATAAAGTTTAATAATAAATAAAAAATCATCAAAATAATAAATAATCAAAATAATAAATAAATTCTGAAGTTTGTTAGGTTCTGAGGAGGAATTTGCTTTGCATAAAATACGGATACATATTAAAGTTAATGTTATTATATTGACAAGTTTTTGAGCTTGACAAGTTTTTTTCAGCCTGAGATGTGTGCATTATGAAGTTATTAATTTTTACGTGCTATTATTCACTTTCAAAACTTGCAGGGAAAGTTTAACTATAATATCTAATTAAAATGATTTATTTGGAATATAATATGCACAGGACGCCAAATGTTCGGTGGTATTAAGCCGAATCTAGCAGTGTTTGGTTTTTATGAAACTAGTATAATTTTAATCAGGTTTGATGCAATATCTTCAATTTCAAGGCGTGAGCGGAACCTCAACATATTGTTTTCAAAACTTTTCACATGGTAAAATATAGATACCAAGGGAACAATTTCCGCACTTTTAACTAACGTTCATTGAATTTTGATTTTTTTTTCAGTTCACCCTACATATCGCTAGAATCTATGGGCTCCATCTATTGATTTCTGATCTGTATCCTCGTATTGGGCGTTCGTTCATTCGTTTTTGATACTTCGCATTTCGTTCAAACAAACAGATTTTTGCATTCAGAGAAACTCTGTGCGAGATCATTGTTACCTCCCAAAACTTTTCCTCATTCGGAAAATTCTGATTCACCATTCGGTAAATTTGAACATTTATTATAACAATCGTTTACTTCCCCTCCCATAAGTATGTATTTTCTCTGCCTCTGTGTTCTGCTGAGCCCTTAACTTACCATGAAATATACTCCAGAAGTAAGACTCTTGTCAACTCGTCTTGGAAAGTACACCTCCTCATCCTTGGTACTGTAGCTCTGACCTTGGTGGTGCTTTGAGCTTTGGCGATGTTAGAAAATACCAGACAGCTTTGTCTAGGCTCAAGTCCGGTCATCTTAGGACTCTAAGGTTCTCCCGGGGAAATGAAATCTTCCCCACTTGTACAAAGTGCAACGCAAGCGAGGCCACTGCCGAGCATTTGTTTCGCTGTATCGCCTTATCTTGGGAGGACCTATTGCGTAGCCCTAGTATTGCTCATGACAGGTTAAAGGCGGAAGGACTCATGGACCTGATCTGAAATAAGTATAAATCTCACTCTTCTTTGAACTTAATTTTTCCTTCGATCACCACTATTCAAATCGCGGCCATGTTTACTAAAAAGCTGGTTTAACATCACGAAATTTCAGCTCCCTGACTGATTCTTTGTTAACACATTGTGTGCGGGACACGTACTAGTACGGGTTAGTGTAACGGCATGGTTGCTTTGTATCGCTTTTAGAGAAAGACGCAGTGGGCTGGTAAACACATTTTTTGCTATTCTTTGTACAAAATAAAATTGAACAGAGCATGTCAAAGCACCTTCGCAGTGATATACAAAATCACAGCAGACGGTCCATAGCGCTAATTAGTTTTATGACTGCTATTTTCATTTTTTATAAGTTAAGAATGATTGCAAATAATATAATTCGAAAAATTTAAAACTATACATTTCTATTTGATTTTTCATATTTACGATACTATTATAAATTTATCCACTAAAATTTTATTTTTTGTTTACAACAATCATAATATTATATATTTCAATATAAAATACGAAAAGTTTAGGTTAAAAAATTAAATAATTTTCGATTTATTGAGATTTAGCTGAATATGTACTCAAAACCACCGAGCCCGGCACAATTCCGCCGAGAATGTACCCGCGCACATTGTGTTTAACTTGAATTTAAAGCAAACGTGATTGGAAAAAACGTTTTTCTAGCGGAAATAATTCGCGCAGCTGCGAATTTCTACAGTACACGAGCATTTTAAAGCAACTGTTGGCAGAAGCTGGTAGAAGAACCAGTTTCCGATTGAGTTGATCATTCCTATTGCAATCGCGCTTGCCTGTAATTTCTGTCTTAACCACATTAACCTACATTTATTTTCGTTAAGAATGGGAGTTCAAAAACTGTTCTATATCAGCTACGCTTACCAGACGAAAACAGATTAAAATATTTGTTCACATATAATTAGGCTTGCCATACGTCCCAGTTTGAACGGGACAGTCCCGGTATTTTGCTCTTGTCCCGGTGTCCTGCTCAGTTTTATCAATGTCCCGGAAACGGCTGTAAGATGTAAAAAGTAATGAATTTACGTTTTTAAGATTATTTTATGAAGACAAGAATCTTTAAGATGACAGAGCATTAATGAGGGAGTCCACTGCAAGGGCATTGGTTGTATGTAAAATAAAATTTGGTGTTTCCTTTGCTCTGACTTTTATGAAAAGTCAAGCTTAACAAAGACATCTTGAAAAAAGTACATCCAAGTCAGAAATATGAGTGGGTTGAAAACAAAGAATAACATTCTTAACTTATTAATTGCTTTTTTAGTTTGACAAAAATGTTTTTTTTTTGAAATGGTTTTTGTAGTTAGACAGAAAGTTGTAACTTAAAAAATAAGATTTAGTAATTAATTGTTCAACTAAACAATTTTATGAAGTATTTTAAACGTTATTTTATTAACACTTCTTTCTAGATGGTAGACCAGAAAAAATTCACATTAAAAAGGAAAACTCTTTTTAAGTAAATTAAGTAGCAAAAATTCCTTTTTTATTTTTAAAAGGTGGGTAGACTAACAATTTTAGGTTCCAGTTCCTCACCCCCGTTACTTGTGAGGCTTTAAAAAAGGCTTGAAACTCACCATTTTCCTTTTATTTTATTTTTAAATTTCCCAGACCCCCGACCCCCCGGTATGCCTATCCTATATTAATATGTCCCGGTTTCACTAACCAAAAATATGGCAAGCCTAAATATAATGTATATTTGTACTGGTTTTACAATTGTTTTGAAACAGGCAGTAATTCGACAGTTCATGAATCAACTGCATGTTATGACTGGGGCTTATCAGGGGAATAATTTGAGGAGTTCGTTTTCAGACTTAAAAACCCTCAAATAACTCTTTGCTTCAAGCCATATATATAACTCTTTGCTTCAAGCCATATATATTGCCACCTTTAGTATGGTATTGTTTCCCACTGGTTTCAAAGTTTCGTTCTAAATTAACATTCGGTTTGTATTTCTCTCAATATTATCACAATTCATGTCATAGAAATGTCACTGGGAACCTATCGAGGGTGTCGAAAATACTTTTTTTATCATGTTCAAGTCAAATACATAGAACGAAACAGTGAGGAAAAAAATTGAAAGCAATCCTTGACTTAATTCTTACGGTTTCTCTGAAGAAATTTATTTGTTGAGTTTACTACATAAATATTGGTTTTGTGTCTCCCTTTTTCCTCTGGTATTTTTTCCTCTAGTATAAAAAAGAGAGAGAGATTTCTCGCAAACGTGTCTAAAATTCACGAATATTAATTCAGATATTTTTTTGCTTTTGTTTTATAAAATGAAATTTAATATTGTGAATAAAGGGAACATTACTTTTTTATACATTTCAGCTAATAATCTTAATTTATTTTTCATTGCACATAATAGTTTATTTTGTGTAGAAGGGTTATTTAATCTAGTGCATAGTCACAAGGGCCGATTCCTGGACCTATAGCCAAACACTACCATAGAGTGAGCCCGACTATCACTATGGATTGTACGTTTTTCATGTATAAATTACATTTTAGGGCACTGAATTACAAAAATAAATAATGATATGCTTTGTACGTTTTTTTTTTTTAATTTAGCTATTCACTTTTTACTGCCCTTTGTTGAAATCACAACCAGCATAAATTTTGCACTTTCGTAAAAAAAAAAAAAAAAAAAAAAAGGTACTTCCCGTGCAAACAAACCCGTGCTAAAAGACTTTTTTCCTTTTCCCCCTTTTAGTTTAAAGTAGACTTTACATGCTTCTTTACAATAAATGGGTATAAATATCAAAGCCAAAATTCCTGTTGCAAACACACAAACATGTGAAGAATTAAACATTAAAAAAAAAAATCCCTGTTCTGAAATACGAAAATTAATGACTTAGACGCAAATGTAAATGTTCTCTTCATTAACCAAATAAATAGGGATCCATCATCATTTCTATGTGTAAATGAAAAACTAAATGTAAAAAGTTCCTGAAATCAAAAATATTTTTAAAAAAAATCTACTACGCATTGGAGCATATTCAGGAGAAGAGAAACCTTTCTTTAAGTAAAATATGTTAAATAAGACGAACATAATGCAGAACGTTCAACAATTAAATACACGTTCTATCTCATCAGTCTACTTCTTTAAACAAAAATTCTGCTTTGCTAAAAGTTGCATAAATTACATTTCGTAGACAAAACGATCTTCGACATTAGGATTCGTCTATTTCTTTCAAGAAATATTTCTTAAAAGGAAAACCATTAGGAAATTTTATTAAACATCTTGGTGTGGTGAATAAAATAGTCCCCAAAATTGTCTTTAGAAAAGACTGTCGTAATTCTTTGTGTTTTTAAAAGCTTTTACATTTTAAAATAAGTTATAGATTAGATTAATAAGTATAACTAAGTATCACATGTTATTGTTACTATTAATATGAAAAACTGAAAAAGAAACAAGAGAAAAAATATACATTTTTCAAAATGAGTACACATTCTAAATCATAGAACACTAGTGAATATTACTTACTGTATTAAAAAAATCTGTGCCAGCATAAAATTCTTTATAGTAGACATTATAATTATATTGCGTTGCTAGAGTGATGAAAAGAAGAGAAACTACTTTGATTTTGCATCCAGTGATACATATTTTTCTTGTCGCAGCTGAAATTTTATGCTGCGATGATTTAGTATAATACAAGAAGTGAAATCAAAATATTTGTTTTAAGTAAAAGCTATGATTTAAGGGTTCAGACGCTGCATTGTATGCAATTGATGCAGAAACCTTTCGCGCTACTGATGAATACGCTATAACACACTATGAACACGTGATTCATGCAAATAGAATGCACATTGAATAAATTCTGTGATCATAATAATATTAATTTTTTTTTCTTTTTCTTTTTCTTTTTTTTTGTTTTTAATGCGCCCCCTTCTCACATGGTGGTAAAAATTTGAGTTAGTATTTTACATTTATAGTTCCTTTTCCCCATATAACTTTTGTATCAAGTTTTAATGATATGCGTCCATTAGAACGAACTCTAAGATAGAGTTTAAGATTGAATATTTAATTATAACCACCTTGTGCTTCATACTATTACCAAACTAAAATCTAACGAAATGTTTAAAGGGATATTTTATAATTTTTCATTTTTTTTACAATTTTTAAACTGTATGCGGTGCTTCAAAATGCTGCAGTATAGCAAGCATTTTTAAAAAGATTCTTTTTAACCTAAAAGGCAACTTTTTCCCACTATTTCCAAGCAAAAATCTAAAAATAAAATAAAAAAAAAAATCAAGGTCTTTTCCGTTCCACTCTACTGCCTAACCTAATGCTATGTGTAAAAGAAAAAAAATGGCTTTTTGAAAGTAAATTATTTAAAAAGATAAATTGTTTTTTTTTTAAATATAAATAATTTATATTTATATAAATAATGCGGAGGGTTAACTTATTCAGCATTTGTTGGATATTTAAAAATGAGTTATTGCCATGAAAAACTATTTGTAGCCCTCTTTTTGTAGTTTGGTTGTGTAATTGCAATTATGGCCTTGTGTGCTATGTTTGGCTAGTAATAAATATAAAAGGAAGAGTTTTCAGCACTTCTTAACAAGTATCACACAAAGCACTCGTTCAACAGAGTTTAAAGCCGTGTTATATAAAAGGTGAACAAATTACTATAGATTTACTGAATTTAATGTGTTTCCACTATATCAAAAGCTTCTTCCCCAACTAGTTTCACACCTGGTCTCTTTTGGCGCAAGCAGTAAATCACTTTCAAAATCATGCAATTTTGTGTGTTTCGCAACTACAAAGTAAAATACTATTGTATGCCAATTATCTACCACCCATATCTTTCTGTTTAGAGATACTATTCTTTGGTATAGATATATTTACTGAGATGTAGGATTTGTAGTTCACAGTTGGCGAAAGGAAATTTCGGTGGTCAAAACTGCATAAAAACCTTTTTTTGAACAATTTTGAGTTTTATCTGACCTTTGCGCCAACGCTCAACCATAACCATTTTTGTTCTATGAGTTTACTGGGGATGTAGTAGAACACAAAATTCTTGTCAGTGACATGGTCCACTTTTGGCGCAAATAGTAATAGCTTATTAAAATTGGCATGCTTTTCTTCGGAAGGAACTAACTTTAACTTTGACCTCCCAAAAATTTAAGAAATAAACCTTTTCTTAAAAAATAAAAATGCACCGTGTCCAATAATTTTACACAAAAAACATATCCTGAAAATTTCAGCCGAATCAAAAATAGCAACCGAAAATATCAGCCCGCTCGATTGTTAAAAAAAACTCTTAAATCCGATTTACTACTGAAAATATTTTTAAGAAGATCAAGAGCACTAAGAGCTTCCGGCTTAAGCAAAATAAAAATCGATCAAAATATTATTTTGGAATATACAATACCACAATATTAACTCAAACACATAAATCCTTGCAATTCGAGTGATTACATTTATGTACGTACATTAATCTTATTTGTTCAAATCTTCCGCTTTCTTATCCCTTCATTATGTGTTTTACGTGACTAAGCTAGCACATACGTAACTGATTATGCTCAGAAGCGATTCGATATCATTCCATTATTTAGTGGTTTATTTGAACTTTCTTGAGCCGTTCTTTCTAAAGTGGCAGTAATATCTCACCGTTTTCTCCTAGCGGTCTATCATTAAATGCACTTTCATGCTGTAATTTTTAGAAATTATTTTGTGAAAGAAACTTTTGCAGATATAGTTAAGAAGCATTTTATTTACTTTTTTTTTCATTTTTCTTATGCTAAGATTATTTCGGATTAAAATATGATGTTTCCTGAAGCTCAAAGTTTTAAAATCGATAATTGAAAATACTATAGTTAGAAATTCCTTATAAATTTAGTTAGACGCAAAAAAAAATGGAATAAAATATCATTTTTTTAAGCTAAAAGTTTTATAAATCGATAACCAAAAACACCTCAGTTAGAAATTAAACATGAGTTTATGCATTAGAAATGAAATACTTTTTTTCTTATTTATTTATAAGTTTTATTGCATTTTATCTTATATTTTGTATCCTCAAAACGTACAAGTTAAACAGTTACATTTAAAAAAATCATGAATATAATAGGGAGTTGCACTTGCAGGCTCTGTCAATTGCTTTTCTCTTGCTCAGAAAATTTCACATTTAAAGAAATACGTGACTTTGAAATTTTTGGCTTTAAAAAAAAATCTGAAAAAAATATTGGTTTACACAAAGAGGCCAATCCTAAGACAACAACGAAAAAATAGGAAGGTTACGAAAAAAAGGAATGCATTGTAAACATCTGTTTTATCGTCGAACTTTAGGCTAATGTATTGAAGTAGAAGAATTAAGTGAAAACGACATGCAGCAACTTAAAACATTGCAATTTTTTCTGCAAACTTGTCCAAGATCAAATAAAAAGTTAAAGCTTTACAGAATGCATTATGAGTTTTTCCACTAAGTATATAGCGCGTACTTTTAATCTTTAATTACGGACCACCTTTAATACTTTTTCTCAGTATTTTTACAACATAAATAAAACATAAATCTTACTTCTAGAAAATAAAACTGAAATTCCACAGCATGTTCATAATGGTGTGTATTTAGTGGTCACTATCTTAGCATAGAAAACATGTAATAAACAAGTAAATATGACCATATTAGATGACATGATACATTACGGTGCCATACATGAACAGTTTCGGGTCTGATAATC
Source organism: Octonoba sinensis (assembly GCA_038502835.1). Classification (NCBI taxonomy): domain Eukaryota; kingdom Metazoa; phylum Arthropoda; class Arachnida; order Araneae; family Uloboridae; genus Octonoba; species Octonoba sinensis. The sequence goes on along the minus strand of CM076598.1, from coordinate 5,207,463 downwards.
AAATCAGATCCGTGGAATTCTTGAGAGATATACGATATCCCCTTCCCATTCCATTATATTTTTACATGTTAGTAGCACGAATCATTTATTTAAGCAATTAAACTGGTATTTTCTCAATCTAATCAGGGAAAAATAAATTAATTATTTAAACAACATCAATGCGATGTTTAAGCATAATTTTTTGAAGTCGGTGCAAAATTTTGATAAACTAAATCGTTGTAATCGTAATCAAGAATCACTTACAAATATAAATGTCCCAGAGTTTGCAACAGTTTCAATGTAAAGTAACGCATGGCATAATGATAATTAGATGATTTTGCGCCTACTTCAAAAATTATGTTTAAACGTCGTTTCGATGTTGTTTAAATAATTAATTTATTTTTCACCTTATAGAACAATTTTAAATTTGAAGTCGGTTCTATTTTTTTCCCAAAAATATTTTTATGCCCATTTACGCTTTGCTCATTCTTAAAAATCCCGTTTTTACTCCACCAATGGGTCAAAATTGGGTATTTGGTTTTTTTAAACACAAAATGCTATTTAGTGTATATAAAAAAGTAATCGTTAAATTATCATCAACCATTTTTTTTCTCTTACAGAAAAAAAATCACTAAAAAATTATATTCAATTTTGCTACTATTCAATACTTATAACAAACCGGTACAAGCTATAACAAACAATCCTAAAGCAATTTCATTTGTGTTAGCGTATAGCCGAGAAGTAAAAATCATAGTGATACTCATACATTATTCCACCGCTGTTAGCATGCAAGAAAATTTTAGCATGCGAAATCAGACAAAAGCATTATTGGTTCAATTTTATAACGAAAAGCTTCACCAGCCAAGTGTATGTGCTTGAAGCATTTCTAGAAAAAGCGTAGGGAAGAAAACAAAATTAATCTATTATGTGTAGCCATGTTGCAGTTACAACTCATCAGTATACAGGCGATAAAAAATATGAATAAAAAAAAGGTCACTTAAACTCGGTTATTGAGTTTGGGAAATTCGCTCAAAGTTACAAAAAGATTTTAAATATTTAAATACTAGTTGTGATGTTCACTCGGTGTCGACGTATTATACTTAAACTTTCTTTCAGAAAAAAATGCTTTCATCTTCAGAAGTGTCTTAAACAAAAAATAAATCTTAATGTTAATGTGAAATTGATAAGAGTTTCGCGGTACGAAAATAAGTGAGTTAAACATTTTAACTTTAAGCCGTCTCGACTAATTACTCGTTTTCGTTAATTGAAGCTCCAATAGACTGAAGCAGATTTTGAAATAATTTTGCTTTTAATGCATTTTTTAAGCACAAGAAGCTGTCACTGTAAATTAAAAATCTACCTAAGAGCCGTAGTATCTTAAGACCTTTTTTTTTTTTTTTTTTTTTAGATTTTCCGATTAAGTTCAAAAGTAAACAATTTTAATTCTATGTATAGACTTTTCTGTGCGAACCTTAGAATCAAGATATCCAAATATCCGATGGGTACTTTAAAAGTTCGGAACCCTCTTGTAGATAATGACTTTGTCGTCAGTATTATGAATGTCTACTAAGTGTAAACTCGCAAAAATCGAAAAATGAACTTAATATACTATGACTTGCAGGTACAGAAACATATTAAAGAGTTGTGGGGTCGGATGATTTAAGAAATTACTTTGCGGATGATAACATCAACCACGAACACAGTAAGCGAAAGCTGTTTATTAGCTATGTATATAAAATAAATAGTTATATCACTCTCAGAAATATAACTCATTTTCGACGATTCTTGAATCGTCAAGAAAATTTCGTCGTTTACAACGATTCTTTCCTCGCGCGATCTCGTGACTTAAAAAATTTACTACAGAAATTTCACCAATTTGATGAAAGGTTTACTCGGAGCATTTTTCACGAAGCCATTTCATCAAATACGACGAAAGTTTCGTGAGATTTGAGCATGCGTTTTTGAGAGTAAGTTAAATTAATAGAAGATCTATGCATAGATTATATAAGTTTGTATATAAGTTGCATGTATACTTTTTAAATATTGTAATATTTTTTTATAAGCACTATTTTTAAAATTTATTTTCATTCATTTTAACTATGTTATCATATTTATGTTGTATACAAACTCCTTTTTGTTCTTAAATTCGTTATTTTCTACTCATTTTGGAAACACCGTAATTTTAACTTTCTTTAAAGCATCCACTATTGTTTAATTTCTATTGTACTAATGAAAATCTGTATTAATATACGTTTCCGCGTCGTGAGCATCACAATACTCAAAGTATGAGCTAATAAGAAATATAGTAATAACGTATTCTATTGCAATAATTAAAATCTGTATTAATGTACGTTTTCGCGTCTTATGCATCACAATACTCAAAGCATGAGCTAAGAATATATATAAACGCATTCTGTAATCTAATATAATATATCGTGCAGTGAAACAAATGCACACTACACGGTTACGAATTTCACTAACTATGGAAAAATTACACGAGGCAATACACATTAGGTCGAGTAGCATTGCCGCTAAATGCTTCGTAACTGTGGAATATTTATAAATCCTTGGAGCACCATGTTGGACAGAACAGTATGCTGGTTTAGTGGATGGCATATGATCCGGTCTAATTGGTAAAAAAATTTCCATTAAATATTTTTTGTTAAACAGACGTTATGTTTCCTATCGTAAGAGAAATTTTAAAATGCGTTTAGATGCGAAACAAAAGAAATAAAATAGTTATTAAAAATAGGAAACGCAATAAAGTAATTATTGAAGAGTAAAAACGGTTTTTTTAATTGTGATACCAAAAGTATATTTTTAAAATGATATAAGCTGAAAGAATCTCATGATTAAAAACCTTTTAAAATTTTGTTTCAACTCATTAGATTTAATAACATTATTTTATGCTTAAAAATAATATATGAACCACAATTTTCAAACTGTTTTAGAAATTAAATGATGTGTAAGACAAATATTAAGAGCCGAGCATGAACATAATTTTTTATGTACCTGATTACTTATTTTGACTTAGCCTATTTGAAATTTCTTATTCGATTATTACATTTATTTTATCGAACCGTACCAAAAATAATTAAAAAAGTAATTAAAATTAAACATACCTACACAAACACCTCAACATATCAGCGATACTATTAAAGCATTTAAAAAACGATCTTTGCAACATGGTTTTTTTTTGTCATGAAAATACGTATCTCTTTTGGCACTTGACGTATTTTATTAATTAACAAAAAAATAAATGTGAAATAAAACTGAAAATATCTACAACTCACATACAATTATGTTCAATTTGCGGAAATTAAATTGGTATTAAATAAGAAGATTATAATGAAGCATAACAAAACTGTAACTGTTTCCTGAAACATCAAAAAAGGATAATATATATATAAAAGTGAAACAATACAAATACAAATACAAATACAAAAGTGACGACCAGCAACAGGCTCAGGGCCCAGCTAGGCTGGTCCTAGTTAATTTAGCAGTCCCCAATGAACATCAAGAGCTTTCTTAAAAGTTTTTACCCCACTGCAATTAACAATCGCTTCCGGTAAACTATTCCAACTGCCTACAACCCTATTGAAGTAGTAGTTTTTCCTAATTTCAAGATTAGCCTGAGATTTGAAAAGTTTAAAACAATGACCTCTGGTTCTACTTTCATCACATAGCTGTAGTCCATCAACATTTCCCGTTTTAATGAATTTAAACAACTGAATCATGTCCCCTCTGACTCTCCTTTGCTCAAGACTGTACATATTGAGCCTTTTAAGCCTAACCTCATAATCTAAGTCTGAAAGACCACTTACCAATCTTGTAGCCCTCCTTTGAATCCTTTCCAATAAGCTGATATCCTTTTTTAGGTACGGAGACCAAAACTGAACAGCATACTCCAAATGAGGTCTTACCAAACTTCTGTATAATGCAATACAACTTACTTAGACCTGTTCGAAATAGCCTTATTCATAAACCCAAGCATCCTGTTAGCTTTGTTACTTACTATGCTACACTGCTGACTGGACCTGAAGTCGTGACTAATCAATACTCCTAGATCAACAACTGTTTCTGCTTCCCTAATGACGGAACCTTGTAAATAATAGGTTGCATGTTTATTCCCATGACCAAAATGAAGCACTTGACATTTCCCAATATTAAAAGACATACCCCACTTAATTGCCCACCTAGAAATTTGATTTAAATCCTTTTAAACTGATTGACTTGTTCCTCTGTGTCCACAATTCCCATGATTTTGACATCATCAGCAAAAATATTGATGTTCCCAGAAATACTCTGAGTAATATCATTAATAAAAATAATAAATAATACAGGCCCTAAAACTGAACCTTGTGGAACACCACTCAAAACATCAATCCACTGAGAATAATTGCCCTTCACTACTACTCTCTGTTTCCTCCCAGTCAGCCAATTTTTAACCCAAATTAAAGTTTTCAAACCAATACCAATATAAGCAAGTTTGCTAAGAAGAGCTTCATGCGGTACTTTATAAACGCTTTCTGAAAGTCAATGTAAACAACATCTATGCACTTTTTATTATCTAATGCCATGGTAACCTTGTCATAGAAATGCAACAAATTAGTTGTACAGGACCTACCCTTTCTAAAACCATACTGAAAATCAGTCAACACTCCATTTGCCTCCAGGAAATTCACTATTTTGATTTTTATCAGAGTTTCAAAAATTTTACAAAGAACGGAAGTAAGACTCACAGGCCTATAATTTCCTGCCTTAGTTTTAGACTATTTCTTGAAGAGCGGCGTTATGTTTGCCAGCTTCCAATCCACTGGCACAGTCCCCGAGTTATATGAAGATATGAAAATAGTCAAGACAACATCCACTAATTCCTCTGCACATTCTACTAAAATTTTTGGATAAACATTATCAGGTCCTGGAGCCTTATTTGCTTTAATCTTTTTCAAATGAAACAACACATCATCCCTAGAAAATACAAAATCCTCAAGCTGTGTATTAGCTTGCGTCTCGCTTATGTCAACTGTTGAGATACAGTTTCTGTTAAATACACTGGAAAAAAAATTGTTTAGAATATCAGCAATATCTCTCTCATTTTGAATCAAGTTCCCGTTCTCATCCACTAGTGGGCCTACCTGAGTATTACGAGCTTTCCCTGAATTAGCATAAGCAAAAAATTTCTTAGGATTCCTTTCGATGTTATCTGCAAGCTTTTGCTCCAATTCCCTTTTCTTACTCCGTACCAAATACTTGAAAGTACGTCTAGCTTCACAATACAAAATCCTGTCAGCATGGCACCCAGTCTCTTTAAGTCGCCGAAAAGTGGCCTGCTTATAATTGAGAGCTTCTTTCACCTCCCTAGAGAACCACATGGGCCAAATTTTCGTGTAATCCCCTTTCTTTCTAAAAGGAACATAATCCATCACTGTTTTCTCTAATTTCCCCTTAAACTCTTCCCACTGAAGATCAGCTCCACTATTCCCCAACCCAGAAGAAAAAACCTCTTTCAAACCCTGCCTAAGTGCAACATAATCAACATTCCTGAAGTTAGGTACAAATCTGAAATGCTCACCTTTGTGAGCATCGAAGCTGGTCCAAAACCTAATAGTATTGTGATCACTATCTCCAATATGTTCCCCTATGCTCAACCCCTGAACAGAACTTCCGACATCCAAAAGAGATTCCAACTAGATCCAAAACAGCACCATGCCTAGTCCCCTGGATAACAACTTGGTCCAAAAAAACAGTCCCCAATCACTTTCAGAAAATCATCTTCCCTACCATTGCTAGTGTAAAAACTATTCCAGTCTATGCCCGGGAAATTGAAATCTCCCATCATGATGACCGAGCCCTTACCAGACATGTCCCTAATAACACTATACATCTCCTCGTCTTGATCCTGACTAACATTAGGCGGCCTGTAAACATTTCCCAAATGTAACTTCTTCCCCATATTGCTCACCAACTCCACCCAGACCATTTCAATATCATTAGGCTTATTATTAATGACCAATTCATTGCAAATAAAAGTGTCCTTAATATAGAATAAAACCCCTCCACCTTTCTTACCAGCCTGTCTTGCCTAAACAAATTGTATCCAGCAATGCTCACTAAATCCTTATCGTCATCAGTAACCCATGTTTCCGTAATTCCAATAATATCCAACTCCTCACCTGCGATAACACTATTTAACTCGTCCATCTTATTCCTGATACTGCGAGCATTAGTATATAGAAACCTGAGCATGCCCATTTTGCTTGTCTTAAACATTTTATGATGCCTCAAATCACTACTATTAATGTTACTATTGCTTAATATTTTATCCTCATTTTTAAAACCTCCAGAACAGAAGTCAACACCATGACATTCTCCAATCCCCCCATCCAAAATTAGTTTTTTGATTCTGAAGCTTCTAAAATCATATCGCTAACCTTAACTACACCCCTAGAACTAAGATGCAGACCATCTCTCGCAACCCAATCACGCTGACAAGAACTCCAAACATCAATAAACCTGATTGAATGCTTTATGCAAAGTTTCTTAAGAATCAGGTTCATGCTCCTAGCCCGCTGATTTAACCAGCCCCTATGCACTCCATACCTGGGAAGCAAACCAACTACCTGGACATCTGTCGAAAAGTTAGTTGCTTTATCCAACAGGTTCTCCCAATCCTTAACAAACTCCTCGTTTGTGCTGTTACCGACGTCGTTAGTCCCCACCCACAGAGTAACTGAATCTCCCTTCTTAAACATTCCCTTTTTTTCCACAACCTTATTAACATCCTTCACCCGAGCCCCTGGTAAACAGCACCTAGCTTCCTTGCGCCTAGTTCTCCCGACCACATTACCTATCCCGCGTACCATAGAATCCCCTATAATGACACCCTCTGTAAACCCCAATAAAACAATAAAATTCATAGAGTATGCAAAAATACTGTTTTTGAGAAATTCACTTATCAAAATAAGCGGCGCTTCTAGAAATTTCCATAAGAAGCGGTTTGCATCTCCTGTATATGTGCCTAATATAGATCGATACGTTATAACTACAATGTTTTTCAATGTTTCTCAGAGTTTTAAAATATGTGTCCAAATATCATTTGCTGCAAAAAAAGGGTCATCTTACATTACATGCAAATTGTTATCAATACATACGTACGTTTAAAACTAAAAATTAAACAAGATACATTAGAAAATTAGATGCATAAATAAAAGAATTGCCACACGCATAACAAAAAAAGTTGAAAATGTTTTTATTGCTACGTTGGTTACAGAAGTTTACTACGTTTGTTAGAGGAAGAGATGTAGAGATGTCAGCTTTTTAATATCATTTTATCATAGCTAGAATTCAAATTTATTAGTTGTTAATTTTAATATATGTACTATTCAGTAAAACATAACATAATTTTGGGAAATGGTATGTTTTGGAACATGTCCATATATTGTAAGCTTTAATATGTTTTTGATTGTAATATATTAGTGTTTTTTTCTTTTTTTTTCTTTCTCTTTTTTCTTTTTTGAAAAGATGTTTCTAATATTTATCAGACTGTACATAATTTAATTCAGATGACATTTTCAAAAAATCATTGATTTAACTCAATAGTTCTAAAATAAATCAAATCAAACAAGAATGTTGAAGAATGTGTTACTAATTTGAGTTAGCATTATGAGTTGTCTAATTTTTATGCAGGTTTTTAAAGAAGGAAGTAGAAATTTAATAGAGAAATAAGTATAAAAATATTTTCAATGGGGCAATGAAACAGAATATAGAGGATCTGCCTAATCAATTAAAACCAACATTTACTGCTTTAAATAATTTGAAGAAGATAATTAAAATAGCCGAAGCTGTTACAAGTATTCAGAAAACGCTAGAAAATAACCTAAATTAGCAAGATAACATAACTATACAATAGCTTTTTTAAAAAAAATATGAGCAGGCATTGACACCTTTCTTTCTTTTTTTTTTAGCCATCTCTAACCCCAAAATATAAAATAAGAGGTTAAAGAAAACACTGAACTATGAAGTAATGGCTTGAAGTTCATAATTTGTGCACTTCCTTTTTGTGGAATTTAGTTTGAAAAAGAAATTGCAGTTTATGTCAACATTTGAGTGTGGGAAACTGTAACTGCTGTAAAAGAATTCATGGGTAATAAACAACCAAAAATGATTCAGATGCTCATTTTAGCAGCAATCGAACTAAAGTTTTCTACATTTGGATTTGTTCACAACAAGCTCAAAAAATAACCTTGGGGTAGAAAAGACAGCCAAACTTGTTTTCTTTTTCAAATTCCTTGATGGCAAATGGAATCAAGAAAATACCCAACTGTATGTGTTATTAAAAAATAAATTTAATTATTAATCTGTGATTATGAATAAATGATATACATAAATTATTTTAATGGCTGGTATACATATATTTATGTTACTTGCTAACGGGCGTGCGAATGTACAGTAATTATTTTTTCCAACATATACGTATCGGGTTGAAAGTACAGTGTATTGCATTTATTTTGTAAATTTTTAACATAAGCATACACTTTTCAATGTAAAATCCTTATTTTCACTGAAATAAATATTATAGTCATTGCATTTTACTCAGAATGTCAATCTCAAGTTATGTTTATGGGTATGATAAGCAATCTGGTTTACAATTTAAAAAAAACTTTTTTTTTTAAATTAAAAAAAAATCAGGATTTTTTTCATGCGCTAATATTTATCAAGAATTAAATGCCATGTCAAAGAACATTAAATTTGGATAATTTTGACTTAATGAGACCAATATATAACTATATTATAAATAAAACTGATAAAATATATGGCAAAATCTTAAATTGTTTCTAAAAACCGTTGGACGCATAAGTGGAAGCTCTTTTTTCAGGGAATGTAGTACTCAATGGGTATTAACCAACTGTGGAGAAATAGAAATTTTTGAGATTGGCTTTTTTGAAAAAAAAAAAAAGGATTTCATCTTAAACAGAATATAATTGTCTTTCAAATAAAAAATATTGCATCAAAATATCTTGCACCGTTCAAAAAATAGAGCACTTGAAAGTTTTTGTCGAAAATCGCAAGTGAGAAATTGCGTCGGCAGGAACCTCGGGGCAGGAATTTGTTTGAGCAAAACAAAAACCTACCTATAACTCAATTTCTTCTAAATTTTAACATAAGTGAAATTCAAAAACTTCCGAGACTATGATGATACCCCCCTGCCTGAATCGACACAGATTATACCTTCTGTAGAGGAAATGCACCAAAGTCGGACCCCCAATTCGTCTTTTTCCAATAAACTTCTTTAATACATAAATTAAAATAGCTTGTCCAGTGATAAAACATGCGTCATTTAGTTGCTAAAAAATACCATAGTCGTAATCTTCATGTAAAATTTGTAAATAACATTTTTGAATTAGTAAAAAGTTTGAAAAATGATGTTTTAGAAAAGTGCTCCTAATTAGGACCCCTCCCCTTTTTGAGAAAAAAACCCCTCAACAATGTAAAAAATAAAACGAAATTACTGTACACATTTGTTTATTTATATTTATACATTAAAGAACTAGAATGAAAATAGAAATGAATATTTCCACTGCCATTTTCCATCCAATACTTTTCTCTCTTACGGGTTCTATCTAGTTAGCCATGGATTCTAATAACCAACTTCTTTTGTTCCTATTCCTCCTTCCATCGTCAGACATGGTTTTATCCTAAACACAAAGAGACTTAATTAGTCAGACTGAATGTAATTTTAAAAGGCCTGCAAAGATTTTTTCTATAAAACAGTAGCATACACAAAGCTCCTTTATATGTATGTTCTTTGCAAATATACGGCGCATATTAGCCATGTTAGTTACAGAAAGGCAGCTAGAACAAATGAGCTTCGGTTATACTGAACCTCACGTAACTAATTAAACGTTAAAAAGCTACCTAAGCACGCAGACATTTATTATTTGTCTTCTTACCCTCTCTAAAAAGGTTGTCCATTCCTGCCGTAGTCTTTTCACTGTGATTTTGAAAATTGTACAGATAGAAGATAGATTGTACAGATTGACTCTACAACTTAAATCATTCATACTCAATTTTATTACATAAATATATGTTTTTTTTTTAAATATAATGAAAAGAACGCATAGAAAGATGGAGTACTACTTTGGAACGGATAGGGGGACTTAGGAAAAACAAACGCTTTGGGCAACATGGTTTCGTCAGCTGTATAGTGTTACAAACTGGTTTCAAAACTCATAATCAGTTAATTACTTTCATCTACTACATGCTAATAAATGTAAAACAATTCTTACATGTTTGGAAGTGAAGTAATGAGGTATCAAAGTTACACTTCAAAAATTTGTTGGTACAAAAACGTCAGTCATTAATGCAGCTCATCAAATCATATCAGCATAATATTTTGATATGTTTTTTCGCCGCTTGGTCTTTCGGGGTGTATTTTTTTTACACGAATTATATTTAATAATATGTTCCGTACCAACAGGGGAATTTTCAAAAGAAAAAAAAATATTTGAAAAATATGAAATTAATGCAGAAAGAAAATTTGTAATAAAAAATTAAAATGATTAGATCTTCTAACTAAAGTGTATTTCTTATTAGATGACTTTCAGAATGAATGAGCAAAAATATATGAATATTTTACTCCAACTGTTGTCTTGTGCTTATTTTCGTTGAAACACTTTCTTTGAAATATTTCACGAATACGTGCGAAGACTGAAAATGTTGCCATTATGGTCCTTGAGGATTCTCTCAACTTGAAAAATGTATAAGAGACACTTGGACATATGGAAAGCGAAGTTTTAGAAAGGGTACTTTCATATATATGATGCGCATTTTTAAACTTTATGCAAAAATGGGAGAAAGGTGGATTTTTGGTTTCACGTGAAGTTTTTATTTTTCGTCAATGCATTTCCTATTTTCTATTTAACTTCTCTATACATGAAGCACTTATGAACAAGGCGATATATAAATAATGTCCATAGTTATGATGTACTGTATTGTAACTACGAATATTACTTGAAATTGATCATGCTATTACTTTTTGAGTTTGTATACCTACTTTTTGCCTACTTAAAGAACTCTTGTTTTGTCTTATATTAAAGTTTAATTGTAATAAAGTATGGAACAATACAAATTACAATAAAAAACCCACGGGAGACATATTAAAAAAATATCGAAACTGTCGCAATAAAAAGTACGCTGATTAGAAATCTAGGTGAAACCATTCCTCTTCTATACATTTTCATTTCCTTATTTCACATTTTAGATGCTTTACATTTCAGCGCTATGTAACAGAAAAAATGCTTGTATCATCTAAATACTTGAATTAAAGCAATCTTGCGATCAAGAGTAAATAGTAGGCAAACAAGAACTCAACAAATTTTGACTAAAACTGCGTACGATTTTGTCTAAAGAAATTAGCTGAAAGTTTTTGCAAGATGTCAAATATTAGTTTATTAACATTAACTCAATACACCTCGACTCTCTTTGAATAAAGTTGTTTTATTTCTCTTCTTTTGTTAGACTTGTTTTCAAAAATAATTAATTTAAAATTCTTTATTTTACATGATGGTAATGCTTGTCTATTAAAATTCCTTTAAAAAACATTTCTTAGGAAGCATCAACTATTTTAACAAGTTTGAAGTAAACATTAATGAAATAAAACAATTAAATGTAATCTTAAAGAATGTTTTGTCTCCATACTAATGCTAATTAAATTCGAGAAACTGTCAAGTTCTCAAAATAATTTTGTGTTTTGGTTTATATTTCCTAAACTAAAAAAATGTTTTAACGTATTTCCGGATATCTTACCCTTTACAGTTATTCTTTCAAACCAACAAAGGGCGATTTGGACCCTGTCACATGTATTGTCTTGGAAAACGCTGTCGTTGGTTGGGCACATAAGTTCATGAAAAAATGCAAATAATATTCACGTTTTATTTTAAATGACAAAAAAAAGTAACAAACTTTTATTTTTTATGACAAAAAAGAAAAATTACGAGATAACTATCATCGAAGGTTTGGTGACCACTGATTTAACCAAGTATAAGCATTTTCCATCCATGGTTGACAGAGTTTGACTAAAGAAATCAGTTCATACGAAAGCAGCTTACATCAGTATTGTACTTACTTTGTTGGTCCGGAATAGTACAACTTTTCAACATTTTTGTGCTGAAAGTTTTTCATCTGCGGCACTGAAATATTTTTTAAAATATAACGTTATTCTGCCTTTTCACACCGAAGATTAGTTTACTTTCTCTGTAAAATATGTTTCATGACCTTAGTATCACATTAAATGATACATAAACAACTGAAGAGTAGATAATAATCCAAGAATAAGACTTCTTTAATTGCAGACATTTTGAAGTCTGTTTTTTAAATCTACAAATGCATTTTTCATAAGTAAGTAACATTTTTACGTAAGTGATTGCGTAAATATTTCAAAGAACCCCACCGATCTCGTTAGTTATAAAAGAGAGAAGGAACTACAAAGAAATGTCTCAACGAAAGAATAAGTAGCCGCGTGTAGAAAAAATCAAAATATTTAACAAAAGATTTTCTCAGAAAGTAATCAATTCACAACCGAAAGAAAAAAAATATGGAAAATTTTCCAATCAGAGAATCGAATTATATACACAGCATTAAAAGCAATGGATTTGAAAATCCGAAACGGAAAATGTGTCTGGTAAATTTAAGAGATATAAATCGCAGACTCTGGAAAGTTGGAATTATATTTTATTGTTTCAAAGGAGTTCAAAAAATAAGAATAAACATTAAGGAACACTTAGAAAATATTCTATCTAAAAGAAATGTCCTTTTGCTAATTCGACTAAAAATCTTGAGCAATTTTATTCCTTCAATAAAAGAAAGGTCATTCTAGGGGATTTTTTCAAAGAAGTAGTCAATGTAGTGTTTTAAATAATCTAAAAATTAGATTAGGACAACTTTCTACTTAATTTTTTGTGACTCATACACATGAAAGAGTGAGATAAATGATTGAATCCTTAATAATACTGTTATAGTTAGAATAATTGTGTGGGTGGTCAAACGACCCAATCGAGACATTCTGAGAGGGTGACGTAATAAACATGGAAGTCGTCTAGACATGACTTCCTATTGATAAAACAAATTGAAACGTCTAGAATAATGAATTGATGTTATTTTAATGTTTGCAATTCAAGTAAATCTTTCAGAAACTTCCGTAAATCCAAATGGTTGTATTAAAAATGGATAAATATTTAAGAAGGTGTCAGAATATTACAATAATTCCAAAAATAGGCATACCTAGTTTTCTTTCTCAATGTTAATTTGCTTGACGGGATAGTTTGATACTTTAGATGAGCTCAATAATTGCATAACTTTGTTTCCTCTTAATACATAGTTTTTGAGAACTGTTAGAAATGCTACACTGAGGCTGATTAACACTGTTTTAACACAGGTCTATTTGAAATTTTAATATTTTTACATGTAACAACAAACATTGCGACGGGATCTCGTCAACAGGAAAAAGTTGGGAGCACAGCCGAACTTACTTAATGGAATTTCTGTCAAAACAATATTCCGCTTAAAGTAATAAATATTGAATGTACCAAAATATAGTATATTGTTCCTTTGATCCCGAAAAATTGAATATTTCGCTTATTAGAAAAGTTTTCGGTGGCAATTTGCTATTCCATTTAACGAACTCTACTGTTTTCGCGAGAAAAATGTTGCCTCGCAGTTTTCGTAATGCATATAAGCCAAACAATATTTATGCCAGACTTGCCGTTAGTAAATATTCTTTCACATTGTTTGAGTTTTACACACCTGCTCCAACACATAAATGTTCCAAAAATAAAAACACACAGAACTTTGTTTTCGCTGCATATTTTCTCAATATTTCCTAAAACGAAATTTTCATTTCAGCCGAATTTCCACACCAACAAAAAACAACAAAATCTTTCTTTGCAACAAAAAACAAATACTCTGAAAGAATGTTTTTCTGTTTTTCTTGACAACAACGAAAGGAATGTATAATGAATTAGATAAACATACCGTTCGGAAAGTGGAAGTCTAAGAACTCTAAACCGCTTCATATAGTGTTTTGGAAATGATTAAAACAAATATATTTTACTCGAAAGGAATTTTTAGTTAGATTTTCGCCATTCAAAGGGAGTAATTAATTATCGTAATAATTAGGAACTAGCAAAATTATTAAGATATTTTTTATTAAGCATTTTGCGTCTTTCTTCAAGACTACATTTTTGTTTAAATAAAAATTGAATAATGTTCCACAAGCAAGTTCTACTACAGTTGAATTCATATTACCAGACATATGGTATTTACTGCAGCATTATTCTTGCAGTGACTTATTTTAGACGAATGTTTCATTGCTAAGCAATGAGTCAACTAATGGTAAAGTTCTACCATCAACCAAAGCAATATATAATAATAATTTAACTTTGTGCAAGTAAACAGTAATAGAAATATAATTTCACGTTAATTTAAAGCACAAATGAGCATTAAACCGCAGACATATGTTTCGGGATTGCTTGGAATCCCTTTTTCAATGCGACAGGGAGCTTCTAGATGCAAAACATCCAAATAAAGCAGACAAAACAACAAAAACAAAGCTTATATAGCCTAAGAATTAACTGTAAACCAATGAGAACGAAGGCAGTGTGAAGTGGAAGTAGAAGTAGCAGGGAAAGCACCAATAAGAGAGCAACAAACGAATCCAGTTGAAAGCTCAGGAAGTAAAAAGGAATATCAATAAAAACAAAGCAAAAAGACGACAACATGCATAAAAATGTGAAAAATACATGAAAATTGCAAAAATAATAAAATAAAATACAAAGAATAAAATGGAAATAAAATAAGTACAGAAAATACCAAAACAAAAAGCAAAACAAAGTACACATGTAAAGGAGGGGGAGGGGGGGGGAATTTCAAAATAGATACAAAAAAGGAAACTAACAAGAAAACCAGGAAAGAACAACAAATTAAAGGAACTTATGCCAGACCTGTGAAAAATAAGGAATTGAGGAAGAATCATTCACCAAATTAGAACTATTCCTGTTAATATGATAAGTTTCCCAAAAGTCATGCTCTAAAGGGAAAGAACATTTTTGAATAATTTTCCCAGAATTGAAATCAAAAGAGTGGTTGGAATTCCAACAATGTTGAGCAATGCTAGACTTATTTAACTCTTGCTTTCGTACATAACCTTTATGCTCATTTAACCGAATTTACAGAGCACGTTTTGTCTGTCCAATGTAAGAAAGGCCGCAAAGGCAACTAATTTGGTAAATACCCCAAGTGTTAAGTTGATCGACAGGATCTTTAAGAGAAGAGAAGGAAAGTTTGTTGCTAGGAGCAAAAACGACTTGAAATTGAAACCTTCTTAGGATTTTAGCAACACGAAAACTGACAGAATGAAAGAATGGTAACACAACCAAATTCTTTCTAGAAACCACATGATTGGGACCAGAAGTTTTTTTAGAAAGTTTGTTATGAATAGAATCAATTAAAGAGTGGGAAAATCCTCTATCCACAGCTACAGCTTTCAGATAGTTGAGTTCAATCTTGAGAAGCTCAGGAGAAGAGCAAATATTAATAGCACGATGGACAAGAGCATTAAAGGCCGAATATTTTTGGTTGGGAGAATGAGACGATAGTCTATGAGGAGGTAAAGAAACAGCGAAAGGCTTACGATAGACAGAAGTAGTGAAACCAGACTCACTCCTAGAAATCAAAACATCAAGAAACGCGAGGCTACTATTAACTTCTTTCTCACAAGAAAACTGGATATTAGGATCAATGGAGTTCATAATAGAAAGAGCATCATCAATACCTAACAAGTTACTGTCCGGTAAGACAAAACAATCATCCACATAACGAACATCAAATTAAAATTGCAATTTCTGGAATAGTTTTTACTCAAAACAATGCATATAGAAATCACTTAAAATAGGACTAAGAGGACTTCCCATAGCCAGGCCATCAACCATAGCATAGAATTTACCATTAAATACAAAAGTGCTCTGCTGCAAGCACACACGAGTAAGAAAAACTAATTCCTCAATTTCCACAGCAGTAAAATGGAATTCAGAAAGCCTTTTCCTGAGGCAAGTCAAAGCGCCATCAACAGGAACATTAGTAAACAAAGAATTAACATCAAAAGAGGCCATAACCGAATTTTTCGGAACGAAGTTATGAAGTTTCTTAACAAAATCGGTGGAATTTTTAACAGTGAAAGCATTCCGACTCCTAAGTGGAGAAAATACAGAAACTAAATATTTGGAAACTTTATATGAAGCAGTGCCAATATTGGAAACAATTGGTCTGAAAGGAATACCTGCCTTGTGTACCTTCGGTAAAGCATAGAAACGCGCACAATTAGCAACAGAAGGAATCACAGACCGTTTAGCAATCATAGGAATAGAATGAACAGACTTAACAGCACAAGAAATAGCTTTTAAGTCCTTGTCGCTAGGATCTTTATAAATTTCAGACTAAGGACCAGAAGCAATTAAGTCATCAGTTTTTTCAACATAAGATGATTTATTAAGAACAACAATCTGACCACCCTTGTGTGTCATTCTGTGAAACGCTGTGTCAGTAATTTAGTCTCAAATTCTGATTTGAGGAAAAACTATTCCAGAAATTGCAATTTCAATTTTATGTTCGTTATGTGGATGATTGTTTTGTCTTACCGGACAGTAACTTGTTAGGTATTGATGATGCTTTTTCTATTATGAACTCCATTGATCCTAATATCCAGTTTTCTTGTGAGAAAGAACTTAATAGTAGCCTCGCGTTTCTTGATGTTTTGATTTCTAGGAGTGAGTCTGGTTTCACTACTTCTGTCTATCGTAAACCTTTCGCTGTTTCTTTACCTCCTCATAGACTATCGTGTCATTCTCCCAACCAAAAATATTCGGCCTTTAATGCTCTTGTCCATCGTGCTATTAATATTTGCTCTTCTCCTGAGCTTCTCAAGATTGAACTCAACTATCTGAAAGCTGTAGCTGTGGATAGAGGATTTTCCCACTCTTTAATTGATTCTATTCATAACAAACTTTCTAAAAAAACTTCTGGTCCCAATCATGTGGTTTCTAGAAAGAATTTGGTTGTGTTACCATTCTTTCATTCTGTCAGTTTTCGTGTTGCTAAAATCCTAAGAAGGTTTCAATTTCAAGTCGTTTTTGCTCCTAGCAACAAACTTTCCTTCTCTTCTCTTAAAGATCCTGTCGATCAACTTAACACTTGGGGTATTTACCAAATTAGTTGCCTTTGCGGCCTTTCTTACATTGGACAGACAAAACGTGCTCTGTAAATTCGGTTAAATGAGCATAAAGGTTATGTACGAAAGCAAGAGTTAAATAAGTCTAGCATTGCTCAACATTGTTGGAATTCCAACCACTCTTTTGATTTCAATTCTGGGAAAATTATTCAAAAATGTTCTTCCCCTTTAGAGCTTGACTTTTGGGAAGCTTGTCATATTAACAGGAATAGTTCTAATTTGGTTAATGATTCTTCCTCAACTCCTTATTTTTCACAGGTCTGGCATAAGTTCCTTTAATTTGTTGTTCTTTCCTGGTTTTCTTGTTAGTTTAATTTTTTGTGTCTATTTTGTAATTTTTTCTCCCCCCCCTCCCCCTCCTTTACATGTGTACTTTGTTTTGGTATTTTCTGTACTTATCTTATTTCCATTTTATTCTTTGTATTTTATTTTATTATTTTTGCAATTTTCATGTATTTTTCACATTTTTATGCATGTTGTCGTCTTTTCGCTTTGTTTTTATTGATATTCCTTTTTACTTCCTGAACTTTCAACTGGATTCGCTTGTTGCTCTCTTATTGGTGCTTTCCCTGCTACTTCTATTTCCACTTCACACTGCCTTCGTTCTCATTGGTTTACTTAATTCTTAGGCTATATAAGCTTTGTTTTTGTTGTTTTGTCTGCTTCATTTGGATGTTTTGCATCTAGAAGCTCCCTGTCGCATTGAAAAAGGGATTCCAAGCAATCCCGAAACATATGTCTGCGTTTTAATGCTCATTTGTGCTTTAAATTAACGTGAAATTATATTTCTATTACCAAAGCAATATACCTGACAGAGTGCCAACAATAATCCATTCGTGTTCAAGGGAGGAACTGCTGGTAACAGTTTCTGATATCGTTTAGCATACTTGATTTCTTTCGAACTGATGCTATATTCTAGTTTATAAATTTAGTTGCTTTCAACAAACAGAGAAGCAAACATTCTGATTCTCATGCTAATAAACGCAAATGCAGGACGAACTTCCCTCCGAAAACTCGAATGGATTCGTCCTTTTCTGCGCGGAAGCGTTCAAATCTCAGAATTTCGTGATCGAACTGTAACATCAATTTATGTTGACTAGTTGTTAGACTAATTTTAGACTAGTTGTTAGACTAATTTTTGTTATCTTCCAGAAGCTACTTTAATGATAGTGAACATGCATTTTATTATTTTAACCGAGTCCTCATACATACATTAACAGAGCGTACAGCACCAGTCTCCGACTTCAACGTCTGGACAGAGTTTTAATTGCTTATTGAACATCAACGAACGGCAATTTCTAAGCATACCTCCTTCAGATTCGGAATATGAAATCTAACTTGAAAATTCTACTGTTTCTGTTCCAAAGAAACTTAAATTGAAAATGAAATTGACTGTTATTTAAACAGAGACGAAAAAAATTAAGCAAACCACCTGAAGTAAGAATTCCTGATTGCGGGTATTGATTGAAGAGGGAGAAAAATCCAATGCAGTTCTGACTGCTTGTCATTTCATTAAAGTATATTAAAATTTATTTAAAAACAATAACATGTCAAGCATCAAATTGTCTTCACTTTCTTTTCCATTTTCGCTCATTTTTTTCATTTTACATTATTTCAATTTTTTATGAAAATATATTGTATCTTAATAAATTTCCTTTGTCTCTTAATACAATTGCATTTTTATGAAAGAGCTATTTTTATTGGTATTTTTTTATAATTATTAGAGGATTTTACTTCTATTTTTAATTTGTTTTAATTATTATTTTAAAAGGTAATTTTAGGGTCAGTGACATCAAAATCCACAGTCTCCTAAAAGTTTTGGAAAAGGAGTAACTCTGAGAAAACAATCCTGTATTTTTTTAATGAAAAATGCGGCATTCAATTAAAATTCATAGAAATAATCTTTCTTTGCCAGAACACAAGGTCGAAACGCCTACTAATGGATGCCGGAATAATTCAAGCTTTCAAAATTCGTTACAGACAACTAGTCTCGAAGCAATTGATCAATAAGATGGAAGATGCTAAAGCTAGCAGCAAACTATCCAAAATAATTGATGCTATATGTTTGATCAGAAGCGTAAACTACTTTTGGATGGGAGTTAAAATTGAAGCAATAGCTAATTGTTTCCATCGATTCAAAAAATGATCTAAGTGGTACTTTGAAGTGAACGAAGAACCGAAGTAACGATGAGTTCGAATTGTAGCAGTCGTTAATGCATCAAACAGGGTTTTAAAATGCAAGCAGCGAAGATTATTATCCAATTAACGACCAAGTGTTCACTATAAAAAGCGAAGCACTAGTTGCAAGTCTAGTGAGCTGATTTAATGAAAATCAGAAAAGTTCGGATGAACAAGATGAATACTGAAAACAAGAAATCGTTGAAATAGTTAAAAGCTTAACAATACTTTCCAACGTACTAGATAGACTGATGATGATGAATTAAAGAAAGAAAGGAAACCAAAAAATACCGTAGAGGATTAAATTTGGCATTGCAACTCAAGAAGATATACTTCGGAGAATTCGATCTTCGTGAATAAATATATATTAACAAACGTAAATCAAATAATTTCCAAAAAACTCAAATTAAGTGCGCATTCTATATGTATTTTTCGAGTAATGTCTTTGAATGTAAAAGTTTTGTGAGAATATTTGAATGTGTAACTTGATAAAACAACGATGATATTTTAAATATATCTTTGAAAAGACTAATAAATTAAAAAAAATATGCATATCTAATAGTGATTGATAAAAATATATTTGTATTAGTATTGAAAAAGCCAGCCCGCAGTGGACCAGTCGGCAGAAGCTCGGTTCCCGTAGAACACCGAAAGTGAAGCAACATCGACTTAGGTCAGTGTTTGGGAGGGTGACAACCTCTCGTGGCTGGTTTCTGTGAGGCCGTGTACGTTAAAGGGAGCTGGTGCACGTTAAATAGGTCGTGCCTCCAATGTCCTCCAAGTGAAACGATACCTCTGGGGGTGCCAACCCCAGGTGACGGTCTCTCATCCGAGAGCTGGTTCAAAAAAATAAGAGACCACATATAAAGGGGCGGAAGGCGGACTCTTGCACCCAATCTTCCTCGCTGCGCGCGAGGATACGACAACAGCAACATTGAAAAAGACGAAATACGTTTGTGGTGGACAAAATGTTTTCTCCCGCTGGGCGTCTGCTGCAGACATATATTGTTCACAGGGAGGGAACGGACTAAATAATAATTTTTTAATTAGAGATTCTATATTATTTATTTTTAGTTATTGTAGGGAGACAATCAACAATAATATTCTTATTAGACTTATACGTAAGATTACATGTACTATAATAGAGTCTCATTTAAACCAATAGATCATTTTACCTACATTATCTATCAACATTATTTCTGTCAAATTTTGCCCCAATTCTTCAGGTGATAGAAGAGATTTAATTTAGCCTGCAAAACTTAATTTTAAAAAAATCCGTTGAATTATGTAACTCTAAAGAAGAAGTTTCAAACCTAACGCAGAGTAGTTTGTGCTCAAAAAAAGTATTTTCGGGAGGAAAAAAGTTAAGTTGTAAGCGGATAATTCCGGCAAAAATTTCTTTAAGAGAACAGTCAGATTGACTTCAATTTTAAAAGAAGTGTTCCCATCTCATTTGTTTATGGTCCATTTCAAATAGCTGAATTTTAACTTGGATCAATACGTTTCTTTATCTTTTCAAATACCAAAACATCTATGCAAATTTCGATTCTTTTTATTTTTCCATTTCATTTTTTGTTTGTTGGTTTGACTTTAAATTATTCCATGTTTTTGCGTTACAACGCTAAAAAGGGCTAAAATGTACATGCCTGCTTATTTTTCTCATACGACACTTTCACATTTGAGTTGATGGATTAATCAGTTATTTCTAAAAATGAACTTAGATGCGAAAAGCTAGGGGGAAAAACAGCATACATTTTCAAGTTTTAAATTCTCCGAATGAATTTGGAAATACGAATTCTATTTTAAAGTAATTTAAACAAACTACGAAACCTCATTAAAAAAAACAAATACATATGAATTGTAAAGCATATATGCGAAAAGAAAATGCGCAATGGAGTTCAAAAATTCCGAATTGTACTAAAATGGATTGTAGTATAAAGTACTCGAAAATTATTTTGAACAATATATATATATATATATACATATATGTATGTATGTTACGTATATATGTTACATTACACCTATCATTTTCGAAAAAAATAGGTTTGCTCTCTAAGATTTAATGTGCTGAAATGCAATCAACGATAAACAATATTGTTTTTGTTTAGACAAACCTAACAAGAAGGATTGAATTTCGCTCGTGAAATCAAGAAAAAAAAACAAGTTTAGTTTCTCCCATGTGCAAAAACATTTGAGAATTTATAGTCGAGCAAAGATTGGATTTTATCCTTGCTTCCAATTTTAGACCGAATTGTTTCAGGGTTTTTTCTCTTTTTTTGCTATTTAGGAGCAATCAAACTCCATCACCTTCCGGAATCATTTTATGCTTGATTTAACTCAGCGAATAAGTAGATAGAATAATGTTGTTTTGAAGTATAAACAATTTTAGATGTGTGGTTTTGACTGATTCGTCCTTTGAAAAATCAAATAATATGATAAAATAATTTCGTATGATATGAGCTATACTTGATAACAATAATATGCACTCATTTCATGTCTAGTCTAATTTTATAAATTCATAGGTAAATAGTTCAAAGTATAAAGTTGTTATAACATTTTCTTATTGATGCAAGCAAAATATCCTGTTGTTTATTGTTAAAAATATGAAGACTAAAGGAATCGTAATGTATCGTCCGAATTCTATACACATTTATCTTTGATATAAAGTGCCATGCAGAATGTACCGACGTAGCTGTATGATGTACAGGATGGAATGATGACATCAGTACAGGATGATGATGATGATCCTGTACTGATGTATCCTCCTAATTATCACCACACCAAGAAAGGTCTTTTGGTAGAAGCCTTCTTTCAAGTTTTTTCTTTTTTTAACTCTTTAGTTTAACGACGCTTAACTCTTTTTGTGTTCAGGTCTGTTTGTAATTGGGTTTCATACGGTTCATTTTAGCAGTTATGATTTCTGACTTCTTACCATTTCGATGAAGGTATGTAGAGTTGCCTTTAAGAAATAAGCGGATATCTGCTGGCGAGACTATCAGATTTGTAATCATTCGACAGGTAGATGGTGCTTTCAGTTTTATCGATTACGGCATTGTTATTATGTCTCTATTTAGAATTTTGGTGAAGGTGAATCTCCGAGAGTTTCATTGTGTAACCCATTTATGCTCAAATTTTTGTATACTAAAATCTTGTTAGGAATACTGACACAGAAAAGGGAAAAATAGTGATTTTTTAAATATTTCCAAAAAAAAAAAAAAATAATAACAATAATCACTCCAAAATGAAACGAAATGCACGAAAAGGTACAGGTTTTATGTTAAAAACATATAATTTTCTTAGTATACGTGACTCACAAAGAGGCTATTATGATTTAAAAGAGGATTACAAAGACTTACATGATTTTTAACAGCAGAAGATCACAAAGAGGATACATGCCACATTATTCCATTATTTTAATATTATTCGTTGTTGGAGCGTTTGAAAAGATTGTCAAATTCACTTTGGTTTCTTCACTAAAACCGTTACTACCGATATCTTCTCAAGACTTTCTTTATAAACGCATCAATTTTCAAAGTTTCATTTTATATTTCTAATGGGCTGCTGTTGGCTTTTGCAGACCTAGTGCGTTCCCGAGAGATTAGTATTATCTCTTTCAACGGCACCACAATGAGTGTGGTACCATCGCCGCATGATAATTTTGAAGTTCAGTTTCTCCACCGGAAAGGCCGAGCCCCCGGACTCTGTTGATACGAAATTGCACTAGGAATTTAATTTAGCAGAGATCATCCAAGCCAAATGTCTACTCAAGGGATCTTTTACATGCTGCATAATCATACGAAATGGGCGCAGACGAGTTTCTGCATCTTGAAAATCCACCGACTAAGGCCAGGTTTGAACCTACGAACTTGGGCGTACGAGGCTTGCCCCTTACCACTACGCCACCCTGTCGACTCAATTCTCAAAGTAAAGGTGTGGGCTTATACATGGGTCAGTCATTTTTGAAAAGTTTTTTGGCGGAATGTTGGAGAGTGGGTTTATACACGGGTATTACGGCAATTCAAGAAATCAAACGAAAGTTCGGTATACAAGATTACCCTAATAAGAACTGGTGTTGCTTAGTTTTTGGTGTTAATCGCGTTAACCCTTCATTCGCAGCGATTGCTGATCTGTACTCGCACGAAGTTGCGACAGTATTTAAATCGTAGGACGAGATTAGCAAGCTAATTCGCACTACACTGTATAAATGTCATTAGTTCCACTTCTAAGTCCGAGCACAAACGACCGGCGTGTGCTGTCTATAACTGTCACGTTAATGCGCGAGTTCCAGAGAAGAAGCTCCATAATTCTGATACAATTTTTGTCACGACATAAGAGACAATTATCTCTTAAATTATTCAGCCGTACTTTTAATGCAAACTATGTAGAATATAAAATATCCAAATTTTACATGAAAATTTCTACTTTTGAATGAATTAAATCGTCAGATTAATAGATGACATTTTAAAGTTTATTTTCTAAAATTTTGGGGATAGAGTAAGATTTAAGGATGTTTTTTTTTAAAGCCTTTTGTGGGACAAATGAAATGAGTAAGAAAAAGAAAACCGATAAAAAAAAACCCCGTAAATTATTAGTTTAAAATGCAGACACGTGTTAGCACAAAAAGACGTGTAACTTTTAACGTCTTTTCTATTTGGCGCGACTTTTGTTGGGTCCTTGTTTCCCTTGCTCATCTCTTTCTTGCATTGGAAATAGAATTCCAGATAATTCCGTAATACGTGTCTGAGTTTTGTACTGTTAAAATTAGGCTGTTGACGGACCGCATTAGAAATTCGTTTTTTTTCTGAAGGAAGGACTTGGCAGAGATTAAACATCGCTGTTCGAAATTCAGAAAAAATATTAAGACAATGTTTTTACAAAAAAATCAAAATTAAACAAAAATTTGAGTGTAATGTTTAATTATTTAATTATTTATTGCTATATTTTTTGGTATAAAATGCTTATATCTTTCCCACAATTATTTCAGTTTAATTACGTTTACTAACCGTACATAATTATCTGGCTCTAAACAAAATGAAGACCTACAATATTTTCTGAGAGTTCCCAAAAGCACCAAAATAAAATAATTTAAAGCCGTTTGTTTCTCACCACTTGCAGGATTAAACCTTGTTCATTCATTCTATCTTACCAGTGGTAAGGGGCCGTTCATAAATGACGTCACGCTTTTTTCCCATATATTTGATCCCCCCCCCCCCCTTTGTCACAGTACGTCACACTTCAGCGGAACCCTCTTTCCCCCCTTTATCACGCGTCACGCTATGTTGCATAATGCAGGATGTCACACTTCTCGTTAACCCCCCTCCCCTTGTCACACTTTGTCACAATTTCATGAACCCCCTCCCCCCCTCGAAGCGTGACATCATTTATGAATGATCCCTAAGAGAAGTTTCGAAGTCTTAAAAGAACCAGCAAATTTCACTGCAGCAAAGGCATCAATTAAATACTTAAGATATTATAAGTCTTCCTACAAACTGGTAATTAATGAATTATTTTCTAAATATTTTAAAAGGGGACAGTCAGGTTTCCTACTGCCCTTTAAAACTACCATCTATTTCAGAAATATTTCAAATAAACATTTTCCAATTTTAATTAGCGCTAGTGTTGTTTAATAAATCGAGTATATCTCACAAAATGGAGTGGTAGTTTCCTAAGTAGCGCATTCAAAAATAAATTAAAACTCTACGGTTCTAGGACCTAACTATGAGTTTGTCTTTTACATTTTTACAAAGATAGGACACGGCATATCCTTGCACAATATTCACATTATAATAGACAATTTTAAACAATATGTTGACAACTTATTTCAAAACTGCAATTCGAAATAACACAGTTCTGACGATTTAGAAATAAAGAGAGACATATTTAGAGAGAGATAAACCTGGGCAGCATAATAGGTTTTTTTTGTTAGGCAAACAAGTTGTAGAAAGCTACGACAGCACTTCCAGCGGGGTACACACATAACTATTTTTTTCGTATTTACTTAATAACTGCCGTATATAGTACAGAAATGAGACGACTAAAAATTCATCAAGCAATCAATCGTCCTACAAATCAACAATTAAAAGTCCCATTAATTTGTATCGCATATCGTATCGAATTGGTAAGTACTATTCGTAATATTTTAGCTCCGTTTCATCCGTTACTGTTTTCAGAATCATATTACATTATTTTGAAAAGTGTTGTGTAAGAAAGAAAGTTATAGACTGGAACTGATGAGTTCTGTCACTTCTGTTGCATGGATGTGATGCATGCACTCGGACGAAATTGAGTTACGACCACGAAATTGGGCCTGAGCGTACCGTTTGCGCAGATGAGTAAGCGGTGATTACAAATTCGGAATAAAAGACAGACAGTGACAACGCCACTTTTGAAGTTCTGGATCAATTTTTATGGTAATCCGACACAATTCTTTGGAACTGCTCAGAAAAACGAATGCAATCATTTTATACGTCGCTAAAAATTATGTAACGCAATTTTAGTCCTGCCTTCGTGTGCTTGCAACGTTTCGAAAAGATGACTATTGTAACTTCCAAAGTTTACTTTTGGGTTTAGGAGAGTGAATCTTTTTTTTTTTTTTTTGCGTATCTGTATGTAGTACATGCTGAAAACTTGCAACTTCTTAACGTCATTATCTTTACCAAGGTAAAGTAAATATTTACCTGGGAGGTAAACGGCCCATTGTCCCATAGCAAAGCTTTCCATGACATATATGTCATTGGATTGTCATTTATGGGTTCTTAAAACTTAAAATTGTATGCTATAATCTTTAAACTTTTGGCCTTAAACATTTTATGATATTTTTATAATCATTTTTCAAAAAAAAAAAACTGACAATTTTTTACAAAATATACATAGTGAATTTTACCTGTCAGGTACAGCTACAGTGCATCAAAATATTCAAATGTTTAACGTAACCCACATGTATGCGACCACAGTTAATGCTCAAGTTTAGAAAAACAAGCTAAAATTTGTTACACGGTGAAATCATCTCTTACCAACGGGAAAACACTAACGCGAAAAGTAAGTTAAAAAAGGCGTTTGAGTGAAATGTTGACATATTGTTTTCTCCCATTGAAACTCGAATTTCAAAATCTACGTAAGCGTGGCTATTCCCAAGTATTGACGAATGTGATAAAAACTAAATGTACTAATTTGTTTATTAAAATTCCAATGAATAGTTAGAAGCATGCTAAAATGATTTTTTTTCATGTGAATGTGAATATTTTAGTTGCAATGTATTTAAAAATCTCTTTCATGAAGCCAAATGTAGGAAGACAGAATTTTAGTGTTTCCGGTAGAGTAATTTAACTTGAGAATTTTTTATTGCTGTATAAAGACTGGATTTCTCTCTCTACAGTTTGAAGAGAAAAGACGATTTGGTTTTTGATTTAAGTACAAACTATAGATCAGTACTCCGCAACCTTTTCTCACCTACGACGCACCAAAATTCTTTCTGGAATTCCGCGGCACACCAAAAGCTAAAGTATATAGGTATTAATTGATACACAAATTTTGCAATAAATGTTTGTTTTTTATTTGAAAAGTATACATACATAAAACCATAACATATTTATTTCTACGCAATCATAATAATTATTAATGTGATACCTGCGCTTGTTTCAATGAACAAAAAAGTTTTATATTCGGCTCAATATTTGACAACGCAACCCAAAGTTCTTGGTCAAGATCTTTTAAGCATGACCGCTTATCATTTTTAATTAATACAAGAGTTGAAAAACTTTGCTCACATAAGTATGTCGTCGAAAATGGAAGTAATGTTAAGATTGCTTTGTAGGAAATGTGAGGATATTCTTTTTTAACGTAAATCCAGAAAACATCTAATGGAACTTCGGAGAAGTATAATTTTAAAGTCATGTCATTATTTAAATCTGTAAATTCCTCTCGAATTTGTAGAGGCAGTGCTTCCGTAGAATTTATTGCATTGGTTGCAAAAGGATTTCGAATACAATCGTATTGTTCCGTATTAATGGAATAAAAATATTGATCAAATTTCTGCTGAAGCATACTTAAATGTTGTTGGGCCAGATCCAGAATTAATTGGTTGTTTTCAATTGTAATATGATTGGTCCTTTGGTACATTTCCAAACATCCTTTTTGCAAACTCTTTCTGCCAAAGTTCAAGTTTTTTAATAAATTTTTGTAATTTGTCGGAGCACCTCAAAATATTCTCATTTCGACCTTGCATTTTTTTAATAAGTTCATTCAAATGCTCGAATATATCAGCCATGTATGCAAGTTTAGCTATCCAGTGATCATCATCGAGGTGCTGGCATATTTCGAGCATATTCTGTGTTAAAAGAAATTCACGCACCTCGTGACGAAGCTCAAATAATCTAGCCAAAACTTTGCCTGGGATAGCCAACGAATTTCTGTATAAAATAATAAGGATTCATATTCGGCTCCCATTTCTGCACAAAGTAATCGAAAAATTCGCGAATTTATGGCTCTTGATTTAATTAAGTTTATGATTTTAATGCTTCATTCATCGTGTTCAAAAGTTCTTCCGGCAAATTCTTGACCATCAATGCTTCTCGATGTATGCAGCAGTGTGTAAATTGTACCGTCGGATTTTTTTGTTTTACACAAGAAACAAAACCTTTTATACTACCCGTCATTGCCGCAGCGCCATCCGTGCAAACAGCAATGCAGTTGCTCCATTGAATATTACACATTTTGAAGAAATCATCGGTTACTCGAAAAATTTCTTCACCGGTAGTTCGCTCTGGAGCCTCCTAACAAAGTAAATAATGTTCTTTAATAAAGTCCTCGTCAACGAAACGTACAATAGCTATCAGCTGTGCTTTATTTTTAATATCAGTTGTTTCATCGATCTGAAGCGCAAATTTTTCAGCCGATAACAGTTTTTTAATCAGTGTTCCTAAAATATCGCTTGACATATCGCGAATACGTCTTTTAACAGTATCAGCAGACAACGACACTTTATTCATTTCCTTAACTTCATTGGGCCTAAGCATAAGTCTAACAATCTCCATGCATGCAGGTTTAATAAGTGTTTCGCCGACAGTATGTGGCTTCTTCTGACGTGCAATTAATTTTGCAACATGATAGCTAGCTTCTAATGCCTTTTCAGAAACTGTTACGGCCGATTTCATAATTTTCTTCTGTTTTTTATTTTGTTCTAAGCACCTCTTAAAATATTGTTTGTCTTTGTTGGCGCAGCTAGGATGGCTTGAATGTAGATGCCGCTTTAATTTACTGGGTACCATTGACTCGTTTGATAGGTGATCGCCGCAAATGATGCACTGTGGTCTTGGTGCCTTTTCGTCACCGCACCACGAGAATCCATATTTAATGTAGTCTTCGTCGTACTTTCTTTTCACTACCTTATTTTGGTTTTTTGTAACACTTGTGCTGGGTTCTCCATCATCTGTACGTGAAGACGAATCTTTCCAACTTAAAAATTTATCCATATGAATCGGCTGAAATTGAGAGAAAATTTCCTTTCCTACGGCTGCTTATTCAACTTAGGGGACAATTTCTTACCCCCACTTGAATGTTCAGTTCAGGGAAAGAATAACGCGCATGCTTCAAATAGAGTCTATTGCAACTAGAAGGGGTGCTAGTTGAGATGTGATTCTATATTTCTGTTTATTATATTTTTAAGCCAGTCAGTCAATGTTTTTATTTTGTACTTTTGATAAGGCTTCAGTGAAAACTTTTATCTTCGGTAAAAATAGTTTTTTTTTTATTTTTTTATTTCTCGCAATTGTTTTATTTTATTTTTCTTAAATTGAGGCATTCTTAATTCAATAAAAACTTTCACGGTCTTTGTAAAAGTTTTGGCAACTCTTCGCATGTTTTTAATATTATTTTCATTCGTTGTTCTTAGTTTGCTTTATGTCCCAAATTATTATATTTATCAAATTTTTAATTAATTATGTCCCAAATTATTTTTGAAAAAACGGCCCTTTTCTGGGCCAAACCAAGACATAATGTCAGATATGTCAAATATCTTTCTGGCAGAGGAAAACTCTGTAAGCGCATATGAAGAAGTTCCATCTAGAATTCAAGATGCAGAATGTAATAAAAATGTTGTGTAGTAAAATATTCAATGTTGTAAATTCACTACTTTCTACCGATTCGATGCCACACATCCATTTTTAGCCTACTTTCCCGTAAAAGTAAAAAAAAAATATATTAAAGCATGAAAGAAGGCTTAATGTACCGAAAAATATCGTTAAATATGAAGGGAAGTCAAAAATAAGTGAAGTAATTAAATAAAGATTGAAAAATGAAAAATTTGAAAGTAGGGTTTTGAGATGGGGAAAAGTGTGTCGGTCGGTCTGTCGGTCTGCCCCCCTCCCCCCCCTAATAACTTTTGAACGAATAGTCCGATTCGAAAAATTCTTTTTGCATTCGAAAGATCTCGGCAAGGACATCTCATTTCCATATTTTACTTTTGATTTGAACACAATATTTCGTTCAGTTTTGAACAGTTCAAAAAATTTTAACATTAGCGCCTATGGGCAAAAGTGAAGCAAATTATGTAAACTCTGGGCATAAGCGTCGAGTTCTTATGAACAAGATTACTAAAAAGTTCTCGAAGGAAAATATTTTTTGAGTTGAACAGTTTTTGTTCATTTTTGAACAGTTCAAAAAAATTAACGGTACTTTTTCCTTTATCCCGGCGGAGGCGATAAAGTCGCCAATAATGATTCAACGAACGCCAAACGGAATACCTCCGCTGGTAATCTTTTGCGTGTTTTGTTGCCTTGGCGAGATTTGCGCCGGGATAAAGGAATTAATTTTGAAACAGTTCAAAAAAAAAAAAAAAAAAAGAGAGATTAACATTAGCGCCTACGGGGAAATTCAATCCTTTATAAATCATGATCTAATAAACCGATTTGCTTGGAACAAAATTTATCGGAAAGATGTTTGGCCGTAGAACATGTACAGATACGAAGTTCAACCAGAACGGAACGAGCCTATTTTCTTATGAAATTTTTTGATCGGGATTTTTAACGATATTTTCGAATGCATGAATGATTAAATGAATGAGTGATGGAATAATCGAATAAATGAGTGAATAAATCAGTGAATAAATAATAAAATAGATAAATGAATGTATGAAGTGAAAAATAAATAAATGAGTGAATAAATACCTAAATGAGAAAAATGGATGAATAAATAAATTAATGTCTGAATAAATGAAAGAATGAGGAGTGAGTGAATGAATATGTATTAACCGCTGAAAAAGGCATATTTGAAGTAATTAAGAACTAAAGTTAAATGAGGAAGAGAGAGAGAGAGAGAGAGAGTTAGCTAGATTATAAATTTCAAGTTGGTGAATACGGGAAAGTAGGCTCGTATAGTTCTAGACGGAACTTCTTGTTATTTACTATTTTATAAACGTCAAAGTAGTAACTTTGCTTTAAAATTTTGCTTTTGATTCATTGAACTGTTTGCTGAAAGCAAGGGAATTCTATGAAAATGACAAATTTTACGAAATTGTTATGTAACGTGGTAGGAACGCGTTTATTTAACTTTGTGTTGTAAAATAGTAACAACAATGACATACGAGGGAACGTGATGTACCACGCACAAATGCAAATAACACATGCGCATGAGTTTTCAACGACGCGCATAACGGTCATTTTGCTTTATCTATGATTAATTTGGTGGGCCTTGGTGTTTACACAACACACTGTGCAGTTTTCAACTGTTCTCACCAGGGGACCATTGAATAATTATTTAGTAATGATAATTATTTTATAGTATATTTAGAAAAATAGACATTATTATGAAAAAAAATTGTCATTGTGTATTAAATACATGATGAAAAATTGTAAAATGTCAAATACAATGTATTTGACCGAGGCACACCTGTATCTGAGTCATGACACACCAGTGTGCCGCGGCACACCGGGTGCGGAGCACTGCTATAGATTATGGCGTGAGCCAGCTATATGGTTAATTTAGCTTTCCGTACACTCTCAGAAATAGAATCGTCACTTTTGAGGAATTTTCTATCGTCAAGCAAATTTCGTCATTTATAACGAAACTTTCCTCGCGAGATCACGTGACTTTAAAAAATTACTATAGAAATTTCGGCAATGTGACGAAAGGTTTACTCGGAGCATTTTTCACGAAGCCATTTCGTCAAATGTGACGAAAGTTTCGTGAGATTTGAGCATGCGTTTCTGAGAGTGTATACACTCTCAGAAATAGAACGCTCATTTTTGACGATTCTTAAATCCTCAAGGCAAATTTCGTCATTTTTAACGATTCTTTCCTCGCGCAGCCACATGGCGTTTAACAAAACTCAGTCTCTCAAAAATTTGACGAAATGTTTCTTTCCTCAAAGAAAATGGCGTTTCAGAAGCTTCGAACATCGCCGTGTATGTGATGCAAGTTCTTTGGTGGATGCTGATGCTACTGCTGGTCAGCCCTGATCGAAAAAGTACTATGAGGTTAGTATTTTTAGAATTGTAAGGATCTGTGATTGTATACTTGTAGTTTAATAACTATATATTATTGAATTAATATTTACCAACGTACTGTTAGGCCTAACTAAGTTTGCCGTAGCTTTACTATTTGGCCAAGTGGGGAAATGTGGAATCATATGGTATATTACGCGTAAAAATTTAAAAACAATAATAATTTCAAATTGATCACTGCAATGTTGTGCTAATTTTCGAAACCTTTAAAAAATGTATATTTTGTTATTCAAATTAACAAAAGGTTAAACTTGTTGAACCTTCAATCAACTTATATAGAGTCAATCAGGGAAACTTTGCACCACTGCATATTTTTTTAGAATATTTAACTTCAAATGAAATTGTAGAACACGCTCAGTGCTACTGTCCTGGCAAGGTTATGAAATCACTTTTCTTCTCCTTATTTTAGTAAAAAAATTAGCAACACTGTACACTGCTATTTGTATAATTCAATAGTTCAAAAGTAATAGCTTGGAAGCTGTTTTGGAATTCTGATTAAAAGTTTTTAAAACTTATTATTCTTTTAAAGTAAGTATCATTACAGTAATTTACCAAGATTTTTATCTTCTAAATGTAGTGAATTTTTTAGTGTCTGTGATTCTTTATGCAGTAATATTTAGTAAAATGTCAAACAATTAAGATATTGCAATTTTATTCCATTCCCAGGGCAACTTTGAGCCGGCGCAAAGTTAGCCTTAGATTTGTTGTTTACTGATTATAGATATATTCTACATACAACCTGAAACTTTCTTTCTACTTTTTATGCATGTAACCAAGGTTTGCAAATAACACCATTAAAATGTATATAATATATTTATCTAGTTTGATTATAAAAAACATG
This sequence comes from Octonoba sinensis, assembly GCA_038502835.1. Taxonomy (NCBI): domain Eukaryota; kingdom Metazoa; phylum Arthropoda; class Arachnida; order Araneae; family Uloboridae; genus Octonoba; species Octonoba sinensis. The sequence continues at coordinate 5,174,687 of CM076598.1, read as the reverse complement.
TAATTAAATTGTAAAGAAGCATATACATAACTAGACATTCTATTAAATTTAAGTAATATGATTTGTGATACTCAGGTGTACACTGAGAATATGTGCAAAGTTGCTGTTAGTACGTTGCGCGCATATGACTGAATACTCGAGTGTTATTCAAATTAAACGTATAGAATAGAATAGAATATAGCTCTTCCCAAAGTGCATATTATTGCTTTGGTTTTCTTATAATTTTTGCTTACAAATTACATACTATCATATAATTTTCAAGTTAAATTTTTTTTAAATGTGAGAATTGATTACAGTATTAGTTTTTTCAAGGTATATATTTGTTTTGAAGACCACCAATGATGATTTGTCGCACGAAGAAAATTGCCTCCAGGAGATATTACTCTAGCAGGATATTACAAGGGTTTTTATGATCTTCAACTCCCTGTTAAATGCAAAAGTACTTGGCTAATAGTGTTACATTTTAATGAGATTTTTAAATGGTTGTTTTAATTAATATACTTGTGAGAAAATGTTTACTTAAATAATTGAAAATTGTTTTCTGCAACTTTTTTTTCCTAAATAAATTTAAAATGGGGATTTTTGTCCTAAATACTGATGTTTTCCTTCTTCTACTCTTTTTTCATGTAACGTTTCATGCAATATCATAAATGATAGAAAACGCGCAATGTTGTGATCCAAAAATTGTGAGTTTTTAAGTATTTAAAAAAAATCCAGTTCAATGTTGCATAACTATAATACTTCTTTTAAAAAGGTGTATTCCATATAATCTTTTCTGATGCTTTTTCGCAGGTTAATAATTCATTTTTGATGGTTTTTGTAATTATTATTTCCTAGTTTTTAATAACTACACTATACTTTAGGAGTTTCTCTTTAATTTTATGCGAAGATAACATTATTAAAATAATAGTGGGAAGAATAAAAATCGAGTAATTGTGGTGTAAAGTTGATTGTGGTGCATGTGCATAATTTATCTTCATTGTTTTGGTAAAAAGTTTTACAAAGTAAGGTGTTTATTCTTTGAATCTATCTTCTACTTCAATAAAAAAAATACTCCAAATTTTGAATATACAAGGATTTATTCCCCAGCTATTCTGTCCCCATTATTTATCACTTGCTCAATTTGAAAAATTCGTATTAAAACAAAAGTTATCGCTAATAGTGTCTAGCAAACCCTAGCAAGAATCAGCTGCTGGCCTGAGACAGCTGTTTGTTTGTTTACATTTCGATGGCTTCAATTTTGTTTTCTCTCTTAGTCAGACCGTTTTCAAAGAGAAGGGCTAAGACTGCAGCCAATGAGGCTTTTTTTTTATATGCGAAGGGTGTGTCTATGCACCTGGTGTATTTTAGTTATGTAAGTTTACACAATGTTTTAAACATTTGGTTGTATAAGGTAAAGTTAACTTTGAAGCTGTTTTTCACAAAACTATTTTTTGACATTGTGTGCACTCAAATTTAAAAACTAACTATCATGGAGCCTTAAAATTTTATATACTACTACTTTTCATGCTGTACCTAAATTTACATTCATTTCTGTTATAGAAATTATTTTTAAATTTAACTCTGAAATTTTTGGCAAATTTAGTAAATTGCTTTTAAAAAGCTATTAATTATGTCCATGAGTTTGAATACACATTTACACTTAGGCACATTTTGAAATATATACGTGTAAAAGAAAATATATGAAATATAAAAGATATATTTTCAAGAGATTTTTTAAAATCTTGCACACAAAATGCATACCATTTTATATTGTCTTTATTGTTGCTGTCATTTAATAAATTAATATTACTATATATATATATATGTGTGTGAACATTATTTTTACAAAGAAAAAGAATGGATGTAAATACAGAAATTTTTATTTTTGTATAATGTTCATTAGTTTTTAAGCTGCACAGCTTTTTCTACAACTTTAAATGTAATGCTTTTAAGGCCGCTCAAAGTTATCCCTTAACTTTACCATATTTTGAACTTACTTCAAACTTAACCATATTTTGTTATTACTATTATTTGAAATTAATAGTCAACAATTATAAACTTGTGTTGGCTTTAGATCCCCCCCCCCCCCCCCCCCCAATATGGATAGCATAAAGCATAAGAAAATGAAGACAAATCTACTTTTGTGTGGTAGGTATGGTTCGCATAAAATCAATACCTCAAAAAACAAAAACTGCTCAGAAACTGGAAAAGAAATTTTTGCAACATATTTTTTTAAAAAATTAAGCGTTGGAGGTGTACCGCTTAAAAATTGCATAGAAAATGTATCAAGAAGTTGCAAAATTGCGAGAAGGTTATTTCTAAGCAAACTAAATAATGAATAACACACAAAAGCATTTCTACATTTGTTGTTGGTGGTGAGTTCTCGCATGAAGTGAGGAAGATAGGGTGCACTGCTCCTGAGTTTAACGGGGCCCTTATTGGTAGGAGTCCGACCTCCGCCCCTTTTTTTTTTTTTTTTTTTTTGAACTAGCTCCCAGATGAGAGACTGTCACCTGGGGGTTGGCACCTCCAGAAGTATCGGTTCACTTGAGTGCACACAGTCCCAGAGCAACCGGGCCGTGGGTAGCCTAGTGGTTAGCACGTCGGACTTCCACCTAGAAGGTCGCGCGTTCGATACCCACTGAAGACCACCATGTATACTTGGGGATATGTGCATGTAAAATCTGTAGACCCCACTACCTCTCCCCGTGCGTAAGCAATGCTAAGGCCTCGGCTAACAGGTAGGGGGTCTGGTTGAGAAAAGTCCCAGAGCAACCAGCTGCGAGAGATGTCCCCCTCCCAAATACTAACTTGGTGAATGTTGCTTCACTTTTGGTGCTCTGCGTGAACCAAGCTTCTATCGACTGGTCCTTTGCAGGGCATTTTTTCATTTAATTTTTCATTTTAAACATTTAATAATTTTAAAACGCACAAAATACAACACTGCTCGTCGTAGTCCAAATGGTGCATCTTTGAACTGGTTTAAAATCGCTTTCCAGTCTTGAAGATATTACTGTTGTTTTTTATGCTTGTGGATTTTTACTTAACTTTATCTATGAATTTCTGAATGTTTTTAAATTAGTTTTTCTGAAAAGTTTTGAAGGTTTTTTTCATGAGTTTATTCTTTATTCTTTTATAGGTGAAATAGATGAAGAACCTATGGACTAGAAGCTCTCTAATGCTTACTTAACTTAATGTACTTAACTTTAATGTACTTAACTTTAAGTCCATATGCTCGTGTAATAATGCGTGACTAGGGAGCATGATGAAGTGGGACATTTTGTGACAAGGGGGAGGGGTCAAATATACTGAAAAAAAAGTGTCATCATTTATGAATATTTGCTTAAAAAGTCCCTATTGTTTGTTTTCCCAAAAGAGTATGAACGCTGTAATAATACATTGCTTGAAAAAAAAAATGAAAGAATCATTACAGTTTGAAAAAATATTAATTTGATTAGCAGTATTAATTTCCATTAGCAGCTGTAGCAGAGTTGCAAAACACTCAGAATTTTTTCAAATGAAGTATCTATAATTACCAAACTTTTGTATAACTATTATCTGCAAATTCTTTTAAATTATAAGAAAATGTAATTTAATTGGTTGTCAATGATTTTAAATTTATGAAAAATACTGTTTAAATACAATCTTTTTTTTTTTAATTTATAAATCAGAATTTATTATTTTTGCTGCCTAGTTTTAATTAATCCGACTTTTTACAATCACCACTAAGTGTGAGAATAAAAATATTATTATTTCTACCATATATTATGCGTTAGTTTAATTTTGTATAATTACAGGAATAACTTATCAAAAAAAAAAAAAAAAAACAAGTATGGTTTTATTTCATATTTAAATGGGGTTTTGGGGATTTTTTTAGATTATAATTTTAATGCCACAAAACACAAAGAGTTGGGAAACTTCTCTTAAAACTTTAACATTATTCATTAGATTTTTCAGCCCACCGTAATCACATTTTATATTAATTTCTGATAATCTGAGTCTGATGATTAATCACAGCGTTAGTCCAGTTCTGTCACTATGTTATGTAAATATTCTTAATTGTTAAATTGCAATTAATATTGTATATTGTAGCTACACTATATACTAAATTTCATGCATAAGGTGGTGTAAGTTATATTGAGATTCAGTTTGATATAGGTTTGTGTATCCCCTTTTTTCTTTTTCTTTAAATGTGTCGGAATCTTTAAAAAATCAATTAGTATACCAAGTGTATATCAATAATTGTTCTCCAAATTAGTATACTAATTGAATGCAACTAACACATGTGAAAACAAAAGTCTTCAACTTTTCTTTTACTCATTTTTTTGTTGGAATTTAAATAATGTTTTAAATTGTAAAGAAACAAATTTTTAAATTGATATTTTATTGCATACAGGATTTTGAGAATTAAAATAATAAACATTTGTAGAGTCAATGTTATTTGACATGAAAGTGCGTAGCTTTGAATTGATTAAGAAATACTAAATTTTTAAAGTATATTAGAAAGTAAAAGGGGTTCAGTTATAAAAGTATTTTAAAAATATTTCTCCTGCATAATTAACCGATAACATATTCAAAATAACTTGATTCAATTATAAGGTGTATAAAAGTTTTATTCATTTATTTTTAATCTATAAATCATGCCAAAATATGGGAAGAAAACCTCTTATATATTATATCCATATTCTATGGTAAAAGTTTCAGATTTGTAATTTATTTTATAGGGTTGGCATGTTTTTGAATATCAGTTAAATTTTTGTATGTACAGTTTTTTTAAAAGAGTTCTGTGACCCTGAAGAATTTACTTACCGTAAAATACCGAACAAGTGCTCCCCCCCCCCCTCCTCGAATTTTGCTCAATTACGCTCTTAAATTCATTCACAATATTTTATTTGCATTATTTTCAAAACACTAATTCCAACTTTCATGCTGTGTTTAAAAAAACGCACTTTCAAAATGGCGCGAACCATCATTGTTAGGGTGCGCATAGTCGCGCAAGGATTTTCAGTTTTGCAAGTTAGCATAAGAATATCCGATCTAAAATGAAGGCAGAAAAAGAAAAATTAAAAAAAAAAAAAAATTCTTTGTGTACATTCAAGTAACAAAAAATCAAGGATGCGTCAAGCAAGGGGAATGAATGTTTTGCACCTGCCTCAGTTGCTTCAGCTGATGTTATTTTTTCTCGCTATCGTTTATAATTATAATCTTTTTATTTATTATAACATAGGAAAACATGTGAAAGGAGGTTAAATGCAGAGCTGTGCATTCAGTGCGATCCAAATTTGTTTGCCCCTTTGATTTTTCTTTTCTTTTTTCCTCTCTTTTTATTTTTGAGGGGGGGGGGGATCAATCCGAACGAATTTTGGCTAAACAAACAAGTGATAGATGAGTCTTTACTGTGGTACTGCTTTCAATGAATCATGGATGGGTGCGGCGTAAAAACGGTACGTTTTTTCGCTTGTTTAAGCGCCCTCTACCGCACTTCCACAAATTTCAGCAAAATTTAGGGGGGCGCTTATTCGCAATTTTACGGTAATTATGAACGTGATTTTTTCCCCTAATTTATGGTTTGAATTCCTATTTTCAATTTCAAAAGTATTTTTTGTGCTCTATACATGTTCCTATTAATTTATATGCTTATACCATAATTTCAGTTTTGCTGTAATGCTCCATATGAGCTAGAAAAATGTTTGCCAACGTAATAAAAGTCAAATTTTATTATCATTGCTGCTGTTTTTTCTTTTAAATGTATTATGATTGTTTAAAACCCTTAAAAAGCCATTCTTCGTGTGACAAATTCATACATACATAATACATATAACCAACTCAATGAAACTGTGTTTTTAAAATTAATTAAACAATTTTCTGAATGAATTAACAAACAGAACTTTGACAAATTGATAGTTCATAATATTAAAAACAATAATTGCTTTTATATTTGAACAAAATGCTTAATTTGGAAATAATGCTAACATTTTAAATTGTTTAGAAAGTAAGAATGTTAAAATAAAATTGTGTTAGAAATTTCTGTTATAATTAACCTAAAATAAAATTAATCTATACGTATATAATATGGCATGCTTGTATAAGCATCATAGAAAAGTTCGTGTGTTCAAAGAATTAAAATTACCGCTAGTAAAATATTTTTCAATATGATTTTTATTTGTTTAAGTCACCTTTAGAACATTTATTTAAAATTAATGACACATATTTCAACAATTAATGCAGCAACTCAAAAAATCGAAAATTTTCAGTGTAATTATTTGAAGCCTCAAATTACAAGAAATATCAAATTTCCCTCTTAAAAAAATAAATTCAAGATTTTATTTAAGGTTCCATGACGTGCTCAAATAACAAAAATTTACTTAAAAGTATGTTAATACAACGAAATTTATTATGATTCACGAATCAAAATGACGAAATATTTTCATTTTTGATGAAATTGAAATAAAAAGTGACGAAATTTAAAGACTAGTTAATGTGGAATCAAAAAGACGAAAATTTAGTCATTTTGACGAAATGTATTTCATCAAATAGACCCGACGAAACAAGCGAGTAAAATTTCGTCGTTTTTGACGAAATGTGTTTCCTCAAATAAAGACGAAACAAGTGACTAAAATTTCGTTGTTTTTGACGAAACGTATATGACGAAATATTTCTTAGTTTTTGACGAAATTCATTTCGTCAAATGTATGACGAAACAAATTTCGTCAATTTGACGAAATGTTTAATCGGAGCATTTTTCACGAAGCCATTTCGTCAAATACAACGAAAGTTTCGTGAAATTTGAGCATGCTTTTCTGAGAGTGTAGAAAATATCAAAACAACACCAAACTGATTTCTTTATTAAATCGCTTCTACAATTATTATTTTCTTCAAGAGCTCTACAGCCTTAACAAAAGGTTCTTATCAATTTAGCAATGATTATTGATCGATTAGATTGTATATTTATTTCGTTTAATTTTTTATAGAAAACCAATGGAAAATAAGGGAAGTTTGTGTAGATTTCATTAATGTGCTCGAAAATAAATAAATAAATAAATAACCACTGTCCGATGCCTTCTCTTTTCGGAAAACTCACAAATGGTCAAAAGTACACGAATCGTGGGTAATTTCTTTCAAGATAAAATTTTACGAATTTTTTAGTTCTGGCATAATAAAAGAGTTCGCAAGTGCAAAATATGAAAAAATAAATATGACAAAAAAAAAGCATAAGTTTTAAATAAGAGTAACGGAACACAATACGATGACAAAAAAACCTAATTTTAACTCAAAAGCTTTGTAGTATATGTGTTTTCTGCAGGGCTGTATAGACCATAGAGTTAGGAATAGAACTAGAGGTGACATCCCCGTATCATCCGATGGGTAGCGAGTGAAGTAACTGTCAGCCATCTTGGATTATGCATCACGTTCATTGTAATCTGCGGTTGCATCGTTAATATTCAGATATTTTTTCTACTAAATTTAACTATTCTGATCCTTTTTAGTTCCAAGGGAAAAAATATTTTCCTTTAAATAATATCTTATAAATTTTAGACTTTAATATTTTTAATTTAAAATGGTATTTTAAATTCTGACTATTTGATAAAATTAAAATCTTTTCGATATGGCATAGTTAAATTTCGGCAAGAAAAGTTAAATTAGTAAAAAATTATATATATATATATATATTATATATATATATATATATATATATATAAATTTTTTGACATACGTAGTTGTTGCAGAAATCTACTTATTCAAGACATATACATAATCTGCTAATTTTTTGCATCATTTTAAAAAATAAGATTTTTGAAACCCAATTCTGAAATTTAAAACCCCAGTTTGTATTATTTTAATAAAATATAACTGTAAAATAAAATGTTATTTATATTCATGAAGGAATTAGAAACGAAAATTAAAAATAATTTCTTGATAAACATCTGATTCTTTGGAAATTACAATTAAAAGTTAGTCAATAATCATATTTTGTTAGTTAATATAAAATTCCAGTTGTCTCTCCTAACAGCGTTAATCCACAGCTGTTTACGCTCTTCATCTTTGGGAAAACTGGAAAAAGAAATAATGAATAAATCAATTTGAATCATGAACAGTGAAGCACCATTTAAAAAACATGATAATTTTGCAAATAATAATAATAATAATAATAATAAATACTTATTATGAATTTAATCTCGCATTTCATATTTTATGTAAAATAACAATCAGGGAATCATTTTTTAATAACTGTATAACTACTGTATTAAAACTCTTGAAAAATCTTGAAAAATTGTACAGCCTAACTAATATTAAATAAATAAACGAAAGGAAAATATTTATTATACCACCCCACCAATGCAATATTACGCAAAACTTAATAATTGTAATTGGAGACATATTAATTTCAGCTATGATTCCAATTATTGTTTCCAAATTAATTAAGATGGAATTCTATAATTATCGCATTAAATTTGGCATAATTTTTAAACAGGCCACCATTAGGTTATAACAATTCAAAATGTCAATCTCAGATAAATGAATTAAAAAGGGAAATTGATTTTTTAGGATAATGGAAGAATATTCTTATAAGTAGCTATATACTAGTATTTTGATTATTTGCTAATTGGCTGAGCATGAAATTGTGTTACAAAAGAAAAAAAAGGCACTTACTGAAACAAATACAGATCTTGCTATTACCATTTAACAGTAAAATTCAATTTAAAAACATAAATTAATTATGTATCCTTTATGTTTAATTATTAACTTGTGGATTCACAAGTTAATAATTAAATTAAGTTAACAAGTTAATAATTGGTGTGATTCAACCAAAAGAAATATGATTTTGAAGTGTTTAACATTACTGAAAACAATATATTTTTCTTTAAATATGAAACATAAAAAATAGGCTACAATATTTTTAGTGTCAATTATGTATGTCAATATTTATAAGGTAATATGCCAATTATAGATAAGTACATAGCTTTATGTCAATATTATGGCAATAAAATGATACAGTCAAAATTTCTATGTTTATGCAACACTGAGAAAACTGATGAAATGACGCAGAAAAGCCTAGCAATTATATATATATATATATATATATGCTACATATTATTTTCAAAACATCAAATCAATGTCGCACACTGGCAGAAAAATTTGCTACTCGGCATAATGATATATGAAACATACGTGTATTTTCTGATTTTGAATTACTATACGAATTCGTTTGTAATGACAAAAAAAAAAAAAAAAGCAATCGTAACAGATAAATCCAAATATTTCTCGGCAGAAGCTTACTAATATCAATATTTACTTGGTAAGCACTGTATCAGTAAGAAACACAAATTTATTAAAATCTCCTAAGAAAGACGAATGTAACTTTTTCGAAACTAAACAAACAAAATCCTAAGTATCTCAAGAGTTAACGACATAAAAAATAATACATAAGGAGAATTTACTATAAGAGCAAATTTGAACAGTTTGAACTTAAAAATTAGAAAATAATCGTCTCAATTTACACTTACCTGTGAAAAGTAATTCCAGGTATTTTCTTTGCCCATCTATTGGTACATCCGTAGACCACACAACTTGTCATTTCTTCATAAAATTTTGGAAAATAATATCATTAAATCACCAAAAACTTCATACAAAACTACCGCGCAAGATAACAACAACCTTTGTTTTGCATAATCCAAGATGGCGGATCTGTTACATTGACGACTTCAAGATTACTTCCTTGGGTCAACTCTATCTATTTTTAACTCTATGGTATAGACGGAGTCGGGATGATTTTGATGTAGAGGAGTCGAAATCGCTTAAATACGTCGACTGCTGAATACCGAATAGTGGCAGAATATTCGTTACAGCTCTGATATATTTTTGTAGTGAATCATCCCAAAAATGAAGAATCTGAAGCTTTTTTGAGTCTCCGACTTCTAACTACTTGCATCGACTCCTCTCCGTGCCCCAAATTTTGATAGATAATGTCATTTTTTCCTTTTAAATTAAGTTTTTATAAGGTACTTGTACCCAATATGGACAGTGCTGTTAATATGGACACATCTAATATCTTTAAAATAAACAAATTTGATGGAGAAATAGCATTACACGTCGGTGAAGAAAAGCAGTTGAAAGGAGAATTTAGCCAGGAAAGTGATAAAAAACGCGTTGTTCGCCATTTTGAAGGAAACTTGTTTTTTCGTGGTGTGCTCATCGTAATTACTGGTAAGTTTGAATTCGTATTAAATATGGTAAAATTACTTTAAATATTAAAAAGTGGAGTGTTTTAGAAAACTGATAAAACATATTTTCAATTGTTATTGCATATATTGCTTGAGAATGTTTTCTTTGTTTATTTATTACAAGATTTAGTAAAACTACGTCCGATTCCCAATATGGACACCTTATGTCCAAATAAAAACTTCATCATGGGCGCTAAGTCCCACACAGTCCTCATGGACATATCTGCAGCATTTGATGCATGGCCGCATGTCTGCAACACCATCAATACTTCATAAGAAGCAGTACCAGCTCTCCTTTGTTGAGAAAGTACAGCAAATGCATCTTCAGATTCAAAATTGTAAGATATCTGTTTAATGTTATTTTATTTAGCTAATTCATAATGAATTAATGTTTTTATGTATTTTTAATCTTAATTATAGCATCCGTACATTACGTTACGAATTCAGATTGGAAGTACACCTTTTTATCGATTTGTCAGTGTCCAACTGTAAGAAGGAAAAGACACAACGTCGCCAGGTGATAAACTCAAAAGGCATCAAAGTGGTAAAATCCTTGTTCAACAAGATGCCATCTGAAAAATCTTCCAAGAAACCTCCTCCAAGAAAAAAAATCCACCAAAATGCTCTTACAGAAAAATAAAAATAAAAAAGCCTCCCCTCAGTAGGATATCGGTTCGCGAAATCGCAGGTACCAGCGGTATCACTTCCTCAACAAAAAAGGAGAGCTGGTACTGCTTCTTATGAACTATTGATGCTCTTGCAGACAATGCGGCCATGCATGAAATGCGGTAGATATGTCCATGAGGACTGTGAGGGACTTAGTGCCCATGATGAAGAAGTTTTGATTTCTTCATGGTGTGAGTACTGAGTAATAGCAGACGAAAATTCTGCAGACAGATGCAATAAAGCTAAGCAAAAGCAACTATATTATTTAATAATATTTTGTAGTAACTGAGGTGCTTTGCATGAGTCTTCGAAGAGCCACAACCGAAAATGACCCCCCCCCCCCTTCTAAAGTGCATGTTCTGAAGATATTTACTGTGCCTCCACTGTCATGCAATACTTTAAGATATATTTTTTTATTCCCTCTCCTCTAAAATCCCTTGGAATAGTGGCTCTTCCATACACCCTGTGTAGTAGGTCAATAAGGAGCCACCTGTCCCTAATATGGACATGCCTGTCCGTAATAGGGACAGGTGGTTCCTTATATGGACACTTGTATTTTTTTTGTCATTTAAATTAAACCAGGGTAATTGCAAGGTCGCTAATTTTAATAATGATAGTTAACAGTCCAGGGATAGTGGTCATTAGGGTGGGCCGAAAAAACTTTTTTTTTAATTTCGAAGTTGTAATAGCGCGGAAAACTTACGAATTATATAGAAAATAAAAAAGAAAAAAAATATCAAAATCGGTTGACATCTTCCGGTCGCGCATAGGCCCTAAAATTTGACAAAATATGAAAAAATCTCATTTTTGCGATTTTAAAAATATTTTTGAATTATATGTTTTCGTAATGTAACAGTTTGTAACGTCTTCAAATAGAGCTTAGAAACGTTGTGTTTTCATTTGGTTCAGACCAGCCGATATCTTACGGTCGAGCATAAGCCCCAAAATTTGCCAATATATTGAACATTTTACATTTTCACGCAGTTTTGGTACTTGATAAATAATTATTATTTAAATGCAATAGCGTAGCATTTTTTTCACACGAACTAATAATGAGGTATAAAAAAAAACTACCAGATGTTTGTTTACTGTTCTTTAAATGTACTCAAATTTTTAACTTTGGAAACAAATTCTTGTTGCTCTTATTTTTTTCACAAAATTTGAGATTTCTTTGACTGCTTTTGTAACATTAAATGCCCTGTATTTCCAATAATCTTAATTTTTAAAATATTTTCACTTGAAATTTAACACTGATATTTACCATACAAAGATTTAAATTCATAATAAGCATTTAATTGAACTGTAAAAAGTAATTGCACGTAATTAAAGCACAAATGAGCATTAAAATGCATTAATAACGTGCGATTACTTTTTACAGTTTCATTGTGCACAATGTTCCGTTATTATTTTAAACATTTAATTGTTGAATGTTGAAATAGATAAATCATTTTTATAATTGATTTTGGTATCAACAGGATACCCTCCTAAAAGCGATTGCATACTCTTCCCATCCCTCATACACAAAGAAAGCTATGGAGCCCAAAGAACAATGACCGCTTAAAAACTAAGAGAACACCTGAAAACAATTCCCTAAAAATTTCAATATCCCAGTGCAAAAGTTGAGACAGGGGTAAATATGTAGTATATTAGTTAAGATATTTCTTAAAAAAATCTTGAATTAGAAACTAAAAGCAAAATAGAAAGAAGCGCTAGAAAACTCATGGTGGCAGGTATCAATTAAAAATTTGTAGCTCAAGGTTGAAAAGTAAATCTGAATGTCATATTTTTGTTAAATGTTATTCAAATTACTCAAATTTTTCATTTAAAAACAAATTCTTTGTTCTACTGAATTGCTTTTTGGACCAAATTTGATTTTCTTTGTACTGTGATGTTGAACAGCCTTCAATGCTAACAATATTAATTAATAAATAATTCTTGTTTGAAATTTAACAGATATTTTTGACATTACTGTGATGCTTTATGTAATGATTGGTTCTGCATGCCAGTCGTGTAACTAGCGACTTGCAGTTCCCGTCACTGGGGGAGAGGGCGCAGGAATTTGAGAGACACTTTTTTGGGTGCTGCTCTCGTATAGCATTGGGGTCATTGCGCGACCGGAAGTTCTTAATTTATTCACACCATAATGAAATACAATTTTCTTATGTTGAAAACTTAAAATGCTGTAACTAGTGCGTTAAAATAAGTACATTAAAGATAGTAAAAAAAACACGTAAAAATGTGAAATTTTCAATATTTTGGCTAATTTTGGGGCTTGTGCGTGACCGGAAGATATCAACTTATCTAAACCAAATTAAAACACATTGTTTTTAAGCTTTAATAGACGTTACCATCTATTACATTACGAAAACATCTAATTCAAAAATTTTTAAAAATATAGTGAAAATGATATTTTTTTCATATTTTTTCAAATTTTAGGGCCTATGCGCGACCGGAAGATGTCAACCGATTTTGATATTTTTTTTTATATTTTTCTATTATATATAATTCGCAAGTTTTCCGCGCTATTACAACTTCGAAATAGAAAAAAAACTTTTTTCGGCCCACCCTAGTGGTCATGCATTTTTGGAGTCTTATGACGTGTACACGGGGGTGAAAAAATATTTTCCTTAAGAGCAAGAATCTGAGAGAGTATCACACCTGTGATTCATGCCATCTCGGATTTTTATCAAAAAATTATCAGCTGATACTTGCCTTATGAGAAGACCAAATCCAGCATTATTTGTTCTAATGTTGAGTTGTTCAGCTTTTATGGACCCCCAAAAGTGTCCAGGCAAAAACTAAGCGAATTTTTAAGACATGGAATTCGTTATGAGCCACAACTCTGCGCAAACAACCTGCCTCCAACTTCTTTTTAGATATGGAACATAAAAGGGTCAAACTTTATATAATGGATGATAATATTGGGGCAAGTCGTTGCCGCAAGGTCACTAAAGGTCATAAAAATGGGTGTTTTCGGCATATTTTAGCACAATTAAGGCCTGACAACGGCTTGCTATTTCTAGTTGCCATGGCAAAAGTGGTATCAGTTGAAAGATAGGTATTAGCACTTTTAAAAAATGTAACTATCATTGAGGCAAGTTGAATACGCTTTTAATAAATTAGGGCCAAAATCTGGAAAATGTCACATTTTACCAAAATTCAAACTGTCATAACGTCTTGCGGCATCGACATATTGAAATAATGTTTTTTCCATTATTTTACTCTATTATTGGTATCTACAAAAAAGTAAAATCCGCTGAGGCTTGTTGCGTTAAAAAAATTAAAACCTTTTTTAACTTACTAAACTTCATTCACGAAAAAAAAATGCATATAGTTTGCTACATAGATATTTTTATATATTGTGACACATCTCTGTCATGTTACACATATTTGGTATAATTATGGTATTCATTTCCCATTAGAAATTGATGACATTTACTACAACTTGTATATTTTGGTACAACATTCAGTATTTTTACATTCCAGTTCTGGCAAAAAGATGGTTCTCTTTTCTAACATTTTCTCTCTCTGCACTTTCATTTTCTTCAATTGTAGCTTGTAATAGTTCATCTTCATTTTCATCATCTCTTTCTACACCAGAATTTTTAGCTCTAGCTTTCAATCTGCTAAAATAGGACATTACTTGCTCCTGTGTTAAATATTCTCCTGGGTTAAACTTTTTTCTCCCATCTACAGTACGACATCTTATCACTTTTACAACATTCTGTGCTGTCAATTTATTGCCTGTTTTATTTCCTTTATAAAAGCACTCTTGAACGAACTCTTTCTGATTTTGGTTAAGACGAGTGACCTTTCTTTTTGGCTTTAGTGCTAACCCATTTTGGGATACAAGTCCTGAATAAATTGCACTGCTATTAGATTCAATAACACTTTCTGAAAAGTTGGAATTTCGATAATTTTTTTTTGTTACTGTCTGCATTCTTTTTGCAAACATATTTTTAGCCTTGTCCAAACTAGAGATTAATTTAGGAGTTTGGTGTTCTCTTCTTGGCTAAATGCAAGGACAATTTATCAGCAGTTTCAAATGTGGCAGTACAATTATCTTCAGGGCAAAACATAAAATTTACAAACTTTCGGCTAAGAGATTTAGATTTAGAAATCTGATTTGTGTAAAATTTTTGTGAGCCGAATGTAAAAATACTGAATTTTGTCCCAAAATATACAAGTTGTAGTAAATGTCATCAATTTCCTATGGGAAATAAATACCATAATTATACCAAATATGTGTAACATGACAGTCACAATATATTAAAATATCTACGTAGCAAACTATATGCATTTTTTTTCGTGAAGAAAGTTTAGCAAGTTAAAAAATGTTTTAATTTTTTTAACGCAACATGCCTCAGTGGATTTTACATTTTGTAGAGACCAATAATAGAGTAAAATAATGGCAAAAAAATTATTTCAATATGTCGATGCCGCAAGACGTTATGACAGTTTGAATTTTGGTAAAATGCGACATTTTCCAGATTTTGGCCCTATTTTATAAAAAGCGCATTCAACTTGCTTCAATGATAGTTACATTTTTTAAAAGTGCTAATACCTACCTTTCAACTGACACCACTTTTGCCATGGCAACTAGAAATAGCAAGCCGTTGTCAGGCCTTAATTGTGCTAAAATATGCCGAAAACGCCCATTTTTATGACCTTTAGTGACCTTGCGGCAACGACTTGTCCCAATATTATTATCTGTTATATAAAGTTTGACCCTTTTATGTTCCATATCTAAAAAGAATTTGGAGGCAGGTTGTTTGCGCAAACAGTTGTGGCTCATAACGAACTCCATGTCTTAAAAATTCGCTCAGTTTTTGCCCGCACACATTGACCTTTGGGGGTCCATAAGAGCTGAACAATTCAACGTTAGAACAAATAATGCTGGATTTGGTCTTCTCATAAGACAAGTATCAGCTGATAATTTTTTGAGAAAAATCTGAGATGGCATAAATCACCCCATAATTCTAGGTGTGAGTTTCTCAGATTCTGGCTCTTAAGGTGTCCATATTGGGCACAGGTACCTTATGATAAAAACTTTAAAAAGTCAACAAAATAAATAAATAAATAGAAATTGGAGAGTGGAGCACAACAAATGTTTTTGCTCCGACCTTACTACAGCTTCGAGTAAAGTATCGTTACTCTTTTGCTCCTTGCCCTTATTCCGTTCTCCGCACCCGATTCCTGATAAAATCCTTTTTAGTATACGTGGTATTTTACAGGGCGCTATAGACGGATTTGGGATGATTTCGATGTATATGAAAAATAATTAACATTTCCAAAAAATATTATTGATAACACTAAAACTCATTAATATCTACTAAATAAAAAGAAATAAGATAATCTCGTGACAAACAGAGTAGAAAATAGTACTTAACTGCTCAGTCTTTGCCTATTTATCAGTCTATAAAACGCTTAAATACGTCGACTACTGAATGCCGAATAGTGGCAGAATATTCGTTACAGCTCTGATATATGTTTGTAAAAGAGTCAGAGAGTTTTAAAATTTTATAAGTCGCAGACAGTCTTATTCTCAACCTTTTCCTCAGTCCTGGTTTTCTGTACTTATAAGAAGGTTATGTTGTGCTTATTTTTATGTTTCACACAACATTACAAAATTCCAAAATATAGTTTAACTCCACCTTTTTTCATTTAATTAAGTATTTTTATCGCATTTTTCCAACCCATAAAATAACAACAGAACGGCGTTAAAAATACATTGAAAGAGAAGAAACTATACTGTTATGCGTAGGCAGTAGATAATATTGATTTGAAATTTTTGTTAAATATTTTCTCTCAGAGTTTTCCACATCTGTTCCAATAAATAGAAACTAAAAGTAAACTGAACGCATTATTACATCCTAGGAAGCTTTCGGAACAATAAATATCAATTGTTTTCCTTTAGACGAATAGCTACATTAGTTTGTATTGTAGGAAACAGACAATACATTAAACAGTTTCCTTATTTGTACCTTTTAAGAATAAGTGAACGAATATATATTACAATGAATAAACAAGTGAAATAAAAAGAACTGCTAGAGCTGGAATATTAATGTTTAAAAATCAGCATCACATGGCTTTATTTTGCAAAAGTTGATATGATCTTTTTGAAAAGTCGTTTTTAGTTAAATTATTCATCCTATAAAATTGTTGAGTGTTATTTACATTATAGTACCAAACTTTTCCATTTTTTCCTGAACCATTCTTCATCAAATTCTCCGTGCTAGAGTTCGCCTAGCAGTTGAAATTCGACAGTAATTTAATACATTTTTCAAGTTCCATCTCGAACGTTTAAGGGTCATTTTACAGGAAACCTGCAATTTGACTACATAAATTTACAAATAAAAAAAAAAAATCAAGATAAATTCATCAAAAAAATCTGAAGGTTGGCTTATGATATGTATATATCTATAACATCTGTCGCACAAATCAACTCCGTTTTGATTTTGTGAAAAAAAATTAAGAAGAATTTTGCAGTCCACAGAAGTGATGACTATGTCCACAGAAGTGATATCGCTGAAAACAGACAATTTCTGATGGGAAAAGAAGAAAAAGACAGCGAGTTTATACAAAAAAATTTTGGTATTTAATAATCAGACAAAATTTATTGACATATACCAGCAAGCCAGTTGTTCTATGACAAGAACAGAAAGTGTAAATAAAGTAAAAAATATAGACAAAACAAATTTTGTAACAGATTAAGTTATACTACTAACTACGGAAATTTATTCTAAGTTTGGGAATGGTGTTAAATCATCTTCAAATATATAACAACATCTTCTGTTCCTGGTTGGAAACTTTAAAATATTAATTACGTTTTTCCTATCAACTATTTCTTCATCAACCTGTTCAGGAAAAAAAAAAAACTTTATTTCCAGATCTCCTCAAAAAGTTCACTTTGCACTCAGTCTGATGCTCTTCTGTAACAACTCCTATATAATGCTTCTTAAAATTTTTCTTTCCTTCAAAGCAGACAATAATTTATTTTACATTGCTTCAAGTTTATCTAAATTGGAGCTGTTATGATCATCATCAAAATGAACAGGAATTTGAGAAATGAACACACTTTTCTTCAGGTTTGCACGTTATACATCTCAGACGTCTTGCATCTAGAAAGTGCTTGTTTTTCTTTGACCAAATAATCTGATTCATTGTACCTTTAAATGTTACGATATTTATTTTTTCTAAAATCTCATCAATTTTTCTTCATTTCTACGTCAGCATCTTTAGTGATATCAATCACTTTGATACCAGGGCATCTTGTTTTTAGCACAGAAACAAACTCATCTTATCCAGTAATATCATAACCCTGTGCAATAATATTATCCGCAGTTCTTTTTAGGGTTCCTCCCACACCATCAGGCGCCTCCTTGCCATGACTAGTTTCTGAGAAATGCCAAACACATGTACTTGCTCCTGTTTCTTTTGCAATGAATTCTCTCAAGAGATATAACATTTTTTTATTTCGATATTGAGTGCTTGGCCCATCACTTAGTATCTGTAGTGTTTCTAGTTCAAGTTCTTGAAAAATTGGTTTCAGATAAATACATATAGCTGCCGAATCATGGCGTAAATTTTCTGAGATAGAAGGGATGTCCACAGAAGTGATGAAAACTTCTGATTTATTGAATAAATATATTACGATTAATTGTATTAGTTTGTGCCATTTATAACATTTAGAACATCATATTTTGTTTAATATGGCACCTTGAATAAAAAATATATTTTTAAATTGGTACTTTAAAGAAGGTCACAGAGGTGATGACATAAGCAGAACAGATTACGAATGAACATAAATACCAAATTCTTACCCAAAAGATTTCAAACTTATTCAAAGCAACTTGCTTGCATTTCCAACATGGCTGCTTCTTCTTTTATTTGCCACTACGAAAGAATAAGTACTGCCATCTAGAGAGTTGTTTTTTTAAATGTTTTAGAATGTCCACAGAAGTGATGCAAAACCTTGTGACAAGCTTTCTTTTTGAAAAATATTCAATGTGACCATAAATAGGGCAAACAATTCGTATGTAATGTTAAATTCATACAATTTCTAAAGAAAATGCACATACTTAATCAACGTATTTGGTATAATATATCAGCTACAACTATTGAAATAGTAGAACTCTGGCTTGTGACAGTCCACAGAAGTGACATATCACCTTCTGTGGACAGATTTTTTTACTATTTATTTTTTCTAATTTCTAAAATTTTTCTATTATAACTGAGAAAACATTGTATTTTTACAAGTTAAATAAAAGAATAAGCAATGTTAATAATAATTTTGATTTTATTGTTTTGTGACTTAAAATGCAGGTTTTCTGTAGAATCACTCTTAAACAACTTTTACAGCTTTATCCAGCTACCTATTCGAAACTCTGTCAAACACTCAAACCGCCGATTTGAGCGTTGTAGTTGGTTGAGAAACCCTTTAATCTGCTGTTCGAAGGTTCAAATCGGCTGGTGAATAAGTCCGTTAAGTATTTTAGTTTTTCTGTTTGACAACAGCTTGTTTTGTTTAGCGATACTATATCCTCGGTGCGATTGATTTACCACTGAATTTGCTATTTAATTTAATGCACTTTTAACACATAATATACAAACATTTTATATTTTTGCATTCCTTAAGTAGAAATAAAAATTTTCATGCAAGACTATCATTATATAATAAATTAGAAATACACACACTCACTTTCCATTTAATCCAGAGTTCAAAATTGTAATGCAAATCAAGGAACTTACGAAAAGTTGATTCTAGCAAAATAATGCGTCCACCGCCCTTATTACCTCACTTTATTCTCTGCAGACCCGAGCAAAACAAAATACAAGTATTCTCTCAACTATTAGTTTTTCTGAACAATTGAGCATTAAAAGTGATCCTTTTCAAAAAATTAATAAACTTGAATTTTCAAATTTTTCTGAGGGGCACATCGATTTGAATGTATGTTGAGGTCATTACTACAGTAGAAATATGCGATACTTACACAAAAATAGATAAACAAAAAAATTTATTCATTACTTATAACATAAGAAAAGAGAACAAAATTATATAAAAATCCTAGAACAATATTAAAAAATTTAAAAAAAAGTGAAAATCAAAACAACCGCGAGAGCGCCGAATTCCAACTTTACTCGAATTCTTTGCATATTGTAAACAAATAAACTACCGATTCCGAATTCTCAAAGTTAAAAAGTGATTTCATATTTCTCCTTTGTAATTCTAGCCCAAGTCTTGATTGCTAAAATAAAATCTGTCACAACAGGGAGAAAAAGCAAAACATCCATTTCATTGGATGCCAGGTCTCAAGAGGATATATTATATTAGGACATTATTAGATCAAATTTTGTTTTATTTTGGTTAACATTGTACTGGACGTATATGTTGTTTGTAAATTGCTTAAGTGAATGTCAAAGAAAAATAATACTAATCTTAAGACGTCTTAAGATTAGTATTATTTTGCTTTGACATTCATTTAATAGATTTTAGTAGATTACATTTTCTTATTTGTTTTGTTCTTGACATTTCTTCTTCTTTGAATTATAAATAGTAGTGTTCGGCAACTACTCGTCAAAAAGTAGTTAACTACCAACTGCTAACTACTCTAAGCAAAACTAGTTGCAACTAGTAGTTAACTGTTCTCCGAAAGTAGTTAACTACTAGTTAACTACTTTTAAGTGTAATTCATTTGAATTTTCATTTTTAAGCTTGTTCTTAAATATTTAATCCTAATAATTCCACTCAATATTATTTTTAATCATTAAAACAATTTTAAAGAAATTCCTGTAAAACATTCAAAGATTGAATGTAGTAAAACCCCGTGATACTGCGCTTCAGTATAGCGCAGAATCGGATATAACGCGGTTACTATTCTGTCCCCCATTGCAAAAAAAATCCAACCGAAAGTCTCTTCCGAGGGTTATAGCGTTATTTACCTTTATATTCCATATTCTTGAAAATTTTTGAAATTAAACATATTCTTTAGTCCGAGTGAGTGTATAAATACTTGAAACATTGCTTCTTTGAAAAGTGCGTTCTTCCCCTCTCACACATCTACTTTTTAATTAGAACCTTTCCCCTTTCATAATTTCATGTATATTAACTATGTATATTAACGATTATACTATGTATATTAACTCTAACTATGTAAATTCTCGTTAGATAACTTAACGAGATTTTTAAGCTCCCATTTTCTCAGAACACAATTGGTTTCGTTGCGGTTGATATGGTTCTAGCTTAGAGACCTCAAAGAGCAGAACACTTTAATCTGAATAACCTATCATTCGATAGACTAACTGTTCAGTTGAAACACTGACGTATATAAAGGGGATGTTTTGGGGATAAAGCCCCCCTGAAATGGTGAAGATTGCCTCGAACTTAACCAATTTTTCTTGTAAAGCAATGAAATTAGCTCACTTCTCCCGAAGAAACCCCCCTCCTGAAATCTGTGTCTAGCTACGCCGCTGAGTTGAAAAGTGCTTCTTGCACAGCAATTACATTACAGCGAATAAAATGGCAGCAAACAAGAAAATAAACAATTATACAATAGAAGAAAAGTTACGAGTAATTGATAAAGTTAAAAGTGTTGTAACAAGAGCCAACTGATTTCGTGAATATGGTTCCGCGGTACAGTTCGACTATACCGCAATTATGTTATAACGCGGGTGGCAAACATGTCCCCCGACACCCGCGTTTTAACGGGGTTTTACTGTATTTCCAAATAACACTGAACAATTAATATATAAAGTGAATATTAATAAAGTCAAAACATTTTTCTCTAAATTTAAACTTTATTTTAATATGTATATATTTAATAAAGTTAATAATTTATGTTTTTAAAAAATAACATTTTTTCAGCAGTTGTTGTGAAATGAAGGGGTTAACCCTTAATATCAATTTAAAATTCTCCCTCTGCCCAACCCAGATTCCTTAACAAAATGTCTTTGTAACCTGCATGCTTTAGAATTTAGATTATATTCTTTCAAATTGTGTTGAAGGCAGGGTTGGTGATTTTTTTACTTTAAAAAAAAAAAAGAAAAAATAATAGTATTTTTTAAAATTTAAATCAAATATTTTGGTTTTTTAAGCAAAATATGGATGCGCACACAAATACGGTAACAAATTCAGTTAATTATTTATGACTTCAAAGAATTTTAAGACATTTCAACTGAAATAATTATTTATTACTAGTTCAAAATTAATTATTAATTAATTATATTATATAAAATATGCATGCTTAATAAACAGAGAACAACAAGAAACAGAAGAGAAAGTTTATATTTCTGGACTAAATGTATTATAATTTCTTGAATATATACAAATAAGTTGACTGGACTATTATAATTTTTTGAGTATACAAATTTCTTGAATATAACATAGATGGCAAATATCACATAAAACGTTTACTACAGCTTAATCATTTTTACTATTTAGATCTTCCATCAAGAATACCAGTTTTGATGCCTTTTCAACACCCAATCTGTTTCTTAATTTTGAGTGCTCTATTCCAAATGTAGAAAAAAATCCTTTCCAAAGTTGCTGTTGATGCTTTTGCTGCAGTCAGCATGTTCAAAAACTTATGTTCTCTGATAAAATGTCATTCCTTGACACCTTAACGAAGCTGTTCCACCTTTCCCAAGAGGACCAGATGCATTAAGGCTACCACATAGCGAGTTAAAATTCTAATGAATTACTTGAACCCATAATATATTAAAATTTATAATAAAAAAATATCTGTATGTTGATAATTTAAAAGAAGCTGATATAAATAGTTTTTTTTTTTTTCAAATCATAAAAATCAATATTTCGTCTTAAAAAGAATCATAAAAACCATTTTCTAAAAAAAATCATAAAAATCGGTATGTTTTTCTAAAAAGAAAACCATAAAAATCAGTATTTTCTCCTAAAAATAATTCTAAAAATCGGTATTTTTTCTTTCTTTTTGTGTTTTATGGTATCCCAAACACATGCATGGTACTGGAGTAGAGATAAAGCTTCCCTATAATGAAGATTTTGGCTTTAATTATTTTGCCTAAAACTTCATTGTGCATGTGCTGGTGCTATTCATTGACTATATTAGAAAGCTTTTTCTAATTTGCGTAAATGCTACAATAAATATTATGATTTTTTTATGAGTACGTTTCATTATATAGCATAATATAAAAGTACATTTGTGTGAGTAATATTCATAAGCTAAAAATTTAAATAATTTAATGCTTAAAAAATAGTTATTTTTTTCAAAAAATAGATTTTAAATTTTTCTTTCGAAAGTAGTTGGAATTTTGAAAGTAGTTGTAACTAGTAGTTTTGAAAAAAGTAGTTTAACGAGTAGTTAACTAGTTCAAAGCAAAAGTAGTTACAACTAGTAGTTGCCACTAGTAGTTAACTACTTCTAGTTAACTACTGCCGAACACTAATAAGTAGTAAAAATCTACTGAGTATTGTACAAATATTGTAGCTTGTAGATGTAAGGAGAAGTATGAAAGTATGACGAATGAGGACTTCTAAAAAAGACTTCGAATCTGCGTCGAAAGTGGGAGAGAAAAATAATTAACATTTATTTATTGATAACACCAAAACGCATTAATATCTACTAAATAAAAAAAAGTAAGAAAATCTCGTGACAAACAGAGGAGAAAATAGTACTTAACAGTTCAGTCTTTGCCTACTTATGTATAAATTCTGCAACCAAATGAGAAAAATGTAAATAGGGAAGACCGGGACCTACGGGCATTTAAATTTATTACAATCTAATTCCTTTTCTTCACGTGAAGTCTCATAGACGGCAGCATGGTCACAGCTGTTTACAGCCAAAACTATCATATGACGTAGTGAGAAGCAAAGGGATGTAAGTGACCAAAAAAAAAAAAAAACGATTCTGAAAGAAAAAAAAAAGTTCAAAGTTTGGATCTTATGGAACCTTTAATGTTATTTTTTTCTAAATCACGTTAGGGTGGAGCACCTGTTAGAGCTATTACTAACATTTCTTGTCACAGTGTAGAATGGTGCTTTCCCTATCATTTGCTCTAGTTAACTCCTAAGCTTCAATTTTGTCACTTACATCCCTTTGCTCCTGAGTGCCTTATATAGTTTAATATTTAGGATTGTTTTTTTTTAATTGCTAACGAGTATTGTGTTCACAAAATATTTGTGTGGAAAAAGTTAACTAAAGGAAATCAATTTACAGTTTCCGAAAAAGTAGATGGACATTTTATTCAATTTCTTCATGACTGGTACATAAAATATCTTCGAAATACAATCCTCCCCCCCCCCCAAAAAAAAGTAAATAAATAAAATCTGCCTACAGCAACGTAGCAAGAGTTTTTCTCAATATAAATAGGCGGTGACCTGTCTGATACGTAGATGAAAAATGATAATTCATTAATACGCAATAATGTTCTCGATTAAGACCAACACCTGAATTTACGAACCTATTTTTTGAACTCAAAATGCGAAGTAACACACGCACTACGTACTGTTAAATCTTTCAGAAAGACTAATACTGTCAGTAGTGTAATTTTGTAAAGCAAATTTCGGCCCAGTCATATCATAATGGTTTTATTTTATTCATTTAAATGAAACTAAGGAGTAACTAGCGAAGTGAAGTAATCTTAGAAAAAAGGAGAAAAAATAAGAAAAACTTGAACAGAAATGGAATGCGAAACAGAAAATTTCAATAGTGGTGATGTCTGCAGTACAGAAAAAAACAGAAGATATAAGACACTTTTTTTTAAATTCTCACATAGTATAAGTAGTTTAATCACAAAGAAAATTACTAAAAACACGCCAAGTTAGAAGTGCAACATGCGAAGTTATTGTAATTAAAAATTGGGTCTTCATGAATATTATTCCATGATGTATAAAGCAATTTCAAAAGATTTCCGCAAAAAAAAAAAAAAAGATGAAAGAAAATAAAGGAAATCTCTTTTAAATAATTGTCCTCTTCTCTTATAACCGCTAGTACTTTAACTGATAATCGCTGAGAAAAAGATTATTTTTGTTTTTAGAAGGATGTGATTGTGAATTCAAGGTAAGAGCTTGTTTTGCAGAGTTGTGTAACTATTGTTTTAATCTTCGAATGAAAAAAAAACCATTTACGGATTATTTTACTTGGGTATTGAACACTGCTTAGAATCCTCTAAGTACTGGTTTTTAATTTATGAGTTTTTATTGTGATGATTGGATCCTGGAAAAATGCTAAAGTTAGATTTTATTTTTGCTATGTTGATACGAACGCTGTTTTAAGAATTTAGATAATCTCTCCTAAAATTCTGAAATTCCAGAAATGTAGTCTTGCGTAGAAGAGAGGACGATGAGAGCTCATAAAAACGTATTTTCAATTTTTTCATAAAAATCAAAATCATCAAGTCTAGCTGTGTTTTATTCGTCTAATGATTCCAGTTGGAATTGTGATATTTCAGAGGACATAAAATCCCAAGATTAATAAATAATTTGTATCAAAAACAGCTCAAATAAAATATTTCGACACATAGTAATTTAATTTAAATTTTGTTAACATTGATTTTTTTATAAATATATTTTTCTCAATCAGGTGAAGTTCAAACAAGCAGTTTTTCAATAGAATAATTGATAATTCCGCTATCTATTAGTACGATTAGAAACTAAATTTGAAAACAAGAACGCGTGATATCAGTTTATCAGACACAGGTTTAGATGTGAAGCAAAACACTAATGAATGATAATTTTGATGATCCCAAATAGGATCACTGGGACTGAAAGAGGTGAGTCTTTATTTATCTCGCCCATAGATAATCATAATAAATTTTATGTATAATTATAATAAATGACTATAGTTACAAATTGTTTTTGTAATTATTAAACAAGTACAGGTAAAATAAGTATTAGTAATATATAACCTCCTGAGACCTGGCATCCAATAAAGTGGATGTTTTGCTTTTTCTCCCTGTTGTGACAGATTTTATTTTATCAAGTAAGACATGGACTGGAATTATAAAAGAGTAATAGGAAATCACTTTTTAACTTTGAGACTTCGGAAACGGTAGTTTATTTGTTTACAATATGGCAAAGAACACGAGACAAGTTGGGATTCGGCACTCTCGCTGTTGTTTTGATTTTCACATTATTTTTTCTTTTTTAATATAGTTCTAGGATTTTTATACAAGTTTGATCTCTTTTCTTGTGTTATTAGTAATGAATAAAATTTTTTGTTTATCTATGTTTGTGTAAGTATCGCATAGTTTTACTGTAGTTATGACTTACATACATTCAAATGGATGTGCCGCCCAGAAAAATTTAAAAATTCAAGTTTATTAATTTTTTGAAAAACATTATTTTTAATGCCCAATTGTTTAGAAAAACTAATAGTTGAGAGAATATGTGTATTTTATTTGGTTCGGGTCTAAGGAGGATAACTATATGTATCAAGTAACATTTCAATTTATAATATTCAGAAACAACCATGTTTTTTAAAAAAGTATTAATATTAACAATTATTTTAAGATCGATAAATATTTGATCTACAGTTCTTTAAGTTTGCAAACGCTAAAATGATGAATAAATCCAGTGCCACTCAAAGAACAATCACATGAACAAGAAGCCGAAAAATTACCTAAGTGTGCAGCCCTTCTAACAGACTGGACGAAAGATGAAAGTTTAAAAATTCATAAGTGGCCGTCTAATAATAAGTGGTCTTCTTTTAGAATTTCCAGCGGAAGGGAGAAATAAAACTAAATTACTTATTTATCAGAGGGAAAAGGAATGGTTCCGTTTGAATAACTAAAATGTCTATCACTTTGACCAGTACATCAATGTATCATCAATTTTGAGAGCGATTGATGTAATGTTTCTGTGGTTCATGTCTGAAAGTAATTCTTATCAAATGAGCATTAAAAATATATTTTATTATTCGAAGAAATAATTTTGTTCTTATTATTTTCTTGAATTACTCATAAGCTTAAAAATAAATAAATGGGGGTTCCCTCCCGCCTATTTTTTTCGCACACTATTTATATAAAACTTTAAATATTTTTTGATAAGAAATAATCCAACTAATATGTAAGAATGTCCTCCTGTTTTTTATTATGAAAAATATTAATTAACTAAATAATACATAAGTAATAAAAACCCTATGAAAACTAATCAAAACAAGGAGTGGAGCTGGAGCGGGTCCGAAGCAACTATTTAGAGTTCAGATGATTGGAGCAACTCAGAAAAGTTGCTGCTACAGATCCCTGATCATAACACATATTTTATGATTAAATCGAGAACAAAGTTGATCTTGTCCTTGCTGGGGAAAGGTTCCGAAGCACATATCCAGAAGTCGGATCGGAGCAACTCAGAAAAGTGGCTGCTACAGATCTCTGATCATAAAACACATATTGTACAATTAAATCGAGAACAGAACTAATGTTGTAATTGCTGAAGTTAAGTGAAATTTTGCGTATTAAATTATGCTTATAGTACTTTAGTTGAAGCATGAACTATAGTAGAACTATTCATAAAGTAGCTTTACATGGTGTGCATAATATTTATATCGCATTACAGTGTCGTTAAGTCTCTCACTTTCTTTAATAAATAAATAAATATTCAAACAAATACACATATAAATCAGTAAACAGATCTAAACAAGAAAGAAAACATTGCTTTACGGATATTTATCACAATTTAAAGTGACTCCAATCAAAGACTGGAAAAAAAAATCAATGATGTTTATTTTAATCATAAGCGTCTTAGGTATCGCATCAAAGTTTTATTCAAATATCGAGAAAATCCTGTGAATAGGAAAAAAAAAAAGAAGCAAAAGAAAAAAAAATGTCATTCTCTTCATAAAATTGTTACGGTTTCAGTAAGTGCATTTTATGTCAAACATCTCCAAAACGAGCCAAATTTACTTATTGTTGTCTGGCTGTAATCCTACTTGTCAGAATTTTCTTTCATATTGTGTCACTGGCTCCTCGCATTAAGTTTCTGAAATTGAACTTGCGCATGTGTGAGTTTGCTCTTATATAAAAAAAAAATAGTCAAAATATCAATTATCATTAATATTTCTTCTTATGTGACAGATTAAAGACGCATTTTTATATTTTTTATCCTAAATGATGAGTTTAATAGATGAAAAACATAAAAAGAGCTAGATATTGTGGTAATGATTATCATTTTAAATCAATACTTGAGGGTTTTTTCTTTCTCTCTTTATTCGTGTTTACTTAACTAATAATGCTTATACCATTTTAGAAGGAATAAATAATCTGATTTTTGCATCAGTTTAATATTCTACTATTAAATAATGTTGTGTTTATCTTGCAAAAGTATATTTGGTGCAAAATATATGAATTAAATTCTACTTGTACATTGCGCTGTAAAAATACTTATTACTTATCAATCATTTGTTCATTAGCTAAAAGAAATGCATCAATTGTGAAAAAATACATAAATCAAAAATTTAAAACAAAATTATTTATTCATGATATTTTACTTCCTGAAAAATCATCGTAATTCTAGATTAAATAATTATACTTTAAAAATGAACACATCATATGAATTAAGTAAAACCCTGATTTGGCCAAGCATTATAAAAATATGTATTCATTTATCAATCATAAAGGTAATAAAAGGGTACAACCTGTGCGCCCACTGCAGTAACGGATCCTCAGTTAATTATGAAACATCATATTGATCGCTCTATGTAACATTTCATGCAATATCATAAATTATAAAAAACTTGTAATGTTGTGAACCAAAAATTGTGAGTTTTTAAGTATTTAAAAAAAAATCCAGTTCAATGTTGCATAACTATAATACTTTTATTAAAAACGTGTATTCCATATAATTTTTTCTGATGCGTTTCCGCATATTAATAATTCATTTTAGATGTTTTTGGTAATTATTATTTTTTAGTTTTTAATAACTACACTATACTTTGGGAGTTTTTCTTTAATTTTTTGCGAATAATGACAGTTAGGAATCTTGGCTATATTTCTTTATTTACATTTATTCACTTCGCTGCCTATTTACATATTATTTACAGTGGTTCAATTTCCACATCATTGAGTTCTTAGATGTTTCAAAGCTACGGGCACAAGCTCTCCCGTTACGACTACAGTTCTTTGGTATTTCTTACGGGCACCAGCTCTCCCGTTGCGTTTCGTCTGGATGGGCGCAACTCCTCCCTGTCCAGCATTCGAAGATCTCCTGCTCATCCGACCGCAACCTCGTAGGCAAGCGAAAGTCGATCTCCCCGCCCCCGCTTCTGAGGGCAGCTTATATAGGGGGTGCCTGACCTTAGGCCGACATTGAGGGCAAGGGGACACACGTGCACCATTTCCTGTCGTGTGGACCCCTTCGTCCTGTCACGTAGGCCCCGTAGGTTTGCCGGCCTAGGCCTAACCTGACACCCCCCGCCCAAAACTGACTACTGGGCTAACAGCTCTGTAGACAGTCCAGCAGAGGTACATAGGGAGTCCCCTAAACCATCTCCCTCCGAGAGCATACCTTGGATGTCACCATCCCTCTCTTCATCATTTAAAAATAACCTGGAGAGCGCATCGGCATTCTGGTGCGCTGCCCCTTTACGATGGGTAATTTTTAACTTATACTTTTGTAACGCGAGGGCCCACCTCTGTAACTTCGGACTTGGAGATGCATTCTGTGATATAAAAGTTAGGGGATTATGATCTGTAATTAACTCAACCTCAGCCCCAAAGGTCCAGATCTCAAATTTCTTTAATGCCCATACCGCTGCATAGGCTTCCCTTTCCGCCACTGCCCAGCGCCGCTGCGCCTGACTAAATTTGACACTGGCGAAAGCAATCGGATGTGTTTTTCCATCCTCCCTTTTCTGAGCTAAACATGCACCGGCCCCGAAATCACTAGCGTCCGCGTACACGATGAACGGGCGACCCACCTCCGGCGTATACAACGCTACTGCCTTACACAGCAGTTCCTTCAACTGTAGGAACGCTTTCTCCTCTATCTCTGTCCACGGAATTATATTCGGTACTCTGCGCTTGGTCAACTCAGTCAGTGGCAACGCCACTTCAGCAAATTTAGGAACATAGTCCCTGTAATAGTTGAATAAACCTAACGCACTTTTCAATTCTTTTTTCGTAGTTGGGGACTTTAAGTTTTGAATTGTTTTGATTTTGTCACCATCTGGCTCATGCCTCCCTGATCCTATTTCATGCCCTAAATACTTTACTGAATTAAGAGCAAAGTGACACTTTTTTTAATTTACGGTTAAACGTTTTTCCCTCAAAGTGCCCAACACTGCATCCAGATGTTTAAAGTGTTCTTCAAGTGAACCCTTTGTGAATATTGCAATGTCATCTATGTATGCCCTGGCATATGCTTTATGGGATTCTAACGTTTCATTTAACACTTTCTGAAAGGTCCCTGAACTCCCAATTAACCCAAACGGCATGACCAACCAATCGTATACACCACGATGTGTTACGAAAGCTGTCAGTGGTATGGCCTGTTCCTTTAACGGTATCATCACCCTTTCAATAGATCTAAGGTGGTTATATAATTCGCTTCGGCAACTTTATAAATCAGTTCCTTTGCATTCTCCATTGGAAACGCAGGTGCGTCTGTGATAGCATTCAGCGCCCTGTAATCAACGCAGAGTCTAATTTCCCCATTACGTTTGGCAACGCACACTATAGGGTGCGCCGCTGAACTTTTACTCGGTCGTATTAGCCCTTCCTTTAATAAATCTTGTATTTGTTTATCCACGGCATCTTTTAACGCTTCAGGCACTCGGTACTTATTAATTTTTCCCAGTACCGCTCCCTCTTTTAATTTTATTTCGTGCTTCCCCACTCGTGCTGTTTGTAGCTTATTAATAAATAACTCCTTGTGTTTTTCAAGCATTTTGCACAATTTAGGTTTTTCTACCTGACTTAATTTCACGCAATTGTTTTCTAGATTTTCCCGTATTTCCCTAATCTCTTTGCAATCCGCTTTTGTTGGCACGCAACTTATGTCTCCCATTTCTCTATCTTCTTCAAAAATTACCCCCACAGCATCTACTCTTTGTTTGAATAATCTTAGTTTGTTTGCGTGGACGTGCTTCTTGCATCCATCCTCCAACTGTACCATGTAGCTATGCGGTGGTATTCTTCTGATTATTTCCCCAGGTCCGGTCCATTTTGCTAACATTTTACTAGAGCTATCTGGGATTAAAATAATTACCTTGTCCCCTACCTGATATTCTCTAAGTTTTGACCTTTTGTTATAGTACCTTGCCATATTATTTTGATTTTCATCAGCGGTTAATCGAGCTGCGTCTGCCGCTTCCTCTAGATTTTTCCTCAGTTCTAACAGATATTCTGCCGCACTTTTACTCTCTAAATTTGGCACCCATTCTTCCCCTGTGAAACTTTGTTTTAGAATTGACAAAGGTCCCGTCGGATCCCTCCCGTACAATAACTTAAACGGTGCTACTCCCGTTGTAGCATTCGGGACTTCCCTGTACGCACACAATAAAAACGGAACTTGTTTATCCCAGTTTTTAGGGTCATTTTTCATGACGTGGTATAGCATACTCCTCAGTACACCGTTCCACCTCTCTACTAAACCATTAGATTCCTTATGCCCCGGCGGCGAGAACCTTGGAGTCGTTCCCAAAATTTTTAGAAATTCCTTCGTCAATTCTGAAGTAAAATTGGTCCCTCTATCAGTGCATATCCTTTGCGGAATCCCAGTCCTCGAAAATATTGTTAACAACGCTACACACGTTTCCTTAGCAGTTAACCCCTTCAATGGTACACACTCAGGCCATCTTGTATGCTGATCTATCATCGTCAATGCATATCTATGACCCCTTCCTGATTTAATATCCAGTGGCCCCAGAATATCACAATTAACGACCGAAAACGGAATCTCCGGTCTTACAACAGGCGTGATAGGTATTCTATCCGCTGTCCTTAATTTCCCTCTAAACTGACAATCGACACACCCGTCAACATATTCTCTAATATCCTTATTCATGGCTGGCCACGCAAAAGAATATTTTATCCTTTCTGCAGTTTTACGAAACCCTAAATGTCCTCCGAACACTGACTCATGAGCTAGTTTTAAAACTGTATTTCTTTTTTCTAACGGCAATACTAATTGCTCTACCTTGCTTCCACCTACCGCCCCCTTACTGTATAGAATTCCATCTATTAACATGCAATTTCCCTTTCCTTTCTTAATTTCATCCCAAATGAATTTTAACGTCTCACAATTTCGCTGCTGAAATTTAAATTTTTCTCTTTCCGACCGTGCTCCTAATTCGGCCTCTGCACTCCGCAGGGGTTCCTCTTTCCCTTTCCCTGGTGGCACTTCATCACAGTCAACCGCGAACACCCCTTTTTCACTCTCCCCCTCTGTGCTTTCTTCATTTACCGGACAAAGACTCTCGGCTTGGGTCTTAAGTGCTTCATGATCCCCAGGGGTCAGCAACAAAGTTCCGTTTAATTTTGGTGTGCTCGCTACCGTTACATAAATTTCTGGTTTTAATTGTTTGAAATATTCATTTTCTAAACTCAACGGAATATTTATAATATCAGCTTCTATATGCTCACCAAATGCCGGCTCTAATAATATTTTACCACTTGGTTTTATATCAATTTCTTGCAACAAATTCTCATTTATTACGGAAATTTCGGCTCCACTGTCAATTATCCCTTCTATTCCTTTGTTTCTGTAATTAACCTTTACCTTAATAAGATCTGTCACAATATTTTCTTTTCCCTTTACACTATTCCCCAACAATTCTTTATTTATTTTGGATATAACCTTATTTTGGTTCTGCCTTTGCTTCTCTACTTCCGGTTTTTCATTAATTATCTTTACTTTTCGTGTCCTTATCCTATCCCTATTTTCTTTACAGTTTTTCGCGATATGACCTTCCATTTTACATTTATAACAAGTTACTTTCGCTATCGCATCATATCTTTCCATTTTGAACTTATTCCTCTCCTTTGATTCCGGATTGTATTTAGTTTTAATTGAATAGGAATTTTCCATAGTCTTTTCATGGATTTCCGCTAAGTAGGCCGCTTCACTAAGTTTAAAAAACTGATCCTTCTCCTGAAGCCCTACATAGCGTTTAGTTTCTAGTGGCATCTCTGCTTTTAGCCTGTCTACTACTATTATGTTATTAATTTCTTCTGCCGTTTCCGCATTTTTACTTTTAATGCAAAACGCCCATAAGGAATTAATTCTGTCCGCGAATTGCGTCCATGACTCATTCGGTCTCTTTTTTGCCTGATTAAACTTCCTTTTATATTCATCAGGAGTTAACCTATTATGCTTTAGAATTTCCTCTTTAATTCTCGCATACTGATTTAATTCCTCTGCTTTCAAGTTTACAAATAACGGTCTCACTAAATGACCTAGCAATGGTACAATCAACCTCCCCTGAACTTCCTCTGGAACCTTTTGCGAAGCAAAAACCCCTTCCACTGTTTCAAAAAACAAGGGTAGATCTCCAACGTCCGAAGGTACAGGTGGGATTAAAGATTTCAAAACACAAAGATTTCAAACAAACTTTCCACATTATCCATAATTGGATTTTCTCTTTCTCTCTGTCTAAAATGACCATTGTTTTCTTGCTCTAATTCTAGTTTTCTAATTTCTAACTCCTTCTCCCTTAAAGCAATTTCTTTCTCCTTAATTTCTAGTTCTTTCAATTTTAATTCTAATTCACTAGTACTAGCCCCATCCATTTTGCTATTCTTACTTTGACTTCTCAGTACAGGTGACATGCAAAGCAAACCCCCAAAACGGGAACAGTTTAAATGTGGGGACTTACCCTAAACAGCAATCTCTGGATCTCCGCACGTTGACCACGCGTTGATGTCTCAGCGATGGGTTTCCCTTTCACTACTCGCTCCTCTGCTCCAGGCGTTACTTCCGGTGTCCGTCAGTCTGCAGGGTCTCTCAGCGTCGTAGTAAATTTCCCTCGGGTAATCTCGTAATCTCCGGCACTTTTTCCGAGAATATTCAGCTCACCAGCAATCCTCTTGCTATTCTTCACTTTCTCCGACGAGGTCCCTTCATTAAGCGATAATTCGTATCTTTTTATCACTTGTAGTTTCTTTCTCAGGTTGGGTCGGATCCTACCGTGGTGCGCCAGTTAGGTTTCTTGGCTATATTTCTTTATTTACATTTATTCACTTCGCTGCCTATTTACATATTATTTACAGTGGTTCAATTTCCACATCATTGAGTTCTTAGATGTTTCAAAGCTACGGGCACAAGCTCTCCCGTTACGACTACAGTTCTTTGGTATTTCTTACGGGCACCAGCTCTCCCGTTACGTTCCGTCTGGATGGGCGCAACTCCTCCCTGTCCAGCATTCGAAGATCTCCTGCTCATCCGACCGCAACCTCGTAGGCAAGCGAAAGTCGATCTCCCCGCCCCCGCTTCTGAGGGCAGCTTATATAGGGGGTGCCTGACCTTAGGCCGACATTGAGGGCAAGGGGACACACGTGCACCATTTCCTGTCGTGTGGACCCCTTCGTCCTGTCACGTAGGCCCCGTAGGTTTGCCGGCCTAGGCCTAACCTGACAATGACAATAACATTATTAAAATATTAGTGGGAAGAATAAAAATCGAGTAATTGTGGTGTAAAGTTGATGGTATAAAGTAAGCTGTTTATTCTTTGAATCTATCTACTACCTTAATTTAAAAAACTACTCCAAATTTTAAATCTCCAAGGATTTTTTCCCTAACTATTCTGCCCCCAATATTTATCACTTGCTTACTTTGAAAAATTGGTATTAGAACAAAAGTTATCGCTAAAAGTGTCTAGCAACCAAGCAAGAATAAGCTGCAGTCACGACACAGCTGTTCGTTTGTTTACATTGCGATGGCTTCTATTTTGTTTTCTGTCTTTGTCAGCGTTTTGTCAAAAAGAAGGGCTAATATTGCAGTCAATGAGGCTATGCAACTAAAGAAGGGTGTGTATATGCAGCTGGTGTATTTTAGTCGTGTAAGCGTACACAATGTTTTAAATATTTGGTTTTATAAGGTAAAGTTAACTTTGAAGCTGTTTTTCTCAAAATTGTATTTTTTGATATTGTGTGCACTCCAATTTAAAAACGAATTATCATGGAGCCTTAAAATTTATATACTACTACTTTTCGCGTATATCTTCATGCTGTACCTAAATTTACATTCATTCCCGTCATAGATTTTTTTTTAAAATTTAATTCTTAAATTTGTGGCATATTTAGTAAATTATTTTTAAAAAGCTATTAATTATGTTAATGAGTTTGAATACACATTTACATTTAGGTACATTTTGTAATATATAAGTGTAAGAGAAAATATATGAAATAAAAATGATATATTTTCAATAGATTTTTAAAAATCTTGCACACAAAATGCATACAATTTTATATTGTTAAAATGTCTTTATTGGTGATGTCATTTAATAAACTAATATTACTATATATATATATATTGAACATTATTTTTACAAAGAAAAAGAACGCATGAAAATACAGAAATTTTTATTTTGGTATAATGTTCATTAGTTTTGAAGCCACACAGCTTTTTCTACAACTTTAAATCTAATGCTTTTAAGGCCGCTCAACGTAATCCCTTAACTTTACCATATTTTGTACTTACTTCTAACTTTACCATATTTTGTTATTACTATTATTTGAAATTAAGGGTCATTCCACAGAAAGTGGTCCTATGTGACTCAAAATTCAAAGTTGCGCAATATTAAAAATGAAACATATTTGGAATCTAGAAAATGTGTATTTTCCAAAAATGGGGATATTTTTAGAAAATACTAAACAATATTTCTTAAAATTTTAAAAATAAGTGGAACATACTGATTTTTTTTCATTTGTTGCATTTTTTGCTAATGTGTATTTTCATGGGCATCTGAGAATATAAAATATCATTAAATAATTATTACTATGATATATCACTGTATAAACATTTAGTCTTTCATATAAAATTTTGAAATTTTAACTACCTACATTTTTTTTCTTATTAAAAGTTGCTTAATGAAGGCAAGATAATTACTGTGTAACACACGTAACAAAATTATACATTTTTTGTTATAATAAGCTTAATAAAATAGATTTTTTTCTAAAACTTTATTTTATAAAACAAGATAACGAGTATATTTCAGGGGAAAACTTTAAAGTTGTTAATCACCATTAATTTTTTTTAATAATTAATTTTATCAAAGGTAACACACGTAACGAAATATTACTTGTGTTACATTGTGCTAGGACGCTGAGAAAAATATATTTAGAAATATTTTTCTCTGCGTCCATATCAATAATTTTTTGAAGATGAATTTTAAAATGTTTGGTTCTTGAGTGGGAATGCAGTATGGTGACATCTGTTGCTGTCTCGCCTGGAGTATTGCTGGTTTTAATTAGCAACCACTCTCGAGCGCAACAGGGGTGCTCCTATCTGTTGTGGGAACTTCCTGTTTTTTTCGACCTGTTGTTTACAAAAAAAGGGTCATATGTTCTCGAATGTTCCCGATATGACGTTTAATGGATATAACGAATTAGGTTCGTTCCGCGGGAATTATTTTAACTCACGCCCAAAATGTAGTTAGCAAATAATATGCTTTCGAATTTCCCTTGAACCAGTTATTTTTATGGGGGCGGGTTTTGTATAACACGCCCAAAATCCGAGTTTTCCTCGGATGTATTTTTTTTTCAAAAAAGAGAAGGGAGATAGATTTCGACAGAGAAAGATGAAAATATGGTAAGCTTTAATTTTTCATTCAATCTTAGGTGACAATTTTTAGAAAGGATGATTTTAACGAATATGTTTACCTTTATTTTGTATCCATTAAAACCTAATCAAAAAAAAAAAACTTAATTAAATGAAAATTGAAGTTGAGAAATGTTTACGTTTAATGAATTTAAATGAAAATCAAAGTTGAGAAATGATTAAATTTAATGAATTAACTATCATGTGAGTTTTCCGTGATGATGTAAAAATTTTGTAAATAAATATTGTCCATGTTAAAAGTTTTCTTCTCTTTGAACATTTTGATCACCAATACATTTCATGACTGTGTTATTATGTTTAAAGTTTTGCACACTTGCGAGAACCTTGGGTAAAAGAAAAAAAACACAACGCAAATTATTAATTAGGAATAAGAGAAAAATGATGTATGGAGGTAAAGAAAAAAAAAGAAAACTATAAATATGAGAGTAAAGCAAGTTATAACACGCGCCTGCAAAGTGGTGCCGTGAAATTGACGTAGTGCAAAACTTTAAAAATGGTAATGAAATGCAGTGATTGAATTGTTTGAAAAGAGGTAATTTTTTTCTATACGAGAGTAATTTAGATTATTGCCATGCTCTTTGTTCTCTTTACATTTGTTCTCTATATTTTGACTATTTCCGACTTTATTCGATTTATTTTGAATTAATGCTTTTGATGTGTCAATACTCGTGAATTTTTCTTTTGAAACATTTGTGTTAGTTTAGTTTGGAATAATTAAATATGGATAAGGAGGATACCCCAATTTTTGCCAAAATGGCCACTCTACAATTGATCCCTCAATTTGACTATGCTACGGCTGTAACACCTAAATATTTTATTGATAATTTTGAGAGCATTAAAAATACTTCAAAATGTGGACCAGAAGAAAAACTGTTAGTTTTGAAATCGCGTATTCGTGGAGATGCACTAACCCATATGATAAATTCTCCGGATTTATCTACTGAAACAGATTATGGAAAATTTGTGACAAAATTTTTAGAATACTTTGACTGTAAACAAAGTCTTGCGACACGTCATCAACAATTTTCTACTTGTAAGATGAACGTAAATGAGTCAGTAAAATTATATGCAGCTCGGGTAACTAATGCAACCCATGTGTTTTTTGGCGAGGTAGACAAAATAGATGACAGTGTAAAAAAAATAATTGAGCAAACAAAATTGTCAAAATGTTTAGAAGTTCTATTGTTGAAACATAAAAAGGATGTTATTACTGAAGACCCGCAAACATTTACTGAAGCGGTAAATTTTGTGGAATTGCTTCAAGCACATGAGGAGTATTTTTTGCCAGAAAATATAAATTATGTAAGAAAGGAAAATTTCTCCTCAAATCACGATGAATTGCGAGAATTTTTCGAAAAACATACCGAACAAACAAATAAAACAATTGCAGCACTAATGCAGCAAATTGCAAATCTTAAAATGGGACCCATCAATCAAAATCGCACCAATTTTTCAGATGAACATCGGTTTCATGATACTGAGCAGACGGGGAGACAAAAATCTGACTATTTCAATCAGGAAAATACCGTTCCAAAATCCTTCGCATCTTCGCACAATAGGCAAAACACTCGGTATCAAAATTCACGAAATTTAAAATGCCAAATCTGTTATCGTAGCAACCACGAAACTGTCGATTTCTTTTACAATAGACAATCCCCTCCCTTTGACTATCACAGGGGTCATTCACTACGTTCGCCCCAAACACAAGCTCCTCGCACTCGTCAACAGTATAATAAGCAAAAGGAGTCCATCTCCTTGGGGAAAACATGACTCTTCGGCTAGTCGCTTTAAAGATAGGGACCATTCGAAGCCTTTAAACTGAATAGGGGAACAAATGATTTCTTTCCAGCGGCGACTTGTTCCCTTCTCAATAATGATTTCCCAGACAAGCCGCAAAATGAATTTTTGTTATCAGAAAGCATCGTAAATTCTTAGATTCTAGAGCATAGTACAAAGGAGTATTCTTTACCAGTAATAGATGTAAAATTTTCTGGTTTTAAAACGATTTGTCTCGTAGATTCCGGAGCATCTACTTCGCTCTTAGAAAGATCTGTCTTTGAAAAAATTAAAAATGATCCAGCAGTAAAAAGTGTTTCATACAATGTCAATATTAAATCAATTTCTGGGGATTCTCTCGCGTTAGATGGTTGTTATTCAATTCCTATTACCGTCGGAAACAAGCATATCAGCAATTTATTTTTTTATTTGTCGTAACGAGCTATCATTGCAGTACCAGGCCATTATTGGGTATGATTTCCTTAAAAAGCATCAGTTTACTTTACGACTTGATAACGATACTTTAATATCTAGAAATACCATTGTTAAAATACGTGATGCTAATTCACCAACTTGCAATTCACTCTCTACTGAGTTTGCAAGGGCTCGCACAAAATTTCATTTACAACCCCATGAATCCAAATGTATTGAACTCACTTTACACACGACAACTAAAGAAGGAGATAATATTTTGTTTACTCCAACGTTAAATAACGATAATTTAGAGATTCACGATTCAGTTTGTACAGTAGAAAAGGGAAAATTAATTAGGGTATTGGTTTCTAATCTTACCTCTCATAAAGTGGCATTTAATAAAAATACACGTTTTGGGAAAATTGATACTAATATAGAAATTAGAGATATTGATCAGATCAAGGAATTACATCGTCAAGAATTAGAACCTTCCGATTTTAATTTATCCCACTTGGATAATGATACGATGTCGAAACTACTAAATTTACTTTTTGAATTTAGTGATATTTTTAGTAAACGTTTATATACCATAGGGCGCACAAACGCCTTACAGCCAATTTTACATGTCGATACTTCACAACTGCCGTCAACACGACCATATTCCGTTCCATACGCTCTTCGTAATGAATTAAAACGTCAGTTAGACGAATTGGAAGAAGCGCATTAAATTGAAAAATCAGATAGTCATATTAGCTTTCCTCTCATTATGATCAAAAAGAAAAATCCTTCGGGAGACCCTAATCTGCAAAAATGGAGATTAGTAGTTGACTACCGTAGTTTAAATGCCCATTTAAAATATCCATGATATAAATTACCTTTGATTAATCATCTTCTTGAAAATCTAAGAGGTTCAAAATTATATACTACTTTAGACTTAGCGTCTTCCTTTTGGCAAATTCCTTTGAAAGTTGAAGACAGAGATATGACAACATTCTCGTCTCCTTTTGGATCATATCGTTGCACAACAATGCCTCAAGGCCTTTCGGCTAGTCCTGAAACCTTTCTTTTGCAAACTCTCGGACAAATTATTAGCTCCTATTTCTGACCTCAAAATTTCAAATTATATCGATGACTTTTGTATAGGTGCGGACGACGCATCCGATATGTTATATAAACTAAGAAAGCTCTTTGAACAATTTAGAACTTTTGGACTAACCCTGAATCCGAACAAATGCTCATTTTTTGTACGAAAAATATAATTTCTAGGCCATATTTTAGATAGCACGGGAATTCGTCCACTGGATTTGAATTTATGCAAAATAAGGGATTTTCCACCGCCTTGTACCGCGAGAAAAGTTCGCTGTTTTATTGGATTAGTCGGATATTATCGTCGTTTTATTCCAAAATTTTCCGAAATCACAGCTCCTTTAACTGATTTGACAAAGAAAAGACAAAAATTTAAATGGACGTTAGAAGCACAAAATGCTTCTGATACACTTAAGCTAAAACTTTCAGAACCGCCAATTCTGGTTCATCCTGATTATGCGAAAGAATTTTTTTTATCTACAGACGCAAGTGATTCTGCATTAGGGGCCATGCTAGGGCAAAAAGATGAGTTTGGTATAATTCATCCTATCGCATATTTTTCAAAAAAATTAGCTGGAGCGCAGCTTAAGTACACTATTATGGAGAAAGAATTAATGGCTATAGTAGAAGCTCTTAAAAGTTTCAAATATTATGTGTATGGAAGGCCCTTTATAATAAGATGCGACAATGCCGCAATTACAAAGCTTTCAAAATTTGAATTGATTTGTCTGAACTTAATAAGTTTACGCATTATATTTCTCTTGGTGATGAATTTTGTCTTTCATCTTTTGCTGTTCCAGTTTCATGTGTCATGGAACTTGTTATTCTAGAATACTCTCGTATTATTTTGAGAATTTAATATATTTTTTTCTAACTTAGAAAAAAAAAGGGTAATTTTGTGGAAATGAATAAAAGGGGAAAATAATGCAAAACGGCATTCAAATGTTATATGTGCCGGTACATAATGTATTAATAAGGTAGGAATGTATTGGAAAAAAAATTTTTTTTTTAGAAATTTACTTGCATTTAATAAATTGAAAGAATGAAAAAATATTCGTTAATTTATGAGATTGTTGCTAGTTTTAAAAATTCAGGTAGTTGTCAATTCTATTACTTATTTTCTTGTCACCTAAAGATTTGAAGGAAATTGGCTTACACAGTAACATGTCGTATATGCTCTCACAATTTTTCATTCTATAGCATAGCATTACATTCATTAGAAGACTTTAAGACTTAGTCCTTATGATGGTAAAATACATTAGTCCTCTGTTTTACCACAAAGGAAATACACCAGTGGAAATATTATTTAGCTCACCATGGATTTATGATTTATGCAACAGTTCTCCCAGTTTTACTTACGTCTGCTGAAGCGCGTTACTCAACCTTATCCCGCGTGCGGCAGTGACTTCACCGACTCTTTTTCGATGACTTTTACATCTGCTGATACGCGTTACTCAACCTTATCCTGCGTGCGGCAGTGACATCACCGACTCTTCTTCGGTGACTTTTACGCCTGCTGACTGCTGATGTGCTTTGCTCAACCTTATCCCGCGTGTGGCGGACGCATCACGTACTTCTCTTCGATGATATCTTTCAGGTTACATAAATGCTATACGCCTTCTGATGTGCATATTTCAGTCCTACCCGCGTCTGGCGGAGGAGTTGCAGATCCTTAAGTAGTGTTCACCAATTTTCATGACGTCAACTACGCCTGTTTCCTTCTTGTTCATCTGTTTTTCCACACTACAACTGCGGCAGGATGAACTCTCCTACGAACCTACGATTATGTTCACTACTCAACTGCATTATTCTCTCATTTTCCGCATCTTGGTCTGAGCATCCTGGAATTTTCACTCATATCGTTTGCTTTCCCTTTGGACTTCGTGGGATCCAGTGAACCTTTACAACGCGTGTGATCTAGTGAAACTTTAGTGCAACGCTTCAAATCCGCAGTATTTTCACAAACATTTTATACCCCAGTGTGATGGGAAATTCATCATTGCTGTGGATATACAAGTGTGACAGATTTTTATCATACATCAAAGACAAACAGAAAAAACTGAATTTTTTTTTTGGAATGACTTTCTTAGAAAACGCAGAATTATTGCGATGAACTCAAACAAATTGACTTGAGGTTACTTTTCAAATAAGTTTGCAATTTTCAAAGTTGATTTTATATTTCAGGTTGATTGTAACCCTTGTGATGAGTTTTTATAATTGCATTTGTTATTATTGTTTTGTTGTGTAGTACATAGCTGTAATTCAGAATTTATTGTTTTTTGTGTTTAACAATTGAACCCAGACATGAAATTTCTTTTCTTTTTTTTCTCCTTTTTTTTCTTTTCTTGGAGTGAGCAATGTATTGCTAGGACGCTGAGAAAAATATATTTAGAAATATTTTTCTCTGCGTCCATATCAATAATTTTTTGAAGATGAATTTTAAAATGTTTGGTTCTTGAGTGGGAATGCAGTATGGTGACATCTGTTGCTGTCTCGCCTGGAGTATTGCTGGTTTTAATTAGCAACCACTCTCGAGCGCAACAGGGGTGCTCCTATCTGTTGTGGGAACTTCCTTTTTTTTTCGACCTGTTGTTTACAAAAAAAGGGTCGAATGTTCCCAATATGACGTTTAATGGATATAACGAATTAGGTTCCGCGGGAATTATTTCAACTCACGCCCAAAATGTAGTTAGCAAATAATATGCTTTCGAATTTCCCTTGAACCAGTTATTTTTATGGGGGCGGATTTTGTATAACACGCCCAAATTCCGAGTTTTCCTCGGATGTATTTTTTTTTCAAAAAAGAGAAGGGAGATAGATTTCGACAGAGAAAGATGAAAATATGGTAAGCTTTAATTTTTCATTCAATCTTAGGTGACAATTTTTAGAAAGGATGATTTTAACGAATATGTTTACCTTTATTTTGACCTAAAACCTA
The DNA here is from genome assembly GCA_038502835.1 of Octonoba sinensis. Classification (NCBI taxonomy): domain Eukaryota; kingdom Metazoa; phylum Arthropoda; class Arachnida; order Araneae; family Uloboridae; genus Octonoba; species Octonoba sinensis. The sequence continues at coordinate 5,131,852 of CM076598.1, read as the reverse complement.
AAAACCTAATCAAAAAAATTAAAACCTAATCAAAAAAAAAACTTAATTAAATGAAAATTGAAGTTGAGAAATGTTTACGTTTAATGAATTTAAATGAAAATCGAAGTTGAGAAATGATTAAATTTAATGAATTAAATATCATGTGAGTTTTCCGTGATGATGTAAAAATTTTGTAAATAAATATTGTACATGTTAAAAGTTTTCTTCTCTTTGAACATTTTGATCACCAATACATTTCATGACTGTGTTATTATGTTTAAAGTTTTGCACACTTGCGAGAACCTTGGGTAAAAGAAAAAAAAACACAACACAAATTATTAATTAGGAATAAGAGAAAAATGATGTATGGAGGTAAAGAAAAAAAAAGAAAACTATGAATATGAGAGTAAAGGAAGTTATAACACGCGCCAGCAATTGCCTGCGTTTTACCGATGTATTATGTCACAGTTTGTTATAAAAATGTTCAAAATGCACTCAAATGATAATTTTATTTAGAACTTATTGAAATTTAAGAATTTGGTTGCTTAAATAGTTATAGAACTAACTCTACACCCATCTTCCTTTATATGACTTAAAGAAATTTCTTATTCTAGAAAATCAATGATTATAATTCTTAGATTAAAATTTGAATAAAATACGCAATGTTTCGTACATAACTTTTTTGTTTAGTGAAAACTATGTTTTCACTCAACTTGCATTAGCAGAGCCAAATCATTAGTTGGAAGCTAAGTGCTAAGTCAAGGCAATAGCAGCATTAATAATAAAATTACACGTTAATTTAAAGCACAAATGAGCAATAAAATGCAGACATATGTTTCGGGATTGCTTGGAATCCCTTTTTCAATGCGACAAGGAGCTTCTAGATGCAAAACATCCAAATGAAGCAGACAGAACAACAAAAACAAAGCTTATATAGCCTAAGAATTATCTGTAAACCAATGAGAATAAAGGCAGCGTGAAGTGGAAGTAGAAGTAGCAGGAAGACACCAATAAGAGAGCAACAAACGAATCCAGTTGAAAGTACAGGAAGTAAAAAGGAATATCAATAAAAATAAAGCGAAAAAGACGACAGCATGCATAAAAATTGCAAAAATAATAAAATAAAATACAAAGAATAAAATTGAAATAAAAATAAGTACAGAAACCAAAACAAAATGCAAAACAAAGTACACATGTATAGGAGGGGGAGGGGAGGAAGGAGAAAAATAGACACAAAAAAGGAAAACAACAAGAAAACCTAGAAAGAACAACAAATTAAAGAAATTTATGCCAGACCTGTGAAAAATAAGGAGTTGAGGAAGAATCATTAACCAAATTAGAACTATTCCTGTTAATATGATAAGCTTCCCAAAAGTCAAGCTCTAAAGGGGAAGAACATTTTTGAATAATTTTACCAGAATTGAAATCAAAAGAGTGGTTGGAATTCCAACAATGTTGAGCAATGCTAGACTTATTTAACTCTTGCTTTCGTACATAACCTTTATGCTCATTTAAGCGAATTTTCAGAGCACGTTTTGTCTGCCCAATGTAAGAAAGGCCGCAACGGCAACTAATTTGGTAAATACCCCAAATGTTAAATTGATCGACAGGATCCTTAAGAGAAGAGAAGGAAAGTTTGTTACTAGGAGCAAAAACGACTTGAAATTGAAACCTTTTTAGGATTTTAGCAATACGGAAACTGACAGAATGAAAGAATGGTAACACAACCAAATTCTTTCTAGAAACCACATTATTGGGACCAGAAGTTTTCTTAGAAAGTTTGTTATGAATAGAATCAATTAAAGAGTAAGAAAATCCTCTATCAACAGCTACAGCTTTCAGATAGTTGAGTTCAATCTTGAGAAGCTCAGGAGAAGAGCAAATATTAATAGCACGATGGACCAGAGCATTAAAAGCCGAATATTTTTGGTTGGGAGGATGAGACGACAGTCTGTGAGGAGGTAAAGAAACAGCAAAAGGTTTACGATAGACAGAAGTAGTGAAACCAGACTCACTCTTAGAAATAAAGACATCAAGAAACGCGAGGCTACTATTAAGTTCTTTCTCACAAGAAAACTGGATATTAGGATCAATGGAGTTCATAATAGAAAGAGCATCATCAATACCTAACAAGTTACTGTCCGTTAGGACAAAACAATCATCCACATAACGAACATAAAATTGAAATTGCAATTTCTGGAACAGTTTTTCCTCAAAATAATGCATATAGAAATCACTTAAAATAGGACTAAGAGGACTTCCCATAGCCAGGCCATCTACCATAGCATAGAATTTACCATTAAATACAAAAGTGCTCTGTTGCAAGCACACACGAGTAAGGAAAACTAATTCCTCAATTTCCACAGAAGTAAAATGGAATTCAGAAAGCCTTTTCCTGAGGCAAGTCAAAGCGCCATCAACAGGAACATTAGTAAACAAAGAATTAACATCAAAAGAGGCCATAACTGAATTATTCGGAACGAAGTTATGAAGTTTCTTAACAAAATCGGTGGAATTTTTAACAGTGAAAACATTCTGACTTCTAAGTGGAGAAAACTTATGGCCTCTTTAATGTTAATTCTTTGTTTACTAATGTTCCTGTTGATGGCGCTTTGACTTGCCTCAGGAAAAGGCTTTCTGAATTCCATTTTACTTCTGTGGAAATTGAGGAATTAGTTTTCCTTACTCGTGTGTGCTTGCAACAGAGCACTTTTGTATTTAATGTTAAATTCTATGCTATGGTAGATGGAATGGCTATGGGAAGTCCTCTTAGTCCTATTTTAAGTGATTTCTATATGCATTATTTTGAGGAAAAACTGTTCCAGAAATTGCAATTTCAATTTTATGTTCGTTATGTGGATGATTGTTTTGTCCTAACGGACAGTAACTTGTTAGGTATTGATGATGCTCTTTCTATTATGAACTCCATTGATCCTAATATCCAGTTTTCTTGTGAGAAAGAACTTAATAGTAGCCTCGCGTTTCTTGATGTCTTTATTCCTAAGAGTGAGTCTGGTTTCACTACTTCTGTCTATCGTAAACCTTTTGCTGTTTCTTTACCTCCTCACAGACTGTCGTCTCATCCTCCCAACCAAAAATATTCGGCTTTTAATGCTCTGGTCCATCGTGCTATTAATATTTGCTCTTCTCCTGAGCTTCTCAAGATTGAACTCAACTATCTGAAAGCTGTAGCTGTTGATAGAGGATTTTCTCACTCTTTAATTGATTCTATTCATAACAAACTTTCTAAGAAAACTTCTGGTCCCAATAATGTGGTTTCTAGAAAGAATTTGGTTGTGTTACCATTCTTTCATTCTGTCAGTTTCCGTATTGCTAAAATCCTAAAAAGGTTTCAATTTCAAGTCGTTTTTGCTCCTAGTAACAAACTTTCCTTCTCTTCTCTTAAGGATCCTGTCGATCAACTTAACACTTGGGGTATTTACCAAATTAGTTGCCGTTGCGGCCTTTCTTACATTGGGCAGACAAAACGTGCTCTGAAAATTCGCTTAAATGAGCATAAAGGTTATGTACGAAAGCAAGAGTTAAATAAGTCTAGCATTGCTCAACATTGTTGGAATTCCAACCACTCTTTTGATTTCAATTCTGGTAAAATTATTCAAAAATGTTCTTCCCCTTTAGAGCTTGACTTTTGGGAAGCTTATCATATTAACAGGAATAGTTCTAATTTGGTTAATGATTCTTCCTCAACTCCTTATTTTTCACAGGTCTGGCATAAATTTCTTTAATTTGTTGTTCTTTCTAGGTTTTCTTGTTGTTTTCCTTTTTTGTGTCTATTTTTCTCCTTCCTCCCCTCCCCCTCCTATACATGTGTACTTTGTTTTGCATTTTGTTTTGGTTTCTGTACTTATTTTTATTTAAATTTTATTCTTTGTATTTTATTTTATTATTTTTGCAATTTTTATGCATGCTGTCGTCTTTTTCGCTTTATTTTTATTGATATTCCTTTTTACTTCCTGTACTTTCAACTGGATTCGTTTGTTGCTCTCTTATTGGTGTCTTCCTGCTACTTCTACTTCCACTTCACGCTGCCTTTATTCTCATTGGTTTACAGATAATTCTTAGGCTATATAAGCTTTGTTTTTGTTGTTCTGTCTGCTTCATTTGGATGTTTTGCATCTAGAAGCTCCTTGTCGCATTGAAAAAGGGATTCCAAGCAATCCCGAAACATATGTCTGCATTTTATTGCTCATTTGTGCTTTAAATTAACGTGTAATTTTATTATTATTGTTTACTTGCACAAAGTTAAATTATTTTTAATAGCAGCATTGTTGTACAAAGTTCAGAAGCCTTAGCAAAATTAGCCGATCAATTAATGCCTGCTACAACTATTTTGCATATAAGTGATGATAAAATCACTGAATTTATTAAAACATTCAATCCATGGGAAAATGTAAGTGTTATCCAAGGTATAAATCCACTTTTGCTAGAATTTACACTTGATATTCTAGATTTTCGCCAACTAATATTGAAGTTCCAATAACAGTCGTTGGTGCTTTACTAAAATATATTTCAGATTATAACAACTGTTATATAATGGTCAAGTTATAAACCATTGCTGGAACGGGAAGTGTTCTATCTTCGATACATTATGGACATAAAAATGCAAATGGACACCTGAAAATACAATATTTACGGGAAAATGCATATCTTGAGTTTCCAGAGAATGATGATTTTGACGAAGTAAGTGTCTCAAGAATTCACTCTGTTTTACTCTCTAAACCAAGGAAATGCAGGGGTAAATTTTTCCTTCCAACTGTGAGCTGCTTCATATGTTAAAATAAATTACTTTTTTATGTAATTTCAAATAACTGTGTCTTTTAGTGAAACATTTGGGATTTTTTTCTTGAAAAATTCAGAAGGTGTAACACACGTAACGTTCTGGTAACACACGTAACGCGCCTATTTCTTCAATTTTAAAATATTTCTTAAAAGAATAAAATTTCTAAAAAAATACTAAAAACATATTTGATAAACTGTCATTCCATGAACCATTTTTTTTAATCCTACTCACACATACATCACAGAAATAAATTTGTATATTCAATGTTTTGAATATGTTGGATTATAAAGGGTAACACACGTAACGAAATTTCATATTTTTTTTTTTAACAAACAGCAAATTTTTTTTTTTTGCATACTTATAACACATGTACTTTTATTAGCCATAATTAAAAAGCCTAAAAAATACCCAACAAGTTTGTTAGAAAGCGCATTAAAGTTGAAAAATGCCGTGTAAATGTAACACATGTAACGAAAGAATCGCCCTTAACAGTCAACAATTATAAACTTGTGTTGGCTTTAGATATCCCAACCCCCAGTATGGATAGCATAAAGCATAAGAAAATTAAGACACACCTACTTTTGTGTGGTAGGTACGGATCGCATAAAAGAAATACCTCAAAAAACAAAAACTGTTCAGAAACTGGAAAAAAAATTGCAACATATTTTTTAAAAATAAATTAAGCATTGGAGGTGTACCGCTTAAAAATTGCATAGAAAATGTGTCAAGAAGTTGCAAAATAGCGAGAAGGTTATTTCTAAGCAAACTAAATAATATATAACACACAAAAGCATTTCTACATTTCTTGTTGGTGGTGAGTTCTCGCATGAAGTGAGGAAGAGAGGGTGCACTGCTCCTGAGTTTAACGAGGCCCTTATTGGTAGGAGTCTGACCGCCGCCCCTTTTTTTTGAACCAGCTCCCAGTTGAGAGACTCACCTAAGGGTTAGCACCTGCAGAAGTATCGGCTCACTTGAGTGTACACAGTCCCAGAGCAACCAGCTGCGAGAGGTGTCACCCTCCCAAACACTAACTTGGTCAATGTTGCTTCACTTTTGATGTTCTGCGGGAACCAAGCTTTTATCGACTGGTCCTTTGCAGGACATTTTTACATTTAATTTTTCATTTTAAACATTTAATAATTTTAAAACGCACAAAATACAATACTGCTCGTCGTAGTCCAAAAGGTGCATCTTTGAACTGGTTTAAAATCGTTTTCCATTATTGAAGATATTACTGTTGTTCCTTATGCTGGTGGAGTTTTACTTAACTTTATCTATGAATTTCTGAATGTTTTTAAATTAGTTTTTCTGAAATGTTTTGAAGCTTTTTTTTCATGAGTTTATTATTCATTCTTTTATAGGTAATAAAATAGATGAAGAAGCTACGGACTAGAAGCTCTCTAATGCAGTGTACTTAAGTCCATATGCTTGTGTAATAATGCGTGACTAGGGAGTTTGATGAGGTGAGACATTTTATGGCAAGGGCTAAATATACCGGAAAAATGTGTGTCATCATTTATGAATATTTGCTTAAAAAGTCCTTATTTTTTGTTTTCCCAAAAGAGTATGAACCCTGTAATAATACATTGCTTGAAAAAAAAATGTAGAATCATTACATTTTGAAACAATATTAATTTCATTAGCAGTATTAATTTCCATTAGCAGCTATAGCAGAGTTGAAAAACACTCAGGTTTTTTTTCAAATGAAGTATCTATAATTACCAAACTTTTGCATAACTATTATCTGCAAATATTTTTAAATTATAAGAAAATGTAATTTAATTGTCTATTAATGATTTGAAATTTATGAAAAATACTTTTTAAATACTATCTTAAAAAAAACAATTATAAATCATAATTTATTATTTTTGCTGCCTAGTTTAATTAAATCCGACTTTTTTACAATCACCACAAGGTGAAAGAATTAAAGTATTATTATTTCTACCATATATTCTGCTTTAGTTTCATTTTGTATAATTTCAGGTATAACCTATCAAAAAAAAGTATGGTTTTATTTCATATTTAAATGGGGTGTGGGAGATTTTTTTTAGATTATAATTTCAATGTCACAAAACACAGGCAGTTGAGAAACTTCTCTTAAAACTTTAACATTATTCATTAGATTTTTCAGTCCACCGTAATCGCATTTTATAATAATTTCTGATAATCTGAGTCTGATGATTAATGACAGAGTTAGTCCAGTTCTGTTACTATTCTTAGTTTTTAAATTGTTATTAATATTATTGTATTTTGTAGCTATAATATATAATAAATTTCATGCATCAGGTGGTGTTGTAAGTTATATTGAGATTCAGTTTGATATAGGTATGTATATCCATTTTTTTTCTTTTCTTTTAAATGTGTCGGAATCTTTAAAAAATCAATTGTAAGTATCAACAATTGCTCCCCAAATTAGTATACTAACTGAAAGCAACTAACACATGCGAAAACAAAAGTCTTCATCTTTTCTTATGCTCATTTTTTGTTAGAATTCTAATAATTTCATAAATTTTAAAGAAATAAATTTTTAAATTGATAATTTATTGCATACAGGATTTTGAGAATGAAAATAACAAACATTTGTAGAATCAATGATATCTTACATGAAAGTGTGTAGCTTTGAATTAAGAAATACAAATTTTTTGAAGTAAATTGGAAAGTAAAAGGGGTTTAATTATAAAATTATTTTAAAAATATTTCTTCTGCATAATTCACCTAGTAACGATAATATATTCAAAATAATCTGCTTTAATTATAATGTGTATAAAAGTTTTATTTATGTATTTTTAATCTATAAATCATGTCAAAATATGGGAAGAAAACGTCTTATTCAACTATCCTTGTTCTATGGCAGTGGTTCCTAACCCTTTTGCTAATCACGAACCCATTCTAAGATCCCAAAGAAAATGGCGAACTCCTACTGTAGTCGTTTGTAACAGGTAAAAAAAGTATAAAATTTGCTAGAATATTTATTTTCCATGTTTCACAATGGTTCATAGCAAGAAATGAAAAGTAAATTTCAAAAAATCTAAGTTTGAATAAAAAATAAAATACAGCTGCAAGAACATATTTTTTATTATTACTTTTCGTTATTTGTCCTTTGCGAATTATTGATAGAGCAGTAAACATATGTGTACGCAAAAAAAATCTTCAAAAATTATTTTCCCGATAGCGCGAAACAGTTGTGGAAGGGTATGAGAAATATACATACACAATTTTAAATCAATAAATATCTTTCGGTTCCACTTTGGACTTGAAGTATACAAAATTCGAAAAAGTTGTGGAAATTTACTGAATATTAAAATGTACATGTTTTCAAATTTCTCATTGCGATAATGCAGAAAGGTTGGAATTAAGTGTTAAAAATGTGAGCAAAAAACTTAAAATTAATCAATAAAAATCTTCAGGTTCCACATTGGTGTCTAAACCTGAGAAATTATATAAATATAAAATTTTGCATTATTTTTGGCTAATATAAATTTTCGTATTTCCGACTCTTTCTTCGCGCTATCATAGAAAACGTAAGTAATGGTAGGAGGATCAATCATAAGTCCAAATTCAAAATAAATCAATGAATGTCTTTTGAAACTCACTTTGAGATTCAAATTGTCGAAATCAGGTAACAGTAGAAATACGTGCATTTCAAATTTTGTACTTATGCTCGTATACTTTCTATGCCAGTCCACAACTTTTACGTATTATCGGGAAAGCAATTCATTTAAAATGAATCATTTTTGCACTTCCTCTTAATACGTATACAAATTTATTATTTCGTATTTTTTCTTTCACGTTGAAAATTTAAAAAATCCGCCATTGCAATATTATTTTCGCGAACCACCGGTTGGGAAATGCTGTTCTATGGTAAAAGTTTCAGATTTGTAATTTATTTTATTCGGTTGGCATGTTTTTGAATATCAGTTAAATTTTTGTAAATACAGTTATTTTTTTAAAGAATCCTGTGACCCTCAAGAATTTACTTAATCATGCTTTTCCCCTAATTTATGGCTTGAATTCCTTTCTTTTAATTTTTAAACGTGTTTTTTGTGCTCTATATAAGTTCCTATCAATTTATTATATATTATACCATAATTTCAGTTTTTGTGTAATGCTCCATATGAGCTAGAAAAATGTTTACCCACGTAATAAATGTCAAATTCTATTATTGCTGGTATTTTTTTTCTTTTAAATGTGAAGAAACTTTTTAGGAGGTTTCAAAACCCTTAAAAAGCAATTCTTCATGTGACAAATTCATACATACATATAACCATCTCAATGAAACCAAGTTTTTTTTAACTTAATTTAACAATTTTCTGAATGAATTAGTACACAGAACGTAGTCGAATTGATAGTTCATTGCTTGCAGGATTATGAGGGGAAAATAATAACAAAAAGAATTTTTAATTGATTTTATATGTCAGCAAAATTTTTAATTTGAAAGTAATGCTAACATTTTAAATTGTTTGGAAAGTAAGAATGTAAAATAAAATTGTATTAGAAATTTGTTACAATTAACCTAAAGTAAAATAAATTTAAACGTACATAATATGGCGTGCTTGTATGATAGACAATTTTCTATCATATAAGCATCATAGCAAAGTTCTTGTGTACAAAGAATTAAAATTACTATTAGTGAAATTTTTCAATATGATTTTTTTATTTAAGTCATCTTTAGAACATTTATTTAAAATTGATAATACATATTTCAAAATTAATAAAGCAACTCAAAAAATCGAAAATTTTCAGTGTAATTATTTGAGGTCTCAAATTACTAGAAATATCAAATTGCCCTCTTAAAAAATTAATTCAAGATTTTATTTAAGGTTCCATGACGTGCTCAAAATAACTAAATTTACTTGAAAGTATGTTAATACAACGAAATTTGTTATGTTGATTAACGAATCAAAATAACGAATTTTTTTCATTTTTGATGAAATTGAAATAAAAAGTGACGAAAATTAAAGACGCGTTAATACAGAATCGAAATGACGAAAGTTTAGTCATTTTGACGAATTTTTTTCATCAAATAGACATGACGAAACAAGCGACTAAAATTTCGTTGTTTTTGACGAAATGTGTTTCATCAAATACATGACGAAACAAGTGACTAAAATTTCGTTGTTTTTGACGAAACGTATATGACGAAATATTTTTTAGTTTTTGACGAAATTCGTTTCGTCAAATGTATGATGAAACAAATTTCGTCAATTTGACGAAATATTTATTCGTAGCATTTTTCACGATGCCATTTTGTCAAATACGACGAAAGTTTCGTGAGATTTGAGCATGCTTTTCTGAGAGTGCAGATACATTATTACTACACATGAATTTCGCTTTAAATCAAATGACTCCTTTATCACACAACCAGTTTAGTACAATTACCTAAGCGTCGTGCAGTGTAATAGATAAAAGTTACACAATTAAAAAATAACATACGAGAAAAGAAGATATTTTTCCGTTCAATAAAAATTACTGTAGTCATTTATGAGGACATTCATGTTTATGTTTTGTGATAAACCGTAACTAATGTACTAGCTCTTAATGAGTAAAACACACCTAGGACTGGAAATGCAGCATCAAATTAAGCGTTTTTTAACGATTGATGTTATTGTGTTAAATTTTTACTTAACGTTAGCAAACATTGAAATAACATTGCCAAACTGTTAAAAGCCTTTTTAAATTGCAATACAATTTCTAAAAGAATGCAGTGACGAAATACTACAAAAATAAGTGCAAATGTTTAATTAAAAAAATCATTAATTTCTAAAATATTGTTGCATAAAAAAGATCTGTACTGTTATTTTTTTCATAAACGTTGATTGGATACTCCTGATTCTTATGTTAAGGTGTCATGATCTTCTCAGGCGTTTTATTTATGCCTTTACTCGTCACTCCTTGTCAAATTTCACTTGGGTGTGTGCATCAGTAAGCAACATATTCTAGTTATTGACACCTCTCCCCAAAATATTTCATTAATAAGGAAAATAATATACTGGTATTTAAAAGCTGCTAATAGACATTTACTTCATGAAATTACTGATTTATTTTGAGTCTACATTGCTCACCATATGGTATTTGTATCAACAAAAATGTTAGTGAGGACTAAACGTGTGGAGTGAAAATACTACCACTTTTTGTGCTCAGCTTACGTGGACACTTAAGATAAACCAATGCTTTTCAATCGTGCTACTTTTTAGTTAATTTCATCAATGTTTCCAAATGGTTAGCACTTTAAATCTATTAGATTTACATAATTAACTAATGAACTCTAAATTTAAGGGCTTTGTATTTTTAATTATAAATAAGCTATGTCAATTACTAGATCATATATTAGACTGTGTACCAATGATTGACATTTTATTTCAGTCACTGGTAGTTTGGTTGATATTCTTTCTTATTAAGTTGAATGATTTTTTTTATTGAGATTTTCCAGAAATTTACACCTCTTTAAAAGAACAGTTGCCAATTACTGGAACAGCTGTGCCATCTACTGGGACAATGTACCAACAATGTAAAACCGCATTTGAACATTTTTAGGTATCTTTAGAGAATCTATGATATGCTTAAAATAAATTTATTTTAGGTTTATAAGTTATCTAAGAATTACTTTGTATGTAGTAATAAGCTTATGTTTAGAAAATACTTTACTTATTGGCACTTTAATACAGTGTCAAACACTGGAGCATAGTGTGTCACTTGGTGACAAAATAAAAGCTTAGCAGTGTCAAATAATGGAGCATTGGGTACAAAATAAAAATTTATTTGAAAAATAATAGCCGAATGGCAAACCTTAACATATATAGGGTCCTGAATGTCTATTAAAACATATATTGATTTTAAAACTATGTAATTTATGATGATTGAACTATGCAAAATGTGATAGATAACTCTAAAGGCGTTCATTTCTGTCACAAAATGAAAGAAATTAATAGCAAGATTCAAAAGGAAAATACAGATACAAAACTAAATTAATCATTTTAACAGTAATTTTTAACTAATTGCCACTCGCTATGGGAAATGTAAACTGATTATTGCGTGCGTTTTTCTGATACATTATGAAGTTATGAATAATTTAGAAACATTAAGTGATATTTGGTTTCGATACATCACTTTAGAGTCAACGCAGCGTAATTGCGGTTCTTTCGCTCTCGGCGGTGTTAATTTGATGGGATTTCTACCACAATGCAGCTGTAAATTATATTTCACTAATATTCTGTTAATGAGTGAATAGTTAACAAAAACGATGTAGCCCACTAGAGTGATGCAATTAAAAGGTTAAAAAAGCATTTGATGGAAGTTAATTGACGTTGCATTGGATCAGAAATACTTGTCTAGTAGACACTTCAGTTTTAGTCACATTTTCCTTCAATTAGAATAGATGCATAGTAATTCGCAGCAATTTATTACTAAGATGGGGTTAAGTAAGTAAATGGGGATATTTTACAGATAATACAATAATTATTTCGTTTCATAATTTGTCGAAACTTCAATTCCATGCATAGGTAATAGCTTAAGAAAACGGGTTTAAAGATTTTTTGAGTATGCATATTATTTTTAAACACAACATAGGTTTATGATGCCAAAATCTGTCCAATTAACAAATATTCATATAGAGTAAACAGTCTATATAAAATTATTCCGAGTTATTGAATAGTTTTTCACAGGCATGCAGAGAGGAATTTGTAATCTGAACAATTTATATTACCAGCGTCTTCTTCAGGATATAGCATTTGCGTAGAGTATTTGTTCATTCAAATGAATATCAATTAACTTAAAAATCAAGATTACTACAGGTTTCCCACAAAAAACCATTTTTTGCTGTTACACCGAATGTTGTGAGGGTCTGTTTGTACTCAAAACATTATTAGCTGTTACACCTGTGACTTTCGTTTTAGTTTAAATTTCACTCAATATTACGCTTTCAGGGTTTAATTATCCCAGCTAAAAAAAACCTGCAAAAAAAGGTAAAAAAAAGTGCATAAAATCTGATCGAATTTGGCACACCTGGTTGTGCAAAAAATATAAACTGAATTGTGCATTATAATTTCGTAGCATGATTGCAAAAAGATGTGGCGCCCGTCTGAGGGTTATATTTTCTGACACTGGAATAAATGCGTGGAAGGAAACAGGGAACGGGCTTTAAACTCAAGATCTATAGTATCGTAGCCGAATACTATAACGCTATGCCACAGACGCCTGTAGGATTGGATTAAACTTGTGCGATTTGATGAGGAAAAATAGAGCAGCCATGGGTCCAAAAAAGCTTGATTCAACGAAGCCTAAAAGGAAAGCAAAAAAAAAATGAAAGCAAAATTAAAAAAAGAACTCGTTGCAAAGTTTGAAAGCGGAACCCATGTACATTTGTTTTCATAGGTTTAAATATGCAACCATCTATCTGTGGGTCTGGAACGGATTAATCCAATTTACATTGTATCTTATGTGAAAAAATAATTTGCTATTCGTACAACTTGCTATTCAAACTGCCTCCTAAAACGAATTGTGTACGAATAGCGGGGTTCCACTGTATAGAAGTCTCGTAGGTTGGTGTCGTGTCCTTGCGCGAAGCGAGGAATAATGGGTGCCCTGCTCCTGAGTCAAACGGGGCCCGTATAGGCAGGCGTCCGACTTCCGCCCCTTTATATGAGGTCTCTTAATTTTTTGAACCAGTTTCCAGATGAGAGACTGTCACCTGGGGTTGGCCCCCACAGCGTTTCACTTGGAGGAATTTAAATCCATGACGGATTCAACGTGCACCAGCTCCCTTTAGCGTACATGGTCCACAGCAACTAGCCGCGAGAGGTTGTCACCCTTCCAAACACTCACCTCAGTCGATCCCCAGCTAGAAAAAGTGTACACTTTTTTTGCACAACAGTATACATTGTACACAATTTTTACACAGAAAGTGAATAATTTTTGAATACTACAAAAAGTATACATTTTTTGAGCAAATTTTGTGTACTTTTTATGCACACCAAAAAGTGCATATTCTGCGTTTATAAAAACTTTGCACATTTTTTGCACAAAATATTTGTAATATTATATTTGTTTGCGAAAATTGTGCATTTTTTTAAATCTTAACTATAACACAAGTCTGGTTCAATTCTTCAAAAACTTTTTTTTTTCCAAACTGATGGTTTTCTTTCTTTGTACCACATAATTAACTACTACTTGGTTTATTAGGTATATACATTCATCAGGGTATGAGAAAATCTCTAAATTTTTACATGAACTGTCGCTCATGAGAAATTTTATAACCGAATGAAAAAAAAAATTAGTTTACTTTTGCATGTTATTCAGGGCTCAATCAAGGCTTTAAAAATAGTACACATTTTCTGCATACAATACTTGCAATTGTATGTGTTTGCAAAAATTGTGTATCTGTGAAATGCCCAAAAAAGTCTACTTTTCAATTCAATACAAAAAATAATAATAATTTTTATTAATATTTCCCCATTGATGCTCATTTTAAGACTATGAGAAGATCGAATTTAATGATCGAACCAAAAAAAAAGTAGTTTTTCTTAATTGATAACATTCATTATTACTTTTTATGTTACATTCGGATAACTCAATCGCTTATGATAATGAAAAAAAAATGTAAGTAGTCATCTCGTTAGCACATTAATATCTAATAAATGTCTTCAATGATGTAGATTATATTGAAATAATACATTTTAAATTTGCACTTTTTTAATCGAAGTTATTTAATGCTGTTTAAAATGTATATTATGCTTAAATCGAGAAAAAAAGAAAGAAAGAAAAAAGATATGACCGAATAATTGCAGTAAAAATATATTATTTTATTTGAATTATGTGATTTTATATCATTTTGACCAATGATCATGAAATTGTCAGATGGTCCACTATCAGTAACGTAATAAAACTTTAGACAAATCTCATATCATTGTCCATTTTCTTTAGATACTTTGTTGAATGTCACTGAACAACAAAAACTATTTCATTTACAACAACTATCATAGCTTAGATTTCTTCATCTTCATTGCTCCCTAGTGCAACTAACAAAAGATAATCCACCTTCGTAAAAACATAACATAGCATAACTTCTTCCCCAGCTAGCAGAGTCTGTGGCGCAGTGGTTCGACCGTTGGATTGGCAAACGAAAGGTCGTCAGTTCAAACCCAGATCCTGTCTCATTCATTCACACGCTAGGGAAGGTTACTCAGACGATGCACAATCAGAGGTGCCAAATACGCTCACATTTTGTGCACTTTTTTTTTTTTTGCACTTTTTGTGCAAACTTTTTCTAGCTGGGTCTTGCTTCACTATCGGTATTCTGCCAGAACCGATCTTCTACCGACTGGTCCACTGCGGGACATAAATAAGTCCAAAATACAATAGTTGTTGAAAAGGAAGTTTCTATGGTTAGTATCAAAATAAAACAGATAATGATTTAGGAAATTTGTCTAAACATATAAGTTGCCGATGATAGACCATCTGAAAATTTAACTATGATAAGACAAAATGATATTTTATTTGAAGTATGTACTTTTTTAGTTTCTAGTTAATGCATTTATTCCATCATTTTTTTCTCCATACCATTCAATCATAATATATTTTAAACAATGCAAAAATATTTCAGTTTGATTAGCTGTGTTGAAAACAACACATAATGAAATTACTACATTATTCCCTGCTAGATATTACTGTTAAGTAACTTTTATCAGATATTGACTATTTAATTGCATTTTCTTTTCATTATAAAATGTATTTGCAATTCTCTACTTAAAAATTAATAATTTATGTTATCAATATTTTTTGTGAAATTCAATCTTGTCATGATTTCAAAGTATTCCGCCGAACAGAATATTCAGTATTACATGCTATAATATAGGCACCATACATGTATATATATATATATATATATGCATACGTTATGAACCAGAGGTCGATTTTATAGCCTTGTATGACCGGTTCGGCATGCAAAATTTTAATCAGGAAATACATTTCCAAAAAAAAAAAAAAAATTGCTCTACTTGAATTTATCAGCAATAGATACGTGTGTATGTCATATGCACTTTAATAAGTTGTTTCGGAAATGAAAAACATTATTCGAGCATGTATTTTCAAGATAAACATGCCTGTCAGGTAATGTAGAAATTTGAGATTTTTCTAGCCCTGTTATATTTTTCTTATGTAAATATGAGGGCTAGCATCTATACACTGGTATGTATGTCTGTATAATATAGTAATAACTAATCACTCGGTTCAAAACAACTTCAGTTATTTTTATATTGTGTGATATTTATTTATTTATTTCTGAAAACTTCTGTTTTTCAAGGGAAAAAAATAACTGATTTTTGGGGGGGGGGGCGGGGGGATTGAAGAAGACATTTTTTGTGGCTTTTAGATAAATGCACAATTTTTGAAAACGCAGGGAATTACAATTATTGTATGAAAAAAATGTTAACAGTTTTTATAAGCATAAAATATGCGCCGTTTGTATGCCTTAAAAATGCACATAACTGCCTCAAAAGTATATAATTTTTGAAGTATTCAAAATTAACAGAACTTTCCAACTCATTTTTATGCACAAATTGCGTACCTTGTGTACTTTTTTTCAAACAAAGTGCAAACCTTTTCTAGCTGGGATATTTTAAACTCTATGAGCGTTGAGAACTAATTGTTAACTTTTGGCTGCTGTTTTGATTAAAAATTTATTTACTAAGATTGTATGAGTTTAAAAAAAGGTTCAAAT
Organism: Octonoba sinensis; assembly: GCA_038502835.1. Classification (NCBI taxonomy): domain Eukaryota; kingdom Metazoa; phylum Arthropoda; class Arachnida; order Araneae; family Uloboridae; genus Octonoba; species Octonoba sinensis. The sequence continues at coordinate 5,115,359 of CM076598.1, read as the reverse complement.
AATTATATCTTTTGAGGGGAGGTAGAGCGAAACTTAATTATATTTAAACTTATTGAAAATGCTTTATTTTATTGAATTAGTTCTGTATGCATACAGACGCGAACTGGCTCCCTCTGGGGCCCTCGGGCAGGTACTGAAACAAGGCCCCTTAAGGAAAATTTTCCCCAGAAATTTTTTGAAGATTATGTGTCCGGAAACCGTCTTTTGCTCTTTTTAGGGTCTTATACAATATTTAAACTGAAGCGATTTTTATATTAAATAGGAAAAATAATCAAAACAGTGTTTTAAAGTTTTGCTTGACTAATTGTTTACTACACCGAAATTTCATACTATTTTCATTATATCTCACTTACTTATTATATCTAAGCCAAGAGCATTGACTAAATAATAAACTACTATTTATTAAATTAACGAATTTTTTAAAGGATTTTTCCCTTGAGGCCACTGATAAACCCTTAAAATTTCCAAAACTGTTTCCATGGCAGTCCCTTTCAGCTGAACATTAGGGGGATAGAGCCATATAAAGGGTACCCCTTAACTGGAAATATGAAATTCTACCAGTTGAAGGGGGTCCGGGATTCTTCCCCGGGAAAATTTTGAAAACTATATGCAAACTGGTGCATTTTGAGGCCTTAGGAGACGCATTTGGGTCAGAAAAATATTAGGAAAAAAAAGACAAATAAAAACTTTTTAAAGCTTAAACGATTTTATTCATAAAAAAACTCATAAAAAAATAAAAATAGCATTTTTTAAAAATCCGGTCCTATGCCCCCCCCCCCCCTCTTCTTACTAACGCTCATACCGAAGAGACATGTCTCTGCCTTATCAAACGACACTTGCCCAAGCTAACCTCTTCCCCGCTTCAAAAAACCTTGACTTTTTTAAAAATTTCAATTTTTAAATTTTGATATTGCAAAACTTGCCGCCCTCTTAAAACTGCGTTCCCAGGACCCCTTGCCTGCCACAGGAGCCAGCCGACTCATCAACGACGCAACATTATTCAGTATAACTCAGTTTTAAAGTTTTCTACAGTTTATACAAATAAATACTTCTATCAATCAGTTTTAATCGTTAGCAAAATAGCCGATCAATGATCAAATCGGAGCGAAGAAACCAGGATTTTAATTCTTTCCAAAAGTTGAATTTTCAAAAATATATATATATTTCTTTTTTTATTGTATTTTCTTTCTTCTTCGAGGTTTTTTTTTTTTTTTTGTGCATTACAGTTGAATATGCCACCCCTCAGAAGTACTGCCCGCCGCATGGGCCGACACCCCATATGGACGCATATGGACCCCTTTCCCCTCCTCGTTTGGGGGCCCCCTAGTCCGGGGGCCCTCGGCGATCGCCGACCAGCCGACCTGGCCAGTCCGGACCTGTATGCATATTTATTAACTGTTGGCCTATTTAGATATAGGTCTAAGTAAAAAGTTTTTAAATATTAGATTTTTGAGTGCTTTTTTTTTCTTGCAGTTACCAAATTTTAACTCTTATAAATTGTGTCAGTTCACGAACATTTAAAGTTGTACTTACAGCTAATCATCTACATATTGCAGTTTCAGTTTTGTTTAAAAATGGCTTACAATTATTAACTATTGCATCTTATTAGTTTAAATTTTTTTAACGCTTGATAACTGTTCGAACATTTGGGTCTGGGTCTATTGAAATCTTTATTACCAGTAACAGTAAATTTATTAAAAAAACGTCAAAATTTTCCTAATTCTTCCGTGTTACTGTTAAGTGTAGTATCATTGAGGATAATTCTAGTTTCTACCTGTAGTTAAATGATATTTATACTTATTCTCTCGTTTTCAACTTCTAAAAAATATTCTTACTCTTCTTTTTGGAAATTTAATTGTATAAACTCCATTCAACGAGGTTATTTAGCTTTTAAAATGCCATTTTACTATGAATTTGCTTGGAAAAGATAACGTTTTCTAAAAACTTAAAAGAAAAAAAATTAAAGACAGTTAATCATAAGTTTAAAACAAAAGTTATTATTTTTCTCCAATATGCGTAGAAAAATATTTAGTTAGGTTATTATCTACTATCTTAAGCATAGATCTATTTTAAGATTAACCTTTATGCATATCTCTCAACATACTTGTGCTTCCTCTGGGAACAATTTTATGCGTGCACACACTTTCATTACCACCCTCTTCAAAACTAATCACTCTACTAATCAAAAGATAATTAAAAACGTGGAGAATATAGATGCGAAACGCTTGAAAAATCTCCGAGTATAAGATGCTTAAATTAAGTTATTGTCTTCTTTTTCAAATTATAGAACTGGATATTCTACGCTATATTAATTAACTAAGGTTTGTAAAACTGAATTACACTAAGGGGAACTAAATTAGACAACGTATTTAGCTTTGTAGGAGATAAGTTTAATTACTATTCTGTTATCCTGCTTACGACATATTTATAGGGAAGGCGGGGCATGATGGGGAAGCTGACTTTAACCCCTTACAAAGTAAGTAAAGATAAACAAATACAGCCCTTTGCTATTACAGTTTGTCTGTTCCACCAATAAACTACAAGAATACACAGAGAATTTTGAACGTTTGCTACATTTAAACATATATATGACAAATTGAAAAATAAGTACATTTTCCCCATCTTGCTCAATATACGGGGTAAGACGGGGAACGTCATTAATACAACATTAAAGCCACTTATCATTTTCTTGTTTAAGGCTTTCGCATAGAAAACTGATGGGAACTTTTTTGTCGCGATCACTTTCTATTTAAAAATGCACAGGAATCGGCACAGGATTTGTGAACCCAACGACCACTTTAATGCACCGTACTCAACCGCAAAAAAAGACTATTGAAAAACTAAAGCAATTCCCGGAGCCGGGGAAATTTTAGGGCTCCTGCTCCGACTCCCAACTTCAAGGAAAACATGGCTCTCTAGCTCCAGCTCCGTGTCCCTATCAAGAATAATGTATTATCTAATAAAGTTTCATCTCTATACATTCTGACTGTGTGTAAGTTTCATACACACTAAATAATTTGTTAGAAGATGAAATACATTTATAATATCCCGTGATAAAAGAATTAATTTTTAAAAAAGCCCTTCCCGAAAATGGGATTAAGATATTGGGGGCTAACTGATGATCGAGTTGATATAGCCTGTTATTTTTTGAGTGAAAAGTGCATTTTGTGTTGCAAGAATTTCATATGAATTTTTTTTTTTTTTCGAGAAGAAATAAAGTCGGAGGTTTATCTAATGCAGATATTGTTGTTCGAAGTCCGCCCCGACTTTTCACCTTCTTTCTTTAAAACTTTTACCAGAAACTTTTGAAACACAGAAATCACTTTCACTGAAGTTATATAGCACCTCAATTTTAAGTCTGCCCCAATATTTTATTGCTTACTTTTTCGTAAAGAACCGTACAAAAGTTTTTTATTTTTTTACATTTTTAAAAACATTTGTTTTATACTTTTTTTGTGATATTTGTGTGTCATTAAAAGTAGGAACGCATTTAGTTGGGACAATTTTACAAACTCTGATAGAAGGATATGAGAAATAAAGGGATGGAAGTGACAAAATTATGATACTGAGTAAAACGCAATCAAATATCGGATCATATGAAAAGCTCAAAGTTAATTTTTTTCTAAATCACACTGCAGAACAGCACCTGTCACACTACCACTAGCATCTCATGCTTCTAGGTGCCTCATACTGGACTTTAGATAGAAGTCGTCAACATTAAGAGCTTCATAATTTGATTAAAACTAATAACTACTGATAGTATAAACACATTTTACTAAAGCATTCAAACTTTTTAAAGTCATATACAAAGAATTACTTGTTTTCGTTAATTAATTTTTATTGACAAGAGTACATTAATAATAAATAATTCCGAATGATAGTGTTTGAAACAACAATTGTTAGAATTTAGAATATGTATCCTTAAAGTTTCGTCTATTGTCCCATAATAGCTTAAGGTTTTTATTCCATGTAAAATATTTTTTTCATCATAGAAGTTTTCAATAAAGATATTTGATTTAAACAAAAAGTTTCAGTTTTTAGTAATGGTGTGAGCATATGATTTTTCTAAATGTGAAGAAATATTTCAGGCTTTTTCATTTATAAAATAGAAAAACGATTAAAGTACACTCAATGTAAAAATTAAGTACAGACAATTGCTAATTTTTTTTCAGCTTTCAACAGCAAAATAATTCAGATTAAATTTGTTCATTTTCTCTGTACTTATGAGCGTACTATTATTCCTGGTAGGGTTAAGTTTAATTTGAGTCATGCACTTGTATTAAAATTTGTTTATCATTATTATTATTCAAAAATTTTTATTGCTGCGAAAATAGCTTAAAGTGTGTTTTTGCATATTGATTAACATGAAAAATTGTTTCTATGAATGTAACATAATAAGTATCCAAAATTTTTAAGGTCTTTAAAAAAATCCGATTTAAATAAAAACAATCCGATTTCTTGATTTAAAAAAAAAAAAAAAATCACGAACCCTGGTGTTAACTGATGATCGAATTGATAAGGTCTCTGTTATTTTTTGAGAAAAAAGTGCTTTCTGTATTGAAAGAATTTCTTACGCATTTTTTTTCCTAACTTTTTTTTTCTTTTTCTTTTTTCAAAGAAGATAAAAAGTTGACAATTTATCCAATATAATTAGTGTTGTTCGAAATCCGCCGACTTTTCATTTTCTTTGCTTCAAAATTTTATTAGAAGTTTTTGAAACGCAGAAAGCACTTTTCACTGAGGCTACATAACACCTCGATTTTTAAGTTATCCCCCAATATTTTTTCCCTTACTTTTTCGTAAATAACCGTAGACAATTTGTTTTTTATTATTTTTTTTAAAAATTAAAAAACAATTTTTCATACTTTTTTGTCTTGGGACTCGAAAAAAACTTTACCTCCTGGCTGAAAGTAAATCTTGACTTTTGTATGTCATTAAAAGTAGGAATGCATTTAGGTGGGACAACTTTACAAAATCTGATATGAAGGTATGAGTAATAATGGGATGTAAGTGACAAAATTTTCTAAGTAAAACGCGTTCAAATATCGGATCATATTCCCCATGTGATCCGATAGCTCAAAGTTGATTTTTTTCAAAACCACAATGGGGAACAGCACCCGTCACACCTATACCACTAGCATCCCATGTCACAATATAAAGTATTGTTTTTCCTATTTTTTACACTACTTATCTCCAAATTTTCAGTTTTATAACTGACTCTACTTTGCTTCTAGATACCTCATACTAGACTTCAGGTGGAATACGTCAACATTTAGAGCTTTAGAACTTGATTAAAATTAAAAATGTATTTGGTTCTAATATTAGTAGTGATAGTATAAACAAATTTTACTAAAGTATTTAAACTTATTTAATTCATAAATGAAGAAGTTCTTCTTTTTAAAATTAATTTTTATTGATAAGAGTAAGTAATATTAGTTAAAATAGGATAAAACAACGTTTTAAACACAAAATTTCAATTGAAATTGACGACACGTGTTTCGAAATTATAAGGAATTCATTTCTCAATGCAAAGAAATCTGATCTTAGAGCTTATGAGGGCAAAAACATTCTCCAATCATTGCAATTGTTTGCTTAAAACATTTATTTTATCTAATTTTAACTTCCCGCACAAAAGTGAATTTTTTGTTTCAGACCATCTTCAGACCTTCAACCATCTCTTAGTAAATAACAGTAATTATTTTCCATTTCTGGTTTATGATCGTCAGCGTAACTATTTTTTTATACGATTAAATACCTCCTTATAAATTTTTTAAATTTTACCTCCTGTAAATTTTACCTCCTTAAATTTAGCTTAATTTTTGTCATGACAAACGAAAGAAAGTTTACTTCAGACAGTGTTCGACCGTATTTTTTTGGAACCTTGAAATCGGCTCAAAAACCATCTTAAAAGTCATTATAGTGCCTAATTATTTTTTGTAATTGCATCAAAAGATGATTTTAAAGGTTTTAAAAGTATATTAGTATTAAAACAGACCTAAGAGATGCGAAATTAATATTCCATAATTGATAAAAGTATTTTCACACCTATGCTTGTTTTGTGCATGATGTACATAAGCATACCAGGCCTTAAATTGGTTTGTTTCATTGCTGAATTATTTGATGGCTTATTTTGCTACGAGATAAAGCATTTCGTAAGAGATATTTTTTCCGTTTCATTCTAGTTTTATATTTTACGGTTTACGCTTTTCTCTTATGCTTTTCATGTTCATCCTCAAATGAAATATATGCAGCAGGTCCATTATCTTCGAACATTGCTCTAAATGTGGGAAAATATATTAATCATCTCCCGCCCATTAATGATGCATGTTTTCATCTTCATTCAGTTTCATAATTTTATGCTCACATTGATCAACAAATTAACAATCGTTTTAAACAGAACACAGTTTATTTATATAAGACAAAGTAAATTCAGTATCATCATCATTACTTGTACTTATTTATAAGTTTTGTGAACAAATAATTTATTTGCATAGTTGGTACTTAAGTGACATACTTGAAACTAAATCAACAGGGAGACTTTCTGGCTTAGAGAAACGTTATGTGAATTTTTATCAATCCATCGCTTAGTTTTTTTAACCGACTTCACAAAGGAAGGAAGTTATACATTCGTACTGTTTGTACTGTTTATATGTCGTTTTTTTGTTTGTTTGTCCACTCATAACTTTTCCCCGGATGAACCGATTTTCATGATTTTTCTAAATCGATCGAGGGTGGCTTCCCATAGGTCCCGTACCTTCGTTTGACCATATTCGACAGTTAAAAAAAAAGTTATAGGCAGAAATATAGTGATCTTTTTACTTTTTCATACATAACTTTTGACTAAATGAACCCATTTTGATTATTTTTTTCTTTAACCGATAGAGGCTCGTGTAACTCAAATATCGCACTTCAATTTGACTACATTTGTTCTTTAGAAAAAAAGTTACGGGTTAAGAGTAATTATGTTTAATTTTAATTGGAAAGGCTTGGCTTGATTCTTCTTTGTTGGGAAACTATTAATAATTATAAAAGTCGTTGTTAAAAAAGAGTTTGTTGCCATTCAGTAGTGATATTAAAAGTAATTACACCAAGAGTTTGACTGAAGGCTTCTCAGAGGCAAAAATTAAATCCAATCAGTTTGTTTGGTAAAATTGTCGACAGGGTGGCGTAGTGGCAAGGCGCAGGCCTTGTACGTGCAAGTTCGCAGGTTCAAACCTGGCCCAAGTCGGTGGATGCAGAAGATGCAGAAAATCGTCTACGCCCATGTGGTATGATTATGCGGCATGTAAAAGATCCCTTGAGTATCCGTTTGGTATGGATACTCACGGCTAAATTAAATTCCTAGTGCCGTTTGCATCAACGGGAGTTCAGGTGCTCTCATCTAGGGGGAAACTGAGCGTAACAAATTTGCGGCAATGGTACCACACTCATTGTGGTGCCGCTGAAAGGGTTGGTACCAGTCTCTGGGAACGCAGGTCTGCAATGGTTGAGGATCAATACTGCAGCCTATCAGAACGAAAAAATGTTTGGTAAAATTGACTTCAAAAAGAAATTTATCGTACAAATGATTAGTTTTTAGGGCCAATCATTCAAAGAAGGTTTTCCCTTTGATATGGGTTTTTAAAAATAGAGTATTTATATAAAAAATGTATTTACACAAAAAAGAATAAAATAAAATAATTTTTAGAAAAAAATAGAACCGATTTCAAATTATAAATTGCGCTAAAAAGTGAAAAATTGATTAATTCTTTAAACAACATCGATGTAACTTTTAAACATTGTTTTAGAAGTCAGTGCAAAATTATGGGTTTAATTGCCATTACACCATGTGTTCATATTGGAACTGTTTCTAATTCTGGGCCATTTATATTTGTAATTGATTCATGATTACAAAAGTATATATCCTAATTTTGAACCAACTTCTAAAACTATGTTTAAAAGTCACATCGATGTTGTTTAAAGAATTAATTATTTTTTTCACTTTTTAGCGCAATTTATTATTTGAAGTCGGTTCTATTTTTTTCTCTAAAAATTATTTTATTATTATTAATAGTCTTTATAGACTATAACACTTTTCTTAAAAATATAATGAGCTTTTTTCAGATATATACATTTCCAATAAGCAAAAAACTTTTTATTTTTCCTTAAACGCAAGCAACATTTCATAACAGACAACATATTTATTTTAATCACTTCATTGGGAACCCTTGATAACCTTGTTTATGGCACTGCTCACTAATAAAAATGTCCAAAAAGAGTCAATAATTAAAAATAATTGTGACTAATAAATCAACCGAAAACATATAAAAATACTGATTATTTTACTAGATTAGACAAACACCAATTTAGTTCTTCTAATAATGAACCATAACTTGTAGTAATGAGCCAGTTAAAACAGGATGCAATTGTTCACTGGCTCATTATAAGGGAGCAGGATAGAAATCATAACTTCTTGATTAAAATTTGCATTAGCTTTCATTTCAAAATATAATATTTGTATTTACAAATTAAAATATTAATAATGAATAACTAATTAAATAAATAAAACAAAATTAAAAATAAATGAAGATAATAACTGAATAAATAAATACGTCAGTATATACGCAGTTTTAGCAACTCAGAAATGAAACAAAAAAACTAAAATTAGATATGCTTATATGATCACAGTATGTAGAAAACAGGCATTTTTGATCCGATTTCAAGGTTCCAAATCTCTAAAACCATATCTATATCACTCATAATATTTTTCCTACATATTTATATTTAGAAGAAATGGTATTAGAAAGCCAGGTATGGTTAATTACACAAAGCGCTCTATTTTGGTAAATTTTTAAAGGACTGTGAGAAAGGAAACCATAATCAAAATTTAGTTCATTCTTCACAGAATATCATGGTTTTAAAATTATTTTAATACGTTCAGAAAGAAAAAAGCGTAGAGCTAGCTCTCTGCTGCTCCACGTGTTACGCACAAATGTGATGAATGCAACTGAGCTGAAAATAAGAAACTCGTGATTAATGTTTTGCACCACAGTTTAATTCCGATACCACTTCTTCAGACTTTTTATTGCCCAGTGATCAGGACGGTTCAAAATGGGAATTATTGCCTGTCATTGAATTGGACTAAGGCACTTTAATGCGCCCAAAATCTGAGCATTTATAAAAACATATTTTTTGCAAGACGTTTTTAATAAGCAAAATATCTGATGAATAACATTTTCCCTTTTTTTGAGAAAAGTATAAAGTGCCCTATTGAAATAAGTGTTAATTTCAAATTCCTACATATTTATCAATTTATCAGAGGGTTGATCATAGAGCATGTAATCGTACATGAATATTTTGTATACTTGTTGTTGCTACAGTTTCGAAATGGCTTATAAGTAGGGATGTAACGAATATTCGGTCACTATTCGGTATTCGGCCTATTCGGCCTGGCCGAATATTGATAGACTATTCGGCCGAATTGTTCTGCTGCAGTAGAAATGTAAAAAAGTAAAGAAATTAGTAGATTTAAAACATTTAAAAGTGCATTATAGTTATTGCAAAAGAATACATTAGTACATAGTTTTAATAAATAAAAATAATTTAGAAAAAGTACTTTTTTTAAACCTTGTTTAAGGTTTGACTGAGCAAAAACAGATTTTAAAGTTGTAATATTGTATTTTATATTTAGCACTTGTTGCTCCCAAAAGCTGGCAATAGTTAATTATGATGGAAAATATGATAAATTACGTTTGTTATTATTAACAAAGGGGAAGTCAGACTTCGTTTGGGTAGACTGATTTATTGTGAGTATTGAGTATGAGAGAAATGTGAAAAACCTAGAATATATCATGAATATTTATATAGCAATAGTTATTAGGGTTTTTGAAAATAAATGTATATTCCAGTTATTAATTATATTCCTCGTTATTAATTTTTACTAGATCTTTCTAAAATAGGTATGTAAAAAACCCCATAAAATAAAAATATTTACTTCTATAAATTTTAAAATATCGTCATAAAACATTTTCGAGCAAGGTAACAATTTACTAAACAATAGTAGTTCTTTCATTTGACTTAAATAATTAGTGAAATAATGCTAATACCATAAAACCTGTCATTTCTATTCCGCTTGTGAGTGAAATTTTTAGTTTTACTACATTCAAAACAATAGAGAAGATAGATTAATTTTAATTAGTTTTAAATTCTTAACAAACGAAATTAAATCATACATCATAGATTGTGCGTAATTGGTGTTTGACTTTGGGAATAATTTTAAATTTGACAAATACTTTCTATTACAATGATTTTCTAGAAATTTTAATATTCGGTAGCCGAATATGCGGTATTCGGCCTAAGACATTGGCCGAATATTAGGCTTCGACCTAGAAGAAATCGCCGAATAATCGGCTTCGGCCTGGAAGATATGGCCGAATATTCGGTATTCGGCCAAATCACTATTCGTTACATACCTACTTATAAGTAACTGAATAATTATTACGATTTGTCAAAACAGCTAAGCATAGGTTCATTCATTATCACTTTGTACACATAACTTCAGGTATTTTTGGGCACGTTCATGTCATCATCATACAATAACTTTCAGCGGCGCGACTTCGGGGATGCTGCGTTGCTCGAGTTACAATGAAACACACAACTTAAAAATAATAGATAAACCTGTTGTAAAGCACACGCACTGTATGTATCTGTTGGCATTTCCTTCAATTTTTGCGTATTTAAATTTGGATATTGGAAAACTTATGAAAAGTTGTAACTTGAATGTTGAGTAAATCGTAAACTCAATAACACATATAATTCGAAAAATAATGCACACATATTTCAAGATAAAGACCTAATTTCGCTTCATTGAAAAACTCATTCCTTGCAATGAGTTTTTCAATGAAGAGAAATTACAACGTCTTTCACATGAAATTCAATGTGTCTTTTATGATTCATTTCGGAAACTTCTATAATGTTAAAGGACTTTTTCTGATGTACCGAGTCGGCGGTTCATTAAGTGCGCGTTTTCTTTTCGGTTTTCTTTTGCTGGGAAAAATACACTAAAAGAATTTCTTTAACATACCCAAAGGGAGCTGAGTATTACTGTAAATTTACGAAGGACTTCTTTACACTCAAATAATTAATTAAAGTGAGAGTAGTTTTTTTTTTCTATCTTGTCCATTCTCTTTTATTGGAACTCAAGAAAAACACATAATTACTACATTAGAAATTCACAAACACTCTTCCGCGCTCTCGCTGCAGTCACTTGCATACAGCGGTTTTATATTACTGAGTAGATGCCAATTTAACGATATACTAGAAAATAATTTTTTTCCCCAGCACAACTGCAGAGAAAAACCTGTTAAGAGAGCATTCGTTTAAAAAGGCACAATTCAATTTTCACGTCGAACTGTGGATACCAGTTTAAAAATTGTCACAATACTGTTCGCATACGGTTTGGTTCCAGTTCTAGCGAGCGTCCTAGCCCTCGGCGGCCAGTCCTAACTCCAGATACATGTTTCGCCTAACAACCTAACGCACAGGAATCACAACGGTTTGAGTTTAAATTCTGAACTCCTCTTCGACTTTGTGAACAAGAAATAAAAATTCAGCGTAATCACAGTTGTCGCCAATATTGCGGCACAGTATATGTTGCTGTCAATTTACTAAGTGTTTTCTATTTTTTATTCTCTGTAATATCTTTTTCTAAACTGTTTTCAATTCTCTTATTTTATGTTAGACTCCGAATAAATGATTTCCATGCGATGTTCATGTATTTTCGGGCAAACATTGTTTACAGTATAAAGCATGTCTTTTTCTTTCTTTTCTCTTTTCCCCTTTTTTTAAATTTTAAACTTTAAATACTTTATAAAATCTTAATGTGGAAGCTGCACACTGAAAGAATTGAAAACCTTCGAAGCTAGTTCTCAGCTAATTGGCTTTAAATGGTACTGACCGAAATCTAAAAATTCTAAAAGCTTTGGAGGATACATACGTTTCACACCAGATATACTACTTCGGGAAATTACAATGGAACCTTTCAACTGATAACAAAGTAAAATAATTTTCATACAGCAAACAACTGCCATATGCCAGTTGTCACAAACAAAACAAAAGTTCGGTCCTTTGTGAGTAAGGGCAATGATCACAGAATTCGATTGGTAAAGGGCTCTGCTGTTTGAGCAAGTGCAATTACGGTAGCCGCTTGTCAGATGAGAAGTTTTCTATCATTATCCGCAATTATATCTCGGAGAAAAAGCTTGCTAGTAATAAGAAATAATAAATATTAAAAGTATTAATCTCATCTAAACAAAAAAAATTAGTTTGTATTAAATATTATTGCTATAAAATTTAAGCCTTCCCACCTTCACTATTTACGCTTTTCAAGTACACAATACTAATACATAAAACTTATTCTTCTAATTACGCATATTCTGAGGTTAACAGGTACTTATGCATTTCACTAAGGTAATTTGAGGAGACTTTTGCCCCACCATAAAATAAGTGGCTGCCAAATTTTAAGTTATCAGTAACATCGGTGGAAATTTTGTTAGGAAGAGTTATGTTACATAGTTGAAATGTATGTGCCATAGTTGAAAATTTGAATGTTTACTTTTGAATAGCAGAAGAAACTTTACATAATGGTATTTGGGCATCTATCTCTACATGTGAGGTGAGTTGCCCACAGGGAAGAGGGAGAGATGCCCCACAAAAATTAGTCAATTAAAATAGCAGACCGAAACATTTGTACGTTTATTGCGATAAAAGAACATAACAAAATATTTACCACCTTCAAACTTCAAAAAGAACATCAAGAAAGAAGGTACAATTTGGAAATAACACTAAACAAAAAGTTGAATTTTTATAACTTGAAAGTAACATAAAATGTTATAATCTTATTTTAAACTTTGAAGATATAACATAAAAATTAAATTGTATCTTTGAGTTTTGATTTGATACTTGTTTCACAAATATTGCGTATTTCACCCGTACATAGTAAAACTTTCATGCATCCATACTTTACAATGAATGCATTTAAGCATATTAACAATCTACAAGGTTTTGTAATAATTTTCAAGGCATTTTTAGCAAATATTGATCATTGATATATCCTTGTTTAATCAGTTGAAATATTTCTATAATTCAATAATAATATATATTCAATATAAATATAATATATTATATTTTCGTATATAAAATGAAAATTTTAATTTTTTGAGAGTATTTTTTGGGTAATTTAATTATTTATTTTGTTTGGAAATTTTTAAGTTTCCTTCTAAAAACCATCATCAGGCAAATGTTTATGAATGTAGAAATATTTAGAGTGCTGTTGTGTTGTTGTTGTTTCTGATCCCCAGTTGATCCAAGAAAAAGTTAGACCAACTCCATAAGTCCAAAAATATCTAAAAAGTCTAAAAACAGTAGAGGTTTTGAAAACACCTCGTCCAAATTAAAATCCAAGCAAGATAAAATATGCTCAGGCTACGCCTGAGCAGCACAATATTTAGAGTAAAATACAACGTCTAAATTCGGTGAAAATTGTTTCCTTTTAAAGAAAAAAAATGCTTATAGAAATTGTTGCTTACGCACGTTTTGCAGAACTTTCCTCAAAACATTTTCCTATTTCTGAAAATTAATTTACGCGTCGTAAAATCAAAAAAAGTAAACTGAATACTTTCCAGTGCATGTAACTTTCATTGTTTATCCATAAAATTTTCGTTCCTCGTTTGCATAAGCTCACTGTAAAAATTCTAGTTTAACCTTTCACCGAAAAAATGGTGAAATTTAGCTACAACCAACATTTGATGGTAAGTTTTAAAATTATAAGGGTGTATTTTCACCTAGTTTCACCATGAATGGGAAACTAGCAACCATTATAACGGTTCAGCTTTAGTACTAAATGTTGGTTGCAGATAAATTTAACCATTTTTTTGTGAAAGGTTGAACTAGAATTTTATAATCAACGAAACTAAACTCACTTTCTCAAAAAAGTTTTAAAAATATCAGTTCGTTTTAGTGCCTATGCTTTAAGGCAAGTAAATCCTTTTTCAGGGATATTTGTCAAAAAATGAAAAAAATATATATATCATTTAGTTTTTTTTTTTTTTTTTTTTTTGTAATTTAAAAAAAAAACTCCAATAAAAGTATTTCACTCTCAAGTAATCACTTATCAAATTTCTTTAGTTCTTGCAAACTTATTCAATAAACAATGAATGGACAAAAGGCTTATAGAATTGTTTAAAAAATGTATCGGAAGCCATAAAGCACAATTGTTTAATAAAAACTTCTTTCTATATTTAAACAAAGTGCTAATCTCTGGAGTCAAACAAGTAATTGAATTTTTAAAAACAGCATTTAAGGAATGATTTTATGTTAACAACATTTCAAAAAGCCGTTTAAATATAACGTTCAATTTATAGCCTTTTACTAAATGTTAACGGTAATTAATTTTTCAATAAGTGCCCCCAAAGACTTAAACATAAAATCACAAAATATGCATTGGATATTACTTTTGCTCAATATACTGTAAAAACAACATTTTCCTTTTTTCTACGTAGGAAATAAACCCGTTGAGCATTTCAAACATTAACGGATGTCTGCTAAATAACTAACGGCAAAATTTCACATCCCCCCTGAGTTCCTTCAAACATCACAAGTGGGTCGTGTTTCTTTTCCTTTTATTCAAGAAAAAGAGATCATCTTATCGACCCGGAGGCATATGTTAGGTGTAGAGGTTGAATCTCTTAGCAAAATAAGAACGTGATGTTCACTGCATTACCTAGTCTCTTGGAATAATCTAAAACTTTTTTCTCTCTCTTTTACTTCTTTGATATCAGGATACGAAACAGCTGAGAACCGAAATATGATTTTGAGATTTTAATGCATTTAATCATTGCGATTCTCTAATGTTGTTCTTGCAATGAAAAATGTTCTACGTGAGGTTTATTTATTTTTTACAGATAACATTCTTATGTTCATCTGACTATAGAAATAATTTGTTATTATAGAAAATAATGATAATAGATTACTTAGTTAAATTTATTTGTATTATTTACAGTAACAACAAATTATGATAATCTCTTTGTATCAAGGTAGGAAAGTACAAGAACGTTTAGTAAGATGTTAAACTTTCAATACTGTTCTTTTAATTTAATTTATTTATTTGCTTATTTATCTATTCATTGCCATAAAGGGTTTTGGAGGGCTATCTAGGGGAAAAACTGAGCGTCAAACGTCTCAAAGTGCTAATGGCATCAGCAGATAGTGGTTATACTTGAAAGAATGGATGCCGGTTTCTGGGGAATGTCCTAGGCCTGCAAAGGTTAGTGACCATACGTAGCTCCCTTAGAAAGAAGTAATAAGGTAGGAAAAAGTAAAACAGAAGATATTATTTTTCCTCTTATTATAGCGGTAGACAGCAGTTAAAAAATTTTTGAAACATTTTCATAAAACTTTATCGACTCTAATCAGTTGATGATATTAAAGTGTTGATAGTTTTACAACTTTAAAAAGCAGTAATTTTTGAATCTTTTATTCCAAGATCCTTATGTAAAATAACCGATTTTAAATATTTGTATTATTCATTCGTAACTTTAAATTAATTTTAGTTAAATTCAATATTTATCATTGCATGAATGTGTTACAGATAAATCTTACATTTTTCAGCATCTTTAGTGAATAGTTTTCTGAAACGTTTTTGGCTTGTATTTAGTAATTTTGGCTTGTATTTAGTTATTGTAAAAATGCGCGTGTATAAAAAATGAAGTTCAGTGCGTAAAAATGAAATATATAATGAATTCTCGTATGCGATCGTATATTGGTTGATATTTTACGTGAATTCAGAATACAAACATCGTTAAAATATCGCAGGAAACGCTTAAAATTCCACTGTAACGAGGAAAAAATATATTAGCAACAATAATAACTGGAGATGGGGATAAATAAGGGAAATTGCATTAGAGATATTTAGTAAATAACGAACGTATACATAACATATCTGTGAAGCAAAGACGAGCAATAGACACATCATGGAATTCTAACGGTAAACTCTTTAATGTGTTACAGTTCTACCATTGACCAAAGCAACCTACCTGGCAAAGTGCCAAGAAGAATCCATTCTCGTTCAAGGGAGGAACTGCTGGTATAAGGAATGTGCCGTTTCTGATCTTGCTTTATTTCGTTTGTATATTTGATTTCTTTCGAATTGACGCTATATGCCAGTTTCGAAATTTAGCTGCTTTTAACAAACAGAAAAGCAACCATTCTGATTCGCGTGCTAGTAAACGCACCTACAGAACGAACTTCCCTAAAACTCGAATGGATTCGTCTTTTTTTTTGTCATGCGTCCAAATGTCAGGGCTTCGTGGTCAAACTGTACTCTTGATTTTCCTCTCTTCTTGACATTTTCCTGTTCGCAGATACAAACACAAACGAATTTTTGTAATATATTAGACATTTTAAAGTTGTTGGTCTTGGTAGATAAGTTTTATCTGTATTAAATTATTTAATGTATTTAGTAAGACGTCGTATAGAAGATGTATACAGTGAGATCCAAAATTCAACTTGATGTAAAAATAAATGCATGAAACATTAGATTCACGACGTTGTTTTTGATGATGATATAAATCACATTTTCTACCTATAATTATTAGTAATATGTTAGTAAAGAAACACGCGAATTGAAAGCTAAACTATTTATGTCAAAAAAGGGAAAATGTGAGTTTCGTTCTCGTATATTGACTGCAATATAGTTATCTTGTAAATTCAAACCCACCTAAGGATTTCCTGAAGGAAACTTAATCAACTAATGAATGTCTGCATGCAGTTGATTCATGCTTAAATATTTTAGATAAATGAAACTAAACGAGTAAAATTTCCGAAATTGAATGTCTTTATTTGAACCGAGTTAATCATCGAAGTGGAAGGTGTTAATCTATTTCCGCCCGTAAGTTTGAGGACGCCGTCTCTTATTATAAATCTCTAATAACCAGAGTCCTCTGTGTTCATTTTGAATTTTAATGAAAATTAATGAATTGTGTTGAATATTTCGATAATGTTTATTGAAATGCACAGACGGAATTAAGATACATCACCTACATTATTCGCTATCAGTTGTTGAGTCTGGTTACGTAAGACAATAACGCAATTAATTAAGATTGTGATTTCGAACTGTTACTTTATGATATTAAGAAGAAGTCAACATTTCTTCACAACATTCTTTTTATTTTCTAAGAAACGTATACAGTGTAAACATATTAATATTATTGTTGTTACAAATTCCTCGTTGATATTTAGACTGCACCCGCATAGGTATCAGGAATTTAAGCAGTGAGAATTCCGACTTAAGCCTTCCCGACAGGTAGTTACAACAATCTATTTCCTCCTCCTCATTTTAGGCATAGTACTGGGGGTCCAGTGTCCTTTATTTATGACCGACAAGTGACCGACCACATGACTTCCAGACCTACGGATTTAACTAGCACTTCCTGCGCGTGTACTCAATATGTATTTTGAATCAACGGGTGTTGAACCTTGAATCCTCCCAAACCGGATCAATGCTCTGACCACTTGACTACTCACGGCTTCTGTGTTCACTATTTAGAGTAGTTTTTAGTAGTTGTGATTTCTTCATGCTCCTAACGGGAGCATTAATTAGTTTCTGTTGATTGTGTTCTTCTTTGTAATTATGTCGTTTAAGCAGATTATGGGGTTCTTTTGCACGGAAAGTACTTGCAAATACAAAATAAAATTGTAGAATTAAATATCTAGAGACACATTATTTTATTTGTAAAATAAATACAGCCTCTTTATTACACTTACAACAGCATTACACAGAGAAACAGCTTGAAAGTTATACTATGGAATTAGAGGTAAATTTTGTCTTTATGACTCTGAAATTCAAATAGACTTTTTTACAACAAAATGCTCACGTGACCAAGCTACGAAGTCTGAATTTTATGCACTCGAGATATTTTTATAAAAATCATTTGAAGACAAAAAAAAAATCTCACTATACTTCGATTTTTTTTAAATATAAAAAATATAAAATATTACTGACTTATGCTTAAAGTGCTTACATATGAAAAATAGCTTGCAACTGGGAAACTTAAATATAGCGTGCGTAAATCCTTCATGAAAGTACTAATTGAAAATTTTAGTGTTCAAGTTATAGTTCTTAAGAAACTTTGCATAAAGCATTCAATCAGGTTCATTGATGTTTGGAGTTCTTGTCAGCGTGATTGGATTGCGAGGGATGGTCTGCATCTTAGTTCTAGGGGTGTAGTTAAGGTTAGCGATATGATTTTAGAAGCTTCAGAATCAAAAAACTAATTTTGGATGGGGGGGGGGGGGGTTGGAGAATGTCATGGTGTTGACTTGTGTTCTGGAGGTTTTAAAAATGAGGGTAAAATATTAAGCAATAGTAACTTTAATAGTAGTGATTTGAGGTATCATAAAATGTTTAAGATAAGCAAAATGGGCATGCTCAGGTTTCTATATACTAATGCTCAGAGTATCAGGAATAAGATGGACGAGTTAAAAAGTGTTATCGCAGGTGAGGAGTTGGATATTGCTGGATACAATTTGTTTAGACAAGACAGGCTGGGTAAGAAAGGTGGAGGGGTTTTATTCTATATTAAGGACACTTTTATTTGCAATGAATTGGTCATTAATAATAAGCCTAATGATATTGAAATGGTCTGGGTGGAGTTGCTGAGCAATAAGGGGAAGAAGTTACATTTGGAAAATGTTTACAGGCCGCCTAATGTTAGTCAGGATCAAGACGAGGAGATGTATAGTGTTATTAGGGACATTTCTGGTAAGGGCTCGGTCATCATGATGGGTGATTTCAATTTCCCGGGCATAGACTGGTATAGTTTTTACACTAGCAATGGTAGGGAAGAAGATTTTCTGAAAGTGATTGGTGACTGTTTTTTGGATCAAGTTGTTACCCAGGGGACTAGGCATGGTGCTGTTTTGGATCTAGTTTTTTGTGATGTCGGAAGCTCTGTTCAGGGGTTGAGTATAGGGTCACATATTAGGGATAGTGATCACAATAATATTAGGTTTTGGACCAGCTTCGATGCTCACAAAGGTGAAAATTCCAGATTTGTACCTAACTTCAGGAATGTTGATTATGTTGCACTTAGGCAGGGTTTGAAAGAGGTTTTTTCTTCTGGATTGGAGAATAG
The DNA here is from genome assembly GCA_038502835.1 of Octonoba sinensis. NCBI lineage: Eukaryota > Metazoa > Arthropoda > Arachnida > Araneae > Uloboridae > Octonoba > Octonoba sinensis. Next base: position 5,096,190 of record CM076598.1, on the reverse strand, counting down.
TGAAGCTGATCTTCAGTGGGAAGAGTTTAAGGGAAAATTGGAGAAAACAGTGATGGATAATGTTCCTTTTAGAAAGAAAGGGGATTTCATGAAATTTTGGCCCATGTGGTTTCTTAGGGAGGTGAAAGAAGCTCTCAATTATAAGCAGGCCACTTTTCGGCGACTTAAAGAGACTGGGTGCCATGCTGAGAGGATTTTGTATTGTGAAGCTAGACGTACTTTCAAGTATTTGGTACGGAGTAAGAAAACGGAATTATAGCAAAAGCTTGCGGATAGCATCGAAAGGAATCCTAAGAAATTTTTTGCTTATGCTAATTCAGTTAAAGCTCATAACACTCAGGTAGGCCCACTAGTGGATGAGAACGGGAACGTGATTCAAAATGAGGGGGATATTGCTGATATTCTAAATAATTTTTTTTCCAGTGTATTTAACAGAAACTGTATCTCAACAGTTGACATAAGTGAGACGCAAGATAATACACAGCTTGAGGAGTTTGTATTTTCTAGGGATGATGTGTTGTTTCATTTGAAAAAGATTAAAGCAAATAAGGCTCCAGGACCTGATAATGTTTATCCAAAAATTTTAGTAGAATGCTCAGAGGAATTAGTAGATTTTGTCTTGAATATTTTCATATCTTCATATAACTCAGGGACTGTGCCAGTGGATTGGAAGCTGGCAAACATAGCGCCGCTCTTCAAGAAAGGGTCTAAAACTAAGGCAGGAAATTATAGGCCTGTGAGTTTTACTTCAGTTCTTTGTAAAATTTTTGAAACTCTGATAAAAATTAAAATAGTGAATTTCCTGGAGGCAAATGGAGTGTTGACTGATTCTCAGTATGGTTTTAGGAAGGGTAGGTAATGTACAACTAATTTGTTGCATTTCTATGACAAGGTTACCATGGCATTAGATAATAAAAAGTGGGTAGATGTTGTTTACATTGACTTTCAGAAAGCGTTTGATAAAGTACCGCATGGAGCTCTTCTTAGCAATTTTGCTTATATTGATATTGGTGGAAAAACTTTAATTTGGGTTAAAAATTGGCTGACTGGGAGGAAACAGAGAGTAGTAGTGAAGGTCAATTATTCTCAGTGGATTGATGTCTTGAGTGGTGTTCCACAAGGTTTAGTTTTAGGGCCTATATTATTTATTATTTTTATTAATGATATTACTCAGAGTATTTCTGAGAACATCAATATTTTTGCTGACGATGTCAAAATCATGGGAATCGTGGACACGGAGGAACAAGTCAATCAGTTTCAAGAGGATTTAAATCAAATTTCTAGGTGGGCAATTAAGTGGGGTATGTCTTTTAATATTGGGAAATGTCAAGTGCTTCATTTTGGTCATGGGAATAAACATGTAACCTATTATTTACAAGGTTCCGTCATTAGGGAAGCAGAAGCAGGTGTTGATCTAGGAGTATTGATTAGTCTCGACTTCAAGTCCAGCCAGCAGTGTAGCATAGTAAGTAACAAAGCTAACAGGATGCTTGGGTTTATCAATAAGGCTATTTCGGACAGGTCTAAGGAAGTTGTATTGCCACTATACAGAAGTTTGGTAAGACCTCATTTGGAATATCCTGTTCAGTTTTGGTCTCCGTACCTAAAAAAGGATATTACCTTATTCCTTATTGGAAAGTGTTCAAACGAGGGCTACTAGATTGGTAAGTGGTCTTTCAGACTTAGATTATGAGGTTAGGCTTAAAAGGCTCAATATGTATAGTCTTGAGCAAAGGAGAGTTAGAGGGGACATGATTCAGTTGTTTAAATTCATTAAAATGGGAAATGTTGATGGACTGCAGCTATGTGCTGATAGTAGAACCAGAGGTCATTGTTTTAAGCTTTTCAAATCTCAGGCTAATCTTGAAATTAGGAAAAATTACTACTTCAATAGGGTTATAGGCAATTGGAATAGTTTACCAGAAGCGACTGTTAAATTCAGCGGGGTAAAAACGTTTAAGAAATCTCTTGATGTTCATTGGGGACTGCTAAATTGACTAGGACCAGCCTAGCTGGGCCCTGAGCCTGTTGCTGGTCGTCACTTTTGTATTTGTATTTGTATTTGTATAGTTAACTACTCAACGGTTTAACACTTCAATTACTATAGTTAACCGATCAAATTAATATATTGTCAACTTAACGACTAATTTATTGTGAACAAAAATTCTGCTCTCGATTTGGCACTGATTTATTTCTGTGGTTTAATTATCTGAAATTTAAAGGGAGCAACTTAATAAGCATCATTTGTGTGTTTATTTTTTTATTTACCTTTTTGGAATGAAGAATTGTATTTCTTGATAAAGATCGTGGTGATCAGAGCTTAAATACTGAAATCACGCAAATGCATAATTTAACTTTTCCTATTTCTTTCTTCCGTAATTAGTTTTATTGCTAACTGTTTCATTAAAACGTGAAACATAACGAGAAGAATGAAGTTATTTTTTAAGACTTGATACATTTGAGTTAAAATTGACACTTTCTTATTTTAACGAAACAGCGCTCTAATTATTTGTTTGGAGTGGAGACACACATTTGTAAAACGAAAAAAAAATCAGCCTAGCTAGGCCAGAGAACAAATACTTGTTGATTAAAAGGGCCCTGAAATCGAACAACTTATCTTTTAGCTATAAAATAAATAAACTTTGTGCACTAGTAAAACTGAAAAACAATTATTCACATAAAGAAAGAACAAATCAGCATTAAGACGCAGACATATTTTTCGGGATTGCTTGGAATATCTTTTTCAATGCAATATTGGAGCTTCTAGATGCAAAAACATCCAAAAGAAGCAAACAAAACAACAAAAACACGGCTTATATAGCCTAAGAAAGATTTACCAACAAACCAATGAGAATAAAGACAGCTCGGAGGAAGGAGCTGTTGTACGAAATGATCTCAACCTCGATGTGGGATTTAGGGATATCAGAAGAGAGTTCAAAGTCAGGAAGAATAATAAACTTAGGCTTGATACCAGATGTGTCAAATATAAAACTGTAAATAGTGTCATAAATAAGATAAGAAAGGCATTGGACAGTTCAATGAGAAACCAAGAAAAAAAGAACAACAAGTTAAAGGAACTTATGTCAGCCATGTGAAAAATATGGAGTTGAGGAAGAATCATTAACTAAATTAGAACTATTCCTGTTAATATGATAAGCCTCCCAAAAATCAAGCTCCAAAGGAGAAGAACATTTTTGAATAATTTTCCCAGAATTGAAATCAAAAGAGTGGTTGGAATTCCAATAATGTTGAGCAATACAAGAGTTATATAACTCTTGCTTTTGCACATAACCATTGTGCTCATTTAATTGAATTTTCGGAGCACGCTTAGTCTGTCCAATGTAAGCCAGGCCGCAACGGCAACTAATTTTATAAATACCCCAAGTGCTTAGTTGATCAATAGGGTCTTTAAGAGAAGAGAAGGAAAGTTTGTTACTAGGGGCGAAAACGACTTGAAATTGAAACCGTTTTAGGATTTTGAGCAAAGTTTCGCAAACATTACTCATTTATAGCAGGTTTTTTTTTAGGAAGGAGCATTATTGTATACCATATTAGCAATTCATTAGAAAAAAATTTTAGAATCGCAGTTTTTCTAAAAAAGTTCTGTTTCGCAAACATTACTCATTTATAGCAGGTTTTTTTTAGAAGGAGCATTATTGTATACCATATTAGCGAATCATTAGAAGAAAAATTTAGAATCGCAGTTTTTCTAAAAAGAAAATTGAATGTTTTTTTGCCCCACAAACTATGTGACTAGTTCGGCTAGGGTTCAGCGCCGTGGTAGCCTAGTGGTTAGGATATCGAGATTCGGATCGGAGTTTCTCGGGTTCGATATCCGAGCCGCTGAAGACCCACCATGTACACTTGGGGATACGTGCATGTAAAACCCGTGGACCCTGAAGTCACGAGGCAGTTCCGGGGGTACCGAAAGATGGAGATTTTCCCTTCCCTTCACTGTTAGGACTAAAAAGGAAGGTGGCGTTGTTGTGGTGGCGCCAACAGGTTTCATCAGACTACAGTGGGTTAGGGTTAATGCTGGTCACCTATAAGGTAACCCTTCACAAATGGCCAGCAATCCACGTGGCTCTGTAAAGGGCGAATGTCGATGGGCGAGTGCATCCCCCGATGGGAAAAAAAGTTCTGCTAGAAAAACATCTTCCTGGCCAAGCAATGAAATTTACATTTTTTTCAAATACAATTTTTTGACCATATTGCTCTATCCGCAGAAGCCGGTAAATGTACTCGTTATTTTAATTAATTTGGTTTCATTGAACCAAAAAAAAAACCATCACAAATAGCATTAAGCTGATTTTAGAACATTGAAGTACATTGAAAAACTACCAAAAAATGTTCATTTTTATCTATTTTCGTCAAATTTTTAGTACAATGTGTGACCGCTTAATTTTAACCGATTTTTAAATTTTAAGTTACCGCTTTTCACATTAGAAGTGGCCTTTTTACCGCACTCTAGCATTTCGGGAAAAGGAAGAAGTATTTTCCCTCCACCCTAATAAATAAATAAATAAATAAATGCAGCAAAATTCTTTCTAACGAACAACCCTCAATTGCGGTTAGCTCTCTAAGGCGGGCAGTTTTTAGCCTACTTTCCCGTAAAAGTTGCTAAAAAAGAAATAAGGTATGAAAAAAAGCTAAATGTATCGCAAAAATATCGTTACAAACAAAAGAAAAGTCAAAAATACTATGTGCTTGAAAACTATAAAATTTAAAAGTAGGGTTTTGAGGATGTGGAATAATGTGCGTCTGTCGGTCTGTCTGCTTGCTCCCTCTTCCCCCCCCCCCCCCAATTATTTTTAAGAGGAATTGTGCGATTCAATATTTTTTATTTTTTGCATTCGATTGATCTCAGCGAGGACATCTTATTTCCACATTTTACTTCTGGATATGAACAATTTTTCGTTCAATTTTGAATAGTTCAAAAAATCTGAACGTTAGCGCCTATGAGGAAATACGGAAGCAAACTTCATAAGCCTGGACATAAGATACAAGTTCCTTTCAACAAGCTTATTTGAAGGACATCTCCACGTAATTGTTTTTTATTTGAATACTTTTGTTTAATTTCCTACTGTTGAAAAAAAATAACATTACCGCCTACTGGGAAATTTTAATCCTCTAGAAATCATGATCAAACAGACGGATTTGCTTGAAACAAAACTTTGGTAAACGAGGAATTAGGCTCGTATTTTTAAACGGAAGTTCCTGTTAATTCCCCGGTGCAAAGCATTGAGCCTAAATAAATCCCTTTCTTACGGATAAATATTTTTGTCCTATCTGTGGAGGTGTTTTATTGTATATGCGTATATACAGTAAAATATTTCTATAGATGACACCCCCATATCTATATACATATAAATATATATATATGTACAATAATGAAAAAGCACAAAATTTATGATATACACAATGTTACGATTATAGAAATACACATTTCTGTTTTTTTATATTCTTTTGTGAGTGAAGTATATTCTTTTCGCATAAATGCGCCATTTCCAATAAAATACTAGAATATAATTGTGCTGAATCTTGAAGTATGCCAACTATGGGAAGAGGCTTAGAGGAATTCCGAAAGATCAATCTTTCAACCGGGGAAGATGCCTATGCATTTTATTAAACTAGATTCATGTTTCGAACAAATTAGAGCTCCACGGGAATTCCCCAGGACCGAAAATACAGAGCTGGAAATATTAAAAGGAATAGAATTTCGGGCAATGCATTTAAACTATGTTTGAAACGTTTTAAATCATCGGAAATTTTACCTTTCATGTAGGCGGTCTATTTCAGGAAATATTTGGGGTAAGATAATAAAACTTATTTCGGATAAAATAAATTATTTATAAATGTCAAATGTCCAACATATATTTTATTATTTCTATAAATATCTACTTATTACTAATGAGACTGTATTAAAGCGCTACTGACCGATGCACTAAACTAATGAAAAATGCATATATGCTTTAAACAAGGGAATTACTGAAAGTTAAGAGTGGTATTTCAAATAAGCAGCAAACTTAAAAACTAATAACAATAATGATACTTCCTCTGTTTCAAATTAGTTACTACATGTAGGTCGAAAATTTTGTCCTAAATCAGTTGCTACATTTTAAGTAGGTGGAATCTTAAAGTAGGTATATGTAATTCCGAAGCTGTATTAGGTCATTCCACAGAAAGTGGTCCTATATGACTCAAAATTCAAAGTTGTCGCAATATTAAATATGAAACATATTTGGAATCTAGAAAATGTGTATTTTTCGAAAATGGTGGTATTTTTTTAAACATTAAAAAATATTTCTTAAAATTTTAAAAATAAGTGGAACATACTGTTTTTTTTTCATTTGTTGCATTTTTTGCTAATATGTATTTTCATAGGCATCTGAGAATATAAAATATCATTAAATAATTATTACTACGTTATATTACTGTATAAACATTTAGTCTTTCATATAAAATTTTGAAATTTTAACTATCTACATTTTTTTCTTATTAAAAGTTGCTTAATGAAGGCAAGATAATTACTGTGTAACACACGTAACAAAATTATACATTTTTTGTTATAATAGGCTTAATAAAATAGATTTTTTTCTAAAACTTTATTTTATAAAACAAGATAACGAGTATATTTCAGGGGAAAACTTTAAAATTATTAATCACCATTAATTTTTTTTAATAATTAATTTTATCAAAGGTAACACACGTAACGAAATATTACTTGTGTTACATTGCGTGCGATTTACCGATGTATTATGTCACAGTTTGTTATAAAAATGTTCAAAATGCACTCAAATGATAATTTTATTTAGAACTTATTGAAATTTAAGAATTTGGTTGCTTAAATAGTTATAGAACTAACTCTACACCCATCTTCATTCATATGACTTAAAGAAATTTCTTATTCTAGAAAATCAATGATTATAATTCTGAGGCTAAAATTTGAATAAAATACGCAATGTTTCGTACATAAACTTTTTGTTGAGTGAAAACTATGTTTACTTGCATTAGCAGAGCCAAATCATTAGTTGGAAGCCAAGTGCTAAGTCAAGGCAATAGCAGCATTGTTGTACAAAGTTCAGAAGCCTTAGCAAAATTAGCCGATCAATTAATGCCTGCTACAACTATTTTGCATATAAGTGATGATAAAATCACTGAATTTATTAAAACATTCAATCCATGGGAAAATGTAAGTGTTATCCAAGGCATAAAATCTATGCATGTGATACAGGTATCTCCTGATCAGGTTGCAAAACTATGGTCCACAAACAATCCACTTTTGCTAGAATGTCCACTTGATATTCTGGATTTTCGGCCAACTAATATTGAAGTTCCAATAACAGTCGTTGGTGCTCTACTAAAATATATTTCAGATTATAATAACTGTTATATAATGGTCAAGTTATAAACCATTGCTGAAAGGGAAGTGTTCTATCTTCGATACATTATGCACATAAAAATGCAAATGGACACCTGAAAATACAATATTTACGGGAAAATGCGTATCCTGAGTTTCCAGAGAATGATGATTTTGACGAAGTAGGTGTCTCAACAATTCACTCGGTTTTACTCTCTAAACCAAGGAAAAACAGGGGTAAATTTTTCCTTCCAACTGTGAGCTGCTTCATATAATAAAATAAATTCCTTTTTTATGTTAATTTCAAATAACTGTATCTTTTAGTGAAACATTTGGGATTTTTTTCTTGAAAAATTCAGAAGGTGTAACACACGTAACGTTCCGGTAACACACGTAACGCGCCTATTTCTCCAATTTGAAAATATTTCTTAAAAGAATAAAATTTCTAAAAAAATACTAAAAACATATTTGATAAACTGTCATTCCATGAAAAATTTTTTTTTAATCGTACTCACACATACATCACAGAAATAAATTTGTATATTCAATGTTTTGAATATGTTGGATTATAAAGGGTAACACACGTAACGAAATTTCAGAATTTTCTTTAACAAACAGCAAAACAATACAAATACAAATACAAATACAAATACAAAAATGACGACCAGCAACAGGCTCAGGGCCCAGCTAGGCTGGTCCTAGTTAATTTAACAGTCGCCAATGAATATCAAGAGCTTTCTTAAAAGTTTTTACCCCACTGCAATTAACAGTCGCTTCCGGTAAACTATTCCAACTGCCTACAACCCTATTGAAGTAGTAGTTTTTCCTAATTTCAAGATTAGCCTGAGATTTGAAAAGTTTAAAACAATGACCTCTGGTTCTACTTTCAGCACACAGCTGTAGTCCATCAACATTTCCCGTTTTCATGAATTTAACAACTGAATCATGTCCCCTCTGACTCTCCTTTGCTCAAGACTATACATATTGAGCCTTTTAAGCCTAACCTCATAATCTGTCTAAAAGACCACTTACCAATCTTGTAGCCCTCCTTTGAATCCTTTCTAATAAGGTAATATCCTTTTTTAGGTACGGAGACCAAAACTGAACAGCATACTCCAAATGAGGTCTTACCAAACTTCTGTATAATGGCAATACCACTTCCCTAGACCTGTTCGAAATAGCCTTATTGATAAACCCAAGCATCCTGTTAGCTTTGTTACTTACCATGCTACACTGCTGACTGGACTTGAAGTCGTGACTAATCAATACACCTAGATCAACAACCGCTTCTGCTTCCCTAATGACAGAACCTTGTAAATAATAGGTTGCATGTTTATTCCCATGACCAAAATGAAGCAATTGACATTTCCCAATATTAAAAGGCATACCCCACTTAATTGCCCACCTAGAAATTTGATTTAAATCCTCTTGAAACTGATTGACTTGTTCCTCCGTGTCCCCAATTCCCATGATTTTGACATCATCAGCAAAAATATTGATGTTCCCAGAAATACTCTGAGTAATATCATTAATAAAAATAATAAATAATATCGGCCCTAAAACTGAACCTTGTGGAACCCCACTCAAAACATCAATCCACTGAGAATAATTGCCCTTCACTACTACTCTCTGTTTCCTCCCAGTCAGCCAATTTTTAACCCAAATTAAAGTTTTTCCACCAATACCAATATAAGCAAGTTTGCTAAGAAGAGCTTCATGCGGTACTTTATCAAACGCTTTCTGAAAGTCAATGTAAACAACATCTACGCACTTTTTACTATCTAATGCCATGGTAACCTTGTCATAGAAATGCAACAAATTAGTTGTACAGGACCTACCCTTCCTAAAACCATACTGAAAATCAGTCAACACTCCATTTGCCTCCAGGAAATTCACTATTTTGATTTTTATCAGAGTTTCAAAAATTTTACAAAGAACGGAAGTAAGACTCACTGGTCTATAATTTCCTGCCTTAGTTTTAGACCCTTTCTTGAAGAGCGGCGTTATGTTTGCCAGCTTCCAATCCACTGGCACAGTCCCCGAGTTATATGAAGATATGAAAATAGTCAGGACAACATCCACTAATTCCTCTGCACATTCTACTAAAATTTTTGGATAAACATTATCAGGTTCTGGAGCCTTATTTGCTTTAATTTTTTTCAAATGAAACAACACATCATCCCTAGAAAATACAAAATCCTCAAGCTGTGTATTAGCTTGCGTCTCGCTTATGTCAACTGTTGAGATACAGTTTTTGTTAAATACACTGGAAAAAAAATTATGTAGAATATCAGCAATATCTCCCACATTTTGAATCAAGTTCCCGTTCTCATCCGCTAATGGGCCTACCTGAGTATTACGAGCTTTCCCTGAATTAGCATAAGCAAAAAATTTCTTAGGATTCCTTTCGATGTTATCTGCAAGCTTTTGCCCCAATTCCTTTTTCTTACTCCGTACCAAGTACTTGAAAGTACGCCTAGCTTCACAATACAAAATCCTGTCAGCATGGCACCAAGTCTCTTTAAGTCGCCGAAAAGTGGCTTGCTTATAATTGAAAGCTTCTTTCACCTCCCTAGAGAACCAAATGGGCCAAATTTTTGTGAAGTCCCCTTTCTTTCTAAAAGGAACATAATCCATCATTGTTTTTTCCAATTTCCCCTTAAACTCTTTCCACTGAAGATCAGCTTCACTATTCTACAACCCAGAAGAAAAAACCTCTTTCAAACCCTGCCTAAGTGCAACATAATCAAAATTCCTGAAGTTAGGTACAAATCTGAAATGCTCACCTTTGTGAGCATCGAAGCTGGTCCAAAACCTAATAGTAGTGATAGTGTGATCACTATCTCCAATATGTTCCCCTATACTCAACCCCTGAACAGAACTTCCGACATCACAAAAAACTAGATCCAAAACAGCACCATGCCTAGTCCCCTGGGTAACAACTTGATCCAAAAAACAGTCCCCAATCACTTTCAGAAAATCTTCTTCCCTAGCATTGCTAGTGTAAAAACCATTCCAGTCTAAGCCCGGGAAATTGAAATCCCCCATCATGATGACCGAGCCCTTACCAGACATGTCCCTAATAACACTATACATCTCCTCGTCTTGATCCTGACTAACATTAGGCGGCCTGTAAACATTCCCCATATGTAACTTCTTCCCCTTATTGTTCAGCAACTCCACCCAGACCATATCAATATCCTTAGGCTTATTATTAATGACCAATTCATTGCAAATAAAAGTGTCCTTAATATAGAATAAAACCCCTCCACCTTTCTTACCCAGCCTGTCTTGCCTAAACAAATTGTATCCAGCAATGCTCACCAAATCCTTATCATCATCAGTAACCCATGTTTCCGTAATTCCAATAATATCCAACTCCTCACCTGCGATAACACTATTTAACTCGTCCATCTTATTCCTGATACTGCGAGCATTAGTATATAAAAACCTGAGCATGCCCATTTTGCTTGTCTTAAACATTTTATGCTGCCTCAAATCACTACTATTAAAGTTACTATAGCTTAATATTTTACCCTCATTTTTAAAACCTCCAGAACAGAAGTCAACACCATGACATTTTCCAATCCCCCCATCCAAAATTAGTTTTTTGATTCTAAAGCTTCTAAAATCATATCGCTAACCTTAACTACACCCCTAGAACTAAGATGCAGACCATCCCTCGCAACACAATCACGCTGACAAGAACTCCAAACATCAATGAACCTGATTGAATGCTTTATGCAAAGTTTCTTAAGAATCAGGTTCATGCTCCTAGCCCGCTGATTTAACCAGCCCCTATGCACCCCATCCCTGGGAAGCAAACCAACTACCTGGACATCTGTCAAAAAGTTAGTTGCTTTATCCAACAGGTTCTCCCAATCCTTAACAAACTCCTCGTTTGTGCTGTTACCGACGTCGTTAGTCCCCACCCACAGAGTAACTGAATCTCCCTGCTTAAACATTCCCTTTTTCTCCACAACCTTATTAATATCCTTCACCCGAGCCCCTGGTAAACAGCACCTAGCCACCTTGCGCCTCGTTCTCCCGACCACATTACCTATCCCGCGTACCATAGAATCCCCTATAATGACACCCTCTGTTTTTAGGTCTACAGTTCTACCTTTCCCCATACTAGATCCTTCTCCTGCACCCTCACTCTCCCCAACAAGCCCATCACAAGAAGTTCCCACCTCTTTTATAGAATTTTCACCCAAGTTATTTCTAACTAATTGGGCTTCCAATGCTACCACCTTGACACGTAACTCTAATAATTCAGCACATTTTGTGCAAATATATTCCTGCTCTGTAGCTGTATTAGCGTTTCCCTCCAACTTACTAAACATCTCACACCTATCACAGCAAATCCACCAACTCCCATTACCATTTTTAATTTCCTTCATTAAACATATAACTCCCATAGCTAAATAAATCTAATGCAAACAATCAAAAAAGCAAAATAATACACAAATCAGCAAATTTAAGCCACTACTCTGATTAAAAACACAAATTACATAGAAAAATGCAAATAACTTGAATTTAAACACAAATTACTACAGTAAACAAACCCAGGCTGTTCCCCAAGACTTACAAAATGTACACAATCACCACATGGTTAGGCTTAACTGATAAAATTGAATTACACCCCAAAAAAGCAAATAGAATGAGTTTCAGTCTCACAAAAATTAAAACATACTAATTACATAATAAATTGCAACAAATATACAAGTAATTATACAGAAAATATCCAAAAATACATAAAAGATACTTAATTTCAGTAGGAGCAGAAAGACTGGCATGCAACACAATATATATCTTCGAAGAAATTCTCTTGCATACTTTTAACACATGCACTTTTATTAGCCAAAGTTAAAAAACCTAAAAAATACCCAATAAGTTTGTTAGAAAGCGCATTAAATTTAAAAAACGCCGTGTAAATGTAACACACGTAACGAAAGAATCGCCCTAATTACGTGCAAAAAATTTCCTAGATATCAATTTAAATAGATTTGTTTTTGATATACATTTATTAATTTGCGACTAAAATTGATTTATTTGCGGTTTAAGTTGTTACAACTTGGAATTTTCCTTCTCGTTTTTTACTTTCCACGAATGTAGCACTTATTTTGGGAAGCATTTTTCGAACCAAATTTACATGGTTCCCATACGAATGGCTTGACCTGTGGAAGAATTTATTTCTATTATTTAAATTTCAAAAAATATGCTACTATACTACTACAAAAAATATGCTAGTAAGCTAAAGAATAATTTTAAATAATAATATACGAAAGATATGAATAATAATCAAGATAAAAGCTGTAAATTGTTCAGAAATTTCCACTATTGCCCCGTAAAAATATCTAGAGCAAATAAGTTTCCACTTTTTATGCCTAGTAGGAATTTGCTTTACGAAATGTTCAAATGCAAAGCAGAAACTATATTCACCTGCCTTCGTAAAATGTATTTGAATTGAAATGCATTTAGGAGAGAGTAGTAAAATATTAGCAGAGTAAAAGTTCCAAATTTAATCGAATAAATTCGTTTCTTCCAAACAACGTTCCTTCTGGAATGAAAAGAAATGATACTAAAGCCCGGGTTAAAAAGATTAACTACTTAAATAAATTGTATTACAGCGTTCCCTATGCCCATAAGAGTAAGAATAAAATACTTGAAACTTTTTTTTTCTCTGGTCTAAACTGAAAGATGAATCTATGAATATTTTAAGCAAACTTGATGAAGCTGGAGAAATTCGAGCACAAAAATGTTGCTGCTTTCCCAAGAGTTTTGCTATAAACTTGCACTAGATTTCACATCAAGTTGTTTGACTTTTACATTTTGTGTCTGTAAAGCGGAAATTATTCTTACTAGATTTCCAATTATTTTTTATACCTAGCAATGCTTAAATCTTAGAGTTTACCTGTTCTCTCTGTCTCTCTCTCTCTTTTTGGCTTTCAAGCTTCTTTTAAGGTTTAGGTAGGTAAGAAAACGGAGAAAAGAACTTTAATCATTCATAAGGTAACATAAAAAGGGTACGTGCGTTTTGCTAATTTTGAAGTATGCGAACTATTTCCTTCAACTAAGAAAAGTTCAAATTAATGATTAAAGATAACTTCAATAATTCATATATTACTATAAAAATGATACGTGCTTTATGTTGATTTTAAAAGGTACGAACTATTTCGTTCAACTAAAAAAATAAGAACCATAAAGTTTTTTAGCTATTAATAATAAGTAAACAAAAAATGTTGTGCATTTAAGTGTTTTTGTCCCGTTCAGTGATAACTCTTAATGAATCTGGACACAGTTCCAAGAAAAAAAAATATTTTCTAGCTTTCCGGCTACATGGTTAATCACAAAAAACTAGTAATTTTTGCAAATCTTCAAATTTCCGGGTATGTGATGATATAAATTTGATCATTTGCGTTTCGTTTCATTCGTATTTTTTTAAAACCAATATTTCATTTAATTTATAAAATCCCACTCTATATATAGAGAATTATATATACAGATATAATTCTCACATTTATTAGTTAAGTCATAGGGTTAGGGAGAATGATGATAACTGTGATAGTATAGCTGCTAAATATAAACATTAAGTACATGTGCAATGCAATATATACATTTAATGATGAAATCTAGCTATAGCATATACTAATTAACCTTTTACAGCTGCCGTATTTATCATTCCGTGTTAATAACGGCTTTAGGGACTACCAAGTGTTTGTTTAAATAGTGTTTAACGGGGCATCAGGTACAATACACTATTAAAAATAATGTGCTTAAAAATGAGAAAATATACCTTCTTATTTGTTTAAAGTAATTTTGACTTAGGAAGGAGCAAGCGCCGTTCTTAGTTTTAAGTAGCGATACTTACTTAGAAATTATAGTTACAGAAAGAACAAGCATTATTTTACGTTTGCTGCAATAAATGAAACATTTATAGATCAATTCTTCGTTCATACTAAATCCAGGGCATTTTTTTCACGATTTCTTCAAAGCCATAGTCTTTGTATCAAAATTAAGGAACTACCTACCGCTCGAGACGCCAGAACGATTCAAGAAAGAATAGCTTGTTGATCTCTTAAGAGCAGAAATACAAGATAAATAATTTGTTGGATTAGGTTCGGACGTAGTAAAACAAGAAAACATAATTGACGAGTGGATAATTAACGCTCTTATGGATTGGGCTATGAAGAAGTTTGCCACGTAAGTTTTTTCGCACTCGCAGCTGGCCCGTTTGGGAGCTATATAATCGAACTGACATATGAGGAAGCTTTTTTTTTTTCTTTTTTTAAAAATTGTTGTCTCAAAAATGAGATCGTACCGGATAATTTTTGAGAAAAGGGATAAGGAATTTTGAGAATAGGTTCGTAAGTGATTATTTTGAGTGTAGATATAGCTAAATATGTTACCAAGGAGCACAAAAAAAAAAGACATACCTTTTTTTTGGTAGTTATTTAAATTATCAAAGAAACAGTTTGCAATGATTGTAATGCAGTTTGTCACATGTGAATATTTTAAAAATGATTTAGGTGAAACCTGGAGAGTTAGCACACAAGTCGAAAAATTAAAGATATAAACTTTCACTTTTAGTAAATAATATATAGGGTAAGATAGTGATAGTTGAATATTTTTTTAAATTTCAATTTAAACAAAAATCACTTTCTTATAGCAAAATAAAATACAGCAGTTTAAAGTAGAATATTTTTCTCTTAAATTAACTAAAGATAACTTTCAGTACAACCATTTTTCTTTGCTTAATAAATTTATGCTTTTTGGATTTTGCATTGTGGCTGAAGTATCCAGATGAGAGGGGATATATGAGCAATGTTGAAGAGATACTTGGGCCTACACTAAAAAAGTTATGAAAATACATATTTTAATTTTTATTGCTTTATTTACATAGTGTCTAAGATATACAGAGTCCTTCGCAAACAGTTGTAAAAACAAGACTAGCAACACGATCTTTTTTTTTTTTTTTTTGTCATAATTTGTGATCGAAACGATTCATTTCAACTTTGGTTTCATCAATGATAGCAACGTCTTCAGTTGGTAGCCATTTAACTTTGGAATCTGTATCTCTTCGAGATTCATCTTTTGAAATATTAAGTACTTGCCCAACATTTGAAAACTTTTATTTATTAATTCTGTATATTTTATGAGCAACCAATCATGAATAGCTTCTTACTTGACAAATAACTTAGAATACCGAATTTTTTCCCTTCTGAACGAAATTGTATCAAATTTAGTCGTACTACTTCGACTACTCATTTTAGCTTTACTTCGGTCTAGGATCCTCTGCTCTCGCTCTTATGAAAATATTTGTTATTATGAGCTTAAAGAATAAATGTTAAGAAAAAGAAGACCAAGCAGCGTTATTTAATTCAACTCTTAGCAAAGGTTTTCTTTTTTAATACATTTGTTTCCACACTCATTTAAGCAGCAAAGTTTTGTGTTTAGTTAAAACTGATTTAAGTAAGTTTAAAGAAATTAATTTATTTTCAACATTTACCCTTCGTTAAAATGTAGTAACAAAAAAATAAATAAATTAATAATTAACGAATTATTGCAGGAAGAGCAGGGAAATTTTAGGCTAACAATCAGAATAATACTAGAATTTTAAATGAATAAAGTAAAATTAAAATTCAATCATTTTTCACAAAATCCTTTTTACTCTCATTAATGACAGCAACTGTAATTCAAAAACAGTTAATTATAAATTAGAGCTCGTTTAATTCAAATTGAGAACTAAAACAAAAAATAGTTTATTTTTGAATCATGTTAAAAACCAAGAATAAGAGCATTAAAATTTATTAAAAATAATAAATAGAAGAAAAGAAAGCAATTAATTTTGCAGTATTCATTTACTTGAAAATATTTGATTCCGCTGTTTTTCTTCTATCGTATGCAGTTTTATATTTATGAGAAGATTTATATTTTGTAGCTTTGAAATCATTCAAGCTCAGCGATGCTTAGTTGCGGCAATATCTTTTTTAATTCGTTTAGAATGTACCGAAGGGCGGAGCGTAGAAAACTGTTTTTGGAAATTCTTTTCGGGAGATTGCGGAAAAGTTGTAGACTCGTATGAGAAACATAAACACAAAATTTTAACTAAACTTATGGACTAGTATGAGGAATATAAACACACAATTTTAACAAAATCAATATCTTCCGGTTCTAGTTTTTTGTTCAAAAAAGCAAAAACGAGGTAAGCTTTAACAATTTTCATACTTTTAATGTTTCTTTTTGCTATAGTGCAGGACAGTTGAAAGAATTCTTCCAAGTGTCCTGAAATATTAACTTAAAAATCATTAAAAACATTATTACATTTAAAATTAATCCAGGAATATATTCCGGTTCTACTTTGAGCGGAAAATATGCAAAGTTATCCAAAAATAAAATAAATTTTGGTATTTTGGTTCATTTTCATTTTTGATTTTCACTTTGAGTTACCGCTGAAATGTTAGAAAAAATTATTTGTGTGAAGCTTCAGATTGATTAATGTATATCTTAAAGCTTTGCATCTTAAAATTGGCACTATATAATTTTTCATATTTACCCCTCAAAGTGGAAACGACAGAGATTTATAGATTAATTCAAAAAGTTTTATTTATGTTTCTCAGACGGTCTGTTAACTGTTCTGAGCTATCACAAAAAGATAAATAAAAGTATTAAAATTTACAAAATTGTTAAAATTTATCTCATTTTTTGCTGTTTTTGCATTAATGCACCCAAAACTGGAACCAGAACATATTAATTGATTTAGCTAAAATTTTCTGTGTACGTTCATCATGCCAGTCCACAACTTTTCCGCACTCTCGCGAAGAGAATTTCCAAGAACAATTTTGTACGCTCTGCCCTTGTGTACATTTACTATACAAGTGCTATTTAAATAACATCTGAAAGTATATGATTTATATTTTAACTGTAATTGTTTTTTGTACTTCATGTATTTCACTTTTCAAATTAACACCTGAGCTTTATATGGTTGTTTTCTCATTCTCTAAATTTCCGTTTTGATATTTTTGAATAATACCTTATGCCATTTAATTAACAAAAGTATGAGATCTTTTTTTTTCATAAAAAGACATACGCATACCAAGTAAAAACCATTCGAAATAAACGTATTTGCTACTTTTATTTTTGTTATTTTATTTTTTATATTTAGTATTTTTATTTTTATTTCTATTTTTTTATTTTTATTATATTTATTATTTTTTTGAAATTAAATTTAAGTTTTATTTTTATTATATATATATATATATAGTTGTGGGATTTCCCCCACAATTATCCTCAATTAACTAAGAACTATATATCACCGCGCACTGTCACTGAGATGTATGTAGTGACGCGGCAGAGCGCAGGCAGTGCGCAAGGGGATGAAACTCCGCTACGAAGGAAGACGGAAGTGTCTTCACGTCGATGTTAAATATAGATTGTGTTTTTGTGTAGTGTGTGTTATCGTGAATAATAAATGTTGTGTTTGTGAAGATGTCTAGTAACTTCATGGCCACCCCCCTAGACGACCCAGCCTCATATATATACATATACTATATATATATATATATATATTAATTTATTTATTTTTACTTTTTGATTGATAACTATATTTGAGAAATTGTGTATTTCTGTGGTTGAAATGAAACCGCAAAATCCTTCCACTCATGAGCTAAGACCGAATGAGCAGTTCAGGTTTAGAGAAATTGCATTTCAAAGCTCAAAATGTATTTTTTCTAACTAACTTAAATTTTAAAAAAATGAGAAAAAGGAATAGTTTTGTTCAAACGATATTCAACTTTCAATTTTCGATTTACGTAGAGCAATCACTCAAATTCAAAACACGAAAATAATGCCTTTTTTGAATGTATCATATCTTCACGCATTGAAATAAATCATAGCTGTCTTTGCAACTAATTAAAAGTCTTTTCTGATGCTTATTCGTTTTAAAAGGTGAATACGTGTTTTCCACTTTTGCAATGCAAACAAAAAATATGCGACATGCTGCTTGAACTGCACTATTTGAAGACATAATTACCAGCTCGTTTTGAAACACCTCCCCTAATTATCCCATCACAGAAACTGGAGACAGAAAACTAGTTACGGATTTCACAGACGATTAGAAGAGAAACTTTCTTAAATTTTAGGTTCGGTAAGATAATGCGTTTTGTTCATTACTTGCCTTTTAAAGAGCACTCAATGCAAAGATGAAGCAACTTAGGGACACAATTAAAAATAAATCTAATGTGGAGTAATTAGGACTCTTATTAGACAATTTTTGAACGTAGTGAATTATATGTCCACAGCAAACTTTTTATTTTTTGCAATTTTATTACTGAGCAGATATACCAATGTATTTTAAAAGTGACCATAATCGTAAAAAATTTCTGCATATTTATAATATTCCTATATGCAATTATCAATGGAAAATATCAGCCGAAAGACAAAGGTGGATTTGCCTTGGAGGTACTCTGAGGTAATGTTTATCACATAAACACTGTTCATAATAGCACTCATTTCTGAAATACACATTGATTAAATCTCACGATATTTACACTAAAAAATTCTAGTTCAACTTTTCACCAAAACAATGCTGAAATTTAGCGGTAACGAACATTTGGTACTAAAGTTGAACCATTATAAAGGTTCCTAGTTTCACATTCATCGTGAAACTGCACCATTATAATGGTTCAACTTAGTACCTGGTTGCAGCAAAATATCACTTTTTTCTCTTTTTTTTCGGTTAAGGGTTAAATAAGAATTTTTCACCGTGTATCCATAACTCCAAAAAATTGGAAAATAGGTTTTTATCTTCGTGATTGTAAGAAAACAAATGCCATTAAAGCTACTAATACTTTTTTTAGAAGTGACGCGATAGCCAAAAATGTTATATTTTGCTCGTTCTAAGAAAATAAACGTCATACCTTATCATTTTTTCATTCTTGCAATTCTGTTTTTGCCTTCATCTTTTAAAGAAAAGTTGAAGTGCCAATTTTATGTTTTTCCTCTAAAGGCAACCACTTTTGCATTTTAGTAAAACCTCGTGAACTTTTAAAGCTAAAACTTGTTTTTCAAAAAAAAAAGAAAAGAGCCGCTATTCTTGAAATAAATATAAGACACGTTTAACGATTTTTTTAATTTTAATATTTACCGAGTCTGAAAGAAACGGCTCGTTTCCTTACATTCAAAACGGAATACCTCGTAAAATATGCCAACTACAAGTAATCGGTGAAGAATATCTTAAAATCTGTCTTTCTTACGAATTAGACATCTGGAGATGATTTTGCGTGTTATTAAACAAGATTCATGAGCTCTGGCAAATTATAGCTCGAGCCCCATGCTGTGCTCCTTGCAAATTTCCGAATGTAACTGTCCGGCAATGGCTAGTTTTATACAGCTTTTGCGGATCTGGGAAATATATTGAGATTGATGTATAATGCGTCGGTCGGTTTTTTTTTTTCAATAGGATAACGTTTTAAAATGTATCTTTATGAAACGATTTTTACGTTGTATGAATGAAATATTACCATAACGTATTCTAGACCTAACTTGCATTTCTATGGAAAAAAATGAAGTAAATTTAATTCCGATAGAATTGAGTTTCCTTTTCCCTCTCTTGTGCCCTATTAAGGGTTCGAAATTTTTTATTCAATATCAAGCGAAGTAAACTCCCTATTTTGGATGATAATTACCAACAGGTTCTAGTTCTAGCATTATGTGAGGTATGTTTCTTTGGTAGTCTTGAAAAAGATAAAATCGGAATCCCAAATAATGTTTGAATACTGACTAAACTTTACTTCCTTATCAGTAGAGGTATATGCGGTAACATTATTTTCTGTGTTTGTTTACTCCAATTTTTATCTTCATAACTTTTTTATTTATTTATTTATTTCGTTCATGCATTGCATAATAATAAGTTTCACTCTAAATCTTAATATTTACTATTTTATTTACTTCTTCGAATTTATCTTAATACATTTGCAGTTTTCATTTCATATCAACATGTATGTTTATTTTATGAAGTTGTTCACTTTAATTTTAAAAAAAAAGAAAATAGAAGGGTTGCGCTAGAACGCAGTTGTTTGTTTTCAGGCTAAGCTACATAGTTATAAGTATCACTTTTTTAAAATTTACCTCAGAGTTAAGATCGGTTTGATCGTATGATACTGAAAAAGTCTTTCCATCAAAGATTCAACACAGCTGCGCGTTGTACTTTTCAAATTCGCACTTCATTCAGATTATTTATTGATTTAAATCATTTTCAAACATACAAGCTTTGAGATTTTTTTCCACATTTGTGAAACAGTAAAAGTCATCCCTAGATTTTATGAAATATTGATTTTTCTTTATAAACCATTTTATTAAGAGAGAGAACAAAATTTTCCAAAAAATGACCTATCAAACTGTCTGTGCATTGACAAAACCTACAGCTTGGCCAAATAAAAGTCATGTGTATCACTCTTGGTATTTTCGGAAGAAGCATCGCCCGGAGGTAAGTAAATAAGTCAGGCAGTTTTTTTTTTTTTTTTTGTAAAATATAGGAGCAAATATTTTGTTTTCTAAAACTCAAGTTTTCCAAAGAAAACTTAAATTTGTGTGGAAAAGACATAGAATTTTAGGTATGCTCTCGGTATCTAACGAATTCATGCCACAATACCGCGAAATATTCAATTCTTTCTAAGAAGTCTCCGAAAAACCCAGAAAGGCTCCCACTTACCCTATATACCTACCCTACAGGCTTCCTGTAACTACTTTTCCCACAAATGAAACAACGCAACAGCTGAGAAATATTATTTTGTGGAAAAAATAGTTTTCTTTATGTTAATATAAAATAAGCTCTTTGTTCAGAGACTGTTTAGTTACAAAATAATAAGTTAACTTTATGCAAATAGTTACGCTTCATTTCGATGTTTTTGCGTCAAAAAGCTCAACTATTGCATTGAAAGAAAGATTCCAAGCAATCCCGAAACATATGTCTGCACACTGTAAAAAAAAAAAAAAATTCTACTTTGCACCATAAATATGGTGAAAGCTGAAGGGCTGCTGATGATTGAACCAAAATCATGGTTCAATCAGAAATGCGAAATCTAAAGCTACGCCCTTAACCATAAGCTCGGTTCAACCTTGAATCAAGAAGACGAACCCAGCACCCGGCCGAAACAGAGAGCCGCCATCTTACCGAGCTGTGACTTGATCATTTATTTTTCATAGCAGTAAAAAGTAAGTAAAATTCGATGTAAATATATTTTTTTGTTTATATTGTCTTGTTTTCTGTGTTAGGTTGTAAAGCCTATTTCAAAAATGTTGTTTTCAGATACCGATCATGTCACCTTAAGCGTTAAATTGACTAATTAAATTAATTCAGAACTTTCACCCTGTGCAATTTTATTTAATTATGCTTTAATATTTAACAGTTTTTTACCTAAATTAAAAATCATTCACCCCCCCCCCCCCCCTACATTTTACTTTTGGCTCCCCTGATTAGCTTTAAAGTTGTTACATTGACTTGTTTACATTTTTAAAAATGTATCTATTCTCGGGATTTTTACTCTAAATATTTTTTTTTTCATTTTTATTACCAAGACTACGTTTCTACGGCGTTATCTTTCTAGATACATCTATTAATTTTTATTTAACTGCCTGTTGCTGTCTTTTTGAAATTTATTAAACTTATTCGTTGTTCGACCCCTTTTGCACAATTTTTACCCGTAGATTTTATCAAGGGCGTACCCGGCGGAGGGGGGGGGGGAGCGAAGGTTCGAACCCACCTCCACTCATTTTTTGAAGTTTCACATGCTATAAATGACAATTTGAAAATTAAAAAATTAAAATATTTTGATAAGAAAAACTCATATGTTTAAGTTTCAGTTCTTCTGCTTAATTCCGATCCCGTAGTCGAAGGGGTTAAAATTTCTAAAGTTTTACATGCAATAAATGAAAATTTGAAAATTAGAGAGTAAAAAATAGTCTGATTAGAAAACACTCATTTTTATAAATGTAGTTAGTTGTATTTTGATTCCAAATTCATAGCCAGGAAGATGGGGGGGATAGAATCCCTCCCGCCCTGAATTTTTTTACATGTTCTGAATGATAATTTGAAAATTAAAAATATTCTGATTAAAAAAAATTTCTTCCAACTTGACCTCCCTACCCTTTGAAAAACAATCCTGGCTGTGGCTTTGATTTGTAACGATTCTTACTTCCCAATCATTTGAACTAACTAGCAGGTAAACCCAGCTTTATATTAAAAATATGTCCGCTACAAGAATTCTTTGAGAAATTGGGTCAATTTTGGGTGATTTTCGAGATAGCAGTTTCGTTGCCTTTAACATTAAATTAACTTTTTTTGAAAATTTTCAACCTGTGCATGTTTACTTTCTTTTGCTTCAATATATGCTTGCTTCTTACCTGACAATACTTTCCCCCATGTATTTTACATTTTGCTATGTTTGCTCTACCCTTACAGTTGCAACAGTGGTTTGTTTTCGTATTGAAAAATTGCATGTTTTCTCAAGATGTTTGTTCTAAATCATTATTATTCTTCCCTCGTTACTACCAAACCAATTTTCCAAACTGTTACCTTTCTCTTTTCTGCTCTTTACATCTATTTTTTTTAATTAACTACTACCAGTGGCAGATTTGGGGAAGGACACAAGGAGCATGTGCCCCATCCCAAAAGAATAAAAGAAATTCCTAATTATACCATTAAATATTTTTTACACATTTTCTGCGCTTTTAACTACATTAATTAGTTTTAAGGCATTTGTAAAAAACATTAAAATTCCTAAAATGACTTTATTATAAAAATATTATCAAGGAAGAACTTATTTTTACTTCCTGGTGCGGATAATGTCAACGGTACATTAAATAGACAGCGTACAAATCAGATACGCTGTACTGTTAGTTCTTTTATATCTTTGCAATGTGAAGTGTTAGACTCATCTGGGCGGTCTTAGACTGAAGTGCCACGAACTACTGCACATTTTAGCTTTGCAGTAACATCTGTGCCGGAACACCCCAATACTTTTTAATTATTGTTATTGTTATTTGTGCTTTTCATGTTTTTCAATTTCACTTCTAGGCATATGTTTTCAGTTATCTTTGTATGCATCAAAATAAATTTAATATTTTTGATTCTAAAGAGTGTTGCAATATATTTTTGAGAAAAAAGTGACATAATTAAGAAATTTAAAATGTTTGCTATCAATTACACTTATAAGCGAAAATTCAAATGCCATTTTTGTTAAAACTATCTGTTGACGAGCATAAAAAAGTGTACATATATTGCAAAAGCCTTCCTTATGTGGCTTAAAAAAATAACAGTGACTAATATTGCAATTTTGAAGAATATAACTAAGTAACATAGTTACTTAAATATACTGAAACTTTCTGATACAGTACATTGAGATGATGATATAAATACATATATAACTAAATACATTAAAATATATAGAACACTGAATCAATTATTGAAAAGCATGCAAACTAAAATTTTTAATAAGCATTTTTCCTGTCTTACGCTCGAACATAAAAAAATTTGTTAAAGTATTTATGTTTAAAGTCACCACTGCAACATAAAATTGTGCAGCTCAAACTTCGCTTTCATGATATAACTCTGGCTAGTAGAAAGTCCATCATTATGGTTCATAGTTGAACCAAGATAGCAGTTAAAATAAAATCTATGGTTATGGTTCAAAGTTAAACCATAATACTGGTTAAAAAAATCGATATCATGGTTCAAAGTTGAACCGTAATAATAGTTAGAAAAAATTCCGTTATCATGGTTCAAAGTTGAACCGAAATAATGGTTAGAAAAAATTCTGTAATCATGGTTCAAAGTTTAACCGTAATACTGGTTAGAAGGAAATCCGTAATCATGGTTTAATGCTGAACCACATTCATGGTGAAACTAGTAAACCATAATAATGGTTCAAATTAGTACCAATTGTTGGTTGCAGCTGCATTTCACCAATTTTTTGTGAAAGGTTGAATCAGAATTTTTTACAGTGCATTTTAATGCTCATTTGTGCTTTCTTAAAGTGAAAAAGTGTTTATTGCAGTGTATATTTACGTTTATTTTCTATGTTTCATGACTAAAATGCTTAGTTTTTTCCCCCATAAAAACATAATTTAAGTCATTAACAATCATAAAATTTGGCCCTGATTTGCTTAGTTGATTCCATGTAAAGCTGATGGATATTTGTACGCGGGATTACATATCTTCTTCGTCTTTTCAGTTATCTTTTTCACCGGTGTAAGTCGATGGGTTCAATGAACACTATGGTATTCCACTCCAGTTCACGAAGTAAGACGTTTTCAAATTATATTTCTCAGCCACATTGTCGTAGTTTCTAACTTCTTTTTTGGCATACATCAAAAGGTGGCTACTGCGCATTTGTGTTTGAATTGGAAAAAAACAGGAAATTTTCACCTGGCAGTCTGATTTCGAAGACGCGTCGTAATAATAATCTCATTTTCTTAATTAGCGACTATAACATTGAGACTAGAACCTTCTGGTTACGAATTAAATACGTTTCCACTGTGTCAAGAATCGGACAAAGTAGGGACAGTTAGAATTTTACCTCTAAATAGTTTTCTCATCAAGTGTCCAAAAATCATACTGATTCCAGTTTTAATTATGTGGGAAATACCTTTCTTAAATAAAGTTCCGAAGAAATTTATGTGCATATATTTATTTTTCTTTCTTCAAAGTGCAAAGAAAAAAAGGCAAAGTAAAACACAGTTCGCTGAAATATATTAAAATTAACGTTAATGTCAAACAAGGCTTACCCTTAAAGTAATCCGCGTTTCCTTCCCGTTCTAGACCTCGCACTATATTTTATTTTTCTTCAACTTCGGAAGAATTTTCTCACTTTCATGAATACTTATTTCTTTTGCGCATAAGCACCATTTTTTCGCGTAAGAATTTATTTAGTATCCTGACATTAAAATCGCTCGGATCAATAGTTACGCAACGAAAGCATTAGCTTCGCAAGACTTGTTTATTGGATCTTCAAGTGTTAAGCGTCGACTTGAAATTGGAGTGCTCCGCAAAGTATGCCAACTATGAAACAAGCCCAGAAGGAACATGGTCAAATCAGTCTTACTATATCATGTCTCTTGAAAAGAGCCTTTTTCATTTTATTAGTGGCTATTCGTGTTGGTGAGCATATTATATATTGGAGCGAGTGATTAAGTTTTGAGTCTTATTGCTCGGTACCTAGAACTTGGCGCAATTTTACGTTTTTTATGGTATTTATTCAGGTTCAAGTTTTACAATAGTCCATTTTTTTAGTCAAAGTAAAATTTCAAGAGTGAAATATCAGAAATTTCAGAGTAATCTTTGATTCTATAACGTCAAATCATATAAATATATATGCTTATAGGGAGGAAATTTTTGCTTCTCTGGAAAACGCAGAGGCTTTTATTTTCCCCTTCAGGGCAATCTAAAGGATCGGTTAGTTCAAAATGCAT
The DNA here is from genome assembly GCA_038502835.1 of Octonoba sinensis. Lineage (NCBI taxonomy): Eukaryota > Metazoa > Arthropoda > Arachnida > Araneae > Uloboridae > Octonoba > Octonoba sinensis. The sequence continues at coordinate 5,070,359 of CM076598.1, read as the reverse complement.
TCCTTTAATGTCTAAGTACGTCTTGAAATACTCACAATCTGTAACTTTCCCATATTTACTCCCCCCCCCCCCCATCCTGCATCGAACTTTCTTATAATACAATTAAATGGTTGAAAATTCCACATACATTCCGTGGAGTCCGTAACATTACTTAGACAATTCTACGTCTTTATACATTTTTTGCCTTGAATTTCTGATAAAAGCTCGCACTTCTGTAGTACCTAACATCAAGAAAACAAATGCAAATAAATTAAAAAGAAATTTAGAATACTCTTTAAAATAAAGCATGCATGCCACTGTTCTATAAGAACAATGACACTACTGCAGAAACTGCAATTTTATAGGAGACTCAAAACAAGAAAAAAAGTAATATCTGAAATACTAATAGTGAACACAAGTTAAGTGGCTCAAAATAATAACAAAGGTGTATGTTAGGATGTTGAATAAGTTATCGCTGTATTATTTTTGTGAAAAGTAATGCTTTATTTTAAAAAATGTTGCTGAAAGTATTGTCTATCGCTAGCCACTACTTTCCCTATCTTTTTGGCAGCATTTGAATTTCATGTTGGAAAAACGACATGTCTTTTAAAGCCATCCAAGAGTCGACCCAATTTTTGGCAACTTCATAAAAACAGAAGTACTGCTCAGCCAGGCCATGTGTCATCGACCGGAACAAGTGGTATTCGCGAGGGGTAATATCTGGTAAATACAGCGGGTGGGGTAGGACTTCCCACTTGAGCGTTTTCAAGTAGGTTTCAACCGATTTTGCCACTTGTGGCCAAGTGTTTTCATGCAGCAAAATGACCTTGTCGTGTCCCTGCTCATATAGCGGCCGATTTGATGATGAACTCCTAATGATTTTGAACTACTAATTCTACAAGTTCAGTTAGCGTTTTACATAAGTCTTCATGAAGTAATGCTTCCAATTGCTCGTCTTCAAACTTTTTCGAACGCCAGAGCGTTCTTTATCTTCATGATCAAAATCATTATTTTTAAAGCGTCTATACCAATCTCTACAAGTTGTTTCAGACAGAGCATGATCGCCATAGGTCTCAACAAGAATTCTGTAAACTTCAACTGCAGATTTTTTAAAATAAAATAGTGCAGTAAAATTTCCCGCAAATAATCTTTTTTTTTTTTTTTGGGCATGAAATTTGACTTATTTAACGCAATGAAAAATAAAGTTGTTTGCACTTCCGCGAAATAACATACACTGAATTCCAAGCTTGCTTATAGTACTTGTTAATAGATCTGTCACTCTCATAAATTGATGCAACCAGTTCGGTAACACCATTTGTTGGAGAACAGCGAGAACTTATTCAACTACCAATCTATCACATATTCTTTACTTTTACTTGGAATAAATCACTCGTGGCGTTGTTCTTCTGACTAGAGGGAGCAAGCACCTGTCATTTCAACAAGGACACAACTACGCTCTATCTGCCAGGAAACGAAATGCAATTACGTCGTTGTTCTACCATAAGCTTTAAGGCTTTGTGATACGATTAAGCGTTAAAACTCAATTAGTCAAAGAATTGCAGTTTCGTCATTGCTCTCTGGAACAGCAATACGAAGTAATTTGTAAAATATATAAGAAAGTACGTAAAAGAATTTCAATATTGTAAAACAGAATGAATAGTCAAAGAAAGGAAACATGATGTAATTTTAAGAGAACGCACAGCAAATTTAGACATTTTTTTTATCACACATTTTATTAGTAACTATTCAGACTATAAAACCGTTTTTCAGTGTTTTGTTACAAGTAACAAACTAAGAAACAACGTGCTCATAATTACAGATTAGAGTTTATTATAATTATACACAAATATTTGTATAATATACAGTTTAAAAATACGAAGTAGGTCGTTATTTTATAACAAACGTCTACAGTGAAAACACTTGAAAAGCATTGCTGTTTCAAATGCCTCGTTAATATCCAAGCTTCATTTCCAAAACTATCAGGATTTAAGGCAGATGGGAACGGCACCTAAGAAGTGAGGTACTGTAAGTTTAAGACAAGCGCCTACAGCTTGGAATACTAAAAGTAGCCATTCAAGCTCACATGGTCAAAGTCCTCCTCATCTGAGCGATACCTCCGAGACTAGGAACAAGCCTACCAACGGGTTGCCATGAGCGCCGATGACGTAGGGAAGGTAGGCCCATGGAAAACGGTGGGGAAACGATGCAAGGTAACCAGTTTTCGGAAAAATCCAAACCGAATTCAAGGAGCCAACCATGGCGATATTTGGAAGCTTAGGCATGCGCAATGCCGATACCTTCAGCACTGCGCATACTTTCCTCAGCTCTTTGGCGTGAGATTTCTCAGATGAGAACTACAATTTGTTTACAAACACGTGCATATTTCTGAACTAGCTATGTAAAATTGATCATAAAAATGAATGCTACCACTAATGTATAGTGATTGAAAATGGTTTATAAATGTGTTGTGCCCAACTGCCGCGGCAATTACACTGCAAAAGGGCCAAAAGTTTCCACATTTGGATTTCCAAAGAGTGAACAGCTTCGAAAGAAATGGATTGCTGCTATTCCCAGAGACTTTGAAATCACAAAAAATTCCAGAGTAAGTACTTTTTCGTACATTATTATAATTCTTTGAAATTTATTATTTTTTTTTCTCTGTTCTTAATCAGGAAAAGAGTCCTATAATTTGTTTTCTGAAATTATAGTTCAGTTATATTAAAAGTTTTCGTTATGGCTCAAAATAGAGTTTATTTAATTAGTGATCATAATAGGTCAATACGCGAACATTGTTTCTACTCTTCGTCTTTTCTTCCAGTGCGTATTGTGTATTTAATACTTGACATCATTAATAATGAACTTCACATGCACTATATTTTATCTAAATTAAATGATTTTAGTGCATAAAATTCGGTTAATGCCAGTTGTAAAATTACAAATGAATCACATTAAGTAATAATAATATAATAAATTAAAGCTGAACACTAAATTAATGCAAATATTTCTCGTATTCATTATGTTTAAAATGTATGCAAAACTATTCTCATAATAATTAATGCATAATTAATTTTATTTTACTCTGTTAATCAATCTGGAGGACAGTTGTGTATTATAATGCAACTAAACCAGTAAGATTACTGCCACTGCTGTTAAACTATTGCTATTATTCCAAAATGTATATTTATTACATGAAAATAGAGCAACTTAATAAGCAAGTATTATATTGAACATGTTTACTATCTTTTACCTTAGTGTGTATTGAATATTAGATATGATTAAAGTAATATAGTTCATGTTTATATTATCTAGATTAATTGTATCTATGCTTAAAATTTAGTTTATTACCATTTAGAAAAAAAATGTTAATCAAATTAAGGAAAAATTTATTGAAGACAAGATTATGAATTAATTACCAAAAACTTATGTTCATTGCATTTAAATGTATGCAAACTTTAAAAGTTTAATAAATTAAAAAATACAACCCCAATGAAAAATAATTGCTTTCTTTCAGGTTTGTGAGGTTCATTTCAGTGATAACGACATCAGAAGAGCTGTAGAATTTGATTGTGAAAAAACGGGAAGGAAAATAGTTGTGCCATTGGAACAGCCAAGACTGTGCAAGGATGCTGTACCATCTATTTTTCCTGGATGCCCCGAGTATATGTCAACTTCAAAACCAGTAAGAGAAGAACCCGAGGCCAAGAGAAAAAGAATTGAACTGTCACAATTAGAAAATGTTTTAGCGGACAGTTTACAAACATATGAAGAAGATAAGTTAAAGTGTAAAGTGGACTCATTACATGAACTGAAAGAAAAAATCACTTTGATTGATTTAAAAGATGGATTCAATCCTGTGAGTATCGACAATAATTTTTCATTTGTTAAAGTAATAATAACCGATGACATTCCAAAATATATAAATGTAATTATTGATATAAATCTATCTGTAAATGTTTTCATTGATCAAATGAAATTGAAAAAACTAAATGAAATGGAATTTCCCATTGTTGTTAATAACGTACAACAAATTTCGAATATTTTATGTTCTTTGAATCAGAATGTAATGACTAATCAATCAAAAAGCAATGAAATTCAAAACTTAATTAACTCTGTCACTCTCTATTTGTCTAAATTAGAAAATTTATGCACTGAAAATGAGAAATTATGCATTAACTTCATTAAAGAACAAGTATCTTTACTGTTTAATTCTAAGAATCAAAACAGATACAAAGCAGATTTTTTAATATTTTCTTCATTATTGTTGTCAATATCTCCCCATGCTTATAACTTTTTGAGAAATAGTGGTTTAGTTACTTTACCTCATCATTCAACAGTGAAAAAATTATTTGCTGCTTATAATATAAACCCTAAAAATGAAAATAATGATCACAATTTTTTATCTTATATTAGGCAAAAATTTGATTGCTTATCTGATAAAGATAAAGCAGTCACTATTATGATGGATGAAGTTCATCTAAAACCATTTTTTGATTTTAAGGGGGGGATATTTTGGGGGCATCATATAATTGCTCCGAAGCTGCTAATTCAGCTTATGTTTTTATGATACAGAGTGTTCAATCGAATTATAAAGATGTGGTGGCAATAATGCCAGTAAAAACTGTTAATGCTGACATGCTGCATGAATTTCTCAGCAAAGTGCTAATTGGTCTCGAATCGATAGGTTTTCATACATTTTGTGTCATAAGTGACAATAATTCCATAAACCGAAGAGCAATGTGTAAGTTCTCAACACCTAATAAGGTTCAAGTTATTTATTCACACCCATGTGATAGTAAAAGAAAATTATTTTTTATGATTGATAGTGTCCATATTATTAAATGTGTTAGGAACAATTGGCTCAACCAAAAAAATGTTAATTCGTGCATGTTTTATCCTGAGTTTCCTTTGGAAAATATTGATACAAATCAGAATGAACGGCTAAAGACAGCCTCATTTCAATCTATACGCAAACTATACGAGTTAGAAAGAAATAATTTACTCAAATATGCAAATTCATTAAACACCAAATCTCTATTTCCTTCTAACATAGAAAGACAAAACGTTAAACTTGCTTTAAACATATTTAATATTCAATTAGTTGGGGCAATAGATTCACTTAATGAAAAATGCAATATCATAGATTTAAAATCAACATCTGAATATATCAAAATTTTTGTCAATTGGTGGGATATTATGAATGTGCGATCAGTGATGAAAGGATTTCACAAGAGGAATATGTATCAACATCCCCTTAAATTAAATAGCCCTTTGTTTCAACACTTAAGTAAATTTCTTAAATGGTTGACAGTGTGGAAGGAAACTGCTTCAGATACCGGAAGGTTAACGCAGGAAACTTTTCTTGCTTTATCCTTAACAACACAGGGCATTCAAGAGGTTTGTCGGTATTGCACCGAAGAATTAGGCATGGCATTCATACTACCTGGTAAATTTCAGACTGACAGCTTGGAAGCCAGGTTTGGTAAGTATCGACAATTAGCTGGTGGCCAGTATGATATTTCAGTTACGCAACTGTTTGAAACTGAAATGAAGCTCAGGCTTCAATCAACGTTGCCAATGATTTTGAAGTCAAACTTGTTTGGCAATCTTTCTGTCGATTTAAAGAATTCTACGGAAGATGATAGGGAGTTTTTTCATAAGTCTGTAGCAACTAATAAGTTTGCAATTAAAGTAACAGAAACAGACCTAAAACAATCAGAGGAAATAACACCAGTAATTGTTTATATTGCTGGTTATGCAGTGCATTCGACATTAAAATTTTTAAAAGATTGTCCTTCATGTAGATCGTTATTGTCTCGAAATGAGGACATTCATTTCCATGAGAGCAAAATTTTAATCCATCATCAAGATCGAGGAGGTTTAAAGTATCCTACAGATGATGTAATTACTGTTGCTTTTTACTGCTACATAACAATTTCAAAATTATTGTCAGATTTTGAAGAAAACTTTTTACAAGTTCAGAATCAAAGAGCTGTTGCATTATGTGTGATTAAAAATATTTTACAAACTGAGGAAAAGCACTTAAATTTTGATTACTGTGATAATAAACATTCTGCAGTAGTTATTTTGCACTGCATGGTAAAAAAGTTCATTAATATTTTATTAAATGACTACTGCAAGTTAAAAAATGACAGCATATCTTATACCTCTCATTCAAAAGCGAAGGAGAGAAAATTAAAAACTTTAATGAAATCAAAAAATCAAAATTTATGCTAAAATTTAGAATATAATTAAATATAATATATTATACTTTAATTTAAATACATTATAATTATCTGAGTGTAATTTATCTAAGGCAATGGAGATAAGTTTAAAATGTTAAGTCGATCCTCTACATTCTGTTCCTGTGCATTGAAAAGTTTTGATCTTTATTTGTCTATTTAATTTTCTTCTTCAAAAATTCGTATAAGGAATTAACCAAATTCTTATGTAACGTTTTAGAGAATCATACTAATTTCCGCTATACTTCTGATGGTAAGCGGAAATCCAATCCGTTCTTATCGTGAAACTTTAATAATTCAATAAAGTTTGGTTTTGTTTTGAATTGAGCAGGTGTTCAACATCATCCCCATCTCTCACAATGTGAACTTGAATTGTGTATACCTTTTATAATTTAATTATGTTAAAATAACTAGAACATTCATAACTGGTCTTAGTATTGCAAAAAAACGTGAAGATGCTATTAAAATTGTTTCTGAATTAATAAAAATTTAAAGATCATGATGGTAATATTTAAAATGCATCTCATTGAAGGTCTTGTAATAAAAACTGTGATTGTGTTTCATATTCATGTCTTATTTTTTGCATTAAATTTTGTTATTGAGTAAACTATTTATTTGCTGTCTAAATTAATTTCTATCAATTTGAATTTATCACTTCCAACACTCATAAGCTTATTTTACTTGCTTGTATTGTGTATACCTTTTATAATTTCATTCTGTTAAAATAACTAGAACATTCATACCTGGTCTTAGTATTGAAAAAAGATGTGAAGATGCTATTAAAATAATACATATCAATATTTGTAGTAATATTTTGTAATTTAACATGACCACAATACTAAAAATGAAGCCTTGAAAAAAGGCTTTTAATATCTGGTGTACTAGATAATATAAAGGGAAATTAATAATTATGTTTTCTGAATTAATAAAATTGAAAGATCATGATGGCAATATTTAAAATGCATCTCATGAAAAGTTTTATTATAAAAACTGATTGTTTCATATTCATGTTTCATTTTTTGTATTGAATTTGTTATTCAATAAACTATTTATTTGCTGTCTAAATTCGTTTCTATCAAATTGAATTTATCACTTCCAACACTCATAAGTTTATTTTAGTTGCTTGTATTGTGTATACCCTAACATCAATAATTTTATGCACAAATAACGAACGTAATAAGTTTTAATGTAGGCAGAAACTTACAAGAATTTTTATGAATATTAGCCATTTATATTGTTTTTTTTTATTGCTTACTCACAAATGCAATATTGAAAACAGGCCGTACATAAAATGTGAAGGATTTATACTTTTAGTCTCGGATGTATTTAAGTACGTCATAATAATTATGAATTAATGACATTTAACTAATTTTAAGTTAAAGTGCACTTTTTCTCTGCAGAGTTAAATATTTACTTTTACTGAATGAAATATTTTAATTTATTGTTAGTATATTACAAGAGAGGAAAAACAAGATATTGAAAGAAAAATCGGCGATTTTTATATTGCAATGGTAAAAGTTAAAATGAAAAGTTTCAGACGAGCGAACTGAAGGACAGAACTCGGAAAGCGATCGGCCTAACTGCATGAGTCATGCTTTCCCCGTGCTGCGGCTTGTTCCCAGTCTCGGAGGTATCGATCTGAGTGGGGGAAGTGAGAAACAGGTAGCTGTGTTTTTTTCCACACAAGTTGAGGTCATAAAGATTTAGTTTAAAGCGTGTATTTTTCCACACTAGTTGAGGTAATAAAGATTTAGTTTAAAGCGTGTCTTTTTCCACACTAGTTGAGGTATTAAAGATTTAGTTTAAATATGAAAAAAAAATATTTTTGTATGATGTAGATGTTTTTTTCAACTTTTAGAAGTTATAAACATGAAAAGATTCCAAAATCAATTTCACATTTTTTTCCAAGTGATGAATATTGATCCTATGGTTAAATTAAGCAGGTTTATTTGCAAATTCATATGCTATAAAAATAAATACTGAGTCAATCAAAAATATTTATTTTATATGAAGTAATCGTATCACACAAAAATAATATAAAATATTTAAATATCCAAAATTTAATAATAGACATGGTCATTTGCTGCAGTTGAAGATACATTCAATCCTTTATTGAGCAGAATTGCCTTTTTCACTTGACTTTCCTGTGCTGTTGGTTTGGACAGCCTGGGCTTTTTAGATATGCGAGCTTTTTTAGTGGAATAAAAACGTTTCTGACCTTGTATTTTTTTATTTGCTGGCTCTTTACTGGTGATAACTGGAGGTTATGGTGATATTTTCACTGCCATTAAGTGCTTGATGGTATTTAAATGGACTTTAATTTGCTGTGACACATGGTCGTCTAAGCTGGGAAGCATATTGTATTGAGAGGAAAGATGTATGAACTCCTTCTTATTGTGCTCATGTTTCTTGATCTATTTAATATGTCACCAGAACTCGCGGAGGGCAAATTTGACTGCAGTTGACTTGCTGACGAGTATAACGCACTTTTAGCAGTCGCGTTTAAGGGTCCATAATATTTCTTTGTCTTCTTCAACGTTATCAGCATATAGTGGATGTGCTTACAAATATTGTTTCTTATGCTGTTGTCGTGGCAAGAGCAATGATATGATTCATCGCATATGTCACAATATCTGCAAGCAATCAAGCATGGTTGTTGCAAGTATGAACTTTGGTGATAGTGTATCTCTGGGTTGAATCAGTTGCAGAAGCAATGCTCCACTCAGTGTCAGAAATGGCTTGTATATCTAAGGTCAGTTCTTTTGATTCTTTATGTCTCTTGAAATTTAAACTGCACTTTTTAGTGATTTTGCCACCAGTTTTCTTTCACCAGTTTTCTGGCATCATCTATCATTTTATCATTTGTCAAATTTGGCAGTGCTGACAAAGTCTTGTCCAGTCTTTTGATTTTTTTGCTCTCAAGATAAATGTGTTTGAGAGACCTGTGAAAATTTTCAATGTGCATGTTTGTATTAATTTTCAAATGCTTTCTGTGGCAGTACGCCCACTTTTCACTTCTTGAAACATAGGTTCTTACAAAATATTCACCAAAAACCTGAGTATCCTCATCTCCTATTAATTGATCAAGCCACATAATAAAAAAGAAGTATGATAGTGTACTTTAATAAATATCATATTTCAAGAGTGAATAACTTTTATCAGTAGGATTTTTGTGAGTGAAGTATTTTAAAATGGATTTTAAGCAATGAATGCGTCTTGTAACAAAACACTGAAGAAAGGCTTTGTAGTCTGAACACTCTCTCAGAAATAGAACGCTCATTTTTGACGATTCTTGAATCGTCAAGACAAATTTCGTCATTTACAACGATTCTTTCCTCATGCGATCACCTGAATTTTGACGACATGCGAACTCTCGGAAATTTGACGAAATGTTTCCTTGCTCAACGCTCACCCAATCTAAAGAAAATGGCGTTTTCGTTTTGGAAGATTTCTACGTAGCTGTTCTGACGAAGCTCTCATTCAAGTGACAAATTACATCAGATGTGGGCGAAAAAGAGCTATAAGGTTAGTATTTTAGAATTGTCAAAATCTGATTGTATACTTGTAGTTTAATTACCACATATTATTGAATTAATATTTTTCAATGTTCTGTTAGGCCTAACTATGTTTGCCTTATGTTTACTATTAGGGCCAAGTGCGGAAATGTGGAATCATATTTAATAGTATTTTACTCGCAAAAATTAAAACAACAATAATAATTTAAAACTACCTATTGCAATGTTGTGCTAATTTTTTAAACCTTTTTTAAAAATAATGTATATTTTGTTGTTCAAGTCAACAACTTGCCGAGCCTTCAATCAACTTATATACAGTCAAGCAGGGTAACTTTGCAGCAATTCATATTTTTTAGAATATTTGACTTGAAATGAAACTGAACACGTTCAGTGCTACTCTTCTGGCAAAGTTTTAAAATCACTTTTCTTCTCTTTGTTTCAGTAAAAAGTTTAGCAACTGTACACAGCTAATTATATAATTCAGTAAATCTAAAGTTACAGATTGGAAGCTATTTTGGAATGCTGATTAAAAGTTGTTAAAACTTATCCTTTTAAAGTAATTAACATTATACTAATTTACCAAGCATTTTATCTCCTAAATATTTTAAATATAGTGAATTTCTTAGTATATGTGATTCTCTATTCAGTAATATTTAGTAAAATGTCAAACAAGTAAGACATTGCAATTTTATTCCATTCTCAGGGTAACTTTGAGCCTGCGGAAAGTTAGCCTGAAATTTGTTGTTTACTAATTATAGATATATTCTACATAAAACTAAAATTTTATTTCTACTTTCTATGCATGTAACAAAATTTTGCAAATAACACCATTAGAATATATATAATATGTTTATCTAGTTTAATTATTATAAAAACATATAATTAAATTGTCAAGAAGTATATACATAACTAGACATTCTATTAAATTTAAGTAATAGGATTTGTGATACTCAGGTGTATACTGAGAATATGTGAAAAGTTGCTGTAAGCATGTAGTGCGCATATGAATGAATATTCGAGTGATATTCAAATTAAACGTATAGAATAGAATATAGCTATTCTCAAAGTGCCTAATATTACTTTTGTTTTCTTATAATTTTTTCTTACAAATTACATACTATCATTAATTTGCTGATGAATATGTATGAATCAAGATTTTCGAGTGATGTTTTTTAAAATGTGAGAATTGATTATTATGGTATTATTTTTTTTCAAGGTATCATTTTGATGACCACCAATAATGATTTGTCGAACAGAAATATAACAAAATTGTCTCCAAAAGATATTACTCCAGCAGATAATAAAAAGGTTTGTATGAGCTCCAACTCTCTGCTAAATGCAAAAGTACTCGGCTAAAAGTGTTAAATTTTAATGAAAATTTTTAAATAGTTGTTTTAATTAATATACTTTTGTGAATATGTTTACTTAAAGAATTGAAAATTGTTTTCTTCAACGTGTTTTTCCTAAATAAATTTGTAATGGGGATTTTTGTCCTAAACATTGATGTTTTCCTTCTACTCTTTTTTTTCATGTAACATTTCTTGCAATATCATAAATTATAGAAAACTTGTAATGTTGTGGACTAAAAACGGCGAGTTTTTAAGTATTAAAAATTTATAGTTCAGTGTTGCATAACTATAATTCTTTTATTAAAATAGTGTATTTAATATAATTTTTTTCTGATGCTATTCGAAGTTACCCTGAGTGTCATGGTAACTTTGAACCAGGTTAATAATTCATTGTAGATGGTGTTTGTAATTATTATTTCTTAGTTTTTAAAGCTACAATATACTTTGGGAGTTTTTCTTAAATTTTATGCAAGTAATAACATTGACATTATTAAAATATTAGTGGGACGAGTAAAAATCGAGTAATTAAGGTGCAAAGTTGACTGTAGGGCATTTGCATAATTTATCTTCATTGTTTTTGTAAAAAGTTTTATAAAGTGAGTTGTTTCTTCTTTGAATCTATCTTCTACCTTAATAAAAAAATTCTACTCCAAATTTTGAATATCCAAGGATTTTTCCCACAACTGTCTGTCCCCATTATTTGTCACTTGCTCAATTTTCTAATTGCTCAATTTTCTAACAATATACTAATTTTGAAATGTTTCTTCCTCATACAGGTCGGTTCGTGAATTTTTCGTTCAGTGCTTAGTTATCAAAAAATGGATATTGTACCTTCAGAGCTAAAAAATGAGGATTTGCTTCCATAATTGAAAGATTTATGTGTCAGTTTCAGAAAATAATATATCCAGTAACTGCGAGTGGAATTAGCCTTTTGAAGTTAGATACTTCAAAGTGGATAAATTTCAAATTTTAACTATTGAATTTCATACTTTCACTTTCATAACATTTTATTTATATTTCTTAAGCATAATAATTTTTTTCTTAAGCATTGTTGCTACCAGAAAGCATGCTACCAGAAAGAGTACTACTACTGAATTTAGCACCATACCGAATTGCACTTTATCCAAGTAACTGACTACCGTTTATCAATAAGTATGACAAATGCTTTCTGGTAGCATTAAAAATCTGCCCGTCATAAATAATATTTGTAGTTGAAATTCAATTTGTAATGTAATGTTGAAGCTTCATGTTTTCTAACGTTACCATATTTTCTGTTTACTTTTCGCTTTTACTTAACTTTGCCATATTTTGTGATTTACTTTCTATTTCTTAACTTTACTATATTTTATTACTATTATTTGAAATCGATAGATAACAATTATAAACTTTTGTTGGCTTTATATATCTCCCCCTCCCAATGTGGATAGTATAAAGTATAGAAAAATTAAGACAGACCTACTTTTGTGTGATAGGTACGGATTGTATAAAAGAATAGCTCAAAAAACAAAAACAAAGTTTTTTTTACAACATATTAAAAAAAAATAAGCATTGGAAGTGGACAGCTTAAAAATTGCATAGTAAATGTCAAGAATTTGTGAAAGGGCGAGAAATTGATTTCCAAGCAAACTAAATAATAGAGTACAAACAAAAGCATTTCTACATTTGTTGCTGTTGGTGAGTTCTCGCATGAAGTGAGAAGGAGAGGGCGCACTGCTCCTGATTTATAGGAGCCCTTATTGATAGGAGTCGGACCCTTTTTTTGAACCAGATGAGAGACTGTCACTTGGTGGTTGGCACCTCCAGAAGTATCGGTTCACTTGAGTGTACACAGTCCCAGAGCAACCAGCTGTGAGAGGTGTCACCCTCCCAAACACTAACTTGGTCAATAGTGCTTCACTTTTATTGTTCTGCTTGAACAAAGCTATTATGACAAAACAAGCTGGTCCACTGCGGGACATTTTCATATTTAATTTTTCATTTTAAACATTTAATAATTTTAAAACGCACAAAATACAACTCTACTCGTCATAGTCCAAAAGGTGCATCTTGTGGTGAACTGGTTCAAAATCGCTTTCCATTCTTGAAGATATCATTGTTGTTCTTTATGCTTGTGGAGTTTTACTCAACTTTATCTATGAATTTCTGAATGTTTCTAAATTAGTTTTTCTGAAAAGTTTTGAAGCTTTTTTTCATGATTTTAATCTGTATTCTTTTATAGGTAATGAAATAGATGAAGAAGCTACGGACTAGAAGCTCTCCAATATGGGGTGACAAGGGGTATGATAAAGTGGGACATTTTGTGACCCACTTTATCATACCCCTTGTCAAATAGGGGGGCAGGGGGTGAAATATATTGAAAAAAAGTGTGTCATCATTTATGAATGTTTGCTTAAAAAGTCCTTATTTTTTTGTTTTTCAAAAAGAGTATGAACCCTGCAATAATACATTGCTTGAAAAAAATGAAAGAATCATTACATTTTGAAAAAAAATATTAATTTCATTAGCAGTATTAATTTCCATTAGCAGCTGTAGCAGAGTTGCAAAACACTCGGGTTTTTTCAAATAGAAGAATCTATAATTACTAAACTTTTGTATAACCATCCTCTGCAAATTATTGTAAATTGTAAGAAAATATAATTTAATTGCTGTCAATAATTTGAAATTTATGAAAAATACTTTTTAATTACAATCTTCTTTCTAGTTTTTTAAAAATTAGAATTTATTATTTTTGCTGCGTAGTTTGATTAAATCCAACGTTTTTACAATCACCACTAAGTGACAGAATTAAAATATTATTATTTCTACCATATGTTATGCTTTAGTATAATTTTGTATAATGTCAGGTATAACCAATTAAAAAAAAACAAGTAATGTTTTATTTCATACTTAAATAGGGTGTGGGGGATATTTTTAGATTACAATTTTAATGCCACAAAATACAAGAAGTGGGAAAACTTCTCTTAAAACTTTAACATTATTCATTAGATTTTTCAGCCTACCATAATTACATTTTATAACAATTTCTGATAATCTGAGTGTGATGATTAATCACATAGTCCAGTTCTGTTACTATGTTATGTAAATATTCTTGAATTTTTAATTTGTAATTAATATTGTATTTTGTAGCTACAATATATAACGAATTTCATGCATCAGGTGGTGTTGTAAGTTATATTGAGAGTCAGTTTGATATAGGTGTGTGTATCCCATTTTTCTTTTCTTTTAAATGCGTCGGAATATTTAAAAAAATCAATTGTAAGTATCAACAATTGTTCCCCAAATTAGTATACTGATTGAATGCAACTATAGTCTGTGTAATTAGAATCGGTGTGTCAAGGTCACACAACTCTACCTTTTTTCATTTCTGGTCGCCATGGTTTCCGTGCTAGAAACTTTTTCCCCACTTGGTTTGGCGAACATAAGTAAATTTGTTGCTTTAGTTATAATAATAATAGACTAATTAAAATCAGATTTATTTCTCAATGTTGTAGTAATGCACTTGCCTTAACTGCAGTGCAGAAAAAGGTCTGGCTCTGTTATCTTTCTCGCAGTTGCCATGGTGACGAAGCAGGAGACGCTACCTTATGCGCTTATTCTAATTACACGGACTATAACACATGTGAAAACAAAAGTCTTCATTTTTTCTTTTCTCATTTTTTGTTAGAATTTAAATAATTAAATATTAAAGAAACAAATTTTTAAATTGATATTTTATTTCATACAGGATTTTGGGAATGAAAATAATAAAAATTCGTAGAGTCAATGTTATCTTACATGAAAGTGTGCAGCTTTGAATTGATTAAGAAATACCAAATTTTTAAAGTAGATTGGAAAATAAAAGGGTTAACGTTATAAAAGTATTTTTAAAATATTTTTTTTTTGCATTATTAACCTAGTAACGATAACATATTCAAAATAACCTGCTACAATTATAATGTGTATTTGTAATCTGTAAATCATGTCAAAATATGGGACGAAAACCGCATATATTATATCCTTGTTCTATGGTAAAAGTTTTAGATTTGTAATTTATTTTATAGGGTGGGCATGTTTTTGAATATCAGTTAAATTTTTGTAGGTACAGTTTTTTTTAAAAGAGTCTTGTGACCCTGAAGAATTTACTTACCGTAAAATACCGAACAAGCGCCTTCCTCCCCCACCCCCCCGTTTTCCACGAATTACCTTTAGGAGAAAATACCGATTATCCACCCCCCAACTTCGATTGTGATTGAAATCATACAGTAGGAACAGAAAGTGGACCATTCTCGAATATGAGTTCGAAAATTGCTCAATTACGATCTTAAATTAATTCACTAAATTTTATTTTCATTATTTTCAAAACATTAATTCCAACTTTCATGCTGTGTTTAAAAGAACGCACTTTCAAAATGGCGCGAACCATCATCGTTAGGGTGCGTATAGTCGCGCAAGAATTTTCAGTTTTGCAAGCTAGCATAACAATATCCGAACTAAAATGAAGATGCCAGAAAAAAAGTGAAAAAATAATTCTTTGTGCACATTCAAGTAAGGATGCGTCAGGCAAGGGGAATGAATGTTTTGCACCTGCTTCGGTCGCTTCAGCTGGTGTTAGCTTTTCTTGCTATTGTTTATAATTATAATCTATTATTGCAGAGGAAAACTTGTGAATCGAGGTTAAATGCAGAGCTGTGCATACAGCGCGATCGAAATTTGGTTGCCACTTAACTTTTTCTTTTTTTATTTCCTCTCTTCCCCCTCCCGTATTTTCGCCAAATTTAGGGGGGGGGGGCGGTTATTCGGTATTTTACAGTAATCATGAACATGTTTTTCCCCTAATTTATGGCTTGAATTCCTTTCTTTTAATTTTCAAACGGGTTTTTTGTGCTCTATTCATGTTCCTATCAGTTTAGATGCTCATATCATAATTTTCAGTTTTGCTGTAATGCTCCATATGAGCTAGAAAAATGTTTACCAACAAAATAAAAGTCAAATTTTATTATTATTGCTGGTGTTTTTTTCTTTTAAATGTGTTATGGGGTTTGAAAACCCTTAAAAAGCAATTCTTAATGTGACAAATTCATACACACATATAACTAACTCAATGAAACTAAGTTTTTAAAATAAATGGAATACTTTTCTGAATGAATTAGTAAACAGAACTTAGACAACTTGATAGTTCATTGCTTGCAGAATTATGAAGGGAAAAAATATTCAAAAAAATATTAATTGCTTTTATCTGTCAACAAAATGCTTAATTTAGAAGGAATACTTTTACTCCTACTTTTGAAAAATTGTGTAAGAAATTTCTGTTACAATTGACCCAAAATAAGAAATTTAAACGTATATAATATGGCATGCTTGTATGATAGAAAATTTTCTCCTTTAGAACATTTTTTTTAAATGAATGATACATATTTCAGCAATTAATGCCGCAACTCAAAAAATCGAAAATTTGCAATGTAATTATTTGAAGCCCCAAATTACTAGAAATATCAAATTGCCCTTTTAAAAAATTAATTCAAGATTTTATTTAAGGTTACATGACGAAATTTTTTCAATTTAAATAAAATGTAAAGACTCGATAATACGGAATCGAAATGACGAAATGCATTTCATCAAAAAGACCCGACGAAAGAAGCGACTAAATTTTCGTTGTTTTTGACGAAATGTGTTTCATCAAATAGATGACGAAACAAGTGACTAAAATTTCGTTGTTTTTGACTAAATATGTTTCATCAAATAGGTGACGAAACAAGTAAAATTTCGTTGTTTTTGACAAAACGTAAATGACGAAATTCATTTCGTCAATTGTATGACGAAACAAGTGACTAAAATTTCGTTGTTTTTGACTAAATATGTTTCATCAAATAGGTGACGAAACAAGTAAAATTTCGTTGTTTTTGACAAAACGTAAATGACGAAATTCATTTCGTCAATTGTATGACGAAACAAATTTCGTCAATTTGACGAAATGTTTAATCGAAACATTTTTCACGAAGCCATTTCGTCAAATACGACGAAAGTTTCGTGAAATTTGAGCATGCGTATCTGAGAGTGTAGTTACTAATGAAATGTGTCATAAAGAATGTAAATGATGTCTGTAAATTTGCTTTGCATTCTCTTAAAATGACATCATTACTCATTTCTCTGAATTTTTGTAAATAAAATTAATCACTCCTAAATAGGTACAATTCTTTGACTACCTAAAACGCATTTATTTGGGCGTTTTTAAAAATTGTCGTAGATTTCACGAAGAGTCAAAAAACTGAGTCATATTACTATAAGCGAAAAAAGTAGCAGTGGATTACCGCTAGTTTCCTATAATTCTTACTGTTGCTTCGATTATTTCAATCAATAAAAAATGCTGATTGTTTTTAATCAGCTGATCATTTTATTAAGGGTGATTAGCTGATATGCTGCTAATTTTTCAATTCCCAATTATGCGAAACCAAGAAACAGGTATCGAACAATAGACTTTTGGCAATCTGTCGCCTATACCCCTTAATAAAAAAAGTTGTTAAGATGTTTACCACCAGGTGACGATTTCTTACGTGCAGGGTTCGCACGTTCTTAAGGCAGTCTCTATTTTGTAAGGACTTGTCGACCAATAATTGCATTAAACTATCTACTAAATAGTCAATAGATAATTCATTAACAAAGAAAAAATAATTATAGTGGTGGTACAGTCCTTACAAAATGGGGCGTGCCTTTAGAGTGTGCGAACCCTGATATGGGAAAAACGATTCCTTATGTGGAAACTAGTTTTATGTGAAAGTAATTACAAAATAAGGCGTAGCTTAAGAGCGCTACGTACCCTGATTGCTGGTATTGATAGGCAAAACCTTCATGCTACTCTTTATCACGCTTTGAGCATATGATTGACTCAACTAAAATGCACTTTTGTTTTTACATTCCTTTTTTAGATTACTTTCCCGTAAAAGTTTAAAAAAATAACAATAAAGCATGAAAGAAGGCTTAATGTATCGTAAAAATATCGTTAAAAATAGCGAAAAGTGAAAAAAAAATAAGTTAATAAAGATTGAAAAATAAAAAAAAAAATAAAGTAGGGCGTTGAGATGTGGAAAATGTGTGTCTGTCGGTCGGTCTCTATGTCCTCCCCGAATGACTTTTGAACAAATTGTCCGATTCAAAAGTTTTTTTTTTTTTTTTTTTTTGCATTCGAAAATTGCAAAAAAATGTTGTTCAATTTTGAACAGTTCAAAAATCTTAGCATTAGCGCGTATAGGAAAATTATGTAAACTCTGGGCCTAAGTTCCTTTGAAATTGCTTATTGGAAAAAGCTCTCGGTGAGAAACAATTTTTTGATTTTAACAATTTTTGTTCATTTTTGAACAGTTCAAAGAAAAAAAAAACAGCTCCTTCGAGGAAATTTCAATCCTATGTAAACCCTGATCTAACAGACGGATTTCCTTGAAACAAACTTTATGCTAAAGCTCTTATGACTTAGAACATGGAGAGATACCAGAAGTTAAAGAGCCTATTTTCCTATGAATTTTTCTGATCGGGATTTTTAAGGATAATTTCGAATGAATGAATGATTAAATGAATGACTGAAGGAATGATTGAATAAATGAGATAATAAATGAGTGTATAAATAATAAAATAAATAAAGGAGTGAATATATGAACAAATAAATAAATGAGTGAATGATTGAAAAAAGAAATACATGAATGAATAAATAAATGAATGACTGACTAAATGAAGAATGAATGAGTGAGTGAATGAATATGTATTAACCTTTGAAAAAGGTATATTTGAAGTAATTAAGAACTAAAGCTAAGTGAGAAAGAGAGAGAGAGAGAGAGAGATAGCTAGATTATAAATTTGAAGTTGGGTGTATACGGGAAAGTAGGCTCGTATGGTTTTAGACGGAACTTCTTGTTTTATAATTATGAAAAGAAAAACAATAAACGAGATATCAAAAGTCGATTTTTAAATTGACTTTAAAAAATAATGATGCAGAATCAAATTTAGTTTCTTTAAGCAGTTTACAAGATATCCCAACGGTCCCTCAAATTTTAGTAACAAATGGGGAAACTCATTTATGTGAACGAAAAATAAAATATTACTGCCACTCGAATCGGAACTAGTTTTTATATTTTTTTCCACTACCTGATCAGCTAAACACTTAATTTTAGCGAAGTATACTACCAAATAGCTGCTAATAATCGCATTTCCCAAACAATCTAATCCGCTAATCCTCTTTCACTTCGATGAACTTTCAACGTTCTTTCATGGCTATTTCCGTTTGCTGGATTTAAGCTTAAAAGATTACAGCATTTTAGTTTGGCTAGAAAATCAATTAACAGCCTTAATTGGTTTCTATACCTTTTACATTCATTAGAAATAAATTACCTTAGGAAGACAGCGAATGCAAATAAAAATACTTATTTTTTAAAACTAATTAGATCATTATTAAGCTGAAAGTGTCTGTTCTTTTCATTTCTGAATAAATACTCGCTTTAAAGCCTTTTCTCTCTTTTTTTTTTTTTTTGACAGAAATAAGTCAATAATAATATACATAAAAAGGAAAAGAGAAGATGAAGATGTGTATTGTCAAGAGGTATTTTTATTCCACATGCAAAAATATATTTTTTTGTGAATGCCGTAGCATAAAGCAGAAGTTTTATCACTTTTATTAAAAGATATAGCTGTTTCTTTTAATTTGATAAAGCTATTATTATTTTTTTTTCAAATTAATTTCTCAAATTATTTACATTATTTAAAATTTTCATCCAGGGATGAATATTTATTTTCTTTAATCCACCATTATCATTTAGGAGTTTCTCTCCGTTACAATAAAATTTTATTTTTTTAATCTGATATCATTGCATAAAACTTTTAAACAATTTTCTTTGAATAAAAATTTACTGATTTAAATGAAAAATATATTATAGAATATTCTACAAACTATTTATTTTTCTAGCCATTTGAATTAAAAATTTTATAATCAAGTGTTCATTGCATAATATTTTATTGTATAAAAAGCTCGAACATTATCAGTGTTATATTTTTCTTTAGTCTAATAGATAAGAATATTATTATTTTTTATTTATCATTAGTTTTTATGCAATAGCAATGTTTATTTTCTTCTACTTTAATCTAATAACATTATTTCCAACTTTTGCACTATATGAATCGAGTATTGTTAAAGTTTTTACACCACATGGAAGTTAAAGGAAACGCTTGTAGTGATTTTCGTAATCCTTTGGCCGATATGTGAATTGCCCAAAAGCCTGCAAATATGGCTCAAAATTGCATGACATTCGTCTCTGATAATAAATTTAACAATAGTCGATGGATTAAACGATTCAATGTATTAAAATAGAAGTGAAGGAAACAGGTGCGCCTTGCTATAAACACATTTATGGTAATTGACTCTGCGCCATTATAAGAATTCCACCCCTGTATGGTGTGTTCTCCCGAAGAACACATTTACTCTTTCAGGATCAGTCATCATCTTAACAGAATCGTACTGTTCCATCTGCGTCTCCAAAATTTACGAGGCTACAAAAATCACGAAAGCATTGGTAATGACGACAAGTTGCATAGAGCTGCCATCAAGCTACCCCTGTCCTTCCTGAAACATATGTTCGCTTGTTTTTAAGCGAACGTCATGCTCGATGTCAACGGTGCAGGCTGCCCTGACGTCACATGCATTGCTGTAGACATCATCATTGAGTCAGGGTCTTGCCCACTACAAAATGTGTAACTTCAGAGCTAACTGAGAGGGTGCTTGTTAACGTAACGTTTGCTTAAGAAACAGCGCTTTAAAACATAAGAACTGACTGTGAATGTCTGTTGTTGCAGAAGAGTACGGCAGGTACAGTCGCGGCGGAATTCTTCCCAAAAATCTAAAGCCGAACTATATTAACTAGTTCAGATGTATCGCAAGGTATTTGGGTTATCGACTTATTGAAGTCGCGAGACAAGTAACAGTGTATGTGTCTCTACTTTAAAAATATTAAAGTAGAGTATAAAATAATTTGATTTCCTATGCAATTAATCTACGAAAAATCAAAGTTTTTACCAATTCAAATTAGCAATTAGATCATAGTCTTACTAATATATGTATTTCACAACGAGTGAAACATTTATCAACATATTAAAATATAAAAGAAAATTAAGTAGAAAAACTAAAGAACAACTAATAAAAAATAATAATTTAAGCATCCGACGTTTCAAATTATTTTATGGTAAAAGGAATTAAATGAAATATTTTTCTAATATAAGAAAAATGCGACTGTGTGTGTGTAATTGCAGCAAAACTTATTAATTTTTCATTTTGGTATGAAAATATATTCCTTTCCTCAGTGGTATTCAGCAACCACGGAAACCTTTTTCCATACTCGGTATGTAAAACTAAATGCGAAAAAAACAAAGATGATGAATTATTCTTTACAAATAATTCATAATATAATTTAATTACATAAGTTTAATTACAAATGAAGATAATTTGTAATTAAACTACAAATTATTAGCATAAAATTTAATTACAAATGAAGAACAAATCTTGAAAGGTAGAATAATCAGATTTGCAGCTAGAATAATGATGGAATAATTTCCTGCAGCTGAGGAATTTGTATTACGAAGATGAAGAAAATAGTTTGATATGAGAATGAAGATGGTAACATTTATTTTTAAACCATACAGACATCATTATTGATTGGAACAACTAATGAAGCATTTGAATTTACAGCAGCAAATGACGCCTTAAATTCTATGTTCTAATACGTAAAATATAAATTAAAAATTAATAAATAAAACATCCGCACATCTTCTCTTTCTCAGATTTTGGCGATGTGTTTTTGAAAGTAATTTGTTCATCCTGCCGTTTTACTTTTTTCTATTTTTTCTGTAAGGGGAACAATGATAAAGGGAAAAAAAATCTGAAAATATTTTGTCTGAACCATTATGATGTCTTTGAGTTAAATTAAAGTTTTGAGTGATTATTTATTTTTAAAGTAAGGGTATCAAATTTGTTTGCATTGGCCCACATTTTGGTAAGAGAACGCACGGTCAAGGAACATATCACTTAAATAAAACAAGTTTTCTATAACGGTCAGTCTAATAACGAAAATTGTTGTATGTTCTCTGAACCCGGTAGCAGTATGCTATCACGTGAAAAAATTGGGCTTTTTCGCTCCGTTTAATTGCTCAAGTGATTACTCAAGTAATCAAATAACAATACCAAACTGCTATGAACAATATTTTATGAAGTTGTATAAAGATTCAATGCAGGTAACATGTTCTTATAAGACTAAGAAAGACCTCACGCATGCAGCAAAGAAGGAGGCTGTGGATTACAATATTTTAATGATATGTTCAAGACCTTTCCTTCCCATAATCCACATGAAGTCAAAAAAGAATTTAAAGGCATAAAATGTAAACTACTTTTAAGTTCTGAGCCAAATAAATACCAGATAAGTTGTTCAAGCTGCATCATAGCAAAAAAATGCAAATTTCTTCCTTCAAGTGTAACATCATCAATGATTGCATATCGACAATTGGAGCTGACAGGGTATTCCTGCCCCATTTACATGCTGCAGTGACGTGTGTTAATCTCAAGCTACTCGTTGTTAGCAATGAAATGATCATGGAGTTTAAGACATGATCGAAGTAACTGCCAGCCAGTTTTCCAATTTAGAAACAAATGATAAAAGAAGTTGACGTTTCTAATATATCGCGAAAACTAACGAAGGATAAAAGGAAAATCCAAAGTACAGCTCTACCGCAAAAAGAAAAAAAAATAAAACCTGACCTCTGACTGGTAGTGTGCCAAGAAGAATCCACTCATTTTCAAGGGAGAAACTGCTGGTACAAGGAATGTGCCGTATTTTGTTATCGTTTTGGTTTTTTTTTAGCATACTTCACTTCTTCCGAACTGATGCTATCTGCCAGTTTAAAAATTTGGTTGCTTTCAACCAAAAAAGAAGCAAATATTCTGATTCGCGTGCTAATAAATGCACCTGCAAAACGAACTTCCCTAAAACTCAAATGGATTCGTCCTTTTCTGCCATGCGCAGAAGCGTCTAACTGTCAAAACTTCGTGGTCGAACTGTACTGTTCGTTTACGAAAGCTGCGAGTACGACTCGGAATCCCTTCGATTTGAAAAAAAGGGAATACGATGAGATAGACACTTTTAAAAGTTTTGTCTTCCCGAGGGTGGTCTATTTAATTTCCGATTTCAATATTTTAACATAAAAAGTAAGGGAAAAGAAGGCAGTTGATTTATTAATATTTGTAAAAGAATCCCCTGTTTCGAACAGACCCGACGCATGTTTAAATTCAAGGAGGGTTTTGGGCTAAGAAAATCTGGCAGTATCACTGCATATTTCGACAAAAAATATTTCAAAAAAATAAAGAAGTACTATCATTTATTGACATGAAAAATACTAACGGCTTTAGTCAAAACCTTCTTTAACATTGTATTTTCAAAAATGTTCAGGAATTTGCTGCTTAAAATCATAATTGTTAAACTAACCATATTTTTAATACTTTCTTTTAAATAAAATAGAGCCAACGTTACTATAAATAAAATATATTAAAGATAACTTTCTGATGCATTTAAAACGATTTATTTCAGAAGAAAACAGCCTTGCTTTTAAGAATTCCGTTAATTAAATTTCTCCAGAGCAATACTTTATTGTATAAGAAATATTTTTTTTAGTTTCATACCGAAAAGCTCACATACTGTTTGATTTTTTTTTTTCTGGAAGGAGCAGGGATAACGACAGAGACCTTGTTTGAGGAAAACTATTTTCTTCAGTAATAATGTCCAGTGAAAATACTTTTTTGTGTTTTTCACTGAAAAATATGACAAACAAAGCTTCTTTCAAACCTGTAGGAGCTTTTCTAATCATTCGAAAAAGTTTTTTGACTGACTAATGTTTTTTAACTTTAGAACTGAGTAGCGGTATTCCAATATTGGGATTTCATAATTCAACATAATATAAAACCTTAGGCTTTTATAATCCTTTAAAGGCAACCAGTTTTTAAAACATTATGCTCCCTTGGAAAGAAGACATAAGAAAAATCCAAAATTTATGAGTTGCGTTTAAATTTACAAGTTATACACTGGAGCTATATTTTATGATTATTTCCTAACCAAAGCGTAGTAACATTTGATTGAGTTTGGCGTTTTGTCACAGCTGTTCAGGTGATTTCATGCATAAAATAATGCACTAAACTGCTGTAAAAATATTTCTTCCTAGAATGATTAAAATTTATAGTTTAAAACCTTGTTTTATGAGTACATTAAAAATGACTTTGTACGGTATTCGCTGTTTAAAATTAAAACAAAATTTTTAGAAGTAGATAAATCTCTTGGGCATAAATATTATGCATCATATGTTTGAAATGTTACTTCAAGGTTATTAAGTCTGTAAAAATGATGTTAATAGATAAAACAAAGCCATTTTTCTTGAAAAATACGAAGTACATCAGTGATACCTAAAATGACCAATCGACTCTGCATAATTACATAATTTGCAATATAACTCAAAACTATTTTATCCATATATATGTATATATATATATATATATATATATCATTTTTTCTTACATAAGGTAAAATTTGGTCAGATTGCAAGGTCGGAGAGATGGCGCTCTTAAATTGGAGGTGTGAGCGCACTGCGATTTCAGGTAGTTCTACAGCCACAACAGCATAGTGTCTACTTGAATTCATGAGTTTTTTTCTCTGAAAATGTATGACGCAACGCCAGTTTTATTCTTTGTTTTCCAAACGTAAGGCATTTTCTTTGTGATGTGAGTGCTGCAAGATACTTTTTCAACAAACGATTTCTTAACTATTTTGACAATTTACATGCAGTTACGATTAACATAATTTATTTATTATCGAAAGCCATTTCCCATGCGTGTAAACCACCCATGTGCGAAATCTCACTCGCCCTTTAAGGAGAGAACAGAAAAATAGATGTCTAGTTTTGCTCCAGTTGTCGCTTCAATTTATAGCGTAACGGCAAAATAATAAATAGGGTTTGTGATATTCACCAAAAGTTTAGCGAAAAATTAATGTTTTCTTTCTTTTTTGTAATGTTTTTAAATTGTGCGCCAACTCTACCGGCTTTAATTTACTTTATTTCGAGGTACTAAAATTTTTCTTTAGAATTGAAAAACTGAACAATATTTCTTTTGTAATTGCGAGTATTTCTAAGATTGGAAATCAAATAAAAGAAAATCTTTATTTGCTTAATTTGCTCCAAATATTCATCGTTTTTATATTTCCCACAAAGACATACCCAAAGCTCTTGCTTTGAGGCTGTATGAAACGAACAACTTACTCAGTTTTCTTATGTATTTTTTCATTTAGACTGAAATTTGACGGTTTAAATGTGAATTGCCTCAAACAATTGCCTATCAGAGGGTTAGATGAATACTTTTTCAAATTGCATTGCCAAAATAAAACTAAACTTAATTCAAAATATAGTAAATGAAGTTAAAATAGATTTTAGAAGTGTATGAAATAGTTAAACCGATAAAGCTAATCTGCATTAGGTATTATATACACATTAAACACATATAAGTGGTTTTTCTCATTTGCTTATTTAAGTAGCTAGATCCCTTCAAACACAAATTTAGGAATGAAATAACGGAGCATAAATAAAAAATATTTATAATCCATTGCAGTGAAAACTTCAAAGGTTCGAAGATATCTTAACAGCTGTGTTGCTTATTTAGTTGTGCATTAACGCATCAATGTTGCATCATAAGTTCTGTGTTCATTAATATAAATATCTAATTGTGTGTCTTGACAGAAACACATTAGCATTTTTTTTAGTATTGTTTTTCTCTGAGAGATTACATATGGAATCCCTTACGTGGGAAAAAATGACTTCCATTTTTCAAACAAAATGTTTAGTTACTGTGAAGGTCATTTGTTAGTAGTAAAAATTCAGAGTGAATAACAAAGATAATGCCTGTGCACGATAACTTACAAATAAAATAATGTACGTTCTTTTTCTTTGTTAGAGTAGACATATATTATAAACAAAAATACGTTTTTTTTATTTATACTAATTACAGAAATGAAGACTATTTTAATGCGGTTTTGTTAGATTATATCTTAAGCCAAAAAATGGGAATGTGTTTTTCTTTTTTTTTAAAGTCAGGACACTACGTGATTACTCACTAACTATGACATAAATGTAACATACTTAATACTTTACTAGTTATACATTGTCGGCATAAAAACGCAGATACTAACAGCACTTCTTGCAGGTTAATTATGCACTTCAAAAATGTATTTTCTTCCACTTTTTTTTTTTTTTTTTTGTTATTTAAGGTACTTTTAATAAACGAATTTGATTTTGTATTTTAATTATTCATATTTTGTTTCATTTAATAAAATGATCTATGAGTAAGTATTTACCTTCGTGCATTTGAACGGGAAATTAAAAATATATTTTTTTTTTAATTTAAGAAATAAACATTGTTCTAATAGTTTAATTAAGTAATTTTTTTTTTTTAAATTGTGTAGATGTAACAAAAGCTCAAATTATTTCTATTTTGCTACATTTAGTCATTAAAACCAGCGTTTCTCAACCTTTCAGTATTCGCGGCCCAATTTTCTATCATAATTATCATCGCGCCCCCCCCCCCTTACCATAAAATGTATACAACAATAATGTATATGAGTACCGATTCTGCTTTTGAATTATTCTTAACTAACTGCCAAAACAAGAGCAAAAACAAGTAATTTTAGTACTAAAATTAATTTAGTAATAAATCACTAATTGAATTTTGGGCAGGAGTTGAGGATCATTTTTCTGCACTAAAAGCAAGGGCATTTTGCATTCTGTTACCATTTTCAACAACTTTTGTGAAACTGGATTTTCTGCTGTGGCTTCTTTGAAGACAAACTACAGGTCTCGGCTTAATATAGAAACAACTGAGGGTGGCTATTTCTAATATTAAGCCTTCCCTCGAAAAACTTTGCTTTGAAAGACAGGCCAAAGGAAGTTACTACTAATTATTAAATTTGTTTTTAATTTAGTATGTTTTGATTAAGAAAGTTTTAATTTAGTAATTTGTTTTACTTTAATAAGTTATTAAATATGTCGAAAAATATTTTGTTTATAGTGTATGTGTGCCTTCCTTTCAGTCAGTTAATCAATTTTTTAAAGTAATGTTTTCTCTTGGATATTCTCGCGCCCCCCTTCTCGTGTCCTCGCGCCCCACAGGTTGAGAATCGCTGCATTAAAACAACAAATTATCGTTTAGTCAAAATTCGCTTTATTCAAGCCTTGAATAATATTCATTTTATTTGAACGCTTAACTGTCGCTTGACTGTTTCTCCGTGATTGAAACTTGTCACTCACTTTTAGTGTAGGTTTGCACGTCATGCCATTTTTTTTTCACATGTGCTCATATTTATAATTTTCATTAAATTACGGGATTAATTTTTGCATGACATATATTTCAAAACACATACAATTTTTATTAACAATTTATTTTAAATATTTTGGCCAGAGAAATTTAAACTACAACAACTTTTACATACACACTGTATTATTGGCGTAAACTTCCTGTCTTGGATTCCTCGCCATGTGCATTTTTTCGGTCAGTTGGAAACTTGATATCTGGTGCGACTGACGCGTTTGCAACGGCTCCCCAGCGTTGGGGCATATTATTATGTCTCCTTCGTCTGGGGATGCTTCGTCTTTTCCTTTTCCAATTTCTATTTAACAAATGACTCATCTTATTTATTTTATACAAACTGTGAAAAATTATATGGATCGCTGTGTTTACGAACTCTCTTGGAGCTTACAGCCCTGGTATTTTAACTTCGATGGCTTGAAAAGAAACGGTTGCTGCAAATAAATGCGCATGACTTATTCCGAATGTTCAACAAAAGGTATAATAGGTGATTGGTGTTCAGCATAAATATAATTATAATTCTTCAAATTTATGAACTAATATTTTGCTGAAGAACGACTGTTCAGTATTCAGTACTATGGTGATTGTTGCAAATATCAAGAGCTGATGTTATAATTTAAAGAAAAATCGTTGTTCACTTCATCATAATCTTACTGATCGAATGAAAGAAGAGCTTTTAAATTCAAGGAACTCATGTACTGCCAAATCCAATTCTTTACCTCTTCGAGCACTAAAAAAGAGTAGAGGAAGGAAAACATCAATATTTAGGACAAAAACCCCCATTTTAAACTTATTTAGGAAAAAAGAAGTTACAGAAAACAATTTTCAATTATTTAAGTACACATTTTCTCACAAGTATATTAATTAAAAGAACCATTTAAAAATCAAATTAAAATTTAACACTTTTAGCCAAGTACTTTTGCATTTAACAAAAATTGGAAATCATAAAAACCCTTCTATTAGCTGCTAGAGTAATACCTTCTGGAGGCAATTTCCTTCGTACGACAAATCATCATTGGTGGTCATCAAAACAAATATATACCTTGAAAAAAAATAATACTGTAACCAATTCTCACAATTTTTAAAAATATAACTTAAAAATTTAATGATAATATGTAATTTGTAAGCAAAAAGTAGAAGAAAACAAAAGTAAGAGTATGCACCTTGGGAAGAGCTATATTCTATTCTATTCTATACGTTTAATTTGAATATCAGTCGAGTATTCAGTCATATGCACGCTACATACTAACAGCAACTTTGCACATATTCTCAGTGTACAACCGAGTATCACAAATCCTATTACTTAAATATAATAGAATGTCTAGTTATGTATATGCTTCTTTACAATTTAGTTACATGTTTTCATAATCAAACTAGATAAATATATTATATACATGTAACATCACCGTTACAATAGCGTTTCATTTTCTCGAATGTCCGTCTATGAAGCCCATCGTATAAAACAGTGGTGACCATAGTCCAGTTATCATTGGTTTATTTGAGTTTCATCATTGGAAATACACATTCAACACAATACAAAGACGAACACCAACATCAACGTTGTTACAAAATATTTACATCAGGAATCAACGCTCTTCTTTATACAAAATTTACATATTGAATTCCCGCGCGAAAAGCTTGCGAGAGCCTTTTATACCCTCTTGAGCAATATGCCACGTGATGATGCACCGATATTGCTATTCGTTACTATTTTTAGTTCCCATTACATAATCTTTCCCGCGTTAGTTTCCCGGGCTGGGGGACATCTAAAAAATATCAATGTTTCAAAAACGAAACAGAATTCAAAAAGGGGTCTAAAAATGTTATTTAGTTTTTAATGTTATAGAATATTCCCCCCCGTCCAAGAAGAGGCTGACCACCAATGCAAGCATTGGCGGGCAGACTCACCCAGGAGGAAGGTAAAGGGAAAAAATTTGGAAGAGAAAAAAAAAAACCTTTTGACAGAAAGAAAAAAAAAAAAAAGGGCACACAGCATCACGTGACCTAGAGTATGAAAATACATAGTAAAAAAGTACAATAAAAACATAATGCAAATATATTACAAAATAATTCAAATCTTGGTTTAAAAAAAATCAGAACTCAAAAGATTATACGTTTCACAACTCTTTTTTTTTTTCCCTTTGTACAAATGATATTAAACATTCCACATAATACCTTCATTACAATATATTTAACAGTTCTCAATATAATATATTTAATAATTTTTTTCTTCAAAAACTCCCATTTCCAACTATTCGATGATATATTTTTTCTTTTCAAAATTTACATCTCTAATTGTTTCACAAAATTATTTTTTCTAACTTCACATTACAAAATGTTTCATAAAATGTTTTATCAAAATTCACCTCCAATATTTTATTCACAAATTTAAATTCTTTTCATTTACTTTCTTCAAAAATCACATTCAATACTTTATTCACACACTTGAATTCTTTTCATTTATTTAACAAATAATTATTCATTTTTCTTCAAATTATTTCTTATTTTCAAAAATCATGTTTCAATTATTTTTCAATTCAACTTATTTATCGTGCTTGTGTAAAAAGAAAAATGGATTTTTTATCCAATATTGTTTTTGAACGAATAAAGAAGAAAAAAGTTTAGCCGTAAAGTGGACTAACTTAATCTATCAACAGAATATGACAGTCCGAGTCATCATCACTGTAAAGGACAATGATGGAAGAAATTAGAAAGTGGGCATGGAGTCATAACTGTGGTAGTATTTTGTAAACATTCACCAGTTCGGAGTGATCGTTGAACTCGAAAATCAACCACCACTCAAAACCAGGAATAAAAGAAATTGGAGGGCAACGAGCGGTCATCCCCATATGTAGGTTTCAAGCACTTTGATATCTTTGTAATATTTCTTCAGGACTCACGGTGACTGGAAACACGTCACAGGAAAACACAAATGTAAAAAATTTAAGTAACTAAATTACAGTTACTTGGGATGACTTCAGAACTAAGGTAGAAGGGGTGATAGGACAGAGGTTTCAAGAAGGAGAGAAATTACGAAAGATAAAGGAATTAGAAAAGTCAAAATCGGGATTGGTAAGTTTAAGATCCAAACAAAATTATCCACATAACAGTATTAAAAATAATTTTAAAAAAAATAGGATAGGATTTTTTCCTTTTTTTTTTTTTGAAGACAGCACGCATTAGTTTAATCACCTAATGTGAAGTCAATTGATGTTAAAC
The DNA here is from genome assembly GCA_038502835.1 of Octonoba sinensis. Classification (NCBI taxonomy): domain Eukaryota; kingdom Metazoa; phylum Arthropoda; class Arachnida; order Araneae; family Uloboridae; genus Octonoba; species Octonoba sinensis. Next base: position 5,039,659 of record CM076598.1, on the reverse strand, counting down.
ATAAAAAAAATAAACAAAAAAATAGATCTCTGAAATTACGAAAATTGTCACTATTCATGATATAATTTCAATTTTTCTGGTTCATTATAATATCTCAATTACAAGCATGTACAATTTCAGAATCCTAATTAGTATGAAAATTTGGTCTATTAATCTCATAATTAACTTTAGAAATTTGCTTTAAAATTGTGTAGGGGCCTGAATATGGTGAAGCCAATTTTCTAGTATTTGGGTATTTAAATTCCTCATACACCACTAAATCCCCAACATTAAGTTTAGATTCTAGGAAACGAACATCATATTTTACTTTATTTCTTTTGTGATATCTAATTGTTCTTTCTTTTGCTAATTTTCTCGCCTCATCCACTGGCGGATAAAAATTTTGTTTGTTTACATGAGGTTCGTAGGGTAACACACCCAAAAGTAAATAAGCTGGAGTTAATTGAGTCACTGAATGTGGGGTGTGAGTATATTCATTAATTACTTCATTCAATAAGGTAGTCCAAGGAGTTTTACTTGAGGAATTATTTACCTTACACCGTAATCGGGTTATTATTGTTTGATTTACCATCTCAACTTTTCCATTTGTTTGAGGGTGATGAGCTGAAGTAAGCAACTGTTTGACATTATTGTGTTGAAGGAATCTTCTAAATTTTGATAAAGTGAAAGCTGCTTTTCTGTCAGTTAATAATTTCTTTGGAGTTTGAATTTGGAAAATTTGTTTTAAACAGTTTGTATAGGTCTCAGTCGTGACACTTTTTGATGGAAAAGCCCAAATATAACGTGTAGCATGGTCAATTATTAAATGCAAATATTTCTTTGTCGAATTATAATGGTTAAACCCTCCTACTGTGTAAGTTTAAGCATTCGAAAGGTTGGTCTGTCGGAGGAACCTCTTGCAGCAACCCAAACCTTTTCTGCCTTTTTTTCTTATTCATTTGACATGTATGACAGTGTTTAACATAAGAGTTTATATCTTCCGTAATTTTAGGCCAATAGTATTGAGGAGTGATTAATTGTACTGTTTTATTTACACCTGGATGTCCAAATTCTTCATGAGCTTTTCGCAATACTTCTAATCTTAATGAGAATGGTACCACAATTTTTAGAAGACCTTTTTTCCTAACATAGACTACATCATTTATCTTTTTATACTTAGGTCCCTGAACATTATCTTTATTTTGAGAATCAATTATACTTTGTAATTCTAGTAAATGGGAAACTTGATGGCAGGATTCTGCAATTGGATTTCTGGAAAGCATATCAGCTTCAACATTTGTTGTACCTTTTTGATATTTTATCTCATAATCAAATATACTTAATTTTAGTGACCAACAAAACAACCTTCCTCTGATATTTTTAACATTTTTTACCCAAAATAAAGCCGCATGGTCACTGTGAATTGTACATTTCTTACCATGAATACAATGAAAAAATGTGTCTAAACTATCAAAAATTGCAAGACATTCAAGTTCTGTTATAGAATAATTTTCCTCATACTTTTTAAAACTCGTGAATGGTAAGCTATTGGATGTAACACACCATTTGCATCTGTTTGTTTTAAAACTGAACCAATTTGTTGTTTACTAGCATCCACGAATAAATGACAGTCCTTGTTTACATCATACAATTGCAAAATAGGTTTAGAGATAAGTAAATTTTTAAGAGCCTCAAAAGTCTCTTGGCACTTGTCTGACCAATTCCATTTTTCTCCTTTCTTTAATAATTTGTTTAATGGGTATCACACTTTGGCATAATTTGGAATAAACTTATTATAGACATTAATTGTGCCCAAGAATCTTTGGAGCTCTTTCATAGTAGTAGGTGGTTGCAAATTCTTAATTTTCTCAATATTGACATTGTCGGGTTTGATTCTTCCGTCGTGTATGTTATAACCTAGAAAATGTATTTGTTGTTGTAAAAATGTACATTTAGCCAATTTTAGCTTTACATTTTCTTTAGTGAAAATTTGGAATAGCTGTTTTAAATGTTCAAGATGTTGTTCTTTGGATTCTGAAAAATTATGATATCATCAAAATAATGGCATGCAAAATTAACTTTATGTTTATTCAAAATTCTTCTAATTGTTCTGTTAAAAATAGCAGGAGCATTTTTTAAGCCAAAAGGGAGCCTTAACCACTCAAATAAGCCAAAAGTGGTGGCAAATGCCATCTTTTCTGTATCTTTAGGGTGTACAGGAACATGCCAGTAGCCTGAAGTTAAGTCCAAAGTAGAAAAATATTTTGCCTGACTTAATTTATCTAAAATATCATCAATTCGGGGTAATGGTTCTGCATCTGTTTTTAATATTTGATTTAATTTTCTAAAATCTATGCACAGTCTTGTCTTTCATTCATCACGCTTTTTTGCTAAAGTGACTGGTGCCGAATAGGGGCTATGACTCTCTTTAATTATTCCTGCTTCCAACAAAGCCTTAACCTGAGTTTTAATTTCTTTTTCATCAATTGGTGAAGTTCTATAAGCTCTTAGGCTAACTGGTAATTCAGAATTTAAAATTATTCTAGGGGGTTCCTTTCTAATTTTACCTATGTCATATTTATTTACTGAAAATATCCCGACATTTTCTTGTACAAGCATTTTTAAATCTTCCTCAACATCTAAATTGCTTATCTCATTATGGAGATTAATGTCATTGGAATTAGGTAAAATTTCTGGTTTATTTTCATGAGAACTGACATTAAAATTTTCAACTTCAGTATGGTCATAACTCACAATGTCATCAATGTTATTTAAAAAAGCATCATCATCATCACACTCATCTTGCATGTGTAATGACATCACATCAGTAGTTACATTATCACGAATTAAATTTAAAGTAAGTCTATTTTGAGAAACACATGGTACTGCACAATCAATAGTTAATTTAAAAGTTTTACACTCGGGGAGTCCCAAAATAAGATAAGGCAAGTTGTTGTCAATAACATAAACAGAAACATTTTTACCAATTTTTAAATTAAAATTACATTTATTTACAATTAAAATTTCTCCCTCAGCTTGCCAAACCTTAATTGGAGCTCCTTTAAAATTTTTCAGCTGATTTTCATTGACAATTTTTCTAGAAATCAGAGTAATAGTGGAAGCAGTATCCACAACACATTTAATTGTTGTATCTCTTTTATAATTAAATTGAGAATATTGAGTATTTTGAAAGCTTTGAGAAGTTTGATTAATTTGCCCTCTGAATGAAATCAATTGTCATTGTGAATTCTGATTATCCTGACCATTATTACATTTGGTTCTACATTCTCCCTGAGGTTGAGTTGTAACTTGCATATTATCTAAATTTTGTGACAAAGTACACATATTTTACCAATGGTATGCGTTAGCAATACCAAAATTTTGACAGAACCTGCAAGGCCTAGATGGTAATTGTAAACCTTGTTGATGATGATTGACCTGGCTATTAAATCTTGGGGAAAAGGGTATATTCCCTGAACCTTGGGTCATTCTTGGTTGCCAATGTCTAAATGGTGGCTGGGTATTAAATTTTCTAAATTGAGATTGTTGTTGATTATAATTTTGAGGTTGTTGGTTATAATTTTGTCTCCAAGGTCTAAATTGAGAATTACTAGGAACAAATCTAGGATTAGGAAAATTCTTTATGTAAGTATTATTTTGTTTATTTTCTTCATTTTTTATTTTAATTAGCTTTGTGGCTAATACCAGCCATTCGGTTGTTGTCTGTGGGGGATTTGTAGCAATTGCTAATCTTATCTGAGAATCTAAGCCTTCGGTTAGTCCTTCAACATTTAATTTTTTAGACAATCCCAATTTTTTTCCAATATCAATTTTCCTGTGAAAATATTTTGTTATGCCCTCTCCCAATTTATATTTTAAATTTGAAAACTCGGAAAAATCTACGCAATCTGTTGAAAAGAAAGTCTCTTGCATTGTATCTTTTAATTCTTCCCATTCCTGAATGTGTAAACATGAGTTTAAAAAAACAGTAAGGGCTTCCCCTTTTAAGTATTTTGACACATGTCTTATTTTCCAATCATTGTTTAGGTTTATTTCGGAACATTTTCTTCTCAAAATATTCCGACCATCTTTCCCAATTCATGCCCCCCTGTGGGTCAAAAGGAATTAAATCCCTCACCTCTTTGTCTAATTTGTCACCTTTAGGGATAGATTTTTCATTCTCATCACTACCACTAATTGATAACGATTGATCATGTGATTTAATTTCATTTTTCTCCTCCATTTTAACTATCAGAATATCTCCACAATTCAAAATAAACCTGAATTTACAATTTTGTTTTCATATTATAATGAACTCTAATTTTATCTTATTTTACAAAAATTTTTACATGAAAACCAAAATAATTTCAAATTTAAGTAATATCAATTTAAAAATATTAATATTTAAAATTTTCACAAAAGCAACACCTAGCTACATTATCTGCTTGAATTTCTAAAAGTCCAGCATCAGGGGGGGGGGGGGATTCCAGTCGCTTGGATCGGGTTGTAAGGTGGTTTCCAGTGTCCATTTCCATGTTTCCGCGACGTCGTTCGCTAAAGGATCCTCCGGATTGACCAAAACTTGAACAGAAAAATCGTTCCTTTTGCAGATCAGGACACCAATTTCTTTTTCAGATCAGGACTTCAATTATCTTTTAAGATCCAGGCAGATGCAGCCAACTTCGTTGATATTCAGATGATTTTGGTGATAAATCGTTATTTTTAGGAAGCATGTAGGATAATCCTCAGATTAAAAAAGGTTCCAACTTCTTTTAAATGAAGATCCTTCGGGTCCGGCAACCAAAACGTGAAAACTATCTTGCGTTACTTTCATCAGGAACGGCACTAACACTGCTATCCGCTGTCATGCAAAAAAAAATTATCTTTAAAAATATCTTTTCGAGTAAATATTCCAATTTCTTTTTTCACTACTTGTTCTTTCAGCACTGAAACACCTGCCGTCTCAGAATTGCGCAGGTGGCGTCGATATGTAATCCGAAGTTTTTCATTTCTTTCCCGCGTAGGCGAAATCCTGCCGCCTAATTTCTAACATCACTGTTACAATAGCGTTTCATTTTCTCGAATGTCCGTCTATGAAGCCATCGTATAAAACAGTGGTGACCATAGTCCAGTTATCATTGGTTTATTTGAGTTTCATCATTGGAAATACACATTCAACACAATACAAAAAACAACATCAACGTTGTTACAAAATATTTACATCAGGAATCAACACTCTTCTATATACAAAACTCACATGGTGAATTCCCGCGCGAAAAGCTTGCGAGTGTCTTTTATACCCTCTTGAGCAACATGCCACGTGATGATGCACCGATATTGCTATTCGTTACTATTTTTAGTTCCCATTACATAATCTTTCCCGCGTTAGTTTCCCGGGATGGGGGACATCTAAAAAATATCAATGTTTCAAAAACGAAACATAATTCTAAAAGGGGTCTAAAAACGTTATTTAGTTTTTAATGTTATATACATTCTAATGGTGTTATTTGCAAACTTTTGTTACTTGTATAAAAAGTAGAAAGAAAATTTTAGTGTGTATGTAGAATAAATCTATAATCAGTAAACAACAATTCTAAGGCTAACTTTGCGCCGGCTCAAAGTTACCCTGAGAATGGAATAAAATTGCAATGTCTTAATTGTTTGACATTTTACTAAATATTACTAAATAAAGAATCACATATACTAAAAAATTCACTATATTTAGAAGATAAAATTCTTGGTAAATTAGTATCATGATACTTACTTTAAAAGAATAATAAGTTTTAACAACTTTTAATCAGCATTCCAAAATAGCTTCCAGGCTATTTCTTTTGAACCATTGAATTATACAAATAGCAGTGTACATTGTTGCTATTTTTTTTACTAAAATAAAGAGAAGAAAAGTGATTTCATAACCTTGCCAGGAGAGTAGCACTGAGCTGTTCTACAGTTTCATTTGAAGCGAGATATTCTAAAAAATATGAAGTGGTCTAAAATTACCCAGATTGACTGTATTTAAGTTAATTGAAGGTTCAACATACCTTTTGTTAATTTGAATAACAAAATATGTATTTTTTAAAGGTTTAAAAAATTAACACAACATAGCAGAGGGCAATTTAAAATTATTATTGTTGTTTAAATTTTTACGCGTAATATACAATTTGATTCCAGATTTCCCCACTTGGCCAAATAGTAAAGCTACTGCCAACTTAGTTAGGCCTAACAGTACGTTGATAAATATTACCCTATCAAGTAAATTGGATTTTCCCCCTTTGCATCATAATCAACATAATGAAAGAAATTGAGTATGTGTTAGGAAAAAAATCTATTTAAAAGAAGAAAAAAACATAACTTATATTTCTCATTTATCTATTATTTTGAATTCAAAGACAATGATTTCGCAGTGAGTCATTTCAGTAGATAGAAGGCTCTATCTATTGCTTGTATAAAATGACTAAAGTATTGTACTTACGGAAGGGGCAACAAGGAGTAGCAGTAGGCAACACGAAGCTATTTCCTGCGAAAAACACGCTGCAGTTATCGGCATGTTTAGCAATTTATATTATTTACATGTTACAGTGAAAAAATTATCAAAAAAAAAAAAAAAAAAAAAATGAAAAAAAAAAAAACAATGATAAAAGCACAGCAATACATTATTTCTTCTTTTGTTGCTAAGGTTTTCAATCGGAGCTCGTTTGGATTCGACTAGCTTCTTTTTCTAGCTATATAAAATACGTAATGCTACTTCACAATCAAAAAGGATAATTAAGAGTCCTCAGCATGATTATATTTTTATGATACTCTATAAATTATCAAATTAAATTTTGCTGTTCGCTTCTAAAAATGGAAAAAAAAAAGAATTGGGCTAAAACTGGTACATATAGAAAGAAACGAGATGCGTTAATTGTTCCATACGTGGATAATACAATGACTTTAATAGAAATATTAATACATCATGAATTTATAGATTGTAATAGAAAGTTTTGTAAGAATCCACTTTATACGACAGTTCAACTCAACCGTCAAGTAAAGTGAGAATGTTTTACTTAGACGATCGACAGTTATCCTGCTAAATATTGCAAAAATATTATTCAAGTTTGCAAAATTAAAAATTACTTCCATAGGCTATGATTGATATTGCTATGGTTTCCATTAAAATGTTTATTATTATTTTGATTTACCTTTTGTATTTCGATATTTTTCAACGAGTATTAATCAGAAATCTTTTTGCTGCGTAGAAAATTCAGTATGTTTACAAATTTTAGATCGATGATGTTGCAAACATGTTATACACTTAGAAACTATGTACTTTCCTATTGTGTCCAAACATATCTCTTGCGAATATTAGCACGAGTGGCTTTTCGACTTGAATGAGATAAACAATGAATATTTTGGAAAATAGCTTTTGTATGTACAGTCTGATTTTAGCCCCCGACACATCTGAATAAGTTTCATAGTCATTTTTTCTAATTTTAAATTTGTATCCGAGTGAAGCAAAGACTTTAATTTGCTCTTCGTCGGTGTTTTGCATTAATGCTATTCCTTTAAAAGCTACAGAAATAGTAATTTCCTGAATTCTAGGCAACGCGTCCGCGTCCTTTTACATGTTCAATTACAGTTGTGAATTGGAAAATAAACTCTAAATGTCTTTGTTGTCGTGAGGAATGCTTTTCACCCGATTTTTTTAAAACAAAAAATAGCGGTGGGTGCAAACGCCAACTTTGACGTGACGCGAAATCGCGTCCTTCAGTCATATATCTGAAATAATGAATTGCGGCACAAATTGCGAGTTCTTCTCGGTCAAAAGTACTATACTTTTTATTGGTAAGCTTTCTAGAAAAAATTGTTTTAATTGCCCTTAATTATGCTGCTGTGTAGTAAGTACTATTTGCAATATCTGAAGCATCAGTAAACAAAGTTTAGCAGCAGAATTATAAAAATATAAGACTGTACCATCTGCTAAAGATTTTTTACATCCCGTAAAAGACTGGATAGAATTTTTATTCCAAGTTATCGGACTATCGTCGCGTTTCTTTCCGCAAATGAACTTAAATAAAGGAGCTAGTATTGCTAAAGCATTTTTTATGAATCGGTGGAAAACGTTTATAATAGTAAAAAACCTTCGCAATTAATCTACATTTTCCCGGTAATATATAATCTTGAAGAACTTTAACTTTTTCAGGCAGCGGTTTCAATCCGTCTGCTGAAATTTCAAATCCTAAATAAGGTCACTGTTGCTGACCAAAAATGCATTTATCAGCAGCAAGCGTTCAAGATCACTTTTGTAAATTTCCCCTTGTCTGGCGAAGCAACTAAAATATCGTTCAAGTACTTGTATCAAAAACCTAAATTTCGAATGAAATTAATTATTAAATTCCTTGAAATGTTTGCACAATGTTACAAAGGCCTAAAGACATTAATTTATATTTAAATAAGCTAAACTGAGTAATGGCTGCAGTTTTTTCTGCATATCTTGGGTAAATTAGTATTTGGTGATAATCTTTCATGAGATCGATTTTAGAAACAAAACTTTTTCCGTGCAAAAAATGTGCGAAATCAGAAATGTTTGTAATAGGGTATCTGTCAAGAATTGTAACAGCGTTCAATACCCGGTAATCACCACAAATCCTAAACTTTCCATCCTTTTTTTGAACTAAATAAACTGAGCTACTTCATTCATGTTTGGAAAAAAATAATCATTTCAGCTTTTAATAAAGCATCAAATTCAGCTTTTAAAAATTTAAGTTGTTCTAGCAACAAACGTCGTACTTTAAAAAATAGGTTGCCTCCAACTTTCGATTGACGAAAAAAAACCCATCTGGATTAACTACTGGTTTAAAAGTACTTTTAAACAACTCGATATATTGAAGAACTTCGTAGAAAGATGAATTCGTAGCAACGGGAGTAGCGAAAATTTTATTATTGTTCGTGGAAATAGCTTGTACAGTAATACTTGTTAAATTATCTATCACAGATTTTTTCTCAGGTCTATAAGTAAGCCGTATTTAGTTAAGAAAGCTATACCTATTATAGGGGTGCGAGACATCAGCTACAACGAATGCGAAGGAAAAATTCTACATAACCCAAGTCAATGTCTATGGTTATAACCTCTTGCGATTTTCGGTACCCAATCGGGTACATTTTAAAATATTGTTTATTTACTACTGTTTGTGCTAATTCAAAGCTAAAATACCCAATTGTTTTCGAAATTAATCAACAGATCGTTTACTTCGTTTTAAACGTGGAAAATATGTAAATTGGGGATTGATTATTCTTTAAACTAACTATTAATTAAAATTTAAAAAAATAGCTATTTTGTTTGTAATAATTTTTAAATCAGAGAGCCAAAAAATTGCGTCAAAATTGTTTGTGCTTAGTTCTGGGGTCTCAAGAGGTTAATACTGTACGTCGCAATTCGGAAGCCGTTTGCAGCTAATAAAGTGAATTTTTGCGACTTGTATCATATGCAAATTTGACGGGGGTTCAAATAAACGACGCCCCGCTGTCAATAAGAAATCTTAAACCAGGTTTTCTATCTGTTATGAAGAGATTAATTTGTTGGAGCTCACATTAATATTTTTCTTAGTTCAGTTTTAATTAGCTGAATCTCTTCCCGCATTTCCGCGATTGCATTTGCCTCAAAACCGACGTTGATGCAAGTGGAAGGGGTTCTGATACTTTATGTATTTTATCAGCTATTAGATGTATTTCAATTAAGGGCACAGTGAACCTTAAAAATTAACTTTTTCATTTTTGATAATAAAACCTAATTATTTTGTGTCAGATAATACATATAAAATATACATTATGTACCAAGTTTCATTTGAAAATATTAGAAATTTACTGAGATATTAATTAAAATCGTGTTTTATTTCAACGTTTTGAAAATGTCTCTTACGCTAAAAACTTTTTTTACAACTCATTTTTTTCGTTTTTTTTGGCAAATGTTATATAACATTGTTTTAAAAAATATATGATTAGACAGATTAAAAAATTATAATCAGGGTTTTTCATAAAAAAATATCAAAATACAGGATGGTGATATAGTCTTATAACATGAAATTTGCAATTGAAACTTTGAATTATAAATCCGATTTATGCAACAGTTGTTCTAAACCTTATTTGTGACTGAAAAGTCGAAAAATTAAAATGTTTGCAAAAACAATTTTAACGTAAGAAACTTTCTATTAACGTGCATTTGAAAAAAAATTTAATTATTTTCTACATAAACTTTAAACTTTTTTAATAAAACTTTCAAGGGAAATTTGTATAGCTGACACAATAACAATAATAATAATGATAAAAGTTTTTATCATCGTAATTAAAATCGTAATCGTAAAACGTTCCCTTAAGAAATATTTACAAGCTGAAATAAATTGCTGGATGGGAAGAGGTAAGTCTGCGTCCATAATGATCACAATAATTAATCATCTACCTTACTACCTGTTAAATTTTCGATTCCTCAAAAGTAACTCTAAAGGACGTAAATCTCCTAATTGCAATTCTTGAAGCAGTTCACTCTCAGAAATAGAACGCTCATTTTTCACGATTCTTGAATCGTCAAGACAAATTTCGTCATTTATAACGATTCTTTCCTCATGCGATTACCTGAATTTTGACGACATGCAAACTCTCGAAAATTTGACGAAATGTTTCCTCGCTCAACGCTCGCACCTCGCTCAACGCCAATCTAAAGAAAATGGCGTTTTCGTTTTAGAAGACTTCTACGTAGCTGTGCTGGCGAAGTTGTCGTGCAAGTGACAAATTGCATCAGATGTAGCCGAAACAGAGCTATAAGGTTAGTATTTTAGAATTGTCAAAATCTGTGATTGTATACTTGTAGTTTAATAACCACATATTATTGAATTAATATTTATCAATTTTCTGTTAGGCCTAACGACTGTTTGCCGTATGTATACTATACGGACAAGTGGGGAAATGTGGAATCATTTAAATAGTATTTACTCATAAAAATTAAAACAACAATTTTTATTTAAAACTGCCCACTGCAATGTTGTGCTGATATTTTAAAGCTTTTAAAAATAATGCATATTTTGTTATTCAAATTATCATAAGGTTAAACTTGTCTAACCTTCCATCAACTTTATATACAGTTCAGCAGGGTAACTTTGCAGCACTTCATATTTTTTAGAATATTTGACTTGAAATGAAACTGTGAACACGCTCTCCGTGCTATTCTTCTGGCAAGGTTTTAAAATCACTTTTCTTTTCCTTATTTTAGTAAAAAAACTGTACACAGCTAATTGTATAATTCAATAGATCTAAAGTTACTGCTTGGAAGCTATTTTGAATGCTGATAAAAAGTTGTTAAAACTTATTCTTTTAAAGTAAGTAACAATATACTATTTACCAAGCATTTTTTTTACTAAATATAGTGATTTTTTTAGTATCTTATTCTTAATTCAGTAATATTTAGTAAAATGCCAAACACTTAAGACATTGCAATTTTATTCCATTTTAAGGGTAACTTTGAACCGGCGGAAAGTTAGCCTTAGATTTGTTGTTTACTGATTATAGATATATTCTACATATAAACTAAAATTTTATTTTTACTTTTTATGCATGTAACAAAAGTTTGCAAGTAACACCATTAGAATGTATAAATATATTTATCTAGTTTGATTCTAAAAACATTTAATTAAATTGTAAAAAAGCATATATAACTGGGCATTCTATTAAATTTAAGTAATGGTATTTGATACTCAGGTCTACACTGAGAATATGTGAAAAATTGCTGTTAATTATGTAATGTGCATATGAATGAATATTCGAGTGATATTCAAATTAAACGTATAGAATAGAATATAATACAGCTCTTCCCAAAGTGAATACTATTACTTTTGTTTTCTTATAATTTTTGCTTACAAATTACATACTCATACTATTATTAAATTGCTGATTAGTACGTGTATGAATAAAAATGTTCAAGTAATATTTTTTTTTAAATGTGAGAATTGAAATTGATTATAGTTTTAATTTTTTCAAGGTATTACATTAGTTTTGATGATTTCTCGTACGAAGAATATTAGCTCCAGAAGATATTACTCTAGCAGGTAACAGAAGGGTTTTTATGATCTCCAACTCTGTTAAATGCAAAAGTACTTGGCTAAAAGTGTTAAATTTTAATGAGATTTTTTAATGGTTGTTTTAATTAATATACTTGTGTGAAAATGTTTACTTAAATAATTGAAAATTGTTTTCTGCAACTTTTTTTCCTAAAAAAATTTAAAATAGGGATTTTCGTCCTAAATATTGATGTTTTCCTTCTTCTACTCTTTTTTTCATGTAACATTTCTTGCATTATCATAAGTTTTTACAAAACTGGTAATGTTGTGAACCAAAAATAGTGAGATTTTAAAAAATTCTAGTTCAATGTTGCATAACTATAATATTTTAAAATAGTGTATTTCATGTAAGTTTTTCTGATGCGGTTCAAAGTTACTCTGAGTGTCAAGTCAAAAGAACCAGTTTAATAATCCATTTTAGATAGTTTTTATAATTATTATTTCTTAGTTTTTAATAACTACACTATACTTTCGGACTTTTTCTTTAATTTTATGCCAATAATAAAAATAACATTATTAAAATATTACTGGAATGAATAAAAATCAAGTAATTGTGGCGCAACGTTACTCTGATTGACTGTAGTGCATTTGCATAACTTACCTGGTGGTCTTCAGTGGGTATCGAACGCGCGACCTTCCACGTGGAAGTCCGACGTGCTAACCACTAGGCTACCACGGCCCCACCAGAAAGAGTACTACATCTGAAATTAGCACCATACTGAGTTGCACTTTGGCCAAGTAACTGAGTACCGTTTATCAATCATTAAAAATCTGCCCGACATAAATAATATTATTTGTAGTTGAAATTCAATGTGTAATGTAATGTTGAAGCTTCATGTTTTCTAACTTTACCATATTTTGTGTTTACTTTTTGCTATTACTTAACTTGATCATATTTTGTGATTTACTTTTTATTTCTTAACTTTACCATATTTTGTACTTACTTCTAACTTTACCATATTTTGTACTTACTTCTAACTTTACCATATTTTGTTATTACTATTATTTGAAATTAACAGATAACAATTATGAACTTGTGTTGGCTTTAGATATCTCCCCTCCCCCCTCCCAATGTGGATAGTATAAAACAGAAGAAAATAAGACAAACCTACTTTTGTGTAGTAGGTACGAATCGCATTAAAGAAATAGTTCTAAAAACAAAAAACTGTTCAGAAACTGGAAAAAAAAAAAAAAAAGCACTGGATGTGGACCGCTTAAAAATTGCATAGAACATGTGTCAAGAATTTTTGAAATAGCGAGAAAGTGATTTCCGAGAAAACTAAGTAATAAAGTACTGACAAAAGCATTTCTACATTTGTTGTTGGTGAGACTACAACAAATGTAGTCTCACCAACAACAAACTACATTTGTCAACTACAATTCTACAACGACTACATTTGTTGTTTGAGTTGGCATGAAGTGAGGAAGAGAGGGGGCACTGCTCCTGAGTTATAGGGGCCCTTACTGGTAGGAGTTCAACCTCCGCCCCTTTTTTTGAAACAGCTCCCAGACTGTCACCTGGGGGATGGCACCTCGAGAAGTATCGGTTCACTTGAGTGTATACAGTGCCAGAGCAACCAGCTGCAAGAGGTGTCGCCTTCCCAAACACTAACTTGGTCAATGTTGCTTCACTTTTGTTGTTCAGCGGGAACAAAGCTTTTATGACAAAGCTGGAACAAGGACATTTTTACATTTAATATTTCATTTTAAACATTTAATAATTTTAAAACGTACAAAATACAACTCTGCTCGTCATAGTCCAAAAGGTGCATCTTGTGATGAACTGGCTCAAAATTACTTTCCATTCTTGAAGATATCACTGTTGTTCTTTATGCTTCTGGAGTTTTACTTAACTTTTATCTATGAATTTCTGAATGTTTTTAACTTAGTTTTTCTGAAAAGTTTTGAAGTTTTTTCTCATGATTTTATCCTTTATTCTTTTATAGGCAATGAAAGAGATGAAGAAGCTACGGACTAGAAGCTCTCCAATGCTTCTTAACTTTAAGTCCATATGCTTGTGTAATATGGCGTGACTAGGGGATATGATGAAGTGGGACATTTTGTGACAAGGGGAGCAGCTGGTCAAATATATTGAAAAAAAGTGTGTCATCATTTATGAATGTTTGATTAAAATGTCATTATTCTTTGTTTTCCCAAAATAGAATGAACCCTGTAATAATACATTGCTTGGAATGAAAGAATCATTACATTTCGGAAAAATATTAATTCCATAATTATTAGTATTAATTTCCATTAGCAGCTGTAGCAGAGTTGCTAAACACTCTGGTTTTTTCAAATGAAGTATCTATAATTACTAACCTTTTGTATAACTATCCTCTGCAAAATTCTTTTAAATTGTAATAAAATGTAATTGTTATAAAATGTAACTTGAAATTTATGAAAAATACTTTTTAAATACAATCTTCTTTTTAAAGTTTTTTATAAATCAGAATTTATTATTTTTGCTGCCTAGTTTGCTTAAATCATACTTTTTTACAATGTGAAGAATTTTATTATGCTTTGGTTTAATTTTGTATAATTTCATGTATAACCTATTAAAAAAAACAAGTATGGTTTTATTTCATATTTAAATGGGGTGTGGGGGATTTTTTTTTTAGATTATAATTTTAATGCCACAAAGTACAAGGAGTTGGGAAACTTCTCTTAAAACTTAAACATTACGGTGGGGTGAAAAATCTAATGTATAATCACATTTTATAATAATTTCTGATAATCGGAGTCTGATGATTAATCAGAGTTAGTGCAGTCTCGCAGTCTCCAGTTCTGTTACTACGTTATGTAAATATTCTAAATTTTTAAATTGTAATTAATATTGTATTTTGTAGCTACAATATATAATAAATTTCATGCATCAGGTGGTGTTGTAAGTTATATTAAGATTCAGTTTGATATAGGTATGTATATCCCGTTTTTTCTTAAATGTGTCGGAATCTTTAAAAAATCAATTGAAAGTATCAAGAATTGTTCTCCAAATTAGTATACTAATTGAATGCAACTAACACATCTGAAAACAAAAGTCTTCATCTTTTCTTTTACTCATTTTTTGTTAGAATTTAATAATTTCTTAAATTGTAAAGAAATAAATTTTTAAATTGACATTTTATTGCATGCAGGATTTTGAGAAGAAAATAATAAACATATGTAAAGTCAATGTTATCTTACATGAAAGTGTGTAGCTTTGAATTGATTAAGAAATACTAATTTTTTTATGTAGATTGGAAAGTAAAAGGGTTTCAGTTATAAAAGTATTTTTAAAATATTTCTTCTGCATAATTAACCAAGTAACGGTAACATATTCGAAATAACTTGCTTTAATTATAATGTGTATAAACGTTTTATTCATTTATTTTTAATCTATAAATCATGTCAAAATATGGGAAGAAAACCTCTTATATATTATGTCCTTGTTCTATGGTAAAAGTTTCAGATTTATAATTTGTTTTATAGGGTTGGCATGTTTTTGAATATCAGTTAAATTTTTGTTGTACAGTTTTTTTTTTTAAGCGTCCTGTGACCCTGAAGAATTTACTTACCGTAAAATCCGCGCTCCCCCCCCCCCCCGTTTCCCGCGAATTACCTTTAGTACAAAATACAGTAAAACCCTGTTATACGCCTCTCAGTATACCGCGGTGACTATAATGTTCCCCGACGTTCAAATATCCTTTTATCATTGCCATTTGAAGGTGATTCCTTATTTACCATTGTAAATAAAGCCAGCCGGAGCGCACAAGTATTCTAGTCTAAGGAGCTCCCGTCCAGCCACCTACAGCGCTATCAACCTTTCTATTCCAGATTCTTTAGCATTCCGAAAAAGTAAACATATTCTCCAGTGTATGCAGGCTTAAAGCATTGTTTTTTTGAAAAGTGCGCTCCTCCCCTTCCAAATCTAATTTTTTCTTAAGACCTGCTCCCCCTTCACAATCCCATGTTGATAACGTAAAGAGATTTCTTATTCCCTTTTTTCTAGGAACAGAGTTTATGACCTATCGCTCGATAGACTGATTGCACAGTTGAGATGTGTTCTTCTTGCACAGCAATTACAGTGAATAAAATGGCAGCAAAGAAGAAAAGAAAATTATACTATAGAAGAAAAGTTAAGAGTAATTGATAAAGTTAAAATAATGCAACAAAAGGGAGTATTATTTCATGAACA
This sequence comes from Octonoba sinensis, assembly GCA_038502835.1. NCBI lineage: Eukaryota > Metazoa > Arthropoda > Arachnida > Araneae > Uloboridae > Octonoba > Octonoba sinensis. Next base: position 5,023,420 of record CM076598.1, on the reverse strand, counting down.
TGGTACCGTAGTATTGTTTTACTATTCTGCGGTTATGGTATAACGCGGGTGTGCCAAACATGTCCTCCGACACCCGCGTTTTAACAGGGTTTTACTGTACCGATTATCTCCCCCCCCCCTCTCCTCCGAACTTGGGTTGTCATTGAAATTATAGAGAAGGAACAGAAGAAATAATTAGCAAAAATCGCAGAAAGGAACCTTTTTTTTTTTTTTACAAAAATGGTGGTCGCAAAAGTGGACCATTCTCGAATATGAGTACGAAAATTGCTCAATTGCGATCTTAAATTCATTAATTTTATTTTCATTTTTTTAAAAACACTAATTCCAACTTTCATGCTGTGTTTAAGAGAACGCACTTTCAAAACGGCGCGAACCAACATCGTTAGGGTGCGTATAGTCGGGCTAGAGTTTTCAGTTTTGCAAGTTAGCAAAGCAATATCCGATCTAAAATGAAGAAGACAGAAAAAGAAAATTGAAAAAAAATTATTTGTGCACATTCAACTAACTAAAAAATCAAGGATACGTCAGGCAAGGGGAATGAATGTTTTTGCACCTGCCTCAGTCGCTTCAGCTGATGTTATCTTTTCTTGCTATTGTTTATAATTATGATCTTTTCATTTATTATTACAGAGGAAAACGTGTGAAAGGAGGTTAAATGCAGACCTGTGCATTCAGCGCGATAGAAATTCGTTTGCCACTTTGATTTTTCTTTTCTTTTTTCTCCGTTTTTATTTTTGAGGAGGGGGGGGGGATCAATAGGAACGAATTTTGGCTAAACAAACAAGTAATAGATGAGTTTTACTGTGGTACTGCGTTCAATGAATCATGGATGGGTGCGGCGTATAATCGGTACGTTTTTTTTTTTTTTTTTTTTTGCTTATTCGGTGTTTTACGGTAATCATGAACATGCTTTTTCCCTAATTTATGGTTGGAATTCCCTTTTTAGCCTACTTTCTCGTAAAAGTAAAAAAAAATAATAATAAAGCATGAAAGAAGGCTTAATGTATCGTGAAAATATCGTTAGAAATCAAGAAAAGTCAAAAATAAGTTAAGTAATTAAATAAAGATTGAAAAATAAAAAATTTGAAAGTAGGGTTTTGAGATGGGGAAAAAGTGTGTCTGTCGGTCGGTCTGTCTGTCTGTCTGTCTGTCTGTCGGTCTGTCGGTCTGTCTGTCTGTTTGTCTGTCGGTCTGTTCCCATGAACAAGCTCACTGGAACAAGCTCTTGGCGTGAAATATTGATTTGAACAATTTTTGTTCATTTTTGAACAGTTCAAAAAAAATTAACATACCGCCTACGGGGAAATTTCAATCCTATATAATTCCTGATCAAACGGACCGATTTGCTTGGAACAAACTTTATCGGAAAGCTCTTATGACGTAAAACATGTACAAATAGAAAGTTCATCCAGAACTAACGAGCCTATTTTCCTATGAAATTTTTTGAACGGGATTTTCAAGAATATTTTTGAATTAATGTATGATTAAATGAATAAGCAAAAGAATGAATCAATAAATGAGTGAATAAATACATGAATGACTTAATAAATGAATGATTGAATGAATATGTATTAACCGTTGAAAACGGTATATTTGAAGCAATTAAGAACTAAAGCTAAACGAGAAAGACAGAGAGAAAGGTAGCTAGATTATAAATTTGAATTTGCTGTATACGGGAAAGTAGGCTCGTATAGTTCTAGACGGAACTTCTTGTTTTAATTTTCAAACGTGTTTTTTGTGCTGTATACATGTTCCTATCAATTTATATGCTTATACCATAATTTCAGTTTTGCTGTAATGCTCCATATGAGCTGGAAAAATGTTTACCAACATAATAAAAGTCAAATTTTATTATTATTGCTATTGTTTTTTCTTTTAAATGTGTTATTATTAAAATTAATTGAACAATATTCTGAATGAATTAGTAAACAGAACTTAGACAAATTGATAGTTCATTGCTTGCAGGATTATGAGGGGAAAATAATAATTTTAAAAAATAATAATTGCTTTTATATGTCAAGAAAATGCTTAATTTGAAATTAATGCTACCTTTTAAATTGTTTGGAAAGTAAGAATGTAAAATAAAATTGCGTTGGAAATTTTTGTTACAATTAACCAAAAATAAATAAATTTAAACGTATATAATATGGCATGCTTGTCTAAGCACCATAGAAAAGTTCTTGTGTACAAAGAATTAAAATTGCTGATAGTAAAATATTTTTCGATATGATTTTTTTAAGTCACCTTTAGAACATTTATTTAAAATTAATGATACATATTTCAACATTTAATGCAGCAACTCAAAAAATCGAAAATTTTCAGTGTAATTTTCTGAAGTCTCAAATTACTAGACGAAATATCAAATTGCCCTCTTAAAAAATTAATTCAAGATTTTATTTAAGGTTCCATGACGTGCTCAAATAACGAAATTTACTTGAAAGTATGTTAATACAACGAAATTGATTATGATGATTAACGAATGAAAATGACGAAAGTTTTTCATTTTCGATGAAATTGAAATAAAAAGTGACGAAATTTAAAGACGCGTTAATACGGAATCGAAATGACGAAAATTTAGTCATTTTGACGAAATGTATTTCATCAAATAGACCAGAAGAAACAAGCGACTAAAATTTCGTTGTTTTTGACGAAATATGTTTCATCAAATAGATGACGAAACAAGTGACTAAAATTTCGTTGTTTTTGACGAAATATTTTTTCGTTTTTGACGAAATTCATTTCGTCGAATGTATGACGAAACAAATTTCGTCAATTTGACGAAATGTTTAATCGGAGCATTTTTCACGAAGTCATTTCGTCAAATACGACGAAAGTTTCGTGAAATTTGAGCATGCGTTTCTGAGAGTGTTGCTTTAAGCGAACATGTTCGGAAAAAATTAGCTGATATGCGATCCTTCAAATATATTTAAGAATCCTCTAAATGGGTTCTAGGAGAAGATATTTCACATGTATGCTAAAATACTGGGAAAATACTGGGATCTAATGCAGAGACGACAGCATGGAGTTTAGTAGAGTGAGCAGAGGTTCGGAAAAATGAAACACGTATTTAACTTACGGGATTTTTTCACCAGAATATAGGAGCTCTAAATGCTTTGATCGTCCAAAATAAAAAAGGACACTACTGAAGGGAATTTCTTTAGCACCACCCTTTCTTGGATTCAGAAAGACAGTAATTATTGCAAGGTTCCAACTAATAACTAATTTTATTTAAACTTAAAAAAATAATGCAACTAAAAAAACTTAATTCCATGAACTTAACAACAGCAGCCTGCCGCTGCATTATAAACTGGAGTTGTGAGTCTCGCTGTGACTGATTCACCAAGAGTATTTTTCGCTTTGCAGCCGACTTTATCAAGCCAGCAAAGATCAGGGAAATTTGCATACCTACTTCCGGCGGCACTTCGTGCTTCGAAGCGTTCTCTGGGTTACTTACTTCAGAATGCTGTTATGTTTTATCGGTCAACTTTTCTTTTTCGAAGCATTGTGATATTTGTGAGAAATTAAGCTAAGCTTAGAAATAAAAACATTAAAAGATTGTTTCTTTTTTATATATATATATATATATATATATATATATAAAGTGATGGCAAATGACTCCAGCAATTTGGAGAAAAAACGCTTTTAAATGCCCCATCTACGAGTGTTAATGCCACATTAAAGATTTTATTCTTGAAAAAACCCATTGAAGTACTTCCTTTTCAGTAGTTTTAAAGAAGTTAAAAATCAATATTAGTCACGTTCTCCTTCTCTTTGCTGAAACAGATACGAAAAAGAAACATTTTTTATTTTCATTTTCTTTCTTATTATTCCTTCTGTAGCTGAGCATTAAGTATAAATTCAGTTTTCTTTCACTTAAGGAATCATTGACACCTGTATGTCATTATTTTCCACGAAAGATCACGTTTAAAGAGATATCCAACAAAAATTCAATTAAATATACTACTTTTATTTAAAGGTTTTACACTTTTGGATGTAATAGATTAGTAATACTTTTATTCTCCATTGAAAGCAACAATTATATCTTCCTGACTTACAAAAAATAGTGAATATTTTTTCTAAATTTAATTAAGGACGCAAAAGAAAATTCTAATATAAATCAAAACTGGATAACTATAGAAGTAAAATATTTCATGTTTATTTAATGTTCTATAGTTACTACATAATGTAACAAATCTACTGATTTGTATTAAAAAACTAAAAACTCTATTCTATAACGTCGTTGGCTATTCTGTGACAAAATCATTACGACGTGCCTGACACGTCTTTTTAGTGCAAGGGGTTAATCTATGTAGTTAGAATTTATTTCCTTTTAGCTCACAAAATATGAGCTAGTTACTGGAGTTCCTTTAAAGATGGACAGCATTGAACTTGAGTAGCGATATGAAAACTTCGATACTAATTAGTCTTCAGTATTTTCCATTATTCGTATTTTCAATATAGCAATTCTTTGATGGAACTTTGAAATACGTTATAATAATGTGCTAATGGTTAGCTCGTCGTGTAAAATAACACGCCATATGAAACAGTTTAAATAGTTGTTTAAAAGCAATCTATTTTTCAACTTATTATTCAACGCTCTGCAAAACTTTCATCGAAAACGTGATTTCTGCTGTTCTAGAACCCATTTCTGCACTTATTGTGAACAAACAGTTATGCTCCATAGTCTACAACATTAAAAATAAATATGTCAACTAGGTTGCCAAAATGTTTTTTTTTTTTTTTTGCACGAACAACTGAAAAGATAGAAAATTGTTAAAGCAGAAGCTCAACTTTAAATACATCTTCACATCTAACTGAATTATAAACAGTAAGAGAAGGATTTATCCAGTAGCGATTTAAAATTATTTTTAACCACTTGCACTGGCAAAAAATTTACCGACGCGTGCACCAGGTAACTCCCTGAGAGGCGCCACACAGGGTCCGCTGGTTTTTAGAAATCTGGAAAAGACTTATATTTTTAAAACTAATTTAGTTTCGATGTAGGACTTTTAATAGTTTTTAGAAGGTAATATAGAGCGTCGATTGATTTTAAAATGATACAAATATAAACATTAAATTTATTTATTATTAATCATGCAACGTGCCGACATACCACGCACGTCGTTTTTGTTTGTGTGACATTTGCATGAGGACGTACATACTATAGGGTGGGACGAAAAAGCCTTTTTTTTTTATTTCGAAGTTGTAATAGCGCGGAAAACTTGCGAATTATATGGAAAAGAAAAAATATAAAAAAATTATCAAAATCGGTTGACCTCTTCCGGTCACGCATAGGCCCTAAAATTTGACAAAATACTGAAAATTTTACATTTTTACGCATTTTTGGTACTTGATAAATAATTAGTATTTAAATTCAATAGCCGTAGTATTTTTTCACACATACTGATAATGAGGTAGAAAAAAAGCTGCCAGATGTTTGTTTACTGTTCTTCAAATGTACTCATTTTTTTTACTTTGAAAACAAATTCTTGTTGCTCTTATTTTTTCACTGAATTTGAGATTTCTTTGACTGCTTTTTTAACATTAAATGCCCTGTATTTCCAATAATCTTAATTTCTTAAATATTTTTCACTTGAAGTTTAACACTCATATTTACCATACAAAAATTTAAATGCATAATAAGCATTTAATTAAACTACAAAGTAATTGCACGTAATTAAAGCACAAATAAGCATTAATTACTTGCAATTACTTTTTACCGTTTAATTGTGCACGAAGTTCCTTTGTTATTTTAAACATTTAATTGTTGAATGTTGAAATAGATAAATCATTTTTATAATTGATTTTGGTATCAACAGGGTACCCTCCTAAAAGCGATTGCATACTCTTTCCTCCCCTCATACACAAAGAAAGCTATGGAGCCCCAAGAACAATGACCGCTTAAAAGCTAAGAGAACACCTGAAAAAAATACCCTAAAAATTTCAATACCAGAGACAGGGGATAATATGTAGTATATTAGCTAAAATAATTTTTTAAAAACCTTGAATTAGAAACTAAAAGCAAAATACAAAACTGGATTTAATGGTTGATCTCATTAACGCTATAAACTCATGGTGGCAGGTATCAATTAAAAATTTGTAGCTCAAGATTGAAAACTAAACGTGAATGTCAGATTTTTGTTAAATGTTATTCAAATTACTCAAATTTTTCATTTAAAAACAAATTCTTTGTAGTAATGAATTGCTTTTTTGACTGATGATTTCCTTTGCACTGTGATGTTGAACAGCCTTCATTTCTAACAATATTAATTAACTAATAATTCTTGTTTGAAATTTAACAGATATTTTTGACATTACTGTGATTCTTTATGTAATGATTGGTTCTGCATGTCAGTCGTGTAACCAGCGACTTGCAGATCCCGTAACTGGGAGATAGGGAACAGGAATTTAAGAGACACTTTGTCAGGTTTCAAGTACATTATTTACGACTGAAGGGGTGGAATATTTCATGCCCAAGAGGGAGCGGTTGTGTAATTGTAAAATATTTAAGTTTTTTAAATATAGAGCAAGTCGAAAAGAACTATGTCTGTTTTTAGTTATCACCATCCTATCACTCTATCTTTTTTTGGGTACTGTTCTTGTATAGCATTGGGGTCAAGAGTTCTTAATTTATTCACACCATAATGAAATACAATATTCTTATGTTCAAAAATAAAAATGCTGTAACTAGTACGTTAAAATTCAGTATATTAAAGATAGTAAAAAAAATCGTTGAAATGTGAAATTTTCAATATTTTGGCTCATTTTGGGGCTTGTGCGCGACCGGAAGATATCAACTTATCTAAACTAAATTAAAACACAATGTTTTCAAGCTATATTTGAAGACGTTACAAACTATTACATTACGAAAACATCTCATTCAAAAATTTTTATAACTATAGTAAAAATGAGATTTCTCTCATATTTTGTCAAATTTTAGGTCCTATGCGCAACCGGAAGATGTCAACCGATTTTGATATTTTTTTTAATTTTTTCTTTTCGATACGATTCGCAAGTTTTCCGCACTATTACAACTTCGAAATAAAAAAAAAGGGTGTTTTCGGCCCACCCTAACATACAACTTTGTTGGTAATTCTCTGACAAAAGCATTCCGACGTGCGTAGCATGTCTTCCCAGCGCAAACACAGTCAGAATTTGTTTTAGAGAAGAATTTTGTAATAAATTTCATAAGTGTTACTTGGAAAGAGAAGGAAGTTACAGTCATGATTGAAAACAACCAAGCGATAAATAAAGCTGCAGATATCGATATTTTATGAGCTTTAACTCAAGCTCATATTAGTTTTTTATTCAAGGATATATTTTATTTTTACGAGTATATATGTATATGTATATAATATTAGAACACCCTGACACAAAACTTTAACGTTAGCAGATTAGATATGATTTTTGTATGTTTTGTTTAAGATGTGTTTTATTCTTAAGGGGTAAATAAAGAGAAATTCCCGCACTTGTACCCCCCCCCCCCCAAAAAAAAAAAGGAAATAAGTAAAAAAATAAACATTTGTTCGGGTATGCCAGGTGTTATTTTATGTAAATAAGAAAGTGATGTGTTACAAAATATTATCTTTACTTTACTTAAATTAAAGATATGGTTTGCAGAATTAGAACTATTTATTTCGATATTTTGGAATGCCTACATTAAAACTGAAAATAATTTCTTATTAGTTCTGTCTAAAAACATCTATTTCTGGATCAGAATCATGAGAGTAGTGATGTTTTATTACATTTTTATTGTAACATAGCAATTATTGGGGTAAAAAAATTCAATTATGGTCTTTCTTTTTATAAGTATTAATTTAAGAAACAAAGTAACACTCCTGAGATCAAGTGCTATTAAAATAGTTTAAAAATTTAAATAAGTAAACTTTCAACCTTTTTTTACTTATTACAAAACATTTAAGATTACCTAAACAAGATTTCTTAAGATTAATTATTGATAATGATTATTTTACAGAATGTTTAATAACAGTAACACTCATGAGAAAAACCATCACTTGTCAAGACACTTTTTAAAATATCTAAAATATAAATAAATTAACTAAAAAAACACCACCTGCTCAGAATGCAGTAAAGTATAAGGAATTAATGCGTAGGCAAGATGCAACAAAAATTTCCAGATTGTGTCAAACCCAATCCGTCAACAAATTTGAAAATCACCCTAATATAGTACAGTAAAACCTGTAAAGTTGACCACCTTTGTAAGCCTGTCTAAATTGAGCACTTCTAGCAGGAACGGAATTAGCTCTATAAAATATAATGTAGTGAAACCTTTGTAACTTGACCACCTCATTTGATCACCTGTCTATATTGACCACTGATGTACGCGCCAAATTTGGGTAATTGTATAATAAAAAACCTTTTGTAAGTTGACCACCTAATAACTACAATAATTATTTGCTTATCTATTTTTGCAGAGATAAAAAATAAAAATAAAATAACTTTTCCAGGATATTGTTTTATGCTATAATGTTAGACCAATATTTGTTTAGATGGATGACACATCAATATAAAGTTTGCCTGAACGTAAGTTAACCAAATAGGAAAAATACTATGCGCACTTTTTATTCTTTAAATAAGTTTTTTTCCTTCTTCCTGATATATGTATTTTTAGGAAATTTTTACAATCAAATAAGTAACTTACATAATTAATATGATATTTAACTGAGACTTTAATTTAAATTTGTATAGGATACATTGTAAGTCATTCAGGTTAAATTTCTGTAATGATATTTTAGATAATTGTGGGGAAAAATTGCTAATTACTATCTTCAAGCAATGATTATACATGGAGCTATATTTTAATTAGTTTCAAATGAATAAATACATAGCGTAAGAAATGACAAAAACAATCACCCTCTATAAGTTGACCACCTGTCTAAGTTGACCATAAAAGTGCTGCACAGAAAGTGCTCAACTTACACAGTAGGGTGGAACGAAAAAAAATCAAATTTTGATTTTTAGTTCGTAATAGCACGGAAAAGTTGCCTTTTGGTATAGATAAGGTAAATTTAAAATATGAAAAATATTGGAGTATTCCTTGAGGTGCCGCAAAGACGTTAAAGTTTCTTAAAATTGAAATTTTTACAACATTTTGAAGTTTTTTTACGAAAAAATTATTTTTTTTATTTTTGATTTGTAATAGCGTGGGATAGTTGCCTTATGGTATAGATAAGAAAAATTAAAAATATGAAAAATGTTGGAGTACATTTTAAGGTGCCGCAAAATAGCTTTTTCAAAGATTTTTACAAGTTTCGATTAAGTTCTATAAAAGCATTACAATATGAATAGAATCATAAAAACACCTTTAGTATTGCGTTGGCATGGTATTCAAGAGCCTTAGTAATCGCCGGACTTCGAGTTGGGGGGCTAGGGGAGGGGGGAGATTTATCTGCATGTGATGGCAAGCTCTGTACCTTTGCCGAGTTCAGTTGAGTTGGCATTTGCACTCCGCCTATTCAGTAACAGATTAACGCAATATTTTGTTAGTTTGTGAGTTACTTTATTTTATTGAGTAAAAATGGTTCGGTCTAAATTAGTCAAGACAAATGTTGGAATGTCCTATATTTGGGGGGAAATTTAGTGATTTGCTCGAAGTGAAACTGCTTGTAAAACGAATCTGTTATGAAGCGCTCCGGTTGGACATACTTCATAGTTCCTTCACAGAAAAATCCTACGGTATGTGAAATATGTGACTTTAGTTCCCAAAATTGAAAAAATAGGATTAAGAGCTTCTTTTCCCTTTGTTTTTAGCAAAAAAATTTTACAAATGATAAAATCTTAACATGCTAAGTTGAAGTATTTATTACGGTCTAAAAGAAGAAGTTGGTCCGATAAGTTTGATTGCAACGTCACATAATTTAGAGAAGATGCTGAACGTTTTATTTGATACTGTTGCCTGTAAGTGTGTAAACTTTAATACTTGTATTTGTATAAAAGAGAAAAAAAAATACTAGTTATGGAATAAGCGTTTCTGAAGGATCAAAGCTCTGAGGGAAAAAGGGGTTTAATGTAATATTGATATATCAAAAACTAGGGCTTCAAGTGAGAAACAAGCAAGAAAAGAATAAAGACTAATACTAGTGCATCAAAAACGGTTACTGGAGACAATGACAGCGCTGAAGAACAGCAGTGTTCCTTACCAGAAGAGGCAATCCAAGCAAGGCCTTCAACTGTAAAATAAAATATAAATGTACCAGATCCTTCAAAATTGTAACTAGAGAAAAGCACTTAGATGCAGCTATAGATAGTGCTGCTTTGCAGGACATGGGTGTAACCACAGAAGAAGACAAAACGAATGTAATACACAGGATGGAAATTAGAAGAGCAAAATCAAGATATCAAAGATATATCAATAATCAATATAGCTATAATTAGGTAACCGAAAGTAGAGGATTGTTTTTTTTTCTTAAAGGTAAAAAAAGACGTAACATTGTTCAAGAAAATAAAGGAAGTAAGTTGTACAATTTCAGAAGAGTACATTTCACTAATAGAGGAACAAACCTCCAAGTTTTTAGACCACGTAACACCAAAATCTTGCACCGGAAAAGACATAGCAGAAAGTATACTGGTATTTCTTGACGATAGAGAAATAAACAAATAGTTTTTGAACTTCAGTGATGGAACCGTTACAAACACTGCATATAATAATAGTGTTTCTTCTTTCGTGGAAAAGAAAATATGAATACCTTTACAATGATTAACACGTGTGTTCCTTTGCAATGAGCCACCATTGCGACATCCTTTTTGTCATTTAGGTGGTAAAGATAAGCAACCAAAGGAGTCACAACAAGCAGTGGGAAGAGCTGTGAAACTGGTGTTCGAATCTGCTCAAAAGATCTGCAGTTTAATCGCAAGAGCAGATACAAAAAAGCAAAAACTGACTCACGTGTGAATATGCCAAAAGTTAAACAAAAACAGTTTAATTGAGCAATGAAATAGAAGCAAACATTTTGCATATGTAACATGTGTAATTATTAAGGATACAGAAGTAACCAATACAAAATAGTTAATTATTATTATCATCTGTAAATAATAACTTGTTTCCAATTATAATGCTTATATACGTATTTAAAACAATTTCTTGTAACGTTCAGTGTACGAAAAATTCATAAGAAATATTTTATCAAAAGTTAAAATTTTTTCAATTTTTCTTTTTTTTTTTTTACAAACATGCCAATGCAATACTAAAGGTGCTTTTATCATTCTATTCATATTATAAAGCTTTTTTGAAACTTAATCGAAACTAGTAAAAATCTTTGAAAAAGCAATAAAAACTGTTTTCATAAAACTTTAGCTACTTTTAGCGTCTTTGCGGTGCCTCAAAATGTACTCCAACATTTTTCATATTTTTAATTTTTCTTATCTATACCATAAGGCAACTATTCCGCGCTATTACAAATCAAAAATAAAATAATAATTTTTTCGTAAAAAAAATTCAAAATATAGAAAAAATTTCACTTTTAAAAAACTTGAACGTCTTTGCGGCACCTCAAGGCGTACTCCAATATTTTTCATATTTTAAATTTTTCTTATCTTTACCAAAAGGCAACTTTTCCGTGCTATTACGAACTAAAAATCAAAAGTTGATTTTTTCCGTTCCACCCTATTACACAGGTTTAACTGTATTTGTAATTTTTCTAATAATTATAATAATGAATCATACATCATTTTATTATAATATTTTATGCTAATGAAAACACAAATATCAGTTTTCTTATCTGTAGCAAAAAAAATTAAATTATATATATTTTATCTTAAATCTCACTATTTTTTCCCAGCAGCTTGGATATCCATTATCTGTCGGAATATTTCGGATAAGTACAATTAATTCTGTATTAAAGGTTCTACAGAAAGTCATCCTATTCCTCAAAATAAACTTCGAAAGAGCATATATATTTGAAGTACACTTTGAAAGCAGATAAATCAATATTTAACACGTTTCCTCATTTCTGCTGAGTCGGTTAAAAGACAAAATGCCGTTTATTTACTTTTGTAGTTTTTTCTCGAAAGGAAAAGTTCAGTTCATTATTTTACAGAAATCAAGATATCCGCTTCACTCAGACAATCATTGAAGACCGTACTTCAGTGTTTTCCAGTTGGAAGCATAACAGCGATTTTACCCCGAATAATGTTCTTTATAGTTCATTTGCTTCTTTTTCCTTACGTACTTCCTTTGCTTGAAATTTTTACTTATGGTTTTCTTATTCAGTTAATACATTACTTTCCTTTCAATATAGTATTCGGTTAGGGTAAGGATACAAGAATAAATTGCTGATCGTTATTAAATGAATGAAAGTTGAAGTTGTGCATTGAGTCATTTGTAAGCTTTTGATTTGTTCAAACATTTGTTTTCAACATTTTGCAGACTAAAACATGACGTTTTTTACGTAATGCAAGTATGGTCCATAATCTGTGTTATATATTTTTACTATTAAAACGACTCGTACACATTTAATATAAGTTTTAAGTAACAATTAATCTGTCGACGCCTAAATATCCTACTATAAATGATATACTATACGTCTAAATTTAATATAATATAAGCATTTCAATTCCAGTACATTTGGTTGGCCCTGAAAAGTACCTTTTTTTTTTCTTTTGGGAGATCTGAAAAGAACCGTTTTTTCCTTCAATCTTCTTTCCGGGTACTTGTGTTTTCTTTAGTATCCATAGGGCAAAGTAGTAAAATCCGGCTGGATGACCCGCGCTTGTTGATAATCCGTCCTTTTTGGCATCTCTGGAGATTTTTGACGGGTTATGGAGTGCAAGGGTCTCTTCACTCATTTCAAATACTAGGTACTTCTGTGTGTCTCAGTTAAGGGTTTATGAATTTCCAAAATTCAAGGTAAACCCTCGCACCTTACAGAATGTGTTTTCTGATACCATTTTATACCCGTAATTTTTGGGACCCAATGCAGAAAAAAAGAGAAAAAATGAGTAATTAAAATATAAGTAAAAGACGAGTAACAGTACTTACCAGAAACAAACGTTTCTATGGTATCGCCATTCAACGCATCGGTAAATTCACCGAGAAAATTGTCGAGTGGAGGATCATTAAAACCGCTGCTTGTGTAAATGCCCGTATCTGTGTCATGATACAACACAGATTGCAGAAGCTTGCTTATTCCTTCGTACAGTTTGAGCCTGGCCCAAGCAGTTGCAAAAGCCGCTAGAAAAATATTCATTGAAGTGTCCTGCTCGACGAATACATTCTTATTTTCCTAATGGATGGCAGCCACTTCATCGGAATTAAAGTAAACATCTTTGGTTTAGAAAATAAAAAAGAATTAAATACTACATTTTATGTTCAATTGAGTATTGAATGGTATATAATCAGCATCATACATTTAAACGCTTATACGAGTATTTATCATCTTATATTGTTTAACTTAAAAGGAGCTTAAATAAAGCATTTCCATTTACGCTTAATGTACGGATATATTTATTTTGTTTTACAACAGCATACCTAAACTCAAGGTCACAAAGCTCTTTGATCACGTGAATTAAACGAGTTCTTTGCTTTCCCAACTCCGACGGTATTACTTTACGTATTTACAGAAGTCGTCGGACGGAATAAACTACGTGACGATCCAGTTATCAGGCTTTCTCTGAAGTTGACCCTTGTTTTACTGTATTTCCTTTAATGTTACAACTAACCACTTAACGCACTTTTTTTATAATATATCAAAATAGCAATTTGGTTAAATGCAAAAAATGCATTATAAAGTCTTGTAGTCTTCCCTTGATAGATTCCAATGCAAGGCTCATCTAATAGCTCAACATTGCAAGTATTGCACATTGTAACTATTGCACATTGTAAATATTGCACATTTTAAATATTGCACATTGCAAATATTACACATTGTAAATATTGCTCATTGCAAATATTGCACGACTCTATAATACCTTACTACTTCATCGCTTCGACAAACACGTTTTTCGCAGTCCTAGAAAATGAACGTTTGCAAAGTTGGACGATTATTTGTAGCAAATATAGTTAATTCAATAAAAGAACCATATTTATACGTAGTACTTATACGTATAATCCATTTAACAGCAGAAAGCAAGCTTCCTGAAGGACTTATCGCAGCTCAAAAGGGAAAAGATAGTTTAATTTTTTTTTTTCATAAAACTTCTAAAAATTCCCCAAAATGCAGAAATTTTATGAACTATAAATACATATATTTTGTGGTTTCGTTGTTGACACATCTAAGCGAAAACAGTTTTGGAGCATAATGCGCTTTGTCTACTCGCGCGTTGGTCTTTATTTTGATATATTTCAGTTCACGTACCTTATAATGTAATTCTTTTGTTTTTAAATTATAACTGTGGAAAGAATTTGCGTTTTTAAATTAAACAAATCCATTAGTTTTAAATACATTTAGCATTTTGCTTATTGATTGAGAAGGCGTGCTCTGTTAAATTAATTTCGACATGTCAAGTTGGAAGCATTTAATTACTGTAAGTGAATTAACATTAATTTTTTGTAGTTAAACAACACAAATATGTAAGCAACCTGTAAAATTGTATTTTTGTTGAGGATCGCAGAGTTGCAAAGAACACTTACCGTTTAATCTCGTATTTCATGATCTTTAATTACGTTATTTTCTACTGGGATTCTTCTAATTTTTTACAAATATTTTCATTTTCGTAAAATTTGTTTACACTAAGATTTCGTTTTATTTTAAAGCTTCATAATGGTTAGCGACTTTTGGGCAATATTTTTAGCATTGTAGATTTCATTCAAAAATTAAAATTAGATGTGTTTAATGCAAAAGAAAATCAATGAGTTTATTTTTTTATGAATTTTCTTCAGCTTACTAAAGTGCATATCTGACAAAACTCAACTTGTACTACTGACAAATCAGAGCTTTATTTTTTTGCTGTTTCAAGGATTTTTTGTTATTTAGTGGATGAAAATATTCCTGTGTTTACATACTTTTCGCTCTTCCTACATGTTCTGGATTATATGATAGATTTATTTATTATGATGTATTGTTGTAGGACGATTTTATTGTCAAATATATTTAATAATATTTGTGATATTTAATTGTAACTCTAGCTCTAGTCGTGGTCCTTTTCCCTATTTTTCTCTGATATTGTAAGAACTTGTCAGGCTGTGATTGTAGCCTTTACGTAGTCAATGATTGATTGTAGATGAAAATAAATGTTGTTCTGTTATTATTATAACTTATTCCTTCATTTATTAACTGTAATTATCCATCTATTGACTCAAGGGAATGAATTGAGAGATTTAATGTAGTAATAAAATATTACCATAAAAGAGTAATTTAAAATACTAGTATTTTGGAATTTGAAATATTTTGATTTAAACGTTACTTCATGAACCCAAAATAATCTTTAACAGACAAATAAACTAAAACTGCAAACCACCTTCTTAGTATTAGTAATTCTTAAGGGAATTTCTAAAAAAATAACATATACAAATAATAAAGACAACATTTAAACATGTAGTCGACTGAACAATTTCTTGAACCCCTCCCCGCCAGTTGTCACATATTGTCACAATTTCATGAACCGTTCCCCCACCCAAAAGTTTGACATGATTTGTGAACAGTCCCCTAGGACGACTGACGTTTGACACTAACTAGAATGGCCATTGCGGTCAATTGGACTGCAATAGGAATTCCAATAATTGAATGATAGGATTTCCAATACAAACATCCATAAGAAATGTTAAAAGAAGTCCCTTGAAATTACTTTTAAAAGCATGCAGCATGATAAAAATAAGTAAAATACTTTAATTTTTAGAAAGTAAACAAGAAATTATAAATGAACATTTTTTTTTTTTGCATTTAAACCAAAAATACATAATTTAAAATCAAAATTTTGAATGTAAGGTTCTTAATATTTTTCAAACATAGCAGCGATACTCATCATGTGGCCTATCGGCAGAATATGACTCGAAAAGCTTTTGGTAATTGCTCAGCAATGGCAGTCGAAAACTTTACACAAGTCGTGATATAAACTTGTTTTTGTGCAAGTACACAACACAATTTTTTTTTCCCTTTTCGCAAGTAATTGTAGATAAGATGAGTATCCTTCAGAACGTTGGAAGTTTTAAAAGCTTATAACTTAAAAAAATGGAATAATTGAAAATAAGTTTGTAGATTTATCATCCTCATCGTTCATGTAACGGAAACAATTTCCGGTTTGAACAATTTTGAACAGTAAAAAAAAAATAATATTAGCGCCTAAGGGGAAACTTCAATCCTATGTAAATCCTGTTCTAAAGCGGTTATCACACGATAGGAATTTTCAAGCAAACGTAACTTCCACCTCGTTCTATCGGCAACCTCAAGAGAAAATTTTCGACCCGGAGTTTCCTACAGGTTTGCACCCGGTTTCTCGGACGGTTGCTCATAACGAGCTACTATTTTCTAATCTGTATCCTCGTGTTAGGCATATGTTTACAGTTTTTATACTTGATATTTCGTTCAAACAAGTAGGTTTCTGCATTCAGGAGCACTCCCATGCAAGGTTACGGCAAGTCAATGGGACCTCCTAAAAATTGTTCTTATTTCGCAAATTCTGACAAACCATGTTAAATTTGATAATTTGGTATAATAATAGTTTTTCATTTTTGACGGAAAACTATACAGGGCCGGCGCTAGGCTGAGGCCGTGAGGTGCCTGCCTCAGGGCACGTCGATCTTAGGGGCGCACTGGCCATAAATATTAACTTCATCTTTTTAAGTAGCAAACAATATTTTTTATTTCGAAAGTATTACATAATATTTAAACTATTTAGTTTTACAAATGATGCATCAAAACTTCATTTAATTTAATTTTTGCATTAATATATATTACAGGTTTAATTTTGATAAAATTACACATCAAGAACTTCTTTCCTTTGTTTAAAGGATATAATTTTTACTGGGTTATTCCTTGTTTTGCCCATTATTTTTTTCTTCTCCACAGCGACAGGCGGCTTCAATGTATCCGGAATTTGCGCTTTATAAGTGTTTGCAGTTCTAGAAAGTGTCTTCTCTATTTTATAACGAGCAAAAC
The DNA here is from genome assembly GCA_038502835.1 of Octonoba sinensis. Lineage (NCBI taxonomy): Eukaryota > Metazoa > Arthropoda > Arachnida > Araneae > Uloboridae > Octonoba > Octonoba sinensis. The sequence goes on along the minus strand of CM076598.1, from coordinate 5,006,369 downwards.
GCAATCTATTGCATTTTCTCTTTTTCTGTTTTTTATTTTTTCCTTATTCAATCCATTCTGATCAGCTATTGTTTTTTTCAGCCTTTTGAAAGTTAAAATATGTATGATTAAAGTTTGTATCGATCATATTTAATCTCTATTCCTTCATAATATACAGTAGGGGCGGAAAAAAGTTTTTTTGCCTCACGGCGCCATTCGTGCTAGCGCCGGCCCTGCAACTATATAATTGTCAATAGCAGTTGCAATTGCAAGGCATCAAATTTTATTTTATGTGTATAATGATCACTTATTATCAATAGGATCGTGTTTAATTAAGTTTGATCTTCGCGATTCGGTGAAATGCGAAGTTTCAGTCGGGAAATTAAAAATTACCCTCCCGTCCAAAAAATATAAAATATAAAAACCCCGTCCAAAAAATAAGTTCGAGGCGGCCCTGCCTGCTTAAATATTTCAGAAAATTGTGATCACAAATTGTTGTTACATTATAATGCAATACATTCACCTGAAATGTGAAAAAGTTTTGTTAAAACGTTGTACATGTTTTGCGAATTTTAGTATCAAATTATATGCTATGAGTTTATTCATCACACGATCTTTAATTTTAATGGAAATGTATTAAAGCAATGGCATTATTAGCATAAGTTTCACCCGGGGGCGATAATTTTTGGTGTCCCCCCATAAAAAAAGAAGAAGAAAAAGAAAGAAACGTTGTTGTGTTGTATAAACTTGTAGTTTATATTATTTTCAGAGGTGCATAAAAAAAAAAAACACTTTAGGAATTTCATTTTATTTATTTGGGATAACTTTCACTAAACTACATTTATTTTCAGTTACGATACCTTAAAATAGCACCCTTAAAATTGTATAGTTCAAGTTCATGTATTTTTCTAAAATTCTATATCTCATTTTGGGTGTCACCTGGAGTGGCCCGGCCCCTCCACTGTCCCCCGTAGTGAACCTATTGATTATGGACTATAATTTGGTAAAATATTATTATTTGGTATTCTGTGTCTTCTCTAATATCAATCTAATTAATTGTTTTTTTTTTCTTATTGTGACTCTAACTGTTCCTTTAAAGTTGTATAAAACTATTGTGTACATAAGCAGGAGCGCCACGGACGGAAATTTTTGGGAGGTGTGCACAATTTACTGAATATGAAACTTCTAATTCTAACGAATCATAAAATAGGACTGCAGTTTAAATTTAATTAAAATAAAATAAGAGGAATTAGTTAAATATCATCAAAATGGAAAATAACATATGATGCCTAGACTATTATTGCTGATAACTCTATAGAATGGTTGTCCATGATATATAAATGAAGAAAAAACGAGAGAAAAAAAAACGGTAGTCATACTGTCCCTAAATTTATCACCTGAAACGCACTTGCATTTTGGCAGCGATTTCATCATAAGACAGTCTTTGCAATGTCCTGCACTAGTAAAGTAGCGACTTTACATCCTGCAAATGTTTTTCGCATGATTTCCCAAATTTAAACCAAAAAACTCTAATTTCGAAATCTCATTCTCGTTTTAACATTTATCCTTCGATCGCCAATCTTCAAATCCTTCACCGCCATGTTTACTAGAAAGTTGATTTGCCGTCATGAAATCCCAGCTCCATAATTGGTCCTTTCTGTATTTGCCTTAAATTACACGTTCTAGAAGCAATTTTTTTCTTGCACAGATAACGAATTACTTCTAATTCGAGCAACCGTGAATAGATATAGCACACGAGCATTTTGAGGAAACTATGGGGAAAATTGGTAGAAAAACCAGTTTCCGATAGAGTTGACGATTCCTATTAGGGTTGCGTTTGCCTGTAATACCTGTCGTGTGATAACCGCTTAACAGACTGATTTGCTTGGAACAAACTTTGTCAGAAACATGTTATGACGTAGAGTACGAGTCTATTTTCCCACGAAACCTTTTGATCTGGAATTTTAAGAATATTTCTGAATGAATAAATTAATGGATGAGTAAATGAATGTGCATAAACCATTAAAAAGGGTATATTTGACGTAATTAAGAGCTAAAGCTAAATGAGAAAGAGAGAGAGAGCTAGCTATATTATTAATTTGAAGGGTCCACTGGAAAAACGACCTAAGTCACATACTACTTTTTGAAAATTGCTTTATGTTTTATTCAATTTTTTTATAAGATACATTTTAATTTTGACTATACGAGTCTACTTTTCCGTAACACCCAATATGTCATTTTGGTGCAAACACGAGTTCCGTTCATGACTAAGAGGAACAATCAACATGCATGATTTATGAAATGATATGAAATTATTTTGAGGAGTTTTTATTTAAATAATTGTAAAATATGCCGATGTGCTGCATTCAGATGAATAGAATCAAAAAATGAAATCCATCTTGAACGATCCCTCTATCACTCAACAACTCGGATTTATCTGATGCTTTAGATTTGAAATAATACCAAAAAATATATAAATAAATAAAATACGTGTATTTGAGGATTTTTAATTTAAAAAACAAAAAAAAATTAAATCGATTTTTAAATTCTATACGATTTATAACTCTGATTTATTTGATATTTCGCATTCGAGATAATAAGAAAAACATGAAAAAAAAAACACGTATATCAATTTATAAAAAATATTCTAACATTTATGAAGAAAAATTACAATAAAGGCATCGAACGGTATGTTGACTACAGTCTACACTATGTTGCAGAGGGTTATTTTTTTTTTGTTGACTTGAAAAACTTGATCTTAGACTAAGGCAGCTTTCGTAACAAACAAACAAACAGTAAGCAATAACAATATAGCCAAATAAACAAAAATCGGCAGTACATTGATCTGCAGTTTAAGAAAGGAGAGAACAAGCATAAACTACAAAGACAAAAAAACAAACAAACACACACACAAAAACATGATCGTTAAGACCAACATAATTGTGGGATTTGTTTGTGAAGTAATTACATAAGTGAACATGCGGTGAAATTGGGCTTTCACCTTTTAGTTAAAACGCCCTGCCATCAAAAGAAGATAGTAGACCGCCAAACAAGGACTCCCCTGGCTAAGCACTAATGAACCACAGACAATCCGTTATGAATGGCGCAATTTCTCATCGGGCTTTCAAGTGCAACATTCATAAGATGTTGCTTGGAAGGCTAATTAAGGAAACAATGTTTACTTGCGTTTTGCCGAAAAGAGAAGTTGCCGAAACAAGCGTGGAAAATAATAGGCTTCATCACAATTATGTAAATGTGTTATCTAGGCAACACTCGTTAAGAAAAATGGAAATATTTCTTTTGAAATTGGGGAATAAAACTGAATGTGTTTTATTTGTACTTTTTTAAGATCGGAAAAGTGTCACTAACTACACTGTGCAACAAATTTGAACTTTTTTTTTGTCCTTTAGATGAAACTATGTGATTCTATATAAACAAAAGGTGCTTGATTCAAATATGCAACCCAAAATGGTCTATCACGTATCGTTTTTGCTGGAGACCTGGCGGATTTTTCGGCTTTTGACTGTTTGTTTTCATACTCTTTATCATGAAAGGACTTCCTTAAGTTGTGGGCCAAATAAAATCCTTTCTTTTACTTTTGCTTCACTTAAATATTTGAATTTGTTCCTGAGATGCAAGAAAGCCACTCCTTCTCTGCCCAGAACCTTTACAAACATTTTGATGAACCAAGTTTAATGTATAATTGTAGAAAAAAAGGCACATGGTAGATTTACAAGTGGCTCATTTCATACGTTTTTGCCACTCATACTTTAAAAATTTCCTTTGTGTTTGCAGAATATGTTACAGGAATGAATAGGACAAAAATAGTTAGATGGAGGAGCACTGGTAAACAAGCGCCACTTTGCTGAATTGTGCTCATGTCCTAATGTTTGAAGTAGTACATTCACATCACAGCAGCATACTATTTTTTCTTTCTCCGCAAAATATGCTACAAAATGCCTTTGTCGTCTTGTAAAAGACTCGAAACTTCGAGAAGTAGATCACTCTTTTGTTGCCAAAAATGTCGCTAAAATAACCCAAGTTCGTTAAAAATGTCTCTAGAATGGCAACGATTTCACTGTCAATGAGAAAGATGTAATTTATAATAAATTAAGTCGATAAATTACAAAAATATGCATATTTATCCAGAAAGTACGTGAAAAGCTAAAATGTGGAATTTTGGGAAAATGGTACGCGATGGGCAAAAAATAATTGCAGATTCGTAATTTTCAGACAAAAATACATAAAAAACGGACATTTTCATCCAAAGAACATTTTTCGTGTCGCACAGTGTTATCATACACATAATTTCACGCAATTCAAATATTCCAGTTAATATTTGTATATTCCAATGTTTTTTCTTTCCGCAACGCGGAGGTACTTGCATTGTCGGCATTCTATTTTTCCTAAGCCACGGAAATTTCTGGCCATTTGTGAACGGTCACCTGATAGTTTTCCAGCAGTAACCCTAAACACGCTGTAACCGGATGAAACCAGATGGCGCCACTACAACTACTCCACCTTCCCTTTTGGACCTGAGACTGAAGGAGAGGGAAATTTTCTCCAGCTTCCGCTACGCGACTTATGAAACCATCTCAGATTTGGAAGCAGTTGGCGAGATTGATATTTGCCCGATTATTTAGCGAATACATTTTTTAAAATCAAAATGAGTTTTATTATGCAAAAAACAAGAAACCATACTGAATGAATTCATTAAAAATGTCAGAGCTTCCTCATAAAGGGATGGTTAACGTCCCCGTAACATTTAACAAAGTATCATTGCGTAAAAATATAGAAGATTTAACAATAGTTTCAAGTTGGAGCTCTCCTTCGCCTCGATTCCATTCAATGTATTACCCACTTTAATGTTCAAAAGTACTCCCAATATTCAAATTTCGTTATATCAGCAGTCGCGGAATAAAATTCGCCTACAAGAGAAAAGTAGGAAAAATGTCCTTAAGATATATCTTCAAAAAAAAGTAAATAAAAAAATAAATGAAGGAAATAAATAATAAATATAAAGAAAATTATTTTTAAAAGTTCATGCATTCATTTTTTAAACATTTCTTGCATTGTATTAAAAAAATAAATAGAAGTTAGGGACTATGAAATGATGTGCATGTCTGTCGGTCTTATCTTCCACCAAACTTTTGGGAGAATACTCCAATTCAAACTATTTACTATTGTTTTAACTGTTTATACACGCATTTCAACACATATTTTACAATTTACTTTTAAAATTGCTACTTTTTGATTAAAAGAAATAGTATTAGTAAATATCGTTTGTTTGCTTAAAATTCATATTTACGCGCTTTTAATTCATTTCATGAAAGCTGAAGTTAGATGCTTTTTTTTTTAATTTCATTTTCTCTATTTTATATAAAAATGCATGCTGCAACCATTTCTTGCTCTGATATTCTCTTCCATAACCTAACGTTTTCATAAGGCTTAAGAATCACTTTACAGATATTACAGATAATTTTTATTTTTCTCCTTGTATGAAGTTGCGTTTAATTTAAAAAATATTGTTCCTAAATTAAAAGTGACCACTGGCTACTATCTAATTGCTCGGACCTTCAGGTCTACTTAACAGAATGTGATTTTATTAAAAATCAAGAAAAAATTGTTTCACATAATTTTAATAAAATCTGAAAATATTACTTTTTAAAATGTGAAAATGGGGCAAAATAAAGCGTTACCCACATAAATGAACTTTTATAAATGAACTGTTAGCTAATTCCTTAAAGTTTAAAACTGCAAAGAAAAAAATGGTGCTGAGAAATGGTAGTATTAAAAAGAGGTATCATTGTAATTAATAGCCCCGATTATCTTCGTTGGATTAATCAATAACCGGCCAATTTGCTTATCGCTGCAGCTCTATTCGATATTATGTAATTTAAACGTGCTGCGGAGATACAAAAAGACCAATTACACTGTGCAACAAATTTGAACTTTTTTTTTTTGTCCTTTAGATGAAACTATGTGATTCTATATAAGCAAAAGGTACACGATTCAAATATCCAAAGCAAAATAGTCCATCACGTACCGTTTTTGATGGAGACCCACTTCTCACATATATACAGTTTGGCTATAGACGAATGGAGCCGAGGTTTACCTTTTGAAAACACAATTACTAAAATGATTTTTTGGGGCCGTTTCATCTTGTAGGCATCTATAGGTGTGCCCTGATAACAGATCAGCAAAATTCAGTTCCATTTCATCGACCGCTGAAATGCTTTTCAAACACAGAGATGTCCTTGTGAAATCTTTCCCCATGCTCATCACTAATTGCGCCAAGGTTTTGAGGAAAGATTATATGGAAGTCCAAAAAGTGTAGTTTTAATGACATATGGCAATCTAATAGTACAAAAGCGTTTTATCATGTCGCCAACAATATTTTTGTAGTTTTCAGCTTTCTCATTTCCAAGGGAACGTGAGCACACTGATTTAAAGGCCAGCCATGCGGAGTTTTCGGCTTCTGAATATTTGTTTTCATAGTTTTCATTATGAAAGTACTTCCTTAAGTTGCGGGCCAGTAAAAATCCTTAATTTTACTTTTGCCTCACTTAAATTTTTGAATTTGTTCCTGAGATGCAAGAAAATCACTATTCTCTGTCCAGAGCTCTTACAAATATTTCGATAAACCAAGTTTAATGTGCAATTGTGGAAAAAAGGCACATTGTATATTTACAAGTGGCTCATTTGATATGTTTTTGCCACTTATAATTTAAAAATTTCCTTTGCGTTTGCAGAATATTCTACAGGAATGAATAGGAAAAAAATAGTTAGATGGAGGAGCACTGGTAAACAAGCGCCACTTTGCTGAATTGTGCTCATGTCCTAATGTTTGAAGTAGTACATTCACATCACAGCAGCATACTATTTTTTCTTTCTCCGCAAAATATGCTACAAAATGCCTTTGTCGTCTTGTAAAAGACTCGAAACTTCGAGAAGTAGATCACTCTTTTGTTGCCAAAAATGTCGCTAAAATAACCCAAGTTCATTAACAAGGTCTCTGGAATTGCAACGACCTCACTGTCAATGAGAAATATATAATTTATAATAAATTAAATCGACAAATTACGAAAAGATGCACATTTATCCAGAAAATACGTAAAAAGCTAAAATGTGGAATTATGTTAAAATGGTACGTGATAGGCAAAAAATAATCAAAGATTCGTAATTTTCAGCCAAAAATACATAAGAAAGAGACATTTTCATCCAAAGGACATTTTTCGTATTGCACAGTGTTACCAGCGTTTTTACAAAGTATTGCATTTAAACCATTGCAGACGGAATCTTGTAACACAGAACGGACGGACGCGCTTTCGACGGAAAAGCACTTTATATTTTTTCTGCCTTTTAGTTTCGTTACATATCCAGCATCAGTCACACAAAACTTACAAAAACATACTAAGAACCCTGCATTAAATTACTTTATTAGTAAACTAACCAATGCATTGATTCATTGTCAAATTGATTATGATTTTCCACTTTGTAGTCCAGCTCAAAAGCCTTTAAAAAATGCAATTTTACATTCTCTATGATAAGAAGTGGCACTTTAAAAAATATATTTTATGCAATGCAAAACGGGTACTTTAAAGTGTAAGAATAAACCTTACAAGAGTATGTACCAGAGGATTTCAACGATACATTGTATATGATGGAAAATTGTGATATATGACTTGCCCATATCATTACATCCATTCCATAAAGAGTGATTTAGAAAAATGTTATCCAAACAATCTGAAGGAAATATTCAAATTACTCGGGGATATTTAAATAATATTTTGAAAGTCTGATTGACTTTCAAGTTTCAAAAGGAGTTTGGTGAAAAATGCAGTATGCTGACGACGACATTAGCGGTATTTTCATGACGCAATAAATTTAACATTCAAATGTTTGTAAAAGTTTCCTGTTTGTTGCAAGCTCTATGAATTTCAAATACACGATTAAACAAACAAAATTCTTTGAGAAAGAGGATTGTACTTTGAAACCGTATTTTTTTCAGGTTTATAAAGTTTGTTACGTTTTAGATTTTCGTATTGAATAGTTATGTATGTTTTGAAGAAGAAAACACTAATTTAGGTTTTAAAATTAGTAATTCAAGCAGTAGAACGAAGTAATATCGTATCAGAAGATTTTTATCCGCACAGGGTTGTTAATTTCTTAGAAGACGTGAAACTTTCTTTTTTCTTTTAATGGTCTGTTTTTCATTCACTCTACCAAAGTTCGACTTTTATCCACACAGAAATTTTAAAATTTTAGAAAAAAGCAACCACTTGAGGCTTTATAAAAAATATATATGTTTAAATTATTTGTAAAACTTATTTCAAACAATGCAGCAGTAAAATTAATAGACATTGTGTTCAGTTATTAAAATATAGCAAACTAATTTTTATTTTGAAAGCTTAAGCACCGAGGTAGGAGCATTAGAACTGGAATTTGTTGATTTTTTTTTTTTTTTACAGAGGGATATGAAATTAAAATAGAAAAACAAATTTAATTCATAACTAAACGAGCCGAATTAACTTCAAGAAAACCATTTTAAAAACAGTAAAATAATTTTCTTAAGTTCAAAAATTTCAAAATAAGATACAATTTTTTTTTAAGAGAAAAAGCCTTCTCTCAAACTGTTAGCGGTTATATTTCAGTAACTTTTAACTTTACCTCTCTGTTCTAAGCATTTAACTACTTTTTTCGTAATATCAAAGTGCAGATGATGTGCAGGAAAAACATAAAATCAGAAAGAAAAAAATGAATTACAACAAGCATTTCTCTCAATATGAAGTTTGCATGTCGAGCAGATAAATATAATTATCATAAAAGCAGTTTTATACAATATCTTACAAACACTATTCGGCCATTCGGCCTGCCGAATAGTCATTTCATCACGTAGCCGAATATTCGGCCTGGCCGAATATTGAGGGACTATTCGGCCGAATAGTTTTGCTGTGGTAGAATTGTAAAAAATGAAGAAATTAGTAGTTTTTATACATTCAAAATTGTATTATAAATATTTCAAAAGAATACATTAGTAGATAGTTTTAATAAATAAAAATAATTTAGAAGGAAAAACTTTTTCAAATCTTGTTTTAGGCTTGCCTGAGCAAAAACATATTTTAAAGTTGTAATATTGTATTTTATATTTAGCATTTGCTCCCTAAACCTGGCAATGGTCAATTATGCTGGAAAATGTGAGAAAGTTATTTTGTTACTATTAAAGAAGTGGAAGTCAGACTTTGTTTGGGTAGACTGATTTATTGTGAATATTGGTTAAGAGAGAAAAGTGGAAATCCAAGATTATATCATAAATATTTAGATAGCATAAGTTATTGGGGTTTTTGAAAATAAAAGTGTATTCCAGTTCAGTGTATTAAATTTTAATAGACCTTTTAAAACTTGGTATGTAAAAAATTCCATAAAATAAAAATATTGACTTTTATAACTTTAAAAATATCTTCATAAAACAGTTTTGATCAAGGTAAAAGTTCACTAAGCAATATTAGTTCTTTTATTTGAATTAAATAATTAGTAAAATAATACTAATGATTAGTACCATAAAACCTGTCATTTCTATTCCACTTGTGAAATTCTTAGTTTTATTTCATTCAAAACAATAGAGAAAATTGATTAATTTTAAATAACTTCAAACCCTTAACAAACAGAATTAAATCATTCATCATAGATAGTGTGTAATTGGGTGTTTGACTTTAGGAATAATTTTTAATATGACAAATACTTTCTATTTCAAAGATTTTCTAGAAATTTTAATATTCGGCCGCCGAATATTCGGTATTCGGTCTAAGACAATGGCCGAATATTCGGCTTCGGCCTATTCGGTCTAGAAGAAATGGTGACCTAGAAAAAACGTTACATCCCTAGTGAGCATGCGACAAAATATCCTCGGTTCTGCTGTAACAATTTTGAGCGTGATTTAAGCTAGAAAGTAAATACATAAATTAATAAAACCCATTTTCCCACTTTCGTTTTTTTGAACAATTAAATGTGTAATACTTGGCTTTCATGCAGGGAATTAGAGAACTTAATTAAGAAAAGCAAGTTGCATGTTTCTAGCTGAACAAGACGCAAAGAAATTTTGCTTCTTGTAACAATTTGCATTTAAAATATGCACATGCTTTAATTAAAACTCAAAAGAGAATAACAAACTATTTAATAAGAAGAAACTTGGGAAAAAAACCATTCATTTCCAAAAAAAAAAAAAATGTTAATAAATTTTTACGCAGTTACTTTCAAGTACGTAAAAAAATGTTTGGACCAGAATTTTTAGAGCTGAGCCTTTTTTTCTATATCAAAAAGAAAAAAAATACCTTCATTTATTTAATTTTTGCTTTAGAAATGAAAAACATAATTTCAAACGTTTTGTACCAAATTGGCTCCTGCTATTCGTAAGAATATGAATTAAAAACTCAAATGCTGCCGTTTATAATTTATTTGCATTGCTCCATTCAATGTCTCAATAAATTATGTCTTGTTATCTTCAGTCCTTGCATGACTGTTAAATCCACTCATTATCTAAAAATAAGTAACTAAATATATAAAATAAAATTACTAACACAGAAACTGTTTATTTAAATTTATTTGTTTCCAAATTTTTTCCCAAAAATAATAAATAGACAGTAAACAAGGCGCATACATGTGTAAAATTTGAAATTATTCTTAGGAAAGAAATGTATCAATTTTACATACAATTTTCATCGGTGATATGTTGAAGTTATAATTTTCAAATGGAATAAATTAAATTGAAATTAGAATTCAAATTCGAAAAAAAAAAAACTATCATGTAAGCATTAGTAGACCGCACATAGCTATAGCAACAATAATAATAACACCACTAATTATACTAATAAATAAATATATATATATTCTTATTCATAGAATTCCCGGAAATAACAGTTTTTGCTTCTTTTAAAGCTAGCGTATTTCCTAAAAGATTCTATAGAGGGAGCTGTGTATCGAATTAATGCGTACATAGAAAAGCAATAGTGATGGTGATTACAATGCTTTGATCACTCTACTCTTTTTACCTAATGAGTCATATAAATGTTAATCCTTCCATACATAAAAATTGCAGTTAAAAAGAAAAGCTTTTGCGGGTTTAACGATTGTTTAGGTTTTTTTCGTCAATAGATCTTCTGGGAAATCATGACTAAAAAAACAGCGAGGATTCATCGACCCATTGGATTATTATTTTGAGTGGATCTTGTATTAAATTTCCAAAAACTGGTAGTTAATTAACATACCCGTCTTTAAAACTTCAAAGAAAAAAAGCAATATCTTTTATTTTCTGTTTCAAGTTTTTATGACTATTTCTCCGTGAAATGTGACCTAATAATTTAAGCTATCTGTAACTGAGAACGGATTCAGAAACAACATAAGGATTCTGATGGAAGTTTTTTTATTTTCAAAGAAAAATAAATGTTAATATTTAAATTTAAGGAAAAAAATCAATTATTTTTCTCGAAAACATGTCAAAATTTAGCTAAAGAAGAAATGCATTTCACTCACACGCACTCTAAAAATTGATACCAATTTTCAGCATTTATATTGCTTAAATGCAAACAGCTTTTTACACTTATCAAAACTAATTTTGAAATAAAATTTTTAAAAAATGATGATGAAAGACAAAATTATAAAATATTAAGTGTTTTGAAAGTCTAGTAAAGCAGAATTTTTTTTTAAATGATGGCTGTTTGTTGACAAGCTTCTACATCAATATGTAAATGTGCATTAAATCTCTCACATACAACAGATCAAAATCAAAAATAAATGCATAGATAAATAAGTAATAATTATAGTAATAGTGATAATAAACATAAAATTAAAACAAGAAAGCCATTTTTCAACACATTTTGCCAGTTCAGTTTAATATCCTGACAATAAATAAAGAACCGATATATTTTTTCAAAGATTTATATTCCGGTGAGTGACTTTCAAGATGGATAAAATGATGATAATGGAATAAGTGTCAGAATCAAAACGCTTCTTTTGTGGCGAAAAAACAGTTTACACTTTCTATCACTTAAATGGAACGATAAGTAGTTACGATAAGTAATCTGATAGATGACTCTAACTTTTCGGTGATTTAGAACAGGAAACAATGGAAGAGCTTAATGGAAAAACATGTTACACTTTGACAAATAACTGAATCTGAGAAAATTGGTTTTTAAGTTTTTGATTTCCTATTGTTCTTTACTTCAGACTACCAGTTTTATTCTAGTTCAATGTATTAGTGATGAGCCAAAAAAACTATCGTCGTAAGCTTTGGCAGCTGTTAATATCATTCCGGCATCAGCGGCCGTTTTAAGCGTAATTTGGGCAGATTTTGTCTCATCACTGAAAATAGCCTTATTTGAAAGGAACATAGTGGATTTAAAGAAGATAATACCGTGCACCCGAATGAACATTCCTTTCTTCAAAAGTGTCTCGTAACTTCTTTTGTTAGGCTTTTAAATTACACTGGTCTACAAAAAAAATCATTTCACAAAAACTTTATTGACTGATCATTATAGCATGTTTCACGCTGAATTCAAAACTGAAACTTATTCTTCTCAATTACGTAAGTTTTCTGTAAGAAGCAGTTGTAGAAATTCATGTTTGTGTGATTTACAATATGAAAATCAGGTGATGTTCAACATACGTAAAAAATCTAATTTTGCATATGATGGCATATATTGCCTCAGAACGATGCATTTTCAAAGTCCACAAGTTGTCTTCCAGCTTACTTGAACTCAATTTTCCTTGATATTTCTTTTTTATGACAAATGTCCTGAAATGAAGTGTTCTTCGTGCTCAGAACTTACGGTGCACCTGTTGCTGTTAAAGAAATTCAATTGTGAGTAAATAATGTGGCATTTCAGAAACATATTGTAGCCTACTTCTTTATATGCTTTCAGTACTTCATTTATGTGTCAGACGTTTTTTCTTAAGAAAAAAAAAAAAGCTTTTCACCACATTTTTGTAGAAACCAATGATATATCGACAAGCTGACGTCATATTTTTTCACTAAAAACTTCGCAAACTTGGTGATAGTCAATGAGCTATGCTGCTCCGTAATGTTTTTTAATACCATAATCATTTCACTTGTTCTTTGAGTCACGCATGTTTAAGGCAGAAGGCCTATTAATGTTTTTCCTTCTCTTTCTTTCTTATTTTTTTCTTGCATTTCCTTTCTTTGTTTCCTGTGGTTCTAAAAGCTGTTTCAAATACACATTAGGGGCGTCATTAGTTTTCAGCTTGAAGACATGCGGACGTCTGTATCTTTACGAAGATATTTATGTTAACTTCTATACTCACTGAGAATACATAACTTTAGGTTTTGCAGTTTTAAATAACGCAATTTTAGATTTGCCACGAGTATGTTTCGTAAAAATGGGTATCATTATGCAAATCTTTGTTTGAATTATGATGCTCTAATGCACGATTAGCTGATAATGTTTAAAAATATGAGACGAACAATTTTACTCAGAATTTCACATAAATATCGAATTCTTGAAATTTTTCCTAACAAAATTTCAAGATTATTCTCGGTTTCGCAACTTAATTAAGCAAAAACCAATGACGTTTAAAAACCGTAGGTTTCGTAATCCTATTTATATATTACACTACTAATGTATTTCATTATTGTACACTGTTATATTGGTAATGAATTTATATCATTTTATGTTTGATTTTCTTCAGATGGTAGATATTAAAGGAGGATGAAATATGAGGAAATATTTCCACTCTCTCCTCTGTACAATAAGGAAGAATAATAGCTTCCAGGCATGACAAATTTTGTTTCCCAGTTCAGCATCATATTAACATGAAAAATGACTGAAAGGAGCTATGAGAAAAGTTCCACTGAAGAATGGAATTTCTCGGATTTTCAAATCCATCAATTTGTAATATTTTAAAGCTTTCGAATTAAAAGAAAAATGAACAGACAGGCTGAAAAGTGAACTAAATGAGCTTGTGTACCGAACTATGTCTAGTTTTTAAAACATTTCAATTTCTTCAAGTGTAAAAAGAAACAGGATGGGTGATATGTTTTTTACCAGAAAGTGATGACATGAAACATGCCTTCAAATGATCGAATATCCAAAACATTTTGTCATGTGTTTCTCTAGAAGTTTAAAAAAAATGGTTTAAAATGAAATCGTCCATGAATATTGGATATATAGTGTACATTACACTGGACCGAGTGTGTGTTATATACCTGATGTCGTATAAACGAAACAATGATGTGTGAACGAACGAAACGAAATGATGTGTTATAACGACCCCTGTGTGTTATAAACGAAAAGCTCCCGAGACATTAGCGCTTTTTTTGCAAAAATCCTTATATCTCCATGAATATTCGAGCTATTCTCATAAAAATGAACAAAGATAATTTCAACAAGTATCATTATAATGCGTTACAGTTAAAACTCGTTTAATGCGTTAAATTTTTACAGGATGATAACGGCTATATCTCATTCTGTGCAACTTGCTTCTGGTCCACTATTTGTCTTCGGGTCAAAACTTTGGTCGAAATATATCCGATGTGTTCGTTACACCTCTGAAATTTCGAGATAAACCATCGTATTTTTCTAGATATTCGACAAAACATCTAAAATGTCCCGGACGTTTATGGCAATATACTGTACGGTTGATGCATGAATGGAACCACCGTATATTCACTTACGAACACTTTACATTGGATCGCGACAAAGCGTCTAAGGAAGGGATAGTCGAGTTCGTTGCGTGCAATTTGTAGCATTAACTTGTCAACGATTAACAATGAAACAGTAATGCGTGTTCTGAGCTGAACGAATGTTATTTGAACAGAGGTATATTAAGAATTATTTTGACTTACAGCAAACAAGGTCATTTATTGGTGACACAAGACCCATCCATTGATCATCCTTTAAAGGCCAATCGACAGGATCCTAAATAAAAAATTAATTTTAAAAATAAGCTTTTGCCGAAAGTCCATAGATCGCTATACACACATGTGAATAAGAAATTTATTGCAACTCCGAAACACGTGTCTGAAAATTTCATTGCAATTTTGTGCTTATAATTTTATTTATTTACATATCTTTAGTTATTATTATTCACTTTTCGCGCAAAAGGTTAGCTTCTTATTACTGACATGATGATGTTGAAAAAAATAAATAAATAAATACACAATCGGGGAACATATTTGACTACTTCCTGTATGAGATTCTCTAAGCTGTGACTCAAAAAACAAGCATAGGACATTCGTGAAGAGGTTGGTGAGTTTTCGACTCATGCACACTTAGAATGTATTACATACTTAGCGTCAAGCATACTTAGCATGTATTACATACTTAGCATCAAGCATGCTTAGCATGTATTACATCTTAGCATCAAGCATACTTACCATGTATTACATATTTAGCATCAAGCATACTTAGCATGTATTACATATTTAACATCAAGCATACTTTGGACTTAAGAGTTCGAGAATCCCAACGCAAGAACAAATCACTTAGCTTTTTAAGTTCATCGCTTTCTAAATAGAAATTATTGCACGTATTTTAAAATAAGTGCCTATAAATATATGCTTATTTTTTCATTAAATTGGATTATTATCTATCACTAAAATTAGCATTGATACATTTAACAGGAAAAACACTGAACTCCACATTAAGTTTAGTATTCAATTAGTATTAAAAAAATAATAAGTAAAAGTAAGTAAATAATTAATTACAAGTCTGAAAGATATAATTTTAAAAACACATGTTATAAAAACATCATTTAACAATATATATTCCGCACTCCATTATGTTTTAATTTTCTGCTATCTTCAAAGGGTGCAGTGTTAAAACATAAAGCATTTACCTATTCTTTCGTATTAACTAGCTTTAGAAAATGTGATCGAAGAATATTTTTTAAAAATTTTAAACTCTAGCAAATCAAATTTTTCTTCAAGATATCAAAAGTCTTAGAATAAAAAAAAAAGAAAAGAAAAGAAAAAAGTTACACACTTTTCCGTTCCTCCTTTTATTTTAAAGTAAGGGAATACAAACTTTATCTTCAGTAGTATTATAGGATGATCCAGATCGGATTTTCATGTTAAACAATCCATTGAAGTTATACCTCTTCAGTCTACAAAGGCTTTTCTTGTCAGCACTAGTTTGTCTTATTCAAAGTGAAAATCTTGTTACGCGATAGAATTTTTACGAGTTTAAAAAGTGAGTGACGATTATTTTTACGTAAATGCCGATGTGTGATGTGGAATTTGTCATAACGAGGAATAAGATTTTAAGATATCTTCTTTAAAAGTACTGTTTTTAAAAATTCAATTGCATTTTCCTTTCAGACAAAATATTAAGAATTATGTAGCTAATATTAATTTCAAATATACATTTTTATAAAAGTATGCGTGAAAAGATAAATTTATCGTCACTTAAAAATTACAAATAGTTCTTTATTAAAAAAATCAATCTTCACATCTTATTCAATTTAAGAATATTCTTGACGATTTCATCACAGTTGATATGTGTGAATTTGCGATTTGAATTTGGGTAATTTGTAGCTTCCCATTAGCACAGAAAAAAAATCTTTGCAAGAAAATGAAGTAGACTCATTTTTAAAAATAAATAATTTGATCAATTTCAGCATTTTTTGATGTAGGAAATGTATAGGTAGTAAATAAAAGTAGGCTCGTATAGTTCTGGACGGAACTTCTTGTTTTTTATCTTCATATTGCCATGATAGCGAGATCTCGATCTTTAAATGTTACTTTCAGAGAGTGCAAGTTTGGCTGTTTTTTTTTTTTTTTTTTTTTTTTTTTTTTTCAAGTTTAGATTATTATGAATTTCGTTAACTTTAAAAAGTTGTATAAGACATTATTCTAGAGTGTCCACAGTAGCCCCACCGCAGGGTGATAGTTTTTGAAAACTAATTTTTGACTATTAAGATAAAAATTTTAAAAAATATGTAGTTTAAAAGGTAATTAGTTCAAGTTTATGCACGCGAAACTTCAGAATTATGCCCTCACCCTAAGTTGCAAAACTCAAACTATGGCAAAACCGAGTAACATATACAACACTTTACCCTACATTGTTCCTAGCCAACGAAAGCGTTTTTCTATGCAACACCTATTTTCATAGTGTAGCCATTTGGGATAGCTCAGATTTTGCTCTTTGTATAGCTTATTTTGTAAAATTCGGTGCACTTTAATTTTTTCTTAAAATGTGGATAAAAATTGAATTGGGATTGTTTCTATTATGTAATTATTAGAATCACGTAAATTCTTCGCATAGAAAATTAATAAATAATTTATCGTAGGGTTAAGCGGATAAGAAAGAAATTAATCATGATTGAAGGGTGGAAATGCATCGTTCGAAATTAGGATATAAAGGTAGGCGTCACTCGCACCTAGCTTTTTTGTTTTAGTTGCCAAAACTATTATGCTAAGCGTAATTTTAAAGTATTTCAAATTTACTTCGGCGTAGATAACAACTGGTATCTATGAAGACAGTTGTGCGATTGTTAAAAAATATCGCAAAACATCACAACTTTACTGACTGAATTACTGATAAGTAAGAGAAAAATCAATTTCTATTAGTAACTTTTAAGAAAGTTGGTGATTTTAATTGAGTTTAAAAATCAGTATAAACGTCTATTTTAATTAGTCCCTAGTAAAATAAGAGTTAATTGACTTAAAAAATTTTTCACGTTTTATTTACTTACTTACTTCATTTGTAAGTAAAAATTCACAATTTTAAATTTGAAGGTCAAGAAGTTACGCATAGGTATCGGAAGAACTCAAAATGCAGAAGATTAGGTGAACTATGTATATAAAGTACAACTATGTTAGACTTAAAAAACTAAATAAATAAAAAAAGACAAGTACGTAAAAAATTGTGGTTGTTAAACTAAAAGTTGTTTGAAAGGTTAGGCGTCAAAAGTGACCACTGGATGGAAAGTCACGGCTGTAAAACAGGAGTTTTTAGTTGCAAAATACGACTAACGACCGCTAATTTCGAACTCTGTAGAAATGGGTATTTTTTTCACTAATATAAACATTTTCTGAAATGGCAATAAATGCAATTACATAAATTTTTATTTTGTTTCGAGTGTATTCACCTTCAACATATTTTTCTCATTAATTATAATATTTTCGTAAAATACTGTGAATAAAAGTCAAACGTTTTAAAAATTGATCAGTAAAAATTTCCTGTATAAAAGTAAATAGGGAAAGCTATAATTCTTGTGTTAATAAAATTTGTCGTGAAGTTGTGATAAAAATATCAACTTTTTTCGTGCTTTACATAAATTATGTCCAAAAACAAATGTTTTTCAGGAAAACTTCCCGCATCTTGTCCAAAATGATAATGTGATAAAATGTGTTTGAGGCCAAAAAGTTATATGATGTCATGTTCTGAAAAATACTTAGCACCTTTTACATCCCTAGAGCATAAAAGAAAATCCATTATTCAACGTTGTCTTCGCAGATTTTAAGTAATGATAAATCGATTCTTGTCTCGTATCTTTTTCACTCGCCAACACAGTTAGAAAGATAACAATACGCTTTTCCAAAATTATTTTCATTCATAGAATCTCATTATATTCATATTTAGGTATCCACCTTATTTTTGATGTTGATTGATTTTTTTTGAAACTGCGATTTTAATCTAGACTAAGCAAAATAGAAATTTCTTTTGTCGCAACCGAGGAAGGGTTCCTTTTTATGTCAATTCAAATTGTGAGTTACAAGAGTATATATATATATATATATATATGCATCAACTATCGATTTTTCACGGTGCTATCAAATTTTCTTATTGTTCGTTATGTATGGCATTGTTATTCTACAAAATCAGTACCTATTTTTTCGGGAATAAATAAATAAATAAATAAATAAATGTAAGGATCAAAGTTTTGAAAGATAAAATAAATGTCTGGTTTCCAGAACAAATTATATTAACAATGAATTGACCCCAGTGAATGGACGAATTTTTTGCCTGTTGTTACAGTTATGAAAGAAGTTATTTTACGCTTTGAAATTTGTTATTTTTGACATTTTGAAATTCAAGTAAATAAAAACTTTGCCAGGAATACTAAACAGTTACACTTCAACATCAAAAAAGAAAGAAAAGAAAAAAGGGGACTAACTAAAAAAATAATTAAAGTAATATGAAATATATTTTATTACTTTAAACTATTTATAGTATTATTTTCTGCGTTGATATATATATATTCCATCCCAATTTGTCTTTTAAATCTTAACTGTGTGTATATTGAAAATTGTTACGTTATACGTTTGTATGTAAAGCAAAAATAAATTAATGCACCGATGAACTTAATATTTCATATTAAACGCCTTAAAAATATTTTTTACAAAGGCTATTGCACCATTATACAATATAGAAACAAAGTTACAATCCTAAATGTTGATTGTAATTTTGAGTAAGATAATTTCGACTGATTTGTAAATCAAAATTTCTTCTTTCATGACAAATGAACTTAACGCACTGAAACAGTTTAGTTAAACTATTGTCTAAATTTTTAGAAATAACAAGAAGAAGGAAGAGGAGAGAACAGTCCACTTTCCATATTAAAACCCCGTAAGGAAATAAATGTTTTTGGGGTTTCAAAAAGAAAAAAAAAACTAATGCAACCAATCAAACATTTTTTCCCTCACATATTCTTATAGCAATACAACAAAGTTCTTTCATTTTTTAATGATTCCTCATTCAAATTACGTGTGAATGAAAACCAGCTACGTTAACAAATTTAAACTTTTTTGTTAAAAATACAACTCGCAAACATCATTTAAAGAAAGCTAGCGCTATTTGACAATTTTTCTGTTTTCGTTAATGATTAAAATGTGCTGCTGACTTTTGCGCTGCTTAAAAAAACAGTTGTTCATACTTATAATCCTTTATTGGTAAATTGTCGAGAAACAACCAGTTAAAACTTTTAAGCTTTCTCTGAAATAAAAAACTGAAAATAATGAGGATATTGAATCTTCTCTGTTCGTGTTTTTCATCTGTGTTCGTAAAAATAGGAGGGAAAGCTACTACTATTTTTCAAAATTGTGTAATCAAGCTATTTTTTATGTCTAATTCATCGGAATTATTCTGAGTTCATCCATTTTTTAAGGAAAAATCATTAAAACTTAAAAATTACTAAAACGTATGTTCACATTAACCCTTCAGAACTCGCTTCACAGAGAGTAACTGACAACTCGCGCGGGAGAATTATACTCACAACACCTATTTCCCTGAAAAAATCATAGTAAATGATATATTTTCAAATAACATTTTTTAAAATTTATTCTAAACGTTACCCAAAATAGTAATATTCTTCAAAATATATTATAAGAGTCAAAATATATTATATAAGTCTAGTATTGCTCAATATTGTTGGAATTAAAACCACTTTTGATCTCAATTCTGAGAAAATTATTCAAAAATGTTCTTCCCAATTGGAGCTTGATTTTTGGGAGGCTTATCTTATTAACAGGAATAGTTTTGATTTAGTTAATGATTCTTCCTCAACTCTATATTTTTCACATGTCTGGCAGAAGTTCCTTTAATTTGTTGTTGTTTCTTTCTTGGTTTCTTTTTGAACTGTCCAGGGCCTTTCCCATCTTATTTATGACACTATTTACAGTTTTGTATTCGACACATCTTGTATCAAGCCTAAGTTTATTATTGTTCATGTCCTTGAACTTTATTCTGATACCACTAATTCACACATCGAGGTTGAGATCATTTCTTACAACAGCTTCTACCTCCGCGCTGTCTTTATTCTCATTGTTTTATTGGTAAATCTTAG
The DNA here is from genome assembly GCA_038502835.1 of Octonoba sinensis. NCBI lineage: Eukaryota > Metazoa > Arthropoda > Arachnida > Araneae > Uloboridae > Octonoba > Octonoba sinensis. The sequence goes on along the minus strand of CM076598.1, from coordinate 4,985,591 downwards.
GCTACATAAGCCGTGTTTTTGTTTGCTTTATTTGGATGTTTTTGCATCTAGAAACTCCACTACTGCATTGAAAAGGGGATTGCAAGAAATCCCAAAACATATGTCTGCATCTTAATGCTCATTTGTGCTTTGTTTACATGAATAATTGTTTTTCAGTTTTACTGTGCCCAAAGTTCATTTATTTTATATATTCACAAGGTTTATAAGAATATGTTTTAGTCAGAGTCGTTTGAATCTACAACCTTCCTCGTTACTTCATCCTCGAAAATAAAATAATTTCTCAGTACAAAGAAGCTTAAATAATTCAATAACTACACTATGTAAATGATTAATTTATTATATGTCCTATTATTGATTTGTGTTTCGTACCCTTTTAAATCTATCTCAAATTCCTCTTTTTTTAGTTGGAATTACGGAGAAAAAAATGCTAAGTTCATCTGATAAGATCGATCAAGCCCTATTTTTTATCACAATCTTCAGTAATTAATTTCCCTCTTTCTCATTCGGAAACATTAAATAACTTCAAGATTGCATTTCTTCTTTTCTTTGATAACACCAGTTTCATTGCATTTCAATTTACGTGAGACACTCGAGAATTCCTGATCTTGACACTTGACAAAATTGAAAACTTAAAGCAAAAAGACCTCCATACCATTAAATTACGATTTTAGTAAAACTATTATTTAATTTTGTTACATTTTAATTTGTCTTTGATCATTATTCCATGGAGTGTTGTATAAAAAGGTCATATAAACTTTATCTCTCTTTAAAAGACAGAAACAGTTTTTTTTCTAATATATGTATGTATTTTTTAAAATTCAACATCTTTCTAATAAAATCTTGCGTCTTGTGGCTAAGTAATATAAATTAATGTGTGCTCATATTAATAGATTATTAATAGTAAATGCAATTTTAATATCATTATTAAATACAAGAAGGTTATCAGCAGAGAAGGAAATTTATAACTATCAATATGCTAAATTGTTCTGTGTTCAATTCCATTTACATTATTGCACTGTTAACCCTTTGACTTCCAACCTACGAGATAACTCGGAGTAGGTGAACTTGTTGAGAGACCAAATTACAAGTTGTCTTGTTGTTGCTGACTTTTTTCATTTTTCAATACATTTATAGAAAGTTAGTAATTTTTACTTAATAAAATGTTTTGCACAATATGTATTAACTAAATTAAACTATCGTCTGGAGATCCACAAACTGCAAAGAGCGCTGGCAGTCAGCGTGTCGGCAGTCAACGTGTTAACTAACTAGATGACTACTGAATTATTTCATTCAATTTTCGTAAAACTCATTCCCTTTTTAGAAATAGGCATAAGAATATAGTAAAAAATACCCCTAAGTTAACTAGGAAGAAATAATTTCTCAATGCTCACAACAATGGGGATAAACGTTCCTAATACAAGCAGCAGAATATTGAATGTTCAGAAAAATATTGAATGTTCATTTAAGTTTCATAAACTAGTTGCAAATATATATTATTTAGTAATTAAAAGCATCTCAACTCTAATCTTAGAATTAAGCTTACCTTAAACCAAATTGAGCAGCAAGAAGAATTGCATCAAAGTTACGTGATTGCATACTATTTCAATACTTTAATTCTTGGACGAGTTGCGCAACTGCAAAAATTCCATCAGTGAGTTCGTAGTCGCTTTCAACAAGATAAATCTAGAAAAGCGAAGAAGGTTTCTGTAATTGAATGGTAAGCTTCAAAATAAATGAAAAAGATTAAATTCTTGATCATAAAGTGGTATTTAAAGCGGATTTTACACCTCTCCTTGGTATCATAATTAGTATGTAGATACTGAAAGGAGTTCACTGAATGAAAATTCTTGGAAAAGTAAACGCAACATTTAAAAATTTAAATTGTTTTCATTTGCGTTCGCAATTGTTCCAAGTTTATGTTCGGCAATAAGTGTTATGTAATTAAGGAAGCCGTTTTTGAGCAACATAGCTAACATCTGACTAACGTAAGTGAAATTCTTACTATAGGTTCATACTTTAGTACACAGCTATGTACCAAATACGTGTCATACAACTGATATTTTTTCTCTCAAGAAAACTTACAATTGGTTTATTTATTCGTGTAGTTTACTTATTTATTTTTTATTACCGTATTGCTCATTAGACATATTTCAACGACTTTTTGAATTTTACTAATTTTTATTATTGTACATTAGCTTGATGTAATGAACATGTATGTTCAATTTAATTTTGTTCCTGATACTGAAAGATGGATGGCAATTAGTAATTACCCAAACCAGCGCAAATTGTTTTTTTAATGTGTTTTCATTTTTGTTAATTCAGCGTTTCTCAACCTTTCATTATACGCGCCCCAATTTTCTATCATAATTTTCATCGCGCCCCCCACTAACCATAAAATGTATACAACAATAGTACTGTATATTGAGTCCTGATTCTGTTTTTGAATTATTTTTAACTAACTGCCTAAACAAGATTAAAAACGAGTAATTTAGGAATAAAATTAATTTAGTAATAAATCACTATTTCAATTTTGGGCATTAGTAGATTGTTATTTTTCTGCACTAAAAATAAGGGCATTGCGCATTCTATTACCATTTTCAACATTCTACTTTAGTGAAATTGGATTTTCTGCTGTGACATCTTTGAAGACAAACTATAGCTTTCGGCTAAATATAGAAACAACTGAATGTGACTATTTCTAACATTAAGCCTTCCTTCAAAAAACTTTGCTTTGAAAGACAGGCTCAAGGAAGTCACTAATAACACAGTGCAACATGAAAAATTTCCTTAACACTCCGTCGGTCGCGCTGTATCTCACATATACAAAGCTTTGAAATTACTTTCTTTTAAATTGAAGGAGGAATGTCATGACCTTGACCAGAGCAATATCTGCCCTTCCGGTCACTAGGTCTACTAGAATGTTGTGGGAGTAGGTGTCGGGGGATTTTTTCCCCCGCTTTTGGGGGCTCATTTGCGGTTTGTATCTGTGGGACCGGATACAGCGCGACCGATGACGTTTTCCGTTTGTTATACTAATTTTATTAATTTTTGTGTTTATTTTGCTTTTGAAAATGAATAAAAAACGCTTTCTAAATTTAAATGATCAGAAAGATCTTGAAACATTCATATTTTTTTTTTGATGAAAATTAAGATTTATATGCAGAAATTTTCGATGAAAGTGATAAGGACAAAGGAGATTTCATGGAATGTCATTCTGGTTATGGAATGACATTCAACAAAATAAATACAAATACAAAAGTGACGACCAGCAACAGGCTCAGGGCCCAGCTAGGCTGGTCCTAGTCAATTTAGCAGTCCCCAATGAACATCAAGAGCTTTCTTAAAAGTTTTTACCCCACTGCAATTAACAGTCACTTCCGGTAAACTATTCCAACTGCCTACAACCCTATTGAAGTAGTAATTTTTCCTAATTTCAAGATTAGCCTGAGCTTTGAAAAGCTTAAAACAATGACCTCTGGTTCTACTTTCAGCACACAGCTGTAGTCCATCCACATTTCCCGTTTTAATGAATTTAAACAACTGAATCATGTCCCCTCTGACCCTCCTTTGCTCAAGACTATACATATTGAGCCTTTTAAGCCTAACCTCATAATCTAAGTCTGAAAGACCACTTACCAATCTTGTAACCCTCTGAAGAAAAATGCAACTAACATCTTTCACTATAATATCGTAGCATCGGTGGTTCATAAAGTAACTAATGGGTCCCATTTAATAAAAGTAGGCAGTCATTTAAAACAACAAAACTTTAATAATAAATGCGAAACGTAATAGCCAGTATTATCAGGGCTGGGAATTCCCCCTTCAACTATCTCGTTACACAATTTCAAACAGAATGAATCAAATATAAAAAGCATTAACAGTTCAATTAATAGGAGAGCGCCATCTGGTTGGCATTCCGCGACACTCCCCACCAAATTTAATTAATTTAAATTTACAAAAGTAATAAACAGTTTACCAGACTTGACATCTACAGCTACTCTGGAAATGAATCTACTAAATATAAAATGAACATTAGTAACATAATACAACAATAGAAAAATCAATAAGAAAGTTTCACACATTTTTTTTCAATCATTAATTTCCATATTATATAAGAGTTGAATAGGCCTTCTTATAATTGAAGTACGAGTTTTAATCGAACAAGAACGTACTTTGCCATCTCTTCCATGAAAAACCTCAATTATTCTACCCAATGACCACATGTTTCTAGGATGTAGATCTTCGTGAATTAAAACTATGTCATTGGGTTTAAACTCTTTTACATTAGAGACCTTCTGACTGAAATTAGCTGATCTGAGATTTAGCAAATAGCCTTTACGCCAACATTTCCAAAATTGATTCAACAAATTCTGTTGATGTTCAAATTTTTTCACCAGATTCTCTTGATCCAGATAAATCGACCCTAGAAATTCTGGTCGGAGGGAGGGATAGCAAGCGTTTGCCTACTAAAAAATGAGCTGGAGTGAGTGGAGACGGCTCTGAGGGGTCACTATATAAATACGTTATGGGCCTAGAATTGATCATGGCTTCTATCTCAACAAACACTGTTTCGAGTTCGCTGAGAGAAATTGATGATCGACCAACAATTTTTCTGAGAGTAATTTTTATTGTTTTAATCATCCTCTCCCAGAACCCTCCCCCCCATGCTCCGCGCTCAACAATAAATTTCCAATGAATGTTGTAAGCAGAAAATAAGTTTTTAACAGAAGGATCAGGAATACATTTCCACATTTTTGAAGTTCAATGTCTGCTCGTTTCAGTGATTTACCGTTGTCAGAGTATATTGTTGAGCATAAACCTCGGCGCGAAATGAATCGCCGAAAAGCAAGTAAGAACGATTCTGTATTTAAGGAATGTACAAGTTCCAGATGAACTGCGCGGGTGACGGCGCAAGTGAACAAAAGCAAGTAATGTTTATTGTTGCCTTCTTTGGAGTAAAAGGGGCCAGCATAGTCACATCCCGTTATAGCAAACGGTGGTGATTCCAAAATTCGATCTGGAGGAAGTGGAGCTACTTCTTGTTCTCCAGGACGAGCACTGTATCTCTTACAAATTATGCATTTACTTAGAAGAGATTTGATCCTTTGTCTCCCTTTTACAACCCAGAATTTTTCACGTACTTGATTTAGCGTAAAGTCCACTCCCGAATGCAAGACCTTTGAATGGGCATTGAGAATTACCAGTTCTGTATAACGACACTTGGACGGCAGTATCCAAGGGTGTTTAGTTAAATCTGAACAGTCTGCGAAATGTATTCTGCCTTTCAGTCGCAAGAGACCATCTTCATCCAGTTCTGGATTCAGTGAGCAAATGCTCGAAGTTTTGTCTACTACTTTTTGACTAGACAAATCAGAAATTTCTTTACGAAAATAGTCCATTTGAGTACTTTTGACCCAATATTTTTGAGCAGTTAACATTTCAGAAGCAGTTAATGGTCCATGATGTTTTACCGACGAAGGGTTGGAGTTATGCACAAATCGGTATACCCATGCAGTTATATGATGGACTTTGCTCAATTCGCTAAATTTATTTAAATCAAATAATTGATCACAGTTTTGTTCATTATCTGTGGCAGTTTGAAACACGTGATGTTTTCTCCTTTCATTGGTTACTAATTGATCGTCAGTTGTATCAATTGGCTTGTTTGGCCACGAGGTTTCAGGTTCGAGAAGCCAACTTGGCCCATTTTGCCACAATGAGCTGTTAAGAAGTGTCTCTGCACGTTCTCCTCTCGATAAAAGGTCAGCAAGGTTGTCATTACCTAGTCGCTATCCCATATTTGAATAAACTACGAAAATCATTCGCTTAGATTTCGGATCTAATTTTTGCCTGCAAGTATCTGGCACTTTGACGTAAGCATCACAACCAAACAATTTTATATCGTTTAAATCTGGTTTCTTGGAATATTTCAATTCGTAGGGTAACATATCTTTAATTCTGGAACTGGGAATCCTGTTGTGGATATATGCCGCAACTTGAATGGCATATCCCCAACAATTCTTTGGAAAATTTGCATCATACAGTAGAGCACGGGCTTTTTCAAAAAGTGTTCTATTAATTCTTTCTGCCACTCCGTTCAACTGAGGAGTATAAGGTGGGCAGGGCTCTATCGTAACTCCAGCTTTATTAGCATATGATTCAAGTTCTCCGGAAACGTATTCCTTCCCGTTGTCACAGCGAATTTTCCGAACACTATCATTCAATTTTAGAAACTTTTTGATTTCCATTGGAACATCACTTTTCTTTTTAAGAAGACGAACTTCACAAAAACGAAAATAATCATCAAATAATGTTAGAACATACCTTTCATCTGATGGTGTTTGAGGTTCGATGGGTCCACACAGATCAGAATGCAGCATCCTCATCGGAGCTTCTTCTCTTTTACGGCTTCCTAATCCAAAAGGTTTTGCTGTTTGCTTTGCTAACACACAATTTTCACAAAATGAATCACTAGTAGGTAATCCAAATTTATTCATGACATATTTACCGGAATGTCCCAATCTGCGATGCCACAGTTCAGCTCCTTCTTTTTCTGCCATCAAAGAGTTCGATAGGACGGGAACAAAATCACAAGCATATTGACCTTTGGAGTTTAGCTTGCACAAAACGAAATTTGCAATCTCATTTTTAACTATGGCCTCATCGTTTTTGAAGGTAACTGTGTATCCATCTTTTTGAATTTTATTAACTGAAATGAGATTTCCATTCAGTTCCGGAATGTGCAATATATCTGTAAGGATGATTTTTTGTTTATTTCCCAGCATCCGACGAATCGTACCGATTCCTTTTACTTCAAGTTGACTGGACTTTGCAGCACACGGCACAGTTCCTGTAGATGGTTTTATCTCTTCAAACCACTCTCGGTGAGAACACACGTGAGATGTAGCACCACTGTCCGCAATGAACGTTTTAACTTCTGTTTCCCCAGCAACAAAGGTCACTGCAGCTGCTTCGTCTTTCAATGATGAATTCCTTCCAATTGGGGATCTGCAATTACGTTTTGTATGTCCTTTTCTTCCGCACTGGAAGCACACTATGTTGGCACGGCAAAACTTGGCAACGTGTCCAGACTTGTGACACTTGTGGCAAACATTATTACGATGGTTTGTCGAAAACGCAGCATCATTAGAAGACTCAGATTTCCCAAATTTCGGCTCTGGAACTCTACGATCTTTCATCAATGCTTCAGCATCCAAAAGACGACTGCACACAAATTCCAAAGTCAAATTTTCTGACGGTTGGTTTTCTATGGCTGACTTCGATACGTCGTACTCCATCAGAAGAGATATCAAAAGGTAAACAATGACGTCCATCTCGCTCACTTTCACCCAGCATGACTTCAACTGAGTCACTATGATGATTTCATCGATGTCATCCTCCATCATTGTTTCCATTCTCATTTTTAACATGGCAAGCCTTTTTCTGACGAGAATCTGGCTAACTGCTCCTTCTTGAACATAAACAGATTTCAAATTGGCAACTATTTTAGCACAAGTGTTTTCTTCGGAGAGAGAAGCCAAAACTTTATCACTAAGAAATGATAATATCAACGCATAAACCAGCGTTTCTCAACCTTTCAGTATTCGCGGCCCAATTTTCTATTTATCGCGCCCCCCACTTACCATAAAATGTATACAACAATAATTTATATTCAGTACTGATTCTGTTTTTGAATTATCTTAAACTAACTGCCAAAACAAGAGTAAAAACTAGTAATTTCGTAATAAAATTAATTTAGTAATTAAATACTATTTGAATTTTGAGCAGGAGTAAAGGATGATTTTTCTGCACTATAAACGAGGACATTTCGCATTCTATTACCATTTTCAACATCCTACTTTTGTGAAACTGGGTTTTCTGCTGTGGCTTCTTTGAAGACATAATAAAGATCTCTGCTAATATAAAAATAACTGAGAGTGGCTATTTCTAATATTAGCCTTCCTTCGAGAAACCTTGCTTTGAAAGACAGGCCCAAAGAAGTCACTAGCAATTATTAAATTTGTTTTTAATTTAGTATGTTTTGATTGAGAACGTTTTAATTTAGTAGGATCAGTTGGGGTAATTGTCAACAAGCTTCATAACTTCACTTGTGGTGGTTTTGAACTGGTTGTGAGTGATAAACTGGCAGCATAGGGAAAACATGGAAACCGTTTCGTAAGTTTCGAAACAACTGTGGAGGCGTCACTATTGTTTGACAATGGCACAGTGAAGAAAGTTGTTTAACAAAATTAAGTGATCTTACATTTTCCTCTCCAGCTCATCTACAAAAGCGATGCAAGTGGTTTCAACCATTTTTATTTGTCGTATGGAATGCTTCTAAAAACATTTAGTTATGAATTTAATCCTCCCTATTATTTTTCATGTGCAAGTTAGGTGTTTACAATTACCCCATATATTTCGCACTCTGGGGTAATTGTAAACACTTAAATTTCCAATATTCTAAATTTTTGGGAGACAATAAGTATTATATTTTGATGTAAATTACTTTTTTGTCTATTTTACATAAATAATGTTGTTGTTGCTAATGCGACATGGAAATTCAAGCACCCCTTAAAAGGCTTCCAGGAATTAAGGAAGCTCTTACCGATTATCAATAAGCTCCGCTAGAATGAAGCCTCTCTGAGCTAAGTTGAGAGATCGTCACCTAGGTTGCCCCCCCCCCCCCCCAGCGGAAGTTATTTCCAACTTGGTGGACACTCGAAGCCACGACGGAACTTACATGTACAGCTCCCATTAGGAATCAGGCTCGTACTCGGTCCCAGAGTAATCAATCGCAAGAGAGGGTCACCTTCTCAAGAACTGACCACTGCCAGATATGTTTCACTTTCGGAGTTCTGTGGGATCCAAGCTTAACCGACTTATCCACTGCGGAAAACATTTTACACATATTTACCGCATTGCTTGACTTTTTGGAAGATATTTCTCATTAAATGATCTCAGCACTCAAAAAATAACTCAGCGGACTGTATGTGGTACGTTGGCCGCAGATTGCAGGGCGACCATAAAAAGGAAGCTCCTACTGATTATTAATAAGCTCCGCTAGAATGAAGTACACTTGGCTCAGAGGGGCCTAATGATTTTGAACCAGCTCCCAGATGAGAGATCGCCCCTAGGTTGTTCCTTTAGAGAAAATTATTTCTATCTTGGTGGGCATTTGAAGCGACGGTGTATTTTACGTGCACAGCTCAATTTAGCGCATTTGGTCTCAGAGTAATCAGTCACGGGAAGTGGTCACCCTCCCAAGCGTTGACCACGGCCAGTCGTGTTTCACTTTCGGTGTTCTGTGGGATCCAAGCTTAACCTAATAATCCACTGCGAGACACTTTTTACGTAAATTTATCGCATTACTTGATTTTTTGCAAGATATTTCTGGTTAAATGATCTCAGCAGACTCATAACATAACTTAGCGGACCACATGCGGCCTATTGGCCGCAGATTGAGAACCATTGCTCCGGAACTTCTTAAGCTTCCAAACAGACTGCGTATGAAACAATTTTATATTTGCATCAAACTAATTCGAAAATAAATCACAAATTACCCCAGAGCCTCTGGGGTAATTGTAATCACACTGGGGTAATTGTGAGCACGAGCTCATCCGCTAACAAATAGTCTTAAATTCAAAATTTTCGAATGAAGTTGAGTTTCAATGTGAGCTTACATTCAAAATTTTTGAATGTGAACTCACAATAAGTACAGTATTGGCTACAATGCTCACAATTTAATATCTGAATTCATTCAAGAGGTAGGGAAGGATCAAAAGTTAAAACATTGAAAAAGTGTTTACAATTACCCCAACTGATCCTAATTTGTTTTGCTTAAATAAGTAAGCTTACATTAATAAGTTAAATATGTCGAAATGTATTTTGTTTTCTATTTGTATGTGGGCTTTTCCTTTAAGTCTGTTAATCAATTTTTCTTGGATATTCTCGCGCCCCCTTCTCGCGTGCTCGCGCCCCCAGGGGGGGGGGCGCGTCCCACAGGCTGAGAATCGCTGGCGTGGGCCTTCTTGCTCGCTGTAAGTTCATTTTCCTTTTCTGGATCTGCTTCAAGTTCTAAATAACGCCCCAAATCCTTAGCAACGAACATCGCTTTAATTCTCCTATTCCAGACGGAGAAGTTTCTTCCATCGAACGGCTCAACGCAATATTTTATCTCGTCACCCATGTCTATTAGGGTGGGCCGATAAAACCTTTTTTTCGAAATCGCTATTCTAATAGTGCGGAAAGGGTTCTCTCTGGGTTCAATAAATATGGTGCAAAATATTTTTTTGATTGTATAATATCTTCTGCCCCGCATCGCACTTGAATTTTGGAACTTTGGGTAAAAATTAACAATTTTTCCTCGGTGTAGGAATTATAATTTTTTTTCACTGTTTGTATCCTAATAGTGTGGAAGACGTTCATGCTAGGTTAAATAAGAAGTGTCTAAAATATTTTTCCGATCAAATAATATTTTCTCTTTCTGTATTGCAATTGAAATTTTGCCGTTTTTGAAAAAAATGGAGTTTTTATTAATTTTATTTTATTGCTTTTTTTTAAAGAAACAACTCAAATAGGAAATGTAGATGAGTACTAACACTGTTTAATACTACACTAAATTGTACAATCGATTATATTGCCTGAAAACTATTAAATAATAGCTGACACGAAATATAGTATTGCAATATTAATGAAGTATATTTTAGTCACAGAATGTTATAAGCAGCAAATACCAAACTCTTACTTACACATAATCAACAGGAAGTGGCTAAAATCAACATTATGGTCAAATTCAGGCGTACTTGATCAGGAAACGAATATGGATCTAATAAACACGTTTTCAATATGAAATTTGCCTTAAAGTGGGACGTGTAATTAAGTGTAGGTATCATTTTCCGATGTGAAGTTAATACGTCTAGTTCTCTTTAAAAAATTAATAAGTTTTGAAGCTGGAAATTACTCGGAATTCGCCTTTGTGTGAGACAGGAGAAATGCACAAAGTTCCATTCTCGATTTTCGTACACTACAGTTAAATACAGCATCAAGGAGGATTGGTTTAGAAGTAATCATAAATGATGGTAAGTCTAATCATTTCGAAATTGAATTTTGGTGTTAGAAATATAAGTGTACTTTATTTTACATTGGAAGATTATTCCACAGTCTTAATTATATGTCGAGCAGCAATTTTTTTTATATGTGGTCTTTCATCCTTAAGCATATAGGCAATATATCTTGCATGAGCAAACAACAAATTTTGACAAATCAACTACAGTTTTGAGGCCTGGCAGAAATACCTGATCTAGAAATATTGTTCCACAAATGCTTAGGTGCATCTTTCATCTGGTGTTTATATTTCATATTAACCCAATTTGGAAAGTATTATGCTTCCATTGCAAACAATAATATTTTTCACTTTGAAAAGAGCGGGAGATTTGACTTACAGTCTCAGAACTGTGTTTGCTATTATCAGCCAACATGATCATGATAAGGTATCAGGACTAATTGTTGGCCGATGCAACGTTCCAAACAAATGCCTCATAGTTCATTAAAATGCAGGAGACCCATTGAAGAGGTTCGCCAACTTGGAATTCCATACACCGAATTAATCCTGAAGTGGTGTACCGTCACAGCCATTTTCCAGAAGACGAATTGAGAAAAATCTCTTGTGAGCATTTCAAAATACTCGATAATAGTCGCGGAAATATGTTTTCCGGTGCCAAATGATAGACTCAAATGAGTAACATAAAGTGAAAAAAAGGTTCTTCAAGAACAAAAAATTATGTTCTTATTTTGCTTTTCTCGTGTATATTTTAGCACCTACTCTATCTTCTCTCAATGTTGAATCTTTACAACCATCGAAATGCAATTCCTTCAACGGAAAAGCCTGAGTTTTACTTAAAGCTTGAAATATTAAATTCGTTATAACTTTAGCCTTTTCTCCTCAAAGCTTGCACAAGCAATTCACCATCAACTTGAAGTTGTTTCTAGTTATGAACCTGACATCATGAAGAACACTTGAAACAATTGCAGCAACTGTCTGGTCCGAGACTCCAAGATTGTCGACAACCACGGTAGTTGAAGCGAGGCCAAGTCACGTTTGTGATGATTTAGATCCAAACGAAGTTAATTGTTTGAACTTAGAATCCAGTAAGAGACATTGAAAGATTCGATGTCGATGGTTTGTAAACGTTCAGATTTAAATCTTCTTTAGCTATATCAGTGGAACAATTCGTTTCTTCGTAATCTGCACACTTTGCGTTAGGCATTGCTTGTGCGTGATTTATGTAAATATATATATTGGCTTTTTTTGCATGATAGCTTTGGATCATTTGCAGGATTCGAGTATGGTTCATTGCAGTGCTTGCTTTTGCCCATACAAACTTAATTTTAGTCACATCATTTTTCGCAATGCTCGAGAAACTCGGTTCTTTCCCAGTTTTGGATGACAGGTTTTACCTCCCAAAGAAGCAGAAACGCAACATATCTTTGAGTGTAAGAAAGTGCATTTCATATATATTTTTGAAGTTCAAAATATTAAGAATTCAAATTTGTTCTAAGCACTGATGTTTATTTTCGATATCAATCAAAGCAAAAAAGTAAGAACTTAATTTGAAAGCTCTCAGAATTCCAATTTTGTGGAGCGAATTGTAACAAAAAACACTATAATGTCATCCCGGAGGAGCATACCTCCCTCCCGCCGATAAATCCTGTAAATTACTCAGCAGTACCATGTGACGCAACAATACGGTAAATGATAGAACAGAGCAATAATGGCCGATAATGCACATGGGAAAGCCTTTTCCCTTTTTACTTCCTGTCATATAGAAGCAGTAAAAAAAACGTACTTTTTTCATAAACTGCACAACTTCAATTGCAATGCGGGAACAAAAGATATTATTCTATTGCGAAAATATTTTACGCCTATCATATCGAACCCAGTGGGCACCTTTTCCGCACTATTAGTTCAGCAAAATTAGGAAATAATTAGGTTTCCTAGTCAAAAAACTGCTAATTTTACCCAAATTTCCAAAACTCAAGTGCGATGCGGGGGCAGAAGATATTATACAATCAGAAAAATATTTTACACCGTGTTTATTGAACCCAGAGAGAACCCTTTCCGCACTATTAGAATAGCGATTTCGAAAAAAAGGTTTTTTCGGCCCACCCTTATGTCTATCCGCGCCAGCAATGGATTAGCGATACTAAGTGAAACTTCAACCACGCTCAGCTGTTAGAAATGAGAGATGGGTGCGGAAGGACATTCAGCAACTTCAACATAAACACAGAAGTTTTATTAGACAAAACACGGGGACTACAGACTAGACTAGCATGGCTACGGCTCTTTATATAGGTTCTTGGGCGGATTATAATTCAACTAATCACAGTTTACAGTTTATTAGGAATTCTCTACCAGGTCCGCTAAGGGGTTAAAGGAGACTTTCTGAGAGCTCCCGAGAAAGCTTCTGCTGTATTAGCCAATGAGAAGCAAGGCACTTTTACTATTTGGTTTACGTTGTTTGAAAGCGATTACTCTCTATATACTCACAAATAAAATATTGTTGTGGAAGTCAAGTTAACAGTCTGATAAGATGATGTTCCGTTTGGGGCACAAACTTGCTTTAGTTCAAAATTTAAACATAAAATTCAGACCAAGTAAAAATTTGCTGCGAATTATATATATATATATAGATCTATATCAACAAAACATATTCTAGTTAAATTTTTCAAGATACTAACGCAATGCAGACAGTGATGTTCTTTACCTTTAAAATTAATACTTATAATAATTGTGTTCAAATTTTGCTAAAAAAACTTTCTTCCTGAATGTGCGCTTACAGTGTTAGACTATTATTATATTTTTCCCCTAAATGTTCAGTTTTTTAAAAAAATATTTAAGTTATAGAATAAAAAGTGGTCTTTCTTCAATCTTAATATTATCTATCATGGGGAAATTATATTGTCAAAAACAGTAAAATATTTTAGAAACACTCAATTAGCATTTTCTATCTCAGTTTTTCCACATTCTTAGGTTGTATTGAAAGTTGGATTAAGGTTGATCCACAGTCCTGAGAAGCTGAATCTTTATTAGCAGGGTGCACCTGTTGCACCATTTCGATAATGTTTTACTACTGAAAACTCTAGTGAAGCACACGTACTTCTTTAATTATACCGCCAAACATGTTATTCATTTTTTACTACACTTGATAAAACATTTATTTATGATTTTTTTTTTAAAGGAAGAAAATCTAAAATTTTGCTAAATATCAAACCTAAATAGTTATTCATTTGCTTCCGGTAAGAATTAAATATTTTAACTAAACACGATGTTAATTGATAATATTTTTAAATCTTTGGTTAAATGAATGAATCGAAATCTCTCTGTAATGTTACAAAGCAAATAAAAAAATATCGTACAAAATCTTACTTATGTAGCAGTACAACGAAAGTGTAAGGATTTTGGTATTAACTTGATTCCCAATCCTATTGCGGAAATCGTGATTGTACTAATCGACTTCTGCAGAAAGGATATCTCTCTGTTAACAGTTATCAATGTATTTCTCTTCGGGTAACGTTGGAAGAAACATAAACCTTGATTTCGTTATCTCAAGACGTCAAATATGCCAGAATTGGTCAGGAGAAATAGCTTCCACATCAAAATGATTCGAACTGATAGTGGCTTGTGGGACGAAGCGAGTTATTAGAGGAGAATATTTGGAAAAAAGGAACTTAAATGATGAGTTGGAAACTTTCATGGTCCATAAATGTAGTCTGACTCAACTATTTTTTGTTATTATATTTTATCATTAATATTCAATACAATATTCTCCTAAAATATGAAAATATTGTGTTTTATTTTGCATTCTAAATAACAACGTATGCTTACATAACTTTTATTTGTGAACTTGGAATTATATTGTTGCTTCTAATGCCACTTGGGTATCCAAGATCCCCTTCGCAGAGCGACTAAGAATTAAGGCATTAAGGAACCGCCTGCCGTTTATACATGAGCACCACAACGGTGGAAGTGCGACTTGGCACATTATGTATTTGGATGACACCAGAGGGGATCATCACAGATATGTCACCTTCCTTTTTTTCCCCTGAGAGTGAAGGAACGGGAAATTCTGAACCCTCCGGTACCCTCGGGACTTCAGGGTCAACGGATTTTACATGTATTCAGCGGGTCACGTATCGAACCCCCAACCTACCGGTGTGAAGCCCGACATCCTAACGACTAGGCCTCTGTTAGGTTATAAAATATGAGATGTATTCTCCTGTCTTGCGACGTAGTGGTCAAACTGGAAGAGAAATTCTGAACTTATGTATAGCTCTCATAATAAAAAGGAAAAGAAAACAACAACAAAAAAACATAGATTGCATGGCCAATGAAACTTCGACGTTAATAGTTAACAAAGGCATGAAATAGCTACTACGTTCCTTCGTTGAACTTATTCTTGTTTTGTCTATTTCGTAAAATAAGCCGTAAAAATGTTTTAGCTCACAATAAGGGCTTTGAGCAAAATGAGTAAAGTGGACAGTAATAAGACAACGTATAGTTATAGGGTATTAAGTCCTAGGGCATTTAACAACCCTTGGGTTGCTCAAATTCACTTCATTGATAAAGAAAATGTTGTAGTTTCAATTTTGCAAAGATGTGAAGAAATATTGTTTTCAATTTATGAAAAAAGGCAACAATGGAGTAAGCTTTTTTCAACTCAAACCTTTGTTAATCGAACCATCGTTTCAACAAAGATGATTTAACCACATAAATAGGCAAAAAATATCACCGTAAAGAGACATAACGTCATAATCTCACTGTATATTGTAAGAACTAAAAACTTGATTTAGCGATTACACAAATGCGTAGAGGAAAATTAATTCTATTTTAATTTGATGACAACGTGAACTATGCTAATTGTTTAATTTGATAACTAAAACTAAAAATATTCGTAACGAATGAATTCCTAACTTTAACTAAACAACCCAAAGTGTCCCTTCCACAAACGCAATGACTTTTTCTTTCTTTCGCAATATATATGTTCTTTTTATTCGGGGGCCGGTTTTTTATTTTTGCTACAATAAATAGAATAGTGACATTTTATGATTTCAAAAAAATCATTTCAATACTTCATCACAAAGAGAAAAAATTATGTACACAAAGTGAACATTTAAAAATTTGAATTTTTGCCGTCCCTTACACAATGTATTTTCAATATTTTTTTCACTATTTCATTTAATCGTTGATACAATTTTCATGTGGGAATGTTTTCAACATTGTTTATGCACTCATTAAAATTATTGGACGTGGAAAAAGATTAAAAATTTGAAGCACTGAAGTAAATACAAAATATTTTTTCGTGGGTCGGCTCATGTTTTCTGAAGAGGTGCAGTTATTAATGCTTTTTAGATCTTCGTAAATGATCAATGCAGACCGAAACTTATGTGTAAAATGGAAATTTTTCGAAGGAAAATAGATTCGTTAACCAAATACTTTACTAAAGCGCGGAAGTGTTTATCATGTTTGTGTGAGATATTTTTTGTGTTAAAAAATGAACCGAACTTAAAGATTTTATCAAAAAGATCTTTTTTGACTAATTTTCAGAAAAGAAAATTAAGTAGGTTTTTAAAAACAAAATTTAAAATGCTTTTCACTAACAGGAAACTATCTCGAGAACAAATAAGACAAAACTGCGCAAATAGGGACGTGTAGTAAAGGATACATTTTCAGTTAAGAGGAAATATAAGGAATTCTTTAAATATTTATTCCTTTCATACCATCGCAAAGTTAAATCGATTTTTAGATGAGATTTCACCAATGTTAGAGCGTTGGAAGAATATTACTTTTCTTCATCTTTTTTCCTTTTAATACGTTATGATTCTGTGTTTCAATTCTAAATTTCATGATTTTTCACTGAATTGTTACGCTGCTGAGAATCAATTATTATATATGAGTAAAATGCAAAAAGAACAGTTATTATTATTATTATCGCACTGCGTTATAATTAGTTTTCTATGTTAAGTTTAAATAACTAAAACCATTTAATGTTTTGTGTGCAAAATTATTGTAATAAATTGGGGAGTTTTAGTCCTCTCCTCACCCGACCATCACATGAGGCCAACACGTCAAAAAGTGATATTTTCATTTAAAAAAATTCCAAAACTCATCTTTGATTTGCTCAGTTGGATCTTTTATTCATGTATAACACAAACAAGAGCTCGAAATAACCATAAGAATACTTATTTCATAATTATTAGTCATTAATCATTCAAAAGTTTATTTAAAACTTTGTAATTCAAAGCATTTACCCATATACATTTTAAATAAGTATTCTGAAAATATGAAGAGTATACGAGAATCGAACATATTTTATAAGTAGAAAATACTTCTATTGTCCTTTATTTCATTGAGGTTTGACAATGCAGCAGTCTTCCCATAACACTTACTTATCATAGCCCTCATATAAGGTACGGGGGAAAAAGAAAAAAGAATAACTTTTGAAAAAAAAAAAAAACTTTTTTGCGCATGGTTTGTGGTCACATTTCATGCACATTAAATGGTAGAAAATTACATTTATGATTTTCTTACAATTCAGTAAAGAGGGTTAAACAAATTTAATTCCGTTTCGCATTGTCTTAAACTTTGTAAGAATGCATACCTTATGCTCTTTCCTTAATGAATAAACGAAGTATCGTGAATTGTAATTTTTATTTCTCTACATCATGCAATGAACAGGTGTCGTGTGTGTGTTATGTAATGAGCATATATATGTATGAAAATCGCTGTATAGCACTGTTTCACAAGGCACGTTTAACAGGCGAAATCAGAAACATGTTTATGAAGTGTATGACGAAGAAAGGGGCGAGAAATAATGGAGGAGGGCAATAATGGTCAGCCCACAAACCCTTTCTTTTGCCTCTCGGTGCTGCTTCTCTACTTTTGAGATTTTCACCCAGTAAGCGTGATTTGCAACACTATGTGGTATTGATGCTATAATTTTCCTAATTATATTCTCTTCATTTTAATAAGGAAACGTTCTGTAGATTCATCGCTGATTACTCACTTCTCATGGCTTGGGCGGCCCAGACATTAGTTCGCGGGCAAATGAGTGTGTAGGGGGGAAAAACAATCGCACATCAATTCCCCAGATGTGAAATAGATAATTCCATATTGTCAAATATATATCTTACTAGTTATTTTCGATATTTTTTCTTGTCGAATATGTGATATTACTACTTATTTATTTAACCTTTTCTTCCCGATCACCGCAACATCTCTCATAAGTAATTTTTGCGATATTTACTAAATGCCCGTCACCATGCGAAATGTGTTCATCCGAATGCCTAGCTTACTTCATATGTATATATATATAGAGAGAGAGATAGAGATATAGATATATACCCCTTATGTGCATTTCGCATCCTTTTGAGATCCCCTGAGTATATAGATACATAATACAGAGAGAGAAAGAAAGAGTATTCAACAAGTATTTTGGAAAAACAATAATTATGCTGTTTTTATTTATTAAGTACCAAACGAACCCAGTTAAAGGCGGGTTCGTTTGGTGTGTGTTACTTCTACTTTCACTTCACGCTGCCTTTATTCTCATTGCTTTGAAGGTAAATCTTCGGTTATATGAGCAGTTTTTTTTTGTTTTGTTTCGTCTGCTTCATTTGGATGTTTTTGCCTCTAGAAGCTTCACTATTGCATTGAAAAATGGATTCCAAGCAATCCCGAAACATATGTCTGCATTTTAATGCGTATTTGTGCTTTCTTAACGTGAAAAAAATAGTATAAATAAATGAGTTTTTTCCTTGATAAAGACTAACAAAACTGCTGAGAAAAAAATTGATGATAAATACTTGACATTTTAATTTCAAAGTACTTCAATATATTAAAAGAATACAAAAGCATAAAATAGTAGCAGTTTTGATTCTCATGAATTATATTCGTGTGGAATAAATGTAATAAAAAATGTAAAACTTCGCAAAATGGAAAAATTCCTGAGACGTCAAAAGAAAAAAAAAAGATTGATCGCAGCCATTATATTATTTACTCACCCAAGTGCAACAAGTGGTGAAATATTTAATCAATACGTTGCTTCCTTCACAACTGTACAATGTAATATTTAAAATAAAGAAATATAATTATAACAGTCAGAAAATTATCATCTTAAGGAATTCTGCCCAAATAGTTTTATTTTACATTTGGCAAACGGTAAAGGTATTTCGTCTTCATAACTTCTATTGCAAGCGTCTGCGCTCATGTCGTCATGTCATTGCTCATGTCGTTATGCGGCACGCAAAAGATCCCTTGAATAGACATTTGGCTTGGATGTTCTCGACTAAATTAAATTCCTAGTGCAATTTCGCATCAACAGAGTCCGGTTGCTCGCCCTTTCAATAGGAGTAACCGGACTTCAAAATTCTCTTGAGGTGATTGTACCACACTCATTGTTGTGCCGCTGAAAGAGATGGTACCAATCTCTGGGGAACGCACAAGGTCCGTAATTGGCAGAAGCCAACAGCCAGCCCATTAGAAGAAAAAAGAAACTTCTATTACGATAATAATATGCTCTTAACAGTCATCAGCTATGGTATAGCAATATATATTGATGATTTTAAATACAAAATGTAAAAATCGATTTATGAAATTTATATATGCTTCTAAAAAGATACATTTGTTTTCTTTAGAAGCTAATCAAAATAGCTCAATATTTGCCTGAACATATGCATTATGCATTCGTTGTCAAAAATTTACTCAAAGCTAGTTTTATGTAAAATAATAATACATTGCATAAAAATATATTCTCTTAATTTATATGGCCAGATTTTTAGAAAGGTTTATATCGCACATTAACATTATTCCCCGAAAGTTTAGGTTTTTAGAGCGTAATTGATTCATTTGAACTTTTAATTATGTTATAAAATATAAATAAATTGAAAGATGAATTGTTGATCAATCATTTAAGGGGAAGTTGTTGCCTTTTAAATGTCACATGATTCGAAAATGGTTCTCCTAAAAATTCAGAAGAACTTAAAGTATTGTTCTTAAAAAAAATATATTTTAGGTTTGCATTCGAGTGCCGCTATTTCATATATATTTCGCTTAAATAACAGAATCATTGTTTTTATGGTCCCCCCTAAACAAAATGGTGATAAAAAATTGATTTGAAGTGTTTTAACTTTAGTTCCCTTTTTACTGTGATTTTGTAGGCGGTAAAAGTGAAGAAATTAATAATTATTCACGGATAAGGAGCCATTGCCAAATAGAAAGCAGAGCGAATTCGTGGGTAACGATTCATTTTGGACTGCATCCTGGGCCTATGACGTCAACAGCTGGATTTCGGCCAATGAGCTTCCCTCCTCTGAGTCACATGGCATGATAAGAGAGACAGTAAGCTTAAGCAAGTGAGCATCAACTAAGGCCACATATCTACAAGTTCCTGCGTGAGAAAAGGAGCGGCAAAATTTTATTCCGAGTTTTGAGGAAAATGATTCAACAGCGTCCGAATTTGGCTTCAGGTAGGAAATTTCTTCATCTCTGATCATCAAAGGGTTGCCGGAAATTTCTGAAATTCCTCCTACGCTTTATTATTTAATTTTAGTTATTATTGCTCTCCACGAGCAACAGGCATCCGATAAGTTTATCTGCGGCTTTCGCTTTTTTTTCGGAGAAGATTATCTTTCGCAAAGGTAAATCAAATAATTTTTCGTGCGATCACTTTTCTTAAGCTTTCGGAAAGTAAGTTCATAAAGTTTATTTTATGTGATTTTAACTTACTTCTTAGCTATAATTTTCAAAAATTGGCAAGAGCGTACATAAAAGTGCACGAAAAATATACTAACCTTCATTTTTATTATTTTGTTATTTAACTTATAGTGAAAAAAAATTCTTTTTAAGAAAACAAACACAAATTTTGCAACCGTTTTAAAGTTGACTTGTCTTTTCGTTAAGATAAAAATAGTTCTAAATGTTTATATTCCAACAAATTAAAATTTGTTTTAAAAGTTCGATAGGTTTATAATCAATAGAAACGTTTTCATTGAATTTCATATATTTAAGAAGATCAATTATTCTCCGTAACTTTTTTATTTATTTCATTTTAGTAAATCGAAACACGTTTAACTGACCCAAACAGCACAAAAATGCATTTTTCCATTTTTCATTTATGATATCACTGCCTATAAATTATAATGGAAAAATATGTTTTTATGCAGTGTCTGCATGAATTGTATTTTCTGTTGCAAGGATTTTTTTTTCTTTTCTTTTTTAAGTCAAACTGCAAACGATCTTCATGTTTTGGAAAACATCAATAATTGTTTTTGGTTTGCAATAAATAAATAAAATAATTAATTTTCTGCTTGTTTTAAAATTTACTTTTCATATGCAAAAAATACATCAAAGTGTTTTGGCTACCTAAACTGAAGACCATCTTCGGATTTTATAATAGTGACAATATATCAATACATAGTTTTAGTATTATTTAAGCAGAAATTTACTTTTTTTTAGTTTGCTTTGAATATTTTTATTTTCTCATTAGACAAAGAACAGCAAAAATTCTCTAACTATTTAAACAATTTTAGTGCATTTGTAATACTCTAAAAAAATAAAATAAATGTCGTAATTACTAAATCTGTGAGATAATTATTTTACGTACTTCGTTTATATAAATTGTGTTTTGAATCACTCCCAAGTGTTCTGCAATCTGTAATTAATGCTTTCGTAAGTAAATCAAAATGAGTGTACTTAGTACATATTTTGATAAATATGGAATATACTACGCAGTAGTAAATACAGCAGTTAAACCTTCAAAAATTCCTATGTTTTCTTATAAATTTTTTGGTTCGGGGAATTTTTTAAATAAGAAAACATTATACATGCTTCAACATCCCACGAAAGTTATGCATGCAAAGTTAAAATAAATCATTCTGTAAATAAGGAAAAATATAAATTAATGTGTAGTTATGTTATTTTGTAATATGTCAGTTTTTATATTCCATTTAGAAACACATTAATGATTTTTTCTTGCAGCGAATATAAAACAAAATTTAACAGCGTTAAAACGAAAAAATGCGCACTGTGCGGTGGTTAGAAAACTCCCGAAGCGTGCGGAGAATTCAAGTTCAAATCTCGAATGAAAAGGAATTTCGTTTGAATGTGATTTTATGTATTATTTACACACTTTTGCATATTAAAATGTTTTGTTCAGAAAAGAAAGAACTTACAATAATAATAAATAAACCTAATTCAGCTTGTCCTGGTCAATGAGAATAAGTTTCAAAACACTTCGAAACGTTTATTTTTAAATTCACATTTAAATTACAGTGGAACATCAGCAAAGTGTGTTATTTTTCTGTCTTTCTAGGATAGATAATATTCATTATTCGAATTAATACATTTATTAATCGCATTCGACTTTTCTGTATTGCATTACGGAAATACCCGTTTGCATTTTTGTTCAGTATTCTTATACTGAACAGCTGCCCATAGTCTCGCAAAGCGCGTAGCGAGTCCCGGACCTCAAAGCTCTATACTAAGGTCCTTCGCAGGTGTTAGCGATATTTCGTTGCGTGTTGCAATTACGCTTCTAATCCTGGCAAAGAATCTTAAATATCTTAGAGAAGTAATAACAAATAAATTTAAAAAATAGGGCAAGAGGAGCAAGACATCAAAATTTTTGGAGAATTGATAAAAAGCGATTACGTGAAATGTTTCGCGCAAAATCGGGCCGTGGCCTACTGTACCTGTCCCAGCTTTCGAGAAGGAGGGCCTGGTATGCAGAAGCGGATGTTCCGGTCAAGTTGTCGGCCTGACGCGGAACCCTCAGTACTTAGTCCCAAGCATGCTTGGTCCTCATCTTATCGACCCCACTGAAGGGATGAAAGGCTAAGTTGACTTTACTCAGCCCGGGAATCGAACTCCGGAACTGTGTCATGGTAGCACGAAAGGCTACTCACTCAGCTGCTGGGGCTACTTGCAATTTCATTTAGTATATTAAAAATGTATGTCACACCTTTTAAGGCTTAAAATGGAAACGAAAGGATGCGTGAGAAAAGTTAACATTTTGCTTGCTTTTACGAATGAAAATTCTTTAAAGGTACGTTGTAACTCTTAGTGAATATTCAAATAGGCATATAAAACCAGCTTTCATTTGCAAATAGGTAACTTTTAATAAGCCCTATAAGAACATACTCAGTTTTCTATAAGAAAAAAAAATGTGCTGAAACTGAGCAGTAACGTACGTATGGATTTGAAATGACATTTTGCAATGGTAGATGTTGGCAATAAATTAGAGGAGTTTCTTAAAATATGATCGTTGAGAAAAACCGATATATTTTTATTTACGGAAAATGTTCCTGTAAAAGATTTATCAGTAGCTTCGCAAGTCTCTTTTTTCCTGAGAAAAAGAAATATCTGTATATATAAAATATATATATATATATATATATATATATATTATACATATGTATGGGATACGAACTTTCTTTCTTTTTTTTTTACCCCTCATGTTTCAACTTTGCCCATTTTCTTTTCGGAAAGTTTATTTAAAACTCCTTCGTAATTATCAGACTAAGAAAACTAATGTAACTAAACTATAGGAATTTACATTAAAAGTACAGGAGACACTGACTGTAGGAAAATTGGCATTATCTGTAGAGATATACTCAAATGGCACGTATAACAAAAAACTGCCATTTTTCTTATATTTTTGATTCGTTCAATGGTTTTTAATTGCACCACTTCAGCATTCATATTTTGTACATACCTTGCATGATTCATAAATGTTGAAACGTGTTGGTTGAATACGTAATTCTCTTTTCGCACTTCACTGACGACGTTGTGCCGACATTTATAGCACAAAGGCACATGCTGTGCCCAATGCACGCATATACTCATCAACAGACGAATTTGTAATTCAGTCATAGGTACACACAGTGGTCGAATTTCATTTCATGCGTTTACTTAACGCAAATGGTACCAGTAGTTAATTGAAATAGAAAACTTATTTTCTACGAAATATGCATATTTTGCGTTATTATGTAATATAATTTTTAACAATTCATTATAAAATACTAAATTTTACAGGCCGTTTATGTGGATGAAGAGTAAAAATGAATATAATTTGATGGGCATTTTTTTTAGCTCAGAAATAATATTAATACTTCTTAAAACTTTCACCGTTGCACAGTCTGAATTGTTAGATTGTTTAAAAAGTTATGGAATTGGAAAGAAAAAAAATTTTCAGGATATTAATGCAAAATAACATTCTTGCATTTTTGTGAACTATTAATTGACGCTTTTCATAATAATTTAAGGTATTTTCAACATTCATTTAGAAACATGTTTTGATATCCAACAACAGCAAATGTGGCATAATTTTATGTTAACTTTTACGAGTTTGTAAAAATAATAGAAAATGGATGCGTGCACTCAACTGCACGCGTTAAAAGTCAATTTTACGCGTTGAATTGGATAAATTTGCAGTTCAGATGACGACCTGAGATAATGATTCGGACATGCAACGGAACGGTGCACGCCATATGCCACATCATAAGGTTAGTTTTTAACCAAATTTAAATAATGGAAAAGAAATATTAGGATGTAATTCTGTAGTGATTCATACATTTTACTCAAATTTCGCAAATACAGCAATTTCTATTACATTGAAAGGAACATGAAAAGACATATATCCATAGGATAGTGGTTATTAAGACCTCGAAAAAGATTAGGACCAGAAACACAGGTTCAAATTCCAGCGAGGACTGCACGAAAAAATTATCAAAAAATAGCCTATTGCAGCTTTTGCTAAATAAGAAGAAAAAAAGCTCTGACACATATAATTTACGACTGTTTAACACTTCCCTTTGCATAACTTCCACATATATCCATGTATATATGTATTTATATATTAGTGCTTAAAAACTCAAGCATCAAAAATTATATGAGGCATTAAGGGGGAGCAGACCTATAATCTGAGGGGTGGGGGAGGAAAAAACGAAGAATGAAAATTGTTGCATTTACTGTTTTTCATTTATGCATCCTTATTTTATACTACGGAGATTTTTTGAAACAAGTGATTTTCCGCCTGGTCTTTTAAACTGATGAATTGCGTCAAAGGATATCATATCAAGATTTCATATGATAGATCGTCTCGAAAAACAATAGTCACGTCATATTATATCAAATAATAGTTATGTACAACATATAGAATCGAAATATCATTTCAAGATTTTATATGATAGATTGTTTTAAATATTACTAGTTAGGAATGCATATGATAAATTCCACGAAAAGATGTACCAAACTTTCAAACTATTACTTCAAATAATACCATTATAAAAATGTGCTTGATTAAATATATCAAAATATATCAGACTACGAGTGCTTTCACACATAAGCGACATAGACAAAACTCCTGTTTTTTCCCATCTGCGCAAGCGCAAAGCATATTTTTGAATTACAAAATACTCCCTACGCTTTCGTAGAGGAGAACAGACAGGAATATTGCTTTTGTCGCCTTTGGTATGAAAGCACCCTTAGAATCTGTATGATAGAATATTTCAAACCACACCATACCAAAAATAAATATGATAAAATATTTTAAATGGTAATATACATCTTACAAAATACTGAGAAGGAAATACTGGTCGGGATTAATTTTCGCTGATCGAACAGTAATACATAATTTCCAAAATTATGAAGAAAAAATAAAATTTATTAATTCTTTTTTAAATTTTTGATACATGTAACTCAATAACATGTTTTAATTTTATGTACAAATTATATTTTATAGTTCTTCATTATGTGGCATATTTTAAAGCGCTGGTGGCTGAGAATAGACATACGACCGCAAAGGGTTAAAATACAACAGATCAGTCTTTATGACTTTTTGAGTCTTAATTTTTTGAAGTATTTCCGTTGTTCTTGTACATACACAGTAGGATGAGCTGGGCCGTGGTAGCCTAGTGGTTAGCACGTCGGACTTCCACCTGGAAGGTCGCGCGTTCGATACCCACTGAAGACCACCATGTATAAAATCCGTAGACCCCAGTACCTCTCCCCGTGCGTAAGCAATCCTAAGGCCTCGGCTAACAGGTAGGGGTCTGGTGGAGAAAAGTAGGGTGAGCTGAAAAAAACCTTTTTCTTTATTTCGAAGTTGTAATAGGGCGGAAAACTTGCGAATTGCATAGAAAAGAAAAAAATATTAAAAAATTATCAAAATCGGTTGACATCTTCCGGTTGCGCAAAGGCTCTAAAATTTGACAAAATATGAAAAAACCTCATTTTTGCGATACTTTTTTAAATTTTTGAGTTATATGTTTTCATAATGTAATAGTTTCTAACGTCTTTAAATAGAGCTTAAAAACGTTGTGTTTTAGTTTGGTTTAGACCAGTTGATATCTTCCGGTCGCGCATAAGCCCCAAAATTTGCCAAAATATTGAAAATTTTACATTTTTACGCATTTTTGGTACTTAATAAATAACACTGTGCAACAAATTTAAACTTTTTTTTGGTCCTTCAGATGAAACTATGTGATTATATATAAACAAAAGGTGCTTGATTCAAATATCCAAACCAAAATGGTCCATCACGTGGCGTTTTTGCTGGAGACCCACTTCTCATATTTATACAATTTGGTTATAGAGGAATGTAACTCAGGCTTACTTATTGAAAACACAAACGCTAAAATGATTTTTTTGGCCAATTCTTCTTGTGGGCATCTATTGGTCTGCCCCGATAACAGTTTAGCAATATTCCATTCGTATACTTCCATTCTATCGAGCGCTGAAATGCTTTTCAAGCAGAGATGTCCTGATGAAACCTTTCCCCATGCTCATCATTAATTGCACCAAGGTTTTGAGAAATAAAGTCTGTATGGGAGTCCAAAAAGTGCAGTTTTAATGAAATATAGCAACCTAATAATGCAAAAGCATTTTATCATGTCACCAGCAAGATTTTTGTAGTTTTCAGCTTTCTCCATATCCAAGGACAGGTGAGCGCACTGATTTAAAGGCCACACAGGGTGATTTTTCGGCTTCTGACTGTTTCTTTTCATACTCTTCATCATGAAAGGACTTCCTTAAGTTGTGGGCCAGTAAATATCCTTTCTTTTACTTTTGCCTCACTTAAATTTTTGAATTTGTTCCTGAAATGCAAGAAAGCTACTCCTTCTCTGTTCACAGCTTTTACAAATATTTCGATAAACCAAGTTTAATGTGCAATTGTGGAATAAAGGCACATTGTAGATCATCATAGGCTCATTTGATACGCTTTTGCCACTTGTAATTTTGAAATTTCTTTTGTGTTTGCAGAATATACTACTGGAATGAATGGGTGAAAATACTTAGATGGAGGAGCACCGATAAACAAGCGCCACTCTGCTGAATTGTGCTCATGTCCTAATGCTTGAAATAGTACATTTTTTCTTGCTCCGTAAAATAGTCTACAAAATGCGTTTGTTGTCTTGTAAAAGACTCAAAACTTCGAGAAGCAGATAAAGCTTTCGTTGTCGAAAATGTCGCTAAAGTAACCCAACTTCATTAAAAAGGTCTCTAGAATGGCAACAATCTCACTATCAATGAGAAAGATATAATTTATAATAAATTTCCACATTTATCCAGAAAATACGTAAAAAGCTAAAATGTGGAATTTTGGGGAAATGGTACGTGATAGGCACAAAATTATTGCAAATTCGTAATTTTCAGCCAAAAATACATAAGAAACAGACATTTTCATCCAAAGGACATTTCTCGTGTTGCACAGTGAATTAGTATTTAAATGCAATAGCCGCAGCATTTTTTCACACGAACTGAACAGGTAGAAAAAAAAAAGCTGCCGGCATAGTCCGTTTCAATTCAGGCAGGTAAAAATAAAATCTTACCTTCATAGTCTCAGAAGTTTTTGAATTTCACATATGTTTAAATATAGAACTTTGTGAGTTATAGGTATGTTTTTGTTTTGCCCAAAAAAATTCCTGGCCCGAGATACAGGCCACCATAGATGGCGCCTTTGGCGCAATTTTTCACTTGCGATTTTCGACAAAAACTTTCAAGTGCTCTATTTCCTGAACGGCACAAGATATTTTGATGCGGTTTTCTTTATTTGAAAGATAACTATACACCGTTTAAGATAAAGGCTATATTTTAAAATATCTATTTAACTTTTTTTGCTGCAGCCTTTTGAAATTAAAAAAAAATATATTTTTTTAATCTCAAATTTTTTTATTTTTTTACTGTTGCCTTAATACCATTAAATACTACATTCCCTGAAAAGGGGAGCTTCCACTTTTGCGTTTAACGGTTTTTAAAAACAATTAAGGATTTTGCCGTATATTTTATCAGCTTTGTCAATAACATAGTCATATATTGATCTTATTAAGTCAAAATTATATTAATTTAATTTCTTTATTAAATATTCGAAACATATCTCACCTTCCCACGAAAGAAGTTTACCAGTAGACAAACAGACAGACATACATTGCCCAATCTTATTGCCCGCTACCTTAAAATATTTATTGATTTCCTTTATTTTTTGTAAATATAATTTTCTCATAGCTAGAGTTCAAATCTATTAGTTGTTAATTTTAATACGTGTGTTATTCAGTAAAACATAGCTTTTTATATCTGATTTTCATATCTTGCTATTGATGATAAGAACACAAATGAGGAATACTAATAGGGGGCGAGGGATCAATTTAGGATTCAATCACTTTGCATTTTTCTTCCTTTTCTATCATAAGGAAGTTAACAACAACAAAGCACATGCACGTAACACCACTAATTGCTTTATCTGTAACTTACGACATAATTTTGGGAAGTGTTATGTTTTGGATCATGTCCATATATTGTAAGCTTTAATATGTTTTTGGTTGTAAAATATTAGTGCTTTTTATTTTTTTATTTCCCTAATTTTTCTTTTTTGAAAATATATTTCTAATAATTATCAGGCTGTACATAATTTAAATCAGATGATATTTTTCAAAAAAAAAAATGACTAATTTATTTTAATAGTTCTAATAAAAAGCAAATCAAACAAAACGTTAAAGAATTTATTACTAATTTCAGTTAGCATTATGAGTTGTGAGGTATGTGGATAATAAATCTTCGCAATTCAAAACAAGAAATAATAATTTCATTAATTATGTTGTCCTGATAGTAACGAAATGGCATTCATCGTACCTTCACAGGTACAATGGAATTTAATATATCGTTTCATAAATAGTTACATAAGCAATTGGCTTATTTTTATGCAGGTATTTAAAGAAAGAAATAGAAATTTAATAGCGAAATAAATATCAAAATATTTTCAATGGGGAAATAGAACATCATGTTAGGATCTGCCTGATTAATTAAAACCAATATTAACTGCTTTAAATAATTTGAAGAGCATAACTAAATGAGCCGAAGCTGTTACAAGTATTCAGAAAAACCTAGAAAATAACCTAACTCAGCAAGATAAAGCAACTACACAATACTTAAAAAAAAAAGAAAAAAAATATGAACATGCATTGACACCTTTCTTTCTTTTTTTTAGCCATCTCTAACCCCAACATATAAAATAAGAGGTTTAAGAGCCAATTAAATTTGGTTAAAAAAACACTGAACTATGAAGTAATGGCTTGAAGTTCATATTTTCTGCACTTCCTTTTTGTGGAATTTAATTTGAAAAAGAAATTGCAGTCTGTGTCAACATCTGAGTGTGGGAAATTGTAACTGCTGTAAAAGAATTCATGGGTAATAAACAACCAAAAATAATTCAGGTGCTCATTTCAGCAGCAATTGAACTAAATTTTTCTACATTTGCATTTGTTCACAACAAGCTAAAAAATAACCCTTGGGGCAGAAAAGACAGCCAAACTTGTTTTCTTTTTCAAATTACTTGATGGCAAATGGAATCAAGAAAATACCTAACTGTATGTGTTATATAAAAATAAATTTAATTATTAATCAATTTGTGATTATGAATAAAGGATATACATAAATAATTTTAATGGTTGTTATACATATATTTACGTTATTTGCTAACAACCTGGCGAATGTGCAGTAATTAATTTTTCTTACACATGCGTATTGGGTTGAAAGTATAGTGTATTGCATTAATTTTTCTAAACCTTTAGCAAAAATATACACTTTTCAATGTAAAATTCTTATTTTCACTTAAATAAATAGTATATTCATTGCATTTTACTCAGAATGTCAATCTTAAGTTATGTTTATGATTATGCTAAGCAATCTGGATTTAAATTTAAAAAAAAAAAAAACTTTTTTTTTTAATTAAAAAAAAAAGTCATGATTTTTTCGCCCTGATATTATTTATTAAGAATTAAATGCTATGTCAAAGAAAAGTAAATTAATATAATTTTGGCTTAATGAGACCAATATATGACTATGTTGTTAACAAAACTGATGAAATATATAGCAAAATCTTAAATTGCTTGTAAAAACCGTTAAACGCAAAAGTGGAAGCTCTCTTTTTCAGGAAATGTAGTACTTAATAGTATCAACCAACAGTAAAAAAATAAAAAAATTTGAGATTGGCTTTTTTGAGAAAAAACATATGAAAGATATATATTTTTTTTAATTTCAGAAAGCTGCAGCAAAAAACGTTGAACAGAAATTTTAAAAAGTAACCTTTTATCTTAAACAGAATGTAGTTATCTTTCAAATAAAAAAAAAAAAAGCATCAAAATATCTTGCACCGTTCAGGAAATAGAGCACTTGAATCTTTTTGTCTAAAATCGCAAGTGAAAAATTGCGCCGAAGGCGCCATCTTTGGCGGCCTGTATCTCGGGCCAGGAATTTTTTTGAGCAAAACAAAAACATACCTATAACTCACATAGTTCTATTTTTTAACATATGTGAAATTCAAAAACTTCTGAGACTATGAAGGTACCCCCCTGCCTGAATTGATACGGATTATACCTGCCAGATGTTTGCTTACTGTTCCTTCAAATGTACTCAAATTTTTAACTGTGAAAAAAAATTCCTCTTGCTCTTATTTTTTCATTAAATTGGAGATTTCTTTGACTGCTTTTGTTACATTAAGTGCCCTGTATTTCCAATAATTTTAATTTTTTTAATATTTTACGCTTGAAGTTTAACACTAATATTTACCATACAAAAATTTTAATGCATAATAAGCATTTAATTAATCTGTAAAAAGTAATTGCTCGTAATTAAAGCACAAATTAGCATAAAAATGCATTAACTGAAATTACTTTTTACAGTTTAATTGCGCACGAAGTTCCTTTATTATTTTTAACATTTAATTGTTGAATGTTGAAATGGATAAATCATTTTTATAATTCATTTTGGTATCAACAGGGTACCCTCCTAAAAGCGATTGCATACTCTTCCCTCCCCGCATACACAAAGAAAGCTATGGCTCCCCAAGAACACTGACCGCTTAAAAGCTAAGAGAACACCTGAAAACAATTAACAATTTGAATACCCTGTAAATATGTAGTATATTAGTTAAAATAATTTTTAAAAAATCTTGAGTTAGAAATTAAAAGCAAAATAGAAAACTGAATTTAATGGTTGATCTCATACCAACGCTATAAACTCATGGTGGCAGGCATCAATTAAAAATTTGTAGCTCAAGGTTGAAAATTAAATCTGACTGTCAGGATTTTATTTTCCCGAAGAGTAACACACGTAACGGAATTTCAGATTTTTTTTAACAGACAGAAAATACAAATATATCTTCAAAAATTTTTTTGCATACTTAGAACACATGTACTTTTATTATCCAAAATTTAAAAACCTAAAAAATACCCAAGAAGTTTGTTAGAAAACTCGTTTAAGTTGAAAAATGCTGTGTAAATGTAACATCCGTTACTGTGGAATGACCCAACAGTGCGTTTTTAACGACAATATTTCTTAATGCATGTAACAAAGTGCGCGTGAGTAGTAACATGAAACTTACATTATCATACCTTATCCTATGTATAAGCACCCTAAAACTGGTAAGAAATAAATTTCGAAACATGAAATAAAAACTGAGTAATGAAAGTATAAGAAAGATTTTTGTTAAATACTACATTTCTCATCCTGTAAAAAATGATTACAGATATTATTTAAAATATCATCAAATATTTATTGCAGCATAAGCACTAATTCATGTAGTAAACAGGGCGAAAGACACTATACTGTTAGCTTAAGAAAATATCCTTACGTCTGAAACATCCCAGTTAATGCATCATCTGGTATACGACCATTAATCCCGCAGGGGATAATAACATTTGCGTTCCAACGATCTCCTCAACCCCGCTTCCTTTGGCACAAGATGGTAATTTGATCGGCTTTTAATATTTTATAACGGCGAATGAAAGAAATTTTTAATAATGTGACACAATATCCCGCTAAGAGAGCGCATTACGCAAACATTTATTTTCGAAGTAGTGCCTTAAAGGTAGTAAGCATGACTTTTGAGGTCCTTGTTATTCAAATTTAACAATTTTCTGCCAAAATGGTCCGTTTTTATGAAAAAGCAATTTTCCGATTTTCTACAGCATATTAGAAATAAAAACTTCGAATATATAATGAATAAATCATGATTGTTTGATTTTGTTTAAAATGATGCATTTTCAGAAACAAATTCCCTAATAACGAGGCATAAAGAAATGGTTTGATACCGTAGGCCTTGTCGTCTTAAGTGACTAAATATAGTCATTATAAAAATGTGTGTAAGCAATTTAGGAAACATAATGATACATCAAACTCTAAACAATATAATCTTTACTAGTCTGATGAACATTAGAAGGGAATAAATATAGTGTGTAAAAAAATGTGTGTAAGCAATTTAGAAAGCAGTTAAACACATCAAACTCGGAAAAACATAATCTTGTTTAATAAACATTGACAGGGAATAGACCAGGCTTATAGACAAAGCAATAAGCGTGAAAAAATATAGTCTGTA
The DNA here is from genome assembly GCA_038502835.1 of Octonoba sinensis. Taxonomy (NCBI): domain Eukaryota; kingdom Metazoa; phylum Arthropoda; class Arachnida; order Araneae; family Uloboridae; genus Octonoba; species Octonoba sinensis. The sequence continues at coordinate 4,952,667 of CM076598.1, read as the reverse complement.
TAAAAACATATGTAAGCAATTCAGGGAACATAATGATTCATCATCAAACTCTGGACTAACGACATAATCTTTGCTAGTCTGGTAAATGTTATCAGGGCATAAGACCAGGCTTATAGAGAAAGCAATAAACGTGGTCTTCCGTGCGACATATATTTCGTGGATAACTAGTTATATGCATACACATGTAATAGGATTTAATAAAGTCCTATTACATGTAAAGCACCCTTAGAATCTGTATGATAGAATATTTCAAACCACACCATACCAAAAATAAATATGATAAAATATTTTAAATGGTAATATACATCTTACAAAATACTGAGAAGGAAATACTGGTCGGGATTAATTTTGCACAGTGCAAGCATCAATCTCACTATTTTTTTTTGTTCCTTTATTCCTTTGTTTTATTTTTTTTTAATACAAAAACCGAACAACATTGTAACAGTGTTATCCATACATTCATAGGTTGGTTCAAGAGTAACTTTTGTGACGAAGGGAGAAACCTTCAAATATGACCAGACGTTATTTGAGAATTTGAATCCAACTAGGGATTAAAAGCAACATCTACTCCACAAAGCATTAGGTACTTTCGGCCGAATGGGTTTGTGAGTAACTAGCGACTGTAAATGAGAGTAATATAGTTCCTACACTTATAGAATGACATGCATAAATTTATGGCATAACTATCTACGATCTATAATAAGGAAAAAAATGCTCCATTACGACGAGCTATTATTAAACAATTCTTCTTTGATCCGAATTTTGAAATAACTTTTTTTATCCAAACAAGGTCTTACTTTCAGCCAGTAACTAACCTACGACAAACCCGACTATGAATAAGAGTATAACAGTGTTAGAGTTATTCCTATGCTTCCTTTTAATTGTTGAAATTTTGAAGAGTTTTTGACGTTCAAGTAAAAATAATACTCCCCAAAGTTTTTGTCACCTGTTGTAGTTATGCTTAAAAACAAAGGCTCATTAGAAGAACATTAGAAGCAATAGGGTTTCAGTGCAAAAAGTATTTAAACGATTTACAGAAGGTGTGGTCGCTTTAAATGGAGAGATAACGATAACAAAATGACTGCGTGCCAAAGAACAATTACATGCAATGGTTCCCATTAGTGGTAGCAATTAATCAATAAACGCACTCATGTTACATTCAAGGACATTCATGCCAGAAATGGAAAATTTCTTTGTAGTGCAACACTGCGAAAATACGTTACGTCTATAATAAGTTGCAAAAATGCATGAGAGATAGCAGAAACACGTATCGACTCAAGATAATGGTATGATAATCGTTATTATGCACCACAAGAATAATCAAAGAAATTACGACAGAATAAAACGAAATTTGCTGGTTCTGATGATAAAGACTCGTAGCTATCTAGCTATTCGTGTATTATTTTACGAGAGGTGTTCCGTATTGGGTTTTTTTATGTGCCTTGAAAAGCGATTTCCGATTTCAACAGGTGTTCTAAGTTTGGAATTAATTTCATGTAAAATTTATGTTACAGTTTCCTACTTTGTGTACTTATCAAACTGAATTAAATAATAACTCTTTTTATTTAAAAACCTTCATATTAACTTAATTAGACATGGGAAAATATGAAGTTGTACTCGTTACTATGTGTGCTCGTTTTTCATTTACAGATCTATAAAATTCCCAAAAAATGGGAACAAAAACAGAAAACGTCAGATTTTGAAATACTCCACAAGCTTTCCTAATTGAGATAGAGAATTGGCGAAAGGACTCATATTGCAACATTTTTCTTTGTCTTTCCAACGACATGCTGAATTATGTATGTTTCAAAAAATGAATCCGTTTCTCAAAATATAATAAAAGTTGAAACTTATTTTTCTCTCTAATTACATAATAATATTTAAAAATCAAAATTGTATGTACGTTTAGTAGTGTTCTAAACCATTGGATAAAATATCAAGATGAGTTGATAATGTCTTCATATTTAAAAGAATTGAATACGTTGTTGTTGATATAGACTTCAATATAAAAATAATATTTTCAATTTTTTAACTATGAAGTCATCCTATCTGTTAACCTGTGCTTCACAGCACTACTAAGTATTCAAAGAATTATTTGAATATTTTTAATTTTGTGGTTTGAAAAAAAATAATTTGCAATTGTTAATTATATTTTCGGTTTTTAGCCTACTTTCTTATAAAAGTAAAAAAGAAAAGCATGAAAAAAGGCGTATTAAGAGCAATTTTAAGGAATTTTTTAACGTATAAAGAATAAATATATTTTACTGAGATTTTAACGTTATTTTATAAATATATTGAAGAACATTTACTGAAATTTTCAAACATTTTTCTTGAAAAATCCTTCAGATATCGTCTGCTGCACACTGTAAGTCGCCACCCGGGTCGGCAGATTGTGTACGTCCTGGAAAGCGTCAATTTTTATCTAAAATCAATTTTTTTGGAAATCTACTTTTTTTGTAAGTGTCTCTTCTAGTTCAAATAAAATCATCACAAAAAATTTAAAATTTCTATTTATATTTTTTTTTAGAATAGGAAAATTAAGTTCGATTTTTAACCGTTTTTGTTCTTTTATAACAATAAAAAAAGTAAAAATAAAAATATGTTCTAGTTCAAATAAAGCGTGTATATATAAAGAAAATGTGTGCTAAATTTGATAAGGATTGATCAAAAACTCTGCGAGCTAGAGTGTACGCAAATTCGAAAAAAGTAGTTTCGAGAAAAACGCGTTTGAAAAAAAAGCAGTGGTATTGAAGATAAATTTAAGGCAGTAATTAATCAATTTTTTAATACTTATAGATACTAGTACTTATGGAAATTTATATCCGAGGTCTTAATTGTTAAAAAAAAATAAATAAAAAGACATCTGCTAACGTTCTCTAATACCCTTCAGGTCATTCATGAGGGACTACCTGCTCAACTGCTCCAAAAGGGGCGATCTCTCAAATGCTTATAACTTTTAAACGACTTGGAATTTTGCTTTGAAATTTTCAGGGTAAATTATTGAATAGTTGTAAAATCGATTTATGAATATTTTTTTTTAAATTTTTTTAAAACCTTTACACGCATTTACCCCATAATGCATCGTAACGTTTAAAATGAAGAAAAGTCAAAAATAAGTGAAGTAATAAAATAAAGATTGAAAAATTAAACATTTGAAAGTTGGGTTTTGAGATAGGGAAAATGTGTGTATGTCGGTCTGTCTGTCAGGTCGTCTGTCGGTCCGTCTGTCCGGCTGTCTGTCGGACTGTCCGTCTGTCCCACCTAATAACTTTTAAAGGAATTGTCAGATTCAAAAGATGGTTTTTGCATTTAAAAGATATCGACGAGGCCCAACTTTATTTTCATATTTTCTTTTCTGATTTGAAGACCTTTTTGTTTTAATTTTGAACAGTTCCAAAAATCTGAACACTATCCCCTGTGGGGTATCTTAAAGTTAGCTCCTTACTGCCTAAAATGAAAAATAATATTTTAAATTAAATTCTATTATAAAATTCATAGTTATATCTTTATGTAGTATTATTTTCAAAATAAATTTGAAAAATGTAATTTATCTTAACTATTTCACTTTGCATTACATTCCCCTACCTAACTTAAGCACTATAGCACCAATATGGATTAAAATAGTAAAAAAAAAAAAAAAAAGACTGTTAAACAATTCTATATCCTCAAAAAGAAAAAAAAATAAGAAAATTTTCTAAATGCCTTTAACGGGAGGGTAAACGATGTAATTTACTCTTTTTGTGCTGATCTTTAACTAATAATTAAAACTTAAATGTAAGAAAATTGCCAGCAACATTTTTAAAAACATTATTACGAGTCAATAGCATAACAATAGTTTCCAATTATTTTTAAAAGAAAATTGAGTATGATGTAAGAAATAATAAGCTAAAATGTGCATAAATATATTTTTTAACGTATTGTTCCTCTAAAATAAGTTTCTTACTTTTTTACTTTTTTTGTAGTTTCTAATTAATAACAGAATTAATTATAAGAAGTGCTGTGAAACATCACAGCAACCTCTCCATGAACCTCCCCTTTAATTACAACCTCCCATGAAGATAAAAAACTGAATTAACGTACTTTTTCATGTGTATTCCTAATGTAAAGCAATAGATTTTAATGTTTTAAAATTGTTAATAAGAAATATTCTAAAATATAACTTACAAAGTAAACGTGCAAATTTAAGTTTACAAATAGGGGAGACCGGGGAGAGTCCAGCCAGAGGGAGACTACGGAGAGCCCGTTTTTCACCTAACCTATAAGTTTTCCCCCGCAAAAATAATTCTGTTATGTTCGCAGTATTCTGGTATTATTGTCATGTGCAAATGGCTGCCCGTTAAGTCAAAGTACGGCAGTGAAGCGAAAAAAAGTGATTTGGCATAGTCTGATCTAAAATTTTGCGGTAAGTAGCTAAGCTTTTATTAAGTAAATTGGCAAGTCATGTTTTTTTTTTTTCGTATTTATCATGAGAGTAGGGTATTTAAGCTATTATTTATATGTGTTTAAACTGGCGTCACGTGCACAATTTGCGTCAGATTACATTTTCTTCAGGAATGTTGCTTGGGGAGACTCAGGACATTTGTCCCGAGTCTTGTACTCTGTACGTTTCACGCATGCTGAATTCAAGGAAGAAAGTCAAACAACAAAAGAAGCAATATTTAAAAAAAGAAAGATCCAACTGTGGCACGACAAGCTCGGATAACGACATCGACATGCCCTCTGCATCATCTGATCTTGGCATTTCGGGATATTCAGGACACGAAGAACAATAAAAGGAAGTGACAATTCAAAACATCGGTAGGAGAATATGTCGCCAGTTAAATATGGTAACAACGTCCTCCCGGGCTTGACTGTAAATGTGCTCGATGACGGACTGGAGATTAAAGCTACGATAAAAAACGGTTTATTGTGGAAGTGGCCCGTTCGTAATGGCATCATTTTTTATGAATGATGCGCAGTTTTAGGGTACCTTGAACCTCCTCAACAAGTCAGCAAAACTCGTCAAATTTTCACCTTACCCAATTTATGTAAATATATTTCTTGAACTATTGCCCATTGTTACTTATTTTTTTTATTAAACATTTAATTCTTGCGTCATTGGTCATATTCTTTTATTGTATATACCCAGCTTTCATTGTTTATCTAGAAGTAACTTGAGTGTCAACTTTTTGAAATACTGATCTTTACTTTGCCATATATGTGCTGAGTCTCATACGTGTCCTGAGGGAAGTTCTCCCCATGTTGGGGAGACCGCGGACACTATCCCTCTTTGCACTAAAATTCACTGTCCCTATACAAGGCGTCCTAGGTAATTAAAAAAAATATCACACAAAGCTGAATCTTCAGGTCACGCTTCAGGAAAACGCTTTCTGAAGATTTCTAGCTGTATTGGCAACTTAGAAAAAAATCGTGAAGAAAAATTATCCGGACTCTCCCCGTTCTATAACTTGCAAATTGAGCTCTAAAAAGTGAATGAATGTTTTTTCAATTTTTTCTTTTCAGAACGTACTTTTTTCTAAACTAATATCAAAGCTGTTTTACCCTTACGGAAATTTAACGTTAAAAGGACATTTTGTTTTATAAGCAACTAACATTTAGGCATTAGGCATGATATTTATTGTAACCATATCTACTAGTTGGTATTGCGCTTAGAGTAATATAATTGCCGCATAAAAACTTATGTTTTTAGTATATCCGTATTTTGGACTACCTAACATGAGCAAATTATCTAATTATCAATGAATATCGTATCAATTTTCTTAATAGCTAATTATGCGATACACAAAGACAATTTTATTTCTCCTTAATTCAATTTTTTACTTATTTATGCAAGTAAGGTAATCCCATTATATTCCCCTCAACTTTCTTATATTTTACTAATCGGAAACTGATGAAGAAAGAAGAAGGAAGACTGGAACGATAGAGTGAAAGAACGGCCATCTATCTTTTTCAGAAAAAGTATTTATATATGCTACATCCTATCTACTTAATTTTATTGTCTGAAAAAGTTTCATAATAAGGTATTGAGAAAGATCTAGGTACATGAATTCAGTTTTTCTAATTGAAGGAGATTGCAAATTTCTTGGGAAAATTGTGGTTGCATTAAAAAATAAAGATTTTCTTTTATGTATTCTGTTACCAGAATTAGTATTCATTAGATTAAATTTTATGCACGCTACAGCAGTAAAAAATTAAATTGGATTTTTCCAAATCCTAGATTTTTTTGAAAGGAAACTTTTTGCTTATTGCAATTTCTGAGAATAATAAGATGCGGTTTTTTCTATTCTTCTTTACTTCTAAATATGTATTCAAGGGGTAAAATTTATTTTATTGGCATTTATTTTTAAACAGAAGCTAAACAGTTTATTTTTTAAATAATGAAAGATTTTACTCAAAAATGCTTCATTTTGAAGTTCTATTGTTTGTTTTCTTTATGTTTCTTTTAAGAAATAAAGTAAACGTTCGTCTTTCCATGAGTTACCATGCTTTGTAATGCATGAGAATGATATCTTTCTTCCCGACAAATTTTCAAAAATGAGCTTTAAGGTATTTCGTTCCCCTTTATTTAAACGCAGCTTGAAGGTGAATCTGTAATTTTTTTTTTCAGTTTTATGAAAATATCCTTTCTATTTACTTATTTTTATTTATTTATTAACAGTGTCAAACTATGTTTTGTTAGTTTTTCAACCTGATATTTCCTTACAGATTAGGTCAATGAAGTTAACTGAAACTAATGGCCAAGAAGCTAAGTTTAAAACATTTGCACAACCCTGAAATTGACGGTACTGCATCTCACAAACCGTCAACCAGCAAAGATGGTACCTAAACAAGCAGGTTTTTTTTTTTTTTTTTTAGAATTGCACAAAGAAGACGAATTTTGATTGGCTTAAGGTTTTTTCGGTTGTCAAATTGTGGAGCGCGTATTTTGTTTGCCAGATAAGTGTAAACATAGGTTCCCCAGCATGCAAGTACCATGCACTTGTTGAAAACTCAAATAATAGCACCAACTTTAAAGAGCAGGGAATAATGTAAAATATTTGAGAATTAAATGGATGTAAACGTCATGAGAAAGTAAACTGCAGAGATGCAATGTCCGAAAGGACACGATACATGATTTACGGTAAAATATTTATAGGACAAAAATGATTTTAGTTATTAGAATGAAATAGAAATACAAAAATACATAATAATTCAACAGCTGCTCCACGTGTTTGCCATTAACGCAATTAAAATCAGAAAATTCCCACTAACGGACTAATAAACGTAGACAGTGATGTTGTGATGACGGTTCTGGCAATTGTGATCCGGAACTCTATAGTTTTATGTGTTTCCAGGTTCCCTCAAAACTAGTAGCTTTACACTCTCAGAAACGCAAGCTCCAATTTCACGAAATTTTCGTCGTATCTGACGAAAAGGCTTCGTGAAAAATGCACCGATTAAACATTTCGTCAAATTGACGAAATTTTTTCGTCCTACATTTGACGAAATGAATTTCGTCAAAAACTAAAAAGTATATCGTCATATACGTTTCGTCAAAAACAACGAAATTTTAGCCGCTTGTTTCGTCGGGTCTATTTGATGAAATGCATTTTGTCAAAATGACTAAATTTTCGTCATTTCGATTCCGTATTAACCGGTCTTGAAATTTCGTCACTCTTTATTTCAATTTCATCAAAAATGAAAAAAATTTCGTCATTTTGATTCGTTAGTCATCATAACAAATTCCGTTGTATTAACATACTTAATACAACGAAATAAAACTTAATTAAATTTCGTTATTTTGAGCACGTCATGGAAACTTAAATAAAATCTTAAAATTTATTTTTTTAAGAGGGCAATTTGATATTTCTAGTAAGTTGAGGCTTCAAATAATTACACTAAAAACTTTCGATTTTTTGAGTTGCGGTATTAATTGTTGAAATATGTACCATTCATTTTAAATAAATGATCTAAAGGTGACTTAAACAAAAGAAAAAAATCATATTGAAAAATATTTTACTATCAGTAATTTTAATTCTTTGTACACAAGAACGTTCAAGAATTTTCTATAATACAAGCATACCATATTATATACGTATAAATTTCTTTTATTTTACGTTAATTGTAACAGAAATTTCTCACACAATTGTATTTTAACATTCTTACGTTCCAAACAATTAAAAAAATTAGCATTACTTCCAAATTAATTTCTTAATCACTTCAAAGTTACATAGTTTCATGTAAGACAACATAGACTCTACAAATGTTTATTATTTTCATTTTCAAAATCCTGTTTGCAGTAAAATATCTTTATAATTTAAGAATTAAGATTTTTAAAGGCACATTTAACAGAAAAGAAAAAAAGGGATATACACACCTATATAAAACTGAATCTCAATATAACTTACAACACCACCTGATGCATGAAATTTATTATATATTGTAGCTACAAAATGGAATAAATTATTTTACTTTTTGGATTTTCGGAATGAATCAGCGAAACGAATGTTTTGCACCTGCCTCGATCGCTTCAGCTGATGTTATCTTTTCTTGCTATTGTTTATAAGGGGCCGTTCATAAATGAAGTCACGCTTTTTTCCCTTACATTTGACCCCCTCACCAATTTTTACAATATGTCACACTTCAGAGGACCCCCCTCCCCCCTCTGTCACGTGTCACGTTATTTTGCATAATGCATGATATCTCACTTCTTGTTACCCCTTCCCCTCCCTTTGTCACACTTTCACGAACCCCCCTCTCCCCTCGAAGCGTGACATCATTTATGAACGATCCCTAATTATAATCTATTTATTTATTATTACAGAGGAAACATGTGAAAGGAGTTGTGCATTCAGCGCGATCGAAATTTGTTCCGCCACTTTTCTTTTCTTTCTTTTCTTCTTTTTAGTTTAATTTAAACATCGTACACCCAAGATCGTAGGTTAAAACCTGGATCAAGGCGGTGGATTTTCAATATGAAGATAATCGTCTGCGCCCATGTCGTACGATTATGCGGCATGTAAAAGATCCCTTGAGTAGACATTTGGCTTGAATGCTCTCCGCTAAATTAAGTTCCTAGTGCAATCTGCATCAATGGGAGTTCCGGTGCCGCCATCTAGGGGAAACTGAGCGTCCAAATTCTTAGAGTAATAATGGCATCCACCGACAGTGGTGCTACTTGAAAGAATGGATGCCGGTCATTGGGGACCGCAGTAGGTCTTCAAAATAAATTGTTCCATATGCAACCCCATTTGAAACAATATTTTTAGATAATAAAGCACTGCACGAAAATTCACGAGCCAACCTGCATGAGAAAAGAAACATTTCAAGATAAATAGAAAACTGAACAAGTGATAAATAATGGGGACAGAATAGTTAGGGGGAAAATCCTTAGATATTCAAAATTTGGAGTATTTTTTTTTTTCATTAAGGGGCCGTTCATAAATGACGTCACGCTTTTTTCCCATATATTTGACCCCCTCCCTCCATTGTCACAAAATGTCACACTTCAGAGGACCCCCCTCCCCCCTTCTTGTTACCCCCTCCCCTCCCCTTGTCACACTTTGTCACAATTTCCCCCTCCGCCTCTCGAAGCGTGACATCATTTATGAATGACCCCTAAGGTAGAAGATAGATTCAAAGAATGGTCACCAACTTTATAAAATTTTTAATAAAAACAATTCAGATAAATTATGCAAATGCACTACAGTCCCTAATGCCCCAGTCAATCAGGTTAACTTTGCACCGCAAATACTCGATTTTTATTCGTCCCACTGATATTTTAATAATGTTATTGTTATTATTCGCATAAACTTAAAAAACAACTCAAAAAGTATTGTAAAGTTACTAAAAACTAAGGGGAAAAAATACAAAAACCATCTAAAAGGAATCCTGGTTCAAAGTTACCATGACACTTAGGGTAACTTTGAACCACATCGGGAAAAATTATGTGAAATACACTGTGTTAATAAAAGTATATAGTTATGCAACATTGAACTAGATTTTTTTTTAAATACTTAAAAACACCATTTTCGTTCCACAACATCACAAGTTTTCTATAACGTATGATATTGCATGAAATGTTACATGAAAAAGAGTATAAGAAGGAAAACATCAATATTTAGGACAAAAATCCCCATTTTTAATTTATTCAGGAAAATTTTTTTGCAGAAAACAATTTTGAATTATTTAGGAAGCATTTAGTTTGTATGTAGAATATATCCATAATCAGTAAACAAATCTAATTGCAATGTCTTAATTGTTTGATATCTCACTAAATATTACTGAATAAAGAATCACAGATACTAAAAAACTCACTATATTTAGAAGATAAAAAGCTTGGTAAATTAGTGTAAAGTTACTGATTCTTAAAGAATAATAAGTTTTCAATAACTTTTAATCAGCATTCCAAAATATCTTCCAAGTTGTTACTTTTGAACTATTGAATTATACAATTAGCAGTGTACAGTGTTGCTAATTTTTTTACTAAAATAAAGAGAAGATAAGTGATTTCATAACCTTGCCAGGAGAGTAGCACTGAGCGTGTTCTGCAGTTGCATTTGAAGTCAAATATTCTAAAAAATATAAAGTGGTGCAAAGATATCCTGATTGACTGCATATAAGTTGATTGATGGTCCGAAAAGTTTAACCTTTTGTTAAGTTGAATAACAAAAACTGCGTTTTTAAAGGTTTAAAAAATTAGCACAACATTGCAGTGGGTAATCTAAAATTATTATGGTTGTTTACATTTTTACGCGTTATATACAATGTGATTCCACATTTCCCCACTTGGCCAAATAGTAAAGCTACGGGAAACTTAGTTAGGCCTAACAGTACGTTGATAAATAGTTCCCTATGATGTAATAGTCCCTTATGATGTAATACAAGAATTGGATAAAAGGTAATCCCATCACCTAAGTATTCCGATCAAGACGTACGGGATGGCATGGGCATCATCCAATTTGTGTGCTATACACTGTACAATTTGTGTGCGCTATACACTGTACAATCACTGTGCTATACACTGTAAAATCTGTGTGCTATACACTGTACAATCTGTGTGCTATACACTTTACAATCTATGTGCTATACACTGTACAATATGTGTACTGTACACTGTACAATTTGTGATTGAATAAAATCCTTTTAACATTGACATATAAAAGGGAATCCAATAATTTATTTACTAATCAAAACTGTAAATGATGGAGATACTACAGAAAGTTGAAAAGCAAACTAAAGAAAGAGAAATATGTAATAGTTATATATTTCAGCTGTCACATTTGAACCATTAATATGATTTTGCGGCATTATGTCGGATAACCGGAACCACCTGTTGGTCACACGATTTCCATTCCCAGTTAGCCCGAACGAGCAAGGAACCGCAGCATACGAACAGTGGAAAACTTGAATGGTTAAACAATACAAAAGTCTGAGGAATGAAACAGGCATTTAAAAAAATAAATACTTTATTTTCTTTCAAGATTTAATGCATCTAAAATTTGAATGAAAATCGTAACATAAATTATTTCATGTTTAACAATGCTCTTATCACCAGTAAAATGTGTTTTTCGCGTGCATTGCCCTTTTAAAGTAATTTTTTTAGCACTCTATTTTTAATTAAAAATAAAAAGATTTGAATTAACTTTTGTAAAATACATAATGGAATGCTGCTTTTCCCATATTCTTAAGCTGCTTAACATCAGACGATGTTTAAAAGAAAATGAACAAAATCTCCCGTTAAAATGATTTCATTGTAATGCGAACTTTCGAAGTAGTCATTTTTATATCAATGTTTTATCTTCCTCAAAAATTTCCATAGTAAATAAAGTTAATTTTGGTTCTGAATGAATTTTCTTTAACTAAAAGCGGAATGCAGTTTTATTATAAGCACATAATTGCTATTTATCATTTTTATTTGTTAAATATTACCACCATTCTCAATTTTAGCGCATATACTAAACTCTGAAACATGCAGGAGAGAAAAAAATCTGAACTTAAATTTAAGCTGTAGCTTGTATGATTTATTATCCAACTTGGTACTTGAGCTGCGCTAGCACAAACCATAGAGGGAAAATGTAAATGCAGGTTTAAGTAACATTACAACATAGTATTATTAAAACATGTTAGCAAAGAAAAAGTGGACCTCCAAATATTTACTTCTTGCAATAAACACTGTGAATGGCATCGGTTAGTGAAGGGAGTCAGTTATGCCCCTGTTTTTTACAGCTGTTTCCAATCCGGTAAAGTCGTTTTGGAGTGGAAGAAAACAAAATTGACGAAATAATGTCTTGTGTGATTTAGAAAGGCAATTCTTTCGAGACAAAGATTCAAAATATATACACCTAAACAGTGACCTGCAGATTCATAATAAACTTTTACTGAAATTAGGTAACTTTCCTTAACTGTAGAGAATAAAATGCATTACAAGCGAAAAGTTAGAAAATATTTTAAAAATAGTAATAATAATGTATTGTTTCTACAAGGGGTGTCATAACGTGTAGATTAACTGTGTTAAAAAAAAAAAATGAAAATATATTTTTTTTCCTCCTACTTTCGACGTAGATTCGAAGCCTTTCAGATAAATCTTTATTCGTCGTACTGTTTACAATCATCTACAATCTACAACATTTGTAAAATACTCAATACATGTTTAACTATTTATAACTCAAAGAAGAAGAAATGTCAATAACAAAACCAAAGAGAAAATGTAATATGTGTGATGAATGTCAAAGCAAAATAATACTAATCTTATAATGTCAGTTAATCCCCACTTTCAATATATTCATCATATATACAGGGTGTACCGGTACAGCAGCGATAAACTTTCAGGGTGTGTAGGGGGTACAGAGACGACTCGGAATCACATAGGAATGCAGGGTCCCAGACGCTTTCCTGACGCGGTAGGGACGACACAAAAATCAAGAAAGAAAGGACACGAACGGGGTGAGAAAACGTGTATTATTCGGAGTACAGCAACAATACAAGTCTTTGCCTGGTGTACACGATAGATATCGCTACGTAAACCGAAGTAAAAGATGACGGTGCATGCGCACACGCGGTTGTGGCTGGCGCGCTGGCTTTGAAGCTTCATTATGACTACCGACAGATTGGTAGTAGGATGGAAGACTACACGGCAGCTGAGCTCGCTAATATGCATCTGGCATACGGGGCAGCTGATTGCAACGGACGAGCCGCACAACGGTTGTACTCCCAACGTTACCCCAATAGGTGAACTCCCCATCGCGCCCACTTTGCACGCGTGCACCAGAGATTGTCCGAGAGAGGATTTTTCTTCGCCATGGCCCCACAGGCACGTGAGCGATCAGCAAGGACGCCAAGGAACGAGGAGGTAGTGCTGGATGTGGTACAAAACAATCCCAGTACCAGTACGCGGCTACCGCTCGTCAGGTCGGGATGTCCCATATGAGCGTATGGCGGATCCTGCAGACTAATGCCATGTACCCCTATCACATCCAGCGCGTGCAGTTACTGTGCCAAGACGATTTTGCTCCCCGATTGGCCTTTGCACGCTGGTATTTAGAGATGTGCGCAAGAGATCCCCGTTTTCCAGACACCGTTATGTTCACCGATGAATCAACCGTCACGCGGGAAGGACTTTTTAATTCCCATAACACCCATGTGTGGTCGGAGGGGAACCCACATGCAACAAGAACCCGTGCAGCCAAGGAACGGTTTTCCGTAAATGTATGGGCAGGCATCGTAGGAGATCACCTCGTCGGGCCGTACTTGTTGCCCGACGTCTGACGGCTGCACACTATCTGGTCTTCTTTCAGCAGGTATTGCCGCAGTTATTGGATGACGCACACGTATCCGCTGCTCCCTGTTTTTCCATGTGGATTTAGCATGATGGGGCCCCCACCCATTACAGCACTGCCGCGCGTCGCCACCTGAATGCAACGTATGGCCAACAGTGGATCGGTCGGGGTGGTCCCTTGCATTGGCCCACTCGATCTCCAGACCTCACTTGCCTTGATTACTTCTTATGGGGATACCTAAAATCAATGGTGCACGAAACTCCCGGAAAAAAAAAAAAAAACACAGTGTCGAAGAACTTGTTGCTCGCATCGTGGCAGCTGCTGGGCACGTCCGGGACACGCCCGGTATTTTCGCTAACGTTCGTTCGTCAATGCGCCGCATATGTGAGGTTTGCATCGCGGCCCGGGGTCGTAATTTCAAATACCTACTTTGATGAACATCTTTGTCTCTTTATGTTGTTTTTCTTTGTATTTTGCTGTAAATTCGAAAAATACATATGTTTTCTCACCCCGTTCGTATCCTTTCTTTCTTGATTTTTGTGTCGTCCCTACCTGCTAGGAAAGCGTCTGGGACCCTGCATTCCTATGTGATTCCGAGTCGTCTCTGTACCCTCTACACACCCTGAAAGTTTGTCGCTGCTTTACCGGTACACCCTGTATTTAAATATATATATGATAATAAATTGTGCAGTACCAGGTCCAACCAAAATAACATACAGTTTGAAGCAAATAATGTCTAATATAATGTAAAGTGAGCTAATAAGTGCGATGGCACGTTATTTTTCGTTGATTTAAAGCTTCGTAAGTTTCTTGACGTGCATTAGCCTTTTGAACTTTCGATTAAATTAAAATTGAGTGTTTGTATTTCTAGTTTAAATATTCGGATGGCACCTTCCTTCTGTATTTCTACTTTATCCAATAATAATGGGGCGGGATGCAAATTTTGATTTCTATTTTCTCTACTGGAGAATGAGTGTAGAAAAATGAATTACGAAAAATTTAATGAATTACGGTTAGATTTAGACTCGCTGGACAAACTTTAGTATATATATAATATATATATATATATATATATATATATAGAAGGAAAAGGCCAGTGTTTTGCTCTTGTTCGTCAGAGCCTGTGTCGAGAAATTTTGATTTTTTGGCCCAATTAGAGCAAATATTAATTTGTGTGTATGTGGATTTTTCCCTTCATATAACTTTCCTATTTTCTCTTATCTAAAACTCAGAAGCAACAAAGAAAATGTTTCAGTGTAATAACCAAAATCAGGCAGAAATCCAATACTTTTATTTCAGTCGTAGGAAATATCGTTTGGGAACGAGAAGATAAATATTCTTTACAAAAATAAAGCCACCCAATTTACTTTCGCAGAAAATTCATAGCAACAAACCGCAATCTGACAGGAATGTTGGCTTAAATAAGGGTTCTAAGTGAAACTACTTATTGTTTTTCTTTTAACTGAGTTTTTCTTCCATGCATACAAAAATCAGTAGAATAATTTTTCAGGTCCCAAAGTAATAATAAGCTATGGTTATTTTATTTTCTTGTTTTGAGTATTTCAGAATGGAGTTTGAGTTACTGGTTTTGATATTATTATGTCATTCGATAGTGTTAATGTGAGTCTTTTTTCCGAATGGCTGTCATTTTAGCCTATATCTATTTTTATTTCTTAAAAAAATATAAAATGGTCCATAGAGGTCTTTGAAAAGGATGTAATAAGTGAAGATGAGTGTGATACAAACTGTGACCGTTATCAGAGATTTATTTTGCCAATGGAAAATTTTCCGTGAAACTACACGTAAGTCTTTAAATATATTTAATGTAGGTTAAATATATTTAATGTAGGTTCAGGGTTATACAAAGCAAACCTTCTTGCAATATGGTGTTACTTAATGCCATACATAATAACCTGTCAGTATTTCTTGATGATTACCATTTGGAATGTAAATAGTTTTACGCTGTCTGTCTCTTTCTTATTTTCATTTTGAGTTACTTAGTATTTGTGTTTGTCATGCGTTGTTTTTTAAACATTGGAAGTTTATTTTTTAAAAAAAACTAATTACCAAGCTTAACTTTGGAGTATGAATCAATGACGTGGAATATTTTAGAATGGATGATGAAAATTACTTAAGCGTGAACAAAGGAAGCTTTTGGAAGTATAATAAAATTAGGAAGGTAAAAGACAATTACACTTTTAGTAAAAGTCAACACTACAGAAGCTATTTATTTTACATAAGTTAAAACCTGCACACAAAAATATTAACTGGAGAGACTTGCTTTGTACAAGTCAACACAGAGTACAAATAAACAATGAATAGATCACGATATGACTTAAATAATTTAACGTAATTTACATGTTATATGAACGTAGTACTGACATTAAAAACACGTACCGTCAAGTTCGCCGCCAACTTTGTACCAGGAACTCAACTTCTGCCACGACAACTTTTTACATATAAGAGCTTTTCAGCGGTTGTCGAGGTGTAAATAGAGCTTCTAAAAATATGCAAGTGAAACACAAGCATGCAGAAGGTGCAAAAAGAAAGATGTTGTTTTTAAATTAAACCTATACCTTTATTTTTATGAAAATATAAATTCCAAACGGGGATTACATTGTTAAATATTGTTCCTGCATTCGCATAAGAGTTTTGTGTGAAGCAAATATTTTTAAGTATTCTAGATTCCTGGTAAGTTTAATGTTGTATTTCTAGGTAAATAACCCTTTTCTTTTGATGAGGCACCATGTCAAAGATAGCTAAAAACAAGAAAACACGCGTTACGACTTTGGGCTACTAATTTTCATAACTGAAACTATTATTTCAATAGTTAGTAAGATATGGCTAAGATATTGGGTTCAAAAGTTAAAAAATATATACCATTTAAAGACTGGTGAATTGTTATGTGTTTCTATTAAAACTTTAGAAACTAACCATTTCTGACAGTTTCCAATTATGAATATCTGAGTGAGAATTCATTTTGCCGGGCGAACTCAGTATGCTTCGAACGAGAAAAACCTTTTAGAAAAAAATTTCACTGTTTAAACGATGTAGAAATAATTGAATAAAAATACCTTATGGTTTTATATCTTACCTACTGAAATACATCGATCACCATTCATAGATAAAAGGATCTATTTTACTAAGCTACTGATGTTAAGTTCAATTTGCGTAAACGAGGTACACCCTCTGAAAACCCTAATATTTGATTAGATACTTATTGTTCAACACCTTTACTGCATATTATTATCACGTAGGAATATGCTAAGTAACTGATTATGAATAATTCATTTACTTCCAAGAATATAAAGCAGAAAACAATTCGGTTATTCTGCGTAATGACATAACATGTAAGCCAAAATCATATTTTATTTAAAAGATTTACAACTTCCCCCTTTTTTATTGTTTATAACTTGAGCAGAATAGGTTTTCCTCCGAAGACAAATGTAAAGAAAAAGGTTTTTAGGATATTGCAAAATATTGATCAAAATAAGAAAAACAATATATATTAACAAATCCATCGTGGCTGTACATCGTGTGCAGGAATAAAAACGGCATACACATGATTCGTGCTTTTAAAAAACCCATTCGTCAGTGCAAAAAAAAATTGGATCGATGCATAATCTACAAATTATCTCAAAAAAGCAACATTAAAACGCATTTAATTTTTTTATGTATTTCAATACTTTACAGGAGTTATGAAGAATATGAAGTATTTTCATGAACATTCTTGAATTTTAACAAATATGGTTTTTTAAAAGTTCTCTTTTTTTGCTTGAATATTTAAAAGAAAATCTTGCCCCTAAGCTCTGATGACTCATCCTCCTTCTCCTTACATTTCATGAGTTCATAAATGGGATCTACGGCTGTATCACGCGGTCTCACTCTCCTTTACTTCATCTTCATCACTCTTTGCGGTAGCAACCGTACCTACTTCTTCGGTTATTTTTTCTTTATCGGTAAAATATGTTCGAAGCTTGAATCAATTGCGTCACACCTGCTCCCCCAACGATAATTTCATTTGCATTACTTTCTCACCCTAAATTTACTCAATCACATTTAGTCATTTCCTGTAACGACAAAACCTGTTTTTTTTTTTTTTCAATTTTTGGGCAAAATTATTCTCCTTTGGTATCTTTTTAACTTGGCTATCCGCCAAAGCTATTTATTTTTTGACTGCATCCCAAGCACCTTTTAAATCATAAGCGCTTTCCTGAATCTTATAGATTTTACAAAACCTATCGAGTCCTTCATCAATGGTTTTCAGGATTGTTAGGCTTGATACTTTTTCTTGAAGGAAGCAAATGCTCCCTGGTCCATGTACTAATAAATGTCGGGACGTAGTTCGTAAAAAACATTTTGATACGTTAAAATAGTATTTAAATTTTCTTCTCTTTTCTTGCAAAATTTATATACTCTAGACCCCTTCTCCAATACTTCACAACTTTTCCAATACCACTTTTACGCTATATTATAGCGTAAAAGGCAGTTTTATATCTGAGACTTCAAAACCAGTTTTTAAAATGGCAAAAAAATATGCTAGCCTTTGTTGTTTTCATTCTTTCCACGAGGTTGTAAGTCGTCCCAGATACAAACTTAGCCACAGCGAAATAGAAGTTACGTTACCTATTTCATCAACACGTTTAGAATTAAATGGAAATACTCGAAATGTTATATACGTTAAATTTAACTCAAGCTCAAAATTATGAAGAAAAAAAAAGTCCACAAATAATTAGTTCTTTTTTTTTTTTTTTTTGGATACTTCTATATAAGCAAAACTTAAAATCTAGAACAAGCTCTGATTTTCTAATCGCACAGATAGGAAATTTTATTTCATGCAGCCTTCTGTTTAGCACAACTTTAATAAACAATTATTTTTGCATTTGCTAAATAGTGCTCTCTATGAATTAACTAGAAACAAACAAGTTTAACATTTTCCGTGGTTGTATAATTGTTACCTATGAAAGAAGATTTAATTTCTGCAAAATGCCCAGACAACTTGTGCATACTTTTCCTTTTTTTTTACTTTTTATTTCTTTATTTATTATTTTGTAAATAATTTTGTATGATGCTCAATCTATTTTTGCGGATGGGACCATTTGTACGCATACATTTCCACTACAATTAAAGAGCTTTAACTTTTTAGCTTTTAATATTTACATTTTTGAATGTAACTAACCTTCGGCTATCTTAAAATAAAATATGAAGTGTCCATACATTTCAAAAATATTCATTTGTGTATGTTGCGGGACAATGTCCCACCCAGAACATGCTCAAATTAATACTTTTTATATAATAAATTAATATATACCTACAAACCGTTTTTTCCAGATACTTGATACTTTGTATTATGATACTTGATGATAACTTACATTCAAAAATATAAAAATTACAAGCTAAAGCAGCGGTCGGCAACCTAAATTGACTGAAGATCTACTTTCCAAGTTCGGCGAACACCAAGATTGACTCGGAGGATGGGGGGGGGGGGGGGGATAATATACACTATTAATAGGGCATGTCAGGATTGCGCCTGTCTTCAAATTGTTAATTCTTGTCAGAACAACTTTTGATGCTTATAAAATACCTACTTTAAAATTTCTAAAATAATGATTTGTTAACACTTAACTAGCATCAAAATTATACTAATATATTATTTCTTTTCAATTTGATTTTTTTAAAAAATGTTAGTTTTTTTTTAGCTAACACACGCATGTAAAATGCAGTTACATTATTGAATTAACTCTCGCCGAGAGCATCGTTATTGTGACGACTGACATTCCATATTATTGGAAGTTTTTTTAGGTCCGGTGAATGGTCTGACAAACTAATAAACATTTTCTGAAGGGAAAATAAATTCGCCTTCCAATTGAAAAGTTATTTTGTTATTTTTTTAAACTATAAACTGATCAAAATGCTGTCGCGATCGACCGAAAATGGGCTCGCGATCGACCGGTCGATCGCAATCGACGGGTTGCCGACCACTGAGCTAAAGGTTAAGATTCTTTAACTGAAGTGCAAATATATGCGTACAAGTGTCAAACACGCAACTATGGAATGAGCAATATATGAGTCGTCTAGATTCAAAAACAGATACATCCACTTTTTTTCGATTTCAACTTTTTAACTTTCTAATAGTTTAATCTTCATTTGGTGTTAATTTTTTAAGTTTCTAAAGCAACTACATCATGCTAAAAAGTGTGTTTGAAATGTGCCGGTTAGTTACAAAACAAAATCCTCCCCATCGACCATTCTTGTCAGCTCTTCTTTTTTTCCATCCAAATATCTTCCAAAGAAAAATTATTTTTGTGTTAAAAATTCAGCACGTTAAAAGTCTATATTAGTGCTATTAGCGAGAAATTCGAATTTCTTAAATATTATTTTTTTGCCAGCCGTGAAAAATTTCATTTTTTGGATATAGCTGGTTTTGAAACTAGACGACTCATATTATTATTTTTATTATTAAGTTTGGGCATCATAATTTGATAATATGCAATCGCCATTTAAAAAAAAAACATGCTAAATTAAGTACGTCTTGAAGTATTTCATCATTTCAATTTAAGGATTTCAAAAATAAGTGAAAAGCAAGTTATTTCAAAAACAACAGTGGAATTTTACAAATACACATATATTACGACTAAACCTAAATAAAAACTTTAATGATCTATTGTAGCTGTTTATACATTTATCTTTAAGTAGCCCTTTCTTTAAATTATTAACACCTTAAGTATACAGTTTGTTAGCCAATTTTTCTGTAAGTAGAGATTGAAACCTGTAAATAAAGATTGAAATTCAGTTAACATAACTGTATTTCTTAAGCAGAATGTAAAAATAAACATAGTCATAGAACAGTTAAAGCTCCGCGAATGATCTCGATAAATTCATTTGACGGGGTTAACGAAATTCAGGCCACATAAATGACATTTTTATGATCGCATCCGTGTAATTTTAACTGGTGCGTCTCCGATGTGGAATTTAGGGAACAAATCTTAATTTTTTATTTATAAATTCAACTTCAAATATCCCTATCTTAAAATTTTTAACGCCTTTTATGTGCATATAAAATGTGTCGGCCATTTTTTCTGTACTTTCTTAGTAGAGAACAAGGATCAAAACCATAACCTGCGGAACGTGAAGAAATTCAGTTAACCTATCGGGATTGCGTGAATGCACAAAAATTAACAGAGACGCAGAACAGTTAAAGCTCCGTGACTCATCCCGATATGTTTGAGAAGCTATCGTCAAGTCTACTCAGGCAACATAAATAACATTTGAGTGTAATTTTAACTGGTGAGAATCCGATTCGAAATACAGGGGAATTATTCATAAGAGTTTTCTTTATTGCTGATAGCATTTTATATTTTGTTTTGTATAATGTTTCAGCGAATTTTGAGTAAGAAAATCATTGTTAAAATCTCAAGTAACTACCAAAATAGCTCCTTTCATCTTCTGATGGTAAAACGAATGAAGGTGAAAATAGTAACATAAAGACATTGTTTTGCTCTAAATTTGCTCCTATTATCAATGTCTCTTTTCCCAATGTTACTGTGTTATTCATATACTGAGAAACCTATCGAAGTTAAATAAAAAAGGTTCAACAACGTTCTGAGAAACGTACCATAATATATTACTTCTAATATTTTGTGGCACAAACCATTTGACGTGTAACGTAAATACGTATTTTGCTCTAAATAAAACCTGTATCCGTATACTAAAAGATCTATCGAAGTTAAATAAAAAAGTCAAACAACTTTCTGAGCAAACGTACTTATTAATTTTAATATTTTGCGGCAAAAAGTGAAAAGCTTCAATGAAATTGTTTCGATTGAAACAACGGCACGCAAACTGTTTAAATACTTAAATTTCAAAAAAATTCAATTGCGAAGGTTTTTATCTAGAATTGAAAAAGAAATGCTTATAAGTCCACGTGAAAGCAAGAAGCTTAATAAAAATATTTATGAATGTAGATATGATATCGATCACTTACTTTGTTTACTATTAAACAGAATGTTTCTGGCAAAAAAGTTATTTTTAGCTGAATGTTAACTTCTTTCAGGAGCTTAAATCTTTGAATAATAAATTACTTACTGGAGATATTTTATAGAATGCAAACTAGAAAAAAACCGCGTTTTTACACTGTTATAAATAATGCAGCCAGGGCATTGAAAACATATTTTTACGACCTTTAGCGGTGCTATTGCATTTCACATAGTACATGTATTTTAGATAGAACAAGCAGACTCGTCTATAACTATACGAGCCTTCTTCCCCATATGCACTAACATCAAATTCATGATGTCTTCGCGCCTCTCTTCTTTAGCTTAATTATTTAAAATGTACCTTTTTCAACGGTTAATACCACATTCATTCATTTATTCATGTATTCGTTCAGTCATTCTCTCATTCATTCATTCATTCATTCATGCATTCGTTCTCTTATTCATCATTTATTCATGCATTCGTTCAGTCATTCTCCTCATTCATTCATTTATTCACTCACACTTATGTATTTGTTCATTCATTCTCTCATTCATTCTTTTATTTACTCACTCATTTATGTATTTGTTCATTCATTCTCTCATTCATTCTTTTATTTACTCACTCATTTATGCATTTGTTCATTCATTATGTCATTCATTCATTTATTCAAGCACTCATTCATGTATTTGTATATTCATTCTCTCATTCATTTATTTATTCACTCATTTATTCATCTCTTCATTCTCTCACTCAATCATTCAATCATTCTATTAGAAATGTCCTTAAAAACCCAGATCATAAAATGGCATGGGAAGATAGGCTCGTTTAGTTCTGGATAAACTTCGTTCAGTACATGTTATACGTCATAAGATCCTTCTGACAAAGTTTGTTCCAAGCAAATGCGCCAATTAAATCCGGGTTTATATAGGATTCAAATTTTCCCGTAGATGTAAATATATATATATATATATATATATATATATATATATATATTTATTTTGAACTACTATCCAAAATTTAACGAAATTTATCAAAGTTAAAATTCACTTTAAAAGATGATTCAAATAAGCTTGTTCAAAGGAACTTGGATTTTATGTCCAGCGTTATTAAAGTTTGCTTCATTTTTCCCCTGATACCGCTGATGTTAAGATTTTTTGAACTGTTAAAAATTGAAGGAAAAGTTATTAAAATCAAAATAAAAAATATATAAGTAAAGGGGGGCCTCACCGATATCTTTCGAATGCAAAAAACAAAAATCTTTCAATTCGGACAGTTCCTTCGAGAGTTATGGGGGTAAGAAACAGATCGACCAGTCATACATTTTCCCCATTTCAAAACCATACCTTATTTTTTTTATTTTTCAATCTTTATTTAATTACCCTGGTAGAAATTTTATCATGAAATTACGGTTAAATAACCGGCAGCAGTCTGTACATCTGATTCACCGTTAAATTTACGGTTTGGAACACTTTTCTATCTTTACGGGACCTAAACAATTTCCAATCAGCTTGGTTAAAAAGCCGTAAATACAAAAGTTCACGGTTTTATAACCATTTAAAAATGGTTTCAAAACTAAATTTTTACTGCTTTTGAGCCATTTCGAGGCGTAGAAACCGTAAACGATGCGTGCGGGAATTGAACCCTGGTGTACGGAATACCAGCCTTGCGCTCTAGTTTTTCGGCCATCTACACCACGTAAAGCAGCCGTTTATTTATCAATAAATCTTCTTTTCCAACAGGCAAACTGCCTTAAAATAGAGATTTCAGTTTTTGATTGGATCCAAAGTCATTTTTGGGCTAAATTTACTGTATATTGACGAAAATAATTTTATTTGATGCAAAAATTAAAATACAAACAAGCTACAGAAGCTGAAATTATGGGTTCGCTCATTCGCAAACAGTTCGGGAATCCGATGTCTCCAATTTTTGATTTACGTGTGTATGTGTTTCTATTTAGTAACCACTGCTTAAGCCAATTTTTTCTTCTTTTTTATATACACATGCAGATTTGAACTGATAAATCTTTATCCATATTTTATCAACAACGTACGACGGTAAGATTCCACAACAAAGATGGACGCCCGATTATGGTTAGTTAAACTGTCTTTGGGAGAAACAGAGAATAAACGATTTTTTTTTTTTTTCACAATCAGCGATTTGAGTACCATATTTTTACTGGTTATTCGACTGTTGTAATTAAATATTGTAAAAAAACAATCAAATAAATGGTTATATTGCTATTTTCTTACGGACATTTTTAACAGTGTGAAAAACATACAATAGGGTATTAAAATAATTAAAGTAACATATTAAGCAGCTTATACACAAGTGTATCAAACGACTAAAATGGGAAATGTTGATGGACTGCAGCTATGTGCTGATAGTAGAACCAGAGGTCATTGTTTTAAGCTTTTCAAATCTCAGGCTAATCTTGAAGTTAGGAAAAATTACTACTTCAATAGGGTTATAGGCAATTGGAATAGTTTACCAGAAGCGACTGTTAATTGCAGCGGGGTAAAAACGTTTAAGAAATCTCTTGATGTTCATTGGGGACTGCTAAATTGACTAGGACCAGCATATCTGGGCCCTGAGCCTGTTGCTGGTCGTCACTTTTGTATTTGTATTTGTATTTGTATTAATCAAATTAAAAAAATCACACTCACAGAAACATATATACCACGTGTAAAAGGAAGAAGTTACCGCTGTTCGATTTTATTCTTCGGTCTGCGTGATATACAGGCACATAGTACATAGAGCATATTCACTTAAAATACATCGCGTAAATAAAAAATTGTACAGTCTGTTTGCCATGAAATACTAACAAAAATAGTGTTTTATAAAAGCCAATCAAAGAAGGCTTTCTTAAACATAACTTATAATTACATTTTATTTATTTTAGTTATTTATTATTTTGTACTATTCGAACGATTCCTGAGATGGAACCACCTTAAAGTACAAAATTTCCTGGCATTAAAAAAGTGCATGCACTATAGTATGGCTATTATTAATAAAATACATTTCAAAAAAGCATTTTAAAAACGTCAGCAATAATTTCAAATTTATTTACTCTTCCATATGAAATTTATTTTACGCTTCACGTCGTAGGAAACGCGAGGAACAAAACATTTTGGAAAAATTAACACAATAATGTTATTTTATCGCCACTGCAACAAACTAGTGCTATTAGTAAAATCTGTATTTTGATAACTGTTCTTAAACTCTTTTCCTGCTTTTGGTCAGTTTTAAAATATTTTAAAGACTTTTTTTGAGCATAAAATTTAAAGACTTTTTTTGTGTGTGTGGCATCACCTTTTACATCTACCATAGTTTTTCGGTTATGGGTCATTTTTAGATGAAATATGAAATAATTCCAATGATTTTGCCCATCATATTGTACTTCTCTTTAAAATATATCCCTCATAGCACATGGCAAAAAATTCTAGTTTGACCTTTAAAAAAAAATAAATTAAAAAAAACTAACTGCAACCAACGTTTGGTACTAAAGTTGAACCATTACAATGGTTCCTAGTTTCACATTCTTTGTGAAACCAGACCAATACAATGGTTCAACCTAGTGCCAAATGTTGGTTGTAGCTTAAATTTCACATTTTTTCTTTCTTTGTTTCAGTGTAAGGTTGAACTAGGTTTCTTGCAGTACGTAACAGAGCAAATAGAAGCAAAATTTTGGAAAGGAACTACAGTTTCCTAACACTAAGAAAATATATATGTTTTATTTTAATAGGAGAATCATTGACTTTTGAAATTAAAAAAGAAATGTCAATAACTGAGTCAGTTTTCTTTAAATATGCACCAATCACGTATGTAGATGTCGAAGGACTCTCCATATATGAAAATACGGATTTAGGACAAGAGATGTTCTTTCTCATTTGAAAATATCAAAAGATATAAACTAATTCAGTGCAATTTTTTTTTTTTTTTTTTGTTATTTTAGCAATTAAGATATACTTCAAATCTTAATGAAGATGTATTGTAGTAACCTTTATTATTAGGTGTCAATACATTTGTAATTTAAGATAAAATTGAAATTTGCATTGCACTGTTAAAAATTTCCGTAATGAAATAGTAAAAGAACCATTTATTTGATTGTTATTTTACCATATTTAATTACAACAGTTGAATAACCATTAAAAAGATGGTACTCAAACTGCTAATTGTGAAAAAAATCGTTTATTATCTGTTTATCCTAAAGAACGTTTAACTAACCGTAATTTTCAAGCGTTCAATAAGAATCGGACGTCCATCTTGGTTGCGAAACCTTACCGGTCGTACGTTGTTGTTAAAGTAAGGATAAAGATTTATCAGTTCAAATGTGCATGTGTATATAAAAAAAGAAGGAAAAAAAAGTAGCTTGAGCAGTGGTTACTAAATAGAAACACATACACACGTAAATCAAAAATTGGAAACATCGGATTACCAAACTGTTTGCGAATGAGCGAACAAATAATTTGAGCTGATGAAGCTTGTTTGTATTTTAATTTTTGCAGGAAATAAAATGAGTTTCGTCATTATACAGTAAATCTTGACGGAAAGTGACTTTGGATCCAATCAGAAACTGAAATCTCAATTTTAAGACAGTTTGCCTGTTGGAAAAGAAGATTTATTGATAAATAAACGGCTGCTTTACGTGGTGTAGATGGCCGAAAGACTAGAGCGCAAGGCTGGTATTCCATACACCAGGGTTCAATTCCCGCACGGATCGTTTACGGTTTCTACGCCTCTGTAAATCATGTTTTACATGCTTCACATTTTCTCCCGCAAGAGGGCAGTACGATTGACAATTTGTCTTTTTCCTGATTGCACTACGTGACAGCACGTGACTAACACGTCATAGCGTGGAACTTCGAAATCTTTTTTGACTCTCCCCGATTTGTTGTGTGGTGTGAAGAGGTGACAATGGCATGCTCTCCTAGTTTTGCTTGGAAGAGACGCAGGAAGAAATATGTTTAGTCGATTATGTCTTCAAAAAAATGCCTCGATGAACTGAAAATGAGTATATGGACATGTTACGGCGTTGCTGAGGAGAATTAAATAGAAACGATTTTCGGATTAAGAGTAAAATATAGACCGATGCCTCAAGATTGAAAATTTGGAAGAAGATCAAGTATGTTTTTCTGAAACAGAAATATGATGAGCTCACTGCACGTGGTGCAACAATTCAAGATCGAGTTTTCGTCTATCTTTTGATGAAGGAAGTATTGTAGCCATCTTTCATAATTACAGTTCCATCTAAAAATATGATTCTCATAAGAAGATTTTAAAAAATATCTTACAATATATTTAATTATTATTTTTGAACTGTATTAGAAATTTAAAACAGCTTATCCGGAACTCTATCCATCTTTGATAATGCATCGCCACTTACGAAATTCATCGCTCATTGTGGTTTATTTCATAATCAATAATTTTAATATATTTGTTTTATTTTTTATGCAATTTTAATACGATTTTAGTATGGTGCACCAACTATGTTCAATTCTTCACATTTTCATATTTATCAACGTATCCAGCTTGGCCAAGCAAATTGCAATTGTTGTCTGTAATTATGGAAATAAATCAATTCGGTAAGTCATGAAAATTTATGTATTTTTTTTCCTGTATATACAATGCATGTTCATGTATAAACATTTTCATGGACACACCATTTTTAGTTACTTTAACATTTTAAATTAATTGGTGTATTTTCCATTTTAAAGGTGTCATTTAATTATCTAATTTTAATTATTTAAAAAAAAACAAATTTTTAACATTTTAAAAGCACCAACCACACAAGTATATTTTTAACAGCCTCTAAGATTCTATGCCTCGAAATGGTTCAAAAACGGTAAAAATTTTGTTTTGAAACCATTTTTAAATGGTTATAAAACCGTAAACTTTTGTATTTACGGCTTTTTAACCAAGCTGATTGGAAATGGGTCAGGTCCCGTAAAGATAGAAAAATGTTCCAAACCGTAAATTTAACGGTGAATTAGATGGACAGACTGCTGCCGGTTATTTAACCGTAATTTCATGATGAAATTTCTAACAGTGTGGTGTTCCTATTTAATTATTCAAGCACATTTTCTACTCAGAGAACTCTTTGCTGTTTTTAAGACTTATTTTTATATCTTTAAGATTAATTTTAGGCATCTTTATGTCATCAGAATTTTATTATTAAAAATACTGCATTTATATCTATTTTAACTCTTAAGTAGTCAGTAGTTTAATAAAATGGTCAATGGTAGGAAATTTTATCTTTTGTCCCACTAAGGCAATCTTTCCTCGAATCTTGCAGATAAAGCCTGGTGCGCTGTAGCTAATGGCGCAATGGATTGTATCATTCTACTTCCGATAATTTCTGATGCGTTCCGATTTGATTTGGTACTTGTTAAGTGGATTCCCTCTGCTCATTGGATTTTCGCAGAATACTCTAATTCAAAGTGTCTTCCGTTGAGCGGCGTACTTAAAAGACATAAACGTGCGTGTAATTCATCACGGATAAATATACATACTCGTAAATTATTATGGCGCAGAAAAATTGCTGAATAAATTGCTTGCAATCAATTTCTGGTTTGATCCATGGAGTATGAAATCTTACATCTTGAAGTTTCCCTATCTACGTTTTTTTTTTCTTTTTTTTTTTTTTTTGCATTGATACTGGGATTCTTTGCAACGAAACAATTGTAACAATTTGTTTTGAAACTTCTTTTCTTAGTGTCATAACGTTGTACTCTCGCATTCAGTTTCCAGACAGATCTGAACATTTATTCAAGATGAGTAAAAGTAACGTGAAAAGACGCAAATAAAAGGTTAAAAAGGGCAGACCTATTTCAAGGGCAACTAGGCATTACCCTTCATCAGTACCAAGAGTATAAATAAAATACTAGTGTGACAAGAAGTGTAAATATAAGGTTTGAATCCCTAACCCCAGTGTACGGAACTATTTAAGGAAGCACAGTACCACTTTTCAAATTTTTTTTCGTTTAACAATCATATGAAAAAAAATGCATGAATTTAACTCTAATTATGATCAGAAGTAAAATTTAAAAGTAGAACCTCATTGTGACCAACCATTAATTTAAAAATTAGAAAAAATAAACTTGTTTTCAATTTTTTAAATTGCTTATAGCTTTCTCAGTTATATCTTTTTTCAAAAGATTTTTTTCTTTATAAATCTTTCAAAACATTCTAAAGAATAAAAGTTAGCATGGAATTAACTATCTAAAATTTAGTTGAATTTTAATATTTATCTTTTCGTTAAATTCTCGAAAAAAATAACAAAAATCCGAGAATTCATATTCAACAATTAAATAAAAATAAACTGTAAACTTTAGAGTCAAAGCCATGCTTATATCTGTTAAACATACTCCGTGGATGCACGCAAAGTTTCAAAGCTGCACCTTTACTTGAAAAAAAGCCTTAGGGATTTTACCACACGTTCAGAAATACAAAGCAGAGAACAATGCGTTTAAAGATTTTAAATGCAGAATGAAAGCATTTAAATCATTTACAAAAACTGGAATATCTTTTAAAGTATTTCTCACATAGGTTTGAAATTTTGCCTGAGGCTTGTAGTTGCTCAATGTGGTACAACTACTATTTCAACTTCAAAGTTCAAAGCCCATTTTCAACAGCTCAGGGTTACCACACCGAATTCGGACCTTCGTCCATTCTTCTACCTACAGGTTTCAGAGGTTCAGTGTATAAGTTTATAAGGCTGTAATGTTCTAGATGTTTATATTTTTATATGTTTTATTTCATTTACTCTGAAACGAGTTCTAAGTTTTAGTATAGTTCAATTTCGATGCATTGGTCAAGTCTTATTTAAGAATACAGCCACACTCTACATACATAAAGTAATATGAACATGTAGGCACATAAAAAGTTATTTTCTTCCTCAGTAAATCCATTACGTAAATCGAATGGACTACCTGTACTTTTTTCGCAGAAAATATCACGTGGGCTCGTAAAAACCTGCAATAGATAAATAAAAAGCTTTCGGAATCGTAACTCAGTAATACAATAATTTACAACTGCAAACTCTTGCAGATGTATATTTGACAAGCTGCTTTTTGAATACATTTAATGTTCAAATTCGACACTAAACTTACTCGTAGACGTTCAAACATTTTTACTTTCGAAAATGTCCCCTTATAAAAGTAAGTAAACTTCTCGAAATATCAAAAATGCTTTTGAAAGAAAGAAAAAGAAAAACTTGTCGTGAGAATTGCATAATGAGAGATATTTTAAGGAAATGGAAGATATGTATATTTTTCCCCATATCGAGGACTAGTTATAAGAGTTTGAAGGAACGACATAACGCTGTTTAATATGTTTTCATAATTAGATTTTTTTCCTCAAATGTTGAAACTATCTCTTAAACCCACAAGAGTTTTTGCTTTTTTTTAGTGACAATTTTTATAAACGCGCTTTTGTAGCTTGGCCACATGAAGGTTTGTTCAGAATCCTGAAAATATATACACTGTAAAAAAACCATTATAATGGTTGAACTATAGTACCAAATGTTGCTAACAACTACATTCCCCTCCCCCTTTTTTTCGTGAAAGGTTGAACTAGATATTTTTACACCGCTGGAAAGGAGCAGGTTGGTGTAGATTTGTTTTTAGTTAAAGTTTTTTAGTAAATTTTGCACTATTGGAAAATTCATACACACTTCAATGTGCAATTTCATGAAAATGCACTTCACAGCTCATTAGGAGCTAAAAAACAATTTTTTTGGTGAAAAAGTAAGTTCTTGATTTATATTAAGCACTGATTTACAGAGTTTTAACTCGAAATTTATTTTTAAATGGGATAGTATGGTAGAAACCAAATATAATTACTAAATGTTTTTGTATTCACTTTTGCTCTGCATGGTTTTAATTTACTAATGTAAATTAAATCAACGAAATACGACCAAACACGATGATAAATAATTCACTCAATGGGGTGGGGATATGTGTACTAGCCAGGTTCAGCTCTCAGTGGTGAAAATATTAGTTTAATGAGTAGAACATCTGGAAAAGCAGTGTCAGAAGCATTTTTGACACAAAAACCAATGAGTTTGAAATTGAAGAAGTTGAAATAATTCAAAAAAAACTTACATCAAGGTAAGAAAATTGTTATAGTCAGTTTTCTTATACGTAACATGGTGAGAAACCGTATTACATTTTAGCAGCAGAAAATATTGAAGAAAGCTTATGTTACTTATTATCTAGTTTTCTAAGTGTGCAAACATTTATGAAAAGATTTTCGTTTTTTGTGTTTGTTTTGACAAATAATGTAACCTTACAAACAGGTTTGAGATTTTAAACCCATTTTTAAGATTAAACTGTTTTCCGAAATGCTCAAACAAAATTAAATAATACTTAGTAAATAAATTAAATTATTTTCACTTGTGTATTTTATCTTTACCGGATGATTTTTTTCCTTTGTAATTTTCCAATGTAATTCATCTTGTCTTTGTCTATACTAATCCACCATGTCAAGATTTTTTTTTCCACACTAGCTCCACCACATGGGCTACTGAGGACAAAAGAAAAAGCTAAAAAAATATTATGAACAACGATATTGCCAAATATTTTAAAATACCAACCGAATTGAAGGAAAATGTTTAAAGTCTTGTAAAAAAATAGTTGATGCATTAAAAACGTTATTTGATAGGCATTTTTGTAAAACTGATAAAAATTGTCCTCATTAGCTTCCGTTTTCCTGTACTGCTGAAAAGAAATGTTTTTGATGCATATTTTAGGATAAACTAGGATTTATGGTGGCTGTTGCACTGTCAAGTGAACCGTAAGGAATGAAATGACGCATAGGTTAAAAAAAATGTTTTTTTTTTTCACAACTAAAAGTGAACTGTATTTTTTTATTATTTCTGAAAAAGATAAATTAACATAAAAACTAATTTTTTAAACGTACGGTTCCTCGTGACGAAATACAACGTTAAACAACTATGAGGTATGGAACTTATCAGGTTCTCTATGAGGCCCTAGGGTACTCCTCTCCGCTCCTTCAAATAAAGTTTTTTTCTATTTATTTATTTATTTATTTTAAATATGTGCGTAACTATTCAAGAAGAAGCAGATAAATTAACATAAAAACTAATTTTTTAAACGTACGGTTCCTCGTGACGAAATACAACGTTAAACAACTATGAGGTATGGAACTTATCAGGTTTTCTATGAGGCCCTAGGGTACTCCTCTCCGCTCCTTCAAATAAAGTTTTTTTCTATTTATTTATTTATTTATTTTAAATATGTGCGTAACTATTCAAGAAGAAGCAGATAAAAAGCAATTCATCTGAATACCATGTCACTAACATTTCAACTTCCTTCACGTCGTAAGAACACGATTGCTAAGTGAGTTTTTATCGTAAAAAACAACGTCGATCAACCCCTATATTAAAGCAAGCCTCAGACTGACCAACTAAATAGAATTTAACAATAAAAGTGAGAAACTTTTAAATAAACCAGAAAATTGACTCATTCATTATACTTTAAGTCCTTTACAAGAAGTTACTTATCAAATTACTTGCGCTTTTTATTTTTAAGAGCATGCGCTTTTTATTTTTAAGAGCATCTTTTAGCGATACCTCCTTCCTTCCATGGTGTGTTATTTTATTTTAAAGGAATTAGCCCTCTCAGTTTACAAAAAGGCTTTTAACGTATTTTCTGATCGAGCCATTTGCTAAAGCATCAAACTACCTTCAGCATCTACTACATGTTTCTTCATTACTTGAAATCTGTAGAAATTACTGTTTCATTATATTACTGATCGATTAAATTTATTTTTTATAATAATAAATGAAAAAACTTGTTAATAAGAAAATCGACTTTTCATTATAAACTCTGTAAGTATCTTTAGTATCTCTTACATGCTTCATGATTACTTAAAATCTAGGTTAATGACTATTATATTATATATTAGTGATGTATTAAGTACAATTTATTAATAATTATGAAATGCCCTTTTAAATAAACCAGAAAATATACTCATTCATTTCATTATGAGTAGGGGCCTTCATTAACCACTACATGTTTCTTTTTTACTCAAAATTTGTGCAATTACCGTTCTATTATAAACTCCAACACGGGGAAGATGAATTAATTTGGAATGATTAAATGTCTTTAGTAAAACCAGAAAAGGACTGTCAATAGTTAAAATTACTACAAGGTTATAAAATTACATCTCTGTAATGCCTAGTTTCATGCAGAAATATTGTAGCTCTTACAATAACACGAAAATATGTATAACATGCAGTAAATCTTTTAACAGTATATGGTAAAAAACACGAAAAATATGGATAGTAGTAATTCATATAAAACTTTAAGGATTAACATGCTATTTATTTTTTTATACAGGTGAAAAATATTTAAGATTCTATGCAGTACCTTTACATGCAACTGTCCAACGCCCATATAAAGATTTAGCAATTAAATAATCCATTTTATAAATTAGAAATACATCTTGAGCAAAAAGAATTTTCGCACATTGCTATATTCTCTCAGTGTTACTTTTTTAACGAAACTATTATCAAATTACTTGCGCTTTTGATTTTTAAGAGCATCTCTTAGTGATACTTTCTTCCTTCCATTGAGGGTTATTTTATTTTATAGGAACTAGGCCCTCTCATTTTACAAAAAGGCTTTTAACGTATTTTCTGATAGAGATTTTCGCTTAAGCACCAAACTTCCTTTTAACCGTGGGGAAGATAAGTAAATAAGTACAACTTCTTGGAAAGGACATTTTTCTCAGATTTTAACAAAAGTAGCATTTTGGGTATCTACATAATTCGAAGAGAGATAACTTTTGAGTAAATTTAATTGGTAAAACAAGTTGTATGAATCATTTAATAGAAAATTTGCCTTCCAAATTTGTTTCCCATTTTAAATAAAACACATATTTATATTTCATTACTGTATATGTTATTGTATTTGTACTTATTTTAATGGTATACGTATGCAGAGTTTTCAAAAAATACATTATATTAGCTCAGATACCTTTAGGAAAATAAAAAAAAAACAATAATATGTAGGTGAATTTGTCTAATCGGTTATAGTTGTAGGGATTTGAGGCAATGAAATGTTGAAGTATTTACTCTGTTTCCAGGGCCAACTTTATAATAACATTTTAATTATGTTACATAGCATGTAATTGGTTCCAGACAAAAAATAGTTAACCCTAAAGATCAAGCTGTATGATAATACAAGCCGTTTCCAAAATTTGATGCTCATGTTGCAATAGTTTGTGTTAAGTAATTTTTTATGCTATTATTTAATAATAAAAGTCCTACTATTGGTATTGTAAATATTAGTAAAGACTTACTAATGTTCATTGCAGTGTTAATTAATTTCATGTTAGGTTTTTTTTTAAATTTCAATTGATCAGTACAATTTGTCATGTGCATACGGGGCAAAGTCAAATATACAGTTATTTTCACTTCGTCCGTACATTAGTCATCAAATAACTAAATGTGTCTTTCATTTAATCATTCATTTAATTATTACAGTCGACGCTCGATATAACGACCATTTGAGTTCCACAGAAAAAGGCCTTTATAACGAGTGGTCGCTATACGGGGTAGGGGGAGAATCTGCATCATGCATGTTCAGTAGTTCCATTAAAATTGGTAATTCTTCAAAGATTCCAACTAAATGCTCAACTTATTTTTTATCATTGGAATTTAAGAAAAATTACCAGTGCAAAATATTAAACAGATTTTAAAGTAGAAAATATAGGAGGGAAAATTACATGCACATTTCTGGCAGCAGAACTTCTGAGCTGACATGACACCTGCCCGGACAGCATGACTCCTCTTATTTCGAAGAATTAACATTTGGAAAACCACGTGATTCAAACGACAAACTTCCAATATATCTGTCAGCCCCTTTTCCTAAGAAAACCTGAAATCCCACGTTTGCTCCCCTTCTTTTATTTCTGTACTGTGATGAGTGGTAAATCCCCCCCCCCCCCCAACACTGGAGACTCCACGCAGCTTGTCCATAAACTATAATCAAGTTAAAAATTTCGAAAGACGCTCTAATTGAAAAAAATACCAGAAACAGTGTCCACTGAATGCGGTCGCTGTCAGGGCCAGGCCCTGGGTCGCTGTATTGGATTAGGCAATACAGAACGGTCTTTATGCCAAAAGCAAATTAACATAGAGTTCATAGGGATAAAGTTGGGACTTTTACCAGTGGTCGTTATAATGGAATGGTGTTCATAATGTGTGGTCATTATAAGGAGCGTCGACTGTAATTCATTTATTTATTCGCTCGTTTTATCAATCATTCATTCATTTAGTTATTCACTATTTCATTAGGAAAACATTTCAAATTTTCACTATCATTTTAAAGAACAAATTTATTGCCTAAAATGAAAAATAATATTGCAAGATAAGTTCTATTATGAAATTCATAGTTCCCTCCTTATGAACTGTTATTTTCAAAATAATGTTCCACTCCTTATGAACTGTTATTTTCAAAATAATGTTCCACTCCTTATGAACTGTTCTTTTCAAAATAATGTTGTTCATTTTGAAATATAGAGTGGGCGTGCTTTTGTACGCAAGACAGACACCGGCTATGAGCACAATCTTGTAATTTAAAAAGATGTGGGGGAGGGGGTCTGCATTTGGCACATTTACTGCCACCGTGTTGAAATTAGTTATTGCTGCAATATAAATAGAATTACTTTACTGTTTAACTTAATGTGCGAGAAGCATCATTGTGGAAAACCACTTATTTGTTCGTTGAAAGTCCGCTCAGCTCCCCACATGATCAGGTGATTATAAAAGAAGCATTTTCATGTTGACATCAAAAATGCGCTTAGTCTTCTTTTATCTTTAGTCTATGCTTGTAGTAATGACTTAGAGAGGACAAATAGGCTTTACTTTCCTTCGGATTTTTTTTTTGTACAAACATAAATATCTGTCTTATCGGTTATATTTGATTCCAATAAATGTATGATATTTTGTTTTATAACGCTCATGATACTATGTATCTATCTGACTGTAATGCATGAACGATGATATTATTTTCATAGCAGTGATATTAAAGCATATTTTATTTATTTATTTATTTTCTCATTGATTTTACGTCAAAAATAGTTGATAGCACTTTCGTTGGAATACTTAACGGTAGTTCTGGACATAGGAGATAAACCACACTACATCATTTTAATCAATCTTTTAGAGCAGTTTGAAGGTAGTTAACATCTTTTCTTACTCCGTAATAATTTATGTTTGGTGATTTAGACCATAATATCTCTGAAATGGCATTACAACAATAAGACACAACTACATTAATCCAGGATGACATTAAGATAACTCATGTAGAATAGAACCTTGTCGACATAGCGTATTTTACATGTTTGAGATCCAGATAGTTGCTTGAGTCATTTTCTTCATTAAAAAAGTTCTGTAATAAATCAAATTCTTCAACCAATTTCCAATTTTATTACGTTTGATTGAATGAAATACATACTAAATATTCTACTTTAAAAGAACACTCGTATGTAAGTTTTATAGGTATAATTCGATGTCATATTATGTAAACATAAGAAACCCAAGCAAGATTTTAGAAAAAAGGAGAACATTGGGAATATTTCCAAATAAATCTAGGATAAGTGCAAAAACATACTACAAAAAATACTATTCCAGTTATAAAACTTGGGCATTTATTATATTGAAATCCATGTCTTTACGTACATTGGCACATGTACATTTGTTTAAGGGAGGTGCAATGTCATGTAGCACTATACTTGAAACTGCACTATGTTTGAAAATGCATGGATTACTTAAGTTGTTTTTTTATTTAAAATTGTGTTACTTTTTTACCCTTTTTACCATATTTAAAGGATTTTCTTCCATAGTGTGAGATACATTTCCAAAATAGTTCACAAAATGAAGAAATGCCATACAAAGAAGCTTTCTTAAGCACATATTTTTCGGAATATACGTACGTAAAAAACATAATTACTTTAATAATGAATGATTCCCTCAAGTGTAAATGACATTTTCTTAACAAAACGCAAAGCATGAAACTAATTATATCATAAAGAACGATGATATCTGATGGAATGAAGTTTGGAACTTTAACTTTTATAAAAGGAAAATACATACGTTAAAATAATTAAATTAATAATTTGAATAATTATAGCAGTTTAGTTAAAGATTCATGGGTAAAATAAATCTTACTTTTAAAATCTGCAAATCTTTACCGTTTAATTTAGATTTTGAGTTTTATCGCCGAAAGGTCTTCTTAAGTGCAAGTTTGATGACGCCTCAGACGGATGTATATTGAACGCGGGTTGCTGAGATAGTATTCAATGGTTTTTAGAGGCCATTAGGAACACATTTTCTTAATAACGTATATGAATAATGAGGATATGTCATCATCATCTGAAGCTTGGTCATCATTTTGCGTTTTTGCATTGTATTAGGGCGCATTTGTAGGAGAGCGTGTTTGTTATCGATAATGATCTTTGAAATTGCGCAGAAGTAAGTGATTGAAAACTGTTTTATAGGAAACTTCATGAATAAAAAAGTGTTTTAAAGGTATTAGAATGCAAATATAGTGAAATGAAGTCCTGTGATTAGAAGGATAGATTACTCACATGCTAAACATTAAGATCTCAATTGAATAAATATGATCTACACGCTACTCATTAAAAGTAAATTTTCAATTTGGATGAGACAATATCTGAAAGTGGTTACTTTCTTCAAAATTAAACAATAAATGATTGAAAATGATATTATGGAACTGTGTATTTCTTTTAGTTCCGTACTGTGCTAAAGAAAGAAAGACTGCTTAGATTTGGATTTGAAATATGACTTATTTTCTCCCCAACACACGACACAGAGCAAACAAAGTCTACAGTTAACCATAACCCTTTTCTGAATGAATCCTATCAATTTCTTCCATAAACTTTTCGTCATGACATCCAGAGGAATGTGTCTACATAATTATTATTTTTTTCTTAACTGAATCATTGACTTAAGTCTAGAATAAAAATCCAAAAGCATAAGGGGCAAATGAAATTAGGCACTTTTCTCGTATGCAATGCGACTAATTTTATAAATTTCTTCCCTAATTTTAATAATAAAAAATATTATTACTTTTGTTGTAAAAGGTATTTTGCTGCAGATAAACTTGATTTCAATGGGGAAATTCCAAATAAACCGACATTAGTATTCCAATGTACTGCTGTGTGACTTGGCGGCTTTACAATGTAAAGTCGTTTCCAGCTCAGTTGAAATGCATTAACAAATGAATAACGTATGTATTAGGGTGGGTCGAAAATAAGTAATATTTTTTTTCGAAACGCTATACCGCGGAAAAGTTGCCTCTGGGGTAGATAAATAACATGCAAATTAAAAAACCGATTTTTATTGAACCCCTAGCTAGCGCATTGCACTTAAAATTTCGATTTTTTTCGAAAATCAAGTCATTTTTCAAGTTTTTTCGCAGAAGTCAGCCATTAATATTTTAAACTGCCATAGTGAAAATCATTTATTTAAGAGGTTGAAACGCACACAAAAAAATTAAACAGTCAAAATCTTCCTATTTCCGGTAGCGCAAAAAACTCAAAAATCGGTAAATTATTACATTTAAGGTACATACTAACACCTTATGTGAAAGGCATAGCCCAGCATGCTGAGTTATGTGTTAATAGCCCATTTCGTTTTTTTTTTTTTTTTTTTTTACTTTACTCTTCAATTCATTGTAAAAGAATTGCGTTCCCCAACCGGGGGTCGCGTGGTGTCGGAACGGGGTCCGCGAAAATAATATTGCAATGGCGGAATTTTTAATTGCCAACGTACACGATAAAACTAAAAAAAATTACATACGTATTAGGACGGAGTGTAAAAATGATTTTTTTTAAATAAATTGTCTTTCCGATAATGCACAAAAGTTGTGGACTGGCATAGGAAGCATTCGTACAAAATTTGAAATGCCATTGTTTCTACTATCGTCTGATTTTGAAAACTTGAATGACAAAGTGGTATCAGAAGAAATTCCTTGATTAATTTAAAATTTTGAACCTGATGTTTCTTCTAGCATTTCCCACTTTTTCCCCACCAACGCAAAGAAAACGACGGAGAAATGAAAATTTTGCTAAATGTAAAATTTTGCATTATTTTCGACTAATTTCTCCCATACAGACTTTTTTGTTCAAGCGAAGATATTTAATCATTTATTTTTTAAATTTTGTATTCGAATTTATCACAAATTAGAATGGAAACAAATGAATTTTAATACTGTAATTTTCCACAACTTTTGCGAATTTTAAGCAGAAAGATACTTTTTGATTGATTCAAAATTGTGTACGTATGGTTAGTTCTTATGATACTTATGGTTAGTTCTTATGACACTCTACTAACATTTTTTTCGCATTAACGGTAAAATAATTTTTAAAGATTTTTTTACTGCTCTTATTAATAATTCAAAAAGAACACCTAATAAAAAGTAATAATTAAAAAAACATGTGTATTTTTTTGTAGCTGTATTTTTGCTTTGGTTGAAACTTAAATATTTTGCAATTCCATTTTATTTTTTTGTGATGAACTATTGTACAAAAAGGAAAAAAAATGTGCCAGCAAATTTTACAGTTTTTTTACCCGTTACTAAGGATTACAGAAAAGGGTTCGCCATTTTTCGGATCTTAGTAGGGGTTCGCACGACAAAACAGGGTGGGAACCACTCCTTTATATGGTCATTCTATTACAGTGGTTCCCAACATTTTTTGTAAAACATCTTTTACTTTTTCTTCGCGTTGGTGAGGAAAAAGCGGGAAATGGTAGGAGAAATATATGTTTAAATTTTTAATTAATCAATTAATTTCTTCCGATACCACTTTGGGATTCAAGTTTTCGAAATTAGACAATAGTAGAAATAAGGGCATCTCAAATTTTGTACGAAAGCTTCCTATGCCAGTTCACAACTTTTATGCATTATCGGGAAAACAATTTATTTAAAAAAATCATTTTTACACTCCGTCCTAATACGTATGTAAATTTATTATTTAGCTTTTTCTTGTATGTTAGCAATTAAAAATTCCGCCATTGCAATATTATTTGCGCTAACCCACTTCTGACACCACGTGAACCACCAGTTGGGGAACGCTATTCTTTTACAATGAATTGAAGTGTAAAGTAAAAAGAAATGAGCTATTAACATATAACTCAGCATGCAGGGATATGCAATAATTTACCGATTTTTGAGTCTTTTGGACTACCGCAAATTTAAAGATTTTGACTGTTTTAATTTTTTGTGTGCTTTTCAACTCTTTTAATGAATGATTTTCGCTATAGCAGTTTAAAATATTAATGGCTGACTTCTGCGAAAAAACTTGTAAAATGACTTGATTTTCGAAAAAAATCTAAATTTTAAGTGCAATGCGCTAGCTAGGGGTTCAATAAAAATCGGTTTTTTAATTTGCATGTTACTTATCTACCCCAGAGGCAACTTTTCCGCGGTATAGCGTTTCGAAAAAAAAAAACATTACTTTTTTTCGACCCACCCTAGTATGTATGTTGAAATTGATTCAAGTTATCAATGGCACAAAATTTTATAAGCTCAAAGTAAGGCTGCTAGAATGATAAATAAAAGTTTCTGGCATGATGAAATAAATGTACATTTATAGTTGACTGCAAGGAAATATTAAGATAATCATTGGCGTTATCATTAACAAACATTGGTTGTTATAACGATACAAATTGTCCTTAACATAGCCAGACGACAGGAAGAAGATTACGAAATGGCTCTTAGGCAAAACTTGTTTCGCAAAATTCAAATAAGATTCGCAATCATTAACCCTTGATAATATATAATGAAATACATGGCACGTCTATTATCTTAGTACTCATTTTGCATGTTTTGCTTTTGTATAAATAACGCTATCTGCAACTCGGTTTAAACTTTAAGAAAAAAATCTTAAAATTTCACTTTATTTATTTACTTATATTGTTTTTAAGAAGTTTTAGTATCTACATTCATGTCAATGTATCTGCTTTAATAAATTAAACGTTTAATGCATTTTTATTGTTTCCATTCAGATGCGTATTAAATTTAATATTTTCCGTTGGATAATGCATAAAATGAATAAAAGTAAATAGCTATAACTTCCAAAGACATCGCATACTTGCATACGTTTTCAACCAAATTTGACATATGATTAAAAAAGAATAAAATAAATATTATTTTATATTGATATTGATTGACGTGATTATAATCTCAAATAGGGTAAGGGAGACGGTGTTAAAAATTTCCGTAAGAAAATAGTAAAATAACCATTTATTTGATTGTTATTTTACCATATTAATTACAACAGTTGAATAAAAAAAAATCGTATATTCTCTGTTTATCCTAAAGAACGTTTAACTAACGCAATTTTCAAGCGCTCAATAAAACTCGGGCGTTCAGCATGGTTGCGAAACCTTACCGGTCGTACGTTGCTGGTAAAATATGAATAAAGATTTATCAGTTCAAATCTGCGTGTGTATATAAAAAAAGAAGAGAAAAAAAGTGGCTTAAGCAGTTGTTGCTAAATAGAAACACATACACACGTAAATCAAAAATTGGAAACATCGGATTACCAAACTGTTTGCGAATGAGCGAACAAATAATTTGAGCTGATGAAGCTTGTTTGTACTTTAATTTTTGCAGAAAATAAAATGAGTTTCGTCAGTATACAGTAAATCTTGACCGAAAGTGACTTTGGATCCAATCAGAAACTGAAATCTCAATTTTAAGACAGTTTGCCTGTTGGAAATAAAGATTTATTGATAAATAACTGTAAAATACTGTAAATAAACGGCCTCTTTACGTGCTGTAGATGGACGAACTACTAGAGCGCAAGGTTGGTATACGATACACTCGGGTTCGATTCCCGCAAGCTTCATTTACGGTTTCTACGCCTCTAAGATTCTACTAATCGAAATGGTTCAAAAACGGTAAAAGTTTTGTTTTAAAACCATTTTTAAATGGTTATAAAACCGTAAACTTTTGTATTTACGGCTTTTAACCCAACTGATTGGAAATAGTTTAGGTCCCGTAACGATAGAAAAATGTTCCAAACCGTAAATTTAACGGTGAATTAGATGGACAGACTGCTACCGGCTATTTAACCGTAATTTCAGGATGACATTTCTAACAGTGCAGCAACCCTCCAGTGGTCAGCCACTACGACATAAGCCATGTTATTAATAGTATCTATCAAGTTTAAAATGCAGTATTCCGCATTTCCAAACTCATTTACATATCGCTAATCATTAAAAAATGGAGTGAGTTATAAGTACTTTTTCTTGAATTAGTAATCAGTCATTTTCTCTCATGAAGTATACTCTTAAGCCTCGATAGCCAGTTTGCTGATTTTTCTTCAGAGGAAGTGTTACCTTTAAATGTGAAGAACATTTTTGTCTTACGTCCTACTGTAAACTTAAGAGATTTTTCTATTAATGGTATTATATGAGCTAACTTGTTTCATAAAAATATTAACATATTTTTCAAATAAAAGACTGGCTTATGTGATTAAAACACTGGTTATTATGCTTAAAGACTGGACATTGGGATTTAGTTTTGTTTGCATTTCCATTAGTCAGCCAGGATATGCAGACTTTTCTCCACCAGACCCCTACCTGTTACACGAGACCTTAGGATTGCTTACGCACGGGGAGAGGTAGTGGGGTCTACGGATTTTACATGCACATATCCCCAAGTATACATGGTGGTCTTCAGTGGGTATCGAACGCGCGACCTTCCGGGTGGAAGCCCGACGTGCTAACCACTAGGCTACCATGGCCCAGGATATGCAGACTAATGGCAATATGTCGTTTAATTGGTTAACCTGGTTCTCAGCCACTTCCTTAATGTGTCATCCTTTCTAATGTGCATTAAGTAGTTAATGAAATTAAAATATTGAAATATAGCAACACTTAAGTGGGCCGAATATTCAGTTTCTAAAATTCTTACTTCTCTTGAAAAATGTTAAATTTACTGCCGTAACATTTTCTGAAAAATCAGTTCGGCATGAGTTTCTAAAACAGGTTTTGTGAATCCAGTCAGTAATGTACGAAATTTTTCTAATACTAATACTACTTCTATACTTTGCTACTTCTAAGTAGCAATGCTGGACATTTGTGGTTTACTCATTGTTCACAACAAATCTTCCTACCTTAATGAAACTAATTAATATTTCATTTCTAATGGTTCATATATGAAAATTAATAAAACGGTATAAGGAATGACGAGCTATTATTTCTGCATTTACGTTAGCTAAGTTATTTGAATGATTGTCAAATCTGTAGTCATTCCTTTTGTTCCTCGTTATACTAATTTATATTATCCTGACTTACTAAACCAGCCGTTTAAAGCAACGGTTCAAAAGATCGGTAATTCATTTCAGTCATATATTTCAAATATTAGTACAATTTTTTGAAATTATATATATATATATATGTCACGTCCCGTATCAGCCGTCGGGCTAAGTTTCATGACAGTACATAACAGCATTCATTTTGTTTCTTTCCTTTATTTTTTACTCATCAGGTATTTACAAGAATATTATTTACAATGATGAATGACATGAATATTTACAATTGAAGATAATATTTACAAAGGCGGTCCCCATAGGGAACATCTCGCAGGAACACAATTTACTCTGTGTTATCCTTTAAGCATCAGCTCACCAAGTGACGCTTAGCTTTAGTTTTCCAGACCCTTCTTGGGGTCTCTTAGCCAATCAGAACTCAGGGTATAAGTTTTGGTTCACGTTTGAGAGTGGACCCGTAAAAAGGACTCAATAGGTTTCAGTTCAGGTTTACAAAAAGTTATATTAAAAGGTCCCGACGGTAGTTTGCTTTTACAAAGACAAAGAAAGGAATAATAATTATGTATTTAATTTATTAGAAACCTCACATATATAACATTGAAAGCTAAATAACTTTTTTAGACCACTTTTTGAATTCTGTTTCGTTTTTGAAACATAGATATTTTTTATATGTCCCACAGCCCGGGAAACTAACGCGAGAAAGATTATATAATGTGAACTAAAAATAGTAACGAATAGCAATATCAGTGCATCGTCACGTGGCATGTTGCTCGAGAGGGTATAAAAGGCTCTCGCAAGCTTTTCGTGGGGATTCACGATGTAAATATTCTTGTAAAAACGTTGATGTTGGTGTTCGTCTTTGTATTGTTTTGAATGTGTATTTCCTCTGATGAAACTCAAATAAACCAATGATTAACTGGACTCTGGTTACGACTGTTTCCCACGATGACTTCATAGACGGACATGCGATAAAATGAAATGCTTGTAACGGTGATATTATTTATAAATAAATATATATATATATATATACTGCCGTGGGCAGGTAAACGGCAGTATCTACAAATTTTTCGATTTTCGTTTTTTTGCATTTTCGTAATCTATATTACTTCAAGTTTATTGTACAAACATGTTTATTTCCTTTACACTACAAATAAACCAATTTTTTGGCAGTGATAATTAGCAGTAACTTCTTTTAACACTACATTATGCAGGTAATCGGCAGTATGTACAATACTGCTCTTTACCTTCCCACAAGCGATGCCTTGGCGATCGAAAATTGCGGAATCACAGGCGAAACTCGCGCATAGATAGAAAAAACCGTATTGCCACTTTCTTTGTTAGTTTCGAGAAGGCTATTGTCTACTCATTCCAAGAATTCTTGCTCTTTCAAAGTGATTTTGTGTTCTGTCGCAAAGTGTGAAAAATTAACGAGTTACTTTATTGTGTCTAATTTTTGCTTCCTAAAATGGATGTAAGCGCTAAATGGTCGAAAAATTTCCTTTGTTTCCTATCCAATGTCAGAAGACTCGGAGCAAGAACTCCCGTCTACGTCAACCTGTAGCCAAAATCCCATGCGGGCAGATGAAAAGTCGCTTCTTAATGCAAAAATTGTGAGTAGCTTATAAAACAGAAGCGGTGCCGAAATCAGGCCGAACGTATTGCTAGAGACGCAGAAAAGCTACAGCTGCGAGCTCCTTGCAATGCAAATACTTGCCAGTTGAACTGCTGCAAAACAATTTTCCTTGAAGAAAGAAGGAAAATTCATGAGGACTTCAAAAATATGTCCAATCACGAGAAAAAATGCTGGGTCTCACAGAGAATTCAAAAAGAAGCAATAAAAAGGAAGACCG
This sequence comes from Octonoba sinensis, assembly GCA_038502835.1. NCBI lineage: Eukaryota > Metazoa > Arthropoda > Arachnida > Araneae > Uloboridae > Octonoba > Octonoba sinensis. Next base: position 4,907,753 of record CM076598.1, on the reverse strand, counting down.
CTGAAACGCTCCGACGTAAAAATTCTATTATGTATTCGTTCCAAATATCTACCGGAACCAACCGTGTTTGCAAAGTTTTCTTTCTAAGCACCCTCGGATTCCTCCCGAAAAATGATAAAATGATTACGTCGGCAATTAAGACATTTGAATTCGACTTGATATTACCACGTCCCTTGCAACGCGGCCGCCAACCCCCCCCCCCCCCCCCCATTGAGAGGGAGCCTGCCTATACGGAGCCACATTTTGTCTTTCAATCCATGCACAAGCCGCCATTATAGGAGGGAACACGCTCCGAAACGGGGGGGGGGGGGGTACTCATCTGCGAAAAGCCAAAGATGCTCGGGATCGTTACAAGGTTGATGCTGAAAGTTCTTTACAAAATTCACACCCATATCACGTCATTCGCAGCGTCGACTTGCAGAAGGTCATAATGTTGCCCCGAATACTTGGTCACAAATCAGTCTGCTTCACGAAAAGGATCGTAGTTTTTCATGAAACTTTCGCTGCAGTTGTAGATCAAAAGAAGAATCAAACTGTATCCAACACAAAGAGGAACAACATCTCAGTGATCTGGCATGAAGCTGTGGCTGGGCGAAGTGCCGAAGAAATTGCCTCCTCCTACGCCAAGGCCTTATAACTAGAGAGAGACAGCAAAACGGTCGTCTACTGGCTGGCCAATTGTACGGCGCAAAATAAAAATTGATGCCTATTTACCACCATGACTGCCATGGTAAACAGCAAAAAGATAAGCGCAGAGACAATTTCCTTCTGATATTTTGAACACGGGCACACTTTCATGAGCGCTAATTCCGTTCACTATAGCATGGGAACAGGAGATGAGGAGACGAGGAAGTAATGTTTTTGGTTTCCATGACTTTGAAGAAGTTGTGGCTTCCTCCAACAGCAGGAAGATGACTGTTATCAACATGAATGTACTGGACTTTCGGGACTTCCCTGCAGGATAATCCCAATGGAAACTGAAGTCCAAGGACTGACCGTACTTGGACAACATAACAAATCGTCAGAGTGGAGTTCCGCCGAGGTTCTCGGAATCTCTTCTGCAAAGAGGATCATAAACAGCGTCGGTTCAAAGAATTCGACTTAAAAACACGACATTATTCAGAAATTGTGCCCTCTCATGCCAGAGAATCTAAGAGCCTTTTGGGAGACACTTCCAGTCAATGATAAATCAGAAGATTTAGTAGATGAGTAAAAAAATCTTTTCATGAAGTTTTTTATTTTTCAGTGATTAATTTAGCTTAAAAATTCTGGATTCTGAAAAGGCTTTTGTTATAACTATGCCCATTTACTTAGGCAAATATTTCTGGTATTAGACTTGCTATGCAATCATTGCAATTTTAAATTTATATCAAGTTGATATGTGTCTTTTTGGCACTGCACATATAATTTACTTGCATTTTTTTTATATTGCTACTTATTATTTTATATTCTTATTTTTTTATGTTAAATATATGAAATAAATGTATGAAATTTATTTATGTTTTTATATAATAAAATATATTATGATTTGTAATTTTATGTTTTATATCATTTTTTGTTTATATTAAATTTCTATCCAGTGGCTATATAGTATTTATTTAAATGTCATGGAATAAAATAAAAAGACATACACTCTTCGTAATAATATTTTTCGCAATAACCTGTCTGTTTTGCATCATATGCGCTTCGTAATGCTTAACTACTGCGCATTTAATAAAGAAATGTGCAGTTACTGCCAACTGCCAGCCAGCTGTATATGACAATTACTACTGAGAACGGAAAGTAAACGGCAGTAACTGCTTTTACAATCTATAGGAATGCAAAATCAAAATAAAACCTAAGGCGAAAAAAATATCTCAATGTCAACACATAAAATCGCTTTACTTCAAATTTCAGTGTTTTATTGTTATTTGTGGGAATTCAAAAACGCGTTCCTTCAAATATCTCGAAAGCTCATTTTGTGTAGATACTGCCGTTGATCTGCCCACGGCAGTATATATATGTATATATATATAGTATTCCTGGTGCGTCCTCTACTGAAAAAACGGAATTTATATTTTATTTAATATTTTTCACAACAAAGTTCCTTTGTTTTGAATGGTATAGTTTAAGCTTGTTCGGTGTGACCTTGATAAGAGAAATTGCTATAACGCTTTTTTTTTTAAGAACTTTTACATGGATTAATTTGTAGTGAAGTTATATTTAGATTATATAAAACGTTAATTGTATGTTCAAAATGACGATAATGACGATAATGTTTCATTCTGATAATCCCCTATCTATATAAAAGTTTGAACCTGTTTAAAGAAAAAGAAATTTACAACAGCATAAAAAAAAAAAAGCGGTGTGCTTGATATCATTTAATAAGCGGTGTACATGATGACAAATGTATTGGATATGATAACATGTCCTAAATGATACCCTTTGAAATATATAGGATCCAAGAACGCAGTATCATCTTATAAATAATGCAACAGGCATAGTCCGTTTCAATTCAGGCAGGTAAAAATAAAATCTTACCTTCATAGTCTCAGAAGGTTTTGAATTTAACATATGTTAAAATTTAGAACTTGGTGAATTATAGGTATATTTTTGTTTTGCTCAAAAAAATTCCTGGCCCGAGATAAAGGCCGCCAAAGATGGCGACTTCGGCGCAATTTCTCACTTGCGATTTTCGACAAAAACTTTCAGGTGCTCTATTTCCTAAACGGGGCAAGATATTTTGATGCGGTTTTTTTTATTTCAAAGATAACTATATTCTGTTTAAGATAAAAGGTTAAATTTAAAAATAGCTATTCAACTTTTTTTGCTGCAGCCTTTTGAATTTTTTTTTCTAAAAAAAGCCAATCTCAATTTTTTATATTTTTTTACTGTTGGTTAATACCATTAAATACTACATTCCCTGAAACGGAGAGCTTCCACTATCTTAAGTTATGTTCATGGTTATGTTAAACAATCTGGCTTTAAATTTAAAAAAAACTTTTTTTTTAATTCAAAAAAAAAAAAAAAAACATGATTTTTTTCGCGCTAATATTATTTATTAAGAATTAATTGCCATGTCAAACAAAATTAAATTAATATAACTTTGACTTAATGAGACCAATATATGACTATGTTGTTAACAAAACTGATGAAATATATGTCAAAATCTTAAATTGCTTGTAAAAACCGTTAAACGCAAAAGTGGAAGCTCTCCTTTTCAATGAATGTAGTACTTAATGATATTAACCAACAGTAAAAAAATAAAAAAAATTGAGATTGGCTTTTTTGAGAAAAAAAATTTCAGAAGGCTGCAGCAAAAAAATTTGCACATATATTTTTTAATGTAGCCTTTTATTATAAACAGAATATAATTTTCTTTCAAATAAAAAAACCGCATCAAAATATCTTGCACTGTTCCTGAAATAGAGCACTTAAAAGTTTTTGTCGAAAATCGCAAGTGAGAAATTGCACCGAGGCGCCATCTTTGGCGGCCTGTATCTCGGGCCAGGAATTTTTTTGAGCAAAACAAAAACATACCTATAACTAACGAATCTCTAAATTTTAACATATGTGAAATTCAAAAACTTCTGTGACTATGAAGGTACCCCCCCTGCTTGAATCGACACGGATTATACCAATAATTAATTTTTAAATTAAAATTATGTGTCGTAAGTTTCGCACAAAATTTTATTATTAAAATTCTTTATTTGTATGCCATAGAATTACTGATAACAAAACGGCTAGCATACATGGCTACGCACTGTATTTCAAAGGCTGACTACTGGAGATTTTTTCCTGTAAAAAAAATCTTAATTAGGTGAAATAAAATCAGAACAGTAAGTTTTACAGTGTTTTTATTTTTGTAATAATTGCCGAAATTATACAATAATCGACATTAAATCTTTTAAAAGACGGACCCCTGAAGCCTTTACCCCAGTTACTTTCCTTTTTGAAAAAATAGCGTTTTTTTTTTTTTCTTTTAAAGTACTTGATGTTTTTCTCTCAGTTATATGGATAAAATATGTTTCGTACGAATATCATATAATTCACTCACAAGATGAATTGCAGATGCTTGTTTAAAGGAACCTATATATATTTATATATACGTATAAAATCATTTACTTTAATCTCAAAGCTACTTTGACTGCAAGCGGCACATTGGTGCAACCGCTCATTCATTATTTGTGATGCGTCAAAAAGTGAACAGATGTGTTAGCCACTCGTTACAGAGATGGAATCTCGAAATATTGAGCAGCGGTATTCCATTTCTTTTCGCGTTAAGTTCAGTGAGTATGCGACGGTAACTTACGGAAAGCGTCAGAAGGCTTTTGGAAATGAGGTAATATCAAAAGCTCAAGCATTTTGTTAGTATAAATTTTTTACAGAAAACAGAACGAACGTTGAAAGTGAACACCTCAGTGGACAACCATCGATCTCTTGGATTGATACCAACCAGACCAAGGCGCGTGAACTTGTACGATATGATCGAAGATTAACCGTGAAAATGCTGGCAGAAGAACTAAACCTCACTCAGGAAACTGTTAAAGAAAAAAGCTTGCATGTCAAAATCAAATGAGAAATACATGCATGTGTGTTTCTTCGATTCCATTTCTGTAACGAGAGACCAAAACATGCGTACGCTTGATACAGCACAAATCATGATTGAGCGGTTGCATCAACTGTGGTTTGAAGTAAATGTAGCTTAGAGATCAAAGTAAAAGATAGTGCATCGGAGCAAGCTGCAGGGCTGCCACATATTGCAAAATAAAATCAGTCTCCTTACTTTATTGTATGGGATTATTCATAAATAATGTCATGCTTCGAGAGAGGAGGGGCTCGTGAAATTGTGACAATGGGAGGGGTAACAAGAAGTGTGACATCATGGTTATGCAACATAGTGGCATGTGACAAAGGGGGAATGGGGGTTTCCTGAAGTGTGACATTTTGTGACAAAGGGGGAGGGGGTCAAATATATGGAAAAAAAAGCGTGACATCAATTATGGACGGTCCCTGTGTTCTTTTTTTTTCTACAAAGCTGTATTATGTTATTAACAGGTAATTATAAAATATCATAAAGCTAAAAGTCTGGCATTGTTTTCTCCCTCTGTTTTAATATTATTTTTCTCCCATGGGCTTTCTTTAATTCTGTAGATAAGTTCAGTCTTTTAGTTCTGTACAAAATAAGAAGTTCCCAAAGGCACGAGTTCATAGATTGAGTTAAAAATTAGAAGAATCATTTATTTGTATGATGGAGCAAATTGAGGGTGCGTCGCATAAAATAACTGAAACTTCGAAAATAAGGACTACCGTTATATATATATATCTAGTTCAAATATCGTTTTTGCTGATGTTAACAATATTTCTTAAGAAAAACCAAAATTAACTTTAATTAAATTACTGTTAAATAGCATATCTAGACAAATAAATCCAAATCAAAAGTATTTTAAGTATTTTAAAACATAGCAGCACTTTTTCTTTTTTCTTGTCCTGTTAAAAGAAATTGTAAAAGACAACATAAAGTAAATAAGCGGGAAAACATATGAACTAGAGAACATCTTGAACTAGCAAAAGTCGGTAGTTATCTACTGAGAAAAAAGCCTTTTTACCCAAGACCAAGACTTCATGTTTTAAAAAAGTAACCTAGTACCTTACCAGAATGGGATATAATACATTTGAAGCGTTCTTTTGACGTTTCCTTCTAAAAAATACTGAAGAGCCGTTTTATAAAATAATGCATATTAGTTTTTTTCCCACTTAATGTTTTTCTATAAGATATATTTATCAAAAGAATTACTGAGCATTACGTAACGGTAACTGAGTTTAAAAAGTTATTGAAAAACGTCGATAACGAAGAGTATGAAATGCCGCATGTTTGAAAATTAAAAAAAAAAAAAACTTTACACATTAAGGAAATGAAGAAAACCAAAAAACTACCGTAGCTAAATGTTAAAAATTTTCCAAAGTGTTTTCCTCTTCTTTCTTAAAAAATTATTATTATTGTTTTTATTTATCTATTTTTTGACTAACATAGTTGTTTTTGATGAGCATATTATGAAGTTGTATTGCTCCCGTAAAAGAAGTAGCGAAGCATATTTTACATACTTATTCTAACTCTATTTTTAAAAACTGTCATGAAATTAAAGACTGGACTATTTTTTGATGTTCTATTAAGAGTTGGCTGATTACGCTACACTACGAGCCTGGTAGTAGCATATTGACCATGGGGAGTATTTGAAGTCAACCACTCCCCTTAGAGGGAAAAAAAGATAAGAAGAAGATGCATTTTGTTTGTTAAATTTAGTGGTAAAATTAAAAATATCGTACCTTCCTCAATATTTTCTGCTTTTCACCATTTTTCTGTGATTTTTCTCCCACCTTCGCGGTAAAAAAATAACTGAAAATTTGGGGATATCCCAAGAACGAAAATAATGTTAAAAATCCTTCATTTTTCAAATTCTTGGGCACGAACCTGTATACTAATGAGGAACAGCAGAAATATTGTTTGTTGTGACCTTTGACTTAATTGGAAACACCCCCTAGCATAAGATTATTTTTACCAGTAAATGCACCAATAAAGTGAAATTAGTTTAGGCCCTTAAGTGTACCAATGAAAACTACACACGAAAGTATAAAATTTACCTATATTTACCCTCCTGGTTAGTATTTCAGTAATGATTTTAAAACTTTATTCACGTATTTTCCACATTTATATCATTCATATTTAAACATTAAAACTATAGGCAGTCTTTTAATTACACTTGATTTTTAGGGTAAAATAAAATAGATACGATGAATCCTCGATTAGTTATTAGTAAATTTGTAGAACATTATAACGCCCACCCGTTCCGAATCACTCTACTTCCAGCAGAGATAACACAAGGTAATACGAGAAATACAATGTATGAAACATTTAAGGAAATTTAGATACTTATTTTAGTTTTAAAAAAATAATGTAGAATTGTTACGTTAGTAAAATTAACACTAAAATATACCTTGTACGAAGTGTAAAAGTTAATGATGTTGTGCCGTTCCCAATTTTCTTCCAATTTGAAGGCAACATCCTCACGCTTTATATATCATGTAATTAACCATAATATTTGTTACTTGAAAGAAGTAAATTACATATTTGATGTTTTCTTTAAAATAATTTAAGTAACTTTTCGAACTAAAATGTTACTTACGTTGCATTCCCTGCAAGACTTCAACTATTCTTGCATTAGCATTCTCGATTTAGCAGGCGTCGTAATTTTATGCTAATTAACTACTGAAAATTCGGCTTATCTATTACATTCCCCTTCAAGAATCACGTAGAATTTGAAATCTTGCCTTGAGTTTTGATGTTTGAATATGAGTGATATAAATAAATAAATGAAGATGTAAGTAAATGTTTAAAAAAATATTGAAAAATTAAACTTCAATGGAAAATGAGTTTATCCGAAAAAGTTATATCGTGTGTGGTTTTCATTGGTACATTCACGGATAGCTTTACTGGCTTTTCAGGTAGCATTAACCCATTAGCCGCTGGTGTTGCGTTGACGCAACGGCTACTGCTAAAGCAAAATTTTTTACTTCTAAAAACAAGCGCTATTTTTGCTGATTTTTTTTGCCCAAATTTGAGATCTCGGATTTTTCTAAAAAGATTGTTAAAAAACACAAAATAGGGCTTGGAAGTAAAATACTTTGATTCAAGGTCGCAGCTTATCACTATATTTCGCAAATCAACTGCTTGTATGGGGGTGGAGGGGGAAGCAAATACAAGTGTTGCGCTCGCGCAACGTCAGCGGAAAAGGGGTAAAATGTTTCTACTCGTTTCCGGGTAAAGACATTTCGTTTCTATTCTGTGCAATTTGAATGTGTGAATTTGATTCTCTTCTTCTTTTTGTAAAAAATGCCTAGAACAAAGTATCTTACATCAGAAGAAGCATTATCAGGGATTTTAGATGAAAACTCCGATGACGATGCGAATGAAGAGGAGGATTTTGGAAATATTGAACCTGTAAAAATTGTTTCTCGCAACTCCAAAATCCGGAAGAGAAAGGTGTTAGTTCCCCAGCCACGTATCATTGAGCAATATAACCTGAAAATGGAGGGGGGGGGGGTGTTGTTTATTTGAGTGACAACATGGTTTCAAAATACAGAATTAGAGTTCGAGGGAAAAATGGGGCGGGGGTAAATATTTACAAATTATATCTATGTTGCATTGACAAATGCTTGGAAACTTCAAGATTATTTGAAGAAGGAAATAAGAAGGCACTGCTGGGATTTTAAAACGGAGGTTGCTCTTCCTCTTTTGCAGACCCCTCTTTGACAGTGATGTAAATCAGGAAAAAACAGCGATGGGACGGCGAAGTAAATTCAGCTTTCCAAAGCCAGTAACTGGGAAACATTTCATTGTAAACTCAACCGACAAGAAAAGAATACACCACAAGCATTGCCAGAGCCAAACAATTTATCGCTGCAGTATTTGTAATGCTGATTTACAACATGACGCAGTGAAGCATATCATGTATGGAAAATAGTTACTGATTATTTTCTCAAATATATAATTCCTCAAGTGCGCATATATCCTTATGTTTAATGCATTTTAGTATCCTATAAGGTGTAATGCATGTTTTAAAACTATAATAGTGCTCATTAAATTTTCCAATTTTTAAAACATTGAAATCGCAGCATAGTTTCTGATGAGAATTCTTCGCATCCGTACTCCTTTTCCGATGACGTTGCGTCAACGCAACACCCCATATTTCTAAAGATAGTTACAATTTTCTTCTTTTTGCAGCATATTACTATTGTATGTGACCTAAATAACAACTTTTGTTAATTGTATCGAAAACAAATAACGATTTCGACTTTTGCCGGTTAATGGGCTAATTAAGCTTAAAAGAAATATACTGGCTAGAGTAGGTGGAAAAGATTGTATTTTGCCCCATTCCCTGAACAAACGATGCTATAGTGTATAACTAATCCTATAAATTTAATATAAATCGGTTCTATTACTAGTTGTTTCTCTAAAATAAACACTATTATTAAAAACAAATACTAGGTTGGAAAAGAAAAAAATGCAAGTTTTCCTTCATAACATCATGAAATGCACTAAAACATTTTCATTAGCTATACAAATCCATATTTCTCATTAATCATTGTTGCACCGGTTCTTTTAAAAGCGCCAGTTTGACATACGTAAAAGCTTGTTCCAAATTACTCCACGATAAAGCAATTATAATACAAGCTCTTAATAAGTGTCTAAAACGTTTAAAGAAAGTCCATGAATGCTATGAAAAATTGGATTTTACAATGAGCAAACGAAGTTGTTAATTTTGCCATGAAAAATTATGTTCAGTGTAAAAATAAACGTACACATATGTGCACTTGTTTCATAGTTACAAGGAACATCTCTTTCTAAATCAGCTTTTTTTCAATCGCTCTGAAACTACAAATGCTGAGCAACACACACGCTACAGTTTCACAGTGAATTATTAAAACATTTTTATGCTTAACTTCATGTTTATAGATCAGCATTTATTTAATTATAAAGTTACTTTATTTATTTTTTATCTTTTGGACAACGTCTCCAAAACATAAAATTTGCAAAAAAAAAAAAAACTTTCATTTCCAAGAAAGCAGCTTTATTAAAAGTTGGCTAAATACGAGGAATGTCAATACAAACTCAATAAGTCCCAATCTCAAGATAGCAACAAAACTTTTCCTATCCAAAGTAAAGTAAAGAATTCAATTTACTCGTAGAGTGGATGTTTGCTTACTCGCGAACAATAATACTTTGAGTTAATTCCGTATTCTGAATCCTTTTCAGTGTTTCAAGACATGATGGAGAAAGATCAGCTAACGCGTTGAATACAATTTTGGCAATAAAATGTTACTTTAGCATACGAATGCACCATTTTTCCTGAAAAATATTAACTGCGTAAATCATGTCATGAAATAAAGATGCACAATATCGTCTAACAAAGATTTTTTTTTTCGTTTCAGTAATTAAATGCTTTAGACACATTTTAACTCAACGGATTTTTCAAGAAGCAAAGTTAACATAATATTCCTAAACATGTGCTTCTTGTAATTGCTACGATTTTCCCCGCCCTTTTCTATATGTACTTAATTTCTACTTATATAGCCTTTTCATTACACGTGTTACCGTAAATATTATTTGTAATTAATAAAAAGTAATACCAAAAACAATGACTATTTTTAGATCACAAGTTGCGCTGCAGAACATCTTTTCCAGGTATTTCTAAAACATTAAATAAGTAAGTATATAAAAATGCATTAATATGTAAATGAAATAAATATATGATTAAATATGTATCTATAAATGAACAAAATACATTGATCAATTAGTTTACAAATAACTGATGAACTTCAAGTCATTTATATCCGTAAATTATTCCAGAATTTGGAAATTCCTAATCTTAGTAAGCGCTTATTACATTTCAACTTTGGTGCAATCAAATTTCCTCCCTACTGATTTTGAAATAATCTCTCTTGAGCGGCTTTCGCATGTCGACTTTTCTAATAATTCACCTTTTTCCTCCCCTTTTTTGAAATAAACTTATTAAACTTTCACTGCAAGATAAATTCTCTGAACCAACATCTCTTCTTACTACTTCTAAAATAGTTTTCTTGCGTGGCTATCACACGCCACCCTGTTGCTTAATCAAATTTTCCCCTACCAATTTTCATTACTGCAATATTGCTTGAAAAGTGCTCGAAAACTTGACAAGTACCCACAGCTGTTTTTAACGCTTAATTCCATATGCATAAAAAGTGAAACATTTCGATAATTACCTTGAAAACAGCCTTGGAAAAGGACATAATGTACTTGATGTGGAAGATTAAGAGCGTTGTTACATGGAATTTTTTAATGATTGGTTAAATATTCTGAGATTTTCTTATTACTCAAATCAATTAAAAAATATTATAGACATTATAAACAGATTAAAACATATGGTCGCAAATGAAAGGTGTCAGAAACTAAAGTAAAATAAAATGTTAATCTGAAGCTAACAAATACTGAAATAAAAGATACTGCATAAGGTTTCTCACCTTTGAGTGTTTTTCAAACCATTTATAAAAGTTTATTAGAAATGCATAATTGAAATTCACAGGATTATCTGTGTTCCGGGTGAAAATGATTGGGTTTTTTAACTGTTTAAATTTTTCGAAGGACTAGGAACGATAATTCAACTTCATGTTAAAGTTGTTTACATTTAAAGAATGCATTTAAGTATTCATTAATGAAAAAAGTAAAAGTAATTAGTAAAATATTTTAAAAAAACAGTTACATTCAAAATGCATGGAAAAATATAATTATTCTCCCCTTATTTAAAAATGCGCTTAAATCTCATAAATTTTATAATTATTTTTTTCCCTTTAATATATAAGAGAAGAGTGAGCATATAGGAATTTTATTTAAATAATTGAACAAAAAGAAGTGATGAAGTTTTAGGAAAATAAGATTACATTTAAATGTTTCGAGAAACATAGAGTACAGTAATTACAAGGCTATAGTTTAGGCCTAAAAACGTTTTTCATTTCTTTAGTTTCATAATTCTACTATTTTTAAATTGCTAAATTTATATTCAAAGTCTTATTATCTTTTAAATTATTTTTAATAAAGATGTGTGCGTTCATTAAAAATGTGGGCATTAAATGTTAAAACGCATTGTAAAAATCAAAAAAAAAAAAATCACTAACCTGCAACATCTTCAAAGATAATTAGGGGAGAGTAATAACATTTAAGAAAGTTACTTTAAAAAATAAAATAATTTTCTCAGACACTTGAAAAACTGGATTCAGCAATTAAATCTTGATATGCAGTCCCGAGAGATGTTCTTTATTCTCTGGAAGAATTTTTATCGTTATCAGTGCCATTTGTAATGTTTTAGTGATAATTTTATTATCTGAGATAATAATGAAACAAAATATCGGGACACATTTAAAATTTTACACACTACACGAAGAACATTGATTATCATTAGTTAAGTAGATTGCAACACTTTAATATTTATAAATGCATTAACTCTATTACGTTTTTTAATAATATAATCAGTATGTTGTAAAGTTGAGAACTGACTGTGGGGGACGACAATGATAATGCACCTGTACTTTGCTTCTTCAAATATAATTTAATTGTAATAAGTAATGTTTTACGTCTCTCAATTACGCCTGTTAAGTATCTTGAGCAAAAAGTATTGTTAAATGATCAAAATAAATACTTTCTGAAATAGATAACCCCATGAAATAAAATTCAAAATTTTGATAAAAAAACCCATACAACTAACATTCAAATGTTGTTTTTCTCAAATCCTAAATGAAAATTGCATTCAACCGCAATTCTTATTGTAAAATTTCGTCAAAGAGCACCAAATTATTCTATGCATATTGATTAGCATAAAAATTACAATGACAAGTTGTAGGTTTGGCTTCATGTCTACAGTTTAAAGACCTAACAAAAATTACCTGTTTTGTATATTATTAGAGAAATACATTTTCAAGATATATCAAATTATATAACCCTATATATTATACGATTGCTGCAGTTTACGTATTAGCTCTAATTTAAATGACTAGCTGTCTTCGGACTAAGAGCAGTATCAACCCTCGATCTCAATGGTATGATAATACGACGCATTACAAAAGCTATCAATCTTAGTTAAGCAAACTGGAATTCAGTTTGGGATTGTAGCAATGAGTTGCTTTGAAACCTAGATGTTATTGAAATCAAATAAAGACGAAATTAAAGCAAGTTTACCTTAAGATAGAATTCCGCAGAAGGGGTTGAATCATTTATTTCTATATAGCACTGAAATCGGTCAGTACAATATTGCGTTTAACGTCATCCTTATCAATACGCAATTAATAACCCAAATACGATATCGAATAATGATTATGGTTATTGTTTTGCAACTTAATTAAAACAAGTTTAATTTTTATTGATGTTACTTCACGTAATTTGGGACACATGTAGAGTCCATAACATGCATTATAGATCCGTATACTGTCTGTAAATTGTTAAAAATATAGAAAAATTTTGATGTTAACGCATAATTACATATAACTTTAATCAACAACAAAGAGACAGAAAATACACATAGTTGTTTATTAATTCAACAATGCTTAACTTAACTCGCATCAAATCAAAACGAAACTGCTCATAATTTTCTTTATTTTTCCCCCTATTCCTTTTAGAATTGCAAGCACATTACTCAGTAATAATTGAACAAGAGTAGCAAAAATAATTTTTCATGATTAAGTAGGACAATCTAGAAACCAGGCGACGGCAGTCCTTCAAACTCTCGGGTGTCTGATGAATTGGAGTTTGATTGGTTGCATTTATGTTTTGCATTCTAATTACTATTTTTTCATTTATATATAGGGTAAATGTGGGATAGTTGCCAAATTTTTTGAAATGGGTGATGAGCATAGAGAAGATGAGAATTTTAAAATCTTTAACTTTTGTGACGGTTGGTGTACTTACTAATGAACAAAATAATTTAATACTGTTTGTATTATTTATAGTTAGTTACAAATAAAATAAACAACCTTATGAATGAGGATAGATGCCTACTATGTGGGTTAGACGCCGCTATGGTATTTTGACTTGTGGGATAGTTGCCCTAAGGAATTAATGAAATAATATTATGATTTTCTTAACTTTTAACATTTGCTAAATAATACAATCAACTGAACTTAAATATTTTGCATTAATTATAATAATCATAATTTTTTGATAAAAATTTATGTCCTAACTTTACGTTAGATGGCATAATTATCTTTGGTGCTAAATTAAAAATAATTGTCCCAAATTCTTATTGAGCAGTGCTTTGCACAAAAGCTTAAGTATATCTTTTTTTTTTACATATATTTTTTAAAAATATTTTTTATGTCGCTTGTTTTTTTTTTATTCATAAGTTTTTTTACGCAATTTATAATTTTTTATTCTTTTTTTTTTTGACGTAGTTTTAAAGGCTTACATTGATTACAATAATCGCCGCACATTGTGCATGTTTCATGCAGCCAATTTTTACACATGATACACTGAATCCAGTCTACCTTCGATTTTGTCGTCTCAAAATCTTCGAAACATTCCACACATTCAGCAGTCGCACTCTGAGAAGAGTCTGGCTCATTTGAAAGTGTTTCGTCGTTTTCATTGGAAATTTTGCCAATTTTTGTTGTAGTCTGAAGATTGCGAACAGGACGCTGAATTGTATTTTGAGTATTCACACTTTTACTTTGATTTCTTCCTGTAAATCCCTGCTTATTAGATATTTGTTTTCAAATTTTTGGCTTGTTTGCTGTTTTTACATAGTATGTTACGAGTAGCTTTACCTTTATTTTTCTTAGCAGCAATGCTCTCCTTGGAAGTCAGAATTGTAGCAGACTGTTTTCCTCTTTTGTAGAAAGGTATCGGATTTTCGGTACAGGAGAACATTCTTGCAAATAATTGCTAGTCGTCTCCTTCTGTATACCTGAACTAGGCTTCTGAGAAAGCAAAGATGGAGAATTGGCAAGAACTCGTTCGACTGTGTTAGAGCTACCAGAAAACTCGTGAATTAGATCTGGATTTGGTGGTGAAGAACTTCGAGTTCGAACCAAAGTTGGCCTAACACGAACCTCGTTGTCGTCTAAACTTCTCAATGTCTGATTACTAACATAAGGAACCAGGTCATTAAGAGAACATTTGTTTTGTCTCATCTCTTCAAAAGAGCTTTTAAGAGCGTCTTCGGTCCAGACGCCTCGGGGCCGTGTGCCTTCTTTGCGCACGTACTTGGGTGGCATATCTAGAAAACAAGAAAATAATTAGTTAAGTTTATGATACAATGTGGGATAGATGCCTCTAAGGGCATCTATACTCACAAAAACTGGGGCAGCTATCCTTTTTGCGTTTGATAGACGCCCTCTAATTTAACTAATAAATCGTGTTGAAAAATACTGATATAACATTTAAATGTTTGAATTTGATACACGAATAGATTATAAATACAAAAAAAAAAAAATAAATACTTACTTTATAGCATTCAAAGTTCCAGGCGCATAAAGATTATACGTTACCTAAATCCACCAATCTGTAGTCATTTAATTCGGTTTTCGCTGCACAACTCGACACGTTCGTTCCAACAAAGTGCGAGGCATCGACTGGCGGAAGTGAGGGGGCAAGCTTACATTGAAACAAAACATTGCGGGTGTAATTCTCGTACAGATCGCTACGCGTTTACTTAGGCATCTATCCCCCTGTGGCGTCTATCCCACATTTACCCTACAGTGAAACCTGTGAAAGTTGACCACTTGCGGTGCACCACTTTAGTGGTCAACCTAGACAGGTTTTCAACTTATAGAAAGTGAAGGGATAATTCCGTTCCTGACAAAAGTGGTCAACTTAGGCAGGTGGTCAATTTTACAGGTTTTACTGTATATTAACATCATTTTTTCCTAAATATATTACGGTAGGGACAAGTGTCACAACTCTACGAGGCCAAGTCCTAGGTAATCAGTGTATTCATGCGGTTTTAATAAATATATATTAAATGCTTTTGTATACACAATTTAGTGAGCCTGATAAAAGTTTTTTTCTTTCCTTTAGCAAAAATGCTTAGTTGCATTAATACTATTTTTTTTTCAAAAAGCACTCTATGCAATATTGTTTAATTGGTAAAAAGTAATGATGACATATTTAGGCGTATTATTTTTATCTGATTCCCATTACTTTTATGGAATACTTATCATTAATGAGTTTAAAGACAGTACCATCATCGCTTTAGAAAATGATGACGGAAAACTTTGGTGAAATTGGTTGAAGAGTCATTTGGAAACTTTCCAAAAAATACACACGTCGTGAATGAAAGCTACTCAATCTGTATGGTAATAGGAAGTACTGTGTGCGGAATACCCGGAAACACGCATTAAGATTTATGCTTTGTATTATTTGCATGGTTATTGTATACATTATTAGACTTTAATTTAGAGTTATTAAAACTACAGGAATTTTGTCAGACCAAAAATGTAATGCCATAAAACTTTCGTAATGAATTTTTAAAAAGTTAGTGTAATTCATAAACCATTTGAAATTATT
Organism: Octonoba sinensis; assembly: GCA_038502835.1. Taxonomy (NCBI): domain Eukaryota; kingdom Metazoa; phylum Arthropoda; class Arachnida; order Araneae; family Uloboridae; genus Octonoba; species Octonoba sinensis. The sequence goes on along the minus strand of CM076598.1, from coordinate 4,891,684 downwards.
TCAAAGTATCTTTTTAGATTTTTTAAAGGGATTATTTTTTGGTCTATGAGTATCAGATTTTTTTTTTTTTTTTTGCTCTTTTCTCTTTTTGTGCAAAATATTTTAAAACTACTGTTAAGAAAAAGAATTCTGAATGCCATATTATATATTCGTTAAATTTTTTTACCATTATTTTCTAAGTGGCGTTTGAAACTGGTGCACTTGCATCCATGTTAGTAAGTTCGATTCTTCGATGTTAGAAGTATTTATCTTTCTTTTTATTTTCTATATGTCGCTAAAGAAATGTATGTGAGATAATTGCATTTAAAACCTTTTACTTGAAATCTATTGCTTGTAAAATAATTTTCATCAATTATTGTATACGTAATAACTGCAAATATAAAAGTATGTTAAAACCATGGTGATTTGTGTTAGTTTGTTACGATGAAGATTTTATGCTTATAATAATTCTGTACTTTATGTCCAGTTTTCGAGATTTTGCGATGAAGTGAAACAATAAACATGTTCAATACTATAAGACTAGGCTCTTCCTTGCGAGCCTTAGAATACAGATGCCCGATGGAAGCTTTACAAGTTTGGAACCCTCACGTAGGCAGTGTCTTTGTAGTCAGTATTGTAGTCAGCATGTCCATTAAGTGTAAACTCGCAAAAGCTCAAAAAAATAGACTTAATTTAGAATGGCTCTCAGGTACAGAATTTATCATATTAATTTGTTTATAATTAATCATTAATTTGTTCAACGTAAATTCTTATCCCTCATTTCAGTCATCATAAGCACCTTAACAACTGGCATAAATATGTAAAGCTTTTTTTAATACAGCAAAGCCGCTCCTCCCCCCTATAACTGTTGTTCTGTTACGGTGGAATTTCCCAGTACTATGTAATTCAAACAAAATATTAGAAACACATTTGAGATTATTATTTTAGTAGAATAGCACATTTGAGAAGAGCAGAAAAAACTTGTATTTTCTATTTTAATCGTTTTTTTATTTTTCCGTACACATGAAATACCGTAGATTTTTATTAAAAAAAATTTTAACACCATTGGTTTCTTGGGCTCATTGGCGCAAGAGTATCTAAAGTTTATACTACACAATTCATTTGATATGTTTCCGCTAAATTAAACATATTTATATTTAAGTCAAGGTAAAAAGCTTATTTGTATTCTATCCACGATACCCAGTAAATTGGTATTAAATGACAGCATTGGTAACAAAGGGATTACAAACTAGGCACACATTCGTGATAACAACATACAGCTAAAAGAATTTTCTAAATATTTCCATTGCAATAAACACCTTCACTACTAATAATATTTCTGCTATTATATACACTATCTACCAAAATGTATTTGGACACTTTGGATTTTAGAGATTTTTTTTTAAGTCTGAAGAAATATTAAACTTGCTGTTCTGTATTTTGTACCATGGAAAGAACATACTTAAACTCCCATTTTAGAAACAAAATTCAGGCTTAGGGGCAATAAGGGGGCAGTCAAAAAATTAAAGAAGAAAAATAACACTTTTGAACATCTTGTATCAGAAAATGATCGAAATGCCCTGTTACTTTCGCAAAACATTTTTCATTATGTACGCAATGCTTACAACCGCTTTCGTCAGAATAGCAGTAATATTCATGAAGACATGGGCATTTGTTTAAAATATTCGAAATTTTTCGCAAGTGTTTTGCTTATGTCTCGCTAAGCTCCATCTCAAATTACATGAAACTTGCAGACAACTTGACAAAAGTAAGTATGGTACCAAAACGTGGAGAAATTGTAATACATAGTAGATGAGATTTGAGCAGTTTTATTAAAACAAATGTGATTGCGCATGCGCGAAGGATATTAATTATTTTTTTTTTTAATAACTTGGTGGTGAGATCTATGGAGCAACTTATGTAAAAGTTTCAGTTGAATATTGATATTTTTCAAAGAAATATAGACCATACAGTGAGCCGTATTTAGCAAGCTCTCAAATTGGAGAAAAAATATTAGGGGTTTTCCACAAATTTTTATATTGCATGATAATTTTGGCAATGTAAACAATAGCGTTCAAACTCAGACTCCATAAACACATATAATGCAATTTAATTCAGTTTAACATCTGTCAATTTTCCAATTTATTGTGCAATATAAAAATTTGTGGAAAACCCCTTATAATTTCTCTCCAATTTGAGAACTTGCTAAATACGGCTCACTGTATGGTGTATATCTCTTTGAAAAATATCAATAGTCAACTGAAACTTTTACATAAGTTGCTGCATAGATCTCACTACCAAAATATTTAAAAAAATAATTAATATCCTTCGCGTATGCGCAATCACATTTGTTTTGATAAAACTGCTCAAATCTCATCGACTATTTATAACATTTTCCCCATGTTTTGGTACCATACTTACTTTTTATTTTATCAAGTTGTCTGCAAGTTTCATGTAATTTGAGTTAGAACTTATCGAGTTATAAGCAAATCACTTGCGAAAAATTTGGAATATTTAAAACAAATGCCCATATCTTCATGAATATTACTGCTATTCTGACGAAAGTGGTAGTAAGCATTGTGTATATAATTAAAAATGTTTTGCGAAAGTTACAGGACATTTCGATCATTTTCTGATACAAGATGTTCAAAAGTGTTGTTTTTCTTCTTTAATTTTTTGACCGCCCCCTAATTGCCCCTAAGCCTGAATTTTGTTTCTTAAATGTGAGTTTAAGTATGTTCTCTCCATGGTGCAAATTACAGAACAGCAAGTTTAATATTTCTTCAGACTTTAAAAAAAATCTCTAAAATCCAAAGTGTCCAAATACTTTTTGGTAGATAGTGTATATTACTATATCATAGCATGATAATATATAATATAGAGGGGGGGGGGGAACGTGGCATTAAAATTGGATTCCGATACGAAACATTTTCTGCGCTATTAAGAATCACCCGATCGTAAATCGAGCTTAATGACTGAAAGTCAGAATCATAGATATTTCCATTAATACACTAATGCACCATTGTTTCCTTCTCCAGCACAGCGCCTTCACTTATTAGCAGTGGAATAATTGCTGTCTGAATAATGTCGGTAGGAATGGCAATTTGTGATCACAGATCATAAAGATAGGATCTGATCGGAACATATGAATGGATTATTGATCAGCTTTGGGTATCTCATTATTATTTAATGGATCACAAGACATAAGGATTCGCACCGTATTAGAATTCGAAATAAGGATTTTCGATGTGGACATTCTTAACTAATGTGGGAATGTAATTCCTTTTGTTGAAACAGACAGAATGTGTCTTAATGTCATTTTGTGCGTTTACGATCTTAGCATTTAGCAATTAAGCCCTAAATTTAAAAAAAAAATAAATACTTTATACCGTAAACTAAATTAGGAGGGTCAATTTTTAAGTAAGAACCGTTTTGTAATGGAGTAAACGAAACTTTATTTAATAACACAAATTATATCGAAAACTAGAATATGAACACTTTTCACTTTTCGACATTGTCGCTATCAACATTCAAGCATTTGTTCAAGCCGTGGCACCAGCTTTTGGATCCTTTCATCAAAGAACTCTGCCGCCTACCATTAAACCAGTTCGTAACTGTTTTTTTAAGAATGTAATCCTTTTCCAAAAGCTTCCCACCGAGAAATGCCTTAAGTTATAGAAAGAGATGAAAGTCTGACGGTGCCAAGTCTGGGCTGTAAGGTGGATGATTCAGTACTTCCCAATGAAAATTGTCCAGTTGCGGTTTTGTTCTTGAATTTCAGCAGGACGAGCGTTTTTTGCAATCAAAAACTGAATAACGGAACGCACTTCACAATCGGCGGGATTTCTGATAGACATGGCGACAAGCTACACAGTGTAACCACACAACCAGCACTGGTAGACACGTGAAACGTAATTTGCTGACCTTGAACTGACGTCACCTGATTGGATGCGCAGACACTATGCGCAATCGGTCCTTACTTAACCCTTTAAACGCCGCACTATGATTGGAACATGCCACAAACTATTTATTGCTAAAAATCACTTTCTAAAGCAAATATAAGAACTATGGGTAAGGTTTTTATTCAAAAAAATATTTTTGCACATGATTATTGGCATGTTCCAAAAATGTAACATTGGCGGGTAACACTTAGTTTTTTTACATGTTTTTAAAAAAGTTAATTTGCGCTTTTTAAGTTCAAACTAATGGTTTTTTGAGAAATGTTAAAGAAATTGTAGGCAAATTGCACAAGGTTTTTGTGATTAGCACTACTTGCAGGGGAAAATAGCCAACCTGTACCGTAATTCCAGGGATAGTTTTCATGAAGTCCTTCAGCTATAGATGTTCTGCCTATATAACGAAGCTTCAAATAATAAAATCAAACAAACTGAATTCTAAAAATGATTTGTTGCTGATAACCAGGAGTTATAATTAGAGAAATAAAATTATTTATTATCTTTTGATGTCATCAAAAATAAACAAACGGAAATAAATTTGCATTAGAAAAGCAATAAGTATCACTGTGCCATAGTTTGGAAAACACAAAGTATAATGTGAATGAAAAGTTAAATAATGTATGAATAACAAATCTTACCAAGATTCTTTGAAACAAAATATAATAGTTATTATAAATGCTCGTGGATTCAATGTCCTGATTTTATTTAAACAGTCCATGGTAGCTAGGAAAGCATGCTTCGCGCCGTCTTTTGTCGCACTCAAAACATTTTTTGTAGTATTCTTCTTGCATACAGTACAGCTCCTTGTGATGTAGGCACAAAATAATGTGCGTCAGATTTTCTTAAAGCTTCATAAGGATGTATTCGAGGTCCAGGGACACAATGGATTTTCGGTTTCATGCGAAGTAAATGCAAGGTCACCTCCCTTCCAAAATACAGATGAGACAACTCTGCTGTTGCACCTTTGTGCAAATGTAAATGCAAAATCCAGCCAGCAGCATCAGCCATATATATATTAGACAAACATCGGCAGGCAGAACGGGCTCAAAAATGTCCTCATCAATGTCTTCTTCAACTGTTGAGCATTTTCTTCTGGAAACAATTGACAAATATCAATATATTATTCAGAATCATCAGGTACTGTATAAAAGTAATCCAGTGCCTCGTCTACAGTTCGAAAAGGCTTTGAATGAATCATCAGATCAGTGTAAGGAATACTCACTAACTGAGAAAAATCGCAGAGAAGAAAAATAGCTAAACGTCTTTCTCATGATTCCCGAAACACGTGTTTCTCTGTGTTGTCTCCACTAGCACCACCGTGATGAACTATTTTATCCTCTAATTTGTACGCCTAAGTCATAAACGAAGTCTAGCTATCAAAAAACATATGGGGTTTTTAGAGAAAAGTAATCCTCTTCAGGTTACAGGAAGGGCTGCTGCGGATTGGGAAATGGGGGGGGGGGCGAGAACAGAATGTAAATAAACAGTCATTAAACACATCTGCCTAACATTTACCATGAGTTCCAACATTTAAAAAATTGTCTTTATTTATTTGATGCAATGTAACCAAAAGAATTGTAATGTGTTAAAACGTAGACCTTTACATCCATTTTTGGAACATGCAAATTTCACCGCCAATAAAAGCTATATTAACATATTTTTTTAAAAATAAACATGTTCAATTAACAATACGACTATTTTTAATTGCTCTCACTTAGTTGTGAAATTTTTAATTAAATTTCAAATTTTGTATAAATATTTTAGTTGCTTGACGAAAAGTACAAAAAATAAATTAATTAAAATTTTTTTATTGTTGATACCACTAATTTCAGTAATATAATAATTATGTCAAAAAATCAATCATTAGTTCAAATACACACAGAAATTTTTGCAGCGCATTACCTATAAAATTGTACTTTTCACAGATTTTTAGATTTGATTTTACAATATTGGAACATTGGAACATTGGCGAGTAAAAGTTAAAAATTGACCCTCGTAAATGAATGTACTGGCTTTAAAAACAATATTTATACATTTTAGCTAGCATTGCACATACATTTTCTGTTCTAGGCCAGTTCCAAACATTTATCTCGAACGATTAAAGCTCCTTAGTTAATTGTCAAGCACTTCAAAGATCAATTTGAACATTCGCATTAGAATGTATATTATATTCGAACATTCTCCATAAAGGCAAAGGTAAAGTAAATTTTATGCTCACAGAATTTAAATGTACAAATTTAAATTTGAAAAAAGTAAAAAAAAAAATAATAATAAATAATAAAAATTAATAAAGAAATTTAGAAATAACAAGAGCAGCAATAATTATACACTGTTAAAAATTTCCGTAAGAAAATAGTAATAAAACCATTTATTTGATTGTTATTTTACCATATTTAATTACAACAGTTGAATAACCATTAAAAAGATAGTACTCAAACTGCTGACTGAAAAAAATCGTTTATTCTCTGTTTCTCCCAAAGACCGTTTAACTAACCGTAATCGGGCGTCCATCTTTGTTATGGAATCTTACCGTCTTACGTTGTTGTTAAAATATGAATGAAGATTTATCAGTTCAAATCTGCATGTGTATATATAAAAAAGAAGAAAAAAAAATTGGCTTGAGCAGTAGGGTGGATCGAAAAACACGTTTTTTCTGCAATACAATTCTAATAGCGCGGAAAACTTGCGCATAGGCGTCATTATAAATGAAAAAAATATTTAAAAATTTTTTTTTTCAAAATTTGAAATCGCGCAGAGGGCCTAAAGTTACCAAAAAAGTCCAAATACCGGAAAATTTTAAAATAATGTGTAGCGGTGCGAGTCAGTCCTTCAAATAGCCCTCTTTGCTCCTGCCCAGGGGGCGCGCCTTTTGGGAAAGCGGTAAAGAATGCGGCTACCACCAAAAAGATCTTGGTTCGACTCCCGACGCTTCCCGGCCACTCTCGCACCGTTACAAATGCAAAAAAATACATTTTTTGTTCTAATAGAGAAAAAAGTGTTTTTAAGAATGTCCGTAATGCATACAAAATATAATTACACCCATTCCTGTTTTACTGAATTCGCGCAAAAGGCCTAAAGTTACGGGTTGCTTCGTAAAAAAAAACGAAATTTCATGATTTTCGACGATTTTTAAACATGTGCTCGAATCCATAAAAGTTTTATTTTTAATTTGTAATAGTGTAAAAACCATTTAAAATAGTTTTCCCAATGCAGAAATAATACTTTCAGACCTGTTATTCCTTAACTGTATTCGCGCAAAAGGTCTAAATTATAGTATAAGATAAGTTATAGAGTCCCGTGAAAACGTTGTTTTCCATATATGATGAGTGTTTATTTAACACATTAAGGTTTGTAATAAGACTCTAACAAGTGATTTACAAAAAATGTATTAGCGAAACATATCGTATTGCAGCTCTCAGCTCATTTCAACATTTAATCTGTGCTGAAATGACCCAGGACTCACGGCGAAGACGTGGCTGCAAGGCGAGTCCCACCTCCACCATACCCAACCAACCAGGGGGAATTTTTTTACAATATTTACAGTAGCTATTTACTTTGTACAATGCATATATGTTCGTTGTAAGCAAAAGGTTATTTACATAGAAGCCCCTTTGAATTCTGACTTTGAATTAAATGTGGGCATCAGCTGTCTTGATATTAAAGTAACTCTATTATAACCATCTCGATTTTCATGCCCGCACACTTTTTCTGCTGCTTTTGTAACCAGTTTTACACACCTCTCAACTGACTGGGTGTGGCATAGGAATTTGAGTAGCGCTTTGTCTTTCAATAAAGAATTAATGTGTTCAGTTGGCATCTTTGACAGTAGTGGCGGCGGTGTTAACTTGCAGATTGACCAATCAATTAGTTCGGTATATTCGTTTGCACTAAAATTTATTGAAGGTATTTTGAAGTATCTTACATAACCTTCAGCTGATGGCTCATTTTTGGATTTAAGGATCCTCCTGTAAGCAAGTTCTCTAGTGTGTGTTCTCTCATTCATTATCATAGCCAACATCATATTTTCATGATGGCAGAAGAATGCGTTCCTTTGAATTACTGGATCAATGATTTGCTTGATATTGTCTGGTAGATGCCTTGCTGTTTTAACTACCTTCAAAAATATACTTCGGTCCATCTTTCACAGTGTAGTTTTTCTTTATAGCCAACCAAACAGGTGCATTGACTTCACTATGTAATTTGCAAGAGTCTGTAACTCAATTGTTGAACTAGTTTGAGATACATACAATCTCAAAACCCGGTTAGCACAAGTTAGCCAACGAGAGTGGCTGATGCGTCCAGGATCCCTAGCTGCCAATTCTGGATTACAGATTCCTGTGTTGACCGCTTTTACAATGTCTAGGAGATACTTCTGATCTTTACTCAGATCGTTTTTAGTGATATCAATGACTTTTTCTGATTGTATCGGCTCAAAATCTACAACAGGGAGTTTCTCACATCCAGGGAGTTGTTCTCCAACTGGACCGCTAAATGATGCTGGTCCTGTTGTCATTCCATCCAAGCGATATAAGGTAGCTCGTTAAAATGTAGCAAGCAGATAAACTATTGCAAAGGACGGCGAGACTTAACTTCAATGTTATGTACAACACCGCTTTTTCCATTCAGTGTCTGTGACTGTTCCATCACATCCGATGGCCTCCATTGTACTCATATCAAATTTCTTCTTTTCCGGTCAACTGAGAGGTGTGTAAAACTGGTTACAAAAGCAGCAGAAAAAGTGTGCGGGCATGAAAATCGAGATGGTTATATTAGAGTTACTTTAAAATCAAGACAGCTGATGCCCACATTTAATTCAAAGGGGCTTCTATGTAAATAACCTTTTGCTTACAACGAACATATATACATTGTACAAAATAAATAGTTACTGTAAATATTGTAAATAAAATTCACCCTGGTTGGTTGATTGGTTGGTTGGTTGGTTGGTTGGTTGGTTGGTTGGTTGGTTGGTTGGTTGGTTGGTTGGTTGGTTGGTTGGGTAGAGTGGAGGTGGGACTCGCCTTGCAGCCACGTCCTCACCGTGAGTCCTGGGTCATTTCAGCACAGATTAAATGTTGAAATGAGCTGAGAGCTGCAATATGATATGCTTTGCTAATACATTTTTCGTAAATCACTTGTTAGAGTCTTATTACAAACCTTAATGTGTTAAATAAACACTCATCATATATGGAAAACTGCATTTTTACGGCACTCTATAAACTTAACTTCTACTATAATTTAGACTTTTTGCGCGAATACAGTTAAGGAATAACAGGTCTGAAAGTATTATTTCTGGATTGGGAAAACTATTTTGAATGTTTTTTACACTATGACAAATTAAAAATAAAACTTTTATGGGTTTTGGCACATGTTTAAAAATCGTCGAAAATCATGAAATTTCGTTTTTTTACGATACAACCCGCAACTTTAGGCTTTTTGCGCAAATTCAGTTAAACAAAAATATGTTTAATTATTTTTTGTATGCATTAAGGACACTCTTAAAAACACTTTTTTCACTATTAGAACAAAAAGTGAATTTTTTTTGTAATTTTTGCATTTTTAAAAATTTACCGGTATTTTGACTTTTTTTCGTAACTTTAGGCCTTCTGCGCCATTTCAAATTTTGAAAAAGAATTTTTTAAATATTTTTTCATTTATAATGACGCCTATGCGCAAGTTTTCCGCGCTATTAGAACTGTTTTGCAGAAAAAACGCGTTTTTCGAACCACCCTATTGAGCAGTGGTTACTAAATAGAAACACATACACACGTATATCAAAAGTTGGAGACATCAGATTCCCGAACAGTTTGCGAATGAGCCAACCCGTAATTTGAGCTGCTGCAGCTTGTTTGTATTTTAACTTTTGCAGCAAATACAATGGTTTTCGTCAATATACAGTAAATTTAGACCAAAAATGACTTTGGAATCATAAACTGAAATCTCAATTTGAATGCAGTTTGGCTGTTGGAAAAGAAGATTAATTGATAAATAAACGGCCGCTTTGAGTTTTGTAGATGTCCAAATGATTAGAGCGCAAAGTTGGTATACCACACACACGGGGTTCGATTCCCGCACGCTTCGTTTACGGTTTCTACGCCTCGAAGATTCTACATCTCGAAATGATTCAAAACCTCAAAATCTGAGTTTTGTAACCATTTTTAAATGGTTATAAAAAAAAACCTTTAATACAAACTTTCGTATTTACGGCTTTTTAACCAAGCTGATTGGAAATGATTTAGATCCTGTAAAGATAGAAAAATGTTCCACACCGTAAATTTAACGGTGAATTAGATGGACACAGACTGTTGCCGGTTATTTAACCGCAATTTAATGATGAAATTTGTATTTTAAAAACATTTCTGTCATTAATTGCATAATAAATGGTTTTTATCTTCTTTAAGTGTTAATATTGTCCATAAACATAAATAATTCTTTTACGTTATTCATTTGCATGGATAGTAGATTAAAGATAACCTATGAGGTCGGGCAAGAACTTAGCACAAAAATGTATACAAGTGCTATTATCCAAACCATCTACCACCAAACAGTCAATAATGCGTTCTGTCTAGAAATAAAACGCGGAAATATTAACATCTTCTCTAATCATAGTTAATTAAATAAGGTAATCTAACTGCACTGGTATTCAGCACGTAGCAAGCAAGTGAATAAAAATGTTTTAAAGACTAATTACATGCTGTACTGTCTTTTTTTATCTCTCTGGCTCTCGATTAAATGATGAAACAATTATGTTAACTTTGCATAGTAACTCTGTAAAATATTCTAACTTAACTCTGTAATGTATGCATTTTAATCACGGAACCTGCAAAATGCCATAACTCCCAGTCTGCTAATAATATGTTACACGGCTTTAAAATAATCTAATTCAAGCTATTATCTTCAAACGTAATTCAAAATAAGTGTCACGGTTCTGGGATTAATTAGATTCATAAAAGCGTAAATCACGTAGAAAAACGAAAGATCACGTTTGAAGTCTACTTTACTATTCTAAATTTCGCGTTTGTTTTTCATCAGATGGTTAACAGAAAATTGAAAGAAATACATAATAAAAAATCAAAAAAATTATAAAAGGAAGTATAATAAATGAAAAGTTATAACTGCTGAAAACTACAGGTTAAAAACCGTTATATAACAAAAACAGTTCATTTTCTCACAGTTTTTTTATCTGCGACTAGTTTAATTTTTGATCACTAATAACAATAGTGTATTGACAAGTAGTTGTCATTGAAAAATTCACTTCGACACATTTTAGGGAATAAAAAAGCAACACGCTCCAATTATTTCATATTTCTTTTGTCTGAAACCAGATTTTCAAAAACTGCTTCTTTCTGAAGCATGCACAAGGGAGTTTTGTCTGAGGCTATCACGAAATGCGTTTTATGTTTTGTAAAATGTTGTTCTTCCATTTTCGCGAAATTAATAAAACAATTTAGAATGTCTAGGGAAAGGGAATTCAGCTTTTTTACAAATAATTTTATCACAAAACTGAAAGAGTTGTTTGTTGTAACAGTTAAAGCAGACTTTTGGGACATATTTACATAGCACATTTTATTATATTAAGTGTCGACTTTTCTTTTTTTGGCGATCACATAATACATAAAATTATAATATTTACCTAAAACTGATCATTCTTTAATAAAATATGGATAATGATGAGAAATTTAAGTTTATGGTGATTTTTTTTGACAATGTTTTTAAAATAGTAGTAACAATTACTAAAACTAAAACTAGCTAACTAAACATGTTATGTAAATTTAAGGCTTAAAAAATCATCAGTATCATTTCAATGCATTTAATTACATGTTTTTGTGGTTTACAAGTAAACAAGTGCTAACTCGTTGGTGCAATCAAAGTACTTCGCTTTAAAATGAAAGGTAAATGCTATACAATCAAAGTTAGTGTGCACTGTTAAAAAAAAACCTGAATTTTCAGAAAGTTTTTTGACTGATTTTAACGGAAGATTTCCGTAGTGCTTCAATACATGGTTTTTCCTCCCAAAAACGGAACTATCACGTCCTGAAGATACGAGAACGGAAATTTTCCGTTTTACGATTGCTGTATTTTTACAATCTGATTTGGAATTGGCGATAATACGTTTTGGCGATAATCAACACTAAAATTCGAACTTCAGATTGTTGTTTTAATAAGAAATTTTAATCTATTTCTCTTGAAACATATCTGATTTCATATAAGGCTTTATGCTGTATATCGGGTTTGTTTGGGATAAATTTGGAATAATCCTACATAACAAACTTGTATGTAAGGAACAAAATGTCTTCAACCCTGGACCGCCTCTAGGGTTTTCGGCGCACAAGGCAACAGCAAATTTCATGCCTTTATTAAAGTGTGTTATTTAGATTATGTTTTAAAATCCCCAAATAAAAAAAAAATGCTCAATTTCGTTTGGGTCGGGATGGGATGTAGTGACTGGTTACTCTTCCATAATTGCGTATTTGTTGACGACAATGGGTATGTTGAGCGGTAAAAACCACTTCAAATATATTTTTAAAGGAAACACTCTGCTCGTTCAAAATAGGAAAGAAAATGATAGAAAGAAATATTCTATTTAACGTGTTTGTCTTGTTTTATGGGGTTTTCAGAGGTTTGTTGTTTTTCCGTCATTTACATACGCGTTTACTGACAGTATTTTAAGCCCATACACTCTACAAAATACATATAATACGGACGCTGATTACTAGTTTGTTATCTCATGTCGCCACCTATACTTGCGACGGGAATCGGGAATCAGTACCATATGTATCCATTTTTTTCCAAAACAACAATAAGTTGCAAAATGAGAATTCCATGCTTGGGAAAAACCGAACGAAAATATCCCAGGTTGGTGAGCTTCGTTGGCGAACACGTTTTCAGGAGGTCTGGAACTTGGAGTCTGAACAGTGGACATTGGACACTCGGACAACCTTTGCTTAAGTTGCCTTCAAAAAAGGTAGATTCTTCTGTTGTTCTTCTTGTGAGGTAAGAATCTCATTTCATTTCGTAACTGATGTTTTGTGTTTCACAGGCCTGTCATTTAGAGGGGGGGGATAAGGGGAGTCAAATGCCCCCTCCCCCGGCTTGGGAAATATAATGTATTTATGTATAGATAATATATTTCTGTATTTGTATGTTACTTTTTCCCGAACTAGCTCGTGGCGCCAATTTCGGCAATCGTAAGCTAATACTGTCACCCAACGATACAGAATTACGCCACACGGCAACCCGCGAACGATCAAAGAATCGAATATTATCTTTGTCTCTGGAAATAAATTGAATTTATTACTTTTTTTATCGTCTGTTTTATTATTATTATTTTTGAATCCCTTTGCTAAAGCACGGAATAGTATTTTTATTTTTTGTACATCATTTTTATTCGCAGCTTTTTTTTCAAACGTATGTTAATCTGCGTTTTTTTCTACATTTATAATTTTGAGTGATGGTTTAGCGAAATTATATTTGTTACGCATCATTTCTTCTTGGTAAATATATTTACATACATTTTTAAATTTTAGATGCATCAAACAGTTTTTTTTTAATACTAACTATTGCTTAATGGGATACATTGCGTTTTATGAAAAATTGTGCTGATGTGCTTCTTTTAAAAATTTAAATCTGTATTTAAAACATATCGAATTATTTTTCAATGCATTTCCTCTAATTTTGAAAGTATTGTTGATTTTAAGCTTTTGTTTTTAAAGATCTTGTTTTTGTAGGTTTCAGTTATTTAGTTTGATTATTGTGCCTTCCAATTAAAATAATATGTTTTTCATATTGCTCAATACACATTTTAAATATAATTTAGAGTTAAACTAAAAGGATTTTGTAGTTAAAAGACATTTTTCAGTGTCATAAGTACAAAGTTTATTAAATGTGTTATAATATTTAAACTGTTCTACGCTGTCTCCTTACTTCTTAACTACACTTACAGGAAGTGAAATATATTCTTCAAAAGAATTTTCGTTAGTAGATGATGAACATATCAATTACTAACAGCAGTGATTTCATAACAGCGATGGCAGCTCTTTTTGTAACATATACTATGTATTAAACATTGAATACAATGCTGATACGGTTTATGGCTTTGACAATGGAGTTTATTCAAAGCTATTGATGTTTACCATTTCTAAAGTAAGGTGACATATGGTTCTATATTCAAATTCCCTTGGAGTGCCTTATTTAGGGTTGAAGAAAAAAGGGTGCTTGTGTTTTAATGTTTTTATTTCCTAAAGGACACCTTTCAATTCGGCGACATGGTTATAGATGTGTGTCTGGTAAATATCGAGTCGATAGGGTATATTTGTAAATGCGTATTTACCCCAAAATATCAGGGTATTTAAAATTTTCAGTCATTTTAAAAACATTTAACCATAAATTGTTTTGAATATAATTCTGAGATTATATAAATATATTGTGGTGTGTGATGTAAATAAACTTGCAACTGAAAACAAAACGGCTACAAAGCAAATATTTCAAAAAATCAAAACTAGCCAGATGAAGAGCTGCATTCCTTGGTGCATTGTTGTATTACATACATAGTCGAATGATACTGAAAATGCTGTAATTTTTTTTATATACCAAAATTGTATTGAAATACTGTGTTTCACAATTGAAGGCCAAATATGTGGCAATCTATATTAACTCAGATTTTGGTCATTATTTTTTTTTCTCCTTTTCAAATAGAGATTTTCCCCTTGAAATGAGTAACTAGTGTTCTTACAAGGTGATACAAAAATTTAAATGTTCAAATACTTTTAAAATAAGGCCAAACAGACAAAATTTGGCGAAGTGATTCTGGATTTTTTTCCTTTTAAATGTTAAACTGGAATTTTGGCTCAGTAAACCAGTAAACACCCTGATCCAGCAAAAATATATATATATATTTTTTTTTTTGATGTAATGAGGTAAACATAAAATGAATCTTAGTTAAATTAAGACCCAAACATTTTCTAAATTTCAAACTTACATACATATTAAATGCAATTTGTAATAATGATATTAAAAAAGTGTTGGTCAATTTAAATATCCTATGTACTAAATATTGTTCAAGAATGTAACATCATTTTAAGAAAAAATGTATTTTTTTGAAATTTGTAATTAACTATCTACATTTAAAACCTATGTTGTATTAATTTATTTTACTTACTGCATAAAACAATTTAATTATTATTTATGAAATTTATTTAGAATGATATGCAGATTACAGTACTTTTATTATTATATATCTCAAGCTTATTGATATTAAACATTTGGGTTTGTGTACCTGATCTCAAAAAATCCACTTATTGAGCTCTTGTCTAGTGTTGGATACATTCTAGATTTTTATAACACAGAAGCAGGTATGTTCTCAAGTACTGTGCATTTCATGAAAATTTTTACTTTAATTTTTGTTAAAATTTGGAACATGTTGAAAATTTAATATGTTGAATACATATTTTAACCGTATCTAATAAATTAATTTTAAAAAAATCATGGTTTCAAGCTCAGAAATATTGCACAAGGAGCTTCTTGAAATTAGTATCATTATTTTATGAAACTTCATATTTAGGCTTAAATAAAAGTTGCTGAAAATTTATTTTTTTTTAATTAATTTCATAGGTGCCTTTTATATGAACTGTAATGTGTTTACTAATTAAATTCTAAAACAGTATTTTATATTTTGTAGATGTATTGCCCTAATATAGGAACTAAAGCAAGCAAGAAGGAAAAAAGGAAAACCTTATTCAAATACTAAGAAAATCATTAACTTGGCTAATGACATTAATGAATTTAATAAAGTTTTATAATTCTGAATTAAATTGAAAAATATTAATACATAATATATATATATATATATATATGTCTTTTTGATACAACTTTTCAAATTCTAAATAAAATAAAAAGAAGTTGTAAATTTTTATTTATGTATGTGTTTCCTTCATGAACTAGTATTTACTATGTGATTCGTTCATGTGCAGTTTTGAAAAGATTTTTTTTCTTTTTGCAAATGTGGTTGGTTTTCAGATTATTTTCCTTGTGTTATTGTTATTGGTTTTGCAAACTTGTTCTCTGATATAATTTGCAGATGCATATTTTTATCAAATTGTTTTCCTATTTGTTCTAAAAAGTAAATTCTGTAGCCCGAGCTGAATTTATAAATAATACGTAAGGTTGAAAATCTATTTTGTGTTTTTGCTTGCTTTATGATTTGCTAACAACATTTAAAAAGATAATCAGTATCATATTGTCACTATGTAATACAATTACGTAATGCTCAAACTGTACAACAGTATATTTTTAAATTCTCTTCGAGCATTTTTTAAACTGATGCAACTTGCATCTTTTCACTATATTATACAATCAATTCCCAAATTGTACATGGGTCGATTTTTTGATTCACTTCGTTTTTTTACTAAATTATGTACCTGTATACTTGCTTTCCAGCATAAAAAGTACACTTTCAAGTAATTTTTTTATTGAAAAATTATTTAACGTAATTGAACCAGTATCTTAGGAAATCAAATACATCAAAGTGATGTATATTTACAAAGTAATTTAAAAAGAATAATGAAAAAATATTGGATGGTTTATTCTTTCCTGCAGGATTGAATGCTGTTTAACGTGCATAAGTCACTGCTGAAATGTTTTAAAATAAATTTGCCTTCAGTGTTTTTTTTCATTACTGAAATATAAATATAAGACTAAAAAATATTCATCTTTCAATTTGTTTCCTTTAAATTAAATATAAAATGCTATAAGTGTAATGTGTATGCGTATAGTGTAAAATATTTTTCAATGTTTACTTTTGTAAACAATGTGTTATTAAATTATTATTTTTTAAACATTTGTTTATTTAAATTTTAAATTCGTGGACAGGATGCTTTAAGTATTAGCGAAGTGTGCATGAATGTCTTGAATTTGTAATATATCGTTATTCAGAAAATTGAATAATGACATAAGAGTAAAATAAGTAAAAATGAATGGCAGAATCTCGGGGGGGGGGGGGGGTCAGTAGATACATGGCAAGATAAGAAACGGAAGTTTAGTAAAGACACGGAGAGATACAAAGCGGAAAAAGCAATCAACGAAGGAAAAAGAAAAACGGAATTTCTGTAAAAGCGCGTGAAAATGCAAAACGTAAAAAGCAGATCAAAGAAAAAAATAAGAGCTGGAATTTCTGTAAAAACGCGGGCAAATGCAAAACGGAAAAACAGTTCAACGAAGAAATAAAATATGGAATTTATGTGAAGACGCGGAAAAATACGAAACGGAGAAAAAAGATTAACGGAAAAATAAGAAATGGAATTTCTGTGAAGACGCGGAAAAATACGAAACGGGAAAAAAATTTACGGAAAAATAAGAAATGGAACTTTTGTTAAGTCACGTGAAAATACTATCAGAAACGGAATCTTTCCGGCAACTCTGCTGCCGGTACTTTTTACGTTATTTTCAGGAGATTTTTTTAGTGTGCTTTATAATGAGAGCAAACGAATACAATGTGAAATGTAACAATCTTTATCTTTCAAGAAGAAATCAGGATTTATAAGTTAGCACAATAATGCGACGCATATTTTACCATTTTATAAAACATGCAAGATATAAAGAAATAAACCTTAAAAGCCGGATTGAAAAAAAAAATGCGCAGTTTTGGAATTGACCAAGATTGCATTTACGGATCAGGGAGACCTACTAGACAGAATTTTAATAAATTATTGGTGAATGTGTTTATGTTAAAAGATTCTCAGCATATTTATACCAGTTAATCGTTATTCTATTGAATTGAGCTTGGAACCTATTTTTTGATGCTATGGACAATTGTTATTTTATTCAATGTTCGGAAGTGTCGTATACGATTTTCTGAATATGAGGATTCTTGAGTATTCTGAATATAATAACCAGCCTGATTCATGAGGAATAAAGGTAAACTATATCAAAAGATTAGGACCAAAGATAAACTGAAAGTGAAATACGACCTTGTCACTCTATAGAGGCACTTTTACTTTCAATCTACTGTGATTTATATTAAAATGAGTTGCCCTCTCTTTGATACCTATCAGTCTTTGATACTGCTGCTAACAAAATCACCCAGCTCGTACGAAGTGAACTCGGTAAAAAATGTTTTTAGCTAACTCAGTTTCGATACAGGGAAATAGTCGCATTCTTTCGCCTTCGCTACAATACTGCCGTAATCTTTTTGCATATAGGTCAGTTATAATACCCAAGAATATCAACATGCGACCTCAGGAGCGATATGCATGCCCAACATAGATATGTGGATGAATTCAGAAATACTTGGATAGTGTTAAAAGAAAAAGGGAAAAAAAGGAAGAAAACCACATTGCTATATGGACTTAGTACTATAATTATATTCATTGAACTTCGAAAACCATCAATACATCCTTAATGATTGAAAAAGTTATTTAAAAAGTGCAAAAAAAAAAAATGATATAGTAATGTAATTTATGAATGGAGTGCAACTAGGTATGAAGTGTACCTCAATAAAAGGCTATGGATTTGAATTAATAAGCATGGAAAATATAATTCATTTTCATGATAATCTTCCCCAAAATTAGCAATTTATTTTCATTTTATTTTTTTCAACTATCAATCTTAAGTTAAATAATTTCCATATTTATACCCAAATAGTAACAGAAATGTTCTATCTTCTCAACCCTAGACGTGTCTCCAAATCTCATTCACGCAGACCCATCTGCTCCAATTTTGAAATGAATGTAAATACAGTACGATGCATTTGCTCAATCAATAGCTCTTTAATGGAGACGGACTGTTTAGAAATTACTTAGTTCCGCTCACGTAAAGATCTCCCTTCTAGCTATTTCGTTTTGGAATTTTCCCTTGCGTGCCAAACCATGCAATTTACCTACATATGCTATTAAATACACGTATCATTCGTCAATGGCCAGAATTTCTACTTTAAACTCAGATACAGAATGAGAAAACTGTTGAAACAAGGCCAGTTCTGGAAATGAATGAAAGGTTTACAAAGAATGTTTTTATTTATTTTGTTATCTTTTAAATTTTAGCGACATATCAAACTTTTTAGATTTAATATTTTGTTCGAAAATTATCATATATTGCTTGGCTGCAGAATAAGGCTTTAAATCCCTCGAGCTAAATTCTCTACCACGCCATTTCTCTACCTGTTATTAAAATCTGTATTAACGTGGATTTTTAATAGCTGCTTTGGTTGACCTATTTTAACAATCAACAAGATAGGTTTTTAAAGCTTCGTGTTCAAATAAACGGACTGAAAAAACAGCCTAAACTTTTATAATCGACTAGGTGAAAAACAACCCAACTGCAACCTTTTCAGTTGCTTTGTGTTTCACATAGAAGCTCACTTCTTCATTGAAAGGGGGGGGGGGGTTCTTTGTGACCTCAAAATACGTGCCTGCAATCTTCTGTAGTTTTTGCTATTATAGGTTGCATTATTTTACTTTCTGTTAATAAAACTACTTTCATGAAATAGTGCTGAAAATGTTTATAATTTGTTACATACGAGCCAATTAAATGTGTAACATATTTAAATACGAAACACGTTCCATAGTCATAAAAATTACGTGTGAAATCCCTAAAGATTTTCAATGAATAGTGTTATAAATAGTGTTATAGTCATAAATTGCCAGTGGCATATCTTTAATAAATTTTAATTTTTAACTCTTTAAATAAATTTTTAAAACAGGGGCTAAAATATTCTCATACACATTTTTGACAATTTTGGGGAAAGATGAGCTATTTTCTTCTAAACGTTTTGGCGATTCTTCATTTTTCGCTAAAGTATGAAGTTTTTAGATAATACAGGATGTGCATAAAATAGTGTCCCAGTTTGATTAGTGTAATGTAGCAGTTTAATTTAAACAATTTACAACAAAACATACATCGAATTGAAGGTGAACTAATCTAGTTTTTCCTACAATTGTTCAATAGGAGCACCTTCAGTTATACGGCCCATAGTCCAATTCTTCTCATACTTTGGTTAACAATTCCGGTGCAATGGAAGCAATAGCTTCTTTAATTCTGTGTCTGAACTCTGTCAACTCATTAGGATCGGAAGGTAGACAAGAGGAGTCCCATTTAAACTTTAAACGAAACGCACGTTTGACAGAAATTGCAGATTGACTTTTAGAAAATTGCCGAACACAAAACGTTTTACGCTCAGAAGTTGTCATTTTGCGCATGTGACGCTGCAAGCCAGAAAACGAGTACTCGGGCATGCGCTAATCTAATATTGTTTGAGTCACTCTTTAATTGTGACCTTGAACCATCACTCTACAACGCTTATAGTTGATGTTATTCAAATTTATAATTGGGACATTCTTTTATGGAGACCCTCTACTACGGGACATTATATTTTTGTAAAATATATTTCATCACTTTCAAAAATGTAGAGACATCAGGTCATCAGAAAAATGTCACTCAACTGATCTTGAAATGCACACCCATACACTGAATTTGTTTTTGTTAATTGGTATGCTAATTAAGCTCTCTTAAATGTACGGCTACTATTCGCTTTCCTAAAATACGCTTTATCCAGACTTCGTCTTTATTGACATTAGATTTGAAGCTGAGATATTATGTCTCTTAATTCCAGCTTAAAGAAGGTTATAAAAAAAGTATGAGAACGATAGCAGATGGGATTAAATGGCTTCCGATGAAAATGTCTGTTAATTGACAATTTTTCTTTATTTAGGTTAAAAGACATTATCTTCAAAAATGCTGTCACAATAAGTTATTATACCAACTAACATTTCAAGAGCTATTCAACTTGATGTTCATTACTGCATTCGAGAACTTTTTCTTGACTAAATAGTCAAAGTTCTTGAATTACATTGAATTAAAAATAATGTGTTTTAATCAACAGAAAACCATTTTTTTAAAATGAATTAGTATTTAATCAAAATGATCGGTATAGAGCTGTTGATATGTATGTTAAATACAAAGAGGATCTATCGCAACAAAAGTATTATAAATGATTGTATTGTATTTTCAAAAAAAAATAAATAAATAAAAAAAATACCGTATTGAAATATTTTAAAATAAGTAGATAGTAATAATAATAAAATACTATATTTCTAGAAAAGCTTCGCGAATAATTGATGAATCTAGTTTTCATTTGTTAGTACTGAACAACAACCCCAAAATTATCTTAAGAGTCGTCTTATTTTGTCGTCTTAACAACAAGCACATATTATCACTTTCGTAGTTGTCATATGCCACCCAGGACACTGAGTCCGGATACTGAGACCAAACCGATTAGGATAACCTCCGTTTTCACGAAAAATCACAAGAGAAGAAGTGCGACTTAGCTCTGACAATGCACGAAAAATGGAGACACGAGATTTTTGATCTAGACCAAAGACCGAACAACCACTTGGTTTAGTTAGAGGTAGATTTTTATGGGAAAATAGAGAAGTTTGTGACGGACGGACTGAACGTGCACCAGTCATGTTTAGCGTACACGGTGTTATCACTTTCATTTATGGAAACTTTTTGACTGTTTATAGTATTCACAGAATTATAATGGGATGAAACTAAATAACTTATGATGAGGCGAATCACATATGAATCTATGTGTCTGATTTTTCTGAAAATAACATTCCACTTGATGAATTATAGATATTCAAATCTAAAAGTACATCGCTTTGACCACATTTCTCTTGCTCGTTATCTTCAACCCCAGTTTATATCAAGCTGAACGTATATTACTCAATTTGCTTACAGTTCCCCTTTTGCTTTTCAGGGCATTGATCTGCATGAGTAAGGAACCAGTTACGCAAAAAAGCCCAGTTACGCCCAATGCTTAGATGGCCCTGCTTTACCGGTTCACGCGGGTGAAAGATCGTGCTGGAACAGGTGTTTTCACCTTCATTGTCACCAGATCCGTGACAAGGGATTTTCATAGAGATGCGACGACAAAGGAATTCACATTTGGCTATCATCGCTGGGTTGTCAGCTTCAACCGCTCTGATTCGAAAATGCTGGGAGTCCATCTCATCTTGCGGAATGCAACTGCAAGTACAAGATGTTACGTTGATTACTCCTTTTGCCTCCTGAACCGGGAACATTTTAGCAAGAATGAAGTATTTATTGAGAAGGTAATATTTTTAACAGTGTTTATCAAATATGAGCTACGAGTATGTACTACTTGTATGTAAAGCTTTTCTCCCCTTTACCGCTTAGGCACGGACCAGCTACTCACTTTTTTGGCTTTCTCCGCTCCGTGCTCCAAACAATACTAATATAATGCTTTATTTTTCTCTTGTTTTAAAATATTTTTTTATATTATAAAAAAATTATAAAGGTTAAGAAAAAGTGGAGTACAACACATTTCTTTGCTCGGCTCCACTTCAGTTTCAAACATCTCGTTGCACTGTGCTCCTGCTCCACAATTCGCTACAGATCCCGGTTCTTATGATTAAATTTAAAGTCATGGAAATAATCTACCATTTCTCATGCGTATGGCGCAAAAGCATAGTAATTCTAAGGCTTCAAGCTAAAATTGTATTTATTAACACCATAAAACTATGAAAATGAAAAAGGAAGAAAAAAAGAAGGGAAGGAAGAAATAAAAAAAAATGTATACCGTAATTTCAAATATAAAGAATACTTGAATTAAAAAAGTAAAGAATGCAAAATAGCAAGCTAACACGTTATTCAAAACTTTGTTAAAACACGTTAGAAAACATTTAAAATCAAGTGAAGGGAATTAATCCACGTCACAATTTCGTTTCACAAGAATTTTTAACTTTAATTTTCAACAAAGTCAATGCGCAAAGTTAAAAGTCCCGTAAAATTAGAGAAGTAACGATGCAGCTGAAAATAATGCACACTTAGCCCATAAATTGCCATTAAATAGCACACTTAGTCCATTAATGCCTACTGTCCCTTTTTAGGGACAGTCTGAAAAGTACGTCTGAAGCACCCAAAAATAAACATTTCCACAAAAAATTGTTTTAATGTATTCCTAACGGGTTATTATAAGTTTAGGAATACATTAAAACATTTTTTTTTTTTGTTGAAATGCTTATTTTTGGGTGTTTCAGACGTACTTTTCAGACTGTCCCTACAAAGGAACGGTAGGCATTAATGTCACTGGTCGAAGTTGTCTCCTGGTACAGTTTCAGACATTCAGTGCACTCATCCTCGTTGTCCTGTCTGACATGGTCCTAAAGGTTCAGTATTTTGACATTATTTTCTTCTCAGGTGGCTGATGACGAAGATGTTTCAAAATTGAAACATTTTGTTTTGTTTTCTTTCCTGCAAGTTTTTGGTTCCCACTTTTTCTGAAAGCATCTTATCTTCAGACGTTCGCTTCTTTTTTGTAGCTGCTTCTTTCTTAATTTTTCTCTCGAATATATGTGCGGGTCAAAAACATTCGTTGCACTTTGTTTTCTTTTTCATTTGGACGGCATTAAACGGTTTGGAAAAAAAGTTTATTAATAAGAATATTTGTATAAAACTAGCACCAGAATATTTGTATGAAACTAGTGCATTATTACTTTATTAGCAACATTTTCGTCTAAGAAAAGAAATTTGTTCACAAATTATTTTATTTGCACATTTAGTTCTGAAACGTATATTTAATAACTTAAATCTTCAAAAGAAATAAAATCACACGAACTTGTTTTCAACGATTTATACGGTATAAAAACCACAGTCCCTTGAAAACACAAATTATAAAGTCACGACAACTTTACCTCTCGATATAGAAGTATAGTCAAAATATTTAATTAATGCCTGTTAAAGAGACACCCGTGAATTTTTATGTAAGGAAATAATTTCAAAAATCAATTAAAGTTTTAAAATATTCAAGTCTTAAAAATGTGTTGAGAGGGCATCAGTATTTTACATTTTATGATTTAGTAAAAATTCAGAACGCCCCTTTAATCCATTAATGCAGCGAATTTAATCGATTCAAACGTTTCACATGTAATTTGAAATTTATGCTGCATTCCCAACAAGCTATGGGTAATAACATAATGCGCAATCTCTCCTAGCATGAAAACTAACGGGAGAAACGCGCAATCTCTCCTAAGTACAAAACACGCAAACTATCCTATTTCGGTAGGACAGATTGCGCGGAATTTTACTTAAATATGGCTGCTTCTAGAAAGAAATGCTGGCCTTCAAACTAATAGTCTAGCTTAGTAGCTTACGAAAAGCTGTTTAAGTTTATAATATTTTGTACTACTGCTACTCTATAGAATTTCAAAGAAAGCATTATGAAAATTCAAGCACTTACCTTGTGAAAACAATATAGAATATTGATGCTTAATCACAGACGTTCATATCAATCAACTTGCACTTCTAAGTGGACATCCCACTATTGTCGTTGTACAAATGCATGGCGTTTGGCCGCGTGCACCCTACTTCTTCCCCCTCGAACTCGTAGGTGCGCAATCACTCCGACAGCGCAATCTATCTTAGCTTTACCTTATATATGTTAAAGTTTATATATTTGATAATTACATTTTTTAATGATTTTTTTATTTTATACCAACTCAATGCTAAAGTTTTTGACACACTTTATTAAAGTTCCAATGCGTAAAGTATTTGATCAACGTAAATTTAATGCTACATACAAAGTAATTCTTCTCAAACTTACAAAAGTCAAACAAATTTCTTTTGAACTTTTTTTTATTATACACTCTCTGAAGACACGGAAAACGCATCAATCTTTATTTTTACTTTATGTGCCAGTAGACGGCATAGCTGTTCCAGCAATTAACACCGTTCTTTTGAAGGGGTGTCAATTGCTAGAAGATCTGAATTTAAAAAACTCATCAATTTTTATACATTTAAAAGCATAGAATATCAATCAAACAAATCCAATCACTGGTACATAGTCCAATAAATGACCCAGTAAACGCAAAGCTTATTAATTCATAAAAATATGACCAAGCACTGAAATTTACAGTTTAGTAGTTAAATAGGTTTATCTAATAGATTTAAAAGTGTAACTATTTAGAAAAATTGCTGAATTTAGTTTAGCTGTAACAATAAACTATTGATTCACCTTAAGTCTCCAAGCAAGCAGAGCACAAAAAGTGGCTGTGTTTTTCGCCCCCACTCGTTACACTTACATTTTTGTGGTAAAAATATCATCTGGTAAGCAATTTAGTGCTCAAAAATAAATCATCATTTCATGAAGTAAATATCGACAGGCATAACTTATATACTGATTTATTATTTTCCTTATTAATGAATTATTTTGGGGAAAAGCGTCAACTATTGGAGCGTGTCATTCACTGATGTATTAACCCTATATGTAGAAAACGATATTGTAGTTAATTCGTGTATGTATCTTATGCAGGCAATCCACAAAATAGTTCACTTTCCAAATGTTTAAAAATAGTTTTTAGAGAAAAAAAAACATGTCGGAAATTTAACTTACACTAGAAAAATATTACATAAATAAATGAATGCATTTGTAAAAAATGACTGTGATATACATTTACACTGATAAAAAATCCAATTTTCCCTTACGCTCTGAACACATTATTTCTGTGGTTTTTATTTAAAAACTATATCCTAAGAGTCTTCGTCTATATACCTATTTGTTAGAAGAATTACGCAGTAGTCCCAAAATCCTAGTTTGACCGGTACTAAAAGGGAAATATTATGGCTTCAATATGTCAGCTGAGCCAAGTTAAATGGCAGAAAAAGTTTATTTTCTTAAATATTTCATTAAATGATAAAGACCTAACACGCAACAAACAAAATCACACAAACACAACCAAAGTTTATATCTTCTCATGAACCTCAATTTAGAAGAAAGAAACTCATCAGAATGCAACGCATGATACACGGTAATAATATATTACATAACTGACTTCAAAATATTAATCACGGTTTGTATATTATATAACTTTTTAAAAATATTTACGTTATATTAACATTTTTAATACTTACATTATACTTACAAAACTTAAATATTTACATTATACTGAATAAATTTGCATTCTAAATATTCTCTTTGAATAGTACCCCCAAGATCTTAAAAATTATTGACGCAAGTTACCGCAGTACTAAATAAGAAGATTTCAAAATAATAATAGATCTTGGTTACTCGAGTTTTTAGTAACTAATATAAGAAAGACTCTGTGAATTCGTATATCCAAATCCAATGCCTATTTTTGCTCTGCATGCCGGTGAAAACATTTTAGCAATGTAGGACACCATTGAGAAAGCATAACTAGTTCATCTTACTAAGATATCAAACTGAATTTCTTTTAGAAGAAGTTGGCATACATTAAGTATTGTCTATATTTCAATTTTAGTAGATGCGATCTGCTTATATTTCCTACAAAATATACATTTATAACAATTATTTTTCATGTTCAGTGTTATACCATTTGTATCTCTGCTATTTCTCTGCCAGCCCAAGAAAATAAAAATTTGGAAAACATTGGAGTCACTAGGTCGGATGATGAATGACTAAGGTGGTCTTCAGCGTTAGGAAAAAAGGCATTTTTATCGCGCAAAAAAAAAAAAAAAAAATACAACAGTTCAGGGGAATTATGGTAGACAGACATCAAAATCGTCTGGATTACTCAAAATAAATATCAAGTAATCGCTACAGTCGGCATTTTTGGAAGTTTAAGAGAACACATTACGAAGTTCTTTCATTTAGTGAAGAACAAATTTGTATATTTTTAGCATAGACATTTTGAAATGTTCTAGGAAAAATTTAGTAAAAGTCAGAACATATAAGCACCAAGTATTTAGACATTTTTTTATTAACTAAGCTGCCCCTTTTCCCGACCCTTGTAATTAAAATCATTACTTCCAGCAATGCCGCTTTAACGCAGACCAACCAGCCCAAGGCCCTGCACGATGGATACTAATGAGCGAACTGCACTCGCGAAAATTCTCTGACGAAAATGGCGAGTTCCTGATGGATCTTGTAATGAGTAATCCCCTCACGGTGTATGAAGTGGACCTGCGAATGAGTCATTTACCTTTTGGCCCTCACCACAAACTCAGCAATGCTGAAACAGCCTACTTTGCTTTCGGTGGATTCGAATGGAACGTAGGCATTCACCCACAAGGTAAGTGAAAACATAATATTGCCATTTATTTACTTTAGCTGTGTTTGAATGAATGCATCGAGTTTTACAACACAATGAGCAGAAAAAAATCGATAAGTTTGTTTCCTAAAAAGAGGAATCACAAGAAATCTGCAGTTAACTTTTTAAATAGCATTGATTAATTACGCATCTTTCATAAAGAAAGGTGCATAAAAAGAAAAAGAGGCAACAATACCTCTGGTGTAATTTATTCATAGTAACATCTATTCGAAAATATATGAAAAATAAACAAATAGATCAAAATGAACAATGCAAAATTAAATAGTTCTACAGATTTTGATACAGCTATCATTTTCTATAGGCAATAAATAATCCAATAGCGGAGAATTGGCGGAGTAAAGAAAAAGTTTCCAATAGTTTTACAACGCTTGTAAAATAAAAGAAAAGAAACATATTTGAGCAGCTCTACTCGTCGTATTGCATATTTCTGGCATGATTTTTAAAAGGAACGAAACATATTTAATAGAAAATATAATGGTGTTCCCGTGATAGCAACGGAGGTGATGCTTAGCTACCCCTTCTATTAAGCATTGCAGGGTTCACACGCTTTTAAGCCACGCCCCAGTTTGGTAAAGACTTTACCACCAGCATAAAACTGAAAGATTTTGTTCTTTATTAAATAAATCCACATTCACATTATCTAGAATATAGTTTTTTTTACTACTGATGGTTGGTAGAGTCCTTACAAAACGGGGCGTGGCGAACACTGCAATTGTCGGCAGACTCTCAATATCGTTCGCGATTCATTTCTAACGTAATGGTGAACTTTTAGGTTGAGAAAACTGTATTTTCAACACGGCAATACTTTGATCTATAGTTGCACCTTTAGTTGCTAATGAAACGGATGTTTCTCTTTTGATACTGCGTGATGAGCTTAACAAAACTAATTATGCGATTTTTTTACTTAAAATCAAAGCAGTTTTAGTTGTAAAAATACTGTTAGAATTGGTCTTTGAGTTTCATTTTGACACACTGTTGTAAAAACTTGACACGCTGGATCAAGTTAATACATTTTGATTTTCCTTCTTTCTTTATTTCAGTTTCAGTGTTCCTTAAAAAAGTCTAACAAGGTTTTTTTTTTCATAAATAGCTTTAGTATTCTGATGAAATAACTTGAACTTTTAATAACACTGTGCAAACACATTTGAACTTTTTTCTGTCCTTCAGAAAAAACTATGTTTTATGTAAACAAAAGATGCCTTATTCAAATATCAAAACCAAAATGGTCCGTCACGTACCGTTTTTACTGGAGACCCACTTCTCACATTTATACAATTTGGCTATACAAGAATGTAACTGAGGCTTACTTATTGAAAACACAAACAATAAAATGATTTTTTTGGCCGTTTCATCTTGTAGGCAACTGTTAGTGTGCCCTGATAACAGACCAGCAATATTCATTTCTTATACTTCCATTCTATCGACCGCTTAAACGCTTTTCAAACACAAATGTCCTGATGAAACCTTTACCCATGCTCATTTATAGTTGTGCCAAGGTTTTGAAGAAAGAAGTTCATATGGAAGAGCAAAAAGTCTAGTTTAATGACATATGGGCAACATATGTCAATACATTAATACGAAAGCATTTTATCATGTCACCAACAAATTCTACGTAGTTTTCAGCTTTCTCACTTCTGAGAAAACGTGAGCACACTGATTTGAAGGCCAGCCAGGCTGCTTTTTCTGCTTCTGACAGTTTTCAAACAAGAATTTGAATGATATGTTTTTGGTGCCAGGGATGAATTTTTTTCTAGGAGACCGCTGTTTATGGATGTAGTGATTGTTCCTCTCCAAACTCTCAACTTCCTCTCCCATTTGCAGAATTTGGTGCATCCCTGTTAACCTCCTGTTGTTCTCCAATGACTTTCAAATCTCTAAAAATGTGCCAGTTGAATGTAGTGTACTTAATTAACTTCAGTATCGCACTTATAACTTCGTAAGTTTCATTTGTGTTTGCAGAATACGCTACAGGAATAAATGGAAAAAATAATTCTTATACAGAGGAGCACTGATAAACAATCGCAACTGTGCTAAATTATGTTCATGTCCCAATGCCTGAAATAGTCCATTCACACTGCTGCAGTATACGATTTTTTCTTTCTCCGCAAAAAAGTCCACAAAAAGGTCGTCTTCTAAATCACTTGAAACTTCGGTAAGTCGATAAAGCTTTTGTTGCCAAAAATGTCGCTAAAGTTCGTTGAAAAGGTCGCCAGAATTTCAAAGATTTCACTCTCAATGAGAAACTTATAATTTATAATAAATTAAGTCAATAGATTATGAAAATATGCAAATTTATTGAGAAAACATGTAAAATCCTAAAATGGGGATTTTGGGGCAAATGGTGCGTGGTAGGCAAAAAATAATGCAGATTCGTAATTTTCAGCTGAAAATACATATGATATACACGTTTTCATCTAAAAGACATTTTTCGTGTCGCATAGTGTAATTAATATGGTCCTACCACGGAGTTTTAACACTTGGGCGCTTCTGTGCATAGCAGAACATTATGAATCCATTCGAGTGTTAGGGAAGTTTGTTTTGCAAGTCCATTTATTCACACGTGAATCAGAATGCTTGCTTCTCAGAGTGTCGAAAACAAGTAAATTTATAAACTGGAGTACAGCATCAGTTCGGAAGAAATCAAGTATGCTAAGAAAAGTAAAACGAGGACAAAATACGGCATCTTCCTTATTCCAGCAGTTTCCCCTTGAACATGAATAGATTCTGCTTGGAACTCCATCAGGCATAAGACTTCACTTGCCGGTAGAACTGTACTTAAAATAAATGAAAAATCCCGTTCTGAGAAGTTTAAAACTAGTCCTATGGCTCCTACTATATGTTAAACGCTTACACGCTTGGAATACGTTATGCATAATTAAATGGGTAGAAAATTACTGGAATTAAACTGGAAAAACAACATTAATAGTGTAAAACAGTTAATGAACTTCTGCCGAAATGGTGATTTTATTTCAAATAAATTCGTTCAACCATAAATGTAGCAGTTATCAGTATAACGTACTAAAAAATTCATAATTACAACTCGCTAAATTTAAAATGTTTTAATCAACCTCTTTGCATTATTAAATTTTTTAATCGCACATAATGATAACTGAATGAATTAAAATAGTGTTTGGGTTCCGCAACTAATTTCTGCATTTAATAAAGCTAACAGTGTTTTTTATTCTAATGGAAATTATATATATTTTTTTTTTGGTAATGAAAAGCAAACTCACTTTAGATTTTTTGCGAGTAAAAGTTATTTATATTTTTTTGCAACGTCCTTCATTAGTACTCTATTGAAGATAAATTTATTTTAAAAGTTATCAAGATACTGAAAACCTGTGTGCACACTTAAAACTTGTTATTTATAAATTCAATGAAATTATTCCTTTTTGATAAATTTTAACCCAACAAATTATTATTTTATCAAAAAGTTCATTACTGTACATTACGTTTCTCAGACTTTATTGATAAAGTAAAAAATGAATACATCAGTTAAAAACTATGCAGATATCAGCTGGAAAATTAAACTAATATCAATAAAAATCCTGCATAAAAAAATCAATTGACAGTTTTTATTTTTTTATTTATATTAATGATGTGTTGTAGAATATTGTTCAAAAAAAAAAAAACAATAGTAAACAAAATTGTTGGAAAAATTGAAAAATTTTGCAGTAATAAGCTATAATACTGATTTCTGTTATGCAAACTTTAAAAACATGGGTGTTGCTAGGTTACGTGTCTAGTAAAAGAAAAAGTCGCCTAGTAGTTAATCAATAAAAAGTAATTATTTAATGAAAATATAGTGTAGACGAGAAATCAGTTTTAACAGAACAAATAAAAATGTACTTAAACACGACAGAGTTGAAAATAGTTCCGGAGAATTTTGAATTTTCATTAGAGGATATTGCTCTTATTTAAAACTGAAGAGTCCAATGCCCAGAAACATACGGATCCCATTTGAAAGGTACCATAAAGCAACAACAAGTTTCCGAACTTTTACTTTGATAATATTGAGAGCATATTGATTTAATGCTTTTTAGCTTAATTGCGTTTTATTATATGACTGGAAGGTTGACACTGGGACAAAAGACATTTTTGATAAATTTGCTTTTGTCAACAATCAGTCGGCAGCAGAAGCATCACGAAATTTAAACCATACACGAGCGGAAGAATGGATATTCGTGTTCACGCAAATATATATATATATATATATATATATATACGTAGTAAAAATTCATCACACGAAACAACTTTCGAAATATTCGTTTTGGCCTTGACTTATTTATTTTTCTCTCTCCTTTATTTAATTGCATCACGCAATTGTTACCGATTCTTTACCCTTCACCGATAAATATACATAAAAACGGAGTCAATAAAGTTAAAATGTACTTCAAGCACATTTAAAATATTAGCGTCCTCGATTATACTCGTAAACATTTTGACAATGGAATATGTACAAAAGCAGAATAACACAACCAATAAACATGCTCAGAAATATGAAATATTGCCTCATTTTAACTAAACTTGCTTTGTGAATCATTTCAAAGTGCTTTTAAAGACTTAAATTTATTACTAAACCTACCAGACCGGTTAAATGACCGCTTTGGAGACTTTAATCAAAATTGCTAAACTCCAGGTTTCCATCTTTCTTAATCGTATTGCACAAATTTATCTGCAATGTATAGCTACTTGATAAGTTTATGTTATGTACGTATCAAAATGAAACATACGATACACATGAAAATATATCTTATATGAAGTGAAAGCATTTTTAAAAGATACTGGTGTAAAAATAAAAGGAGGTTTAGTTTCAAAACCTTACAAAAAGATCAATTAATTCAGTTTGGACGGTACACAGTAAAGCATTCTAGTTCAACCTTTTACCAAAAACAAATGGTGAAATTTAGCTGCAACCAACATTTGGTACTATGTTGAACCATTATAATTGTGTATTTCCGCCTAGTTTCATCATGAATATGAAAGTGGGAACCATTGGTGGTAATGGTTCAACTTTAGTACCAAATTGTTGGTTGCAGCTAAATTTTAACAATTTTTCTTTTTTTTTTTTTGTGAAAGGTTGAACTAGAATTTTTACAGTGTAGGTGAGATTAATTAAAACCTTTAATGTATAATTGTTTTTAGAGCTTATTTATTGCTTTTATTTTACTAGCTTTTATAACGATTCGGTAGTTTAATTTAGATTTTTTTTTTCATCTCTTAAATTCTCTAGAGATTTAATTTTTCTTGTGCTTAACACTATAGTCTAACATTTTATGTTAGTTTTCTGACTTATATTCTGAAAAATATTGTAAAATTATGTGACACACAATGAAGTGGAAGGTCGAAATAAAACCCCTGTTTTCTGAAACTAGTGCAAAACAGAAAAAAAAAACCCTTCTTCTATTGATTCCGTATCATTTGGAATATTTATCAGCGCAGTTATGCTACATGAATTCCGATGCATTGATGGATGAATTATTCATGATCTTCCACCTTCAGATATTTATAGTTCTTGTAACGATTGTTTGCAGTCACATCAGAATAAAATGGAACGAAGCTTAAAAAAATGGCGAAATTTTAAAACTCGCCGCATTATTTCCTACAAAGAAAATTCAAATTCTTCTCTTTTATTGCATGAAAGGACATATATTATTATTTATTGAAGATTGCGGTTTGACAATTGCATTTAGGGTTTCATTATGTTCGTGGAAATTTTAGACAATAAAAATGGCGAAAATTCAAAATGGGGCAGCCACAGTCAGGAGTATTTTTTCTTTTGAATTTACAATCCATGAATTTCGTCCCGACTAAATCAACGAATCTGTCATCCTCAAGTCAAAACGAATTCTTTATTGATTAGAACGTAAAAATGGATAATAATTTGCAAGCGTCGCACTACTTTGTGTGAAAAAGTACAATTCTTTCAAAAGCTTTTATTTTGAATGCGTAGAAGTTAACATTAATTTCATCTATACAGGTTGGTTAAAATTGAAATTACTCAGTTTCGGCTTACGTAAAGCTCGTTCTAAGTGAAGTATGTCATTAAAACTGGGTGTTTTGTTATAAGGAAAAGAGGAAAAGAAATCCACTATAGGAAGAAAATAGTTTTCACCTTTAGTTTTAACAATCATGTTTAAAACGTGTTAATGCGTGTTCAAGAGTAATGCAAGGGGTTGCTCTATCAATTGCAGTAAGTCGCCGATGAGAATTGCACTTGATAAAAGTAGCAAGAATTTCTAACCTTGTGGTACAAAGTTTGAACTAGTAGTTTCTTGTTTCAAATTTATATTTATCATGGTCTATATAATGTAAGACCACGTTTCAACGACATATATAGGTTCTAACGAGCTCTGCGTAGGTCTAAGAGTAGATTAAATTATAAACAGCCTATATTTCAAGTAGTAAAAATTAATTTTCAGATGAAAAAGGATCGTGAAAACCTATTTTTATTTTGAGCCATTCCATTTCAGATCAGGCAGAGGGTGTCACATGAAACTCACAGATTTTTTTGCAAAAATTACAGTAGTTACGACTAAGGTAACATATAAAATATCCCGAAAGGATTTTGTAAACAAAAATTTATTTCTCTAGTTACAGACTTTTAAAATTTGGGACAAAGTTCGCCGTTTTCAGAAAATCAGCAAAACACTCACTTTTAAAATGGCCACTGTTTCAAAAGTTTTTAACCGATTCAAACATTTTTTTTTCTATAAATGACGAAGGGATGATATTTTATTTAGACACTAATTTTAAAAATCTAGTTGGCTTCATTGATAAAGCAAAAAAAGTGTTTTTGAAGGGAAAAAATCGTATTTTTAACGAATTTATGATTTTTTTTTTTCTTATAAAGAAATTTATTTTTGACAAAACAGAGGTGGTAATCTAAAGTGCTGTTATGGAAGTTTTGTATCAAATTTTATTGTAAGCTTGAGCTGCATCTCCCCTCAGAATTTAAAGTTTGAAATTTGAAAATGCTCAAAAATTACGACTTTTGAAGTGTGATTACTCAAAAAAGGCATTTTTAAAAATCTGAAAATCTGCTCATTTGTTGCCCTTAAAGTGTTTAATAAGCTGCCATCAATTATATTGTGTATTTTTGCCCCAGATATTTGATATGATTTTTCAAAAATGGCCTTTTGTGCGTTTCTCAAAAAAGCCAGAAATTCAAACTCGTTCTTATTTAATCACTTTAGTATAAGATTTAATCAATATTTATTAAAAAATATACTATATTGTTACACAATTACTACAGATAAATTGTACTTAACCTTCTTATAACTTAAATAGTTCCTTGCACAAAGCGTATCTACTGTGATTTAATGCATGTTATTCTTTTCGATCCAATTACTAGTTTTAAACTCACACACTTTGCATCAAATATGTTACAGCACTGATATACATAGTTTTAAACACATATGAATTTGTGTACTTAAAGCAAAATAAGTAGGGTCAAGTTCTTGAATCATCTTCTACTCGTTATTACCAAAAAAATGCAAAGACTAGGAGGATTCAGATGGTGCTTCATTTCATACTTTTAACATTACTTTATATTAGTCGTTTTTTTCTCACCGGATTCTACTGGTTATTGAAATTTTTTTTCTAGATTATCTGTGTACAAATTATTGGATAGTCTAACTAAACCATCTGTGATACATTCGTAATTTTTCCCACTCAATAATTGTCATTCACACGTTCAATGAGTTTTCCTATTTAGAAATCACGCATTGAGTTATATTTGTTTAAGATGCAGTTAGTTTTTTAACTGCTTAACACTTCTTGTTTTCTCGTGCGTCCCATGTAAGCATTACTTTTTTATGGATTTTTACTATTTAGCAGTATTTTAGGATAGCCAATAAAGTTTTGATTGTATTCCTACAATAAATTTTACATTTGCTGTTGCATGGTATTTGATGTAAAGCGTGTGAGTTTGAAACTAGTATTTAGATTGAGCAGAATAAAGGCGCGTTCTGACGAGCGAGAAAACTCACGCGAAAATGTCCGACAGTTGTTGCTAGAGTGTTCACACTACAGCAAAAATTGCAAGCAAGAACTCGCAGCGACAGTCGGCGGAGGGAAAAGTCATCCAATTCTCGCATTCAACTGTCGGAGTTGGTTCTCACGTAGAAGAAAGGTTTCTTCATTCTGTGCAGTACTTGAGACGCTGTTCCGAAAAAATTGAGGAGTCGCAATGTGTTGTATTTGCT
The DNA here is from genome assembly GCA_038502835.1 of Octonoba sinensis. Taxonomy (NCBI): domain Eukaryota; kingdom Metazoa; phylum Arthropoda; class Arachnida; order Araneae; family Uloboridae; genus Octonoba; species Octonoba sinensis. Next base: position 4,856,443 of record CM076598.1, on the reverse strand, counting down.
GCTGATTTTTTTTATTTACTTCTTTGTTTTTGTATCTTCTTAAGCTATATTAGATTTGTATATATACTGAAGTATTATCGACACATTAATTATGGAAAGTGCAGATAATACTTCAGTAAAAAAGGTCAGAAAATTTGAATGATTAATTTTAAAAAAATAAAGATTAGAATTGTGCCAAAATTAATAAATGGATATTTTTATTACGAAAAGTTCGCTGTATAGTTCCTAAAATTGGATTTTGTGATGATCACAATTTTGACTGTAAAAGATTAAAATTATGACAGGGTAGATTATATTTTTTTTTTAAAAACCTAACACAAAGTTTTGTGTGTGAGTGCAGTTAAAAGTTACTTGCACGAAACTAATGTAGGTTTTAAAAAATATGCAACATTTTTACCTGAAGTAAAATGAAACGAAAATAAAACACTTTACAACTATACACCCTTTTATAGCGGTTTCATCTACAAAAGTGTTTAATAAATTTAACTACGTATTAATAAAGCTAATTTCTAAATGTTTTAAAGGAAGTTTTAATCTTTTTTACATATAAAGGTTTTAGATGAATCAAAGTTTGATGTTGAATTTTCATTGATAATAAGTACAAGATTAATTGCAATTCTATAATTGTGGGCTACCTTTTGCTAAATCATGATAGCATAATAAAAAGGATTAATTTAAAGTGATTACAATACAGTAAAATCTTTATGCATTGTACCTGCATCCATCATTTTAACGTAGGTATCGTCTTGTTTTAATGGTTTAACGATTTCTTCGGATGTTATTCTGACCCACGTTCATCATTTTTCCATATATGAAATGAATATTCCCGTGGAAATGGCCGATCGAGGTTGTACTGTATATTATTTCCCACATATTAAACACAGATAACAATAAATAGTTTTAAAAAATATTAGTTAAAAGGAAACTATAAATCGTTGACAGCTTTAAAAGTTTATCTCAAAATAAATGTTTGCACTTGACAATATTTCTATTTAACGAAGAAATAAAAAGGATTTTTGCATTAAATATTTGTTTTGAAGCGCTAAATAAAATTAATTACTTATATAATGTATACTTCAATATGAGCACACAAGTAAAAAATGTGTTCCATATATAATTGCAAGTACTGATAACAATAATCAGTTTTTAATATTAATTTGAAATTTTGACATTGGAAGAGAGTTAAAGTACTAAGATTTAAAAAGTAAAGTAAATAATTAAATTAAATAAATAAACCGTTTAAAGCCATGCATTAAATTAACTTTTTAATTCTGAATTGTTTTTTTTTTCTTTGACCTTCAATATAATAGATAAATTTGTTTCTACTAAACTACGCATTTATTAAAAGCATAATTTTCTGGATTTTAAACCAAGAAATAGAGGTTACATTCATTTCTATCAGATTAAATCGCTAAACAGAAATTTCAGAACAATAATGCAATTAATTGAACTTTTTCTAGGACATAAGTCGACGCAATTGCTGTTTTTCGCGAGGAAAAAAGAATATATTCATTAATATCCAAATATATCAACCACTAAACAGAAGTTTCAGAACAATAATGAAATTAATTGAACTTTTTTAGGACATTAATCGAAGCAATTGCGTATTTTTCGCGGGAGTCAATGTCAGACAGTCGGGAAAAAGTTGCAAGGACTTCAACTTGGTGTTAGAACTTGCGACAGTAGCTCTGAAAAGTGTCCGCCTGTGTTCAGACGTGACTGTCACAGCGAGAAACCGGTTCGGCGAGATACTGTCAGAGAGCGACTGCCGGGTTCGTTCAGACATGGACAGTGACTGTCTCGACAGATATTGCAGGGGAAAACTGTCTCCTCAGAACGCGCCTTAACATGCATTAAATACGCAGCTACGCTTTTTGCAAGGAGCTATTTAAGTTCTAAAAAGGTTAAGTACAATTTATCTGTAGTAATTGTGTAACAATATAGCATATTTCTTAATAAATATTGACTAAATCGTATATTAAAGTGAATAAATAAGAACGAGATTGAATTTCTGGCTTTTTTGAGAAACGCACAAAAGGCCATTTTTGAAAAATCATATAAAATATCTGGGGCAAAAATACACAATATAATTGACAGCAGCTCATTAAGCACTTTAAGGGCAACAAATGAGCAGATTTTCAGATTAAAAAAAAATGCCTTTTTTGAGTAATCACACTTCAAAAGTCGTAATTTTTGAGCATTTTCAAATTTCAAACTTTAAATTCTGAGGGGAGATGCAGCTCAAGCTTACAATAAAATTTGATACAAAACTTCCATAACAGCACTTTAGATTACCACCTCTGTTTTGTCAAAAATAAATTTCTTTATAAGAAAAAAAAAATCATAAATTCGTTAAAAATACGATTTTTCTTACTTCAAAAACACTTTTTTTGCTTTATCAATGAAGCCAACTAGATTTTTAAAATTAGTGTCTAAATAAAATATCATCCCTTCGTCATTTATAGAAAAAAAAATATTCGAATCGGTTAAAAACTTTTGAAACAGTGGCCATTTTAAAAGTGAGTGTTTTGCTGATTTTATGAAAACGGCCAAATTTGTCCCAAATTTAACTAACTAGAGAAAGTAAGTCTGTAACTAGAGAAATTTTTTTTTTTTTTTGCAAAATCCTTATGGGATATTTTATATGTCCCTTAGTTTTAACTACTGTATTTTTTTCAAAAAAATCTGTGAGGGTCATGTGACAAGTTTTAGACCTGCCTGCCTGATTTGAAATGGAATGACTCTTTTGGTATCCAAATAAGGTGTTACAAAGCTTTATGTGCAGTTTTTTTTAATTTTATCTACAAAACTGTCATCTTTGAAAACTTTCAATCCGACATTACCAATTCATGAATTCTTATTTCAACTTATATGATGATTTTTGTTTAGTTCTATAGGAGATTCGTTTAGTATGATGGAGATTTTTAAATTAAAAAACACGAGTTTTTTTTTTCTAATAAAATACCTGTAAAAGCCTTTGAGTTAGTAACTAATCAGCAAAAATATAACTGCAGCTAAGACGTTTCTCTTAGTTAATGAAAAACAAAGTAATGCTTTGCAAGTAATAAAACGCGTGTATTAGTGTTAAAAGTTAAAATATGTTTTTATAAAATGTCTGACATAAAATAGATTTCGTATCTAATATTTTTCGGTATTTTTGTATCATCTCTTTGACCCAAGTGAATTTTATTACTCATGCAATTTTATATTACTAATTTTTAAGGCGCATTTGCACTAATTGCAAATTTAGCTAATGATTTTGTTGTTTGAGATAAACATTCTTTTTTTTTTTCTACTCGATTAGGTATTCCTGAAGACCAAGAAACCAGCAACCGTCCTAAAATACTTCTAAACCGTCTTACCGGTTTCGACCATGCTGTCCGTGTCCAGTACCGGATTGTACTTGGAGATGCAGACCGAGTGTTCGATTCCGGGGTCCTGTGCCAAATGTCCGATGTCACGGGTCGCATCCGTGGTTTCCCATTAAAGTGCACTGTTGGTGATCTCCTGCGTCGTGGTATTTTAAGGATTTATGTAGAGATGATGTATGCTAATGCAATTAGCGAAGTTTTGATACCACTACAAAACAAAGACCCGAGCGATACTACCCCCAATTGCTATGACAGGGAAAAACACGCTTGGCTAGCTGAAGGTGATATTGAAGGTGAATGTCTGAAGCTAAAACTGTTCTGTTCTGATTTGCATCATGTACCTAGAAACCATCTAAGATATGTCTCATGGAATGCCTATGTTGTAAGAAGTGATGGAGGAATTCCTTCAACTGAGAAGGATAATGATATGATAGTGGTTTTGAATGCCCCTCACTGGAATTATTACATCCAAGAAGGAGTGGATATGGGTATCGTCATGGAAACCGACATTCCTGCATCTTTGGTAAGAATTTTTTACACTATGAGTATTTAACCAGTGAAGTCTTTAAAACTAAAGAAGTAGTAGCTTTGAAGTATTATCGAAAGTAATAGTGAGTATTAATTAATTTTAATTTTACAAGCTATAGTCATCTTTTATCGATCCGTGCCAATATGGGGTTAACGAAAGGTAATTTAGGTAATCATTTTCTTTATTTAACTAATCGATCCAAATGAAGAGCCACATTTCTAACAGACTAAAGGTAATTTTCTTATGATTATACGATATTTATTGTAAATACTATGATATTGATGACGCCTATATTTTTGTGCCGACCTTTTCTTCGTTTTAAAACAGCATGCCCTTAAAGACTAAAACCAGTTTTAGAAAGTATGTGTCTTCAACCATATTTAATACCTTAAAAAATGAATAAAAAATTATGTGGTATGTAAGAAAACTTTGGATGTATATGTATAAAAAGACAGCTGCTTTAAAAGGAATATAATGTTTCTGGGTCATGAGTTTATATACAGTTGCAATTTCCTTGAAGCTCTTGTTTTTCAAGCATCATTTTAAAATTTTTCTTCTTACATTTGGAGGAAATTGGTAATTACCATGCTGTATTGTTAGAAATTTTATTATGAAATTACGGTTAAACAGCCGGCAGAAATCTGTCCATCTAATTCACAGTTAAATTTACAGTTTGGAACACTTTTCTATCTTTACGGGACCTAAAACTTTTCCAATCAGCTTGGTTAAAAAGGCGTAAATACAAAAGTTTACGGTTTTATTGCCTTTTAAATAAGGTTTCAAAACTAATTTTTTACGGATTTTGAACCATTTCGAGGCGTAGAAACCGTAAACGAAGCGTGCGGGAATCGAACCCCGGGTATACCAACCTTGCATTCGAATCATTCGGCCATCTACACCACGTAAAGCAGCCGTTTATTTATCAATAAATCTTCTTTTCCAACAGGCAAACTGCATTAAAATTGAGATTTCAGTTTTTGATTGGATCCAAAGTCATTTTTGGTCTTAATTTACTGTATATTGACGAAAATCATTATATTTTCTGCAAAAATTAAAATACAAACAAGCTTCAGGAGCTCAAATTATGGGTTCGCTCATTCGCAAAGAGTTCGGGAATCCGATGTCTCCAATTTTTTATTTGCGTGTGTATCCGTTTCTATTTAGTAACCACTGATTAAGCCACTTTTTTTTCTATTTTTTTATATACACATGCAGATTTGAACTGATAAATCTTTATTCGTATTTTAACAGCAGCGTACGACCGGTAAGGTTACACAACCAAGATGGATTCTTATTGACTACAAGACCTAGAGGCTTAGTTTCTGACCATACGTAAACTTGCCTACGTAAATCATGACGTCAGCGCACGGATGCATTTTTACGGTCGCTAGTAACGTATCTTGATTTAAGTACTTTGAAAGACATAGTAGTCTCTGCCCATTTATCCGTACGTACGAAAGCGCTTGATGATTTTACGAATGTGCGGTACGTAATAAGCCCCGCCTTCATTCCGATATGTGTTAGCCAATGAAACATTCGATTCATCATCGAAATTTTATCGCTATCGTTGTGTTGGCTTGGCAACGCAAGAAACATTTTTCTCGATTGCACCGTGCGAGTTTTTTATCTGCTAAATAACAGAACACGTATTTAAGGATAAATATTTTTTCTTTCTCTCGTGTTGTGTATTATTTTAGTTAGTTTTAAAAATTATTCTACATGTTTTTTCTTTGTAAAATGAGATTCTTCCTATATAATAATAATTTAACTTTGTGCAAGTATACAGTAACAAAAATAATTTCACGTTAAGAAAGCACAAATAAGCATTAAAATGCAGACATATGTTTCCGAATTGCTTGGAATTCCTTTTTCAATGCGACAGGGAGCTTCTGGATGCAAAACACAAAACATATGTCTGCATTTTAATGCTTATTTGTGCTTTCTTAATGTGAAATTATTTTTATTATTCTTTCTATAGTTAATATTTCTAAATTTTGTTCTAGAATGACAATTGTAATGCGTCTTATTCAGTTGCTTAGAGCCCAAAATCTCCGGATCTAGGGGAGGGGGCAAGTAGGACTATCTATGCCCCAGGTGGCAAAATAAACTATCAGAAACTCTAAAAAGGGCTCCTTGGAAAGGCAGCTTCAGGGGGCAAAAATTTTGCAATGTCAAAATTAAAAAAATCCAAGGTTTTCCCCAATTTGTAATAGCAAAATATAAATCATGCCATGTTCAAACAACACAATGGTTTTTCTTTTACAAATTTTCAAAGCACCCTTTTGGGAAGGCGGGGTGTGGGGGGGGGGAGCTTGTGATAGAGAAATATAGATCATGCCATTCTAAAACAAGTTTTTCTTTTACGAATTTTCAAAGCATCATTCCTGGAAGGGGCCAGGGGGGGGGGGATTATAAGTATCATTTCAGGAGCCAGAGCTTTTCGATATGGGCGTTAGTAAGGAGGGGGAGGTCTTTTTCCCTGGATAAAAAAAGTGCTAATTTTTTCTGCGTTTTTTTAAGTAAAAGCGTTTACATTAAGAAAAAAAAATTTCCTCCGATATTTTTGCAGTCCCAAATGCACCAGTCTGCATAAAGTTATAGAAAATTTTCCCAGGGGAGAAATTTGTTCCCTTCGCCCCCCCCCCCCTCCACGGTTATCCTTGCAATCCCAAATGCAACAGTTTGCATATAGTTTAAAACTTTTCCCGGGGCAGAATTTGTCTCCCCAATACCCCCTTCAATTGTCAGAATTTCATATCTCCCGTTAAAGGGGAACCCTTCATGCAACCAGCTCCTGCGACAGGCAAAGGCTCCCGGAAAGGCAGTTTTTGGGAGCGGCAAATTTTGCAATGTCAAAATTTTAAAGTCGATGTTTTTTCCCCTTTTAGCGGCAAAATATAAATCATGCTATGGTCAAACAATACAATATGCGTCTGCATTGGTCTCAAAATGCACCACTTTGCATATAGTTTTCAACATTTTACCAGGGGGAGAATCCCCCTGGACCTCCTTCAACTGTCGGAATTTAATATCTCCAGTTAAAAAGGGTGGCTTTACCCTCGAAATGTTGAGCTGAAAGGGCCATGCCATTGAAACATTAACGAACGTTTCATGAGTTTATCAATGCCCCCCCCCCCCCAAGTGAAAAATCCTGAAAAAAAATAGCCAGCGCATAAAAGTTTATTAAATATGAACAATAGTCGGATGGGGGAGCATCTTTAAGTTTTGCCCCGCCACAGAAAAACTCAAAGGTCCGGTACTGGAGCCGAACTATTACTCAATGAAGGTAAAGGTAGCCAAATTAGACCGAGAAAGTACTATAATTGTTACTAGTTTCTCATAATATCTAAATGATATGCAAGTTAAATTTTCTGTTCTGATTTCATGCTTTGCACAACTGTAAGTTTTTGAAGACAATTTCCATAATCTCTTTCATTACTACAAGGTTGAAATTGTGTTTAAATATGAAAAAAGCAGAAATGACATTTTTAAATTAATACTGCATGAAGTAAACTTCGTGCTATTCTCATTGAGAACTGTATTGCTTTTAAGTCAAGAAGCGACACATCAAATGCTGTTTTTTTAATCTTGTATTTCAGATTTGCTGACAAAGGTCTACTCCCAACCACTTTAGTTAATCGAGGTTTTACGGTAGATGCACATTTAAAGCTTCAAGTATTTAATTATAAAAAAAACAAATAGAACCAAAAACAATTGGCTATTCCACAAATGCAAATACAATAACTCTTTTGAAGTTTAGAATGTTTTACTAGAAACACATTAATAAGACATGAAACACTTATCAAGTAGTAAAGAAGATTTATTTTTCAATGTTTAAAACAGGGAGTCATTTAACATTCAAGAAGCAGAGAGATTGGAACGTAATGAGAGAACACTATTTCGAGAACCACGAAACATCTTCGAATTATCTGATGAAAGATTTATTAAAGTGGTTAGGTTATTTTGAAAGAATTAGTTATCAACATCACAGAAGAACTGAAACAATGCTTTCCCTCTGCAGGAAATTATGAGACGTTTTAAATTTTTCATAAGTGACCGTATTTTATAAGTGTTAGCCGATATATAAATTTTAAAAAATATATGGAGGGGTCAGAGCAACAATCAACCAAGTCCAAAATTTAGATTTCCATCATCCATGGAAAAAAATCCATTATTCACAATAAAAATTTTCTTGAACCAAAATTTTTCGATGGATTTCAACTAAAGTAAAATGATATTTCATAGATCAAAGGGTGTAAAAGTTATGAATTTTTAACTTTAACTCAATTTTTATCAGCTGTTACTTTTTTGGACTTGGTTGGTTGTTGCTCTGACCCCTCCATATATAAAAATTAAATTCGAAAATAATCGAGAAAAAGCAATAAATTTGAAAATAATTCAAATATAATAAATATGTCCCAATCAAGTTTACAATTAATTAAAATCCGGAAGTTATTTTGTCCCTGATGCTCTTTTCAACATTATCCAAAGCTGAATTTGGAGAAAGGCTAAGGTGATGAATCAGCACCATTCTACACAGGATCTTATAGAAGAGTGGCAACTGTTATAACGGAACTTCTAGGTGCCACTAGCAGGATGTGCATGAGTGAGGAGCTAAGGTTCCAGAGGGTAACGGGTAACCACTATCATCTATAACAAAATGAATGAAGTATTAGAAATCATAAGCACACTAGGTAATACAAAAAATCACATAGCACTAACTTGAAGCTCAATTTTCAACTTTAATGCAATACAAATCAGTTTATTTGAAATTAAAAAAAAGAAAGTAGAATTGATGCAGGAAGTAAATTAATAGCAAGGCCCAGTCGTTGCGTGGTAGCCTTCCGTTCTACCATGCCACAGACCTGTGGTTCGATAAAATGAGGACCAAGCATGCTTTGGAACTAACACTGGGGAATCCACGTCAGGCCGACCACTTGACCGGAACATCTGCTTCTGCAACCTTTGACCCTCAGCCTCGAAAGCTGGGATGGGCACAGAAGGCCCATAACCCGCATTGGGCTTTCCCACCACAAAGTTAGTTAAAATTAATAGCAACAAACATTTTAACCTGTGCATTAAAATATAACATTGAAACACAATAGGCATGCAATTCAAGTAAACTTTGTTAAAACTAATGTATATATGTTAAGCTGAAAAGCAGAATGAAGATTTTCCTCCAATTATTTTTCTCAATGTATGGCTCTTAAGAACCATGCATTGAACAATTTGCGCTTAAATTATTGCATTAACGATGTAATATTGTAATAAAAAAAATTAAATAATTTTTCAGTAATTACTAAACACAATACCCACTTTTTAGTTTTGCATCATATTTTAAACCGAGAGTCGCCAATGACTGATGCGCAGTGGTGTCGCCGAAGGGGGACGGCGTCCCCCTACCTTTTTATTCTAATACAAGCGTCCGCCCAAAATTTTTACATTTTAACATAAGCGTCCCCCCAATTTTTGATTTCAATTGCTTATCTTCTTATACAGCCGCGTCCCCCCAACTTTTTTTCCAGGACTACACCACTGCTGATGAGGCACTCATTGTGTTTTCCTTATAATTTGTTTATTTTGCATTTCATTAATTTAAATACTAACCAGAAATTTCCAACTATTTGGTTCTCTTAAGGCCTAAAATGCTCCTGCAGCATACATACTCCCTGCAGCTTCTAAATAAAATTAGCGGAGTGTATCAACACAGTCATCCACAACCTATGTAATATAAGAAAAAAAAATCAGATATGCTATACATATATACACATACACGCACATGCATAACTATATATGATATGGATATTTAATTATAACATCAGTAATTAACAGGTCTTAAAATAAGTTATAATTAATAAATATTCAGTTAGGCAATGGTTCTAACGTGGGCGGTAAGGGGATACTGAGGGGCGGTGAATATATTTTGGGCAGCAGGGGTGGTGGGTATGTTTTGGGCAGTAGGGGGTGATGCGTTTTGGGCTTTTTGATGAGATGGATTCAGTTTTATGACGAATCTTGAGACAAGAAAGAAATAGAAATCCTGCAAGAGGGAACTTACAACCTTCACCTTACTAAAAATGTTGAACCGAAACTGACCCTGAACCAATTATCTCAACCATCGCACTGACATAGGCATTCACAAATGTTTTTTTAAATGCTATGTTTTATAAAAGCTTTATCTTTTTTTATTAGCCACATTCGGTGCCAAGAAAATTGCGAAAACCTTTTGTCGCTTATGAACCCCCCCCCCCCCCCCACTGAAATTACAGGCTTTTCCAAAGGGGGCGTTGAAAACTTCTTCATTCCTTAAGGGCGCGGCAGCATTGAAAAGGTTGAGAATTACCGAGAGCAACAGCTTTTGAATCTTAAATTTATGTTTAATACATATACATATACCTAATATTTTGGAGTTTAATTTTATACATATATCAAATGCTTAAAAATTCGAAAGGTAATATTAATTTCTGGTACAACAAATATGTATCGAGATACTATGGCAATACAGTAAAAGATCGAGGATTTTTTTCTTTAGCAGGAATAAGACGTGATCACATGGAGAGGGAGGCTGTTAATACGTGGTCGCTTAATGGTGGTAAGTTAGCAAAATAGAACGGGAAATACTTCTGCTCAACCAAATATTGGTGGGTTGGAGAGAGTTCTCTATAATATACATATATCTTTACAGAGACAGTTGACTTGAGTTAATCCAAGATCCTTAAAACTTTGAGACTGTAAAAAATGAGTTGTCAAACTTTCAAAAACTTATGTATAATATGAAATTGAAGTTGATCAACACAAAATTCTATCAGGTGGATCAATGAGAAATATAATTTACTCCTTTCAAGGAAAAATATATGTCATATTTTTTCAATTTGTTATATTACATTTGTTATAGCAAGAATTTTCTTTTAAAAAAAAGAGATTCGTTTTTTAAACATAAGCATTTACTATTCAAAGAAGTTTAGCATATACATTATAATACAAGTAATTACAGCACTTAATTAAATTTCAGGACATTGTATTCTTCTATTTTACCAACAAAATAAACGTTAAAATATGCACTGTGTCAAACTAATCCTTATGTTTAATATTTAAAATAAAAAAAGCATATTAATATGAAATATTAAGTGGCTGATAGAAGTTGCTCTCAAATAATGTATCTATACGAAATAGAGCAATTTTCACGAGTACACGGTACACCAGACTCCACACACACATACACAATGGGTACACAATAAGTAAAACACATTGATTGCCACATCAGTCATTGGTGACTCTCGGTTTAAAATATGATTCAAAACTAAAAAGTGGGTATTGTGTATAGTAATTACTGAAAAATTATTAAATTTTTATTTATTACAATATTACTTCATTAATGCAATAATTTAAACACAAATTGTTCAATGCATGGTTCCTAAGAGCCATACATTGAGAAAAACAATCGGAGGTAAATCTTCATTCTGCTTTTCAGCTTAACATATATACATTAGTTTTAACAAAGTTTACTTGAATTGCATGCCTATTGTGTTTCAATGTCATATTTTCATGCACAGGTTAAAATGTTCGTTGCTATTAATTTTAACTAACTTTGTGGTGGGAAAGCCCAATGCGGGCCATGGTCCTTCTGGTTCCATCCCAGCTTTCGAGGCTGAGGGTCAAAGGTTGCAGAAGCAGATGTTCCGGTCTAGTGGTCGGCCTGACGCGGATTCCCCAGTGTTAGTTCCAAAGCATACTTGGTCCTCATTTTATCGAACCACGGGTCTGTGGCATGGTAGCACGGAAAGCTACCACACAACCACTGGGCCTTGCTATTAATTTACTTCCTGCATCAATTCTACCTTCTTTTTTTTTAAATTTAAAATAAACTGATTTGTATTGCATTAAAGTTGAAAATTGAGCTTCAAGTTAGTGCTGTGTGATTTTTTGTATTACTAGTGTGCTTATGATTTCTAATACTTCATCCATGTTAAAATTGGCATTATTTTGTTATAGGGGATAGTGGTTACCCTCTGGAACCTTATTTCCTCACTCATGCATATCCTGCTATTGGCACCTAGAAGTTCTGTTATAACAGTTGCCACTCTTCTATAAGATCCTGTGTAGAATGGTGCTGATTCATCACCTTAGTCTTTCTCCAAATTCAGCTTTGGATAATGTTGAAAAGAACATCAGGGACAAAATAACTTCCGGATTTTAATTAATTGTAAACTTGATTGGACATATTTATTATATTTTAATTATTTTCAAATTTATTGTTTTTTCTCGATTATTTTCAAATTTAATTATTATATATATATTTTTAAATATTATATACTTTTAGTTAATAGGACCCTGTATATAACTGCTAACACTTATAAAATATTGTCACTTATGCCAAATTTTAAATGTCTCATAATTTCCTGCAGAGGGAAAGCAATGTTTCAGTTCTTCTGTGATGTTGATAACTAATTCTTTCAATATAACGTAACCATTTTAATAAATCTTTCATCAGATAATTCGAAGATATTTTGTGGTTCTCGAAATAGTTTTCTCTCATTACGTTCCAATCTCTCTGCTTCTTGAATGTTACATAACTCCCTGTTTTAAAAATTGAAAAATAAATCTACTTTTCTACTTGATAAGTGTTTCATGTCTTATTAATGTGTTTCTAGTGAAACATTCTAAACTTCAAAAGAGTTATTGTATTTCCATGTGTGGAATAGCAGATTGTTATTGGTTTTATTAGCTTTTTTTATAATTAAATTCTTGAAGCTTTAAATGTGTATCTACCATGAAACCTCGATTAACTAAAGTGGTTGGGAGTAGACCTTTGTCAGCAAATCCGAAATTCAAGATTAAAAAAAAACAGCATTTGATGTGTCGCTTCTTGACTTATAAACAATACAGTTCTCAATGAGAATAGCACGAAGTTTTACTTCATGCAGTATTAATTTAAAAATGTCATTTCTGCTTTTTTCATATTTAAACACAATTTCATCCTTGTAGTTATAAAAGAGATTATGGAAATTGTCTTCAAAAACTTACAGATGTTCAAACCATGAAATCAGAACAGAAACTTGAACTTGCATATCATTTAGATATTATGAGAAACTAGTAACAATTATAGCACTTTCTCACTTTAATTTGGCTTACCTTCATCGAGTAATAGTTCGGCTCCAGTACCGAATCTTGGAGTTATTCTGTGGTGGGGCAAAACTTAAAAAATGCCCCCCCCCCCATCCAACTATTGTCCATATTTCATAAACTTTTATGCGCTGGCTATTTTTTTCAGGATTTTTCACTTGGGGGGGGGGGGACTGATAAACTCATAAAACGTTCGTTAATGTTTCCATGGCATGGCCCTTTCAGCTCAACATTGCGGGAGTAAAGGCATATGAAGGGGCCTTTTTTAACTGGAGATATAAAATTCCGACAGTTGAAGGAGGTCCAGGGCGATTCATTCTCCCCTGGTAAAATGTTAAAAACTATATGCAAACTTGTGCATTTTGAGACCTATGCAGACGCATATTGTATTGTTTAACCATAGCCTGATTTATATTTTGCCGCTAAAAGGGGAAAAACCATTGACTTTAAAATTTTGCCAATGCAAAATTTACCGCTCCCTAAAACTGCCTTTGCCTGTTGCAGGAGCTGGCTGCATGAAGGGTTCCCCTCTAGCGGGAGATATGAAATTCTGACAATTGAAGGGGGTCCTGGGGAGACAAATCCCCCCCCCCGGAAAAATTTATGCAAAATGTTGCATTTTAGATTGCAAGAATAACCGTGGGGGGGGGGGACCAAAATTCTCCCCTGGGAAAATTTTCTATAACTATATGCAGACTGGTGCATTTGGGACTGCAAAAGTATCGGAGGGAAATTTTTAAAAAAATTTAAACGCTTTTACTTAAAAAAATACAGAACAAAATTAGCACTTTTTTTTATACAGGGAAAAAGACTTCCCCTCCTTACTTACGCCCATATCGAAAAGCTCTGGCTCTGCCTCCTTAAATGATACGTATAATCCCCCCCCCCCCCTCTGAAAATTCGTAAAAGAAAAACTTGTTTTAGAATGGCATGATCTATATTTCTCTATCACAAGCTCCCCCCCACCCCGCCTTCCCAAAGGGTGGTTTGAAAATTTGTAAAAGAAAAACTATTGTGTTGTTTGAGCATGGCATGATTTATATTTCGCTACTACAAGATGGGGAAAACATTGGCTTTTTTAATTTTGACATTACAAAATTTTTGCCCCCTGAAGCTGCCTTCCCAAGGAGCCCTTTTTAGAGTTTCTGACAGTTTATTTTGCCACCCGGGCATAGATAGCCCGGCTCGCCCCCTCCCCTAGATTCGGAGATGTTGGGCTCTAAGCAACTGAATAAGACGCATTACAATTGTCATTTTAGAACAAAATGTAGAAATATTAACTATAGAAAGAATAATAAAAATAATTTCACATTAAGAAAGCACAAATAAGCATTAAAATGCAGACATATGTTTTGTATTTTGCATCCAGAAGCTCCCTGTCGCATTGAAAAAGGGATTCCAAGCAATCCCGAAACATATGTCTGCATTTTAATGCTTATTTGTGCTTTCTTAACGTGAAATTATTTTTGTTACTGTATACGCACAAAGTGAAATTATTATTATATAGGAAGAATCTCATTTTACAAAGAAAAAACATGTAGAATAATTTTTAAAACTAACTAAAATAATACAGAACATGAGAGAAAGAAAAAATATTTATCTTTCAATACGTGTTCTGTTATTTAGCAGATAAAAAACGCGCACGGTGCAATCGAGAAAAATGTCTCTTGCGTTGCCAAGACAACGCAACGATAGCGATAAAATTTCGATGATGAATCGAATGTTTAATTGGCTAACACATACCGGAATGTAGGCGGGGCTTATTACCTACCGCACATTCGTAAAATCATCAAACGCTTTCGTACATACGGAAAAATGGGCAGAGACTACTATGTCTTTCAAAGTACGTAAATCAAGATACGTTACTAGCGACCGTAAAAATGCATCCGTGCGCTGACGTCATGATTTACGCACGCAAGTTTACGTATGGGCAGAGACTAAGGCTCCTGGAGGCAACAAATTCATTGAATGCCGTTTCAGCATGCTTTGGATTTTTGAAGCATTTCTTCTGCAGGAAGCTATCGAGATGTTTGAAAAAGTGAAAATCTGTAGGTGAGAGGTCAGGTAAATATGGTGGATGGGCTAAAACCATAGTTTAATGTGTGCAGCTTCTGACGAGTGATCTTTGAAACATGCGGTCTTGCGTTATCGTGGAGAAGAATAGGGCCCTTCCTATTGACCAATGCCAGCTGTTTGAGTGTAAGTTTCATTTGCATTTCAACGATTTCTCTGCAATATTTCACAGCTGTGGACCACCAAACAGTCACCATAACCTTCTTTTGATGGAGTTCCGGCTTTGGGAAGTGTTGTAGAGCCTTGTCAGCAGCCAGCCACTGAGCTGAACGTTTACGATTGTCGTACAGAATCCATTTTTCATCGCAAGTTACAATTCGATTGAGAAAAGGATCATTTTGGTTGCGAAGAAGAAGTGCAGACGAGATTTCAAAACGTTTGCGTTTATGATTCTCATTCAATTCATGAGGAAGCCATTTATCCACTTTTTAAACTTTGCCAATCAATTTTAGATGACGTGAAATGGTTGTAGAAGATAGCCTAGTTTTCTGCATAATCTCTAACAGTATTGCCTGGATTTATTTCAACTATTGCTCACAAAACTTCACTGTCCACAACAGTCTCTGGTCTGCCCCGGTCATCGTTTGTGAGACTCTCATCCCCAGTTTTGAGCTTTGCATACCAACGTCGAATGGTACGTTCATTTACGGAACCGATCGCAAATGCTCGGGCGGCTGCTGCAGCATTATGCTTACGTTTCCACTCGTACAAAAATATCACTCTAAAATCTCTAGAATTCATCTTAAATTAAAGCTATAAACTTACCACCAAATCACAATATTTTTATTTGAAACACTTCAGATGAAGAAGACAAGGTTTTAGCTTTAAATTGATGCGTAATTTACAACTGCATCAACAAAGTTTATAAGGAACCAAATCTCAAAACTTTTACAGGTGAGAATCGGACATTTCATATGTTACAACCTAATAAATTAGCTGAAACAATTATCTCAGATTGAAAAACAGTGGTTAATCAAAGGAAAATATAACTACGCAAAAAATGAGAGAACAATTTTTGTGTTAAAATTTCAATAAAACTAATAATGTCCGTATGCAGCACTAAAAAATTAGAGCAAAAATAGCTCTTTTAAGATACAGTTTAGCCCATTTATTAAAAAGCTAAATTTTATGTACTTACTTCACTGATAATTTTCATTCAACTTATTCCTACAGATTATTTTGTCGGATTTTACGCAAAGCATAACCAATATATTTTTTTCCTAACTGTAACAGCATAATAGAGTTAATATTTTTAAATTATTTAAAAATATTCTTAGAAGGTTCTTAGAGCATTCGCGAAATATTTCTTAGATAAATGTGCAGCACGGTTGCGACACTATTAGAAATTTACACCTGTGGGAAATAAATTTTCAAACCAATCGAAGACTGATGAAAGCACAGCATAAAGTTAATTATTAAGGATGATAGATACAAGCAAACATAAAAACAAAACTCGATTATTTTAATTTATCTAATTTTCAACTTAATCTAATGTGCTTCTCTTTAGTAGTTTCCAGTGTAATTAATATGGCGGTACCATAATTTGTTCACTTCACCGAAATACACAACGAAATAGCCTTAAGGTATAGCAATAACTTTCCTTCCCTTGAAGTAGAGTTTATTTAGAATTATTTTCTGGCCGTATTGAAAATTCTACTTGTTTTCAAACACCTCTTAACATCCTAAATAACATAAATTTCAGTTTATTCTCATTAAGAAATCACGCAATGACCAAAATAGCTTTGAATCAATATTTGTAAATAAATATAACTGATTTCTGCTCTATGAGAAAAATTTTTTGCCTGTAGTATATAACCACGTAATCAAAAATGACAGTTAAAAACATATTGCAAATATTTCAGTAAAAAGCTCAACCATTTTTGAAAGAGCAATCTTGAAGGTATATATACATATAGTATGGACTGATTACCAATAAATAAAAATAGCTTTTCTATAACAACAGTAAAATTCCTTTTTACTTTCTGATCGTTGATATTTTTTGGATGAATTGTATTTAAAATGTAGTGTTCAACATTTTTCTATAAAAAACTATGATATACGTTACTATAACTTTTCATATTTAAAAAAATGCATTCATATTTTAGAAAAAAATATGCTAACATATCTCTCCTGTGTACACAAAAATAAAATATTACAGAGAATCTATGTGCGATATAATTTATTACAATCTATTTAAAAATAGGATACTGCTGTGTCCCGCATTTCATGTTCATGATCCCGTAATCACTCTGTTTTTTGTTTAAATAGTAAGCTACGAATATTCTGATGCTTAAAAATTTGTATGTTGAAATCAATTATAATTCAGTTTGTTAAAAATACTATGCATAGACCGAGAGTGTCAGTTTCTTTCTAAGACATTGTAAAAATTGGCAATCCATATTTAGTAGCGATATCATAAATAAATGCATATACTCAAAAATATACGTTCCGCTTGACAATTTGTATCAAGCCACAATGGAGAAGGGAAACAAAATCATTTTTTTAAACATAAACTGAAAGCATTTCTTGGGGTCGTGGTAACCCAGCGGTTAGGATGTCGAGCTTTGGATCGGATGATCTCGGATTCCATACCCGAACCGCTGAAGACCCACCATGTACACTTGGGGATACGTGCATGTAAAATCCGTGGACCCTGAAGTCCCGAGGCAGTTCCGAGGGTACCGATGGGTGGAGATTTTCCCTTCCCTTCACCCATAGATCTAAAAAGGAAGGTGGTTTATTTGTGGTGGCGCCATCTGGTGTTATTCAAGTACATTGTGAACAAAGTCGTACTTCCACCATTGGTGATCATCTTTAAACGGAAGGCTCTCCTTACTTCCTTAATTCCTTGTCGATTCGACGAAAGGGAGCTTGGAAAATATTGCATTCTCTTTAAATATAGTTTTGCAAAAGCTCTAAGGCGGAACGCCAAACATATTGTTATTCTTTTATTTTCAGACACATCAACAAAATTATTTCAAAAATTAAAATCAGTAAACGTACATTATTTCATATTTTACAGGTGGATGAATTTTCCGACAACTACAAGGAAACAAATAAAAGTTTGACTGTTCAGATAGAATGGCTGGATTCATTGCTGCTTTTCAGTGCTACGTATCATAAATATGACGATATCCGGAGACTGCATTGTCACCAAATGAAGTATGATATACACAATAATTGTAAATTGCTTTACAGAATCTTTTTTTTTTTCCGCGTACCACAATTTTTCTTGCAAAACATTTGCGTGCAACTACTAATGTAACTTTATTATATAGAATAGAACACTAAAAGTTTATAGAAAAATACTAGGACGACTAAGTAATATAAATAACACAATTTTTTATAGTTAAAGCAGAGAAAAGCGTTT
Source organism: Octonoba sinensis (assembly GCA_038502835.1). Taxonomy (NCBI): domain Eukaryota; kingdom Metazoa; phylum Arthropoda; class Arachnida; order Araneae; family Uloboridae; genus Octonoba; species Octonoba sinensis. The sequence goes on along the minus strand of CM076598.1, from coordinate 4,837,977 downwards.
ATTAAAATAAAGCGATAGAAAAAATAAAATATATAAAATATATAAAACATGCTGTTAATATGTACTTCCAAAAGAGCATTAGAAATACTTTCGAAGTAGAAAATACCTATCATGTAAAAAAAATGAAAAAACAAAATTAATGAGAAGGTTGTTGCTGCATGGCACACGCAAGGTGATATCTGGTTCAGTGAAAGTTAGTTTTAATCTCAAATTTGGGTTGGCGTTTAATTTGCTTCTATATTTATTTTTAACGAATAGCATATTGGAAAAGCAGCATCACAAAGATCAATGGTTGTGAACGAAATTAAAAACAACAATGCTTTCCTTGACAATAACCGGAATTCTTTTTCAACTTTGAGCCAAGATTCTCCCAACTCTAATCTACGAGTAATTCAATCTTCAATCCTGAGCTACAGAATAGTTCTATTAACGACCCGTGTTCCTCATTCGGTTGAGTTGCGGGTAGTGTTTTCCACACAAATGATTTTTTTTTTTAATCCAATAGTCCCACAGAATTTTCTGCTGTTCTTTTAAGCCATTTCCATGTTTATTAATGTTTAATATCAAATTCGATTTATAAAATAAAATCGAAATATAATCACATAAAAATAACTTCACCGTATCGTATTAGGTAAGTACTTCTTAAAACAATCATAATAAGTAATTTAAGCAATTCAATATTGTTTTTTTTTTAAAATGGACACACAACAAAATAAATGATGAGGTAAAACAGAAAACGAATTAGCCATCCCGAGTTGAGCAGAACCGAAAATGTGGTGACTCTAGTGCCTAGCAGTCGCGTCGCTTCAGTGCCCAAGCGCCCAGCAAACAGTATTTTAGTTATTTCGATTTTTTTTTTTATGTTTTAATCTTTTTCAACACTGGATTGAGGCGGAGCTGCCCTAAAGAAATCGTACTCTTCGAGGCTAACTTGCAGCCTCTCCGAACTAGAAGAAGGGCCAACCTTACCAAATGTTTCAATAAACTCTCTAGCTACGGCCAACATAACAAAACGTCCCTATATCTTAACTGCTGGAGCAATAATCAGCGACTAAAGAAAAACAGCCCCTTCAGTCATGCAGAACTCCTACAATTGCCTTCTGTCGATGTGGAGCCTCATTTCTTAAGACCTTGCCTCAGCCTTACAGAGGGATTCCCAAAAGTGCATTTCCACTTTGGCTTTTCTACTCCGATTGTTAAGAAAGATTTGATTCCAGATCATCTTAGACAGATAGGTTTAGAAGTCATAAATGAAATCCATGGTAATGCCATCAAAATCTACACAGATGGCCCATAGGCTGAGTGACCAGGCTGGCAGCGGCATTTTCATTGAAAAACCAGGGGGAAAACTATCCTATTACCTCCGTAACCCCGACTTTTCTTCAGTTTTTAAAAGCGAAATTGTAGCAATAGAACACGGCCAAGAAACCGTTATCAACGAACATGACTACGAATACCTCTGGATCCTCTCTGATAGTCGAAGTTCTCTTCAACACCTTCATAACTGGTTCACAGTTGGAGACAGAACTAGCGTCTCCATTCTCCAAAAACTCAAACAAATATATGAGTTCCATGATGTTCATTTTCAGTGGATTCCCTCGCATGTTGACATCTTTGAAAATAAACAAGCGGATCTTTTATCTAAAAAAGGCTGCAGTGCTTTTCCACCCATCTCTTCAACCCTCACGTACTCAGAACATCAGTCAAGGGTAAATTCCGAAATTTCATGGGAGTGGCAGATCCCGCCCAACCATCAATGGTATAAGAGCAAACATCCTGGATCTTCACTCCATCTTAAATGCGACAGAGCCTCCCAAACTGCAATATCAAGACTGAAAAGCGGTCATATCAAGAGTCTCTCCTTTCGAGAGGGCAGGAAGGTCTTCAACCTATGTAGTAAATGCCAATATCAACAGGCATCTCCCGACCATGTCATGGACTGCTTGGGACTTTCAAGGGAGGATCTTTACTCTTCTCCCCTTCTGTTTCTGGACTTCTTAAGGGTCAATGGTCTTATTGGTCTTGTCTGACTCCGTCAGACAAACTGAGGATAAGTCACAACAACAACACAAACGATCCTTTTCAATCTTTTTTTTTTTTTGCCTTCATGCATACCACCTGGAGAGGCTTCGCTTACCACTTGTGGTACGCGTACCACAGTTTGGGAACCACTGCTTTACACTATGCTCAGGAATGTCTTACTTAAGTAATAACTATCAATTTTATCCGCGCTTTCCGTTGACCAGTTCGAGTGAAGAAATATAATTTAAGCAATTTGTTTGTATTTTATGCTTGTATCTTTAAAACAACTTCTAAGATATCTACATATTTTCAGTCTTTTATAAAAAAACATACAAATACGAAAGTTTTCAATACAATTTTACTAAATAGTTACAAAAGGTAGTAAAGGGTAATCAAGTAAATTAAGGTGTATTGTTGAAAGTTTCTTGCTTATTTATTTATTATTGTTTTAATTTACAAGAGCAATCATATGGAGCGGTACAGTTACTAGTTGGGGGTCAAAACATTTGCATTTTTAGTTTCTCAAGTTAGCTGAAATTGGCTCTTTATTACGTTGTCTAAGCACAACTGCTGGCAGTTCCATCATTTATGGGTGACAGAGGTCATGCTGGATGACGAATGACGTTTTAATAGTTATCGGCAAAAATTTGAAAAGGAAGTAATGAAAGGTACATTCAGAAATGTATAACTAGTTCTCTATCCAACTCAGAGATTTCAAATTCACTGATAGGCAAGCTGTGGGTAAAAATATAGTTTCCATTAAAAAAAAAATAGAGAGAGCTACTCCATACAATTCATTCACGCTTCCCTACCGGTTAACCGTGGGCAAAAAAAAATCCAGTAATCGGTTACGACGTTCGTTAAGTTTAAATACACCTAAAGTTTAAATCATTGTCAACTAAACATCTGATGTTTTCAATGTAAATAAAGCTCATAAACTTGCTGAACTATTTTTCATTACAACCTGGACACTCATTTAGTTCCAGTGAAAGTTCTTCTTCCTTGGTTGATTTACTTAGGTTTCCTTAAAAATAACATTTGGGACCAAAAGAAAACCATTTCAATAGTTGGAGGATAGTCTCTGCTACCAGAGCTATAATTTTATTAATAATTGCGATGAAGGAAAAAGAAAGGAAAACTAATCTACAAAATGAAGAGTTTAAAGTACTGAAACTCAACAATGAAAATGATAACACATGTTGTGAAACATTTTATTTTAGGAATGGAAGTGGAGTCAATATAACAAATGAAAGTTGTGGTGCCATGAAACATCTCAAGTGTTGACCAATAACGCCCTACCAGAAATGGGAATCGTTGTAATGTTGTACAATTATTGACATGAAAAAGATTTTAATTACAGCTCTCAAATTCATGTAACTTCTTGAATAGAATATGCAGTTTTTAGATTTCTACGATAACTATGTAATTGTGGAACAGTAATTCGTACATGTAAGTCATATCGTCTGCTTTGATCGCAACTAGTAGGATCACACCTTGCATCTTAACTGCACATTATTTTAATCACATGCGCCACGTATTTATTAGGTACTTATGTTTTTACCTACTACGTAGTATGTAAAAAGATTTTTTGTTTTAAATTTTGTCAGATCCTCAACTAATACTGGAAGCCTAATTGTGGATCAAAAAACACTTGTGACTTTTGCATTTTCAAGAAAAATGCACACTAAACAGAAGTTGTTGCAGAAGTAAGTGACGTTAAAAGTAACTCAAGAGGTTAATTAATAACTAACAGGAGAAAAAGTAAGTTAACTTCAATTCTCACTTAAGCAATCAACCAACAAACAGTTTGATCTATAAGCGGTGACTGCACCCTATATTGAACTCTCGTTGAGGAGTAGGGGAATAATGGGTGTTCACCAACAAGAGGCGGATCGCGGATCAGGGGGCGTGGCTAATCCGCCTCACAATGCCCCCAGGCGTTAGTCGAGTTGAGTTGAGTTGTATACCCCCAGGCGTTTTTCGAGTGGAGTTGAGTTGTTTTTGCCCTCAGGCGTTTTTCGAGTGGAGTTGAGTTGTATGCCGTCAGGCGTTAGTCGAGTTGAGTTGAGCTGTATACTTCCAGGCGTTTTTCGAGTGGAGTTGAGTTGTATGCCCTCAGGCATTTTTCGAGTAGAGTTGAGTTGTATGCTCTCAGGCGTTTTTCCAGTAGAGTTGACATGTTTTTCAAAAATTTATAGTTTTGGAATGGCAACAACTTTTTGTTTCAGTTTAGGACTTGACGCAATGTGAGTTCGATTGTAGCGCCATCTATGAGAAGAAAATGCAACTATTTTCGAACTTAATTTTTTTTTCTACTGTTTTCTCTCAGAATTCAAGCAGAAACTATTAACGAAAAATTAATTATAACGTATAATGAATTAAATGTAATTTTGTTAATTACCTCCTTATATATCTTTATTTTTTAGACTTAATTTTTTTTTCTTTTTCGATCTTTTTAATGTTTTCACTTAGCATTCACGCAGGAACTATTTCATATTAACAAAAAAATTATTATAAAATGATAGCGCTAAAAAGTGAATGCCTAAAAAGAGATTACTTTAAATGCAAAGGGAATTATTCAAGTATTACATTTAAATGATATAAAATAATAATAATAATATTCTTAATACAAATTAGTGATGATAAAAGGTATATTCAACTTACCCTAGCAGGAGATTCAGTAGATTGATAATTGATTCTTGAAAAATCCATGGTCGAGCGTATAAGGAACTGAAAAAGGCTTTTAAAAAAGAGCAGAGCAAAAATTCATCTTTACTAAGCAAGTGTAGAAAGCGAAGTGACTTTTCCAGTCCTTGTAGCATTTTCTTTCAAGAAATATAGAAGCTAAAAGTTAACCAATTAGAATGCAGTATAAAACGCAGTTGAAGAGAATGTATCCATTCAGGGTACATTTGCCGAAAGTTATAATTCCTGCAGCATTGCAAGACATGAACAAACTTGTATTGCGCTAAAAGATTGAAATCATAGTGCAGGTGTGTTTTTATGGCTTTAGGTCCTTTGTGACGATCGGACGGAAATGAAAAGGTCCCCTCTCCACCCCTATAGGCTTACTTTCTATTTCTACATTGAATGAAGTGATTGACAAAGATCGCTTTCCTTTTCACATACAAAGCATCTCCATTGTCCTTAATTTTTAACAGTAGATAATGGATACATTACTTGATGGTAGTGAATATCAGCTTAATGAAAACAAAAATACGTTAATGAGAGATGATTTTTACTCGCAAGAAAACATGTTTGATTGTGTTTTCTTCTATTAGCAACCTTTTTTTCATTGGTGCAGAAGCTACTAGTAGGATTCATTCCGTAAAACAATAGAGAATGTAAGATTTTACTAAATAAAAATGTTTGAACTTGTAAAATTTCGGAACTTCGCATGAAAATTTTTAAAAAAAGTACTTATTCAAACGGTTGAAACTTGGAACTAAAATTTCAACACTGAATCATCAAAAATCCGAAACAATTTAAGCTGTGGAATAAAGATTCGAGACTTAAAAAGTAAATGTAACCTCACTAAAAGAGATTTGAAAATCTGAAAAGAGAAATACAATAATAACTTCACTAGAAACACTGAAATAGAATAGTAAAACTTGAAAAATTTAAATCACAAAACTTAAATCTATTGCAAAGAGCTTTATGTGAAACGTAAAAGTGCTAAGAGCAAAATGCTAAAACTGAGGAAACTTAGAAATACGTGAAACAAATCATTTAAAACTATAAACTTTAAAAACTGAAACTCATTCAGAAAAGAACGGAAATGCAAAATTACAAAACAAAAGTGTTACGCTCTTGCAAAATATTAAAACTTTACGCAAAAAAAATGTAAGAAAGTACAAAACACCAAAAGGTAAGAGTAGTATAAAAAACTGTTACTTGAACAAAACTTACGTTGATCCAGAAAAGCTTGGAACAAAAGATATAAAAGTGCGGACATTTTCAAAATAAAGGTGATATGCATTTGCAAAATGTTAAAACTTAATGTAAAAACGTAAAAAGTACCATATACAAAATGTTAACACTTAGATTTATCTACTAAGACCTAGAATGAAGATATAAAAATACTAAGTATAATATACTAAAGAAACACAAAATTATAAAAGTGCAAAATACTAGAACTATCTATTAAAACTTACAAACATAGATTCAGCATCAAAACATATAATCTGTTTACAAAAATCTTAATCAGAAATGTAAGAGTTCGAAGAACAAAGTGCTAAAACTTAAAAAAGTAAAGAAAAGCAGTACAAAACAATAAAGAATGAAAAAGTACCAACTATAAAGCTTCAAAACCTAATTTCATCCAGAAAAATTTAGAACAAAAATGTAAATCTACGGAAATTTTCAAAATAAAAGTTTTATGCACTTGCAAAACTTAAATTCATCTACTAAAAATTCGGTTAAAAAAGTAAAAGTACTACTAAGAACAAAAAACTAAAAACAGCATGAAAATCTAAAAGTACTAAGTACAAAACATCAAAACTTAAATTGATCCAGAAAAACTTAGAATAAAAACGTAATTGTACAGTTATTTTAAAAATAAGAGTATTATGCATTAGCAAAGCGCTGAAACGTAAGGAAAAAATGTGTAGAATGAAGATGTAAAAATACTCAGTATAATATATTAAAGCCACACAAAAATGTAAAAAATGAAGATTTATCTACTAAAACTTAGACTGATCCCACAAAACTACTGTGTACGAAATGTTAAAACACCATGTAAATTTATAAATAATATGTATAAAGTTTCAAAACATAAATTTATCTACTGAAATCTTGATCAAAAATGTTAAAGTTCTGAGAACAAAATTATTAAAACTGGGAAAAATGAAAAAAACGTAGTACAACACAACAAAACATGTAAAAAAAAACTACTTTACGCTTAAAGGAAAACTACCTTAATTTTAAAGTTACAATTGGATTCATTCTTCTCGCGAGCAGAGAAGTGGCTGTTAACCGACAATGAAGAGAGCCCTAACCAAGCACTGACTACCCCAACTATAAATTTTCCTCGACAGAAAAGTGTTCACAGTCAGAAAAATATATAGTTGGTGAGCCAGTGTTCGGTTTGGGTCCCCTTCATTGTCGGTTAACAGTCACTTCTCTGTTCTCAAGAAGAATAAGTCCAATTGTGACTTTAAGATTAAAGCAGTTTTGTTTTAAGTTTTTTTTTTACCTGCTTTATTGTGTTGTACTACGTATTTTCAATTTTTCCCAGTTTTAATAATTTTGTTCTCAGAACTTTAACATTTTTGATCAAGATTTCAGTAGATAAATTTATGTTTTGAAACTTTATACATGTTATTTGTAAATTTACATGGTGTTTTAACATTTCGTACACAGGTGTTTTGTGGGATTAGTCTAAGTTTTAGTAGATAAATCTTCATTTTTTACATTTTTTTGTGGCTTTAATATATTATACTGAGTATTTTTACATCTTCATTCCACACATTTTTACCTTACGTTTCAGCGCTTTGCTAATGCATAATACTCTTATTTTTAAAATAACTGTACAATTACGTTTTTATTCTAAGTTTTTCTGGATCAATTTAAGTTTTGATGTTTTATAGTTGGCACTCTTTCATTCTTTATTGTTTTGTACTGCGTTTCTTTACTTTTTTAAGTTTTAGCACTTTGTTCTTCGAACTCTTACATTTCTGATTAAGATTTTTGTAAACAGATTATATGTTTTGATGCTGAATCTATGTTTGTAAGTTTTAATAGATAGTTCTAGTATTTTGCACTTTTATAATTTTGTGTTTATTTAGCATATTATACTTAGTATTTTTATATCTTCATTCTAGGTCTTAGTAGATAAATCTAAGTGTTAACATTTTGTATATGGTACTTTTTACGTTTTTACATTAAGTTTTAACATTTTGCAAATGCATATCACCTTTATTTTGAAAATGTCCGTACTTTTATATCTTTTGTTCCAAGCTTTTCTGGATCAACGTAAGTTTTGATGCTTTGTACTTAGTACTTTTAGATTTTCGTGCTGTTTTAACGTGTTGTACTTGCTATTTTTAAATTTTCATGCTGTTTTTAGTTGATGTACATATTACTTTTACTTTTCAAACCGTTTTTTTAGTAGAGGAATTTAACTTTTTGGAGTTTTACATTTCGTACCTTTACATTTTTGTTCTGTTTTAACATCGTGTACTTAATATTTTTACATTTTAAAAGGTGAATATCAGTTTTCACATTTCTTTCACAATTTTAGAGTTAAGTCCTACTTGATGAATCGAAGTTGCAGTTTTGTTATTATACTACTCCAAGTTTTGATGTTTCGTACTTTTGGTATCTAGTCCTTTTTACGTTTTTGCTTTTAACAATTTGCAAATGCCTATCACTTTTGTTTTGTAAACTTCAGTAATTTTACATTTCCGTTCTAAGTTTTTCTGGATGAAGTTAAGTTTTAAAATTTTATGATTTGTTACATTTTTAAATTTTAGTTCTAAGAGTTTTTGCAGTTTGTATGTAGTGCTTTTCTATCTTTTATACTGTTTTAATAGATTAATCCTTGTTTGATGCGTTGGCTTTAGTACTTTAACAGTTTCGTTCTGTTTTTTACTAAATAAATGTATATTAGAGGTTCTATGCTTAGTACTTTTACATTTTTGTACTAAGTTTTACTAGATGAATCTATGTTTTGTACATAGTGCTTTTATATTTTAGTGTTGCTTTAATATATTATACTTGATATTTTTACATCTTCATTCCGTGTTTTCGTTAATAAATCAAAGTTTCAACATTCATACAAAGTACTTTTTATATTTTTGCATTAAGTTTGAACACTTTGCAAGTGGATAACAGTTTTATTTCCAAAAATTTTCGTTTGGATTTACATATTTTTTTTTTTGGTTTCTAAGATTTTTTTTTTTTTTTTTGTCCTTGGATGAATTCAATATTAGAAGTTTTATAGTTAGTACATGCTTTGTTGTGTTGCACTGCGTATTTTTCATTTTTTTCACTACTTTAGCATTTTGTATTAAGATTTCAATGGAGAAATCTATGTTTTTGATACATTATACTTGTTATTTAGTCATTTTTATGATGTTTGAACATTTCGTACTTGGTAATTTTACGACTTCAGTCTAAGTTTCAGTTAGATAACTCTAACTTTTTTTTTTTACGTTTTGTATTTAGTACTCTTAAATTTTTGTATTGGTACAATGTATTATACTTAGTATTTTTACATCTTTGTTCTGGGTTTTAGTAGATAAATTTAAGTTTTAACATTTTGCAAGTGCATAACACGTTTATTTTGAAAATTTTTTGTTACCTTTTCGTGCTAACTTTTTCTGTGTTTTAGTAGATGATTATAGTTTTTTTTTGTTTTTACTTAGTACTTTTATTAAGCTTGACACTTTTACTCGTTCTAAATTTTATTAGATACATCTAAGTTTTGATGCTTACATTTTTGGAAAGTTTACATTTTCATGATGTTTAACATTTAATACTTTTTACGACTTTAGTTGGGATTTTTTGTAGATAAATCTAAGTTTTTTAAGTTTCGTACATAAACGATTACATTTTCGTACAAAATTTCACTTGATGAATACGTTATATACTTAGTACTTTTACATTTTCGCGTTGCTTTAGTAGATAAATCAGAGTTTTAACATTTTGTACGTAGTAATTCTTAAGGTTTTTGCAGTACGTTTTAACATTTTGCAAGTGTATAACACTTTTATTTTGAAAAGTTTCGCGCTTTTACATCATCGTTCTAAGTTTTCCTGATTGAGTTTAAGTTTTGCAGCTTTATACTTACCATTTTTACATGTTTTGTTGTTTTGTACTGAGTGTTTTTAATTTATCAGTTTTAGGATTTTGTTGTTAGAACTTATACATTTTTGATCAAGATTTCAGTGGACAGATCTATGTTTTGCTGGTTTATACTTGCTATTTTCAAATTTTATGATGTTTTAACAGTTGGTAATTTTACAACTTCAGTCTATGTTTTAGTAGATAAATCAATTTATTTACGTTTTTTTACTTAGTACTTTAACATTTTCTTGCTGCTTTAATATATTTTACTTAGTAATTTTACATCTTCATCCACTGTTTTAGAAGATAAGTCTAAATTTTAGCATTTTGTGCGTAGTACTTTTTACATTTTCGCATTAAGTTTTAATGTTTTTCAAGTGCATCACGCTTTTGTTTTGAAAAGTTTCGTACTTTTACATTTTTCGTTCTAAGTTTTTCTGGATGAATTTAAGTTTTATGCTTAGTATTTGTATTGCAGCTTTATACATAGCATTTTTACATGTTTTGTTGTTTTGTACTGCATGTTTTTAATTTTTCAGAGTTTTAAACTTTTGTTGTTAGAACTTTTACATTTTTGATCAAGATTTCAGTAGACAAATCTATGTTTTGCTGTTTTTGTACTGGGTGTTTTTACTTTTTTCAGAGTTTTAGGATTTTGTTGTTTGAATTTTTACGTTTTTTGATCAAGATTTCTGCAGACAGATCTAAGTCTTTTAAGTTTCGTACTTAAGTTTGACATTTTTGTACAAAGTTTCACTTGATGACTACGCTATATACTACTTAGTACTTTTACATTTTCATATTACTTTACTATTTCACACTTAGTACATTTGATTCAATTACATTTTCATTCTAAGTTTTAGTAGATAAATCAGAGTTTTAACATTTTTGACGAAGTATTTTTTACATTTTTACATTAAGTTTTAACATTTTGTAAGTGCATAACACTTTTACTTTGAAAAGTTTCGTACTTTTACAACTTCGTTCTAAGTTTTTCTGGAAAAATTTAAGTTTTGCATCCTTATACTTAGCAATTTTGCTGTTTTTGTACTGCGTGTTTTCCATTTTTCAGAGTTTTAGGATTTTGTTGTTTGAACTTTTACATTTTCTGATAAAGATTTCTATAGACAAATCTATTGCTGCTTTATACTTGATCATTTTGCTGCTTTATACTTGATATTTTTTCCTTTTTATGATGTTTTAACACTTTGTACTTATAATTTTACGACTTCAGTCTAAGTTATATCAGATAAATAATTTTTTTTTTTACGTTTTGTACTTAGTACTTTTACGTTTTCGTGTTGTTTTAATATATTACTCTTATTAATTTTACATCTTGATTCACTGTTTTAGTAGATAAATCTAAATTTTAACACTTTGTACATAGTACTTTTTACGTTTTTGGACTAAGTTTTAACATTTTGCAAGTGCATCATACTTTTGTTTTGAAAATTTCCGAGCTTTTACATTTTTTCTTCTAAGTTTTTCTGGATGAATTTAAGTTCTATATTTTTTATTTCTAGCTTTCATGTTGTTTTGTAGTTTTCACTCTTAGTGCTTTTACATTTTTTACAAAACTTTTAGTAGAGGAATTTAGGTTGTGTAATTTTACTTTTCATACTTTTACATTTTCGTTCTGTTTTAACGTCTTGTACTTGCTATTTTGATATGTTAATTAGGTGAATATAAGTTTTTTCAATTTGTAATGTATTACTTTTACTTTTTCCGAGTTATGTTTTAGATGAATCAAAGTAACAGTTTTTTATACTACTCTTAACTTTTGGTGTTTTGTACTTTCGTACATTTTTTTTGCGTAAAGTTTTAATATTTTGCAAGAGCGTAACACTTTTGTTTTGTAATTTTGCATTTCCAGTTTATAGTTTTAAATGATTTGTTCCACGTATTTCTAAGTTTCCTCAGTTTTAGCATTTTGCTCTTAGCACTTTTACGTTTCACATAAAGCTCTTTGCAATAGGTTTAAGTTTTGTGATTTAAATTTTTCAAGTTTTACGATTCTATTTCAGTACTTCTAGTGAAGTTAATATTGTATTTCTCTTTTCAGATTTTCAAATCTCTTTTAGTGAGGTTACATTTACTTTTTAAGTCTCGAATCTTTATTCCACAGCTTAAATTGTTTCGGATTTTTGATGATTCAGTGTTGAAATTTTATCTCTAAGTTTCAACCGTTTGAATAAGTACTTTTTTTTTAAATTTTCATGCGAAGTTCTAAAATTTTGCAAGTAGAAAATAATTTCGTTTTGCAAGTTCAAACATTTTTATTTAGTAAAATCTTACATTCTCTATTGTTTTAGGGAATGATTCCTACTAGTAGCTTCTGCACCAATGAAAAAAAGGTTGCTAATAGAAGAAAACACGATCAAACATGTTTTCTTGCGAGTAAAAATCATCTCTCATTAACGTATTTTCGTTTTCATTAAGCTGATATTCACCACCATCAAGTAATGTATCCATTATCTACAGTTAAAAATTAAGTACAATGGAGATGCTTTGTATGTGAAAAGGAAAGCGATCTTTGTCAATCACTTCATTCAATGTAGAAAGAGAAAGTATGCCTATAGGGGTGGAGAGGGGACCTTTTCTTTTCCGTCCGATCGTCACAAAGGACCTAAGCCATAAAAACACACCTGCACTATGATTTCAATCTTTTAGCGCAATACAAGTTTGTTCATGTCTTGCAATGCTGCAGGAATTATAACTTAAATGTAATACTTTAATAATTCCCTTTGCATTTAAAGTAATATCTTTTTAAGCATTCACTTTTTAGCGCTATCATTTTATAATTAATTTTTTGTTAATATGAAATAGTTCCTGCGTGAATGCTAAGTGAAAACATTAAAAAGATCGAAAAAGAAAAAAATTTAAGTCTAAAAAATAAAGATATATAAGGAGGTAATTAACAAGATTACATTTAATTCATTGTACGTTATAATTAATTTTTTGTTAATAGTTTCTGCTTGAATTCTGAGAGAAAACAGTAGAACAAAAAATTAAGTTCGAAAATAGTTGCATTTTCTTCTCATAGATGGCGCTACAATCGAACTCACATTGCATCAAGTCCTAAACTGAAACAAAAAGGTGTTGCCATTACAAAACTATAAATTTTTGAAAAACAACTCAACTCTACTGGAAAAACGCCCGAGAGCATACAACTCAACTCTACTCGAAAAATGCCTGAGGGCATACAACTCAACTCCACTCGAAAAACGCCTGATCATATACAGCTCAACTCAACTCGACTAACGCCTGAAGGCATACAACTCAACTCCACTCGAAAAACGCCTGAGGGCAAAAACAACTCAACTCCACTCGACTAACGCCTGGGGGCATTGTGAGGCGGATAAGCCACGCCCCCTGATCCGCGATCCGCCTCTTGTTGGTGAACACCCATTATTCCCCTACTCCTCAACGAGAGTTCAATGTAGGGTACAGTCACCGCTTATGGATCAAACTGCGTTTGTTGGTTGATTGCTTAAGTGAGAATTGAAGTTAACTTACTTTTTCCCACGTTAGTTATTAATTAACCTCTTGACTTATTTTTAACGTCACTTACTTCTGCAACAACTTCTGTTTAGTGTGCATTTTTGGCATTAGGCTTGTAAAATTTGATACCAACTAAAAAACAGATACAAACTTTTCACAATAACGTCATTTTTAGAATATTTTAAATATATTTAGCAAGTGCAAGAAAAAATTTTTCAGTTTTGCAGTTCACAATGCACTTCAATCGATATTTTAAATACATGCTTCTTTTTACATCAATTTATTTTATTTGTTTCTACTACGATTTAATGAATTGTTTCATACAACTGATTTCCTTCTCAAGACTGTAATAATGTATTGAGCTGAATTCCATATAATTTGCAGCTTTACATTGTCTTACTAAAACCAAGGGAACACTTTAAACGCTTAAATGGAAACTAAAATATTTATACAAATACAAATACAAAAGTGACGACCAGCAACAGGTACAGGACCCCGCTAGGCTGGTCCTAGTCAACTTAACAATCCCCAATGATCATCAAGAGCCTTCTTAAAAGTTTTTACCCCACTGCAACTAACAGTTTCCCCCGGTAAACTATTCCAACTGCCTACCATCCTATTGAAGTAGCATTTTTTCCTAATTTCAAGATTAGCCTGAGATTTGAAAAGCTTAAAACAATGACCGTTGGTTCTACCTTCAGCGCATAACTGTAGCCCAAAGCTTTAAACATATTTTCAGTATACATAAGAAATATCTTTTCAATGGCTCTTAGATGGAACATAGCAGAAAATGTGTATTTTTTATTCAAAATTCAGATAATGTTATTACTTGTGACTATATTTTTACAAAATTTGCTCACATTTTAGCGTGATTTATTTTAAATCTTAGTCTGTGTGGAAAAAATCTATTGTTGTTACATTTAAGAAGATAGTTTTCAGAAATGAAGCAAAAAAAAAAAAAAAAACAACTTTCCAAAAATTGAGTATTTTTTTAAATTATATATTTCAAATCTTTTACTTATATTTTAATGTAAATATTTTGTGCGTGTGATCTAATTCACACACAAAAAAAAGAAAGCTGAAACTAAAGAAATGATCTTATAAATATGCAATAAGCAAAATTTTGAAATATAAATCAATTAATCTAGGTGTCTTGGTTAAACTAGGATTTATCACACGAAATTAGAAATGAAACCATGAACGAGGGAAGGACGGGTTACACAGTTACATAAATGCATCTCCGTGGAAATCGTGGTTTGCTGCGGAAATTTCGCCACTTCTACGGTATTGTTAAAAAATTGGGGTTTTGCAAATGACACTGCTTGAGGTGTTTTTGCGTGTGCAAACAAAAAGTGCTAAATGACTAGTGAAAGAGCACAACATTTTCCAGTGAATAAACATGTAAGGTTTTGATTCCAATACTCACTCAAGGGTGAGAAAACTTGAAATTGTACGGAAGAAAACAACTGTTGTCAGTGTATCTAGAAAAAAGGCATTTGAAACTTTAGTTTTCACATTTGACGAATCACATTTGACTAATGAAAGAACAACATTTTTCAATCAATAACCGTGTAAGGTTTCGGTTCCAATAAACACTCAAGGGTCAGATCACTTCGAATTGTGCGGAAGAAAACTACTGTTGTCAATGTATCTAGGAAAAAAGCATTTGAAACTTTAGTTTTGAAAAAAAATACAATATGTTCATTACTTCAATTAACCCTAATATTTGATGGATGATCGCTAAAAAGAACGATACATGTTCTTTTAAATAGAAAAACAACCGAGATAAAACTTCTGCAGGATTATATAAGAAATCTAAACAATGGAAATGGAAACCGTAGATTGAAACAGCGAAGGGAATTCAAGAATCAGAAAAGATATGAATATTTATAATGTAAGATAATTTTTTTTCGTCTGCTAAAACTTATTAAACTGTTGTTTCATTGAAAAAAAAAATAGAACATCTACAAAGAAAAAGAAAGGAAGGAAAAGCGTTTACCACCGCAAATGAAATTTCATGAATCATTTATTTCCCGTAAAAAGAGGATTTGAGGTAAACTTTGTAAAATATTTTTTGTTTCCTCGCTGCAGCTTGAAATTGCTTCATTACCGTTTTAATAAATTACATTTTTTCTAATTATTTTTTTTTCTTTTCTCTCATTTTGATAAAATAAATCTTCTTAAAAAAAGGCAAACTGATTTGTCGAATAATTTACTTGTTCTTTTCTTAAACTTTCTGTAGTGCTGTTCTATTTGAATATTATTTTAAGAGATTAAATATCACCTCTGATGTTTCTCACAAGCATTGCCGCGTGGTTATTCAATTGTTGCGACTATGTTACACGTGTTTCGTCTGTTATTCATTATGTATAACATTTTTGAAATATTACTGAATTTTTGAAAATTAAAACATGTAACTTTTTAATGAGCTACTCAAATTAAAGTGACTTGATACTTTTACTATCCATACATTCTTCTTTAAGACTTAAACGTATTTGTTCACGTTATTATAGGAAGGTATGCCAAAGTGGATAAGAGTCAAAAATGGATTTTTCGTAATTTTTCAAACGTATTAAATGATGCCTATCATTGCTTTATACTTAGTCAGCTACTAATGTTATGCTTGTTTACGTGCGTAGAGGCAGGTTCGGAAACCGTATTAAGAGCAGGAAGAACGTAAGCGTAAAAAATGTGCTCTTATTTTAAAATTATGTATCAAATTACTTATAAACATTTGTTGAGGATCTCAGATTCATTGATACAACAACTAAAGAACATCATTTTTGTTTCAAGTAAATGCATATGCAGTAAATATAACTGGCATTCTAGGTAACCAGCTTGGGCTATGTGAATCAACCTAGAGGCTTATTAAATCTCATTTCTAGTTAATGTACGGGAGACCGGAGCTAGTAGACGCAATTTTTAGCAATTCATTTTTATTACATTTTCCTTCGAGATCTTAAACTAAATTTAACTATCTTCAAACCGCATATGTTTTGCCAAATACCCAGAATTTCTTAGTCTGCAGCTCCTGTTGTTTATGTATAACGGAAGCCTGAAGTAATAGACAAAATGTACCAATTTGCCCCGTCGCTAGGCAAGTTGACTATACATATGGTGTAAGTTGGCACAGGTTCATAAAAAGTTAAATGAAACTCAATTAATGCACACAGAACGTTATTTTTATTGTTACCAGTAAGTTTTAACAAATAAATTATCGCTGTACAATGCAAAGTAATCACAAATATAAATTCGAGTCTTTATTTAAAGCTACCCCACACACTACACAATAACGACGTTTTTCATCATCTGAGCCCCCCTGTGGTCAAGATGTATGGTTATCACGATGTCAAGTTGACTTTTCTTTTCGAATTTTCTTTTCTTTTTTTTTTTTTTTTTTTTTTGCTGTGTGTAGAAAGTAAAGTTTTTCCGCCTTACCATTAGCCTTTTTTTTTCTTTCTTTGCACTGAATCTTTTCTAATCTTTAAAGTTATTAATTTAGGTGAATCTATGAAGATTGTTCCTCTTAGAAAAATATATAAGACTTTTTATTTTCTTTTTGAAACGCGAATATTAAAAATCAACGGCACTAATACTCCTTACTGTGGCGAATAAAATGTGGTACTACATAGAATACATGAAAGAAAGAAATCAGCGAAATATTACGTTCAAAATTATCTCATTGACGTTAGTTGCTATTATATGATTTTAAGCCAATAAAAAAAGTTTCAAATTATCCAAAACCATTATTTAGTTTTAAATGGTAAAAATTCTACATTGAAAACATTTTATAGCGATTTAAAAAGCAAGAAAAAACATTCCTTGCTTCATATTTGCTAAGCCCACCATGATAACGGAGTGAGCTAATTTATCCAATGTAATATTATTGCCTCTAAAAGAGAAATTTATTAAAAATTTTCAACAAAAAAGCAGGAAATTAATACTGACATAGTGTTTTATAGTATCTAATAAGAAATATTGTAAAAGGTAACTTAAATTATTTTACAACACACTCGCGCTACTATAAATAGAGATCATGCAAATTTAAATTGTAACTGCAATGCAAGAGCGATTTAATATCACCTAAAAAGGGTGGATGTTGTTAATAGTATACACTAGCAAACCCTGTAACAAAAATGATTCCATTTTTTTTTTTTTTTTTTTTTAACTTCTTTGCCCTGCGACTTATTTTACCCGACATGGCCCTAGCTAATATTTACCGTGCATAATATTTTATTTCTTTCAGACGTGAGATCATGGCATTACAAACAGAAAATTATAGTTTGGAACGGCAACTCTTCAGCTACCAAAAGTCAATATCGATGGTAAATTCCCGAGGGCAACCTGCAGACGAAGTGCCCAATGAAGAACCAGAGGCCAACAGCTTTTATGAACGGAGGACCCTACCCCAAGGAGAAAGCTTCCCAGACGCCAAATACATTTGAGTTGGAATGCAGCTCTTTACGAAAAGTGCCTAAGCCAACAATTGCTGATGTAATTTTTGGGAACCCGTTTTTAAGAACAAATATTTAAGCAATTTTTCCGCTGTTTGAGAAGTTACTTATGTGGTTATATATATCTATATATCTGTATATCTGTGCTGATCAATTTTTGGAGCAATGTGCTTCTTTTTTGCTAACTTGCTGTATCATAAATCACTGCTTATCTCCAATATGAGGATATACTCCTTACATTTCAATAAATTCCTATTTCCCTACTAAATCTGCGTGGACTGACAAATTTTCCTTTTTCTAAGTGACAAATATTATAACATACGAATAAGATAATTTTAGTTATTTTTTTTCTTTATATATTACAATTGTGTTGTTCTTTACGGGACTGTAAATTATTAGTAATTCATTTCGTACTTTAAAATTAATAAATACCACTAAATTTATTAAATTAAGCTTGTGGGGAATCTCAATACGCTACTAAATAATGTTATAACTAAATAATTAGTTATAACATAATTTTTTGTCCGACATGGTGGCGTCGTGGTAAGGCGTGGAGCTCGTACTCAGAGGATCGAGCCTGGCATAGTCGGTGGATTTTCATAGATGAAGAAAATCGTCTGCTCCCATGTCGTATGATTATACGGCATGTAAAGGATCCCTTGAGTAGGCATTTTTCTTGGTTGCTTTCGTCTAAATTACATTCCTAGTGCAATTTCGCATCAACAGAGTCCGGGTGCTCGCCCTTTCAGGTGGAGAAACCGGACGTCAAAATGCTCATACGGCGATGGTACCACTCATTGTGGTGCCACTGAAAGAGATGGTACCAATTTCTCGGGACCGCACTAGGTCTGCCATTGGTAGAAACTAACAGCAGCCCATTAGAAATAAATACAAAATTGAAACAAGAAAATAATGTTTTTTTTATTTCAATGTTTATCCTTAAACACTTTTATTTAAGCAACTTATTTCATATATTAGGTTCAAAACTATCTAAAGGTATTATTTTAAAATAGTCAACTGAAACCTAAGTCCACAAATCATAGCGTTAGACACAAATTATATAAAATCTTCAGTCATATATAGACTGGTAATGGTTGATAATAGCTATGGTATCAAACAATCATGCAATGAGTCAACGTATAAACATTATTTTTCACCTTAATGAAGAAACAAATTTTACATCATGAACATAATTTATATTGTTTAAACTAATTATCATCACTGCTAACGTGCCTTTTTTACGAAAGATAAAAAAAAAATGAATAAGGAAGAATATAAGAATATACTGAAATTTTCACTGTCGAGTCAAATCGCTTCCCTTTCTGTTGGAAACTCTAAACAGTCATTAAAACAAAGGTAAAATCTTCTTACCTTTGCCTCCTCGTTCAACCCGTAAAACCCGGGGCTTGCCACTGGTGAATAATATGCACCCTGTTAGAGTATCTGTGGTATTCCATACAAAATTACAGGCTTTTAAAGGACTTATAAGCCATTTATTTTTCCACATCAACACATACACAAGACAATACAGAGACACAAGAAATTATTTACAAGTAGACCTATTGGCATTCCGAGATGCCTCGCACTTCTAATTCCAACTGGCTCTCATCTTCAAGTGTTTTTGAGGGAGAAGGAGGGGGGGGGGGTTTCCGACTTCAGGCGCGCATGCGCTCAACTTTGAGAGTCGGAGTCGGTATTCCCAACATCCTCCCACCTTTGAGTTTTGAGCACTGAAAACTCAAACATATTCAGTTACTAACTATACGAAAAATGCATAAATATAAAAAATCCGCAATATCTATTCAATATAGAAAGTTTCTTAAAACTAGAATATTAATTAAAGTTCTAGAACTAAATTAATCAAAGATTTTCACATCATAAGTCTCTGCACTGGTTTCAGTCTCTGACCGTATCGGGAGGTTGGCAAGTTCAAATTAGATTTGTTGTCAGAGCCTATTGTAGTTTTGCTATCAGGACCTATTGTATACACTGTAAAAAATTCTGGTTCAACCTTTCACTAAAACTTGGTGAAATGCAGCTGCAACCAACAGTTGGTACTAATTTGAACCATTATGATGGTTTACTAGTTTCACCATGAATGTGGTTCAGCACTGAACCATGATTACGGATTTTTTTCTAACTAGTATTACGGTTCAACTTTGAACCATGATATCAATTTTTTTTCTAACCAGTATTATGGTTCAACCTTGAACCTTAACCATAGATTTGATTTTAACTGGTATCTTGCTTCAACTCTGAATCATATCTACTGGACTTTCTACTAGCCACTGTCATAGCTCAGAGTTGTAGCATGAAAGTGAAGTTTGAACTGCACCATTTTACGTTGCAATGGTGACTTTTAACATAAATAATTTTATTTTTTAATGTTCAAGCGTAAGACAGGAAACAAGCTTATTACCAATTTTAATTTGCAAAGCGAACTTTCTGTTTTTTAATACGTAAATTTAACTTGAGTTTTTGCTAACTATTTGATTTAATTCTGAGAACAGATTCATTGCTATTAGGAAGTCCATCGTTTTAATAATTGATTCAATGTTCCATATATATAAATGTATTTATTCATATATTTATATATATGAACATCCCAATGCACTGTATCATAAACTAATTGTATTTTTTAATTAACTATGTTACTTAGTTATATTCTTCAAAATTGCAATATAAGTCACTGTTAAAAATTTTTAAGCCCCCTCCCATAAGGAAGGCCTTTGCAAATGTATGTACACTTTTTTATGTTCGTCAACAGATAGTTTTAACAAAAATGGCGGTTGAAATTTTGCTTATAAGTTAATAATTAATTGATAGCGAACATTTTAAATTTCTGAATTATGTAACTTTTTTTCAAAAATATATTTCAACACTCTTTAGCATCAAAAATATTAAATTTATTTATATGCATACAAAGATGACTGAAAACATAATTGAAAAACCATGAAATGCACAAATAACAATAATTAAACATTATTGGGGGGCTCCGGCACAGATGTTACTCCAAGGCTAAAACGTGCAGTAGTTCGTGGCACTTCAGGCTAAGACTGCCCAAATGAATAAGACTTCACCCTGTAAAGATATAAAAGAACTGACAGTAAAGCGTATCTGATTTGTATGCCGTCTATTCAATGTTCTGTTGACATCAACCGTGTAGTGCAATGCACCGTTTTTGTTGATAAAACATCTATTTTGCATTTGGAGATCTGAAATCTCCGATTGCAACTTTTTCCCTAATTTCTAAAACTCTATTATTGAAATAGGTTCATTTGTTTAATTTTGTTAGAATGATTGGGACGAAATTTTAGAAGGGATTATGGGTGAAAATTCTGTAAAATGGCAGTCGTGGACGAAAAATGAAAGTTTAATTATTTTGAAAATACAGCAGTAGTCAGTGTCGGATCCAGGAATAATTTCTTGAGAGAACACCAGGAAGTAAAAAGTAGTCTAAAATCCACCACTGGTAGAGTTAATTAAAAAATATAGATGTAAAGAGCAGGAAAGAGAAAGGTAACAGCTCGGAAAAGTGGTTTGGTAGTAACGAGAGAAAAAATAATGTTGCAATAAATGTAATAGGAAAACATGCAATTTTCAGTACGTAAACAAATCATTGTTACAACTGTAAGTGTAGAGCCGGAGCAAAATGTAAAATACGTGGGGAAGGGGGGGAGTATTAAATCATGTAAGAAGCAAGCATATATTGAAGCAAAATCAAGTAAACATGCACAGATTGAAAATGTTGGAAAAAAGTTAATTTAACGTTAAAGGCAACGAAACTATTATTTCGAAAATCACGCAAAATTGATCCAATTTCTCAAAAAATTCCTATAATAGACATGTTTTGAATACAAAACTGGATTTATCTGCTCTTGGGTTCGAATGATTAGGAAGTAAGAATCATTACAAATCAAAGCCACAACCTGGACCGGTTTTCCAGGGGGGGGGGGGGGGCATAGGTCAAGTTGATGAAAGTTTTTTTTTTTTTTATCAGAATATTTTTGATTTCCAAATTATCCTTCAGAGCATGTAAAAATTCCAGGGCGGGAGGGATTCTGCTTCCCTCCCCCCCCCCCCCAACTTCCTGGCTGTGGCCTTGGAATCAAAATTCAACTTACTACATTTATATAAATGAGTGTTTTCTTATCAGACTACCTTTTACTCACTAATTTTCAAATTTTCATTTATAGCATGCAAAATTTTAGAAATTTTCACCCCTTCAGCTACGGGATCGGAAAGAAACAGAAGAACTGAATTTTGTACAAATGAGGTTTTCTTATCAGAATATTCAAATTGTCATTTATAGCATGTGAAACTTCAAAAAATTTCGGTAGAGGAAATGGGTTCGAACCTTCGCGCCCCCCCCCCTCCACCGGTTACGCCTTTGATAAAAACTACGAGTAAAAATTGTGCAAAATGGGTCGAATAACAAATAAGTTAAATAAATTTTAAAAAGACAGCAACAGGCAATTAAATAAAAATTAAGAGGTGCAGCAGGAAAGGTAACGCCGTTGAAAAGCATTCTTGGAAAAAAAAAATTAAAAAAAATAAATGATTTAGAGTGAAAATCCCGATAATAGATGCAATTTTTAAAATGTAAACAAGTCAACGTTACAACTTTAAATGTAGATCAGGGGAACCAAAAGTAAAATGCATGTTGGGTGAATGATAAATCAGGTAAAAAAAATAGTTTAATATTGAAGCAAAATAAATAAATATACACAGGTTTAAAATTTTGAATAAAGTTAATTAGTCAATTTAACACTAAAGGTGACGGGATCAGTATATGATAGTAACATTTTTGAAATTGGCTTTACATCCTATTTTGTGCGTATTAAGACATACAAACACAGAAAACAAGACATATCAAACAAAAAATTAGATATATACATTGAAGTTTACGTACCTTTTACTGTTGTGCAAAATAAATGCTTCAAGTCACAGCTTGACAAGATAGCTGCTCTATTTCCGGCCGAGTGCCGGGTTTGTCTTTTTGGTTCAAAGTTGAACCGAAATTATGGTTAAAGGCGTAACTTCAGATTTCGCACTTCTGCTTGAACCATGATTTTGGTTCAATCGTCAGCAGCCCTTCAGCTTTCACCATATTTATGGTGCAACGTTGAACTGTTTTTTTTTTTTTTAGTGTAGTTTTATTGTCAGAGCTTACTGAAGGTTCGTTTTTTCTGAAAATGTCCTTTTCAGCTTCTTCTACGTCCAGAGGATATAGTCGGGAAGTTGGCCTCAAGATTTCACCACCTTTCGTTTTTAACTTCACTAGCCGCACATTTTGTCGGTAGAAGTGAAAAGTTAAATTACCTTTCCCAAAGGCCAATCAATTCTTTTTATTATCACTTGATATCAATACAGTATCACCAATTTTTATGGGCTCTGAAACCGTGCTCTCCACCGTGCTTTAGAAGCTGTTCGGAGTTGCCCTAGATATTCTGAGCGAAAACGCTTCCTCAGATCGTGGCGTAATTGTTGGCGATAACTCAATTTTTTGTTAGGGCTTTCGTGTCCAAAATGTCAAAATCGGGAATTCCAGTTTCTTTAATTTCTTTCAAAAACATTCAAGGCGTAAGATGCTCTAAATCGGTTCGTAAGGGATATAGGTATGTCACTTTCAACCATGGGAGAATGTAATTGAACACTTGACACCTCATAACCATTGTCTCTTGCTAAGGTAGAACCATTGACATAATTAGCATTTATTTGATTTCTTTGTTTCAGAATTCCTATCAAAGTAGCTGCACTGAAAAGGCTTTCTTTTCTATTTAATTCTGGACCATGGACTTTTATTGATAAAGATAGTTTATCAGAAGAATGAAATAATGCTCCAACCAATTCCCCAGCGTATTTACTTAAAACAACCCATGGTTTATTGCTCTCAGCCATGGACAGACTAAATGCAGGTGAATTAACTATTCCATTTGCTGGTTTCCCACTAATGAAATCTACAAACTGGAGTGAAATTTCATCAGCAACTCTGCTTTGAGCTTCATTACTGTCACCTAAATGAGGAATACAAATCACCTTTGGATGCTGAATGAGCCTCGTATTTTTGGGCGGCTCCACCATGTACACATCTAAACCAGCACCACCACATTGAGCAGATTCCAAAGCAGTGAACAAATCATCTTCACTCACAATACCGCCACGAGCACAATTTATGTTTTTAACCCCCTTTCGACATTTTGAAAAGACATCAGTATTAATCATGTTTCTAGTCTGAGGTATCAGATGAGTATGAACTGTGATATAGTCCGCAAGTGGCCAAATTTTCTCCAACTCCATGCTTTCCACACCAAATTTTATGCTTTCGTAGGATAGAACAAGGGGATCAAAGCCAATTGTCTTCATTCCAATAGATCGCATTCTGTGGGCTACTTCTCTTCCAATGCGACCCAGTCCAATAATGGCCAAAGGTTTGCCTAACAGCTCATTAACCATAAATTTCCTTCCTGTTCCATTTCCCACTTTTTAGAGATGCACAAGCTTCAGCAATATTTCTTGAAAGCGAAACTATCGTTGCACGAGTCAGCTCAGCAGCACTAAGAGTATTTCCAATTGGAGCATTGATCACTAGAACTCCATGTTTTGTTGTAGCATCACAGTCAATGTTGTCAACACCAACACCCGCTCTACCAATAATTTTGAGTTGTTTACCAGCAGTATGTGCCTTCTCAGAAGCATCGCAAAAAACATGCAATGGCAGTTTGCTATTTTCCTCATTTCTCATTAACCATCTAGGAATAGAAATGTCATTCAAAACTCTAAGCTTATCTTTCCACTTAATAAATTTCTTTGTTATAGATAACGGCACTTCTGAATCCCATGCTACTTTTAACTTCCAGCATTCTTGTAATAACAATTTTGGCATTAGCATTACTGGGCAAGTAAATCCTATCGGATCAAAGATTTTGTGAGCAGTAGATAAAATACTTCTCTTTGTTACTGGTAGGTCTATGAAGTTTAGCTCTTTTAAATCAACAGACAAAGTGTCCTCCCTTAAATTCCATTTTAAACCTAAAACCGAGACATTCCGCCCCTCTGCTCCGATAGATTCGACCGCAGGAGAATGCTCCCACCCTCGTAAGTTAAACTTTGCTGGTTCAAGTATTTCTTGTGATTCACAAATAAATTTATTTAATTCTTCTTCAGTATTTACACTAAGCACGGAATTATCTACGTAAAAAGATCTTAAAAGTTTTTCTGCCGTTTCTTTATATTCTTCGGGAGCATTATTCAGAAGAAACTCTAGCGTCGATCCAAGTAAGAAAGGGCTCCAGGAAATACCAAATACTACCCTTCTATGTTGAAAAACTCGCAAATCGTCTTTCTGCCCGCTATTTAACCACAAGAACCTCAAGTATGGCCTGTCATTTTCATGCAGTTCTATCTGCAGAAATGCCTTTTCTATGTCCGATATAACACCATATTTGCCGATTCTAAGCCTATTTAGTATGGATGGAATCAGTTCCACTAAATTGGGTCCCTTTTCTAGACAATCATTTAAAGAAGGTGAATTTTTGTCTCTAGCGGAGCCATCAAAGACTGGTCTTGCCTTAGTAGTAGAATTTTCTTTAAACACAGGACGATGAGGTAAAAAATGCTCTTCTTCTACTCTTTTTGAATTACCTACCTCTTCAATAGTTCCCAGTTAAAGCCAGTCTTTAAAAATATTTCCATAATCTGCTAATTTTCCTGATTTGTCTAAAGACTTAACACAATTAACTAATATTCTTTCCGAAATATTTCTACAATCTGATAAAGGGGGGTGATCTCCAACCCAGGGTAATCTAACTACATATCTGCCTTCATCGTTTCTAGACACGGTATGCAAAAAGTGCTCTTTTGCCGCTTGTTCCAGCTCTTCTCTCGATTTCCTATGACTAGGATCATTAATTCCAAGAGTATCTAGTTTCCAGAAATCCAAAATATCAAAATTACCAACATGTAATGTTAAAAGTGTACTTGAATTGTTAGTTTCCTGTTCTCCAGTTTTTCCCATAACTGTCCATCCTAGTCTGGAATTTATTGCTACCAAGCCCCCAGACAAATGCTTAATTTCCCCCGTAAGTAATTTTCCTAAAACATCTTCCCCTAACAGAAGATGAATTTCATTCGGGTCCTTTTCAAATAAGCAAATGTTTTCGTTCAGTGAAAAGTCTCTCATAAAAATTCCTAACCCTTTTAATTCCTCAATGCAACTAGGATCATTTAATTTAGGAATAGAGGCGCATATTTTTTCTTGGTCCATTACATCTAATTTATAGGCTCTTATCAAAATTACTTAATTCTATTGAATATTTCTTATGCATCTCACTTTTTTCGACTCCACCGAAAACACCGTGCTTAACAGTTTCCTCACCCATACATTTTAATTTCATTGATTCCGCTACAAATTTAGATATATAACTTTTCTGACTCCCTGAGTCGTAAATCGATCTAATGAAATATATTTTATTATTTTTATTAACGCACACAATTAATGTTTGTAAATAAACTTCCTTTGAGCATGAGTTATTTGCTAACACACTATTCTCAACCATGTTACTCGGAAAATCCTGTTTTGTTTTATCTTCATCAATATTCTTTTTATAAATACACATAACAGATGAATGCCCCTTTTTACAAAATGAACACACTATTTTGGCTTTACAAAATCTGGATAAGTGAGATCCTCTAAGGCATTTAAAACAAAACCCTCTCTTAAATAAAATACGTTTCTTATCATCAAATTCCAAACTATACGCGAACTCAGTTGTTTGGGTCATGTTCTTTATTGCAAAATACACAAACCAACGGATTCTTTTCATGTTTTGCTTCTGAATTGATCAATTCAGCCGCCGTGGAAGACACCGATCTATGTTTATCGTATCTTAGTTTATTACCCTTCTCTCTTAAGCTATGTCTGCCAGATGGAAACCATGATTCCCTTCTCACTGAGGGGGTCGACGACCCTGGGTGACTCATGCTCGCGTCTGCACTTTCTAACGCGCTTAACTGCATACTCAGATATTCCGTAAGATCTTTAATTTTATATTCTCCACTTGTAAATTTTTTCTTGAAATCAAAAACTAGATCATGTGGAAGCAATTTAAGTAGCATGGGAAACATCATAGTGCTATAATTTTCAGAAGGAACTCCTAACGATTCTAAACTTCTTATTTGGGTCTGAAAATTATCAAAAAGCTTTCGAAAGGCTTTTGTATCATTAGTGCGCTTTAATGGGGATAAATTTATAAGATTATTTATATGGGCATTAATTAAAATATCCTTTCGAGCAAAACGATTGTTTAATAATTTCACGGCCTCTACATAATTTTCTGCTGAAATAGAGAAACCTTCAACAGTTTCTAATGCCGTTCCACCTAGATGTGCCTTTAAATAATTAAATTTATCTATTGGATCTAGATGTTCATTTTTATCTATGGCTGTTTCGAATGAATTCCAAAAGGTGAGCCATTGGCTGATATCACCGTAAAATTTTGGAATTGTAATTCTTGGTAGCTTCAGTTTCACGATAGGAAAAATTTGACCTGAATTCTTCGTTATGTGCCGGTACAATTCCTGTTCTTGTGATATTATCAGTGCTAGTGCTGTTTAACTTGCTCCTTAACTTTCCCAAATATTTATTAGCTCTAAATTTCCATAACATAACTTTTTCACGATACTCTTCCGTAGATTGAAATTCTTTTTCAAAATCTTGATCGCTAAAAAGTTTCTCTAATTTGTTATCAACTGAATTTAAAGCTTCCCATTTTTCATTTAATTGGGTTAGCAGTTCTTCAACTTCATTATCATCCTTTTCGGTTTCATCAAATTGTGCTTCTATTTTATTAATAGTTCTTGTAACGGATGCCCTAATTACAGCCCTTTTGCTTTTCAGTGCAGTTATGTCTTCAGCCATAATAAATCAAATATTTAAACACCACAGATAATTAAACTAATAATATTCTTCAAAATATAATATTCAAATCTTCATTAAAATGTTATTCAAATCTTCATAAAAATATTATTCAAATCTTCATTAGAATATTATTATGCAAATTATTCATATATTCAAGTCGAATCCCGGCAGGGATGCCATTTAAAATGTTGGAAACTCTAAACAGTCATTAAAACAAAGGTAAAATCTTCTTACCTTTGCCTCCTCGTTCCAACCCAGGTTCCAATAGATTAGAACCCGGGGCTTGCCACTGGTGAATAATATGCACTCTGTTAGAGTATCTGTGGTATTCCATACAAAATTTCAGGCTTTTAAAGGACTTTTAAGACATTTAGTTTTCCACATCAACACATACACAAGACAATACAGAGACACAAGAAATTATTTACAAGTAGACCTATTGACATTCCGAGATGCCTCGCCACTTCTAATTCCAACTGGCTCTCTTCTTCAAGTGTTTTTCCGACTTCAGACGCGCATGCGCTGAACTTTGAGAGTCGGAGTCGGTATTCCCAACACTTTCAGTGAAATTTTCAGTTTAGGAAACAGGTAGGTGTCCGCAAGGGCTAATCAGGGGAATAGGGCAGTTGTCGAAACACAGGAATGCTAAATTTGGTCAAAAATTCTTCTAACCTGTTTCCTAAACTGAAATTTTCACTGAAAGGGAAGCGATTTGACTCGATTGAAGACATCCAAGCGAATCCGGTGAGCGTCCTTAACACACTCGAGAAAAAAAAATCCAGGAATGTTTTCAAAAGTGGAAATGCATTTGGAGTCGGTGTGTTCAGTCAGAAGGGGGCTATTTTGAAGGAGATGCATCACAGTAGCATGTAAATACCGCCATTGTGAAATTACAAGCCCGTTCTTAAACTTAAGACTTTCCAATCACACCTCGTATATATATATTGGTTATTTTATTTAAAACCACCTCAAAAGCAGTTTGAACAAATCTATCTAGTAACTAATATGGCTGCTTCTGATTGTACTCTTTGCCAGAGAACAGGTTCTATTTGCTTTGATTCGTACTTTTGCTTTGATACCTCGAGTTAAGAGCGAAGAAAGAGAAACTGATTTATGCATAAATAAGTCTCTGTCCGTTTTATTTATCATTTTACTTTTTTTACCCCCATAAATACCATACATAGTGGTATTTAGTTTGAACTATGAATAGTGTTGTTGTTGCTAATTCCCATCTGGTCTGACGGAGTCAGACCAGATCAATAAATCCGTTGACAAAAAGGAAGTCCGAAACCAAAAGGGGAGAGGAATGGATGTCGTCCCAGTCCAGCCCTAAACAGGTCAAGATATGCTCAGGTGATGCCTGGGTTTGCTGGCATTTAGGGCAAAGGGGGAAGATCTTATGGTTATCAGAAAAAGTGAGACTTTTCAGGTGTCCACTGGCAAGTCGAGACAAGCAAGTGTTTGTCTGCCTGTCACCAGGAAGAGAAAGAGAGAGTCCTGGTCTTTGCGTTCTATACCATTAGTGAGGTAGAGGCAGCAGCCACTTTTGTTTGTTCTGGGCCTTTTGCCTTGCGAAAAGTTCAAGGTATGTAAGCTCTGAGGTAGAGGGGACGGGATGGTCTAGTCCCTTCTTTGCAAAGTGTCAGCCAACTCATTTCCGTGGATATCGACATGGGACGGGATCCATTGAAAGTGGACTTCATGCTGCTGGGAAATGAGCTTTACTTTTTGTAAGATCGATAAACTGGTTTTATCTCCAATGAGGGCCCAATTTTTGAGGTGTTGGATTGAACTACGGCTGTCAGATAGTATCCAAATATTTCCAAAGTTCCTTTCACTCATGATTTTCTCTAGTCCCCTGTCGATTGCAATTAGCTCGCTTCGAAAAACGGAACAAAAATCGGGGTTGCGTTGATGAAAAGTGTAGTTCTCTCGAGGTGTTTCAATGTACACTCCACTGCCTGTCCGTTCATCCATTTTGCTACCATCAGTGTATATTTTGATGTCATTTGGAGGGATTTTATTGATGATTACCAGGGACAATTGTTTAAGGAAGTCAGGTAAGCAATCTTTCTTATCAAGCGTGGTAGGGAGGCTTTCATGGAAACTAACATTGGAGAGATCCAAGCAAGAATTGAGATTGTAATGAAGATAACGAGGTTCTATATTTTCTGCGATTAACTGTTGTGATTTAACATGGCTAAAAGGTTGTTTCTCTTCAGCCTTTGATTGCAGGTCCAATTATTTAGGTAAGTAGCATTTAAGTTGCCTTGGTCTAAACTAGAAAGTTTATTAAAAAAAAACTATGAATAGTTAAGAGCTACATTGATCCAATAATAAACATAAAAGTCATTGTCTTATTTTAGGTATTTTATTGTATTTTCTGTATATTTTATAGGTGAATTTTATAGTATAAGAAGACATTTAGTAGCATAATTTATCCAGAAAATTTTTCTGTGCATAATAAAAGAGTTAGGGTATTGATTAAGTTAACCTTTGAAGTTTTTTTTTAAGCTAGTGGATACTGGCAAAAATAGTTTATAACATATTTTGAGATCTTTCTACACAAAAGTATAGACCTCTAATAAAAATTTGAAATATGACTAACAAAGTTTTCTTCTAAATTTATTCGTATAAATACGAAAAACGTTACCTTTATTTCTTGCTATTAGACTTTTTTTTTCTTTGCAAGGGGCTGCGTGAAAAATTATGTTCTAACAAAGTCACTATATATGAAACTATGCTTTTATTAGCTTAAAGGTTGATATTAAATTAATATTAGTGCCACTGAAGATTCAAGGAACCGTTTTCAGTTTTAGATATTAAATTACACCTTCGCCAAAACTTTGCACCGTCGTTTACATACTTTTAGCAATGAAATGCTAATTACTGGCGGAAAAACGCTATTGCGTATTAAAATGAAGCAAACTTGTTTGGTTTGAGCAAAAACATAACATTAATAAACTCCTTGCATTGTAGTTCCAATTCAAGTGTCTCGAGAACGTGTGCATTTTACTGTAACAAGGCAACATCAGGTTTTTTCGTCTAAAACCTAGACAAAAAGTGCGCAAAAAAACAAGCGAAGAGAATGTCTTGCTATTATGGACAGAAGGAAATATTAAAAAAAAAAAAAGATATACAGTCCCTGGCCAAATTACTAGACGCACAACAGAGCTTTCGTAACTGTATACTTAAAATTCAGTCTGATGCAAAACCCCATTTTTTTACTTATTTGGTCATGTTTTAATGTACAATGCACTTAAGTAAAACTCCATTCCAGTAAAAATTCATTCGCTCTTTTATTTAGGGGGCCATCAATAAATTGAAAAAGAAGACAAATATTTTGAATAATCCTGCATCGTATAAAGCTGGGGATAAGCTGTAAATATCAGAAAATAGTTTAATTAATATGTGCAATTGTTCAGTGCATTTTCGTAAAAATTGAACAATCCAGTTTCCAACACACTTTTTTGGCTTATACCATGCAAAGTTTTTCACAAAACGTTACCAAACTTTCAGAAAACTTGACAGCATACAAATGAAGCATTATACTGTAAATGCTAAACATTTGATAAATTACGAATATTTAAATATTTACTGTTAGCGAAAGATATAGCAATTTTTAACTGTCATTACTTAAAACCCAAGTGTACAGGGCAACTCATTAGAAAATTCAGTTTAATATTTTCAAAATTCAGAAAGATATCGGCAATTTATTGAGGCGCATTTCAACATTTTTTGGAAAAGAGCTATTTCTTAAGGGGATTTCACAAATCAATCACAAGTGCATGCAATCATTCTTTGAACTCATGTTGCGATTATTATGATTAAAAATTTATGACAGTTTCATTAGCGATGCGTTATTTTTCATTGAAACTGTTGCAAACCATAAGATATTTATATTTGTAATTGATTCGTGGTTACAAAAGTAATCATGAATCCATCATAATTTTCCACCGACTTCAAAAATTATGTTTAAAAGTCATATCGATGTTGTTTAAAGAATTAATTTATTTTTCACTTTTGAGCACAATTTATAATTTGAAGACGGTTTTTTTTTTGTAAAAAATATTTTATTTTGCAAAAGAAAAAAAGGGCCAGTTTTATTGTAATGAACAAATTTTCAAGCATTTTTTCGCACTACTTTAATGGAGATATATCTCATAAAACGGTCTGCTCTAAACGAAAAACATGTCAAAAGTTTTAGACTTGAAGAAAGTTTAGATAGAACTTCCTTTTGCTGACAAAACCAGTCAGAGCGCACAATAGAGATACCTGTGAGGTACTGTAATGCCGTGACATATGATGTGTGTACTGAGCATTTTCTCACAGGAACCTCGGAATAGTTTTCCGGACTTACTGGTTGGCAACTGATAATTGAACCTTCCCCGCTTACAATAGCACACAGGAACCCGGAAATAATTTTGTCGTACTTGCTGGTTGTCAACTAATAATGGAACCCTGCCTGTTTATAATAGTACACAGGAACCATCTGGTAAACTAAAAGCTCTGACTGAATTTAGCGTGGTGGTTTACGTTCATTTGAGGTAAAGATACTGTAACATAACAATTTCGCAGATGAACTACGAAATGTTTATAAAACTCAAACTTTATGTTACCTTCACGTTTGTGAACCCTAGATTTTGTCATTCTGAAGTAACAAAACTTATGTTGTTGACCCTGGCCAAAACGTACGAGAGCAATGTCTCAGTAGTATTTTAAAAACAAGGAATTGAACAGTACCAGGAGCTCGTACGTTCCAAAATCTTAGCTTTCAAGCTAAATTTTGTGTAGATCTCATAGACGAATAGACCAACGAACGCAACGTAAGATTAGGACTCCCCAGCTAGAAAAAGTGTACACTTTTTTTTGCACAACAGTATACATTGTACACAATTTTTACACAAAAAGTGAATAAATTTTTAATACTACAAAAATCATACATTTTTTGAGCAAATTTTGTGTACTTTTTATGCACACCAAAAAGTGCATATTCTGCGTTTATAAAAACTTTGCACATTTTTTGCACAAAATATTTAAAATTATATTTGTTTGCGAAATTGTGCATTTTTTTTTTATCTTACTATAACACAAGTCTGGTTCAATTCTTCAAAAACTTCAAATTTTTTTTTCCAAACTGATGGTTTTCTTTCTTTGTACCACATAATTAACTACTACTTGGTTTACTATGAATATACATTCATCAGGGTATGAGAAAATCTCTAAATTTTTGCATGAACTGTCACTCATGAGAAATTTTATAACCGAATGAAAAAAAAAAAAAAAACTTTTGCTTGTTATTCAGGGCTCAATCTAGGCTTTAAAAATAGTACACATTTTGTGCATGCAATACTTGCAATTATATGTGTTTGCAAAAATTGTGTATCTGTAAAATTCCCAAAAAAGTCTACTTTTCAATTCAATACAAAAAATAATAATAATTTTTATTAATACTTCCCCATTGATGCTCATTGTTAATACAATGCCCTAGTAGCACATGATATCGTGGCGACGTCTATAGAACATCGATCTATATCGTTTCATCTTCTCGATATCGTACGTCGTTCAAACAATATAGACCGTCATCGCTGTATATCACCGAAATGATATTTTATATAATAGCTTAAATTAGCTTAATTTAATTGTTTTAAGAACTATTTTATGCATAAAAGTAACAAAACTTTAAAAATATCGCACTTAATTTTTTTTTTTGAAATTGTCAAAATTTTATCAAGTTTTCTTATTGTATAAACGAGATTGTCAGAAGCTCTGACAATAACGGAAATTTTATATCACAAAAACGATAACGCGCTATATAGCATTATGTCGTCATTTTATATCACAAAAACAATAACGCACTATATAGCATGATTTCATAAAAACGATGTTTTTTACACGGTTTTCGGCTACTATTGCTGCATAAATTATCTTCAAACTTTGCACACAAGCTTATCTTCGATGACAATACAGTATTCTGTCAATTTTATAATTTATTATAACGTTAATTAAGAAAAAAATTAATAATTTTGGCTCTGAGGAAATTATCAGAATTATTATTTGTCGAACAGCAACTTTGTTTGGAATGTTGTCTTTGTTGTCATAAGTTGTACATCGCTATATTCAACAGGTAATCATTCTTATATTGTATGCTTTTCTTCCTTTTCGCCGATTTTATAGTGTAAATCGTGTTGGCTAAGATCATATTAATTATGAAACAGTTAATTGTTTATGCGTGTTTGGACGTGGTTTTTTATTGTGGTGGACCGCGTAATAAGCATGTTATGTATTGTTCAATTCATGTTTCATGTTGTGATGAGTACATAAAATCATATGATACTTTTGTTCTAATTTGACAGTTAATGAGGAAAGAAAAAAATCAACTACCGGAAAACATGTGTGGAAAAAAGGAAAGAAAAGTGAGGGGAAGGTAAAAAAAGATATTTTAATGATGGTAGCTAAAAAGTGTAAGTGTTTTTGAGGGGTGAGAAGAAGGATTAAATATATTTTTATTTACTATTAGTAAGATGAGGTCTTGAGGGTGTTAATTGTTAATAAGCAAAAAAAAAAAAAGAGATAACTACTGTTTTTATTTTTTTAGCTAACTCATGACAACCTATTTTTAATTACAGGTAGCCGGGTGGGACATCATATTAAACCGTGGACACCAGCGATTCCCACTGAAGATGGCGGCAGATTTAATCAATTTTTTCTTCTTTTCAGAGAGGTTACCCAAAAAATTGGGACAGGTCAAATACCTATACCCAATATGGAAGGGGTAGCCTAGTGCATGTTTATGCAGTAGTTAAATTCATGCCGTAGTTCATATATGCAGTAGTTAAGTTAAATTAATTTATGTATGTATTACTAACCCCATTTTTTACAAGGAACCACAACCTTTCAATGATACTCCTTAAGATAGGGGTATCTAGGAGGGCCAGGTCCACACAGCAAGAGGAAGTTAGGTTGGGCTGGCGGAGTTGTACGCATAAAGCCCAGCAAACCTATCTCAGACCCATAGGAGCCTTCGTCGGACTTCACTTACCCGTGCCTGTGGAAAGGCAGCCCTAAAGCCTTGAGCTAACAGTGTGAAGGATGTGAAGTAGAGAAGTAGGCTGATGCTTAAGTTGGTCGCCAGAAACGGAGCTTAAAAAAAGTGGGTTAGCTTGTTTTAAATGTGGGAACCTCTAGTATAGAACACTGACATTGCTCATTTTGTAATTTCTTTCAGTATTGAAAAATGGTTTAATATTCAGCAGATTATCCGGCTGTTAAGCGAGATAAATACAATGAAACCTTTCCGAGCGGCCACCTATGAATAGCGGTTATCCCTCCTAACGGCCGCTTTTTCGTTTCACGGAATTTTTGGCCCGTATAGGTTTAATACTAAAATAACCCTTAGCAACGGCCACCCAAGCCCCTTTGAACGGCCTCCGAGTGGGTTCGTCCATCGCATTCTTGCAGAAAAATATACTCACTCCCTTCTTAAATTTACTAATCAATTTTTGTATCGGTGATTTTACAAATGAATTTTTGTACCTTTGAGGCGCTAATTCCGCCTCTGACGAGGAATTTTTCAACATGTTTTGTGATAGTGAGCAAGCAAAACTTTCAACTTAACAGACTTTGGAAAAAATAGACAAAGTCATTGGAACTTCTGACGCAATGGAAAACAAATCAGCTAGAGATTTACTTTTTTAACTGAAAAATGAACTTGAAAACATTATCATTTCCGATAAATGTAAAAACTTAGTACAGTCTCGAATTCTATAATTTTTTGTTATTGTAAAAAATTTCTTAAATTAAGTTATAAATATCTTTTTAGATAAATTTCAAAATTCATTTTAAATTAGAAATATTTGTAAGACTTGTTTATTATTTCATATTACATAAAACTGTACCTTATTAATTGTTAACTCTTCAGAGCGGCCAAATTTTCACGGAACGTCAGGGGGATCGCTCAAAGAGGTTTCACTGTTGTAAAAAACTAATTTGAAATTAATAGTTTAATGTCTTAGCAGTTGTTTTTAGTTGGCATTTTCGTTACTTGAGTTATTCTTTAACTGCTCAATTTTATAATATTATTAAGACATTTCCGCAGTTTCTGTCGGTTATTGGCCCTCATTTGGCTAATTTCAACGAATCATAACCATGCCGCTTTGACAGTAACTTGCCATCCTTATCCGTAAGAAAATTAAATTAGTATTATTTTCCTAAATTGTTATTTCTTACATTTGCACATGTCTTCTTTCTTTTTTCTATTTGCATCAGGTTTATATTTTTAAGACATATTATTTCGCATAATTGCAATGAATTTGGCTCTTTTTTCCTAATGTTTTGTTTCTATTTAAAATTTTTAATTTTCAGCTGATTATTAAGAAATAACTGATACCTGCCATATGGAGGAAGATCATGTTATATAAATTAAATTCTTCTAAATTTATTTTTAGAAAAGTAAAATTATTTTAATAAAATTTATATATATTCTTTATATGTATTCCTTCTTTATAAGTAATTAAAGTGTATATTAAAAAAACATTTTAAGTAAAACATTCTGAGCATGAATTTAAATCCTTAGTAAAGGTCGCTTTTGTTGCATTAATTTGAGAAATAATGTATTCACAAGCAAGGTTCGAAATTAGCGGTTGTTAGTCGTTTTTTGCAGCTAAAAAATTAGTTTTGATGTCTGGGACTTCACATCCAGTCGTCACTTTTGACACCTAACCTTTCATAAAACTTTTAGTTTGACGACCCATTTTTCACCGTCATTTTTAAAAATGTATTTATTTATTTTTTAAATATGATATTACTTTATACAATTACATTTTTCTGAGCAAATTTCATCTAATCTTCAGTATTTTGAGTTTTTGCGATACCTGTGAACATTACGGTATATTCTTGACCTTAAAATTTTGAATTGTGAA
Source organism: Octonoba sinensis (assembly GCA_038502835.1). NCBI lineage: Eukaryota > Metazoa > Arthropoda > Arachnida > Araneae > Uloboridae > Octonoba > Octonoba sinensis. The sequence goes on along the minus strand of CM076598.1, from coordinate 4,801,372 downwards.
TTTTTACTCATTTGTAAGTGATTTAGTAGAATGACCAACTTCCCAACAGTTACTAACAGAAATTGATATTTGAACATTTTTCTCTCTTACTTATCAATGATTTTCTCATTAAAGTCGTGATGTTTTGCCATATTTTTGCGAACAGTTGCACAACTGTCTTAATAGTTATCAGTTAATATATCTGCCCAAGCAATTTGAATTATTTAACGATGACACCTAGCAGGACATTTTAGGCAACTAAAAGAAATAAGTTAGGTGACAGTGGCGCCTAACTCTTACATCCTAATTTCGAACCCCTTTCATAAGCCTAAATGTTTTACTATAATAATTAGCAAAATCCTTCCATTTAGTATTTAATGGAATAATTCATTAGCATTTTAATGAAAATTAATGCAGCAATTTAAAGGTGTAATGCAGGCTGAATAACACAAATCTTAACACAGAATGAACAACCAAGTTTTTTAGATGCAAGATTTTTTTCCTTTTTAATCAAGGTGGGACAAGAGAAATGTTCCCTCACCTTGACTTTAAAATTGTGTCTGTTTTTTTTTCTCCATATATGTGTGGAATATATAAATTTTGAACTGAGAGGTTTAAATTAGAATTTCATATAACTAAAAATTTTGAGGTGAATTTCAGGTGTTTTTATGACACTTAAAGACTTGTTAAATTAAATAGGAAATTTAAATGTACTCAAATTGTACTGTTTGATGAAGTAACTTATAAATATTCTAATGTGAACACTTCACTTTGAAGGTTTGATGATACACGATGAAAAAGAAAGACTCAACACAAACACAATAATTGGATTTAAATCAAGATTTGAAATGATTTAACAATTTTCGCGACTGGATACTGGAATAAAACTAAAAGTTGAAATTTCAGATAAAGTTAATTTTTTATTTAATAGTGTTGGAAGTTGCTGTTTAACTATGAATTTTGATTAGAATTTCAGGTACAATTTTTTCAATATACTCAAAGACTTATGCATATAAAAGTGGTTTTTGTATCACCTGATATGAGTTTTCAGGAGCTTCATATACATACAGGTTTCATTGTGCTTTCTTAAAAGAAAGTCATTTGTTTTTATTCAACATTCAAACTATTAAAAGTCAATATTATATTATAGTAAAAAAATTATAAACCATTATAATGGTTTAGAATTTTTTATCTGTCAATGGTTTTGAAAAAATGTTGAACAAATTTGTTTTCAGTTAGCAAAACATTAGATCTAGTACGAAGCTTCTGAATGAAAAGCCGATAACATAAAATGACGTAAGGGGGTAGTTTTCAATGTCACACCGATGACTTGAGGCGATATAGAAGAATATAATGGTTTTCAGTTTTCTGATAAAGAGAAATGTCGTTAACAATATCGAATGATGACGTATAAGTGATATAGAGCGATATTGGAAGTATAGTTTTTCAAATGACGACATATATCGTTTACGATGTCGCCACAATGTCAAAAAACGACATGCGTCTATCTAAAAAAATCTGTCGGTTTTGACGCAGATTTGATATTGCGATCTGATGTCGGCGCGATATCAGATTTCTCATTTTTATGATATCGTTGAACGATATGTGCTAGTAGGGTGAGAAGATCGAATTTCACGCCAAAAAAAGTAGTTATTCTTAATTGATAACATACGTTATTACTTTTTGTGTTACATTCGGATAATTCAATCGCTTATGATAATGAAAAAAAAAGTAAGTAGTCATCTCGTTAGCACATTAATATCTAATAAATGTCTTCAATGATGTAGATTATATTGAAATAATATATTTTAAATTTGCACTTTTTTAATCGAAGTTATTTAATGCTGTTTAAAATGTATATTATGCTTAAATCGAGAAAAAAGAGAAACAAAGAAAAAAGATAAGACCGAATTACTGCAGTAAAAATATATTATTGTATTTGAATTATGTGATTTTTTATCATTTTGACCAATGATCATTAAATTGTCAGATGATCCACTATCAGTAACGTAATAAAACTTTAGACAAATCTCATATCATTATCCGTGTTCTTTAGATACTTTGTTGAATGTCACTGAACAACAAAAACTGTTTCATTTACAACAACTATCATAGCTTAGATTTCTCCCTACTAGCACATATCGTTCAACGATATCGTAAAAATGAAAAATCTGATATCGCGCCGACATCAGATCGCAATATCAAAACTGCGTCAAAACCGACATTGTTTTGATCAACAACCGTTTTTTTGACATTGCGTCGACATCGTAAACGATATATGTCGTCATTTGAAAAACTATACTTCTGATATCTCTCTATATCACTTATACGTCATCATTCGATATTGTTAACGACATTTCTCTATATAAGAAAACTGAAAACCATTATATTCTTCTATATCACCTCACGTCATCGGTGTGCCATTGAATGTGGTGTGCCCACGCGATATCGGCCTTTCATTCAGAAGCTTCGTACTAGATCTAATGTTTTCCTAACTGAAAACAAATTTATTCAACATTTTTTCAAAACCATTGAGATAAAAAATTCTAAATCATTAAATGCTTTATAATAAAAAATTCTAAACCATTATAATGGTTTATAATTTTTTACTATAATGTAATAATGACTTTCAATAGTTTGAATGTTGAATAAAAACAAATGACTTTCTTTTAAGAAAACACAATGAAACCTGTATGTATATGAAGCTCCTAAAAACTCATATCAGGCGATACTAAAACCACTTTTATATGCATAAAGTCTTTCAGTATATTGAAAAAATTGTACCTGAAATTCTAACCAAAATTCATAGTTAAACAGCAACTTCCAACACTATTAAATAAGAAATTAACTTTATCTGAAATTTCAACTTTTATAGTTTTATTCCAGTATCCAGTCACGAAAATTGTTAAATCATTTCAAATCTTGATTTAAATCCAATTATTCAATTATTGTGTTTGTGTCGAGTCTTTCTTTTTCATCATGTATCATCAAACCTTCAAAGTGAAGTGTTCACATTAGAACACTGATAAGTTACCTTATTAAACAGTACAATTTGAGTACATTTACAAATTTCCTATTTAATTTAACAAGTCTTCAAGTGGGTCATAAAAACACCTGAAATCCTCAAAATTTTTGGTTATATGAAATTCTAATTTAAACCTCTCAGTTCAAAATTTATATATTCCACACATATAGAGAAAAAAAAACAGACAAAATTTTTAAGTCAGGGTGAGGGAACATTTCTCTTGTCTCAAAATGGGACAAGAGAAATGCTCCCTCACCTTGATTGAAAAGGAAAAAAATCTTGCATCTAAAAAACTTGGTTGTTCATTCTGTGTTAAGATTTGTGTTATTCAGCCTGCATTACACCTTTAAATTGCTGCATTAATTTTCATTAAAATGCTAATGAATTATTCCATTAAATACTACATTTTCATGATATTTACAAAATTCATGTTTAGCCTTTCACAGTTTTAATGGAAAGATTTTTTTTTTTTTTTTTGTTAATTATTATAGTAAAACATTTAGGCTTGTGAACAGGGTTCGAAATTAGGATGTAAAAGTTAGGTGCCACTGGCACCTAACTTATTTGTTTTAGCTGCCAAAAATGTCCTGCTAGCTGTCATCGTTAAATAATTCAAATTGCTTGGGCAGATATATCAACTGATAACTTTTAAGACAGTGATGCAACTGTTCGCAAAAATATCGCAAAATATCACGACTTTAATGAGAAAATTATTGATAAGTAAGAGAGGAAATTGTTCGAATATCAATTCCTGTTAGTAACTGTTGGGAAGTTGGTCATTCTGCTAAATTACTTACAAATGAGTAAAAATTCAAAATTCAAAGGTCAAGAAGATACCATAATCTTTACAGGTATCGCAAAAACTCTAAATACCGAAGATTAGATGAAATTTGTTTAGAAAAATGTAATTGTATAAAGTAATGTCATATTTAAAAAACAAATAAATACATTTTAAAAAATGACGGTGAAAAATGGGTCGTCAAACTAAAAGTTTCCAGAAAGGTTAGGTATCAAAAGTGATGACTCTATGTGAAGTCCCGTTCATCAAAACAAATTTTTTAGCTGCAAAATACGACTAACAACAGCTAATTTCGAACCCTGCTTGTGAATACATTATTTCTCTAATTAATGCAACAAAAGAGACCTTTACTAAGGATTTAAATTCATGCTCAGAATTTTTTACTTAAAATGTTTTTGTAATATACACTTTAATTACGTATAAAGAAGGAATACATATAAAGAATATATATAAATGTTATTAAAATAACTTTACTTTCTAAAAATAAATTTACAAGAATTTAATTTACATAACATGATCTTCCTCCGTATGGCAGGTATCCGTTTTTTTCTTAATAATCAGCTGAAAATTAAAAATTTTAAATAGAAACAAAACATTAGGAAAAAAGAGCCAAATTCATTGCAATTATGCGAAATAATATGTCTTAAAAATATAAACCTGATGCAAATAGAAAAAAGAAAGAAGACATGTGCAAATGTAAGAAATAACAATTTAGGAAAATAATACTAATTTATGTTCCCTACAGGTAGGGGTGGTAAGTTTCTGTCAAAGCGGCATGGTTATGACTGTTTAAAATTAGCCAAATGAGGGCCAATAACCGACTGAGACTGCGGAAATGAATTAATAATATTATAAAATTGAACAGTTAAAGAATAACTGAAGTAACGAATATTCCAACTAAAAACAATTGCTACCCATTAACTATTAACCTATTAATTAACTATTAATTTCAACTTAGTTTTTTGCGACAGTGAAACCTCTCTGAGAGACCACCCTGACGTTCCGTGAAAATTTGGCCGCTCAAAGTGGATGGCTCTCGAGAGAGTTAACAATTAATAAGGCAGTTTTATGTAATATGAAATAATAAACAAGTCTTACACATATTTGTAACTTAAAATGCATTTTGAGATTTATCTAAAGAGATATTTATATCTTTATTTAAGAAATTTTTTACATTTACAAAAAATTATAGAATTTGAGACTGTTCTAAGTTTTTACATTTATTGGAAACGATAATGTTTTCAAGTTCGTTTTAGGTTTAAACAGTAAATCTCTAGCTGATTTGTTTTCCATTGCGTCAGAAGTTCCAATGACTTTGTCTATTTTTTCCAAAGTCAGTTAAGTTGAAAGTTTAGCTTGGTCACTATCACAAAACATGTGAGAAAATTCCTCGTCAGAGGCGGAATTAGCGTCTCAAAGGTACAAAAATTCATTTGTAAAATCACCGATACAAAAATTAATTAATAAATTTAAGAAGGGAGTGAGCATATTTTCCTGCAAGAATGCGATGGACGAACCCACTCGGAGGCCGTTCAAAGGGGGTTGGGTGGGCGTTGCTAAGGGTTATTTTAACACTAAACCTACGGGCCAAAAATTCCGTGGAACGAAAAAGCGGCCGTTAGGAAGGGTGACCGCTATTCACAGGTGGCCGCTCGGAAAGGTTTCCCTGTATTTATCTCGCTTAACAGACGGATAATCTGCTGAATATTAAACCATTTTTCAATACTGAAAGAAATTACAAAATGAGCAATGTCAGTGTTCTATGCTAGAGAAACCCACATTTAAAACAAGGTAACCCACTTTTTTTGAAGCTCAGTTTCTGGCGACCAACTAAAACATCAGCCTACTTCTCTACTTCACATCCTCCACACTGTTAGCTCGAGGTTTTGGGGCTGCCTTTCCGCGGGCACGGGCAAGTGAAGTCCGACGAAGGCTCCTATGGGTCTGAGATAGGTTTGCTGGGCTTTATGCGTACAACTCCGCCAGCCCAACCTAACTTCCTCTTGCTGTGTGGACCTGGCCCTCCTAGATACCCCTATCTTAAGGAGTATCATTGAATGGTTGTGGTTCCCTGTAAAAAAGGGGTTAGTAATACATACATAAATTAATTTAACTTAACCACTGCATAGATGAATTATGGCATGAATTTTAACTACTGCATAAACATGCACAAGGCTTACGCCTTCCATATTGGGTGTATTTGACCTGTCCCTATCTTTTGGGTAGCCTCTCTGAAAAGAAGAAAAAAATGATTAAATTTGCCGCCGTTTTCAGTGAGAATTGCTGGTGTCCACGGTTTAAAATGATGTCCCACCCGGCTACCTGTAATTAAAAATAGGTTGTCATGAGTTAGCTAAAAAAATAAAAACAGTAGTTATCTCCTTTTTTTTACTTATTAACAATTAACACCCTCAAGACCTTATCTTACTAATAGTAAAAAAAATATATTTAATCCTTCTTCTGACCCCTTAAAAACACTTCTTATATTTTTTAGCTATAAATAATCATTAAAATATGTTTATTTTTTACCCTCAATTCCCTTTTCTTTCCTTTTTACCACTTCTGTTTTCCGGTAGTTGATTTTTTTTCTTTCCTCATTAACTAAAATTAGAACAAAAGTATCATGTGATTTTATGTACTCATCACAACGTTTGAAACATGAATTGAACAATACATAACATGCTTATTACGCGGTCCACCACAATAAAAAACCACGTCCAAACACGCATAAACAATTAACTGTTTCATAATTAATATGATTTTAGCCAATACGATTTACACAATAAAATCGGCAAAAAGGTATTAAAAGCATGCAATATAAGAAATATAATTACCCGTTGAATATAGCGATGTGCAACTTATGACAACAAAGACAACATTCCAAACAATGTTGCCGTTCGACAAATAATAATTCTGATAATTTCCTCAGAGCCGAAATTATTAATTTTTTCCTAATTAACGTTATAATAAATTATAAAATGGATAGAGTATTGTATTGTCTTCGAAGATAAGCTTGTGTGCAAAGTTTGAAGATAATTTATGCAGCAATAATGGTCGAAAACCGTGTAAAAAACATCGTTTTTATGACATCATGCTATATAGTGCGTTATTGTTTTTGTGATATAAAATGACGACATAATGCTATATAGCGCGTTATCGTTTTTTTGATATAAAATTTCCGTTATTGTCAGAGCTTCTGACAATCTCGTTTATACAATAAGAAAACTTGATAAAATTTTGACAATTTCAAAAAAAAAAAAATTAAGTGCGATATTTTTAAAGTTTTGTTACTTTTATGCATAAAATAGTCCGTAAAACAATTAAATAAAGCTAATTTAAGCTATTATATAAAATATCATTTCGGTGATATACAGCGATGACGGTCCATATTGTTTGAACGACGTACGATATCGAGAAGATGAAACGATATAGGTCAATGTTCTATAGACGACGCCACGATATCATGTGCTACTAGAGCTTCATCTTCATTGCTCCCTAGTGCAACTAATAAAAGATAATCCACCTCCGTAAATACACTTCTCAAAACAATTAAAGGATCACTACTTTGGAATGATCGTGTACAAGAATAAGTTTTATAATAAATATGAGAATTTGACCTTTGGTACAGGACACCTTTAATGAGAAACAACAGAGGTTGTTTTTGTTTCTTGGCTTTGGATTAGTATAGATAATTCTGATGTTTTTGTAAACACACCGAAACAGGAATGAAAAAGAGCAAGACTCCAAGTACTAACCAATTGTCAATCGAACTTACAAGGTGCAGTTCACTCATTTTCTGTTTGCTTCGTCCCGTTTACGTACCATGGCAAGTGTTAGAAGATTTCTTTCCGACAATAATGTGACTAGGGCTGTCACATGGATTGAAGGTGGTGTTTTTTAACGTCAGGTGGGTCAAAGGTTAGGTGTAAGTCAATCAGAGGTTTCAAGACTTTGGAACCACTACCAACAACTAGAGACTGTCCATAGAAGGCCAGGTCAAGGGCGGAGGAGGTCCACTTCAGCCCAAGAGGACAGGTATTTAAGTCTAAGTGCCCTCAGACGCTGATTTTCAACAGCCAGGGAGCTGCAAAATGAGCTAAGCCGAGCAACGGGGACCCAAATTTCCGACCAGACTGAACGAAATCGACTTCGGGAAAGTGGATTGAGATGTAGACGACCAGTCCAAGTACCTCGGCTTACAGCACGTCACAAAAGAGAAAGGATGCAGTTTGCTTGGACATACAGACGTTGGCAGCTAAGGCATTGGCGTAAAGTACTCTTTTCTAATGAGTCTAAATTTACTATTTTTGGTAATGATGGTCGGGCTAGAGTATACAGAAGAAGGAATGAACGTTTTATTCCCCGATGCTTATCTTCAAGGGTCCCATTTGGAGGTGAATCAATAATGGTGTGGGGTGGAATAACGCTCAATGATCTTACAGACCTTGTAGTCATCCGCAACGGATCCCTGACCGCCCAGAGATATGTTAAAGAGGTGTTGGATGTCCAGCTACATCACAGAGCAGAAGCAGGAGGGCATAATTTCATTTTTATGCACGATGGGGCCCTTCCCCACACTGCAATGATCGTGCGTCAGTACCTACAAGCCCACAATATCACCACTTTGGGGTGGCCCGCTTGCAGCCCGGAAATGAATCCCATCGAACATGTCTGGGATCAACTGGGAAGAAGTATCCGGAGCCGTCAAAACCAACCCACTACTTTGGATGAGCTGGAAATCGCTCTTCGAGAAGAGTGGGAGCCTTTGCCTCAAAAAAGTCTCAGGAGGCTTATAAGAACTATGCCCCGGCGAATCCGAGCTGTGATTTCTGTACTGAGCCATTAATTGTAACACAAAAACAACTTTTTGTTTACTTTTGATTTTAATAATTAAAAGGTTTTCATTTTGATTTTGGCAGTTTTTTAATTCCCCCACCTATTCCCAATACACAACAAAAAATTATTCAATAATTTAGCAAGGATTTGGTAGCCATTTGCATTGCCTTTCAAAGTAATATAACATATAATTAGTTTTTTAACTGTTAAAAAAATGACAAGTTTATAAGGAAGTGATCCTTTAATTGTTTTGAGGAGTGTACATAACATAGCATAACTTCTCCCCCAACTAGCGGATTCTGTAGCGCAGTGGTTCGAGCGTTGGATTGGTAAACGAAAAGTCGTCAGCTCCAACCCAGATCCTGTCTCATTCATTCACACGGTAGGGAAGGTTGCTCAGACGCCCTATAGATGGCGCCACGAAATTTTACTATGCATGATTGCTGTGTACTTTTTATGCACAATTTAGTTTGCACTTTTTATGCACAATTCAGTTTGCACATTTTATGCACAATCAGAGGTGCCAAATACGCTCACATTTTGTACACTTTTTTTTTTGCACTTTTTGTGCAAACTTTTTCTAGCTGGGTCCCTCATCCCAAGCAGAGCAACTTAAAATGTCTGACAAATCAACAATATCAGCATTAACCAAAAAACTTTTCTCAGCCATTATATGTTGAAACAGCAGTAAAATTTGTAACAAAGGCTCCTCTTGCAGCTATTGAAAAACGCAAATGTGAATAATGCGTTCCAGGCGCATCATGTAACCAAAAAGCATTAATGAAAAAAGGAAAATAAAAGATTGTTTCAAATTCGAACTGAATTAAGTTTTCTTAACGTATATATGTAACTTTTTTGTTAGAACTTGACAAACAATCATTTCTATAGGACCTGTGTACTGCACGAATAAAAGCATTTATTACTTAATGTTCACAATGAATAGTTGTTATTTATAAATATATTGTGTTTTAAAATAAAACTTGAACTCTTAAAAAAAAAAAAGAAGAAAAAACTTATCACTTGTTACCAAATTGTGAACTTTACTTTAGGTTGATCTCGAAAATGTATACACTAAAGCGAAACCCGAAAATAGATATTGATTTATTTAATGTATTATTTACGTTAAAATTAAATATTTGTTAGATATCATTTTAGAATGTTTGTTCCAGATCACAAGAAAAAGATATGAATATGAAAATTCACTAAAATGTGGACCGTATGTGATTTTTGCCTAATTTCACAATTTTTAACCAAAAAGAAAACTGAAAGGTATTTATTTATCATGATTTAATATTTTGTACTCATGTTTCACATGCTACTCCACAACGTTTAAGTATTATTTGGAAAATATTTTTTTAAAAAATCTAAGTAAGTTAAAAACCGAGTTCAAAATTATATTAATATATCTTTGTGGAAAGCCTCTAATGCCGTATCTCACATTTTATTGATTTTCACTTTTCTACTACAATACATGCCATCGTTCACATAAGTATACATTAAATTGGAATTTCGCCCAACTATTGATCTTGTTCAAACATATTGCTGAAAATAAAAACTGTTATTCACTAAAAAAGAAGAAAAAAGCACTGAACTGATTCAAAAAGTTTTCTTTGCTATTACTCATTTGTCTTGAAATATTTACAACATAAAAACTCAATTATCTGCTCGTGTGTCAGCTTCAAAAATCGAAATACAATAAATGATATCAAAAGGAAAGCTGTGAAGTAAGTTTTGTCGTAATGTGTGTATTGGTTTATCAATTATCTATATTGAATTTCCGAAAGCGGAAATGTATTTCTGCAGCATATTTTTATAATGGCAAACAGAAGAATTCAGATTTGAGTTTTTCAACATTCGATGCTAAATAATATCTAAGATAATATTTAAGAGTTTATTTATTCATTTTTCTACGTATATATTTTAATAACTTCCAACGGAAAAGTACTTCAAAAGCATGAAAATCTATAATGATACTTTCTTTTATTATTACGTGACAAAACAAATATTTACGATCTCAAAGCTTTTCATTCTTGCAAAGAATTATCCATGCATTTAAAAATATGTTAAGAACATGTTAAAGAAACCACATTACTAAACTACAATCGTCTTTCTAACATCCTACTAAAGAGGAATTTGTATGTACTTATGTAAATGTACATATTTGTTAGGAAATCCTTGGTGTCCAAAAGCAATCGGAAAGTTTTTTACACTTCACAGTAATACAGGATTGGTAGGTAAAACAAATTTATCTGTATTACAGTATTTATAATATTTATATATGCAAAAAATTAAAGTATACACTCTATTAATTACGGTCGACACCGTCTGTTCCGATAATAGCGTAATAGCACGCGCAATGCAGAAAGCGTTCTGACAGTTTTACGTAGTGTGAGAACGTTCTCCGTGATTTCACCGCCCCACAGAATGGCGCATTCAATTAGTTGGAAATCTTTTCATAATCAGGCAAAGACAAATAAGTACCATTTTATCCTCTGTTTGTCAACCGATTTTCTTAGTTTTCAAAAGATAAAGTAGCTATTGATGAGTTTTAGTGTTATCAATAACTGTTTTTTTTAAACAGTTGTTTTTTTCCCTTCTACATTTGACGTAGATTTAAAGCTTTTTTTTCGAAATCTTTATTCGTCATACTTTTATACTATTCCTTACATCTACCAAGCTACAATACTTGTACAATACTCAATACATGTTAATGCGTGTTACTCAATACATACTATTAATAGCTCAAAGAAGAAGAAATGTCAAGAACGAAACAAAAGAGGAAATTTTATGTATTAAATGAATGTCAAAGTACAATAATACTTATCAAGGTGTCAGCTAATTCATCATTTCCAATATCATTATACACTATTTACCAAAAAGAAATTTGGACACTTTGGATTTTAGACATTTTTAAAAACTTCTGGAGAAATATTAAACTTGTTGTTCTGTATTTTGCACCATGGAAAGGACATACTTAAACTCACATTTAAGAAAAAAAATGTAGGCTTATGGCAATTAGGGGGCGGTCAAAAAATTAAAGAAGGAAAAAAAAACACTTTTGAACATCTTGTATCAAAAAATGATCGAAATGTCCTGTAACTTTCGCAAAACATTTTTAATTATATACGCAATGCTTACACCCGCTTTCGTGAGAATAGCAGTAATATCCATGAAGATATGGGCATTTGTTTTAAATATTCAAAAATTTTCGCAAGTGTTTTGCTTATAACTCGCTAAGTTCTATTTCAAAGTACATGAAACTTGCAGACAACTTGACAAAATAAAAAGTAAGTATGGTACCAAAACGTGGGGAAAATGTAATGAATAGTCGATGAGATTTGAGCAGTTTTATTAAAACACGTGTGATTGCGCATGCGCGAAAGATATTAATTATTTTTTTTAATAATTTGGTAGTGAGATCTATGGAGCAACTTATGCAAAAGTTTCAGTTGAATATTGATATTTTTCAAGGAGATATAGACCGTACAGTGATCCGTATTTAGCAAGCTCTCAAATTGGAGAAAAAAGATAAGGGGTTTTCCACAAATTTTTATATTAAAAAAAATAATTTAAAAAAATAATTAATATCCTTCGCGCATGCGCAACCACATTTGTTTTAATAAAACTGCTCAAATCTCATCGACTATTTATTACATTTTCCATACGTTTTGGTACTATACTTACTTTTTATTTTGTCAAGTTGTCTGCAAGTTTCATGTAATTTGAGATAGAACTTAGCGAGTTATAAGCAAAACACTTGCGAACATTTTCGAATATTTAAAACAAATGCCCATATCTTCATGAATATTACTGCTATTCTGACGAAAGCGGTAGTAAGCATTGTGTATATAATTAAAAATGTTTTGCGAAAGTTACAGGACATTTCGATCATTTTTTGATACAAGATATTCAAAAGTGTTTTTTATCCTTCTTTAATTTTTTGACTGACCCCTAATTCCCTAAGCCTGAATTTTGATTCTTAAATGTGAGTTTAAGTATGTTCTTTCCATGGTGCAAAATACAGAACAACAAGTTTAATATTTCTCCAGAATTTTTGAAAAATGTCTAAAATCCAAAGTGTCTAAATACTTTTTGGTAGATAGTTAATTCCATTACAAACATGTATATTCTTCCCTAGCTAATTGCTCGTCCGTTACTTCTTTGAGAAATGTATTTGGAATTGTCTGGTTTTCCCAGCAATTGTTTAAAAACATTTCAAATCAAATTTCCTAAAAGTAAATTATAAAAAAAAAAAAATCAAAACAGCATGAAAAATTAAGACACATTTGATTTTTAAAAATAAATGACATAACTTTGATAAGAGCAAAGCGTTTTTATTTACTATAATAATTTTGATAGAATTACAACATGATGTAAGCGAAATAACAAGAAATATTATTTTTTCATAAATGAGGATTTAGTAGCAGTTGGGTTTTTTTACGCTCTCCGGCAACAATTTGTAATATAAATTGTTTCTCAGCTTCATTTTTTGTAAGAATGGTATTATAATCTTAAATGAGTTTGATACCTCTTTCTGCAACGTCATTCACACCAATGATGGTCTGAAGTTTTTCAATTCCACTCTTATAATCAACATCATCTTTCCATATTGAAGGGTCTTTGTACAGAAAATCGGGGATGATAGAAAATCAAGTGAAGAAATTTTTTGTATTAGAAGTTACAAAAGATGAAAACTTGATTTTTGAAAATGATGAAAAATCGTTTGGATGAAGAATGTGTCACTTAAATTGATTTGTATCTTCTTCCTGTTCTTCACTTCATTCAACCTCTAGCATAACTTGAGCCATACTTGTCTTAACATCTATTGGAACATTGTCATCAAAAAAGGAAAGAGCCACAGTTTCGAAAACTAAGTACCAGAGATGTTTTGAAATTTTTTTTTTGCAATAGCCTTACTGATTTCTGGATTAATAGCCTGATAATTTAGCAATTGATACAGGAAAAGAAAAGCATGATAGGGTGCTTTAATTGCATCTGGTGACAAGAACCATGCTCGAACATACACTCGAGCAAGAAAAATACATAGTTTTCGTAAGGAATTCTTCTCCCTATGAGATAATTTAAATTGATCTTGAAATAAGAATATTTTGCATAATCTGCATAGATTGCTTTTGACATCCATCTAGCATGACTTACTGCTGCTGGAATATGAAAAGATATGCCATTCTTTGGAATGCCTCCAAGAAAGATCATTGTTAACTCCAACAATTCTCGATAATTATCCCGCAGTTGTTTATGAGTAGCAAGCTGATCTTAAATAAAATGAATAATGGTAGAGCGGACATCATAAGGCACTTCATTTTTATCAGTTATGTAAACATTTTTGTCAATTTTAACCCAAATTTCTCTAAATCTTTTGAAAAGTGGCATGTCTGGACCAGTAATCGCATCCATCAGCAAGTCGAAACAGCTTCTCAAAACTAATTCAAAAAGGCGATGACGACAAGGGAGGTACAACAGGTCACGATTGAACAACTTTTCTAGATTTATGCAGGCGCCATTTATTCGGCCTGTGTTGCTTGCTGTAGTATCACAGCAAAGTGCTTGAATTTTGTTAGTTTTACTCCATTTCTCGACTGCACGGTAAACAGCCAACGCTTGCTCTTCTCCTGAAGATGTTGGAATTTCAGGCACTCCCAGCAGTTGCTCTTTGCCTTGAAAGGTGACTGTTATTGCCAGTCTATCAACCTTTTCTACACCTGTTAGTGCTGGGAGCAACTTTCCAACCCAGTGTAACACTAATTCTTGGCAGTTGTCTAATTTAATTTTGTTCTTGATTTCCCTAAATTTTTTTCTGAGATTTTGTAAAGAAGTACTATGTATTACTAGCTTTTCAGTATTATGCCCGAAAGCTTCTGCAGCAGCCATTAATATGAAAACTGCATTTCTATCAGTAATTTTGCACCTATCAAAAACTTCACAAAGACAGGGAGTAAAAAAATGTAATGTACCTCGACGGGCTGGATCTATGGCTGCAGTTGATGCTGTTGGTGATATCTTCAAAAACTCATGGTCGATGAGGGCCGCCAGCATGAAGTCCGATTAAGCTAAAATTTTGCACATATCATTTTTTTGTTGATTGGAACAAGATAGGGGGTTGGGAGCTAAGCTTTTCGAAAGTTGAAAAATAAGGGCCACCCTGATATATATATATATATATATATATAACATTGAAAACTAAATAACTTTTTTAGACCCCTTTTTGAATTCTCTTTCGTTTTTGAAACATTGACATTTTTTAGATGTCCCCCAGCCCGGGAAACTAACGCGGGAATGACTATGCAATGTGAACTAAAAATAGTAACGAATAGCAATATCGGTGCATCGTCACGTGGCATGTTGCTCGAGAGGGTATAAAAGGTTCTCGCAAGCTTTTCGCGTGGATTCCTGATGTAAATATTTTGTAACAACGTTGATGTTGGTGTTCGTCTTTGTATTGTGTTGAATGTGTATTTCCAATGATGAAACTCAAATAAACCAATGATAACTGAACTATGGTCACCACTGTTTTATACGATGGCTTCATAGACGGAGAAAATGAAACGCTATTGTAACGGTGATGTTACAAATTAGGCGGCAGGATTTCGCCTACGCGGGAATGAAATGAAAAACTTCGGATTCCATATCGACCCCACCTGCGCAATTCTGAGACGGCAGGTGTTTCAGTTCTGAAAGAACAAGTAGTAAAAAAAGAAATTGGAATATTTACTCGAAAAGATATTTTTAAAGATATTTTTTTTTGCATGACAGCGGATAGCAGTGCATTGTTCGACGATAGCTCGGATTCAGAAACTCTTCGTTTAAATTCATAATCTGAACATGGCTGGTGTTATTCATCGCATTCTGAAGGAAACAACTTTTGTTGTCAGATCCAGTTAAAAGTGTTAGTGCCGTTCCTGATGAAAGTAACGCAAGATAGTTTTCACGTTTTGGTTGCCGGACCCGAAGGATCTTCGTTTAAAAGAAGTTGGAACCTTTTTTAATCTGAGGATTATCCTACATGCTTCCTAAAAATAACGATTTATCACCAAAATCATCTGAATATCAACGAAGTTTGCTGCATCTGCCTGGATCTTAAAAGATAATTGAAGTCCTGATCTGAAAAAGAAATTGGTGTCCTGATCTGCAAAAGGAACAATTTTTCTGTTCAAGTTTTGGTCAATCCGGAGGATCCTTTAGCGAACGACGTCGCGGAAACATGGAAATGGACACTGGAAACCACCTTACAACCCGATCCAAGCGACTGGAATCCCCCCCCCCCCCTGATGCTGGACTTTTAGAAATTCAAGCAGATAATGTAGCTAAGTGTTGCTATTGTGAAAATTTTAAATATTAATATTTTTAAATTGATATTACTTAAATTTGAAATTATTTTGGTTTTCATGTAAAAATTTTTGTAAAATAAGATAAAATTAGAGTTCATTATAATATGAAAACAAAATTGTAAATTCAGGTTTATTTTAAATTGTGGAGATATTCTGATAGTTAAAATGGAGGAGAAAAATGAAATTAAATCACATGATCAATCGTTATCAATTAGTGGTAGTGATGAGAATGAAAAATCTATCACTACAGGTGACAAATTAGACAGAGAGGTGAGGGATTTAATTCCTTTTGACCCACAGGGGGGCATGAATTGGGAAAGATGGTCGGAATATTTTGAGAAAAAAATGTTCCGAAATAAACCTAAACAATGATTGGAAACTAAGACATGTGTCAAAATACTTAAAGGGGGAAGCCCTTACTGTTTTTGTAAACTCATGTTTACTCATCCAGGAATGGGAAGAATTAAAAGATACAATGCAAGAGACTTTCTTTTCAACAGATTGAGTAGATTTTTCCGAGTTTTCAAATTTAAAATATAAATTGGGAGAGGACATAACAAAATATTTTCACAGGAAAATTGATATTGGAAAAAAATTGGGACTGTCTAAAAAATTAATTGTTGAAAGACTAACCGAAGGCTTAGATTCTCAGATAAGATTAGCAATTGCTACAAATCCCCCACAGACAACAACCGAATGGCTGGTATTAGCCACAAAGCTAATTAAAATAAAAAATGAAGAAAATAAACAAAATAATACTCCCCCTAAAGAATTTTCCTAATCCTAGATTTGTTCCTAGTAATTCTCAATTTAGACCTTGGAGACAAAATTATAACCAACAACCTCAAAATTATAATCAACAACAATCTCAATTTAGAAAATTTAATACCCAGCCACCATTTAGACATTGGCAACCAAGAATGACCCAAGGTTCAGGGAATATACCCTTTTCCCCAAGATTTAATAGCCAGGTCAATCATCATCAACAAGGTTTACAATTACCATCTAGGCCTTGCAGGTTCTGTCAAAATTTTGGTATTGCTGACGCATACCATTGGTAAAATATGTGTACTTTGTCACAAAATTTAGATAATATGCAAGTTACAACTCAACCTCAGGGAGAATGTAGAACCAAATGTAATAATGGTCAGGATAATCAGAATTCACAATGACAATTGATTTCATTCAGAGGGCAAATTAATCAAACTTCTCAAAGCTTTCAAAATACTCAATATTCTCAATTTAATTATAAAAGAGATACAACAATTAAATGTGTTGTGGATACTGCTTCCACTATTACTCTGATTTCTAGAAAAATTGTCAATGAAAATCATCTGAAAAATTTTAAAGGAGCTCCAATTAAGGTTTGGCAAGCTGAGGGAGAAATTTTAATTGTAAATAAATGTAATTTTAATTTAAAAATTGGTAAAAATGTTTCTGTTTATGTTATTGACAACAACTTGCCTTATCTTATTTTGGGACTCCCCGAGTGTAAAACTTTTAAATTAACTATTGATTGTGCAGTACCATGTGTTTCTCAAAATAGACTTACTTTAAATTTAATTCGTGATAATGTAACTACTGATGTGATGTCATTACACATGCAAGATGAGTGTGATGATGATGATGCTTTTTTAAATAACATTGATGACATTGTGAGTTATGACCATACTGAAGTTGAAAATTTTAATGTCAGTTCTCATGAAAATAAACCAGAAATTTTACCTAATTCCAATGACATTAATCTCCATAATGAGATAAGCAATTTAGATGTTGAGGAAGATTTAAAAATGCTTTTACAAGAAAATGTCGGGATATTATCAGTAAATAAATAGGACATAGGTAAAATTAGAATGGAACCCCTTAGAATAATTTTAAATTCTGAATTACCAGGTAGCCTAAGAGCGTATAGAACTTCACCAATTGATGAAAAAGAAATTAAAACTCAGGTTAAGGCTTTGTTGGAAGCAGGAATAATTAAAGAGAGCCATAGCCCCTATTCGGCACCAGTCACTTTAGCAAAAAAGCGTGATGAAGTGAAGACAAGACTGTGCATAGATTTTAGAAAATTAAATCAAATATTAAAAACAGATGCAGAACCACTACCCCGAATTGATGATATTTTAGATAAATTAAGTCAGGCAAAATATTTTTCTACTTTGGACTTAACTTCAGGCTACTGGCATGTTCCTGTACACCCTAAAGATACAGAAAAGTTGGCATTTTCCACTACTTTTGGCTTATTTGAGTGGTTAAGGCTCCCTTTTGGCTTAAAAAATGCTCCTGCTGTTTTTAACAGAACAATTAGAAGAATTTTAATAAACATAAAGTTAATTTTGCATGCTATTATTTTGATGATATTATATTTTTTTCAGAATCCAAAGAACAACATCTTGAACATTTAAAACAGCTATTCCAAATTTTCACTAAAGAAAATGTAAAGCTAAAATTGGCTAAATTGGCATCCTACCCTCATAATGCCAGAACACTCTATAAGGGAAAATGCGCTAGTAAGGACAATTTTCAAAAATTTTGCAAAGTACTAAATGCCCTTTTTAACAAACTAATTTTTTTTTTTCTTTACAGAACTTTACACTTTTACCTTTAATTTGGGTAATAGGTAAAATCATTTGACAATACACTTGTTTGGTAATATATATTATGTATTTTAAAAACAGCTAGAATAGAGCTGTAGACAATATATACTACTTTTAAACATATGAAAACCATATTGACATAAATTGGAACCTAAACAAAATGTTTCTTAGTAATACTAATCGTAATAAAGTGTATTTTAATCAATACATCATATCTAATATATTTTTGTTATAACGGACTGCATTTAGGTATGTTAGGATTTTGTTTCCGAAATAAAATAGCATTTACTACAAAAGAAGAAAGATAAATAGTATTATGAAGTGCAGAAATGAAGACATTTTAATTTATTTACTAATTTCATGCTTTATTTGTTTAAATTGAGAGCTAGTTTAACCTTACAAGCAGGTAGAAAATCTCAATTCCGTTTTTAAGGTCACATTACTTGTGGATCATTCATAAATGATGTCACGCATCGAGTGGGGGAGGGGGTAGCAAGAAATGTGACTTTACACATTTTGGTTTCTGTAAAAACATTTAAAATCAGCAAATTAAATTTATTTTAAAAGCTTTTTTGATTTTCATAGTTTGATTTTAAAGTTTCATTCATAATTTTGTATTGTAAACAACGATGCTAATTAAGGTTTAAGTTTACTTCCTGTTAAAAGTTTGAAAGGAGATTTTCTTAGACATTTACATTTTTAAGATAAAATTGCGTGGGTGATTTTTTCAGCATTCGAACAATTAATATATTTTACTGTTCTATACCGATTATCGTTTCTGTTGTAAACCTTAACCTCATTTTACACATATTAAGCACACAGATAATCATTATTATTATTATTTTCACAAATGTCATTAAAAGTTCAAAAGTAAAATTAGAAGTGTGATCTGTAACGTAGTGCCTTGTGTCTTAACTGCAAGTACATATGCTTATGTAATACAGCGTGACATGTGATAAAAAGGGTAGGGGTGTGAGGAAGTGTGACATTTTGGGACAAAAGGTTGGGGGGTGGCTCAAATATATTGAAAAAGAGCGAGACATCATTTATGGACGGTCCCTTGTCAGAAAAAAAAACAAAAATTTTAATGAGCTTCATCAATGTCTACACATTAAGAAACTTACATGACAAGCATTCTGGCTTCTTGAATAGTGTCTAAAAAGTGCTGCGCTTGAACTGCTTGCCACTAATAATGAAAATTGAATTTATAAAAAAACTCTAGCCTTAATGTCTGTTTTTTCATTCACTACTACTTCAGTTTTTAATTCATCAATTTTCATAACAAAAACAGAGGTGCTCCCGCTCCCTCCTCCCCGATATGGTACAGCCTCTAAAAATCTAGTGTCCCCCAAAAATGGTGACCCCTCAAAAACTCCCTAAAAATTCCAATGCCGCTCATTGTGCCATGGACCCCCCCCCCCCCCCCGCTTCCCGCCTGGCACTCCTGTCAAAAAGCTCTCCTACACTGTCTTCCCATATGCTCTACTCATTAAACTAATATTATTGCCACTGAAATCTAAATGGGGCTAGTTTGAAAATGTGCACAATAGTTTCACCAATGGCCCATAGGTCTCTTCGCGTTACCGTGGTAAATTCAAACGAAACTGAATATTGAAATATGTTCTGATTATATTCCTTTATAACATACTATAACCCTTCGTTTGAAATTTTGAATTAAAATAGTCAAAATTAGTAAAAACCAAATCATGAAGTTACTTCTTCACCAAAAAAAAAAACAGCACCGGATCTTGTGGTTTTCCTTGATGCGGCATAGCTTTAAAATGCCGCCCAGCGCCCCTCCATCGAATTATTGTTCTTTTTTCAATCCACTTTTATGCACTGGCCATTTTTTTTATTTTTGTTTTTTGAGAATTATTCTTTAGGGACACACTAATAAACACATTAACTATCTTTAAGCTGGAAGATTAACTATCGTTAATCTTCCCGCGACTTTGCCCTTTTAGCTGCACATTAGAGGTGAAGAGCAGCATATGAAATTCTGATAGTTGAAGGGAATTCGTGGGATTCTTCACCTTAGAAATTTTGCAAACTGTATGCAAACTGGGGGGGGGGGGGGGGTTGAGGCCTTAGGAACGCATTCGGGACGGTAAAAATATTAAGAAAAAAAAGCAAACAAAAACTTTTTTAAATTTAAATACTTTTACTCATAAAAATGCAGAACAAAATTAGCATTTTTTTTAAAATCCAGACGCAGGACCCCCCTCCCCCTTCTTACTAGCTCCCATATCGAAGAGCCACGTGTGTCTGCCTTCTCAAACGACACTTACAAGCTCCATTCCCCCTCCTCGACTCTTCAAAAAGGTTGCTTTGAAAATTTGTAAAAGAAAAAAAATTGTATTGTTCGTGCATGGCATATTTTATAATTCACTATCACAACCTCCTTGGGAAAAAAACGATTACTTTTTGAAAATGTTAACTTTTAAATTTTGACTTTGCAAATTCTCCCCCCCCCCCCCCCCCCCCAAAGCTGACACCTAGGAGCCCTTGCATGCCGGCCGACGGATCAACTATGCAGCATATTCAGGATACCTCGATTTTAGAGTTTCCGACAATTTATACAAATAAATAATTCTATTAATCGATTTTATTTGTTCGCAAAATAGATGATCAATGATCAAAACGAAACGCCGAACAAAGATTTTAATTCTCTTTTTCCAAAAATTTTGTTAATGACATATTTTTTCTTTTATTTTCTTTCTTTCGTCCTCTTTTTTTCTCGTGCATCACAATTGAATTCGCCGTCCCCCAGAAGTGCCGCCCGGGGTAAGGAATCCAGCTTCCCCCCCCCCCCCCATCCGGCACTGCAAAAAACCTATTCTTATTAATTCCCGATGTACAACGAAATATATTCTTATGAAACTGCAATTGGCAGTGCATATCAGTGCTGCAAAAGTAGGAAAATTTACTCAGACACTTCAGCTAAAAAAATAATATAATCATTCACGTTGTCCTGTAGCCCACATGTTTTGCAAGCACAAAGAAGTCCCACAGGATTTCATGCGGCTATGGCCCTGTTATTTACACAACACGATTTTGGTTCGAAATAGGCGTCTCTAGACATCAAACGTCAAAGCGAAAATGTTCACTTTTCTTTTATTACAAAACAACGAAAGGGCTTCAAATGCAAGTACTCAAGCAGCTGTCTCATTCAATCACGCATTCAGAATCAGGTGAAAGGTATTATCTCGGAGCGGGGGCGATACCATCGAGACCTACTCTCGGCTGGGGTCTATAAAGACATTCTTGTTTTCTCTTACAAAAAGGGGGACAATACAAGTATTGATGCTTTTGTCACACTATCCCTAGTGGAGAAGGGAAGGTAGCATGCCGCTTCAAAAAGAGTTGATTTTCAAAAAGTAAAGAAATTCAAAGTAACCCGAAGCACGTGTCATTTCTCACTAATTTTATAATACATTACTTTTCTGGATCAGCTATAAGCAAGAAGTTTCGATTCTCACAAAATTGTCTTCGATTTTTTTTCAAAATACTGTATTCCACAATAATAACCATATGCATTTTTTTTAAAAAAAATCACTTTTTTATTAACAAAATAATTGCAATGCATACTTTAAGAAATGCATCATATTACTTAGAATTTCAAGTATTTCAACCAGTATTTTAATCTAGTTTCCTGATACGCATATCTGTTTGTCTCTTCTACGAGAACCTCAAAAACTGCACGAGTAAAAAAAAATGTTAAAACAATTCACTGGAGCCTTTAATTTCGATTTCAGTTCTGGTATTACTACAGCAGGATGTTCTGTGAAAGGGAGAACATTAATGTTTTTTGTCAAATTATTTGACAAAGTCACCCATTTAATATTAGAGCAATCATTTTCTTCAATATTATTTTCGATTTCTCTATAATACTGACAGGATATGTAACGGGTACATCGACATTATCCCTTTCACATTCACTATCGCTGTCTGCGTAATTTTCATCATCTGAATTCATTTCATTCATCATTTTTTAAATTTCGTCACCAGTTAAATGCTTTCTCTTACGAGACATATTTAAATAGATATTCTGTCTAACAATGAACTAGATAAAGACAGTAACACCTGTAAAGTTGACCACCTTTCTAAGTTGGCCACCTGTCTATGTTGACCACTTTTGTCAGGAACGGAATTAGCGCTATATTATGTAATGTAGTGAAACTTTTGTAACTTGACCAACCTGTCTATATTGACCACTTATGCACCCCAAATTCGGTCGGGAGTATTATAAAAATCCCTTTGTAAGTGGACTGCCTAATTACTCCGATATTTATTTGTTTATCTGTTTTTGAAAAGATTAAAATAACGTAACTTCTCCAGGATATTTTTATGCTACAATGTTAGACCAATAGTGGGCTGCATCAATATAAAGTTTTACCTAAACCTCTTTGTAAGTTAACCATATGGAAAGCTACGATGAACACTCTTTTATTCTTTAAATAAGTTTATTCTAATTGATATAGCCATTTTGAAAAATTATGTATTTTTATGGAATTTTTACCAGCAAATAAGTAACTTACATGACTAATAAGATATTTGTATTTTTTTTAACTAAGTGATTTATTTGTAAAGTTGCATAGGATGTATTATATGTCCTTCAGGTTAAATAATCTAATGATATTTTAGATAATTGTGACAAAATAGGTAATTACTAATTTTGAAGTAATGTTAATACAGGAAATAATATTTTAATTAGTTACAAATGAATGAATGCATAGTGTAAAAAATTACAAAAAAATATATCTCCACCCTCTATAAGTTGACCACTAAAGTGCTGCACCGCAATTGGTCAACTTATACAGGTTTCACTGTAACAATAAACAAGGTAAATAACAATAAAAAACAAAAACAAAAACTTAAAGATTTTTACAGCGAGACTCAGAAGTCAGATGTATTATCACTTAGGAAATGTTTAGCTGTAGTTAAGAATTACTATCATGGAATTTCTACCAAGTAAGAAAAGTTTGCTGAAATGCACGCCAAACTGTCACTTGGCGAGTTCTTCTCCACTAAGGAGTCTTCACGGTCTTCACTAATTCCCCTAACAATGGAGAAGTTGCTCCCGCCTTCCTAAACTTGTCTTGATCCTGCTCTTGTGGGGGAAAAAAAAGGCTGGTACAGGAGCTGTACCTTCCCGTCTCGAGAGGTAGAGAAATCAGCGGTTCAACTGTTGTACCGCCCGGTTTGAAAGACAAAATTCTCAATTCTTATCCCGGTCTCTAAAGGATATGCATAGGATATGCATCTTAAAAAGTTTTTATTTTTTAATTAAAGAGAACATTTTAAGTACAAAAATAATTATGTACACTTTACTTTTACAAGAATTTTCAAGGCAACGTAATAAATATTATTTGATTTTTAAAAGTTAGCAAAATTTCTTACTTTTGTAGAAAATATTACTATAAAATACCTATTGTACATAAAATACTTATTTTTGAACTGCATTATGTTCATTTTGTAGCTTGTGACACAAATTTGTTATTTTTTCTTGTTATCAATTAGATTTGGTTTCACGAAAAAAATTTTACAAGTTGAGAAAATAACCTACGCTACTAGATAAATATTGCACGTTCGGAAAATAAACTACGATATCAAGTATAGATTATTAGTTTTATGGGGATGGAATCACTTGCGTAAAAAAAAGCTAGGGTATGAGTTCCTATCCCCTAGTGGTGGTTGTTCTGCGTAGTTGGTTTGTATGTATGTATATTTGCACATACAGGGGCGCCCCGATGGATATGAGTGAAATTGACAACTTACCCCTAGAAGGCATGCCATATCCGGTATCCGACGATTTTTTTTTAAATATTCAAAATCAGAGCTGGTGTATGTAAATTAAAAATTATTCCGTGTTTGGAAGTTTTGAGATGTTTAAAAATGTGCACAGAATTACAGGTTTCAAACATTAGAGTCAGCTTTCAAGTACGCCTACGTTAGAAAAGGGATACCGGATACTCGATATCCGGCAAAATCAATATGCATTGCATCCATAATCCTATCCTTGCCTCCCCCCTTAAAGCAAAATACTCGGTGATCTACTATATGTATACTGGTTGAAACCCCCTTTACCCCCCCCCTGCCCAGAAAAATAACTTTGCTGTTTTGTATAAAGATGCGGTAGAGCAAAAAAAAAAAATTAAGAAATTTTATTTTATTTATTTGGCGTAACTTACAGGAAACGACATTTATTTTCACTTATAATACGTTGAAGTAAATGTAATTCAACTATGTATAGATGGATTTTCCAAGAACTCTTAGTCTCATTCTGGATGTAACGTCCCCCTCTAAAGGGTTTCATCCGGAGAGGATCCCCAAGTGACCTTCCTGTCTCTCTCTCTCTCTCTCTCTCTCTCTATACATATATATATAATACATATATATCGGGGGCATTCCTAGCACGGGTGCCACCTTCTCCACCTCCTTCGCCCGAAAATTACTAATAAGGGTTTTTGGCAGTTTTCAAAAGTTACACTCTCAGAAACGCATGCTCAAATCTCACGAAACTTCGGTTGTATTTGACGAAATGGCTTCGTGAAAAATGCTCCGAGTAAACCTTTCGTCAAATTACCCAAATTTGTGTAGTAATTTTTTTAAGTCACGTGATCGCGCAAGGAAATAATCGTTACAAATGACGAAATTTTTTTCACGATTGAAGAATCGTCTAAAAATGAGGATTCTATTTTTGAGAGTGTACGAAGCTCAAAATAATATATTGAGAACAATTAACTACATGGGGCGGGGGAGTCCCCACCTCGTTACTTCGAAATTTTAAATTTCATCAAAAATCAGCGACATCGAAAATCTAACAACCTAGTGTATATGTATGCCACTTAATGCAAAAATAATTTTCATTAGTTTTTCGTCAACAGAAATAATCTATTTACAGACAAAAGTACTCTTTATTTTTCCGAAAATATTCAAATTGAGCGAGTGAAAGAGGTAAGCCTTTTGGGCTAAAGTAATTCAAAATGGCAATAACAGAAAGAGAAATTAACAATGAAAATGGTTTGAAATATGAGGTTTGTTAATTATATCTCCGTTATATTTCAACCAATTTACACAAATTATATACCTAAACCTTCCTCATGAGTCACTCTATATATTGGTGCAAACAGCTCTAAAATCACTTCAGTGGGCCGAAAGTCTTTATGCTATTTAGGAACGTACAGTCGTATTATATATATATAAAGATATGTATATATATATATATATGTCTGTGTGTGTCAGTGGTGGATCCAGAGATTCAATTTGGGGGGGGGGGGACGATTCCAGGCCCGTCAGTTTGGAGGGTTAGGAGGGGCAGTGGCACTCCTTTGGATTAAGAATTAAAATGTCTATGCATAAATATTTTGCTGTTTTCTAAAAATGTATTATGATTTGAGTTAATTATACCCTTTGCCTCCTCCCCTCGGAAAAAATGCGAAATAATGGGCCTGGGCGATAAATATTTTCCCTTTTGTTTTAATATTGCTTTTTCATTCCGCCATGGAATGGAAAACAAATATTATGACATTCTATTTCCATGAAGTATCGGAGGAAATTATTGATAAAATCAGCAATTCTGATTCAAAATATAAAACTTAAAAAAACAATAATGAAAGTACTCATATGACATGAGAAACAGACTAAAGAAAAGAAATTCGAAGTTTAAAACTCAATCATTACAAATGAGGGACCCAGAGGGCAGGGGTCTGTGACTCTGCGAGCAAAAATTTATAAATCTAGCCTTCCAGCTGACCGGTATTTCAACCATTCTACTTTTAAAATTTCCATTCCAAATTTGTGTTCGTGGGTATATGTTAAGTAAAGATTTAGTTTTCTTTGTTATTTGTACACTTTTTATTTTTCATTAGTTTTTTCATTCTTATTCGTTTGTGCAGATCATATTGCTCCTCTCTTGTTGATTTCATTTGTTAGGGGAGGCGATCGCCCCCCCCCCCCCGTGGATCCGCCAGTGGTGTGTGTGTATGTGTGTACGCTCCCGCGAGCTTGAATCCTTTTTACGCCAGGCTGATAAAAAAGCTGCTTTCAACAGCATAACAGAAGTGATTGCACCCATTAGTCACTCTAAAAGAATTTTTGGATTTGCCATTTTTCATTCATTCAACCCAGGTGGGCGTTACTTTACTTGTCCCCTCAGATAAACAAAGCAGAAAGAGGAATAGGGTCTACTAGAATGTCTTCCTGACTAGTAGACTGTGAACTAAGTGGATTTACTTGGGGTTGCATTGTATTCAGTTACACCTGCATTCAGGCACATTGTATTCGGATTCATAGGTATGACTGGACACGTGTAAACTGTAAAGAGCGTGTGGGAATTCAGCTCACAATTCTAGTATTCATTCCTGGATAAAATGCTAACGCCAGTAGTACAAAACAGTTTTTTCTTTTGCCACTATGATGCAAAAAATTAAATTTTGTACATTTTTTAAAAATTTTAGTTCAGAATGACAAAGATTTGTTGAGGCAATTATTTCTTAACAGGGAGTTATTCAAAAGAAAGTAATACTTGGTAGACAACACGAAACTTTCTTCTACATCTTTCATATTTCTACTCTTATATTGTATAACTATAAAAAGGCGACAAGATATAGTCGGCGTCTTCTCCCAATTCAGGTACACTTGTATACAAATCAGGATCGCCGCGAGGTCAAAAACAGAAAAAGAGGTGAGGGGGGGGGGGATGAGAATTGCCCGGAAAGGAAAAAAACTGTCTCGAACGAAGTATATCATTTTGTGCAAATTTTCTTTGATGAACTGGAAATTCAAAATTTAAAATGCAGAATTTACCAGTAAAAATAAATATATTGATTTTTTTTGTACATAACAACTATTATGTAATATATATATATAACGCACGAAATATCTTGTATGAAAATAGAAACAGTAAAGAAATTTAGCACCTCGAAAAGCTTTTTTTTCTCAATTTTGAATAAATGAAAAAATTTGATAACTGAATGCCAAGAAAATTAAAATTTTTATAATTGTGAAAAATCAATATAATAAATAAAGTTACATTGTAATGCATAAAGACATTTAGTGCCTATTTACTGTGCAGGAGGGAAAAAAATGAAAGAAAGGGAAAAGGAACAGGAAGAAACCAACCAACAGAAAACTAGACATTCGTTTAAAGTTCAAATATAATTAAATTAGCACAAATAAAAAATTCTTAGAATAATCATCAAATATAAATAATCATTAAATATAAAATAGATATGACTCTATTAATAATTAATGTTATTTTTGTTGAAATTAACTACTTTTAATCGCAAACTTTACGTTTGAAAGTTATTTACAGGTTTATAACAACTTTGGGAAGGTGCATTGGTTACAATTTTATTGGGTAAATGTTTTTCTGTAAAGAAAAATACCAAATAATAATCTTAAAAATGCAGTATTGTGATAGTATATATATAAAATTACGATTATCATAGTAAATTTCATTGTTGACATATAAAAATACATATTAATTCCAGCATTTGTATCTTAATTCTAATTTTAAAGCACTATTCTTCTAAACTTTTTGAATAGGTTACTTACTATCTTGTGTTCTTATTCCTATCACTATAATGGTGCATTTGTGGTATAGTTATTGCATAATTTGTAGCAAGTATATTTGTACAATTGCTTTTGTAATGCAGATTTTTAAGATATCTCGAAATTAGAACTGAAAATTCAAGTTTGATTGAGAAAAAAGTTGATACTTTTTAAATATTTATAACCATTTTGTCTGAAATCTTTAATTTTTTTGAAATACTAGGGGGCTCCGGCCGTTCGTCGCTATCGGTCACCAACCCTAGAGCTGCTTATGCAGCTCCTTTGGATCGCTTCGCCAGTTTGCTTCGCTCGCTCATTATAAGCTAAGCTATTTTAGAGTTGCTTTTCTAGGGCTGTATTCTAGAGTAGCTTAAAATAGGAATGCATGAGAGAAAGTTAGTGCCAAAAGTCTGCTTTGAAATATCCCCAAAAGTGTGGCTGATTTAAATATTTATTTAACTGTAAAAGTAGTTTAAAAAACTCAAATAAAAGAAACGCGTAGCAATGGTTTGTCAAGATAAGCCATCCCCTGAATTTTAAGCACGTGTGCCACTGATGATATCTCACTTCTGATTGGCTGCTGTGATTTGATTTGTTCCGCCGACACCATTCTTAGATATTTCGCATACCAAAAGTTTTGCAATGCCCTTCTGTAGTATTTTGAGCAGATGGGAAATAATAAAATTTTAAAATTGATATTGCCTCAAGCACATAAATTTGTAAAATAATTAAAGCTGCGTGTATAAAATATAATTTATAATATATTCTACGATATAAAAGAATGTTCGAGAACTGCAAATTATTAAAAAAACAGCTTAGAATCAGTGTGTTTTCAATTACTCTCCGATTTTGTTTGTAATATATTTTTAAAATTTCATCAAGAAAATATATAGGAATAAATAGAGAACCGCTTTTGGATTAATATGCAAAGTAATAATGCAATTATGCTCAACAGCTTATATATTTTGCTTAGTTTTACAGTATAATTTTGTCCAAAAAGATTACTTACACCAACATGTAATAAATTCTTCGGATTCATTAAACTACTATTAACATTGAAATATTTTAAATTAAATTACTAATAAATATGATGTTGTTTCTAATGCCACTTGGGTATCCAAGCTCCCCTTCGCTTTTTAGGTCGATGTATTTTGTGCTAATGTGTGTATGTACACGAAGGAGTATGCATACAAAGGCATTTGATTCCTTTCTTTTACGAAAGGAAAATAATACCATACATTTGTGAATATGCTTAGCTTAAGATATGTTACTACTGATATGTTTTGAAAAGTCATACAAAATTTTATAAATTTGAAATTGAATGAAATTTTATCAAAATTGCAGAATTCGTTTCAGAATCAATAGAAGTTGTTTCTTCGAAATTGTTAAGTGATTTTCAAACTCGCATTTTGTCTGAATAAGGTTGTGACTACATTTTATGAAAATTCAGTCAACTAAATCTTCCCTAAAAAATAAAAGTGTACATCTCTCTCTATATATATACAGGGATCAAGAACAGAGCGCGGACGAGCAACTAGTTTTTCTGAAAATTCGAATGGAGCCCGAGCAAGAGAATGGAGCAATGATGCTCCGTTGCTGCGACCGGAATGGTTTTTCGGATAAAAAGCACCTGATTCTCTATTCAGTACTGCCCTATGATCATGGCTGCTAATTTGCAAATGAAATCAAATCACATCTGCGCACCCGTTCAAAATTGAGAAATGCTAAAATTTTCTAAGAATGCATGAGTTATTTCACGACACAGTGCAAATGAGTTATCAAATAGTTTTTGGTAAATAAATAACTATTTAAATTTTTTATCGCACATATAACCTATGAATAAATTTAAAAATATAAAAGTAATCAAAATGATTCCAATTAAAACTTTAGACCACTGATCAGAGTCGGAGCAAATAGTTAGAGGTCAGAATGATGCTCCATAATTCCTTTTGTTTTTTCAGACTAATGATCAGCGTGAAAAATGAGCTCAGTCACGACCAGAGGGCTGCCAAACGTCCCCGATTTTGAAAAATTGTCCCGCGTCCCGGCGCACTTTAATACGGGACGGCGACTGTCCCGTATTCTTGTCAGGGATATTGTTTGACTCCTTGTTTGAGAAGGGTCAAGTGCGTTGCATATATATATACATAACCATGCCCGAATTTAGGGTGTTGTGCACCCCTGCGCTCAAAGTAAATTGCCACCCTCCACAAACCACGTACTAAGAAACAAACCCTAATTTTTTGGACAAAGCAGCTCAAACTTAGTTCATTATGCACATGCTGGAACATTGCATTATATTGCGTTTCTGGTATATGTTTTAGCTTTGTATCATTCATTAGCACTCATTCTTGAGTGTTTTTAGGCGCAGGTTCAGAAATTGCAAATCTGTAAAGAAAAAGAGATCTAATCTGTTTCTAAATCTGTAAAGAAAAAGAAAAAAAAAACCTGTATGCTATGCCTTTCTTTTGCTTGTTTCGTGAATTTTTAAGCGTTTTGTAAAAAAATCATAGTTTTTTATCAGATGATAATCAATCTAATTCAAGATTAAGGAGCTCATGTTGTGTAGAAGCAGGGCCCAACTTAGCCTAATTGGGGCCCGGGGCAAAAACTAACTTGGGGCCTCTGCTTTACTACTTCAGTAATGAAGAACCGAACTTTATGGAAGTATTTAAAATTTTCACCTAATCACAGGTAATATAACAAGAAAATTGACTAGATGCTAAAATAGCTATTAAGTCCCTCCCCCTCCAATGATCAAACGAAATATCGTTCTGTCCATTTTATTGATTTTCTGACAATTCTGTCTACCATTAAAAGATATAGCACATCTGAAAAGAGTAAATATTTGACAAAAGATCAGGAGACGGTATTTATCATATCGCATTTTGAGATATGCTTCCCCCCCCCCCTTTTTGAGATACAGGCTTTTGATTGGCCAAATTTGTCCATCGTAATTGCAAAAATTTAGTTGAATTCCACGCAATATAAACTTTCTATACAATTTGGGGCCCCTCAGATGTGAAGGCCCTGGGCAACTGCCCCGTATGCCCCTGTCTTAATCAGGCCCTGTGTAAAGGACGCCATTTGCAGATCATTCGCTCATATTTTGCTTCGTACCTTTCTGTAAGGTGCAAATTATGTTCGAACCGCTTTGGTATTTATTTAAAATAAAGAGAAATCTCCCCATAGAGTATTAAAAACTACATATAAGTCAATTATCAAAACCTAACACACAGAACCATCGCAAACTTGTGTACTTATTCCATGTTTGTAATGGAAACGATATGCTTTCTACGCTATTTGATGCCTAAGTAGGACTTTTTATTTACAATGCTTTTTTTAAATTGTTAGTTACGGCCGATTAAATGGAGCTTATTTTAAAGAGGCCAAGTTTCTCTAGTAATGAGCTAATTGTATTTTAAGCACACTCACTTTTTTTTAGTCTAAAAAAAATTTGTCGCCCTGTGCTTGAACACAGAATGGCACTTCGTAAATACGACCCGCTGCGCTGCATCAGATCCTCTATATTTATTAGATACAGTTTTAGAATTACTTATAATAATTAATATAGTTTCATGCCTGAATAAATTGCCTTGACTTCATTCATTCTGGTAATCGAGATAGACTGTACGCTTTAGAATAACTGAACTATTTGGCGTGTCCCTCCCCCCCCCCCTCGCATAATTTTTGTAGCTTAATTGTTTTGCATTTTCCATCCAAAATTTATAGTGTTGGCACGTGTACTAAATAAATGAATAAAACGTTTTTAATAATGAGAAGCAACATGTATTTTTGTGATATCGAGGAGACTTACAACGATTTTTAACAGGACATTAAGTTTGAAATACATTACAATTACACTGAATTAATTACTTTAAAATGCAGTAGCTGAAAAAATGAAATTGGATGAAAAAAAAGATACATATACATCAGGGATCTCACCAGATTAGATTCAGGTCCGTTTTTGGACCCTTCACAAAATTAGTCAATCAAACCGAACCCTTAACAAAATTCTGAGCTACCAAATCGTACTTTTTACAGAGCTACTTATTGAACAAACGGGGAAAAAAAAAAAAAAAAAAAAAATCATGACTGCACGTTTAAATTTTGAATTTTCACAAAATTATTTTATTTTTTGCAATAATCTTTTTAAAAGTCACAAAAAAAGGATCCTGTTAAAAATTCTGGATAGCCCCCCTCCCTCTCTCTGTATATATATATTTATATATACATTTAATCCAAATTCCAATTAGGACTGAATTGAAACGTAATGCTTCTGTTCAGTTACTAAAGACAGCTTCTGAACTATTTCTTGTCTCGGGAAATAAACAAGAAAGTTCACATTTTTTTGCAGGTTCATGCACAATGAGAAGTGATTGACGGGTTGGTGGTTCTTTGGCTCTCCCTCTGGAATCAGCTGTCCAGGGGGTATGGGGGAAAGAACGGCTGTGGAGCATTGAGGAGCATTGTAAGGAAACTCACGTGTAGGAACCTGCTTATTTTAAAAGCATTTCTTGAACAGGTCCCTCAACGCTACGAATAGAGCTATCGCCGGTGATGGCTAACTTCAGGGTGGTTAAGGATTTTGTATTTTCTAGGGATGATGTGTTGTTTCATTTGAAAAAGATTAAAGCAAATAAGGCTCCAGGACCTGATAATGTTTATCCAAAAATTTTAGTAGAATGTGCAGAGGAATTACTGGATGTTGTCTTGACTATTTTCATATCTTCATATAACTCGGGGACTGTGCCAGTGGATTGGAAGCTGGCAAACATAACGCCGCTCTTCAAGAAAGGGTCTAAAACTAAGGCAGGAAATTATAGGCCTGTGAGTCGTAGTTCCGTTCTTTGTAAAATTTTTGAAACTCTGATAAAAATCAAAATAGTGAATTTCCTGGAGGCAAATGGAGAGTTGACTGATTTTCAGTATGGTTTTAGAAAGGGATCCTGTACAACAAATTTGTTGCATTTCTATGACAAGGTTACCATGGCATTAGATAATAAAAAGTGCGTAGATGTTGTTCACAATGACTTTCAGAAAGCGTTTGATAAAGTACCGCATGAAGCTCTTCTTAGCAAACTTGCTTATATTGGTATTGGTGGAAAAACTTTAATTTGGGTTAAAAATTGGCTGACTGGGAGGAAACAAAGAGTAGTAGTGAAGGGCAATTATTCTCAGTGGATTGATGTTTTGAGTGGGAGTAGGTGAAAAAGGACAGTTCTGCATCAGCAGGCGGATCGCGGATCAGGGGGGCGGGGCCCCACCGCCTGCCAACGCCCCCAGGCATGCCCTAAGGCGTTAGTCGAGTGGAGGTGAGTTGTATACCCCCAGGCGTTTTTCGAGTAGAGTTGAGTTGTATGCCCTCAGGCATTTTCGAGTAGAGTTGAGTTGTATGTCCCCAGGCATTTTTCGAGTAGAGTTGAATTGTATGCCCTCAGGCATTTATCGAGTACAGTTGAGTTGTATGCCCTCAGGCGTTTTTCGAGAAGAGTTGAGTTGTATGCCCTCAAGCGTTTTTTATGAGTAGAGTTGAGTTGTTTTTTCAAAATTTATAGTTTTCGAATGGCAACACCTTTTTGTATCAGTTTAAGACTTGATGTAATGTCGATTGCAGCGCCATCTATGAGAAGAAAATGCAACTATTTTCGAACTTAATTTTTTTTCTACTGTTTTCTCTCAGAATTCAAGCAGGAACTATTTTATATTACAAAAAATAATTATAATGTATGATGAATTAAATGTAATCTTGTTAATTACCTCCTTATATATCTTTATTTTTTAGACTTAAATTTTTTTTCTTTTTCGATCTTTTTAATGTTTTCACTTAGCTTTCACGCAGGAACTATTTCATATTAACAAAAAATTAATTATAAAATGATAGCGCTAAAAAGTTAATGCTTAAAAAGAGATTACTTTAAATGCAAAGGGAATTATTAAAGTATTACATTTAAATGATATTAAAAAATAATAATAATAATATTTTTAATACAAATTAGTGATGATAAAAGGTATATTCAACTTACCCTAGCAGGAGATTCAGTAGATTGATAATTGATTCCTGAAAAATCCATGGTTGAGCGTATAAGGAACTGAGAAACGCTTTTAAAAAAGAGCAGAGCAAAAATTCATCTTTACTAAGCAAGTGTAGAAAGCGAAGTGACTTTTCACTTTCCAGTCCTTGTAGTATTTTCTTTCAAGAAATATAGAAGCTAAAAGTTAACCAATTAGAATGCAGTATACATCACAGTTGAAGAGAATGTATACATTCAGGGTACATTTGCCGAAAGTTATAATTCCTGCAGCATTGCAAGACATGAACAAACTTGTATTGCGCTAAAAGATTGAAATCATAGTGCAGGTTTTTTTTTATGGCTTTAGGTCCTTTGTGATGATCGGACAGAAAAGAAAAGGTCCCCTCTTCACCCCTGTAGGCATACTTTCTCTTTCTACATTGAATGAAGCGATTGACAAAGATCGCTTTCCTTTTCACATACAAAGCATCTCCATTGTACTTAATTTTTAATTGTACATGATGGATACATTACTTGATGGTGTTGAATATCAGCTTAATGAAAACAAAAATACGTTAATGAGAGATGATTTTTACTCGCAAGAAAACATGTTTGATAGTGTTTTCTTCTATTAGCAACCTTTTTTTCATTGGTGCAGAAGCTACTAGTAGGATTCATTCCGTAAAACAATAGAGAATGTAAGATTTTACTAAATAAAAATGTTTGAACTTGTAAAATTTCGGAACTTCGCATGAAAATTTTAAAAAAAAGTACTTATTCAAACGGTTGAAACTTGGAACTAAAATTTCAACACTGAATCATCAAAAATCCGAAACAATTTAAGCTGTGGAATAAAGATTCGAGACTTAAAAAGTAAATGTAAACTCACTAAAAGAGATTTGAAAATCTGAAAAGAGAAATACAATAATAACTTCACTAGAAACACTGAAATAGAATAGTAAAACTTGAAAAATTTAAATCACAAAACTTAAATCTATTGCAAAGAGCTTTATGTGAAACGTAAAAGTCCTAAGAGCAAAATGCTAAAACTGAGGAAACTTAGAAATACGTGGAACAAATCATTTACAACTATAAACTTTAAAAACTTAAACTCATTCAAAAAAGAACGGAAATGGAAAATTACAAAACAAAAGTGTTACGCTCTTGCAAAATATTAAAACTTAACGCAAAAAAATGTAAGAAAGTACAAAACACCAAAAGTTAAGAGTAGTATAAAAAACTGTTACTTAGATTCATCTAAAACATAACTCGGAAAAAGTAAAAGTAATATATACAAATTGAAAAAACTTATATTCACCTAATTAACATAGCAAAATAGCAAGTACAAGACGTTAAAACAGAACGAAAATGTGAAAGTATGAAACGTAAAATTACAAAACCTAAATTCATCTGGTAAAAGTTCAGTAAAAAATGTAAAAGCACTAAGAGCGAAAACTACAAAACAGCATGAACGCTGGAAATAAAAAATATACAACATCAGAACTTAAATTCATCCAGAAAAACTTAGAAGAAAGAATGTAAAAGTTCGGAAATTTTCAAAACAAAAGTATGATGCACTTGCAAAATGTTAAAACTTAGTGCAAAAAACGTAAAAAGTACTATGTACAAAATGTTATAATTTAGATTTATCTACTAAAACAGTGAATGATGATGTAAAATTACTAAGAGTAATATATTAAAACAACACAAAAACGTAAAAGTACTAAGTACAAAACGTAAAAAAAAATTATTTATCTGATATAACTTAGACTGAAGTCGTAAAATTACTAAGTACAAAGTGTTAAAACATCATAAAAATGTAAAAATATCAAGTATAAAGCAGCAAAACATAGATTTGTCTATAGAAATCTTGATCAAAAAATGTAAAAGTTCAAACAACAAAATCCTAAAACTCTGAAAAATTGAAAACACGCAGTACAAAAACAGCAAACCTGTAAAATTGCTAAGTATATAAGGATGCAAAACTGAAATTTTTCCAGAAAAACTTAGAACGAAGTTGTAAAAGTACGGAACATTTCAAAGTAATAAGTATATAGCAACAAGTGAAACTTTGTAGAAAAATGTCAAACTTAAGTACGAAACTTAAGGGGACACGGGACCTTTAAAATGAAATTTTATTTTTTTAAATTTTATACTTAACTTAGACTTTTTTTACAATTACTTTTGTGTATTTATGCTAAATTTTAAATTTTAAGCTCATTAGAAATAATTTTGACTAAAAAAACTGCAAAATTATAGCGAAATATGAAAAATATGAAAAACATAAAAATTGAGTCTCGCGTCTGGAATTTCAACCAAACAGCACAAAAATTTGCATGGGGACACATAATGACAATGTAAACCCTTATTGGCAAACTGTAACAGTTTAATTTTAATAGTTTCTGGGAATTTTTTTTTTTTTAGTTTCGACCATATTTTTTTCAAAATTCTTTGGTTCTCACTACAATGAAACCAGTATTAAAAAAATCCTAATACATGTTTCATAAAAAGTAATGCGAAAAAATAATTCTAATAGTCATATAAAACTATGCAAAAAGTTTTAGGTTGATTACTCAAAAATTCAGACGCGGCCTTCAAGTTAAAGTTGGAAAATAACAAAAAAAAAATTACGGAGAAAAAGGCATTTTTTTGTATAAATGTACTAAATATGGCTCGAAGAGTAAAGATATCCTTAAAACGCATAATAATATTATTTACATGCTTCTTATAGTCAATACTATTATATTATTATCAGAACAGGTGCATAATTCTTAATTTTTACTATGAAAAAGCAATTCTCAAAGATTTCGGCAAATTTGATTACGTGTCTAGAATATTAGCTTCTAACAATTGTTTTTAAGGATAGCTTCACAAAAAGTAGTGCCAAAATTTATTTAAAATTCTTATATGAAACAGCGAAAAAAATATTAGATAAATTATTAAGAAATGCAGGTGCAGGTTTTAAAGTAGCGAAGAAAAGGGTACAAAGTTTTATCGAGAAAAAAAATTTCATTTTGGGCAAATGGCACTAAATATTACTTAGAGTTTGATAGCATCCTTAAAAAGCACATAACAGCATTATTTATATGTTTTTTTTTTTTTTTTTTGTAACTATTGTATTATCAGTAAAAAGAAATTACAGAATTCTTATTGAACATTTAGTGAAGGAATTCCATTGTGTGTTTCTCGCTAATCGTGTTATAAGCTCGTAAAAAGTTCTGAATAACACTCTTTTTGTCATTGCACTGCTTACAAACAAGCAATATATTTTCCAGAAATGCTCAAAGATATAAATGTTCCATGCATTAGAATGCCCCAGCACTATATGTTTCCCCTTCAGTTTTTTTAATTTTTTTACCAGCAGTTTTTTTACTCTATTTCTTTTTTTTGGCAGCCTTCTTATACACACAAGACTGTCGTCTGACACTCTGATTGATGCGACGAATATCAATTTTCTCTGCAACTTTCAAATAGGCTGCATCATTTTTTAAGCACGCGGCTGCAACACTTCCCATGTTGTATTGGCGTATGGCATTTGTCGCTGCTATATCTAATCGTCGTTTTGACACAAACACATCTTTCGAGCACAGCTGCCAGATAACACTATGCAAACTTTCATTTGCATTTTGGGTTTGCCCAGAGGTACAGCGCTTCAACAAATCATCACAAGCTAATCTCTGATAAACAGGCAAGATTTTGGAGACTATTTCATCATTGAGAGGTTTTTTTTTTTTTTTTTTTTTTTTTTTTTTTTTTTTTTTTTTTTTTTTTTTTTTTTTTTTTTTTTTTTTTTTTTTTTTTTTTTTTTTTTTTTTTTTTTTTTTTTTTTTTTTTTTTTTTTTTTTTTTTTTTTTTTTTTTTTTTTTTTTTTTTTTTTTTTTTTTTTTTTTTTTTTTTTTTTTTTTTTTTTTTTTTTTTTTTTTTTTTTTTTTTTTTTTTTTTTTTTTTTTTTTTTTTTTTTTTTTTTTTTTTTTTTTTTTTTTTTTTTTTTTTTTTTTTTTTTTTTTTTTTTTTTTTTTTTTTTTTTTTTTTTTTTTTTTTTTTTTTTTTTTTTTTTTTTTTTTTTTTTTTTTTTTTTTTTTTTTTTTTTTTTTTTTTTTTTTTTTTTTTTTTTTTTTTTTTTTTTTTTTTTTTTTTTTTTTTTTTTTTTTTTTTTTTTTTTTTTTTTTTTTTGGTATTTATTTAAAATAAAGAGAAATCTCCCCATAGAGTATTAAAAACTACATATAAGTCAATTATCAAAACCTAACACACAGAACCATCGCAAACTTGTGTACTTATTCCATGTTTGTAATGGAAACGATATGCTTTCTACGCTATTTGATGCCTAAGTAGGACTTTTTATTTACAATGCTTTTTTTAAATTGTTAGTTACGGCCGATTAAATGGAGCTTATTTTAAAGAGGCCAAGTTTCTCTAGTAATGAGCTAATTGTATTTTAAGCACACTCACTTTTTTTTAGTCTAAAAAAAATTTGTCGCCCTGTGCTTGAACACAGAATGGCACTTCGTAAATACGACCCGCTGCGCTGCATCAGATCCTCTATATTTATTAGATACAGTTTTAGAATTACTTATAATAATTAATATAGTTTCATGCCTGAATAAATTGCCTTGACTTCATTCATTCTGGTAATCGAGATAGACTGTACGCTTTAGAATAACTGAACTATTTGGCGTGTCCCTCCCCCCCCCCCTCGCATAATTTTTGTAGCTTAATTGTTTTGCATTTTCCATCCAAAATTTATAGTGTTGGCACGTGTACTAAATAAATGAATAAAACGTTTTTAATAATGAGAAGCAACATGTATTTTTGTGATATCGAGGAGACTTACAACGATTTTTAACAGGACATTAAGTTTGAAATACATTACAATTACACTGAATTAATTACTTTAAAATGCAGTAGCTGAAAAAATGAAATTGGATGAAAAAAAAGATACATATACATCAGGGATCTCACCAGATTAGATTCAGGTCCGTTTTTGGACCCTTCACAAAATTAGTCAATCAAACCGAACCCTTAACAAAATTCTGAGCTACCAAATCGTACTTTTTACAGAGCTACTTATTGAACAAACGGGGAAAAAAAAAAAAAAAAAAAAAATCATGACTGCACGTTTAAATTTTGAATTTTCACAAAATTATTTTATTTTTTGCAATAATCTTTTTAAAAGTCACAAAAAAAGGATCCTGTTAAAAATTCTGGATAGCCCCCCTCCCTCTCTCTGTATATATATATTTATATATACATTTAATCCAAATTCCAATTAGGACTGAATTGAAACGTAATGCTTCTGTTCAGTTACTAAAGACAGCTTCTGAACTATTTCTTGTCTCGGGAAATAAACAAGAAAGTTCACATTTTTTTGCAGGTTCATGCACAATGAGAAGTGATTGACGGGTTGGTGGTTCTTTGGCTCTCCCTCTGGAATCAGCTGTCCAGGGGGTATGGGGGAAAGAACGGCTGTGGAGCATTGAGGAGCATTGTAAGGAAACTCACGTGTAGGAACCTGCTTATTTTAAAAGCATTTCTTGAACAGGTCCCTCAACGCTACGAATAGAGCTATCGCCGGTGATGGCTAACTTCAGGGTGGTTAAGGATTTTGTATTTTCTAGGGATGATGTGTTGTTTCATTTGAAAAAGATTAAAGCAAATAAGGCTCCAGGACCTGATAATGTTTATCCAAAAATTTTAGTAGAATGTGCAGAGGAATTACTGGATGTTGTCTTGACTATTTTCATATCTTCATATAACTCGGGGACTGTGCCAGTGGATTGGAAGCTGGCAAACATAACGCCGCTCTTCAAGAAAGGGTCTAAAACTAAGGCAGGAAATTATAGGCCTGTGAGTCGTAGTTCCGTTCTTTGTAAAATTTTTGAAACTCTGATAAAAATCAAAATAGTGAATTTCCTGGAGGCAAATGGAGAGTTGACTGATTTTCAGTATGGTTTTAGAAAGGGATCCTGTACAACAAATTTGTTGCATTTCTATGACAAGGTTACCATGGCATTAGATAATAAAAAGTGCGTAGATGTTGTTCACAATGACTTTCAGAAAGCGTTTGATAAAGTACCGCATGAAGCTCTTCTTAGCAAACTTGCTTATATTGGTATTGGTGGAAAAACTTTAATTTGGGTTAAAAATTGGCTGACTGGGAGGAAACAAAGAGTAGTAGTGAAGGG
The DNA here is from genome assembly GCA_038502835.1 of Octonoba sinensis. Taxonomy (NCBI): domain Eukaryota; kingdom Metazoa; phylum Arthropoda; class Arachnida; order Araneae; family Uloboridae; genus Octonoba; species Octonoba sinensis. Next base: position 4,761,036 of record CM076598.1, on the reverse strand, counting down.
CAATTATTCTCAGTGGATTGATGTTTTGAGTGGGAGTAGGTGAAAAAGGACAGTTCTGCATCAGCAGGCGGATCGCGGATCAGGGGGGCGGGGCCCCACCGCCTGCCAACGCCCCCAGGCATGCCCTAAGGCGTTAGTCGAGTGGAGGTGAGTTGTATACCCCCAGGCGTTTTTCGAGTAGAGTTGAGTTGTATGCCCTCAGGCATTTTCGAGTAGAGTTGAGTTGTATGTCCCCAGGCATTTTTCGAGTAGAGTTGAATTGTATGCCCTCAGGCATTTATCGAGTACAGTTGAGTTGTATGCCCTCAGGCGTTTTTCGAGAAGAGTTGAGTTGTATGCCCTCAAGCGTTTTTTATGAGTAGAGTTGAGTTGTTTTTTCAAAATTTATAGTTTTCGAATGGCAACACCTTTTTGTATCAGTTTAAGACTTGATGTAATGTCGATTGCAGCGCCATCTATGAGAAGAAAATGCAACTATTTTCGAACTTAATTTTTTTTCTACTGTTTTCTCTCAGAATTCAAGCAGGAACTATTTTATATTACAAAAAATAATTATAATGTATGATGAATTAAATGTAATCTTGTTAATTACCTCCTTATATATCTTTATTTTTTAGACTTAAATTTTTTTTCTTTTTCGATCTTTTTAATGTTTTCACTTAGCTTTCACGCAGGAACTATTTCATATTAACAAAAAATTAATTATAAAATGATAGCGCTAAAAAGTTAATGCTTAAAAAGAGATTACTTTAAATGCAAAGGGAATTATTAAAGTATTACATTTAAATGATATTAAAAAATAATAATAATAATATTTTTAATACAAATTAGTGATGATAAAAGGTATATTCAACTTACCCTAGCAGGAGATTCAGTAGATTGATAATTGATTCCTGAAAAATCCATGGTTGAGCGTATAAGGAACTGAGAAACGCTTTTAAAAAAGAGCAGAGCAAAAATTCATCTTTACTAAGCAAGTGTAGAAAGCGAAGTGACTTTTCACTTTCCAGTCCTTGTAGTATTTTCTTTCAAGAAATATAGAAGCTAAAAGTTAACCAATTAGAATGCAGTATACATCACAGTTGAAGAGAATGTATACATTCAGGGTACATTTGCCGAAAGTTATAATTCCTGCAGCATTGCAAGACATGAACAAACTTGTATTGCGCTAAAAGATTGAAATCATAGTGCAGGTTTTTTTTTATGGCTTTAGGTCCTTTGTGATGATCGGACAGAAAAGAAAAGGTCCCCTCTTCACCCCTGTAGGCATACTTTCTCTTTCTACATTGAATGAAGCGATTGACAAAGATCGCTTTCCTTTTCACATACAAAGCATCTCCATTGTACTTAATTTTTAATTGTACATGATGGATACATTACTTGATGGTGTTGAATATCAGCTTAATGAAAACAAAAATACGTTAATGAGAGATGATTTTTACTCGCAAGAAAACATGTTTGATAGTGTTTTCTTCTATTAGCAACCTTTTTTTCATTGGTGCAGAAGCTACTAGTAGGATTCATTCCGTAAAACAATAGAGAATGTAAGATTTTACTAAATAAAAATGTTTGAACTTGTAAAATTTCGGAACTTCGCATGAAAATTTTAAAAAAAAGTACTTATTCAAACGGTTGAAACTTGGAACTAAAATTTCAACACTGAATCATCAAAAATCCGAAACAATTTAAGCTGTGGAATAAAGATTCGAGACTTAAAAAGTAAATGTAAACTCACTAAAAGAGATTTGAAAATCTGAAAAGAGAAATACAATAATAACTTCACTAGAAACACTGAAATAGAATAGTAAAACTTGAAAAATTTAAATCACAAAACTTAAATCTATTGCAAAGAGCTTTATGTGAAACGTAAAAGTCCTAAGAGCAAAATGCTAAAACTGAGGAAACTTAGAAATACGTGGAACAAATCATTTACAACTATAAACTTTAAAAACTTAAACTCATTCAAAAAAGAACGGAAATGGAAAATTACAAAACAAAAGTGTTACGCTCTTGCAAAATATTAAAACTTAACGCAAAAAAATGTAAGAAAGTACAAAACACCAAAAGTTAAGAGTAGTATAAAAAACTGTTACTTAGATTCATCTAAAACATAACTCGGAAAAAGTAAAAGTAATATATACAAATTGAAAAAACTTATATTCACCTAATTAACATAGCAAAATAGCAAGTACAAGACGTTAAAACAGAACGAAAATGTGAAAGTATGAAACGTAAAATTACAAAACCTAAATTCATCTGGTAAAAGTTCAGTAAAAAATGTAAAAGCACTAAGAGCGAAAACTACAAAACAGCATGAACGCTGGAAATAAAAAATATACAACATCAGAACTTAAATTCATCCAGAAAAACTTAGAAGAAAGAATGTAAAAGTTCGGAAATTTTCAAAACAAAAGTATGATGCACTTGCAAAATGTTAAAACTTAGTGCAAAAAACGTAAAAAGTACTATGTACAAAATGTTATAATTTAGATTTATCTACTAAAACAGTGAATGATGATGTAAAATTACTAAGAGTAATATATTAAAACAACACAAAAACGTAAAAGTACTAAGTACAAAACGTAAAAAAAAATTATTTATCTGATATAACTTAGACTGAAGTCGTAAAATTACTAAGTACAAAGTGTTAAAACATCATAAAAATGTAAAAATATCAAGTATAAAGCAGCAAAACATAGATTTGTCTATAGAAATCTTGATCAAAAAATGTAAAAGTTCAAACAACAAAATCCTAAAACTCTGAAAAATTGAAAACACGCAGTACAAAAACAGCAAACCTGTAAAATTGCTAAGTATATAAGGATGCAAAACTGAAATTTTTCCAGAAAAACTTAGAACGAAGTTGTAAAAGTACGGAACATTTCAAAGTAATAAGTATATAGCAACAAGTGAAACTTTGTAGAAAAATGTCAAACTTAAGTACGAAACTTAAGGGGACACGGGACCTTTAAAATGAAATTTTATTTTTTTAAATTTTATACTTAACTTAGACTTTTTTTACAATTACTTTTGTGTATTTATGCTAAATTTTAAATTTTAAGCTCATTAGAAATAATTTTGACTAAAAAAACTGCAAAATTATAGCGAAATATGAAAAATATGAAAAACATAAAAATTGAGTCTCGCGTCTGGAATTTCAACCAAACAGCACAAAAATTTGCATGGGGACACATAATGACAATGTAAACCCTTATTGGCAAACTGTAACAGTTTAATTTTAATAGTTTCTGGGAATTTTTTTTTTTTTAGTTTCGACCATATTTTTTTCAAAATTCTTTGGTTCTCACTACAATGAAACCAGTATTAAAAAAATCCTAATACATGTTTCATAAAAAGTAATGCGAAAAAATAATTCTAATAGTCATATAAAACTATGCAAAAAGTTTTAGGTTGATTACTCAAAAATTCAGACGCGGCCTTCAAGTTAAAGTTGGAAAATAACAAAAAAAAAATTACGGAGAAAAAGGCATTTTTTTGTATAAATGTACTAAATATGGCTCGAAGAGTAAAGATATCCTTAAAACGCATAATAATATTATTTACATGCTTCTTATAGTCAATACTATTATATTATTATCAGAACAGGTGCATAATTCTTAATTTTTACTATGAAAAAGCAATTCTCAAAGATTTCGGCAAATTTGATTACGTGTCTAGAATATTAGCTTCTAACAATTGTTTTTAAGGATAGCTTCACAAAAAGTAGTGCCAAAATTTATTTAAAATTCTTATATGAAACAGCGAAAAAAATATTAGATAAATTATTAAGAAATGCAGGTGCAGGTTTTAAAGTAGCGAAGAAAAGGGTACAAAGTTTTATCGAGAAAAAAAATTTCATTTTGGGCAAATGGCACTAAATATTACTTAGAGTTTGATAGCATCCTTAAAAAGCACATAACAGCATTATTTATATGTTTTTTTTTTTTTTTTTTTGTAACTATTGTATTATCAGTAAAAAGAAATTACAGAATTCTTATTGAACATTTAGTGAAGGAATTCCATTGTGTGTTTCTCGCTAATCGTGTTATAAGCTCGTAAAAAGTTCTGAATAACACTCTTTTTGTCATTGCACTGCTTACAAACAAGCAATATATTTTCCAGAAATGCTCAAAGATATAAATGTTCCATGCATTAGAATGCCCCAGCACTATATGTTTCCCCTTCAGTTTTTTTAATTTTTTTACCAGCAGTTTTTTTACTCTATTTCTTTTTTTTGGCAGCCTTCTTATACACACAAGACTGTCGTCTGACACTCTGATTGATGCGACGAATATCAATTTTCTCTGCAACTTTCAAATAGGCTGCATCATTTTTTAAGCACGCGGCTGCAACACTTCCCATGTTGTATTGGCGTATGGCATTTGTCGCTGCTATATCTAATCGTCGTTTTGACACAAACACATCTTTCGAGCACAGCTGCCAGATAACACTATGCAAACTTTCATTTGCATTTTGGGTTTGCCCAGAGGTACAGCGCTTCAACAAATCATCACAAGCTAATCTCTGATAAACAGGCAAGATTTTGGAGACTATTTCATCATTGAGAGGAGCTTTCATTTTGGAATGACTCGGAGCTTTTTGACCAAGAGCTTTAGCTCGGTTGTAAAAGCACCAAGAACTTTCACCTTGTGGACATTTGAAACGCTTGGGCTTGGTATCTGTCGATGAGCAATGGTAAAGTGAAGCAAAAATGGAGGTTTTCATTGCATCGATATCAGGAGCATTAGAAGTTATCGCTTTTCGATAATAATTTGTGAGCCTTGATATCAATGCATCAGTGAGATGTCCTTTACGCTTGCCTCCCAATGTTTCTCCTCTAACTTTGTGTTCTTTCACCTTATTTCGAAGCGCTGTACCAAGTCTCTTTGCAACGTGGTTTACACACTCTTCTTTTTCAATTTCATAACCTTCATATACATTCAATTGCTTCAAATGTGAAAAGGTTTTTGAATCGCCATCAGAAAGCAGAACCGTATAACGCATATTGCATACTTTAATGGATCGACGCCACAAAATTTCTGCTGCATACATTTCCATCGCGTTCGATGAGCCATCATAATTTTTCTCACATAAACCAGATGTCTTGTGTGCTTCATGCCATATTTGATATTCTGGCGAAATACTTCACATAGGTGACAGTATTTTGAAACAATTTCAAAGTCCAGCACAATGCCAGTCATAATGTCAATGACACAGCCAATGCCATACAAGGAGCTATGCCCACGCTTCTGCTAGGTTCCATCGAACGACACCCCAATGTTAATAACTTCTACAGGATTTTCCTCGCTTTCACTAATTTTTTTATGTTCCTCCCTCACCTTTTCGCGGCATTTTTGCAAAACATCAGCCTTAAAAGCTACATTTTCCTCCGCCAAATGTGAGACATATGAATCGAATGTCTTTCGGTTCATTGCGTTGAGGCCCATATGTCCCGAAAATTTCTCCAGTGCGGCATGTCCTTTTCCAAAGCTGAGAAAAGCAGAAACAGCATCTTTATTTACTGCAAATTTTTTACTGTTTTCTTCACGTGGACTGGAGAGTACACTGCTATACTCTTTTTTGCAGGAGTCGCAGAAAATGTTTAGTTTTGCAGCAAAACCATATTCTGTGTTTGTTTTCTTTACATTCAAACTATGAGATTCACAGGAAGAACATTTGAGTTCTTTTAGCAGAGGGGACCACATTTCATCATAAAATAAAGTTGCGGTAGATGAAGGCACATCACAAGTGTTTGAGATATCAGAGAAAAGTTTTAATATTTTCACAGTCCTGGAATCATTCAGGTCAGATATCCCAGTATCATCAGCTGAAACTGTAGAAGCAACAGCTGTTTTATTCCATCGTTTTTTTCCATTTGCTATAGCACTTTTTCTTCTCTTAGTTGAGTGTGGCCTCGGCTTGTGCCATCGTGAATTGATGGAATCCATAGTTTGAGTTTCCAAAATAAATTTTTGAAAACAACAGTAAAAACAAAAGGAAAACGAAAATACGATAAGATAACAGCAAAAAACAATGATGTAGCAATAAAAAAACAAAATGTAACAATATAACGAGAAAAAAAATCAACAAAAGGAGTATTTAATGCGAGTTCGAAAATGATAGCAAACTAGGCAAAAAATAAACATAAACAAATGCGAAAGTGTTCAAAGAAACACGGTCAAAGTTAACGCAGTGTTGCCAAACTGTTCAAATATAATAATTAAAATATTTTTAATATTAAATTCGAAAATCTGAGGGGAAAATTCAGAAAAATACAAGAGAATCAGAAGGTAAACAAACTTGACAGCTGTGAAAGTGTCAAAACTCTCACTCCCAAGCCCCGCCCACTTTTTCGAAAAAACGTCATAAAATCGTTAAAAATCATCGTATCGAAAAAAATTTTACACCACAAGATAGACAATTATTTTCTTCATACTTTCAATGAAAAAAAAAAATTTCGAAAATTTGATGATTTCAAGGTCCCGTGTCCCCTTAAAAGACTTAGATCTGTCTGCAGAAATCTTGATCAAAAAACGCAAAAATTTGAACAACAAAATCCTAAAACTCCGAAAAATGTAAAAACACGCAGCACAAAAACAGCAAAACAGATTTGTCTACTGAAATCTTGATCAAAAATGTAAAAGTTCAAACAGCAAAATCCTAAAACTATGAAAAATTGAAAACACGCAGTACAAAAACAGCAAAACCTGTAAAATTGCTAAGTATAAGGCTGCAAAACTTAAATTTTTCCAGAAAAACTTAGAACGAAGTTGTAAAAGTACGGAACTTCTCAAAGTAAAAGTGTTATGCACATACAAAATGTTAAAACTTAAAATGAAAATGTAATTGAGTCAAATGTACTAAGTATCAAATAGTAAAGTAGCATGAAATGTAAAAGTACTAAGTATATAGCGTAGTCATCAAGTGAAGCTTTGTATAAAAATGTCAAACTTACGTACGAAACTTAAAAGACTTAGATCTGTCTGCAGAAATCTTGATCAAAAAACGTAAAAATTCAAACAACAAAATCCTAAAGCTCTTAAAACTTAAAAAACTTAGATTTATCTAAAAAAAATCGTAAAACTACGACTAAAGTCGTAAAAAGTATGAAATGTTAAATATCATGAAAATGTAAACTTTCCAAATATGCAAACATCAAAACAACTTAGATGTATCTAATAAAATTTAGAACGAGTAAAAGTGTCAAACTTAATAAAAGTACTAAGTAAAAAACAAAAAAAAAAAAAAAATAATATTCATCTACTAAAACACAGGAAAACTTAGGACGAAAAGGTAACAGAAAATTTTCAAAATAAACGTGTTATGCACTTGCAAAATGTTAAAACTTAAATTTATCTACTAAAAATCGGAACAAAGATGTAAAAATACTAAGTATAATACATTGTAGCAACACAAAAATTTAAGAGTACTAAATACAAAACGTAAAAAAAGTTAGAGTTATCTAACTAAAACTTAGAGTGAAGTCGTAAAATTACCAAGTACGAAATGTTCAAGCATCATAAAAATGACTAAATAACAAGTATAATGTATCAAAAACATAGATTTCTCCATTGAAATCTTATAAAAAAAAATGTAAAAGTTCTAAGGACAAAAATGCTAAAGAAGTGAAAAAATGAAGAATACGCAGTGCCACACAACAAAGCATGTACTAACTATAAAACTTCTAATCTTGAATTCATCCAAGGAAAAAAAAAACTTATGTTATATTAAAAAAAAATGTAAATCTAAACAAAAATTTTCAGAAATAAAAGTGTTATCCACTTGCAAAGTGTTAAAACTTAATGCAAAAATATAAAAAGTACTGTGTAGAAATGTTAAAACTTTGATTTATTAACGAAAACACGGAATGAAGATGTAAAAATATTAAGTATAATATATTAAAGCAACACTAAAATGTAAAAGCACTATGTACAAAGCATCAAAACTTAGATTCATCTAGTAAAACTTGGTACAAAAATGTAAAAGTACTAAGCATAGAACCTCAAATATACATTTATTTAGTAAAAAACAGAACGAAACTGTTAAAATACTAAAGCCAACGCATCAAACAAGGATTAATCTATTAAAACAGTATAAAAGCACTACATACAAACTGCAAAATCTCTTAGAACTAAAATTTAAAAATGTAACAAATCATAAAATTTTAAAACTTAACTTCATCCAGAAAAACTTAAAACGGAAATGTAAAATTACTGAAGTTTACAAAACAAAAGTGATAGGCATTTGCAAATTGTTAAAAGCAAAAACGTAAAAAGTACTAGATACAAAAAGTACGAAACATCAAAACTGCAACTTCGATTCATCAAATAGGACTTAACTCTAAAATTGTGAAAGAAATGTGAAAACTGATATTCACCTTTTAAAATGTAAAAATATTAAGTACACGATGTTAAAACAGAACAAAAATGTAAAGGTACGAAATGTAAAACTCCAAAAAGTTAAATCCCTCTACTAAAAAAAATGGTTTGAAAAGTAAAAGTACTACGTGCATCAACTAAAAACAGCATGAAAATTTAAAAATAGCAAGTACAACACGTTAAAACAGCACGAAAATCTAAAAGTACTAAGTTCAAAGCATCAAAACTTACGTTGATCCAGAAAAGCTTGGAACAAAAGATGTAAAAGTAAGGACATTTTCAAAATAAAGGTGATATACATTTGCAAAATGTTAAAACGTAATGTAAAAACGTAAAAAGTACCATATACAAAATGTTAACACTTAGATTTATCTACTAAAACCTAGAATGAAGATATCAAAATTCTAAGTATAATATACTAAAGAAACACAAAATTATAAAAGTGCAAAATACTAGAACTATCTATTAAAACTTCAAAACATAGATTCAGCATCAAAATATATAATCTGTTCACAAAAATCTTAATCAGAAATGTAAGAGTTCGAAGAACAAAGTGCTAAAACTTAAAAAAGTAAAGAAACGCAGTACAAAAGAATAAAGAATGAAAGAGTGCCAACTATAAAGCTTCAAAACCTAATTTCATCCAGAAAAATTTAGAACAAAAATGTAAAGCTACGGAAATTTTCAAAATAAAAGTTTTATGCACTTGCAAAACTTAAATTCATCTACTAAAAATTCGGTTAAAAAAGTAAAAGTACTACTAAGAACAAAAAACTAAAAACAGCATGAAAATCTAAAAGTACTAAGTACAAAACATCAAAACTTAAATTGATCCAGAAAAACTTAGAATAAAAACGTAATTGTACAGTTATTTTAGAAATAAGAGTATTATGCATTAGCAAAGCGCTGAAACGTAAGGCAAAAATGTGTAGAATGAAGATGTAAAAATACTAAGTATAATATATTAAAGCCACACAAAAATGTAAAAGTACTAAATACAAAACGTAAAAAATGAAGATTTATTTACTAAAACTTAGACTGATCCCACAAAACTACCGAGTACGAAATGTTAAAACACCATGAAAATTTATAAATAACATGTATAAAGTTTCAAAACATAAATTTATCTACTGAAATCTTGATCAAAAATGTTAATGTCCTGAGAACAAAATTATTAAAACTGGGAAAAATTAAAAATACGTAGTACAACACAACAAAACATGTAAAAAAAACTACTTTACGCTTAAATCAAAACCCGCTTTAATCTTAAAGTCACAATTGGACTCATTCTTCTCGAGAACAGAGAAGTGACTGTTAACCGACAATGAAGGGAATCCTAACCGAACACTGGTTCCCCAACTACATATTTTCCCGACTGTGAACACTTTTCTGTCGAGGAAAATTTATAGTTGGGGTAGTCAGTGCTTGGTTAGGGCTCTCTTCACTGTCGGTTAACAGTCACTTCTCTGTTCTCGAGAAGAATGAATCCAATTGTGACTTTAAAATTAAAGTAGTTTTCCTTTAAGCGTAAAGTAGTTTTTTTACATGTTTTGTTGTGTTGTACTACGTATTTTTAATTTTTCCCAGTTTTAATAATTTACTCGGTAGTTTTGTGGGATCAGTCTAAGTTTTAGTAGATAAATCTTCATTTTTTACGTTTTGTATTTAGTACTTTTACATTTTTGTGTGGCTTTAATATATTATACTTAGTATTTTTACATCTTCATTCTACACATTTTTGCCTTACGTTTCAGCGCTTTGCTAATGCATAATACTCTTATTTTTAAAATAACTGTACAATTACGTTTTTATTCTAAGTTTTTCTGGATCAATTTAAGTTTTGATGTTTTGTACTTAGTACTTTTAGATTTTCATGCTGTTTTTAGTTTTTTGTTCTTAGTAGTACTTTTACTTTTTTAACCGAATTTTTAGTAGATGAATTTAAGTTTTGCAAGTGCATAAAACTTTTATTTTGAAAATTTCCGTAGCTTTACATTTTTGTTCTAAATTTTTCTGGATGAAATTAGGTTTTGAAGCTTTATAGTTGGCACTCTTTCATTCTTTATTCTTTTGTACTGCGTTTCTTTACTTTTTTAAGTTTTAGCACTTTGTTCTTCGAACTCTTACATTTCTGATTAAGATTTTTGTGAACAGATTATATATTTTGATGCTGAATCTATGTTTTGAAGTTTTAATAGATAGTTCTAGTATTTTGCACTTTTATAATTTTGTGTTTCTTTAGTATATTATACTTAGAATTTTGATATCTTCATTCTAGGTTTTAGTAGATAAATCTAAGTGTTAACATTTTGTATATGGTACTTTTTACGTTTTTACATTAAGTTTTAACATTTTGCAAATGTATATAACCTTTATTTTGAAAATGTCCTTACTTTTACATCTTTTGTTCCAAGCTTTTCTGGATCAACGTAAGTTTTGATGCTTTGTACTTAGTACTTTTAGATTTTCGTGCTGTTTTAACGTGTTGAACTTGCTATTTTTAAATTTTCATGCTGTTTTTAGTTGATGCACGTAGTACTTTTACTTTTCAAACCATTTTTTTTAGTAGAGGGATTTAACTTTTTGGAGTTTTACATTTCGTACCTTTACATTTTTGTTCTGTTTTAACATCGTGTACTTAATATTTTTACATTTTAAAAGGTGAATATCAGTTTTCACATTTCTTTCACAATTTTAGAGTTAAGTCCTATTTGATGAATCGAAGTTGCAGTTTTGTTATTATACTACTCCAAGTTTTGATGTTTCGTACTTTTTGTATCTAGTACTTTTTACGTTTTTGCTTTTAACAATTTGCAAATGCCTATCACTTTTGTTTTGTAAACTTCAGTAATTTTACATTTCCGTTTTAAGTTTTTCTGGATGAAGTTAAGTTTTAAAATTTTATGATTTGTTACATTTTTAAATTTTAGTTCTAAGAGATTTTGCAGTTTGTATGTAGTGCTTTTATACTGTTTTAATAGATTAATCCTTGTTTGATGCGTTGGCTTTAGTACTTTAACAGTTTCGTTCTGTTTTTTACTAAATAAATGTATATTTGAGGTTCTATGCTTAGTACTTTTACATTTTTGTACCAAGTTTTACTAGATGAATCTAGGTTTTGATGCTTTGTACATAGTGCTTTTACATTTTAGTGTTGCTTTAATATATTATACTTAATATTTTTACATCTTCATTCCGTGTTTTCGTTAATAAATCAAAGTTTTAACATTTCTACACAGTATTTTTATATTTTTGCATTAAGTTTTAACATTTTGCAAGTGGATAACAGTTTTATTTCTGAAAATTTTTGTTTAGATTTACATTTTTTTTTTAATATAACATAAGTTTTTTTTTTTCCTTGGATGAATTCAAGATTAGAAGTTTTATAGTTAGTACATGCTTTGTTGTAGGGCACTGCGTAATCTTCATTTTTTCACTTCTTTAGCATTTTTGTCCTTAGAACTTTTACATTTTTTTTTATAAGATTTCAATGGAGAAATCTATGTTTTTGATACATTATACTTGTTATTTAGTCATTTTTATGATGCTTGAACATTTCGTACTTGGTAATTTTACGACTTCACTCTAAGTTTTAGTTAGATAACTCTAACTTTTTTTACGTTTTGTATTTAGTACTCTTAAATTTTTGTGTTGCTACAATGTATTATACTTAGTATTTCTACATCTTTGTTCAGATTTTTAGTAGATAAATTTAAGTTTTAACATTTTGCAAGTGCATAACACGTTTATTTTGAAAATTTTCTGTTACCTTTTCGTTCTAAGTTTTCCTGTGTTTTAGTAGATGAATATTATTTTTTTTTTTTGTTTTTTACTTAGTACTTTTATTAAGTTTGACACTTTTACTCGTTCTAAATTTTATTAGATACATCTAAGTTTTGATGTTTGCATTTTTGGAAAGTTTACATTTTCATGATGTTTAACATTTTATATTTTTTACGACTTTAGTTGGGATTTTTTTTTTAGATTAATCTAAGTTTTTTAAGTTTCGTACATAAACGATTACATTTTCGTACAAAATTTCACTTGATGAATACGTGATATACTTAGTACTTTTACATTTTCGCGTTGCTTTAGTAGATAAATCAGAGTTTTAACATTTTGTACGTAGTAATTCTTAAGATTTTTGCAGTACGTTTTAACATTTTGCAAGTGTATAACACTTTTATTTTGAAAAGTTTCGCGCTTTTACATCATCATTGTAAGTTTTTCTGATTAAGTTTAAGTTTTGCAGCTTTATACTTACCATTTTCACTTGTTTGTTGTTTTGTACTGAGTGTTTTTAATTTATCAGTTTCAGGATTTTGTTGTTAGAACTTTTACATTTTTGATCAAGATTTCAGTGGACAGATCTATGTTTTGTTGGTTTATACTTGCTATTTTCAAATTTTATGATGTTTTAACAGTTTGTACTTAGTAATTTTACAACTTCAGTCTATGTTTTAGTAGATAAATCAATTTATTTACGTTTTTGTACTTAGTACTTTAACATTTTCTTGCTGCTTTAATATATTTTACTTAGTAATTTTACATCTTCATCCAATGTTTTAGTACATAAGTCTAAATTTTAGCATTTTGTGCGTAGTACTTTTTACATTTTCGCATTAAGTTTTAATGTTTTTCAAGTGCATCACACTTTTGTTTTGAAAAGTTTCGTACTTTTACATTTTTCGTTCTAAGTTTTTCTGGATGAATTTAAGTTTTATACTTAGCATTTGTATCGCAGCTTTATACTTAGCATTTGTACATGTTTTGTTGTTTTGCACTGCATGTTTTTAATTTTTCAGAGTTTTAAGATTTTGTTGTTAGAACTTTTACATTTTTTGATCAAGATTTCAATAGACAAATCTATGTTTTGCTGTTTTTGTACTGCATGTTTTTACTTTTTTCAGAGTTTTAGGATTTTGTTGTTTGAATTTTTACGTTTTTTGATCAAGATTTCTGCAGACAGATCTAAGTCTTTTAAGTTTCGTACGTAAGTTTGACATTTTTATACAAAGCTTCACTTGATGACTACGCTATATCATTAGTACTTTTACATTTCATGCTACTTTACTATTTTATACTTAGTACATTTGATTCAATTACATTTTCATTTTAAGTTTTAACATAACAGTAAAAGTGTTATGCACGTACAGTGCATAACACTTTTACTTTGAAAAGTTCCGTACTTTTACAACTTCGTTCTAAGTTTTTCTGGAAAAATTTAAGTTTTGCAGCCTTATACTTAGCAATTTTACAGGTTTTGCTGTTTTTGTACTGCGTGTTTTCAATTTTTCAGAGTTTTAGGATTTTGCTGTTTGAACTTTTACATTTTTGATCAAGATTTCAGTAGACAAATCTATGTTTTGCTGTTTTTGTGCTGCGTGTTTTTACATTTTTCGGAGTTTTAGGATTTTGTTGTTCAAATTTTTGCGTTTTTTGATCAAGATTTCTGCAGACAGATCTAAGTCTTTTAAGTTTCGTACTTAAGTTTGACATTTTTGTACAAAGTTTCACTTGTTGCTATATACTTATTACTTTGAAAAGTTCCGTACTTTTACAACTTCGTTCTAAGTTTTTCTGGAAAAATTTAAGTTTTGCATCCTTATATACTTAGCAATTTTACAGGTTTGCTGTTTTTGTACTGCGTGTTTTCAATTTTTCAGAGTTTTAGGATTTTGTTGTTTGAACTTTTACATTTTTTGATCAAGATTTCTATAGACAAATCTATGTTTTGCTGCTTTATACTTGATATTTTTACATTTTTATGATGTTTTAACACTTTGTACTTAGTAATTTTACGACTTCAGTCTAAGTTATATCAGATAAATAATTTTTTTTTACGTTTTGTACTTAGTACTTTTACGTTTTTGTGTTGTTTTAATATATTACTCTTAGTAATTTTACATTGTAACGGTGCGAGAGTGGCCGGGAAGCGCCGGGAGTCGAACCAAGATCTTTTTGGTGGTAGCCGCATTCTTTACCGCTTTCCCAAAAGGCGCGCCCCCTGGCAGGAGCAAAGAGGGCTATTTGAAGGACTGACTCGCACCGCTACAACATCATCATTCACTGTTTTAGTAGATAAATCTAAATTATAACATTTTGTACATAGTACTTTTTACGTTTTTGCACTAAGTTTTAACATTTTGCAAGTGCATCATACTTTTGTTTTGAAAATTTCCGAACTTTTACATTCTTTCTTCTAAGTTTTTCTGGATGAATTTAAGTTCTGATGTTGTATATTTTTTATTTCTAGCGTTCATGCTGTTTTGTAGTTTTCGCTCTTAGTGCTTTTACATTTTTTACTTAACTTTTACCAGATGAATTTAGGTTTTGTAATTTTACGTTTCATACTTTCACATTTTCGTTCTGTTTTAACGTCTTGTACTTGCTATTTTGCTATGTTAATTAGGTGAATATAAGTTTTTTCAATTTGTATATATTACTTTTACTTTTTCCGAGTTATGTTTTAGATGAATCTAAGTAACAGTTTTTTATACTACTCTTAACTTTTGGTGTTTTGTACTTTCTTACACTTTTTTGCGTTAAGTTTTCATATTTTGCAAGAGCGTAACACTTTTGTTTTGTAATTTTCCATTTCCGTTCTTTTTTGAATGAGTTTAAGTTTTTAAAGTTTATAGTTGTAAATGATTTGTTCCACGTATTTCTAAGTTTCCTCAGTTTTAGCATTTTGCTCTTAGCACTTTTACGTTTCACATAAAGCTCTTTGCAATAGATTTAAGTTTTGTGATTTAAATTTTTCAAGTTTTACGATTCTATTTCAGTGTTTCTAGTAAAGTTATTATTCTATTTCTTTTTTCAGATTTTCAAATCTCTTTTAGTGAGTTTACATTTACTTTTTAAGTCTCGAATCTTTATTCCACAGCTTAAAGTGTTTCGGATTTTTGATGATTCAGTGTTGAAATTTTAGTTCCAAGTTTCAACCGTATGAATAAGTACTTTTTTTAAAAATTTTCATGCGAAGTTCTAAAATTTTGCAAGTAGAAAATAATTTTGTTTTGCAAGTTCAAACATTTTTATTTAGTAAAATCTTACATTCTCTATTGTTTTACGGAATGAATCCTACTAGTAGCTTCTGCACCAATGAAAAAAAAGGTTGCTAATAGAAGAAAACACTATCAAACATGTTTTCTTGCGAGTAAAAATCATCTCTCATTAACGTATTTTTGTTTTCATTAAGCTGATATTCAACACCATCAAGTAATGTATCCATCATGTACAGTTAAAAATTAAGTACAATGGAGATGCTTTGTATGTGAAAAGGAAAGCGATCTTTGTCAATCGCTTCATTCAATGTAGAAAGAGAAAGTATGCCTACAGGGGTGAAGAGGGGACCTTTTCTTTTCTGTCCGATCATCACAAAGGACCTAAAGCCATAAAAAAAAACCTGCACTATGATTTCAATTTTTTAGCGCAATACAAGTTTGTTCATGTCTTGCAATGCTGCAGGAATTATAACTTTCGGCAAATGTACCCTGAATGTATACATTCTCTTCAACTGTGATGTATACTGCATTCTAATTGGTTAACTTTTAGCTTCTATATTTCTTGAAAGAAAATGCTACAAGGACTGGAAAGTGAAAAGTCGTTTCGCTTTCTACACTTGCTTAGTAAAGATGAATTTTTGCTCTGCTCTTTTTTAAAAGCGTTTCTCAGTTCCTTATACGCTCAACCATGGATTTTTCCGGAATCAATTATCAATCTACTGAATCTCCTGCTAGGGTAAGTTGAATATACCTTTTATCATCACTAATTTGTATTAAAAATATTATTATTATTATTTTTTAATATCATTTAAATGGAATACTTTAATAATTCCCTTTGCATTTAAAGTAATCTCTTTTTAAGCATTAACTTTTTAGCGCTATCATTTTATAATTAATTTTTTGTTAATATGAAATAGTTCCTGCGTGAAAGCTAAGTGAAAACATTAAAAAGATCGAAAAAGAAAAAAAATTTAAGTCTAAAAAATAAAGATATATAAGGAGGTAATTAACAAGATTACATTTAATTCATTATACATTATAATTATTTTTTGTAATATAAAATAGTTCCTGCTTGAATTCTGAGAGAAAACAGTAGAAAAAAAATTAGTTCGAAAATAGTTGCATTTTCTGCTCATAGATGGCGCTGCAATCGACATTACATCAAATCTTAAACTGATACAAAAAGGTGTTGCCATTCGAAAACTATAAATTTTGAAAAAACAACTCAACTCTACTCATAAAAAACGCTTGAGGGCATACAACTCAACTCTTCTCGAAAAACGCCTGAGGGCATGCAACTCAACTGTACTCGATAAATGCCTGAGGGCATACAATTCAACTCTACTCGAAAAATGCCTGGGGACATACAACTCAACTCTACTCGAAAATGCCTGAGGGCATACAACTCAACTCTACTCGAAAAACGCCTGGGGGTATACAACTCACCTCCACTCGACTAACGCCTGAGGGCATGCCTGGGGGCGTTGGCAGGCGGTGGGGCCCCGCCCCCCTGATCCGCGATCCGCCTGCTGATGCAGAACTGTCCTTTTTCACCTACTAGTGGGGTTCCACAAGGTTCAGTTCTAGGGCCAATATTATTTATTATTTTTATTAATGATATTACTCAGAGTATTTCTGGGAACATCAATATTTTTGCTAATGATGTCAAAATCATGGGAATTGTGGACATAGAGGAACAAGTCAATCAGTTTCAAGAGGATTTGAATCAAATTTCTAGGTGGGCAATTAAGTGGGGTATGTCTTTTAATATTGGGAAATGTCAAGTGCTTCATTTTGGTCATGGGAATAAACATGCAACCTATTATTTACAAGGTTCTGTCATTAGGGAAGCAGAAGCAGTTGTTGGTCTAGGAGTATTGATTAGTCATGACTTCAAGTCCAGTCAGCAGTGTAGCATAGTAAGTAACAAAGCTAACAGGATGCATGGGTTTATCAATAAGGCTATTTCGAACAGGTCTAGAGAAGTTGTATTGCCATTATACAGAAGTTTGGTAAGACCTCATTTGGAGTATGCTGTTCAGTTTTGGTCTCCGTACCTAAAAAAGGATATTACCTTATTGGAAATGATTCAAAGGAGGGCTACAAGATTGGTAAGTGGTCTTTCAGACTTAGATTATGAGGTTAGGCTTAAAAGGCTCAATATGCATCGTCTTGAGCAAAGAAGAGTCAGAGGGATATGATTCAGCTGTTTAAATTCATTAAAACGGGAAATCTTGATAGACTACAGCTATGTGCTGAAAGTAGAACCAGAGGTCATTGTTTTAAACTTTTTAAATCTCAGGATAATCTTGAAATTAGGAAAAACTACTACTTCAATAGGGTTGTAGGCAGTTGGAATAGTTTACCGGAAGCGACTGTTAATTGCAGTGGGGTAAAAACTTTTAAGAAAGCTCTTGATGTTCATTGGGGACTGCTAAATTAACTAGGACCAGCCTAGCTGGGTCCTGAGCCTGTTGCTGGTCGTCAATTTTGTATTTGTATTTGTATGAAACGAAAGAATGCCCCACTTTTTAAAAGTAATACAAAACAAGAGCTTAGTGAACGAAAAATAGAGGTTTTTGTTTAAAAACAACACTGCGCAGTGTAGAGTTAAGTAATCTATCATTATCTACTGTTTTGGAAATTGAATTGAAACAAAGGCATCTGAAGTGACTAAATTAGAATGCAGTTTTCATTCAACCTTTATTTAGAAAATGTGAGTGCTTAAGTACTCCTGAGACAAAGTGTGCCACAAGACAACGTATGAGTTGGGATATGGAGCCACTTTTCCTTCCAAATCGGAAAAATATTAACATTGAAAACCTTAATATGAAGTTCAAAAACAAGCATAGTAACTTCCATACGAAGTAATTTTCACAGTGTGAATACAAAACGAATACAGGCAAAAGGCATTATGATAATGTATCGGCTTGAGGTTTATCATGCCGAGTGGTAAAGCAAGGTACTATTGTAAACCTAAATATTTTATTTACAGAATTTACAGCGTTAAAATGTGGGTGTTGGTGGACAGTGAAATTATATGAGGGAAACGTCCTTTCACTCCATCGGTGAAAAGGGTTCTCTCTGATGATTCAACAAGTAAAACTTCGCATTTCCGTTAGTCTAGACCGGCGGAAATCAGCCCGCCCCCTCCACCCTTTTTTTGAGATAAAACTGCAGATGGGTGTGTGCAGCACTTTCTCGGCATCCACACACAGCTATGAGAACGGAAACGAACTTTTGGGACTGGTGGTGTCTCGCAGGTCATAGGTTATTTTGCGACAGAAGGCGAAGTTTCAGGGAATGGAGCAGGGCTTCAAAGGGCCGGATGTCGCTCCGGATGGATACCACCGTTACAATCCAAACTAAAACTGCTTCAGAACACTGCCCTTAAAAAAATAAAAAAGAACGTATTCCAAAGATATTTGGTTTTTAGCAATAAAAATAGACTGTTTGTAAAAAAAGCACGTAATTAAGTTTGGGGTAATTTTCAAAACTTTTACCAAAACAACATTTAGAAATTTTCAAAAATAAAAATTATTGTTTGGTTTATTTTTTAATGCATGCTTGAAAATACTTAATTGTTTAAGATACAATGCTATTCAAGCTTAATTTTTCATACAATCGAAAATCAGGGGGAAATACATCCAGGAAAAATCTCAAGTGTTCAAATGTTTAACATCATGATTGTCAACATCATGTTTCTGGACAACATGACTACATTTTCATAAAGTGGAACGGTGCTTATTTTCCCAAAACCGACATATTCATTAAAATGTGTCCTTTGACTATATTACATTAAAATAACAATTGTTGATTTTTACTGCACGCCCCATGAGTGTTACCTAATACTATATTTTACTATCTTTCACTATTGTAAATGAAATGAAAAAAAAATGTTCTAAAATAATATAATTACGAAAATACATTAGTTTTGAGTATTCCACAAATCCTGGTGGAGAACATTTTTTTCATTGATTTTCTTGTATTTTGGAGCTTTTTAACTAGGTAACACTCATGACAAATGGTATCACTCGTGACTCAAATTGTACACTTTGGTGATAAGAAGGAAAAAGAATGCTATGCTTACCAACAGGAAATGTAAAACAGTAGTATATTGATTTTCATTACTGATTCGGTGGTTGCATAAAATGCTATCAAAGTCTTCATATGAAGTATCCTTCTCCCATCAATTAAGATCCATTTTTCTCAGTTACTCTAAAAAAGTAACCTAAAGCTATCTATCCACAGCATCATATTCTTGGCAGACTCCCGTATTGTGCTTTATTTTGTCCAAAACAATAGATTATCACATAGTTACCAAGTTCACGTTTTGTTTCACAGCCACTAACTCCTGGGTTATCGAGATCAGTGGAAGGCCCTGAAATTTCATTATCATCATCAGTGCTATAAATTGCTATTATGCTTAATTTTCATCTTTAAGCGCAATCTTTTTGGGAGCACTCGCGAAAGCTTCACAATGTTCATTCGTTTTTTTTTTTTACAAAAAGCATGACACATCTTAGCGAAAACATGCTTTATTAATGATCAAAAGTCTTTAAAAAATATTTATTTATTTGTTACTTTAGGTTTCGGGCAAACATGCAAATTTGATTCCGCAAACATTGATTTTATGCAAAGTTTTGTCATGAGTTATATTTTTACGGTTAACACTCATGACTACGGCAGGTAGCACTTATGACAAAACTACACAATACTAATTTTATTCTATAGTAATAATCAACACAGAAGTAACTTTTTCGTTTAAATGAATAAATAATTCATGTTTTCATTATGTCGCAAAGTAGATTCACCTTATCTAATAATTAATTATACAAAGTAAGCATTCATAATGATTGATAAAAATACAGATCTTCATTTGATCTTTTTTTTTTCAAATAATTATTAAATAGTTCAATAAAATACAGCAAAAGCATATGTATTTTGTCGTACTAGTTTAGGAAAAGAGTACTACGCTCCGAAAACTTGTACATGGTGGTTCTATGTATTTTTTAATAACAAAATTAAACCAGGAAACACTCATGACACAGTTCTGGTACAGAATTCAACCTTTCATAACCGACACTTAATATTATGTTTTTTCTTTTGAAATGTCAACAGGTGCTAGATAATCACATGTAGTATTTGTAACGTTTATTTATTTATATGAATTATGTAAATTAGTTTTTGATTATGTAAATTAGTTGTAATTAAGAAATTGGGCTTATGACAGCCATAAAACTCTTGGATTCATGTCAACCTTTCTTTTTCTACATGATGTTACAAACCCTAAAATGACTACAACTCTTAATGAACACGTAAAAAATAGCTTAATTACGAAGAATATGACTGATTTTTTCTTAAAAATTAATGCAAAGAATAATTAACAGATCTAAGAGAGCCAGGACACCGCTCGGCGTACTTTTTGAAAATGACCCTTCTGAATTATAAATGACATTTGCATGGGGTGTCTGTAGGTTCCCTGGTCTAAAATCATACGTTGCGTCTTATTTACATAGAAAAACATTGATTTAGTGATTTTCGTAGCATTTTGTATGATAATCTAAAGTGCTAAAATTGGGGATTACAAATCTTGTTTTAGGTAAATAATGTAGCATATTGTGCCTATAACATGATGAATAAATACAGTTCAATCAAAAAATACTTATAGAAGACCAAACAATTGAACCCATTATATATATTCGGTTTAATGGAGTAGGAGACGGAGAGGTGTGGTTGTGGAATGAACTACTTCATAATGAATGGAAAATGATAAATAGTTGCTGTGAAATAAACTAATCCGCTTATTTTATCGAAAATGGGATTGGAATTGAAATTAGAAATATTATCTGTTTCGGATTTGATTATTGAACTCACGGTTAATTTTAGTGAAATAATGAAAGATAGATCTTCTGTTACATTATGTTTATAAAAGAATAAGAGTTTCATGTCACTATCATCATAAAAATATACGCTACACAAAAAATATTGCATGTAACAGCGATAGTTTTAAGATTTGCAGCAGAAATTTGTCTGATTGTATAATAGCAGAGTATATATTCCTCGGATTATGTACCTCGATTTACTTGTTCTACCAGTTTTAATTTTAAAAACAGTGTTTCGTTTTATAAAAGCAGTTTTCTTACAATTTAAGGTTGATTCATTCTTTAACCCCTTGCAGCACGAGTGTTTTTCAGAAAAACTGGTAAAGAATGATCGAATTTTTTTTTTTGACAGAAAATGAATATATAGGTATAGTATCGATTGTTTTTGGCAAGTTCAGTTGTAGGGAGGGACTAGAGAACTCGGGGTGGGGTAAAAGTTATGTAAAAAAAAAATATTATACAAACAAATTGCAAACGGATCTCAGACGGGCATCTATATATATAAAATGAACTTTTGACGTTGTGGCTGCGCGCTCTACAGCAAAATGTACGCAACGTACGATTACAAAAAATTGCACAAAATTCTATTATGGCCTGATGCTTTGCAAGACGAAGCCGTTTTTTTGAAATTCGACCTAATATATTTTTTAATTTAATAATTAACTATTAATCTTCCAGTATTTTCTTTACTTCTTACGAGCTGTTTGAAGTGAAGTGGATTAGAAATTCCGCGGTTGAATGTAAACAAAACATCGTTTGAGCCATGAGGCGAGGGCGAGGGCCTTGCATGTAACGAAAATCAGTGTTTTAACTGACCCATTTTGAAAAGTATTTTGAGATTTGATCGATTATTTTAATGAAATTTATTTTTAGAGGGGAGGGGATTATTAACCTATATACTTTGTTTTAAATTGATGGTGCATACTTTTTCCCAAAATTTTGTCTGAAGTTCCGATTTTTTTTTTTGCTCAGAATCGCCCATGGTTTACTGGAGAGGTGAAAAATTTCTTTTTGATAGGTGATTTTCTTTCTTAAATGTTTTTGGGCCTACTTAAACAATATATATCGATTTCAACTGTTATTATTCAATTAAGTGACTCGCCCAACCAGTTTAATTCAACTGGGCTAAAAAATTTAATATGTTAACAGATTATTGAACTTATTAGTATCATAGTATCATAAAAATAATATCCATTAAATGCAAAAAACAAGTAGCAAACAACTTTCACTCGATCGATGAAGAATTTAATTTTCCTTTTGAACATGTTGATGGGGGCATTGCTTTAGTGATGAATTTATAGGGGCGGAGGGTTGCAACCTCCCATGATACACACATTCAAAATATAATAAGTACGTTGTTTTTAAATAAAGAATTAAAAAAATAGTTGAGGCATTATGTAAATTTGTAATGTTTGCTTAATGTTTTGTGATTACTTAAATATTCATTATTATTTTTTAATATACTCACTCGAGTAAATGTGCATCGTTCACATAATTTTTAAGACTTCGCCTTTCATCATTTGTATTAAAAAGTATAACATTTATAACAGTTTCAAGAATTCATCATTTATCGTTATTCTATCATATTAGATGTGAAAAGTTTTCATATCTACAGTGAAACCCCGATTTAACATCCCACGAATCTACGTTTTTCCCGCATGTTACGTTTTTATCATCAGGTCCCAGTTTTTCTGTATCCTAATTGATGTTAAAATATCCCGGGTTCTAAGTTTGTTATTTATCGAATTCCCCGTATTTTATGTTTTCCCTCGAAAATGGAAAAAGAAAAAAGTGTTCTAAAATTAGAAATATTTTTCCTTTTGTGCTTTTTTTAAAGCTTTAAGCACTTTGTTAAAAGTTAATTATTACTCTCTCACAAAATAAATCACAATCGAGGATTGTTTTTGTTTCCAAGAAATTTCAAAAAAGGGCTGTTCGAGTTTATCAAGGCATGAGAAAGTTCGTTTGTTTCCAGTATGGAACTGGAGAAGTTCGTTCTTTTTGCCATTTTATAAACCAACAAAGCTCCAACACTTCGAGTCTAAAGAAGATTTCGTTAGCAGTCACTATTACGTGCTATCAGAGGCGTAGAGAAAGGGGGGGGGGAGGGGCAAGGAGGGACAGCTGTCCCTGGGCGCAGCGTCAAAGGGCGCCAAATTAATGTAAATTTATTTTATTTTTAAATGCGAAAAGAAAATTATTTGAACTGAAAAGGTGTGAATATGTTCGACAAAAAAGTGGGAGCATTGCAAATTATATCGAGAATGACCAAGGTAGCGCAGGAGTGCGTGCAAAATTTCCTTAAAAGGCTGAAAAAACTTTCGAGTTATAGTTGGGATGTTTTCTATGGATTGGACCCATGATGACTCTCTAGGAAGGTCTAGGGGGCATTTTCTTTGAGCAGCAGATTAAAAAGAACCGGACGCCCAGAAAACTCAGGAAAGGTCACTTGAGAAAGAAGAAAAACAAATAATTTTGCGAAGCCAAAGTGTTCCATTTTGCCCTTCAAAGTGAATGGTCGCTAATAAAAATGCAAGTTAAAAGGTCTGCTTTTTAGTTTTATTTGTCATTTAGGAAGCATAAAAGTTTTTTAATTCCCTACCAGGGGCGCGGAGTGAGGGGGGGGGGGCGCAAAATCTTCAGTTGTCCCCGGGCGCTGAAAACCCTAGCTACGCCTCTGTGTGCTATGTACTGTACTCTTATTGGACGGAACCGCATATAGTGGACATTTTACAAATAGTGGAAAATATTTTCTTTCCCATAAGGACTAGGAAAAAAACTTGCAAAGCATTTCAATACTGGAAGATTCAGCATTCACTTTCAACTCCATAACTAAAAAACAATCCACTATTACAGATTATTTTCAACCTAAATTCCAGAATTCGTAATTAAATGCGTTAAAATGGTATGTATTCGAAAATATAGAAATTATACTTTTTGAAAGAGTTGAAATCTGCCATTCATCATTTGTAGCATAAAAGGAAGCGTTCCCAACAATTTCAACAATTCATCATTTGTAACAAAATTTAAATCGTTAGTCTAGCAGTTTCATTGAAAATGCCTCACCTACCTATAAGAAAGTGTTGTTTACAGAGTCAAAATCAGAGCCAGAGAGAAAACTTTCACCACTGAATTGGCCAAGAGACACCACTAGATAAAAAAATATGACTTAAGCATATTAAAAATATGTATGTTCGTGTCGGAACATCACCTCGATTACCATTTTTGTGGCATTGAATGCTGTAAAAAAAAGAGCAATATTCCATGTTCTGCTCATAACTAAGCAAGTGTCCATTGCATTAACATTATGAACTGTAGGTAGGATTCCGCGATAAGACTAAAATTTTCTTTGCACTTTTAGTGTACTAATTTAGTAACAGATTCTTTTTCAGCTTTGAACCATAAAATTTCCCTTTTCAGCATTCACATTCACTTTCGAATTTACTTTTGTCAAGATATGTCTCTTAAGCGATGCATATCAGAAATTGACGTGATACTCCAAAAGCAAATTTATAGGCAGGATATTCCTATTATCCGCTACTAAAGAAATGTCTTTGGCGTAGCTAAGTGGGGGCGGACCGCCCCGGTAGTCACCCATTCAGGGTTGACAACCAGCCCCGACGGAGAAAAAAATGAACCTTTAAAAGCTCCCTAGAATAAAACAAATACTTAAAATGGGAGAAAAAAATATCCAATTTAATTTTCTATTTTTGAGCAAAGTGTTTCCTTTAAAAAATATTCACAATGTTTTTAACCGCTAATCATAACCAGTGCCCTCAACAAATACTTTAAATATTATGAGGCTCTTGATGCAAATGGAGTTCTTCTTTTCCAAAACTACAATTTTTTTAACAAAAAATTATTATATTTCATTAAAACGCGTACTTCACAGTTTACATGATTTTTTTTTTTTTGGATGGGGAAGATGTAATCTTTTCTACTGGGTGACACCCATGCTAGATACTCCACTGCATTCCACACAATTTTCACTATCAACATACTTCCCATACAGCTGCCACTGATTTTTTTTTTATTTCATCAACTTGCTGACATATACGTAGTCCAGCATCTCTTTGCTGCAGCTTTTGCTTTTCTTGAATAGGCTATGAATGATCAGTAACTGTTAGATTTTTCAGATGATCTTTATTAAATGACTTTGCCTGATCAATTTATCAATTCCCCATTTAGAGACTACTTTAATTTGTGGCAATTAAAATTTCATATTTACAATTATATAAATTCATTTCTCTGATTTGATTACAAAATGTATGTTTATGTATAAAGCTACTAATACATTTATTTTTTTTATTTTTTATAACAATTTACTCTTTTTATTGGTTTAAATAAACATTTATGAAATAACAGTTATATTTTTGAATTCAGACTCAGAAAGAATGTACTGCTATTTATCAGAGTCAGAGTAAAAATAAAGCTATGTAAAAGTTTTGATGATATAATAAAGATAAATATGCCACATGATACAAATATAGATCAATAAATATAGGTTATTAGTGATAGATTGAAAAAAAAATTATACCTAAGTCAAGGTAGATATACATTTGTGGAAAAATACAGCCTGAAATAAGTTTTTATCGGCTCAGAAGTGACTTAAAAGGTCGCCTTCGGTGACTTGATTGGGACAAAAAACAAGTTGCGCCGTAGGCTCCGCTATTTTAACATTGCACGGGCAACGCCGTTGCGGGTACCGCTAGTTAGAAATAAAATAACGCGAGATACAAGATCGCCCATGTGGGACACGGGCATGTGCAAATTTGCCGGTAACTTTCGCCCGTGACAGACACGGGCAAATGCATTAAGGGGTTAAAGCAGTGTGCGTGTGTTTCTGGTCCTCACCTTTTTTCTTTCTGCAAACCCCCTCTAAAATCCCAAACAAAATGACAAGCCGTTTCCGTAGTCCTTAGTACTATGAGAAAGACATGTAGACTATATGAAAACAATAAAATTTGCCAGTTTCAAACAATATAAATAATGCACGAGTTCAAAACAAAATAAATAATATTACCAAGTAAACTATCTATCAGATTATTAAGGGTGATATATTTCAGTAATGATCGACCGATGTTCCGTTCCATGAAATTGAAGATGAAAAGGATTAGTTAAATGAAGTAATCATTCACGCGTAATTCCAACCCATAATATAATACTTATTCAATTCATGCTAAGATCTCAGCTTTGACGTAATCTTAAGGCCACCAAGCTATCTCAGGAAGTACCAGGGCTTGAAACGAGTTAATAGTATGAAAATTGTTTAAAATAAATACGTCGTGCTCGTAACTTGAGCTTGCTTTTCATTCACATAGTGTTGGAGTAATCGGTATGCAAAGCATTGTATAAATATGTTGGACTATCAAACAAATAATTTGAAATGAAATTTCCCTATACCTTTGCTCTTATGATTAAAACGCATTCTTGCCGAACTGCACACTTTAATTTAAATCATACTTCTATAAGTAATACAGTTCAATGGTTATATCAAAAGTAAATCGTTTGAAGCTTTCTGTTTTCTGAGAAAAATTAATCAATTTCTTACTTTTTGTCTGCGAACTACTTAATTTCGATTTAATTTTCCTAACTTTTTTTTTATTTCTTGAAAGAAAAAATCTAAAAATATATTCAGAATTTTACAGTTTTGTCTTTTTATGGGGGCTAAAAGTATTTTTTTGTAAAAATAACAATTTGGTTTTATCCCGTAGGTAATAACGTTAACATTCTTTAAATTGCTTAAAACTTCCCTTACAATAATTAAATCAAAAATTATTTTCTGTCATGCTCTACGTGAAAAGTTGCTTGCTGTTTGTTTCAAGCAAATCCTCGTAATAAATCGTGGTCTGGATATAATTCAATTTTTCGAAAAAATTCTTAATGTTCGTTCTTTTTTCTTTAAGCCTTTGGATACATTTGACAAGTGATACTCGTCATCTGCTTACTTGGACAAAGTTACGGTGGACAAGTCTGACTCGTCATCTGAATTTAAGAAGGAGGCGTTGATGTTTGCGACACCCCCGTAACCCAGGTCACCATCTCAGTGCGAAAGCAATCCTGAGTCCTCGGCTAACTGGTAGGGATCTGGTGGAGAAAAACAGGTGGTAGCCTAGTTAGAATGTCGGACTTCCAATCGGAACGTCGCGATATGATCAGCGTTTGATACCCGCTGAAGACTCACCATGTACACTTGGGATACGTGCATGCAAAATCCGTGGACCCCACTACCCCCCCCCCCTACATCGCCTCCGGGGCAGGGCATCCCTAAGGCCTATTGCGAACAGAGAAGAAGGTGGGAGTAAAAACAATGCTTTTCACTTTGAATGCCTAGAGAATTAAGCTATTTATGTAACATTCAACGGATTTCGTGTTTCTCCAGAATTGTATTCAATTATTTAATGGTAATAGCGAAATTATTCTTATATTTTGGGAAATAAGTCACATACATTAATAAATTGGATCCTATTCGTGGAGTTTAAACAAACACAACATTTTGAAATTATTAAAAAGTATTTTTAATTAGAAAGGATATATGTTCCCCCTGTAGATTAAAAAACATTTAAACCAAATAGTTCTTATGGGACAACTTAAGATCACAAGATATTACGTCAATACCAATCAATAATTAATAAAAGACAGATGCTTACCTGAAGCTAAATTAAAAGATAAGTCTAATTTTATCAAAAATTTAAATTCATCACAAATTAAAGCATTTTAATAAAGCAGTCACGAGTAGAAAGTTCTGGCAATTTCATTTTGAAAGTTTAGAAATCAATTATAAATCCAGTTTCACACTTTACACTTACAACTAAGCAAATGTTATTATAGGTAGATTACAGATTTTCTAATTGTGTTGGTGTAATGTTGTTGTCTTTCGCAATAATATAAGGTTTTTAGAACAAAAAAACTGAACTTTAATCATCTTGATAGTGATATAGGAGTAAATATTTAAACAGTGTCAGAAATGATTAGACCAATGTTAGGATTAGTTAGACTAATGAAGGAAATTGTGAATTTGGTCGATCCCTGAAATTTTTGAAACCTAAAAAAAGATAATAATAACGACAACTGAACAAATATTTTTACACAAACATTTAAATGGATTAGTGGGGAAGATTATTTAAGTTATTTTTGTTTCATTCTATTTATTTATTTTGGGAAAATAAGAAAGCTGTCAAATATATTAGCGCTATATTTTTTTAATATTTAAAGTATAGAAGAAAGTATCAGTTTTGTATAATTTTATAATTTTAAACAAATTTAAACGTGCTGAGCTAACTCAATTTTTACCTTTTTAGGAAAATATATATCTCTCTCTGTATATATATATATATATATATATATCGATGGACATTGTTTTTGGGCACGCTAACTCAAACATAAACGTAGCATCGAACGAAACTTAATAGAAACATAGAGCTTGATGGAAGCTGGTGCGGATTAAACTTTTGGCGCAAATCGAGCTCTAAATTTGTTGGCGCAATCGAATCGTTCATTTTATATATTGCTGTGACGGTCAGTGAGTAATGATATATACCAAGATACGAACAAGTTGCACGAGACTTGTTACGAACGTTTATTTAGAATCTTGTTGCTTTTGATTAAAGTAAGCTTAACTAAGGCTTTACTTTCTGCTTACTTAGCAGATGGTACAAAGGCAACGCATTTATTATCCATATAAAATATATTGCATTGAAAATCTGCAGGATATTGCCGAAGTTTGACTTAAAAATAAAACAGAATAATAAAAAGATACTGATTAAGCCCTATCCAGATATGATTTGGAGACGTGCAAATATCAGAAACTGTTAAAAACGCTTGTTGATTTTATGCCAGAATGTGTGTAAGTGGGAATAAAGTTCAAGATGATATATTACCTATTAAAACAATCTGATTGTATCATTTTATGGTTTATGCAGAGGGGTCCAAAAGATGTATAAATAAGTTGACAGTGAATATCTTTATTTTAATCATAAATTTTTAAATTTTAATGAACTGTTACAAGATTTTCAATATATATTGTAAAATGTAGTTACAATTACATTTGTTCAAAGTGACCCCTGTTCTGAGTAGGTTCAAAGTGACCCCTGTCCTGAGTAGGTTCACTGGCAATGAGTGTATACATTTTTGGACCCCTCTGTATTCTTTGTCTTTTACTAATAAATGTTGTTTTTCAACTTATTACTTAAAATTACATTAATTTGCACAATACCGCCCAAAAAAATTTATAACTAATTTAATGTAAATGTATTATTCAATTTTATAACAAAAAAAAAAAATGTATATCAATGACTAAAACACACGCATGCATAACATCATTATAAACACTATTCAAAATGCAACATAATTTACTCTCATATTAATAAAATGAAGAAAATCTTCCACTTCCTCAACTTTTTCACAGAAAAAAATTAATCTTGATCGAAGAACATAAGTGATCCTTTACAGTTCCTCTGTTTTAACCATTGTGTTTAATAGACTTTGAAATAACTACATTATCTTCTTACTTTGGGATTCATTGAGCATTTATCGAAAATGCAACTTCTGTAACACATTTCTGTCGAAATGTGGATTAGAAATAAAATACATAGATAAGTAAAAGGAAGGTCTCTTAGAGTAAGAAAAATCCAATTCCCCAGTCTAGTTCAAAATGCACATCACTAATTCTAAAAATTACGTTGGAAATATCTTCTAGTACAACATTCCGCTTTCTTCTTTTTTTACTGCAGAAAGAGCGCAAAAAAGTGATAATGCAACTTGAAAGAATTTTAGCTAAGAGGATTAGATTTTGAGCTCGAACGAAGAAGTGCTTTAAAGTTTCATCATTTTTTGATAAAAGTATTTTTTGCTATTTAACGAAAGGTATGTATCAGATATTTATTCCTATAAAAATAACATAGGAATAGTTATTTTCTTGACATTATTCCTTTATGTATGGTTTTATCTAATAGTTTACAAGTTAACGAATAGCTTAATAAATTTATTGCTGTTGTAAAGAATGAATTCGTTAGGCTGGGGGAGGATTATTTACTATAACTTTTTTTAATAGGATTTTTATTTATTTAATACCTTAGTTTCTGTAAATGCTTTTATTCTTATAAAGTAGTTTCTGGCAACCTTTTGGAGGGGTGCGGGGATGTTATAAGCTATTTGTTTAAATGTTTCAACAATGGGCTTTGTAAATCTGAAGAAAAAAATATTTGTTTTCTCCTAGTTCAACTATCAATGTTCGAAGCACGTCTCTGTTATTAACTTTTTTTCCTTGCATTCGAAAGATTTCGGTGAGGCCATCTCATTTATGTATTTTATTTTTTGATTTTCACAATTTTTTGTTTAATTTTGGACAATTCAAAAAATCTTAACATTAGTGGTATTGAGGAAATATGGAGCGCAAATAATTTAAACCCTGGACATAAAGTCTAAGTTTCTTTGAACAAGCTCATTTGAAGGACGTGAAATATTTTTTGATTTAAACAATTTTTGCTCAATTTTGAGCAGTTAAAAAAAAAAAAAAATATTACCGCCTACGGGGTTATTTCAATCCTATATAAATCCTGATCAAACGGGCGTATTTGCTTGAAACAATACTTAATCGGAAGGATCTTATGGCATAAAGCATGTAGATACAAAATTCAACCAGAACTAAACGAGCCTATTTTCCTATGAGATTTTTTGATCTGGGTTTTTAAGGATATTTCTGAACGCATGAATAAATGAATGAGTGAGTGAATAAATGTGCATTAACCGTTGAAAAAATGTGTTTGAAGTAATTAAGAACTAAATCTGAATGAGAAAGAAAGAGATAGCCCAGATGCAGAACCCAGTCAAACTAATACGGGAAACCTTAATCGTCAATGAGTAATTAAAATGATATACGCTACATTTCGTGCATTTATTCCACTACTGTCTGATATTTTGACGTACTACTATTATTTTAACTAATTTGTAACTGCCATCCCTGCTTCTCTCCATGCCATATTTACATGATTATCATGTCACGATTATTGTAATTTTATTCTATATTGCTATTTTTGTTGCAATAACCTAACAAATAACTGTCTTTTACCTACTGATGACCAGAACACCATGATGACAAGCTGACAGCTTTAAATTTACTTGTTTCAATTTCTCTGATTTCAGTGTGCAATTTACATCATATATAGTTGGTATGTCATACACTACTTAATCAGGGGCGGCGTACAAATTAACAAGCAGTCTAGTTTTATTTTAGTCAATGGTACAAACTTTTTTTTTTCTTTTCAATCTCCAACTAGTTCACCCGTAGGTTACGTGCAACAGTTCTTGTACATTTCTTTGTTTTTCTTCTAGAAGCTTCGAAATAGCAATTTTAATATCATTCAATCGGCTTTCAATTCCCTCCGTTAGTAATAATGGTAATAGAAAAAGAAAATATTTTTGCAAAACTTCTTATACATCCACAAAAATATTTTGTAGCTCGTCATGCGTCTCTTTGAAAGTGTTTCTGATACTTCGATATAGCTGCTTTGCTGCTAATAGTAGCATCAAAGCAAACTACTACTTGGCTGCCAGTCATTTGTCAAATGTTTTTCTGCATTTTCGACTTCATAAATGAATGAATAAAAGTAATATATATATTACTTTTGTGAATTGTTTATTAACAATGCTGTGTGAAATACTTGTAATAAATATATTTCCTTTTATTTCTCATCTCACACTTCTACTTAGATAGCATTTGTTTTAGTGAGTTATACCGGTGTTTTTTAAATTTTGCCGCATATTTCGAAAAAACCCTCTAGACATTTTTTTTCGTAATGTTGAAATGAGTTTATTCGACTGAAGTACAATCAGCGAGAAAATATGTTTTTTTTTTTTTTTCAATAGTACTAGTTTTTCAACTAAAAAATACTAGTATATTCAACGTAAACGATCTACTTTGTTCTTATATAATTTTTATTTGTGTCATAAAATTATTCCGTGTATTTGTTGCTAGTCTTTTGTTACAAAAGTTATGAATTTTAAGAGGCAGTTTGTTTCAGGTAGGCTCAGAAGTTGACATTTTTGGATTCGCCGAAAGTTTTAGGGTATGTTCTTTATGTAAAATTATTAGAGGCGAGTTTTTTGCTTCTCCATTTTTTTCCTTAATGCTTTGAAAGGTCAGCGTTGAAGTTTGTTAAAGCATTTCAATTTACATACTATTTGCGGCAAGAGTGCACTATGGCACTGACAATTAAGGTTAGAGATCATTTAAGCTTGTTCAAAAAAAAAAAGAATTATATGCAACTTTGTCCGTCGAAATCTTCTTGCGTCAACCCATGAACCACTAAAGCATACATTTCAGTAAAAATGTACCAAAGAATAGCGTTTAGAAAGAGTAAGATATTTGTAGTAGACGTTTGGCACACATAAATATTTGACTCAGAAATTGAGGAAAACACAAAATAGCATGATTTTTTACTGCTTGCACCAAAAGCGACAAAGGTATAATCCGTGTCGATTCAGGCAGGGGGGTACCTTCATAGTCTCAGAAGTTTTTGAATTTCACATATGTTAAAATATAGAACTATATGAGTTATAGGTATGTTTTTGTTTTGCTCAAAAAAAATTCCTGGCCCAAGATACAGGCCGCCAAAGATGGCGACTTCGGGGCAATTTCTCACTTGCGATTTTCGACAAAAACTTTCAAGTGCTCTATTTCCTGAACTGTCATAATTATATTAATTTAATTTTCTTAATAAATATTAGAAACATATCCCCGCTTCCCACAAAATAAATTTAGCAGTATACAAACAGGCAGACATACATTGCCCAATCTTATTGCCCGCTATTTTAAAATATTTATTGATTTCCTTTATTTTTTAAAATATCATTTTCTCATTTTTTCATAGCTAGAGTTCAAATCTATTAGTTGTTAATTTTAATACATGTGTTATTCAGTAAAACATAGCTTTTGAAATTTGATTTTCATATCTTGCTATTGATGTTAAGAAAAACAAATGAGGGACACTATTAGGGGGGGACCAA
The DNA here is from genome assembly GCA_038502835.1 of Octonoba sinensis. Lineage (NCBI taxonomy): Eukaryota > Metazoa > Arthropoda > Arachnida > Araneae > Uloboridae > Octonoba > Octonoba sinensis. Next base: position 4,727,760 of record CM076598.1, on the reverse strand, counting down.
TTTAGGATTCAATCACTTTGCATTTTTCTTCCTTTTCTTTCATAAGGAAGTTAACAGAAACAGAGCACACCACTAATTGCTTTATCTATAACTTACGACATAATTTTGTTAAATGGTATGTTTTGGAACATGTCCATATATTGTAAGCTTTAATATGTTTTTGGTTGGAATATATTAGTGTTTTTTCCCCTCTTTTTCTTTTTTGAAAAAATATTTCTAATATTTATCAGGCTGTATATAATTTAAAGTAGATGATTTTTAAAAAAAATCATTGATTTAACTCAATAGTTCCAACAAAATCAAATCAAACAAAATGTTAAAAAATTTATTACTAATTTGAGTTAGCATTATGAGTTGTGAGGTATGGGGACAATAAACATCTTCTCAATTCAAAACAAGAAAAAATAATTTCATTAATTATGTTGTCCTGATAGTAACGAAATGGCATTCCTCTTACCTTCAAAGGTACAATGGAATTTAATACATCGTTCCATAAAAAGTTACATAAGAAATTGGCTAATTTTTATGCAGGTATTTAAAGAAGGAAGTAGAAATTTAATAGAGAAATAAATATCAAAATATTTTCAATATGGCAATGGAACAGAATATTGAGGAACTGCCTAATCATTTAAAACCAATATTAACTGCTTTAAATAATTTGAAGAAGATAACTAAATTAGCCGAAGCTGTTACAAGTATTCAGAAAAAGCTATAAAATAACCTAAATCAGCAAGACAAAGTAACTATACAATACCTTTTTCAAAAAAATGTGAACATGCATTGACAACTTTCTTTCTTTTTTTTAACGATCTCGAACCCCAAAATATAAAATAAGAGGTTTAAGAGCCAATTAAATTTGGTTAAAGAAAACACTGAACTATGAAGTAATGGCTTGAAGTTCATTATTTGTGCACTTCCTTTTTGTGGAATTTAATTTGAAAAAGAAATTGCAGTTTATGTCAACATTTGAGTGTGGGAAATTGTAACTGCTGTAAAAGAATTCATGGGTAATAAACAACGAAAAATAATTCAGATGCTCATTTCAGCAGCAATTGAAATAAAGTTTTCTACATTTGGATTTGTTCACAACAAGCTCAAAAAATAACCCTTGGGGTAGAAAAGACAGTCAAACTTGTTTTCTTTTTTCAAATTACTTGATGGCAAATGGAATCAAGAAAATACCTAACTGTATGTGTTATAAAAAAAATTTAATTATTAATCAATTTGTGATTATGAATAAATGATATACATAAATAATTTTATTGGTTGTTATACATATATTTACGTTACTTGCTAACAATCTGGCGAATGTGCAGTAATTATTTTTTCTTACACATGCGCATTGGGTTGAAAGAACAGTGTCTTGCATTTATTTTTCTAAATTTTTAGCATAAATATACACTTTTCAATGTAAAATTCTTATTTTCACTTATATAAATATTATATTCATTGCATTTTACTCAGAATGTCAATCTTAAGTTATAGTTATGGTTATGATGAGCAATCTGGTTTTAAATTTAAAAAAAACTTTTTTTTAAATTAAAAAAAAGTCATGATTTTTTCGCGCTAATATGATTTATTAAGAATTAAATGCTATGTCAAAGAAAATTAAATTACTATAATTTTGACTTAATGAGACCAATATATGACTATGTTGTTAACAAAACTGATGAAATATATGCCAAAATCTTAAATTGTTTGTAAAAACCGTTAAACGCAAAAGTGGAAGCTCTCCCTTTCAGGGAATGTAGTACTTAATGGTACTAACCAACAGTGAAAAAATAAAAAATTTTGAGATTGTCTTTTTTGAGAAAAAAAAAAAAAAGATTTTTGTAAAAAATTTAAAAGGCTGCCGCAAAAAAAGTTGAATAGATATTTTAAAATTTAGCCTTTTATCTTAAACAGAATATAGTTATCTTTCAAATTAAAAAAAACGCATCAAAATATCTTGCACCGTTGAAGAAATAGAGCACTTGAAAGTTTTTGTCAAAAATCGCAAGTGAGAAATTGCGCCGAAGGCGCCATCCTTGGCGACCTGTATCTCGGGCCAGGAATTTTTTTGAGCAAAACAAAAACATACCTATAACTCACATAGTTCTATGTTTTAACAAATGTGAAATTCAAAACTTCTGAGACTATGAAGGTAAGATTTTATTTTACCTGCCAGAATTGAAACGGACTCTGCCCAAAGTATGAAACTAGCTGTAGAAGAAGCCTTTCATATAGTCGAAACACATTCAATTCACTGAGCTATGGCAATTTATTCAACCAGCTATTATCTTTGCTAAACGAGTGCTTTGTGGCACTTGTTAAAAAATGCCGAAAACATTTATTTTGATATTTATTATTGTTAAATGCATAAATATTATATTAGGCTTTCTTTAGCTTCTACAATTTTGACTAACCTCTGACCTTCAGGACAAGAGTCAACCATAACTATTTATGTCTTAAAAGTTACTGTAGATGTAGTAAAACGCAAAATAATTGTGAGTGCTATACCTCACTCTTTGCGCAAGGAGTATTAGCTTATGTAAATTGGTGTGTTTTTCATAGAAAAAGGAGCAAACTTTAATTCTGACCTACCAAAACTTTAAGAAAAATATTTTTTGTTTTGAAAAAAAATAACAGACAATCAAACGCGTGTCTAATAATTTTACATAAAGAACATTACCTGAAAATCTCAGAGAAATCAAAAATGTCAATTTGGTATTTCCGAGCCTGCCTGACTCTTAAAAAACTCACCCTTAAACCCAAATCGGTAGTTTTGTTATAGAGCATAATATTTTACATTCTTGAAAGCTTTTGTCATTCAAAGAATTTTCTCCTACCGTGATGATCTTTTTCAGTTGAAGCAGACCTTTTAAATTACTAATGTAAAATGGCTGTTTCGCATAAGTTAAAGAAATACAAAGGAAGGCTTACGTTTGCTAATTATTTCCTTTAAATGACTCGGTCCTTTAAGCCTCAAGAGTATTCATGCAATAAATTGCTCTTTTTATAATAAAATATATTTATTTTACTACCATTTACATTTCTTTCTTTATGTTTGTTAAAATTTCAAGATTTTTTTTTTTTTTGGGGGGGGGGGGGGGGGAGGGGGATTTTTAACCCTGCAGACAATTTTATTTAAATTCGTGCACAATTTTTATTTAAGGTATTCATTGATGCACTTAAGAGGTTTTTTTTAATGCATTTGCATTATTTTTGTAATATTTATTTCGAGACATTATTTCTTTATTTAGTTATTTAAATATGTGTAATGTATAATTTCAGAGAATAATTAAATTCATTTTGTTCAAGAAAACAGAAGTTAATAAAGACATTTTGTTATTTAAAACTATGAAACAGAATAGAGCTGGTAATTCAATTAGTTATATTAAAACTATCCATTTAAGTTTTCCACCACAAAACTATAAAACTCCAGGATACGTAAGAATAAAATGTAAACTTCCATAAATCTTAATTTACTGAATATCATTCATTTATCTTTTACACTATGTTTCAGCAAAATGTTCTTCTGGTAGTATTACTTTCCATATAAAACTAGGAGAAATTTTGTTATGATAGTAACAAGCAAACATTCATTTGCTAACCAAGCTACCAAGTCATATTGAGTGCAATACTTGTTCAGATAATATATATGTAATATGGAAAAATCCTTTGTATCCTTTGTCAGGCTGTGATATGGAGAAGTCCTTTGTCTCCTTTGTCTGGCTTTTTCCATATTAAACTTGACAACTCAGGGTTGTCTCACTCATAAATTTCTCTAACGCGTTACCATATATGGTCATGCCTAAGCTCAAGTTGGTTTCCCTCATTAATTCCCTCCAGACTATTTTTTTCCCCGTAGACTTAGGCCAGCCCCTGTCTACGGCATTAAAGCCAATAATATATTTTATTTTCCATATGGCCCTCCTATTTAAACCACGTGCTATCACGTGGTGTAGGGAATGTTCTCTGCAGTCTAAGAGATTTTCCCCCATATAAATACGACTGCCCGAACGAAAATCGGGCTTCTTGCTTCTTGAAACGTGCTGATGACTTCATGTCCTTCGTTCCAACAATATTAATGTTATGATATTTGTGTGTTAAAGTTTACCAATAAAGAATTGCAACGAAACCCTGTGCCTCGTCTTACATGGGTTTTAGCGGCCACAGCTGTAGAAGATAGAACGGGACAGCCGTTCTTACAAGCCGGTAGGATTTATGTTCCTATCCGGGCTCCTGCAGAAAAAAAAAACAATCGAAGAAAAGCAATACTAAATCTGAAATGTGCCGCGACGTCGTAGCAGCGTGGATCATCTTTCTAGACGGTTCAATGAACCGATGTGCGCTCCTTTTCCGAGTGGGGAGAAGCTCGCCCCCGTTGTGGCTTTTAGAAGCGAAGAGTGTTTGCGTTCTGCGGAGTGATTAAACGAAAGGGTCGTTATGTTGTGGTGCTTTAGAATTGAAATTATTTTCATGTGCTAAAGGGAATTTGGATAGAGTCATTTTTAATGTGTTATTCCAAAATGGTATTATTTCGAATTTTCTTCATAAATATCTTATAATTATATGAATATCTTTTTCTCCCGTTAGGATTTTTTTTTACATGATATTGCTTTAGAATTTATTATGATATAAATTGATCATGTGCTTTGGAAGAATAAGTTATTTATTTGATGATATATTAATTATCGGTTTAAATTTTTAAAAGGGATCTTGTCAGCACGGTTTTTTTTTTTTACATTAAGATGTTTGAAATAGTAAATTCATCAATGTGCTGTGTAATTGAAATTATGGTATATTTTTTGCAGTATTATGAATAGTTCTGTATATATTTTAGATGTTATGCATTTGTTTACGCGGAATATTTTTGTTGTTAAAGTGGGAAGGTAAAAAAGGAAAAATGTCAAAAATTTGTGTGTTATTAGAATTATGTTATTACGTAGTGGTAAAATGAGCAAGACCATTGAAAATGAAAAAAATTCTGACTTAGAGTCTTCCCACAAAGAAAATTCAAACATGGATGGAGATAACTTAAACCGTAAGGATGCGGAAACTCAAGCAGAGGCAACTGCCGATTTAAGCTTAATAAAAATGGATTCAGAATGTCAAACGATTAGTGATAAAATAAAAGAGATAAGTTTGGCAGATGGCTCTTCTACTTCAAAAATTGAAATAAAAGACAAAAATTCGGGTAGCTCACCTGAAATTTTATTATTTGAACCAGAGTTAGGGATAAATTTTTCAGCATGGTTAGCTCACTTTAACCAGCAAACGGCTCAGAACAATTTAAATGATAATTGGAAATTAAAAAATTTTCAGAAGTTTATTCGCGGGTCAGCCTTAAAGCTCTACATCAATCAATGCCTTTGCTGTAATTCCTTTCATGAAATCATTCAAATTTTTGAAGAACATTACTTTACTCCAGCAAGTAGTTTTCTTGATTTTCAAAATTTAAAATTTTCTGGAAATCCAAAAGAGTTGTACTCCTATTTTACTGAAAAAGTAGAAATGGGAAGAAAAATAAAACTTAGTAATCAACATATCCTTGAGGGGCTTTCAGTGGGGCTACCTGCCCAAGTTAGGGCATTTTTGGTAATAAAAGAGCCAGAAACTCCCACCGAATGGCTTCAGGTAGTTTCAAAATTAATAAATGAAGTTCCACATGAAACACCCAAGTCCGCTTATAAAGGGGAGCAACAAAATATTTTTAGGGTGAAGCCCCCCTTTTATCAAAATTGGATGCCAAAAAATCATGATCAAAGTAATTTTCGTCAACAATATAACTATTCTCGTCAAGATAGTAACAATGTATACCAACCTAATTTTTACCAACAGAATAAACCTAGGTTTGTAGGTTATAATGAAAGACAAAATGCAGTAAAAAGACAGACTGCACATTTTTCGCAGGAGTTACCCCCTAATCCTTGTAAATTTTGCGCAAAACAAGGAATCTCCAACGCATATCATTGGGGACAAACTTGTGTGAATAAGCCAAATACATCGAATGCTGGATTTAAACTACCGCCTCAGCAAAAAGATAATCAATTAAGAGAAGAAAATGAGAGAGTTAACGAAGTATGACAATTAATAATACCCGGGTATATTATTAAAAATGAGGCGAAATTTAAAAATGATTATCAACTATCTAATGACGCGTACACTCAAAATACAAATTCGAATTTAAAGAATATTTATTTAAATGTTGATACCGGTTCAACATTAAATATCATCCCGAGTGCAATTGCAAAAACATTAAATGTTTCGATTAAAGAAAAAATCGCTGTAAAAATAAAACAAACGAAGGGAATGCTACAGCTTAACCAAACGTGTATTCTTTACCTTAAGGTCGGCAATATAGTTAAACCGGTGGAATTTTATGTTCTAGACACCGATTTACCTTATGCCATATTAGGTTTAAAGAGTTGCGGGGGATTTCGTTTGGTCATAGATTGTGTAGGACATGTCGTTATGCAGGATCAGAGAAGACTGATCACCTTTTCTGATTCCGAACCGAATGACTTGTCTTTGCATATTTTACCTGAAATCCTAGTTAGGAACTGTGGAAATAAAGTAAAAGAAAATAAAAACGAAAATAATAGTACGGGGAAAATACGCAAGAAAATTGATAAGGAAATTAAAAGAGTGAAAGATCCGAAAGAAAGTAAAACTAAGGAAAGGGTGACGGAATTACATTATAACGAAAATGAAAAGAAAAAGAGTAGCACGGAAAAGAAAACTTGTCAAGAGAAAGATAGAAATGAAAAAATGAGTTGCGAAAAGAATAATCATTTTCTTATTTCGTCCGATGTTTCTGGGACTGGTTGCGGCATTGGAGGCCTACAATGTCGCGATCCTGTCGATGGACATTCGGAATTTGAGGAAAATTCAAAGTTAAAAGAAATATTGCGAAATTACGAGGATATATTTTCCAAAAATAAATATGATGTTGGAACAATTAGAATTGAACCTCAACGGGTAAGGTTAACATCCGACTTACCGGTGTCGTTAAGGGCATATAAAACTTCCCCAAAGCAACAAGAAGAAATTGAAAATCAAATTCAAGAGTTATTAAAGGCTAATATAATAAAAGAAAGCTCATCGCCGTATTCTGCACCTGTTACACTAGTTTTTAAAAGAGACGAAAATAAAAAAAATCGATTATGTATAGACTACAGAAAATTAAATCAAATTACTAAGTCCGACGCAGAACCATTACCCCTGATAGAAACACTTGTAGATAAATTAGGGAAAAGCAAATATTTTACCAAATTAGACATGGCTTCCGGATATTGGCATATACCAATTCATCCCGACGATACTGAAAAGCTCGCTTTTGTCACTAATAGTGGCTTATATGAGTGGAACAAATTACCCTTCGGGTGGAAAAATTCAGGAAGTATTTTTCAAAGAACTTTGCGTCGAATACTTACAAAACATAAAATAAAATTTGCAGCCAATTACTTTGATGACATAATAGTTTTTTCTGAAACCCTTTCAGAACATTTAGATCATATTCAACAAATGTTTGAGATATGCAGACAGGAAGATTTAAAGTTAAAAGCATCAAAATGTTCTTTCTTACAGACTAAAATTGAATTTTTAGGGTATGAAATTTGTAATGGTATTGTAACGCCCGATAATAGTAATATTGAGGCTATTAAAAAATTACAACCGCCTAAAAATGTTAAATCTCTCCAAAGATTTCTGGGGTCAATAAATGTGTACCATAAATTTATAGATAAATATGCAACTATTAGAAATCCATTAAACCACTTGCTAAAAAAAGATACAACTTGGCAATGGACTGACAAATGCCAAGAAGCATTTCAAGTTTTGAAAAACTCTTTAATTTGTAAACCAATTTTAAAAATATTTGATCCTAAAAAAGAATGTCATATTTGTGTTGATGCAAGTCAAACTGGTGTGGGAGCAATATTAAAACAGCCAGACAGTTCGGGTGCCTTACATCCCATAGCTTTCCATTCCCGCTCATTAAAAGATTACGAGAAGAATTATAGTATTACGGAGTTGGAATGTCTAGCTGTTGTGGATGCTTTAAATAAGTACCACCACTACCTCTTTGGCCATAAATTCGTCATACATAGCGATCACGCGGCGTTAGTTTGGCTCAAAAATGTAAAAAACTTAAAAGGTCGTTTGTTCCGCTGGTCCTTACAATTAAGTATGTATGACTATGATATTAAATATACGAAAGGCACCACAAACTTCGAGGCTGACATGCTCTCAAGAGATATACCTGTAAATAATGAATGTGTTGAAAAAAATATAGGAAACCACGTTTCGCATCTACTGCAATTGGATGAAATTCAAGAGGCTCAAAAAAATGACAATTTAACTGGTAATTTTGTCGAAATTAATAACGTGTTATGCCTGCGTAAAAAGGGTTTTACTAAAATTGTTGTTCCTTTTTCTTTACGCCGTAAATTACTTGAGACTGTCCATGAAAAGTTTGGACACCCAGGAATTCAAAAAACAATTAATTTACTTACGCCTGTATATTATTGGCAAAATATAACATTAGATATAACTGGATTTAACAAACATTGTCATATTTGTCAGGTAAACAAAAAGCCTCGACAAAAAAGATTTGGCCTTTTACAGTCTATGCCTCCAGTTGATAAACCATTTGATCTCGTTGCAGTAGATAGTGTGGGTGGTTTCAACTACTACAATTCCACGAAAAAATATTTAACATTGTTTATAGATCATCATAGTAGATACATGTGGTCTTTTGCATCAAAATCAATCACTACCGAAACTTACGTCAACTTTCTTAAACAAATTTTCAGTGTTCAAATACCTAAAAGTGTATTAAGTGATAGAAATCCATCATTTACTTCATCTCATTTCAAGAAATTTCTAAAGCACCACAAAATTAAACAGCTTTTAACCACAGCTCATAGACCAGAGACAAATGGTAAGGTGGAACGTCTGAACCAAACAATAGTCACTCGCCTAAAGTGCAAAGTGAACGCAGCTTCTGGAAACGTGCCATGGTCTAAATTATTAGAGCAGGTGACTCAAGAATACAACCTAACTCCACACTCAGTTACGAAGTTCCCACCTGCGTATTTAATGTACGGTACAGTGCCTTTTCAAAATCCAGTAAATGAAGACATTTATCCTCCTGTTGAGGAAGCTAGAAAACTGGCAGTGGAAAGAACTAAAGAGTATCATGAAAAAAATAAAATATATTACGATGCCAGATTTGTGGACAAAACTTTTAATGCAGATGACTTTGTGATATATGAAGAATTCAAATATCCGAATTCACGAAAACTTTCGCAACCGTTCAGTAGACCATATAAAATTCTTCGAAAAGTTACGGACGTAACTTATGAAATCAATAAACCAAATGCACACAGCAAAGAAAAATCAGACATAGTACATGTGTCAAGATTGAGGAAATATTACCCACCAACAAATTTCAAACTATCACATGAATAATGTGATATAAGTCATTCACTTTTGAACTGCAACAGAATAATCCAACTGTTTTTAAACTGAACTGTATATACAATTTTGTAAATATCGTTTAGTAAGAGTATAATAATCTGTGATGAAAATGTTCAGTAATTTTTGTAACTGTATAGTATTTCATTCAAAATGTGATATGTTTATATAAAATTTAATACATAAATTTATGTGGGGAAAAAGGCTGCAGATATTTCACTTCTTCAATATTTAAAGTAATAGAACTTTTGGGGAGGGGGGATGTAATATGGAAAAATCCTTTGTATCCTTTGTCAGGCTGTGATATGGAGAAGTCCTTTGTCTCCTTTGTCTGGCTTTTTCCATATTAAACTTGACAACTCAGGGTTGTCTCACTCATAAATTTCTCTAACGCGTTACCATATATGGTCATGCCTAAGCTCAAGTTGGTTTCCCTCATTAATTCCCTCCAGACTATTTTTTTCCCCGTAGACTTAGGCCAGCCCCTGTCTACGGCATTAAAGCCAATAATATATTTTATTTTCCATATGGCCCTCCTATTTAAACCACGTGCTATCACGTGGTGTAGGGAATGTTGTCTGCAGTCTAAGAGATTTTCCCCCATATAAATACGACTGCCCGAACGAAAATCGGGCTTCTTGCTTCTTGAAACGTGCTGATGACTTCATGTCCTTCGTTCCAACAATATTAATGTTATGATATTTGTGTGTTAAAGTTTACCAATAAAGAATTGCAACGAAACCCTGTGCCTCGTCTTACATGGGTTTTAGCGGCCACAGCTGTAGAAGATAGAACGGGACAGCCGTTCTTACATATATATATATATATATATATATATATATATATATATATATATATATATATATATATATATATATATATATATATATTATGTTTGAACATTAATTTATTAGTTCTTTGAAAATATTTTCTATAAATGGGAAAGGGATTATCCTCTAGTGGCTTTATTTACCTATTTGCACTATTACATTTATCTAAAATCAATTTATATTCTTCATGGTAAACAACACAGCACTCTTTTGTTTGTTTGTACGGAACTCGCATATACACTCCCGTATAAACAAATATAATAGTACACTTGATCTTCGATTCCCGGTCTTAACTAACTTTGAAAATTATATAGCTTTTCAGTTATTAGTTTTTGAATGACGTTCATAAATGTTAAGAAATAAAAGTCTGAAGGTTTCATGGAGCCCTTGAGTAACACTCTTTGGAACCACATGGTTCCACGGAACACAATTTAACAAACACTGATATGGCAGATAGTATTATTACTGGTGGAAGAGTCCATGACAACTGGGGCATGGATTAAGGGTGTGCGAACCCTGGATTTTTGAAACTAATTGAGCACTGATTTACGAAGGGAAGGAAGGAATACTTGGTAAGTAAATGTTTATTGATAGATTAGCACTCCATCAGTATTAATTATCATCACAAAATTAATCAAATGTAGTCACTAATTTGCTTGTTACAATTGGAAAACAATTCCTTTTTAATGGGTAAATCTGGTGTATACGGGAGTGTTACGCCTTGCTATACCAAATTTTGCAAGAGAAGAGAGTAGATGTTTGCCACTTGCATTCTCGCCGAAAGAGGACTACTTACAAAAGTGTAGTACCACATAAGAAATTAATCATAACCTTTGTTGCAATATTTTTAAACTTAAGCACATGGTGCATTAATGCGAACTGGTAGATACCACAGAGCATTCTAATTCTGAGTTGAATGTTCTTTTACTATATGTGAGTACATGAAGGGAGAGGAGATGCAGTTAAGGTTTCTGTAATAATATTGAAACATTTTTTTTTCTTTCTAATGGGGCTGCAGTATTGGTCATCAACCATTGCATACCTACTGCGTCCCCAGAGATTGGTACCAACTCTTTCAGCGGCACCGCAATGAGTCGCAATTTTTTTGACGCTTAGTTTCCCCTGAGCTCTCGTTGATGCAATCTGCACTAGGAATTTAATTTAGCCGAGAGTATCCATGCCAAACGGATACTCAAAGGATCTTTAACATGCCGCATAATCATACGATATAATAATATTGAAACAAATCTGATACAATTGAAAAATATTTTCCCTTCGAACGGGTAAATAAAATTTCTTCGGGATTGTTACATTTTCGTTATCAAACTTCGCTGGTTATAGCGGGAAACTTCTCAAAAGAAGGATTCCCAAACTCATAAGTTACACTCTATTTTGTAAGGACTCTTCTACCAGTATCTATAAGGTACCTGTGCCTAATATGGACACCCTAAGGAAAACGTATTTTTTCCAACCCCGTGTACACGTCATAGGACTTCAAAAGTATATGACTACTATCACTGGACTGTTGACTATCACTATTAAAATTAGCGACCTAGTAATTATACTGATTTAATTTAAATGATAAAAACAAAAAAAGTTTACAAGTGTCCATATAAGGAACCCCCTGTCCCTAATATGGACATGCATGTTCATATTAGGGACAGGGGGCTCCTTATTGACCTACTACAGAGGTTGTATGGAAAAGCCATTTTTCCAAGGGATTTTAGAGAATAGGGGATAAAAAAATCTATCTTAATGTATTGTGGGGAGGGGTTCACAGTAAATATTTTCAGAACATGCACTTTAGAAGGGGGTCATTTGCTTTTACGGCTTTTAGAAGACCCATGCAGAGCACCTCAGTTACTACATTATATTATAAAATTATATAATTGCTTTTGCTTAGCTTTATTGCATATGTCTGCAGAATTTCAAGTGCTATTAACTCAGTCCTCACACGATGGACAAATAAAAACTTCTTCATCATGGGCGTTAAGTTCCACACAGTCCTCATGGACATATCTGGCGCATTTGATGCATGGCCGCATGTTTTAAACAGCATCAGTACCGCATAAGAAGCAGTACCAGCTCTCCTTTGTTGAGGAAGGGATACCGCTGGTACCTGCGAATTCGCCAATAGATACCCTACTGAGGGAAGGCTTCTTTTGATTTTTCTGCAATGACTTTTTGGAGGATTTTTTTTTATTGGCGGACTGTTCAGATGACATCTTGTTGAACAAGGATTTTACCACTTTGATGCTTTTGAGTTTAATCGCCTGGCAACGTTGTGTCTCCTTCCTTCTTACAGTTGGAGTCGATAACACACTGGTGAAGGAATTTCCTATGTAAAATGATCTCGCACGCAGATGATGAAGGTGATTCAATAACAGGAGAAGGTATGTTGTTAACAGGAGCTTCAATATATGTTGCAGTTTCCAATTTTAATGCCTTTTTTCCCTCCTTCTTCTGCTGGTTCCGGAATCGCAGTAATCTCACAAGGCGCGAAGGCTTCTTGTGGAATTATAGTTGGATCGAAAGGAAAATTTCCGGTTGCCTGAAAACCTGAAGTTATGTTCGACGGAGTCATCGAAATATTAACATTAGTTTATTATGACTTAGCTAAATAAAATAATATTAAACAGATATTTTACAAATTTTTTAATCTGAAGATTCACTTACTGTACTTCCAATGTGGACATAAGATGTCCATATTCGGAGTCGGGCGTAGTTTTACTAAATCTTGTAATAAATAAACAAGAAAACATTTTTAAGCAATATATGCAATAGCAACCGAAAATATGTTTTATCAGCTTTCCAAAACACTCCACTTTTAAATATTTAAAGTAATTTTACCATATCTAATAAGAATTTAAAGTTACCTGAAATTAAGATCAGCATACTACGAAAACACAAGTTTCCTTCAAAATTGGGGATTTTCCCCCTACTTTCGACGTAGATTCGAAGCATTTTTTAAGAAACCTTTATTCGTCATACTGTCATACTACTCCTTACAACTACAATCTTAAGTATTTCTGCAATAATAAATACATGTTTTACCATTTATAACTCAAAGAAGATGAAATGTCAAGAGCAGAAGAAAAGCGAAAATTTAATTCTTAAATGAATGTCAAAGCCAAATATTACTAATTTTAAGGTGTCAGTTATAATTAATTGTTTGTCCAGTACAGTTTCAAACAAAATACAATTTGAAGCTAAGAATGTCTAACATAATACAAGTGAGATACTAAGTGTGGTGTGACGCAATATTTTGCTTCGGATCAATGAAAGTGAGTGTTTGTATTTATAAATTTGTTCAATAATAAAACGGGAGCACGACGATTTTTAATTAGATCTTCTTCACTGGAGAAGAAGCCCTGAAAGACAAATTTTACGTATAATATGTGTTACAAAGACATTTAATTAAATAATTAATTTTGTGGTCAAACAGTCGCACTGATGATAGATTATCGGTGATTAAAATACTGAAAAACGAAACAAACTGTTGTCAAACAGAAAAACTAAAATGTCTAAAAGATGTTTCAACTTTCGCGGCTGAACTTAAAAATTTAATGAATTAAGGTCAAAACTCGACAGCTGGGCGAACTCTAGCTCTCTAAAACTATCTTCTAGATAATGATTAGTGAATTTCTTAAAAGAGGAAGAAATCTTTTTAAGTATACTAGTGGTAAAGTCCTTACAAATTGGGGACTGTCTTAAGCGCGTGCGTACTCTGAAGTGAGGAAGAAGAGATGTCTGTAAAAGTATTCTCGCATGTAGTCCCGGTCGACCGAGGAACTACTTAACCCATACTTTGAGAGAAACCCTATGGCCTAGAGGTACAGTATTTTGAAACTTATTATCATCACGAATTAATGTGAACTGGTAGATAATAGAGAGCATTCTACTACTGAGTTGAATTTTCTTTGTGTTAGAATCTTCGAGTATATGAAATATAATATTGAAACGAATCTGAAACAGTTGGAAAATATTTTCCCTTCTAACGGGTTTCTACGGGAGGGTTACATTTTGCCACATTAAACTTCGCTGGTTATGGGGGGAAACTTCGCAAGAGCTAAATTCGCACACTTTTAAAGTGCACGCCATTTTGTAGGGACTCTTCTACCAGTTATTCTCATTAAACTATCTTCTAGATAATGATCTTTAAAAAAGGAAACAATCTTTTTCAGTATAGTGGTGGTAAAGTCCTTACAAATTGGGGCGTGGCTTAAGCGCGTGCAAACCCTGAAGAGAGAAGCAGGAGATATCTGTCAATGTGTTCTCGCCTGCAGTTTGTAACGACCGAGGAGTACTTACAAATTCTGAATCTAATGGAAACAAGATCATATTGCAACTCTCATCATCATCATCATCACTTCGATGGGCGATTCAGGCTCCGAAGGGTCCTTTTACCCGGATATTCTTGTGAGCGTGCATCTATGGGAGGTGTAACTCTGGGCATAAGTTAAGACTTATTCACATGGCGAATTATTGTAAACTGGTAGGTAATAGAGAGCTTTCTAATACAGAGTTGAATTTTCTTTGTTTTAGGATCTTCGAGTAGATGAAAGGGTAGGGTGTGCAGTAGGGTGGAGTGAAAACTTTGTTTTCCGAATTTTTAATCGGCAGGGGGCGGAAAAGGTGCCTTTTAGGTCCAAAAGAATGTGCATGAAATTTTATTCAGTTTAGATAAAGTTAACATGCGCCTCAATCCCGCTAAAGGTTAAGGGGGACAATACATTATGTAACTTTTTGCTCTTTTAAATGTTTGTAATAAAAATTTTCCCAATATATCCTTTGTATTATTTTTTGAAGCAAAATATTTCAATGTTTTTTATTTATACACCAACAGATTATATAAATTCAGTCGGACTCGTTTATAACGACACCACGTTTAACGACACATCGGTTATTGCGACAATAAATCGGGCTCCAAGTAAATTAAAAGTAACATTAACCACCCGCTTTTTTAACATGAGTCAAAATGGAGACCGAAATGTTAATATCATTTTTTCTCAGCGTTCATTTTTGGTTATATCGTTTTTCATTTAAAAGTCTAAGACCTTAAGTTGAAAGAAAATGATAAACACTCTAGAATTTACACCCCTTGTCCCAGCATCAATACTTTTATCTTGTCTTTAACCTTTTATCTGTACTACACCTTATTCGTTTCCTTTACACCTCAACAAATGTAAGTCCAGAAATCTTATTGTTCAGCAAGACATGCGTGCATGTGAAACTGAGGGCAGCATTTGGCGATAAGATCAATCATAAATATATATATATATATATATATATTGTAACGAAATCAGCAATGCACATGAAAACCCTGACAGCGTACTTACCATCCACTCAAAAGCTATAAATGCTTCAAAAATATCGAATAATATCTTCCGATCCCGCAACGAGCCTAAATGATTGCAAAATGTACACATTTTACCGATTCTTTGATTTTTCAAAAATGTTTCTGTCGCGTTTTTTTTTTTTCATTTCTATTTAACCAAAATGTTAAAATATTCACTATATGCTTAAAAAACAATTTATTATCTATTGTAAATGTATCTTACAACTACGCAAACCACTTATTTTTACATACACGTGTTTTTTTTTATTTTTCAGATAATTTTCGTAACACGCATAACAAGTAGTATGAATGTAGGCTTTAAGGTTTTAAAATATGTTTAGCTTAATGCCTACAAATTAAAATACGTCTTATTGTTTTCAGCATTACTTTTGAACCAACGTTATAATATGATCTCCTTAAAAAATCAGGTAGAACAAATCTGGTTTTACGTTGATCTTAAGTAGCCCATCTGTTGAATTAAATCCGCATACTTTAAGCGAAGCCTCCTTCACTAATTTCACGCATCGTGCGTCTTCTTGCTGATGGCAGGGGAATGTTTTTAAACCAAATCTGGTGTAGCACCTGATTCTATAAAAGATTCGATGTCTGGAGTTGTAAAGTGTTCATCTCAAGAAGTGGACAGAAATTGCTTAAACAAAGACCAGAAATTATAATATATCTTTTAGATATATAACAAACAAACAAAGTGGCATGTGTTCCAAATGAATTGTCAAACCATGACCCCGTCATAATCCCTCCCCAAGTGGCTCACTTGTGCAAACAGAGTTCTTATATTGCACAATGGGGTCATTCCATGTCAACTGGACCAATTTTCAAAATCATCCCCACCCGACCATCTCCAATTTTGATAAAATTTTTCACAAAGTTTCTGGTAGGTATAAAACTAAGTTAGCCAAATTTTCAGACCTTGAAAGTAAAAGCTCATGAAGCAGGGGGCGCCTAAGTTAAGGAACCAATATGGCTGCCATTGACGAACGAATCAAGTAGCCATGTTTGGATGCACCTGGAGAGCCACATAATAACAGTACAACCCCGAAATTTATTTTCCTCGGACAACTTTTTGTGCTTAATCTAATAGCAAAGTTTTGAAAGACCACAAAGAAAGTTAATTTCTGTTGCGTTCAGTCAAAGTAGAACATTATATACATAACGTTTCTGTAGTAATATTGAAACAAATCTGATACAATTGGAAAATATTTTCAATTCTACGGAAGTTTTACATTTTGCCATATCAACGTAATATTCGCACTCTTGAACCACAACCCATTTTGAAAGAACTCTTCTAACCATTTCAGTAAACTGTCTTCTAGTATGAATATTTGTTTAGTTACCGGTATAAATCACTTGCAAATTGGGGCGTGTCTTAAGCGCGTGCAAACACTGAAGAGAGGACGGGATATGTCTGGTCAATACAATTCTCGCATGCAGCCCCCGGAGACAGAGAATACTTGCAACAGCTGCAATTGAACCTTATTCACAAGGCGAATTAATGTGAACTGTAGATAATAGAGAGCATTTTAATACTGATACGATTTTTTTTGTGTGTGTTAGAATCTTCAAATATGTGAAGGAGGAGGGTATGCAGTCAATGTTTATGTAATAATATTGAAAAGATTCTAATACAATTGGAAAATTGAGTTTCTCCGGGAGTGTCAGGTCCCTCCATATCAAGCATCGTTTCAGCATAGGCGGAAACTTCGCTAGAGAGGACAGTAGTCTGTGTCGACCGAGGACTACTTTAAAAAAATCAGTACAGAATATAAGAAACACTTTGCAAGTGTCACAGTATTTTGAAACCTATGCACATGCCGTGTGAGAACTCATAGATAATAGAAAATACTCTAATACCAAGTTGAATTTTCTTTATTTTAGAATCTGCGAGTACGTGAAGTTAAAATAAATGCATAAATAATAGGGTGGATCGAAAAACGCGTTTTTTCTGCTATACGATTCTAATAGCGCGGAAAACTTGCGCATAGGCGTCATTATAAATTAAAAATGCTAAAAAAATTTTTTTTTCAAAATTTGAAAGCGCGCAGAAAGCCTAAAGTTACCAAAAAAGTCAAAATACCGGTAAATTAAAAAAAAAATGTAAAAATTACAAAAAAATACATTTTTTGTTCTAATAGTGAAAAAAGTGTTTTTAAGAGTGTCCTTAATGCATACAAAATATAATTAGACCCATTCTTGTTTTACTGAATTTGCAAAAAAGGCCTAAAGTTGCGGGTTGTAACGTAAAAAAACGAAATTTCATGATTTTCGACGATTTTTAAACATGTGCCAAAACCCATAAAAGTTTTATTTTTAATTTGTAATAGTGTATAATCCATTCAAAATAGTTTTCCCAATCCAGAAATAATACTTTCAGACCTGTTATTCCTTAACTGTATTCGCGCAAAAGGTATAAATTAAAGTATAAGTTAAGTTATAGAGTCTCGTAAAAACGCCGTTTTCCATGTATGATGTGCGGTTATTTGACATTAAGGTTTGTAATAAGACTCTAACAAGTGATTCACAAAAAATGTGTTAGCCAAACATATCATATTGCAGCTCTCAGCTCATTTCAACATTTAATCTGGGCTGAAATGACGCAGGACTCACGGCAAGGACGCGGCTGCAAGGCGAGTCCCACCTCCTTGGTCAAGCTTATTCCACTACACACTCTTGATAAGAATATCTTTTACCACGCACCGGGCACACACACTCCTTCCACTAGAACACATTTTTAATAGGGTGGGCCGAAAAAACCTTTTTTTTTATTTCGAAGTTGTAATAGCGCGGAAAACTTGCGAATTATATAGAAAATAAAAATTTAAAAAAAATTATCAAAATCGGTTGACATCTTCCGGTCGCGCATAGGCCCTAAAATTTGACAAAATATGAAAAAAAATCTCATTTTCACTATATTTTTTAAATTTTTTGAATTAGATGTTTTCGTAATGTAATAGTTTGTAACGTCTTCAAATAGAGCTTAAAAACAATGTATTTTAATTTGGTTTAGATAAGTTGATATCTTCCGGTTGCGCAAATGCCACGAAATTAGCCAAAATATTGAAAATTTCACATTTCTACGAGTTTTTTTTACTATCTTTAATATACTTCATTTTAACGTACTAGTTACAGCATTTTTAGTTTTGAACAAAAGAAAATTGTATTTCATTATGGTGTGAATAATTGAGAACGTCCGGTCGCGCAATGACCCCAATGCTATACGAGAAAAGTACCCAAAAAGTGTCTTTCAAATTCCTGCGCCCTCTCCCCCAGTTACGGGATCTGCAAGTCGCTAGTTACATGACTGACATGCAGAATAGGGTGGGCCGAAAAAACTTTTTATTTTATTTCAAAGTTGTACTAGCGTGGAAAACTTACGAATTATATAGAAAAGAAAAAATAAAGAAAAATATCAAAATCGGTTGACATCTTCCGGTCTCGCATAGGCCCTAAAATTAGACAAAATATGAAAAAACCTCATTTTTGCGATTTTTTTTTAAATTTTTGAATTATATGTTTTCGTAATGTAATAGTTTCTAACGTGTTTAAATAGAGCTTAAAAACGTAGTGTTTTAATTTGGTTTAGACCAGTTGATATCTTCCGGTCGCGCATAAGCCCCAAAATTCGCCAAAATATTGAACATTTTACATTTTCACGCATTTTTGGTACTTGATAAATAATTATTATTTAAATGCAATAGACGTAGCATTTTTTCACACGAACTGATAATGAGGTATAAAAAAAAGCTGCCAGATGTTTGTTTACTGTTCTTTAAATGTACTCAAATTTTTACCTTTGAAAGCAAAATTCTTGTTGCTCTTATTTTTTTCACAAAATTTGAGATTTCTTTGACTGCTTTTGTAACATTAAATGCTCTGTATTTCCAATAATCTTAATTTTTAAATACTTTTCACTTGAAGTTTAACACTGATATTTACCATACAAAAATTCAAATTCATAATAAGCATTTTATTGAACTGTAAAAAGTAATTGCACGTAATTAAAGCACAAATGAGCATTAAAATGCATTAATTACGTTCGATTACTTTTTAGTTTCATTGAGCACAATGTTCCTTTATTATTTTAAACATTTAAGTGTTGAATGTTGAAATAGATAAATAATTTTTATAATTGATTTTGGTATCAACACTATACCCTCCTAAAAGCGATTGCATACTCTTCCCATCCCGCATACACAAAGAAAGCTATGGAGCCCCAGGAACAATGACCGCTTAAAAACTAAGAGAACACCTGAAAACAATTCCCTAAAAATTTCAATATCCCAGTGCAAAAGTTGAGACAGGGTAAATATGTAGTATATTAGTTAAGATATTTTTTAAAAAAATCTTGAACTAGAAACTAAAAGCAAAATAGAAAAAAGCGCTATAAACTCATGGTGGCAGGTAGCAATTAAAAATTTGTAGCTCAAGGTTGGGAAAATAAGTACACACAAGAAAGCGGAATCAAACATTTATAGTGCACGTTCTTCAGACTTTTTTTTTTTTTTTTTTGAGGTAAGCTGCACTGACCAGAGCGGAAGTATCAGCTTAAGTTTAAGTCGGAGGCTCGTTAACAGGTAATCATGAGATATTTGTGAACAAAGCATGTTTACATTTGGCTTTCTCGCTTTCTTTTCAAGTCTCTTTATGATTTTTGTCCAAAATCAAATGATCTTCTATATTTCTTTTCTTTTTTTTAAACTCATTTTATTTATGATTTCAGAGAGCTTTCATTTATCTTATGAATAGGTTGTTAAATATATGTGCACACATACACCCACGCATATATATACATATATATATGTGTGTGTGTTTGTATGTTTGGTGTGTGCTCTTGAGCGTGTCGTTTTTACTTTTCTACGCATCATCGTAGACGATTCCACAAACAGCATCTTAATTCGTTTCTTCCTCATCAAATTACTAACCCTCATGGCCACATGAAAAATTCATATTTTTCACTTTATAAACAGAACTGTTTTCGTTGTCAATAACAAAAATTTAAATTTCTGTTTTTTTTCTGAGGCGTTTACTTTTTGTGATATTGTATTAAACCGACCTCGCAATCGGTGACAACCCTGCTTGTAACCCGGAGGTAGTTTTATGACATCTGACATTACTCTGAAGACATCGTCTTCATATAGGAACTCTAGTTTCCCCTTCATCGTTACTTAGATTTGTTATGGGCGATCAGGCCCCGGAGGGTCCTTTTACCTAGGTTCCGTAGCAGAACACATCGGAGGGTATGCATCAGGGGGTGAACTTTGTTGCCCCGAAAGGCCCAGAAAGGAAGAAATTAGAAGTAATAGATGAGCCAGGGCTCGGGAGATGTAAAAAGTTCTTCATTTCATTCCATTTTCGTAGCTTTGAAGCGCAGCTTTCAGAATGGCTGGGAGGGGGTTTGCTTCTTGGTTTTCGGTGCTGCTCTGCGATTGGCTCCGCTGGAGGGGGGGGGGGGCGTTTCGGGCAGTCGTCACTTGATGCCAGGTGCGCTGCTGTTGGCGCACTTCGGTGTTTCATCTTTGACCATACATTCCTTGTAACGGTGGGGACCTTCGCAGTATTTGCACTTTTCTCCTCGTCACGGTCGTAGGAGCTGTGGCCCCATCTTTGGCACCTGAAACAATGGATGGGGGCCTTTTCTCCTTCGAAGCCGCTCCACCCTTAATTGGAAGCCAGCGACGGTTACAGTTTCTTCAAAATCTTGAGATTTTCTTCGTAGTAGTCAAGTTGAATGTAAAAGATGGGAAGTTGCCCATTTTTTCCCCTGGAACTGTTTAATCTTTGCGGGTTTTCGTCCTTGCTTGGAGAGCTCTTCGTCTAGGACTTCAATGCTGAAATCGACCGGAAACCCTTTTAGGATTATCTTGAGGGGAGGGCGCCGGTCGAATCTCGATTTTTTCCTCTTCAGCGTAGCGGATCACCCAAAGGTGGCCATCTTCGCTGGCGGGAAATACCTTCACTTCGTCCCTATGAAGCTGAACTTCATAGGGCTCGTCGTGTTTTTTCTTGATCGCTGTGATGGCTTTTCGGGGGTTTCCTTCGTTGAGAAGAACGACCGGTCACCTGGATCTTTTCCTTTTAGCTGCAGGAGAGGGGACATTTTACATCCCTTTTCTTTTAACTAATCTTTAAGGGTGGTGTTTTCATCCTGGAAGTCCCCTCAAAGTTCCTGCAGTTTTCAATTTTATCCATCCACATACCAGCTTCTTGCATAGCCTGATCGAGGGTACTCTGTTGATCGAAAAGGGCAATTTTAATGGCGGCCTTTTGCCGGCATCGCGTGAAGTAACTGAAGTCTTGAATGTCTTTTCGGCTGATGTCTTTTCCTTTTATTACTATGTTTGAGTCGATAATGGTTTCCCATTTCCTGATCTCGTGAATATTTTTCTCGTAATTGATCTATTGAAGTAGAAGCTTCAGATCGCACGGGAGGCCTGAGTTTTCCAACTTCGTTTCGAGTATGGAGGTGGTTTCCTCACCCGATGCGGGGGGGGGGGGGTGAGGAAACCCCCGCGTTGACGGGGGAAACCCCACCGGCCCTGAAAAGGGCCATGGCACTCCCGTCCACCTGGTTCGGGGCATTCCTTTTCGCTTTCTTCGAAGAACCAGGCATGATCGTCTTTACGTCCTCTCTCCTCCCTGTCTACCAGCGGTTCTCAGGTTCGCAATCCACTCCAACTCCTGTTGTTAGCCGATCAGGTTCCTTTTCCCTTCTCCAACCTTCTTCTTCGCCAAGAATAATGAGAATCAACTCAGAATCTGTTTCCCGTGATGAATCTTCAGATAGTTATACCGCACAAAGTAGCGATTGGACTGGTCATTAATAGTGTCCGAGTTACTAGTCGACATATGATACATTTCTTTGGTATTATACTAAGAGGAAGCTAATAATGATATGGGGCTATTGAGAAACAACAAGACGTTACATCATTTACAGGATTCGCACACTGTTAATCCACGCCCCATTTTTTAAGGACTCTTTACCAGTAATTGTATTAAACTATCTTACAGATGATGAATAGTAAATTTCTTTAAGAACACAAAAAAAGCTTTCTGGAATAGCCTTTAATAAAGTCCTTAAAAATGGGGTATGTCTTAAGAGCGTGCGAACCCTGATTTAGGCGTCAATCGGCAGGGCCCGACTTAGCCTAATTGGGGCCCAGGGCAGAAACTTATTTGGGGGCCCCCCTTCTGCTTCATTACTTCAGTAATAAAGAATCGAATTTTATGGAAGTATTTAAATTTTTTGATTTGGGGTCCTCTCAGATGTGGGGGCCCGGGGCAACTGCCCCGTATGCCCCTGCCTTAATCAGGCCCTGTCAATCGGGTCACTATGTGATCTGTCACTTAGCAGAATAGAAAAATATCTATAAAGTTTTCTTTTCACTGTAACTAATTGAAATATCCTGGTGTATAATTCAATTTTATTAAAAATATTCAAAAGTGCCATTGAAAGAAATTATCTTTTTAGGAATTTTAATGATGATCACAATTGTACAAGATGTGCGTAAATTTGAGCACATGGTTTAGCTACCAGTAAAAGTATCAACTTGTGAATTTAAATGAAACTAATGCAGAGGAGAGGGGGGCACATGTGAACAAACCATATTTCACCCAATCAATATAAAGGCAAAAATCTGAAAAAATATATGTAGATGGCATCAGAAACACTATCTCCAGCCTGAAATTTCAAAGCTCTCAGGCATTCTGTTTTTCAGTTGTCATAACACCATCTGATCTGGAAGGCAAAAGTAAAAACATTTGTTCCAGTTCTTCGTGTAAAAAACATTCTACACGGTTTTTTTAATGGGAATTCAACATTTCATCTTAAAGTGGCATTCATACAGTAAGTTTTTATGAAGTGTTATTTCAATATTTCATAAAAAATAGCTTTTTTATGAACTTATGCTTAAGTTGATATAAGGGACAAATGTGAACAGTTCACAAGTACCCCATAAGGAACTTTTAGTAATTTTACTACGGAATACTTAAAGTTTCTTATATTGAATAGCTAAAATTTTTATATTTAATAGTTAAAAGTTGATATTAAAAAAATAAAGCTTCAAAGAAAAGAAAGAACTTGCAAAGTTGTTGAAAAAAGAAAAGTCAAAGTAACTCTGATTCCGACATCAGTCTGGAAAAAAGTAATTCTCAAGGCACTGGTACAGAAGCTAACATTACACCGGAAAATTTAGCTGCGAATGAGTGTGTCCTTGCAGAATTTGCTACAAAAAAATAAAAAAAGAAATTAATTATGTTGGCCGTATTGAAAAAAAATGACAAGTGATGGAGCGTATGTGAAAAAAATAAATTAATGTGTATAAATTATTCTTTAAAAACATGTTTAGTAGTCTTTTATACCACATATGTGTTAGAGTTCACATGTGCCCCAGGTACGTTCACAACTGCCACCCCTCCCCCCCCCCCCCGCTGGGGCAGATATGAACAAAATTTAACATATTTAACATATTTTGTAATGAATTTTTAGCTTGGAATTTACTGATATAAATATTAGATAACTTCATGAAAATATTAGCAAATGTGTAAACTATCATATATACCACTTTTTCCACCGATATCTCAAACCAATACTGAAAAATATACGAAAATGTTATTTTTGTTCACATGTGCCCTTCTCTACCCTATTAAAGGGAAAAAGCTTGAGTAGTTTAAATGATTTTAGACAAGTTACAATGCATGTTGGAAATGACGTTTGTTTTCCGAGATGCCACTAGACTTTGTAGATTATAGCAGTATTCATGTTAAAAATGGAAGTTGGTGGTGTTCATTTTCAGTACAGCGTTTGTGACTGAACTATTGACATAAATCGCATTTAACATCAATTCTATAATTCGACATAAAATCTCACGAATTCTGGTGAACCGGAAACCCTTTTGTATTCACGAAAGACCGTTCAACGCCCGTTTTCAACGTTTATTCTGACGTTACTCTAACCCCTCAAGTTTGTTTACTAAAAACAAATTCCAGCATTTCAACTCACCCTGTGATACTTTTTACACTTAAATTGACAAACTGATCACTACACTGGCAACTAAGCTTTGACTAACACGACATTTAATTCACTATTAAAGTAGGTCATACTTACGAGCTCGTGTAAAGGAATTTCCCTTTGTAAGGTATTTTTCAGGCTTAAGATGTGATTTCCAACTAATTTACAGAACAACAACCCAGTCATTCCGAGGGGTATTTTTTTTTTACTACTGTTCTAATGTATATTTAAGATAATTGTTAGTCCAACTAAATTAAATTTTGATGATAGCGTATTTCGGAAAAACTAACACATGGCATTCAAAACTCAATACTAAAAATCTTAAATATAAAAAAAATAATCTTCAAAGTATATATTGCTTTTTCTAATAAGCATCATTCAATATTTTTCACTTAAAGGGACTTGGCACCTTTTGACAATTTATTATTTATTTAAGAACTTTTACCTATTTCATTTGTATATTATGAAGTGCTATTGTTCAACAAAATGATTTTCACGTGAAAAATCAAAATTCAACTAACAGAAAATTTTAAAATTTAATTTTATTAAAATAATTTAACGATTTTAAATTTCCTTCTTCTTCTTCATTTCTTGACTTTTTTTAACCAAATTTTATTAAAGTACTCATCATAGTATGGTTTACAATTTTAGGGATGGGTATTTCTATTAATTAATTAGTTTTTGAAAAAAAAGTTTTTAAAGTTACATCGTTGGTAAAACACAGAAAAAAGCGAATTTTGTTACAATTTCATTTTAAAAAATATTTTTTGCAAATATGTAGCAAAATCCATCCCTAATTTTATCAAGCACATCATATTGAACACACAAAAAAAATTTAAAGTTGCTACATGAATATATGTAGAAGATTTAGCATTTTAAGTACTACAATATTGCGAAAAAACACAAACCGAGAAAACGCAGTTTAAAAATACAAAATCCTACTAAAACATCAGGTACATATGAATTTTCTTACTTCTTAACTACATTTATATTGGTTGTATCTCTTCAAAACTTCTCTCAGATACACTAGGAGAGTCAAACCGCATTTAAAGCAAGAAATTGAAAAATCGGTATTTTCAACGATTTTCTACATTTGAAAGGTGCCAAACTATACTTAAATGTTTGACTAAAGAAATATTACAGAAAGTAGCGTTTATGTACAAACAATCGAAAAACAAGGGATAGAAAATCGAAAAATTGAAATATTTTCTTAAAAAATTATAAAAATGAAGCATTTCTGTTTGATAAATGACATTGTTTTGAGACTTTTTTTTCTTAAATATAAATTCATTTCTTCTTTATTATTCTTTTACTATGAATCAGAAGAATAAAAGGATTTAGGGCCACATGTCAAAGAAAAGATTTATGTGCGTTTCTTGCCTCCCAAGATCCGAATGGCCACATAAAACATTGCAGCTCAGTTTCTTCTATTTCAAAGTAGACGGAGACGTAAATTTTGTGTAAATAGACAAGTAGTACCAAAAGTGCCATAAATGTTGGAGAAAAAAGAACAACCCGTTCTCTCTATTCATCTAAACGGGATGCTGAAAAGACATTTAGCAATACAGCAACCTGACACAGCTCTCCATTAAAACATTTGCAAAACACCAATTTTACATTTATTTGGACAAATTTAATTACAGTGAAACCGCTCAAATCCGAACTAATTGGGGCTGTAGCCTGTTCGGATTTCAGTTTGTTCGGATTAGCCGAATACTATTCATAACATATTAACGAACCCTCGTCATTACGACAGTTGAAGATAACTGATTTCAACTGATATTTTGTGAGTTCCTATTGTTATTTCATTGTTTTTGCAAAGTGATTAACCTAAAAAAATTTCAATAACCAACTTTTACCGTTTTTCAATCCTGAATGACATAAGTATGTAGGCACATTTTGTTTGTTAGAAATGCTAAGTATACTTCTGTGTTAATTTTTCAACTAATTATATAAAATAAGGTTACAGTAATTGTTTTATAACGAAATAAATAATTTTCTCTTTTTTGCGGGTGTTTTTCATACTTAAATTTTGTTAAGAAAAACTCGTTCGGATTTCCCGGTATTTCGGATTTTCGGTGTTCAGATTTGAGGAGTTTCACTGTAGTTGTTTTTGAATTAAGTAGTCTAGAAAGTCAAATAAGAACTAACTACTATTGGTATAAGGGGATGCTTTCACGCGAAAGGCGACCAAGTACATTATTCCTGTCTTTTCTCATCTGTGCGAGCGCGATGAGAAAAGATAGGAATATTGTCTTTGTTGTTTTTAGTGTGAAAGCGCAATGAGGGAGACAAATTTCTCGTATTATCTTCATGTGCCCTAGAACTAAAGCTTTGAAGGGCGGTCTGTTCCATAGATTCGCAAACACAGTTTAATGTTTGATAGTTTCAACACCTGTTCCTAATGCTATTTACGATTATGCTGTGCCGCAGCGGATCAGTCGGCTACCGTCCATCTTGCTTTTCGGCGCTAATGCTATATCTACGGGAAAATCTGCAAAAAGTTCTACTCATAACTCGAGAAGTTATTTGAATATTTTCATGCGGTTTCTTTTAAACGATAGAGTGAACCTAGTTAACGGTTTGCTATTTTTTATTTTTTCTGTGGTGAACCGCAACATTTTTTTATAACATTTTTAAATTTCAATTCACAATGTTAAAAACTTTGAAAAAAGATACGGAGAATCGGGGAAATAGCAAACCAAGCTTGAATATTTCTCTTTACAACCATATTTTAAATTTATATGAGAGACAATTTTCTCACGAGTTATAAGTAGAAGTAAAAGTTGTTTTCGATAAATTTCTAAAAACTACGAAAATTCACGCCCCGTAACAAACCACACCTTGGCCCGCCAATTCGAGGGAGCTTTTCCCCTCTCCCTAAAGTGACAAGCAATCAGTCACCTTTGTTCACAAGTTGCCCCAGGAGGTCCATCCATTCTTTACCGATCGCTTATATGTTTTGTGATACCCGTTTGGTTTTTCGGTTCTGAGTTCAAGCGAAAAAGAAGTTTTTGCATTACATTCTATTTTCCTTGATGCTTGATGAAGAAAATCGTTCTATGATAAAACGAAGGCTGCTTCTTTAACATAGCAGAAACCGCAGTACAGAGTAAACTGTAAAAATGCAGTTCGATCAATAAAGCTATTTTTACATTACACTACTATGAATCAAAATTTTATGTTCATTAATATTTTCATTTTCAAATTGAAAATTAAATGCTGAAGAGTATATTAAAGAAATATTGTAAGTGCAGATAAAACAAATATTTTCATTTATGTATTTATTTGTGTTTAAAAAGTAATTTGGGGTGTTAAAGTAATATATTACATGGTGTACCACAAAAAACAAAAGGGTTAAAAAGTTCATTATTTCATTTAGTCCTTATAACATTGTAATTTATAATATCATATGAAATATTAAATAATAGACCAAATATTTTTTTTTATATGAATGAACATATTTCAAGAAAAAAACCAGCGAAATATCTATAGAACAATATACAATACTAGCGGTACCCGCGCGGCCCTGCCCGCAATAAGAAGTGAAAAGACCAGTTGGTTCACCATTATATATATACACTGGTATTTTTTAAAATGTGTATATATTATGTTATTCTATTAAGATGTATAGCATTCCACAGAATTAAAAATTAGCCTCCCACGACAGTCAATCGGCGGTCCTACATATGTAAGCAACTTTATATTCTTGTGGCAAAGACGCAAGCATTAAAAAAAAAGCAAAAAGAAACTATAGAAAAACGCATAATGTTTTTGTAATTCAGGTACCCACACAAAGAGTACGATTATAAGGCATTGGAATCAACACACACCCCCCTAATTCATACTCTATACATCAAACCGAGACCGAGAGAATAATTTAAAGATTTTAGTCTTTGTATATTACCAAAGATAGGGTTGCCGGATGCACCCCCCTCTGAGCAATGTTGAGTGCTGTAGTAACCCGTAAGCAAAATTATCACGTTCTTAGGGCACCAAGAAAATGACCCCAGAAAAATTTTATTGTCTATTAAATAATTAATAAATTAATTTAATTTGTAAGAATTTTCAAATTTTAGAGTAAAATGAATAAGCTCTTTATATAAAACTTTCCATCATTCTGCCTTATCTCAATCCTGCAAAATAAAGTACATGTCTATTTCGTTTTTATTTGCATGTTTGAAACAGCGAAAATGAGAGAAATATTTCTTAAATGACATTACAAGCGTACATAAATTCTTGAATATCTCCAGCCAGAATTGATTAGGGAGATTTAATCACAGACCTTTGCAGGTAAAATTAGTACGAGGGTCGAATTAGTACCGTCGATAAATGATGTCTTGCATTTTTCCCATATATTTGACCTCCCTCCCCCCCCCCCCTTTGTCACATGTCACGTAATGTCGTATAAGCATGATGTCACACTTATTGCTACCCCCTCCCCTCCCCTCCCCTTGTCATAATTTGTCACAATTTCACGACCCCCCCCCCCTCTCATGCCTCGAAACGTGACATCTTTTATGAATGATCCCAAGAGTTATTCAACCAAGCAACAATTAAACTAAAAAAATAAATGTTTATTTGTTCTAACTTTGATCAATTTATTATAAGATTTTTCCACTAGTTTGAAAACGTTTTATGTATTTACCTGCATTTTGAATCTGCAATTTTTGTGAGCAAAACATTTTTAGTGTTTAGGGCCTCTAAAGGTCTTAATGTAGCCTTGGTAACGCCCCCCTAAAAATTTCAATGGCGCAGTCTACACCATGATCCCCCCCTGGTAGGCACCCCTGCCAAAAAAAAGAAATAATGTCCAGTGTCCAAAGAATATGTCCAAAATATACCTGAAAAATAAAATATTTAACATTTTTCTCATCTGTTAAAGTTTTTTGTTTTATAGTTTATGATAATGTTCTTACATAATCTGAAAAATTGTTAGGATTGCATTAACTTTGTCTAAATTTCTTTTGTAAATTTGTTTTTGCTAATCTTATTGCTTGAACTTTAGTTTAACTGCGTTTACATTTTCTGTTATTTGAAATAACAGATCATATCTTTCACTACGTAATCGTAGAAGTTTTAACGCATCAATTCTGCATGACTTCAAGATTTTAATTATAGCAATACTAATTGGATTTAGAATTAAGTGTGAAACTCAGCAGTTTCTAGTGGTTGGTAGAACCAAGAACCAAAAAAATAAAGGATAAAGGTCTTGTACAATAGAAGGAAAAATACTTGTTTTTGCATTAAAAGATGCTGCATCATTTACTACTAAGTTAAGTTTGTAAAATGACATGCGCGGTCGCGGGTTACTGAAATGCCTTTCAACTATATTTTATTTTGTACAAGCTTTATTACGTTTTTCGCGCTGGTTCTGAATTGAGCAAACTAAAATGCATCTTTGCTTGTTTTGTTGCTGTTTTTGGAAACTTATTTTCTGAGACAAAAGGAAGTACCGTAATTATCGGTAAATAGCCCGCATCGTTGTATAGTCCACAAGAAGAAAAATTCATTCTTAAAAAAATTAGTTCGGTGTATAACCCGCATCGTTGTATAACCCGCACCCAGAAAAGACATGGGATGCACACCTAGAAAACAATACAATACAATACAAAAAAAGTACACCAACAACAGGCGCTAGGCCCAACAAGGTTGGTGAATAGATGAGCAATTCCTGCTTGACTTCTTTCATGCTCCTCTTCCTCTTCTTCTTGTCCCTACTTTTATCTTGAACGCCCATTTGCATGAAAGAAAAAGAAAAAGCAGTATCAATTTACATAAAAAACTATTTGAACAAAAGCTAAGAGAGAAACATTATCAGATTTCAACTGGCTGCTCTCTTCACAATCCCCCAGTGACGATCCAAACCTTTCTTAAACGATTTAACATCCTTAGAATTAACAATGTGCGATGGCAAAGTGTTCCAATCGTCGACAACTCTACTGAAAAAGCAATGTTTCCTACACTCCCTCTTAAATTGTGATTTAAATAATTTCAATCCATTTCCCCGAGTCCTATTACTATGAGAAAATTGTAAACCTTCTGTTTCATTTAACTTTATAAATTTGAACAACTGAATCAAATCTCCCCGTTTCCTTCTTTCTTGTAACGTATACATGTTAAATTTCTTTAATCTGTTTTCATAAGCCATACCTGAGGTTCCTTTAATAATTTTTGTAGCCCTGCGTTGAACTTTCTCTAACATGTCAATATCTTTTTTTTAAATGTGGCGACCAAAATTGTACTGCATACTCTAGATGTGGCCTAACCAGTCCTCTGTACAATGGCAAAATAACGTCTTTTGATTTACACGAAACATGTTTTTTAATATACCCCAACATTCTATTTGCCTTATTACTTGCTTCTCTACATTGATACCCCATTTTAAGATCACTAGAAACCACTACACCTAAATCGTTTACAGTATTCCCTGATTTAATTTGTTGTCCTTGCAAGTTATATGCTGCGCATTTATTTTTATGACCCATGTGTAGAACTTGACATTTTTTAATATTAAATGACATACCCCACTTAGCAGCCCATTCCGATATTCGTGATAAATCTGTTTGAAATCGTTCTATTTGTTCCTCTGTGTTGACAATTCCCATTATTTTTAAGTCATCAGCAAATATACTAACTTTGCCCAGTATACCCTCAGTTATGTCATCAATAAATATTATGAATAGGAGTGGTCCAAGAACAGAACCTTGTGGAACACCACTTTCTACTTCTATCCATCGAGAACTATTACCCTTGATTTGCACTCGTTGCTTTCTCCCGATTAACCAACTTTTAATCCATTCAAATGTATGACCCTGAATACCGAATCTTTTCAATTTTAGTAGCAGAGCTTTATGTGGAACTTTATCAAATGCTTTCTGAAAGTCAATATAAGCTACATCTATGCTATTATTGCGGTCTAACTCCTTTGTTATTACATCATAAAAATTTAAAAGATTAGTCGTACAAGATTTTCCCTTCCTAAATCCGTACTGATTTTGTGCTAGCAAACCTTTTGTTTCAATAAATTCAGTTATATGACTTTTTAGCATGGTCTCAAAGATTTTACAAATAACTGATGTCAAACTAACTGGACGATAATTCCCTGGCTCACTCTTGGATCCTTTCTTAAACATAGGAGGAATATTTGCTAATTTCCAATCTATCGGCACTGTTCCTGACTGATAAGAGCATTCAAATATAGACCATAACACACCCCCCATCTCCTCTGCACACTCCGTTAAAAATTTTGGATAGATAGAATCAGGCCCAGGAGCTTTGAAAGGTTTTAAATTCCTTAGATGGTAAATAACCTCTTCCCTATTAAATTTAAGATCATTTATTCCCTCACTGTTAGCATTTTCCACAACAGCGCTATCACAGTTAAAATTCCTACTGAATACAGTTGCAAAAAATTCATTTAACATAGTTGCCATTTCTAAATCATCATCTACTATCTTGCCCTGACTGTCGATTAGTGGGCCTAAGTGTGTGTCCGCTTTCTTGTTACCATTTGTATATGCGAAAAAACTTTTCGGCGAAATACTTTCGCCTGTAGCGCCCGAGCCCTAATCTGCTTTGGACCATTGTTTCGAAAACTGCGATTTATTTCTCTGCATTTTGTTTTGCAGGAAAAGATGTTATGCGTGAATCGAAAAAAGTGGTAAATTATGTTATCAAAAACATAAAGAACATTTAATAAAACAAAATACACATACGAAATACACATTACAAATATAAGAGCACACTATGATCTTGGAAATCCATTTTCCATTTTCTTCATATTTTAAACAACGTATAATCTCGCAAGCTGATTAAAAGAAAAATTTAAAGTTATTATTCTCAACAGAAATATATTTTTCGCTCGTGAGAAATATTAACAAAAGAGATTTCGATATTTTTGAAAGGTAGTTGTCTTTTTACTAGTGTTCCGCAGTAGTTAACTAGAAGTAGTTAACTACTCATGGCAACTACTAGTTAACTAGTAGTTAACTACTAGTTGTAACTACTTTTGTTTTGGACTAATTAACTACTTGTTAAACTACTTTTTTCCCAACTACTAGTTACAACTACTTTCGAAATTCCAACTACTTTCAAAAAATATTTTTTTAATCTATTTTTTGAAAAAAATAACTATTTTTTAAACATTAAATTACTTAAATTTTTATCTTATGAATATTACTCACACAAATGTTTTTTATATTATGTTATATAATGAAAAAGTACTCATTAAAAAAAATCATAATATTTATTGCAGTATTTACGCAAATTAAAAAAAGCTTTCTACTAAATCAATAAATAGCGCCCGCACCAACACATGCACAATGAAGTTTCATTTAAAGACCAAATATTCATTATGGGGAAGCTTTACCTCTACTGCAGTACCATGCATGCGTTTGGGATACCATAAAACACACACACACACACAAAGAAAAATTACTGATTTTTTAGGATTTTTTTAAGAAGAAAATACTGATTTTTAGGATTTTTTAAAGAAGAAAATACTGATTTTTAAGATTTTTTTTTAAGAAAAAAACTGATTTTTATGATTTTTTTAGACAAAATATTGATTTTTATGATTGTTTCCAAATTATTAAAATATAGATATTTTTTCATTATAAATTTTAATATATTCTTTGTTGAAGCAATTCATTAGAATTTTAACTCACTATATGGTAACCTTACTGCATCTGGTCGTTTAGGGAAAGGTGGAATAGCTTCGTTAAGGTGTCAAAGAATGACATTTTATCAGAGAACATTAAGTTTTTGAACATGCTGACTATAGCAAAAGCATCAACAGCACCTTTGGAAAGGGTTTTTTCTACATTTGGAATAGTGCACTCAAATTTAAGAATTAGATTAAGGGTTGATAAAGCATCAAAACTGGTATTCTTGATGAAACATCTAAATAGTAACAAGAAGTTCCGTCCAGAACTATACGAGCCTACTTTCCCGTATACACCAGCTTCAAATTTATAATCTAGCTATCTCTCTCTTTCTCTTTCTCGTTTAGCTTTAGTTCTTAATTGCTTCAAATATACCTTTATCAACGGTTAATACATATTCAATCAATCATTCATTTATTCAGTCATTCATGTATTTATTCACTCATTTATTCATTCATTCTTTTGCTTATTCATTTAATCATTCATTAATTCAAAAATATTCTTGAAAATCCCGATCAAAAAATTTCATAGAAAAATAGGCTCGTTAGTTCTGGATGAACTTTCCATCTGTACATGTTCTACGTCATAAGAGCTTTCCGATAAAGCTAGTTCCAAGCAAATCGGTCTGTTAGATCAGGCGCTATGTTAATTTTTTTTGAACTGTTCAAAAATGAACAAAAATAGTTCAAATCAATATTTCACGCCAAGAACTTCTTCCAGTAAGTTTGCTCATTAGAACTTGGATCTTGTGCTCGGAGTTTACATCATTTGCTTTATTTTCGCCCATAGGCGCTAATGTTAAAATTTTTTGAACTGTTCAAAATTGAACAAAAAATTGCTCAAATCTTTCGAATGCAAAAAGAATTTTTCGAATCGGACAATTCGTTCAAAAGTTATTAGGGGGGGGGGGGGGTACAGACCGACAGACACACATTTTCCCCATCTCAAAACTATACTTTCAAATTTTTTATTTTTCAATATTTATTTAATTACTTAACTTATTTTTGTCTTTGCTTGATTTCTAACGACATTTTCACGATACCCATTACGCCTTCTTTCATGCTTTATTATTATTTTTTTTACTTTTACGGGAAAGTAGGCTAAAAATGATTAAGCTGTAGTAAACATTTTATGTGATATTTGCCATCAATGTTTATATATTCAAGAAATTTCTAGATACTGAAAAAATCATGATAGTCCAGTCAACTTATTTGTATATATTCAAGAAAGTATAACCAATTCAGTCTAGAAATATAAGCTTTCGGTTCTCTATTTATTAAGCATACATTTTATTACTTATTTAAAACTAATTTTGAACTAGCAAAAAATAATTATTTCAACTGAAATACCTTAAAATTCTTTGAAGACATAACATAATTAACTGATTTTGTTACTGTATTTGTGTGCGCATGCATATTTTGCTTTAAAAAATCCAAAAAATCTTTCAAATCCAAAAAATACTATATTTTTAATTTTTTTTTTAAATAAAAAAAATCACCAACACAATTTGAAAGAATGTAATCTAAATTCTAAAGAATGCGCGTTCCAAAGATATTTTGTTAATGAATAGGGTTTGGGCAAAGGGAGAATTTTGAATTGATATAAAGGGTAAACCCCTTCATTTTACAACCATTGCTGAAAAATCGTTATTTCTTAAAAACAGAAATTATTAACTTTATTAAACAAATACATATTAAAATAAAAGTTTAAATTAAGAGAAAAATGTTTTGTCTTTATTCATATTCTATTTATATATTAATTGTTCAGTGTTATTTGTAAATATTCAATCTTTGAATATTTTACAGGAATTTCTTTAAAATTGTTTTAATGATTAAAAATAATACTAAACTAAAACTCAGTGGCACACCAGTCCTCTTGAGGGCCATGGCCTACTGTGCCCATCCCAGTTCTCGAGACCGAGGGCTCTGGAGTGCAGAAGCATAAGTTCCTGTCAAGTGGTCGGCTTGACGCGAAACCCCCAGTGTTTAGTTCTTAAGCATGCTTGGTCCTCATTTTATCGACCCCGCTGCAGGGTTAAAAGGCTGAGTCGTGACTGCCCAGCCCGGGAATCGAACCCCTGACCTGTGGCATGGTAGCACGGAAGGCTACCACGATTAAAAATAATATTGAGTTGAATTATTAGGATTAAATATTTAAGAACTAACTTAAAAATGGAATTTCAAATGAATTATACTTAAAAGTAGTTAACTACTTTTGGAGAACAGTTAACTACTAGTTACAACTAGTCTCAGAAAAAGTAGTTAACTACTAGTTGCAACTAGTTTTGTTTAGAGTAGTTAGTAGTTGGTAGTCAGCTACTTTTTGACGAGTAGTTGCCGAACACTACTTTTTACTAATACTTTTTTTAAAATTTCATGTATTGCCCCCAGGTAGTAAAAAAAGGACTTTTTTTGTAGATAACCCACGGGCTATACACAGATAATTACGGTATTTAGTTTTACGCCATGTGAATGACTGGAAAGGGTCTTATGCCATCGTTTACATTTATTTTTTGAGATAAATTTTCACCCTGTTTTGGATTTTTCACGAATGCTCGTAACATACATATATTTAATTATAGAAAAAAAAATGGAGCTGCAATCACTAACCATTCCATGTCCAGAGTTTTTAGAATAGAAGAACTATAGCTGCGGGATAAGGCACATGGATATTTCACTGAAAAAAAATATTTTTAGCGGACTAAAAATTTAAATTTTGGCATAGTTAAATATGAGAATAACTGTAATAAACAAGTTCAAAATTATGTATATAAATCTATATTAGGGTGGCCCTTAACCATATGTAATTTTTTGAAGGTTAAAATTTTGCTGCTCCCAACCCCTGATTCTGTTCAAATGATGAAAAAAAAGGGCTATGCAAAATTTCAGCTTAATCATTTAACACTTAGGCGACCCTCAAAGAGCTTGAGGTAACGCATATTGATTAATTCCATTATAAAGATGTATATTCTTCCCTAGCTCCTAGCTTGTCCGTTACTTCTTTGGGAAATGTATGTGGAATTGTCTGGTCTTCCCAGCAATTGTTTAAAAACATTTCAAATCAAATTTAACCAAAGTAAATTATAAAAAAATTTCAAAGCAGCATGAAAAATTTAGACACATTTTATTTTTTAAATTAAATCACATAGCTTCGATACGGCAAAGCGTTTTTTATTTACTATAATACTTTTGATGGAATTACAACATAATGTAAGCGAAATAACAATAAATATTATTTTTTCATAAATGAGGATTCAGTAGCAGTTGGGGTTTTTTTACGCTCTCCGGCAACAATTTGTAACATAAATTGTTTCTCAGCATCATTTTTTGTAAGAACGTTATTATAATCTTGAATGAGTTTGATACTTCTTTCTGCAACGTCATTCACAACAGTGATAGTCTGAAGTTTTTTAATTCCACTCTTATAACCAACATCATCTTTCCATGTTGAAGGGTCTTTGTACAGAAAATCGGAGCTGATAGAAAATCTCGTGAAGAAATTTTTTGTACTAGAAGTTACAAGAGACGGAAACTTGATTTTTGAAAATGATGAAAAATCGTTTGGGTGAAGAATGTATCGCTTAAATTGATTTGTATTTTCTTCCTGTTCTTTTTCCTTCAACATCCAGGCTAACTTGAGCCATACTTGTCTTAACATCTATTGGAACTTTGTCATCAAAAAAGGAAAGAGCCACAGTTTCGGGAACTAAGTACCAGAGATGTTTTGAAAATTTTTTTGCAGGAGCCTTACTGATATCTGGATCAATAGCCTAATAATTTAGCAATTGATACATGAAAAGAAAATCATGATACGGTGATTTAATTGCATCTGGTGACAAGAACCATGTTCGAACATACACTCGAGCAAGAAAAATACATATTCTTCTTAAGGAATTCTTCTCCCTATGAGATAATTTAAATTGATCTTGAAATAAGAATATTTTAAATGCATAGATTGCTTTTGACATAAATTTAGCATGACTTACAGCTCCTGGTGTATGAAAGTATATGCCATTCTTTGGAATGCCTCCAAGAAAGATCATTGTTAACTCCAACAATTCTCGATAATCATAACGCAGTTGTTTATGAGTAGCAAGCGGATCTTTAATAAAATGAATAATGGTAGAGCGGACATCATAAGGCACTTCATTTCTATCAATTATGTAAACATTTTTGTCACTTTTAACCCAAGTTTCTCTAAATCTTTTGAAAAGTGGAACGTCTGGACCAGTAGTCGCATCCATCAGCAAGTCGAAACAGCTTCTCAAAACTAATTCAAAAATGTCATGACGACAAGGGAGGTACAACAGGTCACGATTGAACAACTTTTCTAGATTTATGCAGGCACCATTTATTCGGCCTGTGTTGCTTACTGTAGTATCACAGCAAAGTGCATAATTTTGTTAGTTATACTCCATTTCTCGATTGCACGGTAGTAGGGGAATAATGGGCGTTCTACCCCAAGAGGCGGTGGCGGTGGAAGAGGGCGTGGCCGATCCGCCTCCCAATGCCCCCAGGCGTCCCCTCAGGCGTTAGTCGAGTGGAGTTGAGTTGTATGCCCTCAGGCATTTTTCGAGTGGAGCTGAGTTGTTTTCGCCCTCAGGCATTTTTCGAGTGGAGTTGAGTTGTTTTTGCCCCCAGGCATTTTTCGAGTAGAGTTGAGTTGTATGCCCTCAGGCATTTTTCGAGTAGAGTTGAGTTGTATGCCCTCAGGCATTTTTACAAGTAGAGTTGAGTTGTTTTTCAAAAGTTTATAGTTTTGGAATGGCAACACTGTTTAATTTAGGTTTTATTCCGCCTCCTAGAGGCAAATAGTGGAACTACTATAGCACTGTTTCAATACTACGAAAAGTGTTTTTTTTTTTTTAAAGTTTATAGTTTTGGAATGGCAACACTTTTTAGTTTCAGTTTAAGACTTAATGTAAAACCGATTGTGACACCATCTACGAGAAGAATTACTATTGAACTTAGAATAATTTTCAATGTTTTAGAATTCGAGCATTAAATATTAACAAAAAATTAATTATAATGTATAATGAATTAGATTTAATATCGTTAATTATATCCTGATACAGCTTTATTTATGTTTTCGACTTAGAAAGATTTTCTTTTTCGATCTTTTTAATGTTTTCACTTAGCATTCACGCAGGAACTATTTCATATTAACAAAAAAATTAATTATAAAATGATAGCGCTAAAAAGTTAATGCTTAAAAAGGGATTACTTTAAATGCAAAGGGAATTATTAAAGTATCACATTTAAATGATATTAAAAAATAATAATAATATTTTTAATACAAATTAGTGATGATAAAAGGTATATTCAACTTACCCTAGCAGGAGATTCAGTAGATTGATAATTGATTCTTGAAAAATCCATTGTTGAGCGTATAAGGAACTGAGAAACGCTTTTAAAAAAGAGCAGAGCAACAATTCATCTTTACTAAGCAAGTGTAGAAAGCGAATGGACTTTTCACTTTCCAGTCCTTGTAGCATTTTCTTTCAAGAAATATAGAAGCTAAAAGTTAATCAATTAGAATGCGTGTATACATCACAGTTGAAGAGAATGTATACATTCAGGGTACATTTGCCGAAAGTTATAATTCCTGCACCTTTGAAAGACATGAACAAACTTGTAACGCGATAAAAGATTGAAATCATAGTGCAGGTGTTTTTTTATGGCTTTAGGTCCTTTGTGACGATCGGACAGAAAAGAAAAGGTCCTCTCTCCACCCCTATAGGCATACTTTCTCTTTCTACATTGAATGAAGTGATTGACGAAGATCGCTTTCCTT
The DNA here is from genome assembly GCA_038502835.1 of Octonoba sinensis. NCBI lineage: Eukaryota > Metazoa > Arthropoda > Arachnida > Araneae > Uloboridae > Octonoba > Octonoba sinensis. The sequence goes on along the minus strand of CM076598.1, from coordinate 4,688,649 downwards.
TTCACATACAAAGCATCTCCATTGTACTTAATTTTTAACTGTAGATAATGGATACATTACTTGATGGTGGTGAATATCGGCTTAATGAAAACAAAAATACGTTAATGAGAGAGGATTTTTACTCGCAAAAAAACATGTTTGATAGTGTTTTCTTCTATTAGCCCCAACCTTTTTTTCATTGGTGCAGAAGCTACTAGTATGATTCATTCTGTAAAACAATAGAGAATGTAAGATTTTACTAAATAAAAATGTTTGAACTTGCAAAACAAAATTATTTTCTACTTGCAAAATTTTAGAACTTCGCATGAAAATTTTTAAAAAAAAAGTATTTATTCAAACGGTTGAAACTTGGAACTAAAATTTCAACACTGAATCATCAAAAATCCGAAACAATTTAAGCTGTGGAATAAAGATTCGAGACTTAAAAAGTAAATGTAAACTCACTAAAAGAGATTTGAAAATCTGAAAAGAGAAATAGACTTCACTAGAAACACTGAAATAGAATCGTAAAACTTGAAAAATTTAAATCATAAAACTTAAATCTATTGCAAAGAGCTTTATGTGAAACGTAAAAGTGCTAAGAGCAAATGCTAAAACTGAGGAAACTTAGAAATACGTGGAACAAATCATTTAAAACTATAAAATTTAAAAACTTAAACTCATTCAGAAAAGAACGGAAATGCTAAATTACAAAACAAAAGTGTTACGCTTTTGCAAAATATTAAAACTTAACGCAAAAAAATATAAGAAAGTACAAAACACCAAAAGTTAAGAGTAGTATAAAAAACTGTTACTTAGATTCATCTAAAACATCACTAGGAAAAAGTAAAAGTAATATATACAAATTGAAAAAACTTATATTCACCTAATTAACATATCAAAATAGCAAGTACAAGACGTTAAAACAGAACAAAAATGTAAACGTATGAAACGTAAAATTACAAAAACCTAAATTCATCTACTAAAAGTTCCGTAAAAAATGTAAAAGCACTAAGAGTGAAAACTACAAAACAGCATGAAAGCTAGAAATAAAAAATATACAACATCAGAACTTAAATTCATCCAGAAAAACTTAGAAGAAAAAATGTAAAAGTTCGGAAATTTTCAAAACAAAAGTATGATGCACTTGCAAAATGTTAAAACTTAGTGCAAAAACGTAAAAAGTACTATGTACAAAATGTTAAAATTTAGATTTATCTACTAAAACAGTGAATGAAGATGTAAAACTACTAAGAGTAATATATTAAAACAACAGGAAAGTGTAAAAGTACAAAACGTAAAAAAAAATTATTTATCTGCTATAACTTAGACTGAAGTCGTAAAATTACTAAGTACAAAGTGTTAAAACATCGTAAAAATGTAAAAATATCAAGTATAAAGCAGCAAAACATAGATTTCTCTATAGAAATCTTGATCAAAAAATGTAAAAGTTCAAACAACAAAATCCTAAAACTCTGAAAAATTGAAAACACGCAGTACAAAAACAGCAAAACCTGTAAAATTGCTAAGTATAAGGATGCAAAACTTAAATTTTTCCTGAAAAACTTAGAACGAAGTTGTAAAAGTACGAAACTTTTCAAAGTAAAAGTGTTATGCACTTACAAAATGTTAAAACTTAATGTAAAAATGTAAAAAACACTTCGTCAAAAATGTTAAAACTCTGATTTATCTACTAAAACTTAGAATGAAAATGTAATTGAATCAAATGTACTAAGTGTGAAATAGTAAAGTAACATGAAAATGTAAAAGTACTAAGTATATAGCGTAGTCATGAAGTGAAACTTTGTACAAAAATGTCAAACTTAAGTACGAAACTTAAAAGACTTAGATCTGTCTGCAGAAATCTTGATCAAAAACCGTAAAAAATATCAAGTATAAAGCAGCAAAACATAGATTTCTCTATAGAAATCTTGATCAAAAAATGTAAAAGTTCAAACAACAAAATCCTAAAACTCTGAAAAATTGAAAACACGCAGTACAAAAACAGCCAAACCTGTAAAATTGCTAAGTATAAGGATGCAAAACTTAAATTTTTCCAGAAAAACTTAGAACGAAGTTGTAAAAGTACGAAACTTTTCAAAGTAAAAGTGTTATGCACTTACAAAATGTTAAAACTTAATGTAAAAATGTAAAAAACACTTCGTCAAAAATGTTAAAACTCTGATTTATCTACTAAAACTTAGAATGAAAATGTAATTGAATCAAATGTACTAAGTGTGAAATAGTAAAGTAACATGAAAATGTAAAAGTACTAAGTATATAGCGTAGTCATCAAGTGAAACTTTGTACAAAAATGTCAAACTTAAGTACGAAACTTAAAAGACTTAGATCTGTCTGCAGAAATCTTGATTAAAAACCGTAAAAATGCAAACAACAAAATCTTAAAACTCTGAAAAATTAAAAACATGCAGTACAAAACAACAAAACATGTACAAATGCTAAGTATAAAGCTGCAATACAAATGCTAAGCATAAAACTTAAATTCATCCAGAAAAACTTAGAACGAAAAATGTAAAAGTACGAAACTTTTCAAAACAAAAGTGTGATGCACTTGAAAAACATTAAAACTTAATGCGCAAATGTAAAAAGTACTACGCACAAAATGTTAAAATTTAGACTTATCTACTAAAACTGTGGATGAAGATGTAAAATTACTAAGTAAAATATATTAAAGCAGCATGAAAATGTTAAAGTACTAAGTACAAAAGCGTAAATAAATTGATTTATCTACTAAAACATAGACTGAAGTTGTAAAATTACTAACTGTTAAAACATCATAAAATTTGAAAATAGCAAGTATAAACCAACAAAACATAAATCTGTCCACTGAAATCTTGATCAAAAATGTAAAAGTTCTAACAACATAATCTTAAAACTCTGAAAAATTAAAAACACTCAGTACAAAACGACAAAACATGTAAAAATGGTAAGTATAAAGCTACAAAACTTAAACTCAATCAGAAAAACTTAGAACGATGATGTAAAAGCGCGAAACTTTTCAAAATAAAAGTGTTATACACTTGCAGAATGTTAAAACTTATTGCAAAAATCTTAAGAATTACTACGTACAAAATGTTAAAACTCTGATTTATCTACTAAAGCAACGCGAAAATGTAAAAGTACTAAGTATATCACGTATTCATCAAGTGAAATTTTGTACGAAAATGTAATCGTTTATGTACGAAACTTAAAAAACTTAGATTAATCTAAAAAAAAAAATCCCAACTAAAGTCGTAAAAAATATAAAATGTTAAACATCATGAAAATGTAAACTTTCCAAAAATGCAAACATCAAAACTTAGATGTATCTAATAAAATTTAGAACGAGTAAAAGTGTCAAACTTAATAAAAGTACTAAGTAAAAAACAAAAACAGAAAAACTTAGAACGAAAAGGTAACAGAAAATTTTCAAAATAAACGTGTTATGCATTTGCAAAATGTTAAAACTTAAATTTATCTACTAAAAATCTGAACAAAGATGTAGAAATACTAAGTATAATACATTGTAGCAACACAAAAATTTAAGAGTACTAAATACAAAACGTAAGAAAAGTTAGAGTTATCTAACTAAAACTTAGACTGAAATCGTAAAATTACCAAGTATGAAATGTTCAAGCATCATAAAAATGACTAAATAACAAGTATAATGTATCAAAAACATAGATTTCTCCATTGAAATCTTAAACAAAAATGTAAAAGTTCTATGGACAAAAATGCTAAAGAAGTGAAAAAATGAAGAATACGCAGTGCCACACAACAAAGCATGTACTAACTATAAAACTTCTAATCTTGAATTCATCCAAGGAAAAAAAAACTTAGAAACGAAAAAAAAAAAAAAAATGTAAATCTAAACGAAAATTTTCAGAAATAAAACTGTTATCCACTTGCAAAGTGTTAAAACTTAATGCAAAATATAAAAAGTACTGTGTATGAATGTTAAAACTTAGATTTATCAACGAAAACACGGAATGAAGACGTACAAATATTAAGTATAATATATTAAAGCAACACTAAAATGTAAAAGCACTATGTACAAAGCATAAAAACTTAGATTCATCTAGTAAAACTTAGTACAAAAATGTAAAAGTACTAAGCATAGAACCTCAAATATACATTTATTTAGTAAAAAACAGAACGAAACTGTTAAAGTACTAAAGCCAACGCATCAAACAAGGATTAATCTATTAAAACAGTATAAAAGAAAGAAAAGCACTACATACAAACTGCAAAAACTCTTAGAACTAAAATTTAAAGATGTAACAAATCATAAAATTTTAAACTTAACTTCATCCAGAAAAACTTAGAACGGAAATGTAAAATTACTGAAGTTTACAAAACAAAAATGATAGGCATTTGCAAATTGTTAAAAGCAAAAACGTAAAAAGTACTAGATACAAAAAGTACGAAACATCAAAACTTGGAGTAGTATAATAACAAAACTGCAACTTCGATTCATCAAGTAGGACTTAACTCTAAAATTGTGAAAGAAATGTGAAAACTGACTTTGACACAAGAGCGACCACTCCTTTATCTTTCCCACTCATGTTTTTGCCTCCATCAGTTGTAATACATTTCAAGTTTTTCTATCGAAGGTTCTTTTGCTTAATGGCCATTTCAACTCCTTTAAAAATATCTGAACCAGTAGTTGTGCCATGAATACTATACATATCAAGAAGTTCTTCATGCACTTCATAGCTTTTATCTACTCCTCGAATATAAATCAACACCTGAGCAGTATCTGACACATCCGTTGACTCATCCAAGGCCAAAGAAAACCACTCAACATGTCCATTTTTGTTGAACAGTTGAGAGGATATATTTTCAGCGATGTCTTCTACCCTTCGAGCCACAGTGTTTGCTGACATACTGACAGTTTTTAATAAATTTACCTTTTCAGGGCACATTTCTTCGGCTACTGCGATTATGCATTCTTTGACCATTTCTCCATCGGTGAATGGTTTTCCACGTTTTGCAATTTCAAGAGCCACACGAAAGCTGGCACGAGTTGCAGCCTCTTGTTCAGTTTTGAGTTTTGTAAATAAAGATTTCTGCGATTTCAATCCGCGCTTCATAGCTTCGAATTTTTCTGTCCGCAAACTTCCTGTATATTTTGAGTAATTTTGAAAATGTTTTGCTTCATAATGACGTTTAATGTTATATTCTTTGAGAACGGCTATGCTTTCATTGCAAATCAAACATAGCGCCTTGTTACTGGACTCAATTACGAAATACTGAATGTTCCACTGATCTTTGAATTTTCTGCATTCACTATCAATTTTTCGCTTCTTTTCCATTCTACTAAATCACACACAAAAGCAACAATTCAAATAAAAATATTGTTACAAAGATGTCTTAAACTTAAACACGCACAAACACGTTTTAAGGAGGTACGCACTATTTTATTTCACAGCAGTGTCATAGGAACTGACTTGTGGTTGCGCCACTAGCCTTCTTATGTATTTCACTTACTGCCATCTAGAAGTGAGTGGAAGACACCACAACTTTATCGAACCAACGAGATTATTCTGTAAGTGCTATTAGCGCCATCTGTTAGGGATAGAAGGTACTACCTATTTCTGCTTGTGTCCACCAGATGTCCTGTCACGTTACTCCTCATGGCTCGCTCGTACTCTACGACTAATCTAGAAATTACAGATAATGACAGGAAAATTAATAATATGCAGTGTTGCCGTTTTGCGGACTTTAGTTCGATTTGCAGCCTTTTTTAAACGTGGCGTACTTTTTCGGACTTTTTTTTTCATGTAAAAAAATACTCATTCGTTACTTGAGTACTCGTTAGGAACCGAAGTAACGATTACTGAAGAAAAAAGTAATCAATGATTACTTGTGTATTTCATTACTTTTGTAATCAATGATTACTATGGCGATACGATGCGGGTACCCCATTATAACGGATACCCATACGATACAGAAAATACATCAGCTTCCCCGTCGCTAATGGCATCTGGCAAAAAAGTAATCATATTTTACACCACTAGTGGACTGATTCAACTTTTTACCACCGGCAACAATTAATGATAATATGGTTTTGGCCCTTGGAATTTACTGGAGTAATCAATATGGCCCTAAGGCTGGAAAGTTTGGAGACCCCTGCTCTAGGGGTTGAAGGGGCCTCTATTGGACGTACAAAATTTCATGTATGTAGGACTAATAGTTTTTGAGTAATGATGGAGTCGAAATGGTTCGGGTAAAAATACACATTGCCAAGTGTCGCCGTCTTTGAACTTGTCGGACGCACTGCCATGTGTCTAGATATTCTTTAAAAAATGAAAGGTAACTAAAACATCTATATGGAACACAGACTTTCCCTGCTTTGTAGAATTACCCATACATCATCTTGCATTTTCTATTTTTTTTAACCAAATTAAAAAAAAATTGTTTTCATTTCTGAATGCCTTTTCTTTGGTTTGTTTAAAATATATAAAATATTCAAAGATATATACGCGTCATTAAGCTTTCTATGTGTTACAAGAAAACAGCTAACAGTTACTAATTCTAGCAGTAGATTGAAAGAAACAAAAAGTACGTCGGAAAAATAATAAACATTGCATTTTACGATAAGTCATGTGATCATGTGAACTGAATTTAAAAAAGGAAGAAAGAAAGAAGTCGGCTTCGACAGTGCAAGTTTCAAGAAACAGTTTGTTCGTTCCAAAGGAGAGTCAAGATTTTAAAGAGGTTGAAAAAAGGAGAGAGCGCAGAATGAATCCCCACTTCCAGATGTTAGTACGTATGCATCAGCGGAGCCCTGAGTGTCGGAGCAGTCTCTTTTTCGAGGAAAAGTGTAGGGGTTTTGGACTCCTCTCCCCTGCCCAAATATCCGACCGCAGACCGCAACTACCAGAAGGGTGTCGCGAGGTTCCCCTTCAAAAGATTTATAGCTGGCCATTGAGAGGCATAGTGATTGACGCTGTCCATCACCAGAATAGACCAATTGCCAATGCAAAGAGCCTGAATAAAGACACTCCCACAGCGTTGCCAATATTTCGGAGATTTTGTTAACTCCGAGTTTTCGATTTGGTAGCGAAGAGCCTTAAGCTCGGTTGCATCAGAGCACTGAAAGGGAAGCAACATTCGTCGTGGTTAGTGCTTGGAAGAGTGAACACCCCTCGCGGCTGCTTGCTATTTGACCCTGTGTAATAGGAGCAGGAGCTATATTTAAAATACATCGTTGCTCCAATGTTCTCCAAGTTTGAAGTAATACCTCTAGGAATGACAACCTAGGTGACGCTCTCACATCTGGGAGCCGATTCAAAATTCTGAGCTCCCTTTGCGCCAGGTCGTTCTTCCCCCCAGTGAAGCTCATTAATAAACAGAACTCGCTCTCTTGTCAGCCGTAATTCTGCGAGGGAAGCTAGGATTTCCAAGTGGCATTAGCAACAACAACACGTTTATGTTGGATGTACAGATAAAAATTAAAATCTAATTGTAACATTTGAATTCCTAAGTGTATTAATTTATATTGTTGCCGCATACATTTGCATCGTTCAATGTTACATTAAGAATCAAAATGCGATTAGTATTTATTTATCTTACGTGTACTGTAATTAGCATCTGAGTATTAACGACGGGTTTTGCGTATTTTATGTCAGTTACGTGAAAAGAATAAAATTTCTCCAATTTGCGTATAAGTTGTTTTAATTTAAATCTATAAGAATTTTATCTAATTTTTTTTCTGCATTTTTTTAAAATTTATGCACACGCAGCATTTAACAGTAAAACGAGACTCAACATTAAAATGGTGGTATTTAACTACCAGTTCATACATATTTTTTATATGCATAAATTTTAAAGAATGGGCGTGCCTGCTGTTGTATTGTTGTTTAGCGACCTTATTCACCAGTCGATTTGAACCTCAGTCCGCCGATTTGAGCGTTCTGATTGGTTAAGGAAGCTTTTGATCTGCAGTTTGAAAGATATAATCGGCTGGTGAATAAGGCCGTAAGACACTTGTGCTAATGTTTTAAGTCCTTGATCGAAGACGTAAATAGGCAACGTGAGAATTTCTGTTGCGCTCCCATTTAAAGCGCACCGGAACGATTTATGAAATTAAGTGCAATGAACTTAAGTAGAGACACTGGCCTGTTTAAAAATGCGAACACCTTTATCAAATTTTTAATAGTTTAACTATCGTAAATTACTTTTAAATAGTTTTTAAATTAATATGTGTCTTAATAGACATTCAGGCTCATATATATGTTAAGTGTATTCATTCGGTAATTAAAATTGCTTTCGATGAATTTTTATTTTATACCCACTCAATGCTCCAGTAATTGAGCGAATTATTCATTTTACCAATTAATATATACCTCACTGTATTTAATTTCCAATTTACAAACTTCTTACTTATAAACTTAAAATGAATTTATTATAAACATTGTTTGATCATACATTTTCTGAAGACATCTAAAAATGCTAAACTATATTGTTAAATATAAAATTAATTTACTTGAAAAAACCCTCAAATTTTATACATTTAAATATAATAAAGAATATCAATCAAAACATCTAGGATTGAAACCCTATACCACTGGCGCATATTCTATTTTCTATTAAATGAGGAATTCAGAGATACAATTGTGAGCATTGTAGCCACTACTGTACTTCTTGTGAGTAAATGTGTACAAATATTTTGTCTTTATGACTATTTGTTAGCGAATGAGCTCGTGTTTACAATTGCCCCAGTGTGTTTCCTATTACCCCAGAGATCTGGGGTAATTGTAAACAGTGATTTATTTTCGAATAAGGTTGATGCAAATGGAAAATTGTTTCATACACAGTCTGATTGAAGGCTTAAGAAGTTCCGGAGCAATGGGTATATATGTATAGCATATCTGATTTTTTTTTCCTATGATATTACATAGGTTGTGGATGACTGTGTTATACACTCGGCTAATTTTATTTGGAAGTACTGTATGCTGCAGGAGCATTTAAGTACTCAAGGCAACCAAGGAGTTGGAAATTTCTGGTTAGTATTTAAATCAATGAAATGTAAAATAAACAAATTATAAGTAAAACACATTGATTTCCACATCAGTCATTGGTGACTCTCGGTTTAAAATATGATTCAAAACTAAAAAGTGGGTATTGTGTTTAGTAATTACTGAAAAATTATTTAATTTTTATTTATTACAATATTACTTCATTAATTCAATAATTTAAACACAAATTGTTCAATGCATGGTTCCTAAGAGCCATACATTGAGAAAAATAATTGGAGGGAAATCTTCATTCTGCTTTTCAGCTTAACATATATACATTAGTTTTAACAAAGTTTACTTGAATTGCATGCCTATTGTGTTTCAATGTCATATTTTCATGCACAGGTTAAAATGTTCGTTGCTATTAATTTTAACTAACTTTGTGGTGGGAAAGCCCAATGCGGGCCATGGTCCTTCTGTGCCCATCCCAGCTTTCGAGGCTGAGGGCCAAAGGTTGCAGAAGCAGATGTTCCGGTCTAGTGGTCGGCCTGACGCGGATTCCCCAGTGTTAGTTCCAAAGCATACTTGGTCCTCATTTTATCGAACCACGGGTCTGTGGCATGGTAGCACGTAAGGCTACCACATAACCACTGGGCCTTGCTATTAATTTACTTCCTGCATCAATTCTACCTTCTTTTTTTTTTAATTTAAAATAAACTGATTTGTATTGCATTAAAGTTGAAAATTGAGCTGCAAGTTAGTGCTGTGTGATTTTTTGTATTACATAGTGTGCTTATGATTTCTAATACTTCATCCATTTTAAAATTGGCATTATTTTGTTATAGGTGATAGTGGTTACCCTCTGGAACCTTAGCTCCTCACTCATGCATATCCTGCTATTGGCACCTAGAAGTTCTGTTATAACAGTTGCCACTCTTCTATAAGATCCTGTGTAGAATTGTGCTGATTCATCACCTTAGTCTTTCTCCAAATTCAGCTTTGGATAATGTTGAAAAGAGCATCAGGGACAAAATAACTTCCGGATTTTTATTAATTGTAAACTTGATTGGACATATTTATTATATTTTAATTATTTTCAAATTTATTGTTTTTTCTCGATTATTTTCAAATTTAATTATTATTATATATATTTTTAAATATTATATACTTTTAGTTAATAGGACCCTGTATATAACTGCTAACACTTATAAAATATTGTCACTTATGCCAAATTTTAAATGTCTCATAATTTCCTGCAGAGGGAAAGCAATGTTTCAGTTCTTCTGTGATGTTGATAACTAATTCTTTCAATATAACCTAACCATTTTAATAAATCTTTCATCAGATAATTCGAAGATGTTTTGTGGTTATCGAAATAGTTTTCTCTCATTACGTTCCAATCTCTCTGCTTCTTGAATGTTACATAACTCCCTGTTTTAAAAATTGAAAAATAAATCTTCTTTTCTACTTGATAAGTGTTTCATGTCTTATTAATGTGTTTCTAGTAAAACATTCTAAACTTTAAAAGAGTTATTGTATTTTCATGTGTGGAATAGCAGATTGTTATTGGTTTTATTAGCTTTTTTTATAATTAAATTCTTGAAGCTTTAAATGTGTATCTACCATAAATCCTCGATTAACTAAAGTGGTTGGGAGTAGACCTTTGTCAGCAAATCCGAAATACAAGATTAAAAAAAACAGCATTTGATGTGTCGCTTCTTGACTTATAAACAATACAGTTCTCAATGAGAATAGCACGAAGTTTTACTTCATGCAGTATTAATTTAAAAATGTCATTTCTGCTTTTTTCATATTTAAACACAATTTCATCCTTGTAGTTATAAAAGAGATTATGGAAATTGTCTTCAAAAACTTAGATGTTCAAACCATGAAATCAGAACAGAAACTTGAACTTGCATATCATTTAGATATTATGAGAAACTAGTAACAATTATAGCACTTTCTCAGTTTAATTTGGCTTACATTCATCGAGTAATAGTTCGGCTCCAGTACCGAATCTTGGAGTTATTCTGTGGTGGGGCAAAACTTAAAAAATGCCCCCCCCCCCCATCCAACTATTGTCCATATTTCATAAACTTTTATGCGCTGGCTATTTTTTTCAGGATTTTTCACTTGGGGGGGGGGGGGGGGGGAACTGATAAACTCATGAAACGTTCGTTAATGTTTCCATGGCATGGCCCTTTCAGCTCAACATTGCGGGGGAAAGACATATGAAATGGCCTTTTTTAACTGGAGATATAAAATTCCGACAGTTGAAGGAGGTCCAGGGGGATTCATTCTCCCCTGGTAAAATGTTAAAAACTATATGCAAACTTGTGCATTTTGAGACCTATGCAGACGCATATTGTATTGTTTAACCATAGCCTGATTTATATTTTGCCGCTAAAAGGGAAAAACCATTGACTTTAAAATTTTGACAATGCAAAATTTACCGCTCCCTAAAACTGCCTTTGCCTGTCGCAGGAGCTGGCTCCATGAAGGGTTCCCCTTTAGCGGGAGATATGAAATTCTGACAATTGAAGGGGGTCCTGGGGAGACAAATCCCCCCCCCCGGAAAAATTTATGCAAAATGTTGCATTTTAGATTGCAAGAATAACCGTGGGGGGAGGGGGGACCAAAATTCTCCCCTGGGAGAATTTTCTATAACTATATGCAGACTGGTGCATTTGGGACTGCAAAAGTATCGGAGGGAAATTTTTAAAAAAAATTAAACGCTTTTACTTAAAAAAATACAGAACAAAATTAGCACTTTTTTTTATCCAGGGAAAAAGACTTCCCCTCCTTACTAACGCCCGTATCGAAAAGTTCTGGCTCTGCCTCCTTAAATGATACGTATAATCTCCCCCCTCTGAAAATTCGTAATAGAAAAACTTGTTTTAGAATGGCATGATCTATATTTCTCTATCACAAGCTCCCCCCCACCCCGCCTTCCCAAAGGGTGCTTTGAAAGTTTGTAAAAGAAAAACTATTGTGTTGTTTGAGCATGGCATGATTTATATTTCGCTACTACAAGATGGGGAAAACCTTGGCTTTTTTAATTTTGGCATTACAAAATTTTCCCCCCTGAAGCTGCCTTCCCAAGGAGCCCTTTTTAGAGTTTCTGACAGTTTATTTTGCCACCCGGGCATAGATAGCCCGGCTCGCCCCCTCCCCTAGATTCGGAGATATTGGGCTCTAAGCAACTGAATAAGACGCATTACAATTGTCATTTTAGAACAAAATGTAGAAATATTAACTATAGAAAGAATAATAAAAATAATTTCACATTAAGAAAGCACAAATAAGCATTAAAATGCAGACATATGTTTTGTGTTTTGCATCCAGAAGCTCCCTGTCGCATTGAAAAAGGGATTCCAAGCAATCCCGAAACATATGTCTGCATTTTAATGCTTATTTGTGCTTTCTTAACGTGAAATTATTTTTGTTACTGTATATTTGAACAAAGTTAAATTATTATTATATAGGAAGAATCTCATTTTACAAAGAAAAAACATGTAGAATAATTTTTAAAACTAACTAAAATAATACACAACACGAGAGAAAGAAAAAATATTTATCCTTAAATACATGTTCTGTTATTTAGCAGATAAAAACCGCGCACGGTGCAATCGAGAAAAATGTTTCTTGCGTTGCCAAGCCAACGCAACGATAGCGATAAAATTTCGATGATGAATCGAATGTTTCATTGGCTAACACATATCGGATTGAAGGCGGGGCTTATTACATACCGCACATTCGTAAAATCATCAAACGCTTTCGTACGTACGGAAAAATGGGCAGAGACTACTATGTCTTTCAAAGTACTTAAATCAAGATACGTTACTAGCGACCGTAAAAATGCATCCGTGCGCTGACGTCATGATTTACGTACGCAAGTTTACGTATGGGCAGAGACTATAAGCCTCCTTGCGTCCGGAAAAATGGGCAGAGACTAGCGCATTTTGCTGCTGACGTCAAAATGACGTCACGGACGGGTTTTGCATGCGGAATATTTTTACGTACTGGGCAGAGACTAAGAGCCATGTTGTAGGGAAACCAGAGCACATGAACATTTTTAACAAAAACTGTTGCCAATACTGAAAATAAAAATGGTATAACACTGTAAATTATTTGCATACTGCTGGTTTCCAAACAAAAAAAATAGCAAACCTAACACCCCACCTCAACCAGCTATGTCAAACATAATTTTCTTACAAAATTTTTCAAATTTAATTTTACTTGATGGCTTAGTCAATATATCGGCAATCATGTCGTTAGATTCACAATAGTTAATGTCTATAACTTGTTCTTTATAAAGTTCTCGAATGAAACAATACCGAACATCAATATGCTTTGATCTTTGACTCACCTTTTCGTTCTTTATCATTGCAATGCAACTTTGATTGTCCTCATGTATTGTAAATATCCTATTATCACCTTCTATTTCACTCAATTATTGCGATATCCACTTGCCTTCCTTACAAGCTTCCGATACCGCAATGAATTCCGCTTCAGTCGAAGACAAGGACACTGAATTTTGTTTTCTGCTAGACCAGACGATTGGTGCATTTTCGAGCATGATGATGTAACCTGAAGTTGATTTTCGATCTTTAAGACTTCCTGCCCAATCTGCATCAACGTATACTTCTAAGCTAGATGTATCTTTTCCAAACTTCAGTTTAAAATGTGAGGTCTTCTTCAAATATCTCAGAACTTGTTTCACTGCCTTCCAATCCCTTTCAGTTGGCTTGCTTACTTGCCGTGACAAAATTCCTACGGCTGTGGATATATCAGGTCGCGATGTTGTTGAAATATACAAAAGCGATCCAATTACTTCTCTGTACGTAATATTATTTTCTAATTCATTTGATTTTTCTTCACTTTTTACGAATTCAGGATTCATTGGAATGTTTGCTTCTTTCGCTTCATTTAAGCCGTATTTCGTGACAAGTTGCTTAATTTTAGTTTCTTGATTAATTGCAAAGCTTCCATCTTCAAATCGTTCTACTTGAACTCCCAAGTAATACGTTATCTTCCCTAAATCTGTAATTTCAAAATGATCTTGAAACATGTTTATCATTTTCAATTCTGTTTCTTCATCTAAAGTATATATCAGAATGTCATCAACGTAAAGTAAAATATAGCTCCAACCATTTGATTCTTTTCTTCTAAAGAAACATGGATCTATTTTACTACAAAAATAACCATTTGAAGCTAAAACTTTGTTGATCTTTTCGTTCCAAACTCTTGCAGACTGCTTTAAACCATAAAGACCTTTCTTTAACTTGTATACTTTGTCTTTTTCAGTTTCTTTTGTATAGCCTTCTGGTTGTTTTACGTATAATTCTTCTGTAATTTCAGCATTCAGAAAAGCATTTTTGACATCTAGATGTTTAATTTTCATACTTCTTGCTGCTGCAACTGTGAGCAATATTCTAAATGTTGCATTATTTGCAACTGGGGCAAATGTTTCCTTAAAATCCTCACCAGGCCTTTGAGTAAATCCTCTCGCACAAAGTCTTGTTTTATGACGGTTTATTTGTCCTGTTTCGTCTTGTTTGGGTTTAAATACCTTCGTATCAATTGCTGCTCTTCCTTTTGGTAAATCTGTTAATTCCCACACATCTCTCTTTTTCATGGAATTCATTTCTTCATTTGCAGCTTCTATCCATTTTTCTTGTTCTTCTTGTGGTAATGTTTTCATTTCTTTCCAAGAAGAAGGTTCTTGAACTAATTGAACCGATTTATAAGCGCATACGTATCTATCTGGAGGTACACCCTTATTCGATCGCTCCGAACGTCTATACTTTTCCCTTGGCTCTTCAACTTTATGTTTAACTTCCTTTTCTTCATATAGATCACAAGCTACTTCATTATTTTGTCTTCTATCTTCCTCAACGCTTGTTAAAATTTTATTTCTTCCGCTGTCAATACAAATTACATTTCTCGTTACAATTACTTTGTTAGTTTCTTTATCCATTACGAGATATCCTTTTGATTTATCTGCATATCCAAGAAATATACCTTCTTTTCCTCTATTTTTCAATTTCGTTCTCTGTACAGATGGTATATAATATACAACATCGCTACCAAAAATCTTTAAATGTTGAACTGTTGGTTTTCTTCTATTCCAAATTTCATATGGAGTCAATATACAAGCTTTCGTCGGTAAACGATTTTGCAAATAACATGCTGTGATTACTGCAGCTCCCCAAAACTTTTGATCTAACTTGGAATCTTCCAACATACACTTAACCATTTCAACTAAGTATCTATTTCTTCTTTCTGCAACACCATTTTGTGGAGGAGAATATGGTACTGTTAACTGGTGTTCTATACCATTCTTATTTAAATAATTCTTTAGCTTCTCATTTACGAATTCCCCACCTCGATCAGTACATAGTACTTTTGGTGTTCTTTCAAACTTAGTTTTCACAAAATTTAAAAATTCTTCAATCTTATTTGCTGCTTCATCTTTCCTTTTCATCAGATAAACAGTAAGGAATCTTGACTTATCATCTATTAAAGTTAATATGTAACGCATTCCAGAAAATGTCTGTTGAGTAAATGGCCCGCAAATATCTGCATGAAGCAGGTCCCCAACTTTCGCTGCTATATTTTCACTTTTCACGGGATAAGGATTCTGAACAATCTTCGTTTTTACGCAACATACACACTTCATTTTACATTTACAGTCTCTCATTCTAAGACCAGTAACCAAATTTTCATCTTGTAGTTGCTGAATCGCGCGAGGCTCACGATGGCCAAATATTCTATGCCACATGTGTATGCAGTTTATGTGCGACTCTTCTGTAACTTTACTTGCAACTTCATTCGTATTCAATTTATATAAATCATTTACTAAACTCCCTTCAATTATAATTTCATTATCTTTCTTAATTTCACACATACCGGATCCAAAAGTTATAAAATAGTTCTTCTGATCGAGACACTTCATGGACAACAAATTACTATCTAAGTCAGGAATATACAATACATCGCAAATTTTTATGTATTTTGTTTCATTATGTTTTCCTTTATATTCAATGAAACCATCACCAATTCCTTTAATGTCCAGTAATTGTCCACTAGCAACCTTTACTTTTCCTTCTTTTGGTCTCATATTTCCGGAATAAAAATTTTTATCATTCGTCATGTGTGCTGACGCAGCTGAATCAATTACCAATTTGTATAAGAAATTTTAGAATTTATTTTAAAACATTGAAAATCTTTATCTTCTCTGTGTTTGTCTTCTATACTAAGATTTTCTTCTAAAATTTTATTTACTTTATGATTTTGTAATTTACGCTGCTTAGCTTTCCACAAATAGCAAAATTTCTTAATATGATTAGGTTTCTTACAATAGTGACAAACTCTTTTAAATTTATTCTCAGTGACTATTTTAGAATGTTCATTTTTAACTTGATTTTTAACAGCTATTTTTAAAGCATTCTGCTCAATGTTTAATTTTATAGTTTCTTCTCTGCGTTCATATATAGCAATTAATTTTCCTTTTACATATTCTAACGATAATTCTTCAGAAGGTCGTGCTTCTAAACTTGTAATTAAGGCATCATAACTTTCGGGCATTCCGCATAACAATAGTGCTACAACATCATCTTTAGGAATAATTTTTCCTATGCCTCTAAGTTGATCAACAATTTCCAAAATATTATGAATATAATCTTTCATACTAACAGATTCTTCATATTTTAAACTGTATAATTTTCTTTGCAAGAATAACTTTGTATTCAAATGCTTCTGTTCATAAACTTTACGCAAAGAATTCCACATATCTTTTGCAGTTTCTTCATGCTTAATGTGAATTAACTGGTTATCTTCTACACACAACGCAATTTTAGCTCGTGCAGATTTATTAGCTTTAGTCCAAGCATTCTGTTCATCACCAGCTTTTTCAGGTTTATCATGTAAAATTGCATCCCACAAATCTTTATCTGTCAAGTACATTTCCATTTTAAACTTCCAAACCTCATAATTTGTGTCGTTAAGTTTTCCAAAAGTTACTTTTTCTTCTGCCATTTTATTCTTACTAACAATTCCGCCAAAATTTACTAGTAAACTGTCGAGAAATAACTCCTGGGCCCATAACCTGTTGGTTGTATTTAGCAGAGATAGGCGGTTTTCTCAAATAAAATAAAATTTATTCTGACTTAGAATTGAACGTGGCAAAATAAAAGTAACAAAATTAACTAACGTAAATTTAAGGCACAAACACATAAATGTAAAAACGTTTAAACCACACATCTGGCGAAAGATTAGCACGACATGTTGTAGGGAAACCAGAGCACATGAACATTTTTAACAAAAACTGTTGCCAATACTGAAAATAAAAATGGTATAACACTGTAAATTATTTGCATACTGCTGGTTGCCAAACAAAAAAAATATCAAACCTAACAAGGTCCACACAAAAAACAAAACAATTTCGGCCATTTACCAAGATATTTCTCTACTATTCTTTTCATTATTATAAAATTAATGAATGTGAAACCAGTGGAGCTTGTACACAGTGTGTCAAAGAAATTTTAATGCTAGCTTTTTAAAACAAAATAGAAACTAGTAGTTATATTTTTTGAAGTACAGTGAAACCTGCATAAGTTGACCACTTTGCGGTGCAGCACTTTACTGGCCAACTTATACAGGTGGTCAACTTATGGAGGGTGAGGTAGAGGGTGTAGGGCTAATTCCGTTCCTGACAAAATTAGTCAACTTAGACAGGTGGTTAACTTTACAGGTTTTACTGTATTTTTATTCAAAATAAGCTTCTTTGGCTTCAATACATTTATTACAGCGGTTTAACAGCTATTCAGTTCCTGATTCAGCTCACATTGTGGGACTGTCTTCAAAGCTCGCGTCGAAGCTGCTTGTACACAGTGTGTCAGAGAATTTTTGAAACTATAGCTGAAGCTAAGCTTACAGTGGCGCTATCTATGTTATGGGGCATTCGTGAAACTCCTTAACCATCAGCTGATCCACTGCCCAAACCTCAGTTAATTTGTTTACTTTTTTTTTACTTTGATGACATTTTCACTACACAAACAGCTTCGACGCGTTACTAATAATGAATTTTGTGGTTATGAGATCTACGTTTCGCACAAGATTTTATCATTAAAACTCTTTCTTTTTTATCCCTTAAAATGAATAGAAACGAAACGGCGCACCACTAGGTTCATGCATGGCTGCGCAATGGATTTTGGTGGCTGTTTATTGGAGCGTTTTCTCCTGTTAAAAAATACTTGATTTTTTAAATAAAAATGATATTTCTTAGATAATTAGGTGGAATATAATCACCTAAACGAAACTCAGTGGCGCTACAGCCCATTGGGGGCCATGGCCTACTGTGCCCAACCCAGCTCTGGAGACCGAGGGCCCTGGGGTGCAGAAGCAGATATTCCGGTCAAGTGGTCGGCTTGACGCGGAACCCCCAGTGTTTAGTTTCCCAAGCGTGTTTGGTCTTGATTTTATCGACCCCACTGAAGGCATGAAAGGCAAAGTAATGGACCCTGCCCAGCCCGGGGAAACGAACCTCGGACCTGTGGCATGGTAGCACGAAAGCTACCACTCAGCCACTGGGCCTCAATATAATCACTTACCAACGTTTACAGCATTGCCTAAAGGTTTACAGTATTTTTGTTGTCGAAATAATTGCTAAAGACTTTAATAATAATCGACATTAGATATCATAAAAGGCGGACCACCTGGAGCTTTTACCCTATCTCCCCCCCCCCCCCCCAAATGCATTTCTCGTGCACTTTCTTGTCCTTTAATATTTACAAACGCTACACATTACACTAGTTCTTTAGTCGAAGAATTTAAGAAAAAAAGAGTAAAATAGCTTACAAAGTTTAGACATTCTGAACAAGTTGTTCTAGATTAGAGACCCAGATGTTAAGTGCGTCAAGAATTGTAAAAACTAGAAAAAGATCTTAGCTTTGGAATTATAAATAATTCATTTATCAAGCGTGAAATTTATTTCGAAATCCCGAAAGAGGACTGGAATCCATGAAAATCGGGAAAAGGAAGAAAGTTATCTGTTAATTTAATTCCTTTCGCTGCGAAAAATTCTAAATTTAAGTTTTCCTCTAATTTTAAAGTCAGTAATTAAGTGCTTGAAAAAAAGACTTTCAAATTTAACTCATTACCAGTTGAAACTACGGTTCTGATTTTATTAAAATTGGTTCACGTCTTAAGCAGGTGTAAGCTTTGTAAATTTTAAATGATTGCAAAAGGCGTAGTTAGATAGGTACGAAAAAAATTAATTGTTGAATCATTTTAAACCGAAGAATCCTACATAAATTTCTTATCCAAAAAACTTTAATACAATACCTATACCTTTTTTTAAATTTATTTAGTTGTCTATTCATTTATTTACTTTGCCATTGATGGATTTTCCCTTAATTTTTGTCATTTTCTGGCAAAAATATCATCAACATTTTGCAATCCAAATTATTTCAGAAGCACTTAATTTGGAGCTATTATTATATTTTTTTCTAAATGTTTTTATACAAGTAGTCTTACGACTATCTTCAACTTCAATTGTATATATATATATGTATATATATATATATATATATAGAGAGAGAGAGAGATACAAGCTGGTATTTTAGTATTTGCAATACCGGACCAAAAATACTATACCTGTATTTGGTATTTTTTAAAACGTGATGCCGGAACATTGGTGTTAAAAAAAATTTCAAATAGAAGCGAAACTTGTTTCATTGCATATTTCGTAGTTTCATACAAAAAATGTATAAACTTAAATAGTATCAACAATAATGTTATAAACAAATATAAGATAAAGGAGATACAGGATAACAACAAATAATGACGACAAATTGTTCTTTGTTAAACAATTCATAGAAACAATACATTTGGTACTTATACTTTACAAAGTTTTGTGTCTATTATAACTGAAAATATAATGCTGAATTTGGTGCACACATGGATCCTCATGGGAAGAAGTGCTGATTAGTTTTTGGCGGTAATCCTCTCAAGAAGGATGGCTCAATTGAACGTTTTTTTCGTTACGAGTAACTTGGTTGTCACAGAGTTATTCCATTTCAAATCAGGCAGGCAAGTATATAATATGTCGCATGATCCTCACAGATATTTTTTTAATCACACTAGTTACAACTAAGGGACATATAAAATATCACAAAAGGATTTTGCAAAAAACATTTATTTCTCTAGTTACAGACTTATAAAGTTTAGCATAAAATTGGACGTTTTCTGAAAATCAACAAAACATTCGCTTTAAAAAAGGCCACTGCTTCAAACGTTTTTAACCGAATCGAATATTTTTTCTACAAATAACTAAACAGCGGCATTTTATTTAGACACTATTTTTAAAAATCTAGCTGGCTTTATTTATAAAGAAAAAAACTTTTTGACGTGAAAAAATTGCATTTCTTACCGGTTTTACGATTCTTTTTCTTATGCAAAAATTTTATTCTTGACACAACAGAGATGGCAATCTAAGGTACTGTTATGGAAGCTTTATATCGTATTTTATTGTAAGCATGAGATGCATAAAACGTCAGAATCAAGAGTTTGAAATTTCAAAACGTTCAAAAAATTACAATTTTTGAAGTGTGTTTAAAGTTTTAAAAATCTGAAAATCAGCTCATTTGATGCCCTTTAAGTGCTTTACAAGCTGCAATGAATCATATTGTGTATTTTTGCCTCGAAGATTTTATTTGATTTTTCAAAAATGGCGTTTTGTGTGTTTCTCATGAAACCAGAAATTCAAGCTTGTTCTTATTTAACCATTTTAATTTAAGATTTAATCCATTTTCATTAAGAAAGATACTATATTATTACACAATTACTACAGCTAAATTGTACCTAACCTTCTTGAAATTTAAAAGCACCATGCACAAAGTGTAGCCACCGTCACTTAATGCATGTTATTCTGTTCATTTTAATTACAGTGGAACCCCGCCATTCGTCTGCCTCACTATCCGTACAACTCCCTACTTGTCCAGCTTGTCCAAGTAAAATTCAACTCGTCATTCGTACTTGTC
This sequence comes from Octonoba sinensis, assembly GCA_038502835.1. Lineage (NCBI taxonomy): Eukaryota > Metazoa > Arthropoda > Arachnida > Araneae > Uloboridae > Octonoba > Octonoba sinensis. The sequence continues at coordinate 4,667,663 of CM076598.1, read as the reverse complement.
CCGCGATTCGTACGGCGCCAGGGGCCAGCTGGGTTGCCACCTGGCCTTTTTATAAGAAGAAAAATCGAGAAATTATGCTCATTTTGAACTCGTCTGGAATTAATTTGTTTGGCGTTTTGGATTTTTTTTTTTTACTGACAATTTTAACTTTCTAAGGAGGCAGCAAGAGGAAGTGGTTGAAGAAGTTTCTTTTTCAGAGGAAAAAAGTAGTAAGGAAAGCATTTCCCTTCCAGAAATTAAAGAGCTGTGTTACCCCTTGCAACGTATTTCAGGAAAACAAACACAGCCAGGAACACAAGACGCACTTCTGTGGGTTAATTATTTAATGATGTTATACCTCCACAACACATTACACTCAACTGCTACAACGTACACATAATCACAAAATTTACAATAGAAGTTTATATCCAGCTAAACAGCTCGCATCGCTCGGTTCACAAAACGTCCGACTCCGTTGCACGCCTACTCTCCTCTGTTTCAAGGTTCTTTCAGGGCTCCAAGCGACGCTAAAGTATGCATGATGAAATTTTTAGATGCAAGTCTCTCATCTATCCGTAGGTTCCACGGGAGACAGGACGTGTTGTGGCAATGTTATGGACCATTTTAGAAAAATTCTGAGCAATCGTGTCAAAGGCAGACAACATTGGACAGATTAGAGAAAGAAACCCAAGATTCTCTCTAGTGCAAAACGAGAGAAAAAACAAAGAACAGCAGAAAGGAAGAAAACACGTGAAGGGATGTTACTTGATGTTTTTATGGAAAGGGACTCCTCTTCCAACCATTTCTCTTCCTTCTCTCAACATTCCACTTATGCCATCAGCTCACCTCAGTACAAGCAAAGTGTAGTTAAATTTTTATTTATGTATAATTTCATATACAGTACTGTACATTTGTTTTTCATAGGTTTAAATAAGCAACCATCTGTATGTGTGGAACAAATTAATCCAAGCTACATTGTCGTGAACAGGAACTGTCCCACGCATCTGAAATATCCCCCGCTTGACCTCCGACCTCGGCCGAAGGGGTCTTGGAGGGGGCGGGGAGAGGCGTGGGAGAGAGAAGAAGCAAAAAGGGGGACTTGCTACCGAGATTGTCCGGAGAACGGACGCGACAAAACCCTGCTCTTACCAAGATGTTGTAAAAAGACTTACTGTATATGTATATTATGTAGATAGTTGTATTGTGTCCCATCATCAGTATGTGTTTAATAAATGTTTGGGACTGAATATCATTTCATCAATTTCACATCGAGTCGGGAAACCATCCCAGTATGGAATACGCACCCAGCAGAAACAAATAGTAAAACCGCTCGGACACTTATCTATTAATTTCATGTGTGAGAGACGAAATCTCACAATAAAGAGATATTCACTACATACATTGTATCTTAAGCCGCCTTTACACAATGCCAGTTGAAGAGACAGTTGTCTGGAGACATCTTATTGGCATAAAGTTATTGGCTACGTGTGAACAATTCAGACCAATTGGCGAGCCAACTGCCTCAACAGTTGTCCTGATATTCAGTTGGCTCGAGGAGTAGACAGAGAACAATGAACTGGGCCCAGTGAGCCCCCCCAACCCCCACCACCACTCTGAATCACAGTTGTCGAGCCAGTTGGCGCCGTGTGAACGTTGCAGCCAGTTGATTTGCTTTGTGGTGTGCCAATTCACTCGTGTCAGTCAAGTCTGCTGCGTTTGTTTTGCCATTTTTCGTCATCAACTGCCATGCCAATACTTTCACGTTGTGAACAGGTTCTCTCTTCCAACTGGACAGGCCATCACATTCCCCCAACTGTCCAGAGACAATTGGTCCCCGGCGATTGTCTCTTCAACTGGCATCGTGTAAACGCGGCTTTACGTGAAAAAATATTTCGCCGTTCGTACAACTCGCCATTCGAACTGCCTGCTGGAACGAATTGTGTACGAATAGAGGGGTTCCACTGTATTAGTTTTAAACTCCACGCTTTACATCAAATATTAAGTAACAGCAAACTTAAAATATATTCTAGGAATACAATCAAAGCCTCATTAGCTATCCTAAAAATAGAAATTCTTACATGGGAAAGTAGATCAAACATGAAGTGGAAGCAGTTACAAAATTACCAGGCTCTTAAGCAAATATGACTCAATGTATGATTTCCAAATATGATAATTTATTGACTATTATTGGATGCGACAAACTACGAATGTATCACCGATGATTTAGGGACAATATTGTTTTATTTGTACTTGGATATTCCAGAAAAATATTTCAATAGCCAGAAAAATCCGAGAGGAAAGAAAACTTACTATAATAACATATAATAATGGTGAAAGTAATAACAGCACCATGTGTACTTGCAACTTTTTGATAATGAATAGAAGAAGATTCAAGAACTTGATTCTACTTATATCATTGCTGTAACATGAAATTTGATGTAAAGTGTGTGAGTTTGAAACCAGTAATTTGAATAAACCGAATAACATGCATTAAATCACGGTGGCTACACTTTGTGTATGGTGCTATTTAAATTTTAAAAAGTTTAGGTACAATTTAGATGCAGTAATTGTGTAACGATGTACTACTACTACTAGCCAACGCCCTTTATTGTTTCTTTTCAAAGGCAAACGATTCAGTAAGATAAAAACATATACTTTTTGGTTAACTTTATTAAATAGCATTTCGAGTTAAACTGATCAAGGAATAAATTAGGCATGGTAGATTCTTAATTTTGGAACAGAATTTTTATGCGAGTTCTTCGCTTTATATAAAGAATTGCCTTGGGTTTCGAAGATAGCAAGGAATATAGCAACAAATATTTAAAAAAATATGGCTAATGATTAACTAGTTTCTTTATAAAAAACGGTTTTTCCGGAAGCGAATCGCGAGTTCGTTGTTAAAAAAATTCAAAGTTTGCGTAGTGCTTTTAGAAAACAATTAAGAAAGGTATCTGAAAGTAAACGCAGTGGTTCTTCTGCTGATGATACATTCCAACCGACTTTATGACACTACAACCTTTTGCTCTACAAACGACCAAGATACTCCATGTTAAAGCATCAGACAATTTAACAACCGATTATGTATGCCTTGCCGGAGTGGAAGTCGGTATGAATGAAAATTAAATGCAAAGAAAGGACGAGTACTAACGGAAATATGTATTCTTGTACAACCGATTGAAGGGGAACCTCAGGAACAAGAGGAATTTTATTTGATGCATTATTTACTATATTTACAAGTGCTATATTTATGCGGCAAAGATATGTGATTATATTTTTCTCTATATTTTTTCACCCAAATACGTCGTTTCGGTTTCTTTTCACCACTTAAAGTAATTGCTGCAATACATAATGCCGCAGCAATAGTACGATTTTCACAATGACTTTTCTAGAGAACTTTGATCATTATTCTTTCATAAATCGTTGCTTGAAACGAAGAACTCTGTTGGCTCCGAAACTCCACACGCCACTCTGTCGGGGATTTCAATGAACGGCCTGCATCTGAACGCGTTCTTGAGCGCGGTCAAGAATGTAGTGCATTTTGCGACACATTCTTGAACGCCACGGTTTTATTCGCGTTCTTGAGCGTGGTTGGATGCGCCGCGTTCACTCGCGCGGTTAAGAACGTATGTGTAAAGGGCGCTTTAGTTCCTTGGCCTCGTCAGAAGGGATGTGGTCGAGAGCCGTGCAACTCAGCATTCATGGCTCCGCTCCCACAGAGCACACACTCGGGGGATGCGAAAATCTTGATATTATGGAGGCGGTGATGGACGGTTGACATGCGAAAGAGTGCCACTTCAGTGGCCCGGGGCAGGTGATGTCCGACTGGCCCAGTCTCGAGGACTGGAGCCTAGCTTTTGTTTTGGGAGGCGATTTGGAGTTGCTCCTTGGTCCTCAATCCAATGGCTGTATGAATTGATGGACTTGAGGGACGTGTGCGAAGGTGGCTGAGCACTGCACCTCGTTTAGCCAGGGAACGTTATCTACGTTTCGCACAAGATTTTATCATTAAAACTCTTTCTTTTTTATCCCTTAAAATGAATAGAAACGAAACGGCGCACCACTAGGTTCATGCATGGCTGCGCAATGGATTTTGGTGGCTGTTTATTGGAGCGTTTTCTCCTGTTAAAAAATACTTGATTTTTTAAATAAAAATGATATTTCTTAGATAATTAGGTGGAATATAATCACCTAAACGAAACTCAGTGGCGCTACAGCCCATTGGGGGCCATGGCCTACTGTGCCCAACCCAGCTCTGGAGACCGAGGGCCCTGGGGTGCAGAAGCAGATATTCCGGTCAAGTGGTCGGCTTGACGCGGAACCCCCAGTGTTTAGTTTCCCAAGCGTGTTTGGTCTTGATTTTATCGACCCCACTGAAGGCATGAAAGGCAAAGTAATGGACCCTGCCCAGCCCGGGGAAACGAACCTCGGACCTGTGGCATGGTAGCACGAAAGCTACCACTCAGCCACTGGGCCTCAATATAATCACTTACCAACGTTTACAGCATTGCCTAAAGGTTTACAGTATTTTTGTTGTCGAAATAATTGCTAAAGACTTTAATAATAATCGACATTAGATATCATAAAAGGCGGACCACCTGGAGCTTTTACCCTATCTCCCCCCCCCCCCCCAAATGCATTTCTCGTGCACTTTCTTGTCCTTTAATATTTACAAACGCTACACATTACACTAGTTCTTTAGTCGAAGAATTTAAGAAAAAAAGAGTAAAATAGCTTACAAAGTTTAGACATTCTGAACAAGTTGTTCTAGATTAGAGACCCAGATGTTAAGTGCGTCAAGAATTGTAAAAACTAGAAAAAGATCTTAGCTTTGGAATTATAAATAATTCATTTATCAAGCGTGAAATTTATTTCGAAATCCCGAAAGAGGACTGGAATCCATGAAAATCGGGAAAAGGAAGAAAGTTATCTGTTAATTTAATTCCTTTCGCTGCGAAAAATTCTAAATTTAAGTTTTCCTCTAATTTTAAAGTCAGTAATTAAGTGCTTGAAAAAAAGACTTTCAAATTTAACTCATTACCAGTTGAAACTACGGTTCTGATTTTATTAAAATTGGTTCACGTCTTAAGCAGGTGTAAGCTTTGTAAATTTTAAATGATTGCAAAAGGCGTAGTTAGATAGGTACGAAAAAAATTAATTGTTGAATCATTTTAAACCGAAGAATCCTACATAAATTTCTTATCCAAAAAACTTTAATACAATACCTATACCTTTTTTTAAATTTATTTAGTTGTCTATTCATTTATTTACTTTGCCATTGATGGATTTTCCCTTAATTTTTGTCATTTTCTGGCAAAAATATCATCAACATTTTGCAATCCAAATTATTTCAGAAGCACTTAATTTGGAGCTATTATTATATTTTTTTCTAAATGTTTTTATACAAGTAGTCTTACGACTATCTTCAACTTCAATTGTATATATATATATGTATATATATATATATATATAGAGAGAGAGAGAGAGATACAAGCTGGTATTTTAGTATTTGCAATACCGGACCAAAAATACTATACCTGTATTTGGTATTTTTTAAAACGTGATGCCGGAACATTGGTGTTAAAAAAAATTTCAAATAGAAGCGAAACTTGTTTCATTGCATATTTCGTAGTTTCATACAAAAAATGTATAAACTTAAATAGTATCAACAATAATGTTATAAACAAATATAAGATAAAGGAGATACAGGATAACAACAAATAATGACGACAAATTGTTCTTTGTTAAACAATTCATAGAAACAATACATTTGGTACTTATACTTTACAAAGTTTTGTGTCTATTATAACTGAAAATATAATGCTGAATTTGGTGCACACATGGATCCTCATGGGAAGAAGTGCTGATTAGTTTTTGGCGGTAATCCTCTCAAGAAGGATGGCTCAATTGAACGTTTTTTTCGTTACGAGTAACTTGGTTGTCACAGAGTTATTCCATTTCAAATCAGGCAGGCAAGTATATAATATGTCGCATGATCCTCACAGATATTTTTTTAATCACACTAGTTACAACTAAGGGACATATAAAATATCACAAAAGGATTTTGCAAAAAACATTTATTTCTCTAGTTACAGACTTATAAAGTTTAGCATAAAATTGGACGTTTTCTGAAAATCAACAAAACATTCGCTTTAAAAAAGGCCACTGCTTCAAACGTTTTTAACCGAATCGAATATTTTTTCTACAAATAACTAAACAGCGGCATTTTATTTAGACACTATTTTTAAAAATCTAGCTGGCTTTATTTATAAAGAAAAAAACTTTTTGACGTGAAAAAATTGCATTTCTTACCGGTTTTACGATTCTTTTTCTTATGCAAAAATTTTATTCTTGACACAACAGAGATGGCAATCTAAGGTACTGTTATGGAAGCTTTATATCGTATTTTATTGTAAGCATGAGATGCATAAAACGTCAGAATCAAGAGTTTGAAATTTCAAAACGTTCAAAAAATTACAATTTTTGAAGTGTGTTTAAAGTTTTAAAAATCTGAAAATCAGCTCATTTGATGCCCTTTAAGTGCTTTACAAGCTGCAATGAATCATATTGTGTATTTTTGCCTCGAAGATTTTATTTGATTTTTCAAAAATGGCGTTTTGTGTGTTTCTCATGAAACCAGAAATTCAAGCTTGTTCTTATTTAACCATTTTAATTTAAGATTTAATCCATTTTCATTAAGAAAGATACTATATTATTACACAATTACTACAGCTAAATTGTACCTAACCTTCTTGAAATTTAAAAGCACCATGCACAAAGTGTAGCCACCGTCACTTAATGCATGTTATTCTGTTCATTTTAATTACAGTGGAACCCCGCCATTCGTCTGCCTCACTATCCGTACAACTCCCTACTTGTCCAGCTTGTCCAAGTAAAATTCAACTCGTCATTCGTACTTGTCCCGCGATTCGTACGGCGCCAGGGGCCAGCTGGGTTGCCACCTGGCCTTTTTATAAGAAGAAAAATCGAGAAATTATGCTCATTTTGAACTCGTCTGGAATTAATTTGTTTGGCGTTTTGGATTTTTTTTTTTTACTGACAATTTTAACTTTCTAAGGAGGCAGCAAGAGGAAGTGGTTGAAGAAGTTTCTTTTTCAGAGGAAAAAAGTAGTAAGGAAAGCATTTCCCTTCCAGAAATTAAAGAGCTGTGTTACCCCTTGCAACGTATTTCAGGAAAACAAACACAGCCAGGAACACAAGACGCACTTCTGTGGGTTAATTATTTAATGATGTTATACCTCCACAACACATTACACTCAACTGCTACAACGTACACATAATCACAAAATTTACAATAGAAGTTTATATCCAGCTAAACAGCTCGCATCGCTCGGTTCACAAAACGTCCGACTCCGTTGCACGCCTACTCTCCTCTGTTTCAAGGTTCTTTCAGGGCTCCAAGCGACGCTAAAGTATGCATGATGAAATTTTTAGATGCAAGTCTCTCATCTATCCGTAGGTTCCACGGGAGACAGGACGTGTTGTGGCAATGTTATGGACCATTTTAGAAAAATTCTGAGCAATCGTGTCAAAGGCAGACAACATTGGACAGATTAGAGAAAGAAACCCAAGATTCTCTCTAGTGCAAAACGAGAGAAAAAACAAAGAACAGCAGAAAGGAAGAAAACACGTGAAGGGATGTTACTTGATGTTTTTATGGAAAGGGACTCCTCTTCCAACCATTTCTCTTCCTTCTCTCAACATTCCACTTATGCCATCAGCTCACCTCAGTACAAGCAAAGTGTAGTTAAATTTTTATTTATGTATAATTTCATATACAGTACTGTACATTTGTTTTTCATAGGTTTAAATAAGCAACCATCTGTATGTGTGGAACAAATTAATCCAAGCTACATTGTCGTGAACAGGAACTGTCCCACGCACCTGAAATATCCCCCGCTTGACCTCCGACCTCGGCCGAAGGGGTCTTGGAGGGGGCGGGGAGAGGCGTGGGAGAGAGAAGAAGCAAAAAGGGGGACTTGCTACCGAGATTGTCCGGAGAACGGACGCGACAAAACCCTGCTCTTACCAAGATGTTGTAAAAAGACTTACTGTATATGTATATTATGTAGATAGTTGTATTGTGTCCCATCATCAGTATGTGTTTAATAAATGTTTGGGACTGAATATCATTTCATCAATTTCACATCGAGTCGGGAAACCATCCCAGTATGGAATACGCACCCAGCAGAAACAAATAGTAAAACCGCTCGGACACTTATCTATTAATTTCATGTGTGAGAGACGAAATCTCACAATAAAGAGATATTCACTACATACATTGTATCTTAAGCCGCCTTTACACAATGCCAGTTGAAGAGACAGTTGTCTGGAGACATCTTATTGGCATAAAGTTATTGGCTACGTGTGAACAATTCAGACCAATTGGCGAGCCAACTGCCTCAACAGTTGTCCTGATATTCAGTTGGCTCGAGGAGTAGACAGAGAACAATGAACTGGGCCCAGTGAGCCCCCCCAACCCCCACCACCACTCTGAATCACAGTTGTCGAGCCAGTTGGCGCCGTGTGAACGTTGCAGCCAGTTGATTTGCTTTGTGGTGTGCCAATTCACTCGTGTCAGTCAAGTCTGCTGCGTTTGTTTTGCCATTTTTCGTCATCAACTGCCATGCCAATACTTTCACGTTGTGAACAGGTTCTCTCTTCCAACTGGACAGGCCATCACATTCCCCCAACTGTCCAGAGACAATTGGTCCCCGGCGATTGTCTCTTCAACTGGCATCGTGTAAACGCGGCTTTACGTGAAAAAATATTTCGCCGTTCGTACAACTCGCCATTCGAACTGCCTGCTGGAACGAATTGTGTACGAATAGAGGGGTTCCACTGTATTAGTTTTAAACTCCACGCTTTACATCAAATATTAAGTAACAGCAAACTTAAAATATATTCTAGGAATACAATCAAAGCCTCATTAGCTATCCTAAAAATAGAAATTCTTACATGGGAAAGTAGATCAAACATGAAGTGGAAGCAGTTACAAAATTACCAGGCTCTTAAGCAAATATGACTCAATGTATGATTTCCAAATATGATAATTTATTGACTATTATTGGATGCGACAAACTACGAATGTATCACCGATGATTTAGGGACAATATTGTTTTATTTGTACTTGGATATTCCAGAAAAATATTTCAATAGCCAGAAAAATCCGAGAGGAAAGAAAACTTACTATAATAACATATAATAATGGTGAAAGTAATAACAGCACCATGTGTACTTGCAACTTTTTGATAATGAATAGAAGAAGATTCAAGAACTTGATTCTACTTATATCATTGCTGTAACATGAAATTTGATGTAAAGTGTGTGAGTTTGAAACCAGTAATTTGAATAAACCGAATAACATGCATTAAATCACGGTGGCTACACTTTGTGTATGGTGCTATTTAAATTTTAAAAAGTTTAGGTACAATTTAGATGCAGTAATTGTGTAACGATGTACTACTACTACTAGCCAACGCCCTTTATTGTTTCTTTTCAAAGGCAAACGATTCAGTAAGATAAAAACATATACTTTTTGGTTAACTTTATTAAATAGCATTTCGAGTTAAACTGATCAAGGAATAAATTAGGCATGGTAGATTCTTAATTTTGGAACAGAATTTTTATGCGAGTTCTTCGCTTTATATAAAGAATTGCCTTGGGTTTCGAAGATAGCAAGGAATATAGCAACAAATATTTAAAAAAATATGGCTAATGATTAACTAGTTTCTTTATAAAAAACGGTTTTTCCGGAAGCGAATCGCGAGTTCGTTGTTAAAAAAATTCAAAGTTTGCGTAGTGCTTTTAGAAAACAATTAAGAAAGGTATCTGAAAGTAAACGCAGTGGTTCTTCTGCTGATGATACATTCCAACCGACTTTATGACACTACAACCTTTTGCTCTACAAACGACCAAGATACTCCATGTTAAAGCATCAGACAATTTAACAACCGATTATGTATGCCTTGCCGGAGTGGAAGTCGGTATGAATGAAAATTAAATGCAAAGAAAGGACGAGTACTAACGGAAATATGTATTCTTGTACAACCGATTGAAGGGGAACCTCAGGAACAAGAGGAATTTTATTTGATGCATTATTTACTATATTTACAAGTGCTATATTTATGCGGCAAAGATATGTGATTATATTTTTCTCTATATTTTTTCACCCAAATACGTCGTTTCGGTTTCTTTTCACCACTTAAAGTAATTGCTGCAATACATAATGCCGCAGCAATAGTACGATTTTCACAATGACTTTTCTAGAGAACTTTGATCATTATTCTTTCATAAATCGTTGCTTGAAACGAAGAACTCTGTTGGCTCCGAAACTCCACACGCCACTCTGTCGGGGATTTCAATGAACGGCCTGCATCTGAACGCGTTCTTGAGCGCGGTCAAGAATGTAGTGCATTTTGCGACACATTCTTGAACGCCACGGTTTTATTCGCGTTCTTGAGCGTGGTTGGATGCGCCGCGTTCACTCGCGCGGTTAAGAACGTATGTGTAAAGGGCGCTTTAGTTCCTTGGCCTCGTCGGAAGGGATGTGGTCGAGAGCCGTGCAACTCAGCATTCATGGCTCCGCTCCCACAGAGCACACACTCGGGGGATGCGAAAATCTTGATATTATGGAGGCGGTGATGGACGGTTGACATGCGAAAGAGTGCCACTTCAGTGGCCCGGGGCAGGTGATGTCCGACTGGCCCAGTCTCGAGGACTGGAGCCTAGCTTTTGTTTTGGGAGGCGATTTGGAGTTGCTCCTTGGTCCTCAATCCAATGGCTGTATGAATTGATGGACTTGAGGGACGTGTGCGAAGGTGGCTGAGCACTGCACCTCGTTTAGCCAGGGAACCGACTCGCTCGTTTCCGGTGATGTCCACATGGCTGGGGACCCACTGAAAGTGTAAGTTCCAACCAGCATTGATATGGTTGTTGAAGGTCCTTCGGCGAGATACTGTTCGTTGGCAATCGGTGTTGTTATTGCTAAAATTATGCCCTGTACCGCAGATACTGAGTCAACAAGGAATACGGCCCGAGATGGGGGGTTCAATTTTGCCAAGCTCCTCAAGCAACGATATAGTATACTATATCGTACTCTTGCGCAACGATATAGTATATTTCTTCCTAAAGATTGATTAAATCTTAAATTAAAATGATTAAATAAGAACAAGCTTGAATTTAAGGTTTTATGAGAGAATCACAAAACGAAACTTTTGAAAAATCATATAAAATCTCTGAGGCAAAAATACTCAATATGATTGACAGCAGCTTATTAAGCACTTAAAGGGCATCAAATGAGCAGATTTTCAGATTTTTAAAAAATGGCTGTTTTGAGTAATCACAATTCAAAAAGTAATTTTTGAACATTTTCATATTTCAAACTTTAAATTTTGATTGAATATTCATCTCAGGCTTACAGTAAAATTTTATACAAAATTTCCATAACAGTGCTTCAAGCATGACCCTTTCGTTTTGTCAAAAATAAATTTCTTTCAAAAGAAAAAAAAATCATAAAATCGGTAAAAATACTTTTTCACGTAAAAAACATTTTTTTCTTTATCAATAGAGCAAGCTTGAGTTTTAAAAATAGTATTTAAATAAAATAGCATTTCTTAGTTATTTATAGAAAAAAAAAAATATTCGAATCGGTTAAAAACGTTTGAATCTGGTCATTTTAAAAGTGCGTGTTTTGCTGATTTTCTGAAAACGGCCAATTTAATACTAAATTTTAAAAGTCTGTAACTAGAGAATTTTTTATTATTATTATTCTTTTGCAAAATCCCTGTTTGCAAATTTTTACATCTGAAAAATGTGGTAGTTTTAAAGTACAATTAATTTGTGTTTGTTAAAAACCTAGCTTTTAACAATGCATTGTACTCCTATTTTAATTTATTTTATTTTAAGTATGCATTTATCTCAAAAAAAAAATTCACAATGTTTAAAAATTATTCAATATTATTTGGACGGAGAAATATGATGCACAAATTTAAGATTAATGCTGCCTTCACACCTAAGGCCACGGAAACAAGATACACGCGCCGTCGCCGAGAAATTGTGTCCGAGACCCTTCACATCTGGCAGCGGCGTAAAGATCGTATTCTATCTCGCGCATGCTCAGTAGCGTTTATATTTTGTAAACAAACTGAATTTCGCGCGCAGTTCGTTCTAATTAACAATGATAAAATAAATGCAATATAAAACCCTTAGTATGAATCAAATATTGATTTTAATTACAATTATTAACAATTATTTGCTTTTTCTGCGTGCACTAACTGAAATATATATGAATATCTATTTTTTATTTTCGTCAAAAGACCTCAAATGATGTGATAACAGTCTTGCAAAACGACCCATCAAAGTCCTCTTGAAAAGATTTTTGCAGCATCATATCTGTGGATGCAAGTGCATCCATCAAAGCTTCATTCTGCCTCTTTCATTTGCGTTTAGATATCAAAAAGGCATTCTTTTTCCTTATGCTTTGGGGTACTTGGAGTACCTGGAAAAAAAAAATTGCATCTGGAATGTAGCTTGGAAAATATAAAAAATACCTGAGAATTCAAATTTTACTTTATAACATTCATTATTTGAAATTACTCGCATGACCGTAGGACCATCTTAATATTATCCAAATTAGGTAATAAATAATTGCTCATAATACTTTCATTTGACTTCGAGAAACTGGCCCCTCATTTTGTACGACACTTGAGTTTTCTTGAAATATGTTGTCATACACATTTCAAGAATTGTCATTGTCTGTTCTGTAGAACAATAAGACAATTCATTAAATTTTCTACCTCACTGTTAACCAGGGTTGGCAGGTTTATGACATGCGACAGTTTTAACCAGGGTTAAAACTAGGGATGTAACGAATAGTGATTTGGCCGAATACCGAAAATCTTCTAGGCCGAAGCCGAATATTCGGCTGCCGAATATTAAAATTTCTGGAAAACCATTGTAATAGAAAGTATTTGTCAAATTAAAAATTATTCACAAACACCAATTACACACAATGTATGATGTGTGATGTAATTCTGTGTGTTAAGAATTTAAAACTATCTAAAATTAATCTATTTTCTCTATTGTTTTGAATGTAATAAAACTAAGAATTTCACCCGCAAGTGGAATAGAAATGACAGGTTTTAATGTCAGCATTAGCATTATTTTACTAATTATTTAGTTCAAATGAAAGAACTAATATTGCTTAGTGAACTTTTACCTTGCTCAAAACTGTTTTATGAAGGTATTTTAAAAGTCAATATTTTTATTTTATGGGATTTTTTTTACATGCCTATTTTTTGAAGTTCTATTAAAATTTAATACACTTAACAGGAATATATTTTTTTTTCAAAAACCCCAATAACTTATGCTATCTAAATATTCATGATATATTCTAGGTTTTTCACAGTTTTCTCTTACTCAATATTCACAATTTAGATCAATCCGCCCAAACAAAGTCTGACTTCCATTTTGTTAATAATAACAAAATAAATTTCTCGTATTCTCCATAATAATTAAAACTATATATTAATGTATTCTTTTGCAATAATTATAATACAATTTTAAATTTTTTAAATGTACTAATTTCTTTATTTTTTTACATTTCTTCTGCATCAGAATTATTCGGCCGAATATTCGGCTAGGTGATGAAATGACTCTTCGGCCATTAACTAACTAAACTTTTATACAAATGGGAGAGTATTTTCTTATGAGGAAATTCTTAATTTTCAAATTGTTATTTATATGTAAAACTTCAGACAATTTCGGGCGGGAGGGGGGGGGGTCTTATCCCCCTGACGGCCTTGAATTATACAATTTGTTTTTTGGAAATAATAGATATTTTTTTTCATTTTTACTAGTCGCATCGGCTATTGTCCTAGTGAAATCATAACAAAATCAAGAAATTTAATGTTCAGACAATTAGTATCAAAATAAAATAAATTAACAGATTCGAAAAACAAATATAGAATTTTTGTAAATAAAAAAACTTACCATCCACGTGTAACTTTTCGGCAAGTGTCATCCACGAATTATCCTTTTCTTCTGCATCTCGGAAATCTGTTCGACAGGCATTATACAGTCATGTACATTCTCTGACGAAATTTATAATTTCTTCTTCCATTTTTAAAGCAAATATCAATTAAGAAACAGCGAAACAACAACAAGCAAAAACAAAAAAAGAGTTGCAAGTCAAACTTTGCGCGGAAACGTAGCGCAAACGAATCATCGATTCTGATTGGCTACTATGTCGGCAACAGACACAAAATTTGAATTGTGTTCAACTCTTGGACACAGGGAGGCGAGCAAGCAACGGCAACAAAATGTATCCCATGTACTGCGCATGCGCAGAGGCGTGGAGACGCGGATTTCGTCTTCGTGTCCATAGGTATGAAGCCAGCAGTAAAACCTTAACAATACATGTTGAGAGTACTATAAAATATTATATACAATATGCAAAATAAAATTGTTAGTAAGGATTAAATTTGTTTTCCGTCCTAGCTTATTTCGATAATTTTTATCAGACTTTAATTTCCCAATATTTAATTTCTTTACTGCTTATTTGCTGCTCGCGAAAAAAATTTCTGCAATCAGAGTACATTCAGAGTGATTGACTCTAAGAATAGTGTCGTTTTCCGTAGTTAGGAGGGTGCGTGAGAGAGAATGTTTTAATACATTAGCATCAATGTCTACGGACAAAATTAAAACATTTTAATTAGAAATTTAAAACACACACACACACACATGCATGGTGTCCACAGTATTTCTCTAAAACCAATGTCAAAAACCTCCTTTGGATCAACTCTTTAAAATGAAAAACAAAAATTCCGGAATTGATTCAAACAGCAGTTATTCATTGCGATTGCACAACTGTGCTTATTAATCCAGTTGAAAATGCTGAGCGTGTTCTTCTCTCCAAGTGAAGAGCGCGAGCAGGGAATAAAAAGGTGACAATAGCGCAAATTCTTCCAAAATGCATGAATTACTGTTTTGAAATAATGCATATTTTAACTTGTCCCCGTGATCTTAAGCCACCATTGGCAGACTTGCATCGGTTGTCTCTAATCAGTAGAAGTTATTGCGTAGTTAAAGCAGACTCGTTACAACATCAGTAAGCTAAGATATTTGCAACTATCGAAATGTTCGATCAACCACCGGTAGGAGTGGAATTTACTCCGGAACTAGCCCTCAGTTCATTTGGCGTTTTCGTACTTGCATTTGCCCTAGCAGCATTGTTTGGCGCCATTGTATGGCTAATTACAGCGTAAGTGGTTCATATACTTACTTATATTTTATCCCTGAACTCAAACACATACAAGATATCGCCTCAAAAAGCAATTATAGGTGGGAATATTTATTTTCTTCAATCAACAGAATTAAAATTTCTCCTTTTTGTACCTAGATATACACTTTACCTCGTTTCTATTAGCTATCTAAGTTCGTCAGCATTTTGCTCAATACGGACGCCATCAGAAACGTCCGGTAGCGTTCTGACGGCAGTCATTAAAACAAATAAGTGTTAGCTTGCAATAGCCAAAATAGGTTCATAAATTGATTCATTATTTAAAATTCATAATTTTATCAATGCGTAGAACTACGATATAATACGCAAACACTTAAAATTTCAAAAAAAAAAGAAAAAAAAATGCATACAGTTTTTTTCGTAACTAATCGCCAAGATTTTATACTTTTCTGCTCGTAACATTTACAGGTTCCAGCAAAGTTTGAAGTTTCTTGGAAAAAAATTTTACTGTTGAGTCAATTTTAAAAACTAATTCAAGATGATTAAGAAATTTTGTTTGAAGTTCAGATGTTTTTTTCAATATGAGTGCCATCAGAAACGTCCGGTAGCATTCTGTCGGCCGCCATTAAAGCAAATAAGTGTTAGTTTGCAATAGCAAAAATATATTCATAAATTGATTAATTATATTAAAATTCGTAATTTTATCAAGGCGCAGAATTACCGTAGAATACGTAAAAACATAAAATTACAAAAAAATGCATACAGTTTTTTCGCAACTAATTGACAAGATTTTATATTTTACATGTTCTAGCAACGTTTAAAAAATTTTAATATTTAAATGTATTTTAAAAATTAATTCAAGATTATTAAAAAATTTTGTTTGAAGCAGACATAAACATAAAATCAGTTACAATAATTCCGGTTAAAAAAATAAATATATAAATATATTATATACATACAAGCTTTCGATGGTTCTCATAAATATTGACGTTATTCTTAATGCTTTTTTGAGTACATTTAGAAATAACAGTGTAAATATTACTTGTGACTTGTGTGTAAGACACCTAAATTGAGTTCGTTTTGATGAGAATCATACGCATTTTTACTCTTACTTTCCAATCTTGGAGCTTATGTATACTACTAATAACACTGGTCAACAAGTGTTTTGCCCCAAGAATAAATTTCACTTTTCCTGAAGTAGTTTTGCACGAGAAATCCATATCTGGCCTCAACATTTTTTCATCACGTATAGTTTTTTAGTTATGAGGAAGGAAATGTTCGATTTTTATGCTTTTTCAGTGTTTTTCCGATCATACAGCATCGTTTTTAATGACATAAAGTACACAAAAGAGCTTGAATGTCAACCGTTAAATCAGCGGTCACTTTATTTTGCTGGAAAAAATCTTAGGGGAGTGTCGCAAATAGCCCCCGCAGACCCCCGAACGGAAGTGCGTATCAAATTACTGCACTGGATGCGGCTCTCCGTAGGAATTTCGCGAGAATTGGGGTACAAAGGCAAATAGGCAAAAGATTGATATTGTACGACACGTTTAATGAGCATGAGCTACTATTTTTTATCATAGAAGTCTCCTGTTGTGTGCAAAAATACCCCCTGAAAACATGCGATCTGTATAAGTGATGAACATGGAGAGCGGTTCCATCAGAACATTTCAGTTATCGAAAAGAGACATCAAGGGAAGGGAAGTGCAACTATGTTAGCATATTACTGCTGGACGTTAAAAAGGGACATTCCTGAGGCAAAGTATGCCAGAACATGTCAAAATCAACCCTTTTAAGGTAAATAGAAAATTACTTGGTTTTTTTGGTGGAAATGCTTCGAATGTAAAAATTACAATGCCCTTAAAAAAAGGGGGGGGGGGGGTCCTAAGGACTTCATTGACTGATCTTAGAAGTATTTTCCAAGCTGAATTCGAAAATGAACTTCATTTTCTTATTACTTAAGGGTTTTACTCGTAAGGTACTGCAATAATTTAGGGCAAATGTTATTAATGTCAACTATTACAGCACCCTGCACGGAAAAATCTTACGTGATAGAGAAAAATGGTTTTCATCTTCGAGTTCAGCGTGAAAAATACTTCTAAGATCAGTTAACAAAGTCTTTGGGGCAGAAAAAAAGTTTTTTTTTTTTTGTAGACCAGTGTAATCTTATGTATACTACTAATAATATCTAGGTACTAATCTTGTGGGTTGGGGGCGCGTTCCTCACGTCAATTTTTTCATGGAACTACAAAAATAAATTGTTTATTTCACGAATTGAACATGGTCCTGCTCTGAAACTGTATCATATGCTCTTCTTTTAATGAAATATTTTTCGTCATTACATGTGTTTAAAAATATTAAAAATATTTCAATTAAAATAAATATCCTTACCATAACCTTAATCATTTTAAAGCAATTAATAATAATAATATATTTACTAATAATAATAATAATAATATTGTTTATTAATAAAATAAAGAAGGTTTTTTAACTGTGTCAGTCGAGTAATACTGATAAAAGATACTGTTTCTGTTACATTTACATATTTGAGTCAATATTACTTTAAAACACTGAAAGGTTTATATTCATGATTATTTAATTAATATTATATATATCACATATATTTGTATATATTATATGCACTTATATTGTCATTTTAAAACATATTTTTCATTGGTGTTAGCAATTTATTTTATTTTAAAACTGAAGTTAAAATTTAAAATATCATTTTTCTGGCATGTCAGAAATAAAGTTTACAATTATTAACAGCTTGAAAAGTTTACATTTTTATCTCATTATTATTTCTATATATTTACTGAAACTAATGAAAACCTTGCTGAAATACAGAAAGTAAGACTTCCGAAATATTTTTATCAGTATGTTATTTGTTAATTATTTGTATGTCACATGAAAATGTGTCATTTTTCTGGTCACTACTTCCTATTTTTCTATAACCTGCGAAGTGTTTATTAATACTGTAGGTTAAAAGTGTGGTTACAATACAATCTTGCTGTCACATTTCTTCCAGCAGTCCCTAGTCAAGTTAATAGACCCACCACATAGTTTTCGTAATTTCACTTAATGCTTAGTCTGATGCAAAACCCCGTTTTTTACTTAATTCGTCACGTTTTAATTCACACTTTTCAGTAAAAATTCTTTCGCTCTTGCATTTAGGGGACCGCCAACAAATTGAAAAAAAGAGAGAAAAAAAAATTGATGATCCCGCACCGTAAAAAGCTGGGAATATGCTGTACATTTCAGGCTCCTGCATCGTATTTTTCTTTTAATTTCGCATACCATTTTTTTTAATAAAAGAAATTGAATGTAATTTTAGGGTAGGAAAATTTGCCCCAACTTCGCCAAATTGCACCAATTTTCAGTACCTGATATTTTTTATACAAAAAGGTTTAAATTCACTATTTCTGTGCCCAACTGCGACAAAATTATCATTTTAATGTCCTAAAATAACGATATAAACGAGAACAAATGTCAGTTACTTACACTTTTCGTCACTGAAAGCTCCATAGTAGAAAAAAAATCATTTTTTTACGTTTTTATATTTTATTACCAACCACTCAAATGTCATTTAGTCCTCTATGCTCTTTCAATGATTGTGCATGTGCATTCTCACGCACTTTAATTAAACTTTCATTATTTTTGTAAAATATAAGTGATACCTGTGTTTTGGAAATGCCAACATTATACACGTCTCCGAAAACTGCATGTTGTGTTTGGTCTTTCAATCTCTTTGCATCCTATAAATGGTTTAATTATTTTATAAGTTGGAAGTTAATTTCACGTTTTCTACCTTTAATTGGCATATTTTTTTTTTTTTTTTGCATTTCAAAATTTTAAACTTTGGTGATTTAATTGTTAATAGCTACTATCTTTTGGTAAAATAACAGCTATAAAACAAATATTGCCCCAATTATTTAATTTTTAATTTTTTTTTTTAAATAACGTTAAATAACGTGAAGTTTTCGTTCTTCAATCACCATTACGTTAGTTTCGATTGCTTTAAAAGCTTCAAGCTGTAAACTATCATGTTAAAATATGAAGGCGTGTATATCTTGGGTGCTGATGATTAGAAAGCAATAACATTTTGTATATAGGGTGATTTGTGCACTATGAATTTATTTTTGCGTTCAAAAGCAATCTAATTTTAAAATTTTTGTTAATTTTATTACGAATACGGCTCTTTATTAAAATTGCATTAGAATATTTTGAAAGTTGACTTCAACTGATGTCCATTGATAACTTACATGTTTTCCTAATGCCTATTATTCCTGAGGAATTATAAGTGTTTTTTTTTTATTTTTTCCTCTATTAAGTAAACAACATTTTTATGATATAGTTTATTTCCAACTGTTTACGATGCAGGTTAATCAAAATATCTTCTTTATTCGTCTCAATTTGTTTTATGTCTCGTAAATATGTTCATGGTTGAATTTTCACAGGAGAGTCTGAGGTCAAAAACGTCTTTCCCACCACCGATATTACATAATAAATTGTCAAATATGCCTCTAATCATGCACATAGGCATATAGTAAATTTTGCCCAATTTTTTTAAATTGTAATTTAAGGAAACTTTTCCTTTCTTATGAATATTTCAACAACGATTTGTTACTGCAAAAATCCACTAAGGTAATATAGACTGTTTATAGTAGTAGAGTATTGACTGTTTATTCTGTGATCATATTCTAAAGTTCACAAGTTACATTTTTATTTATATGCATGTGTTAATTTATTTTCATTGTATAATTACAGTCACAGAATCTGTAATTGGTTTGGGTTTGACTGCAGTCAAGAAGACTCGGAACCAGAAGAAAGTCAAACTCGTGAATGGATCCAGATGAAACGTATGAACACCAAAATAAACGGCAACACAGAAATGAACTCTTCTGACCTGCGAGGAATTACATGTGTAACCAAATTGTAAACCAAATGATCCAAAATAACTCCATATTCTAATGTAAAAAGAATGTCTGCCTTACACATGGCGTGCAAAAGCTTGAATTTTTTCACACAAAGTAATTTTTATTAAAAAGTCATT
Organism: Octonoba sinensis; assembly: GCA_038502835.1. Lineage (NCBI taxonomy): Eukaryota > Metazoa > Arthropoda > Arachnida > Araneae > Uloboridae > Octonoba > Octonoba sinensis. The sequence goes on along the minus strand of CM076598.1, from coordinate 4,647,372 downwards.
ATTTTGTTTTATTATACGAGTTTAAAATATCAATTTTAAAATGGCATTTTAAACACATTGAAAAGATGTGTCAATTTTAATTTTCAATGTACTAAGGAAAGTGAAGCCAACTAGCCAAGCAATGTCTTTAAAAAGATTAAAAAACAACGTGATTTTTAAACACAAGTACAAACATTGCAAAATATGAAATATATAATGTTTAAATTTTTCAATATACACTTTTTTAACTAACACAAAAGAAAATTTCAAGTTAACAGCAAATTTATGTGCAATTAAATGAGATTTGTTTAAATTTTTCAAAACACAATCATATGAAAAAATACATACATTTGAATTATCATGCTATAGTGTTTAATATTTGTTTTTAATACTTGTAATTTATCTATCTTCTTCCAACATATTCGAAAATTAAATTCAATATTTACTTAAAGAAATATATTAAAATAACTTGAGTGTATTACAACTTAAACTAGATCAGGTCCTTTTTCTCGAAGCACAAAAGAAAATACCTAATAAATTTTGCTGAAGAGCAGATAACGTTAAAGGATAATACGAAACAATAAAGAAAACGTTTTAAATCAGTCTTTTCTTATGTTTACCATCGTAGAGATTTCTTTTCTACCCTTTATTTTCCTGCAGTTTTATTTCATTTAAAGCTTCATGTGTCAAATAGGAAATTAAAGTAATGCTGTATTGTAAGCAAGAGTTGTAAAATTGTTAGGAAAGAAATCGTACACTTCGTAGATTAAAACATAAAACAAACCGTTCGGAAAAGAGAGTATATTACTTAGTCTTAACTGAAGTTAAATAAATTTATTCTAAATACAGTAAATACTGATTAATGTTGTGAAAATATAGAAAAATTCAATAATATTATAAAATACCAAGAGTGAAATGAAGAAGCTTTTGCTAAGTAAGACTAGTCCTTGGAAGTAGCTCTCGAAAAAGAGAAAAGTTGTTGAGCAGTCTTCTACAATAAATATCCACCGTTTTCCACCCTTCGTTTCGGGTAATGGCCCAAATAAATCAATGGAGGTCGTTTCAAATCGCTGGGGATACACATTCGTTTGTAAGAGTCCAGATGGTTTCTGGTTACTAGGTTTGTAACGGTGACATTCAACACAATTCTTGATATATTCGGTGATATATCTGCGCATACCAACCCAATAGAACCGTTTAGAGATTCGTTCATATGTTCCCTCAACACCATAATGCCCTGCTTGTGGTGCATTATGATATTCTTTCAGTACCTTTTCCCTTTCTTGAGTAAAGACGAATAATCGTGCTTCTTCTGAATCTGAATCAGGTGAATACCTGTATAACACTCCTTGATTCATTAACACTCGTCGGGCGCGCTCCAAATCTTGCACCATCGGGCCGTAATAGCAATGGGTAAATTTAATTATGAAAGTTTTTTTAAAGATGTTTTTTTGTTTTTGGTACCAGGCTCCATTTCCCTTGCACTTGGACACTTATCTCTCCTGTATTTCAATACAAAATACAATGAAAATATTAAATTACAACGCAAATACTTACAAGCAAAAATAAATGTAAAGTAATAAAATATATGCGTCCAATAGGTGTTTATATATAATTATATTAAGTGAAAATATTCTTAATTAAAATATTAACTATTCAAATAATGTTAGGAAATGAAAAAAAATAATCCGACTCGGATACATTTGGTTCATCAATTGCACTTTTTTTTAAAACATTATAGTATGTTCTAAGCAAAAACCTTCGCTGCATTTTAGGCACTTATATTGCGTTTACCTAGTCTTTTTGTTGCATGACATTCCATGAAAACACTTTCGTCCTTATCACTTTTATCGAAAATTTCTGCATCTAAATCTTAATTTTTACTAAAAAATAAAATTTTATGAACTGTTTCAAGATCTTTCTGATCACTTAAATCTAGAAAGCGTTTTTTACTCATTTTCGAAAGCAAAATAAACGCAAAAATTATTTAAATTAGTATAACAAACGGAAAACGTCGTCGGTCGCGCTGTATCCCACAGATACAAACCGCAAATGAACCCCCAAAAGCGGGGGAAAAAATCCCTCGACACCTACTCCCCCAACATTCCAGGAGACCTAGTGGCCGGAATTGCAGATATTGCTCTGGTCAAGGTCGGGGCATTCCTCCTTCGATTTAAAAGAAAGAAATTTCAAAGTTTTGTATCTGTGAGATACAGCGCGCCCGACGGAGTATTAAATATCCACGCTCGGTCCAATTAGCGTAATCAACTCCTTTATTTTCAGCCTCGAAACAGTCAATAATCTTTTTCAATTCTACAACCTTCAGCTGTTCTCGAATTTCTTTGGGCTTTCTCGAAGGCTTATCAAAAGAGATAGTGGATATCTCAGCATTTATATCTCTATCTATCACAAGGCGTGACAGCATATCTGCAACATTGTTGCATCTTCCAGGTATATATTCAATCTTCAAGTTATGTGCTTGAATTTCCAAAGCCCATTGTGCTAATCTACCGGATAGTGATTTCAAATTCATTAAACATTTCACGGTTTGATGATCGGAAGCTACAGTGATCTTTCCTGTCCTTCTGTATAGGCGCGAAATTTGCTTAAAGCCCAAACAACGGCTAAAACTTCACGCTCAGTTGTAGAGTAATTTTGTTCAGCCTTTGTTAGCAATCAACTGGCATATTCTATGGGATGCTCGTCAGCTTCGGTTCCTTGCAAGAGTATTGCTCTTAACGCATAACTACTAGCGTCTGTTCTAAGAATGTATGGTTTTGAAGGATCATTTTGTTTCAAAACAGGAGGGCTAATAAAGCGTTGCTTTAGAGCTTGGAAAGCTTGCTCTTCAACATCTCTCCCATACCCAAGAAGCATTTTTCTTAGGGAGATTACTAAGAGGTCTAGCAATTTCGGAAAAATTCGGGATGAATCTTCTATACCAAGAACAACTTTGTAAGAATGACTGAACTTCTTTAACATTTCTTGGAGGTAACATTTTTTGGATAGCGGACGTTTTTTCGGGATCTACCGCAACTCCGCTCTGTGTGATATAGTGTTCTAAATATTTAACACGATCACTAGCAAAATTACATTTTTCCCAATTAGCATACAGCATGAATTCGCGTAATTTCTTGAAAACAGCTTCTAAGTCTACTAAGTGAGTTTCAAAATTTTCAGACAAAATAATGATGTCATCTAAATAGGATAAAACAAGGACATCTTTTAATGGATTTCTAAAAAGGTCAATAAGTCTCTGGAACGTTGTTAGTCCGTTTTTAACACCGAATGGCATTTTCTTAAACATCCCAAACGGGAAAATAAAAGCAGTTTTATCGCGATCACTTGGGTTTACTTCAATTTGATGATAGTCGGACTTGAAATCAATTGTTGACATGTAAGGAGTGTATTTAGCTTCATGTTACAAATCGTCCATTTTAGGTAGAGGATAATTATATGTTATTGTAATTGCGTTTAATTTTCTATAATCTACACATAATCCGATTTTACCATTAGGTTTTGGGACTAACACTCCAGGTGCAGCGTACGGAGATCCACATTCTTCTATCGTTCCATTATTTGATAATTCTTCAATTTGTTCTTTCAAAATTTCCTTCTTATGAGGGGACATACCGTAAGGAGGTACCGCTACAGGAGGATTATCTCCGGTGTTTATGTAATGCTTTATGAAAGGGGTTGCTTCTTCCCCTGGTTCAAAGATATCAGAAAATGTTTTCAGTAAGTGGACTAATTCTCTTTTTTGATCAACACGAATGTGTTTTTCTTCATTTTCTCGAAGTTGACAGGACTGAGGCTCAGTAACTACTGTCATAAGTCAGGAGGTGACTCAATGAATTTGTAGATTTTCTGAGGGGTTTGCAGAAAAGAAATAGCAATTTCGCTGGAGATCCAGGACGATTCCTGCTGCTGCTAAAAAGTCCACTCCCAGAAGAGTACGATTTGATTTTGCATATTTTAACACTAGGAGTTCAGTTGGGATAACTTTGCCTTCGACGGTGATGTCCACAATGGTTGTTAGGATTTCAACCTGTCAAACGTGGCCATCCGCCAACGTCATGTTGACATGTTTGTTGTCAAACTTTACACCACGTCCTTTGAGGAGATGATACAACTTCTCTCCAGCCACGGAATGCGTTGCACCTGTATCAGCAACAATGAGGTTTATGGGAGAAACCTCAGTTGATGAATTATAAAAGTTCAGGTTGTAAAAATGTGATGCTTGGCCATCGTCTTTCTGCACCGCGGGGTTGCACGTGCCACATTTGGACTTAATGACACCTGGGGCTCCACATCTATAACACTGTTTCGGTGTTCTCTAGGACTGTCAAAGGCTTTGACCTGGGCTCTGTCACCGTGAACGGAATCCCTCCTACTTTGATTGGGGACCCCTGACAGAGGAAATCGTTCATCAACATTTTTGGAACCATGTGCGTACCCTTTTTGTTTGTAAAAACCCGATTTATAGTTTTCTGGTGTTTTGTGATTAAATTTTTTCGGGACATCACAGCTTTATGTTTTCAATTCCTTTTTGTTACGTAGGTTATCGTAATAAGTGTCCAACTTTTCCACTAGTTGATCAGGGGTGACTGAGTCACATCAAATGTCAATGAAATGTTCCTTAACCTCAGCTGGAACTCTTCGCTTCAACTGATCCAAGATGATCAGATTCTTTAGATCATCAAATTTTGAAATTTTAAGTTCCGTTAACCAACTCTCAAAATAACTTCGGAGTTCGAAATGATAGTCTTTCCATGTTTTCTCTGGCAATTTTCGATAAGTGCAAAATTTTTGTCTATATTTATCAGCAGTCAATTTAAATCTATCACAGCATGGTCGTCATAAAATCAAAATCTTGAGTGTTTTCTTCAGGTTCTCGCGCTATAAGTTGAGTAACGTCATTGGGTAAAACGCCAAGTAGATATGCGACCCAAGTATCTTTTTCAATTTTTAAAAATTTTAACTGTCTTTCAAAGAAACTTATAAATAAAGAGAAGACATCTTCTTTTGGATCGAAAACTGGTATAAGTTTTTTAAATTGTAAATGTGTGGGATTATTTATAGCACTACTCATAACTGTAGCTGGTGTTAATAGGCGTTGAGATTCCACTTGCAGCCGCAATTTTTCGAGTTCGAAATTTTGCTGTTGTTTCAATTTTTCCTCATTTTCCGCTTTCTCTTGTGCTTTCTGTTCTTGACCCTCCTCTTTTAATCTGTCTTGAATGATATTTTTTAAATAATCGCGTGCGAACGTTTCTTCATATCTATCTGTTTTCGTTATGAGATCTTTGAACTCCAATACCCGTTTGTCGGGCAGAACAGTCAAACCCATTTCGTGTGCTAAGACTAGTAAGTCACTTTTTCCCCTATCCGAGAAAAGCCATCGCTAAACTGTTGCAAGTTAAGTTTTGCACAAATTAGTTCAAAAGTTTGTGTTTGGGTGGAGTTCAGAAAATTTTTTAAATACCAAAAAGGAAATATTCTCTAATGTTCATATATATTTCACCTTACTACACAAATAAACAATAAATATAAATGAAAATAGAGTTACTTATAATACAATGCTTAAAAATGAAAAAAATATATATATATAATCGAATTTAAGGCACAAATACACAATCCGTTAAAATAAAAATAATAAATTTGTTATACAAATAATCAATTGGAAAAAGTCAAAAATATTTAGTACCAAAAGTATATCTTATCTCCTTCAAAAAAAATTTCCGCTTTCCTAGATTAAATTAATTCTATTCTGTGAATTATGGTCAACAGAAACGAAACTATGTGTTCCAACAACATCAGTGAATGTTCAATGATCATTAGTCATTCAAAAGATAAACAAGTTATTGTGTTCCATAACTTATTCAACGCTCCACTCAGCAGCGCTGAAGGTCACAAGAAGTGTGAAATGCAGAATAAGCGTTATGAATGCATAGAACAATTTCGATCAAATTTCAAACAGTTGTATAAGAAACACATTTGCAAAATTTTATACGATATCAGAAATTTACACACAAAATACTTAGAACTCAGTACGGAAAAGTAGTGCACCTTGATTAATCGTCGGTAGGCTAGCACCGAGAAGAAAACCAATTCTGAGATAAGAAACTCTTACCTCTTATTATCCTAAGGGCTAGGATTTTATATTTTAAACCTGTGAGAGGTAATATTACATTGTATCCATTAGGCTGGATCTGCTGGAATCAACACCGGACAGCTGGAAAAAAAATTTTGAGCGAAGACCCAGTATCGAGCCATTTTCAGATCTACCGGTGAAACGAAACTCTCAAATATCTTCTAATTTAAAAAAAACACACGTTCGGCGCCAATTGTAACTGAAATCCACTCAACTATTCTCGTTAAAGATTTTATTTTCTTCAAAAACAAAACAACAAAAACATTTCAACGATACGACAATTTAAAGTTTTAGGATTTATATCCATTATTTTGTATTCTTTCACAGTTGGAAACCTTGGAGCATGCTTTACTTTGTCACTTGTTATGTCCCGCTTTTAATTTTCCTTTTTTTCTTTCTTTTGTTCTTATTAAAACTGAACAGCAGAGAAAAGGGTTGATTGTTTTACTATTTGCCGTACTAAGTACCGATGTGGTATCTGCATCCAGAGCTTAAAATGAGATACTGACGATCAAAATTTTGCTCCTTTGATTCGCACACCCCTTTTTCAGATTTTTTTAAAAAACATTTCCCATTTACCTTTACCACAAAACATTGTATTTCAGTATGTGACAAAAAAACACCTTGCGCCAATAGCGTGCAAAAAGTGCAGTTACGATACCACTTTTAGGCTTAGCAAGGCAGTGTACAAAAAATTCACTTATGTGCGACTCGGTGTGGAATTGAAGTAGTCGCCAATGTGGAAAACTTTCTGATGTATCTTACCGCAGAGAGATTTGTATAGTCTCTCTCTCGCTGCCATGTGCCTAGAGTGTACAAGCGCAATTTTTTAAACTGGAAACTTGAAAGTTCAGGCATTTTATTAGATTGTGAACTGTAACACAATAGAAAGGAAACTGGGGACGTGGTAGCCTGGTGTAGTGCCCCTGGCGACCCGTGCCCTCAGCGACCCAAGTAAAATCGTAGATGAGGCGACCCAGGAAACTGTCTATCGTATGCTGAAGCGACCTATTGTTTGCTTGTTATGAACAAATCAATTCTTTTCCCCTCAAGGGACGGACAAGTGGCTTATCATGAGCGTGATTGACGTAGCACCTGTCTTCTCTTTTCTTAATCCCTTCTTTTGTTGTCACTAATCACACTGATGAACCAGAAAATGGGGATTGGGTGGGTGAGACTTGAGATTTTCCATTTCAGTTTTCCTTGTAGTACTGCAATTCGTAATTGTTATCATAGAGCTTATTAAACAGTAATGTTCGTTATTTGAGTATGCTTTTCCTTTTCTAAGAGCTTTTTATATTTTGATACTCATGACGATATTCCGATGTGTAAAAAACCAGGGCTCGTGATTTTTTTTTCAATAAAAAAATTGGATTTTTTAAAAATTTAAATCTAATTTTTTTAAACCAGACCTTAAATGTTCTGGATATTTATTGTGTTACATTCATAGAAAGAATACGGCATGGGAAACAATATGCAAAAACACACTTTAAAGCTATTTTCACAGAAATAGATTTTGTTTAATAATAATAATAGTAATAAACAAATTTTATTACAAATACATGCCTCAAATGAAACTTAGCCCCACCAGGAATAATGCTACACTTATAAGTACAGAAAAACTGAACAAACTTAATCTGAATTCTTTGGCTGTTGAAAGCTGAAAAAAATCTAACAATTGTGTGATCTTAATTTTTACATTGAATGAACTCTGATCATTTTTCTATTTTATAAATGAAATAGTCTGAAATATTTTTAATCCTCTAGTAAAATTATATATTCTCTAAATTACTAAAAACTGACACTTTTTGTGTTAAACAAACATGTTTATTAAAAATTTCTGATGAAAAAATATTTTTCATGGGAAAAAAACTTTAATCTATTATGGGGCGTGAATGAAACTTTAAGGATACGTATTCTAAATTCTACACTTCGATGTTTTCAATACTATCATTCTGAATTATTTACGATGTGTCAATAAAATTGTGTTAATTAACTTGAACTAAAATACTACTTTTACAATTAAAAAAAAAACAGAATGGTTCGGGATTACTATGAATTGTAAAATTAATAGATGAATTAATTATGCTTTGCAGTTAAGATTTTGGAAGAATAAGAGTATTGTAAAATTTAAAAATAGAAATTATTGCTAAACTTATGAAATATGTTTATGCACATACACAGAGACAGATAGACCTATGAAGTTTGGTTTGAAACAGAGGTTGTAAATGCAACATATTTCAGTTTTGTACAATACTTTCTAACACTGCAAAATCAAGATCAATTTCAAAAAATGATTTAAATGACTATATTTTTTTAAAACAAGTTCATTTAATTCAACGAACTCTGGCTGGAAACTGGATCTGTGCACCCAGAATGCAGACATAGATTTCTTTCACTTAATTTATATTTAAGAATAAAGAAATCTAAAGTTCGTAATTTAAGCTTGTTTTACAAGTGTAATCTTTTTTTGGAAATGTTGGTAAGTGAACAGGTTAATATGTCTTCCTACCTATTTTTTATATAAGAACTTAGTACCGAAAATCAGAAATTAAACACATTATCAGTCCCAAGTCTGAGTAAAAGATTGAAGAGAAATTGCAGATTTTTGAGAAATAACCACTCATTCATAAAATCAACATAATACATTAAGAATTAAAGCATGTTTTTTTATGTTTTATTTAAACCATCTTCAATGAATTTATGTTCAGTGTTATGTTTGCAACCGAATTACATAATTAATACATAATTACGTAGAAATCGCACGTAACGTTACGTTAATATTTAATAAATAATTGGGCAGAAAAAAAACTATATTGATTATTATTTATTTGTTCCATGACACTCAAGCACATAATGTACTGATTGAGCAGCAATTATGCTAAGAACGATGCCAATAATTTTCTAATTATTTTAATTAAGACTTTAAGGAAAGAAACGAGATTAAAGTAAAAACTTCCATTTCAGTCTCTTAATAAAAGATTCAGACCTAGATTTCAAGCGCATATCTGTTGCCTATTAATAAGATACTGCCAATTATGTATATACCTGTTATATTTCAATTAAAATTTTAGTAATTTAAGATAAAAAATAAATAAAAATAGAAAAGGAGAAACACAAAACAAATGCAGTTGTATACGACAGGTTTCAATGCGTTACATTTTCACTAAAATTTAGATATCTCAAAAATGTTTTCATCTTAATGCAATAATTTGTTTAGAATCAACCTCGTCACAAAGGAAGAAAACACACACACAATTTACGGCGTGATTTAAAAAAAAGAGAGATAAATACTCGATATTCCTTAAACTTTTAAAATAATACTAAAAACAATAATTTTAAGCGTTGATTTACATTGATATTTTTTAAAAATAATTTACATTCCGCTTTTGCATGTTGTAAACCTTGTATTTCTACCTTACTTTTATTCGATGCCAAGCGTTATGCGTTATGCGTAATATTAGGACTGTGCGGCTGTTATGCAACAATCTTTTAGCATCAGCATTTGATAAACGATATTTCTCATTATTTTATCACTTGTTCAAACTATTGAAGCTTACTGAATGAAAATGTAAAGATATTTTTTAGTATGAATAAGTTTTTTTATTGTATCAGTAGACGTGTCGAACACCGTGTAACCAGTCGCAGCATCATGCGCATTACATCGTTTATACGCCGACTTTTCCCCAGCATTCCAAACAGCATTACCAGCGGAATATACTCCAAAAAAATATAATACTAGCGTGAAAATGGGGAATTAGCGCAATTAATTTGCCTATAAGAAAAGCTTCCTACCTATTTTTTATATAAGAACTTAGTATGAGAAATTGAAGACATTTTTATGCAATAAAATTTCTTAGAAATAGCATATTTCTTATTTTGGAGTTTTGAGAGTGAAACCATAGGCGTAACTAGGGTTGGTGAAAGGGGGGGGGGTCAACCTAAAAATGTACAGACTAAACACCAATAAGAAGTGTAAAAGAGTTGAAAATTTACTAGTCATAAATAATTGTCTCTAAAGATGTACTCCGTGTTTATTTCAGGCATCTCCCGGGGGGGGGGGAAGCTACCCCCTCGGAGCAGGTCAACTCCTCCCTCCATCGGCAAGAAAATTCAGATCACAAGTTTTAAAAAATGAAAGAAAGAGAAATTACGCTTTTAAGACATTTTACTTTCAGAAACACTTCCATGGAAAGGACATTGAACACTATCACAATTGACACCAAAAGTAACTTAAAAGATATAAGACTTTATTTTGGAAAATATTGCGGGGGGAGAGTAACCAAACTCCTTTCTGTTTCCTCTAACATCACCAAATTATCCCGAAATCGCATTGCTAGGAGGATTTCAAAATGTTTAATGGGGAGAGCCCTCGAACCCTTGCCACCAGATTTAGCCTAAGCATTATCGATGTAAGACCAGTTACAAAAATTTAAGTTGCAGAAGCCCCAAATACCCACTCCTCTAACTTCACCAAAGATCTAAACATACATCTCCTATATATATATCAAAAAGCTATCGTATATGTAAAAAAATTCATATTAACATTATTTCTAGTCATATATGTCTATATATATGTATATATAAAGGGTATAATTTTGAAGCATACACTGCCCTTCCTAATTTTTAACATGCTCCCCCTGCTCCAGAGCCAAGGCAGTATCCAGAAAATTTTTCCGGGGGGGCCCAGACTTCGACACACTTATGTTAAGCTAACTTTCAGGGAAGAATATATGATACATTGCAAAAGATTTGTGGGGAGGGGGGCCCGTGGGTCCCTCTTCTCCTGTGGATACGGCCTTGATTCACAAAAACATTAAACATTCAATGCAAGATCTATTGGTTTATTTTTTAAACCAAACGCAATAGAAAATTCAATATTAAGCGTTAAGCAATCTTCTATGTCTAAGCATTCATAATTTTAAAACTGGGAAATAGTCGAATTTTAGAGAAAAAAATCCAAATTCCCCTACAAAAATGCTCATCCCCACAATAAATTTCTAAAAATTTTGTTAAATTTGTAGCAAAACATACCTCAGGGGCCGTTCATAAATGATGTCACGCTTTTTTACCATATACTTGACCCCCTCCCCCCTTTGTCACAATATGTCACACTTCAGCGGACCCCCTCCCCCCCTTTGTCACGTGTCACGCTATATTGTATAATGCATGTTGTCACACTTCTTCATACCCCCTCCCCTCCCCTTGTCACACTTTGTCACAATTTCGCGAACCCCCCTCCCCCCTCGAAGCGTGACATCATTTATGAATGACCCCTCAGAAGTGGAAGCGTCTGAATCAAATTTTGTTTTCTTTTTGGATGACGAACGTGTCCATCGCGGGAGTGCAAACATTATGTATCGAAAATAATTAAAAATTTAGCTAAAATATAAATAATACTTGATTGTAAATTAAAGTGCAGCATTAAACCGTAGCAGTGAGTTTGGAAACCTTGAACGGATGATTTCCAGAGCCCTAATGCAATCAGTGATGGACCATAATAAGAAACAAAAAACATTTAAAATATAAGAGATGGGAGAACATCTGTAAATGAGAATGCAATGCATCCCTTCCTGGCTTGAGGGTTTAACCCATTAGGACAATTGCTGGTTAGGGGTCCTTCATTTCCAGACCCCAGCGCCCTGGAGCACCTACAACACCGGTTTATCAGAAAACAAAACTCCATCACAGTAGACAATATTTTCCACGAAACTTATTACTTGTGCGATTGTATTCCCAAATTGCTGCCTTTGGGTAAAAATGACATCAAGAAGTAAAGAAAACCCTCTGGAGTGATTGAAAATATCTCTGTCTGTGTATGGTACGGTGATTGAAGCCACCAAGCCACCTTTCGCTGTAAACCCCCCCCCCTAGGTGATAAGGGGGTTGATTATAACCAGATGGAAAGTCCTCTTTATTATGAGCTGCATACTTTGGTCATGATCACAACCCTTCACAGAAAGAGGAAATAAAATCATATGCATATGTGTTTAATTTTCTTAGGAAAAAAAATGTGCTTTGCAAGGCCGTAGCCAGAAATTTTTTTGTGTGCCTATATGTGCCTAAATAAGTAAATACCCAATGGGTGGGGGGGGGGTTGAACCCCCAATCCCCCCCTGCTTACGCCTATGAGTGAAACAGCCCCAAAGGGAGGTAACTAATATTAATTTGGCGGAAAATTTTATGTATCGCTCACCCTGAACAAAGGTGACACAATTCAAAACTGACAACCTGTTGCAAAATGTGATTTATTGTTTTTCCCGATTCCATATCCTTCAATCGAAAAAGGACCATTTGGTTCTACATATTATACAGTTTTACGTATTGCACTTTTCGATTGAAAAATATGGAATCGGGAGATTAAAAAAACATCTCGTCTTGTAAGTAGTAGGGAGTAGTGAGATGACAGCTTAATATTAGTATAAAAATCCAAACATATGTACCACAAAAATCATAAGATACAATGACTCTCCGGGTATAGAGAGTTCTCCTTCTCATCATTATTTATTTATTTACTTTTAATTCTTATAGGGAGGTATGAATAATAATAATAATAATACAAAAGTATTTTTTATGCATTAATTTCTTTTTTTTTCTTTTGCGCGCGCGCGCGCGTGTGTGTGATCATAAAGCTTTTAAAATATTTTTTTCTAAGCGACTAACATTGTTATTACTTACTTTTACTTGAAATTTTGTCTCAATACGTTGGTTTTTTGTTTTAGGTTATATATATATATATATATACGTTTTTGCAAAAGCGTATAATTCTGCATGATGCACTCAGTTGCAAATGAGCTCTCTAACCCTCTGGAATAACTTACTTAATAAGTATTTAACCAAATGAAATAGGTAGTTTGATGTTTATTGGATTGAAATTTTAAGCATTATTAGGAATGAAATGAAGCAAAAACTACGAATTGCTTCTAAACATATACCTTTTTGTGTCGGAATACATGCTTAATTTGAATTACCTTCTTTTTAAAATAATGTTCATTCTTAAATTACAGAAAATAATCTAAATGTTTAAAACTTTCAGAACAATTTTTTATTAAAGAATTGGTTTATTGCTTATTTGGTTTATTAGTTTATTCATAAGCTGTAAAACGAGCGAAATCATTTAGACTCGGATTCAATTGTACGTACTTTGAAAAAAAATATTTCGAAAACTGGTGGAGCATGACAAAATAGGATACAGAAAGGGGAGTATTAATCCTGCATGATGTGATAATGGCGAATCGTACTTATACGCCCCTTGAGGTGAAAAGCATTGATTTGTCAGTAACAAGCAAACAAGGGGTCGCTTCAGCATACGGTGGGCCGTTTCTCGGTCGCCTCAGTAACGATTTTTCTTGGGTCTCCTAGGGCATGGGTCGCCTTGTCGCCTTGGGCACAGTGGTTTGGATGTCGTACTTCCAACCGGAAGATTGGGTGTTCGATACTCGACCAGCTGAAGACCCACCATGTACGCTTGGGGATACGTGCATGTAAAATGCGTGCACCCTGAAGTCGCCGAGGGTGGAGAATTTCCCTTCACTCTTGGGTCAACAAAGGAAGGAGGCCTATTTGTGGTGGCCCCATCTGGTGTCATCGAAATACATATTGAGCCAAATCGTACTTCCACCGTTGTGGTGCTTATCTATAAATGGAAGTCGCTCCTTACCGAATCAAATCCTGCTCTCTGCGAATGGGATCTTGGGTACCCAAGTGGCATTAGAAATATCAACAACAGAAATGAAACTAAACGGAAAGCCACAGTGACGTATTTTAATTGAGTAGAGTGGTCAGGACCTCCAGAAGCATTTTTTGATCAAATTGGACTCTTCCGAGGGCGGAGGAAGGTTGAGAAACATTAATCTAAGCAGCATACGTTCAAATAGCATAGCTTCAAAAGTCTAACACTCATTTCGCTGCTTGTGGATGCCATTTTCATCAACTGCAGCTTATTTCGGACGAAAAACAACACGAAAGTACTTAGCATTGAAAAGTACAGTAAAACTTGTTATGATTCGAACAACAAAGAATAAAAACAATTTAAATAAAAAATCTGCACTACAAAATTAAGATGTTTAATGATCCGGATTTTATAGGTCAAATTGCTCTGCACTTTGATTTTTTAAATTCCTTATAATATAAAATAATTTCACAATGTGATGATTCGAAAAAAAAAAAAAGGATTTTTTTTTTTTTTTTGAAGGTTTAAATCTACAACTGAGTTATTTTTTTTATTTAATCCTCTAACTATCCTCCCTCTAAGAAACCCATTTCAATGATTTTTATCGTATCTCAAATCGCTATTTTTAAAGATTTCTTGCAATTATTTTCTGTAAAAAAATTTTTAAAATAAAATCAAATAAACCAGAAAAAATGAGAGCTATATTCTTGTTTTTTATCGTTAAAGGAAAAGAAAAATCCGAAATAATATCAGTCAGGTCATCAAACGCTAAAACCAAGGTGCGGTTGGACAGTACCAGACCTACATGTTAACTGAACGAGGTATATCGATTATAAAGTACGCATTAAAGTTTCCGGAAATGCATTAAGCTACTTTTTTAAAATTATATAAAACTCACTAGCTTTTCAAAAAGTTAGATTCGCTTGAATCTACTTAGCAGCTCAGTCTTAGCATTTGTCTGGAATTTACCAGGATCATTTTTTTCAATGGGTAAAAACTTTCGACGCTAAGCAGCTGTCAAATAGAAGCCAAGAATCTCCTTCATTTGGAGAATGTTACTTTGAAAAACTAAAATAATTATAAGAGGTTTGCATCACTTTTAATAGGTTAATTTTAGTTTCATTTCATTTGGAACTTACTTCTCTCTCTCTCTCTTTGTCGAAAACTTTAAAATTTGAAAGTTGTGAGTGAAAATTCTGACCCTACCTTATGTAGAATATTTTATTAGAAAACAAAATTCACGGAACATTTACAGATTTGATTAATTTGCGCGTTTGTCGAATTCCACAGGGAGAAAAACAGTCATTTGAAACACCTTAGTACCCTGTAGTTAGCATACAGGTACTAATACATTTTTATATTGTAATTAAGTGGATACTGAACCATTCAAAAATCAGGAAAAAACATTCTCTGAAACTAAAACTTTATAACATGAAATATTCATATGAATATACATTGTTAAAAGAAATATGGCTCAGACAAGCCCTTACTTTTAATGAAAAATGCAACTCTTTAACTTACAGACATCAAGCATGCTTATCGGAAGTTTGTACTCTTTAACTTATGTTATTTATTCTTATAACGTTGGGCAGACAGATAATGCTGCAGTACGTGCAAAGACTTCAAATATTTTAGGGTTTCATCGATCGCTTTATGCCAATTGCATTTAAAGATGCCATTGATGTGCATCAGGAGCTAAGTAAGGCGCAATTTAGAAAGGTAACATTAAAAAGAATTATTGTAAAAACTATTGATGCAATATTGTGCATGTGAATATTAACATCCAATCCGTATTGCGTAATGTAAAAAGGAAAATATTTTTTGAACTTAGAGAAAAACATTAACTCCGAAACCTTCTCTCGTCACGTAGTGTGGCAGTATTGATAACTAGACCTAACCAACAGTTTTATGAGTTTCTTTTTTTTTTTCAATGGGTTTGTGGCATAGTTATGTACCATGTCACATCGTCATTATATTTCATAATTTGCAAACTTACAAAAGACTATTGATTCGATATCCATTTAATTTTATTTATTTAATTACAAGTTGATGTACCCAGAGTTGTGCGGGTTTTAAAAACATCATGACAATCTTGAGAAAGTACCAAATTGTAGAGAAAAATTCTTATACAAGCCGTATGCAACCTGATTTCTTATCGTGCTACGTACAAATGACAAAACTTTCACGCGGGATCAAAAAAAATATAATAATAATAATTAATAGATTTAGTATGAAGATTTTGTGCTGATTTAACTAACGCGTTATTAGTATGTTGAAACGGCATTTCATTGCAGTGAAAAATTCTTCGATTCATTCCATTATTACGATTTTGAAACGTTTTCTCATAATTCTTATCAGGATGTTTACGGAGTCTTATACCAGTGTTTGTGGCTTGAGTAATAGTTACTTAATTTTTGTTTTTCCAATTTTCCTGCGATAATAAGGCGGCTTGGACTTTTATAGTAAATTGCGCTGTGATTAGTGCACTTTGGAGGCATGTTCTTAGCGTAACCGTGATTGGAGGATTTATGAGGTCCTGACCATATAATACCTGGAAAAATTAATAGACGCATTAGTTATCGTAATTTTATACTTAACTCTCAGTCTACTGCAAAACCTGTTTTTGCTTATTTGGTCATGTTTTATAATACAATGTTCACACTTTCCATTATAATTTGATTCCGTCGTGGTAGCCTATGGGTTAGGATTTCGAACTTCCAACTGGGTGTTCGATACCCGACCCGCTGAAGACCCAATATTTACACTTGGGGATACATGCATTTAAAATTCGTCCGTACCCCACAACCTCGCTCCGGGTGAGGACATCCATAAGGTCAGTTGTCAGTGCTCTTTGTCCTATTTTTGTTTTTATATGCTTCATTCTTGAAAATTATTGAATAATGTCAGATGGTCTATGTCACAGCCCAACAGACCTTTTTCGGGTTAAAAAAACCTAGAACAGCTGTAAAACATTAAAACAATATTAGAAAAATAAAATTATTCAGTTTTTAAAAAACGTTGCATGTATTGTGCGAATAACACGAGTATAAGTTTTTTAAAACAATGGAGATTTTTTTTTAATACTTCTAAATTTCGTTGGACAAACATTATTTGTTACTTGGGAAGAATACTTTTAGAATTCGAGAAATATTTCAATTTTAATTTCAGTTTTCGGAATGCCTTTGGCGTATTAAACAATAAAAGATATGCTAGATTAAATATTCAATTATTTCTAGCAATCATAAAATATATTATAAATCATGTGAGAGAAATTGTAAACGAGGGAAAACGAGGTAACGAAAATTTAAAGTACAAAGGTTTTTCTGATTACTTTTTCGGAATTAGATTAGTTTCTTGATCAAGTTATACAAGCTATATCGTCTGGGAAATGGTATCTTCTAATTTCAGAGAAACATGATATTAGCAGTTGGGAAAAGAAATCGGTAAGAAACATAGCTTGTTAGATTTCAGTAAACACAATAGAACTGAATTTTATGAAATTGCTGCGTACTAGTATCAATGTCATTTATGTGCCTGTAGTTTAATTAAATGGCAGAAACTGAAATATTTTTTTATAAATTAAGGCTGAGCTTTTTATTTAATATGATAACACAAGAACTGTAAATTTGTATCTATATTTTTGAATGATTGATGTTAGATTTTGTGCATTCACGATATTTTATGACTTTAATTGTTTTCAAAATAGAAGCCGGCAAATTGTACGTTATTAAAAGACAAATGCAACGCGTATAAATTCTAAAATTTTATTGTTTATAATAAGGGTGAAACTCATCGGCATTAAAGTAATGTGTTACTAAGCATTAAATCGTTAAAATAATAGCTAAGCAATTATTGTTCGCCAATTATTTCAATGAAGCAATTATTTTTAATTTAATAATTAAAAATAATTGATTCATTTATATTATTATCAATATCATTTATGTGCCTGTAGTATAATTAATTAAATGAAAGGAGCTGAAATTATTTTTTTTTTAAATTAATGCTGAGCTTAAAGGCGAAACTCATTGGCATTAAATCAATGTGTTGCTAAGCATTAAATCATTTAAAAAAATGGCGATCATTGTTAGAACTCCTCTCAAAGCACAGCCAACTCAAAGAGCGACTCTCTCTCTCTCTCTCTCCTCTCTCTGGCGAACTCATTAATCACGTTATTATTCCGGCTCACGCCTTCTGTAAACGCGTATTCTAATCATTGCTCTAAGATTCTAATGCAGTCGGAGTTGGGAAAGCGAAGCTTTTCAACGGTGATTTTTGCTCTCTCGGATAAGTCACGTAATATTGGGGCAATGTGTCCTTGCCGCTCGAAGCCTCACTAGGTGTTACTAGGTGTTTTCAGACATGCAATATCAAGGATTTAGACTCGCTGATTTCGTAACAAAAACACGGGAAGCTTGGCAAAGTAATGAATTTGACACTAACTCGTTCAATAATATTTTAAGCAATGCATATACGCTATATTTCCTTTCAAGGTTAGACTATATTTAAGGGTGCCCCTTGATTTTCGCCAAGTTGTGATCGCGGTTGATCGCCAAGCTGGGCGGTGTTGCAATGCTGCAAATAGGAATGGCGCCAAACAAAAATCGCCAATTTCGACAGGGGGCACCCTAAAGTATAGTTTTACAACCCTTTCAATCCCAGAAAAAAAGGGGGAGGAGGAAGATCATGAAACTTTTTTTAATTTTAAATTTAGGTGATCGTTCTTCAATAATTTTTGCAATTTAAATCGACTTTTTGAGAAATATAGAAAAAAAAACTATAGCTGCCCTATAGACCAGAAAACGATGCATTCCTTATTATAATTGGATAAATTATTAGAAACTAAGAGCATAAACAATATATGTTAGTGACAAAAAAGTTATTGAGCTCAATAAAAGACTCGTTTACATTAAATGCGAAATACGGCCAACAAAATGGTGAAATATACAAATTCTTGTTTGATAAATCAGATTTTTTTTCATTTGTTATAACCTTACATTTGGTCTATAAAATGAGAGACATTAATTGTCAAAAATGTCCAACGCATCCAATAACAAATAGCAGACTTCCTATCTAGACTAAAGATAAATTAGCCGAACTTTGATTCCTGTATCTTTTTCCCCCATGCCGCAAAGTGACCATAAAACTCTAATGCTCAATTAACTGGAACAGAACAATTCTTCCTGTCGTCCAAGTGTCGACCTTATAAAGAAGGTCAACTGAGAGGAGACGGCTCGAAGGCAGGAACATACTTCTCATTTCCTAAAGAAAAATGTCCTAGCTGATAGAAAGATAAGAAATAAACATAGAGCGATATTCTAAGGCATTTCTTGCCAAGTTCCATAAAAGAAAGATCGAATTTCTATAGTTAAGTACATTGACCTAATAAATCCACAAATGATTATATTCTTTAGCAATTTTCTCCTTATAAGATCAAACAAATGAGCAATAAATTCATAAGCTATTTTAAGGCACAGTAACTTGACAATAAAGAAACATTATGAATAACAAATGTTTAAAAAAAACAGTATTAATAAAGGAAGGAAGGAAGGAAGAAAACGCGCAAAAAAAAGGAAAAACAATTTCAGAGTTGAGGATATTTCGAAGAAATTCTGTTGGCTTTTAGCTTATTTTCCCGTAACAGTAAAAAAAAAAAGAAAAATGAAGCGTGAAAGAAGGTTTAATGTATCGTAAAAATATCGTTAAAAATGAAAAAAAAAAAAAAGTAAAAAAAAAAAGTGAAGTAATTAAATAAAGATTGAAAAATAAAAAATTTGAAAGTAATGTTTTGAGACAGGGAAAATGTGTGTCTGTCGGTCTGACGAATTGTCCAATTCGATTTTTTTTTTTTGTATTGAAAGATCTCCAACCCGAGGAGATTTCATTTTCATATTTTACTTTTTGATTTGAACAATTTTTCGTTCAATTTTGAACAGCTCAAAAATCTTAACATTAGCGCTTATGGGCCAAAATGAAGCAAGTTATGTAAACTATGGGCATAAGATCCAAGTTCCTATGATCAAGGGCCGTGGTAGCCTAGTGGTTAGCACGTCGGACTTCCACCTGGAAGGTCGCGCGTTCGATACCCACTGAAGACCACCATGTATACTTGGGGATATGTGCATGTAAAATCCGTAGACCCCACTACCTCTCCCCGTGCGTAAGCAATCCTAAGGCCTCGTCTAACAGGTAGGGGTCTGGTGGAGAAAAGTTCCTATGATCAAGTTTAATGGAAAAAGGTCTTGGCGGAATAAAATATTAAGTATTAAGTTGTTCATTTTTGAACACACTGTTAGAAATTCCATCATGAAATTACCGATAAATAGCCGGCAGCAGCATTTAATTCACCGTTAAATTTACGGTTTGGGAACAGTTTTCTATCTTTACGGGGCCTAAACTATTTCCCATCAGCTTGGTTAAAAAGACGAAAATACAAAAGTTTACGGTTTTACAACCATTTAAAAATGGTTTCAAAACAAAAATTTTACGGTTTTTGAACCATTTCGTGGTGTAGAAAGTTCGAGGCGTCGAAACCGTAAATGAAGCGTGCGGGAATCGAACCTCGGGTGTATGGTATATCAAGCTTGCGCTCTAATCATTAGGCCATCTACACCAGTGGTGCGCAAACTATTTTGATTTGCGACCCCCTATTTTGTGTAAAATTTTGTTGCGACCCCTGGATAGACAGTAGACGTTTTTTTAATCGTCAACGCAGTTACATTGAAATTCTTTCTAGGATTTGCTCTTACAGGGTATTTTTAAAAGAGTGTCGTGTCGTTTAAAATAACGCCTTTTTAAAACCAAACCTCACCAAACTTATAAACCATCATAAAAATTTTATAAAAGTTATAACACCATAAAAATCAGTTAATGAATCAACACATTTATTTTTAAAAAACTTTACATCATAAAAAGTCAATGTCAGGTATGAGGTCAAAGAGCTCATGATTGCTTCTATATTCGGATCTGTGATGGAAATCGCAGCCGTATAAGTCATCCTTTGGATCTAATCGAGATCGCTATTTTGTTTTAATGAAAAATAATTTTGAAAAGCCGGATTCACATGAGTATGTCGATGTAAACTGAATCAAAATATTGATCGCTTTCTTTTTAAATCGGCATATTCGTTTCCAATCGATAACCAAAATGTTTAGCAAGTCCGAGAGTTAAATTCAATGCGCAGTGTTTCGTCGCTTGAAACATCTGTTAACTGTGCTTTTTTTCATTTGAGGGATATTGGAATTAATAATATCAAACGAAAATGGATCACGGATCCAACCTAATTACTTTTCTGGAAATGTGTCGTACCTTTTCGTAGTTTTCAACCAATTTTATCAAATGACGGTTTAAATAACAAGAAATCTGTATTATTATCTTCAGTAAATTCTGAAAAGCACGGAAACACGTCTGTGTTTTGTTCAGTTCCCCCTTGCCAAAGTATCAGCTTATTCTTAGAAGATGTAATTTTACTGCTCAACGTGAAAATGTTTGCACCCCCTCCCTGTAGACTCATATTCAGATCGTTCAATTTTTCGAAAATACCATCCATGTAACTGAGTTTTCCAAGTTGATCTTTATTAGTGAATGAACAGGTTAATATATGTTTCTTTTACATCAAAAAATATAAACTTCGTTTCTCAAATCGAAAATACATCACAGTATTTTGCGGCGAGGGAGCCATATTTGATTTCGGTAAGCAGTAATAATGTCTCCTACACAGAACCCATCTCATTACAGAGCAATGAAAATCGACTACAGTTTAAGATGTTTCATTCAATGTAATTAATTACAATAACATATCATTTAATTATATTGGGCATCATCGATGTCTTTTGTAACTAGAGCTTGTCTATGTATCATGCAATGGTTGACTACTATATGGGAGCAATTTTTATTATTAACACTCTGAGCCTTTTGTTACTACCCGTTAATGCTGCAACACCATCAGTGCAAACATAGGCGTAACTAGGGTTGGTGAAAGGGGGGGGGGGGGTCACCCTAAAAATTTACAGAATAAACACCAATAAGAAGTATAAAAGAGTTGAAAATTTACGAGTCATAAATACTTGTCTCTAAAGATATACTCCATGTTTATTTCAGGCATCTCCCGGGGGGGGGGGGAACTACCCCCTTGTAGCAAGTCAACTCCTCCCCCCCCCCTGCAAAAAATTAAGATCACAAGTTTTAAAAAAAGAAAGAAAAGAGAGATTACGCTTTTAAGACACTTTTACTTTCAGAAACACCTTCATGGAAAGGACATTGAACACTATCACAATTGACACCAAAAGTAACTTAAAAGATATAAGACTTTATTTTGGAAAATATTGCGGGGGGAGAGTAACCAAACTCCTTTCTGTTTCCTCTAACATCACCAAATTATCCCGAAATCGCATTGCTAGGAGGATTTCAAAAAGTTTAATGGGGAGAGCCCTCGAACCCTTGCCACCAGATTTAGCCTAAGCATTATCGATGTAAGACCAGTTACAAAAATTTAAGTTGCAGAAGCCCCAAATACCCACTCCTCTAACTTCACCAAAGATCTAAACATACATCTCCTATATATATATCAAAAAGCTATCGTATATGTAAAAAAATTCATATTAACATTATTTCTAGTCATATATGTCTATATATATGTATATATAAAGGGTATGATTTTGAAGCATACACTGCGCTTCCTAATTCTTAACATGCTCCCACTGCTCCGGAGCCAAGGCAGTATCCAGAATATTTTTTCGGGGGGGGGGGGGGCAGACTTCGACACACTTATGTTAAGCAAAGTTTCAGGGAGGAATATATGATACATTGCAAAATATTTCTGGGGGGGTGCGGCCCGTGGGTCCCTCGTCCCTTGTGGATACGGCCTTGATTCACAAAAGCATTAAACATTCATTAGTAGATCTATTAGTTTATTTTTTAAATCAAACGCAATAGAAAATTCAATATTTAGCGTTAAGCAATGTTCTATGTCCAAATATGTAAATTCATAATATTAAAACTGGGAAATAGTGGAATTTTAGAGAAAAAAATCCAAATTCCCCTACATAAATGCTCATCCCCACAATAAATTTCTAAAAAATTTGTTAAATTTGTAGCAAAACATACCTCAGAACTGGAAGCGTCTGAATCAAATTTTCTTTTCTTTTTGGATGACGAATGTGTCCATCGCTGGAGTGCAAACATTATTATGTATCGAAAATAATTAAAAATGTAGCTAAAATATAAATAATACTTTATTGTAAATTAAAATGCAGCATTAAACCTTAGCAGTCAGATTGGAAACGTTGAACGGATGATTTCCAGAGTCGTAATGCAATCAGTGATGGACCATAGTAAGAAAAAAAAAACATGTAAAATATAAGAGATGGGAGAACATCTGTAAATGAGAATGCAATGCAAATACAGTTCATCAGTTTTCCAATCGGCTCATCTACAAAAAAGATTTTACCAAAATGGGTTTTTGGACATTAAGTCATAAATAAATACAAACTACTCTTTAATTTTCTTGATGATTATCCCTACCTGGCTTGAGGGTTTAACCCATTAAGACAATTGTTGGCTAGGGGTGCTTCATTTTCAGCCCCCAGCTACAACACCGGTTTATCAGAAAACAAAACTCCATCACAGTAAAGAATATTTTCCACGAAACTTGTTATTTGTGCGATTGTATTCCCAAATTGCTGCCTTTGGGTAAAAAAGACATCAAGAAGGAAGTAAAACCCTCTGGAGTGATTGAAAGGATCTCTGTTTGTCTGTGTGTGGTACGGTGATTGAAGCCACCTTTCGCTGTGACCCCCCCCCCCCTCCCAAGGTTGTAAGGGGGTTGATTATAACCAGATGAAAACTCCTCTTTATTATGAGCTGCATGCTTTGGTCATGATCACAACCCTTCAGAGAAAGAGGAAATAAAATCATGTGCATATGTTTTTAATTTTCTAACGAAAAAAAATATGTGCTTTGCAAGGCCGTAGCCAGAAGTTTTTTGTGTGCCTAAATATGCCTAAATAAGTAAATACCCAATGGGGGGGGGGGTTGAACCCCCCCCCCCTGATTACGCCTATGAGTGCAAACCGCGACAGTAGGGTAAATGTGGGATAGTTTCCAAATTTTTTGAAATGGGCGATTAGCATAGAGAAGATGAGAATTTAAAAATCTTTAACTTTTGTGACGGTTGTTGTACTTATTAATGAACAAAATAATTTGAATAATTTAATACTGTTCGAATTAATTATACTATGAGTGGTGTAGATTCTACACCACTCATAGCAGCCGTTTATTTATCAATAAATCTTCTTTTCCAACAGGCAAACTACATTAAAATTGAGATTTCAGTTTTTTATTGGATCTAAAGAAATTTTTGCTCTAAATTTACTGAATATTGACGAAAATCTTTTCATGTGCTGCTAAAATTAAAAAACAAACAACCTTCAGCAGCTCAAACTATGGGTTCGCTCATTCGCAAACAATTCGGGAATCCGATGTCTCCAATTTTTGATTTAAAGTGTGTATGTGTTTCTATTTAGTAACCACTGCTTAAGCCACTTTTTTTTCTTCTTTTTTATATACACATGCAGATTTGAACTGATAAATCTTTGTAAGTGCAAAGATAAAACATCGTAGAAAAGCAGAAATTCAGAATAAAAAGTAACGCAAATAGCTAGTCTTTGACTTTGACTCAATCGATAGAAAAAGTTGGAATAGGGTTCTCCAGTCCACTTTTAAACATAGATCTACTCTTCAGAAAAAGTTTGAATCTGTTTGCATTAATAATGCGGTTGATACTCTTGATGGTTTGCCAAAGGTGAATCTGAACCCTGTTGTTAATCTTTCTTCAAAACCTCTAAATTCTGATCAGCTCAATGCTCTCAAACTGAATAACAATTTTGCTTGTTCTTCAAAACCTTCATTTCCTAAGTTGGTTGCTCCAATTGAGAAAGCCTTTAGATTTAGTGCTCTCACTGCTTCTCAAAAGGATTCGATTAGGCATTTCATTGCAAATACTGTGGATTTTAACTCGAAGTTATCTTCAAATACTTTCAGCAGCATGCTAATAGTTCTGTCAAAAACTTGTGCGCTGATCCTGATCTGGTTATTACTAAGGCCGATAAGGGAGATCAAATTGTTGTTCTAGATGAAAGCTCTTACTTTGATAAATGTAATGATTTACTTAAGGTTGGTCCTTATGTGACATTTCACAGACCCCAGCACTATTGAGATAAATTTGATTAATAAGACTGTAAATTCTTCTCCTGTCATTTGCGATTCTTCAAAAAGGTCTTTGATTCCTTTAGTCGCACACTGTGCCAGATTTTACGCTCTTCCTAAGGTCCACAAACCTGGTATAACTCTCCGTCCTATTGTCTCGAATATTGGTACTGCTTCTTATAAGCTTGCTAAACACTTTGTCTCCATCTTTTCTCCTCTTTTGAACGGCAATTCTTTCACTGTTAAAAATTCCGTTGACTTCGTTCACAAGCTTCGTGATTTTAAACCTTTTGGTTTAACTATGGCTTCTTTTGATGCAAACTCGCTTTTCACAAATGTACCGGTTAATGGCGCATTGGATTGTCTTAAATTGAGACTTCAGGAATATCATTTCTCTAGTTTTGAGATTGAATAACTTATTTCTCTTACTTGTGCTTGTCTTGAGCAAAATACGTTTGTATTTGATGGTGTGTACTTTCGTATGACTGAAGGTTTGGCTATGGGTAATCCTTTAAGCCCTATTTTAAGTGACATTTATATGCACTCTTTTGAGACTAAGCTTTTCGAAACCATAAAGTTTCATTTTTATGTCCGTTATATTGATGATTGTTTTGTATTGCTTGATCAGAAGCAAGTGGATATTTATCATTTACTTGATAAGCTTAATTCCATTGATCCTTGCATTCAATTCACTATTGAAATGGAAGTTGATAGTTCTCTTTCATTCTTGGACGTTTTAATTACTAAAAGTAATGACGATTTTATGACTTCAGTGTTTCGTAAGCCCTTGCTGTTACACTGCCTCCTCACAAAGGTTCTTCTCATCCTCCAAACCAAAAGTTAGCCTCTTTCATGGCTCCTGTTTTCCGTGCTTTGAATATATGTTCCACTTCTAACTCTTTGTATGCTGAGCTTTCTTACATTAAAGCTGTGGCTTTGGATCGTGGTTATTCTCCTAAGGTCGTTGATTTTATTTATAACAGGTTAATTAAGCCTTCACCCTCTGGCAATGTTTCTAAGCGCAAGCCTGCTTATACTATTATTTTACCTTTTTATCCAAAAATCAGTCAGCAAATTGCTAAAATTTGAAGAATTTTGGGTTTGATACTGCATTTTCCATTGTAAATAAAATAAAATTTACAAATTTGAAGTATCTCATTGATTTGCACAGCAACTGGGGTATTTGTAAATGTGGTCTTTCTTACATAGGTCAAACTAAACGTGCCTTAAAGCACCGTCTGAAAGAACATGAAAATTATGTTAAGCGTAAAGACCTTGCACGTTCTTCTATTGCCCAGCATTGTTGGACATTTGATCATTGTTTTGAATTTTCCTCTGCTAGAATTATCAGTAAATGCTCTTCGGTCTATGAACTTGATTTTTGGGAAGCTTATCACATTTGGAAAAACTTTCAGTCTTTAGTAAATGATTTTTCCAGCGCTCCATATTTTCCTGACATTTGGAACAATTTTTATAATTTTTCTTTCCTTTCCTGTTCTTTCCCGCCGTTTCCTGTTCGTTTCCCGCCTTTTCAGTGAGTTTCCCGCCTTTGCCTCTTGGGCTCTGCTCCCGCCTTGTTCCTGGCCTCTGATTGGTCAATCGCTAATCCGACACATTTATTACAAATACCGGTTGTCTCTCTGGTTCTTGCCTGTTCACTCACAGCTTTCTAGTTGCGTGTTGAGCGTTTCTTTTCTGCACTGAGGAAGAGGCTCCATTGTAGCTTCGTAATAGCTATTTGCGTTACTTTTTATTCTGAATTTGTGCTTTTCAACGTTGTTTTATCTTTGCACTTACATTTTAGCACAAAGCATTTTGATCATTTGTCTTATGATAAATCTTTATTCATGTTTTAACAACATCGTACGACCATAAAGATTCCACAACCAAGATGGACGCCCGATTCTTATTGACTTACGAGATCTAGTATCGCTTGTAAATTACGGTTAGTTATAGATACTTTAGGAGAAACAGAGAAAAAACATTTTTTTTTTTTTCACAATCAGCTGCTTGAGTACCATCTTTTTATTGTAGTTACGTATGATAAAATAACAATCAAATAAATATATATATTGCTTTTTTTCTTACGGAAATATTTAACAGTGCAGTTCAACAAAGATTAGAGGTACTCTTTCCTTATCCCGCGCACGAGATAAAGTCGTTAATAATGATGCAACCAACGCCAAATGGAATGTCGCCGCTGGTAAACTTTTCTGTGTGCTGTCGCCAAAAAGTCTGCTCGGAGAGATTTTCGCCGGGATAATGGAAAAGTACCAAATTAACAGACCGATTTGCTTGTAACGAACTTTATTGGAAAGACGCAATGACGTAGACGCTACGAAGTTCAGCTAGAACTGAACGAGCCTATTTTAATAGGAAATTTTTTGATCGGAATTTTTAAGGATATTTTCGAATGAATGAATGATTAAATGAATGAGTGAAGCAATGAATGAATAAATGAGTGAATGAAATGAAAAAATAAATAAATGAGTGAATAAAAACATGAATGAATAAATGAATAAACGAATGACTGATTAAATGAAAGAATGAATGAGTGAGTGAATGAATATGTATTAACTGTTAAAAAAGGTATATTATATTTGAAGTAATTAGCAACTAAAGTGAAATGAGAAAGAGAGATAGGGTTAGCTAGATTATAAGTTTGAAGGTGTATAGGGGAAAGTAGGCTAGCATAGTTCTAGACGGAACTTCTTGTTCGTTAATCAATGCAAGACAATATGGAAACCATTTTAAGTCATGTGACCCATCATTGAAAACGTTGTTAATAGATTTAACAACATTTCAACCCTCACAAAACTATTTTCTTTAATTCAAGAGATAGGTGCTACTAATCTCATTTAAGTATCTGTTTTATATTTTTAACATTTATGTGTACTTGCATTTTTAACATTTCATAAATCTGGAATTTCCGAAAGGGATACTTCTTTATTTTAACCTTTAAAATATAATTTTTTAAGAGTGAAAATTTGAGCGTGTTTTACTTCTGCTTTTCGATCTCCTTTATTACTTCTCTCATCCAACCTTCTTCCCTGTTAGCACTTGGCCTTAGGGATGCCCTCCACTTGGCGTGAGGTAGTGGAATCCACGGATCTTACATAGACGTATCCCCATGTGTATATGGTGGATCTTCAGGGGGTCGGCCATCGAACACCCGAACTTCTGGTTGGAAGTCCGATATCCTAACCACTTGGCTACCACGGCCCTCCTTTATTATTAAATATAGTTTCGAACATATCTTTTTATTTGAACATGCGATATAAATATGTTTATAATTAATCAAAAGTGCAACAAATGCATGGCGCAGTATAGTCTTGGATGATCTTGCGCCAATAAACCCACATTAATCAAACTAAAAGTTCCACTCGAGCAAGAAGCACTCTACAGCAACCAAACCAAACAAAACTGTACTAATACGAAGAAAAAGGCCACTTTTTTCTTAATTTATTGGTGGGAGTAAGAGTATATACGCCATCAATAAATAGAGAAAATGTTGATTGGAATAAAATAAAGATTCCCCCCCCCCCCTTCTAATCAGCTTATCCTCATTCATTGACAAGAGAGAAGAAACATAGTACTATTACAATTCATTTGTAACGTTTCTTATAGTATTGAAAACAGCCTGTCCAAATCAATAAACAATGATGAAGTCTTGATTAATTTAGAAAAGGGGCATTTACATTGACACTCTATTTGCATGCATTATAAGAACACCATACTTCTTAACACAAATATTTCTTTCGCCGTTAATTTTAATCTAAATCTAATTTTCCTCGAGATCTTCGGTCTGGTTCTCTACATCGTTTCCACGACATAAACTATGTAAAGAAATAAAATTTCTATCTGACACAAAGGCTTATCTTCAACACAAAGATACAGGGTGGAGCGCGGTAAATTGCTTTTTTAGAATTCACGCTGTGGCGGAGCTGTTAGTCGAAGAGAGAGGAGAGTAGGCGTGGTTTATAGTGACCGACAAGGACGGACTGGCCCACCGGGTTACCGGGACGTGTCCCGGTGCGCCCTTTCATCTATACGCCTCAAAAAAAAAATATTTGCGACATTTTCCCTCCTAAAAATTTACAGTTAGAGAAATAAAATGAAAAAATCTGCTTTTAATCCGTGACGACAAAATCTTGCTTTAAAAGAAAGGTAAAAACGACTTTCCCACGCAAAACCACATTTGTGGAAGCTTTAGGACGTATATATGCTTCAGGGAAACGTTTTGGTAAAGCTCAGGGGAAGCGGTGAGGGAACACTCGAGAACATAAGTGTTCTGCTGGTCTATAGGTCTACCAGGATTCGCGAACAGGATTTGCGAGCCGAGGCGCCCCTCGGGAGGAATAAAGATTCCCTTCTCTAAATGAAAGTTTGACTAGACACAGCTTACATCCATGAGTCACAGGGGTGCTCACCAGGAAGGGGGAGGGGGAGGTCATGGCGCAGACTGCGCCATTGAGCGTTTTTCGTAGGGGGCTTGGTCTACTTTTTGGCCAATTTGTTGGGTTGTCGTTTTTGAGGTGCTCCGTAATTTTTTAGGGGATCACACGAACGCTCTGAAAGGGTGGGCACCCCTGCTAGTCATAAGTAACGTATGAAAATAAATGAAAATAGTGTACCTGCATTGCATAACCCTCGTTTTTATTACAGGACACTGCGAAGTATTGCTAAAGCTTCATAATGAGCAAACATAATTATTTTTAAAGTTTATTGCAAAATTTCGAGGCGCCCTGTGAAGATTTCTCAGCTCCTCGGCGCACAGTGTGGGAATCATTGCTTGTGAGTAACATTGAAAAATGTGTATGAAGTTTTGTCGACCCTATGCCTTATAACATGTTTTATTTTGTGATGTTGGGCGGAGCCGGGGGGGGGGGCGGAGGGAGTACGTACACACGCAGACAGACACGAACATAAGAGCTATATTCAAATTTGAAAAAGCATATGGGAGATGTTCAGTTAACATAAACGCAGGGACGCAGCTACTACAGAAGAAACAAATTCATTTATTTTTGAAAAAGTGATTCATGTCCTAAATTTCAATAACCAAGTGACACGACGCTTCGAATGGTAATCAGTAATAAAAAAAAATCTTTATTATTCCAAAATTGAACTGTTTTTATTCTCATTAGACGAAATTTATTTCATAGGGCATTTCATTTAATTTTAAAATTTTCTTATATGCAGGGATACAGTGGGGTCGAGAAGGCGTTTCTGCACTTTTCTATTAGATGGAACTCTGCTCCGGTACTTTATTTTGAGTCAGATTTGTTTTTATTTTGTTTCAGAATTGGGATTTCACTCCAACACAGACTTATTTGACTCAGTTCAAATCTGATTTTAGCTATTTTTATTTTAAGATTGTGTGTCTAATTTTAATATAATTTAACTATTGTTTCTATTTTTATTTATTTATATTGATAACAAAAAATAGCACATAATTTTTTACCGCAACTATCTTAAAAGTAAAGCTATTGCATACATTAATTTCACACAATTAGAAAACAGGGTTCGATGATTTAATTAAAGTGTTTTAAATCAGTAATTTAAATCATTTTTAAAAAATTATGATTTTTATAAAAAATTGAAAATTTGCCTGAAATTTGTTATTATTATTATTTTTGCACAAGTTTAATGTTTTACAACAATCAATCGATATGATTATTGCACTATATTTGAAATAACTGAAATAGAAGTATTATATTTATTTACGCATAATTTCTAACGTGTCACTTACGCAACTAATATGCTAAATATTTGTTTATTCATTAATAAAACTGCTTTAACCATTATTCCAAATCAGCGTTTCCCAAACTGTGGTTCGCGAACCCGAAGGGGTTTGCGTGGTGTAGATAGGGGTTACGCGAAAATAATATTACAATGGCGTAATATTTAAATGCTGATGTAAAGCAATAAATGAAATAATAAATTTACATACGTAATTGGGATGCTGTGTAAGAATTTTTTTTTTCTTTTGAATAAATTGTTTTCCGATAATGAGTAAAAGTTGTGGACTGACATAGAAAAAATACGTACAAAATTTGAAATGTACTTATTTCTACAGATACATAATATCGAAAATTTGAATCTCAAAGTGGTACCGAAAGTTATTCATCGATTTATTTTAAATCTTGAACGTATGTTTTTTCTTTCTTTTCCCGCGCGAAGAAAGACTCAAAAATATGAAATATACTAAAATG
The DNA here is from genome assembly GCA_038502835.1 of Octonoba sinensis. Lineage (NCBI taxonomy): Eukaryota > Metazoa > Arthropoda > Arachnida > Araneae > Uloboridae > Octonoba > Octonoba sinensis. Next base: position 4,616,153 of record CM076598.1, on the reverse strand, counting down.
AAAAATTTTGCATTATTTTGGCTAATTTTTCATATACAGGCCTCAAAGTTTAAGATATTCATTCATTAATGTTAAAATTTTGTACTTACATTTATCACACTTTATTTCCAACTTTTGAGAATTTTGCATATTTCAACCAGAAAGTAGAACCGAGCGATATTCATTGATTGATTAAAAAATTCGTACACATTTTTCTCATACCGCTCCATAACTTTTTCGCACTATCGGGAAAAAAAATTTAACTATATTTTTTTGCGAATGCATATGTTTACTGCAATGTTAATGATTCAAAAAGAAAATATAATAGAAAGCACTCTTATGTAAATAATTTTCCTTCAAAAATCCAGCTAAAAATTATTTCTCAAATCAGTTATTGTTCAAATTCTAAATAACAAGAAAGAACTCGGATCAAGTACTTCATTAAGGTGCCTGATTCTTTGAACAAAATTGCTTCACTTTCTTTTTCTCAATGATTGGGTAAAGTTTGTTAATGTGGTGACTATCTCCAGGTGCCTAAAAATAATTTTAACGGGCGTAGAAACATTTAAGGAAAATAAACAAAAAATATTACACAAACGTTCAGTAATGAATTTTTCTTTTCGTTGTAGATTCCTTTGTTCTTGTATAAATTAACAATAATTTTATTTCCATCTATTTAAGAAAAGAAAGAAATAAAAGAATCGAACAAACATAAAAAGTAAGAACAACCTTGCATTTTAATATAATCCTGCGTAGAAAGCGTTTGATAAAGTTCCGCACGAAGCTCTTCTTAGCAAACTTGCTTATATTGGTATTGGTGGAAAAACTTTAATTCGGGTTAAAAATTGGCTGACTGGGAGGAAACAGAGAGTAGTAATGAAGGGCAAGTATTCTCAGTGGATTGATGTTTTGAGTGAGAATCTTGAAATTAGGAGAAATTACAACTTCAATAGGGTTATAGGCAATTGGAATAGTTTACCAGAAGCGACTGTTAATTGCAGCGGGGTAAAAACTTTTAAGAAAGCTCTTGATCTTCATTGGGGACTGCTAAATTGACTGGGACCAGCCTAGCTGGGCCCTGAGCCTGTTCCTGGTCGTCACTTTTGTATTTGTATTTGTATTTTTTTTCTCAAAAGCAACTTGCTCTATAATTAATAAAAGACACTTTGTGCACAAGAAAGTTTTAAAAATTGCACGTTATTAATAGCACAAATAAGAATTAAAATGCAATCCATGGTGCATTTTAATGCTTATTTGTGCTATAAATAACGTGCAATTTTTTAACTAACTAGCTCTATAGTTTAATAAGAATAGTTGATGTACATTTTTGATAAATATTTTTAGATACAAATTAACCCATCTATAAACTAAATAAAGAAAAAAAATAAGTCATGTTTTCTTAAATACTTATTACCTCAATGAATTTACAGTATGCAAGTTCAAGTTATGGAGCTATATTGGATGGCAAATCCCCCGTGATCTTCTTATTTAATTGTATGTGGAAAAACCGCTTTCGACTCCAACTCGTTTACTTTTCCACTCTACTATGCTTTCCACCTCATTGTACTACGGATTTTTTATTGGTAAAGAATGAGGGCTAACATATGGTAGAATTTCTACGTTGAATATATTTCTTTTGGATGACTGGAGCAGGGTTTACTTCGAATTATTGGCAATATTTGGGTTTTTTGAAGAAACAATTTCTCAGTTTTTTTCATTAACTCACTTTTAGTTAATAATGTTTATAAATATTTTGCTATTGTATGTTAATAATTTTTTTAAAACATTGTCCTTTTTTTCAATATTAAGTAAAATTAGATTATCCATGCGTATGAATTGCTTACATTCTATTAAATTACAAGGTACCATGATGTTATGTCAAAATGGAGAAGTTGCATGATTTCTAAATCTTCGCGAAATTGAAAGAACTTGAAAAAATATGTCGATCGATACCATTCTTAATCCGGAGAACGACGTGGAAGTCTTTTAAAATGAATTTTAAAAGTGCTGTGACGTCATATCCAGCGAAAACGCGGTAGAAAGCATGTGACGTCAATCGACACGCGGGGAAAGTAGGAAGTCCTACGCGCTGAGCAAATTTTGCCGTAATGCATGTTAACCGCTTTAAAATATCCTTTAAAATGATTTAAAGTATCAGAATCCAAGAAATATGCATACAGATGATGCATAGAACCATGTTGTTCATATTTGAGTAGTAAAAGGGGGATTCTCTCTTTTGGGTTCTTTAAAAGCCACGAGCCGAGTAGGTATTCCTTAATCCTCAATCACTTATAATCTTGGTGTAATTTCAGTTTTTTGATTCGAGGTACTAACAAAAACAAATAAATAAAATAATATTAAATGCGTATTTCAGGTATTCTTTAATCTTCAATCACTTATAATCTTGGTTTAATTTGATATTTTGAATTCGAGGTACTAACAAAAATGAATAAATAAAATTAAAATAAAACACGTATTTTATGTTTCTTTCCTTTTCTTTTGCGGGATTTCATTTTATTCATTATCCATCACTTTTCAACTTTTTTATTTTTTGGATTCAAGAAGACAGCAACAACAAAAATTTATAAGTTGGTGCAAATAAAAATAAATATAAAGGAAAAATAAAATACTCGCATTTCAGGGTTTTAAAATTTTAAGGAAAATTACAAACACAGAACGATATGTTGCCTACAGTTTGCGCTATGATATACACGGTTAAAATTAACTTTATTTTTGTGAGGATAGGGTCATAATTTCAGGGGGGGAGGGGGGTTAAGTTGCTACTCTTTTAAAGATGGAATTCAGAGTTCTTTAAATTGCGCCCTTAGTTTTGAAGCAAAGAAGTTTTTTTAACAGTTTACGGAAGAATACTAACTTAAAATGCAAAATAATGCCACTGTTTATAAAATAATAAAACTCTTAATTAGTGTACTTATTCCATCAACGTGAATGTTAGATATACTTATAATGGGAAATGCTTGAACTGTGCCTCGATAATAAAATTTCAGCTTAAAGTAAATCCTTCTGTTTAAACTTCACTAGTTTATTTACTTCTGTAAGGGCTCGGAAGTATTCGAGTTTGTCGAGAATTTTTAGCAGGTGTGTACTTGAATATATTCCAGTCTGATTTTGTGTCACAGCAGACGAAATGGTGAATCACAGGGTAAAGCCATGGTACTAATGATTACCTTTAATGTTACCAAAAATAGCCTAAAATTGTGCTTAGCACTTCAAGTTCCAAAATTTTCCGATGGTGAGTTCCCATCTGCCCATCAAAGATAATTTTAAATAACGTTTTTTGGGCTTTAGTTTGAAAAGAATTGCGGTGGAGAGCCCCGAACCTCTATTAATAGTTCAAATTTTGCTGTTAGTTTTTTTCTTCGAAATGCACTAAATCGAATGCAAAAAACGTTTGAATAAAAAATAGTGAAGCATGGAAATGAGGTGTTAGGTCTTAGATCTTTCGAACGGATTCTTCATTCGCCCCCGCCCCTCACTAGCACAAAATAAAAAAGAGAAAAAAAAAAGAGGCGGGGTAGAAAGAAGGCCAGGGCACACATATCCCCATTTCATAACAATACTTTCAGTATTTTTAATTTTCAATATTTATTAAATTATTTAATGAACTTTTGATACATTAGCCTTCATGATTTTTAAAAAGAACTTTTATGGGAGAGCCGGCTAAAAGAGAAAACATTGTAGGTAAGGGATAGGGGAAGAATTAAGTAAAAGTAAGGTCAGTAATAGGTTTGGTGTTAACAAACAATATAGCACACACAATTTTTGGAGAAAATAAAACATTGCTTTTGGGGCAATATGAATAGTACTGAATTTATCTTTTGTTTAATAAATTATTGACGTTGAATTAATAAAACTCAGATACTGAATAAAAATTTATTTTCAATGCATAAAGAACACTGCAAAGGGGACCCTTTAGGAGTTAATTCCATTTACCCTTGCTTAGGGAACATTCCTAAATGATGTCACGCTTCAAGGGGGGGGGGCAGAAATTGTGACAAACTCTGACAAGGAAAGGGGAGGGGCTTACAAGAAGTGTGTCAGCATGCTTATGCAACATAGCTTGTCATGTGACAAGCTATGTTGCTTATTTTTGGGGAGGGGAGGGGTATGCTGAAGTGGGACATTTTGTGACAAAGTGGGAGGGGGTCAAATCTATGTGAAAAACCGTGACATCCTTTATGGACGGTCCCTTATTCGCTTTTCAACCATTTCAAAAAATTGCAAGAATGATGAAAAACATGAACATTAATCCAAGTGGACAAAACGAAATTTTAGTTAAAATATTAATTAAACAGATTTTTTTAAATAATAAGATTTTTAAGTCTTTGCTGACTTTTTTCTTCCTTCCTTTCTTTTATTTATTGATTTTTATTTTTTAACACATTTGGGCCTATTGCACTTGTGGTTAAAATGGTTTTTCACTTCTTTTGTCTTGATTCTTTTTATTACAATGCTAATAAAAAAATCGTCAGTTTTAAAAAATCGACAGAATAATGGAAAATTAATGTAATAAACATTGCATATTGATCCAAGTGGACAAAGCTAAATTATAGTTAAAACATTAATTAAACAGATTTTTAAAATCAAAAGGCTTTTAAGTATTTTCTGATTTTTTTCTTACTTCCTTCCTTCTTTCCCCTTTATTAACACATTTAGGATTATAGCGCTTGTGGTTAAAATGTTTAACTTTTTTTTTTGTCTTGATTCCCTTTATTACAGTGCCAGTAAAAAATCGTGATGTTATCGTAAAAATAAAAAAATAGGGAGAAAATACAATTTTGATAAATTGTCAGTTGCCCCTTAAAAAATCTGCTGATTTCTTTCGTGAAAATTACTATAATCTAAATTATTCAGTTTTAAAAGGAATTAACTTATATTTTTACTTATTTTTAACAATGCATTACATAACTATTCTTAAGCTTAGAAAGTTATGAAGAGGTGAGGGTGAAATACCATAAGTACAAATTTACATGCGAATGCGGTAGAAACCCCAGACATAGACGGGTAGAAATCGGAAAGTTTTCCCTTGCGGAGGGAAGCGTGTCGATTGACGTCAAACCAATGAGGGAGCGTTTTTTAATCACGTGTCATTGTTTACGTTTTTCTCTGCTTTTAAAGCGAATTTTACGACTGTTTAAAAAATTTTAACATTTTTAAAGTTTGTATTCGCATTCTGTATAATAATATCTTTCAGAAAAATATAAATTCAAGCCATTTTAGAAACCCATGCAACTCCTCCATTATCATGGCATCCGTTTTCGCACGAACCGGAGGGGGGGAAAGCTATGGAGGTGTTAGAGTTCATTAGGCATTTTCAGATGGTTACCACAAAATGCCTAGTGCATTGGCGATAACTAATGCTGCCAAAGTATATTGGCGATGTTTCTCTTTTCTCAGCACTCGGCGTCCGTCTGGCGAGAAGGAAGCGTCACTTTCACTTGTTTGCGCGGGAAAAATTGCAGATCAGATATCACATTAGTGATTTATTCTTTATACTTGACTATAGTAAATTAATTAAACTCTTTATGTGCTTTCCACAGATTTAATTTGTTAATATCAGGTAAGTATTTTTATTAAAATTTAGTTCTCAATCAATGCTAAAGATGTTCTTATTTTCAGGTTATTTTTCAAGAAACTTTTGAAGATTTTTATCCGAAATCCTTGTCTACGCAGTAAGAACCGTAATACAGTATTTTTCTAACCTCAATGGCTTCGTGATGGAATTTGTCGCGTACGATGCTGATTTATAGTTGGCTATCCAACAGGTAAGAATTTCAAATGCTCCCAGGTATTTTTCTGGTCGTATTCATACATATTTGTCTGAATACCGTTGATCACGTGTGGTGAACGAGCCACATTCTCGCGTCTAACATCGTGTACGATACAGTAACAGGTAAGTATTATATAGGATAATTCCTAAAGATGCTCCACGATGTTTTTTTTTCCAGGTGAACTGACAGTTTCGAGGGAGAACTGTTTCTCCCTATTGCTTTGTACAACATTTATGTGCGGTAGCTATTAAACAGGTAAGCAATTCATTATTTGGGATATTGGGTTCTGCAAGTACATTTCCCAGACAAACTGAACAGGAAAGGTAAGCATATATCATATCTGTTTTTGGCACCTCATGTAAATCCTAGCTCTTTTATCGAGTATATTATATCAGTAATATTTTGCAGCTGCTCTAGCATGCATTTTTATGTGGAGTACTGCAAAATGAGGTTTTTATGTGCATTAACTAACAGGCAAAACTAGTAAACCCAGTGCCATCGTTTAGTGGGCGCCACTGCTAAAGTTTTACTACTATTCATTTCCCCATTTACCAATGCAGAGTGACCACAAATTAATCCTGGTAGTTTGTCCTGTAGCAGTGCACTCGTGAATTTCCCATATGTTTCTCTGTGATTTATTAACCAGTGCTTACTTTTCCATATTTTTAATATCTGGAAATAGTTATTGTGTGTGCAGGGAAAATAATCATGAGAAAGCCCCTAGTTAAAACACAAAATATAATATAAATGACCATCATTACATTGAAATTCCTAATGTTCACCTGAAACATCCCACTTGCATTTCTATTAAAATAATTTCAAACCTCCCCTTCCCTTCACTACTTGTAATTTGCTTTTTTGTCTCTAAAATAAGTGATGAAATCAGGCACAGATCCAGGATTTTTTGAGGAGAGAGAGATTTCTATGATTTCACCTTTCATCGATAAAAGTTATTCAGGTTTAGTTTGTTTTTCATATAATATTTAATAATTCTTGATGTCCTGCTATCTGCACCTAAACAGAAATTCCCTGTTTAAAAGTGCCAATTGCAGCAATTAAGGTTTTAAAAAGAGCAGGTTAATTATATAAGAGTATGAATGTTTCGTAATATCAAATGTTTTTACTTTCTTTGCAGGAACTCTTGACAAAAGCTTTGTTTTAAACAACAGGACTATTTTTGGAGAGTTATGTGTAACACTGCCCGGTGAAGCAGCTTCAAAGCTTGTCCGTATTTTGAAAAAGTATGGCTCTCTTTTGGAAGCGTTTTTCCAGGCAAAACCAAGTTGTGGTCTATTATCCCTGGATGAGAGATCCTGCAAATTTTTTAACTTGCATGAGAATCTTCTCCGCAATTTTGTTACCTGTCTATATACGCCTAGATGCATATTTCTTTACCTTTAAAAAATGCTTAAAGCTTACCTTTCAGATCAGATGATGGACCGTTCCTTATCTTCGCAATTATAAAAACCACTTTTTAAATCATTGATAATTATTGGCATAAAAACCAATATATCTTTGAAATGTAATTGTTTTCACCATATGTATTGAATATGTTAGCATACTGAGTGATGCAAAATGCTTTATAAAATATCTTGGGTATGGAAAAATATCTGTTTATCCTGCTTCAAACATATTAAAAAGCTTTTTACTGTTGATTTTGTTTTCTCTTCTATAGTATTCAAACTCGATTTGCATGCCTGATAGTCTGTATACTTCATTGAATACTAACAATTCCATTATATTTGGCCATTATATTATTATAAAGGGTTAAAAACTTATTAATAGGCATTATGTAATTGATTTTATGATCATATAACGATTAAAAATATTTTGTTAATGCAGGATTTTATAAAATTTCCTGAAGTAAATTTGTGAGCATAATTTTTCAAAAAGTTGACGCTGAAATCCATTCTAAGAAAATGAAATGTTTTTTTTTCTTTAGTTTAAAAAGTGGCATTCTTTGACATAGATTAAATTGTCTTTTTCCACCCTCCCCTAAAGGATACATCTATTATGACTTCTATGACAAAGAACACCGAAACTTATTTGAAAATAAGAGCCTAATTTTTAACTTAACTTAAGAAATTTCACTTGAGCACATTCAGTAAGATTCAATAGACACTGAAATAATAGGAAGAAACACCTTACTACCAAAATGGATTATGTATCATGCATATTCTGTTTCTAGATGAGGGGGAAGGATTTCCAATACCCATTGTGCTTTATTTCAGGTTAAATTAAATCATTGAAGTATTCAATTAAAAATGTAGAAACATTTGCACTCACCCAATTAAAACTTAATAATTAAGATGAGTAATGATTTGTCTTATTTACTAGCAGCAGTATCTAGTTGTGATAAATTGATTTAGCTGGTATGTAAAGTAATTATAGAGTAGCAGTTAAACATTCTCTGGCAGACATTTTTTAAAAATCTACTTTAATTCTATCTTTGCTTTACTAATCTTTAAAAAAAATAATTGATACTTCCTGCTCAATTACATTTTATTTGCCAATATGACGAATGAATTATGTATATTTTAATAGAATTTAATTAAATAATTTTATTTGAAGTTGATTTTTTTTGTGAATTTTTTTATTAAGTTTAAAAGTTACTGTAATTAATTTAAAAAATGTATATGATGGTTGTTGCTATATCAGGTATTTTAAAAAGAAGAAATATACATGGTTAAATAGTAAGTGGAGTGGAGAGACTAAGATGGAAGATTTGTACATTTTTCTTTTTTACTTTTGTAATAAAGTTTTTTCTGGATTTGCTTTTAATGACAATTATTAAAGAATGATTCCACCAGTGTTTACTCCAATGTTAAGATTATTTTCAGTTAAAAATGTAATATTTTTTTTGCAAGAAGTATTCAGTTTCAGTATAAATGAGTATTTGAAATGAAGACTGTGCTTTAACTACATTCTGATTAATGCTTTTGAAGATAAAATACAGCACAAATGAAATTTTTCTTAAAAAAAAGGGCCTAGTGCCACAAGGCAAGAATTACACCAACATCTTAAAAAGAAAAAATATGGTACATTTTTAGTCTTTAAATGATAAAAAATGTTTTTCTTCAAATTTCATAATACTTTTTGAAAAGAATTAGTGTTGAGATTACTTTCTATTGCATTCATAGCACCCCCTCCCCCTCCTGCACTTGGCAGGAGGGGAAGGGGGTGCTATGAACTAGACGTTTTTCAAAAAAGGAAGACCCGAATTCTGCCTACTTTGAATTTTGTGAAAGCTACTTCAGTGTTTGACCGAGATTCTTAATTCCCAGAGCATAAGTTAGGCACTTGAAACCAAAGGGATGTAAGTGATAAAATTGAAAATTTGGAGATAACTAATGCAAATAGAGAAAGCATTATTCTATATTGTGGCAAGAGAGTTAGTGATAGCTGTAACTGGTGCATGGTACTCCACCCCAACGTGATTTAGAAAAAAATGAAATTAAATTTCCCATAAGATCCAAACTTTAAACGCGTTTTACTCAGAATCATTTTTAGTCACTTACATCCCTTTGCTTTCCACTGCCTCAATTCGCCTACAGGGGCCTTAATAAAAGTAGGGCCTTAGCGTCAACTTTTACCCACGTTAACATAGCACACCTAAAATCTAATTCGAAACAAAGACAATCACGCGGGGGGCAAAGGGTATATTTTCGATGTTTACTATAGGTAAAAAGCAACAAAATACATAAAAAACATGTATAATTTCAATGTACAATGAAACCTGTGCAATTTGACCACTTGCGGTTCAATATATATATATATATATATATATGTGTGTGTGTGTGATTTCAGCCGATTCGATAAAATGGAACGGGACATTTGGCTAACAACCAAGCCAGTTTAGAAAGACTGTGCTGACATAATCAATCTTACTTCAGAAAGCGCGTACATGTATGATGTCAAAAACAGCCGCGTGGATAACGAAGTGATACAGTGTCATGTTTTCAGACTCAGATGAGTCATAGATGTTTGTTGGTTTTCTCGAACGGTGGTCCCCACGTAAGAAATAGTTGATGACTGCAATGATTATATAGGTGTTCTATCATCACATCAGCAATTGCTAAATAAGAGCACTACATCACGCGGGACACAATGCTCTGTGTCATATGTTTTGGGGCGCCTTTGCAGGCCATCGCTATAGGGTCCTTTTATATATTCTGTCAATGAAGACCCATCAAATCATACGGGATCATTCATAAATGATGTCACGCTTCGAGGGTGGAGGGGTTCGTGAAATCGACAAATATATGGAATAAGAGCGTGACATCATTTATGAACGGCCCCTATGCAGCATTTCGGTGACACGACCCTTCCCTTCAGGAGTTACCTATTGCCGTTCACGTCACCAGCCAAAAAACAGTTGCCCCCATACATACACGAAACATACAACAGCAAAATCATGCCTAAAATCTCACAGCACTAACCCAAGCAGCATTGAATGTTGGCTTAATATTGGCGCAAGATTGTTTGTGTTGGCTATATCTTGGGCAATATTGGAGCGGTTTTCCCAGTGTTCAGCCAATATTGGCTAAATGCTGCATGCGCAATATTGCATATAGCCTGGAAGCCAAGATTGGTCCAATCTTAGTTTAATACTGCTATAACAATATTTCTCTCATAATGGAAGGCAAGATTGGTCCAATATTGGTTTAATACTGCTCCAACAATATTGCTCTCATAATGGAAGGCAAGATTGGTCCAATATTGGCAACATTCTGGTAAAACAATATTGGATGAATGTTACTCTGTGATGTTTAGCCGATAGATCTTTGTTGAATGTTGCTCAATAATAAAAACTACTTCATTTTCAACAACTATCATAACTTTTTATACACCTTCATTGCTCCCTAATGCAACTAATAGAAGATAATCCACCTCCGTAAATAGATAAGATATAGTATAACTTCATCCGCTGGCAGCAGATGTGGTGCAGCGGTTAGAGCGTTGGATTGTGATACGAGAGGGCGTCAGTTCGAACCCAGTTCCAGACTCCCTCATTCATACACTAGGGAAGGTTACTCCGACGACCCACAGATGGCGCGATGAATTTTTGCATTTACACTTTTTTTCTAGCTAAATTCAGGAATTCTTTATATTTTTAAGCAATTAGAAACAATAAAACTTGTTCGCCAGCGTAAAGCCAAAGTCATGCCAATATTGGCGTAAGGCTGGCACGCAATATTGGTTCAAGATTGAAGTAGCAATATTGGCTATTATTGTTAAAATGTATCCCCTCCAAGCTACAGCCAATATTGTTTGCCAGTCTTATCCCATTCTTTTGCCAATCAAGTTACAATATTGGGCCAAGATAAAATGCTACTTGGGAAACGTTGTTGTTGCTTATGCCACTTGGAAATCCAAGCTCCCCTTCGCAGAGCGACTAGGAATTAGCGCAGTAATGAGCGCCTTCCGTTTCAACATGATCACCAATGGTGGAAGTACGACTTGGCTCATAATGTACTTGGATGACACCAGATGGCGCCACCTTCCTTTTTAGACCTGTGGGTGAAGGGAAGGGAAAATCTCCACGTACCGGTACCTTCGGAACTGCCTCGGGACTTCAGGGTCCACGGAGTTTATATGCACGTTTGCACGTATCCCCAAGTGTACATGGTGGGTCTTCAGCCGCCCGGGTATCGAACCCTAGATCCTCCGTTCCGAAGCTCGACATCCTGACCACTAGGCTACCACGGCCACAACACTAAACGAAGTACAGTTGATGAACTTTCAAAGTTTAAAAGGGACTCAGTTGTTGTACACTTATACTTGATCACAACAGTCTCCCTGGCCTTTTACCAACTGGGCAAGTGAGCAGCATGGTTGGGATGTAGATAATTGTACCTCATTATTACTTGTTTTGTGCTGTCACTGTCGCGTTCAGCAAACAAAAACGCCAGCAAATACTCAAGTAAAAAGCAAATGGGTGGTTAATCCATCCTACAAATGTAACAACTAGCATGTTTTCTGTTTTCCGTACTTTGCTGACGATATAATGTCCGTCGACGCAAGTCCGTCATTTCAAAATTTTCCAAAGGGGAGGGGGAGCAAATGGTATACATTCAATACATATGTGTAAAAAGCAACAAAACACATAAACACATGTACAAATGCAATGTATCTCTAAAAGTCAGGGGGCAAAGGACAGGCCTGCCAACGGTGGTAATAGCTCTCGTAGGCCTGTCCTTTTGGGGATCAGGAAAGGGCTAGCCCCCCGCTAACCCAAAATTGATTTTAGAAACAATCCATTATATATGTCTGCATCTATTTTATTTTTTTTCACCCAACAACTAATATGAATTTTCATATGCACCTGTATAAAGCTTTGACCCAGTGTTTGGAAAATTTCGTAATGACAGCCCTGAGATTGCATTTCCACTGGGCATTCGATTATCAGTATTGCTGTCGCAGTCACGAGCAGGGGTGAGTGGCTGTGGGGGAAGGGGGGGGGTGCTTCGTACTTTTTAATCTAACATTATTAGCATTCCGTCTTTTAAAAATTTTAATACATTAAAAAGCAGTGAGGTCTGTCACAGCTCACAGAAAATAAATATCCCGGAAGTCTTATTGAAAGAGTTCGACATAAAAAGGGGGGGGGGGAGAAAGTTATTATACACAAATACATTACCCCAGGGGGGACATCGATTTTGGGAGATTCCTTAATTTGCAGGAGGTGTACCATCGTTCCGACGGGGGGCGGCAACCTTGAAATATCCATTTAGTCTATCCTTACATTTCTGAGATCACATTTCAAAATTTTAACTATTTGGGTCACATATTCCAACCTCATATGCGTCAAAACTCTGATATCGAAGTTCCTTAACAAATTAATCGCGCACCCTATGACCTCCGAGAACAAAGAAGCGACCATGGTTACACAAACGATAGCTATCATTGTCAATAAATTGGAATTTGTTATGAATTAAAATATATTTAAAGGATTTACCTCCGGTTAAAGCAGTCCAATCACACACATATAATTTACAAAGAGAGGGGGGGGGGGGGATAGGGTCCGATCAATATCCCTGCGTTTATCAAAAGTACAGTTCATTATATAAGACTGCAACATGAATAAGAAAGCTATAGAATGGTATTTAAAAGGGGGGTTTTAAAATGTAAAGTGGCTTTGCGGCAGCAACCCTGCCACGAATAAGTCAGGGGGCCCCACCAGGGTTTGAACGTTTTAGGGGAATTTTTTTGTTTTGGGGGGGGGGTGGCAATGCCTATTTGAGTGGTTCTAATAATAATTTTAGATCATTATTATAATTATTTATCAGTGATGAGATCAACTATTTTCCTTGAAGTTCAGTTTCCCAAATAAGCAGGAGGGCCGTGAGATATACAATATAATACACATATGTATGCGCTTTTTCTTTGTATAATATTTCGAGTGCATTGCCTTTGAAAAATTATTTCAAATGATGTCTCTTCTAGTCAGATTTACTACATTCGTATATTCTACATATATGTATGAGCTTTTTCTTTGTATACTATTTCGAGTGAATTGCCTTTGAAAAATTATTTCAAATGATGTCTCTTCTAGTCAGCTTTACTACATCCGAATATTCATTCTGCAATTCCCAGACAAATCAAACATGCTTCAAAATTTCAGTAGAATAACAAATAGCCATTGCATCTCTAGTTGATATTTTGAAATTATCATTCATCGGTTTGGAGGAGGTTCCGGGCTTTTTAGAGGGTGCGCCATCGCCCTAAAGGGGGGGGGGGGACATCCCTGCTAGCGATATTTCCCATCAACAAATACTTAACGAACATGCAAGACAGAAATAGTTTTTAAATTTAATCTTCGACCCGTCTCCTTCCCCAGTATTTTCGTAGGTTGAGTGCCCCACCCACACACGGGTTTTCAAAGCTCGGAACCTCAAGCCTCCTGATGCGTTGGAAAAAATTCATCACATTGAAAGCCTTCATTCACGGGTGGATTATTGATCATGCGCTTTTAAATGGAAACTTAATAAAAACATCCACAGTATAAAAAAATAGAAAAAAACCTATTTTAACGGACATCCCTCAAATGCAAACATTTCTCTCAAATAAAACATTTTTTTTTTTTTTTGGAACCTCTGTTTGCGGACACCATTTCTTGATCATAAAATCATAATTTGAGACTTAATTTTATTAAATATCGGGTTTCCGTGGCGGACTATTCCTTGCGAGGAAATGGGTAAAAAAATTTTCCAAGATTACCTAGACCCTCATATCCCCCCCCCCCTTAACTTATTCTTAATTACAAGTCAATAAAATGAGTCGGCGCGGGGCCCCGCCTGCCGATCACCCGGATCCGCCCCTGCTGAATGAAATTATTTTGTTCTGCTCAAAGATCGTTGTTTTTGTCGTTAAGTTGCTAACGTACTATTTTGCTCCATGTTTGATTGAATTGTATTGTTTAGTGGAAAAATCGTGCTTTTTTCGTCGCTTTATTAGTTGACGTTACATTTTTCTCTTTACATTGATTTATTTCATTTCGGTATTTGGTCCGTTTCATTACCGATTGATAATTTTATTTAAAATTTCAAATGTTCAAAAGCTTTATCCTACGCTAGGTGTATGTTTTAATTTACTAAATAAAGGGTCAATCCATATAATTTCATGGGATTATAAAGAAACATGCTGTTCGACCATGTTTTTTTCTCTTGATAATCCCGTCCCTGATAGCTACATACGTACAAAAGATGTTTAGAACAATTTTCATTTTTTTCTTTACTTATGACCTTGGAATTTATAGAGGTCATCAAAAGTCGTTCTCGTGGGTAAAATTGGGATTATTAGACTTTTTACAATTTGTCCCAAATCTATACGAAGTGAATTTATTTCTGCTAATTTTGCAGATTGGTATTAAAGTATATTAGGCAATAGAGTTGCAGGACAAATTCGACTGCTGTAAGTTAACTATTTAAATAATGACAACAGGGGTCAAAGTTTAAGGCCAATATCAAATTTTTGCTAACTTCCAAAAGGGACAAAAATACAGAATGAAGTGCCACAAAAATTAATCACAAGAATCACACTAAGGGCACTAATCACATACAGATGCACTAAGTGTAATTGTGACCCCTTTACAGTGTACAGTCGCTCAAAATGTTGGAAAAAGAACAAAAATGACTATTTGGGGCCCCTATAAACCAACAGTTGATGAAATTAAAAAAAATATATATGCATGTGTGTATTGTTTTGTGGTTTTGATAGCTGTAATGAGTTATCAAAGGTTCATGTTAGACAGAAGTCATTTAAAAATTATTTTCCAGTCACAGAATTTTTGCTATATAATCTTAGCATTTAAACAACTGTAATAGTTAAAGTTAGTAAAGGTAAAAAAAGAAATGCAGAGTTTCTGTGAATAAGAAACCATACACATTTCATATTGCTTGAGCTTATGTAATAGATTTTATCTCATAGGTTTTAAATAAAATATATTTTAAGGATTTATACATCTGGAGAGAGAGAAATAATAAAATATTACAAACAAATATGTGCTTTTTATTCAAAATAAACCATACGGGGCCTCGGTGGCCGAGCGGTCTTAGTACCAGTTTCTGCCCGCTGCTTGCGCGCAGTAACGAGGTCGTGGGTTCGATTCCCACCTTGCCCTGGGTGTATTTCCGTTATTTCCTCTCTTTGTGATGTAATAAAATCTTTCATGTATTGTCTTGTGCTATCTGTCATATTGGACGACAGTTCATAAGCGACTCCCGAGACTAAGCACACAAACTGGAAAATAAATGTACTTTAATCATAAACCATACAATCTATAAACTCATGAGTATTTTCATTATTTTATCAAAAATCTGCAACCAATTGCTTTGTGATGCCTTGAGCAAAGCCTACAGCATTTTCTTCTTGTGCCTGAAAATATCACCTCACAAAATGCCACTATTTTTAAAACTGTGGACAATTCATTGAAGATGAATTACCGGGCAATTTTCAGTATAGAAATGCTGCCAATTACTTACTTAAAAGACATTCATCTCAGAGCATTTCCATTAAAACTGTCTTGCATGTAACTTCTGATATTTATACTCTTGGTGAACTGATTTAATGCTTAGAGAATTAATCAAATATGAAAAGGACACAATAAAGAAAAAAAGAAGAAGAATTTTATGAAAATTTAAAATAATTGTTTCTAACTTCTTTTGAAACATATAAATTTAATTATACACTATAAAAAACTACTTAATATAAATGTAGAAATGAATGTGCAGGAAGTACATCATGAAAACAATTGCCTCAACATAGCATTAGTTAAATTTACTTCTTTTCTTGCAGTAACCTCATGATAAAAAGATGCAATAAAAGAATAGGTTAAAAACACGATATCAATACAAATCAGCTTAAAATAAATAGATTGAGCATAAACTACTTGATAGTCTATTATACAAATATAGCAAATTTGTTTTTTGCAGACATAACTTTGTATGGAGTTAATTTTAGTTTTAGGGATCATTCACTTAAGTATCTCCAAGAAACTTCTTCATAAACAATTAATAAATAATTAAAAAGTAAAGCAAAATAAAAGACACAGATATGTATTTTATACCTGAAATTGATAATTGAAGTATATTTTCTCTCTTCTCTTATGAATCGAAGCATGAATTGATCATTTTCAATGTGTACTCAAGAGAGTACTCACCAAAATTGATCTGTTGAATTTCAATATTTATCATAACACTCTTTTCCCACAATTAATAGATATCTAATGCAACAGATGATTTTTTTTACACATAAGAGAAAATTAATCTCTTTTTCAAAGCATTAAATAAGATTTCTGTTTATTTTTGCTTGTTCAAAACATTTTCCATTTGAAGCAGTTAAACTGCTAGACAGCCATCAAATTTCTCAGATGTATCAAGATCTGCACATAAATACATAAATATGAAGTAAAACAATGTATAAAAATTATGATATAGCATTAAGAATTTTAGATTATTATTATAATTATTTATCAATGATGAGATCAACTATTTTCCTTGAAGTTCAGTTTCCCAAATAAGCAGGAGGGCCGTGAGATATACAATATAATACACATATGTATGCGCTTTTTCTTTGTATAATATTTCGAGTGCATTGCCTTTGAAAAATTATTTCAAATGATGTCTCTTCTAGTCAGCTTTACTACATTCGTATATTCGATCTGCTATTCCAAGACAAATCAAACATTCTTCAAAATTTCAGTAGAATAACAAATAGCCATTGCATCTCTAGTTGATATTTTGAAATTATCATTAATGGTTCTAAAAGATAGGTTTATATTCATACTTAACTTTACAATGAAACACGGAGATGTGACACATTTAATTCATTAAGAAGTGAAAATTTGACAAAAACTAGTTTGGAGTTAAAAAATTTTTTTAGCATATCCACTACTTTATAAACGGATCTAAGGGGGGGGGGGGCGATGGGGCGGTTGCCCCCCCCCCTTCGGCTGATTCAAGTGGATACTACAACGACACTCCTAAGTGAGTTTTTACTCGTTGTGCCCCGGGACCAGCCATTTTTTTATGTTCTTGGAATCCCAGCCTAATAGCCCTTCAAGTTCTATGCTTTCCCCCTGTCCCTTTGTCCTTTAGTATTGCTGAGTTGCTAATCCTCGGAGTAATGGGAAAGAGATTCCTTGCTCTTCTTTTTACCCATCAAACTGGTGACAGCTAGCCAACAGTTAGCACGTGGTGTAAATTCCTGCAGCATTTACGCTAAAACCTGGAGCCTGAAACATTTGATTGAACATTCATAATTACAGATGTTTATATAAATTGCACATACTCGTTGATGGTTTTTTTAGTACATATTTAGTATTACATTTTGAAAATTTTAGAAAATATATTACTAATAATTGCTATTATTTTGTAACTTAGACATATCAATTCAAATTTAGAAAATGTATTTACAAGCCTACATTTTTCTTGAGAAAGCTTGAAGGAAATCCTAACTCGGTTAAAACTTGGCTAAGAAGCAGAATGAGTGATGGTAGACTCACTGAATTAGCGTTATTGCATATCCATAAAGATTGGACGTTGAAAAAATTATAGACAGATTTGCGAAAGCAAAAAAACGTCAGCTTGTGTTCCTTTTATAAGGGCTTTGAATAAACCTATATGCATTGAAAAAATGTGCTAGTAAAATTTTAAATATCACTACACTAGCATTTTTTTTTTTTTTTTTGTTGTTCCTGCTGTTTGAAAAAAATGGGGGGGGGGGGGTGGCGGAGGGACTGTTGAAAAGGAATGAAGAATCTCCTCCATCCATCCTTACATTGAACCCCCAGATTTCCAAAATCGCCCCCCCCCCCCCTTGAAGATTTTCTAGATCCGCCCTTGTTATAAACTTACCGTTAACAACGTATTTATAATGAATACCAAGTTAAATTCGAAAAAAAACATCTCACTAAACAATAATTTAAATACCAATTAGCGAATTATGCGCAACAAAAAAATACCGTATACATAACATTCATGATTTTCACCATTATTCGTCAATGCTTAGTGAAGTCAACCGTTTCAAAACACATTTTTCTTTCGAGCACTAGGCACTCGGGAATTCCCTGTGTTGTTCTTAGCATAAAAATTTAAGTTGAAGCGATAACAGTTCAAACTAGGCAACCCCTTTTCAATAACAAATAACTTCTTAAACCGTACCACATGATACAAACTAGCCAATCGGTATGTTTATTTCAGAATGCCTAGTGAAGTCTAACGTCTCGTGGGAAATCTCCCAGGGGAGGATTAACGTAGGGGAGATGGACGCGGGTCAACTGCACTCCCCATAATACCTGTCAATCAAAAAAGGGGTGAACTGCACTGTCCGATATTTTTATCAGTGGTCGATCTGCACTGCTGTGTCCGTAGGGAGGTGGAAACACCTGTTCCTTGGCTCAAGCTTGACTAAGATGGATCATCCGCCATCTTGGGCCACATTTACTGAACTTTGCTTCATCACGATTGTGGCTTCGTTTCATTAATATATGATTAGATTCTCGAAGGTTACGTTTAAGAAAGTAAGCAATAAGAAGGTTACGTTTAAGGAAAGTTTAAGAGTAACAAAGCATAAGTTTTCTAACTTTTACCCATTAATTATACTCTTGTTATTAAAACTTTATTGTACAAAGGTATTTTATTCCACTCATTTTTTTACCCCAAACATTTCAAATATACGATTCATATTTAGAAGGATGGATTATCAAAATAATATCAGTTACTATACTAACCAATCAAGTATCTTAATTAAACAACGCATTAGATTTAACAAAATAAATAAAAAATCGTTAATATGTTTTACAATGAAAACGAATGCAGTTAATACATTTGCATGTTACAAATAGGGATGTAACGAATAGTGGTTTGGCTGAATAATAAATAAAAACTCGTTAATATGTTTTACAATGAAAACGAATGTAGTTAATACATTTTTGCATGTTGCAAATTGGGATGTAACGAATAGTGGTTTGGCTGAATAGCCGAATACGGAATATTCGACTTTTCGCCAGACCGAAGCCGAATATTCGGCCGCCGAACGATAAAATCTCTAAAAATTAATTGTAAGTGAAAGTATTGATAAATTTAAAAGAAATTGCAATGTCTTTAAATATTTTTTCTGTTTTTTAGTTAGGTTTCTTTAAAATTTAAAAAACATTTATAATTAAGTGTATTTCCTGCATTGCTTTGAATGCAAAACACCTGATAATTTTACCTCTAAGTTGATGCAAATTACGCATACTTTAATGCAAGTATTTGCATCATTAAAATAAATATTGACTCAAAATGAAACACTATTATTTAGGGAACTTTTATCTTGTTCGAAACAGTTTTGAAAAGTTGTGGAAGTTAATATTTCTATTGAATGAACTTTCTGAAATATATTTATTTATTTAAATGTGCAGATGCAGACCTAATATTCTTTTCTTTTTTTTTTATAATTTAGTGTGCATTGAGAAAATGTATTTACAATAAAAAAAAATGAATAAAAGAATTTTTCTAGGGTAAAAAGCCGACTTCAAAGCAGAATAACTACAAACTGCGCAAAAAGCTAAATTCATTCTTTAAACATCAATACTACTTTCTACTACCATATTTGAAGTTGGTGAAAAATTATTTTAAGATGTACAAACACACTTGAAATTGCAAAATATCGAAAAAACATTTATTGCTTCAAATTGTTCTCCAACTCTTTACCTTTCAAACGATAAACATGTTGCTAATATTCTGAATATTTCTTTAGTAACTAGGATTTTTCTCGAGGTATTACTATGTAAAAATCCGCGCTTCCTTAACTTTGAAGTCGATTTTTGAAGAATCATGTTTCAGCTATTCGAGGCTTAACTTGAAACAAGATAACTCAGCAATGAATTAATCTATCACAATTATTTTTGTACCACTAAAATTTTAAATAATACAGTGGCTGTGTTCTGCCTCAATCAGAGCTTTTAATAAAGAAATAAATATTAAATCAATTTTTAAAAGTAAACATTTTAGAAAAAAAAAGATTTTTTATCCATTAGCAGTGATAAATATTTGAATAAAAAAAACTATACTCTCTGCCATCTTGATTGAGGCACAAAACATGAAGAAGGATATTAGCTATAATTTTCCAACTGGAACTGTATGTTTAAACGAATTACATTTTAAGCTATCATGTTTCAAAAATGATGCTAATTATGTCATTAAATCTTAATTAGGTAATTAATGTTTTGGTTAATGTGGTTTTTTCCACCTAAAATGTCATCAAACACACATCACTGATTAGGTGTAGAAAAAGTGGATTTTTAAAATCAAAATTAAAGAAAAAAATTTTAAGTGTGTACGTATACCTTAAATAGAATCTTTTCTAGTCAATTACAAATATAAATGACGTAGAGCTATTTGCAGTAGTTTCTAAAAAAAGTCTTATGTAAGTTATGGTATAATGGCAATTAGACTGTTATAATTTTGTGCCGACTTTAAATATGTTTAAAAGTAGTATCATTGTTGTTCAAAGAATGAATTTATGTTCTACTTTTCAACGCAATTCATAACTGTTCTGCTTTAAAGTGGGTTAGCTTTTTTTTTCTTTCACAAATTAATTTGAATACTTATTTATTTAACTTATTTCTGATTTTTGAGCAATATTTTTGCAATGCATTTAAGATATCCTTCAGGCTGCTTCTTATTTTTTTAACTTTTACGAAAAAGTGGCCAAAAATGGCTGCGCATAGGTTACACGGACTGGCGTTTCCTGGTATTTTAAAACATCGAAGGGGGAAACTTCCGGTGCAATTCCGACATTTTTTCCGGAGGCATGCCAGTGCAGCTCGGACATAGAAATAAGATCACAGCAGTGCAGTTAGGATGCCCCGCCCATCTAGCAGTGCAGTTGACCTAACTTACAGAAACATAACCCTTCTCTTCTGCATCGGATTGTAAAGCAGAAAACTTCAGCAATGTTTCGTTATTCCCAATGACTGACAGGAGAACACTTCCCCCTTATCAACGGGTCACCCTCAGCACGTGGTGTCGTACTCCGAGTACATGGTTATATGCTCTGTATATGACTTTTAAAATATCAGAATTAGATATATGTACTATACTGGAACTTCTATAAAATCAAGTCATGGTGGAAATATGGCATTGTTGGACAGATACTTGCTTTGAAAAGCATACACGAAAACAGATACATCCTTTTAGCAATTAGCTTCAGATAAAACAGGGTCGGATTAAAATTCTTTATTAGTACATATTTACGTAAGTTTCATTTCTGTATCACAACTAAATGATGTTTTATCAAAACTGAAAGTCTTCAACTATTTTTGGGAACCGATTTTATATAGTCAATTAGTGTCAAATTAAATTAAGTTACAACTCATTGAGATGTACAACTATTCAAAGAAAAAAAAAAACCACACACAATCAATAAAATTTGGGAAAGTTATTTACTTTTACTCGAAATTTAAATAACAATACAAACTATGCTTGTATATTTTTGCAACAATGATAAAGCTAATGAAATTTCTTTTAAATGCAAAAAGAAAAGAAAAAGCATTCGAGTTAGGGATGCTCTGATTAATCTGCAGTAATCAGCCAAATTTTGATGAGTAATCGGCAAAGAACTCTTTTTTTAATTTAAATTACTTCTTTTAGTGTGCCATTAACAAGAAACCCTGCTGAATGAATTCATTAAAAACAGCCAGCGGTGCATTACATCCAAGAGCGATTAGTGCATCCCCCCCGTCCAAAAAATAACACCATGACCCCTTCCTGTCGTGAGTATAGCATAGGATGTTATGTAAATGTGTACTATATTTCTCAAGTTGGGGGAAGGCATTTGCTCCCAAAATAACGTGCCCGGACGTCACACATGAAGATAAAAGTCCTAATATAAATAAGTAGTCCCTATAAATAATACGCTTTGTAAACAGAAATTTTTGGGCTTAAATTACGACTAACTACAATAGCTTTGAACTGCAGCTCTCCTTGCCTCCATTCCGTTCAATGTTTTACCCACTTGGAATATTCAAAAGTACTCCCAATATTTAAAATTTGCGAAGTATCATCGTAAAGGTGTGAATAAATATTTTTTTAGGAATAAAATTCTTAAAATCTGCATTCGCTCATTTAAATTTCCCTCTTTTCCCAAAAAAGAGAAAAATGGAACAAATTCATAAAAATGTATCTAAAAGCAAAAGTAAGTCAAAATAAATAAAGTAATAATAATACATCATAATAATAAAACAAAATTCCTTTAAAAAGTTGATGTATTTATTTTTTTAAAATTTAAATTTACTTTTCATCGTATTTATAAAAGGACAAAAAAGTTAGCGGTTATGAGATGAGGATGTGCATGTCTGTCAGTCCCCCGCCCCTTTCCCCTAAACTTTTGTAAGAATGCTAAAATTCAAGCATTTTTCTGTTTTGAACTGTTTATACATAAATTTCAGCATATATTTTACAATTTACTTTTAAAATTGCTAATTTTACATTGAAAAAAAAAAATCTTAACCATCTTTTGATTGTTTAAAGTTTATGCGTACGCTCGCGTCGTGGTAAGGCGCGGGACACGTTGGATACTCTCGGATAAATTAAAAGCCTATAGAGTCAGGTGCCGCCAGCTAGGGGAAACTGAGTGTCAAAATTCCCAGAGTGGTAATGGCATCCGCCGACAGTGGTGCTACCTGAAATAATGGATGCCGATTTCCGGGGAACGCACTAGGTCTGCAAAAGGTTAGTAATCCTGCGCAGCCCCGTTAGAGAGAGAGAGTGAGTTTATACGTACACGCCTTTAACTTTTTAACAACAATTAATGTTTAATGCTTTTTTTTATTTCCTTTTTTTCTATTTTATATGAAAATGCATACTATATTGCAACATTTCTCGTGTATCAATACTTTCCTCCGTAGTCTGTCTACCTTTCACAGAGTGATTAAAATTATTTTACAAATATTATGAAGTTGAAAAATCCTGTCTAAAGTGGTTTCTAATAATAAAAATAGTGCTACTAAATTAAAAGCATCTACTGGCCATTGGCTACTATTTAAATGTTCGAGCCTTCAGGTTTAGTTAACAGTATGTCATCAATAAGAAAATTGGTTCATAGAATTTGAATAAAATCTGAAAATATTACTTTTTAAAATATAAAACTGAGGGAAAATAAACCATTACTCACAAAAACTGTCAATTAAATTCTATAAAGTTGAAAATTGCAAACAAAAAGAATAGTAATGGAGAAATGGTAGTATTAAAAATAAGTGTAATAATAATTAATCAGTTGTCGATTAATCGGTATCGGCCGATTTTCTTCTGCGAATTAATCTTTAATCGGCCAGTTCTCTTACGGTGCATCCCAAATTGAAGTAAACTATTTTAGCTTAGGAATTTAAGCACTATTTATTGAACCTGTCATATATAACATAAAAAATACAATATACTAGTTGTTTAGAAGCTAAATATGGCTCCCCTTGCTTTGTTCCTAATAACTTCATTGTATACCGGTTGTTTCCTCCTTATGTAAACTTTAATTCTGGTAGGGGGCGCAACAAGCGCCCTCTCTGTAACTTAGCTGTAACGGGTATCCCGAGAGTTGTGTGATGTACGTCCCATGTGCGGGCAACTAAAGGTGCAGCGCACCCACCGCTGCCATTTCTCAACCTTCTCATCTAATTCAACTTTATTGTTATTGTTTGAAATGAGTTGTTATTTCAACTAGTAGTAAGTCTACATTTCCTTAGTTAAGAAAATTACAGTCCACCACAACTGAGCATGTTCCGACGCAACATGGTCCTTCTACACCGGAGTTAGAATTGGATAAATAAGTCATTAATCTCTTCATATAGCCAGCCATTATGGCAACCAAACCAACTGCGAACGTCATCCTGAACAGAAAAAGAGGAAACATCAAGGGACAGTTAACTAAAATCGAGAATGCAATAACTGGTGCGAATATGACACAGCGTGAATTAAGAGTTGAAGAGTAGCACGGTTCAAAGTCTAAAAATAAAGTTAGACGAGCTCCGAAACGAAGGATATTCAATCATCGAAGAACAAGGTTTAACAGAATTCGAAAACCTTATCACAGAGGTTGAAGACCAGCTTGAAGCTCTTGAGGTGAGATTACTTGAATTATTAAATCCTAGTACTGAATTAAATAATCATACTCTTGCTGCTTGTAATAACAATTCTAATAATGCACAGATAAAATTACCTTCTATAGCATTACCCCAATTTTCTGGGTTATACACAGAATGGTTGCCGTTTAAGGCACAATTTACGACTCTAATTGACGAAAATAAATCATTGACCGAGTCACAAAAACTATACTATTTGCAGTCATCCCTTACCGGGTCTGCAAAACAATTGGAAAATATAGATGATTCTTATGAATCATTACTAGACGCTTTGAAGAAAAGATTTGAAAACAAACGATTAATCGTTAACAGCCACATATCAGAACTACTAAGTATTAGCAAGGTCAGAATCGAAAGTGCTAAGGAAATTAGAAATTTGATTGATCAACTATTAAGCCATTTAAGAGCCTTAAAACAACTAGGGTTAGAAAGAAATAATCTATCTGAAGCAATTTTGATGAATATTGTTCTCTCAAAAATAGATGTTCAATCGCGACAGTCGTATGAAATGACATTAGATTGTAATGAAATTCCCAACTGGGACAAATTTATAGAATTCCTATTAAAACGCAGTCAAGCATTAGATAACGTCCCGATGCACAATGCGTTTGCTTCAAAACCAAAGCAAGAATTCCTTTCGAAACAAAAAAGTTTTGTTTTACAGAGTGACAAAAATGTATGCCCTTTATGTAACTTTAATCACGTGATATATAAATGTAAGCGTTACTTAGATCTATCTGTTGCAGATAGATTAAACTGTATACGAAAGTTTCAACTCTGTTATAATTGCTTAGGAACTCATAAAGTTTCCCTTTGCAAAAAGCTAAACAATAAATGCAAGACATGCCTTTTAAATCATCATAGTACAATTTGTAAAAAAGTATCTCATAATTCACGCGTAGAAAGATCGGACATTAATTCCTCTTCGAATGAAAATGTAATAACAGAAAATAAAACATCTTTCAAAGAGAAAGAAAGTGAGGAATCCCAGACTGGCGCCAATAAGGAACCAAACCCAAATCGTTTGTCAGCTCTCACGTTGAAAGAGTCAATAAACAATTTATTCATTCAAGGCTCAAATGTGCTATTAAGTACAGCAATTGTTTATATTAAGGGTATAAATGATTCCTTTTTTCCATTTTATGCGATTTTGGATTCGGGCAGCCAGATTACGTTGTGTTCGCAGGAAGTATGCAATATATTAGGAATAAAACGTTTTAATGTCAACACGTCAATCACTGGGTTAAATGGATCTTTTTGTAAGGTTAAAAAGGGAATTACAGCAGAAATTTCCAATAAAGAGGGGAATTTTCGGAAAACAATAAATATGTTAGTTGTTCCAAAAATCACGGATTTGACCCCTTCTAGGCCAATTGACATTTCTAATCTGCAATTGTCGGAAAATTTAAAGTATGCTAATCCAGAATTTCATAAACCGCAGCGTATTCAAATGTTATTGGGTGGAGATAAATTTTACGAATTATTGTTAAATGGTCATAAAAATAAATGATGGTTCGGTAATTTTGCAAAATTCACAGCTAGGATGGATTGTTACGGGAACATTGAATAATAAAAATAGCAATACGACATTTAAATGTCATTTGTTAGAAAATCAATGGGAATTTGACTTAAAAAGGTTTTGGGAACTTGAGGATTTAGGAATAAGAGATGATCCTACTAGTGTTGACAGGGTTCAGGCTTTGGAAAGGTTTCATGAAACTGTAACATTCAAGGACAATCGTTATGAAATAACCCTACCTTGGATTCGGGAATGGAACATTTTAGCTGATAATTTCAATATCGCTGAAAAACGACTCAAGGGTCTTATAAAAAGAATGAGACGTGACAAAACTCTCTTCTAACAATATCGAGAAATATTAGATGAATATTTAGACAAAAACATTATTGAACCTGTTCAGAATTCAGAAAGGATATCTGATAGACCAGTTTTCTATTTACCTCATCATACTGTGTTAAAACAAGACAGTGTATACACTAAATGTCGCATCGTATTCGATGCTAGTTCTCACGAACAAGGTCAGTTATCTCTGAATGACTGTTTAGATTCGGGGCATAATTTAAACCCGAATGTGTTTCATTTGTTGTTGCACTTTCGTTTTAACGAAATTGCTATGTTGGCAGACATTGAGAAGGCGTTTTTACAAATTTCTATAAATCCAAAGGACAGAGACGTTTTACGCTTTCTTTTTGTGAATAAAAATCCTGCAGACAACGAACACCCTTAACTTATGGATGGAGGGAAGAAAATAAATATACCTTTCAGTGGTTCGATGGTCATCAAACCCCACCGACAATAACTGGGATAACTATCATCGATGAAAACCCTGTAGGTACTTTTTTAACTTATACATGCTTATAACAGACTACAATTGAATTACAATATTAATATAAATATAATATTTGTGTCTTTTTTTAACAGAAAATATTGAAAATGAGCAAATGGAAGGATTGGATGCACTGTTAGAAATTTCCTCATGAAATTACGGTTAAATACCGGCAGCAGTCTGCCCATCTAATTCACCGTTAAATTTACGGTTTGGAACATTTTTCTATCTTTACGGGATCTAAACCATTTCCAATCAGATTAGTTAAAAAGCCGTAAACACAAAAGTTTACGGTTTCATAACCATTTAAAAATGGTTTCAAAACTAAACTTTTACTGTTTTTGAACCATTTCGAGGCGCAGAAACCGGAAACGAAGCGTACCAACCTTGCGTTCTAGTCATTCGGCCATCTACACCACGTAAAGCGGCCATTTATTTATCAATAAATTCTTTTTCAACAGGCAACTGCCTTAAAATTGAGATTTCAGTTTTTGATTGGATCCAAAGTCATTTTTGTTCTAAATTTACTTTACATTGACGAAAATCATTTTATTTGCTGCAAAAATTAAAATATAAACAAGATTCAGCAGCTTAAATTATGGGTTCGCTCATTCGCAAACAGTTCGGGAATCCGATATCTCCAATTTTTGATTTACGTGTGTATGTGTTTCTATTTGGTAACCACTGCTTAAGCCACTTTTTTTTATCCTTCTTTTCTTATATACACATGTAGATTTGAAGTAATAAATCTTTATGCATATTTTAACAACAACGTACGACTGTTAAGGTTTCGCAACCAAGATGGACTCCCGATTCATATTGAGCGCTTGAGAATTACGGTTAGTTAAATATTCTTTAGGATAAACAGAGAATAAACGATTTTTCTCACAATCAGCGGTTTGAGTACCATCTTATTAATGGTTATTTAACTGTTGTAGTTAAATATGGTAAAATAACAATCAAATAAATGGTTATTTTACTATTTTCTTACGGACATTTTTAACAGTGTGATGCTGAAGAGGATGTGGAATTAGATGAAGATCGTAATGTTATCATTGATAGCTCAGATGATATTTGCGATGAGATTGATGAATGCGATTATACAGAAAAATTAATCGATTTAAAAAAAATTTAATGTAATAAAATCATTAAAAATATTAACTTTTATCTGAAATAAACAAACATTTCATAAACTTTAATATGTCTAATTTATTATCATTTACTTAAACAATTGTTAATATTGTAAATAATTTTTAAAAATTTTTATTAACCCACGATGATTTTTTTTATTATAAATGACAAGCCCTATTTCGTCCACACATCTATAACGTGTAAGTAATGTTTTCTTTACATAGTTAAGGGGTTTATTTGAGGCATAACTTATGTTAAATTAATTTTATACCCAAATAAATTAAAATATAGAGCAGCTTCATTGTTAAGTATTTAAAATGACCGTCAGCTGAATGCTTGTGTGTGTAAGCACCGACAGTTCCCTTGTCAAAGTGACTATGCACCCCTCAGATGTGCCGAATGCGCGCTGACTGACGAATTTACCACCGTTATTTATACAGCTGACGATTTTTTTATTATTTATAAAGTATGACAAATCAACTGTATAAATTTCATAAGGTAAGATCGCGGGTTCAAACCTGGCCCAAGTCGGTGGATTTTCAAGATGCAGAAAATCGTCTGCGCCCATGTTGTATGATTATGCGGCATGTAAAAGATCCCTTGAGTAGACATTTCGCTTGGATGCTCTCGGCTAAATTAAAGTCCTAGTGCATATTGCATCAATGAGAGCTCAGGTACCGCCATCTAGTGGTAACTGAACGTCAAAATTCTCATGCGGCGAAGGTACCACACTCATTGTGGTGCCTCTGAAAGAGATGGTACCAATTACCGGGGAACGCACTAGGTCTGCAATGGTTGGGAACCAATAGCAGCCCCATTGGAAATTAAAAAAAAAAAACTTCATAAGGTATAAAATTACTTTATATTTCAACATTTTTAACATGGTTCATATACGTGACTGACGTATAATCCCCTCTCTCCACTACAGCTGACGGTTATTTTTTAGTTAAAAATAACCTCAGGAACCGCAGTATAAATTTTGATACGGTATAAAATAACTCGTAGCGTAATTTTTTTTAACAACTTTTACATGCTATCACCTTCGACTCCACCGTGGGTGCGGCGACTGACGCATATTTTGTTCATTATTAAGTCTCTAGCAACTACTTAAATTAAAAATCATTCGGTATAAAATTCCAAGAAAAAATTAACGCTACCTCTCCTACTATATGTCATTTTACGATTTCTTCATTTCAAATTACTACAAGAAGCTATTATCATTCCATGCAGATACGACGTACTTCAAACATTTAATTTAACGATGCTGTTCCATTACAATCTACGAGTATATGACTATTACTTTCTGTCCGCAAAAATAACTCCCTCTGCTTATTAATTCTCACAGTTCCATAATATACATGAAACATTTGCATGAGTATTCTTGCAATTTCAAATAATTCAATGAATAATAGAGGAACTATAAGCATTTATGCTTACATCGGGCATGTGAAATGTTTCAACTATACAATTGAATTCAATTATTGTGTGCTCTACATTTCAAAAGATTCGACCAGCAAAATATATTAGTCATCAAGCATTGTGATTGGATAATAAATTGCTTTATGAATGCAAATTGTGTTGGAAATTTCCTGGCTGGTTCTACCTAACAATATCGAATCCTTTATTCTAGTAGAATATGTGGCATCCACAGCTAATGAATGCATCGTAACTAATATTTTATGCATATTGTGGGATATATTAATATCTACCGCAGCAATATGAAGAGGTTGAAAATTGTCGGAGTGAAAATAAAATTTTTCACTGCTTTCAGAATTGATTTAAATGAAATAGTATTCCATCTATAAGTAGTTTGTATAATATCATTCTCATTATGTTTAGTATTGCGGATTGGCCATAACAGAATAAGAGAGTTTCCAAATTGTTTGCACACTATCTACCAAAAAGTATTTGGACACTTTGGATTTTAGATATTTTTTAAAAATTCTGGAGAAATATTAAACTTGTTGTTCTGTATTTTGCACCATGGAAAGAACATACTTAAATTCACACTTAAGAAACAAAATTCAGGCTTAGGGCAATTAGGGGGCGGTCAAAAAATTAAAGAAGGAAAAAAAAACACTTTTGAACATCTTGTATCAATGATCGAAATGTCCTGTAACTTTCGCAAAACATTTTTAATTATATACGCAATGCTTACACCCGCTTTCGTCAGAATAGCAGTAATATTCATGAAGCTATGGACATTTGTTTTAAATATTCGAAAATTTTTCTATTACTGTTTACTTGCACAAAGTTAAATTATTATTATAGGTTAGAGTTTATCTCTAAATGGGGTTATTATTCAATTTTGACAAACCCCATTAAGTTGTTAACTGCGAAAATCATCATCCTAGAAAATCGAACCTTAGCAATAGAAATGATTTACCTTCAGCACCACTTGTGGGGAATTTAAAAACCTTGATACTTTCAACCTTTATATTACGTTACTACTTTTTAAACCTTTTACTACTGAATGCGGTGAACGTTGGATCAAACGCTTGATTAAATGATTTTGCAACTGCCTTATATTTAGACTACACAATAGGGTAGAGCGATTTGAAATTCAAGAAAAAAAATCATTGGATTTCAAATTGCCAGCGTGAAAATAGTTGAACACCACGATTAAATTATTATTTGTGAAATTACATGAAAGTCAGATATAATCTTCATGCTCCCCATGGCGGTCTAAGTTCGCAAATTCAACAAAATAATGGTATTTTGCTTTGTCTCGAATAAATTAATTTTTTTAATTTTGCGATCTGCCAAGGTGAGAAAAATTGCTCAATAAGACCAAATAATAAGATGTAAAACTACTAGACAATCTTCATGTGCCACGTAGCTGCAAAAAATTGGCATTTTTTTTTTTTTTTTTTTTGCACAAATACATCAATTTTCGTAACAGTGACGAAAGTAGAGAAATGTGGCTTTATAATTAGGAGTGAAATGATGTACAGCATTTATAATTAAATCAGGTTTCATTGAACTAAAATACAGAAAGAAACTACACGAACAGTGTAAATAAAGACCTAAATTCAAAGACAAATTCTGAGAATGAATTAAGCATAAAATTGCAAGTTCCTGTTGAAAGTACACGTAATTTTTCATAATAGAATTTTTAAATTAAAAAAAATACATATCTTTGCTACTCTGCATAGACCTCGTTTGCTAATTTGCTAAGACCAAACGAAGGAGCTTTCGTTTTTTGAAAGATGGAGAGTAATTTCCTGAAATCATAGTGCGGCGCTTCAGATCGTAGTGATTATTATAAATTTTCAAAATATATCTACGAAATTATAACCAATAAAACGCTTAAGCTATAAAAAAATAAAATTACAAATAAGAAATTAAAAAAAAAAAAAGAAACAGGGGGATGCGCGCGAAAACTACAAAAATTAGTGGACGCTTCAATAATACTAAGTTTACTATACTGATGCTGCCCTCTGTTTGTGAATTCAGTAACTTATTTATTTGATACGTCGTGGTATGTGAGGGTGTATATGAAGCAAAGAGTAGCAAACGCGCAACGAGAGGGGTTTTTATGACCCCCCCCCCACACAGAATGTTTGTGCTTTACCTATAATAGTATAGCTACACACATAATTATTTTTACTAACCAAAGGAAAAAAGATGCACTTCTTCCTGTCTTCCTCTTTCGGGGCCCGAGGTGAAATCGCGATCTACTAATGAAGAACTTATTACACTAGTGATTCGGATTCCCCTCATAATGGTATTTCGGAAAATCACGACATGAGGAATTTTTTGAACAAAACAAATGAAAGAACCTCTCGCAAAACGAATTCGTTAATACGACCTTGAGTGAAATCCAAACTTATATCATTGTAAATGATCTTCATGTCCATAATGTCATAATCAGTATTTCTTAATTAGAGAGATTCTTGTTACTATTGGACTATATTAAAATTTTTCTACAGTCTATCATACATTGGCTGAAAACTAGTTATAAATAAACCGAATCGTTATATCCGAGTCTAATTAAAACCTGGTCCATTTCAATAACGTCTTCTTCTAGATTTATTTTAAAAAGTTAAAAAGTGTTATCGCAGGTGAGGAGTTGGATATTATTGGAATTACGGAAACATGGGTTACTGATGATGATGAGGATCTAGTAAGCATTACTGGATATAATTTGTTTAGGGAAGACAGGCTGGGTAAGAAAGGTGGAGGGGTTTTATTCTATATTAAAGACACTTTTATTTGCAATGAATTGGTCATTAATAATAAGCCTAAGGATATTGAAATGGTCTGGGTGGAGTTGCTGAGCAATAAGGGTAAGAAGTTACATTTGGGGAATGTTTACAGGCCGCCTAATGTTAGTCAGGAACAAGACGAGGAGATGTATAGTGTTATTAGGGACATGTCTGGTGAGGGCTCGGTCATCATGATGATGGATTTCAATTTCCCGGGCATAGACTGGAATAGTTTTTACACTAGCAATGGTAGGGAAGAAGATTTTCTGAAAGTGATTGGTGACTGTTTTTTGGATCAAGTTGTTACCCAGGGGACTAGGCATGGTGCTGTTTTGGATCTACTTTTTTGTGATGTCGGCAGTTCTGTTCAGGGGTTGAGTATAGGGGAACATATTGGAGATAGTGATCACAATACTATTAGGTTTTGGACCAGCTTTGATGCTCACAAAGGTGAAAATTTCAGATTTGTACCTAACTTCAGGAATGTTGATTATGTTGCACTTAGGCAGGGTTTGAAAGAGGTTTTTTCTTCTGGGTTGGAGAATAGTGAAGCTGATCTTCAGTGAGAAGAGTTTAAGGGGAAATTGGAGAAAACAGTGATGGATTATGTTCCTTTTAGAAAGAAAGGGGATTTCACGAAAAGTTGGCCCATGTGGTTCTCTAGGGAGGTGAAAGAAGCTCTCAATTATAAGCAGGCCACTTTTCGGCGACTTAAAGAGACTGGGTGCCGCGCTGACAGGATTTTGTATCGAGAAGCTAGACGTACTTTCAAGTATTTGGTACGGAGTAAGAAAAGGGAATTGGAGCAAATGCTTGCAGATAACATCGAAAGGAATCCTAAGAAATTTTTTGCTTATGCTAATTCAGGGAAAGCTCGTAATGCTCAGGTAGGCCCACAGGGATGAGAACGGGAATTTGATTCAAAATGAGGGGGATATTGCTGCTATTCTAAATAATTTTTTTTCCAGTGTATTTAACAGAAACTGTATCTCAACAGTTGACATAAGCGAGACGCAAGCTAATACACAGCTTGAGGATTTTGTATTTTCTAGGGATGATGTGTCGTTTCATTTGAAAAAGATTAAAGCAAATAAGGCTCCAGCACCTGATAATTTTTATCCAAAAATTTTAGTAGAATGTGCAGAGGAATTAGTGGATGTTGTCTTGACTATTTTCATATCTTCATATAACTCGGGGACTGTGCCAGTGGATTGGAATCTGGCAAACGTAACGCCGCTCTTCAAGAACGGGTCTAAAACTAAGGCAGGAAATTATAGGCCTGTGAGTCTTTCTTCAGTTCTTTGTAAAATTTTTAAAACTCTGATAAAAGTCAAAATAGTGAATTTCCTGGAGGCAAATGGAGTGTTGACTGATTTTCAGTATGGTTTTAGGAAGGGTAGGTCCTGTACAACTAATTTGTTGCATTTCTATGACAAGGTTACCATGGCATCAGATAATAAAAAGTGGGTAGATGTTGTTTACATTGACTTTCAGAAAGCGTTTGATAAAGTACCGTATGAAGCTCTTCTTAGCAAACTTGCTTATATTGGAATTGGTGGAAAAACTTTAATTTGGGTTAAAAATTGCCTGACTGGGAGGAAACAAAGAGTAGTAGTAAAGGGCAATTATTCTCAGTGGATTGATGTTTTGAGTGGGGTTCCACAAGGTTCAGTTTTAGGGCCTATATTATTTATTATTTTTATTAATTATATCACTCAGAGTATTTCTGGGAACATCAATATTTTTGCTGATGATGTCAAAATCATGGGAATTGTGGACACGGAGGAACAAGTCAATCAGTTTCAAAAGGATTTAAATCAAATTTCTAGGTGGGCAATTAAGTAGGGTATGTCTTTTAATATTGGGAAATGTAAAGTGCTTCATTTTGGTCTTGGGAATAAACATGCAACCTATTATTTACAAGGTTCCGTCATTAGGGAAGCAGAAGCAGTTGTTGATCTAGGAGTATTGATTAGTCTCGACTGAAGTCCAGCCAGCAGTGTAGCATAGTAAGTAACAAAGCTAACAGGATGCTTGGGTTTATCAATAAGGCTATTTCGAACAGGTCTAAAGAAGTTGTATTGCCTCTATACAGAAGTTTGGTAAGACCTCATTTGGAATATGCTGTTCAGCTTTGGTCTCCGTACCTAAAAAGGATATTACCTTATTAGAAAGGGTTCAAAGGAGGCCTACTAGATTGCTAAGTGGTCTTTCAGACTTAGATAATGAGGTTAGGCTTAAAAGGCTCAATATGTATAGTCTTGAGCAAAGGAGAGTTAGAGGGGACATTTCAGTTGTTTAAATTCATTAAAATGGGAAATGTTGAAGGACTGCAGCTATGTGCTGAGAGTAGAACCAGAGGTCATTGTTTTAAGCTTTTGAAATCTCAGGCTAATCTTGAAATTAGGAAAAATTACTACTTCAATAGGGTTATAGGCAATTGGAATAGTTTACCAGCAGCGACTGTTAATTGCAGCGGGGTAAAAACGTTTAAGAAATCTCTTGATGTTCATTGGGGACTGCTAAATTGATTAGGACTAGCCTAGCTGGGCCCTGAGTCTGTTGCTGGTCGTCACTTTTGTATTTGTATTCTCCTAAAAGTAAATTATTTTTTCCTGTATATGTATAGTAGAATTTCTCCTGTGCATCAAAAGTTTAAAACAACTTTTTTTCAGACATAATTAAATGCGAAAACATACTACTTAAATCAAGTCAGGGAGCAGTCGTGCTTTAATTGTCCATCAAAGTTTTCCTCTTGGAAACAGTGTCAAAACAATACTTACATTATTGTTTGCAGGAATCATTATTAAAATGACGAAAGCAAAACTCAAAGTTCCCAAGTTTCAAGTACCAGTAATATTATCACCAGTACAAACTAAACATTTCTACATTTCATACGCCTGGGTGATTTTCAAAAAGATTGACGGTTTGATGTCCGCAGTATAAAATCTGAATTTCATGTCGATAAAACTATTATTCTGCCGTTGGAAAGAAATGGAAAATTGCGTGTCCAGAGCAAAAAATGCACAGAACCAGAGTCTTTTTTTTTATCATTCCAAGTAATTTTTTTATTCAATATGATATAAAACATGAAGTAATATGTGTTTACTTAACAAAAATGCAAGAGATTTTAGTGAAATGTTTATCTAATATTTTAAAATTCAAAGAAAGTTTTTGTCGGACATGCAGCTCATGAGTGTTACCTCGAGAAAGTTCCTATCATTCAACTTTCAAAATATTTAAATATTGTAGTTATTTTCTGTGATAGGGAAGCCCAGTATGTTTCTTTTAACCTCGTACCATCTAGAATGGGTTAGTTTTATTCCTTTAATGTTTTATAGTGAAACATATAATTCAACATGATGCGTATTTTTATTACCTTTCAGGAGTGTTACCCATTTATTTCCCAATATTTTTTACAGCATAAAAATAAGCCATTCAGCAATAGTGTATTTCTTGTAGAGGAATCAATCGGTGCAATTAAATTTTTAGGAACACAGTCAGAATTTTTTTTAGTGAAGAATTTCTTAATAAATCTCATGAGTGTTACTTGTTAAGAGAAGGAAGTAACAATCATGATTGAAAACAACCAAATAATAAATAAATCTGCAGGTATAGATATTTTTTGAGCTTTAACTCAAGCTATTTGTTTTTTATTCAAAATTATATTGTATTTCTATATATGTATATATTTTAAAAGAGACACCTTGACACAAAATTTTTACGTTCGCAGATATGATTTTTGTGTGGGCTTTTTTAAAGATATGTTTTATTCTTACGGGGTACATAAAGAAAAACTTCCATACTTGTAACCCCCCTCCCCCTCAAAAAAAAAAAAAAAGGAAAGAAGGAAACTAGTAAAAAAATAAACATTTGTTCAGGTATTCCAGTTGTTACTTTATGTAAACAAGAAAGTGATGTGTTGCAAACTATTATCTTCACTTTACTTAAATTAAAGAAATGGTTTGCAGAATTAGAACTATTTATTTCGATATTTTTACTGCCTACTTTAAAACTGAAATTAATTTTTTATTAGTTCTGTGTAAAAACATATTTCTGGATCATAATCATGAGAGTAGTGATGTTTTATTACAATTTTAATGTAACATAGCAATTAATGGGGTAAAATAATTTCAATTTTGGTCTCTCTTTTTATAATTATTGTTATTTTTATTAGTATTATTATTTTTGGTGCATTATTGCAAGAGGATTGCTTGTTTGTCTCATGAGTGTTACCATCTCTCATGAGTGTTACTGTAGCTAAAAATTAGAATTTTATTAATGTATTTGTTAGTTAATAATTAAAAAATTGTTTTCTGATTAAGTCTATCCCGTTATTTCTTATACCTGCAGTGAAAACATTTAATTTTTAATAAAATACATTTTTATTGAAAGTTATATGCTTCATTTAAGAGACAAAGTAACACTCATGAGATAAAGTGCAGTTAAAATAGTTTAAAAATTTTAAATATGCTAATTTTAGTACTATTTTTATTTATTACAAAGTATTTAAGATTACTTAAACAAGATTTTTTAGGTTAATTATTGATAAGGATTATTTTCCAGAAAGTTTAATAACGGTAACACTCATGAGAAAAACAATTACTTGTCCAGACACTTTTTGGAATATCTAAAATATAAATAAATTAACTCGAAAAAAACTACCTGCTTAGAATGCAGTAAATTATAAGGTATATATAGGCAAGTTTTTATGTTTGATGCAACAAAAATTTTCAGATTGTGTCAAACCCAAACCGTCAACAAATTTGAAAATCACCCGCCTAATAAAGTTGATGTTTCTGCAATTCGACCTGCTTAATATTCAGGAAGTTTTAATGCATATATATTCTGATTTTAAAGCAATAAAATACTAAGTCGTCGACAGAATCGAAGATTCTTTACATTAAGTATCCGTTTGAAAGAAAGTTTTCGAAATAAACTTCTGCGATGTTATAAATTTAGATAGCTTTATTTGTTGTTTGCATACCCCATTAAATAAGTTACTTATATTGGCATTGCTAACTAAACATTAAATTTGAACAAGTAATAAAATTAAATCAGTGATATATTTCCTGGATTTTTTAATTTATACTGGTATTAGTTTCATACGAAGCAATAAAATACATTCAAACGAATAATTCTATCATTTCATTTACATTTCCCTAACATTGAACAAGACCAAATTTGAATGACAATGCAGATTTATGCAAGCAGTGCAAAATTTTTATTGCAGACATTTATTGCAGAACATTTTTATTGCACAAGTCAAAAATAAGTGAAGTAATTAAATAAAGGAGGAAAAATAAAAAAATTGAAAGTACTGCTTTGAGATGAGGAAAATGTGTGTCGATCTGTCCCCTCCCCCTAACCTTATTTCTTGGACTTATATATATAAACTGCGTTACATTTTCATAAAATTGGGTAATAACTTCACTGCGTTAACTGAAAGGTCACGGGGGAAACCGATCATAGACATAAAATGCTGAATCCTCAGTATTACGTCGTAAAGTTTCAACTTCTGGATTTTGAGCATTTTTTGCTCCTCAGAAGCTTCATCAATGGGTGGGTCGTCTGCATATTTCTTGCCTAAATGCTATCTCATATGGATTCTGCTTATAATAGG
Organism: Octonoba sinensis; assembly: GCA_038502835.1. Classification (NCBI taxonomy): domain Eukaryota; kingdom Metazoa; phylum Arthropoda; class Arachnida; order Araneae; family Uloboridae; genus Octonoba; species Octonoba sinensis. Next base: position 4,578,459 of record CM076598.1, on the reverse strand, counting down.
CTACCTGTATACACTGAAAACTCAATGTCACAAATATAAATGTTCAGAATACGTTTTCAAAATTTCAAATTTTGGATTTTTATCTTTCTTTCTTGTGGTCAGCAGCGTCATCAATGGTTGGGTTGTAAGCATTGTTCTTGCCTAAATACTATCGCATATGCGTTCTGTCCATAATAAGCTACATGTATGCACCGAAAACTCAATTTCTCAAAAAATATATTGATCGTTTTTCCCCGACCTCTTTCAATTGCATAAATATTCATTGATTCGGCTTAGAGAAAAAAAAAAGCTAATCCTACAATATGTTTCGTACTACAGCTCTAGATTTCAATACATTGGATGAGAAAATGCCAAATAAGAAACTGCGAAGCGAATTTTCCCAAAGATACATTGCCACATATTCGTAAATCGAGTGCACTTTTGAATTGTAAACAAAGCAGTTCCGAGTGCCTGGTTAAACAGACAATAACAAGAGAAAAGCTTTTTCTCAGCAACTTCCGAAAGAAAAAAATGCATTAAGGGAAATGTGAAGAAACTGGTTTTGGAACATGTGAAGACAGTATATTCTGAAGAGAAACTAATTTAAAGATTTTACGTTCATCTACATTTTACGTAAAGAATTCTTGTACAGTAAATTTATTCTAGTTTGGGACTAAAGAAACTTTTGGGCTTGAGAAAACACAAATACGTGCGTTTATTTCTTATTTATGCAATATTCTTTATTATCATTATTATTATGAAATCTTAAGTCAATGTTTATGATTATTTTTCGTTGAGATGTTTGTCACTTAAAATTATTTTAACCACTCAATGCATTTGCCCGTGTCTGACACGGGCGAAAATTACCGGAAAGTTTCCCCATGCCCGTGAGTTATTTCATTTCTAATGCCCGTCTGAGATCCGTTTACACTTTGTTTGTATAATATATTTTTTCTACGTAACTTTTCCCCCACCCCCGCTCCCTAGTCACCCCCCATAACCGAAATTGCAAAGAATAATTTACACTACTAGTTTTTCAGAAAAAAAAACTCGTGCTTTAAGGGGTTAATGCTCGTATTTAACGTGTAAATAGTAGGTTGAAGAGGTTTAAAGTCTTGGCATCCTTTTACCAAAGGTTTAAAGTTTGATAACAAACTTCATTATTTAAAATGTAATTTTTGTATATATTTAATATTGTTATTTCTTTATTTACTTGATTGTTTTATTTTTCGTTTCATAATGATTTATAATTTAAAACTTAAAGAAATATGAAAGCAAGCCTAGGTTAATTAAAAACAAAAAAATTAGGTTGTTTTATAAAAGAGCTGGTACTGGCGGTGTGTTGTGCCCCAGAATGTCTTCGGTTTTCTAAGTTCTTTAGAAATATTTTGGACACTGCTGAAAGGGGGTTGGTGGGGAATTGAAAGTTGGGTTTGAGAATATAGTTTGCCAAAAACAATGATGGTTAAAGGGAGTCAGCACCCAAATCAGTCACACCAAAACGAAAAAATTTTATTGGCTTAAGTAGTAAAATAAATTTAAAAAAATATTCCCTGGAAGTTTCAGAGAAATTGAAGCAATATTTATCATTGATTTTATTACGGTGTGATTTGCCACCTTTTCATTCCGAAACCGAAACTGTGCTGAATATAAGCCACATAGGGTAGACCGAGGCGAATCGGATCAAAATAAGAAATCTGTTGATAATTCAAATATCGCATTCACATAGAACGCATTCAACCGGCGTTTGCGTCTCTCTTCTCACCCCGCATCTCCCGACATAGGCAGTATTTCGATCGCGCTTGTGAATCAGTGTCGACCATAGAGTTAAGAATAGATAGAGTTGACCCAAGGAAGTAATCTTGAAGTCGTCACTGTAACCGATCCGCCATCTTGGATTATGCAAAACAAAGGTTGTTGTTATCTTGCGCGGTAGTTTTGTATAAAGTTTTTGAAGATTTAATAATATTATTTTCCAAAATTTTTATGAAGAAATGACAAGTTGTGTGGCCTACGGATGTACCAATAGATGGACAAAGAAAATACCTGGAATTACTTTTCACATGTAAGTGTAAATTGAAACGATTATTTTCTAATTTTTAAGTTCAGACTGTTGAAATTTGCTCTTATAGTAAATTCTCCTTATGTATTATTTTTTATGTCGTTAACCCTTGAGATACTTAGGATTTTGTTTGTTTAGTTTCGAAAAAGTTACATTCGTCTTTCTTAGAAGATTTTAACAAATTTGTGTTTCTTACTGATATAGTGCTTACCAAGTAAATATTGATATTAGTGAGCTTCTGCCGAGAAATATTTGGTTTTATCTGTTACGATTGCATTTTTTTTGTCACATAAAAGGATCAATTCGTATAGTAATTTAAAATCAGAAAATACACGTATGTTTCATATATTTTATTATGCCGAGTAGCAAATTTTTCTGCCAGTGTGCGACATTGATTTGATGTTTTGAAAATATTATGTAGCATGTATATATAATAGCTAGGCTTTGCTGCGTCATTTCATCAGTTTTCTCACTGTTGCATAAACATAGAAATTTTGACTATATCATTTTATTGCCATAATATTGACATAAAGCTATGTACTTATCTATAATTGGCATATTACCTCATAAATATTGACATACATAATTGACACGAAAAATATTGTAGCCTATTTTTTATGTTTCATATTTAAAGAAAAATATATTGTTTTCAGTAATGTTAAACACTTCAAAATCAGATTTCTTTTGGTTGAATCCACAAGTTAATAATTAAACATAAAGGATACATAATTAAATCACGTTTTTAAATTGAATTTTACTGTTGAATGGTAATATGATCAAGATCTGTATTTCTTTCAGTAAGTGCATTTTTTTTCTTTTGTAACACAATTTTATGCTCAGCCAGTTAGCAAATAATCAAATACTAGTATATCGCTACTTATAAAAATATTCTTCCATTATCCTAAAAAAATCAATTTCCCTTTTTAATTCATTTATCTGAGATTGACATTTTGAATTGTTATAACCCAATGGTGGCCTGTTTAAAAATTATGCCAAATTTAATGTGATAATTATGGAATTTCATCTTAATTAATTTGGAAACAATAATTGGAATCATAGCTGAAATTAATGTGTCTCCAATTACAATTTTTAAGTTTTGCGTACTCTTGCATTGGTGGGGTGGTATAATTAAAATTTTCCTTTCGTTTATTTATTTGATATTAGTTTTGTTTCTATTTGCGCTTTAGGCTGTACAATTTTTCAAGATAGTTTTAATACAGTAGTTATACAGTTATTAAAAAATGATTCCCTGATTGTTATTTTACCTAAAATATGAAATGCGAGATTAAATTCATAATAAGTATTTTTTTTTTTTTTTAGAAAATTATCATGTTTTTTAAATGGTGCTTCACTGTTCATGATTCAAATTGATTTTTTTATTATTTCTTTTCCAGTTTTCCCAAAGATGAAGAGCGTAAGCAGCTGTGGATTAACGCTGATAGGAGAGACAACTGGAATTTTATATTAACAAACAAAATATGATTATTGACTAACTTTTAGTTGTAATTTCCAAAGAATCAGACGTTTATCAAGAAATTATTTTTAATTTTCGTTTCTAATTCCTTCATGAATATAAATAACATTTTATTTTACAGTTATATTTTATTAAAATAATACAAACTGGGGTTTTAAATTTCAGAATTGGGTTTCAAAAATCTTATTTTTTAAAATGATGCAAAAAATTAGCAGATTATGTATATGTCTTGAATAAGTAGTTTTCTGCAACAACTACGTATGTCAAAAAAAATTATATATATATATATATATATATATAATTTTTTACTAATTTAATTTTTCTTGCCGAAATTTAATTATGCCATATTGAAATGATTTCAATTTTATCAAATAGTCAGAATGGAAAATACCATTTTAAATTTAAAATATTAAAGTCTAAAATTTATAAGATATTTAAAGGAAAATATTTTTTCCCTTGGAACTAAAAAGGATCAGAATAGTTAAATTTACTAGCCAAAAATATCTGAATATTAACGATGCAACCGCAGATTACAATGAACGTGATGCATTATCCAAGATGGCTGACAGTTACTTCACTCGCTACCCATCGGATGATACGGGGATGTCACCTCTAGTTCTATTCCTAACTCTATGGTGTCAGCGACTCGCTCGTTTGTGTGTGTCGCAATTTTAGCGCTCATCTAAGGTACGTACTTACGATTTCTTTGTGTCATATTACGGATTTGTGTTAAAACTCAACAATATTGGTTTGTATTGTTAAACAAGGTGTCTATATTAGAGAACCAATTCGCTTTTAAGTATGATCTTAGAGGTTAAAGTCTAAAATATTTACTTCAAAAGTCTTGATTATGGGGCTAATCGGATCATATCGTCAGGGGCTAATTGGATCACACTTTTAGACTGATTTATTACATGTCACTATTGGGAATGCCACAAAAGGCTTCGGAAAGACTGGAATATTTCCACTAAACGCCAATGCAATACGTGACCACAAGCATCTGCAAGTTCACGACAGTCTGACAAAACCCAGTCTCCCACCTGTGCAGATAAAGAAAGAAAGAAGATGAAGAATAAAGCAACGCCTGGGATAAAAATTAAGAGTTCATCAGCAAAACAGAGAGAGTGTCAAGTGCCCCAAGTCCAATCTACGAGCTCCCGACAGGTGAAGCCACAAGACCAATCCTCAAGTACAGAACAAGTACAGTCAAAAATAAAGTCCAAGCCACAAATACAAAACCACTTGATAATATAGTGCCATCCACAAGTTCGCAACTGTCTGACGAAGCTCAGCCTCCGTCCTGTGCAGAAATAATTAAGGAAATTCTTCCATCTCCTTTAAAGTCTCCAATTGCTTCTAAGAGAATTCGTAAAGTTTCAAAACCGGTCTTGCATTTAACATCACTTCAGAGAAAGACTACTCTTCGCGAAAAAGAAACAAAGAATAAATTTAAGGTAGAAAATAAAACCAAGGAAAATAAGGAAAAGACTGTGGGCAAAAAAAAATGCTATGAAGAAAATGAAAAATAAAGCTATGCCTGCGATAAAAATTAAGAATTCATCTGCAAAACAGACAGAGTAGCACTGCATTTACTGCGAAATATTCGTTCATCCACAATCAGAGGATTGGATTCAGTGCAATGCCTGCGAAGAATGATGCCACGAAAAATGTGCTGATATGGGCGGAAAAAAGGACCATATATATGTGATTTATGTGCCGATAATTAAAATTGATCTTGTTATTAATTTTTTATTGATTCCAAAGCTATAGTGTTAAGAAACGTAAACTTTTGTTACATGTTGTGTACGATCCGATTCACCTCGAAAATTGGGGCGATTCGGATATTTTTCTTTTTTTAGTTTTTAAAAGCTAATTAAGAGAATATATGGATAATTTAAGTTTTCAAATGTTTATTTCATAGCTGATTGATACTTCTTACTTTTTATCAATAAAAATGAAATTCTATAACACTTTTGTATGATTTGCTCAACCTCAAAGAAAACGTGATCTGATTCGCCTTCCGGTCTACCCTATTTATTTTTTTAAATGAAATAAGTAAGAAGAAGTAATTTCATCGTGACTGTAATGGAAAGAAAAATGTTCCTAACTTGAAATTTTGATAAAGAAAGCATTTAAAATTTTTTAAGTAAAAAACTTAAAATTGCTGTTTTCTCTCGCTTTGTATTTTGCGCATTTCATCTCAATTAAAATGAAACTGCTTTTTTTAATTTGTATCTATAGTACGGATTTTTCCCCATATTTTCCTGAAACTATACATAACAAATTTCTGCTTTAATTTTATGATAACTTAAGTACTTTTTTTAAAAAAAACTAGGTTTTTTTGAAGGTTTTTTTGGATTTTTCGTGTTTTTTTCCTCATTACTTCAGTTTTTATTTTTTTTTCTCAAAAACTATTTGACTTATAAAACAATCAAAGCATAAAAGTTTTGCTCCATGAGTAATTAATGAATAAAAAAAATTTTGAGACTTTACGCCATATTTTGAAATAGAAGATGCATTTTTTAAAATTGCTAAATTTCGTTTTAAAAATTAAAATTTTCAAATTATATTTCTTACGAATTTATATTTAATCAGAGAAAATCAAAAAGATACCTGGATATGCTAATTTTGGCGTAAAAAATCTAAACTTTAAAACAAAAGTATCAGATCTCGGGAGTAAGTTGCAGTAAAGACAACGTTTTCTGCTATTTATTTCAGAACGGAATTCAAAACATTTGAAATGTTATGGATTTTGAAATTTGAATCTGGCATTTTGTCCATAAATTATATCTACACACTCTCAGAAACGCATGCTCAAACCTCACGAAACTTTCGTCGTATTTGTCGAAATGGCATCATGAAAAATGCCCCGACTAAACCTTTCGTTAAATTGGCGAAATTTGTGCATTGAGTTACTCACGTGATCGCGCGAGGAAAGAATCGTTGTAAATGACGAAATTTTCTTGATGATTGAAGAATCGTCAAAAGTGAGAGCTCCATTTCTGAGAGTGCATGTAGGTTTTTTTTTTCTTCTATTCATTACGTTTTTTTCTACCTCTCCTTATTTGGCGTCATGCGAAAACAAAAATGTATTGTACAGAAATTCTGTAATTCTATATTGTGTTTCAAGCTTATCAGGGTGAAAGCTTTTATTTCCGCCTGCATGTGTTAGCATTTACTTTTTTATTACATATATATTTACATTTATAATTATTGTAATTTTATTTATATTTATTTATTTTGCAATTTTTTTGTTGGATTAATTTTTCCTCTGCTCTTCCTGTTTAGCTTTATTTTTGGATGCAAACGTTACTCAGCCTCTCATAATTCTCTTTCATATTATAATCTAATTTCGTCTTAAAAAATAGTATCGCTACTTTTACAAAAAAGGCAGTTTAAAGAGTTTATTTTGAACCCAGTGATACAATGACATGAAAGCGTGCTCTTTGAATCTTATTTAGAGATAGCATTGCAGCTACTTAAAACAAAATTTTAACAATTACTTCTTTCTTTCTTTTTACAAGTGTTCTGTTTCACTCTCCTTTTTCCATGTATTGCTTTGGATAAAATGTATTTATCAGAACAGATTTTAAGTTTTAGGGCAAAAAATCAGCCCTAAAAAGAAGTATAAGGTTTTCATTATAATCGGTATACATCATTTCTAAGTATAGCGTTATTTGGAAATTAAATTATTTACTTTATGTTAAATTTTAAAGAAAAGTTAAAGCTTATAGTTTGATAATTATTTTTAAAAAATACTTTTAAAATGAATTATTATGTTTATATTTTACGTTTAAGGTCTCTTAGGAGTATACTTTTGATTTTTTTCTACTACTTTAAATTAAATTTTATATATCATAATGTGATCCGTTTGTGAAAAATCCCTAATTTAATAAGTTAAACTACTTCATTTATTTTTCATTATCATGTACATGTCATTCAAACTTTCTTAAACTGAACTTAAACTGTCTTCAGTAACTTTGAATAACGTTGATAGCAATTTAAAGCTCATGGGAATGACATAATATAACATTCTTCATTAGTTTCGCGAAAAAGTTTTTTACTCTAATAAACTAATCGCGTTGCTCTTTCTTAGAAGCTTTATATAGATATGTTCCTTAATTAAGCATGAGTGCTCAAGTAGATTTTTTTAATCAAACTACCTGTTATTTTAATGACAGAGGTGAAATTACCTTATCTTTTCATCTAAACCTGATGGAACCTTGGCAATTAATTAAATTCATATTAACTTGAGCTTTTAATATTTTCCGTGCGTTTTTTTATCTTTTAGTTGTATTTTACCCTCAATTAAATAACATTGTGTTTGCTTCATCTTTTCATCCATTTATTTATTTATTTGTTTATTTATTTCGCTGTTGTAGTTGTTCCTCGATAAAATGCGAAAAATATAAATTCCCCCAGCCTGAACTCGAAATATTTTTTTTTTGTTGCATATTTTATTGAAGAAAAGCTAGACATAACTCGTGTCATTTGGCAAGCATTGTTTGAATGAAAAAAAATAAATTAAACAAAAAAATAGGAACAAGTATCTTTATAAAAAACGAACGTACTTAGTGAATAAATGTTTTAAAGCTCAGTTATAAATTTTATCCAATTGTGTAAAATAATTTCGTAATTTAAGATTTTCAAAGTTCCAATCGGTCACTGACTAAATCATCCACATCTACCATCAATGAAAGAAAACTACCTGTATAAAGGTAAGCAATACTTCAGGTTTATGAAGAAAAATGAGGACAATTTTCTTTAACTAAATATATCACACAGGAGATAATTTTCACTAGTTAAAAAAAAGTTTAAAAATGAAAGAACTAAATTAAGATGCTTTTCAAACAATAATTACAATTAATGTAAATTATGGCTTTTTCTAGAGTCAGCGAGTTTGAAAGCTCATTATAAGAAAATCCTAATTTCTGAATTTGTATTAATAATAATAATAAACATCCTCAATATAAAATTACTACCCATTTTCTTTTTATTTCCAATATTTACTACTGTCCAGACAAGTTCTCTTATTGTTTTGATTTGTTGCTCTTACTTGTGAATGTAATCCCGCAGTGTATCAATCGGTTAAGCTCGGTTCTCACGTGAACAGCACTGGCCGGGGTAAGGAGGTTGGGAGGGTGACCACCTCTCGCGACCGGTTGATCTAGGACCGTGTACGCTACACTGTTAAAAATTTCCGTAAGAAAATAGTAATATAACCATTTATTTGATTGTTATTTTACCATATTTAATTTCAACAGTTGAATAACCATTATAAAGATGGTACTCAAACCGCTGATTGTGAAAAAAATTTTTTATTCTCTGCGCTACTAGGTCTCGTAGTCAATAAGAATCGGGCGTCCATCTTGGTTGTGGAACCTTACCGGTCGTACGATGCTGTTAAAATATGAATAAAGATTTATCAGTTCAAATCTGCATGTGTATATAAAAAAGAAGGAAAAAAAGTGGCTTAAGCAGTGGTTACTAAATAGAAACACATACACACTTTAAATCAAAAACTGGAGACATCGTATTCCCGAACTGTTTGCGAGTGAGCGACCCATAGTTTGAGCTGCTGATGCTTGTTTGTATTTTAATTTTTGCAGCAAATGAAATGATTTTCGTCAATATACAGTAAATTTAGACCAAAAATTTCTTTAGATCGAATCAAACACTGTAATCTCAATTTTAATGCAGTTTTCCTGTTGGAAACGAAGATTTATTGATAAATAGACGGCCGCTATGAGTGGTGTAGATGGCCGAATGATTAGAGCGCAATGTTGGTATACCATACACCCGAGGTTCGATTCCCGCACGCTTGATTTACGGTTTCTATGCCTCGAAGGTTCTACACCTCGAAATGGTTCAAACTTTTGTGTTTACGGCTTTTTAACCAAGCTGATTGGAAATAGTTTAGGTTCCGAAAAGATAGAAAAATTTTCCAAAACCGTAAATTAAACGGTGAGTTAGATGGACAGACGGCTGTCGGCTGTTTAACCCTCTAATGCCCAAGTTTTGTTGAGTTGGGAATTGAAGGGTTAATCCCCTACGCCTTCCATTCTGGTGACAGGTATGGGCGAGACCACGGATTGGCGAAACCTTTGGTTAACCTAATTGGCTCTTAATAATTCAGTAACTCCACCTCCGTATTAACGGATTGGCGGTTTCTACTGCGTCAGTAAAAGTACCAACCAGTGAACACGAGGATGAGTTAACCCTGTAATACCCATTTTTTTATCGTCGTCCGCCTTGAGGCGGAGTTGGGCATTAGAGGGTTAACCGTAATTTCATGATGAAATTTCTAACAATGTAATAGGAGCTTCTGCATGTAAAGTTCGTCGTGACCGCAATGTCCTCAAGTTTGAAATAATACCTCTGGAAGGTGCCAACCTGGAGGATGACGGTGTCTCATCTGAGAACTGGTTCAAAACTAGGAGACCTCTCAGTGCAGAAATCGGACTTTCACCAAAAGGGGGCCCAGTTAAAAAATGAAAGTCAGGAAAGTGGTAATTCAGATAGTTATGAATTCCCGCTTTCCTGTCGTTCGTACTTAGAAACCAAAGGGTTTACAAGTTAGGGACGGTTAATACCTGGGCCTTGACGACACAAAAATTTGAAAGGACTGATTTGCAAAACTTTGAAAAAATAATATGCGTTGGAAATCGTTGCATTCCGTTAAATAAGTTGTAAACATCCTATTTTTTGCAGTATTAATTGCAATAGTACGGACTACTTTTATCAGAAACAAACGCAGTTGTAAATCGAGTGTCTTTTCGTTTTATCGTATTTCGTAAGTATCCTATTCTTCTACAGAACTAGCTTACACACAAACACATAACAGCACAAGACAGCATGGAACTCAAGTAATAAATGCACAAAGAATATCAAAACCAACCTAACAATGAAATTCAAATATCTTAATTAGTGTTTCATAAGTTAAAATTTAATGATTTTTATTATTTTTTGCATTTTCAATGCATTTTTACCGTATTTGCAAATTTAATTATTTTATTAAACTTAATTTTACAACGAAACTCAATTACCAGTTTACTTTCATTGCATTACTTGTTAATTACAATTTTTAGAGACAAAAAAAAAAAAAAAAAAAAACATCAGAAACGAACACGCGAAATCTTTTTTAAAACTCTCATGACATTCAAAAATATTTTAAATAAGCATAATTCCTGTTAAAGTGATACGAGTTTGACATGTGTTTAACAAAACTATGTTGTTTAATCTACATAAAATTGTATTTATAAGAGGCATAAATATTTATGTAGACAATTAATATACATACATATATGTATGTAATAACGATTTCGGATTATGACTATTTATTTCAGCTAAAATACCAATTCTAGCAAAAGTTTTTGAATCAATTTGTATGGAAATAATATTCGCGAGAAAATTAAAGTATTGAATTTTTTATAAATACATCTCGAACGCAAATTTGTTCAGTACTTTCGTAAGAGATACCAAAGTAAAACTATCTCATAAAATAATGTGATTGAAAAGAATTCGAAAAAGGCAGTTAAATGTAATTTTGTGGCAGTTAAATGTAAGAATATTGTATATATGGATGCACATTAAATTGTAGTTAGAAGAGGGAATATTTAGAGAAATATTTATTTCAAAACTATTTTACGTGGAGGTAATCTAAAAATCGCATTTGCAAACTGTTTATTCGGGAACTTTATAACTTGCGTCATTTGTTTAAGTTTAAGTAGTTTACATTTATAATTGAAAGTAAATAGTACCCCAAAAAATTGGTACACTCACGGGTAACTTTACTGATAAGGGCCGCAGGCTTTTTAGGTAGACCTGATCATCCTAGAAATATACTGGCTGTCACTGTACAAAATTCAAGTTCAACCTTTCACCAAAAAAAATGGTGAAATTTAGCGGATCCAATATTTTGTACTAAAGTTGAACCATTATAATGGTTCCTAGTTTCACATTCATGGTAAAACTAAGTGAAACTACACCATCATAATGGTTCAACTTTGTACCAAATGTTGGTTGAAGCCAAATTTTTCCATTTTTTCCCTTTTTTTGGTGAAAGGTTGAACTAGAATTTTTTAGTGTATTTAATATGGTTTAAGGGGGGAAATACGTGTAAAACGGCGTATTAAGAGCAATTTTCATGATTTTTTTTAACGTATAAAAAATAAATATATTTTATTATAAATATATTTTGAGGTTATTTTATAGATATATTGAAAAACATTTACTGAAATTTTCAAACATTTTTCTGTTGCTGTTGTTCTTCTCTTACAATAAAAAAGTAAAAAGTGATATATGTTGATAATTCTAGTTCAACTAAAGCGTCTATATATAAAGAAAATGTGTGCTAAATTTGAGAAGGATTGATCAAAAACTCTGCGAGCTAAAGTGTACGCAAATTCGAAAAAAGTAGTTTCCAGAAAAACGCGTTTAAAAAAAAGAGTCTATCCGAGGTCTCAGTTGTTAAAAGAAATTAAAGGACATCTGTTAACGTTCTCTAATATCCTTCAGGTCATTCATGAGGGACTACCTGCTCAACTGCTCCAAAAGGGCGCTCGCTCAAATGCTTATAACTTTCGAATGACTTGGAATTTTGCTTTGAAATTTTCAGGGTGTATTATTGAATAGTTTTAGAATCGATTTATGAAGAAAAAAAATTTAATTTTTTGAGTCCTTGACACGTATCCCCCCCCCCCCTTCCGACTGGATAAAAAAGGGCGCAAGGTGCAAAATGGTGAGTTGCAAGGGTTACATCCGTTTTCAAAGTAAGTAGTACGTTTGCCGTACTAAGGATAAAATCTGCTTTCCTAGCTTTCAAAAATTCTGGCCAACAAGTAACATTCAAGGTTCTGTTGTATATTTGTAACATACAGTATACTCTACATGCAAAGTAAAAAATAAATGCGCATTTACATCATTTTTCTTCATTTGAAATTTATGCAGACTTAAGTAACCATCTAGTAATTTTAGGTTCTTTAAATTAACAGCTATCTTGCAGGAAGACGTAATAGGGTATATTTACATACGAAACATCATACATACGTCTGTTTTCAATGGAGAAAACTAATAACTATGCTCTTTACGTTAATATAAATGCTTAAAGTCTGAGTGTAAGTCGTTATAGTAAACAAAATATGAAAAGAGCTTTTTATTAGGTCAACGCAGAGTCGAATTATGAGTGGATGAAACTTGACTCATAATTTTTGAAATTGCTTTGGGATTATAACAACCAAGAGAATTGAAATAATTAATATATATCAGGTGTTAAATATAAAAAAATGTAGGAATAATAATGCACGGCATAATAATAATTTTATGCTTACTTTAACCAAGTATAGGTAGAAATATCTTTGCTAGAAAAATAAAGGGAACAATTTATTCCAGGGAAACAGCGTTAGAAAGGAATTTCTGATCCATGAGGACAACACACAGCCAATAGAAAGAAGCGAATACGTAACCATATAAAAAGAAAAATAGCAACTGCTAAGTACTATGAAGCGCCAACGTTATTGCTTCTGAGAGAAGTTTTATGGCACACCGAGCATTAATATTTTCTATTTAGGCCTCTTATCTGAAGTCATATGCAGTTTTAATGTTTAAACTCATGGAAAGTAAATGCATAATGTTTAAATGATATCAACCAAGAGAAATTCTGATGCGAAAATAATTTTTGATATTACTAATTGTAAGATATTTTGTTGCGCGTAAATTGAGTTGTAGTGAGTAAATGTGTTACAATGGATATCAAGTTTGTTCACACTTAAGCGTGGAAAAAATAAATATGTGTGTGTGGTGGTTTGTGTGCTTAAAGAATATCAGCAAAAAAAAAAAAAAAAAGGCGAGAAAACTCCGAAAAAGTTTAAACACACCCCTATAATACTTGAAATGGTTTCGTTGTTTAAAAGTTGTGCAAAAGCTATACTATGAAAAACTTATAGAAGTTTTAAATTTTAAATAACTTCTTCTAGTTAAAATCATTTCTTAAAATTCAGGAATAAAATATTTTATTGTTTTTACCCATCTTATTTCTTGTAAACTTGCTTATTTTAGTTCACTTACACAAAGTAATATAAAAATTTAGTTTATCATTTACATTTATAATGTTAGGTTCCGATACAAGTTTCTTTCATACTTGGCAAAATTACAAAAAAAGTGAAAATCAGGTATTTATGATTAAAAATTACTATTAATTTATGTTTAAAAAATTTTAGGAACCGTAGATATATGTATATGTTCTTAATATAAAAGTTAAAGAGAAATATTTATTAACACTTTGTGTACCGCTGCCCTGTAAATTGATGAACCTAAGTAGTTAGCTTATGTTTCGTTTCTAGATCTTGTGATGCAAATAACTGGCCACATAATTCTGACAATCAAAACACGTAACAAATACATAAGCACGTCACAAATTTTTAAGCTGTATTTTCGTTAAGAAAACAATGCTTACTTGAATTTTCTTTGCATATTAACTCCGCTTAGGAGAACTGCACAAAGTATAGCTTAGATGTTTTATCAGAAATGTACTTCAAATTCTCGTACAACCGTGTCAACAAAGTTGTACAAAATATTACATACTTTCAATGCTACCGTAAAACTTCAAGTTTTTTCCCTCACCATAATGCACAGTCATATATCATTTTCCTATTCTAAGTTCTACTTTTAGCGTATAGCCTTAGATTTACAAAGAACAGATGATAAAAATGATACATCTTTCTATTTCTAGTCGTGTATATTATAAAGATATAACAATTTTTCAGTTCTAAAGCAAGATACCCTTTTGATTTGCCTACTTTAATGACAAAGTAAAAAATAAAATTAAGCATGAAACAAGGCTTAATGTATTGCAAAAATATCGTTGAAAATAAGGAAAAGTCAAAAATAAGTGAAGTAATTAAAAATGAAGATTTAAAAGTGGAAAAAATGAAAGTAGAGCTTTGAGATGCGGAAAATGTGTGTCTGTCGGTCTGTCCCCCTCCTCCCCCTAATAACTTTGGAGGGAATGGTCCGATTCGAGAGATTGTTTTTGCATTCGCAAGATCTCGGCGAGGACATCTCATTTCTGTATTTTTTATTCGAACAATTTTTCGTTCAATTTTGAATAGTTCAAAAACTCTTAACATTACCGGTATTCGGGAAATATGAAGCAGATTTTATAATCCCTAGACATAAAATCCAAGTGCCTTTAAACAAGCTTATTTGAAGGATTTCTAGACGTGAAATATTTTTTGATTTAAACAACTTTTGCTCTATTTTGAACAGTTAAAAAAAAAAATATCATTCGCGCCTACGGGGAAATTTCAATCCTATACAAATCCTGATAAAACTAACGGATTTGCTGGAAACAAACTTTATAGAAAGGATTTTAATGCGGTGGAACATGTACAGACACAAAGCTCAAACAGAACTAAATGAGCCTATTTCCCTAAGAAATAATTTGATCCGGATTTTTAATGATATTTCTGAATGAATGAGTGAGAGAATGAATGATTAAATGAGTGACGATATGAAAGAATATGTATTAACCGTTGAAAAAGGTATATTGGAAGTAATTAAGAACTAAAGCTAAAAGAGAAAGAGAGAGCTAGCTAGATTTTAAATTTGAAGTTGGGGGCTATACAGGAAAGTGGGCTAGTATAGTTCTCGACAGAACTTCTTGTTAATTATCTATCAACGTGTGTGCATTTGCTTTACTTGGCATAAAAACGCAAAAGAAGGTATACTGTTAAAACTCCTAACAAAGTAATGCGATCGAAAGTGTTATTTACCATTTGAGACCACATCAGTACTCTTACATTAATTCGATTCAGACCGAACCTATTCTGAGGCAATTCAAAAAGAGAAAGAAACGTAAAATTGTATTAGTTGAAGAAATAATTGCATTTCTGCTTTACGATTGAAATTTCAATTTAGACCCACCTAGCATTTAAAAAACACTGTCAACGTTAATTGCATAAGATTTTAGTAGCAATTAACGTTTTTCGAGAGTTAATTTAACAATGTTTGATCTTTTAAGGAAATCTTTAATTACTCATGATTTGTCTGAAAAACATACTCTATAAGCATATATTTATTTATTAATATAATTGCACAAATTCAAAACAGCCTTTGTGAAACAAAGCATCAGAAGCTATCATTGTAATTTGTACTATACATCTTAGCTGACTAACTAGTAAAAATTCGATACTTATTTTAAAATGTGGAGAGAGAAAACATTTCTAATTAGCGTTTTAAATAAAATCTCACATCTTAGTTTAACTGAAATAAAGTTGTGTGATCTAGTAAAAGTTGCTTGTTTAATAAGTAAAACTAAGACTAAATATCTATAAATGTGGACGGAGAAACAAATTCTACCCTTTACCCTCTCTGCAATTCTTAAACTACAAGTTAGAAGCTGTTTGCTACGATTTGAAGTTGAAACTCAAACGGCTCGCTCACTACTTGAACAGAATATAAAATATATCGCGAGGAGTATAGGCCAGCAAAATAGTTCGTTAATGCGAACCCCACTGAGGGCGCAACTATCGATTTTCGGCGATATATTAAAAGAGGTTGTATATGTCGTGCAACTTTTGGTTTTTCAACTAAGTATTTTTCCAGCGCTGCTGTTAACACTTTACCGACCGCTAGCGGTTCAACAGCATACGCACGTCCAAACACCGCTCAGCCGTAGATTCTCCCTGGAAAAGTAACGCACTTAACGCAAGTGAGCAATGTAACTCATTACTAATAATAAAATGCAGATGATATAGCAAATGGCAATTGTTTATCGCTATGGCTACCGATTGATAGGCTATTTTTAGGTAGCCCCGAGAATAAAGCGATTAATAGGCTACCGGACGGAAGGCTTTGGTGATAAAAAGCCGATTAATAGGAGATCGGTCGGAAAAGCATTGGGAACAAAAAGCCGATTAATTGAAAGCCGGTCGGTAAAGTGTTAAGTATATATGTGTGTGTGTATATGGTTATAGTTGTACAGTTAAAAATTTTGGTTTATGTGTAATCTGTTTAGTCTTGATGTTGTAATGTCTGGGAATATATTTAAGCTCTAGATGCTTTAATATCTTTATGTAATATTACGTTTCGAAATGAAAATTTAACTTCAAACTCCGAAATATATATACGAAGATGAAGTTACTTGACTGACTGCATTAAAGAAAAGTAATATCGATAAATGTATAAGCACAAAACAATTTAACTGCATTAAAAAGTCAGTATTGATGCATTGCTTCAGGAAATTCGTATTTTTGAAAAGGAAAAAAAATCCGATGACATCGTCAGTCTAATAATTTAAGGTATCAATCACATCGGACTTTCAAGCATTCTCAAAGGAAATTGTTGAGCAGAAAAAGATTTATTTTCACGTCTTTGTTTGGGATGTTTGCTTTACAGCTAAAAGTAAATCACTGAACAATCTGTCCATTGGGACCGAAGGTATTTAATCTACGAAACCTATAAATCTGAAGAATGCTTCATAAGATTTCGCTTTCTACCTTGAACTAAAATTTCCAAGTTAGCTATGAGTGCACCAGTAGTGGTCATCTATTAAACAAGACGTAGCACAAAAAAATAGCTTCCTAATAATATAAGATTTCTTTCCAGCAATAAACCAACTACGTTGTATGTTATTTGTAATGACCTATTTTTTGTAAAAGTAATCTGTTTCTTGTAAAAAACGTCAGATGAAAGAGAAAAATACAACTACAAAAAATTATCACTTTTTCTTTTATTTCGTTTTAAGAAACGTGAGTTTTTAATGCTTTACACTGTTAAAAATTTCCATTAGAAAATAGTAAAATAACCATTTATTTGATTGTTATTTTACCATATTTAATTACGACAGTTAAATCACCATTAACAAGAGGCTACTCAAACTACTGATTGTGAAAAAGAAATCGTTTATTCTCTGTTTATCCTAAAGAACGTTTAAATAACCGTAATTTTAAAACGCTCAATAAGAATCAGACGTCCATCCTGGTTGCGAAACCTTACCGGTCGTACGTTGGTGTTAAAACATAAATAAAGATTTATCAGTTCAAATATGTATGTGTATATAAAAAAAGAAGAAAAAAAAAGTGGCTTAAGCAGTGGTTACTAAATAGAAACACATACACACGTAAATCAAAAATGGGAGACATCGGATTCCCGAATTGTTTGCGAATGAGCGCACCCATAATTTGAGCTGCTGAAGCTTGTTTGTATTTTAATTTTTGCAGCAAATAAAATGATTTTCGTCAATATACTGTAAATTTAGACCAAAAATTACTTAAGATCCGATAAAAAACTGAAATATCAATTTTAATGCAGTTTGCCTCTTAAAAAAGAAGATTCATTGATAAATAAATGGCCATTTGGCGTGGTTTTGATGGCCGAATGGATTGAGCGCATGGTTGTTATATCATACACCGCGGGTTCGATTCCTGCACTCTTCGTTTACGGTTTTTATGATTCGAAGATTAAAAGCCTCTAAATGGTTCAAAAACGGTAAAAATGTTCTTTTGTAACCATTTTTAAATGGGTATAAAACCGTAAAATTTTGTATTTACGTGTTTTTAACCAAGCTGATTGGAAATGGTTAAATGGTTTAGGTCTCGTAAAGATAGAAAAATGTTCCAAACCGTAAATTTAACGGTGAATAAGATGGACAGACTGCTGTCGGTTATTTAACCGTAATTTCATGATGAAATTTCTAACAGTGTATGCTCGTCGAACAACGAAAAATACTTCAACAAAATAAAATTATTTCATGAAGCAGAAGCAAATGTATAAGAGCATTTAAAAATAATTTTGTTTCTAGACAAATACTATCGTTTTATGTATAGATTACTGAGTAGTAATTAAAGATGAATACGGCTACAAGAACAGAACGGCGTGTGGTATATTTAGAAAGTTAATGAACATCTGACAGAAAACTTGAGTTACGAAAAGCGTCAAAATTGTAAAATTAAAACTCGTAAGTGCTTTATAGACAAATACTTGTATCTACTTCTTCGAACTTCAAGTTGATTGCAACTTTAGCAACGTAATAGATGTTCAATGAGAATAATTTGGAACTAAATGAAGTACTCGTATTTAAAAAGTAAAATATGCAATCTTACTACAAACAAAAAAATTTGTTTTTTTTTTTAACAAAATATTTTATGTATGCAAAAATATTGTATAATTTATTTACGTAACAGTACCTTTTGACCATAACACCGAGCTGACTAAACCTTTTTTGTAAACGCGGAAAAATACACATTTCCACACTTCAAGCAACAGTCTATGAATATTTTCTCTCCCTGTATTTTTAAGGTGCAGTATTTGTTACTGAAACTAGCATATTACCTGCCTATCAAAAAGAATGTATTGTTACTGAAGTAATACAAAAATTAGCATCTATCTACCTGTATTTTATTTATGCATCTGACAGATTAGCGCGTCTAACGGAGGGTTAATCTAATTATCCAAATAGTAAATATTTAGAAAAAATTGGCAGTTGCGTAAGAAATTATGAAAGTATACTTGAATTAACTTTTACCAAAGACACAGCCTGGAATGTAGAGCATCAAACACAAAATGTACTAAGATCACCACATTTATTAAGAACAACTAAAGACCCACACTCCCCGTCAACTATCTACTAAAACCTTTCAGGGGCCGGCTCTAGAGCTGAAAAATCCCTCCAGAGCAGATAATTTCATTTTGTCGATTCAGAATGAACAGGCATTGGCCTTTTTTTCAACTCACCTCTTCAACTTCCCGTTCTGGCCCCATCTGAGAGGTCTCGAGTCACTCCCTTTCCGCTCTGGAGTCGGGTTGATTCTTTCTTTCTTTCTTTCTTTCTTTTCTTCTTGAGCTTTATGCTCTATGATTTGTTAAGGCTTGCGAGCTGAGCGCCTTGCCTTGTCGGGTTGATTACGACGTACGTGGAAACCTCTGGCTGGGCTACAGTTACCGTTACTTTTAGGACCTAACCAGATTCGCTGTCGCCATGGAGGAATTAGAAACTATAGTGGGACGATTCTAAGGCACGGTTCCACACACCTGGTGTCAGTTTGGGACAAGCTTTTCAGGTAAATCAAGCTGAGTCTTTTCAAAGAATGAGAGCAACAATGATCAATTAGAAAAAAATTAATCAATGAAATATTTTTATAGCAACTGCATTTAAACTTTTTAGTTCATTTTTTTGAAATGATGAATGAAAGCTTGAGCTCAACATTTTTTTCTCTCGAAGATATTACTTCTTTCATGGGCCTCAGTGGCCGAGTGGTCTTAGAACCAGTTTCCGCTGCCTGCCTGCGCGGAGTGAAAGAAGCGTGGGTTCGATTCCCACTTCCCCTTGTGGGTATTTCCTTCTCTGTAGTGTAATATGCTATTGTGCTGTCCTGTTCTATCTGTCATATTGGACGAAAGTTTGAGGCACATATTTGAGAATAGCAACTAAACTCGAAAAAAAATGGGGCCTGAAATGGTCGTTTATAAACAAACTTCTTTCTAATTTTATTCCGATAATAACGTTAGAAGATTAAACATTTGTCTATTTACATGTAGGTTACTCACAAATGAAGGGTCCGCTGGAAAAACGACCTATATCACATACTACTTTTTGAACTCTGCTTTATGTTTTATTATAAATGAATATAAATTATGTATTATAAATTTGAATTTGGGCGTTACGGAAAAGTAGGCTCGTATAGTTAAAATTAACATTTATGTTATAAAATAATTGAATAAAACATAAAGCAAAAATTTCAAAACGTAGTATGTGACTTAGGTCGTTTTTCCAGTGGACCCATCAAATGTATTAACAGCATGATTTGGCTTTTTTTAAAAAATTTAATTACATTTTTTTTCTTTTTTTTCCCCGCAGTGGACCAATTGGTCGAAGTCAGTGTTTAAAATGAAATAAACAATTGAAAATTAAACCTGCTATAGCAGAGAAATATATGCATAACTTTTCTTAATTTTCCTCACGAATTCAAATTTAGTTTACTTAAAAACATTTTTACTATATTTTTTTTCTCTTTTTTTCTTCTTTGATCTCCAAATACGGTATGTACATTTTTCCGACAAATTGAACAGCCATAGATACCTAATGGGGAAAGCAATGTAAACAAGAGAAGAAATTCCTTACTATATATTAGGTTTAAGTGATAGTAAATAAACTAATTCATTCGTCATAATGTTGCCAAGTGGGATATTCCTAATTGATTAAGATTAACAATAATTACACATTTATATTAAGAAATTTATAATTATTAAATAGACGGGAAATTAGTGTCTATAATATTTATGATTTTATTTACGGTAAATAAAAAAAATGATTTTTTTCCCTCAAGTACCATAATTAAAAATTACGAATTCTATGAATATTTTGTAGTAGTTGTAAATCAGAAGAGAAAATATCATAATGGCTTCAATGTTAAAAAACTGAATATGTATTTTTTTTTTTACCGGGATTAATTTTTATTTGACATTCTAATGAAAACAAATGTTTGCTCACAGCTTAAATCAAAAATTTTCCAGAAAAAGCATAGTCATATTTCCGATATTGCATTGCTCGCTGTATGAAGTGTATGTATTAATATATTTAAAACGCTGAAAATTGCTCTAATGCTCGTTTTTATTTGAGCCGTTTATTTAAAAAGTGGGACAAGTCAATTTTTTGTTATTGCGAGATAATTAAAGGCTTGCACTTCAATATAGGTATAGTTACAAGACAAACTTACATCTAATAATAATAATTAAACTTTGTGCAAGTAAACAATAATAGAAATATAATTTCACGTTAATTTAAAGCACAAATGAGCATTAAAACGCAGACATATGTTTCGGGATTGCTTGGAATCCCTTTTTCAATGCGACAGGGAGTTCTAGATGCGAAACATCCAAATGAAGCAGACAAAACAACAAAAACAAAGCTTATATAGCCTAAGAGTTAACTGTAAACCAATGAGAATGAAGGCAGTGTGAAGTGGAAGTAGAAGTAGCAGGGAAAGCACCAATAAGAGAGCAACAAACGAATCCAGTTAAAAGTTCAGGAAGTAAAAAGGAATATCAATAAAAACAAAGCAAAAAAGACGACAACATGCATAAAAATGTGAAAATACATGAAAATTGCAAAAATAATAAAATAAAATACAAAGAATAAAATAGAAATAAAATAAGTACAGAAAATACCAAAACAAAAATCAAAACAAAGTACCCATGTAAAGGAGGGGGAGAGGGGGAGGGAGGAAAAAAAAACCAAATTAAAGGAACCTATTCCAGACCTGTGAAAATACATGAAAATTGCAAAAATAATAAAATAAAATACAAAGAATAAAATAGAAATAAAATAAGTACAGGAAATACTAAAACAAAAAGCGAAACAAAGTACACATGTAAAGGAGGGGGGGGGGGAGAAAAAATTACAAAATAGACACAAAAAAGGAAAACTAACAAGAAAACCAGGAAAGAACAACAAATTAAAGGAACTTATGCCAGACCTGTGAAAAATAAGGAGTTGAGGAAGAATCATTAACCAAATTAGAACTATTCTTGTTAATATGATAAGCTTCCCAAAAGTCAAGCTCTAAAGGGGAAGAACATTTTTGAATAATTTTCCCAGAATTGAAATCAAAAGAGTGGTTGAAATTCCAACAATGTTGAGCAATGCTAGACTTATTTAACTCTTGCTTTCGTACATAACATTTATGCTCATTTAACCGAATTTTCAGAGCACGTTTTGTCTGTCCAATGTAAGAAAGGCCGCAACGGCAACTAATTTGGTAAATACCCCAAGTGTTAAGTTGATCGACAGGATCTTTAAGAGAAGAGTAGGAAAGTTTGTTGCTAGGAGCAAAAACAACTTGAAATTGAAACCTTTTTAGGATTTTAGCAACACGAAAACTGACAGAATGAAAGAATGGTAACACATCCAAATTCTTTCTAGAAACCACATGATTGGGACCAGAAGTTTTTTTAGAAAGTTTGTTATGAATATAATCAATTAAAGAGTGAGAAAATCCTCTATCCACAGCTACAGCTATCAGATAGTTGAGTTCAATCTTGAGAAGCTCAGGAGAAGAGCAAATATTAATAGCACGATGGACAAGAGCATTAAAAGCTGAATATTTTTGGTTGGGAGGATGAGACGATAGTATATGAGGAGGTAAAGAAACAGCGAAAGGTTTACGATAGACAGAAGTAGTGAAACCAGACTCACTCCTAGAAATCAAAACATCAAGAAACGCGAGGCTACTATTAAGTTCTTTCTCACAAGAAAACTGGATATTAGGATCAATGGAGTTCATAATAGAAAGAGCATCATCAATACCTAACAAGTTATTGTCCGTTAAGACAAAACAATCATCCACATAACGAACATAAAATTGAAATTGCAATTTCTGGAATAGTTTTTCCTCAAAATAATGCATAAAGAAATCACTTAAATTAGGACTAAGAGGACTTCCCATAGCCAGGACATCAACCATAGCTTATAGAATTTACCATTAAATACAAAAGTGCTCTGCTGCAAGCACACACGAGTAAGAAAAACTAATTCCTCAATTTCCACAGCAGTAAAATGAAATTCAGAAAGCCTTTTCCTGAGGCAAGTCAAAGCGCCATCAACAGGAACATTAGTAAACAAAGAATTAACATCAAAAGAGGCCATAACCGAATTGTTCGGAACGAAGTTATGAAGTTTCTTAACAAAATCGGTGGAATTTTTAACAGTGAAAACATTCCGACTCCTAAGTGGAGAAAATACAGAAACTAAATATTTGGAAAGTTTATATGAAGCAGTGCCAATATTGGAAACAATTGGTCTGAAAGGAATACCTGCCTTGTGTACCTTCGGTAAAGCATAGAAACACGCACAATTAGCAACAGAAGGAATCACAGACCGTTTAGCAATCAAAGGAATAGAATGAACAGACTTAACAGCAGAAGAAATAGCTTTTAACTCCTTGTCGCTAGGATCTTTATAAATTTCAGAATAAGGACCAGAAGCAATTAAGTCATCAGTTTTTTCAACATAAGATGATTTATTAAGAACAACAATCTGACCACCCTTGTCAGCTTTGGTAATGACAAAATCAGAATTTGAGACTAAATTATTGACACAGCGTTTCACAGAATGGGTAAAACCAATATTAGGAACTTTTGAATTGAAATCAACATTGGAAGCAATAAGATGCCGAACCGACTCTTTTTGAGTGGAAGTTAAAGCACTAAATTTGAAAGCTTTTTCAACCGGAGCAATAAGTTCAGAAAAAGAAGGCTTTTTAGCCAAAGCAAAATTGTTATTACATTTCAAAGCATTAATTTCATTACTATTCAAAGGAAATTTCGAAAGATTTACAACCGTGTTCCTATTAACAAGAGGCAAATCAGCCGGAACAGGAACATTTGAATCGTTACACAACTTGGTAAATTTCTTATTTAAAGTAATTTTGTGACAGTCAGATGAATGAAGAGCTCTTGCCCATGACATTCTATCAATAGAATCAAAATTGAAATTAGAATTAGATACAGAAAGATGTAAATCATAAAGTTCACGTTCTATGAACGAAATTTTTTTCCTAGTTTCCTGGATAGAAGCTCTAAGTAAAGCTAATTTGGAACGAAAAATTACCTTATCAACCCTAACAGAACGCGGTAAATTACACTTCAAAGTGATAAACTTAGGAATCCCAAATATTAGGATTGTGTTTATTTTTTTCACCATGAATTGTTTCAAGATAAAAAGATTGTAATAAGTTGTATCTATAACTCCCACTATGTTCTTTTTTGTCCCGCAGTGGACCAGTCAGTAGAAGCTCGGTTCCCACAGTACACCGAAAGTGAAGCAACATATACTAAGGTCAGTGTTTGGGAGGGTGACAGCCTCTCGCGGCTGGTTGTTGTGGTCCGTGTACGCTGAAGGGAGCTGCTGCACGTTAAATAGGTCGTGCCTCTAATGTTCTCCAAGTGAAGCGATACCTCTATGGGTGCCACGGTCCTTTCCTTCATATTTACATCGCTTTAATGTAATTAATTCTCCAGTATGTGTTTGCAGTCAACCGGGTACGCCAGATCATTACATTTTCAAGTGTCCTTTGACCAGTTCCTTCCATTGCAGATATGATTCCAATAGCACTTTATCTCAAAACATCATCCATATTTTATCTCATCCAGTAACTCGAAAGAACTTGCATGCAGTTATGTTCCTCCTAAACACTCATGGAGATGACTTTCAGCTCCCTTCGTAATAATTTCAATAGGACTTTCATTTGCAGCTCTGAAATCTTTCTTATTTAATTGCTCATCATATTTATGTCATTTTTTATTATTATTGTTGCTGTTTGCTATTTACTGTGTGTGTGTGTGTTTTTTTTTTTTTTTTTTTTTTAAGTTTGTACTCTATTTTCTATTTTTTCAAAATTTGTATAAGTAACATCACATGATCTGTGACACCCAGTGGGCATCGCTCAAAATGTCTTTCTTTTCTGTTATTTTTCTGTTCTTTCCTCTCAATCACCACATCCGGTTAAACCCTCGTCAGGGTAGGTACGGTGGTGATTGATGAGGTATAAATAAATAAATAAAATGGGTGCCAATCCCAGGTGACGGTCTCTCATCTGGGAGCTGGTTCAAAAATTAAGAGACCATTCAAAGGGGCGGAAATTGGACTCCTGCCTATAAGGGCCCCGTTAGACTCAGGAGCAGCCTACCCGTTCTTCCTCGCTACGCGCGAAGGCTCGAGGACAACAACAACATGTTCTTTTGCAAAAATATACTTGCCCCACTTTCAAAATAAACATCACATTTTTAAATATACATTCATATTTTTGTCATACTTTTACATACATGTTCTAGTACTCTTTTTTTCATGTTTAATTTTATTTAGTAATTATTATTATACGTAAGTATTTTGTCATTTATTAAGCCTCAAAATTAAACGTTCTGATATGATGACTAATATTTTTTAAGGAACGGCGTTCTTCGATTTAAATAAAAGCGACGAAAATAAAATACGAAATGCCTGTTTTTAAGATTAAAAAGGAAAAACTAAATGAATTATTTCTCAAAACTGAACTATTAAAATGCATTGTAAAGCACATTAAAAGGAATTTTGAACTGGTATTAGAAATTTCAGTATTGTAAAATGGTTTTAAGATCATTAACTCATTTTCCAGTAATAAATATGCTACTTAACTGGATTTTTAATTACGTTCGACTCTACCGTTTTCATTTAAAGAAGCATACAACTTTAATTTAAAAAAAAAAATGTTATCTTAATGCAGCTGAACAGCCTTTCATTCTTGTACTAAGATGTAATTATGTTGGAATTTCAATGAATAATACACTTTGAAAGCATAATTATCGATTGAATAAAAACTTGATACTTTTCTTAGTATGAATTTCATTTTTACCTAAGTAAGTAATTAATTTTGAGAGAAGCAATGATCCTGTTTTTCTTCGTACATACCCTAATCTTTGGTAATTACTCAGTCAGATAATTAATCAAAGTTTATTTTTATTGCAGAAGTTGCAGTCACTTTCTTCAAGATTAATAATATCTTGTTTTATAACCTGTATGTACTCGGATTATAAATAACAGTAATCTAATCGAACTATCGTATTTTATTTTGTATTGTTTGAGCTTTTGCCAGTCACTAGACGACTTAAGCATGTAAGTTTCTGTCCTTTTGGAAAGGAATGAGGCTCTAATTTGAATGAGCTTGTAATTCATAAAAGCATCACTTTACAAAAATAAAAAAATCATCATAAATAAACTGACAAATGAAGATTGAAATCCGTAAGTCGTAACGATTTTTTTTCTTGGGGTGGGGTTTTTTCTTACGTCAGATGCAAAATATTTAGTTGCTTCGTTGGATAATATGGGTTATTCCAAAATGCTTAAACGAAAGGGAATTTTTTTGTTTTAAATGAATTTTTTTATGCCTAACTTGTTGGCTCAGAGATTACTGGATGGAACTTTTTCGACCTCCGTAGTCACTAAGGATGATGTTAAATATAATAAGAAATACGAGACGATATCCTTAAAATTAGCTTTAAAAGGGACCTTCTGAATCATGTTTATAATATGCACAGTTACGTTTTCGCCTGTGCCCTACTTAAAGTTACACGTAGTAGAGAAATTCACAAAATATACAATGGGTAGAAAACATCCTACTATAATATTTACTCAAGCCGTTCTTTGATGTGAGGGAAAATACGGCAAGATACTCTAAAACATGAGTTGAGAACATATATTTTAGATTTATTGTGTAATTGTGACATGTGTACTTTTGTTTCCTTTATAGTACTAAAACTTTTTCAGTATAAACTTCTAAACCGGACATTACGTAGAAAGACAACCGATTGTAATGAGACTAAAAATTAACCTGCACTAATAGACCTCCTTCTTTATCTGTGAAAAGCCACCAAATATCCCTCCCCCCCCCCCACCCCACCTAGCTTCAAATAAAAGTAAAGTGAAGCATTGACAATAATCCGATAATTAAGGGCATTAAAAATTACGTTGTATACTTTTCATAATTTATCTGGTGAAAAAATTAGTACATGCTGTCTTCTTCAACGAGCCTAGATTTATTCATCTTTTAGTTAGATGAAGTTTCTCTACGATGATATCTCCAATTAGTGTTTGCATTGAACTCCGTGACTTTAGGAATGAATTTCTGACGGATTATTCGCTATAGAGACGATATTATTTGTATTTCGTTAAGATGAATTAATAGAAGACAATCTTGTTTTTACGCTGTAAAACTTTTAGCCCGAAAACACATAAGAATTTTCGTGAAATCATTTATCCGAAGTCTGACGTAAAATTTCAGAGGCTTAAAAAAAGAAACTACAAAGACTTATAAAAAGAAAATCACAAAGGTCCTTTTACCCTTCAACCGCAGTCGGTTCTAGTCCTGGTACATGAAGTCGAAGGTTAGTCTGGCCAATGATGCTTCTATAGTCGGGAAGGCTGGTCGCCAATGGCTAGCAGGGTACTTGCCAAATTATAACGCCAATAATATATATTTAATGTACTTTGACCATTTTTAACTGATGGTCACAGATCTCAGGGTTTTCATTTTTACGAAACTTAAGGGGGTCGGCACCATGAGACAGTTTTTTTTTCCTCTGTGGTGTTTTTATTTGCAATTTTTGACTCATGTCATGTTATATAACTTCAGAAGAAATTTAATATTAAAAAAAATGGATTTTTAAACATAATTTGAAAATTTCAATTTTTAAAACGAAATTTAGCAATTTAAAAACAAAATCATTTTCTTTTCCACAAATTGGCCTGAAGTCTCAATTTTTTTTCATTGATTCATTACTCATAAAGCAAAACTTTTATGCTTTTAATTTTTTATAAGTCAAATACTTTTTAAGGAAAAAAATAGAAGCTGAAGTAACGCAGAAAAAACAGCAAAAAAAAAAAAAAAAACCTAAATTTTTTTTTAATTAGTAATTAAGTTATGAAATCATTCATAACTTAATTACTAATAAAAAAAGCGTCTTTTTTATGTATAGTTTCAGGAACACGTGGTTAAATTTGTATCTATAATGTGAAAACAATCCACATTATAGATACAAATTTAAAAAGCCTGATTTAAAAATTTAACTGAGATAAAATGCGCAAAAAACAAAGCCAGAGAAAACAGCATTTTAAGTTTTCGGCTTGCAATATCTTTATAAAATTACAAATAAAGTACTTTTTTTTCAGTTACAGTCACGATATCCGGATCTTCTAGCTTATTTTATTTTAAAAATTAATTATGTGGCTTATATTCAGCACAGTTTCGGTTTCGGAATGAAAAGGTGGCAAATCACACCGTAATAAAATCAATGATAAATCCATAAACATTGCTTCATTTTTTCTGAAACTTTCAAGGAACATTTTCAAAAATTTAGTTTGTTACTTAATGTTTTCGTTTTTTTTTTCTACATTACCTGCTGCTGACTCCCCTTAATAAATCGTTCTCTGTATTTTTACCAGAGTGCAGAAAAAGAACCATTTTATTGATTATTTCACTGTTCAAAATTTCCGAGAGAAAATAGTAAAATAACCATTTATTTGATTGTTATTTTACCATATTTAATTACAACAGTTGAATAACTTAAGGTATCCAGTAAACTTTCAGGCGAAAGCCTCTTCGGAAAACAGCTGACCACAGCACCACTATCTACAAGGTAACGAAACCTGAAATTGTGTCGTATACAAAAAGTCGGCTGTTCTGCTGGCTGTCATTTGCCGCCGATAGAACAAACGAGCCACTCAGTTTTCCGAAAATTGGCATGCCTGAATACATTTATGTGCCTTTTCTGAAAAACGCCTGTGATACCAACATAACTTTCCTTTCTCCAGACGTTCCGTAGAGCCGTCCCTACTTTTGGGAGTACGACTCCTAACTTGTTTATTGCTTTCAGAATAGTTCCGCCGTCTCTGAAATCCCCGCGATAGCCGTTTAAGCTCAACACCCAATGAAGCCACTTCAGCCTTGAGGGACTGCAACGTTACATTCTCAGCTGCAGCAGCTGAAACGCTCGCCACAGAGTTCGAAAATTCGGAAACTTCACGAACTTTATCCGCAACTGCTGCTAAACTGTCAAGTGAACTATCTGCACTAACTGAAAGAATTTCCTGAACATGCACTGGTAACCTTTGCATCCAAAGTGCACGCAAAACGTCATCTGCAAGTTTTCCCGATGACAAATTCTTCATTTCATGCAGTAAAATAGAAGGTCGTTTATCGCCTAAATGCAAGTCCTGAAGCAACAGCTTTAAACGTGATGTCTCAGACTGAGAAAAATGCTTAACAATAGCTTCCTTAATCGTAATATGAGGTTTCTGGGGGGGGGGGGGGTTACGCACAAGATCCCGAATTAATGAAAGCACATTTTTATCAACTGCCGAAACAACACAATGAAACTTAGTGATTGGATCGGTAATACCAGCGAGAAAAAACTGGCTTTCTAACTGCAAAAACCATGTTTCAGGATCGGAATCCCAGAACGGAGGTGCTCTAAAGGCAACACGAGACACTTCAGGAATGACAGAAGCATTTTTATCACTAGAAAGTGTACCGGGAATAGGTTCCTCGGCATCAGTATCAGGCATTTTCAATTCAAATTCACAACTAAAATCAACCGAAATGTGTACCAGACAACTGTAATCACCAAAAAATTCCACACAAAACCATTTTAAAAAGAATGCATTACTGTAAAATGTTACTGCTTAAAAAAAGGGCCAAAAATGTATTTGTGGGCTTAAAATTACACTATGAGTTTTTAAAATACAATATAAATTGCACAATAACCCAAAAATTCAAAATGTACCATAGTTACGAACTCAATTCGTGAATATCAGAAAAAACCATCCAGAACATGATTTGGAACCACAAAAACGCGCGAGCGAAACTGGTGAACGAAAATCAGAAAACACTCCCCCAACTTTTCGTTGTAACACCTTTCCGCTGGCCGTTGAAATAACGCGCAGCAAACTCATTCAGCACAGTTGAGTTTTCAGAAGGCTTGAAAGTTCGTAGACTGAATCACCACCTTAACGTCCGAGGTCTACCACTTTAGTGGTATGGGTATGCTAATTTAAACTACCCACACTAATTCTTTTACTGGACGTTTCCGACATAACTTTTATTTGGTCTTTATTCATATTGCGATCAAATTTAGATCTTCACAGTTCACATTCATCGCTAAAGACAGTCTTGAAACGTATCAATGACACAATTGTGTAGTGGTTGAAAATGTCTGCGTAAATGCAAGGCGCAAATTCATTACTCAAAATTTAACTTTAGGATATGGTAAAATTAAGCGTTAAGGTACTTAAGCTGATAAAAGACATTACACAATTTAAAACTCAACAAATTTAATAAATAACAAAAATGTGATAAAGTTAAGCAAAATCAAAATGAACTTTAAACATGTGCCGCGGGTAATAACCTACGCGGGCACATGATTGCTGTACAGCAAAAAGCAGCAGCAGCACGGCATTTGGATCGGGCGGTTTGAGTAAGTGAACCCATTTACCCGAAAGTCACTAAATGGCAGAACATCAATTAAATATCCTGTAACATACGAGTACATCTAGTCTCCGCGAGCGAAGCAAAAAAAAAAAAAGAAAAGAAAAGGGGGTGCCAATCAGCTATTGGCTGGATGGGGCGCGCTGAGGCGCGGGGGCATCTGGTTTTGGAAGAATACTGATGGAAAGTATTCCGAGTGCCGATGGACGTTAGACGGTATATTTTCCCGGCTCATAAGAGTAGGGTTTTTGAGCTTTTAATATTTTTTGGACTATCTTTTTTTTTTTTTTTTAATATTTGTTTTTTTTTTTTTAATAAGTTAGGGAAACAACATAAGAAGACAAAGAAAGAGGAGAAAAGGACACAAAAAACACAATGAACGAACGTAAGGCCAAGACAAGAGCATGAAGAAGCGCAGCGAGAACAGGAGACCGCCCTTAGAACAGGTCGAGCTGCGGATTTGGGAGGGGGTTGTGAGCCGTGCTGAGTGAATCATAGCTGAGGTGCATAGTGTGGTGGGGGTAGGCATACCTATCAGTTTTATCGAAAAATAGGGATTGAACGTTTATTCTGGGGTTTTTATGCAGATGGATTTGGGAGTAGAATTTCTTGGCTGTTGTGATTATATGCCTGGACACCGAGTTTATGTTGAGGCATCTGTGCAGATCTTTTCTACGATCGAACCTGCTAGCACTGGTTATTTGCCTAATTAATTTATTTTGAATGATCTGCAGTTTATTGATATTAGTTTTTGCAGCATGTCCCCAAATGGGGGAGCCATAGAGTAGGGATGGCAGAATAATGGTATTGTACATTAACATCTTATTTTTGCGGGAGAGGATTCTATGATAACCTAGCAATGGGCGGAGGGCATGGACCTTGTGCTTGGAATTTTTAACAATCAAGTCTATGTGCTTATTAAAGAACAATCCCTGGTCAAACGTAATACCCAAATATTTGACCACCCTTGAGTAGCCAATGGGACCGTTATTAATTTTAATTTGCAATGGGTTTTACAGCAAAAAGAACATTTCACTTGGCATTTATAGTTCTTCTCGCGTCCAAGCACTGATGCCACAACACTTTAAAAAGTTCGCTAACGATGCATACTAATGAGCAGGTTGAGCAGGTTGCATAATAACGATGCATAACAACAGGTTGCCACACATGTTTCAAAGTAATTTCAGTTCCATTAGATATTTTGCCAATGATATCTCCCATACCTTTAATTTCAAGAGTCGCTGATTTCGAAGTACACTTAATAGTCCCTGAAGATGGTCTATAGGGAAGTATTTCTCTAGTATTTCTCAATAGAGCACATATGAGATGTTGCTCCGGAATCCACAATAAATTCATTCTTTATAAGATTTCCAGCAATGAAAGGTACTGCTGAAGAAACACACTTTTCTTCATTTGAAAGTTTAACAGCTTTACAGTTACGTTTAAAATGTACTAATTTGAAACAATTATTTATTATTTCTAATTTCTTCCAAATTTCACGTGTACTGGTTTTATCTTGAAGTAACATTAGAACGGTATTACTTAGCAGGGAGAGCATGAAAGCATACGCCGCTTGCAAACAAAAATTCTTTGTGTCGCCATCAAAAAGCTATACTCCATGAAGTTCCTTTTCAGAACACATTCTGTCCGATAAAAACAAAAATTAAAAGCAAAATTCTCTCCCTGCTGCCGCAACAGAAACGAATAGATGAAGGCTATAAAAACATCTGCATATTACTATGTTCGAAAACCACACTCTGCTGCTAAATAGAGAAAATAATAGTACGGGGCTGGATCCAAATAACATATTGAGTTACATTTAACAGATACAGTACAACTGACCTCACAAAGAACATGATAAGTATTTACAAACTTTGGTGGATTAACCGTCTGAGTCAGAACAGAATTGTCGCCAGCTCATTGCCTCCAAGGCTTAGTATTGAGCGATCTCTTGCGAAATATAAAACAGAATTCAGATTAGGATGAAACTTCACGGTTTTTGAAAAAGTATTTCTCGTGCTTATAAAAAATATGCGTAAATGTATTATGTAGGGTAAAATTAATCAATTTTATATCAGTAGTAACTTGAGAAAACCTAAATTGATATTATTTTTCATTTAGTTTTTACTATATTTGCTTGAAATAGCAAAGATTTCAATTTTTTAAAAAAATAATAAACCTGTTTTTTTTTTTTTTAGTAAGCCGTTAAATAAAGAAGGAAAAAAAAAAAAATCTTCCAAGTTGACAAAGATATCCTAAAAACGTATCATTCAGTTCAAAGGCGGGATTTCTTTTGAGTGAAGTCCCTGGGACATCCGAAAAGAAGATCCGTGGTACGACTTAAAAGGATGCGGATCACTTTTGGACGTCCGTAAGCTAAACAAAATGTTCGTCATGCTTGACGCGTCTAAGGATGTCAAAACGTGGACATCCTTAGACTTACGATAAAAATGTTATGGTTTATGTGAAATTTTAAAATTTCGGAGAAAATATTTCTTATGTCTTAAATACAATAGGCGTAAATATATTATGTGCAGTAAAATTAATCAATTTTTTATCAGCAGTTAACTTTTAAAAACATAAATCAGCATTACTTTTCATGTAGTTTTAACTATTTTTTCCTGAAATAGTAAAACTTTCAACTTATTTTTTAAATATTAAACCTGTTTTTCCTCTGGTAAACCGTAAAATAAAGAAACAAAAGAATTACAAAATAAAAATTTTCTTCTAAGTTGAAAAAGATATCCGAAAAATGTATGATTTAGTTCAAATGCGGGATGTCCTTTGAGTGAAGTTCCTAGGACATCCGAAAAGAAAGTCCATGGTACGACCTGAAAACTGGCGGATCACTTTTGAACATCCGTAGGCTAAACAAAATGTTAGTTCTAAGGACGTCATTCTTGACGCGTCTAAGAATGTCGAAATGTGGACATCTTTAGACTTAAGATAAAAATTGGATGGCTTATGTGAAATTTTACAATTTCACAGAAAATATTTCTTATGTCTTAAAGAAATTAGGTGTCAATATATTACGTTCAGGAAAATTAATCAATTTTTTTATCAGCAGTAGCTTTAGAAAACATAAATCAGCATTATTTTTCACGTAGTTTTAACAGCTTTTGCATAAAATGGTAAAAACTTGAACTTGTTTTTAAAATATTAAACATGTTTTTCTCTTGGTAAACCGTAAAATAAAGAAACTAAAGAAAAAAAATTACAAAATAAAAATTTTATTCCAAGTAGACAAAGATATCCTAGAAACGTTTGATTTTGTTCAAACGCGGGATATCCTTTGAGTGAAGTCCCTAGGACATCCGAAAAAAAAGTCCGTGGTACCACCTGAAAGGCTGCGGATCACTTTTGGACGTCCGTAGGTCAAACAAAGTGGTACACTGTTAGAAATTTCATCATGAAATTACGGTTAAATAACCGGCAGCAGTCTGTCCATCTAATTCACCGTTAAATTTACGGTTTGAAACATTTTTCTATCTTTTCGGGACCTAAACCATTTGCAATCAGATTAGTTAAAAAGCCGTAAATACAAAAGTTTACTGTTTCATAACCATTTAAAAATGGTTTCAAAACTAAATTTGTACCGTTTTTGAACCATTTCGAGGCATAGAAACCGTAAATGAAGCGTGCGGGAATCGAACCCGGGTGTATGGTATACCAACCTTGCGTTCTAGTCATTCGGCCATCTACACCACGTAAAGCAGCCATTATTTATCAATAAATCTTTTTTTTTCCAATAGGCAAACTGCCTTAAAATTGAGATTTCAGTTTTTGATTGGATCCAAAGTCATTTTTGTTCCAATTTTTGATTTACGTGTGTATGTGTTTCTATTTCGTAACCACTACTTAAGCCACTTTTTTTTTCTTCTTTTTTTATATACACATGTAAATTTGAAGTAATAAATCTTTATTCATATTTTAACAACAACGTACGACTGGTAAATTTTCGCAACCAAGATAGACGCCCGATTCTTATTGAGCGCTTGAGAATTACGGTTAGTTAAACGTTCCTTAGGATAAACAGAGAATAAACGATTTTTCTCACAATCAGCGGTTTGAGTACCATCTTTTTAATAGTTATTTAACTGTTGTAATTAAGTACGGTAAAATAACAATCAAATAAATGGTTATTTTACTATTTTCTTTTGGAAATTTTTAACAGTGTAGTTACAGGGACGTCCTGTCTGACCCGTCTGAGGATGTCCAAATTTTATCGGTTTTGTCATCGGACCAGATTTGGACGTTCTGGCAATAAAATGGACATCCAAAGGACGTTTTATGCTGTCTGGGTAAATGAATCCGGGACTTCTAGGAGATAATTTGGAAAAGGAATAAAGGACTTGAGAGTCAAACTATGAAACATTCGGTCTTTATACAGAAATAAGGGACTGCAAATGCTAATTGAGTAGATGGATAATTATCGAATCGATGTTTTAGCTATACAAGAAGTTAGATGAATAGGAGAACAAATAATTGCAAAAAAAAAAAAAAAAAATCACACAATTGTTTACAATTATGACAAAATAAGCACATATTTGCTACTGCTTTTATTTTGAGCAAGCAATTTAAACCTTCCTAATTCGTTTTTTTTTTTTTCTAAATCACCTTGAATCTGTAAAATAAGGTGAAAATGAGCTTTTCACAATTACAGTTTCATCAACAACTACGCTACTACAGAACGCAAAGATTATGTGGATATATCTCTTAATTTAGAAACTTTTTTCTACTAGCTTTAAAAAGGAATAAACATTATTGCGGTTATTAACTGTAGTATGTGCATAACATGACCATATTAGATTGCTTGTTTTCTTTGATGATCATTCAGTATTTCATCATTTCTCTTCAATTTCATTTTTCCTCTTATTCTTTCATTTCTTATTTTTCCCATTTTTGATATCCTTCATGATCATCTTAGGGCATCGTTTCTCCACCTAGGGCTCGCGCTTAAATATAACGGGGTTCGTAATCTGATCAAAAAAATAAAAAAATCATCATTTTATCAACCAAAATACCTTAAATTAAGATCAAATGTTACAAAATTAAGTGTTGTGAGAAGACGATATTGCAGCAAGCGGTCACGAGGCATTTTCTTCGCATATTTTTTATCTTTTAATGGGGTCGCCATTCCCAAAAGGTTTACATACGATGTCTTAAGACATCCTTCAAATTCTAAATTATACACTTAAAAATTATAATTAAAATGTTAACTTTGAGTAATGTTCATTATACTTATAGATATCACAGTTACGGTTATCACAAATGCGAGTACAAGCTCTTGTGTCTCCATTCGTGGGCGCTTTATGCGCCCAAAACTTGAAATGTCTGCATTGCTCCCAATTTTCTTTGTGTGGGCTTTCTTTATAGCTACCAACAAGTTTTGATGGGATAAGGAATACCGTCGCTCGATTGATCGTCATTTTTCATAATAAGCACATATCGGGTCCCACTTCCCGAAATAATATTAAAATCTATAGTATTTTGTTCCATAGATCGTCCTGTAACAAATATTACATTCATATTATTTCTTGTAACATTCTTTAGTGCCTTAACCCGTTCAATCAAAGATGGTAGAAAGAAGAAGATGGGGCACCTCGGTTTCGGTATTGCCGAGAAAACAACCGTTTACTTACAGTTGCGGTTTACAGATGTATAACAAAAAAACTAACATTTAGGGCGACTCGCATGCGTTTGCCGCCAAACCTCAACTGATCCTTCTTAGAATTGGCGACAGGTTTGCCATAGCTTTCCGCTCGGAATTCCTCTAAATTAGAAGGAATTTGTTCACGGGGGTAGGTCGTTATGGTTATTGTACCATCTTCCGCGGTGGACATCTTTGTTGCTCTCAGGCAAACCGCAAAATGAAAACAGATGTTTGGTCTTTCTTTCTTAGCTGCGTAAAGAGCTAAAGCATTACGCTTGTATTATTATACATGTGGGTTAGTTTGAGTACGAATACACATAGGCTGGTTTTCGCTACTTATCCTTTTGAGTTTAAAAAGGAAACATGAATAAAGATTCAAGTTAGGAGATAAAAATAAATTTAGCTTAGCGAATAAATATACGTAATTTAGCGAATAAATAGAGGCAATAATACTAATCAGAATTATTGCCTATTCTTCAACTGTTTATTTTATTAGATACAATATGAAGTATATCTTATTCAAATTTTCACTACTGGCAAATGTGTGAAAAAGGTCAGTACCGGGTTTTGAAGTTTTTTCCGAGGCGAGACAAAACTACCCCCCCCCCCCCGCCTCCATCCAATTATTGCTCACATTTCATAAACTTTTATGCGCTGGGCTTTTTTTTTTTTTTTTTTTGAGGATTCTCTACTTGGTGGCCACTGATAAACCCAGAAAACTTTCCTAATGTTCCCACGACGGCCCTCTCATCTCAACATTAGGGCGCCCCCCCCCCCCATAACTGCATGTATGAAATTCTGACTGTTGAAGGGATGGATTCGCCCCCGGAATAATTTTGAGGCTTAGGAGATGCATTTGCGATTGCAAAAATATTAAGAAAAAAAGCAAACAAAAATTGCTTAAAATTTAAACGATGTTACTCATGAAAATACTCATGGAAATTCAAAACAAAATAAGCATTTTTTTTTAACCAGGGGGTAGGATTCCCCCTTCTTACTAACGTCCATATCGAAAAGACACGCGTCTGCCTTCTCCCCCCCCCCCCAAACGACACTTACAAGATCCCCTTCCCCCCTCCGACCTCCCGCCTCTTCCCAAAAGGATTCTTTGAAAATTAGTAAAAGAAAAACTCTTGCATTGTTTGAGCATGACATGATTTATATTTCACTATCACAAGCTCCTACCCGCCCCCTTCTCAAAAGGATGCTTTGGGCGCCCCCAAAGGAGCCGGCCGACTGATCAACAACGCAACATTTTACCTAAATTTTAGTTTCCGACAGTTTATACAAACAAATAATTGTATTAATCGGTTTTAATCGTTATCAAAATAGCCGGTTAATGGTCAAATCAGAGCTCTGACCCAGGATTTTAATTCTCTTTCCAAAACTTAAATTTTCCTAATTAAATATGTTTTCCTTTTTTTATTTTATTTTCTTTCTTCTTCTTTTCCTTTGCCTTTTTATTTTTTGCATCACAGTTGAATTTGCCGCCTCCCAGAAGTGCCTCCAGGGGGGCATTGCCCCCCCTATATCCGGCACTGAAAATGTTCATGTATTGATAATGTTTTTAAGATAAAGTTAACATCAACATCAACAAGCAACACGTTGATTTTCATTAACGTGTCTATATTTTAAATCTCACTGCACCCACCATTAAATAGCTGCTCATTGTGCTTCATCCAATAGCGTAGCAATTTAAAAATCATGGGAGCTGCTCAAACAATTTTATTTCCAAATGCTCAAAATTATTTCCAAAAAAAATAAATTAACAATTAAAAAGTAATTAGTATTCACTCATTATTATTAATATAAATCACTAATAAATGAATATTTTTATAGATCATTAAAAGAAATTCATAGTTTTCACAACATGACCGAAATCCTTATACAGTATGATTTCTAATGAGAGGGGCTTTTGCCCCCTGAGCCCCCCCCCCCCTTCCTACGCGCCTGGCATCGTCTTGCAATATATGTTTAAAATTTCACTGGATCAAAATTAGAAATGTGTACCTAAGTAGTATATGTAAACGCTATATTCCATATTACAGGAAAAGTTATCTATAGTAATCTATTCTGGTTCGACTATTACAACGAAAATTTTTTAAATGCCAGTTTTTCCTTTCGTGTTTTAAAAAGCATATACAATAAGCGATGATTTTGACACTGAATTATTGATTTCGTACGATAAAAACTGAAATTACCGTTTCTAGTACAATAGAAGAGCTTATCGTTGTAAAATTTGCAATTTTAGGCCTTGAATATAAGTTGTTATATGATATATATTGTTCCCGGGGGTGGGGGGGGGGGACAAACGTTCCCTTCAACATTTCGGGATTAGTGAAAAAGACCTCCGTTCCCAATGTTTTAGTTGAAAACGTTGCAACACCGAATGCAAATTTTGTGTGTAATGCAGAACTTCATCGTAAAAATTAATTAATATTAAAATTTGACCCAAAGTTTTTGGTCATTTGAACCAGTTTCTAACAACCGGAATTACAAGAATCAGCATTGAAAATTTCTTTCTTCTTTTTAACAAAATAACTTCGGAACTCCTATTTTTGTGCTAATGATTCCCAAAACAATGTTTGCAACGAGAAATTTAATTTTCCCGAAAAGCTACATTTTACTCAAGAAAATATTGCAAATGATTTTTTTTTTCAAGAATTAGAAATGAAATTTAGAAAAGATTGATTTTTACAGGAAAACATCATATTTTTAGGCATTCTTGCTCAATACTTTCGTATTGTAAATCGCGAGAGTTCTTATGACATCGATTTAATATAGTTATAAATGTATCGACTTTTATTCAAAACCTCCCCCTCCCTCCCGCCTTTCAGTCCACTTTTCGAATGGAAAATATTCGTTAGGAATATTGAAACCATCACACATATGAAGGAGGAAGATTAATATTCTAAATCAACTTTCATTCCACTTCCTACGGGAATTTATTTAACCGAGTATAGCTTGCCTTACACAATACCGATTAATAATTAAAAATTTAAAACTTCAATATTCCTGTTCGTTTATTAGTTTGTTCCCTTTAGCAAAACGGAAAGAATTATTGGTCTCCAGTCTCTTCCATACTTCACGAAAGATTAGTTATAGTTTTAAGATTAGCTTAGCATTTAATAAGTAATATTTTAAGTTATTATTTTAAATTATTAAAAATAATATATCAAAGTTAATTCATTGAGTGTCTACAAATCGACATTCCAACTGCCTCTAGGAACGAAATGTGTACGAATAGCGAGGTTCCACTGTATTTTATATTTGCTTTAATAGGTGACATTCACGTATGTTTCTGTATAACTCAACTAATGTTAAATAAAGTAAAGCTGGTCTGAGCAAGTACTTACACAAAAATTGAGAAGCAAAACTTAGTTTGAATGGTACTGAAACAACGAAATTTACAAGTCTACCACAAGCTAAACTACATGAAGTTAATAATCAAAAACATGGGGGAAAATATTTCGTATTAAGATTTCCAGAGATTTTTCAGAAAATTCCCCTGATCAAATCTTTGTTTATATATATATATATATACTATATACGCCGTAGCCAGAAATTTTTTTCGGGGGGGGGGGGGGCTGACTTTGAAACACTAGTATAGAGGAAAGTTTCAATGCTACATTGCGAACATTTTTGGGATTTCGCCCCCCCCCCCTCTGGATACGGCTTTGTAATATATATATATACAAAAGATAAAAATCAGACCTATGCAAAACACCAATGAATGCTATATTAAAATATTAGATATAACAAAATTTACAGCAGGTAAAAATTTCCAAAATTTAGTTTTGTCATTTTGATAAAGAAACGGGCATTTTACAGCCAAAAGATTTTGCTGTACAAAAATTTTGCATTCAAGTATCGATCTAGTTTTATAATAGTTCTACGGAAGGACAAGATGCATTTTTAAATTATTTGTTACTTGTTAACAATTTAATGCTCAAAAAACAAAGCATTTTTCTTAATTTTACTTCAATTTAATTGAATTTTATACTATGCAACAAAATAATTAATGAATATTTGACGGGTGAGGGTAATTGCTTAAAAGAAAAATGTGAACATGCATAACTTTCAAACTTTTTTGAACTAGTTAAATTTTATTAAGAAATGTATGCATTTTTTAAAGATTAGAAAAGCATTTAATTATATTAGGAAATACTAAGCTCCAGAAAAGACTTTTGACAGTAAAATTAAACATTGTAGGACTAGAGCTAGCGTGTCAAAAAATTCAGTTCATGAAATAGGTAACTCTCTTAATATACAGCATGAGAATTTATTCAAAGATTTCACATGCGTACTGAATAAGAAATGAAATAAATGATTTTTTAATTAATTTTTTATTTGATTATTTATTTAGTCATATATTTATTTGCGATTAATTTCAGATATTTAACCAGTTCCTCCTGCAAAGAATCAATTTATATGATGAATGAATGTGTGTAATAAAAAAAATTATCGTCATAAGTGCATAGTTAATGACTTTTGTTTTCTGAATTTTTCAAATTTAAAAATATTATTTAACAGTTTCCAAATTTATTTCCCGAAATTTCGATTAAAAATTTCAAATTAAAGTTTTGGTGAAAAAAATACAAATTATATTTTTTTACCTTTAAACAAAGCATAAGAAACATCGAAAATTAAAAAAGTTCAGTTCCCATTGCAGATGCAAAATGATCACATTTTTTGATATGTGGGCAACAAATTTATGAAAAACGCTAAAATGAATGCAAAGAACTTTCTTGAGTAAAATAATTTCAGAATTGAATTTTAATAAGGGAACGTTGAATAATTTTAATGATTACAGATAAGATCGTTGGAACTCCGGGATAATCAAAAACAAAGAAAAAAATGTCCTGATTTCCCTGATTTTTTCAGAACAGTGAAATTTCCAGACATTTCCCTGATCTCCCAGATTTCCAGGTTCTGTCGTCACCCTATAAACGTAATTTACTACTGCGGGAGCGCTTTCATGCTGCTAGGAACGAGGGGGGTGGGACAAACAAGTCAAGTTAAGCGAATGTTGCACACAGGAAAAGGCTTAAATTTCTAGCTACTCCACTGGTAACAAAACAACTAATAAAATTTGAACTATAAAAAACTGTAAGTCTTCAAAGCCATTAAGACAAATGAATAGGAACTTTGGTAAATACTAAATCTATTCCTAATAAACTTAAGACTTAATGTTACTTAGTAGCATTATTTTACATTAAAATAAACAAAATTGTTTAATCAAAACATTCAGTTAAAATAAAAGCATTACGTAATATAACAGCAGCAGTATACAATATGATATATATATAATGATCTGATAAATGGGAATACGGCTAAAAATGTTTTCAAGCTTTGACAGTTTTTTTTCAGAAACAAATACTAAGGGAACAGGAATGTGAATTGAACAGACTGGAATTCAAAGCTTTTTTTAAGTAGCTATTCATTCAACGTCTCGTTAAACGACGGGATTATAATAAAGGTTTGCTTCACAAGGCTAATTTTTCGGTTTGGCTTAATGTTTTATTTTTGAAGATATTCCTTTAATACTTGATAAAATAAAAATAACGATTCCCTATGCTGCCGCCGCTAATGTCTGAGATAATTTTTGCGTGCAGGTTCAAACTCTTATCAGGAAATCCTTTCAATAAAAATTTGACAATTACGAATTATAGAGAACTTTCTGGTTTAAAAGCTGATATAAAAACACTTATAGACACGAATTGTAGTTTCGGAATTGTTTAATTTGAAATCCGACGCACTTTTTTCTTCTGTTTTGTCCGCGCAGAGCTCAATTTTTAATTAATGAAGAGCGATGGAGATAAACCTGTGCATTTATCTTAATGGAGCCCTTTTTTTTCTGGATATGATGATTGTATTCAAGTTAAAAAATTTAATTTTAAAATTCAGA
The DNA here is from genome assembly GCA_038502835.1 of Octonoba sinensis. Taxonomy (NCBI): domain Eukaryota; kingdom Metazoa; phylum Arthropoda; class Arachnida; order Araneae; family Uloboridae; genus Octonoba; species Octonoba sinensis. Next base: position 4,536,372 of record CM076598.1, on the reverse strand, counting down.
ACTGCAACTGTTTAAAACTACACCCATTTAATCAATAGAAAATTTTGAAAAAAAAAATGTATTCGTTAGAAGAGGGTTATTTGACCAAAAACAGAATTTGAAAATATTTATAAGCAAAGCCCAATAATTTTAAGAGCCGTAGAAGCATAAACACAGCGGAAATTTTTTACTTAAATTTTCTATTTATTTTTAGTATATTTGTATGTTGAAACAATGCTTTAAAATATTTAAATCATTTTCCGCGAATCCGTACTTCAAATTGCTCCAGCATTGGTCGAGCGTCAGAAAGCATTGGGGAGCGGCCCCTGGCGTAATTGAAACACATTTTAAACAAAAAAAATTGTCTAAATTTCCGATTTTGAAGGAGTCTGAAGATCCCCCTCCTTTCGCTAATCGACTGCCGTCTTCTGAAGGTTTTTTTCCATTTTTTTTAATCCGATAAAATTCGCCTTCCGTGTTCCGTGACTTTCTAACGGCAGCGCTTTGTACTGTAATTTACTTGCAGCAGCAACAAAATTTCTTCCGTAATTGAAATTTTTCCAAAAAAGAAAGCAACTTATCGAATCTTCCTTAACAGGAGCAAATAAGTTTTATCCTGATAGTTGGGCACACTTTGCGTTTGCTTTTATTTTCCCTTATATATTTTAACTATGTGAAGCTCGTTAAGAAGTGATTCACACGCGCATAATAATAACAGAAGGGTCGACCATGAAACAACGCACCCCAGGGTGTTTCAGCGCTTTCTGGCCTCTTTCTTTTTGTTACCTCTCTGATATATGATCCCCGACCCCCGGTGTCTCCGGGGGTGTCGGACGATCTCGCCGTGCCTGCTTGAAAAAACAGCAGTGCATCCACTTTGGCGACTTACTGCCGCAATGACATCCTCAGTATGTTTTTCGCCAAAATTCTCTCGCCAATATCCTCCTAAATGTTGGCTTTTTTACCTATACTTCAGCGACGCTCAGCTCCGAAGCATTTAACATAGGTTTCTACCAGAGTGTCCCATCTTTTCGAGTGGATGATCGTTGGTTCAATTTTCAGTTGTGAAATACGCAAGGTATCAAAAAAAAAAAAAAAAAAAACTGATTCTTCAAAAACGGGACAAAATAGCAGAAAATATCGTGAAACAATGTAACGGGGGTGAGTTGACTCTACAAGCCAACATGCACTGTGTGCAGTGCGCGTACTAATGCCATTAAACATATCTTCATAAAATGGGAGTCGCCATTTTCTAAAGGCACTCTGTAAAAAATTTCAGCCAGGAAATACATAAGAATCTTTTAGAACTCACTTATCCGGCGTCTGACGTAAAATTACGGAGAATAAAAAACAAGAAACTAAAAATACTTCAAAAGAGGAAATTACATTCAATAAAAACAGAACATTCTGGTAAACTGATTGTAACCGATAATAAACCACATTAGTGTCGGCACCTCTCAGTACGCTGAATTTTCCTGACAAAGTCGAATGGCAGTTTAAAATGTTCCCACGCTGCTCCGACGCCTTCGGGGTCGGGAACGCTGGGCGCATTGGCTAGCAGGGTGTTAGCACGACCTGAAGTAAAGTTCCGCGCCAACAACATCTAATGCTTTTTTAAACAGTTTTAAGCTGGTAGTCACAGATTTGATGCGTCCGTTTACAATTTTTAAGCTGGTGGACACAGGTTACAGGTTTTTCAGTTTTACGCAACTTAATAAATATTTCTGTTTTTTACAGAGTGCGAAAAATCAAGCACTTTATTAAGAATCTGTTCTCATGAAACTTGATTATTTTATTTAAATCAAGTTCTTCGTAAATTAAAAAAGACACTCAATCTCCCTCCTGTACTTTTACATAATTTTCTTACACTGCAAACAATCCTAAAAAATCACACATGGAGAAGGAATAGTATCAGATACACTTTAAAAAAACTACGCAAGCTAAATCGCAATTATGAAGATGAGAATTAGAAATTAGTAGGGCTCGACCGATGGCATTTTTTGGCCGATGGGCCGATGCCAATTGTTGGCCGATTGTTCCGAGATCGGCCGATGGCCGATTGCCGATTATTTTCCTCTTCCATCGGCCGATGGCCGATGGAATAAAAAGTCGCTTTAAACTATTGAAACGGGTAGAATGCTTGTCAAAAATGTCATTTAAATCATTTACTATTTTTTTTTATGTTTATGAAAGCATTAAATGCATTATTCAAGCAGCGTAAAATTGTTTGGGGGAAGTTTACATAATAATTAAAACTGAAAGAATCACTCGCGATTCTAGTAAAGTAATTAAACTATTTGGAGGTTAAAAAAATTAAAAAATGCTATATCAGAGAATTTTCAATTCTTTTTTCTTATCTTTGCAAAAAAAATACTCAACAGTTATTGAATCGGCTCGGGTCTAATTCCCTTCCCTTCAACATTTTCTCTTTATAACACCTGCATTGCAAATGCCAATTGCAGCTGCCTTTATCTTATTTTTTTCATGGAGATGAGTGCAGATGTTATGACACAGACTAACAAATAATGTGGGTTTGTATTTTTAACGAAACCTGTCAACCCCCTCCTCTCAGATTTTTTTCATGATCCCCCCCCCCCCCCGTTTTTAAAAGAAAAGCGAGAAAGATTACATGTTTATTTTTCATTAAAAAAGTTATTTTAAGCTCTTTTTCTGAAATAAAAATAAAATATTAAAAAATTTCGCTCGCAGTATTATCCCTTGTATAGTATATCAATTGTTCATAACCAAGAAATACTGAATATTGCTTTAAAAACATAGACGTGAGATTTTTTTGTCATTACAAATGAATGCTGGGTCTTAAGAACTAATCTTATTAGATTTTATTTCTTGTGAGTTGAAAATTACACTGAAATACTTCACATGTTCTTTATATTTCCATGAGCACAATGTAAGGTCACCGAAATAAACCAATATTTTGAGCACCAGCAGTTTTCTGTTGACAAATAATCTTCTGAAAACACGTGGTCGTTTGTAAAAATTAAGATGTATTTTGAAAAAATATATATATATTTTTATATACGTTGACAATTTTTGAAATTAATGAAATTGTTGCATTTTTATTAAGGTATTGTTCCATCCTGTATCCCAATCTTGCTTTTAAAGAATTAACTTTTGAAAATTGCAAGTCGAGCTTGGACACATATAATTTCGATCAATAAACATTTATACTGAAAAATTGATTCATATTTTTTATCAATAGGTTCTATGTTGTAAGAGAAATATTCTAAACTGAAAGCAGATGCAACGAGATTGTTGTACAATAGCAGTAAAACTGTCAACTGTCTAACACGTGGCATCAAAGAAGCCAAAAAAATGCGCCAAAAAAAGGAGTATAAACGGGGAAAAATTAAAATAATTATCTTATAAAAAATGTTAAGATGTATTTTGAAAAAAAAAATATATGCATTGATCAATTTTTGAAAATAAAGAAATTTTAGCATTTTTATTAAGATGTTATTAAATCCTGTCGCGCGAACTCGTATTTTGAGAATTCAATTTTTAAAAATTGCAAGTTGAACTTGGACACATAAAATTTCAATCAATAAATATTTATACTGGAAAGTGTTTCTTATTTTTGACTAATCTTTTCTATGTTGTAAACTAAAGAATGAAATAATGAGAGCAACCGCACACTAAGAGCTGATGCAACAAGATTGCTGCACAATTGCAGAAAAACTGTAGCACGTGGGATCGAAGAAGCAAAAAAAAAAAAAAAAACCGCAAAGAGAAAATGTTTACGCTGGTAAAAATTAAAATTATTATCGTACTTTGATTGAGTTGACTTTTTATTGTTTACAATTTCGGAATAATAAGAAACATGACAAACTAAAAGCAGATGTTATAATATTATTGCACAATGACATCTAATGCACTAAGTCATTATTAAAAGAAACACGGACAAAAATGAGGCAACTAATCTAGTGCGAAAAACAAATAGCACTCATAAGACGCCTCGATGACTTTTACTTAAACATATTCTATTTCGCGAGCATTCTGCTCAAAGAGAACTATTTTAATAATGAAGGTTTTCGGGCAGCAATCGCTTAAACTAGTTTTCCGAATTTTTTAGCAAATACTTTATAGAATTACATTATTTTTGTGTTTTTTTTTTATTTTTTTTTTTTTAACTTATGTGCTGCCTGTTATTGTATGGAAATAGAAATTGAGCTATGGAGAAAAAAAGAAAGTGAAAGACAGAATGTTTTCTGGAAAGTTGTCACTGCGAAAAACATCGGCCTTGCATCGGCTTTTAGATGTTTTTTTACGGCCGATGGGCCGATGTTTTTCTAAAGTTAACATCTGCCGCCGATGCCGATGGCAACTTCGTTGAACAATCGGTGCCGATGCATCGGCGAGGCCGATGCATCGGTCGAGCCTTAGAAATTAGTAAAAGAATGAAAAAACAAAAAAAAATAACTTATTAATGTGACAAAATTAGAAATCTTCGTAAATGTCCAGTGCACAATTGTAACCCTACACTAAATAGGTAATATGAGAATGACGCAGTCAGCCATAGAATATCTTCCTTCTTCCTTTAAATCGACGTGTTTTCACATTCGATACAATAATTATCCGTGACGGATGATTATTGTATCAAATGTGTTACTTTCCTTAAACTTCAAACGAGTGATTTATGAATGTGAATTGCAGTTGAAGGAACTCCAGATTTTTTTTTTTTTTTTTTAATCCTAATGAGCTGTTGTTAGCTTCTGCTAAGACCTAGTACTTTCCCCAGATATTGGTACCATATTTTTTCTGCGGCCCCATAATGAGTGTGGTACTATCGCCACATGAGAATTTTTACGTCCAGTTTCTACACCTGAAAGATCGGGCCCCGGATTCTCTTGATGCGAAATTGCATTATGAATTTTATTTTGCAGAGAGTATCCAAGCCAAATGACTGCTGAAGGGATCTTTTACATGCCGCATAATCGTACGACATGGGCGCAGACGATTTTCTGCATTTTGAAAATCCACCGACACTGCCAGGCTCGATCCTATGACCTGGGGCATACGCGTCCCGCGTCTTACCCCGACACCATTGTGCTGGCCTCCAGAAAATTATGCATGGGAAAAATGAAATTTCTACATTAAAATTATGCTGTTAATGTACAGTTGGGATCTCTGCATTGCAAAATCATTAACTTTCTTTGAAAAAAGAATTACCATTAACAAGCGTTAAGGCAACTGCTGCCAATATTAGTCAGATTTAGATCGCATGGACCATCAAGTGGCATTGGTCCCGTGACCAAGCAGCGCGATATGGGAGTTTCCAATGTAACAGCCCCCTCTGTTAGAGTATAGCAAAGATGTAATTGCATCGCAATGGCATCGATGGCGACCTGTCTGTCCTGAGGAATCATCTCCTTCGCCGCTGCAATCGCTTGAGCTGTCGCACCACGATGTGACTGGCCTGCCTGGCCTCGGTGCTCCCACCAAACTTTTGGTGCAGCTGCTGAGTCTCTTACACTATTGGTACACCTGAGTCTGCGACAAACATGCAGCCTCATACAGAGCCAAAAGGCGTCCATGGATTTCTATGAGTTTCGTGCTTTCACTGACCAAACGGATATGTGTCTGTTCTAAAACGGATATGTTTCACTCCATCAGAGGGGGCCGCCATACTGGAAACTCCCGTATCGCGCATCTGGGTGACGTGGGGTCACGGGCCCAATGCCAGTTGATGGAAGGAAAGTCTACGCACATGCGTACCGGGTTTGATCGTAATAAATGATGTTTCAGATTTTATATAGCAGTTTTAAGGTTTTCTTTTGACTCACAATCGAAGTTAAATTTCTAAATAATTCTTTTATAAACATGAGTTCTTGAAAAATGAGACTTGTTGCATAAAAAAAGGCTATATGACGAACCGCTGAAACGCTCCACCATTGAACACCACACAATGAGCAACCACACTAAACTCATGTTTGTGAAAATTGCAACACCATGAAGGACTTACGCGAGTGATCTGAAATTTTCAGGAAATGCAAAGTAGCGCATGATATGCAAATGATTAGAATTTCAAATCCGTAGCGCATGCGTATGCTGAGCAGCGCCCTCTGAACCGCGGATGGATCCGAATATTGAGAGTAGTGAAAAGATGGCAGTTCTACGCCAAGAGGCGCAATGCGCAATGGGAGCAGGGAGCCACGCCCCCCTTGCGCCTCTTCCGCCTGCCGAATAGGGTTGAGTAGTAGGGTTCCTGATGCTATCCTCGTAGAAGATTACGAGGGTTTCTGAGTGGAGTTGAGTTGTTACTCTGCGTCTGAAGTTTAGTTTTTTGGAATGGCAACACCGATTTAGTTTTGGTTTTGATTAAATTTATATTTTAGGGAATGACAATGGTTCTACCGTGTGTTGTGGTTTCCATGACAACGTATTTTTACGAAGAGCCTCCTAGTGGCGAAAAACAGGAATAATTATTTTTTGGACTTAGTCGTTTTCCGATGTTATTTTTAATTTCCAACTTGGGTTTTCCACGAGTGGTAACATTAATTTATTTTTTTTTATTTCAAGAGTTGAAACGCTCATGCTATCATCCAGCGAGAGAAATTATTTTTAGACATAGAATATTTTATTTAATTACATTTTCTTTCATATATTCGAATTCATATACCACAAACCTTAATGTTGTAAAACTCATTCGATCAAATCATGATTACTATGTTTTTTTCCCCTTGCGTTAGTATCAGACTTAACCGAAGTGTTCTAGTGATAATTAATTAATTATTTCCATCAGAATTAAATTTCACAATTTTTAATCAACTCATAGCACTATTTTAATCTTAATAATGTACAAGTAGCAACTATCTCCTAATTTTGAACATATTTTTTCTCCCTCAAATATCAAACATAGGATTAATTGTGAACCAATCAAATAGCTTCTTGAGAAAGTTTAGACTTAATGTGAACCAAACAAATCAATCATCGAAATTTACAAAATTTAAGTCAACGTTAATTATAGAAATGTTTAAGACTTGGAAACATTTTTAAAATCTTTTTTCCTAAAGTATATATGAAAGACAGAATTAAATGAGAACTTATCAAACAGTTTCTTGAAAAAGTGTGGACTTAATATGCACCAATCAAATCAATCCACACAATTTACTAAATTTTAGTCAATTAAAAGTTTTGTTGAAATATTTGGAACTTAGAAAATGAACAACAATAGGTTTATACATGCTAATTTAACAATAATTTTACAACAAGTGGCGATTTCTTCTATACTTAAACAGGTTTACACCCATTTTTACTGTTTTCCATGAATACAAATCAACGAATTTATATCAACTAAGACTATATTTACATTAGATAATCATCCTTTAATCAATATTATACCACTAGATTTTTTTTTCAAAGTTTAAGAGTTTGCATGAAATAGTGGAAGTTAGAGTATGTTCAGCAACTTTATTTCACATAGCATGATAAGCGAATTTTTCGTGCATTTCAATTTTTATTTATTTTGTTTTTAATTAATTTTTTTTACACATTTTAACGTTTCAAAAGAATACAATCTCAGAAATTATTGTGGTCATATACATCATGATTAAAGAAACTTTAAAAATAGTCAAGAGCATATTGCTAAATTTGTAACTGCGAAGCAATTCAACAACCTGATTGACGTACAATGCAATACATTTAACGAACATTTCAGCTATGCAAAAGAGTTTTAAAACTATGTCTTTAACATTTAACGAATTTTTCATTTTTTCAAAGAGTTATTTATTTTTAGGATTTACACAGAATAATATAACCGAGAAAAATAGTTAACATAACTATTTACAACACGATTTTCACACACTGAAAAAGTTTATTACTTAAGCACGAAGAAACTTTAAAACTGTTCACACCGCAAATTTCATGCATTGAAAAAGTCTATTACTTACATACAAACTTAGAATCTTTGAAACTAAAATCGCAGAAGTACAACTTAATTTAAATACGGTAATGCTTAAAATCATAGCTACACAAAATAAAAAAGAAAGTTAGAAATATTATACTCAAAGACATAAAAAACACACACAAGATGTAACATCTGTTGAAACTTCTTCCATTAAAAATAATTAATAACATCCATTATCAGAACTTGGAAGAATGAATGCTACAAAAGCCTCTTAGAAATAGAGGACAATTTTAGCAGTTCCTCCACCGAGTTCCTACTAAGCAAAGCAATCGTTGCGAATTTTCAGTTATCCTATACACGAACACAAAAGCAACTATGCAAAATCTAGCAATACAGTTAGTGAATGAACACAGATAGAATGCACTTAAAATAATATCATTCATACGTTGAAAATCGATGAATTTTTTCATGAAATATAGCTGTAGTTCAATTATTCAAACTTACATGAAACTAATTTTAACAGAATGCAATCTAAGAAATACTTTGAAGTCGAAATACAAATTATATAAAACATCATGTACTTACAGAGAAGAGAGAGCGTACATGTTTCCCCTCCAAACCACAACATAGAAATGACTCTTCAGGCTCTTATCAGCTGACGACGATAAGGTAGCAATACCTCATCGGCCACCCCAATCGAAGAATGACACATGCAAACATGATGCTACCAGCTGACTAACACTATCGATAAACCAATTTGACTTCAATTGAAGTTTAATATGAATGTAACAATAAGTTTTAATTAAAAAATATTTCATACATGCAAACATATACATACATATAAATTTAATAATTTTACGAAGACCTATGTATTTAACTCATCAAACTCTGACAGTTTTCCTTAAACACACATTTTTTCCTAGATATAACCCTTTAATTCATTACTTCCGAGTGAAGAATTTCTTACCTTCAGTATTATAATCAAGCCATACAATACATTTAACGAACGTTTCATGTATTCAAAGACTTTCAAAACTTACTCTTAAACATTTAACGAACGTTTCATCTATTCAAAGAGTTATTTATTTGCAAAACTCAATCTTTAACATTTGTGGTTCTGACTTTGTTGTGTTCACATCAAGTGGATTTCTGAGTCTGTGCAGTATTTTAGTGAATTGTTGAGAATTCGGGTTCATCATTTGAATTTCTTATGAAAAATCGAAGTGTACATTCGAGTACGATGAGTAGTGATACTATAGGGAAAGACAATGCATCACCATATGTAAGTTCTGATTTAAAAGGGTGTTGGTATGAAATTACATTTAATGATGCTCTTCTTCGGATTAATCCTGTCTTTGTGCATATATAATTGCTATGATTACCTTAAAGGGTCATTTGTGGTTCTGACTTTGTTGTGTTCACATCAAGTGGATTTCTGAGTCTGTGCAGTATTTTAGTGAATTGTTGAGAATTCGGGTTCATCATTTGAATTTCTTATGAAAAATCGAAGTGGACATTCGAGTACGATGAGTAGTGATACTATAGGGAAAGACAATGCATCACCATATGTAAGTTCTGATTTAAAAGGGTGTTGGTATGAAATTACATTTAATGGTGCTCTTCTTCGGATTAATCCTGTCTTTGTGCATATATAATTGCTATGATTACCTTAAAGGGTCATTTGTGGTTCTGACTTTGTTGTGTTCACATCAAGTGGATTTCTGAGTCTGTGCAGTATTTTAGTGAATTGTTGAGAATTCGGGTTCATCATTTGAATTTCTTATGAAAAATCGAAGTGGACATTCGAGTACGATGAGTATTGATACTGTAGGGAAAGACAATGTATCACCATATGTAAGTTCTGATTTAAAAGGGTGTTGGTATGAAATTCCATTTAATGATTTTGTAACAAAGTTGAAGTCTTAAACGTGTTAATGTACACGGAATTGTGTGGAATGATCTTTGCTGTTCCTGGTCTGAGATGGGAGGTTAAAGTGTTGTTGATGTCGCAAAAGGATGTCATTGTTTTAGTATATTCTTTTCTTGTTCTCCGAAGGTGGTTTCGAATGTATACATAGTTACTTTAGAAACTTTTATAATTTAAGGGTTTGTCAGCATATAATATGTTTTAATTTAAGCACTTAAATGTTTAAGATATTGCTTCAACTGTGAATACGATGAAAGAAAAACTATTTGCGAGCATAGAGATTTGAATCTTGTATTATCTTGTTATATTCTGAATTATAATTTCTATAGAATTAATCATTTCTAAAATATGTTTTACCTCTTTTTATAGGCATGTGCAATTTGTATGAAGACCTTCACTCTTCATAGAAATTTGATTAGACATCTTAAAACGCATTCTACAATAAAGATGTTTAGTTGTGATCAGTGCGGTGCGTCTTTCATGCGTAACTACAAGTTGAGAGAGCATCTGAAGGTACACTCTGTGGAAAATTTACTTAGTTGTGATAAATGTGGAATGTCATTTGATGTTAAAAGACAACTGAAACAACATCTTATGGCTCATAGACCTGCTGTCATTTGTAAAGAGTGTGGGAAATACTTTAAATGGAATTCTGCCTTAAATCGTCATTTGAAGGTGCATAATTCCACAATATACGAATGTTCTGAGTGTGCTAAACAGTTTAAGCGAGAGGGTATTATGAAGAGACACATGAAGATTCACGGAAGAAGCTATCCATGTGTGGAGTGTGGAAAAGTTTTTACACGGAAATCAGGTCTATTGTATCATATTCGTGTTAATCATAGTTCTGCAAAAGCGAAGGCTGTTAATATGAGACCTGTTCCTAAACGAGAGAGAGCTAATCGTCGAACTGCATTAGGAGTTTTTGCTACGGAGTTCGTAACTCCAAGCCCTGAAAATTTGAAGGACTTTAAAATGTGTTTTCAAGAATTAAGGCCGCAAATTCATCAATTGATGGTTGATGAAATGGATGAGAAAAGAGCTATTAAGTGGCGTATAGTAATGAAAGCTGAGATGACACGTCATGTAGGAAATGATGATGATGATGATGATGATGATGATGGTGGTGGTGGTGAAGATCGTATCACATCTTATTTCGGAAGTACAATGCAAATTGAACTTATTAAAGAAAGTATATCCGATCACTTGAATGATAGCATCTCACAAGTTGAAAATGCCCTGGAAGAGTTTATACAACTTGGCTCTGGTTGGGTATTTGATCGTATTATTAGTGTAGAAGTTCTCACTGCAAAATATGCACCTTTAGCCGCCGAATAAAAATTATCTAATATTAATAAATTAATAAATGTTATCAAAGATAATAGAATGTTCATAAACATTAAATTGATATTTTCATCATATTAAAAAAAAAGGACTATATAGATTAATTTATTTAAAATTATGTAAATGTATACTAATATGCTTTTGAAAAATGATCAATGACTGTAGTTGATCTTTCTAGTTGTTTCTTTATTCTAAAATATCGAAAGTGTAAGCTATTTAAGATCATTAATACATTTTAAATAATTTCTTTCTCATTTAAATGTTTGTGGTTGATGATTTCGGAGTGGAGTTTGGGGAGGGGCTGGCACCTGGGTTATTAAAAAAAACCCAAAATGTTGAAGCTTTGAATGAGATCTCCAGGTGTCATAGAGATGTTTTTCTCTAGGTAAAAGCCCATATATTGTATGTGTGCGTATATGCATTTGCATGTTTATGTAAGTTTTAAGTTATGTTTTTAACTATTAAAGTAAAGTCTCGCTTAAGTTTCTACAATAATAAGCATTTGTTTATGTATTTGTTTATTTGAGTATCTCATGTAAGTCTTCCTGCTTCGATTTTTTCATGTTTTAAAGATAAGTTTCAAAGTTTGTAAATAAATATGAGTGTAAGTAAAAGAGAGACATTTCCTAAAGTTGCAAGTTTATAAGCTTTTCTGTTTCTAAGTTTTTTGTGTTTTGGTTCTTCAAAGTTTTCAAATTTTTTTTAAAAGTTTATATGGTTTTTCTCCCCTTTGTTTTAATTTCACTGAAAGAACCTAAGTTTTTTAACGTGTTGAACTTAGTACTTTATACAATTTACAGTTAACATTTGGACTAGTTTCTATTTGTACGGTTTAATTTTTAAGTTTAACAGTTTTTGTTTTAGTACTTCAATACATTTACTTTTAACTTCTTGAATAAATGAAATGATCGTTAAATGTTAAAGAGTAAGTTTTGAAAGTCTTTGAATAGATGAGATGTTCGTTTAATGTGTTATGTGCTTGATTATAATATTAAAGGTGTGAACAAAGTAAAGATTTCAAGTTTGTATGTTAGTAATAGACTTTTTCAAAACATGAAATTTGCAGCGAAAACAGCTTGAAAGTTTTCTTTGAACTTTGCTAATAAACCTTTTCAATATATAAAACTCGTATTGGAAATAGTTTTGTTAAATATTTTTATCGGTTGTATTACTCTGTGAAAATCTTAAAAAATTGTGGTTAACACTGAGTTTTGAAAATAAATAACTCATTAAATAGATGAAACGTTCGTTAAATGATTAAGAGTAAGTTTTGAAAGTCATTGAATAGATGAAATGTCCGCTTAATGTGTTATATGCTTGATTATAATATTAAAGGTGTGAATAAAGTAAAGATTTCAAGTTTGTATGTTAGTAATAGACATTTTCAAAGCATGAAATTTTGCAGCGTAAATAGCATTTAAGTTTTCTTCGAGCTTTGGTAATAAACCTTTACAATGTATGAAACTCGTGTTGGAAATAGTTTTGTTAAACATTTTTCTCGGTTGTATATCATAAAATCTTTGTAAATTATAAGTTCTGTGTGAGTCGTAAAAAAATATGTTAAAGATTGAGTTTTGAAAATAAATAACTCTTTGAATAGATGAAACGTTCGTTAAATGTTTAAGAGTAAGTTTTGAAAGTCTTTGAATAGATGAAACGTTCGTTAAATGTATTGTATGGCTTGATTATAATACTGAAGGTAAGAAATTCTTTACTCGGAAGTAATGAATTAAAGGGTTATATCTAGGAAAAAATGTGTGTTTAAGGAAAACTGTCTGAGTTGGGTGAGTTAAATACATAGGTCTTCGTAAAATTATTAAATTTATATGTATGTATATGTTTGCATGTATGAAATATTTTTTAATTAAAACTTACTGTTACATTCATATTAAACTTCCATTGAAGTCAAATTGGTTTATCGATAGTGTTAGTCAGCTGGTAGCATCATGTTTGCATGTGTCATTCTTCGATTGGGGTGGCCGATGAGGTATTGCTACCTTATCTTCGTCAGCTGATAAGAGCCTGAAGAGTCATTTCTATGTTGTGGTTTGGAGGGGAAACATGTAAGATCTCTCTTCTCTGTAAGTACATGATGTTTTATATAATTTGTATCGACTTTAAAGTATTTCTTAGATTGCATTCTGTTAAAATTAGTTTCATGTAAGTTTGAATAATTGAACTATAGCTATATTTCATGAAAAACTTCTTCGATTTTCAACGTGTGAATGATATTATTTTAAGTGCATTCTATCTGTGTTCATTCACTAACTGTATTGCTAGATTTTGCATAGTTGCTTTTGTGTTCGTGTATAGGATAACTGAAAATTCGCAACGATTGCTTTGCTTAGTAGGAACTCGGTGGAGGAACTGCTAAAATTGTCCTCTATTTCTAAGAGGCTTTTGTAGCATTCATTCTTCCAAGTTCTGATAATGGATGTTATTAATTATTTTTAATGGAAGAAGTTTCAACAGATGTTACATCTTGTGTGTGTTTTTTATGTCTTTGAGTATAATATTTCTAACTTTCTTTTTTATTTTCTGTAGCTAAGATTTTAAGCATAACCGTATTTAAATTAAGTTGTACTTCTGCGATTTTAGTTTCAAAGATTCTAAGTTTGTATGTAAGTAATAGACTTTTTCAATGCATGAAATTTGCGGTGTGAACAGTTTTAAAGTTTCTTCGTGCTTAAGTAATAAACTTTTTCAGTGTGTGAAAATCGTGTTGTAAATAGTTATGTTAAATATTTTTCTCGGTTGTATTATTCTGTGTAAATCCTAAAAATAAATAACTCTTTGAAAAAATGAAAAATTCGTTAAATGTTAAAGACATAGTTTTAAAACTCTTTTGCATAGCTGAAATGTTCGTTAAATGTATTGCATTGTACGTCAATCAGGTTGTTGAATTGCTTCGCAGTTACAAATTTAGCAATATGCTATTGACTATTTTTAAAGTTTCTTTAATCATGATGTATATGACCACAATAATTTCTGAGATTGTATTCGTTTGAAACGTTAAAATGTGTAAAAAAAATAATTAAAAACAAAATAAATAAATATTGAAATGCACGAAAAATTCGCTTATCATTCTATGTGAAATAAAGTTGCTGAACATACTCTAACTTCCACTATTTCATGCAAACTCTTAAACTTTGAAAAGAAATCTACTGGTATAATATTGATTAAAGGATGATTATCTAATGTAAATATAGTCTTAGTTGATATAAATTCGTTGATTTGTATTCATGGAAAACAGTAAAAATGGGTGTAAACCTGTTTAAGTATAGAAGAAATCGCCACTTTTTGTAAAATTATTGTTAAATTAGCATGTATAAACCTATTGTTGTTCATTTTCTAAGTTCCAAATATTTCAACAAAACTTTAATTGACTAAAATTTAGTAAATTGTGTGGATTGATTTGATTGGTGCATATTAAGTCCACACTTTTTCAAGAAACTGTTTGATAAGTTCTCATTTAATTCTGTCTTTCATACTTTAGGAAAAAAGATTTTAAAAATTTTTCTAAGTCTTAAACATTTCTATAATTATGTTTGACTTAAATTTTGTAAATTTCGATGATTGATTTGTTTGGTTCACATTAAGTCTAAACTTTCTCAAGAAGCTATTTGATTGGTTCACAATTAATCCTATGTTTGATATTTTAGGGAGAAAAAATATGTTCAAAATTAGGAGATAGTTGCTACTTATACATTATTAAGATTAAAATAGTGCTATGAGATGATTAAACATTGTGAAATTTAATTCTGATGGAAATAATTAATTAATTCCCGTTAGAACACATCAGTTAAGTCTGATACTAACGCAAGGGAAAAAAAAACACATAGTAATCATGATTTGATCGAATGAGTTTTACAACATTAAGGTTTGTGGTATATGAATTCGAATATCTGAAAGAAAATGTAATTAAATAAAATATTCTATGTCTAAAAATAATTTCTCTCGCTTTATGATAGCATGAGCATTTCAACTCTTGAAATTAAAAAAAATAAATTAATGTTACCACTCGTGGAAAACCCGTTGGAAATTAAAAATAACATCGGAAAACGACTAAGTCCAAAAAATAATTATTCCTGTTTTTCGCCACTAGGAGGCTCTTCGTAAAAATACGTTGTCATGGAAACCACAACACACGGTAGAACCATTGTCATTCCCTAAAATATAAATTTAATCAAAACCAAAACTAAATCGGTGTTGCCATTCCAAAAAACTAAACTTCAGACGCAGATTAACAACTCAACTTCACTCAGAAACCCTCGTAATCTTCTACGAGGATAGCATCAGGAACCCTACTACTCAACCCTGTTCGGCAGGCGGAGGAGGCGCAAGGGGGGCGTGGCTCCCTGCTCCCATTCCTGATATAATTCCTGATACACGATACGAAGGGCAAGTTAATGTGACTCAAAGTTTTATAATAACTAATTGCAGCTTGGTGGGAAATGAAAGTCGGGTGAAATGGTTGAAAACTGCTTGGTAAATCTAGTGTTAAGGGGAGTCGGCACCATGAGACCATTTTTTTTCCTCTATGGTGTTTTTATTTACAATTTTTGTCTCATGTCATGTTATATCACTTCATAAGAGATTTAATGTTAAAAAAAAACTGGATTACTTATAGATAATTTGCTAATTTTAATTTTTAAAACGAAATTTAGCAATTTTTAAAAATGCATCTTCTTTTTCAAATATTGGCGTAAAGTCTTAAATTTTTTTTATTGATTCATTACTCATAAAGCAAAACTTTTATGCTTTGATTTTTTTATAAGTCAAATACTTTTTAAAAAAAATAATAGAAACTGAAGTAATGCAGAAAAAACAACGAACAATTCAAAAAACCTTCAAAAAGATTTTTTTTTTTAAAATACTTTTCATAAAAGTAAAGCATAAATTTGGTATGTATAGTTTTCGGAACATATGGGGAAAAAATCCATGTTATAGATACAAAGTTAAAAAAGCCTTTGCATTTTAATTGAGATGAAAAGCGCAAAAAACAAAGCGAGAGAAAATAGCATTGTAAGTTTTTCTTGCAATATCTTATCAAATTTCAAGTAAGAGACTTTTTTTTTCAGTTACAGTGACAACTAAATTATTTCTTCTCGCATATTTTATTTTAAAACATAAATATGTGGCTTATATTCAGAACAGTTACGGTTTCGGAATGAAAAGGTGGCAAATAACACCGCAATAAAATCGATGATAAATAAATAAAATATTGCTTCAGTTTTTCTGAAACTTTCAGGGGATATTTTTAAAAGTTGATTTTACCTACTTAAGCAAATAAAACTTTTGTCGGTTTTATCGATATTTTTGAGTGCTGGCTCCCCTTAATAGATTATTTACTATTTGCCTGCACATAAGCAACTCATTGCTGCAAAGGATTTACGACAGCAAAACTAAGTTGCAAAACATCCTCATATATCACTAAATTTCTCCTCATCGACTCAAAAAATAAAAATGTGTTTCATTTACCAGTGCTCAAAGCAGACTGACAATCCTGGATTAGCTTTATCAAACGGAACATAAATCTCATAATTAATTGTGCTATGCATTGACGAGAAACTTTGCACAGTTTGTACCTGCTAAAATGTTAATTAGATGTCTAGTTTGATGGATGATTATTGTTTCGAATGTGTAACTTGTCTGAGACTCGAAACAGGCAATATGTGAATGTGAATCGCAAAATGGTTAAGGTGACGTCAGAAAATTGTGTATGGCAAATATGAAATGTCGACATTAAAGTAACGATGTTACAGTATAGCTTCGGTATGTGCAGAGCAAAATTTTAAATCTCTTTGAAAAACACGTATTATGCTTGAGTAGTCTTAAGGCAACTGCTACTAAGATTAGCTCGATAGTTCCATTTCTCAAACGTATCTGAGCTAGGTGTTTAAAGTAATCATTTCGATTCCAAAATTGCTATCAGTTTCTGGAAAATTTGAAAACTAAGCAAATAAAAAAAAACGCTTAAATGTACACAGAGTGTAAACATATGTCTACATATGAAATGACAAGGTCAGAGTTTAGAGAGATGAATATTAATTAAAACATTTGCTGAATTTTCATTTCCAAAAACAAACCTGTCTTTCTATTCGCATATTTTCTTCTCAAAATGCACCAAAACAGATTTCGCACACTCTTAAGCCACGCCCCCGTTTGGAAAGACTTTTATACCAATACTCATATTAAGCTTTCTTACTAGATAATGAATCTTGTAATTGCATTTATAAAGAAAAATAGTATTTATACTGGTGGTAACACTATTTTAAGAAAAATTATTTAAATGACAATACTCTTAACAATTTTAACTCTAGTATAATAATAACATTGACATAATGCAATAAAATCAAACGATCTTACTACCGAAATGTAAAGTACGATTCAGGTTTTCTCTCATTGGGTGTCATGATATTTTTAAAAATCCAGCTCATTAAGGGAAAACGTTTTATTTTCGTAACGAAAAAAATATTTCATTTACATACTTTAGCTTGTTAAAATGCAACAAGAAAAAAAATAGTTTAAAAATTAAATTGAAATTATACAAGTTGGTATCTGCATCAAAAGAAATATTTCAGCATTAAAAATAGAGAAAAAATAAAGGTTAATTCATAGCAACTATCTGTAAGCCAACCAAACAGCTTTTGCACTCTGACATAGGAAACATATAGTGTTGGGATATTAACATTCTAAAAATTACGCACCAAAATATGCCAAACTTCTGAGGTATGTTAAAGACACTTTATAAACAAAAACAAAACAAAAAAGCTTTATAAAAGCATACATATTACCTACTATTGGAAACGTAACAAAAGAGTCAAAGAATAAGAGATGTAACTTATATAATTCATCAGAAAAAATTAACAAATTAATTATTAACAATTATTAATTAAATTAACAATTAATCCAAAAAATGTATTTCAGGTTTCATAGTTGTACATTCCATTTTGATAATGAGACAGCTTTCTGCAAGAGTCCTTCTATTTACTTTTCAATAGTCATGCATAATTAAATGGCGCTTGTGCGTGTGTGTTTAGAAAACCATCATCATTTTATTGATTATTTTAAACCACTTTTTGAAAACAGAACAAGAAAGATAAAACTTTATGTTAGTTGCTCCAAACATCTCCAAATGTGAATTAGTAACTCTACGAGTATAATGTTGTGTACTCCAATACATAATAATGCCAAAAAAAGGAAACAATATAAAAAAGAAAACTCTATGCTACGCTTCTTTTTAGAAATACGATTTATTGAGCATCAGATAAAGTCATGGAAAATATACCAGAAAGGTCATTTTCATACGTGCTTCTCATAAAATTTGATCATTAGCTTTATGTGGGTTGCCCAATAATCGATAATGGACTTAATTTTGTCATTAAGCGTACAAGCATGCATGTCATTTGCGTAAGTATTTAATGTATATTTTTACAAAACAATAACGTTTTTAAATTGAACTCGGACAGCATTAGATTTTTTTCGCTGTAAATATTTTGTCGAAACTGTCAATAATTTTTCCTCTGATACTTATCTTGAATTCGGGATTGCTAAAAAATGAAATAAACTTTTCATTCAACAGTTAGAAATTTTATCGTGAAATTACGGTTAAATAGCCGGCAGCAGTCTGTCCATCTAATTCACCGTTAAATTTAAGGTTTTGAAAATTTGTGTATCTTTACGGGACCTAAACCATTTCCAATCAATCAGCTTGGTTTAAAAGCCGTAAATACAAAAGTGTACAGTTTCATAACCATTTATAAGTAATAATAATTTAACTTTGTGCAAGTAAACAGTAATAGAAATATGATTTCACGTTAATTTAAAGCACAAATGAGCATTAAAACGCAGACATATGCTTCGGGATTATGTCTGCGAAACATATGTCTGCGTTTTAATGCTCATTTGTGCTTTAAATTAACGTGAAATTATATTTCTATTACCATTTATAAGTAGTATGGTTTCAAAACTGTAAATGTAAGTTTTTACGGTTTTTGAATCATTTGGAGGCGTAGAAACCGTAAACGAAGCGAGCGGGAATCGAACAAGGGGTGCATGGTGTACCAACCTTGCGCGCTAACCAATCAGCCGTCTACACCACTCTAAGCGGCCGTTTATTCGTTTTATTTATCAATAAATCTTCTTCTCCAACAGGCAAACTGCATTAAAATTGAGATTTCAGTTTTTGATTGGATCTAAAGTCATTTTTAGTCTGAATTTTTCTGTATTTACTGACGAAAATCATTTTATTTGCTGCAACAATTAAAATACAAACAAGCGTCAGAATTTCAAATTATGGGTTCGCTTATTCGCAAACAGTTCGGGAATCGGATGTCTCCAATTTTTGATTTACGTGTGTATGTGTTTCGATTTAGTAACCACTGCTTAAGCCACTTCTTTTTATTGCGCGGTGCGGTGGTGCGGATCAGTTGTGAATGCTTTCACAATTGTTCGCCCATCCAAATGGATGAGCTACAAATGGCTGCGCTCCAAATGGATCGCTCGTGAATGGCTGGCCTAATCTTCACACTTGTTCATTCCACAAGCAAGATGGATGCCCGATTCTTATTAACTACGAGACCAAGTTGGCGCTTGTAAATTACGGTTAGTAAAACGTTCTTTAGGAGAAACAGAGAATAAACGATTTTTTCACAATCAGCGGTTTGAGTACCATCTTTTTAATGGTTATTCGACTGCTGTAATTAAATATGGTAAAATAACAATCAAATAAATGGTTATATTGCTATTTTCTTACGGAAATTTTTAACAGTGAAAGTACGGTTTTAAATAGTTAGTTCTATGAAAGTTAAATGCCATATAAGAGATGAACGTGATTCTAATTGTTTTAACAGATGAGCAGTTTATTTTATCATATACATAAATAAAAAAGAAACATTTAAACTTTTTTCAAGGTATTCCATAAACGTAATATTTAAATAATTATCCGATACTGGACTCCAGAATCTTTCCAAAAGCAATTTTTACGTAAGTGATAGTTTACAACGTTTCTAAAGAAAGCTAAATGAAAAAAATTAAGAATGACATACACATATTTGAGATGCAAAAGTATGAAAATTAATGCTGGAACTTTTTGTCACAAAAGTTAAAATAAGAAAGTAATGTTTCAATACTTGGGAACTAAGCTTAAAATGCTGCTGGACAATAGTGTTGAAACATTTACTGCTGTAGTTTTCTTTGTAAAATAAAACGCTAAACAAGTGAAATATTTTAATTATATATATTGTCTGTTTTTTTCTTTTAAAAATAACGTTAAAATAATATTTCTATAGTAACGAATATCCTTCATGTTGCACATTTAAAAATTATGTATTGAAATGATAAAAAAATAAATATCTTTAAAATGTATTTTAATTTCCTCAGTTTCGATGTCAATGACAGTCACGTAGTTGTTGATCAAATATACTTTGTAAATTCAAAATAGAATGCATTGAATTGCGTATATCTAATTCTGACAGTGAAGCAACTGCAAATAAAAACTGGTTATATCAATTTCCATTATTCATTTTTACACCTACTAAGAATTAAAATAAGAGCCGGCGCGGTGGCGTCGTGGTAAGGCACTGGACCCATACGCTTCAGTTCATAGGGTCGAGCCTGGCAATGCTGGTGGGTTTTCGAGATGCAGAAAATTGTTTGCGCCCATATCGTATGGTTATGCGGCCTGTAAAAGATCCCTTGATTAGACATTTGGCTTGGGTACTCTAGGCTTAATTAAATTCCTAGTGCACTTACGCATCAACAGAGTCCGGGTGCTCACTCTTTCAGATGAAGAAACTGGACGCCAAAAATGGTACTGCACTCATTGTGGTGCCGCTGAAAGAATTGATATCAATCTCTGGGAATGAACTAGGTCTGCAATGGGTAAAGAACCAATATGTATACGCCCCCCCCCATAATAAAAAAAATAAAATAAGAAAACTATTAATTTGTCTTTCGCGAACTGCATTTTGTACTTGTTTATAGTAACATTTATTTTTACACAATTTATACAATTAATAACACAAGACGATTAAAAAATTTCCAATTTTGGTGGGATTTGATATGATTCCATATTCAGTTGTAGAAATGTTAACTGCATGCTTTACGGGGATTTTTTACTTCATGTACGGACCAATTCTATATTATGCAAGTCAGCATTCTTACAATGATGGGTATTAACTATTCGTTTGTACAAACTTGAAATATGTATAAGTTTGAAAAACATTGTGAGCAGATTGAAAATACGTTTTGACGACTCTTGATAGTACTCGTGTTAGTCCTGCTACCGAGGATTGGAATTAAGAATTAAAGAACTTTTGTTACGTTTCCACGCGTAGCGTCTTGGTAAAATCCTTGGATGTTGGATACAACACGACTAGACTAGTAAAAAAGCAGTCGTCTAGTTTCAAGCACGGCCTCAGCTTTTTACCGTAAGGGTTATGGTGTATCGACACGTTGAAAGAGAGAAATAATTGTATACAAAATGTTTTAAGTTACTCGGTTTTATTTGGTGTTTTTTCGCCATGATTTGATCATTTTAAAATTTAAAACATCGTTGCATTATCCAAACATTCCAAACAAGCTATCGTTGCCTTTCGATAGATAATAATTCTAATAATTTCCTCAGAACCAAAACTATTAATCTTTTTCCCTAATTAATGCTATAATAAATTATAAAATGGATGGAATATTGTATTTTCATCGAAGATAAGCTTGTGTGCAAAGTTTGAAGATAACACTTGAACAAATTTGACCTTTTTGTTTGCCTTTTAGATGAAACTATGTGATTCTATATAAACAAAAGGTGATTGATTCAAATATTCAAACCAAAATGGTCCATCACGTACCGTTTTTGCTGGAGACTCACTTCTCATATTTATACAATTTTGTTATTGAAGAACGTAACTGAGGTTTACTTATTGAAAACACAAACGCTAAAATGATTTTTTTTGGATTTTTTTTCATCTTGTGGGCATCTGTTGGTGTGCCCTGACAACAGATTAGCAATATTCAATTCGCATACTTCCATTCCATCGACCACTGAAGTGCTTTTCAAACACAGAGATGTCCTGATGAAACCTTCCTCCATGCTCATCATTAATTGCGCCAAGGTTTTGAGGAAGGAAGTCCATATGGGAGTCCAAAAAAGTGTAGTTTTAAGGACATATGCCAACCTATAATACAAAACTGTTTTATCATGTCATCAAGATCTTCGTAGCTTTCAGTTTTCTCATTTCCAAGGAGACGTTAGCACACTGATTTAAAGGCCAGCGAGGCTGATTTTTCCGCTTCTGACTGCTTGTTTTCATACTCTTCATAATGAAAGGAATTCCTTGAGGTTGTGGGCCAATAAAAACCCTTTTTTTTCACTTTTGCCTCACTTAAATTTTTCAATTTGTTCCTGAGATGCAAGAAAGCCACTCCTTCTCTGTCTGTAGCTTTCACAAATATTTCGATTAACCAAGTTTAATGTGCAATTGTGGAAAAAAAGGCACATGGTAGTTTTACAAGTGGATCATTTGATATGTTTTTGCCACTCACAATTTTGAAATTTCCTTTGTGTTTGCAGAATATGCTATAGGAATAAATAGCAGAAAAAAAAACTTAAATAGAGGAGCACCGATAAACAAGTGCCACTTTGCTGAATTGTGCTCATGTCCTAATGCTTGAAGTAGTACATTCACATTGCAGCAGCATACTATTTTATCTTTCTTCGCAAAATAGTCCACAAAATGCCTTTGTCGTTTTGTAAATGACTCGACACTTCGAAAAAGTAGATAAAGCTTTTGTTGCCAAAAATGTCGCTAAAGTAACCCAAGTACATTAAAAAGGTCTCTAAAATGACAACGAGAAATGTCAATCTATCACTGTCAATAAGAAAGATATAATTTATAATAAATTAAGTCGATGAATTACGAAAATAGGCACATTTATCCAGAAAATACGTAAAAAGCTAAAATGTGGGATTTTGGGAAAATGGTATGTGATAGACAAAAAATAATGAAAGATTCGTAATTTTCAGCCTAAAATACACAAGAAACAGACATTTCCATCTAAAGGACATTTTTCGTGTTGTACAGTGTAATTTATGTAGTAATAGTGGTCGAAAACCGAGTAACAAACTTCCGTGACAAATCAAGTTAAATAAAACCGTGTAAAAGCGTGGTCTCAACGGAGAGGAGTTGTAATGACAATTTAATTGCGATTAATAGTTTATTTGGCGTGTGTGTTTAAAGATATTCACTGTCTAATTAAGAATAACAACTACGTTCATTATGTGGATAATAATTTTAGAAGAGAGAAGACAACGTTTCCAATTTGTATGTTATTCGTTCTATTATAAAACCGTAAGGACGAGTTTTTCAGCAACTTCCTGTTTATTTATATATAACAGTTTTTGTTGGAGATGTCTTTTATGCTAGAACTATGAAAAATATCATTCACTCTTTACATATTC
Organism: Octonoba sinensis; assembly: GCA_038502835.1. Lineage (NCBI taxonomy): Eukaryota > Metazoa > Arthropoda > Arachnida > Araneae > Uloboridae > Octonoba > Octonoba sinensis. The sequence goes on along the minus strand of CM076598.1, from coordinate 4,512,798 downwards.
GTATCAATCTCATTCAACTCATTTCAGTAAGTTCACCTTTCGTATTAAAGAAATCAAGTTCTTACTGATTAAAACCAGCTTAGAAAATCAATTGACCAACGTCAACTAAAATATGCTTAAGTAAAAGAACTTTTGAAAATAAGAAAACAGAACGAAAAGAAAATAATGAAAAGCACAACTTTTCATAATTTTCTACATAGATTTCTTACAAGACATTTTTAACAATATTTTTTGATTTACTCTAACAAAAGGAAAATAATATTTTTCTTTGTTTTTTCTTCTTGTAAATAGAATTAAGCCGGTAGGCAAGATCTTTAACAATGCAATGCCATTTAAACTGCAAAAGTAAAACGAAACAGACGTCTTAAAAACTGAGCTGGCATAACGGGTGGGTGGATTTACGAACTCAGTTTTCGATTTCTTTTTCTCTCTGAAACATGCAGAAAAAAAAACCTGAACATTTCTTTACGACACATAAAACATGTAACATGCATCATTTCAAGGGAATACTACGTGATAAGTAGTGCATAATAGTTTTTAAAGGCAGTAAAAATATTATTTTATGGTATTCAAACTATGTTCTGGCGTTGTTTTGCTTCATTTTTTTATTTATTTTTTTTATCATAGAGAAATTGTTTCTTTCCATGAGGAAAAAAGAATTCTAGGAGATGTTATTCTTTGAAACAAGTGGGATGCAGTAAGTGGATGATTATATTGCTGGGCGTTCCATCAATACACTTTTAGGAAAGTCAAATGCAGAAGAACAACTTAAATGTTGTCTATATTGGCTTCAACAAAAAGTTTTTGACAAGGCATTTCAAATTGTCTTTGAAACAAGTTGGATGCAGTAAGTGACTGATCATATTAGTATCATTAGTCTTACATGGAACGGGATTCCATCTAAGACGCTTTTAGAAAAGTCTAATGCAGAACCATTTAAAGGTTGACTATGTTGTCTTCAAAAAAAAAGCTTTTGACAAGGCATTTCAATGTGTCTTTGAGACAAGTTGGATGTAGTAAATGACCTATTAAATCCAAACTGTCTTTAAGCTTATTAAATCTTCTTGATTGTCAACAAAATATCAGACATTAAAAAATGTCATGGTCAAAATATTGTTCAATAATATGTCAAAGGTTATAAATAAAATGTAGTGTAAAAACAAAGATTTTCGATTTAGAAGAGAATTCGTACGTGTTTTCTCTAATAATCTGTTGATTTACCTAGTAAAAAAAGTATGAGTAATATCATGACTTGTTTGGAAAGATTTAACAAAACGTTCTATACATATTTTTTGAACATAGGGGCGAAATTGCATTACATGTTACATCTGAAAATAGTGCTATGACTGAATCTAGTTAAAACTGATGAATGTAAAATAAAAATAAAAAAATCAGGATGAAACGGTGGAGTGGATCAGTTTTAAGTTAAGAAAAACATTTTTAATGGAATAAATTTTTAAAAATACAGAAAGGAAACTGTTTCTGTAAATTTAAGAAAAACTTGTTTAAAATCAAGTTTCTTGATAACAGTTTATCATTAAAATTCTTGTTTTCCACCACTCTGTACAACTACAGAGAAAGCTCTGTTAAGTTAAACAAGTGTTCATTAAGAGCCACGTATCAAGTTTCTCAGTAATCTGTGGTTACCAGTTTAAAAATTGTCAAAAAAATTCATTATATTTTGTTGACACGTAGATTACCTTCATCTCTAGAGAGCTAGTTAACAGCTCGACGGCCGGTCCTCCCAACTCCGGAAGTATTTTGGTTTGGGGGTTTGGCTAGAGCAGTCTAAGGCTCAGGAATCGCAACTGTGAGAGTTCAAATTCTGAATGTGTGTGCGAGACATAGTACTGCAGCGTACTGGCGACTACAGCACAGTATCAGTTGCTGACAATTTACAAAGTCTCTGTTTTTTATTCTCAAGAATTTACTGAGAATTATACTAGAAATAATTTTGTACTTGTTTCAACGAATTAGATTTCAAGGTACCAAAAAAATTTCAAATTAAATCGTCAGTTCTTAATTACGTGACTATAAATGTTACACCAACTTATAAAAGCAGGATTTTTCTAAATTGAATTTCAAAGGAAAAATCCAAGTCATTTGTTAATGATTTTGGCTCCTGTTCATTAGTTCGAATAGTTTTCGATCAGACTGTACTTATGTTAAATTGTGTTAAATTACTTAGACACTGTTTCACACGAGACAGTATACCTTTTTTTCTATTGTTCTCGTGTAGTAAAAATTAGTTATTTAACATATTTGGCTCCTTTATTCATTTTCTCGAGTTTTTGGTGCCAATGCTATGGTGTATCAAATACTCTTTCGTATGTGAATTTCTCAACACGCTTGTTATTGCTGTAAATAAATGCTGCTTTTACAAACGAATATTAAACTAAAATTGAATTATAACTCTTTTTGAAGCTGAGAAATTGGTTAGACTTATACAAAAGGCAGACGCGGAATGTATAAAGCCATTGCATTAATTGCATAGAAATAGTGATGATATTTTAGAAGATTTGCTGCTTTATTATTTTATGTATCTTTTATTAAATATTTATTTTAGCAGGGTATATAAGCCATAATAATTTTGCTGAAAGTCTGGATATTTGTTTAATTTTGCATTTTTGTAAAGATAAAAATGAAGGGAAGATTTCGTACTCTTAAAATGAGTGACTTTTTAATAAGTTATTATGTTAAGCGGTAGAAACTTTTAAAATATTTACACACATGCTGGCTCAATACTAAGTTTTTTTGATGCGTTATTACTTTGACTATTAAATATAAAATAAAAATAGCTTATTCAGCGGAATTTAGTCAAATAGGATTTTTTTTTAAATTTATCTTCAATACGCATTCTACTTTTTGTAATATTCGTCAATTAAATATCAAAAAAGCCATTAAATAGAACAATTTTTAAACTAATTACCTATTGCGAGAAGAAAACTGATTAATTAGGGGTGTGATTGCTTGCATATCGTAGCTTCATTTTACTTAAAATAATGATGTCCATCATAATTAGCCCTAATTGCTAACAATTTTCAGAAACTTGCTAGTTAAAAAGAATATTACGCTAAATTCAGTTTTTTGTTTTAAATCAATAGATTTATAGCAATTACTAAAGCTCGTAAACTATATTTGCTGCCACAACCTCGTAACTAGAAAAATTATGATGTTTGAGTTATTAATACTACAAAATAATATCATACAATTATCTCTAGAATATTAACAGTAGATTTACCTGACCAGTCATTTTGACTGTTTCGAAGCTTAAATTTTGCATAATTTGTTACTAATTATAATACAACGTTCAATGGCATTGGCTTTCCCTAATACACGGTATGTAGGAAAAGTTAATGTGACTGAAAGTTTCATTATAATTAGTAGCAACTTGGTGTAAAAACGGCCTGGTTCATCTACTTTTAACTAAAAAATCATATTTTCCAAGTTACAGGCGATATGCAGGGTAGTTAAAGTTACCTCTGCGTAAATCTTCTCCGTTTGTAGAAAACAACTAAATTTATAAACTAGCATACAGCATCAGTTCGGAAGAAATCAAGTATGCTAAGCAAACGAAAACAAAAACGGAAACCGTCCATTCCTTATACCAGCATTTCCTCCCTTGAATATGAATGGACTCTTCTTGGCACTCTGACAGTCAGAATTCCCTTTTGATGGTAGAACTGTATTTTCTTACTGCAGATTTTTCCCTCCATATTGCATACAACAAAAATGTCAATGACAAACGTCTTTTGGAAGGAGTTCTACGTAGGTGTAAGCACAATAAAGCCAACCTTATTAATAACCACCCTGTATATATAAAGTACAAAATTTGATTAATGTTTTCAAAGTCAAAATGAGATAAAGATATAAAGATTTAATTAGATTTTGAATGCAACAAACTATTAATGCCATAATATACACCACCGTGGCTACTGAGAATGCAATATATTTATAATTTTAATGACAATTCAGGTTCTGCACTTAAACGAAATTGGAAATCTTTACAATATATCTATGCTATCAAAATCTGACATTTCTAGATATCGAAGTAAGTGTCATTTTCCACTTTCAGAAAATTATTAATTATTGTGACCTTAAGAATGTAAATCATTTATTCAGTACGCGTTTACAAAGGAATGGAATTATATGATTTAATGCTTCATATGCATCTTCACTTTCAAACACAATTGAAATGTATGCCTAGCGCCTGTTGTTGGTGTACTTTTTGTATTTGTATTTGTATTCATAAAGGAGCATTAATTAAAGAAATAAAGGTTTTGTTTCAAAGGTTTGTGCTTAAGGCATATACTTGATGTAACGGAATTTAAAGTATGTGTTATAAACTGTCAAAACCATAGACTTCACAGCTTAGATTTTCCTCAAAATAAGTCAGAATTAATGATGAGTACGACTACGATTATCGAACTTAGACAATTATTGAATATTCTATTATACATTTGTGTGTAGGGTAAAGTAGGTTTAAGATAATCATGTTTTGGCATACTACAACTTTGACTTCAAATTGTCAACTTGTTATTGGGAGTAAAATTCTGACATATCTCATGCATAATAATTGCCCTTAAAACCGAATGCATTTTTATTTTTAAAAAACAAATATTTATGGACAAATAATATTTTATAAATTTTGTGTTTCGAGGTGCACTTGCGCTAGGGCCTGGGAAAGCGTAGCCTCGCCTTGCTGTTAGCCATGTAAATCATTTCAACTAGACATAAATCAAGTGTCCGTATTCTCTCACTTTTACAGAAATTTCACCTTTTATTTTTTTAGTATTTTTGTTTCTTAATCTTCAATTTCACTCAAGATGCAAACAATTTTTCGTATCTCACTTTGTATTTTGTGATACACATAAGATATATTAACCTAAAAAATAAAGTTAAATCGCAAAGCATTTACAGAGATTGATACTTACATGTTTTATTTGCGTTGCACAATATATGTAGCTTAAACAGCATTCATTCAGAGTTATCTTAATGTATGAAAATGAGCTAAATACATTCCAACTCTGAAACTTTTATAAATGGTAATTTAGTTTTAGCCATAGGTGTTAATCAAAGACCTTTCAGTTCATAAATACTTCAAGTTCAAGGAGTGGGTAACACATAAATATTGTCACGTAAACACCATGTTGAGAACTGGCTATCTCATAATGCAGCTCAAAATTGAAACACATTTGAAAGTTCGTGATTACATGGTAAGTTTTATTTGAATTTTCTGTGGAATGGCATAAAATGCTACCCAGTCATTTTGTCAAATAAACGGGAAGTAGTAGGTAGTATGACCCAGTCTATATAACTACAAGGTCTATGGTGCTAACAACATCGATCAAACGACCTATGGTGATTTTAAACCAAAACGTTACTCTCAAGTAAACTTATATTATTATTAAATTAAGTAAACTTATATATATTATGAGGAAAAATGAAAAAAAATAAAATAAAACATTTTGAATTTCTACATATTTAAAACAACATTAATTGATTAAAACACGAATTGTTTAAAAGAAAAAAAATGCATTTTTACAGACAGATTTTATAGACTAAAGAACAAATCATCAGAAAGCCACTCTGACTAATAAGAAATGATAAAATATTTTATTCTATTAGAAAGATTAAAGTAGTAGTCAATAAATAAGGACCAATGTTTTACGTGTGTTTCTACATTTTTGCATTTCGAAGTATTTAGCTTTGCATATATTTTTAATAGTACTTTAAACCCATGTATAAATAATGTCGATGGATAACAGGGCGTTACATTTAAGAACAACGTTTGCTTTTTTCGGAAATTACTCACTATATTTACCAAACCAGTCATTTTGACAGTTTCGAAGCTTCCATGTTGCATAATTTGCGAATTATTATAGTGCAAGTTTCAATTCCATTGGCTTTTCTGAATGCGCGGTAAGTAAGACATGTTAATGTGACTGAAAGTAGCATCTTGGTGTAAAATGAAAGTTTAGAGATGGTTAAAAACGGCCTGTTAAATCTACGGTTAATGTGGAAAAACAACGATTTACACGTATAAAACAAGCTTGCAAAGTAAGTTGAAGCTGAATTCTAAAGCTTAGGCGATAAAAGGTGGTTTTCCAGCATTAAACTGGTTACATTATTAAACATTTAATAGATTTGGGGCAGAATATCAAATATATGTCAGTAATGAGATAATCGTAAAAATTGAAACAATAAAATGGTCAGTTAATATTTTTTATCCTTCCTCGTTACAAATAAAACAGCTTTTTTTTTTTTTTTTTTGCAGTTTTTATTTGTGGTTTTTCAGTAGCTGGAAAACTAAAATATTTTTCCACTTTCTTCCTCAGCATGGAAAAGATGCATTTTTCCTTTTTCAAAGAAGTTTGCTGGCTTCATATTTGTCGTAGATAATCCCAGACTATTTTTCCGTGACTAACGATGATCGAAAGGGTGATTTTCTTTCAAGCCTGATGCACCCTGACAAGCCCTGATGGCAGAACTTAATCTTTTGAGCACACTACGCTTGGAACATTTTTGTCATGAATAAAGCGAATTTTGTAAACAATGTTGTAATAGAACTATGTTTTGTCTTTCAAAAACGCTTAACCTTATCAAATATTGCCAAGCTTCGCAGAATTGAAGATATTGTAGAAATAAGTGTTCTGTCATTAGTTCTTGATTTGTTATATTTTGGAGCAATTAAAATAAATCTATGAGAAACATTTGTGAAAGATGTAGGAATTTAAATTTTATCTATTTTAACATAAAAGTTATTTCCCTTTTATTATTACTGAGAAATGTCAGTTACACATAAATAATAAATGTAACATAATAGTAAAATATAAAATATAGTATTATATAATAATGTGCAATGTATAATAATATGCTACAAATGTATTATATAACATATACATAGCTTAATAATTTCGTAATACTAGAGTAATATTTTATAGCATATAGTGTAGAACGTAAAAGGAATATATTAATTTGTTCGGTTCTCAGTAAAAGCTGGTATCATGCCATTTATCTTCTTATAAAGACTGCACTAAACACTTTAGCGGTATGTTCATCCAAAAAATTGTGCAAATTTGCTTATTACGGAGGGTGGTGCATATTTTTGCTATATTTTAGAGCAATGCGCCTATTAGCATCAAAATCTAGTAAAACTAAGCACCATCCTTTGTAGTCAGCAAATCTATATCATTCTGTAATTCAACATGACATAAATGTTTCACAGTGCACTTCATTTTAAAATTTAAAAACAGATATGTCCAGTTACTATGCATTTTGGCAGTTGAAAGCAGTTCAACAATGATGACCTACTATACTTTTTTCAATTAACATTATGAGATCATTAACTAAAAATGTAACTGTTTCAGCTCTAAATTATAGAGTTGGAGACAAGGAAACGTGAACGTTTTTGCTATTGGGGTACCTTATTTGTGGATGCATAGCATTATTTCGTATAGTTTAAGATAGGTATTATTAATAGTGTTACTTAGTAAATGAGAAAGATACAATTTGCATCTTCTCAAACATACGAGATAATTTTTTGAGAAATTTATTTCAAACATTTTATAGATTGAAACAATTTACTTCACACCCCTACTAACACAAATTTAGAACAACTTTTCCTTACTCATATTGCAAAGTCGTGTAATTGGTTCTCCCACAACTATTTATATTAGTTTTTCAGCGAAAGCACAAATTTATCTACTTTACGAAACAGAAAATCATTTGTGCTTTCGCGCGTGTGCAAGTAACCAACTCCAGTGTAGCAAGAAAGGAAGAGGGGCAGAGAGATGGATTTCTATCATCAGAGACACTTGAAAGTTATTTCCTTCGTTGACACTAAAGAATACCTATAAGCAGCTGTTACTATCAGGGCTCCCCTATCTGCCAAATTTACCGGTATTTCGTGTGAATAATTTTCTTTTCTGCCGTTTTAAGGCTCACACACACATGCAATACCCACAAGCGCACGTGCACGTTCTTCATAAATAGTAAACCGTGTTCATCACCCCTTTGAGTATGTAGGTCCTGAAAATTTTCGACCTAAATAGATTGCTTTATTCTTCATCATTTGGATGTAAAAAAGGGTAAAATAAAACATTTTTAACGGAAGACAATTATAAGAAACAAAACATTAAAATGCGGCCACTAGACACGGACTATTTCATGTTCAGATTAGCTACAACTTTCATTCTTTTTCTACGCGTCTTAGTACTAAACTCAAATTCATATAATTTTGCTTATTACTTAAATTGCAAATTCTTTGTTACCAAAAGTTTTTTCTTGTACATGGCAAATACATGAGTCACTGAGAGGCAAAAGGGATTTGAGTGACAAAAGAAATTTTTTGAGTAAAACTCATGCAAAGTTCGAATCATAAAAAAGCCTTAGTCTTTTTTTCTTTTTTTTAAAGTTTTTTTTCGAAATCACGATGCGGAGAAGCACCTTTTACTGCACCACTAACGCCTGCTGTCACAAAACGGATAAGTGTTTCTCATATCATTACCCTGGTAACTCAAAATTTTCTGCTTTGTCACTTACACTCCTTTGCTTCTTAGTGCCTCAGATATTGAAAAGTCATTAGGTCCGTATTATGATTTAGTGAAACTTTGTTTCCAATGTAAGAAAATGATGAACTATCACGCACAGAAATATCGTATATATAAACATCATGAATCATATCCGAAAACACACGCAATTTACCGATTCGTCAAGGTTAGAGTCTATTGCGTGTGTGTTTCCCGTGATTTTCATAACATATACCTTAAAAAGAAAAACTTTCGGAGTATTACCAATAAAACAGTTTTCACATCCAGTTTCACAAATCATGAACCAGATATTCAGCTCGAAGTTAATATGCTGATCTAATGGAATGAACCAGGAAAATGTGTGTATGCCTCTAATTATGGGTTTTCTATGTAAAATACAGTATGCCGCTAAATTTTACATAGAAAACCCATAATGAGAGATAAACATAAGTTTTAAAGTACATTAAATTTTATATCAAACTAAGACAAAAAGAGTTTAAGAAAAACTGTTTTCTCCAATAAAAAGGCGACTGTAACACTGCTGTGTCCTGGAAATATGAGACTCGTTTAAAAACTAAAGCAACCAAACGTGCGTTATGCGGTATAGTACAAAGACACAAATGCAGAGTTCTTCGCGCTTCGGCAGTTGCAAATTTCAGACTTTTCTCAAATTTAGATTATTGACGTTTTATTCGTCACAAAACTAGTCTATTTTCGCCTATCACATTTGTACACGTGGTATTTACGTCTAAAGCACATTTTTAATGCTGAAGAAGCATTTATTAAAAGGATTGTTTTTAATTCATAAAAAAAAATACTATTAATATTAATAGTATTTTTCTTTCTCTCAAAATGAGCAAAAGGAACATTAAGGGTTACAAAAGGCAGACAAATAAATGGTTGCAAAAGGCAGACCGGTTTCAAGGGCAATCAGCCCCCTTCGTCAGTGCCGATTAGTAGAAATGAAATGATAGTGTGGATAAGAAGTTTAAATAGATAATACTTGAATTCCGGAATTTTAATGCCTTCTAACAAAAAAAGTGGTGTGTGGATTCCTGAAAACAGAAATGAACAGCATAAGATAACAAAACGTTGCATAAAGCGGAATATAAACTCGAGAAATAGCATGTAACCAGCAGGTAAAATAAATATATGGACACTTTTGCAACATACATACACTTAAAAGATTCCAATTTCTGGATAGCAAAACTTCTGGATTTTGAAGAATTTCAAAATTCGGGTTTTAGACTTGTTATACATAAGAAAAAAGTTCCATTTTTCTCTTTAAAATACGCAAAACTTTTACATTCAAACCGATGCATATTCTGTAAACTAGTGAACGTAATAAAGGTAGCCTATACCGTTTTAGATTGATTGCATAATATTGCTATTAGATTATAAACTCGAGGCTCACTTCTTTATTGCACCAAGGGCTGATCTCATATTTTTATTATTATAATTATTATAAATACTATTATTGTTATTATTAGTAGGGAGGGACCCTTGGGGGCCTGATCGCCCATCGAAAATCTAAATGATGATGATTGCAACAATCCCGTTGAATTTGCCATGTTTCTCATCTCTTTCAAAATCCTCGATCGAGGATTAAAATAGAGACTTAACAGACTCCGAGGGCTGTGTCCCGAAAAGATGAGACTCGTTAACATTAGATTTACCAGACCAGTTATTTTGACTGTTTCATACTATGCTGCATAATTTGTTACTAATTATAGTGAAACGTTCAATTGCATTGACTTTTCCTAATGCCTGGTAAGTAGGACAGGTGAGTGTGCCTGAAAGTTTTATTTTAATTAGTAGCAAGTCGGTGTAAAACGAAAATTTAAAAATGGTTGAAAACGTCCTGGTAAATCTAGTGTTAAAAACCAAATTGGACCGAACGTACATTTTGTGATGCAGTACAATGGAGTCGTAAGTTGTCTGTTCTAGGCGTACAAAACTTTTCCCAGTTTTTTCCAAAAAGAACTGAGTTTTTTACTAACTGGCCCATGTTTTCTGAAATTTTTAAAGCAGAAACTTAGTTAAATTTTAGTAAGTTTGAACGTTTTACACGGTTTATGACGGATATTTTATTCTCGCATTTTTTCTGCATATAGTTTGGATAATGTTAAACACATTTTTACATTTTTTTTTCATGCATCAGAATCTTTTTTGTACATCCTATTCTTAAATTCATTTATAAGCCAGTTTCTTTGAAAATAGCATTTTCCGGAAAAATATTTCAAAGCACCGATATGCTGCGTTACTGCACATTAAAAACCGAGTTAGTTCGAGAAATACTATTACTCTTGCTGATTTTTTTTGCAATTGCAAATTGTTTTGTTATTATAAAATATTAAACCTTCTATAGCTAAAATATTTTACTAAGCCTTTTCCAAACTTTGAGCATAGTTATTAGGTGTAAATAAGAGAAACAAGTCAACATTTCAAAGAAAGCTGGCAAAAATTCGGGATATTGTCTATAATCGCTTTTAAGGGTAATAGATTTTTTTTTCTCTTAATCTGGAAAATAGTCTACAACTTTCACACCACATTCTTGACTTAAACAATTGTTTACTTTTTGCACCCGAGCATACAGGTATATTTCGAGAACTAGAGAGTTCAAGAAATAAATCACTTGAGAGATTAAAATTTCCAGATTGGTCAAAAACGTTTGAGTGTAATATATTAGGTTGTAACATATAAAATGTCTGATTTTCATGGTCTACTTAAAGAAAGAATATATTTTTACAGAACAAACTTTATTAATCAAAATATTAACCACTAGCGTCAATACACTTGTGCCAACGAGAAACAAGTTTTTTTTATGCCGGTATCATAAAATATAGTCCTCCTGGAGGCAACAAATTCATTGAATGTCGTTTCTGCATCCTTTGGATTTCTGAAGCATTTCTTCTGCAGGAAGTTGTCGAGATGTTTGAAAAAGTGAAAATCTGTAGTTGAGAGGTCAGATGAATATGGTGGATGGGCTAAAACTTCATAGTTTAACGTGTGCAGCTTCTGACGAGTGATCTTTGAAACATGCGGTCTTGCGTTATCGTGGAGAAGAATAGGGCCCTTCCTTTTCAACAATGCCGGCTGTTTCCGTGTAAGCTTCAGGTGCATTCCATCGATTTCTCTGCAATGTTTCACAGCTGTGACGGTTTCCCCTGATTTTAGAAAGCTATGGTGAATAAAACCAGCTGAGGACCACCAAACAGTTACCATAACCTCCTCTTGATGGAGTTCCGGCTCTGGGAAGTGTTGTGGAGCCTTGTCAGCATCCAGCCACTGCGCTGAATGATTACGATTGTCGTACAGAATCCACTTTTCATCACAAGTTACAATTCGATTGAGAAAAGGATCATTTTGGTTGCGAAGAAGAAGTGCAGACGAGATTTCAAAACCGTTTGCGTTTATGATTCTCATTCTCTTCATGAGAAACCCATTTATCCATTTTTTTTTAACTTTGCCAATCAATTTTAGATGATGGTTGTAGAAGATACACCTAGTTCTTCTGCATAATCTCTAACAGTATTGCATGGATTTTTTTTCAACTATTGCTCGTAAAAACCTCACTGTCCACAATAGTCTCTGGTCTGCCCCGATCATCGTTTGTGAAACTCTCATCCCCAGTTTCGAACTTTGCATACCAACGTCGAATCGTATGTTCATTTACAGAACCGTTTCCGAATGCAGCATTGGTGTTTAGGGCAGCTGCTGCAGCATTATGCTTACTTTTCCACTCATACAAAAATATCACTCTAGAATTCATCCTACGACTAAAATAATAAACTTACCACCAAATCGCAATATTTTTATTTGAAACACTTCAGATGAAAAAGACAAGGTTTTAGCTTTAAATTGGTGCATAATTTACGACTGCATCAACAAAGTTTATAAGGAACCAAATCTCAAAACTTTTGCTGGTGAGAATCGGACATTTCATAATTAAACCTTATATTTATTCGATATTTTAATACTAAAATGCATTTGCGAATAATATGAGAAGACATTTTTTCATGTTGGAAAAGTTTTGCAGTGAAATTTTTAACTTACCAATTAATTGGGAATCATGTGCTGTTTACTACTCTATTTTTTTTACTCTCAGTCGGAAAGGGGACGTAGCTTTGTCATTTATTGTAAATATATTTTATTGAAATATTATTTAACTTGGGAACATTTTCAAAATTAATTATAGAAATTGCACTTGAGCTAGTCATAAAAAATCCTTCTTCATAAAAGTATTATGAATTAGGGTATTTATGCGAAACCGCACCTTTTATTCCTTCCACAACATTGAATTCGATCACTTTAATTTTTTTTAGACGACATTTAAACTTAGTTCTGTAAAATCCAATACATTCGCCTTGGAATTATTCACTTTATTAGACTTTAGCAAACAAATTATACACTTGTAGTTCAAGTCCAACTTTGTAAAACCCAATTGCGTACTAGTTCCAAGGATGGGGGCGTTTGAGATATTTTAATTTGCTTCTATTTACCATTCAATCGCCATATCTTCATCGGAGGTTATCTTTAAATTTTTTGTCAACCGATGCGTCCAATGGGTGCACAGTTGATGTGAGACCGACTAGAAATTATTCAGGTACTTGTTTTGTTAGAAGAATGAACTGTTGGAAGTTACAGTTCTTCCTACTATCAGAAAGAAATCCTTACAGAAGCTACGGAGAACTATTACTGTTGTCTTGTTGAGGATTTGCTCAGATATTTTATTCCAAGTTAACAAGTGCAAAATTTGGTCCTGAAATAGGTAAAAAAACAACGAATTTAAGCACAAAGCGTCTGCTTTTTGTAACTTATTACAAAAAGCAGACGCGCTTCGGAGTTCCATGTAATTCCGAATTTGTCGCAAAAAAAGCAAGCATTTTTGCTTAATGCTTGGTCTTATTTTTTTTCTTCTGGAATTGATTTGTCAGAAGAAAGTCGGATAGCAAATAATATGACAACATTAATGAGATAAATAGGGAGCGACTCTTATGTGGAGGATTCATTTTGATGAATTTTTCTGTTTTAAAACTAATAGACAACTTAATCCGAAAGTGACTCATACAATAGTAAACATGGTACAGTTCTTCTTAAGGTAAATTTTTAAATCGGGGACGGAATTCGCTTTGCTTCGCAGACCACAAAACCTTAAGAAACTGTATGCTTTTACAGTAAACAATATTGGCAACTGGAAAAAATTGTGTTGTTCAAGGAAAAGTTTTCTTTCGCATATGTTTGTTCTTAATAAATTGCCCTTGTATCTCATCTCCTGTGAATCTAAAACTGCTGTAAAACTGCACCAAAATATCTCGCTATACTCATATTTTCTGGTTTTATACACTGTTAAAAATTTCCGTAAGAAAATAGTAAAATAACCATTTATTTGATTGTTATTTTATCATATTTAATTACAACAGTTGAATAACCATTAAAAAGATGGTACTCAAACCGCTGATTGAAAAAAAATTCATTCATTCTCTGTTTATCCTAAAGAACGTTTAACTAACCGTAATTTTTAAGCGCTCAATAAGAATCGGGCGTCCATCTTGGATGCGAAACCGTACCGGTCGTACGTTGTTTAAAATAGGAATACGGATTTATCAGTTCAAATCTGCATGTGTATATAAAAAAAGAAGAAGAAAAAAAGGGGCTTAATCAGTGGATACTAAATAGAAACACATACACACGTAAATCAAGAATTGGAGACATCGGATTCCCGAACTGTTTGCGAATGAGCGAACCCATAATTTGAGCTGCTGAAGCTTGTTTGTATTTTAATTTTTGCAGCAAATAAAATGAGTTTCGTCAATATACAGTAAATTTAGCCCAAAAATAAATTTGGATCCAATCAAAAGCTGAAATCTCAATTTTAAGGCTGTTTGCCTGTTGGAAAAGAAGATTTATTGATAAATAAACGGACGCTTTACGTGATGACGGTGGCCGAGTGGATAGAGAGCAAGACCACGCATTCGGGGTTCGAGTCCTGCATGCTTCGTTTACGGGTTGTACGCCTCGAAATATTTCAAAAACGGTGGAATTTTTGTTTTGAAACCATTTTTAAATGGTTATAAAACCGTAAACTTTTGTATTTACGGCTTTTTAACCAAGTTAATTGGAAATGGTTAGGTCCCGTAAGGATAGAAAAATGTTCCAAACCGTAAATTTAACGGTGAATTCGATGGACAGACTGCTGCCGGTCATTTAACCGTAATGTCATGATGAAATTTCTAACAGTGTAACTTCACTTTTGAGCAGTGTAGAAACTTTCATTTCGAAGTTTGTAACTTCGTGCGTTTCAGAATATGACAGTATGCATTTTTTAAACTTATTTATTGTCATAAAGAAATAGGAATCTTCAAAAAACTGCCCCCTTTGAAACAGGTGTAAAGTTTAGAAATTCGTAACCTATTTTATATCTTCTCTTTGTTAATTTGGGGAAAGAATTTTTTTTTTACTATTTCAAATTACGATTTCTTCAACTTATTTATCAGCCGAAAGTTTTAAAATATTTTTCCTCTTAAATATTAAAATTTATAAAACTGACAAAATTTCTCAAAAAAGAATAAAAAATGTAACGTTTCCAAAAAAAGAAAGAACAATGGCAGGTAATGTGTTAAATTCCAAGTGTTCAAAATTTATAACTTCTTTGCTTAAACCTGATTTACATACATTCACTATGATTCTTCTACATTGATATCACAAAAATAAAATTGGCTGACAACAGAAATTTGAAACAAAAACAATACGTAAACGGTTTAAGAAGTTAAATACACATAGAAACTTTATTCCCAGAAGTGTCTGTTTTGTTCTAAAATGAAATTTTTCAAGAAAGAAGACGAACGAAAATAAACTTCTTATCTTTTGCCGATAAATGCAATTTGTATAATACGGAGTTACATTTCAAGAAAGAGTTAAGCTTCCGTGAGAAAATAGTCCTCGCGTATAAAGTTTTCGAATTATGTCTCAGAATAATAGGATTTTGAAAGTATAATCGGAGAGAAGAATAACAAGACTCTAAAATGGTATGCAATGCGACAGATTTACAGTCAAAATCTTTGAAATGTATTTATTGTTGCTGTTGTTTGTAATGCCACTTGGGTATCCAAGCTCTCCTTCTCAGATCGACCAAGATTTAAGGCGCCTTCCGTTTATAGATGAGCACCGTCAGAGGTGGAAGTACGACGACGCATTATGTATTTGGATGACACCATATGGCGTCACGACAAGTACGCCACCTTCCTTTTTTGACCTAAGAGTGAAGGGAAGGGAAATTCTCCACCCTCCGGTACCCTCGGTACTGCCTCGGGACTTCAGGGTCCACGGATTTTATGTACACGTATCTCCAAGTGTACATGGTGGGTCTTCAGTAGATCGGGTATCGAACACCCAATTTTCCGGTTGGAGAGCCGACATCCTAACCACTGGGGTACCACGGCCTCGAAATGTATGTATAAATAAGCTGTGTGTGTTTTTAAAGATGTCTTATAATTACTCATTGCGTGGCTAAATGAAACGTTTAAAAAAAATTGTATTAGAGATCGTATCGTTTAACAAATATATTGCAGTTTTGAAAACGATTTTTTTTTCATTAAAAAAGAGACTTTGGTTTAAAGTTTTTATTTGATTTCAGTACACACGAAAAATTAGTTTTAATTGCAACACAGACATTATTTTAAGATATTAACCCAAATTGCAACGATTAAAAAGATCATTATCCAAGCATCCGTATGATGATGTGTCCTAAGAGAGATGTGTCCTAAAAAGTTAGTTTTCCGCAGAGTATTTTTATTTATCATCCCGTTACTAATTACATGTTTCTGATCTTAGATATTAATATCTCCATTATTCATATCTAGCTTCATAAAAGTTTTAATATTTGTTTCGTGACTCTAGTAAACAAGTCCTTTACTAAACAAAAGTTATTAGGCAGCATTTTAAATAATATAATTATTCACGTTTCCCACCAGGGGTGGACTGGCCCACCGGAACATGTCCCGGTGCGCCCTTTCATCTAGACGCCTCCAAAAAAAAAAGTCTTTTCGACATTTTTTTCCCTAATAATTTACAATAAGAGAAATAAAATGAAATAATCTGCTTTTAATCCGTGACAAAATCTTGCTTTAAGAAAGGTAAAACCGACTTTTAAAGGCAAAACCACATTTGTGGACGCTTTAGGACGTATATGCTTCAGGAACATGTTTTGGTAAGGCTCGGGGGAAGGGGTGAGGGGATAGTCGAGAGCATAAGTGTTATGGTCTATAGTCTATAAGGATTAGCGAGCATGTCCCGAGGGTCGAGTCGAGGTGCCCGTTTAGGAATAAAGATTCTCTTCCCTAAATCAAAGTTTGACTAGTCACAGGGATGCTCACCAGGAGGGGCGCGGGGAAGATCGTAACGCAAACTGCTCCATTGAGATTTTTTTTCGTTGGGGGGTTTGGTAGACTTTTTGGCCAGTTTGTTGGGTTGCTGATTTTGAGGGGCTCCGTAATTCTTAGGGGGGTACCCGAACGCTCTGAAAGGGTGTGCACCCCTGCTAATCATAAGTACCGTATGAAAATTAATAAAACTAGTGTACCTGCATTGCATAACCCTCATTTTTTATTATAGGACACCCCCTGTTTTTATTATAAGGGCACTGCGAAGTATTGCTAAAGCTTCATGATGAGCAAACTTCTAATTATTTTTGAAGTTTATTGGAAAATTTCGTGGTACCCTGTGAAGACTTCTCAGCATTTCGGTACACAATTTGGGAATCATTGCTTGTGGAGTAACATTGAAACACGTATATGAAATTTTGTTGGCCCATTTCATGCCGTATAACATGCTTTATTTTGTGATGTTGGGTGGAGGCGGGGGGGAGTACGTACACAGTGTGGACTGACGCAAACATAAGAGCTATATTCAAATTTAAAAAGGCATATGGGAGATGTTCAGTTAAAATAAAACACAGAGACGCAGTTACTACAGTAGAAAAAAATTCATTTACTTTTCAAAAAGTGATTAATGTGCTAAATTTCAAAAAGCAAGTGACTCGACACTTCTATTGGTAATAACTAATAAAAACATAGTTTTATTCCAAAATTGAACTGTTTTTAGATTTTCATTAGACTAAACCTATCACATAGGGCATTTCATTTAATTTTAAAATTTTCTTATATGCAGGGGAAGGCGTTTCTACACTTTTCTATTAGGTGGAACTCTGTTCCGGTATTTTATTCTGAGTCATATTTGTTTTAGAATCTAGATTTCGCTCCAAAACAGACTAATTTGACTCAGTTCAAATCTGATTTTAGCTATTTTTATTTTAAGATTGTGTATCTAATTTTATAATAAAAATAGAAACAATAGTTTAACTATTGTTTCTAATTTTATTTATTTATATTGATAACCAAAAATAACACATATTTTTTTATCACACCTATCTTAAAAGTAAAGTTATTGTACATTAATTTCGCACAATTAAAATTACAGGGTTCGGTGATTTAAATCAAGTGTTTTAAATCGGTGATTTAAATGAAATGTTTAAATCGGTGATTTAAATGAAGTGTTTACATCGGTGTTTTAAATCATTAAAAAAAACATGATTTTTATCAAAAATTTAAAATTTGCCTGAAATTTGTTATTATTATTACTTTTTATACAAATTTAATATTTCACAAGAATCAATCGAAAAGTGTACTATACTATAGTGTACTATATTTGAAATAACTGAAGTAAAAGTATTATATTTATTTACGCATAATTTTTAAAGTGTCTTTTACGTAACTAATATGCTAAACATTTGTTTATTCATTAATAAAACTGCCTTAACCATTACTCTAAATCAGCGTTTCCCAACTGGTGGTTCGTGAGCCCATAGGGTTTCGCGGAAATAATATCATAATGGCGGAGTTTTTCATTGCTAACGTAAAAGAAAAAACAAAATAATAAATTTACATACTAATTAGGAAGGAGTGCAAAAATGATTTTGAAAAAATGAATCGTTTTCCAGATAATACAGAAAAGTAATGATCTGGCATGGAAAGCGCACATACAAAATTTGAAATGCACTTATTTCTACTTTTACCGAAAGATATTTATTGACTTATTTTAAAGTTTAGAATGTATTTTTCTCCAACCATTTTGCACTTTTTCTTTGCAAGGGCAAAGAACAAGTCGGAAATATGAAAATTTACTGCATAAAATGTAAAATTTTGCATTATTTTGGTCTTATTTTTCATAATACAGATCCTAAACTGGAACCAGAGAAAATATTGACTCATTAAAATATGGACTTGCATTTACAACACTTTATTCCAATTTTCCTGCATTATCACAAATTGCAATTAAAATTTTGAAATTACGTAAATTTTAGTTTTCCTTTAAATTTACAACTTTTACAAAATTTTGTATACTTAACCGCAAAGTGGAACCTGTCGGAAAAATAATTAAATTTTTTTTTAGGAACACATATGTCTACTGCCCTAATAATAATTCAAAAAGAACAAATAATAAAGATTTAATAATCAAAAAATATTTGTAGCTGTGTTTTAATTTTTATTTAAACTTGAATGTTTTGCAATGATTATGTTTTCATTTCTTGTTATGAAGTATTGTACAATATGGAAAATAAACGTGCTAGTAAATTTTAGTTTTGTCACCGTTTCCAACGTCTACAGAAGGGGTTCGCCATCGTTAGCAGTTAGGAAACACTGCTTTAAATAGGAAACACAGAAACTTTATAATGTTAGGAAAATATATATATAATATAATGGTAAGAAATAAGCTTTTAAGAGTCAAAGTAGATTAGTTTTGCACATACATTACTTGTCTCATATTTTAAATCCGTTACAAATAATAAGTAACAGTATCAAACTATAAATATTATTTTTACATTAGATTCAAATATAACATTTCATAAGTGCCTGTCATTGTTAAATGTAAACCGATTGTTAGTTTTACTCTTTTGAATGGTGTTTCTGAATAATAATAACAATAGTAATATGAGAATATCGCTAATAAATTAGTATATAAAATGATATGCAGT
The DNA here is from genome assembly GCA_038502835.1 of Octonoba sinensis. Taxonomy (NCBI): domain Eukaryota; kingdom Metazoa; phylum Arthropoda; class Arachnida; order Araneae; family Uloboridae; genus Octonoba; species Octonoba sinensis. The sequence continues at coordinate 4,493,235 of CM076598.1, read as the reverse complement.
TCAAAGTAACAATTTGAATTATTATTATTTAGAATTAGCTTCTTTGAAACGGTGTATGTTTTAATTTGCGCTATACTTTTAATCTACTAAGCACTCTTTTGTAAATAATTTTTCGTTGAAAATCCAGCTGAAAATTACTTCTCAAATCTATTATTGTTAAATTTCTAAAAAAACAAGAAATAACTCAGATTAAATATTTCATTAAGGTGCCTGATTCTTAACAAAATTTGCTTCATTTTCGTCTTCACAATGATTGTGTCAAATTTGTAAATCTGGTGCCTCTTTCTATGTGCATAAAAAAATAATTTCAACGGGCGTAGAAAAATTTAAGGAAAATTTAAAAAATATTACACAAAAGTGCAGTAATGAATTTTTCCTTTCGTTGTAGATTCCTTTGTTCTTGTATTAATTAACAGGAATTTTATTTCCACCTATTTAAAAAAGAAAGAAAACAAAAAGAATCGAACAAACGTATAAAGTAAGAACAACCATGTATTTTAATATAATCCTATTTTTTTTCTATTTAACTTATCTGTTCATTACAAATTATGTCTTCATTTAATCAGTTAAGCCTTGTTTTTCATTGAGTGAGCAATCAATTGTCTGAATTTATTTTCAGTCTTTTTAGAGCTTTTGCAGGGTATGGTCACTGATTTCTACCTTGTCACGTTTTGCACTATATTATTGCATTATATAGATTTTTTGTTCATATTATAACCACTACTCTTGGTAAGTTTTAAAAATATTGGTCTAAGCAGAAAAAAAACCAAGAAAGGCAAATTAAATATTTTGGGTGGTTTTTTTTTGTTTTGTTTTCTTTTGAACAGGTGAAAAAAAGTAATGCGTGGAAATTAAAGTTTTTGTGTCGCTCCTTTAAAAAAAACTATCGTATCTGAGTGAGAATGGCAGGCGATAGAATTTTCACACAATGAATCAAAGATTTCAAAGCAAAAGTCTGCTTTGCGCATTTAATTATAGAAATTTACTATATAAATTAAAATAGTCGCCCCTTTTTCCAGTTAAAACAAAATTTCAATTAAAACTGCAGCATAAGCATTTCATGCAAAACAAGCTAAGTTATGCCATGAAGTTCTGTTTCTAAGCCGGAAGTAGTGGTTGTTTTTGTATGACTGATATTAGGAGTTCAAGTTTTTCAAAGGAGGCATTAAAACCTCATGTGTCCATGCAGATTTAATTTCATTATTTCTACTATTATCATTATTATAATTTTTTAAGCAAAGGCTGCCGCCCTTTGATTAGCTGGTCCACCACCCTTTTAGGGCTCCCAGTTCGTCCCTGTTTCCCATATTATCCCTCCTTTTCTCTGATCTGGATTCCATTGCTAAGAAGTCACTTTAAAAGGTACATCATTTTTGAGTAAGGAAAATTTTCATCCAGGCAACATTTCAAAACAAAAGGTATGCAGTTCCTGTACCCAGCGCACGACATGAAACTTCTATAACAATCATGGCCTCCTACCAAACGTGACTATCAAATCTTTTACTAAATATCTAATAAACAAGTTTTTACTAAATCAAAATGATTAAAAAACTGCAAATAGAAATGTAAGTCAGTGTTGCAAAATTACAAAAATCTACTGAGAAATTTGAACTAAAAGATAACTAGAATTGTTCACGTGTCCCACATTATCCCCCTTCTCCTTTATTCTGGATTCCATCACTAAGAAGTCGTTTAAAAAGGTACATCCCTTTCGAGTAAGGAAAACTTTCATTGTATTAACTGAAAGATTACTTTTTTCTTTCATTACTGGAGTTTTAAACTCCAGTAATGAAACTTTCATTACTGACTTAAAACTTTCATTACTGGAGTTTTTTTCTCCATAAATTCACATATTATTACGATCAGAAGTCATTTTTGCCCAGTACTATAAAAACTTGAGATGTTAGGTAATTAAAATTTTAATTATTGTATAATGAATTTTAAAGCATTTCATTTATCCTTTTGCTAAAACCTTTTGTTGAGCTAAGAATTCATGGCACATGTTCATTGTTCATGGCGCTCTTCTTTTTTTCTCGCCAGTGACCAAAAGGGGGTGAACTTGACCTTCTGTCACCTTCACGCTCGATGTACTACGGACGCCGTAGAAAGTTGTCCAGTGGGCCCCTATTCCAAGATCGAAATCCCGACGGCGGGATTAGTTCCAAACTGTTCACTAGATGGCGCTGAAGCGAAATTCACAGGTACGGAGCAAAAATCTCGCCTTCATGCATTCCAAACTGGTCGGGACGAGTTTAGCGCGCCTCTTTTGGTCGAAGCGAATCTCGCCGGCAAGTGAGGTGGCGAGATTGACAAAGATGTCTGCGTTTGTCGACGGGATTTTAATTCAGCGCCTTTTAAATCGCCAAAGTGCTCGAAGAAGACCAATCTATAGGACACGAGAAGATGCTTTTGGTCTTCCGGATGATATATTTATTCGGTGTTATGTAGAGTTATTTTTGTTTATTTTTTATTATTATTTTTTTTTTTAATTTAATCTCTTCAAGAACATTTTGTGTTCTTAAAATAAAGTTTCTTTTCACTAAGTAAACTGCCGTCAAGGTCTAAAATGCAATTGTTTTTAATTGCTCTTGAACATTAATATTTTTTACTGTTATAATTATGGTTTTTTTGTGTCATATTATGTTTTTTTTGTAACTCTTATCTCATTTTATTCAAATTAAGGGCACACATCATCATCCTTATTATTGCTTATTAGGGCTCGACCAATGGCATTTTTTGGCCGATGCCGATTGTTCTGAGATCGGCCGATTGCCGATTATTCTCCTCTTCCATCGGCCGATGGAAAAAAAAGTCGCTTTGAACTTTAAACCATTAAAACAAACGTGTAGAATGCTTGTCAAAAATGTCATTTAAATCATTTATTTATTTTTATGTTTATAAAAACGTAAATTCATTATTCAAACGCCGTAAAACTGTTTGGGGGAAGTTTACATAATTATTAAAACTAAAAGAATCACTCACGATTCTAGTAAAATAAATAAACTATTTGGAGGTTGAAAAAATGCTATATCCAGAGGATCTTTAATTCTTTTTTCTTATCTTTGCAAAAAAACTCAACAACTATTGGATCGGCTCGGGTCTAACTCCCTTTTTTTCAACATTTTCTCTTTATAACACCTGCACCGCAAATGCCAAGTGCGGCTGCCTTTATTTTCTTATTTTTTTCATGGAGAAGAATGCACATGTTATAAAACAGACTAACAAATAATGTGGGTTTGTATCTTTAACGAAATCCTCTCAGATTTTTTCATAATCCCCCCCCCCCCCGTTTTTAACCTAAAAGTACTTATGCTTATGTAATTTAGCAGCGTGAAATATGACAAGGATGGTTCTTTCTATGAATATATCTTTTTAGCCAACTTTGGTGTGAATTTTTCAAATTATTTTATGAAGCCCATAAATATTATTGAAACTATTGTCATATCCGATGCAAATCATCCAGTTCTAAAATGTTGCATGAGAGCATTGCAAAATATCATAATTGAAAACAGTAAGCTAAGTTATAGGTCAGGGTTCGTTGATTTAAATCAGCTTGATTTAAATCTTGATTTAAATCATGATTTAAATCTCGATTTAAATCAAGCGATTTTTTTAAAAAAATCATTGATTTAAATCAAGTGATTTTTTTTTTCAAAAAAATCATTGGTTTTACGATGTTAGAAAGTGTAAAAATGAAATATGTTGCAATGCAAGACAACCACTGTTTGAAACAAAACTTCCTAGGTCCATCCATCTATGTGTATAACATATTTCATAAGTTTAGAACTAATTACTATTTTTTCAATTTTGCAATATTACTCTTATTCTTCAAGCATATTAACAACAAAGCATCATTCATCCAATCATTCAAATTAGAATTCATAATAACCATGAACCATTCTGTGCTTTTTATCTTAAAAATAGTATTTTAGATCAATTTAATAAATGGCACATAATAAATAATTCAGAATGATGGTGTTTAAAACAACAATTGATCGAATTTAGAATATTTATGCTTAAAGTTTCAACCATGTCCCCTTTTCACTTGAGGTTTTCCCTTCTAAAATTTTTATCATAGAAATTTTCAATAAAGAAATTAGATTAAAGCAAAAAGTTCCCGTTTTTTGTAATGGTGTGAGCATATGATTTTACTAAATGGATAAAAATATTTCAGGCTTTTTCATTTATAAAATAGAAAAAGGATTAAAGTACACCCAATGTAAAAATTAAGTACACACAATTTTTACTTTTTTTCAGCTTTCAACAGCAAAATAATTCAGATTAATTTGTTCATTTTCTCTGTACTTCTGAGTACTATTATTCCTGGCAGGGTTAAGTTTCACTTGAGTCATGCATTCGCATTAAAATTTGTTTATCATTATAGTTATAAATTTTTTTTATTGCTGTGAAAATAGTTTAAAGTGTGTTTTTGCATATTGATTAACATGCCATATTGTTTATATGAATGTAACATAATAAATATCTAAAATACTTAAGGTCTTTTTAAAAAAATTAAAAATAATCCTATTTAAATAAAAAAAATCTGATTTAAATAAAAAAAATCCGATTTTTTTTATTTTTTAAAAAAAATCAAAAAAATCACGAACCCTGTTATAGGTAAATATTAAGTATTACTTTATCATTTTCTGTTTACTTTTTTTTCGTCCATTTGTAATAGAAAATACAGTACTTCTTAAAAGTTACCGTTAACTGCTGTCATTAACAGTAAACAAAAAAAATGTCTGCCAGAAGGATGTGTGTTTATCAGTTTACAAATGTCATTTACTATAATATGGGTAAAACTTAATTCATAACATTAAAAGATGAAAGATATTTTCTGTCACAGTTAGTTTATGACAACAGAAATGGAACACTATAACCCAACATCTAAGTTTCAGCATCTAAGTTTCAACTTCGAGTTTGAATTTAACATTTGCATCTTGATTTGCTATGTATTCATTAAAAAAAGAAATAACACTTCCATGAATTTTTCATTCTACAGTCATACAACAAATAAATGTCATACAATCCTTCAAATTCTGCCCCCTTGTTTTTCAAATCAACTCTCGTAAAGTTTTCCGACAAGCGGGCTCTATTGAACATCTGGATTTTCCTCCATGAAATCAAGAATCATTTCAATATGATCCTTGCTCATATATCCAGTGCCATTGTGCAGAAGCGTAGCAATTTAAAAATCACGGGGGGGGGGGGGGGGGGGCTCAAATAATTTCATTTCCTAATGCTCGAAATTATTTCCAAGAAAAACCAATTAACAATCAAAAAGTAATTAGTATTCACTCATTGTCATTAATATTAATTACATTAATTACAAACAGTGGCGTTTAGACCCGGATTTGGGGGGGGGGGTTCTTCGAGAGAAGTGAGCTAATTTCATTGCCTTACAGGAAAATTGGTCAAATTCTAGACAATTTTCACCATTTTAGGGGGGGTTTCTTCGGGAAACGTGAGCTAATTTCATTGTCTTCTAAGAAAAATTGGTCAAATTCTAGAAAATCTTCACCATTTTAGGAGGGGATTTATCCCCAAAGTCCTTCAGTGATTATAAAAAAATCACTAATGAATGAATATTTTTATAGATCATTAAAATAAATTCATAGTTTTCACAAAATAACCGAAATCCTTACGCATTCATAGTTAATCAACACTACACTACACAACTACACATAAATGTATAGTTTAATCAACGAGTCGTTGATTTAACTATACATTTATTAAATGTGATTAATGTAAAACAAACAGTAACACTTTTTTGTTTTAAATCTGCATCATTTGGTATAAAAATGAAAATTTCCTGATTTCTAATGTGGGGGGGGGGGGGGCTTGAAGCAACCCCCCTCCCCCCCCCCGCCTTTCCTACGCGCCTACCATTGTGACAAAATAAGGTAGCGAGCAAAAGGAGCATTCTGATTGGTTCTTTCCGCGGAAACCTGTCACCCCTGCCATTTTCTCCGGATGGACTATTCCCGCTTCTTTCGACCGGTAGCCGTCGTGTCGCATTTCGCTTGGAATGTATATGGACTGGATTCCGACGTCAGACCGGTTCTGCGGTCCTGTCATCTCGCTTCTCGCGCGTCGAAAGATTGGAATAGCCACCCTCAGGTTCTTAAGCCGGTCGGGGTGTATAAAAAGCCTTGACCACTAAAGGGCCTTCGGCCCTATCCACCCGATTCCCATGCATGTCTGTCTGTCTAAACGCTCGCTTTATTTTTTTCAGCTTCCGTTTAGACAGAGACCTTCATCCCGATTCCCTCCCGTTTTCTTACAGGTACCTGACCTCGGAATTCCCCCCATGAATATTAGGTATGAACTCCCAATTTATAGTAAGGGCAATAAGCCCAATTAAATTTTTCTAAACCTTTTTTCTTAATCGTCTTTTTTTTATCTTTTTTTTTGTGTGCCCTGATTTTTTTTTAATAACACATTGTCTCTGTTGTACTATGTATAGTTTTACCTGCATCTTGAAATTTCCCAACATGTAATAGGACTTTTATGCTATAACTTGTAAATTATGCAAGAACAATAAATATTATTTGTTGTTTGTAAATATGAGTACGTCTTAATAGTCCAGGCATTATTAAGTGAACCTGTATATCAAATTTTTGCTATAACAATCACGGCCACCCCATAATTTTCTTTCCCCCCTTATTCAAAAACCAATATTTAACAGAGATTCATCTAGGCAACATTTGAAATCAAAATGTATGCGTCAGTTCCTCTACCCAGCATACGACATAAAACTTCTATAGCAATCATGGCCTCCTACCAAACGTGACTATCACGTCTTTGACTAAACATTTAGTAAACAAGTTTTTACTAAGTATAATTGGCTTTCCTAAAGAGAAATACAATGAAACCCCGCCATTCTTACGCCTCTCTATTCGTACAACTCGTTATTCGTCCAACGTGTTCAAGAAAATTCAACTCGTCATTTGTTAAATTCAACTCGTCACACTTGCTCCGCGCTTCAGACGGCGCCAGGGGCCAGGGTTGTCTGTTTGGCTTTTTTAAGAAAAAAATTGAGAAATAATGCTCATTTTTGAACTTGTCTGGAAATAATTTGTTCGGCGTTTTGGATTGTTTAAAATTTTAATACTTTTTAAGATTTTACTGACAATTTTAACTTTCTTAGGGGAGCAGCTAGATGAAGTGGTTGAAGAACGTTCTTCTTCAGAGGAGGAAAGTCGTAAGGAAAACATTTCCTTTCCAGAAATTAACGAGCTATGTTACCACTGGGGGAAAGCACAGAGAGTGGTGAAAAAATGGCATACTAACAGTGCTGTGGTCAACAGGAGTATCAACTTGTTCTGCGACAATGTTCTTGACAATTTTAGAAAACTTCTGAAAAATCGTCAAAGGCAGACAGCATTGGATATGTTTTTAGAGAAAGAAACCCAAGATTCTTCTAGTGCAAAAAGACAGAAAAAAGAAAGAACAGCAGAAAGGGAGAATACACCTGAAGGGATGTTACCTGATGTTTTTACGGAAGGTGACTCCTCTTCCAAACAGTAAATTCAACATTTCTCATCGTCCTCTCAACATTCCACTTATGCCATCAGCTCACCTCAGTACCAGTAAAGTGCAGCTAAATTTTTATTTATGTATAATTATATATATATATAGTACTGCGCATTTGTTTTTCATAGGTTTAAACAAGCAACCATCTGTGGGTCTGGAACGGATCAATACAATTTACATTGTATTTTATGTGAAAAAATAATTCGCCATTCGTTCAAATCGTTATTCAAACTTCCTCCTGGAACTAATTGTGTACTAATAGCGAGGTTCCATTTTCATAAAATAACACTGCAAATAGAAATATAAGTCAGTGCTTCAAAATTTAAAAACTTTACTAAGAAATTTGAACTAAAAAATAACCGAATTATTCATTCCGCACATTATCCCCCTTCTCCGCTATTCTAGATTCCATTACTAAGAAGTCATTTAAAAAGGTAAATCGCTTTCGAGTAAGGAAAACTTTCATTGTATTAATTTAAAGATTAGGTGGAAGCATCAACCGAAGACTACTGGCTCTCCTATCGGCCATTCATTAAACAATAGTAAAGAGACGCTGAAAGCGCCATTTTGTGTTAGCTGTGAAGCTTTGATTGTTTACCGCGGTCACGTTATAACTTTTATGAGCATGTAAATAAGCTCTGCTACAGATACAGGTAAAATATGTTTCTCTTTAATATTTATAAGTAACTTAGTTTAAATACTACCTATTACCACGAACAAATTTCAATTAATCGCCTTCCTTCATGGCAATGGAAACGAAGATGTTTAAACACGTTTTCCGTGGCAAGATGACGGGCTCGTCGTCTTACTAATACTCAGATCCTGGTAGTAATAAACCAACATATAAACCCTCCAGAAGAACCAGAACATATGTCAAATGCTAATTCCGATGCACCAAAGAAACCTGTTATGTTTTTGATTTCAAACCCTTGCCTAAAGCAACACAATGAGAAAAAAAAAAGCAAAAATCTGAGCTCAAGCATTCTTACAAGCACACCCATCAAAGAAGTGTTAGATCAAAGGGAAAAGCGGAAGGAAGAACAGGAAGGTTTAAAAAAACAGAGAAAAGAAGCTCGTGAAGCTAAAACGATAGTAAAAAAAACCTCAAAGTTCCTGTAGGCATAAGTCTATAAAATCCAGGCCAAACAGTCCAGATGCATCAACTTCAAAGGATGGTGTTATAAGATGTCCTGCTTCTGAAGAGGAATATTCTGACCATTCAGCAGAAGAATGGATCCAGTTCTGTAAATGCCAAGAGTGGTGGCATGAGGAATGTTCCAATTATGGAAATAGTATTTTTATTTGTGACTATTGTCAGTTGCATAGCTAAACACTTCAACATTACGTTACAATGCATTACGCTTAGTTTGATACTTTGTAAGATGTAAAAACACAGTTACATTTGTTAAACCATGTAACATATTCAAAAGATGAAATATGTTCAACCTTTTTCAATGTTGTCATCTTGCCTCAAGGCCAAAGTCACCTTGCCCCAGTACTGGGGCAAGATGACGATTTGTTAAGGTTATGGAAAAAATAAAATTATCCTTTATTTTTTTTACTTGAAAAATTAAATGGTACTATATTTAATACGACAAAAGACTATTCTAACATTTCATGCAAAATTAGTTTTACTATATTTAAAAAATAAATTTAATAAACTACAAAAACCGTTAGCATAGTCATCTTGCCCTGGTCTCCCCTACATCAAATTCATGTACCAACGCACGATATAAAATTTCTGTAACAGTTATGGCCAACCTACCAAACGTGACTATCATTATTGTGACACAATAGCTTCAAACCTTATGCTTTAGGCCTTTTAAAGAAGTATACTGCAATTTTTCTCAAAGAACATCTTTTTAACTTACTCTACCACTGTAATACTTTGGTGATGTAAGCTTAGAAAAGTAACCCGAGGCTAAAAAAACAAAACTACTAAAAATTTCTAAGAGTGGAATGTTCTCCCCTCCTTGGCATTTGATGCAATACATGTCAAAAAAGTGGAAATGGGAAAATATTTTCAAAATTTTTAGAAGTCCTTTTTTTCATTTTTTGCAAAAAAGAATTAAATAAAAGTTTTGTGATACTGAAAAAACAATGCATATTCTGCTGCGGTAATGGTTCGTAAACATTGGAGCAATAAAGGGTAAATAAGCATCAAAACATTTACATGCATTTCAACACTTAAAATTTTTGATCAAGCACGTACCTCTTCTAACGTAGTAGTTTTTTGACTTACTACCAATACATAACTATAGATAACAAGTTAAATTTAAGAATACCTTTGAGCGTCATGGTATATTTTGAAAAAAGAAAGAGAAACAACGGAAAAACAAACAAAAAATTAATGGCTACGAAATATCTTAAAGCAGTAAAGAACATCGAATGTCCAGTAATTCTTTACAATTGCACTCGGACTCTTAAAAGGTTTGTAGTAATGATTAAAAGCAAAATGTTATAAATTACTGAATTTGCAATTATGTCTTCCGTAATCACCTTGTAAATCTATATTGTAAGTTTTTAAATATCAGGGTGCTTAGCACTCTTAAGTTACGCCCCATTTTGTCAGAACTTTGCCACCAGTAATCGCATAAAACTAGTTTCTTCATAAGGAATCGTGTATTCCATTAATAAAGGAAAAATCTTGCTGGTGTACGGTTTTGGGTGCAAAGTGTTTACAAAATGGAGCGCAGCTTAAGCACGCTATGCACCCTGATTAAGTTATTATTCCTTTATAGTAGTGGCCTTCAACCTGTTGCCATCCGAAGATAATTTAGTGGTCCACCGAGCGTTTTGGATGAAATGAAAATGAAATCGTCCAAAAAATAAAAACATAAAGGGGAAAAAAGAAAAGAAAATGATTGAAATCTATTCAGAAATTTACTTAAAATAGGACACTGTATGAGAGCGTAAACTCGCTGTTAGATTTACTCTATTTGACTGTTTTTAGACTTTCATAAGAACAAATTTTCATAGAAATTTTTGGCTCGGAATTCTTAGTACAACAGTGTTCCTTCTGAACTTCAATTAGAAATTGTATATTTTTAAGGGCTCCTAATTAATTGACTTATATTAGAGGTATGCGTCTCAAGACAAGTAGTACTTACGTATATGGGTCATTCCACGGTGACTGACGTTACACTTTGACTAAGTATTTTAACTTTTAAAATCCACACTGTCTTGAAATTTTATTTTATTTTTCTGAAATTGATCTAAGATACAATGATAGAGTACAATAATGCTACCCAAACCAGGTTTTAGACATAAAAAGCTTTTTTGTTTGGAATTAAGGTAAATAAAAAATTGTGACTGATGTTACACAGAAGAGACATAAGGAAAAACAACTTTTACATTAATTGAAATTCTCCTCAAACTAAGAACATGAAGATTAAAATAATTTTTTTCCAGTCAAGTAGAGCTGTCAAACTTTATGAATACACTTTGTTTCATTCAAAAAACTTTAAAATTTACAGTGGAGGAAATTTTTAATTAGTGACTGATGTTACAAACATTTTGTGACTGATGTTACACCAACATTAATTGGTTCAAATTATAATTTATTTCTCCTTAAAAGTCAAGTTAGCAATTTTTTTAACAAAAAATCGCAAATCTACTTAAATGATAAAAAATAAACAATAGTAAATAAATATAATTATACAAGTGATGTTTTTAGTGCAATTCAGGAAATGAAAAGTGTCCTCGTGCATTTACTACATCTGATGTACTAAGTTTTCTTATTATTTTTTCTTGCGAATAATAAATTTCATCCAATTGCCAGACCATTTCCAATGCTTCCCTGTTAAAGAATCATAACACTGACAAAGTATTCACAGTTTTCAATAGCTCTAACTTCACATGGATAGACCTGTCCATCGTATTCCACAATTCTCCAATTTTGGCCACCAATTCTGGAACTTGTTCTCTTGGTTTTCAACAGGCAAATGATGTTTTAGATAATTTGGAGCTTTTGGTGAATTTGTTTACCACCTCCAAAAAGTGTTGCTGCGTGATGCCAGCTATAGCTTCTGAATCAGAAAATATTTTATTCAAATTTAACTCTTTATAACGCAGCTGTAAATTGTACGATGAGATCTCAAAGATTTTCACACTGCTTGAAGCTGCGGCATTTACAAAATCTTTTGCACTGTATACGAAATGCTTTCTTTTTTTTTTTTTTACAGCTTCCCATACCTGCCTTTTTACAAAGCCGCCAATGCCATCCACTGGGCCTTGCCCATGTGAAGAACCAAAATAATTCGATTTAATGAACAATTTATATTTTTCTGTAACATGAGTTCTGTGGCTGCAATGAACTTGTTTTTGAATTGGGCCATCTGACCAAATATGTAAGACTTCAATTTCTTGAGGAATCTTTTCCAGCATTCTTTTTATGAGAGGAATCACAATCTCTTTAGAATGAGACAGTTCATCTGAGGCTATCGCATATGGATGCATTCTACCTGAGTGATACACTGCTGCTGTAAAAATGCTTGCTTGGGCTTAATAGGAGCACCTGTTTCCCCAATTTCATTGTCAAACCTTTTTTTTATGACAGCCTTCTGCTTTCGTGGAGATGTAGGCAGGGCGCGCTTTGCACGAGTTACAGCTTTTCCTAAGGTTTTATTTTTTTGTAAAAGTAGTTATGTCACTGCTACTTGAAATTTTGCACTTTAATGCCCTACTTTTTTCTTCTATTTTTCTAACAATTTCTTTGATTTCTCTTTTTAAAGTGACTTAGTTAACTTAGCTAGGTCATTTCCTTTTTTATCTCTACTCCTTTTAGCTTCTGAATTGTTTTTCTTTTTGTAATTTTCATATTTTCCTTCCTTCTTTAATTTATCTTGCCTCCTTTTTTGCCTTTCTGCAGCATTCAATGCCATTTGTGCAGTGTTTAAGTATCTAACTGGAAAAGAGAAAAGTGACTGATGTTACATATTTTAAAGAAGTTTTTAACTCATAAATTGAACTGTTATTAACTATTTAAGTAATTGATATTTAAGATATTATCATGAATGAAGAGAATATGACTTTTTATATTCTTAACACTGTTTTTCTTTAAGTAATAAAAACTTTTATAAATTTTTGTGACTGATGTTACATCATTATGAGGCCTAATTTATGAAAATTGTTTTAATACAATAATCACAGTTTAAAGACCCTTTACTGGCCTAACCTCACATATAGACTAAATTTCAATAAAAAAATAAGATTTTATACATACCTGTTAATTTCTTGACGAAAACAAGATGAACTTTCCGAACCTCTCTAAAGACAACAACACATGTGACAAAAGTAACATTGCCAAACATTACCTATAAAACTTAAAAAAAGGTACTACTAAATTTTTAAACATAATTTTATAAAAATTTACATATATTTACCTTAGAGGAAAAAAAACTGTATATGTGCAAGAAAATTTTTTTTTTATGTTGGTGTCCCTGTTTTCATGGAATTGCCCATATGAGCAATTATTTAGTCAAATGAAAAACACGTAATCAAAAACAAGAACACGTATAACGAATGAACAGTTTGAAAATACATTACGAATCTCAGCAACAGATTCTTCCAAATATCAAAACTTTAATATAACTATTTTAAATACCAATTGTTTTTTAACACCGTCATGTACCATGTCACTTCATAATTAAAAAAATCCAAAGTATTATTCATTCGTGTTCCATTGAACCTTTTTGTTTTTCTTTTTTTAAAAGTTGCTAACCCCACATACCCCCTTAAAATTGATTGTAATCTCCACTCTTAAATTTTCTGCCTACACTTCTAATATGACAGCTCTTGTCCCGCTAATCTTTATGAACTTATTGATGTGGCTCTCGGACGTAACCCCTACTTTATATGTTATTATTCCGAACTGTCATCATATCTGATTTTTCCATGCATAATCATAGACTTTCGCAAATAACAATTGTATTTTACTTTTACAGCAAAATATTCGTTCAGTATTGTAGGATCGTTGTAAAAATTTTTTTAAAATGCAGGGAATGTTTTTGTTTTGCCCTTTCAAATTTCTGCATATAATACTTGCAGCACCCACTATTGTTAAGACTTTTTAACTTGATTTTCAATTTATGGAGTAAATATTTTATAACTACTTGTGTTTTCATAAAAAGATAACTTTTGAAGCAAAGAAAAAGTTCAATGAATAATAAATGAGACTGAGCAGTAAAGCTAATGAATAACAAAAAGAAATAAAGCCTTTTTATAATAAGGGCAAGAAAAAGGATAAACGAAGGCAAAATTTTAATCTTTCTTAAAAAGGCAATAAACACAAACTTAATACATTGTTTCATCATACCCCCAAGGCAACATTATGATTTTTTTAATTTGCTGAAATTTAAAGCAGCGTCAAATACTTTTAGTTTCTTAGTTTCGCTGTGAAGAAAATTATCCTTCTAATGTTCAAAGAATTGAATGAGCTGAAATTATTTAAGGATGTTTGAGAAGACATCTCTTACAAGATAGACTTTTAAATTTATGAGAAAAAAAAACTGAAATCTTTGTTAAAGAAAATGTTAATAAACCTCTATTGTTTTTGAAACAAAAACCATTTCAAATGTTATCTTACTTTTTTGTTATACTTTAATAATTCTGCTAATAAGTATTTTAGCAAAAACACTAATTTTTTAGGAACTATAATTTTTAAGAAATTTAAAAACTGGTATATTTCTATACATTATTAAATGTAGATATCAATTTTTATTTCTTACTACTTATAGACAGTCATTTATATTTCACGATTCTTTTTAGACATCCCGTATTACGTTTTATTACACATTCATTGATTTTTTATGTATGCATTTTTATTTACAATGCAGTACCGTTTGCTAGTATGATTATTATTACCGATTTTTAGTGTGGTTAATTTTGCATGCTTTAAATACCGATGTTAATTATTTACTAAGAATTTCACTCCCAATCTAAACATCCGCACGACTTTCTACGAATTTATATTATATTTTCTCATAAATCTTAATAATTTTAAAGAGTATAAACAAACACAGGGCTTGCACGCTCTTAAGTCATGCCCTATTTTGTGAGGACGTTGCTACCAGTATGCCAGACATTATTTTTTACTCATAATAAATTTCATCTATAAGACAGGGTTCGCACGCTCATGAGCCACGCCCTGTTTTGTAAAGACTTTACTACCAGTATACCAGAAATATATATTTAGTTTTTAATGAATTTCAGGATTCCTTATGTATAAGACAGTTTTATAAAATTACTGGTGGAAGAGTCCTTACAAAATAGGGCGTGGCCTAAAAGTGTGCGAACCCTGGAAAACTGGATATAAGTTTCCACAATAACCCACTTCAACACTAGTGAAGTAAAGAATTTGACAAGGCCTGCAAGCAGAATTTAATAGTTGACATTATGTACTAGAAGCAAAATTACGGTAATTAAAACACAATTAGTCAAAATGGCCATGCAAATTTTAGATCTGCATGCGAGAAAATACTGTAAAAAATTGGATGTCATAGTTTGATGATGCGTTCGACACGACATTGAATAGGAAAACAAGTAGTTTTGACCAATTTACATCTTCACGTTATTATTAAAAAATACAGCAAAATAAACCAAAATTAGCTAAATATATTTTGACACAAAAATCTCCCGCTTATTTTCTCTGCAAAAATGACTTCATTACTGTAAAACAAAATTTCGACATCAAAACGAGCTAGCTTTATTTTTTCCATGAATTTTTAAATGTTGACATTCATTTTTAAGTCTTACTACTCATAGACGGTCATTTATATTGCCTGATTATTTTATTGACACAAGGTATTAGGCACAAAGATTAGGTATTGGGGGTTCAGGCATGGGGGAAAATTCCAATCTTCCCAAAAAACTAAAACAAATACATCGATTTGTTGAAATATAATAAAATGTTAAAAAATGCAATATTGTACAAATAAAATATTGCAGCAAAAGCTTTTTAGACATTTTTTAAGGTTTTTTTTTTTTTTTTTTTGTAGTTTCTCTCAACTCAAAAAGGCGTAAAAGTGATGTTCTATATTAAGGTATGAGAGGAAATAGAAATTCACATAAAGTTGTATTTTATTCATGAAAAGTTGGAATGTGGAATCTTACGTTATAGAAACATAAAACCTTCGATTTTGTTTCTTGAATAATTACGAAAATGAACCCCAAAAAGAAGTAAATAAATAAGCGTGTGAAATCAAATAAACTACCGCATCTTTGTATTGATTGTTTAAAAATACAAAAACCAGTAAAAGTTTTAACACTTACGCTAACAATTTAATTTTTTTGTTACGGATTTGTTAAGAAAAATGAAAATTTCCTCTTTTTATTCTTTCCCTCTCTTCTTCTTCTCAGTTGAATGTGAGGAGGGGGGTTCCAGCACCTCACAAATATTTTGGGGAGTGCAGGAGCACCGCAGCATCCCCGTTGGTGCTCCCTGGTGTTGAATGATCTCAGGTTCCAACCCAAGGTTCAAAAAAAAAAAAAAGTATTTGAAACGTAAAATCATTCAATTTAAACGTAAAATCATTCAGTTTTTTTTATACTGTCTAACCTTTTTACGGGCCTTGGGAAGATTACTTCCTACCTACATGATCTTACAAAATATACCTGTGGGAAGCGGAAAACGCATAATAATATTATACTGCTTTGCTATGGGGGATGCTAGTTTAAGAAATCATATGCGAAAGATGGTTTCCGACTACATGCGATGTAGGAAATGCAGCAAAAAGGGGTATTAAAAGAGGACCCTCTATGTGTGTGCAGAATGTGGTATATCAACCTGATTATCATCTTTTCATGGCAAATAAACACCGTTAAATGGAATTCTCTCTATGATTATAAATGTTTTTTTTTGGGGGGGGGGGGAGGGAATATTTTCCACCCTAAAATTTAGATATAAACATAAAATTTGGAAAAATAATATAGATTTCCATAAATGATATCGTTTAATTGAAAGTAAAACATAAAAAACTGATAGGAACTCAAAAGAGAGATAAATGGCCCACGAAAGGCTTAAATTATAAATTAGTTATTTCGTTTCATTATTGTGCCGATAGATGGCTCTACTGGTATATGCATAGGTGCTTGCAAGAGTGTCTTCAGAAATTTCGAAAGTACACACTACGACATGAATAATTTAACATAAAAGTATAGTCCTTAAGTGTCAGTTTGTTGTCGTTGTAGTGGAAAATAATAAAATAAGTAATAGACAAGTTGCTTGTTAGAATATAGAAAACTTCTGAACGATGCTCATAGTCCATTTTCTTTTCGCATGAACACTCACTATCTATAAAATTACCCCAAATTCATAATATAATAACTCCAAATAACTTACCCATAAACTCCTCGATTATAAATGGAATAGGAAAATCAACATTTTGTATTTTTCAATTTTTTTCTTTTAGTAGAAAAAAAAGAAAACCTAGTACTTTGTAAAATGCCTACAACTCAAAATTTTTCCTGTAACAATAAATACAAGAAAAATCAGTATAGAATTCGAATAAACCATGAGGTGTTGGCAAGTAGAACTTCCGGCAAAAAGTAGCAACGAAATTTTTTTCGAAAAGTAAAATATGTTGTATTCTTAATAATTAATCTGTAATTAACCTTCTACGCATGAGAACAACTCTAAATATTGTTTTATACTCTAAAAAAAAGACTTCCAAAAGATTTTTAATGAAAACGAACGTGTTTTATTTTAGCGACTATAATGGTTTTAAATTTACATTTCCTAACGGTAAATCCTTTGTGGTTCAATAAAAAATTATGGTTTTAATTTTAAAACCAATAATATATATTGCATATGTACCAAAAAGGGCAAAACTTTAATGTAATAGATGTTGATATTTTTTATCAGAAAGCTTTACATTGAAAAAATAACAAAAGCCTGTGGGTATACATATTCCATTAATAATTTTAAAAAAATAAAATATATTAGTCTAATTATCACAGTGGTTCTCAACTTTTTTTCCTCTGCGAACGCTCCTTTGTACTTCTTAATAACGGGTAACAAAATTACAAAATTTGCTAGCACATTTATTTTCCATGTTGCAAAGTCGTTCGTAACAAGAAGTGAACGCAGAAGTGTAAAACACCTAAGTTTCATATTTTGATGTGGCCACATTGTGATCTAAATTTTCGAAATCAGGTAAAATTAGAAATAATTGCTTTCAAATTTTGTAGGTATGCTTCTTGTGCCAGTCTACAACTTTTCCGCATCATCAAAAAGACAATTTATTTATTATTATTATTTTTTTAATCACTTTTACTCTTCGTCGAAATGTGTATGTTAAATTATTGTTCCATTATTTCATTTACATTAGCAATTAAAATTCCGCCATTGCAATATTATTTCCGGGGACCCCCTGCATGCAGCACACGAACCACCGGTTGGGAAAAACTAAATTTGCATGAACTCCAATGAAAATACAACGAGACTGAAACAACGAAAAGATAGTTACAATGAAAATACAGTGATCTGCCCGTTATGCTGTCTATAACTCTTCAAAGCTTGTTTTTATAACTAAACAAACAATTTATAAATAAACAAGTTAAAAAGAAATACAGAATATTAAATTAAATATTAAGTGTCATAAAAACACACTTTAGTAAACAATACATAAATATTTAAAAGGTCGATTCATCTAAGGTTCTTACTCTTCCCGATATTTCCTGTTTCTTTTCCCCTTACGCCTTTTCGAGGTAAAGCTAAGATTTTCTAGGCATACCTGGGGATTATATGACAAATGAATATTATTGTTAAAATAGGTAAGGAAAATATCATAGTTTAGAAACACTCATTAATACGTGATTTACTTGCTAAAGATAGTGAAAAACCAATTGCTTCCGTAAAAAAAATATTATTTTACTACATCTGTAGAAATATGTAAAACAGAATAAAACTATGGCACATAAAAAGTAACTGAATGCTTTTTTAAGCAAATTTCTGAACATTTAAGAATGAATGATGAATAGAAGCATTTAAGCGCAACAAACAAAAATGTGTTGGAGTTTTTTAGTTTACTCTAAAGAAGTAAAAATTCATTTTCAACAAAAAAATAGTGAATTTAATAAATTATTTGAAAAAAAAAAGACTACTTACTTTCTTCAATGATGGTGATTGGCCTGTAAGTGAATGATTTCTCATGCAATGCATTAAAACACTATAGAGAGATTTTCAAATTACTCATCACAACTGCAATATTCGTGGCAAAAACCACCGCAAAATAAGAATTTATTTTCTAGCTAAAAATGAATTCTTATAATTTATAGTTGATGACTTTAACAGCAACTTCATAGAGTGCGAAGAAATCCTTAACAGGGTGATTTTAAAAAGATTGACGGTTTGGTGTCCGCAGTATAAAATCTGAATTTCATGTCGATAAAACTAATATTATGCCATTACAAACACCTGTAGAGAAGCATCATTTCATAGTTAATTCAATGACAAGAATTGAAATATAATTATTTCAATATATATATTTTTAAAAGAGACACCCTGACACAAAATTTTAACGTTGGCAGATATGATTTTTGTGTGTTTTGTTTAAGATATGTTTTATTCTTAAAGGGTAAATAAATGAGTAAAAAAGTAAACATTTGTTCGGGTATGCCAGTTGTTACTTTATGTAAATAAGAAAGTGATGTTTTGCAAACTATTATCTTCACTTTACTTAAATTAAAGATATGGTTTGCAGAATTAGAACTATTTATTTCGATATTTTTACTGCCTACTTTAAAACTGAAATTAATATTTTATTAGTTCTGTGTAAAAACATATATTTCTGGATCAGAATCATGAGAGTAGTGATGTTTTGTTATATTATTAATGTAACATAGCAATTAATGGGGTAAAATAATTTCAATTTTGGTCTCTCTTTTTATAATTATTGTTATTTTTATTAGTATTATTATTTTTTGTGCATTATTGCAAGAGGATTGCTTGTTTGTCTCATGAGTGTTACCATCTCTCAGGAGTGTTACTGTAGCTAAAAATTAGAATTGTATTAATAAATGTTAGTTAATGATTAAAAAATGGTTTGCTAATTAGGGCTATCCAGTTACTTCTTATACCTGCAGTGAAAACATTTAATTTTTAATAAAATGCATTTTTATTGAAAGTTATATGCTTCATTTAAGAAACAAAGTAACACTCCTGAGATAAAGTGCTATTAAAATAGTTTTTAAATTTTAAATATATCAATTTTAATACTATTTTTACTTATTACAAAGTATTTAAGAATACTTGAACAAGATTTTTTAGATTAATTATTGATAAGTTGATATATCTAAAATATAAATAAATTAACTCGAAAAAAACTACCTGCTCAGAATGCAGTAAATTATAAGATATTCATACGTAGGCAAGTTTTTATGTTTGATGTAACAAAAATGTTCAGTTTGCGTCAAACCCAAACCGTCGGCAAATTTGAAAATCAGCCAACAGCAACTTCATAGGGAGCGAAAAAATCCTTACCATTAACCTATTGGAAATTTAACGCTTTGAGTCGCCACGAGACGTTTTTGAATATGCATCATAAACCTTCGTCATGGAGCTTTGTATAAAATCATGTAGCTTAACTTCTAGCTTTTAGAGTGGTGTATGCGTACATTCGGAGGTGAAACGTTGACATGTATGATGAGTCTGACCTGATACGTTGATTTAAACATCATTGGATTAAGAAGTTGAGAGATAACTTTTTAAACTGTACTTTAATCATACTGTTTGAAGAAGTGCAGTCAATCTAATAATAAACTTTCCAATCTAATGCTTTTAAATTGGAAATACCTTCCAATCTGAACATACTTTTCCGAGATTTTTTCCCCCCACGCATATTTCAGAATTTTTTTTTTTTTAAATTTCTTTGTAATAAGAATAAACATGGTCCATTAATTGAAAAGCTGACATTTTGTCTCTGACAATGAATGTGAATTGTGTCCATCTTTTTTCTGCCTTTCTTGATAGGGGCCGTATTATCTTATTTTTTTATCCATTGTGTTAAATTGAACTTCAGTAAGCAGGTAATGAATCAAACTCCATTTTGGCTGACGCTCTTCACTAATTTTGCAACTGATAAGCTTTAAATTCAGTGAGTTGCAAATGTAACAGGAAAAAATAACTAAAAAAACTGAGAAAGGGAAAAATACAGCTTGATTTTTTTTTCTATTGTACAGATTATAAAGTGTATCCTAAGATAAACATTAACTTTTTTGAAAACTTTAAGCGCACTTTTTTCAAAATTAATTACTAATGGCATTGCTTCTTCGGCAAAATATTTTGCAATAAGCAGTTTTGGGAGTATCGAATCAACAGTTGACTGGTTTCTGTAGCAAAAAACGTATGTTGAGCAATAAATTGAAATTCAGTAATATATTTTACTGTCTAATATTATCATGTTAAAATTTCCACTAAAATAATATCTATTTCTTAGGCATTGTTTTTCTAGAAAACTATTGTGATTACGACGCAGTAATAAGAGTAAAAAAACTATTTGGCCGTCAGACTTGCATGTATACTGTGTCAGTAAAAAGAGAGAAAGAGAAAGGAAAGAAAAAGCAAGGATTAAACAAAAGATAAACATTGTCTTGTGAATAAACTCTAATGAAGCGACATGAATTGTCTTCCAGTATCATTTATTGCATTTTCCACTTAACAAAATAACTAAAGGCATCAGCATATTAACAACTTCAAACTTGACAATCCTACGTGACGGGACTCCTGATTAAAAGGGCAAAAAAGCGGCTGCCATGATCGATCACACCCTCCTTTCAACACCTGGAAGGTCAATCTGGTATTTCAAGACCTTGTGGTTATTGGAAAATGAGATATTTTAAGGTCGGAAAAAGTACGTTCTCAATTCAGATTTCATTTCAAAATGGTTCATGTTCCTTTTTCTTCTGAATCTGTGAACATATACAATATTGCAGTTAAGATGCGAGTATTTTACAGCATAGTCATCAATGAATAATAGTACGTTCCTCATAAGGGATATTTAAAAAAAAGCATATAAGTAAAAGCAGTTTCATCAAATTTGAATCTATAGCAAAATCAAAAGTGATAATCTAAAAAAAAGGGATTGATATAAGTTGTTCAGCTCATAACTAAACAATTTATCCTAGTGTGTAAAAAATTACTGTTCTTCCAAATACCCGTGATTTGTACTTAAGAGGTGTTGTTGAAAACAATTTAACATCCTATATGTAATAATTGATCTTTCAAATGTTAAGAAAAATTAACCTTAACGTCATTTGAACCTCATTAACGTTAGTTAAATCTTATAATATTACTAATAAAGTAAAATTGGTTAACTCAAGAATTACTATATACATTCAATCAAATACAATTATCAAAAATTGAAATTCCTTGAGCGAAATGACCTGCTTCTAAATTTGATTATTAAAACGAAGTACGTGCATAAATCCTCCCAGGACAGGAGTGTGATAGAATGAATTTTACATGGTTCGGATAACAGGTAACAGTTTTCTTCTATTTAAAAGGAGGTATTCAGTGCATTAAACGCTGAAAAGGTATGTTTAAAAAAAGTTTAAGAATGTAAGCTATAAACAAAAGATAGAGAAAGATAGAGAATTAAAAAGTTGATGGTCTAAACTGAATGTAGGCTCGTTTAGTTCTGGGCGAAATTCTTGTTTTAATTTAAAGCATGACTGGGAACAAGGCCCAGTGGCTGAGTGGTAGCCTTCCGTGCTACGATTCCGGGTCAGGCCAGGGGCCCTATTGCGAGCTCTTCGACTTCGGATTCGGGAAACTTGAAATCTCACCGTTCTCATCTCGAAAGAAGTCAGTTGGCGTATTGCGAGCTTGTCGGCAAGCAAAGTGAGAAAGGATCGGAAAGTGAGATGGGAGTGATCTTTCGGGAAGAAGATATGACGTAGTTTGACAGGCGTGGAATGACCTGCATCAATCAGGGTTTGCAGCTTGACGCTTTGAAACTAGACTCAAATATGTTTTTAAGAGGCGCTCTTTTATTATTACTATTAATTAATCTTTATTTTGTATTATTACTATTTATTTTTGAAAATTATTTATTCACTTAGAAATTTTATTAATTTTCTTTCGGTTTTTGATTGCAGGAAAAGCTGTTTTTAAGAGCCGCTCTTTTATTATTAATATTTATTTCTCTTTATTTTATATTATTATTATTATTTATTTTTTAAATTTATTTATTTCCTTAGAAATTTTATTAATATCTTGCGGTTTTTGATTGCAGGAGTTTTTTTTCTTCCTTTCTTTTCCTTTCTTTCTTCTTCTTCCCATTATTTTTTTAATGTGTTGCTAACAATAAATTTCATAGCTATGTATAAGAAAAATGATAATAAAGTAAGAACAGTTTATATGCAATGCATTTCAAAAGTTTTATACAAAGTATTAAATTTACAACACTTGATTTCACAAGAAAATGTTCTTGCCAACGATTAAACCGTAAAATAAAAGTAAAAACAATAATAGCAACAATAATGCAAAATAATTAGAATTATGTGAAATACAGTCAATCAGGGTAACTTGCACCACAATTTCTCTATTTTTAACTGTCCCACAAATATTTCAATAATGTTAATGTTGGCTTAAAATTAAAGAAAAACTCCTAAATTATTGTGTAGTTATTAAAAACTAAGAAATAATAATTGCAAAAACCATGAAAAATGGTGTCTATAATTTATCATATTCCATGAAACATCACATGCAAAAAGGGTAGAAGAAGGAGAACATCAATATTTAGGACTAAAAGCACCATTTATTATTTATTTATGGAAAGAATAAGATGCCGAAAACAATTTTTAATCATTTAAGTAAAAAATTCACTCATTTTTACACAAGTATATTAATTAAAACAACCATTTAAAAGAATCACAAATCTGACATTTTTAGTCAAGTACTTTTGCATTTAACAGAGAGTTGAGGATCATGACTTCTATTACTATCTGGAGTAATATCTTCTGCATACTATTTTGTTATCTACCACAAACCATCATTGGTTTTCATCAGAACTAACAAATGATACCTTGAAAAAAATAATACCGATCATAATCAATGCTCACATATTATTAAAACTATCACTCGAAAATTTTTATTCATATACATGCTAATCAGCAATTTAATGATATTAATTTGTAAGTGAAAATTATTCAAAAAAAAAAAAAAAGAGCAATAACTTTGGAAATTAAAGTAAGCATCTTGAAAAGAATTAGATTCTATTCTATTCTAACATTTATTCTGATTATGACTGAATTCTATCCATTTGCCATATGCACACTACATACTGACAGCAACCTTTCAAATGTTCTCAGTGTACACCTGAATATCATAAATCCTATTTTTTTTTAACTAAATACAATGTCTGGTTATGTATATGCTTCTTTACAATTTAATTATATGTTTTTATGATCCAACTAGATAATACATATTATATATATTCTAATGGTATGATATGCAAACCTTAGTTACATGCTTAAAAAATAGAAATAAAATGTTAGTTTGTATATAAAATATATCTTTGATCTGCAAACAACAAATCTAAGGCTAACTTTGAGCAGGCTCAAAGTTACCCTGAAAATGGAAGGAAATTGCAATGGGTCTTAATTGCTTGACATTTTACTAAATATTACTGAATAAATAATCACACAAATACTAAAAAATTCCCTATATTTAGAAGATAAAATGCTTGGTAAATTAGTGTAATGTTAATTTAAAAGAATAATAAGTTTTCAGCAACTTTAAAGCAGCATTCCAAAATAGCTTCGAAGCTGTAACTTTAGAACAATTTAATAATACAAATAGCTGTGAACAGTTCTGCTGAATTTTTTATTCAAATAAAGAGAATAAAAGTGATTTTATAACTTTTCAGGATAGTAGCACTGAGCGTGGTCTACAGTTTCATTTTAAGTCAAATATTCTAAAAAATGTGAAGTGATTCAAAGTTACCCTGAATGACTGTACTCTTAGTTATTTACATCTCAATTAAATCTTTATATCAAAAGAAATATCATTTTGCAACAATTACTTATTTGTGCTAATTAAAACCACTTTAAATTTTAAAAAAATCAATGAAATTGTGTTAAATAATATTTTCTGAAGTTGGGATTAACTAGGAATATTCTTTAATTTGAATAATAAAAATTAAAATGCAAAAACAAAATATTTATTTTAATGCATTAAAAGATAGTAAAAATATATAAATAAATATTATTTTTTATGACCTCTTTTCAACAATTTTATCAAAAAAAAAAAAAAAGCGAAAATAATCAAAACGGGAATCGAACCAGCGACCAGTAGCATTTAAAGGTAACGCGCTATCCACTACACCAGCCAGAGAACTGCTAACAATAATTTGTTAAAAATAAAGTCCTTTTCACAGCACGCTCAATTTATTCAAAGTTTTATTAGAAAAAAATATAGTTCGAATTTTCGAACGGAACTATGTACATTACCTTTCTTTGAGGGTGATTGAACTTCGTGCCAAACGTGGCTCCAATTTATCAATTAGTTTGGCTTTGTATAGCGAACGTATAAATAAACATACGAAGACACAAACAAGCTGCTTTATGTACAGAAATTTAACAATTTAACAAACAAATTAAACCGTTTTTGTTGTTGGATATTTTTCCCACGAGATATTAAGCTTTCTTTAATCCTTTTTTTTATTTTTAAACTATTTTTCCCCTTGTACTTCGCGAAAAGTAAGCTTTAACAGAAAAAGTGAAAGTGTAGATCATCCTTCTTCTATTGATAAATCGGGTATTAAGTGGTGAAGTTACTGATCATGAACTCAATCTTTGGCGAGTTCAGTGTGTTTTATGATTTTCTAACTCCTTAACACGAAATTGTTTATTAAATTATTTTGTATTGTATATTTATTTGCATATTAATCGCGGTCACCAAATACAAAAACTGCGGAAACATGGCGGCCATCTTGCATGCACTGACGAAAGTTCTCACCATCTCACGGCCTCAAGAGGTGGTGAGATAAAAACCCGAAAACGAGTTATTTTTTCCCGATTCCGAAGAGCTCGCAATACGCCAACGGTGCTCGAGTCGAAAAACCGCCTTTTTCTCCCGGTCTCACTCCCTTCCGAAGAGCTCGTAATAGGGCCCCAGGGTCGACTCAGCCTTATATCCCTTGGTCCTCATTTTATCGACCCCACTAAAGAGATAATCCCTTTAGTGGGGTCGATAAAATGAGGACCAATCATGCTTGGAAACTGGGGATTCCGCGTCAGGTCGACCACTTGACCGGGACATCTGCTTCTGCATCTCAGGGCCCTCGGTCTCGAAAGCTGGGATGGGCACAGTAGGCCATGGCCCCATGGCCCCCAATGGGCTGTCGCGCCACTGAGTTAGTTATGACTAATAACAAACGAAATTTTTAGGTAGTAATTTTAATAGATTGCAATCATATTCTACTCAAACAAATTTCTTATTTTATAAGTAGCGTAACTATACTCGGTCTAAGGAAGTCAAAGTTGTTTTTGTAATTTTTACATATGAGTTAATGCTATGAGATGCTGGAAATCCCATAACACTTAATGAAAGAACAGATAAGTAAGTAAAATTTGGTGAACTTCCTCTCGAAAGTATTCAATTACTTCGTTAAGTGCTACCTCAGTTCAAAACGAATATTCAAATTGCGCACTACCTCCTTCTCGCTTCTAGAAGAAAGAATTCATCAAGTAACCGAATCCTTCTGTTTCTTAACTGAAATTGTGAAGAATAATAACACTAAATATAAGAAATGTATCAGTTACTAAATACATAAGTCAAAGAATTTGTTTCCTTTATTATTGTATTGTTGATACTATCAATATGCTAATTGATCAGTACATAATCTGAATTCATTATATTAAGCACACAAGATGATTTGAAAGTATACACATACATATTACAATAGAACGAAAAGTACATGACTTTTTAAAAAAATTGTCTTTTTTTGGCAGCATATGCAAAAGTTGTGTGCACCCGTGTTACCGGAAAATTTGTACAAATATTGGATAAAATTTGATCACCCGTATACGTACCGAAGTGGTGACACTAGAAAAGCTACATTTTGCAAAAATTTCACATTAAAAAAAATTTTAAATTTCAACAATTTTGGTAACTAAATTTTACATAAGAGAGATGTACATAATGCTAATGCAAAGTTGTTTGCGGATAAAATAATATTTTGATTGTTCTCTAAGAAGATCCGATTTGAGAGATCTAATAATGCGGCCCTATATTTTGCACATATATTACAAACTATATTTTATAGAACAAAAACTATAAAATATAAGAGCTCCACATCTGCAAAACAAACAGCCACGTCTTTATTTTTTTATTTATTTATTTTTTTAATCTGAAAAACTGAGCAAACAATGAAGATCGTCTAAACTTTCCTTTTTTTTTTTTTTTGCCTTTCTGTGAAATTGTCGATAAAATAGTGTTTCAAATATGAGCAAAAACGTTTAATGGGTGGCATTTTCTCAAATAATGCAGTGATAGCACTGACACATTAATTTTAAGCTTAATGTGATAAATAAAGTAGTTTTCTCTTTGACGTAAACAAAGAGAAAAAGGATTAAACTCAAAACGTATCCAGCTCTTGCAAATGTAAACAAATACTGCACAATACTTAATTAGCTGCACAATACGTTATTCTGTTCTTATTATTAGAAATTGTGAATCACAAACTGTTAAAACTTAAATGCTTTTGCTCCGAAAACTGATTTTCATGTTATTAAGCATGCTAGTATGTAAAAACCGGTTCGCTCAGTTACTTTGCTCCAGCTGTCTTTAATGCTCAACAACTGCAATTGGCTGGGTACAGCTAAAAATTTCGGATTGATTGTCTCCCTCTAAAATTTTTAAAATTTTAAACCAAATTTTAAGGAAATATTAGTTTACCAGAAGCTTTAGTATTTCCATCAAGAAAAGCTTGCTGAAACAAATAAAAAAAACAAAGAAGTTAACGAAAAACTAGCTCAACGTTCTAAAATTTTGAAATAGCGTAAACTCTGTGCAGCAATAATGGTAATAAATATATTTAAAATATTTTGACAGCCAATTGTGAAAATAACGTTTAAAATATGTGTAGCTACTCATTTCGCTATTATATACTCAAAGTATTTTTTGATTGCCATAGACTCTTTATGGAAATATTACTGGAAAATTTGATCAGTATTTTTTACACATGCTACTTTATGTGTACAAATTTTTTCTAGTTTGTCATATTTGAGTTAGCGAAATCATTGATTATTTAATTTCTAATCCTATTCTATGCATTCTCCCCGATAAGATCAATCATTGTTTACTTCCATAATCATTAATTATGTCAATGGCATCTTTCAATGTGTCAGATTACTTCTGTAATCAATAATTAAGTCAAAGAGGCGGTTGATTAATTAGACATTTACGTATTAACATAACTACAAGATTATTAAAAGACTGATCGACATTTTGATTTTCAAAATGCAGCAATTATGCACTTATTAAAAACATTTTAAAATTTAATTAATATTTATTTATTTAAAATATTTTCTTCTATTGTGTAAAACGCAATTATTTAGTTATTTCTTCAACTTACTGTAAATTGAAACAAAAATGACTAGGTGCACAGCTGTTTCGAACACTTTTAAGATTTTTTTTCTGCGTATTACTTGAAACTGGGTAGCAATTCCGAGATAATGTGAGGGCCTTTTAAAGTTTTCTATTAAAAGTGTGAAAATTGTAGGGCTTGTGCCCTAATAAACGGTGATAGCAGCATGCATAAAAACTTTTAAAAAGAATTTTTACATTATTCTAATCACCCTTGTATCTGCGAATTTCTACATTACTTTTGAATGTCAAAACAAATTCAATGTTCCCCTAAAATTGACAATACTAAAACCCCTACAAAATTTTAACAAAACTGAATTCACAATACTTCTGAAAGAATTTACAAAAATAATGATGTTTTGTGAAACTTATTTAGAACGTTAGGATAGTTATAAAGTTAAATTTTAAACCATATAAATATCTACATCATTTTTTTTTCTTTTTGCGACGTCGACCTTTAAAAAAAATGAACATTCGTTAATTTTTCTATAATAAGAAATTATTTAAGTATTAATTATCACTTCTTTAGAAAGCCATAAAATTTGCGGTACCCGCAACGGCGTTGCCCGTGCAATGTTAGAAAAGCGGTGTCTACGACGCAACTTGTTTTTTTGTCCCAAGCAAGCCACCGAAGGCGACCTCTTAAGTAACTTCTGAGCCGATAAAAACTTATTTCAGCCTATATTTTTCCACAAATGTATATCTACCTTGACTTAGGTGTAATTTTTTTTCTCAATCTATAACTAATAACCCATATTCATCTATCTATATTTGTATCATGTGGTATATCTATCTTTATTACATCATCAAAACTTTTACATAGCTTTTTTTTTTTACTCTGACTCTGATAGATAGCAGTACATTCTTTCCGAGTCTGAATTCAAAAATATAACTGTTATTTCATAAATGTTTATTTAAACCAGTAAAAAGAGTAAATTGTGATACAAAAATTATAAAAAAAGTGCATTAGTAGCTTTATACATAAACATATATTTTGAAATCAAATCAGAGAAATGAATTTATATAATTGTAAATATGAAATTTTAATTGCCACAAATTAAAGTAGTCTAAATGGGGAATTGATAAATTGATCAGACAAAGCCATTTAATAAAGATCATCTGAAAAAACGAACAGTTACTGATTATCCTTAACCTATTCAAGAAAAGCAAAAGCTGCGGCGAAGAGATGCTGGACTATGTATATGTAGGGGGGGGGGGAGGGGGTGCAATTTGATGAAATGAAAAAAAATCAGTGGCAGCTATATGGGAAGTATGTTAATAGTGAAAATTGTATGGAATGCAGTGGCGTAGCTAGCATGGGTGTCACCCAGTGGAAAAGATTACGCCTTCCCCATCCAAAAAAAAAAAAACAATCATGTAAACTGTGAAGTATGCGTTTTAATGAAATATAATAATTTTTTGTTAAAAAAATTGCAGTTTCGGAAAAGAAGAACACCATTTGCACCATGAGCCTCATAATAATTAAAGTATTTGTTGAGGGCACTGGTTATGGTTAGCGGTTAAAAACATTGAATATTTTTTAAAGGAAACACTTTGCTCAAAAATAGAAAATTAAATTGGATATTTTTTTCTCCCATTTTAAGTATTTTTTTTATTCTAGGGAGCTTTTAAAGGTTCATTTTTTTCTCCGTCGGGGCTGGTTGTCACCCCTGAATGGGTGACACCCGGGGCGGTCCTCCCCCACTTAGCTACGCCAATATACAAAAACATTTCTTTAGTAGCGGATAATGGAATATCCTGCCTATAAATTTGCTTTTGGAGTATCACGTCAATTTCTGATATGCATCGCTTCAGAGACATATCTTGACAAAAGTAAATTCGACAGTGAATGTGAATGCTGAAAAAGGAAATGTTATGGTTCAAAGCTGAAACAGAATCTGTTACTAAATTAGTACACTAAAAATGCAAGGAAAATTTTATTATTATCGCGGAATCCTACGTACAGTTTCTAATGTTAATGCAATGGACACTTGCTTAGTTATGAGGCAGAACATTGAATATTGCTTTTTTTTAACAGCATTCAATGCCACAAAAATGGTAATCGGGGTGATGTTCTGACACGAATATACATATTTTTAATACCCTCAAGTCGTATTTTTTTTATCTAGTGGTGTCGCTTGGTTAATTCAGTGGTGAAAGTTTTCTCTTTGGCTCTGATTTCGACTCTGTAAACAACACTTTCTTATAGGTAGGCGATGCATTTTCAATGAAACTGATAGACTAACAATTTAAATTTTGTTACAAATGATGAATTCTTGAAATTGTTGGGAACGTTATCCTTTTATGCTACAAACAAATGATGAATGGCAGATTTCAACTCTTTCAAAAAGTATATCTATATTTTCGAATACATACCATTTTAACGCATTTAATTATGAATTCTGGAATTTAGGTTGAAAATAATCTGTAATAGTGGATTGTTTTTTAGTCATGGAGTTGAAAGTGAATACTGAATCTTCCAGTATTGAAATGCTTTGCAAGTTTTTTCCCTAGTCCGTATGGGAAAGAAAATATTTTCCACTATTTGCAAAATGTCCACTATATGTAAGCTGTTCCGTCCAATATGAGTACAGTACATAGCACGTAATAGGGACTGCTAACGAAATATTCTTTAGACTCAAAAGTGTTGGAACTTTGTTGGTTTATAAAATAGCAAAAAGAACGAATTCTCCAGCTCCATACTGGAAACGAACGAACTTTCTCATGCCTTGATAAACTCGAATAGCCCCTTTTTGAAATTTCTTGAAAACAAAAACAATCCTCGATTGTCATTTATTTTGTGAGAGAGTAATAATCAACTTTTAACAACGTGCTTAAAGCTTTAAAAATAGCACAAAAGGAAAAATATTTCTAATTTTAGAAAATTTTTCTTTTTTCACTTTTGAGGGAAAACATAAAATATGGAGAATTCTATAAGTAACAAACTTAGAATTTGGGATATTTTAACATCAATTAGGATACGGAAAAACTGGAACCTGATGAAAAAAACGTAAAATGGGGGAAAACTTAGATTGGCGAGACGTTAAATCGCGGTTTCACTATAGATATGAAAACTTTTTACTTATAATATGACAATATAACGATAAATGATGAATTCTTGAAATTGTTTTAAATTTTATCCTTTTTTAATACAAATGATGAATGGCGAACTCCTGAAAATTATGTGAACACTGCACATTTATTCAAGTGTGAGTATATTTAAAAATAATAATGGATATTTAAGTAATCACAAAACATTAAGCAAACATTACAAATTTACATAAGTAAAATGCATAAATGCCTCAACTATTTTTAATACTCTTTATTTAAAAACAACTTAATTGTTTTATTTTCAATGTGTATAGCATGGGAGATTCGTCACTTTTCTGGAAAAAATTATTGTATTGAAAGTTTTTAAAATAGTACAAAATATTTTGCTTGTCTGAAGGTAGAAAGAAAAGCAGATACTAATTGTAAAAGAAAGTTGAAATTAATACATTAAATTTTTTTCGGAAAACCGTTTTTTTTTTTTTTTAACTTTCGAAATAGGTGCTCGAAAAATTTTCGGAAATGTCGAATCATAATCAGCCACCCAGTAAACATTATTTGCTACTGATGTAAACTTTTGGTAATTGCAAATTTTAATAGATTGCAGCAGAAACAATATAACCCTGCTTGTAACGATAAAACTATCTTCGGACAATGGTATAGTTTTCAGCTTAATATCATGTTAGGACCATTAACACATAAATTTCATTAAAATAAGCGATTAAATCTAAAAAAATCTTTCGAAAAGAGTAAATTTCTCATCGAGTGCAGTTGAAATACTGGGACTTTCATTATATGCATGACCTGCAAAACACACTCGCCTCATGCATGGCTCAAATCATGTTTACGTTTACATTACATTCAACGCGGAAATCCTAGTTATCTTCACTTCAATTCTAAAATAATGGGAACGAAGAAAAGAAAATACTGGGGGATTAATATTTTAATTGTTAAACTTTAAAAATATTAGGCCGAATTTAAAAAAAAACGGCTTCGTCTTGCAAAGCAGCAGGCTATAATAAAATTTTGTGCTTAATTTTTGTAATCGTACGTTGTGTAGATTTTGCTGTAGAGCGCGCAGCCATAACCTCAAAAGTTCATTATATATATATATAGATTAAAAATTTGTTCATAAGGTTACGTGGCTGATTCCCGTGACCGAAAATAAGAATATTGATTTCAGTTTCTTTACTCGAAAATACAGAAAAAACTTGCCCAAAAATTCATTAAAAATCTATCCAGATGCCTTTCTCAAAAATTTTAGTAGCACCGTCAGCATTTTGCAATGTTTTGGCTGCACTACCTAATATTTAGTTGTCTTAAGGATTTTTTAAGCTTTGTTATTATTTTATGAACAAAACTCTGTCAGTACACACAAAAAAGCCAAAAAAAAAAGTGTCTCTGAGGAGATTCCATGTAGTTTAGACTTCCACTTGCACCTTTTTCTCTATTGTTTTTCGTGATTTTTTTCCCTGGACGCTTTGCGTGCTTTGATAATCACAAGCACAAATCCAATGATCGAAACAAAACCTCGTTCACGTCGACGCAGCAAAGTCGAGCAAAACAGCGTCTTCAATATCCCTTCTTTCTTATTATAATGGTTTGTCAAAATGTTAATACGTTTGCCCCAAAATTCCATAAACAAAACAAGAAAAATATGTTGAAATAAAAATTACATACTAAGCTTCATGCAAAAGTACTGCTTCCGTAAGCACGAATTGAAGTGCTTGCCTTATATACATGTGTGTGCATCTGATAATAGTAGTTTTTCTTTTAGACAATTTAATAAAAATTTTCATGAAAAGTATGCGCACTTTTTGAAAGATGTTTTTCTCTAATTATCAGCAAAAAGAGATGTTATTATTATGCTTGAATCATTTTTATCAAAGGATATAAAGTTTTCCTATTTTAAACTTGTAAAAAAGGAACGCTCTTTAACCCTTGGGGAAAATATTTTCCATAGTTGATTAATTGATAAAATCTGTGTTATGCATGAGGGGCTCGCATTTCTAAGATGCAACTTTTAACACACGTATAATTTATAAAAAAAAAAAAAGCTTAAAAAGGAAATGCTCCGTTTTTCGATCGCCTATCAAATTTAGGATTAGGATTTACGCCATTATTAATCGCTATCTTTTCCAGTCAAGTACATTAAATTGGCTTATAGTTGACATTTTCGAAACTTTAACTCGTAGAAGTTGAATTAAATGAAATGAGAACTATTTGAAAATGTATATACACACATATATATGGGTGCGCGTGTGTGTAGCTGTGTGTCTGTGGTTGTACATTAATTAATTTATTTATTTATTTATTTTTTGTTTTCTAGAAAAATAGTAGATCGGTGTCGAACTTAGGGTAGTTCTGGCACATCTCGACATTATAATGAAAAATGATGAATAACTGCTTAACATTTGTGGATTTAATCATTTACTCGTCCAGAAACTATGTATTCATATGTTGGGATCACATTGTGGAAACTTGATCTGGCTTAAGACAGCCATAAATCATATAAAGTCAATAAAAAACATAAAAGCCAACTGTCCACATAAATGCGGGAGATCTCGACAGGTACCTTCGGGGCGGCAGGTGGGGATTTCGAAGAAGATTTAAAGTATCAAATAGCAGTTAGTCGGAATATTTACATTCGCATTCAAACATATACAGCTCAAAACTGCGTGAAAATAATATTAATTTCAATAATTTCAAACTCGTGTAATTATAATATTAAGTTAATAAATAAAGTGTAATGAAAAGAATGTAACTTTCTTTAAGGTTATATTCGGGCAATAGACAAAGTAAATGCTATTTCTATCTTCGGATAGATATACTATTGTTTTACATCAGTGCATCGTGTTCATTACAGAGAGCCTCAGTTCCTCGAAGACTATGTAGAGTATATTGTCTTTCAATTTCATAATTTAAATGAAACATTTGTAGGAAATACGACCATTTTCTTAATCCAGTATAACAGATTGCAGTAAAAATTAAATCAAAAGTCAGCTGAAAAATAAATGACGATCTCATAAAATTTCTTGGTTAAAATCAAAAATGGGACAACTGACTTAAGCAAGAATGATCCGAATCGCATTAATCTGAATGAAAAAAAGATTTTCTAATGATCATAAGAACCGAACATTTTAACATTTGTAAAGGAATCATGAGATCATTTGAACTTTGAGAAGACATTTACTCCTACAATAATCCTTTTCTAAACTTTGACAGATCGTTTTCTAAAGCAAAGCGATATTCGCAAGAAAGCTTCGATTTTAAATATGCATCAAGAGTTTTTTTTTTCTCAATTGTATTACATTTTTGTGTTTGCTAACTCGTTTTCCCAAGCTCTTCACTGTTAAATCCTATGTCATTGGGATAAAATGGCTTATTTTCAAGAACATTGTATTCTCGGAATAGCTGTGCATGAAAATGACTTAGATTTGAAAAACAGAGTTCTATTCTCAAAAACGATCCGGTACGATCTCTTTTTTTGAGACGCCACTGAAAAGACAGATTTCTCCACATAATTTGAGGTAGCACCCAATCATGACTTGCGCAGCATGTGCAAGCAAGAGTACATCGTTTTTGGGACGCTAGGGAATTGAACTTAGCCCTTTGAACTCCGAACAATTCTGGACGTTGGCTATCAGCTACTCAGCGCCACTTTAATGCAGAAACGAACATTTACAGACCCTCGTATTATTTATTATAATTTTAGAAATAAGTAACGTATTATAATGATATTGGACTTATATGAATTGGTTGAAATCAAGGAAAGTATATTTGCAACAAAATCAATATTTTATTGTTTATAATTTTGTACAGTATGATACGTTTTGAAACACTCCCCAATATGCATTGCAGGCTGATTAGTGCATGTTTGACAATAATAAGTTATTTGACGCCAGCCTCCAAACAATAGCTTTCACTGAACAATTTATTCACTAAGAAAAGTATGACTTTTCCGATATTCTCACTCGTTAGATCTGTTTACTGTTCGAAGCTTCAAACTAGACTGAGCTCAGCTTTGAAAATATTTTCCTCCAGATGTAGACTTTACATACCGACCATTTTCAACGTCGCGAACGCACTTCGTTCTTTGCTTCCAACGTAAAACCGATTGATATTTTTTTTATATACTTAGTAATTGTACCATATTTTGATTTGATTTCTAGTGCCATTTCAATATAAAACTCAAAAAGTTGCGCTGAAATAACTCAATTCCCCGTAATCACTAATAAACTCCGAGTGATATGCTAGAATTACGATGGCCCCTGAGAGGAGTGCAGAGGGTTAGATATTCTTATCTACAGGTGAAAGCTCTTTCCACTATGCTAGAGCACATTAAGTGGTGAAGGAGATAGTTGGACTGTATAGCGTACAAACGTATCAGCTGCGAGTGCTAAAGTACTTCCCTGCCAAATTTATTCATAGCCCAATTCAGAAAAGCGTTATTTATCCACTCATCCATTCTGTGTTATTTTTTTCCTGCAAGCCGAACACTGCTATCCGAATCCGACGAATTGTTCATCTTGTATTCCTGCTCTACACGAGACGAAAAGACTTCTTTCTCACACTCTTGAATCGTTCAGACGCATCGCGTGGTAAATAGTTCCTTAATTTTGATATAGATACTATTGTTTTGAAAAAGTACTCGTTAAAAAAAAGCCCTTTATTATTTATAAACGTAAAGGTGCTCTATAAAGTTTTAATTTTTTCCCATTCTGTAAGTATAATTTCTAAGTAAGCATTGGTACTTAAAACTGAGAGGAGCGCTTGCTCATTTTTAAGTCAAAATTGCTTTTAAAATTAGCAGGTATAATTTCTCATTTTTAAGCACATCATTTTTAACAGTAACTCCTTAATTTTGGCACAAATTCTATTGCTCTGAGGAAGTAATCTTGAAAAAAAGCCCTATGTTAATTATGAATGAAAAAGTTGCTCGAAAAATTTTAGTTCACTGCAGTTGTTGTTGTCATGTCCTCGCGAGTGGCGAGGAAGAATGGGTACGCTGCTCCTGAGTGTAACGCGCCCTTGTAGGCAGAAATCCGATTTCCGTCCCTTTGAAAGGTCTCTTAATTTTTTAAACCAGCTCCCAGATAAGAGACCGTCACCTGGGTTTGGCACCGCCAGGGGTGTCGTTTCGGAGGACATTGGAGCCATGACCTGTTTAACATGCACCATCTCCCTCTAGCGTACACGGACCGCAGCAACGAGCCGCGAGAGGTTATCTCCCACCCAAACACTGACCTCAGTCAATGTTGCTTCACTTTCAATGCTCTGCGGGAACCGAGCTTCTACCGACTGGTCCACTGCGGGACAATTCACTGCAGTAAAAATAAAATAATGTTTGCCCTTTCTGTGACTATAATTTATAAGTATCGGTACTTAAAACTGAGAACAGCGCTTACTCGTTTTTAAGTCAAAATCACTTTTACAAAATAAGCAGGTGCATTTTCTGATTTTGAAGCACATCATTTTTAAGTGTTATTTTATTTAAAATAACTCTTTCTTTTTCTTCTTTTTTACAAATATATTTTTAGATCCTTGATGCTAATATTATAAATGGAAAATTTTGCATTGTTGCTTTAATTGCATAGCCTCATTCTTTCTTTGAGAAAGGCAATTCTTGTACCTCCAAACACGTGCGTTTTTTTTTTTTTTTTTGTTTTGTTTTTTTTTTTACAAATTTTTTTAGCTACTTTGCATTTCCGTAACATCAGAATAATCAAATTTTTAAAAAAATGAATCACTTATGAAGAGAAGTTAAATACTTTATGATTTATTAATCGTAGGAAAACCCTTTCACTATCAGGAACCTTATTCACTTTACATGAGCATTTCACAACAGATTCACCCACTTTTACTGCTATGATTAATGGTAAATGATGGATGATTGTTTGTAAATTAATTCATTACAGAACGATAATTCGACTCCCGAGTCAAACATTGAATTAATAGTGTCAAATGTTTCACAAATAAATTAGTCGTTACACTCTTTTTTTGTTTAATAATTCATTACAGATCGCAAAATGTATATGTCAGAAAACATTGGTTACTTTATCAAACTCATAAAAATAGATATAGGGGAGAAAGGAGCAAGATGGACGAATGTCTTAATTTTTCCGTTTTCCATTAGATGGAAGCATCAACCGAACACTACTGGCTCTCCTATCGGCCATTCATTAAACAAAAGTATAAAGACGCTGAAATCGCCATTTTTGTGTTAGTTGAGAAGCTTTGATTGTTTACCGCTTCCACGTTATAACTTTTATGAGCGTGTAAATAAGCTCTGCTACAGATACAGGTAAAATATATCGTTTCTCTTTAATATTTATGAGTAACTTAGTTTAAATACTACCTATTACCATGAACAAATCTCAATTAATCGCCTTCCTTCATGGCAATGAAAACGAATATGTTTAAACACGTTTTCCGGGGCAAGATGACGGGCTCGTCCTCTTGCTAATCCTCAGATCCTGGTAGTAATAAACCAACATATAAACCCTCCAGAAGAACCAGAACTTATGGCAAATGCTAATTCCGATGCACCAAAGAAACCTGTTACTGTTTTTGATTTCAAACCCTTGCCTAAAGCAACACAATGAGAGAAAAAAAAGCAAAAATCTGAGCTCAAGAATTCTTACAAGCACACCCATCGAAGAAATGTTAGATCAAGGGGAAAAGCAGAAGGAAGAACAGGAAGGTTTAAAAAAAAAAGAGAAAAGAAGCTCGTGAAGCTAAAACGGGAGTCAAAAAACCCTCAAAGTAAGTTCCTGTAGGAATAAGTCTATAAAATCCAGGCCAAACAGTCCAGATGCATCAACTTCAAAGGATGGTGTTATAAGATGTCCTGCTTCTGAAGAGGAATATTCTGACCATTCAGCAGAAGAATGGATCCAGTTCTGTAAATGCCAAGAGTGGTGGCATGAGGAATGTTCCAATTATGGAAATAGTAGTTTTATTTGTGACTATTGTCAGTTGCACAGCTAAACACTTCAAGATTACGTTACAATGCATTACGCTTAGTTTGATACTTTGTAAGATGTAAAAACACAGTTACATTTGTTAAACCATGTAACATATTCAAAAGATGAAATATGTTCAACCTTTTTCAATGTTGTCATCTTGCCCCAAGGCCAAAGTCACCTTGCCCCAGTACTGGGGCAAGATGAAGATTTGTTAAGGTTATGGAAAAAATAAAATTATCCTACGACAAAGGACTACTCTAACATTTCATGTAAAATTAATTTTACTATCCTTAAAAATAAAATTAATAAACAACAAAAATCGTTTGCATAGTCATCTTGCCCTGGTCTCCCCTAACTATTTTCCTACGCATTAATTAAAAACAGCTGTATAATTTTTTTTGCATTGTTCTAAATAACTTGTTTTTCCACGAAATTAAGAAACAGTTCTCGATTATCTGTGTCTACAAATTTATTTCTAACTTTTTTATCTGATTTTTGCCTTGCATGTAATCAAACGTATTATCTTCAACCAATTTGGCTTGTATGCTTTTACTTGTAAAGAAAAAAGCTGTAATATACTTTTATTTTACGCACAAAGCATCGAATATATGAAGCAAATAGAAACCGAAGGTAATTAAATAACATTTTTCGGTGAGCCTTTTATTCTTTTTTTTTTCCAGATAAAATTTTTTTCTGACACAGATTCAATGTGCAAAACAAAGAAACAGTGAAAATACCTGCTTCAGAGGCAGGTCAGAAGGAAAGATGAAGGAGGCTACTAAGCAACCATCTATATCAGGGGTCTCCAAACTACGGCCCGCGGGCCACATCCGGCCCGCGAACAGATCAGCTTCCCCGTCGCTAATGGCATCTGGCAAAAAAGTAATCATATTTTACACCACTAGTGGACTGATTCAACTTTTTACCACCGGCAACAGTTAATGATAATATGGTTTTGGCCCTTGGAATTTACTGGGAGTAATCAATATGGCCCTAAGGCTGGAAAGTTTGGAGACCCCTGATCTATATCAATCGAGCAATTTGAAGTTGCCGATTACAAACTTTCAATTTACCGATGTTCCGGTTAATATTCGAACAATCAATGCTTTACTGTGTATATTAGTAAAATACATTTCAGAACGTGAATTCATTAATGATTCCATTTTGAATGTTGTGATTCAAGGACGTAGATTGCTCCAATGGAATCGCTTCTGCTGATTCAGTGAATTCAAGTGAAATCATACGTACAAAAATAATTAGTTCGTAAATCATTGCTCGAAATAAAGTATTTTCCCCTAAATATTGCATACATATTCTTTTTCATGGGGGGCCTACACTTTACTTTTTTTTTATTTTTGCAAACTATATACATTAACAACTATGGTCCATTTTAAAAGATATTCCACCATGCTGCTTCTTTAAAAGAAGACCCTTTAATAAATGTTTATAAAAAATGACTCTTTTTAAGAAGTGTTGTAACCTTCCTCTCAGAGACATAAATTACACATCCATTATTAGCTGGCTCAATAGAAAATGGGGCATCGGGTTTTGACAAAACATATTCGAGTTCTAAGACCGTTGTGCTCCAAAAGTTTCCTTAACAGATCATCAAGTGCATCTTTAAGCCATTTATGGTCAAAATTTAGGGCAATATAAGTTCCTTTTTTTTTGCTCTTGTGACATAAAATTTTTCTCACTTAACGTCCTTTGTAAAACTTTCAAGAACACATCATCTCTGTTGTTCAAAAATGTCTTTTCTCTGGAAAAAAATCTAAAGTCTTCTTTTAGAGATTTTATTAAAACAATTTGACATTTTTGAAGATAACTGTTTTCTTGGTGAAATCATTAGTTTAAAACATTTTAATGAGCATAATTTCTTTCAACGATTTTTCAAATTTTATTAATATTGTAATAGAACTGTGCTAACGTAACATAGCGTTGTGATTACAAAAACAAAAACTTTACGCTGATAAAACAACGCATTAAATCGCAAATTTTCAACGAAAATTGCATCACTATGACTCAGGGTCTAATCACTAATATTTTGAATCACTTTAAAAAAAACCAAAAATGTCAGTTTGAAAAGTTGAATTGTTTTTCGTAATGGTAATAAATTCTTAAAGTTTAAGAAAAATATTCATCTCCAGAAATTTATCTTCAAGTGGATTTATAAAATGCATGTTCTCAATAGAGAAAGTACTATGTTAGCATCTAATGTATTAAGTCTGTGCATAATCCATCATACTCCTTACAGCTTTAGAGCAATAAACTTATACTCTTTACATTTCAAAAGCATGTTAAAGATCCCATGAGTATCCGTTTGGCATGGATACTCTCGGCTAAATTAAATTCCTAGTGCCGTTTGCATCAACGAGAGCTCAGGTGCCGCACTCCAGGGGGAAACTGAGCGTCAAAAATTGCGGCAATGGTACCACACTCTTTGTGGTGCCACCGAAAAAGCTGGTACCAACCTCTGGGAACGCACTAGATCTGCATCGGTTGAGGACCAATACTGCAGCCCATTAGAAAGAAAGAAAAAACATTTCATTTACGCTGTTTTTTCCTTGTACTCGTATGTTCCTAAGAGTCTTATTATTTAATGCAATCGAGGACTGTCAGAGAATGTTTTTTCTTTCTAAATCGGCAAAAACGTTTTAGGCTTTAATATTTTTAGATTTAATTAACATCATAATTAGTGAAACTTAAAAATACTTTAAACACAAATACATAAAATATGTTTACAAAACTGGAACAAAATCAAGAAATTTTAGTAAAATTTAGTATTTCTTTAAAATGCATCTACTTGATTTTTTTTGTATGATTCTCATTTTTTATATACTAGACTAAGGAATGACCTACAATCTTAGCTTTATTTACATTCAGTAAAAAGGTATGTGGCTTCGAAACTAAGCTTATTCAATTTTCGAGATATTTTAATTACCTTTAAAGCTAAATATGAGCACAAAACCAGTAAATTTTATTCAAAGCAGATGATTATAGGTCATTCCCTAGTAAATACTATCAAAACTATTCCTGCTGAGTGTCATTCAAATATGTTAAGAAGTTTTTAAGAAATCATCTTTGAAGTATCAGTTTTCATCGAAAATCCAGCTCTGAGAAAATCACGTTTAAAGTTGGAAGAATCTGTATTTTGATAAGTGGCGCTATATTTTAAGCTGCTGTAACTTTCTTTTGAAATGATGTAGAGACAAAACAAAAACATATTTGAAATCCTAAAATGTTATATTTTAGTATAGCCAAGTTTTTTAAAAAGTGATTTTTTGTTGTTTTTTTTTTTTTTTTTGGGACCAAAAATGATGTATAAAGCCGTTGGCGGATACTTTAAATTTATGAAGAAAAAAAACACTTGTTGAGGGTTATCTGCTAGTAGTTTTATATAAAACGTAAGCTCACAAGGGTGAGGTATTCTATATTGAGAGCACTAATGTAAAAAGAAGAAAGATTTGACCTCAATAATTAGCGAAATTGCAAGGAGAAAGGTTTTTTTCCTTTCTAATGAATCACAAAATAGTGAGCAGAAACATGAAGTTGCCCTTTACAAATAAATTTAAAACATCAAATAAGGTCGAAAATCATGAATCATGTGTTTTAAATCATGAAACCTACACATAATAGGCTTTTTTTTCACAGAAAAAACTAATTTCGAAATGTATTTTCAGCTTATCATGGAAGAATATCCATAGAATATTCACTTACCTTTAGCAGGTACTTAATCTGCGTCAAAATGCGATAATCGATACCTAATAGTTCAACCAACAATCATCTTTCAAACCCTGTCAACATCAAAAAAAAATTGTTTATTAGAAGTGCTATATCGTATCACGAAACAAAACCAGTTGTAGAAGCAAGTTTTTGCACTTTCTTTTTCCAGCAGATGGAAAGAAACGAACAGGAAAAGGAAAACATTTGCTCCAAAACTCATTCTCATATAGGAAAAAATGTTACAAAATGCCATCCTTCGTGT
The DNA here is from genome assembly GCA_038502835.1 of Octonoba sinensis. Classification (NCBI taxonomy): domain Eukaryota; kingdom Metazoa; phylum Arthropoda; class Arachnida; order Araneae; family Uloboridae; genus Octonoba; species Octonoba sinensis. The sequence continues at coordinate 4,451,108 of CM076598.1, read as the reverse complement.
ATACTAGGCAGGTAAGAAATTAGTGTAAAAACGAATTGGACAAGGAACTGGCAAACTGAAATCGTCTAAGGCTGTTCTTTCTTCTCAGTGTATTAGCTTTACTGAAAAATATTGAGTCCCCTCCCCTCCCCCCAATGTAAAATCTTACAAATAATACATTGTAACACTTTTTGGTGTTATTGAATACCATTTTTAGTGTAGTTAATTAGTTTAACTCATGATGTACTACCTAGTATTGAGGAGCCCTATCGAAATAGTTTCCTCAAATTTGCATAATTTTGCAGGAGGATTATTCCTAAATTTTTTAGAGAAGAGGGAAATGATTCTTTAAGCTCAAAAAAAAAAAAAAAAATGGTGAAAAGCGTAGTCTCAGTCTTTATAGCACCAAACAAACATGTATTGCTATTCAGAGCTGTCTCGTACAATTGACAAACTAAACTATGAGGGAAAAAGCTATTCAGTATTAATGCAAGGAAGTCCTTTAAAAGGTTTAATGATTGTGATTTTACGAATGAATTATGAAAGCAGTTGTGATGAATTTTATAATTTTAGTTGGTTTTCGTTCCATCTGAGTAGATAATCATTTTTTAAGGAAATATAAGCTTTTTATGCTTCGACACATACTTAACTTTTATCAAGTTGAAAAAGATAGGTGAAAACCGGATAGCAAACACCAAGATGGCATATTTAGCATTGTTTTCTGGAGGTTTTGTATTCATAAGCAACATTGGATGAATGACTTAACTTTAGTATTAGTATTGTCGTGTGCCACTTGTTGGAGTATTAAGTTTTAGTATATAATTATTACTTTACTTATTTATTTGTTATTACTGTGTAGTAAAAACTTCTCACAATTACTTTTTTCAAGCAAATTTTAGGAGCACATTAGTAAAGAATAGCTCTTGAAAGAAGCTATTTTTGATGTAAAAAGTACATGAATTTATCTAATTTATCAGACAAAGATCTTCTAGATTTTAAATTATTTTCCTTTTATTGTGACAACAATTTGTTTAAAAAGTACAACATACGAGTAGTGCTTGAGGTCACACGTTCATGCAACGGGCTCCCCACCAAATCATACGTATTTAAAATTTCACAAGCAGTTAACTATTAGACACAGTTTTCAATGCTTTTATTGAAACGTTTTTTTTTTTTTTTCAATTTCACTAATTTTTTAGTCCAATCATTTACAAATTAGGTATATCATCCCTTTAGAAATAAATGTTAGCAAATATGTCACACTTCTACTGTAAATATTTGAGGAGAAAAGCAGTACCGGATTTTAGAATTAAATGGGGCAAAACTTAAAAATGCCGCCCCCTCCAACCAATTATTGTTGATATTTCATACAACTTTTTATGCAATATCCATTTTTTCCTTTTTTTCTTTGAGTATTTTCCCCTTTGGGGGGCCACTGATGAATCCCAACTTTCGGCAGTGTTTCCACGCATTAGCTGAACATTAGGGGGTCGGAGCCATATGAAGGGTCCCTCTTAACTGGCGATATGAAATTCTGACAGTTGAAGGGGGTACGGAAAATTTTTGAAAACTATATACAAACTGGTGTAATTTGAGGCCTTAGGAGACGCTTTGGGACCAAAAATTTTAGAAAAAAAAAAGCAAGCAAAAACTTTTTGAAATTTAAAGGCTTTCACTCATAAAAATGATAATTAAAATTCGGAAAAAAATTGGCTTATTTTTTTTAAATTCAGAGTTCAGGACCCTCCCCTCCCCCTCCTTCTTTAGCGCCCATATCGAAGAGCCAAGTGTTTGCCGTCTCAAACGACATTTACAAGCTCCCACGCTCCTACCTCTTCCCAAAAGGAGGCTTTGAAAGTTTCTAAAAGAAAAACCATTGGGTATGGTCTTCACAGATCACGATTTATACGTATTTCACTACCACAAGGGAGGAAAACCTTGACTTTTTAAAATTGACATTTCGAAATTTGCCGCCCCCTAACCACAATTTTTGAATTTCCAACAGTTTATACAAAAAAATAATTCTATTAATCGGTTTTAATCGTTAGAAAAATAGCTGATGAATGATAAAATCGGAGCTGCGAACTAAGATTTTAATTCTCTTCCAAAAGTTAAATTTTCTTAATTAAATATTTTTTCTTTCTTTCTCCTTATTTTTTTTTTATTTTCTTTCTTTTTTTTTCTTTTCTGCATCACAGTTGAATTTGCCGCCCCCAGAAGTGCCGCCCGGGGGGCATGGGCCCCGGCTTGCCCCACCCTAGGTCCGGCACTGGAGAAAGGTAAGCGGAAACAACTCTGAAAGATTTCACCTCAACAAATAACAAAATTGCAAGGCGAAGGCTTTTTCTTTTCTACTAAATCACTAAATAACAAACGGAAACATACAGTTGCCCTTCACAAATAAAATTAAAACATCAAATAAGGTCGAAATATTTCAATTCAGTCAGAGTCAATTTTTTCCTGGAAGCAACGATGGAGCATTATACTTCCTACACCCATTAGCCATTGACATGAGTTGCCAAAGCTTGATGAAAATGCAAGAAATCCACAACATCGTGGAACACCTTGAGTGTTTGCTGAAGAAACATTTCATACTTTCCCTTTTCATTGCCCCTGAGGCGATTCAGGCGAGTCAGACAACAAACTGACTTTCATCGGTCAAAAGTTGATTAACCAGTTGAAGGTTGTGATAACCTAAATATGCTTTTCGGGCTGTTAACAGAGAAAGTGATAACCTTTCAAATGAAGAAAGTGGGATCCATTGAATATATATAAAGATCGAGGTGTCAAAATGTTTTAATCAGTTCTTGGTTTTCTACAATCGGCAAAATGTTTTCGGAGGTAAGACATTTATCATGCACTTTCTTGTTAATTCTTGACTATTCCATTTTTTCTTTGATCAATAGTTTTAAATCAATCTTGGTCCTAGTCATTTAGATTATAGTCATTTCTTAGTCAATCTTAGACTACAGTCATTTATGCGCCATAGATAGTTTTTACCTTTATATGGTACATCTTTTGAATGCTTTGAATATCGGCTATAATGATAGATTCGGAGTTCTAGTAAAATATACTGTTAATTTAAATTTTCGATTCATTATGAAAAACAGTAAAAATCATTTTACAGACCCATAACCCTTGCAATATGCTTACTTATATTACTTTTAACTTTTGTAATTGGTTTACATCATTAAATAACTATTTAAAATTCAAATCCTCTGTAATAGTTTGTCCTTTCATTTGGAGGGAGGATGTAACCAGAATGCAGGGGACATGTTTGAATTAAGATGATCAAGTTGTTTACCAAAGCTCGAAAAACGTTAATTGTATATTTCTTTAAACATGATACATTTAATTTATTATTGCTTATTGATTAACCAATCTCAAAATACACTTTGTTTACAATACCTTCCTTATGAATATATTTATACTAAACTTTAGAAACTAATTTAGTTGCATATGGGCAATCGTTTTAAATCATTTGTCAGCTAAAAAACTAAACGGGATATTTACTTCGTTTAAAAACTTCTACTATATTTGTAGTGAATAGAACTAAATTTCGTGCAGTAAATTATAGTTTATTTAATCCTTGTACTCTTCTAGCAAATTCTTTTTCCAAATTTTATTTTTCAAAGCCATCTTTCAATGTTTATTTGGTTTTTATTGCTTTTTTTAATGTACTTCGTTAGTAATGCATTAAGATGTATGCATGAGGTAATAAAATAAGTTTTAATTAGTGTTTGGCTTCTGTTCAGCACGCCAAACGTAAATAAAAAGTTTATAGCATTTTTTCTGGATACTTTCTTAGCAATAAACAAAATCCTTCCCGCCCCCTTCATTTTATCAGTAACAGAAAAAAATATTGTTTCTTTATATGATCAATTATCCGTCCTCTTCTATGCTATCAATAACTGAATAATTAAATAACTGAGAAGATTCAATAATCTGATATCAAAACAAAATCCTTTTATGTAGGAAGTAATGTTAATATTACTGGAACAGTGGTAAAGAAAATAATTAGTTTGTATGTATTAAAAGATACAATTTGCATTCTTTCATAGTGATTCCTTATCATTTCTTATCTGTTCTTTACATTTGTGTTAGATACATGTTGAACGTACAAACATATTTTTATGTTTTATTTGCTATTGTCACATTATTTGCTTCAAATAAAATGTGATTTGCATCATAAAAATTCAAAATATTTATAGATTTTCGCATGTTTAAAAGTTTTAAAATCAGTTTTAAAAGAAAAATAATTTCCCATTCATATTTAGGTACTATTTATGGCAACGATTAATCCAAAATAGTGCTTCAAATATAAATATTTAATACCATTATCCAAAAGAATAATTTTAGAATGTTTAAGAACCATTTTACTATATAAAAGAAAGAAAAAAGTTGACTTCGAATGAGTAAAACATGACCTATTAAGAATAATATCGTTTCTTTGCTGTTTAATATGAATTTTATTAAGCAAATCCTTCTAAAATTGGAAAAGATGAACTCGAACCAACAAAAATAGTTCGTATTATTGAACTTCTTCGCACTTTAATATAAATTTTATAAAGTAAATTCGGGTTAAGAATTTATACCAAACTACATAGAACCAAAGAAACGTTTATATTCATAAAAAGTTGAGCAACGTATATTATTATATTATAACTTTTGAATATTTGTGTTTCGAGTGTAGATGTACTACAAAACAATAAAGGAATATAAATGTTTTTTTTCTAAACCTAAAATAAAGTTAATACTGCTAAATGCTTTAAATTTATTATGAAGAAACGACAATTTAGAAAAGCAGAACCGCATAGTTATGCAAAACTTTTACAAATATTAAATGTGCATATTTTAAATTTTGAGCTGACTATACATAATAAAATTTGTGGTAAAATTTCATTATATCAATCGCCATAGTTTTGGAGAATAATAACGAGTTTCAATCATCCTGTTTCATCAAAAGCATAAATCCATTTCAAATATGGATATTCTTGCAGTTTCTTTTAAATTAATTATGCTTCGCTCTTGTTTAAAATAGGAGATAAAAAATTTTTGACATTAATGAACCAGACGCTTAATCTATGCTTGTGTTTTCAATGGTGATTTTTAGAAAAGAGTACAATGCATTTCAATTTATTTTAATATTGAAGTAAAAAGATATTTCTAACTTTTCGACGAACGAATTTGCGGATATGACTTAAAATGTACTCAGCACTATTTATTTTTAAATATACCTCATTATTTGGAAATATCAGCACTTCAAAGCTTATTATTTGATATAAAAATGTTTAATTAAACTAAGAGCTCTGAAATGTTATAACTGCACTGTTAAAAATTTCCGTAAGAAAATAGTAAAATAACCATTTATTTGATTGTTATTTTACCATATTTAATAACAACAGTTGAATCACCATTAAAAAGATGGTACTCAAACCGCTGATTGTGAAAAAAATCGTTTATTCTCTGTTGATTCTAAAGAACGTTTAACTAACCGTAATTTTCAAGCGCTCAGTAAGAATCGGGCGGCCATCTTGGTTGTGAAACCTTACCGGTCGTACTTTGTTGTTAAAATATGAATAAAGATTTATCAGTTCAAATCTGCATTTGTATATAAAAAAAGAAGAAAAAAAAGTGGCTTAAGCAGTGGTTACTAAAAGAAACACGTACGCACGTAAATCAAAAATTGGAGACATCAGATTGCTGAACTGTTTGTGAATGAGCGAACCCATAATTTGAGCTGCTGAAGCTTGTTTGTATTTTAATTTTTGCAGCAAATAAAATGATTTTCATCAATATGCAGTAAATTTAGATCAAAGATGGCTTTAGATCCAATCAAAAACTGAAATCTCAATTTTAATGCAGTTTTCCTGTTGAAAAGGAAGATTTATTGATAAATAAATGACCGCTTTGTGTGGTGCCGATGGCCGAATGGTTAGCGAGCAAGGTTGGTATGGCAAAACAACCGGGTTCGATTCCCGCAAGCTTCGTTTACGGTTTCTACGTTTCGAAGATTCTACGCCTCGAAATGGTTCAAAAACGGTGAAACTTTTGTTTTGACACCATTTTTAAATGGTTATAAAACCGTAAACTTTTGTATTTACGGCTTTTTAACCAAGCTGATTGGAAATGGTTAGGTCCCGTAAAGATAGAAAAATGTTCCAAACCGTAAAATTAACGGTGAATTAGATGGACAGACTACTGCCGGTCATTTAACCGTAATTTCATGATGAAATTTCTAACAGTGTGCGCGTGTTTTTAAGAATATTAACTCTTTGATGTGATGGAAGGGACAACTGTTCTGTGTTGAAAAAAATTCGAGAAAAAGTTTAATCAAAAATAAGTAAAACTCCTTTGGATTTTTTAGGACATATTTACGGATACTTCGGGTCTCTTTTTGTTCAGTGATCCAAAACGGGGGGCAGTGTAGTTCCATTTTTAATTTTCGCCTTTGAAAAATACCTTTGGAGTTCGTATATTAGCCAATCTTTTTTAATTCCAATGAAAATCTTCAAATATAACAAAGTAATATCAGTGGTTAACTGAGAAACTTCGACAAAATTTAAAGGACAAAATAAATAATTCAGTATAATAATAATTTGCTTATTGTTAGTAAATTGCTCTGTATTTTTATGCAATTTATTTTTGTAGGTTTTCTTTGGCCTAGCGATCGCCTCAATTTGTAGTTATACAACTGCAAATTCAGCATATCATAGGCAACCATCACAAGCAGCTGTACATTATCACCAAGCACCTTATCAGTATCAGCAACAAAAATCCCAATATCAGCAACACCCCTCCCAATACTACAAACAAGCTCCAGCTCATTATGAAACTGCTCCCGTACAAAATAAACAAGCTCCATCTAGTTACCAAACCGCTCCAGTAAAATATGAAGCAGCACTTGCTCATCATGAAGCCGCTCCAGTACAATACAAACAAGTTCCTGCTCATTATGTAGCCGCTTCAGTCCAATACAAACAAGCTCCTGCTCATTACAATGCTGCTCCCGTTCAGTACCAAAGTGATCCAGTGACATATACTAAAGTAGAACCCTCAACTCGTCATGGATCTCAGGGTCACAGTTACGGAGAACACGGACAGCAAGCATCAGGACACAGTTCCTCAGGTCACAGTCAGTATGCAGATAAGGCAGTGCATGGAAACAAGGCAGCTAGTTCTTATGGACAACATGACAAGGGGGCTCACTCTGCTCAAGGACTCTACAGCGGAAATACCAACTCTCAGAACACATACAGTAATGTCGGATCTTACTCTGAAGATAAAGGAAGCGGATATGAAAAATCATATTCTTTCGATCGGGCTACGGGATATCATGATATCAGCGCAGACGATGCTGCCCATAGTCAGAAGTACGGTACCCAAAGCAAGCAGGGTAATCACAACATTGGATCACAAAGTTCGCTGCTGCAAGAAAAACAAGGTACTCACAGCAGGACTGGAGGCGCTGCGCATAGTATACAAGGCCATCAGAAGTCCTTATTTGAAAAATACGGATATACTAATAGCGGAAAACAAGCAGGATACAGTTATTCTCCTGTTTATGGATATGGATACCACTGAAACTTGAATAACGCAGTAAGTCTCACCACTAAAATCACTGAATGTTTCAGTTACTTTGTATTAAAATATTTATATTTGTGTATGACATATCAACATAGAACCATGGCGGTACACGTGCGAAATGGTCAACGTAGGAGTTACTTTACATTTTCAATGAATATGTGTAAGTTGAGAAAAGTACAAATATTATAGGGAAAAATAGGGTCCCTTTGCTAGACGTGTCGATTAAAAAATACAGCTTCACATTACTCGCTTTTTGTAACAATACTTAAACATAACTGCTCAACATTCGTAGCAGATTTTAACGTTTTTGTGGTACATAACCTTCGATGTACAATAAATTTACGATGTTTGTTAAAAATACACGAAGAGAGGCGAATTAGAAAATAATTACTATATTAAAGTAGGTAACCTATGAAATATTCAACGCGAGTGTTTTCATATGAGAATCGTTAAAGCGTTATTTTTAAAGGGGATAAAAATAACGTAAAAAATAGGGATTTTGGGTACATAACTCCATTTTAAAAAGTTAAATTGTATGGACTAAAATTTGCTCAGTTATAAAATATTTGTGGATTCCAGTAATTATTATTTCTTTCCTCTGCTTATATCATTTACGATTGTCCCCTGAATTAAAAACTAAAGTAAATATACCTAAATTATATGATTACTTACTGGGTTCCCATAGTTATAATTCATTATTACGTTGCTGTTTTCCCATAGAAATTTTACGTATGCTGGTTCTTGAATGATTTGAGTCCCATTGCTGAGAAACAGCAAGCGTCATCATCATATATATTATTTCTCAAGTCCTTTTTTCATCGGTACGCCATAACTTCCTTAATACTTCATCAAATTTCATGAATGAGACATCATTTTAAAGCTTTTCTTAACCGCTACACCGGAAAAATATACAATACACAATTATACGGAAATATACAAAAAATATACAATATACTAAGAAGAGGTCTTTCAATGGATGCCATACTCGGGTAGTGATGCTGCTTGGAGGCCGAGTGGCTGAGCGGTTAGAGCGTAAGGCTGGTATACCCAACACCCGTGGTTCGAGTCCCGTGTTTCGGTTACGTTTTCTCCAATTAATTGTTTTGTTAGACCATTAATTTTTGATAAACTAAATATAAGAAGGGCTCTTTTTATATTTAGTTTTAATATTTTATTTGGTGTTTTTATTTTCATGCAGTAAATTAAAAAATAGTAGAAAATATACTATTAAAACTATTTAATAAATTAAATATTCATAGAATAAAATAACTTTTTGGAATGAATTCATCGAACATTCTCTATTATTATTAATTTATTAGCTGCTAAATTTAAAACATTTTATGGGAAAACAAGGTATTCTTTCTGAATATCCGTACCTGACCAGCATTCCTGCCCCAGCAGTGCACTCCTGGATATACACTGCTGGGCACCGTAAATGCAACACCCTGAAGGAAGTGTGTAAATAATATGAAATTTACAACATGCATTAGGCGGAGGTGAGATACGCAAATGATTAGAATTTCAGCGCAGACGCACATTACGCGCGCCTGTGGCGTGGCGCCACAGGCGCGCGTAATGTGCGTCTGCGCTGAAATTCTAATCATTTGCGTATTGAAAGGACATTTTAAGCCTTGGAGATTTCGACGATTTCAAGTACGGAAATTGTGTTTTTCATGTGGTTTTTTCCAAAAAACGATAAATTTTGCCTCACAGAAAACAGCGATCATCTTTTGATCAAGTATCCGAGTTCGGCAGAGGAAGGATAGTGGCCTACCGAGATTGTGGATTATCTTTCAGGGAAATTGGTAGTTGTGTTGGACGAAACCAAAGAATTGTAATGTGGATATGTGATCGTTGAATGCAGGAGGGTACGACGGACCGACGTGATCGATCGCATCCACCTCAGTGCACCACTTCACGTGATGGCAGGCATATTGTGCGCATGGCAGTGACGGATCGCTCAGTCTCATCACGAACCTTAGCACAGCAGATTCAGTCTGTAACGCATCATCCAGTGTCTGCGGGTACCATTCGACACCGTTTGCAGCAGAGTGGTCTGTCCGCAAGACGTCCATTGCTTCGTCTACCCTGCACGCAGAACCACAGACGTCTCCGCCGCCAATGGTGCAATGAAAGAAGGATGTGAACGGCGGAATAGAATGAAATTGTCTTTACTGACGAGTCACGCTTCTGTCTGCAACACCACGATGGTCGGATTCCAGTCTGGAGAGGATGCTAAACAGCTGCGTTATACACCGCCACACTGGTCCTGCACCGGGTATTATGGTATGGGGCGGTATTGGATATCACTCTCGCCCTCCTCTAGTACGCATTGCTGGTACTCCAAACAGCCAGGGCTACATCTCCGAGGTGTTGGAGCCAGTTGTCTTTCCTTACCTTCAGGGCTTGCCCATAGCCATATTTCAACAGGATAATGCGCGACCACACGTGGCACGCATTGTCCAAGACTTCTTCGTCAACTGCCAGATTGAATTGCTTCCCTGGCCGGCTCGCTCTCCGGATCTTTCGCCGATAGAAATCATGTGGTACATGGCTGCTCAACGATTGACCCAGAGTACATCTCCAGCTTCCACACCAGATCAACTTTGGCAATTTGTGGAAGCTGCTTGGTCTGCTGTACCCCAAGAACACATCCAAAGTCTCTTTGAATCAATGCCGAGGCGTCTGGCAGCGGTGATCTCCAACAATGGCGGCTACTCTGGCTACTGATTTTGGCAGGAACCACACTTCACAGAAGTCTATAAATTTAATCATTTGATACTTGGGCAACATGTTATCTACAAAATAAATTTTGTTGTGATATCTCTTGTCTTTCTTGGTGTTGCAATTTGGGTGGCCAGCAGTGTATATATATATACAATCGAAGCTCGTTATAGCGACCACACATTATAAAGACCATTCCATTATAACGTTCCATTATAAGACCCAACTTTATCCCTATGAACTCTATGTTAATTTGCTTTCGGTATAACGACCGTTATGCATCGCCTAATCCAATACAGCGACCGCATTCAGTGGACGCTATTTCTGGTATTTTTCCAAATAGAGCATGTTCATAAATTTCTAACTTGAAATGACCTTGATTATAGTTTACGAACTGCATGGAGTCTTCAGTGTTCAGTCCAACTTTGACAGGGGGATTACCACTGATCACAGTACAAAAAGAATTGCGGGTGAGGAATCGTGGAATTTCCGGTTTTCTTAGGAAACGGGGTTGACAGATGTATTGGTAGTTTGTTGTTTGAATCACGTGGTTTTCCAAGGGTCAATTCTCCGAAATAAAAGGAATCTTACTGTCCGTGCCATATGTCACGCCACCTCAGAAGTTTTGCTTCCAGAAATGTGTATGTAATTTTTTCCCCAATATTTTCTACTTTGAAATCTGTTTAATATTTTGGACTGATAATTCTTTTTAAATTCCAATGATATAAAATAATTTGAGCATTTAGTTGGAATCTTTGAAAAATTACCAATTTTAATGGAGCTACTGAACATGCAATGATGCATGTATATTTCTTTATGAAAATTCTACCCCTTATAGCGACCACTCGTTATAAAGACCTTTTTCTGTGGGACGCAGAAAAAGGTCGTTATATCGAGCATTGACTGTATATATGTATCCTCATATTAACTTATTGTTTTACCAACTTTTAAGCTTTTAAAATTTATTTATTTATTTATTTATTATTTATATTTGCAATTTAAGGGCTGCATTTTTTGTTCCACCTGTTTCCTAGACCAACAAAAAGGACCGATTCAAATAGAAATTATTTTATTTAATTAATTATTATTTTTAATTTATCTATCTATCTATATATATATTGTTTCTACAGCCTGTTTTTGTCGCTCCTCGAGATCGTCCTTATTCCTGTATCAAATTCCACGATTTACCCCTCATTTTAAAGCTTATCGTGCCTGCTAATGACGAAAAATAGACCCAATATCTAAAAATGTACCGCTTCTCTGAAATTTGACACTTAAATCATCTACGAAGACGTTCTTTATTGGGTGCCAAATTGGTGCTGTGTATGCTGCAGTATATTGTTTCTACAGCCTGTTTTTTGTCGCTCCTCGTGATCGTCCTTATTCCTGTATCAAATTCCACGATTTACTCCTCATTTTAAAGCTTATCGTGACGGCTAATGACGAAAAATAGACCCAAGGTCTAAAAATGTACCACTTCTCTGAAATTTGACACTTAAAATCATCTACGAAGACGTTCTTTACTGGGTGCCAAATTGGTGCTGTGTATGCTGGCGTCCTCTGGTATCAAGTAAACAAACAAGAAACTCTTCTGTTTTTATTGTGTAGTAAATTGGACAACTTGGTTTGTTTTAGCTGGTTCTGTGTACTAAATTTATGCAATCGTTAGGCTCTACACATTCATTTATATTATGAATCATGTCATTGAACACATCAGTACAAATAGCTGTTACAATTTTTTTCCCACTATTATTTAGATATTCAAAATAATAAAATAATCACAATAATAACAGTAAATCAATCCCAAAATGTCTGCGGAATGAAACTTGAATCTTTACAATTGCACATCTTTTGGATAAAGAATAACTTTACAAGTAAACTGGAAAATATTTAAACAGTGTAAATATATAAAAGTTACTAACATTTTTTTTAAACTTATACTTAATTCTCATTCATATATTTGTTTTACAGATGGAAAAATACCACTGTAGAAACATGACCGGAAATGGAAAAATCTCAAAGGAAAATAAACCTATGGGAAATTATTTATTATCTTGTGTTGTACAAAATATTCATTTACGTTGTGCTGTTTTTTAAACCCTGTTCTGTCTTATAAGTAAACTTGTTTATTTTTATTTCAGTTCCATTTTCGTTCTATCAGTTTAAGACATTTATGTATTTTAAATATTATAAGCATTAGTAATATAAACTTATACAAAGAGAAAATTTCCCATTTATCAGCACAAAATAATCCAGAGTAATAATAACGAGCAATAAGTTGATTAAAATATCGAGCAATTTAGACTTAATTGTCAAACAAGATGAAAATTGAACGAATATATGTTCTAACGAAATTACATGTAAAACGTTATGAACATTATAAATTACGATAATTTTATTGAACATGAAAAATAATGTAATACTAGTAGAATCATACTTTAGGATGTAAAACGAGCTCAAGTACGAACCCAAAATAAAAACAGGATAAATAAAACAATTAATTGGATCATTATATTGATATGTAGTGTGAATATTAAAATGTTTAATCATAATTTATCATTGACACTGCTCAAAATTATATTAAAATGAAAACTCCTAGAGTTTGAATCTAAAACAAACTGGGCTATAATACTTGAGTTACTGGTTATCAAACATGTAAACATTATACATCGTATTATATACAGAAAATGAAAATATAAAAAATCATCAGTTAATGCATAGTTTCTTGAGGGAAAAGTTAAAATATTTCAGTGTCTATTTATGAAGAATGGGTATTAAAATTTAAGCAACATATTACGTCATTTTTGCATCCTCGAACGCTAAAGGTGAAAATTGAGCGATTTGGTTAATAGCAAGTAACCGGTAGGATCAAAAATTTTAATGACCGCCTTTTAGTGACAGTTAAACTCAAAATTTTTAGAAGAAACTTCATAAAAGCAAACTTTTTAATTATTTATTATTTATTTTTCTTTTAATATTAGTAAACAGCGTTTTAAAGGCAAAATTAATATTTTTTAATTATTTAAAATTATGGTTCCAAGCGCATGTTTTTCTTAAACTGTACATATATAACATAATTATCAATAAAAATGCTTACAATGCGTACAGATAATTGTTTCACAATATAAATTGATACAAGAAAAAATTCATTCAATAAAAGTGAAACTCTTTTTCTCCCAAGCTATAGTAAACAAATGATTCTTGCTAGGAAATTTCAATAAATCAAAACATCCTGAAATTAATAAGAAGGTTTGACTGAGTTTTAATAACGTTTGATCCTTGTTGGATCAAACCTTCCTCAAATTTATAAGTTTGGCCAAGTTTAAATAGCCGTGGAAATCCCCCTAATGGAAGGGACCGTTAATAATTAAAATTAAAAAAAAAAGACATTCACTTATTAAATTGAAATAAAAAATCCTCGCATGGAAGGGGTAGTTTATAATTTAAATTTAAAAAAAACATAGTAAGGGGGATGCGCAACATGAGTAAAAGGTAAAAGGATGCCCAACATGATAAATTACTAAATAATGTCAACTGGTAAATTTATCTCGTGAAATGGAAAAAAGAAAGATACGGGTTTGTAAAAGACGAGTAAAGCCTCCCTAGTTTCATCTACATTCCTACACTACGATTACTAAGTCAAGTTTTTTCAAAAATATAATTAAAAACTGCGAAAAGAAGAATGACCTGTAAAAGGGGTGAACCTTCAAAAAACATTTTATTGGCCACCTTTCCTCCATTAAATCTCCACGAGGTGAGTAACAGTCGCGAATTGTAATCTTTACTGAAATCCTAATTTTTAATGTTCTCGAAAGAGAAAAGAGTATATTTCGGGATAAATTCTTGAATTCTACAGATAATTTTTGTATTTAATATTTCATTTATATGAAATAAGTAAAAAGCAACGTAATAAAGCACAAAATTGCAATACAAAATGCATTTTGTGCTTAATTGCATTTTTCATTGCAATTGTGTGCTTAGTTACGTTGCTTTTTATTTGATTTCATTTGCCGCACAAAGGATAAACTTTTCTGTTTTTTTCTTTTATTTGTGCTGAATTACACTGTTATTAATTCAATATGTAGCTACTCGTTTTCTTTTTATTTCGGTCTTACAAAAATGCTATTAAAAATAAAATCAGTGACATATCTTTGAGGCTAAAATTTCATTTAACTATTTCGCTAAAAATGAATAATTGTCTCTAACTTATACTTCTGCAAAAATAATCGACCAAAAAATCACGCTTAAATGCGACTCAGATGATCATTGCAACTCCACTTTAATTTAGATCGAATTAGGATTAAAAATGAATAAACAGCAGAAAATTATAAACATAATAGTATTTTCTTTTTATGAACTTATTTTCCAGAGAGAAAAAAATTTATTCAAAACTAGAACATAGTAAAATATACGCAACTTAAATGTTTTACAATTTTTCAAGTACTTTAATAGGGAAGATCGTTAGTGCTCTTCCGCATCAGTTAAAATCTTTTCAAATCTTATTCAACTGTTTACAGGCATGGATCCAGTGGAAGATAATTAGGGCGATCCCCCCCCCCCCCCGCCTCACAATCAAGTTTTGTTAAAGATTATATGAATAATGAATTAAAATTTTGCAATTTTTCCTCCATTAAACGGAAGGCGGTCTTTACTGTCTTAATTCCTGGTCGCTCTGCGAAGGGGAGCTTGGATACCCGCATTAGAAACAACAACAGGGGGGGGGGGGGGGCTGACCACTCTTCATCTAATAATGCATCACATGACTGGTTTTGCAATAAAATAGGTACATCGGTATTTTGTGTATTTCGCCAAACAGCAGTTTTGAAAAGAATGTACCTATGCATAATCGAGACATGACTTGGAAGCTGGCGCATAAATGAGAGGCAAATAACATTAATGTTTACCTGGACATTTGAAAATCGACGTACTGTTCTACCATTAAAAAAAAAGCTCTGACTGGCAGAGTGTCAAGAAGAATCTATTCATGTTCAAGGGAGGAACTGCTGGTATAAGGAATGTACCGCTTCTGTTCTCTTTTAGTTCCTTTGTTCCTTTACCATACTTGACTTCTTCCAGACTGATGCTGTATGCCAGTTTATAAAGTTACTTCCTTTCAACAAACAGAGAAGCAAACATTCTGATTCGCATGCTAATAAACACACCTGCAAAACAAACTTCCCTAAAACTCTAATGGATTCGTCCTTTTCTGCCATGCGCAGAAACGTCCAAGTGTCAGAACGTCGTGATCGAACTGTACAACCGAGAGACGAATTTAAAACGGTGACGTATAAGTGAAAGACTACTGAATATGTCTCCCAGGTATCATCTATTCAGCTAAAGATTTTAAAAATGCACCTGTCTCACAAGTCATCATTATTGCTACTAAAAATTTAGTAACTATAAGCACCTATAAAGGCCATTCTTTTAAGGACGTGAGTCAGAGGGAACTGCTGCCTCCCTCCTGGATTGTGTGAAAATATATACATACGAATTGAAAGGATGTTCTTTGCTATTCCCCCTTGGAAAAATTAAAATTGAACATTTGTACAAATAGGCATATTCCCACTGATCCTAACCTCATACTTTCTATTTCTCAATTTGTTATCTATATGTATATACTAGCAGATTTAATGAAGTCCCTTGTTCACTTTTTCCTCAAAAAAAAATCGTAGTGATACACTAAAAATTTTGCGTTTAGTTGCCACCAATTTTGGTATTACAGAACACGATTTTTGGTGTAAAGTTGAAAATTATTCATTTTTGACATACTTAAATTATTTGTCTAAAAAAGTATAGACAATATAACGTTTCTTAACACATGAAATGTGTTAACTCCATTACGTATCGAAATTTCCTTGCCATTGCTCATTTCTATGAAAATAGGATAAATGATCAATCGTAATGAATTTTCGATGCGTAGAAACATCATATGCTAAAAATAAACATTCTGCTGTCTGTATTTTTTTAGACAGACATTTAAAATGTTTAACATATACGTACATCAAAAAATGAAAACTTTACACCAACTGAACACCAAAAATGGAGTTCAGTAACACCAAAAATTTTTACTTTGTAGGTTTTAAGAAAGAGAGCGCAAGTAGAACAAGTGCTCAAATGTTAAAACACGAATTCATGAATTTATACAAATGATTGGTCACTGCAAAAAAGAAAGGGGAAAACACAGATTTTTCTGTATTTTCTGTTTTTAGTTTTTAATGACTTTTTGGTAGTTTTTACAAACAAAAATAATCTTCCGTAAGTAAAGACTCAAACAATAAGAAGTTTTGTCATCGCTCTGAATCATTAGCATATCTGTGCAAACAAAATAAATTACATTAACTTTTATTTAAATAAACTAAATAAAATACATGTTTTGAATGCATTTCTAATTTTTCGAGATTTTCTTAGACAAGGTTTTCTTTCTCTCTTTTTGAAAACATTTCCTCGTTTCATCGACACATGTTGGGCGTGTACGCAGATGGAATCAAGTCATTTAATCGTTGAATGACCTTTTAACTTTGGTAGCGTCAGCAGAAAAGTCATTATAAGAGGAAATATCATTGGATATGCTTCAAAAGGTCAGCCAGTTTCATATTGGTATAAGTCTACATGAGTTCCTTGACTTTTGACAGCTTTTGCTTCCGGATTGAAAAAGTTCGGATTTCAGTAATAAAACAATGACATGGGCGACCTACGCACGAAATGCTATTTTGAAAGAAAAGCAAGAATGAAGTTGTACTTTTTAAAGGGAAACGATCAAGTTTGAACTTTTGGAAATGCTTAAAACTCAATTATTCAAATTGCTTTTAAAATCATGTTTATTATTTTATTTAAGCTTATGATGCGACATTTAACACTAGATTTACCAGGCCGTTTTCAACCATTTTTAAACTTTCATTTTACACTAAGTTGCTACTAATTATAATAAAACTTTCAGTCACATTCACTTGTCCTACTTACCGTGTATTAGGAAAAACCAATGTAATTGAAAGTTGCACTATCATTAGTAACATATGATGCAAAATGGAAGCTTCGAAAAAGTCAAAATGACCAGTCTGGTAAATCTAGTGTTAAATCATTAATGCCTAAAATTATTTGGAAAAACTGCTAAAAATATATGTCGCATAAAAACGGTATTTTTACTTCAAACCATAACAAACTCAAACAAAAAAGTATTCATACAAATATTTTTTAAATGACATGTTCCTTAATTTTTTCAACTTGCTTAAATTTTTTTCCTTACTTCTTATTTGTATTAGTTAATTTTATTAATGGAAGATTCAGATATTTTAAAAATTCTTTGAAACTAAAAGGGTCTTTTTAACCGCCAGAGGTATACATTTCAACCTTGGACTGTTTGTTGAGCGCTAGAGAAAGAAGACTATTTAATTAAATAGTCTTCTTTCTCTAGTGTGGCTTCTATATTGTAGTTCACTTCTATTTCTTTCATTACTCATGTGCTTCATCATTGTTTTCCAACATTTTATTCCCAAGCCATGAAACAGAAACACTTCCTCATTAGGGTGTTTAATTACTATATATATATATATATATATGTAACATCACCGTTACAATAGCGTTTCATTTTCTCGAGTGTCCGACTATGAAGTCATCGTGGGAAACAGTCTTGACCAGAGTCTATTTAAATAATTGATTTATTTGAGTTTCATCATAGGAAATACACATTCAAAGCAATACAAAGACGAACACCAACATCAACGTTTTTACAAGAATATTTACATCGTGAATCCCCACTCTTCTATATACAAAATTTACATAGAGAATTCGAAAAGCTTGCGAGAGCCTTTTATACTGTCTCGAGCTACATGTCACGTGATGATGCTCAGATTTTTCTATTTGTTCTTCTGCAAAACTATTTTTAGTTCACATTACATAACCTTTCCCGCGTTAGTTTCCCGGGCTGGGGAACATATAAAAAAGATCTATTTTTTCAAAAACGAAACGTAATTCAAAAAGGGATCTAAAAAAGTTATTTAGTTTTCAATGTTATAGAATATCCCCCACCCCCCCCCGTCCAAGAAGAGGCTGACCACCAATGCAAGCATTGGCGGGCAGACTCACCCAGGAGGAAGGTAAAGGAAAAAAAATTGGAAGAGAAAAAAAAACTTTTGACAGAAAGAAAAAAAAAACGTTTAAGGGCACACAGCATCACGTGACCTAGAGCAGCACAAAACAAAGTAAAAAAGTACAGTAAAAACATAATGCAAATATATAACACAATAACTCAAATGTTTGGTAAAAAATCAGACCTCATATAATTATACATTTCACAACTTTTTTTTTCACCAACTGGCACAAATGATATTAAACGTTCCACATAATACCTTCATTACAATATTTTTGACAGTTCTCAATACAATATCTTTGATTTTTTTTTCAAAACTCACATTTCAAAATATTCGATAATATATTTTTTCTTTTCAAAATTTACATCTCTAATTGTTTCATAAATTTTTTTATCAGAATTCACCTTTAATATCTTATTCACACAATTGAATTCTTTTCATTTATTTAACAAATACTTATTCACTTTTCTTCAAATCATTTCTTTTTTTCAAAAATTATGTTTCAATTATTTTTCAATTCAACTTATTTATCGTGTTTGTGTTTGTTTGTGTAAAAAGAAATATTGATTTTTTTTCCTAAAAATTGTTTTTGAACGAATAAAGAAGAAAAAGGAGTGGTTGACCCAAAAGTAAATTGCAATCGGTTTGATACGTATGTAGTATTTCTTTAGCACTTCAGGTGACTAAAGGTTAAAACACAAATGCATTTACAAATTTCCCAAATTACAATTACTTGGACGAATAAGAAGGAAAAAGAAGTGGTCATCCCATATGTAAATTGCAATTAGTTTGATACATATGAAGTATTTCTTCAGCACTTCAAGTGACTAAAGGTTAAAACACAAATGCATTGAAAAATTAAACTAAATTACAGCTACGTGGGATGACTTCAGAAACTAAGTTAGAAGGGGTGAAACAGAGTTTTCAAGAAGGAGAGAAATTACAAAAAGATAAAAGCATTAAAAGAGTCACAATCGGGTTTGGTAAGTTCGAGTTAAAAAAAATAAATAACACATAACAAGATTTAAAAGAAAGTTTAAATAAAATAGCAACTTTTTTTTTAAATATAAAGACAACACGCATTGTTTAATCACCTAATGTGAAGTCAATTGATGTTAAGCATCAAAAAATAAACAAAAAAATAGATCTCTCAACTTACAAAAATTGTCACTATTCATGATATAATTTCAATTTTTCTCGTTCATCATATCTCAATTTACAAGTATATACCATTTCAGAATCCTGTTTAGTATAAAAATTTGGTCTACTCATCTTATCCATTTTAAAAATCAACAATTTATACAGTATAAATCAAACCCTATTTACAATTTTGTTTTCATATTATTTGGAATTTTATCCTACTTGCAAAAAATTTTGCATGAAAACCAAAACAATTTCAAATTTAAGCAATAGCAATTTAAAAATATCAATATTTAAAAAATACATAAAAACAAATAGCAATTAAAAAATATTAATATTTAACAAATACATAAAAACAAACAAACTTGTCTTCATGAGGAGCAGTAGTTTCTTTCACAGTAAGTAAATCACGTTCCATGAAATCCTCCGGTAGCACAGTATACTTAAAGGTTGATTGATGCACTTTTTTTTTTTTTTTTTTTAATACGCAACGAAGCAGAATATCGGGATGCATCAAACCTGAAGATCGAACAATGCACATTACTGAATCAAACTTGAAGATCGGACGCTGCACATTTCTGAAAACACAAAATGAAGTAGAATACCGGGGCACATTAAACGTACACAAATTTTGAGGAACGCGACACACACATGCTGCACTTGGAAGATCGAATATCCGCGGCACTTAAAAACATCCGATGAATCCACAGGCATCCGGGGGGGAATTCTAGTCTTTTGGGCCGGACGCGAGGAGGCATCAAGTGTCCATTTCCATGAGGCAGGGAATAAACTCTGCTGTCCAGGGCGCTCATTCCAAACTTCGACGCATCGATTCGAAGAGATTACCGTTACAGAGCCGGCCTAGACGTCATCTCTTCGAAAGCGTAGATTCCAAATCCTCCTTCGTTCAGAAGCGTAGGGGGAAAAGGGATTTCGTATCAAACTGGTGTAGCAGCCAATCAAAGCGTTTCTTTGGAGTTCTCAGCGCGGTATTGTTTTTAGATTTTTGTTACGCGTTCTTGAGGGATTTACACCTCATAATTTTAGGAAATAAGGGTCGCTAATTTCAGTTTATTGATGCAAAACAGACACAAAAAAAACTTTTGCATTCTTAACAAAGATAAAGAATGAGTAAATAAAAAAAAATAGTAAAAAATAAAAAGTTTATTAGAAATAATAATTTTTATGTAAAAATGAAAAGTAAAACAAAAATTCGTAACATTTTTGGGGAAAATATATCAATTTTCCAGTAACAGGAGGAGGGGAGAGAAACTAGGGAGGAAAGGATAGGGTTGTTTTTTTTTGCAAAAACTCGCATCAAATTCGGGGGGGAGGGGGGGGGGCATCCGGTTGCCTCCGTTAATATGCTCACTTCTAAATCACACCTAATTCACGTCAAAAATTGATTTATTACTCCCCCTCCTCCTTCTTATATACTAATCTCATATACTTACTGAAATACCACTTCAATTTTGTTTCATGAAAGGTTAAAAAAAATTCCATTTGCATCTGTCATTCCCACAAGTATAATGGAAGTTTTTTTTATATTATTTAAACTAAGATTTATTCTTCCGTGCAAACCCTAATTAATTACTAACGTAAATAGGGGGAAGACAATATTTCGCTTCCGCATGATATGCATTGACAGATTGACAGAGCGCACATTTGCGTGATATGCATTGACAGGACGCACATTTGCGTGATATGCATTGACAGGGCGTACATTTGAGTGATATAAATTGACAGGGCGCAAATTTGCTTAATATATATTGACAGGGCAGGGTGTCTACAGAACGCGCATAAGTCCCGAACAAGTCACAAATTCGGAAATCGGTCACGAAATCTAAGAATAGATCACGAAAATTTTCCATCCAACGATACCGATCCCCACAGAAGGCATCGGATATAAGGTATTCGACAGATTTTTAAATATTCGGAATCCAATCTGGCCACTGCACGAAATATCCGGTTATCCGGTTGTATAATGTTATTATTACAATTAATGAATCTGTCATGAAAATTTTTTTGTAAATTACAAACTCAGTACAGTTTTTATGTCTATAGAATATATGTGTATAGAATTTACTAGTTTCAAACATCGGGAATATCCGGCAAAATTAATATCCAATGTGTTACCGATTGGTCACAAAAAAGTGCGGAAAATGTCACGAAACTTCACTTTGAAAATATGTAGACACCCTGCAGGGGTGCCCCCAGGAAGGAATTCATTGCGCAGACTGCACCGTTGACATTTGGAAAGGGGGCAGCTCGTTTCAAGGGCTTTGGGGCCCTTGATCGACTTTTCGACCAAATTAGGGGGTCATAGTTTTAGGGGATGTGCTGCCTCTCAGAGTGGGGGATAGTTGGGCTCCCCTCACATTAACATAATTTCTTTAAAAAATATTTTTAAGGTTAAAACATTAGCATTTGGCCATACATTTATACGGCTATTTTAAAATTTATTTAAAGTATGATTAGACTTTAATTATAATATGAAAAAAAATATTCATGGAAGTAATTAACGGTGTTAGTTGCTTTTTTGACTCATAAGCTAAGATTAAACAACAGTGCATAATTTATGCATGTACATAAAAAATTATGCGTTAAAAAAGGATATCTTTTCGATAAACAACCTACTTTTTGTTTAATTATGGAATTTTCTTCCGTATGAATATGTAAATATTTCTTCACGTTATTCATTAATATAATTTTTCAACTTCTTTTTTAGATTAAAAAATCTGACACATAGAAATTTAGTAATCTGGGGCTTTAAAGATATTTCTAAATTAAAAAACACCAAAAATATGCGTACATTGAAACCATAATTAGTAATAACATATTCATAAAAGAATTAGTTTCTTAAATAGCTTTTGATTGATACACATTGATATATAACTTTAATTTATGAAAAAAAAAAACAAAAAGAAAACTTAATGTTTAAAAGTATTTATTTAATTTATGTTTGTATTTCTGGGCAAACCAAAATTAATTTATTGATCAAAAATAATTCTCAATATGTATCAAAAACACCATCAAAGAAGGGCAAATACAACGTCCCTATTCGTGTAAAATATTCCTTTTCATATTTCGGCGACTCAACGAACCAATACCCCAAAGTCCGAACGACTTCGATGGCACAAGAGCTGTCGAAGCGCGCTTCGATGAAGAAAGCCGCAAAACAACGATACGAACCACATGGAATAAAAGCTTTCGTTGGTTTCCCTGCGGTCCTGTGAATTTTGGGTTAGCGCCATCTAGTGAGGGTTTGGGAACTACGATCGAATCGATGTGCGCTCACTTGGAATGAGGGCCCAGTCTATTTAAATTATTGGTTTATTTGAGTTTCATCATAGGAAATACACATTCAAAGCAATACAAAGACGAACACCAACATCAACGTTTTTACAAGAATATTTACATCGCGAATCAACAATCTTCTATATACAAAATTTACATGGTGAATTCCTGCGCGAAAAGCTTGCGAGAGCTTTTTATACTGTCTCGAGCTACATGTCACGTGATGATGCTCTGATTTTTCTATTTGTTCTTCTGCAACACTATTTTTAGTTCACATTACATAATCTTTCCCGCTTTAGTTTCGCGTGCTGGGGAACATATAAAAAATATCTCTTTTTCAAAAACGAAACGTAATTCAAAAAGGGATCTAAAAAAGTTATTTAGTTTTCAATGTTATATATATATACCATAGTGTAGACTATAGGCAACATACCGTTCAATCGCTGTAATTTTCTACATAAAAATTTTTAAAAACTAATGAAACATGTGCGGTTTTTTTTTTTTTTTTTTTGAACTAAAAAAATAAATAAATCAGAGTTTTTGAACGATAGAGGGTTAAAAAAATTAAATTAAATTAAATTTAAATATAAAAAAAATTAAACCCTCAAATACGTGCATTTTATTTTCTTGCAATTATCTCGAATCCAAACAACCAAGTAAATCCGAGTTTTTGAATGATGGAGAGTTAAAAATATATTTCTTTCAATGGAGTGATTTTCAGTCGTCTTTTTTTGTTTTAATAATTTAAATATTCGTCCAATGTGTGTCTATCAAATTCAAATTAAAATATCCCTTTACATATGCGACGACACTCTCTCTCTCTCTCTCTCTCACACACACACACACACACACATATATATATATATTAGGGTGGCCCTTAACCATGTGTAACTTTTTGAAGGTTAAAATTTTGCTGCTCCCAACCCCTGATCCTGTTCAAATGATGGAAAAAAAGGGCTATGCAAAATTTCAGCTTAATCATTTAACGTTTAGGCGACCCTCAAAGAGCTTGAAGTAATGCATATTGATTGATTCCATTAGAAACAGGTATATTCTTCCCTAGCTCCTAGCTTGTCCGTTACTTCTTTGAGAAATGTATGTGGAATTGTCTGGTCTTCCAGCAATTGTTTAAAAACATTTCAAATCAAATTTACTCAAAGTAAATTATAAAAAAAAATTCAAAACAGCATGAAAAATTAAGACACATTTGATTTTTAAAAATAAATCACATAACTTCGATAAGAACAAAGCGCTTTTATTTACTATAATACTTTTGATAGAATTACAACATAATGTAAGCAAAATAACAATAAATATTATTTTTCATAAATGAGGATTTAGTAGCAGTTTTTTTTTTTTTTTTTTTTTTTTTTTTTTTTTTTACGCTCTCCGACAACAATTTGTAATATAAATTGTTTCTCAGCTTCATCTTTTGTAAGAATGTTATTATAATCTTGAATGAGTTTGATACCTCTTTCTGCAACGTCATTCACAACAATGATGGTCTGAAGTTTTTCAATTCTACTCTTATAACCAACATCATCTTTCTATGTTGAAGGGCCTTTGTACAGAAAATCGGAGCTAATAGAAAATCTCGTGAAGAATTTTTTTGTACTAGAAGTTACAAAAGACGGAAACTTGATTTTTGAAAATAATGAAAAATCGTTTAGGTGCAGAATGTATCGCTTAAATTGATTTGTATCTTCTTCCTGTTCTTCACTTCCTTCAACCTCCAGCATAACTTGAGCCATACTTGTCTTAACATCTATTGGAACATTGTCATCAAAAAAGGAAAGAGCCACATTTTCGGGAACTAAGTACCAGAGATGTTTTGAAAATTTTTTTGCAGTAGCTTTACTGATTTCATGATCAATAGCCTGATAATTTAGCAATTGATACATGAAAAGAAAATCACAATAGGATGCTTTAATTGCATCTGGTGACAAGAACCATGCTCGAACATACACTCGAGCAAGAAAAATACATATTCTTCCCCCTATGATATAATTTAAATTGATCTTGAAATAAGAATGTTTTAAATGCATAGATTGCTTCTGACATCCATCTAGCATGACTTACAGCTCCTGGTATATGAAAAGATATGCCATTCTGAGGAATGCCTCCAAGAAAGATCATTGTTAACTCCAACAATTTTCGATAATCATCCCGCAGTTGTTTATGAGCAGCAAGCTGATGTTCAATAAAATGAATAATGGTACAGCGTACATCATAAGGCACTTTTTTTTATCAGTTATATAAACATTTTTGTCAATTTTAACCCAAGTTTCTCTAAATTTTGTGAAAAGTGGCATGTCTGGACCAATAGTCGCATCCATCAGCAAGTCGAAACAGCTTCTCAAAAGTAATTTAAAAATGTGATGTCGACAAGGGAGGTACAACAGGTCACGATTGAACAATTTCTAGATTTATGCAGGCACCATTTATTCGGCCTGTGTTGCTTGCCGTAGTAACACGTTGGAGAACACGTAACAGAACAAGTTGGTTGAACCACTGAAGTGAATACATTTTAATCAGTTGTTGTAATTACCGACTAAAGTATTTCGAATGTAAGAACGGATATTTCACTATAGAATATGAAATATTTTTACTCACTTACAGAATTGAAGCTTGAATTTGGCTTATAACACTTATTAGATTAAGTACACAGTACACAAAGAATAAACATTGGTTCCGTCATTGCATTTTTAATAGGATGAATATTATCTCAACTAAGTAACAGTTAGTGACAGAATCCACAGTCTACACTGAATTATTACACCAAACAATAACTTCTCAAAGAATCACAAAAATATATATTGAACAATGGCTGAAGCGCCTTTTTGTTTTACGTCTTTCCCGAATCACATCTCAAATCAGAATGAAAATAATAAACAAAGTTTTTTTTTTTTTTTTGAGTTCATACAGTTCTGATGCTGTCATCTAGTGGGAACTTTATAAAGCATTTTGTTCCCTCTTCTCGAAAATTCTCAATTTATACAGTAAATATTACATAACAGTAATATCTTGAAAAATAACTTTACAGATGGCAATTTCAAAAACTCATGGTCGATGAGAGCCGCCAGAATGAAGTCGGATTAAGCTAAAGTTGTGCACATATAATTTTTTTGTTGATTGGAACAAGATAGGGGGTTGGGAGCTAAGCTTTTCGAAAGTTGAAAAATAAGGGCCACCCTAAATATATATATATATATATATATATATATATATTGTCGTTTTTATAATTATAATGCATAATAAATCATAATGTTCGACGTGTTTATTTAAGAGCCCGAAATTCTACTGCGCCAATTCAGTTTAATAATTACGCTGAATAATTCATTGTGAGTAAACTTCCTTCGGAATTTAATTGAAGACACATATTTTATTCATAGAAACAAAATAAGCTCTCATCTTCAGACTGAAAATGAATAATTAGTGAAGCTGTTGAATTATGAGTATCTTAATGATGTGATGTTTTCCTTCAGAATCCATCATATTTTAAGATAATAGTTCTTTCCCTCTTTTAAGCTTGAGGAAAGCAAACTAAAGAAATTGATTTCTTTAAGCTACAGCTTTGAATGAATGATTGAGGAAGTATTAAAGTCGTGTATGATTTTTTTTTGTTTGCTAATTAAGTAACTTTTCAGGATTAAAATATAGTTTTGCTTTTGATGTATTTAATATTATGGAACTCATTAAATTGTTACTCATTGGATTGAAGAAATTTATTTAAAAATAATATTTAATAGGAATAAAATCATCAACCTTTTATATTTCATAGGTGATAAGCTTTCATGTGGACATTAAATAATGCGCTTCACTATTTCCCTTTTCTTGGCAGTAATCTATGAATTGTCATTAAGTAGTATATTTTCATTGCAATTAATTATTTTATCAGCAGAAAATTACTTGAAATGGTTACACTGCAAACTACTTATTCCGTGCATTTAATTCATATATATGTAAAAGTTGATGCACAGTTTTAGTGATTATTTTGAGTTGTTGCAATTCTATTCGTGCAAGCAATTTGTTTTGCGCTATACAAACACTTTTCGCAAATAATTTTAGTCATTTCATGTTGGGTTTACTTTATTTTTTTATGAAACTCAAAGTTAAAACGTACATTTGTTTATTTAACTTGCGAAAGCTTACCGCTTCCAAATTGATTTGCAGCTAATAAATACTACTTTGTGCAATGTTTTCAATATGGTTAACATAAGTTCCGTTTTTGTCCTCTGAGCGAAAGCAGTAATTTGTCTTATCATTGACTCTGATGTCAAATGATGATGATCACAATTTTACCCCAATTTGTGTTCAATTATGACATTGGTATCTACAATCGCATCGATAGGAGTGTATTGAATCATCCAGAATAAGACATTAAGCGTAGGATTTATTGTGGGAAAATTATTTTAATGTTTTTGGGCAACTTTTATATTTACTGGTTCTAAGATCACGTACATTTATATAATTTGACTCTGATAAAAATTATGGCATCAGTATTTATTGCTACAAGATTGGTAGTTTGCTACAAGAAGAAATCAGATAGTAACATTCGGTAAAGGAAATAGGTTTTGATGATTTTTAAAAAATATTTACTAACATTAATTTGTAAAATGTTTCGTAATTTTTTATTGCAAAAGCATCTTTTTTTTTTTCAACAGTACCAACCCAAACAAATCCAGACGTTAACAAACCTCCTACGAACTTGTTCCTGTCCTTCAGACTAAAACCGACCTCAAAGAACAGCACCATGGAACCCTTGACACCGGCAAAGAAGCTTGTACGCGTGCTTTGAGGAGCATTTCAGAATCCGACCATCTGGGATCCTTCGAAGTTTACGAAAGTTGCTGGTCTAAGTGTGTACGAAGTCCCAAGGATCGTATTTTGAAGAATTTGTATACCTTGTAATGATATCATCAATTTAAAAAAATCGTAACTGTTTCCCAATACTTTTGTATTTCCCGAAGCAAAAAGGCGAACATTTATCCCAGTATAAAACAAAAAAGCTTCCCTGCTTGAATGTTGAAATACTGAGGAGGAAGAGGTAGCCTGGTCGGTTGAGAACGGGACTCGAGTTTGGAGGGATCCTGCTGGCTCGGTACTGGATTGTCGAAGATTTTCCGTGTGCGCTAATGGTCAGTGATGCACGCTAAATAGGTCGTGGACACAAAGTCCTCCATGTTCCCATTTAAAAACATCAACTTCTCCCAAGAAGGGCCAGGCTAAGTAGTTGTCGGAACTCGATTTAGATATAAAATATCGTTCTGTGATAAATAGTGCTTCCATCTATCGTATATTGTGTAAGCGAAATCGCACTTCTACCCTTGTAGCCGCTGGATAAAACGGAAGTTTTAACCTTAATTCCTTAAATCGGTTAGTTCTCACTAGCCGGTTTTAGTATATCCAAGTAATTAAGTGAACGATAAGAACAACATAAATTCTGAAAAGGATTAGAATTGACTGGTTAGGAATGAAAGAAATGCTGTTAAGTTTCAGACACACTATATAGATCAATAAAACTCTATTATTCAGAAGAACTAAATGCTGTTTTTAAAAAAATCAAAACATGTTTACCGTAATAGATATTACATGAATTGAGTTAGTTGTTGATCGCTAGAAGTTACCAAACCTTATATAACCTCTAAATAGTTATAACCTCTTGTACGGTAAAAATCAATGAAAAATATCGACTTCATCGCTTTCCAATTCGGAAATAAGAGTCCAAAATTTCCTGGTGGGAATTTAGTTTGATTGATCGAAGCTATTTGAGACTTACGATTTATTCAAAGGTCATGTTTATGAATCTGCTCGTTGCAAAAAAAATCTATTACTGCAGATACGTAATTATTTTTCAGACTGAAAGTATTTCCTACAGATTTGAAAGGAAAATAAATTCGTTCCGCTCTTAAGTATTACTACTACTTCTTAATCAATACAAAATGGTGCTTTCGTTTTCTTTCATTATTATTATTATTATTATTATTGTTGTTATTATTATTATTATTGTTGTTGTTGTTGTTATTATTATTATTATTATTATTGTTATTATTATTATTATTATTATTAACTTTTATTTTAAAAAAAGTAAATTTTAAATTTAAGTTTTTTTATTGAAACAATAAAAAGGGAATGTATTATCATTTCAGCAATAACAAACAACTACAAAACATAGATAACAGAGTTAAAAATCTTTATTAAGAATGTGCAAAACGTTAGTTTAACCAAATTATCTAGACAATGTTCTCTGTAGCAGTACATTTCTATTCTTTTTTTTCGACTGCTAATATTTCGCAGAGAATTGACACGATTAAGTTCCCCACACTCTTAACTATTACCTTAGTCATTCTGTTATAACTTAATCGATGAAACTGGTACTTAAGCTTTTGTTTTCCAATTACTTTGGTAGCTATATTAGAATAAGAAGTTCACATTAAGCAAAATTTTATTTTTTGAAAAAGAATAGGTCTGCAGACCTATTTTTTCTTGCATCTGTGGGCCAAATCATGAGTCAAAAAAAATTCCTGATTGTTTTTGATGATAGATAGTGACGCACGACACATAAAAACTGATCTATATGTAAATATGTAATGACAAAGCAGTTAAGTCTCAAAACAGTAAAGTACCTGTGTTTATCAACCGACTCTTTTGTTTCTCTTTCTTTTTTGTTTAGTAGCTATTGGTGAGTTTTAGTGTTATCAATTTAAAAAATTTGAAATAGTTTTTCTCCCCCCTACTTTCGACGTAGATTCGAAGCCTTTTTTTAAGAAGTTTTTATTTATCATACTTCCATACTACTCCTTGCATTTAGAATCTACAATAGTTGCATAATACTCAATATATTTTTTACAATTTATAATTCGAAGAAGACAAAAGGTCAAGAACAAAACGAAAGAGAAAATGTGATCCATTAACTAAATGTCAAACAAAATAGTACTAATCTTAAGCTGTCAGTTAATCCATTGTTAAAATACATATATAATATGATAAGTTAGTCCGATTGTTTGTTTTTTACGTCAAACAAAATAAACTACAATTTGAAGTTAACAATGTCAAATATAATATAAAGTGAGATAATAAGTGTGGTGAAGCGTCATTTTGCTTCGAATCAACTTTTATTAAGTTTGTTGATTTGAATTAGCATTTTGAACGCTATTTAATTAAAAGTGAGTGTTCGTGTTTCTAATTTATTCAACAATGATAGGGTGGCGTAAAAGTTTTTAATTATATTTTCTTTACAAGAGAAAGAATGCATAATATGTGCCAAAAATGTGTTAAATTAAATAACTAACTCAATGGTCAATCAATAGCACTGGGGAATGATTATTGCTCCTTAAAGTATTTAAACAAAGTAAACTATTGTCAAACAGATACACTGTCTAACGTTCAAGGCTGAACTTGTAAATTTAATGAATTACGGTTGAATTTCGACCGCTGGGTGAACTCTAGTATATTAAAAAAAACCGTCTTGTTAAATTGCTCTTGGAAGCTTCATTCTTTCCAGAAAATCACAACATTCAAATAAATACCTACACACCTCAGTCCCAAATTAGTTGCTACATTTAAAGTAGATGGAGTCTTGAAACTAGGTGTAGCCTTGGAGTAGATAAGTAATCCCGAAGATATAATATGTGAAAAAAACTTCCTAAACATCAATTAAATTTGATTTATTTGCGTTAAAGTTATCACAACTTGCTATTTTCATTCTCACTCTTTACTTTAAACAAATGTAGCAATTATTTTGGTACAAATTTTTTGAAACACATGATTCGCACGCATTTAAGCCACGTACCATTTTGGTAAGGACTGTACCACCGGTTAGTTACTGGTAGTAATCAAAAATCTGGTTTGAAACTAATTTGGTACTGGTTTAAATACTTAACGCATTTGCCCGCTTCTGACACGGTCGAAATGCACATGCCCGTGTCTCACACGGGCGATCTAGTATCTCTCGTTATTTTATTTCTAATGCCCGTCTGAGATCCGTTTGCACTTTGTGAGTATAATAACATTTTATGTAACTTTTACCCTCCCCCCCCCCGCTCTCTAGTCACCCTCTACAACTGAAATTGCTAAAAACAATTTATACTATACCTATATATCTTCGTCTTCTGTCAAAAACAACTCGAAAATTTTTAACCAGTTTTTCCGAAAAAGACTGACGTTGTTGATTGGATAGTATAACACCTAAAATCTCTGAAAAATGTTCAAACAGAATCATAAAATCATCAGTATCAATAATTGGTACAAAAGAATTCAAATGTAGCAACTAATTTGGGACGGAGGGAGTATTTCATTTGATTTGTTAAAACTCTATTTTTTCGCAATACAAACTAGTAAATTAAACCGTAAAACTAATGCATAGAAAGAGTGCATCAAACATTTCTTAACAGTCTGGAGGAAAACAAAAGCAACAAATAGCTACAACGGAACAACGTCAAACATGTTAAGGCGCGTTTACACCAAAGCATTCCACTAAGTTTTCCACAAGTTGCGGCAATTTGTTGCTTTTTCTGCAAAATATAGCAACTTTTTCTGTATTCCACTTGTGGAGAGACAAAGCTTCCACTAAATTTTGGTTTCCCGCGAAGTGTCTGCAAAGATCAAAGAAAGTTGACAACTAAAAGTGGAAGATTTGTTGTTGCGCGCTTTGTGCTATCAACTTGTAGGAAGCTAGTGGAGAATTGTTCCCCTCCACGCACCCTGCACGTAACGGGGCGCCAATTCTCTTGCAACAAGTTTTCAACTTGTTGCTCTAAATTTGAGAAGAGCAACTTTTAGTTTTCTACAAAAAATCTTCCACTTATTGCTCTATAATTTCAGAAGAGCAACTTCTTAGTTGACAACTTTTAGTTTTCTGCAAACAATGTTTTGTCAACTTTTAGCTGTCAACTTTGGTGTAAACGCGCCTTGCAAGCTCTCCTAAAACGTTCTCTTCTGGATGTGGTCTGTGTTATGAAACAAAAAAAAAAAAGAGTGGGTCTGTGTGTGTTTGTGTGTGTTGTTTTTTCTGTATAACACGTTGACTGCCAACCTACGAGATAACTCGGAGTAGGTGAACTTGTTGAGAGACCAAATTACAAGTTGTCTCGTTGTAGTAGACTTTTTTTCATTTTTCAATACATTTATAGAAAGTTAGTAACTTTTTACTTAATAAAATGTTTTGTACAATATATTGTAATTAAATTAAACTATCGTCTGGAGATCCGTAAACTACAAACAACGCTGGCAGTCAGCGTGTCGGCACTCAACGTGTTAATTAGAGTGCGAAGTTGTCCAAATCTTTCTTGGATCCATACAACTTTAAGAACACCCTGTGTTTCCCTTCAATGACTTTGTTAC
Source organism: Octonoba sinensis (assembly GCA_038502835.1). Lineage (NCBI taxonomy): Eukaryota > Metazoa > Arthropoda > Arachnida > Araneae > Uloboridae > Octonoba > Octonoba sinensis. The sequence goes on along the minus strand of CM076598.1, from coordinate 4,418,952 downwards.
ATTTTCTCCCATAACTTGTATTCCAAAAGAACTTTTCATGCATCTCCGAAACAGGTGAGTGAAATTTTTGTTGCAATGTTAAGGCAAATAAAATCGGATTTATCAATCCGTAGAACAGTTTAACCATATCCTACTTATGACTTACAAAACGTTAATGATTTTCAACAGAAATGTTGTCATTAAATGAATCCAACAACCCATTTTAATACATTTATTCAAGCGATGCATATATGACGTGTGTAAATGATTGATTTAGTTTGTACGCAACTTCATAGGCTTTTACTTGATACAAAAAGTAAAATAGCTGTTACTCAACTCTGTTTCTGTATAACATGTTCCTGCATTATTTATTTTCATGTAATTAATGTTAATAAGCAGCTTTGGCACAGTGAAAGGGCTCTTCTAATGCTCGGAGCATTAATCATCTTAAGATCTTTAGAAATAATGCAAATGTTATGCATAAAAAGCATACTTTCATGAATTTATTTCTTGGTTCACTAAAACAACTTTGTAAACGCCAGCAGTTTCAATGCTTTACATAATTCGTTAAGTCTTATTTCAAAATTTTAGGAACCCGTTTGATTATTACTGTAAGATTCTTACTGTAGGTTTTATCAAATATTTTAACCGAATTAAAAAATTTAACTAAACTTCAAAGCACTCTGATCTTTCTGTAAAAGAAGAGGACATGAAAGGCTTCGTTGTTAATAGAAGCAATGCATTTGTAAAATTATATTTCTTTGAAAATGACTATATTATGAAACAAGAATTCAAAAGAAGAATTCCGTTGAAAGAAAACTTTGAAATAGCATTTCGTTTAGTTTTTTTAAAACACAATTACTCGTATTTCAATATTAAATTTTCCATCAGCCTTAACATTTATGATACTAATAAATTAAAGCTTATCAATCCCAATTTGGTTATAAAATGTTACGAATATGTATTTTTGTTGAAATTCAAAAGTATCTTAAAATAATATCAGGTACTTATAATATTAAATGTAAAAAAAAAAATTAGCTTTAACGTCAGATATAAGAAACAAGTTATATCAATTGTTTTTTCATAAGTTTTTACAATCATGTAAAGAAATTAAAATAAATTGTACTGTTGCTGTTCTTTATAATTGCGTACCCCAATTCCAAACCTCAAAGCTAAATATGAGAAAAAGCTTTTTAAATAATTCGAATATATAGGAATGTGCTTCTACGAGTAATTGACTGCGTACGTTTAAAGTTTCGTATATTCTTAAAACATTCTTTCAAAACGGCATTCGTTTCACATTTCAAAATATAGAGAAAGTCGTAAAAATAGCTTTTCTCAAAATGTGAGGTTTCCGAAAATTGTTTATCTCATAAAAGAAAGCATTCATATGTATGTGGGTGTGTATCGGCGTATAAACTTACGGTAAAATTCTTAACAAGACACTTCATCAGAATACGGAGAAATTTCAATCATCTCTATAATGTTGCTAAGATATTTTATTTGCTATCGATGTTTAATATACTCAGAATTCCTTTCAGATACATGATGGCAAATTCTTACAATAAGACACTCACGATATTTTCCAAGACACAACACATTTCCAAGTACTGCAGCAGTGACTCTCTTGCTCTGATAAAACTACTGAAAATACGTAAACAAGACCTTTTCTACGAATTTAAATGCTAAGTTCGCCGAAATTAATTTCTTTGCTCATTCAAAATTAATGCTTTAATATATTACAAATTGTATTGCAAGTTAATAAATAATATTTCCATTAAACATTTTTTAACCGAATACAGAAGCAAATTTTAAACTCGTTCATCGGAATATATATAGGAAATTATGCTATTTTCTAAATCGAAAATGGTTGTAATTTGTGGTCTTATAATTAAATTTAAAGAAGAAATCATTGTTTAGGAAATTATTCAAAATTATAGCACTTTATGGCACTATAACCAAACTTTGTCGATTTTTTTAAGCTTAGAAAATTGTTTAGGCTTAAGTTCAAAAATATATCATTGTATAGTCTTATGGGGGAAGGGCAAGTAGTATCGGTCACTTTAGCTTCTCCTTTATTATAAAAATAGTTTCATATTAAATTTTCCCTTACTTTTTACATGCATTAACTTTCTTTATTTTTTTTTGGGGGGGGGGGAGGGTAACAGACAAAAAGAAAAGGTACACTAAGAAGCACTACTGTTAATTCACAAGCAACTTGTAATCAAATGTATGTGAAATAAAATAAGAGAAATAAATAATAAGTATCAAAAAATCATCAAAACTGAAAATGTAACAAATTATTTTAGACCAATGTCTTTTCCAGTTGTTTTGGTTAAACAAGCATCATATTCATAACATAGATTATTTCCTTCAATACTGACGCAATTTTTGTGACCTCAATCGTCAGAAATTCCCCACTGAATCTCATCTTTTAAATATTCACCACATATGATGCAGGGTGATTTTCAAATTTGTTGACGGATTGGGTTCGACACAATCTGAAAATTTTTGTTGCATCAAACATAAAAACTTGCCTACGTATGAATTCCTTATAATTTACTGCATTCTGAGCAAGTAGTTTTTTTCGAGTTAATTTATTTATATGTTAGATATTTCAAAAAGTGTCTTGACAAGTGATTGTTTTTCTCATGAGTGTTACCTTTATTAAACATTCTGTAAAATAATCCTTATCAATAATTTATCTAAAAAATCTTGTTTAGGTTATCTTAAATACTTTGCAAGAAGTAAAAATAGTATTAAAAATGAAATGTTTAAAATCTTTAAACTATTTTAATTGCACTTTATCTCAGGAGTGTTACTTTGTATCTTAAATGAAGCATATAACATTCAATAAAAATGTATTTTATTAAAAATTAACTTTTCACTGCAGGTATAAGGAGTAACTGGATAGCCCTAATTAACAAACCATTTTTTATTTATTAACTAACAAATATATTAATACAATTCTAATTTTTAGCTACAGTAACACTCATGAGACAAACAAGCAATTCTCTTGCAATATTGCACCAACAATAATAATAGTAATAAAAATAACAGTAATTATAAAAAGAGAGACCAAAATTGAAATTATTTTACCCAATTAATTGATATGTTACATTAAAAATGTAATAAAACATCACTACTCTCATGATTATGATCCAGAAATAGATGTTTTCAGACAGAACTAAATAAAAACATAATTTCAGTTTTAAAATAAGCAGTAAAAATACCGAAATAAATACTTCTAATTCTGCAAGCTATATCTTTAATTTAAGTAAAGGGAAGATAATCGTTTGCAACACATCACTTTCTTATTTACATAAAGTAACAACTGGAATACCCGAACAAGTGTTTATTTTTTACTCATTTATTTATTTACTTTTTTTTTTGGGGGGGGGGAGGTTACAAGTACGGGAGTTTTTTTTTATTTACCCCTTAAGAATAAAACATATCTTAAACAAAACACACAAAAATCATATCTGCCAACGTAAAAATTTTGTGTCAGGGTGTCTCTTTTAAAAAATATATAGAGAGAAATAAATTATAATCTTGAATAAAAAAAACTAATATCAGCTTGAGTTAAAGCTCATAAAATATCTATATCTGTAGATTTATTTATATTTTGGTTGTTGTCAATCATGATTGTAACTCCCTTCTCTTAACAAGTAACACTCATGAGTGGGTAACACTCATGAGATGTATTAAGAAATTCTTCAATAAAATAAATTCTGACTGTGTTTCTGAAAAATTAATAGGACCGATTGATTCCTCTACAAGAAATAAGCTATTGCTGAATTGCTTTTTTTTATGCTGTAGAAAATATTGGGAAATAAATGAGTAACACTCCTGAGAAGTAATAAAAATACTCATCATGTTGCATTGTTTGTTCCACTATAAAGCAGTAAAGGAATAAAACTAACCTATTCTAGATGGTACGAGGTTAAAGGAAACATACGAGGCTCCCCTACCACAGAAAATAATTGCAATATTTAAATATTTGGAAAGTTGAATGACAGGAATTTTCTCGATGTAACACTCATGAGCTGCATGTTCGGACAAAAACTTTCTTTAAATTTTAAAATATTAGATAAACATTTCAGTAAAACCACTTGCATTTTTGTTATGTAAACACACATTACTTCATGTTTTAAATCATATTGAATAAAAAAATTACTTGGAATGATAAAAAAAAAGACTCTGGTTCTGTGAATTTTTTGCTCCGGACACGCAATTTTCCATTTCTTTAAAACTAAAGTAATAGAAAAAGCCTACTATTTCGCAACTTGGAAAAAAAAGTAATGAATGCATTTAATTAACTATGAAATGATGCTTCCTTACTGGTTTTTATAATGGCAGAATAATAGTTTTATCGATATGAAATTCAGATTTTATACTGCGGACATCAAACCGTCAATCTTTTTGAAAATCACCCTGCAGTAAGTCTCTTGTGGTGCTGAAGTTAATCCAAGTTTTAAGAATTTGGTATGGTTCTACGTCTTTGAATTCCTCAAAACCTTTCACTTTATCTCCTAAACAAGTTACAACGAACCCATTTTTTTTCACTCGCTTTTCTTATGAGAATTTCTTTTTTTCTAACTTTTCATAAAGCTTCCTTTTCTTTTAACTCATCCAACTTCTATTTTGATTTGATCTCTACTAATAATAAAGCAGCAAGTATGTGTGTGTGTGTGTCTGTCTGTCTGTCTGTGTCCGGCGTAGGGCCCAGACCGTCCAGCGGATTTTCATGAAATTTGGCACGAAATTAGTTTGGAACATGGGGGTGTGCACCTCGGAGAGTTTTTTCTGAAATTCGAATTTGTTCTTCTTTTATTCCAATTTATAGCCAAAATTTCATAAAATAGTCATTTTCTATGGGAAGTAAGTATCGCATCGTTTCGAGCTTGATACCGTTAAAAAGCGCGTAAAAAACTACCCCGGCAGGAGTTTCTCCCAGCGTGCGAAAATTCGAAGCCTCTAAATTAACTAGAAAAGAAGTTATAAGCATTTTTCTCTGCAGTTCGAAATTGTTTTTTCACGGTAATTAACTTTAATTTTAATTGTTACCATGCCCCCCCCCCCCCCCACTGACTATTAATCCTTTTTTCTTTTAACGAATTAAAATTTATTGCTTGCGGTTTTTAGCATTTTGACGAGCAGCCGATTTTTAATTTATCTATTTCTTTTTTTGGATTTTGATTATTAGGTCGTGATTATTAAACGATTTTTTTAAAACGAATTAAAATTTATTTCCTGCGGCTCACAGGCGATCACAGCTTTATTTTGATTTCCTTATTTTGACATGTATTTTACGGGACCATTTTCCATACTGTACAGGAGTTTTTAAAAGAAATGTTATCCTTTATAGCGATTTTTGTTATTCCAGCTTATTATTACTATTTATACCTTCATTTATTTTTATTTTTTTTCGACAGTGAATTAGCACATATGTTATTTTCCTATTTGAGCTCGGATGAAAGGTTTAATCCGCTTTCAAAGCTTTGCTTGCTGCTGTTTATTTCTGCAAGCTACAAAATTTCGTCTTTCTGTTTTAAGCCGGGTCCAGACGCTACGTTTTGCACAACCTTTTGTCTGCGCAGTTCAACACGTTGCAGATAAAACGATGCGTGACAGTTGCAGCGATAACTGAACTAGAAAGCATAGATGTCTTTGAACTGTGCAGACAAGTCGGCACATGTAGACGGTAGCACTCTTTATGGATTCATTTTGTTTCTCAGTTTCAATTCGTCAGGCGACAATGGCTGACTTTCGACGATGTTCTCGGGAGTTTCTCGCAGAATTTATTGCATTATGCGAAATTTTCCCATGCATTTGGCGTGTCAAATCCAAGGAGTATAGTGACAGGGATAAAAAGGGGGAGGCTTATGAGAGCTTAGTGGAAAAATTCAAAGAAATTGATGCAACCGTAAACAGAGAAACAGATGTAAATAACTAATCCTTTGAGAAGTGTTTACCGTAAAGAATTGGTAAAAGTTAATAAATCGATTCGATCTGGGGCTGGAGACGAAATCTACAAGCCATCTCTCTGGTATTTTGATTTTTTACATTTCCTAAATGATCAGGAGACACCAAGGCAGTCTAGGAATACCACGGATGAAAATAAAGAGACTGCAGTTGTCGAACCACCAGAACAGGCAACAAAAAAATATTTATTTTATGTAATCATTTGACCACTTTGAACGCCGGGTACTTCTGAGACGTTTCAGTCTTTTTTTTAAACATGACACCATGCCAAAATTGACCAGAGTAGTACCTCCTTTATGACGATATCGCACAAAACTGAGTGAAATATACAGATATCTCTGCACCATGTAGACACATTAAAAACTGCAACGTTTTCATTCAGTCTTATGACCGCGCAGACAAAAGGTTGTACAAAACGTAGCATCTGGACCCCCTTTAATGTCAATAAATAATAAATAAAAATTTATTAATTAAAACTATTATAATTTACTATAATCGTCCTTTTTGTGTGGGTACTTGAACTAAACAAACAAAATGCGTTTTCTTTTTTGTTTTGTTTCGTTTATTTCTTTTCTTTTTAGCCTACTTTCCCGTAAAAGTAAAAAAAAAAAATAATAAAGCATGAAAGAAGGCTTAATGGGTATCGTGAAAATACCGTTAAAAATCAAGAAAAGTCAAAAATAAGTTAAGTAATTAAATAAAGATTGAAAAATAAAAAATTTGAAAGTAGGGTTTTGAGATGGGGAAAAAGTGTGTCTGTCGGTCTGTCGGTCTGTCTGTCTGTCGGTCTGTCTGTCTGTAGGTCTGTCTGTAGGTCTGTCTGTCTGTCGGTCTGTCCCCCCCTAATAACTTTTGAACGAATTGTCCGATTCGAAAAATTCTTTTTGCATTCGAAAGATCTCGGCGAGGATATGTCATTTCCATATTTTACTTTTTGATTTGAACAATTTTTTGTTCAATTTTGAACAGTTCAAAAAAATTTAACATTATCGCCTATGGGTGAAAATGAAGCAAATTATGTAAACTTTGGGTACAAGATCGAAGTTCCCATGAACAAGCTCACTGGAAGAAGTTCGTGGCGTGAAATATTGATTTGAACAATTTTTGTTCATTTTTGAACAGTTCAAAAACAAATTAACGTACGCCTACGGGGAAATTTCAATCCTATATTATTCCTGATCTAACGGACCGATTTGCTTGTAACAAACTTTATCGGAAAGCTCTTATGACGTAGAATATGTACAAATAGAAAGTACATCCAGAACTAAGGAGCCTATTTTCCTACAAAAATTTTTTGATCCGGATTTTCAAGAATATATTTGAATCAATGAATGATTAAATGAATAAGCAAAAGAATGAATGAATAAATGAGTGACTAAATACATGAATGACTTAATAAATGAATGATTGAATGAATAGCTATTAACCGTTGAAAAAGGTATATTTGAAGCAATTAAGAACTAAAACTAAACGAGAAAGACAGAGAGAAATAGCTATATTATAAATTTGAATTCGGTGTATACGGGAAAGTAGGCTCGTATAGTTCTAGACGGAACTTCTTGTTCCTTTTTTATTGTGTGTTTTGTAAAAAAATGCTTAAATGTGTAGGATCTCTGGTTGATTGCCGTGGGCAGCTAATTTTAATTATGTGGAATGCTATACATTTTAATAAAATAACATAATTTGCACCTAAAAAAGTTATCACTATATACACAATGGCAAACCGAATGGTCTTTTCATTTTTTAACACGGGCATAGCCGTGCGGGTACCGCTAGTAGAGTAATAAAATTACTGGAGTACATTGTAAAAAATTGTAGTTCAGCCTTTAAACAAAAAATTGTGAAATTTAACTGCAACCAACATTTGGTATTAAATTTGAACCGTCATAATGGTTCCTAGTTTCACATTCAAGGTGAAACTACACCATTACAACGATTCAACTTAGTATAAATGTTGGTTGCAACCGAATTTCGGGGAAGTTTGAACTAGAATTTTTTAGTGTATGTCATTTTACTCAATACTGTTTCATTCGTTTTAACACTTCCACTATCATGCATGTAACTCTTTTATAAAGGCTAAAATTGACTATAAATGGCTTTGTTCGCTATAGTATTCAGAAATTCTACATTGTAGAATTTATACGTAAGCTGAAGTTGTATTATAATTTTATGTCACGCATTGGTTCCGATTTGGTATTATAATAAAGCAAATTACTGTAGGGCAGGTTGTTCCCCCGAGCTATCATTACACGAAATAAAAAATTCGAAAAAAATCTATTTTCAACGACCTTGAACTATTATTTATCGCGATCAATACTGTGAAGTCAGTTAAGTGGTCTTTGAACAACATTATGTCAAGCAGAATTTTCGATATCTTTGTACAACGAAACGATGTTGAGTAGCTTTTACACTCAATCTGGATTTCATTTTTCTTAATAGGCTAATCATTATGCACATTATACTTTGCTTTTCTAAATGTAAAAGGGAATAGCTATAGATACGTATATATATTAGCAGTTTTGATAACAAGTTCAGTAAAATAAAATCATAAACACTTACGTTAGAGAATATATCCGATGTACACTAATCTCTTTATAGTAATCTTTAAAGAACTTTATAGCAAGTGTTCTTCTATAAGCAACAATATAAGCGTAGGACAAAAAATATGTTTTCAGTTTCAATACCTCCTATGCCTTCTCCCTCCGCTCTTCCTTAAAAATGACGCTTAAGTGTACTTCTTTTCTCCGAAAAGTAAATAACCTGTTAGTTAATTGCATTACTTTTTATCTGAGAATATTTTTAAGTTAGTTTTCTCCCATACGGTTGCTTGAAAAAATAAAAATATTATGATTTCCATTTTTTAAAGTACTGTTTAACTTGGTTATAGTGACCTCGTTTATAGAAAGGACTCTGTTATGACGGCAAAAAGTTATGATCCCTTCATTGACCGATATACTGTAATGAATATCTCCTAGCGTCACTCTAGTATGGTGTAAAAAATATTCCGATCCCTTCTGTGAGGATATAACAGTTTTACAGTATTTCATTAATTCCCGTCAGTTTTGTGTTTCACCTTGACATTTGTTGCCTAGTTAAAAGCAAAGTTACTGTACTTCTGCGTCAGAACACTACAGATAAATCAACTGCTTAACTGTAATAATTTGCCTAAAAACTCTCAGTAATCTTCAATATCTTAAATTCAAAAATGTATTGGTTATATGTTTTATTGCTTTTATTTTATTTAACTATTTTTTCCATTTTTATTTTATTTATTTAATTTTTTTCATTTAATTTTTATTTTATTTATTTAATTATTTATTTTCTTATTTAATTATTTTTCACTTTTTACCGAACAACCGGACTTTTCCTACAGTAGCCGATTTTCAAAAAATCCGTCGGATACCGGATATACGCCCCCCCCCTCTCCCTTCCCCGTCGGTGCGCCTCTGTCCCTGAAAGGGAGCAAATCGTTATGCAACGTAGAACTAAAATGAAAAATATTTACAATGAGAGTTTCTATTCAATTTTTTTTTTTTTTAGAATAGTGAAGGCTTAGAGCGGTGGGGAAGGAACATAAAATGGATACATTCCTTCTGTAGAACTCATTGCTTAACGAACAGTGTCTTATTCTTTTGCCGCCGACTCATATCTTTATAAACCACACCGCCGCTCCGTGGCTCAAACATCACCATCATCCAATCAAGATCTTTTTTTGGGGGGGGGGGGGGAGGATCATTAGTCCCATCCACAAACCTTCCAAATACGTTGTTTAAGTTTTTAATTTACATATATTTTCCACACATAATAAATAATTAACTTTTTGTTTGGGAGTTAACTTCAAATCTGCATATCCTGTCCGGACAATCCTCTTGACATGCTGGTTTAACCGGATATTTAGTGCGGCACTTCAAATACTAATTCATAGCTTTTATGATAAACTAGTAAGCCCGGCGGTCATTCGAAATGACCGCTGTTCTAGATATTATAAATACTAATGCAAACAAGTGTTCACCTTCCCCCTAACCCGCTCAATTTGCGTTTAGCTGTAAACCGTTTCAAAAACAGATGATTGCTAATGCAAACAAATTGCTTTACAAAAATGTTTCTTTACTATCTTCGCGATGAATGCTAAAATGCATGAAGCTTCTCCCATTTCGGTCCCAAATAAAGCGGTAAATTCCCCCTTTTGGTCTCCAATAAAAATATTGTAACCATGGGAAATAGGAGTGATAATCCCTGTCAATCTCAATGTTGAATGTTTATCCCTCTTTTGAAGCATCTGAACTTCGTCCACAAGTGTCATGTAACTGTTTGTTTATCGGCAGGATACCTTAAATTTAAGCTATAACAATAATAAAAGTGAAACAATGAATAAAAAAAAAGAAAGGGTGGCGAAAACCTACAAGAAGTTGTTAGCGCTCCAGTAACGTAGAAAATTAAAACACTGATACTTCACTCTGTATCCGCTGAGCAATCAACCCTATAAATCAGCCAAACAATAACCTCAGTAAATATTTTGACTTTATTTTTAGTTCCTAAAATTTTAAATCCATATTAATCGTTTGTCTGAATTTTCAGTTACAACAGTCAGAATTGTCCACTAGCTATGCATTGTATGCACAGTTAAAAGAAGAAGTGATTACTGTAACTTCAGGAAGAACTGTGTTTTTTTGTTATAAGATATTTTCAATTCGCGATAAGCCAAATATCAAATCCATGTTACTGATTACTGTTTTCAATTTCACTCCTCTTTAAAAGATAATACCGTTGCATTTGATCTTTACCCCTCATTTCAAATTGTGGAAAATTCCTTCAAAGTATACTGTGAATTGTGTTTTATCATAAAAAAAGAAAAGGCAATGATAAAAGGAGTTTAAGGTTTGGAAAGAGAAAATTACCCATATCAAATTTTTAGACGCTTCAGAAAAATATGACAAGAAAATGGAATGGAAATAGAATTGTTTTTCTCGAAATTCAAGACACGAATGACATCGCAAATGTATTTCACACTGCTCAAATACGTTCCAAAATCAGTGAAAATGTAAACAGTTGAAAATGTCAGACATTGCGTGCACATCGATTGGCATAGGTATATTTTCGATTTAAAAATAGTAGCTTCGCTTCGTCAACGAACATAATATTACTGGTCACTGTTAAGTTTTGCTTTAGATCTTTATAAGAAATTTTTCGAAACAATATATAAGTGAATATATACATGTATATACAGTCCGTTGCCAAATTAATAGAAGCACTTCGGATCGTTCGTATTTTCATGTGTAACACTCGGTATAATAAATCCGTTTTTTATTTATTTGTGTGGCAATGTTTTAATCTACAATGTTCACACTACAGTAAAAATTCCTTCACACTTGCATTTAGGGGACCGTCAACAAATTTAAAATGGAGAGAAACGTTTTGGATGATCCTTCATCGTAAAAAGCTGGGAATAAGCAGTAAATTTCAAAAAAATTGTTTTATTGCCACGAACAGTTATTTTGTGCATTTTTGTAAAAAATGTACTTATACTCACGAAGATATAGGCATTTCTCCAATTTCCTTCACGCGTTTTTGGCTCATAACAAGCAACGTTTTTTACAAAACGTTTAGAAAACTTGACAGCATACATGTGAAGTATTTTTATGAAATTTGAAACAAAAATATTGAATATTTGATAAATTATGGACATTTAAAGAAATTAAATTTTTACTACGCATTCGTGAAAGATAGCAATTTTTAGCTGTCATAATTTCAAACCCAAGTATGCAGGTCAACTTGTTACAAATTTTCAGTTGCATGTTTTGAAAATTCAGAAAGATATCGGCAATTTAGTGAGGTGTATTTCAACAGTTTTTGGAAAGCGCTATTTCTTAAAGGGATGTTCAGAAATCAGTCGAAGTACTTGCAATCATTCAGTGCATTCATACTGTGATGTGTGATAAAGATTGATTTTTTTTGAACAAGCCCTCTCTTTCCATGTTCATAATAAGGATGGTAAGGAACTCTTCACAAAAATTCAATTTTTATCACAAATCACATCATAGATGCAGCAAGCACTTAGGACTCACTTGTGAACAACATCCGCTTAAGAAATAGCTCTTTTCCAAAAAATGTTGAACTACACCTCAGTAAATTACCGATATGTTTCGGAACTTTCAAGATATGCAACTGAATTTTTTATAAGTTGCCCTATACGACGTGGTATTCAAACGTGGGTTTGAAATTATCACAGTTAAAAATTGCTATATTTCGCACATGCGCATTAAAAAATTTATTCCTTTAAATGTCCATAGTTTATCAAATGTTCAATATTTTTCTTTCAAATTTCGGTATAATGCTTCGCTTATATGCTGTCAAGTTTTCTAAATGTTTGGTAACGTTTCGTGAAAAACTTTGCGTGTTATAAGCTAAATTGGAGGAATGCGTATTGGAGAATGCCTCATGGCAATTGAACTATTTTCTGAAATTTAGAACTTGTTCCCAGCTTCTTAGGATGCAGGATCATTCAAAACCTTTTTCTCCTTTTAAATTAGTTCCTGGTCACCCCTAAATGCAAGTGTGAATGAATTTTTACTAGAAAGTAAAAATTCCTTCACACTTGCATTTATGAAGGCTACATACTGCAGTTGCTTTGGACATTGTTGAGTAAAACTTTACCAAACAAGTAAAAAACGGATTATCGCATCAGACTAAGAGATAAACATAAAAAATCGAAAACTCTGTAGTGCGTCTACTAATTAGGCGAAGAACTGTATGTATGTATACTTAACCTGCAGCCGCTTCAGTTTTAGTGGTGCAGAGATATACTAACTGCATTATGTAGTGGTTGTAAGTGTTTTGTTGTTAAATATAATGCTCTACAGCAGCGGTGCGCAAACGGGGGGTCGCGACCCCCGGAGGGATAGCGAGAGAATTTTTTTGATGTCGCCAAACTCCAAGAAATTTAAATTTATGAAAAACTACAATTATTACAACTTTTTATAACATTTTTATAATGGTTTATAAGTTTGGTGCGCTGTTTTAAGAAGACGTTATTTCAATCGATGACGTCACGACACTTTTAAAAAGATCCAGTAAGAGCAAATCTCAGAAAGAATTTCCATGTAACTTCGTCTACGATTAAATAAAACGTCTAATGTCTATCCAGGGGTCGCTACAAAATTTTACACAAAGTAGGGGGTCGCCAATAAAATATTTGCGTACCACTGCTCTACAGCAAACTGATATAGAGTACTGTATTAAACAACAAATTACACTGTATTATGCAAGTTAAGTGCATTTGATCGGTTTCAATTTCATGAAATACTAATGAGCCATAAATAGTTTACAAAAAAAATGTTTAACATTTTTGAAATGCTTAAGTGTAAGATATATTATAGTATAAGATATAATATAAAAATGGCATTAAAAATTGAAAAATTAATCCATACACGTGCTTCGGGTTACAAAGAACCTTTTTCAATGCAGAAACGATTTTGTTGGTTCAAAGAAGCTTAAAACAAGTGTATGCAACAATTTGGCAATTTTTTGCTTTGAAAATGTTTATTTTATTCTTTATTTTTCTGTACTTAAAGGTAAACCTTTCATTTATCAGTATAAAGGGTATACGTATAGTATACAATAATAATAAAATTACACGTTAATATAAAGCACAAATGAGCAACCGTTTCTGGCTTCGATGTTTTTCACTGCATGAAAAGAAAATATTAAGCACAAAAATTTATTCTGATATTGAAGTTTCACAGAGCAAAGAATTTATACCTCGGTGTAATACAACATTACCTAATTTCAAAATAAATATATACAGTTTTATAAATAATTCGTTTTGTATACGTATGCAATAACGTAATACGTAAGATAAAATTATTGTTTGTGGGAATCTGAATTCGTTTTTCCAATAATCGTTCCAGCAGACCGTCGACAGCCTCACAAGCAAGTCAAGCTGAAAAATATTAAAATTTTCTTAGTTTTGATGCAGGTTAAAGTATATTCTTGATTGCAAGATTGGAAGCTGTATCTGAGAAGTAAGAAACAAGTGGTTTCTTATTGTTTTTTAAGTAGTTACTGATAAAAATATTTTTACGTTACAAAAAATAAAATATTGCATAACGAAGAAAACAACTCTATCACTTTATGCTCTGTTAAAATATGATATTTACGAAATTCATGTGAAAAGGTCACGTGATTACGTTAAACCAGTCCAAATCTATTTTTCTTCTAATCCTCAAAAATAAAACACATTCTTAAATATTAAAACTGTTATTTATTGCTTTTGTGAATAATTAGCTATGATCTATAATTGAGTGTTAAATGTTTTGGTAAAATCGAATATCATCGATTTTTTGTTCACTAAGCCCATAACAAATCATGGAATTACTACGGTGAGTTATAGTATGCTATAGATTAGGTACGTTATTTTATAAGCCAATTACAATTTAAAAGTTACGTAAGTAAAAATACTGTAGCAGTTAAGGGTTTGAAAATGATTTATAGAATTTTACATAGCATTTTGAAATTTGAAATTGACAGCATCTCAAATCTGAAGCTGCGGCTTTAGTCACTATTACCAGAGCGCTAACAATGCATTCTTCTTAGATTCATTTCGTCAGAATTTCTCTTATGTTGCTTCTAAAGCGGTTATCACACGACAGGAATTTTCAAGCAAACGTAACGTCCACCTCGTTCTATCGGCAACCTCGTGAGCAAATATTCGATCCGAAGTTTCCTAAAGGGTTGCTCCGGTTTCTCGTACGGTTCCTCATAACGAGCTACCACTTTCTAATCTGTTTCCTCGTGTTGGGCATTTGTTTATTTGTGATACTTGGTATTTCGCTTAAACAAGCAGGGTTCTTCGTTAAACGGTTTTCTGAAATAATATGGAAGAAATACAGAAACGACGAATTAATGCGGCAATTTCAGGCTTAATTGTATGTGGTATTGTGAAAAAGAGAAAAACAAAAAGGAGATGGTCAAGACAGTGGCTTCTCAGAAGAGCACAGCTTGGATGCTACGCTAACATAATGAAAGAATTAGCTTTAGAGGTAAGCTATGGTGTTTTTCTTCTTTAAATATTGAATCAGTTATTACCAAATATTGCATTTTATTTTAAACTGTTGTGTATAGATGCAGGAGGGCCCTGATCGGAAAAGTTTGGGTGGTGTGATAAATTTACCGAATTAATCTCCGAATTTTATCAAATTATGAAATGGGATTACAGTTCAATTAAAATCAATGTGATTGATTAGATAGTAACTTATTATGTATAAAAAATGATAGATGATTTCTTGAATATTAATGTTGATAGCTCTATAATATGGTTGCCCGTAATATATAATGGGGGGGGGGTGATTGTAATAGTTTATAAATGTACCAAATAATCATTTTTAAAGAATGCCGAATAAGGGAACTTTTCGGAATGTTAACAACATTCTCCGATCGGACACCCTTGCTCACTAGAAGTAACTTTTCATATTACTTGTACATGAAAATAGTTTTTGGCATATAGTATGAGTAGTGTGTTTTAAATTGATTATTTGTTACAGGACCAAGAAGGTTATCGCCGATTTCTGAGAATGGACACCGATGCATTTGAAATTTTACTTAAAAAAGTGGAACCTTTAATTACCAAAAAAAAATACAATAATGAGGAAATCTATCCTGCAGGAGAGCGCTTAGCAATCACCTTGAGATACTTAGCCACAGGTAAGTTCAAAATTTTGTAGCCTCTCTAAAAATAATAAGAAATTTTTGTATATTGTTAATTTGCATATTGTTAATTTGTTTTTCAGGAGAGATCCAAAGTTCTCTGTCGTATAACTTCCGAGTGGCGCAGAATACAATATCTGGTATAATACCCGATGTGTGCTCAGCAATAGTTGAAGTTTTGAGAGTTGACCATCTTAAAGTTCCGCAATGCTCAGAAGACTGGAAAAAAATTACTTCAGAATATGAAGAATTATGGAATTTTCCAAATTGCATCGGTGCTTTAGACGGGAAACATATAAGTATTTCACCACCTCCAAAATCAGGTTCAGCCTACTGGAACTACAAAAGCTTTTTCAGCATTGTTTTGTTGGGATTAGTGGATGCTAATTTGATGTTTGTATACATTGATGTGGGAACAAATGGCAGAGTGAGCGATGGTGGCGTGTGGGACAAGTGCAAGTTAAAAAAACGCCTTGAAAATGGTGAACTTGGAATACCCAAAGCTGAACCATTACCAGGTTCAAATATGGTAGTTCCCTATGTCATTGTAGCAGATGATGCTTTCCCACTCGGTGTACACATGATAAAACCATATCCTGGCAATTATTTGCAGCTCGAACAGCGAATTTTTAATTATCGTTTGTCAAGGGCCCGTAGGGTATCGGAAAATGCCTTTGGCATTTTAGCCTCACGCTTTAGGGTGTTTCAGACACGAACTCTGACTACACCCCCAAAAGCAATCAAGATCGTTATGGCAGCTTGTACTTTACACAATTTTTTAAGGTCCCGGTGCACGAATTTGTACACGCCACAAACAAGCTTAGACCGGGAAGATGTGGAAGAACAGAAATTTTATCCAGGTAGTTGGAGGGATACCAGCAACATGTTTATTAACATTCGCAGAAATTCTGCACATGGAACTGTGCAAGCGAAAGAAGTTAGAAATCGTTTGAAGTTGTATTTTAATGGGGCTGGAGCTGTTCCATGGCAGCAAGCCATGTGTGATTTGCACTAGTACTTTTAAGTACATATTGTTCAAAACAGTATAAATTCATAAAAATATGTCTGCCTTTTATGTTAAGGCAAAACGCGTAATAAATTTCATTGGTTGTAATAGAATGTTTCATTTAAAGCATAGTAGCTTTTGTTATTTGGAAAGATACATACATTTTATACAATTTTTCCACACAGTAAATGATTATTATCTAAACTATTAAATAAAACCTTGAAATTGTTTTTAAAAAGAACGGCTATTTACTAAATTATAGCTATGTAAGGTTTCAAATTCTAATGCACTATTTAAGATGGGGAGGGCGATTATTCTTGTTGCATTCCCTTTTAAAGATTTTATTAGCAGTTAGATACCACATAGAGCGCAAATAAGTATATAAGTACACATTTTTTCAATTTCATCACAGCAAAAATGATTTCATAATTTACAATTGATGGGAAATTCCTTTCTATTTTTTTAACCATTTTATCTTACTGTAAAAGAAATTCTGAATTTTTCCCCTTTTTTTAAATAAGGATTGCCAGTTGAAAAGTAAGGAAAATAGGCTAATTGTTGTTGTAAAGTTCAGTCAGTAAAACTGCTTAGACAGTTAAAAATACTGACTTTACTGAATAAAATAGATACAACACTGACTTTAGTGTAACAATGAATAATGTAACGCTTTGAAAAATTAATACTTTTTTCTGTAATGTATTTCTAATTTGAAACAATTTCGATTTAATGTTATAAACGTATTGTGTCGTTATTGTAAAGTGATATAATTTTACTATAACATCCTATAAGCATCATCCTGTTTTGCCTCAAATCTCATGTAACCGTTTCATGCATATTTATAGTTTTGATTGCTGAATTTTACTTGGGATAAACTTTGTTGATATTCGGTTTCTCTACTTACGTTTGAGAGAACAAAATTAATCCACATTTTTTATCAAAATAATGTAAGTTTCGTTTTTGAATTTTAAGTCATAAAAGAGCTGAAAAAAAGCATCGAGGATGAACTAATCAAATAAAAAAATTGAGTTTGATCTTACCGAGATTATACAGTTGAAAAACAATAACTAAGAAACAAATATCCAATTTATTTTACTATTTACAAATTACATCTGAGGTCCCTCTGCTTCCAAATGAGCTATTATGAGCTCAACAACTCCTTTTTCGCATTGGTTCCTTGCTGCAGAAGTTTTAAATTCTCCTAACTTGGAGGCAACGTAACGGCCAAAAGCTTCATGGCCTGAATTCAAGGAAGGATTTGTCGAGTTCATTTTGTTTAAAGACTTGCAAGCTTCTATCAACAGAGCATCTTCACAGGTGCGGACTTTACTTTTCTTATTTTTTTGTGGAGGGAATGAATCTGCAGCTTTTCTTTTATCCAGACACGAAGGCTGTTTTCCACCATTTAAAACATTTACAGCACCTGATGATTGTGGTGCAGACCTGCTATTTTCAGTGGACGGAACGGTGGCAGCTGGTAAACTGCGATAAGGAGAAGTACCAGAAGATTCTGGTGGACTCATGCTAGTGTCTGAAGGGGGGATGTTTGCCTCAGGCTCTACAACGCATTCCTCCTCATATGTAGAAGTTTGATGCAGAAGGTCAGAAATGTCACTTGACCACTCTTGAGAGTAGTCAATTGTAGGCACATCATCCACTTCTTCGGTACCTTTGGCCTGCGAAACATATATAGCACATTTAGAACCAAGCAGTAAATACATGAGCAATAACATTTAAACTTACGCATATATAATTTAACTATAAAATGTAACTTATGCATAGTTTTAGTACTCCTTTTGAGAATTTTGGGTTAAAGACCATAAATTGTTGATCCGAACCACCACAGGGGCACTGCCTCTGGGGGTGTTCAAACAGCCTCAAAGATAACAGGGGTACCAGCACCCCACATTTGTCTTACATTTTTGTGATTAAAGATTCTTTGCTGCATTATTGGGAATTTTCTGCTTATACTTAGTTAAGGCTCTTTTCTTTTGTCTTCTCGCTCTCTTCCCCCTTCCCTTATTTTTATTCAAGCACGCTCTCTTATCTTCAAATTCGGCGCCACTGGTCGACCTTGTAATATAACTTGGTAATTCATGGACCTAGAATCTATATCATGTAAAGCATGGACCAGTTTACATTTATTCTTACTGGCTCAAAGGACCAGTAAAATTCTTTGTGATGTTCGCAGAGCTGCATAATGAGTTAAACCATTATGCCAAGAATAACTAATTCAGGAAAAGATACATAAAATATAACACTAGTAGGATTAATTAATGAAACTACATTAAAAAAATGATTATCTACCTCTATATCGTCCAGGCTGGAAAAGCTTTGGGCTGCTTCACCCGATTCCTCCAAAAACTGCAAACTTGTGAAATATGCCCAAGGCACAGTGAATCCCTCACAGCCACTTCCACTCTTTAATCGTTTCAATTTCTTCACATTTACTTTGTATATGGTCGTTAGTGACTTAAACTTATTCATAATGGACTCTAAAAATTAAAAAACGAAATCATTTCAACAAAGGCAAGTAATGAATATGAAAATTAAGTAATCACATTAAAAGTGGCATACAAAACTATCAAAATTTAGAAAACAGATTAATTACTAGTAAAAAGAGTTCAAGTTATTCAACAGATGTGTAGTTGAAATTGTTTATCCACCCCCTCCCAATAAAAACTAACAAACAACACTATTAAAAATTAGAAAACCGTTTCTAAAATTTAATGAGTAGTAAGAATAAAATATTGTGTACTTGAAATTGTTTATCATGAAGAAGTACGAGCATGGCACGTAAATTAAATGAAAAATTCACCGCAAACAATATTAACTAAATTTTGCTGTTCATGAGTGTGCGTCATAACAATGTAAAAATATTTCAGGAAATATAACGTAATTGATTATTGCATAAAAACTCACACTATGCAAAAGCAAGAAGCAAAATCAATTTCCAAAAATATTCGTAATCACTTGATGGACATGAGGAAAGTAGACGAAAAGATTTTCTGTACCCCGTAACATGTTGAACAACGCAATTACGACTGCCCAGTGGTGTAAATTAAAACATATAGCAAGAATACCGATTTCTTTAAACTATTTATGTATAGCTGCTATTGCGCACGTTATGTGTTTGTTTTAATATGATGTTACTTATATAAGTACACATTCAATATTTTAGAGTGTCATTAGGCACCCACTAATTTGCCTCCCCCCCCCGGCCTTTATATAATTTCAACGATTCAATAAGTTGAATTCTGTATACTTCAAATTTTGTTCCAGGTCACCTGAGTTTCGAATTATCGAGTTAACTGCAAAATAATAAATTTCTCTTGTTTTGAAAGTCAACAGAAGTAACAAAATAATAACAATACTAAACATTAGAATTGAGTATTGCCGTGTTTCTTGACGATTATTTTGATTATTTATAAGCAACAAGAATATCGCAGCAATAACAAAATTTAAAAACTAATGGTTGTAAAATATTTTTGTTATAGTCATAGCACACGGTAGTACAGTTTGAATACTAAAGTATTTTTTAAATAAAACATAATTATTAGACAAAAATTTGACTGCACTTACTTCCACTGAATAGAGATGCATGTTGTGGGAAAACCACTTGCATTTTGCCGGCAATTTCGTCATATGACGTTCGCTTCAACGTCCTGCACTTGTAAAATGGTGATTTGAAGTCCCACAAATGCTTTTTTGCTTTGATTTCCGAAATTAAAAAATCTGTCACTTCGTGATTCCAATCTTCTTTGGCTTTAATTTCGCCTTCCATCGCTGTTTGAAAACTCGCCATGTTTACTGAAAGGCGAGGCTTGACGTCTCGCAATTCCAGCTCTGTAATTGGTCCTTACTTAAATTGCCCGAAAATAACCTGAATAGAAGCAAATTTTTTCCTACTGATATAAAGAATTGCTTCTAATTCGAGCAACCGTGAATTTCTATATCACACGAATATTTTGAAGAAACTGTTGGTGGAAATCGGTAGAAAAACCAGTTCCGATTGAGTTAACGATTCCTATTACGGTTGCGTTTGCCTGAAATTCCTGTCGTGTGATAACCGCTCGAGGCCATTTGGGTATCGAAGCTCCCCTTCGCAAAGCGACCACGAATTAAGGAAAGCCTTCCGTTTATAGACGAGCACCACATGAGTGGCAGTACGACTTGGCTCAAGCACAGCTTATGTATTCATATGACACCAGATGGCGCCACCGCAAATACGCTATCTTACTTTTTTGACCTAACAGTGAAGAGAAGGGAAATTCTCCACTCTCGAAACTGCCTCGGGACTTCAGGGTCCATGGATTTTACATGCACATATCCCCAAGTGTACATGGTGGGTCTTCAGTGGGTCGGGTATCGAACACCCAATCCTCCGGTTGGAAGTCCGACTCTGACATCCTAACCACTAGACTACCACGCACCTATCTTTATATATATAATTCTTCTGTGCGTGTGTATGTATGTCACTGGACTCCTCCTAAACGGTTGGACCGACTTTAATGAAATTTTTTGTGTGTCTTTACGTGGATTCGAGAATAGTTTAGATTTACAATTCGGTAAATTACTCAATAAGTTTTTTCTTAATTATTTTTTTAATTTTTCAATGATTTTTGCTACGCCTGCATTGCAGTTTTCCTTCCAACGCACTGACGGACGGATCTCGTCCGCAGCTTTCCCAGATATGGGAAAATATTTGCGATTTTCGTTTGTCTATCTATTCTCGCATCAGCTTCGTATTTTAAAATAAAAAGAAAACAAAACTACTTTCTTAAAGCTCAGGGTATACTAATTCTTAAAATATATTTTCAAATTTAGTAATTAAGGACCACAAATTGCCCAAAAACTGCGCTAAAATAGTCGCATATTGACCAAATTTTAAAACGAATATACCATTTTAATCTTCAAGCTATGACGATTCTAAACATATTAATTTTGAAAAAAATATTTTCAAAATTTTGTAAGATACGGTTAAAAGTTCAGTTTTCATTTCAACATAAAATAAATTCTGACATCGGGTTTACGGACCTTTCAAATATAAAACTTATTTTTCTAAATAGAGACTTCAGCTTCGTTTTCAGAGGTAAAACAATAATAAAACGTATCTTTGATTTAACGTTTTTCTCAAATTAGCAATAGGTTTTAAATTCGATTAAACTTGATAAAAGTTTTGTCTCCCCGATTTAACGATTTCCTTGACTTAGCAACAGCATTTAAATAAATATCGCCATTAAAAGGAATACGTATGGTGTATTCTAGATTTCAAATAACGTGGCGAATGACAACATGCTACAATTTGACTTTTTTAATTAGTCGTTGGCGATAAATCGGAACATACTAATGAAATTGTGCATACGTTTTTTAGGTATGATTTACAGTATCATTTAACTATAAGCTGACGACGCTTTTTTCATCATCTCTCAATACCGGCAATGCGGACGTTTTTAAAACTCCTTGCATAGGCTACGCCGCCGACGACGTTTACTAAGCGCTTAGCACGTACCATGCGGGTACCGCTACCGAAGCTTCATTTCATTATGAAACTTATTTTTCTGTTAGCGAGACAACAGTTCAACATGACCGGAAAATAAAATTAATATGATATTGCAATTACATTTTTGCACTCAATCTAGGATCATCGCCAAGTCTCATTCCAGAGGAAAAATAATGCAACAAATGACGCCGTGCTACAATTTGGCAGTTTTAATTACCCTTTGATGACAAATCTGACCCTACTGACGGAATTGTTCCAAAGTTTTCTTAACTGATCCTTTTATATGTTATATCACTTTTTCAAGCGTTGACAATGTCTAATTTTTTTGACAAATAGACAGACGACGTTTTTCAAACGCTACAGGCTTTATGCCGCAGTCAATATTTTTTATATTTTTAGTTAGAACAGCAACGTTTTAAAAATTCAGCACGGGCAACGCCGTGCGGGTACCGCTAGTTTCTCTTATAATAACCATTGCTAACAATAAAGTCATCTGTAATTCCTCTTGTACAATATAAAAAAAAAGTACTTTAAATCTGCCAAAAGGGGTAATTTTTAAAAAATTAATAAAAGTAATTGTTTGGGAACCATTTTTTTTGAGACAGCTCTCGTTTAAAAAAAAACATATTTATTCAAGAAACAAGTTTAGAATAAAAGAAGAAAAATAACAAATATTTTCTCTGAAAATGTAGAACTTTGAAAGGTCTCCTCCACCCAACCCCTCTGCTTAAAATAAAAATTCCCCTATTAAAAATTTTTAATTCAACTACTTGCAGTTAAACTTTAACAAACTTTTATTCTAATTATCTCAACGAACTAATGTACACTTAACATTTCCAAATACCTTTAGTTTGTAAAGATGTTGCTTTTAACCATCCGATGAACTCATGGTTTTCACATAAAAATATTAATATTTTCTTCTGAAATATGATACACAAAAAATTGGAGAACTTATAAAAATGTTTTAGTATCGAGAAATGTCAATTTTCTTTCGAAAATGCATTTGCTTCAAGAATAATTGCTTCTGAAAATCGAATAGACCTCGGAAAGTATCATTCACCAAACACACTACTTTTCCAATGGATAGACTTTCTTCGATATTTTTCATTGTAAAAGTGTTTTCTATGTTTTAAGAATTTCGGAAAGATATAAAACAAGACAAAAGGCAGGCATCACAAGAAATTGCTTGACAGTAAATTACTTTTAAACTACAAAATCAGTAATGTAAGAAAACATTCGGCGACATGAGCGTCAATTTCAAATTTTGAAACTCGATTTCTGCTTTCCGAAATGTCTGATAATATTCCTCAAGCTAACGAAAGAGAAAACGCATTCAATAAAAGTAAAAAGTAAGCAAAATGTTATTCCAGAACAAAAATGCTTACTTTCCACCTGCTACGGCTAAGGCTCCAAATTATAACACTAGATTTACCAGGTAGTTCTCAACCATTTCTAAACTTCCATTTTACACCAAGTTGCTACTAATTATAATAAAACTTTCAGGCACATTAACTTGTCGTATGTATCGTGTATTTGGGAAAAGCTAATGCAATTGAAAGTTGCACTAGAATTAGTAACAAATTATGCAAAATAGAAGCTTCGTAAGAGTCAAAATGACTGCACTGTAAAAAAACTTGGTAAACGTTTCACCAATATTTGGTGCAAAGTTTCTAATTGCACCAAAGTTTGGTAAAGTAAAAGATGCTTTTATTTTAGTTGCACCATAAATTGGTAAAAGGTTTCTGAAAATGCCTCGATGGTGCAATCGGTTGCACCAAAAGTTGGTGAAAAACGAGGCTTTAGCGGTGACCGTTAACTGCTCGATAGTTGCTTTCTTGATGGCAGCCATTTTGTGTTGTTGCGGACCATCGTTCCATCGTAACGATCAGGACCTTAAAAAATTATTTATTTTTATTAATTACTGTTTATTTCTTGCATGTTGCCTTTTTTAATGAAGTAGACGGTTATTGTAAATGATAAAGATGAAATTGTCTAACTAGTATCTTTGTTCCATGACATGGAACATTTCAAAAACTAAATCAAATAATGTACAGTAAATAGGGAGATGTAGCAAGTGTTTGCAATTAAGAAACTTAAATCGGTGTTAGGGAGAAATAAATGCGGCAATCTTAAATTCAGCATCAGAATTTACAGCCAAATATATGCTTCAGTATCATACAAAACTAACAAATTGTTCATGTTTTGTGTGCCGTGTTACGCATCTACATACATTTTTGTTAGTCTTTTCAAAAGACTTTTGTATTATTAGTAAAATTTTCATTTGTTTTCCATTGGGAACTTGCACATTAATTTGTAAACTAAATTAAAAATGGATTTGATTGACCTTGTGGGTATAACAGGTGAATTCCGTGGGTAACGCCGCACACCAGCGCTGTTCACATCTCTCTTTTTTTTTTTTGCAACTGGTGTCGAAGAAGTTCTTTGATGCCTTGATCTTTATAAAGTTGTTCAGTAAAAATTAAATTTATGAATAGATACTGATGTTTAAACAGGCATATTAAGCCCCTTACCTGAAAAACAAATCAATCCAAATATGGAAACACATTGTGTGTATCAATGAAACCAGAAACTCACTTTTCCGTGGTTTAGTTAACCATTACCCAGTGCATATCCTTGTCCCTTTTCCACACCAAATCAAATAAATACAATGAAGACACTTTTATGCAGCGAATATATGTTGCTTATATTAATAGATTATTTTTTAAATTAAGTGGAAATAAGTTTAACTATGACTGCCCTTCCGTTACCATGATTTATGTCCTTCCGTTACCATATTTTTGCCCTTCCGTTACCGTAAAATGGGTTGAATAGCAACAGTGGGGTGAATAGAAACGAAACTTCTGAAAAAATTCAACATTATGTAATAGGGGGTTAAAGTAAAGCAGACAGGGATACTTTTTTTCATGAGATGGAAATAAGGTAAGATTTAAGGGAAATGTGATTTTGTGTGGTTGGCAATACTGAGATTCAGATTCAGTGGTGTGACAAAGCAACTTCTGTTTCAGCCGATTTTCATCGTTTTCCAAACTTTACATGTGAGTACCATACCTCATCACCTCACATGTTTGAATTGTACTATTTTTTATACCTTGTATACCTGTAGAAGATATCACATTGTTTAATATAGTGTAAACAAAACCATTTCTTTGTTTCAATTTTTGTTTTAGGTTATGATCCATATTTTGAATCTGTG
This sequence comes from Octonoba sinensis, assembly GCA_038502835.1. Classification (NCBI taxonomy): domain Eukaryota; kingdom Metazoa; phylum Arthropoda; class Arachnida; order Araneae; family Uloboridae; genus Octonoba; species Octonoba sinensis. The sequence goes on along the minus strand of CM076598.1, from coordinate 4,393,566 downwards.
GGGTGAATAGAAACACATTATTTTGCTGTTTCTATTCACCCCACAAATCGTAAAGTTTTTATTTTGTGTTTATTTTCCAATGTCACAGCTGAAAGACAATTAAATATATAATATACAACCAATAGTTATCCAATTGAGGAATATTAGTTGGCACAAGCTATAATGTGACCGTTTTCTTTCAGCATGCCAAGGAGTTACAAACGATTAAAACCGAACAAAGTACAAGATCCAGAGGTTATTAAGGCAGCTGTTGAAGACATAACTAATGGCCTTAGCCTTCGAAACGCAGCGGCAAAATATGACATCCATTATAGTGTCCTCTACAGACATTTGAAAAAAGGTGATCAAATTAAGAAAAAAGGAGGGCAAACCGCTTTAACAGAAGAAGAGGAAAAAACTTTGGCGAGTAGACTTATTATTTGTGCTGACTGGGGCTACCCAATTGATTCGTGGACTCTGCGAATTTTGGTCAAAGAATCGCTTGACCGCCAAGGTAGAACCATAAAAAAATTCAAAGACAACTTTCCTGGCCGTGATTTTGTCTATTCTTTTTTGAATAGACATAAGTCTGACTTGTCACAAAGGTTATGCCAAAACATTAAACGGGTCAGAGCAGGTGTCTCCCCAGAAACGATCAATGAGTACTTTGACAGACTAGAAGCAGAGCTCAGAGACGTTCCTTCATCAAACATTATTAATTATGATGAAACGAACCTTTCTGATGATCCTGGAAAACATAAAGTAATAACTAAGCGTGGATGTAAGTACCCAGAAAGGGTGATGAACTCAACCAAATGCTCCATTTCTGTCATGTTTTCAGCTGCTGGTGATGGTCACCTCTTACCCCCATATGTAGTCTATAAATCTTTACACTTGTATGAAAGTTGGAGAGAAGGAGGCCCTGATGGGTCCAGATACAATAGGACCAAAAGTGGTTGGTTCGACAACTTTTGTTTTTCTGATTATGTTGAAACCATAGCCCTTCCTTATCTTAGACGTTTACCTGGCAAAAAGTACATGATTGGAGACAACTTATCTAGCCACTTGTCCTTTGATCTCATTAAAAAATGTGCAGAAAATGATGTCCACTTTATATTTTTACCAGCAAACTCCACGCACCTCACTCAACCATTAGACGTGGCATTCTTTCGCCCTCTCAAAATGGCATGGCGTTCAATCCTTCTAGATTGGAAAAAAGGACCCGGCAAGAATGAAGCTACCATTCAAAAGAGCAAGTTTCCTAGTTTGCTAAAGAAACTGTGTGAATCATGCAAATCGGAAAATGTAATTTCTGGCTTTAGAAAATGTGGTATTGTGCCCCTAAATCGGAAGGAAGTACTAAAGATGCTACCCTCCTCAGATTTGTCTATTGAATCAACCCAATCCTCAAGAGCCACAACACCAGCACTATCTCCTGTTGCTGCTATTGATGCTTCCTTCAAGGAACTATTAACAGCTCTAAGACACACAGAAACAGTTCCAGCTCGAAAAAAGCGAGTGAAAGTAGATGTTGGTCCAGGAAAAAGTGTTTCTGTGGCAGATTTTCCACCGGATCCAGATCAGGCTGGACCTAGCACATCTGTTGCTGGTACAAGCACTGACAATGATAATTCCACAGGTACCAGAAAACAAAGTGTAAGTGCCAGGAAAAAGAAAAATAAAAAACTCGATTCAGAATCATCACCAGAAGATTCGGACTATTCTGTGCAAGACAGTGACTCAGATCTCACATTATCCGATTCTTCTGCAAATGCCGAACTTTCAAAAGAACTTGACAGATTAATCCAACCTGACGATTTTGTAATCGTGAAGGTATATGGAAAAACTAAAAATGTATTTAGAATGTATGTCTCCAAAGTCACTGACTTTCAAGATGACGGTTATGTTGGACTGTTTTGCAAGAAAACCCTCAGCAGTAATATGTTTTCCTTGACTGATGAAGAATCATTTTTCTCCAAGGATGATGTAATTAAAAAATTGATGCCAGTTGTTCAAACCTCAAAGTCTGCTTCTCGCTGGAAAGACAAAATCTGTTTTCAGGATGACTTAAGTGCCTTCATAATTTATTAGACTAAACTTTGTATTCTCACTTTTGTTCTTTTTGTTTTTGGGTATCGGTTACGATATATTGTAATTAAATTTTTTGCTCTGATTACCACTCGTTTGTGTTTCTATCCATCCCTTAACAATACTTACTGTTTCTATTGCCCCAACAAACTCTGAAATAGAAACAGACGTGAAAAACAATGCCTGTTTCTATTGACCCCGCTCGATGGGGTGTATAGAAACAGCATGTTTTCAATTTTTTTAAATTTTACCTTGCCATAAAAAGAAAATATGAAGCTGCAGGCTTGTAGAGGACGGGAAGACCCATAAACCGAGGTAGGTCTCAATTCAATATCTCTTATAGTACTTTTGATATTTAAACTTGAAGTTCAAAACTGTTGCTATTCACCCCATTCTACGGTACTACGAAAATATCCTAAACTTGTATTTTTGAAAATTTTTGACTCTGCCTAATTAATGCAAGCATAAACCAGCAGTGTAGTGAAAAACTTATCGTTCTTGGGCCATTGTGTTCCGAGTCAGATAGTTGACATCCACTTTTTCGGTAAAGTTACATGTTCAATATGACTAATTAATACAATACTTTACTGGCAAGAATATTTTTTTAATTTATTAAATTAATGAAAAGCCTCATAGAACACCCTAAGTATAATAGTTAATCTGTTTATTAAACTTTTATAAAAAAAAAATATAAATCAAAATTATAGGTTAATTTAAAGTTTAAGTTATTTGGCTTTACAAAGGCGTGACATGAAAGAGTAACTTTGAGCACAGTTTTTAAACCTTAAATTATGTCAAATCAAAAAAATGTTTCTGTTTTAAAAAAAGTTCACTTATTTCTGAAGAAAATGATGGATTACATGTGGTCCAGAATTAAATTTTTAAAATTCAAGTGCCATTTCACCTTTTCACGAAATTCACCAACGACTATTCAGAATGATGCTTTTAAAATATGACTCATTTTCGAGGGAATTCTCATAACGTGGAGTACTTGGCGTTATTTCAAAATTTTAGCCACACTTGGCTGCTCGTTGAAATGGCCGAATATTCGGCTATTCCGCCAAATCACTATTCATTACATCCCTAATAACTAATGATGTTTTTATTTGCCCACATTGCTCATAACGCAAAATTTTTCATATGCACATGACCAGTAGCGGATTTAAGGAGGGGACCCAAGGGGCACATGCCCCCCCCCCCCCAAAAAAAAAAAAAAACGTTTTTTTTCCTTATTAAATATCTTTTAATTTTCTTACTGAAACAAACAAAATTTTAAAATATTATGCAAAAAAAACATATTTGAATAAAATAAATTATATGGCAATCAAAGTCACTGTGCTAACAAGTGCCTCCTGGCATTGCGGCTTCCCATCATTTTATAACTTTTCAAAGCTCCCTCAGCTGCTGAAAAACAAATCTTCGGAATGACCCGGCTATGCACTATGGATCTACGTACATGACGTTCAACAAGCAGATGACCGTCGCTTTCTTATCAGCATTTAAAATTAAATAAAAGGCAATCAGGGCTGTCGTCAGGGGGTTGCAGTTTTTCAGGAAAGGGGCCGCCAAAATGTCAGCTCGTAATGAAAAAAAAAATGAATGAAAGAACAGAAAAAGGATGAAGAAAAAGTTAGCAGTATAGGTGTCATTCATAAATGATGTCACGCTTCGAGGGGGGAGGGGGTCTCTAGAAATTATGACGAGGGGAGGGGGCAACAAGAAGTGTGACATCATGCTTATGCAGCGTGGCATGTGACAAAGGGGAGGGGGGTTCAAATCTATGGAAAGAAAGCGTGACATCATTTATGGACGGTCCTATAAATGAAAAAAAAGAAGAGGTAGGAATGGATGAACAAAGTAACATTTTTTTTTCCTTCTGTAGAATTTAAAAAAATTGCAATCGTAAAACATTATTTGGGAATATTGACAAAACTATAATTATTATTACTTATTTAAGGGCTGCCGAAATGCGCCTTTTGTTTCAAACCTTTCTTAGCTTAAAAAAAGGTATTCAAAACATTATAAAAACACAATGCAAGTCTAAATATGAAAAAAAATTAAACAGATCAATAAACATAATAATTTCATAATCCTGCAGTTGAAATTTTTATATTTCTATATAAATATATATAAATTTTTAAATCAAAATAATATTACGAAAATCACAGCAAAGAGTATAACAATGTATGGGCTGCCGAAATACGTTACAAACTGAAAAAAACACAAAGAGAGAGATTAAAAACATTGTAATGAAAATTCACACCAAAAGTAAGTAAAAAAAGTAAGATTCAGTAGGCATGATATTTAAAATGAAAAAAAAATGAAAGAATTACTTATAGTATCACTGCAAAATAATACCGCAGTCTGAAATATTTAAAGTTTTTTGTAGGGGCCGAAGACGTTGCTTGTGCTTCAAATAAATACAAATTGACTTGGAAATAAAAAATTACCAAGGAAATAACATATTTTTCGAAAAAAAGAAAAAAAAAGGAAGGGACTGTTACAGCATTTTTATTTGTAATAAGTGAAAGAAGGCAGGGAGAAGGTGATTTGAAAAGAAGAGTGAATCCCCCCCCCCCCCCCCGGAACTTTTCCAAAAAACAAAAGCTGTTTTTTTTTTTTTCAGCTGCCGATTTTTTTTCGAAAATATTCCGGACTTTGGGCTCTACCACGAAGGGTTCGGAAAAGTTCCGAATCGGTAACTTTCCGGCCTCGGAACGTTGCTATTCCGGTACCGAAAAACCGTTAACTCAGTCTCGGAAATGTGATTGACAGCTGGCTTCGAGTTTCTGGGAGTGATATCTTTTCAGCCAATCACAGAACGATTTCAAGTTTGCTTATATATTACGGCAACCCTTGCTTTCGTCCGCCATTCTTGTTTACAGCAGATTTCGATGCGTTTTGCAATATGTTTAAAGAAAGCTGGAAGGATTAAACGCCATAAGAAGTGGTATGAAGGTGCAACTAACAAAAAATTGGTTCTTTATTGGTATTTTGATGAATATGTTTTAATAAATTATCATTACTTTGCGTTATGTTACTAACAGAACAGCTAACAATCGTTCTGCTAACAGCAGAACGACTTTGGTTGAATGTCATCAAAATCCACTAAACGTTCGCGAACCGTGTTTTAACTTTTTAATATGTTATCGAATAAATATTCTATTAGTTAAAAATCATTATATATGTATTTGAACTTTAAGGAATGGTAAATGTTTCTTTTTCGATGAATAAACATCTAAAGCGTCTTTCTGTTTGAATGCTGTAAAACGGATTCTTTACAAAATTTTCTTTAAAAAATTGCTTCCAGATTTGACGATAAATCATGGGTTACCGTAAAGTTTAGCCGAATGCTGCAAATGTTTTTATTTTGTAGTTAAATATTGTGGATTTTGATAACTTTTTTTATGTAAAATTTATATAGAACTTTTAAAACTATGACTTTCAGATATATTTACAATACGTATACCACAGTGAAAAAAATTTAACACTCGAATCATGAGATCAAATTATTATTATTTATGTATTTTTTTCGAATTGAAAAATTCATGTAAAGAACAAAACAAATCTCCATTATTTTGAATTACAAAGCACTGAACTAGATGCATGATTTACTTTCGTTTACTATGTGTTTATGTAAAGTTTTAAATAATGACAGCAAGCATATAATAGAAGCGTACACACACACACACACATATACTACATATATATATATATATATTATGTATGTAAATATTCGATGACTTTGCTACTTATTCAATTTATAATCAGATTTCATATGAATTAAAATTTGGGTTTTTGAAATACTCCAATAAAAGTACAATGCTAACTTTGTGGTTAAAAACATATTTTTTGCTAAAATACATTATCTGAAAAAATGTAAGAATTGTAATGTATAAACTTATTTGTCTTGTAAAACAATTTTACTTCCCTATAGAGCATTTTGATAAAAATTTCATTTTTATCTGGAATTTTCATCAAGAAAAGACTCTTTAAACTCAAAAAAATTTTGATTCTTCAAAAAAATTCATTGTGTTTTTTTTTTTACCATGCAAATAAATATAAAGAGCGCACTATTGTAAACAAATGTGTTATTATTTTATTTTGTTGTGTTTGGTAAATGCAAATCCAGAACATGAACAGCGCAAATTTCTTAATTTTGGGGTATCTTTCTAATGTGTCAGTGGCTGCTTAAAATTTAATGACCCCCTTCTTATCGACTTCATAGCATTTTTTATTGAGTCAAGTCATTAAAAGATATTTTCACCTGGGCAACCGCTGTTTGTTGATTGCACTATGGTGTCACTTGAACTGATAGCTGCTAGTTTGATATCTACAACAACAGTTTATTCATCTACAGTTTGTTACTATCGTCTGTTGCTGTTGCTCTTGGCGTTAATGTACCACTAACAGAAAGAGTATACTTTCCATCATCCTCTACCAATTGAAATGCTCTTGAATTTGTTAGCACAAAAACACACGTATATTTAGCGATTTTAAAATTGAATTTTCAAACTTTTTGGGTTATGCCAGGAAGAATTTTATACTGTCTGAAGAATAACCTTGCTTGTTATATACAGTAAAGCAACTTACTGTATATAACCAGCAATGTTATTATATTATACAGAGGGACGTACTTTTATGAAGATGAGGACGATGTATAATGCAATGTTGCCACTGTTCAAGGAATGAATGAAAATCTTCCTTTCAAGTAAGTTCATGAATTGCTGTTCATGTGATATTTTTGTTATTACGAATGCATGTAATATGGCAGATTCAAAAAATTTTCCCAAGTCCATATCCAGATTTTTTTTTCTCAAGGGGAGGAGGGGGGGCTGACTTGGACTCACTACATTAAGAACAGTTTCAAGGAGGAGATGATGCTAAGTTAAGAAAAATTTCGAGGGTGGAAGCTGCCCTCCCCCCCCCCCCCACTGGATATAATAGCTGGATTTTCCTTTAATTTACAATGATGCAAAGGGGCTGGATGGAAAAGTTGTTTACTCTATTTTTCATATCTTGTAATATTTAATAAATTATTAAACACAAATTTACCGGATATCTTCTCGTATTATTTATTTATTAATAATCTCTTCCTCTCTTTCTTTTTCCAGTCAATATGTACCCACACATACACTATATGCGTTTCAGGGCTTAAAAAGAAAAAAAAACACTAAATATTTGCGTTGAAATGGGGTTCCTTGTAACCCTGAAATACATGGCTGCAATTCAATTTGCATTTTATGCTTCAAACAGGGTTGACAAGGTTTCGGACACTACGGTAAGGACCATTGTTTTTATCATCCTGGCCAAAACCCTGCTTGCATCTAAAACTGTCCAAAACTACATTTAGTGAAGCAAATATAAAAAACAGAATAAAATTTATTAAAGTAATATTTATTAATATTAAAATTTAAGTAATCTTAATAAAACGTATACGGATGATTTTAAACTGGTATCATAGAAGTTGAAAAAGAATATAACACTGGTCAGTCTACTTTTACTAAGTTAAAATTACCTTACTTTCAAGAAAATTACTATGCTGCCATTTCATGTTCTGACACTAAATGCTCACCAATCTTTTCTAGGAAATTGCTGATAATTTTTTCTAAAAATGGTAAGGGATTTTACTTTTTTTTGTTGTCGTTACAGAATACATTATGTTAAAAATGAAAAATAAAAGTTTTGCTAGTTTTAAAATATAAGAGGCAGAATTTTATGATTAATTTATTTTTATTCAATCTAGGATTAAAAAAAGAATTTTTGTTAAGACATCATGTAAAACATTGTCACACAAAAAGTTTTTTTTTTCCTTTTAAATATGTGTTGTTGTTTCTAGTGCCACTTGGGTATCCGAGCTCCCCATCGCAGAGCGACCAGGAATTAAGGCAGTGAGCGCCACCTTCCGTTTTTGACCTAAGAGTGAAGGGAAGGGAAATTCTCCACCATCCTCAGGGTCCACGGATTTTACATGCACGTATCCCCAAGTGTACATAGTGGGTTTCAATGGGTCGGGTATCGAACCCCAAATCTTCCAGTTAGGAAGTCCGACATCCTAAGCACTAGGCTGCCACAGCCCATTCTAAATATGTAATAACATTTAATAGAAATTATGAGTCATAAATGGAAATGAAATTAGTTACATTGGTACTTTCTTTTCACAACACTACAACTCTTGTATAAGGAAGCTTTTATGTAACAGAGATAATAGCTTAATTTTTTTTTTCAAATTAACATTTCAAAGATAAATATTATCAAATATTTATTAATTACAACTAATTAATATTTATATTTATTCATTACTAATATTGCATTAACTATAAATCGATTAGATTAGACCCCTTTAGCTTTAGGACAATTTAAGACACTTTCGTATAGTTTTGGACGGTGAAAACCACATGTCCCGTCCGAAACTGGTTTTGCGTTCAAAACCCCAACCCTGGATTCAAAGTTTTGCTTTTTAATTTATTAATTAATTATTTTTTATGATGATGGTAAACTAGTGACTTGATATTTAGGAAAGAAAAATGGAAGGAATGGCTCTCAATTCATTTTTTTCTTTTTTATTTTGAACTGCTCAATAGATTTATTCACTAATAGCGAATGAATTTAAGTAGAACAAAATTTTTGCTCTTCTGTAATTTTTTCTTTTTTTGCTGAGACATGACAGTGAGAATATCTCTATGTAATTTACGAAAACCTATAGTGCATACATAATCACAATCACTATACCAGGATATATATATATATATATATATACTATAAACGCATCTTGAAGTATCGAAGTTGGGAACCGATCCACAACTAGAAAATTTATTAGAATATGTTAAAAGAACTACTAGAAGTTTTGGGAACCTTGGTACATAAATTCAAAATAATAGTTTAATATATATATATATATATATATTAGCAAATTTAAAAGGTAAAATATTTAAAAATAACTGCAAATTAAAATAAAACACAATATAACAAATGGAACAAAAAACAAACAAATTTAGATCAAAACAAAAAATATGTAAATTAATAAGAAGAAATGAATGAAATCCGATATGTACTCGTATATTATTCCTTATTTTTTACATCAACGACCAGATTTTTTCCAAATTGAAGATATAAAGTAAAAGAACAGAGATAGTTTAAATATACGTTAAACAATAAACAAAATTTTAAAAAAACGGCCAATTTATTAAACTTATGCATTAAAAAATTAGATGAACAGCATAATCAATGGAAAAATATATGAGAATATGTTGAATAAATCTATAATAAAACTGATGTTTGAAAAATATAATTTTTACAGCAAAGATTTTTTAACTTTCTTTTTTTTTTCAAATGTATTTCTTATCTATGCTCGGGAGGCTCCAAATCTTCAATGAGCTTTTCATTTATGTATTCATCACAGGAATTTAGAATCGGTCATTTTAATTTATAAAAACTGGCAATTCTTCCCAAAATTCGGCTCTCTTCTTGATCGCAGATAGCTAAAAGTACATTTCGGCCTCGGAACTGAAATACAGGGACCTCTTTCCGAAGTGGTAACTTTTAGTCGATTCCAGGAGCAATTACCGGAGGCAGCGCGTCATGAGTCACGTGAGCCCTTTATTCCGAGAGTGGTCAGTCGATTCCGGGAGCAAGTTACCGGAGGCAGACCGATTCCTATGGCCTCTTGGTAAGCCAGAGTTCGGAAAGATGACGTCATGAATCACGTGAGCGCTTCAATTCCGAGAGTGAATGGCTTTCCGAACCCTTCGTGGTAGAGCATTTTGGCTCTTTCGGATTTCGGGATTCCGAAATTGGGGTCCCATACTGTATATGCTTGGCGATCAACCGCGATCGCAACTTGGTGTGATCAAGAGTCACCCTCAAATTCGGCTAACCTTAGCATATTATTGAGTTTTTTCAAATGAATTTCATTTTCCACTAATTAAATTCTATTGTTCTAAACATTCAGCATTTTACATTGATTAAAAATGGTGCTTTTCGAAAAACACCATTTTTTCCTATAGCGCATTTAAACAGAAAGTGATAGCATTCAAAATTCCAATCTCTAAAAGCTCGCCAAGTTTCTTCCAAACACAATGTTTGGGTAGCAGCCCCGAAACTTCAATTTTTGAGAGGGAGGGAGGTTCTCAGTTTGGGCTTAGTGAAAGACCTAATTTTACGGGGTAATAAAGTTTTTTAAAATATATAAAACTTAAAATATATAAATTTTAAAAATATATTTATATTTTAACAATGTATTTTTTTCCTTTTATTTTTGGCAAGTGAGTTAGCAGAAGACGAAGGAAAACTGGTGAAGTGCTATGTTTTATGTCCGAAACAGCTCTGATAATCAAGGTTTTACTGTAATCAAAACAGACCTTTCCATAAAAAAATTTTGACCTAGCAAATCATTCTTTTTCATAGAATTATTTATTAAATAAGCAACAAATAATGTAAAATTTGTATTGCTATCTGCTTGAATTTTCACAGAATTAGCTGATTTTTCACAAAAACTCTTAAAATTCACATTGCTTTTATTGGTTTGGTTCTTAATAAAGTAGACTTTTATTTAAATGACATAGATGTGCACAAAAAGTTTGCAGCTAAAATAGCGTATGGCATTATGATATTACCATTTTTGTTGAAGGAGCCTATGCATTCCTTTTTTGAATTAGTAAGTGTTGAATTTTATTTTTATTGAAAACCCTAACATTATTTTTAATATTTATTTAGTATTTTTAAAAATTTTCCAGCTATGAAAAAGTTGTGCGCAAAAGAAAAATAATTATTTTTAATTTTTCAATCAGCAGCAGCTACCATTTTTCTAAAAGAAATTAACTAAATGCTAATATAAAGTGTAAATGCTAATACAGGGGTCGACTAAACATTTTTAACAAATTAATGTTTTTGTAAATTTTAAAAAGATATTTGTAAAAATTAAATAATTTTGCGACAGTTTAAATTTTGAGCTAATGGTGATAAAAAATTCTATTTCCCGCATATAAGCGGAAAATATTAGAATTTTAGATAATTATTATTATTTATTTGAAATTTAATAAATTGAAAAAATATTATTTAATTATTTAAGTTATTAATTGTATTAGAATCATTGAAAAGTGCGATTAAGTGGCTCCTAATTTTGTGAAGGGTCTGTTTTGATTATTTTTTATATTATCAAAATTTTTTCGGGATTAGAAAGGGGGGGGGGTTGATAATAAGCTGTAGGTGTTCTATACACAGTAAATAAAACTTGTTAAAGTAAAACTAAACATAATTCTCATTGTACTTACAGCAGAAAATATCTAAATATTTTAACATTTTTTATATGCACATGTAACATTATGTATTTTATTTATTTATACCTCATCAATCACCACCGTACCTACCCTGACGAGGGTTTAACCGGATGTGGTGATTGAGAGGAAAGAACAGAAAAATAACAGAAAAGAAACTGGGTGTCACAGATCATGTGATGTTACTTATACAAATTTTGGAAAAATAGAAAATAGAGTACAAACTTTTAAAAAAAAAACCACACACAGTAAATAGCAAACAGCAACAATAATAATAAAAAAATGACATAAATATGATGAGCAATTAAATAAGAAAGATTTCAGAGCTGCGAATGAAAGTCCTATTGAAATTATTACGAAGGGAGCTGAAAGTCATCTCCATGAGTGTTTAGGAGGAACATACTGCATGCAAGTTCTTTCGAGTTACTGGATGAGATAAAATATGGATGATGTTTTGAGAGAAAGTGCTATTGGAATCATATCTGCAATGGAAGGAACTGGTCAAAGGACACTTGAAAATGTAGTGATCTGGCGTACCCGGTTGACTGCAAACACATACTGGAGAATTGATTATATTAAAGCGATGTAAATATGAAGGAAAAGGACCGTGTGCACTGAGAAATTGTACTTCCGATGGATGTTTGCAGCGCGGCTTCAGTTTTACTTTTCGCAGGACATCGTGAACCCTGCGACCAGTTTCAGCGGTGTCCCATATCTGTTGCCAGTTGTTGAGAAGATCTGTCCAAAGTAGATATTTGATATGACAAATATTATCATATAATTTAATAATAATGAGTTATTATTAAATTATATGATAATATTTGTAACATATATGTTAATAACAAATCGGTTAACATAATATTTTTAAAATATAATATATAAATAGATAAACAAATATACGTATTAGAAATCGAAGTCTATTTCTTCAGAAGATTGGTCATTGAAACAGCTTTGATCACTATCGGAGTCTTTGTCATTTTCAAAGACTGTGCCTCTGAAAGATTCAGCGGGAAGGAGAAGTGCTAATGTTTCCTTTAAATATGGTTCAGATTTTTTTTAGGCATACGTCTCATTGATGATAAAAAAGGGTCGGAACTCAAAAGTAACCTATTTAGAATGTCCATATTACAGGACTGTCTAGATTGCAAAATTCCTGCGATATTGTTTGAAATGTTTATTCCGAGATTCTGCAGCTTCTTCAGAAAGCTGTCCAATCGGAAGCAGTGCGTTTTCAATAACTTCAGTACCGTGTTTTAGAATTTTATGGACAGTTGGTGTCATGGGGTGCCATGAATATAATTCTACATACAATTTCGCTGTGTCCATCGCGTACTTAGAGAACGCGTCGGCATTAATTTTATGCCCGCTTGAAATTGCTTCTAAGATAACCTTAAAGCGAAAGATTAAATTAAAATCTACTCCTGTAATAACTGCTGCGAGATGTGGATCAGCGAAAAATCTTCGGCTTGTGTTACCATCATTGGTATTTCCATATCCCGCTTTCGGTACGTCCATAATTAATCCCATTTTTGATCTAAAATCGTCTTGAATTTTTCTCTTCTTGTTTTTCACAAGATCCTTCTCCTCTTTGGACTGTAAACGCCATTTTTTAATGGGCAATTTATAAGCTAAATGCAAAATACTTTCAAATATTCTTATTCGTCCATGAAGTATGGACAGTCCAAATTTTAGAGTTCCCTCTCTTATCTCGTTAGTTAAGTCCAATTTGTTGAAGTCTTTTGAAGTAGCTCCACAAATAAAGCAACGCAATGATGATTTTGTTTCAGATGCAGCATTGCAAGCTTTGCCGTCAATCATTGTCAATAACATGGTATGCTTTGTAACATATAAAATATCATTTAAAGATACTTTTGTAGCTTCTAGCGTATTGCTTGCATGTTCAATATACGTGATTTCATCATTGGTAATATTAACAGACTCCTTTACAAACCTAATTCGTATGGGACGGCAGAATCTAGGTGAAGAAGACGTTGGATTTTGCCAAACAATTTTTTTGTTTGACTGAACAATCAATTGGAGAGGTACGAATGAACTCTGAAATATATTTGCATCTGAGTCGGCATCATTTTTGAACTTTTGCTTATATTCTCTTTGTTGAGAGCCGTCACATCCCCCCATTCAAAAAATTTTGAATGATAGGAAAATGAAAATGTTGTCATTTACAGAAATACATTGATCTGCATCTGAACGCAATTCTTTCCGAATAGCAGTTAGTAGCAGCTATAAATCACAAAAATTTTAACTACACATCTTAATCTTTTAATTCGTGCAAAAGACATGATGTGGTTTCACCGACAAATGTAACTTATTCTTTATAGAAAATTGAAATTAACATAAAAAAATTCTAAAAATATATGGCGCATTTCATGTAGCCCTATCATATCTTTTAAATAAATAAATATAAACAAAATTATGTGAAATATAAACATTTTTACCTGACCTTTGTCAAACAGTAGTTCTATGATGTAAGTTAAAGTTTTTAATAAAAAAAATTAAATTCAAAAGAGTAGCCTCAAAATCTAAGTTGAAAGTACAAATGTTCAAATTACTGCGACTGGCAACTTTTAACCTGCCTAGCACTCGTTAGATTGCACAGCGAAAAAATTATAACTCTTTCTTAAACCCTCAACTATTTACCTTTTAAAATACTTACATCTTTATCATCTGAATTGCATTTTGAAAAATCGACTTTTGGCCAGCTAAATTGGAAAAATTCCCCACTGTGCGACGTCGGGCCGGGTATCGTCGGATTCGGGATTTTCCGGGGAAGCCATATCGCCCGGTCTCATCCGTGTCCGGCTTCAATTAGCGGAGATATTAGTTAAAGACGCAATTTTTTGCAAGTTTTATTTTATTTTTGCACTGTTGCATCGTTCCAATAATACAGATGACGTTTGAATTAAAATGAATGCAGTTGTTGCCAGTTTTGTAACAAATCAACAATACTAATAATCAATGTTTCTCTAGCATTTTTAATGAGGCTTCGCTGTATTTGCAATAATAAATTTATTCCTTCTTTCTTTTTATTTTATTTATCGTCTGCTATCTAATAAAAACTATTTTTCGTATTTTAACAGGGACATTTAAATTAATTGTCCTTATTCTAATGCGAATTTTTTGAATTTCTCTATTATTAATATCGGTCTGGGTCTGTATGTCTTTATGGATAGATAATAAAGTGTTTCAATGCCGTGCTGTATTCAAGCTCGCGCAGCGCTGAGCGAACAACGGTTTATTAACGAAAATCGAACTCCAAAAGAAAACTACTTTTTGTTAACATTGTACTTAATTAATCTATGATTTTTATCGACTGTTGCTCTTATTTAGGCTCGCGCGAAGGCCATTGCTTATTAATATCGGTCCGGGTGTGTATGTCTGTGTATGGATAGATAATAAAGAATTTCAATGCCGTGTTGTATTTAAGCTCGCGCAGCGCCGGGCGACGCATGGAAACGACGCAATATCTGAGATGGCCCGTGCAACGCCGGGCGGCACGCCTACTCCATAATTATTCTTCTATTGGAATGAATAAGTATGGTTGTTCAAAAAAATAATAAATTATCCTTGCAAAATAAGTAATTAATACTAATATAGACCTATCAACTTAGATCTAGTAATGTTTAGACTGAAATGAACCTTCTGAATTTCTAAAGAATATCAGTGACCAATAATTCTCCTAGTGACTAAGAATTACCCCGGCAAACTGGGGGATAAATGGATATACCTATATAACCAATGTATTGAAAAATGGACAAAATATATGCACTGGCATAGTTTCATGGAGTCGAAAGTTTAGACTATTTGCAGTATAAAACAGTATCAACAAGATTTTTTTCATTTTAAATAAGACACTGGCATGGATCTTTAAAAATAGTACGATGCTTTGAGACTCTTTTTCAAGATGTTTTTGTAGTAGTAAGTAAAACATTTTTTTTCCCAAACTTGCAACAAATTTTTGTACTTTTTACGTCCTGCATAAGAAAATAGAATGTTTAAGGAGTGTTTGCCATATTTCAGTTGTTTTGTTATAGCAGTTTATAAAACTAAAAAATGCGTGACCATTAATTACCCCGAAAAAAGAGTTACCAGGAATTACCCCTTATGACCCTATATTTCAAAAGTCAGAAGGGCAGATGTCCTCTACAGCTTCCAAATGGCAGCAAGCTTAACTTGAATAGACACGTATCGTCTCTTTTAAATTAACTTTTATTTTGTTATACATTTTAGGTCTTTCCGGATGATGACACTCCCAATTTGGGCTCCGTTTATCCTGTCATCTGTGGCGATGTTGCTTTTGATGTATTCTTTCACATAGTCATTGAAGGCCATATTGTAACCAGAACAAAGACTTTTCTCTCAGCAGTAAGGTTATTAATGTTGTACTATTACACACTTAATATTTCTTATTATAAAGATATTGTCAACAGTTTAAAATTCATTCAACATGTTTTGAACAATTATGAAGAAAATTTGCTACTCTTACTTAAAAGCTACTCTTACTTAAAAAATGTAAATAATTAAAAATTTAGCAATCTTTCAGTATGTTTACTTGTTAAAGCTGTAAGAATACTTTTCAGGTTCCTATTGCATATTTATCCCATGTTAAAAATGCTCACAGTCATGTTTTGAAGTTTCAGTTTGTATGTGGATTCAATGAATGTCCGGTTCTCAGTAGAAATTTTCATGCTTTTAAAAAACACATTTTTCAAAATGAAGAGTTGTGTACCAAACCCACTAAATTTTCTTGTACAACTTGTGATTTTCAAGTTCAAATTTGCTTTTGTCAAGATATGTGTCTTAAGCAATGCATGTCAGAAATTGGCATGATATTCCAAAAGCAACTTAAAAAAAGAGAATCAGACAATTTGAAGAAATTATATCGAATCTTCATCTTCACTGCAAAAAGTTACGCACAAAGAGCAATTTACAGATCAATGTCCAACATTTTCAAGAATTACTCAAAATCTTACTCTTCGCAGCACGTAAAATGTGCCTGTCACACCTAAATCGGTTCACAAATGAATATCCTATATTTTCAAGAATAACATAAAATTTTCATGTTCGCTTCACAGAAAATCTACGATACTCTGAAATAAATTTACAAATAAATGTCGCACATTTTCAAGAATTACATAAAATCTGCTTCTGCATAGCATGGAAGAGTAATATAAATAATCACAAGGCATTTCGCAAATAAATCTTCTCCATATTTATGAATTACAGAAAGTATTTTTCAGCACAATTCCAGAAGTACAAGCTCTCTGCTAATCTTAGAATTAAATGGGCTAATGATGATGAGTAATTCAGATTTTGCAGATGATATGTACTGGTGGTTTGTGTGAAGCCCAATCAATAAATCCATTCCACATTAAGTCTACCTTAACTAAAATAATATAAATTAATTTCTCTGATTTTATTTCAAAAACAAAGTACATGCTTATGTTTAACACTACTAATAGACTTATTTTTTTAAATTTGCGTATCACAATTTGCACTTTTTGTTCAGTTATGAATAAGTTTTATATTTGTCAGAAGCGACTTAAAAGTTCGCCTTCAGCGGTTTGCCTGAGCTAAAAAGCAAACAGCGCCGTAGGCGCCGTTCTAACTCTTTGCACAGGCAACGCCGTTGCGGGCACCGCTAGTATACTTATATAATACAAAGTTATTAATTTATTTTTATTATTACTATCACTATTTTGAGTTACTATATTTCATTTCTTCTCTTCAAATTGATTTTTAAAATTCCTTTTTATATCTCCATCTTTAAAACAATTGTATTGATTCTGTGATGTCTTAATGTATAAAAGGATTCCGTGGGCAAAAGAGACGAATATAGTAATTCAAAAAAGGGAAAAAAAGTACATATATATGATTGTTATTTTCAAATTGGTATTTTAATTGTACCAATTAATACGGAAAATATGTTCTATACCCACTCAGCAAAGTCGGACCGAAGGACGTTCTGTAATGGTCTCCGTGTAACGTCCCGAGGGCGGTTGCATGTGACGTCCTCCTGACGTTTTTTTTCTAAATTTGCAGTAAAAAATTAAGAAATAAACGAGTCAAAATATGACAGAATTGCTGAAAGCAAATGAAAAACACATTTTTTGCTTTTAGATAGCTTTCTTTTCAATTAAAATCTCATTTTTGCCATTGGTCAGATATTCGTCAGCAGCCTCGGTCTCCACGACGTCATCAAGTTTCGCTTAAAAGACGCTACTTGCAGCCTTTTTACGCATGAAAAAGGATATTTCCGCCTAAAGATATATTCCCTAGAATAAAGGTAAAAAAGAGATTGTTGATCGATTTAAAACCTAATTCCTATTTTTTAAACACTAATATTAGTTAATGTAATATTAGTTAATGCGGTAGCAATAAAAAATAAATCATCGATGATTTTGTTTGCATTTCGATTTCGTGATATTCATCCGCCATGGTCACATGGTCAACTTTTTAGCTCCGCTTTGCCTTGCTTATGCGTTAGGCGTATGGTGTAAGGTAAGTTTATTATTTTTCTTTTACATCATGCGTAGAAATGTTTGATTAATCTTACATGTTTCTTATTTGTATTCTACATACAAGTTTTTAAGATGCCCATTAAAGTATTAGCTTCAGAGCTGAAACGTATAACTTATTTTTAGCAAATTCTTCACATGCGTGCGATGGATGCTTATTTGCGATATTTGTATAATAATCGTTTCGTGGTGCTTTTGTTTTAAATGTTATTATCTTCTGTGAATCTAAAAAAAGTAATACACGCGTAGAAGAAATTTATTATGTAAGTTTATATTTATACTTCCTTGTACGAAAGTTTTTCGGTAATTTGTTCCTTTTGTGTGTAAATAATGAATCCACGTGTGACTGTTGTGTACGATTATTAAGTGTAAACCAGTGGCGTACGCAAGGGGGGAGGTTTAGGGATTTAACCCCCCCAACTTGAGGCCTAAATAATAGTGCTTTATTACGTACTCAAATTTTTTTTAGTAGTTTCAGAAAATTATGACCCCCCCCCCCCTTGAAAAAGTTCTGCGTACGCCACTGGAAAGTACCATACTCTGTCCATCATAGTGGGCCTTTGCTGTTAACAGTAAGCAGTATTCATAAAAAAGCACATAATATAATTTTGCTAGAAAAACCAATGTTTGTACACCACATGTTCCATTTATCTTACTATGCATAATATAACAGTTATAATAGTTGCCCCCCTTAAAAAAATTCTGCGTATGCCACTGGTGTAAACTGTTTACTTGGCGTTTCTCGAGTGTAATTCATCAATGCTACATTTAACGGTATTTAAAAGTTTGTTTTCCTGTTGAAATAAAGTGAAGCGTTTATTGCTAAATACAAATGGATGTGTCGTTAAACAAAATATCTTTTGCATTAATGGTCTCATAGTTTTTGCGAAGAAACACTTATGGTATAAAAGCTATATTTTTGAATAAAATAAAACAATACTGCAATAAATAGCAAAATTAAGCATTCCATTTCTGATCTTCAGTAAAATGCATTTAAAAAAATCCCCGCTTTATTTTTTAAATGCAAAATTTTTTGAATAAAGGTTTGCTGCTGATGTCAAACGAATAATTTTTTATTCTTATGCAAGTCATATTTTTCTTACAATATTTTTATTTTTACAAATTGAAATTTTATTATGAATAAATTTTTGTTCATTATTCTGTTTAAATTTTTCAAGAAGTTCCATTATCATTTCATTTGTTGTATATTGCAGGGTATTGAACCAAAGCTATAGGTACTATATAGTATACATTGATATATGTTATCATGGTTGATGTAATCAATCTTTTAATATTACCTAAATCAACTCGTCTCATTAGTTTGTACATATATACACGATATGAAATAATTTATTTCATTAATTATAATTTATGTAGACTGTGTGTGTGTTCAAAATTTTGTTTATTGGTAGCAATTTACAAAAATTATTTTGCTTAAATGTGAAAAATTTTATATATTTAAACGGGTTGCAAATTGTTTTCTGAAATCTGTTCCGAGAAGTTTCATGCCGTCACATGAGAGAAGCACTTCTTATATATCCAAATGTGCAGTAAGAAATGAATGCCAGTTTCAGAAGCAGTATTATTATTATGAACATTATATGAATGTCTTGCTTGCTAAAAACGCAGATAAGCAACAATTGATACAATTTCCTATTCTTACTACACTTTCTCATTATTATTTTTATTTTCAATCCCCATAGGTATATTTATTTTATTTCTGTAACATGTAAGTTAAGATTGTGTGCTGATATCAATATTAATTGACAACATTGTATCCGCAAGAGTATATACAGTGAAATCTCCCTATATTTATCTAAGCCAATATTTCCGAAAGTGTAGTACGCATATCCTCCCCCCCCTCCCCAGTGGTACGCAAAGAGCTTAGAGGGAGGAATATGCGGTGCACTGGGCTCAGAACATCGGTTAAACATCTGTTTTAAACTAAACTTATTGTTTAATGCAAAGAAACTCAATTGTTTTACTTAAAGAGCACGCAACTTTGACAAAATTAATTTTGTAGCAAAAGATAGTTGGTAATGGAGTTGTTGATTCCTTTCCCTCAGTGTAGTTGCAGTGGGACGGCGTCCCTCTACCATTTTATTTTAACACAAGCGTCCCCCCCACTTGTTTTGAATTTTAGCATAAGCGTTCCCCCACTTTTTGATGCTAGTATGTGTAAGCATCCCCCACCATTTTTTCCAGGACTACACCACTGCTTTCCCTCCCTGCTGATTATACAGTGGAACCCCGCTATTCGTCTGCCTCTCTACTCGTACAACTTGTTCAAGTAAAACTCAACTCGTTATGCGTATGCTTGTTCTGCGATACGAATGGCGCCAGGGACTAGGGCTGCTAATTTGGCTAATTTTTAAGAAAAAAATCCAAAAATTATGCTGTTTTTGAACTCGTCTGGAAATAATTTGTTTGGCTGGCAAAGAAGAGTTGGAATTAGTTTCAGGTGAATTCTTTAAAAATCAGCACAATCTGTGTAACTTTAATATCATTCTGGTTTTAAATTCAGCATGAGTATCTAACAAAGAAGTCTTGTTTCAATTATATATTAGAATGATATTTTTATGACCATACATAATACTTCTCATTAATTACTTATTGCAGTAAATGTTATGCGCTATTCATTTTACTTATTTTATTATGAAATACTTTTTTTTTTATATTATGTTTGTGAGTTGTGCACTAAAAATGAAAAAAATGCATTTTGACTATAATAAAACTATTTATATATATGTATGTATGTATAAATATTTACTTTTTTTTCTTGAGGGGTATTCAGCATTACAAAAATAATACAGTTACACGATGTTGAAAGTTGGGGAAATACTGATCTTAGCTATTAAACTATTGTCTCTTTAAAAAATACTGTTATTAATGAGAATAAAACAGACAGCTCATTGCTCAAAAAGAAAGGTATGAGCAATAAGATAAAGCATGATTTATCAATCAAATGAAAATTTGTACTTCGAGAAATTATTAACGTATCAAAAACTAATTTTTTCTAGTATTAATCTTTTATCATTTATTATATTCCCTCGGGTATTGTTACAGTAGAGCGCTGATTATCCGAACACGTCGCGACAGACCCTATTTTATTTATTTATTTATACCTCATCAATCACCACCGTACCTACCCTGACGAGGGTTTAACCGGATGTGGTGATTGAGAGGAAAGAACAGAAAAATAACAGAAAAGAAACTGGGTGTCACAGATCATGTGATGTTACTTATACAAATTTTGAAAAAATAGAAAATAGAGTACAAACTTTAAAAAAAAAAACCACACACAGTAAATAGCAAACAGCAACAATAATAATAAAAAAATGACATAAATATGATGAGCAATTAAATAAGAAAGATTTCAGAGCTGCGAATGAAAGTCCTATTGAAATTATTACGAAGGGAGCTGAAAGTCATCTCCATGAGTGTTTAGGAGGAACATAACTGCATGCAAGTTCTTTCGAGTTACTGGATGAGATAAAATATGGATGATGTTTTGAGAAAAAGTGCTATTGGAATCATATCTGCAATGGAAGGAACTGGTCAAAGGACACTTGAAAATGTAATGATCTGGCGTACCCGGTTGACTGCAAACACATACTGGAGAATTGATTATATTAAAGCGATGTAAATATGAAGGAAAAGGACCGTGTGCACTGAGAAATTGTACTTCCGATGGATGTTTGCAGCGCGGCTTCAGTTTTACTTTTCGCAGGATATCGTGAACCCTGCGACCAGTTTCAGCGGTGTCCCATATCTGTTGCCAGTTGTTGAGAAGATCTGTCCAAAGTTGCGACAGACCCTAGTTCGGATAAGCAAAAGTTCGGATAATTGGACAGACAATTTAAGGGATATTGTGACAATAGAAAAACCTTCACACTTCAAGGCTATACAGGGCTATTGCGGTGTAGAAAGAACTACAATGAAATGGTCACTGCGAATGGGAGGTGATATGAACAGGAATTTTGTGCTCTGATTTTGATTATACCCCCTTTCACCAAGCCTTTTATTCTCTTGTTACTGCTCCCAACGAAACACTTATCTGGGATTCGATTTCACATAATAAATCTGAACAGGGGGAAGGGGGATTGAAAAATATAGGGTGTTTGGATAATTAGGAGTTCGGTTTGGAATTTTTTCTTCCTTAGGTGGGGGAGAAATAGGCTGTTCGGATAATTAGAAGTTCGGATATAGAAAAATAAGTTGTTCGGATAATTGGAGTTTGGATAATCGGCGCTCTGCTGTATATAGATTCTATTTCATTCAAGTGTGACCACATTAACTGATGTCCACTGTAGTTCTTTTCTTAAATTTGTTATTTGTGTGTGTTCATATGCAATATTCCAATATTTTAAGAATGTATATGTATTTTTTTACTTTTTGTTAAGGAAGAAAATGTAAAACATAAACGAGGGAGCCGAATGGTACACACTTAACTGTACAACTGTGAAAAAGGTAAGTTTTCTTTATGTATAAAATTTTATATTTTTTCCCCCAAATGTAAATATTTATGTAGTCAAAGGCAAATTAAGACTTCAGGTTTTGCCTGTCATTTCAAAAGATTCCAGAAGGTGTGGGGCAAAGGGTATAACCTCAATAGATATTGCGAACACACATAAAAATGCATTATATTTCTCAAGTTGGGGGGACAATTGCCCTTCTGCACTGCATTGGCATCACTATCTGGTGCAGTTTACCCCAGGTCCCTTTCGGGATTCACTCAAAATGCATTAAAAACTTATTAGCTTTTAATGCTTGTATATCAATTGTGCAATTTTTTTGTATTGTGTTTTCAAGTACAGTACATGAAATCTATTAGTACGTTCATCGAATTTCTGCTTAAAAAAACAATTTTGCATTTATTTTTGTGATTACAATTATCATTCGGAATAAACTGCATGCTTTCCAATGGAGTTGAAATACCAAAAATCAGCGTCTCGCACTTGCATGATTTCTTTTCTGTTGATTTGTGGAGCCTTTTCCCTTTTGTACCAAACTTTTCTTTTCTTTCGTTTGAAGCGGGTAAAGGGATACAAAATATCCAGCATAACGTAATCTATATTAAATTAAAAACCTACGCTTAAGATCAATCAAAACTTCTAGCTGTACTGCAATATCAGTTCGAAAAGATTAATTTGATTGTAATACTCTTATAAATGTGCGCAGTGTCGGATCTGGGGGGGGGGCAGGCAGAGTGCCCTGCCCCGAGCCGGACTTCTGGGAGAGGGCAAATTCAACTGTGATGCACAAAAGAAAAAAAAAGAAGTTAAAATTTAAAAATATTTAATTAAGAAAATTTAACTTTTGGAGAGAGAGAATTACAATCCTAGTTTGACTCTCCGATCTGGTCCTTGATCGGCTATTTTGCTAACCATTAAAACCAATTAATAGAATTATTTATATGTAAAAATTCTCGGAAACTAAAATTGAAGTATACTGAATATATTATCTGAATATACTGCGCAATTGATGAGTCGGCTGGATCCTGTGGTTATCATGTGATCCTTGAAAATTTTCCCTTTAGGGGGGGGGGGATTTTACAATGTCAAAATTTTAATTTAAAAAAGTCAAAGTTTCCCCCCTGGTGATAGTGAAATATAAATTATGCTATGCTCAAACAATACAATAGTTTTTCTTTTACAAATTTTCAAAGTAGCTATCATTTTGGGAAGGTGGGAGGGGGGGGGGGGCGCTTGTAAGTGCCATTTGAGAAGGCAGACTCCTGACTGGCTCTTTTAAAAAATGGCTCTCTCCTTCAATTAAAAAAAAATTGCTAATTTTGTTCTATATTTTTATTAGTAAAAGAGTTTAAATTTTAAAAAGTTTTTGTTTGCTTTTTTCCCCCTAATATTTTTGCAGTTCCAAATGCGTCTCTTAAAGCCTCAAAATTCACCAGTTTGCATATCGTTTTCAAAATTTTCCCAGGAGAGAAAAACCTGGAACACCTTCAAGTGTCAGAATTTCATATCTCCAGTTCAGTTGTCTTTCATATAACTCTACCTTCCTAATGTTGAGCTGAAAGGCCCATGCCATGGGAAAATTAACGAAAGTTTCATATGTTTATAACTGGACCCCAAGTGAAAAATGCTTAAAAATGGCCAGCAACTAAAAGTGATGTGAAATATGAACAATAATTCAATGGGGGGGGGTTCACATTTCTAAGTTTTACCCTGCCACGGAAAACTTCAAGATCCGGTATTGTGTGTGTGCGCATTGGCAAATGTAAAAATCATTAAACAGCATATCATTGATATTCTCACTAAACTATATTAGTGACAACATTATATTTAAATGTAGTTAAGGAGGAGTTCTTTCCCTCACTGTTAAAAATTGTGTAAACTACATGCTTATAAACCAGCATTAGGGGCTTTTCAAAAAAAATTTCCAGCAAGATTGTCCACAACTTGCTGCACTGGGTGACACTCGTGGAATATCACTGCCCCTTGACCCCCTAAATGATGTCTTTGTTACATGTTGAAATGGATGTACGAGGTGTATAATAGTGAAATCTTGCTTAAATTATATCCTAAATGTTGTAAAACTTGGTAGTGTTAAGTAATAGAAATAAAATTTCACGTTAAATTAAAGCACAAATGAGCATTAAAACGCAGACATATGTTTCGGGATCGCTTGGAATCCCTTTTTCAATGCGACAGGGAGCTTCTAGATGCAAAACATCCAAATGAAGCAGACAGAACAACAAAAACAAAGCTTATATAGCCTAAGAATTAACTGTAAACCAATGAGAATAAAGGCAGTGTGAAGTGGAAGTAGAAGTAGTATTAAAGGCACCAATAAGAGAGCAACAAACGAATGTAGTTGGAAGTACAGAAAGTAAAAAGGAATATCAATAAAAACAAAGAAAAAGACAACAGCGTGCATAAAAATGTGAAAATACATGAAAATTGCAAAAAAATAAAATAAAATACAAAGAATAAAATGGAAATAAAATAAGTACAGAAAATACCAAAACAAAAAGCAAAACAAAGTACACATGCAAAAGAGGGGGAGGGGGGGGGAGAGAGAGGAAAAAAAAAAAAAAAAAGGGAAAACTAACAAGAAAACCAAGAAAGAACAACAAATTAAAGGAACTTATGCCAGACCTGTGAAAAATAAGGAGTTGAGGAAGAATCATTAGCCAAATTAGAACTATTCCTGTTAATATGATAAGCTTCCCAAAAGTCAAGTTCTAAAGGGGAAGAACATTTTTGAATAATTTTCCCAGAATTGAAATCAAAAGAGTGGTTGGAATTCCAACAATGTTGAGCAATGCTAGACTTATTCAGCTCTTGCTTTCGTACATAACCTTTATGCTCATTTAACCGGATTTTCAGAGCACGTTTTGTCTGTCCAATGTAAGAAAGGCCGCAACGGCAACTAATTTGGTAAATACCCCAAGTATTAAGTTGATCAACAGGATCTTTAAGAGAAGAGAAGGAAAGTTTGTTGCTAGGAGCAAAAACAACTTGAAATTGGAACCTTTTTAGGATTTTAGCAATACGAAAACTTACAGAATGAAAGAATGGTAACACAACCAAATCCTTTCTAGAAACCACATGATTGGGACCAGAAGGTTTTTTAGAAAGTTTGTTATGAATAGAATAAATTAAAGAGTGAGAAAATCCTCTATCAACAGCTACAGCTTTCAGATAGTTGAGTTCAATCTTGAGAAGCTCAGGAGAAGAGCAAATATTAATAGCACGATGGACAAGAGCATTAAAAGCCGAATATTTTTGGTTGGGAGGATGAGACGATAGTCTGTGAGGAGGTAAAGAAACAGCGAAAGGTTTACGATAGACAGAAGTTGTGAAACCAGACTCACTCCTAGAAATCAAAACATCAAGAAACGCGAGGCTACTATTAAGTTCTTTCTCACAAGAAAACTGGATATTAGAATCAATGGAGTTCATAATCGAAAGAGCATCATCAATACCTAACAAGTTACTGTCCGTTAGGACAAAACAATCATCCACATAACGAACATAAAATTGAAATTGCAATTTTTGGAATAGTTTTTCCTCAAAATAATGCATATAGAAATCACTTAAAATAGGACTAAGAGGACTTCCCATGGCTAGGCCATCTACCATAGCATAGAATTTACCATTAAATACAAAAGTGCTCTGTTGCAAGCACACACGAGTAAGAAAAACTAATTCCTCGACTTCCACAGAAGTAAAATGGAATTCAGAAAGCCTTTTCCTGAGGCAAGTCAAAGCGCCATCAACAGGAACATTAGTAAACAAAGAATTAACATCAAAAGAGGCCATAACCGAATTATTCGGAACGAAGTTATGAAGTTTCTTAACAAAATCGGTGGAATTTTTAACAGTGAAAACATTCCGACTCCTAAGTGGAGAAAACACAGAAACTAAATACTTGGAAAGTTTATATGAAGCAGTGCCAATATTGGAAACAATTGGTCTGAAAGGAATACCTGCCTTGTGTACCTTCGGTAAAGCATAGAAACGCGCACAATTAGCAACAGAAGGAATCACAGACCGTTTAGCAATCAAAGGAATAGAATGAACAGACTTAACAGCAGAAGAAATAGCTTTTAACTCCTTGTCGCTAGGATCTTTATAAATTTCAGAATAAGGACCAGAAGCAATTAAATCATCAGTTTTTTCAACATAAGATGATTTATTAAGAACAACAATCTGACCACCCTTGTCAGCTTTGGTAATGACCAAATCAGAATTTGAAACTAAATTATTGACACAGCGTTTCACAGAATGGGTAAAACCAATATTAGGAACTTTTGAATTGAAATCAACATTGGAAGCAATAAGATGCCGAACTGACTCTTTTTGAGTGGAAGTTAAGGCACTAAATTTGAAAGCTTTTTCAACCGGAGCAATAAGTTCAGAAAAAGAAGGCTTTTTAGCCAAAGCAAAATTGTTATTACATTTCAAAGCATTAATTTCATTACTATTCAAAGAAAATTTCGAAAGATTTACAACCGCATTCCTATTAACAAGAGGCAAATCAGCCGGAACAGGAACATTTGAATCGTTACACAACTTGGTAAATTTCTTATTTAAAGTAATTTTGTGACTGTCAGATGAATGAAGAGCTCTCGCCCATGACATTCTATCAATAGAATCAAAATCGAAATTAGAATTAGATACAGAAAGATGTAAATCATAAAGTTCACGTTCTATGAACGAAAGTTTTTTCCTAGTTTCCTGGATAGAAGCTCTAAGTAAAGCTAATTTAGAACGAAAAATTACCTTATCAACCCTAACAGAACGCGGTAAATTACACTTTAAAGTGATAAACTTAGGAATGACTTTCTTGCGCCTGCAAGCCTGGAGAAACTTTAAATGGTTCAAAAACCGAACCTTTTTAATTCGTAGATTACAAAATCTGTTAACTTGAGACATAACCAGAATCAAAACAAACAAAACATAAGGGGAAAAAACAATAGCTAAACCGTTCAATAAACAAAAAGAAACAGAAAGAACAAATTGCAAAACATACACCACGTAACAATATGCGGAACAAATGTCAGAAAACAAAAAAGCAAAAATAAACACAGTCAAGAAAAGCAATGAGGAAAGAATAAAAATCAAAAACTCACCAAGCAGCGAACAGATGGGAGAACAAAACAAAAGAAAGAAGAACAAATTCAGGCACGTTAAGCCTAACAGATAGTAATGATTAAACTTTGTGCAAAGTAATAGAAATAAAATTTCACGTTAAATTAAAGCACAAATGAGCATTAAAACGCAGACATATGTTTCGGGATCGCTTGGAATCCCTTTTTCAATGCGACAGGGAGCTTCTAGATGCAAAACATCCAAATGAAGCAGACAGAACAACAAAAACAAAGCTTATATAGCCTAAGAATTAACTGTAAACCAATGAGAATAAAGGCAGTGTGAAGTGGAAGTAGAAGTAGCAGGAAGACACCAATAAGAGAGCAGCAAACGAATCCAGATGAAAGTACAGGAAGTAAAAAGGAATATCAATAAAAATAAAGCAAAAAAGACGACAGCATGCATAAAAATTGCAAAAATAATAAAATAAAATACAAAGAATAAAATTGAAATAAAGATTCTTGATTGCTAAACGGTCTGTGATTCCTTCTGTTGCTAATTGTGCGCGTTTCTATGCTTTACCGAAGGTACACAAGGCAGGTATTCCTTTCAGACCAATTGTTTCCAATATTGGCACTGCTTCATATAAACTTTCCAAGTATTTAGTTTCTGTGTTTTCTCCACTTAGGAGTCGGAATGTTTTCACTGTTAAAAATTCCACCGATTTTGTTAAGAAACTTCATAACTTCGTTCCGAATAATTCGGTCATGGCCTCTTTTGATGTTAATTCTTTGTTTACTAATGTTCCTGTTGATGGCGCTTTGACTTGCCTCAGGAAAAGGCTTTCTGAATTCCATTTTACTTTTGTGGAAGTCGAGGAATTAGTTTTTCTTACTCGTGTGTGCTTGCAACAGAGCACTTTTGTATTTAATGGTAAATTCTATGCTATGGTAGATGGCCTAGCCATGGGAAGTCCTCTTAGTCCTATTTTAAGTGATTTCTATATGCATTATTTTGAGGAAAAACTATTCCAAAAATTGCAATTTCAATTTTATGTTCGTTATGTGGATGATTGTTTTGTCCTAACGGACAGTAACTTGTTAGGTATTGATGATGCTCTTTCGATTATGAACTCCATTGATTCTAATATCCAGTTTTCTTGTGAGAAAGAACTTAATAGTAGCCTCGCGTTTCTTGATGTTTTGATTTCTAGGAGTGAGTCTGGTTTCACAACTTCTGTCTATCGTAAACCTTTCGCTGTTTCTTTACCTCCTCACAGACTATCGTCTCATCCTCCCAACCAAAAATATTCGGCTTTTAATGCTCTTGTCCATCGTGCTATTAATATTTGCTCTTCTCCTGAGCTTCTCAAGATTGAACTCAACTATCTGAAAGCTGTAGCTGTTGATAGAGGATTTTCTCACTCTTTAATTGATTCTATTCATAACAAACTTTCTAAAAAACCTTCTGGTCCCAATCATGTGGTTTCTAGAAAGGATTTGGTTGTGTTACCATTCTTTCATTCTGTAAGTTTTCGTATTGCTAAAATCCTAAAAAGGTTCCAATTTCAAGTTGTTTTTGCTCCTAGCAACAAACTTTCCTTCTCTTCTCTTAAAGATCCTGTTGATCAACTTAATACTTGGGGTATTTACCAAATTAGTTGCCGTTGCGGCCTTTCTTACATTGGACAGACAAAACGTGCTCTGAAAATCCGGTTAAATGAGCATAAAGGTTATGTACGAAAGCAAGAGCTGAATAAGTCTAGCATTGCTCAACATTGTTGGAATTCCAACCACTCTTTTGATTTCAATTCTGGGAAAATTATTCAAAAATGTTCTTCCCCTTTAGAACTTGACTTTTGGGAAGCTTATCATATTAACAGGAATAGTTCTAATTTGGTTAATGATTCTTCCTCAACTCCTTATTTTTCACAGGTCTGGCATAAGTTCCTTTAATTTGTTGTTCTTTCTTGGTTTTCTTGTTAGTTTTCCCTTTTTTTTTTTTTTTTCCTCTCTCTCCCCCCCCCCCTCCCCCTCTTTTGCATGTGTACTTTGTTTTGCTTTTTGTTTTGGTATTTTCTGTACTTATTTTATTTCCATTTTATTCTTTGTATTTTATTTTATTTTTTTGCAATTTTCATGTATTTTCACATTTTTATGCACGCTGTTGTCTTTTTCTTTGTTTTTATTGATATTCCTTTTTACTTTCTGTACTTCCAACTACATTCGTTTGTTGCTCTCTTATTGGTGCCTTTAATACTACTTCTACTTCCACTTCACACTGCCTTTATTCTCATTGGTTTACAGTTAATTCTTAGGCTATATAAGCTTTGTTTTTGTTGTTCTGTCTGCTTCATTTGGATGTTTTGCATCTAGAAGCTCCCTGTCGCATTGAAAAAGGGATTCCAAGCGATCCCGAAACATATGTCTGCGTTTTAATGCTCATTTGTGCTTTAATTTAACGTGAAATTTTATTTCTATTACTTTGCACAAAGTTTAATCATTACTATCTGTTAGGCTTAACGTGCCTGAATTTGTTCTTCTTTCTTTTGTTTTGTTCTCCCATCTGTTCGCTGCTTGGTGAGTTTTTGATTTTTATTCTTTCCTCATTGCTTTTCTTGACTGTGTTTATTTTTGCTTTTTTGTTTTCTGACATTTGTTCCGCATATTGTTACGTGGTGTATGTTTTGCAATTTGTTCTTTCTGTTTCTTTTTGTTTATTGAACGGTTTAGCTATTGTTTTTTCCCCTTATGTTTTGTTTGTTTTGATTCTGGTTATGTCTCAAGTTAACAGATTTTGTAATCTACGAATTAAAAAGGTTCGGTTTTTGAACCATTTAAAGTTTCTCCAGGCTTGCAGGCGCAAGAAAGTCATTCCTAAGTTTATCACTTTAAAGTGTAATTTACCGCGTTCTGTTAGGGTTGATAAGGTAATTTTTCGTTCTAAATTAGCTTTACTTAGAGCTTCTATCCAGGAAACTAGGAAAAAACTTTCGTTCATAGAACGTGAACTTTATGATTTACATCTTTCTGTATCTAATTCTAATTTCGATTTTGATTCTATTGATAGAATGTCATGGGCGAGAGCTCTTCATTCATCTGACAGTCACAAAATTACTTTAAATAAGAAATTTACCAAGTTGTGTAACGATTCAAATGTTCCTGTTCCGGCTGATTTGCCTCTTGTTAATAGGAATGCGGTTGTAAATCTTTCGAAATTTTCTTTGAATAGTAATGAAATTAATGCTTTGAAATGTAATAACAATTTTGCTTTGGCTAAAAAGCCTTCTTTTTCTGAACTTATTGCTCCGGTTGAAAAAGCTTTCAAATTTAGTGCCTTAACTTCCACTCAAAAAGAGTCAGTTCGGCATCTTATTGCTTCCAATGTTGATTTCAATTCAAAAGTTCCTAATATTGGTTTTACCCATTCTGTGAAACGCTGTGTCAATAATTTAGTTTCAAATTCTGATTTGGTCATTACCAAAGCTGACAAGGGTGGTCAGATTGTTGTTCTTAATAAATCATCTTATGTTGAAAAAACTGATGATTTAATTGCTTCTGGTCCTTATTCTGAAATTTATAAAGATCCTAGCGACAAGGAGTTAAAAGCTATTTCTTCTGCTGTTAAGTCTGTTCATTCTATTCCTTTGATTGCTAAACGGTCTGTGATTCCTTCTGTTGCTAATTGTGCGCGTTTCTATGCTTTACCGAAGGTACACAAGGCAGGTATTCCTTTCAGACCAATTGTTTCCAATATTGGCACTGCTTCATATAAACTTTCCAAGTATTTAGTTTCTGTGTTTTCTCCACTTAGGAGTCGGAATGTTTTCACTGTTAAAAATTCCACCGATTTTGTTAAGAAACTTCATAACTTCGTTCCGAATAATTCGGTTATGGCCTCTTTTGATGTTAATTCTTTGTTTACTAATGTTCCTGTTGATGGCGCTTTGACTTGCCTCAGGAAAAGGCTTTCTGAATTCCATTTTACTTCTGTGTAAGTCGAGGAATTAGTTTTTCTTACTCGTGTGTGCTTGCAACAGAGCACTTTTGTATTTAATGGTAAATTCTATGCTATGGTAGATGGCCTAGCCATGGGAAGTCCTCTTAGTCCTATTTTAAGTGATTTCTATATGCATTATTTTGAGGAAAAACTATTCCAAAAATTGCAATTTCAATTTTATGTTCGTTATGTGGATGATTGTTTTGTCCTAACGGACAGTAACTTGTTAGGTATTGATGATGCTCTTTCGATTATGAACTCCATTGATTCTAATATCCAGTTTTCTTGTGAGAAAGAACTTAATAGTAGCCTCGCGTTTCTTGATGTTTTGATTTCTAGGAGTGAGTCTGGTTTCACAACTTCTGTCTATCGTAAACCTTTCGCTGTTTCTTTACCTCCTCACAGACTATCGTCTCATCCTCCCAACCAAAAATATTCGGCTTTTAATGCTCTTGTCCATCGTGCTATTAATATTTGCTCTTCTCCTGAGCTTCTCAAGATTGAACTCAACTATCTGAAAGCTGTAGCTGTTGATAGAGGATTTTCTCACTCTTTAATTGATTCTATTCATAACAAACTTTCTAAAAAACCTTCTGGTCCCAATCATTTGGTTTCTAGAAAGGATTTGGTTGTGTTACCATTCTTTCATTCTGTAAGTTT
The DNA here is from genome assembly GCA_038502835.1 of Octonoba sinensis. NCBI lineage: Eukaryota > Metazoa > Arthropoda > Arachnida > Araneae > Uloboridae > Octonoba > Octonoba sinensis. The sequence goes on along the minus strand of CM076598.1, from coordinate 4,361,472 downwards.
TCGTATTGCTAAAATCCTAAAAAGGTTCCAATTTCAAGTTGTTTTTGCTCCTAGCAACAAACTTTCCTTCTCTTCTCTTAAAGATCCTGTTGATCAACTTAATACTTGGGGTATTTACCAAATTAGTTGCCGTTGCGGCCTTTCTTACATTGGACAGACAAAACGTGCTCTGAAAATCCGGTTAAATGAGCATAAAGGTTATGTACGAAAGCAAGAGCTGAATAAGTCTAGCATTGCTCAACATTGTTGGAATTCCAACCACTCTTTTGATTTCAATTCTGGGAAAATTATTCAAAAATGTTCTTCCCCTTTAGAACTTGACTTTTGGGAAGCTTATCATATTAACAGGAATAGTTCTAATTTGGTTAATGATTCTTCCTCAACTCCTTATTTTTCACAGGTCTGGCATAAGTTCCTTTAATTTGTTGTTCTTTCTTGGTTTTCTTGTTAGTTTTCCCTTTTTTTTTTTTTTTTTTTTCCTCTATCTCCCCCCCCCCCCTCCCCCTCTTTTGCATGTGTACTTTGTTTTGCTTTTTGTTTTGGTATTTTCTGTACTTATTTTATTTCCATTTTATTCTTTGTATTTTATTTTATTTTTTTGCAATTTTCATGTATTTTCACATTTTTATGCACGCTGTTGTCTTTTTCTTTGTTTTTATTGATATTCCTTTTTACTTTCTGTACTTCCAACTACATTCGTTTGTTGCTCTCTTATTGGTGCCTTTAATACTACTTCTACTTCCACTTCACACTGCCTTTATTCTCATTGGTTTACAGTTAATTCTTAGGCTATATAAGCTTTGTTTTTGTTGTTCTGTCTGCTTCATTTGGATGTTTTGCATCTAGAAGCTCCCTGTCGCATTGAAAAAGGGATTCCAAGCGATCCCGAAACATATGTCTGCGTTTTAATGCTCATTTGTGCTTTAATTTAACGTGAAATTTTATTTCTATTACTTTGCACAAAGTTTAATCATTACTAAGTGTTAAGTAATTCATATTAATTTTACTTTTTGGCACCTTAATACAAATAGTCAAACAGAAATACTTTGTGTGTGGTTCTTACATTTCGTCAAAAATTGAAAAAGAGCTGTACTAATTGAGAAATATTTTTTAATAATAAATATTTAGGTGTTTCTTTCTTCCTTTTTATTATTATTATTATCATTTGGTTTCAATGACGAAACATGTCTAGTTGAATTTGACAAGGGTCCATATAAAAATTTTTAAAAGTCCTGTTTTTGTAAAATTACAAACTCGAAAAATATAGCAATGTATCAATCATATGTACATAGTTTGACTTAGCAAGCAATTTAAAAACATTATGATTCTTATTTGCGTTTCGCTTTGTTGATAAATAATTTTGTCAAAGGTTTCCAATTTGAATTTGGATCATCGAGGTTTTTGCAAATTGAAATTTTCTGCCGTGTCTGCATTCATCTTTTTTTGAGGGTTTGTAAATGGACCAAAATTTCCTCTGACCAGACTCTTGAGTAGTTTAGTGACCTCCTTTATAGTATTAACTCCATGGTTGTTTATAACATCATTTGGATAAACTCATGAATATTTTGGGCCATTGAATGATGTTATAACAATTTTTTTCTGTGTTTAACTTCTAACGGTTGTATAATTTTCAAGAAAGCAACGCCGAAAGTCCTATTTTTTCCCCTGAGAAATACATTTTAAAAGTGTGATCCCAATTACAGTTTCGTACTATCATCTAGTAAGTAAAACAAGAAATAAATAATTTTCCGGGAATGAGGAATAGATTTTTCTTAACATTTTGGTGCACTACTTTTGATCAGTCCAGTCTGATTTTGACAGGAACAAGAGGAAAGTCGTTAAAAGTTTCATTTCATATTGTAACTCATGTAATTGTCTGCGTATTATTATTATGTGTTATTATATGTACATTTCTAGAACACAATATGTTTTGGGAATGAAAAACTTAACTTTTTTTTTGTTTTACTTTTCAGGTGTGAATTTGAAAACTAGCTTAAAGAAAGACAAATAATATGACAATTTCTTCAGAAAGATACTTTGTGTTTTTGATTTGTATATTATTGTAATAAAAATTTAGAACTGGAATTAGAAAATAAATTTTACTTATTTGCAAAGCTTTGTAATTAATTTAATACTTTTTTCATTTTACATAGTTTCAATTTTTATGTGCAATTAACATTTCATTGTTTCATTTGATTTTATTGTAAAATATAAGTTAAATTCATTTCATATATTATTTCTTTGAAAGAGTTGGATAAAATGTGCATGAATTTTTCCTTCATCAATTCAATCATTTCTACATTAAATTAGCTTCCAAATTTTTGATTGTTATTTTCCATCCTTACTGAAGATAGATGCATTGAAAAAGATGTATTTATCCAGTACCCCAAAAGATAATAAAATGCAAATTGCAGTTTTTAAGTTATTTATTCTTCAAATACTTTTTTTCCTGCAGATGTCCATTACTTATGTTTATTATTTTACTGCTATTAATTTTGTACAACAGCATAGTAACTTTAATTTCAAATTTCAACTTAAACCTAACCCTTCAACCTAAATATGCATTTGCTTTCAACTGTAAGGAAATGCATATTTAGGTTTAAACAACATAATGAAGGTTTGTTATTTTTAATTCCACATATCTTGACTATAATGGTGCTGTTTTAATGAGGGCAGAAATTCTCGTTGATGCAGAGTCGAGGTTAGTAACCCTAGAATTGAGTGTATTTTCATGTGTAAATTTATTTTTGTGTTATAGTTCTACTATTTTATAAAAAAAATTGGCCACCCTCGATCACCAATTCATAGGCAAACAAATGAGAAATTAATGTTAACTTGTTGGTAAAAAAGAAGTTAATACAATGATAGAGAAAAGGAAAGGGTAATTATAATTCTATGACAATATTTATATTTGTACTTCCCAAGCTTTAAACATTTTAATTTTGAAGAGTTTGGAAGCTATAGAATGCAAATGTTCAAATTGCATTTGTCTGTTGAGCAATAAATGGTTTCATATATATGTGAAACTTTTATTTAATTGCCTGAACATATATTATGGAATTTGCAAGATCATTGAGGTTCATAATGTATTTTTAGTTTTATATATTTATATTTAAAGAATGAAGACTAGTAGTTTACTTTGAGATTATTTGTTTATTTAATTTACTTTATTTGGCAAGTAAGTTTGAATATTTGTAAGTTTTTAAAATTTTTATCAAAATGTTTTTTTTTTTTTTTTTGAAACATCGGATGAAACAAACCGAAAGTATTAAGCGTCCTTTTATCGTAATGACCGTCCTGCGACGTCTCGTATAAAGCGTCGTCTCAACCTCCGAGGATTCCGTCGAGAGACGTTCCCACGACTTCTCTATACCCGCTCTAAAGAGTCCTAAACAGTCGCCTCAACGTGCAAGATTTACGTCGTGAGACGTTCCCACGACGTCTCTAAAGAGTCGCATCAGTCCGTCGCCATGACGGACCTTCGGGGACGTCAGCACATTCCGGACATTCGGGTGCTCACGGACGTTTCGTCCGAACGTCCCCGCGACACTTCAATCGTCAGCAACTGACGTCTTCCCGTCGTCTGTGAGACGCGAAATGCTGAGTTGTCAACTAGGATCTCCTAGAACACTAAATTTGTATAATTTAAAATCTGTTATTTTTAAATTTATAGGCTTAAAATCAAACACTCCATTAATATATTTATATCACAAAATCTGTATTAATGCATATAAAATATTAATAGAGTATTTTTTTAACCTATAGATTAATTATATACATATAATTTACAATTATACAAATTTGGTGCTATAAGAGAACCTACTCATTAATGCCATTTTCCTCATTATTTGGTAACATTAAATAACTAATTTATTGTATATCCTTTCCTCATAAATCGGTGATATAAAATACCAATTTATGGTGTAACCTTCCCTTGGTTTTGGGTGCTGTAAAAACACCAAATTTTGGTGTAACCTTCCGCCGCTTTTGGGTGCTTTAAAAATACCAATTTATGGTGCAACCGTCCGCCGCTTTTGGGTGCTTTAAAAATACCAATTTAAGGTGCAACCTTTCCCCGTTTTTAGGTGTGGAAGAAAACACCAAAATATGGTAAAATATAGCACCATTTTATGTATCCAGCAAGGTTATGTATATACCCAGTTTTGGTGCAACATAGCACGAAATTTTTTACAATGTGGTCTAGTAAATCTAGTGAGAATAACTATACCTTTTTAACAAAAAAAAGTAATTTTCTAAAACAAAACGAGTATGCTTCCCAGGTATGGGGTGCATAGGGGCTGGTTAAATCAGCGGGCTAGGAGCATGAACCTGATTCTTAAGAAACTTTGCATAAAGCATTCAACCAGGTTCATTGATGTTTGGAGTTCTTGTCAGCGTGATTGGGTTGCGAGGGATGGTCTGCATCTTAGTTCTAGGGGTGTAGTTAAGGTTAGCGATATGATTTTATAAGCTTCAGAATCAAAAAACTAATTTTGGATGGGGGGATTGGAGAATGTCATGGTGTTGACTTCTGTTCTGGAGGTTTTAAAAATGAGGGTAAAATATTAAGCAATAGTAACATTAATAGTAGTGATTTGAGGCATCATAAAATGTTTAAGACAAGCAAAATGGGCATGCTCAGGTTTCTATATACTAATGCTCGCAGTATCAGGAATAAGATGGACGAGTTAAATAGTGTTATCGCAAGTGAGGAGTTGGATATTATTGGAATTACGGAAACATGGGTTATTGATGATGATAAGGATTTAGTGAGCATTGCTGGATACAATTTGTTTAGGCAAGACAGGCTGGGTAAGAAAGGTGGAGGGGTTTTATTCTATATTAAGGACACTTTTATTTGCAATGAATTGGTCATTAATAATAAGCCTAATGATATTGAAATGATCTGGGTACAGTTGGTGAGCAATAAGGGGAAGAAGTTATATTTGGGAAATGTTTACAGGCCGCCTAATGTTAGTCAGGATCAGGACGAGGAGATGTATAGCGTTATTAGGGACATGTCTGGTAAGGGCTCGGTCATCATGATGGGGGATTTCAATTTCCCGGGCATAGACTGGAATAGTTTTTACACTAGCAATGGTAGGGAAGAAGATTTTCTGAAAGTGATTGGGGACTGTTTTTTGGATCAAGTTGTTACCCAGGGGACTAGGCATGGTGCTGTCTTGGATCTAGTTTTTTGTGATGTCGGAAGTTCTGTTCAGGGGTTGTGTATAGGGGAACATATTGGAGATAGTGATCACAATACTATTAGGTTTTGGACCAGCTTCGATGCTCACAAAGGTGAGCATTTCAGATTTGTACCTAACTTCAGAAATGTTGATTATGTTGCACTTAGGCAGGGTTTGAAAGAGGTTTTTCTTCTGGGTTGGAGAATAGTGAAGCTGATCTTCAGTGGGAAGAGTTTAAGGGGAAATTGGAGAAAACAGTGATGGATTATGTTCCTTTTAGAAAGAAAGGGGATTTCACGAAAATTTGGCCCATGTGGTTCGCTAGGGAGGTGAAAGAAGCTCTCAATTATAAGCAAGCCACTTTTCGGCGACTAAAAGAGACTGGGTGCCATGCTGACAGGATTTTGTATTGTGAAGCTAGACGTACTTTCAAGTATTTGGTACGGAGTAAGAAAAGGGAATTGGAGCAAAAGCTTGCAGATAACATCGAAAGGAATCCTAAGAAATTTTTTGCTTATGCTAATTCAGGGAAAGCTCGTAATACTCAGGTAGGCCCACTAGTGGATGAGAACGGGAACTTGATTCAAAATGAGGGAGATATTGCTGATATTCTAAACAATTTTTTTTCCAGTGTATTTAACAGAAACTGTATCTCAACAGTTGACATAAGCGAGACGCAAGCTAATACACAGCTTGAGGATTTTGTATTTTCTAGGGATGATGTGTTGTTTCATTTGAAAAAGATTAAAGCAAATAAGGCTCCAGGACCTGATAATGTTTATCCAAAAATTTTAGTAGAATGTGCAGAGGAATTAGTGGATGTTGTCTTGACTGTTTTCATATCTTCATATAACTCGGGGACTGTGCCAGTGGATTGGAAGCTGGCAAACATAACGCCGCTCTTCAAGAAAGGGTCTAAAACTAAGGCAGGAAATTATAGGCCTGTGAGTCTTACTTCCGTTCTTTGTAAAATTTTTTAAACTCTGATAAAAATCAAAATAGTGAATTTCCTGGAGGCTAATGGAGTGTTGACTGATTTTCAGTATGGTTTTAGAAAGGGTAGGTCCTGTTCAACTAATTTGTTGCATTTCTATGACAAGGTTACCATGGCACTAGATAATAAAAAGTGCGTAGATGTTGTTTACATTGACTTTCAGAAAGCGTTTGATAAAGTACCGCATGAAGCTCTTCTTAGCAAACTTGCTTATATTGGTATTGGTGGGAAAACTTTAATTTGGGTTAAAAATTGGCTGACTGGGAGGAAACAAAGAGTAGTAGTGAAGGGCAATTATTCTCAGTGGATTGATGTTTTGAGTGGAGTTCCACAAGGTTCAGTTCTAGGGCCAATATTATTTATTATTTTTATTAATGATATTACTCAGAGTATTTCTGGGAACATCAATATTTTTCCTGATGATGTCAAAATAATGGGAATTGTGGACACGGAGGAACAAGTCAATCAGTTTCAAGAGGATTTGAATCAAATTTCTAGGTGGGCAATTAAGTGGGGTATGTCTTTTAATATTGGGAAATGTCAAGTGCTTCATTTTGGTCATGGGAATAAACATGCAACCTATTATTTACAAGGTTCTGTCATTAGGGAAGCAAACCTAACAGACAGAAGCAGTTGTTGATCTAGGAGTATTGATTAGCCATGACTTCAAGTCCAGTCAGCAGTGTAGCATAGTAAGTAACAAAGCTAACAGGATGCTTGGGTTTATCAATAAGGCTATTTCGAACAGGTCTAGGGAAGTTGTATTGCCATTATACAGAAGTTTGGTAAGACCTCATTTGGAGTATGCTGTTCAGTTTTGGTCTCCGTACCTAAAAAAGCATATTACCTTATTGGAAAGGATTCAAAGGAGGGCTACAAGATTGGTAAGTGGTCTTTCAGACTTAGATTATGAGGTTAGGCTTAAAAGGCTCAATATGTATAGTCTTGAGCAAAGGAGAGTCAGAGGGGACATGATTCAGTTGTTTAAATTCATTAAAACGGGAAATGTTGATGGACTACAGCTATGTGCTGAAAGTAGAACCAGAGGTCATTGTTTTAAACTTTTCAAATCTCAGGCTAATCTTGAAATTAGGAAAAACTACTACTTCAATAGGGTTGTGGGCAGTTGGAATAGTTTACCGGAAGCGACTGTTAATTGCAGTGGGGTAAAAACTTTTAAGAAAGCTCTTGATGTTCATTGGGGACTGCTAAATTAACTAGGACCAGCCTAGCTGGGCCCTGAGCCTGTTGCTGGTCGTCACTTTTGTATTTGTATTTGTATTTGTATAATAAAGTAAGTGAAAAAATTGTTATGATACTAATTTGAGGTCCAGTAATAGAGTATCTGAATAAATCTTCGAAAAAAAATATAAAAATGCTATACATAATAAAGTTTTATTGCAAAATGTGTTTCTGATACATGTAGGATTTAATTCATGAATATGGTAATACACATCAATAAACATGTAGAAAAGTTTAAAAAATTTAAACGTATTTTACAAAGTTTAAGGTTACACATTTACATCACATCAAAAGTTTGATACTATGACATTTTCTATTTGAATGCAAATAACAATTACAATATATTGTAAAATTGCTCCCTAAGACTCTAAGTGAGAAAACTTCTATAAAAAAGTAACATGTATGTTTCTTATAAATAATTTAACACCGAAAAACGACAGACGAAAAATAATAAACACCTCATTGCCTAACAGAGAGCAACAGAAAAATTATATGAATGAATAATTCATTTATTTTTTTATACAGCAGACGCAATCAAAATCACGCATTTATATAAAGAGCAGAATAAGTAAGAAATAGTTTATGTGCACAACTATTTCTAGGCTTCATATTAAGAAAACATATTTAGCAGTTTAATGAGTGCACAATCAAATCAATGTATAACATAAAATCACTCATAACTGCAATTCACTACAACAAAGGTACATGAAATATCTAACAATATTTTTACTTAGTTTAAATGTACAAAAAATGTTACGAGCTAATTACCACAGCTAGTTTTCTTACAATGTTATTAGTTTCAACTATTAGTTTCAACTTCTTTTATTAAACAATAAACGATGTAAAAAGATATACTCTGCAAAAAATGCTCCAAGCGTCGACTATTAGAGCATCCATACACACTTTAATCGAAATGCGATTAAAAGGTGAAACTTAACTTTTTGTTACTTGACAAAATAAAAAGAAGAAGACATTTCTTTAACAAAAAACGTTAAAGAAGACTTTTTTTCCCTATTGACAAAACATGATATTGTTCTTGAAATCTCCTCAAGGTGGAAAACGGTTACCATTAATGAAACATTTTTCTTCATCAAATCTATCTTAAGGTAAAACAACACCTTTTACTAAAGCATCGCTTTTACCTTTAAAAAGTTCATTTTATATCACAGATAACATGAAAAGTAAGCTACATGTGGGTTTAATGGATTCGCAGCACTATTTATGTAGCTTCAAGAAAAGAATTGGAACTTCAAAATTTTTCGCTCCAGCCTCTACTCACTGTGCAACCTCCGAAAACAGATTGTCCTCACTTTTACTCTGGGAGTTTCCGTACTTTTCGACAATGTCTTTAGCATTCAATGCCCCCTTGTCATCAATGAAATCAAAAAACGCCGTTTCTCTGGAATACGCATAAGCTTTCTCATAACCATACCCACGATCTCGATGTTCTTTGTTGTGGTTGTCGAAAGTGATTCCGTAACTATTGTTGTAGCCGTTTTTGTTGTACGTTGACGAAGTTTGGCCCCGGTTATTAATTACATCCTGATGCTTGTTGTAATCTTCCTGAGCTTGCCTCTGAATATAAGCCGACTGCTCTTCGGACATGGAAGGAAATCCTCTAATCACTGCTGCACACATCAGAATACCAACAAGGGCTAACTGCAATGTAACAGTATAACATATAATGAAGATGCTTTTCAATTAAGTATGATCTTCGCGACAAGAATTTTTTTTTAATTTGATTCGTTATTTAAAGAGACTAGTAAACTTCAACAACATGCCGCGTCCTTGCTCGATTATACTGTGAAACGATCCACTTTATCTGAGAAAATACTTGATGATACGTTTTGTCTATGACTATCGTAAAACTCTCTAAATTTGACTGTATTTTAATGCGTGTTTTCTAAAATCAAGAATTACTTTGTACTTACTTAAACTAATACACTGGTAGAAATTTCATCATGAAATTACGATTAAATAACCGGCAACAGTCTGTCCATCTAATTCACCGTTAAATTTACGGTTTGGAACATTTTTCTATATTTACGGGACCTAAACCATTTCCAATCAGCTTGGTTAAAAGCGGTAAATACAAAAGTTTATGGTTTTATAACCATTTAAAAATGCTTTCAATGCAAAAGTTTTACCGTTTTTGACCCATTTCGAGGAGTAGAATCTTCGAGGCGTAGAAACCGTAAATGAAGCTTGCGGGAATCGAACCCCGGTGTATGGCATACCACCCTTGCTCTCTAGTCATTCGGCCATCTACACTACGTAAAGCGGCCGTTTTTTTATCAATAAATCTTCTTTTCCAACAGGCAAACTGCCTTAAAATTGAGATTTCAGTTTTTGATTGAATCCAAAGTCATTTCTGGTGTAAATTTACTGTATATTGATGAAAATCATTTTATTTGCTGCAAAAATTAAAATACAAATAAGCTTCAGCTCCTCAAATTATGGGTTTGCTCATTCGCAAAAAGTTCGGGAATCCGATGTCTCCAATTTTTGATTTACGTGTGCATATCAATTACGTGTGTTCTATTTAGTAACCACTGCTTAAGCCATTTTTTTTCTTTCTTCTTTTTTTATATACACATGCAGATTTGAGCTGATGAATCTTTATTCATATTTTAACAACAACGTACGACCGGTAAGGTTTCGCAACTAAGATGAACGCCCGATTCTTATTGAGCGCTTGAAAATTACGGTTAGTTAAACGTTCTTCAGGATAAACAGATTATAAACGATTTTTTTTCACAATCAGCGGTTTGAGTACCATCTTTTTAATGGTTATTCAACTGTTGTAATTAAATATGGTAAAATAACAATAAAATAAATGGTTATTTTACTATTTCCTTGCGGAAATTTTCAACAGTGCATGCAAACATTGACACAGACAGAAGGTTTTACTAATAAATTGAATGAAATTGTTTTATTTGTTAAAAATATTTTTCCATTATTTCACAATAATTTACAACTATTTATATATTCCATTTTGCTGTTAATTCTTAAAAAGAAAACATTTGCCAAAATATGCATGTAAATAAAGAAAGGGAGGAAAACTTCAATTATATGCGATTGATGAAAATTGCAAAATGACGAATATACATTAAGAGAAAACAAAAGTTCTTTATATAAGTGGTAAGTATATGGTAAATTATACAAAAAATATATTTACCTTTGTGGCTGATTGTAGATTTCATAAATTCCAAAGAAAAAGAACCAACTTCTTTCCAAAGTTTTATCTTATTAAAGTTAAAATTCCTTTTTTTTCTTCCATATTTGTACCTCGCTTTCGTTGGAATTGAAATTTTTTTTAAGTTGTGCCTGCGTTGGAATTCATGAACTACATTTTTATATATTTAATAGCACATTGCTTTTGTTAATAAGTTCATGGAGAAAAAAACGTAAATTAAAACAAGATAAATTTAATTATTCCTGTCCTGTATAAATGTGATTTGAATTTAGTCAAATAATAACACAAATGCATCTGCATACAAAAAATCTTATGAAAAATGTGCCTATAATGAAAGAAATCCATTGTTAACATTTTCCCTTGAACTAATTAATGCGCTTTGCAACGCAACAAAAAATTACTCCTGGAGATGATTATTCAACAATTGTAACATACATTAACACACACTACACATTTGCACATACACATTTGTAATTTCTCCTTTTCAAGGTGCTTTACTACTTGATGTTTTTAGTTTAAAAATTTTCAAGAAGTGATGTTGAGGAAAAAACATATACAATATATATTCACCTTTAATACGTTAAGATTTTCAGAATAACAAATAATTTTAAGTGCTATTTATGCAAATACTAACAAATACATTTAATACTTTTCTTAATTTATTACTGTTAAAAACTTGTTTAGATGTTGTCATAAAATCTCTTAAATGTGAAAAACAAATAACTTTGGATTCAAACAAATTATAATTAATGATACGGATTTTTATTTCGAATTCCAAAAACAGGAAATTTTGTGGGATGTGTAGTACATGTTTTTTGAAACATGATATCAGTTACAGAAGAAAGCTCGTTTTCCTAAATGGCAGTATTATACAACGGTTTACCTATTCAGTTCAACTCTCCTGTTCACCAAATATTACTTGAGGCAAAAGAAATAGCGCAACCAATACTGGCCTCATAAATAATTCGCTTACGTAGGAAAATAAATAGTTCTAAATGCAATTTAGTAGGGCATTAATACAGAAGGAATCCACAAGCAAAATTTAGTGTCAGTTATGCTAGCAGTATGAAGTTTTTAAACTATTTCACACTGGATTTACCAGTCCAGTCATTTTGACTGTTGCGAAGCTTCCATTGTGTATAGTGTGTTACTAATTATAGTGCAACTTTCAATTGCATTGGCTTTTCCTTATACACGGTAAGTAGGACAAGTTAATGTGACTAAACTTTTATTATAATTAGAAGCAACTTGGTACAAAAAGAAAGTTTAGAAATGGTTGAAAAAGGCCTGGTAAATCGAGTGCTAAAATGCCTCTTATTTAAGAAAATTACTTTTAAAAATTTAAATTTTGTAAATCGCATCACGCAGCAACATACTGACTATATGAGTAAATAGTTAGCTAAAAAAATCACTTAACATTTGAAAGTTGGGCACAGAAATTAGAAATTAAGAAATATGTTTAAAATGTATATATTTCCATTATAACGAGTAATTTTCCTTTTCTGCCTACTTTTCCGTAAAAGTTATTTTAACAAGAATTTCCGTCTAGAACTATACGAGCCTACTTTCCCGTATACACCAGCTTCAAATTTATAATCTAGCTATCTCTCTCTCTTTCTCGTTTATCTTTAGTTCTTAATTGCTTCAAATATGCCTTTTTCAACGGTTAATACAGATTCGTTCAATCATTCATTTATTCAGTCATTCATGTATTTATTCACTCATTTATTCATTCATTATTTTGCTTATTCATTTGATCTTTCATTAATTCAAAAATATTCTTGAAAATCCCGATCAAAAAATTTCATAAGAAAACAGGCTCGTTAGTTCTGGATGAACTTTTTATCTGTACATGTTCTACGTCATAAGAGCTTTCCGGTAAAGTTTGTTCCAAGCAAATCGGCCCGTTAGATCAGGATTTATATAGGATTGAAACTTCCCCGTATATGTTAATTTTTTTTTTTGAACTGTTCAAAAATGAACAAAAATTGTTCAAATCAATATTTCACGCCAAGAACTTCTTCCAGTGAGCTTGTTCATTGGAACTTGGATCTTGTACCCAGAGTTTACATAATTTGCTTCATTTTCGCCCATAGGCGCTAATGTTAAAATTTATTGAACTGTTCAAAATTGAACAAAAAAATATTCAAATCAAAAAATAAAATATGGAAATTAGATGTCCTCACCGAGATCTTTCGAATGCAAAAAGAATTTTTCCAATCGGACAATTCGTTCAAAAGTTATTAGGGATGGACAGACCAAGAGACAGACCGACAGACAGACCGACGGACAGACCGACAGACACACTTTTTCCCCATCTGAAAACCCTACTTTCAATTTTTTTATTTTTCAATCTTTATTTAATTACTTAATTTATTTTTGACTTTTCTTGATTTCTAACGATATTTTCACGATACATTAAGCCTTCTTTCATGCTTTATTATTATTTTTTTTACTTTTACGGGAAAGTAGGCTAAAAAATGAAAGAAGGCTTAATGTATCGTGAAAATATCGTTAAAAATAAAGAAAAGTCACAAATAAGTGAAGTAATTAAATAACAATTGAAAAATGAAAAAGTTGAAATTAGGGTTTTTAGACGGGGAAAATGGGTTGTCTGTCAGTCGGCCTGCTCCCCCCCCCCCTCCTCCCCAAAAGCTGTTGAGGGGATTTTTCGGTTTTTTTTTTTTTTTTTTTTTTTTTTTTGCGTTGGCAAAAAATGATCGGCAAATTTAATTCCTAAGACGGACTCATAAAAAGGTAATTAAACGTGACAATTTTAATTTTATGCTTTCTAAAAACAAATGATGGCATTTAAAGTATAATTGTTCTAAACAAATAAAAATAAATAATGTTTAAAAAAAAACATCAACGAAATTGCAATAATATTCGAAATAGAATTCTAGTTTCAAGTTTCTAAAATAGAGCAACGCCGATATTTAAATTTTAAAGTTACGGAGAGAAACATTTTTCATGTTAGTATCTAAAACGAATAACAAACAGATTAAAACACGCTAGCGAGGTTTATTTCAATTTTAGCTAATAAATAAATAAATGGATATAAAAAGACGATAACGGTTTCTAACCGCTAAATTACTGGAAAGTCTAATTTTCATAAGAAAATTTCCAGTAACGATGTGTTCCAGTAACGATGTGTGTTATGTTTCCAGTAAACGAGAAAATGAACGAAATAATTTATTTCTAATGGGTTGCATACATATTGGTTCTTAACCATTACAGACCTAGTGCGCTCCCAGAGATTGTTACCAACTCTTTCAGCGGCACAACAAGGAGTGTAGTACCATCGCCACATGAGAATTTTGACGTCCAGTTTCTTCACCTGAACGGGTGAGCACCCGTACTCCGTTGAGGCGAAATTAAACTAGGAATTTAATTTATCCGAGGAGTATCCAAGCCAAAAATGTCTGCTCAAGGGATCTTTTACATGCTGCATAATCGAACGACATGGGCACAAACGATTTTCTGCATCTTGAAAATACACCAGCACTGCCAGGTATGATACTATAAACTGGAACGTATGAGGCCCGTGCCTTACCTCGACGCCACCGTGCGGCTGAACATAGTAATTAACTAATAGAGTTAGCAAGGAGAAAATGTAGCTATTAAAAAAGACTGTAACGAATTGAACGGGAGAGATAAAATGGCTCAACTTAAAGCCGAAACAATGACAATATCCAGCTTCTAAAAGTAACAACAATAAAATTTAATTCCTAAAAGAGACACTAGCAAAATCATAGATGCAAGAAGTTAAGAAAGTTAGAGGGTAGCGATAATGTGGTTTTAACTAGTCGCAAAAAATGCAAAGACTGCTTTGATTCTAGAAGTAACAATGATAGAGCTTCTTAGATAGTGTGAGTGGTAATAAGGTTTAACTTTTAAAAGTAAAGACAAAATTTCGTTACGGAGTAGAATGTGATGTATATAAATATCTCATCACTGCAAGGAATAAAATCCTATTGATCTACGAACGACTAAAATGTTGCTCAAAATGTAAGCATACACATTATTGTATTAAAATTTTAGAGTTGAGAAAATATATCTCACCATTTTGAATTTCTTGATAATCCTGAACTCTGTTCCTGTTTCGAAAGCATGAGAATCTGTTTATATACGAAAACTGACCGTATTTCTCCCAAGAAATTTTGTTTACTTTAAGCGGTTGTTAGTCCTTCGTACCTGTCGGTGAACATAGACAATACAAGACCTTCAGACACTAGATAAGATGCCACAGGATACAAACTACCTACGCAAAGCATAACAAACTTTTGCCTTCAACTACTTCTTAGTGGTATATCATTTAATAATCAAGGAAGTATTTGAAACCTTGAAACTCGTAAAATGATAAGTTTCTGTACTTTCATTTATTAAAGATATATTTACTTCAGGGTAACTGATACCCTTAGGTATGAAACATAGCTCGGTTAATCTATTAAAGCGTGCAAAAATAGTAAAACAAGTGTGTTGAGGGAAGTGAAGTCTATAACTTCCTGGACTTCTCAGAGCAAGGTCATATAGAAAGCATTCCTATCTTTTAGTTCATTTAAAGGTCAAACTCAGCAACAGTTATTTTAAACGTCGATTCACAATGAATCAATGTATAACGCTTATTCTATTATAGCGTGCAAAAATAGTCAAACAAGTCTGTTGAGGGAAGTGAAGTGCTTAATAACGTATAACTTCCTCTACTTCTCAGAGCAAGGTCATAGAGAAAGTATTCTCATCTTTTAGTTCATTTAAAGGTCAAACTCAGCAAGAGTTATTTTAAACGTCGCTTCACATCCAAAAGACAAATGCGAACAGCATTGATGAATTTTCTGCGTCTGGTATTGAAAGCCTTTAATCTTTTCGACGTTATAAATGTGAAAGTGAGAAATCGTAATAATTTATATAATAATATAATATGACTCGGTTATATGAACTGGTGTAAAAGCAATATACAAACTGACCGAAAAGCTATTCTGCAAAATTATCCCTTTACGAAGTCATAAATTCTAAATTTAAAGAAATATGATAAAAACATGTCTTAGCTAACTCTTTCTTTAAATTCAAATGTCCCAAAAAATTAGGCTCTTCCTACACTATAAAAATTTTGCATTTAGTTGGAACCATTTTTGGTGTTACTGAACACGATTTTGTGGTGTTTAGTTGATGTAAAGAAAATTATGTATTTTTGATGTATTTTAGAGTGTTTATGTGTTTGTCTAAAAACATATAGACAGTGTAATGTTTCTCAGCACATGAAATTTGTTAACTAAGTTACGTGATGAAATTTCATTACAATTGCTCCTTTCTATGAAAATAGGATAAATGAGCAATCGTAATGAACTTTTGATACATAGATGAGTTAACGAACATCATATGCTAAAGAAAACGTGCTGCTGTCTGTATTTTTTTAGACAGACATTTAAAAGAATTTTAAATGCCTCAAAAAAGGAATGATTTTCAACTTTACACTAACTAAACACCAAAAATGGGGGCAACTAAACGCAAAATTTTGACAGTATAGAAATAAGTAATACCGTGTCTAATTTTAATAAGTAATGGCGTAAAAAGAAAATGTTAGGAACGAAAACTAATTGTTCTGCGTCTCAAATAATAAATCAAAAGATGTGTCATCCACTGCTTTCGGATTTCCTCCAGATTATGAATAATGTTACGAAAGTTAGTTTTGTTCAAATGATCTGTTAACTTCGGTTTTATGCTAGCTATTAGTTGATTGGTTTCTGAGCAAAGAGATAAATTTCGTGTGCGAGTTCGTAGTAAAATATTTCACCCAAATTCATTATTTAAATTCACGTTCCATTGTTGCATTTTGATATTTAACTAAATTTCGAAAAGCTACACGATAAACTATTTTCAGTTTCGATCTATTTTTACGACAAAAAAGAAAAATGTTTGTTTAGACTATTAAGAAAACTTTCATTCTGAGCGGCAAACTCCGGGACGTTTTTAGAAATAAAATGTTAAAATGTGGATTTTTTTGAGACACATAATGACAGATATGAAACAGTAAAGAAAAAGTTGCTCAAGGGAATGTTGTCTTTATGTTTTTTCTTGCGTTTGCAGATTGAAAGAATGCAAGAACGGAGATAAAATATAACACATGAAGGAGTTCTATCTTCAGTAGTTGTATGATGGTTTATGCTTACGAAAACTGTGAATAAATTTAAATTTCTTCTAATGGAGTTACGTGGGTGTGCAGGAATCGTAATCTTATTTTGCTTAGAATAAACTTAAAATATTAATAATAATAATAAAAATAAAGCAGGGCAAGCAATTTCCAATAAATTTTTCGTTCTTTTATTACGTTGCTCTTTGAGAAGAAATACATGTAATTCAAATATTAGATAATTTAAATATCAACAATACCTGTTCTTAAAATAAAAAAATAATAATTAAAAAAAAAGAATCTATACTTATACCGCCTTAGGTATTCTTACGTAAAGGTGGGGAAAACTATATCTGTTTTTCAAGAAAACACGCTATGAATTCTTCCTTATTTGCATGAAAAAAGTAATAAATTCTGCAAATATTTATTCCATGCTTTTCAATTCCCTCTATACTGCGATTTTTTATGCATCTTCTGTAAATTTTATGATAAAACTTTATGAATAATTTTGATAACGACTAAAAATGAGGCTCACTAAAGGTGCATATAAACATGAATTACTAAAATTTTCAAATCTGGAACGAAAAAGCTTTAAAAGAACCGACCATTTTTACACCACTGAAAGCTCTTTCTGATGCATTTGTATATTTGAGATTTGAAAAAAAAATAGTTGTTTTATGTACTTTTTTATTTATTCATATACATTTCTTGCTCTACAAATATACAACTGCTAAAAATAATTGTTTGGAAATTGAAGTTACAGTAAATTTTTATTGAGTATTAAAATTGTCTTCTTAATGCTTTCATGGTGATACAATTTTTATCTCATTTTCTGAATTCGTTTTCGAAATAATCATGAATATGAATGAAATTATGTAAATAATGCAGCATAGAGAAGCACAAATAAATAGATTTTTAATAAAGCAAACAAATGATATGGTCAACGAAGCAGCAATGAACAAACGTGCACGATTAAAAAATCACAAAACAAATTAGCACGAGAAGAAAAGCACTAGCAGTTTCATAGGTAAGGTAATGAGAAACAAATTTACGAATAAGATCAAGGTATAAAACATTAGCATGCGCATAAATAAGATCAATAAATCGCAAACATGCCAAAATAAAAAGTATGGTAACAAGAAAATTTAAATACAGTCATTAAAGTACAATTTGAAACATAAATGCGTGAATAAATCAGACGCAAATAAGTATGATCGATAAAATATGAATGAAAAAAGACATTCAATTACAAAATAAATAAGCAAATAAATACGGGAAATATAACAACGGCATGTTCACAAATAAGGTCAACGAAACCAATTTAACAATGATAAATCACATGCAGATAAATATGATTAGTAAAGCATAGATGAATAAATGGGTAAAATAAATAAGTAATGACAAATAAGCACGAGCATGTAAATAAGTATTGTCGATAACAAAAAGCACAAATGTACCAATAAGTACAAAAACATCAATTAAGCACTATTATGCGCATACATAAGATCAATAAAATACAAATATGCCGATGGGTACGAAACGGACAGTAAAGCACAGCTATGCCCATAGGTACGTCAATAAACAGCAAATAGACAGTAAACAAAACATGACGTACTGATCTGTTTTTATGTTTGCTTCATTGATTTGAAATCAATCGCATTTCCAAACCAATCTGTTACGCATAAATTATGATAGCTTTGTCAGAGGCTTGTCATAGTGAATAAAGAGTTAATATTCATACTGAAGAGCCAAAATATTTTGACCATCCAGCTAATCTGCATCTTAGCACTCAAATCAGCTGCAACCCGCCTTGGAATGGATATCAGAAGTAGGGGTGCCGGAGCGCGGTTCCACTTCTGCTTTTGAAGAAAAACATTTTCCTTTCACATAATAATGTTTTTAATTAAATTTTTGACCTGATTTTAATTTTAAAATTAAGCACTCATTGTTTTTATCTATTTTTTTTTTTTTAATTTATCATTGGTTCGACAATTCATGGAATTGTCTAATGGCGTTCTGGAACTTGAACATTTTACGAATGCGCGCCTGTTCAGAAGTCAACGAAAGATGACACCGGGTAGGACTGTACCAGTTATCAATAAGATATCACGCAATTCCGCCACATTCCGACGAAGTTTTTTTTAAGTTTTTCTATGTTACCACTCTCTGACTTCACTAATATACTTTATGCAATTAAGATCAAGCGAGTCAAATCCCAATATGTAAGCTACATTTTAATTGCTCATTTCTTTGCACAAAACTTTTCAACGAAAATTTTCTTGTATCTTCAAACAATAATTAAATAACGGAAAGTGTATTACCGTTAAGAACCGTGCTTTAAAATTTTTACTCTATTTAATTCGTCAAGAAAAAGAGAACAAAGATATCAAACTTAAACATTTTTGATAAAGAAATACAAAACTTATCTAAAAGGCCATTTAAAGATGTATTCCCAAATTTTCCCCAAAAGCAAAGGAAAGTAATTTTGCTTTGAAAGGTTGGAAAGTTTTCAATACTTTGAAATTTCCAATCTTTTGCCTTTTCCATTACTCAATTAATTAGGACAGATGTAAACTTTAGAAAGGTTTACATTAAAGCTAATTAAATCCTTTTCCGTGAAACGTATTTAGATAAAATTCGGTTCAGCAGCTGAATTAGGAAAGATCAATTAATTCACAGTTCTGTTCCACTCCAGAGGTACGAGTCCCAAATGGTGCCTGTTAATCTGAGAGTTATTAAAATAAATCGAGTTTTATGGACAGCAAAATGTGAGAGTCTGAAATACAAGCTTAAAGCATATACGCCAATTATTTTGCCAGCTATTTCACTTACGATTTTATATGTGCATAATTATACGTGTGAAATTAACTTTAGCCAGCATGGTTCATTAATTTTGTGGCAAGTGTTGCCACTTTAATTTTATATGATATTAACAGGGTGGGAATATGAACTCGTAATGTAAGACTCAAATAAATTACATATATATTTAACTCAATATGAGGTGCATCAAGATAAATACTGGTTTATTCGAGGGAATGCTTTAACTAACTTTTCTTAGCTGTGGTTTTCCACACTTTCATGATATTAAATAACTACTTATATCACTTAATTTAAAAAAAAATAATAAAACTAAAAGTTTCATTCCGTGGCATATCTCAATTTTATTTGATTAATTTTCTTACTGATCATTAAGGTGAGGTTTATGAAGTTTACTAACATTTACTTTTTAAAAGCTGAAAGATAATTATATCAAAAGTCATTTTAAAAATTCTTTCCGTCATGTATAAAGGATATCCCCGAATGTTTTAAACAGACACTTCCTTCCGATGAAGTTAAAAATGGCAGTATGAGTTTAAATAAGATTAAATATCCCGCCAGTACTGAATGCCATTATAATTATGTAATCTCATTGTAATTATGTAATTAATGCCATTATAATTACGTAAAAGTTTATAGTCGAATTTGGAAGAGAACTTATGGAAATCTCTAATAGCTTCTAAAGGATTGGTCCGATTCGATTTTTTTTTCCTCTCCCCAAAAGATCTTTGCCACGATGTCTCATTCCCGTGTTCTGTTTTATTTATTTAAAGGATTTTTGTAGAATTTTGAACAGTTCAAAAAGACTTATTAGTGTCTGCGGATAAATTTAAATAATATATAAATCAGGGATTTGGAGCACACACCTTTTTTGAGTTTCTACACTCCAACTTCTAAATACTTGTTCAGCTCCAACTCATCTCCGCGCTCCGAATAATTTCATAAGATTACATTACTTGTTTCATATTTTTAGTTAATTAATTTATTTATATAACAAAAAATTTAAATAGTTTTAAGAAATTGGAGCACAACAATTTCCTTTCTCCGGCTCCACTCCAGTTTTGAGCGAAATCTCGTTGCTCTACTGCTCTGTGCTTCTGCTCCATGTACCACTCCAGATCCCTGATATAAATTCTAAAATAATGAGTTGATTTGCTTCGGACAAACAAATTTAATCGGAAATAATTTTTTACAGTGGAACATGTACAATAAAAGTTTTTAATTTTATTATTTATAAGCATGTTTTGAATTGTAAAAAAAAAAAAATTACTATTAGCGTCTAGGGTGAATTCAAACCTTTTCATCTAAAAAATCAAACACATTAGAAATTATATTTGAAAAAAAGAACGGGAAAACCGCTTTTGAATATATCTTGGTTTTTTGTTCTAAAAAAATGGAAAACATGTTGCGAGTAAAAAAAAAATTCACTTTTCCGTTGGCTATTATTACATTGACAAAAGTAATTGCTTGATTGATTAGACGATCTGGTTCAACTTAGGAATTGAAATTTATGTTTGTACGCTTACATGGTTAAATATACTTACACTTTAACATTTTCCTACTAACCCATTTGTGCCTAGCGTCCTTAAAATGAGACGGTTCTTAAAATGGCTGTAATTTCTGTAATTATGCGCAAAAATATTTTTTGATGGGAGGTAAACTATTACTAATGGATTTTCCTTCAAATTTAAAATTACAAAGGAAAGGACATTCATAACACTGCAAATAAGAGCTGGAAGTAGCTCTTTGTTTATTTTTATGGTATTTCGCGATGTTCCGGAAGAGAAGGTGAGCCATGATTATTATTTTATACTCTTTTCAACAATCTTCTTTCATCTTTGAGCTTAGACTTTCTGAGACACGTTCTTTAAGAAAATGATGTATCTTTGAGAGAAAATCGGTACCCTCTCATGCCTTCCGTTCCATTTTTGGGACTTTTAGTTGTTTGGAAATGTTTAAAAGAATATTGAATATCGTTCGTTTTTACTATTTTTGCCTTTCATTTATCACTATTTCGAACAATATTTTTATTACAGATTTCAGGGAATAAAACGTTGGGCAGTGATGGGTTAAAAACATTAATAGTGCGAAATTACCGAAATTTAACTCCTAACGGTTTGAATAGGAGAATGAACTTGATGGTACAAAAAAGGAATGGCCTAACCATTTGCAGACAGTCATGGTTAAACTCAACGCGGGTGAAGGTCGATAAAGAATGAAAAAGAACATAAAGATTACTTAACAAATAAAAGTGGTGTTAAAATAAATATCTAACAGAGAGCGATTAAGCATACGTACTTGGACCAGCAAAGTGTACAAAATACAGATTAATGCAATTACTTCTAATGTTACAAGCATTACGTAATTCTTCAATTATTATAAAAGTTTTACGCAATCATTATCAATCAATGCCTGTTGAGAAATCTATAAAAATTTCGACATAACAGCTTTGTATAGGTGCATTGCTGTCAAATTAATTTAAAGATTTTAATGGAGAGACGCCTTGGGGGAAATAAATGGTTTTATTTCCCCGCATTGCTTCATAACACATGTTAGTAATACAGAATGCCGTTGTGATGCGAGTGTGAAAAAGGGGATTTAAAGCCAATTCAATTGACGATTTGTCGTCTTTATTGGCATTTAAGAAAGCATATTAAAAGATTTCAAGTTAAAAGTTCATAGTAAAATGATCTAAATGCGAAATGATATAATGAAAAGTGCTTACCGTAGATATTTCACTGATTCCTTGCAGTAATTATATTTAAATTGCAAGTGATTAATTTTAAGCCATCCATAGATTGGTGAAAAGTTTTTTTTTCTTTCCAATGGGGCTGCGGTATTGAGTCCTACAACCATTGCAGATCTAGTGCGTTCCCCAGTAATGGTACCATATCTTCCAGCGGCACCACAATGAGTGTGGTACCTTCGCCGCATGAGAATTTTGACGTTCAGTTACCACTAGATGGCGGTACCTGAGTTCTCATTGATGCAATACGCACTAGGAATTTAATTTAACCGAGAGCATACAAGCCAAATGTCCACTCAAGGGATCTTTTACATGCCGCATAATCATACGACATGGGCGCAGACGAGTTTCTGCATCTTGAAAATCCACCGACTCGGGCCAGGTTTGAACCCGCGATCTTGGGCGGACGAGGCCTGCTGCCTTACTACTACGCCACCCTGTCGGCGATTGGTGGAAAGTACTTATTAAGAATTGAATGTGAAATTAAAATTATAAAAATAAAGCTTCAAAGTTTCTAGGAACTCTTCTTCGGTGCATGAAGCTGGAGCTTTTGCTACCAAAGGAAATTAATTATTTATCAAATTATGCAAGAGATTTTCAATGTGTTATACATAGGGTGCTTTGTGCAGCCGTCAAGATAAACAATGTTACCATGAAATCCTGGGTCGCATTCTACTTTCAGAAACAGAAAAATATAAATTCAGATTACGCAATTTCATTGCTAGCATTGAAAAGGCAGCGAAACAACGATTTGTAAGTTACACACTGTGTGTTACGGGGTATGTGTAACACACACACCCTTTTAGTAGCATAACAAAAAAAATTAAAACATACTTGAAATGGTTTCTAAGTGACAGCAGACGATTTTGCTGCCTATAAAATTATAAGTGGAAGATCGTGTGAATGGAGAGAAGTTGCACAACGGCAGACGGCATTTGACTGAACAGTTACTTTGAATCTACTTTTTTGACGTAAATGGCGTTTTTTAATTATACATCAATATAGGCAAACAAAAAAACATTCCAACTGATGTAAAACATATTAACGGAAATAAAGATAAGGAAAAGGCTGTATAAAAAGGTGTAGCAGACATGATAAAAGACATGTGAAATTAAGTAGGAATGCACCGATTAATCGGCAATATTCGGCAATCGGCCGTAATTGGCAATATGCCATTTATTTATAATCAGTCAATTTTGCAGCTTAATTGGTGAACAATTTTATTTTATTTTTTTTATTTAAATTACTTTTCGTACAACAAAAATAAGAAACCCCGCTGAATGAATTCACTAACAATCACAGAGGTACCCCCCCCCCAAAAAAAAAAAATAAGTATCAATAACATTTATCAAAATATGATTTCATAAAAAATATATAGAACATGAAGCAAAGGAAACGGAACTTTACAACAGCTCTGTTTAAATTGATTTTAAATTTTCCCTTCCTAAAATTTCCAGTGGGGCAATTTGTGCCATGACCCCATTATGGGCGCCCCTGCAGTAAGACAAGGTAATTTTCTGCATCATAAGATGTCTTGTACACATATGAATTATATTTCTCAAGCTTTGCGGAAGCACTTTCTCCCTCACGCCCTCCCAAAATAGCAGGTCTGGGTGTCAGACTTGAAGATAAAAAGTTCTACTTTGTAAATAGAAATTCGTGAGCGCAAATTACGACTAACTACCAATAGTTTCGGATTGTAGCTCTCCTTAAAGGTGGGAACACATATTTTGTTGAGAACGAAAATTCTTAAAATTAGCAGGCGCTTATTTAAATTTGCCTACTTTTTCGAAAAAGAGAAAAATTAAACAAAATCATAAAACTATATCTAACACACAAGTAAATCAAAATAACTAAAGTAATAATAGAGGAAGTGGAGTAAAAACGGGTTACCACTTTCATTTTGGTTCCTACCGATTTATCTGTTCACTCCAGGTGGATAATTTTTGTCAGTAATTCCAAAAAACATTCCTGAAACTTATAAGAGGGTTCTAAAGGCAATATACCAGTTTTAGTTTTTGAAAACCATATGATCCAAAAAAGAAATTTTTATTAAAAATCTATAAGAGAATTGATTCACAGAATTTGAATAAAATTTGAAAATATCAATTTTTAAATTACGAAAATGGGGGAAAATAAACCACTACTCACAGAAATTAACTGTTAGCTAATTTTGTAAAGGAGAAACGGTAGTACTAAAAATAAGTATCGTTATAATTAATCGGCATCGGCCGATTGTTTTCTGCCGATTAATCAGTATTGGGTTCTTTCGTTATCGGTGCATCCCTAGAATTAAGCATATATATTAACAGAATTTCATGAGAAAACGTCAGTATTTTTAATTGTTATTATCCCCCCCCCCCTCCCCACATCTCCCCTGCACTGTTTTTTTTCCTTAGATATTAATTCAATCTGTTAAGAATACGTCCCTAAAGGTTTTCAATTGTGCGCTTTTTCATTGCTATGAACTGGCTATATCAGATTGTTGTTTTTCTAAAATAACGCAACCTGATGAGAAAAACGTACTGAATGATTTTCCATACCAAAAAAAGATTTTTCTTCAAAGCTCATTTCTTTGATGTGATGATGTATTGTGAAATCCATCTACGAAAAGGTTTTTATTTAAGAAATGAAGAAAAAAAAAGAAAGAAAAAAATGTATACAGAAACTACAACTAAGAGTTCTGCTGGGAAGATGCAATAAATCGATTTTTCCTCTTTTCATTCATTTCAGAGACCTTTATCGTTTTCTTTAAGAGCAAAAAAAAACTAAGAACCATTCAGTTCATCTCCTCAACTTTCTTTATTTTTTACACCTTCTTGTCTCTGGTTTGAAGAACAAAGACTTTCTCGCTTATCCGAAAAACGAAGACAAAGAAATTGATTCCTTTGAAATAATAAAATCCTAAACTTGAAGCGTTTGGTCAAAAAGTCTTTTAAAAATCGAATCTAAAAAAAAAGCTGTTATATCATTTCGGTATTTATACCCATCCATATTTATTTCTTTTTCTTAATTTTACGGGTTTAATAAAACGGCTCAGAGATTATATTCTTTTGAAAGAACAGTGATCTTTGTACTTGGTTTATTTTATGTCTCGTAATTGGTAAAAAGATGGATAAAATGTTTTGTCAATTTTTCTCAAAACAATGAACTAGCTCATGAATAGTAAATTAAAATAATACGTTTTTTCACCTTAACATCTATAGAATTTTGCTATTTAACAAAAGATATATGCATATATTTTTATTATTGTTTCTACAAAATAAAACATTACTCCAAAATCATTAAAATATATTTTCTAGAGGTGGGATTGCGGGATCCTTCATTAAATCCTTATTTAAGGATTGTGTATGAGTCGAAAAAGTTCAAAGATCACTGGTATGGAGTATATAATAAGGATAAGAATTCTTATTAAGAATTTTATAAGAATTCATTTTAAACTTTAACTTTAAAATGAATGCATAAAAAAATATCTACCTTATTGTCACAATCAAATAACATCATAAATTGTATAGATAATTTTATATACTTTGTAATCCGTTCTCGTATGGAATATAATACACAATAAGAATATTTACAGTAATAGTTTCAACTTAATATGATTACATATTATACACCTTACTTAATGAAAAAATATCGCTAGTTTACGTTGTCGGTGTTTTAACTAAATTTTTGCTAAAAACTAAAGAGTTATCATATTGATGCAGGTACTATTTAACTCATTGCAAATGCATTGAAGTTCGTATGTAATTCTTTTATTTTGTTATACGTCTAAACAATTCTTAGTGCTGATTTTGTGCTGTTTATTTAATGTCATATTTAAACATCCTCTCTCATTTATTCTTGCGGTAGCTTGCCAATATGTGATGGCAAAAGCTGTTTGTCAAAATATTAAATCCCTGTAAAAAATACAGATGGCACCACTAGTACTAAAACGAGGCTTATTTCTTAGTTTCGTGGATCATTTTAAACGAAGCGGGCCACTAAAGCCCTTTTTATGCATGACCCGGTTTCGACCCGGGGTAGAGTTCCTTTATAAGACGTAGTCTTCAGAGTAACGACAGATCGGGGGAAAACTGCCTCCGGACAAAAAACAGGGTTGCCGCCGAGTGCAAGGTTGGCTTCATACTCACTCAAGGATTTCCGCTAAACGATAATCGTTAACGGGAAATTTTGTCCACTTGAAAGCAAAATTTCTGTTTGAATTAAAAGCTACTTTTTGCGTAAGCCACAAACGTTTTTTAAAAATATCTTTGGTCTCAACAAGTCCAGGATAGTTTAATCATTCGCAGCTTTAAATTACGTTATGTTAAATATGAGAACATGGAAATTGTTACTCTTTAATTGATTCAAAAATAAATAATGATATTTATAAATTTATTATTTTCAATATAATTTCTTGGATTTTTAATTCTGAAAGTTTTTTGTGTGTGTGTGTGCGTGTGTTGATAATATTGCATTAATAAATCATTAAAAGATTACTCGCTTTTTTTTTATTTCTTAGGGAAACTAAAGGAAAATTTAAAGCAGTAATGCTAGAAATATATGAATGGTAAAATAATGAGTTGGTAAAAAAAAAAATTGGAATTATTATTTAATCAGTGATATTTTTATATAAAACTCGTTATGTAAAAGTTATGTTAAAAAATTTTCTAAGAAGAAAGAATGTACTTAGAGACCGTTCATAAATGCACGCTTTTTTTTTTTTTTGATATATTTGACCCCCTCCCCCCTTTGTCCCGCTATGTTGTATAAGCCTGATGTCACACTTCTTGTTACCCACCCCCCTCGAAGCGTGACATCATTTATGAATGATCCCCTTATGTGAAAAAATACATTTCCCCATGAAGGTATTCATTAAATTAAGAGCAAATACGGAAAACTTTCTCCGAGGCCGAATTCAGCTCCGCATATTCGCCCTCCCCCCTCGTAACTCCCTAACTTCAAGTAATTTAGTAGGAAAATGAAGATGACATTATAGAACATTTTTGAAATTGATAATTGGTTTTGAAGGGCATTAAAACTTGGCCTCCTACACAGCTAACTACCCTGCCCATTTTAAAATTCGGCAGAATAAGCCGCTTATATATAAGAAAATCCATTCGTAACTGACTGACAAGAATGTGTGGAAGGGGCCGATATGTTTACATTCCACTAGTCGCCAAGCATAAGCAAATTACGCCAAGTCGAAGATACCAAGTATTCGGTAAAAGAACTTAATTTTACTAAATTTAAACACTTTCTTAATCTTGAAGCGATGTTTTTTCATTACTTTAGGATACTAGCTATTTATTTATTAGGGAAAATGGCAATTAGGGCCAAAAATAGCGGGTCAACATGGAATATTAGCATTAAGAAAGCATGCACTTATTTTAACAAAGAAATAATTAAATAAATAGGAGCATATGGCCCAAAATAAAGCTACATTCCTATATTTTAAACATTTTAGAACAATAATAAAAGAATTTTAAAAATGTATTTGCCTTTAATTTTACGGATTCCCGTGTTTTTTCATGGCATTTAATCGTCTCCACGTTAAAGCTATGGGACGAAAGAAGGCATTGCCTTGGGCGGAGGGTTCAAACCTTCCACCAATAGGAAAATGATACCTCTTTGACGCTACTCTCGCTAAGATACAGGGACTCTAACCCGGGGTAAAGGCGCGTTCTGACGAGACAGTTTTCCCCTGCAATATCTGTCGAGACAGTCACTGTCCATGTCTGAACGAACCCGACAGTCGCTCTCTGACAGTATCTCGCCGAACCGGTTTCTCGTTGTGACAGTCACGTCTGAACACAGGCGGATACTTTTCAGAGCTACTGTCGCAAGTTCTCAGACCAAGTTGAAGTCCTTGCAAATTTTTCCGGACTGTCTGACATTGACTCCCGCGAAAAATACGCAATTGCTTCGATTAATGTCCTAAAAAAGTTCAATTTATTTCATTATTGTTCTGAAACTTCAGTTTAGTTGTTGATATATTTGGATATTAATGAATATATTCTTTTTTCCTCGCGAAAAACAGCAATTGCGTCGACTTATGTCCTAGAAAAAGTTCAATTAATTGCATTATTGTTCTGAAATTTCTGTTTAGCGATTTAATCTGATAGAAATGAATGTAACCTCTATTTCTTGATTTAAAATCCAGAAAATTATGCTTTTAATAAATGCGTAGTTTAGTAGAAACAAATTTATCTATTATATTGAAAGTCAAAGAAAAAAAAAATAATTCAGAATTAAAAAGTTAATTTAATGCATGGCTTTTAACGGATTATTTATTTAATTTTATTATTTACTTTACTTTTTAATGCTTAGTACTTTAACCTTCTTCCGATGTCAAAATTTCAAATTAATATTAAAAACTGATTATTGTTATCAGTACTTGCAATTATATAAGGAACACATTTTTTACTTGTGTGCTCAAATTGAAGTATACATTAAATAAGTAATTAATTTTATTTAGCGTTTCAAAACAAATATTTAATGCAAAAATCCTTTTTATTTCTTCGTTAAATTGAAATATTGTCAAGTGCAAACATTTATTTTGAGATAAACTTTTAAAGCTGTCAACGATTTATAGTTTCCTTTTAACTAATATTTTTTAAAACTTTTTATTGTTATCTGTGTTTAATATGTGGGAAATAATATACAGTACAACCTCGAACGGCCATTTCCACGGGAATATTCATTTCATATATGGAAAAATGATGAACGTGGGTCAGAATAACGTCCGAAGAAATCGTTAAACCATTAAAACAAGACGATACCTACGTTAAAATGATGGATGCAGGTACAATGCATAAAGATTTTACTGTATTGTAATCACTTTAAATTAATCCTTTTTATTATGCTATCATGATTTAGCAAAAGGTAGCCAACAATTATAGAATTGCAATTAATCTTGTACTTATTACCAATGAAAATTCAACATCAAACTTTGATTCATGTAAAACCTTTATATGTAAAAAAGATTAAAACTTCCTTTAAAACATTTAGAAATTAGCTTTATTGATACGTAGTTAAACTTATTAAACACTTTTGTAGATGAAACTGCTATAAAAGGGTGTATAGTTGTAAAGTGTTTTATTTTCGTTTCATTTTACTTCAGGTAAAAATGTTATATATTTTTTAAAACCTACATTAGTTTCGTGCAAGTAACTTTTAAATGCACTCACACACAAAACTTTGTGTTAGGTTGTTAAAAAAAAATCTAATCTATCCTGTCATAATTTTAATCTTTTACTGTCAAAATTGTGATCATTTAAAAATCCAATTTTAGGAACTATACAGCGAACTTTTCGTAATAAAAATATCCATTTATTAATTTTGTGCACAATTCTAATCTTTATTTTTTTAAAATTAATCATTCAAATTTTCTGACCTTTTTTACTGAAGTATTATCTGCACTTTCCATAATTAATGTGTCGATAATACTTCAGTATATATACAAATCTAATGTAGCTTAAGAAGATACAAAAACAAAGAAGTAAATAAAAAAAATCAGCAGCAAATACAACACATTGCGACTCCTCAATTTTTTCGGAACAGCGTCTCAAGTACTGCACAAAATGAAGAAACCTTTCTTCTACGTGAGAACCAACTCCGACAGTTGAATGCGAGAATTGCATGACTTTTCCCTCCGCCGACTGTCGCTGCGAGTTCTTGCGTAGGAGGAGGAAAGGCGGATTTAAACCACGATTTAAACCGGGTAAACGAAAAGACCAGTTTTCGACAACCGTGATTCTCCTTCTCGTTCCCATCATTCCATGCGAATAATTTTGCGCGCGCGCGCCAATACCGCTTGTTTACAACTTTTACTTCTGTCATACAATGGAAAACGAGAAGTTGATTCTCCAGCAACTTCTCATTTTGGATCGGAGACAAATTGAGATCCAGATGCAAATAGAACAGCAAAATGCAAGACGTGTCAGAAGACGGCGAATTCTGATTTTAATGGTGCACATGATCATAAATTCCTTAACAATTGGAGTTAGGGAACGGCAAATTGGTGGGGCCAGTGCTTGGTGGGAAACCATCGTTCTTAACTCCTGGACAAATCGGGATTTTAAAGAAAATTTTCGAGTGCCCAGATAATATCATCCAGTAATTCTGCTTCTTAATGCTGTTCTAAGCACCATCATGAGTTATAGAAATCTTTGTTGCTTTGAAATAACATTTTTATAAATATTTAAAATTTTTGTTAAAAAGTTGCTAACTATTTATATCAGGGCTTGAAATATCTTAAAATTTTATATGACCTGCATGGCATATTTGTCTAAAAGATACATGCCCAGAAGTTGTTTTATTGCATATTGAAAAAAAAAAAAAAAAGCCTTAATCAAACACAAAGTTGAATTAACAGCTTTATATTTGAATCAAGAAATATTTAAACATTAATCTCTTTACTTCTCATGTTGATAAAATGATTCTCTATTCATGCCTGTTTTCCTAGCAATAATACAAATATACAAAAAATTTCATTCCCTGAACTGTTACGCAGCCTAGAAGGTATGATAGACTATATAATACGTAAAGGTTGATTTCAGTGTTAGATATAAAGGCTTTAGAATAGTATTTGCACTATACTCATTTTATTGTTGTCAATTTTGTATATAGAGTCTTACCTTTGTTTAACTTGTATCTAACCTCAATAAACAGGTTGTCATCATAATATTGAGCTTGATGTACTTGAGAACTAACTATGTAAAGGCTAAAGCCTTTATATATATGGATAGCAGTATGAATAAATTTTTCCTAAAGAAATATTACTTTTGGTCTCTAGCTTTTTTGTTTGCCCCCTCCCCCCTATACAATGAACAACATTATCAAATTTGTGTGCATGCTCATTAACCAATAACAAACTTTAAACTACTGGCATGTTTATTAGCTTTTTACTGAATCAGCTATGAGAGATGTTGATATATACGTACAATAATTTGTTTATAAGACAAGTGATCAAAAACCTTTGTACTAAAATGTAAGGGCAAAGTTAAAACAACGTAAAAAAGCACTTTTTTTTAAGCTTACTTTTCATTCCGCATATGCTGTTTTACATTGCTTTAACTTTGTCCTTACAATAATTTATTTACATATAAAATTTATTTATTCAACAATTTTTCCATCAGTTCTATTTTTTTCTTTCAATTTCCAACAGTTCCTGCTGGAATTTTACATTCTTTTGAAAGTTTTTTCTTCAACTTTCGTTCAAATTCCAAGAAGGACTCTAAAGCCGATGAAACTGTGGTCTTAACGACATCCTCTTCTTCTTTAGAGGTGGCCTTTCTGAACTGCATATCGGAAAAAAAAATGCATACTATATTTAAAAAGTTAACTTTTAAGTTCAACAATTCCTATAATATTGTTAAAAAAGAGATACATTCAGTTTGCACAATATTGGTTACTTTATTTCTGACAAATTAATATAAATTAAATATATTTTTACCAAACAGAATAGAAAATTCCTTTACAAAAAATTTATTATAATCTATTTATTCCATAATTGAATCAGTTTTTGTTGAAAGGGCATAAGTAACAAGTTACAAATTTTTCAAGAAATAAAAAAACTTTAATACTAACATTGTTTTCTTCAGAAGCCATGATGTTTGCTAGTTTATTGTGTTGTTATAGAGAAAGTTCGAAATGCTTTTTTAGCACAAATCAATAATGTGTCTATTATCAAACAATGTAAATCCATGTTAAACGTATTATATATATATATATATATATATTTAACCAAAAGTGATTCAATTATCAATTTCCTCCTTTCATTGTTTTAACTGTATGGTTCCAATGCACTCAGTTTGAAACTTAATTTATGTGTTCGGCCAGACGAAAGTTCGTTGCCATACAAATGAGCAAAGGAAACCTTCTTGCAAAAATTTTCATTGACAAAGCATAAGAAAATCCAAAACCAAACTGCTTTTCCATTTCTTCTCTACAATAAGTAACTTCTAATGTCAAATTGTATACATTGATGAATTACAAAATTTTTTTAATTTTGAGTTTACTTTTAATACTTTTTTTTATAAGCATAATGTTCATGTCAGGAAGATTTTAAACTTGACAATTTTTTGCCATTGCATATCAGTCACTTCTAAAGTCTTGTTTAAGAGTTAAGTTGTTATAGTAATATTAAATAAAAATGACTTACGTGGAGTTTCTGTAACCCTTTGAGATGCTTCATTCTCTTCTTCAATTTCGGGTACTGTAGTACTAAAATGACAAAAAGATAACTTACCATATAAATATAAAATTTGCACAAAAATAAACAATCCATATAATTTTGAATAACAATTAAAAATAAACTTAAAAGAATACTACTCCATTTTTCACAATTTAGAGCTACTATTCATATATTAAAACTGAAAAAATAAAATTTCATGTTAAGAAAAGCACAAATGAGCATTAAAATGCAGACCTTCATTTGGATGTTTTTGCATCTAGAAGCTCCACTGCTGCATTGAAAAAGGGATTCCAAGCAATCCCGAAACATATGTCTGCATTTTAATGCTCAATTGTGCTTTTCTTAACGTGACATTTTATTTTTTCAGTTTTACTAGTGCACAAAGTTCACTTATTTTACATTTACATATTGTTGAAACTATTACACAGAAGCAAAAATATTGATTAATTTATCACTACACAATATTTTATTACTGTGAATTTGTAATGCTCTAGCTTTCAATCCTACCATGTATGAATTTTGAGTAATTCTTCGTACACCATTCAGAATCCTTTTTTAAAGACAGTTGAGTTAGTCAACAGAAAATATAGCCACTAAACTTTATTCTTTCACCAATCAACTTTACTGTTTAAAACAATTGTCTGCAAAAAATATCAAGATATTAAAAAGCAAAGAGTATACATGATTTTAGAACAAGCCACAAGGCATATAACATATTCTCTTAAAGTCTTGGTTTTTTAGGATTAGAAATAATGAAGTTAGACAAAAGTGTAGGAAATTTCGAAAATAAAGAAAATCCTAAAATATACCAGAAGAAAATTACATGTAAATAAATTTAAAACATGCGGGAAAATAAACTTTCTTGAGGTATTGAAAAGTCCAAGTTATTGCGAGTTGACCATGCATATCTGAAAATGTTTTAAAATAATCTGTGCATTGTATTTTATTTTAAAATAAAACTTACTTCTCTGGCTGCCTTCTTTGTCCCACAAAATCATCATCCACGTATTCAGGAAGAACTTCTGCACCTTCTGGCACTGAAACAAAAATAATTGATATAGACATTTCAGCTGCAATCAATAATGCTAATACTGTAGAGGGTTGGAAAGATAAAATGCTAAAATCTATTTTGCTTTATTAAATGTGTGTATAAAAAAGGGGGGAGGGGTGTTACGGTACAAGTCGATGTATCAAAATTATTATAGTACAAAAATCGAAAAATGTTATATAAGTGTTTCAGAGTCACAAGGGCTTTTGAAAGCAGAATATGTTTTCAGTTCGCATGGCTAAGCAGCAGTACATAATACCATTAAAACACACAATTTGCAAAAGTCCTGAAGTTAGATATTTTTAAGAGCATTTATTTTTAAATTTTCTTGACGGTATGCGTAAAATATACAAACAGCACTTCAGTTCTAATGCAGTGCAAAAATAAGCATTTACCCGCTGTGCATGGCCCATGGAATTCCAGGGTTCTACGAAACAGTGTAATACTACTGCTATAGATTCATATTGCTATTCCAATAAGTGCAGGTTTTATTGTACAATGTATAGCAAAATGTATTAAAGTAAATGGGTTTTGACACCAGTCCCAGTATGGTGCTGATTGAATATTAGTTTTTATGATTTTTAGAAAAATAAAATTAAGTAGTATAGGAAGAATGCATATTTAAAAGTTTCCTACAGTAATGATTAGAAGAAAAGAACAAAGCTAAATAAATTTTAAATGGGTTCATGCGAAAAAGTTTTATTTTATGTTTCAAATATTTCAAAAATGCAATGGTACATACCTTCGTTCCCATGCGGAAGGTTGCTCTCCAAAATAAAAGTCGGAGTGCAGGCGATTCTGTCTTCCAATATCTCATCAATTTGCTTGAATTGGGAGAATTTCACTTTGCTCCCCGCACCACTTGATCGCCAACTATCCTTGGCCTTTCTATAATATTTTATTAGGCTTTCATTTTCGTTCGTACTTGTTGGACGGATCGCAACATTCCGCTTTGCTCTAATTTTTGAGCAATTATTTTATACACCTCAGCATCTCTGATAATGCCATCAAATTTATTTTGAACACTTTCGCCCCCCCCCCTCCCCATATAAATATGAGGGCCTTCGTTTATTCTTCAGTCCAGCGACTGCTTGAACTTTGTTTTTCCATGTTAAGGGCTTTAAAACTATCGCAAAATTACGACAATGGCTGCTGAAAACCCGTAAACACTGGAAGGGACTCACGTGACCGCGCAATGCACTGTGGGTAAAAGCCGCCAATAATCCCTCAATAATGCAGGAGAAAATTTCCCTTGCATTGAAGCCGGTTTCAAGCGGGGTCGAATGCATGAATGCGACATTTTCGGCGAAGCCGGGTTAACGCCGGGTTGAATCCGGCTGCATAAAAAGGGCTTAACAGTAGCGGATTTAAGGGTGGGGGCACGTGCCCCCAAAAGGTTTTTTTTTTTTAAATTTTCTTACTGAAGCAAACAAAATTTTAAAATATTATGCAAAAAAAAAAAACATACTTGCATAAATTAAATTTTGTTCGCAATCAGAGTCACTATGCTATCTGTTGATATTGTGAACTTTTAATTCTTATTACTCCATATGTGTCGGTTCTCCTTGCTGTTAATGTAGCCTTTTATATTTTTGTATTTGGCAACACTGTTCGTTGTTTATCTTCCCAACGTGATCGTGCCGGCAGCTAGCAGCATGAGTATTCTGCACATCATAATTTCTAAATAAATTTTCATTTAAAACCTTAATAGATCACTCAAATGATTATTGCTAAATCATAAGAGGTTAAGGGACCAGTAACGAGTTCTACTACGCTACTAGAGTAAACTTAGTAATCGTAACAAGTGATCGGTATTGGAGGTTAGGCCTAACTCAAGAAGGAAGCATGGAAGTATTTACTACTGATAAACTTCTTGGATCTGAAAATTGGACAAGATGGAAAAGGATGGCAGAAGGTTTGCTTATGGAAAAGTAAAAAGGCCTACGAGGTGTGTACCGGGGAGATCGTTAAGCCGGAACCGATTCTAGAAACTGATGCGGCGGACGTTCGGCAAGCCTACAATCGAAACCTATCGATGTATGATAAAGGTAACAGAGCTGCTCGAGGAATTTTCTCAAGGACATTAGATTCCAGTATATGCGATCTTGTATCGATGTGCAAGACTGCTCGAGAAATACAGATAAAATTGCACGAACTTTTTGAACAAAAGAACACACAAGCTCAGTATGCTTGTCAGTTAGTTTTCATCCTTTGTACGAGATCCGACCGCTACAATGGCTATGCATATAGCAATGTTGGAACGCTTAGTTTCGCGAATGTCCGATTTAGACATTAAACCAAATGACTTTGTTATAATGAGCAAACCCAAGTAGCACAAAACGTTGGGAAAATGTTGGCTAACCGTGGAATCCCACAGTTGGCCAACGGTTAGAAATGTCCGCTTTTACTTCAGTTCCCCAACTAACCATTTGCCAACAAAGGCCCAACGATCTGGTAAAACGAAGGCCCAACCAACCATTTTCCAACAAAGGCCCGACGATCTGTTGCAACGAAGGCCCAACCATTTGCTAACGAAAGCCCAACTAGTTTTTCAAACGTAGGTTCAACCGTTTGCCAACGAACGCCCAACCAGCTTTTCAAACGTTGGCCCAATGATCCAGTGAAAAAATTGATAAAGATGGTTTACCGAGTGCTGGATCAAGTCTGCGTTCGTCTGAGGACTCGGCCGATGCAGTTATGTTATAGATTAAAGACGATTCCCAATTACATCAGAATGTCCTCGGCCGAATGCAGACTTGGCTCCAGCACTTGATAGATATAATTAATAAGCCTGAAGAACGATTGAACTACTCAAAATATAGATTATATCATATATCAATATACTCAAAATATAGATATACTCACATTTTATTTTATTCAATAATTCCAACATGTCTGAAATCTATTTTCATAGCACTTTATAATTTCATCATTAGAGGCAAAAAAAAAAAAAAAAAATTTGGCAAGTACAGGATAAAACTTACTAATTCATTCAAATATTAGCCCATTTTTTTTTAAAAATTTTGTTGTAATTATCAATACATGGAAAATCAAATCAATTTTTAAACTAAGTTTTGATTTTATTAGCTTAACTTAGTTCAGGTTCATCAACACATCTGGAACAAACATACCTTTGCTAAGCATGTATATTTTGTAAATATTAGAATTTATAAATAAGTCCATGCAACAACAAAAAAAAAAAAAATCTTTTTAGTTGCGAGTTCTTTATTATACAAAAGCAAATGAATTACAGTAATACATACCACACATACATATAAAATATTTACAAAATCACAAGGAAACCAATTTCTTGATTCAACCAAAGCCAATTGGTCAAATTTTTTCGCTGTTCATATTAGTATAAAAAATGCAGAATATATTTTTAAAAAATGTACTTGCATGAAAAGTAACAAGCGTATAGAGTAATTATCTAAGAAGTTGCAGAAAAGAAATGCATACATTCCAATAATCAAACAAAATCAGGCATTCTTAGTACTACAAAATAAATATATGCAACAGAAAGTATTTTATGTAAGTAGTTATTTTATGATCACTTTTTTCTCGATAGATCATTTAGAACTATGCAAAACTAAGTTGTCAAATTTTCCTGCTGTTGTTATCATTAAGTTCAGATGACAGATGATCTTTAATAAAAACAAAGCTGCAATATAAGATTTTTTTCCCCGCTTTCCCTTTGAACTATTGGAGATAGTACACAATATACATGTATGTAACAAAACAAAATAATTAAACCAAAGCTAAAAATAAACTAATCAAATGCAGAATTTTGCTTAAAATTGTTAATTAGGATTTTAATGAACATAAAAATGATTTTTGGTACATTTTTCCAATTATGGAAGATTTTCTTTTAAAAAAATACCTGAAATAATTCTGTTATAAAATCAGACCATAATCACCCCTTATAAATTTTCACAAAAATAAAAGGCGGTTTTGTGACATCAATTTTATGAATATTACTCAAAAAATTAACTTGATTTCAGGAGCTCATTTAGAATTAACAAAACTAAATTTGTAAAAAAATTGCTTCCTATACCAGAGAGAATTATGTTGTATATCAGAAGACAATCACTATTAGCTAAAGCATTTTGTGGATGTAAGTCAAAAGAAAGAACCACAGTACAAGGAATCACAAAATACATTCATTTGCTTTTTCCTTATAATACAGCATTTATAGATATTTTCTGACCAAGTAATAAAATTATAATACCATAATTAATTTATTCATATGATGCATACATATACACCATGCAGCTTCATCCTGATAATTTGATGATGAAAAAAATACACTGAAATCATTATTAATAAAATGAACAAAATTAGTTATAATAATTAAGTTATAAATGTCCTTGTTGCAACTAAAACACAAATATTTGTAAAATTTAAAACTTTTGCAACATCCTCTTTAATAGAAAAAAAAATACAACCTGAGCAAGTTACAACGACTAAAAGTGACAGCTGTAACGTGATCTATCATTCAGCTAATTTTGAAAAAATAAATGATTCATTAAAGACTAACTAGAAACAAGTAATTTTTTCTTTTTTTTTTTTTTTGAAAGGTCAGTTCCTACTTAGGTCAAATTGTGACAGCTAAATGGAAGGATTACAAAAGTCACTTTCACCTTACTTTCAGCTAGTTACTAATATCTGTACGCAACATTCCATAATTATTGGCAAAGAATTAGTATTCCATGTTAGCATTAGCAGAATGGGAATCAACGATTTCTTCTAAAGAATCAAATTTCATGTACTAATGCCTTCTTAAAAATAATGACTTATGGCTTTAATATTTTTAATGGAATCCATATAAAACTGAAATTAATGACGGTTAATTTTAATGCATGAATTAATATTTGAAAAATTGTATTAGCATCAAGTACCATCCACTACAAGTTTAAAAAAAACATTTAAACTTCAGTGGATGATTTAAAAACATTTTATTAACAATTGATAATTTGAACAAGATATAGGGAGAGTGAACTAATAGTAGGAATTTAACAATCACACAGATTATCCTGATTACAAAGATAACAGTAATAAACCATAAATGACCTACATTGATAATATCTTAAATAATTTAAGAGACATTTACTTTAAAAGTATTATCAGTTTTTGCTTCACATTGAAGGTATTCAAAAAGTTTTGATCCAATCTGAGTAACACAACTCAGAATGCTTCTGAAGTGTTTTAGTATATATTAATGCAAAACATATTTTCACGTTTTCTATCCCTATTAGTCATTTGACAATTTGAGCACAACGGTTTTGATTAAGTTGATAATAGTGAATAGTCCCAAATTAACATTTAAGGATTTAAAGTCAAACGTGAAAATATCTTACTTTGGTATTTTGGGTTTCTTGGAATCGCGTTAATCCAGTTTAGTTCTTTCTCTGCTTGGCAGCCGGTCATGCAACAAGTATTCGGCATCTGGAAAAAATATATAAACATGTATTAGGAACCATTCGTAAATGATGTCACGCTTCGAGGGGGGAGGGGGTTCGTGAAATTGTGACGAGGGGAGGGGTAACAAGAAGTGTGACATCAGACTTATACAACATAGCGTGACATGTGACAATATGGTCCGTTGAAGCGTGACATCATTTATGAACGTCCCTTATATATATATATAAATATGCAGAGTCCGACAAAAATGCGAAAATCTTAGGAGCCAGGGAAAATTTTTAGGAGCCAGCTATAATATTTCCATTTGTCAACACCTGAAAAACTAGTCGCCAAGGCATTTTTTTAGTCGCCCGGGCAACCTGGCGCCCGGGATTTTTCAGACCCTGTAAAATAGTAAAATATGTATACGTTCCTTATGTATATATACAGTGATCCCTCGTTTTTCGCTGTTAATGGGGACCAGAACCTTCAGCGAAAGTCGAAAAACCGCGAAGTGGAATTTGCCCCTAGGAATTTTCGTGTGTATGCGAGTACACGAATGTTTTAAATGTGTAAACAGTATTTATACTTTACACATTTAAGACAAAAATTACAACAGTGTACGTATTTACTTAAACATGTCAGTGCTAATTAATAAGGTTAATTACAAAACCTTATAGTACAGTAATAAACATTAATCAATACTGCTATGAACGGTCCCTACGGCATTAGTATGGACTTGGAATGCAAGCAGTAAGTTTGATATACGTTTTTTAATTAAAAAAATTCTAGTGTTTTTATTTATGGTCACGGTTTTTATACAATAGCTTATATGTCTTTTACTTTAATTAATCCCTAA
This sequence comes from Octonoba sinensis, assembly GCA_038502835.1. Lineage (NCBI taxonomy): Eukaryota > Metazoa > Arthropoda > Arachnida > Araneae > Uloboridae > Octonoba > Octonoba sinensis. The sequence goes on along the minus strand of CM076598.1, from coordinate 4,321,674 downwards.
ATATATATTTTATTTGTCTATTTAATTATTCGACTGACTATTTTGTTTATTAAGTCTTTTAGGCTGGGTAAAAAAGAATTTTAATATCTTGTTATATTTAATACTTGTTCGATAAGATTTCTTTCTCTGAAATGCCTATTACCGTATACCGTGTCTAGATAACGTTTATATAATCGGGCATAAGTCAACTCATATTTTACAAAATTTATGAATCAAAAATAGGGATATACGGGCTAGAAGGGAAACATCTGAAATTCGCCGATGTTCAAGAACTTAGCTCTTAAAAGAACAAAAAATAATCTACCGTTCAAGCCTCTGAAATTTTTATTTTGATTAAAAAATTATTTTTTTTCCAAAAATTCACTTAAGGAATTTGGGGGTCAACTTAAATGAGTCGACTGAATAGATTTGCATTCTTTTTGGAAAGATTTCTCTTTAATCCAGATTTAGTTTAACTATGCATCCGATATTTAGTGCCTTAATTAGTAATATCTATCGTATAGGCGAAAACAGAAAAATACCTACTTCAGCTGGTGGGGGAGAGCTAATGTTAGTAGTGTAGGAAAATGTTTATATAAAGCTTCCCCCTGCCCCAATATGTATGACTACAATTTTTTGTCTAAGCAATGTCAGTTAACAAATTTCAGGGGGATACATACATACATGTATATAATATTTATAGGATAACCGATATTACCTTTGATAATTTTTCTTTAAAAAGCTAAAATTATATAACATTAATGATGTTGTGAGACATGTGAAAAAGTGCATAACTTCACCGTCCTCAGAGACTTACTGGTCGTCTAGAAGAGCATTTAAAATTAAAACCAAAAAGGCCTTTTGTGCGGTACATGCGAAAAGTCTCTGAGGTGCTATCGCATCGGGTTTGTAAGGTTTTCTGTGTCGGTAGGGTAGCACGTGAGTTATCGTCTTTCTTTTTTTACAAAAAAACACGTGGGCTCTTTTCCCCCTTTCCTTTCTTAAAATGATGGATGGCTCCTTATTGGTGAGTTTTAAGAGGGGTTATTAGCGGCGCCTAAGGGCTCCTCCGCACTTACAGACTCGACCAAGACACGACCAGTGTCCCCCACCTGGGCCGTGGTAGCCTAGTGGTTAGCACGTCGGAATTCCACCTGGAAGGTCGCGCGTTCGATACCCACTGAAGACCACCATGTATACTTGGGGATATGTGCATGTAAAATCCGTAGACCCCACTACCTCTCCCCGTGCGTAAGCAATCCTAAGGCCTCGGCTAACAGGTAGGGGTCTGGTGGAGAAAAGTGTCCCCCACCTCATTAGGGCTTTGATTGATGGGCTATTAAGAGAAAATCCAATGTGAAGAGGTATTTTGCAAAGGGACGACTTTTGCGGTAGACATGAAAGGCGAGCAAGTTGGTTGCTGGCATTGGTTTATTTAAATGCCATAAATTTTTCAAATGCATACATTTGTTGCAGTATTTTCTGTTTTTTTTTTTTTTTTTTGCCTTATTTAACTGTTTACCAACCTATTTCAAAAAAAAAAAAAAAAAGAGGGGGGAAAGGGGGGGGGGCGAAAAAGTAATTCTTAAAAATAAATAATTGCACATTAAATGTGTACTGTAGTGTAATAAAAGCTCACTTATCAAATCACGGGAAAAACTAATAACTATTTATAATAATAAAATGATTTTTTTTAAAAACATTTTTAAGAGAACAAAACATATTGTACTGATTTTACATTGGACGCGCAAATAAAACTACAAAAATTGACATCAAACAGGCGAACATAAAATTTCAGTGTTTATATTATGCAATAAATAAAATAATTAATAAAAGCTTTTTCACATTCTCACGTATTTATTCCAATCGCAGTTTTATAAACAGAGAACAAATATTTCTGCATTTCGATGAACGCAGAAATATCTGTTTTTCTTATTTCACATCTATAATTTTATTCCTACTTATTATTGTTACCTTGTTTATTTTTTAATTTATTACATTTTTTCGCTGCACATAATTAACACTTAAGAATTATTTGTTTCCGAAAATTTATTTCGAAATTGACATCCAATGCTTTGTAAATTCGGAACGGGGAAATTCTCACTTCGAGGGGGGGGGGGGGATTTCAGGCAATGGTGACAGTTTGTGGCAAAAAAGGGGGGGGGGGTAGAGAGAGGGAGCGTGACATCAGACATCACATATTTTGGTTAAGTTACAAACGTTTAGATTCAGCACACTAGATATTTTTAATTTACTTGTTTTTTATTCTTATTGAAAACTCTAAAAAGTAAAACTAATATCATTGGCGTTCCTAGCATGGGCGTGAGCAATGCGGAAATTTGTGCTATCCTCCCCCCCCCCTCCAAAAAAAAAACTCAGCTGTGTTGTACAAATTTGTAGTGTTGTAGTTTATATTTACAGCAGTGAAAAAAAAAAAAAAAATCTCAAGAAATTTTATATTTTATTTATTTGGTGCAACTCGCATTAAACTACATTTCTAATCAGCAAAGAGATGTTGAAACGGTACCAGTAAAATCGAAAAATGCAAGTGTATGTATTTTTAAAGAACTCTTAAATTTAATTTGGGTGTAATTCCCCCCCTCCCCCCCCCCGCAGTGACGCTACTGCTAATATCATGGCATTTGTTCTTTTTATTATTCAATCTGTTGCGGCAAACCAGTGAAATTAAATTGGTATTGATAATTTTAGGAATGGGGGACTTTCCGAATGAATTCAAAGTGGATGATATACTTAAAAAACAGCCCATTCAGTTAGACATTAATTCAGAAACACATGAAGTATGAATTGCCAATAATTCCCCTGATTGCAGTTGTTAATGGTAAAAGGACTGATAGGAAATTGATTCTAGTTAAACCATGAAAACCTCAAGATGGGGCCAGGATTTTTTTTATCGCGGTCGGAATAATCCGCAGTGGAGAGGTCCCAAAGACAGCTATGCTCTTTTACCGCAAGAACAAATTTTTCGGTATCAAATAATAACATATCTTTATTAGACATTGCTAACTGGTCGGGTCTGGTCGGTTCTAGTGCGGCTACAGTGCCTTGTGCTTGAAGAACGCTCTCTGCACCGACTCACTATACAGATCCGATTTTGCCCCGACCGAAAGTCTGACCACGGTCGTGCAACAGAAGAAAAAGCAAGTGCGGAGAGCTCAACACATATTCGCGTATAGCCCGTCGGGGATCATCAATCACAACCCTAATGAGGTGGGGGACATTGGTCTGGTCTTGGTCGGGTCTGTAAGTGCGGAGGAGGCCTAAGACCAACTGACCACCCAGAAAGTCATGCTGTTTAAAGTAGAAGGCTCCATATTCGCGTTGTGTACACTACCTCTGTCTGTCCAGATGAAAGACTAGAGTCCAAGATGAAAGACATTGCGTCTGCTTTCAATAAGAAATTTCCTTCAAGTGCGGAATTTATAACAGAATAACATTTTATACACAGAACAGATAAAAGGTACGCTCCTTTTGTTTCCCACTTTTAACTGTTACAATAAGGTTTAAATTAATTGTTCCATTAAGTACTTTCTAACAATTTTCTTGACATCAGAAGATAATTTTTAAAACTATTGTGTAAAAAGAAAAAGAAATATATTTGAATAAAGTTAGTTTTGTCACACAATCAAGCCATTAAGAAAACAATGACCTCTAGTCCGGCCTTCCGGTAAAATTTTCACGAAATAGTTCGTCAAAAATTGAATAAAGTTAAACAACTGAATCATGTCCCCTCAGACTCTCCTTTCCTCGAGACTATAGATGACGGGACTATATTTATACTATCAAGCCTTTTAAGTCTGGAAAAATAATCTAATTCTGAAAGTCCATTTGCCAAAGTGCCAAAGTAGTTCTGGAATTATATTCCTAATGAAAATATTTCGAATTAAAACGGTCATTTTTAGAGCATTCAGTGAAATTATTTGTACGGTTTAATGTTTTATTACCTTAAAACATCTTTTAATTAGCTACGCTTTCATTCAAAGTAAATTAACTTAATATCTACATAATGTTTCTATACTTGCGTATTAATTCGGTTTTAAGGAACTCTAAAAACAAAAACACTCTTGTGAAAATTTATCATGAAGAATTTTATGAGGGAGAAGCACTTTTTAATCCAATGTGTTGTTTTTTTTTATTAGCTACAAATATAATTATAAAAAATTCAATAAGTTAGCGTAATGACTATAAAAATACTATTATACACATTATTCAATTACTCTAATATTTTTAAACGTAAAATAATATATCATAAAAATATTAATCAGTTATTATCATTAATCAACTGGTAGCAGCAGTACTAATCAAGCAGCTAGTACTATGAAATTTTCAGTCAAGAAAATTAAATCTAAAATTTATACATTTATTATTTAAATTTGGTTTCTGAATTTTTTCAAGTTCTTATCTAAGCATTTATGCTTAGTTAAAGAATCAACAGTACAAAAAAAAAAGAAAATTCGAAATTATTTTAAAGTTAATTTGCTTTTCTGATGAGTTAAGGGCTCGAACATTATTACCAAAAAATAAAAAAAAAAAAATTTGGTAACTTTATATATATACTCTCATTGGTTTTTTTTTTTTTTCTAAGGTCTTCAGTTCTGTAGGAATTTCGATATTGATATTTAATTTTTATATTTATTTATATGAATATTTGTATGTTTTTTGCTTAGTGTAAATTTCGTTACATTTCTTTATAAAAAAATTTTTTGCATAAAAGTAAATGTAAAAAAAGGGGAGGGGGGAGGGCGGGCCCATTCCCTGGCGGCACTTCTGGGAGGGGCGGCAAATTCAACAGTGATGTACAAAAAAAGAAAAAGATGATGATAGAAAATGAAGTAAAAAAAGAAAAAATATTTAATTAAGAAAATTTAACTTTTGAAAAGAGAGAACGGAAATCCTATTTCGCGGCTCCGATTTGATCATTGATCGGCTATTTTGCTAACGATTATTTAAAACCGATTAATGTATAAATATTTATTTGTATAAACTGTCGGAAACTTTAAAATTGAGTTGTACTGAATATAGCGGCCTTTACACACACGTTCTTAACCGCGGTCCGGACGGCGAGCCATTCAGATCCGCGGTCAAGAGCGTGCGTGTAAATGCAATTTTAGAACGCTCAAGAACGCGGTTAAGAATGACACTCAGATGCGCGCTCCAATAGGCGGCTTCAGTGGAACGCCCCGCATCTGAACGCGTTCTTGCGCGCGGATAAGAATGTGGTGCATTTTGCAACGCATTCTTGAACGCCACGGTTTTACTCGAGTTCTTGACCATGGCTAGATGCGCCACGTTCAGTCGCACGGTTAAGAACGTATGTGTAAAGGGCGCTTATGTTGCGTCGTTGATCAGTTGGCCGTCTCCTATAGGAAAACAGTTTTAGGGAACAGAAAATTTTGCAAAATTTAAAAAATTTAAACTTTAAAAAGTCAAGATCTTTTCCTCTTGTAAAAGTTAAGTATAAATCATGCTGTACTCAAACAGTACAATAGTTTTTCTTTTACGAATTTTTAAAGCATGCTTTTGGGAAGGGGCGGGGGGTGGGGTGAAAGCTTGTGATAGTGAAACATAAATCGCGCCATATTCAAATAATATAATAGTTTTTCTTTTACAAATTTTCAAAGCATCCTTTTGGGAAGAGGCGGTAGGGTACTACTGCTACCTGGATTTTTTTTTTTTTAAATGCTATTTTGTTCTGCACTATTATGAGTAAAAACGTTTAAATTTTCAAAATTTTGTGATTTCTTTTTTTTACCCCTAATTTTTTGAAGTCCCAAATGCATCTTCTAAGGCCTCAAAATGCACCAGTTTGCATCTAGTTTTCAAAATTTTCCCGAGGGAGAATCCCCCGGACCCCCATCAACGATCGGAATTTCATATCTTAAGTTAAGGGATTCGTATGGCTCTACTCCCAATGTTGAGCTAAAAGGGCCATGCCGTGGGACTACTAACGAAAGTTTTATGAATTTATTTGTCACACCCAAGTGAAAGAATCTCAAAAACATAAAATGGCCAAGCATAATAGTTAATGAAATATGAACAATTATTGGGGGATGGACGGGGGGGAGGCCTAAGACACAGGAATCACAACAGCGTGAGCTCAACTGAACTCATCTTCAACTATGTTTATTCCAGAAATAGTAGTTCAGCGTACTCACACATGGTGACCGCTCACCGCTGCACATTATTTGTTGCTATCAATTTACAGAATGTTCTTTGTTTTTTATTCACTGTAATTACCTTTTTTAAGGACTTCGTAGTTTCCTGTTTTTAGTTCTCTGTAATTTTACGTCAGACTACGGATAAACGATTTTCAGAAGATTCTTTTGTATTTTCGGGCAAACATTTTTTACAGTGAACGATATTTTTAACCGGTAAAATTTTAAAGATGAGTTAAACACTTTTGAAACATTAAATTGTTTCTCAAATTAGCTATAAATGCTCTTATGGCATTTTATTAAGTATAACTTTATATTCATTTGAACAGAATTTGTCATGTTCATTTTTAGTGGAATGTTTCAAAACTTTTATCTAAATTAAATATTTTATCATATTTTAGTATTATTTGCTTATTTTTTAAAGATCCGTGTTAATGATAGCGAATTTCAATGAATTAAAATTATATTTTAATTCATTTTACTATTTAAAAAGGGTTCCAAATAACATTGTATATGATCAGTTATTATAGTCATGAAATAATTACACATCATATTTTAATTATTATAATTATTATTGAATCCAAATGTGAGGGGGCCCTACCACTTCTAATGCCTATGGGCCCCGAAATCCTTAACCCGGCCCTGAGTACACAGAATGAAACTAAAAAACAATGTCCGAAAACATTATATCTAGAACATATTTCTAGCACTAGAACATTACCAACAAACCACGTGAATAAGCTTCGGTGCAAGTAATAAAAAACAAGATATTCTTACCTATGAAATTGAATTTTCTTGTCTTTTGTCCATCTGTTTGTGCACCCGTACGCCGAACAAGAAATTACCATGATTTTTTGTTATTCCACACCTAATTAAAACAGAAATTTGAAGATATCTATTCCATGCTCGCTAAAACAGCGTAGACGGCCATGCATTCTTCATGAATGTTTTGCCATACTCCTTTCCAAACTAAGCTTTATTGTATTCATCTGCGCGGACCGCGATCGGTCCGGTGTTGCCAAACCGGAACAATGTGAGCGGAATACGTGACTCGCGTGGAGGGAAGTTGGACCTCGACGCTTATGCAAATTAAGTCGAAGTCAAAGTTATTGTTTATGACGTCACTATCGCGTCATATGATCTGACTTGTATGAACGGGAGGAAGCAAGCACTTACAATCCAACCCCTGTTTGGGGACACGCCGCCAAAACTACTATTTTAGGTATACAAAGGCTACAGAACAAAACGTTGAGGAAAATCTCAGGTGCCCGATGGTTCGAAAAAGGGAAGTCTATACACAGAGAACTCAAAACCGACTTCATTTCCCGTCTGATCATCAAGACTGCAACTAAGCTCTACAACAGCTTCCCAAACCACCAAAATGAAGAAATTAGAAAACAAGTGCACTACAGAAACCTTAACCACAAGTATCCTTACCCCGCTCACGCATGCTATCTCGACTACCACTCGCTAAGCACCAAAAACAACCCCCTGCCCAACCCCCAACTTGACCCAGCCCTTCACGCGGCCTCCTAACCTTGTCTCTGGTCTATTCTCGCTGTGGCTAGTTATAGCTGGTATGGAAAAAAAAAATAGAAAAATGTCAAAAAAAAAAAAAAAAAACTAACTCGTTGCTGTGGGATTTACCTGGAACATTTCTTTCTTACTTATTTTAAACCTTTATAATCTATGGGGAAAAAATATAAAATTTTATAAAAGTAAAAAAAAAAAAAAACACATCTTTTTGTTAAACAAACCACTCGTTGATAGAGACTAAGGGCTCCTCCGCACTTACAGACTCGACCAAGACACGACCAGTGTCCCCCACCTCATTAGGGCTTTGATTGATGGGCTATTAAGAAAAACTCCAATGTGAAGAGGTATTTTGCAAAAAGACGACTTTTGCGGTAGACATGAAAGGCGAGCAAGTTGGTTGCTGGCCATGGTTTATTTAAATGCCATGAATTTTTCAAATGCATACATTTGTTACAGTATTTTCTGTTTTTTTTTTTTTTTTTTTTTTGCCTTATTTAACTGTTTACCAACCTATTTCAAAAAAAAAAAAAAAAAAAAAAGAGGGTGGAAAAGGGGGGGGGGGCGAAAAAGTAATTCTTAAAAATAAATAATTGCACATTAAATGTGTACTGTAGTGTAATAAAAGCTCACTTATCAAATCACGGGAAAAACTAATAACTATTTATATTAATAAAATGATTTTTTTAAAAACATTTTTAAGAGAACAAAACATATTGTACTGATTTTACATTGGACGCGCAAATAAAACTACAAAAATTGACATCAAACAGGGGAACATAAAATTTCAGTGTTTATATTATGCAATAAATAAAATAATTAATAAAAGCTTTTTCACATTCTCACGTATTTATTCCAATCGCAGTTTTATAAACAGAGAACAAATATTTCTGCATTTCGATGAACGCAGAAATATCTGTTTTTCTTATTTCACATCTATAATTTTATTCCTACTTATTATTATTAACTTGTTTATTTTTTAATTTATTACATTTTTTCGCTGCACATAATTAACACTTAAGAATTATTTGTTTCCGAAAATTTATTTCGAAATTGACATCCAATGCTTTATAAATTCGGAACGGGGAAATTCTCACTTCGAGGGGGGGATTTCAGGCAATGGTGACAGTTTGTGGCAAAAAAGGGGGGAGGGGGTAGAAAGAGGGAGCATGACATCAGACATCACATATTTTGGTTAAGTTACAAACGTTTAGATTCAGCACACTAGATATTTTTAATTTACTTGTTTTTAATTCTTATTGAAAACTCTAAAAAGTAAAACTAATATCATTGGCGTTCCTAGCATGGGCGTGAGCAATGCGGAAATTTGTGCTATCCTCCCCCCCCCCCCTCCAAAAAAAAAAAAAAAACTCAGCTGTGTTGTACAAATTTGTAGTGTTGTAGTTTATATTTACAGCAGTGCAAAAAAAAAAAAAAAAAAAATTCTCAAGAAATTTTATATTTTATTTATTTGGTGCAACTCGCATGAAACTACATTTCTAATCAGCAAAGAGACGTTGAAACGGTACCAGTAAAATCGAAAAATGCAAGTGTATGTATTTTTAAAGAACTCTTAAATTTAATTTGGGTGTAATCCCCCCCCCCCCCCGCAGTGACTCTACTGCTAATATCATGGCATTTTTTCTTTTTATTATTCAATCTGTTTCGGCAAACCAGTGAAATTTAATTGGTATTGATAATTTGAGGAATGGGGACTTTCCGAATGAATTCAAAGTGGATGATATACTTAAAAAACAGCCCATTTAGTTAGACATTAATTCAGAAACACATGAAGTATGAATTGCCAATAATTCCCCTGATTGCAGTTGTTAATGGTAAAAGGACTGATAGGAAATTGATTCTAGTCAAACCATGAAAAACTCAAGATGGGGCCAGGATTTTTTTTATTGCGGTCGGAATAATCCGCTGTGGAGAGGTCCCAAAGACAGCTATGCTCTTTCACCGCAAGAACAAATTTTTCGGTATCAAATAATAACATATCTTTATTAGACATTGCTAACTGGTCGGGTCTGGTCGGTTCTAGTGCGGCTACAGTGCCTTGTGCTTGAAGAACGCTCTCTGCACCGACTCACTATACAAATCCGATTTTGCCCCGACCGAAAGTCTGACCACGGTCGTGCAACAGAAGAAAAAGCAAGTGCGGAGAGCTCAACACATATTCGCGTATAGCCCGTCGGGGATCATCAATCACAACCCTAATGAGGTGGGGGACATTGGTCTGGTCTTGGTCGGGTCTGTAAGTGCGGAGGAGGCCTAACAAACCGTCCATGAAATTGGACCCTTTCGTCCTCCGGGGACAATGAAGTTAACTTTTATGAATGATACCCTCCGACGTTTGCTCGCACGGAACCTGGGTAAAAGGCCCCCGCGGGGCCTGATCGCCCGCCAACAAATTTACGTGATGATGATGATGACTTACAATTCAGTTCTTGGAATTCTATTTAATGGTTCTCCTTGTGAGGTAAACTAACAGGTCGGTTGTTCTTGGACGACAGTTCAGGCTTCGGCGAGGCGGGTGGTAGCTTCTTGGAAAGAGAGCGGTGACTGAGGTTCTGCCTCGGTGGTAATTGGAATTGTTTTTGCCGAACGTATCGGGTCAGATTATAAAAGCGGTGTCTCTTCACAAAATACCTTGATAAAGTGCCTTTTTGAAGGCAGTTTTACCGAATCAAGGCAGATGGATTCAGAAGGAAATCTTGTGAACAGCAATCAAGATCAAAACAGCTCATTTGATGATACGGACTCAGAAATCCCTGCCGCACTAGCTTTCGGAAAAGATTCCACGTGGAAGAGAAAAAAAAAAAAAAAGAACCCAGTAACGGAGTTCAGGAAGCCGTCCGTCATGGACACAAACGACGAAATTTCAGACGTGGAGAAGACAGCCCCGAGGAAGAAGCAGAGAAAATCGGTGTGTATGTCTCAAATTCTTACCTAGGTCCTTAAGGAAAATAAATATGATGAGGCAAAATTCAAAACAACCGCGTATACCGCGAAAGACGAAAAAGAACTAAATATAGTAATAGAAAAAAGAGACAAAATCTTCTTACAGTAAGATAATTCTAACTATTACCCGCAAGACCCCAACGATAGTATTAAACTAAGTAAAATCAGAGGAATCCTACAAAAAGCCACAGAGCAGAGGCATAATAACTTGACAAAAATGCTAAACAATGCAACCAACAAAATTAAACAAATAGAACAGGAAAAAACCAATCGAATTAAAAGTTTAAACGAAAGTTCAAAATTTCAAAAACCTTCAAAAAGATATGGAAGAACTAAAAAGAAAACATGAAGACAGACTCTGTAAACTCGAAAATCAAATGAAATCCAACAAACGCACATTAAGTGAAGACGAACAGGTCGCGTCCACAAGCAAAGTACAGAAATTAAATGAAGGCGAAGAAGACGAATTGGCCGAATCGAACGAATTCACACACGCAAACAACAAATTTGTAGTACAAATGAATAATAATGGGAAGAAAAAGGCCCCAAAAATAACCATGGTAGACATAACTGACCCGAAACCAATACTTGACCAACTATCAGAAAATATAAACGAAAAAGTGATTTGCAGCGTAAATAGAAACGAAATAAAAATTGGACCAAAAGACGCCGAACAACATCGAATAATACGAGTATACGCAGCAAAAAATAACATACAAAACTATACTAACCAACTGGACGAAGACAAGCAACTTAGAGCAGTTATAAAGGGATTGCCAATCGACTACTCTTTAGACGAGCTTAAAGAAGAAATAAATAATCTAGGATTCAAACCAGAAAAAATCGTACAAATGACGAGAGGAAGAGAAAAAATACCCCTAGCCCTCTACTTCGTAAGCCTAATCAAGAACGAAGAAAACAAAAAATTCTACAATATCGAAATCATCTCATACTACAAAGTCCGCGTAGAAACACTCCGCAGAAAAGGGCAAATTTCCCAGTGTTGGAGATGCCAACGATGGGGTCACTCGCAGCATATGTGCACGCTAACCCCAAGATGCATGAAATGCACAGAAAACCACTTTAGCGGGGACTGCACAAGTCCGAAAGAATCAACACCAAAATGCTGCAATTGCGGAAAAGATTATCTAGCAAATTCCGTGGAATGCGAAAAGCGCCCCACTATAAGACAGAAAACAACTGAATTAATTGATACCAGATGGAACCAAAAAGCGCAGCACTTCCAATCTTTACAAGAAAAGAGTAACAACCAGCCAAAATCCTACGCAAACATTGCCAAAGCAGAACTGCAATCAGAAATGAAAAACACGTTCAGCACTGTCATCTCAGCTCTACAAGTGCTAGCCAACCAAATTGATAAAGCTTTCGAGTAATTTAAAAAAAAAAAAAACTCACACATGGCCCAAAAGCATATAAAAATTTTCTCCTGGAACGCAAATAGTCTGACCAAAGATAAGTTATACGAACTTAATAATTTCATCCAAAGGCACTCACCGGACATTGTTCTTGTACAAGAAACAAGATTTAGAAAACAAGGGAAATACAATATCCCAAATTTCATATGCATAAGAAGCGACAGGGGAATTGGCACCGGGGGCGGCACTGCCATCTACATCAGAAAAAATTTGGATTTTACGGCATACTTCATTGACACCACTACAATAGAAAACACTACCATATCCTTAAAGCTAAACCCCCATGAAAATATTACAATTTCCTCAATATATGTTCACCCAAGCAATAACATAGACGACAATGACCTAAACAGACTAGAAAGCCTAAACGAAAACGTGAAACTTATGGGTGACTACATCGCTCACCACACGAGCTGGATGAGCTGTTCATGTAACCAAAAAGGCCACTACATCAGGAACTATGCAGAAAGAAAAAACCTACAAATATTAAAACCAAATAAACCAACACATTATAGTTCAGGCTCTCCCTCAATCATCGACTTCGCTCTGGTGAGAAACAGAAACTAGCAGTACGTTATTGATTCATACGACGAACTTCCCTCTGACCACAACACAGTGCTGCTGATGGTTGGAATAAACCACCCATTACCAAGAAAAGAAGTTGAAATCGCAACCGTTAACTGGAACAAATACACAAGAATAATAGCGGAGACCGTAAGGGGAAACCGCAAAATAAATAACAAACAAGAAATAGACACGGAAATCAGTAACACCACCACCGCACTACAGCAAGCTACAGTAGTGGCGCCAGAGATTTTATGGTCTAAGGAGATTTTCCGAGAGGGGAGCAAGCCTTCCCGACGGGGGGACAACAGGCCCGTCATTTAGGTGACCGCAAGATTCCCCCCCTCCCCCCCCCCCCGACTTTTAGACGTTTTTCGCTTTCCTTCATACTTTTGTTTTTGCTATGAATCTTTTCCAACTCTTAACTAAATTAGAAAAACAATATATATATATATATATGCAGTATAGGACCCCAAATTCGGAATCCCGGAATCCGAAAGAACCAAAATCGGGGACGTTTCAAAAAAATCGGTAGCTGGAAAAAAAAACAGCTTTTGTTTTTTGAAGAAAATTCGGGAAATATTTTGTACCTTTTTTTTGGGAAAAGAAGGAAAATAAAATGTAATGGACATGTTGAAGATCGGAAATGTGCAGTTTTCAAAAAAAGTTATTTCGCGATTTTCTGAAAAGGGTTCGTTTTTGCGATTAGAGTTTTTATTAGTTGTTGCTTTAATTCTGAGTTAATATAAGTTAATATATTGTTTTTCTCGTAGTTTCAATAAATTTGTTTTGTAAAATGAGCTCTAAGTTTCGGGCGATACAGAACGTTCACAAAATTGAAATTCGGCCTTTCTCGCATTTTTCCGATAGGCTGACTTTTTACTGCAATCAAAAGTCTTTAGTAAGTGGATAGAGAATATAAAATCCTATCAGAGTTTGACGGAATTCTTTTCTTTTAGTGCTTAATCAAAGAGGGGGAAAAAATATTATCGGGAAAAGTCTAGATTTTTCGATGTTTTGCCTCGAATGCAAACAGACTCCAACTTCGTTTTTTGTGCTAAATTTCGCTACTTATAGGCGAGTATATGCTATAATAAAAAGTGCTATACAGGAGCAAAATGTTAATAAAAACTTCGAGAGCAAATTATATGTGCTCTGATGCTGCTTACAAAATTTTTTGAATGAGGACCCAAAATATATATATAGCATGTAAAAAAGTCCAATCAAAATGCCCAACATTTCAAAAGAAAGCAACAGATGGCTGCAGCAAGAAGCAGAAATTTATGTACCTTCTGCGCAGGGCCCGACTTACGAATTAGGGGGCCCAGGGCACAGAAAAAAAAATGGTGCCCGCTAAGCTGCTTGAACTGAAAAATTAAATTTTTTTGCTACACTAATAACACTTAAAAGAGTTACTGTCACTAAAAGGCTGCGTTTTGTGGTGCCGTGGGTATGATGTGAACCTATCACCAACTATTCCTGGGTTTGAATCAAATATGTTTGTAAATGTGTGTCGAAAAGTTGTAAGCGACAAGTGTTACGACACATTAAAGCCCTTGAATGGCATCAGTAAGTCTCACACCATTAACCAGCATGACACAAACTCTGTTTCTTGTCAATATATATATATATATACATACATACTACTATAGTATGTTAACCAAATAATAAAATTACCCTACTTATTGAATTTATGATCATCTTATACAACCAATAAAATTCTTTAAAGGTACGTTAAAGGAAGTCCCCAAAATAAATTTCTCCTTTCTCCTTCACAAGAAAAAAAATATAGACATAATAATAAACGTTTTATAGAATTTTTTAAACATTTCTTTGTGAATTTAAACTATTTGGGGGCCCTGGGCAAGTGCCCCGAGAGACCTGTGTGAAATCAGGCCCTACTTCTGAGCAAAATTTAATATTAAAAAACGTTCATGTGTGTACACTAATTCTTTTGCCCGGTTTGATGGATACTGATTCACATGAAAGTTTTACCCAATTTCTTTTACTCTGGCATTTATACCAAGTAATATTTTTCATTTCACAAAATTTTCTTTTCAGATTTTAAGCCAATTTGAGTAGTCCATAATAGAAAATCGATGTTGGCTCTAGCAGGAGGTCCCACTTTACTTCCTGTCATTACTTCCCAAAATATAGTTTCAAGGCGCATAATACATAGCGCAATACCACTTATTTTCACCTTTTAGTAATAAAACAAGAACTATGCATCCGCGGAAAAAACTGATCTCCCCCCTTCCCTCAAGCGCAAAATATATTGCATACGTATGCATTGGCATTTGCACCATTTTTGTACCACTGATAAGGCCGGCCCTGCCCATAAGATTTGGGTCCCAGATGCATCTCCAGGGAAACTTGTGACAAATTAAACGCAAAAAAGCATATCTATTGAATACAAACGCGAAAGAGGTTGCCAGTTTTGTAATTAGCTTTCATTTTTATTTGCTAATGGGGGTACAATGGTATCTCTAAGCCCCGCACGCACACCTATGTGTATCTACGTATGTATGTTGTAAAATATATATTGCTCAGCAAAATTATATCACGAACTTGAAACTGGGGATGTGCATAACATACTTTCGCTGTTCCAAAAATATGCGGCAATTACAAATTCACCAAAAAAAAAAAAAAAAAAAGAAGAAAAAGAAGGCAGGGAAGAAAGGAAAAAAAGAACTTAGAAAAAATAGAAAGAAAATAAGCAAATGGTTGGCAATGACTGCTTTGAAACAGTGGCCTTTTTTCCGAGTGCATTTATTTATTACTTTTTTCCTTCATTATGTACGAAACATTAAATATTTATTGAAATGTTAGGGTTTAAACGACTTTTAAATTTTTTCCGTAATACACTGAATAAACGAAAGCGATAAATATTGTATTTGCCATTAAAAGCTATTCAGAGCAGTGAATGGAGCTGGAGCGGACTTGAAACTATAACATAAGATTCGGAGGGGAGCTGTAGCATAGCAACTCAAAAAAAAAAATTAACATAAATAATAATAATAATAATGATAATAATAACTCTGCTCCAGTTCCCTGCGCAAAAGGTATTCAAAACTTTCAAAATGGCAGCCTGACTACTGGGGCGGCATATTCCACGGAACCAGAAGTCCCAATTTCTTATCCTGGCAACAAACGTTGCTTTGATAAGCGAGCTGAGGTGGTTGCTGTGATAATTTCTATTTAATACTTATCGAGAAGTAAGTTGAGAGTTTTCCTGGTTTTCTCTTATGATTGAATGCACAAAAACACCATTAGAAGACCTCGCAGGGCGACAACTTTTTACCAAGACTTGTTGAATCGAGATAAAGTTTGTATGGTTGCAGGTTGAGGTGAGGGCTGTCAATTTTAAAACTGCAAATACGGAACAGACGGGGCACATCGACAAGGGGGGGAGGGGCTTGAGACGCGCATTTGCATCATTTCTTCTGTGCCGATTCTTCATGTGCGAGCTTGCCTGTTTTTATTATCCAGTAAATAAAAACGGAGGAGTGCGGAAGATCGCACTTCAAACTGAAGCAGCATAGAACAGAAATGAATATAACCAATAAAGATTCAATATGCGATGCGACTCAAAATGACAACGGTTTTCCCGAAGGGATATAATTTACGCAAAAGGAGATACGTACATCTGGTTAAAATAATAAGGAGTAAATAAAGGAAGTCCATCTACAGCGCATTTAAAAAGAGTTTCCGGAGTATATACTTCAAAAAATGTTTCAATATACCTTTTGAAACTTGAAGATGGAAGTACATGATTAACAGTGAATAATCTGAAAATAATGTACATGCACAAAAAAATGACAAGAAGATTTAGTGACAAATTCAGTTATTCAAATGCAAAACCTGTAATGTATGGAATTCTCTTCTGAAATGAATTCTACATAGTTCTTTTCCTTGTCATGTTTGTTTGTTTTGTGTTTTCTGGGATGTGCGAAATAAAAAGATTCGTTGAGAT
The DNA here is from genome assembly GCA_038502835.1 of Octonoba sinensis. NCBI lineage: Eukaryota > Metazoa > Arthropoda > Arachnida > Araneae > Uloboridae > Octonoba > Octonoba sinensis. Next base: position 4,305,052 of record CM076598.1, on the reverse strand, counting down.
AAATTTCATTACAAAATGCAAATTTGCAGGAATGTAACATACAGTTAAAAATGAAACAACTTTTAAATTCTGAAATTTTTCATGCATCACGAACGGATTTCTCTCCTTTTCGTAAAAAAAAATATTAACAACAACAAAAATAATAATAATGAAAAAATAAATGTCATATGGTGACTCAAAGTCTAAAATCAATGTTAAATTTAATGCATATTGAGATCCCGTCATATTAAACTTCAAAATTGAAGAAAAAATTTACCATTTGAAAGAAAAGGCATCCATATTGTAGTGATTAGTAATCTGACAGAGAAAATGAACAAGTCGGGTTCACATGCCCATCAGAAAACGTAATTATTATTATTATTTTGGAGAGTTTTTTCCTCCGGTGAAAAGAGCAAAAAATGACAGATGAAATCAAAACAATTTTCAAATTAATTAATTCCCATGCTAACTAGGGAATTTTTAAGCTCAAACCCAGTCATTGGAAATGGTTGATATGTTTTTTTTTCAGGGGAAAAATTTCAAATCGCGAATATAATATTGCAATAGCTGGATTTTTAATTGCTAACTCAAAGCAAAAAACAAAATTAAAAATGTTCATACATATTAGAACGGAGATTAAAAATGATTTTTTTTTTCTGTATAAAATTGTTTTCCCGATAATACGGAAAAGTTGTGGGACATAGGAACTATACGCATAAAATTTGAAATGCACTTATTTCTGCATTAAGTAAATTCGAAAATTTGGATCGTGAAGTGGTTTTCTGATCAAAAGGTATTAATTGATCTATATTAATTTTAGAGTTATGTTTCTACTACCATTTCTCACTTTTTCCACGCTAGTGTGAAGGAAGATATTTTAATTTCAAATTTTGTACTCACATTTTAATAATACTTTATTCCAACTTTCCTGCTCTATCTCAATGAAAATTTGAAAACATGTAAATTTCCCAATATTTCTGTAAATTTCCATAACTGTTGCGAATTTTGTATATTTCAACGTGGGAATGGAACCCTAAGATATTTATTGATTGATTCTAACTTTTTTTACTTATATTTCTGGTGTCATTCCACTATTCCACAACTTTTTCACAGTATCGAGGAAATAATTACTAAAAACAGAGCTTTTGCAAATTCGTATGTTTACTGCTACTATTAATTATACAAAAAGAACAAATAATAAAATTAAGCAATTAATTTTTTAAATGCTTGTATTACTAATATTATTATTATTATTGTAGCTATTATGTTAGTTTTTATTTCCATTTAGATGTTTTAAGAATTGTGTTTCATTACTTGTTATGAACTGTTGTGAAGCTTGAAACATGGATGTGCAAGCAAATTTTATTGTTTTCCTACCCGTTTACTAAGGACTACCAAAGGGATTCGCCAATTTCTTTCCGAGTTTTAGAAGGGCTTCGCTAGGAAAAAAAAAAGTTGGGAACCCCTGACTTAAATCATATGCAGAAATTTTGCATAAGAGACATAGTTCTTTTTTCTTTAATGACGCGAGTTCGCATGCATAAATTTAATGTAGAGAAATAATTAGTCCTCATTTGAGCTGCGAAACTAAAGAATAAAACGTCAGCATAATCAAAAATTGCGGACACGGGTTTCAGAGTTACAAGGAGCCCGTGTTGCAATGCAAAGAAGTAAGCTTATGGATGAGAAACAACAGAACCGTTTTTATTCTTTAGCTAATACGATATTATTTTGTAGTGCCACACAGCAAACATTCATAACCAGGAATGGGCAGCCTTTGGAAAGCTGCGGGCTAAACTGAAAAGGTTAAAAAAGTCGCGTGCCGTAGAGATAAGCAGGTGTCAAGTTACCGAGATTCCGTAACTTCAATCGCTGATATTGGTCTGTATTGTTATTTACTTGCCATTCAAGTTATAAGAGTGAATTCCAGTGTACGAAATTATTCTCGTTTATTATTTATTTATTATTATTGTGAAAAGTTAATACATTACAAATAAATAAATATATAAACATTAAATCATGAGAAAAAAATCCATAATTTTTGTTTGCTTTTCCCTCTGAAGAGAAAACATAAATTCCCCAACACTATTAGGCTTGCTAATTTGCAACTAACTTTTTTCTCGTGTTCGTAGAAAGGTACAAGGGGAATAAGGAAATTTTCTAGGAACACTTTCAAGAAAAGAATTCATTTATTGATGAAAAAACACTGCTGTAAAATTCCCAGAATTGTGCACCGTGGAAAAATACCGGAGGAAAAAGTTAATAAGAACACAAAATGGAGGTCGACTTACAGGGGTTTCTGAAAATTGTGTGTCAAGTTAGAGAGTTTTTCGCCCATTGAAATTAGCATTGGGTCAACCATTAGGGGAGAGATATGTCGACTTACCAAGGGTTAGTCGACTTATCTGCGCGTCGAGCTACCGAGGTTCCACTGTATTTAGTTTAGTCATGTGAACTGGGAAGAAAATAACTTTTGCGATTCAGGAAAAAAAACATGTGGTTTGTTTTCTAAACAATGCCCCATGCTTTTCGCCATTCCCCGAGGAAGTGTACTGTACAGTGGAACCTCGCTATTCGCACACAATTCATTACAGGAGGCAGCTCGAATGGCAAGTTGTACAAATAGCGAATTATTTTTTCACATAAAATACAGTGTAAATTGGATTAATCCGGTCCAGACACACAGATGGTTGCTTATTTAAACCTATGAAAAACAAATGTACAGTACTGTACATGAAATTATAGATAAATTAAAATTTAACTGCACGTTGCTTGTACTGAGGTGAGATGATGGCATATGTGGAATGTTGAGATGAGGAAATGAAAGGGCTGGAAGAGGAAGAGGAGGCCCCTTCTATAAAAACATCAGGTAACATCCCTTCAAGTGTTTTCTCCCTTTCTGTTGTCCTTTCTTTTTGCACTAGAAGAATCTTGGGCTTCTTTCCCTAAAAACCTGTCCAATGTTGTCTGGCTTTGACGATTGTTCAGAATTTTTCTAAAATGGCCAATAACATTGTCGTTGAACAAAGCATCCCAACATTGCTGTTGACCACAGCAGTGTTGGGATGCTGTTTTCCCATTACTCTCTGCGTTTTCTTGCAGGAATAACACAGCTCTTTAATTTATGCAAAGTAAATGCTTTTCTTACTACTTTCCTCCTCTGAAGAAGAAAGTTCTTCAACCACTTCCTCTAGATGCCCCGTTAGAAAGCTAAAATTGTCAGTAAAATCTCAAAAAGTATTAAAATTTTAAAAAAATCCAAAACGCGAAACAAATTACTTCTAGACGAGTTCAAAATGAGCATAATTTCTCGATTTTTTTCTTAAAAAAAGCCAAACTGGCGACCCAGCTGACCCCTGGCGCCGTACGAATTGAGGGACAAGTACGAATGGCGGATTTCCACTGTATATGTTCTACGTCATAACATCTTTCCGATAAAGTATATTTTAAGTTAGTCGGTTGGTTAGCTCAGGATTTGTATACGTGTGAAATTTTCCCGTAGGCGCTGTCGGTTTTTTTTTTTTTTTTTTTCTTTCTGAACTATGAAATTCGGAGTGGATAAAAAAATATTTCACGCCGAGAGCTCCTTCCAATACGCTAGTTCAAAGGAACTTGGATCTTCTGCCCAGAATTTGCATACTTTGCTTCGGGAAAAAATCCCGAAGTCGCTAATGTTCAGAATTTTTGAACTGTTCAAAATTGAACGAAAAATTGTTCAAATCAAAAAGTAAAATATGAAAATGAGATGTCCTCGCCAAGATCTTTCGAATGCAGGGGAAAAAATCTTTCGAATCGGACAATTCCTTGAAAAGTTATCGGGGGGTGGGGGGAGACAAGCGCACCCAGAACCCCCTGCTCATGCCATTGTCTGGCGCATCGGATTTTTAGATGCCCCCGAGGGATTGCCCTTGGGGACAAATGGGGCCCTACAGGGGGGGGGGGGAGACAGACCGACAGACACAATTACCCCATCTCAAACCCCTACTTTCAATTTTTTTTAAATTTTTCAATGTGTATTTATTTACTTCACTTGTTTATGACTTTTTCCTATTTTTAACGATATTCCTGTGATCTGATACATTAGCCTTCTTTCGTTTTTTTTTTTTTTTTTTTTTTTTTACTTTTACGGAAAAGTAGGATAAGAAGTAAAAGATATTGAAAGATGGAAAAATCTTATGAAAGGAAAGGCTAATAAATATTACGAATGGCATAAAAAAATCATTAAAAAAAAGGAAATAAAAGAAAGAAAGGAGGTTGTTAGGTATTCCCCAGCCCCCCCCCCCCCCCCCAGCTGTCGACCTTTATATGTAATTTTGTTTTTCAAAATTCCAGCTTCACCGGAAGATGTTGGTTTATTTAATCAATATTTATTTATTTATTTTTTTTTCGGTTTCTAAAACACAAATTATTGAAACATTGCATTCAGAAAGAGGCCAATATAAAATTTTGAAATTACATTCATTTTCTCAAAAATCCCTTTTTAATTTACGAAAACATTTAAAGTTTATCATTCCTTTATTCCTTCAGTAAAAAACAAAAAAACTCTATCTCGCTCAATTTAGTTATATCTGTGGCATACACAGTTGTCTTTAAGAGGGCGGGGGGGGGGGGGAAGTAAAGGCAACGCTTTTCTCTTCAGAAAGTTTTTGAAGAAAAGAAGAATGGATTGTGTAGAAGAAAATTAAATCAATAACCTACAAATGAATAATTACTTACATTAAATAATTTCTCATTTGATTTACTAATTAAAGAGCAGTAATGTTTTCAAGCTTACATTTTTAAAAAAAATGTTTTTTTTTCCCAATTGTACAAACATTTAATTCGTGAAAAAATTTTTATAGTACCGTGGGAACAGGAATTTGCCCATATAAAGGATTACATATAAGTCATAGCTTCTCCAAATTTCTTCCAAAAAGCTCTCAATTTTCTTCCCTTTCGAAAAAAACATGTGATCTGTCTTCTGTGTCTGGCCCTTAGACCATATAGTAACTAGACGAGCCCTGCTATTCACGCCATTCTTAGTTCCTAAGCAGGAATGGTGGGGACCAGTTTGACTGACAGGGGGCGGAGATCAAAGATTTTCGCCGCCGATGACCACGTGGGTGAGTCTTCTCAATTTCTGAACTTGCTTCTGATCTGTGACTGAGCTGAAATTGTTTTCAGGCAAAAAACCAAGACCCATCCTATGCACAAACCTAATTTATTAAACATAACAGCAATATTAACAATGAGAAGCGTAAATTTTAATTTTATTTTTAAATCTCTGGAGTATCTTATTCTCGATTATGAAGAACAAGAAAATCATATATATAAACTAAAGCAATTGTTGAAAAATACTTAAAAAAGAGGCTACACCATTTCTTTAAAATGCCAAAAAATGCGTAACAAATTAACAAAATTAATTTTATCTAAAAATCCAGTAATTAAATTCTATTCGGCTTTATTAATAATGCCCCATCGCCTAAATAATAAATGCTACGTTGAAATTAACATTGCAATAACATTAATCTTAAAAGAAATGAAAGATGCTTGAAATATAGTCGCAGAAAGGCCGAACGTTCGTTGCATCACCAAGTATGCATATGTATGCGTTCGCTCCAGTTTATTTATTTTTTATTCTTTACTTTTAATAATGTATGTAGAATTATTAAATTTTCAAAATTATGCATAAAATGCATTTCATGCTTTAATCTTACCAATATATATATATTGTATTTCTGACTGTATTGCTCAACATTTGGATTAAAAATTAATTTTGTGCCTTTTATTTGTATGCCGTTTGTTTGCAATCTTCGAACAAATTTAACCTTGCGTAATTCATTAAAAAAAAAAAAAAAAAAACACTCGCAATTTAATTAAGAGTACAATGGGACCGTCCATAAATGATGTCTCGCTTTTTTCACATGCCACGCTATGTTGCATAAGCATGATGTCACACTTCTTGTTACCCCCTCCCCTTGTCTCAATTTTACGAACCCCCCTCCTCCCCCCGAAGCGTGAAATCAGTTATGAAGGTTATCAAACCGATGTTTTCAGTCCTACAGGCTAATGTCACATGACTATTAATTTTAGATTTACGAACTTACCGGAGGAAAATTAAATTTTTAACTGATAATTTTGTAAAGTAAGCAATTTTCGGAACTTAAAAAAATTTAGATAACAATTTCTAAACTAAAATTTTTTCTTCATGTTGTTGATTTATTTCAGATTTTGAAAAGAAAAACAGCTAAAACGCTTTTGTTTTTCCTTCCTTATTTTTCAATGAACTGGAAAAGAAAAGAATTTAAGTTAATTTTATGTTTGTGTTTGGCCCTTTAACGAAATATTACATATATTTTTATTTTTCGCATTGATATCTCAAGAGCAAGACATAATGAGGATGAAGTCAGTTAAAAACCTTGTAAAAGCAATACGAATTGTATTATTGCAAAGAGATTTAGTGTATGTCATTGCGTTTCGAAAAAGTAAGCAAGAAACTAACTCTCCTTCTCAATGAGCTCAATATATAAGATCATGTTCAAATCACTATTACTAATTAAATATTGATAGTATCAATAAAAAAATCGCTTGTCCATTAATCTATGAACTGTGTTCTTGCGTGTGATAGAAAATAATTGTGCTAAAATGTTTCTGTCATATAATAAAAAAATAAAATAAATCACTCTTCAAATCTCTACGAGAATTAGCATAGGAAGACGAAGCCCTCTCTCACCGAAGGACTCCGTCAGCTGTTTTCCAGGGAAAGACTCCTGCTTACCGACCCCGCCCCCAAACCTTGTCTATCTAGTTTATGGTCTAAGGTCTGGCCGGTTTGAGGGTCTGAAGAGGGGGACTACACTTTCCCCATTGTCCGAATCCGAAGCAGCAATGCTTCCCGGAGTGAGAGTCATTAAGCTAATCGACCTCGTAAATCATGCCCCCTTGCATGGGAAGCGGTGGGAGGCGTGTCTTATAGGAATTTCGAGCTTTTTTTGGAAATATTTTCAAACTTTGGGCGGATTTTTTTGTCTTTAAAAATGTTTGCATTATTTCAAACAAAAGTTCAAAAGAAAGCTGGAAATGTTTTGCTGGTCTTGTTGTTTTTCAAATTTCGGTAACATGCTTTGAAAATATTTTATAGAGCGAAACGTCTAACAGTACCACGTTTTTTCCAAAATTCATATTTTAACGATTTTTTAAAAATACGGTAAGTGATATTTTAAAAACGTAAAAACTACAAGACCGAGATATAGGCTTGAAAAATACTCAAAAAAATTCCGGACTCGAAAACTTCAAAGGAACTTTCTAAAACTTAGTCCAACTTTTCCCGTAGGTTAACATTGGTTTCGAAGATTTGAAACTCTGACTGAAGAGCAGCCTTAAGAAACAGTGACTGCCCCAATGACTTCCTTTTATGCCTTTCATCCCTCCCCGACCCCTGCTGATGTCGTTAGACCTAATAACCGTCTCGTAACCCGATGCTGACGCCTAGACCGTAGTCGACCGACGGCCATCGGTTCTCTACCTAATAAAAGGCTTCGGCTAAAAGGCGCAAGGGTGTCCGATGGAGAAAAGTCATTAACAAAATGACCAAGCTTATTTCTATCGACGGACAGAAATTTCAAGGGTGAAATACACACCATTTCCCCCATGGCTCTGATTCTTGCATTCCCTTTGTCAAGAGCAGGCCGCAGGCTGGGAGCCGCGGTTCTATAAGTAGGTTGGTATTTTCGAGATACTGAGGGACTCGAGTCAAATTGCAGGATGGGTGGTCTCTATAAAACGACGCCAAACATTTTTATTTTTTCCAGAAATGTTTTTCCGATTTCATCCTCGAAAGAAATGTTTATCATGTACGTCAAATGCTAATACAAAAGCGAACTATTAAAATTTCCCCGACGGGGGGGGGGCAGGATCTATCCGACAGGGGGGCAGCTGCCCCCCCCCTGCCCCCTAGCTGGCGCCGCCCCTGAGCACGCACTAAACCTGGCGACGACGAAAGTCAGAATAAAAACAGATCCAATGCGACACCCCCCCCCCCCTTCATAAGACTACTAATAATGAAGAGAAATAAACTTCGAAAAGAAAGGAGAATCACAAGAAACAACAACCGCAACACACATATCAATCGACTACAAAACGAAATTAAAGCATTAATTACTCACTTCAAACAAAACAGATGGAAAACATACATCAAATATCTATCGGCCGATAAAAACACCCTGTACAGAGTAGTTAACAAATTTAAGAAAAATAGTAAAGAAATCCCTGAATTAAAACAGAATGATATTGTATACTCAAAAATCGAAGAAAAAATCGAAATCCTAGCTACGGCCATCGAAGAAAATTTCAAGCCACACAATCAGCGCCCTGACCAAAATCTAGAAAACAGAATAATCCAAAAAATTGATCATTTTATAAACAAGACACCTATGCAAAACGAAGCTCTATTCATCCCTCCCAGCAAGATACAAGGAATAATAAAAAAACTGAAGCCCAGGAAAGCACCTGGCGAAGACCAAATCACAAACTCAGCCCTCAAGCACATCCCGAAAAACGTAATCACAAATATAACGAAAATAATTAACAGCTCTCTAAAACAGCATTATTTCCCCAACTGCTGGAAAAATGCACTTGTAGCACCGATTCACAAACCTAAAACCGCAAGCAATAACCCGGCAAACTACAGACCCATAAGCCTTCTAAACTCAATAGCAAAAATCTATGAAAAAATAATAAAAGACCTGCTACAAAATCATGTAAATGAAACAAACCTCATACAAGACGAACAGTTCGGATTCAGAGAAAAGCACTCATCAATACACCAATTGCTACGAGTTGTCAACAACATAAACGAAGGCCTCAACCGTCGCAAGTTCACACTAGGAACGTTTCTAGACGTTTCAAAAGCTCTCGATAGATTTTGGCACAAAGGGTTACTCTACAAACTGATAAACAACGATACCCCCTACTACTTAATCAAAATAATAAATTATTTTCCACACGATAGAGCATTTGAAGTCAAAATTAAAAATAGCATCTCTACAAAGAAAAATATAAACAGTGGATCCCCGCAAGGCAGTCAATTATCACCAATATTATTTAATATATACATGGCGGACTTCCCCAAAGATGAAAACACAATGGTTGCTATGTATGCGGATGATGTCGCCATTATATGTGTTCAGACCCGGACGGGATCCCAGCTTTGCCCTTAGAGGGCGCTGGAAGCAGAGTTGTGTTTTGTTATATTAGGAATGTGCAGTCAGAGTCAGAGCTAGAGCTCTTCGGAACTTCCTTCTAAATGCTTTTTGATTCTTGATACTTGAGATAAATACTATCATGAGCCTTCTTTTTATATATATGTTTTATGTTGTTTTGTCAGTGTGTTCTTCAATAAATGTGTGTCAAGTGAAAATTTGAAGTCTTGAATTATTAAAACCTTTTTGCATTTTGAGATTCGACAATGATACGAAAAATCGTAATCATGTTTTGGTGACCTACGGACGTGATAAAGTCAAGCTGTGCAGCCAAGGTAAGCTGTTACTACATTACATTGAATGAAATTAAATTTTTGATTAAAATGGAGTCAGTAGAATTGCTAAAAGCTAGACGCACTGTTGTGCGAACGAATTTCACAAAATTGATGACTAAATTAGAACCAGTTTTAACTTGCGATATTGAAGAGAATGATATTGAAGAACTAATGGAATTACATGAAAATATTCTTGATAAGGAAAATTTACTGAAAAGTTTAGACTTGGAAATACAAAAATCATTGAAAGAACCTAAGGATTTCGAAAAAGAATTTGAAACTTGCGAAAAATATGCCGAACAACTTTTTTCTGCAAAATTTAAGATTAAAAGCCGCATTAAGAAGTGTAATAAGGACAATAGTAGCAACAATAGTGTTCTATTCAATTCAAGTGTATCTGAAACTACCGCTTCAAATGTAAAACTTCCTAAGTTAAATATCGAAAAATTTTCGGGTGATCCAAGTTCATGGTTAGAATTTTTTAACACATTTCAAACAGCAATAGATCAAAATAAATCTTTAAGCAAAATTGAAAAGTTCTCTTATTTGAAGTCCCTGTTAACTGGTAAAGCTTACAATGTGGTGAAAGGATTTCAATTATCCGATGAAAATTATGATTCCTGTCTTGATATTCTGAAGAAACGTTTCGGTAAAACCGAACTTATAATTAATGCTCACATGAATAATCTCTTGAATCTTGAACCTGTTAAAAGTTCTTCAAATTTTAAAGGCCTTCGAGAATTACATGATAATTGCGAAATTAATGTTAGAAGTTTAAAAAATTTAGGAGTTACGCCTGGTTCTTACGGACATTTGTTAAATCCAATTTTACTGAAATTGTTACCTCAAGATATAGTGTTGGAATTTCATCGGAAGCGTAAATCTAAAGATGGTCAAGAAGTTGATGAGCTAATTAATTTCTTAAGAGATGAAATTGAATGTCGTGAAGCCACTTTGTCCGTTGCTAATTCTTGTCATGCTAGTAAAGTGCAACACGATTTTAGTCCTAAAATCAGTAATTTTCGAAAACAAAATCCTAGATATGGAAAGGGTAATGCCGCAACAATGACTTTGAACACCTCTAAAAACGTATTAGATAAGTCGTTTTGTATATTTTGTAAATCGCATAATAATCATATTTCTAATAATTGTGAAATTGTAGCAGATAATGTGAGAAGACAAATGCTTAAAAATGAAGGCCGTTGTTACAAATGTTTTCGTAAAAATCACCTTTCATCTGAATGTCGAAGTAAAATTGATAGATGTAGTTTTTGTAAAGAATTTAGTCATAACAAATTGTTTTGTAAATTAAATCAAAATCTGAAGGATAGTCCTAATACAGAGACTGTTGTATCTCTATCGCAATCTGAAGCATCTAAAGAAATTAAAGCAACACTTTTGCAGACTTGCATAGTTGCTATACCAGCAAATAATGGAAATAAACTGGTGCGTTGTTTTATAGACACAGGATCAGAAAGAACATTTTTGACAAGAAATATTGCAAATTCCTTAAAATTAAAACCAATTAGGAAAGAAAAATTAATGATTTATTCTTTTGGGCAGCATAAACCGCAAGAAATTATTTATGATGTGGTGTCGGTGGAATTACGAAGCATATTTGATTCTAATTTTTTGAGAATTGAAGCTCTGGTGACAGACATTATAACTTGCTCAAAATTGAAAGCAGCTCCTCGAGACGTTCATAAATCTCTTTGCTCTCAAGGGTATAAATTGAGTGATCTGGTAAATAAAGAAAAAATAGGGGTTCTGCTGGGTTCCGATTACGCGTGGAAAGCTATGAGGGGAGAAGTTAAACAGATTCCTGGCGGATTGTTTATTAGTGAGACCGTGTTTGGTCACACAGTTCAAGGACAAATGGAATCGGAAAACTTGGATTCTACAGCGCGTGTGAATTTTATGAGTACAGCTGACGTGCAATTAAGTAAAGAAATAAAGAACTTTTGGAGCTTGGAATCGCTAGGTATTATAGATAACGATGTAAACAGTTCAGAATTAGCTGTAGCAAAAGAATTCGAAAAGAATATTATGTTTTCCGATGGAAGATATGAAACGAAGCTTTTGTGGAAATCCCCTGAATTTTCGTTGAACAATAATTTTGAGATTGCTAAACATCGTTTTGAAAACTTAAAATATAAATTACACAAGAATGAATGGTTATTTGAAAATTACAATTCTATTATTGAAGATCAATTAAAGGATGGTGTAATTGAAATATGTGGAAGTCAATTCCCTGATAGCAAATGCTATTATATGCCGCACAGACCTGTAGTAAGAAAGGAAAAATCAACAACGTAAGTTAGGATTGTTTATGATGCTTCTTCGAGATCGGCTAATTCTAATTCTCTTAATGACTGCCTTGATTCGGGACCAAATTTATATCCAAAAATTTTAGATGTCATTTTAAAATTCCGAGAAAACAGAATAGCGTTTTCAGCTGATATTGAGAAAGCATTTCTGCAAATTAAAATAGCAAAGGAGGACAGGGATTACTTAAGGTTTCTGTATTTTAAAAATTGCGGGAATAACAATGGGTATAAATCGTATAGAATGACTAGAGTTCCATTTGGAGTCACCTGTAGCCCATTCATTTTGGCCTCAACTATTAAATTCCACATAAGAAAATATGAAACTAGTAATTTTGAAACATATAAAATGCTTAATACTTCACTTTATGTGGATGATTTATTTTTTGGTTCTGATACAGTAGAAAGTGCTCTTAAATTAACAACCGAAGCTGTTACGATCTTGAAAGAAGCAAGTATGACTCTTAGAAAATTTCAGTCTAACTCATTAGAATTGAAAAAAGAATGGCAACATTCTAATGTTTTTGTAAATGCGGAAGAAGATTCCAATAAGCCTTTAAAGGTATTGGGTATAAACTGGGACACTTGCAATGATACTTTAAGTCTTGAACTAAAACCGTTATTAGACATGTTACAAAATCCTGTAAAATGTAACAAAAGAGCAGTTTTGCAAATAGCAGCAAAATGCTTTGACCCTGTTGGTTTTGTCTCGCCATTCATTATTCGAATTAAGTGTATTGTGCAAGAGCTTTGGGAAATGGGTCTTGATTGGGACGAAACTTTTAATGCTGAAGTAGAGCAGAAGTGGCACGATTGGTGTTCTGAATTAAGTGTATTACAAAATTTTTCAGTTCCAAGATATTATCTGATTGATTGCTCCGATGTGCCTCAAGAAAAAATGCAACTTCATATTTTTTCTGACGCTACTCCAAAGGCGTACGGAGCAGTTGCTTATTTTAGATTTAATTCAAAAGATAGATCGATTAAAACCAGTTTTGTTACGTCAAAATCAAGAGTAGCTCCCCTGAAAAAATTAACTCTTCCCAGACTAGAGTTGATGGGTGCAGTAATTGCAGCGCGTATGGGTAAATATCTTGAGAATTTATTTTCTGTTCAAAACATTTTCTATTGGACTGATAGTACTATTACTCTATACTGGATAAAGGGATCTGCTTTAAAATGGAAACCATTTATTGCCAATCGAGTTATTGAGATTCAAGATTTAACAAGTCCACAGGCTTGGAAGCATTGCGATAGTAAAAGTAATCCTGCCGATTTGATATCCAGAGGTTGTAAAGCTAAGGAGTTAATTATCAACAGAAAATGGTTACTAGGTCCAGATTGGTTATTAGAGAAGGAAGAATTATGGCCTAAAACTCGACTTAAAGAAAATGAAATTAAAGTGAAAGAAGAACTGAAAAATGTCAAGGACTGTATTGCTGTAAACGTAGTCAATTCTGGGGTAGAAAGACATGACATCTTAACAAAATTCTCCTCATGGACCAAGCTGCAACGAGTAATTGCATGGTGCTTGCGATTCATCACTAACCTGAACTTGAAATTAAAATCACTTCCTCTAGTAAAGCAAGATTATTTGACAACTGAAGAATTAACAAAAGCCTCAGGAGCAATTTTCAGAATTATTCAGGGAGAGGAATTTTCTGAGGAAATAAAATGCTTGGAACAGAAGAAGCCAGTTACTTCAAACAGTAAAATTAATTCTCTTAATCCATTTTTAGATAAAGATAAAATTTTAAGAGTAGGTGGAAGGCTGCGAAATGCAGAAATATCTGAATCGCAAAAATATCCGATTCTTTTACCGAAAAGACATTTTGTCACAAACTTGATAATCAAATATTATCACGAAAAATATTTACATGGAGGCGTTCAATTGCTATTATATACCTTAAGACAAAGTTACTGGATCATAAACGCGAAGGTTGAAATTAAAAAATAAGTTTGGAAATGCGTGAAGTGTTGCAGATTTAGAGCAAGGACCCAGTCACAACTTATGGGAGATCTACCTGCTAACAGAGTTACACCAAGCAGAATCTTTTCTAGAATTGGCATAGACTTTGCCGGACCATATTTTGTGAAAATGAGAAAAGGTAGAGGGATAAGACCTACTAAATGCTATGTTTGCCTTTTCATTTGTTTTACAACTAAAGCTGTGCACTTGGAGTTAGTAAGCGATTTATCAAGTGAATCGTTTATTGCTGCTTTAAAGAGATTCACAGCCAGAAGAGGAAAACCTGAAGAAATAACCAGTGACTGCGGTACTAATTTTGTTGGAGCTGATAGAATTTTGAAGAATGAAATTTCAGCTGTAAATTCAAATTTTGAATTTCGAAATTGGATATTAGAAGAGAACATTAAGTGGAATTTCAACCCCCCTTCGGCCCCGCATCATGGAGGACTTTGGGAAGCTGCAGTGAAGTCGATGAAACATCACTTGCGAAGGACCATCGGTTGCCAAGTCCTTACCTATGAAGAATTTCTCACCTTGATTATTCAAGTAGAAGGATGTCTGAACTCAAGACCACTCACTCCAATTTCTAACGATCCGAACGATTTGTGTGCCCTCACACCTGGACATTTTTTAATTGGGACATTTTTGACAGCGGTTCCTGAAAGAGACTTGACTTCCCAAAAGGTGACACCTCAGCAAAGATGGCAATTAATGCAACAAATTTTGCAAGGATTTTGGAAGCGCTGGTCACGGGAGTATTTATGCCTACTACAACAAAGAGGTAAGTGGAGGTGCTCCAGTGAAAATCTGCAAATTAATGACTTGGTGTTAATTAAAGAGGACAATCAGCCACCAATGAACTGGAAGTTAGGACGTATTATCGAGCTTTTTCCAGGAGCAGATGGTAAGGTTCGAGTAGTAAAATTAAAAACAGTAAATGGTGAACTAAAACGTCCTATCACGAAATTGTGTAAATTACCTGTAGATAATGTTACTTAAAAATGTTTTTTTTGTATAAATGTAATATAATTTCATTAATTTCATATTTGTAATCCAATTATTTAAAAATTTGAAGCATAAAATGTTTATTCTATTTGAAAAGAAATATGATGATTATTGGTGAAATTATAAGTTATTTGAGGCTAGGAAAATAACTGTATGTTTGTAAATTGTAAATTTGTATTTCCTTGAAATGTTATGAATGATATTCATCCGGGGGGAGGATGTTCAGACCCGGACGGGATCCCAGCTTTGCCCTTAGAGGGCGCTGGAAGCAGAGTTGTGTTTTGTTATATTAGGAATGTGCAGTCAGAGTCAGAGCTAGAGCTCTTCGGAACTTCCTTCTAAATGCTTTTTGATTCTTGATACTTGAGATAAATACTATCATGAGCCTTCTTTTTATATATATGTTTTATGTTGTTTTGTCAGTGTGTTCTTCAATAAATGTGTGTCAAGTGAAAATTTGAAGTCTTGAATTATTAAAACCTTTTTGCATTTTGAGATTCGACAATGATACGAAAAATCGTAATCAATATGCAAACACTACAACCGACGACTGGTCAAAAAGTACATGCAAGAATACCTCGACAAAGTCTGTTTATGGTATAAAAAATGGAGAATTGACATCAACGCAGAAAAAACACAGACAATCCATTTCAAGAAAGGTGCAAGAAAGAAAAACCCGGATAACATAACACTGAACGGACACACAATGAATTTCTCAAGAAACGTCAAATATCTAGAAATAACCATCGATCGAGGACTCTACTTCAATACACACATCAAAAATGTAATTATAAACTCACGTACCAAATCCCACGAGCTAAAACCATTCCTCGGATACAGAAGCGAATTAAATTTTAAAAACAAAAAATACTATATAACCAAGTGATCCTTCCCACTTTAATGTACGGCTCAAGTATATGGGGTCAAGCCGCCCAAACCAACATAGTAAAACTCCAAAGAATACAGAACAAGTTCATAAGAAGTATGTCCAATGCCAGCCGATATGACAGAAACAAAAATATTCATGCGAATATCCAAGTAATCTCAATTTCCCGCTTCATAATCAAGAGTGCCAAAAACTTCTACAATACCGTAGTAAATCATGAAAACCCGAAGATAAGAGATCAAGTAAACTTTTTCACCACGACTGCAAAATACAAATATCCCTACTCCACGGTTTATACGAACTATGACTCGCTAAGCACACAGCTCAACCCCCCACCTGATCCTCAACTGGACCAATGATAGTCGTACACTGATTGTATATATTTTTCCTTCTCTAATAGCCCATCATGTACATAGTCATTAACTAACACGTTTATTTTATTCAAAAAAAAAGTACAAAAAAAAAGAGAAAAAATGCTCCTGTGACGGGAAAGAAAAAGGAAGCTCTTCCAGATGAATGGTGAGATGACGCTCTCCAACCTCCCCCCTCCATAGCCCCGCCTAACGGGGACACGACGACGCCGAATAGGCTATGCATATAAAATACAAGTACTTAAAATACAAGGACCTGGGGTAAAAGAGACATACTCTGATAGCCCTCATCAAATGTATGTACAGGTACAGGTACTTACAATTCACTCGATTGTCTTGACTTGATTTTCATACTCTCACTTGCTACTCTCTGAGAGTTTCTCTCTTTGCCGCGTTGCTAAATGTACGGGCAGTAGTTTTTGTAGTGTTGGCCTCTTGTATGGCTAAGCTTGAGACTTAGTTTTTAGCCTACTTTCCCGTAAAAGTAAAGAAAATAATAGTAAAGCATGAAAGAAGGCTTAATGGTATCGAGAAAATATCGTTAGAAATCAAGAAAAGTCAAAAATAAGTTAAGTAATTAAATAAAGATTGAAAAATAAAAAATTTGAAAGTAGGGTTTTGAGATGGGGAAAAAGTGTGTCTGTCGGTCTGTCCCCCCCTAATAACTTTTGAACGAATTGTCCGATCCAAAAAATTCTTTTTGCATTCGAAAGATCTCGACGAGGACATCTCATTTGCATGTTTTACTTTTTGGTTTGAACAATTTTTTGTTCAATTTTGAACAGTTCAAAAAATTTTAACATTAGCGCCTATGGGCGAAAATGAAGCAAATTATGTAAATTCTGGGTACAAGATCCAAGTTCCAATGAACAAGCTTACTGGAGGAAGCTCTTGGCGTGAAATATTGATTTGAACAATTTTTGTTCATTTTTTAACAGTTCAAAAAAAGTTAACATACCGCCTACGGGGAAATTTCAATCCTATATAATTCCTGATCTAACGTCCCGATTTGCTTGGAACAAACTTTATCGGAAAGCTATTATGACGTAGAACATGTACGAGTAGAAAGTTCATCGATAACTAACGAGCCTATTTTCCTATGAAATTTTTTGATCGGGATTTTCAAGAATATTTTTGAATTAATGAATGATTAAATGAATAAGCAAAAGAATGAATGAATAAATAAGTGAATGAATGCATGAATGACTTAATAAATGAATGATTGAATGAATATGTATTAACCGTTGAAAAAGGTATATTTGAAGCAATTAAGAACTAAAGCTAAACGAGAAAGTTAGATTAAAAATTTGAATTCGGTGTATACGGGAAAGTAGGCTCGTATAGTTCTAGACGGAACTTCTTGTTAATTTTAGAAGTGACTTCCCTTCCCCGTGGGTCACGTTTCTTGAATATCGTCTTAAGAGTCGGCTAAATGTTTAAATGAGAGTTTTTAAATTTTATAATTGTTTTAAGGGTTTTTAGTCACCCGATGTTGACCTGTTTAAAATAGCGTTTTTAAAAGGATTATCTTTAAGTTAATGTTTCATCCCGGTGATAACAAACCGGTGAATTAGTGCAAGTGTCCTCGTAAATATTCCGAAGTCTACAATTATCGTGTACCAGATGAACCTGCGTGGTCGTCAACGAATACAGTAAACTCCCGATTATCCGCAGAATAGGGTGGCAAGGTAACCGCGGATAAGCGAATTTCGCGGATAATCCGCAAAATGGGTAAAAAACGATAATAGGGTGTATACAATAACTAAATATTCCATAACACTCACAGATACATTTAAACAACATCTAGAAACGATAGCAGTGTATGAAAAAAATGTATTTAAAAGCTAAAAAAATACACACACACACTCTCTCTTATATATTGAAACTTTATTAATAACCACAATATTGTACTAGCACATGCATTAAATTCTTATAAAAAGGTCTGTTAGTTGTTTTTGATTTTTCGTTTTAAAACTCTTTATCTTGATTTGTGACTGAAGTTTTTTCAATAACCTTATCTCAAAGGGATACATCATCCTTTTCCTCTAAGTATTTTATTAGTAGTAATTATTAACTTCAACTACTTTTCTCCACCAGACCCCTACCTGTTAGCCGAGGCCTTAGGATTGCTTACGCACGGGGAGTGGTGTCTACGGATTTTACATGCACATATCCCCAAGTATACATGGGGGTCTTCAGTGGGTATCGAACGCGCGACCTTCCAGGTGGAAGTCCGACGTGCTAACTAGGCTACCACGGCCCAACTTCAACTACCTGTCAGGTTTCGGTGCCCTTGGAAGGCTTGATGTGACTGGAAGGGAGGGGGAAGAAAGAAATAGGAATTTCTAAAATTAGATTTTGCACCTGTTAATTTTAAATGGATATATTTTTGTAGATTCAGTACATCATCGCTGAAAAAAATATAAGTGAAAAAGATTGCGCGGATAATCCGCAAAGCGGGTAATTAGCCCGCGGATAATCGAGAGTTTACTGTACCGTCTTTGGAAGAAAATGACGTGGAGCGACCGTAGGACGATTTGAATGATAATAAAGAATTTTTGGAGGTCCACCTTGGTGACTAAATAATGTTTTTGTACGATTTAATATCTTCTTCTGGAAATCCTGTGGTAAAGTATAGTTTGTTATTGTTAACCATTTTTTTAAATAAATAACTTTTCGTTAAACTGTTTTCTGTATCTCTTCCTCTGACACCACCTCTAAAAACTCATGTTGGGATTTAATTTAAATTCGGATTTTTTCTAATACTTAATTCCAAATTAAGGATTAATTTTTAAAGTCCAACAAATTCAGTAGCAGAGCTCGGTCGAGAGGCAAATTTGGTAACAGACCGTTTTGTTCTGGTGTCAGTATTTTTGGAGAGACAGGTAAAAAAATAGAAAGATTATGGATAGGGACTATAGAAACATAGTTAAACTTTTCCCGCAACTGGGCGACATGGTGCAAAAATATGAAGATTGTGTTGATCGAGCGTGATCTATGAGAAATTTCCCAAAGAAAGTTAAGTGAGAATGCGACTCCTGAGGTCAAAAAACGTAGAGGCCAAGCAGTGGCATTAATCTATTTAAACATAGAAGAGGACTTTAAAAAATTAATAGATGACATTGACGACCCATATGAAGTATGGAGCGCATTGAAATTAAAATTCGAACCACTATCTTTGGCCAGAGTAGCCGGGTTGTGGGAAGAGTTCTTTTCGTGCAGCAGTGGCGTACATAGACTTAGGTGCCCCTCCCCGCAAGATTTAGAAGTGCGCCCTATCTTTGGATTATTACAAAAGATTGAAACAAAAACACTACGGTGAAGGTATATTCGAGTATTTATAACCATTAATTTTATTTAAGATAATTAAAATCATATTTATAATTAAAAGGCGGATTTTCGAAAAAGTAACGAATTGAAACATTGCATGCACTTACCAGTTTGGAATGAAATTTAACTTAATAGTACGAGAAAATAACACACTATCTTAAAGTACTAATATTTAAAATTTCGTTAAGGGTTCTGTTATTTATTTATAAGATGAATTAAGTAACAGTAATGATACAAGTGAAACTATTTGTTCTCAAAATTAAACACTAATTGGACAAGAAAATCAATGTTATATTAATCTGTGCTAATAGATTTCCCTCTTCGTTTTTTACAATTAAGAAATTTTTGAACAATTTCGTCGATGTTTAAATTATGAATCCTGTCGCTTTTTATGCTTAAAACAGCAAAGACCGCTCAATCTTTCTTCTGTCATCGTACTTCTGAGGTAAAATTCGATTAGCTTCTGTTTGCATAATGACCTATCTGATGATGCTGATGGTTACTGGTATAGTAAGAAAGATATAAAAGGCAATGCGAGACTTGTCTGGGAGATTGGATGATAAAACATTGTTCTCGATCATTACTAAATGAGCAACTTCAGCTATATTTATTTGTCAAGTTTCTCTCAGCTATTTCACTTTCCAAAATGTTTCGCAAAATAATAATTTGTGATGCAATTGAGATTGCTACATCGTTTTGGTTCCCGCAAAATTTATTCTGCATTTTTCACTGATTCCACAAGTTCTTTATTTGTGCACTCGAAAGCGTTAATAGATCTGTTAATGCTTTGGGAGTTAAAAAATTGAACATGTTGTTAATTGAGGACATGCTCTCAAACCTTTGATGAATTTGGTTTACCATTATGCCCAATAGCAGCATAGAAAACTTTTACTTTGAAGCAGTAATATGGGGCCCTAAACTGAGAAAACATTTAAAACAAACCTTTTTCTCTAAAAGATCAATTAATGCTTTTTCGTAGCAAATAATGCTATCGTAGCATTATAATTTTAAATCGGAGCTTATTTGCATGGGGGAACTCAACTCCTGCACTTCCCCCCCCCCCCCCGCCCCCGCTGTGATTTTTTTTCTTCTTTTTTGACGGATTTCAGATTGGTCTAAAGACAATGAGATGCAGTGAAAAAGGATTCAGAATATTATTCATCAAAAGGTAGTACTTATCACAATCGCATTTATTTCCATCCCTCTTCAGTACCAAAGCTTTAAGTACCAAACATTTGTGAACCATAAATTTAAAAATAACTTACAAGTATTTTGTATCAAAGTGAATACATTCATCACAAGAAACAAGGTATACGGCATGTAAAGAGTTTAAAGTTAAACTGCACGAATCTTAAAAACATATTAAAACATCAGTGACAGAAAAAATAAGTATTTTCAAAGCTATGGACTTTAATTTAAATTCCCCTGGAAAAAAAATTGAAATTTTCATTTTTTCCCCCAGCTCTCGCAGGGGGGGGGGGGGCGCAAAATCTTCAGTTGTCCCTGGCCGCTGAAAACCCTAGCTACGCCTCTGAACGAACTACTATCAGGCCAATTCTGTAAATCGATCGAAGTGTTCCCGCCTTGATGAGCCTCGAATAACTCTTCTTAAAAATTCACGAAAACAAAAACAATCCTCGATTGTAATTTATTTTGTGAGGGAGTAATATTAAGTACAAAATGATATCTGGGTACATTTCATTTTCTTATAGTTCAAACAAATGTACAGTACTTACGTACTTTCATTTTCACACTATGTAATCTCTTTTCCTATTTTTCATTATGACTGTATGCATAATATAATATTAATAAACAGTTACTGTGTACACTGAACTGATGTTTTACTTTTAGCTCCCTTTTGAGGTTTTCCCTTTGCGTGCTTTTCATTTATGCGCGTTTTTGCCTTATTATCCTCGTTTTTGGGCGCTCTCTTGCTCCCGTGCATAAGTATGAGAGATCCCTATACTATAATATGCAGGTACACAGGAAAGAGGAAGTGAGAGGGGACTAATTATGCATTATGTGGCCGTAATAGCAATGAATTTTACTCAGAAAGCTTAAAAATGACATTGCATTAGTGGAAAAGAAATGCTAAAAAAAATGTATAAAAACATTTAGGCATATATATTTGTATCTCGTGGATTTTTTTTTTTTCTGGAGCGGGCGCGCTAAAACCTCGTGCGCTCCCCCCCCCCCCCGCGCCGCGGGCGTTATGTACGCCACTGTCGTGCAGGATTTCCGATGGAAAGACCATTGGCATATATGCCGCCCGCCTGAAGAATATCTTGAGATAGCTGGAAGACAGTGGGTATATAATGGACGAAAAACTAAAATCGTTCCAATTGATTAGAAATTTACCGCAAAATTTTAGGGGAATCGTCCAGGGGATATATAGGTGGGAGGAATCAAAATTTACTTTTAAAAATGTGTTAACTGAACGTTTGGCTGAAGAGGGTAGAATAAAATATAAGGGGGATGAAAATTTTGAAGCCAGTAATTCTAGGCTAGACGCTTTTACCGCGAAAAATAAGTCTTCCACAGAAAGGAAGATAGGTAAAAGTCGTATTTGTTTTTCCTGCGGGAAAAAGGGTCGTATTGCCGAGTGTTGGAGCAAAAATAAAACGGGAAATCAAAATTTTGAAAAATCAAATAGAACCCCTCAAGCGGGTATGTTTTGTACAGTTTCAAATGTCCCGGAAGTACAAGCCAACCGCACGAATTTGAACCAGGCGAATTCCGACTGGATTTTAGACACTGGGGCAACTGCCCATTTTTCAAAAGACCGTGATCTATTTAGCGAATTTGAACCAGTAGTGAATACGCAAATGGAAGTTGCTGTTGGAAACGTACTTAGTAAAGTAGGGGGAATCGGAAAAATAGTTTTTCAAATTTTGTCAGACGATCAAATTGTGACTATAACTTTAAACAACGTATATTACGCTCCAACACTGAGGCACAATTTGTTGTCCGATTCTTGTATTGACAACTTTGGTTTTGTTTTAAAATGGTATCCAGGAAGGATATGTGTTTTTAATAATGAAAAAGTTAAATTGTTTACTGCTCAATTATCGGACAAATTGTATTACGTGAAACCTTTTAAGTATTTAAATGTTGAAAATAGTCATGTTTATACACAAGTAAATTCTGTGGATGTAAGTAGCAATTTAAATCTGGAATTGTGGCATGAGCGTTTTTGACATTTAAGTTTTGATTCTATTTTAGAAACTAGTAAATTGAATTGTGTACATGGACTCGAAATTAAGAATAGGCAAAAGCCTGATTGTGAACAGTGTACGGGGGGGGGGGATGACTAAAAAGAGAAGCTGCTCATACAAGCCTATCCCAGGTGTGAGGTCTAAAGCTCTATTGCAGTTGATCTACATGGATTTGACAGGGCCACTCCCCCATGAGTCGTTAGGCAGCAAGAAATATATTTTTACGCTGATAGACGATTTTTCAAGAAAGTCTATATTGTATTTTTTAGGGCCAATAATGAGGCCTTCCAATTTTTTTTCAGATTTCAACTACGAGTTAAAAGATTTCTAAATAAGAAAATTTTAGCAGTTAGATCCGATAATGGGGGGGAATTTAAAAATACAACATTTGAGACCCATCTGTCGAAAGAAGGAATAAAAATAGAAAGAACCAACGCATATTCACCGCAACAGAACGGTGTTGCAGAAAGGTTCAATTTAACCCTAATGAATGGCGTAAGAGCCATGCTCAAAGATTCAAATTTACCCGAGGAGTTTTGGGCGGAACCCGCCTCATGTTTTAACTATGTAAGAAACCGCACAGTTCTAAAAGACAGGGGGAAAACCCCATTTGAATTATATGGAGGAAAGAAACCCTCGGTCAAGCACCTGAGGAAATTTGGCTGTACAGCCTACATGAAAGTCCCCAAACATAAGCTGAGGAAATTGGACATGCGGGCCAAAAAGGGCATAATGGTGGGATACGCAATCCAAACCAAGGGGTATAGAATCTGGGACATAGAAGAGAGAAAAGTGACAGAAACTATCAATGTAGATTTTAAGGAAAATTTAAAATGAGGGAAGAAAATAATTTTTTTAATACTAAAAGGGAACATTTTACATTTATTAAACCTGTAAGTGAAGTATAGCAAGAAATAAAGGATTAGCAGGTAATTCCATCAACCCCTTGCAGTCAAATTAATTGGATAAGAGATGCAGTGAGACGGAAAACCGGAGACCGAGTAGACATCTATTATTCTGTTAAGGCTGCTCTTCAGTCAGAAAAAATTTCGTGGTTAGGCTTAAGATGGCCTTCGAAGGGCATGAGGGGAGTGTGTCAACCTCAAGTGATTGACATTTCAACGACCAATGAAATGTACGATAGCTCTTGGAAGAAGGGTCTACTGTCCCCCATAATTGACCTGTCACTTCAGGCCGAGACCCCCTGCAGTTAGTGTAGTCGCTAGCGGCATGCACGTGTTTTCTACTACTTACACAACGTTGCTCCTTTTCCGGTTCCAAAATTAATTCTCTGTGGCTGAGAGTTGAAACGAAAAGTAAAAATATTGTTACCCTTCTTTCATTCTCCCGAATTGTTTTTTTAAAACGAAGGTTTGTCTTTCTGAGAACTTGCTTCTAGACCTAATTTAGTACAAATTGATCAATCAAAATTTGCGATAAATTGCTTGATATTCAAAAAAAAAAAAAAAAAAATTAAAAAAAAAATTATTTAGCGAAAACTTGCTGAATGCTGTTCTCAGTTATTGTTACATAAAGAGCGCTAATTCGTCTCTTGTATAAAGCTTAATTTAAGAGCAGAAATTTTTGCGTTAGTATGATTAAAATTAAATGAATAAATAAGAAAAGAGGTAACCTAAGCAACGAGTTTTGCTCGAAACAGGAGTAGCAAATGAAGATTTGTTAAGCTCCACTACTCTATTTTTTTTTTTTTTTTTCTGAAACTAAATGTGAATGTTTGCGTTTCTTTCTTTATTTTATATAATTTATTTAGTTATTTTGCATTTTATTTTATTTATTTATATACACTTCTTCAATTATGTTTTGCTAATTATTGCATATTGAATACTTGATCAATATGATGAGACCATCACATTCATTTTATTTCTTTCCTTTATATTTCTGTCATTTAAAATAAAATTCACGAATCATTTTTCGAATAAAACATCCTGGTTTTCTTTTTCTCTGACAAAAGAACGTTTTCAATGGTTCTTTACTTTCTGTGTAGTTCCGCTTCATTGGCACTTCAATATGTAGTCAAGTAATATGTATTATTATAAGCGTGCGCAGAGCTTTAGCAAGGGGGGGGGGGACGCTACTGTGCTAAAGGGGGTACCAAAATACACCCATAAGCAGGGCCGGTCCGACGGTATTCGGCGCCCTTGGACTTTATAAAAATAGTCGCCCCTAGCCCTCTTTCATCATACAAACTAAAATAATATCAATTCAAATTGTGTATAATTTTATTGCGTTTTCAATTACTTTAAAAACTTTAATAATTACATACATGAAACAAATAATGTATTTTTTTATTTCTAATGGGCTGCTGTTGGCTTCTCGTAATTGAAGACCTAGTGTGGTTCACAGGGATTGGTACCATCTAATCATCTCTATCAAGCACCACAGTAGGTATAGTACCATCGCTACAAGTGAATTTTGACGCTAAGTTCTTTCACTTGAAAGATGGAGTATCTGATAGGAGTCACTATCATTGGGTCTGCTTACGTGAAGACAACTAGAATTTTGTTGAACTAATTTTATGAAACACGGATTATTGTTTTTTTTTTCTTTTTGCTCTTACGCTGAGGCGCCCCCAAGATGATGGCGCCAGTAGATAGAAAAGGACAGTTCTGGGACAGCAGGGGGATCGGGGATCAGTGCAAGTGCAAGGGGGCGTGGTCGATCCCCCTGCCGAGTGGGGTTGAGTAATAGGGTTCCTGCTTCTAACGTCGTAATCTTTTACGAGGGTTTCTGAACGGAATTGAGTTGTTTTACTTGATACTCTGAAGTTTAGCTTTTAGGGGATGGCAACACTGATTTAATTTTGGTTTCGATTAAATTTATATTTTACGGAATGGCAATGATTATAACGTGTGTTGCGGTTTCCATGACAACGTATTTTTATGAGGAGCCGCCTAGTGGCGAAAAACAGGAATAATTACTTTTCGGACTTAGTCGTTTTCCGAAGTTATTTTTGATTTCCAACTTAGGTTTTCACGAATGGCAACATTAATTTTTGTATTTATAACATGTTTTTAGATTTAATTCCAAGGTTTGAAACGCTCGTGGCATCACCAAGAGAGAGAAATTATTTTTTTGGGGACTTTATCGTTTTCTGATGTTATTTTTAATTTCCAACTTAGGTTTTTCACGAGTGGTAACATTAATTTTTTTTTTTTAATTTCAAGAGTTGAAACGCTCATTCTATCATTTAGTGAGAGAAATTATTTTTGGACATAGAATATTTTATTTAATTACATCTTCTTTCAGATATTCGGATTCATACACTCCATACCTTAATGTTGTAAAACTCATTTGACCAGGTCGCGATTGCTATGTTTGTTTTCATTGCGTTAGTATTAGATTTAACTGTCATGTTCTACCGAGAATTAATTATTTACATCATAATTAAATTTCACAATTTTTAGTCAATACATTCAATTTTAAAATCAACTCAATAAAGTGTAATTAACAACTATCTTTTAATTTTGAACATATTTTATTTTTACACTTGTAATTTTTTCCCCTAAAATATTAAACCCAGGATTAATTGTGATCCAATCAAATAGCTTCTTGAGAAAGTTTATATTTAATGTGAACCAATCAAATCAATCCTCGAAATTTACAAAATTTAAGTCAAAGTTAATTTTGAAATGTTTAAGACTTAGAAATTTTTTTTAAAACTTTTTTCCTAAAGTATCAAAGACAGAATTAAATGAGAACCAAACAATTAGCTTCATGAAAAAGTGTGAACTTAATAAAAATCAATCCAATCGATCCTCGTAATTTACTAAATTCAAATCAATTAAAGGGTTTATTGAAATATTTGGAACTTAGAAAATGAACAACAATAGGTTTATACATGCTAATTTAACAATAATTTTACAAAAAAGCGATGATTTCTTCTATACTTAAACAGGTTTACACCCATTTTTACTGTTTTCGATGAATACAAATCAATGTTTTTATATTAACTAAGACTATATTTGTATTATAAGTAATCATCCTTTAATCAATATTATACCGCTAGATTTTTTCCTAGTTTAAGAGTTTGCATGAAATAAGAGAAGTTAGAGTATGTTCGGCAACTTGATTTTACATAGAATAATAAGCGAAGGTTTTATGTATTTCAATATTATTTTTTTTTTGTTTTCAATTTAGATTTTTTCTTACACATTTTAACGTTTCAAGCGAACACAATCTACGAGATTATTGTAGTCATATACATCATGATTAAAGAAACTTTAAAAATAGTCAAGCGCATATTGCTAAATTCGTAACTGCGAAGCAACTCAACAACCCGATTGACGTACGATACATTTAACGAACATTTCACCTATTCAAAAGAGTTTCAAAACTCTGTCTTTAACATTTAACGAATTTTTCATTTATTAAAAGAGTTATTTATTTTCAAAACTCTGTCTTTAACATATTTTTACGATTTACACAGAATAATACAACCGAGAAAAATATTTATCATAACTATTTACAACACGATTTTCACACACTGAAAAAGTTTATTACTTAAACACGAAGAAACTTTAAAACTGTTCACACCGCAAATTTCATGCATTGAAAAAGTCTATTACTTACATACAAACTTAGAATCTTTGAAACTAAAATCGCAGAAGTACAATTTAACTTAAATACGGTAATGCTTAAAATCATAGCTACAGAAAATAAAAAAGAAAGTTGGAAATATTATACTCAAAGACATAAAAAAAAAAAAACACACACAAGACATACCATCTGTTGAAACTTCTACCATTAAAAATAATTAATAACATCCATTATCAGCACTTGGAAGAATGAATGCTAAAAAAGCCTCTTAGAAATAAAGGACAGTTTTAGCAGTTCCTCCACCGAGTTCCTACTAACCAAAGCAATCGTTGCGAATTTTCAGTTATCCTATACACGAACACAAAAGCAACTAGGCAAAATCTAGCAATACAGTTAGTGAATGAACACAGAGAGAATGCACTTAAAATAATATCATTCACACGTTGAAAATCGATGAATTTTTTCATGCAATATAGCTATAGTTCAATTATTCAAACTTACATGAAACTAATTTTAACAGAATGCAATCTAAGAAATACTTTAAAGTCGAAATACAAATTATATAAAACATCATGTACTCACAGAGAAGGAAAAGCAAGCATCTTCCTCGTCCAAACCGTAACGTAGATATATGTAGTGCAACACAACAAAGCATCGACTCCCCATCTATACTATATATTTTTCTCTGTCGAGGAAAATCTATAGTTTGGGGAGTCGATGCTGGGTTAGGGCTCCCTTCATTGCTGGTTAGCTGCCACTTCTTTATTCGCGAGAAGAATATCTCCAATTGTAACTTTAAGATTAAAGCAGTTTTAATTTTGAACTTTTTCTTTTACATGCTTTTACATGTTTTAACATTCGCATACAGTACTTTTTACATTTCCCAAGTGCATTTCAATGTGCAAATCTATGTTTTGATACTTTATACTTGTTATTTAGACATTTTTATGATGTTTTAACATTTCGTACTTTTCTCCACCAGACCCCTACCTGTTAGCCGAGGCCTTAGGATTGCTTACGCATGGGGAGAGGTAGTGGGGTCTACGGATTTTACATGCACATATCCCCAAGTATACGTGGTGGTCTTCAGTGGGTATCGAACGCGCGACCTTCCAAGTGGAAGACCGACGTGCTAACCACTAGGCTACCCCGCGGCCCAAACATTTCGTACTTAGTAATTTCACTCGACTTCAGTCTAAGTTTTAGAAGATAACTCTAACTTTTTTTACGTTTTGTATTTTGTACTCTTAAATTTTTACATTTATAGAATGTTTGAATATTTTGTACTCATACTTTTTACGATTTTAGTTTGAATTTTTGTAGATCCATCTAAATTTTTTAAGTTTCGTACTTAAACTTTTACATTTTCGTACAAAGTTTCACTTGATGAATACGTTATATACTTAGAATTTTTACATTTTCATGTTGCTTTAATATTTCCTACTTAGTACATTTGGTTCAATTATATTGTCATTCTAAGTTTAAGTAGATAAATCAGAGTTTTAACATTTTGTACGTAGTAATTTTTACATTTTTGCATTAAGTTTTAACATTTTGCAAGTGTATAACACTTTTCTTTTGAAAAGTTCCTTACTTTTACATCTTTGTTTTGAGTTTTTCTGGGTGAATTTGAGTTTTGCAGCTTTATACTTAGCATTTTTACATGTTTTGTTGTTTTGTACTGCGTGTTTTTAATTTTTCAGAGTTTTAGGATTTTGTTGTTAGAATTTTTACATTTTTGATTAATATTTCAGGAGCCAAATCTATGTTTTGTTGCTTTATACTTGTCATTTTGACATTTTTATGATGTTTTAACAGTTTGTACTTAGTAATTTTACGACTTCATTCCATGTTTTTGTAGAGAAATCATTTTTTTACGTTTTGAAGTTTTAATAACTTGCGAATGCTTAACACTTTTGTTTTGTAAACTTCAGTAATTTTACATTTCCGCTCTAAGTTTTTCTAGATGAATTTGAAATTATATGGTTTATCAAAAATTTTAGTTCTAAGTTTTGACCGTTTGTATGTAGTATTTTGTCTTTTTCTTTTTTTTTTTTTAATTTTTATGATACATTGCTTTAATAAGTTTTACTAGGTGACTCTAAGTTTTGATGTTTTGCGCGCAGTATTTTGACTTTTCTTATGGAGTTTTTAGCACATTAATATAAGTTTTGCATTGGTAGTAGTAGTTGAAAGCTATGTTTATTTCAGTTAGTAATGCAAGTCTTTGAGTATAACGCTTCTAAGTTTTTTATATTCTGTACTTTATGTTGCTACGATTTTAACCAATTCTATATTTAACTTGAACTCTGTATAAAGTTGTTTGCAATCTTAGTTTCAAAGTAAAGATTTCAATTTTGTATGTAAGTAATAGACTTTTTCAAAACACGGAATTTGTATTGTAAATAGCTTGAAAGTTTTCTTTGTACTTTAGTAATAAACCTTTTCAATGTGGGAAAGACGCGTTGCAAATAGTTTTGATAAATATTTTTCTTGGTTGTATATCATAAACCCTATGTAAATTATAAAAATTGTGTTAAAGATTGAGTTTTGGAAATAAATAACTTCTTGAATAAATGAGATGTTCGTTAAATGTTAAAGAGTAAGTTTTGAAAGTCTTTGAATAGATGAAATGTTCGTTTAATGTGTTATGTGCTTGATTATAATATTAAAGGTGTGAATAAAGTAAAGATTTCAAGTTTGTATGTTAGTAATAGACTTTTTCAAAACATGAAATTTGCAGTGAAAATAGCTTGAAAGTTTTCTTTGAACTTTGCTAATAAACCTTTTCAATGTATGAAACTTGTATTGGAAATAGTTTTGTTAAATATTTTTATCGGTTGTATTACTCTGTGAAAATCTTAAAAATTGTGTTAAACACTGAGTTTTGAAAATAAATAACTCATTGAATAGATGAAACGTTCGTTAAATGTTTAAGAGTAAGTTTTGAAAGTCTTTGAATAGATGAAATGTCCGCTTAATGTGTTATATGCTTGATTATAATATTAAAGGTGTGAATAACGTAAACATTCCAAGTTTGTATATTAGTAATAGAATTTTTCAAAACATGAAATTTGCAGCGTAAATAGCTTTAAAGTTTTCTTCGAACTTTGGTAATAAACCTTTACAATGTATGAAACTCGTGTTGGAAATAGATTTGTTAAATATTTTTCTCGGTTGTATATCATAAAATCTTTGTAAATCATAAGTTCTGTGTGAATCGTAAAAAAAAAAAAAAAAAAAAATATGTTAAAGATTGAGTTTTTGAAAATAAATAACTTCTTGAATAGATGAAACGTTCATTAAATGTTAAAGAGTAAGTTTTGAAGGTCTTTGAATAGATGAAATGTTCGTTTAATGTATTGAATAGCTTGATTATAATACTAAAGGTAAAAAAATTCTTCATTTGGAAGTAATGAATTGAAGGATTACATCTAGGAAAAAATGCTCGTTTAATGAAAACTGTCTGAGTTTGGTGAGTTAAATATATAGGTTTCCGTAAAAGTAATTAAATTTATACATATGTATGTGGTTGTGTGTATGAAATATTTTTAAAGATTTGAGAAATCCACATCAAAAGCTACTGGCTGTGTCCTTGTGAAAGATAAACCTGGTATGAATCACTGATCGATTGGGGCGGCCTATGAGGTATTGCTGCCTTATCTCACTCAGCTGATAAGAGCCTGAAGAGTCATTTCTACGTTGCGGTTTGGACGAGGAAGATGCTTGCTTTTCCTTCTCTGTGAGTACATGCTGTTTTATATAATTTGTATTTCGACTTTAAAGTATTTCTTAGATTGCATTCTGTTAAAATTAGTTTCATGTAAGTTTGAATAATTGAACTATAGCTATATTGCATGAAAAAATTCATCGATTTTCAACGTGTGAATGATATTATTTTAAGTGCATTCTCTCTGTGTTCATTCACTAACTGTATTGCTAGATTTTGCCTAGTTGCTTTTGTGTTCGTGTATAGGATAACTGAAAATTCGCAACGATTGCTTTGGTTAGTAGGAACTCGGTGGAGGAACTGCTAAAATTGTCCTTTATTTCTAAGAGGCTTTTTTAGCATTCATTCTTCCAAGTTCTGATAATGGATGTTATTAATTATTTTTAATGGTAGAAGTTTCAACAGATGGTATGTCTTGTGTGTGTTTTTTTTTTACGTCTTTGAGTATAATATTTCCAATTTTCTTTTTTATTTTCTGTAGCTATGATTTTAAGCATTACCGTATTTAAGTTAAATTGTACTTCTGCGATTTTAGTTTCAAAGATTCTAAGTTTGTATGTAAGTAATAGACTTTTTCAATGCATGAAATTTGCGGTGTGAACAGTTTTAAAGTTTCTTCGTGTTTAAGTAATAAACTTTTTCAGTGTGTGAAAATCGTGTTGTAAATAGTTATGATAAATATTTTTCTCGGTTGTATTATTCTGTGTAAATCGTAAAAATATGTTAAAGACAGAGTTTTGAAAATAAATAACTCTTTTAATAAATGAAAAATTCGTTAAATGTTAAAGACAGAGTTTTGAAACTCTTTTGAATAGGTGAAATGTTCGTTAAATGTATCGTACGTCAATCGGGTTGTTGAGTTGCTTCGCAGTTACAAATTTAGCAATATGCGCTTGACTATTTTTAAAGTTTCTTTAATCATGATGTATATGACTACAATAATCTCGTAGATTGTGTTCGCTTGAAACGTTAAAATGTGTAAGAAAAAATCTAAATTGAAAACAAAAAAAAAATAATATTGAAATACATAAAACCTTCGCTTATTATTCTATGTAAAATCAAGTTGCCGAACATACTCTAACTTCTCTTATTTCATGCAAACTCTTAAACTAGGAAAAAATCTAGCGGTATAATATTGATTAAAGGATGATTACTTATAATACAAATATAGTCTTAGTTAATATAAAAACATTGATTTGTATTCATCGAAAACAGTAAAAATGGGTGTAAACCTGTTTAAGTATAGAAGAAATCATCGCTTTTTTGTAAAATTATTGTTAAATTATCATGTATAAACCTATTGTTGTTCATTTTCTAAGTTCCAAATATTTCAATAAACCCTTTAATTGATTTGAATTTAGTAAATTACGAGGATCGATTGGATTGATTTTTATTAAGTTCACACTTTTTCATGAAGCTAATTGTTTGGTTCTCATTTAATTCTGTCTTTGATACTTTAGGAAAAAAGTTTTAAAAAAAATTTCTAAGTCTTAAACATTTCAAAATTAACTTTGACTTAAATTTTGTAAATTTCGAGGATTGATTTGATTGGTTCACATTAAATATAAACTTTCTCAAGAAGCTATTTGATTGGATCACAATTAATCCTGGGTTTAATATTTTAGGGGAAAAAATTACAAGTGTAAAAATAAAATATGTTCAAAATTAAAAGATAGTTGTTAATTACACTTTATTGAGTTGATTTTAAAATTGAATGTATTGACTAAAAATTGTGAAATTTAATTATGATGTAAATAATTAATTCTCGGTAGAACATGACAGTTAAATCTAATACTAACGCAATGAAAACAAACATAGCAATCGCGACCTGGTCAAATGAGTTTTACAACATTAAGGTATGGAGTGTATGAATCCGAATATCTGAAAGAAGATGTAATTAAATAAAATATTCTATGTCCAAAAATAATTTCTCTCACTAAACGATAGAATGAGCGTTTCAACTCTTGAAATTAAAAAAAAAAAATTAATGTTACCACTCGTGAAAAACCTAAGTTGGAAATTAAAAATAACATCAGAAAACGATAAAGTCCCCAAAAAAATAATTTCTCTCTCTAGGTGATGCCACGAGCGTTTCAAACCTTGGAATTAAATCTAAAAACATGTTATAAATACAAAAATTAATGTTGCCATTCGTGAAAACCTAAGTTGGAAATCAAAAATAACTTCGGAAAACGACTAAGTCCGAAAAGTAATTATTCCTGTTTTTCGCCACTAGGCGGCTCCTCATAAAAATACGTTGTCATGGAAACCGCAACACACGTTATAATCATTGCCATTCCATAAAATATAAATTTAATCGAAACCAAAATTAAATCAGTGTTGCCATCCCCTAAAAGCTAAACTTCAGAGTATCAAGTAAAACAACTCAATTCCGTTCAGAAACCCTCGTAAAAGATTACGACGTTAGAAGCAGGAACCCTATTACTCAACCCCACTCGGCAGGGGGATCGACCACGCCCCCTTGCACTTGCACTGATCCCCGATCCCCCTGCTGTCCCAGAACTGTCCTTTTCTATCTACTGGTGCCTTTGTGCATTGCACACTGATAAGGCCTTCCCTGCCTATAAGATTTGGGTCCCAGATGCATCTCCAGGGAAACTTGTGACAAATTGTATATAATAATACAAATAAATATTGTATTTGCCATTAAAAGCTATTCAGAGCAGTGAATGGAGCTGGAACGGACTTGAAACTATAACATAAGATTCGGAGGGGAGCTGTAGCATAGCAACTCAAAAAAATAAATTAACATAAATAATAATAATAGTAATGATAATAATAACTCTGCTCCAGTTCCCTGCGCAAAAGGTATTCAAAACTTTCAAAATGGCAGCCTGACCATTGGGGCGGCATATTCCTCGGAACCAGAAGTCCCAATTTCTTATCCTGGCAACAAACGTTGCTTTGATAAGCGGGCTGAGGTGGTTGCTGTGATAATTTCTATTTAATACTTATCGAGAAGTAAGTTGAGAGTTTTCCTGGTTTTCTCTTATGATTGAATGCACAAAAACACCATTAGAAGACCTCGCAGGGCGACAGCTTTTTACCAAGACTTGTTCAATCGAGATAAAGTTTGTATGGTTGCAGGTTGAGGTGAGGGCTGCCAATTTTAAAACTGCAAATACGGAACAGACGGGGCACATCGACAAGGGGGGGAGGGGCTTGAGACGCGCATTTGCATCATTTCTTCTGTGCCGATTCTTCATGTGCGAGCTTGCCTGTTTTTATTATCCAGTTAATAAAAACGGAGGAGCGCGGAAGTTCGCACTTCAAACTGAAGCAGCATAGAACAGAAATTAATATAACCAATAAAGATTCAATATGCGATGCGACTCAAAATGACAACGGTTTTCCCGAAGGATATAATTTACGCGAAAGGAGATAAGTACATCTGGTTAAAATAATAAGGAGTAAATAAAGAAAGTCCATCTACAGGGCATTTAAAAACAGTTTCCGGAGTATATACTTCAAAAAATGTTTCAATATACCTTTTGAAACTTGAAGATGGAAGTACATGATTAACAGTGAATAATCTGAAAATAATGTACATGCACAAAAAAATGACAAAAAGATCTAGTGACAAATTCAGTTATTCAAATGCAAAACCTGTAATGTATGGAATTATCTTCTGAAATGAATTCTACATAGTTCTTTTCCTTGTCATGTTTGTTTGTTTTGTGTTTTCTGGGATGTGCGAAATAAAAAGATTCGTTGAGATAAATTTCATTACAAAATGCAAATTTGCAGGAATGTAACATACAGTTACAAAATGAGACAATAACTTTTAAATTCTGAAATTTTTCATGCATCACGAACGGATTTCTCTCCTTTTCGTAAAAAAAAAATTTAACAACAAAAATAATAATAATGAAAAAATAAATGTCATATGGTGACTCAAAGTCTAAAATCAATGTTAAATTTAATGCATATTGAGATCCCGTCATATTAAACTTCAAAATTGAAGAAAAAATTTACCATTTGAAAGAAAAGGCATCCATATTGTAGTGATTAGTAATCTGACAGAGAAAATGAACAAGTCGGGTTCACATGCCCATCAGAAAACGTAATTATTATTATTATTTTGGAGAGTTTTTTTTCTCCGGTGAAAAGAGCAAAAAATGACAGATGAAATCAAAACAATTTTCAAATTAATTAATTCCCATGCTAACTAGGGAATTTTTAAGCTCAAACCCAGTCATTGGAAATGGTTGATATTTTTTTTTTCAGGGGAAAAATTTCAAATCGCGAATATAATATTGCAATAGCTGGATTTTTAATTGCTAACTCAAAACAAAAAACAAAATTAAAAATGTTCATACATATTAGAACGGAGATTAAAAATGATTTTTTTTTTCTGTATAAAATTGTTTTCCCGATAATACGGAAAAGTTTTGGGACATAGGAACTATACGCATAAAATTTGAAATGCACTTATTTCTGCATTAAGTAAATTTGAAAATTTGGATCGTGAAGTGGTTTTTTGATCAAAAGGTATTAATTGATCTATATTAATTTTAGAGGTATGTTTCTACTTCCATTTCTCACTTTTTCCACGCTAGTGCGAAGGAAGATATTTTAATTTCAAATTTTGTACTCACATTTTAATAATACTTTATTCCAACTTTCCTGCTCTATCTCAATGAAAATTTGAAAACATGTAAATTTCCCAATATTTCTGTAAATTTCCATAACTGTTGCGAATTTTGTATATTTCAACGTGGGAATGGAACCCTAAGATATTTACAGTAAAACTTGGATAATTTGAAGCTGAAGGGACCGCAGTTAAACTCCAAATTATGCAAAACTGCGAATTACACAAGACTAACTTTTGCAGCCTAATTTAATACCCACGAATGCCGATAATGTTTATTCCGCCAAAAAATAACGTCAATAATCTTTTCTGGGAAATTTCCAGGCATGTGCATAAAATAATTAAACATTGCATTTGTCAACAAAGTAAAATTTATTTTGAACATAATATAAAGAATAAAACTATACCATGTACGTACGAAAACGGGAACATATAACTAGAGTATTACTTTTACAAAAGTTGTCACGTTCCCAACAGCTGGATGAAAGGATAGAATCTTTTACAATAGAAAGCAAGACAGACATTCCATTAATCTACCATTTCCTGCAAACAAGCAAGAAGGATAAAATTTTAGCAGACAAAGAAATTATTTCAAACGACTTTTGTCGATTTCGGATGAGAAAACCTTCGAATTAAAGAAGTTGAACTTCGAATTATCCAAAACTTTTCACATTGATTTCAATACAAAGTTCAATTGACCAAGCAAAATCTTCGAATTAAAGGACAATTCGAATTAAAGAAGTTCGAATTATCCAAGTTCTACTGTATTGATTGATTCTAATTTTTTTTTACCTATATTTCTGGTGTCATTCCACTATTCCACAACTTTTTCACAGTATCGAGGAAATAATTACTAAAAACAGAGCTTTTGCAAATTCGTATGTTTACTGCTACTATTAATTATACAAAAAGAACAAATAATAAAATTAAGTAATTAATTTTTTAAATGCTTGTATTACTAATATTATTATTATTATTGTAGCTATTATGTTAGTTTTTATTTCCATTTAGATGTTTTAAGAATTGTGTTTCATTACTTGTTATGAACTGTTGTGAAGCTTGAAAAATGGATGTGCAAGCAAATTTTATTGTTTTCCTACCCGTTTACTAAGGACTACCAAAGGGATTCGCCAATTTCTTTCCGAGATTTAGAAGGGCTTCGCTAGGAAAAAAAAAGTTGGGAACCCCTGACTTAAATCATATGCAGAAATTTTGCATAAGAGACATAGTTCTTTTTTCTTTAATGACGCGAGTTCGCATGCATAAATTTAATGTAGAGAAATAATTAGTCCTCATTTGAGCTGCGAAACTAAAGAATAAAACGTCAACATAATCAAAAATTGCGGACACGTGTTTCAGAGTTACAAGGAGCCCGTGTTGCAATGCAAAGAAGTAAGGTTATGGAAGAGAAACAACCGAACCGTTTTTATTCTTTAGCTAATAAGATATTATTTCGTAGTGCCACACAGCAAACATTGCACAGCCAGGAATGGGCAGCCTTTCGAAAGCTGCGGGCTAAACTGAAAAGGTTAAAAATGTCGCGTGCCGTAGAGATAAGCAGGTGTCAAGTTACCGAGATTCCGTAACTTCAATCGCTGATATTGGTCTGTATTGTTATTTACTTGTCATTCAAGTTATAAGAGTGAATTCCAGTGTACGAAATTATTCTCGTTTATTATTTATCTATTATTATTTTGAAAAGTTAATACATTACAAATAAATAAATATATAAACATTAAATCAAAATACCTCATGAGAAAAAAATCCATAATTTTTGTTTGCTTTTCCCTCTGAAGAGAAAACATAAATTCCCCAACACTATTAGGCTTGCTAATTTGCAATTAACTTTTTCTCGTGTTCGTAGAAAGGTACAAGGGGAATAAGGAAATTTTCTATTAACACTTTCAAGAAAAGAATTCATTTATTGATGAAAAAACACCGTTGTAAAATTCCCAGAATTGTGCACCGTGGAAAAATACCGGAGGAAAAAGTTAATAAGCATACAAAATGGAGGTCGACTTACAGGGGTTTCTGAAAATTGTGTGTCAAGTTAGAGAGTTTTTCGCCCATTGAAATTAGCATTGGGCCAACCATTAGGGGAGGGATATGTCGACTTACCAAGGGTTAGTCGACTTATCTGCGCGTCGAGCTACCGAGGTTCCACTGTATTTAGTTTAGTCATGTGAACTGTGAAGAAAATAACTTTTGCGATTCAGGAAAAGAAACATGTGGTTTGTTTTCTAAACAATGTCCCATGCTTTTCGCCATTCCCCGAGGAAGTGTACTGTACAGTGGAACCTCGCTATTCGCACACAATTCATTACAGGAGGCAGCTCGAATGGCAAGTTGTACGAATAGCGAATTATTTTTTCACATAAAATACAGTGTAAATTGGATTAATCCGGTCCAGACACACAGATGGTTGCTTATTTAAACCTATGAAAAACAAATGTACAGTACTGTACATGAAATTATAGATAAATTAAAATTTAACTGCACGTTGCTTGTACTGAGGTGAGATGATGGCATATGTGGAATGTTGAGATGAGGAAATGAAAGGGCTGGAAGAGGAAGAGGAGGCCCCTTCTATAAAAACATCAGGTAATATCCCTTCAAGTGTTTTCTCCCTTTCTGTTGTCCTTTCTTTTTGCACTAGAAGAATCTTGGGCTTCTTTCCCTAAAAACCTGTCCAATGTTGTCTGGCTTTGACGATTGTTCAGAATTTTTCTAAAATGGCCAATAACATTGTCGTTGAAGAAAGCATCCCAACATTGCTGTTGACCACAGCAGTGTTGGGATGCTGTTTTCCCATTACTCTCTGCGTTTTTTTTTTTTTTTTTACTTTTACGGAAAAGTAGGATAAGAAGAAGTAAAAGATATCGAAAGATGGAAAAATCTTATGAAAGGAAAGGCTAATAAATATTACGAATGGCATAAAAAAATCATTAAAAATAGGAAATAAAAGAAAGAAAGGAGGTTGTTAGGTATTCCCCAGCCCCCCTCCCCCCCCAGCTGTCGACCTTTATATGTAATTTTGTTTTTCAAAATTCCAGCTCCACCGGAAGATGTTGGTTCATTTAATCAATATTTATTTTTTTTTTTTTTTCGGTTTCTAAAACACAAATTATTGCAACATTGCATTCAGAAAGAGGCCAATATAAAATTTTGAAATTACATTCATTTTCTCAAAAATCCCTTTTTAATTTACGAAAACATTTAAAGTTTATCATTCCTTTATTTCTTCAGTAAAAAACAAAAAAACTATCTCGCTCAATTTAGTTATATCTGTGGCATACACAGTTGTCTTTAAGAGGGGGGGGGGGGGGGGGGGAGTAAAGGCAACGCTTTTCTCTTCAGAAAGTTTTTGAAGAAAAGAGGAATGGATTGTGTAGAAGAAAATTAAATCACTAACCTACAAATGAATAATTACTTACATTAAATAATTTCTCATTTGATTTACTAATTAAAGAGCAGTAATGTTTTCAAGCTTACATTTTAAAAAAAATGTTTTTTTTCCCCAATTGTACAAACATTTAATTCGTGAAAAATATTTTTATAGTACCGTGGGAACAGGAATTTGCCCATATAAAGGATTACATATAAGTCATAGCTTCTCCAAATTTCTTCCAAAAAGCTCTCAATTTTCTTCCCTTTCGAAAAAAACATGTGGTCTGTCTTCTGTGTCTGGCCGGTTTGAGGGTCTGAAGAGGGGGACTACACTTTCCCATTGTCCGAATCCGAAGCAGCAATGCTTCCCGGAGTGAGAGTCATCATACTTATAGATACATATAATCATACTTAGATACATCTACTGCGGTTAAAATAATATTGTTTTTGACCCTAAAGTTTTTTTATTTCAGCACTAAAAATGTGAAAAGGGAAGAAATATCAAAATTTTCCGAGGAAAAGGATGGAATTTCCGAAAAATCGGAACCCGAGGCAAATTTGATAGAAATAGAAATTCCTCGGTCATATAAACTGTAGTGTCTGGCATACTCGACCCTACGCACCCTCGAATCATCCTTCTGGTCTAGCGGGTTAGTTTGGCCGGGGGATATCGCGCAGGGAGCGAAGAGGGATGCGAACAGTGAGAGGAAAAGAAGGATTCGAGGCCTTTGCTCGAGGAGTCGTAGGGAGACCAGTGTCTGCGAGATGCTGGCTCTCGCGAAATACAAACTTTGCTTGATATAAGTATTACTGATTATATGTAAATAGTATTACTGTACAAAGTGTACAAAGTTAATGTTGAATAAACAAGAGATTTATAGATAAGTATAGAGTGATCTGCTGCTGTGTGTGTGTGTGAAGATTTCTCATAATCACGTAAAAGAACCAACAGTGTCGCGTTACGAAGTTCCGAGGGCCCGCGACACGCTGCATAAACAGTGCCTAAGAACCCCAGAAGTGAAAAACTGGCAAAAAGCAATGGTCGATGAAATCGGTGTAATCCAGGAAAGGGGGGTGTGGGAATTAGTACCGCCACCCAAGAAGAAACCTGTTTTAAGTAACCGATGAGTTTATGATCTCAAAAGGAATGATCAAAACCAAATTGTACGGTTTAAGGCCAGACTTGTTGCGATGGGGAATAGGCAAGTAGAGGGGGAATCTTATTCAGAAGTTTTTAGCCCTGTAGTTAATTTTATGCTCATCCGTACTTTCTTCCCGATTTTAGTCAGTTTTTTAAAATGGTATCATTTCCAATTGGACATCAAAAATGCCTATCTGTATGCAGACCTGGATGAAGAAATTTACATGCGTCAGCCGCAAGGCTTTATAAACCTAGAAAAATCGGATCACGTATGTCGCTTAAGGGTGTACCAGTCTCAGGAAAAAAACTAGTTTTACTCAGCAGATGGCGCAGAATGTTGCTCGGTGGTTGTGACGTAGACAGTGTGCTCAGTTGTACGTTTTAGCCGCAAAACTCCAGATTGACACATGACAAGCGAAGGGTCTTGGATGCGATTTTCAGCTACCGTAGAAGGGAACAGCTTACCCCAAGGTCAAGGAAGGGGAAATCGGGGAGCAGACTTTAGAAGTACCAGACTTTCCCAGCCCAAAGCATTCTAAGCAGGATGCAAGAATGAAACGTTTTCTGTATGATTTGAAGATTTCTCCCGAAAGTGGTTTTTGAAATTTCTTTGCACAGTTTTGGATTCAAAATTATGTTTATACAAGAAAAGGAATGCAATATTCACAACATAAAGAGGAAATGTATTGCATATATTTCGAACGAGTTGGAATTGTTTGTTTATGGGACGAAATTTTTAGATCAATTACATATGCTGAAAATTTTTAAAAGATTTCTATTGCAGCGCTGTCAATATGAACCGGTTATTTAATGAAATTGAATATTACCCTTTTAAATCAAGACCACAAACTAAAATGACAATCAAATTTTCTTTTCAAATCTAATTCTTTTTCAAATTTCTTTTTCAAATCTATCACGTACATTTAAATTATTTTTTCAATCCTCTTAAGTGTTTATTCACAGCTTTGAGAGAACATGAAAAAGTATAATAATAATAAATTAACCCATAAGTACACTGTACATAATGAAATCTTACTCATGCATTATTACTTTCGTTGATATCAAGAATCTCTATACTATAAAAAAGGAATTCGTGCCCGCTAGTTCAGAGAAATTCTGCCTTGCGCGCTTCAAACTCTTACAAGTCAAATACTATTCAATGAAAAATTCTGAAAATTTTATGAATTATAGAGAACTTTATGAAAACCACGCTTGATGTATAACATTTATAGATTCGAATAGTAATATTATAATATTATTTAATTCGAAAAGCAACGAATTTATTTTCTCTTTGTTTGCGCTCACCAGGGTTCAATTAAAATGAATCAATACGGTTTTTGGGATGCAAAGAAGTAGACCTATGTATTTATGCGTTACACAGCTCTTTTTTCGTAAATCGAATTTTTTAAGTTGAAAAAAATCCAATTTGAACTTCAAAACTGAAACTTTTTCAATGCTGGGTATTCTATCTAAACCCGTATTGTCAAAAAGGAATAAAATTAAAATTTTGAAAAAAAATGTATTACTTAGAACAAAATTTAATTATTCGATCACAAAAAAAAAAAAAAAAAAAGAAAGAAAGAAAGAAAAGAAAATATGCATAAATAAATTTTTTGCCATCATTTGTTTTACCGAGCAACAGAAATAAATGTATTTATTGAGTTTGAGCCCTCTGTTTGTTCTCTTCAGAGTTCAATTTTAAATGAATCAATACGAGTTTTGAAATGCAAAGGGAAAGACCTGTATATTTATGTTTCACAGATAATTTTTCAGAAGTTTAACTTTTAAGTTGCAAAATCGGATTTAAGATTCCAAGCTCTAACATTTTAACGCTAGATAGGCAGCTTTCTTAATCCATAGCGGTACAACGTTAATAAGAAATTAAATAAAAATTTTGAAAAAAATATATATATTACTTCAATCATGGTTTAACTATTCGACTATTCAATCACAAGAAAACACAATTTAAAAATTTTTGTGTGAATAAATTTTATGGAATCATTTCAGTTTTACAGAGGCAGTAGGGGGGAACGTATTGAACTTGATCGGTACTTATCGGTTAATAATATCAATATGCTAGCCTGGATTTAGCAGGAACATCGCCAAATCTCATAACAATGTAGGTACTTTCTTGAATGAAATAAAAGTTATGGTAGTTATTTTCATGTGGGTAATTTATTCACAGCTCATTAGATCACTTAATTTATAAAAAACTAAAAATATTTAAATTATGTGCAATTTTTTCATTGCTATATTATAATGAAAGTTATATTCTAGTTTGCTATGAGGATTTAAATTTTGAACTTGCCGATGAAAGAAATAATACATATTAATGTTAAAGTAGATTTGGTGCATTAATTAGTTTGTACGTCCTTTGTGTCAGTATTTCTATTTGTTCCTTCACATCTGAAAGCAGTCAATCATTCCAGAGACTCATTGTTTGCGTGAAAAAAACTAATTACAGTATTTAACGAAATTCTTTAGTTGTAGAGGTTGCATGACAATGCACCTAATACCTGATGTTGGAAAAAATGTGTAACATCTGTTACACTGAGGTATAGCAGTTATTATCTATTTGTCTCCCGTTTAAATTAAAATCCTAGTATTTGCTTTCCTTCCATAAAAAAATAATTACAGTAATAACAAAAACATGACAATATTGTTAAAATCTTAAAATGCTTTTCATTATTTGCTTTTATGTGCGACAGTCCTGTATTTGTGTTCCTTCCCGTGAATTTTAATGCGCTCAATCAGTTTCAGCTTTTTCATAGCTTTTGAGTGGTTGGTAAGTACGCTGTCAGGGTTTTCGTGTGCATTGCTGATTTCGTGACAATATATGTTTTTAAATATTTGGTAATAGAGTCTTGTTTCTTCACTAATTTGCCAAATGCTGCCTTCAGTTTCCCATGCACACATGTCTTGCTGAACAGTAAGATTTCTGGACTTACCCTTTTTGAGGTGTAAAGGAAACGAATAAGGTGTAGTACAGCTAAAAGGTTGAGGACAAGATAAAAGTATTGATGCTGGGACAAGGGTGTAAATTCTAGAGTGTTAATAATTTTCTTTCAACTTAAGGTCTTAGACTTTTAATTGAAAAACGAT
Source organism: Octonoba sinensis (assembly GCA_038502835.1). Lineage (NCBI taxonomy): Eukaryota > Metazoa > Arthropoda > Arachnida > Araneae > Uloboridae > Octonoba > Octonoba sinensis. Next base: position 4,261,930 of record CM076598.1, on the reverse strand, counting down.
ATAACCAAAAATGAACGCTCAGGAAATTAACACTTTGGTCTCCATTTTAACTATCATGTTAAAAAACCGGTGGTTAATGTTATTTTTAATTTACTGGGAACGCGATTTATTGACGTAACAACCGATGTGCCGTTAAGCGTGGCGTCGTTATGAACGAGTCTAACTAAATTTATATAATCCGTTGGTATATTGAAATACTTTATGCTTCAAAAAATAATACAAGAAATATGTTGTGAAATTTTTTTAAAGCGTTTAAAAGAGCAAAAAGTTACATAATGTACTGGTCCCCTTAACCTTTAGGGGGGTTGGGGCACATGTTAACTTTATCTAAACTGAATAAAATTTCACACACATTTATTTGGACCTAAAAGGCACCTTTTCCTCCCCCTGCCGATTAAAAATTCGGGAAAAAGTTTTTTACTCCTCCCTAAAAGCATGGTCATAAGTGCATTTCGACCACGGACTTTTGACAGTTTAACGCTTCTGCGCATGGCAAAAAAGGAAGAATTCATTCGAGTTTTAGGGAAGTTTGTTTTGCATGTGGGCTTATTTAGTACGCGACTCAGAATGTTTGCTTCTCTGTTTGTTGAAAGCAACTAAATTTAAAAACTGGCATATAGCATCCGTTCGGAAGAAATCAAGTATTCTAAACGAACTAGGATGAGAACAGAAACGCACATTCCCAATACCAGCAGTTTCTTCCTTGAACATGAATGGATTCTTCTTGACTTTCTGCTAAGCAGCTTGCTCTGGATGATGGTAGCACTGTATAATATTCGAACACTAATAGGGAGGTGAAGGGGCTTATTCCCGGGATGTTTTTTTTCTTTTAAATTTGTCTTAGAGTCTTTTAGAAACGTATATTAGGCTATCTCTGGTGATAATTTTGGACTAGGCGGGGAGGGGCGGGTATTCCTCAGAATTTTTTCGATAATCAAGTCGTGTTCGGGGAATTTTTCGAAGATGAAGTTTTAAAAACGCAATTTTGGGCGATCTTTGATGACGTTAGAAGGATGGGGGAAGGGCTGCTCTCATAAAATGCTTGACAGAAAAATTTCGAGGTTTGGTAATCTTTGATGACGTTAAAGGAAATGATGAAATTTGAGGACGTGTGCTCCTCTTGCATCCCTACCTTCCTTTTATAAATTTTAAATTAAAGTTGGGAACTCCCATTTTAATTAGTGAAAAATTAGTTCAAAAATTAATTGAAAAAAAAGATACAAACTTAACTAAACTACACCCTCAGGGTCCAAAGTAATTTTATATCAAATTTCAAGACTATGAGCTAAAGGATCTTCCGGGCATTGGGTGCAGACAAACAAACAAACATCGCCTACTAGTTTTTCACCTTCATATATTTAGAACTGCTGGTGTAACTTTTCATTACAATAGTATTTTAAATTTCTCACTCTCTGTTTTTTAAATCGGACGAAATGCTCATTTCTGTGGCATATAGTTAGGTAAACTCAAGAATGCAGATTCGCCGAGGCTCCTAGTGTTGTATTTCAATATTGCATTTTCATTACAGTAGGTAACAATTGACAGTTCTGCGACGTCAGGGGGAGGTAGGGAGGGACCCTCCCCCTACCACGCCCCCCTTGCGCCTCCCCCTCCCCTCCCCTCCGCCTCCTCCGCCTACCGAGTAGGGTTGAGTAGTAGGGTTCCTGATGCTATCCTCGTAGAAGATTACGGGGGTTTCTGAGTGGAGTTGAGTTGTTACTCTGCGTCTGAAGTTTTGTTTCTAGGAATGGCAACGGTGATATAGCGGTTGTCATGACAACAGTTACGATATAAAATTACTCATGGCGCCACCTAGTGAGAGAAATTATTTTTTGAACTCTGAGGTTATACACATGGCGCCATCTAGTGAGATAAATATTAATTAACCCATTTAAATATATTTTTCGGGCTTGGAATTATTTTATTTAATTTCTCTTTCCCAGATCGGGAATCGAACATGCGACCTCCAGCTCCAAAAATCATTTGACGCTCTGATGGCTGCGCGCTTTAACCATGAGACCACTAAATGATTTCAGTAAAGTACAGTTTAAATCAATCTTAATATAATTATTTTTCAGATGTTCGAGAAGAACGATCATGCTGCCATCTAGCGTATTTTTAGACATAGAATATTTTATTTAATTACATTTTCTTTCAGATATTCGAATTCATATACCACAAACCTTAATGTTGTAAAACTCATTCGATCAAATCATGATTACTATGTTTTTTTTTTTCGCTTGCGTTAGTATCAGACTTAACCGAAGTGTTCTAGTGAGAATTAATTAATTATTTCCATCAGAATTAAATTTCACAATTTTTAATCAACTCATAGCACTATTTTAATCTTAATAATGTATAAGTAGTAACTATCTCCTAATTTTGAACATATTTTATTTTTACACTTGTAATTTTTTTCCCCCAAAATATTAAACCCAGGATTAATTGCGATCCAATCAAATAGCTTCTTGAGAAAGTTTATATTTAATGTGAACCAAACAAATCAATCCCCGAAATTTACAAAATTTAAGTCAAAGTTAATTATAGAAATGTTTAAGACTTAGAAAAATTTTTTAAATCTTTTTTCCTAAAGTATGAAAGACAGAATTAAATGAGAACTTATCAAACAGTTTCTTGAAAAAGTGTGGACTTAATATGCACCAATCAAATCAATCCACACAATTTAATAAATTTTAGTCAATTAAAAGTTTTGCTGAAATATTTGGAACTTAGAAAATGACCATCAATAGGTTTATACATACTAATTTAACAATACTTTTCAAAAAGTGGCGATTTCTTCTATACTTAAACAGGTTTACATCCATTTTACTGTTTTCTATCAATACAAATCAACGAATTTATATCAACTAAGACTACATTTACATTAGATAATCATCCTTTAATCAATATTATACCACTAGATTTTTTTTTCAAAGTTTAAGAGTTTGCATGAAATAGTGGAAGTTAGAGTATGTTCAGCAACTTTATTTCACATGGAATGATAAGCGAACTTTTCGTGCATTTCAATATTTATTTTGTTTTTAATTAATATTTTTTTTACACATTTTAACGTTTCAAACGAATACAATCTCAGAAATTATTATGGTCATATACATCATGATTAAAGAATTTTTAAAAACAGTCAAGAGCATATTGCTAAATTTGTAACTGCGAAGCAATTCAACAACCTGATTGACGTACAATGCAATACATTTAACGAACACATCAGCTATGCAAAAGAGTTTTAAAACTTTGTCTTTAACATTTAACGAATTTTTCCTTTTTTCAAAGAGTTATTTATTTTCAAAACTCTGTCTTTAACATATTTTTACGAATTACACAGAATAATACAACCGAGAAAAATATTTAACATAACTATTTACAACACGATTTTCACACACTGAAAAAGTTTATTACTTAAGCACGAAGAAACTTTAAAACTCTTCACACCGCAAATTTCATGCATTGAAAAAGTCTATTACTTACATACAAACTTAGAATCCTTGAAACTAAAATCGCAGAAATACAATTTAACTTAAATACGGTAATGCTTAAAATCATACCTACAGAAAATAAAAAAGAAAGTTAGAAATATTATACTCAAAGACATAAAAAACACACACAAGATGTATCATCTGTTGAAACTTCTACCATTAAAAATAATTAATAACATCCATTATCAAAACTTGGAAGAATGAATGCTAAAAAAGCCTCTTAGAAATAAAGGACAATTTTAGCACTTCCTCCACCGAGTTCCTACTAAATAAAGCAATGGTTGCGAATTTTCAGTTATCCTATACACGAACACAAAAGCAACTATGCAAAATCTAGCAATACAGTTAGTGAATGAACACAGAGAGAATGCACTTAAAATAATATCATTCACACTTTGAAAATCGAAGAAGTTTTTCATGCAATATAGCTATAGTTCAATTATTCAAACTTACATGAAACTAATTTTAACAGAATGCAATTTAAGAAATACTTTAAAGTCGAAATACAAATTATATAAAACATCATGTACTTACAGAGAAGAGAGAGCGTACATGTTTCCCCTCCAAACCACAACGTAGAAATGACTCTTCAGGCTCTTATCAGCTGACGAAGATAAGGTAGCAATACCTCATCGGCCACCCTAATCGAAGAATGACACATGCAAACATGATGCTACCAGCTGAGTAACACTATCGATAAACCAATTTGACTTCAATTGAAGTTTAATATGAATGTAACAGTAAGTTTTAATTAAAAAATATTTCATACATGCAAACATATACATACATATAAATTTAATAATTTTACGAAGACCTATGTATTTAACTCACCAAACTCAGACAGTTTTCCTTAAACACACATTTTTTCCTAGATATAACCCTTTAATTCATTACTTCCGAGTGAAGAATTTCTTACCTTCAGTATTATAATCAAGCCATACAATACATTTAACAAACGCTTCATTTATTCAAAGACTTTCAAAACTTACTCTTAAACATTTAACGAACGTTTCATCTATTCAAAGAGTTATTTATTTTCAAAACTCAATCTTTAACACATTTTTTTACGACTCACACAGAACTTATAATTTACAAAGATTTTATGATATACAACCGAGAAAAATATTTAACAAAACTATTTCCAACACGAGTTTCATACATTGTAAAGGTTTACTACCAAAGTTCGAAGAAAACGTAAATGCTATTTACGCTGTAAATTTCATGCTTTGAAAAAGTCTATTACTAACATACAAACTTGGAATCTTTACTTTATTCACACCTTTAGTATTATAATCAAGCATATAACACATTAAGCGGACATTTCATCTATTCAATGACTTTCAAAACTTACTCTTAAACAATTAACGAACGTTTCATCTATTTAATGAGTTATTTATTTTCAAAACCAAGTGTTTAACACAATTTTTAAGATTTTCACAGAGTAATACAACCGATAAAAATATTTAACGAAACTATTTCCAATACGAGTTTCATACATTGAAAAGGTTTATTAGCAAAGTTCAAAGAAAACTTTCAAGCTATTTTCGCTGCAAATTTCATGTTTTGAAAAAGTCTATTACTAACATACAAACTTGAAATCTTTACTTTGTTCACACCTTTAATATTATAATCAAGCACATAACACATTAAACGAACATTTCATCTATTCAAAGACTTTCAAAACTTACTCTTTAACATTTAACGATCATTTCATTTATTCAAGAAGTTATTTATTTTAAAAACTCCATATTTAACACAATTTTTATAATTTACATAGGGTTTATGATATACAACCGAGAAAAATATTTATCAAAACTATTTGCAACGCGTCTTTCCCACATTGAAAAGGTTTATTACTAAAGTACAAAGAAAACTTTCAAGCTATTTACGTTACAAATTCCGTGTTTTGAAAAAGTCTATTACCCACATACAAAATTGAAATCTTCTCTTTGAAACTAAGATTGCAAACAACTTTATACAGAGTTCAAGTTAAATATAGAATTGGTTAAAATCGTAGCAACATAAAGTACAGAATATAAAAAAAGTTAGAAACGTTATACTCAAAGACTTGCATTACTAACTGAAATAAAGAAACATAGCTTTCAACTACTACTACCAATGCAAAACTTATATTAACCTGCTAAAAACTCCATAATAAAAGTCCACTAGTCCAAAGTACTGCGCGCAAAACATCAAAACTTAGAGTCATCTAGTAAAACTTAGAACGAATAATGTAAAACTACGAAAATTTTCAAAAATAAAAGTGTTATGCACTTGCAAAATGTAAAAAGTACTGTGTACGAATGTTTAAACTTTAACTAAAACATGAAACGAAGATGTAAAAATATTAAGTATAATATCTTAAAGCAACACTAAAATGTAAAAGTATAACGTACAAAACATCAAAACTTAGATTCATCTAGTAAAACTTAGTGTCAAAATGTAAAAGTGCTAAGGACAGAACCTCAAATATACATTAATTTGATAAAAGCAAAATGAAAATGTTAAAGTGCAAAAGACAAAACATCAAACATAGATTAAGATGTTAAAACAATGTATCATAAAAATTAAAAAAAAAAAAAGAAAAAGAAAAAATACTACATACAAACGGTCAAAACTTAGAACTAAAATTTTTGTTAAACCATATAATTTCAAATTCGTCTAGAAAAACTTAGAGCGGAAATGTAAAATTATTGAAGTTTACAAAACAAAAGTGTCAAGTTCACAAGTTATTAAAACTTCAAAACGTAAAAAATGATTTCTCTACAAAAACTTGGAATGAAGTCGTAAAATTACTAAGTACAAACTGTTAAAACATCTTAAAAATGTCAAAATGACAAGTATAAAGCAACAAAACATAGATTTGGTTCCTGAAATATTAATCAAAAATGAAAAAATTCTAACAACAAAATCCTAAAACTCTGAAAAATTAAAAACACGCAGTGCAAAACAACAAAACATGTAAAAATGTTAAGTATAAAGCTGCAAAACTCCAATTCACCCAGAAAAACTCAAAACAAAGATGTAAAAGTAAGGAACTTTTCAAAAGAAAAGTGTTAAAACTTAATGCAAAAATGTAAAAATTACTACGTACAAAATGTTAAAACTCTGATTTATCTACTAAAACTTAGAATGACAATATAATTGAACCAAATGTACTAAGTATGAAATATTAAAGCAACATGAAAATGTAAAAATTCTCAGTATATAACGTATTCATCAAGTGAAACTTTGTACGAAAATGTAAAAGTTTAAGTACGAAACTTAAAAAATTTAGATGGATCTACAAAAATTCAAACTAAAATCGTAAAAAGTATGAGTACAAAATGTTCAAACATTCTATAAATGTAAAAAATTTAAGAGTGCAAAATACAAAACGTAAAAAAAGTTAGAGTTATCTTCTAAAACTTAGACTGAAGTCGAGTGAAATTACTAAGTACGAAATGTTAAAACATCATAAAAATGTCTAAATAACAAGTATAAAGTATCAAAACATAGATTTGTACATTGAAATGCACTTGCGAAATGTAAAAAGTACTGTGTACGAATGTCAAAACTTTAACTAAAACATGGAATGAAGATGTAAAAATATTAAGTATAATATATTAAAGCAACACTAAAATGTAAAAGTACTACGTACAAAACATCAAAACAGATTCATCTAGTAAAACTTAGTATAGAAAATGTAAAAGTACTAAGCACAGAACGTCAAATATACGTTTATTTAGTAAAAACATAACGAAAATGTTAAAGTACTATGGAGAAATAAAAATATGAAGCAACACAAATTGTAAAAGTACAAATTACTAAACATAAAAAATTTGGAGTTATCAAATAAAACTTGAAAACATAGATTCACCATCAAAACGTAGATGTGTTTAGAGCAATCTTAATCAGAAAAATGTCAAAGTTCGAAGAACAAAATGCTAATACTGTGAAATATTAAAAAATACACAATACAAAGCAATAATGCATGAAAGAGTGCTAACTTCAAACTTAAATGACAAATTGACGTCAATGACAAAACTTAAATGCATTCACAGAAACTTAGAACGAAAAAATAATAGTACGGAAATTTGCAAAGTAAAAGTGTTATGCACTTTTCAAAATGTTAAAACTTAACTTTATCTACTAAAACCTGCAATGATGATGTAAAAATACTAAGTATAATATATTAAAGCAACACAAAAATATCAAAATATTAAATACAAAACGTAAAAAAAAATTTAGATCTGTTGACTAAAACTTAGACTGAACTCATAAAATTATGTTAAAACATCATAAAAAGCACTTCTTTGTTCGCGTGAAGAATATCTCCAGTTGTAACTTTAAGATTAAAGCAGTTTTAATTTTGAACTTTTTCTTTTACATGCTTTGTTGTGTTGCACTACATATATTTAGTTTTTCACAGATTTAACATTTTTGTTCGCAGTACTTTAACATTTTTTATCAAGATTTCAGTTGATGAATCTATGGTTTTGATACTTTATACTTGTTATTTGTTCATTTTTATGATGTTCATTTTTATGACTTCTGCGATTTTAGTTTCAAAGATTCTAAGTTTGTATGTAAGTAATAGACTTTTTCAATGCATGAAATTTGCGGTGTGAACAGTTTTAAAGTTTCTTCGTTCTTAAGTAATAAACTTTTTCAGTGTGTGAAAATCGTGTTGTAAATAGTTATGTTAAATATTTTTCTCGGTTGTATTATTCTGTGTAAATCGTAAAAATATGTTAAAGACAGAGTTTTGAAAATAAATAACTCTTTGAAAAAATGAAAAATTCGTTAAATGTTAAAGACAAAGTTTTAAAACTCTTTTGCATAGCTGATTCGTTCGTTAAATGTATTGCATTGTACGTCAATCAGGTTGTTGAATTGCTTCGCAGTTACAAATTTAGCAATATGCTCTTGACTGTTTTTAAAGTTTCTTTAATCATGATGTATATGACCACAATAATTTCTGAGATTGTATTCGTTTGAAACGTTAAAATGTGTAAAAAAAATATTAATTAAAAACAAAATAAATATTGAAATGCACGAAAAGTTCGCTTATCATTCCATGTGAAATAAAGTTGCTGAACATACTCTAACTTCCACTATTTCATGCAAACTCTTAAACTTTGAAAAAAAAATCTAGTGGTATAATATTGATTAAAGGATGATTATCTAATGTAAATGTAGTCTTAGTTGATATAAATTCGTTGATTTGTATTGATAGAAAACAGTAAAATGGATGTAAACCTGTTTAAGTATAGAAGAAATCGCCACTTTTTGAAAAGTATTGTTAAATTAGTATGTATAAACCTATTGATGGTCATTTTCTAAGTTCCAAATATTTCAACAAAACTTTTAATTGACTAAAATTTATTAAATTGTGTGGATTGATTTGATTGGTGCATAATAAGTCCACACTTTTTCAAGAAACTGTTTGATAAGTTCTCATTTAATTCTGTCTTTCATACTTTAGGAAAAAAGATTTAAAAAATTTTTCTAAGTCTTAAACATTTCTATAATTAACTTTGACTTAAATTTTGTAAATTTCGGGGATTGATTTGTTTGGTTCACATTAAATATAAACTTTCTCAAGAAGCTATTTGATTGGATCGCAATTAATCCTGGGTTTAATATTTTGGGGGAAAAAATTACAAGTGTAAAAATAAAATATGTTCAAAATTAGGAGATAGTTACTACTTATACATTATTAAGATTAAAATAGTGCTATGAGTTGATTAAAAATTGTGAAATTTAATTCTGATGGAAATAATTAATTAATTCTCACTAGAACACTTCGGTTAAGTCTGATACTAACGCAAGCGAAAAAAAAAACATAGTAATCATGATTTGATCGAATGAGTTTTACAACATTAAGGTTTGTATTATATGAATTCGAATATCTGAAAGAAAATGTAATTAAATAAAATATTCTATGTCTAAAAATACGCTAGATGGCAGCATGATCGTTCTTCTCGAACATCTGAAAAATAATTATATTAGATTGATTTAAACTGTACTTTACTGAAATCATTTAGTGGTCTCATGGTTAAAGCGCGCAGCCATCAGAGCGTCAAATGATTTTTGGAGCTGGAGGTCGCATGTTCGATTCCCGATCTGGGAAAGAGAAATTAAATAAAATAATTCCAAGCCCGAAAAATATATTTAAATGGGTTAATTAATATTTATCTCACTAGATGGCGCCATGTGTATAACCTCAGAGTTCAAAAAATAATTTCTCTCACTAGGTGGCGCCATGAGCAATTTTATATCGTAACTGTTGTCATGACAACCGCTATATCACCGTTTCCATTCCTAGAAACAAAATTTCAGACGCAGAGTAACAACTCAACTCCACTCAGAAACCCCCGTAATCTTCTACGAGGATAGCATCAGGAACCCTACTACTCAACCCTACTCGGCAGGCGGAGGGGAGGCACAAGGGGGCGTGGCAGGGGCAGGGTCCCTCCCTACCTCCCCCTGACGTCGCAGAACTGTCAATTGTTACCTACTCATTACTGAAAAAGTTTTCTGTAATTTATATTAATTAATAAATTAATAAAGATTGTACTTATGTTTTCATTATTAAAGTAAAATTGGAGGTTCCTTTTTCTAAGAAATCGGACGTGTAACGTCCCCCCATTCTCACTTCGCGACAACCTTGCTGAGTTCATCCACCAAGAAGTAATGAAAGGATTGAAACAAAAATTAATGTACAGTAAGTGAGGAGGGCAATGTTTTCAATGAACAACTTCAGGTTAAATTTTTGGTGCCAATCGTTCCCTTTGATAATAATAAAAGGTAGCGTATTCATATGAGAATGAGATATAAAAAAATCTGGTGATAGCCGTAACAAATAGTTTACGTAAGTCTTGCAAATTCGTTTTTTTTTTTTTTTTTTTTGAAAAATTAAATAAATAAAAACTTTTAAGTTTGATGTAAATTTGTAATTAATACTCCGATTATTTTTTCGAATTATTTTCATATAAAAAAAATTCTTAAAAAGAAACTAATGTAATTTATTAAAATTATTCGGAGCACGAAACGGAGCCAAGCAAGTAGTAGTTGGAGCAGAGCAACAAAAAAAAAAAATTGGTTGCTTTACATCTAATTTGCGTTTCTTTTACAAAATTCTTTAAATGAATTTATTTTAAAAGTAAAGCTAATATATAGTGATTTTGCACAATTTTATTGTGTCGGATTCAATTTTTTCTTCTTTCTTGATGATTCTCCCCCTCCCCCCCCCCCCCTCAATCAGTGATGTGTTTCGGCAAGAAAAATATTAGTGCTGCAACACTGATTAAGAACACTATTTACTTGGTACACGGAACAGTGGTGGGGCCGTGTACATCGTGGTAACGCGGCGGGATTCCCTCCTTATAGGACACTTCATATGGCGAGTCTGAATATTCTGAGATTCTGTCTGAATATGAAATGTGAATATACAAAATGGCAATGATACTAATGAAATAAAAAGTAAAATAGCGCTGTGGACAGATTTTTATAGTATAGAAAATCCACAGAAAACAATCAAGCAAAAGACTATGCTTGCTTTTTTTTTTTTTTATAAGACATTTAACATTATGGTGATTGACGTAGAATCCCTTACAAAAAAAAAAACTACAGAAATTCTGTTTCAGATACTTGAATTTAAGACGATTTTGTAAAAATACGCTAAAAAATTAATAAGTTTCAAACTAATTCTTACGGCGCCCCTATAGAAAAGTTATCTACTAATTCAGTATTCAGACTCGGACAGCTGCCCCTTTTGCCTTCCCTTTTATGATGCCGCCTGACGTCTCCCCTCTTCGCATCATAGCACGGCCACGCTTACTTTAGCAACCCTCTAGAAGAAAACAAAAATTTCGCGCAAAGCTTCTGCATCACCCGCGAAAACTAGAGTCTTATTTATCCGGTAGCACCACACGTGATCATCAATTACTGATTCTGGAGGAAAAAAGTTCTTGAATGCTTTATAATGCATCTGAAGGAATAAAATTCAACACAATACGTTTATAGTATGTATAAATTGTTTTTTAGCATAAAAATAAGAAAAAAACCTATGTAATTTACAATAAAACACCTTTTACGTCTTTTAAATTTTTGAAACTCTGATAAAAATCAAAATAGTGAATTTCCTGGAGGCTAATGGAGTGTTGACTGATTTTCAGTATGGTTTTAGAAAGGGTAGGTCCTGTACAACTAATTTGTTGCATTTCTATGACAAGGTTACCATGGCACTAGATAATAAAAAGTGCGTAGATGTTGTTTACATTGACTTTCAGAAAGCGTTTGATAAAGTACCGCATGAAGCTCTTCTTAGCAAACTTGCTAATATTGGTATTGGTGGAAAAACTTTAATTTGGGTTAAAAATTGGCTGACTGGGAGGAAACAAAGAGTAGTAGTGAAGGGCAATTATTCTCAGTGGATTGATGTTTTGAGTGGGGTTCCACAAGGTTCAGTTCTAGGGCCAATATTATTTATTATTTTTATTAATGATATTACTCAGAGTATTTCTGGGAACATCAATATTTTTGCTGATGATGTCAAAATAATGGGAATTGTGGACACGGAGGAACAAGTCAATCAGTTTCAAGAGGATTTGAATCAAATTTCTAGGTGGGCAATTAAGTGGGGTATGTCTTTTAATATTGGGAAATGTCAAGTGCTTCATTTTGGTCATGGGAATAAACATGCAACTTATTATTTACAAGGTTCTGTCATTAGGGAAGCAGAAGCAGTTGTTGATCTAGGAGTACTGATTAGTCATGACTTCAAGTCCAGTCAGCAGTGTAGCATAGTAAGTAACAAAGCTAACAGGATGCTTGGGTTTATCAATAAGGCTATTTCGAACAGGTCTAGGGAAGTTGTATTGCCATTATACAGAAGTTTGGTAAGACCTCATTTGGAGTATGCTGTTCAGTTTTGGTCTCCGTACCTAAAAAAGGATATTACCTTATTGGAAAGGATTCAAAGGAGGGCTACAAGATTGGTAAGTGGTCTTTCAGACTTAGATTATGAGGTTAGGCTTAAAAGGCTCAATATGTATAGTCTTGAGCAAAGGAGAGTCAGAGGGGACATGATTCAGTTGTTTAAATTCATTAAAACGGGAAATGTTGATGGACTACAGCTATGTGCTGAAAGTAGAACCAGAGGTCATTGTTTTAAACTTTTCAAATCTCAGGCTAATCTTGAAATTAGGAAAAACTACTACTTCAATAGGGTTGTGGGCAGTTGGAATAGTTTACCGGAAGCGACTGTTAATTGCAGTGGGGTAAAAACTTTTAAGAAAGCTCTTGATGTTCATTGGGGACTGCTAAATTACCTAGGACCAGCCTAGCTGGGCCCTGAGCCTGTTGCTGGTCGTCACTTTTGTATTTGTATTTGTATTTGTATTACTCGCACTTGTAGCGCCATCTGTCAACATTTTACCTAAATATAAGAAATAGCTCTTAAAGTGTAGAAATTTCAGAACAAACTGATCTAAAAAAATGTTTTTATTATTATTTACTAAACATTTCAATTGCAATTCGTCAACGAAAAAATTCTGCTTCAGAAAAAATATGTTTAGAGTTCCTACGTTTAGCTCATTTCTCGTGTATGTGTTCCAGATATTTTTTTCATTATTGATGAAAAGTACTTTTCAGTGATATTTTTCCTTAAAAGTATGCAACTTAGTTTCAGTTAATTTAATATACGCTGTTCTTTACATATTCATGTGACACAGCGCAAAATTTCATTAAATTATCATGGTTAGATTTTTTGCAAATCGGTTCCGAGCATCTCATGTTTATCACGATTTCCACAAGAACAGCCTTAAGAAAATCACTTTACGGGTTACACCAATCGGGGAGAAATTGGTACCTCGAAATTGACGAGGTTCTCCAAAGTTTGAAATTTTAAAAATTAAACTGTTGTAACTGTGTTTATGCAAGAAATAGTGAAGTGTTTTTATTAATTTACGTGGACGATATTTTAATTTTTGGAAAAAATGAAAAAGTGATTAGGGACGTTGTAAATGATCTGGGGTAGCATTATGACATAAAAGAATTAGGCAGGACGCGAAAGCTTTTAGGGGTAGAATTTGTAGAAGAAAGGAGGAATATTTTTATTCACCAAAGTACTTATATAAAGAAAGTTTGTGAAATGTTTGAGTTATGTTTACCCCTATTCGACTCTTCCTATAGCAAAAGGGATAATTTTTTCTAAAGATGATTGTCCAAAAAGTGAATACGACATCAAAGAAATTAACAGTTTGCCCTATAGGAATTTTCTCGGATGCTTGTCATATATAGCGGGGAAGACGAGGCCAGACATTTCATATACAGTAAACCTTCTTTCGCAATTTTAAGCCAACCCGGGGAAAAACATTGGATATGTCTGCTCAGACTTTTAGGATACTTAAAGTATACCTGTTTTTATAAGTTAAATATTAGTACAATAGGAAAGGTTTTTATTAATGGTTTTGCTGACTCAGATTATGCAGCAAATAGAGAAGACAGAATATCGATGGGTGGTTTGATAATTTTCATAGATAGAGTTCCCGTAATTTGGCGTACCTTCAAACAGAAGTGCGTGGCTCTATCCACCATGGAGGCCGAGTACATCTCATTAGCTGATGCAGTAAAGGAGGTGGTATGGCTAAAAGGAATTTTGGAGGAAATTGCAAATTTTAAAATAACGGGATTCAATTTTGAGGAAAGTTTTCTAAATTGCGATAATATATCGGATATTAAATTTTCTAACTCCCCCATTGAAAATTCTAGGACAAAATATATAGATATCCGTTACCATTTTTTAAGAAACCTAGTCGAGCAGAAATCTTTTAAATTGAAATACGTACGAAGTAAGCAAAAGACTGCAGACTTAATCACGAAACCAATGACTCGCCATAGTTTGGAAAACATGTGTAACATTATTTTTGGTGAGTTTGACAGAAGTAAAATGAAATTGTAAGTTAATATAATTATTCTCAAGAGTGTTTTTTCAAAATGTTTACTGTGTTTTTCAAATGTACTTTTCAATGTCGTTTTCAATGTAATTACACTGTGTGCTGAGAAGGAGGTAATATGTTGGGTAGAAACCCATAACTTTATTAGTTCTCAGCGACACTAGTGTTATTTGAAAGTATTTTAACTACCTACTTTCTTTTCTGTGGACGGCTTGTAAGCTTTCAGGTCTTAGGGTATTCTTCGAGCATTCAAACCACACGCGCCAACTTCAATGGCGGAAGAGAGGAACGCAAACATGAAACCATTGAGCTATAAACTAAGAGGAGGGAGAAGTACGCGGTCCGTCGTCTGCTCAGACCGCGTCACACCACTAGAAGCGAGCCTGGCAAAAGACGCACTCTTTACCCATCGGAACATATGCTTTATTATGCGAGGTGCGTGGTTATCGCTACAAAAAACTCCAAGACAAGTATTAAAAGTCAACAATAATGAAAACGGAACCTGTCGGCAACGAATACCGTCTTTTTAAGAAAATGACGTGGAGCGACCGTAGAACGATCATAAAGGATTTCGATTGCTTGATGGACCTGCAGGAATATTGCACTACTTGAATGATAACAAAGAATTTTTGGCGGTCAACCTTAGTGACTAAATAATGTTTTTGTACGATTTAATATATTCTTCTTTAAATCCTGTGGTTGAGCCTGATGTTAGTAATACATCTGTGGGATCATTCATAAATGACGTCACGTTCGAGGGGGGGTTTCGGGAAATTGTGACAAAGTGTGACAAGGAGAGGGGAGGGGGTAACAAGAAGTGTGACATCAGGCTTATGCAACATAGCGTGACGTGTGACAAGGGGGAGGGGTCCCTTGAAGTGTGACATTTTGTGACAAAGAGGGAGAGGGAGTCAAATATATCGTAAAAAAAGCGTGTGACATCATTTGTGAACGGTCTCTGTTGAGTAACGTTGCCCCCCCCCCCTAACAGGAATCCTGGTTACGCCCTTGATTGAGCATTGAGCCCTATTATCCCACAGAGAAAAAAGTAGTAAACTCCCTCTCCCCACACACACACATATGCACAAAAGTGTGTCAAGTACGCAATTAAAGAAAATTCAATTTATAGGTTAATAAGCGCTTAATGTTGATTAGAGCATTGGAAGTTGGAATAGGCATGAGCATCTTGGGTGTTCTATTCAACATTCATGCTTCCATCAAGGTCCGGACCTATAAATAGAGAGCATTGAGCCCTATTAATCCCACAGAGAAAAAAGTAATAATCCTCCTCCCCCACACATACACAAACGCATATCAAATACGCTATTTAAAAAAAATCAATTTATAGGTATAATTTTTGCTATTAAGGTAACACCCAAATGCACGTCAATAAAAATTAGGCTTCACTTAAAATTTAAAGCTTAGCGTTACATGTGGGCCACTGGAATAAAAATCCATCCTGAAAATGCACTACTAAAACGTTTGAAAATTTTTGAATTAATTTTTGGTGAACAGTTCTGTTTTTTAGCATTTTCGTGAATGTGAGTGGACCTTCGTCATAAAATGTTAGGAACTTACCTTCTTTTTCTAGTGCCTAATCATACAAAACTTAGTGAGTGTATCACAAGTGGATACACAGCATAATAGGTTTATGTGGTGTTACTAAATTAAACTGGCATCGGCAAAGTAGCAAATGAAACGCATTCGAGGCACAAACCATTGTTCGCAATACATATGTGCAACTCGGATTCAATAATTGAAACTGACGTTTAGGAAGCTGAGATCCTCTCAACTTATAAAGCAAGATGGTTAAAAATATTCTTCTGACGTACGACACTTATGCACTTCAACAGATTTGATTTAATTTACATCTCATAAACAGGCGTAAAAAAACTTTGAAGAAAACTCTTTACACTATAGTAGTGAGTTGAAACTAGCAGCATTTTTTTTTTCTTTTTAAATAAAAAACAAAATCATTCCATTCCAACAGCACACATAATCAATTAAAGAATTTCTTCCGACGCTTCTTTGATTTTTAACTTTTTCAGTGCTGTCACATGAGCTTTCACTATTTTCTTGTCACTTTTTACCTAAAAAAGCAGATTTGTTTTTGAAATTCTTCCATCTTTCGATGGGAGGCTGATGTAAAATGTCAAAGTTTCCGTACATTTTTCCCATCTTAAAAAAAATTCCGACTCGTTCCAAAATATTTAACTGTCATTTCCTTGCATTCAGTGGGGACTATAAGATTCAAGAGCTTTTCGGGTTTGAAAAGAAGATGTTTCGCTTCTGCTTTTACCTCAAGGAGCCATTAGAAAAGGAGTTTACTCTTAAAGATTTTTTTCCTCTAGCTTTAAATATTCAAGCATGTAAATTCATATGAGAAATAGCATTTGTCAACATGTTTGTTCAAAATGTAACATTTTAATGCTTTATCATGTGTTTTTCAGTTCTCTTCATAAAATAATAGTTTATAAATATCAAAAGAATATATTTGTTTCCCATTTTAAAAAAGAATATAAAAATCGCAAAACTTTTTGTAATTGCTGATATTTTCTTTTTTGTACTTTATCATAGCATTTTAAAGTGTCAAATAAAATGCATATTGAACACAGCAGCTCCAAAATGTAGCTTCACTTCTTATATGAAATATCAACAAGAGTGTGCGAACATTTCCAGTTCCTTTGTAAGTGGAAAAGTCATGCTACAAAAACTGCCACCCCATCCTCTGGATATCTTTGACACTAGAAAAATTTAATGCGTATAACATATCGCTTATTTCTCCTGTTAAAATCATCTTTTATACACAAAACTAGCACTCTGAAGCAATGGATTAAAGCTATGTTCAGGAATAAATCGGCATTCGATCACGTCAAAAATTTCCCAGAGTGAGAGAGAGAGTGTTTATGATTCTTCAAATCCAAAGTTTAAAAACTTTCAGCAAAAAAAAAAAAAAAAATATATATATATATATATATATATATGGGCTTTTGTTAGTACAAACTCCCTTGGTAACCTCAGACCCAAACATTACAAAGTTCTTGTTCGTAACATGCTGGATCTGTTTCAGAAATTTGAGCGTCAAATATCTTTCAAAGTACATTTCCTAGAAAAATTTCTACCTGAATTTCTTCTCTGCTAACTGGATGATTTAGTGACCAGCGGACGTTCACCAGAACGTTTCCTCCAAGATGGTGTCGGTGATCGGACAACGCTACCAGGGAAAGTAGTCTGCGTCAATGCTTGCCAACTACTGCTGAACCCTTTTTAGAGACAATCAGTGGTGTAGTCCAGGGAAAAAAGGTGGGGAGACGCTTACATATTCGAATATCAAAAAGGAGGTATGCTTATGTTAAGGTTCAAAACAAATGGGGCTTGTGTTAAAACAAAAAGGTAGGGAGACGCCGTACCCCTGCTTCCCCCTTCGACTACACCACTGGAGACAATATAGTAGAATAATAATGAAAAATAAAGCGATTTCGCCATTCACAAATTAGTAAGCTCAATGTTTCCCTTTGTATTTCTTTGTAAATTAATTGGGTTAACCTTTTGACTACGGGAGATCGATAAAGAATTTAATACACCTATATCACATCTTTCTGATAAGGGAAGGGAGGATAAGAGTACGCAGTCGGTTAAGAGTACGCAGGGACTTTTTTCCCTGCTGGCAACACTGCAAGCAGAAGCGAGTGTGATCAGCTCAACACGCTTGTTTTCAGCTGGCTCAAGAGACCGACATTGTTATTTTCATCCTTGATGTCGTTTATTTATCAGGTAAAATATGATTTCTGCATGTTGGCATGTAATTTTTCTGTGAAGAATTATTAATTTTTTTGTCAATAAAGGATTGATGTTTGCTTTTTAAGTAGATATCATTATGAGCTTTGTTCCCTTCCGAACAACGTGGGCATGTCAGTATTTTACTATTGTGAATGCTACAGCCATCTATGGACGATATTGAGGAGCAATACATCGGAGGGTAAGAGTACGCACATAAGGAAAAGGTAGAGAGAAAAAGAGAAGCAATGGCTAATCGAGCTGCTATGAAAAGTAAAACTGTTGCCAAAACTGAAAAAGGAAAAACCGTGAAAGCGAAGAAAAAATTTGTTCTGCATTGTATCCAGAACCCAGTTAACTCAACAAGTTCAGCAAACAAAGAGGCGACAATATGCCCAGGCTGCGAACAATCATATGATGAAGATTGGATCCAGTGTGGATTATGTAAGGAGTGAATATTCCAGTTTCGAAGGCACTGGACCATTTGTATGTGACTACTGCTAAATTTTCTGAACGCGTACTCTTACCCCCTTTCTGGGTGCGTACTCTTATCCGCCAGGTCGGGTAAGAGTACGCATTTGCATTTTTTTTTCCGCTTGCTTTCTTTCATATAATTTTTTAAGATAAAACTTTCATTTTGTGTACCTATGTAAACTATGGTTCAGTCAATTTTCAAGGTTCTCACTTTTCAATTCTCATTTTTATAACGAACAATCCACTAGGTGCGTACTCTTACCCTCCTTTCCCTTATTATATATTACAAACACAATACAAATACAAAAGTGACGACCAGCACCCGGCACCGGGAACATTAAAACTTTCTTAAACGTTTTTACCCCACTGCAAGTAAAAGTCGCTTCCGGTAAACTATTAAAACTGCTTACAGCCCTATTCAAGTAGTATTTTTCCTAATTTCAAGATTAACCTGAGATTTAAAAGGCTTAAAACAATGACCTCTGGTTTTACCTTCAGCACATAACCAAGCCCATCAACATTTCCCATTTTAATGAATTTAAACAACTGAATCATGTCCCATTTAACTCTCCTGTGCTCTAGTTAATAGATACATTAGTGGTACATTTTTGCTGTAAAACAAAATTTATACTAGTATACGTATCATACTATGGGGGAAATCTTGTCAGAATACCATATTTATATTAATAGTATTAGAGCAACAAGTGAATTTGCTCTGGGACTACTGTTGTCCCAGCCCCCCTAGTGAGAAGGTTAATGAGTTAGTTTACCAGTATAATACAAAGTAATACCTCAGCATAACAACAAAAAAAAACCTACAACTAATTTCCTTTTTAACTTATATATTCGTTTTTAGCACATAAAATTCATAAACATTTAGATTTCTCGTTTAAAACACAATTTCATTGTTCTGTAGGGTAATTAGTATTATTGGGATCCGTTACTTGATGGGTGCATTACGACCTTTGAAAGCTAGAAAATGTTAGAAAATGCGTATTCTACAAACATTTAGTAAAAATTTCAGAAGATGCTTTTTTTCATATAAACACGAGTAATGAAACAATATTTTCATTTCTTTTAATTTCTTGCCTGACTAGATTGCTTTTGAGAGCGTGACTCCGAATTTCCGGAAACTTCACTTTTTCATGCACTTAATATTTATTTTTCTGTTGCAATTACTAGAGACTAAGTGAGCGTAAAAATACGCTTAGGACAATCTCATATGAAGTGCAATTAAGAAAAAAAGTGGAAAGTTACCTTCACAATTTCAAAAAAGGTCAAGCACTTGGGATTTCAAGAAACTTTTGAATTAAATGAAGACCCTGCAGACCATTCAGGAAGTTATTATTTCCGCTTGGAATCTTTTTTGTATGAAAAAAAGAAAAGCAAATTTTTTATGCATTGTTACTTTTTAATCTTCTGGGGGATCTATAAAAGTAAGAGTTTGCCGATCTTCATCATTTTGAACGAAAATCGACAATGGCTGCACAAAAGATTTTCATTTTCTCGGTAAGCTTTATTTTATTTCTTTCTCGAACACATTCGTTATGTATTCTTACTAAACTATTTTTGTTGAACTTTATTAGCTACGCAAATCAAATATTGGATAAGTCTGAAGTTAACTGTCATACCTTCATAGGCGTAACCGGTGGGGGGTTTTGGGTGTTCAACCCCCCCCCCCTCAATGGGTATTTACTTATTTAGGCACATTTAAGCACGCAAAAATTTCTGGCTACGGCCTTGGAAAGCACATATTTTTTTTTCCCTAAGAAAATTAAACACATATGCATATGATTTTATTTCCTCTAACTCTGAAGAGTTGTGATCATGATCAAAGTATGCAGCTCATAATAAAGAGGACTTTTCATCTTGTTATAACCAACCCCCTTATCACCTTGGTGGGGGGGGGGGGGGCACAGCGAAAGGTGGCTTCAATCACCGTACCGCACACAGACAAACAGAGATCCTTTCAATCACTCCAGAGGGTTTTCTTTCCTTCTTGATGTCTTTTTTACCCAAAGGCAGCAATTTGGGAATACAATCGCACAAATAACAAGTTTCGTGGAAAATATTCTTTACTGTGATGGTAGTTTTGTTTTCTGATAAACCGGTGTTGTAGCTGGGGTCTGAAAATGAAGCACCCCTAGCCAACAATTATCCTAATGGGTTAAACCCTCAAGTCAGGAAGGGATTTCATCAAGTAACTTAGAGCCAGTTTGTATTTATTTATGACTTCCTGTCCAAATACCCATTTTGGTAAAATCTTTTTTGTAGATGGGCCTGTTGGAAAACTGATGAACTGTATTTGCATTGCATTCTCATTTACAGATGTTCTCTCATCATATTTTAAATGTTTTTTTTTTCTTATTATGGTCACTCACTGATTGCATTACGACTCTGGAAATCATCCGTTCAACATTTCCAATCTCACTGCTACGGTTTAATGCTGCATTTTAATTTACAATCAAGTATTATTTACATTTTAGCTAATTTTTTAATTACTTTCGATTCATAATAATGTTTTCACTCCAGCGATGGACACGTTCGTTATCCAAAATGAAAAGAAAATTTGATTCAGACGCTTCCACTTCTGAGGTATGCTTTGCTACAAATGTAACAAAAGTTTTAGAAATTTATTGTGGGGATGAGCATTTTTGTAGGGGAATTTGGATTTTTTCTCTAAAATTATTCTAGTTCCCAGTTTTAGTATTATGAATGCCCGGACATAGAAGATTGCTTTGCGCTAAATATTGAATTTTCTATTGCGTTTGAATTAAAAAATAAACTAATAGCTCTAGTAATGAATGTTTAATGTTTTTGTGAATCAAGGCCGTATCCAGATGGGAAGGGGGACCCACGGGCCGCCCCCCAGAAATCTTTTGCAATGTATCATGTATTCCTTCCTGAAACTGGGCCCCCCTCCCCCCTAAAAAAAATTCTGGATACTGACTTCGCTCCGGAGCAGGGGGAGCATGTTAAGAATTAGGAAGGGCAGTGTATGCTTCAAAATCATACCCTTTATATATACATATATTCAGATATATATGACTAGAAATGATGTTAATATGAATGTTTTTACATATATGATAGCTTTTTGATGTATATATAGTAGATGTATGTTTAGATCTCTGGTGAAGTTAGAGGAGTGGGTATTTGGGGCTTCTGCAACTTAAATTTTTGTAACTGGTCATACATCTATAATGCTTAGGCTAGCTCTGGTGGCAAGGGTTCAAGGGCTCTCCCCAGGAAACGTTTTGAAATCTCCCTAGCAATGCAATTTCGGGATACTCTGTTGATGCTAGAGGAAACAGAAAGGAGTTTGGTTACTCTCTCTCGCAATTTTTTTCAAAATAAAGTCATATCTTTTAAGTTACTTATGGTGTCGCTCGTGATAGTGTTTAATGTCCTTTCCCTGAAAGTGTTTCTGAAAGTAAAACGTCTTAAAAGCGTAATTTCTCTTTTCTTTCTTTTTTTAAAACGTGTGATCTGAATTTTTTGGCCCGGGGGGGGGGGAGGAGTTGACTAGCTCCGAGGGGGTAGCTCCCCCCGGGAGATGCCTGAAATAAACACGGAGTATATCTTTAGAGACAAGTATTTATGACTAGTACATTTTCAACTCTTTTACACTTCTTATTGGTGTTTAGTCTGTACATTTTTAGGGTGAACCCCCCCCCCCCTTTCACCAACCCTAGTTACGAATATGCATACCTTATATCGATTACCTGATAATTTTACCTTCCCCTTTGCATATGATACTCAAAAAATTATTAAGGAGACGGTGGACCTTCAAATGAAACTTTTTTTTATGCAATTCTTTGAAATTTTCAGTAGTTGAAAATCACTCGATGAATGTGAAAAATTTAAATTTTATTTTAAAATTAAAAAAATAATAATACATTTAAATTAAACTTCAGAATGTTCCTTACGTTACAATTTTTAACCTTTTTGGCTGCAGTTGTATGTAATGAAGCAATGGAACATTATAAACAAATTTAAGTATTCATTTAAGAATCTGTTGGTAAATTATTTAAACATATATATATTTTTTTTAATTACCGCTAATTTTTCCACAAAATTTCACATTTTTGAACCATTATTTATACTTTTAAATTACTTAATATATTCCAATCACATAATGGATGCCGAATTATGTTTAACTATATAAAAACTAGTAAATCACTAAATTTCAACCTTATCGAAGAAAAATTAACTAGCAAGGAATATTTTGAAATCTCACTATGCAGAAAAAATTAGTTTCGAGAAAAAAGCATTTTAAATGACCGTCGTGTTCAAATCACGTCCACTTTCAAACTTTAACCCTTAAAATTAGCTCATGTTTATGCATAAATCAAATTTTATTTTTGTCACAATGAAAAACAGATCCACTGCAATAAAAAATATGCGTGAAAAAATTAGAGCTAGTAATTTCCAAAACAACGGTAAAGGGATGTTTTTAATAATATAATATATATACTAATGGGAAAATCCAGTCTTCCCATGGAGAAATTTCAAGTCGACTGCCTTAATTTCAAAAATCACTCCCGAGTTGAAAAAAATACGCATGCCAAAATTGACTAGGTTTCCGTGTTTACTACGCTACACAAAAGCACATTATGTTATTTAGTACTCAACTGCTGTAAATTTTGTGTGTATATGAATAGGTCATGATATCCAAACAATTTGACTTCAAACTTCAAACAAAGAACATGCAATCCAATATTTAGCACACGCAAAGACGCCTAATTTTGACATGCCTTCTTTTGCACTTAGGATGCCAATATGTGATTGGCCGAATTTCTACCTTTTAGAATACAGGGTGGAGGTCTAGTCTAATAATTCTGAAGTATTTATATTGAATAAAATTTGATAACTTGGACATATTTTAAAGTAAAATTGTAAATGTGAACATTCTTTTTCTGGTGATGAAAAAATATTGACTGTAGAGGCTTCCGGTTTTCAAATAAGGTATTAGTGCTAGAAGAACGTGCTTTGAAACGTTTTACAACTGAACACACATTGAGCAGGTCAGGGGGAAGGTGAACATTTGTTTGCATTAGTATTTATAATATCTAGAACAGCGGTCATTTCATATGTCCGCCTAGCTTTCTAGTAATGTAATAACCAGTCTGAAATTACATTGCATTTATACTGAGAGAAACCCACAGCTTTCTAGATTCGAGCACAAACTGCACTCACCGACGCCTATCCTGACGCATCTCAAAAATAAAAAAATAAAAACAGCATTGGAGAAAATTAAAATTTTAAGTTGTACTCATTTTAATAGATTTAGGTAACTGCATCTATGCTACTCAAAAAAAATATAATTTGCTATAATTATTGGCTGATTCTTGAAATCTAAATAAATTGTGAATGATTTAAAACTTGCAAATATTTTTTTTCCCAAAATGGGAAATTTAAAGAAGTGCCACTATTGCTTATTAGCACGTTTTACGTTCATACGCACCAGGTATATAAACTAGCTTTATACCAGTATTGCGGCAAGAAAGAGCGTTTAAGTTCAAAGTTTTAATCAATAATGAGTACGTTTTTCAAAATTCTTGAGATGTGCTACTATTGTCACCGGTAAACAAACTATTAAAGAATTTAGTCAAAATACTACTGCTTGAATATTATTTGTAATTAGGGATGTAACGAATAGTGATTTGGCCGAATTGCCGAATACCGAATATTCGGCCCTTCCGTACAGGCCGAAGCCGAATATTCGGGCAATGTCTTAGGCCGAATACCGAATATTCGGTGGCCGAATATTGACATTTCTAGAAAATCGTTGTAATAGAAAGTATTTGTCAAATTTAAAATTATTCAAAGTCAAACACCAATTACACACTATCTATGATGTATGAGTTACTTATGTTTGTTAAAAATTTAAAACTATTTTTAAATTAATCTATTTTCTCTATTGTTTTGAATGTAATAAAATTAAGAATTTCACCCACAAGGGGAATATAAATGACAGGTTTTATGGTAATAAGCATTACCACTATTTTACTAATTATTTAATTCAAATGAAAGAACTACTATTGCGTAGTGAACTTTTTCCTTGCTCAAAACTGTTTTATAAAGATTTTTTTAAAGTTATAAAAGTTAATATTTTTATTTTATGGGGTTTTTTTACATACTTATTTTTAAAAGATCTATTAAAATTTAATACTTAACTGGAATGTATTTTATTTTCAAAAACCCCAATAACTTATGCTATCTAAATTTTCACGATATACTCTATGCTTTTCACATTTCTCTCTTACCCAATATTCACAATAAACCAGTCTGCCCAAACAAAGTCAGACTTACACTTTGTTAATAATAAAAAAATAAATTTATCATACTCTCCATCATAATTAACTGCTGCCAGCTTTTGGGAGCAAATGGTAAATAATAAATACAATATTAAAACTTAAAAATCTGTTTTACTCAGTCAAGCCTAAAACAAGGTTTAAAAAAGGTAGTTTTTTTCTAATTTTTTTTACTTTTTATTTATTAAAACTATATACTAATGTATTCTTTTGCAATAATTATAATACAATTTAGATTATTAAAATCTACTAATTTCTTTATTTTTTACATTTTTATTGCAGCAGAACTATCAGGGTCCGTACGCAGATTTTTCTTTAAAAAAGGATTAAAAAGTAGGAATTCAAAATACAGACGAAAACACCTACAAATGTACTTCCTAAGTTTGTTTACAGAAACAACACAAAAAAAGTCAATTAAAAAAAAATATTACTTTTCTTAAAATATTAAAAGTTATGAAATTTTAAACGAATTAGAGCTCTACAGTGTACTTAATTTTTCCAGTTTCTTCCCCCTTCTTGGCAAATAGAAGGCATTAACACAATAAAAGCTCATTTAAATTGGATTCATCTTACATCGGAAGCTCTTTTTAGTATTTAATTTCTATTCCTTTGGGGGAAAAAAGCAAACATTTTTTTTGATCACACACAATACGCAGCTTGGATTCTACCATACATTATGCGATGTTTTCTTCAAAATAAAACCATAAAAAAATTAATGATAATCACATTAAACAACTTTTTTGCAGAAAAAGAGGTTTTGCAAGAAACACATAAGAAATGTTCGTTCGATTCCTTCTTCTCCATCACGGACTTCGTTTTCTTAATTGAATGTCATATGAATAATGTATTTCTTCATTTTGATGCAAAGAAACCTTTGCACCTAGCCTTTTTTTTTTTTTCCTTCTTTTTTTTTTTGGTAGCTCATTTATTTCAAATTCAATAGTTTCATTTGCACTAAAAAATTGAAAAATATTTAGCACCTAAATGTCTCTCATCGTTTTCAGGGATGTTAGTGGCTAAAGAGGGAAAAGCTAAAACTCAACGTGAATAAATAACACATGAAAATACTCTTTTAACACAACTGAAGCATTTTCAGTTAGTACATTAATTTTAATATAAAATCAATTGTATTAATTTTTAGTTGCTTAACAAGAATATTAGGTTGAAATCTTTAGAATTTTTTTTTCTTTGTAAAATGATTATTACTGTGATCAAACAACAGAATAAATCTTGCAAGGTTAACCTTACACTGCGCAGTGTTGTTTTTAACCAACACCTCTAGTTTTCGTTCACTAAGCTCTGTTTTTTTATTATTTTTAACAAGTCGCGCATTCTTTCATTTTATTTTGTATGTAAGATCATATTAGTTAATATAGTTTCCCCTAGATCTTGTAAACTGAGCTCAAGGTTCATCTTTTTTCACAAAATCGTAAGACATGTTGATTTTTTAAAAAACGAAAAATTATTTTTTTACAAATTTTAATCAACAATTTTATTTTAAAAGATAGTTTTAAATTCCTTATATTGTGTAAAAAATAAAATAAATAAAGGTTGTCCGGAAAAATTTCTATAAAAATATATATTAGGGTGCCTTTTTTACTTGTTTGAAAAAAACCGTAAAAAAATGCGCAGTGTAGGGCTAAAAACTTTTTTTTCTCTCTTTTTTGTGACCTTTTTAAAATCAACCTTAATTTTTACAAAATTATATTCTTTTTATGTTAAATGTTTTTTTAAAGCTGAATGTAACAACTGTGTTATAATCCTATAAAATTGAATAAAATCGACACATAAAGAAACTGTGATTCAATATCTAATTTTATAGGATTTGACAGACCATCTTAAAATATCTCGGAATTGCGTTTATATTTTTAAACTAAAGCTTTAATGAAAAGAAATATAAATTTTGTGTATTTACCTTATCAAAAACTTAATAAATAACTGAAAAGAAAAAAAATCCAATTTTTGCAAAGGATGCAGAAAGATTGTGCAAAGAAAAGTACGTGTGCGTACTTTCGCGTGCAGGTGGAAAGTAGGCTTAAGTAATGTTATTGCTGTAATTAAGCACCAATCTTTTAACATCTATTATTAGTTTTCAAAATTACTATTTTTTAAACAGTAGGCCATACTACAATGCAAATCAGAACAAAAATACAATATTTTTTTTTCCAAAAAGCACATCGTAAAAAATCGGGATTTCGGGATTTTCGGGATCGTTTTTCAATTTCTTGGCTTTTCGCGAGCAGCAGAAACATCATGCGCGGTAATTTTTTTTAAACAAAAGTATGATTCGGCGAAGAAAAAATCGTTTATGAGCGATAACGTGCATATTTTGTTTCGGAGCAAAATGGGTAGCACTTGAAACCCTGGTTAATTACTTCTTGCATAGAGCGTGTTAGTTTCTTTAACTAAGTCAAATATTGAAATAAGTTTGCAATTGTTTATAAAAAAATCTTAAGTTATTTTCTCTTTAAAACAAGATATTTTTTACAAAAATAAAATGAATTTTCGTAAAATTTAAACTTTGCGAGAAAAGCGAAATTTTTCGTAAAAAATCGGAAAAAGCGGATTTTGAGTAGAAATTTTAAAAAAGCGCAAATCCGCCGAACGGAGAAAAATTGGCATCCTTGCATTTTGAACACGTGTTGTTTTTAAAATAGAAAGAGAATTACAAACAAGCATTTTAATCGTACTATTATTCGTATTTTCGATCGCGATTTTTCTAAAAGAGTTTGGTTTGGCGTTAGCGAATTTTGTGAGTTGTTGCTGTTATTCTTAGTTTATAATTTCACTAAGAATACGTTTTGAGGGGGGTACTCAATCGATCTGGGTCACTTTGTCAGTATCTTACAGTATATACTTATTTAATAAAATAAATTCTGGGCTTATTAATATTATTTATAGAAATTCGGTGTTTCATTCATTTTCCGACTCTACACTGGTTTTTTTCCTTATAAGTGAAAATTTAAATTAAAATTACATACCCGAATTTTAGTAGAAAAATTTAGTGAAGGAAAAAAAACAGAAACTTGGAGGAGGGGGAAGACCTATACGAGCGGCAATACGATGAAAAGTGTTTTGGAGCAACTTGAAAATATGAATATTCTTCCGGATTTAAGTTCAAATATTTAACTAAACACCACTTAAAATAATACTTTTACTTTAATAACATTTCTAATATAATTTTAAATAAAAAAACCGTAAATTACATAAAATATCCATTATCCAGAAAGTGTGAGAAGAATCAGAATTCTGGGCTTTCATGGAGTTGATTAAGTAAAAATTGAAAAAAAGCAAAATCGTAAGTTTTGTAATTAATAACAGAAGCATTGCAAAGCTTTTATGAAAGGTTCATTTGCGATGAAGTTTTTCATTAATTGATAAAAAAAATTATTATCGCAAAAACGCATCCTTCACAAAAGAAGGGGGGAATAATCACGTGACACATGGCGCCGGATCAGTCTCAGATTGGGAAGAAGGAAAGTCTAGACACTTGTACTTTTTAGAAAATGCAAAAACAATAAAAATACGCGCGAAAAAGTAGGAACATTTTTAAAAAATAAGGGAAAATTTGAAAAAGTAGGACATGGTAAAAATTATTAGGAAAGTAGGAAGAAATATGAGAAAGTAGGAAAAGTAGGAAGCGTACGAACCCTGAACTATTCGGCCCTATTTGTAATACAAATACAAATACAAAAGTGACGACCAGCAACAGACTCAGGGCCCAGCTAGGCTGGTCCTAGTCAATTTAGCAGTCCCCAATGAACATCAAGAGATTTCTTAAACGTTTTTACCCCGCTGCAATTAACAGTCGCTTCTGGTAAACTATTCCAATTGCCTATAACCCTATTGAAGTAGTAATTTTTCCTAATTTCAAGATTAACCTGAGATTTGAAAAGCTTAAAACAATGACCTCTGGTTCTACTATCAGCACATAGCTGCAGTCCATCAACATTGCCCATTTTAATGAATTTAAACCCAACTGAATCCAGGCCCGGACTGGCCAGGTCGGCTGGTCGGTGATCGCCGAGGGCCCCCATACTAAGGGGCCCCCAAACGGTGAGGAAAAAAAAATTCGATTAGAATTTTTTTTTTACAGATCTTTAATTTTTTTTTATAACTATTTGCATCAGCTACATTATACTTTTTCCCAGGATGCTTCACATCGCAATCTTACAAAAGTTTTAAGACTTTTACACGTAACAGTGGTCGAGGGTCCAATTGGACTTGCTTTTTAAGAACGTGTAAAGTAAAAACTAGTTAAATGGGGGTACTTCAACAAGAAATATTATTTCTTGCTCGTCTCGCAACTGCTAACGTGAAATGATTTTATAACGGCCTACAAGCCAATTTCAAGAAGCGGGTTCAAAGATCAGTGGATGGAATTGACAGCCGTCAAGGGCCCCGAATTGAAGAGGGGCCCCTTCATTATTTCAAGTTTTCTCTCCCCCCATACTGTAGACCACAAGGATTCAGGTAGGGCCGCGAAATGTATGATGTTTCATGCAAATTGTACAGAATAGGAATTGGATGAAAACATGAGCAAATCAAATGCTGGGCACTCACAGTAATGTTTTTAAAAATATTTTAAGGGGCCGATATTTATTTTGCCTTTGTCGGACCGACAAAGCCCCTCTATTTAAAACTTGTTCATTTTGCGTGATGTCTTCTTTGCCCGAAGGCTCGAAGGTCATTGAAAATGAGATTCGTCAACTAATTACGCGTATTATGTAAGTAGGGGACAAATTGACAAAATCGAATCAACATACGTTTCCGACGAGGAAAGGGGTGGGGAGGGCATTCTACTGCACGAATCAGAATATTTTTCTGCTAACGTTGCAATTAACAGAGACAACCGGACGGTGGTAGTTTTAAAAAGGCCTTTGATTTCAGTGGGCTCTTGGATGACTTCTACACAGATACGTAGTGCTTTTTATTCGAACACTGCAGTAAGAACTGGTAATCAGAATCCTGCAGTAATCAGAAGTCATACAATTTACTGTGGAACTTTTCATTCGCATTTTATTCATTTATATCATTTTTTTACCGAGTGTAGTCGCCTATTAGTCGCGAAATTTGGAACAAAGAAGGAAGTAAGGGTGAACTTACATTCGATGCAAAACATTGAAAAATCGTGACTTTTCCTGATTTTATTTTAACTTCTTTAATTATACAAAAAAAAAAAAAAAAAAAAAGAATTCCGTGAAATTCTTAAAGCTAATTCTTAGCTAAGATAATAATGTGTTAAAAATTATTTTTCTTAAAAATTGCTTAAAAAACAAATGTGCATACTTTGTTATACTTTGCAATACACGGTATGTATGTATGAATAGATGGTCATGTACAGGACAAGTTCTACCACAAGTCGACTAAGGTACCGTAAGAAAGTAATTTTCCAAGGATGCTAGGACTCGAAAAAGTTTAGGGCCCTTTCGGTTAATAGAAGAATTGGCGTTTCCTGAGCGTCTTATAAAATATGGGCTGTATGAGAGCAAGGAACCAACAGAAAATATACTGCCTATGATACACTATAAGTATTTACAAAAAAAAAAAAAAAATAAGAGCGACGACGGTGGAGCAAACATTGCAAACAAGAAAATTCTTTCAGCAATTGTTGATGAAGAGTTTTTGAGAAGTGAAGGAGATGAAAACGAAGCAAAATTAGTTAATGTTATAAACTGTTTTTAAAGATGTATCTGTTAGAAATTTTGATCGCAAATCAAAATTTACAGCAAAGAATTCTATCAGTCAACGGTTCAACTTTGAAAGCCTATTGCTGTTTTGCTTGATTTGTTCCAATTACTCGTTCGCTTGGACTTTGTAGAAACGCTGCTCCAGCAAGTAAAAATATAAAGAGTGATATACAAGTTTGTGATTTAAATGAAATAATGAATGCTAGCTGATCTCCCGCAGAACATCTGCGGATCGGAAATTAACCATTTTGAAATCGTTAAAAACGCCTTATAATTCGAAAGGCTAAAAAAAAGATCGCAAGATATAAAGATGCGCGATGTAAACAAACTAAGGTGTTGCCACTCCAAAGAATCAGAAATTAAAAATTTAGTTATGAATGGAAATACTTCTTAAGAAAAAGAAATAAATTTGTCCGTTGGTTACCATGATAATTATAATAAATGTAAATATGACGTTACTTTTCTATGCTAATCATTAAACAAATTTTTAAATATCGTTTTGCCAGAGTTTTGTTTTTGCATGACGTCAATATCGTATAGTGCCGCAAAATTTATTTCGTAACTGGTCCACGTTAACTGAAATATATATATAGATTTTATTATTATTTTGTAAGTGCAAAATAATAAATATTTTTTAAACTTTGAATTGGAGGAAATCTATGTTTGATAATATTTTTAAGATAATGTATACGTTTTTAAAAATGATTCTTAAGAAACATAATCTTGAATTTCATTTAGCTTGCAAATCATTCAGTAGGACGGTTTTTTCGGTTCGTAATATAATGAAAATATATTTAAACGATTCCATATAGTACTGAAACATAAGTCAACCTTAACATTGTTGATTTAATAAATAGAGGATTATCATCTAGTAAGTAATTTGGGTTTACTTGATGACTGTTTCGTTTCTCGAAGTATTTTATAGTTTAATACTACTATAATTTCTCTAGTTTCTACGTAATTGAGATGTAATAAAAATAGCATGAAATTTCGTTTTCCTAAACAGTCATGCAAAACTTTTAAACTGTTTTTTTTTTTTTTTTGGTTTTTAATATAAAAATGTAGCTTTTGTGTAACTACTTTAAAAGATCCAAAAAGGATCAAAATACGGTTTCCAGAAGCATAATTAAAAAAAAAAATTCCGGGTAAGACCCGCGGACCCCCCCCCCCCCCCCCGCTAGGGAGCCCCTTTTCAGTACCTGGCCCAGGGAGCCAGTTCGGGTCTGACTGAATCATGTCCCCTCTAAATCTCCTTTGCTCAAGACTATACATATTGAGCTTTTTAAGCCTAACCTCATAATCTAAGTCTGAAAGACCACTTGCCAATCTAGTAGCCCTCCTTTGAACCCTTTCCAATAAAGTAATATCCTTTTTTAGGTACGGAGACCAAAACTAAACAGCATATTCCAAATGTGGTCTTACCAAACTTCTGTATAGGGGCAATACAACTTCCTTAGACCTGTTCGAAATAGCCTTATTGATAAACCCAAGCATGCTGTTAGCTTTGTTACTTACTATGCTACACCGCTGGCTGGACTTGAAGCCAAAAGCGCGTTCCTTCAAATATCTCGAAAACTCATTTTGTGCAGATACTGCCGTAGACCTGCCCAAGGGCGTAGCCAGGATTCCCTTTAGGGGGGGGAGGGGCAACGTTACCGAACTGACTTATAACTAGCATCAGGCTTAAAAATATTCATGAAACTATATTCCAAAAAAAACAGAAAGAAAAAAATACTAATAAAAATAGTTTGTGTGAAACTGTATTTAATACAAAAATGAAAAAAAATATAAAAACTAAAAGACCAGTTTTATATTATAATTATACTTACCCAAAACACTTTTTAGATATAAAATAAACGATGCTGAATATTTCTAAACACATTCATTATTGCGTGTTGAAACAGTTTTGATACAACAAATATCTAATAATTAACAAGGGCAGCACAAATTTCTCTGTAAGTTTCTTTTTAAAGTAAAACTGACAGAGAAAGTACTTACGATTGATGATATAACTGTACAGCTGGTCTAGTTTGGTTCGTTTTAAAGTTTACAGAAAAGAGAAAATAGACAAAAGTCAAAAATTGTGAAATTATTAAATGTCTGAAATTTTCTGAAATAATTAAGAAAAGAATGAAAGTTAAATGCCAATTTTTCATTAATAAACTAAAATTTCAAACGATATTCAAGGATAAACATGAAAGATATAAAGATTTTACCTTCACAAATATTGCAGAAAAGTTTCTTTCCCGGAAGACAAACCTTAAGCATGAAACTACGACTAATTTAAACTACTTCACAATTAAAATTTGAAATTACCAAGATTTGTGCATTTTATTTCATTAAAGCTTTTTACATTAGAAATATTTTCCTAGGGTTTTCTGAAAATCTTCGCAGAACTTCATCCTCTAAGTCTTTTTTTTTTCATCAAACACTTTTTTGTCAACACTCATTAAACAAAGTCCGTTGAGACGATTTGATGGTCGACCTGAGCCAAGTCTTTACTCTCCTCAAAGTACTAAACGACCGTTCAACGGTGCATGTGATGCATGGCAGAGCAAGACTGATGATCAGAGCCCTTTTGGTTGCTGGATAGAATGGTTCAGCTTCTTTCAGCAGATCACTTAATCTCAACTTTTCCAAATCTTGTTTCTTGAGGTGTTTCTCCTCCCATGTGGAGTACCACATCTCTGCTTCGGAATCGAACGTCTTTAAGTGATAAAAGCACGAGAATTGTCTTGCTTTTGTCTTAAACTCCTTAATTTCCATTTGGAGCATGTTGCATGGGTGTAGAGGCAAAAGCGAAAAAGCTGGTGCATGTATTTCAGAAAATAGAATGCTCTAGCGAAGATATTAACGAATCCAAATATGGAATAACCATAGATCGTTTCCAATACTCTAAGTTACTCGATGCTGGAGTATTGGAACGATGCTGCTGTCTTGCAACGCATCTCGGTGCAGACAATTCCACTTCGATTTCGGAGGCAATATTCGGAGGCTAGCTTCTTCCATAAGTTTCTCCGCAACATCTTCTGCATCTTTGCGGTGTTTATTTATTATTTTAGTTATTCACTGCACGTGTTCGGAACACTTCAGCAGGTCCAGACTTTCAGACTGCGAAGCATTAACCACTGGTTCCAACAAAGCTGAATATTTTGCAATGAGCAAAACAGCAATAAGGACCTGAGGTTTCGAGGCAGCAGAATGTAGCTGCAAGGCATGCTTTCTTGTACTGCTATTACCTTCTTTAGATAACAGCTCCAGCCCTTCAACTATTTTTTTTAAGTTTTCTGAGAACATACTGATACTTTTATATTTTTCCGACTATCTCGTTTCACACAGGAGTGGAATTTTCGGGGCATACTTTCTCCGCACAATCGATTCTTTAAAAAACTTTATAATGTCCTTTATTGTACCGATCGTATTTCGCATTTCTGCAACATTGTTCAAGTCCTTTCCCACGAGATTCAGTTTACGAGCAGCACAATGAAATAACGTGGCTTTCTCATACTTCTTTTTGAGTATAGCTTGCACGCCACCATCCTTTTCAGCCATAGTAGAACATCCGTCATAACCTTGACCTACACATTTCCCTGGATCTAATCCTTCTTTTTCAAGGAACTTATCTATCACTGTAGCTATTGTGACAGCGTCAAAGGCAGGGAGTTCGACAAAACCTACAAATTCCTCACGGACTTGCATTTTTTGCTCATCAAAAAAACGTAATCCAATTGATAATTGTTCCTTTCCTGATATGTCAGCTGTTTCATCTGCTAGCACGCTATAAGCTATGGACTTCTTTGCATCTTTCATTATGGTATCTTTTATAACTGCCCCACATATATCAATTATTTCGTTTTGCATTTGAGGAGACATGTATGTTGCATTTTTTTTAAGAACAGTTTCAGAAAAGTGGCTTTGCAATTCTTTATCTCCAGCATCTATCCTAAAACTAATTAGATCCTGAAATACTCCACCTTGCTGCTCTTTTCCGTGCAGTGGTAAGTCATGCGTTCCGCAAAATAAGATAGTCGAGATTATCGACCGCAACACCTTTTTCTTCTCTTCCACTAACTTAGCATAACTAGATACCATTTGGACGTCTACTGGCACTTCTTCAGTGAATGCTTTGTCTGCTTTGTGCCATTGGTTAACAGCTTGATTTTTGCTGTATTTGTGTAAGTTTTTGTACCGAGTAAAAGGTTTTACTATAAACGAGCATAGAACACCTTTCACTGAACTGGCTGCCGGTGGAAATAGCACACAGAATTTACAAAGTCCACCTTTTAAAGATTTAGAATACATTAGCCACGACGAGTATGTCTTGAGCCATGCAACATTAAATTTTCTTGCTGCGGCACACACATCTTTTGTAAAGTCATAATTGTCAGGGGGAGTCCAACAGTTCATCAGCAATTCCTTTCTCCTTGCGTCTGATAACTGAGAAGATTTTCCAATCCACTGCCCTAAATCATTTTCACAACAATCTTATATATTTTGTTGTGCCGATTCGGTACGTTTTAAAGACGAAGGTCCTGGCTCAATAAGGCAAGGTTTTCTCCAGTGATTTTAGCTTTTTTATTTTTACTCTCAGCTTCATTGCTGTCTGATTGTTCCCGTTTGTGGTTCCCTAAACCATATTAAATAAATTACAATAAGATTTCTTATCCAATGCAATAAAATATCAAATGCAATATATCCAATGCAATAATATGTAACAACTTTGTGAATGTCACTAATACGTTAGAAAGTAAAAAACATATTTACACAAAGCATATTTAAAATAATTCTTCGGGAAGTACTTTTGATAGCGAAAGCTATTGTCCATTCAGTGGATCAGTTAAAAAAAAAAAAGACGATGTTTTTGAAGAAATTTACACGCATAAGTACTCGTGTATCTCTTATTTTAAGAAAATCTACTGTTTCAATAATAAATAGCAACTGTCATGGTCAAATTAGGAAAAATGGATTCATTATTCTTCTTATTATTTACTGATTAAACTTTCATTCAATTAAGGCAATCAACTTTTAATGATCTTATCTCTAATTTATCGTGTCATTAAAAAGAGAAATGAACCCGTCTTGGTCCTTGAGTAATATGATATGAGTGTAATTTCTGTAACATGTTGGGATTATACACTCATCACGCCAAAAGGAAGTAAAACTTCAAAATGTTGGGATATTCAAATTTCAGCCGTTTTAAATATCACCTATACACCATAAGGCATAAACGTGAATTACTCTGCGAAATAAGGGGTACATCAGCTACTTTGCTTAAGTAAAAAATCAGCTAGTTTATAAAGTGTTAAAATATTTGATTTAGGAAAAAAAAAATTCCCCACGCCGAATAAAATAAAAAATATACCGGAATTAATTAAATTGAGTGTTTATTACTTAAAATGATAATACAGATTCAGCAATTTTTATAAAATTCGATGCTGGAATGTTTTTGAGCAAAATGAATGCAACTAAAAGCGAGTATATTTTGAATTCCCTTCGATTTTCTATTTTCGACCTTAAGAATAATTGTCACAAAAATATATATATATAAACTCATGTTTGTGAAAATTGCAATATCATGAAGGAATCGTCATAATTGAATGAAATTTAATACACAGTTGAGTGGTAGTGGTACAAATAAATGACTAAATTTTCAAAGCAAACAAACAATAACAAGAGATCGGAATCAGTAGTTTGTGTAGCCACCACGCGCCGCAATAAGTGCTGCTACACGACGTGGCATGGAGTCAAGCAAATTTTGAATGTCTGATTGAGGAAGAGCATTCCATATTGTTTGTCGTCAGAAAACATGACATGCTGCCAATCAGCACGCCAATCTCTATGCTGATTGGCCCATTGTAGCCGCAGGCGGCGATGGTTTAGCGTGAGGGGGATCCTATATAAAGGAGTCCTTGTGCGCAGTCTACGCTGCAGCAGACGTCTACGAATTGATGAAGCACACAATGAAACACCTGTAGCTATTGACCACTGTGCTGCCAATTGTCTAGAGGAAGCTGTCCGGTCTGTCCGCGCCATGCGGACCAGGTGTCTATCATCGCGAGTTGACGTCACATTTCGGGGTCCACTCCCCGATTTCCGGGTTGTTCGACCCTCGTCCGTCCACTGCTTCCAAACACGCATCACTGTGCTGCTGTTACGCGGCACACGAGCGGCTACTGCACGATACGACAATCCAGCTTCACGAAGGCCGATGATTCTCCCCCGTTCAAACTCTGTAAGTTGTTCACATCTCTCTTTCGTCGAAGAGGCATAAGTAAAGATTGAGCTAACGTTTACCACTAACAGATAACCACCGATAATCATACACACCTCGCTACAGCCGTCTATTTATTCGGATCCATCCGCCGTTCAGAGGGCGCTGCTCAGCATACGCATGCGCTACGGATTTGAAATTCTAATCATTTGCAAATCATGCGCTACTTTGCATTTCCTCAAAATTTCAGCTCACTCGCGTAAGTCCTTCATGGTGTTGCAATTTTCACAAACATGAGTTTATATATACATATATATATATATATATAAACGATGAAGAATAATTGCAATCATTTCAACAATAATTAGAACGCGAAAAACAGCTATTCAAAGGCAAGTCTCAACTTGATTTTGTATCATTTGGTTTTTATTTTATTTATTTTAGTTTTTTACCCGACTTCACAAAGGATGGAGGTTATACATTCATACTGTGTGTATATCGTTTTTTTTTTTTTTTGTTTGTTTGTTTGTCCACTCGATAGAGGGTCGTCTAACTCAAATATCGTTCAACAATTTGATTACATTCGTTTTTTAGAAAAAAGGTTATGGGTGAAATAAAAGTATTTTTTTTTTCTTTTAATTGGAAAGACTTTGTTTAACTCTTCTTTGTTGGTAAAATAGTTAATAGACATGAAAGTATTAAAAAAACCTATTTTCGAAGATGGGTACTTTTTTTTCTTTGTATATTTTAGGCCGAACTTTCCAATCATTTGTGGCAAATGAAGGAATTATTTAGCACACTTGAAATGTGTTATGTGAATTTAGATACACCAATAGCACTTATCCTCGCTACCCATCATCGAAAATGGAAAATTTCCTTTTACACATTTTGTTTAAAAAGGTACTTGCCGGAAATTTTAACATATTTGTGGGAAATGAAGAAATTGTTTAGAAACCTCAAACTACCAATTTTTGTGCGCATTTTGTGTCACCAATGGCACCTTTTCCAGAGTATGCATTACCAAAAATCTAAAAGAAATATTTTTCAGTCCATTCTCTATACGTTACGATTCACATTGCAATTAGAATACAATTTACACAATATTGCTCTGTACCAAATCGAAGGTGATTAAACACAACTTTGTGAAGTGTAAAATTTCAGCAGAATGGTACAATTTGCATGGCTTCATCGATTCAAAAAAAAAAATTAAATATTTGAAAGCTCTTACCAGAAAAAAACTTTCGAATGTCCACTTTTTTACTTTTTTTTTTTTTTTTGCAGTAGTTAAACCTAGTTAAACGTCCAGCTCTGAGCATCAGCAATCTCTCAACTATGTTTTCACTCCTGCAGATGACTAGACAAATAACATTAAAACAGAATGCTCTAAACAACAACAAATAGTCACTACAAATGAGAAAAGGAAAAGCTAGTAGAATGAACAATTTTCGTCCTATAGCTTTAAGCAATTGTGATGTCATGGCAAGGTAAAAGCCTCCCAACAACGTCGTCACAAACAATGGTCATCGGAAAATGACCCCTCCAATGCTCGAATTTAACGCTCGCAACAAGGCAATCTGCAAACAAAGATACAAAAAAAGAGAAAAGGTTTGCTACTTTTTATGAGCCTAGTCAGCATTTCGTCTAGCTTTTAGCGAGGGAGATATGAAGATGCCACACACATGGATGAGCCACCATCCTTTGATGAGAATCTTTATCTCCTTTCAATCTGGAACTGCGCTGAAGGACGATTTTATGACAACTTTGTCAATGTCAATTGTTATTGAATGCTCTAATACAGGAGATCGTTTGCTTCCTCGATGGTTTGCTTATGTTTTCTTTCGGTAACAAGATAACGCAGCGGTCATTTGAAATGAGTAGAATTCAGAAGAGAACCCGTTTTTGAACCATTTCGATTCGTAGAAACCGTAAACGAAGCTTGCAGGATTCGAACCCGGGTGTACGGTATACCAACCTTGCACTCTAGCCATTCGGCCACTGTCATCACGTAAAGCGGACGTTTATTTATCAATAATTCTTTTCCAACAGGCAAACTGCCTTAACCCATATTTTACCATCGTCCTATATACAGGACAGCTCAGATAATTGTATTTTCATAAGCATTACCACCTTTTTTTATATCTACTTCATTATTAAAATAAACTGTACGTTTGATAAATGCTATGTACAAAAAATTTTTATTCAATTTTAATAATTTTAGTTTTTTTTTTATTTTTGTAGTTGGTGATTTTTAGCTGTTTTATTTTGCGTAATTAGGTTCTTTATTAAAATAATTGTGTGGGAAATATATCAAAACTCACTTTAAGTTTAGTCATTATTATTCTTATACATTATTGCCGAGTGAAATCCGCTGAGAAAAAACGATATTTAAACCAGTTTTATGAAAGGTTTACTTGCCGTCCTGTAAATAGGACGATGGTACAATCCCCTACTAAGCGCGTCTTTGCGGATTTCAACGTTCGGACAATCGAGCATAGCACCCTGCTGCTTTCTCTCTTTTAATACTCAAAAATAGGAAGTTTTCTTGGAGCAAGGGATGTAGGAATTGGTTTCTGGGGGTTGCAAGGGAAATTTTTTGTTTAATTTGCCTTGAGTATTTGACCGAGTGGTGACACTATATTTGGGAGAGTGTAAAAGTAATTGCAGTTGAAAGTGTGAGAGTTGATTCGCATTCGAATAAGAAAAAATGAGTACCATAGGCAAATTACTTCAAAAATTCTTGACGACTGAGGAAGCCTTAGATTATTTAATGTAATTAGAGGATGAAGCTGAAAACAGTGACACCGAAATGATAATAGTGCCACCTGATCCAGATATAGTTACTGATGATGAAGAAATTGATGATAACGGCCCTAATATCTCACATAATCACGCTATTTTTGATTAAAAATTTGGGGAAGAAACAGCTGGAACAATAGAAATTTTAAATGAAATAAACCAAGATGAAGAAATAAGTATATCCTGGCAAAATGGACTAATTGTGCACCAAAGTTTTCATCGGCTCCCGAATTATTTTCGAATAATTTTGCAATTTTTGGGCATAATTTTTTTATAGCGGCTATCACATTCTTCCAAGAGAAAAATGTACTGGAAAAGTGCTCCTGATACAGGTACAACTCTTGTTATTCAAGCCATGTCAAGAATGCGATTTTTTTTATACCAAGAGGTATTTGCGTTTCAATGACAATGCGATTGTAAATTTAGATCGATATTATAAAGTTCGTAAAATTTATAATTTGTTGAATGAGGCTTTTCAACAGTTTGGTGGGTTTTCTGAGCAATTAAGCATTGATGAAAGAATGGTCCGTTATTTCGGAAAACATGGATGCAAAATGTGCAAGCGAGAGAAACCCGTGAAATTTGGTTATAAGATTTGGATTCTCTCCTTTTGATAGATAACCTTTTCATATTATACCATATCAAAGAGCACAGAAGCCCAATTCTGATCTTGATTCTAATAGTCATAGCAAAGCTAAAAAGATGAAAAGGAAAAAGAAGTCTTTATCCCAAACAGTTAGAGAAGATTTGCTGTCTATTGTTGAAGCGCCAGCAAAACACAAAACATATATGGATAACTTTTTTACATCGTATGATCTTTTTGTTCATCTCAAAAACAAGCGATTATTTGCCACGGGAACAGTAAGGGAAACCAGAATGGGAAAGTGTCCCTTAAAATCATCCAAAACTTTGGGGAAAATGTTTTGTGGAACATCTGATAGAAATTTTGATATGAATAATGAGATCGCAGCTGTTCGCTGGAATGATAACAGGGTGGTGTCTCTCATCAACAAGTTTGAACACACGAGGTGTTTCAAAAAAGTAGAGAGAAGAATGAAGGGTGGTAAACAAAAAGTAGACATCCCACCTTGTGTCGTGTCATACAACAACTATAAGAATGGTCTTGACCTTTTCAACAATCATATGGAAACCTACTATTCTTCGATACAAGGAAAAAAGTGGTATTGGCCCCTATTTATATTGGCCTGTCTTCGAAACCGCACAAGTTGTTGCTTGGAAGATATCAAAGCTCTTTGCTTCCGAACACGCATTTGAATTTCTGGAATTCCGCAGAAATGTTACTATTGCTTATCTGGGTTTGTGCATTCCTCGAAACATTGCAGGAAGACGACTGGGCGTTCAGCATAGAAGCGCAACCTTTTTGAAATTGCAGAATGACCATATTTTAGTAAAAAAACCCGAAGGGGAAGCAAAGCAGATGTCAGTTCAAAAACTGTACCAGAAAACTCGTAACTGTTTGCAAAAAATGCAATTTAGGACTTTGCATAGAATGTTTTCTTCTATTTCATGGATACCAGGATGCTTGACTGGAAAGCCAAAATGACAGTAGTGGATTGTACCATCGTCCTATATATAGGACAGCTTGTAACAGTGAAACAAATAACATTTTGGCAAGTTTTTAAATTTTATAATCATTCTTGGGTCCTCATTAGTCTGTGACGACAATTTCTTGGAAAAATATTAGTTATTTTTCAATGTGGTAAAATATGGGTTAAAATTGAGATTTCAGTTTTTGATTGGATCCAAAGTCATATTTAGTCTAAATTTACTGTATATTGACGAAAATAATTTTATTTGCTGCAAAAATTAAAATGCAAACAAGCTTCAGCAGCTCAAATTATGGGTTCGCTCATTCGCAAACAGTTTGGGAATCCGATGTCTCCAATTTTGGATTTACGTGTGTATGTGTTTCTATTTAGTAACCACTGATACTGATAAATCCGTATTCCTACTTTAAAACAACGTACGACCGGTAAGGTTT
This sequence comes from Octonoba sinensis, assembly GCA_038502835.1. Lineage (NCBI taxonomy): Eukaryota > Metazoa > Arthropoda > Arachnida > Araneae > Uloboridae > Octonoba > Octonoba sinensis. The sequence goes on along the minus strand of CM076598.1, from coordinate 4,220,229 downwards.
CGCAACCAAGATGGACGGCCGATTCTTGTTGAGCGCTTGAAAATTACGGTTAGTTAAACGTTCTTTAGGATAAACAGAGAATAAATGATTGTTCTTTTTAATGGTTATTCAACTGTTGTAATTAAATATGGTGAAATAACAATCAAATAAATGGTTATTTTACTATTTTCTTACGGAAACTTTTAACAGTGTAATGGATAAGAAAACCCTAAAATTTGCTAGCACAATTGTTTTCCATGTTGCTCAATTACTTCATAACAAGAAATGAAAATATTAATGCAAAACATCTAAGTTTAAATAAAAACTAAAATACAAGAAAATGAATACATGTTTCTTAATTGTTATTTGTTCTTTTTGTAATATTAATAGGGCAGTAAACATATGCAGTCGCAAAAAATATCTTTTAAAAATTACATTCCCGAAAGTTTGAAAAGTTGTGGAATGGCATGAAAAATGTACGAAAAAATATTGAATCAATTATTAAATATCTTTCGGTTGAAAATTCGAAAAAGTTGAAGACATTTACAGAAATATTAAAATTTACATATTTTCAATTTTCTCAATGCAAAAAAATTGCAATAAAGTATGATAAATGTGAGTACAAAATTTACAATTATTGAATAAATATCTTCTGGTTAAATCTGGTGGGTCTGTATATGAGAAATTAGTCGAAAATACCGCAAAATTTTATATTTTAGTAAATTTTCATACTTCCGACGTGTTCTTCAAGTTAGCAAGGAAAAAGTGGGAGATGATAGGAGAAACATACGGTCAAAATTTCAAATGAATATCTCTCAATACCACTTAAGGATTCAAATTTTCTAGCTCAAGCAACAATAAAATAAGTGCATTTCATATTTTGTAGATATGATTCTTATGCCACTCCACAGCTTTTATGCATTACCGAAAAAAAAAATATTAAAAAATATCCTTTTTACACTCCGTCCTGATACGCATGGAAATTATTTCATTTTTTTTCTTTTACGTTAGAAACAGGGGTGCCCACAGGGGGTAGCATGGCGCAACTTGCGCCAGCAGGAAAATTTGGGGGGGGGGGATTTTGACGTTTTTGGGGGGGGAATAATAAAAGTAGTGAAATATTCTAAATAGTTATTTGTATGTTTAAAGAGGAAGTTCATTGTAAAATAAATTATATTCGTCCTTTTCATCAGGGTTGGCAAATGCTATAGACCGAAAACAGGCTTTTCTTTTCTTATCTTAAGATTCTATGGAATTGATGGGGAAGAAGTTATTGAAGAAATAAATGTGATCAGTCAGCTTTATAAAATAAGTTACACTACCATTGACTTATCCGACGTGATGAGCTCGCCCGACGAAGATACAAGCAATAAAAATGAAGAAGACGACTCCCCTGACCATGACTGCGACGACATCCCAGACAAAATGTCAAAGGAAAGATTTCTTGATCAGTGGATTAAGAAGGGGTTTATTAGACCATACAGGTGTGTAATAAACATGTCTTCAGGCTTTCCAAATTTAGCAATGCTATACCAAATTATCCTTTCGTTGCCAGTAACAAGCTATTCTGCTGAAAGAACAATGAGCAGATTAAAAATTGTTAAGAACAGGCTGTGAAGCAGCATGCGAGATGTTTGGTTGTCCAACATGCTCGTTTTAACGCCCGAAAAAGACATTCTGAAGGCAATCTCTAATGTTGATATAATAGAAAAATTTGCTTCAACAAGCGTGCAAAGAACAAAATTACTTCTCTTTAAAGCACATCAAGATCTTAAGAATTAATGTATAATAATCTATAAAAGACACCACTTGTCAAATATTACTTTTTCTGAGTTTTCATTTGTAGTTTTTGTTCAACTGACATGTTTGATGGTATTTAACTTTTCAATTGCTAAGCTTTAGTTGTGTACCGGTACCTAAAGCTTAATGTATTATGATATTGCCTAACTATAAATATAGTATATAGATATTATATACATAAATTAATTTTTTTCTTTTTAGTAGCAAATATTAATTTGAATATTAGTATGTATGCTTAGTAGTTGCAACGACGCAATTGGTTGGCCGATGTCTTCAAGGTAGTAGAGTTATAATCGAGTTACCTCATGCATTTCTTATGTCTCTCAGAAATATTGTTGAAAGTTATAAAAATAATTACTTAACTTAGAACCATTCGCAATTCTTTTACATAAATTTGTAAGTAAAATCTTTTAAAAAGAAAATAATAGAAATTGAACTGTTAATAAAACCCCCAATTTTCACCACAATTCCCTCCATCCCTCATATTCAATAGAATTCCGAAAGTATGAAGGGTGTCGTTAAAAAACCACGTAAACTGTTCTTTTTTTGCCATTTTCAACCCCCAAATTTGGAAAAATTTCCCATAAACGTAGTTAACGTGAGGCTAGCCTGTACCCTCCTCCCCCTTAAAGTGCGTCACGTGGTTTTTGAACGGCCCCAATGGTATGGTAATTTTTTTTTTTGGGGGGGGGGGGGAAATGCGCCATAACCTTTGGGAGGGATGGGCACCCCTGGTTAGAAATAAAATTCCTCCATTGCAATATTATTTTCGGGTACCCCCTTTCCATACCACGCGAACCCCTGGTTAGGAAATCCGTTGTCCTAAATTTTGGGACATTTTGGACAGAAATAAAAAGAATTTTTCATAATATATTTCTTGTACGAATTTTTTAATAGCAAATATCTGTAATCTTGGTTTTATTTTCGGGCAAAAAACAATAAAAACCCTTAGATATCATAACACTGCTTAGAATGAAATTGTCTTTGTTATCAGAACACTGTCCTAAATCGTCATTCTAGCCAAATAAATTCACCTTGAAAAGCGAATAACGAACAAGTTAAAGCAAAAACCTTAAATGACTATGAGAAAGAAAAAAAACGAGGGCACACGTAACCGAAACTCACATAAGATTAAAACTATTATTTTTCTACCTTATATCAAGTTGCATTAAGTAATGCAAATGATACCAGCCAAATTACTCTACTAAATTAATTTCAGTCCGCATTTAAATAATTGCATAAAATTAATTATGCGATCTCATTTATTTGAGATAAAAATTCCTAAAAAGAAATTCGCCGTAGGACATGGGAAAGTCTCCTTTGCAGGTAGCGAAACAATTAATTGCTAAAGCTCAGATTTTAATTGTACAGCTAAAAATAAAAGAAAAATAAATAAAACTTTGTAGAATACTTACGAAATGTACCGAGCACTTCACAAAGGATTACTAAAACATTTTAAAAAGTCAATTTCTATATTAAAATAACAATAAAAACAATAATTAATAAATTAAAAACTAAACAACACAAAAAAATGTCTTGCATTTTAAATTTTTCAAAGGAATTCCAAAAATATTGAGAAGTTCTACTAGAACTAATCGACCCTACTTTATCGTACACCAACATCGATTTTTAGCATTACTTATCATTAGACTATGATTCCAGATTATTACAAATAATCTTTTCTATTGGCTAAAGCATCTTTTTTTTTTTTTTTTGAAGTAATATGTATCTATCTTATGTAAAAATAAAATTTTTATTTAGCGTAAAAACAAAGTCATATTCGTTCTATCGATAGTTAGGTGTCGAATTTTACTGAATTTTAGCTGTCACGTTTTTCAATGCGAAAACTTATATTCACACAGTGTATCAGTGCGTAAATGCAATGTTAATCATTGAGTTTTAAAATGAATAGATAAAAGACAAAGAAAGTAAGAAAAAGTTTTTAAATGTGAAAGCAGAAGTACAGTAAATGCAACCGTTTTTTCTATAAGAAACAAGTTTGACTTTTCGATCGCTGCGGCAAACAAAACAAAAAGGCAATATAATATTATTAAAAATTAAATACGAAAATATATTAGGTCTCAAGAATCAATTTTAACAAAATTTGCAGCTATTTTCTTCTGTGCTGTAAACAATACACTAAATTTTTACAATTTTTAAGTAAGGAGATGATATTTATTTATTAACCTTATTATTATTACTATTATGCATATTTTACTTTTAACATTTTTCTACTTCTTAGAAGGAAAACAATCACACAGTGTCTGCAAATTTTTTCCGATTTTTCAGTAGGAAATACATAATACGGAACCTAGTGTGGCATTTCATTCTGAATGTGTCAATTATTCATTATTTTATAAATTATGCAACCACATTTTGACATAACTTTGAGCATCTAGCCTTTAGCAAAGGAGAGTTAGAGGGGACATAATTCAGTTGTTTAAATTCATTAAAATGGGAAATGTTGATGGACTACAGCTATGTGCTGAAAGTAGAACCAGGGGTCATGGTTTTAAGCTTTTCAAGTCTCAGGCTAATCTTGAAATTAGGAAAAATTACTACTTCAATAGGGTTGTAGGCTGTTGGAACAATTTACCGGAAGCGACTGTTAATTGCAGTGGGGTAAAAACTTTTAAGAAAGCTCTTGATGTTCATTGGGGACTGCTAAATTCACAAGGACCAGCCTTGCTGGGCCTTGAGCCTGTTGCTGGTCGTCACATTTGTATTTGTATCTACTCCTTTTATGATATCAAAAATTGAGTTTAGGCAACTTATAATTAAATAATTCTTTTGCTTTTCATTGTTGGTTGAACTTACACACGTTAATTTTTCTATTACTCTGAATGGAATGCGACCCTAGTTCTTTGGCTCTACATGTATTTGTTTATGTAATTGTAAAATGTGCTAATAAGAAAGACAATTTCATACTAAACAGCGGTATGATATCAAAGGGTTTTCCTTATTTGTTGTTTGAAAATAAAACCAATATTAGAGACATTTGTTAGTAAAAAAATCATACAGGAAATCTATTATGAAAAATACTTTTTATGCCTGTCCAAAATGTCACAAGAAGGTTCAGCAACAGAATGTGTAGGTTTAAGCCTTTCCTAGCAGAATTCATTTGCTGCCCAATTTGTTCCTAGTTACCACTGAAACAATAAATATTGGTATCATAAGTTACTTATTTACATACTCAAAAGTAAAATATGCATACATGAAAACCCTATTGATATGCACGATATAAGAACAATATTTAAGTATTGAAATTTACGAGGAAAACACGAAAGGGAAAAATATTTTGCATTTAAAACTTTAAAAAAAAGTAGATCTGAGGACTTTTACAATGTAAGAAAAGGAAGCTACCCCTAATCTGAGGCCTGTCAAGAGCCTTTAAGATTATTCAACTTTACATGGAGTGCTTGCATGATAGCTAATGGTTAAAAGTTTGGATGGCCTTCTGTAGTAACTCTTTGTTAATGTAGAACTTGTCATTAAATTGCTTAATGTAACACTAAGGTGTTTCTGTTTCAGTTCTTGTCACGCTCGTTTCGCTTCATCCTTTTGTCATAAAAACGGTCCTTCTTATTCTACAATGATATATAATTCCCAGTTATTTTCATGCCCTCTACACTTTCGGCAATTTTTTTGCACAAGTAGTGAATCACTCTGTACATGATGGGCATCACACTTATTACAGAATCCCTTTGCCAGGTCACGCTGCAGGTCCCCATTGAATTATTGTCAAGCTTTGAAATAGGTTTATAAAAAATAGGTTTTAATAACATTTGCTTCATCCTGGTCCCCTCTTGACCTGTACCCTAGTGCATTAAAACACCCTAGCACCCCTCCCCATGTGAGGGCCATTCTTATACATCATCATCAATCCACTGATAAATGAAAATGTTCTACTTCAAAATAGCTATGATCAGCTGCCTTAGATTTTCAATTAAATCTAGGAAAGCTATTAGCTAAACCATACATATACATCATGTGAATGTATCCAACCGAGTAATTTTAATATGTTCTAATCACAAAGATAATTTTATACTTAACAGCATTACAATATCAAAAAGGTTTCATTATTATTTGTTGTTTTAAAATGAAACTCGTATTAGAGATATTTTCCAATAAAGAAACTCAATAGTATATTATGAAAAACTTCTTACGCCTGTCGATAATGTGACAAAAAAGTTCAGCAATAGAATGTGTAGATTTAAGCTTTTACTAGCAACATTATTTTGCTGCCCATTTTGTTTCAAGTTATTTCCTCCACAGACAAAATATAAAGTGCTATTGTAAGCTATTTATTTTCATGCCCAAAAGAAAAATGAAGATATTGAAAGTCTATTGACATGCACAATATAAAATAACATTGCATAATTAATATTGTATTGAATTTAAGCATTGAAATTTGTAAGAAAAAGATCATGGAAAAAAATTTGCACTTTTGAACTCAAAACAAAAAAAGAAAAATATTTTGAAGATTATACGATACAAGAAGGAGAATAGAAAATGAAAAGTCAGAACATACACTTAAAACTCAATTCTGCAAATAATAATAGTGATAATGAGTGTGTGTGAAATCTTGTTTCGCACTAAAAACAAAAAGGAAACATAAAAACTATACTGTTTAGGTACATACAGCACTAAGCGTAGCTTTTTAAAATAAAATAAGCAATAGGATATACTAAAGGTTGAAATAATTGCACTATTACATATACTTAATAATTCACCACGATACTATCAATGTAGCAGCAGCTTCTCAGAAAGGTATCTTTAAAAAAATGACTTATAAGACTGACCAATGTTGGCAAATAATATCATGTTTGGTGCATTTTTACATTTATGCACAGGGGGAAAAAACAGCAGAAGTTAAAATGTTTTACATTACAAAAACCATAGCCCCCTTGACTAGATGCCCTCCGAAATGGAGCGAAACCCCTTACCCTAACGGCAACAATTTTCTCCCGCTGATAATGAAAACACCGCTAGAGGGCACTACTTATTTGCTATTGGAAAACGATGTTTTACTTGTTAACGCTTCGTAAATTGCGATTAAAAGCGGTAAAAATTTTTCTTTTAAAAAAATCATTTGAATTTTTTTTAAATATTTAATAATATGACTCATTTATTACATTATTTTTTTTCGCTCTTACTTTATGGTGCAGTAAAACAGTGGGAAATTAAGTGATATTATTTATTTTTGATATCTGATTAGTCTAGGAACATTTTAACGGAGCATCAACTTAAAACTTTTATTTCATTAAAGTGGTTTTCCCCTAACTGTAGGTATTTTAAAAGAAAAATTTTGTTACACAAATGAGCAGAATTTTCGTTAATGTAATGAATTAATTATTTCAGTCTGTAAAATGGAACTTCTCTTAAGAAACAATTATTTTTTTTAAATTTTGCAAACGTGCTGTGCAGCAAAATAAAACATTGTTTCTATAATCTATAAATGTAGTTAAAACTATAACTGTATGTCATCACTTATTTTTAATTTTATTATTATTATTATTATTGAGTTAAATAGAATATATAAAGAAGTGTTAACAGAAGAAATTTTAAGCAGTTCCTTTAAAAAAAAATTTTTTTTGGGATTTTTTTCTATAAGACCAGTTGCAAAAGTCGAGAACACTCGCGTACTTAGCCAACCTGTACCACAGTACCCACCAACCTGTACAATGCATCAAATTTCGATTATGAAATACTACTTTAAATACTTTTCTATCTTAAATCGAAATCTAACTTATGAAATTTTAATTTTGTTATAATATAAGGTTCTATTGCAACTGAAGTAGGCAGTTGATCATAACATTTAAACTAGTACATTATAAAATGTTTTCAAAAATAAATAAATAGATAAAAATGCAGCGAAAAAAAAAGAGAATAATTATTTATGCAATTCATACATAAAGAATATAATACACTTAATTTCAGTTGAGCATTTTTACCTATGTAAGAAAACAAATAAAAATCCAGTTCTTGATTAAAACTTTTAATTTTAATATTTGTTTGAGAACAATGCTATAGATAAAATAATTAAAGACCTATTTGGGGCATTTTGAAAATTTTTGAGCAGATGTAATGTATAAATTCCATGATCGATTAACAGCAAAGCTATACCTGTGATACATATTTGAGTAGATACTTATACGGGCTCATCTGTTTGAGAAAAAAAGAATGTCTTTTATTATTATTATTTGCTTATAGTGATCTTGAAAATTAAAACTTCTCCCTGAATTTTAAGTCAAGAGTTTTGCAAAGACTCTGAAAAGATGTGCAAAGATTTGAAAAGCTTTTAAGTGTACTTGAAGTAGCAGATATATTTTCGTACTATCTTTTATAGTTTGCAAGAAATCATTGCTTCAAAAAACGAGCAGAACGATGAGGACGTTAAATTGGGGAACTTGGAACCAAACTCTTCATTTAGCCGAGTTATAAAAAAATTGCATAAAAATCAAGTTTTTATTCTTATAATAGAATCAAATTTAATCGTATCATAGAATCTCATCTATCCCCCCCCCCCCCCCCCGATAGAAAAACTAGTCCTTTTGGTTTTAATAAATAAAATTATAAATAAATAAATAAAAAATATACATACATACAATAAAAATGTTGAAATATGTGAATAATTACAATTTATAATGCATTGTACTGAAGTCATATTTTAATCATGAAGAATAGGACAAATATTACTTCCAAATTATTCTCATTAAATCATCCATTGAACTAAATATGTTCATGAAATATCGTTAGAATTCGATTCTATGCATGAATAATAATTTGAATTTGTTTCCTTACTAATTTTTATTATTTCTTATTGATCCATATATGCCTTCGTATAACTAGTTAATTTTTTTTAATAAAAAATTCGATAAGTTCAATTTGCATAATATAAAATACATCATAATATATAATCATTCGTATTCCAAGGACAAGCTACAGTAAAGATTGGACAACATAATAAACAATGCACAATTATATAGAAATAGTTTTGCACTATATTATTATTAATTATTTTTTGCCAAATAGACGTTATGAAAGACACACACATAGTAATAATAATAATACTTATGATAATAATAATTCCCTTATCTTGATATAGCGGAGATCCATTTTTCACGCAAACTAATGTCCGATTGAAACTAATTTTTTCTTTTACTGAATTTGTTGTGAAAAATGGAACAACACAGTAAACCATCTTTCATTTAGTTATACTGGTCCTGAAAAGCACCGTTTTTATTCGAAAGAATCAAATTATTTAGCGAAAAAAGAAGAAATAACAATGAAAACCAATCTTCTACCCTTCAAACTAATGGAAAGAGCGTGGTTTGTTATAGCAGATAAGTAGCGTTACTGGTGTGGAAAAAGGTAACTAAAATCCGCGGCTAACTTTCCCCGCAAATCGCTAGGCATCTAGTTAGGGGGCTATGATAAAAACTCGCACTGTGAAATTTCCCCAAAATGTTAATATCATAAATTCTGACAAAAGTCAAAACAATATCATCCCTCATCCCTGAATAATGTTCATCTTCTTTTATGCCAAGCTTTGTGGAATACAATGTAGACATAAGAGCTAAAATTTTCAAAAATTATATAGTATATTTTATAAATGTATAAAATTACATTTAACTGAATATGTATAATGTTACCTTACATTAATTTAAATTTTCTTAGTTTAGTACTGTTATAGATATTGAAAACATAAATTTTTGTAATATATTACTTTAGAAAATCAATGAAGTATGTAGTATAATGTATTATCGTTTTTCCTAAATTGAGAATTTAAGCTATGTTATTAAGCATGTTTATAACTGAATTATTTATTTTGCTGAGAGTTTACCAATTTTATGCAGAATCAATTTTGAAAGCTTTTCTTTGCATCTATTTTATACTAGCGACTGAAATTATACCTGTTAGAAAAGTCATAATATAGTAGGGGAACCTGTTGTACTATAGACCCTGTTGTACTGTGGTCCTAATGATAAAAAAATACATTTCACGAATTTATTTTGCAATACGGCAACACTAGTTCATGTGATATATGTTAGCTGTCATTTATAACTAATTTTGATAGTTGGACTCGAACGAGATCTGGCAGTAGAAGACCAAAAAGAATTTGTGAGCCTAAAAGTAAATTTTTTTAGTTTCTTCCTTTTGTAAATAACTTGTTTAGTTTGTTAAAAAGTTTAGTAATAATTTTTGTTTATGTTTAACAGCTTAGTTGGCCGTGTAATTGAGCGTTAAATCATTTTCAATTCCTAACCTATTACTCAAAATAAGCAGTTATTTTAAAATGTGTAGGGTGTTGTACCTTGGACCTAAAAAAGCAGTTGTACTATGGATAGGTTCATGGTACAACACTTTGAACCGTGGACTGTATTTATCTTGTTATATTTAAAATATTTTTTAATGTTACGTATTTTACAGTGTAATAAAATAGTTTATTTTTTTAACGATTGTTGATACTTCTCACATACAAAAATGCCTCGAAGTAAAACGGGAATTACGAGGCTATCGCCAAATTATGATAAAATAATGGAGGCTGTAGAGCTTATTAAAGATAATAAATTAACAGTTTACAGTGCAGCTAAGACTTATAGTTTATCAAAAACTACGCTGACACGTCACTTGAAAAAAGAAAATTATCCTACTGAGCCATTTAATTTAAAATCGAAACTTGCAAGTCACAAAGTGTTTTCAGATAATGAAGAACTTTTGTTACTAGATTATATTAAAAAAGCTTTTCAACTACAATACGGCTTGACACTAAGAAATTTGATGAAATTGGCGTATAAATTTGCCAAGTCAAACAATATTAAATATCCTGAAAGTTGGGATCGAGATAAAATGGCGGGTGTCTATTGGATGAGGTTATTTAGGAAGAAATACAAGAAATAAATTTCTGTCAGGAAACCGGAGTCAACTAGTTTGGCTCGTTCAACAGCTTTTAATAAGCACAATGTAGCACTTACATTTGCGAATGTAAAAAAAGCTTTAGAAAAGTGTCCTAATATCAAAGAAACCCTAATATGGAATTGTGATGAAACTGGAATTTCTACAGTGCACAAACCCCCGAAAGTGTTCGCCCCTTTGGGATCAAAGCAAGTTGAGGCCATGACAAGTGCCGAAAGAGGATGAAATAATAATAAAATTAGAAAGATAATTATTGAACAATAACACGTTAAAGTGATCAAATATCTTAAAGAATTATGAATGTTAATTAATATAATGTCTATTAATTGCTAAGTAAATTGTTATGCTATTTAATTTGTTTTATTAATAAATGTTAACTTTAATGCAAGATTTCATAAAGATTTGTAATGTAAATAATGTTTTTTTCAAAAATAATAATAGTAGGTCCATAGTACAACATATATAGGTCCATGGTACAAAAGGGGTGTTGTACCTTGGTCCTAATTCCTTTTTTTTTTTTTTCAAAAGGCTAAATGACATATGATTTATTTTTCTACCTTACTTTAAAAATAGCCCTTTTGTTCGTAAATGACCACAAAACATTATGTAATACGTAAAATGCATCTCACTATAGTAGTTTTTGAATAAATAATTAAAAACAAAAATGTGTCCAAGGTACAACAGGTTCCCCTACAGTTACATTAAATTTTAAAATTATGAAAAATCACTAATATAGTGTACATTAGAATTTTTTTTACTATTGTTTTAAGCTACATTTTAAAGTTAACTTAGTAATCATAAAACGTCATTACTATGCATAAAATCAGGAGCGAAAAATATAAAATATATTTATCAAAAGGAATGACAAGCATTTTTGGAGTTTCAGAAAATTGGGTTTGTTTTTATAAATTTTGTGAAACATGTAGCACACATTTTTGTAAATTCTCATGAGGTTTTATGTATATCTAAGACTACAGAATAAAATATGGCATAAGCAGAATAGTAAAATTGCGGGTGAATTTGGAAATGCATACAGATTATTATTAACTTTCACAGAAATGTTTTTACCATACGTAAAAATTAACTTTTCTTCTGCAATTTAACTAAATTGATCTCTAAGCAAGTGTGATTATTTTCTTCATGCAATAAATACATTCAAACTAAGCAGAAACTTTCCCTGCTATAATCAAACTTATAAAGTTCAAGACTAAATACATTGGTTCACAATTAAACTCTGAGCATCAAATGCAAAACAAATGTGCGAAAGAAACCATATTTAAAATTACTTACTACATGATTCATTCCTTACAACTTCAACCTCATTTCACTGACTTCCTTCAAAATGAGAGACTTGACATGCTTAGTTTACTGTTTACCCGAAACAATAACACAATATTTTTGCAGAAAAGCTTTTGTGACGTTACCATTCCAACCACAATTTCAATTCTGCCAAGAGCAGCGGCCAGAAAGTTAGAATTTGACACATCAGTTTAAGGATTTATCTTTTCGAATGGTTAATTCACCAATGGATGTTAACTAATGATGAAAATATGTAATAAAACATTTGTTACATATTACATATGTAACAAAAGTGATGAAAAGGCAACATAATAAGTTTCTGAAACTGCCTGTAAATCCGCTCTTCTATTAGAGCAATTCTTCAATCCTCGAAAAGTGATAGGTAAACACTTATCTTACTACATGCATAATTTTTGTTTAAGAATGGTTTGAAGTTTCTAAAAAAATATATAAATCATTTTCAAAGCATCCCTAAAAGAGGGCTGTGATCTTTCATTGTGAAATAAACATTCTATCCAGATGCTCATTGCATTGAAATATTGGTTTCCTGTAACTTTGAAATATGTGTATCCATTTTTGGCAAATCTTGAAATTGAGTGCTTAACTTTATAAGTGTGGGTGTGTGTGCATTTTTTTTTCTTTTGATTTTCATATGAAAGTAGTCTACTTATTTCTTAACCAGATATCCCTTTAAAGGCAAATATTTCTTTGATTGCTGATTAACATAAAATTTCTTTTACTCTCATGATTTTTTTCCTTCACCCTATAGGTTGTACTTCTTTTGCTTTTGCCTCTTATCCAGTCTGATGAGAATCAAATTCGTGAATTTCCAAATGATCTTCAATCATCAGAAATGAATATTCTTCCTTATAGTCAACCCATTATTGGCCCAGGTCTTCCATATGGTGGAACTGTTCCCGGCTTCTTTGGTCTAGGTCTGCACGGACTTGGTGGATTATATTCAGCAGGAGCACTGAATGGCGGATTCAACGGATTAGGGGCAACTGGGCATGGCTTTCATGGTGGAAATTTATTTGGAAAACAGGGATTTTCAAAAGGAATTGGTGGAGGAGGTTATGGCCTTCAAAATGGATTTGGCGGGGTTTTTGGAACTAAAGGAGGATATGGAGATCAATACATAGGTGGAAATAGCAACACTTTTGCTAAAGAAAAAATATTTTCACAAAATAAAAATTTTGGTAGTGGTGTCAAAGGAGGGTTTGGTGCTGGATATGGAGCTAAAGGTGCTCACAATGGCCTAGGTGGTTATGGAGGATTTGGTGGTCTAGGAGGTTTTGGTACAGGTGGAGTAGGAGGACTAGGACTTTATACAGCAGCAGGTGTTGGTGGAGGTGGTTTTGGTCACCATGGACTTAATTTGGCCTCTTTACATGGAAAAGGATTAGGAGCAGCAGGTTAATATAAATTACAGAAGAAATTTGAGCAAAATATGAAGTACTAAAATTGTTATGGAATATCAAACATGCATTAATAAAAGTTTAGCACAGATATTAACTTTATAACAAGCAACTTTGAAAAAAAAATTTCATATAGAGAAAATTGTTTGTCATTCACAATTTTTGTAAAAATTAATATGAATAAGTGTTTTTCAATTAAAATACTTTTCAAAACTCATGTGTTAATACTTAAATGCATCAAACAAAATTACAATACTTTAATTAAGCATGAAATGTGTTAAATTAGCTATCAACAATACCCATCGATCATCAATCACAACTTTTTGCAACTGATTATTATTGAAAAAAAATGATTATGATATGCAACTTCAATAAAGACAATAATAATATTTAGCTATTTAAAAACTTCTTTAATTTCTGTTTATGCACATATTGTAAAGCAGAAGGGAAAATGAGTGAAAAAACATGACATAGAAACCTTTCTGGATAGTTGGTTACCAATTTTAACACTTTCACTATTAAATAAGCTATTATTAAAATGTAAACAACAGTCAGTGGTGAATGAACCCTCACATGAGACTTATTGAAGTACAAAGCTTTTTAATATTCTTCCTAAAAAATCTGCTATTTCAAAGAAGTTTAGGAACAAAAAGTTGCAATGATAATTTAATTTAGCAAATCGTTACAAATTTTGGCATATTTTCGATATTTTAATTGCATATGTTTTAAAAGTTCTTAATTTGGACAAAGCCTGGCATAAAATTAAATACAGCAAGGAACTTCTTGTCCAGAATGCAGTTAACTGGAACTTTATTTTAGATCGACAAATTTTCTCATTAAAAAGTGCTAATTATCATAGTAAATTTTAACGTACTAACATTGTTTCTGCAAAGTAATATCTTATTATAAAGTGGAAAATATATGTTTCATTCTCACGTGCTGTATAATTATTTCTAAATACATTATTTTATTTATTTTGTGAATAAAATTTATCTTTAAAAATTCATCAATGTTTCAGCATTTTTTTAAAGCTGGAGAATAAATGTTAGATAACCCGTAAATCAACCTGCATGTAAGTCTTATTTTCTTTTCCTACACTGCAAGGGCATAATTTCCTGTGTGTAAATTACTGATAATCAGGATTAAAAGCATTTAGAACAGGGCTGATTTTTATTTTTCTATAGAGTCATTTCAGTTCATTCAAAAGGTCCCCTGTCATATTCTGATTAATTTTAGACATTTGATAATATCTAAACATAAATATTAATTTATCGTATCTGATTCTTAATCTAGTTATTTTAATGTGATTAATTTTGAAAAAGATAGATACATGTAGTACAAGTATGATCAGTAGATGCAGCATTGATCAACAACCAGTAACCCAAAAAATCCAGGTATCTAGAATAGGTCCGACACAGCCATTCTGGATGATTGGTTCCATACTGTATACTGAACATGAAAAATTTTATATTGTAAAATTAACAAATAGGTTTTAATTTTTTAATTCAATACCAACACAGCAAACTGCTAAATGAGTTGTACATTTAGTGTTTTTAATGTATGTTTGATTTCATTATAAAATAAAGAATGAGTAACAGTGTAAAAATAATCGGTAAAGGTTTTCTAGCTTAAACTTCCAAAAATTAGACAAAGAGAAATAATTATATTTTCATAAGGTCTTTATCAAAAGAAACAGAAAAAAAAAAAAAAAAGAGTCAGAGTTAGGATGAAATCCAACAATGTTGAAACATACAGATGAGAACTGAAAGGGTAAAAATTAAGTAGGAATGTAATTAATTTGATCATTTAGGTGGTAGATGAAATAAAATGAAAGATATCATAGTTAACTGATTAAAGCAAATGAATAAAACTATATCACCACCAAACACCTGCCATTAAAAAAAATAATGATAGATCAGTCGAAAAATGACCACAATGAGGCATGCAATAACAAGTAAAATGCATGAGCAAGACAAATTCATTACCATGAGAGTATATTAAATGTTAGAGACAATAATGTATATTTCTGCTTATGCCATCTGTACACGAAGAACGAGCAAAATTTATAATAAACAAAAAACAATGCAGATGCAAAGCTAAGCAAATGCATCCAAGGCAAAGTAAAACAAACTTTCCTCAAGTGAAATAGACTAAATTCCATTAAAACAGCATAGTGTACATTTGGCTTAAAAGAGTATGAATTAAAATAGACTTAAAAGAGTATGAATTAAAATACACTTGAAGAAAATTATAAATATATATAACACAAAAACTTGACAATCATTAGCATAATTTAAATAAAATATTTTGTAGTGCAAAAATGGCTAATGAGAAAAATATAGGTCAAATGAGAAATATATATATACATATATTTGGTCTGTAACAAAAGTAGTCAGACTGAATTGTTCCCACCCAGACAGAGCTTTGGGGAGGGATTCTGCTGCATGAGTTGGATGATGAGAGGCCTTTGTTTCTCAGGATAATGGACGCCAGTCACCTCTAAGCCTTTGCAGAGTGTACATAGTAGTTTGTGCAAACTCATGTCAGAGAGCTTTCTCATGCTCCATGATGGACAGCAGCATTATGCATTCAAATTTTGCATCAAAATCAGCAAAAACCGCTATTAAAACTCTTGAACTGATCAGAGAGTGCTTATGGGGATGATGTTGTGGTTTTTGGATTGCAACAAGTTGTTTTGCGAGGAGAGGAAGTAGGTTGGGGCAACCAACACTTAGGCTGAAGATAAAGTGCAGTCAATCAGACAAATACTGAACTCTGATCGAGGAATGAGTGTCTAACTTGGCAAAAACAGAATTGTGACTAAAAATTTAAACATTTAAAAAGTGTGCGAAATTGGTGCAGGTGTCGAACCATCGAAAAGAAAGAAAATTTTTAACTTGTTGTACAAATGGAAGCAGTAATTTTTGACTACTTTTGGCAGACCACTAAGCAGACTACTTTTGGGACAGACCATGTATAACAAAGAGAGGGGGAAGGGGGGAATAAAAGATTTTAAATTTAGCCATTTAAATAAAACATGAATATACCTTAAATTTAGAGCTAAATGAAGCAATAACAAATATACTGCAAGAAGATGACGTCCCATTGATCACAGTATCGCCATGTAGTAGTGGCTTTTCCTTCTTTAAATTTGGAATTATCTGAAATAAATCAAAAATTGAGATATGTGTTAAATATTTTAAATGGTGTTAATTTTTAGATGATACTTAAGGATCATTCATTTCCTAAAACTGTTTTAACCCAAAAATTTAGAGCAATATCTGGTACAATCAAGTTATCATGAGACACATGAAAGAAATCATAGACATTTTAACTCTTGTTATAAATATTACAAAATGTATTAAATAAGAAAAGTAAATTATAAATGCAATAAAAATGTTTCACGATATGAGCTACATCTCACATTGAATTAAAGCTTCAAATAATGCCAATTTTGTACATGCTAGTCTATTTTTACTTAATATGATCTGGGTTGGGCTTAGATTTGATAAGAGGATGATGCCAGGTTTAAACTGTTAAAAACCTGTTGAAAACCCCCTAGTGTCAAAATCTGCTGGTAGATGAGAATTTTCTTGGAAACATATATATAAACCTCACAATAGTTTCCACATATTATGTCAAAATTTGAATTATGAACTGAGTAATTAGCAGGTCTTTCTTTTAATTTTTAATTTATAAAAATTAATGTAAAATCATAGGCTTTTAATACCAGAGATTAGGATTTGGCAATTCCAGGTAAAAAAAGATCAATAATTACATATATACTAAAAAACAGAATAAAGAAAGTAGAAATTATGTTAAGAAAACATATCATAGCTCAGCATTTCACTTTTTGGTTATAAATACCATTTAATAATTGATAATTTAACATAAAGAGAAATAAAAACACACAAAATTTCTTTAAAAATTGTAAACAAAAGCTTTTGATTGCTTGCTTTGTGAGTGAGTAAGTTAATTGCTTCTCCCCAACCCCCCTCTGTTTCCTCTTACTTCTTATCTCTTTTTCAGTTATGCAGTTCCATCACTTTAAAACATTTATTATTCTTAATATTGCACTCAGGTGTAGATTTCAAAAGGGAGCAATGTTGCACTTTTAAATAACTTTTTAGGACACATGGGTGAAATTACAAAAAATGTGCTCCCCCTTTAAAAAAAATCCTGTATCCACTACTGGTTGCATCCAAGTGAAAAACAATGTTGATTGTTGTACAATGTATGTCTGTACATTTTAGAGAAGCCTGCAATTTTCTGACTGAGGATAATCTATGAAGCACAACATATTTTTCCATACAATACAATACAATACAATACAAAAAGTACACCAACAACAGGCGCTAGGCCCAACAAGGTTGGTGAATAGATGAGCAATTCCTGCTTGACTTCTTCATGCTCCTCTTCCTCTTCTTCTTGTCCCTACTTTTATCTTGAATGCCCATTTGCATGAAAGAAAAAGAAAAAGCAGTATCAATTTACATAAAAAACTATTTGAACAAAAGCTAAGAGAGAAACATTATCAGATTTCAACTGGCTGCTCTCTTCACAATCCCCCAGTGACGATCCAAACCTTCCTTAAACGATTTAACATCCTTAGAATTAACAATGTGCGATGGCAAAGTGTTCCAATCGTCGACAACTCTACTGAAAAAGCAATGTTTCCTACACTCCCTCTTAAATTGTGATTTAAATAATTTCAATCCATTTCCCCGAGTCCTATTACTATGAGAAAATTGTAAACCTTCTGTTTCATTTAACTTTATAAATTTGAACAACTGAATCAAATCTCCCCGTTTCCTTCTTTCTTGTAACGTATACATGTTAAATTTCTTTAATCTGTTTTTATAAGCCATACCTGAGGTTCCTTTAATAATTTTTGTAGCCCTGCGTTGAACTTTTTCTAACATGTCAACATCTTTTTTTAAATATGGCGACCAAAATTGTACTGCATACTCTAGATGTGGCCTAACCAGTCCTCTGTACAATGGCAAAATAACGTCTTTTGATTTACACAAAACATGTTTTTTAATATACCCCAACATTCTATTTGCCTTATTACTTGCTTCTCTACATTGATACCCCATTTTAAGATCACTAGAAACCACTACACCTAAATCGTTTACAGTATTCCCTGATTTAATTTGTTGTCCTTGCAAGTTATATGCTGCGCATTTATTTTTATGACCCATGTGTAGAACTTGAAATTTTTTAATATTAAATGACATACCCCACTTAGCAGCCAATTCCGATATTCGTGATAAATCTGTTTGAAATCGTTCTATTTGTTCCTCTGTGTTGACAATTCCCATTATTTTTAAGTCATCAGCAAATATACTAACTTTGCCCAGTATACCCTCAGTTATGTCATCAATAAATATTATGAATAGGAGTGGTCCAAGAACAGAACCTTGTGGAACACCACTTTCTACTTCTATCCATCGAGAACTATTACCCTTGATTTGCACTCGTTGCTTTCTCCCGATTAACCAACTTTTAATCCATTCAAATGTATGACCCTGAATACCGTATCTTTTCATTTTTAGTAGCAGAGCTTTATGTGGAACTTTATCAAATGCTTTCTGAAAGTCAATATAAGCTACATCTATGCTATTATTGCGGTCTAACTCCTTTGTTATTACATCATAAAAATTTAAAAGATTAGTCGTGCAAGATTTTCCCTTCCTAAATCCGTACTGATTTTGTGCTAGCAAACCTTTTGTTTCAATAAATTCAGTTATATGACTCTTTAGCATGGTCTCAAAGATTTTACAAATAACTGATGTCAAACTAACTGGACGATAATTCCCTGGCTCACTCTTGGATCCTTTCTTAAACAGAGGAGTAATATTTGCTAATTTCCAATCTATCGGCACTGTTCCTGACTGATAAGAGCATTCAAATATAGACCATAACACACCCCCCATCTCCTCTGCACACTCCGTTAAAAATTTTGGATAGATAGAATGAGGCCCAGGAGCTTTGAAAGGTTTTAAATTCCTTAGATGGTAAATAACCTCTTCCCTATTAAATTTAAGATCATTTATTCCCTCACTGTTAGCATTTTCCACAACAGCGCTATCACAGTTAAAATTCCTACTGAATACAGTTGCAAAAAATTCATTTAACATAGTTGCCATTTCTAAATCATCATCTACTATCTTGCCCTGACTGTCGATTAGTGGGCCTAAGTGTGTGTCCGCTTTCTTGTTACCATTTGCATATGCGAAAAAACTTTTCGGATTAATATTGATGTCATTTGCAAGCTTATGCTCCAATTCGCATTTATGTTTTCTGCTAATGAATTTGTATCTTTTCCTTGATTTATTATATTCAATCTTATGTTCTCTTTTTCCCGTTTGCTTGAATATACCGAATGTCCTCTGTTTCTGTTTTAAAGCTGTTTTAGTTTCCTTATTAAACCACATAGGATATAATTTACGCAACTTCCTTTTTTGCACAAATGGGATATGGTTTTTAACTATTGTATTCATTTTATTTTTAAAATCAGCCCACTGTTCTTCAACGTTTCCATGCATTAGCCCTTCCTTAAACACATCAATAAGTTCAGATCTGATCAAACTAAAATTAGCCTTTTTAAAATTTGGAACTAACCTATTATTTTGATCTCTATTTGTCTTTAGAATAATTTCAAATCTTATGATGTTGTGGTCACTATCTCCCAAGTGCTCTCCAATATCTAGATTATGAATCCTGTCCTCATTACTACAAAATAATAAATCTAAAATTGCCTCTTCTCTTGTACCTTGTTGTACCATTTGCTGTAAAAAGCTATTTTGTATTACATTAATAAATTTTTCTCCCCTATCGCTTACTGAAAAATTTTCTTCCCAGTCTATGCCCGGAAGATTAAAATCTCCGATCAAGATAATTTCCCCCGACCTACATGCTTCTTCTATATGCTTAAATAGAATTTCATCCTGTAAAATACTAATATTAGGTGGTCTATAAACATTTCCAATTACTAATTTTCTTCCATTATGATGTAAGATTTCTACCCATACTGTTTCTGCAGCTTCAGATTTATGACTAAAATTTAATTCCCTACAGCTCAAATGATCTCGAACATATAATATCACCCCTCCCCCTTTTCTTAATATTCTATCCTGCCTAAATACAGAAAAACCATTTAATTCTAAAATTGCAGAGTCGTCTTTGTTTGCCCAACTTTCAGTTATCCCGATTATATCCAAATTTTCCATTGCTACTAAAGCTTTCAACTCATCCATTTTGTTCCTAACACTACGTGCATTGCAGTACAAAACTTTTAATTTATCATTTAAACACTTTATCGAAATCTGCCTAGCAATTTTGCCTATCTGCTGAGTAGGTAAGTCACCCCCATTCCTAATTAGTTTTTTGACTCCAAACCACACAAAATTATTTTACTCACCTCTCGGTTTCCATTTCGGCTGAGGTGAATTCCATCGGCGCTGATCCAATCTCGTTTGCAGGCCTTCCATATGTCGACGAACTCCACACCGTGCTCCGTACACATGTCTTTTAATATGTGGTTTAACACTTTTGCCCTTTGGTTTTGCCACCCGGATGTAGTGCCGTACCTTGGCAGGAGACCCAGCACTTTCAAATCATGTGTTTTCTCCTTTATACATTTGATAACGTCAACAAAGTCTTTCCTGAAAGCATTATTTGTTGACTTTCCCACGTAGTTTGTTCCGACCCACAGCACTGTTTTGTCGTCCTTGTTCACTCCATTCTTTTTTACCACTTCATTAACATCTTTTACCCTGGCTCCCGGTAAACAGCATCGCACCATAGAACTTTTTTCTCGTCCAACTATGTTTCCGATAACTCTGACCTATGAGTCCCCGAGAATTACGCCTCTTGTAGTGTCGTCTCTGGCCTTGTTTAAGTCTTTGCAGTCTGTTGACACATTATGCACTACCACATCATTCTTTTTGCTATTTTCTTTTTCTATTTCTTTCAACTTGGCCTCCAACTCCGCTACTTTTCTGCACTTTATGCACAAGTAATCCCTGTTCGCTGTTGTACTGTTATCATCTACTTCCGCCGGGCTCAGCATTCCACAATCATCACATTCAACATACCAGATTCCGTTTCCATTCTTCAACTCTTTTAAATTTTTCAACACCCCCATCGCAGATAAAGCACACAATCGAGAACAAATCACGTTATCTATTCCACGCCGTGTTACGCCTAACAGGTAACAACAATAACTCACAAAATATAAGTTAAATCGCCAGTTTTTTGGTGCTATCACCTTACCACTAAGCTTTACACAACATATTAAATGTATATCAACCACATTTAATCAAAAACAATAACTAATTACCTCCAAAAGTTCTTATTTTCAAGAGCTTGAAAAACGTGACGCACACTCTGCGCCCCCTAGCGGCAACCCACCTAAGAGGTGAGGTTAACACCACCTAAGAGGTGATTTAAATTACTTTATTTTTTCAAAACATTTTGGAGCACTATACTATATTAATAATATATTTTACTTGTTAGTTAGTATTCACATACAAATATAGGTTTTTGAGTTTTTGACATGATGGTTTAAACCATGGTTTAAGCTGTCAAAAACTGTCACGTGTCAAAAACCTGCCAACCGTGAATATGATGCATCTATACTGCTAAGTACATTAGTGTGAACATTTGATTGCCACATCTAAATGAAACCATGTGCTTGTCTCACAGCAGTGGTGTATTCCTGGGAAAAAAAGGTGGGGGGACGCTTGCATATACCAACATCAAAAAGTGGGGGACGCTTGTGTTGAAATAAAAAGTTAGGAGGACGCCGTTTTCCCACGTCCCCCACGACTACACCACTGTCTCACAGGTAACTACAATTTAATATTTAACCAGACATTTTGATAAACAATCTTCAACAGAAAATATTTTTTAAATGCGATGTGTAACACACACCTCTATTATAAAAATTATTTAGAAATCATAAAAAAACACAGAACCATACATTAAAAGACAAAAAAAATACTTAAAATCATGTAAAATAACTTTATTGGCTGAAAAAATAAGTCAATGTAAATAAAAGAAATGTTTTTAATTGCTTTCTTTATGGCAACCTTTTTAATTTACTAAAGCCATATCTGTACCTGAGAGCCATAGTATCTTGAGTCCATATTATTATTTTTTGCGAGTTAACTTTTTACTTAATATGATCGGGGAACAGAGATTTAATGGACATATGGAGTTACTGACGACAAAGCACTAGCTACATGAGGGTTCCAAATGTTTAAAGCTCACAGCAGACATATTTATTCTAAGGTTTGCACAGAAAAGTCTAGTCTTATAGTACTAAAAATGTTTATTTTTTGACTTTATAGCAAAAGTTCGAAAAATGAACTTGAGATACTATGGCTCTCAGGTACAAATATATTTTTAATTGAACAGTTTGACAGCAGTATGCACCATATATATATATATATATATATATATATATATCGTCTTTTGTAATTATGTAGTTATAACTGAATAATTTATTTCATTTTTATTTTTTGAATAAAAAAAAAACAGATTAAAAAGAATATTTTTTAATAATGCAAATTATAAATATTAAAAAATTTTAACTTCAACCTTTAACCTCTTAACTTCACAAAAATAACTTATTTTTTAAACAAATGAAACACTAAAATTTACAGTTAAACCAAAAACAATTTGTTTAAAATTTTGTGTTTTCTCAAAACTATGGTAATAAATTGATAACATCTAAAAACAAAATTCAAACAATTATTATTATTATTAGCCCATTTAAAGTAGCATATATGTTAAAATAACTTCAATTTTTAAAATAATTCAAATGTTTACAGGATGCAAAACGTGTGAAACATAACACATGGCACTCAAATTTTCGGCAAAGGATGTGTTTTATTTTGGCATGCTTCCGGAATTTCGGTTTTTCACTTATACATAGGAAAAATTGAGAAAACTCTATTAAAATATTAGAGATTTTAAAAATTTCATGAACATGTGCCGCCAGTTCCACAGAATGAAATGAAAACATATCTTGTGAGATAAGAATTTTGATTAATGCGTGATCAGTCGCGTTCATGCATTCCAATTATTATTTTTTTTTTATTTACTTAGTTATTATTATGAAAAAATATCCCTGAGAAGTAAGTCTTCCGCTCTGGAAATGAAAATAAATAAATAAAAGGCAGTCTTTCCAAAATAATCCAAATTTGCAATATTTAAAAAGTAACAAGAAAAAGGTGTGTGGGGTTGCGAGCCATTAAAGAATGAATTAAGAAAAAAAATTTTCGGATATCTTTGCATCTATATATAAGATCACATTCTCTTTTCATTGGAAAACGAATTCCTTGTAATTCCTGAAACACACATGTCTGAAATTTTGTTCTTAACGTTGTCAATTTTATTTTGAATTTTTCACACAAAAGGAATAATTCATATACAAATACAAAAGTGACTACCAGCAACAGGCTCAGGGCCCAGCTAGGCTGTTCCTAGTCAATTAATTTCTAATAAAGTGATTAAAGAATGGTTTTAAGTAAAGTTTAATTTTCTTCGATATTGTTTTTCAAAAACTTCCTTGTTACTAATTTGAAACTTCTGGAACATTACTATTGCTGAGTAAAGTAAAATATCCCTCAGCCTCAGATCTAAAATTTAGCAATAAATTAATGCATTTATGCAGGTTTTCAATACCCCGCATAAAAAATCTGTATTAATCAATTTTACATTTGAAATCTTCTAGAATCTCTAGGTTGTTATTGGTACTAAAAATATTTACCTAGATATATTTACCTTAATAAAATCTTTGGAAAGATTTGAAAATGAATTCCGCAAAACATTTGAAAGCATTTTCTTATCTCTTACATAATTGCTCAATTTGTGAAAGGGAATATTCTTTGCAATTTCGCATATTTCGCGCAGGAAAATAATACAATTTAGCATTGATGTTTCAAGCAAAGTAACACAAAAGGAACAAAACTATATGTCGTTTCCATTAATTAAAATCCAAATTACCTTATTCGAAACATGGGCCCACACAAAAACTGATAGATGCCTTTTCTCCCCACTCCCAGCCTCAGAATATTCTGTGTTGATATTCTGAACTTTTAATTCTTATTACTCCATATGTGTCTGTTCTCCTTGCTGTGAATGTAACCTTTTATATTTTTGTATTTGGCAACACTGTTCGTTGTTTATCTTCCCAACGTGAAACCAGGGAGTCTAAAAGGAAGGAGCCTCAACTAAGCGGGGAACGGGGCGAAAACATGGCGCGATTTTTCCACCGCCGTCAGATGGCGCTAGAGTAAAATGTCTTGCCGTTTGATCAAGTAGGGAGAGAGAAATTTCGTTTGAGCCCGAGTATTCGGAGAAAGGTAGCGGAAAATCAGCTCGTTTTGGCGGCAGCGGCCAGGCGGTTCGGGCATTCGGGCACGCATTAGTCTCTCGTTGTTCCAACAATTGAAATTATTATTTGCAATATTTTATTGCATTTTATTATAAGTTAAACATATAATCAGAAGGTTATTTTAGTATCTTATTTAATGCATTTTTTGCTTTCGTAAAAAATCACTGTAATTAGCTAGTGACTAGATAATTTAGGATTAAAAGAGGGGTAGCAGACGGTCAGCTGGTATTCGTGCCATAATGAATGTCGGGGCCAGGGGGCACTCCCCCCACCCCGACCCTCTTAAATGGAGGGAAGTAAAAACACATTGTACGTTGCATTAAAACAACACAAAATACATGTACATACGTAGAAATACATTAAATTATTTTCCAAGTGAGGGGGGAGGTGCAATTGATCCCCCTAACACAACGGGTCTGTTGGCCCCCCGATTTTTGAGCTCCGCACGTCGTTTCTTTTATTTAACGCTTACTGTACTTCATTATTTATACTCTTAATAATCTGGAATCAGTTAGTTCATAAACTTCAATAATGTAAATGTTTTTGAGCGGCTTCCAACACACCACACACACACACACACACACACACACACATGCTTTTTTATATATAAATATTATTGAGGCGATGCCCCCTCCCCTCCCCTCCCCAGAGTAATGGCGCCCGTACCTATGAGCGATGACCTTTTTCAAAATTCTGCTAAGGGGCCGTCCATAAATGATGTCACGCTTTTTTCCCATGTATTTGACCCCCTCCCCCCCTTTGTCACAAAATGTCACACTTCAACATACCCCTCCCCCCTTTGTCCCATATGCTACGCTATGTTGCATAAGCATGATATCCCACTTATTTTTACCCCCTCCCGTCCCCTTGTCCCAATTTCACGACCCCCTCCCCCCCCCCCCTTTTTTTTTTTTTTTTTTTTTTTTTTTTTTTTTTTTTTTTTTTTTTTTTTTTTTTTTTTTTTTTTTTTTTTTTTTTTTTTTTTTTTTTTTTTTTTTTTTTTTTTTTTTTTTTTTTTTTTTTTTTTTTTTTTTTTTTTTTTTTTTTTTTTTTTTTTTTTTTTTTTTTTTTTTTTTTTTTTTTTTTTTTTTTTTTTTTTTTTTTTTTTTTTTTTTTTTTTTTTTTTTTTTTTTTTTTTTTTTTTTTTTTTTTTTTTTTTTTTTTTTTTTTTTTTTTTTTTTTTTTTTTTTTTTTTTTTTTTTTTTTTTTTTTTTTTTTTTTTTTTTTTTTTTTTTTTTTTTTTTTTTTTTTTTTTTTTTTTTTTTTTTTTTTTTTTTTTTTTTTTTTTTTTTTTTTTTTTTTTTTTTTTTTTTTTTTTTTTTTTTTTTTTTTTTTTTTTTTTTTTTTTTTTTTTGCTGTTTTATTTTGGAGAATATAATATGCATTATATTATGTGTTTACATAACACCTAATATATAGTCTATATATGCTCCATATCTTAGATCCTTCCTTAAATATAGAGGCCAGAACTGAACAGCATACTTTTTGGAGCATGCAGTTCAGGTCTCCATCCTAAAGAAGGATATTACCTTGTTCGAAAGGGTTCAAGGAAGAGCTACTGAGTTGCTAACTGTTCTCTAAGACTTAGATTATGAGGTTAAAGGCTCAATATGTATAGTCTTGAGTGACATGCAGGGCTGGCCTGATCAGATCAAAAGCGGTGGCCCAATAGTATAGAAAATATAAATACTGAAGAACCTTGATGCATTGTTTCTGCATCCATTGCTTTAACCGTATTCATTATTTTGTTTTAACAATCCTTTTGTAGAAACTTTTATTTTATTCTTCATTTCTTTTTTTCTTTAATTGTAGGCAGTTGAAATAATTTACCGGAACTGACTGCTACTTGCAGTGATCTAAAAACTTTTAAGAAGGCTCTTGATATTCATTGGGAATTCTTAAATTGACTATGACCAGCCTAGTTGGGCCCTGAGCCTGTTGCTGGTTGTCACTTTTGTATTTCTAAAGTGATCCAATGAAAATTTTGTTATATCTGATTTTTAAAAGCTTACCTAAGGAGTACAAGAACTTTTAAAAAATGAAAAGCAATTTTATTCTCGTATTTTCTTTATCCATATAGTAATCTAATCTAAAATGATTTGTTTGTTCTGTGTTTTTTGCTCACAGTAATCTAAAATAACAGGCAGTGATTTAGGTAAGAGGGTGGGTCTTGGCTTTAGACCCCTTTGTAAAAGTTCAAAAACAAATTCTTATAATAAAAAATTTAAATAATTATCGTGTGTTTAAAGGATTTTTTTTCATCATTGAAACAGTTCTGTGTATGAACTAAAATCAATTTTTGGTTTCTTTCTGTTTATATTTTCAAGTTGTGGGGTTTACTAACATGTGCATAAGTTATTGAAACCAAAAAGTGCAGGGACTATTGCATTGAAATTTAAAAACAAAGGGGGAAGCTTGTGTTAAAATAAGAAAGATACCTTACCCCTAGGTCCCCTCTTGACTATACTACTGGGGGAAGGTTAATTTCATTTTAACGACTTTCTTGATCACACTTTGGTAAGACGAAATTTGTAGGTAAATTTTTTCTTATTGCAGCCTTGTCTGAAATAAGTAAAGCAAAGGACCTCTTTTTCCTCCTGAAACGCTCTAGTTATCAAAAATATCGCTTCTTTTCTGATCATGAAGTATTACAGTTAATCTCGGTCATGTGATCAATATCCGTCATAGAGACATCTGGCATACTTCTGGAACAAAAAGTGCATGACTTTGATACAGAAATGGTGATTTGTTATTGAGATTAATTCCATGAGAAAAACAATAGTTTGCATAGAAATCCTGATTGTTATGACAAAAGTGCTTACTTTATTGTATTTTATGATTATTTCTTCTTTTATTCTTTTTCCTTCCTTCTCAGAGGAAATGAAAATAATGTATCCAAAGCTAAACGAAAAGCGGAGAGGCTGTTGGCTGAAATCGCTATAATCAAAGTAATTGTTTTTATTGTTAATTATCATTTTAAAATGTTTGTTTTTCATGATTTTTCTTGTTTTATCTCATATTTTGAATAAAGTGACTGATTTATCAGACATATGCCACTCAATTTTATGAACCTCTAATTTACAAATAGTTTACCAGTCTAACAAAATGTTCTATTTGAGGAATGCTTTTTGGTTTTACAAACATTTCTCAGATGGCCCTAAGAGTTTGAATTGCATTAACTGATACCACTTTGATAGAAAATTAAGCATATGAAATTATTCTATGAAATACATAGATATTTAAGAATATTTTCTAATACTAAAAAATAACAATAATACAGTATAGGACCTCAAATTTAGATTGGAACGCTAGGGGCTGCGATCTTTCCGGATTTCTGAATTTTGGGTCCTCATTCAAAAAATTTAGTAAGTAGCATCAGAGCCCATATAATTTGCTCTTGAAGTTTTTATTAGCATTTTGCTCATTTATAGCATTTTTATTACCATATATACTCGCCTATAAGTCGCGAAATTTAGCATAAAAAACAAAGTTGGAGTAGGCTTACATTGAAGGCAAAATTGATGATTACATTCAAGGCAAAATAATTCAGAAAATTCCGAAATCCGTAAAGATCGCAGCCACCAGCGTTCCAAATTTGAGGTCCTATACTGTATTATTGTATCGAAATATCTACAGTATGGGACCCCAATTTCGTAATCCCGAAATCCGGAACTTTTTCCAAAAAAAATCAACAGCTGAAAAAAAGCAGTTTTTTTTTTTGAAAAAAAATTAGGAAATGTTTTGCCCTGTTTTTTTTTTGGAAATGGGTTTTTTAAAGAAAAGGAAAATAAAAGTAACGAACGTGTTTGAGATCGGAAATGTGCCATTTTCAAAAAAATTATTTCGCGATTTTTTGAAAAGGGATCGCTTTTGCGATTAGAATTTCTATTAATTGTTGCTTTGAAAAAAAAATCGGGAAATGTATGTCATCGTTTTATTTGGAAATTGGCATTTTAAAGAGAAGGAAAATAAAGTGTAATGTACATGTTTAAGGCTGCTCTTCAGTCAGAGTTTCAAATCTTCGAAACCAATGTTAACCTACGGGAAAAGTTGGACTAAGTTTTAGAAAGTTCCTTTGAAGTTTTTGAGTCTGGAATTTTTTTGAGTATTTTTCAAGCCTATATCTCGGTCTTTTAGTTTTTACTTTTTTAAAATATCACTTACCGTATTTTTAAAAAATCGTTTAAAAAATGAATTTTGGAAAAAACGTGGTACTGTTAAGACGTTTCGCTCTATAAAATATTTTCAAAGCATGTTACCGAAATTTTAAAAACAACAAGACCAGCAAAACATTTCCAGCTTTCTTTTGAGCTTTTGTTTGAAATAATGCAAACATTTTTAAAGACAAAAAAATCCGTCCAAAGTTTGAAAATATTTCAAAAAAAAGCTCGAAATTCCTATAAGCCACGCCTCCCACCACTTTCCATGCAAGGGGGCATGATTTACGAGGTCGATTAGCTTAATGACTCTCACTCCGGGAAGCATTGCTGCTTCGGATTCGGACAATGGGGAAAGTGTAGTCAACCTCTTCAGACCCTCAAACCGGCCAGACACAGAAGACAGACCACAGGTTTTTTTCGAAAGGGAAGAAAATTGAGAGCTTTTGGAAGAAATTTGGAGAAGCTATGACTTATATGTAATCCTTTATATGGGCAAATTCCTGTTCCCACGGTACTATAAAAATATTTTTCACGAATTAAATGTTTGTACAATTGGGGAAGAAAAACATTTTTTTAAAAATGTAAGCTTGAAAACATTACTGCTCTTTAATTAGTAAATCAGATGAGAAATTATTTAATGTAAGTAATTATTCATTTGTAGGTTATTGATTTAATTTTCTTCTACACAATCCATTCTTCTTTTCTTCAAAAACTTTCTGAAGAGAAAAGCGTTGCCTTTACTCCCCCCCCCCCTGCCCTTTTAAAGACAACTGTGTATGCCACAGATATAACAAAATTGAGCGAGATAGAGTTTTTTTGTTTTTTACGGAAGGAATAAAGGAATGATAAACTTTAAATGTTTTTGTAAATTAAAAAGGGATTTTTGAGAAAATGAATGTAATTTCAAAATTTTATATTGGCCCCTTTCTGAATGCAATGTTTCAATAATTTGTGTTTTAAAAACCCAAAAAAAAAAAAAAAAAAATAATTAAATATTGATTAAATAAACCAACATCTTCCGGTGGAGCTGGAATTTTGAAAAACAAAATTACATATAAAGGTCGACAGCTGGGGGGGGGGGGGGGATACTAACAACCTCCTTTCTTTCTTTTATTTCCTTTTTTTTTAATGATTTTTTTATGCCATTCGTAATATTTATTAGCCCTTTTCTTTCATAAGATTTTTCCATCTTTCGATATCTTTTACTTCTTCTTATCCTACTTTTCCGTAAAAGTAAAAAAAAAAAAAAACAACGAAAGAAGGCTAATGTATCATATTACAAGAATATCGTTAAAAATAGGAAAAAGTCATAAACAAGTGAAGTAAATAAGTACCCATTAAAAAATTAAAAAAAAAATTGAAAGTAGGGGTTTGAGATGGGGTAATTGTGTCTGTCGGTCTGTCCCCCCCCCCCCCCCTGTAGGGCCCCATTTGTCCCCGAGGGCAAGCCCTCGGGGGCATCTAAAAATCCGATGCGCCAGACAATGGCAGGTGCGGGGGGTTCTGGGTGCGCATGTCTCCCCCCCCCCTCCCAATAACTTTTGAAGGAATTGTCCGATCCGAAAGATTTTTTTTCCCTGCATTCGAAAGATCTTGGCGAGGACATCTCATTTTCATATTTTACTTTTTGATTTGAACAATTTTTCGTTCAATTTTGAACAGTTCAAAAATTCTGAACATTAGCGACTTCGGGATTTTTTCCCGAAGCAAAGTATGCAAATTCTGGGCAGAAGATCCAAGTTCCTTTGAACAAGCGTATTGGAAGGAGCTCTCGGCGTAAACATATTTTTTTATCCACTCCGAATTTCATAGTTCAGAAGAAAAAAAAAAAAAACCGACAGCGCCTACGGGAAAATTTTACACGTATACAAATCCTGAGCTAACCAACCGATTAATTTAAAATAAACTTTATCGGAAAGATGTTATGACGTAGAACATATACAGTGGAAATCCGCCATTCGTACTTGTCCCTCAATTCGTACGGCGCCAGGGGTCAGCTGGGTCGCCAGTTTGGCTTTTTTTAAGAAAAAAATTGAGAAATTATGCTCATTTTGAACTCGTCTAGAAGTAATTTGTTTCGCGTTTTGGATTTTTTTTAAATTTTAATACTTTTTGAGATTTTACTGACAATTTTAGCTTTCTAAGGGGGCATCTAGAGGAAGTGGTTGAAGAACTTTCTTCTTCAGAGGAGGAAAGTAGTAAGAAAAGCATTTACTTTGCAGAAATTAAAGAGCTGTGTTATTCCTGCAAGAAAACGCAGAGAGTGATGGGAAAACAGCATCCCAACACTGCTGTGGTCAACAGCAATGTTGGGATGCTTTGTTCAACGACAATGTTATTGGCCATTTTAGAAAAATTCTGAACAATCGTCAAAGCCAGACAACATTGGACAGGTTTTTAGGGAAAGAAGCCCAAGATTCTTCTAGTGCAAAAAGAAAGGACAACAGAAAGGGAGAAAACACTTGAAGGGATATTACCTGATGTTTTTATAGAAGGGGCCTCCTCTTCCTCTTCCAGCCCTTTCATTTCCTCATCTCAACATTCCACATATGCCATCAGTTCACCTCAGTACAAGCAAAGTGCAGTTAAATTTTAATTTATCTATAATTTCATGTACAGTACTGTACATTTGTTTTTCATAGGTTTAAATAAGCAACCATCTGTGTGTCTGGGCCCATGTGCTCGTATCGTCGAGTCGACGCGACTAGTAGACCGATAGGCGGCGCTGTCATCGAAAGGGAGCAATTTTTCGCCTTTTTCCCTGTCGACTCGATTTCCGGTGTGCTGGTCCAGTCGAAGTAGACCCGCACGTGCGCTCAATCTCGTTTTGGTAGACCATTTCGTCAACTGCTGTATACCAGTCGAAAGCGAAATGGCGTACTCCATTCCAGTGGAATATTTACGTTTAATCTTGCAAATGCGATCGCTTGAAAGGCAAAGGGTCTTCTTCAATGCGCAAGTAGACCCCTTTGGATCTTAATTACCGGATTAAGGATTTGGTAGCCCATAGGCGACAGAAGTGATGGAACCCCCCCCCCCTCTACCATTTGGATTTTATAATAATTCTAATAATTAAAATATGATGTGCAATTATTTAATGACTATAATAACTGATCATACTGGCATTCACTAACTTTTAGTACATGTTACATAAATAATGTTAGACTTAATCTGCTTAGGGAGCCTTTTTAAATATGGTTTCACCGATAATTTAAGTATAATTTTAATTCATAGAAATTCGCTATCATTAACACAGATATTTTAAAATTAAACCCATAATACTAAAATATGATAAAATATTTAATCAAACTTAAAATTTTGAAACATTTCACAAAAATGAACATAAAAATTTCTGTTCAAAAGAATATAAAGTTATACTTTATAAAATGCCGTAACAGCATTTATAGCTAATTTTTGAAACAATTTAAACATTGACTTGCCTCAAAAATGTTTAAAACATCTTCAAAGTTTAACGGTTTAAAAATGTCATTCACTGTAAAAATTGTTCGCCCGAAAATACATAATCTTCTGAAAATCATTTATCCTGAGTCTGACGTAAAATTATAGAGAACTAAAAACACGAAACTGCGAAGAACATTCCGAAATTGATAATGTGCCTCGGTCACCATTCGTGAGTACGCTGAATTACTATTTCTGGTACACAACGTTGAAGGTCAGTTCAGTTCAGCTCACGCTGTTGTGATTCCTGTGTCTTACCCCCCCCCCCCCCCACACCCATCCATTTTCTGTTGATCATAAACTTTTATGCGCTGAGTTTTTTTTTTTTTTTTTGAGGATTTTTCACGTGGGGGTCACTATTAAATTCATAAAACTTTTATTAATGTACCCTCGGTATGTCCATTTTAGCTCAACATTGGGAAGGGGTAGAGCCATATGAAGGATCATCCTTAACTGGGGATATGAAATTCTAACAGTAAAGGGGGTTCGGGGAATGTCCTCAAACCCCCGAAAATTTTGAAAACTATATGCAAACAGGAGTATTTTGAGGCCTTTATAGACGCATTTGGGCTGCAAAAATATTAAGAAACAAAAAAAAAAAAAGTCAAACAAAAATTTTAAAAACGTTTTTACTCATAAAACTGCAGAATTATATTTTTGAAATCCAGGGAGCAGGACCCCCCCCCCCCCCTCCAACTAACGCCCATATCGAAGAGACACTTGTCGTCCTTCTAAAATGATGCTTACAAGCTCCTCCCCGCCCCCTGCCTCTTCCGAAAAGGATCCTTTGAAAATTTAGAAGAAAAACTATTGTATTGTTTGAACATGGCACTGTTTCACTGTCGCAAGCTCCTTCCCCCCACCCCTTCCCAAAAGGATGCGTTGAAAATTTGTAAAAGAAAAACTATTTTATTGTTTGAACATAGCTTAATTTATATTTCACTTTTACAGGGTGAAAAAATTTCACGTTTTTTTAATTTCAACTTTTAAATTTTCCAAAATTTGCTGCCCCCTAAACTGCCTTCCTAGAAGTCATTGCCTTCCACAGGAGCCGGCTACTGATCAACGGCGCAACATATTCAGTATACCTCAATTTTATTGTTTCCAACAGTTTATAGAAATAATTAATTCTATTAATCGGTTAGCAAAATAGCCGATCAATTGTTAAACCGGAGCGCCGAACTAAGATTTTAATTCTCTTTCCAAAAGTTAACTTTTCTAAATTAAATTTTTTTTCCGCCCGGGGCATGAGCCCTGCTTTCACCCCCCCCCCCCCCACCCCTGAATTCGGCACGCAAAGTTTTCATAACATTTATTTCAAGAAAATTCCGGGAGAGAGATCCTAAACACTCATCTCTGAACCCATTTTCTATCATTCAGCGAAATCAGTTTGGGCAATAGTAGTAACAATAAGTGCATTCTGAAGAGCCGCCTCCCCTCCCCCCCTCCCACTTTTTTTTTCATTACTTTTACGCAAGCATTTTTATTTTTAAAGAAATGAACAAAATTGTTCTTTTGGACGTAAGCTGAACGAAAAAACTTCATTGACTTAAAAAAAAATTCGTTTCATGCATTACGAAATAAGTGGATGTAGTATGGATAAAGAAAAAAAGAAAGAAAAAAACTCACGAATTCATAATCTCCATAATTTTTAAGTTTGTAAAAAGTATATAATCACATTTACAACTTCTTTCCGTTTGAAATTGTGGGTTTTTTTTTCTTCGACTCTTATTATTAGACCAATGTTAACATCTGCCACGAGTTGCAAGTAGAGATACGGAAAAAAAATATACAATATGATAATATGAATCAATAGCCTTTCAGCGTCATTTTTAAAAGTAATCGGGCAAGCATCAAACATACAAAAATTTAAAAAGTAAGTGACAGTTTTTAAAAACGCACTGTCACTCACCTCAAGTAAGCGCATAGTTAGTTTTATAAAATGAGAAGACTAAAATGAAATGTATATTAAACGCTTAAAAATTATATTATATATACGTACCATATAATTTAAAAGAAAATAGCGAACTCACAAACTAATATTAACAGATTTATATAAACAAATAGTAACCAAATTTACACCAAGTAAAAAATATTCAAATAAATAAATATTAAAATTAAAAAAGGAGTGTTACGAGAATGAAGTAAAAAGGTCACACATTGTACTTTGCTTTTATTATCAAAATTCCTGCAAAACTAAAGGTCTTAGAAAAAAAAATCACTAATGAGACTATGTATGCAAATTAATTTTAAAATAATGATTTTTTTTACTGTTGATTCTTTAACTGAGCTTAGTTATTGAATAATGTGTATATTAGTATTTTTCTAACCATTATAGCTAACATATTGAATTTTTTATAGTTATTTTTATAGCTAATAAAAATTTTAAACAACACAGTGGAGTAAAAAGGAGTTGTTCCTCATAAAATTATTCATGATAAAGTTGTCAGAAGGGAGTTTTTGTTTTTTTAGAGTTCTTTAAAACCGAATTATTCAGCTACGCTAAGTATAGAAAAAATATGTACTACTAATTTACTTAGAATAAAAACGTAGCTATTTATATTTTGAAGATATCAAAGGCGCAAAATATAATCTAAAGGAATCAAATCGAAAAATGTATCCAAAGAAACAAAAACCACGATTTTTGCGCGAGCCGCCGCCGATTGCTGATGGCAACGCGTAGAGCGTATGTCATTGGTCGGAATCAGTCATTCCCACACCCCCTCCGATGTCAGAAAATGAACTCGGCTGAAACTTGCGCGGCTACTCTACGTGGACACCAGCACACCTATAGTAGACAAGAGACCGGTTCGTCGAGGGCTTGCTGAGGGGGAGAAAAGGGGAGCGACTTCGACAGTCGACGGAGACCAGCACAACCACCCTGGACCGGATTAATCCAATTTACACTGTATTTTATGTGAAAAAATAATTCGCTATTCGTACAACTTGCCATTCGAGCTGCCTCCTGTAATGAATTGTGTGCGAATAGCGAGGTTCCACTGTACAGTACACTTCCTCGGGGAATGGCGAAAAGCATGGGACATTGTTTAGAAAACAAACCACATGTTTCTTTTCCTAAATCGCAAAAGTTATTTTCTTCACAGTTCACATGACTAAACTAAATACAGTGGAACCTCGGTAGCTCGACGCGCAGATAAGTCGACTAACCCTTGGTAAGTCGACACATCCCTCCCCTAATGGTTGGCCCAATGCTTATTTCAATGGGCGAAAAACTCTCTAACTTGACACACAATTTTCAGAAATCCCTGTAAGTCGACCTCCATTTTGTATTCTTATTAACTTTTTCCTCCGGTATTTTACCACGGTGCACAATTCTGGGAGTGTGTTTTTTCATCAATAAATGAATTCTTTTCTTGAAAGTGTTCCTAGAAAATTTCCTTATTCCCCTTGTACCTTTCTACGAACACGAGAAAAAAGTTAATTGCAAATTAGCAAGCCTAATAGTGTTGGGGAATTTATGTTTTCTCTTCAGAGGGAAAAGCAAACAAAAATTATGGATTTTTTTCTCATGAGGTATTTTGATTTAATGTTTATATATTTATTTATTTGTAATGTATTAACTTTTCAAAATAATAATAGATAAATAATAAACGAGAATAATTTCGTACACTGGAATTCACTCTTATAACTTGAATGGCAAGTAAATAACAATACAGACCAATATCAGCGATTGAAGTTACGAAGTCTCGGTAACTTGACACCAGCTTATCTCTACGTCACGCGACTTTTTTAACCTTTTCAGTTTAGCCCGCAGCTTTCCAAAGGCTGCCCATTCCTGGTTATGCAATGTTTGCTGTGTGGCACTACGAAATAATATCTTATTAGCTACAGAATACAAACGGTTTGGTTGTTTCTCATCCATAAGCTTACTTCTTTGCATTGCAACACGGGCTCCTTGTAGCTCTGAAACACGTGTCCGCAATTTTTGATTATGTTGACGTTTTATTCTTTAGTTTCGCAGCTCAAATGAGGACTAATTATTTCTCTACATTAAATTTATGCATGCGAACTCGCGTCATTAAAGAAAAAAAGAACTATGTCTCTTATGCAAAATTTCTGCATATGATTTAAGTCAGGGGTTCCCAACTTTTTTTTTCCTAGCGAAGCCCTTCTAAAACTCGGAAAAAAATTGGAGAATCCCTTCGGTAGTCCTTAGTAAACGGGTAGGAAAACAATAAAATTTGCCTGCACATTCAATTTTCAAGCTTCACAACAGTTCATAACAAGTAATGAAACAATTCTTAAAACATCTAAATGGAAATAAAAATTAACATAATAGCTACAATAATAATAATAATATTAGTAATACAAGCATTTAAAAAATTAATTACTTATTTTTATTATTTGTTCTTTTTGTATAATTAATAGTAGCAGTAAACATACGAATTTGCAAAAGCTCTGTTTTTAGTAATTATTTCCTCGATACTGTGAAAAAGTTGTGGAATAGTGGAATGACACCAGAAATATAAGTAAAAAAAATTTAGAATCAATCAATAAATATCTTAGGGTTCCATTCCCACGTTGAAATATACAAAATTCGCAACAGTTATGGAAATTTACAGAAATATTGGGAAATTTACATGTTTTCAAATTTTCATTGAGATAGAGCAGGAAAGTTGGAATAAAGTATTATTAAAATGTGAGTACAAAATTTGAAATTAAAATATCTTCCTTCACACTAACGTGGAAAAAGTGTGAAATGGTAGTAGAAACATACCTCTAAAATTAATATAGATCAATTAATACCTTTTGATCAAAAAACCACTTCACGATCCAAATTTTCAAATTTACGCAATGCAGAAATAAGTGCATTTCAAATATTATGCGTTTAGTTCCTATGCCCCACAACTTTTCCGTATTATCGGGAAAACAATTTTATACAGAAAAAAAAATCATTTTTAATCTCCGTTCTAATATGTATGAACATTTTTAATTTTGTTTTTTGTTTTGCGTTAGCAATTAAAAATCCAGCTATTGCAATATTATATTCGCGATTTGAAATTTTTCCCCTGAAAAAAAAAATATCAACCATTTCCAATGACTGGGTTTGAGCTTAAAAATTCACTAGTTAGCATGGGAATTAATTAATTTGATAATTGTTTTGATTTCATCTGTCATTTTTTGCTCTTTTCACCGGAGAAAAAAACACTCCAAAATAATAATAATAATTACGTTTTCTGATGGGCATGTGAACCCGACTTGTTCATTTTCTCTGTCAGATTACTAATCACTACAATATGGATGCCTTTTCTTTCAAATGGTAAATTTTTTCTTGAATTTTGAAGTTTAATATGACGGGATCACAATATGCATTAAATTTAACATTGATTTTAGACTTTGAGTCACCATATGACATTTATTTTTTCATTATTATTATTTTTGTTGTTGTTAATATTTTTTTTTACGAAAAGGAGAGAAATCCGTTCGTGATGCATGAAAAGTTTCAGAATTTAAAAGTTATTGTCTCATTTTTTAACTGTATGTTACATTCCTGCAAATTTGCATTTTGTAATGAAATTTATCTCAACGAATCTTTTTATTTCGCACATCCCAGAAAACACAAAACAAACAAACATGACAAGGAAAAGAACTATGTAGAATTCATTTCAG
Source organism: Octonoba sinensis (assembly GCA_038502835.1). Taxonomy (NCBI): domain Eukaryota; kingdom Metazoa; phylum Arthropoda; class Arachnida; order Araneae; family Uloboridae; genus Octonoba; species Octonoba sinensis. Next base: position 4,182,154 of record CM076598.1, on the reverse strand, counting down.
AAGATAATTCCATACATTACAGGTTTTGCATTTGAATAACTGAATTTGTCACTAGATCTTTTTGTCATTTTTTTGTGCATGTACATTATTTTCAGATTATTCACTGTTAATAATGTACTTCAGTCTTCAAGTTTCAAAAGGTATATTGAAACATTTTTTGAAGTATATACTCCGGAAACTGTTTTTAAATGCGCTGTAGATGGACTTCCTTTATTTACTCCTTATTATTTTAACCAGATGTACTTATCTCCTTTTGCGTAAATTATATCCTTCGGGAAAACCGTTGTCATTTTGAGTCGCATCGCATATTGAATCTTTATTGGTTATATTCATTTCTGTTCTATGCTGCTTCAGTTTGAAGTGCGATTTTCCGCGCTCCTCCGTTTTAGCCTACTTTCCCGTAAAAGTAAAAAAAAATAATAATAAAGCATGAAACAAGGCTTAATGTATCGTGAAAATATCGTTAAAAATCAAGAAAAGTCAAAAATAAGTGAAGTAATTAAATAAAGATTGAAAAATAAAAAATTTGAAAGTAGGGTTTTGAGATGGGGAAAAAGTGTCTGTCGGTCTGTCGGTCTGTCTGTCTGTCGGTCTGTCGGTCTGTCCCCCCCTAATAACTTTTGAACGAATTGTCCGATTGGAAAAATTCTTTTTGCATTCGAAAGATCTCGGCGAGGACATCTCATTTCTATATTTTACTTTTTGATTTGAACAATTTTTTGTTCAATTTTGAACAGTTAAAAAAATTTTAACATTAGCGCCTATGGACAAAATTGAAGCTAATTCTGTAAACTCTGGGCACAAGAGCCAAGTTCCTATTGCAAGCTTATTGAAAGGAGTTCTCGGCGTGAAATATTGATTTGAACAGTTTTTGTTCATTTTTGAACAGTTCAAAAAATTAACACAGAGCTTACGGGGAAATTTCAACCCTATATAAATCCTGATCTAACGGACCGATTTGCTTGGAACAAACTTTATCGGAAAGCTCTCATAACGTAGAACATGTAGAAATAGAAAGTTTATCCAGAACTTAGGAGCCTATTTTGCTATGAAATTTTGTGATCGGGATTTTCAAGGATATTTCTCAGTGACTCAATGAGTGAAATAATGAATGAATGAATAAATGAAAGAGTAAAAGAATAAATCAATGAATAAATGAATGAGGAAAAGAATGAATGAATAAATTATTGAATAAATGAAAATATAAAAAAATGAGTGAATAAATACATGAATGCGTAAATGAATGAATAAACACTTGAATGAGGTAACGAATGAATGAATAAATGCATGGCTGAATAAATGAAAGAATGAATGAGTGAGTGAATGAATATGTATTATCCGTTGAAAAAGGTATATTTTCAATAATTAGAACTAAAGATAAATAAGAAAGAGAGAGAAAGAGATAGCTAGATTATAAATTTGAATTTGGTGTATACGGGAAAGTAGGCTCGTATAGTTCTAGACGGAACTTCTTGTTATTTACTGGATAATAAAAACAGGCAAGCTCGCACATGAAGAATCGGCACTGATGATGCAAATGCGCGTCTCAAGCTCCTCCCCCCCTTGTCGATGTGCCCCGTCTGTTCCGTATTTGCAGTTTTAAAATTGGCAGCCCTCACCTCAACCTGCAACCATACAAACTTTATCTCGATTCAACAAGTCTTGGTAAAAAGCTGTCGCCCTGCGAGGTTTTCTAATGGTGTTTTTGTGCATTCAATCATAAGAGAAAACCAGGAAAACTCTCAACTTACTTCTCGATAAGTATTAAATAGAAATTATCACAGGAACCACCAAAGCTCGCTTATCAAAGCAACGTTTGTTGCCAGGATAAGAAATTGGGACTTCTGGTTCCGAGGAATATGCTGCCCCAGTAGTCAGGCTGCCATTTTTAAAGTTTTGAATACCTTTTGCGCAGGGAACTGGAGCAGAGTTATTATTATCATTACTATTATTATTATTTATGTTAATTTATTTTTTTGAGTTGCTATGCTACAGCTCCCCTCCGAATCTTATGTTATAGTTTCAAGTCCGTTCCAGCTCCATTCACTGCTCTGAATAGCTTTTAATGGCAAATACAATATTTATCGCTTTCGTTTATTCAGTGTATTACGGAAAAAATTTAAAAGTCGTTTAAACCCTAATATTTCAATAAATATTTAATGTTTCGTACATAATGAAGGAAAAAAGTAATAAATAAATGCACTCGGAAAAAAGGCCACTGTTTCAAAACAGTCATTGCCAACCATTTGCTTATTTTCTTTCCTTTTTTCCTTTCTTCCCTGCCTTCTTTTTCTTCTTTTTTTTTTTTGGTGAATTTGTAATTGCCGCATATTTTTGGAACAGCGAAAGTATGTTATGCACATCCCCAGTTTCAAGTTCGTGATTTAATTTTGCTGAGCAATATATATTTTACAACATACATACGTAGATACTCATAGGTGTGCGTGCGGGGCTTAGAGATACCATTGTACCCCCATTAGCAAATAAAAATGAAAGCTAATTACAAAACTGGTAACCTCTTTCACGTTTGTATTCAATAGATATGCTTATTTGCGTTTAATTTGTCACAAGTTTCCCTGGAGATGCATCTGGGACCCAAATCTTATGGGCAGGGCCGGCCTTATCAGTGTGCAATGTACAAAGGCGCCATCATCTTGGGGGCGCCTCAGCGTAAGAGCAAAAAAAAAAAAAAAAAACAATAATCCGTGTTTCATAAAATTAGTTCAACAAAATTCTAGTTGTCTTCACGTAAGCAGACCCAATGATAGTGACTCCTATCAGATACTCCATCTTTCAAGTGAAAGAACTTAGCGTCAAAATTCACTTGTAGCGATGGTACTATACCTACTGTGGTGCTTGATAGAGATGATTAGATGGTACCAATCCCTGTGAACCACACTAGGTCTTCAATTACGAGAAGCCAACATCAGCCCATTAGAAATAAAAAAATACATTATTTGTTTCATGTATGTAATTATTCAAGTTTTTAAAGTAATTGAAAACGCAATAAAATTATACACAATTTGAATTTATATTATTTTAGTTTGTATGATGAAAGAGGGCTAGGGGCGACTATTTTTATAAAGTTCAAGGGCGCCGAATACCGTCGGGCCGGCCCTGCTTATGGGTGTATTTTGGTACCCCCTTTAGCACAGTAGCGTCCCCCCCCCCCCTTGCTAAAGCTCTGCGCACGCTTATATAAATACATATTACTTGACTACATATTAATGTGCCAATGAAGCGGAACTACAGAGAAAGTAAAGAACCATTGAAAACGTTCTTTTGTCAGAGAAAAAGGAAACCAGGATGTTTTATTCGAAAAATGATTCGTGAATTTTATTTTAAATGACAGAAATATAAAGGAAAGAAATAAAATGAATGTGATGGTCTCATCATATTGATCAAGTATTCAATATGCAATAATTAGCAAAACATAATGAGATACTTTCACCTAGAGAAGAAGAACAACCGTGGCAACAGCTGAAAACTGAAAACAATAGCACGTGGTAACGTTAGACGCCGTAGACGAGCTAACTTGATTTGAAAATTTGTTAATTCTGAGAAGAAAAAAACATGCCTGCCAGTTGTTGTGCTTATGATTGCAAAAATCATAACTCAAAGGAGGAATGCAAGGAGAGAAAAGTATCGTATTTTTATTTCCGCATTCAAATTCGGACTTAAACAATGGTTGACCAAAATCAAGAGGGAAGACTTCATGCCAACAAAGTATACGATACGAAGTTATGTTCGGATCATTTTGAAGAATTTTGTTTTGAGTATCAGTCATTCACGGGAAGAAGGCAACTAAAAAGCGATGCTGTTCCATCAATTTTCTCTCATACAAAGTCTGAACTAAAACGAAAAAGAACATATGTATTAAGTTTTTCTGTCACACGGTAAGCTTTTTTTTTTCTTCTTCTGTAGTATTATTTATGTTCGTTTCCTGGTCGGAATAGTATTTCCTATGTTTGTCTGGGATGAACGAAGCCTTTTTATTATTATTGTTAAAGAAGTGATTAGTTGACTTGTATATAAAATAAGAAATCATTTTATGTACTTAATACACAGGTACTTATTGCAGTTCAGCTTTAGTTTTTGACACTGATGACAGTGATCTAGCCTTATGTTTACTAATTCTCTCATTAAGTGCCTTATATGTTTTCTTTTGCCATATACTATGAGAAACAAATAAAGAATGGTAAAAAGTTGCAAAATGGGTATCATATCAAATGATTCATCAATCATTTAAAAAATATTAAGCCATTCTTCATTGTTTTTTGCCAGATAGTTTCTCCATGTGCAAAAATTTTTGCTTGTGTACTTAATGCATGTGTATATAATGAATGCAAACTTTTTTAATATATATATAATGTGTCCTATGACTAGAGCTCAAAACTCGCGGTCGCCAGTCGCCAAATGCGACCAATTTTCACGTTTTGGCGACCATTGTTTTCGTTGAAGTAGCCAATGTGGCTACCATTTGCTAATGCTAAAATCCTTTCCCAATAAAGAAGAAAGAAATTGGAGTTAATTTTTGCGCCCCACACGAAAACTAGGTTTTCCTCCGATTTTTACCGAAAATTGCGTACCGTGTTTGAAATTTCATTCTTTTTCCATCCTGGAATTATTACAATTATCTTGAAAGTCGTCAGGTATTTTTGCATGCCCAACCTTAAATCTGCTTAGTTGTCGTTTCATTTTAACAAATAATAAGAAAAAAAGTAAAGATAGAAACAGTCAAAATCGTCACGTGCTTCGCCGAAAATTGGATTCTACGTTAGAGATTGTAATCCTTTTGCATCGGATGCAAATTTCAATTATTTTCTAAATTAGAAGATATTTTTCGCACCTACTACCTTAAATCTGCTTATTTTGCATTTTATTTTAATAGTTTCTGGCTTTTTTTTAAGACTGCCGATATTGAACATGTGTTTGTCGAAAATTGCGTTTATCATTATTATTGTTTCATTTATTTATTTACTTCAAATTTGATTTCAGTATTGAAAGCTATTTTCTTTTTAGAAGATACTAAATTTTGGATAAATAAGACATTTTTAGAAAATTGTTAATTTACCTGGATCTAACTTCTTAAAAAAATACAATAAACAATTATTGAAAACTGTTAGCTAAATAAACAGTTATTGAAAAGAAGTATTATCAAAAATCATAAAATAAATAAGAATTTTTTTTTACTTAATGATAATAATAATAATCAGTGCCGGATCTAGGGTGGGGCTAGCCCTGGCCCATGCCCCGGGCGGCAGTTAGGGGGGCAGCAAATTCAACAAAAGGAAAAGAAAGAAAGAAAATGTGGGGGGGGGGAGAAAGAAAGAAAAAAATATTTAATTATGAAAATTTAGCTTTTGAAAAAGAATTAAAATCTTAGTTCGGCGCTCGGTTTTATCATTGATCAGCTATATTGCTAACGATTAACTCCGATTAATAGAATTATTTATTTGTATAAACTGTTGGAAATTCTAAAACTGAGGTTAAGGGGAAGAAAATTTCGCAATGTCAAAATTTTAATTTTAAAAAGTCAAGGTTTTTCCCCCTTGTGATAGCGAAATACGTATAAATCATGCTATGCTCAGACAATACCCAATGGATAAAAATAATTTAACTTTGTGCAAGTAAACAATAATAATAAAATTACACGTTAATTTAAAGCACAAATGAGCAATAAAATGCAGACATATGTTTCGGGATTGCTTGGAATCCCTTTTTCAATGCACAGGGAGCTTCTAGATGCAAAACATCCAAATGAAGCAGACAGAACAACAAAAACAAAGCTTATATAGCCTAAGAATTATCTGTAAACCAATGAGAATAAAGGCAGCGTGAAGTGGAAGTAGAAGTAGCAGGAAGACACCAATAAGAGAGCAGCAAACGAATCCAGATGAAAGTACAGGAAGTAAAAAGGAATATCAATAAAAATAAAGCAAAAAAGACGACAGCATGCATAAAAATTGCAAAAATAATAAAATAAAATACAAAGAATAAAATTGAAATAAAGATAAGTACAGAAACTACCAAAACAAAATGCAAAACAAAGTACACATGTAAAGGAGGGGGAGGGGAGGGTGGAAGGAGGGAAAAAAAAAATAGACACAGAAAAGGAAAACAACAAGAAAACCTAGAAAGAACAACAAATTAAAGAAATTTATGCCAGACCTGTGAAAAATAAGGAGTTGAGGAAGAATCATTAACCAAATTAGAACTATTCCTGTTAATATGATAAGCTTCCCAAAAGTCAAGCTCTAAAGGGGAAGAACATTTTTGAATAATTTTACCAGAATTGAAATCAAAAGAGTGGTTGGAATTCCAACAATGTTGAGCAATGCTAGACTTATTTAACTCTTGCTTTCGTATATAACCTTTATGCTCATTTAAGCGAATTTTCAGAGCACGTTTTGTCTGCCCAATGTAAGAAAGGCCGCAACGGCAACTAATTTGGTAAATACCCCAAGTGTTAAGTTGATCGACAGGATCCTTAAAAGAAGAGAAGGAAAGTTTGTTACTAGGAGCAAAAACGACTTGAAATTGAAACCTTTTTAGGATTTTAGCAATACGGAAACTGACAGAATGAAAGAATGGTGACACAACCAAATTCTTTCTAGAAACCACATTATAGGGACCAGAAGTTTTCTTAGAAAGTTTGTTATGAATAGAATTATTTAAAGAGTGAGAAAATCGTCTATCAACAGCTACAGCTTTCAGATAGTTGAGTTCAATCTTGAGAAGCTCAGGAGAAGAGCAAATATTAATAGCACGATGGACTAGAGCATTAAAAGCCGAATATTTTTGGTTGGGAAAATGAGACGACAGTCTGTGAGGAGGTAAAGAAACAGCGAAAGGTTTACGATAGACAGAAGTAGTGAAACCAGACTCACTCTTAGAAATAAAGACATCAAGAAACGCGAGGCTACTATTAAGTTCTTTCTCACAAGAAAACTGGATATTAGGATCAATGGAGTTCATAATAGAAAGAGCATCATCAATACCTAACAAGTTACTGTCCGTTAGGACAAAACAATCATCTACATAACGAACATAAAATTGAAATTGCAATTTCTGGAACAGTTTTTCCTCAAAATAATGCATATAGAAATCACTTAAAATAGGACTAATAGGACTTCCCATAGCCAGGCCCTATGGGAAGTTATTATTGTTTACTTGCACAAAGTTAAATTATTTTTATCCGTTAGGCTTAACGTGCCTTGAATTTTGTTCTTCTTTCTTTTTGTTTTTGTTCTTCCATCTGTTCGCTGCTTGGTGAGTGTTTGTTTTTTGTTCTTTTCTATATTGCCTTTCTTGACTGTGTTTGTTTTTGCTTTTTTGTTTTCTGACATTCATTCCGCATATTGTTACGTTGTGTATGTTTCGCACTTGTTTTTGAATTTTGTTCTTTCTGTTTATTTTTATTTAATGAACGGTTTAGCTATTGTTTTTCCCCTTATGTTTTGGTTGTTTTGATTCTGGTTATGTCTCAGGTTAACAGATTTTGTAATCTACGGATTAAAAAGGTTCGGTTTTTGAACCATTTAAAATTTCTCCAGTCTTGCAGGCGTAAGAAAGTTATTCCTAAGTTTATCACCTTGAAGTGTAATTTACCGCGTTCTGTTAGGGTTAATAAGGTAATTTTTCGTTCTAAATTAGCGTTACTTAGAGCTTCTATCCAAGAAACTAGGAAAAAACTTTCGTTCATAGAACGTGAACTTTATGATTTACATCTTTCTGTATCTAATTCTAATTTCGATTTTGAGTCTATTGATAGAATGTCATGGGCAAGAGCTCTTCGTTCATCCGACAGTCACAAAATTACTTTAAATAAGAAATTTACTAAGTTGTGTAACGATTCAAATGTTCCTGTTCCGGCTGATTTGCCTCTTGTTAATAGGAACACGGTTGTAAATCTTTCGAAATTTCCTTTGAATAGTAATGAAATCAATGCTCTGAAATGTAATAACAATTTTGCTTTGGCTAAAAAGCCTTCTTTTTCTGAACTTATTGCTCCGGTTGAAAAAGCTTTCAAATTTAGTGCCTTAAATTCCACTCAAAAAGAGTCGGTTCGGCATCTTATTGCTTCCAATGTTGATTTCAATTCAAAAGTTCCTAATACTGGTTTTACCCATTCTGTGAAACGATGTGTCAATAATTTAGTTTCCAATTCTGATTTGGTCATTACCAAAGCAGACAAGGGTGGTCAGATTGTTGTTCTTAATAAATCATCTTATGTTGAAAAAACTGATGACTTAATTGCTTCTGGTCCTTATTCTGAAATTTATAAAGATCCTAGTGACAAAGAGTTAAAAGCTATTTCTTCTGCTGTTAAGTCTGTGCATTCTATTCCTTTGATTGCTAAACGGTCTGTGATTCCTTCTGTTGCTAATTGTGCGCGTTTTTATGCTTTACCAAAGGTACACAAGGCAGGTATTCCTTTCAGACCAATTGTTTTCGATATTGGCACTGCTTCATATAAACTTTCCAAGTATTTAGTTTCTGTGTTTTCTCCACTTAGGAGTCAGAATGTTTTCACTGTTAAAAATTCCACCGATTTTGTTAAGAAACTTCATAACTTCGTTCCGAATAATTCAGTTATGGCCTCTTTTGATGTTAATTCTTTGTTTACTAATGTTCCTGTTGATGGCGCTTTGACTTGCCTCAGGAAAAGGCTCTCTGAATTCCATTTTACTTCTGTAGAAATTGAGGAATTAGTTTTCCTTACTCGTGTGTGCTTGCAACAGAGCACTTTTGTATTTAATGGTAAATTCTATGCTATGGTAGAGGGCCTGGCTATGGGAAGTCCTATTAGTCCTATTTTAAGTGATTTCTATATGCATTATTTTGAGGAAAAACTGTTCCAGAAATTGCAATTTCAATTTTATGTTCGTTATGTGGTTGATTGTTTTGTCCTAACGGACAGTAACTTGTTAGGTATTGATGATGCTCTTTCTATTATGAACTCCATTGATCCTAATATCCAGTTTTCTTGTGAGAAAGAACTTAATAGTAGCCTCGCGTTTCTTGATGTCTTTATTTCTAAGAGTGAGTCTGGTTTCACTACTTCTGTCTATCGTAAACCTTTCGCTGTTTCTTTACCTCCTCACAGACTGTCGTCTCATCCTCCCAACCAAAAATATTCGGCTTTTAATGCTCTGGTCCATCGTGCTATTAATATTTGCTCTTCTCCTGAGCTTCTCAAGATTGAACTCAACTATCTGAAAGCTGTAGCTGTTGATAGAGGATTTTCTCACTCTTTAATTGATTCTATTCATAACAAACTTTCTAAGAAAACTTCTGGTCCCAATAATGTGGTTTCTAGAAAGAATTTGGTTGTGTTACCATTCTTTCATTCTGTCAGTTTCCGTATTGCTAAAATCCTAAAAAGGTTTCAATTTCAAGTCGTTTTTGCTCCTAGTAACAAACTTTCCTTCTCTTCTCTTAAGGATCCTGTCGATCAACTTAACACTTGGGGTATTTACCAAATTAGTTGCCGTTGCGGCCTTTCTTACATTGGGCAGACAAAACGTGCTCTGAAAATTCGCTTAAATGAGCATAAAGGTTATATACGAAAGCAAGAGTTAAATAAGTCTAGCATTGCTCAACATTGTTGGAATTCCAACCACTCTTTTGATTTCAATTCTGGTAAAATTATTCAAAAATGTTCTTCCCCTTTAGAGCTTGACTTTTGGGAAGCTTATCATATTAACAGGAATAGTTCTAATTTTGTTAATGATTCGTCCTCAACTCCTTATTTTTCACAGGTCTGGCATAAATTTCTTTAATTTGTTGTTCTTTCTAGGTTTTCTTGTTGTTTTCCTTTTCTGTGTCTATTTTTTTTTCCTCCTTCCACCCTCCCCTCCCCCTCCTTTACATGTGTACTTTGTTTTGCATTTTGTTTTGGTAGTTTCTGTACTTATCTTTATTTCAATTTTATTCTTTGTATTTTATTTTATTATTTTTGCAATTTTTATGCATGCTGTCGTCTTTTTTGCTTTATTTTTATTGATATTCCTTTTTACTTCCTGTACTTTCATCTGGATTCGTTTGTTGCTCTCTTATTGGTGTCTTCCTGCTACTTCTACTTCCACTTCACGCTGCCTTTATTCTCATTGGTTTAAAGATAATTCTTAGGCTATATAAGCTTTGTTTTTGTTGTTCTGTCTGCTTCATTTGGATGTTTTGCATCTAGAAGCTCCCTGTGCATTGAAAAAGGGATTCCAAGCAATCCCGAAACATATGTCTGCATTTTATTGCTCATTTGTGCTTTAAATTAACGTGTAATTTTATTATTATTGAATACCCAATGGTTTTTCTTTTAGAAACTTTTAAAGCATCCTTTTGGGAAGAGGTGGGAGCTTGTAAGTGTCGTTTGAGAAGGCAAACACATGGCTCTTTGATATGGGCATTAGTAGAAAGGAGAGGGACCTGCCCTCTGGATTTTTTAAAAAATGTCAATTTTTTCCTACATTTTTATTATTATTTTTATTAGTAAAAGTGTTTAAATTTCAGAAAGTTTTTGTTTGTTTCTTTTCCCCTAAAATTTGCTTCCCCCCCTAAAAAGTCTCAAAGGGTCTCCTAAGGGCCTCCACTTTTGGAAACTATATGCACCAGTTTGCATATAGTTTCCAAAATTTTCCCAGGGAGGGGGATCAGAATTCCATATCTCCCAGTTAAGAAGGACCCAACATATGCTCTACCCTTTAATATTGAGCTGAAGGGTCAATGCTGTGGGAACATTAACGAAAGTTTTATTGGTTTAAGGAGCAATCCCAAAAGGAAAAATACTAAGAAATAAAAATGCCCATGCATGAAAGTTATATGAAATATCAACAATAATTGGTTAGAGGGGGCGGCATTTTTAAGTTTTGCCCCGCCTCGGAAATCTTCAAGATGTTGTACTGATAATAATGTGTGTGTATAAATAGAAAAAAAAGCCAGAGTAATTTTCCCAAGGTAGATAATTGTTCAATCAACTTTTAGTAGGAATTTAGGCATCGACAAGCAAGAAGAAAGGGAGTATTTTTTCAATTCTGCGAAAATTAAGTTCCAAAAGACGGCATTGTAGGTTATATTGAAAAAGTCCATTCATATTTTTGGTACTAGATTTTGCGCTATTCCCTGTTCGGATTTTAATACATTGCATTGACAAATATGTTATTATTACATGTATTTATTTCAAGTATAATGATTAAACATTAGCTAAAAAATTAGTCCCGGAGTGACTAAATGTTCTTAAAATGTCTAACTTTAAAAACACCTGCGATTGCGTGCCTGAGAAGAACTACATGGCTTAGTTAAATGTAAATGTAATTTAAACGCTCATTGCAATTGATACCAGTTTTGTGCTCTTAAAAACAATGCACAGTTAAATTTTTTTGCAGATGTGCACATTTTTTAAGTTTGGCTACCATTTTTTGAAATTTGGCTACCATTTTGTGGGGTTTTAGTAGCCATTGGCTACCAATCAAGAATTGGAGTTTTGAGGTATACCTATGACTGCATTTTTTAAAACTATGTCTGTCATAGAGTTATGCCCTAGAAGGTCCTATTTTTCCTGTATGTGATAAAACTGAATGGTTTATGACGGAGAGATTTGGTTTTATTATTTGATCAATTCCTCTGTTATAGCTTTTCGGTGTACATATGGTTAACTCTAATAAAAACCAAATAATATACACTAAAACTTTATTTTATATGTGTTACGGTGAAAGACAAAACTCCGGTTAATGTCGACATTCACCATGCACTGATGGTGGATATTGTATCAAAATAATTTCGTTACCTCTTCTCTATATATTAACAAGAAGTTCCGTCTAGAACTATACAAGCCTACTTTCCTGTCTACACCAATATGAAACTGATAATCTAGTTTTCTCTCCCTCTCCTTCTCATTTAGCTTTAGCTCATAATTATTTCAAGTATTCCTTTTTCATCGGTTTATGCATATTCAAGCACTCATTCATTTATTTGTTCATTCTTTCACGCACTCAAATTTACTCTTTCATTCATTCGGAAATATCTTTAAAAATCCAGATCAAAAAGATTTGCGAGAAAATAGGCTCCTTTGAGTTCTAACGAACTTTGTATCTGTACATGTTTTGCATCGGAACATCTTTCCAATAAAGTCTGTTCCGAGCAAATCCGTCTGTAAAAACAGGATTTATATAGGATTGAAAATTCCTTGTAGGCGTTAATATTATTTTTTTTTAAACTGTTCAAATTGAAAAAATTTTGTTGAATTTTTTTTACTTTTAAGGAAAAGTGGGCTAAAAAATTGTATGTGTTTGGCGATGTTCTATGTAAACCATAGAATGTAGGATCACTAGATTTTTATCTAGAGATATTAAAGTTGATGTGGCATTTAATACGTAAGTACCCAGTTTTTCAACTCACTTTGACAACAGAGCAGAATTAAAAAGTTGATTCAACAATTAAAATCATTGTTGAAATTGAATATCCGTTTTTAGTGTTGATAATGAATAATACATTCTAAAGGAACAAATATAATTATACAAAAAATAATTAATTTTCGATAAGCACCCAGACTCTGTTGCTGCAAAACTGCACTAGTAATTTAATTTAAAAAGAGTATCCAAGCCAAATGTCTATTCAAGGGATGTTTTACATGTTGCATAATCATATACGACATGGACGCAGATGATTTTCTGCATCTTGAAAATCCACCAACACTGCCACGTTTGAACATATGAACTGGGCTGCCTTAGCACAAAGAAACCATGCCAGCATTATTTTAAACATAATTTATATTATTTAAGGTTATACAATTATATTTCAGACTAGATTACTCGTTTTAACTCTTTTATAAGGAAAAATTGAAAATAATTTTTTGGTGAAAAGGGAAGCATTGCCAGAGAAACTCTCCATGAGCAAAAACATTTGCTGGTTCCTTAATAATAAAATATGTATATTATTAATGAAAATATCTGTTCTTTTATATGACGTGTGACTGAATTTTCATTTTTTATTATGCTTGTTTCATAGTTATCTGATTTGAAGGAATTTCTCAAAGATTTTCTCTGTTGTTTTTCCTACACATCTTAATACTGAATGGTTCATGACGGGGAGATTTGATTTCATTATTTGATCAATTCCTCTATTGTAGCTTTTCAGTGTATTTATATGCTTAGTTGTTTAGAATTGCTTGTTTCCTGGTTCGATACTTTATGTCTTTCTTTATCACAAAATTGAATTTCGATTAGATCAGCATTTTCTTATGTTTCCCACTCATACTGTATTACAAAGTAGTGTAATGCTAATTCAAATGAAGTTTGGGCAATGAAAGCAGCAGTACGATTCTGAAGAATTTTTAAGCACCTGTTGTAGATAGTGCAGGAGATGGATATAGGCAACATTTATTTATGAGTATATCATTCAATGAAAATAAGCGAGTGGAAATAAAAGTAAAATTAAGCACTTTTATTATTTTCTTTGTTATTTACTTTTATAGCAGTGATTTTAATGGAACTGTTGTTTAGCGTAGTGAAATTATACTGAACCATTACTTTCCACCGAATATTTTTAATTATACACAAGTATTAAATCTTATGTACCTATTGTGCCATTATTATGACATTTTGTTTTGTGTATTTTTAGCCAAAAGATAGAATCTAAAATTTTAGAAATTAAGCGCTGAATACAAGTATAACATAGAAAAGTGTTTAAAGTGATTGCAAACTTTTTCACATGCTACATTAAATACTGCTCAAAATGCAACAATTTAAAAAGAATGAATTTTCTTCCTGATAAGAGAAGAGATGGGAAAATTTCCAACATCCATGAATTTCTCTTAAATACATGAGTGATGTTATGCAAAATAGTTCTTGTAGCACTGTAATTAAAAACACATATTGGCAATGAATTCCTGTCATTATAAATTGAAAAGGTTGAATTAGAAAATTATGTTGTAGCAATATGATTTATTTGAAACCGAAAAGCATGCCACTATGTATGCTAATATAAGACAAAGCATAGCCGCACACCATTCAGTACAGTTTCAAGTATTAATTACCCTTCTGAATTCTTCTATTAAGTACAACCTCAGAACAATTTTAAAATACAGAAAGATGTTGCTGAAAAGGTAGTCTTCCCAGTGAACATTTGTCATCATTCAGCTACAAAAATACTACAGAAATGATTAGTATATTTAACATAAAAATGAAACAGGCAAACACATTTTCTAGATGCAACAATTTTTTATTTTTAAAGGTGCAAAAATCTTGGACTTTCACTCTTCAAGGAGCTGGAAGAAATAGCTTTATTTAACCAAGATAAAAATTTCAACGTGCAAACCTTGTCCATTGCCGCTTTATAATATAGACAAGGCCATAAAATGAGTTGCGGGATTTAATGAAGTAGTATTTAATTTTGCACCACAGTATTATTTTTTCCTATTATATATTGGATAGTCTAATGCTTCTGCAGGTTCACAAAGCTGCTAATAAGCTGTTTTTTTTAAATTAAAATATCTTATGTATCAAATTCACTTGAAATCAGATTCAATTCTTTAAAACAAAATTTACCACCTAAGAAGGAAATTTATGACATTTTTAAGTATTTCTTGAAGACACAAACAGATTTTTGACTGACTAAATTAGGTCCAACTATCAGTTTACTCATTTAATAAGGTTGTGGTTTGGACATCACATCTATAAATAAACATATTTTACTAGCTTGGGTGAGGGTTTGTCTCTTAGAAATGTGACAAATCATAAACATCTGATAATTACAATATCGAGAGAGTTTTCAACGCTGTTTTAAATGGAATGTTTTTATTTTGACCATCTGAGAAGAGAATTGTTAATCACTCAAAAAAATCTTTTATATTTGAGAGGCAGAATCTGTTACAACGAAATTTCCTAAAGGATTATTACACTGAAATGCAATCATTTTTCAAGTTATCATTCATTTTCATTTCTTTTTTTATATTACGTTTGAACACATGATCAGGACTCGAAAATAAAAGCGATCAATGTTGCTTACCTTTTGAAATTTGATGTTTGAAACAAATTCTTTCTTAAACATTATTAAACCTTCTTTTTGCTCGGAAATGACGATGAAATTTGAGTCTGACATTCTATGTAACTGCTCTGCATAACTATAAATGTCCAAAACCTAAAATTTACCAAAAATAAGACGACAAGATGATATTCATCTCGCTCGACCGTACGCTTTTTTGATGCACGTTCAGCCGCACAAACAAGATGGACGCGACCAGCCTTTACGTTGATCACGTGATAAACTGAAAACATTTGGCTGTGACGAATGGAGGAAAAAAATCCCAATGGTCTTTTGATTACGTTTGTCCTTTACTTATTACGGCATTCGTTTTTGATAGACTTTTAGGATATTATCCCATCAAGTGTAAACATAGGCTTGCACATATTTTTGTATTGCTGTAAAGAAGCTGCTTTTATTTTACAAGGCAGGACAAACACAATGTTAGAACAACATTTAATAATTTGGAATGCTGAAAGACGGCAGGTTTTGTTTCAGTTGGTCTTGCAAGGGGAGGTACGGGTCTAGTAATTTCAGCGACTTGAATACTTGTTTTAATAATTTCGGAAACACGAATCTAAGTGGAGTTTGCTTTAAAATCAATCCTCAGTTGAATACCAGTTAATCCTGTAATTTTGGCACTATTTTCTAGAATATAAATTAAAGCAGATACTGCCCCAGACAGCCATGAATCTCCAAATTACATCCATAGGATATCTCTTGGATAAGATGAGTAGATATAACCACATCCATGAGATATCCCTGAGACATCCACATATCTGCTGAATATCCACAGAACGTCAAAAAGGTTGCAGCTATTGGAACTCCCTGAGACGTCGCGATATCGCGACGTGTATTAGATATCCCATGGATATCCAGGATATCTCATAGATATCTTGAAAACATCCAACAGATATCCCATAGGCATCTTAACGTCATAAGGTTATCTCTAGGATATCCAAGAGACATCCATCTCTTGGATATTGGGATATAGCTTGGATATCCATAGGAGGTCTCAAATGAATGGTTTATAGGTATTTATAAAACATCAGAATATGCTAGATTTATTACATATGCAAAAAGAGTACAAAGCCTATAGCATAACATATTATATTTGAGCAATGTAAATTACTCCATTACAAATTATAATTACATAGCCATTATTTTCCTATAACTACTTTTGAAAATATTTATAATTTATTTTCAAATCTTCACTTTAGGAAAATATGACTAAGCAATTAAAATTTTTAATGAATATTCAATACTAGAGATATATATTAGGCTACAGGTCAATACACTTCATGCATATGCAATAAATCTTTAGCACATTTTGATATTTTACATATATAAGCAAGAAATGTAACAAAAATTATATAGTATTGACAAAACAGTTTTATCTTTTTGTGAACCCGTATTAAATAGCTCATAAAAAAAACAGAGTACTTAAAAAATATTCCTTCATAAAACTACTTCTGAAAGATGAGACAAGTTTTTAAAATTTTACATCCATTTAGAGCATTAATTTCGAGTACTTAAAATTACTCGCAATTTTCATACATTCACGATTTTCATACTAATTTAAACTTTACTCCTTTTTAATTGTGTACAGTATAATTCAGATATAATTATGATTGAATTTACGGATGTAACTCTGGACATTTCATTAGAAACAAGTGGTATTCAATGAGCAATAAGAGGATTATTTTTTCTTAAAAATGTATTACTTTTGACTTAAAGATGATTAAGAGTAGGCTGCTGTTCTCCGAGACAAAAAAATAAACTGAACAAATAAGTTGTTTTTTTGTTTTATTTTAAAAAGGCACAAAAATTATATACAGAAGATAATACAAAATAGATTATTTTCTACAAAATACATTTATTTACACAATAGTATTGCCCAAAAGGGATGGGGAGTTGGCAGAATTTTCTGCAGCCACTCTCATATGGCGTGCTTTCGCATGGCGAAGCCAATTTTTTATTGCAGTTTCCACTGCTGCATCCATTGCAGCATTTCTTACTGTTTCATTCCGTCTAGTTGCATCTAAAAAATTAATTTTCAAGAATGAATTTTTACACATAGAACAAATTTCTCTTCATAACAATGTAAAAGGAATTTTCTCATTTGTCCAATTTACGCACAAAATATACACCTGCACATGGATAAAGAAAAAAAAAACTTATTTAAATACAAAATGTTGATTGTTAACCAGAAAAAAAAAAACACCTGTAGCAAGGCAGAATTTAAATAAATAAGAAAAATAAAATAGCAAACTACATTTCAAGAGCAATTTAATTAACAAGTGAAAAATTACTGTGAATTTACTCAACAAGAAATTTGGTAAACAAAATCAAAAACTTAGTTTGATAATCAAGAAAGCCAAACAATGAACATGTATTTTCACACCCCTCTCCTTCCAGAACATGTGTAGCTGTTACAAGGTTTTCACAATAAAATCATGACTTCATTAGTTCATACTTCAAGGAAAATTCTTCAAACAATCCTTGACTATCGGCTACATTCACAAAAACTTGAAAACAAATCAGAGCACTACAGATAAAGCTCAAAATACTTTAATGATAATTGTATATCCAACAGTTATGTATTCATTTTTAATGTATATAAATTATTTATATTATTTTACACATATAAATTAGTACCAAATATCACTCTTGTCGGCTTCAGCTTATAAAATACACCCTTTCCTTTCGCTCCCATCCAGCTGAACTCCTGTGCCACTACATCTGTCAGGAGTTTTCTCATGATCCGCTTTACAGTGGAGTCTACAGTTACGCCCCCACAGTTTGACGTAAAGTTAATCTATAAAAATTTATAGAAAAATTAATTCAAGATACACTGAAAGCCTTGGTTTAAAAGAAACTAATGCATACCAAATAATTGAAAATCTCTGGCTTCAAAAGCGCACCTTCTAAGCATTGCAGTTCCTATATATTTTTTACTGGTAACTTAACCGGTAAAACATCCCCATCACCAGTGGTGTAGTCGAGGGGGGACGGCGTCCCCCTACCTTTTTATTTTAATACAAGCGTCCCCCCAAACATTTTACATTTTAACATAAGCGTCTCCCACTTTTTTATTTCAATTGCTTATCTTCGTATGTATGAGCGTCCCCCCAACATTTTTTGTTCAGGACTACACCACTGCCCATCACCAAATGTTTCGACGACAGGGGCAAAGTTGTTTGTTGCTAAAAGAATAAACTCGAGAGTTCAAGTCATATGAACTCTTTCATAAAATTTTCAAGCTGAAACGCACTAAAATTGTCTAGAGCGCCAAAATGTTCCACATCTTTACAAAGATGCAATAACCCATGAACATTGTGAGATACATGTTGTTTACCATATAGGAGTATAAAACTTTGGACAAAACACTTTAACCAAGCCTGAGCATATGATACCATCTCTCTGTTAGGCTCAGTAACTAATACTTTAACTGCACAATGCATAAGCAGAAAATGCTCATACAGATCTTTACGTAAAACATTTGACAAAACTACTGGCCCAGTGTATAACAAAAACAGACGAAACTCTGTTCCTTTCCAACGTTCAAATTCTTTTAAAGAACAAGGTTTTCGGGCGAAATCATTAGGGAAATAAGTTTTTAAGTTCTACTAGTTGTTTTGACACACTTTCTACCCGATTATTAGCAAGTCTAAATTTTAAATCATCTTTCAACCACAGCTTAATTAATTTTTTCATGACCCCTAAACATATCAAATGCATATACTCATATGGAACATGTGAAACAAGGCAAAAAGTATCTATCTCCAACAGTATAGAATCATATTTATGATGTTCATCATCAGGATCCCTATTTCTAAAATCAACATCAGTTCTTTCAGTGAAATTAACATTAGGAAAGCAAATTCTATTTTTATAAAATATACCAGTTTCAAAACATTTGTTACAACTCGAATACCCAGAATGGCTTTTAATGCATAATACAAAAGCTCGAGCAGGTGCATCACAAATTATTCCTTTAAGATGTATGTTACATATTTTACCATCAATAGATATACCATTTTCGATTAGATGTTTCATTTCATACACAAAATCACTTAAAAACTCATTACGAGTTTTGAGTTTTTCATAGGAATGGAATACACCAATGGAGAACACACAAGGAAAATTCACAGTATCAGACCTTCCCCCAGGATTGAAAAAGGGCAGGGTGCTACTGTAAAAAAAAGGGCACTTTTCCAAATTTAGGGCATCTTACCAAAATAAAGGGCATTTGTAATTTGAAGTAGGGACCGTTCATTCATTTTCAATATTTGAAGTAAAGCATGAAAAAATTCTGCTTGCATATTCATGGCAACATCAACCAATAATGATTTTAAATTCAATAAAATATCTAGCAAGAATTTTCCGAGTTATACATTTTTACTAATTTATGACTGTTTCTGTTCATTCCAATTTTTCTGAAGATCTAATCACCTTTGAGGAATAATAAGAAAATAACAATATATCTTTTATTTATACAATAAAGCTTTAGTAATAATAATTAGAGCCCGGATTTTGATGACCTAAACGATCACTGAAAACTCCCTTTAAGATCTTTAACATGTCCTAAAAACAGAAAATTGCAAAAAATGCCATTTTAAATAATCAAGAATACCAATTGAAAGCAATGGTTTAGCTTAAAATCACAATAGTATTTTTTAAAAAAATTTAAAAGAAGTAAAATTAATACAATACACTTTCATTAAAGATTGAAATGAATGTTTATTAAAATAAGGAGAGAAAAAGGAAATGTCTAATATATGGATTCTTCACAGGTTGCCGTCTTTTTTCTCGCAAGTTTCAATACATTTTAAAAATTTCTTTCTTGAAGTAACTAGAAAGCACCATTAGATTGGGACTATTAAATGCTTTTTCATATTTTGAATAGTAAATAGTTTCTTGTTTGAAAGAGCATTCTAATAGTTTGGTTAGTTTTCTCAACAACAGTATACATATTTACTTAAACGTGTTGGTGCTAATTAATAAAGTTAATTACGAAATGTTATAGTACAGTAATAAACATTAATCAACATTGCTTTCTGAGAGAGGCGAAGAGTCTTGTGTTGGTGGGAGCTTTTGAGAGCCCGTGGTATGTAATCTGAGTCAACTCATATCTTTATTTGACATGCAGAGATCCTTCTCTCTCACACATCAGTATGAAACAACGCTCTTTTCTGCAATGTGGCTGCCGACATGGTTTTATTTTTTAATTTTTAATTAATATTTTAGAAAACCCCGCGAAGCACTGAGTGCGAAGCACCGAGGCCGCGAAACATGAAGCGCGAAGTGGCGAGGGAACACTGTATGGCTTCTGTCAGCTGAGTTCTCCACTAACAAAAGGGCAAGAAGGTATACCTAAAATCTCCAATTCTTGATTGGTAGCCAATGGCTACTAAAACCCCACAAAATGGTAGCCAAATTTCAAAAAATGGTAGCCAAACTTAAAAAAAAAAAATTTGCACATCTTCAAAAAAATTTAAATGTACATTGCTTTTAAGAGCACAAAACTGGTATCAATTGCGATGAGCGTTTGAATTACATTTAAGTAAACCATGTGGTTCTCAGGCACGCATTTGCAAGTGTTTTTAGGGTTAGACATTTTAAGAACATTTAGTCCCTCTGGGACTAATTTTTTAGCTAATGTTTAATCATTATACTTGAAATAAATACATGTAATAATAACATATTTATCAATGCAATGTATTAGAACCTGAACAGCGAACAGCGCAAAATCTAGTACCAAAAATATGGATAGACTTTCAATGTAACCTATAATGTCGTATTTTCGAACTTAATTTTCTCAGAATTGAAAAAATACCCCTTTCCTCTTGCTGGTCGATGCCTAAATTCCTACTAAAAGTTGATTGAACAATTATCTACCTTGGCAAAATTAATCTGGCTTTTTTTCTATTTATATACACACATTATTATTATTTTGTAAACTGCTTAAACTAAAAAAAAAAAAAAAACAATTCCTTATTTATTTTATGCTTTGTGATAATACTACTTCTTTTCAACATTTGATTATTTAGCAAACAGTTTTCAATAATTGTTTGTTGATTTTTAAAGAAGTTGGATCCAGGTAAATTAACAATTTTCTAAAAATTTCTTATTTATCAAAAATTTCTAAAACGTAAATAGCTGTCAATACTAATATCAAATTTGAAGTAAATAAATAAATGAAACAATAATAGTGATTTAATAATGGTGAATAATAGTGATAAACGCAATTTTCGACAAACACGTGTTCAATATCGGCACAGTTCAAAAAAAAAAAAAAAAAAGCCAGAAACTGTTAAAATAAAATGCAAAATAAGCAAATTTATGGTAGCATGTGTGAAAAATATCTTCGAATTTCGAAAATAATTGAAATTTGTACCCGATGCAAAAGGATTAAAATCTCTAACGTAGAATCCAATTTTCGGCGAAGCACGTGCACGATTTTGGCTGTTTCTATTTTATACTTTTGTTTCTTTTTTAATTGTTAAAATGAAACGATAAATGAGCAGATTTAAGGTTGTAAGATATTTTTTGCATGCACAACTGTCAAGATAATCGAAATAATTCCAGGATGGAAATGGATTGAAATTTCAAACACAGTAAGAAATTTCCGGTAAAAATCGGAGGAAAAACTAGTTTCCGTGCGGCGCAAAAATTAACTCCTATTTCTTTCTTCTTTATTTAATTTTTAGTGGACAAAAGAATTTGGGAAAAGGTCACGTGTCTAGATTAAAGTTCGGGAAAGAGTTTTAGCATTAGCAAATGGTAGCCACATTGGCGACGTCAATGAAAACAATGGTCGCCAAAACGTGAAAATTGGTCGCATTTGGCGACTGCCGATCGAGAGTTTTGAGCTCTACAAGAAGGGCGCAGTTTCACTAACAAAAGGGCAAGATGGGCGCGTTTCCCGAATCCAAGGGCAGGCAGGGCGCGGCGCCCTCCCCCCCAAGCCTGGGGGAAGCACTGGCTTAACGGACCTAAAATTGGCCATAACTGACTGTTGGAACTTTTAACTATAGGAAATACATCAACATTTACCAGTAATTCAATTGTTGATTGTGTTAGAACTGTACCTTTAATATTTTGAATGATATTTTTTATTCCGTTTTCAATACCAAAGTGGCGATAAATACCAGACGAGACACTTTTAATTGCTACAGACCTAGCGGTTTGCAATAGTCCCCGTGCCTCGCTTGGTAAATCAGACCCAAATAGATATTTCTTAAGTGTTTTTAATAAACCATTAATTGCAGTATGAGATATGTTATTCTCAACTGACCAGTTAGACGAGTCTTTCAGCAAATTTAGATTTTGTTCACACACACGTTTTCGAGAACTTTCCTCACACAGAGTCGGACACTAAGCAAAGTTCCCTATCAGAACTTTCATACGAGCTATCAGAAGGAAAACCCGACGCTTCATTAGAACTACAATCATGATATTGCTCAGTCAAATTACTAGATGTTGATTGCTAATCAATAATAGACACATCATTTACAGATTCATTAACTTTCTTATAAGTTATCCAATGCAATCACTTGTTTACTTTAGTTTTAGGCATTATTTTCCCACAAACTAATGACAAATAGCAATAATCACACAATAGACCCAATAAGAATGAAATTCTAAATTGTATCCCAATTGAAAAGAATAAAATTGCTTGCCTCACCCAAACGACAAGTTTAAGACATGAAAATTGCTTTATCCAACAAATCTTACTGAATTCAGTAGAAATAATTTACATGAAATGAAAAATACTGTTAAAAACTACATATGCCTGAAATTAAAAAAACAGAGCAATTATATACCTGAAGTTAAAAATACAGATAAATTATACACCTGAAATTTAAAATACAGATAAATTATATACCAGAAATTAAAAATACAAACAAATTATATCCCTGAAATTAAAATTATAAAAGCTACATGGGTGAAATTAAAAATACGGATTAATTACACGCGTGAGATTAAAAATACTGATGACTTATATATCCCTGCAAGTAAAAATAGGGAACTATTATGTCCCTGGAATTACGACAAAGCAATTAAATCAAGTAATTAAATAATAATCATTAAAAAACTGAACTACTTTTAATAATCATAAGCATAATATAACACAAAAATATATAAAATATATTAATACAAAC
Source organism: Octonoba sinensis (assembly GCA_038502835.1). Classification (NCBI taxonomy): domain Eukaryota; kingdom Metazoa; phylum Arthropoda; class Arachnida; order Araneae; family Uloboridae; genus Octonoba; species Octonoba sinensis. The sequence continues at coordinate 4,158,968 of CM076598.1, read as the reverse complement.
AACAAAATCTGATCCGACTACACCGCTCACCAGCGATGCGATTGCATTGCAGCCTATTGATCTTTTGAGCTATGCACCACGGAGTAAAAAGAAGGAGACGAATCTCCATAGTTATTTAAAGTTTGCCCGGACGATTTCACTGGCGCTAGATGGCGCGCATGTAAAATTTCTTGCCATGAGGGTGATTCGCAACATAATTTAGTGTTACAAATAAAATTATTTAAAAGGGTTTTTTTAAGAGTATTTAAATCGATATAGTCAATTTTTGTGAAGCTGGTTATAGGATCATGGACTACTTTTAGATTCAGAATGTGTTTGTGATTTCTTTTTATTATATTTGGTTCATTTTATTTTAGTTCGATGGTTTCGGTTTGCGACTGATGGTTTCGGTTTGCGACTGGTTTCGGTTTGCTAAAAGCCCGTAAATTTTCGGGAAGAAACTGGGAAATTTGGGAAAATTGGGAATTTTGAGATGTTTTCAGTCTTAAAATATTGTTACAGAACATATAACATTGTAACGCTATATTATTTTTATTTTAGATACATGACCAAGCGTCAAACATAACATTTTATATCAAATCTATAATTGAGAAAATTAACTAGTAAATTCAATAGGCTTTTTTATTGCAGTATTATTGATTCTAAAAATTTATTTGATTTGGTTGCTTTCCAGAAAATAAGATTAACCTTCAAAATATTTTTTTTCTTTACTCGTTGATTTAAATTATTATAAGCAATAATATATCTGTTTTATTCATAGCATTTTATTACAACTTTAACGACACATTTGAAGGGGTAATTTTTTGACAAGAAACACTGTTTAAAGCACTATTATACATTTCAACAATTTTTTTTAAAGGCAGGTTTTAAATATTTTTATGTGTTATTTTGTTTTTTATTGATGACTTAAACAACTATCAAGTTTCACAATGGGGCCGTTCATAAATGACGTTACGCTTTTTTCCCATATATTTGACCCCCTACCCCCCTTTGTCACAATATGTCACACTTCAGCGGAACCCTTCCCCCCTTTTGTCACGCGTCACGCTATGTTGCATAATGCATGATGTTACAATTTCTTGTTACCCCCTCCCCTCCCCTTGTCACACTTTGTCACAATTTCACGAAACCCCCTCCCCCCTTCGAAGCGTGACATCATTTATGAATGATCCCTATGTAAATAAAAAATATTAACAACTTCCTTTTTTTCATTCTCAACAGAAACATTTTTTACAGGTACCAACATTACGAAATAAATATGTTGTCTGTTTTAAAATGCTTTAACAGTAATGTTCGGGAAAATAATTCTATTATAATGAAAATTTCATAAAAATTTATTTATTTTTGATGTGTTAAAATTATTATTTCAAAAAAAAAAAAAAAAAAAAACGATCCCAGTTTTTAGAAATTTGAAACTTCCCGATATTGCTTTAAATTCTCGGGGGGGGGGGGGGCGGTTTTTTCGGAAATAAAGTAGGCGTTTAGACATCCTTGCAAAGCTAATTGTAACTTTAATTTAACTAAAAACGGTTTCAACTTTAATGTAAAGTTAAGTAAAAAACATGTCCATTGAATGTGATAACGCATGCCTCCCCAAAAGCTGTGGACCCTCCCTCTCCAAGGCGTAACAAAGTCAGGTCCCCCCCCCCCACACAAAAAAAGGATGCGAGCTCCAGTGGTGGTGGGCATTGTGCAAACCGCACGCCATTGAAGTTTTTAAGGGGTGGGGAAGGCTTTTTTTTTCAGGGGTGAACAATTGGGGGGTAAGTATATATTTATTAGGGGTGCCCTTTGGGGTCATGGCACAGATTGCTCTATTAAAATTTTTATAGGGGTCGTTTTGGCTTTGTTGAATTTTGAAGGGAACATCGTTTTGGGGGATGCACCATCCTCTTGGAGCGGAAATGGTATATACATAAATATAGTATATATCAAGGGCGCACACGAAAGGAAGGAGGGGGACATGTTGCCGATTGCTCCATAGAAAATTTTAAGGGGTTGTTTACGAAGGGTGAAGGTGAGCCGAATTTTGAGAGGGGTCATCGTTTAGGGGGAGTACACCGCAAAGGCCGTATCCAGACAGGGGCCCTCGGGCCCGCCCGCCTACGAAATCCCGAAATTTTTTTCAATTTAGCATATATTCTTAACTTCTGAAACTTGCTTTGACATATATAAGTGTGTCGAAGTCAGGTGCCCCTCCCCCCGAAAAAAATTTCTGGGTACGCACCCTCGCTCATAGTGGAATGTTGAACGATCACCCTAGGGAAAGTTCATAAATGATGTCACGCTTTTTTCCCATATATCTGGCCCCCTCTTTCCTTTGGCACAAAGTGTCGCACCTCAATGGACCCTCCCTACCCCCCTTTGTCACAAATATCGCTGTGTTGCATAAGCATGATGTCACACTTTTTGTTACCCCCTCCCCAGCCCTTGTCACACTTTGGCACAGTTTCACGAACCCCCCTCCCCCCTCGAAGAAGCGTGACATCATTTATGAATGATCCCATCCTCTATATGTATATATATAGGGTGATCATTACCTCGATGAGCGTTATATATATATACAGTGGCGTTCCTATCATGAATGCCACCTGCCGGGGAGGTAATTTGTAATTTGTGGGACACAACCCCTTTACACGCAAAAAAAAAAAAAAAAACTCCACATTTGTTGTGTTGTATAAACTTATAGTTTATATATTTTCAATCGTGCAAAAAAGAATCTTAAGAAATTCAATTTTATTTATTTGTGCAAATTTTAGTTCACTACATTTATTTGCAGTTATAATGCGTTGAAATAGCATTAGGTGCCACCTTCAACATTCAACAAAAGGGTCCCCCGCGTAGTGACGCCACTGATATGTATATATATATATATGTTTTTAGATTGGGTTTTTATGGGGTCCTTTTCTAGAAGTTTAGGGATCATTCCAAATGATGTCACGCTTCGGGGGGGGGGGGGTCGTGAAATTGGGACAAGGGGACGGGAGGGGGTAAAAATAAGTGGGATATCATGCTTATGCAACATAGCCTAGCATATGGGACAAAGGGGGGAGGGGTATGTTGAAGTGTGACATTTTCTGACAAAGGGGGGAGGGGGTAAAATACATGGGAAAAAAGCGTGACATCATTTATGGACGGCCCCTTAGCAGAATTTTGAAAAAGGTCATCGCTCATAGGTGCGGGCGCCATTGCTCTGGGGAGGGGAGGGGAGGGGGCATCGCCTCAATATATTTATATATAAAAAAGCATGTGTGTGTGTGTGGTGTGTTGGAAACCGCTCAAAAACATTCACATTCCTGAAGTTTATGAACTAACTGATTCCAGATTATTAAGAGTATAAATAATGAAGTACAGCAAGCGTTAGATAAAAGAAACGACGTGCGGAGTTCAAAAATCGGGTGCCCAACAGACCCGTTGTGTTAGGGGGATCAATTGCACCTCCCCCTCACTTGGAAAATAATTTAATGTATTTCTTCGTATGTACATGTATTTTGTGTTTTTTTAATGCAACGTACAATGAGTTTTTACTTCCCTCCATTTAAGAGGGTCGGGGGGGGGGAGTGCCCCCTGGCCCCGACATTTTCCTCGCATTCATTATGGCACGAATACCAGCTGACCGTCTGCTACCCCTCTTTTAATCCTAAATTATCTAGTCACTAGCTAATTACAGTGATTTTTTACGAAAGCAAAAAATGCATTAAATAAGATACTAAAATAACCTTCTGATTATATGTTTAACTTATAATAAAATGCAATAAAATATTGCAAATAATAATTTCAATTGTTGGAACAACGAGAGACTAATGCGTGCCCGAACGCCCGAATCGCCTGGCCGCTGCCGCCAAAACGAGCTGATTTTCCGCTACCTTTCTCCGAATACTCGGGGTCAAACGAAATTTCTCTTTCCCTACTTGATCAAACGGCAAGACATTTTACTCTAGCGCCATCTGACGGCGGTGGAAAAATCGCGCCATGTTTTCGGCCCGTTCCCCGCTTAGTTGAGGCTCCTTCCTTTTAGACTCCCTGCTATGCACCAAAAACCACGGAAGGTTAGTTGATCAAAATTACAGTTAATTTTTTCAGTTCAGCACACAGTTTTAATAGAAAAAATTAAGAAAAACTATTTACCTTAATTAACCACGAAATCTCTAAATATAACAATTTTGAGCATCAGAGTGAATATAAATAAGCCTAACAGTATCCAAAAGTCAAATAACATCTCAGGGATATGAATTGGACATACCTGAGATATTCATGGAGGATATCTCACAGTCATCCACAGGATATCCAAATATCTATATCTTATACATGTAACAGTTTGGATATCCATAGGATGTCCAAATGTCTATATCCCAAACATGTCACATTCTGGATACCTCAGGGATATCCAGAAATCCAAATCCATGACTTGGATGTTTTTGGATATCCACAGGATGTCCCAATATCTATATCCAAAACACGTTACTATCTGGATATCTCAGGGATATCAGGAGATCCAAATCCAGGATTTTGAGACATGTGGATGTCTGTGAGATATCCAACATATCCAGCAGATACGAAAGAAAAGTTTATATATATGCATACATACATATATATATATATATATGTGTGTGTGTGTGTGTAAAAATAAATAATAATGATAAGAAATTTAATTCAGGTATAAATTAAACATATGCTAGCATTAAAAAAAAATTTAAAAATCTTTTTGTTAGATATTCAGATTTTAGTACTAGCCTGATTAACTTTTAACGAAGAAATTCTTCCCTCAAAATGATACTATGTTTAGATAGTAAGAGCGCGCAATAAAATAAACTTTAAAGTTTGGTCTTACAGTTTACAGAATACCCAATTGATTTTCAATTTCAGTCGTTTTAAAAATTTTGGCGCCCCTCGAAATTTGCCACCTTAGGCCCGGGTCTCACGGGCCTAAGCCTAAATCCGCTACCGTAAAGATGTACTTAAGGCTACTACCCTTTGCGAAATTGGCGAGTTTTGTTTGGCGCCATTTCTATTTACACAGTAGTGTAGTCCTGAAAAAAAAGTTTGGGAGATGCTTGATACAATTGAAGATAAGCAATTGAAATCAAAAAGTGGGGAACGCTTATCTTAAAATGTAAAACGATTGAGGGGACGCTTGTATTAAAATAAAAAGGTAGGGGGACGTCATCTCCCCTCGACTACATCACTGTGTTTGCAGCTTTGCAACACCCAGCTTGGCGAAAATCAAGGGGCACCCTTAAATATAGTCTAACCATTTTTTTTTCAAGTCTAATTGCTCAAATATGAATTTTTTAATCATCTAAAACCCTCTAACCATATTAAAAAATTCTTTCCTTTCATCCTTTTTAGTATCCTCAGAAACATCAGGTGCTGCACTGTCTGGTTGGTCCTTAATACATTTGTTAGTCTTAAAATGCTGGTAAGTTATGAAGATGACTTCTACTAAGACATTTTGCAGAATGAAACTTTTCTTTAAAATAATCAAATGCTTTAAAATTTTCCACTTCTGAAAAAAAAGAGGTGATCTAAAGGAACATAGAAAACCAGCAATTTAGTTTTTTTAAAACCCAACAGTTGGAACGACTGAGGCAGGGTGGTAGTGTATTACTTATTGATGTAATGTAATGATGTAATGACCTGTAATCGTGGTCTCCAAAATCAATGCCTCGAATCATTGTTATGTTCTATGTAGACGCTTAGCATTTTCAGTACCTAAAATAGAATTATCCCAAAAAGCCTTCGAACTTCCTTTTAACCATTATTGATACACCTGCATCCCTGTAATGTGTTTCCTTCCTTGGTCATTCCCTCTTATCCATTTGCTCATCTAGTATTTTTTGTAAATGTCCAATTAATTAGCTATGCATTTTTCCTAATGTAAAAATTAGACGGAACCAAAAATTTTAACAATTGCCCCCTGTTCCAGTTCAATAAAAATATACACTAATGAACAAATTTCCCACTGCACATAAAATACCGTTACCCACATGATTGGTTATTTTAAATGAAGTATGACAAGTGATTATTTTATGCTCACTTTTGTATGATGTACTTGCACACTAGCTAGTGAGCAATTCCATGCATAACATAACAATATTTTTGATAAAAAATATAGTTTTTTTTTAGTATCCGTGATTATTTATTCAGTAATATTTGATAAAATGTCAAACAGTTAAGGCATTAGATTTATTTGTTTGTCAAATTTAACGATTTTTTTATGGTGTTTGAAAAAAAAAATCCTATGTTTCTCACTTGTTTTTAATTTTTTATTGAATGAAAATAGAAAGAAATGTTATTTAATCATTTTGTAGCTATATATAATGAATACTTTAAGGGGGAGAGGAAGCCCCTTATGCTTGACACAATCCAAATGTGTGTTGCCTGTTGATGCTAATGCAAAATTACTGCATTATCCTTTTCCTAGGTTTAAAATGTATTCTGAACATTGCAAAAGCCTTGATAATGAAGCTAAACAAAGATTTATCGAAAAAAATCAAGATCATCGACAATGAGAACCCATATTAATTAAGTAAAAATGAACTTTCAGTTAATGTGTCTGATTTGGCGGACTTGACTTACATAGACCTTGTAAATTACTTAAGTTTATGGTGTCGGTGCATATACATATGAGGAGTTTAAAGCTTATTAAAGCCTGCTAGCATATAGTCAATTTTCTTGTGGATGGGTGTGAGATGTTTTTGTCAAGAAAATAGCAAACATGCATGTGGTGACTGGAAAGATGAGTAAAATTAATTTGGCGTACAAGGTCTATCATAATTTTTTTGCGGCAGCCTTTTTTTTTTTCCAAGTGAATTTTAATTTTTTTAAATGTAAAAAATGATTACTTTTTGCCGAAGTGATTTATTTTGGGAAAATTCTGTTAATTTTATGAAATTAACTTTAGTGAGGAAAAAAAGTTAATGTAACTTAACGAGCAATCTGAAAACTGAAACAAATATTAGCCCAGTACATAAGAATGAGATAATAAAAAAAGTTTTTTATTCTTCTGCAGACTTCTAGAAAGGTAATGCATAACATAGTTTGAAATCTGGTGAATGTTTCTATTATGTTTAGTATGATGTTGTTTCAGTGCATGTAGAGAATATTCAGGAAATCGCTAATATCCTGTATCTTAGCTTTAAATTTTGCTAACATACATTTCTGAATTTTGTAATAGTAATAAATTAGAGAAACTAACTTCAAAAAGGGAAACAGATAAACAAAGTATGGATAAATTTGTGGATGCTGCTTTGAAGAAACAAAATATTAAAATCTATTTAATCAGTAGGAACATTTAGGCAGTAGAAAGATGGAAAATGTACACATGAAAAGCCGATTTGTGTGAATCCAGCTTAATACGGGCTGTACAAGTTGTGTTTTAACTGATGTGGAAATATTTATCTTTTTAGCAATGGTTACTAATTGTTGCGTTCCAACTTGTAAAGAAATAGGCGTGCGAGGAGGTTCAGTGACGTTTCACAGGTATGTACGCATTTTTTTCTTGCCTTTAAAGGAAACAAAAGTTAAAAACTGATGCATTCAGGGAATACATGTCACTTTAAATGCCTCTGTTTCTTTATTTTTTAGAATTTTTTCGATAATTTTAATCAAATACTGTACTTTATGACTGCGAAATTCGTTTCTCATTCCGAACTGTACGTTAATGCATAAATATAAATTTATTTAACCGTTCTAAAGTTTTTTGTGCACGACGAGTTTCCCGCGTTGCTTGGCGAGTGTATTCTGCACCAAGGTTAGGGGAAAGGCATTTAAAGTTTAGTAAAGGCATTTAAAAGTTCCGGATATGAAAACGGAATGATTTGATTCCTTGATGTTTCAGTTTAAAAAACTTTATGCATATATAATTATTTTCCAGTAACTGCTGATAATTTATACATGGCTTCTGTAGTGCTGAGATTTTATTGTGTTTTAAAATATTCAATTAATAAAAGGATTATAAATAATCCTTTTTCTTTTTCCCTTTTTTTTCAGATGTAAACAGCAATACATTTTTTATTAGTAATAAAACATGGTGAAGAATGGGAGTTCAAACATAAATAAATTTAATTTTACAAAGATATTTCGTTATAATTTGAGTGTTCTTTCTCCCCTGGAAGAATGTGAACTGATATTTCATGCATTTTCTGTACAATTGTTGTTTTTGCATCAGGAGTGATTATTGTTACTACTATTGGTATTATTATTTTGCAGTTTTCCCAAGGATGATAATCGAAGGAAGCTGTGGATATCTCAAATTCCTTGGAAAGATGTTAAAGTTAAAGAACACAGTAAAATTTGCTCCAAACACTTTTCGCCCGAGTTCTTTGATCGAGAAAAATTTGGTGGCACATGGTTGAAAAAAGATGCTGTGCCCACTATTTTTGACTTTCAAAAACCAAGGAACAAAACAGCAGTTGAAAGAAAAGCTCGAGTGAAAGAAACATAGAAGTTGATCTCCTCAAATGATAATGGTAAATGCTGTTAAATCTTCTAATACATGATTGTAACTCTTAAAATAAGCTACAAAAATAGTTTGAGCTTACTGAATAATTCAAGACAATTTTTAAAACTTTCATACTGTATTTAAAACATTAAAAAAATGCTAGTTATGTCCCTGGGAATACTTGCTTAATGTTTATCTTGAGCCCTTCCCAAAATAAATTTCAATACACTTTTCAGACATCCTGAAATAAAGTGTGAGCTCTTATGTTTTGTAGTCGCAATACAAGTAATAAATAGCTTTAATTAAGTTAAACTACATATACTTACGAATTTTGAATTTAGATGCTTTGCTTATCTCTTAATGACTGCATTGATAATTTCTCTTCTCATATAATATTAAGTTGCATAGTTGTTCTTCAAGGTTTGCATGAAAGATATACTTATTTAGCTTTATTGAAGTAAACTTTTTTAAAGGCAAGAAGCGAAAACACTACTTGGGGGATTTTGATGATTGTGACATGGAGTCTCCGACTAAGGCGAAAAAAGTTTTATCAATCGCAAAATTGCAAGCCAAGCGTGATTCCAAAACAATTAAGGCTTTAAAACAAAAAAGCAAAAGATTTCAGAAGAGAGTTTGCTCACTTCAGGAAATCTTGACGACTATGCAAAAAAAGGCCTTAATTACCCAATCAGCAAGTAATGTACTAGAGGTAAGAATTTTTCTTTCACTTATGCATCACTTACAGTCCCAGAGTTACATGAACTGTAAGGGTGGTCAATTTGGAATAATTAAGCTTGAATATGTTGAAGTTATTGGATAGAATACTTCGAAACAACTTTTGAATTAAAAAAATATTTATGTTCTTAGCACTTCGTGGAGGACATGCCCACCTGAATTTTAGATATATAATGTATTTATACATTTTGTTGCTTTTTACCTATAAATTTAATATATACCCTTTGCCCCCCCCCCTGTAGAAAATGTGGATCTGACTGGCCTGAATAAAAACTTTCAATATTTTTCATCTTTTCGTATTACAATGAAACAAGTGTAAGTTGACCACTTGCGGTCAGCACTTTAGTGGTCATCTTAGACGGGTAGTCAACTTATAGAGGGTGGGGTAGAGAGTGAAGGGCTAGTCTATTCCTGACAAAAGTGGTCAACTTTACAGGTTTTACTGTAATTAAAAAATGAGTTATTCTGTGGTAGATTATTATTGTAATACTTGAATGATATTTTTCCATTTCAGCTTTCACTACCAGGGCCATCAGCTGAATTGATCAAGAGAATGAAAAGTTCTTCTTCATCGCAGAAATATCCACCAGAACTTAGAAGTTTTGCATTAACTTTGAATTTTTATTCCGCAAAGGCTTATGATTATGTGAGGAAAACTTTTAGCACATGCTTGCCGCATCCAAAAATCTTAAAGAAGTGGTATGAAGTTGTAGATTGTTCACCGGGATTCACAGATGCTGCTCTTCAGGTGTTAAAAATCAGAGTTTCAGAAGCAGCTGCTAAAAAAAAACCTGTAATATGCACTTTAATTGTAGATGAAATGGCAATAAGACGGCATATTGAATGGGATGGAAGAAAATTTAGGGGTTATGTTGATTTTGGGACAGGGTTGGATAATGATCAACTTCCAGTTGCTAGAGAAGCATATGTGTTTATGCTGAACTGTTTAAATAGCTCATGGAAATTGCCCATTGGCTATTTTTTAATCGATGGATTAAGTGCTGATGAAAGAGCAAACTTGATTAGAAGAGGATTGGAATTTGTCCACGATACTGGTGCTGAAATAGTCTGTTTGACTTTCGACGGCACCAGTACAAATTTTGCTACCGCTAAGGTACTAGAAGCGGAATTAGATGTGTATAATTTAAAGCCTTCTTTTCAGCATCCTATAACGAAGCAAGATGTATTTATCATGTTGGATCCTAGCCACATGATAAAATTAATTAGAAATACACTTGCTTCGAAAGGCTCAATTTGGCACCCGGATGGGTTTATTCTTTGGGAGTATATTGTTCAACTGGACAAAATACAAAGTAGTGAAGGGCTACTAGCAGCTACAAAAGTAAAGAGGCGCCACATAGAGTGGCACCGAGAGAAAATGGAGGTTCGACTAGCAGCGCAAACACTTAGCAATAGTGTTGCAGATGCTCTTTAGTATTTTGAAAAGGATTTAAAACTGTCCCAATTTCAAGGATGCTCTGCCACAATTAATTTTGTTAGAAAATTTAATCATGTTTTTGATATTTTGAATTCCAGAAATTTACTAAGTAAAGGGTTTAAAAGACCACTTAGTGCAGTTAATGAAAATGAATTTTCTGATTTTTTTGAAGACGTTGAAATATATATTGAGAATTTAAAAACTGCATCTAATGGGCAATCTATTTTAGACAGTAACAGGAAGACGGGGTTTTTGGGGTTCTTAATTTGTTTGCATAGTGTTTCTGGGATTTATAAAAAAATAGTGAAATGCAAAATTCCCAAAATGACATTCCTGCTGACGTATAAACTGTCGCAGGATCATTTAGAAATGTTCTAAGCCATTCGCAGCAAGGGAGGTTATAATAATAACCCTACGGCAAAGCAATTCGAAGCAGCATACAAAAGGCTTTTATGTCATGCAGAAATTGTTAGCAGCAAAAGTGCTAATTGTATCCCACTGGATAACAGCAGCATTTTAAATGTTTCCTCTGCTGTAAAAACTTATAATTTAGTAATTAATGATGAACCAGTAAACGAAGATAGCACATGCCAAAATAACCTTCCAGAATTAACTTTAAATCAGTACATTTGTGATGTAAGTGAATACATTTCGGGCTTTGTGTGCAAAAAGCTGACAAACACTTTAAAATGTGTAACATGTGTTTATGCTCTTGAAAGCCATACAATGACTGGCACGTTCAGCTTAATAAATAGGAAAAACAAAGGTGGCTTAACTTTTCCCTCAGAAGACGTGATAAAAATTTGCAGTTTAGCAGAAAAGGGATTTCGAATGTTTCAAGCTACTGGTGGCTTGAGAACAAATAATATTATGCCTAAACTTATTACCCATAGCTTGAAGCAATTAGAATCAAATGCATCAACAGATATTTTTGCTTGTTTGAATGATCATTCTTATGATCAATGTCCAATGGATAATCACAAGATTATGCTAATCAAGTCAATCCTTTTCGAATACTTCAGAGTTCGTCTGTTTCATGCAGGGAAGTTAATTACAGAGGAACATCAAATAAATAAATGCAGAAACAAAAATACCAAAATTATTTTATTTAAAGGGCAGTAAATTATTTATTCTCAGAAAAATTTCTATTCCAAACTTTTTAACTTCAAAACCTTTGAACAATTTGCAAGTTAAAAACTTTTTGCTACAGGATAATAAGTAAGCACCCAAAGTATACTTTTCAAGTATTTTATTTTTGGTATCTGAACTTTCTAAATTAGCTTTGGACAAAGGATTATAATCAAAATCATTTCTTGCATAGTATGCGTTTAATTCAGCAATTTCCTTGCTTGATTTAATTCTGCATTGACCCTTTTCCTGTTTTTCATATTTATAATTGATTTTATTTGCTTCTTTAGTTTTCAATCAAAAGATTTTTATTTTTTACTTACTCTAAAATATATAATTTGACATAAATATAAATATTATTCAAATTCACTTTATATCTGTAGTAATCCTAATGAAAAGTAAATTTTGAAATATTAAACTGTTTTTTTCTCTTTTGAGCCTTGCACAAGCATGCATTTTAAGTATTTATTTCTAGTGTTTTAATTTTGTGATCAAAGAATGTTCTGAATTAAATCTTTTAATAAAGGATTATAATATTTCTTGTATATACATACTTTTAATTTATCTAACTGTTTCAAATATTTAGCACATGCTCCTCTGATATTCTAAATGTTTTTATTACCTATATATATATATATATTTTGTGATCAAACATTTTAAATATTTTTTTCTTGGTGTTACATGTGTTATGTTTCACACATTAAAAAATAAAGTTGATTCTCTAAATTGTTAGCATAATTGGTCACCCCTGGCATATATATATATATGTGGCTGCTTTCTTTCTGTGTCTGATGAAAAACCATTGTTTTTTTTTAAAAATGATTTCTTATTTGAGATGATAGTGATGTTTATTTATAGAAGATCAGTTGAGGATTGAATTTTCTGCTGTTTTCAGCCTACTTTCCCATAAAAAATACAAAAATCAAAGTGTGAACGAAGGCTTATGCATCGTAAAAATACCATTAAAAATAAAGAAAAGTGAAACAAGTAATTAAATAAGGATTGAAAAATGAAAAATTTGAAAGTAGGGTTTTGAGATGTGGAAAATGTGTGTCTGAACGTAGAATTTAACGAGAAATAGCAAGAGTATAAATCTGAAGTTGAAATGTCCGAGTAAGTAGGCTAGGGGGGGGGGGGGGTATAGTTATAGACGGAACTTCTGTATGAGAAGAAAATAAATGTTATATTTTTCTATGCTTAAAAACCTATAAGCCTTTTTTCTACACGTGTTTTAGTGGTAAAGCTTATTGTCATTTGGTCACTTTTCCCACTTTTTTTGTATCATATTATTGGTGGGAACCCTGAATATGTTTGATGTATGACATTTTCAGATTTGGAATTTTATCTTTTCTAGTTTTTTTACTGCTCATCATGTGATGTGCTTATGACTTCCTGTGAATTTAAAAAACTATTTCTTACTATAGTGCATAATAAATATTTTTAATAATGAAAGTTTTGTCCTTCTTTGATATATGGTTAATTAAATTGGCGAAAGAGAATCATGAAACGAAAAGAATGCCATGTCTTGAAACACTATGTTAAATTTGTATCTAGTGAAGAAAATTTAAATTTATTAAAATTATTTAACTTTGAAATACTCATAGTATTGGTTTATTTTAAGACTTAATCTCCATCAGTTTTATCACAAGCTTTTATAAATAAATAAGTTTAAAAATAAACTTAAATTTGACCAACCCTTCAACATACGTTGTTTTTAAAAACCCCACTCAATCAAATGTATTACATCATTGTGAATGAAAAAAAAATTATACTTAAAGTTTTGCAAGTAATTGATTTACTCATAAGTTGAATAAGGTTGCCTTTAATTTTTGCTTGTAGTTTTATAAAATAATTACTATGCTCAATAATAGTTATTTGAATGAGTATAAAATAAACTTTGTAAAATATATATTGCAAGAAGTAAAACATTTTTTTAAAACCTTTGTGTGGAAACAGAAAATATTTAAGTAGATAAGCGTTTTTATCAATATGTAAAGTTTTTTAATAACCCTGCACAACTCATTCCCGAATTATTGTTTCTATTCCTGCAGTTATGCATATGTGATTATATATATTGAATAATTGCCAATGGCAATGAAAGAAATTTCATCCGGACAATCATGTACAAATATATTTCGGGGAGGGGAGGAAAGATTTTCAATTATTATATATTAAAATGTTACGCATCATTACAAATAAATATAAAAATATCTACTTTTCAGTATTCTCAAAGGAAAATCTATTGCAATTTTCTCCCATAAAAATAAAAATTCTCACTACTAGTTATGGGAAACTTTTAAAACTAATTTGATGAATGAAAGTCGTGTTTTTTTTTAAATTCAAGTATATATGCATTATTATTAATTAAATTACAAATACTTTTTGAGGCGTCTCTGGCTCCTAGTTTTCAAAATTAATCATATGCATACCATTACATTAAATGCAACTATTATGCATAGAGCTTATAAGAAGTTTTAAATAATGAAGCGCCGACTACGAAACTAGCTACTTTTGAATTGCTTATACATTTCTAGTAATCGGCTACGCCAAAAGTGCGATCGCGTGCCGAAACGTGTCAATCACGCTTTAGTCATTAGTCATGTGACTAAAGAAAATCTTAGCACGCGCATTTCCCCACCTAAGCATTAGACCCGCTCCCTCTAGTTAGTAATACCTACTCGATGGTTGCGATAAGAAAAGAGAAATGAAGACAAAGTCCCTACTCTTCAATAGAAAAGGACTTTTCAAAAGATTGCGATTTCTTTTAAGTTAGTCATTAAAAAAATTAAATGGCATACTTCTTTTAAAGTATATCAATCAATAAAATTTAAAAAATTAAACATTTATGAAAATTTGAAATTAAGTATCCAAATTATTATTATTCATGTTTAAAAATTTTAGTTTTTCAAGTTTTTTAACAGTACTATTATACTTTAAAACTGAGTTGGTTATTCCTTAGTAATATGTTCTTAATCTGAATGCTTTATTTTTTGTCATTTCATCGGTATTCACACCAGGACCCCACACGATGAGAGACTATTATCATAGTAATAAGAACCGGCAGGATGACGTAGTGGTAAGGCGAAGGTCTAGTACACCCAAGTTCGCTGGATCGAATCTAGCCCAAGTCGGTGGATTTTCAAGATGCAGAAAATCGACAATGCCTATGGCGTATGATTATGCGGCATATTAAAGATGCTTTGAGTGTCCGTTTGGCGTGGATAGTCTCGGCTAAATTAAATTCCTAAGTGCAGGTTGCAACAATTAGAGCTCAGGTGCCGCCAGCTAAGAGGAAACAGAGCGTCAAAAAATTGCAACAATGGTACCATACTCATTGTGGTGCCGCTGTAGGTGGTGGTACCCATCTCTGAGAGCGCACTAGGTCTGCAGTGGTTAATGACCAATACTGCACCCAAAATTTAAAGAAATAAAAGAAGAAAAAAAAGGAACCGAGAAAGGGCCCTGATAAGGCAGGTCCGTCGTTTCAATATTTTCCAAGGAGAGCAAAGAATATTCAATGCTTATTTTATTGGTAAAAAACAACAAAATGCATAGACATCTATAAATTCCTTTTGCGCTTCTAAAATTTGAGTAGGGAGAAGCAGTAGTGTAGTCAAGGGGGACGGCGTCCTCCAACTTGTCTTGAACTTAAGATTTTAACATAAGCGTCTTCCCACTTTTTAATTTAATGTTCATTAATATAGGCGTTTCCCCACTTTTTTCCAGGAAAACACCACTGGGAGAAGAGCGATTGCCCCCTGCTGGTCCCCCAAATGAAAGGTGCCTAGCCCGAGACAAAAAAGAGAGACTAAAACGTCTTTAAATAAATAACCGAGATGTAATAAGATGTACCTACGATACCATTAAATATTTTCACACTCAATTGTGCAAGTAAAACTTTTTTTTTTGATAAATAAAGTTTTATTGCATTTCAATACAAATGATAAAGGAGAGATAAGATATTAAAGAATATATAGCAAAGTTAATATTCGTGACAAACTGTCTGGTATCATTAAGCATCCGTGAAACTCCGCGATACATATTTTTTGCTAAGTTATTTTATTTCTGCTATTGTTTTCGTTGCTTCTAATGCCACTTGGATATCCAAGCTCCTCTTCGCAGAGCGATTAAGAATTAAGGCAGTAAGGAGCACCTTCTGTTTTATAGATGAGCACCACAACGGTGGAAGTACAACTTGGCTTGATGTACTTGGATGACACCGGATGGCGCCTTCACAAATACGCCATCTTCCTTTTTTTTTACCAAAGAGTGAAAGGAAGGGAAAATCTCCACTTTCCGGAGCCCCTCGGATAATGATAAACTATTTTCCACACAAAATTTTAATACGGCCCAGCCTTTCAGAATACCTGTGCATCAAAGTTTGTAATTATAAATGCTGTAGATTTTGCTGGATTTATATATTTTTTTTATTTTTGCACAATTTCCTTTCAGACTATCGTTCCTGACGTCAGGCACTTTTTTATAGTTCTAATTTTGTTAGGTATTACTCTGTGGTAATGTATACATATGTAAGGATCTACCCCCCCCCCCCCCCTCCACAGGATAAAATTCTGGTGGCGCCAAAGTCAGCCCTCTCCAGAAAAAAATTCTGGCTATGCTACTAGTACTGACTTTTATCCACCTTTTAGCCGTAGCTTTATAAGATTTGCGCGCGCAGGGCTAGTGGCTGCTATGCTACTGACTAGAGAGCCTTTATACTACGAGAGAGACGCCAACTCCGTATCGCACGCTGATTGGCCAAAGGAGAAAACCGTCCAGAAAACGAAGAGCTTGGACTTCTTTCCGTAGGAATAACATTGCGCGCAAAATGTCGTCTTAGAAAACAAAGGATTCCTCTTAAAATAAGGGAAGTCATACAATTTGGTTTTTAGTTTTATATTCTTTGATGTGTTCTTTAACCACATCTCGCCTTAAACAGATGAAATTTTCCACAGTAATTATGAAAGATCGTTTTGATGTACTAGGCCTGTGTTCATTGTCTCGTTTTTTGGATCCTAAACTATGTTTTTTTGACTTTACTGGTTAATCAATGGATTTTAGGATGTGCATTATTATAATAACTTACTTTTTTCCTTAAATACAGTGTGTTTTTTGTATGCTAATATTATTTTTGATGCTGTATTCTCCGATACATGACAGAAGCATGCTTTGGCGACATTTGATGTTAAACGCTCGCCAAACAGGTTACTATACTCAATGCTAAAAAGCTTGAAGTCGATTGAGTTGGCCCACCCCACGGAAGCAAATTCGAAAATTAAAAGTATCTACAATATGCACCCGCTTTGCACCCAAGTTTAACGTTTTGCACCCTTAACCGAAAAATGTCATAAGCGATTTAATTCGGGGGGAGGGGATGGAGCTTAAGTTAGCCCCCCTCCCCACTAAATTTTGAACTGCGGAAATTTTTTCAACAACCCTCGCTATGCACCTGTTTTTCACCCTTCATACACAAAGTTTCACGTTTTTCACCACAAACCGAAAGGAGTTATAAGCGATTTAAAAAGGGGGCGTTACTCGAAGCGTGGCAGCTAACCCCCTCTGCGTTAAATTTTAAAGTAAGAAAAAAATTGGCGTGACCCACGTTATCCACCCGATTTACCCCCCTCATACACAAAGTTTGACGTTTTGCACCCTAAACCGAAAAATGTTATAAGCGATTTAATTCGGGGGGGGGGGGGGGACGGAAGCTTAAGTTAGATTTGGCTATTATTGTTAAATATTAGTCTCATTAATAACCTTGTTTTAAAAATATTTTTTTTTCCTTTTTTTGCATATACATAATTTAAAATGTTTTAAAATTTTAGATCAGTTTTAGCATTAGGGTTTTTTTTCCCTTTCAAGTAATGATTGTATATTGTTGAAAAATAAATAAATAACAGTTCTTTCTATTTCCATTCAATATATAATTAAAACACATGTGAAAAAATTAGGAATTGTTTTTAAAATACCATAAAACAATCATTAACATCGACAAAAAAAAATCACCCAACGTTTTTAATTGTAAACCTCTTTTTAATTTTAGAGTTTCACAAGTCTATTGTAGTTCAAAATTATATGCATATATACAAATAAAAAATCAACCATTGTGTGTTTAAATCACAAGTGTGTTCACTGTGTATTCTTAATCTTGTTCTTCTCATAATTTCTTTATTCATCCAGTGTCAAACTTATTTTTTCCTTAAAATATTGCTCCTTTATGCTCTTCGTATAATACTTTGGTACATTGCTTTTTTATATTTTTTTTATCTTCACACCTTATTCATTAATAGTTAATGCTCTGGCACATGTTTATTTCTTCAAAAAATGCAATGAATTTTTATACATTGCTCTGCATTCAGACTTTTTGTATCAATATAAGTTCTGAAGAATGCAATGTATTAGGACTTCCACACTTTTTTTTTGTTAGACATTAAGCTCCAATTAATGAATTATATTAAAGTAATGACTTGACTTTGCTTAGTATTTAATGCATAATAATTTATGTTCGTAATATAAGGTTTTTTAATAAACTTTTATAACATTATGTCGTTATTTTTCAGTAATTTTCTCCCAATGAGTCACATGTCTGTATTGTTTTCAGTTACTTTCCTAGGCATATGGGCTACTTAAAAATCAGTTAAGCTTGTTTCCATTGATTAATTACTTAACACTGTTCCTACATAAAAATGATTTGTAAAATTTTCATTAGAAATAAAAACTATAGTGATTTCTTAGCCTGCATCATCTTTCTACGAACACACATAATTCTGCGCTGGTTTAAGGAGTAAAATGTCTAGAGTAACAGTATCCACTCTTTAAATTATGATATAGCTAATAGAAAAGTTAATTTAAAACAAGAAGAAAACTTTATTGTAAATAATTATACTTTCTACTATTCTAACATG
The DNA here is from genome assembly GCA_038502835.1 of Octonoba sinensis. Taxonomy (NCBI): domain Eukaryota; kingdom Metazoa; phylum Arthropoda; class Arachnida; order Araneae; family Uloboridae; genus Octonoba; species Octonoba sinensis. Next base: position 4,140,319 of record CM076598.1, on the reverse strand, counting down.
AAACTTTTTTTAAAGTATATGTATTCTTATTACGTGTAAATATATTTTGCATATATTACTTGATTGGAACCCATAACTTAAGCAGGTTAAGTTTGCATACATGTTTGCATCAAATACTACTATCTTAAATATATTTAGATTGAAAAAAAGTATGATTTAAAATTAAAAAATCCTATACTAAACTATATTAAAACCAAATAATACATAAGCAGCATAAGTGAGCATTAACGAGACCTTTTTTATAACTGGTCCTAACTGAACTGTTCCCGCCAAGCGAGCGATACTTGGGCCAAATGCGGATGACTTGGCCAAAGCGAGTTGGACGGTTTTTGCTGCGCTAAAGTATGCGCAGACACCCATCTGAGGCTCTTGACGTCTCTCTCCCAGTATAAAGGCTCTCTACTACTGACTGGTGTGACTACTGATTTATTTTGAATATCTGTTTGTCTTTTTGTTTTGTTTATATTTAATATAGCTGTAGAGCTCGTTGTGATCTCTTGCATGGCATTGTTGTCTAATTATGTTTTTAATCTTTCTTGTTGTATGTATAGGTTAGTTTGAAAAAAAAAAAAAAAAGAAAAGCTTTTGCAGTATATATTCAAAACGTATGAGATAGATTATAAAATATATGATTCAAAGATAAGATGTATAGTATATTTTTAAATACTGCTAAACAAAGTTTTGTTTTAACTTGTCATTTGGCAATTAAATAATTCAATAGAGCAGTTTTTTTATTTTATGATGCAATAAAAACTATTCAAACACTTGCATACAGGACTGAAATACAAGGCAACATTTCGATGTTCTTTGTTCTATACTAAATAAATGTTCTTTAAGATGCTTCTTTAACATTCGTTCTTGGCTTAGGTTACTTACAGACATTTTCCTTTCGCATTTGTATTTTATAGTAGGTATATTACTAATTTCTCCAGTTGCTATCTAATTTAGGTATAGTAACGTAGTATATTTCGTTTTGATAAAAGGTTGCCCAAGCAAAACTTTAAAACATTGTTTTGTTAATAAAATTGTAGCTTTTGTTTAATTATTTTTTAAGTCCTAAAATTGAACAAAATGAAAGGGAAAGACCCCAGAAGACTGCGTGCGCTGGTGGGGAGGGGGGGAGGGGAGGCCTATGCTATACCCCGACCCTTCTGTAGGGGCCCCTTTTTAGCACCGAGCCGAGGGCCCCGGAAGGAGCCAGTCCGGGCCTGTTGCCTAGGGCGCAAAATTACCTCGCGCCGGCCCTGAACGCATTTTAAGACTGCAATTAATACAGAGGTTTTCAAACTGGGCGCCGCGTCACCCTGAGGTGCCAAAGCGAGAGATTAGAGGTGGCGTACCAAAAGACAGGGATGCCCACCAGTAGGGGGTCATGGCGCAGACTTGCGATATTGAAATTGGGGGGGGGGGCGGTCATCGTTTCTTGGGGAGGGCTTCATAGCCTTTTAGCGGGGCACACCATCGGTCAAACGGGGGGGGGAACCATATTATATTAAATACGCTTGTTATATCAAATCTTTGTTCTTAAGGGAACAAACAACTACAATAGTTACAATTAAAGTACTTTCGATAACTTCAGATGCAAGGTATAATCCTTATTTTTATTATTACTGATTTACTTATGATGTAGTTCTTTTTCGTCGGAACCGTACAAATATACAATTATATATATATATATATATATATATTAGGGTGGCCCTTATTTTTCTACTTTTGAAAAGCTTAGCTCCCAACCGCCTATCTTGTTCCAATCAACAAAAAACTGATATGTGCAAAATTTTAGCTTAATCCGACTTCATTCTGGCGGCCCTCATCGACCATGAGTTTTTGAAATTGTCATCTGTAAAGTTATTTTTCAAGATATTACTGTTATTTAATATTTACTGTATAAATTTGTGTGAAGTTTTTGATAGGTGCAAAATTAGATAGATATGCAGTATTAATATTAATGGCTGCTGCAGAAGCTTTCGGGCATGATACTGAATAGCTAGTAATAAATCGTACTTCTTTTCAAAATCTCAGAAAAAAATTGAGGGAAGCAAAATACACAGAAATCCAGAACAAATTTAAATTTGACAACTGCCAAGAATTAGTGTTACAATGGGATGGAAAGCTGCTCCCAGCACTAACAGGTGTAGAAAAGGTTGATAGACTGGCAATAACAGTCACCTTTCAAGGCAAAGAGCAACTGCTGGGAGTGCCTGAAATTCCAACATCTTCAGGAGAAGAGCAAGCGTTGGCTGTTTACCGTGCAGTCGAGAAATGGAGTATAATTAACAAAATTCAGGCACTTTGCTGTGATACTACAGCAAGCAACTCAGGCCGAATAAATGGTGCCTGCATAAATCTAGAAAAGTTGTTCAATCGTGACCTGTTGTACCTCCCTTGTCGTCATCACATTTTTCATCAGAAATTTTGAATAAGTTTTGAGAAGCTGTTTCGACTTGCTGATGGATGCGACTACTGGTCCAGACATGCCACTTTTCAAAAGATTTTGAGAAACTTGGGTTACAATTGACAAGAATGTTTACATAACTGATAACAATGAAGTGCCTTATGATGTCCGCTCTTCCATTATTCATTTTATTGAAGATCAGCTTGCTACTCATAAACAACTGCGGGATGATTATCAAAAATTGTTGGAGTTAACAATGATCTTTCTTGGAGGCATTCCAAAGAATGGCATATCTTTTCATATACCAGGAGCTGTAAGTCATGCTAGATGTATGTCAAAAGCAATCTATGCATTTAAAATATTCTTATTTCAACATCAATTTAAATTATTTCATAGGGAGAAGAATTCCTTAAGAAGAATATGTATTTTTCTTGCTCGAGTGTATGTTCGAGCATGGCTCTTGTCACCAGATGAAGTTAAAGCACCCTATCATGATTTTCTTTTCATGTTTCAATTGCTAAATTATCAGGCTATTGATCCAGATATCAGTAAGGCTACTGCAAAATTTTTTTTCAAAACATCTCTGGTACTTAGTTCCCGAAACTGTGACTATTTCCCTTTTTGATGACAATGTTCCAATAGATTTTAAGACAAGTATGACTCAAGTTATGCTGGAGGTTGAAGAACAGGAAGAAGATACAAATCAATTTAAGCAATACATTCTTCACCCAAATGGTTTTTCATCATTTTCAGAAATCAAGTTTCCGACTTTTGTAACTTCTAGTGCAAAAAATTTCTTCACGAGATTTTCTATCAGCTCCGATTTTCTGTACAAAGACCCTTCAACATGGAAAGATGATGTTGGTTATAAGAGTGGAATTGAAAAACTTCAGACCATCATTGTTGTGAATGGCGTTGCAGAAAGAGGTATCAAACTCATTCAAGATTATAATTACATTCTTACAAAAGATGAAGCTGAGAAACAATTTATATCACAAATTGTTGCCGGAGAGCGTAAAAAAAACCCAACTGCTATTAAATCCTCACTGATGAAAAATAATATTTATTGTTATTTCGCTTACATTATGTTGAAATTCTATTAAAAGCATTATAGTAAATAAAAACGCTTTGCTCTTATCGAAGTTATGTGATTTAATTTTAAAAATCAAATGTCTCTTAATTTATCATGCTGTTTTGAAATTTTTTTTATAATTTACTTTGGGGAAATTTGATTTGAAATGTTTTTAAACAATTTCTGGGAAGACCAGACAATTCCACATACATTTCTCAAAGAAGTAAGGGACAAACTAAGAACTAGGGAAGAATATACATGTTTACGACACATAATAAGCAGAGGAAATATTAGTGTTGCTTACCCTTTGTAACTTGTTTTTTCTTAGAAATCATATGTTTTTGGTGTTGCTTAAGAAAATTTACCATGTACACATAAAATATTATCCTATGTTTTTTCAAGCTTCTTAGAATTGTAAATTGTAATTATGTAAATTCGCTAACTACTTGTCAATATCGTTTTCAAACAAAACTGAAGACCACGAAATAACTTTGAAACTATTTTTAACGCATTAAAACTTGGTAGAACAGGCATTGTTTATTTAATTTATATGAAAAAAAAATATTGCAAAGTTCCACTTTGTAAAGAAATGTATTGCAAATATTTCTTACTACTATTATTATACTAAAATCGGATTGTATTTTTCTAAATTACCAATTAATGTTCTTTTATTGAGATGAAGGAGTATTTGTTAGAACATGACTTGAAACATGCAAAATTTAAAATTCCGAGAGCATTACTTATGCGTTGCTTACCATTTGTAAAAAATTTTCTGAGAAAATTTCTTAGATATCTTATGTTTTTGATGTTGCTTAAGGAAATTAACCATGTACATATAAAATATTATCCTATGTTTTTTCAAGCTTCTTAGAATTGTAAATGGTAATTATGTAAATTCGCTAACTTGTCAATATCGTTTTCAAACAATATTGAAAACCGCGAAATAACTTCGAAACGATTTTTACCGTAATAAAACTTGATAGAACATGCATTGTTTTTTTAATTTATATGAAAAAAATATATTGCAAAGTTCCACTTTGTAAAGAAATGTATTGCAAATATTTCTCACTACTATTATTATATTAAAATCGGATTGTATTTTTCTAAATTATCAATTAATGTTTCTTTATTGAGATGAAAGAGTAATTGTTAGAACATGATTTCAAAAATGCGAAATTTAACATACTGAGAGCATTACTTATTAAGATGCTTTATCTGCTGAATCATCTACTTTTTTTTAAAATTTAATTCATTATTTATTTATTTATTTGAGGTCGCTGTAACACTAACGTGGAGAAGAGGTGAGCAGTACTTGTTCTCCCTCTCCATGTCACAGGATTGCATATAATTTATTTGTACTGTGTCACAATTCAAATGAAAAATTTTAAAAATGAGAAAAAGTGTACGGAAAACAACTTTGTAAATGCTTCTGTAGAAAATACTTTTTGTTTAAATAAAACGTGTTCATATTCATAACATTTACGCTTGTTGCCAAAACAGCGATAACGATTCACTTTTAGTTATCAAGCCGAGTTTTTTCAGCCATGCCGTCAAATGCTTCTCCCACCACCTGGACGAAACCTGCAGCCGCGCTTGCGCAGTAGGGAAAATTCACCGCTATTGTCGTCACTCTGTCCCATTCAAGGCACTCTAGTATATTCATCCCTAGCTCCTAGCTTGTCCGTTACTTCTTTGAGAAATGTATGTGGAATTGTCTGGTCTTCCCAGCAATTGTTTAAAAACATTTCAAATCAAATTTCTCTAAAGTTAATTATAAAAAAAAAAATCAAAACAGCATGAAAAATTAAGACACATTTGATTTTTAAAAATAAATCAGATAACTTCGATAAGAACAAAGCGCTTTTATTTACTATAATACTTTTGATAGAATTACAACATAATGTAAGCAAATTAACAATAAATATTATTTTTTCATAAGTGAGGATTTAGTAGCAGTTTTTTTTTTTTTTTTACGCTCTCCGACAACAATTTGTAATATAAATTGTTTCTCAGCTTCATCTTTTGTAAGAATGTTATTATAATCTTGAATGAGTTTGATACCTCTTTCTGCAACGTCATTCACAACAATATGATGGTCTGAAGTTTTTCAATTCCACTTTTATAACCAACATCATCTTTCCATGTTGAAGGGCCTTTGTACAGAAAATCGGAGCTAATAGATAATCTCGTGAAGATTTTTTTTGTACTAGAAGTTACAAAAGACGGAAACTTGATTTTTTGAAAATGATGAAAAATCGTTTAGGTGAAGAATGTATCGCTTAAATTGATTTGTATCCTTCTTCCTGTTCTTCACTTCCTTCAACCTCCAGCATAACTTGAGCCATACTTGTCTTAACATCTATTGGAACATTATCATCAAAAAAGGAAAGAGCCACATTTTCGGGAACTAAGTACCAGAGATGTTTTGAAATTTTTTTTGCAGTAGCTTTACTGATTTCATGATCAATAGCCTGATAATTTAGCAATTGATACATGAAAAGAAAATCATGATAGGGTGCTTTAATTGCATCTGGGGACAAGAACCATGCTCGAACATACACTCGAGCAAGAAAAATACATATTCTTCTTAAGGAATTCTTCTCCCTATGATATAATTTAAATTGATCTTGAAATAAGAATGTTTTAAATGCATAGATTGCTTCTGACATCCATCTAGCATGACTTACAGCTCCTGGTATATGAAAAGATATGCCATTCTTAGGAATGCCTCCAAGAAAGATCATTGTTAACTCCAACAATTTTCGATAATCATCCCGCAGTTGTTTATGAGTAGCAAGCTGATGTTCAATAAAATGAATAATGGTAGAGCGTACATCATAAGGCACGTTATTTTTATCAGTTATGTAAACATTTTTGTCAATTTAACCCAAGTTTTTCTAAATTTTGTGAAAAGTGGCATGTCTGGACCAGTAGTCGCATCCGGGCCGTGGTAGCCTAGTGGTTAGCACGTCGGACTTCCACCTGGAAGGTCGTGCGTTCGATACCCACCGAAGATCACCATGTATACTTGGGGATATGTGCATGTAAAATCCGTAGACCCCACTACCTCTCCCCGTGCGTAAGCAATCCTAAGGCCTCGGCTAACAGGTAGGGGTCTGGTGGAGAAAAGTAGTCGCATCCATCAGCAAGTCGAAACAGCTTCTCAAAACTAATTTAAAAATGTGATGACGACAAGGGAGGTACAAGAGGTCACGATTGAACAATTTCTAGATTTATGCAGGCACCATTTATTCGGCCTGTGTTGCTTGCCGTAGTAACACGTTGGAGAACACGTAACAGAACAAGTTGGTTGAACCACTGAAGTGAATACATTTTAATCAGTTGTTGTAATTACCAGCTAAAGTATTTCGAATGTAAGAACGGATATTTCACTATAGAATATGAAATATTTTTACTCACTTACGGAATTGAAACTTGAATTTGGCTTATAACACTTATTAGATTAAGTACACAGTACACAAAGAATAAACATTGGTTCCGTCATTGCATTTTTAATAGGATGAATATTATCTCAACTAAGTAACAGTTAGTGACAGAATCCACAGGCTACACTGAATTATTACACCAAACAATAACTTCTCAAAGAATCACAAAAATATATATTGAACAATGGCTGAAGCGCCTTTTTGTTTTACGTCTTTCCCGAATCACATCTCAAATCAAAATGAAAATAATAAACAAAGTTTTTTTTTTTGAGTTCATACAGTTCTGATGCTGTCATCTAGTGGGAACTTTATAAAGCATTTTGTTCCCTCTTCTCGAAAATTCTCAATTTATACAGTAAATATTACATAACAGTAATATCTTGAAAAATAACTTTACAGATGACAATTTCAAAAACTCATGGTCGATGAGGGCCGCCAGAATGAAGTCCGATTAAGCTAAAATTTTGCACACATAATTTTTTTGTTGATTGGAACAAGATAGGGGGTTGGGAGCAAACCTTTTCGAAAGTTGAAAAACAATGCAGTGGTTAAAAGGTTTGGATCATTGTCCATTTCTGCCAAAAATTGTAATGCAGCACTTACATCATGACTTAATAGTGAAGCAGCTGGTGTTACCTTCATTTTGTCAAAATGCGTCAGATTAAGTGCATTTTCTTTTAATTTTGGTGCAAGCTTTAAATCAATTTTTCCCTGAAATTCTAATAATTTCTGAACGTGCTAGCTGTCTACGACACAGCTTGGCAGATTATGTTCTTCTTTAACAGATTCGGGAATAACAAAATGTTCGTTATTTAACAAAGCAGAGCGGATATTTTTTAGTAAATGTGGTGGATCTGCCAAAATCTGTATTGTATCAGACGGCCTGCAAGGTTGAGGAATGGCGTTTTTGCACTGCAATCTGTTGCACGATATGCCGAATGCCCTCCACATGCCCTGGTTACAAGACGACATGTCAGAAGTAATGCTATTGACTTTTAATCCAACATTTTCGGCCATTTTAATTATGTCAATAGTAATTTCCTTCATGCGTTCTCCTTCTGGCGCATCTCTGGTGTAGTGATAGGCGACAACCTGCTTCCACCGGTTGTAGATTCCAGCCAACATAAAAATTAAAACATGGTTCGCCATTTTGTCACTTTTTGGAAAAGTAGTTTTTCCGAAGTAAGAGCTAGAGGAAACTTCATATTCAATGGCTTCTGTTATTGCCATTTCATCCAATAAAATGACACATTCCTTTTCAACATCTCTGAAGGTTGTGACCTTAATTTTTAGCAACTCAAAAACATCAAGCAAAATTCCACATGGAAATTTTAAATTTTCCATGCGGCGCTGAAGGGTTCTAATGGACGGAAAAGGGAAATTCAGTTGGAGCAAACTCTCATAGCCCCGTGTGCCACAAGAAAATCTTAGGCCCAAAGCTACTTCTACGGTTTTACTGGACCATTTTGTGAAGTACATTTTTTTGTTTTTTTTTTGCTTAGCGCTGTCAATTGGTCTGCATTGAATCATTGAATAAATCCCCCAAATATTTCAGCTTTCCAGCATCAGATGATATTTTGCCTTTCTCGTACAAGCATTTTTCCAAACTCGAATTCAAAGCTTTTATTTTGATGTTTTGAGCAGTTATTATACTATTAGCCTCATTCAGTGCATTTTGAAGATCTGAAATGCGTTTTTCTTTATCAGCAATAATTTGCTCTTTTTCGGAAATTATTTTTTCGAGTTCCAGCTTTTGGAAATCTATTTCAGAAAGAGCTCTTTTATTGTTAGAATCTCTGTCAAACGGCAGTTTCCTCTTTTTAGTAGTTGCATGACTGAATATCGTAGGAATAGCAGTTTTCTTTAAATTTCTTCTACCATCGGCTCCTACTATCTATTGATCGTCGTCAAAATGTTCCTATCGAAGAAAAAAAGAGGAATATGTATTGATGCTCTAAGGTTGTAACAAATTGATGCATTAAATTTGTTTTTTAGAAAATTATAGAATGAAAAAAGAAGTGACATTCATACTTCACAAAGATAGCTATTATTCGTTGCTTTCCAATGTTCTCTTTTTACTTTAGCTTCCCATAGGCTTCTTCGAGTTGGATCACGAGGAAAAACTTTCATTAAGAAACCTTGCTCGGATCTGTTAACGCAATCAACAGCAACACAGTCAGGCATCCTATAAAAGATATTCTCTGACTTAATTCCTTTCCTTTCTTTCTCATATATATATATATATATATATATATATATATATATATATATATATATATACATATATGTTTATGTACATAGAGGCGTCACTACAAGGGGCAGAGGGGGAGGTTCACCCTGAGTAACAACCGTTTATTTTTGTTTGGGGGGGGGGGTGGGATGACACCCAAAATAAGACAAAAAGTTTTTAAAAATACATATACTTGAAATAGAAAATTATACTGATGCTATTTCAAAGTACCATAACCGAAAATAAATATAGCTTACTGAAAGTTACACCAAAATAAATAAAAAATGTAACTCCTTAAGTTTTTTTCCCCACTACTGAAAATAATATAAACTACAAAACTGCAAATTTACACCACACAACGGGGTTTTTTGGAGGGGGAGGTGACACCACAAATTACCGCCCAAGATAACACTCAAGCCAGGAACGCCACTGATATGTATTTATACACATAAGCTGTAAAGTTACACTTTTGTTTTTGTTTGTTAGGAGCAATTACAAATGAATCAATGTTACTTAACACTTAGAAAAACTTTTTCCCAGAACCTCTTTAAATGCACAATACCCCCCCCCCCCCTCCTCAGGCTATTCGAACTATTTTCAAGTAAAGCTTCCTTTTATATAAAAGGCTAAATGCTCCGTTTTAAAATGAAAAAAAATATATCAAAGCTTGAAATAAAGAATGTACTAACTAAATTAGTCGTGCTATTAATTTTTAAATGATCTGAGTGAAATTTACTTTAATTTTATGTAAACATGCATACTATATTGCAACATTTCTCTTGTATCGATACTCTCCTGCATAATCTAGCTTTAATAAAGTGCTTAAGATTACTTTACAGACATTATAAAAAATATAAATCCTGAATAAAGCGCTTCTAAATTAAAAGTGTCTACTGACACTATGTAAACGTTTGAATTTCAAGTCTAGATAAAAGAATGTGGTTTTATTAACAGTATATACCAACATAAGAAAATTGGTTCACAGAATACAAATAAAATGTGAAAATATTACTTTTAAAATATGAAAATGAGGAAAAATAAAGCATTACTCACAGAAATTAACTGTTAGCTAATTCTGGAAAGAAAAAAATCGCAAACAAAAAGAATTGTGATGGAGAAACGGTAGTATTAAAAATAACTATCATTATAATTAATCGACGGCAGATTAATCGTTTATCTACCAATTTGCATATCGGTGCATCCTTAATATATAGGTATATCTATGCATAATTTGCGTCACGAGTCCGATGTTGGTTTGTTTGAGAATGAGCTCGCTTAGTTCTGTGCTTATTTCTTGCGTACTTTTGCCAATGGATTTTAATGTATTTTAAGTTTTAAAGTTGCATATTTTATAATCTGTGATTTAAAATGCAAACAAAGCACTAAGATGAAAAGTGCTAAAAAATCGCTAGTACAAGAATTATACTGCGAATCCAAAAATATTATGAGGTGAAATCCATTTATAAGAAGTGTTTTAACGGAAGTACAAAACAAATTTCGAAACGTCAATAGAGTACCATCCGTATTTCTTATATGAATATAAAGATCTAAAAAGAATTTGAAAAGGAAAAGCAAACGCTACTGAGTATGGTTGTCCTAATATCAATGTAGCCAAAAAACACGCCAAGCCTATCCGAATCCAGTATCCTAAGATTAATGAGTTATAATTAAATAAATATTTCAATTTGAGTGGTAAAAATAAGTACAATAAGTAGCATATACATTAATGAACTTCAAGTATAAAATAAAAAGTTAGTACATACCTGATAATTTACATAAAAAACATTTTTCCGGGATCTTTCCAATTTCCTATGTTAAGTCTACGAGAGTTTCGTCAAGAAGCCCTGCGGCGGACGAGGGTTCTTCCCCTCTCCTCAGTGGGGAGTCCGTATGTCGTCACTCTGGTCCATTCAAGGCACGCTAGAATATACATGTTTGTAATGGAATTAATCAATATGCATTACTTCAAGCTCGTTAGGCCAATATTTTGAAAAAAGCGTGACATCATTTATGAACGGTCCCGAAATGCTTCTATTTTTTTCATAAGGGAAAAAAACACTGGAAAATGTGTCCTCTATAACAAAATTTTCTTAGAATGAACCGTTATTTGTTTAATTAAGTTAAGTAAATTTTATCTCTTGTTTACGTTCAATTTATCACTTATTTGAATTAAGCTTTAAGCTAAATATAAGTACTTAAATTGAAATACAAATAAACTTCGCTACAATAATATTTGTTAAAAAAAAATTTCGTTCGAAAGCTTTTAATAAATTTCACATTCGCTCAGTATATAATGTGAAGAATTTTCTATATTGTCACGATAGATATGCTTAATAATTATTAACAAGAATGATAGAAAACTATTCGTTACATTTCCGATTTAACTGAGGCAAGTGTTGCTCTTGACATGCACCTTGCTCTTGACATGATCAAACCATACGAGCCTAAAACTATGCTTTTAGGACCTCTAAAATTTTCTGAGCAGAGTGCGAATCCCCTAATGTCTCGAAATATAGATTGAAATTACGGTTTTGGGCATCAATTTCGATGAATTTCCAGAGAAAAGTACCTGAACCCCTCTTGCCCAGCCTAAAATTTCGCGTTTTAGATTTCAATTTCGAAATATTTCTAGGGCCGTACCCGAAATTCTTGTTTTTCCCAGTCATGAAATATAGCCTAACATAGCATTTGTAAGGCTTAAATTTCAAAAAATTTTCGGGGGAGAGCCCTCGAACCCCCCAGTTATGCGTCGGTGTTACATAACAAGATTTATACTGCTTTTCCGAATGTAGTGCCCGCCTCTATTAAGATCAATGCTTAATAAAATCAGTCGCTTATAAAATAAAATTTAAAGAAACGGATTCACATCCATGTGAAACCTTTGTTAAGCCACCGCTTTTAAAAATAAAGATTTCAGATACTTTAATCTATTTATCGCGTGAAAAGAATCAGTTATTAATTAGGAGCTTTTCTAATCAAAACATGTATGAGTTGCGATGCTTAATCTCTTCTTTTTGGGACCATATCCCTTTATTTCACATTCAGCAATATTTAACTAATTAACACAGCTATCATATTTCCAAATCAGATGAGACATATATATGTACATATGTGTGTGCATGTACACGTGGAAAAAAATGGTATCGCCAATCTCATAACCCCCCCCCCCCCCCCCCGTTTTCTGCCTTCGGACGACTTTGTTCTTGGCACTTTTATTATTCGCCCCGGGCGCCACTACGGCTAGTTACGCCACTGGTTGCTGTTCGTCACTTTTGTATTTGTATTGCATTCGTAAGTTACTTTTGGTGTCGCTCGTGATAGTGTTCAATGTCCTTTCCCTGAAAGTGTTTCTGAAAGTGTCTTAAAAGCGTAATTTCTCTTTTCTTTCTTTTTTTAAAACTTGTGATCTGAATTTTTTGCCGGGGGGGGGGAGGAGTTAACTTGCTCCGAGGGGGTAGCTCCCCCCCGGGAGATGCCTGAAATAAACACGGAGTATATCTTTAGAGACAAAGACAAGTATTTATGACTAGTAAATTTTCAACTCTTTTACACTTCTTATTGTTGTTTAGTCTGTACATTTTTAGGGTGACCCCCCCCCCCTTTCACCAACCCTAGTTACGCCTATGACCACAGCCAAACTTCGAATTACACAAGTATAATTTTTGTATCATAATTTATGGCCCACGAATGCCGGTAATATTTATTCCGTCAAAAATAACGTCAATAATCTTTTCTGGGAAATGTCAAGGCATATATAAAAAATAATTGAACATTGTATTTGTCGACAAAATAAAATTTATTTTGTACATAATAAAAGATAAAACTATAGCATATACATACGAAAACAGGAACATATAAGTAGGGTATTGCTTTTACAAAATATTCTTTGGTTAAGTTCTGAAACTTATATAAAAAATTACCTGCTACAGTTTTTAAAAAATTGAGAAATTTGGAATTGCTTCTCCGAATTGAGTCTTTTAATTTTAACACAGACGAAATATATTTTCTATGCATGATCTGATCATTTGAGCAGCCAGTAATAATCAGTCACGTGACTAAACATAGAGAGGGATTAGGCGTAATTTACTGTTTTAACCAATAAAGTGTTAAAAGAGTACCTGAAAGACTTTCAGTCTCAGGGATCAATGCGGGAGGTCAGTTGTCACGTACCCAACAGGTGAATGAAAAGAATCTTTCACAATAGAAAGCAAGACAAATCTCACTGATCTACCATTTGTTGCAAACAAAGAAGTAGGATAAAATTTTTGCAGACAAAAAAACTATTTCAACCTACTTTTGTCGCTTTCGAATGAGAAAGCCTTTAAATTAAAGAAGTTGAATTCGAATTATCAAAAAATTTTAACTATAATTTGAATACAAAGTTCAAGGGACCAAGCAAAATCTTCGAATTAAAGACGTTCAAATTATCCAAGTTCTACTGTATTTTCGTTTTTCAATAAATGCACTCACCTGCATTTGATTTTAAGTGTATTAAATACTTATATTTTCAAAACTAAATTTTATTAATAAGTTTTTTGCATGATACTAATGAAAAAGCTCATGTTCATGAAGCATGAAGCATGAACATGAGCTTTTTCATTATTATAGAATTTTATCGATCATTTTAATGAGTGAAAGTTTTGTTGGTAGTAGTCTGAAATATCATTTTTTAATGACCTAATAGTCAAGAAACAAAAAGTACTTTCATAAATTTAAAAAAAAAACTTTAAGGGATAAAGTAAAGTGTATATAATATATATATTATTCAGATTATCCTGAATGATTTCGCCATTATTCTAACAGCTTAAAAAAATAAAATGTAAGGGGAGGGAGGATTAATTACAGAAAACTGACATTAGCAATAATCACTTTAAACCGAAAAGTATACCACTATGTAATGCTAGTGTAAGTCAAAACAAAGTAGCATACCATTCAGGATAGTGATGATTACTCTGTTACTCCTTTATTACATCATTTCCTCCGTTTTTTTTTTTGGTCTTGCCGTGGAACTATAAATATGTTTAGGGTATATACCCAATATGTATAACATACATATATTTACTCCGGCTTTGAGTTAATACCTAAATCAGGAAATTTATGGTTGAAAACCATTGTTGAGTATTTCACCCTGATCTGTTTGGACTAGTTCTGAGTTAACATAAATAACTTACACAAAATACAAAGTAACTTAACACTTAGAATATAACAGCCATAAAAGAATTAGTGCAAAAAATTAGGAGGAGGAAAAGAGGAAGGCCGGTTAAAAGATGGGTAGCTGAGATGGAGAAAAACCTTAAAAATCTAAATGTCCGAAACTGGAAGGAAAAGCTAAAGACAGAGGATTTTGGATTAAAATTATTAGATCATGGGCTGTAATGGCAGGGAGTTCGTCTGTTAGTTCAAAAAAACCATATCTACCTTACACAGAATTGTACTTCTTGTTGCATTAAATAAAATGCAACAAAATTTGTATAGTTTATCTCACTTTTTACAGAATTATTTATTAAGCAGCAAAAAATAATTTTAAACTCCGAGCTACCTAATCAAACTTTTAACAGAATTATTTATTAAGTGGCAAAAAATAATTTAAAAAAATCTATCACTGACCTTTTAAATTTTGAACTTCTAGTAAAATATTTGACTTTTCACAAAAAAGACCCGGTTAAAAATGCTGGATCAACTCCTGATAATTATTAGGCTTTATGAATGAAAGTTGTACACTCACGTCAGCCCGAACGTCTGTTACAGCATGCATTCTTTGTCAACAACTAATAACTACATTTTGCACACGCATGTAGCTCGCAGTTTATATTCTTCTACTGACATAGACAATAAATGCTTTTAATCCTCAATTTTACTTTACTGTTCATTCGCATAATACTGATTAAAACTTTCAGTCACACCTTAAACCTTAACTCAAATCTTTCTCGAGTGAATGTCTCCCTTATTTAATACTCTTTGTAATCAGCCTTTCATTGTTGTGAAGAAATTAAAGTGCATGGAAAGCATACAACTTTTCTATTTGTTCATCAACTATACAGAAAAAACTTTTCGCAACCAGTAAATACACCAACTTGTTTGTCTTGAAGGGTTTAAATCTAATCAGCTTATTTCCGTGAAATCGTCAACTTTTCAATTCAAACGAAGTGTAGTAGGCCTCCTCATGCTTTATTCTGGTAACGCCAAATACGCTAAACCAGCAACTGGAAGGCTGCCCTAGTATGGCTGAACAGTCTCAAATGAATGTAGCAAACCTAAACTATACTCTTTCAAAATTGTCTTCTTAGAAAAGGCATGCACCTCAATTTTTAGCTCAAAAAGCCAGATTAGTTACCCTTCAAAGCCCTAATCAACAAAATTTGAAAAGGTATAAAATACTGACACTATTGTTAACGACGGCCCAACAAAAACTCTCATAGCCACAACCAATAGGCAAATTTAGGGGTTAAACCCCAAAGCCGTTTGTTTTAAGCGGTATTGTCATCAATCTTGGTATGTTAAGATTTACATATGGTAAGTACTATTATGAACCAGTTCCCCCCCCCCCCTACCAAAAACAGAAACCTGACTGCTCTAAATGTTGCCTCAAACATAAATAATATGAGGCAGTGAGAAGCAAAGTGATGGAAGCGACTAAAGTATCATTTTGAGTAAAACTCACTTGAAATTTAATTCCTATACTAAATTCTAGAGGTTCTTTGTGTAAATATTTTTTTATATTTTCGAATCCAATATGTATGCGTTAGTTTAAGTATGAAGTGTTTCTGATGATTAGATTTCGTGTAGGATTTTTTTAAAAACTAGCTCATTTTTACTACACCCATTTGCTTCCAACTAGTTAACTTACACCCCTGTGCCACAAAATGAAAAACATGTTTTGTTCATTTTGCTAATTTACACAGTAATAAAGATAGTTTGTTAGTGATATAAACTTTATTGAAAACTGCATAATATAAGTTTCGAATAATTATATTTATCAATAAACTAAAAATCATTGCCATTAGACAAATTGCCGAAAACAAAATAAAAATATAATCTGCAGACGATTTAACCCTTGTTTTTATTAATATTATTCAACAATTCAGAATTCTTTTACTATTTTTTTCTTCTTCTCTACTATAAGTTTCGTAAATAGATCGTCTGCATTGCGTATTTAAACTAACTGAAAAATCAAATAATTTTATTTAGAGGCAAACGGATGTAAATGCACTTGCATCCTTTTGCCACCAAACGGAATGCAGCTTTTATTTAGTAATTTTTTTATACCACGTTTTTTTTTTTTTTTTTTGCAGTATCTGTCAAAGCTACCACTAAAATCTCTTTCCCACAAAACAAAAGGGTATTTAATTTATCATTTGCACTAGCTATCTCAAAATTTTCATTTTGGTCACTTACACCCCTTTGCTTCTAAGTTCCTGATATTAAGCAAAGTAAAATTTATTGACTGGAAGTTAGAAAAAGGAAACTTTAAAACATGCAGTATGTTTGATACAAAATAAAGAGATCCAGTAGCAGGACTGCAGATATGAGAGACCTGTAAGTCGTATGAAACTTGTTCTTGCATATTCAACCAACTAGTAAAATAAAATTTGTAATATTAAATACACAAAATTTTTAGAGATTGTCTAGACAGCACATGCTCCCCACTTTCAAGGCACACAAATAGCACCACCAATAACTCAGAATTTGAACAAATTAAAGAAAAAAAACCTCGAATTTGCAACCTGTGATAAGAATTAAAAAAGTATACACACAGAAATTAAAATGAGTACATGAACTTTACCTTTCAAGTATGCTAAAAGAAGCACCTAAACAAGAAAAATTAGATCAGTATTTTTAAACTAGTACTCTAAAACATTCTTGGATCTACAACTTATAAAAATCAAGCAACTGTGACATAAATATATACTATAAATTTCTAGTACAATTGAAAATTGAACAAGCTATCCACTAACTGATCGGAATAGTCTTTCATTATTACACGATAAGCGAAATTAAAGTTTTTCTTGTCCACAGTGTCCCATTTCTTATAAAAACACGCTTCCCTTTAGGAGATTGTTTCTATCGTAATAGTGGATAGAAAAGGACATTTCTGTAGCAGCAGGCGGATGCGGATCGGCCACGCCCCCTCCTCCGCCTGCCACGCCCCCTTGCGCCTGCCCCCCCCCTCCTCCGCCTGCCGAGTGGGGTTGAGTAGTAGTGTTCCTGCTGCTATCCTCGTAGAAGATTACGAGGGTTTCTGAGTGGAGTTGAGTTGTTTTTCTTACTTGTTAACCGAAGTTTAGCTTTTTAGGGATGGCAACGGTGATATAGCGGTCGTCATGACAACGAACTTGTAATCTTTTTGAATTGCTCATGGCGCCACCTAGGAGAGAAATTATTTTTTGAACTCTGAGGTTATACACCTGGCGCCATCTAGCGAGAGAAATTATTTTTGGACTTAATTGACTTTTATTTCTGAAAGGGAAATTAATTTAATTTTAAGTTGATGGTCCCACCACCATCCCGATGTGATTTTAAAAAAATTCAAATTAGAATACATTACATGAATAATCCATTAAAAAATACTGCATCATAAAATTCAAAATAATCAGGAATAACAAAAGAACGTTTCATTGATCCTAGATGTCAAATAAAATAAGTCTCAAACGGAGACTTCACTTCTACAGTCAGTGAAACAATATAAATGTAAAAATATCTCACCTAACTCTTGTTACACGAAAATCATCCATTGGAACCTGAAATGAAACAAACAAAAAACACGGGCCTTTGCCTGAGTTTGAAAACTCATGACACCTGGAGGTCTCAATCAGGGTATCATCATTTGGAGGTTTTTTTGTTAACCCAGGTATCGGCCACCTTCTCCAAATTCAACCATTGAAATCATTGACCAGCTTTCATACATATATACATTCATGCACACACACACACACACATGCAAACATTCATGCAAACATACATACATAAAATAAAATAAATCAGCATCTGAAAAGGAAAAAATTATTATACTCCATCTGAAAAGAGAAAATTTAACGATTAATGTTTTACAAGTATTCACTAAGGTACCTTTAAAAATAAAAACAAAAAAAAAAATAAATAAATAAATAAAAGCAATAAATAAAAAGAAATTAAAAGTAAAAATCTCAATTTAAAACAAAAAAAATCAATTTAAAACAAAAAAAATTCTAAAATGCTTACTAAAAAAAAATTTTTTAAATGGCCATCATTTAATTAAAAAGGAGCTCATATAAGTAAAAAAAAAAGTGCTGCAGCAACTGTCTTCTTCAAATTTTCATCAAAGACTTTCATTCAAAATCTTCATGACTTCAAAGACTTTTCATTCAAAATCTTCATAACTTCAAAGACTTTCATTTTTTTTGAGCTGTATGTTCTTGGCAGTAAATGATATGTTCTTTAAATAAATTTTCTTGACAAAATCTATGTAGACATCTGTAGCAATAGAAACGTGCTACATCATGATTGGTGAGATTGCCCAGGAGTCGAGACATATTTGATATGAGGCAGTAGTGATGATTCAATTCATTGGCGCAGTAAATTTATGCAGTCATTATTTTCTTGTTTCGATATGTATAATGGGTAGATCTCCTCTTCTTCATACCCATAAACATTTATTCTGAGGTTGTTCATTTTTTCCACCTTTGAAATTTGAGTTATGGGTACTGGATATTGTATCCCATCCATCTTAATTTCAGCTTCATGGGCTTCATAATGAGTGACATGATATGGGCTATTTTCTCTTGATATTTGTATTTTATGAGCGAGAATGCACCATGTGAGGCATTTATGATCTTCATTTTGAATATTAATAATGGCCTTTTTAGATGCTAATTTTTCTGGCAGGCGAATATAAGAACTTGCCGCTAAGGGTTGGTACTTAGCGACGAGTAATTTCCACATTTTGAATTTCTTCAAGGACCCACCCTGATCCTAATTGAATGAAGTCTTCTAGACTTTTTTCTACAGAAGCAATGGCTTCCTCTAAATGTACTGGGACGGTTTCTACTAGTAGTTCAGTTATAAATTTGCAGCTGAAATATGTCGAGATAACTTCTTCACCATCCGCTCCAATTCTAGATAATAGTGCCTTCATTAGAATTCTCCATTTAATGGATTGCTTTTCCCTCATTTCAGCTGTTGATATTTGAAAGATTTGAGGACGTAATTCAACAAAGCATTTTTAAAAGTCCTCTGCATTTTCATCAGATGGAGTAATAAACTCCGATGAAAAGACGTCGAGAGCACTTCGACGTGAGGGTTTTTGAGGCCTTTGACGTTTAGGGGCTGGACCCTGTTCAACAGCCTTACGTTTAATAGGGGCACTATGCATGACTCTGATATGCTTCAATAAATTTGATTTTTTATTAAACACTTGTTCACAGTGCTCGCACTTATACTCACTTTGCGCATGGATAGCGCGCATGTGAGCATTTAAATTATCCTGTCGAGTAAATTGCTGCTGACAGTCGGGGCACTCGACTGTAGCAGGGTTGTGAACCCTCATGTGCCTGTTTAGATCATCACTGCGAGAGAATGTCCTCTCACATTCCTCACATGTAAAAGACTTTGTATTTGAATGCGTCTTTGCATGTCGTGTCAAATTACTCCGTGAGGAGAAAGACTTGCCACATGTATCACAGACCTATGAAAGAGATAAAAAAATCTCTTTTAGAATAATGCTTAATCAAAAGCCAAAATTTCGCTAAACTATTTCCTAACTCAATGTTAACACCCAAAGCACATCATACACATCTCACTTACCATATAAACAGAAAAACACATTATTTTAAACACATCATACAATTTTTCAAAAAATTCAATTCCCATTCGCGAAATCTAAACACTGCATACATTTCCCAAATCCAAAAAATATTTCTCCCGATCCAAAAATATAATTCGCATACAGTTCGACTTTGCTTTCATTCTGAACAATGACAAAGCGGAGAGAGAAAATGTCCACTTCATTGGTTTCGAAGAGAAACTTCTCCGTTTCAACCCTCCCTCTCTTTTCTTATCAAACGAAAGAGAGGGGGTTCAACCTGTCACCATCATGAGTCATCGGCGCGAGTTAGGAGAAAAGGAGGACTTTTCATTTCTGAAGTTGAAATAAACAGAAAAGCTTTGAAGCTAAATTCTACACAAATCAATGTTTTTTTTTTTTTTTTTCGATAGAAAATAATTTCGAATCTCAAATAAAAGCAATTTCGAATCTCAAACAATTCTTTAAAAATATATCCCATACGCGAAATCTGAAAACACATTATGCAATTCCCTTACAAAAATCCCATATACGCGAAACCTGAAAACACATTATGCAATTCCCTTCCAAAATATATCCCATACGTGAAACCTGAAAACACATTATACAATTCCCTTCCAAAATATATAAATTTTCTCTCTCTCTTATATTTCTTAAACCTTTTAGCGATGTGTACTTATCATGAAATTTTACAAGTATGATAACGTCTTTACAAAATAGCAATCTCCGAGTAAATAAACTTTACAAAACAGTTTTGCAACAAACCCAAAAAAAAAATTAATCATGAATAAACGAGAATCATTATAAACATCTCAATCATAATCTCTGAGTAAAAGAAATTTTTACAAATTCAGAGGGTTATATAAAAAGTGTGTGCTGCATAATATGTAAAAAATGCACAATCGTTAAAAAAAGAGAGAGAAAATCTTTTTCACAAAATAAATCATGAATCATGGGGTGTTTTTCTCACGTTAATCAATTCCAAAACTTAGTTAAAAAAAATTAATGAAATCAATTCAAAACATCCAATAATGTCTTTAAATTCACTTATAATAAGCAAAGAAAACATTTAGTTTAGAAACAAAATTTATACTATGTCTGAATAAAAATAACTGAGAATCATAGCACCCTATACTTGCATAGAAAAAATAGAGTACTCACATGCGCTGGCTTAGATTTTGTAGCGGAGGTGGTAGGTTGGAAGGGCCCTTCCATTCCAGGGGCGATGGAACGCATCGGCATACTACTTGGGTCAGCTACGGGAGCACTGCTTGGTCCAGCTACGGCACTAGCGAGTTCAACATCCTATTCAAAATAATAAAAGTATAAGTCTCACATTTGAAAAATATATATAAATTCAACAGCACATTTTAAAAATTCAAAGAGATTTCAAAACTTACATTTTGCACAATTGGGGCAAAGCCCGGTGGTGCAGGTAACGAAAATGTTGACTCAGGCATTGATTGAACGAGACGATCAAACTCGTCCTCATCAATTCCAAAGTTGACAAACTGAAAAGAATACTCTTTAAGTAAAATGTACGCTTCAGAATTATGGAATACAATTCAGAAAAAATTACAAGTTGAAAAGAAAAAAAAATCGCTTAAGAATTATAAACAGTTGAATAATTAAGATTTCATTCAAAATAAGTGAGAATTAAATTTATAGATTTAACAATTAAATTTATAGATTTAACAATTAAATTTATTATGGAAATGTCTTTCAGCAATAATTAACTGAGAATTAAATTTAATCTGAAAATGTCATTCAACAATAACTACTAAGAATGAAAATCCAAGAATGAATTTACCAATGAAAATCTAAGAATGAGTTTATCAATTAAAAAAAATAATTTACCAATGAAATAAATAGATTTAACAATGAAATAAATGAATACTTACATTTGCAACATTGGTAGAAGTAGAAGCAGCGTTACTTAAAGACTCCATCACAGAAAATTCTCAAAAAATAATAAACTTTAGGTTAACAATTAAAATCTTTTAGACTTCAAAAAATCTAAACGTGAAAAAAGCTGGAAAATAAATCTAAGCTACGAAAGGCTAAAGGAACCTCTTGCTACCACGAAAGTTGTAGAAGAAGTGATCGATGATTGATAAAATTACCATTTATACAAATTAGTGACGTAGTGCTTATAGGTTCCTATTGGTTTTTAGAAACGATGACATCAAATGTGAACAGAAACTTTCAAATACCTTGACCAATCAGAGAATTAGTTCGAGTTTAATTTCGTGTGCAGAGAGGGACGTGTGCAGACTATGATTTCACCTTCTAATCTTACTGAGTAATTGATAACAAGATCATGTGGTCGTGATTCAGACTGTACGAGCACGCGAGCGATTCTGCGTCTCCCTCTCTGGTTCAGGGACAGCGATAAGCTTCGATCGACTCATTCACTCTCCGAACTTGTATCTGTGAAGACGTTTCGCTTTACGTAGCTGTTAAACTTTTACAATATGGATTTCACTTTAAATGAAAAGGATTTACACGTCCGAGTTTTCGAACACCTGTACAGTCGCGAGGAAGCTGATGATTTATTCGCAGAACTTTTAAAAATTCCTTTCCAAACAATCAATGTTATACTGCATGCGAGAAAATATACTCCGAAACGAAAATCATATGCGTTTGGAGATGGTGGTCTGGACTTCTGTTATTCCGGCACGTCTAACCCTGCTCAACCCTGGACTCCGCTCATGCTAAAAATTAAAGATGTGGAGAAAATTACCGGCTATAAGTACAATTATGCTCTTGTGAATTTCTACCCAGATGGAAGATCTGGAATTGTTTCCATAAAGACAATGAATCCAGTATTGATCCATCCTGCGGAATTGCATGCGTTAGTTTCGGCGCTTCAAGAATTCTTTCCTTCGAAAGACGAGGATTTCCACCGCAACAGTTAGTGTGTCATCATGGAAGTCTCTATTATATGCTACCACCAACAAATAGACTTTTCTCACATGGAATACGTCCGGAACGAACTGTAACAACTGCAAGAATCGGCATCACCTTCAGAAGCATGTTACCCGACTCGGAGCCCCTGCTCAAGCGCCCCAGAATGGAGGTACAGATGGAAGCGCCCACTACTGTCCCGAAACCCGTGGAGATGATCACCCCTGACCCCTTGGAGACAGCCGCCCCAGCGCCCGCAGAGATGCCAGCCCCAGCGCTCGTAGAGATGACAGCCCCAGCGCCCGCAGAGATGACAGCCCCAGCGCCCGAGGAAGTGTTCACGCCCCTGGAGATGATGGTTGAGACAAGTGAAGTGCCCCACAATTCCGAGACGAACGCCCCAGCATCTCAACAAGACAGCCCCATCATATTTTACGAAGTCGAAATGCCGTGGTTAGAAGGAGCGACCCGTAAAATTTCACCGATATGCCAAGAACATTGTGAGACAATTCCCTTTGGGCCGCCCGCAGACTTCGAGAAGACCCCCGCTGACTTTGCTCCTATTCACTCGGAAACAGAAGAACTCCCCTCTGATGACTGGTTCGAAGATTGTGTAAAGAATACTTTTCAACGTTTCGAGGAGAAAAAATAATTCATCGCTGAACTGCATCTAAATGTAGGGTAATTCTAGGAGAGATGGCCATAGAGGAGAGATTGCCAGTCTTAATATTTCCCAAAACTTCGTATAGATGGCACCAGGAGCTTCGTTCTTAGGAAGTAGTTGTAAACGTGCGCTGATGGCAACAAGCCGCGTTGTCTCAGGATTATAAAAAGTAAGTGAATTTTAATGTTTTTAATATGGAGTCACTGAATATTCTGATTGATGTTGGTAAATAAGCGTTTTTTTAATACATGTGTTATATTTTGGTGATATATTCGGCCATTTTTACATATATACAGTCCAAACTTCGATGCAAACCGTAAACTAACAATTTAAAATAGCGTCCTGATGCTTTATGGTCGGTGGCTATCTCTCCTTTAAATTTGGCCATATAAACTTAAGGAGAGATGGCCACTTAACATCGATATTTTAAGTACCATACGGGTGGATTTTGTTCATTTAAAACAAGTATTACCTACATACCTACTTTTTGTGTTTTATAATTCCGATTTTTAAGAATGTTACATGCATTTCAGCAAAATAAGAGAAAAATCCTCCAAAATCCATAAATTTAGGAATTATCTAATTAATTTTTTGGTTAGATTTTTAATTGGATTTCCTTACATTAAAAGTGTTGCCAGACAATTACAAAAATCCCTAAATTTGGGGATTTTTGTCGATTTTCCTCGTTTTCACAGATGCTCCTCCAATGGGTATCCCTGTTAATTTATGTAATTTATGGGAAGTTAATAATAGGACTTACTGATACTATTATTTTTTTAGTTTACAAGATGCCGAATAAATATGTGAGAAAACCCGACTCAAGTAGAGGTATGTGGACTCAAAGTGATTTGTCTAGTGCAATGGAGGCTGTTAAATCTGGAACTTATTCAGTAAAAAGAGCTTCTGAAATCTTTCACATTCCACGAAAGACTTTAGAACGTCGTTTGAAAAACAATAATGTCGATAAGGATAGAATGGGTCCTGGTGCAATGTTTGGAAAGGAAAATGAAGATAGATTAGTACAACACATCAAACGAATGCAGAAACAAGGTTTTCCCGTTTACTCGAGATGATGTTAGAATTCTAGCTTTTGAATTTGCTAAAAAAATTGATTTAAAGCATCGATTTAATCCTGCCACAGAAAAAGCTGGCTATGTTTGGCTGAATCTATTTCTCAGCCGTCATCCTGAAATATCAGTCAGGAAAGTTGAAGGCATGTCGATTGCACGAAGTAAAGCCATGAATCGTGAGGAAGTAGGAGCCTACTTCAAATTACTAAAAACCACTTTGGAAGAAAACAAGTTATTTAATAAACCTTCTAACATCTTCAACATTGATGAGTCCGGTTTGCAGTTGAACAACCGACCTGGCTCGGTTTTAGCCGAAAAGGGGACTAGTTACTACGATAACTTCTTCAGAAAAAGGTGAAACCATCAGTATCATTGCTTGTTGTAATGCAGAGGGGTTCTTTCTACCACCAGCTTGTGTGATGAAGCGCAAAAACAAAAAAAATGAATTTGAGGATGGGATGCCACCTGGATCAGTTGTTTATATGTCTCAGAAGTCTGCGTACGTTAACAGTTCAATATTTTTGCAGTGGCTGAAAGATCATTTTGTTCCTCGCAAGCCAAGTGGTACAACTTTACTAATACTTGATGGTCACACCTCCCACACTACTTCAATTGAAATGCTGACATATTCGGATTCACAAGATATTGTACTTTTGTCTTTACCCCCTCATACGACACATTATCTTCAACCTTTGGACAGAGCCGTTTTTAAATCTGTGAAAAGTAATTTTTACAACGCGTGTAGAATTTGGCTGAGAACACATCCTGGAAGTCGCATTACAAGACTCCAATTTGGGGAACTGCTTAATGTATCTTGGGGAAAATCAGCTACACCAGAAAATGCCATTTCAGGTTTCAAGGCAACAGGGATTTACCCTTACAATCCGAATGTTTGTCCTGATTATGCATTTCTAAACTTAACAGACACCCAAAGCAATCCGTATTATAACGACGCTATTTCAACAAGCGAAACGCTGGATAGTCATGTTCAAGCCAATTTGGAAACATTAGCAGCTCAATTAAATAGGAAACAGTACTGTGTAAATGTTAAAGAATGCGGTTTTATAATGTCGAAGGAATTTCCCGTACTAGGTGCATCTCCAGACGGCATCTGCGATGAATACGTAGTAGAGATTAAATGTCCAACGTCGGAGAAGGCTTTGTACAGGTATATAAGAGATGGAAAAATAAACGACAAATTTTTCTCCCAAATTCAAATGCAAATGTTTTTTTGTAAAAAAAAAACAAGGTTTGCTTTGCATTGCGAGCCCAGACTTTGAAGCCACGAAAAAGGTAAACATTTCTGTGGTTCATTTTGATGAAAGATATTGCAAAGATCTCCTACAAAAATGTACGGAATTTTGGAAACTTGCAGTGTTTCCCACATTAAAAAGAAGTATGGAATAAATAAGTAACAACCAAAACAAAAATCTTGACATTATTTAAAAGACTTTGTTATTTGTGTGGTCAATATGGCCAGGGGGGGGGGGGGTAAGCAGAAATAATTAAAATAAATTTGTGTATAAGACTAATCTATTAATTGTAACCCAAAACAATATCTACTCACAACAAAATAAAATTTTATATGACAATCAAAAGTAGAATAATTAATAATACAGTTTTTTCAAAATTTTGATGACCTTTTTGTATCGCAAAAATAAATATGACCAGATATCTCTACATTCTAGAAATATACAAAACACTATGAATTTTATGTATGAAAACAGTATTTGAAAAAGCATTTTACAAAATTAAGTTAGCAAAAATAAAACTGTATATACACGCACATATTAACATAATGCAAAAAATATTATTTAAAAAATATGTATTTCAGATCATTTCATCATATTTGATTTTTCATTAGATTGTCCTGCATGTTGATGATTCCACATCCAATAATAATAGCTTTGTCTAATACTGGAATGAGATTTGTGTCCATACAGGCATGTGGGGTTAGCATTTTAAAGTCCCGCAACCTTCCAATTACTCTT
Organism: Octonoba sinensis; assembly: GCA_038502835.1. Lineage (NCBI taxonomy): Eukaryota > Metazoa > Arthropoda > Arachnida > Araneae > Uloboridae > Octonoba > Octonoba sinensis. The sequence continues at coordinate 4,113,767 of CM076598.1, read as the reverse complement.
TCTACGTGTATGCGAAGAGCAGCTATTCCTTTCGATTGCCGCACTTCTGCTTTTGTAGATATCTGTGCAGCAGACACTGACGGTGGTCGTACGAGGGTACATCCCCTTTGCTCTAAAAGGTGGGAGATGTTTTTAAACCCCCTGTCTGCCATAACAAGTGTACCGTGTTCCAATTTGTCAAGGAACCCAGATTCTTGTGTCACAATTATGTCGGAGGCTCTTCCGCCATATCCTTCAGAGATGAAGGACACTAATCCATCAGGTGTGCAGGAAATCAAATATTTCAAGGTATTACAGTTGTAATACGAAGACCAAGTAAGAGCCTGGTGAACAGGATTACTTGTAGTAATGGAAATAAAATTTCACGTTAAATTAAAGCACAAATGAGCATTAAAACGCAGACATATGTTTCGGGATTGCTTGGAATCCCTTTTTCAATGCGACAGGGAGCTTCTAGATGCAAAACATCCAAATGAAGCAGACAGAACAACAAAAACAAAGCTTATATAGCCTAAGAATTAACTGTAAACCAATGAGAATAAAGGCAGTGTGAAGTGGAAGTAGAAGTAGTAGGAAAGGCACCAATAAGAGAGCAACAAACGAATGCAGTTGGAAGTACAGAAAGTAAAAAGGAATATCAATAAAAAGAAAGCAAAAAAGACAACAGCGTGCATAAAAATGTGAAAATATATGAAAATTGCAAAAAAATAAAATAAAATACAAAGAATAAAATGGAAATAAAATAAGTACAGAAAATACCAAAACAAAAAGCAAAACAAAGTACACATGCAAAAGGGGGGGAGGGGGGGAGAGAGAGAAAAAAAAAAAAACAAGAAAACCAAGAAAGAACAACAAATTAAAGGAACTTATGCCAGACATGTGAAAAATAAGGAGATGAGGAAGAATCATTAAACAAATTAGAACTATTCCTGTTAATATGATAAGCTTCCCAAAAGTCAAGTTCTAAAGGGGAAGAACATTTTTGAATAATTTTCCCAGAATTGAAATCAAAAGAGTGGTTGGAATTCCAACAATGTTGAGCAATGCTAGACTTATTCAGCTCTTGCTTTCGTACATAACCTTTATGCTCATTTAACCGAATTTTCAGAGCACGTTTTGTCTGTCCAATGTAAGAAAGGCCGCAACGGCAACTAATTTGGTAAATACCCCAAGTATTAAGTTGATCAACAGGATCTTTAAGAGAAGAGAAGGAAAGTTTGTTGCTAGGAGCAAAAACAACTTGAAATTGAAACCTTTTTAGGATTTTAGCAATACGAAAACTTACAGAATGAAAGAATGGTAACACAACCAAATTCTTTCTAGAAACCACATGATTGGGACCAGAAGTTTTTTTAGAAAATTTGTTATGAATAGAATCAATTAAAGAGTGAGAAAATCCTCTATCAACAGCTACAGCTTTCAGATAGTTGAGTTCAATCTTGAGAAGCTCAGGAGAAGAGCAAATATTAATAGCACGATGGACCAGAGCATTAAAAGCCGAATATTTTTGGTTGGGAGGATGAGACGATAGTCTGTGAGGAGGTAAAGAAACAGCGAAAGGTTTACGATAGACAGAAGTTGTGAAACCAGACTCACTCCTAGAAATCAAAACATCAAGAAACGCGAGGCTACTATTAAGTTCTTTCTCACAAGAAAACTGGATATTAGAATTTATGGAGTTCATAATCGAAAGAGCATCATCAATACCTAACAAGTTACTGTCCGTTAGGACAAAACAATCATCCACATAACGAACATAAAATTGAAATTGCAATTTTTGGAATAGTTTTTCCTCAAAATAATGCATATAGAAATCACTTAAAATAGGACTAAGAGGACTTCCCATGGCCAGGCCATCTACCATAGCATAGAATTTACCATTAAATACAAAAGTGCTCTGTTGCAAGCACACACTAGTAAGAAAAACTAATTCCTCAATTTCCACAGAAGTAAAAGGGAATTCAGAAAGCCTTTTCCTGAGGCAAGTCAAAGCGCCATCAACAGGAACATTAGTAAACAAAGAATTAACATCAAAAGAGGCCATAACCGAATTATTCGGAACGAAGTTATGAAGTTTCTTAACAAAATCGGTGGAATTTTTAACAGTGAAAACATTCCGACTCCTAAGTGGAGAAAACACAGAAACTAAATACTTGGAAAGTTTATATGAAGCAGTGCCAATATTGGAAACAATTGGTCTGAAAGGAATACCTGCCTTGTGTACCTTCGGTAAAGCATAGAAACGCGCACAATTAGCAACAGAAGGAATCACAGACCGTTTAGCAATCAAAGGAATAGAATGAACAGACTTAACAGCAGAAGAAATAGCTTTTAACTCCTTGTCGCTAGGATCTTTATAAATTTCAGAATAAGGACCAGAAGCAATTAAATCATCAGTTTTTTCAACATAAGATGATTTATTAAGAACAACAATCTGACCACCCTTGTCAGCTTTGGTAATGACCAAATCAGAATTTGAAACTAAATTATGGACACAGCGTTTTACAGAATGGGTAAAACCAATATTAGGAACTTTTGAATTGAAATCAACATTGGAAGCAATAAGATGCCGAACTGACTCTTTTTGAGTGGAAGTTAAGGCACTAAATTTGAAAGCTTTTTCAACCGGAGCAATAAGTTCAGAAAAAGAAGGCTTTTTAGCCAAAGCAAAATTGTTATTACATTTCAAAGCATTAATTTCATTACTATTCAAAGAAAATTTCGAAAGATTTACAACCGCATTCCTATTAACAAGAGGCAAATCAGCCGGAACAGGAACATTTGAATCGTTACACAACTTGGTAAATTTCTTATTTAAAGTAATTTTGTGACTGTCAGATGAATGAAGAGCTCTCGCCCATGACATTCTATCAATAGAATCAAAATCGAAATTAGAATTAGATACAGAAAGATGTAAATCATAAAGTTCACGTTCTATGAACGAAAGTTTTTTCCTAGTTTCCTGGATAGAAGCTCTAAGTAAAGCTAATTTAGAACGAAAAATGACCTTATCAACCCTAACAGAACGCGGTAAATTACACTTTAAAGTGATAAACTTAGGAATGACTTTCTTGCGCCTGCAAGCCTGGAGAAATTTTAAATGGTTCAAAAACCGAACCTTTTGAATTCGTAGATTACAAAATCTGTTAACTTGAGACATAACCAAAATCAAAACAAACAAAACATAAGGGGAAAAAACAATAGCTAAACGTTCAATAAACAAAAAAGAAACAGAAAGAACAAATTGCAAAAACAAATGCAAAACATACACCACGTAACAATATGCGGAACAAATGTCAGAAAACAAAAAAGCAAAAATAAACACAGTCAAGAAAAGCAATGAGGAAAGAACAAAAATCAAAAACTCACCAAGCAGCGAACAGATGGGAGAACAAAACAAAAGAAAGAAGAACAAATTCAGGCACGTTAAGCCTAACAGATAGTAATGATTAAACTTTGTGCAAAGTAATAGAAATAAAATTTCACGTTAAATTAAAGCACAAATGAGCATTAAAACGCAGACATATGTTTCGGGATTGCTTGGAATCCCTTTTTCAATGCGACAGGGAGCTTCTAGATGCAAAACATCCAAATGAAGCAGACAGAACAACAAAAACAAAGCTTATATAGCCTAAGAATTAACTGTAAACCAATGAGAATAAAGGCAGTGTGAAGTGGAAGTAGAAGTAGTAGGAAAGGCACCAATAAGAGAGCAACAAACGAATGCAGTTGGAAGTACAGAAAGTAAAAAGGAATATCAATAAAACCAAAGCAAAAAAGACAACAGCGTGCATAAAAATGTGAAAATATATGAAAATTGCAAAAAAATAAAATAAAATACAAAGAATAAAATGGAAATAAAATAAGTACAGAAAATACCAAAACAAAAAGCAAAACAAAGTACACATGCAAAAGGGGGGGTGGGATTTCTGACAATACTTGTTTGAACTTCATCAAATCAGTTAAAACATTTTATAATTTGATCTATTTTTAATTAATGCAAAAATACTCACAGTGTCACAGTAGCAAATATAGATTAAGAAAAACCATAATTGAAGCATTGTGTGACTGTTTATGCGGCTTTGAATTCGTGAAATTTTAAATTATTCTCTTACACTGTTGGGGGCTAATGGGACTTCCTACAGTCAAAAGTTGTTACCAGTAATTAATTTTGTTTTGAAAAAGAAAAAAGTATAGCTGTTTTTGATTAAATTTTAACCAATCATATGAAGAACAAAACAAACTTTCTTTAAAATTCTAAAAGAAAAAAAACTATTTTAAAATGAGAATCAAGTGCTCTTATTTTCTTATTTCTGATTACTAATTTTGCAATGCATCAAAATGAAACATTGCAAAATAATTCAATCTGTCGAACAGGATATGCAAAGTAGGAATGTACCAAGTACTAGGCCAATTTGATGAGTACTCGGTATGTGGCAAAATTCTAGCAGAGTACTCGGCCATTACCGAGTAGTTGTAAAAATTTCGTAATTTTTCTTAAGATTGCTAATAGTAAATAAATTTATAACTGATTAGTACAATAATATGCTAATTTGACTATTTTTCCATTTTCTCTGTTTTGTTTGGTTCTTTTTAAAGCTGTACGAGTAGCATCCAACATATTTGATTTAACAAATCACTGAAACATGTCAGAAACTCGTATGTGGCAATCTTTTTGGATGCCTGATGAAGAAAAGATTTTCTTTTTGGATTTTTTCATTTAAACAATTTCCATATATTAATTTCTGGTAACTTATTTGCATTAAATATGAGTTCTAGTTGGGTAACTAAATATAATATATATATATATATATAAAATTCAAAATGAAAATCAAAATTTAGCTATATAAAAGCTGCATTTATAAAACTAGAGAAAAAAAACATTTCTTAAAAGTAAAGAAAATATCAGCAGGAATTCTTACATTTATTTTCTTTCATTAGTTTATATATATAGTTATATAGTTAAAATGTATGTTTTCATTTCAATATATACAAAATTCTTCATGTGCACATCAATATTCTTCCTTTATTCACAACTACTCGGTATTCGGTACTCGGCCAAAGTGCTACTCGGTACATCCCTAATGCAAAGCACTATTTATTAAATATGTAACAGAGAACATATGTGTATAAAAGTCACTGCTAAGATGCATGCTAAGTTAGAATCCAAATTATGCAATTATGTAGAAGAAATTAAGTGCAAGGTGAAGCTTTTATCATTGAATCGGTAACTGACATGTAAATTAAGAAATTTTGGTGAAAATTGTGACTATGAAAAATCAATCAACATCTTCTGCCATGGGCTTTAGTTTTTCTCCTATAATTTTAAGTAAAAACTCATAAAACAAAAATAGTTTAAAAATGAAGTCATTGACTTGATTATCTCAGAAATAGTTTTATGTGTGCAGTTAGGTTGTAGAAAAGTAGTCAAGTTTGTAGAAATGAATAAATTTTTTGTATCTGTCACATTAAACCCCACGTATGGGGGCTAATGGCACAAAAGTGTGACTTTGAAAAGTGACATTTGCAGAAAGGGATTAGCTTTCCTCAAAATAATTCAGTATTTTTTATTCTACAGATGACCATGCTTTGATTTTTAATCGCCGAAAGATTTTTTTCCAAGCTTGCATATTTAAATACTCTACCGTAATGTTTATGTTTTTATGTCAAAACATTATTTTGATTGTTTACACCGCTAGCAAATCAAACACATGAAACGATTCCCTTAAATATTCCATTACATTAATCATATAATATAAAATTAAGTGAACAAATAGTATAGTAAAATTTCTAAGCTTTCATATTTAAATACCCTACCGTAATGTTTATGTTTTTATGTCAAAACATTACTTTGAATGTTTACACAGCTAGGAAATAAAATACATAAAACGATTCCCTTAAATATTCCATTACATTAATCATATAATATAAAATTAAGTGAACAGATATGATAGTAAAATTTCTAAGCTTTCATATTTAAATACCAGACCGTAATGTTTATGTTTTGTGCGTCAAAACGCTACTTTACATAGCACGCAAATCAAACACATGAACGAGGCTGTTAAATATTCCATTACATTACTCATATAACACAAAATGTAATGAACAGATATTATAGTGAAATTAGTACTTACCGAAAAATGATCTTCATAACACCATAGAGACGATTTATTGGACAATTTGGGATTTAACTTTTCATCTCTTTTAATTGCTTTAACCCATTTCCTTCTTATTAAATCGTCTTTAGGCACGCTAAAGAACAACTTATCTTTGCACTGCACTGAAGTACTTTTGCAGCAAGGTACTATGCAATACTTGTAGTACGTTTTCTTTTCATTAGCCATTATCAAAAATTGGAAATAAAATAAATAAACACACGCTTATACAGTAATCCGGTACAGAAACCTCGCCGCCGACGCTGAGCGTGAACTGTGACGTCAGATACCAACCTTTGTATTCTGTTGCGTTTCTGAGATACAAAATATAGTGCTGGATTTAAAGTCCTTTAAATCAAGAATTTGAGCTCAAAAATTTAAAAAAGAGGTATTTTTATTGATATTTTTTTGTTTTCTAATGTTTACAAATCAAATCAGAAAAGGCAAAAATTCCTCATTGCTGTGATTTACATTGAGGATTCAAACATAATACAGTTTCGTATATTTTTAGTCAAATGATTCAAGCAAATGCTAAAACATAGGGCCTTTGATCACTTTTTAGTGCTTTTATCTACAAAATATGGCCTTTAGAGGGGCCCCTATAAACCAATCTCAAAAATCGGACCTTTATAGGGCCTTTTCATGGCCCGTAGGAACTCTGATTAAACTGTATGAAATTATATTGAAACCATACACATAAAAAAACTGAAACAGATAACGTGTCTTTTCCTCCTGAACAATTTGTCGATATTATAGTTTAGTACAAGGGTTATGACCCTTGTGTGATATTTTGATTAAAAAAATGTTCCTTAAATGGGAACAACTAACTTATTTATTTGTTATTTTTTTACATTTATACACAATTTTTTAAACAATTATAGTAATAGTCACAAACCTTATTATCCCTCTTTTCTGCGTACCGCTTTTTCTGACACAGGTTCTTGTCTTTTCCTTGATGGCAAGCATACAGTTTACAAGCCAATGTCAAAATGTGGCACATCACAATTCCAAAGTATTTTCATATAAGTATATGAAATTGTCAAAGTTAGTGCCAGGCGCAGATGCAGCACTATGCAGCGAACTTTAATATATTGAAATATAGATATAAATGAAAAGAAAATGAAAGTTCCGGGAAATGTAAACTAACATTAACGAAACGTATAAATTGCTAATACAAAAATTAAAGGTCAAAAAATAAGAAACAAAAACAAATAACTCTCCTCATCAGTGGGCGGGGAGCATAACGTATTCATAAGAAACCAAGAAAAATAGTCCTACAGGTTTCGGAATGCGTCGCAGAAATGGCATGTAAAAGGAAGTATTGTAAATAAATTGAAGCAACGATGTTGCGATAAATTGAAAAATGTGTTGAATATATAAAAAGGAAACTTTGACGGAAATAACGCAAAAGGCTTTAACACAAAAATTACAAAATTAAACGGACGTGAAACATGCCACCAATACGACGCACCCGCATAACCTGCAGGACGTTGGCACGTAGCAACGATTATACTCACCTACACCCAGAGATGAGAGGTCCAAAGATGCGACGACAAAAGCAGAAAACACAAATATTTTCATTGTTGTTCCGTGTCCGCAAACTCCTGATCAAACTTTCGTGTCGGACATCATCCGCTGCAACACATCCAGGTTGAGGCCTTCCATCAGTGGCGTAACTAGGGGAGGGGGGGCGGTGGGGGCGGTCCGCCCCGGGTGACACTGTTCAGGGGGCGGCAAAAAGTCCGGAATTCCCATCTCAAAAAAATGCAATCTTGTTTTTTTTTTTTTTTTTTTTTGCAAACAGGACGAAGTTTTTCTTCTTTTCGAAAAGTAACATTTACCGCCCTTAATAAGGGCGGGGGGACGGAAAGCGTTAACATAGTACACGTCTGGTTTCGACTTTTTCTGCACCCCCTAGGCATACTTATTGTTTTTCTTCCTAGGGAAGAAGGTTCAGTGCTGTTGGAGATAATAGGTAGTAACTTCTAAATAGTCTATAAAGTCATTTCCGCGTCCGACTGTCCGTCAATATTAACAAGTATTTCAAAAGATTCTGAATGGCATGTGGTTAAAAGGACAAGTAACAAAAAGCACTGATACGGAAAGTATGGAGGTACCCCAATCCCTGTTAAATTACTCAAGTAACTGCTGTCATCTCTCTTATTAGAACCCGCCCATTGACACTGACTATTCCCTGTGTCGGCAGAAAAGCAAAGGGTTCCCAGGAAGCAATCCCCTGAAAGAACGCCGACGAAGACGAATTCACCGAAGTCGTTTCATGGACAATGGTCAAAAGCTCTATTTTCACCGAAGCTCTTTCTCCGACTTTATTACCCGACCGGTCCCCCGCCACAACGCTTATTCCAAAGCGTCATTTTCTCGGTTCTCAGCGTTGTGTCTTCTCAAAAACAAAATTCGTATTTTGTCAACTCAGATATGAATAATAATCTTAAAAAAAAGTTTTTTTGTTCCTAATAATTATCTGCAAAATCATCTGAAAGTTCTCCAAATAAGTAAAAGACAGCCCCAGAAATAATCAGATTGAGTATTTTTGAACAATAGGCAACCTATTCGACATTTAGTGTTTTTGTAGGGGCAAGAAATTCCTTCTTTTAATTGCTAAACAAATTAATGAAATTCGGATAGTCTTGAACTTTCGCCAACTTTATAAGTAACTTCTGATTGTGAAGATGAGAGAGACATTGTTTTAAAATGTTACGTGCAGTAGAAATATTCGGCAACAGCGCAAGTAGTCAGTAAGTATAATATATACATTTCTTCTATCTTTGAAAAAATGTTATTTATATGTTCATAAAAGGAGAATTCATAAAAATAATAATTTTACTATCTGATAACTTTTTTAAATTTCAGTTCATTTAAAATTATTTTGATCTTGATGACCACGGCTAATTAATCATGCAATTCGACCAGTGTTTCGGTTTTTTAGATCGTAATATTTCCTTTTTCATGCTTTCGTGTTTACTGGGAGTCTGATGAATTTCGGTGGGTCATCTTCCCTCTTTCAGACATCAAAGCCACTCCCTCGATTTGGTTTTACTTCGGCAGGGTGGCGTAGTCGTAAAGCGCAAGCCTCGTACGCCCAAGATCGCAATTTCAAACCTGGCCCAAGTCGGTGGATTTTCAAGATGCAGAAAATCGTCTGCGCTCATGTCGTATGATTATGTGATATGTTAAAGATCTCTTTGGCATGGATATTCTCGGCTAAATTAAATTCCTAGTGCCGATTGCATCAACGAGTGCTCAGGTGCCGCCATCTAGGGAAACTGAGCGTCAAAAAAGTGCGGCAATGGTACCACACTCATTGTGGTGCCGCTGAAAGAGTTGGTACCACTCTCTGGGGACGCACCAGGTCTACAATGGTTGAGGACCAATACTGCAGCCCCATTAGAAAGAAAAAAACTAGGGTCAGGTGGGGTAAAGTGGTCATACGGCACATAAAAAGCTATAGCTTTGAAATAAATAAAGCAATTGGTTCAAATTTTTAATTTTAGCTTTTAATAATTAGGAATTAGAGTTTACATTCAAAATTATTTTAATGGTTACTCTTTACTTGAAGAAAACAGTCAGTTTGTTTGTTTATACAACACTTTAAAATTGAATGAGCTCTTTTAAGTTCTCTATGACATTTTGTTTTAAAAAATTTGCAACAAATGGACGATGCAGGAAGCTTTACTCAGATCTTGATAACACTTCCTCACTAACCGTGAAGCTAGATTTAGTTTATATATTATTTTCTAGTTCTTTAAGTAAGATGCGGTAGAGTGGTCATAGTATTAGGCTTAACATGGATTGATGTTCTAAAATTAGTTCAGGTTAATTTATAAGGTATACCAGGACTTAACTTGCATAGGCACTCACGGGAGCTCAGCTTCCATATTTATTTTCAATTAAAAAAATTTTTAAAACTACTTTAGGAAATTCAGGCTATTTACGCATGAAAATTAATTTTGAAGACTACAAGGCTCAGCACTTCTTTTGTCAAAAATTAAGACACAAGGTAGATGTTAGTTAAACATTTACTTTACTAATACTGTATTCTTTTTCAAAAATAACTTTTAAATTTACTCTTTAGTAAACAGGATTAAACCCAACTGAGCTCAAAGGCAAGAGAGATTGAAATTATTATAAGATGGCCTTCCTACAATGGTGTGTTTATCATTGAAAAATTTTTAAAAGCACTTTTAATAAAATAATTTTCAAGTTGTCAATAATTCTAAACAGATTTATTATAAATATTATTAAGCTGTAAATGTTTAGAACTGGCAGTACTTCGAACACGAACAATAGATGAAAGGGAGAGAGAATTAAAAATAGCTAGATTAAAATATGTATTTTCCTCTCAGTGTGCTTTTTAATAAGCTATATAATTATATCAGAGCTATCTTATTAACAAATTTTTCTTAATGTGTAATTTAAGCAATTTAGTCATTCATTAAAAGCAATTTTTATTTTTTCACGGAAAATTTTGAATTTCATATTTAGGTTTTATTATACGTATTAAATGAAAGGACAGACTTACCATCTAATATTTAGGGATTTAAACCTAAGAATACCTGCCGTTATATATCCTGAAATATTTTGCTATATAACTTTGTTTTAAAACTATCTATGCAACAGCTTAAGAGAAGCCCTTACGAGGCGTTATGAAGATAAGTCCAACTTTTGACCGTAATAGAGGGCATTAATAAATTCAGTTGGGTGAAATAAAATTGTTTCCTTCTTAAAATGCACCTTTGTTGAGTATTTTGAAATATTATTGTTATTAGCACTTTTATATGGTCTTTTTTTCAATCATGACCACTTTACCCCATGCACTACTCTACCCCATCTGACCCTATCCTTTTCTATCGGTATGGAAGGAGTTTCCGTTGACACTGACAGACAAAATTTGTTCTGTCAAAACTCAATTACGATGAAAAATTGAAAAATTACGGCTTCATTCATCAAATAAGGCAAGAGGCTATTGCTTTGTTTAAAAAAAAAAAAAAGATTAAGCTGTTTTTCAATCCCTACCCCCTCCCCTTTCGAATGCATGCAAGGCTTTAAAATGCATGGGCATCGTTATAAAGATTGCTCTATCGTTTCTTAATTCTTCTACGGACATTTAATGATAATCATAGAATTCAACCTCTGCTGTCAAGATATTAAAAAATAGTTTAAAGTATAGCAGTTGTGCTAATTGAATTAAATAAAGGTGAAATGGTTGTGATATCTTGTCTAACGCTCACTGAATTTCGAGTTGGGTGGAATTTTTTTCTACTATTCAATGAATAAATGCGATGCATAATACTACCCTTAAAGACCTTCATAAAGGCAGCTTTCCACTAAAAGATATTTTGCTCCGTTAAACATTGTATGAAGTAAACTTACCACGTGGATTGAGGTGGAAAGACGTACTTTCATTACCCAACAATCCAATGTGTTATCAAGCTTTTTTTATTTTATTTATTTACTTTATATTTCGAACTAAATTTTGTGCATTCTTTTTAATTCAAAGATTAAGTTTCAATTTCTTTACTTTTGTCGTTTATATGTTAATGTTTGCAGCAAATGTTGTCAAACTATCGCGGAGGCTTTCAACATAAAAAAGTGCCAAATTAACTTTTGAAATTGTACGGAGTTCAAATCCAGGTGTGGCTTTGAGGAACAAAAAGGTAAAGTAGTTGTTGTGACTAACCTTCATCGATTTGACAGAGGGTAGCTTTCTTGGTTTTCCATTATTCAATATGTCAATTCAATGCAGAAACCCACCCTTAAAAAGACTTTTAAGAAGGCAGCTTTAAGATGTTTCTCACCAGAGAACATCGAAAACGATATATAAATATTATTTGCAATGGGATGTCAATACATAGTACCTTTTGTGCAACACCCAACAAAACATGCGACCATTATGTGATGTTTTCAAAATTCTCTTGAAATGTTGATGAAACTTTTAAGCATCCTCTTTTTATTGTAATGCGGAGTAAAATATTTCTTATACTTTCATGATTCATCAACAACTTTGAATAATCAACAAAACTTCTAGTAAAATATTCGAGAAACTTACAATTTAACTGCGGAAATTGTGGATTCAAGGGAGTTCATAGGGGTCGTGACGCGAATCTTCTAATGTCTCCAAATATAGGCTAAAATTGCATTTTTGGGACCAATATAAATGAACTTTTGGTGAAATGCATCGATAGGGAGGGGTGAAGTACCTAAACACCTCTCTCTTCAACAGCGTCACTAAATATTGTCTAGAATTGCATGTTTTATACTTCAATTTCTAAAATTTTCCGGGGAAGAGTCCCCCCCCCCCCCCCCTATTTTTGCGCAAGTATCAGTTTCCAGATTTATAGCGCTTTTCCGAATATCCTAACGCAATTATTCAAAAAAGAATGGCGGGTAGAAAAATTAGTCGAAAAATTTGACTGAATGTCTGAGAAATATATATATGGCACGTTAATTTTGAAATGACCCTTGGATGTGTATATATATATATATATATATATATATATAAACTATTTGTATTCTCCAGATCAAAAAAAAATGTTGATAGTAGCCTTGTTTAAACCTTGTTTTAGGCTTGACTGAGCAAAAACAGATTTTAAAGTTGTAATATTGTATTTTATATTTAGCATTTTCTCCCAATAGTTAATTATGATATATGAAAAATTAATTTTGTTATTATTCACAAAGTGGAAGTGCGACTTTGTTTGGGTAGACTGATTTATTGTGAATATTGTGTAAGAGAGAAATGTGAAGAGCCTAGAATATATCATGAATATTTCGATAGCATAAGATATTGGGGTTTTTGAAAATAAAAATATATTCCAGTTTAGTGTATTAAATTTTAAAAGATCGTTTAAAAATAGGTACGTAAAAAAAACCTATAAAATAAATATATTAACTTTTATAACTTCTAAAATGTCTTCATTAAACAGTTTTGAGCAAAGTAAAAGTTCACTAAGCAATAATAGTTCTTTCATTTGAATTAAATAATTAGTAAAATAATGTTAATGCTTACTACCATAAAATCTGTCATTTCTATTCCACTTGTGGGTGAAATTCTTAGTTTTATTACATTCAAAACAATATAGAGAATAAATTAATTTTAAATAGTTTTAAATTCTTAACAAACAGAATTAAATCATGCATCATAGATTGTGTGTAATTGGTGTTTGACTTTGTCAATAATTTTAAATTGTCAAATCCTTTCTAACACAACGCTTTTCTAGAAATTTTAATATTCGGCCGCCGAATATTCGGTATGCGGCCTAGAAGAAATGACCGAATATTCGGCTTCGGCCTGGGAGATGTGGCCGAAGATTCGGTTATTCGGCCAAATCACTATTCGTTACATCCCTACAAATTATCAATGTGAACTTCATCATAAGTATATTATAGCATAAATAGAGGGGAGTCCTGGGAATCTCCCCCGAAAATTTTAGAAAATTAAATTCGAAAAACTCAATTTTATACGATCTTTGATGCCGTTAGGGGCTGGGGGTATCTCTCTTTGGTGACGTCGAAAAGAAAAATTGCAGGATTCAAAATTTCATTCTCCTTCCTGGAAATTCGCAATGACAACAAGATTTTCTAATATGAAGTTCTAAAAATATAATTTTGATGATTTTCGAGAATGTGAGGGGGCGGAAGGTGCTTCGGATGATCCCCCTGGAAATTTTTTGAAATTGAAGTTTTGAAAACGTATATTAGACTTTCCTTGGTGACACCAAAAACAGATGGATTCCTGTGGTCTTCCGCAGAATTTTTTCCAAAAATCGGTTCGAAAACTCACAATTTTGGACGTCCATTGATGATGTTAGAGAGAGAAAAAGAGGTGGAGGATCCAAGGCTCTTTTTTTTTTTGAAATTTTTGGAAATTCAAGACATAAAGTTAGACGTATGTTAGGATATCTTTGGTGAAGTTAAAAAACGGCTGAAATTATTATTATTTGTATTTATATTAACTGTGCCCATACAAACACAGACTTTGACCGTGAAAGATTGCGTCCAGTGTGTGGGTGGAGTTCTAGCTCTTCCTCAAGCCACCTTGACAACCATCCCTGCCTTCTTTCATTCATTTCAAATCAAAATGTTGCATGTTGCCAACAGTCCCTCCTCATTTTCCAATTTCGGAAAACATTTTATTGCTCTGATTTTCTACTATGAATTTTTTAGTTTCAGCCCTATTGTTTTATATGTTTGAAATACAAACTTCTGGTGCTCCTGCAAACATTTTCACCTTTCGTACTTGGGTGGTATTTTCCAATTTTTTTTATTATTTATATGCTTTTCAAACAATCGTATTATGGAAAGATAAGATACTATCAGCAACAATGGCAATTCTTTGCATTGTCCAGCCACTTGGACAATGCATCGAACGTTAAGCTCGAGTACATTAAAAGTTGTAAAGAAAAGCAAGTATACCTTTCGCAACAACGTAACCATCTAGCGTCATTTATGCGTTTTTACAGTCTGAAAACGCTGGGAACCAGAGACCCAGGATAGTAAACACCAGAGTAATTTAGTACAAGTATTATGTTAAAAAAGTCATAGTAAATTAGTATTATGCTAAATAAGATTTGAAAAAGGCGAGCAATGAACGAAGAACAATGTCTGTTGGGTCTGTTGTTGAAATGTCCCCAAAAGAGTTGCCGCTTTAGATATTAATTCCGTAAAAGTAGTTTAAATAACTCAAGTAAAAGAAAGGCATAACAATTGCATTGGCATTTCAGATGCCAAGATAAGCTATTGATTGAATTCTAAACGTATGCACCGCTGATGAGATCTCACTTCTGATTGGCTGCTGTTGTCATATGCCTCCACCGACAGCATCATTAGATTTTTATATACATAGATATGTCACTATTTAGGATTTGATTGTTGAATAATAACCTAAACTCAAATTGAAACTTGAACATAAACTAAAAATGTAAACTAATAATCCTCCCCCTTCCCCATCTTTTTTTTTTTTTTTTTACTGCGATAGACCGGAGGATTTGGAAAATGCTAGAGCAGTGTTTTTCAACAGGAGCCGTATGGCGGAAAAAATTGTAGCCGCCATAACTTTAGATAAAAAGGTTTATTAACCGACTTCACAAAGGAAGGAGGTTATACATTCATACTGTATGTATGTCGTTTTTTTTGTTTGTTTTTTCCACTCATAACTTCTCAACGGATGAACCGATTTTCATAATTTTTTTAAATAGAGGGTGGTTTCCCATAGGTCCTGTAGCTTCGTTTGACCATATTCGATAATTAGAAAAAAGTTATAGGCGGAAGTGTAGCTTTTTTTTTTTTTTTTTTTTGTTTGTTTTTTTATCCATAACTTTTGACTAAATGAACCGATTTTGATGATATTTTTTAGGTCCTGTACCTTCGTTTGACCATATTCGATAACTCGAAAAAGTTACGGGCGGAAATGTAGTATTTTTTTTTTTTTTTTGTTTTTTCATCCATAACTTTTGACTAAATGAACCGATTTTGATGATTTTTTCTGTAATCGATAGAGAGTCGTCTAACTCAAATATCGCATATCAATATCAATTTGAATACCTACATTTGTTTTTCAGAAAAAAACGTTACGGGTGAAAAATAAGTATTCTTAATTTTAATTGGAAAGGATTAGCTTGATTTTTCTTTATTGGGAAAGCTATTAATCTCAAAATAGCGTACCAGATATATTAAATAAATAAATTATTATCCTTTATATAAAAAATGTATTTATACTAAAAAGAATAAAATAACAATTTTTATTAAAAAAATAGAACCGACTTCAAATTATAAATTTCCCTAAAAAGTGAGAAATATATTAATTCTTTAACATCGATGTGACTTTTAATAAACATAGTTTTAGAAGTCGGCACAAAATTATAAGTCTAATTACCATTACACCATTTGCTACTTCATATTGGAACTATTGCTAATTTTGCGAAAATATAAAAATTTGTAATTGATTCATGACTACAAAAGATTTTATCTATCCTAATTTTGCACCGACTTCTAATACTATGTTTAAAAGTGACATCGATGTTGTTTAAAGGATTAAGTTATTTTTCACTTTTTAGCACAATTTATAATTTGAAGTCGGTTCTATTTTTTTATAAAAAATATTAAATTTTTCATTGTATTTTTGACATTATATCACTCTAGAAGTAATGGTCTTGCTGAGAGAGTAATACGAACATTTAAAACACGTTTCAAAAAGACTCACAGAAAATTTTCAGATCAAGAACATCAATTATAAGTATTTTTATTATCCTACCGTACTTCAATACATAGAGCGACAGGTTCTACGCCAGCAAAACTTTTCCTTAATCGGGAACTTCCTACACTTTTTGATAGATTAAAACCAGATCCTGTTAATGATGTAGAAAGCTTAAAATCTAAATTTTATCATGACAAACGATGCAAAGAACGTGACTTTAACATAGGTGAAAACGTTTGGCTTCGTCGCGGAACAGATTCAACATGGACACCCACCACTATTGTTGATCGAACAGGACCATTATCTTACAGAACTGATGGACAGCTTAGAGTACATGCTGATCATCTGCGAAGGAGAGAATCACCCATAGATCCTCCAAGTTCTTCTGAAACCCAGTTAGACGACAATGCAGATGAGGACACCCTAGTTGATATTCAAGAGCGGCATCCTAACAACTCTTCGCTGGATAGCACTGTAGATGATAATGAAGATCAATCATCCGAACCATCTCCAGTTGCCACTACGACGCTCTACTCGTCACAGACGACCACCCAGACGATTCGATAAAGAATTCAACAATTCTCTACTATATTTTGCGCTATCTGTTTCTTTTTATTCCTTTTAAAAAAAGGGGGGAATAATGTAGCATATGTATAATAGAAACATGTGAGTGGCAACAGTAGGAAGAACAACAGAACGGCAGAGGGAGTCGAACCGCTGGAGACGAACACTGGAACATCGAACATCTCGCATATCATAGAACATTACCGAACACCTCAGAAACTCTCTTGCATATTTAATCTCCTATTTTATATTTGTATTGTGTTGTGTTGTGAATTTGTGATTAGTTTAGTGTTTCAAATTAAAGTAATTCTTGTTTAAGTAATAAAAGACACTTCAGTAGGTTTCAACCATGAAGAGTTTTCTGCAATAATTAACAACAATTTACCTATATATATAATTCTATATGATTCCCTATTCATATAATATTCCCAATTCAGACTAATTAGGAAAATGATCGGATAGAAGAAATATGGAAATAGCCAGAAATTTATCATTAATTTTCTTTATTAAATTACTGTTTGATAACTTTTAAGCATGCATATAATTTTGCACATTACGATTAATAATTTTTTTTTTTCTGTTTTGCATCCTCCAGAAAAAAAAATAGTTTGGGAACTAATTTAAACAAAACGAGGTGCCCACTTTAAGTAAACAGATAAGAGAACGCAGTTTCGAAGCGTTACAATGAAAGTAAGATGGCAGCTCACCACGCCTACTGCAATTAGGAAACAGATGGACTCCATAGGGGAGCTGCTGGGTGCTCAAGAATGAACAATTCCACTTGAGGAATCGCCCAGTAGAAAAGTTCAGGATTTAACTGTAGTAAAAATTTCCACCCTTCCCGTACATAAAGAGTTAAAATAGGTAACGCTTCTTTTAAGTCGCAATACAAAAACAGATAAAAATTGCTTAAGTACGGACGGCGTACAAATGTGAGCACACAAATTGACGAAAAGTATTCGAATCTGACTAACAGGTAATCTATCTCTTTGGAATCACTGTTAAATACATAATATAAATTTTACATTTTAAAACCAGCATTTTTTCTTAAAATGATTGACTCTGTTGAATTTGCAGTTAAATATATATATATATATATCTTTCACGACGTGTGTTGACACAAATGAAAGAATTTACTTCCCTATGACAGAGGTTCCCAAACCCCTTGAATATATATTTTGGCAGCGCCCGCCTGTCCTAAATCGGCTATTTTTGGTTATAACAAAATTTGAACTAAGTACCTATTTAATTAATCTAATTTTTAAATAACACTAAACAAGCAGGTAGCATGTAAAAATTATGTATACCGTGCATAAATTCTTTTGTGGCAGTAAAGTGCAATTTATATGTCCAGTAGGGTGGGCCGAAAAAAACCTTTTTTGTAATTTCGAAGTTGTAATAGCGCGGAAAACATGCGAATTATATAAAAAAGAAAAAATATAAAAAAATTATCAAAATTGGTTGACATCTTCCGGTCGCGCATAGGCCCTAAAAATTGACAAAATATGAAAAAACCTCATTTTTGCGATAATTTTTTTAATTTTTGAATTATATGTTTTCGTAATGTAATAGTTCCTAACGTCAAAACATTGAGTTTTAATTTGGTTTAGACCAGTTGATATCTTCAGGTCGCGCATAAGCCCCAAAATTTGCCAAAGTATTGAAAATTTTACATTTTTACGCATTTTTGGTACTTGATAAATAACTAGTATTTAAATGCAATAGCGGTAGCATTTTTTCACACGAACTGATGATGAGGCAGAAAAAAAAAACTGCCAGATTTGTTTACTGTTCTTCAAATGTACTCAAATTTTTAACTTTGAAAACAAATTCTTGTTGCTCTTACTTTTTTCACAAAATTTGAGATTTCTTTGACTGCTTTTGTAACATTAAATGCCCTGTATTTCCAATAATCTTAATTTTTTAAATACTTTTCACTTGAAGTTTAACACTGATATTTACCATACAAAAATTTAAACGAATATAATAAGCATTTAATTAAACTAAAAAGTAATTGCCCGTAATTCAAACACAAATGAGCATTAAAATGCATTAATTACGTGCAATTACTTTTTAGTTTAATTGTGCACAAAGTTCCTTTATTATTTTAAACATTTAATTGTTGAATGCTGAAATAGATAAATCATTTTTATAATTGATTTTTGTATTAACAGGGTACCCTCCTAAAAGCGATTGCATACTCTTCCCTCCCCGCATACACAAAGAAAACTATAAAGCCCCAAGAACAATGATCGCTTAAAAGCTAAGAGAACACCTGAAAACAATTCCCTAAAAATTTCAATAACCCAGTGCAAAAGTTGAGACAGGGGTAAATATGTAGTATATAAGTTAAAATAATTTTTAAAAAACCTTGAATTAGAAACTAAAAGCAAAATACAAAACTGGATTTAATGGTTGATCTCATCAACGCTATAAACTCATGGTGGCAGGTATCAATTAAAAATTTGTAGCTCAAAGTTGAAAACTAAATCTGAATGCCAGATTTTTGTTAAATGTTACTCAAATTATTCAAATTTTTCATTTAAAAACAAATTCTTTGTTCTACTGAATTGCTTTTTTTTGACTAAACTTGATTTTCTTTCTACTGTGATGTTGAACAGCCTTCATTTCTAACAATATTAATTAATTAATAATTCTTGTTTGAAATTCAACAGATTTTTTGACATTACTGTGATGCTTTATGTAATGAATGGTTCTGCATGTCAGTCGTGTAACTATGCCCAGGAGGGAGGGATTGTGTAATTGTAAAATATTTAAGCTTTTTAAATATAGAGCAAGTAGAAAAGAACCATGCCCGTTTTTAGCTATCACCATCCTATCACTCTATCTTTTTTTGTGTACTGTTCTTGTGTAGCATTGGGGTCAATGCGCGCCCGGAAGTTCTTAATTTATTCACATCATAATGAAATACAATCTTCTTATGTTAAAAAATAAAAATACTGTAACTAGTACGTTAAAATTAAGTATATTAAAGATAGTAAAAAAACTCGTAGAAATGTGAAATTTTCAATATTTTGGCTCATTTTGGGGCTTGTGTGCGACCGGAAGGTATCAACTTATCTAAACCAAATTAAAACACAATGTTTTTAAGCTCTATTTGAAGACGTTACAAACTATTACATTACGAAAACATCTCATTCAAAAATTTTAAAAAATATAGTAAAAATGAGATTTTTTTCATATTTTGCACGGGCCCAGCCCCCCCCCCCCGAAATCCCGAAATTTTTTGCAACGTAGCCTACATTCCTCCCTGAAACTTTCCTCAACATAAGTGTTTCAAAGTCACCCCCCCCCCCCCCGAAAAAAATTTCTGGCTACGGCCTTGGGTCAGAGGCCCTCCGTGGCGCCCCTGACATCGATCTGCGGCGCACACTTGGGGAATAATTGCACTTTGCACCATAGGCGTAACTAGGGTTGGTGAAAGGGGGGGGGTAACCCTAAAAATGTACAGACTAAACACCAATAAGAAGTGTAAAAGAGTTGAAAATTTACTAGTCATAAATACTTGTCTCTAAAGATATACCCCGTGTTTATTTCAGGCATCTCCCGGGGGGGGAGCTACCCCCTCGGAGCAAGTCAACGCCCCCCCCCCCGGGCAAAAAATTCAGATCACAAGTTTTAAAAAAAGAAAGAAAAGAGAAATTACGCTTTTAAGACACTTTACTTTTAGGGAAAGGACATTGAACACTATCACGAGCGACACCAAAAGTAACTTAAAAGACATAAGACTTTATTTTGAAAAAAATAGCGAGGGGAGAGTAACCAAACTCCTTTCTGTTTCCTCTAACTTCACCAAATATCTAAACATACATCTACTATATATATATCAAGAAGCTGCCATATATGTAAAAAAATTCATATTAACATCATTTCTAGTCATATATATCTATATATATGTATATATAAAGGGTATGATTTTGAAGCATACACTGCCCTTCCTACTTCTTAACATGCTCCCCCTGCTCCGGAGCCAAGGCAGTATCGAGAATATTTTTTCGGGGGTGGGGGGCAGACTTCGACACACTTATGTTAAGCAAAGTTTCAGGGAGGAATATATGATACATGGCAAAAGATTTCTGGGGGGGGGGGGCGGCCCGTGGGACCCTCTTCCCCTGTGGATACGGCCTTGATAGACAAAAACATTAAACATTCATTAGTAGATCTATTAGTTTATTTTTAAAATCAAACGCAATAGAAAATTCAATATTTAGCGCTAAGCAATCTTTTATGTCGAAGCATTCATAATATTAAAACTGGGAAATAGTGGAATGTTAGAGAAAAAAATCCAAATTCCCCTACAAAAATGCTCCTCCCCACTATAAATGTCTAAAAATTTTGTTAAATTTGTAGCAAAACATAACTCAGAAGTGGAAGCGTTTGAATCAAATTTTCTTTTCTTTTTGGATGACGAACGTGTCCATTGCTGGAGTGCAAACATTATTATGTATCGAAAAATTTTTAAAATTTAGCTAAAATATAAATAATACTTGATTGTAAATTAAAATGCAGCATTAAACCGTAGCAGTGAGATTGGAAACGTTGAACGGATGATTTCCAGGGTCGTAATGCAATCAGTGATGGACCATAATAAGAAAAAAAAACATTTAAAATATAAGAGATGAGAGAACATCTGTAAATGAGAATGCAATGCTAATACAGTTCATCAGTTTTCCAATCGGTTCATCTACAAAAAAGATTTTACCAAAATGGGTGTTTGGACAGGAAGTTATAAATAAATACAAACTGCTCTTTAAGTTTCTTGATGAGCATCCTTTCCTGGCTTGAGGATTTAACCCATTTAAAAAATTGTTGGCTAGGGTCCTTCATTTTCAGACCCCACCGCCTACAAGTTGTAAACCGGTGTTGTAGGCTACAACACCGGTTTATCAGGAAACAAAACTCCATCACAGTAGAGAATATTTTCCACGAAACTTATTACTTGTGCGATTGTATTCCCAAATTGCTGCCTTTGGGTAAAAAAGACATAAAGAAGGAAAGAAAACCCTCTGGAGTGATTGAAATATTTCTGTTTGTCTGTGTGTGGTACGGTGATTGAAGCCACCTTTCGCTGTAAACCCCCCCCCCCCAAGGTGATAAGGGGGTTGATTATAACCAGATGAAAAGTCCTCTTTATTATGAGCTGCATACTTTGGTCTTGATCACAACTCTTCAGAGTTAGAGGAAATAAAATCATATGCATATGTGTTTAATTTTCTTAGGGAAAAAAATATGTGCTTTGCAAGGCTTTAGCCAGATTTTTTTTGTGTGCCTAAATGTGCCTAAATAAGTAAATACCCAATGGGGGGGGGGGGGTTGAACCCCCTAACCCCCCCCTGGTTACGCCTATGTTTTGCACTATCAGATTTGCTTATCAAACGTATAAAAAATTTGTCGATCTTTAATCAGTTTCATGTGAAGCTTAATGTAGAGTGTGTTTTAGGGCTCAAAATTAAGTATAAACATAGAAAGAAAGAAAGAAAGAAAAAATGGATTCGACACTGTTAAGGAGTTCTTTAGCCTCTCACTGCAGAAGTGCTATTTGATTCCAGCTGGAGATGGTAAAGGGTGGAAAAAAACCCTGCTTGAACCCGGAACTAACCGGGTTTTTTCTTGGGAAGGGAATTTTGAAAAGTTATGAAACATCGAGCTTTTAAAACCCTTTGTCTACTTTTTCTCAATGGGAAAAAAATAATAACGACATGAAAAATACGGTTGAATTATTAATAAGTAACAAATTCTTTGGGAAGAATGGAAGAAAGAGCATTAGAGCAACTTTTTGTAAATATAAAATAAACTTATTAGATTGTATTCTTTTTTTTTCTGGGAAAACGAGCATTATTGAGGGAAAATTATGACTTGCCCTTTCATAAAGAAAAACAATATTTTACAGAAAATAATGTTTCAAGTAAAAAACATTCAGTAAAAATAATCAATCGTCTATCAAAATAACAAAAATTGTAAAGTTCGAAAAAAAAATCAGCAAAATGTTTATTGAAAATAGTATTTTTCAAAATGCAATAACATCTGCATCAATTAGAATATTTTGCTCTGAAAAATTAATTTTAAAAAATTAAAATTAATTTCAATAAACGAATGCAGTTAGAATGATATTTTCCCATCGAAGTTCCCAACATTCCCAAAATTTTGTTTTTTGCATAGCTCTAGCAGACGACGCGTGCAAACGGGCCTCTCAGATGCCACTCCAGTTTTATTATAGAAATAAATTTTGCGTCTTGTTAACCCGCAGCCGGCTCAAAAGAAACGTGTTGCTGAGTGTCGGCATGGTACTCCCATAACCTTCCTCTCTTTTGTGAAAGCATATCCACAAAATCGTAATCGGTATATTTGTGTCCCGTCCTTCTCCTTAACATTCTGCGGCTGGCTAACTAGGAACTTGTGCATAAAAGGCGAAAGTTGACAGCTCAAAAATGTCATACAGAAATCGTAAGTAAATTTCCAATTGATTTATGATTGAGGATGTCTATATTTATTCTTGTTTGTTCCTATGGCATATTTTTCATAGATTTCTGAATGTAAAAGTGGGTGTTTTCAAATATGTGTTTGAAACGTAGAACTGTACTTAAGGGGTATAATTTGTAGATTTAACTAAATTTATCACAATCAAATAACAAAACTGATCCATTTGGATGATTCCGTCTTAAAGCAGATCTTGATGCAATATTATTTTTATGTCAAAATTGAAAATGAAAATGACATATGTGTTTGCATGTGCCGGTTGATTGCAAATCACCGGACATGCTTGAAAACGCATAATAATAAGCATCTAGAAGTGTTCCGGTTTGGTCCATCAAACCTTTGTGTAGAGTATTATTCTCAACTGCGTTGACGTTTCAGTGAAAAATGATAGGGCAGTCATTTTGGTTCAAAATTAAGAAGTAGATTTCAAACACAAATTGCTGTCAAAACAAGCGTGATATTTTATCCGTTAGAAAAATATTAATTTTTTTATTAAGTATCCAATATGATAAGTAGATCCCTAATTTTAGGTACTAATAATTATTAAAATGTGCACTAAAAATACCTAAAATATGCATTTTTTTTTTTTTTGTATTTACCCAGAGAAAGTTTGTCACATCCGAATGATGAAAATTATTGGCAGGGGTGGATAGGTCCAGCATTTTTCACAGGGTCCTCTTTTTGTGAATTTTAAAAAGATGTTTGAAAAATCAAATAATTTTGTGAAAATTCAAAATTTGAACATATAGTGATACATTAGCATGCAGATAAGTAAATAAATAAATGTATATATATATATATATAAATCATCTATCCCACATTCAAACAACTGGAAAGCTCAAGTATCCAAAATTTCTTTTGATCCTCATCACTTTTATCTCCCTGCAAAAAAAGGAAAGGAAATATTTCCCTCCGACAGCTCTAAGCAGATCTTTCGTTTCCCCCAAAATGCAACATGTTTTTCTTTTCCGAGAAGATAAAACAAACAGAGGGTTAAAAATGTGATTCATTTCCTCTACGTAGTCAAAATGCTTTTTGATGAAATGGCGCCTTTGTTCCAGTATTTCAAAAAAGAAAAATCTACATAATCTTGTATTTACTCATCACCGAGTGCCCAAGATGGTCAGTAGGGTGGTGCTAGTTATTCGAAGTTTTAAATTTTCAACCTCTTACCCTCTAAATTTGTTCCATTATACCAAAAAAGGATTAACATAAAATTTTATCACCAGCAAACAATATTTAGAGGTAGCTCAAAGAGGGTAAAGTTTCATAATTGAACGAGATTTTAAGATTTTTTGAAATTTTAAGCAGGATAAAAATTATGATTTGCAATTATGTTTAATTTATGTAATTATATTAAAAAGTAACTTCTCTATGAATAAGTAAAAATTAACATTTGTAAATTGCATAGCTATAATAAAGTAATTTTCTTAATAAAATATACAGTATTCAAGCCTACCTAATAGGTGGCAACAACTGTTTAAACGAGTGAACTTACGGAGCCACTGATTAATAATACCTTTTCTACAGTTTACTATGAGATATTCCTGCCCCCTTCCCCCATTAGAAAAGAAAGAAAGAAAAAAAAAAAACGGGACAAAAAAAGTTAGAATCCTTTTAGTTCTCAGTTATTTATATATATGCGAGTGAGCAGCTACATTTTTCATGTACTATATTTTATGCCAGCAAAATATTCTTTATTTTCTGTTTGAGTCATGAGTTAATAATGCAAATATTAACAAAATATGGAAAATCAACAGTTGTTGGTGCAATTATGTGCAAATTAACCACATGAGTACCACTGCAATCTACTAAAGATTTCCTTGTGAGTTACTTGTAGCTGACATTTTACGGTTTGATGACTACTGTTCTAAACCATGGGTGGGGAATCATTTGGTTCTGAAAGGAGACACATTAAATTTGCTGCTTGGGGTTAGCTGATATCCTATGTGTAATACACATGGTGTAACATACACAGGCTAGTAGCAGACCCCTAGCATATATTAGGCGGCATGTCATTGCCAGATTAGTACTAAAAAAAAGAACACACAAAGAAATTGAAGGTTATTTTTTCTCTTTGGCTTCAGCAATTTTTATTTTTATTGTTACTTCTGCCCTCAAAGGAAGTGGCTCAGAGATTCAGATTTACCCAATTCGTTAAACTCAAAACTTTTAACGCCTTACTTATCCTTTACAAATTACATCGAAACCATCTAGTATGCTCATTGCACTGCCTCAAAATCAAGCAGCATCAATATTATAAATACTGCATGATAGTCATATAAATATTTTGTTTGGTCTAATTCAATTAGCTATAATGGAGTTAGGATTAAATAGTGCTATTGAAGCAATATTTACAGTTTCTTTTTTTTTCCATTTTTAATGCTCTAAAATTTTATTTGTGTGACTTTTCACCAGCTGCCAAGTTCACTGTATCACTTCAGAAGAAAATTGTTCCTTACTTGTAGTTTAAAACATTCATTACCAAACCATAAATCGCCAGCTACAATTAACTTACGAGGAAATCTTTGGTAGATCGTCATACTCAGGGGGTTAATCTGCACATAATTACACTAACAACTGTTAGTGGATTTTCCATATTTCATCAATATTTGTATTGAAAGTTTATGGCTCAGAAGGAAAATGGAGAATATTT
Source organism: Octonoba sinensis (assembly GCA_038502835.1). NCBI lineage: Eukaryota > Metazoa > Arthropoda > Arachnida > Araneae > Uloboridae > Octonoba > Octonoba sinensis. The sequence goes on along the minus strand of CM076598.1, from coordinate 4,087,681 downwards.
TTTTGGCATAAATCCGTGAAAAAGCAATAACTGCCAATGTAATAGCTCTCTCGTCTCATTCTGGCATATATAAATAAATAACTGAGAATGGAAACGTTTCTTACTTTTTTAACCTGTCTTTACTATAGGGAGGGGGGTAAGAATAACTCATAGTAAAATTTGGAAAAAGTATTATTGATCAATGGCTCCATAAGTTTGACAATCACTCGTTTAAACAGTCGTTGCCACCTATGAGGTAGACTTGAATACTGTATATTTTATTAAGAAAACTACTTTATTATAGCTATGCAATTTACAAATGTTAATTTTTACTTATTCATAGAGAAGTTACTTTTTAATATAATTACACATAAATTAAACATAATTATAATTGCAAATCATAATTTTTATCTTGCTTAAAAATTCAAAAAATCGTATAATCTCATTCAATTATGAAACTTTACCCTCTTTGAGCTACCTCTGAATATTGTTTGCTGGTGATAAAATTTTATCATAATCATTTTCTGGTATAATGGAACAAATTTAGAGGGTAAGAGTTTGAAAATGTAAGGGGACTTGACACCTTTCAAATGTAGAAAATGGCTGAAAATAACGATTTTTCAATTTTTTGCTTAAATTGTGGTTTGACTCTCCTAGTATATCTGAGCGAAGTTTTGAAGCGATACAACCAATATAAATGCAGTTAAGAAGTAAGAGAACTCGAATATTTCTGATGTTTTAGTTGGATTTTGTATTCTTTAAACTGCGTTTTCTCGGTTTGTGTGTTTTTGCCATATTGTAGTTACTTAAAATGCTGAAACTTCTACATATATTCATGTAGCAACTTGAAATTTTTTGTGTGTGTTCGATATGATGTGCTTGATAAAATTAGGGATGGAATTTGCTATATATTTTCAAAAAAAATTTAAAAAATGAAAATGTAACAAAAGTCGTTTTTTTTTCTGTGTTCTACCATCGATGTAACTTTAAAAACTTTTTTCTCAAAAACTAATTAATTAATAGCAAAACCCATCCCTAAAACTGTAAACCATTCTATAATAAGTACTTTAAAAAAATTTGGTAAAAGAAAGTCAAGAAATGAAAAAGAAGAAGGAAATTTAAAATTGTTAAATAATTTTAAAAAAATTAAATTTTAAAATTTTCTGTTAGTTGAATTTTGATTTTTCATGGGAAAATCATTTTGTTGAACAATAGCACATCATAACATACAAATGAAATAGGTAAAAGTTCTTAAATTAAAAATAATTGTCAAAGGTGTTTAATTACTTTTCTTAATTCTTTACGTCCTTTTTTTAGCACTATTAAGGATTGCAATATCAGCCCTACTGTCGTTTTTTTTATCAAGATCATTCCTTTTTATTTTACTAATATTTTTTTTTACTTTCATTGATGCATCAGATAAATATAAAAGAAAGAAGTATAAAACTATTTGTATTTTTCAAATGTCTTATTTTTATTTCATTCATATTAAGATATTTTTTAGCTATAACATGGGGAACATATGTAAACTTTTTTCCTGTTATTTGACTAGGATTTATTCATTTAAAATGTTTTTGAGCAATTCAGAAAACAACTGTCCATGGTAAAAATTTAAAATCTTTTTATTTTAAAAAGTAGTCACAAAAAAAGTTTTTTAGCACCAAAAAAAAAAAAAAAACGAAAAGTTTCTGAATTGATTTTTATTTCCCATCCCCTGATGAAATATAAGAAGAGTTATGACTACAAATCAAAATAAATTTTTCTGTCAACTTAACATTTACCATTTTTTGACACAAGAGATTGATTGTTTGTATGATATGAATCAATAAATTTCAACTGTTTTGTTTTTTCACCTAAGAACTTCAAACTCTTTGATTTTCACATTATTGATTATGATGTAAATTTTTTATTTCATTCAAAATTTTTTATAATTGCTTTTGTTTGGCAACAATTAAAACGTGAAACACTTTTCTTATGGTCTAAGATTTTGTTTTTTCAAATTACAACATTAACGCTTAAAATTAGGAGCAATTGGGAGATATTGCAGAAAATCTCTTACTTTATTTATTTTTTTTACCTTTCAAATAAAAAAAACTGCATCATAATATCTTGCACCGTTCAGGAAATAGAGCACTTGAAAGTTCTTGTCGAAAATCGCAAGTGAGAAATTGCCCCGGAGGTGCCATCTTTAGCGCCCTGTATCTTGGGCCAGGAATTTTTTTGAACAAAACAAAAACATACCCATAACTCTCTTAGTTCTAAAGTTTAACTTATGTGAAATTCAAAAACTTCTGAGACTATGAAGTTACCCCTCTGCCTGGATCTACACGGATTCTACCATTAACATCCTTCACCCTAGCCCCCGGTAAACAGCACCTAGCCACCTTGCGCCTCGTTCTCCCGACCACATTACCTATCCCGCGTACCATAGAATCCCCTAAAATTACACCCTTTGTTTTTAGGTTTACTGTTCTACCTTTTCCCATATTAGATCCTTCTCCTGCAACCTCACTCTCTCCAACAAGCCCTTTACAATAAGTTCCCCCCTCTTTTGTGGAAGTTTCACCCAAGTTATTTCTAACTGATTGGGCTTTCAATGCCTTTACCCTTAAGTCTAACAATTCAGCACATTTTGTGCAAACATAATTCCTGCTCTGTAGCTGTATTATTATTTCTCTCCAATCTACTAAACATCTCACACCTATCACAGCAAACCCACAAACTCCCATTACCATTTTTAATTTCCTTCATTAAACATATGACTCCTATACTATCTAACTAAATTTAAAGCAAACAAGCAAAATAATACAACACTCAACAAATTTAGGCTACTACACTGATTAGAAAACACAAATAACATTGAAAAAATGCAAAAAACTTGAATTTAAACACAAATAACTACAATAAACAACAAGATTGGTTGTTCCCAAGACTTACAAGACTTAAAATACAAACAATAACCACATGTAATAATAATTTAACTTTGTGCAAGTAAACAGTAATAGAAATAAAATTTCACGTTAATTTAAAGCACGTTAAATTAACGTGAAATTTTATTTCTATTACAATCACCACATGGTTAGGCTTAACTGAAAAAACTGAATAACGCCCCAAAAAAGCAAATAAAATGAGTTTCAGTCTCACAAAATTAAAACATACTTAGCTAAATAATAAATTGCAACAAATATACAATATGCTCACACCATTACTAAAAATGGAAACGTTTTGTTTTAATCAAATATCTTTATTGAAAACTTCTATGATAAAAAAATATTTTCGAAGGAAAAAACCTTAAGCTATTAGGAGACATGGATGAAACTTTAAGGATACATATTCTAAATTCTAACAATTGTTGTTTTACACACTATCATTCTGAATTATTAAATGTGTGGCATTTATTAAATTGATCTAAAATACTATTTTTAAGATAAACACAGAATGGTTCATGATTATTATTAATTCTAATTTGAATGATTGAATGAATTATGCTTTGCTGCTAAGATGCTTGAAGAATAAGAGTAATATTGTAAAATTTAAAAAAAAATAGTAATTAGTTCTAAACTTATGAAATATGTTATGCACACAGACAGATGAACCTAGGAAGTTTTGTTTGAAACAGTGGTTGTAAATTGCAACATATTTCATTCTTACAACATTTTCTAACATTGTAAAATCAATGTTTTTTTTTTGAAAAAAATCACTTGGTTTAAATCAATGTTTTTTTCTTTTGAAAAAAAATCACTTGATTTAAATCAATGATTTTTTAAAGAAAAATCACTTAATTTGAATCAATGATTTTTAAAAAAAATCACTTGATTTAAATTGTGATTTAAATCAACGGACCCTGGAGGAGGGTGGATAAAATAATAGTTTTGCCACATGTTATATTTTGTTTTTCTGTTCTGTGATTTTTTTAAATGTAAAATTAAATTTGTTGAAATATAATATAGTTTGGTTATTCTGAAGTTATTTTTATTCTTTACATTTACTTTTATATTGAATAATTAATCTTACTGTCTTCTAGTTTTCTCTTAAAGTTTTCTAATTTTGAAGAAATATTTGCACAAAATTTGCAAAAATATTTGCTGTGCTCCTTAAGATAAGCCAGTTTCTCATTCAAAGTGAAACTAAGACTTGAAAGCAAGTTTCTTCCATATGTGAAAGCAATTTGGAGCTCAAAAATATTTTTTAATATTTTATAGTTTGTAACATGTGTTGATATGCTACAGTAAGTCATTGGTGCAGTTCTGGGAGAAAATGTGAGGTAAAGCTTGCTGATAAGAACTCAGTTAATGAAGCCAAAAAATTTGAAGAGTGGAAAATGCTTGCATTATGGGGGGGGGGGATGACAATCCCCTTGGACTACACTTTTAATTGGTAACTTTAACTAAATTATGAATATGATAATAATAATTTAACTTTGTGCAAGTAAACAGTAATAGAAATATAATTTCACGTTAATTTAAAACACAAATGAGCATTAAAACGCAGACATATGTTTCGGGATTGCTTGGAATCCCTTTTTCAATGCGACAGGGAGCTTCTAGATGCAAAACATCCAATTGAAGCAGTCAAAACAACAAAAACAAAGCTTATGTAGCCTAAGAATTAACTGTAAACCAATGAGAATGAAGGCAGTGTGAAGTGGAAGTGGAAGTAGCAGGGAAAGCACCAATAAGAGAGCAACAAACGAATCCAGTTGAAAGTTCAGGAAGTAAAAAGGAATATCAATAAAAACAAAAGCAAAAAAGGCAATATGCATAAAAATGTGAAAATAAATGAAAATTGCAAAAATAATAAAATAAAATACAAAGAATAAAATGGAAATAAAATAAGTACAGAAAATACCAAAACAAAAAGCAAAACAAAGTACACATGTAAAGGAGGGGGGGGGGAGAAAAAATTAAAAATAGACACAAAAAAGGAAATCTAACAAGAAAACCAGGAAAGAACAACAAATTAAAGGAACTTATGCCAGACCTGTGAAAAATAAGGAGTTGAGGAAGAATCATTAACCAAATTAGAACTATTCCTGTTAATATAAGCTTCCCAAAAGACAAGCTCTAAAGGGGAAGAACATTTTTGAATAATTTTCCCAGAATTGAAGTCAAAAGAGTGGTTGGAATTCCAACAATGTTGAGCAATACTAGACTTATTTAACTCTTGCTTTCGTACATAACCTTTATGCTCATTTAACCGAATTTTCAGAGCACGTTTTGTCTGTCCAATGTAAGAAAGGCCGCAACGGCAACTAATTTGGTAAATACCCCAAGTGTTCAGTTGATCGACAGGACTTTTAAGGGAAGAGAAGGAAAGTTTGCTGCTAGGAGCAAAAACGACTTGAAATTGAAACCTTTTTAGGATTTTAGCAATACGAAAACTGACAGAATGAAAGAATGGTAACACAACCAAATTCTTTCTAGAAACCACATGATTGGGACCAGAAGTTTTTTTAGAAAGTTTGTTATGAATAGAATCAATTAAAGAGTGAGAAAATCCTCTATCAACAGCTACAGCTTTCAGATAGTTGAGTTCAATCTTGAGAAGTTCAGGAGAAGAGCAAACTTTGTTTTGCTTTTTGTTTTGGTATTTCCTGTACTCATTTTATTTCCATTTTATTCTTTGTATTTTATTTTATTACTTTTGCAATTTTCGTGTATTTTCACAGGTCTGGCATAAGTTCCTTTAATTTGTTGTTCTTTCCTGGTTTTCTTGTTAGATTTCCTTTTTTGTGTCTATTTTTAATTTTTTCTCCCCCCCCCTCCCCCTCCTTTACATGTGTACTTTGTTTTGCTTTTTGTTTTGGTATTTTCTGTACTTATTTTATTTCCATTTTATTCTTTGTATTTTATTTTGTTATTTTTGCAATTTTCATGTATTTTCACATTTTTATGCATATTGCCTTTTTTGCTTTTGTTTTTATTGATATTCCTTTTTACTTCCTGAACTTTCAACTGGATTCTTTGTTGCTCTCTTATTGGTGCTTTCCCTGCTACTTCTACTTCCACTTCACACTGCCTTCATTCTCATTGATTTACAGTTAATTCTTAGGCTATATAAGCTTTGTTTTTGTTGTTTTGTCTGCTTCATTTGGATGTTTTGCATCTAGAAGCTCCCTGTCGCATTGAAAAAGGGATTCCAAGCAATCCCGAAACATCTGCTGCGTTTTAATGCTCATTTGTGCTTTAAATTAACGTGAAATTATATTTCTATTACTGTTTATGAATATGATAGTTTATATACGTTAATTACTAATTAAATTAGTCTTTTGATGGAGATAAAAAATGAATCATTACTATTGTATTTAGATCAATTTCATTAATATGAAAGCTAACTAAAAGTAGACATTTTTATTGTATCAATAAAACGTTCTAATTGGCATATTTTAGCTTATTGAAATTGTTTCATATTGAATTAATTAAAAAATATGGACTATTTTCTTAGAAATGCTAAAAAGAAAATATTTGATTAGAGCGATGTCTAATTTTTAATATCGCGATTCATCGTCAATATAATATCGCGATATTTCCACATATCGCGATGTTTTAGTATGTTAAATTCGCTGTACAGTTAAGAAGATATATAAAAGAAACTCGTTTATCAAAAATCAAATATAAAACACCAATAACAATAATATTATGAAATGATATTTTAATTTATTTCATATGAATTTTGAAAAAAAAAAAAAAAATGCTTCTCTCAAAATCATTTACATACAAGTATGCAGACATCCTCTTTATTGAAAACAACTTAAATATATTATCGAGTTTAAAAACTGAAAATAATTATTTTGGAAATTTAATTATTTCAAGTATAGTAAAAGACCGAACAAGCGCCCCCACCTTCCTTAGGTTAAAATACCGATTAACCGCTCTCCCCCCCCCTCTTGGATTGTCACTAATTATAAAGAAAGAATCATTAGCAAATTAGAAAAAAACAAACCTTTTACAGAAAAATCATTAGCTAAAAACGGATAATGAGTCGAAAAATTGCTCATTTACGATCTTAAATGTATTCCCTAAATTTTATTTTCAGTATTTTTAAAATAATTTCAACTGAAATGCTGTGTTTAAAGAAACGCATTTTCAAAATGCGCGAAACATCGTCGTTGGGGTGAGCATAGCCGTGCAAGAATCTTCAATTTTTACAAGTTACAGTAACAATATCCAATCTGAAGTAAAGATGAAAAAAAAAGTAAAAATAATTTCATTGTAGCAAATTTAAGTAACTAAAAAATGAAGGATTCATCGGAACGGATCTTTTGTACCTGTCTTGGTCGCTTTTCAGTTGATGTTATTTTCTCTAGCTATTGATTATATGTATTTATAATCTATTCATTTATATTACCGCCTTTCACACGTTTCTTCATTATGTAGGCAAACATGTGAAAGGCGGTCAAATGCATTTAGCGCGATCGAAAAAATTTTATCGCCACTTTTTTTTTTTCTCTTTTAAGAGTCAATCGGAACGTATTTTGGTTACATGAATGAAGGATAGTTGAGTCTTTACTATGTACCTGTATCCTTACTGTTGTCTTACCTGTTCTCAATTTATTGGGGGGGGGGGGCACATAATCGGTACGTTTATTGATTTGTACCGTTTAAACTCTCCGTACCTTATTTTCACGAATTTAACCAAAATTTAGATGGCGCTTACTTGGTATTTTATGTATGTATACATACATATCCCCCCTCCAATCATGAATTGATATTTCTTATGTTTAAGATTTAAGTAGGAAAAAAATGCATTTTTTACAATATATATTAACTGATTAAAAATTTGAAAAAGCAAAATGTAACATTTACTACAAAAAAAAAAAAACTAAAGCAGGCTCGTCATTTAGGGGGTGAGGGAGGTTCAATTGCCCCTGGGCTTGGGAAATATAATGTATTTATATGTATGTATATGTATTTTGTTGTTTGTAATGCAATATACTATATACATTGAGTTTATATCCTTGCCCCCGCCTCCTGGAAAATTTTGAAATGACGGGCCTGAATTAAATTAGAATTAAACAATAGATATGGCCCGTGTCGTGTCAGAACCTTTCCCCCTACTAAATTTGCTATGTACAATACTGTAGCTGCCTTACTGATTTGAGCGGAGGGGGGGGGGGGGTGCTCTTGCAAAATGGACGCGCTCGGAACATTCTTATCATTTTATAGCCAAAAACATGCAAATATTCTAGCTTCTTATTTTAATAAAAATAGCTAAAATATCTACTTATATACATGAATTTAGAAGAATCATTTATAGCACAGTAAAATAAAGTATTTGAAAAATACAGACGAATTGGAGCAAGTGCTGTAACACAGATTTATCAAACACAAATTTATAATTTTACTAATTTAAAAAATAATTTTCCTGTTTTGTACAAGGAAATAACGAATTTTTCAGTTGAGCTTTGTCAGAAACTTAAGATTTTTAGTGTAAAAGGGAATGTGAATGATTTCTTTAAGATTTGTTCAAAAATCTACATTTTTTTTTTTAGACGTAGTACATTTTCCTAGTAGTATGCATTAAGAAACAAAAAAAAAATCTGAACTTTTCATGACATTTTCGGAAAAAGTATGCATTACGAATTGAAAATAAAAATTATGTAATTAGGGGACTATTTAACACGTTCACGCCGGGTCCGCTTTTCATGTTTTTCGCTGTGAGGCGGCGCTCGAATTCATGCCGCGCTTCATCTGGCGGCGCCCGATGAGACAGTCTAGTGCGGGCCACCGGTGGTACGCGCCGGCGTGAACGTGTTAAGGCAGCATATGTTAAAATACCTTCTGACTTTTAAAGTATTCATAGGCTGCAAACAGGATTGTATCGCACCACACGCTAATTGTCAGCGAAGCACATATTCGATGTTGGCACGCTTAAAAAATATTAGTTTTTACCTATACCTTGTAGAAATTAAGAAAATTCAATTAAAATATTAGATACCTTTAAAAGTTCGTGAAAATTTGTCGCCGATGCTGGAACAAAATCTCGCAATAACGAATTATGATTAATGCGTGATCGATGGTGGAGGGAGGGTGCAACTCATTTTCTCCCACAGTAAAATATGCAATGAACGGTTGCAAAGCGATAATATTGGTTGCCAAGACTTTGCTCCATAAATCAAAACGTTAAACTTAATTTTAAAATATTGGGGAAATTATTTAGAACTCTTTATAAAAATCGGGAGAAATAAACTAAAAAACGGAAGATCGGGGGATTAGCTGAAAAGCTAATAATTGGGAGAGTTGGCAACTCTGTAACGTCAAACAAACCTTAAGATTAACTAATTGGAAAATTTTCGAAGTGAATTAATTTTCAATTTTCGGATCAGGTTCGCAAAAATTTTCGGAAATTTCGGAAATTGAATCGCCCCTGGAAAGTCTTAAATAACATTTAGAAACTTAAATAAATAAATAATCACTTAAACATCGTTATATAATGCGGATTTTAAATTATTAAAAAATAGCAATCTTTTACTGCTTGTCAATCAATGAAAAGCAAAGGAAACGAAATATTTTCCCAACCATAGAGAATTCAATTATTTATTCACTTCCCACTATGTATGTATTTCTAATACCTGACAGCAGATGCAAGTCAGGTATTAGAAATACATGCGTCACGTCAATGTCTCGATAGAAGGAACCGACACACGAAGGAGCGCCGAACCAACGATCTCATCTGCATAAAAGACGCGGCACGATGATTTCGTCGGTAAACACTGAAAGCGCGATGTTTCCCCCCAAGTCATGAAGAGCGAAGAAGAGAAGCGCCGACGAAAAACCGTGTATCATCACCAGTCACGATATCATCGCCAACCACGTTGTTATCGAAAACCGTGATATCATCGCCAATCACGATATATCGAGAGATACAGCAATATGGAATCGAACATCGCAATGAATGTGTAATACCGGTATTTTGTGAAATATCGATATATCGCCCTGTCCTATATTTGATAAATATTATCTGGTTGAATAAAAATTTTACACTTTAAGCAATACTTGCTTCTACAACTCATTTTTATGAGAGTATTCTCCAAAACATTTTTAACTAGTAAGTAGAGATCGTGCTATAAGAATATTTCAAAGGAGTAAAAATACTGTAATAATAAAATTTTGTTTTGTTTTTTAGTTAAACACTATAATTTTGTACTTTTAGACATTTTCTTTTAATCTTTGAAGGTACTATCTTGGCCACCCTGCCACGAACTATTAGAGGAATGCCATTGGTCTTAGGAGGGGATCCGAAAGGCAAAACATTTTTGTATACAAATGGAAATAGTGTCATTATTCGTGATATAAATGTAAGTACTTCAAAACAGGTTTTGTTTAATAAAACTAGTCAGAAATTCTGTATTATAAAATAAATGTTGTTCAAAATGTTTGTGTGTATTATATGAAAACAATGATTGGTTAAGTTGGCTTTCAATCTATAAACAACTTCATTTTTATAGTTCTAAATGGTTGTACAAGATACTTTAATGTCTCAATATCTTTCTTTTAGGATCCCACAATCTCTGACATCTACACAGAGCATTCTACACAAACAACAGTTGCAAAATATTCTCCGAGTGGTTTTTACATTGCTTCAGCAGGTATTGGAAATACTTTTCGCAAATTAATGAAGGAAAAAAATACTTATTTACATTTTATCATATTGGACATTGTAGTCACGTTCCTTCCGTTCTTTAAAGCTTTTACTTGGTGAAAAATAGCATGTCCGTTTCAATTCTTATATTCTGAAGGTATTAAAAAAAATTACTTGTATTTTTCAGTACATATATGTAAATAATATGATTATGCATTTATTTCTTTTATCCAAAAAGTGAGTTATTTTCACGTGTGTTTATTCACTGCGGTTGTTCTGTCTAATGATGGTCTCATGTGTTTTTGTGCTAGAAAATGTTAAAATGAAAGCACATGAATAAGCACAAATCATCACATGAATAGAGGGTATTTTACCCATGGAGGTAGGAATACAGGAGGGAACACGGCCTATCTAACAGCATTGTCGCGATTGAAGTAACTGTTATGGTGTGACCAATATGGCCGCCACTGCCTGAAAACGAAAGGCTTTTGGTGTGGATGAAGATCTTCCCCGTTTTACTTTTCTCTCTTTTACCGATAGTATAGCTGTATTTATTTTCTATCTAGGAAACTTAAAAATGCACCTTAAAACAGTTTTGTTTTACCTTAAGTTCTTGATTTATGAAAATTAACAAATATTTCTGCGCTTCGTATTATAGATATAGTTTTTTATAGCACACGGTCATTTCAGTATTTATGAAAATAAATTACTTATGAAGGTTTTTAAAAACTTGTACATGTAATTCTCCGCCGGGGGACGAGGTCAGGATCCGGATATTCCGGATATTGATTTTGTGGGATATCGGACATTTGGTGCCCCTTGTTTGACGATCCATATTGGATATCCGGATATGACATTTGAAACCTGCAAATTCTATACATATTTTTAAGCATTCCACAGGTTTCAAATGCGTAGTAACTTTAAGTTGCACATATTCTCAAAACTAACTCATTAATCTAATTAAAAAAAAATATGTTGACATGCCGGCTATTCGGATCTTTCGTGCAGGGGCCAGAATGGTTTCTACATATTTATTAAACGGTCGGATACCGAATATCCAACGCATTCTGGGAGAGTTCGGTCTCGTTGGTCGCGAATCGTTCCCCCGTCGATGCGCCCCTTTTTCTGCCCATTTCAAAACTACCATCATCTAAAACAGATGCTACTATATTTGTTTTATTACATCTATATTCAAGTAATTGTATAACTTGAACTTCGGTTTGATTGAAATGAATTATCAACACTGTAAATGAATGTTCTTGAGGTTTATTAATACATATATATTGCATACCTTATGCAGCTAACGACATATTACGCTAACGTATACTTCTTTCGTAAATTTCGTGTAATTAAAATTAAATTTCCCGTTATCCTCAGCACACGAATAGCAATTCTTGGTGTGTCCAAGATGGCGGCGCGGTTACAGTAAATGCTTCATGAAGTTCTTCCCATGTTCCATCCTGTTATTCTTACATCCATGATTTTACCTGGCATTCAATAAGGGGAATTCATGCAGAAAGATGAAGAATGCAATAGCCTCCTAATTCAAAATTTTAGGAAATCAAAGTTCTGAAAGAAACTGGAATCATGAATAGAAATGAAAAAACATTTAGAATTAAAAGTAGTATGAATAAGGCGGATGGAATGTTCGCATGAAAACTCAAAAGCCATGCTCACACACGTAAGCTAATAGGGCAGTTTTGATAATACATAAAGGAATAACTGAAGATAAAACAGAAGGTAGTTGGTGTGACATTTATGTGATGGAAATGTTCAAAGCAGAAAAAACTGTGGCAAGTTGTATTTAGTAAATTAAACTTCAGATCTCTGTTCTTAGCTGGATTTGGATATTTCTCACTGTTGCTCTTATGCAACTAATAGAAGAAATGGGTCTAGTATTAGCTTAGGAGAAGCATTAGCGGGGGTGGGAAAATTACGCCAGAGTGCGCCGCAGCGAGCGCCTACGCCATAACGATTTTTTTTATCCTTTTCTGCTCTTAAATGTGTCAATTTCAGGTTTTCGCACAAGTTAACCCTCTGGCTGCGTATCCCGTGATTACCACGGGCATCGCTGATGTAGCAAAGTTCGCGATAAACGCGGGTTTCCTGGGGATGGATTTTTTTCAGTCTATTTAATTATGCAAACTGCTCTGTTCCCGTTCACGGGGAGAAAAAAATAGCAAAGAAACGCGAATTTTGCGCAAAGTTGCGATTTTTTTTTATATTTTCGCTTCCCGTAAAAATCGCGGGGTACGCAGCCAGAGGGTTAATATTTTGAAGATCCAAATTCCAACAACTGTCTTCATTCCGTTCTTCCCAACCACGATCGACTCTCAGAATTCGTTTGCTTGATTGCTCATGTCATGTGCAGGAGTTGTTTTTCGTCTTCGTGACGTCATGCTCCTCATCAAGTGCTGTATATTTGGTTGCATAGACTAAACACGTGACGTCACGTAGCAAGCCCGATTTCCCTACTCATTCACTCACAGCCTTTTACAGGAATGCCAATTTTCCGCCGTTTGCAATCGATATCGGCTTTTTTTTATTTCTACTCAAAACCCGATTTTTTACGGAAACTTAGTTTTTTTCTTAAGTGACTTTTTCGAAAATTAAGATTTTTTATTTTTTTTTCTCTTTTAAAGACAATAACTGACTTAATTAACGAAACTCGGACTGCCGATGAGTATACTCGCGATACAAGAAGTAATTATCTAGGGTTTCAAGATTGCTACTTGATCACTGCATTGGTTTAACATTACTTAAGCCTACTTTCCACGTGCACGCGAAAGATCGCATACGTACTTTTCCCTGCTAAATCATTCTGCATCCTTGTCTAGAATTGAATTAGTTTATCTTCAGCTGTTTATTAAAACTATACTTATTTTAAATAGAATCTTAGTTTAAAAATAGAAACCCAATTCCGATATCGTTGAAGATGGGCTATCAAACCCTACAAAATTACATTTTGAATCTCAATTTCTTTATGTGTCGATTTTATTCAGTTTTATATTCTATAACAGTTGTTACAATCAGTCAAAAAAAATTAAGTATGAAAATAATGAAATTGGTTTAAATTCAGGTTGATTTCGAAAGGGTAAAAAATCAGTAGTTTTTAACCTTGCACGATTTATTCTATTGCTTGATTGCAGCGATAATCAGTTTGAAAAACAAAAAAAAAAAAAAAAAAAAGTAAAAATCTTTGGATTGTTTTTTTTTTTTTTTATTTGATTTATTTTCTTTTAGTAGCCAATTTCTTTAATCCTGCAGCCTCTACAACTTAGCATGATTTTTTTCTAGATAATAAAATTCAGATTTGGAAATTTTAATTTGTTTCAGAATTGAAAATTATTATTAATGTACAGTTGTTTGAGAGATGTGACTATTATCTCATGAAAACATGAAAAAAACAGATATTTTAACTATTAAATTATTGAGGCAGAATATCAAATTCTAAACATTTAGTAATGAAAATTTTTTGGCTTTATATAGAACTGACAACATTATTAGAAATGAAATCATTATTTATGTGTTTTACATATAGGGAGAGAGGGACAATGTTAATCTAATATACAATTAATGTATATACCATTTTAATCATTTTATAGTATAATTTTATTTTGTACAGAGCAATAAAAATACTTTGCTTCCTTGCACAGTGTATAAGCATTTATACAATTCACAGACCATCAGATACAGGACTTGACCTGTTTGGCCACTAACATCCCTCACCTTATTACATTTTGTCTGCAAAAATTTACTGAGCACTCTACCTAGACTTTCTTCCGCTACTTAGATTTTGGTCTGTTGGCTCTTTTTCCCACTTTGTGTGATTCACATTGTATGGGGTTTAAATTGAATGGATCTAATAGATCCAAAATATTTTTTTCTCATAGTTTATTCAATTCTATAACAGTTTAATTAAATATTTATTATTTATGGTGCAATCAGCAATACATTTTCATTAAAATGCATTGAATTTGTCTTCTGGGCAATTGGCATTTCTTATTTTGCTCCGAAATAGCAATTTTTCTGCTTCAAAAGAAGCTCCAAAATGCTTCATTGCTATTCCCACCCCTGCATTAGATATGTTTGTTTATTTTATATGGGTGGAATATCGTTGATCATGTAATTTATTGCAAAATTACTATTTCAGAACTTGCTGACCGAAAGTTTGAAATCCAATGTATTTTTATTAAATGAATATATTATGCTTCTCCGTAATAAACCATAAAAAGTGTTGCTTTTAATGTATAAGTGAAGTATATTTTCAACTCAATAAATATTCCTATTGTTGTTTTTTTATTTTGTGAAAATTGAAAATCACAATGAATTTTTATATTTTATTAGATCAGTCTGGTAAAGTTCGTATATGGGACACTACACAAAAGGAACAACACATTTTAAAAAATGAGTATCAACCTTTCGTTGGGACAATTAAAGATTTGGCATGGTCGCCTGACAGCTCTCGAATTGTTGTTGTTGGAGAAGGACGAGAAAGGCACGTAATTAAAATTTATTTTTTGGTTCATATTTATAATTTTTAACTATTTAACTCATTGTAATATATTTTAAACTAAAATCGTAATAAATTGAAATATTTTAAAGAAATTCTGAAAATAGTCTTTGCAGCAATAATTTACTTACTTTATCTGCAAAAATATAATTTATTAAATATCAGGTGGTGTACAGGTCACGAAAGTCCTGAAAAAGTCGAGAATTTGGAAATTGGTCACAAAGTAACGAAAAAGTTACGAACAGGCAACAAAATTTTTCCATCCAATGATATTTCCTTTCAGAAGGTTATCGGATAACTGGTATCCAACAGGTTTTTAAATATCCTGAATCCAATCCGGCCACTGCACAAAATATCTGGTTATCTGGCTTGTCAAATTTGACTTTTAAAATTTAATTAATTGTGTTGCTTTGAAAATGTATGTAACTTACAAACTTACTATGTATTTGGAAGCTGTAGGATGTTTTAAAATATGTATAGAATTTACAAGTTTCAAACATCAGAGTTGGATGTTCGCTACATATACGTCATACAAGGGACGGTCATGGAAAGTCCCGAAAATTTCATGAAAAAATCTCGAAATTTCCCTTTTGAAAATCTGTAGACACCCTGAATATGTACGTTTTTTTTAAACAATTTTTTAAACCTCAAAGCTCTTTGTAAATATAATTACATATCAAATTTATAGACTAAAAAAAAAAGGATTTGCCCAACTATGCAACTTTTTATGCCCATCAATTTTGAATTGTTACAATCAGTCAAATTAAATCTCATAGTTTTTTGTGTTTTCTTTTCTTTTCTTTTTTCAACTTCTAGTTAGTCTGAAGTTTAAAACATGCTTTTGCCATACATTCCTGTTAAGATATTTATATAAGTAAAATTCTTCCTACATGTCAATTTTTTCTGAAATTAAGAAATTGAAAAAAAAGAAATTATTATTATTATTTTTTTTCTTTCTAATGGGACTGCTGTGTATAGTCACTAACCTTTGCAGACCTAGTGCGTACCCTGCTAATGGGCATCCATTTTCAAGTAGCACCACTGTCGGTGGATGCCACTGCCACTGAGAGTTTGGGCGCTCAGTTTCCCCTAAATAGCGGCACCTGAGCTCTCATTTCATGCTACTTGCACTAGGTATTTAATTTAGCCGAGAGTATCCAAGCCAAACGGATACTCAAGGCATCTTTAACATGCCGCACAATTATGCGACAGGAGTGCAAATGATTTTCTGCATCTTGAAAATCCACTGACTTGGGCCAGGTTCAAACCTGCGATCTTGGGCGCACGAGACTTGCGCCTTACCACTATGCCACCCTGTCAATAAAAAGAAATCAGTACAATAAAAAAGCAATTATTGTACTGATTTATGGGATTACAATGATGAAAATGCTCCTAATCTTAAATATAAATTATCAATTTCTAGTGTAGTCTGTACATTTTTTATTTTTAACATGTGATAACGCATGTGAATACCTTATTTTGGTGGTAAATTTGAAAAGTAAAAATGTTTTTCGAAAATTATAAAGGATTTATACTGCAGATATCTGTAGGCGTGATGTGTTTGCTGGTATTTTTGTTTTTGAACAATTTTTTAGGATGCATTTTTTTTTTTTTTGATAAAGGGCTAATTGTGCAATTTTTTTTTAGTAGTTATGCTATTGATATTTTTATGTTATTGAAAATTATTTTAGATTTTTACTTTGTATAATTTGTTTGTCTCTTTGGAAACAACATCCAAAGATATCTAAAAAGAAACTTAAAGTTACTTTATTGTTTTGCTCTAGGTTTGGTCATGTGTTCATGGTTGATACTGGAACATCTGTAGGTGAGATTTCTGGTCATAGCAATTTAATAAACTCCTGTGATTTTCGTCCAAAGAGGCCGTTTCGAATCATAACAGGAAGTGAAGACAACTCAGTTGGAGTTTATGAAGGACCTCCTTTCAAGTTTAAAACAACTATTAATGTAATTTGAAAATATTATTCTCATGCCAAAACCTTTCTTTATTTAGCTGTATAAAAATCAATGTTCATTTTAGATGTTTGCATTTTTTATTAATAACATTTATATAACTATACAAAAATAGATTTCTTCAAAATGTATTTGAATATGCTAGAATTACATTTATTACATGCACCTTAGTCACAATTAATTCAGATCCTTATGAACGATAAAAACTATTAAGTTTGATTGATTTTCAAGAGCTCCATATAGCCAGCAATCTTTATCCTTTAATGGTTCTCTTCATTGTTTTGAATTTTCTTCTGCTAGAATTATCAGCAAATGCTCTTCTGTCTATGAACTTGATTTTTGGGAAGCTTATCACATTTGGAAAAATTCTCATTCTGTAGTAAATGATTTTTCCAGCACTCCATATTTTCCTGACATTTGGAAACAATTTTTATAATTTTTCTCTCCCTTTTGGTTTTTTCCTGCAATTTACATATTCGTTTCCCGGCTTTTAATTCGGGCTCTGTTCCCGCCTTGTTCCGGGCCTCTGATTGGTCAATCGCTAATCCGACACATTTGGTATAAATACCGGTGCCTCTCTGGTTATTGCCTTGTTCACTCACAGCTTTCTTGCTTGTGTGTTGAGCGTTTCTTCTTCTTTTATGCACTGTTGAAGAGGCTCATTTGTAGCTTCGAAATAGCTATTTGCGTTAATTTTTATTCTGAATTTGTGCTTTTTCACATTGTTTTATCTTTGTACTTACATTATGTTTAGATATTTTAAAAAATCACGATTCAGTGACTTCTTTTTCTTCCTCAATTTTATGTTGCTTTTTTTAAACTTTATAAACATTAAATTATGAACTTATTTCTTGTAAAAATAATCTTATTTTGCATTATGTTGTCTGTATTTTATGATTTTAAAGCAATTATAGTATTTTACAGTAAGAAGCGAAAACTTGTAATGGTGTGAAAGCTATTTTGTACATACTTTTAAATTGTTTACTGTGAAATTAAATATATTGGCAGTAAAAAAGATACCAATTTTCTTTCAGAACCTTTTAATTTATACTTAGAGGATTATTTTTAAAAAAATATTTTGATTACTTCAGTGCCTTTTAGTTTTATTGCTGTTTTAAAATTTCAAGTTTTTTCTTCAAAATATTTATGAAATCCAAGTTTGGGCTAATACTAACTGCACCATTTAATATGTATCTGTTTAAATGCAGTTTTGTCTAATTCAATAAGTTATTCTGAACATCTTAGTGAAATTTTTTTTGTGTTATCATGACAATCGGCAAAGTTATGAATTTTTTGCTTGAACGAAGTCGCTTGCACAAAATTTGCCTGTAAAGCGAAGATGTGTTTTTGAACACGTTTTAGAAAATTAATATCTCAAAAAGTATTAAAGATAGCAACAAAAAAATTTGCAGGGGTTATCGTGATAGTAAAATGAAGAACTAAAATAAAAAAAAATCGTAAGAATCCGAGACCATGGGTTTCATTTTCATTTATGGCTAAATGATTTGATATGGAATGACCTGAAAGTTTCTCTCTTATTCAAGGCAAAAATATATGCTCCATCTGGAAGAGCAAAAAAAAGACAAAATTCTGATGACGAGAAAAAAAAAAGAGTTAAATTATTTAAAATAAAAAAAAAAGCTTTTCTTCAAGCTGATGTCACAGTTATGGAAAATTCAGCAGAAGAATTATAATGAAGCTGAGTCATCCAAAAACATTTCACTTTTTATGAAAGCCAATTCACTTTGTAGGGATATTAGAGAAAAAGCATCTGAAATTAAAGAATTAGACATCAAGATTTCTGGAAAAGAAAAAGAAGTTAATTGAAATGTAAATGGTTTTTAAGTATTATCTGCAAAGCTTTTGATGTACTTTTAATTGACAATGTATTCATCCATAAAATTTTTAACTAACCTATTTTTCTTTCACATAATTGCAGATTTTTTTTTTTAACCTTGGATCCAAAAGTTCCAGTTCATGGGTAATTCCACTGACATTAAAATTTAATTATGTTGCTAACTTTTAAAATTGCCTTTTTTTCTCTGAAATTGATCGAAATTATTATAATAGAGTTATAATAATGGTACCTCACTTCTTTTTTGGCATAAGATTTTATGTGTAAAATTAAGGTTATTTAAAAAGCTTACTGGTGACTGGCAAAACTAACATCAGTCACATTTTTTAATTCTCCCTTCCCCCCCTTAAACTTCTAATGCCTGAAAACATGTGACGGTAGTGTTATTTTACTTTATTATTATGATAATTTTGATCTATTTCAGAAAAAAAAAAATAACAAGATGGTCACCAAGGAATGACTCTCATGCAAATACGAGTATTTGTTCTGTTTCTTAAATATTTTTTTGATAATTAAAAAACAAAAAGAACAGGAGTACAAACAAAATAAGCCTTGCATTCAAGTAATACCATTAAGTGTTAAGTTAAGATTTTTTAGTGTTTAAACCTTGAAGATTGTGGTAAGTTTCCATTTTTCTTGATATTTCTATTCTAATATTTCTTTACGTATTACTTATATGTATACACAATATGCATATTTGTAAAAGTGAGACTGTGTTTATGTTTTTATGTATAATTTTTGGGAAGATACACTTATATATTTAAATTTTAAGTTTAACTTATCTGTAAGAACATTCAACTTGATCGAAATGGATTTTCATCCATTAAATTGTATTGTGTGTGCTCCACAATAATTTATTTAAAGTCTTAGAAAATGACTTTGAAAAGTCTTAGAAAGTGCTTATTTTTAGTTATAAGAAAAGAGTGGGAACCCTGGATGGAGATATCATCCAAAAACTCAAAACCTAAATCATGTACAAGTTTTATAGCTATTTCTGCAATTCTATTCAGTTAATTATCAATATTACAAAAAATAAATAAATAAAAAATAAAAAAATAAAAAAAACTTTAATTAAGGGATCTACATTTGTGCATGGTTTTCATTTTATTTTCGCCCAGTATTTTAGCACAAAATCTTTCCAAAATACATAAGAATGAATCAATCATTACCAATTAAAATTTCTAACCATATTATAGCGGGGTCAAAGCAGAGTGAAATTTCAGAAAGTGAAGTATTCCAGTACTGTTTTTTCTTGATATTTTTCTTTAAAAAAATTTAGTATGATGCTATATGTAAAAAAAAAATAATTTTGTTTTTAAGCTTTTAACTTTTTGTCTAGGATCACACCCGTTTTGTCCAGTCCGTTCGCTTCTCTCCTGATGGTGAATTTTTTTGTTCTGGTGGATTTGATGGAAAAGTATGTTATTTTAAATATGTTAACTATATCCTATTACATTAGTCATATTTTAATTTTTTTATATTTATTTCCAGATGTTTTTGTATAAAGCTGATTATACAAAAGTTGGAGAATTTGGTTCCCCAGCTCATGGAGGTGGCATTTATGCTGTAAGTCATTGCTACCTTGGTGTCATATTACTCAGCATTTACATTTATATGATTCCAATATTTTAATGATATAATATTTAATATTTTAATGATGTGTCATTGTGGTAACAAGGATATTGTTGTATGTTGTGTTAGTAACAAATAAGAGATGGAAAGCAATGCATTAATCAAGCAGAGAGTTTATCACATTCTTTTTATATTTAATTTGCAGTTACAGTTTTCGAGAAATATCTGTTTTACTTAATGTCTTATATATTATTGTTTCGTTTTATGCTTACAAATGTAGTTATAGATCTTATTTTCCCCCCTCCTTTTATTTACATACCATTTATGACTTCGACTTAATTTTTCTAGGTGTCATGGAGTCCTGATGGCACTAAAATCCTTTCAGCCTCCGGTGATAAAACATGCAAAGTTTGGGATACTTCAACACTTCAAAAGCTAGTGTAATTATTTTCTATGTTATACTTTCTCGTGCACATGGGAGTACAGCTTCCACATATGCATTATTAATGCATTTGTACTTTTTTAGAGAATTCACAATGGGTTCAGACTTAATGGATCAGCAAGTCAGCTGTTTATGGCAAGGTCCTCATTTACTATCTGTTTCTTTATCTGGGTTTATTAATTATCTAGACATGGAAAATCCTTCAAAGCCTTTAAGAATTATAAAGGTAAGGGTTTGTATACATAATTTCATTTCATGAAATACTTTTTCAATTCTCATCGAAATTTCGTGTATTTTTAGGGTCATAATAAATCAATCACAGCATTAACAATTAGTCCTGATAAAAGTACCATTTTTACAGCAAGTCATGATGCTGCAGTGAATATCCTTTTTTTGATGTAGTACAATATATATATGAAATATGCATTTTAGTTATATAAAGCTCTTTCAAATAGTAAGTACCACTTAGGTATTAACACATGGTGGACCAGGTTTAAATAACCTTCATGCATACTTGTTCCTATGCATTTTAAACATTGTCTTTAGAACTCACTGATTCTCATGGGCGGTCGATTAAAAAAAGAAACAAATCGCAAGAATTCTCGTTGCAGGTCTGCATTGTGTTTAAAAAGATAGCAATTTCTGTTTGTTTGTATTTTAACATAGAATAATCTAGCTTAAGCAACTTTTTGATATATTCACCATGCAAATGAAGGCATATGGCAAATCTAAGTACTAATTACAACACACCCACTTTGTAGAATTTGGCTGTCTGTAACCTGCATTAGTTTTGGATGTTTATTATCACTTGTAAAGTGCTAGCCAGCTGGAAGTTTCTTAAGATAAAGAAACAAATGCAAGTCGGATCGAGTTAAGTCTGGAATATAAAGAAGGGGATATTATTCAATGGAATATAATACAATGAATTTCACAGAGTCGAATATTTCTTACATTCAAAAAACTTGATAACGGCTCTTGTTTTACAGCTGGAGGCCTTATCAATAGTTTCAAACATGATTACAACAAAAAATAGCTTTAAAAGTCAACACGACTAAACAAAAGGGCTAGGCTAAGGTTTAAGTATGTGTGACCTTTGTATTGTCAAATTCATAGGAGATATGTGTAGACTGTACTTACTTTCTGGATCAGCTTAGTTTTCTCGTTGAAAGTACTCAATTTAGTATATGTGCATGTGTACACTTTATATATATGTATACATGCATTGCCATAGAAATTATTACACTAAAAAGAAGCAGTCTACATGGACAGAAATTTTATGCATGAAAATATAATGTTAATATAAGTAAATGATTATAAAATCAAAGAATTATCATTTAATTGCATAACATCAAATATATAACAAAATATCCTTTATTACCTGAAAAACTCAACATGAAGAAAGGTCTAGTAACCTGTTGGGCATATCGAGTATTAAAACATATGATCAGACATGTTTGGTTGATGAAAATCTGATGCCTGAACAAGCCAGGGAAGTGTGTTAATATACTGCTGGCATTCCTGTGACACTCTTGCTGTGTATGGTCAAGCATTTGTTTGTTGGAGAAATTTTCACCTGGGAGACCCTCCACGGGGCAACACATACTTCCTTCATGGTGTCATGAATGAATATGATTATTAGATGTGTTTGAGCATCATATGCAATGGACTCCTTACCATCATACCTTGCTATTAGAAGAATTCACAAATTTTAAACTAAATGACTAAAAATTAGTTAATTATATGCTAGGTGTTCAATGCATCTAGTGACAATAAGAGCACAGTGGCCTATAGTGAAGCTGTACATGTATTAGAATGGCAAATAATGATGCAGTTGTACTAACACTCTTCTAGGCCATCGGCCTGCTGAAAATGTCTCTGTGTCAATCATGCTACTGTGTGTGTGATCTCTTATCCACTTATACTAGCAATTCCTCCCAGTAAAGTCAGCTTGACTTAGATCGCCTGTTTCTCATCTAGCTGACTGTCCAGCTTCTGTCATTCAGATGATTTCCCCATAAATCTGATTCAGACAACTGCTCATATCTTCATTATCAGCATAGTGTTATGCATAATTTCAAAGTACCCCTCTTTAACAGATTAAATACAGGAGAAATGCTTGTGCATTTCCTTTTTTGAACAAAAGTGCATTCTGGTAATGTTATTCAGCGTGTGATCAGGTTAACTTTTTAATCATTCGCATTCCTGCAATGCCAAAAAATTTTTGGGGCTAGTTTCGTTAACATCTGGCATTTACTTCTTGGTGTGCTAATTTTTATTGCAATGAGTGTATAGTATACACTATGTTATATTTACCTATATATGTCTATCTATTGATACAGTACAACCTTGATTGATTGTTGTTCACGGGATCATTCATTTCGAAAGATAAATATGGAAAAACGACACATGTAGGTCAACATAAAACATTATCGCTGTAATAGGACCTTAAATAAAGACAATGCATGTGGGAGAACAATAGATGTGGGACCAATGGGTCGAGGTTGTACTGTATATATCTATTTATATACCACTCTGTCTATGTACTATTTAGTTTATTAATTGTAAATTCTACCATTTGCATCTTTAACATTGAATACTGCACTGGGATGTAGCGAGTGGCAATCATGATCGCATAAAAGGCATTGGACATAGCAATCAAGTGCAAAATATGTTTGCTCTCACAGATTTGATACATACAATCAGCCTTGATGATACAATGAAATCAATCGATGCTGTAGAACTTCAGTATCAGTGAGTTATTACATACATTTTCATTTGCATTGTTTTTTCATTTTTAAAGGTTTCCTATCTTGCAGTCTTACATTTATTTATTTTCAAAGAAAACAACAGATGGTGTGAAATGTCTAGATAGTAATCTAATTTTGTATTGATTGATTTTCCCATCACTAATTATTAGAAGTGGTTTTTAGTGCATGTGAATCATATGCAATTGATCATAAATTTTTTAGTTAACTTCAAGATTGTTCTTACAGGGTTGCCAACTGCTCCGCATTTTGCGGGGTTTCTCCGGAAAAACTGAAACTCTGTGTACAAGTTATTTTGTTCTGTATTTCTCGCTGAAATCCATTAAATGTGTGCTTCAAAGCAATTGCGAAAATGCCTCTCCTCCCCTCCCTTCTGCTCTGAATTTCCAATCAGGATTTTTGATGACACAGGTTTTCTTCTTTCTACAGTCTAAAGAACAGAGGAGGAAGGAGGTAGCGTTTGAGAATGACAGTGCACAGCTAATTAGTGTTTTAAGTTCACCTCACACTGCTGTGAAAAATAAGAAGCATATTCTTAATGCTGATTTGAAGCAAAATAATTGCAGTTTAGATGCGTTAATGTGAAAGCAAAAAGCAAGCCTTGATGTTATTAAGGCTGAGTCATTTCACTAAATTCAAAAATTTTGGATAGAGCACATTTGCCCTTTGGTTGTCTGTGCCTTTGTTTCAAATGATGTTCCTGTACTCTAAGCTTGTTCCTGAATATGCTTGCGACAAAAAACAAAAACCACAAGAGTTTAGTAAGGTAAAACAAAGCTGTTTGTACTCAAAGTATGACCTTGTTTTTATGTATGTTTAATTTATCAATTAAAATACTTATTTTTATGCTAGAGGTTCAGAGAACTATTAAAATTCAAAGTCGTATTTAAGTAAGTGGTTGTTTTTAAAATTTATTTATTTTAATTTTATTTATTGATTTATTTTTTTGATATTTATATACATTATTAAACCGCTCTGTAAAATTACCACAGATGCTCCTCAAATTGTTTCTCTAAATTTGGCAACCCTGTTCTTACATTTTATTTTTTTACAGCCTTTTTCTTGAGTTTTTTTAATTAGTGCAATAGTTTTCTACAAAAGTTCTCATTCTGTGTATTGCAAAACGTTTGCTAGATAAAGTATAATTTGGCTTTCTGTCTTCTGTGTTATAGTTTAAAATTATTTGCAACCACTCTATTTTGGATAATTGTATGAAATCTAAGCGAAGTTCTTGTTTTTCTTTAAAATCCATCTTAATGAAATGTACCTTTAATAAACAATTTTATTTTCAAGTCTAATGTACATTTCTTTTTCAGAAATGGCACAATCAAGTTTGATTCACAGCCAAGAGGCTTAGTCCCAACAAACGGCAAGATTGTTTTAGTTGCAGGATTTAATGAAGTATATTTTCCCCTGTTTTACATTGTTTACATTAAATGTCTGTATAGGTCAATAATTGCTCATTGAATTGAAAAATTATTTTTTATGTGTGGATTATGCTCCTATAATAAGTAGACTATTTCAATGTAAACATCAGTAGTTTAAATTCGTAAAATTTCTAGTGGAATTCTCAGAGTTGAGCGAGTACATATTCATAGGCATGTGCAGAGCTTTAAAATTGGGGTTACTACTGAACCCAGAGAGTATAGAAGGTTTATATTATATCCATAAGAGGAGTTGTTCCAGCAGGTACTGCCTCACAGAAAATTTCTAAGAATTAAGTGTAAAAAAGTATTTGTAAGGCATCTGATGTAATTAATTAGTGAGTATTTCCTGAAAACTTTTCCAATTTTGCATTAGTGTTAGTTTTTATAAGATAATGCGGTCTAATGGAACCATAAGGATCCCCTCTCTACATGCCTATATACATATTAGTATTGTTCATCTGGTTTGCATGCTGTTTTGGTGTTTCATTTATATTTAGCCATTGAGCTTTTATTCACTACAATCATAGAGCATTCACTTTCTTCTACAATATCAACAAAGTTATGCAGAAACTTGTAGCTTCATGTTGTTATGAAGCAAGGGATATTTTCATGTCTTGCAGTTGTTGCTATTTGGAAAAGACATGCAGAACTTAAGCTTGATGGATTTTGCCAACATACACTGAGAATTTACTTTTTATCTTTCTGTTGTAAAGTAATGTATGGTATCTTACGGAACTGCCATAAACTAGCCCATGGTTAATGAACTAACTTATGTCTATATCACTAATTCTAACATTTAAAAATATTCTGAGGATAGTTGTGTCACTTGTGCATTTACCCCATACATTGTTACCATTTGCAACATTTTGAATTTGATACTGTATGATGTCAATTTCTTCTATGCTACATTTGCAATTGCTAAAAAACTTTTTTTTGTCAAGGCTTTTCTTAATTCCTATCTTTCCATTATCTTTGTGGATGATGCAAAGTTCCCAATTGAAATTTGCCAATGTTTTTGAAACATTTCAGTACACATATGTGCATCTAGTCATTTTAATGCTATGATATGCTTTGCATCATTTTGTTTTGTTTTTTTAAAGATGCTTGCATTTTATTAAGCAGTGTAGTAAAAAAAAAAAAGCTGTAAATTTTTGTTGTCCTCATAGCTGTTTCAAACAATTTACATTTTGAAGATTCTTGTACTGTCCAGAATTTAACTTTCTGAAAAGAATTGTATTAGAAAAGAAATTAATAAATATAAAATATTACAAGTTATCTAGATAATTTTTTTTATTAAAAATATTTTTCCCAGTTTACTAAATGCTCAGCTTTACTAAAAGTACATCAGAAATACTTTTGGATTGTTAATAAACTTAATTTTTGCCTAAATTATAGAGTACAGGATGTGCAAATTACAGAAATATAATTTAATAAGTCAATAATAGTAGTTAAATGAAATCATATGTTGTGGAAAATGTACCTGCTCAATATGCCAAACAAGAAGTTCACAATTTTGTTTCATACATTAATAAAACTTTCTAAGCATTCAAGGGGAAAAAAATAATTAGAAGCCATCAGAACGTGACACTAATTGATCTGCTCATAATTAATGTTGGTGAAAATTGCATTATGTATAAACATATTGTCTTACATTCAAGGAAAAAAATAGAGCATTCCGAGAGAAACTAGTTCATATGTTTGCAGCTTTTAAAGCATTTTTCAATTTATGTTGAATTTTGATTCATAACATTTTTATTAAGTTTTCATATTTATAATTAATCATTAATTTTTTTCCTAAATACTTCATTTTTGCATAATTGCGTAAATAGATTAATTAACTAATGCTTGATAACCAATATGTTAAAAAATTACTGATTTGTTTCCCATAAAGGCATGAAACAGTATGTTTAAAAACATCTTACATACTTATTATATTGATTTTTTTTCTTTTCCTTCATTTTTTTATTCATTTTTTTTTTCTGTAGATTAACATTGTTGAAGACGGAAAGACAATTAGCAGTTTCCCAATAGATTTTGAAGGTCAATGCATATCTGTTCATCCTACTCAATCTGATGTTGCAGTTGGAGGAGGAAAGGTAAGTGATATTTTTTTATTTTGATGCATATTAAGATAATAAAACTTGATAGAGCAAGTTTTGCAATTTGTATTTGATAAGTTTTACAGCATAATTGAATAAAAGCTTTAACTATCCATTGATATTGGGCAGTAAGATTATATTTATAACAGGGTTCCCACCCACAAACCTTGAAAGCTGGTGAGAGTTGGGAAATTCTGGGGTTTTTGTTGTAAAATCTCTACAAATATGCCGTGTTTTATAGTCATTGCTATAGGTGTAAATACCCAGACATTTATAATTTAAGGTAAATACCCAACATTCATAAATTTCTGTGTATTTATGAAATTTAGTTGAAAATTGAACAGCTATGTTTTTCTTTCTAGTTTTACAAAATTATATACATTTAAGACATAAATTTTGTATACATTGATAACTGCTAATTTGTTATTTACTAAAAAGAAAATTCATTCTATTGAACATGTAAATTATTATTGAAATCATGATCTTTAGTATTCTTTATTTGAGACCTTCACAAATTCACATTTTAGTTCATAATTCTAAACTTTATTTTCTATATACAGTTCCATTTTGTGATTTCAAAGCTATTGAAATAAAAAGAAAAAAGAAAGAAAATTACAATTCATAGTAAAAGTACCCTTTTCCCGCGCTGCAACAAAAAAATTTAACCATCAGTACAATTAATTATATAAGCAAGTTTTGCCAGAAATATGTATTTTGAAATTTAAAAATTGGATTTTTAGGTAATTTATAGAAAGTTTATCACACAAAACTTGCTATTATTTTTTCTTTGTGTGAATGTCATAATGTTTCTGATCCATGTTTGGTTGTGATGTGATCATTATTTTTAGCATTCTTTATTTGAGAGCAGTTTAGTCCTGCTTAAATCCACATTTTAGTTCATTATTCCAAACATTATTTTCCACAGTTTCATTTTGTGATTTTAAACTTAACTATGAAATATTTAATATATATATATATATATATATATATTAAAAAGTGACCTCTTCCATATGCACCAACAAAAACACTTCTCTGCAGGGTTCGTTGGTTTAAATCAAGTGATTTTTTTTCAAAAAAAATCATTAATTTTACAATGTTAGAAAGTGTTGTAAAAATGAAATGTGTTGCAATTACAACCACTGTTTCAAACAAAACTTCCTGGGTCCATCTGTCTGTGTGCATAACATACTTCATAAGTTTAGAACTAATTACTATTTTTTAAATTTTACAATATTACTCTTCAAGCATCTTAACCCATTAAACGCCGCTATATGAACGGCATGAAAAAATTTTTAATTTTTGCATGTTTTGTGCTTTAATGTACATCTCTAATCAGCTGTAGTTCAAATTTTCAAAAAATCTTCATTTAATTAAAAGATATAATAGGGTCCCAAAATGGGAGACTTGGCGCTTAATGGGGGTAAAGTAAACACTTCCGCCATAATTTTAGAAGTCGATTGTTCAATTTCTATATTTTGTTAAATTATGTCGTAAGTGCCAAAATTATTATTAAATAATAAATAAAGTTAATTACTGACTCCTTAAATGCATATTAAATGTATTCAAGCAATAATAGAAAGAACTCCTAAATTTTCTTACCTGTTTATTTCTTTTTTTCTTTTACATTTTTGTGTGAAACAATACTAAGCAATTTTTGTGTAGCATGACATTACATTTCTCGCACCATAGTCGAGTATTCTTTTTACACATTTTGCACTTGGATTGCTTGCCAGCCTGTGCGATGAAATGATTCACACCATCAAAGCGTATGTTTGGGGTTTGGGTTAACTGGTGTGTGTGGTCCAAGTCTGTGGTTTTGCAATGGTTCCAGTTTATTTGATTTCATCAAACACATCACAATATCTCTTAAAAATGTCAATTGCGACATTTGTCCGTTCATTTCGCGATGAATCCTCCAAGCTGCTACTACAGCCATGTTCAGAGTGTTGGTGAAAAATGGCCACCACCACTTCTTACATTTTATTCTTGGTCTGTAAGAACTTAAAAATCTATCAAGGAGGTGTACTCCGCCCATATTTTGGTTATAAGAACCAACTATTCCTGGCTGAGGCAAATCAATCTTTTTAGATCTTTGGCACCAATGTTTAGCTTGCCCCATAGGCTCCATTGATTCAAAATTCGATGCTAAGCATACAACTTTATTGTCTTTCCATTTGACTACACTAATATCCTTTGTTATTATGTAGTCAGATGTGCCTCTCTTTTCCCTTTTCAAAACTTTACTATCTTCTAAGGAACAGTTCTGAAGTCTGTTTTCTCTCACTGTTCCGGTCAGTCGGAATTCCCTTTTTCTCATCTCTTCAAGCAAAGGTAGAGAGTTGAAAAAATTGTCAACATATGCCTTGTGCTGTCTATTGTTTTCAACACATCCAATTAAGTCCAAGACAACCCTTGTTCCAAGGGTAGTTTTGTCTTCTGCTGCTGCTTATTTGCCCACATAAACTTGTAAATTGAACGGGTAACCTTGCGAAGAAGCAAGAACCCACATTTTAAAACCAAATTTTATGGGTTTTCCACGCATGTACATTTTAGCGGAATGTTTTCCTGTGTAAGGGATCATTTCCTCGTTAATGCTTAAAGATTCAGAAAATGTCCTGAACTGCTGCAATTTTTTGCAAAACATCTCAATGAAGCCCCTAACTTTAGCTAACTTGTCTGATCCATCGATTAGGTTATTATTAGATAAATGAAGATACTTCTTTATGTCTCTAAACCTTTGTCTACTCATCGCATTTTGTTTAAAAGGCAGATTACAATCTTCTGAGTTGCTCCAATATAAATCTTCCTGAGGCAAGGAGTGATATCTGCTAAACAATATAATTCCGAGAAATTCTTCCAATAACTTGTCAGATAATGAAAATGCATAATTATTGTTTTGCTTGGCATAGTTTAAAGTTTCTTCTAAAATAAGACTCATGATGTCATAATCAAAATACAATTTGAACAGCTCGTAAGGAGTTTTATCTGCTAGTTCTGGATGTGCTTCTTCTAAAACTAGCGGTTTTTCAGACCGAATTAAAGATAATTTGTCTGTTTTTTTCCAAGCAAAAACTTTCTTTTGGGTTCTTTTTGTTTATTTTTGATAATAACCTCATTTAGCTTGTTTATTTTTTTCCTTTGTAGCTTTTTTTTTTTTGACTTCTGCATGTTGGTTTTGACTTTTGCTATAGTCATCTTCATTGCTTGAAAAATAATTTTCTTTTTGATATCTTTTCCTCTATTTGGATGCAGTTTTCTTTTTTGAGGTATTTTCGCACTGTTTTAAATTTAGCTCCACTTCTCCACACACATCCGCTGGTGCTACTTCCTCTAAACAGTTATCATTAAAATTTTCTTCATCTGTTATTTTACCTGGATCTGGTGGCAAACAAGTAATTGTACACTCATCTGCTGAAAATTCATCAGAATCTAACGCTTCCATGTAGTCTAAGGCGTGCTGCACAGTCAAGAACTTTACTGGCATTTTTACTTTGCAATAAAAAGGATGAAATTTATCTTTTAAAAATGAAACTCGCTCCCTGAAAGCGTGGCTGAGAATGCCGACTAAGAATGTGTCACACATTTGTCTAGAACTTTCTTCAGAATGAATGGAATGTCACCTTGGCAGGGTTGCCAAGTGCTCCGGAATTCGCAGAGCAGCTCCGCGCGAATGTGAAAAATCCGCAACTCCGCACGTTATATTAATTGCCCCAGAAATCTATCTGCATCCGTTGTAAAGCAAAAATGAAATCAAAAATATTGTCTAAAGAGTAAAAATTTTCAAAGTTATTTATTTACTTGTATTTTTTATTTGAAACAATATTCTTCAACTACTTTCGTTTAACGGCGCCAGCGAAAAATCCCCTACGATTGCCTGGATAACGACTTTTCCCCTACGTGAATTTCCCTTCAGAAAGGAGTAAAATCACCCTCGCGTACCTTCACGACGCGAATCTTTTCAGCAAATAGGAAGACAGTAGCAGTAGAATGACGTCAGATTCTGAAGAAAAGCAGTCAATGATATTTATACAGAAGTAAGGTTGTTTCCTGCGACTAGCCATTTTTGTTTTGTCGTTGTGTTTGCGCTGTGGTGAGTGTGAGTGTGTTTACCGGCTTTGCTTCGCATGTGCTGTTTTGCAAATTCATATTGTATGGTATTTTATATTAGTTTTACGATTTTTTAATTTTTGCTTTCCGAAAATGGATCGCAAGCAATCTCATAATCAAACATTTAAATCAGAATATGAAAATGCATGGCCGGTCTTAAAACGATCCAAGTTATCGGATACACATGCATATTGTAGTGTTTGCAATACTGATTTTAAAATTGCTCATAGCGGAAAAAGTGATTGCCGTCGGCACGTCGACGGATCCCGGCATTTGACTAATGCTAAATTGAAAGCGGACATTTAGAACTTGACAACTATGTTTAATAAGCTGGCTGGATGTGATTCATCATCGATGGCAGTGACTAAAGCAGAGGCTTTATTTACGAAATTTCTTGTGGAACACAATTGTTCTTTATCTATATCGGATCATTTTACTAAATTGATCAAAGAAATGTGTCCAGACTCTCAAATAGCAAAAAATTATTCCTGCGCTCGTACTAAAACTACAAGCATTGTAAAGAGTTTCGCAAAAACATCTCGAGAAGAGATAATTGATAATCTTAAAGTTAATAAATTTTCCTTGGCTACCGACGGTAGCAATACAACTACATCGCAGAAAATATATCCCCTTGTAGTGACTTTTAGAGATGAAAATTTGAAGAAGATTGTTACATCTGTTTTATCCTTGCCTCAATTAGAAATAGATTCAACAGGCAAAAATATCTTTGAACTCTTGGACAGTGAACTTAAAAAACTTGGCCTCTCCTGGGAAAACTGTGTTGCATTTTGTGCAGACAATGCATCTGTTATGCTGGGACATTACAAAGGGGTGAGTTCATTTGTGATTAAAGAAAATGATAAAGTTTTTGTTCATGGCTGTGCGTGTCATTTGATACATTTAGCTGCACAGCATGCTGCACGTGAAATAAAGGGATTTGACGTTGAAGATTTTTTAGTGAATGTCTATTATTATTTGAAAAAAAAGCACTAAAAGATTGCAACTTCTTAAAATGTGCCAGGAACTCACAGAAGTGGAAAACCACAAAATAACAAAATATGGGTCTACACGTTGGCTATCAATGGGAGCTGTAATCACTCGTTTTTTAGAGCAATGGGAAGCTTTAAAAAAGTTTTTTTGCGAAGAAGAGGAGGGAAGTTCATCCACTTTTTTTAGAATAAAAGAGCAGTTTGAGGATCCAATGACGAAACTGTACTTGTTATTTCTGCATTCTATTATACCAGTGTTTAACAAGATTAATTGCTTATTTCAGAACGAAGCTCCAATGGTGCATGTTTTTTACAGTAGCATTGAAAATTTTTTTAAGGAACTTTTGGCACGTTTTATTAATCCCACGGCATTTTTATCCATTGAAGTTTTTTTCGAAATAGAGTTTTCAAATAAAAAATTTCAAAAGAGTGATGAAAATCTTGTAATCGGCGCTGAAACTTGCCAGCTACTTAATAATGTAGGAGAAGAGCAAAAGAAAAAATTCTACGTGAATGTTCGCAACTATTTTAAAAAGGCATGCTCTTATGTAATAAAGTTTCCATACAATGAAAGAATATTTCAACATGCTGAGATTGCGGATGTTAGAAAGAGGGCTTCAGCCAAACTTTCTTCTTTACACTTCTTTTTTGATTTTTTTGGCTATCAATTTCAGGAGAGAGACTCTATTGAAGGTGAATTTTTACTTTATCAAATTGATGCTCTCACAGATGATATCATCAATTCTAAAAGAATTGATGAAGCATGGTTTAAGATAGGAGACATTTTAGATGAAAATGGTTCGACTAAATATAAACTTTTGCCTAAGTTCATCCACAATATTTTATTGATACCTCATAGCAATGCTGCTTGTGAAAGGGTTTTTAGCTTAATAAGAAACAATGTCACTGATAATCGAAATAATTTAAAAATAGAAATGCTGGAGGCTATAATTATTGAGAAATGTAAGCCTACCCGTAATGTATGCTATGAAACCAAGTTTTCTGCAGAAGAACTTTCAAAAGTGAAAAAAGCAACACAATTAGCTCTCAGATCTTAACTTTTTTTTTTATCTCTCTCAGGTTGTATTTTGAAACAGCATTCAGTAATTTTTGATGAAAATTTGTTCATTAAAAAAACTTAATTTATGATAATCTAGTATTTAAATTTTGTGTCACCTGCAACTATGTAGTTTACCTAATTTTGAAAACTGCACTTGATAAAATGTTTATTTGCTATTTTTGCTTCTACTTATTGCGCATTTTAGCAATTAAATGTCTTAGTAAAATTTATATCTATATATATATTTATATAAAATCATGGTACGTGTACTTAATCTTTTTATTTTACCCGTTGCTCCTGAAGAACTTCAAAAACTCCTCATATTTTAAGTTATTGCTCCTCAGGTCACTGAAAAAGAGTTGGCAACCCTGCCTTGGTCTGATAAGAGCATCTGACCCTGACCTTGACCTTGAACAACAAAAGAGAGGTCACAATGTTCAATAACAAAAGGGGCCTGATATTCCACAGCAAACAAAAAAAAGAGGGAGAGAGGGGAATGTTCATTCATGCAAAAGAAGGGACCGGTTTGTTCTGCTAGTCAGAAAACACCAAGTCTCCCATTTTGGGACCTTTCTAAATAAACAATGATAAAACGCTTTTAAATTACTTTTTTTGAACCCTGTTTGTTTTGACTTATTAAATATGAACAATTATTGATCTTTTTAGAGTCTTAACTCTCTAACTCAAGTTAGATATTTTTAGTGATTTTTTTTTTCTAGTGTGAATTAAAAAGATGCAATATTCCTTAAATTTGAATAATTTAAAAAAATAGAATTTATATTTCAAACGTTTTGAAAAAATTACTAATCAAGCTGGACACTTTAATGTCCTATGAAAAAAAGTTAGAAAGCATGTATTAATTATTTGTTTAGAAAAAAAATCTTAATCAAAGGTTCCCAAAATGGGAGACTTGGCGCTTAATGGGTTAACAGCAAAGCATAAATTCAATTGAATCATTTCATTCAATCATTCAAATTAGAATTCATAATAATCATGAACCATTGTGTTTTTTATCTTAAAATAGTATTTTATTTCCATTTAATAAATGCCACACAATAAATAATTCAGAATGATAGTGTCTAAAACAACAATTGTTAGAATTTAGAATATGTATCCTTAAAGTTTCATTCATGTCCCCTAATAGTTCAAGGTTTTTTCCTTCTAAAATATTTTTGTTTCATAGAAGTTTTCAATAAAGGTATTTGATTAAAACAAAAAGTTTCAGTTTTTAGTAATGGTGTTTGAGCATATGATTTTACTAAATGGGTAAAAAAGTTTCGGGCTTTTTCATTTATAAAATAGAAAAATGATTAAAGTACACTCAATGTAAAAATTACACACAATTGTTACTTTTTTATCTTTCAACAGTAAAATAATTCAGATTAAGTTTCCATTTTCTCTGTACTTATGAGTGTACTGTTATTCTTGATAGGGTTAAGTTTCATTTGATTCATGCATTTGTATTAAAATTTGTTTATAATTATTATGAAAAAATATTTATTGCTGTGAAAATAGCTTAAAATGTATTTACTAAATGGGTAAAAATATTCCCGGTTTTTCACTTATAAAATAGAAAAATGATTAAAGTACACTCAATGGAAAAATTAAGAATACACAATTATTACGTTTTTTCAGCTTTCAACAGCAAAATAATGCAGATTAAATTTGTTCATTTTCTCTGTATGAGTTTACTATGATATCTGGTAGGATTATGTTTCATTTGAGCCATGCATTTGTATTAAAATTTGTTTAACATTATTATTATTAGAAAGTATTTATTGCTGTGAAAATAGCTTAAAGTGTGTTTTTGCATATTGATTAATATGCCATATTGTTTCATAATAAATATTCAAAATATTTAAGGTCTTTTAAAAATAATAAAAAAAAATCCAATTTAAATAAAAAAAATCTTATTTAAATAAAAAAAAAAATCCAATTTTTATTTTATATTTAAAAAAATAAAATAAAAAAAATCACGAACCCTGCTTCTCTGCCATAACATTAAATATTAGGCTAAAAAATTTTGCCACAGGCATATTTTTTGAAATTAAAAAATTTACGTAGTTTGTTTTATTAAAAGTTCATTCTTCTTCATTGCCGTGCCAGCCCAGGGTAGGCATGGCCTTCTTCAGAATATTATTCCAGATTTCGCGATTCTTTGATCAACCTTTCCAGTTTTTAATTTTCAGTACTTTTAAGTCCACTTTAAGGCTGTCGATCCACCGAATCCTTGGTCTTCCCCTTTTTCGTACTCCTGATGGTTTGGCCTCGAAGATCTTCTTGGTGGATCGGTGGTCATTCATTCTACTCACGTGACCTGCCCATTTCAATCTTTGAACAGAAATTAATTTTATAATGTCTGGCTCCTTTTATAACTTGCACATCTGAATTTGTTCTTCTTCTCCAGGTGTTATTGCCTTCCAATTCTCCTAGAATGCTATGGAGTACTTTTCTTTCAAAAATAGCCAGCATCTCTTTATCTCTTTCAGTCATCACCCATGTTTCCACAGCATACTTGACAACGGGTCGAATTAGAGTTTTATAGAGCAGTAACCTTGTTTTCTGCTAATGAGATCTGATTTCAAGTATTAATGAATTCCCCCCCCCCCCCCAAAAAAAAAAAAACATCTGTTCCCAGCAGTAAGTGTTGCGTACTTCTGGCGAAGCATCATTGTTGGAACACAGTTCAGAGCCGAAATAGGTGAAACTGTTAACAGTTTCTGAAATGTAATCACCCATTTAAAAAAAAGGGCTCATTAAAACTGGTATTTGTCATATACAGTTCCGAACCCCAAATTCGGCATGCTCGGAACCGGTGCCAAGCCGGATTTCGGAATTTGACGAATTTCGGAACATGACCAAAAATGGCGGATTTACGAAAACATCAACGCTAATATGCGCATTTTTATTTCAGATCGTATTGTTTTCTTAACTGGTACATAAATAAGTAACTTTTTTTGGAAAAGGTAATATAAGTAAAGCCATGTGTTAAGATATTTTTACCAAACAAAAAAAAAAAAAAAAACTTATTCATGAATTTAAATAAAATGCTCCAAATTACAACACACAATTCAGCCAAAATAAATCATACCCACCATGGTAGTTAACCGTTTCACTGAATCACCTGCAATTGCATGAAAAAGAAAATAGAGCTACATCTTAAAAAATTATTAGCAGAGAAGTCAAACTAAAATGCCAGGCCATTTGTACAAATTGCAAGGGTTACTAGGCGCCATTTATGACCACAAAGAAAAAAAATAGAGCAAGTTTCTTTATCTTTCTTTCTTTTTTCTTTTTCCAGGGAATAAAACTTGAAACACAAATTTTTAAGAATTTAAGGGTAAAAATATTTTTTTATAGGGAAAAAAGTTGCTTAACTGAGCCCAACAAATCAATTTTTACTTTTCAACATAGTAGGGTTTTCTGGTTTTATCTTGGTTTCCTGAGTTTAGTTCATATAAAGCATAAATATATCTACAAAATTACTTCTATTTGCATCAAAATTTACTGACATTTATTATTGTAATAGATTCTTACATTAATATTTTTCTGAATTTACAAAAAATAAAAATCGGAATTTTTCGGGAAAAGTGCCGAATTTTAGGATTTTCCGAACTTTGGGATTCCAAATTTGGGGTTCGGTACTGTATTTAGTCTTGTTTTGATTGATGGAAAGGTGCATTTTTCTTGCTTTGCTTTCCAATGAAAGGAAGTCATGTTTGAGGGCCTCCTTAGACCGTGTGACAATAGCAATGTTGCCTGCAAATCAAAAATCTGTACAAATTTAAAAAATATACTTCCCCTGGTACTTACATTAGAGTCTTTAATCACTTTCTGGAGAGCAAGATAAATTTTCATTACACAAAACTATTATTGTTTTCCCTATGTATGAATGATATACTGTTCCTTATATGAATTTGTATGTACAGTCAAACCTCGGTCGTTCGTCCCCGCTTACTTCGTATTTCCTGTATATTTCAAATTTCAACCTTGGTCCCTTCAAGTTCCCTATTACTACAATGTTAAAATATCCCACATATTTCTCACCATCAATTTTGTTGGCAAAATATGCCTATTTTATTTTTATTAAAGTTTCTTGTTGTTCCTAATGCAAAATGTTTACTCACATGTACAAGGAATTATCGACAGGGCTCGGGGTAGAACTCGTTTTAATACCTATTGACGAACATCCCGACCTCCGTAATGTTAAAATACCATGTGCTAAAATGTAAACAACTTTCACGGTTCTAACCATTAAACGAACAGTGAAAAAAAAAAGTGAATTCGTACAGTTAACCTTTATGTTAATGTTATTTATTTCTGGTGTGAGTTTGTAAAAATGGTGTTGCCACTCACACGGAAGGATTGTTTGCCGAAGTTTGTTTTATACAAATACAAATACAAAAGTGACGATCAGCAACAGGCTCGGGGCCCAGCTAGGCTGGTCCTAGTCAATTTAGCAGTCCCCAATGAACATCAAGAGCTTTCTTAAAAGTTTTTACCTCACTGCAATTAACAGTCGCTTCCGGTAAACTATTCCAACTGCCTACAACCCTATTGAAGTAGTAATTTTTCCTAATTTCAAGATTAGCCTGAGATTTGAAAAGCTTAAAACAATGACCTCTGGTTCTACTTTCAGCACACAGCTGTAGTTTTAGGATATTTCAAGCTGGGAAAATGCAAATGAATTGATGACGGATGGAACGTTTTTGCTATAAAAGCTTGGTGATGATTCCATCCGCTCTCTCTCTTTCTTTCGGCGTTTTTCCTATACGCTTGTGTTCCCAGCGATAAGCCTGCTGGGCTTTGTCTGACGTGCCGCGGACGTGAGGTCGTGTTAGCCATGTCGTCCACCATATAGGATGGTTTCACTGGAGCGGGCCTGACGGACTTTGTGATCTGTTGACTTTCCGACTGTGATGAGATGTCATATAACTAATGGAAAGATTTTGATGTGCCATAAGTTTTCCATTATAGAAATCATCGAATGTATGTGAATGGAACAGTCAAGCCCGGTGAATATTAATGTGGTATAAGATTCTCATTTTAACGTACTGTACAGCTACGGGGACTTTTATTAAACTTTTCTATAACTGTTATTTGTAATTTTAAATGTTAAAATAAATCTTTTGTTATTTTTAAAAATGCTTTTCTCATGTTTTTACCAGACACTTAAGGTGAGGTCCACACACCCCTCTGAATCTTGTTTTTGGGATTTTTCCCTAACAAAGTGGTAGCAGATCTGTGGTCACCCCTGTGTCTTGGTTTTTTTTTTTT
Source organism: Octonoba sinensis (assembly GCA_038502835.1). NCBI lineage: Eukaryota > Metazoa > Arthropoda > Arachnida > Araneae > Uloboridae > Octonoba > Octonoba sinensis. Next base: position 4,049,044 of record CM076598.1, on the reverse strand, counting down.
TTTGGGAAAGCTTAAAATTTCAAAATGGATAAAGATTATAGAATAATTAAAAAGTTAAGTCATCAAAACTGGTCCACCTGGTCTAGGGACATGAAAATGCTTTTGATAGAACGGGACCTGTGGGACGTAACTCAAACCAAAGAATTAAACAGGGAAAACCCTGAAATTAAGAAGAAAGCCAATCAGGCTTCGGCTTTAATATACTTAAATTTGGAGGATGAGTTAAAGCAACTTATTTTTGAGTTAGAGGATCGCCAGGCCGTATGGCAAACTCTAAAGCAAAATTTTGAGCCTTCTTTCCTAGCCAGAGTCTCCAGTTTATGGGAAGAATTTTTTTCATGTTCAATTTTGCCAAACGAGAGCGTTGGGATGTTCACCTCTAGGATTAAGATTATTGTAAAACAATTAGAGTAGTCCAATTATACAATGGACGAAAAGTTGAAGAGCTTTCAACTTATAAGAAATTTACCCGAAGACTATCAGGGGATAGTTCAAAATATTTATTGCTGGGAGGAAAAACGATTTACCTTTTCAAATGTTTTAACGGAATTAGTGGCCGAAGAAGGTCAAATTAAGTATTTAAACTCTGAAAATACTAATAAATCTTTAGTTATGAGTGCTACCCCGAGAGCAGGAGAATCCTCAGGGCGGAAATATAAAAATAAAATTTGTTATGTCTGTGGAAGGTCCGGACATTTGGCCAATAAATGCTGGCATAAGAATAAAAATCAAAATCAAAATAAAAGTTTCTTTAAAAAGGAAAATGACAATCCAAAATTTAAACCTAAGAATGAAAAATTTGGCTTTTATTGTACAGTTAACCCCGAAGGTTTAGAAACGAGCCCGAGTACGGAAAACAATGAAAAATGGATTTTAGATACAGGGGCTACTGCCCATTTTTGCGGCAATAAGGCTTTGTTTTCCGAATTAAATGGGGTTCAGAACACTAAAATGGAAGTTGCCGTTGGGGGTATACAAAGCCAAATAGAAGGTATTGGTCGGGTTGTTTTCCTTATTAAAGTGAAAGGAAAAGAGAGGGAAATTACCCTAAATGATGTTTTCTATTGGCCGGGCTTGAGGAGGAACCTAATGTCCGGGCCTTGCATAGACAAACGGGGTTTTCAATTTTCTTGTTGTAATGAAAAAATTTCAGTTTTCAAAGGGGATGCTAAAGTTTTTGATGCATTTTTAAAAAATAACTTGCATTTTATTAAACCTTTTTCATATGTGAAATGTAATAATGTAATTTTAAATCAAGTCAGTGAACAAAAGTCAAACCCTTTGAGCCTAGAACTTTGGCACAGACGTTTCGGCCATATAAACAATGAGGCCATCGTCAAATCTGAAAATTGTGTATTTGGACTTGACATAAAAAGCAAGACTGTCACAAATTGTGATCCTTGCAAATTGGCTAAAAATCGTCGTGTGCCTTTCAAGCCTGTTCAAGAGGTGCAATCAAAGGCACCTTTAGGTTTAATTCATATGGACTTAATGGGACCGCTATCTCCATCATTAGGGGGGTCGAAATATGTTTTCAGCCTCATTGACGACTTTTCCCGTAAATCTGTAGTTTATTTTTTAAAATCTAAAGATGAAACTTTTGATTACTTTCTGAGATTCCAGAAAAGGGCAGAACGTTTTACCGGTCAGAAAATAAAATGTATTAGATCTGACAACGGCAAAGAATTCAAAAATTCACGTTTTGAAGCCCACCTCAGGAATGAGGGAATTAAAGTTCAGAACACCAATGTTTACAGTCAGGAAATGAATGGAGTCGCAGAAAGGTATAATCTTACTCTGATGAACGGGGTCACAACTCTTTTGAACGATTCAGGGTTACCTGAAAATTTTTGGGCCGAGGAGGCGTTATGTTTCAATTATGTTCGTAACAGAACAATTTTAAAGGGCAAGTCAAAAACCCCATTTGAATTTTACAGTGGCCATAAGCCATCTTTGAAACATCTCAGGGTTTTTGGATGTATGGCATACGTCGGGGTGCCGAAACAAAAAATCAGGAAATTAGATATGAGGGCCTATAAAGGAGTAATGATTGGCTATGCTATCAGTACCAAGGGATACAGGATTTGGAACCCCGAAACCCGGGAAGTGAAAGAAACAATAAATGTAAAATTTGATGAGACCCAAATTTGGGGTAAAAATCAAAATAAATCTCGGGAAAAAAGGGAGAATTACAGCTACGTAAATCCATTGGAAGAATCTGATAGCAAGGACCAAATTTTTCCTGACCAAGAAGGTTCCCCTGAGAAATCCGAAAAATTATGCTCGCAATTTCATTAGATTAGACAAGCAATCCCCAGGGAAACTGGTGATCGATCTGACATATATTACTCTATTGGAGGAGAGAGGGTCAGATTAAGATCCAACAAAGAAGCCAGGGAATACTGCGAATCCCATAAAATAGAATTTCAGCCGAATTTTTTTTATTTAGTACTAAGAATGAGAAGTCTGGAATCGCTTCGGAAATGCAGAAAGATAGGGGGGATAATAGTAAAAATGGAGATAAAACAGTGGGAGAGGCTAATTTTTTGGAAGTGATAATCCCTAGCAATTTTAAACAAAGTTTAAAAACTCGTGAAGCAAAAGATTGGCAAAAAGCCATGGCCGAGGAAATTAAAGTCATTAAAGAAGGAAAAGTTTGGACGTTGGTTCCACCTCCTGCCAAAAAGAAAATTTTAGGAAATAGGTGGGTGTATGACTGAAAAACTAATGATAAGGACGAAATTATCTGGTATAAGGCCAGGCTCGTTGCACTTGGAAACCGACAAGTTCAAGGGGATTCTTATTCCGAAGTTTTTAGCCCTGTAATAAATTTTTCTCTCACTCGTGTCTTTTTTACCATTTTTGTATGTTTACTAGGCTGGTCACATTTTCAAGTCGATGTAAAAAATGCCTATTTATATGCTGATCTAAAGGAGGAAATTTTTATGAGACAACCCGAAGGTTTTATTGATCCTGAAAAGGAAGATCATGTCTGTAAATTGAATAAGTCTTTGTATGGGTTACACCAGTCAGGAAGAAATTGGTTTTATAAAATTGATAATGTACTAAAAAGCCTAGAATTTCAAAAACTGACAAGCTGTAACTGTGTATACTTGTTCAAAAATCAAGTAATTTTACTCATCTATGTTGATAACATAATTATTTTTTCCAAGGATCAGGGGCAAATAAGGGAAGTTTTAAATAAATTAGGGGCTCATTATGATTTAAAAGAAATGGGAAAAACCAAAAAATTATTAGGCGTAGAATTTATTCAGGAAGGGGGGAATTTATTCATTCATCAAAAAAATTATATTTCTAAGGTGTGTGACATGTTTGAAAAGTATAATTATCCATTGTCCACACTCCCAATCGCTAATGGCTTTATCTTATCGAAGAAGGACAGTCCCAAAAATAGTGCAGAAGAGGAGGAGATGGCAAACATACCTTTTAGAAGTGCACGGGGATGCCTAGCCTATATAGCCGGAAAAACCCGACCTGATTTAAGCTGTGCTGTAAATGTTTTGGCCCAGTTTCAGGCAAACCCAGGCATGAGACACTGGGAATGCATTCTTAGATTAATAGGTTATTTAAAATTTACTAGTAATTATAAATTAAATTTAGGACCCATTACCAATATCACTATAAATGGTTTTTCTGACTCTGACTATGCAAAGAATAGAGATGACAGAGTATCAATGGGGGGGACTAGTAATTTTTATTGACAAAGTACCTGTAATTTGGAGAACTTTCAAGGAAAAGTGCGTTGCCCTTTCGACCATGGAAGCCGAGTATATGGCACTTTGCGATGCAGCTAAGGAAGTTGTTTGGCTTGATCGGAACTTAACCGACGTATCTAAAGCAAACATCACTGAATTTAAATTGAATAAAAGCATCCTACATTGTGACAACAGGGCCGCAATTGACTTTTCAAGTTCTCCAATAGAAAATTCAAGAACCAAACATATAGATGTAAGGTACCATTTCTTAAGAAATCTGGTACTTGATAACTGCTTCGAGTTAAAGCATGTAATTAGTGAGCTTAACCCAGCTGACTGTTTTACCAAACCTTTAAACCGAGCAAAACTTGAAAGTATAAGCAAAAATATGTTAAAATTGGAATAAGTGTATATTTTCTCGAAATGTGTTTTTTCTTAACTGTCTCAATATGCTTATACAATTTTTTCAATTGCTCAAAAGTGTTTATGTATTTAAATTATCAAGTACAAATTGTAAATATTGTAAAGTGTGTTCTTTTGCACTGGAGCATCAAGAAGGGGGGAATTTGTTGGCAAAATATGCCTATTTTATTTTTATTAAAGTTTCTTGACGTTCCTAATGCAAAATGTTTACTCACATGTACGGGGAATTATCTCCAGGGCTCGGGGTAGAACTCGTTTTAATACCTATTGACGAACATCCCGACCTCCGTAATGTTAAAATACCATGTGCTAAAATGTAAACAACTTTCACGGTTCTAACCATTAAAAAAAAAAGTGAATTCGTACAGTTAACCCTCATGTTAATGTTATTTATTTCCGGTGTGAGTTTGTAAAAATGGTGTTGCCACTCACACGGAAGGATTGTTTGCCGAAGTTTGTTTTAGGATATTTCAAGCTGGGAAAATGCAAATGAACTGATGACGGATGGAACGTTTTTGCTATAAAAGCTTGGTGATGATTCCATCCACTCTCTCTCTCTCTCTTTCGGCGTTTTTCCTATACCCTTGTGTTCCCAGCGATAAGCCTGCTGGGCTTCGTCTGACGTGCCGCGGACGTGTGGTCGTATTAGCCATGTCGTCCACCATATAGGATGGTTTCACTGGAGCGGGCCTGACGGACTGTTGACTGTTCTGTGATCTGTTGACTTTCCGACTCTGATGAGATGTCATATAACTAATGAAAAGACTTTGATGTGCCATAAGTTTTCCAGGATAGAAATCATCAAATGTATGTGAATGGAACAGTCAAGCCCGGTAAATATTAATGTGGTATAAGATTGTCATTTTACCATACTGTACAGCTACGGGGACTTTTATTTAACTTTTCTATAATTGTTATTTGTAATTTTAAATGTTAAAATAAATCTTTTGTTATTTTTAAAAATGCTTTTCTTATGTTTTTACCAGACACTTAAGGTGAGGTCCACACACCCCTCTGAACCTTGTTTTTATGATTTTTCCCTAACAAATTTCTTTTTTTCCCGCATAGTTCGTTACGAAACCAAATCAATACTTCCCGTTTTGTGCAATTTGTTATCTTAAAACCTTCCAGAATAAGGAGAAAGAAATAGGAAAACTTGAGTAAACAGATTATTTTCCCTCTATTACTGATTGAATTCATGCATTGAATTCAGAGTCAAAGGAGAAAAAGGGGCTAAGCATTCCTGCTGAGCGGTGGGTTTATTCTGGTTTTGCACTGGAAAAACAAGTGGGTGTCCCTGCTGGTGTCACTTGACCATTACTTCTCCCTGCTAGCTTGGCTCACAAAGGCTTGGCTTATCACTGAATTAAGTTTTCAAATTTGCGGTGCAATGGCTTCAACCAGCGGTACAAAACGAAAATTTTTGACTCTCAGCAAAAAATTGACAATTTTAAAGTAATTTGATAGTTTTCATGGAAGCAAAATAGAATTATCAAGGAAATTTCAAATTCCGGTGTACATCTTAGAAAATAGAGACTCAATTGAAAAATCATGTGACGATCTTGGAAAATCTTGCAAAAAAACGAAAAACATTGAAGACGTTGCCTTATCAAGACATAGAAAATGTGCTCTTACAATGGTATAACGATACGAGAACAGCCAAAATTCCCGTTAATGGAGTGCCGTTGAAAGAAAAGGCAAAGGAAATCGCCAAAAAAATGAACATTGAATTTTCAGCATCTAACGGTTAGATTGATAGGTTCAAAAAGAGGAACAACCTAGTTTACTGAACTTTCCATGGAGAGTCTGATGCAGTGAATCTTGGTACTGTCGTAGAATGGATGACGAGGAAACTTCCCGAAATCATCAAAGAATATTCTTTGAAGGACATTTTTAATGCTGATGAGACGGGTTATTCTACAACCTTATGCCAAGCAGCGGGTATGGAGTGAAAGGGGGGAAAATGCCATGGCAGAAAGCTCTCAAAATGTCGATTGACTGTTCTTTTATACGCTAACGCAGACGGTAGTGAGAAGTTAGAGCCTTTCATAATTGGTAAATCAAAAAAGCCTCGTTGCTTGAAGAACATTAAAAGCTTTCCCACTAAATATGTGCATAACAGAAAATCCTGGATGACGGGTAGTTTGTTCGAAAACTATCTTTATGACCTTGACAAAGCCATGAGACGTCAAAGAAGAAAAATTATTCTGTTTCTGGATCAGTGCACGGCCCATACTTCTCCAAAGCCAAAGTTAAAGAATATTCGTATTGAGTTTTTCCCTCTACAATGTACAAGCATGCTGCAGCCGCTGGACCTCGGTGTGATACATTCTTTCAAGTTTGCCTACAGAACTCGGCTTGTACGGAAGGCGCTAAATACGCTTGGAAGCGATAAGTTTGAGGATGCATCAAATTATAAAATCAATGCTCTTGAAGCTATGGAAATCATTCTGTCCTCTTGGAATAGTGTCACCAATGCGTGCTTAAGAAATGCTTTTCGTAAAGCTGGATTTCAAATCGAACAATCTGCAACTGAGCCTATAGATAATGTGGTAGACGAAACTGCTACACTGAATATCAAATTTTCTGAATATGTTGATTGTGATGTGAATGTGATTACGACAGAACCGGAAACAATACCAGACATCTCCAACTACTTGCAGGATGACGAAAGTGAAATAGTGATGACGATGAAGATGAATCAGGCAAGAGTGAAGATGAAGTATCGGTGCCATCCTTTCAAGAAGCGTTAAATGGATTAGAAACAGTACAGAAATACTTTTTATGTAACAAATCACAGGAAGATTCACTTAAAAAAATTTTTGCCATCGAAAATGCCATGTACATGATCCGTAAGAAAAATTCAAAGCAATCGTGTATTACAGATTTTTTAAAATAAATTACCGGTAAGGCTGTTATTTATTTGTACTAAATTTATCAATGCACAATCACAATGCTTAATTTTTATGACTTACAATTTTTTTTTTCACTACTCATACTGAACACAACTTATATGCTTTTATTGTTCATATGATATTGATTGTTTCCACTTAAGTCGTTCCGTTTTTACAGCCCCTGTATTTCTAAAAATGTCCCTAAGTTGAGGCTTATTGACGTTATACAGAGCTGTTTATCATGCTGTATCAGAATGTCACAAATTTTTCGTCACGTATCAGCGATGAAGCTCTACTTTATCTATGATAAAAATTTTTAAATAATTTTTCAGAAAAAACACTCGTCCCGTTTACTTCGTTTTTCCCGCTTTGTTCATTTTTTTTTTGTCGAATCCCGTGAAAAACGAACTACTGAGGTTTTACTGTATTTGGTTGTGCTATGATGCTATGTTCTTTAGTAATACTTACTGCAATAACTGCTAAACAATTTAAATTTGCTGAAATGTTTTTATGGCTTACTAGCGGTACCCACAATGGTGTTGCCCGTGCAAAGGGTTAAAATATCGGCGCAACTTGTTTTTTTTTCTCAAGCAAGATGCCGAAGGTGACATTTTAAGTCAGGCTGAAATGGTTTTTATCAGATCAAAACTATGTCTTTTTCCATAAATGTATACCTACCTTGACTTAGGTACAAAATTATTTCAATCTATCACTAATAACCTATATTTATGGGTCTATATTTATATCCTGTGGCATATTTATCTTTATCACGTCATCAAATCTATTTTATATTTTTTTTACTCTGATAGATAGCAGTACATTCTTTCTGAGCCTGAATTCAAAAATATAAATATCATTTCATAAAGGTTTATTTAAACCAATCAAAAGAGTAAATTGTGATAGAAAAAGTAAAAAATAAAGTGTATTATTAGCTTTATAAATAAACATACATTCTGAAATCAAATAGGAGAAATGAACTTATTTCAAAATATGAAATTTTAATTGCCACAAATTATAGTAATCTGGGGGGATTGATAAATTGTTCAGACAATGTGGAATTGATTAGACAAAGTTTAGTAAAGATTATCTGAAAAATCTAACAGTTACTGATCATCTTTAGCATATTCCAGAAAAGCAAAAGCTGCGGCGAAGAGATGCTGGACTATATATATGTAGGCAATTTGATGAAGTACAAAAAAAATCAATGGCGTAGCCAGCATGGGTAACACCCGGGGCGGGTAGTGATAGTGTCACCCAAGGCCATAGCCAGAAATTTTTTCGGAGGGGGGGGGGGCTTGACTTTGAAACATTTATGTCGAGGAAAGTTTCAAGGAGGAATATATGGTACATTGAGAAAAATTTTGGGATTTCGGGGGGCGGGGCCGTCGGCCTCCCCTCTGGATGCCTTGGTGTCACCCCATGGAAAAGATTACGCCCTAACCATCCAAAAAAAAAAAAAAAAATGTAAGCACTGAAGTATGCGTTTTAATGAAATATAATAAATTAAAAAAGAAAAAAAATTGCAGCTTTGAAAAAGAAGAACACCATTTGCATCATGAGCCTCATAATATTTAAAGTATTTGTTGAGGACAATGGTTATGATTAGCGGTTAAAAAACATTGTGAATATATTTTTTAAAGGAAACACTTTGCTCAAATCAAAATAGAAAGTTAAACTGGATATTTTTTTCTTCCATTTTAAGCATTTGTTTTATTCTATGGAGCTTTTAAAAGTTCATTCTTTTTCTCCGTCGTGGCTGGGTGTCAGCCCTGGATGGGTGACAACCGGGGCAGACCCATTCAGCTACGCCACTGATGGAATAAAGAACTGCACAAATAGACATTTCTTTGGTAGCGGATAATGGAATATCCTGCTTATAATATTAAAACCTTCTAAAACTAAAAATTTTCCCACAGACACCCTTCACTCCCCGTTTGATAATAGAATAGCCCCATATTCTGAACACGTGCAACGAAAAGAAATTCCTCAAACGAAACTCCAGACGCTTGCCGGTTTGGATATTGAAAACTATAACTTTCCCTGATATTTCAGAAAACTTAAAATATCCCTTGATATTTTCCAGAATATAAATTTCCCTGATTTCCTGATTGTGCTTCCACCCTGTGTAATTCTTGAAAATGTGTGGCTTTTATTTGTAAATTGATTACAGTCGTTACAGATTTTCCGTGCAGCAAAGATGAAAATTTTATGTCATTCTTAAAAATGTAGAATATTCATTTGTAAATCGATTTTTGTGTGTCCCCCACATTTTCTGTGCTACGGAGATTAAGATTTCGAGCAGTTCCTTGAAAATGTAAGACATTGATCTGCAAATTGCTCTTTGTGCATTATGCACTTTTTCTGTGCAGTGAGGATAAAGATTTGATATAATTCTTTGAAATTGCCAGCTTGTTTTTACCAATTTGCTTTTGGAGTATCACGCCAATTTCTGATATACATCGCTTAAGAGACATATCTTGACAAAAGCAAATTCGAAAGTGCATGTGAATACTGAAAAGAAATTTTATGGTTCAAAGCTAAAAAAGAATGTGTTACTAAATTAATACGCTAAAAATGCAAGGAAAATTCAATTCTTATCGCGGAATCCTACCAATAGTTCCTAATGTGAATGGGATGGATAGGTTTCTTAGTTATGAGCAGAACGCGGAATATTGGTTTTTTTACAGCATTCAATGCCAAAAATGGTAATCGGGGTGATGTTCTGACACAAACATACATTTTTTTCCTGAAAAGATTCTCCTACACTAAAGTCGTATTTATTTTTCTAGTGGTGTCTCTTGGCTAATTCAGAGGTGAAAGTTTTCTCTCTGGCTCTGATTTTGACTCTGTAAACAACACCTCCTTATAGGTGGGCGAGATATTTTCAATGGAACTGTAACAATTTAATTGTTACAAATTATGAATTCTTGAAATTGTCGTTAACATTATCCTTTTATGTTACAAATGATGAGTTGCAGATTTGAACTCTTTTAAAAAGTATAATCTCTATGTTTTTGAAAAGAAAATTACATACCATTTTAACGCATTTAATTACGAATCTGAGCATTTAGTTTGAAAATAATCCATAATAGTGGATTGTTTTTTAGTCATGGAGTTCAAAGTGAATGCTGCATCTTCAGGATTGGAATACATAGTAAGCGTTTTCCCTAGCCGTTATGGAAAAGAATATAGCTTTCCACTATTTGTAAAATGTCCACTATAAGTAAGCTGTTCTGTCCAATAAGAGTACAGTGCATAGCACATAATAGTGACTGCTAACAAAATCTTTTTTAGACTCAAAGTGTTGGAGCTTTGTTGGTTTATAAAATGGCAAAAAGAATGAACTTCTCCAGTTCAATACTTTAAACAAACTTTCTCACGCCTTGATAAACTCGAATAGTCCCTTTTTGAAAATTCTCGAAAACAAAAACAATCCTTGATCGTAATTTGTTTTATGAGAGAGTAATAATTAACTTTTAACAATATGCATGAAGATTTAAAAAATGCACAAAAGGAAAAATATGGCTAATTTTAGAACACTTTTTTTTTTTCATTTTCGAGGGAAAACATAAGAAACGGGGAATTCGATAAATAGCAAACCTAGAATCCGGGATATTTTAACATCAATTAGGATAAGGAAAAACTGGGATCTGATGATAAAAACGTAACATGTGCAGGAAAAATGTAGATTCGTGGGATGTTAAATCGAAATTTCACTGTAGATATGAAAACTTTTCACATATAATATGATAGAATACGATAAATGATGAATTCTTGAAATTGTTGTAAATGTTATGCAAGCATTACAAATTTACATAATTAAAATACCTAAATGCCTCAACTATTTTTAAAATTCTTTATTTAAAAACAACATACTTATTTTATTTTGAACATGTATATCATGGGAGGTTGCAACCAATCGTCCCTATAAATTCGTCACTGAAGCAATGCCCCGTCAACATGTTCAAAAGAAAAATTAAATTCTTCATCGATTGAGTGAAAGTTGTTTAGTACTAATTTTTTGTAGCTAATGTACATTATTTTTATGAATAGATACTATGTTACTAATAAGTTTAAATATCTGTTAACATCTTAAATTTTTTAGCCCAGTTGAATTAAACTGGTTAGGCGAGTCTCTTAATTGAATAATAACAGTTGAAATCAATATATATTGTATAAGTAGGCCCAACAACGTTCTAGAAAAGAAAATCAAATTTTTCACCTCTCCAGTAAACCATGGGTGATTTTAAGCAAAAAAGAAAGCATTGGTTTATAAATGGCAAAAAGAACGAACTTCTCCAGTTCAATACTGGAAGCAAATGAACTTTCTTGCGCCTTAATAAACTCAAATAGCCCCTTTTAAAAAATTCTTGAAAACAAAAACAATCCTCGATTATAATTTATTTTGTGAGAGAGTAATAATTAACTTTTAACAATATGCATAAAGCTTTAAAAAAAGCACAAAAGGAAAAATATGGCTAATTTTAGAAATTTTTTTCTTTTTTCATTTTTGAGGGAAAACATAAAATACGTGCAATTCGATAAATAACAAACTTAGAATTTGTGATATTTTAACATCAATTTGGATAATAAAAAACTGGGACCTGATGATAAAAACGTAACATTCGGGAAAAACATAGATTGGTGGGATGTTAAATCGGGGTTTCACTGTAGATATGAAAACTTTTTACATATAATATGATAGAATACAATAAATGATGAATTCTTGAAATTGTTGTAAATGTTATACTTTTTTAATACAAATGATGAATGGAGAATTCTTAAAAATTATGTGAACGATGTGCATTTATTCAAGTGAGTGAGTATATTTAGAAATAATAATGAATATTTTAAGTAATCACAAAACATTAAGCAAACATTACAAATTTACGTAATGAATCAACTATTTTTAAAATTCTTTATTCAAAAACAACGTACTTATTTTATTTTGAATGTGTGTATCATGGGAGGTTGCAACCCTCCGCCCCTATAAATTTATCACTGAAGCAATGTCCCTGTCAACATATTCAAAAGGAAAATTAAATTCTTCATCGACCGAGTGAAAGTTATTTGCTACTTGTTTTTTGTATTTAATGAATATTATTTTTATGAATAGATACTATGATACTAATAAGTTCGATAATCTGTTAACATATTAAATTTTTTAGCCCAGTTGAATTAAACTGGTTAGGCGAGTCTCTTAATTGAATAATAACAGTTGAAATCAATATATATTGCTTAAGTAGGCTTAACAACATTATAAGAAAGAAAATCACCTCTCAAAAAGAAATTTTTCACCTCTCCAGTAAACCATGGGTGATTCTAAGCAAAAAAAAAATCGGACAAAAATTCAGACAAAATTTTGGGAAAAAGCCTGCACCATCAATTTAAAACAAATTATATAAGTTAATAATCCCCTCCCCTCTCAACACAACAGTACATATGCAAATATATATATAAGTTAAAAAATAATTCTTCAAGTAATTAAATGAAAGGTCTACTATATTCCAGAAGTTTTTTTTTTCTGGAAAAATTTGTATTGAAAATTTTTTAAAGTAGTACAAACTATTTTGCTTGTCTGAAGGTAGAAAGAAAAGCAGATATTAATTGTAAAAGAAATCTTAAGATTAACACATTAAAATTTTTTCGGAAAACCGTTATTTTTATTAAAACTTCCGGAAAAGGTGCTTGACAATTTTCGGAAATGTCGGAGAATTTCAGATGAGAATCAACCATGCAGTAAACATTATTTGCTACTGATGTAAACTTTTGGTAACTGCAATTTTTAATGGATTGTGTTAGGCACCATTAAAAAATAAATTTCATTAAAATAATCGATCAAATCTGAAAATACTTTTCAAAATGGATCACTTAAAACACTGATTTTCGTTACATGAAAGGCACTCGTCCTCGCCTCATGGCTCAAACGGTCAAACGATGTTTACATTTGTAACGAAAAGTTACATAAATTTTAAATTCTACAATCACTTGTGAATTCTTTGATAGATGGCAGCACATGCCAATGAAAGGTTTTCACATCACAATGAAAGGTTTCACAGGCCAGTGAAATCTTCTCCCCTCAGTCCTTTTCAAATTTTAAATACTGACGAATGAGAGCTGAGGACGCCAGCAACGTCACAGAAAAAAAGATTGTATTACATTTTTGGAGGCATGCATTCTTGGCGACTGCAAGTTCCAAAGATGGTAGGCGGAAGGAATTGGGAAAAGAAAGAGTGTGGAAGGAGAAAGAAAAGGAAAAAGAAATAAATTCGAATTATGTAAGAAGAAAAATACTGAATCCTGTTAGATGTAAATAAGTGAATTTTTATAGTAGTCAAGATTAATCAAGAAAATATTTGAATTCGAAAATGATGTAAAAGGATCACTACGGAAACTACAAAAAGAAATCCACAACGCAACGAATTCTTCAAAGGGACAAGCATCATGTAAGAAGAAAGAGAGTGAATCCTTCAGGCGCTCTATACTGCGAAAATCTATTTCATTCGTGTGCTAACTGAAGGGAACTTTCGCCAAAAATAATAGATGTGTTCCAGAAGATTAAAGTAAATTGACATTGCACTGCAGTACCAGTGAATCCCAACGGTCACTTTGTCTGCTAGGACTTTTCTTCGAGCGTTGCAGAATCTGTGAATATGAAAATTGCTCCCTTGCCTGTTAGAACTGTCTTCGAAACACCACCGCTAAAGGTTTAGCTATTTAGACCAATTTCTACAGTTTGGTGAAGTTCAACTTTTCTGGTGTTCCGGCAGGAAAAACGGCATTGGTCTTTGTCACGCAGATAAGTAGCATTCGATTTACCAAATAAAAATTATCACCATCTCTACGGATAGCAGACGTCGTCCCTGCGTCCGAGAGTGGGGATTTAAATTTAAAAAATGAAATCCTATAAGGATCATTTCTACTAGAGGAAAAAAATGATGAATTCCAGTAGTTTTAAGTGTAGTTGATATTTTCCCATTCGATCGAATTCAAGCTATTTTCCCTGATCCAGATATATTTTATTGCTGTGTTTTTTTTGCATTGAGATTATTTCAATCTCTTCATTTGAAATTTCAATATGTTGTTTAATGGAAAAAATTTGTTTTTTATACTTTGAGTAATGGTGCACCTAAAATGAATATTGCATTTATGCTAGCATTTTAATGATTTAGGATTTTAAATAAATATGAAGTTCAATTATGCAGTATTTACAATTCAGTAGTTAAGGCATTAACGAACTTATTATTTAAAATGTTCTAAATGAATTTTAATTATTTTGACTGAATTTATCTTCGCAAACACGCAAATTTAAAAAATCTAACCACTATACTTTCACACTGTGTTGGTTTGTTGCTTTGGTTAAAAAATGTAATTCACATCATTAAATTCAACCACTGCGACAAGCAAACACACACCATAACAACATTCAACCGCGGAATTTCTAATCCACTTCACTTCAATTCTTCAAACAACTCGTAAGGAGTAAAGAAAATACTGGAAGATTAATAATTAATTGTTAAATTAAAAAAATATTAGGTCGAATTTCAAAAAAACGGCTTCGTCTTGCAAAGCATCAGGCTATAATAGAATTTTGTGCAAATTTTTGTAATAGTACATTGCATAGATTTTGCTGTAGAGAGCGCAGCCACAACGTCAAAAGTTCATTTTATATATATAGATTATACAATTACTAACAACTGATAAGTATAAAAGATATTTATGCTAGCTTGAAAGTTTTAAAATTTTTTGTACATTTGTTTGATTGATTTCTATTTTATGTCTACCAGGTATATATTAAACTATATAAAGATTGTTGCATTGTTCTTTTAATGAAACAATGCACAAAGGAATACACCCCTTCATGTGGGTACTTGTAATTTATTGAAATATTTCTGTTTTTGCTGTTATATTTTAAGTTGTAAGTTTATTTGTATAAATTAAAGACATTTATGTTATTCTATAATGTTTGTAGTATTTGCTATAATATTGCCATTTTTATTAAGATTCTTTTAAATTATTTTAAGAATTCCATAATTTTCTGCAAATAAATTTGTTGACTATTGTTGCAGCAGAATTTAAAATTAGTTATCAGACTGTGAGAAAAAATTTTATTTTTTAACCAATATTTTTTTGATTTTTTTTTTTTTTTTGTTTTAAGGACAACAAAGTGCATATATTTTTACTCAATGGCTGCAATTTTAGTACTAAAACTGAGCTAGAACACAGAGGTCCAATAACTGATGTTTCTTATTCGCCAAATGGAATGTATTTAGCTGCATCTGATGCAAATAGAAAAGTTGTGTTGTATAATGCATTAACATATGAAGTAAGTCTAATGTTCTATAATTTTGTTTCATAAAGTTTTTTTCTTTGGGCATTGTAACTAATAGTTTAAACAAAGTAAGAGAATTTGTTCAAAAGTTTTCCCCCTATTTATCTGTTTTGAAATTTTGTATGAACCAAATTAAAACAGAAAATATTCTTTTGTAGTACTGCTATTATTATTTCTAATGGGCTGCATAATATTGGTCCTTAATCATTGCAGACCCAGTGCATTCCCAGAGATTGGTACCAACTCTTTCAGCGGCACCACAATGAATGTGGTACCATTACCACAATTTTTTGACCCTCAGTTTGCCCCTTTTTGGTGGCACGTGAGCTCTGATTGATGCAAACTGCACCAGAACTTTAATTCATCCGAGAGTATACATGCCAAACGGATATTCAAGCGATCATACGACATTTAACATGGTGCATAATCATATGACATTGGTGCTGTGGATTTTCTGCATCTTGAAAATACACTGACTTGGATTAGGTTTGATCCTACATACAAGGCCTGTGCTCTAACACTACTCCACCCTGCCGGCTGTAGTACTCTTTATTTGTTTTATAATTTTAGTTAATGAATGATTCTTTTGACTAAACTCTCTTCTATGGCTGTTGATTGAACTGTTTAGATATTTCCAAACTAGTGGCCTTATTGTTAAAAGGTTTCCAGTGGGAGATTGGAAAATGAAATGGAAGTTCACTGTTATCAATTACAATTGAGTAACGCTGATTTTTGAGAAATAATGTATCTGTACCAGAAGCTCTATCTGAACTAACATTAAAATTTTTGTTAGGAGGCTACTTAAAAGGCTGGATGAGCACCCAGCTGGTTATCGCTTCTTTTTAATTCTGCTGTTTTCGTGCCCTGCTATTGGCAGGTACTGAACCTTGATAGGGTTGCCATGCACTGGGAAAACCGGGAATTGTCAGGGAAAATAAAAATGACCTAAATTGGTCAGGGAAAATTACATTTCACTGAAATCCCTGGAAAAGTCGGGGAGTTTCTTTCATTTTCTGTTAGTGCAGCTTCATTTGTTGCCAAGGAAAAAAACAGCCGTTTTTTTCCTGGTGCAATTCGTCGCTTAATATGTAGTTTCGTTTTGCCAATGCCCAGGCTGCAACGCTTGGCTCTTTTGCGCTCATTTTTGTAGTGCTGCATGTACGGGAAAATAACGTTGCAGGGGTATGCCCACAGCAGTCGGCTTGCAGAAGCTGCGTTTCGTCTTCATGACATCATCACTGAGCGGGCTTTATCCAAACGCTACTTCATTCCTGGTGAATAAGTGAATTTGCTTTTTTTCTGTGGGCAAAATTGTTTTGGCTATAAGTGATGCATCAGAAGTGCGATATTTCTTTATATATTTTTTTGTGAAATCGATGAAATTGATTTGCATTTGGAAAAGTTTTGTATTTAACAGATGATGATGCTATTTAGCTTTTGTTATGGCAGAAATATTATTAATGCCTTATTTTATTTTATTATTAGTGTAATTTAACGGATGTTAAGTTTTTCGTTTCTTACCGAACTCGGAATAATCTGAATTCAAAAAGCATTTTTTTAAATGTTTTTTTTTTTTTGCTGAATTTTTATTTATTATGTAATCACTGTTCAAATTCCGAAAATTTTACACATGGTGAGTAACTGCTGAGCCTGCATTTGTGTTTACAAAACTGAAGTTCTAAAAACTGAAGTTCTCTGAAGTAGATTTTTAAAAATTATCTGTCACGGAAATACGTGTGACAGTCAGATTCTTTCAGTGAGTCAAATATGCAAGATCTCTACACTAAAACATTTATTTCACATGAAAACAAGCAAGTAACACTATATACGAAAACTATTTACATGATACTGCTTTTAAAAACATATTAGGAGCTTTCAACAGCGGCGGCGATATTAATTCTGAATCCATTACAAAATGTCCGCATTCTTTCTTTCTCATACAATCAGCCGATTCAAGTTGAGGGGTACGTTGCTGCTGCTTCATGGAAATGATTTACTCAACACTCCCACCTTTTGAGTTTGCAACGGTGAGGAAAACTTAAAACTCAGTTCTATCAGTTCACAAATCCAGACGTTTGGGGACCCGAATTTCTCGTCCCAGGCGGGTTCTCTTGACATTCACTTCCGGAGAAGCCAGTTCACTAATATCTGTTTCACTTTCATCATCCTTAACGAATTGGCTTTCATCATCTTCAACAAATTGGCTTTGTTCTGCCTTTTTCATGGTATTTCCAGTGGTTAATCTTCTTTGCAAATCCTCTTCTAAGGGAGACTGTACTTCGAAAGCATACAGACGTTGGATTGCCCGCAAAAGTTCCCCGTTCTTCGTCTTGACTTTTACTAAGCGAACAAAACCATCTTTACCAGGAAATATATCTGTGATTTTCCCCAATGGCCAATTAATACGCCTTTGATTGGGTAACTTCACAATTACCATTTCTCCCACCTTAAATTCGTGGGAAGCTCTGTGTTTCTTTGTTTGTTGCCTTATCTGGCCTAAATATTCCAATCTAAAAAGATTTCTTAGATCTTCTTGTAATTTACACTTGTAGAGATGCCGTTTACGAAGACTCTCGGGCGACTGTTCCAAGCGGTTTAAATCTGGCACTCCGTTTTCTCCAAAACCCCTGAGGAACATAGCTGGGGTTAATGGTCTCACATCGTCATTTTCGTAAAGATATGTGATGGGTCGCGAATTCACGATGTCTTCACAATCGCAGAGTATGGTGTTCAACTCTTCATATCTTAGGGAAGCTCTTCCTAAGACTTTCTTCAAAAGGTTTTTTAGTAGGCCTACGAGACGCACCCACCATCCACCCCACTATGGAGCGGATGGTGGTATGAACTTCCAAATGATTTCATTCCTTTTCCCTTCTTCATCTACTTGATGCCAGTCAATACATTGTAATAGTCGACTGGTTCCAACAAAATTTGTCCCATTGTCGGAATAGATGATGGAAGATCGTCCACGGCGTGCAGTGAAACGTCTAAGGGCAAGCAGAAAATTTTCAGTGGACAATGAGCAGATAAGTTCAAGATGGATCGCCCTGAATACAGCACATGTAAAAAGTGCTATCCACGTCTTTGAGCGGTCTCTAAGAAACAACGGGCCAGCTAGGTCCACCCCAGTCACTTCAAATACTCCTGCATCCCTTACATGGACTTCTGGTAAGGGCGGAAAGCTCGTTCTTGCAGGTTTGGCTTTTTGAAACGTTTACATCGAACACATCTGCTCAAGATTTTTCTAATACACTTTCTGCTTTTAAGTATCCAGTACTTCGCACAGAGAAGGGCCATCAAAATCTGAATTCCACAGTGCATTAAGTTCTTATGTTTGTACAGGATCAAGTTCTCCACTGCGGGATGATCGCCAGGCAATATTACTGGGTATTTGAAGTCTTTGGTATCTTGGCGATAAATGGCTCGCCTCTTGAATCGCAGCAAATCATTGTCATCAGTAATGACATTTAGAGACCGTAATCTCTGATCGGAAGGTCCCTCAAAAACTTCTTTCTGGATCAAAAACAAGTGCAAGTTTTCAGCCTTTTTTATCTCAGAACAAGAAAGGTCTGGCAATTTTAAAGGATTTATTTTTCTTGCATTATTGCAGAATCTGCGAATCCAAGCGAGCATGCTAACATTTTTCAAGTAAGAGGAAAAAGGTCTCTAATACCAATCATTAGGGTTTTCTGTACAATTATGAGCTGCCAAAATAACTTTTCGCTTTTCAGCATTTACCAAATCCTCATCAACTACTTCTGTGCTTTGTGGCCAATTTCCTTCTCTGTCATGTAACCACAAAGGTCCCTCCCACCATTTCAACTGTACAAATTGTTCTGCAGAACATCCTCTAGAAGGTAGGTCTGCTGGATTTAATTTGCCTGGAACATGTCTCCATTGTTCTACTTCTGTGAGAGCGTGTATCTCTCGCACTCGATTCCAGACAAATGTTCCCCAAGGAGCTTCTCTTTTTATCCAGCTAAGGGCGATTGCAGAATCCGTCCAATAGAAGATCCTTAAATTTTGGTGTCCTATGTCTTTGGTAATATTTACACATAATCTAGATCCAATGCAGCAGGCCAACAATTCGAGACGTGGGGTACTCAATTTCTTCAAAGGCGAGACTCTAGCACGTGATTGTACAAATCAAACAGTTATTTCCTGACGAACTTCTACTTGCAGAAAAATACAAGTGGCATACGCTTTAGCACTTGCATCGCAAAAGACATGAAGACTGACCATTTCTTCGTCGTCTTGACCAAGTTTCATCCACCGCGGTATTTTAACTTCTGATGGATGTTCTATCTTCTTCAGCCAAATCAGAAATCGCTTAGCTAAGTCATCAGGAAGGTCATCGTCCCACTTTAGTCTAAGATTCCAGGATTCTTGAAGCATAAATTTTGGCATGATAGTCACTGGAACACACATTCCTAGCGGGTCAAATATACTCTGAGCCAACGAAAGCAGCACTCTTTTCGTAAGAACACGCTTTTCCTCCTTTGAACAGTTAATACTGCAGGACAGAGTATCTCCTTTCAAATTCCAGTTTAGACCCAATAAAGCTACAATTTTTTGGTCTTCAGATTGGTCGATGCCTTTGAGTACAAAATTAGATTGCCAACCTCTAAGATTAAATTTTGCGGCACACATTAAAGTTTGCGAGTCCAGTATAAATTTGTCTGCTTCGCCTGTGTTCTTTAAACTACAGACACAGTTATCCATGTAGAATGAATCCCTCAAGATTTGTGCTGTGTCTGAGAGATTTCAGGTGCATTTTCTAGATGGTAATTTAAAGTTGCTGCGAGAAGGAAAGGACTGCAGTTCACACCACCAAACACTACTCTCCAATGTCGGTAAACTTTCCACTCCTTGTCTTTTGTCTTCCACAAAAACCTCAGATAGTCTCTGTCACTCTGTCTGATTCCGATTTGAAGAAATGCCTACTCAATGTCCGATGTTACTGCAACTGGATATTTCCAAAAACGATTCAGCAATAAAGGGACAAGTTCAATTAGATTCGGACCAATTTCCAAGCATTCATTCAGAGATGGGGATCCCTTTTCATGTGCAGAAGCGTCAAAGACCGGCCTCACTTTAATCGTGGCGCTGTTCTCCTTGATCACGGATCTATGTGGAAGATAGTGTACATTTTGCTCTTTTTCATCTACGACTTCTTCTATGACTCCATCCTTGAGCCATTGGTCAAACACATCTTGGTAAACTTCAACTTGCCCTTTACTCTGCAAGGTAGTGACAGTTGATTTCAATCTTCTTTCAGCTATAAGGCAATTGTGTGGTAGATCTTGCTGACTCCTTATCCAAGGCAAAGATACAGTATAACAGCCATCAACATCTCTCTAAGTTTTAAGAAAATATTCTATTGATTCTTTTTCAAGCTCTTCCTTTGACCGTTTTTCTGCGGGATCTCTTATTCCAAGACTATCTAACTCCCAAAGATGCTCCACTCTAATATCTTTTGTCATCATTGATGTAACTATTAGGGTTTCGGTATTATCCGAACATTCTTAAGTACGTCCAAGAACTGTCCACCCCAGCTTCGTTTCAATGGCAGTTAGACCTGATTTAAGTCTCTTCAATTTTCCTGTCATTAATTTCCCCGCTACATCTGCACCGATGAGAAGCTCTATAGGACCCCCGAAATCTTCCAAATTTATTCCTATACCTAACAAATCATCCCGGCACAGTTCTTGTGTGACCGGCGGCATCGTTTGACAAATCAAAGATTGTACCAAAATGTCAAAGTTGCAACGATAAGTTTCATCCACAGATGAGAGATGTGCCTTATAGACATGATGTTCGCAAACGTTAGTACAAGATCCTCCAAATAGGGAATGTCCCAAACGTTCTTTTCTTGTTGACCTATAGCCGATCTTTCATGCTGTACTTTCTAAAATGTATGACTTCTGAGAAGCCGAATCTATAATTGCGCGAATTTTGAAGCTTCCTTTGCCTCCTAGTAAAAGTACAGAAAACATTTGCAATAAAACACATTGAGATGACGAAACTTTTGCCAACGTCTGTTCATTTTCTGAAATAGCTTCATCTTTCCTTGTACTGGGAGTACTACTTGTGGTTGAGACTTTCGGCTTATTCCTACACAATAGAAAATGATGAAATTTTCCACAAATAGTACATCTACATTTGACTTTACACGTAGCGGATATGTGATTGAATTTCAAACATCGAAAGCAACCTCCTCGTTTTATTAAAATTTGCTTTCGTTGATCATATGTTAAATTTTCTGCCTTCTTGCAATCAGTACTTATATGGGGTCCATCACAAAATATACACTGTTGACTCCTAAACGGCATTTCTTGGGAGGAAGTAAAAAGTTCCATTCCAGTTGGCATTAAATTATTTTGAATAGAAGAAATTTTGCTCTTATACTGAATATTTTTCGTATGTTCCTTTAAAGAGCATCCCCCCACAGCAAGAATAATCCTATCTTCATTCTCCACTTCATTCTTCAAAAATGTCATTAAATTCTCCAATCAAGATTCCTTCGGTGTACCGTCTCTATTAACCATCAACTGCTTATCATTTCTCTGCCAAGCCCTCAAAACTTCTTCACTTAAACAAGATTCAATGAGTGGAAATAACATGGCAGCATATTTTTCAGAGGTAACACCAAGAGTTTCTAATGATCTGAGTTGAGTTTCTATTCTGTCATAAATAGTAGCTAGGTTCACCTTCTTTTCTTTAAAATTAAATGACAGAGTTAGCTTAAGTAATTCTCTATCGTAGTATTCAACTAAGAGATCATCTCTTCCGAATCTAGCTTTCAAGGAATCAATCGCTTTGGCATAATTTCCTTTAGTTGGCGGAAAACTCTCGACTAATTGTCGAGCTTGAGAATTTGGAATTGTGGCCTGTATCAAATATAATTTATCAGATTCATCAAGGTCTTCATCAATTTTAGCAAACTGTCCCCAGAATGGGAGCCAATTTCTGATTTCGCCGCCAAATTTCTTTAACTCCAAGCGAGGCAGTTGAAACTTTCGCTTGGATTCACTGTTTGTTGAACGAGATTCATTTTCAATAAAAGAATTACTGCTTTCCTTGTCTATCAACAAAGTAATTTTCTTAAATTTGGGAGCATAATCGTCATCTAAAGCAGTTTCTTTTTCAATATCTTCCTCTTTAATGCCTTCGGACGCGAGCATCATATTTAAAATATCTTCATTCAACTCTAAAAGCTCCTTGTTCTTTTCACTCAAAAGCTGAAAAGTCGCCAAACATTCAATATCTTCCGATAACTTTGCGACATTCTGGTTAGCAGCGTCATTTAATATGGTGAGCAAACGAGAAAAAGCAGTTCGTACTATGTTACGTTTAAGCTTCAAAACTTCCATATCTTTCATGTACGTTAAAACAGTTCAATTTTAGAACAGTTCACTGCCAAATTTCTTAATAGGAATAATTTATTATCAAAAAGGTTACTACCTGCTTTCCCAATACTTTAGGTCTTGATTTAAATCACTGTCCTGTCGCGGACGCCATGTTACGGAAATACGTGTGACAGTCAGATTCTTTCACAGTGACTCAAATATGCAAGATCTCTACACTAAAACATTTATTTCACATGAAAACAAGAAAGTAACACTATATACGAAAACTATTTACACGATATTGCTTTTAAAAGACATATTAGGAGCTTTCAACAACGGCGGCGATATTAATTCTGAATCTATTACAAAATATCTGCGTTCTTTCTTTTTCATAAAATCAGCCGATTCAAGTTGAGCGGTACGTTGCTGCTGCTTCATGGAAATGATTTACTCAACACAAACATTGGTCAAAGTCTAAAAAGCGTAATAAAGTGGTGAGATAGGCAATGATTGAAACGGTTTCGATGTCATGAACTTAGGAATTCAGAATGTTAGTTTATCATTCCTTCACTCCTGGAAGGGAAGGACTACATGCTACCTTTGCTCTGCTCCTTAAGTGTTGCATGTTGCTTGGATTTTATTTATTTGAACATTTTAAGTATTTACCACTTTTATCCTCCTCTTTTTTTTTTTTTTTTTTGAACAAATATTTTGCTTTGAACAAAAGCCTGTTTGAATCCAGAGTAGCGATTTTATGTTGAATTTTCCTGTACTTTGACGGCATTCGTATTTTCCGTAATTTTGGAAATGAAGAATTCCGTTTCCGCGAAAATCCTTAATTTTAGAAAACCCGCTCTCTTCCTTTTTCTGTGATAATCTTTGAAAGTAGTCTGCCAACATTTCACAAAATACAAGTAAAAGTTACGCATTTTATCCGTTTTTTGAACTTCAAAGAGTCGGTCCCGATTTTTTATGCATTTCGAAATCCGATTGCATCAGCTTCGGTAAAACTTCCTAGTTCTCATTCACTTCCGATTCTGTCTCATAGGCATCAATGACTGAGCTTAACATTATTTTTAGTTTTATTAAGTTTCAACTTCTATAATAGTAAAATACTTGCATGGACGTAATTTTGCCACGCCCACTTGAAAATTCGGCCGAAAATATATGGAATTTTATGGAAAGTTATTTTAAGTTTTAGTGATCATATCAATTTCTTATAATTTTTAATATTACAGCCTATTAATAATCTAGTAGAATTTTTTTTTTTTTTTTGCCAGAAATGTCTCCCAGCACACCTTTTGTATGTAATTTAAAATAAGTTTTTTTAATGTTTAGCTGTGTTTAGCATTAGGGTTTTTACCTTACAAGTACTCATTATAATATTGTTACAAAAGAAATTAACATTTTTTTCTGTTTTTATTCAATATATAATTAAAAGGAATGAAAAAAATTCAGCAATCTTCTGATGGGTGATTATTCAATATTATAAAACAATTGTTAAGTTTGAAAAAAAAGAGAAAACCTAGTAAGGTTTCTGATAGTGCCTCTTCTTGATCTTAGAAGTTCATTAAGCCAATTCAGTATTATACCAACTAAAAGTACTGTGTGTTTAAATCAAATATGCTTATATTGTGTATTAATAAGCTTGTCATTCTCTAGTAATGCTTTGGTACTTTGCAATCCTTTTTTTTTTCCTTCCACTTCACACCTTCATAATATTTTTAATAGATGATATATGAAGTAGTTACTTCAGTTTAAAAAGTTAATCTTTGGAAACCTGTTTATTTCTTTCAAAAATTGAGTTAGTTTTTTATAGATTGCACTGAATTCAGACTCTTTACGTATGAATATAAGTTCCAAAGAATCCTTTATATTAAAGTTTAAGTGTTCCGTTATTTTAAAGTGTAAAGTAATGACTTAACTTCGCTTTGTATTTGATAATTCTATTGCATAATAACTTATCTTTGTTATATAACGTTCTTTATTAAGCTTACAACGTTCTGTCGTGGTATTTCCGTATTTTTTTTCCTCAGTGAGTCACATGTCTGATAACCTATAATTCACCTCTTTTGTTTTCAATTTTTTATTTTTTGCATCTTTGTGCGATTTTAAAGTTGCTAGATTTTGGTACTAGATTTCCTTGTAAATCCATATTAGAAAACCTTTGAGTAAGTGAAAGCACAGGAAATTATGCTAAAGCGAATCTTATTTGTGCAAAATATTTCCAAATGACATCAATATTATTTGGGGATTTGAAATTACTTTTATCTTGAAGTTTTTTTTTTTTTTTGCTGTGCAAAATTCTGCGGTGTTCCAAATTTCATTGACCATGTTTACAAGTTAAGTTAATCGCTTTGTGACAATACGAAAATCTATAAAATATAAAACATTGGGCTGCAAGGTGTATCAACATTTTCTACTGCCTTCCAATTTTTACTCATAACAAATGTAAGTAAACTTTAGATTATTTCAAATTAACCATTTAAAATTTGGTAATCATTATTGGTAATTTTTCACAATCATTTTTGAAATAATAAGGTAGGTTTTTATTCTGAACTAAAACATAGTATACATGTTAATATTTAATAATGTTAGTTGACATCAAATAACCTGGATTTTTTTCTAAAATTGCCTGGAAAACCTGGAAAAGTCGTGGCATTTTATTGTCTAACATGAGTGGCAACCCTGCTTGACTAACTGGCATAAACTGGACCTATACAAAAGCTATGTGTGAATGTACTGAAACTGTACAAACTGAACCTATGCAGTACAGATAAGTGCTTTTACATTTCTACGGTTTAGTGGTTATGCATCAAACAGTTACTCATACAGGACAATCGCTTCTGCATTCCATAATGATGAGTTATAGATGTTTTACTTCTGTGGATGACTATAGATATTCAATTTCATTTTCTTCTGTTTCAGCCTGCACACACGCAAGATTGGTGCTTTCATACTGCACGAGTAAATTGTTTAGCGTGGTCTCCTAATTCCCTATTTGTTGCTAGTGGTAGCCTGGACACTAATATCATTGTGTGGAGTGTTGAAAACCCAACCAAGCATTTGATTATTAAAAGTGAGTTTTGATATCAATATCTTTGAATTTATGCTATTATGATTGTAATTTTTGATTATTATAAGGCACACAAAACTCATATTGCATCAGTTTTATAATGAAGAATGCCATTTCTATTTATTGATTTCTGTATCAGTATTCTATTATTATTTGTAGTATATCGTGTAATGCTGTTATTTATAAAGCTCTGTGTTAACTTATTTAAAACATGCAGATTGCTTTCTCAATTCTTTTTGTTAAATTTTGTTTGAATATTTTTACGCATGGTCTAGGATTGCAAAATTCTTTTTTAAAAAAGTAAAGTAATCTTTATACTCATTTTTCTTAGAATAAGTATTTTTTTTTTCATTTTTTTTATTTAACACTTTTTCATGTTGTGTTTGATCCTGAGTGGCATTATAATGTCCTGGTGATATTGAAAAATATTTGATAGCATTTTAGTAGTCTTTTAACCTTTTCATGACTAGTAATAGCTCGAAAACTGAAAGCATGCTTATAGCTTCTTTAGCTAAGAAACGTTTTGATAACTATATTATATTATAGTATTTTAATGCAATTGTAAGTGCAAAATAAACAAATAAATAAAGATTATGTTTTTGTATTTTGATCTCATCAAGTATTCATTATTTAATCTTATAAACTTGCTTTTGAACTTAGTAGTTTTTAAAATTTTGTCAAATAACTTAATACAAACTACTATGAACAAACATTTCAATTAGTGATGTTTTTGTTGAAAATAAGTAAATAAATATAAATTGTACATTATATTCTGAATTTCTTTTTGTTAAGAATTGATAAAGTTACATGCTGAAGTATTAGACTTTTTTTCACATTTTTATAGTAGTTTAATTTATTTCAGTTAACATCTCTGTTGGGAAACATTTGTTATATTGTAATATTTATTTTTAAAATGTTTTTTCAGAAGCGCACCCACAGAGCCAAATTACTAGAGTTGGTTGGATTGACAACACTGTATTAGTGTCGACAGGCCAAGACAGCAACATAAAAATTTGGGATATCGTATTTTAGTTTATTTCTTAAAACATTAGTGATTCTTTTCTGCTTTGGAATATGATTGTTTAATGCTTCTCAAATCAACATTGCTTCGGAATGGGGAAACTCCTGTTTATTTCTGATTTTGCATCAAGAAAAAAATGAAGGAAGAAAAATCAGAATATTTTAGTTTCTTTATGCGTGTAGCCTTAATGAGAGGGAATTAAGGCTATTAAAAAAAATCTGTAGAAGGTTTTATATTTTGCTTTTTTGAAATACTGCTTTTCAAAATGCTCTTCCAAAAATGTATATAATGTACTTTATTATATAATTTCTTGAATCATGGTTTGGATCTACTTGACCTGCTTGATTTTTATACAAACTTTGATTGAAGTGTTGACTGCCTTTAGATATATAAATATTTTTCTATTATTAAACATTTGAAGCTCAATCTCATGAAGTTTTGTTAATTTTTCTTAATAGTTTAGCTACCTTATTTATTAGGCTGGCGTGATGTGCTTTTGGAGTTTTTTTAATGTGTGTATCATGCTGCATTTTTATTTTTGTTGAACAGTTTAATTTATTATTTGAAAAACGGATTCATTAGCCTTTTTCTTTTTTTTTTTTTTTTTTTTTTAGTTTCTATAATTATATATTTTATGCAAATGAATCAGTCAAATCACAAATCAGTTTTCAATTGTTTTTTATGTGTTTGTGTGTCATTTTAGTATTTGTATTGAGATTATGTCATGTAGTGAGTATGTTTATCTAAATTTTATCCGTTCAGAACTATTCTGCCCTAAAAATATTTATTAAAGAGGCTAAAATTATTTAAGGTGGAGTGCTATTATATTTTACTGCTTCATTATGATGAAATACAATTGTTTGATCATAAAATATATCTCTACCTACCTGTCGGCTGTTCTTCCGTATTTCTGATATTTTTAGAATGTAGAGTTAACTTTATAATGGGCTAAAATTCATATTTCCAAGTGTAGGTATAACTCCTCTCGAAGCTTTTTATATGGAGGGGATTGCAATCTTTTCAAAGAGAAAAAAATAGACAGCAATATTTGACTATTTCTCAGCCTTGTGTGTATTCCCATATGTAAAAGTTTTTAAGTCCCAGTAGAATGGTATTCAGTGGCAAAACCACAATTTTCTTTCGGAGTGGACGTTGGGTAGTCATACTTGCCAACTTTGAAGGGGGAAAAAACAGGAGATTTTTTCAATGACCCCCCCCCCCACACACACACACAAAAATGAACAATTAAACTGACTTACAAATAAACCAACTTACAAAAAAGAAAATTTTAATGTTCATTACAGCAGTATATGATAAAATTTTATCATCAAATGTTTGATCGAAACATTTTCCAGCAAAACAATTTTTTTAAGCAATAGGATGTTCTCTATATTTTCATTTGACAGCAATGGACGAAACTTGGTTTCACTTTACAGAAAATGAATTACTGTGCGGAATGCACAAAATCCCAAGAATTACATTTAATTAGATTATAAAAAGCCAGTTCTCCCAAATACTTACTAACTTACATCTACACCACAACAATTCAAACAAAATATCACGACCACGTCTAGTGTGCACTTAACAAATAAATTATCACGAAATATTTTTTTTTAATTTAGCCATTTTTTAGTCATATATTGAATAAAAATAGGAAGTAATGTTCTTTATTTATATTGTAACAATACATAATGACTCCCAAAAAGGAAAAAACCCAAACCCTAAGTTGAAGAAAAAAAAATAATTCTATGCAAAAAATATTTTTAGAACAAGATTATTAATAAGGATGCAATATTAATAGTTATAACTAACTAATAGAATCACTAAACATTTTAAGAAAGGCTGAAATTTTTCACTGAAATTTCGAGTGGGTGCGACAAAATGAGAAGTGCAAATCCTCTACTACAGAGGCTAAATCGTAAAAAATAATTAAAATAATGGTAAACCAGAAGTTATTGATGTCCAAGAGATGGAATGAGATAGTACGCAAGAACTATGGACTTTTACTGAAGCAGATGCAATCGGATTTCAAAAAAAATCGGGACTGACCCTTGAAATCATATGAAAGACAAAATGCGGAAGTTTTACTGCTAATTTGTAAAAAGTTTCGTAAAGCAAGTATCTACGCATGCTACTTCAAGATTTTCTCATTTAAAGAAGAAAAAAAATTCCAAAATTACGAATATTCGCGGAATCGAAATTTTGACTTTTCAAAAATACCAAAAATACGGAATTTCGGCAAAATACGGGAAAATCACATTAAAACTACTCGGCGAGTAACTGCGATTACGAGCGCCGTCTATTGAGCAAAAAAAATTGAAGCCTAATTGATTTATTTTAAAGCGAAAATTACAAAAAAACGGGAGAAAATTATGTTAAACGGGAGATCGGGAGACAGACGCAAAAAACGGTAGTCTCCCGTTAAAAACAGTGGACTTGGCAAGTATGGGTAGTTATAACCATCAACTTTAAAGAAATAGATACTACAAGTAGGCATAATGATGGGACACAGGCAAGAATCAATTAGGCTCATGTGTCCAACCTAACAATACAATCTCAGTTAAGCAGGCCACTTCGCTGCACAAGTACCATATGCTCCATCTTTCTCGCTTTTGGATGAAACTTTGCTGATGAACAGAAGAAATTGGATGAAGCTGATTGAAGGAAACTGGAACAAGGACTTCACATGATCTCTTGCTCCTTGGTCACTTATCAAGTGAAGAGGACAACACAGTAGCTATGTCTAGTTTTAAAGGTCTGTGGTCATTTCAGTCCCAACATGCACTTGTACAGGATGAATCACAAGAATCAGACAACTTTGGAATGTACCACATTCGGCTTGTAGATGGAGTGGAGAGGTGCGGTAGATGGCTTTTAACTCCACTTGAGTTGCCATTTAGAACCCATCATGCCGTTGTGAATTCGAGAGCACGGCATATTTGCTTATGACACATGCATGAAAACAGTGAGTAAATGCTGGATCCACACTTTCTGTTGTTCTGGCAGGGCCAGCTGGTTTCCTTTTTGTTGAACCAGTCGTTCACAGTGTATTAACCCACTTAAGAATGATATTCCAGCTGTGGACATTGTCATGAAGACAGATGCAGAATTTTTGCCTGAAGAGCTTTGGTTGAGTAGTTATCACTCACTTGTCATTTTTTATGCATGTGTCATAAGAAAGAATGTTGCATTCTGGATTTCACAATGACATGATGTATATTAAATGGCAATTCCCTATGTCCTCCTCAACCCAAGTATGGTATATTCCAAACACATCCGATTTCCTTGACTCGCCCTGTATTAATACAGTAAAGTCCCGAATACTTAGGCTAATGTGGTCTGAGTTACTGAGTTTGGAAATGCCGGATCATTGGAAATTAGGTTTAAAAAAAGAAGGTTTGAGTGTTTCCTTAGAAAATATAGTATTGTACTTAAATGTATTGTTTGCTTGAGACTACTGTACTTAAATGTATTGTTTCTTTACTACATGAAAGTCAAAATTAATAAGTACACAGTGTACAGTAATTTACCTGGTAAGACAGACCTCAGAAAAATACTTTATGGAGGCATAAAGCTGTCTATAATGAAACCAACTTTGCAAAAACTTGGTACCTTTTTTTAAAGCTTTTCAAGCAGGTTTTCCCCCTTGCCAGAGTAGAGTTATCCAGACTGCTGTGTTGTCGAGTTTTCGGGACTCTTCTGTTTTAAGAATGGCAATATGGTTTAAAACTGAGGATTCTCAAAAATAAGGTGAACCTTCCAATGCCCCATCAACCATGGTTGCAGCCTAATTGTTATAAGACGAGTATCTGTAACGTCTTTGACAACTTGTTTCCCTCAGCATAAGAAAGTGCTGCAAAAATTTAGTTAAATTTATAGTTAAAATTGCTCTTAATATGGAAAGTTTTAAAATCATTTAAAACTATTTTTGAGTTTCAATGCTGATTAGCTAGTTGTTTAATTTTATACACTGCATAGATTTTGTCAAATGGATCATTCCAAAATAATTATCTTATTTTGGAATAAAGCCTTTTTGCCTTTGAAAATACAATTTTCCCATGACTTGTTTGAAGATTTGTAATCTGAAAAGCAATAACTGATTTTATTAGTTTTGAGAGATTTAAGAAATTGGCCACTAGTATTGAATTAATCAATTAGATGTATACTTACATGTCTTAAAACTCACATGCTGGTATAGTTGCTATCTACCTAAGGGTAATAATATATCATCATACTAAATTTCCTGGGAATTATTTATGTTTCTTGAAAAACAGTATATTTAAAACTTATATTTTTTGAATATGAATTGAATATTTCAAAGTCAGAATTGAAATTTCATAAGCATTAAATTTAGAGCTGGCAGGTATATGGTATTAAATGTTTTCTAGCACTATTTTTTAAAAATGATGTATTATTAAGAAAAGACTATTTTATAACTTGATATTTCAAAGTCAAAAAGTTGGGAGTAAGTTAAGAAGAAACTTTATAATTGATTTTTTTAACCAGTTCTCATGATTTTGAACTATTCAATAATAGCAAGTGTAGGATTTTGTAAAACATAATTATCTCTAAAATCATACTTACTAATCCATAATTAGCAAACACACAATGATCCCAAATTGTAAGACTTCTATGCTAAATCAATTGCAATTCCTTCATGTTTAAAATAATTATAGTATTCAGTTTTATTACAAAAAGCTTTGAATCAAATTATGTTGTCTCTTTTTACTTTTTATATTAAGATTTGTTGTTAAATTGAGTTATATAGTAAAACATCTTTCATTTTAGATACATTATTGTTGCACATTTATAGTTATGTTTTGGTAATGTTTGTGTCAGTTGCTGTATTTTCATTTACACAGTGTTTACCAGTATAATCAATTGTATTGGTTTAAGATTTATATCAATGAGTATATTAGGATTTATATCAATGAGTATAGTAAGATTTATATCAATGAGTAATATTAAGATTTAAATCAATGAGTTTTTTTTTCTTTATGTAACCTTTGAAACATATTGAAATTCTTTTGTGAACGTAAAAAGCTTAAAATGAATGCCAACACTTCCTTTTTCTTCCAAAGCAAAATAGTTGTTTGAAGCAGATTATTTTATTAGATTTGTATGTGGTAATATACAAATTCATTCTCTAATACAAGCAACTTTATTAGGAAATGGGAATTTTTTTTTTTTTTTAAGATTGAATAGTCATTACCTATTGGGCCAAAAACTGTAAAACTGATAGTTTTCAAGATTTTGCAGCAATGTTTAGATGTTTTTTCAATGTTTTTAAAAAATCACCATAATAATCACTGGAAAATTAATGCTTTTTGATAAAATATTAAAGACCTATTTTTGTATGTTTCTGGAAAACCTCCTGTTGTCACACATTGTGATACAAAAACTATTTATTTCAATGATACAATGATCCATTAATAAATGTTTGAAATTCTTATTGTTCTAGATTCATTCATACATTTTAAATCTCATAGCATCAAGTAGGAAACACGAAGAGAAAAAACCTATATACAGTTGCTACCCAAATTATAGATGGCCTACAGGTTTTATTTACATTGTTTAAAAGTCTGTCTGATATAAATTCCATTTTTAATTTATTTCATAATGATTTTCATTTCAACGGTCAGTGAAAATTTAATGATGCATGCGTTTATGTGCACCAAGGAACTAATTGAAAAGGACAAAAATTGTTTTCGATCACCCTGCATCATAAAAGCTTGAAATAAGCAGTAAATTTCACGAACAAGTTTACTTGCTATGTACAATTATTCTATGAAGTTTCGTTAAACCCCCCTACTGAGACTCCTCTTACACATACAACAATTCCTAAAAGATACCCTCAATTATGTACGCAGATTACTATTTTCTAGAGTAAATTACATTGTTGAAACTCTGATAAACACTACTTCGGAAGCAAAAAAAGAATTAGGTTCAGTTGAGGTAATTGTGAACATGGGGTAATTGTAAACAAGCTTCATAACTACACTTCTGGTGGTTTTGAAAACTTAACTGCTTGTGTGTGATAAACTGGCAGCATAAGAAAGACACTGAAAGAGTTTCGTAAGTTTCGAAACAACTGCGGAGGCGTCACTATTGTTTGAAAATGGCGCAGTGAAAAGGTTGTTTAACAAAATTTAGTCATCTTACATTTTCCTCTCCAGTTCATCTACAAAAGCGATGTAAGCGGTTTCAACCATTTTTATTTGTCATATGGAATGCTGCTAGAAACGTTTAGTTATGAATTTAATCCTCCCTGTTACTTTTAATGTGCAAGTTAGGTGTTTACAATTACTCCATATATTTCGTACTCTGGGGTAATTGTAAACACTTGAATTTATCCTATTTCCAATATTTTGAGGGGACAATAAGTATTATATTTTGATGTAAATTACACTTTTGTGTCTATTTTACATAACTGTTGTTGTTGCTAATGCCACTTGGAAATCCGAGCCCCCCTTGCAGGCCGACCATGAATTAAGGAAGCTCCTACTGATTATTAATGAGCTCCGCTAGAATGAAGTACACTTGGCTCAGAGAGGCTTAATGATTTTGAACCAGCTCCCAGATGGGATATCGTCACCCAGGGTGGTCCCTCAGCGGAAATTATTTCTAACTTGGTGGACATTTGAAGCGACTATGTATTTTACGTGCACAGCTCCCTTTAGCTCACTCGGTCTCAGAGTAATCAGTCGCGGGAGGTAGTCACATTCCCAAGCGTTGACCAC
The DNA here is from genome assembly GCA_038502835.1 of Octonoba sinensis. Taxonomy (NCBI): domain Eukaryota; kingdom Metazoa; phylum Arthropoda; class Arachnida; order Araneae; family Uloboridae; genus Octonoba; species Octonoba sinensis. The sequence goes on along the minus strand of CM076598.1, from coordinate 4,015,493 downwards.
GGCCAGTTGTTCTTCACTTTCGGTGTTCTGTGGGATCCTAGCTTAACCGACTGATCCACTGCGGGACAAATTTTACATAAATTTGTCACATTACTTGATTTTTTGAAAGATATTTCTCGTTAAATGATCTCAGACGACTCATAACATAACTCAGCGGACCACATGCGGCCTGTTGGCCGCAGATTGGGAACCATTGCTCCGGAACTTCTTAACCCATTCTCTGGACCGGCCGAAAAGCAAAACAGCGTACGCCACAGATAACAAACAGGTTTACTTTTCGCTGCAGTCCAGAGTGTCTTTTTCTCCTCATTTTGCTGCTGCAATTTTAATGTTGTTTTCGCTGAAGAGCATATATTGAAAAATTATTTCATGAAAATAGTTTTCTTCTTAAAAACTAGTACAAAATTTTATATGGGAAAAAAAGAAACAGTAGAAAAAGAAAATGATGTGCTTGCCAAGGTATATCAAAATAGTTAAAGGATTTAAAGGTAGAAAACGAACAACAGAGAAAGCATAAAAGGTAGAAATAAAAACGATCATTATACATAGCACTTTTTATTTTATTTTTGTGTATCTTCTCTTTCTTGATTTTCGCCTGAATACGATTAAATTTATCGTTTTATTTACTTGTTCCTAATTTTGTTAATCTTACAAAGCAAACATTTAAGAAATATTCGATCGCTCTTTCAATAATGCAGTTGAAATTTAACCGAAAAAGGTTCATCTCATTTCCTGGAAGTGAGCAAAGAAATTGAATAGTCAAAAACACTTCACAGCTGGTATGCATTTCTAAGCGGAAAGAAGGTATTTTATGGTGTCTATTGATGTATTCTAACCTTAAAACGACCAGCAAACAACGATAACTATTTTTGTTAGTTGGTCATTTATCTTAAAAGGGGGAGGGGGGGTTCCTACTGGGAAAGTACGGAAGTTATTTACTCAACCATGTGCAGTATTTTAAAAAGAGAGGTTCATAAAAGAGGAAATCTTAAGAACAACCAGCATTTCCCTTAAAGCATTGGAATTTATACAACTCTCAAGGGTATAGCTGAATAAGAAATAGAAGGACCCCCCAGAAAGCTGTGAATGCAAATCCCAGTGGAACTCTTCCCAGAGGCGCTTGCGGTGAACATCTGAGCGGCTCAATTCTAATAAAAGCCATAATGTCACATTTTCGCACAATAAAACACTCAAGATTAAAAGCGGTTCGAAAAACAAGCTTTGCTACAGCTGTATATCGGAAGATTTGATGTGCTTCAGAGAAAGAAAATAAGCCAAAAGCTTCTCTACCGGGGGGGGGGGGGGGGCTTAAGGACTGTCCGAAATAGGACAAAATGCATTCTCGCTTATTAAAATCGCACTGAGCTCAATTCTCCAAGGACCAAAGGAGAAGCACACTAAAAGGGTTTTGCCCCTAGAAGAAAGGCCGATACGTAGTCGGCCGAAGCAAGATTTGCTAGAACCCTCGTGACGAAAAGGAGTCGTCACAACCAGTTTGGGAACGATTTCTATGGCCGATCCCTTCTCGGCCGCAACTATTTTGGCACACAAAGAGCGGCCGACCCCTTATCGGCCAAACCAGAGAATGGGTTAAGCTTTCAAGCAGTCTGTGTATGAAACGATTTTCCATTTGCATCAACCTTATTCGAAAATGAATCACTGTTTACAATTACCCCAGATCTCTGGAGTAATTGTAAACACGAGCTCATTCGCTAACAAATAGTCATAAAGTCAAAATTTTTGTACACATTTACTCACAAGAAGTACAGCAGTGGCTACAATGCTCACAATTTTATCTCTGACAGGGTTCCCACAGCCTTAAAAATTCCCTAAAAAGGCCTTAAATTTGGAAATTGATTTAGGGGCCCCTAAAAGGCCTTATTTTCTTCCAAAAACTCTCAAAAGGCCCTTTTATTTTTGAGGCCTTAAATTTATTTCCCCTCTTCCTTTTCCAACTCAGAAGTCATAGTCATGGAACACTGATGATTCATTCATGACATGGATTTTTTAAAACTGGTAAATGGGATGAAAATCTACATGTATTGATATATATGTATATATATATATATATTTACATCTACACAGTGGCAAACTTGTATGGATTTTCTATTCTAAGTGAATTTTCATTTGATGTTACGATCGTTCTGGAATTTTACAAATTATCTCAGAAGCTAAGTGTTCACAGAGAAATCAAGGATACCATGAAATTGCTTGAGAAATCTTATGTTATAGCGAAAATAAAAAAGAATGTGAAGAAACATACCTACAGTCGGCATTTTTTCCCTTATCTTTAACTTAACCTAAATTTTCGACAATCATATTGATAATTATTAGTATTCATTATTGTAGCCTTATTAAAATGCAATGCTTAAATTATTTAAAAAATAATCTGCCTTCAGAAAGAACATTGATTCAAGACATTGCTATTACTTGCTTTATGGTTTACAAGCTCGTTTTTATGAGGAAAAAGACACATTTATTTTAAGTCATATTTCTGAGCAGATGAAGTGTGATTTAAAGCAATAAACGGACACATCTTCAGTTGGATGCTTTTACCTAGAAGTGCACTTCTTCTGCATTGAAAAAGGGGTTCGTTGCAGCCTCAAAATCTTTTGCAAAATTTGCGTAATATATGTTGTTTTTACTCTTTCAAAATTTTTTGTTGCATGGATTTAGTATAAAAGGCATAATCATAAGACATATCATATTATTTAGATAATACACTGCGGCACTGCAGATTATGTGCTGAGAAATGTTGGAGGCAAAATAAAATCTGGTTGTGGTTTATAGGTTGAAAAGTTAGCTAAGCATAATATTTATAACTCTGAAGAAAATATAACTATTAAAGGAATAAATCTTTAAATTTAAGATAAAATTTTAAAAAGTTGACATATGTAAAAGATTTCATTCAGTGAGATGTTCATGTTGATTGTTACTGCTTCATCATCATTCTGAGGAAAGCATTTATTCATAATGAATTGATCGTGCATAAAGATGCATTAAATGTACATTAAAATCCATTGGAGGAAAAAAAAATAGTTCCTTAGTTAGGATAGCAAAGTTTTAATAATGTCATTTCCAGAATTCTTCTTATTATTTTTTTAAAGTTAATTTCAGTGTTGAACATTTGACTATATTCACGTATATATATACGATATCATTCTTAGTTCTTCAAAGAAAATTCATTCTAAATGTTATATGTAATGTGGCCCTAGAAAAGTTACACGTAGCATTGAAAAGGCCCTAAAAGGGCCCTAAATTTGACTTAGAGATGAGAGTGGGAACCCTGTCTGAATTCATTCAAGAGGTAGGGAGGGATCAAACGTTAAAACTTTGAAATAGCGTTTACAATTACCCCAACTGACCCTAAATGGCTAAATATGGGGAAATCAAGGTTTAAAGCAAATTATAGAAGTAATTAAAAAAGTAAACTAATCTAAACATTACTGAATAATTTCTTTTTTTCCTTTCTAGTCTTATTTGGTTCCCGAGTACCAACAAATGATGCATTTTTGGAACACCATTTTAAAAAAAGATTTCAAATAGGGACACAACATTAACAAAGCACAATTTAATAACAAAAACTTTTAATTTTCAAGTGTTCTTAGAATGACTGCCAATGCTAGCAGTCTGCTTCATACTCTTTAACAACAACCAAAAAAATGCAATGTTTAAAAATATTTTTGTGAATTGAATTATTAATAAAATAGGTGTACTGATATTTTTTACTGTTTACTGCTGCATTACTGATGAATTTGGTGTTGGATAAACACATATTAATTGCATCTTGAAACAAAAATAATAAGCATGACTTACCTTTTCTTCTTGAACATGGCAAAATATCATGAAATTTGAACAACTACTTCCGAGTTCCTAATTGCAGTGTAGTGACTGTCCTTCCATTTGTTATTTCTAATTTAAAGGAAAATCCATTACGAATAGTTTAAAACCAAAAAAATAAAATATATATATTTCAGTCCATAATTATAGGAATGGACAATTACAGCATCTCTTAAAATTATAAATTTTCAGTGTCAACTTAATAATACTTCTCCTGAATCCGAAAATCCGATTGTTTTTCCTCACAAAAATTTATTTAATAAGTTATTAAACGTTTTAATCGCACAAAAGCGGCCAAAAAGTGATGCAATCGCAAACAAGCTCTGATTGGTGGTGACGTCACTAAGGCCTCTCGGAAACACGCCCACTCCGTCTGCAGAGCGTATTTCAATGATCTTTTACATGCTTTTGTCGTATCTTGTATAATCGTTCTTTGCATATTATTTTTGCAGTATATTTTATTAATATTTTGAAGAAAAATACTATATATGAGAGTGTTATGGATGCAGGATTCCAAAAAGCTCAGACTGATAATTTGCCCAAAATAACCGACGAAGTTATAAGGCAGTTCTTCAGAGCGAATCAAAATTTCTTTTCGCCTGAAATCAAAGGTGTGAAAGCTCACTGACTGTGTTTCACTGAATACTGACAAAGTTTTTTGTGTTGTATATTCTTTAAATGTTTAATAATTTTAAAAAATGAAAATTGTAATGCTCATTAAATACAATAGTAAAACCTTTTTATATCTCTTATATCTATTTCTAATGTTAAACTATTATGTAAATGTAAGAATTTTCTTATTTCTAAAAATGAATGTGAGATGCAAGGCTGTGTCCAGAAGGAGGGGTTCCCTCCCCCCCCCCCCCCCAACCGAAAATGTTCGTAATGGCGCATCATAAATTCGTCTAAGAAACTTTCCTAAGTGTGTCGGCAGTTTGCCTCCCCCCCCCCCCCCGAAAAAAATCGTAATCCCTCAATTTATAACATAGAAAATGTAAAGTATATTTTTCGTTACTTAATTATCCATTTTTTTTCAGAGTATATAAATATTCCATTCTCTTAGTGAAAGAAAACCGTTATTTAAAAAAAAAACTTTCTTTACAAATTTGAAAAAAAAAATCATAAATAAATGAATGAAAATTAAATACATAGAACCTACGATATAAATCAGAAATGGATGAAATAAGATACGATATATTAGATAGACACCGCCGAATAACGCAAGTGCTTTCGAAATAAAAAAGATATGTTCAAACTATATGCTGCAGCTTAAAATTCAGGTCGTGTAATTAAATATAGCTATAAAATTTCTGAAAATCGTTTTCTTTTCCTAAATTTACAAGATAAGAAAAAAATAATAAATAGAAAAAATAGTAACAGACGCATGCAAAAAGAAAGTAAATACTGACAAAGTTTTTCGTGTTGGTATATTCTTTAAATGTTTAATAATTTAAAAAATTTTAAATTTTACTGCTCATTAAATACAATAGTAAAACATTTTTATCTCTCGTATTTCTATTTCCATCATTATATTATTACTTGTATATAAGTAAGAATTTTGTTATTTTTAAAAATGAGTGTTAGATGCAAGGCCGTGTCCAGAGGTGGGATCCCCCACACCAAAATTTTCGTAAAGGCGCATAAATTCGTCTAAGAAACTTTCCCTGAAGTAGTGTGTCGGCAGTTTGCCCCCCCCCCCCCCTTCGAAAAAATACATTTCCTTAATCTATAACATAGGAAATGTAAAGTATGTTTTTTGTTAATTTATTAGCTCATTTTTTTTTTCAGCGTATATAAATATTCCATTCTCCTAGTGAAAGAAGAAAGTTATTCAAAAAAAAAAAAAAACTCTCTTGACAAATTTGAAATGATAATAAAAAAAAAAAAAATCATAAATAAATGAATGAAAATTAAGTATATAAACTTAGGATATAAATATTATATTAGATTTTAAAACTTAGGAGTGTCGTGCATTGAAAGCCTATAAAAATGATTATGAGCAAACTTGTATAATTTTTATATACTTATCGTGAGGCACATTTTAAAATTATATTAACTAAATAAATTTATAGGATAGATATCAATACTTTTTTACAGCAGATTAATGCAGCAAGAGAGTTATGAACCAAATTTCTGATACATTCAAAGTAAGAGGAAATATTTTTTTGCTTCTGTAAAACTTCAATGTACACTAATTTTAATACTATTTTTATTGAGAATAAAATACTGATTTCTGATATTTTATGAGAAATTAAATGTTTTAAAAGCAAAATGTTAAGAGGTTTTATTATTAAAAATTATATTTTTACAATAATTTAAATTTCTAAACCGTAAAGAATATTCAGTTAGATTTACAGAAAGCACGCGCGCAACGAAGAACGATGTGTAAACAACCGAAGTTCGGCATTTACGACGTCACTTCCTGGGGAGTAATGAGACTTCACGTTTCAGCAGAAAACGAAACTAGTCGATTTTTAATTAAATAACTTCTAAAATATCGCTCTGAATCAAGAAAAAAAATGTTTTCTGTTGTTATTAGTATATTCTGAGCGTATTAAGATTTAAAAAAAATTGCTGTAATTGTCCATTGCAGTCATTTTAAGAACTGTCACATTTTTGGGATGCTAGACACAAATGGATTAAAGTGTTATCTAAGAATTTCCTGTTTCTTTAATGTTTAATCTTTATATGATGTGGAAAGTGGACAAGAGGATCATGAAAAGAAAGTAAATGAAAACATAAAAGGGTTACATAATTCGTCATTATATAAACATTAAGGGGGGGAAAGGCCATTTATTGAGCCCAGTATCTTAGTTGCAAGTTAAGGTCAATTAGCCTAAATGAGACGCGATTTCCCCCAAGTTTGTCTCCAGATTTAGGGTATATTGGCATGTAAGAAAATAATGATTGAATGTACTTATTATTTAGGAGCTAAACTAAGTTTATACCGAAAGAAATGGAATTTTATCTATAATTATAGAAAATATGCATCACTCGCATTTTGGGCACTTTTGTCGCATTTAGGACAACAAATTTCTAAATGCGAAGCTCAAAGTAATGAAATGCGACGGTGCTGCTTATGCATACTACTTACTCCCTTTTTTTTAAAATCAATTTGCACTATTATATTTTTAAGTGCACTTAATTTTATAAACCAGGTGGTTCCAAAGTGGGTCCCATGGCACCTTGAGGTACAGTTGCGTACACAAAGGGGGGCTCATATATCTCACTTAATGCTTCGCGTTTACCTAAACAAATCGTATACTTTACTAACTTTACTTTCTAATGTTATTTTTTTCTGTTTACTTTCTGTCTTTATAAGAAGAAAATACGGTGTAAGACCCCGAATTGGGAGTGCTAGAGACCGAAATTTTTCCCAATTCCAGAAATTGTCATTGGTAATATGCTTCTACATGTTTAACACTGAAATAAACTTCTCCTTTGAGAAAATCCTGTGTACTCCACTGCTGGGATGCCACACCGAGAGTTGAAAGGTCCCGTGAGGTACGCATGATATTGAATTTTTTTTGGTTGCTGAGCACGCAAAAATTATAATGGTAACAACTTAAGTACAATAGAGCCTCGATTATCCGAGGTAATGTGGACTGAGGGTACCTCGGATAATCAAAAACTCGGATAACACGGGCTCTGTCCAAATAAAGAGGGAAACATGGGTTGAAATGAATGAAAATGTCGTTGAAGATGTAAAATAAGGCATCTACTGTACATATTATGAAATGGAAAAATGACGTTATATATATATACAAGTATCTAATTTTACACGTACACATCAGTAGAGTACATGTTATAGTTAAAGTTGTTTCTTGAAGAAGTTTATATATATAAGTATATATATAAACTATTGTTTTCTGTTTAACGGAACTCGCTCGCTTCTTTGCTGCCGTCTTACGCAATGGTTGTAGCTGGTGACGCCGCCATCGCCGCCAAAAATTTTTTTTTTTCAAGAGTGAATGCACCTCGGTTAACTCGAAACTCGATTAGTTGGAGCTCGGATAACCGAGGCTCTACTGTTCTTGGAAAGACCACGTGGAATAATATTATACGACGTGTGCCATGACAAAATTCTTTAACATGTAAACGCAACATTAATTGCACCAAAACGATATTTATTAAATTTTACAAAAACATTTAAACTAAATTTTCGCGGTTAAGAAATTTGCAGTTCCTTCTGGAGCTTGAATTATTTTTTCTTTAAACCCACTTTTTTAGTTTTAATCTTATTTTCATTTTCTACTTTAATTTTTTTTTGCAATTTGTTTTTCCATTTTTTCTCTCAGTTTTTGCTCTTTCTCTTCCTTTTCCTCATTCATTTTCTTCAGATAAGCTTCTGTCGTTAGGCATTCAGCAAATTTCGAGCCTAATGTTTCACGCTTTTGGGGAGGATTGGGATTCGTTGTTGAAATCGTTTTTATCAAACAGCTTTCAAATTCACGAGAATGATTTGGATAAGATGTTTGCGAAGAATGTGGTATTTCTTGCACTTCTAGCTGTACTTGAACAGAATCCGAAGCAGATATGCTTGTGCAAATTAATCTTTTAAAATACTCATTCATCTTTTGCAGAAAAGCAAAATCTTCATCAGTTATGCTTTTTTCTAACGATAAATCGGTCTGTACAAACTTATCACATCTTAAAGATTGATTTTCATTTACTGAAATACTTGTGGCGACATTAACAGGTTAGTTTTCATGTGCTACCGTAGATAAACATTCTTTATTGTCCAGATCTTCAGGAACATAGTCAGGAAGAGGCAGCTCACCTTCAATAGCATCGTTAATGTTACGAAAGCTGTTTATACATTTATTTTGCTCAATTTGGAATTTTTTATGGCGTTGCAGTGCGTTTGCATCAAAGGTAGAGCTTAGAATAGCGAACTGATTAAAAGGGTAAATACCCGTTTTTTAAAAGCCAGCTTTGCATAAATTCGGCGAAAGGATACCCCAAACATTTCCAAGTTCTTCTAGAAACCGGGTTTTCCATATGGGTTTCCCATGGCTAGATCTTTGAAATTTTGAAACATTAGTTTCCCATGCCGCTTTAAACGCTCTAAAAAATGAAACATCTATTGGTTGAAGAATATGTGTCGTGTGAGGAGGCAATTTTAATACAATTATGTTTTCTTCTATGGCTTTGTTGATAACATCAGTTGAAACATGGCTAACATGTCCATCCAATATCAAAATGCAATGGCGAATTTTGACTTCACAGACAAAAATATTTTTAAACCACCTGAAAAATGCGTCTTGTGTCATCCATCCATCTCTGTCACATCTACCGAGGTGCCAGGATATTTTTTTAAATCTGGATCCTTCCAAGACTGCTGTACGCATTTTGCAGCAAATAAAACGTGGAGTGGGAGTATATGACCTGACGCTGAGATACAAGCTAAAACAGTTGTAGACTCTTTTCCAGATCCAACTATTTGACGTTTGGCATTTGCACCTATAGGTGCAATTACTTTTGTTCTACTGGGATCAAAACGAACAGATGTTTCATATAAATTGTAAATAGATTCTGGCTTATTCAAGATATTGTTAGCAATCAAATGTTCTTTTAAAAGATTAAAAAATTCATACATGACAAAAGGATCTCTTTGTTGTTTAAACCTCGCGGCTTCCATGTTTTGGGCAACTTTAAACTTTAGATGGATTCTCTGCCGGAAGGAACGGACCCATTTCCATCCTGGACGTCCGTCATGAAATGGCGTGGATAGCTTGTTTTGTTTTACAAAATCTTGAATCGTATCACACAAATGTTTTTTGGTCATGGCAAATCCCCATTTATTCATAATCTGCAAACTCTTGGCAATCGTGTCTTCTATTTCCTAGAGAAAAGAAATAAAAAGCTTTGATTAGCAGTGTTCCACAAGAAATTGAAGAAGTACAGAGTTCATTCTGGCTGATTTTAAAACAATAAAACTTGCAGGTGGAAATTTCTTTAAGGAGAAACATGCTTTCTTTCATTAGATACTTAATTGATATTTCACTATATTAGAAACATCATATTCCAAAACAAAATATGGAGCCATGCAGTCCGCATGTAAGGTGACAAGGGACAATCAGTTTTCTCCAGTAATTTTCAATGAATTTGTTTGAAATTTTCAGCATTGTTATGTATTGCTAATAGTTACACAAATATAAAATTTATGAAATTATTGAAAATTCTAAAAGTTTATTAAAATTTAAAATTTTAATTCTTAACCTTTTATCCACTTCAGTCCTCGCGTCTGAAATTTTATCAAAATGACAAAATACTAGCAAAATATTACATATAAAACTACTGAGAAGAAAATGTTGGGAGCACTTTTTCGATATATTTGGGGGAACATAAATAATATCAAAAGAAACAACACAAACTTAAGCGTTTTCGGAAAAAAATTTCCATGTTGCAATTAAATGTAAGAAATATATATGACACAGCTTACAAAATCACAAAATCTTTCCCAACAAAATGTTAAAAGAGCGCTTATGTACTTGGTGTAAAATTTTCAACAAAATAAAATGAAATTTTATTACACTGGAACAATTTGAAATTAGTAAACATGCGGAAAATGACATAATAAGAAAATCAACATATATTGTTTTACTGCTCCAATTTTCAATATTAAACCAAAATTTTAATTTTGAACACAAATAATCCATAAATTAGGTCCTTTGAAGTATTTGAAATAGTGTTGTATTCAAAAATTTAAATAATTGCATTCAAGTTTTCAACATAAAAATTTCACCTTGTCAACGAGCATTTTTTACAAAAATTATGAATTCCTCCTTTTTGTAAATAAAATTCAATGACATTCATTAAATTCTACATAAAAATGCATAACAAAGACTTTTTTTTGGATTACTATTATGATAATCTGCAGCAAAAAAACCAACAGAACTCTCAAAATTTAAAATTTTCACTGAAATTAACTGCTGGCAAATTCTGTTACCAGCAGTTAATTTCGTTAACGAGCATTTCTGAAGAAATAAAATCTTTTTCATGCAATAATCAATACTTTATTTGAACAAACTGCATAATAAATTGCAAAAAAATAGCTCAAAAATGTTAAAATCTAAATTTTTCTTGAGAAGTTTTGTTAGAAAGCTTTTCAAAAGAACAATACATTTTATAAGCTCAAATCAATGTTTCTCAAAAAATTTTACAAAAAAATACAGAAATAAATTTTTATTTGGATGAATTTCATGATAATTTACAAAAAAATAAACAAAAAGTTCAAATAAATCATGAAAGAACGCAAGCTAAATCGATGATAAATAAACAATAAATTATAGTTTCGTACGGTTGCAGTTATTATAGTGTTTCCAACAGTTTTGTAATTAAGTAATTATTCGAAAAAATAAATTAAAGAATTAAAATACTAAATTAAGTACAATCATAAAAAACGAAACTAAATTTGACAGCTATAAGGATTAAAGAAAAACGTAAGCAAATGGGCGTGGTCAATACAAAAAGTGTCATACTTTCGTCAATTTTTCGATAATTCGAAAAAAATATATTTTTTAAAGATGTTCAGCTAACTGTCTATTTTTAAGAAATACAATAAAAGAAAACCAATTTTTTGACCAATTTGAAAGTCCTTTGTCTCCGCAAATGCCTTAGAAAAAAAGAACAAATTTGTTTTCTGAAGTGCAGCAAAAACAAATGAACAACATGACTAAAAACGAAAGAGTAATATTCTTCTGTTTCCCCCAAATCAGAGATTTAGCAAATTTACTGTTAATCAGACCACAATCATCCTTGAAAATAATTTATTTATTATGGAATTTTTTTAACGTGAAAGCTTTTAGAAATTAGAATTTCGGTTCACCTGTGACAGTGCTGGGGGGCGTCCTTTCCTTTGTCCAATAACTGCAGGTACAGGTCTTTTACTCCAGCCTTTTGCTACGCCATGTATTGTAGAACGTGGTATGTTATACATTTTGGAGGCCTTCCAAACTGTTATTTCCCCAGCTTTGACTTTTTCGACTGCTTCTTTAAGATCATTCAGCGAGTAGGACTTTGCAGAAGGCCCTTTATTCATTTTGAACCTAAAAATTATTGAAACAAAGAAAAAATGGAAAAAAAAAATAAATAAATACAAATAATGGAGTTCTGTTAATAAATTCTTGATCTTAACACTTTTATTTCATTTATTTATTTATTTATTTTTTTGAAAACTAAAATATTACAACCTCCAAAATCTAGACGTTTAAAATACAGAGACTTCAAAGAACCGGACTCATTTGACGCTTTTCATTTTTATTTTTTCATTGCATGAGTTGTCAAACGCTATATTCTTTTATTCTTTAAATTAATGCGAGCTTGAAAAGTTTTCTAAACAACGGTCTTTATTTCTGAACGAAAACTATGCCGAGAATCTATTTCGGTGGTCCTTTGTCCTCCTCGATGTTTCAAAAAATGTTTTGATTGTTGATGTAACAAAAACTATTTTTCAATTTCCAAACGATATGAAAATCTTAATGTAGCACCTGGTTGGCGGATCTCAGTTTTTTGAGGTTATGGGCCGATTGAAGTCTTACGGGAACCTTCACTCACACTTTTTTTAAATATTAGATTAAGAAACTTGAAATTATAGCTTAAAATTTATCTTTATTATCTTCAAAATCAGTGTCAGAACATATTTATTTGTTTGTTAAATTAATTAATTATTTATTAAAGATAGATATACCTTATAGCAAGAAACATAAGAAATAACGAAACATTCCTAACAAAACGCATTTGAGAAATAATAAAATATATAATATAAACTAAAATGAATATACGGTAATGCCATTTATCAAAAGCAAGGTGTGGCATTCTACGAATTTTTAATATTATCTCCTTATTTGCATTCACACTCGAGACAATGATTTGAAAATAAGTGAACTTGATAACGTAAACCGATTACATTAATAATATTTAGTAAATTATTATCATCAATATATTCTTAACATTAACTCAGCTAATCTCAAAATGTGGGGAGCGCCCCCCTTACGTGGGGGCGAGAGCATATCAAAGAGTCAAAAGCTGAAGATTATTAAATAAAATTATTAATTTACTGAACGGAAACAAAGCAGAATACATACTGACAAAATCAATAAAATACACATTTACACTAAATAATAAACTCATAAATGTATCACTGCACAATATATTTGATAATTAATTTATCAATACTAAATTAAGAGCATATTTAATAATTACTAGTGACTTCCTTGGGCTTGTCTTGCAGAGCAATGCTTTTCAAAGGAGAGTTAAATATTGGAAATTGGGGACACTCTTAGTACTTTTTCTCATCTTCTGCAGAAAACCTGGTTTCACAAAGGTATAGGTTGTTGGAAATGGTAAGTATAAGAAATGCCAGTGGCGACCAAAGTTTTTGCGGCTGCCTGAGCTAAATACTTTTCCAGGGCTATCATTATCATCCCTATGAACTATTTTTTGATTACAAGTCACTAATAATAAGCCCGTGCAAATGCATCTTCCAATTTTTAGACATTGAAAAGTTGTGGTTCTGGAGAAACTGTAAACAAACAGTTGAGCGTCTTTTTAAGTGATACTTAACTGTGTATGTGAAATAGTATATTTTGATTTTCACTTCCAAAAAAATAATTGCACACATTAAAAGTTTTGCTTAATACTTTTGAATGCTCCGTATGCGTTTCTAATTTTTTTAATAAACGGTTTCTGGAAGCCGTTAATTTTAAAGTAATTAAATTTTGGGAATTATCAGCTGAAAGTATTTTATAGCTACTACCTAATAGTAGTGAGCTACGCACATGTTTAAATTTACAGGAAATAAAGAAGAACTTCGATCCATCGTTCCCACACACGTCGTTTTCCCGCATGTATCGTCCTGATGTAGTGGTCCCGTCACACCGTTTAGCCTTATGTTGAACCGCATTCTGAGTTTTCCCGAATTTATCGGATTCCGATCAATGCGGATATATCACAACACCCTACCGTACATAATTTCTGTGTGACTTGAGCTGCGTGTCAAGCTTTTTCGTTTATAAATATACCAAGACTTACGATTGGTGTGTCAGTATTTCCTTCACATGTCAGGTTTAAGGAAGTTATTTGAGTCAAAAATGCTTCTTGGTCAAATTGTCTACATATTTCTTTCAGTTGGTATTTAACATGATTTTCAGCTGTTTCCAATTAATAAAAGAAAAGTTTCTTTTAATGTCGATCGGTTTTCTTTCCAGGTTTTTCACCAAACTATTTTTTTTTTTGCTGAATGTAATTTAAAAGACAAGTTCTTGAATTAATTACATACATTAATCCTCATTTATTAAACTTGTAATGAGATCCATCGTCCGTCGATGATGCTAGTTGATTAAAGACGCGTAAAGTCGTCGAAGATTTATTGAAAGACGCGTATTGAATAAAAGTAAATCTTCTGCTAAGTTCTTAAAACGATCAACTACGTGAAGAGCTAGACGATTTAGTTAGATGTTTTATGTGAATGACAGCTTTGTTAGACGAGAAATCTCCTCATATTAATAGTAAGAAGGTAAATATATGTTGCATAAAATCTCATTCCTACATTCTCTGTTTTCAAACCCTAGCTTTAGGTAAGGATTACAATTGCAAAATTTTTATGTTAAAATCTCTAATTAAATTTAACCCTGAGGTTAATCCACAAAGACACCGTATGAAGGAGTAAAATCACTAAATAAATGATTAGTATCAATTGTTGACTCACCCGGAAATTAAAATGTTTTTCGGTAAGTGGGAAATGTCATTTGTGTCTGTTTTCTACGGAAATCACATATATCATCCTGACATTTAATTTGGCCTTGATTTTCCGTTCCAGCATCCTATCCTTATCGACGACGTATGTTTCGATAATGACTGTACTGTTAAGTATCCAATGTGCAAATCTTGTTTTTATCTGATAATTGTTTTTAAAATTTTGATTTTTAAAGATATATGCCTAGTTAAATGTAGCTAGTTGAAATGCGACCTAAAATGTTTGAAAGTCAAGAATACAGGGCTCGAAAAATCTTAGAAATTGTACATGCCCGAACAAAATTTTACATGCCCGGAAATTGTTTTATTGCATATTAATAGAACATTTGAATTTTTCGTATAGCATTAATCAGATGAAAAATTAAACTAACAGCTTTACATCTGAATCAAGAATTATTTTAACGTTAATCTAAATCATTAAAAAATTACACTACAAATAAATGTTACATATTAAATCGTTACAAGTCAAAATTTGCAAAATTTAAATTGTATTACCAATTTTATTGTTGACGTGCAGGTCCTTCAACATGTCAGTTTTGAGCTCCGGTAAGGATACGGTGATTTTTCAATAAAATGCGAAGTTTTAGAAAGAAATATTTGATTAAAACATTACATGCCTTGCTGGGCATGTAAGGGTAGACAATTCATGCCCGATCGGAATTTTTACATGCCCCGAGCATGTCGGGCAATATAATTTTCGAAGAATCTAATTATGCCCTACAAAGGTTAGCAAATATTGAATTGTGATAAGGATTTAGATAGAAGCGTATAATTTTACCTTCTCCAGCCTAAACTGCAAAAGCTAAATGTAAACAACGCATAACTTGTTATAGTTAATACTGCCCTTGCGTTCTTACGACAAGTCATCTCGTCCACGAAAGTGCAAATTTGTGTGATTAATGTCCCACTATAACTTCACCTAAATCTAATGTTCGCATTCATTTGATGTTTTAACTAACAGGGACTGCCCATTGTTTATAGGAACTGGTTCAATTTAATAATAGATAAATTTACCGTGCTTCGTTTTGAAATTAAATCTGGCGTACCTATGGGTCATCAAATAGAATATCTCACGAAGCATCTCGTTTACAGTAATTTCCAAGTCTTTGTTGCTGGTGAACTTGATAAAATGCGTACGACTTCAGAGTAAAGATGACTAGAGTAAGCTTAGAGTTACCTTGAGTTTGTCGGCGTGAAATTGTTTCCGACACCGATCACGTGAGCGTTTGGAGAGGAGAAACGTGCAACTTCAATCCAGTAATTTTTCAACTCTGCGATTGAAAACTTGAGAAAAATAAATTTATGTTTTGTTGCAGCACATTTGGATGACAGACAAGGTTTTTAAAAGGATTACTTTTTATTGATAAGTTCCCCATTTCAGTAAGAAAATAAATAGTTTTAAAATATTTGTGCTGGTAATACATATTAAAACGGAAATAGCGTGTCTCTCAAATTCAATTAAACAGGTAATTGTATTTCATTGTGATGGAGAGAAAGACGCCAAGTACAAAACCCGACGTCATTTCTTGACTGCTTTTATCCAGACAGCCAAATTCTACCTAGCGAACAACACAGGCAACAGACAGCTCTATATTTGCTCAGAGCGTACGGCCGGCGGAGAAGTAATTATTATATTTCGTTTACTTTGGTTAGTTATTTTAGTTTGATTGGCTGTGCGATGTATTGTAACTCACTCATGCTTGAGTTCGTGTTATGTTGTCTAAAAAAAATATTTAACTTTACACTCTCAGAAATAGAGTTCTCACTTATGACGATTCTTCAATCGTCAAGAAAATTTCGTCATTTACAACGATTCTTTCCTCGCGCGTACACGTGACTTAAAAAAGTTACTACACAAATTTCGCCAATTTGACGAAAGGTTTACTCGGAGCATTTTTCACGAAGCCATTTCGTCAAATACGACGAACATTTCGTGAGATTTGAGCATGCGTTTCTGAGAGTATACTTGGTATTAATGGTTGTGGACATTTATGGTTATAAAAAGTACCAGTATAAATGACCTCGTTTGTCAAGTTTTAAGTTACATTTAATTCACTTGATAACATGTATATTACAAGCAAATTAAATATTCATTTTTATTTGTATTAGTTATTATAGTTTAAGTTGATTACTTGCATTCCACGGACAGCCCTGCACGTGTTATCTTGCTCGAAAGCGACACCTTTTATATGTTATTTTTGGCTTAAACAAAAGATTTGGGCGTTCAGACTTATAAGCTCACATTCATTATCCTGTCTATGGTCATTTCAAGTCAGTCGACACTCCATTGACACGATTATTAGTTGAAGTATGAGCAGTAAATAGAGACTTTAATGTTATTCTCTTTAAAAAATTTTTCTTTATAGTTTTAGTCAACGAGCTTTAACAACAGTATTGACGGACACTTATTTTAAATTAATACCAACTGAATGCTGTGAAACACAGAAGAAGTTGCGTTGAGCCATTCAGATGCGAAAAACTGTTTTTTTAGCAAGATTTTAAATTGTCCGAGGTTCCCCGTGGAGTCTGCCACAGTGAAGTTTACTTGACGACGCCAAACACCCAGTTGATAGTTTGGTTTCGTTTAGCGAAATTATACCTAATAATTATTTAACGCAATTATTTAAGAATTTGCTTTTTTCATTGAATTTGGCACCGAAATCTAGCATTACATTTAAATGGCTCGGAGCAAAAGGGTTAAACTCGTATCGATTCCATTTTTGAATTGCCCCCTTAACAATCAAATTCCCCGCCTGTGGGGCGTGAGCCCCACGTTGGGAAATACTGCTCTAAGGCGAAATCTGATGTTTGTATAAATCCTGATTTTAGGACGATTTGGGTTTAACAAACTTTATCGGAGTGAACTTTTGACGTAAAATATGTACAACAAAAAGTTCGTTCAGAACGGGCCTGTTTTCCCTTATATGAACACTGCATTTGTAAACAATAGCTGTAAATCTCTTTGTCCAGTTTTCTTCAGCTCTAAAATATTCCAAATATATCATTTTAACAGTTAAAACAATTTTCTAAAAGCAAAATACATGTGTCTTATATAAAAAAGAGAGCTGATAGTTAATATAGAAACAATATCAAATTCATTCTTTCAAACTGTTAGGCATTATGATTCAGTGAAGCTCTATTAATGTGTGTGTGTGTATGTTTCATTTATTTATTTATATATTTTTTGAAAATAAAAGCATTTTAAATTCACTCATTTTTATTTCCATTTAATTGGCCAGCCAGTGTACAAACGTAACATAAACAAATTATAGAGCCGAGTTACAACAAAATTTCCCTCAATTTAAAATGACGCATCTCAAAAGGCAAAAACAAGAAAATAAAATAAAAACAATTTTTATACAATACATTACGAATACACATTCACCTACTTTTTGAAATAGATTATACTTAAGTTACCTTATTTTTAAATATATTTTTTTTAATTTTGCCATAGAACTAATAATAACCTTAATATGCTAATTTAAAATAAAAATAATAATAATAAACATTTTAATAATCATTTGTACCAAAAAATAAAATTGTCTGCAATTAATTTCTTATGTGTGAAAAATAAAATACCCTGAATCTGTGTAATAGGCAAAGACAAAGCAGTTAAGTACCATTTTATTCTCTGTTTATCAACCGTATTTGATACTCTTTTTTTTTTTTTTAGTAGCTATTGATGAGTTTTAATGTTATCAACCAAATTTGTTTTGAAATGGTTAATTTTTCCCATTACTTTCGACGTATATTCGAAGCCTTTTTTTAGGAGTATCTATTTGTCATACTTTCATACTACCTCCTTTCATCTATAATCTACAGTATTTGTACAATACTAGATATATTTTTCACTATTTATAATTCAAAAACAAAATGTCAAACACAAAACAAAAGAGAAAATATAATTTATAAAACGAATGTCGATGTAAAATAATAGGTATTAATCTTAAGGTGTTAGTTAATACATTTCCAAAATATATAGATAAGAAACGTCCAGTACAATGCCAAACAAAATAAAATATAATTTGAAGCTAACAATGCCAAATAAAATAATGATATTGTTGTTTCTAAAGCCACTTGGGTAACCAAGCTCCTGTTCGCAGAGCGACCAGGAGCTAAGGCAGAAAGGAGTGTCTTCCGTTTTTATGGACGAGCATCACAACGGTGGAAGTACGACTTGGCTCATTATGTATTTGGATGACACCAGATGGCACCATCACAAATCTGCCACATTCCTTTTTTGACCTAAGAGTGAAGGGAAGGGAAAATTTAAACCCTCTGGTGCCCTCGAAACTGCCTCAGGATTTCAGAGTCCACGGATTTTACACGCACGTATCCCCACGTGGCTCCTGCGGGTCGGGTACCGAACACCCAACGCTCCGACATCCTAACACCACTAGGCTACCACGGCCCTAAAAAAAGTTTTAACGATATAATCTGGACTGCACTACTGCCTTGGTCGTGGTAATAGGTCCGCACATTTTATCATAAATTGAAGGAAAGCGGGGGAAAACGATCATAGTCACAAACATAGCCCCCTTAACTAGATGCCTAGTGATTTGCGGGGAAAGTAGGCCGCGGATTTTAGTTACCTTTTCTCCCACCAAGAACGCTACTTATCTGCTATAACAAACCGCGCTCTTTCCATTAGTTTGAAGGGTAGAAAATTGGTTTTCCATTGCTATTTCTTTTTTTTTCCCCTAATAATTTGATTCTTTGGGTTAAAAACGGTCCTTTTCAGGACCAATGTAACTTAAAGAAAGATGGTTTACTGTGTTGTTCCATTTTGCACATCAAATTCAGTAAAAGAAAAAGTAGTTTCAATCGGACATAGTTTGCGTGAAAAATGGATCTCCGCTATATCAAGACAAGGGAAGTATTATTATTATTATTATTATTATTTTTATGTGTGTGTCTTTCATAACGTCTATTTGACAAAAACTTAAAAAAAAAAAATTAATTAATTAATAACAATATAGTGCAAAACTATTTTTATATAAATATACATTATTTATTATGTTGTCCAATCTTTACTGTAGCTTGTCCTTGGAATACGGTTGAGTATATATTATGATGCATTTTATATAATGCAAATTTTAATTAAATTGAACTTATTGATTTTTTATTAAAAAAAATTAACTAGTTATACGAAGACATGTATGAATCAATAAGAAATAATGAAAGTTAGTAAGGAAAGAAATACAAATTATTATGCATGCATAGAATCGAATTCTAATCATATTTCAAGAACATATTTAATTCTATGAATGAATTAATGAGAATAATTTGGAAGTAATATTTCTCATATTCTTCATGCCTAAAATATCACTTCAGTACAATACATAATAAATTGTAATTATTCACATATTTAACCATTTTTATTTTATTTATGTATAATTTTTATTTATTGAAACCAAAAGGACTGGTTTTTTCTTTCGGGGGGGGGGGGGGGAATAGAGCAGATTCTATGATAAGATTAAATTTGATTCCATTGTAAGAATAAAAACTTGACCTTTATGAAAATTTTTTATAACTTGCTTAAATGAAGAATTTGGTTCAAAGTTTCTCAATTTAACGTCCTCATCGTTTTGCTCGTTTTTTGAAGCAATGATTTCTTGTAAAATATTTGATTGCGAGAAAATATATCTGATACTCTAAGTACACTTAAAAGCATTTCAAAACTTTAAACATCTTTTCAGAGCCTTTGAAAAAGTCTCGACTTTTAAAATTCAGAGAAAAAATTTTAATTTTCAAGATCACTATAAGTAAATAATAATAATAATAAGACAAGCTTTGTTGTTAATCGATCATGGAAGTGATACATTACATCTTCTCAAAAATGTTCAAAATGCTTCAAATAAATCTTTAATTATTTTAACCATAGCATCGTCCTGAAACAAATATTAAAATTAAAAGTTTTAGTCAAGAGCTGGATTTTTATTTGTTTCCTCACATCGGTAAAAATGCCAGTTGAAATTATGTGTATTATCTTCTTTGCGTATGAATTGCATAAATAATTATTCTCTTTTTTTCGCTGCTTTATTTCTTTATTTATTTTTTCTAAACATTTTTTAATGTTTGCAATAGAGCCTTCGATTGTAACAAAATTAATATTTCGTAAGTTTGATTTTGATTTAAAATATGAAAGTATTTGAAGTAGTATTTCGTAATCGAAATTTGACGTATTGTCTGTGGTACAGGTTGGTTGAGTACGCGAGTGTTCTCGACTTTTGCAACTGGTCGTGCATAAAAAAATGCTAAATATATATATTTTTTAATAGAAATGCTTAAAATTTCTTTCTTTAACCACTTCTTTATATATATATTCCGTTAAACTCGAAAATAATAATAATAACAAAGTTAAAAATAAGTGATGACATGCAATTATTATTTTAAGTGCATTTATAGATTACAGAAACAATGTTCTATTTTTTTTTTTGGTAGTTGAATGAAAGTGATACAGATTTTTATTACATAGCTATTAAAGGATGTTGCTGCACAGTACGTTTGCAAATTTAAAAAAAAAAAAACAAAAAAAAAACAAAAAAAACAATTGTTTCTTAAGCAAAGTTTCATTTTAGAGACTAAAATATTTAAATCATTACTTTCAAGAAAATTCTGTTAATTTGTGTAACAAAATTTTTCTTTTAAAATACCTACAATTAGGAGAAGACTACTTTAATAAAATAAAAGTTTTAAATTAATGCTTCTAGACTAACGAGATAACAAAAATTAATAATATCACTTAATTTCCCACTATTTTACTGCACCATAAAGTAAGAGCGAAAAAAATGCAATTATTGAGTCATATGATTAAATATGGAAAAAAAAAAAAAAGCAAATGATTTTTTTAAAAGAACAATCTTTATGGCTTTTTATCGCAATTTGCCAAGCGTTTACAAGTAAAACACCGTTTTCCAATAGTAAATAGGTAGTGTCTTCTAGCGGTGATTTCGTTGTCAGCGGGAGAAAATCGTTGCCGGTAGGGTAATGGGTTTCGCTCCATTTCGGAAGGCATCTAGTTAATGGTCACAAATCTCTAAATTCCAAGAATTATGTTTCCCAGAACTCCTCGATTTTGATCATTTTTTTTGGTCAGATGCGTCATCAATGGGTGGGGCGTCTGCATATTCTTGTCTAATTGATATCTGATGTGCATTCTGCCTATAATAAGCTTCCTGCATGCATAGAAAACTCAATTTGACAAAAAAATGAACTTTGATCGTTTTTCCCTGTGGCCCTTCAATTTAGTTTTATATTAAATGTCTTTCTCAAGCTTTCTCTGAAAAGTAGTCTCCTATTTCAACTTTTTGTGCTTGGCCTCATTAACTAAAGTGAAAAAGCATCTTGTTTTCTGTGCGATAATAATAATATAAAAAGCAGATACATATCTGAAAAGCTCGTCTAAAACTTTTTACTTTCTCTTTGAGTGACTTTACTGTTTTGCCAATTATAGAGCAAATGAAATTTAGCCTGGAATTGCGGTCATGTTTATCGGAACAAGCATTAAAAAATAGAAGTTCAGCCCCAACGGGTCAATGTTTCACAAAGGATAAAAGGAGTATTTATAATCGACCATGGCATTGACGTCATAAGTTGAGTCCGTTTCCTTTAAATTTGTTCCTACTAAACTCGTGTCGAGTCAAAGACAAAAGTAATATGTGTGTCTTATGAGGTTTGGTGTCGTTGATGCAGTAAATGGATTAAATTAATAGGGCTTTACAGTACTAATTTGAGAGACATACGTTTTTTAAGTGCTTAAGAAGTGTTTCAAAGGCATTAAATAACTGCTCAGCGTGATAAGAAATTTTGAAGTGAATAAGTGAATATTATTTAGGAAAAAAAGAGGTAAGGGAAAAAACTCTATTTCTTTTTTTGAAGGAGGAAGGACTTTTTAAATTCTGGTAGAAAAAAACATTTTCTTGATGAATGTTGCGCATTATGTTCCTGATTTAAGGGTGGGGAGAGAAAAAAATCTTTATGAATTCTGAGAAAGGATCGGAGTTCTTTTTCAAAGTAGTTCTTGATATTTAGATGTTAGACAGGCATGTAGATAACTTGATACTCGATCGAATCTTGCGAAGGTTTTTGCTAGTCCAAAAAAGGAAGGGGGGAGGGGGAACAACATGCTATATTTTTTAAGATGATCTGCAGTAAATTGCTCCTGCATGGGATAGTTTTGAATTTTTACTGGTAACAACTTGTTAATCATGAGTTTTATATTTGAACTAAATGCGCTATTTTTAGGAAGAGCCTTACTATTTCCCAATAATAGAGTTTTGTAGGTATGTCCTTTAAAAATAAAATATTCGCTTTCCCTTATTAGGGATCCATTGTCATACCTTGGGGCACTTAACACATTGAGTATTTTCAAGTATAGAAAAATAGATAATAACTTGAGGACATTCATTATCATCTTTTGAAAGCTTATTTTACAATAAAATAAATAAATGTTTATACGCAATCATTTAGTTGCGAAAATGAACTTTTCTCATCTATATTTTTGATTCTTATTTCGAAGATCTTCTATAATTGTCAGACAGATGAGTCTAGATCTTATATTAGGTTAAGACTTGGTTTCTGCTCCGTTAGAAACAAGCACTACAGTTTCTCTAAGTATCACATAAGCTTTGAACAAATATCATCGTATGTAGAAAAATATGGGCTTTCGAATATTGTAAAAATTTTAAAAGTGGAAGAAATTTCTCATCACCATATTTATTATATATATAATATATTTATCTATAAAATGTCCCGCATTGGACCAGTCGGTAGAAGCTCGGTTCCCGCAGAACACCGAAAGTGAAACAACATTGACTGAGGTCAGTGATTGGGAGGGTGACAACCTCTCGCGGCTGGTTGTTGAGGTCCGTGTACGCTAAAGGGAGCTTTAATTACATGCAAAACAGAATTCAGATTAAAACAAAAATCTACAAATTTTTGAATGTATTTATAAATACCTGATGTGTATTGAATAATAAGTGTTCCCGTGCCCCCTTGCAGTTTAGCACGAATGAATGCATCTCTTGCAGTCTCATCACGAACTTTCATTGCGGTTTTAGATATTAAAAACACATCATTTAACAAATTGCGTGAAATATGGAAAATTCTCGAAAGTTAGTTCGAAGTGGCTCGGCTGTTTCGAAATTGAGTTGAGACAGCCTGAAAAAGCGCAAACCACCTGAGCAGCACATTCTGGAATTGGACAGTTTCTCATAGGGACCCTATTTATATTTTGGATCCATTGGATTGCTGCTGAAAGATTGAAAAAAATTCAGAGATCAAATTTGATCGTATTGACTGAAGTCTTCAGCGTCTGAATCTGAAGGATACTAAAAAGCTAAGTACCGTCCAACAATAATTGCATCATATGTGTCTTATCATAAAAGATGGTCATTACACTTCTTGTGATAGAAAAAAGCCCTGGTAAACTCAGTCGTGCACGATGGCTGACCACTGCAAGCCGCTTGTTGCGGTTATACGTTGGCACTCCAAGTCCGTCATATAATCTTATAATAATCGTAAAGTATGAAATGTCCCACAGTGGACCAGTCGGTAGAAGCTCGGTTCCCGCAGAACACCGAAAGTGAAGCAACATCGACTAAGGTCCGTGCTTGGGAGGGTGACAACCTCCCACCGCTGGTTGCTGTAGGTCCGTGTACGCTAAAGGGAGCTGGTGCACTTTAAATAGGTCGTGGTTATAACGTCCTCCAAGTGAAACGATACCTCTGGGGGTGCAAATCCCAGGTGACGGTCTCTCATCTGGGAGCTGGTTCAAAAATTAAGAGACCTTTCAAAGGGGCGGAAATCGGACTCCTAATTACAAGGGCCCCGTTAGACTCAAGAGCAGCGTACCTATTCTTCCTCGCCACGCGCGAGGACACTATTACAACATCTATAAAATGTCGCTATCTGTATTTTTTACTCATTAATGAGTATGTAATAACACGATTTGCATAATTTGTGCAGTATTTCAACGGATCCCAGAAACTTTCTACCGCTCCAAGCGTAGTATCGGTTGAAACAGTTTTCCTGGTTGTTTTAAATTGCACCCAGATACTTTTGTAGGGTAGATGTTGTAACTATAACCCCAACATTTGTAGCTAGATACTCAAGGTTTATTTTAGTTATCATATTAAGTATGATGATGTCAATAGATTGTCACAACGAGCGAAAATGTTTCAACCGACTCGGAACCGACTCCCTTCTACCGTGAAGGAAGCAGGAAGAAGTATTTAAAATTTTAAATTTTTTAAAGAATCTGGTCAAAATAAGCAAAAATGTGTGTACATCTGCTTGTTTACTGTTGAAGAGAGCCTTTTCAAAGACTGTTTCAAACTATGTTTTTACAATTCCGAATTTTTTATTATCAAAAATGATTATCTTGGGCTTTCTTTTGCGCAGCACCTCAAATCTACCGCAATCAAATCTGGTTAATTTGCGCGAAAGTTGGAGATGAATTTTTTTTGCTGCTATCAACTGAGCCGCATATAATCATAATGTTTTATGATAGAAATCCTACGACACCCACTTAACGGTTGTATCTATTGTAAGTTGGATATTGTGGTCAATCTAATAGATTGAAAAGCATGCACTTACTAGTGTGTGTGGACAAACAAGAACATAAATTGTTCAAGGGTAGTTTTTAAAGAGACTGCGAAGATATTTGAGATTTTGTAATAGAGCAATGTTATTTGTGCTAGTAAGAAAACCTGGATAACTTCCTTCTTTACGCAAATCCTTTTGTTTTTATAATGTTTATTTTAACTGTCGTAGATTATTCAAAATTTCATAATTTTTTTTTTATTCATTGCGGTTGCAAAACGCGCTGTTACATTAATTTTGCCTTAAATCTTATGATTTCTAAGCAGGTAATTAAATGCACATATTAGCTCCTCTTGGCATATAAGAATGCTTATTTCTTTATCAGCGAATAAAAAATGTATTTAGCAACTTAGAACATTTTCAGAAAGTTGTAGCATCGTTTTTTAAGCAACTGGTAAACAAATGGGTATGTAGTTATGGATAAATCCAACGCTGTTTGACTTCAACTTTCAGTGGAAGTTGCATACGTCTGCTTAAGAAACACAAGGAACGTCTTCTTCAGCGAAAAACAAGCAGTTTTGCGAGAAAAATATCAGCACTGTGATATAAAATCAATATGAATTACCTGCAAAAGTCGGGCCAAGGTAGCCCGAACGGTCAGACACCGGACTCGTGGTCGTAGGGTTTCTGGCTCGAGACCGGCCCGCCGATGAACCTTCGTGTACGCTAATGGTGATTGGTGCAAGCCAAATTCACACAAAGTCGCACTTCCATTCTTTTGGTGCTCGCCGAATGAAAGGCCCTCCCTTGCTGCCTTAAATCAGATTGGTCTTATTAAACGGGCTCGGTAGTTCCTAGTGACATAAGACAACAATAACCTACAAAAGTAATAGAAAAGGAGGTAAATAAAAACTTAAAAACTAAGAAAAAGAGGTTTTGCTCTTTTTATGCCATATTTATATTCTTTCACTGAAGAAGTTCTTGTTATTCTGAAACACCTGTATGCAATTTTCATTTCTGATGAAATTGGGGTTAACCGAGTCTGAGAAACTGATTCATAAGCACTCACTTAAAACTTACTTTTCTCCCCCAGACCTACCTGTTAGCCGAGGCCTTAGAATTGCTTTTGGTGCATTTTCCCGTCAAATAACAACTATCATTATTTGAATCGTTTATTTCAGAAACCAGTTAAACGCAAAATTTTCCAATTTTGAGAAAACATTCCTACACTAAAAAAATCTGGTTCAACCTTTCACCAAAAAAAAAAAAAATAATAATAATAATAAGGTTAAATTTCACCATTTTTTTTTTTTTGTGAAATTTTGAAGTAGAATTTTTTAGTTTAGTGTATCATATTAAATTGCTCAGCTGGAATTACAATGTTTTTTTGCTGAAAGAAATATATTAAAAATTGTATTACTTTTAGTAAAAAAATTTGTCACATGATGGTAAATCTGTTTTTCCGGAATTTTGAAACTAGGCAATTGACTGGTTTATGAAATAAACAATTCATTTATTACATTTTTATTTAATATGCCAAACATAGTATATAAACATTCCTGAGTAATGTAATGCATGTGGATGGCGTTCTGGTGAAAATCACAAAGTCCGAAAAAACATTTAGTCCAGTCCATACATTTTACCTTGCAAAAGGAGGGGTAGAATATTTTATTTTTTTAACTAATACATATTGGTGTCAACATGAAAAAACTGATTTATCCAACATGAAAGATCCCGGAAAAATTTTTGGTGGCCGAAAACCCACAAAATTTGGTACTTTTTGATGTATTTTCGATATATCTCAGAAATGATTGAATTTAGAGAAAGTTTTTCTCAATAAAATTTATAGAGGATAAAATTTCCTACAACTTTCATCCTCACAACTTTTTCGTAGCATGAATAACAAATGCGCTACAGCTTCTTAAAGTTCGGCATTTTTTTTCTAACTTATAAAATCGTTTTCAATATCCAAACCGGCAAGCGTCCGGAGTTTCGTTTGCGGAATTTCATTTCGTTGCGCGTGGTCAGCTCGATTGCCGATTTCCCATCGGTTGAAAGCGCCTTTTCTCCGATTAAGCAACAAAAAAAGTCACTTTTTTTGTCTGTAAGTTAAGAAGACATTGCAATTTTGCGTATAAAGAAGCGTGTCAGCGTTGATACTTCCGAGAATCTGCCATTTTTGGTATTGTTCCAAAATTCAGCCTTAACAGCGCTGTCCAGCCTGCCGAATTCGGGGTTCGGTACTGTGCATGATACTGCAGTGGCGCTAAAAGGGGTAACAAATAGCCCATGCCCCCCATCACAGAGTGATAATTCGGAATTTTTACAAAAATATTTTGTTTACTCAATAAAAGAACAATATGCATCTTGAGAAAATCAAGTTATTAAAGCATAAAATAATGATGGGGGAGGGGGGGGGGGGGGTTTTCTTCATCCTTAAAAAACTTTAGATTTAATATTCTCACCAGTTGCAGATTATATGGTTTAGATTCTAGTTCTAAAGATTTAAGTTTACGTTCAAGCCATTCATAGTCGGAAATTTGTAGCTCCATTTCAGCAACCTTTTGCTTGAATTTTGTTAGCTTTTTTAAACCTTTCTTCTTATCTAATATCTCCTTTAACTTTTCAGCCATGGTAAAAAGTACAAACACAAATACTTTCACTTACCTTCTAAAAGGTATACGTATAACACTAAGCACAAATATCACTTCGCAAATTTCACTGATTTTTTAAGAAGCGTATACAACACTCCGGCTCGGCGGACCATTATGTTTGTTAGCTAATTGCTAACGTATCGACAGCTCAGTACATTAACTACACAATATTTTCAAATAAATTCCTTTATTTTAACGAAACTTAATTTGCGACACTTAGGCGCACACAAATACATTCAATCTGTCTAAAGACTGAACAACTGAACTGAACACAATTAACACACATTCCTTACTAGGAAAGTCTTATAACAGTCAGCCACCTGGTGGCGTTCACAATATGCAAATTTACTGAACAGGAAATATGTTAGCAAGAGAGAGTTTTTTTTAAACATATACATATACACGCATTTGGCATTGAAATGGGTAGGGGTTTTCCCATCTTATTTAAGGCACTATTTACAGCTTTATGTTTGACACATGTGGTATCAAAGCATAGTTTATTATTGTTCATGTCCTTGAACTTTGTTTCTGATATCACTAATTCACTTATCGAGGCGAGAAAGAAATATTTTCTTCCAACATGAAATAGAATAGTTAATCTTACACTACGAAAAATAACAATACGGGACTCTTTTGAGACCCCGTAATTGGAATGTGTTAATCTTACACTGCCCTGTGTTGTTTTTAAACAATATCTCTAATTTTCGTTCATTAAGCTCTTGTTTTGTATTATTTTTAACAAGTGGTGCATTCTTTCATTTTATTTTGTATGTAAGGTCATAGTAAATATAGTTTCCCCTAGATCTTGAAAACTAGGCTCAAGGTTCATCTTTTTTCACAAAATCGTAACACATGTTGCTTTTGTAAGAAAACAACCAATTCTTAATTTTTTAAAAAATTTTAAGCAACAATTTTTTTTTAAAGTCTTTAATTGCTTACATATTATTAAAATAAAATAACTATAACTTGTCCGAAAAATATCGTGAAAAATATATTTTAGGTCGCCTTTTTTACTTGTTTTAAAACAACACCGCGCATTCGGGGATACTTTTTATGCTCCTGCATTATTTGCAGTGTAAACAAGAGCAGGTGTCACTGTTTGTTCTATTTCACTTTATTTAGTATCTTTTGGAAGATTATTGTAATAAATATATAACAAATTAGTGTAAAGTGTTCGATTAAATTATTTTTTTGGAATTTTTTTTAAAATCAATTGACGCTTAACCAAAGAAGAAACAAACATTATTGCATCAGACCCCCTACAGATGTTAGGTTTCTTGCTTAAAATCTTTTAGTGAGAAATTATTAAACTTTATTGGTGATTAAAGTAAAAATTTGCACATGTAACTAATATTTAATAGTTACATGTGCAAATTTTTACTTTAATAATTTTTTTTTAATTTATAAATAATAATAAAATAAATTATTTTAATAAATTTTACTATTTTATTGCTATTTTATGATTATAATGCATACCTATTTATTATTAATTTTGTTTCATTTATGTTGGAATGCAATACTTATTTCACTCTTTTTATTCATTGCATTATGCGCATGTCTGCAATTCATATTTTCCTCCCAGAAGCCTTTGCGCTGTTGTCAAGCGCCGATCACTTTAGAGATGTAACGATGGCTGCGATGTAGTATAGTTCTGTTATTGTAGCTTTGTCCGTTATGGTAGTTTCATTAATAAACGTGTTTGTATAAAGGACTATCTTTTACTCTGCCAACAAAGGTTATGACCCACAAATGCTTTTAAACTGCGCTGAAATAAAGGCAGTTGTGATTTATTAACGATCTGTCTCAAGAACCGTTAAGCTCATAACGAAAGCGAAAAGCTGAACTGTTACTTCCGCATTTTCCTTTAACACGTTTTGCGGCGAAGTGGAAAACACTGCAATTTACGATGACGCACCTCGCATCCATAGATAAACTCGGGAAAGATAATTACGATACCTGGAAACTTCAAATAGAAGCCATCTTAATTAAAAATAATCACTGGGATTATGTCACTGGAAAAGAAATCAAGCCAGCTGAAGCTACTACGGCTGAAGAAATAGAGAAGCTGAACAAATGGAATAAAGCTGATCAAAAAGCCAGAGCTGATATTATACTATCCATAAATCCCAACGAACTGTGTCATGTGAAACATTGTGCTACTTCATGTGAAGTTTGGACAAAATGAAAAGATGTATATGAATCGAAAGGACCAGCGAAAAAAGCAACGTTGCTAAAACAACTGCTGTTTAGAAAAATGGGGGGGGGGGGGGGGGGGTGAGACTGAAAATATGTCTGAACACTTGAACAATTTCTACGACATAGTGGATAAACTCCGCGAAATGGATATCGAAATCGCTGATGATCTTATATCGATACTTTTATATAGCATTCCTGATACTTTTGAAAATGTCCGATGTGCAATTGAATCACGTGCAATTGAGCTGCCAAAACCGATGCATTGAAAATAAAACTGCTGGAAGAATTGGAAGCAAGAAAAGGTAAAAGTAATTTTGATACTCAAAAAGCATACTTTACTTCTAATAAAAGAACTAATGCAAAAGTAAACGCTGAAAAGTGGAAGCCAAACCAAAATAAATATGCCACTAATATGAATCATAATACTACATTTCGCAATTTTAAGTGTAATTATTGTTCAAAAATTGGACATAAAGCTTCCGAATGCCGAAAGAAATTAGCCGATAGAAAATCTAAAGAAGGTACTATGATGGCGAAAATTTCTGATGAACATGTCGCTCACAACCCTACAGTTTTCTGCCTGGACTCTGGAGCAACTTCTCACATGTGCCGCGATGAAAATTTATTTTGTGACTTCAGAAAATGTGCAAACACCTTTATAAAACTTGCAGTAGACAAAACTGCAGAAGTAGTAGGAATCGAAACAGTTCGCCTTGTATTGCCACATGTGAAAGGACTAAAAACTATTCGCCTAGAAAATGTTTTGTGTGTTCCTGAACTAAAATGCAATCTACTCTCTACATCGAAAGCAACATCAAACAACCGCTCTGTTATTTTCACTGAGCGAAGTGCAAAAATTATTAACGCGAATGGAACTTTGCTCCTAACAGCAGAACGTAAAGGTGATTTATATTTCGTCCAGCCAAGGATAGAAACTGCCTCCATGGTGAGTGTTTTTGAAAACTGGCATCTTAAACTTGGTCACTTAAATGAAACAGATCTAAAGAAGTTAAAATCTTATAAAATGGTTCATAATTTAAATTTCAATGATAAACATTCCTTAAAAGACTGTCAGATTTGTATACAATGTAAACAAACTGTAAAACCATTCCCTAAAGAATCCGAATTTGAAAGTCAAGATTTATTACATTAATTTTTTCAGATGTTTGTGGACCTATGAGATTTCCCTCACTTTCAGGATATCGATCTTTTATTACGTTTATAGACGATAAATCACGTTATGTAGAAGCACATTTCCTAAAAACCAAAGATGAAGCAAAAGATGCATTCCTTAAATTTAAAGCATCTGTTGAAAATCGCAAAGAGAAGAAAATAAAAACCCTCCGTACAGATAATGGTCTTGAATATTGTGGAAAAGAATTCGATAAATATATAGTTCAATGTGGTATTCGTAGAGAATATTCAGCTGTTTTAACTCCTCAACAGAACGGCGTGGCGGAGAGAATGAACCGTACTTTAGTCGAAATGGCTAGATGTTTACTTATATGCAATCCCAGCTTCCTCAAGAATTCTGGGCTGAAGCAATAAATTGTTCCGTTTACATTCGCAACCGTTGTCCGACGAAGAGCTTACAGGAAACCAAAACCCGGTACGAACTATTTTTGGGCAGAAAGCCAAGTGTGTCATACTTCAAAGTTTTTGGCCAAAAAGCATTCGTTCTCGATAAACGATTAAAAGGAAAATTTGATCCAAGGTCACAAGAACATATCTTTGTAGGCTACTCTACTGAATCTAAAGCATATAGGCTGTGGAATAAAACTTCCAGGAAAATAATTATAAGCCGAGATGTGCGATTTGTTGACGAATTTCAAAAAGATACTTCGTCCGAAAACAAAACTGAGTTCTTTATTACTTTGGAAAATCCCAGCGCCGATCATACAGAGTTAGAAACAACAAATTCAGAAGAAACAGATGTATCGTGTCCACGTGATCAAGATCAAAATCAAAATACTCAAGCAGATGATGTCTCATGCGATGAGGGGGGAAGCGATTGCTCAGATTCTGAAGTGGATACCCTCCCGACGTTAGTAAAGGCGCCTGGCAGGCCAAGAAAAATAAAAACGGGCAGCCGTGGTAGACCAAGAAAAGAATATAAAATGAGCATTCAAAAAACCGATGAAGCTTCAATGCTAATCTAATGTTTTTGAAGCGTTAAATGGTGTTTATAAAAATGAATGCAAAACAGCTATGGAAACTGAATATAACGCCCTAGTGCACCAAAATGCATGGAAAAATTGTGTCAAGACCGAAAAATAAGAAAGTAATTGGTTGTAAATGGGTTCTGAAAACAAAATATAAACAAGACGGTAATATTGAAAAGTTGAAAGCGCGTTTAGTTGCAAAAGGAAACGAAGAAAAATATGGTATTGATTTCGAAGAAAATTTTTATCCTGTTGCCAGATTGAATTCAATTAGAACTGTACTCGCGTATGGTGTTCAAAATTGCTTTATAGCATACCAACTGGATTTTATAATGGCTTTATGTAAATGGAGATTTACATGAAGAGATATACATGGAAATACCAGAAGGTTTTAAAGAAAATCATAGTGATGACAAAGTCTGTTTGTTAAAACGATCTCTTTATGGTCTGAAGATCAGGAAGGCAGTGGTACATAAAATTAGATGAGAAATTAAAACATATGGGTTTCAAACCTCTCAATTCCGATAAATGTGTATATCACTCAAAATTTCCTTTTGAAGCGATAACAGTTGTCTACGTGGATGATTTAATCATTCTTACAAAAACAAGTGAACACTATAAAGTCATTAGGGACAATTTGTCAAATTCATTTAAAATGAAAGACATGGGAGCTTTGCATTATTGCTTAGGGATTGAGTTCGTTCAAAGCAAGGACGGTATTAATATATCTCAAAAGAAGTACATTCAAGACATTCTACAAAAATTTAAAATGCAGGATTCAAAACCTATATCAACACCTATGGACAATAGTATTAAATTATCAAATGAAATGTGTCCTAAAAAGGAAGAAGACTTATCTGAAATGAAAAATATACCGTATCGTTCTTTAATAGGATCTTTAATGTATCTCTCTGTAGCGACAAGACCTGACATAACATACGCTGTGAATTTCCTGAGTCAATTTAATAATCCAGGAAAAGCTCATTGAATAGCTGCAAAAAGGATTTTAAGGTATCTTAAGGGTACAGAAGACCGAAGTATAAATTTCAAGCGTGATGAAGAAAAGTTATCCGCATTTGTAGATGCTGACTGGGCATCAAATGTCGATGACAGGAAGTCGTATACTGGATTCATCTTTAAATATGCAGGTGGTGCTATATCATGGGAATCAAGAAAACAGAGAACTGTAGCCTTGTCTACAACCGAAGCAGAATATATGGCTTTATCAGAAGCTAGTAAAGAAGCTGTTCATTTGAGAAACTTTCTTAGTGAACTGTTTCCAAACTTGATAAAATCTCCTACAGTGATAAACTGTGATAATCAATCAGCTCAGAAACTAGTACGAAACCCAATTTATCACTCCCGTACTAAACATATAGATATTTGTCATTATTTTGTCAGAGAAGCTTTCGATGAAAACAAAATAGATGTTAAATACATAAGATCCGAGGAGATGCCTGCTGATATATTAACAAAATCTTTAAACAGTTGTAAACATGATAATTGTTGTAAATTAATTGGTTTAACAAATTAATTTTAGTAAGCAGTATTAATATATGTATATGTAAGTTTATATAACGGTAAGTATTATTTAAAAAAAGGGAGCTGTGTATAATTTTGTATTTGTAGAAAATAAGCATTGTGACGGGGGATTGTTGGAATGCAATACTTATTTCACTCTTTTTATTCATTGCATTATGCGCATGTCTGTAATTCATATTTTCCTCCCAGAAGATTTTGCGCTGTTGTCAAGCGCCGATCACTTTAGAGATGTAACGTTGGCTGCGATGTAGTATAGTTGTGTTATTGTAGCTTTGTCCGTTATGGTAGTTTCATTAATAAACGTGTTTGTATAAAGGACTATCTTTTACTCTGCCAACAATTTATTAAAATAATTATATAAAAAAATATTATTAATGTTACCTACCCCTAAAGCACAGTGTTGTTTTCAAACAACCATGTCGAATTTTCTCGGATTCTATTCTTCCGAATTTAATTTAAAAGAAATTAGTATTTTTTCTACTTATTACTAGTACATACAAACACATTTTTTTTTACAAAGAAACAAAAAAATTGCGCAGTGTAGGGTTAAGGAGCGTTTGTCATATTTCAGTTAACAGTTTGTTATACCAGTTTATAAAACTAAAAAAGGCGTGACCAGGAATTACCGCCGCATGACTATTGCTTATATTAACTCTTAAAACCCAAAATTTAAAAAAACGGGTCATAGCGTTTTCTGAAGAGATAAGAAGTGAAAAATAGAAAAACCGATTTGTGCCCTGAGATTGTGTCCCCCTTTAATGCATATTCGTCTGGAATGATATAGCATATCCCCAGATTTTTTAAAAGGAAGAATATTTTCAGTGACGTAGCAATTGTTAAAAAAATTGACTAACATTAT
This sequence comes from Octonoba sinensis, assembly GCA_038502835.1. NCBI lineage: Eukaryota > Metazoa > Arthropoda > Arachnida > Araneae > Uloboridae > Octonoba > Octonoba sinensis. Next base: position 3,980,937 of record CM076598.1, on the reverse strand, counting down.
TTATGGAGTGGATTTTATTTTTTTCCCCTACAGAATTCAAAGTTTAAACGCTTAATGAAATAAATCATTGAAGTTGCATGAAAAGCTCAAAAAATACTGTCAATGAACTACCATACCCCCTTACATTAAAACTGCAATTGACAAAGCAAAAAGAATGGTATAATTAGAAAGAATCATACCAGTAGACGATACTAGCGTGCCTCTAGTAATAAGAGTGACGACAACGGATTTTACCAGTTTTAACTTTTTACCAACGTGCCTGCGCATCGCCGCTTTTACAGCGCCTCTTGGCAATGCGCAGGCGCTGTGGCAAAAATATGGCGGCGGGGAGCATGCGCAGTAGCCGTTGTCATCACTCTTACTACTTGAGGCACGCTAAACGATACTAAAAAGTAAACAGAGGGCCGCTCCTGCTGCTCTAATTGGTCAATTTCATTCTTAGTGACGTCACAGTGCGATCTTTTTCGGATATTCATGCGCGAACGTGAAAACGAAATAGTTCCTCATAATTTTGATTACTGTGAATTAATGGACAATCATATTTTGGAGAACTTTATGAATTTACATTTACCAGCCAAGATTATGCTTTATTTTGGCAAAATAAAATTGCCCCTCAAGTGTCGGAACGAAAATTAATTTTAAGCTCTTTTTGACGCTTCGGCCCACGGACTACTATTGTTATTAAACAATCTTGTTTAGTAACGTTTCCCCTATGGATTAGATTTTTCCTTCCATATTGCAAATATGCGTTTTAGATGCAATTCGCTGGTGAACATGCTTCAGCCGACCAGGAATTTAGAAATTAACCTCAGAGTGACGTGTTGATTATGACTGCAGAGACTGATGGAATAGTCAGACCGAAGTTGTTGGAATATCTGTATCTGCCCGGGATAATTGGTATTTAGCACCATTAAACATCAAAACATAGTTTATGTTTAACACAACAGCCTTATTCGCCAACCAATGCGAACCTCTGTCAAACACTTGAACCACCGATTTGAGAGTTATAATTGGTTAAGGAAGTAACTAATTTTCAGATGAGGCTGTAGAATGGCCATATGATTCACATGCCGTGCTGTAAATTCTTTGCTATCGTGTTGTAAGTTCGTAAATTTTACTTGTCACTTTTGCGCTTTTGTTACTATATCTGCTACTCTTTCATTTCCTTATGTAGCGTCCTTATGTCCATAGGCGTATGAAATTATGCGTCAGAAATTGGCAGTTATTGCAGACCATGTCATTGGATTAATTACGTTAACACATTTAATCCTTTTTTTACTAATTGGACTCTACGCTCTTCTTCCTTCTATCGTTGGATCACAGTAAGAGTTTGCTATAGGATGGGTGGTTGTCGCTTAACTTAAGCAATTATTAAGTCAACGCAAATTAAGATAACCTTTTAAAAATTCATTAAGCGCCCCTCCCCCCAGGTTAAGAATAATAAAATACCCATATAGGAAAATATTTTTACAATAGTGCCAATCCGTCTTCGATCTTGATTCAACAGAGTGAATCAAAGTGCAAATTTATCTTGGTTACCGACTCCAAGGCAAATGTATTAATAAGTGAAATAAATTAAAGTTATTAGTATTTTCAAAAAAATAATATGATAGAGGAAATTACATCTGCTGGTAAGATAACTGTTTAAAAAAATTATAGGTTTTGCTGAATATAAGAGTTTGAAGTTACGTAAGGGGGTGCTTTTTGGATTTTTTACACATAAATGGTATTACACAACTAAAATTCAAAAGGCGTAGAAAAATATTGCGTAAATAAATACAAGTCCAATAATTCACGGTGGCTACTACTTTAGACAGAATCTAAAGTGGAATTTCAAATTATCAGCAATTTCCTACACACTGCCCCTTTAACGCTTGTTTTTCCTAAAATTTGCTACTATTAAGGTATTCGCTAGTTCAGTTTAACTTGCAATGTTTTGGTAACACTGCTAATTAAATGTTAACAATTCGACGATCTCATTGGTTTAAGTGTAGTGGTATAATTTGTTAACACTAGTGTTCGGCAACTACTCGTCAAAAAGTAGTTAACTACCAACTACTAACTACTCTACAGTGGCGTACATAGACTTAGGTGCGCCTCCTCGCAAGATTTAGAAGTGCGCCCTATCTTTGGCTTATTACAAAAGATTGAAATAAAAACACTACGGTGAAGGTCTATTCGAGTATTTATAACCATTAATTTCATTTAAGATAATTAAAATCATATTTATAATTAAAAGGCGGATTTTCGAAAAAGTAACGAATTAAAACATTGCATGCACTTACCAGTTTGGAATGAAATTTATCTTAATAGTACGAGAAAATAACACACTATCTTAAAGTACTAATATTTAAAATTTCGTTAAGGGTTCTGTTATTTATTTATAAGGTGAATTAAGTAACAGTAATGATACAAGGGAAACTATTTGTTCTCAAAATTAAACACTAATTGGACAAGAAAATCAATGTTATATTAATCTGGTGCTAATAGATTTCCCTCTTCGTTTTTTACAATTAAGAAATTTTTGAACAATTTCGTCGATGTTTAAATTATGAATCCTGTCGCTTTTTATGCTTAAAACAGCAAAGACCGCTCAATCTTTCTTCTGTCATCGTACTTCTGAGGTAAAATTCGATTAGCTTCTGTTTGCATAATGACCTATCTGATGATGCTGATGGTTACTGGTAAAGTAAGAACACAACTAAATTAGATATTAGAAGTGTTAGAATTAGAAAGATATGTGTGTTAGAAAGAAAAGTGTTAGATTAGAAAGATATAAAAGGCAATGCGAGACTTGTCTGGGAGATTGGATGATAAAACATTGTTCTCGATCATTACTAAATGAGCAACTTCAGCTATATTTATTTGTCAAGTTTCTCTCTGCTACTTAACTTACTACTTTAACTTCTGCTACTTTACTCTCTCTGCTAAACACTTTCCAAAATGTTTCGCAAAATGATAATTTGTGATGCAATTGAGATTGCTACATCGTTTTGGTTCTCGCAAAATTTATTCTGCATTTTTCACTGATTCCACAAGTTCTTTATTTGTGCACTCGAAAGCGTTAATAGATCTGTTAATGCTTTGGGTGTTAAAAAATTGAACATATTGTTAATTGAGGACATGCTCTCAAACCTTTGATGAATTTGGTTTACCATTATGCCCAATAGCAGCATAGAAAACTTTTACTTTGAAGCAGTAATATGGGGCCCTAAACTGAGAAAACATTTAAAACAAACTTTTTCTCTAAAAGATCAATTAATGATTTTTCGTAGCAAATAATGCTATCGTAGCATTATAATTTTAAATCGGTGCTTATTTGCATGGGGGAACTCAAATCCCCCCCCCCCCGCCGTGATTTTTTTCTTTTTTGACGGATTTCAGATTGGTCTAAAGACAATGAGATGCAGTGAAAAAGGATTCAAAATATTATTCATTGAAAGGTAGTACATATCACAATCGCATTTATTTCCATCCCTCTTCAGTACTAAAGCTTTAAGTACCAAACATTTGTGAACCATAAATTTAAAAAAAACTTACAAGTATTTTGTATCAAAGTGAATACATTCATCACAAGAAACAAGGTATACGGCATGTAAAGAGTTTAAAGTTAAACTGGCGAATCTTAAAAACATATTAAAACATCAGTGACAGAAAAAATGAGTATTTTCAAAGCTATGGACTTTAATTTAAATTCCACTGGAAAAAAAAAAATTGAAATTTTCATTTTGTATCTCTATTTTCCCTTTTCTATTGCATTTCGGCTAACAGAAGCTCTCGCAGGGGGGGGGGGGGGCGCAAAATCTTCAGTTGTCCCTGGCCGCTGAAAACCCTAGCTACGCCTCTGAACGAACTACCATCAGGAAGTTTAATCATTACTAAATGTACAGTACTTACGTACTTGCATTTTCACACTAAGTAATCTCTTTTCCTATTTTTCACTATGACGGTATGCATAATGTAATATTAATAAACAGTTACTGTGTACATTGAACGGATGTTTTACTTTTAGCTCCCTTAATTTGAGGCTTTTCACTTTGCGCGCTTTTCATTTGGGCGCTCTCTTGCTCCCGTGCATAAGTATGAAAGATCCCTATACTATAATATTCAGGTACACAGGAAAGAGGAAGTGAGAGGGGACTAATTATGCATTATGTGGCCGTAATAGCAAAGAATTTTACTCAGAAAGCTTAGGAGTGACATTGCATTAGTGGAAAATAAATGCTAAAAAAATGTATAAAAACATTTAGGCATATATATTTGTATCTCGGGGATTTTTTTTTTTTTGGAGCGGGTGCCCTAAAACCTCGTGCGCCGCCCCCCTGCTCCGCGGGGGTTGCTTTGGCGTTATGTACGCCACTGATACTCTAAACAAAACTAGTTGCAACTAGTAGTTAACTACTTTTTTCTGAGAGTAGTTGTAACTAGTAGCTAACTATTCTCCAAAAGTAGTTAACTACTTTTAAGTATAATTCATTCGAATTTCTATTTTTAAGCTTGTTTTTAAATATTTAATCCTAATAATTCAACTTTAATCCTAATAATTCAACTTTAATCCTAATAATTCATCTCAATATTATTTTTAATCATTATAACAATTTTAAAGAAATTCCTGTAAAACATTCAAAGATTGAATATTTCCAAATAACACTGAAGAATTAATATATAAAGAGAATATGAATAAAGACAAAACCTTTTTCTCTAAATTTAAACTTTTAGTTTAATATGTATTTGTTTAATAAAGTTAATAATTTATGTTTTTAAGAAGTAACAATTTTTCAGCAGTTGTTGTAAAATGAAGGGGTTTACACTTAATATCAATTTAAAATTCTCCCTCTGCCCAACCCCCATTCATTAACAAAATATCTTTGTAACGCACATGCTTTAGAATTTAGATTATATTCTTTCAAATTGTGAAGGCAGGGTTGATAAATTTTTTTTATTTAAAAAAAAATTTAAAAATAGTATTTTTTAAATTTAAATCAGATTTTTTATATTTTTTTAAGCAAAATATGTATGCGCACAAATACAGTAACAAATTCAGTTAATTATTTATGTCTTCAAAGAATTTTAAGATCTTTCAGTTGAAATAATTATATATTACTAGTTCAAAATTAATTATTAATTAATTATATTATATAAAAATGTATGCTTAATAAACAGAGAACATCAAGAAACAGAAGAGAACGCTTATATTTCTTTACTAAGTGTATTATAATTTCTTGAATAGATACAAATAAGTTGACTGGACTATTATAATTTTTTGAGTATATACAAATTTCTTGAATATATAAACAGAGATGGCAAATATCACATAAAATGTTTACTACAGCTTAATCATTTTTATTATTTAGATGTTTCATCAAGAATATTAGTTTTGATGCCTTATCAACCCCCAATCTGTTTCTTAATTTTGAGTGCACTATTCCAAATGTAGAAAATATCTTTTCCAAAGGTCTGTTGATGCTTTTGCTGTCCAAAAGCTTAATGCTCTCTGATAAAATGTCATTTTTTGACACCTTAATAAAGCTATTCCACTTTTCCCTAGAGGACCAGATACATTAAGGCTACCATATAGTGAGTTAAAATTCTAATGAATTACTTGAACCCAGAATATATTAAAATTTATAACAAAAAAATATCTGTATTTTAATAACTTGGAAGAAGCTGATATAAATAGTTTTTTTTTAATCAAAAAAAATCAATAGGGTCAGGTGGGGTAAAATGGGTCAATTTTAGGTATTTTCATATTTAAAGTTTCATAGCAACAAACAAAACCAGAAACTTTTCCCATTTCTTTACAATTGCATCTTAACATTGAACTCCTTTAGATCAATTTATTGCCATTTTAATATTTATTTTTTAATTATGAAATAGTTTAACTGAGCTTAAAAAGTTGTGACCTGATTTACTCCATCGTGCGTTAAAATGAGTCATAAAGCAAAATAATGCTGAAAACAGTTATTTATTACTTTGAAATTGAAAAAAAAGTAAGTAATATATTTAGCAACATTTTGAATTATAATTACATTGAAATTTTAAAATAATATGGTTCTAGATTGGTTCACATAACACTTCAACAACATCACTTCTCTATACCATATCAAAATGATCTTTTTTAGGGAAAACAATTCAGAATTTTTTTTTTACATTTCATTTCAATAAAAAAAAAACGTACACTGTTTAAATTTAGGAATTTTCTGCAGTGAGGTGCAGCAGAATAAATTTTAAAACAATAATAGAATAGAACTAGCTAAGCCTAACCATGACCCATTTTACCCCATCCAAGAAAAACTGGTGTAAAAAATTCAATATTTAATTAGTTTTTTTACATGCTCGGCTGTAATTGTTCTCCAAAGTTCCTTTGTGCGGAAATCCTTTAAATTTGGGTTGTTATTTGATAAAATATAGAGATTTTCAGAAGTTGGTAAACCATGTGTTTAGCACACTATCATCCAAAAATTACAAAAATATTTTTTTGTGTTGCCATATTTAAGAACCTAACTTTTTTTAGAATGAAAAATGTTGCCAACACATTGAAATATAACATAAAAAATATTGGTTTAAAAATTTCAATTTCAAGTTCTATTATTTTGAGATTTTTCTCAAGTGACCCATTTTACACCATGACCCATTTTACCTCATCCTACCCTATTTTGTTTAAAAAAAGATTCATAAAAATCAGTTTTTTCTTTAAAAAATCATAAAAATCAGTATTTTTTTCCTAAAAGGAAAATCATTAAAAAAAAGTTTTTTTTTTCTAAAAAGAAAATCATAAAAATCAGTATTTTCTTCTAAACAAAATCCTAAAATTCAGTATTTTTTCTTTTTCTTGTTTTTTATGGTAGCTCAAACGCATGCATGGTACTGGAGTAGAGGTAAAGTTTCCCCATAATGAAGATTTGGTCTTTAAATGAAACGTCATCTTGCATGTACTGGTGTAGGCGCCCGTTATTGATTGTTAAAATCTTTTCCTAATTTGCGTAAATACTGCAATAAATATTGATTTTTTATGAGTACTTTTTCATTATATAGGGTCAGTTGGGATAATTGTAAACGCTTTTTCAATGTTTTAACTTTTGATCCTTCCCTACCTCTTGAATGAATTCAGAGATAAAAATGTGAGCTTTGTAGCCATTACTGTACTTCTTGTGAGTAAATGTGTACAAAAATTTTGACTTTGTGACTATTTGTTAGCGAATGAGCTCGTGTTTACAATTACCCCAGAGATCTGGGGTAATTGTAAACAGTGATTTATTTTCGAATAAAGTTGATGCAAATGGAAAATTGTTTCATACACAGTCTTCTTGAAGGATTAAGAAGTTCCGGAGCAATGGTTCTCAATCTGCGGCCAAGAGGCCGCATGTGGTCCGCTGAGTTATGTTATGCGTCGGCTGAGATCACTTAACGAGAAATATCTTGCAAAAAATAAAGTAATGCGACAAATTTATGTAAAATTTGTCCCGCAGTGGATCAGTCGGTTAAGCTTGGATCCCACAGAACACCGAAAGTGACGCACAACTGGCCGGGGTCAACGCTTGTGAAGGTGGCCACCTCCCGCGACTGATTATTCTGAGACCGAGTGCGCTAAAAAGAGCTGTGCACGTAAAATACATCGTCGCTTCAAATGCAAACCAAGTTAGAAATAATTTCCGCTGAGGGACCAACCTAGGTGACGATCTCTCATCTGGGAGCTGGTTCAAAATCATTAAGCCCTCTGAGCCAAGTATACTTCATTCTAGTGGAGCTCATTAATAATCAGTAGGAGTTTTCTTAATTCATGGTCTCCTTGCAAGTGGAGTCTGGATTTCCACGTGGCATTAGGAGCAATAACAACAGTTATGTAAAATAGACACAAAAGTGTAATTTGCATCAAAATATAATACTTATTGTCCCTCCCAGAATATTGGAAATAGGATAAATTTAAGTTTTTACAATTACCCCAGAGTACGAAATATATGGGGTAATTGTAAACACCTGACTTTCACATGAAAAATAACAGGGAGGATGAAATTCATGACTAAATACTTTTAGCAACATTCCATATGGCAAATAAAAACGGTTGAAACCACTTGCATCGCTTTTGTAGATGAGCTGGAGACGAAAATGTAAGATCACTAAATTTTGTTAAACAACTTTTTTCACTGTGTCATTTTCAAACAATGGTGACGCCTCCACAAATGTTTCGAAACTTACAAAACTCTTTCAGTGTCTTCCCTATGTTGCCAATTCATCACACACCAGCAGTTAAGTTTTCAAAACCACCACAAGTGTAGTTGTGAAGCTTGTTTACAATTACCCCAACTGACCCTAACATAATATTAAAAATACATTTGTGTGAGTAATATTCATAAGCTAAAACTTTAAATAATTTAATGTTCAAAAAATAGTTTTTTTTTACAAAAAATAGATATAAAAAATTTATTTTCGAAAGTAGTTGTAACTAGTAGTTGGGAAAAAAGTAGTTTAACTAGTAGTTAACTACTTCAAAATAAAAGTTGTTACAACTATTAGCTAACTACTAGTTAATTAGTAGTTGCCACTAGTAGTTAACTACTTCTAGTTAACTACTGCCGAACACTAGTTAACACATATTACCTATTCAAAGTCATAACTAATATTAAGCATAAAATGGAGTTTTTTCTCCTTCAATCACATAATTAATTTAATATTAAAAAAAAAAAACACACAAATAAATAATAAAAAACATAAAAATAAGCCGTTAGTGAAACTGTTAGAAACGACAAAAAAATTAAAAATAGTTTGATTTAATAAGCATTAAATATATTTTTTTAAAATTTGATTTATATCACGTAAGGGAATTGTGTACTATACGTTCTTTTAAAACTTTTAAGAAAAATATCTGATTTGAACAAACAAGTTTTGTTCGAAAAGTCAGGAGAAGTCGAGCCCATGTCTCATTTTTGTATTCAAACAAATTTTCGTTCAATTTTGTTTAATTCAAAAAACTCAACATTATGTTATACCGTGAAATTTGAACCCTTTAAAATTAGGTTGTTGTTTCTAACGCCACTTGGATATAAAAGCTCCCCTTCCCAGAGCGAAGAGGAATTATCCGTTTATAGATGAACACCACAACGGTGGAAGTACGACTTAGGTCATGATGTGTTTGGATGACAACACCACAATTACGCCACCTTCCTTTTTTTGACCTAAGAGTATACCCTACGGTACCCTACGGTACCCTCGGGACTTCAGGGTCCACGGATTTCACATGCACGTACCTCCAAGTGTACATGGGGGGAGTCCTCAGCGGGTTGGGTATCGAACCAATGTTCCGATTGGAAGTCTGACATCTTAACCACTAGGCTACTACGGCTTTATATGAAATTCTACCCTCATGTACAGAGCGAATCTGTACGTAAGAGTTCGGTACACAATTGCTCGCATCGCAAAAAAAAAAAAAAAAAAAATTGCGATAGTTCAGCAACGATCGCAACGATTTTGCGATAGTTCAGTTTTCTTCGAACAAATTTTAGCTCAAAAAACTTTTGACGCTCACAAAAACTAGTTCAAAAATTTGTAGCAGTCCATGGAATAATTTCAAATTTTTTCACCTAAAAACACCAATAAAACTAGGTATACAATTTTGCACCAAAAACTACACATTGAAAAAAGAAAAAAAAAGAAAATTTATTTATGCCGGAATTTTGAACATTTTAAACGTTTCATTTTCGCGTATAGGAAAAGAGTCACAAATCAGTTTATTTATTTCTTCTTTAATACAAAAGATTACTTAGATGTAACATCCTTTCTTTTCGTTTTAAATTTTTAATAATAATAATATTTTTTTTTGCTTATCATCTAAAGGAACGAGACATTTATGTCCCACGCATGAAAGCTATATTTCAGTATAAAGTTATAATTAGGAAAGGTAATAGGGGAAAAAATTGATTAAGAAATCATGAGTACAAGTGTGTTAAGGGGTCATGAGACCATTAAAATAAAAGTTTTCTTTTTGTAATTTTTCATTGTAGTTGGACTTATTTTATCATTGGTTGTGTATATTTTCGCTAAATTTTAAATATTATGCCAATAAAAAAAATTTTGACCAAAAAAAAAAAATTTAAATTATTTAAAAAATGAAAAATATAAAAAAACAAAACAAAAAATAAGTCTTGCGTCAGAAATTTCCACCAAATTGCATTAAAATTTGCCCATAGATATAGAACAATAATGTAAACACTTTCTGGCAAACAATTTTCTGGCAACTTTTTCAACAATATTTGCTTCTCGCCACGGTTAAACCAGTGTAATTTTTTAAAATAATTGCTTCATAAAAAGTAATGGCAAAATACATTTGTAATACCCATACGAAACTTCATAAAAAGTTGTAAGTAAATTACTCAAAAATTCAGAGTGTTTTTGACATTTTTAATAATTTTTCTATAGTTATTCCAATTTTTTAGCCAAAAATATTTTTAATTGGCTTAAAACTTAAAATGCAGCCATTTCATTTAAAAATAATTTAAAAAGAAAGTTCTTATTTCAAAGGTCCCGTGTCCCTTAAACATAATTTTTGGCCCATTACCTTTTGACATAATGAATCATTAGTGTCACGTGTGGTGTGGGACACAAACCGTCTGTTTTATGTGTTATGATCAAAGACTAAAAAAAAGTGCAATTTGTTTCCTATGGAATAAAATAAATGTATATTAATGCTCATTAAATGTGTTCATTATTTACAGCTTGTGTAACAAATGCCAAAGAAAGCATGATCTAAATTTTTTCGTATTTTCTTTCTTTATTTATTTTTCTACCTATTAAATTTCGAAACTATATTGTGCTCATTTTTGTTGTAATTCTACTTGACATTTTGTTTTTAAGCGTAAACGCGCAAAATATGGATGTTCTCATGGTTGATAAATATAATTTTCATTTTGAAAAAAAAAAAAATAAAATAGCAGGGTCAGTTGGGGTAACTGTGAACGCTTTTCCAATGTTTTAACTTTTGGTCCTTCCCTACCTCTTGAATGAATTCAGAGATAAAATTGTGAGCTGGGCAATTCCACGTAAGTGTCAACCCAGACATGATTTTTTCAACTTTTAATAAATATATTATGTTATACATCATTTTAAAGGTAATTTCTCAAATTTTTAGAATTTAACTTCAGTTTTTGCAAAATCTTACTCAAAACTTATGAAAAATAGCTGTCAATACAACATATGTAATTTCTCAAAATGTCTCGCATTTTTCTCACTTTTCATAATTATATTTTACTATTAGTAAAACTGCAAATAACAATTTAGTTTTCTTTTTGTCATTGAAGCATGGTCCTTTTTCTCTATAACAAAACATAATTTTTCGTCATTGAATTAAAATTAATGCTTCAAAGGTAATTAGTGTTCAATCCGATTTACTTGTTATGTTAGTCACAAAAACATGAATTAAATTAGCTATTTGCCTGAAATTATTATATTTTATAAAATTCATCCCCTGATGTCTTCCATGTGATGGGTACAGTTAGATTGATGAGGTCGAACATAAATAATTTTCTTTTTTTCTGGTAGTAGTACACTCTCAGAAATAGAACTCTCATTTTTGACGATTCTTCAGTCGTCAAGAAAATTTCGTCATTTACAACGATTCTATCCTCACGTGATCACGTGACTTAAAAAATTTACTGCAGAAATTTCTCCAATTTGACGAAAGATTTACTCGGAGCATTTTTCACGAAGCCATTTCGTCAAATACGACGAAAGTTTCGTGAGATTTGAGCATGCGTTTCTGAGAGTGTACGTGTGACAAACATAACGTCACTGAGTGTGACTAACATAACATGATTACATATGAAATATCTAAATTTTAAACAAACATCAAATTTATTTTCAGAACAAAAAAATCCATTTAATTTCTTATTAATAATAATATGAATGAGCTGTGTTATAAGTCGGCTGAGGTCACTTAACGAGAAACATCTGGCAAAAAATCAAGTAATGCGACAAGTTTATGTAAAATTCGTCCCGCAGTGGGTCAGTCGGTTAAACTTAGATCCCACAGAACACCGAAAGTGAAGCACAACTGGCCGTGGTCAACGCTTGGAAGGGTGACTACCTCCCGCGACTGATTACTCGGAGACCGAGTGCTCTAAAGGGCGCTGTGCGCGCAAAATACATCGTCGCTTCAAATGTCCACCAAATTAGAGATCATTTCCGCTGAGGGACCAACCTAGGTGGCGATCTCTCATCTGGGAACTGTTTAAAAATCATTAAGCCCCTCTAAGCCAAGTGTACTTCATTCTAGCGGAGCTCATTAATAATCGGTAGGAGATTTCTTAATTCCCTGTCGCCCTGCAAGGGGGCCTTGGATTTCAAAGTGTCATTAGCAACAACAACAACAATTATGTAAAATAGACACAAAAGTGTAATTTACGTCAAAATATAATACTTATTGTAACCCCAAAATATTGGAAATAGGATAAATTTAAGTGTTTACAATTACCGCAGAGTACGAAGTATATGGGGTAATTTTAAACACCTAATTTGTACATGGAAAACAACAGAGATGATTAAATTCATAACTAAATGTTTTTGCAGCATTCCATCTGACAAATAAAAATGGTTGAAACCACCCACATCGCTTTTGTAGATGAACGGGAGAGGAAAATGTAAGATCACTAAATTTTGTTACACAACGTTTTTCACTGTGCCATTTTCAAACAATAGTGATGCCTCCACAATTGTTTCGAAACTTACGGAACTGTTTCAATGTCTTCCCTATGCTGCCAGTTTACCACTCACAAGCAGTTAAGTTTTCAAAATCACCACAAGTGTAGTTATGAAGCTTGTTTACAATTACCCCATGTTTACAATTACCCCAACTGACCCTATATGTTTTGTTGTCAAGCAATTGCTTTAATTGACGAATTGTATTATTTGAAATCATTTTTGAGCTGAATGATTGAGTTCTGCACGAACCTCTCGCTGTTATACAGTGTAAAAATTCTAGTTTACCCTTTCATGAACAAAAAATGAAAAAAATGGTGAAATTTAGCTGTAACCAACATTTGGTACTAAAGTTGAACTTTATAATGGTTCCTAGTTTCACATTCTTGGTGAAACTACACCAATATAATGGTTCAAATGAGTACCAAATATTGGTTGCAGCTAAATTTAACTATTTTTCCGGTAAAGGGTTGAACCCATACTCGTATTCGGAAACGCTTATTAGGAGATTTCCTATCGGCATCAATATTAAATAGCACATTGTGTTCCATTAGAAATTACAATAATTTAAGTTGTTGTTGTTTTTGTTTCTTATGCCACTTGGATAACCAAGCTCCCTTAGCAGAGCGACTAGGATTTAAGCAGCGCCTTCCGTTTTAAGCTGAGCATCAATAGTGGAAGTACGACTTGGCTCATAATGTACTTGGATGCCACCAGATGGAGCCACCACAAATACGCCACCTTCCTTTTTAGACCTATGGGTGAAGGGAAGGGAAAACCTCCACCCACCGGTACCCTCTTAACTGCCTTGGGCCTTCAGGGTCTACGGATTTTACATGCACGTATCCCCAAGCGTACATGGTGGGTCTTCAGCGGCTCGGGTACCGAACCCGAGATCCTCCGATCAGAAGCTCGACATCCTAACCGCTAGGCTACCACTGCCCATAATTTGAGTAACTACTATCTATAATGCGTCTCTTTTAAAGAAGACAGCTGTCTAGAAACATGTTTATGCTCACGGTTTTTCTTACGCTTTGGCGAATATTGAGACAATCATTATCGCTATAATATTCATGCACTGTTAAATCGTAATTCTTGTTATTGGGATAAAATGGCTTAATATCAAGAACGTCAAGTTTCTCGGTATAGCTCTGAGTCAAAATGACTTAGATTTGAAAAACTGAGTCTTTATTTTTTAAATAATCATTTTCTAAAAACTGATCCAGTACGATCTCATTTTTGAGACATCACTAAATAAAAAAACAAAAAAATGTTTCCTCATTTTTAAGGTAACGCTATCAGAAATAACGCAACAAGTCCGAAGCAAGAGTACGTCGTCGTTCAGAATGGTGGACCGCCGTCGACACTGGGAATCAAACTCGGATCGCCTTGACTGCAGGCTAAAGCTCTTCCACTGTGCGAGAGGACATCAAGCGGTCAGGGAAACTGTTGAAACATATAGCTTTTAAACGTACCAGCTGCTAGTGCTAAAGTACTTCCGTGCCAATTTTTTTCACAGCCCAATCCAGAAAAGCGCTAATTATCTACTCGACAATTCTATTTTCGTGTTTGACGCCTCCGATCCGAATCTGGCGAATTATTCATTTTGTATTCCGGCTCTGAAGAGACGAACAGACAATTCACATTCTTGAACAGTTCTGACGTTTGGCGTGGTAAATATAGCAGGAATATATATGTTACGGTAAATGTCCGAAATCGAAAAAATGTCGACAATCACCGGTCTGATGGATGGTAAATGTCGACATTCACCGGTGATTGTCGACATTTTCCGATTTCGGATATTCACAGTAACATATATACGAACTAGTATTATTAGGGCAATGTTTCACCACTCACAAGACAGTATTTTCTGGTGCTTCGAAACTCCCTTATTTCACTGGAGACTTGTTTATCTGCAGAAACAGTCTCTTCCTCCTTTGAGGACGAAATCTCACCCACCACTTCTTCCTGTTTTACAGAATTCAGCTCCATTAGCTCTTCATTGGTTATCTCTTGGATGTGCTCTCTCCCACATTCCTTGTCGATGACCCCACCTCCAGCCTCATATTCCAGGCTCCAGAGAAACTAAATTATTACAATAATACTAATGAACTTTCAATATATGTATGCACACCCGTGGAGAAAGAAATTTTATGATCAAGGAGTTGGGTCAGGTAAATGAAATTTAAGAAGCACGTTCCCGCATTTAAAAGATAACGAGTGCGCTGATTTCGAAGCTGCATATCAGGTGTAGTCAACAAGGAGGACGCCGTCTCCATGTTTTCGATTTTAACAGAAGTTACCGAACTAAAGTGTAACCCCACTTTTTAATTTCAATAAGTCTTATGTTTGCATCTGTAAGCACCCCCCTCTATTTCTTCCAGGACTACACCGTTGGGTTTAGCACTAGTAGTTGGGTTTAGCACTAGTATGTTTAACAACCTCCATTTCTGCCAGGACTGCAACGCTGGGTTTAGCACTAGTAGCCGCATGTTAGGATTTAATTTTTTACCAGTGTAGGGCTTTGTTAAGAAGTTTTTTATTCCATTTGTGGGTGAAAATTCTTTAAAAATGATGTAGTGTATTTTAAATCAGATCGAGTTCCATGGATGATATTACATTTTAACTTTTTCAGCTATTCTAAGATTAAACTTTTTGAGGCAGCTTAGCGAAAGAACAATCTCACGTTATACCTAACTAAAATAAATATGAAGGCGCTTTTACTGTAAATGCTTTTAAAGAAAGTTGAAAAATCTTTGGAAACGAAATAAATCTCTTTTTATTATTGAGGTACTCAATAAATACCATTCTTTTAAGAACGTGTTAGAAATTTTAAGAAGTTTTCAGCATTATTTCACACCCGAAGTGGTTTTGGATTGAAAATC
The DNA here is from genome assembly GCA_038502835.1 of Octonoba sinensis. Taxonomy (NCBI): domain Eukaryota; kingdom Metazoa; phylum Arthropoda; class Arachnida; order Araneae; family Uloboridae; genus Octonoba; species Octonoba sinensis. Next base: position 3,965,365 of record CM076598.1, on the reverse strand, counting down.
CATAATGATTTACACACACTGAATTTCAGGATGGAATTACCTTGGATTTTAACGGTGCAATGTTTTATTCTATTCACGTGTTACATATAACTTAAAACTCTTCCTGGCGCAATGCCCCTAGATGATGAAATGTGTTAATGTTTTCTCAATCATTTAGCAATTTTTCTACACAAGAATTCTGTTATTTTATGTTCTGTTATCCCCTAAGATGGGGGAGGGAGCATAAAATAACATCAGGTATTAAGGAACTTGTAGCGCATACCGTACTGGGAAAAATGTAAAAAAAATTGGATTACATACACAGTATAGAGAATGTGGTCTTAATTTCCAAAGAAACTAAAATAACCTTTAAAATCTAAAATAACCTCTATAGAGGTTATTTTAGGTTTTAAAAGATTTTTTTTAGAGATATCGTAAAGTTTAAAAGAAGAACGTTTCCTGCTGCTAAAAAGTTGTTATTTGGTGTTTTTGTTGAGACACTAAGGTATTCTTTTGTCACACAATTTACGATTGCAGTGCTATACTTTCCTTGGCAGTAACTTTTAGCTTTATTTATTTTTTCCTTAGAAATCGAAACCGCAAACTCTGCTATGCATGTATACCAAATTTTGTTATATTTACGCCCTGTACAGTACGCATTAAAAAGTCATGAACTCTGAAAGGGCATGAATGATGGGCTGAGACAGTGACAGTAGAAGTCAAGTAACAGACATACGGCCTTATTCAACAGCCGATTTGAACCTTCGAACTGCAGATCAAAGGCATCCTCAACCAATCAGAACGCTCATATTGACAGCCCGAGTGTCTGACAGGTTCAAACCGATTGGTGAATAAGGCCGATAGAAGGATATGGTCAAAGAAGGATATGGCTTGGCTGAGTGTGAGAAATTAATATTACTTGAAAAATGCCCTGCTCAAACACACAAGTTTGAGCAGGGTATTTTTCAAGTAATAATTTCTCACACTCAGCCAAAAGTAGATTTTATTCCTATTCATTGTGGTTAACATGATCAAGTTCACAGTGTTTATAGACAGAAATAAAATAATTTCGTTATTTTATTCGAACGCTTTATTAATTTGTGATATTTTTTAAAGATTTTTATTAATAGGAATCCTTTTAATTTCAGCATTCCTGCATTTTGATTTCGATGATACTTAAATCGATGATTTTAGAAAGTCTCCATAATAAAACTTTTCAAGATTAAAAAAATATTTCTGACAAAAAGAAAAAAAAAAAGTTTTCGCAACCAAGGATTGCAGTTTGATTTTGTGCTTTTATATTTAACGTGCAATTTTGATCAGCAACAAAAATATTGATTTGTCAAACTTGGAATTAAATGCGTTGCTTAAATTCGATTTTTATTCGTTTATAAAATCGCTTTTATAAACTAAAATGAAACAAATATTGTTTTAAATAGTTCTTCAAGTTGAAATAATTTTGCGCAGACTAGCTTTTGCTTTTTACTATAAACAAACACCTTTTCATTTTGAAATCTTTGAATCGAATTAATGAATGAAACTTCTGTAAAATAAAACAAAAAAATATTTTTTTGAACACTTTTTTTTTAAAAGTTGGAAACATTTCATGCAGATTGCATTTAAAAAATAAAACTTTTTACTATAAACAAATACATGATCTATGTGAAATTCGTTGAATAACATTGATAGAAATGATATTTTCATGAAATTTAAAAAAAAAATATTATTTGAAATATTTTTTCAAGGATGAAATAATTTTATGCAAGCCCTAATGATAATAAGAAAGAAAAATTCTCCAAACTTTTATCTTTACACATGCCCTAATTCAGCTGAACTTTCTTAACTTATAAGCAGTCAGTTTTTATTTACCAGTGCAAATAGTACTAAAAATAATATAGGTGTGCAATAGCTCAAAATGAACTAATAAATAGAATAGTCACTAATATACATCCTTGGCATTACTTAGGAAGTTAATATCTGTTACGTAATTGGAGTTAATGGGATACTATTACAAAACTTATCCAGCTGCTAAATTTATGATTTCCAAAGAAAGCCATAAAAGTACAGAAAGTAGGTCATCTAATTTAAAGTTAGTGGGTGGAAAACAGCCTAATTATCAGCAATTTAAGTCCGGAAACTAAAGAATTTTGCTATGATTGCAGAAAAATTTTATCTTCCACATAATGAAGGCATTTTTCGCTGAAAATATCTCCTTACAGCTCATAAACAAGACGTGAGAATCCTTAGAGATCGTAAAACTTCTCAATATAAAGCTTTAAGAAAATATTAAGAGTGACACGTCATGATAATCAAAGATCTATATGTTGAGTTGAATATCGTCAAAGTTCGTGACGTCAAAGCTATCTTTGAGCAAATTCTTCAGGACGCCTGGATGCACCCTGTGCATCTTTCATTAGTCGGTAGATCGTAGATTGATTTTAGGTGTCTATGAAACCCACATCTTCCTCGAATCAATCAAGAACCAAATCTGTCAACTGTCTTTTCATGGATTCATGAAATCTTTTTTTTTTCCTTTCCACGAAGAGAGCAAAGTACAATCTTATAAAAACTGACAGATTAGAGAATTTCGAAAGAATGAATTGAAAAGCGTTTTTTTTCCCCCGAAGTTAGAAATATTGCTATTTTACGTATCTCAAAAAATTCCTCCATCTTTTCTTCAGAATTATACCTTATAATGCTAATACTGGAAGTTTCCAGATAAAATTTTTTGGGAAGTGGACAAAATGTGGACAAATTTCATAAATTTTTCAAAAAAATGCGAAATACCATTTTAAAGATTCAAGTATTTTTTTTACAAAAATTCAGTTTTATCTTTAATTTGGTTGATGTTTTAAATCATTTGGCCTTACAGTTTATTAACCCTCTGACTGTTCCTTTTTTAGCGAACTCGATTCGCTAAAAAATGGTCTGCTTTATGCGACTAAAGCCCATCTCTGGAATAAAACCTTAATTAATGTCCAAATACTTGAGAAATTGCATTACTGACGTTTTAACGATGAAACAGCGAGACATACACTTAAAAAGCTCATGCTCGTGGAAATCGTGGGATAATCAATCAGAGGTTAATAATAATAATAATAAAATTGCTTTTTTCGTCCAGACTAGCCCTATGTGGTGAACATGGTGTGAACAAGCTGAAATACTACTTCAGAAATGAATTTCAACTCATAAGTCAATGAAAACCATACACTCTCAGAAATGCATGCTCAAATCTCACGAAACTTTCGTCGTATTTGACGAAATAGCTTCGTGAAAAATGCTCCGAGTAAAAATTTCGTCAAATTGGCGAAATTTGTGTAGTAACTTTTTAAAGTCATGTGATCGCGCGAGGAAAGAATCGTTGTAAATGACGAAATTTTTTGGACGATTGAAGAATCGTCGAAAATGAGGATTCTATTTCTGAGAGTGTATCTTCTCCTTGTAAACTTCTCTTGCTGTCCCGATGTGTATTGCAATAATTAAGTCTTAGACTGTCGCCAAGGGCATTTGCTAGTCGATCTTGTCAAATGTGAGTGTTTTTTTCATCGCGCGAGTTCTGGTGAAACCTTTTTTTTTTGTTGAATGTTAGTGTTTTCTTCATCAAGCGAGTGTCTGTGTGATTTATCGAAAACTTTTTTTTATTTTTTATTTTGCTTCGTTTCGTCAAACATTGAACCAGGTATGTACCTAAATGGATTAAAATAAATAAATAAATCTATTACATAGTATATTTATTGGATTATTTAAATTTCTTTGTATTGAAAAATTGCTTTTATTTTCGAGGATGACTTCACGAGGAAGGTTGTTGGCTTATATGGCTCTGCTTCTTATAAACATATAAAGTAGACATACATAATTAGAAAAATAATATATTTTTAGTTTTCCTAAGGAATATTCTGTACCTCATAAATAAAAAGTAGTAACTAAGTTGTTTGACACAACATTTCATGAAAACAATCCACCTGTACAGTACAATATATTTTAATTATTATTTTTAGGTAACATTTTTGGGCAACATTTGGTGTTTAGAATTAAAAAAAATGCTCTTTAGTTCAAAACATTTCATTTACTATCATTTTTTTTGAAGGAAATAAGTGGTGTGAGAAAAATGCTCACGCGCGAGCTCTGAGAAGGGCTGAGAAGTGTTAATGCTGGTTTGAGGGTAACAGCGACGAAAATGTCGTCGCGCAAGTTCTGTAGCACTTGCAAAGAGAATGTTCAATGCAGTAGCTCAAGCGCAGAATTTGAGGAGACGAGTTATTTTTGTTCAATGGTATAAAACAGCGTAACAATTTTTATTCTAAAAAAAAAATATTTCTTTTCATAATTATTAAAAAAGCTTCAAAATCTGTTATTTAAACGCATAGTTATGTACGAAAAAATCGTAGTAAAATTCATGTGTAATTCTTGAAGACACATTTTTGAAAATTTTATGTAACTAAATTCATTTTTCTAAATTGTTAAAAAATAAATATGACAAATTTGAAATAAAAATTTCCGGTGTTGTATGGAACCCCTTTCTCTGGACGTAAAAATATATGACAGTAATTGGCTTTTTTTTGGATATCTCCATTTTCGTAGCTCCTCCTATTCTTCCTTAGAAACACGAAAGGTATCATTTACATGGGAGCTCATGTACTTCGTTTTCATGTGAATTTTTAAATGTTAGGCGGAATTAAGGCAGTTTGTCGTTGTTTGTTGTTTCTGTTGTTGTTGGCGAGTACTCGCGCGAAACGAGGAGAAGTGGGCCCTTATAAGTAGGAGTCTGACTTCCACCCCCTTTGAGAGGTCGCTTAATTTTTGAAAAAGCTCCCAGGGTCCTCATTCCAAGTGAGCGCACATCGATTCGATCGTAGTTCCCAAACCCTCACTAGATGGTGCAAACGCAAAATTCACAGGACCGCAGAGAAACCAACGAAAGCTGTAATTCCATTTGCTTCGTATCGTTCTTTTGCGGCTTTCTTCATCGAAGCGCACTTCGACAAGTATTGTGCCATCGAAGTTTTGTACGGACTTTGGGATGTTGGCTCGTGGAGTCGCCGGAATCTGAAAAGGCCTATTTTACAGGAATAGGAACGTTGTATTTGCCTTTTTTTGATGGTGTTTTTGATATACATTGAGAATTATTTTTGATCAATTAATTAATTTTGATTTTCCAAAAAATATAAGTATAAATTTAGAAAATACCTTTAAACTTTAAGTTTTCTTTTTGTTTTTTCATAAATTAAAGTTACACATCACTGTGTACAAAAGCCTTTTAAGCGAATAATTATTTTTATGAATACGTTATTAAAAATTGGGGTTAAATTCATACATCTTTTTGGTGATTCGTAATTTAGAAACATCTTTAAAATGCGAGGTTACTAAATTTTCCATGTGTCTGATTTCTAACTAAAAAAACAATTTGAAAAAGTATATTAGTGACTAACGTGAAAATATATTTTACATATTCATACGGAAGAAAATTCCATAATTAAACAAAAAGTAGATTGTTTTTATAAAAGATATCTTTTTTTAACGCATAATTTTTTATGTACATACAAAAAACATGAACTGTTGTTAAACCTTAGGTTTTGAATCAAAAAAGCAACTAACATCGTTAATTTATTTTATGAATATTTTTTTCTAATTATAATTAAAGTCTAATCATACTTTTAATCAATTTTAAGATACCCGTATAATTATATGACCAAATACCAATGTTATAACCTTGAAAATAAATTTACAAAATTATGTCAATGTGAGGGGTGCCCAGTTATCCCCCCGCTCCGAGAAATAGCACATCCCCTGAAACTACGACCCCCGAAGTCGGCCGAAAAGTCGATCAAGGACCTCAAAGCCCTTGAAACGAACCCCCCCCCCCCCAATCTCAATGGGGCAATCTGTGCGATGACCTCCCCCTAGGAGGCCCCCCTGCAGGGTGTCTACAGATTTTCAAATTGAAATTTCGTGACCTTTTTGAAACTTTTTCGTGACCGTTCGGTGACACGTCAGATATTGGTTTTGTCGGATATCAGATATCCCCGATGCTTAAAATTAATAAATTCCATAGACATGTATTCTATAGACATAAAAACATAAACTGAGTTTGTAATTTACAAAAAAAATTCAAAACAGGTTCCGAATACCAGATATCCGATGCCTTCTGAGGGGATTCGTCCCGTCGGATAGAAAATTTTCGTGACCTATTCTTAATTTTCGTAATTTTTCGTTATTTTCGCGACCGATTTCCGAATTCGTGTCTTTCGGAACCTGTAGACATCCAGCCCAGTCATTGTTATATCACGCAAATGTGCGCCCTGTCAATGCATACATGCGAAAGCGAAAAATGTTCTGCTCCCTATTTGAGTCAGTCCTTAATTAGGGTTTGCACGAAGGAATATTGTTCAATTTTAAATAAAAAAAATAAATTTTAGTATACTTGTGAGAATGACAGATGCAAATGAAAAATTTTAAAACCTTTCCTGAAACAAAATTGAAGTGGTACAGTAAAACCTGTTTTTGTGCGGTGGATAGGGACCGCATTAAAGAAAACGCACAAAAAAATATTCGAAAATTTTATAAACTCTTACATATAAGTAACAACTTTGTACGATATACTACCTACAATTTTTTTTATGCGGTGGATAGGGACCGCATAAAAAAATTCGGACTTAGAAAATACATCAATGATTTATGAAATAGATGAAAGAATGCTTTCAATTAAATTAAATAATTAAATTAGACCTAAAGAAATTGAAAAAATATTTAATTCTTCATTGTACATATACATGGAGAAGTTTTCAGATTATACATTAAATAGTTTGCTCCTACACATCGTAATCCAAAACGCGCATCTTCTTGTGACGAATTGGTTGAAAATCGCTTTCGTCGCTTGAAGATAGGATTTCAATTGATTCCTTTTTTGGTACCATGAAGTCAGGGATCAGTTTTTGTGACCACGGTCGACTGGTCAATTGCTTGTAAACGGCACGATAGTGAGACATGCATGATATCAGTTCTTTTTTAATTTTAAGCGTCTTTCCTCATTGGTATCTATTTTAAGAAAATGCGTTTCCAATTTTTTAGAAATCTGGATCCCTGCATATATTTTATCTGCTATAATAGATTCCGGTTCTTCTTCTCCATTTTCATAATCTATCAAACTATTGATAATGTCACTATCATCGATAGTTTGGTCCTCAATCATCTCGTCAAGGTCATTTTCGCCGAAATTATCAAAGACTTTTCCTATAATTTTAATTTATACAGTAAGCACAAGGGCACTTACCATGTGCTTACTGTATAAATAATAATTATAATTAGTTGTCATTTTTAAATATGTATATGTACATTGATAGGAAACATTAAACTGGTGCTAACGCCGCTAAGATTCATATACCGCATAAAAATAAATCGCACGAAAAAAATCGCACAAAAATAAAATCGCACAAAACCAATCTCACAAAAACAAAATCGTATAAAAAAGGACCGCACAAAAACAGGTTTTACTGTATTTCAATTAGTAGTATGTGAGTTTAGTGTATGAGAAGAGGGGGGGGGGAGTTAATAAATCAACTTTTGACCTGACTTAGATGTATAGACGTGGACAGTAGTTATGACGGGGCATATTAACGGAAGAAACCGGATGCCCACCCCCTTCGAAGTTGGGGCGATTTTTCTCAAAAAAATCTCGCCTTTCCTCTAGTTTCTCTCCCCCCCCCCCCTCTTACTGGGAACTTGATATCTTTTTCCTCAAAAAATACCTGTACTGAGTTTGTAATTTACAAAAAAATTTTCATGACAGATTCATTAATTTTAATAATAAAATTATACAACCGGATAACCGGATATTTCGTGCAGTGACCAGATTGGATTCCGAATATTTAAAAATCTGTCGAATACCGGATATCCGATGCCTTCTGTGGGGATCGGTATCGTTGGATGGAAAATTTTAGTGATATATTCTAGATTAGATTTCGTGACCGATTTCCGAATTTGTGACTTGTTCGGGACTTATGCGCGTTCTTTAGACATCCTGCCCTGTCAATGTATATTAAGCAAATTTGCGCCCTGTCAATGTATATCACTCAAATGTACGCCCTGTCAATGCATATCACGCAAATGTGCGTCCTGTCAATGCATATCACGCAAATGTGCGCCCTGTCAATGTATATCATGCGGAAGCGAAATATTGTCTTCCCCCTATTTGCGTTAGTCCTTAATTAGGGTTTGCACGGAAGAATATTGCTTAGTTTAAATAATAAAAAAAAAATAACTTCCATTATACTTGTGGGAATGACAGATGCAAATGGAAATTTTTTTAACCTTTCATGAAACAAAATTGAAATGGTATTTCAGTAAGTATATGAGATTAGTATATAAGAAGGGGTGACTAATAAATCAATTTTTGACGTGAATTAGGTGTGACTTAGACGTGGGCATATTAACGGAAGAAATCGGAATCCCCCCCGCCACGAATTTGATGTGAGTTTTCGCAAAAAAAAAAAAACCCCTCGCTTTCTTCCCTAGTTTCTCTCCCCTCCTCCTGTTACTGGAAAATTGATATATTTTCCCCCAAAAATTTTAGGAATTTTTGTTTTACTTTTCATTTTTACATAAAAATTATTATTTCTAATGAACTTCTTATTTTTTACTGCTTTTTTTAAAATTTACTTATTCTTTGTCTTTGTTAAGAATGCAAAAGTTTTTATGTGTCTGTTTTGCATCAATGAACTGAAATTGGCAATCCCTATTTCCAAAAATTATGAGGTGTAAATCCTTCAAGAACGCGAAACTAAAAACTAAAATAAATAGCGCACCGAAGAAACGCTTTGATTGGCTGCTACACCATTTGATACGAAATCCCTTTTCCCCGTACGCTTCTGAACGAAGGAGCGTTTGGAATCTATGCTTTCGAAGAGATGACGTCTAGGCCGGTTCTGTAGCGGCAATCTCTTCGAATCGATACGGCGAAGTTTGGAATTAGGGCCCAGATGATATACCGTCACCTGGAGTTGGCAACCCCAGAGTTATCGTTTTACTTGGAACACACTGGAGCCAAGACTGATTTATTGTGCACCAGCTTCCTTTAGCGCACACGATCCCGCAGGTGAGATTGTGACCCTCCCAAGCACTGACCTCGGTCAATATTGCTGCACTTCCGGTATTTTGCGGGAACTGAGTTTCTATCGACTGGTCCACTGCGGGACTAATTAAGTCTCTTCACTACCAAATCGGAAACTCAGCGCTGACAAAATCTCCGAAATAGAGGCAACAATGTGGGAATTTCTTATTCAATCTCTTAGCGCTGGTAATTGGCCTATTCTTGTGATGGACAGCGTCAATCACTATGTCTCTCAATGGACAGCTATAAATTTTTTGAAGGGGATCCCCGCGACACCCCTGGTAGTTGCGGTCAGACGGTGGGCACAGGAGCGGGGTCTAAAAACATCTACCCTTTTCCTAGAAAAAGACACTGCTCCTGACCCCCGCAGCTCTGTTCTGTTTCTTTTCTCAACCTTGGAAAAATCTTGACTCTCCTTGGAACGCACAAATTGTTTCTTGAAACTAGCACGCTGTTGCAGCCGACTTCTTTCTTTCTTCTTTTTTTTAAATTCAGTTCACATGATCACATGAGTTATCTTAAAATACAATCTATACTATTAAAACCTGCCCGCGTCTTTCTGTCTGTCTGTCTGTCACCTCATCTCCTCGAGAACGGGCGGCAGGGGCGGCGGGTACCGTCGGATTCAGAATTTTCCGGGGAAGCCATATCGCCCGGTCTCATCCGTGTCCGGCTTTAACTAGCGGAGATATTAATTAAAAACGCAATTTTTTGCAAGTTTTATTTTATTTTTGCATTGTTGGCATCGTTCCAACAATAAATAATGCAGTTGCCGCTTGAATTAAAATCAGTGCAGTTGTTGCCATATTTGTAATAAATGTCAGCAATACTAATAATGTTTCTCTAGCATTTTGAGTGAGGCTTAACTGTATTTGCTCTCCGTTAAAAATTAATGTACTTTAATCCTTCTTTCTTTTAAATTTATTTATCGTGTAGCTATCTAATAAAAACTATTTTTCGTATTTTAACGGGGACTTTAAAGATTGTTTTAATTATTCTGAATGCATGAAACGCAAAAGGCGTAAAATCGAAAAAGAATTGAAAGGGATAATTAATTGTCCTTATTCTACTGCGATTTTTAAAAAATTTTATGAATATTTATTGTTAATACCGGTTCGGGTCTGCATGTTTGTGCATGGATAGATAATAAAGTTTTTCAATGCCGTGTTGTATTTAAGCTCGCGCAGCGACGGGCGTACAACGGTTTTTTAACAAAAATTGAACGTAAAAAATAAAAAAAAAACTACTTTTTACGAGCGTTGTACTTAATTAATCTATGGTTTATAGGGACTGTTGCTCTTATTTAGGCTCACGCGAAGACCATTGCTCATTAATATCGGTCCAGGTCTGTATGGATAGTAGATAATAAAGAATTTCAATGCCGTGCTGTATTTTCGCTCGCGCAGCGCCGGGCGTACAACGGTTTCTTAACAAAAATCGAACGCCAAAAGAAAACTACTTTTCGGGAGCAATGTACTTAATTAATTCATGGTTTTTAGGGACTGGTTATCGGTCCGGTTATTTATCGGTCCGGGTCTGTATGTCTCTGTATGGATAGTTAATAAAGAATTTCAATGCCATGTCGTATTTAAGCTCGCGCAGCGCCGGGCGGCACGTCTAGTGTTTATTATTTTTCGAAGTACTTTTTTTCTTTCAATCTACTGCTAGAATTAGTAACTGTTACTGTTAGCGATTTTAGAATATGATTTTATCTTGTAAGACATCGAAATCTTAATGACGCATATATATCCTTGATTTTTTTATATATTTAAGCAAACCAAAAAAAAAAAGGCATTCAGAAATAAAAACAATGTTGTTTTTTAAAATTTGGTTAAAATTAACAGAAAATGCAAGTATATATGGGTAATTAAACAAAAGTGGTAAAGATTCTGTTCCATATAGATGTTTTAGTTACGTTTCATTTTTTAAAGAATATCTAGACACACGGCAGTGTGTCCGCCAAGTTCAAAGACGGCAACACCGGCCAATGTGTATTTTTACCAGAACCATTTCGAGCTACTTTCGACATCATTACTCAAAAACTATTAGGCCTACATACTTGAAATTTTATGCTTCAAATAGGGGCCCCTTGAACCCCTAGAATATTAAATTTCATCGATGTAACTCATATAGTTATAGAATTATTAAGGTCTAAAAATTGTAATTTTTATCATTGTCTGACTGACACACTCATCAAAAACAAAAACTACTAATAATAAGTGACTTAGAAACTTGAAACTTGGCATCAAGGTTGACAATTAAGCTTATATAAAAGAAAAAATCCGAAACTTGGGAAAAAATACATTATCTTGTATTTCTTGTAACGGAACTACAGTGTTCTACTGCTAAATTGGAGTCATGTACGTGAACTGCTAAATTGGAATTAGGTACGCTCAAAGATAGCATAACATTGATTTCTTTTGTCCCTCTTTTTTTTTCTCTTATATCAAAACAAAATAGTTCAAAATTTGACTTCAAACGAAGAGCACTTTCAATTTTACTACCCTGGCTAATAATACAAAAAATAAGTAGCTCATTAAGATAAGTGACGTTCAAGAACACGATAAGAAGACAATTAACAATTAACTACTATAGCTTGCCACATGATTTTACTAACTGCCTGTTAGAAATGTTTCTATTTGGGGGAGTTTTTTGAATATAATGTATTGACATTTAAAACTTGCCAAGTTAGAAATCGGACACCAGAGAAGGGACCATTCATAAATGATGCTACGCTTTTTTCTGATATATTTGACCCTCCTCCCCCCTTTGTCACAAAATTTAACACTCAACGGACCCCCTCCCTCCCTTTGTCACACGTCACGCTATGTTTTATAAGCCTGATGTCACACTTCTTGTTACTCCTACCTTCCCCTTGCCACACTTTGTCACAATTTCAGGAACCCCCTCCCCCCCTCAAAGCGTGACATTATTTATAAATGATCCCAAAAGTAAAAAGCAGTTTTTAAATGAATTGAAGAACATTTTACACTCCTACAGATATGATTAAAATATCTGCTATGGAAGTTGGCACCTCTCATATTTCAACTCTTTTATCGGTGACATCGACTACTCCGAAGATTGTTTGTTCTACCGAACTTGGCCCCTTTTTCATTTATGTTTTTGTTTCATTTATGTTTTGTTTCATTTATGTTTTGTTCAATATATATATATATATATATATTGCATAATTTTAAACTTTGTTTATTACAGTAATTCTCATATTTAACTACGCCAAAATTTAAATTTTTACTCCACTAAAAATAATTTTTATCAGTGAAATATCATCCACGTGCCTTATCCCACAGCTATAGTTTTTCTTTTCTAAAAATTCTGGACATGAAATGGTTAGTGATTGCAGCTCCATTTTTTTCTATGATTAAATAGGCGTCGCCCGACGTTTAAACCACCCTTTAACATTGTCATTTAAAGGTTTTTCCTTATTTACCATTGTAAATAAAGCCAGCCCGAGCACACAAATATTCTAGCCAAAGAGCTGCCATCCCTCCACAACACACAAACACATAAAGCCCAATGGTGATAGTCCTGATGCACACCTTTTTCAAGCTTTTCTGTATTTCAACCTAGGGCACTATATAGTAGCTTGATTTCAAATTTGGGTACAATCGCCCTGACTGGATCTGACTTGTTTCTCTTCACATGGGGGGGGGGGGAGGAGCTGAATCTGTCAGGAACTGTTCAGTTCATTGCTTAACTATCTTCTATTTTCAGAAGTTTACCTTTGTATTCCAGATCCTTTAGCGTTCCTGAAAAGTAAATAAATTTTCCAGTCTGAGTGTGTGTGTGTAGCCGGCTTAAAACATTGTTTCTTTGAGAAGTGCTTTCCTCCCCTTCCAAATCTATTTTTTTTCTTAGGACCTCTTCACAATCCCATATTAATAACACAAATATATTTTTAAACCCCCTTTTTCTCGGAACACAGTTGGTTTACAACCTATCGCTCGATAGACTGATTGCGCAGTTGAGATGTGTGCTTCTTGCACAGCAATTACAGTAAATAAAATAGCAGCAAAGAAGAAAAGAAAATAACATAGTATAGAAGAGAAGAAAAGTTACGGGTGATTGATAAAGTTAAAAATGATGCAACGAAAACGAGTATTATTTTGTGATATGGTTCTGCGGTATAGTTTCACTATACCGCGGTTATGTTATAACGCGGGTGCCAAACATGTCCCATGACGCCCGCGTTTTAACGGGGTTTTACTGTAGTAGAAAAATCTTATAATAAATTGATCGAAGTTGGAACTAAACAAACATTTATTTTTTTAGCTTAATTGTTGCTTAGTTGAATAACTCTTGGAATCATTCATAAATGATGTCACTCTTCGAGGGGGGAGGGGAGTTCGTGAAATTGTGACAAATTATGACAAGGGGAGGGGGTAGCAAGAAGTGTGACATCATGCTTATGCAACATAGCGTGACATGTGGCAAAGAGGGGGGTATGGCGAGCGCGACTTGCGTGCCATCACACGGCTCTATGAGCCCAGAGACAGACGAGCTGGAACTGTGAGCCTGAAAGCAACGCATCCGATTCTCTGCGCAGAATCGCGCACGATGATTGTATTGTGTAGATAGCTTTATGTAATAGTGTAGTTTAGATTAGTGTATATAAAATGTGTTTTATAATGATTTGGTTCTTCATCATGATTAACGGCCAAACGTGGTGAACCGGACTTACATGCTTTAATGCGCAAATGGAATTTTTATACAGTGGTGTCAACCGGCGTGACTTTCCTGTAAGTTCTTCAGTAGTCATTTTTTATGATTATCAATAATGAAAGGAAAAATTAATGCATTTCTTACAACTAGTCTAAAGCTTACATATGCAACTGTAAATACGTAAATATATTTCAAATTTTAAGTTTTGCAATCATTTATATTCCTTATTCAAATTCATATCGTCCATTTTATTATATTCACTGTGATACTGCATATTATTTACTTTTAAATGCATATTATTTACTATTATAAGCCTTTTCCTGTAACATTTCTCATTTTTGCTGTAGTATTACCCTTATACATTTGAATATATTCAGTGTGCTGATTTATTTCCGCTCTCTGGCTCGTTCGCGATCGTAAATTATGCCGGATTCAAATACTTCCTCGTCCTTGAACGCGACCGCCGACCCCCCAGTCGTAGCTCGAGTGGCTTTTAAAGCTCCACCTTTCTGGCGGGCTAATCCCGACATGTGGTTTTTCCAACTGGAATCTCAATTTGTTGTGTCTGGCATCAGTGCAGATGACACTAAGTATCACTGCGTGGTGTCAGCTATAGACGGTGATGTATTAACATTGATCTCTGACATAATTCGCCAGCCGCCAGCAGATAACAAGTACGAAACTATAAAGAAACGAATTATATCCAACTACGCTGATTCAGAGACTGCTAGATTGAAGATGCTTTTAAAAGATTTAGAGTTGGGGGATAAGCGCCCGTCTCATTTATTACGCTCTATGCAAGAATTAGCCGGTAGCTGAATAAGCACTGAAATCTTACGTTCACTATTTCTGCAGCGCCCTTACCAGTATCCGTACAACAAATCCTTTCGGTTTGTACGGGCACTCAATATCAACCTGATTTATCGTCCTTGGCCGAAAAAGCTGATAAAATATTAGAGGTTACTAAAACTGCTCCCTCAGTAGACTCAGTAAATACTACGCGTGAACTCTCACGTTTTGATAAATTAGAGAATGAAGTTGTTAAACTTACAGAAGCTGTTCAGCGTTTATCTCGGCCTCAATTTTCGCACAAAAAGCGTTTTAAACCATCTCGTCAATCTTCTCGTTCAGCCTCGAGAAATCGCTCTACTGTGAAATCGCACTGTTGGTATCATCATAAAGTTGGTGATAAAGGCAAAAAATGTGCTTCTCCTTGCAGTTATACCCAAAATTCGGAAAACCAATAAGACCTTCTGTTCAAGCGGCGGCAGATACAGGTTCCAGTCACAGTGGCTTGTTTGTGTATGGCAAGTTCACGAATCGCCGATACCTTGTGGACACAGGTGCTGCTGTATCCGTAATCCCAAGGGCACATTGCGGAAAGAAAAATTTAATCTCTAATAATAATTTAGAAATTTTCGCAGCTAACGGTTCAAAAATTACTGTCTTTGGTCAGATTACGCGTACTTTAGATTTTGGCATTTCAAAACACTTTCATTGGAAATTTTATGTCGCTGATGTTACACAGCCCATTCTCGGCGCTGATTTTCTTACACATTTTAAATTATTGGTTGATTTAACCTTTAGGTTACGGCGCTCGATTTCCCTAAATTCATCCATACAACGGCAAAACTGAGGAATTTTTTCCCCCTCAGTTGAACCACGGGTGTCCTTAACTCCCAGTATACCTCTTTTGAGTGTGATTGACTTCATTAGAAGGGTTGCCAAAATATAAACTTTCGTTAATCAGTTGCTATTTTTTGCTCCTAATCGCCAATTCGAAGTAATTATTTGACTGCTAAAGTAAATTTCCGAAAGAAAGTAAAAAAGAAAGAAATCAAAATAGTAATAATAATTTGGAAGCATGCAGCTTTTTTTCTTCCTCATTTAAACTGCAGCTTATTATTGAAGTCTAATGTGAGGTTCCCTATGTTTGTCTAAAAAATTTTGCAAAGCAAAAAAGGCAATGAAAATTTCTGCCCAAATTAGAGTTAAAATTAACAATAAAAAGTTCTGTTCCATATAGTTGAATAGTAGTGCCCTTTCATTGTTTTAGATCATCAATATTTATTTTATTTATGTATTTTTATTTTTTTTTTTTGCGATTTTTCTGCTCTGTGACATTTGATTTGTATTCTTTCGGGACTTGTACGTAATTTGCCTAGTTTTCGACAACATTTTAGGTGCGAAGTCATGATGACAGCATTTTATATGAAATATCTGCAAAATACATTTTCAACAACTTTAATAAACAAGTAAAACATTTTAAGTATATTATTAGTGCATGAACTCAATAATTCGCAGCGCTTTATTCCACCCCCCACCCTCCGTAATAGATTATTATTTTTCTCCTAAATTTACTTCCTGCTTTACGTGGTATTTCATAATTCGAATATAAAACGATCACGAACTGAACAAGGAAGTAAAGTATCTCCTCATTGCTGAAACTGATATCCTTATAACGGATTTACTTTATCCTAATTCACTTAAAAATTGCAGGTATTAATAGACAATTTTCCTTTGCTATTTTCACCACAATGACTTGTTGATTTACTCGTATAGTAACTGGAAAGTGGTCATTCACCGAAGATAATCAGAATTCGCTTCAAACTGTCTGTTGTACTTCTAACAAACCCCTGTCTGCTGATGGCTCCGGGGGGAGGTCCTTTGTTAACAAAAGCAAGACCGAATGTCCAGTTATTGTACTTGCATTCCCCTCACAATCACTTCAACTCTTTTACTTCGGCGGTTTATCTTATCTTTTGCTTCTTGAATGCACTTACCGGAATGTATGACATGCGGTGGACTCATATTATTTCGACTTCGACACGCGTAGTGTACATGTGGTTTTTATTTGAAGACCAAGAACCTCATCCAGCTGCTAATTGGAATATAACACAGGGCGGCAGAGCTCTGAGCGCGACAGAATAACTGCTTAAAATTAATCAGTCATTTCAATATTTTCTACGGGGGGGGGGGGGGAGCAAAGGGAATATATTAAATTTATAGATAAAAAGCAACAACACGTAATAATACGTAAACACACGTATAAATACATTATATATCTAAAAGTCAGGTCGCCATGCCCCCCCCCCCCTGAGATCGTTCAAGTGATTGGCTATGTTTCAGTGAGTATTTATATGACTATAATAAATGTTATCCGACGAATATATGTGTGTCTAAACCATAAAAATTCCAAATATCCGCCAGACAGTAAATCAACGCCGCGTATTTCACCAAGACTATTCGCGAGGACAGGAAATGCTAATGACTCTCAGTAATTTTCACACCTCCTGGTGATTTCCTTCCGCTCAGGAAGGGGACGAAAGGTCTGGTACATATGCTGTACCGCAGCCGTAAGGAAGGCCAAACTTTTCAGCGGTACATATGCTGTACCGCCGTAATCTAAAGGTTAAAGAATCAGAAACTAATAGATTCCTTTACCTACGTAGGAATTAAAGGAGAAACTTCTCCTACGTTTTCTTTAGGTTTAACAACAATTGCAGAGGATTCTGTCTATAGGAAACTTTTATCGCACTATCCTCGTATTAGTACCAATAACGCGCTTTTTACCAGTTTAAACCACCATGTCCAACATCACATTCAAACAACCGGACCGCCAGTTTTTGCAAAGGCAAGACGGTTGCCTCCGGATAAACTTTTAGCAGCCAAAAAGGAATTTGATTACATGCTCAAAATCGGATTATGCAGGCCTTCTAATAGCCCGTGGGCTAGCCCAATCCATATGGTACCGAAGGCAAACGGCACTTGGAGAATATGGGATTATAGACGTTTAAATGCTATCACGGTTCCTGACCGATATCCGCTCCCACACATCCACGATTTTGCATATAGATTGCATGACACTAAAATTTATTCTAAATTAGATTTCGTTCGTGCTTATCACCAGATTCCTGTGGCTGAATCTGACATCCCTAAAACAGCAGTCATTACACCTTTCGGTCTCTTTGAATTTTCAAAAATGATGTTCGGCCTCTGTAATGCCGGACAAACCTTTCAACGCTTTTTACATGCTGTTTTAAGAGGTCTCGATTTTTGTTTTGCCTACCTAGACGATGTCTTGGTGGCTTCCAAAACTTTCGAGGAACATCTCTCTCACTTAAAGATAATTTTCAAACGCTTTGATGAGTACGGGATTGTTTTAAACTCTGAAAACAACTGTGTGTTCAACTCTGTGTGTTCAGAAAATATAAATTATCATTCTTCGGTTACGATGTATCTGCTGATGGCATTGCTCCTTCTCCTACTAATGTATCCGCAATTACCAGTTTTCCCCAACCGAAAACGGTATCGGAACTGCGTAGATTTTTAGCCATGTTCAACTTCTACCACAGATTTATAGATCATGCTTCCGAAAAACAATCTGTTCTTAGTTCCTTGCTCACTAGCAAAAAGAAGGATCTTGCCCCAATTAACTGGACAACTGAAACGACATCCGCTTTCGAAACTTGCAAAGCAGCTATTGCCACTGCAGCTACACTTGCACATCCTGCTCCTGATGTAAAACTATTTTTGCATACAGATGCGTCAGAAATCGGAATCGCTGCCGTCCTTCAACAAATGAAGAATTCCTCTCTTCAACCGCTGGCATTTTTTTCAAGGAAACTTACACTCGCCGAAAAAAAATACAGTGCCTACGACCGGGAGTTACTCGCAGTATATTCTTCCATACGGTACTTTGCGCATATGTTAGAAACCAGAGATTTCGTTGTGCTAACTGATCATAAGCCTCTTACTTATGCCTTTCGGCAAAAATCAGATGACGCTTCACCTCGTAAGAATCGGCATCTGC
The DNA here is from genome assembly GCA_038502835.1 of Octonoba sinensis. Taxonomy (NCBI): domain Eukaryota; kingdom Metazoa; phylum Arthropoda; class Arachnida; order Araneae; family Uloboridae; genus Octonoba; species Octonoba sinensis. Next base: position 3,946,787 of record CM076598.1, on the reverse strand, counting down.
AATACATCAGCCAATTTACAACATCAATTCAACATGTGTCTGGCAGTGAAAACGTTGTTGCAGATGCCCTTTCCCGAGGAGAAGCAGTTGCACTCACTAGTCAAATTGACTATGCTGAGCTTGCAACAGCCCAAAATTCTGATCCCGAATTACAAAATTTAAGGTCTTCAACTAACACTAGTTTAATTTTAAAAGACATTACTTTCCCCCCAGATGGTATAATACTTTGTTGCGATACTTCCACAAACACTGCACGTCCTTACATTCCCGAAAAGTACAGACAAACCATTTTTTCTAAATTGCATGAATTGTCACATCCCGGGATCCGTGCAACAATTCGTCTTATTAATCAACGATTTATTTGGCCTTCCTTAAAATAGGACTGCACACTTTGGTGTCGATCTTGCGTAGCGTGCCAGAGGGCTAAAATTCAAAAGCATACAAAATCCCCTTTAGGAAATTATCCTGTAATTTCGGATAGGTTCGCGCACATACATATTGACATTGTCGGACCACTTCCCGTTTTTGCTTCACAGCGGGTTTTCGCTTTTGCCTCACAGCTGTCGATCTCTATACGCGCAGGCCCGAAGTTACGCCGATAGTTGACACCACTGCCGAAACTGTCGCAAATGCTCTGCTTACCAACTGGATATCCCGATATGGAGTCCCGGAAACAGTCACCACTGACAGAGGATCACAATTTGAGAGTGATTTATTTTCAAATTTGGCTCGCCTGCTCGGAATACACCGCAGCCGTACAACAGCCTACCACCCTCAAGCCAATTCTATGGTTGAACGTTTTCATCGGTACCTGAAATCAGCCATTAGAGCCCACGCCACCGAGAAATGGGTTGAAGTGCTTCCTTTCATCCTTCTTGGTGTGCGAACTGCTGTTAAGGAAGATCTGTTCTTTTCAGCAGCAGAAATGCTCTACGGGACTACGCTCAGATTGCCTAGTGAGTTCTTCCGTCCTCCGTGCCCTAGTGATGTTCCACGTAGTGTCCCAGCGTTTATTCAACGTCTACGCGATTTCATGTGCAATTTACGTCCTAAGCCAGTTGCACGACATGGACCTAAAGAAGTTTTCATCCACAAGGACCTGAAGAATTCTTCTCATGTATTTCTACGAATTGACAATGTCAGACGCTCACTGCAACCACCTTACGTCGGACCCTATCCTGTCATTTCACGGCATGAAAAATACTTTAACATCAAAATAAATGGTCGTGAACAAACTCTTAGTATTGATAGGATTAAACCTGCATTTTTGTTACAGACTGTGGCAGATCCACAAACTACCATCAAAGACGACGACTCCGACCGCCTCCGATCCTGTCTGCGTACCGGCACAACCACACGGTACGGCAGAACAGTTCGTTTTCGGATCCCAGTTCCATAAACTATCACATTTTCATATCGTCCTCACAGACTGGAGGGGGAGTCATATGGCGAGCGCGACTTGCGCGCCATCACACGGCTCTATGAGCCCAGAGACAGACGAGCTGGAACTGTGAGCCTGAAAGCAACTCATCCGATTCTCTGCGCAGAATCGCGCACGATGATTGTATTGTATAGATAGCTTTATGTAATAGTGTAATTTAGATTAGTGTATATAAAATGTGTTTTATAATGATTTGGTTCTTCATCATGATTAACGGCCAAAAGGGGAGAGAGGTCAAATATATGGGAAAAAAGCAAGACCACATTTACGAAGGTACTAGTTCGACCCTTCTGTTAATTTTCCCTGTAAAGTCTGTGATTAAATCTCCCTAATCAATTCTTGCTGGAGATATTCAAGAATTTATGTACGCTTGTAATGTCATTTAAGAAATATTTCTTTCATTTTCGCTGTTTCAAACATGCAAATAAAAACGAAATAGACATGTACTTTTTTTTGCAGGACTGACATAAGGGGCCCTTCATAAATGATGTCACGCTTTTCTCCCATATATTTGAACCCCTCCCCCACTTTGTCACAATATGTCACTCTTCAGCGCGGACCCCCCTCCCCCCCTTTGTCACATGTCACGTTATGTTGCACAATGCATGATGTCACACTTCTTGTTACCCCCTCCCCTCCCCTTGTCACACTTTCACGAACCCCCTCCCCACTCGAAGCGTGACATCATTTATGAATGATCCCTAAGACAGAAAGACTCAATGTTTTATATGAGTCGTCAAGAGTCAAAACCAGATACATCCACTTTTTTTCGATTTCAACTTTTTTACACTTTCTAATAGTTTAAAGTAATCTTTATATGGTGTTACTTTTTTAAGTTTCTAAAGCAGCTACATCATGCTAAAAAGTGGGTTGAAGTGTGCCGGTTAGTTACAACCCCTCCCCCCATTGACCATGATTGTCTGCTCTTCTTTTTTCCCTCCAAATATCTTCCGAGGATAAATTGTTTTTGTGTCAAAATTTCAGCAAGTTAAAAGTTAATCCCAATGCTCTCAGCTAGAAATCCGAATTTCTTAGATATTAGATTTTTACCCGCCGTGACAAATTTCCTTTTTTGGATGTAGCTGGTTTTGAAACTAGACGACTCATATAAAGAACTCATTCATTTTATCCTAAAATTTGAAATTTTTTACAAATTAAATTAATTTATCAATTAAAATAGATAATAAAAATTTTTCTGAGGTGACCCTCATTTTCTTGGTGCCCTAAGAAAGTACTAATTTTGCTTACGGGTTACTACAGCACTCAACATTGCTCAGAGAGGATGGGTATCCGGCCCTTTGGTAATACTTTTCTCCACCAGACCCCTACCTGTTAGCCGTGGCCTTAGGATTGCTTACGCACGGGGAGAGGTAGTGGGGTCTACGGATTTTGCATGCACATATCCCCAAGTATACATGGTGGTCTTCAGTGGGTATCGAACGCGCGACCTTCCAGGTGGAAGTCCGACGTGCTAACCACTAGGCTACCACGGGCCCCCTTTGGTAATGTACTATACAAAGACCAAAATCTTTAAATTATTCTCTCGGTCTCGGTTTAGGATGCATAGAGTATGAATTAAAAGGGGCACTTGCATGTACATCCATACATCTCTACTAATAATAAACCAGCAAGTATGTCTGTGTGTGTGTCGATTCCAATGCCTTATAATCGTGCTCTTTGTGTGGGTACCTGAATTAAACAAACATAATGCGTTTTTTCATAGTTTCTTTTTGCATTTTTTATGTGTGCGTCTTTCTCACAAGAAAATAAAGCTCCTTAAATATATAGGATCGCCGATTGATTGCCGTGGGAGGCTAATTTTTAATTCTGTGGAATGCTATACATCTTAATAGAATAACATAATACATACACATTTTGAAAAAAACCAGTGTATATACATAATGGCGAACCAACTGGCCCTTTCACTTCTGAATAAGGGCAGTGCGGGTACCGCTAGTAATATATATTGTTGTATAGATATTTCGCTGGTTCTTTTCTGGAAATATGTTCATTCATAGCATAAAATATTTGTTCTATTATTCAATATTTAATATCATTATGCTATTAAATTACAATTTTATAAGCACTAATAAGGAATTTCTTAACCTTTTTGTATTTTTGTGAGATAATTATATTACTTTTAACACCCCAAATTACTTTTGGAACACAAATAAATACATAAATGAAAATATTTTTTTCATCTGCACTTACAATATATCGATATTTCTTTAACATACTCTTCAGCTTTTAATTTTCAAGTTGAAAATAACAATATTAATGAACATAAAATTTTGATTCATATAGTGTAATGTAAAAATGGTGTAAGTTTGTTGATCGAACTGCATTTTTATAGTTTACTCTTTACGAAGGTTTCTGCTATGTTAAAGACACAGTATTCGATTTTATCATAGAACGATTTTCTTCATCAAGCATCAAGGAAAATAGAATGTAATGCAAAAACTTCTTTCCGCTTGAACTTAGAACCGAAAACCGAACGGGTATCACAAAACATAGAAAGCAATCGGTAAAGAATGGATGGATCTCCAGGGCCCATGTGCTCGTATCGTCGAGTCGACGCGACTAGTAGACCGATAGGCGGCGCTGTCATCGAAAGGGAGCAATTTTTCGCCTTTTTCCCTGTCGACTCGATTTCCGGTGTGCTGGTCCAGTCGAAGTAGACCCGCACGTGCGCGCAATCTCGTTTTGGTAGACCATTTCGTCAACTGCTGTATACCAGTCGAAAGCGAAATGGCGTACTCCATTCCAGTGGAATATTTACGTTTAATCTTGCAAATGCGATCGCTTGAAAGGCAAAGGGTCTTCTTCAATGCGCAAGTAGACCCCTTTGGATCTTAATTACCGGATTAAGGATTTGGTAGCCCATAGGCGACAGAAGTGATGGAACCCCCCCCCCCCCTACCATTTGGATTTTATAATAATTCTAATTAAAATATGATGTGCAATTATTTCATGACTATAATAACTGATCATACTGGCATTCACTAACTTTTAGTACATGTTACATAAATAATGTTAGACTTAATCTGCTTAGGGAGCCTTTTTAAATATGGTTTCACCGATAATTCAAGTATAATTTTAATTCATAGAAATTCGCTATCATTAACACAGATATTTTAAAATTAAACCCATAATACTAAAATATGATAAAATATTTAATCAAACTTAAAATTTTGAAACATTTCACAAAAATGAACATAAAAATTTCTGTTCAAAAGAATATAAAGTTATACTTAATAAAATGCCGTAACAGCATTTATAGCTAATTTTTGAAACAATTTAAACATTGACTTGCCTCAAAAATGTTTAAAACATCTTCAAAGTTTAACGGTTTAAAAATGTCATTCACTGTAAAAATTGTTCGCCCGAAAATACATAATCTTCTGAAAATCATTTATCCTGAGTCTGACGTAAAATTATAGAGAACTAAAAACACGAAACTGCGAAGAACATTCCGAAATTGATAATGTGCCTCGGTCACCATTCGTGAGTACGCTGAATTACTATTTCTGGTACACAACGTTGAAGGTCAGTTTAGTTCAGCTCACGCTGTTGTGATTCCTGTGTCTTACCCCCCCCCCCCCCCACCACCCATCCATTTACTGTTGATCATAAACTTTTATGCGCTGAGATTTTTTTTTTTTTTTTGAGGATTTTTCACGTGGGGGTCACTATTAAATTCATAAAACTTTTATTAATGTACCCTCGGTATGTCCATTTTAGCTCAACATTGGGAAGGGGTAGAGCCATATGAAGGATCATCCTTAACTGGGGATATGAAATTCTAACAGTAAAAGGGGTTCGGGGAATGTCCTCAAACCCCCGAAAATTTTGAAAACTATATGCAAACAGGAGTATTTTGAGGCCTTTATAGACGCATTTGGACTGCAAAAATTTTAAGAAACAAAAAAAAAAGTCAAACAAAAATTTTAAAAACGTTTTTACTCATAAAACTGCAGAATTATATTTTTGAAATCCAGGGAGCAGGACCCCCCCCCCCCCCCTCCATCTAACTCCCATATCGAAGAGACACTTGTCGTCCTTCTAAAATGATGCTTACAAGCTCCTCCCCGCCCCCTGCCTCTTCCGAAAAGGATCCTTTGAAAATTTAGAAGAAAAACTATTGTATTGTTTGAACATGGCACTGTTTCACTGTCGCAAGCTCCTTCCCCCCACCCCTTCCCAAAAGGATGCGTTGAAAATTTGTAAAAGAAAAACTATTTTATTGTTTGAACATAGCTTAATTTATATTTCACTTTTACAGGGTGAAAAAATTTCACGTTTTTTTAATTTCAACTTTTAAATTTTGCAAAATTTTCTGCCCCCTAAACTGCCTTCCTAGAAGTCCTTGCCTTCCACAGGAGCCGGCTACTGATCAACGGCGCAACATATTCAGTATACCTCAATATTATTGTTTCCAACAGTTTATAGAAATAATTAATTCTATTAATCGGTTAGCAAAATAGCCGATCAATTATTAAACCGGAGCGCCGAACTAAGATTTTAATTCTCTTTCCAAAAGTTAACTTTTCTAAATTAAATTTTTTTTCCGCCCGGGGCATGAGCCCTGCTTTCACCCCCCCCCCCCCCCCCCCCGAGTTCGGCACGCAAAGTTTTCATAACGTTTATTTCAAGAAAATTCCGGGAGAGAGATCCTAAACACTCATCTCTGAACCCATTTTCTATCATTCAGCGAAATCAGTTTGGGCAATAGTAGTAACAATAAGTGCATTCTGAAGAGCCGCCTCCCCTCCACCCCCCCCCCCCCCACTTTTTTTTTCATTACTTTTACGCAAGCATTTTTATTTTTAAAGAAATGAACAAAATTGTTCTTTTGGACGTAAGCTGAACGAAAAAACTTCATTGACTTAAAAAAAAAATCGTTTCATGCATTACGAAATAAGTGGATGTAGTATGGATAAAGAAAGAAAGAAAGAAAAAAACTCACGAATTCATAACCTCCATAATTTTTAAGTTTGTAAAAAGTATATAATCACATTTACAACTTCTTTCTGTTTGAAATTGTGGGGTTTTTTTTCTTCGACTCTTATTATTAGACCAATGTTAACATCTGCCACGAGTTGCAAGTAGAGATACGGAAAAAAAATATACAATATGATAATATGAATCAATAGCCTTTCAGCGTCATTTTTAAAAGTAATCGGGCAAGCATCAAACATACAAAAATTTAAAAAGTAAGTGACAGTTTTTAAAAACGCACTGTCACTCACCTCAAGTAAGCGCATAGTTAGTTTTATAAAATAGGAAGACTAAAATGAAATGTATATTAAACGCTTAAAAATTATATTATATATACGTACCATATAATTTAAAAGAAAATAGCGAACTCACAAATTAATATTAACAGATTTATATAAACAAATAGTAACCAAATTTACACCAAGTAAAAAATATTCAAATAAATAAATATTAAAATTAAAAAAGGAGTGTTACGAGAATGAAGTAAAAAGGTCACACATTGTACTTTGCTTTTATTATCAAAATTCCTGCAAAACTAAAGGTCTTAGAAAAAAAAATCACTAATGAGACTATGTATGCAAATTAATTTTAAAATAATGATTTTTTACTGTTGATTCTTTAACTGAGCTTAGTTATTGAATAATGTGTATATTAGTATTTTTCTAACCATTATAGCTAACATATTGAATTTTTTATAGTTATTTTTATAGCTAATAAAAATTTAAAACAACACAGTGGAGTAAAAAGGAGTTGTTCCTCATAAAATTATTCATGATAAAGTTGTCAGAAGGGAGTTTTTGTTTTTTTAGAGTTCTTTAAAACCGAATTATTCAGCTACGCTAAGTATAGAAAAAATATGTACTACTAATTTACTTAGAATAAAAACGTAGCTATTTATATTTTGAAGATATCAAAGGCGCAAAATATAATCTAAAGGAATCAAATCGAAAAATGTATCCAAAGAAACAAAAACCACGATTTTTGCGCGAGCAGCCGCCGATTGCTGATGGCAACGCGTAGAGCGTATGTCATTGGTCGGAATCAGTCATTCCCACACCCCCTCCGATGTCAGAAAATGAACTCGGCTGAAACTTGCGCGGCTACTCTACGTGGACACCAGCACACCTATAGTAGACAAGAGACCGGTTCGTCGAGGGCTTGCTGAGGGGGAGAAAAGGGGAGCGACTTCGACAGTCGACGGAGACCAGCACAACCACCCTGGGCAGCTTGTGAACAAAGGAGACTGATTGCTTGTCACTTTAGGGAGAGCGGAATAGGTATAGGTCCCTCTAGGCACGCTAGGTCCCTCGAATGGGCGGGCCAAGTTGTGGTTTGTTACGGGGCGTGAATTTTCGTAGTTTTTCAAACTTTTTCAAAAACAACACTTTTATTCCTACTAATAACAGGTACACAAATTGTCTCAGATATAAACTTAAAATATGGTTTTACAGAAAAATATTAAAGCTTGGTTTGCTACTTTTCCGTTTTCCCGTATCTTTTTTCAAAGTTTTAAAAATAATGGATTGAATTTTAAAAATGTTATAAAAAATTTTTGAAGTTCACCACATAAAAAATGAAAAATAGCAAACCGTTAACTAGGTCCACTCTATTGTTTAAAAGAAACCGCATGAAAATATTCAAATAAGTTCACGAGTTATGAGTAGGACTTTTTGCAGATTTTCCCGTAGAGATAGCATTAGCGCCGAAAAACAAGATGGACGGTAGCGAAGAGCCTTAAGACTATTTGCATACTATAGTAAATTTAAAAGAATATATCCCGTACTACTTTTGCTTGAAATAAAGCACTGGAAACACGAAAACGCATTTGTTTTTAAACTACAGAATGATGTGTCAATGTGCTGTCTTCTTTTTTTTTTCTTCATCAATTTACAGTCCTTATATAAGTTACAATTTAGTTCTTTATGCCCTAAATGGAATATCAACGAATTAGTTGAAAAACGAATGTCCACCGGACATTTGTTGTACTTTATCTTAAACTAGTGGTAGCCTTCCGTGCTACCATGCCACAGGTCCGGAGCTCCGTTCCCTGGGCTGGGTCCGACTCATTCTTTCATCCCTTCCGTGAGGTCGATGAAATGAGGACTAAGCATGCTTGGGAACTAAAACTGGGGATTCCGCGTCAGGCCGAGGCCGACCACTTGACCGGAACATCTGCTTCTGCACCCCAGGGCCCTCGGTCTCGAAAGCTGGGATCGGCACAGTTGGTCCAGGCCCCCAATGGGCTGTCCGCGCCATTGAGTTAGTTATGCTATAACTACTGTAATTCGTAGGATTTTTAAATAATTTAGATCATTAATTCATCAATATTCTAATTCTTTTTTTCTCCAAAAATATGAAGCTCCAATAAACAAGTTAAAAAAAATAATTCAACTTAAAATAGCATCTTTTAATTAGAATATGATCAAATCCAGGAAGCGATAAGTTAAATAAAACTTTTTCCCTTTCATAAATAATTCTACTTTGTGGTGAAAGGTATTAAAGATTCCTTAAAAACATTATTACGCAACTCATGAAGTATGTTTAATTGAAGTACTCGAGATTTTCTTTTTTGTTGGACAGACATTTTCAGAGTTCGATAAAAATGCAAAAATCTTAGGAGCCAGGTAACATTTTTACGAGCCAGCTATAATATTTTCATTTGCGAACCTAGTCCCCACCTGAAAAATTAGTCCCCAAGGCATTTTTTTAGTCGCTCGGGGATTTGTCAGAACCTGGACATTTTAATTAATGGAGAGTCAATTTAAAGTATTTGACAACGTTTTCTGAAACGTTTGAAATACAGTGGACTCTCTCTATCTGAACACTCCCTAATGTGAACAGCCCCGCATTATGAACACTTTTCGATAGTCCCGGCGAAACTTCATACACTTAACATAGGATGACCTCTCTGTAATCTGAACACCCTATAATATGAACACCCCCGTATTATGAACGCTATTTTATCCCCCATTCAGCAGTTACCTCTCTCTAAACTGAACAGGTGTGCGATTGGTATTCCGAAATTCCCGGAATTCAGATTGCCTCCCCCTTTCGAACAGGTGCTTCAGATCAGACAGGTGTTTTCAGGTGGAGTGGTCAAGAAAAGGCTTATCGCTCCCCCCCCCCTCCGCCCATCTCATTGGACAGCCTTATCTCTTCCCTTTCTTTCTTGTTGCTGAGATTTTTCGCTGGTAAAGGTGACATTTTTTGCCAGTGTACCGATTGCAGCCGTGTTGAAGAACAAGTCAGATATGTCATCGGAAATAAGTAAAACGAAAAAACGGAAAGAACTAAACCTCAATGAAAAGTACCATGTAATTCAAAAATTGAAGTCAAAAGTAAGCCAGAGAAAAATTGCAGTTGAATTCGGGATTTCCGTAGGCCAAGTTAATGCAATTAGTAAGAAAGAAAACGAAATTTTAGCTGCTTTTGAACAGAATGCACCTGGCTCAAAGTGTAGAATTTTTGAGAAAAAAACGGAAAATGAAAAAATAAACCAGCATGTTTGGAAGTTTTTTTGTCAAATGCGCACAAAGAATCTGCCTGTCACTGGACCTCTGATGAAACAGATTGCGCTTGATTTTGCCGAAAAGGAAAACATTAGTGAATTCAAGGCATCAGATGGGTGGCTTAGTCGATTCAAAGTTCGCCATAATATTGAATTTAAAACCATAAGTGGAGAAGCTGCAGATGTAAACATGGACACAGTAGAGGAATGGAAAACTAAACTTCTAGAATTAACAAAAGATTTTGCTCCTGCTGACATCTTCAATGCCGCTGAAACCGGCTTATTTTTTAGGGCCCTTCCAAATAAAACCCTAGCAGAAAGAAGCGATAAATGCATCGGCGGAAAAATGTCGAAAGAAAGACTCACTGTCATGCTTTGTGCAAGTTTTACGGGTGAAAAACTTAAACCTCTTGTGATAGGAAAAAGTGCTAAACCGAGATGTTTTAAAAATTTGAAGATTTCATCATTGCCTGTTAACTATAAATTTAATCGAAAAGCCTGGATGACATTTGCAATTTTCACGGAATGGTTGGAAGGTGTTAACGAGAGGATGAAGAGAGAAGGGAGAAAAATTCTTCTTTTCGTGGATAATGCTGCATCACACAAAAATGTAACTCTGAGCAACGTGAGCCTGAAGTTCCTGCCACCAAACTGCACATCTAGAATACAACCATTGGATCAGGGAGTTATAAAAACTTTTAAAGCCCACTACAGAATTTTTTTTCTAAAGAAAATGTCTCTTGCAATGGAAGATGCAAATTCAGCAAGCGAACTGACTAAGAAGGTCAATGTCATGGATGCTGTCCACTGGATATCAATGGCCTGGAATGACGTAACCCCCCACACTATACAGAAATGCTTTTACCGAGCTGGATTTCCACGTGTAGACAAACAAACACGAATTGATGACCAAGAAACAACAGCTTTAAGTGACTTGCAGTCAATTCTTCAGGAGCTACATACGGAAATGGGGCCAAGTGCTTATCTAGAAGCCGATGGACACCTTCCAGTTTGTTGCAATATCACCTTTGAAGAGGACGAGGATAGTGAAGAAGAAGCGGACGAAGCTGAAGAAACAAGAAGTGCAATAACGTTCAAACAATATGGCCAAGGGATTCAAGACCTTCTGAATTATGCAGCTGAACATCATCAGGAAGCATTTCCACTTTTGAAACAACTTGATAATATGTACGCTGCACGTGCATACACAATGCAAAAACAAACTAAAATTACACATTTTTTTAGGTAAAAACTGTGATGTATTTTTATTATTATTATTGCAATTCCCTTTTTTGTTTGTTTGTTTATCATTATGTAAAACTTTTTAAATTAAAAAAAAAAACAATGAGGTGTAAGAGTACAAGTCCGACTGAGTTTAGTTTGACATTGCAATAGCCGCCAAATCTAAATTCAGCACCTCCATCTCGGTAACTGGCATGGCTAACCAGGCTAAGTACTCAGTACAGTCGATAAATTCAATAAACATGTGTTTTGCTGATTCTCCCTCTATAATGAACACCCCCGTAATCTGAACACTTTTGTTCGGCCCCATGAGTGTTCAGAATAGAGAGAGTTCACTGTATTTGAGATCGTCAAATATGGTGAAATGTTTCTAGACGTTGGAACTGAAAGGTTTTTTGAAGGATATTTCAAGATGTATCTCTAAGTTCACTGCTGATATTTTTGCTTCAGTTTAAATAACTGCATCTCAAAAGAGAATGGCAAATTTTTTTTTTAGAACCTGAAGCTTCTTAAAACAATATAAAGTAACTATGAAAACATTTATATTGCATTGCGTATTTATTTTTATTAACATGAATTTGGAAACTGTAGAGACTTTTTTATCTTGAATATTCACAATTTTTACATGACTTTAGTTATGCTTTTAATTATATTTGGCATGATTTTGTATCAGGTAAAATATTTTGATGTTACGGAGCTTTTTTTAAGCAGTAATTTAAGAGTAATGATATTTTAGAATGATAAATTCGATGAATTTATCATTCTAAAATATTCGTTACCTCCTATTTTAAGAATCAGATTTATTTTACAGAGTTACTTCTACACAAGAAATTGGTTAAATAACGCTACTGGACAGCAGTTTTTCCATCTGGTTTAAATTAAAAATTTTCCTATGCATGTTTTTGTGTATAATCTGAACTAGCCATAAAAAAACCACGTTATGTTTTTAAGGTAATGTTCAATGAGGTTAAGTGGACATACAGCAAATAAACAGCTATAGCTTTGAAATATTTAAAGGAATTGATGTAAATTTAATTTTAGCTTTTAATAATAAAGAATTAAATTTTACATTCAAAATTTCTTTAATGGCAACTATTTAGGTGAAAAAACCGTCAATTTGTTTATTTATGCAATACTTTGAAATGGAAACAGCTCTTATAACTTCTCTCTGACATTGTATTTTGAAATTTGGTGCAAATTGACGGTGCAGGAAGCTTTGCGGGTGAATATTAGGAAAAGTGACAATTTGAGTCCCATCGATTTCTGAAACATTTTCTATTAAATACCAAAGAAATATATTTTTTAATAGTGTAAACTTCGCTTTACATTCAATCCATGGCAAAATTTCCAAGATGTTACTTTAATTTATGGCAATAGAAGCTTTTTATTTCTCCAAAATCAGTTCGGTAACGTGTCCCAGTTACGAATCGAGAGCTTTAAAAAGAACCCTGTGCCTTATAAAACATCGTGAGAAAAACAATTAGCAGCGGAAACAATGTATTTTATGTTTATTTATAGTAAGTGACTTTCATGTTTTCGAAAACGTAAATATACATCGCAAAAAACCAAAATCTATCCTTGTCCCAAGTTTTCGTATCAGATCGGTAACACCGACTTCCGAGATATTATTTCCGGTCAAAAAAAACTTTTTTAGCGCCGACTAAATACGTATGCTAGGACCCCCTTTTGTGAAGTGCAAATACCAGTTGAAAGTTTGAACTTCAGTTCAACAGAATTACTAGTAAGATTTTTTCCATCTTTATTTTAATGTGTCTAGCAAATGAAATATCAATTCGGTAACGCAAGTTAAACCCAAATTAATTATTTTTTTAATTAAAAAATTTTAAGTAAAAAAAGAATTGAATGTTGTGAACAGAATACTACACGTTTTGGTTTCAATTCATTAATTAGCGATGTTTAGTGAATATAAAGGAAATTCGTCATATCTGTAACAATAAAGCAGCTATTTGCCGATCTGATGCGTGTGTTTCCGATTTTTTTTCCATAATTAGTTTCTGGTTATGTGTTTCAGAGTTGCTTTTTTTCAGAATAAGAGGAGCTTAATTGTATCACTATCGTAGCCAAAATTTCGATTACGTTTTAAATTTGGATAATTTCCCAAAATTGATTTCTCCAGACATTATTTTCGGTCCCAAAATTCAAGTTTCTTAAGAAATAAAACCTTTTCTTCTGTAAATTTTCAGATCTTCGATCGTCAAGACTTCTGAAAACACAACATTGCTTTCAAAAATATGTAATTGGTTCAACCATTTTGTACTAACTCCCCCTCCCACCTAAAAAAAGGACTACCGTATTTTCGGTAGCAAGCGCCGCACCCGCAATTTGTAAAAAATATAAACAATATTAAAAAAATATGAACAATATTACCTAAAGGTATGAGTGTTGCATCCATTTAGGGTTTCCATTCAAACATTATCCCCTCACAAACCCACACACTTGATTTATCATTAATAGGAATAATTTCACTTTATAAAAATCTTTTTGAATCGAAATTTTCAGTGATATTTTTATAAAAGATATAGTTTTTTGCTTAAATTTTAACAATATTATCATTTATAAATGATTACTACACATGTTTATTTGATTTACATTATATTATTTTATATAAATAATATGGGCAGTATACTTCGTACACATTAAGGGCAGAAGCTGTAACAATTGTCAGATTGACAGCCCTGAAATTAAAAATTTCAAAAATAGGGGTAATTCTTACTCTTGATCTTACCCCTAATTAAAAAAAAAAAACCTGTTACTAATTTGTAATTAAAATACACTATGAATGTCATTTTAAAAAAATCTTTAAAATTTGAAATTTTTTATACTCAATTTGGCACTTTTCCTAATTTTCACCCTTACACAGATCTCAAAAATACTTCCTCCCTAACTGTGAAGCTAGTTCTAGTCTATATATTATTTTACAGCAGTTTACGTAAGATAGGGTAAAATGGTCGTAGTATTGGACTTAACATGCATCGAATGTTCTAAAATTACTTAAAGTTAATTTATGAGGCAGACTAGGACTTAACTTCCATGAGAGCTCAAAGGAGCTCAGCTCCCAAATTTATGTTCAATTTTATGCGAATTTTTAACTGTTAGAGGAAGTTTAGGCTGAAATAAATTTTGAAGACGTTTGTTAGAAATCAAGCCATGAGCCAGATGTTAGTTAGTTTTCAGTAACACCAAAATGGGGGCAACTAAACGCACAATTTTCGCAGTGTATGGGGAAGTAAGCTAAAATTAGATAATTTTGTAAACTACCTATCTGACGAAATTATGTTCTATTATTCCTCACCATTAAAGCCAGTGCATTATGCTATATCTCAGCTGTTCTCAAACTGTGATAGCCTCTCCTGGTGGTGCGCGTGCCGACAAAAAAAAAAAAAAGATTAACCCCTTCAGACCCCAGAACTAAGCACAAACAATTTTGACGCAATTTTTTGGTTATCTGATTTAAAAAATGATTACAAAACAAAATAACTAAAATTTTTTTTTTTTAAATTTTAATTAATAATTAGTTCAAATAATTATTAATGCCCAATTTCCATGTTTAAAACGAAGTAAACTATCTGTTGATTAAGTTAAAAAACAATTGGGTGTTTTAGCTTTCATATTGCATAAACAGTAGTTAATAAACAATATTTTAAAATGTACACAATTGGGTACATTTGGAATGAAGAGGTTAAAACACAAAAACTCAGGATTGAAGATCGAATTAGCCCGATTAGAGTTGGGAGAATGTTGACTCAAAGTTAAAAATAAATTCCCGTTATTGTCTAGGAAAGCATTGCTGCTTTTAATTCAGTTCACAGCCACTCATCTTTATGAAACTGCATTTTCTAATATGATATTTATTAAAAATAAATATACAAGCAAATTGAATGTCGATTCAAATTTGAGGTTAAAACTAACTTCTACGGAACGAGATATTACCTTGCTTGTATCTGCCATGCAGAACTATCTCATTAACTTTGTTGTTTATTTTTCTACATAAGTATTTTGTACTTAAAGACATATTTCTAATGCTGTTTTGGAAATACTAATTAAAGATATATTTTATATATTTCTTATATTTTATTGTATACATACAGCTTTATTTTAATACACGCTTTTCTCTGCATTAACTATAAAAAATGGTGTGATTGAAATAACCCAGTCGTCGTAGCATTTTTCTATAATCTATTAGTATTCTATTCTATTTAATAAAGTTACATTAGCAGTGGTACACAAATGGTTTGCAAGAAAAATGGTGGTACGCGAAAAAAAAAAAAAGTTTGGGGACCGCTGCTATGTCTGAAACAATCAACACTTTCCTCAATCGCCGAGCGTTTACATTTGCAAAAACATAGCTGTGTACAAGCGAAAGGTCTGTGATGCGTGTTTAGTATCATTTCCGTTGTTTTACTGCCTGTTGAATCTTAGCAGCACGTGTCAACCACATAGAAGTAAGCTTTTGTTAAAGATGCTTGACACCGACGGAAATTGCTTAGACTTGTTTGAACTGATTCATTAAAGACGAAGCCCTGTAACGAACTAATCCGGATATTTTCCCCGTCATCATTTCGGATGTTAATTGAACTATGGCTGCAAGATTTGTTTATTCTGAGTTCTTATTATCATGAAATACTATAGAAAAATTGAATCGTTTATTTCGAAAAGGTAACAGCTCTTAAAAACAATTTTTTTTTTCAGGAGACAGAAAAAAAAAGGCTTATGAACAGTTGGAAAATTTTACGGGTCTGATTTTTTACTATTTTATTTTAGTAGGTAATAGCAATGCAATATGGGCAAATTAAAACGATTTTTGATTATTTATACCATAAAAATTACTAAATTAATACTGAGAGTTGTTACCTTTTAGAAATAAACGATTCAATTAATATTTTTATTTCTACTTTTCTTTTCTTATATTTCTACTACCTCTTTCTTCTTCATCTTGCATTAGCTGTGTTTTGTTCTTCTAAAATATTTAAAAGAAGAAGTTATTTTGGAATTCAATTCATTTTAAGAAACACAACCGCACCTGAAGAAGAAAAAAAAAAAAAATCCATCACCATGTCTCATTTACAGATAGTCTCCTCAAAAGGATCCGTACAACCTCAAACTTATAAAGTATAGATCTGCAGCAAAAACTTTGCTAGTAGGGACAGAAAATAATTTATTACATAAAAATAACTTTTACATAAAAATAGATGCATTTTCTAAAATTTTTTTTAAATGATGCAAACGATTATTTAAAATAATTTGGAGCTAAACCTTGTGGGAAATTTCAGTAAGAGAATCAATTGTTTGTCCTTCCATGATCTGAATTACCCAAGAAAAATTTTCTAAAGCGTCTAAATTACAAATAAATGATATAGAAATATGTCCACATACATACTTTTAAAAAAAGTAAAGCTGCAACTTAACCGCAGGTTGAAAGGTTAGTAGTTACGGGGAAGCGTTTCAAAAAAAGAAAAAATAAATAAATAAATAAATTAATAAATAACTATATAAAAATTCAAAAATAAAATTACGAAAATCATACAAAATTAATGATTTACAACAGAAAGACAGTACAAAAAATAATTAAGGACATACGTGTGAAAGTTGGAAAAGTGGTAGGATTGGCAGTTGCCGAAATTTGAAGATTCCTGAATTTATTATACATCAACTTAATTTCCTGGAAGATAATTTAAAAAACAGTAAAAGAATAGCTATTACAGTTTTTGATAACATAAGCATATGAAATTTTACTTTTTTCATGAGTTTTAACTTTTGATAAATTTCTCATATGCACCTTTTTTTAGTGATGACTGCAAAATTGACCTTTACTTTTCCTTATCACGTAAGGATATTTCAAAAATCGCCAATTTGCAAAATTTGCAAAAAAATCCAAATTGCTACTTTAACAGACTTGAAAAGTTCCTCTTATGATTTATTCATTTTTTTCTTATACTGTGCATTGTTATGGCTGAACATGTAAGAAGGTTCTAGGGAGAGGAGTGGAGCTCATTGCATCGCTTAATTTCTAATGAAAAGCCACAAAACTAACACAACTTTTGGTCTTAGTGCGGTGTTTTGAAATTAATTTCAGTAATTTTTATGAGGTATAAGCCTTCAAAAACTCTCTCCCCCCCCCTTCTTTACACACTCTTGATGATGAAATGGGTAAAGCAGTTATACAATTTTACTTCATGTATAGAAGCTTCTTTGAATTACTTATACTCTGTTTCACGTTTTACCTTATATATTCCTTAATGATGTATAATGGGTAATAGGCGAAATATTAACTCACTAAGTAAATTTTCAAGGTCATGGAATTTCAAATATTTTGTACTTCTTCAGGGTGTTCCAAACAGCTAATTAAAATCTGGATCCTTTTTTATTTTTTTTCGCGCACGAAAATTTAATACATGGATTAAAGACTTAACAAATTAGATCAAAGTCATACTATATAGAATATAAAAGAAAATGTGCTAACCAGAGTATGAGTGGTTCAAAAAGGAATTTTGAGGAAAATAAAAGAAAATAATAATAATAAATAAATAAAATACTTTACATACTTCATCATCAAGGGTGGATGAAGAGGGAGAGTGATTTCTGAAAGCATAACGTACCTCGCAAAAATTACTTAGATAAAATAGTTTAAAAAATTCCTAAAATAAATTTAGGTTAGGTTTATTAAAAATTAATGGGATAAGTCTTTTTTTAGACTGATTGATCCCGTTAATTTTTAAGGTCTCCCTTTTAATTTTTAAGGTTAGAGGTCTCTTCTCTTTAGGCCTCTTAGACACAACAACAAAAACGGAAGAACAAACAAAAGAACAAAAAAAAGGAATAAATTTACAAAGAAAAAAACTTTTTAAGTTTTACTTTAAAGTAGCAATTATTCGACTTTTTGAAAAAAAAAAAGAACTTTCTTTTCCTAACCCTCTCACAGACCTAGACATAATAACGCATAGTTTACAAAAATAAATGAATCATAAAAAAGGAACATTACGTCTGTTTTAACGTCGTAATTTTTCGATTTTTTGCAAATTTTGCAATTAGTGATATTTAAAACATCCTTACGTGATAGGAAAAACTGAAGTTCATTTTTTGCAGTCAGAGCTAAAAAATGTATGGCAAAGGTGAAATACATTAAATTTCTCAGGCTTGCGTAATCAAAACCTAAATACCTAACGATCCCAGTCTTCTCTGCAACTAATGTCCTTCGAAATAAATAGAAAAAAAGCTATTTGCTAGTCCTATGAATTTCCAGACTTCTGTAAAAGTTTTGTGTCTAACTGCCACCATTTATGGTGTTACTAAATACGACGTTTGGTGTTTAGTTGAAATTTATTCATTTTTGATACAATTAAAAAAAATTGCCTAAAAAAATACAGACAGCATAGCGTTTCTTAGCACATGAAGTTTGTTACGCATCGAAATTTCATTGCGATTGCTCATTTCTATGAAAATAGGATAAATGAGCAATCTTAATGAATGTTTGATGCGTTGATGAGTTAAAGAACGTAATATCATAAAAAAACATTCTGCCGTCTGTACGTTTTTAGACAGGCACTTAAAAGAATTTAAAAGACACCAAAAAATGAATTATTTTCAACTTTACACCAACTGAACACCAAAAATAGTGTTCGGTGCAACCAAAAGTGTTTACAGTGCAGTAGAACTAAAATATTTTATGAACTTATGTTTAAAATGCTAAAACTCAAATACAAGTTTTGCAGGAAAAAGGTATTTACAATTTTCTGTTTATATAGAATAATGGAAATTTTGTTCGCATTTTTACTAGTACCTATATTTTTCAGCAGCTCCATGCACAAAAAACAGCACTTTTGATCAAAAACCTGAAGCTTCACTGCAAACCAAAGCGTTTGCAGTGAAGCTATGTTGATCAAAGCATACATTTTCTCTGCATCCCATTGTTAACAGCTCAAAGATCATAAAAGACTGAAAAAAATATTTCTTTCTTACTCTGTATGTAATATATTATATATAGATTCCAGTATTTTGTTATTTTTGAATTGTTTACAATGAGATGCAAAAAAATAGTTTTTATTTTCCGATGAATATCGCTTCGTTGCAATCACTTGAATTTTGATTTTTGATCAAAGATGTCAGTTTTTGTGCATATTTCCCTTTTCTTAGAAAGGAGCATCTTCTGAAGCTCAAACAGGGGGCACAACTTCTAGAAACTTTCACCAGATATCCATTAGCGATTTTCGCAGCTTTATCAAGAAAAACCTTATTTTTTCTTTTTAACGTTTAGCTAATCGCGTAATTGGATTTCAAGTTCTACAATGAATTCCTAACATTCGCCAGGCGGTTTGGGTTCAAATTGTGACCTATGGCACTAGATAACACAGCTTCATCTTTTGGGTCACTGGAGGACGATGACTGCTGCTGGATACTAGCATGTTAAGCACGTTTAGGTGAAAATGTTATCAACAGAGACTTGATTGTCCCCAAGTGGCATATCCCACGTGGGGATAGACCACGGTCTCTTTTTTCGTACTTTGTATTATCAGAGGGAGTCTCTTTCAGTAAATGAAGAGCTATTGACAGCTACATCAAGAGATCAGAAGACGTTTTTCTTATTACTGATAAGAATTTTCCTTTTTTGTTTTTCAGAAAATATGCATACATTTTGGGGACTTTGGAGTAATTTATAAACTCAATCGACGGTGGTTATAACGTACAGCCGATGGTAGAAAAACGTAACACTCCTAATTACTCAACTCCCATGTATTCTAAAAAACTAAGTTAGGTGGCAATCGTCATGGATTAAAGTTTTCTTTCAAATTATTGAAGTAAAATTTCGATACGGGGCCTTTTGCATGTTAAAATGAACCCGAATTGAGTTCAGAGTGCCTAAATACCAAATTTCAGTAAAATCCGACCATTAGAACCGGACATATTGAAATAGGGACCATCATTATTTTCAGCATGCTAATTTACCGGTCAAGGTTTATGGAACCATTAAAACAAACATTTAGGTGATTTAAAAAAATAAGGACTGTATTATCCATTATAATTTGCAAGTTTTTGACAACTGCTTTCGAAATACTGTGGGTTTGTTTAAATTTCTTACTTTTATCCAAGAGGTAGAATTTGATACATTCAGCAATTGTATACAACCCCCTAAAGAGGCAGCAAAATGTACTTTTGAGCGAAACAAAAGAATTAGTCAATATTTTTAGCTGAAATTTTGGCTATTCATATCAAATCTTCAGCAGATACATTTTTCATCGAAATATAACATTGTTTCAGACCAAAATTTTTTCAAGTATTAATTTTGTAATTCATAAAAAATATTAACGTTTCCAGCCACAAAAAACATGCTTTTATTGTTGGGGTACTACATAGCTTCATACAAACAACTAAACAATGCTGTAACCAATCCACGTTAGATAATATAAGCAGAAATATCAAAAAATGTTTTATCGTTACGATGTGGATTTTTGAAACTTTAATTATGGAACGAATCAAATGACGCAAAAATTGGGATACACGGAAATATATATGTTGGTTATAAATCTGTGATAAAAAAAGGGTGTTGTCATTTGAAAGTTCAAAGTTAATATTCATTTTAATATGAAGACGACACTTTAGCACACTTTTACAATTGCCATTTTATACTGCACGTTATTCCTGATCAATTGACATATTTTATGAATCTCTAGTGTAAATAGTATTCAAATGAGAAGGAGTGTTTCGTTTTTTCCCTCACATTATCTACTACATAACGTTTCTTTATAACGTACTCAGAGGCATGGTCCTGCATAATTTAAAGCTTCACAGGCTCGGTTTAACGAAGTATGCAAAAGCCTTACTTTCGTTACAACGTGATTTTAGACTGGAACGAAAATCGAAATTTCCAAGTCAAAGTTTTATTTTGGTTTCAAAACTGGTAATTCTGTTGAATTTTTATCTTTACGTGCTCTGAACCCTTCAAACAATTATTCAACATCGATTAGTGTTATTATCCAATCTCCTGGAACTGAGGTGGGGAAAGCAGGAGTTAGGGGTACCCATTAAGGTGGGCCGAAAAAACCTTATTGGCCGAAAAACCCCGCTGGTTGCTGTAGGTCCGTGTACGCTAAAGGGAGCTGGTGCACGTTAAATAGGTCGTGGTTACAATGTCCTCCAAGTGAAACGAACCTCTGGGAGTACCAATCCCAGGTGACGGTCTCTCATCAAGGAACTGGTTCAAAAAATTAAGAGGCCATTCAAAGGGGTGGAAATCGGACACTTGCCTATAAGGGCCCCATTTGACTCAAGAGCCGCGTACCCATTCTTCTTCGCCACATGCGAGGATTCGACAACAACAACAACAAAGTTTGTAATGATAGTTTAGCTTCAATGTGGCTTGAAATAAAAATGAAATCGAATTGGCAGTAGGGTGCCCCAACATTTCTGGCAAATTATTTCCTTTACCAAGCACATTCCAGACAATGTTAAGCAAATTACTTACAAAGTGTTCTCCAGTAATGCAGATTTTTCGCATTCTGAACACATATTATTAACAATGATACGTGATCCTAGGAAATAATCCGAGAACTAGTAGTTAGGTGGTATTCTCGGCTCTTGCGTTTTTTCAAGCTGCCTCAACTAAATTTCGAAGCAGCTGATTATCTTTATTTAATCAATTGGTCAAACTTCTCTAACAGAGCCACCTCTAAAAATTCATCCAACGGATAAAGACTTTAAAAAATGTGCAACGAAGGACAGTTTCCAGATTAAACCAGGTCTAACTTTTCTTGTCACGCGCAATCTGTTGAACAATCATGACTGAAGCTGCAATGAAAGTGTGCTGTGAAGCTACAAGAGATGGATTCATTCGTGCCAAACTTCTAGGGAGGAAATAACTTTCAACGTTTCACAGCAAGGGGCAATATTATGCTAACACCTAATATTCAATATGCACTTGGTATACATTTCGAATTTGTCGTTTTTTTTTATTCTGCATTCTTCCCGAGCATAACTAAAGAAAGAAACGTGGTATAATTGCATAATATTATACTTTTGTTAATGTTTATAGTACTATTTAACTAATCAATGTTAATGCTAACTTCGAAAAATAATTTTCATATCAGTTTTTTTTTTTTGTAAAATCCTTTTTTTTTTTTCATTTTCCTCCAAGATTTGATGTCAGAGGGGCGCTGTTACATATTGAGAGAACTTAATAGAACTTTTTGTGCATTCAAACCGAGCCATTATGTAATACTTTCATTGTATGCCAGTAAAGATTTTGTTATTTTTTTCAAAGTAATTTTTTCTGACTTTTAGTGTCAAAGGGGAGCGGCAAATATTGCGCAGTACCCAAGAAAACTTTTTGAGTGTTTCAACTATCCCATTGCAGAAGACTTGTAAAAACTAATGTTAAAATTCGAAGTTTATGTATTGAAACATAGATTCGTTTAGTTCTGATTGAGTTTCTTGTTAATCCATTAACTGCTAATTTTTATTTATTTATTTATTTTTTGAAATTTTTGGGCGGATAAGTTTTATGTACGAGGGTGAGCCAACTGAAAACCACGTACAGTAGGCGCATTTTTAGAGTTTAGGGCAGTGTTTTTTGGGGGGAGGCTCCTACATCTTAAACTTTTGAAACTGGTTTTACAACTATAATGTTTAGGCTATCTCTGAAGGGGGGGGGGGTCCGGATACCCACCTTTTTTGCAATTTAGTTCCTGAGAATGCAATATTAGGCCCTTTGGGGACGTTAGAGGAAGGAGTTTCAGAAGGTCTACCCTAAGAAAATTTTCAAAACTGCAGTCTTAAAAATGAAGTTTCAGTTTATTTTTACGTTTTTGGAGGCAGGGGCTCGAGGACTCTCCCCAGGAAACTTTTTGAAATCTTCCTAGCAATGCAATTTCGAGATTCATTAGTGACTTCAGTGGAAGCAGAAAGGCCGTTTGCCTAGTCTTCCCCCGTTAATTTTTCAAAATAAGTTCTTATCTTTTAGGTTACTTTTGGTGTCGCTAGTGAATGTTCGATGTATTTTCCCTAAAAGTGTTTCTGAAACTAAAAGTCTTAAAGTAGAATCTCTCTTTTCTTTCATATTTTTAAAAAAATTGTGTTTTGAATTTTTCTCTGGGGGGGGGGGGGGCAGTTGGTTAGCTCCGAGGGGGCAATGCACCCCCCCGGAGAGATGCCTGAAAGAAACACTGGTTTCCAATGTGACAGTCCCTCTGTTGGAGTGCACAGCGAAGAGCAGCACGGAGTGATTCGTTGCGTCACTGGCCTGCAATTGCATCGATGGCGACCTCTCTATCTTGAAGAATAATCTCCTTCGCCACTGCAAATTGCCTCAGCTATCATAAGATGATGTGCCTGGCCTGGACTCAGCAAGTCCACCAAACTGTTTGTGACGTCTGCGATACACATGCAACCCCATACTGTGCCAAATGCGTCGATGGATTTCTATGAGTTTCATGCCTTCACTGTGTGGAAAACGGATATGGTGCACTCCATCTGATGGGGCTGCCATATGGAAAACTCTCGTATCGCACTTCTGGGTCACGGGGGTCACAACACCAATGCCAGTTAATGGTGGAAGAGTCCACGCGCATGTGAACCGGGTCTGAAAAGAGATTAAATTTTCTAAAGCAGTTTTTCAGATTTCATTTGGCTCACCCTTGTATGTATGCACAAAATGTTATGTCATTGTATAATTACATTCAAATTATGTTTTGTTTCTAAAATATTTGATATTTTTGAAAAAGGAAGCCAAAAGGGTATCATTATAAAATAATCAAAACAATCATTTCAATAAAAAACAAAAGACTAAGTAAGTAGCAGATCGTTACCATAACCTCTATATTAAATGAGATGTTGACATGGGAAAGGAAGTAAATCAGAAATCTTAAATATTTTTAGAAGACGTAAAACCTATCTGAAGTCATTTTTCCATAATGTTCTTATTGATAAAAACAATAAAATCATTTGAAGTTGAAATGATTTTAGTGAAGTGGAAAAATGACTTCAGATAGGTTTTATGTCTTCTAAAATATTGAAGATTTCTGAGTTACTACCTTTCCCATGTCAACGCCTCAAATATTACAAACATACAACATGTCTCTAGCGTTTAGTGAATAATATGTAAATAGTTTCTTTTATTTTTCTCCTTCACTTTTCATTATTAAAGATTGATTGCCCCAGAATCCTATCTGTCAATTCTAATATTTTTGATGCTTTTTTCGCTCCTATTGCCGTTGATTTCCCCTCTTTTATTACGTTACGCGCACAGTAAGAGCTTTTCAAATAGCCTCTATATTGTGCGTACAAGGCAGCAACCCCTCCTCATTGCTGGACAGAAAAACATTGAAGATAACTAATGAGTGATCTTTTGAGCAAATATGATCTATTCTTACCCTTAGAAATCTTTAAAACTAATGATAAAACTGTTACCAAAATAATTAATCGGAACATTAATGCTAATAATGATTTAAAAAAACCTCTTATTTTCATTTGTTTAAAAATGTGGAAGAAATTTCTAAAGAACTAGAGGGATAATTAATGTGATAATAATGATGTGAATAAAAATAATTTATTACTATACTGCATCTAGAATGAAAAGTGTTTCTCTCAAGCTGAAAACTGAAAGAAATTACCAACTGCTCTAATTAAGGATCCGAAAAAAATAATAAGTAAACTTAATAAATAAAAGAGAAAGAAATTGCAATCTGCTCCAAACTAAGAATCGAAAAAAATAATCTATCTATATATATAAAATGAACTTTTGACGTTGTGGCTGCGCGCTCTACAGCAAAATGTACGCAACGTACGATTACAAAAATTTGCACAAAATTCTATTATAAATTGATGCTTTGCAAGACGAAGCCGTGTTTTTGAAATTCGACCTAATATTTTTTTTAATTTAACAATTAACTATTAATCTTCCAGTATTTTCTTTACTTCTTACGAGCTGTTTGAAGAAATGAAGTGAAGTGATTAGAAATTCCGTGGTTGAATGTAAACAAAACAACGTTTGAGCCATGAGGCGAGGGCGAGTGCCTTGCATGTAACGAAAATCAGTGTTTTAACTGACCCATTTTGAAAAGTATTTTGAGATTTGATAGATTATTTTAATGAAATTTATTTTTACAGGGGAGGGGATTATTAACCTATATACTTTGTTTTAAATTGATGGTGCATACTTTTTCCCAAAATTTTGTCTGAAGTTCCGATTTTTTTTTTGCTTAGAATCGCCCATGGTTTACTGGAGAAGTGAAAAATTTCTTTTTGATAGGTGATTTTCTTTCTTAAATTATTGTTGGGCCTACTTAAACAATATATATCGACTTCAACTGTTATTATTCAATTAAGTGACTCGCCCAACCAGTTTAATTCAACTGGGCTAAAAAATTTAATATGTTAAGAGATTATTGAACTTATTAGTATCATAGTATCTATTCATAAAAATAATATCCATTAAATGCAAAAAACAAGTAGCAAACAACTTTCACTGGATCAATGAAGAATTTAATTTTCCTTTTGAACATGTTGATGGGGGCATTGCTTTAGTGATGAATTTATAGGTGCGGAGGGTTGCAACCTCCCATGATACACACATTCAAAATATAATAAGTACGGTGTTTTTAAATAAAGAATTTAAAAAATAGTTGAGGCATTATGTAATTTTGTAATGTTTGCTTAATGTTTTGTGATTACTTAAATATTCATTATTATTTTTTAATATACTCACTTGAGTAAATTGCATCGTTCACATAATTTTTAAGACTTCGCCTTTCATCATTTGTATTAAAAAGTATAACATCTATAACAATATCAAGAATTCATCATTTATCGTTATTCTATCATATTATATGTGAAAAGTTTTCATATCTACAGTGAAACCCCGATTTAACATCCCACCAATCTACGTTTTTCCCGCATGTTACGTTTTTATCATCAGGTCCCAGTTTTTCCATATCCCAATTCATGTTAAAATATCCCGAGTTCTAAGTTTGTTATTTATCGAATTCGACGTATTTTATGTTCTCCCTCAAAAAAGAAAAAGTGTTCTAAAATTAGCCATATTTTTCCTTTTGTGCTTTTTTAAAAGCTTTATGCATATTGTTAAAAGTTAATTATTACTCTCACAAAATAAATTTTAATCGAGGATTGTTTTTGTTTTTAAGAATTTTTAAAAAGGGGCTATTCCGAGTTTATCAAGGAAGACTGGAGAAGTTTGTTCTTTTTGCCATTTTATAAACCAACTTTTTTTTTTCTTAGAATCACCCATGGTTTACTGGAGAGGTGAAAAATTTGATTTTCTGTTTTAGAACGTTGTTGGGCCTACTTATACAATATATATCGATTTCAACTGTTATTATTCAATTAAGTGACTCGCCCAAACAGTTTAATTCAACTGGGCTAAAAAATTTAAGATGTTAACAGATTATTGAACTTATTAGTACCATAGTATCTATTCATAAAAATAATATTCATTAACTACAAAAAATAAGTACTAAACAACTTTCATTCAATCGATGAAGAATTTTATTTTCCTTTTGAACATGTTGACGGGGTATTTCTTCAGTGACAAATTTATAGAGGCGGTTGGTTGCAACCTCCCATGATATACATGTTCAAAATAAAGTAAGTATGTTGTTTTTAAATAAAGAATTTAAAAAATAATTGAGGCATTTAGGCATTTTCATTATGTACATTTGTAATGTTTGCTTAATATTTTGTGATTACTTAAATATTCAATATTATTTCTAAATATACTCACTCATTTGAATAAA
This sequence comes from Octonoba sinensis, assembly GCA_038502835.1. Taxonomy (NCBI): domain Eukaryota; kingdom Metazoa; phylum Arthropoda; class Arachnida; order Araneae; family Uloboridae; genus Octonoba; species Octonoba sinensis. The sequence goes on along the minus strand of CM076598.1, from coordinate 3,919,840 downwards.
TGTGAATTGTTCACATAATTTTTAAGAATTTACCATGCATCATTTGTATTAAAAGAGTACAACATTTCAAGAATTCATCATTTATCGTTATTCTATCATATTATATGTGAAAAGTTTTCATATCTACAGTGAAACCCCGATTTAACATCCCACCAATCTACGTTTTTCCCGCATGTTACGTTTTTATCATCAGGTCCCAGTTTTTCCGTATCCTAATTGATGTTAAAATATTCCGGGTTCTAAGTTTGTTATTTATCGAATTCCCCGTATTTTATGTTTTCCCTCGAGAATGGAAAAAGAAAAAAGTGTTATAAAATTAGAAATATTTTTCCTTTTGTGCTTTTTTTAAAGCTTTAAGCACTTTGTTAAAAGTTAATTATTACTCTCTCACAGAATAAATCACAATCGAGGATTGTTTTTGTTTTCAAGAAATTTCAAAAAAGGGCTATTCGAGTTTATCAAGGCGCGAGAAAGTTTGTTCGTTTCCAGTATGGAACTGGAGAAGTTCGTTCTTTTTGCCATTTTATAAACCATCAAAGCTCCAACACTTCGAATCTAAAGAAGGTTTCGTTAGCAGTCACTATTACGTGCTATCAGAGGCGTAGCGAAGGGGGCGAGGGGCAAGGAGGGACAGCTGTCCCCGGGCGCAGCGTCAAGGGGCGCCAAATTAATGTAAATTAATTTTATTTTTAAATGCGAAAAGAAAATTATTTGAACTGAAAAGGTGTGAATATGTTCGACAAAAAAGTGGGAGCATTTCTATGGGTTGAACCCATGATGACTCTCTAGGAAGGGCTAGGGGGCATTTTCTTTGAGCAGCAGATTAAAAAGAACCGGACGCCCAGAGAACTCGGGAAAGGTCACTTGAGAAAGAAGAAAAACAAATAATTCTGCGAAGCCAAAGTGTTCCAATTTGCCCTTCAAAGTGAATGAACGCTAATAAAAATGCAAGTTAAAAGGTCTGCTTTTTAGTTCTATTTGTCATTTAGGAAGCATAAAAGTTTTTTTTAATTTCCTACCAGGGGTGCGGAGTGAGGGGGGCGCAAAATCTTCAGTTGTCCCCGGGCGCTGAAAACCCTAGCTACGCCGCTGTGTGCTATGTACTGTACTCTTATTGGACGGAACAGCATGTAGTGGACATTTTACAAATAGTGGAAAATATTTTCTTCCCCATAAGGACTAGGAAAAGAACTTGCAAAGCATTTTCAATACTGGAAGATTCAGCATTCACTTTCAACTCCATAACTAAAAAACAATCCACTATTACAGATTATTTTCACCCTAAATTCCAGAATTCGTAATTAAATGCGTTAAAATGGTATGTATTCGAAAATATAGATATTCTACTTTTTGAAAGAGTTGAAATCTGCCATTCATCATTTGTAGCATAAAAGGATAGCGTTCCCAACAATTTCAACAATTCATCATTTGTAACAAAATTTAAATCGTTAGTCTATCAGTTTCATTGAAAATGCCTCACCTACCTATAAGAAAGTGTTGTTTACAGAGTCAAAATCAAAGCCAGAGAGAAAACTTTCACCACTGAATTGGCCAAGAGACACCACTAGATAAAAAAATATGACTTGAGCATATTAAAAATATGTATGTTCGTGTCAGAACATCACCTCGATTCCATTTTTGTGGCATTGAATGCTGTAAAAAAAAGAGCAATATTCCATGTTCTGCATATAACTAAGCAAGTGTCCATTGCATTAACATTAGGAACTGTAGGTAGGATTCCGCGATAAGAATAAAATTTTCTTTGCATTTTTAGTGTACTAATTTAGTAACAGATTCTTTTTCAGCTTTGAACCATAAAATTTCCCTTTTCAGCATTCACATTCACTTTCGAATTTACTTTTGTCAAGATATGTCTCTTAAGCGATGCGTATCAGAAATTGACCTGATACTCCAAAAGGAAATTTATAGGCAGGATATTCCTATTATCCGATACTAAAGAAATGTCTTTGGCGTAGCTAAGTGGGGGCGGACCGCCCCGGGTGTCACCCATTCAGGGGTGACAACCAGCCCCAAGGGAGGAAAAAATGAACCTTTAAAAGCTCCCTAGAATAAAACAAATACTTAAAATGGGAGAGAAAAATATCCAATTTAATTTTCTATTTTTGAGCCAAAGTGTTTCCTTTAAAAAATATTCACAATGTTTTTAACCGCTAATCATAACCAGTGCCCTCAACAAATACTTTAAATATTATGAGGCTCATGATGCAAATGGTGTTCTTCTTTTCCAAAACTACAATTTTTTTAACAAAAAATTATTATATTTCATTAAAACGCGTACTCCACAGTTTACATGATTTTTTTTTGGATGGGGAAGGCGTAATCTTTTCTACTGAGTGACACCCATGCTAGATACTCCACTGCATTCCACACAATTTACCCTATCAACATACTTCCCATACAGCTGCCACTGATTTTTTTTTATTTCATCAAATTGCTGACATATACATAGTCCAGCATCTCTTTGCTGCAGCTTTTGCTTTTCTTGAATAGCCTGAGGATGATCAGTAACTGTTAGATTTTTCAGATGATCTTCATTAAATGGCTTTGTCTGATCAATTTATCAATTCCCCATTTAGACTACTTTAATTTGTGGCAATTAAAATTTCATATTTACAATTATATAAATTCATTTCTCTGAATTGATTACAAAATGTATGTTTATGTATAAAGCTACTAATGCATTTATTTTTTTATTTTTGTATAACAATTTACTCTTTTTATTGGTTTAAATAAACATTTATGAAATAACAGTTATATTTTTGAATTCAGACTCAGAAAGAATGTACTGCTATCTATCAGTCAGAGTAAAAATAAAGCTATGTAAAAGTTTTGATGATGTAATAAAGATAAATATGCCACATGATACAAAGATAGATCAATAAATATAGGTTATTAGTGATAGATTGAAAAAAATTTACACCGAAGTCAAGGTAGATATACATTTGTGGAAAAATACAGGCTGAAATAAGTTTTTATCGACTCAGAAGTGACTTAATAGGTCACCTTCGGTGGTTTGCTTGGGACGAAAAACAAGTTGCGCCGTAGGCGCCGCTATTTTAACATTGCACGGGCAACGCCGTTGCGGGTACCGCTAGTAAATAAATAAAGAAGAAAAAGAAGTCTACTTGCAGCTTTGAGATAAGCAGAATGAACTCCGAACCCAGAGAAAGAATTTTTTATTAATTTTATTTGCAGACCATTTTTGATATCTCGACTTCATTTGTCCTTATTTTCACTTATCTCGGAATTTTTACCCACGGTAATGCAATTAAACAATATAATGTTTTCGATGACACGAACTACACTCCACCTGTCTCGAAATTTCATAAGACAATATTTATTAATTTCCTGGGATTTTTTTAATTAGGATAGAAAGTAAAGCTCAATTGATCTTACTTAAGAGAGGGTGACTGAGTGAGTCTTTACATCTTTAAATTTCTGAAAACACCTAATAGTTTCAAAAATGAAAAAACTATTTAATAGTTTTAATGCGTGCTATGAATGAATTATTTCTACTTCAGTAGCATTCCAACTGCGACTAGTTATATTGATTAATAGCAAAATAATTAGAGTGAAAATAAGCTTTTTGATTTTGTTATTTATAATGCATTTTGGTTACATTTTTGTCTTTAACTTTAAATATATTAACAAAAAAAAAAAGAGATGGGGGTGGGGATTGTCCCTTCGTGTTTTGAATCCTGGTTAGCTAATTTATTTTCGACCGTATTTACTTCGAGGTAATGGGATCTTTTAATTTTTCCCTTTGCAGTTGAATGCATGGTAACGATAGTTACTGATAATTTTTATTTATTACGCATAAATTAAAATATTATCATAGACGAAGTAGTTGGTTTGCACAAGTATGAATTTTTCATCAATAATATAATGGATAAAATGACGCTTAAGAGGATTATTAAATAAATGCCCAACTTTTATTCTGTTTATTGCTGTCAAAATTCTTAAAAACTATGTTTTCTTTTTTTTTGAATGGCTACAATTTTCTGAAATAATAGATACTAGCTTTTTCCTTCGTGGTTTGCAATATTTTTTTCACTTTGTTCAAATATTCACATGAAAAACAAAATACAACGATTCATTCTATCTAAATAAGAAATTTCCGAAGTGATTACTGATCGTCGTTTCTTATAATATTTCTAGCTGAATACCTTCATTGCCATTATTCTTACAAGTAAACGTTCTCTTCCAGCAATCGGGGATCTAAACATGAATAGTATAAAAGTAAATTTCTAGCGGCAGAAGTCAAACGGTACATAAGTTATGAGGGTTTTTAGGTAAAAATATAGTTTAGATAGGAGGAAAATGCATTTGCCACACGTGAGCAATTTACATTAATTCAACCACATTTTCAAACAATCATGTTTAAGTTATTAGGCACCTGAAGACATGGTCAGATATGTATTAAAGAGTTTGACACTAAAACATTCAAAATCAAACAAAATGTTTTGTTTCAACATGGAACTGGACACCTTAATGGAATGTTCCAAGCTCATCATTCAGTTATTATTCAGCTTTATAAATTGCAAATCTTGTTCTCGATTCATGAGGCGGAGATTTGCAAATGATGGTTGAACCATCAAATCTTGTTACTAGTCCAGATTTGCTCCGAACTCTGAACTAATTGTCAGTAATGCACTTGATGAGTGCTTTATATGGCGGAAGAAGTGGAACATCACTATCCAATGCATTTCGGTCATCAGTTGCGCCTTCGAAACAAGCTCGCGTACAGATCCTACCGCAAAAAAAAAAAAAAAAAAAAAAAAAAAAAACTTCTGACTGGCAAAGTGCCAAGAAGAATCCATTCATGTTCACGGGAGAAACTGCTGGTATAAGAAATGTGCCGCATTCTGTTCTCGTTTTAGTTCGTTTAGCATACTTGATTTCTTCCGAACTGAGTCTAACAATTGTTTCACCCACATTCATGTTTCGTATACAGGTAAAATTTTATTCTAAGTTTTAAAGAGATGAAAAAAGACTGCTTGTTCTAAGTTGCTTTTTCACCATTTTAGAGTGAGCGTAATGGCATTATTTGGGTGAAATTGATTCTTCGCACTTGGATCAGGTTGATACGGTGCAAACGCCAATAAAAAAAGCAGTAATGAAAAACATGCAAAAGATAGAGATTTAGAAAAATTATGGAAAAAGACAGAACAAAAGTAAAAATATTCTAATTTTACTTAAAAAGACGGAAAGAGCAAAAAGATAAATATTAACCCAGGAAAGAGGAGAAAAAGAATAATTTGAAGGAAATACAGGAATATAAAATATAAAAGTACTAGATACAAAATGTCAAAACCGCAAGAAAACATAAAAATATCAAATATTGAATGTTAAAAGAGCAGGAAACGAGTGCTAGTACTTATTCCAAACTCAGTTTTTTTTTTTCCGGCAAATTTTAGTACGAAAAGTAAAAGTACTATGATGAAAAGAACTCTGACCAAGCACTGATTTCCCAACTATAAAATAAATTTTCCCCGACATAGAAATACTCACAGTGGGAAAAATATATAGTATAGTTGGGGAATCAGTGCATGGTTAGGGTTCCTTTCATTGTCGGTTGACATCCACTTCTCTCTGTCTCTTGGTTCCAGGGCCGGCGCCAGCACGAATGGCGCCCTGAGGCAAAACACTTTTTCCCGCCACTACTATATATTATGTAGAAATATATATTAAAAATGATCGATACAAACTTTAATAATACATATTTTAACTTTCAAAAAGCTGAAGGAAAGCAATCGCTGATCAGAATGGACTGAATAAGGGAAAATAAAAAAACAGAAAAAGAGAAAAAGCATTAAATTGCGTTTTGCTCGTCATAAAATAGATAGGTTTGACTTCCACAAACTTTGAAGCCCAGCTGGGGCGGCTATTGAGTTGGAGAGTTAACCAATTCTACTGTTCAATTACAGTATAGTTTATTTACTTAGAAAAATCATTGTTAGAACATTCGGAAGTTGTGGCATTCTTAGTAATGAGAGCCAATCCACCACGACAAGGTGGTACAAGGATGAGAAAAATCAGTTTTAACTGTCCAGAGGCCAAAAACCGCATAAAAAAACGTAATATCGGTTCTTACTTTTTTTGAGATAAAAACTTGTTTTTTACTTATAAAGATGCAGTCAATATTTATGGCCAATGCGCCCCTAAGAACGGGGCGCCTCACCGCCTCAGCCTAGCGCCGGCCCTGGGCCCTCATTCCAAGTGAGCGCACATCGATTCGATCGTAGTTCCCAAACCCTCACTAGATGGCGCAAACGCAAAATTCACAGGACAGCAGGGAAACCAAGGAAAGCTTTAATTCCATGTGGTTCGTATCGTTGTTTTGCGGCTTTCTTCATCGAAGCGCGCTTCGACAGCTCTTGTGCCATCGAAGTCGTTCGGACTTAGGGGTATTGGTTCGTTGAGTCGCCGAAATATGAAAAGGAATATTTTACACGAATAGGGACGTTGTATTTGCCCTTCTTTGATGGTGTTTTTGATACATATTGAGAATTATTTTTGATCAATAAATTATTTTTGGTTTGCCCAAAAATATAAATATAAATTAAATAAATACTTTTAAACATCAAGTTTTCTTTTTGTTTTTTCATAAATTAAAGTTACATATCAATGTGTATCAATTAAAAGCTATTTAAGAAACTAATTCTTTTATGAATATGTTATTACTAATTATGGTTTCAATTTATGCATATTTTTGGTGTTTTTTAATTTAGAAATATCTTTAAAGCCCCAGATTACTAAATTTCTATGTGTCAGATTTTTTAATCTAAAAAAGAAGTTGAAAAATTATATTAATGAATAACGTGAAGATATATTTACATATTCATACGGAAGAAAATTCCATAATTAAACGAAAAATAGGTTGTTTTTAGAAAAGATAATCCTTTTTTAACGCATAATTTTTTATGTACATCCATAAATTATGCACTGTTGTTTAATCTTAGGTTATGAGTCAAAAAAGCAACTAACATCGTTAATTACTTCCATGAATATTTTTTTCTAATTATAATTAAAGTCTAATCATACTTTAAATAAATTTTAAAATAGCCGTATAAATGTATGGCCAAATGCTAATGTTTTAACCTTAAAAGTATTTTTTAAGAAATTATGTTAATGTGAGGGGAGCCCAACTATCCCCCCACTCTGAGAGGTAGCACATCCCCTAAAACTATGACTCCCTAAGTCGGTTGAAAAGTCGATCAAGGGCCCCAAAGCCCTTGAAACGAACTGCCCCCTTTCCAAATGTTAATGGTGCAGTCTGCGCGATGAACTCCTGCCTGGGGGCACCTCTGCAGGGTGTCTACATATTTTCAAAGTGAAGTTTCGTGACATTTTCCGCACTTTTTTGTGACCAATCGGTGACACATTGGATATTGATTTTGCCGGAGATCGGATATTCCCGATGTTTGAAACTAGTAAATTCTATACACATGTATTCTATAGACATAAAAACTGTACTGAGTTTGTAATTTACAAAAAAATTTTCATGACAGATTCATTAATTTTAATAATAAAATTATACAACCGGATAACCGGATATTTCGTGCAGTGACCAGATTGGATTCCGAATATTTAAAAATCTGTCGAATACCGGATATCCGATGCCTTCTGTGGGGATCGGTATCGTTGGATGGAAAATTTTAGTGATCTATTCTTAGATTTCGTGACCGATTTCCGAATTTGTGACTTGTTCGCGACTTATGCGCGTTCTGTAGACATCCTGCCCTGTCAATGTATATTAAGCAAATTTGCGCCCTGTCAATGCATATCACTCAAATGTACGCCCTGTCAATGCATATCACGCAAATGTGCGTCCTGCCAATGCATATCACGCAAATGTGCGCCCTGTCAATTTATATCACGCAAATGTGCGCTCTGTCAATCTGTCAATGCATATCATGCGGAAGCGAAATATTGTCTTCCCCCTATTTGCTTTAGTCCTTAATTAGGGTTTGCACGGAAGAATATTGCTTAGTTTAAATAATAAAAAAAATAATAATAACTTCCATTATACGTGTGGGAATGACAGATGCAAATGGAAATTTTTTTAACCTTTCATGAAACAAAATTGAAGTGGTATTTCAGTAAGTATATGAGATTAGTATATATGAAGGGGGGAGTAAAAAATCAACTTTTGACGTGAATTAGGTGTGACTTAGACGTGAGCATATTAACGCGGGAAACCGGATGCCCCCCCCCCGAATTTGATGCGAGTTTTCGCAAAAAAAAAAAAAAACCTCGCCTTTCCTCCCTAGTTTCTCTCCCCTCCTCCTGTTACTTTAAAATTGATATATTTTCCCCCAAAAATGTTACGAATTTTTGTTTTACTTTTCATTTTTACATAAAAATTATTATTTCTAATAAACTTTTTATTTTTTACTATTTTTTTTTGAATTGACTCATTCTTTATCTTTGTTGAGAATGCTAAAGTTTTTTTGTGTCTGTTTCAATAAACTGAAATTGGCGACCCTTATTTCTTAAAATTATGAGGTGTAAATCCCTCAAGAACGCGTAACAAAAAACTAAAAACAATACCGCGCTGAGAACTCCAAAGAAACGCTTTGATTGGCTGCTACACCAGTTTGATACGAAATCCCCTTTTCCCCTACGCTTCTGAACGAAGGAGGATTTGGAATCTACGCTTTCGAAGAGATGACTGCTAGGAAGTTTGGAATGAGCGCCCTGCTTTGTTCGACTTTAAGATTAAAGCAGTTTTAATTTAAGCTTTTTTTTTACGTGCGTTGTTGGTGCTGTACCACACCCTCAATAAAATTTACTCTTCCTAAGATCTAATTCTGCTTTTTCATTGGTTGATTTCTTCTATGAATTATTCTTGTCTTTGCGTATAAGCATTTGTGATGATTATCAAAAGAGTCTTGTGTGATTTCAACTTTGTTGTGTTCACGTCAAGAGGTTTTCTGCTTCAGTGCAGAAGTTAAGTGAGTTAATGAAAATTTAGTTCATCATTTGAATTTCTGATGTAAAATCTAAGTGAACATTTGAGTATGACGACTAGTGATGCTGCAGTGAAAGACAATGCATCATCATATGTAAGCTTTAATTTAAAAGGGTGTTGTATAGAATTTCTTTTAATGATTTTGTAACAACGTTGAAGTCTTGAGAAAAGATATACAGTAAAACCTGTTTTTGTGCGGTGGATAGGGACCGCATTAAAGAAATCGCACAAAAAAATATTCGAAAATTTTATAAATTCTTACATATAATAAACAACTTTGTACGATATACTACCTACAATTTTTTTTATGCGGTGGATAGGGACCGCATAAAAAAAGTCGGACTTAGAAAATACATCAATGATTTATGAAATAGATGAAAGAATGCTTTCAATTAAATTAAATAATTAAGTTAGACCTAAAGAAATTGAAAAATATTTAATTCTTCATTGTACATATACATGGAGAAGTTTTCAGATTATACATTAAATAGTTTGCTCCTACACATCGTAATCCAAAACGCGCATCTTCTTGTGACGAATTGGGTGAAAATCGCTTTCGTCGCTTGAAGATAGGATTTCAATTGATTCCTTTTTTGGTACCATGAAGTCAGGGATCAGTTTTTGTGACCACGGTCGACTGGTCAATTGCTTGTAAACGGCACGATAGTGAGACATGCATGATATCAGTTCTTTTTGAAATTTTAAGCGTCTTTCCGCATTGGTATCTATTCTAAGAAAATGCGTTTCCAATTTTTTAGAAATCTGGATCCCTGCATATATTTTATCTGCTGTAATAGATTCCGGTTCTTCTTGTCCATTTTCATAATCTATCAAACTCTTGATAATGTCACTATCATCGATAGTTTGATCCTCAATCATCTCGTCAAGGTCATTTTCGCCAAAACTATCAAAGACTTCTCCTATAATTTTAATTTATACAGTAAGCACATGGGCACTTACCATGTGCTTACTGTATAAATAATAATTATAATTAGTTGTCATTTTTAAATATGTATATGTACATTGATAGGAAACATTAAACTGGTGCTAACGCCGCTAAGATTCATATACCGCATAAAAATAAATCGCACGAAAAAAATCGCACAAAAATAAAATCGCACAAAACCAATCGCACAAAAACAAAATCGCATAAAAAAGGACCGCACAAAAACAGGTTTTACTGTATTAATGAGAAAGTTATTGATGTGTAACTTTATTTAACAGTATCAAGACGTTTTTATACTTCATAGATTTGTGTGTGTGTGTAGGTGTGAGCGTATATGTTATTTCGTAGGTACTTCTTTAAAAATTTAGATTTAAATTGTTTTCAAAAAAAAAAAAAATTGATTTTGTTTACCATTGGAATTTATTTGATTCAAAATGATGTTTGCAATACTTGTGTTTCATTGATAATATCATTGTTGTCTGTAAAACCTAAACTTTATTGGTTTTGATGTACAATGTTTAAATAAGCTTTAGTGTTACTTTCGTAGTATAGAAATGAATTTATGCATGCGTACAATCAGATCTGTAAAAAATATATGTATAAAAGTTATCTTTCATCTCCTTTAACATGTGTGACGTGGTGTTTTCGAGTTTATTGTTGCTGATTTAAAATTTCCAACATCATGATTTCAAATTGAAACTTCATAGCTGTTATATTAAAAAAGTGATTAATTTAAAAAATATTCTAAATATTTTTTTAAAAAATTCTTTTATAGGTTTGTGCTGCATGTATGAAGTCATTTAGCACAAATGCAAATTTGACGCCGCATACTAAAACCATTCTGAAGTAAAAGCGTTCATTTGCTCAAAGTGTAATGCTTCCTTCCTGCGAAACTCTACATTGAGAAGTGTTATATATTAGTTTTGAATAAAGGGGGGGGGGGGGGAAAAAAAACAAAGGGGTGGTCGTGATCGTTATAGCTAATCTTTGAAAATTTGGTAAACAGGTTCTACTTAATGATTCCTGGTAGACTATTAGAACATACTCATATTTACAAAAAAACAAATAGCATTTATTATCCTTACATAATTTACAGTTTACCGTATGAAAGTTCTATCACATGTTGGAACAATTTCAAAAAACTAGTAAAACTACACATAGCATAACATAGACAGTATCTCATAAAAACAATTCATGGCACACAGTAAGAAAGGGTTTAAGATAAAATGGAAAAGGGGTTTAGAAAACTTTAATTGGGCATATTACCCTTACTATAAATTGGGATTTCATACCTAAGATTCACGGAGGGAATTCCGAGGTCAGGTACCTGTGAAAAACGGGAGGGGACCCGGGACGGAGGTCCCTGGCTAGAGGCTGAAAAATAAAGAGGAAGAGAAGAGAGCGTTTCGAAGTGGTCAGGGCTTTTTATACCCTCCGACCGGCTTAAGAACTGGACAGCTTTCTACGACGTCCGAAGTAAATCGGGCGTGAAGGTGACAGAAGGTCGAGTTCACCCCCTTTTTGTCACTGGCGAGAAAAGGAAAAATCATGATTCAGTAGCTCAGAGAAAAATAAAGTAGCGAAAAAAAAGAAAGTGCGCCATGAACAATGAACATGTGCCATGAATTCTTAGCTCAACAATGTTTTAGCAAACAGGACAAATAGAATACACTAAAATTCATCAATTAAAATTCGTTATGCAATAATCAAAATTCTAATACCTAACAATCCAACCGACCTTAGGGAAAAAAAAACATGAAATGTTTTTTTTTTCCAAAATTCTTTTATCAACTAACATAATTTGCTTCTCAATGGAGAAATTTTGGATAACAGCATTATATAAAAGGAAGTTTAAAGATCTCTCTCTCTTTTTTTTTTTTTTTTTTTTAAAGGGGGAAAAAATGAAAAAATTTTTAGGGGGAAAGAAAATCTCCGTCCATCCACAATGTCATACAAAAAGTCGAAAGTCTTGTAGCTTGAAATATCGAAGAATAAACAGTCTATTTAAACAGCAACATGCTTCGGAGTCAGTACAGGGATACTTCGGAGCAACCCAGGATCCATGGGAAGGGAGGTTTTCACAGCTAGACTCTCTCGGAGTTTCTGTAAGTTCGTGAAAGTTGTTGCGGTCGTTCTAATTAGGTTTAACATCGGCTCATCAGAGAATGTATTCAGGTGTAGAGGAAAAGATGTAAAGGAGTACCATCTGAAGCACGCCGCTTCAGTGCTGGCCAGTCACATGGGCAAGCGTTGTTCTCAGGTGCTGCCAATATTTCGAAGATCGAAAATGTCGTTGAGGGGGCACTGTCCAGAAGTCAGGATCGTTGCAGTACTCAGCCGAGGTCGCGAGTCTCGATGACTACTCCGCAGAACAGAATTCACGTAACAGGATCCTTTGTACATTTATATCTTCGATGAACAGTCAATTATTGGAAACTACTAGTGGCAAGCAATTAAAAAAATTTATTTCTAACGTTCGTTTTACAGTTTTATGTAGTTGTAGAGTCTGATGAAGCGTAAGTTATCACAATTTGACTAGTGGACGGAAGGAAAATAAAACATACGAAAAGAAACTAAGATAAAAAAAAAATGGGAAGGGTGAAAAAATTGGAGATCGGCTGGATTAAGCATTTTACAGACACAAATATCAATTCCGATAAGCCTCGAAATTTCATTAAACATCTTTGTAATAAAAAAACATATTTTTAACTGATACAAAACAATCGAATTATTTTCAATATTATTCAACATAATCAAAATTATTCTAAATAAGATATAATAAAACTGATTCTTACACAATACAGTCAACATTCTTCTTAATCCAATATATTAAAAAAATTGTTATTATATACAAAGATCAAAATTATTCCTTTATTTACTTTTTTACTAATCTATTTTAAGGAATAATTTTGTTAGAAGGGACACTATACATCATTCAACGTCTAGGACGCAGGTTATAATGATGGGATGACCTAGCTTGCGGTCTAAAAATTATGGCATGCCTGGGACGCCTAAATTGATTCCACCTGTCATTATTTCCTGATGTCTGATCATTACTAAGATTTTGATTTTCATCAGTTTGACTTGGCTCAGATTCTTTTCTGACGGTGGAGTTTTCTCCTAAATTTTGAAATGTTATTCTGCTCTCAGGCTTCGCAAGTCTATCCACGTGAACTAACTGTGTCTTTCCCATATCAGTTAACGATTCTATAACAAAGTTTACTGGGGATGTTTTCTCTTTTACTCTAAACGGGCCGGTATTACTCATATGAAATGTTCGAGAAAGACCTGGTGGTACGTGAGGAGTATGTAAATAGACAATATCACCTATCTCAATGTTCTTCTCTCTACAAAAATTATCCCTGTACTTTTCTTGTGATTCGGCGGCTTTCAACAAATTTTCTTTGACTGTTTTAAAAGAATTATGTAACCGAACTCTCATATCATAAGCATATTCTTTGGGTTCAGCATAAGAAAATGGGATTTGTTCTGTTAAAATGTGATAAGGTAATTCTATCTCCCTACCATATAGAAGAAAAGACGGTGAAAAACCAGTTGTTGAATGAATAGCTGAGCGATGCGCTAACAACGCAAACGGTAAATGTCTATCCCAATCGGTATGAGATGCATTAACTAGGTGGCTCAGAGAGTTTATAAGTGTGGCATTTAATCTTTCGACTACTCCATCGCTCTGTGGGTGAAAAGCAGTAGTAGTGTGTTTTATAATGCCTAAACTTTTATAAACATCTGTAATAACACTTGATAGAAAATTTGACCCTCTGTCTGAAATAAGGTGGGAAGGGATTCCATGTCTGGAAATAAATTGCTCAAGCACTTCTGCGACTGTTGCAGATTTAATATCTTTAGTTGCGTAGGCTTCAGGCCAACGAGTGAAATAGTCTGAGATAACTAAAATATATTTATTTCCCTGGTAAGTAACGGGAAGTGGCCCGACCGCATCTATGGCTACATATTGCATAGGACGTGTTGCTAATGGCATACGTTGCAAGGGTGCCTTTTTTTTCTGGTTTATGAGCACGCCTTTGAATGCATGAAACACAAGATTTAATATGATTTCGGACATGTTTGGTCATATTTCTCCACCAAAAAGACGATTTTACCCGTGACATGGTTTTGTGAAAACCCTGGTGTGTAACAGTTTTAGAGTCGTGACATAATGACAAAATCTCAGGAACTAGGGCTAACGGGACAATCAATTTTTCGGAATTATTAGAGTTCCCAGCATTTTTCAATTTTGAGTAAAGGATATCCTTTTTTATGAAATATAATACGGACTGATCAGATATATCTAAAGGTTGGGACAATGACTCGCGCATTTTTATACAAAAATCATCTTTGCTTTGGTGTTCGCGAATTTTCTCTAGAAGCTCAGGTTCGAAGGTTAGTTTTGATTGATGGGTGATGTTATTTACATGATTAATACCTCTTGACAGGAAATCCGCGGTTACGTTGAGTTTTCCTGGTTTGTGGATTACGGTATAATCGTACTGTTGCAACGTCATAACCCAGCGCGCTATTCTGGAAGTGGGGTCTTTGACCTTCAAAGCAAATGAAAGGCTTGCTTGATCACAGTAAACTAAACAGTGACGCCCATAGACATATTGTTTGAAATAAGTAAGCCCGAAAACTACCCCTAACATTTCTTTTTCAACAGTCGAATAATTTATTTCAGGATTTTTTAATTTACGACTTGCATATCCAATAGGGTGGAGGAAACCTGTTTCATCAGCTTGGCATAAAACGGCTCCTAGAGCATACTTTGATGCGTCAGTGCAAATAGCAAATTCTTTTTGAAAATTGGGTAATTGCAAACAAGGTTGTTTAACTAAAAATAACTTAAGAGTATCAAATGACTTTTGTGCTTCCTCGTTCCACTTAAAATTTGAAGTTTCTTTAGTCAGGTTAGTAAGAGGAAGTGCTAAATTAGAATAATCAGGGATAAATTTCCTATAGAAACCCGTGAGACCAAGAAACGCACGCGTCTGCTTGCGTGAAGTAGGAATTTTGAAACTTTCAATCACTTTAATATTATTTTTGTCCGGGAATACTTTACCTTCACCAATTTCAAACCCCAAATATTTAATATTTTTCTTAAGAAAAGAACACTTATTAGGCTTTAACTTTAAACCGTGAGTTCTAAGACGTTCGAAAACGCGTTCTAACTTTTCTAGGTGTTCATCAATTGAATCCCGAGACGCAATAATTATGTCATCTAAATAAACTGCAATTTGTAAAGGTTTTAACCCTGATAATACAATGTCCATCAAACGCTGGAAACTATTTGCGCTATTTCTAAGTCCGAAGGGAACACGTCGCCATTCAAAAAGGCCATCTTCCGTAGCAAAAGCTGTTTTATGAGCATCTTCTGGGTGCATTTTCATCTGAAAAAATCCACTACATAAATCTAAGGTAGAAAAAAGGGTAGCTCCTGCAAGATTATCTACGAGTTCACCAATATTTGGAATTGGAAAGGCATCTGGAAATGTTTTACAATTTAATTTTCTAAAATCAGTACACAACCTATATGACCCATCTTTTTTCTTCACCAGAACAACAGGCGCTGAATAGGGTGAGGTACTTGGAGAAATTATTCCTACGTCTAGTAGTTCATTAATTTGAGTTCGTAATTCATTTTTCAAATGATGAGGTACTCTATAGCATTTTTGCCTAACAGGTATATCGTCCGTTAGCTGCACTCTATGTAAAAGAGTGTCGCAACCTGTTAAATCGGACACCGACTTTGCAAAAATATTTGGATATAAGCTTAAAAATTTTACTACTTTTTCTTTCTGCGTCGGTTCTAGGTGCGAAAGGTCAATACCTCCTCCCAACCATTCAAAATTTTCTCCCAATTCGACATTGTCTCCTGATTCTGTACTTATAACAGCATTACATCGACTTTCTTGCATTGACTCAAAAATACACTCAACTGTCGCAAGTGCTGAATTTTTGTTTACATGAATTGATTCGGATGAGATATTTATTACATTAACAAAATACTGGTTATCGGAGAATTTTGTAACCGTTCTAGCTATTGAGAAACATTCAATTTTTGAGTCATCATTTTTCTGAATTAAGACATTTTCGGAATGTACAGGCATATTGATACGAGGTTTAAGTGAAATCATTAATTGGGAATGAGCAGGGACGACAAACTTTCGAGTAGTGTACAAAAGAACTGGATTAGCGCTGAAACAAGTATTGCATGATATTTGATTAAGTCCTTCATTTATCCAATTTACGCTAAAATTTTTTCCTTCTAAACATTTTTGATCAAAATTTAAGCTTAAATTATTACTGTGCAAAAAGGGACAACCAAGAATAACGCTGTATATAGTTGAAAATTTTTGAGGAACTACAGCAAATTTGATTAAGAATATTTGCGAACCTACTTGACATTCTAATGACACCATTTTAGTGATTTGTACAGAATCGGCAGTAAAATTTTGCACAGAAATGTTGCAATTTTGATAATTTAAATTAGATTTTATCCTATTAAGAAATGTTTCTGAGATAATGTTGATAGATGCTCCACTATCCAAGAGTGCAAGCGTGCGTTCATTTTTGCAAGTGACAAAAATTACAGGCAGGTTTGAAATATTCTCATTTACAGCACACATCGGCATCCTATCGGGGATTTCTACTGGGCACTTGGATGCATTCAATTCCCTCCCCTTTGAAAGTTTAAATTAGCCCGAGTATTTCTGTATTGATATCTATTTTGCTTTCTAAAACACGCATCTTCCACGTGACCTATTTTCCCACAGAAATTACAAATAGGGGCCTGGCATCTTTCTACTTCGTGCCCTTTCCTCCTACACCGCCCACAATATTTGTCCCTGGAACGACGCATTTCTCCCCTGTAATCTGAATACGAGAACCGATCCTGATTTTGTTCATTCCTCTCAACTTTCCCCAACCTTTCTTCCACTGTAACAGATAATGAAGACAACGTCTTTGTCAACAGCTCTACTCTTTCTCCTAAAGCTTCGATGGCTGATTTTTCTTCTACGCACTCGTGCGAGAGTAATTCGCGGGGTTAGGGCGCACTACAGCTGCTGTTTCCAGGGGGGGTCGCGATACTTCTAACGCTTCCTCTAAGTTTAACACGTTTTCCTTAAACAGGTTGTAGTCTTTTAGCCCTGCGGCTGCTATACCTCTAAGCAGTTCGTGTTTTACACCTTGTTTTGCTGTTGAAAGCAAAAGCTGCAACCTATAATCAAAAACATTCGCGCTATCTTGGGGAACGCACGAGTACGACAAGCCCTCAATCCGTGCGAAAAATTGTCGCGCATTCTCCGTTGGTAACTGGTACGCTGACGTTAGTCGTGTTATTGACGTGGCTATTGAGGTCGAATGGGAGAATCTTGCACCAAGGGCTTCAGTAATAGCTTTGAATGAGCCTGTGCTTCTTAAACTTCCCTGGGAATCCAAAAATTCTTTTGCCTCACCCGTCAACTTAATTTTAATGGCGAATAACTTGTCCTTATCGTCCCATTTACAATACGTGGCAATCTCCTCAATTTTATCTAAAAATGATTTAAAAGACATTCGCCCATCGTAACCTGGAATTGCAGGTAAAAATTCAGCAAGTGTACATTTGGGAATTTGTACCACTACAGGAGTTTGGTTTTCATTCGCCATCTCAATTTGTTTATAATGAAAATACAAGTAAAATATACAAAAAAAAAATTATGCGCAAAATATCCTTAACTATTTAGACGCGATAAGCAAATAATGCCAAAGTTTGTTTTAGATTCCTTTAAACCCACACATAATCTTAAAAAATTCCATTAACAGATACATTACTACAGCGAAGCATAAACAATAAATATTCTTACTATGGATTTTACGCAAGCATAAACATTTCAAATGCACCTATGATCAATTATAACAGAAAATTTCATAATAACATAACGTGCGTGACGAACGTTTTTTGCTTCATTAAAAAAGTACATACACAACATATGATGTTTTTAAAATGTCCAACATGTGATATGGATAGTCTCCAGTTTTTTTTTTTTTACTATTAAGACTGGTTCAAGGCACCATTGTTAAATATTAGTTTTGAATAAAGGGGGGGGGGAATAAAAACAAAGGGGTGGTCGTGATCGTTATAGCTAATCTTTGAAAATTTGGTAAACAGGTTCTACTTAATGATTCCTGGTAGACTATTAGAACATACTCATATTTACAAAAAAACAAATAGCATTTATTATCCTTACATAATTTACAGTTTACCGTATGAAAGTTCTATCACATGTTGGAACAATTTCAAAAAACTAGTAAAACTACACATAGCATAACATAGACAGTATCTCATAAAAACAATTCATGGCACACAGTAAGAAAGGGTTTAAGATAAAATGGAAAAGGGGTTTAGAAAACTTTAATTGGGCATATTACCCTTACTATAAATTGGGATTTCATACCTAAGATTCACGGAGGGAATTCCGAGGTCAGGTACCTGTGAAAAACGGGAGGGGACCCGGGACGGAGGTCCCTGGCTAGAGGCTGAAAAATAAAGAGGAAGAGAAGAGAGCGTTTCGAAGTGGTCAGGGCTTTTTATACCCTCCGACCGGCTTAAGAACTGGACAGCTTTCTACGACGTCCGAAGTAAATCGGGCGTGAAGGTGACAGAAGGTCGAGTTCACCCCCTTTTTGTCACTGGCGAGAAAAGGAAAAATCATGATTCAGTAGCTCAGAGAAAAATAAAGTAGCGAAAAAAAAGAAAGTGCGCCATGAACAATGAACATGTGCCATGAATTCTTAGCTCAACAATGTTTTAGCAAACAGGACAAATAAAATACACTAAAATTCATCAATTAAAATTCGTTATGCAATAATCAAAATTCTAATACCTAACAGAAGTGCGGTATATTATTAGATGGACGGAAGCATTTGAACCGGCATCTCAAGAGTCATAAGCCTGCGTTTATTTGTAAAGAATGTGAAAAATCTTTCAAATGGAACTCTACCTTGAATGGTCATCTGAAGATGCATAATTCTACAATGTATGAATGTTCTGTGTTTTCATGAATTAAGACCACAAATTCTTTAAGTGTTGGTTGATGAAATGGATGAGAAACGTACTATTAAGTGGCGTATAGTAATGAAAGCTCAGATGTCGCGCCAGGTAGGAAATGATGATGATGATGATGATATGGAAGAGAATATCACATCTTACTTTGGAAGTACAATGCAAATCGAACTTATCAAAGAAAGTATATCCGATCACTTGAATGATAGCATCTCTCAAGTTGAAAATGCCCTGGAAGAGTTTATACAACTTGGGTCTGGTTGGGTACTCGATCGTATTATTAGCGTAGAAGTTCTCACTGCAAAATATGCACCTTTCGCTATTAAATAAAATATTTTGCCTAATATTAATAAGATTAAGAATTTAACATTTCTTAATAAATGCCAACATAGAAAATAGAGTGTTCATAAACATTAAATGGTCAATTTCATCACGTAAATTTGATATCATTGCTAAGAAAATTATATATACAGCAAATTCCAGAATAATAAGACCTACATAAATTGATTTATTTAAAATTATGTAAATACATACAAATATTTTTTTTAAATTACTGATTAATGACTCTAGTTTATCTAGTAAGTTGTTTCTTTATTTAAAAATATTGAAAGTATAAATAATTTAAGATCATTATTACATTTTAAATAATTTCTATCTTATTTAAATGTTGGTGGTTGATGATTTCAAAGTGGAGTTTGGGGAAGGGCTGGCACCGGGGTTATTAATAAAACCCCCAAATACTGAAGCTTTGAATGAGACCTCCAGGTGTCATAGAGATGTTTTTCTCTAGGTAAAAGCCCATGTATTGCAAGCCTGTGTATGCATTTTTTTTACATCTCCGTTGTAAGTTTTTCTGGATGAAGTTAAGTTTTGAATTTTTTATGATTTGATACATTTTTAAATTTTAGTTCTATGAGTTTTGACTGTTTGTACTTAGTACTTTTCTTCTTCCATATACTGTTTTAAAAGATTAATCCTTGTTTGATGCCTTGGCTTTAGTACTTTAACATTTTCGTTCTGTTTTTACGAAATAAATATATATTTGAGGCTCTGTGCTTAGTACTTTTACGTTTTTGTACTAAATTTTACTAGATGAATCGAAGTTTTGATGTTGTGTACGTAGTGTTTTACATTTACGCTAGCACTTTTACATTTTAGTGTTGCTTTTATATCTTGTACTTAATATTTTTACATCTTCACTCTATATTTTAGTTGACAAATCGTAAGTTTTAACATTTGTACACAGTATTTTTTTACATTTTTGCATTAAGTTTTAACATTTTACAAGTGTATAACAGTTTTATTTTGAAAATGTCTGTACATTTTTGCTCTAAGTGTTTTTTTCTGGATGAATTTAAGTTTTGGAGTATTATATTTAGTACTTTTATAAATACTATATAGTGTTGCACTGCGTATCTTTCATTTTTTATTGTTTTAGTATTTTTGTTCTTAGAATTTTTACATTTTTGAATACGATTTCAATGGAGAAATCTATGTTTTTATCCTTCATACTTGTTATTTAGTCATTTTTATGGTGTTTTAACATTTCGTACTTAGTAATTTTACTACTTCAGTCTAAGTTTTAGTAGATAACTGTAACTTTTCTACGTTTTGTAGTAAGTACTCTTACATTTTTTTGTGTTGTTACAATGCATTACCCATAGTATTTTTACATCTTAATTCTAGATTTTAGTAGATAATCTAAGTTTTATCATTTTGCAAGTACATATAATGTTTATTTTGAAAAGTTTTTTTACATTTTCGATCTAAGTTTCTCTGTATGTTTTAGTAGATAAAATAAGCTCTGTTGGTTTGTACATAGCACTTTTTTTAAGTTTGGTACTTTTACTCGTTCTAAACTTTATTAGATAAATCTAAGTTTTGATGTTTACATTTTTTGCTAAGTTTACATTTTCATGTTGCTTTAACATTTCATGCTTAGTATTTTAGATTTCACTCTGAGGTTTAATATATGAATCTTGGTTTTAACATTTTGTACTTGTCAGTTTTATATTTTGTATTAAGTTTTACAGGGTAAATCTAAGTTTTTGATATTTTATGCTTAGTCTTTTTTCGACTTTTGTGGTGCCGTAACACTTTTTACATAGTGTTTCATGTTTTTGCTTTAGATTTTAGTAAATTGGATGTCTATACTTAGTATTTTTACATTTATAGAATGTTTGGACATTTTGTACTCATACTTTTTACGACATTAGTTTGAATTTTAGTAGATAAGTCCAAGCTCTTGAGTTTCGCATTTAAACTTTTACATTTTTGTACTAAGTTTCACTTGATGAATATGTTATATATTTAGTACTTTTATATTATCGAGTTGCTTTAATATATTATACTTAATATTTTTACATTTTCATTCTAAGTTTTAGTAGATAAATCAGAGTTTTTACATTTTGTACGTAGTGCATTTTACATTTTTGCATTGAGTTTTAATATTTTGCAAGTGCATAACACTTTTATTTTGAAAAGTTCGTACTTTTACACTTTTGTTCTAAGTTTTTCTGAATGAATTTAAGTTTTGCAGATTTATACTTAGCATTTTTACATGTTTTATTGTTTTGTGCTGTGTATTTTTAATTTTTCAGAGTTTTAGCATTTTATTGTTAGAACTTTTACATTTTTGATTATGATCTCAGAAAACAAATCTATGTTTTGTTGCTTTATACTTGCTATTTTTTTCATTTTCATGATATTTTAACATTTTGTACTTTGTAATTTTACGACTTCAGTGTACGTTTTAGTAGATAAATCAAATTTTTTACGTTTTGCACTTACTACTTTTACATTTTCGTGTTGCTTTAATATAATATACTTAGTATTTTTACATCTTCATTCTCTGTTTTAGTAGATAAATCTAAGTTTTAACATTTTGCACATAGTACTTTTCATGTTTTTGTATTAAGTTTTAACATTTTGCAAGTGTATCACACTTTTGTTTTGAAAATTTCCGTACTTTTACATTTTTCGTTCTAAGTTTTTCTGGATGAATTTAAGTTCTGATGTTTTTTGCTTTGTACTTTTACCTTTTCATGCTGTTTTATTAGTTTTCGCACTTAGTACTTTTACTTTTTTATCGAACTTTTAGTAGATGATTTTAAATTTGTAATTTTACTTTTCGTACTTTTACATTTTCGTTCTGTTTTAATGCCTTGTACTTCATAGATTTACATATTAGTAGGTGAATATAAACTTTTTCAATTTGTACATATTACTTTTACTCTTTCGGAATCATTTTTTAGAGGAATCTAAGTAAGTTTTTTATACTACTCTTAAGTTTTGGTGTTTTGTACGTTCTTACATTTTTTTTGCGTTAAGTTTTAATATTTTGAAAGATCATAACACTTTCATTTTAAGTTTTGAAATTTTACAGTTTTATATGTTTTGTTCCACGTATTTGTAAGTATACTCGGTTTTAGCATTTTGTTCTTGGCACTTTTACGTTTCACTTATAGCACTTTGCAATAGTTTTAAGTTTTCAGATTTAAATTTTTCAAGTTTTACGTTTCTATTTCAGTGTTTCGAGTGAAATTACTTTCCTATTTCACTTTTATGATTTTCAAATCAATTTTAGTGCTTTTACATATATTTTTTTAAGTCTCGAATCTTTATTTTACAGTTTGAATTGTTTCAGATTTTTTTATGATTCAATCTTAAAATTTTAGTTTAAAGTTTCAACCGTTTGAATGGAGTACTTTTTTACATGTTCATGCAAACTTCTAACATTTTACAAGTGGAAAATAATTTGTATTTCAAGTTCAAAAGTTTTTATTTAGTAATTTCTTACATTCTTTACTGCTTTACGGAATGAATCTAAGTTTAACATTTCGATCATAGTACTTTTACTTTTCGTACTAAATTTTGCCGGAAAAAAAACTGAGTTTGGAATAAGCACTAGTAGTACTAGCACTCGTTTCCTGCTCTTTTAACATTCAATATTTGGTATTTTTATATTTTCTTGCTGTTTTGACATTTTGCATCTAGTACTTTTATATTTTCATGCTGTTTTGACATTTTGTACTAAGTAATTTTACATTTTCATACTGTTTTACTGGATGAATATGCTTTGTGCTTAGAATTTATACATTACCGTTCTAAGTTTTACGAGTACAATCTGGGTTTTTTTACGCTCATATGTGAAATAATAGACTTTTATAAAATACACTTTGAAGGAAACTGTGAGTAATAATAATGTGAAGTAGAAGATAACTTTAGAATGAAATGAGACATGCAGTTAAAATTAAGATTTAAGGAAACGTTTGCAAAACGCACCAGAAAATGTTTACTGTACTTTTTAACTATGTTTTACATACTTAGAGGGGGGAAAATCACTTGCAACTCAAAAGTTTTTTCTAAGTCTGAAAATATATAAATAAATAAAAACTAAAAAAATAATCTAAGTCTTTTCTAAGTAAAGATGACGAGATTTTCTAATCACAGTGTAAAATTATATTACAATTAACTTTATAAAATAGTTCCTGCATGAATGCTAAGTGGTAACAATAAAAAAGTTGAAAAAGAAAATCTTTATCAGTCTAAAAAAAATAGATATCTCACGATTTTATTAATAAGATTAAAATTTCATTCATTACACAATATAATTAATTTTTTGTTAATAGTTCCTGCTTGAATTCTGAGAGAAAACATTGAAAAAAGTCTAAGTTCAATAATGGTTCTATTTTCTTCTCATAGATGGCGCCGCAATGGAACACGCATCAAAGTTCTAATTCTAAACTAAAAAGTGTTGCCATTCCAAAACTATAAACTTTTGAAAAACAACTCAACTTTACTCGGAAAACGCCTGAGGGCTACAACTCAACTCTACTCGAAAAATGGCTGAGGGCAAAAACAACTCAACTCTACTCGACTAACGCCTGAGGGCATGCAACTCAACTCCACTCTACTAACGCCCGAGGGCATGCCTGGGGCCACTGGGAGGCGCAACGGCCACGCCCCCTTGCGCTTGCACATTGCGCGTTGCACCTGCTGGGGCAGAAGCGGCCTACTGTTACTCGTTGACTTTCATGTTTGAAATGTTAATGTTAGCTTGCCAGACGTGTAAAATATCTGCAGTGTTGATATGCATAGAAGGTATTAATAAAAAATATTTTAGATTTATGCTACATTTGTCTATGACTTGATACACTATTTATACATTAACTGATACCAATTTTTGACTTTGTTTCAATGCTGATTGCACTGCCGAAACAACCTATCTATTTAAGAATAAACTTGACTCACACTAGGTATTGCTAACATGACACACTTCGACAAACTTTCTAAAGTATTTTTTTTTAATGTGAACACACAAAATTATGTTAACAAAAGTGTGAAAGCTATTAATTGATAAGAAAACAGCAATAGTATTAAATGAAGCTTGATTCTGACTTGGTAACTTTTGAAACAGAAATTAGAAAATGAAAATGTAAAATATGTATTACGTACATCCGGTCTTCCCTCTATCAGTAGAGAGAAAAAATTCTTTTGGAAACATAAGAAAGATCGAGAAGAGCTATTATTCTTCATTGCCAAAAACGGAAACCACTGAAATTCGGTAGTGCAGCCATACCACGAAGGTCTCGGAAACCTGTCGGAAACAAAGTCGCTAGGCGAAAAACCAGTTTTTCTCCCCGCGTGACGTCACATTCCGGGATCCGCAAGTAAACGCTACTACGAAGCTCACGGGAAGGGTCTGGCTGCCGACTAGTGCTCCCGAAAACTTGTCGCCTGGGTAGGAGCGGGTAGAGTGCCTTGAATGGGACAGAGTGACGACAATAGCGGTGAATTTTCCCTACTGCGCAAGCGCGGCTGCAGGTTTCGTCCAGGTGGTGGGAGAAGCATTTGACGGCTTGGCTGAAAAAAACTCGGCTTGATAACTAAAAGTGAATCGTTATCGCTGTTTTGGCAACAAGCGTAAATGTTATGAATATGAACGCGTTTTATTTAAACAAAAAGTATTTTCTACAGAAGCATTTAAAAAGTTGTTTTCCATACACTTTTTCTCATTTTTAAAATTTTTCATTTGAATTGTGACACAGTACAAATAAATTATATACAATCCTGTGACATGGAGAGGGAGAACAAGTACTGCTCACCTCTTCTCCACGTTAGTGTTACAGCGACCTCGAATAAATAAATAAATTATGAATTAAATTTAAACAAAAAGTAAATGATTCAGCAGATAAAGCATCTTAATAAGTAATGCTCTCAGAATGTTTAATTTCGCATTTTTGAAGTCATGTTCTAGCAATTACTCTTTCATCTCAATAAAGAAACATTAATTGATAATTTAGAAAAATACAATCCGATTTTAATATAATAATAGTAGTGAGAAATATTTGCAATACATTTCTTTACAAAGTGGAACTTTGCAATATATTTTTTTCATATAAATTAAAAAAACAATGCATGTTCTATCAAGTTTTATTACGGTAAAAATCGTTTCGAAGTTATTTCGCGGTTTTCAATATTGTTTGAAAACGATATTGACAAATAGTTAGCGAATTTACATAATTACCATTTACAATTCTAAGAAGCTTGAAAAAACATAGGATAATATTTTATATGTACATGGTTAATTTTCCTTAAGCAACATCAAAAACATATGATATCTAAGAAATTTTCTCAGAAAAAAATTTACAAATGGTAAGCAACGCATAAGTAATGCTCTCGAAATTTTAAATTTTGCATGTTTCAAGTCCTGTTCTAACAAATACTCCTTCATCTCAATAAAAAAACATTAATTGGTAATTTAGAAAAATACAATCCGATTTTAGTATAATAATAGTAGTAAGAAATATTTGCAATACATTTCTTTACAAAGTGGAACTTTGCAATATTTTTTTTTCATATAAATTAAATAAACAATGCATGTTCTACCAAGTTTTAATGCGTTAAAAATAGTTTCGAAGTTATTTCGTGGTCTTCAGTTTTGTTTGAAAACGATATTGACAAGTAGTTAGCGAATTTACATAATTACAATTTACAATTCTAAGAAGCTTGAAAAAACATAGGATAATATTTTATGTGTACATGGTAAATTTTCTTAAGCAACATCAAAAACATAAGATTTCTAAGAAAAAACAAGTTACAAATGGTAAGCAACACTAATATTTCCTCTGCTTATTATGTGTCGTTAACAAAAGCAAAGTAGATGTTAATTTAAATGTGTCACAAGAAATATCATAATAAGAAGAGAAGAAAATCTTTACGTCAAAATGAAAATTCTTGGTAAAATAATAATTCAATGATATTGTTTTTCATTGAATACATGAAAAAAATATACTTGACAGAAATAAATAATCGACTCCTAATGCTTATCGTAAAGTGCAATTTAAAAAAAACGTATTCTCTTCGAAAAAAAATAGAAAAATAATAAGAAATGTGTATATAAATATATTTTCTATTAATTTTCGCTATGTACAATTTATATGAAAATAAGAACTGAAATAAAACAAAAAGTAAACTATTAACAATAAATAACTTAAATTTACTGTGCTAAGAAGCTTGAAAAATCACAAAAATACTTGTATCTTGCACGTGAGTGGTTAATTTGCTTGAGTAACATCAAATACATATAACATTTCTAAAAAACAGTTTAACAAATTATAAATGATAAGCAATATTTCTTTTGCATATTATCTATGCTCTAATAAAGGCAAAGTAAATGGAATGAATTAATTTAAATTTGTCACATGAAGTATATTAAAAAGAAAAATTCGTTATATCAAAATGAGAATTCTTGATTAAATAATAATTCAATGATATTGTTTCTCACTGCATGCATGAAGGAAAATGCTCCAAAAAAATGAATAAATAACTTTCAATGTCAATTATAATGTGAGATTTTTACGAAATTGATTATTTTTCCAAAAATGTAAACTTTTTCTCAATAGAAGCTACTTTGACAAGTACATCACAGTTTATAACATCAACAAAACATTGATACAAGGTACAGGGGAATTGAAATACATATGCATTAAATACTCATTAATTAGTATTGTTGAGCGTAGTCATTAGAAGGAAAAAAAATGAAAGTGTCTAAAATCAATTAGCTTTTATAAAATAAACAATATTTTTATAACTTCGTTAAAAAAATCTACCAAAGCAGTCAGCCCATGATTTTTATATCATATTATATACCTTATTTTCATATTCTCAATTGAAAAATGAATACTTCATTTTTTTACTTACTTTAAAAAAAAGGATGAAAGTTTCCCATAAGACTACATTTTTTATTGCCCCTTTTTAATTTTATTTTTTACTACATTTTTCGTTTGAGTAATTTCTTTTCTTTTTTTCAACGAAAAAATTTTGAGGCGAAAAGAAATAAAGCGATTTTGCAATTTGCTCTTGATATTGTGACAAGTCGGGAACACAATGGCTTGTATGTTAGTATCACTGCTTATATTACCATTTACTAAGGTGACGCAATCTGTGGAAATCAGTAAATGGTAGTTGGCTATTCTTGTTACTACATAACCTGCAATACTATACAAACAGTTTAGTTCTGCGGTATCAAGCGATGATATACGTGTAGACAGTTTGTCCCACACACGTGGCAGCACAATTTGTGTAGGATTTGTTTCTTTCTTCTGTGGAAACTCAAGAAATCCTCCTAAAATATGACCTTCATCCCAATCATAACTTCCTTTGCATTTCTTTAAACATTGAGAAACGCAAATCGTTTTGAGATGATTTTTGAACTGTAGTGACGTTGGTACTTCTTGTCGTGAGCGAACGAGGCTGAATAAATTTTCCACAGCATCTTGAGAAAATCTGGAAGTCAATAGAAAATTAAATTTTTTGTCTTCAAGAAATTTCTGTTGTAATTCCAGCACAGATGTAGTTGACAGGATAACTCCTGTCTGGATAGGTTTACAGTAGGCTTTTTGATTTTTACCCACTATTTTTAGCTCTAGAAAAAGCTTTATAATTCCTTCAAGGAATTAAATTGTCTCTGAGTAAACTTTTTTATTTTGTTTACTCAGAGCCAATGCGTGACACCTAGACGACATCAAGTCGAACCACTTGTTAACTTGCTTCACAAACAATGCAGTGGTTAAAAGCTTTGGATCATTGTCCATTTCTGCCAAAAATTGTAATGCAGCACTTACATCATGACTTAATAGTGAAGCAGCTGGTGTTACCTTCATTTTGTCAAAATGCGTCGGATTAAGTGCATTTTCTTTTAATTTTGGTGCAAGCTTTAAATCATTTTTTCACTGAAATTCTAATAATTTCTGAACGTGCTAGCTTGGCAGATTATGTTCTTCTTTAACAGATTCGGGAATAACAAAATGTTCGTTATTTAACAAAGCGGAGCGGATATTTTTTAGTAAATGTGGTGGATCTGCCAAAATCTGTATTGTATCAGACGGCCTGCAAGGATGAGGAATGGCGTTTTTGCACTGCAATCTGTTGCACGATATGCCGAATGCCCTCCACATGCCCTGGTTACAAGACGACATGTCAGAAGTAATGCTATTGACTTTTAATCCAACATTTTCGGCCATTTTAATTATGTCAATAGTAATTTCCTTCATGCGTTCTCCTTCTGGCGCATCTCTGGTGTAGTGATAGGCGACAACCTGCTTCC
The DNA here is from genome assembly GCA_038502835.1 of Octonoba sinensis. NCBI lineage: Eukaryota > Metazoa > Arthropoda > Arachnida > Araneae > Uloboridae > Octonoba > Octonoba sinensis. The sequence goes on along the minus strand of CM076598.1, from coordinate 3,891,228 downwards.
ACCGGTTGTAGATTCCAGCCAACATAAAAATTAAAACATGGTTCGCCATTTCGTCACTTTTTGGAAAAGTAGTTTTTCCGAAGTAAGAGCTAGAGGAAACTTCATATTCAATGGCTTCTGTTATTGCCATTTCATCCAATAAAATGACACATTCCTTTTCAACCTCTCTGAAGGTTGTGACCTTAATTTTTAGCAACTCAAAAACATCAAGCAAAATTCCACATGGAAATTTTAAATTTTCCAAGCGGCGCTGAAGGGTTCTAATGGACGGAAAAGGGAAATTCAGTTGGAGCAAACTCTCATAGCCCCGTGTGCCACAAGAAAATCTTAGGCCCAAAGCTACTTCTACGGTTTTACTGGACCATTTTGTGAAGTACATTTTTTTGTTTTTTTTATTAGCGCTGTCAATTGGTCTGCATTGAATAAATCCCCCAAATATTTCAGCTTTCCAGCATCAGATGATATTTTGCCTTTCTCGTACAAGCATTTTTCCAAACTCGAATTCAAAGCTTTTATTTTGATGTTTTGAGCAGTTATTATACTATTAGCCTCATTCAGTGCATTTTGAAGATCTGAAATGCTTTTTTCTTTATCAGCAATAATTTGCTTTTTTTCGGAAATTATTTTTTCGAATTCCAGCTTTTGGAAATCTATTTCAGAAAGAGCTCTTTTATTGTTAGAATCTCTGTCAAACGCAAGTTTCCTCTTTTTAGTAGTTGCATGACTGAATATCGTAGGAATAGCAGTTTTCTTTAAATTTCTTCTACCATCGGCTCCTACTATCCATTGATCGTCGTCAAAATGTTCCTATCGAAGAAAAAAAGAGGAATATGTATTGATGCTCTAAGGTTGTAACAAATTGATGCATTAAATTTGTTTTTTAGAAAATTATAGAATGAAAAAAGAAGTGACATTCATACCTCACAAAGATAGCTATTATTCGTTGCTTTCCAATGTTCTCTTTTTACTTTAGCTTCCCATAGGCTTCTTCGAGTTGGATCACGAGGAAAAACTTTCATTAAGAAACCTTGCTCGGATCTGTTAACGCAATCAACAGCAACACAGTCAGGTATCCTATAAAAGATATTCTCTGACTTAATTCCTTTCCTTTCTTTCTCATATATATATATATATATATATATATATATATACATATATGTTTATGTACATAGAGGCGTCACTACAGGGGGCAGAGGGGGAGGATCACCCTGAGTAACAACCGTTTATTTTTTTTTGGGGGGGGGGATGACACCCAAAATAAGACAAAAAGTTTTTAAAAATACATATACTTGAATTAGAAATACTGATGCTATTTCAACGTACCATAACCGAAAATAAATATAGCTTACTGAAAGTTACACCAAATAAATAAAAAATGTAACTCCTTAAGTTTTTTTCCCCACTACTGAAAATAATATAAACTACAAAACTGCAAATTTACACCACACAACGGGGTTTTTTGGAGGGGGAGGTGACACCACAAATTACCGCCCAAGATGACACTCAAGCCAGGAACGCCACTGGTATGTATTTATACACATAAGCTGTAAAGTTACACTTTTGTTTTTGTTTGTTAGGAGCAATTAGAAAAGAATCAATGTTACTTAACACTTAGAAAAACTTTTTCCCAGAACCTCTTTAAATGCACAATACCGCCCCCCCCCCTCAGGCTATTCGAACTATTTTCAAGTAAAGCTTCCTTTTATATAAAAGGCTCCATGCTCCGTTTTAAAATGAAAAAAAATACATCAAAGCTTGAAATAAAGAATGTACTAACTAAATTAGTCGTGCTATTAATTTTTAAATGATCTGAGTGAAATTTACTATAATTTTATGTAAACATGCATACTATATTGCAACATTTCTCTTGTATCGATACTCTCCTGCATAATCTAGCTTTAATAAAGTGCTTAAGATTACTTTACAGACATTATAAAAAATATAAATCCTGAATAAAGTGCTTCTAAATTAAAAGTGTCTACTGACACTATGTAAACGTTTGAATTTCAAGTCTAGATAAAAGAATGTGGTTTTATTAACAATATATACCAACATAAGAAAATTTTTTCACAGAATACAAATAAAATGTGAAAATATTACTTTTAAAATATGAAAATGAGGAAAAATAAAGCATTACTCACAGAAATTAACTGTTAGCTAATTCTGGAAAGAAAAAAATCGCAAACAAAAAGAATTGTGATGGAGAAATGGTAGTATTAAAAATAACTATCATTATAATTAATCGACGGCAGATTAATCGTTTATCTACCAATTTGCATATCGATGCATCCTTAATATATAGGTATATCTATGCATAATTTGCGTCACGAGTCCGATGTTGGTTTGTTTGAGAATGAGCTCGCTTAGTTCTGTGCTTATTTCTTGCGTACTTTTGCCAATGGATTTTAATGTATTTTAAGTTTTAAAGTTGCATATTTTATAATCTGTGATTTAAAATGCAAACAAAGCACTCATATGAAAAGTGCTAAAAAATCGCTAGTACAAAAATTATACTGCGAATCCAAAAATATTATAAGGTGAAATCCGTTTATAAGAAGTGTTTTAACGGAAGTACAAAACAAATTTCGAAACGTCAATAGAGTACCATCCGTATTTCTTATATGAATATAAAGATCTAAAAAGAATTTGAAAAGGAAAAGCAAACGCTACTGAGTATGGTTGTCCTAATATCAATGTAGACAAAAAACACGCCAAGCCTATCCGAATCCAGTATCCTAAGATTAATGAGTTATAACTAAATAAATATTTCAATTTGAGTGGTAAAAATAAGTACAATAAGTAGCATATACATTAATGAACTTCAAGTATAAAATAAAAAGTTAGTACATACCTGATAATTTACATAAAAAACATTTTTCCGGGATCTTTCCAATTTCCTATGTTAAGTCTACGAGAGTTTCGTCAAGAAGCCCTGCGGCGGAGGAGGGTTCTTCCCCTCTCCCCAGTGGGGAGTCCGTATGTCGTCACTCTGGTCCATTCAAGGCACGCTACTGAAGTCTAACGTCTCGTGGAGATCCAGGGCACTCATTCCAAACTTCGACGCATCGATTCGAAGAGATTGCCGCTACAGAACCGGCCTAGACGTCATCTCTTCGAAAGCGTAGATTCCAAATCCTCCTACGTTCAGAAGCGGAGAGGAAAAAGGGATTTCGTATCAAACTGGTGTAGCAGCCAATCAAAGCGTTTCTTTGCAGTTCTCAGCGCGGTATTGTTTTTAGTTTTTTGTTACGCGTTCTTGAGGGATTTACACCTCATAATTTTAGGAAATAAGGGTCGCCAATTTTAGTTTATTTATGCAAAACAGAAACATAAAAACTTTTGCATTCTTAACAAAGATAAAGAATAAGTAAATAAAAAAAATAGTAAAAAATAAAAAGTTTATTAGAAATAATAATTTTTATATCAAAATGAAAAGAAAAACAAAAATTCCTAAAATTTTTGGGGGAAAATATATCAATTTTCCAGTAACAGGAGGAGGGGAGAGAAACTAGGGGGGAAAGGCGAGGGTTTTTTTTGCGAAAACTCGCATCAAATTCGGAGGGGGGGGGGGGGGCATCCGGTTTAATCCGTTAATATGCCCACGTCTAAGTCACACCTAATTCACGTCAAAAATTGATTTATTACTCCCCCACCCCCTTCTTATATACTAATCTCATATACTTACTGAAATACCACTTCAATTTTGTTTCATGAAAGGTTAAAAAAATTTCCATTTGCATCTGTCATTCCCACAAGTATAATGGAAGTTTTTTTTTTTTTATTATTTAAACTAAGCAATATTCTTCCGTGCAAATATTCCTTTTCATATTTCGGCGACTCAACAACCAATACCCCAAAGTCCGAACGACTTCGATGGCACAAGAGATGTCGAAGTGCGCTTCGATGAAGAAAGCCGCAAAACAACGATACGAACTACATGGAATTAAAGCTTTCGTTGGTTCTTTTCGCGGTCCTGCGAATTTTGCGTTTGCGCCATCTAGTGAGGGTTTGGGAACTACCATCGAAACGATGTGCGCTCACTTGGAATGAGGGCCCAGGGTAGTATAGAGATCAGTGAGTGCAGCTCATTGTCATGTGACAATAAAACAAAAACAAGTTCACGCCGGGGCCGATTTTCATGTTTTTCGCTCTGAGGCGGCGCACAGTGGAGTATTTGGGTGAAAATCCTGGCCAAAAATATTTTCACGTGCTTTTAAGTTGAAACAACTGTTGTTGAGTGTTCCTTTACTTTATTTTAGTACAGGAGTGCCCCCCCTTCAGAGCGATGATGCACAAAGCTACACCCCCGCCTCCTGCCCCCCTCTCCCCCAAAAAACGGCGACCCCTTGAAAAAAAAAATGGTGAACCTCCTGAAAATAATCCACTTTAAATTTCAATACCGCAGTCTGCTCCAATCCCCCCCCCCCCCCGTGCCCTGGTACCTCCCCGAATAGTAAATATACTTAATTCTATTTTATGTGCACAAAGATTCACTTTTTTTTTTTTTTTGAAGTATTTATACTGTGTTTTTTTTTTTTTTTTTTTTTTGTCGTCTCATTGAAATTTCTTCTGGCGATCGTCGTCACCCCCTTTTTTTTGACCGGATGAAGGTATCAGGTTTCAGGAGGATGGGATCGGGGTCGGAGAGAATGTTTCAGGTTGGATCTCGGAGCGGACGAGTGATGTCCAAAGTGACGGGAGAAAGTTTGAGGTTTGATGATGAGTCACTAATTGTTTGAGTCGATACTTATTACGTATATAGGTTCATTATATGCATATAATACTTTACACATCGGGATATGTTCCGCCAGGCCGGATTATTGTGTTTGGTTTTGACCGTGAATCGATAAACCAAACCGTCTGCGCACATGATGGATAGCGTACCCGCGATCGAAAGAAATTGAAAATAAAGATAGCTAAAACGAAGCAACTGAAGGTGTTATTACTAATATCCTCCATTTTAGTTTATGGCTTGAATGTTCATTCTGCACCATAAAACGAAAACCTCCTGAAGCAGTAATTTTTCATTCTTAAATAAAATACTAAAAAAAATTATTTAAGAAAAAAAGTCGGTGGTGCAAACCCTCTCACCTTCAGAGTGATGGTATCCCCCCCCCCCCCGCCTAAAATCTACGAAGCTGTCCACAAAAAAAAAAAAAACGATGACTCTACCTGAAAATCTGCCAAAACCCCCTAAAAATTTTAATGCCGCTGATTGCAAGACGCCCCCCCCCCCCCCCGCATCTCCGCTTGTGGTGGGCACTTCGTAAAAAGTTACTTTCATAGTCGTTATTCACTTTAAGAGCAGAATATTTTATGTCAGAAGTGAAAATTTTAATTGAATGAAAAAGTAATAAATAAGAAAGTTTAAAGCACAAAATGTGTGAAAATCTAGGCAAATATCTCCACAAAAAACCAAAAAAGTTGTATGAACATATTCTTAGGGTACAAGTGAACCCTCTACCACTGCACAAGAATGAAAATTTTGGAATTATTCCAAAGATTTTCATCTAAAGCAAACATCCGTATGTACTGATAATTGAGTTTCTTGTAATCCCAAAACACGTGTCTATTTCAACTTGTACGTTTGATTAGGATGATTTTTCTCGTTTGGTAGTTTGCATTTTAACATAATTTTCAATTTATTAGGCATATAAAATGTATATAATAGTAAATTCGTTTTAAAATTGAAAAAAATTATAAAATTTTCGGATTATGTACTTAAAGAAAAAAAACATAAAAAAAATGGCGCAAGTATGTGCAACATTTTTTTTAAAATGAGCCCTTAAGACTATCACAAACACGATTCAACTTTCAAAATGGCGCGACAAAGCCGCAACACATATTTAAAAAGCTGGCTTTAAGCTAACTTAAAAATAGTCCTGAAAAGGCCTTAAAGAAATTTTCTGACTAAGTTACTTATTTTTTGTATTTTTAAAAATAAATTACTTTACTTTAATTTATAATTTAAAATTAAGCTGTTACCTTTCTTTACCACGTAAAACCAAATTAATTTAGATAGGGTGATTTGGAAGCCCCCAAAAGAATTTAGATTGAAAGGTAGTAAGTAAGCTGAAATACCTTAAAAAATGCCTAAATTCACTTCGAAATTCCAACTTCTATCAAAGCTGTGAACAGTTCTATGTAACTCAGACTGCGGAAACAAGTGCTGATCAACGCACCAGTTAAACAGCTTTTAGAAAATATAATTTAAAAAAATAAAGGCAAATTTAAAATTTTGGACTTTTGGCCAGGATTTTATACAAATACTCCACTATGCGGAGCTAAAATTCATGCTGCGCATCATCTGGCGGCGCCGCCCGATAAGACAGTCTAATGCGAGCCACCGGTGGTACGCGCCGACCGATGAGACAGTTTAGTGCGGGCCACCGGTGGTACGCGCCGGCGTGAACGTTAGGATGGGCCGAAAAACACTTTTTTCCGAAATCACTATTCAAATAGTGCTGAAAGGGTTTTCTCTGGGTTGTATAAACATTGTGTAAAATATGTTTTTGATTGTAGAATATTTTCTGCCCCCGCATCGCACTCGAATTTTTGAAATTTTGGCAAAATTTGGTCATTTTTGATCGGGGTAGTAAGTATAATTATTTTTTAATATTGCTATTCTAACATGGCGGAAGAAGTTACTACTGGATAAAGTAAAAAAACTGAAATATTTTCCGCATCAAATAATATCATCTGTTCCCTCACTGATTTTGAAATTTCGCATTTTTTAAAGAAAATTGAGGTTTTTTGCAATGCGTTATAGAAATAACTCAAACAGGGAAAATAGAAGATACTGACATTTTTTAATGATGTATTAAGCTCTACAGTTTAATAAAATGCCTGAAATTATGAAGTAATAGTTCAGTCACAGTTTATCAATGCAATATCAGTTAAGTATATTGTACCCGTATAATGTTATGACATGTAAATACCAAACGCTTTCTTACAAATTACCAATAGGAAGCAGTTTGAAATTTGCCTTATGTTCAAATTGAGGCACCTTTGGCGGGCGAAATATACGCAATGAGTTTACATTTTAAAAGATTCTCTAGCTTTAATTATACGTTGCGCAGCAAGTTCTCTGATGTGTGGTCGACATCTTTCAGCATACACAGTAAGAGATTCTCAGGGTAAGCGAAGAACGAGTTTCGACAAACTACTTCATCAATGGCGTTTTTGAGATCGTGAGATAAATATCTAGATCTAGAAATTGTGTTCCACACATGCTTGGCTCCATCTTTCAGATAGTTGCGATTTTATATCAAACCAGTTTGGAGTGCATACTTTCATAACAAACTCAGCAATTTACTTTAATTTTGAAGAAGGAGCTGGAGAACTAATATATAATCTTAGAACTCTATTCGCTGTTGTCAGTCAGCGTAAATGTGATAAGGTGCCAGGGCTGCGTCTAGCCCAGTGGTTCCTAACCTTTTTTGTGCCATGCCCCACCTTAGCCTGAATAAAATTCTTATGCCCCCCCCCCCCCCCATGTACCATACATAATTTTTAACGTATCAAAAAATTGAATTGTGTACTTAAGAAACTTTAATGGTAGGTTTTAATAAGAAATCACTTGGAAATTGCTAACGAAACGCAGTAAATAAATTTTCAAAACATATAATGAAAAACTGAAATTCAAATTTCAAATAATTTTTTAAATGATTTTTTTACATTAATTTATTATTTTAATTTAATGAGATCTTTGCGCTTGATGCTTGCTGCACAGAGATTTTATATCGGGTTCCAATTCGGTCAGCCCTTCAGTCTCAAGTCCCCACGTTATGATCCACCTTGATCCACCTTGTGTATATCCAGCCGATTTCTTTTTTTTAACCAGTAAATCATTTACAGCAATAAATCGACATTCATCTAAATATGAAGTTGGAAACGGTAGGAATAATTTTCTTGAACATTTAGTTGACTTTGGGTATTTGATTTCGGTTTAATCACAGAGCCATGCCATCGCTCTTTTTATATTAAATAAAGTTTTAACTAACTCATCATTTTGCAATTCTGCGAATTATTCTTGATACTGCATATTTGATATATCAGACAAATCCACTAACATTGGATGCATCATCCATGTTGGAAAATCAATTTGTTTTAAATCAGAAAATTTTTCTTGTAAATCAGCCGATAGAATATTCAGATGATTGACAATAACAAGTAAAGCGGTATCAGTTACTTCACATTTTTGGAGCCAGTGAAACTGTTCAAAGTTTTTGTTGTTAATATGTTTCTGACATAACTCAATAGGGTAATGAAACCAAATATCTTCGCTTTTGCATCAACAAGAGCCTTATTTGTTCCGATTTCCGGTTTTCAGTTCCCTATGTTAACGAATGGGTCAGAATGTCTTCTCATTTATACGATAACTTATCGGCTAATTAAAATTTTCCAATTTTTCTTTTTTGGACTAAACCTTTAACGACAAATCTATGCGTTAGTCTTTATAGTTTTTCCTTAAAATTATTTTAAAATTTTAAAAAGAAATGCAAAAGTTCAACTCGAATGAAAGTCGTTTTTTGAGGAACCAGATGGAATTTTCGGATTTAAAGAAAAGGCGAATCATAGCCCATTTTCTCAGCCATCTAAAGATGTTAAAATATTTTTTGTAGGTTTATTAGAACAGGAGAAATCACTTGAGAAGTGAATATATTCCAATTCAGAAACTTAAAATTTCTTCCCCCCCCCTTTAGCGAACTCGTTAACACACCGCCTTCCTCAGCCACCCACGTTCTTTTCGCGGAAATGGTCAGGGGTCAGCAGATCCCCATAGTTCTTATCTCCCCTTAATCTGCCACCTTCCTGCTGCCTGGTTCATCTTGACTGCAAGAATTTTTTTCCCTTTGCTAGAGAATTGTGGCGAAAATTTCTAGGATATATGTTTATGCTTCTTGTAGATAATTTTAATTTTGATCTATTGAAAAAAAAAATCTGGCTAGCTTTTTTTGTTAAACTATATACATAGCACAAAATTGTAGCTTCAACAATATTGAAATCACTATGAAAGTGGAGAAACGGCAAACTAAAAGCCGGTTTATATCTATCTGCTCATCGCAAGTAACGGAAAGGTGAATCGCTTGCACGCTGGAGAGAAAAGCGGAAATGATATTTGTCTATGATTTTTAGAGGACACATGGCTATGTAATCAGTTATTCAGATCCGCTTATGATAGTCAAAAAGCCCAATAGCAAAATTGATTAAAATGTTGTATTTTATTTCAAAAAGACTTAATTGTCACATTTAACAAAGTTTTAATAAATATATATATATATACACACATACACACACAAACACACACACGCACAGATATATATATATTGTATATGAAATAAATATTCATGTTAAATTTATGTTTAACAATAATAATACACTCACACACACACAAAAAAAAAAAAAAAAAAATAATTTGAGCATGCAGTTACTATTTAAAGAATTTACTTTATGTTGAATGAAAATACAGAATCTATATCAAAATATCGGACATTTTCGACATTTTAGAAAACATCATTTTCAAACTATGATAATTTATTTTTAACCGTCTTCACAAAGGAGGAGGTTACATATTTATACTGTATGTATGTCTATTTTTTTTTTTTTGGTGCACCCATAACTTCTTACCGGATGAACCGATTTTCCTGATTCTTTTTTAATTGATCGACGGTGGTTTTCCATAGGTTCCGTACCTTCATTTGACCGTAGCCGATAATTAAAAAAGGAGTTATGGGCAGACATGTAGTCATTTTTTAATTTTTCGTACACACGTTTTGACTAAATAAACCGATTTTGATGATTTTTTCTTTAATCGATAGAGGGTGGTCTAACTTAAATATAGTACATCTATTTGACTGCAAATGTTCTTTAGAAAGAACTTTATGAATGAAAAATAAGTATTTTTCTTTTAATATTGGAACGGCTTGCCTTAATTTTTCTTTGCTGGTTAGTTTTTTAAGTAATAAATATAAAACGCACTGTTAAAAAGAGTTTGGTCCTGCAGTAATATTAAAAGCAATTATAATAAGAGTTAGAGTGAAGTTTTCTCTGAAACGAAAATTAATTCATTCAGTCTGTTTTAAGACAGAAGTATGTTCTAGAGTTTTTAAAATCAATTTCAATATGCAACTTATCATACAAATGATTATTTTTCAGTGACAGTCACTCAAAGTGTATGGGTCATTTGATCTTTTTATTATTATGTTTTTAATAGAGTATTCAGAGGAAAAGTGTATTTACACTAAAAAGAATAAAATAAAATAATTTTTGGAAAAAAAATAGAAATGACTTCAAATTCAAAATTGCCCTAAAAAGTAAAAAATAAATTCATTCTTTAAACAACATTGATAAGACTTTTAAACATAATTTTTGAATTTGGTGCAAAAATATGATAGATAAAATCTTTTGTAACCATAATTCAGTTACAAATATAAATCGCCTAGAGTTTGCAACTAACATATAGTGATAGCAATTAGACTGACATAATTTTGCACCGCCTTCAAAAATTATGTTTAAATGCAGTACCAATGTTGCTTAAAAAATAAATTTATTTATTACTTTTTAACACGATTTTAAATTTGAAGTCGGTTCTATTTTTTTTTTCAAAAAACATTTTTCTTATGAAAATTCCTATTTATTTCGAATTTATGGAATTCAAATTTCTAAAAAATCTAGATGCTTGTTTTTTCATGCGTGCATCATGAGGTAAGTCGGAATTAGTTCTGGTCTCATTAAAACAAGTTTAGAACTGAGTATTCATTTATAATACAACGGATATTTCGTTGTATCGGCATTCCCTAAAACGAGATTCTACGTGTATTCAAATAATTCCTACTTTTGACTACACAAACATCTCTTTAAATTTATTGCACAACTCATCCTAACGAAATTCTGGTTACACTTCAAAGGAAGGTTTGCGTTTTCACAAATCAGTTTCTTCCGGAAATATTTATGCCTAGTTTTCAAGCTCTCTACGGTGGATTTTTTCTATCATTCAACAAAATTGTATTTCTTATTAAGGGGAGGGTAATAACATATTAAAAAGTAATTTAACTCAGGACAAATTTGGAATCATTTATGTAAATGTCATGTGAAAAAGACATATTAGTAACGCTTGACATGGAAAGTCTAATAGATGATGTATAAAATTTGAGTCCCCGTTTAAAATACTAAATGGCTTTCAAAAGGAAAATAATTTTAAAGCAAATATTGCAATGTGTATTTGATACTGGGTGATTTTTTTTTTTTTTTTTTTTTTGAAACCTGTTACCATTGTATGTTATAGTTATATAGTACTGGTTAGTATTTTCAGGTTTATTCATAACTCGACCTCTTTTCATGCAAATTACTGCAATTTTGAAAGCCAATAAAATTATTTTTAAAATGCTACTAAAACTCGTTGTTGTAATTCAGTAAATTTAAAAATTTTTTGGAGGGGGTTGCATAATATCTGAATAGCGTTCATTTTCCGTTTCTTGTGTGTGTCTTCCTCTCCCCCCCCCCCCTCCTCTCCAAGGGCCGGTCTGTTTGAAATATGCCCGGGCCGAATTTTCTTTCCAGTCCGCCCCTGGTAGTATAGCCAGGGTCTTATTTACCATTAGGCCCGTGAGGCACAGGCCTAGGGCCATCACTTTGAGGGGCCCCCTAATTTTGGTTATTACTATTTTCTTTTGTAATTTAAAACAAAAACTGTTAGTAACACTGTTATTGCTTCACAGAAAATTTGTATTATTAAATTATTTTAAAACCACAAGGAATTTTCACTTTGGGACCCCCAAATTTTGGTCTGACAATTTGAAAAACAAATTAGTTTTTGCGCTTTGGGGGCCCCCAAATATTGGTGTGACTGGCAAGTTTTACAAACACATACTGAATGTTATGTTTAAAAACTTTTGTTGCGTGAGGGGCCCCCAAACATGAGTTGTGCCTAGTGATTCAAAATGCAAATCGGGCCTTGAGTATATCACTCGTAAAGTAGCATCTGATGAAAGCGCATTTTATAAACGAAATCCAGAAAAGAAAGGAAGTAATAATTAACGAAATTTACTTGTTATGTAAGGAATGTTGGGTATAATAAAACACGGATTGTGAAATAGTACTTCTGGATGATGTAATTATAATGCGCTAAACGCAAAAAGTGTTTGGCTGTACTGAAGTCTGACCAGGCAAACTTCAAACCAACAAAACCTTATACAACATCCAACCGGTTCACGCTTCGAGGTGTAACGGGACACCTGGAAGGGTGTAATGGGACACCTTCTTCAGCGTCTCCCGAGCCAATAAATTTCGCGTTGACCGTCGTGCCAAGACTCCAAAGACTATCGAGAGGGGGAAGGAAAACGCTTTAGATATACTAGAAAAACTTGAATAGCGGGAAAATTTATGACTGATGCGGGACTCTTAATATATTTTATCTTTCAAAGATATCAGCTAAATAGCTCACAAATGCTTTACCATCGATTGTTAACAGATACTTCATTTCAGGTTTGTCGCTTAAAAAATTACTAAGAATATCAAACAGTTCCATAAATCTTTTCAAACAGTTCCCTTTAGATAGCCACCTTACTTCAGTATGAAAAAGTCTCACATTGTCTTCATTTTGTTCTTCACAAAATAGCTTGAAGAGAAGCTCACAATTGGCATTAGCTTTAATAGCATTAAAGCTGGCCATTCACGGGCACTCCAATCATCCAAACAGCGCGGTAACACTCCAGAATCCGTTCGTGAATGTGGAACTCCCCTTCCATTTGGATGGCACCGCGCCGAGGGTTGGATATCCAACCGCGCCAAAATCCAGTACTCCGCTCCAAAGTTCCACCGCTCCGTCGCCTCGTGAATGTGGAAACCCGTTTGGAACGGGAGTGCACGAGAACTGGATTTCAACATTTACGGAGAGTCCATCGCGCCAATTTCCCTCATTTTGCAAGTTGCCGCCATTGAGAGCAGTACATCTGAAAAATGTCTTCATCAAGGGAATTTGTTGTAGAGGTCATTGACCTGTACCGAGATTTACCATGTCTGTGGAATACCACAGATGTGAATTATCACAATAAAATAAAAAGAAACGATGCCCTCGATCGGCTTGTGGAGTTGTTCCAGAAGAAAGATGCCGAAACAAATAGGGATACCGTGTTAAAAAAAATTTCCTCTCTCCGGAGCTGTTTTCGGAAGGAATTAAATAAGGTATGTGTACTCTTATTTTTAATATTAATTTTTATTTAATAAAAATAAAAGACTTTTAGTTGACGCGACTAAGTTTTTAAAATAAGACCTGTTATGCCATTTTCAAATTATTTTTAGAGTAGGGTTTGAATTTTGTTATCTACTGTTGTTTACACTCCTACCAAACATAAATAAATAACTAATTGCGAGAGTAAAATGTTAAAAGTGTTTTCAAACAATAATAATAAAATTACACGTTAATTTAAAGCACAAATGAGCAATAAAATGCAGACATATGTTTCGGGATTGCTTGGAATCCCTTTTTCAATGCGACAAGGAGCTTCTAGATGCAAAACATCCAAATGAAGCAGACAGAACAACAAAAACAAAGCTTATATAGCCTAAGAATTATCTGTAAACCAATGAGAATAAAGGCAGCGTGAAGTGGAAGTAGAAGTAGCAGGAAGACACCAATAAGAGAGCAACAAACGAATCCAGTTGAAAGTACAGGAAGTAAAAAGGAATATCAATAAAAATAAAGCAAAAAAGACGACAGCATGCATAAAAATTGCAAAAATAATAAAATAAAATACAAAGAATAAAATTGAAATAAAAATAAGTACAGAAACCAAAACAAAATGCAAAACAAAATACACATGTAAAGGAGGGGGAGGGGAGGGAGGGGAGGAAGGAGAAAAATAGACACAAAAAAAGGAAAACAACAAGAAAACCTAGAAAGAACAACAAATTAAAGAAATTTATGCCAGACCTGTGAAAAATAAGGAGTTGAGGAAGAATCATTAACCAAATTAGAACTATTCCTGTTAATATGATAAGCTTCCCAAAAGTCAAGCTCTAAAGGGGAAGAACATTTTTGAATAATTTTACCAGAATTGAAATCAAAAGAGTGGTTGGAATTCCAACAATGTTGAGCAATGCTAGACTTATTTAACTCTTGCTTTCGTACATAACCTTTATGCTCATTTAAGCGAATTTTCAGAGCACGTTTTGTCTGCCCAATGTAAGAAAGGCCGCAACGGCAACTAATTTGGTAAATACCCCAAGTGTTAAGTTGATCGACAGGATCCTTAAGAGAAGAGAAGGAAAGTTTGTTACTAGGAGCAAAAACGACTTGAAATTGAAACCTTTTTAGGATTTTAGCAATACGGAAACTGACAGAATGAAAGAATGGTAACACAACCAAATTCTTTCTAGAAACCACATTATTGGGACCAGAAGTTTTCTTAGAAAGTTTGTTATGAATAGAATCAATTAAAGAGTGAGAAAATCCTCTATCAACAGCTACAGCTTTCAGATAGTTGAGTTCAATCTTGAGAAGCTCAGGAGAAGAGCAAATATTAATAGCACGATGGACCAGAGCATTAAAAGCCGAATATTTTTGGTTGGGAGGATGAGACGACAGTCTGTGAGGAGGTAAAGAAACAGCAAAAGGTTTACGATAGACAGAAGTAGTGAAACCAGACTCACTCTTAGAAATAAAGACATCAAGAAACCCGAGGCTACTATTAAGTTCTTTCTCACAAGAAAACTGGATATTAGGATCAATGGAGTTCATAATAGAAAGAGCATCATCAATACCTAACAAGTTACTGTCCGTTAGGACAAAACAATCATCCACATAACGAACATAAAATTGAAATTGCAATTTCTGGAACAGTTTTTCCTCAAAATAATGCATATAGAAATCACTTAAAATAGGACTAAGAGGACTTCCCATAGCCAGGCCATCTACCATAGCATAGAATTTACCATTAAATACAAAAGTGCTCTGTTGCAAGCACACACGAGTAAGGAAAACTAATTCCTCAATTTCCACAGAAGTAAAATGGAATTCAGAAAGCCTTTTCCTGAGGCAAGTCAAAGCGCCATCAACAGGAACATTAGTAAACAAAGAATTAACATCAAAAGAGGCCATAACTGAATTATTCGGAACGAAGTTATGAAGTTTCTTAACAAAATCGGTGGAATTTTTAACAGTGAAAACATTCTGACTTCTAAGTGGAGAAAACACAGAAACTAAATACTTGGAAAGTTTATATGAAGCAGTGCCAATATTGGAAACAATTGGTCTGAAAGGAATACCTGCCTTGTGTACCTTTGGTAAAGCATAAAAACGTGCACAATTAGCAACAGAAGGAATCACAGACCGTTTAGCAATCAAAGGAATAGAATGAACAGACTTAACAGCAGAAGAAATAGCTTTTAACTCTTTGTCACTAGGATCTTTATATATTTCAGAATAAGGACCAGAAGCAATTAAGTCATCAGTTTTTTCAACATAAGATGATTTATTAAGAACAACAATCTGACCACCCTTGTCTGCTTTGGTAATGACCAAATCAGAATTGGAAACTAAATTATTGACACATTGTTTCACAGAATGGGTAAAAACCAGTATTAGGAACTTTTGAATTGAAATCAACATTGGAAGCAATAAGATGCCGAACCGACTCTTTTTGAGTAAAAAGAGTCGGTTCGGCATCTTATTGCTTCCAATGTTGATTTCAATTCAAAAGTTCCTAATACTGGTTTTACCCATTCTGTGAAACGATGTGTCAATAATTTAGTTTCCAATTCTGATTTGGTCATTACCAAAGCAGACAAGGGTGGTCAGATTGTTGTTCTTAATAAATCATCTTATGTTGAAAAAACTGATGACTTAATTGCTTCTGGTCCTTATTCTGAAATATATAAAGATCCTAGTGACAAAGAGTTAAAAGCTATTTCTTCTGCTGTTAAGTCTGTTCATTCTATTCCTTTGATTGCTAAACGGTCTGTGATTCCTTCTGTTGCTAATTGTGCACGTTTTTATGCTTTACCAAAGGTACGCAAGGCAGGTATTCCTTTCAGACCAATTGTTTCCAATATTGGCACTGCTTCATATAAACTTTCCAAGTATTTAGTTTCTGTGTTTTCTCCACTTAGAAGTCAGAATGTTTTCACTGTTAAAAATTCCACCGATTTTGTTAAGAAACTTCATAACTTCGTTCCGAATAATTCAGTTATGGCCTCTTTTGATGTTAATTCTTTGTTTACTAATGTTCCTGTTGATGGCGCTTTGACTTGCCTCAGGAAAAGGCTTTCTGAATTCCATTTTACTTCTGTGGAAATTGAGGAATTAGTTTTCCTTACTCGTGTGTGCTTGCAACAGAGCACTTTTGTATTTAATGGTAAATTCTATGCTATGGTAGATGGCCTGGCTATGGGAAGTCCTCTTAGTCCTATTTTAAGTGATTTCTATATGCATTATTTTGAGGAAAAACTGTTCCAGAAATTGCAATTTCAATTTTATGTTCGTTATGTGGATGATTGTTTTGTCCTAACGGACAGTAACTTGTTAGGTATTGATGATGCTCTTTCTATTATGAACTCCATTGATCCTAATATCCAGTTTTCTTGTGAGAAAGAACTTAATAGTAGCCTCGGGTTTCTTGATGTCTTTATTTCTAAGAGTGAGTCTGGTTTCACTACTTCTGTCTATCGTAAACCTTTTGCTGTTTCTTTACCTCCTCACAGACTGTCGTCTCATCCTCCCAACCAAAAATATTCGGCTTTTAATGCTCTGGTCCATCGTGCTATTAATATTTGCTCTTCTCCTGAGCTTCTCAAGATTGAACTCAACTATCTGAAAGCTGTAGCTGTTGATAGAGGATTTTCTCACTCTTTAATTGATTCTATTCATAACAAACTTTCTAAGAAAACTTCTGGTCCCAATAATGTGGTTTCTAGAAAGAATTTGGTTGTGTTACCATTCTTTCATTCTGTCAGTTTCCGTATTGCTAAAATCCTAAAAAGGTTTCAATTTCAAGTCGTTTTTGCTCCTAGTAACAAACTTTCCTTCTCTTCTCTTAAGGATCCTGTCGATCAACTTAACACTTGGGGTATTTACCAAATTAGTTGCCGTTGCGGCCTTTCTTACATTGGGCAGACAAAACGTGCTCTGAAAATTCGCTTAAATGAGCATAAAGGTTATGTACGAAAGCAAGAGTTAAATAAGTCTAGCATTGCTCAACATTGTTGGAATTCCAACCACTCTTTTGATTTCAATTCTGGTAAAATTATTCAAAAATGTTCTTCCCCTTTAGAGCTTGACTTTTGGGAAGCTTATCATATTAACAGGAATAGTTCTAATTTGGTTAATGATTCTTCCTCAACTCCTTATTTTTCACAGGTCTGGCATAAATTTCTTTAATTTGTTGTTCTTTCTAGGTTTTCTTGTTGTTTTCCTTTTTTTGTGTCTATTTTTCTCCTTCCTCCCCTCCCTCCCCTCCCCCTCCTTTACATGTGTATTTTGTTTTGCATTTTGTTTTGGTTTCTGTACTTATTTTTATTTCAATTTTATTCTTTGTATTTTATTTTATTATTTTTGCAATTTTTATGCATGCTGTCGTCTTTTTTGCTTTATTTTTATTGATATTCCTTTTTACTTCCTGTACTTTCAACTGGATTCGTTTGTTGCTCTCTTATTGGTGTCTTCCTGCTACTTCTACTTCCACTTCACGCTGCCTTTATTCTCATTGGTTTACAGATAATTCTTAGGCTATATAAGCTTTGTTTTTGTTGTTCTGTCTGCTTCATTTGGATGTTTTGCATCTAGAAGCTCCTTGTCGCATTGAAAAAGGGATTCCAAGCAATCCCGAAACATATGTCTGCATTTTATTGCTCATTTGTGCTTTAAATTAACGTGTAATTTTATTATTATTGTTTACTTGCACAAAGTTAAATTATTTTTATATGTTTTCAAACGTTAAGCGAAACATAATTTCACTTGTACGTTTTACTTTTGTATGTTAATAAATTACTTTGTTAATAAAGCTGTAATTCCCCCTAGCCTTTAGGAATTTAATGTATTTAATTTTTTTATGTAATATGTATTAAGTATATAACTTTTGACCCTTTTCCCTGGAAAACTTTGAAATGATAAGCTTCTGTTCTAATATAAGTTTGCTTCTTAATGTAATTTAAGCTCCCTTCCACCTCCTATTTAGAAAAAAAAAAAAGCAATGTATACTTATTCTAACACAAGTATGCATATGTATTTAAACATAGTTTAGAGTAATTTTGTTAAATATATTTTTACTTAGATCAGAGCATCCGAAAAGTCTGGTGTGGGTGCCTCCAGCATCCATGTGCCGAAGTTGTGGTACTATAATAACCTATTGTTCCTGGAGGATCAGGATGTCCCTCGACAGAGCTCCTCCATATCTTCGGTGCTAGATGAAATGCCCTTTGGTTATGAAGAAGTAAGTAATTAAGTTAATGCTCTATTTTTTAGTTACTGCGGGCTGTTGAATATGGTTACTCTAAGCTAATATAAATTATCATTAAGTACAATAGAACCCCGGTTATCTGAAAATCGGCTTAACCGAAAAGGCAAATGGGTCGTTTTTTTTTACATAACGGGCAAATGCTCAGTTTTTTCCATAACTATCAAGAATATTGCCAGCACAAAATAAAATGCATAACACTAAATCACAAAAGCACATAATATTAATACTATTTCCCATAGAATTTATTGCAACAACTATGTTACATTCAAGTCCAGAACCGGTTAATCTGCTTGGCAATCCATTGTATTCTGCAGTAGGAAGAAGTTCTATGCATAGGGGGGAACATGTTAGTTATAAACATGGCCTTTGTCTATAATTCTCGCTTATCCGAAAATGTCTATGGTACCTTGATTAACCGAAAACGTCACGGTCCCGTGCTTTTTGGATAACCGGGGTTCTACTGTATTCACTTTTTCCCTCCCTGAATGTTAGCCCTTGTCCCAGTTAATTCATTATGTTTTAACGCTAGAAAGACTGCAGAGGTTAGTGTGGCCCTTCCGAGTATTTTGAGCACAGTTCTTTTTAAATTTCTTCTTGAGTGAGTGCACATGCCCCAAGCATGTTCTCTAATCCCCATACAACGGTCGAGTGTACTATGGCATTTACTTCCTCACGTCAAAATGTAAAACTTATTTCTCTTTCAAGGAGCAATCGTCATTATCCGGCAAGCCAGCAGCCACATTTGTTTTGTATTGAAACTGATTGTAAAAAAAGAAAGATCGAAGTCAAACAAGACTGAGTCACACTTTATTTACTACAGCCATTAAAAAGAAGGAAGCATTTAATTTCATTGTGATTTTTCAATTTCAAATGTAAAATACCTTACCAAAATTTCATTGTAAAATACCTTACCAAATTAAAATACCACATTTCATGTGGTATTCTAATTTGAGGTACTATGTTTATAAACATATTTATTTGTAATGTATAACTTTTCAAAATTATAATGATAGATAAATAATAAATGGGGGCAATTTCATTCACTGGAATTGGCTTTTTATTAGTTCAATGTTAAGTAAATAATACAAACCAATATCCCGGTAGCAGAAATCGCGGAGCACGGCAGCGAGCGCTGCAGATTTATCTTGACGCTTGCAGATTAATTAGCCACCTTACAATTCTTTTTATGCAACCAGTTAGTAGAATAATTAATGAATCGGATAAATTTTTACTCTGTTTTCATTAACTTATACATAAATGATTTTCAAATATTAAACTGTGGTATTGTCTTTACTTTATTTTCTCTTATCTTGCATTAATCGCATGTTGAATTTTAGATTTTATTAATTTATTTATAACTTGAATAATTATAATATTTACTTAATTGTCTGCATATATTATTGTAATATGTCAACTATTTTAAATGCGTTGTTTGCTATTTTTATGATTGTAAATTTGGTTCCACATCATTTGGTGCCGCAGATAAATTTTGACTTCTGAAACGTGCTGCAGATTGATATAGAAAATTCTGCTACTGGGACCAATATTAACAATTAAAATTACGGAACATCGGTAACTTCACACTTGCTTATCTCGACATGTTTTCGTGTTCCCTTCGGGTATCAAGGTTTCACTGAAAATTGTTCATTTATTTATTATTTATGTACTTATTCAAAAATATTTTTTTTAACCATTTTTGTCAAGAAAAAAACTAATTCCTGTAAGAATGCATCATTATATTAACAATTAATTATATCAGTAAGGTAAAAAATTACATAATTTTTTACAAAAACAGTTATTCAATTATTTTTTCTAGAGTCTTTTAAGTGGGCTGGTATTCAGATCTAAAATTCTCTCAGAAGCTAGTGGCAATGAAATAGCTAAGGGAATATAGGGAAGTCATAATTTTCTATGAGGCACTAAAAATATAAATATATATATTTGTGTGTTTGTAGGTATGTATATATATAAGTGAAAACCCTCCTTTGAAAACTTCTCGCTATCTTTCATATATACAGTTTTAATGTACTTCATATTAGGGATGTAAGAAATAGTGATTTGGCCGAATACTGAATATTCAACCATTCCCCGACATACAAAAGGGGAATAAAAACACATGAACACAAATATGTGTGCACACTCTCGGTCAATGCCCTTAAAATCTGGCACCTAAGGTACACCCCTTCTTTAAGTTCCAGTTAACTGAACAAACCATGGATTTCATGAATATTTTTCATGGCTCAAAAGCATTCATACAATAAAGCGTCAACTACATATATGTTAATTGCAATCATTTTAACCAGACTTTTGATTTTTATGAAGTCGATAAATATTGGAGTGTAAAAAATTTTGCAATGCTTTTCTCATACTTGGTTCCATTTTCAAAAAATCATTGTGTAATCTTTGAATCTGATTATATATATATGAATTTTTTCTCCCCTTCATCAGGGTTCTGACATCGAAAGTGAGGTTGGGGGCATTAGCCAGCCTGGTCCATCTGCTTTGCCCAGTCCAAGACCAATTTTCGCCAGGAAGAGGGCGAAAGCCGATGAATTATTAGAGAAAATCTCAAAGCGGATGGACGAGCCACCATCCAAGGGAGAAAGGAGGGAGCACGAGGCTTATGGGGAGCGTGTGGCGGAAAAGCTACGTGGCTTCCCAAAAGAGGTTATCCCCATATGCCAAAAGCTGATTAATGATGTGCTTTTTATGGCTGAAACAAATCAATTAAATATGAATTCTTTCATTTCTCAACCTATGGAAGTTGTATATGATAATGAATAAATATCTTTTTTTTTTCCTAACACATGTGTTCTATATAATATTTCAGGGTACATATTTTCAAGAGGCAAGATTAAAAAGCTTTAAGCAGACTTAAAATTTTCTTCAGGACCTTACCAGAAACTATTTTCGATAGATCGAAATTTTCATGCATAGATTATTATTTCGTTGAAATTTAAACAATCGAATAAATATTGAATGAACAAACAGAATTAACTTTCTTTAAATTTGATTAAAAACATGTGAATGGATTAATTTCAGAATGGAGTGCTGTAATAGAGGAAAAGAAATATTTTTTAAAGATGTATGGATAAACTTATAAAATATGATTATCGCATTTAAATTATATATATATATATATATTTGGTAAAATGCATAAATACTTTAAAATACTCAAACTTCTAATTACACAATTTTCATGCGACATTTAAATACATTTTGTTCTCTTGCCTATTTTAGAATGTCTTGGGTGAAATCTTATCCTCAACTACAGTTTTGGCACTTTCAAACAAATATTACACAACTTAACTTTTAAAATGATTCATAATGTCCAAAAACAAAATTGGCAGGGATAAAGTTTAGGAACTTCTACTCTATGGAGAACTCTTGGAAACCTATGCTGTAAGGAATTGTGAATCACAAATTGCAAAAAACCGTTAATTATATTTTATTTGTTTCTGAACAGAAGAGGTAAATCATGATGAATGATTCTAATTAGCAGCAGGAAGTTGATTATATTTCAAATGGAATATTTGAATTGTCTTCTAAACAACACAATATATAGTTGCATAAATTGTAAGAAAACCCAACAATGGTTCGATACAATATAAAAATAGAGATCAAAATCCAACTCTCCTGAAAAGGCAAGGTTTTTCGTCAAGAATCCAGGTAGGCCAGGGATTTTTTCAAACCCTGCAAGTTATAACAAATAAAATTTTTTTGTTTCATGCATGTTTTCAGATTCATTCTAAAAAAAGAAAATGATGGAAAAATTATGCAATTTTTGGTATATCTACCTATTTTATTCTATGATTCTATGCAGCTTTTAAAGGCTTACTTCCCTGTCGTGACACTCGAGTTAGGTCATCCCCACTTAGCTATGCCACTGTCCCTACTCTACTTTTGACATCTCAAATCAGTATTTCCTGCATTTCATTTCAAAACATAACGAGTTGAATTATGTTTTTTTTAAAATTTAAATATTAATATGTATAAAATTCTTTAAAAATAATTTGTACATGTATTAGCAATTACATTAAAGATAAATCAAATTCAACAACTATATAAAAACTTTGTTTATTCAGCATTTATACAAATTTATCATAAAAATTGGTAAGCAATACAATTTCATAACAAGTAATTCATTCTATTGGTTACTTTTTAAATTTATAACTAAATACATTACAGGAGAACTCTCCCCAAAATCACTTTTTAGTGTCCAACTGTCGCTCTTTCTGTATATATGTACGGCACCTTAGACATCTCTAAATCAATTCAGTGTTACTTTTGACCATGAATACATACTTAGATTATACTCTTGTGAGGAGACATTAGTTGGTATTTTACAACCATCCAGAGCGTGGGACGCGGACCCTTCTCCTCTGACGCTCCACGTTTTTTTGAGTGGGTCGCTTCCACATAGGCACGCTTTGAGTGGGTCGCATCCACATAGACACGATTGGAGTGGGTAGGCACGCTTTGAGTGGGTCGCTTCCACATAGGCATGCTTTTATGAGTGGTGGAGACATTTATAAGAGAGAGCACACATTAGGCAGGCATTTGCCCTTCATCATTAAAATATTCTGTGAACATCTCCCTCACCAATTTTGCCTGGGCATTAGCATTGCGTGTCTGGGTATGCTCAAGAGGGGTCAATGGCGACTCAACATCATTGGTCACCTCCTCATCTGAGACATACCCAATTGACTTTCGCATCAAGAAATTGTGCAACACACAGCATGTCAATACCACCAAATCAATTCGGTGGAGGTCCAAATTGATCGCTGTGTGGAAAATGCGGAACCTGTTGGCCATGATGCCAAAGGCATTTTCCACCACTCGACGTGCCCTTGACAGCCTATAATTGAAGTGCCTACGCTCTTCATTCAATGGTTTCAGGCTGTACGGTTTTATAAAATCTTTCCGCATTGCGAAAGCCTCATCCCCTATGAAAACATATGGGAAATCCATAATGGACCCATTTATGGATTCCATGGGCGGGATGTTTATTGAGCCATCATCCAGCTTGTCATAGAAACTGGTGTTTCTAATGGCACCACCATCTGATATTCTACCATTTGTGCCTACCTCACACCAAACAAACTCATAGTTGGCATTAGCACATGCCATCAGCACAATGCTGTGGAACTTCTTATAATTGTAAAAATAGGATCCACTGCCAGGCCTCGGGTTAATCCTCACATGCTTGCCGTCAATGGCCCCCAAACAATGAGGGAAATCCCATTTCGCTTCAAAATCCCTGGCAATCTCTCTCCAGGCATCTGCTGTTTGAGGCATCTGAAATAGTAAGAGGTGAAATTAAAACAATTGCTGGTATGTTATTAAAATTTAAATAATACAGTTCATATGGGAAGTTGCAATTCTTTTGAAGCATATTTGTATGCTGTGTGGCATATAAGCTTAGAGCTCTCAGTAGCCACAGTGTCATTCAACAGACATCGACCACAGAGTAATCATCGACAGACTGCAGCGAAAAATTTGTGTCTCCTCATCGTGGGGAACAACGTTTTGGACGAGCTCGAAAGCGCTGTCCCACTGTCTGACGAAAATAATTAAGCACTCAAGAGCTTTTGTGTGGTAATAAAAACTAGGGATGTACCAAGTACTCAGCCAATTTGCCGAGTACTCGGTACTCGGCCAAATTCTAGCCGAATACTCGGACATTGCAGAGTAGTTGTTAAAATTTCTTAATTTTTCTTACGATTGCTAATAGTAAATAAATTTATAACTGATTAGTACAATAGTATGCTAATTGGACTATTTTTCTATTTTCTCTATTTTGTTTGGTACTTTTTAAAGCTGTATGATTAGCATCCAACATGTTTGATTCAACAAATCATTGAAACATGTCAGAAACTTGTATGTTACACAGGGCTGCCGGATTTTAGCCGGGCCAAAAAAAGCCGGCCGGCTTTTTTTTTGGTTTAAACCGCTTAAAAAAGGCCGGCTTTTTAAAATAAAAGCCGGCTTTTATTAAAAAATTGATAAAATTTTTTTTTTCCAAAAAAATATTAGAAAATTATATTTAAATCATTTATACAATAAAATTATTACTGCAATAGCAAAATACTTGAAATAAGAATGAAAATTATTTAATAGAATTATACATTACAGAAATAACAAAGAAAGAGTTCCTCATTAGAAATTTATTTAGATTCAATGCAATTTAAACGATTTATTTTCAAAGATTTTTATTAAGAAATTTTTATTAAGAATTCAAAAGTTCACTTGACACTACTATATGAACTAAATATTACCAATCCTTTGCCTTAGTCTTTATCTAATAATCTTTTGTATATTTTAAAACACCTTTATTTTTGTTTACTTTTTTCAGAACCTCAACTAGTTCACTGATACAAATAAAAATAAAAGCTATTTGTCAAATAAATTGCATGAAATAAAAGATGCCCGTCTTGAAGTGGACCAGCTGGTTAACATTAAATTGTACTAGAAAGATATTCATCTTAAAACAATTTAATGTTATGTATATATAAAAAAAATTCCTTATATAAAAGCGAGCCAACTACTCACCACAGACGACTTCCTTTAAATTTTTGCCATGAGTATTGATGTAGGTAAACCCTAGTTTGTTAATGGATTATGTAAGTATTTTGTTAAAGGAAAGGAGATACTTCAAATCTCTGTCTTTCCTACTCTTCTCACCTTGAGCAAAAGACTTTTTTGTTTGTAGTGTAAAATATATGATAGAAGAAAATGAATGAACTTAGTTCTTTATTGCAAGTTCCTGTATTCTGAATTATTTTAAAGTAATTGAATTCTTAACATTGAAGTATCAATTTTAAGTTAGAAGTATGTATTTGAATCTGTAATGGTATAGCTTCTCATATGTATTAAGATAAGGTATTGTGCTTGACTATAGCAGAATTTGATTCCTCTCCCAACCTGAATTTAATTTCCTTCTTCTTTTGTGTTAAAAAAAAATAGATTCTGTATAGCTATAATATTAGGCAAGGGCTTAATGAGAGAGTCTCACAAAATTAAGAACACAAACACGAAAATGGTAATCAGTTTTGTAAAATGCATTCAGGTTGTGTAACAAAATAATTCTGAATGAAATTTTAAATAAACTCCATTAAAAAATAGATTTGAGCTTCATTTTACACAAATTAACAGTAGCAACATAAATTGACATAGTAGACATAGGTGCAAATAGTAAATAGCATTGTGTCTAATTGAAAAAGGCCAATAAAGACCGGCCCTTTTTAAAAAAGACCGGTCTTTTTTATTAAAAGCCGGCCGGTCCGGCCTTTTTTAAAAAGAGCCGGCTTTTTGCAACCCTGATGTTACACCGTCTCTATCCTTTTGGATGCCTGCTGAAGAAAAGATTGTCTTTTTGGGTTTTTCATCTAAATCTTTTCCATGTATTAATTTCTGATAACTTATTTGCATTAAATATGAGTTCTGTTTGGGTATCTGAATATAATATACATGCACATATATATATAATTCTAAATGAAAATCAAAATTTAGCCATATAAAAGCGCTATTTATGAAACTGGAGAAAAAAACATGACTTTAAAGTAAAGAAATTATCAGCAGGAATTCTTATTTATTTTCTTTCATTAGTTAATATATATATATGTAGTTAAAATGTATGTTTTCATTTCAATATATACAAAATTCTTCATGTGCACATCAATATTCTTTTTTTATTCACAACTACTCGGTACTCGACCGAGTAGTAAATGGCCGAGTACTCGGTACTCGGCCAAAGTGCTACTCGGTACATCCCTAATAAAACCTGGGAAAAAAACATTTTACATATGTAGCGCACCTACTACTGACAATAGGTTTTCTGTTGTTTTTTTACTGCAGAACAACAGTTTCCCAAAGTGCGTAACACGTACCCATAGGTGTACGAAAAGAGATTGATGGGGCTACGCACAGTGGTGTAGTCCTAGAAAAAGAGGTGGGGGACACCTTTATATGCAAACTTCAAAAAGTGGGGGGACGCTTGTGTTAAAATTAAAAGGTAGGGGGACGCCGTCTCCCTGTGCCCCCCCCCCCCCCGACTATATCACTGGGTACGCAGCACACCGGCCGAAGAACATCTAGTAAATGTCTCCTCCATTTTAAATTATTTGAAGTTTTTGTAACAACTTTAATAACAAACCTCGTTATTTAACATTCAAGATAAAATAACGCTGTACATGGCAAAATTAAATTTAGAGCAAAAGATATTTGGTAATGGATGAGATGTATAATGGAAATTGTCTAAACATACACAATTTCAACCATCTCTGTGATTACATTGAATGTTAGACATAGTGTATGTATAATTAATGAATTTATTCATTCATCCTTTTGTTTGGGGGGATAAGGGGTACTCAGCATTACTAAATTATAGAAGCGTACACGGATACTGAAAGTTTTAAAACTAATTGTGCATAACAATATTTTTGATGGAAATAGTGGTTGCTGCATGAATGCCAACAGCAGTTTTAAAAAAAAATATTAGGACAGACAGTAATTAATTAATTTAAATTTAAGGTCTCCTTACCTGTAAATATTCTTTTAAGCAAGACAGAATGGCCCTGCAAGTCTCTGGAATGATGACTCCCAGTCTCTGAGGTGAAATTGCAGTCACATATTTCAAATCTTCATAAGGCATCCCCGTAGCGAGGAAGCGCAAAGTTGCGGTCAGCTGCTCATGAGCACTAATTGCTTGCCTCATATTTGTGTCTTGCCTTTTTACGATAGGGCTGACAAGATTGAGCAAAGCAAAATATGCCTGCTCATCCATTCGTAAATAATTTCTCCAATCTGATGGCTCAAGCTTCAGCTCTTTAAGGAGATTTACGTGGCTGTGAACATTCCTGTTCAACAGCCACTCTTTACACCACTTGGTTTTGGGCTTTTTACTCTTTACATAAAGGCAAACGCCTGCAGCCATCAATAAAAAATCATCCTCCATAATTATAATTTCGAAAGATCAAACGCCGGGGTAAACAAAATTCAGCAATGGCGCGGCGGAGCGATCGTGAATGCGGTCGCAGTTCCTTTCCAATCCAAACAGATGCGTTCCAAACGGCTGCGCTCCGTCTGGTCCGCTCGTGAATGGCCGGCTTAACACACTTTATTACTGAATGTAGTACTTCATTTAGAACAGGCGAGATGTTTTTAGCTAACAAGTTTTCCTGCCTAACGCAGTGTGCCACGTTGATATTTTGGTTTCGTCTAGCGAAATTATACCTAATAATTATTTAACGCAATTATGTAAGAATTTGTTTTTTTCATTGAATTTGTCACCGAACTCTAGCATTGCATTTAACCTCTTCAGACCCCATAACTAAGCACAAACAATTTTGACGCATTTTTTTGGTTCTCTGATTTAAAAAATGATTTCAAAACAAAAGAACCAAAAATTTTTTTTTTTAAATTTTAATTAATAATTAGTTTAACTAATAATTAATGCCCAATTTCCATGTTTTTCATGTTTAAAACGAAGTAAATTATCGGTTGATTAATTTCAAAAATAATTGGTTGTTTTAGCTTTCAAATTGCACAAACAGTAGTTAATAAACAATATTTTAAAAATGTACCCGATTGGGTAAACTTGGAATGAAGAGGTTAAATGGATCGGAGCGAAAGGGTTAAACTCGTGTCGATTCCATTTTTGAATTGCACCCCTTAACAATTAAAATTGCCCCCCTGGGGGGGGCACGTTGGGAAACACTGGTCTAGACAGTTCATCAGAGCAATTACCCGATCGCACTGTTTGAGATATTTCTAGTAAGTACATTTGATCCTTGCTTAAGTCACTAATGTCAGTTGTTGGTAATGAGCCATCAATTATTTCAAAAGTTGTCACCGGCAAAGTTTCGCATGTAAAAAGCGCCTTTCCAATGTCTCCCGAATATGATTTTGGACCACTTGTTGGTTAATCCAACGTTTCAAGGAGATGCCTCAGAGTTAGTTCATTAAGAGGCAGTTACCCACTGCAGAGCTTTGCCAAGTTTCATTTCCAAGCACCTAATCATCCCCGACTTCCATCCAGCATTAACCGATTTACCGTCACAGCCAACTGCCAGAAAAGGAGAAAGATCTCTTGTGATCTCTTCAAAAAATCCCATAATAGTCGTGGAAATCTGGGCCCTCATTCTAAGTGAGCGCGCATCGATTCGATCGTAGTTCCCAAACCCTCACTAGATGGCGCAAACGCAAAATTCACAGGACCGCAGAGAAACCAACGAAAGCTGTAACTCCATGTGATTCGTATCTTTGTTTTAAGGTTTTCTTCATCGAAGCGCACTTCGACAGGTATTGTGCCATCGAAGTTTTGTTCGGACTTCGGAATGTTGGTCCGGAATCTGAAAAGGCCTATTTTACAGTAAAAGGGACGTTGTATTTGCTTTTCTTTGATGGTGTTTTTGAAAAACATTGAAAATTATTTTTGATCAATTAATTAATTTTGATTTTCCAAAAAATATAAGTATAAATTTAAAAAACACTTTTAAACATTAAGTTTTCTTTTGGTTTTTTCATAAATTAAAGTTACACATCACTGTGTACAAAAGCCTTTTAAGAGAATAATTATTTTTATGAATACGTTATTACAAATTGGGGTTAAATTCATACATATTTTTGGTGATTCGTAATTTAGAAACATCTTTAAAATGCGAGATTACTAAATTTTCCATGTGTCTGATTTCTAACTAAAAAAACAAGTTGAAAAAGTATATTAGTGACTAACGTGAAAATATATTTTACATATTCATGCGGAAGAAAATTCCATAATTAAACAAAAAGTATGTTGTTTTTATAAAAGATATCTTTTTTTAACGCATAATTTTTTATGTACATACAAAAAACATGAACTGTTGTTAAACCTTAGGTTTTGAATAAAAAAAGCAACTAACATCGTTAATTTCTTTTATGAATATTTTTTGCTAATTATAGTTAAAGTCTAATCACACTTTTAATCAATTTTAAGATACCCGTATAATTATATGACCAAATACTAATGTTTTAACCTTAAAAATAAATTTACGAAATTATGTCAATGTGAGGGGTGCCCAGTTATCCCCCAGCTTCGAGAAATAGCACATCCCCTGAACATCCCCCGAAGTCGGCCGAAAAATCGATCAAGGACCTCAAGCCCTTGAAACGAACCCCCATCTCAATGGGGCAGTCTGTGCGATGACCTCCCCCTGGGAGGCCCCCCCCCCCCTGCAAGGGTGTCTAGGGATTTTCAAATTTAAATTTCGTGACCATTTTACACTTTTCCGTGACCGTTCGGTGACACGTCAGATATTGGTTTTGTCGGATATCAGATATCCCCGATGCTTAAAATTAATAAATTCCATAGACATGTATTCTATAGACATAAAAACATAAACTGAGTTTGTAATTTGCAAAAAAATTCAAAACAGGTTCTTTAATTTAAAAAATAAAATTATACAAGCTGGATATCAGGGTATTTCACGCATTGGCCGGATTGGATTCCGAATATTTAAAAATCGGTCGAATATCGGATATCCGATGCCTATTGAAGGGATTAGTCCCGTCGGATAGAAAATTTTCGTGACCTATTCTTAATTTTCGTAATTTTTCGTTATTTTCGAGACCGATTTCCGAATTCGTGACTTTCGGAACCTGTAGACATCCAGCCCAGTCATTGTTATATATCACGCAAATGTGCGCCCTGTCATGACAGATGTAAATGAAAAATTTTTAAACCTTTCATGAAACAAAATTGAAGTGTTATTTCAATTAGTAGTATGTGAGATTAGTGTAGGAGAAGTGAGGGGGGGAGTTAATAAATCAACTTTTGATGTGACTTAGATGTATAGACGTGGACAATAGGTGTGACTTAGACGTGGACATATTAACGGAGGAAACCGGATACCCCCCCCCCCCCGAAGTTGGCGCGAGTTTTCGCAAAAAACTCTCGCCTTTCCTCTCTAGTTTCTCTCTCTCCCCCCCCCCCCCCTTACTGAGAAATTGATATCTTTTTCCTCAAAAAATATTAGGAATTTTTGTTTTACTTTTCATTTTTACATAAAAATTATTATTTTTAATAAGCTTCTTATTTTTTACTGTTTTTTTTAAATTTACTTATTCTTTATCATTGTTGAGAATGCAAAAGTTTTTATGTGTCTGTTTTGCATCAATAAACTGAAATTGGCGAGCCCTATTTCCTAAAATTATGAGGTGTAAATCCCTCAAGAACGCGAAACTAAAAACTAAAAACAATAGCGCACAGAAGAAACGCTTTGATTGGCTGCTACACCAGTTTGATAAGAAATCCCTTTTCCCCCTACGCTTCTGAACGAAGGAGGATTTGGAATCTACGCTTTCGAAGAGATGACGTCTAGGCCGGTTCTGTAGCGGCAATCTCTTCGAATCGATGCGTCGAAGTTTGGAATGAGTGCCCTATTTTGGGGAGCCAAATGATAGACTCAAATGAGTAATGTAACGAGTACCAGGTTCTTCAATAAGAGATACATGTTCTTCTTTTGCTTTTCTCGTGTATCTTTTAGCATCTACTATCTCTTCGATCTATGTAGAATCTTTACGACCATCGAAATACAGCCCCTTCAAAGGCAAAGACTGAGTTTCTCTTAAGGCTTGAAAATTTAAGTCCTTTCTAACTTTGGCCTTTTCCCTTCGTAGCTTGTTTTTGTTTACCACCCAATCTGAGTTGTTTCCAGATATAAGACCGACATCTTGAAGAACACTTGAAGCGATTGCAGCCATAGCCCGGCCCGAGAATCCAGGGCCCTAATTCCAAACTTCGACGTATCGAATCGAAGAGATTGCCGCTACAGAACCGGCCTAGACGTCATCTCTTCGAAAGCGTACATTCCAAACGCTCCTTCGTTCAAAAGCGTAGGGGGAAAAGGGATCTCGTATCAAACTGGTGTAGCAGCCAATCAAAGCGTTTCTTCGGTGCGCTATTGTTTTTAGTTTATAGTTTCGCATTCTTGAGGGATTTACACCTCATAATTTTAGGAAATAAGGCTCGCCAATTTAAGTTTATCGATGCAAAACAGACACATAAAAACTTTTGCATTCTTAATAAAGATAAATGATAATTAAAAAAAAAAAAAAAAACAGCAAAAAATAAAAAGTTTATTAGAAATAGTAATTTTTATGTAAAAATGAAAAGTAAAACAAAAATTCCTAATATTTTTTGAGGAAAAATATATCAATTGCCCAGTAAGAGGGGGGGGGGGGAGAGAAACTAGAGAGGAAAGGTGAGATTTTTTTGCGAAAACTCGCCCCAACTTCGGGGGGGGGGGCTTGTTTCCTCCGTTAATATGCCCACGTCTAAGTGACAACTACTGTCCGCGTCTACACATCTAAGGGATCATTCATAAATGATGTCATGCTTTTAGGGGGGGAGGGGGGTTCGTGAAATTGTGACAAAGTGTGACAAGGGGAGGGGAGGGGTAAGAAGAAGTGTGACATCATGCATTATGCAACATAGCGTGACATATTGTGACAAAGGAGGGGAGGGGATTCAAATATATGGGACAAAAGCGTGACATCATTTATGAACGGCCCCTAAGTAACGTCAAAAGTTGATTTATTAACTCCCCCCCCCCTCTTCTCATACACTAATCTCACATATAGTACGGTGCAATTAGGCCAAAAAATGGCCTAACCCCAACATCCAAAGTAAAAGTTTCCCTCTAACTCCAAACTGTTCTATACGGTCCACATATTGTTTGGTAAAAAGTCACACCATTTCACCATTTTGAGCGTCGGGTTTGGGGTGGGGGAGGGGGGGAGAAGTTGGTAAATTAATAGTTGTTTTGGTGTGTGTTTGCTTGTTGCAGTGGTTGAATTTAATTATGTGAACCAAATTATATAACCAAAGCAACAAACCGACACAGCGTGAACGTATAGTGGTTTTTTTGTCTTATGCGTTGTGTAATTATGAATTCAATTCAAATATATATATAATCATACCAAATGAATAGAATTATAAAATACTTTAGAAAAAGGAAATACACTGCATTAAGTTTAAGCTATTTATTAAATTCTGGACTTGCATACATTAGAATATTTTATCAGATTAGGTGCACCCCAATTTTAGATCAAAAGCATGAATAAAAATCACATCATAAGTTATAAAAGATAAAAATATTCATTCATTGAACCAGGCATAATGAGCGATAAATGAAGAGGATAGTAAAAGTTCATATGAACCACAAGTTAGATGAAAAAATTGAAACCGTTAGGTTTATCTTAAATGCTCATAGCTTTTATTTGAGCTACTTCCTTTTTATCAACTCGTCGAGAGGGTCAGGAGTCGACGGCCTTACCCCTCTCAGACGGTGACTTTCAAAGTATTAGAAAACGTTACTTCAAGGTAGCTAGGATTCTGCACGTGGCGATGCCTTCCTTCCAGTAGAATTTTGGGAAAGGTCTTTCTCCAACGTGATGATCCACAGTTGCACGTCATATGAAGATCACTGCATTCCATCCGCTCCCATACTTGCACGACGGTGATATTTATCGAAAATATTTCATACTGGGAATATGGCGAAAAAGTTCATTGCAGCATCACGCATGACTCTTGTTCTTCATCTATTTGGATCGCCCGTTCACTTTCTCAGAACATAATTATTTCTTGAATATTTAAAGATTATATTGATACCTTTCAATGCATGGATTTAGTTTTAGGAAATTCATCCTATTTCAGCAACATTTTTTCCTCTTCTTTCTTCTCTCCCTTACCTTTTTCTCATGACAAATTATACGACCTTCCATCTTCGCAGATGGGAGAGAAGCCTCGAAACTTCTAGAACAAAAATGTAATTCAATTTTCTTTTCGTGACGTAGTTAGCGTCATGGCCTATGATTCGTTAACTATCAGAGTGAGTCTGTGGTTAAGGTAAATCACGTTAGCTAGTGGTGCCATCTCGCAACGAATTTTGCTATTAGCTAACATTTTGAGTATAATGTAACATTTTCGTTACAATAGTTTTTATCTGTTTTTTTTTTCAAATATTTTGAAAACTATGCGCTTTAGCACAAAAGTGTTATTTACAAAAATAATCTACATTAAATTGCGAACAAAAATGGTAATATACATACTGTTACTGTTGCTAAAGTGAACGGTTCCAGAGTCACGGAGGGTGTAAAAGTAGACATTTTCCCTATTTTTTAGATTTTTTGAAAAAATGAAATTATAACTACTATGTAAAGGGAAATAACTAAATAATTTCATTAAAAAGTAATATTGTACAGTCGTATTGTAGTCCAAAAGAAGCTAAGAGTCACGACATAGTGTCGGTCAACCACTCACGTACAGCCTGCACCTGCCGCCCGCCCCTCCTCCTCATAAACTTTCTCATATATTCTCTTTCGCTCAGTCGTATTTGAAGACCCGTTTATTACGTTTGTGAGTTATTTCTTGTAAAGTTCGGTTGCCATTTTTTTGTTGTTCCTCTTAGAATACTGTGCGAATTCGGTGATAATCACTTGAAAGTGTATGACGGAGTGTGTGTTGAAACCTTGTAAGGACAAGGGTGGTGAACTAATTACTAACTCTGACTAGAAAGGCGGTGGACAAGATAATTCAGTGCAGTGAAATTTGTCAAGATGGTGTTAAAGAAAAGTTACGGCATAATGACTCGTTTCAAGTACATAGTATTGCAGGTGTGCGCAGCATCTCTTCAGAGCAGCACATGGAGATACGGGAGGCAAGGCAGAAAAGAAATTGCAAGGACTTGCAAACTTTAATTTCTTGGCTTGAGGAACACAATCCGTTTTTTAAGCACCTGAACTCTCTTCCTTATCAACAGGGCTTGTAGCAGATGAAAACGTGAACTGTGATAAAGCATTTGAAGTTGGAATACTAGCCTTGAAAGAGATTGAGGACAAAACGTTCAATAAGGTACACTTGAAAAGAAAGTTAGCTGTTAAGTCTCTAGCCTCTATAACCAAGTCTATGACAATTAACAAGAACACTGTATATGTGAAACCTAACACTCTCTTACATCGGATGGTATGCACAGTAAGGAGTGATGAGAGACTTGAAAACATATTTCTATTTGAATTATGTGATTATCCTCCATCCTTGTTCGACGAATCTGGCTTGATAAGGAAGGGTAGCAAATCTTCAATAATGACTGTTTTGGTTCCAGATACAAATGAATCATCATCAATCACCCCAGATTCAGAGAAAATGTTCATCATTGATGGAGGTCACCTCCTTCATCGTCAGTGGCGTACATAGACTTAGGTGCGCCTCCCCGTAAGATTTAGAAGTGCGCCCTATCTTTGGCTTATTACAAAAGATTGAAACAAAAACACTACGGTGAAGGTATATTCGAGTATTTATAACCATTAATTTTATTTAAGATAATTAAAATCATATTTATAATTAAAAGGCGGGTTTTTGAAAAAGTAACGAATTGAAACATTGCATGCACTTACCAGTTTGGAATGAAATTTATCTTAATAATACGAGAAAATAACACACTATCTTAAAGTACTAATATTTAAAATTTCGTTAAGGGTTCTGTTATTTATTTATAAGGTGAATTAAGTAACAGTAATGATACAAGGGAAACTATTTGTTCTCAAAATTAAACACTAATTGGACAAGAAAATCAATGTTATATTAATCTGTGCTAATAGATTTCCCTTTTCGTTTTTTACAATTAAGAAATTTTTGAACAATTTCGTCAATGTTTAAATTATGAATCCTGTCGCTTTTTATGCTTAAAACAGCAAGACCGCTCAATCTTTCTTCTTTCATCGTACTTCTGAGGTAAAATTCGATTAGCTTCTGTTTGCATAATGACCTATCTGATGATGCTGATGGTTACTGGTAAAGTAAGAACACAACTAAATTAGATATTAGAAGTGTTATAATTAGAAAGATATGTGTGTTAGAAAGAAAAGTGTTAGATTAGAAAGATATAAAAGGCAATGCGAGACTTGTCTGGGAGATTAAAACATTGTTCTCGATCATTACTAAATGAGCAACTTCAGCTATATTTATTTGTCAAGTTTCTCTCTGCTATTTCACTTTCCAAAATGTTTCGCAAAATGATAATTTGTGATGCAATTGAGATTGCTACATCGTTTTGGTTCTCGCAAAATTTATTCTGCATTTTTCACTGATTCCACAAGTTCTTTATTTGTGCACTCGAAAGCGTTAATAGATCTGTTAATGCTTTGGGAGATAAAAAATTGAACATATTGTTAATTGAGGACATGCTCTCAAACCTTTGATGAATTTGGTTTACCATTATGCCCAATAGCAGCATAGAAAAGTTTTACTTTGAAGCAGTAATATGGGGCCCTAAACTGAGAAAACATTTAAGGGGGCACGGGACCAAATTTTCGAAATTTTTGTTTTCATTGAAAGTATGAAGAAAATAATTGTCTATCTTGTGGTGTAAACATTTTTTCGATACGATGATTTTTAACGATTTTATGACGTTTTTTCGAAAAAGTGGGCGGGGCTTGGGAGTGAGAGTTTTGACACTTTCACAGCTGTCAAGTTTGTTTACCTTCTGATTATCTCGTATTTTTCTGAATTTTCCCCTCAGATTTTCGAATTTAATATTAAAAATATTTTAATTATTATATTTGAACAGTTTGGCAACACTGCGTTAACTTTGACCGTGTTTCTTTGAACATTTTCGCATTTGTTTATGTTTATTTTTTGCCTAGTTTGCTATCATTTTCGAACTCGCATTAAATACTCCTTTTGTTGATTTTTTTTCTCGTTATATTGTTACATTTTGTTTTTTTATTGTTACATCATTGTTTTTGCTGTTATCTTATCATATTTTTGTTTTCCTTTTGTTTTTACTGTTGTTTTCAAAAATTTATTTTGGAAACTCAAACTATGGATTCCATCAATTCACGATGGCACAAGCCGAGGCCACACTCAACTAAGAGACGAAAAAGTGCTATAGAAAATGCAAAAAAACTATGGAATAAAACAGCTGTTGCTTCTACAGTTTCAGCTGATGATACTGGGATATCTGACCTGAATGATTCCAGGACTGTGAAAAAAATTAAAACTTTTCTCTGATATCTCAAACACTTGTGATGTGCCTTCATCTACCGCAACTTTATGATGAAATGTGGTCCCCTCTGCTAAAAGAACTCAAATGTTCTTCCTGTGAATCTCATAGTTTGAATGTAAAGAAAACAAACACAGAATATGGTTTTGCTGAAAAACTAAACATTTTCTGCGCCTCCTGCAAAAAAGAGTATAGTAGTGTATTCTCCAGTCCACGTGAAGAAAACAGTAAAAAATTTGCAGTAAATAAAGATGCTGTTTCTGCTTTTCTCAGCTTTGGAAAAGGACATGCCGCACTGGAGAAATTTTCGGGACATATGGGCCTCAACGCAATTAACCGAAAGACATTCGATTCATATGTCTCGCATTTGGCGGAGGAAAATGTAGCTTTTAAGGCTGATGTTTTGCAAAAATGCCGCGAAAAGGTGAGGGAGGAACATAAAAAAATTAGTGAAAGCGAGGAAAATCCTGAAGAAGTTATTAACATTGGGGTGTCGTTCGATGGAACCTGGCAGAAGCGTGGCCATAGCTCCTTGTATGGCATTGGCTGTGTCATTGACATTATGACTGCATTGTGCTGGACTTTGAAATTGTTTCAAAATACTGTCACCTATGTGAAGTAACAAAAAAGGAACTTGATGAGAGTTCACCAGAATATCAAATATGGCATGAAGCACGCAAGACATCTGGTTTATGTGAGAAAAATTATGATGGCTCATCGAACGCGATGGAAAGGTATGCAGCAGAAATTTTGTGGCGTCGATCCATTAAAGTATGCAATATGCGTTATACGGTTCTGCTTTCTGATGGCGATTCAAAAACCTTTTCACATTTGAAGCAATTGAATGTATATGAAGGTTATGAAATTGAAAAAGAAGAGTGTGTAAACCACGTTGCAAAGAGACGGTACAGCGCTGCGAAATAAAGTGAAAGAACACAAAGTTAGAGGAGAAACATTGGGAGGCAAACGTAAAGGACATCTCACTGATGCATTGATATCAAGGCTCACAAATTATTATCGAAAAGCGATAACTTCTAATGCTCCTGATATCGATGCAATGAAAACCTCCATTTTTGCTTCACTTTACCATTGCTCATCGACAGATACCAAGCCCAAGCATTTCAAATGTCCACAAGGTGAAAGTCCTTGGTGCTTTTACAACCGAGCTAAAGCTCTTGGTCAAAAAGCTCCGAGTCATTCCAAAATGAAAGCTC
Source organism: Octonoba sinensis (assembly GCA_038502835.1). NCBI lineage: Eukaryota > Metazoa > Arthropoda > Arachnida > Araneae > Uloboridae > Octonoba > Octonoba sinensis. The sequence continues at coordinate 3,853,518 of CM076598.1, read as the reverse complement.
CTCTCAACGATGAAATAGTCTCCAAAATCTTGCCTGTTTATCAGAGATTAGCTTGTGATGATTTGTTGAAGCGCTGTACCTCTGGGCAAACCCAAAATGCAAATGAAAGTTTGCATAGTGTTATCTGGCAGCTGTGCTCGAAAGATGTGTTTCTGTCAAAACGACGATTAGATACAGCAGCGACAAATGCCATAAGCCAATACAATATGGGAAGTGTTGCAGCCGCGTGCTTAAAAAATGATGCAGCCAATTTGAAAGTTGCAGAGAAAATTGATATTCGTCGCATCAATCAGAGTGTCAGACGACAGTCTTGTGTGTATAAGAAGGCTGCCAAAGAAAAGAAATACAGTAAAAAAACTGCTGATAAAAAATTAAAAAAAACTGAAGGGGAAACATATAGTGTTGGGGCATTCTAATGCATGGAATATTTAAATCTTTGAGCATTTCTGGAAAATATGTTGCTTGTTTGTAAGCAGTGTAATGACAAAAAGAGTGTTATTCAGAACTTTTTACGAGCTTATAACTTTATTCAAACACACAATGGAATTCCTTCGCTAAATGTTCAATAAGAATTCTGTAATTTCTTTTTACTGATAATAATACAATAGTTACATACAAAAAACATATAAATAATGTTGTTATATGCTTTTTAAGGATGCTATCAAACTCTAAGTAATATTTAGGGCCATTTGCACAAAATGAAATTTTTTTCTCTCGATAAAACCTTTGTACCCTTTTCTTCGCTACTTTAGAACCTGCACCTGCATTTCTTAATAAATTATCTAATATTTTTTTCGCTGTTTCATATAAGACTTTTAAATAAATTTTGGCACTACTTTTTGTGAAGCTATCCTTAAAAACAATTGTTAGAAGCTAATATCCTAGACACGTAATCAAATTTGCCGAAATGTTTGAGAATTGCTTTTTCATAGTAAAAATAAAGAATTATGCACCTGTTCTGATAATAATATAATAGTATTGACTATAAGAAGTATGTAAATAATATTATTATGCGTTTTAAGGATATTTTTACTCTTCGAGCCATGTTTAGTACATTTATACAAAAAAATGCCTTTTTCTCCGTAATTGTTTTTTTTTTGTTATTTTCCAACTTTAACTTGAAGGCCGCGTCTGAATTTTTGAGTAATCAACCTAAAACTTTTTGCATAGTTTGATATGACTATTAGAATTATTTTTTCGCATTGCTTTTTATGAAACATGTATTAGGATTTTTTTAATACTGGTTTCATTGTAGCGAGAACCAAGAATTTTGAAAAAATATGGTCGAAATTAAAAAAAAAAAAAATCCCAGAAACTATTAAAATTAAACTGTTACAGTTTACCAATAAGGGTTTACATTGTCATTATGTGTCCCCATGCAAATTTTTGTGCTGTTTGGTTGAAATTCCAGACGCGAGGCTCAATTTTTATGTTTTTCATATTTTTCATATTTCGCTATAATTTTGCAGTTTTTTCAGTCAAAATAACTTCTAATGAGCTTAAAATTTAAAATTTAGCATACATACACAAAAGTAATTGTAAAAAAAGTTTAAGTAAAGTATAAAATTTAAAAAAATAAAATTTCATTTTAAAGGTCCCGTGTCCCCTTAAAACAAACTTTTTCTCTAAAAGATCAATTAATGATTTTTCGTAGCAAATAATGCTATCGTAGCATTATAATTTTAAATCGGAGCTTATTTGCATGGGGGAACTCAACTCCTGCACTTCCCCGTCCCCGCCGTGATTTTTTTCTTCTTTTTTGACGGATTTCAGATTGGTCTAAAGACAATGAGATGCAGTGAAAAAGGATTCAAAATATTACTCATTAAAAGGTAGTACATATCACAATCGCATTTATTTCCATCCCTCTTCAGTACCAAAGCTTTAAGTTAAAAACATTTGTGAACCATAAATTTAAAAAAAACTTACAAGAACTTTGTATCAAAGTGAATACATTCATCACAAGAAACAAGGTATACGGCATGTAAAGAGTTTAAAGTTAAACTGGCGAATCTTAAAAACATATTAAAACATCAGTGACAGAAAAAATGAGTATTTTCAAAGCTATGGACTTTGATTTAAATTCCCCTGGAAAAAAATTGAAATTTTCATTTTGTATCTCTATTTTCCCTTTTAAATTGCATTTCGGCTAACAGAAGCTCTCGTAGGGGGGGGGGGGGAGCAAAATCTTCAGTTGTCCCTAGCCGCTGAAAACCCTAGCTACGCCTCTGAACGAACTACCATCAGGCCAATTCTGTAAATCGATCGAAGTTTTCACGCCTTGATGAGCTCGAATAAATCTCCTTAAAAATTCACGAAAACAATCCTCGATTGTAATTTATTTTGTGAGGAAGTAATATTAAGTACAAAATGATATCTGGGTACATTTCATTTTCTTATAGTTCAAACAAATGTACAGTACTTACGTACTTGCATTTTCACACTATATAATCTCTTTTCCTATTTTTCACTATGACTGTATGCATAATGTAATATTAATAAACAGTTACTGTGTACACTGAACTGATGTTTTACTTTTCGCTCCCTTTTGAGGTTTTTCCCTTTGCGCGCTTTTCATATGGGCGCTCTCTTGCGCCCGTGCATAAGTATGAGAGATCCCTATACTATAATATGCAGGTACACAGGAAAGAGGAAGTGAGAGGGGACTAATTATGCATTATGTGGCCGTAATAGCAAAGAATTTTACTCAGAAAGCTTAGGAGTGACATTGCATTAGTGGAAAAGAAATGCTAAAAAAAATGTATAAAAACATTTAGGCATTATATTTGTATCTCGTGGATTTTTTTTTCTGGAGCGGGCGCCCTAAAACCTCGTGCGCCCCCCCACGCCGCGGGGTTTGCGGGGGCGTTATGTACGCAACTGTTCATCGTGTTGTCTGGCGACGCCCAGCTACCTTTAGACAGATTTGCGAGCAATACACAGATTACATACTTACGCATTATGGGCCAGCTACTGTTGTTTTTGACGGATATGAGCAAGGAAACACAAAAGATGAAGAACACTTTCGTAGATCACGTTCCACCACTAACATTGAAGTGAAAGTAGAAGACTCAATCCTTGTAAATATCAATCAAATTGAATTTCTAGCTAACGCTAAGAACAAAATGGGCCTTATTACTCTCCTTACAGTACACTTGCAAAGAGGTGGTTGCTCAATTCAACAAGCATCGGGTGACGCTGACTTATTAATAGTTTTAACAGCGATTGATGAAGCTAAGAAAGGAATTGTAGCTTGTGCAATTGGGGATGACATGGACTTACTAGTCTTGTTGACTGTTCCCGCACCACCAGAGAACAAACTGAAAATGGTGGTACCAAAGAAAGGCAATCAGCAGGAAAAGAGTACACAATTTCTGACATTCAGCGAGGAATTGGGGACATGAAAGGTGTATTCTTAGCAATATACGCCTTCATAGGATGTGACACTGTATCATCTATCTACAAGAAGGGGAAAATTTCACGGTATAGGAAAGTGCAAGCCAACAACGCTCTTCGTACGAAACTTTTGGTCTTCAACGACAACAAAGCTGGGCGCTCATTCCAAACTTCGACGCTTCGATTCGAAGAGATTGCCGCTACAGAACCGGCCTAGACGTCATCTCTTCGAAAGAGTAGATTCCAAATCCTCCTTCGTTCAGAAGCGTAGGGGGAAAAGTGATTTCGTTTCAAACTGGTGTAGCAGCCAATCAAAGCGTTTCTTTGGAGTCCTCAGCGCGGTATTGTTTTAAGTTTTTTGTTACGCGTTCTTGAGGGATTTACACCTCATAATTTTAGGAAATAAAGGTCGCCAATTTCAGTTTATTAGCAAGTCAGTTAGCAAAACAGACACATAAAAACTAAATTTAAAAAAATAGTAAAAAAATAAAAAGTTTATTAGAAATAATAATTTTTATGTAAAAATGAAAAGTAAAACAAAAATTCCTAAAATTTTTGAGGGAAAATATATCAATTTTTTAGTAACAGGAGGAGGGGAGAGAAACTTGGGAGGAAAGGCGAGGGGTTTTTTTTGCGAAAAATCGCATTAAATTCGGGGAGGGGGGGGCTTCCGGTTTCCTCCGTTAATATGCCCACGTCTAAGTCACACCTAATTCAAGTCAAAAATTGATTTATTACTCCCCCTCATCCTTCTTATATACTAATCTCATATACTTACTGAAATACCACTTCAATTTTGTTTCATGAAAGGTTAAAAAAATTTCCATTTGCATCTGTCGTTCCCACAAGTATAATGGAAGGTTTTTTTATTATTTAAACTAAGCAATATTCTTCCGTGCAAACCCTAATTAAGGACTAACGCACATAGGGGAAGACAATATTTCGCTTCCGCATGATATGTATTGACAGGTTGACAGAGCGCACATTTGCGTCATATACATTGACAGGGCGCACATTTGCGTGATATGCATTGACAGGACGCACATTTGCGTGATATGCATTGACAGGGCGTACATTTGAGTGATATACATTGACAAGGCGCAAAATTGCTTAACATACATTGACAGGGCAGGATGTCTACAGAACGCGCGTAAGTCCCGAACAAGTCACAAATTCGGAAATCGGTCACGAAATCTAAGAATAGATCACGAAAATTTTCCATCCAACGATACCGATCCCCACAGAAGGCATCGGATATCCGGTATTCGACAGATTTTTAAATATTCAGAATCCAATCCGGCCACTGCACGAAATATCCGGTTATCCAGGTTGTATAATTTTATTATTAAAATTAATGAATCTGTCATGGAAATTTTTTTGTAAATTACAAACTCAGTACAGTTTTTATAATACATGTGTATAGAATTTACTAGTTTCAAACATCGGGAATATCGATCTCCGGCAAAATCAATATCCAATGTGTCACCGATTGGTCACAAAAAAATTCGGAAAATGTCACGAAACTTCACTTTGAAAATATGTAGACACCCTGCAGGGGTGCCCCAGGGAAATAGTTTATCGCGCAGACTGCACCATTGACATTTGGAAAGGGAGCGGTTCGTTTCAAGGGCTTTGGGGCCCTTGATCGACTTTTCGACCGACTTAGGGGGTCATAGTTTTAGGAGATGTACTACCTCTCAGAGTGGGGGGATAGTTGAGCTTCCCTCACATTAACATAATTTCTTTAAAAATATTTTTAAGGTTAAAACATTAGCATTTGGCCATGAAATTGATTTTGACCAAAAAATATTCATGGAAGTAATTAACGATGTTAGTTGCTTTTTTGACTCATAACCTAAGATTAAACAACAGTGCATAATTTATGGATGTACATAAAAAAATATGAGTTAAAAATGGATATCTTTTCTAAAAACAACCTACTTTTCGTTTAATTATGGAATTTTCTTCCGCATGAATATGTAAATATATCTTCACGTTATGCATTAATATAATTTTTCAACTTCTTTTATAGATTAAAAAATCTGACACATACAAATTTAGTAATCTGGGGCTTTAAAGATATTTCTAAATTAAAAGACACCAAAAATATGCATAAATTGAAACCATAATTAGTAATAACATATTCATAAAAGAATTAGTTTCTTAAATAGCTTTTGATTGATACACATTGATATGTAACTTTAATTTACGAAAAAAACAAAAAGAAAACTTAATGTTTAAAAGTATTTATTTAATTTATATTTGTATTTTTGGGCAAACCAAAATTAATTTATTGATCAAAAAGAATTCTCAATATGTATCAAAAACACCATCAAAGAAGGGCAAATACAAAGTCCCTATTCGTGTAAAATATTCCTTTTTCATATTTCGGCGACTCAGCGAACCAATACCCCAAAGTCCGAACGACTTCGATAGCACAAGAGCTGTCGAAGTGCGCTTCGATGAAGAAAGCTGCAAAACAACGATACGAACCACATGGAATTAAAGCCTTCGTTAGTTTCCCTGCGGTCCTGTGAATTTTGCGTTTGCGCCATCTAGTGAGGGTTTGGGAACTACGATCGAATCGATGTGCGCTCACTTGGAATGAGGGCCCAGACCCCAGTGCAGTGGCTGACGTTGGAAAGTATTTCTTTCTTGCAATTTTTTTGAAGCCAAGAACACTGAAGATCTAGATTTTTTTCGCTACCAGTGTTACTTGCAGGCTATTGCAAAGCAGCCTATACATTAATTGTTCAAGTTGGCTGCACTTCCTCCCACTTCAGCAGCTTTCAGACAGCATTCATTTAGGACATACCACCAGGTGCAGCTAAAGGTGCAGCAGTGGCTGAATGAGAAGAAGAATCCGTTTGAATGGGGTGGAAGATGATTGGCGAGTACCTGCGACCAATTGCAACAGTACATCCTGCAGCTCCCCAGCAATTATTTTTCCTAATAGCGTATGCTTGCAAAGGCGAGTACGTCGGTAACTGCGAGTGCAGAAAGAGTGGTCTAAACTGCTCAAGCATATGCGGTAATTGCTCGGGCCTAGAATGCGATAACAGGGACACGAACATCTTAGACGAAGATCAAGAAGAGGAGGGTGCTATCAACGATCTTCCACTCGAAAAGATTTTACACTCTGGTAGAAACCTATGTTAAATGCTTCGGAGCTGGGCCCTCATTCCAATTGAGCGCACATCGATTCGATCGTAGTTCCCAAACCCTCACTAGATGGCGCAAACGCAAAATTCACAGGACCGCAGGGAAACCAACGAAAGCTTTAATTCCATGTGGTTCGTATCGCTGTTTTGCGGCTTTCTTCATCGAAGCGCGCTTCGACAGCTCTTGTGCCATCGAAGTCGTTCGGAATTAGGGGTATTGGTTTGTTGAGTCGTAGAAATATGAAAAGGAATATTTTACACGAATAGGGACGTTGTATTTGCCCTTCTTTGATGGCGTTTTTGATACATATTGAGAATTATTTTTGATTTTATTAAATTAATTTTGGTTTGCCCAAAAATACAAATATAAATTAAATAAATACTTTTAAACATTAAGTTTTCTTTTTGTTTTTTTCATAAATTAAAGTTACATATCAATGTGTATCAATCAACAGCTATTTAAGAAACTAATTCTTTTATGAATATGTTATTACTAATTATGGTTTCAATTTATGCATATTTTTGGTGTTTTTTAATTTAGAAATATCTTTAAAGCCCAAGATTACTAAATTTCTATGTGTCAGATTTTTTAATCTAAAAAAGAAGTTGAAAAATTATATTAATGAATAACGTGAAGATATATTTACATATTAATACGGACGAAAAGTAGGTTGTTTTTAGAAAAGATATCCCTTTTTAACGCATAATTTTTTATGTACATCCATAAATTATGCACTGTTGTTTAATCTTAGGTTATGAGTCAAAAAAGCAACTAACATCGTTAATTCCTACCACGAATATTTTTTTCTAATTATAATTTAAAGTCTAATACTTTAAATAAATTTTAAAATACCGTATAAATGTATGGCCAAATGCTAATGTTTTAACCTTAAAAATATTTTTAAAGAAATTATGTTAATGCGAGGGGAGCCCAACTATCCCCCCACTCTGAGAGGTAGCACATCCCCTAAAACTATGACCCCCTAAGTCGGTCGAAAAGTCGATGAAGGGCCCAAAGTCCTTGAAACGAACCGCCCCCTTTCCAAATGTCAATGGTGCAGTCTGCGTGATGAACTTCTTCCTGGGGGCACCCCTGCCGGGTGTCTACATATTTTCAAAGTGAAGTTTCGTGCTATTTTCCGCACTTTTTTGTGACCAACCGGTGACACATTGGATATTGATTTTGCCGGAGATCGGATATTCCCGATGTTTGAAACTAGTAAATTCTATACACATGTATTCTATAGACATAAAACTGTACTGAGATTGTAATTAACAAAAAAATTTCCATGACAGGTTCATTAATTTTAATAATAAATTATGCAACCTGGATAACCAGATATTTCGGGCAGTGGCCGGATTGGATTCCGAATATTTAAAAATCTGTCGAAAACCGGATATCCAATGCCTTCTGTGGGGATCGGTACAACACCCCCTGAACTAGAAAGCCTCCGGACTGAAACTATTGCGCAGCGTCCGTAGGCCGATTTTCACCCCGCTCGTCAGCCGGTAGCATTCGTAATTAGTACATTACTGGATTTCGGCAGGAAATCTTTGCATAAAATCAAAAGGATGCCATCAGAAATTGCAGAAGGAGTTCAACACATTTATATACTTACTCAGTATGGAAAGAAAAGTTAATATTTCCACTTCGAAAATAATTTACTGCATTCAGATAATTAGCCTCTACTTTTCACGAAACATCATTGCTACAGTAGAACTGCAATTTTAAACATTTTCGAGGTGTTATTTTTGCTGCATAGATACTTATCAAGATATAATGAAGGATTATATTTTATTTAATCTCAATATTTTAACTCTAATGTTCGTTCATTTCCATATAAGAAAATCCATTTTCAAACAGTTTTTAATAATACTCCTGAAATTTATGAAGTTATTTATGTCACACTTGTGTGATAAATGCAAATACTGATTAAGGTTGCTTAGACACTAAAACTTTAAAAATCAAATTGAAATGAAATAATAAATTAAGGCAAAATATTTAAAAGCAAGCAATAACGGAAAGCTTTCTGTAGATTTTAAATTTTTAATGTAAAAATAATTTTCTAGGAGCCCGGTCACTTCTGAACAACACTATACGACCACTTGAAAATAATCTTGTAAGCCACATTCGTAAGAGAAAACAACAAAAGTGAAGAAAAAGTATTTGCATAGTGTTCTTATCAGGTTCCCACAATTACGTTTTCTATTCTGGTCGTCTTTTATGACTGTGTGATTGGAAAGGGACTATTGAAAAAAGAAGCTTTTGTCCAGCGGACATTTTGTCACTCTCTCATCTCAGAATTCTAGATCCCCTTTTACTAGAAAATGAAATGTGTTTTAAAGGCATCTTTGTGTTACGCCATGATCTTTCCTTCTGAAGGCTACAGAAAAAACTGTGTTACGAGTAAAGAAATGTTTTAAATTATTGAAAATCGGAATTACGTTTTTCACTCTGATGCTAAGTTCAAGTTAAAAATTAATGATTTACTAAGAAGCAGAAAGCGAACTACAGAGGTAAATCATTTCCAACACTATATTATTAAACTAATTTTTTGGAAAAGAACTAAAAAAGAAGTCAAAAATAAATTGAACAAAATTAAATCCATTGCTAAAGGCATCTACAGAATCTTTGTCTTATTTTCTTGTAAGATATAAACCTCAAACTTTTTAAACCTGGAAATTTTTGAAAGAAAAGTTGATGCATTGTTTCTTTGATTTTTGTACGTGCTACCTTTGCGTAATTCATAAATTTCAACCGAAATATAAAAAGTCTCAAACATTGAATAATCTATGATACTGAAATCATTTATAAATTAATAATGCCACGGTTTTTCAATGTATTTGATCCCCCCCCCCCTTGTCACAAAATGTCCCACTTCAATGTAACCCCTTTCAAAAAACACATGTCACGCTATATTACATAAGCATATTTGTTTGTAGTTCAGAAACAAAGCAGTACGTTATAGATTTCATTTTATTTTCAACTTTTAATGACATTTTTGAGCGTAGCAATAATAATGATTATGTGTGCGCTAAATTTGTATAACATGAGATAAAGGTTTACAAGGAAAAAAACGTAATTAATATATAATGTTAAAAACATTAATCTTTCGAATTTGGAAGAAATTAACGCGCTGTTTTGTCTTAAAGTGTAAATGGCCAAGATTTCCTTTCAAATTTAAACTTTAACTAGAAGCTAATTTAATCCTTAATCAGTATTGATGCTTTCTCCACAAAATAAAGTCGATGAGAACACAAAACAGAAAAACAAAATTCATAAGTAACACAAAAATATTTTCCTATACTAATAAAAGTGTTTTTTAAAGTATAGGAAAGCAATAATTCTTTATTATGAATTTTTAGTATAGAACTTAGTTTTCTTCGTTCTGAAATGTGCGCTCTACAAGTGAACTCTTTTTTTGGATGTTATTTGATGGTTTGATTGCAAAAACAAGTTGATTAATAATGTCAGTTGATCGCCAGCGCAGCCAGAAGCAATAGATTTCGGCCTCCGATTTCGGCCTACGGAGAGAAGGGAATCGCTTCTCCGAGAGGCAGTCCAGAGGCTTTCTAGTTCAGGGGGTATTGATCGGTATGAATGGATGGAAAATTTTCGTGATCCATTCTTAGATTTGACCGATTTCCAAATTTCTGACTTGTTCGACACTTATACGCGTTCTGTAGACACCCTGCCCTGTCAATGTATATTGAGCAAATTTGCGCCCTGTCAATGTATATTGAGCAAATTTGCGCCCTGTCAATGTATATCACTCAAATGTACGCCCTGTCAATGCATATCACGCAAATGTACGTCCTGTCAATGCATATCACGCAAATGTGCGTTCTGTCAATCTGTCAATGCATATCATGCGGAAGCGAAATATTGTTTTCCCCCTGTTTGCGTTAGTCCTTCATTAGGGTTTGCACGGAAGAATATTGCTTAGTTTCAATAATAAAAAAAATAACTTCCATTATACTTGTGGGAATGACAGATGCAAATGGAAATTTTTTTAACCTTTCATGAAACAAAATTGAAGTGGTATTTCAGTAAGTATATGAGATTAGTATATAAGAAGGGGGGGGGAGTAATAAATCAATTTTTAACGTGAATTAGGTGTGACTTAGACGTGGGCATATTAACGGAGGAAATCGGATTCCCCCCCCCCCCGCCCCGAATTTGATGTGAGTTTTCGCAAAAAAAAGCCCCTCGCCTTTCTTCCCTAGTTTCTCTCCCCTCCTCCTGTTACTGGAAAATTGATATATTTTCCCCCCAAAATTTTAGGAATTTTTGTTTTACTTTTCATTTTTACATAAAAAATATTATTTCTAATAAACTTTTTATTTTTTACTTTTTTTTTTTTAATTTACTTATTCTTTATCTTTGTGAAGAATGCAAAAGTTTTCATGTGTCTGTTTTGCATCAATAAACTGATATTAGCGACCCTTATTTCCTAAAATTATGAGGTGTAAATCCCTCAAGAACGCGTAACAAAAAACTAAAAACAATACCGCGCTGAGAACTCCAAAGAACCCCTTTGATTGGCTGCTACACCAGTTTGATACGAAATCCCTTTTCCCCCTACGCTTCTGAACGAAGGAGGATTTGGAATCTACGCTTTCGAAGAGATGACGTCTAGGCCGGTTCTGTAGCGGCAATCTCTTCGAATCGATGCGTCGAAGTTTGGAATGAGCGCCCTGTCTATGTATATTAAGCAAATTTGGGCCCTGTCAATGCATATCACGCAAATGTGCGCTGTGTCAATCTGTCAGTGCATATCATGCGGAAGCGAAAAATTGTCTTAACCTTATTTGCGTTAGTCCTTAATTAGGGTTTGCACGAAAGAATATTGCTTAGTTTTAAATAATAAAAAGAATAACTTCCGTTATACTTGTAAGAATGACAGATGCAAATGGAAATTTTTTTAACCTTTCATGAAACAAAATTGAAGTGGTATTTCAGCAAGTATATGAGATTAGTATATAAGAAGGGGTGACTAATAAATCTATTTTTGACGTGAATTAGGTGTGACTTAGACGTGGGCATATTAACGGAGGAAACCGGATGCACCCCCCGCCCCCTCCGAAGTTGATGCGAGTTTTCGCAAAAAAAACCCTCGCCTTTCCTCCCTAGTTTCTCTCCCCTCCTCTACTGGAAAATTGATATATTTTCCCCAAAAATATTAGGAATTTTTGTTTTACTTTTCATTTTTACATAAAAATTATTATTTCTAATAAACTTTTTATTTGTTACTATTTTTTTAACATTTACTTATTCTTTATCTTTTTTAAGAATGCAAAAGTTTTGATGTGTCTGTTTTGAATTAATAAACTGAAATTGTCGACCCCTATTTCCTAAAATTATGAGGTGTAACTCCCTCAAGAACGCGTAACAAAAAACTAAAAACAGTACCGCGCTGAGAACTCTAAAGAAACGCTTTGATTGGCTGCTACACCAGTTTGATACGAAATCCCTTTCCCCCCTACTCTTCTGAACGAAGGAGGACTTGGAATCTACGCTTTCGAAGAGATGACGTCTAGACCGGTTCTGTAGCTGCAGTTTCTTCGAATCGATGCATCGAAGTTTGGAATAAGCACAATGAGCGTTGCTAAAGTATGGGTACAAAAGCCAACATTTAGGAGGATAATGGCGAGAGAATCTTGGCGAAAAACATACTGAGGATGTCATTGCGGCAGTAAGTCGCCAAAGTGGATGCACTGCTGTTTTGCAAGCAGGCACGGCGAGATCGTCCGACACCCCCGGAGACACCGGGGGTCGGGGATCATGTATCAGAGAGGTAACAAAAAGAAAGAGGCCAAAAAGCGCTGAAACACCCTGGGGTGCGTTGTTTCATGGTCGACCCTTCTGTTATTATTATGCGCGTGTCAATCACTTCTTAACGAGCTTCATATAGTTAAAATATATAAGGGAAAATAAAAGCAAACGCAAAGTGTTCCCAACTATCAGGATGAAACCTATTTGCTATTGTTAAGGAAGATTCGATAAGTTGCTTTCTTTTATGGAAAAATTTCAATTGCGGAAGAAATTTTGTTGGCTGCTGCAAGTAAATTACAATATAAAGCGCTGCCGTTATAAAGTCACGGAACAAGGAGGGCGAATTTTATCGGATTAAAAAAAATGGAAAAATCTTCAGAAGACGACTGTCGATTAGCGAAAGGAGGGGGTTCTTCAGCCTCCTTCAAAATCGGAAATTTAAACAATTTTTTTTTCTTTAAAATGGTATTTTAATTACACCGGGGCCGCTTCCCAATGCTTTCTGACGCTCGACCAATGCTGGAGCAATTTGAAGTACGGATTAGCGCAAAATGATTTAAATATTTTAAAGCATTGTTTCAACATACAAATATACTAAAAATAAATAGAAAATTTAAGCAAAAAATTTCCGCTGTGTTTATGCTTCTACGGCTCTTAAAATTATTGGGCTTTGCTTATAAATATTTTTAAATTTTGTTTTTAGTCAAATAACCCTCTTTTAACGAATACATTTTTTTTTCAAAATTTTCTATTGCTGAATGGGTGTAGTTTTAAACAGTTGCAGTTCTGAATTTTAAAATTAAATTTTTTAACTTGAATACAATCATCATATCCAGAAAAAAAAAAGGGCTCCATTAAGAAAAATGCACAGGTTTATCTCCAGCGCTCTTCATTAATTAAAAATTGAGCTCTGCGCGGACAAAACAGAAAAAAAAAAGTGCGTCGGATTTCAAATTAAACAATTCCGAAAATACAATTCGTGTCTATAAGTGTTTTTATATCAGCTTTTCCACCAGAAAGTTCTCTATAATTCGTAATTGTCAAATTTTTATTGAAAGGATTTCCTCATAAGAGTTTGAACCTGCACGCAAAAATTATCTCAGACATTAGCGGCGGCAGCATAGGGAATCGTTATTTTTATTTTATCAAGTATTAAAGGAATATCTTCAAAAATGAAACATTAAACCAAACCGAAAAATTAGCCTAGTGAAGCAAACCTTTATTATACCCACATATCAAAAAATGTGATCATTTTGCATCTGCAATGGGAACTGAACTTTTTTAATTTTCGATGTTTCTTATGCTTTGTTTAAAGGTAAAAAAATATAATTTGTATTTTTTTCACCAAAACTTTAATTTGAAATTTTTAATCGAAATTTCGTGAAATAAAGGTGGAAACTGTTAAATAATATTTTTAAATTTGAAAAATTCAGAAAACAAAAGTCATTATCTATGCACTTATGACGATAATTTTTTTTTATTACATTCATTCATCATATAAATTGATTCTTTGCAGGAGGAACTGGTTAAATATCTGCAATTAATCGCAAATAAATATATGACTAAATAAATAATCAAATGAAAAATTAATTAAAAAATCATTTATTTCATTTCTTATTCAGTACGCATGTGAAATCTTTGAATAAATTCTCATGCTGTATATTAAGAGAGTTACCTATTTCATGAACTGAATTTTTTGACACGCTAGCCTTAATCCTACAATGTTTAATTTTATTGTCAAAAGTCTTTTCTGGAGCTTAGTATTTCCTAATATAATTAAATGCTTTTCTAATCTTTAAAAAATGCATAAATTTCTTAATAAAATTTAACTAGTTCAAAAAAGTTTGAAAGTTATGCATGTTCACATTTTTCTTTCAAGCAATTACTCTCACCCGTCAAATATTCATTAATTATTTTGTTGCATAGTATAAAATTCAATTAAATAGAAGTAAAATTAAGAAAAATGCTTTGTTTTTTGAACATTAAATTGTTAACAAGTAACAAATATTTAAAAAATGCATCTTGTCCTTCCGTAGAACTATTACAAAACTAGATCGATACTTGACTGCAAAGTTTTTGTGCAGCAAAATCTTTTGGCTGTAGAAATGCCCGTTTCTGCATCAAAATAACAAAACTAAATTTTGGAAATTTTTACCTGCTGTAAATTTTGTTATATCTAATATTTTAATGTAGCATTCATTGGTGTTTTACATAGGTCTGATTTTTATCTTTTGTATATATATATATTACAAAGCCGTATCCAGAGGGGGGGGGGGGGGCCCGAAATCCCAAAAAGTTTCGCAATGTAGCATTGAAACTTTCCTCTATACAGTAAAACCTGTTTTTGTGCGGTGGATAGGGACCACCGCATAAAAGAAATCGTACAAAAAAATATTCGGAAATTTTATTAATTCTTACATATAATAAACAACTTTGGACGATATACAACCTAAAATTTTTTTTATGCGGTGGATAGGGACCGCATAAAAAAAGTCGTACTTAGAAAATACATCAATGATTTATGAAATAAATGAGAGAATGCTTTCAACTAAATCAAATAATTAAATTAGACCTAAAGAAATTGTAAAAATATTTAATTCTTCATTGTACATATATATGGAGAAGTTTTCAAATTATACATTAAATAGTTTGCTCCCACTCGTCGTAATCCAAAACGTGCATCTTCTTGTGACGAATTGGTTGAAAATCGCTTTTGTCGCTTGAAGATAGGATTTCAATTGATTTCATTTTTGGTACCATGAAGTCAGTGATCAGTTTTTGTGACGACGGTCGACTGGTCAATTGCTTGTAAACGTCATGATAGGGAGACATGCATGAGCCCAGTTCTTTTTGGAATTTTAAGCGTCTTTCCGCATTGGTATCTATTTTAAGAAAATGCGTTTCCAATTTTTTAGAAATCTGGATCCCTGCATATGTTTTATCTGCCGTAATAGATTCCGGTTCTTCTTGTCCATTTTCATAATCTATCAAACTATTGATAATGTCACTATCATCGATAGTTTGGTCATCAATCATCTCGTCAAGGTCAAGGTCATTTTCGCCGGAATTATCAAAGCCTTCTCCTATAATTTTTAAATATGTATATGTACATTGATAGGAAACATTAAACTGGTGCTAACGCCGCTAAGATTCATATACCGCATAAAAATAAATCGCACGAAAAAATAGCACAAAAATAAAATCGCACAAAAACAAAATCGCACAAAACCAATCGCACAAAAACAAAATCGCATAAAAAAGGACCGCACAAAAACAGGTTTTACTGTACTAGTGTTTCAAAGTCAGGCCTCCCCCCCCCCCCGAAAAAATTTTCTGGCTTCGGCCTTGTATATAGTATATATATATAACAAAGATTTAATCAGACAAATTTTCTGAAAAATCTCTGGAAATCTTAATACGAAATATTTTTCCCCATGTTTTTGATTATTAACTTCATGTAGTTTAGCTTGGTGGTAGACTTTAAATTTCGTTGCTTCAGTACCATCCAAACTAACTTTTGCTTCTTAATTTTTGTGTAAGTACTTGCTCAGACCAGCTTTACTTTATTTAACAGTAGTTGAGTTATACAGAAACATACGTGAATGTCACCTATTAAAGCAAATATAAAATAGTGGAACCTCGCTATTCGTACACATTTCGTTCCTAGAGGCAGTTCGAATGGCGATTTGTAGACACTCAATGAATTAACTTCGATATATTATTTTTAATAATTTAAAATAATAACTTAAAATATTACTTATTAAATGCTAAGCTAATCTTAAAACTATAACTAATCTGTCGTGAAGTATGGAAGAGACTGGAGACCAATAATTCTTTCCGTTTTGCTAAAGGGAACAAACTAATAAACAAACAGGAATATTGAAGTTTTAAATCTTTAATTATTAATCGGTATTGTGTAAGGCCAAGCTATACTCGGTTAAATAAATTCCCGTAGGAAGTGGAATGAAAGTTAATTTAGAATATTAATCTTCCTCCTTCATATGTGTGATGGTTTCAGTATTCCTAACAAATATTTTCCATTCGGCGGGTGAAAAATTCCTGAAAGGCGGGAGGGAGGGGGAGGTTTTGAATAAAAGTCGACACATTTATAACTATATTAAATCGATGTCATAAGAACTCTCACGATTTACAATACGAAAGTATTGAGCAAGAATGCCTAAAAATATGATGTTTTCCTGTAAAAATCAATCTTTTCGAAATTTTATTTCTAATTCTTGAAAAAAAAATCATTTGCAATATTTTCTTGAGTAAAATGTAGCTTTTCGGAAAAATTAAATTTCTCGTTGCAAACATTGTTTTGGGAATCATTAGCACAAAAATAGGAGTTCCGAAGTTATTTTGTTAAAAAGAAAAAAGGTTTTTAGTAACTGGTTCAAATCTATAACTTTGGGTCAAATTTTGATATTAATTTATTTTTACGATGAAGTTCTGTATTACACACAACATTTTGCATTCGGTGTTGCAACGTTTTCAACTAAAACATTGGGAACGGAGGTCTTTTTCACTAATCCCGAAATGTTGAAGGGAACGTTTGTCCCCCCCCCCCCCACCCCCGGGAACAATAAATATCATATAACAACTTATATTCAAGGCCTAAAATTGCAAATTTTACAACGATAAGCTCTTCTATTGTACTAGAAACGGTACACTCAATTTTTATCGTACAAAATCAATAATTCAGTGTCAAAATCATCGCTTATTGTATATGCTTTTTAAAACACGAAAGGAAAAACTGGCATTTAAAAAATTTTCGTTGTAATAGTCGAACCAGAATAGATTACTATAGATAACTTTTCCTGTAATATGGAATATAGCGTTTACATACTACTTAGGTACACATTTCTGATTTTGATGCAGTGAAATTTTAAACATATTTTGCAAGACGATGCCAGGCGCGTAGGAAAGGGGGGGGGGGGCGGGGCTCAGGGGGCAATAGCCCCTCCCATTAGAAATCATACTGTATAAGGATTTCGGTCATTTTGTGAAAACTATGAATTTATTTTAATGATCTATAAAAATATTCATTTATTAGTGATTTATATTAATAATAATGAGTGAATACTAATTACTTTTTAATTGTTAATTGTTTTTTTTTTGGAAATAATTTTGAGTATTTGGAAATAAAATTGTTTGAGCAGCTCCCATGATTTTTAAATTGCTACGCTCCAGGATGAAGCACAATGCGCAGTTATTTAATGGTGGGTGCAGTGAGATTGAAAATATAGACACGTTAATGAAAATCAACGTGTTGCTTGGGGATGTTGATGTTAACTTTATCTTAAAAACATTATCAATACATGAACATTTTCAGTGCCGGATATAGGGGGGGGGGGGAATGCCCCCCTGGAGGCACTTCTGGGAGGCGGCAAATTCAACTGTGATGCAAAAAATAAAAAGGCAATGGAGAAGAAGAAGAAAGAAAATAAAATCAAAAAAGGAAAAAATATTTAATTAGGAAAATTTAAGTTATGGAAAGAGAATTAAAATCCTGGTTCAGCACTCTGATTTGACCATTGACCGGCTATTTTGATAACGATTAAAACCGATTAATACAATTATTTATTTGTATAAACTGTCGGAAACTAAAATTTAGGTATACTCAAAATGTTGCGTTGTTGATCAGTCGGCCGGCTCCTTAGGGGGCGCCCAAAGCATCCTTTTGGGAAGGGGGCGGGTAGGAGCTTGTGATAGTGAAATATAAATCATGCCATGCTCAAACAATGCAATAGTTTTTCTTTTACAAATTTTCAAAGAATCCTTTTGGGAAGAGGCGGGAGGTCGGAGGGGTGAAGGGGATCTTGTAAGTGTCGTTTGGGAGGGGGGGGGGGAGAAGGCAGACGCGTGTCTTTTCGATATGGACGTTAGTAAGAGGGGGGAATCCTACCCCCTGGTTAAAAAAAAATGCTTATTTTGTTTTGAATTTCCATGAGTATTTTCATGAGTAAAATCCTTTAAATTTTAAGCAGTTTTTGTTTGCTTTTTTTCGTAATATTTTTGCAATCCCAAATGCATCTCCTGAAGCCTCAAAATTATTCCGGGGGAGAATCCATCCCTTCAACTGTCAGAATTTCATACATGCAATTAAGGGGGGGGGGGCGCGCCCTAATGTTGAGATGAGAGGACCATGGCGTGGGAACATTAAGAAAGTTTACTGGGTTTATCAGTGGCCACCAAGAAGAAAATCCTCAGAAAAAAAAAAGCCCAGCGCATAAAAGTTTATGAAATGTGAGCAATAATTGGATGGAGGCGGGGGGGGGGGGGGGTAGTTTTGTCTCGCCTCGGAAAACTTCAAAACCCGGTACTGACCTTTTTCACACATTTGCCTATAGTGGAAATTTGAATAAGATATACTTCATATTGTATCTAATAACATAAACAGTTGAAGAATAGGCAATAATACTGACTAGTATTATTGCCTATATTTATTCGCTAAGCTAAATTTATTTTTATCTCCTAACTTGAATCTTTATTCCTGTTTCCTTTTTAAACTCAAAAGGATGAGTAGCGAAAACAAGCCTATTATGTGTATTCGTACTCAAACGAACCCACATGTACAAGCGTAATGCTTTAGCTCTTTACACAGCTATACTCGGTTTCACCCTAAGTTGGAAGTGGGCAAAAGGCTACGGGGGACATTTTACAGCGTTGGCATGGAAACCGGGTTACTCTATACATTTGGTGGGTCGCCAATACACAACGCTACTTGCCAAACTTGGCAGGAGAAATGAGAGAGCTGTTTTTGCGTAAATCAGGGAAGAAAATAAAATTGAAAAATGTTAATAAAAATGCATGTGTGCATGATTTTAGTAAATTATGTTTAATGTTTAAGTCATTCAAAAAATCTTAAATATAAATTTTAAAAATGATATACATTTTTTTTTTAATTTGCGAAAGAAAAAAAGGAGTTCGAAAATATGGATCTACAGAAAGTTAATATTATTTTTATCATATACGAAATGTCAATGAGGTACAATTTTAGGGAATAAATCAACCAGACAGTATGAGCATGACATCAAGTTGTTTTCAAGCAATTACCAATATATATCATTTTTTTTATTACTACATAAATAATTATAAACAAAATCAAAAAATGTTATTGTTAAAAATATTTTTGAAAACCTTTCTGCCTAACGATAGAAATGGTAAGGACTTTAAAATATATATAATATTCATTTCGATTTCCGAGAGGTAGGGGGGAACCGGATTTCTCAAGATTAAATAAAACTTCTTGAAAATTTATTATCTTATCAATTCTACTTGTAATTGCTTTAAATACATCAATATTAATCGTAAGTAAAAAAGTATTCGTTTTTTAAAAACTGGCATAAATTTTGGATTGGGATTATGCTTGATTTTCAACATTATTCAATTATTGCTTTAGAATGAAAGATCGAAATTATCTCTTTATCTTTAAGTGATCTTCTGGTTTCTTACCCGGGGGAATGAACTTGGGATGTGAAATGCATATATCAGCCCCAGTGGCGTAACTGGACTTGTTTGCGCCCCCTGCAACATGAAATCTTGAGCCCCCTCAACTGTAAATTGCATACTTAAAACTTGTCCAAGCCCCCCTGTAACCTCCTGTGCCCTCCCACAGTCGCGGAAGGTTGCTATAGATAAGTCACTGATCAACACTTAGAATAATATATTTTTTTATAGGTAGATAATTTTTTTTAAATAAAGGGGAAAAAAGTGCAGTGACTATTTTACTGGTTCATTACAGAGAAATGCTTAAAACTAAGACATAAATGAATAGCAATGTTTAACTTTAGGTTTTATACACTTCTATCGGAACTAATAAAAATTATCAGACAATTGAGAGAGACGCCTGAAAGGGGGGACGCATAAGCAGGAGTGCTCGCCAGAGAGGGGGGGGGGGGTGGCCACGGCATAGAGTGCGCCGTTGAATTTTTTGAGTGCTTTCTTTCAGGGGCTTCAAGGGGGAGGGCGGTCGAATATTTGAGCCGGGGAGTGGAGGTCATCATTTCGGGGGGGGGGGGGGGGGGGGGGGCTCCGTAGTTTTAGGGAAAGGGGAGATATGGGATTTTTGCTGCCTTTGAAAAGTTGTTTTTGAAATATATTCCTAAAAATGTAAAAGTTAGAGACCCACACATTATAAGGCATGTGTGGACATGAGAAAAGGGAAAGTTGGGATAGGATAGAGAAGTTTTTCGCGTCAGGCTCTTTATCTTACCTCTCTGAGGGGGGGGGGGGGTATCCCTGCAATAAGTGAGAAATTACCAATACAGTGAAGCGGAAACTTGGGCAACAAAAAGGAAGTGTTAGAAGTTTACATTCATACCGTGGAGATTTTGGTGGCGTGAACATAAATTTAAAAGTTTAAAAAAAAAAAAAAAAAAAATTCAATATGTCTTGCAAAATTGAAAATTGAAAGCACAATGATCGAACCACGCAAGTGAAAGAATAAAAAATAAACAAATAAACTTATTTTTCTAATTATTATTTTTTTTTTCCTTTTTTAGCTTTTATAAAACAATACGCTTTTGTAGCAATATCAACAAAAAAACCAGGGTTCGTGATTTTTTTGATTTAAAAAAAAAAAAAAATCGGATTTTTTAAATTTAAATCAGATTTTTTTGATTTAAATCGGATTTTTTTGATTTTTTTAAAAAGACCCTATATATTTTGGATATTTATTACGTTACATTCATAGAAACAATATGTAATCTTAATCAATATGAAAAAACACACTTTAAACTATTTTCACAGCAATAAATGTTTTTAATAGTAATAATGATAAACAAATTTGAATACAAATGCATGACTCAAATGAAACTTAACCCTACTAGGAATAATAGTACACTCATAAGTACAGAGAAAATGAACAAATTTAATCTGAATTATTTTGCTGTTAACACTAAAAAAAGTACCAATTGTGTGTACTTAAGTTTTACATTGAATGTACTTTAATCATTTTTCAGTTTTATAAATAAAAAAGCCTGAAATATTTTTAGCCATTTCGAAAAATCATATGCTCACACCATTATTAAAACTGAAACTTTTTGTTTTAATCAAGTATATTTATTGAAAACTTCTATGATAAAAAAATAATTTAGAAGGGAAAAAACTTAAGCTATTAGGGGACATGGATGAAACTTTAAGATATATGTTCTAAATTCTAACAATTGTTGTTTTAAACACTATCATTCCAAATTATTTATTGTGTGGCATTGATTAAATTGATCTAAAATACTATTTTTTAGATAAAAAACACAGAATGGTTCATGATTATGTATTATGAATTGTAATTTGAATGATTGAATGAATAATGCTTTTCTGTTAAGATGCTTGAAGAATATTGTAAAATTAAAAAAAGTATTGTCAAATTAAAAGAATAGTAATTAATTCTAACCTTATGAAATATGTAATGCACACAGAAGAAGTTTTGTTTGAAACAGTAGTTGTAATTGTAATATATTTCATTTTTACAACACTTTCTAACATAGTAAAATCAATGATTTTTTTGAAAAAAAAATCACTTGATTTAAATCAATGATTCCCTGAAAAAAACTCAAACTAATATTTGAATCCTACAATAGCAATGGTATATCACACAAGTAAGGAACCTTCCATAAATGATGCCATCCTTTTTTCCCATATATTTGACCCCCCCTCACCCTTTTGTCACAAAATATCACACTTCAACATACCCCCTCCCCAATTTGTCACATGCCACGCTATGCTGCATAAGCATGATGTCCCACTTCTTGTTACCCCCTCCCCTCCCTATTCGCTAAATCCCTTTTTTTGGCAAGGGATCTAAATCGAAGCATGGAGCAGTGGAACAACGAGATTTAGATCGAAACTTAAATGAACAGGGAAAGCAAAGAAAATTCTTTGTACTCCGCTGCTCCGATTAAAAAAAATTTCTTTTTTTTATCATACTATGAACAAATTAGGTAAAAAGTGGAAATGAATAATGTAATCTATTAAAATTGTTCGACGCACGAAGTGGAGCCAGAAGAAGTATTTTAAAGTTGGAGCAATTCAAAACTGACTACTCCAGATTCCTAGTTTTTAGCTCTCTATATATGTATTTTTAAATTGTTTGGCCTATAGTTTTATTCTGATGATTTTAAGCTCATTCAAAACATTAAATTATACTGAGTTGTGATTCATCCCATTGCTACTGAATATGTTTTGGTTTAACTTTTATGCTCATATTGCAATAAAACTATCTGTGCTAGTTTTTTTTTTCTTTTATTATGATTTTATATTATGACAGCAAAGGTCGTGTCATACCAATTTATTGAAAACAATTTTTTTGAACATCAGCGTTATTATGAAAAAAAAAAGAAACTAATTTTCGTGAAATAAATTGTAATTTAAAACATTTTGTCACACCAATAAATATGTACAGCAATTGCAGCATTTAACGCATAGAAAATTAAGGTTAATATTTCAATATTTCAAAAAAAAAAAAAAAAAACCCGGAAATCTCTTTTTTATGGAAATTATTTTAAAAAGAATGATAAAGCTGACGAAACCAAGAAACGGAAGCGCACTTGTCAATGGTGACAAATGAGAACTTGACTTCAGGCGATGAGACAATGCGACATGTGGGTTTAAGGGGGGAATAAGCTCGGGGATCTCTGGCTCCGTTCTACGGCGACCGCGCCATATGTTTAACCTTGAAGACTTCATTCTACGCCAAGACAGAGTTCGTATCGCCAATGTTGTAGCGGATTTATTTCGCTTTAGTAAGTAAAAACTTCCAAACTGACTGCATTTAACATGCAGTAACTTCAAATATATGTTTCAATCACATGAACTCTCGATATTTTGTCATCATTTCATTAATTTAGGCCTCTTTTAATCACAAAAATAGAGGGAACTATTTTTCAAGGCGGAGCATTACATGCTCTACCTTCCACAGTGCTGCCAAGTTAGGGTGGAATAGAGTATAAGAAAGAAAGACCAAGTTTTCATTTTGCGGTTTGCCTGAGAGCAACAAAGACAACGAAGACGTCTCCACAGCGGAAGATGGTACGATAAGGATAACGACCTACCCCCCCCCCCTGAACAAATCCTTCTAATTTCTAGGAATTCCGAGCGGAAAGCTATGGTAAACCTGTCGCCAATTCTAAGAAGGATCAGTTGAGGTTTGGCGGCAAAGGCATGCGAGCTGCCCTAAATGTTAGTTTTTTTGTTATACATCTGTGAACCGCAACTGTAAGTAAACGGTTGTTTTCTCGGCAATACCGAAACCGAAGTGTCCCATCTTCTTCTTTCTACCATCTTTGGTGCTATGTTTGAAGAGGACTGAATACTGATGAATAGTTTACACTAATTTAAAAAATGTAAGAAAATATGGTTGCAAATATACAGCCAAATATGAATATTTTCTAAAGAAAAATCTCGAAAAGCTGCAGTTTTAAAAATTATTATGATTTAAAATGATATATTTATATATCATAATTATTATACAGATAATATTTTTATATTTTAAAATCATTTATGTTGGAAAGATGTTCATTCATAATGTGAGAGAAAGCTCATCTAGAGAAAGCTCAGAGTGGGTTTCTCCGTAACACTGGTTTATGTGAAAGCCTCTTTTCCTTTAAAAAGTAGCGCCCATTGAGAAAGTGGTGAGGTTGTCGTTCTTTCAAGGGCTTATCACTAACATACCACCGGCTACGAAAATCGTAATTTGCTTTTACAAAACATAATCATGTATAAAAAAAAAAATTTCCTTAGTGATAATGTCATTTAAAAAAAAAATCTAAAAATACGAAAAATGTCTGCTGTTACACCCTCCATAACTGAAACCGTTCACTTTAGCAATAATATGTATATTACCATTTTTGTTCGCAATTTAATGTAGATTATTTTTGTAAATAACACTTTTGCGCTAAAGCACATAGTTTTCGAAATATTTGAAAAAAACAGATAAAAACTATTAATTTACCAACTTCTCCCCCCTCCCCCAAAACCCGACGCTCAAAATGGTGTGACTTTTTACCAAACAATATGTGGACCATATAGAACAGTTTGGAGTTGGAGGGAAACTTTTAGTTTGGATGTTGGGGTTTGGGTCTAATTGCACCGTACTAATACTACTAATTGAAATACCACTTCAATTTTGTTTCATGAAAGCTTTAAAATTTTTTAATTGCATTTGTCATTCCCACAAGTATACTGGAATTTATTTTTTTTTATTTAAAAGTAAGCAATATTCCTTCGTGCAAACCCTAATTAAGGACTGACGCAAATAGGGTGCAGAGCATTTTTCGCTTCCGCATGTATGCATTCACAGGGCGCACATTTGCGTGATATAACAATGACAGGGCTGGATGTCTACAGGTTCCGAAAGTCACGAATTCGGAAATCGGTCGCGAAAATAACGAAAATTAATAATAGGTCACGAAAATTTTCTATCCGACGGGACGAATCCCCGCAGAAGGCATCGGATATCCGGTATTCGACAGATTTTTAAATATTCGGAATCCAATCCGGCCACTGCGTGAAATACCCGGATATCCAGCTTGTATAATTTTATTTTTAAAATTAAGGAACCTGTTTTGAATTTTTTTTAAGCATCGAGGATATCTGATATCCGGCAAAACCAATATCTGATGTGTCAACGAATGGTCACGAAAAAGTGTCAAAAAGATCACGAAATTTCAATTTGAAAATCTGTTGACACCCTGCAGGGGGGGGGGAGCCTCCCAGGAGGAGGTCATCGCACAGACTGCCCCATTGAGATTGGGGGGGGGGGGGGTTCTTTTCAAGGGCTTTGAGGTCCTTGATCGACTTTTCGGCCGACTTCGGGGGTCGTAGTTTCAGGGGATGTGCTATTTCCCGGAGCGGTGGATAACTGAGCACCCCTCACATTGACATAATTTCGTAAATTTATTTTCAAGGTTAAAACATTAGTATTTGGTCATATAATTATACGGGTATCTTAAAATTGATTAAAAGTATGATTAGACTTTAATTATAATTAGAAAAATATATTCATAAAAGGAATTAACGATGTTAGTTGCTTTTTTGATTCAAAACCTAAGGGTTAAACACAGTGCATAATTTATGGCTGTACATAAAAAATTATGCGTTAAAAAAAGATAGATTTTATAAAAACAACATACTTTTTGTTTAATTACGGAATTTTCTTCCGCATGAATATGTAAAATATATTTTCGGGTTATTCATTAATATACTTTTTCAACTTGTTTTTTTAGTTAGAAATCAGACACATGGAAAATTTAGTAATCTCGCATTTTAAAGATGTTTCTAAATTAAGAATCACCAAAAATATGCATGAATTTAACCATAATTTGTAATAACGTATTCATAAAAATAATTATTCTGTTAAAAGGCTTTTGATACACAGTGATGTGTAACTTTAATTTATGAAAAAACAAAACGAAAACTTAATGTTCAAAAGTATTTTTTAAATTTATACTTATATTTTTTGGAAAATCAAAACTAATTAATTGATCAAAAATAATTTTTAATGTATATCAAAAACACCATCGAAGAAAGGCAAATACAACGTCCCCATTCCTGTAAAATAGGTCTTTTCAGATTCCGGCGACTCCACGAACCAACATCCCAAAGTCCGAACAAAACTTCGATGGCACAATACTTGTCGAAGTGCGCTTCGATGAAGAAAGCCGCAAAAGAACGATACGAAGCAAATGGAATTACAGCTTTCGTTGGTTTCTCTGCGGTCCGGTGAATTTTGCGTTTGCGCCATCTAGTGAGGGTTTGGGAACTACGATCGAATCGATGTGCGCTCACTTGGAATGAGGGCCCTGACCTATTGGCTACCACAGCAGTTGAAGGGAGGCCAAGTCGCATTTGTGATGATTTAGACACGAAAGGAGTTATTTGTTTGCATTTAGGATTAGTAACTGAATTGCTTGAATTTAATAGTTTGTAAATGTCCGCATCTTCAGTTATATCGGATGAACAATCAGTTCCTTCGCAATCTACATATTCAGCATTACAATTATGCGTTTTTTGTGCATGATTTAAATCTAAATATATAGGGAGCCTTTCTATCAGCCTCACGGGCAATATTCTGAAGTCGTTTAGTTTCATGTCAAGCGAACCGATGTAAAAAAGTCTCTTTGTTCGTTGATCTATTAGAAAACTGTGCTCCTTTTGAGGTAATTTTTTTAGCGCGTTCACATGTACAACATTCAAAACTAACGCATTTGCAGACCGCAATGTCAAATAACTTTGTGCATGCTTCTTGTCGAAATGGATTGATATTTGCTTGAAAAGCCTTTTTGGTGTTTTGTATCTTTAAATTGTTGTATTTTCCATGGTATGTGAGGATCATTGTATCCGAGAACGGGTGACAATAGGAATAGCAGTGCTTGCTTTTGCCCATACAGTTTCGATTTTAGTCGCAACATTTTCCGCAATTCTTGAAAAACTTGGTTCTTTGTTGCCAGTTTTGGGTGCAAGATTTAACCTTTCAAATAAGCAGCAACGCAGCATATCTTCGTAGGTAGGAAGATTTATTTTGGAGATATCTTTGGGGGCTTCCAAATTTCTAAATATTGGACATTTAAATTTGTTAGGTGTGCTGAGTTTGGATGTCATGTCTATTAAAAAATGGATAAAATCAAAAGAACGAAGAATCTAATTTAAAAACTCACGTGCAATTTCGATTTCGTGGCGCAAAACTAATACCAGCAAAAAGCACAATGAAATCTTTTCACGTATGCGTATGCCCCCCCCCCCCCGTAAAGATAAGCCCGGCAAATCACTCAGAATTATCCAATGGTAGCAAATGAAAGTATTACGGGACACGACAATACTAAGATTGAAATTCCCAGGGCAGCGATTACGTGCACAAGAGTGTGAATGCAAAAAACACTCCTATAGAAGCCTAAAATTGTTCCTAAAATTGCACAATTTCATTCGCGAGGCGGGAACAGAAGATTTTGTTTAATCAAAAAAATATTTTATGCTCTTTTTATGCAATCCAGTAAACATCTTTCCTGCACTATTAGACCAGCAAAATCGGGAAAAAATTAGGTTTCCTAAATAGAGTAAAATTTTAGAATTTTGCCCAAATTTCCAAAATCCAAGTGCGATGCGGGGGCAGAAGATATTATACAATCAAAAAAAATATTTTACACCGAGTGTATTGAGCTGAAAAAGAACCCTTTCCGTACTATTAGAATAGCGATTTCGAAAAAAAGTTTTTTTCGGTCCACCCTAGTGAACGTGTTAATGTCGGATTGCAGAAATAGTAGTCCTAAACTGTTTGCCATGTTCTATGGGGAAGACTATTCAAGTTTTTAAAGGATATTTAGATTTTTGCTAAATGTTACAGGATAACGAATTTTAATTATGAACATACACAGTGCACTATACAAAATAAAGACATACATGGATGAAGAAAAGTCATTTTATTAAGATTTTTAGTACGAAGCGAAAAGTATGCAATTTGAGAGCTTGACAGAGAGACGGATAGAGAAAACAAACAAAAATTAAAACAAAATGTTATTTCTTGAGAGAGTAAATTTATTTTGAAAGAGACATCGGCTCCCTTGATGGACATGAAACTTATGTACTTGTTAGGTTTGGATTCTATCAGCTCATCAATCACACATTAGGGTAGTCTGTCTCCCCCAGAAGAACTCGTTCCACATCTACTACTTATATTTGGTCTGCTTCTAACATAAACCAATAATTTACAGAGACTGCGGATTACATTGCACGTAATGTAAAAACCTATTGTCAGGAAGAGAAGATTGTGATAAAAAAGAAGAAGAACAGGTTGCGCATTTGGTGCATTTATCGCCATCACGGTGGGAAAAAGAAAGAAAACAACCCTCTGTTTAAAAAACAAATTGCGAGACCACATTAATGTTAAAACACTTGACTGAAAGATGGCCTATTTAGTTTGCCAAATATTCACGTGATTGTGGTCACACTTTTATGATGACAGTCTAGAAGAAACCTTATTTTTCTCACTCTAATTTATCTTTGGTCTGCGGCGTCTAAGCAACCCAAAACTCACCAGTTTTCCAAGTTAGTTGAATGATTTCATTCAGGTAACGCCTTCACCGATGAAGAGCACACACAAAAAAGAAAAAAAAAAAAAAAAAAAAAAAGCACATAACGATTATTTCCATCCTTCCTTTTCCATTAAGTACGTTAAAAAATTTTGATTCGCCGTCATTTAGGAATCATTTTCAACATCAATCACAAAGTTTGCATGTTTCCATTTTCCAAAGTTTGTAAATTTGCAATTTTAGGTCCACTGTCTACTGTGGAGAGAAACCCCTGTTGTAGCAGTTTCAATTTGAAACTTACATTGCCCTCAAATATTTTTGAGCAGTATATTTTAAGAAGTTTTGTCCTGGTGACTGTCGCAAAAGCCAGCCGTCCGCGAGCTATCGCATATTCTGATATTGCTCTTGTGAAACTCACTCCTTGGATGCCCCACAGATAACAAGGGTTGGTAAGGCTTTAAGACCACCCTGAACGGTACATATGGAACACGAAGTAAAGCGCCGCTTGAAGCATTATATCTTCAAAAAAGCTTTCGTTATCTCCAGCGTATAAACGTGTTGTTTTTAAAGCGAATTCTACGAAAGTGTTGAATTGATTTCTAAAGTGGTTAGTCATCGTAAGAAAAAAATTTCTAGGCAATTTTTACTCACTCAACCCTTTATTTATATCTTTATATCGTCAGTACGTTTCCCAAAAATCGTTTAAACTGACACAACTTTTTTCTAAGAAAAGTGAATTTTGTCTTTTAACCAATAAAAAATATCACGATAACATCACCCACAATACATTTCGTGGTAATCATACTTAAACGATCGTAGCATTAAACTGTGAGAAATTTTCTTGGACCTCCAACTGAACGTTGTTTTTAAATTTCACACCTAATGATCAATAAGAGTGATTTTCTTGGCTAACGTGATTGAACACCGTCTTAACACTTCGGTAACCCCAATACAAAAGAAAAAGTAAAAACAAAATATCTGGGGGAAAAGACTGATCCACAATGGAGGGCATTCTGCCAAGTTGTGAAGCTTACGTACGCAGGTCTTTGTCGTAAAACGATAAATCTAAGGCCTATTTTGCGCGCAAACAGTAAGACAATAACTGAACCAATTAAATAGAGAAGAGGAATAAGTTCGAAACTTGATTTATTGTCGTTTTTTAAGATTGTGGCTGTGGTTTGCTGGATGAGAATAAACTACATGTCAATCCTGATTCATATCAGGAACAATGGCGACAATAGACTTGATGAGTTGTAGTTATTACTCGATACTTTGCACAGAATATTTAAGGATATTTTATTCACTTTGCAGTAGTGGATTAGTTGATACAGTACTCTGCAGTAGTGGATACAGTGCTCTTAAAGACTTTTTTTCGAACAAAATCTGTCAATCATGTTCTCACAAAATTATGAATACAAACGTTACACCCTCTTCATGCCTTTAAACAATAATATTAAAAGAAACTTTTTAAACTTAGTCAGCAATGGTAGTGGTAATAGACTGAAGATAATAAATTGTAAAACTTCATCATGCATTATTACTATTGCAACGGGAAAATCAATGTAAAATAAAGATGACGAATTTTGATATCTTCTCATTTTCTCTAAAAATAGCTTTTAAAATTTTGGAGTTGTACGGTTTCAAAACAAGGTTTCAATGATGAAAGATCACTAGTATAAGATGAATGCTGGTGTATTGACTCCAGGGAAGTGAATAACGAAAACAGAAAGGGCGGAAGAAGTTTTACAACTGACGAACAATTGAGAAGTGTTTTTAAAAGATGAAACCATAGTAACGCTAAATAAGCACCCCATTTTGAAATTTAAAAGTCCAGTTTACAAAACTTTATTGAAGCTTCTTTTACTTCAGAGAGCGCAAGTCTGAAGTATTGTTCATTTCTCGGAACAGTTCTGTTGGTGAAATTTCAACTTTTTTGAGAACTACAAAATAAAAAAGTCATTTTTTTCTAATATTTATCTATCTATCTATAAATGCATTAAAATAACATGTTTGTGCGTGTATTTGTTTGTGGTGCGCGTCCCAAAGAAACGGTAAGGCTTAGAAAGATAAAATTTGGTTTACAGGTGTAATTTTTGCCGTAGTTGTGCACTTCAGAGTCCAAATTTGGATGTACAACAATATGGTCAGCTATTGTGTAAGCAACCACCGAAATCGTGCTGTGTGCACCGTAGGCTATACATACTATATATCTATATACTATATATCGAGTGAATTCATTTGTGAAGTAAAAAAGTAGTACGTAAATAGTATGTAATGCATAAATGAAAAAGTAATACTTAAAAGCAATTAGCTTGGAGTAAATTTGGCTTTTCTTATGTAAAATTATACGCAAGGTATGCTTAGTGAGCTTGAAAGGACACTCTTTTTTAACGTAGTTTCAAATTACCAAAAGTTACCAAATTAAAAAAATACGAACGACACATTGCAGATCGCAATGAAAATAAAAATTGAATATCATGCAGTTAACAAGACGGCTTAACCCTACACTGCGCCATGTTGTTTTTAAACAACACCTCCATTTTTAGTTCATTAAGCTTTTATTTTGTAATATTTTTAACATGTGGCGCATTCTTTCGTTTCATTTTGTATGTGTGATCATATTAGTTAATATAGTTTCACCTAGATCTTGTAAACTGAACTCAAGGTTCATCTTTTTTCACAAAATCGTAAGACATGTTGATTTCGTAAAAAACAGTAACTTCTTAATTTTTTTCCCTACAAATTTTAAGCAAAAATTTTATTTAAAAAAATAGTCTCTAATTGCTTACATAGTTTTAAAATAAAATAAATATAAGTTGTCCGACAAATTTCGGGAAAAAAATATATTGAGGCGCATTTTTTACTTGTTGTTTTAAAACAACACCGCGCATTCGGTGTCAACTCTTATGCTCCTGCATTATTCGCAGTATAAGCAAGAACAGGTGTCACAAGTTGTTCTATTTCACTTTATTATTATTGTTAAATATTTCACAAATTTGCTTAAAGTGGTCGATTAAATTATTATTTAGGAATTTTGTTTAAAATCAATTCACGCTCAATCAAAGAAGAAACGAACATTATCGCATAGACCCCCTACAGATGATAGGTTTCTTGTTTAAAATCTTTAATTACCAATAAAGTTAAATAATAATTTCACTAAAAGTAAAAATTTGCACATGTAA
The DNA here is from genome assembly GCA_038502835.1 of Octonoba sinensis. NCBI lineage: Eukaryota > Metazoa > Arthropoda > Arachnida > Araneae > Uloboridae > Octonoba > Octonoba sinensis. Next base: position 3,821,981 of record CM076598.1, on the reverse strand, counting down.
CGAATAATTATTATTAGTTAGATTTGCAAATTTTTGCTTCAATAAATTTTATAAATTTATAAATAATAATAAAATAAATTATTTTAATAAATTTTCATATTTTAGTGCTATTTTATGATTATAATGCATGCCTATTTATTATTGATTTGGTTTCATTTGTTAAAATGATTATATAAAAAAATTACTATTGTTACCCCTAAATGCGCAGTGTTGTTTTTAAACAATATGTCAATTTTTCTAGACTTCTACTTTTCCGAATTAAATAAGAATTTTTTTAGTATTTTTCCCACTTATAACTAGCACAAACAAGCACAAAAAAATATTTTACAAAAAAAGAAAAATTGCGCAGTGTAGGGTTAAACTTGTACAAAATAAAATCACATGGAAAACAGCGTTTCATTAAAAGTGAAAAATAAAATAAAAATTTAAAATGGGAAAATTTGAAAGGTTTCAAAACCATCTGAATTTTTGGTTTCTAGATAAAAAAAATAGTTGATACTTTTTTAAATATTTATTTTACATAGCCTCGTTATACTGAAATTATGATATTCCGACTGTTAAGTCCCGTGTATTAATTTCAGTCAGTATGCGCAGACTCGAGCTGAGCATGCGCAGCTGCAGGTATATAAACTGTGCTCCTTGGTTAGGAGGGTTTTTTTGGATATGGTTATTTGTTGTTTGAATTTGATGGTGTTTCTGCAAAATAAACCTGTTATTGAATTTATACTATGGATTTATTTGAAGTTAAATTGAATATACAGTCAACTCAAACATTTGGTCCGTGCGAACGGAATCTAAAATTGTTGGAAAGAACTGAATTGCGCTTCAGTTAGTGAATTGTTTTTTTGAAAATTGAAGGGAAGTTGTTTTTCCAAAATTACAATGACGGCAGAAGAAGGTTTATCTTCCAAAGTCCCGATGACGGAAATTGGTGAATTAATAGTGTTAAATAAACAAAGAGGAGGCATTCAAGGTCAAATAACAAGAATTGAGAAATTTGTGAATTCTGAAGCCCCGCCGGATATAAAAATGCTAGATTGAAATTATGTTCTTTGAGAAACCTTAAGGAAAAATTAGATAATTTGAGAAATGAAAGTTTTAGTATTATTGTGAATGACAGGGAATTGGAAGAATTTGAAAAGACCGTGGTAGAAGTCGAGGATTATGCAGAAAAGATTGAAGTGAGTATTATAAATTTGTTAAAGGTACATGTTAAAGGTTCAAAGTCATGTTTCATTGAACATTTCTGAAAATTTAGTTCATGAATCCTCCACAAAAGCAAAAATTAAGTTACCGTCTATCTCATTACCACAGTTTTCTGGAAAATATAATGAGTGGTTAACTTTTAAATCGCAATTTATTAGTTTAATTGATAGTAATAATGAGCTGTCAGATTCGCAAAAGTTGTATTATTTGCAGTCTGCATTAATAGGAGCTGCAAAACAGTTACAAAATATTGAGTATTCGTATTCTTCCTTATTTGAAGCATTGAAGAATAGGTACGAAAATAAACGATTAATTGTTCAAAGTCATGTTTCCGAAATATTGAATGTAAATAAAGTAAAGTGTGAAAATCCTAAAGATTTACGTTATTTAACGGATAATTTGCTAAATAACTTAAGAGCGTTAAAACAGTTAGACTTGAACATGAATGCTTTATCAGAAGCAATTTTAATGAATGTTATGCTTCAACGGCTGGATGAAGAATCTAGAAAAGTATTTGAAATGTCTTTGAGCTGCAATGAATTTCCAAGTTGGAAAACCTTTATTGAATTTTTGTTAAAACGTATTCAAGCGCTTGAGAATGTTCAGCGTAGTGTTCCCGTTGGGAAAAATAAACTAGAATGTATAACCAAACAAAAAAGTTTTGTGGTACGAAATAATGATTCGCCTTGCCCTGTATGCAATGATAAACATTTAACTTACAAATGTAGGAAATTTTAGGTTTACCTGTTCAGGATAGATTAAACTTAGCACGCAAATTGCAACTATGTTTTAATTGTTTAAATAAGCACAAACGGTATCAATGCCCGAGATTAGATTTTAAATGTAAAACTTGTTTAAAACCTCATCATTCGTTGCTTCATGGAGCTAATTTCGCAAAGGTAGAATTTGAGAAAAATTCGAATCCGAAAATGTTAGTCAATAATTCGCAGCATAATGTAAGTTCGCACCCTGATCAGCTTAATACAGTAAAGAGTTTACGTTCCGAGGAACAGGTTATAAATTCGGGAGAAAAATTGAGTGAGTTCGCTTGTAGTAATCGGGCATCTCAGAATTGTTTCACTAGTTTGGGAAATTGTTCAAGTGTTTTGTTGTCGACAGCCATTATTTATGTTGAGTGGAAATGAATCTTTTTTGCCATTTCTTACAATTTTAGACACAGGTTCTGAAATTTGTGCCTGCACCCAAGTAGCTGATGACTTGTTAAAATTAAAGGGTCGGTGTGTTAACTCTTTAATTACGGGATTGAATAGAGCAGGTTTAAAAGTAAAGAAAGAAATAAACGTAATAATTTCTAATAAGAGTAGAAGTTTTCAAAAGGCGATTAAAATGCTAGTAATACCTAGAATTACTGAATTGACCCCTTCTAAACTGCTTGATATTTCAAATCTTAAACTTTCGCAGCTTTTAATGTATGCTAATTCTAACTTTTTTAAACCACAACGTGCTAAAGTTTTGCTAGGTGGGGATGTATTTTACGAAATATTACGACCGGGACAAATAAAAGTAAAGAATAGCTCGGTAATTTTACAAAATTCAGTGTTGGGTTGGATTGCAACGGGAACACTTAAGAATAAGGAACTTATTCTTAAGGAACTTATTCTTAAGTTCTTCTCTAACATAACAATTTCAAATGTTATGTTATGAAGGATGAAACTGAAGAAGCGTTAAAGAAATTTTAGACTCTTGAATCTTTCGGAATTAAAGATGATCCAAAACGCTCTGATGAAGATGCCGCTTTAGATGTATTTAATAAAACAGTACGCTATATCCATAAGCGATATGAAGTTTGTTTTCCTTGGAAGAAAAATTGGAAGGAATTAAACGACAATTTTGGGGTTGCAAAAAGGCAGTTCCAAGGCCTTATCAAAAGAATGAAGCTTGATAAAGCTCTGTATTTTAAGTATAGTGAAAGTTTGAATGAATATTTAGCAGAGAGAATTATCGAAGAAGTTCAAAATCCTGAAAAGAGCATTGATAGACCTGTTTTCTATCTTCCACATCACGCAGTTTTTAAGCAAGAAAGTGTTTACACTAAGTGTAGGATTGTTTTTGATGCTAGCTCTAATGATGTAGGACACTTATCACTGAATGACTGTTTTTGGTGTGGAGTGAACTTGAACCCACATATTTTTAAATTGTTGATATTCTTTCGAATTAACAAAGTTGCTATTTTATCAGATATAGAACGTGCGTTTTTGCAAATAGTACTAAATGAGAACGACAGAGATGTTGCTAGATTCCTTTTTGTAAAACAAGATCCTACAAAATATGACAATGCAGAAGTAATAGTTTATCATTTCAGACGTCTTCCATTTGGAATAAATGCTAGTCCTTTCTTGTTGGCGGCTACGATTAAAGAACATATTAAGAAGTACAAAAGGGAATATCCAGTTACTGCTGAAATATTAAATACGTGCTTTTATGTTGATGATCTTGTTACAGGTGCAGATAATGTTAATGACGCCTTAAATATCTCCATAGAAGCAGATGCAATAATGAAGGAAGCTAGTATGAATCTACGAAAGTGGATCTCAAATGATGAATTGTTAATGAAAATGTGGGAAGAACGAGAGTTCAGCACTTTACCGTCTAAACTATCGGATAATTGTAATAAATCATGTAAGGTTCTTGGATTGTCATGGGACACTAAGCAAGATACTTTCATGATAGACATTGATGGATTGCTCGAGTTTTTAAAAACCGCAAAGAATACAAAACGCTCTGTGTTGCAAGTCGCTGGTAGAATATTTGATCCTCTAGGGTTTGTGACACCATATACTATTAGACTTAAGTGTCTATTTCAAGAACTATGGATTAGAAAAAAATCTTGGGAAGCGGAGCTACCAGATGATATCCTTACATTATGGACTCGATGGTGTTCTGAAATTCCTAACCTGTTAAATCTGCAAATTCCCAGAAATGTCTTCGATTGTTCCGAAGCTTCAAGTTATGAAATCGAACTACATACGTTTTCTGACGCTAGTCCTAAAGCTTATGGAGCTGTCGTTTATCTATTGATGAGGTCCAAGGATAAAGTAATTGTAAATTTTCTCACTTCTAAAAGTCGTGTAGCCCCACTGAAGCAGATAACTCTTCCAAGGCTGGAGCTGCTGGGAGCTTTACTTGCTGCGAGACTAACAACTGAAGTCAAGGGAGTATTGAATCGGAAAATATCTTCATCTATGTATTTTTGGACAGATTCTCAAATCGCTCTATATTGGATTAAAGGATCCTCAAGCAAATGGAAATCATTCGTCGCCAACCGAGTAAACGAGATTAAGGAGCTGACACTCTGATCGTTGGTTCCATTGTTCAGGTCATGACAACCCAGCTGATTCTTTGACGAGAGGCATCAGTGTCGATAGACTGTTAGAGAATACAAATTGGTGGCATGGTTCTGTGTTTTTGAAATCGGTGAGCATCACTTGTATTGAACAAACTTTTGTGGTTCCAGAAGAAGGAACAGTTCATACGGGATTAAAAAAGGAATCGAGGTGTAAATCAAATGAGGAAAACTTAGTGAATTTGGTTGTGACTAACGAAAGTTCTCTTTTTGATCGTATACTTACTGTATCAAATGTATATATGAAACTTATTCGTGTTATCAGTTTTCTTTATAGGTTTAATTACAATTGTAAAAATCCAAATTCCAAAACATTAGGACCTTTAACTATTGATGAAAGTAATAACGCTGAAAAATGGTTAATACGTTCTCTCCAAGAAGGTTTCCTGATGAATTTAAGAGATTGTCAAAGGGTGAACAAGTTCATACCAAAAGTAAGGTTTCTTCTTTAAATGTGTTTTTGGATGAAAGTAAGATAATGAGAGTGGGGGGAAGACTATCTCACTCGGATTTATCCTACTCAGCCAAGTATCCAATGATTGGGCCGTGGTAGCCTAGTGGTTAGCACGTCGGACTTCCACCTGGAAGGTCGCGCGTTCGATACCCACTGAAGACCATCATGTATACTTGGGGATATGTGCATGTAAAATCCGTAGACCCCACTACCTCTCCCCGTGCGTAAGCAATCCTAAGGCCTCGGCTAACAGGTAGGGGTCTGGTGGAGAAAAGTATCCAATGATTTTACCTGCAAAACATTGTTTAACAAGTATGATTTTGAGGAGTTTTCATTCAAAGTACTTACATGTAGGTCCCCAAACACTTTTATGTCAAGTTAGACAAAAACTTTGGCCGTTAAATGGTAGAAATAATTGTAGAAAAATTGTACGTAATTGCGTGATTTGTTTTAAAAATAGACCTGTAACTGTTAGCAAATAATGGCTGAATTGCCAAGAGATCGGGTGAATTCTAGTTATCCCTTTACTGTCATGGGAATTGATTTTTGTGGTCCGTTTTTTATAAAATTTAAGAATCAACGAAAGGGTGTACTAAATAAAGTATATGTTGTTTACGTTTGTCTCAGTACGAAAGCCATCCATTTGGACTTTGTGACTGATATGACTACACAGGCTTTTATTGCAAGTTTAAAACGTTTCTTTTGCAGGCGGGGAAAATGTACAAAAATCATGACTGATAATTCTAAAACGTTCGTTGCTGCCAATAGTGAAATAAAACGGCTGCAAAAAAGGATTAGAGTTCCAGACGAAGTTTTGTCAAATTATTTAACAGAAGGAGGTATTCAGTAGGATTTTATTCCTTAAAAATCTCCTAATTTTGGGGGTATTTGGGCGGCGGGGGTGAAATCGTTTAAATTGCATTTAAAAAAAGTGATTGGCAATCAGAATTTAACTTTAGAAGAATTCGTCACAATTTTGTCAGAAATTGAAGGAGTTCTAAATTCCCGCCCTCTCACGCCAATGTCATCAGAACTTGACAATTTTGAAACTTTAACACCGGGTCATTTTCTTATTGGCAGACCCCTCACTACCCTTAGTGAACCACAATTAACTGAAGTTAATGAAAACATGCGTTCTAAGTGGCAAAAGGTTACCAAGTTTGGTCAACGAATATGGAAGTTGTGGAAAAGGGATTATTTGAATCATTTGCAGGAAAGAAATAAGTGGAGATTTAGCAAAAATAATGTTAAGGTAGGCACTCTTGTTGTTATTCGAGAAGAAAATTTGCCGTCTACAAAATGGAGTGTCGGAAGAATAATTGAAACGATTGTTAGTCGAGATAATAGAGTAAGGGTAATAAAATTGTTTGCCAACTGGAAGGGTATTGACAAGAAATGTTAGAGATGTTTGTATTCTTCCAGTGGAAGAAGATGTTTAGTTAATGTCTATAGTTTACAGTTGACAATTGTGTAATTGTATTTTTGTTAATATTGTTAAATTTTGAACTTTATAATTATATTGGTCTTTTAAATTAATGTATTGAAAATTGTAACTTTCAATCGGCGGGAGTGTTAAGTCCCGTGTATTAATTTCAGTCAGTATGCGCAGACTCGAGCTGAGCATGCGCAGCTGCAGGTATATAAACTGTGTGCTCCTTGGTTAGGAGGGTTTTTTTGGATATGGTATACTATGTTGTTTGAATTTGATGGTGTTGCTGCAAAATAAACCTGTTATTGAATTTATACTATGGATTTATTTGAAGTTAAATTGAATATACAGTCCACTCCAACACCGACCTTTTCAAAGCTTAAAAACAAATAAAATAGATATAACATATTTTTTGTTATACATTTTATTTAATTAAACGATAATAGGTCATTGGAAACAAGTAATTTTTTTTCTATATACGCCTGCAAGGTAAATAATATATATTTTTTATATTTATTTGCCTGCAAGGTGAATAAATACCTTCACGCAAATAAAATTGCGTTGTTACATTGAAAAAATAAATGTTTATATCACTTATTTATTTACGTTCAAATAGCATACAGAATAATTCAAAACTTTTAATCGGGATTTTCTGTTTAATATAAGCTGGAAGTTTCAGACAGGATTTTAAAAAAATATATTCTTATTAACACTAGATTTACCATACCAGTCATTTCGACTGTTTCGAAGCTACCATTTTGCATAATTTGTTACTAATTATAGTGCAACTTTCAACGGCATTGGCTTTTCCTAATACACGGTACGTGGGGCAAATGAATGCGACTGAACGTTATATTATAATTAGTAGCAACTTGGTGCAAAATGAAAGTTTAGAAATATGGTTGAAAACAGCCCGGTAAGTCTAGTGTTAAATTAACAAAAATCCAAAGCTTCTAGCGTTCATATAAACCGCTGTGAGACCTTTGAATATTTAAATGAATACTTATTATGATCAAAGCTCGCATGAGCTAATTTTCAGTTTTCAGAAGTAAAATTAGGTTTTAAATTATTTTTTAAAATAGTGTCACGATGCAATAGCCACTAGGGCGATACATGAGTCTTGCAACCGCGAACCCCAAACCTAGAGGGGGTGAGAAAAAGAGTCGCAGATCTTGACTGACCAGCAAAGGACACAGGTACGTGTAGCCAACACCCCCTCTCCCCATTGCTGCGGGTAAGTTTCTCTCCCCCCCCCCCCCGCTCTAGATTCGGGGTTGCCGGCTGTTCTTGTGCCGGAAGAATCGGTTGCAAGATTAATGTCGTATCGCCCTAGTGGCTATCGCAACGTGACAATAGTATGTAAAAAGAGTTTTGGATCAAAAGATGATCTGAAATCATTGCAGTGAGGAAGGGACTGAAAGCTGAGACCTTGGTAGCCTAGTGGTTAGGATGTCAGACTTCCAACCGGAAGATTGGGTGTTCAATAGCCGACACACTTGGGGATACGTGCATGTAAAATCTGTGGACCCCGAAGTCTCGAGGCAGTTCACTCTTACGTTAAGAAAGGAAGCTGGCGTGTTTGTGTTGGTGTCATCTAAATACATAATGAGCCAAGTTGTACTTCCACCGTTGTGGTGCGCATCTATAAACGAAAGGCGCTCCTTACTGCCTTAATTCCTGGTCGCCCTTCGAAGGGCAACTTGGACACTCAAGTGGCATTAGAAACAACAAGAACGACAGGAATTGAAATTTTAGCAACTAGTGATTGATGACTACCACACAATGTCATTCATGCCTTGCCACTACATTACACGCGACACCTGTGTGACAGAGTGGATGCACATTTGAATTCTTAAACTCCCCGTCATGAAATGACGTTGAGCTCAATTCCGAAATGTGTCTAGAAATATTCCTGCTCGTGCCTACCGTTTACTTGTGACGTTGAAGCTTAGATGAATTACACAAGACTCGGGGACAATTGCGTTGCTTCAATTTCATTCCTCTACATTCCATCCTTTGTTGGAGTAAGGATTACATTTTCCCGTCAGTGTAATTTCAACTTAGAAAAACCTTTTCCAAACAATGAGGACCATAAATTATTAGCAATGATAAGAATGCATTTAAAGATAAAAAACTTTTGCCTTTAGAAGAAAATGTAGTTGATTTTTTTCGATAAAAATGCTTTATTTTGATTTATTTTTATTGCTGTTTTTCATTGGAAATACTACTTAGCAAAAATTTAAAAAATAAATAAACTGAAATAAGAAGTAAAATGTAGCTACCAATCTACAGTATCTGGCCAAATTAATAGGCATACTACAGAGTTTTCTTAATTTCAAGCTTAACACTCAGTCTGATGCAAAATCCCCCTTTTTTTTTAATTATTTGGTCATGTTTTAATACACAAAGTTCACACTTTCCAATAAAAACTCATACACTCTTGTATTTAGGACACCGTCAACAAATTGAAAAATGAGAAACATTTTTTGGATTATGCTGCATTGTAAAAATCTGGGAATAAGTTGTTAATTTCAGAAAATTCTTTGATTGCCACGAACAATTATTCTGTTTATTTTCGTAAAATTGTACTTATACTTACGAAGATATAGGCCTTTTATCCAATTTCTTTCACACGTTTTTCGGCGAATAACACTCACATTTTTTGTATTTCGCACGCGAAGTTTAACAGCATTTAAGTGAAGTAAGTGAATACTGAAATTTGGAAAAAAAAGGTTGAATATTTGGTAAATTATGGACATTTAAAGAATATTTTACTGCGCATGCGCGAAAGATAGCGATTTTAATTGTCATTATTTCAAACCCAAGTGTACAGAGCAACTCGTAAAAAAATTTTAGTTGAATGTTTATAACATTCAGAAAGATATCGGCAATTTATTGAAGTGTATATCAAAAGTTTTTGGAAAAGAGCTATTTCTTAAGGGGATGTTCACAAATCAGTCGCAAGTGCTTGCAATCATTGAGTGCATTTATACTGTGATTTGTGATAAAAACTGAATTTTTTTGAACAAACCCTCTCAATTCATGTTCTTGGTAAGGATGGTAAGGAATTCTTTACAAATATCCACCCTCCCCCCTCCCCGAAATTTTCTGAAGTTTTACTTACATGCTGCAAAAGATAATTTTAAAATTAGAAAATAAAAACTAGTCTGATGAGAAAGAACTCATTTGTATAAATTTAGTTAGTTGTGATTCATTCCACGGCCGTAGCAAGGAGTGAGGGGGAAGAGTGGTAGAATCCCTCCTGCCCTGACATTTTTTGAAGTTTTACATGCTATAAATGACAATTCGAAGATTTATTCAATTCCGATAAAAAAAATCTTCCTTCAACCTGACCCCTCTTCCCGAAAACCAATTTCTGACTATGGCTTTGATTTCTAACTACAGTAAAACCTCTCTAAAGAGACCACCCACCAGACCGTAGAAAAGCGGTCTTATAGAGAGGTGGTCTCTGAATAGAGGTAATGGCTAAAACAAAGCTTCATGCAATAATACAACAAAACACTATCCTAAAACTTGTTTTTATTACTATTTTATGACTGTACAGCTACAAAAAAAATTATTAATCGAAGTTTGCTTTGATTTTAGTAATTTCTCATTAACAATCTTTATTTCTAAATTTCGAGTTTCGCTACACTGAAACTGCTGCCAATTTTCTGAGATTCCACTGTCGTGTGCTTGTAAAACTTTCACTTTTTCTTCCGAAGTCAATACAACTCTTTTAGGCACCATTAAAGTGTAGTGCAAAGAACAAAAGGGAAAAAACAAGAGGGAAATGCCCTGTGAAATCTACAAAAGGTCCTTAGCTCTTCAAGAAAAATGAGATGGAATGTGACCAAGCATCCCCATATATGACTCTGTCACACTTCACAGGGGTTTTCAAGAACAAATGAACAATCAAGCTCATTTGTCCAATTATCCTGCCCTGGTGCTTACCACCCATCCAATTCCAGGAACAGGGACAATAGCTTCCTCCATCTACTGGTTGGGTCCTGTTTTTCTGAGAGATAAGGGTATTTCAAAAATCTCCCAGGTAAATAATCCTACCTGTTCTTCTGAAAATGTGGTCTTACCGGGAGGGAGACCGAACATAAATGGTCTTTTAATGGAGGGAAAGTTAATATTGAGCCTATAGATAGAAGTTTTAGATTTGTTTTTTTCGTCTTTACTACCAAAACCACTTTCATAAGCTGTTACCTTTCTGTCTTCACCTCTTTGCTGTTATTTTTTGAATTAACTACTGCCAGTTGTGGATTTTAGGAGCATGTGCCCCATCCAAAAAGACCAAAAGAAATTTTTAATTTTCTCATCATTAAATATTTTTTACGAATTTTCTGAACTTTAAACAACATTAATTGATTTTAAGGCAGCCTAAAAAAACATTACAATTCTTAAAAGAACTTTATTATAAAAATATTTACGAGGGAGAACTACTTTTTATTTCCTGGTGCTCCCTCAAGAAATTACTCCTGGATCCGCCCTGACTACTGCCGTGTTTTTAAAATGTTTGTTCAATTAAACTTTCGTTTTTCGACCACGACTGCCCATTTTGCAGAATTTTACCGTATAATTCCTTAAAAATTTTCATCCCAATCATTCTAAGAAATATCTATTTCAATAAGAGAGTTTTAGAAATTGGGGGAATAGTTGCAATCAGGGACTTCAGATCACCAAATGCAAAATAGATGTTTAAGGAGTTTATCAACAAAGATGTCCCGCAGTGGACCAGTCGATCGAAGCTCGATTCCCGCAGAGCACCGAAAGTAAAGCAACATCGACTTAGGTCAGTGTTTGGGAGGGCGACAACCTCTCGTGGCTGGTTCTTGTGGGCCGTGTACGCTAAAGGGAGCTGGTGCACGTTAAAGAGCTCGTGGCTCCAAAGTCCTCCAAGCGAAACGATATCTCTGGGGGTGCCAATCCCAGGTGACGGTCTCTCTTCTAGGATCTGGTTCAAAATTAAGAGACCACAAAGTTTGAGGTCAAGTCCGTCTTCAGCCCTAGTGGCTCCTCGCTCTAAAATGATGCTGCATATCACCCTAAGCCAGTGGATTATTGATCTTCTGGACCTAGTAGTAGGCTTTCCTATGCCAGGGGGATTAGTAACAGCAACAACTAACAAAGATGGTGGATTGCTCTACACGATTAATATCGACAGAACATTGGATAGACATCATACACTGTTCCTGGCAGTTCCCTTATATCTTTTCAGGATGAAGTTCTAGACTCATCTGGGTCTGAAGTACCACGACCTGCTGCACGTTTTAGCTTTGGAGTAGCATTATCTGTCCCGGAATCCCCCTAATAATATTTCATTATTGTTATTATTATTTATGCGTTTCAAGGTTTTTTAATTTCACTTCTAGGCATATGTTTACAATCCTCTTTGTATTCAATTATTCATTCAAATCAAAATAATACAATCTTTATCATAAAAGTATTTTTTATGATAAAGAGTGTTGCAATATATTTTTGAAAAAAAGCGACGTAATTCAAAAAGATAAATTGTTCGCTGTCAATTGTTTATAAGGGAAAAGTCCATTGTCATTTGTGTTAAAACTATCAGTTGAAGAAAAGAAAAAAGTGTTCCTATATCGCAAAAGCCTTTCTTATGTGAGGAAACAAAAGTTAAAAAAAAAAAAAAAACTTTAAAAATTCAACATCGACTTACATTGCACTTTTAGCGAATAAAGCTAAACAACATAGTTATTTAAAAAATACTGTAAGTTTCTGATGCAGAGCATTGGGATGTTGATGCATGTAAATATATATATATATATATATATATATATGGAACACTGATTTAATTATTGGAATGTTTGAATCTGTTCTTATACAAAAAACTAATAATTAGTAAAAATGCTTTGTAAATTAAAATTAGTAATAAACTTGTTTTCTGTTTTAGGTTTGATCCTGAAAATTTTTAAGAATTTAAGTTAAAAGTCACCATTGCAATATAAAATGATGCAACTAAAAAAAAAAACTTCGCTTTCATGGCTCAATACTGAACCTTAACAGTGGTAGAAAAATCCATTATGGTTCGGATTTGAGCCAAGATAGCACTTAAAAAAAATCAATCATTATGGTTCATAGTTGAACTATAATACTGGATTAAAAAAATGCATAAGCATGGTTCAAAATTGAGCCGTAATACTGGATAAAAAAATCCATAGGCATGGTTCAAAGTTGAGCCGTAAATACTGGTTAGAAAGATAATCCGTAATCATGGTTCAATGTTAAATCCCATTCATGGTGAAACTAGTATCACCATTATAATGGTTAAACAGTACCAAATGTTGGTTGCAGCTAAATTTAACCAGTTTTTAGGAAAAGGTTGAACCAGAAGTTTTTCATTTTGCTCCGCTCGATATACACTTACAGTTGTAACATTGGATTGTTACGTACTGTTTTTAGGGAAAGGTTGAACCAGAAGTTTTTCATTTTGCTCCGCTCGATATACACATGCTAGCTTCACACCTATGGACACGGAGACGAAATCTGCGTCTCCACGCCTCTGCGCATGCGCAGTACATGGGATGGATTTTGTTGCCGTTGCTCGCCTCCCTGTGTCCGAGAGTTGAACACAATTCGACTTTTGTGTCCGTTGCCAAGCATAGTAGCGAATCAGAACCGATGATTCGTTTGCGCTACGTTTCCGCGCAAAAATTTGGCTTGCAACTCTTTTTTCGTTTTTGCTTGTTGTTGTTTCGCTGTTTCTTAATTGATATTTGCTTTAAAAATGGAAGAAGAAATTATAAATTTCGTCAGAGAATGTACATGACTGTATAATACCTGTCGAACAGATTTCCGAGATGCAGAAGAAAAGGATAATTCGTGGATGACACTTGCTTAAAAGTTACACGTGGATGGTAAGTTTCTTTATTTACAAAAATTCTATATTTGTTTTTCGAATCTGTTAATTTGTTTTATTTTGATACTAATTGTCTGAACATTCAATTTCTCGATTTTGTTACGATTTCACTAGGACAATAGCTAATGCAAGTAGTAAAAATTAATAAAATGTCTATTATTTCTAAAAAACAGATTGTATAATTCAAGGCCGTCAGGGGGCTAAGACCCCCCCCCCCCCTTCCCGAAATTGTCGGAAGTTTTACATGCTATAAATGTTCTTTTGCTTGATTCCATAGTCGTAGCCAACGAGAGAGGGGGGGGAGGGTTAAGATACACAAGGCAATAAATGTCAATCTGAAAATTATAAATGTTCTGATAAAAAAAAATCTGTCCTCACCATATACCTTCTCCTAAAAAAATCCCTTCTTTCACTTTCCAATCCTGCTAAATCATTTGATTTTTTTTTTAGAAATTAGGTTTTTGACACTTTTTGACGTTTTTGACAGAGAGGTTTTTTACAAGCTGGTTTTAACTAGAGATGTAACGAATATTCGACGACTATTCTGTATTCGGCCTGGCCGAAGAGCCATTTCATCACCTAGCCGAATATTCGGCCGAATAATTCTGATGCAGAAGAAATGTAAAAAAAATAAAGAAATTAGTACATTTAAAAAATTAAAAATTGTATTATAATTATTGCAAAAGAATACATTAATATATAGTTTTAATTATTATGGAGAATATGAGAAATTAATTTTGTTATTATTAACAAAGTGGAAGTCAGACTTTGTTTGGGTGGATTGATTTATTGTGAATATTGGGTAGGAGAGAACTGTGAAAAACCTAGAATATATCATGAATATTTAGATAGCATAAGTTATTGGGGTTTTTGAAAAAAAAAAATATGTTCCTGTTAAGTGTATTAAATTTTAATAGAACTTCAAAAAATAGGCATGTAAAAAAAATCCCATAAAATAAAAATATTGACTTTTAAAATACCTTCATAAAACAGTTTTGAGCAAGGTAAAAGTTCACTAAGCAATATTAGTTCTTTCATTTGAACTAAATAATTAGTAAAACAATGCTAATGCTTACATTAAAACCTGTCATTTCTATTCCACTTGTGGGTGAAATTCTTAGTTTTATTACATTCAAAACAATAGAGAAAATAGATTAATTTTAGATAGTTTTAAATTCTTAACAAACAGAATTACATCACACATCATACATTGTGTGTAATTGGTGTTTGTGAATAATTTTGAATTTGACAAATACTTTCTATTACAACGGTTTTCCAGAAATTTTAATATTCGGCTTCGGCCTAGAAGCAATGACCGAATGTTCGGTATTCGGCCAAATCACTATTCGTTACATCCCTAGTTTTAACCATGATTAAAACTGTCGCATGTCAAAAACCTGCCAATCCTGGTTAACAGTGAGGTAGAAAATTTAATGAATTGTCTTATATTGTTCTACAGAAGAGACAATGACAATTCTTGAAATGTGTATGACAACATATTTCAAGAAAACTCAAGTGTCGTACAAAATGAGGGGCCAGTTTCTCGAAGTCAAATGAAAGTATTATGAGCAATTATTTATTACCTAATTTGGATAATATTAAGATGGTCCAACGGTCATGCGAGTAATTTAAAATAATGAATGTTATAAAGTAAAATTTGAATTCTCAGGGATTTTTTATATTTTCCAAGCTACATTCCAGATGCAAACTTTTTTCTTTTCAGGTACTCCAAGTACCCCAAAGCATAAGGAAAAATAATGCCTTTTTGATATCTAAAAGCAAATGAAAGAGGCAGAATGAAGCTTTGATGGATGCACTTGCATCCACAGATATGATGCTGCAAAAATCTTTTCAAGAGGACATTGATGGGTTGTTTTGCAAGACTGTTAACACATCATTTGAGGTCTTTTGACGAAAATAAAAAATAGATATTCATATATATTTCAGTTAGTGCAAGCAGAAAAAGCAAATAATTGTTAATAATTGTAATTAAAATCAATATTTGATTCATACTAAGGGTTGTATATTGTATTTATTTTATCATTGTTAATTAGAACGAAATGGGCGCGAAATCCAGTTTGTTTACAAAATAAAAACGCTACTGAGTGAGCATGCGCGAGATAGAATACGGTCTTTACGCCGCTGCCAGATGTGAAGGGTCTCGGACACAATTTCTCGGCGACGCAGCGACGGCGCGTGTATCTTGTTTCCGTGTCCTTATGCTGCCTTCACACCTAAGGACTCGGAAACAAGATGCACGCGCCGTCGCTGCGTTGCCGAGAAATTGTGTCCGAGACCCTTCACATCTAGCAGCGGCGTAGAGACCGTATTCTATCTCGCGCATGTTCAGTACCTTTTTTATTTTGTAAGCAAACTGAATTTTGCGCGCAGTTCGTTCTACTTAATGATAAAATCAATACAATATAAAATTCTTGGTGTGAATCAAATACTCATTTTAATTACAATTATTACCAATTATTTGCTTTTTCTGCGTGCACTAACTGCAATATATATGAATATCTATTTTTTATTTTCGTCAAAAGACCTCAAATGATGTGTTAACAGTCTTGCAAAACGACCCATCAATGTCCTCTTGAAAAGATTTTTGCAGCATCATATCTGTGGATGCAAGTGCATCCATCAAAGCTTCATTCTGCCTCTTTCATTTGCTTTTAGATATCAAAAAGGCATTCTTTTTCCTTATGCTTTGGGGTACTTGCAGTACCTGAAAAGAAAAAAGTTAGCATCTGGAATGTAGCTTGGAACATATAAAAAATACCTGAGAATTCAAATTTTACTTTATAACATTCATTATTTGAAATTACTCGCATGACCGTAGGACCATCTTAATATTATCCAAATTAGGTAATACATAATTGCTCATAATACTTTCATTTGACTTCGAGAAACTGGCCCCTCATTTTGTACGACACTTGAGTTTTCTTGAAATATGTTGTCATACACATTTCAAGAATTGTCATTGTCTCTTCTGTAGAACAATAAGACAATTCATTAAATTTTCTACCTCACTGTTAACCAGGGTTGGCAGGTTTTTGACATGCGACAGTTTTAACCATGGTTAAAACTAGGGTTGTAACGAATAGTGATTTGGCCGAATACCGAAAATTCGGCCATTTTTCTAGGCCGAAGCCGAATATTCGGCCAATGTCTTCGGCCGAATACCGAATATTCGGCTGCCGAATATTAAAATTTCTGGAAAACTGTTGTTACAGAAAGTATTTGTCAAATTAAAAATTATTCACAAACACCAATTACACACAATGTATGATGTGTGATGTAATTCTGTTTGTTAAGAATTTAAAACTATCTAAAATTAATCTATTTTCTCTATTGTTTTGAATGTAATAAAACTAAGAATTTCACCCACAAGTGGAATAGAAATGACAGGTTTTAATGTAAGCATTAGCATTATTTTACTAATTAATTAGTTCAAATGAAAGAACTAATATTGCTTAGTGAACTTTTACCTTGCTCAAAACTGTTTTATGAAGGTATTTTAAAAGTCAATATTTTTATTTTATGGGATTTTTTTTACATGCCTATTTTTTGAAGTTCTATTAAAATTTAATACACTTAACAGGAATATATGTTTTTTTTTTTTTTAAACCCCGATAACTTATGCTATCTAAATATTCATGATATATTCTAGGTTTTTCACAGTTCTCTCTTACCCAATATTCACAATAAATCAATCCACCCAAACAAAGTCTAACTTCCACTTTGTTAATAATAACAAAATACATTTCTCATATTCTCCATAATAATTAAAGCTATGTATTAATGTATTCTTTTGCAATAATTATAATACAATTTTAAATTTTTTAAATGAACTAATTTCTTTATTTTTTTACATTTCTTCTGCATCAGAATTATTCGGCCAAATATTCGGCTAGGTGATGAAATGACTCTTCGGCCAGGCCGAATACTGAATAGTCGTCGAATATTCTTTACATCTCTAGTTAAAACCAGCTTGTAAAAAACCTCCCTGTCAAAAACGTCAAAAACCTAATTTGTAAAAAAAAATCAAGTGATTTAGCAGGATTGGAAAGTGAAAGAAGGGATTTTTTTAGGAGAAGGGGATATATGGTGAAGACAGATTTTTTTTATCAGTACATTCATAATTTTCAGATTGACATTTATTGCCTTGTATAACTTAACCCCCCCCCCCCTCTCCCGTTGGCTACGACTATGGAATCAAGCAAAGGCACTAACTAAATTTTATACAAATGGGAGAGTATTTCCTTATGAGAAAATTCTTAATTTTCAAATTGTTACTTATATGTAAAACTTCAGACAATTTCGGGCGAGGGGGGGGGGGGGTCTTAGCCCCCTGACGGCCTTGAATTATACAATTTGTTTTTTGGAAATAATAGATATTTTATTCATTTTTACTACTCGCATCGGCTATTGTCCTAGTGAAATCATAACGAAATCAAGAAATTGAATGTTCAGACAATTAGTATCAAAATAAAATAAATTAACAGATTCGAAAAACAAATATAGAATTTTTGTAAATAAAAAAACTTACCATCCACGTGTAACTTTTCGGCAAGTGTCATCCACGAATTATCCTTTTCTTCTGCATCTCGGAAATCTGTTCGACAGGCGACTGTACAGTCATGTGCATTCGCTGACGAAATTTATAATTTCTTCCATTTTTAAAGCAAATATCAATTAAGAAACAGCGAAACAACAACAAGCAAAAACGAAAAAAAGAGTTGCAAGCCAAATTTTTGCGCGGAAACGAAGCGCAAACGAATCATCGATTCTGATTAGCTGCTATGCTTGGCAACGGACACAAAAGTTGAATTGTGTTCAACCACGGAGTAAAAAGAAGGAGACGAATCTCCATAGTAAAAGTTTGTCCGGACGATTCCACTGGCACTAGATGGCGCGCATGTAAAATGTCTTGCCATGAGGGTGATTCGCAACATAATTTAGTGTTGCAAATAAAATTATTTAAAAGGGTTTTTTTTAAGAGTATTTAAATCGATATAGTCAATTTTTGAGAAGCTGGTTATAGGATCATGGACTACTTTTAGATTCAGAATGTGTTTGTGATTTCTTTTTATTATATTTGGTTCATTTTATTTTAGTTAGATGGTTTCGGTTTGCGACTGATGGTTTCGGTTTGCGACTGATGGTTTCGTTTTGCTACGGATGGTTTCGGTTTGCTGTGATTGTAACTAGAGATGCAAAAAGCCCGTAAATTTTCGGGAAGAAACTGGGAAATTTGGGAACATTGGGAATTTTGAGATGTTTTCAGTCTTAAAATATTGTTACAGAACATATAACATTGTAACGCTATATTATTTTTATTTTAGATACATGACCAAGCGTCAAACATAATTTTCTCAATTATAGATTTGATATAAAATGTTAACTAGTAAATTCAATAGGCTTTTTTATTGCAGTATTATTGATTCTAAAAATTTATTTGATTTGGTTGCTTTCCAGAAAATAAGATTAACATTCAAAATATTTTGTTTTCTTTACTCGTTGATTTAAATTCTTATAAGCAATAATATATCTGTTTTATTCATAGCATTTTATTACAACTTTAACGACACAGTTGAAGGGGTAATTTTTTGACAAGAAACACTGTTTAAAGCACTATTATACATTTCAACAATTTTTTTAAAGGCAGGTTTTAAATATTTTTATGTGTTATTTTGTTTTTTATTGATGACTTAAACAACTATGAAGTTTCACAATGGGGCCGTTCATAAATGACGTCAGGCTTTTTTCCCATATATTTGACCGCCTACCCCCCTTTGTCACAATATGTCACACTTCAGCGGACCCCTTCCCCCCTCCTTTTGTCATGCGTCACGCTATGTTGCATAATGCATGATGTTACAATTCTTGTTACCCCCTCCCCTCCCCTTGTCACACTTTGTCACAATTTCACGAAACTCCCTCCCCCCCTCGAAGCGTGACATCATTTATGAATGATCCCTATGTAAATAAAAAATATTAACAACTTCCTTTTTTTCATTCTCAACAGAAACATTTTTTACAGGTACCAACATTACGAAATAAATATGTTGTCTGTTTTAAAATGCTTTAACAGTAATGTTCGGGAAAATAATTCTATTATAATGAAAATTTCATAAAAATGTATTTATTTTTGATGTGTTAAAATTACTATTTCAAAAAAAAAAAAAAAAAAAAAAAAAAAAAAAAAACGATCCCAGTTTTTAGAAATTTGAAACTTCCCGATATTGCTTTAAATTCTCGGGGGGGGGGGGGGCGGTTTTTCCGAAAATAAAGTAGGCGTTTAGACATCTTTGCAAAGCTAATTGTAACTTTAATTTAACTAAAAACGGTTTCAACTTTAATGTAAAGTTAAGTAAAAAACATGTCCATTAAATGTGATAACGCATGCCTCCCCAAAAGCTGTGGACCCTCCCTCTCCAAGGCGTAACAAAGTCAGTTCCCCCCCCCCCCCCCACACAAAAAAAGGATGCGAGCTCCAGTGGTGGTGGGTATTGTGCAAACCGCACGCCATTGAAGTTTTTAAGGGGATTGTTTTAGGTGTCTTTGCTTCTTTTAAGGGGTGGGGGAGGCTTCTTTTTTTCAGGGGTGAACAATTGGGGGGTAAGTATATATTTTTTAGGGGTGCCCTTTGGGGTCATGGCACAGATTGCTCCATTAAAATTTTATAGGCGTCGTTTTGGCTTTGTTGAATTTTGAAGGGAACATCGTTTTGGGGGATGCACCATCCTCTTGGAGCGGAAATGGTATATACATAAATATAGTATATATCAAGGGCGCACACGAAAGGAAGGAGGGGGACATGTTGCCGATTGCTCCATAGAAAATTTTAAGGGGTTGTTTACGAAGGGTGAAGGTGAGCCGAATTTTGAGAGGGGTCATCGTTTGGGGGGAATGCACCGCAAAGGTCGTATCCAGACAGGGGCCCTCGGGCCCCCCGGCCAACGAAATCCAACGAAAAGGGTCCCCCGCGTAGTGACGCCACTGATATGTATATATATATATATATATGTTTTTAGATTGGGTTTTTATGGGGTCCTTTTCTAGGAGTTTAGGGATCATTCCAAATGATGTCACGCTTCGGGGGGGGGGGTCGTGAAATTGGGACAAGGGGACAGGAGGGGGTAAAAATAAGTGGGATATCATGCTTATGCAACATAGCGTAGCATATGGGACAAAGGGGGGAGGGGTATGTTGAAGTGTGACATTTTGTGACAAAGGGGGGAGGGGGTCAAATGCATGGGAAAAAAGAGTGACATCATTTATGGACGGCCCCTTAGCAGAATTTTGAAAAAGGTCATCGCTCATAGGTGCGGGCGCCATTACTCTGGGGAGGGGAGGGGAGGGGGCATCGCCTCAATATATTTATATATAAAAAAGCATGTGTGTGTGTGTGAGGTGTGTTGGAAGCCGCTCAAAAACATTTACATTATTGAAGTTTATGAACTAACTGATTCCAGATTATTAAGAGTATAAATAATGAAGTACAGTAAGCGTTAGATAAAAGAAACGACGTGCGGAGTTCAAAAATCGGGGGCCCAACAGACCCGTTGTGTTAGGGCGATAAATTGCACCTCCCCCCTCACTTGGAAAATAATTTAATGTATTTCTACGTATGTACATGTATTTTGTGTTGTTTTAATGCAACGTACAATGTGTTTTTACTTCCCTCCACTTAAGAGGGTCGGGGTGGGGGGAGTGCCCCCTGGCCCCGACATTTTCCTCGCATTCATTATGGCACGAATACCAGCTGACCGTCTGCTACCCCTCTTTTAATCCTAAATTATCTAGTCACTAGCTAATTACAGTGATTTTTTACGAAAGCAAAAAATGCATTAAATAAGATACTAAAAAAACCTTCTGATTATATGTTTAACTTATAATAAAATGCAATAAAATATTGCAAATAATAATTTCAATTGTTGGAACAACGAGAGACTAATGCGTGGCCGAACGCCCGAACCGCCTGGCCGCTGCCGCCAAAACGAGCTGATTTTCCTCTACCTTTCTCCGAATACTCGGGCTCAAACGAAATTTCTCTTTCCCTACTTGATCAAACGGCAAGACATTTTACTCTAGCGCCATCTGACGGCAGTGGAAAAATCGCGCCATGTTTTCGGCCCGTTCCCCGCTTAGTTGAGGCTCCTTCCTTTTAGACTCCCTGTGTTCAACTCTTGGACACAGGGAGGCGAGCAACGGCAACAAAATGTATCCCATGTACTGCGCATGCGCAGAGGCGTGGAAACGCAGATTTCGTGTCCGTGTCCATAGGTGTGAAGTCAGCATTACAGTTGTAACATTGGATTGTTTACGTACTGAAATTTGCGTGTTTTCTCGGGATTTTTACTCTAAATCATTTGTTTTTTGCGTCTTTACAACCAAAACCACTTTCCCAAGCTGTTACCTTTCTGTCTTCACCTCTTTGCTGTTATTTTTTGAATTAACTACTGCCAGTTGTGGATTTTAGGAGTATGTGCCCCATCCAAAAAATAATAAAATAAATTTGTAACTATCACATTAAATACAGCGTAAAAAACCTATATTTTGAAAAATACTTGGCACTAAAACGTCCTTTTTAGAATGTATTTTAAATAGATATAGCATAAGGATCTAAAACAAGAACAAATATTTTAATTTTAACTTATTTTTTGTCATAAAATTTAAATGTATTGCATTGTGTCTCTACAAAAAAGGACGTCATAACTTTTTTATTTATGATTAAAAACTTGAATATTTGTGTGGTTGATATTGGCTATGTCACGAAGCTATACCTTCAAGGAAAAACTCTTTTTTGAATATTCCGTCTGAAAAGGTTAAAACTAAGTACATATAAAGATTATATAAAATATGACTATGTACATTAAAACCCTGCTGCTCTGTTCGCAGTTACTACGTACACGTACCGTTTGGGTCAATATGACCCGAAAATTGAATACTCACTACAGAGGTGGTATATTTTTCCTGTTTGTAATAATACCGTATATCTAGATAAAATAAACATATTTTAACAGAATTAACTCGATTTAAAGTAAAAAATAAAGGTCCAGAAGGTGCTATTGTAAGTATAAATATGACAATTACTTTGCAAAACATGAATTGAACGAAACTTTCTACATTGTTCCTCTTTTTTACTTACAGTATGGGCAATAATATAGTTATATGTACTTTGAAGATGCGTTTTTGCAATTTTGGCGCAATATATTTGTTTATTTTTATGACTTGATTGGCTGAACTTGCATCCGACTCACTTATTACTCAACAGTAAATAAGAAGTGATAATTCAAATTTTCTTTTTCGTTGTATTTTTTCTACTATAATGCGGATTCTTCATCTCTATGGCGATGTCACATTGCCTGAAAGTGTAAAGAAAATAATTACTTGCCAAGTTTTATCAAAAAGAACCTTTTTTTCTTTTTTGCCAATTTGTTTTCTTTACATATGTTGTTCATAAATTTCCAGAACATAAATGCGCTGCAAGCCCAACAGTCAGGCATGTTATAAAACGTAACCCTTTTTTAGCAATTATATTATGAACTGAAAAGTTGTTCAGTAGTAAAGCTCAAAAGTAAGCTCAATGGCTGTACTGGCATTACAGTCTAAAATAAGCTTGAATAGTTGAAAAGCTGTAACATCAAACATTTTTCTTTCTTCTCCAGAACCCTTTGCTCTTTCAGTGTTTGTCATTGTAATGACCTTATTCTGAATAGTGGAATAGAATATGCATCCAAATGCACTGTTTTATCATTATTTCTGAGATTTACATGATATTGAATACCTAGTAATATCTGGAGTTATTTTTATTACATTCTCAGAATTTAGGCAGCCAATGATTGCAGGTGAATCAAACAACCAGTTTGTTTTTGGTCTTTTGAGTGAACATACTGTGAACTATGAATTGAATGAGAAATCATATTTC
This sequence comes from Octonoba sinensis, assembly GCA_038502835.1. NCBI lineage: Eukaryota > Metazoa > Arthropoda > Arachnida > Araneae > Uloboridae > Octonoba > Octonoba sinensis. The sequence continues at coordinate 3,798,708 of CM076598.1, read as the reverse complement.
TACCGTCAGTATAAAAGAAAAAAAATAAGTTTCCTCACTAGTAATGGTTTCTATCCTCACAAGTGACTTCGACGACACTATCTGATTTTCCAGACAAGTTCATTTCTTCACTAACATTTTTATTTGTCATTTTTGTTATTTTCATAATAGCACTGAATCATGCTCTCATGTAATACGAGACAAAAAAGTCAAAGTGGACATGTACATATGCCTCATACCGTTACCTAAATTGAGTCACGTGATCTAGTTACTACGTGTCAAGTCAACTGATCTGAAGAACCACATCATTTAACCTTGACTGACCTTTGATCTTGTGAGAAACTCGTTTGACCACTTAACAGTATTTGCTCTTATCACTTCCTGTTAAATTAGTACGACACTAAAGTCATTTTTTACATAGAATTATTTTAAAAATAGGTTCGGGTCATTATGACCCCAACAGTACATTGATACAAAATTTAAAAACACATAGTAAATAATTAAATAAAATAAAATCCTTTTTTGAGGAATGATAGAATACCTTGACTTACAAAGTCACTAAATTTAAAACAATTATCTCAATACAGTAATTTTTTATGAACAGTTAAAAAACGTTTCGGGTCAAATAGACCCGAACAGACCAGCAGGGTTAAGAATATTTTATTCTTAAATAAGAACATTCAATAAATGAAAAATGTGCATTTGTTTCAGTAATTTAAAAATAACATTACAAGTTATGCAGGCAATTTATCAGAACCTATAAATAAAAATTCAGTCATATTTTGTTGTTATAAAAATTAAATACGTCGTGTAATAGATGTTACCGGCTGGATGTAACGGATAATACGATCTACGACAGTCATGTTGGATAATGTGTGGTAAATCAATTGATGAACCTAAATATTTTTACTTCTTGTAAACTATAATGGAATCACAAAAGTCGCATTAATTGATTACTTGTTGTGTGTTGAGCACTTTTGATTTTTCTTTAATTACACTGGTGAAGAGGCTCCATTGTAGCCTCAAAATGGCTGTTTGCTTTATTGTTTTGACAACTTGTGCGTTATTTACGTTGTTTTTTTCTTGTACTCATCATTTTTCTTATCACATATAATGTGTTTTAAGATTTAATAATTCAGCATTATAAAGTTAAAAAAAATCACTTTGGCAAAGAATTTTAAGCACTAAATTTAGTGCAATATGCAATTTTAATTCATACAATACTTTACGAAAGGAATGCGACACATTTTCATTAATAAAAAAAAAAGGATTTCATCTGCAGGAAATGCAAATAGTTCTTGTGCTGACACAGGCACTGGGACTCCCCTGATTGAACTTATACCACTCAACGGCTGTTTTTTGAATTCTCAGTTTTTCCCAGAATTGCGCAGCTTCAAACTTTCCAATGATGCATAATACTTTTGGAAATGTTTTAAATGATGCCTTTTAAACTACTTCCCCGTAAAAGTAAAAAAATAATAATAAAGCATGAAAAAAGGCTTAATGTATCGTAAAAATATCGTTAAAATAAAGAAAAGTAAAAAAAAATGAAGTAATTAAATAAAGATTGAAAAATAAAAACATTGAAATTAGGGTTTTGAGATGGAGAAAAATGTGTGTCTGTCTGTCCCTCCTTAATAACTTTTGAACGAATTGTCCGATTCGAAAATTTCTTTTTGCATTCAAAAGATCTCGGTGAGGACTTCTCATTTTTCTTTTTTACTTTTCGATTTGAACAATTTTTCGTTCAATTTTGAACAGTTGAAACAATTTAAACATTAGCGCGTATGGGCGAAAATGAAGCAAATGATGTAAACTCTGGGTACAAGATCCATGTTCCAATGAACAAACTTACTGGAGGAAGCTCTTAGCGTGAAATATTAATTTGAACAGTTTCTGTTCATTTTTGAACAGTTCAAAAAATTAACATAGCGCTTACGGGGAAATTTCAATCCTATATAAATCCTGATCTAACATACCGATTTGCTTGGAACAAACTTTATCGGAAAGCTCATATAACGTGGAACATGTACAAATAGAAAGTTCATCCAGAACTAACGAGCCTATTTTTCTATGAAGTTTTTTTATCGGGATTTTTAAGGATATTTCTTAATGAATAAATGAATGAGTGAAAGAATGAATGAAAGAGTGAAAGAATGAATCAATGAATAAATGAATGAATAAATGAGTGAATAAACACATGAATGAGTAAACGAATGAATGAATAAATGAATGGCTGAATAAAGGAAAGAATGAATGAGTGAATGAATATGTATTATCCGTTGAAAAAGGTATATTTGAAAAAAATAACTAAAGCTAAAGGAGAAAGAGATAGCTAGATTATAAAGTTGAATTTCGTGTATACGGGGAAGTAGGCTCGTATAGTTCTAGACGGAACTTCTTGTTTATTTTTTCAATTGTTTTCAAGCTAGCTTTAATTCACCAGAAACTGATTCTACTTTATTTGTTCATTAATTTTACCTATTCAGACGTGAAATTTTATACCGAGGAGAAATTTTTGTTGAGATTCTGCTCTAAGTTTTCGTACATATTCAAAAACTACTCTTGGCTTCCCATTAAAAACATTGATATGAAATAGTGAAATATAAGGCCCAGTAGTTTGAGAGAATGGAGCTGACAACGTTTACTTAATAACTAATAATTTTTAAAACAGTTTTGTTTTGTATTGCTTTTTAGTGTTTAAACCGTTAAAAATTTATATTTGAAATAATTTAGAGCTTAAACTAAACGGGAAGAGAAAAGAGCTAGCTAGTGTTACAAATTCGATGTGGGTATACGGGAAAGCAGTTTAGTTCGGAAAGAACTTCTTAGTTTTATGTTATTTTTTTTAAAAAATACTAAAATGGAGCATCAGTTATTCAAAAAAAAAAAAAAGTAATCTACAAACTCTGCAAAATATTTTAAAACATTTACTAATAGCTAAAATATCTTAGCTGTTGAATATACTAGTTTTCGTTCTATGGTATTTTATTCAATTAGGTTATTCTACAATGAAACTGATAAAGATCCATGAAATGTGAAACATTGTTTTACACAAATACATTGTTTTACATACACGTTTCACGTTGTTTTACACAAATGAAATAATTGCCACTATGGTCAAAATTATTTATTATTGCTCATTTTAAAAAATATATTCATTAGTTTTTTTTTAAATTTTTGTTATGAACAATTAAATTAATAGTTAAAAAACCCATAATCTGAAGCCATGTAACTTTTCAAAAGAAAAATTTATTTTACTTAACTTCCGTGAATTTAATGTAAACGAAGTGCTGGGTTTTCGGTAAATGTGATGTTTTTGACGGAATAAATAATAACTGTTTTAAATTTGTAGGCTCAAACGAACTGTTGATTTGCTATTAAATAAACAAAATTTCCATCTTGTCTTGGGTTACATCTAATTTATCTTTTATATTATGTTTCGTTCCTCTGTGGCAAGTTTAAAAGCATTTAGCGTTATCCCTCCTCCTCAACTACAATTCGGAGGCAGTGGTAGCGTAGTGGCTAGGATGTCGCAGCGTCGGGTGTTCGATACCCGCCATCTACACTTAGGGATACATGCATGTAAAATCCGCGGAATCTTCACTCTTAGGTGGCACCATCCAAAAACATATTCTGTGCTTGAGCCAAGTCTTACTTCCATGCTCATTAAAAACGCAAGCTTGGTGGTATTTGCAACAACAACTCTTGTTCTAGGAAGAGATGTATGAGAGAGTTCACTGCAAAATTGTCCTTTCATGTCAAACCAATACGGGGTCAAAATCTCATATCTCAGATTTTCTTGAAATTTGCCAAGGATTTACTACTTTTCACCACCAGGCCCCTACCTTTTAGCCAAAGCCTTAGGATTGCCTACGCGCGGGGCTGGTGGCCGAAGGATTTACTACTGGCGAGAAAATATAAAGTTTTACTGAGAGCTAAATTGAGCCAGAGACCTTGGCAAGAAGATATTTCCAGGCATTATATAAAACAATTCTCCAAATCTAATTAGAAATTGAAATTTTTATTTTTTGAAGTAGTACATATAATTCAGAGTTTGCAAATTAAGTCTGTGAATACTTAGAAGTGCTTCAAATCAATGAATTAAACATCAAGATTTGTGGGAAAAAATGAGAATGTAAATTTTTTGCTTGACATGAACGTTAAAAATAAAATTTTTAATTTTTCAAAAATGAAGACATCATCCTTTCAGCTTAATATATTAGTTTTTGATTTGCAACACTACTCAGTATCCATCGAATTAATTTGAAATTTTTTTAAATTACACACTTTGAGAAAAAATATTACTGGTTAGATTGAAAAATTTTTTTAAATCTTAAACTATATAATATTACATATTATAAAGAAAGAAAACATCCTGTAGAATGAGTCCTCACTCCAGCTCTCTATCTCAATTAGAAAAGCTTCTAGAGCAGTTCAAAACCCGACTCTTCTGTTTTCCGTCGAATTTTACAGCGCTGTAAAGTTCGACTTCAAAACTGAGCACGTATATCTTGATTCATATTTTCCTAAGTCAGTCTCAGTAGTAGACCACATCAAAATTTCAAGAAAATATGAGATGGTAAGATTTTGATCTTTCATTGAATTGACATGTATTGACCCAAAACTATTCACTGTTGCCACTAAAAACGTAATTATAGTAATAAATGGATGAAAACTGTGTATAGCACACATGTTCAATTTTTAATTTATCTAAATTAAAGTGATTTTTGTTTTGCTATTTCAAACATATTTACTATTTATTCTTCTATCTACATAGTTTTAAAATAAGAGGCACTTTTACATTTTTATAATTTTAGCTTAATGTTCAGTTTATTTTATTTTTTTAATATTTAAGTGAAATGCTGTGTTTTTTCACAGACGATTGGAAGCTAATAGTTTTTGGCAATAGATGTTTGCTTAAAAGAATTTTGATGCATATAACTATTTTAAAAACACAAAACAGTCGAACAATAACGCGACAACAGCAAATGGAAAGGAGACCATGAACCTTGATACACAAAAATGAAATATCGCTAAGGTTCTGGAGCAGAGCGTGGAGCAACTAGATTTTTCTCGAAACTGCAGTGGAGCCAGAGCAAAGAAATTTGTTGTGCTCCACTGCTCCAATTTTTTTTATTACTCATAAACTTATATTAAATAAATGAGTACTTTTGCTGAGGGGATGCCAGACATATATTGATTTATAGATAACATATAACTTTTTTTTTGTTTATCACATAAAAAATAAATTAACTAAAAAAGAGAAAAATAATTTTATTCCTATTAAACTATGTTCGGAGCAGGAAGCGGAGCAGAAGCAACTATTTAGATTCCGGAGCGGAGCAACTCAAAGAAGTGGCTGTTCCAAACCCCTGGATCCCGCAATTGTATTTGAATTTTCTGGAGTTAAGCTTAAAGCAATTGCTTGAGCTAGGTCCATTCTTATTGCTCTGCTTTCTTTTTTCTGCTTCACTCATATTTGCGTAACTACTCATCTCCTTTTTACTAACTACTAATAATTTTTTACTAATAATTTTAGAGATAAATTGAGTGTTTCAACAAAATATGGTATTATACACGAATGAAGTTATAATCTGATGCGCAAATAATGAAAAAAGAAACACTCACACACCCACATCGCCTAAAGCAATCTGCCTGGCAGAGTGCCAAGAAGAATCAATCCATGTTCAAGGGAGGAACTGCTGGTATAATGAGAGTTTGTTTAGCACACTTGATTTCTTCTGATCTGATACGATATGCCAGTTTATAAATTTAGTTGCTTTTAACAAACAGAGAATGAACATTCTGATTTTCGTACTAAAAAAAAAAAAAAAAAAAAACACTTGCAAAACGAACTGTCCTAAAACTCGAAAACTCGAATGGATTCGTTCTTTTCTGCCAGGCGCAGAAGCATCTAAATGAAAAATTCCGAAGTCGAACTGCATATATGTAGGACTCCCATTTTCTCACAATAATTGGGCCGAGAAGCAGCAAGTGAATTTTAACCATTTAATCAAGAAACGAATATATTTTACATGTACAGAAAATAATTTTAACATCGAGAGAGCACTGCTTGGCCATTCTCTCCGAAGAACAACTAACTCAATTCAGCTGCCTGGAACACAATTTGTAGCGCCTTTTATGCCAGCTCCGTTGCCAATCGGCAAAAAGCTATTTCAGTTCAGTAACGATTGTAGTTCAGTTACATATGTAAATGAGTTCAACTGTTCACCAATGGCTGTGTTGATCCCACAGTTCGGCCATCCGACAGTGGAGCTGTCCTCAGATCCTGAAACACAAAAAAAAAAAACACACAAAAACAAGAAAAAAAAAAAACGAATAACACGCAAATGTGCGTGTTTTCCATAAGTTCAAATCACTGTGATTCTGTCCATTCCTTCATATACTCGGCACAGGTTGTAGTACACTGTGGTCCATCGTAATAACCTTCTTTAACTACATCAAAAGTGTCTCCTCCTTTTAACTTTGTAATCTTGTATGGTCCAAAAAATTTAGCTTTTAATTTTAATTTCGGACCAAATTGGGTTCTCTTTATTGCAACCAAGTCTCAAACCTTGTAAGGTCTAACTGCTCTCCGCCGCAGTTTATACACTTTTTTATTTTCTTGTTGAATTTTGAGAATTTGCGCTTTCGCATGTTTCCTCAAATTGTCTCGCTGAGCCTCAAACTGATTTTTAAATTCGCGTTCAATCATTTCTTTTAGCTTATCAGTGCCTTTGAGGTTCGTTTTGGTCCCAAATAACAGCTTGAATGGTTTGGTATCCCGATATTATGACTTGATTTATACGTTCCACTTCCCCTTTAGCTCTTGGCAAGCCGGTTGTAATAGTATGATGTGTAATTTCCTCCTTAGCACAATATTCGGCGAACTCGTTAGAAGTGAACGCAGTACCTCTGTCGGTAATAATTTGAAAAGGGCTTCCGAAGATCGCTTTTTGGTCGTCTAATTTTCTTATCACCTCCGCTGAGGTTGCTGATTTTGTGGGATAAATCCATACAAATTTAGTGAAAGCGTCAATTATTACCAAAATATGATTGTAAGGTACCTGTACCCAATATGGTCACCTTAAGGAAAATGTATTTTTTTCACCCCCGTGTACACATCATACGACTCCAAAAATGTATGACTACTATCCCTGGACTATTGGCTATCATTATTAAAATTAGAGACCTTGTAATTATCCTGGTTTATTTTAATTAAAAACAAAATGATATTAACAAAAAACAAAATGAATTAAAAACAATAAACAAAAAAAAATATTAAAAACAAAATGAATTAAAAATGATTTGATTAAAAACAAAATGAATTAAAAATGATTTGATTAAAAACAAAATGAATTAAAAACAAATGATAAAAACAAAAAAAAATTACAAGTGTCCATATAAGGAACCACCTGTCCCTATTATGAACATGCATGCCCATATTAGGGACAGGTGTCTTCTTATTGACCTACTACACAGGGTGTGTGGAAGATACACTCTTCCAAGGGATTTTAGAGGAGAGGGGACAAAAAGATATAGCTTAAAGTATTGCGGGGCAGGAGTGGGGCACAGTAAATATCTTCATAACATGCACTTTAGAAAGGGGGGGGGGGGATTTTCGGTTGTGGTTCTTCAAAGAGCCATGCAAAGCACCTCAGTTACTGCATAATATTATGAAATAATATAGTTGCTTTTGCTTAGCTTTATTGCATCTGTCTGCAGACTTAACATCTGCTATTACTCAGTCCTCACATGATGAACAAGTAAAAACTTCATCATGGGCGCTAAGTCCCACACAGTCCTCATGGACATATCTGCCGCATTTGATGCATGGCCGCATGTCTTCAAAAGCATCAATTAAAAATACATATAAACATTAATTTATTATGAATTAGCAAAACAAAATAACATTAAACATATATTTTACAAATTTGTGAATCTGAAGATTCACTTGCCACTTCATCAACAAAGGAGAGCTGGTGCTGCGTCTTATGAAGCATTGATGCTGTTGCAGACATGTGGTCATGCATCAACTGCGGCAGAGATGTCCATGAGAACTGTGTGGGACTTAGCGCTCATGATGAAGTAGTTTTTACTTGGACATAAGGTGTCCATATTGGGAATCGGGCGTAGTTTTACTAAATCTTGTAATAAATAAACAAAGAAAACATTTTTAAGCAATATATGCGATAGCAATCGAAAATATGTTTTATCAGCTTTCTAAAACACCCCACTTTTCAATATTTAAAGTCATTTTATCATATCTAATACGAATTTAAACTTACCAGTAATTACGATCAGCACACCACGAAAACACAAGTTTCCTTCAAAATGGCGAACAACGCGCTTTTTTTTCACTTTTCTGGCTAAATTATATTTTCAACTGCTTTTCTTCACTGACATGTAGTGCTATTTCTCGATAAAACTTGTTACTTTTAAAGATATTAGGGGTGTCCATATTGAGAGCACTGTCCATATTGGGTACAAGTACCTTAGTTTTTATTTGTGCTTTCAAGGGGTCCTAGATGGTCTACATGATAGGTATGAAGCGGTATATCGTCTTTATATCGCGGGTGTAAAAATCCTTCCCTATTCCTTCGTTTACGGTTTATAAGTATACATTGGACGCAATTAGAAATTATTTTCTCTATTTTATCTCTAAGCTTGGGTATGTGAAAGTATTCCGCAAGATGTTTTTCCGTATGTTTGACACCTATGTGTCCTTTTTCGTGAGCGTCTTTTATGATCTCGGTTTGCATATCATTTGGTACAACTAGTAATTCTCGACCGTTTACAAACTTATAAAGGATTCCGTTTCTGTTGCAATAATCTTCGTGATCACCGATAGTTAATAATTTCTTTATTGCTTCTATTTCGTTACCATTTTTCTGCGCAAGCTTAATTTTGGGTAATATATTTTCAATTGAGACGCACATCACATCTATAGGAGACCGGCTTAGCGCATCTACGTGAGGCATTTTAATTCCGTGACGATGCTTAATTACATAGTCAAATTCCTGCAACAATAATGCCCAACGCGCTACACGGGTTGATAGGTCTCGTTTTTCCTTAGTTTTCTGGAATGCGGAACAATCGGTTACAATTTTAAAATTAATGCCCAGTAAATACACACGAAATTTCTTTAAGGCTTCTATTACGGCTAGGATTTCCAATTCATAACTAGAATATTTTTTCTCAGCGTCTGTAGTTTTTCTACTCATAAAATAAACTGGGTGAAAGTGTTTTTCGTCGGGAGGTTTTTGCAACAAAATCGCTCCATATCCCTCTATACTAGCATCAGTATGTAATTCGGTCTCAAAAGCTGGATTGTAAATAGCGAGTACGGGTTTCTCAGCTAACAATGATTTTAAGCGCACAAACGCATTTCTTTCTTCATCTGCGAAAGTGAATTTCTTTTCCTTTTTAAGTAGATCGCTTAACGGCTTGGCAATTATTGAATATAGAGGCACGAATTTACGGAAATACCCGGTAAGACCTAAATAGCTCTGAACTTGTTTTATGCTTTTAGGTTCAGGGAAATTAAGTACTGCTTGGGTTTTTAAAGTCGAGGGGTAAATTTTACCTTCTTCTATAATATGACCTAGAAATTCAATACGCTTCTTTAGAAATTGCGACTTTTTAAAATTTATTTCTAATCCGTATTCGCTAGCCAGATCTAACACCATTTTAAGTCTGCTTATTCCTTCTTACATGGATGCCGACAAAATAATAACGTCATCCATGTAGGGTAGTACCTAGTACTATACCATCGTTAACTAGCGGTCTAAAAATTGTGTTTACGAATCGCTGGAATACTGCAGGCGAATTCCACAATCCGAACGGCACCTTTCTAAACTGATATTGACCTTCATGAGTTACAAAAGCAGTAGGGTCAGGTGGGGTAAAGTGGACATACAGCAAATAAAAAGCTATAGCTTTGAAATAAATAAAGGAATTGGTTTATTTTTTTAATTTTAGCTTTTAATAATTAAAAATTAAATTTTACATACAAACTTATATTAATAGCAACTCTTTAGGTGGCGAAAACACTCGATTTGTTTGTTTATACTACACTTTGAAATTGAAACAGCTCTTTTAACTTCTCCCTGACATTTTGTTTTAAAGAATTTGCAGCAAATGGACGGCGCAAGTAGTTTTACACAGATCTCAAAAATACTTCCTAACTAACCGCAAAGCTAGATTTAGTTTATATATTATTTTACAGTAGTTTAAGTAAGATGGGGTAAAGTGGTCATAGTATTAGTCTTAACATGCGCGGATGTTCTAAAATTACTTTAGGTTAATTTATGTGGTAGACCAGAAATTGACTTGTATAGGAATTCACGGGAGCTCAGTTTTCATATTTATTCTCAATATTTAACTATTAGAGGGAATTCAAGCTATTTACGCAAGAAAATTAATTTTGAAGACTGCAGTACTCGCACTTCTTTTGTCAGAAATTAAGCCACGAGACATGTCAGTTACCCTTTAACCAATTTTACTAATACCGTTTCACTAATACTGTAATATTTTTTAAAAATAACTTTTAAATTTACTTTTTAGAAAACCGGAACTAAACTAAGCTCAAATGCCATAGAGATTGAAATTACTATAATACAGTCTTCTTACAATATGGTGTGTTTAGTATTGAAAAATTTCAGAAGCACTTTTTAATACAAGAATTTTCAAGTATCAATGATTCATTTATAAACACTTATTATAAGTATTATTAAGCCGTAAATGTTAAGAACCTAGCAGTGCTTCGAACAAGAACAATACATGAAAGAGAGAGTGAATTAAAAATAACTAGGTTAAAATATGCATTTTTCTCCCATTGATTTTTAATAAGCTATAATTATCCAAAGCTCTCTTATTGGGAATATTTTCTTCATATGTTATTTAAGAAATTTAGTCATCAATTAAAATCCATTTTAAATTTTTTCACGAAAAATTTTGAATTTCATATTTATGTTTTATTATATGTATTGAGTTAAAGGACAGACTTAAAATCTAATAGTTAAGGATTAAAACCCAAGAATACCTACTAATTATGTATCCTAACATGTTTTGGTACATAATTTCGTTTTAAGACCATATATGCAGCAGCTGAAGAGACTGAAGTACCTTACGAGACGTTACGAAGATGAGTCTAACTTTTGACCATAATAGAGGACATAAATAAATTCAGTTGAGGGAAATAAAGTTGTTTTCGTTCAAAAATGAACCTTTATTGAGTATTTTGAAGTATTATAGTTATTAATACTTTCATGTAGTTTTTTTCAACTATGACCACTTTACCCCATGCACTACTCACTTTACCCCACCCCATGGGGTAAAGTGGTTATACATACATCCCAGAAAGAAGGCGTCAAAAAATTATTTTACTTAAATTTTTTCCGCGCAAAATTTAATGCAATATGTTGTTTAATAATGTAATGTAAAATAACAAGCAAAAAACTAAAGGTTTTGAACAAATTCTTATATTTATAGCCAAAGGAAGTTGAAAAACGTGGATTTTGTGACCATTTTACCCCACCTGACCCTAAACCTTTTACTTTCTTCTTCTACATCGACTTCGTCTTCAGGCTTCCGGTCAGATATAATTAAAATAATCTTCTGAGAATTAGAAAAATCTTCTCTAATATTCTTCACAAAAAAATATAAAGTACTTTATTTCAACTTCGTTTAATTCTTCTAAATAAATTTCTTCTTCTATTCTTCGTAAATATTATTTCTTCTCGATTAATTTCTTCTTCTATACTTCTTTTAAAAAAATCCTTCTTCTAGATAAAGCACTTCTGATTTCCTCAGAAAAGTATCTTCTTTGTACCTCTTCTGGATTCGTCACAAAAGTAACTTCTTCTAAAACGAATAACTTCTTCTAAAAAAAAAAAAATCTTCAAAGTATTCTCAGAAAATTCTGCCGCCATCCCGACTGGACGCCATACTTCTATTGCTGTTGCAGGCTTGGTAGTCACAATCGCACTTCTGAATTTGTAGGACTCCCATTTTCTCACAATAATTGGGCCGAGAAGCACCAAGTGAATTTTAACCATTTAATCAAGAAACGAACATATTTTACAACTATGTACAGAAAATAATTTTAACATCGAGAGAGCACTGCTTGGCCATTCTCTCCGAAGAACAACTAACTCAATTCAGCTGCCTGGAACACAACTTGTAACGCCTTTTATGCCAGCTCCACTTTTCTAAATGTCACCAAAAGAATAAACACGCTAGGACATCTTCAAAGGTATTAAGACGTAAAATTAAATCTTTTGTCACGGGTTTTGGTGCTCGGAAATCTTCTCATCCCATCTTTGATTCATCTGTATCCATGGAAGAGCTCACTCAGGCTGCAACTAGCCTTAAAAGTAGAAAATCCCCGGGTGAAGATGGCATACATTCCGAATTCCTACAACATCTGGGCACTTGTGCCTTGAGCACTCTTTTAAAGTTCTTCAATTTGATTTGGAATTCGGGAGTTATTCCTTCTCAGTGGCTTAGAGCCATAATTTTACCAATCCACGAAAAGGATAAAGATCCAAAGGATCTTCTAAGTTATAGACCAATATCACTTACAAGTATAATGGGGAAAACTATGGAGAGAATTATAACTAAAAGACTCAGTTGGTTCTTAGAGAACAACCGCCTCCTTGCCGAGGAAAAAGATGGATTCAGGCAATTTAGATCTACCAATCAACAGGTAGCACTGCTCAGCTATCAGTCTATCAAAGATGCCTTGGATAAAAGCCGAATACTTTCAGCGGTATTCATTGACCTTAAATCTGCCTATCACACTGTTTGGATTGACAAACTCCTGCTGAAACTCGCCTCTCTTGGAATTGAGAATAACATGTTCAGTGGGTTTCGTGGTTTTCTCTGCCAGCGTTTATGTAAGATCAGATATGGAAAAAGTTATTAGAAATACAGTGTTCTTAAAACAAGACTACCTCAGGGTTCAGTATCCAGCTGCACACTCTTTGACATCTACATAAATGATCTTGTCCACCAGCTCAGGAAGATTACTGATATTAGATGCCTGCTTTATGCTGACGACCTTGTGATCTGGATTGACTCTCCCAAGAATCGGGCCGCACAATTAAATAGTCACGGCTTGAATTTGGCACTTGAGATCTTGGAGCAATGGTGTGATGAAAACAACATGAAGGTTAACCTTGATAAAACAGTCTCGGTCAGTTTCTCATTGACACACCAACCATTGCATATTGATCTGCCGAGGACATGTCATCCAGGAGGCCGATAGTTTTAGCTATCTGGGCGTCACATTTGATCGTAAGTTATCCTGGAGAGCCTATACCGAAAATATTGTAAACCGTGTCTCAAATAGAATGACGCTTTTAAAAAGACTTGCTGGTTCTAGGTGGGGCTGTTCTAGTCACACCTTAAATTTGACTTATAAGTTATTTTATTTTATCTATTTTGACTTACTGCTGTGAGCCACTGATTACTGGTTCTGGCTTTGTGACTGAATTACTTGATAGAACCCAAAACCAGGCAATACGGCTCATCACAGGGGCTGTTAAAACAACTCCGATTGATGCAATGCTTATGATAACAACAAATAAACCTCTAAAAAATATCTTTCAAGAAAGAGCCCTGTTGCTAAGGGAAAAATTAACACGACTACCAGACGGCCTCTCCCTTTTGTGCAATCTCCATTTGGATTCAGGAAGGCGTTTGAAGACCCAACATGGTTTTGTGCAGGGTGTTCTTGAACTAAAGCAATTGCTCGATATTGACTTCATCCCCGAACCTCTGGTGTCATCTTTAGATCCAATTATTGATAGAGGTTTTCGAATTCGGACTGAATATACCTAGGTGGTTTCCGAAAAGCTTTGGAAACGATTGAAACCATGTATCCCGAACCTGATTGGGTGCATATCTATACCGATGGAAGCCTTTTGAGGGACACTGACAGAGCAGGAGCAGGGGGGGGGGGGATTGTCCTCTTTTCTCCTTTTATCTAACAACTTGTAAATTCACAACTGCTTTTGATGGTGAGGTTGCTGCTATTCAAGTAGCCCTTGCGCAACTGCATTGCCACCTAAATAGTTTCGTAAGAGCTGTTATATTCTGTGATTCAAAAGCAGCAATTCTGGCAATAAACTCTCTTTCTGCTCCTGCCTCCTCTAACACCCTTGAGTGTAAGAAACTCCTGAAGAGTCTGTCTAAGAACACTAAAGAAGTCGTCTTGCAGTGGATCCCTGGACACTGCGGCATAACTGGAAATGAAAAAGCGGACCAGCGAGCAAAAAAGGGAGCTTCTATTTTACAAACATCAAAGAAAGCTGTCCCTTATACTAGTGCCAAGCGTATCATCAAGAGAAATATGAATGATCTCACGCTACATCAATACGCTGAGAGAAATTCTAATAAGATCTGGTGGAATAAACTCGGGGATCTTCCTATGTGGCCAAGACGTAAAGCAGTTGCTGAGTTTCGTCTGGCCACTGGACATGACTGCCTCTTAAACCATCTACATGGAATCCATCTTGTTCAGGCCCCCTTCTGCACACTCTCTGATCTTCTGGAGGACATGGATGCTGGCCACATTCTCCGCTGCCCGGCACTTGGTGATTCTTCACTGAGTGACCGCTACTGGCGCGCTAGGGAGCTTTTAGGTTCATAGACTTTTCTCGCCACATTAATTATGTTTATTTGTTTTTGTTCTTGTTCCTTTTGCCTCGTGGTGTAGAGGTCTTTTGTAACCTTGCCATTAGAAAAAAAAATTATCAAGAAACGTACATATTTTACAACTATGTACAGAAAATAACTTTAACATCGAGAGAGCACTGCTTGGCCATTCTCTCCGAAGAACAACTAACTCAATTCAGCTGCCTGGAACACAACTTGTAACGCCTTTTATGCCAGCTCCGTTGCCAATCGGCAAAAAGCTATTTCAGTTCAGTAACAATTGTAGTTCAGTTACATATGTAAATCAGTTCAACTGTTCACCAATGGCTGTGTTGATCCCCATATATATATATATATGTGTGTGTGTGTGTGTGTACAGATGTACAGATGTTATGGTGAAAGACGTTTGGTCGTATGTCTGAAATATTTGCTATCATTATTTCATACTTACGTCGGTTAATGTCGACATTCACCTTCACTGATGGTGAATGTTGAATAAAATAATTTCGTTACCTTTTCTCTTTATATTAGAAAACGTAAAATGTGTTTGTCGACGCTCTGCAGATAATGCATAGATTGTAGGATCACCTGATTTTTAATGCAAATTTAGTGTGGCATCTAATACGTAAGTACTCAACTTTTCAATTCATTTTGAGGGTAGAGCAGATTTACAATGTTTTTTCAACAAAAAAACCGTTGTTAAAATTAAATATTGTTTTTGATGAGTGATATTGAAATTTGATTTTACTTTATTGTATTTCACCCAGTGATTTTGACACCTGAGTGAGAGGGAAGGGGCTAAAACGGAGTGGTAATGAATTCATTCACACATAGCGGAACCTTCTTAGGACCTGGAAAGGGATTTGAATTAAGAAATCTTACTAAAAAGTGTGATAGAAAGAGCAAGAATTATATTTTCTGGTTTATGTATAGTTCCGGTTTCACATTTCTTGCATCTCTAAATCAGTCTTAATTTTGAGAAATATTTACGGTGTTGTGCTTCGTTTTCTTAGCTGGTATTTGAAAGCCATTTTACTCTAATCTACCACAATGCTATTCAGTTCGGACAATTTGTTATTCTACAACACGTGATTTTCCAAGAATACAAGGTCTGTATAAAAGTAAAGAAAAGTTTTTTCTTTTACCCCCTCTGACATGACTGTGACCGTAAGGTTTAGGCTCCAGAAGGATTCGATGTAGTGGTGGGTAATAATCGTAAATATTTTTGAACTATGAAAAAGTATCTTAAAAATTATTAAATTATAAGGTCTTGGCTCCAGAGGGGTTCGATGGATTTGTCACTAATAATGGTAAATATTTTTGAACTGTGAAAAAGTAGCCTAATAATTAGTAAACTGCAAGTTTCTTGGCTCTAAAGGGGCTCGATGGAGTTGTCACTAATAATGGTAAATACTTTTAAAGTATAATAAAAATTATTAAATCATAAAGTTCTTGATACACTTGAAATTTGTGTAAAACTTATGTTAATGTTTTTTCAAAGAAAAATTCCCCTCTTTGTTTGATGAAGGGTAATGCAAGATTCACATTTCCTCATACAGTGAAATGTTTACTTTTGAGCTGTTAAAAACTTCTAAAAAATTCATTTAAATTTAAAAGTAAAGCATGAGACACAGATGCCTGAAACAAAAACTTTTTCCGAATCCGATCAGAAGTTAGTTATGAAGAGGGAAAGATTCCCCCAGTCCGATTAATACAAATTTGCAACGTCTCAGTTCATAATTTTAAAGTTATTTCTGATATTAATTGGTTATTAATATTAATGCTTTTACTGTAGCTAATAATATTTAAATGGAAAACTGAGTCTACTTTCATTTGGATGCCAGCATTAAATTTTTTATCTTTTTTTCTTCATTTATTTTACAAAAATATTTCCAAGAGAGGATTCTTTTCATTTTAATGATAAAATAAATAATAATTGATTCATTTTGGAAAATAAATGTAAAAATTTTGCTTAAAGTCTCGGAAATTGCTGCGATTATATTAAATGAAGTTTCTTATGACTTCGGAAAATATTGCCGTCAGTTCTCTCTAATCATTTTTTCATGTTATAATGACATTGTTGCACTTTATATATTACTTAATTGAAACACACATGGTAACACTTATAGAAAGGAATCTTTTGAATAAGTCAAATACGTGCCATATTTTTAATTATATTGTTCAAGACACTGTTATAGAAACGGTGGGTTGTTGGGTGCTACGTAGGGCCCGACTTATAAATTTTAGGTCAGTAGATTTATAGGAGCCTTTAATAGTACAATAAAAAAAATTGATGTTGAGTTGTAACCACATATCTATTTTTGTCATTGCATATGCTAGGGTACACTAAGGATGCAAATTATATAAGCAAAACACTAGACAGCAAAAAATCGGTGTTTTGATAGCAATAAATGGATGTTTTGATATTAGACGTTTTAAATCACGTTAAAAAGTATGGCTGATCTATCATTACAAATTTGCTTTGAGTGAAATTGAATATTATCATAATTTAAGTAACCTTTATGATTTAATTCTATTATTAGTAAAGCTAAATAAATTGTAAGTCAACATATTTTAATGCGCTTCTTTGCATTCGTTCGCTACCCATTCTTTCAAAACTTATTATATTTATTAAAAATATTTTAAAGCTTACTTTTGCTTGAAAACATATTTCTCAACGTTTTTTTCTTTTAATTAAACGGCTTATTTTCTCTTACTTTAATAAAATCTATAATTTGGTTGGATAAATATTAGAAAAGAATTAACATTTTAATCAATAAAATGTTTTTTTCCCTCCCTTTTACCCTCCTTCTCTTTTTAAATTGTATTTGCGGAATGGAGTGTTACTAATTCTCTTTTCTTCGAATTCGCCCTTTTAAAGGGTCAAAGTCCCATCGTCGCTATTTGCAGACAAATAATTGCTTGTTAATTTTCTCCATATCCAAAAAAGCGCGAATTTCGAGGAACGGAGTTAATGACATCTGGTGTCACTTGTTTTCCCCCCATTCCTCCAGCGAAAAAAAGGAAAGAAGACGATGGAAAAAAAAAGCCCTCCCTCCACGCTTTACAGTTTGAAACCTCAATCTGGGTAAAGTTCTCGTCTTTCGTGAGATTCTTTTCCAAAAACTTTGTAAGGATGCGCAAACAAAGCATCTTTTTGCAGCGAATTCCCAGCTTTTTCTGCTGCGAAAGTGCGTGGGAGGAGAATCCCCACGACATCCAGTGACGTCATCCCTCCCTTTGTGCGCATGCTGCCCTCTTGAGGGGCGGCTCCGAAACAGGGGGACTGGCTGATGGTTTATCGGGAAAGCCACGAATAGTTGCTGAGCTTATGAAGGAGGGGGGACGGCAAGGGATGAGCTGAGCTGGGAGACTTCCCTATATAAGTTGCAGATTTGGGATGCTGATCCATATTTAGCCAGCAGACTTTCCGAAAGTTAGAAAAACTTTTCTGTGGACGCATCTCATAGCAGAGGTAAGTTTTGCGTTTTTCGTTCGCTCGCTGCATGGGTTACTGTTTTGTTTTCGCTCAAAAATACACAAACTTATCAAACATTAACTGCTTCGTTTTTGTTGTTTTATGACTGTAAGTATCGTTCAGTTAGCTTTTTAAAATGAAACCTTCAAATAAAGAATATAATGTCAAAATCATGTAAATAGATTTTCTCCCACATCTGATTTTAAAGTTTATTTTTCTTAACACATAACAAGTTTATGAATGATGACAATTTGTAGATCACGTTCCTAGTTTCCAAGTAAGTTATTTTTAAATTTCGGATACTAAAATGATAAAATTATTTGTTTTCTGACATGTTTTAGATCACGTTCCTAGTTCCCCAAGTACGTTATTTTCAAATTTCGGATACTGAAAAAAAATAAAATTATCTATTTTCTGACAATATTTAGATCACGTTATTAGTTTTCAAAGTAAGCTATTTTTAAATTTCGGATACTAAAATAACAGAAATATTTGTTTTTTCTATTGACATGACAACAAGAAAAATATTCTTCACGTACTTTTTATAATTGAAAACACATTTTACATCTTATAATTCTAAGTAATAGAAATCCAATTACGATAACACTATAATCAAGTTTTTAATTTAAAAAATAATGCAGCATCATTAATAAATATGTAACTTTCTTTGATTACATGAAAACCTGAATCAATTTGTTGTATTTGAAACAAAGAAAATTAACTAAATGCTATGTAAAATTTAAATTTTTGTCTTACCGCGATTTACTTACAAATTCCTATTTAACTTATCTTAGAAGATATTTCTGATTTTTATGATTGTTATTATATTTATTTATTTATTTATATTTTTGGAGAAAAAAAGTAGCATTTTTTGAAATGAAGTATGAAGTCAGAAATTCTAACCAAATATTCGTTGCAACGAATGTGACTTATAATCTGTTTTCCAAAATTCTAAATAAAAATCTGTTTTTTGTATTTGAAATTTAGTGGGAAGAAAAATAATGTTACGCTATCTGCTACGCCATTCAGTCTTTCTGGCCATTCCCACTTTAAAAAAAAAATAGTAATAATAAGTAGTTTCAAAATCGAAAAAGTGCTCCTATATTGCAAATGAAGTTTAGTTTTCTTCGAAGAATGATTAAATTTTTGAACTTCATTTTTTCTTCAAGATGAGTGAGATTTGTCAGTCAGTGTAACAGATATTAAATCTTATCTCAATTTTTTCTTCTTTTTTTTGGCATGCATTGAAATAAAGCTGTTTCGTCAAGTACAGATAATAAAAGTGTGTTGAAATTTTTCTCCCATTAAAACACGAAAAAGGTTTTCCTCAAAACATTAAACACTTCAGTTTTGCTTTGACATTAAGGTAGCTAGATCACGCTTTGACGGTAAATTAAAAATTTTCTTTTTCTCCCTATAAAATATCAAATATATTTTCACAATTTGAGTTTTTAATAGAAATTCATCGTTTCTATTCTGTCACACATTATTGTAATCATAATTTTTAATTCTATCAATATTAATTATGTTCAATATCCACTTTAAAAATTGTGCAATAATAATGTATAAAAAATTGAAAAAATTCAGTTTTACTATTTTTTTGCTTAGTAATGTATTACATTTTTCTGACTAGTACAAATCATTGAAAATGCAGTGCTAATAAGTTATTTTTTAATGCACATCCTAATAACACGGATGGTTTTGTTTTATAATAAGCATATATTTTAATTTTTAAACAAATAATATTGTTTAGTTGAATCTCATAATAGTTAAAATATATTGCCCTACTTATATTGATCTCTTGTACAGTAGTGGCTAATGTATATTCGCGGCCTTCATTTAGAAATACGTGTTCTAAATGAAAGCCGCGACTGTACTTACTCTAGTATCTAACATAAAATCGTATAATCAAAGTATAGATAAGGGAAATCCTATGTTATAAATTGTGATAGATAAGCAAAAGCAGAAAAATGAATTGAAATAAGTTTTAAATACTCTTTATGAGTTTTAAAAGCACTCAAAAACATGGCCCGGTTTACTGCAAAGCCTTATAACATAGTTTCAGTTCTGATGTAACGCATGAAAATATTGAAAGTATAAATATTTATCGGTGTTTTTAGTAAATATAAATTTTAAACATTTTTTTTGCGTTGTTTTAGTTAATATATGAGTAATGAAATGTGGTTAGACGGATTGGTTAATTTATAGGCTAGACGTTCCAATATGCAATTTAACCTCATGAAGCACGCGTTTTTTTTTTTTTTCGGGTAAAAAATGATTGAATTATTTTTGACAGAAAATGAATATATGCGTATAGTATAAACTGTTTTTGGCAATTTCATTTGTAGGGGTGACTAGAGAGGGGGAGGGGTAAAAGTTATATAAAAAAGTTATGCAAACAAAGTGCAAACTGATTCAGAGGTGCATTAGAAATAGAATAACGCGAGATACAAGATCGCCCGTGTCAGGGCAAATGAGTTAAGTGGTTAATTACAGACGGAGAGGGCCTGATTAACGCAGGGGGGTTCCGCGGGTCGTGGGCCTGGACACCAAAATAAAGTACTTTTCTTCCTTTCTCTCCCCCTCACCCACTTTTTTATAAAAAATTTTGTACCAGGACTAGTGTGAAATGTATAAGTATGAATGTTTTATTGGTATTCTAGTAGACAACTACTTTGAAAGTATACGGATTTTCTTGTGAGAGGGGGGAGGGGCATCAATTTTAAACAGGACCTGGGCGTCACTTTGGACTGATCGGGTCCTGGAGATTGAAATATTATACAAAATACTTTACAATAACTTAGTATATTTTATTGCAAATTGACTGAATCATAGTGATTGAGATCCCAGATAAAACAATTATTCCTAGTGAGTGTGACTCTTGATGATTATAGATAAAACAATTATACAGACTGAGTTTTCTGTATACAGTTCCATAATGAGCATTAAAAAAACACTATATCTTTTTTATAAGAAAAATATTTAAAGCTTGCCGTTAAGAAAATATCAAAGAACGAATCGTTTGCACAATCGATTGGTCATAAATTTTGCGTTAAGTATTGCGATAATGCAGTCGCTTGGCTATAAATATTTGGCTTGCACGTTATTTTATTTAGTTCCTAGGCTAGTTTAGTTCTCTTATCTCTGTTTTTAGCATTCTGACATTTAATTTAAAATTGCCGTCTAAGTTACATATTTTTTAAAACAATATAACTGTTTTTATTTCGCTTTCTCAATGTGAACCGGTGATACCAAAGGACATTGAGGTTAATAGATCTTTATTTTTATGCACAATTGTTTTTGAAGATTTTTAACATTAATTGAATATGTTGGTGTCGCTAATAAAATAACTCAAAATATATTAACGATATTATTTAAAGCTATTATAACCTTATATTGTCGTAACTTTGATTTGAGAGATTGATTTTGATTACAATATTACCTTATGGACGTCATGGTATTTAATTTTAATGACATATGAATAGTGTCTCACATGATTGAAATTCACATTTTAATGGTGCTTTCCCACCAAACGCGACAAAGACAAAAAACTTGTCTGTTCTCATTTATGCAAGCGTAAAGCATATTATTTGCTTTCAATTTTTTTTCCTCTGCGGTTGCGCAGATGAAAAAATACAAGTTTTTTGTATTTGTCGCCTTTGGTGTGAAAGCACCCTAGGGGGTGCTTGAGCACATTAAAAGAATCTAGAATAACAAATAAGCGCATAACCGGGCTGGGTCAATACAGGCTGAGCTCTTAATGCACTAGAGCTGAAATTGCTTGATTTAAATTGCGTTCCTGCTGGAAACGCCGAGCTTTTGATGTAATGCAGTGTCTTGCGTTTTCTCACAGTCTGTATCTCTATTACCACTTCTCCGTAACTTGATTGTGTCATGGTCATAAGTTCCTTATGTCACTCTAATTCTTTTTTATGTACTCTATCTCCCCTTGAAATTTATACCTGTATTTATAATAGCCCTGTGTTGTAATGTGATGCACTTGTCATAACATGTATATTGTGACTTGTGCATTTAATTTTTCTGCCAGAAGAAAAATTTCAGCTCGTTGAAAGTAAGTTTTCAAAAAGAGAAATGATGAGTTTACTTTGCTTTCTTCGGAATCTCTTTTTTTAAATATTTTTTCAGAACATATTTCAACTTTGTTATCCGTTCCGTAGTGCTGAATTTAATTTTAACTTTCATATTTTCAAAGAAATATGAGATAATGAAAAAAGGTTTTAAATCAGGCAAATCGTAAATGTCGCTATGCGAGTGCATTAATTTGCGAAAAAATTGTTTCTATACATGGCATCGCTAAGCAATGCTATGTATGCATTGGTGCTTTTATACATTACACTTGCGTTCCAAGGGATTTTATTGATTTTGGTTTAGTTTTTGAATCCGAAAAGAGATTAACCCTTTGGGTGTGTTTGACGAGTCAGACTCGTCATCTGGTTACTTGGGCGAAGTTCCAGCGCTGTACAGAGTTTAAATGCAACATGTATAAATGCAACAAAGAGTGCTTTTTTTGCAAGAAAAAATTGCAGTTTTAATTTTCGATTAACTTCGAAAAAAAGTTAATGCCTTGTGAATTTTTTTTAAGTGCCATTACCGACCGTGAATTGACCACCCATCAAGGTTCGGCGGGCCCCATGCAGCCCACAATCTGCAACGTAAGAATGGCTAAACTACACGAGTCAATAATGTAGGAAGTAGGGTTGTGGTTTTGGACGTCCGTAGACGCTGACTATCGCACGGGCACCCGGTTCCCGTGCCCTGGGCATGCAATTTCTAAGGGGCAGGAAAATTTCCCATAATATATCACTTAAAGTTTTTTTTTTTTTTTAAATTGTGACATTAAACAACCGGTTATTATTAATAATTACAGGTAGTAATTCTTCAAAATAACAGGTTATTCTTAATAATAACAAATTTCACATTGACCGTAGCACGCGCATACACACACATATACTGCCGTGGGCAGGTCAACGGCAGTATCTACACAAAATGAGTTTTCGAGATATTTGAAGAAACGCGTTTTTGAATTCCCACAAATAACAATAAAACACTGAAATTTGAAGTAAAGGGATTTTATGTGTTGACATTGAGATATTTCTTTCGCCGTAGGTTTTATTTTGCATTCCTATAGATTGTGCAAGCAGTTACTGCCGTTTACCTTCCGTTCTCAGTAGTAATTGTCATCTACAGCTGGCTGGCAGTTAGCAGTAACTGCACATTTCTTTATTAAATGCGCAGTAGTTAAGCATTACGAAGCACATATGATGCAAAATAGATAGGTTATTGCGAAAAATACTATTGCGAAGAGTGTATGTATTTTTATTTTATTAATGACATTTAAATAAATACTATGTAACCACTGGATAGAAATTTAATATAAATAAAAAACGATATAAAACATACAATTACAACCCATAATATATTTTATTATATAAAAACATAAATTAATTTCATACATCTAATTCAGATATTTAACATAAATAATAATATAAAATAATAAGTAGCAATATAAAAAAATGTAAGTAAATTATATGTGCAGTGCCAAAAAGACACCTATCAACTTGATATAAATTTAAAATTGCAATGATTGCATAACGTCTAATACCAGAAATAGTTGCCTAAGTAAATAGGCATAGTTATAACAAAAGCCTTTTCAGAATCCAGAAATTTTAAGTTAAATTAATCACTGAAAAATAAAAAACTTCATGAAAAGATTTTTTTACTCATCTATTAAATCTTCTGATTTATCAGTCTCCCAAAAGGCTCTTCGATTCTCTGGCATTAAAGGGCACATTTTCTGAATAATGTCGTGTTTTTAAGTCGAATTCTTTGAACCGACGCTGTTTATGATCCTCTTTGTAGAGGAGATTCCGAGAACCTCGGCGGAACTCAACTTTGACGATTTATTATGTTGTCTAAGTATGGTCTGTCCTTGGACTTCAGTTTCCATTGGGATTGTCCTGCAGGGAAGTCTAGGAAGTCCAGTACATTCATGTTGATAACAGTCATCTTCCTGCTATTGGAGGAAGCCACAACTTCTTCAAAGTCGTGGAAATCAAAAACATTACACCTCCTCATCTCCTGTTCCCATGCCATGGTGAACGGAATTAGCGCTCATGGAAGTGCTCCCGGGTTCAAAATATCAGAAGGAAATTGTCTCTGCGCTTCTCTTCTTGCTGTTTACCATGGCAGTCATGGTGGTAAATAGACACCAATTTTTATTTTGCGCAGTACAATTGTCCAGCCAGTAAACGACCGTTTTGCGGTCTCTCTCTAGTTATAAGGCCTTGGCGTAGGAGGAGGCAATTTCTTCGGCACTTCGCCCAGCCATAGCTTCATGCCAGATCAGTTCCTCTTTGTGTTAACTGCAGCGAAAGTCTCATGGAAAACTACAATCCTTCTCGTAAAGCAGATTGATTTGGGACCAGGTACTCGGGGTAACATTATGACCTGCTGCGAACGACGTGATATGGGTGAGAATTCTGTAAAGAATTTTCAGCATCAACCTTGTAACGATCCCGAGGATCTTTGGATTTTGCAGATGAGTACCCCATGACTTACATACAAAGCAGTCGGAATGGATGGCATGGTTACTATGGTTTTGATGTTCATATTCTAAAGATGTGGAGCAGTGTTCTCCTCCGAGTTTGGCAAAACTAATGTTCATTTTAGTTACCTCCTTTAGATAAATCTAGTAACTGCAGGGATTTTCCGAATGTTTTTCCTTATAATCCTTGTGCATGGAGTTTACTCTAAGTTCGCTCGGAGGATAAAGTCGTTTCGGAGTGAGTTCCCTCCTATAATTGCTTGTGCATGGATTGAATGACAAAATGTGGCTCCATATAGGCTCCCTCTCAAATTTGTTCGGGAGAGTTTGGCGGACGTGGTGAAATCGAGTCGAATTCAGATGTCCTAATTGCCGTCGTAATCATTTCTCATTTTTCGGGTGGAATCCGAGGGTGTTTAGAAAGAAAACCTTGCAAACATGGTAGGTTCCGGTAGATATTTGGAACGAATACCTAATAGAATTTTTACGTCGGATCGTTTCAGTGGTTTTCCTTTTTATTGCTTATTTTTTAATTCTCTGTAAGACCAAACATTTTTTCTCGTGGCTGGACATCTTTGTGAAGTCCTCATGAATTTTCCTTCTTTCTTCAAGGGAAATTGTTTTGCAGCAGTTCAGCTGGCAAGTATCTGCATTGCAAGGAGACCGCAGCTGTAGCTTTTCTGCGTCTCTAGCAATACGTTCAGTCTGATTTCGGCACCGCTTCTTTTTTTATAAGCTACTCACAATTTTTCACATTAAGAAGCGACTATTCATCTGCTCGCATGGGATTTTGGCTACAGGTTGACGTAGACGGGAGTTCTTACTCCGAGTTTTCTGACACTGAATAGGAAACAAGGGAAAATTTTCGACCATCTACAGCGCTTACATCCATTTTAGAAAGCAACAATTAGTTACAATCAAGTAACTAGTTAATTTTTCACACTTTGCGACAGAACACTAAATCACTTTGAAAGAGCGAGATCAAAGAAAGTGGCAAAACCGGTTTTTCCGCCTGTGATTCCGCAATTTTCGATCGCCAAGACAACGCTTGTGGGAAGGTAAAGAGCAGTATGTACATACTGCCGATTACCAGCATAATGTAGCGTTAAAAGCAGTTACTGCTAATTACCACTGCCAAAAAAATGGTTTATTTATAGTGTAAACCAAATAAACATGTTAGTACAATAAACTTGAAGTAATATAGATTACAAAAATGCAAAAAAACTAAAATCGAAAAATTTGTAGATACTGCCGTTTACCTGCCCACGGCAGTATACATGTATACAGTCTGTTGATAGATCCGTTTGCGGGTTCTTTTCTAATTCCTATTGGAAATAACGGGACCGGAGACAATTCATGCAGCACAAGACACTTTTTTTAGTCCCAGGTATTTTATTAGGTTTTCTGTAAAAGGGACACATCACGAAACACATACAACATGTACAAGGAACACAGACTGCAACATTCAAACATCCATCGTCGATCACGATTCCGCTCTCTCCCCTCATCCAAGGCCTCTCCAGCACTCTTGGATCTTTTTGGGGTTTTCTATTTCAGGGTTGCCACCCTTGGCGTTCCAGGGTTACCATGGCGGCGGCGCCTTACACAGTCAATCAACCGTTTAAAGGGGAAGGAAAAATATAAAGTGTCCTGGGCGTGAAAATTTGGAAGTCGAGCCCTGGACGTCCGAAACTTCAGATGGATTTTACTAGTCAAAACTGCACAAAAATGCCTTAAATGTCTGCTCACAAAACACATTTTCACTAAAAATATAGTTTTGGTCAATTTTGGACACAAGGGTTTAGGAAAAGACGGTAAAAATCATGGTTTCTACCTTAGTGTTCAAAACCTTGCCAACCCTAGTAGGTGGACCTAAAAGGATCTAAACATGAACAAAATTAAATTATTCTATAGAGAAAATGTATTGGCATAGTCCGTTTCAATTCAGGCAGGTAAAAATAAAATCTTACCTTCATAGGCTCAGAAGGTTTTGAATTTCACATATGTTAAAGTTTAGAGTTATATATATACTTTGTGAGTTATAGGTATGTTTTTGTTTTGCTCAAAAAAATTCCTGGCCCGAGACAAAAATTTTCGACAAAAATTTCCAAGTACTCTATTTCCTGAACGGTGCAAGATATTTTGATGCGGTTTTTTTTATTTAAAAGACACCTATATTCTGTTTAAGATAAAAGGCTAAATTTTAAAATAGCTATTCAACTTTTTTTGCTGCAGTCTTTTGAAATTTTTTTTAAAAAATCTTTTATATTTTTTTTCTCAAAAAAGTCAATCTCAAAAATTTTATTTTTTTACTGTTCGTTAATACCATTAAATACTACATTTCCTGAAAAGGAGAGCTTCCACTTTTGCGTTTAACGGTTTTTACAAACAATTTAAGATTTTGCCATATACTTCATCAGTTTTGTTAATAACATAATCATATATTGGTCTCATTAAGTCAAAATTATATTAATTTAATTTTTTTAATAAATATTAGAAACATATCCCCCTCCCCACAAAAGAAATTTCCCAGTAGACAAACAGACAGACATACATTGCCCAATCTTATTGCCTGCTACATTAAATTATTTAGTGATTTCCTTTATATTTTTCAAATATCATTTTGCCATTTTTTCATAGCTAGAGTTCAAATCTATTAGTTGTTAATTTTAATACATGTGTTATTCAGTAAAACATAGTTTTTTATATTTGATTTTCATATCTTGCTATTGATGTAAAGAAAAAAAATGAGGAACACTACTAGAGGGGGGGGGGGGATCAATTTAAGATACAATCACTTTGCATTTTTCTTCCTTTTTTTTCATAAGGAAGTTAACAAAAACAAAGCACATGCATGAAGCACCACTAATTGCTTTATCTATAACTTACGACATAATTTTGGGAAGTGGTATGTTTTGAAACATATATTGTAAGCTTTAATATGTTTTTGGTTGTAATATATTAGTGTTTTTTAATTTTTTTCTTTCCCTTTTTTTTTTTTTTTTTGAAAATATATTTCTAATATTTATCAGGCTTTACATAATTTAAAGCAGATGGTTTTTTTCAAAAAAAAAAAAAAAAATAAAAAATCATTGATTTAACTTAATAGTTCTAACAAAAACCAAATCAAACAAAATGTTGAAGAATTTATTACTAATTTGAGTTAGATTAATGAGTTGTGAGATATGGGGACAATAAACATCTTCTCAATTCAAAACAAGAAAAAATAATTTCATTAATTATGTTGTCCTGATAGTAACGAAATGGCATTCATCTTACCTTCAGAGTTACAATGGAATTTAATATATCGTTCCATAAAAAGCTACATAAGCAATCGGCTAATTTTTATGCAATTTTTTAAAGAAGGAAGTAGCAATTTAATAGAGAAATAAATATCAGAATATTGAAGATCTGCCTAATCAACTAAAACCAATATTAACTGCTTTAAATAATTTGAAGAAGATAACAAAATTAGCCGAAGCCGTTACAAGTATTCAGAAAAGCTAGAAAATAACCTAAATCAGCAAGATAAAGTAACTATAGAATACCTATTATAAAAAAATGAACGCATGCATCGACACCTTTTTCTTCTTTTTTTTGTTTTAGCCATCTCTAACCCCAAAATATAAAATAAGAGGTTTAAGAGACAATTAAATTTGGTTAAAGAAAACACTGAACTATGAAGTAATGACTTGAAGTTCATAATTTATGCACTTCCCTTTTGTGGAATTTAATTTTAAAAAGAAATTGCAGTCTATGTCTACATTTGAGTGTGGGAAATAGTAACTGTAGTAAAAGAATTCATGGGTAATAAACAACCAAAAATGATTCAGATGCTCATTTCAGCAGCTATTGAACTAAAGTTTTCTACATTTGGATTTGTTCACAACAAGCTCAAAAAATAACCTTGGGGTAGAAAAGACAGCCAAACTTGTTTTCTTTTTCAAATTACTTGATATCAAATGGAATCAAGAAAATACCTAACTGTATGCGTTATATAAAAATAAATTTAATTATTAATCAATTTGTGATTATGAATAAAAGGTATACATAAATAATTTTAATGGTTGTTATACCTATATTTACGTTACTTGCTAACAACTTGGCGAAGGTGCAGTAATTAATTTTTCCTACACATGCGTATTGGGTTGAAAGTACAGTGTATTGCATTTATTTTTCTAAATTTTTAGCATAAATATACACTTTTCAATGTAAAATTCTTATTTTCACTTAAATAAATATTATATTCATTGTATTTTACTCAGAATGTCAATCTTAAGTTATGTTTTAATTTAAAAAAAACTTTTTTTTTAAAATTTATAAATAAAGTCATGATTTTTTCGCGCTAATATTATTTTTTAAGAATTAATTGCCATGTCAAATAAAATTAAGTTAATATAATTTTGACTGAATGAGACCAATATATGACAATGTTGTTAATAAAACTGATGAAATATATGGCAAAATCTTAAATTGTTTGTAAAAACCGTTAAACGCAAAAGTGGAAGCTCTCCTTTTCAGGAAATGTATTTAATGGTATTAACCAACAGTAAAAGAATAAAAAAAAATGAGATTGTTTTCTTTGAGAAAAAAAATAAAGATATATTTTTTTTAATTTCCAAAAGACTGCAGCAAAAAAAGTTGAAAGCTATTTTAAATTTAGCTTTTTATCTTAAACAGAATATAGTTATCTTTCAAATAAAAAAACCGCATCAAAATATCTTGCACCGCTCAGGAAATAGAGCACTTGAAAATTTTTGTCGAAAATCGCAAGTGAGAAATTGCGCCGAAGGCGCCATCTTTGGCGGCCTGTATCTCGGGCCAGGAATTTTTTTGAGCAAAACAAAAACATACCTATAACTCACAAAGTTCTAAATTTTAACATATGTGAAATTCAAAAACTTCTGTGACTATGAAGGTACCCCCCTGCCTGAATCGACACGGTTTATACCATTGTGATTGCAGGCTCGACAGCGAAGTCTGCCCGACGCTGTCGGGTGAGCTCCTATTGAGCGCCTTTTTTAAGGTTGGGACGAAGAAAAACGGTTTTTTTTTCCAGGAAAATCCAAAGTAAAGGTTTTTTTTTTTATTGTTTTTGATTTTTTTTTCTGTTTTTTTCCCTTTTTTTCTTTTTCTTAGGACGCATTTTGCATTTTGGTTCGGCAGCCACAGCGCCGCACGACTTTGCACATATGGACGGCACGGGTCTGCGTTATTATACAACATTCCTTTCAATTTTATATTCATGAAACAAACAATTTGTTACATGGTAATAAAAATTATATTTACAACCATATGGAAATTAAAAAAAAACTAGACTTGCAAACCATGTTCAAATAAATACTAAATAAATTATACATTGCAGGACTGAGTATAAGGCCACTGACTTTGAAAGAGTTTATTCCTTGTTGGGGAGAATTCCATTATTTGCACATAGCCTATAGTTTAGTTTTACCTCACTGGCGAGGTAAACCAGTTATCCTCACCCTCATTGTAAGAAATGGAATTGCTTAAACCTTCTCGAATCGAGAGCCTTCTTGTCAGACCCAAATAGCACACTTAATCGCTCCAGCCAAATAAATTTTGAAAAGAACGTCTCACTCATTAAAAATATTTAATATAAATATTGTGGTGTTCTGAGTGGCGGTACTACTATATCGTCGCTAGTACACCTAAAATAATCCTAAATGTTACGTTTTGCGAAAGGAACACATAAAAAAAAGCTGATTGGGGCTCTCTTAATTGCATATCATTGCCTAGCAGTAAAAAACGTGTACTTCGACTTTATAACGATCTCAGGGTTTCAGTGACTAAGCCGTCGAGATATATCGTTAATATGGTGGTGTGTTTCTACAATTGAATTATTAGAGATTCACAAAGAAGGTGAACTGGTGCACGATATCTTAAAAATACAGGTCTCTTTCATGGCTCAAAAAGAAAAATTCCAATGTTTTGCAACTTTAAAAGAAAGAACCTACGACAATAATTGAGGCTGATGTACCTCCATACGATTTTGGAAAATATCCGTTGTAAAATGTAGAATATAGCATAAAGAATACACGCACGCACACATATATAGTCTCTGTTTCTCTAATACGGATAAGGGAGGCGGGCAGGTAGTTTGTTTTCAATATAACTAAATGAATCTTTAATGTACCTATCCTACTCATTATGAGTTTTGAAGGAAGGGACCCCCTGCGGCGGTACCCCTATATCGCCTTAGTATACATAATGATCCTAAATGTTACGTTTTGCGAAAGGAACGCATAAAAAAGATGATTGGGGCTCTCATCATTCTATAGCTCCACCTCTGAGTGCTATTATCTGGCCCCTGACGATAAAAATCGGCACATGTTTATACTCAGAAAAGTAGCTTTTAAAAACTGAATAAAAATGAACTATTGACTCTTTTTTATGCAATGCTTTTAATGAAATTTGAAGTTCTCCAGCCGTCGAGTTAAAAGAATCTTATCGAGTTAAAATAATTTACGAGGTAGAGATCCATATTAAAGCTAATTGAAGAATCTTGTTGTGAGGATATAAGCATAACTTTCATAAAATGGAAGGATTTTTTTACCATCAAAAGTAGGCAAAAAGGAACATTGGGAGCATTTCATGATCCTTTCTATCGCAACGGGTGTCAGTTTCTTAGATAAAATCGGACAACTTTAGAGTAATTTCCTGTACCTCAAGGCAGTGCATTTTATACACTTATATCCATCTCATTTATTACATTATTTTTCAAAAGGACGATAAGTGTTGATTGTAAAAACTGATTTTTTCATCTTCTTTTATGCATTTCATCAGGATGGATCCAGCTACCAGAGTTTTATTTAGCAGAGATTTTTTTTTATTTTTGCCTGTGCGTGTGTGTGTGAGTGTACTTGTCAATATCCAAAGATGTCTAGTCCTTAGAAATGTCACTTAGGTAATTTCATAAACATAAATGTGTTACATTCAATGAAAGTAATTATATTTATAGGGGTAGGAAAATAGTTAGTGGTGACCTGTTTTGGATTGTATGCATGAATATATATATATATTATTAATTAAGTAAAACTACCTAATTTTATTTTTTCATGAGCCTGGAAGATTGATTACTAAGTTGTAAATTTGCTATTGTGTAAGACTTTTGAGACAAAAGAAAAACTAAGAATTCATTACATACCAAACTACTTCCTCGAGCAAGAAAGTATAATTGTGCAGTGATGGCAAAATAATCTTCATTACATAGAAAATTGGGGCTAATGGCCGTTCAACTTGAATGGCAGTTCACTCTTCAATATTAAGAAAAAAATTATTTGTGTCGAATAAAACCATGAACTCGTGCAGGACTAAACTAACCTATTATTCAGGACTCTAATGCAGATTTCATTATTCATATTCTTACGTCTCCTTTTTATATGCGGTGTTTTTTCCTTTCACCTATTACATACAATAATTAATTAAAAGCAAATTAGCCATCTTTATTTCTGCTGCATGATGGGCAGTAAATTTCAATATAAATTCTAGCCATCATCAACAAAAAAAATGTGAAACAGATTAATAAAGTTATTATAAACAATAAAAAGTAGTAATAAAAATATAAACTGTTCCTTAAGAAAATCCATTTACATGAAAAACAGTCTGTTTTAGTTTCCCTTTAACCCCGAAAGGATAGGAAGATATTAATTTTAATTCAGCATCTGGCCCGCACGTTAAGTATATCGGCATTTTATTACATTTTTTTTTTCATGCATATAATTTTTTTTACTATTTCATAGAAAAAAAAATAAAGATGTTCGGAATCCTTTGCCTTTTCCCATTGTTATTGGGTTTTAGATGAAAAGGAAAATACAGTGGGAGTGGGGCATTAGGCTGAGTCATGGCCCTCAGGGCGAAGTTAAATTACCTCTGCTTACTTAAATTTATGAGAAACACCATTGTTGAAAAGCCGCTTAACTGAAAGGTAGACGTTCAGCTGGCTAAGTGGTCATGTGATTACAGTCAGAAACGCTTTCATATAGACTTTTAAAAGTAAATCAAAAAATTTAATTTTTAAGCGACCGTCAGGCAAGATCTTACAGCACGCCGACAGGGGGCGTTGTGGTAAGGCGCAGGCCTAATACGCCCAAGTTTGCAGGATCAAACCCGGCCCAAGTCCGTGGATTTTCAAGATGCAGAAAATCAACAGTGCCCATGTCGTATGATTATGCGGCATGTTAAAGATCCCTTGAGTATCCGTTTGGCGTGGATATTCTCGGCTAAATTAAATTCTTAGTGCAGGTTGCATCAATTAGAGCTCAGGCGCCGTCATCTAGGGTGGAAACAGCGTCAAAAATTGCGGCAATGGTACCACACTCATTGTGGTGGCGCTGAAAGAGTTGGTACTAATCTCTGGAAACGCAGTGGGTCTACGATGGTTAAGAACCAATATATGTAGTCCATTAGAAGAAAAAAGATCTTACTGCATCAGGGAAACCTGAAGTCACACATTCAAAAGTGCACGTGGTCTGGACATCGTCATGGTGTTTTCAGAGCATGCGCATGTGACGTGAGGGGCGCTCATGCCATTAAGATCAAACGTGAGGGACGCTTAAAAAGCAAATCTTAATGCTTCGTCTAATCGTCGTTCTTATGATCGTTAAAGGCAGCACGAAAATGTTTTGTTTAAATAAATTAAGGAATCAATTTTATTCCACTTGAATCGGAATTCGTAAGAAAAGGGATATGTCACAAAACTCTCATTTCACAAGAGAGATAAAAAAGTTCATTACTTAATTCACGGTACTGTTAAATGATGGAAAAATCAGATAACACATAGGTATTACATAAATTCCCGATTATTCGCGGAATTGAGTAGCAAGGGCACAGTTTTGCTATCAACCAAAGCAAGCTGCCTGGAAGAGTGCCAAGAAAAATCCATTCATGTTCAAGGGAAGAACTGCGGTATAAAGAATGTATCATTTTTCTTCTCGTTCTAGTTCCTTTACCATAATTGATTTCTTCTGATGCTATATGCCAGTTTATAAATTTAGTTGCTTTCAACAAACATTCTGATTCGCGTACTAAATAAACGCACCTGCAAAAAAAACTTCGCTAAAACCCGAAATGGATTCGTTCTTTTCTGCCATGAGCAGAAGCGTCCAACTATCGAAATTCCGTAGCCGAACTGTTTCGCGAATAGCAAAAATTGAGGATAATCCTCAAAAAAAGACTAAAAATAAGGGGCAAAAAGATAAAAGTTGTTTTTGCTTAAAAGCTTGATTGCATTGTATTGTACGCAAAAAGTAATACAAACATTTAAAGTATCACAGTACAGTATAAATTATTAGTAAAGTACTGAAAAACATAAAAGGCAATAAAGAAAAAGTACTTTCAATGAAGCCAATGTTAGTTATGTATGTACTAATTTAGTACAGAGTGGTTATAATTAAACTTCCCCACTTCAGGGCATCCTACAGTTAAAACCGTTCAACGGATTGGCACCAAAATTGGTATGTAGATTATACACGAGACATTTTTGCGTCTCGCAACTGCTCAATTGAAATGCTTCGGGTGTTTCTAACCCGAGATTCACGCAACACTTATGTAAATGTACATGTGAAGTGTTACCAGAAAGCACTTAATATATTTTAAGCCACTAAGTACTTAAAAAAAGTACTTAAATATGCGCTAGTTATGACGCAATGAAATACATTTGAAGTGGTTGTGTCAGTAATAGAGATAGATTAAACAATCACAGTCTTCGAATAACCGTTCATCAAAACAAAAGGCGTTAAGTTTTGATGAACGGTTAACTGCTAATGGGAGGGAAATTTATTAACGGTGATTATAAGATAAAATATGTGGGAAAAGGATTTAAGATCTGTTTTGTTCAGTAACGTAGTTATTTATTTATTGCTTAGCTCACTCTCTTTAAAGACCAAAGCTAATGAAAAAATTATTTCAGATGAAGGAACAAACAAACTAAATAAAAATAATTAACTAATAAAAATTAAAAATATAAATTGGAAATGTAAATTAATAAAGCAAATATATGGATGAATAATTCAGAAAGAGAGCAAATGAATAGCTTATAATCCAGATGCAATGAGGAGGTGAGAAAAATTAGAAATGTTTTTGAAAAGAGCCTAAGAAAGGTTCACTTTGGAAATCACGTTGATGTTATAGTGGAATATAAGGATATTATAAGATGTAATACGTTTTTGTTTGCTTTATGGTAGAAAAGTTTAATAATTCATTCGAGGGAGAGAATGTATTTATCGCATTCCATTTTTCTGTATTTTCGAAGTTTTAAACCAGAGTTTGAAAATAATATAAATATATATATATTATTCTATATTATTTCATTGAACGTTACAGTTGAATCTTATTTTTGTAAATGCAGTGAAATTTGTGTAAGATTACCACTTGCGGTGCAGCACTTTAGCGGTCAACTTATAGAGGGTGGAGATTCTATTTTTGTCATTTCTTACACTATGCATTTATTCATTTGTAACTAATTAAAATATAACCTCATGTATTAACATTACTCTAAAATAGTAATTAGCTATTTTTTTCACGATTATCTACAATATTATTAGAGAAATTAAAGCTGTCTGACTTACAATGTATTCTATACACTTTTAAAAGCAAAGTGCTTAGTTAAAATGAA
This sequence comes from Octonoba sinensis, assembly GCA_038502835.1. Lineage (NCBI taxonomy): Eukaryota > Metazoa > Arthropoda > Arachnida > Araneae > Uloboridae > Octonoba > Octonoba sinensis. The sequence continues at coordinate 3,763,386 of CM076598.1, read as the reverse complement.
GATAAATATCTTATTAATTATGTAAGTTACTTATGATAGTAAAGATTTCCTAAAAATGCATACTTTTTTAAAAAGGCTACATCAGATAGAAGAAAAAATAGAAGAAAATTATTTAAAGAATAAAAGAATGCTCATATGTCCCATATGATTAACTTACAGTTTAGGCGAACTGACTTAACATTATAGCATAAAAAATATCCTGGAGAAGTTATTTTAGTTTTTTTTTTATCATTGCAAAAATAGATAAACAAATAAATACAGAAATAATTAGGCGGTCAACTTACAAAGTGTTTTTTATATAATACTCCCACTCAAATTTCGCGTGCATAAGTGGTCAATATAGACAGGTGGTCAAGTTGCAAAGGTTTCCCTGCTTACAAAGGTGGACAACTTTACAGGTTTTACTGTACATTATTTGATTAGAAATGAAAAGTTTTACATCACTTGAGACGAAATGTCCGGTGGTGACACTGAGAAGAGATTGTTTTGTGTAAATATTTCACTTAGCGATAAACTGTTGACAAACAGAAAAAATATTAAATGTGTAAAAGTTCTTCAAAATCCCTTGTAAATTTAATGACTTACGCTGAATAAAATCTAGTTTATTCAAACTTGTTATTTGCCATTCTTCGTAGCTAGGAAAACTGGACGCAATGATTTAAAAAATATTCAAAATCGTGTCACTCTGCTGAGAAATCTTAAATGTTCAAAAGAATTTTGAGAAGATAGGGTCAGGTGGGGTAAAGTGGTCAATGGGGGTAAAGTGGACGTACGGCAAATAAAAAGCTATAGCTTTGAAATAAATAAAGGAATTGATGTAATTTTTAAAATTTAGCTTTTAATAATCAAGAATTAAATTTTACATACAAAATTATATTAATAGCAACTCTTTAGGTGGAGAAAACAAATGATTTGTTTGTTTATACAACACTTTGAAATTGAAGCAGCTCTTTTAACTTCTCTCTGACATTTTGTTTTAAAGAATTTGCAGCAAATGGACGGATTTGCAGCAAATGGACGGTGCAGGTAGTTTTACACAGATCTCAGAAGTACTTCAGCACTAACCGTGAAGCTAGGTTTAGTTTATATATTATTTTATAGTAATTTAAGTAAGATGGGGTAAAGTGGTCATAGGTATTAGGCTTAACATGCACCAATGTTCTAAAATTACTTTGGTTATTTTATGCGGTAGACCAGGAATTAAATTGCATAGGAATGCACAGTAGCTCAGTTTCCATATTTATTTTCAATTTTTAACTATTAGAGGGAATTCAGGCTATTTACGCAAGGAAATTAAAATTTTGAAGACAACAGTGCTCGCACTTCTTTTGTTAGAAATTAAGCCACATGGCAGATGTTAGTTACACTTTTATTTCACTAATACTGTATTATTTTTTAAACACATAACTTTTAAATTTACTTTTTAGTAAACCGGAACTAACACAACTGAGCTCAAATGCAATAGAGATTGAAATTACTATAATACAGTCTTTTTAGAATGAAAATTTTTAGAAGCACTTTTAATAAAAGAATCGTCAAGTATCAATGATTCATTTATAAACCGACTTATTATAAGTATTATTAAGCTGTAAATGTTCAGAACTAGCAGTGCTTCGAACAAGAACAATACATGAAAGAGAGCGAAATAAAAATAACTAGGTTAAAATATGTATTTTTCTCCCACTGATTTTTAGTATGCTGTAATTATGCAGAATTCTCTTATTAGCAATGTTTTCTTAATATGTTATTTAAGTAATTTAGTCATCAATTAAAAGCTATTTTAAATTTTTTTCACGAAAAATTTTGAATTTCATATTTATGTTTTATTATATGTAGTGAGTTAAAGGACAAACATAAAATCTAATATTTAGGGATTAAAGCCCAGGAATACCTACTATTATGTATCCTTAACATGTTTTGGTACATAACTTCGTTTTAAGACCATATATGCAGCAGCTCAAGAGACTGGAGCAAGTTACGAGATGTTACGAAGATGAGGCTAACTTTTGACCATAATAGAGGACCTAAATAAATTCAGTTGCGGGAAATAAAGTTGTTTTCGTTCTAAAATGAACCTTTGTTGAGTATTTTGAAGTATTATGGCTATTAATACTTTTATATAGTTTTTTTTTTTCAATTGTGACCACTTTACCCCATGCACTACTCACTTTACCCCACCCCATGGGGTAAAGTGGTCATACCTACATACCAAAAAGAAGGCGTCATAAAGTTAATTTACTTAACTTTTTTCTGCTCAAAATTTATTGCAATCTGTTCTTTAATAATGTAATGTAAAATAACAAGCAAAAAATCTGAAGGTTTTTGGACAAATTCTTATATTTATTGGCAAAGAAAGTTGAAAAAAGATTTTATGACCATTTTACCCCACCTGACCCTACTCCGAGTGAAGTGTATGTGTTACGATGAATGTCCGAAATCGGAAAATGTCGACAATCATCGGTGAATGTCGATATTTACCATGCATCAGACTCTAGAATGTCGACATTCTCCAATTTTGGAGTTCACCGGAACATATGTTTTGTCTGTCTGATAAAATTGCACATCCACCGTTATTTTTCTTCTTTCAGACATGAAGACCATGCTGTTGGTGATTCAAATTGCCTTCATTGTTGTGCCTGCTTGCTTTGGGCGTGTTCTAGACTCTCAACCATTTCAAGCAGTAAGTTGAGATATCTTCCTAGATTTTCTGTATTCCTAAAAAGCCGTAACGTTTCTCTAAAGATGGAACGACGTAAATCTCAAAGTCAAATTCTCGAAAAGCACTGGCTTGAAATGCATTTGTCTAAAGATGGTCATTTCTTTCTCTCTGAGTTGGCTTTCTTCGGAACGAATGCCATTTTATGAAAATTTTAAGAAAATATATCAAATTTCGAAAAATACATTTCTGAGAATTCAAATCGCCTAAAAACAGTTACTTACGCAATAAAATTAATATCTGAATGTGTTATGAATTTTAAAAAAGTCTCAAAAAGTAATCCTTGTATGCTTTAATATAAGTCAAATTTCCTCTAAATCATAATTTTTCAACTTTCAAGAACTTCTGTATTTGCTTGAAAGCAACTATAGAAAGCAACTAAAAAAGTGCTTAAAAAGACATACAGAAAGTTTTCATTCATCTTTTTAGGGTGTATTTTTTTTTTTAAATCAAGTTGTTCATGTGTAAAAGTAGTGCACATGTGGTAGTTTTAGACAAATAACTGAAGCTGATATTAAAGTTGAAGTAAAATAATTTCCCTTGTAAAAGGATGTTTTGGCCACCCTTTCCAACTTTAACTATTTCTTTAGCGTGTTTTAGAACATTTTGAAAATTCTTCAAAGTTTGGTAAATACCAACATCAGCCGAGAGCAAATAAAAGCACTGCGCAAAACCACTGAAACTATTCTAAGTGAGCTTTGTTTTAATAACTCAAGAGTGTAGAAAAAATGTGATAGTGGCTTGACAAGAAATAAATTTTTCCTTGGCACTGAGGAGGGAGAAAAGGAACAAACCAAGAAGCTTTTAAGTTAAGATCTCTTTTTTTTTTTTCTTCGAAGAAGTCTTTTGACTCTTTATTGCATGGTTTTTTTCTTTTTTCGTTTTTCTTTCTTTGCAATTGCACGTGTCTCTCAAATCTTGGCACCGATGTTAGGACACGTGGAGATGTTTAGTCTGTTGAGAGTTAATGCAGTGTACGGTTGGGTCGAAATCGTTCCCGCAAAGCTAATTGTGGAGTTTGCGAGTTCCAATGATGCATGGCTCTAGCTTTAAGCATGTCACTGTTCAACACTATATCAATTCATTAATGCAAAAAAATGCAATTACCTTTCTTCCAGAACTTTCTTCTGGAAATACTGGTTAGCTTTTGAGCGAACCTCGCTAAAACAAATTCTACAGAAGTGCTTGTACACGTACCATATAATATCTTCTAAAACTCGTCTCCGAATATGACCGGCACTTATATCATTATAGGTGCTATTTTGTGAAAAAGAAAGAAAGAAATACAGATACACGCGCACACACAGTATTTCTTGTGCATTATTGACTGTGAAAGTATCTCTAAATATCCAATAAAAATATAAAAACACACAGAGAACATATTGCAGTTCCAAGGAGTCAATTACTGCAGTGTCTCAAGCAAATACTTTTCGGATAGAGGTTTTGTTTCATAAACTATAGATATAAACGGTATTGAAAAAATTAATAGTTAATTTCGCTCTAATACGTTTCATTTTTTAACTTCGTTAATTAAGAAAATGAAACGCAGTCATTCTTTCTATTAGAAACAAGTTTCATCAATGGAAAAAAAAATTAAAAGTAAGCTTACTGATCACACTCAGGGATGTGGACTCCACATTGTGGAGTCGGAGGGCAAAGTATCTCCGACTCCTAGATTTTAAAGACTACGAGTCCGGTGTCCCTTGTCTAACGAATAAGTACCGGATATCCGCCTCTGATGGTTGAAGTCTGAAATTTCTACACAAAACAAACGCTACAAATATGTTGTAAGCTTTTAATTGACATATACATTAAAAAACGTGCTAATTTATTAAATTTTATGAATCAAACTTGACATGACGGATAACCAGATCTTTTGAACAGTCACATCGGATATCCGACCGATTTTTAAGAATCCGCTATCCGATCCGGTCACATCACAAAAGATCCGGATATCCGGTATGTCAAATTTCAGGTCTTTTGAGCAGTCACCGAATCGGATTCCAGATATTTAAAAATCGGTCTTATACCCGATAACCGATTCCTTCTAGAGGTCCCGTTCGTCCCCTTCAGAAGACATCGGATATTCGACGGATTTTTAAACATCCGGTATCTTATACGGTCACGGCACAAAATATCCGGTTACCCTGCTTGTCAAATTTAATTTTTAAAATTTTATTAGCATGCTTTCAAAATACTATATGTAAATTAATAACTTACTAGGTATTTGGAAGTTTTAGGATGTTTCAAAAATGATAGCCAGATATCCAGTACGGATCAATATCAATGCATTACTATCCTGACCTTGGTCTTCCGAGAGCAAAATTTCAGTGCGTTACTGTGTAATATACAGGGTGTTCATTAATTGTTGTCGGGGTTTCCGTACCTCATAACTTTCGAATAAAAAAAAATTACGCAAATACTGATTACGTATTCGTAAATTACAACTCAAAGAATTTTATTAATGATATTAAAAAGAATGAATTATTTAATGAATTTGCACATGGCTGCCCTCCGTGGCTCGTAACACATAGAGACGAAATTCGATTTCCCTCCAAGTGTTCTTCAGCATTTGTGGGGTAACATTTTGGATCGCGGCAGTAAGAATTCTGCGCTTCAGTTCATCAAGGGAGGGCACAAGGGTCTTGTACACAATGTTATTGACAACTGAAGTGACGTTGAGTAATAGTTATGACTGATAGTTTCTAAAAACCATAATACGCACATTGCTTTTTCTTGCACGGTCGCCATTTTTATTTATGACGTCATAATTACCCAGACTGCAAATGCGCTAAGATCGCATTGTTGCAACGTAAAATTCTTTGAGTTGTAATTTACGAATACACAATCGGTTTTTGTGTAATATTTTTTATTCGAAAGTTATGAGGTACGGAAACCCCGACAATAATTAATGAACACCCTTGTATATGTTTCGGCAGGACGCACAGACGGCAGGAGGGGAGAGGGAGAGATGAACATAACTAGTCCCCCAAGAAAGCATCGGATATCCGACGTCCGGCCAATTTTTAAGCATCCGGAACCAGATCGGGCCACTTCACAAAAGACCCAGTTATCCGGCCTATCAAATTTGACTTTTAAAATTTAAACAATTTGAATGTATGTAAGTTATGTATTAACTTACTACGTCCCGACTTGACGCCGACTCCACAACTGATTACACTATTAATATCTAGTATAACTTCCATTAACCATAATGCATGCGGGTGATTTTCAAATTGGGTTTGACACAATCTGAAAAATTTTGTTGCATCAAACATAAAAACTTCCGTATGTATGAATTCCTTAGAATTTACTGCATTCTGAGCAGGTGGCTTTTTTCGAGTTAATTTTATTATATTTTAGATATTCCAAAAAGTGTCTTGACAAGTGATTGTTTTTCGCATGAGTGTAACCTTTATTTAACATCCTATAAAATAATCCTTATCAATAATTAATCTAAAAAATCTTGTTTAGGTATTCTTAAATACTTTGTAATAAGTAAAAATATAGTATTAAAATTTACTTATTTAAAATTTTTAAACTATTTTAATAGCACTTTACCCCAGGGGTGTTACTTCGTTTCTTAAATGAAGGATATAACTTTCAATAAAATGTATCTTATTACAAATTAAATGTTTTCACTGCAGGTATAGGAAGTAACTGGATATTCTTAACTAGCAAACCATTTTTTAACTATGAACTAACAAATATAATTATACAATTCTAACTTTTCGCTACAGTAACACTCATGAGACAAACAAACACTCCTCTTGCAATAAGGCACTAAAAATAATAATAGTAATAAAATTAACAATAATTATAAAAAGAGAGAACAAAATTGAAATTTTTTATAACATTAATTCCTATGTTACCTTAAAAATGTAATAAAGCAGCACTACTCTCATGATTCTGATCGAGAAATAGATATTTTTAGACAGAACTAATAAAATATTAATATCACTTTTAAAGTAGGCAGTAAAAATATCGAAATAAATATTTCTAATTCTGCAAACCATATCTTTAATTTAAGTAAAGTGAAGACAATAGTTTGCAACACATCACTTTCTTATTTACATAACGTAACAACTGGCATACCCGAACAAATATTAATTTTTTTTACTTATTTTTTTTTTGGGGGGGGGGGAGGGGGTTACAAGTACGCAAGTTTTTCTTTATTTACCCTTTAAGAATAAAACATATCTTAAACAAAACATACAAAAATCATATCTGAAAACGTTAAAATTTTTTGTCAGGGTGTCTCTTTAAAATATATATATATATATATATATATATAGTAATAAAATATATCCTTGGATAAAAAATAATTAATATAAGCTCGAGTTAAAGCTCATAAAATACCTATATTTTCAGATTTATTTACTATTTGGTTGTTTTCAATCATGAGTGGGTAACACTCATGAGATTTATTAAGAAATTCTCCACTAAAAAAAATTCCGACTGTGTGTTCCTGAAAAGTTACTTTTACCGATTGATTCCTCTACAAGACTATTGCTGAACATACACTAAATACACTATTTCTGAATTGCTTATTTTTAAAATATTTTGAAACAAATGGGTAACGCTCCTGAGAAGTATTAAAAATACGCATCGTATTGAATTGTATGTTCCACTATAAAACAGTGAATTAATAAAACTAACCCATTCTAGATGGTACGAGGTTAAAGGAAACATACGAGGCTTCCCTACCCCAGAAAATAATAACAATATTTAAATATTTTGAAAGTGCCGACAGGGTGGCGTAGTTGGATTTTCAAGTTGCAGAAAATTGTCTGCGCCCATGTCGTATGATTATGCGGCATGTAAAAGATCCCTTGAGTAGACATTTGGCTTGGATGCTCTCGGCTAAATTAAATTCCTAGTGCATATGAGAGCTCAATGCGAGCTCAGGTACCGCCATCTAGTGGTAACTGAACGTCAAAATTCTCATGCGGCGAAGGTACCACACTCATTGTGGTGCCGCTGAAAGAGATGGTACCAATTAAAGGGGAACGCACTAGGTCTGCAATGGTTGAGAACCAATAGCAACCCCGTTGGAAAGAAAAAAAAAAATGTTTTGAAAGTTGAGTGATAGGAACTTTCTCGAGGTAACACTCATGAGCTGCATGTCCGGACAAAAACTTTCGTTAAATTTTAAAATATAAGATAAACATTTCAGTAAAATCATTTGCATTTTTGTTCAGTAAACACATATTACTTCATGTTTTAAATCATATTGAATAAAAAAATTACTTGGAATGATAAAAAAATTGGTTCCGTGAATTTTTTGCTCCGGACACGCAATTTTCCATTACTTTCCAAATAAAGTAGTAGAAAAAGCCTACTATTTCACAACTTGGAAAAAATGTAATAAATGCATTGAACTAACTATGAAATTATACTTCCCTACTGGTTTTAGAATGGCAGAATAATAGTCTTATCGACATGAAATTCAGATTTTATACTGCGGACATCAAACCGTCAATCTTTTTGAAAATCACCCACATAAATTTCTTACAAAATTTTTCAAACTTAATTCTACCTAATGGCTTAGTCAATATATCGGCAATCATGTCCTTAGATTCACAATAGTTAATGTCTATAGCTTGTTCATTATAAAGTTCTCGAACAAAACAATACCAAACATCAATATGCTTTGATCTTTGACTTTCCTTTCCGTTCTTTATCATTGCAATGCAACTTTGATTGTCTTTATGTATTGCAATTATTATATTACTAACGGTACCCGCACGGCTATGCCCGTTAAAAAATGGAAAGACCAGTCAGTTTGCCATTGTGTATATAGTGATAACTTTTTTAGGTGTAAATTATGTTATTTTATTAAAATGTATAGCATTCCACATAATTAAAAATTAGCTGCCCACGGCAATCAGCCAGAGATCCTACACATTTAAGTATTTTTTTTTACAAAACACGCACAATTAAAAAGGAAAGAAAGAAACGAAACAAAACAAAAAAGAAAATATTTGAAAGAAAACGCATTTTGTTTGTTTAGTTCAAGTACCCACACATAAAGAACGATTATAATAAATTATAATATTTTTAATTAATAAATTTTTAGTATAATTAATTTTTATCTATTATTTATTGACATGAAAGCCGGGTGCAGACGCTGCGTTTTGTACAACCTTTTGTCTACGCAGTCTTAATACTCAATGAAAACGTTGCAGTTTTTTATGCTTCTACATGGTGCAGAGATATCTGTATATTTCACTCAGTTTTGTGCAATATCATCATGAAGGAGGTACTACTCTGGTCAATTTTGGCATGGTGTCATGTTAAAAAAAAAGACTGGAACGTCTCAGAAGTACCCGGCGTTTAAAGTGGTCAAATGAGTACATAAAATAGATATTTTTTGTTGCCTGTTCTGGTGGTTCGACAACTGCAATCTCTTTATTTTCATCGATGGTATTCCTAGACTGCCTTGGTGTCTCCTGATCATAGGGTCTTGATCATTTAGGAAATGTAACAAATCAAAATACCAGAGAGATGGCTTGTAGATTTCGTCTCCAGCCCCAGATCGAATCGATTTATTAACTTTTGCCAATTCTTTACGGTAAACACTTCTCAAAGAATTAATTATTTACAACTGTTTCTCTGTTTGCGGTTGCATCAATTTCTTTGAATTTTTCCACTAAACTCTCATAAGCCTCCCCTTTTTATCCCTGTCACTATACTCCTTGGATTTGACACGTCAAATGCATGGGAAACTTTCGCATAATGCAATAAATTTTGTGAGAAACTCCTGAGAACATTGCCGAAAGTCGGCCATCGTCACCTGACGAATTGAAACTGAGAAACAAAATGAATCGGAAAAGGGTGCTACCGTCTACATGTGCCGATTTGTCTGCACAGTTCAAAGACATCTATGCTTTCTAGCTCAGTTATCGCTGCAACTGTACAGTCTTCGCACCGGACTCAAAACTGTGTACTTTTCTAATCTATACGCAACGTTTTATCTGCAGCGTGTTGAACTGCGGACACAAAACGTTGTGCAAAACGTAGCGTCGGGACCCGGCTTAAAACAGAAAGACGAAATGTTGTAGCTTGCAGAAACAAACAGCAGCAAGCAAAGCTTTGAAAGCGGAATGAACCTTTCATCCGCGCTCAAATAGAAAAATACCATATGTGCTAATTCACAGGCGAAAAAAAAAAATGAAAGTATAAATAGTAATAAGCTGGAATAACAAAAATCGGTATAAAGAATAACATTTCTTTTAAAAACCAGTGTGCAGTATGGAAAATGGTCCCGTAAAATACATGTCAAAATAAAACTATCAACCGCCTGTGAGTAGAAAAATGTTCCAAACCGTAAATTTAACGGTGAATTAGATGGACAGACTGCTGCCGGTTATTTAACCGTAATTTCACGATGAAATTTCTAACAGTGCACAAATTTCTTCAATTTGACGGAAGGTTTACTCGGAGCCTTTTTCACGAAGCCATTTCGTCAATTAATACGATAAGTTTCGTGAGATTTGAGCATGTGTTTCTGAGAGTGTATACGTAAGTTTTTTGGCACAATTACTTTTTGTTTGTTGGAAATAAATTTTCAATTCGCTTTAAAAAAATAATAATCAAAATCTAAAAAAAGAAATAAATAAGTTAAAAATCGGCTGCTCCCCAAAATGCTAAAAACCGCTAGCAATAAATTTTAATTTGTTGAAAGAAAAAAGGATTAATAGTCAGTCGGGGGGGCATGGTAACAATTAAAATTAAAGTTAATTAGCGTGAAAAAGTAATTTCGAACTGCAGATAAAAATGCTTATAACTTCTTTTCTAGGTAATTTAGAGGCTTCGAATTTTCGCACGTAGAGCGAAACTTCTCCCGGGGTAGTTTTTTACGCGCTTTTCAACGGTATCAAGCTCGAAGCGATGCGATAATTCCTTCTCATAGAAAATGATTATTTTATGAAACTTTCGGCGATAAATTGGAATAAAAGAAGAACAAATTCGAATTTCGGAAAAAACTCTCCGAGGTGCACACCCCCATGTTCCAAACTAATTTCGTGCCAAATATCATGAAAATCCGTTGGACGGTCTGGGCCCTACGCCGGACACAGACACACACATATTTGCTGCTTTATTATTAGTAGAGATTATCACCTTCTATTTCACTCATTAATTGTGATATCCACTTGCCTTCCTTGCATGCTTCCGATACCGCAATGAAATCCGCTTCAGTTGAAGACAAGGACACTGAATTTTGTTTTCTGCTAGACCAGACGATTGGTGCATTTCCGAGCATGATAATGTAACCTGAAGTTGATTTTCGATCTTTAACACTTCCTGCCCAATCTGCACCAACGAATACTTCTAAACTAGATGTATCTTTTCCAAACTTCAGTTTAAAATATGAGGTCTTCTTCAAATATCTCAGCACTTGTTTCATTGCTTTCCAATCCCTTTCAGTCGGTTTGCTTACTTGCCATGACAAAATTCCTACGGCTGCGGATATATCAGGTCGCGATGTTGTTGAAATATACAAAAGCTATCCAATTACTTCTCTGCAAGCGATATTATTTTCTAGTTCATTTGATTCGTAAATTCACGTTTTACGAATTCATGATTCATTGGAATATTTGCTCCTTTCGCTTCATTTAAGGGGGTATTCTAGTGTAGAATTTTGAAAAATCGAAAAAAAAATTCTCTTCATATTTCCAAAGTTTAGACATTCAAGAATATGCCATTAAAAGGATTTTTTTAAATTCCTATTATTTCATGAGTTATAGTCGTTCTGGTGACGTGGCATCGGTTACGGTCCGAGCGCCACAAGTCAACAAAAGACGGTAGACGTTCCCGAGTCCCACGATTGAATATCCCTTATAGAATCTTTATTATATAGTATCTCTTTTAAATCTATATTTAATTGAAGGACATAGAAACTTGTTTTTTTTTTGGAATATTCTCCGTTTAGTTTTATTTTAAGTTAGGTTTTGAGCCAACCTTCGTACCAACCTTCGCAGTTAGTATTTTTAATGAAGGTTTTATACCCATTGTAAAAATCTTAGATATTATGGGAATCACGATTAGCCCAGAAGCTAATGCTTTTGCTGCGAGAAGGGACGCAGCGCGTATCGAGCGCTCGGAACTCCGGACTTCAGAGGCGTCAAAGGGGGGGGGGGGGGGGGGTAGAACTCGTCTTCACCAGAGAACATCGGAGAATGAGCATTTTGAAGTAGAGGAAGGTTTCTTATATGGAGCAGGACTCGCCGAATAAAAATATGTAAGTATTCTGTACCATTCTACAAGTATAACTGCCGAAAACGTGTCTCAAAACTTTGAACGCGTTTTTCTCGAAACTACTTTTTTCGAGTTGGCGGTAAGGATATCTAGAGTTCTAATGGACCGATTTACTTAAAATTTGGAGAAGATGTTCTCTATACATCCCTTTATCGTGTGAACCTTGCCCAAAAATGTAACTTTTCATTTAGTATTTTTAAAAAATTTGTAATTGTTAAAAAAAGATGCAAAAAAGAAAATTTTTGTTCAAACAGCCGCCATTTTGTGTTTTTTTTTTTTTTAACTTGTCCGAGGTTCATACGATAGCGGCATCTATAATAAATAAGAATCGGTTTGTTTTTTATTTTTCAGATCACCAGGAGAGTTGCAATCATGCACGACAGGACACCCTCTTTTTTTTGAAGCCCCCACTTTGACTGCTCATAACTTTGTCAATTTTAATTAACTTTTTTTGGATAATTTTTGTATGTAATAATAAAACATCAATGAACAAATGATAAAAAAATGGATACTAAAAGTTTTTTTTTTTCTCTTTGTACGGCGCTTCAAAAGCCGGGCGAAATTCATGTCTCTACACTAGATTACCCCCTTAAGCCGTATTTCATGACAGGTTGCTTAAATTTAGTTTATCGATTAATTGCAAAGCTTCCATCTTCAAATGGTACTACTTGAACTCCCAAGTAATACGTTATCTTCCCTAAATCTGTAATTTCAAAATGCTCTTGAAACATGTTTATCATTTTCAATTCTGTTTCTTCATCTAAAGTATAGATCAGAATGTCATCAACGTAAAGTAAAATATATCTCCAACCATTTGATCCTTTTCTTCTAAAGAAACATGGATCTACTTTACTACAAAAATAACCATTTGAAGCTAAAACTTTGTTGATCTCTTCGTTCCAAACTCTTGCAGACTGCTTTAAACCATAAAGACCTTTCTTTAACTTGTATACTTTGTCTTTTAAAGTTTCTTTTATATAGCCTTCTGGTTGTTTTACGTATAATTTTTGTTATCTCAGCATTCCGAAAAGCATTTTTGACATCTAGATGTTTAATTTTCATACTTCTTGCTGCTGCAACTGTAAGCAGTATTCTAAATGTTGCATTATTTGCAACTGCGGCTAATGTTTCCTTAAAGTCCTCAACAGGCCTTTGAGTAAAGCCTCTCGCACAAAGTCTTGTTTTATAACGGTTTATTTCTCCTGTTTCATCTCGTTTGAGTTTAAATACCCATTTCGTATCAATTGCTGCCCTTCCTTTTGGTAAATCTGTTAATTCCCAGACATCTCTTTTTTATAGAATTCATTTCTTCATTTACAGCTTCTATCCATTTTTCTTGTTCTTCTTGTGGTAACATTTTCATTTCTTTCCAAGAAGAAGGTTCTTGAACTAATTGAAACGTTTTATAAGCGCACACGTATCTATCTGGAGGTACACCCTTATTATTCGATCGCTCCGAACGTCTACACTTGTCTTTTGGCTCTTCAACTTGATCTTACTGCTCTTTAACTTTATGTTTAACTTCTTTTTCTTCATATAGATCACAAGCTACTTCATTATTTTGTCTTTTATCTTCCTCAACGCTTGTTAAAACTTCATTTTTTCCGCTGTCAATACAAATTACATTTCTCGTTACAATTACTTTGTTAGTTTCTTTATCCATTACGAGCTATCCTTTTGATTTACCTGCATATCCAAGAAATATACCTTCTTTTCCTCTATTTCTCAATTTTGTTCTCTGTACAGATGGTGTATAATATACAACATTGCTACCAAAAGTCGTTAAATGTTGACCTGTTGGTTTTCTTCTATTCCAATTTTCATATGGAGTCAAGCTACAAGTTTTCTTCGGTAAACGATTTTGCAAATAACATGCTGTAATTACTGCAGCTCCCCAAAACTTTTGATCTAACTTAGAATCCTCCAACATACACTTTCAACAAAATATCTATTTCTTCTTTCTGCAGTACCATTTTGTGGAGAAGAATATGGTACTGTTAACTAGTGTTTTATACCATTCTTAGTTAAATAATTCTTCAGCTTCTCATTTACGAATTTCCCACCTCGATGAGTACGTAGTACTTTTGGTATTCTTTCAAACTTAGTTTTCACAAAATTTAAAAATTCTTCAATCTTATTGTGCTGCTTCATCTTTCCTTTTCATCAGATGAACAGTAAGAAATCTTGACTTATCTATTAAAGTTAATATGTAACGCATTCAGAAAATGTCTGTTGAGTAAATGGCCCGCAAATATCTGCATGAAACAGGTCCCCAACTTTCGCCGCTCTATTTTCACTTTTCGCGGGATAAAGGATTCTAAACAATCTTCGTTTTTACGCAACATACACATTTCATTTTACATTTACAGTCTCTCATTCTAAGACCAGTAACCAAATTTTCATCTTGTAGTTGCTGAATCGCGCGAGGTTCACGATGGCCAAATATTCTATGCCACACGTGTATGCCGTTTATGTGCGACTTTTCTGTAACTTTACTTGCAACTTCATTCGTATTCAATTTATACTTATTTTTTCTACACTCCCTTCAATTATAATTCCATTATCTTTCTTAATTTCACCCATCCTGGATCTAAAAGTTATAAAATAGTTCTTCTGATCAAGACACTTCACGGACAACAAATTACTATCTAAGTTCGGAATATACAATACATCGCAAATTTTTATGTATTTTGTTTCATTATCCTTCCCTTTATATTCAATGAAACCATCACCAATTCCTTTAATATCCAGTAATTGTCCACTAGCAACCTTTACTTTTCCTTTTGGTCTCGTATTTACGGAACAAAAGTTTTTATCATTCGTCATGTGTGCCGACGCAGTTGAAGCAATATAGGGTCAGGTGGGGTAAAATGGTCATAAAATCTAATTTTTTCAACTTTCTTTGCCAATAAATATAAGAATTTGTCCAAAACCTTCAGATTTTTGGCTTGTTATTTTACATTACATTATTAAAGAACAGATTGCAATACATTTTGAGCAGAAAAAAGTTAAGTAAATTAATTTTATGACGCCTTCTTTTTGGTATGTAGGTATGACCACTTTACCCCATGGGGTGGGGTAGAGTGAGTAGTGCATGGGGTAAAGTGGTCACCATTGAAAAAAAAAAACTATATAAAAGTATTAATAGCCATAATACTTCAAAATACTCAACAAAGGTTCATTTTAGAACGAAAACAACTTTATTTCCCGCAACTTAATTTATTTAGGTCCTCTGTTATGGTCAAAAGTTAGCCTAATCTTCGTAACGTCTCGTAACTTGCTCCAGTCTCTTGAGCTGCTGCATATATGGTCTTAAAACGAAGTTATGTACCAAAACATGTTAAGGATACATAATAGTAGATATTCCTGGGCTTTAATCCCTAAATATTAGATTTTATGTTTGTCCTTTAACTCACTACATATAATAAAACATAAATATGAAATTCAAAATTTTTCGTGAAAAAAATTTAAAATAGCTTTTAATTGATGACTAAATTACTTAAATAACATATTAAGAAAACATTGCTAATAAGAGAATTCTGGATAATTAGAGCATACTAAAAATCATTGGGAGAAAAATACATATTTTAACCTAGCTATTTTTATTTCGCTCTCTCTTTCATGTATTGTTCTTGTTCGAAGCACTGCTAGTTCTGAACATTTACAGCTTAATAATACTTATAATAAGTCTGTTTATAAATGAATCATTGATACTTAACGATTCTTTTATTAAAAGTGCTTCTAAAAATGTTCAGTTCTAAACACATCATTCTAAAAAGACTGTATTATAGTAATTTCAATCTCTATTGCATTTGAGCTCAGTTGTGTTAGTTCCGGTTTACTAAAATAAATTTAAAAGTTATGTGTTTAAAAAATAATAAAGTATTAGTGAAATAAAAGTGTAACTAACATTTGCCATGTGGCTTAATTTCTAACAAAAGAAGTGCGAGCACCGTTGTCTTCAAAATTTTAATTTTCTTGCGTAAATAGAATGAATTCCCTCTAATAGTTAAAAATTGAAAATAAATATGGAAACTGAGCTACTGTGCGTTCCTATGCAATTTAATTCCTGGTTTACCGCATAAAATAACCTGAAGTAATTTTAGAACATTGGTGCATGTTAAGCCTAATACTATGACCACTTTACTCCATCTTACTTAAATTACTATAAAATAATATATAAACTAAATCTAGCTTCACGGTTAGTGCTGAAGTACTTCTGAGATCTGTGTAAAACTACCTGCACCGTCCATTTGCTGCAAATTCTTTAAAACAAAATGTCAGTGAGAAGTTAAAAGAGCTGCTTAAATTTCAAAGTGTTTAGTGCTTTCCACCTAAAGAGTTGCTATTAATATAATTTTGTATGTAAAATTTAATTCTTGATTATTAAAAATTAAAAATTTAAAAAATTACATCAATTCCTTTATTTCAAATCTATAGCTTTTTATTTGCCGTACGTCCACTTTATCCCATTGACCACTTTACCCCACCTGACCCTACCAATTTGTACAAGAAATTTTAGAATTGATTTTAAAACATTGAAAATCTTTATCTTCTCTGTGTTTGTTTTCTATACTAAGATTTTCTTCTAAAATTTTATTTACTTTATGATTTTGTAATTTACGCTGCTTAGCTTTCCACAAATAACAAAATTTCTTAATATGATTAGGTTTCTTACAATAGTGACAAACTCTTTCAAATTTGTTCTCAGTGACTATTTTAGAATGTTCATTTTTAACTTTATTTTTAACAGCTATTTTTAAAGCATTTTGATCAATGTTTAGTTTTATAGTTTCTTCCCTGCGTTCATATATGGCGATTAATTTTAATTTTACATATTCTAACGATAACTCTTCAGAAGGTCGTGCTTCTAAACTTGTAATTAAGGCCTGATAACTTTCGGACATTCCGCATAACAATAGTGCTACAACATCATCTTCAGGAATAATTTTTCTTGTGCCTCTAAGTTGATCAACAATTTCCAAAATATTATGTATATAATATTTCATATTAACAGATTCTTCATATTTTAAACTGTATAATTTTCTTTGCAAACATAACTTAGTAGTAATGATTAAACTTTGTGCAAAGTAATAGAAATAAAATTTCACGTTAAATTAAAGCACAAATGCGCAAAGAATTCCACATACCTTTCGCAGTTTCTTCATGCTTGATGTGAATTAACTGTTTATCTTCTACACATAATGCAATTTTAGCTCGCGCAGATTTATTAGCTTTAGTCCAAGCATTCTGTTCATCACCAACTTTTACAGGTTTATCATGTATATTACATCCCATAAATCTTTATCTGTTAAGCACATTTCCATTTTAAACTTCCAAGCATCATAATTTGTGTCGTTAAGTTTCACAAAAGTTACTTTTTCTTCTGCCATTTTATTCGTACTAACAATTCAGTCAAAATTTACTATTAAACTGTCGAGAAATAACACCTGGGCACGGCACTAGTTGGTTGTATTTAGCAGAGATAAGCAGTTTTCTCAAATAAAATAATATTCATTCTGGCTTAGAAATAAGCATGGCAAAAAACGTAACAAAATAAACTAACGTAAATTTAAGACACAATACAAACCATACATGAAAAACGTTCAACACACATCTGGCGAAAGGGAAGTAACATAGCACAAGGGCATTTTAAACCAAGACTGTTGCCAATACAGAAAAATCAAAATATCTTAATATTCCAAATTATTTCATAACGCTGGTTGCCTAATAAAAATATCAAACGTAACAATTTTTACATGACTTCATCGGGGAAAAATTTCCTCCAGTTACCTTAATATTATTTCAGATTACATTTTGAAAGAAGATTACACTTGGTAATGAATAATAAAAGTGTTTTATTTTGTTTTTTCAGTAATGAATAGAAAAGTTTAAAACGTCTATTTGTTAATTTCAAAGATCTTCTATATATTTTTGGCATAGAAGAAAGTAAGAACAGTCCACCTCATTAATCTCTAGAAACATCAGTTACCCGCTTCTTTGCAAAGCTTTTGCAAACCATTTGGCACATTGTCACTGAAATTTTATGTAATATGATTAAATCTGTGAGAAAAAACATTTATTATGACGAAGTGTTGTTTGGTCGTAAAAACAATCGCGTTTGGAATAAACAATGTAACCTCAAATCGCTGTTGTCATGGTTACTATCAACATCAAAGCAAGGCCTCTTCGAAATATAAAAGAAAACTAAGTTCTTTCTGTAAACTGCCTTTGCTGAAAATCTAAATTCTTTAGAATAAATAGGCTTCGATATACATTCTGGGTAAGATTTTGTGCGATTCAAAAGCCATTCAGTAGAGCAAGAGGCTCATAAAATTAAATTAGTTTCCGTTTTTAGATGTTTTTTTCAATTGAGCGACTGAAATCTGAGTCCAAATAATAGGATGTTTTCAAATAAAGATGAAATAAAAGTAGGACACGTGTCATCAAATTATGGTAAGAAGCTTTTGTTAAAAAAAATGAGCAAAGCGTTTTAACTTTATGCATTTTAGTGAGGAAAAAAAAATAGAATTTTTTGACAGCCTTTTTAGCGTAGAAAACTTTAAATAATTTGTCAATACGAGCTGTATTACATAAATTTGGTTTACAAGTCGCCACTTTTATATAATTTATCAAAATTTTATTACTCACATTTTATTTCGGGGGATTCAAGTTTGTAACATGGAAGGACTTTATGAATATTGTTTTGCCATAAAGTCATCGCTATGGTCAATACCTTATGGCAGCTTCGTAGATTATGATTTTACATTAATTGAAGATTCGTGGGAATTTCGCGTCCAATGTCCGTATTCTTCAACTTCTTAACTATACTGCCGGCAGTTGAACGTGGCTATGTTAATTTCTCATAAATAGACATCTGCCGTGCTAAGCACAAATGTATCTACAGCTGAGCTGAAAAAGGAGGTATTGGTGATTAAAATTTTGCACCACTGAGTATTTGGTACAGAGACGACTTCTTCGGAAATGTTTCAAAAATATTTCACATTCACATACAGTTCGACCACGAAGTTTTGACTCCTGGTCGCTTCTGCGCATGCCAGAAAAGGACGAATCCATTCGAGTTTTAGAGAAGTTCGTTTTGCAGTTGCGTTTAAACTTTAAAAGCACGTGGATCAGAATGGCAACAATATTTATAAACTCTCGTATAATATCAGCTCGGAAGAAATGAAATATGCTAAAGGTATTAAACAGAAAACAGAAAATGGCTCATTCCTTATACCAGCAGTTCCTCCCTTGAGCATGAATAGATTCTTCTTGGCACTCTGCCAGGCAGAGGACTCTTTTTTTTTTTCTGCCGGTAGAACTGTATGACCACAAAACATTGTATGTAGTTATTATTATTTTTTTTATTTCTAATAGCAAGGTTAAAAAAGACCTCTACACCACGAGGCAAAAGGAACAAGAACAAAAACAAATAAACATAATAATGTGGCGAGAAAAGTCAATGAACCTAAAAGCTCCCTAGCGCGCCAGTAGCGGTCACTCAGCGAGGAATCACCAAGTGCCGGGCAGCGGAGAATGTGGCCAGCATCCATGTCCTCCAAAAGATCAGAGTGTGCAGAAGGGGGCCTGAACAAGATGGATTCGATGTAGATGGTTTAAGAGGCAGTCATGTCCAGTGGCCAGACGAAACTCAGCAACTGCTTTACGTCTTGGCCACATAGGAAGATCCCCGAGTTTATTCCACCAGATCTTATTAGAATTTCTCTCAGCGTATTGATGTAACGTGAGATCATTCATATTTCTCTTGATGATACGCTTGGCACTAGTATAAGGGACAGCTTTCTTTGATGTTTGTAAAATAGAAGCTCCCTTTTTTGCTTGCTGGTCCGCTATTTCATTTCCAGTTATACCGCAGTGTCCAGGGATCCACTGCAAGACGACTTCTTTTGAGTACTTAGACAGACTCTTCAGGAGTTTCTTACACTCAAGGGTGTTAGAGGAGGCAGGAGCAGAAAGAGAGTTTATTGCCAGAATTGCTGCTTTTGAATCACAAAATATAACAGGTCTTACGAAACTACTCAGGTGGCAATGCAGTTGCGCAAGGGCTACTTGAATAGCAGCAACCTCACCATCAAAAGCAGTTGTGAATTTACCAGTTGTTAGATAAAAGGAGAAAGGGTGACAACACACCCCCGCTCCTGCTCTGTCAGTGTCCCTTAAAAGGCTTCAATCGGTATAGATATGTACCCAATCAGGTTCGGGATACATGGTTTCAATCGTTTCCAAAGCTAACGACCTTAAAATTAAGGTGTTTTGTTAATTTTTGGAAACCACCTGGGTAAGTTCAGTCCGAATTCGAAAACCTCTATCAATAATTGCATCTAAAGATGACACCAGAGGTTCGGGGATGAAATCAATATCGAGCAATTGCTTTAGTTCCAGAGCACCCTGCACAAAACAATGTTGGGTCTTCAAACGCCTTCCTGAATCCAAATGAAGATCGCACAAAAGGGAGAGGCCGTCTGGTAGTCGTGTTAATTTTTCCCATAGCAACAGGGCTCTTTCTTGAAAGATATTCTTTAGAGGTTTATTTTTTGTTATCATAAGCATTGCATCAATCGGAGTTGTTTTAACAGCCCCTGTGATGAGCCGTAGGGCCTGGTTTTTGTTTCTATCAAGTAATTCAGTCACAAAGCCAGATGCAGTAATCAGTGGCTCACAGCAGTAAGTCAAAATAGGTAAAATAAATAACTTATAAGTCAAATTTAAGGTGTGACTTGAACAGCCCCACCTAGAACCAGCAAGTCTTTTCAAAAACGTCATTCTATTTGAGACATGGTTTACAATATTTTCGGTATGGGCTCTCCAAGATAACTTACGATCAAATGTAACGCCCAAATAGCTAAAACTATCGGCCTCCTGGATGACATGTCCGCGGTATAACAGATCAATATGGAATGGTTGGTGTGTCAATGAGAAACTGACCGAGACTGTTTTATCAAGGTTAACCTTCATGTTATTTTCGTCACACCATTGCCCCAAGATCTCAAGTGCCAAATTCAAGCCGTGACTATTTAATTGTGCGGCCCGATTCTTGGGAGGGTCTATCCAGATCACAAGGTCGTCAGCATAAAGCAGGCATCTAATATCAGTAATCTTCCTGAGCTGTTGGACAAGATCATTTATGTAGATGTTAAAGAGTGTGCAGCTGGATACTGAACCCTGAGGTAGTCCCGTTTTAAGAACACTGCATTTGGAATAACTTTTTTCATATCAGATCTTACATAAACGCTTGCAGAGAAAACCACGAAACCAACTGAACATGTTATTCTCAATACCAAGAGAGGCGAGTTTCAGCAGTAGTTTGTCAATCCAGACAGTGTCATAGGCAGATTTAAGGTCAATGAATACCGCTGAAAGTATTCGGCTTTTATCCAAGGCATCTTTGATAGACTGGCTGAGCAACCTGTTGATTGGTAGATCTAAATTGCCTGAATCCAGCCTGTTCCTCGGCAAGGAGGCGGTTGTTCTCTAAGAACCAACTGAGTCTTTTAGTTATAATTCTCTCCATAGTTTTCCCCATTATACTTGTAAATGATATTGGTCTAAGAAGATCCTTTGGATCTTTCTACTTTATGTGGATTGGTAAAATTATGGCTCTAAGCCACTGAGAAGGAATAACTCCCGAATTCCAAATCAAATTGAAGAACTTTAAAAGAGTGCTCAAGGCACAAGTGCCCAGATGTTGTAGGAATTTGGAATGTATGCCATCTTCACCTAGGGATTTTCTACTTTTAAGGCTAGTTACAGCCTGAGTGAGCTCTTCCATGGATAGAGATGAATAAAAGATGGGATGAGAAGATGTCCGAGCACCCAAACCCGTGACAAAAGATTTAATTTCACGTCTTAATGCCTTTGAAGATGTCCTAGCGTGTTTATTCTTTTGGTGACATTTAGAAAAGTGTTTAACAAATGCATTAGCAATTTCTGTATCAGAAGAGATCGTTTTATTAGCGACTTGAAAAGGTTGTTTAGGGGTACGGGTGCCTTCATTTTTAATACGAGAGAGGAAATTATAAACTCTTCTTCCGTCTCTCTGATAATTGGCACCAGATATGAAGTCATTAAAAGATTTCCGTTTTTCGACAAGCACAGTTTTTCTGAATAGGGCTGATTGCTTTCTCCACGCCTGAACATCCGAACACCTATGTGTTAGGTTGGCCTTTCTTCTAAGTCTGTTAATCTTCATATTGTTACGCTTAATCTTCATATGTTTTAGTTCTTCCGACCAAAAGCATCTATATTTCTTCACTTTTCCACTAGGTATACTCTTTTTTGCACAATATATAATTTTATCATTGATAAGTTCACATATTCTACTTGGGTGCAGGGTAAAGTCAATATGGTCTATGTGTAATTCTTGCTCTGTCATTGTGATAAAGGCAGTCCAGTTAGCTTTCCTGAAATTCCGTGAGGTTTTAGAGAGTGACATGGGCTGCTTATATTGTGAACCCAGAGGAATTTCTGCTATGACTTGACGGTGGCCGGAGCCCGGGTCGTCAATAATATATCGACTAGATTATCACTAATATCACTAATATCACTAAAAATATCACTAATATCTGAGGTGACCAAAATAAGATCAGGAGAAGTGGACGTTCCATTGTAGTGGAGATAAGTGTGAGGATCATTGTGGCTATAGATTAACCTGAAAGTACTAGAGTTCAAGAGATCCTCTACTCTTTTCCCTGCTTCGTTAGAGTCGTTATACCCCCATTTTGGAGAGTGAGCATTAAAATCTCCAAGGAAGATGGTTCGACTCTGAGAATTAAGGTAGAAGAAGTCAGGTTTATTGTTATGTGGGCTATAGATAGCAAGGATTTTGAAACGTTTTCCGTTTTTCAATACATTTAGCTCAATAACTTCACTCTTATCAGAGGAGCATTCCATGTCTTTTATTATGCGGAAACCAGCAGTGAGCCCAATTTTAACTCCAACTAGGATGCCACTCGCCACTTGTCTAGACTTAGGAAGGATATATAGGGAGTATCCCCTAAAAGAAAAATATTTTAATTTATCATCAGTGAGGTTAGCCTTCATAATCGTAAAGGTATCAATATCATAAGCGTTGAGCGTCTACACTAACTCCGCTCTCTTGGGCTGAGACAGACCACCCGCATTCCACTGCAAGACACGCAGATATATAGAAGGCATCGTTGGCATCATAGGGTTAGCCAAAGTTGTAGATCATTTAGCCGCAAAAGCGTTACCAGGGTGCACCACGAGGAGGTAGATCTACACTGCACCCCTGTAGTTAAAATTAGAGTCAAAGAACCATTGAAGTGGCAATAAATCAATTTCGCCTACTTTTGTGCTTAGCAAAGCAAACATGAAAGCAATGTTCCAATAGGCTGTAACTTCTCCTTGAAGCACCAAAAGGAAACAGCTTTTAGAAGTTAAAATAACCTCTACAAATATCTAAAACCAAGGTCATAGAGCTTCTTCATAATAAGAAAGCAGTGTAAGACTTCAATGAATTTCACCAGTCACTACTAAACTCCTATACATGTAACCGTGCCGATCATAGAGCAATAATAAAGATATATAGCTTGTTCTATTGTACGCAAGGTAGAAACCAGCCGGTTGTCAGCATGAAAGCGAATATTTCAGCCAAGGATAAAAAAGGATTGAGGCAGCTGTTTTTGGCGCTTCTTTAGCTTTTAAATTAAATCACCTCTGCTTAACAAACTTTTCGAGAAACAACATTGCTGAAAATCCACTTGGCTGAAAGGTAGAAGGTCGAACTTACCAAATGTTCACGTGATTGTAGGCAGAAACTCTGACGTTGATATACTACAGTCTAGTTTTATCACTAATCTTAATCGTATTTATCTTAACTATTATTTGTGTTGCAGATGTTATAGAGGTGCTAAGTGCAAATTTAAAGGGTGATATGTGCGCTTTAGACAAGCACCGTGAGATAGTGGGAGATACTGTAGTTTGGACCAGTCGCACAATAAACTGATTGTCTGACTTTCGTACAAGTTGGCGTTCTGGAACGTTATATTTCACGATGTAAGTGTTGCAGCACCAATTGCTACTTGCGTATTGTACAGCTGTATTCAATGCTGTGTAGCTGAAGAGCTTAGTGGTTGAACCAAGTTAATTTAATTTTGAGGAAATGGAGAGTTTGATCGAAATGTATATGCTATATTTTGTGTACTGGGTGCGTTTAAAGATAGCTTTTTCTTTTCAATGAACTTAAAAACGTAAAACATATGCAGTGTAGCTCCCAAGTCATGACCTGTAAAAAGTTGAAAAAGTCGAACTTAAAAGGTATACTGATGCCACAGCGAAATCAACAGAAAAATTAATTCAAAATGTACCTTAATAACTTCGTTCTCTGAACAGTACAAAAGCGGGCAGCGGAAACTGCTGACTGTGTTTGATGTATTAGAGATAAAAAAAGCAAGGTTAATATTTTTGAAGCTGATTTTCTCAAATAAAGACTATTTGTCACATAATATTATCTTGTGTAATGCTCTTTAACTGATATCTGTCTTATAATGGCCAGTTACAAGCATTAATGATTGTTAGAACCAAAGTTAAGACTGATTGATCACAAATACTTAATAATAGTTTGTAGCAGGATAATGCACTTTAAATACACAGTTCGAAATAGCTACACTCTCAGAAATGCATGCTCAAATTTCACGAAACTTTCGTTGTATTTGACGAAATGACTTCGTGAAAAATGCTCCGATTAAACATTTCGTCAAATTGACGAAATTTGTTTCGTCATAAATTTGACGAAATAAATTTCGTCAAAAACAAAAAAAATATTTCGTCATATACGTTTCGTCAAAAACAACGAAATTTTAGTCACTTGTTTCGTCATCTATTTGATGAAACACATTTCGTCAAAAACTACGAAGTTTTAGTCACTTGTTTCGTCATCTATTTGATGAAACACATTTCGTCAAAAACAACGAAATTTTAGTCGTTTGTTTCGTCGGGTCTATTTGATGAAATACATTTCGTCAAAATCAAATTTTCGTCATTTCGATTCCGTATTAACGAGTCTTTACATTTCATTAAAATTGAAAAAAATTTCGTCATTTTGATTCGTTAATTATCATGATAAATTTAGTTGTATTAAAATACTTTTAATTAAATTTCGTCATTTTGAGCACGTAATGGAACCTTAAATAAAATCTTGAATTTATTTTTAAGAGGGCAATTTGATATTTCTAGTAATTTGGGGCTTCAAATAATTACATTGAAAATTTCCGATTTTTTGAGTTGCGGCATTAATTGCTGAAATATGTATCATTCATTTTAAATAAATGTTTTGAAGGCGAAACTTTTCTATCATACAAGCATGTCATATTATATACGATTAAATTTCTTATTTTAGGTCAATTGTAACAGAAATTTCTTACACAATTTTATTTTAACATTCCTACTTTCAAAACAATTTAAAAAGTTAGTATTCCTTCTAAATTAAGCATTTTGTTGACAGATAAAAGCAATTAAATTTTTTTTAAAAATATTTTTCCCCCTCATAATCCTGCAAGCAATGAACTATCAATTTGTCTAAGTTCTGTTTACTAATTCATTCAGGAAATTATTCCATTAATTTTAAAAACTTAGTTTCATTGAGTTGGTTACATGTATGTATGAATTTGTCACATGAATTGCTTTTTAAGGGTTTTCAAACCCCATAACACATTTAAAAGAAAAAAAACACCAGCAATAATAATAAAATTCGACTTTTATTATGTTGGTAAACATTTTTCTAGCTCATATGGAGCATTACAGCAAAACTGAAAATTATGGTACGAGCATTTAAATTGATAGGAACATGTATAGAGCACAAAAATCCCGTTTGAAAATTAAAAGAAAGGAATTCAAACCATATATTAAGGGGAAAGCATGTTCATGATTACCGTAAAAAACCGAATAACAGCCCCCCCCCCCCTAAATTTTGAGAAAAAACGGGACCGGGCGCTTAAACGGTACAAGCGAAAAAACGTACCGATTATACGTCGCACCCATCCATGATTCCTTAAAAGCAGTACCACAGTAAAGACTCATCTATTACTTGTTTGTTTAGAAAAATTCGTTCCGTTCGATCCCCCCCCCCCCCTTCAAAAAAAAAAAAAAAAAAGAAAAAAAAAAGTTAAGTGGCAACCAAATTTCGATCGCGCTGAATGCACAGCTCTGCATTTAACCTCGATTCACATGTTTTATTCTGCAATAATAGATTATAATTCTAAACAATAGCAAGAAAAGATAACACCAGCTGAAGCGACCGAAGCAGGTGCAAAACATTCATTCCCCTTGCCTGAAGCATGCTTGATTTTTTAGTTACTTAAATGTGCACAAAGAATTATTTTTTAACTTTTTTTCTGGCATCTTCATTTTAGATCGGATATTGTTATGCTAACTTGCAAAACTAAAAATTCTTGCGCTACTATACACACCGTAAGGATGATGGTTCGCGTGATTTTGAAAGTGCGTTCTTTTAAACACAGCATGAAAGTTGGAATTAATGTTTTGAAAATAATGAAAATAAAATTTAGTGAATTAATTTAAGACCGTTATTGAGCAATTTTCGTACTCATATTCGAGAATGGTCCACTTTCTGTTCCTATGGTATGATTTCAATCACAATCGAAGTTGGGGGGCGAGTAATCGGTATTTTCTCCTAAAGGTAATTCGCGGAAAACGGTGGGGGGGGGGGGGAGGAAGCGCTTGTTCGGTATTTTACGGTAAGTAAATTCTTCAAGGTCACAGGACTCTTAAAAAAATAATAAAAAAAAAAAATAAAAAAAAAAACCGTACATACAAACATTTAACCAATATTCAAAAACATGCCAACCCTATAAAATAAATTACAAATCTGAAACTTTTACCATAGAACAACTATATAATATATGAGGTCTTCTTCCCATATTTTGACATGATTTATAGATTACAAATACACATTATAATACACATTATTTATACATATTTTAATCAAAGCAGGTTGTTTTGAATATGTTATCATTACTAAATTAATTATGCAAAAGAAATATTTGAAAAATACTTTTATAACTTTAACCCTTTTATTTTCCAAACTACTTTAAAAATTTGGTATTTCTTAATCAATTCAAAGCTACACAATTTCATGTGGGATAACATTGACTCTACAAATGTTTATTATTTTCATTCTCAAAATCCTGTATGAAATAAAATATCAATTTAAAAATTTGTTTTTTTTGATATTTAATTATTTAAATTCTAACAAAAAATGAGAAAAGAAAAGATGAAGACTTTTGTTTTCACATGCGTTATAGTCCGTGTAATTAGAATAAGCGCATCAAGGTCGCGTTTCCTGCTTCGTCACCATGGCAACTGCGAGAAAGATAACAGAGTCAGACCTTTTTTTTTGCACTGCAGTTAAGGCAATTGCATTACCACAACTCCGATTCAAAATATTAGAACAATTGAGAAGAATTAATAAGAATTTATTTTGCATTTATTTATTTTTGATACTAAGTAAATGCAATTCAATTTATTATAAATTTTACATCTGGAATGTTTAGATAAGATTTTACCATGTACAAAATATAAAATACAATAAATTAGGTTTACAATAGCTTTCTGAAACGCATCAAAATATTAGAATAAGATTTAGATTGGTTCAAAATATTAGAGTATTTTTTCTTACTCAATCTATTTTTGCCATTGAGAAATAAAACTGATTCTAATTCGCCTATTATTATTATTATAACTAAAGCAACAAATTTACTTATGTTCGCCAAACCAAGTGGGGAAAAAGTTTCTAGCACGGAAACCATGGCGACCAGAAATGGAAAAAGGTAGAGTTGTGTGACCTTGATACGCCGATTCTAATTACACAAACAATAGTTGCATTCAATTAGTATACTAATTTGGGGAACAATTGTTTATACTTACAATTGATTTTTTAAAGATTCCAACACATTTAAAAGAAAAGAAAAAAAAGGATACACACACCTATATCAAACTGAAACTCAATATAACTTACAACACCACCTGATGCGTGAAATTCGTTATATATTGTTGCTACAAAATACAATATTAATTACAATTTAAAAATTCAAGAATATTTACATAACATAGTAACAGAACTGGACTATGTGATTAATCATCACACTCAGATTATGAGAAATTTTTATAAAATCTAATGAATAATGTTAAATTTTTAAGAGAAGCTTCCCAACTCCTTGTATTTTGTGGCATTAAAATTGTAATCTAAAAATATCCCCCACACCCTATTTAAATACGAAATAAAACATTACTTGTTTTTTTGATAGGTTATACCTCAGTTATACCTCACATTATACAAAATAAACTAAAGCATAACATATAGTAGAAATAATAATATTTTAATTCTGTCACTGAGTGGTGATTGTAAAAAAGTTGGATGTAATCAAACTAGGCAGCAAAAATAATAAATTCTAATTTTTAAAAAATTAGATTGTATTTAAAAAGTACTTTTCATAAATTTCAAATTATTTGCAACTCTGCTACAGCTGCTAATGGAAATTAATACTCCTAATGAAATTAATATTTTTTCAAAATGTAATGATTCTTTCATTTTTTTCAAGCAATGTATTATTTCAGGGTTCATACTCTTTTGGGAAAACAAAAAAATAAGGACTTTTTAAGCAAACATTCATTGATGACACACGTTTTTTCAATATATTTGACCCCTGCCCCCCCTTGTCACAAAATGTCCCACTTTATCATACCCCCTAGTCACCCCATATTGGAGAGCTTCTAGTCTGTAGCTTCTTCAGCTATTTCATTACCTATAAAAGAATAAAGATTAAAATCATGAAAAAAAGCTTCAAAACTTTTCAGAAAAACTAATTTAAAAACATTCAGAAATTCATAGATAAAGTTAAGTAAAACTCCACAAGCACATAGAACAACAATGATATCTTCAAGAATGGAAAGCGATTTTGAACCAGTTCACCACAAGATGCACCTTTTGAACTCTGACGAGCAGAGTTGCATTTTGTGGGTTTTAAAATTATTAAATGTTTAAAATGAAAAATTAAATGTAAAAATGTCCTGCAAAGGACCAGCTTGTTCCAGCTTTGTCATAATAGCTTTGTTCACGCTGAACACGAAAAGTGAAGCAACATTGACCAAGTTAGTGTTTAGGAGGGTGACACCTCTCACAGCTGGTTGCTCTGGGACTGTGTACACTCAATTGAACCGATACTTCTGGAGGTGCCAACCCCCAAGTGACAGTCTCTCATCTGGTTCAAAAAAAGGGTCCGACTCCTACCAATAAGGGCCCCTATAAATCAGGAGCAGTGCACCCTCTCTTCCTCACTTCATGCGGGAACTCACCAACAGCAACAAATGTAGAAA
Source organism: Octonoba sinensis (assembly GCA_038502835.1). Classification (NCBI taxonomy): domain Eukaryota; kingdom Metazoa; phylum Arthropoda; class Arachnida; order Araneae; family Uloboridae; genus Octonoba; species Octonoba sinensis. The sequence goes on along the minus strand of CM076598.1, from coordinate 3,734,033 downwards.
TGCTTTTGTCTGTACTCTATTATTTTGCTTGGAAATCACTTTCCCGCCCTTTCACAAATTCTTGACATTTACTATGCAATTTTTAAGCTGTCCACTTTTAATGCTTGATTTTTTTTTAATATGTTGTAAAAATAACTTTTCCAGTTTCTGAACAGTTTTTGTTTTTTGAGCTATTTCTTTTATGCAATCCGTACCTATCACACAAAAGTAGGTTTGTCTTAATGTGCTTATACTTTATACTATCCACATTGGGAGGGGGGAGATATATAAAGCCAACACAAGTTTATAATTGTTACCTGTCGATTTCAAATAATAGTAATAAAATATAGTAAAGTTAAGAAATAGAAAGTAAATCACAAAATATTTCAAAGTTAAGTAAAAGCAAAAAGTAAACACAAAATATGGTAACGTTAGAAAACATGAAGCATCAACATTACATTACACATTGAATTTCAACTACAAATATTATTTATGACGGGCAGGTCGTTATGGTGCTAAATTCAGTAGTAGTACTCTTTCTGGTAGCATTAACAATGCTTAAGAAATAAATTAATATGCTTAAGAAATAAAAATAAAATGTTATGAAAGTGAAAGAATGAAATGCAATAGTTAAAATTTGAAATTTATCCACTCTGAAGTATCTAACTTCAAAAGGCTAATTTCACTTGCAGTTACTGGATATATTATTTTCTGGGGGAAACTGACACATAAATCTTTCAAATCCTCATTATTTTAGCTTTGAAGATACAATATCCATTTTTAGATAATTAAGCACTGTGCAAAAAATTCACGAACCAACCTGCATGAGGAAAGAAACGTTTCAAAATTACTATATTGCAATAGAAAATTGAGCAAGTGACAAATAATGGGGACGGACAGTTGGGGGCAAAAATCCTTGGATATTCAAAATTTGGAGTAGATTTTTTTTTTATTAAGGTAGAAGATAGATTCAAAGAAGAAACATCTACTTTGTAAAACTTTTTACAAAAACAATGAAGATAAATTATGCAAATGCACTACAGTCAACTTTGCCCCTTAAAATTACTCGATTTTTACCCGTCCCACTAATATTTTAATAATGTTATTGTTATTATTCGCATACAATTTAAGGAAAACTCCCAAAGTATATTATAGCTTTAAAAACTAAGAAATAATAATTACAAACACCATCTACAATGAATTATTAACCTGGTTCAAAGTTACCATGACACTCAGGGTAACTTCGAACCACATCAGAAAAAATTATATGAAATACACTATTTTAATAAAAGAATTATAGTTATACAACACTGAACTATAAATTTTTTTAATACTTAAAAACTCGCCGTTTTTAGTCCACTACATTACAAGCTTTCTATAATTTATGATATTGCAAGAAATGCTACATGAAAAAAAAAAGAGTAGAAGGAAAACATTAATATGTTTACGACAAAAATCCCCATTACAAATTTATTTAGGAAAAAAAAAAGTTGAAGAAAACAATTTTCAATTATTTAAGTAAACATATTCACACAAGTATATTAATTAAAACAGCTATTTAAAAATTTTCATTAAAATTAAACACTTTTAGCAGGGTGCTTTTGCATTTAGCAGAGAGTTGGAGCTCATAAAAACCTTTCTATTACCTGCAGGAGTAATATCTTTTGGAGACTTTGTTTTGTTATCTTTCTGTTCGACAAATCATTATTGGTGGTCATCAAAATGATACCTTGAAAAAAATAATACCATAATAATCAATTTTCACATTTTAAAAAATATCACTCGAAAATCTTTATTCATACATATTCATCAGCAATTTAATGATAGTATGTAATTTGTAAGCAAAAATTATAAGAAAACAAAAGTAATATTAGGCACTTTGAGAAGAGCTATATTCTATTCTATACGTTTAATTTGAATATCACTCAACTATTCATTCATATGCACACTACATGCTTACAGCAACTTTTCACATATTCTCAGTATACACCTGAGTATCACAAATCCTATTGCTTAAATTTATTAGAATGTCTAGTTATGTATATGCTTCTTTACAATTTAATTATATGTTTTTATAATCAAACTAGATAAACATATTATATATATTCTAACGGTGTTATTTGCAAACTTTTGTTACATGCATAGAAAGTAGAAACAAAATTTTAGTTTTATGTAGAATATATCTATAATCAGTAAACAACAAATTTTAGGCTAACTTTCCGCCGGCTCAAAGTTACCCTGAGAATGGAATAAAATTGCAATGTCTTACTTGTCTGACGTTTTACTAAATATTACTAAATAGAGAATCACATATATACTAAAAAATTCACAATATTTAGAATATTTAAGAGATAAAAGGCTTGGTAAATTAGTATAATGCCACTTACTTTAAAAGAATGATACGTTTTAACAACTTTTAATCAGAATTCCAAAATAGCTTCCATGCTGTAACTTTATATTTACTGAATTATATAATTAACTGTGTACAGTTGCTAAAATTTTTACTGAAATAAAGAGAAGAAAACTGATTTTAAAACTTTGCCAGAAGAGTAGCACTGAACGTGTTCAGTTTCATTTCAAGTCAAATATTCTAAAAAATATGAAGTGCTGCAAAGTTACCCTGCTTGACTGTATATAAGTTGATTGAAGGTTCGACAAGTTGTTAACTTGAACAACAAAATATACATTATTTTTAAAAAGGTTTAAAACATTAGCACAGAATTGCAGTAGGCAGTTTTAAATTATTATTGTTGTTTTAATTTTTGCGAGTAAAATACTATTAATGTGATTCCACATTTCCCCACTTGGCCATAATAGTAAACATAAGGCAAACATAGGTAGGCCTAACAGAACATTGAAAAATATTAATTCAATAATATGTGGTTATTAAACTACAAGTATACAATCACAGACTTTGACAATTCTAAAATACTAACCTTATAGCTCTTTTTCGCCCACATCTGATGTAATTTGTCACTTGAACGACATCTTCGCCAGCACAGCTACGTAGAAGTCTTCCAAAACGAAAAAGCCATTTTCTTTAGATTGGCTGAGCGTTGAGCGAGGAAACATTTCGTCAAATTTCCGAGAGTTTGCATGTCGTCAAAAGTCAGGTGATCGCATGAGGAAAGAATCGTTATAAATGACGAAATTTGTCTTGAGGATTCAAGAATCGTTAAAAATGAGCGTTCTATTTCTGAGAGTGTACGTTTCATTAATTAACTAATATACTTTCAGGAGGGGGAAGAGATAGGTCTCTTTTTCTTTTATTTCTTTCTTTTTGTTTTCAGATAGTGTTTTGGACGTTCAGCTGAAATCTCAAAATTAATAGTCGGTTTTTGATGCATTAAGTTTTTAGTCAATCAGCACCCAAGTTCTATATTTTAATCATGACAGGTTGCTATTTGAAAACCAGCTTAGGTAGACTACATTGTAGGTAGCTCAACTGTGTGTATATAAAAGCTATAATATAGTAAAAATTAGTTTTATTTTCGTAAAATAATCTTTCTTTTTTGATTTCAGGTTAGAGGAGGAAAAATGGTAGTGAAGCCTTCAGAAAGTAAGTTTGTAAAAAGTTTTTGCTACTTACTTTCTCACTTGATCACACTCACACACACACACAGAGAGAGAGAGAGAGAGATTTGCGTATACATAAGCATGCACATTTTATGCACAAACTTGATTAAACAGTAACGTGAATACCGCAAAGGGTATTAGTAAATGGCAGGTAGTAAAAAGAAACTAAAATAAACCATGGAAAACTCTTTGCGCTTAAGTCGCAAAGAACAAATGCCTTGTTAAATGTAACAACTAAAAAAATAATAAATAACTGGGACAAAATAACAGACGACAAACTTTTGAAGCAGTTTCTAGCATCAGGTGCAAAACACGTTTTATATAATTTGACTAAAATTCTGAAGATTGGTTTTCTTTCTATTTTACACACAAAACTATAGGAAATTTATTATTTGTACTCGATAAATCATTAATGTTTTAGTATAGATGACCTAACTTAACTAGCTGTCTTTTTAAGTATCTCCTAGAAATGAAGCACATAGACAAAGCAAATTCATTTTTTATAAAGACTCATGAAAAGCTTAAACCAAGATCTAAATTAAGAAAACAGAGCCATAGTGTCAAGAAATAAATGACTGCCTTGCTCTTGATGATCTAGCGTTTTGAAGAATGTGAGCAAAAAAAAAAAAAATCATTAGAAAGGAAGTAAAAATGAAGCTACTTAAATATGATTAACATCCTAATTGACTTTTGAGAGATGTTATCATTATCAATTAACGCATTACTGGGATAGAGGCCTTGACCTTCAAAGTTTATCACGGAGGAGCAAAATTTTAGGCCTATTGTGTTTACGCAGGAGCTGTTAATCACTTATTAGAAGTTCAATAGCCTTCCAAAACGGCAAAGAGTCAACAAGTGGAGGAAGGGTGTTTTTTTTTTTGCTAAATTACATGCTGTTCACTGATCACACACATATGAGCGACTGCATGTTTGAAAATATATTAGCGGTAATTCAGTCTTTTCAAGATGGTAGAGTAATTGAAAACGTATTCGAACGTTCTGAAACGTAAATTCATACTCAGGACTGTCTTTTGAAATGCTGATGCATAAAGCAGCCACTTTTTAAAATTGGGGACAATGGCATAGTTACGTAAATAAATAAAAAAAATACTGTATTCATTGTCAAAACAGTAAGTTTAACGCTAGTGTGTAAATTCTAAGTAAGACCTGAAATTTTACTCACGTTGGACAAAGGAAAACATCGCTCCTGACGAGGGTATAGGTCAACTGCACTGCTAGATGGGCGGGGCATCCCAACTGCACTGCTGTGATCTTATCTCTATGTCCGAGCTGCACTGGCATGCCTCCGGAAAAAATGTCGGAATTGCACCGGAAGTTTTCCCCTTCGATTTCTTAAAATACCAGGAAACGCCAGTCCTTATAACTTATGTGCAGCCATTTTTGGCCACTTTTTCGTAAAAGTTAAAAAAATAAGAAGAACTCTAAAGGATATCTTAAATGCATTGTAAAAATACACATTGCTCAAAAATCAGAAATAAGTTAAATAAATAAGTATTCAAATTAATTTGAAAGAAAAAAAAAAGCTAACCCACTTGTATTAAAAATGTATTAACTACATTCGTTTTCATTGTAAAACATATTACCGATTTTTTATTTATTATTCAGCCAAACCACTATTCGTTACATCCCTATTTGTAACATGCAAATGTATTACCTACATTCGTTTTCATTGTAAAATATATTAACGATTTTTTATGTATTTTGTTACATCGAATGCGTTGTTTAATTAAGATACTTGATTGGTTAGTATAGTAACTGATATTATTTTGATAATCCATCCTTCTAAATAAGAATCGCATATCTGAAATGTTTGGGGTAAAAAAAGAGTGGAATAAAAATACCTTTGTACAATAAAGTTTTATTAACAAGAGTATGTTTTATGGGTAAAAGTTAAAAACGAAAACTTATGCTTTGTTACTCTTAAACTTTCCTTAAACGTAACCTTCTTATTGCTTACTCTTAAAGGTAACATTCGAGAATCTAATCATATATTAATGAAACGAAGCCACAATCGTGATGAAGCAAAGCTCAGGAAATGTAGCCCAAGATGGCGGACGATCCGTCTTATTGGTCTTATTCAAGCTTGAGCCAAGCAGCAGGTGTTTCCACCTCCCTACGGACACAGCAGTGCAGATCGACCACTAATAAAAATATCGGACAGTGCAGTTCACCCCTTTTTTGATTGACAGGTATTATGGGGAGTGCAGTTGACCCTCGTCTCCTGACGAAATGACAGCCAGCTATTAAATTAAAATTTTCGCAGACGGAGTGTGGAACCAGTTTAGCCGCTAGCGTCATTTACAGGCTCATCTAACACTTTACCGACCGATAGCCTATTAATCGGCTTTTTGTTGCCGATGCTTACCGACAGAACGCCTATTAATCAGCTTTTTATCGCCAACGCCTACCTACCGATAGCCTAAGCGCTCGGTAAAGTGTTAAAACTAAAGCCAGTTGGAAAACTTACCCCTACTTTACTTCCCCCATACACTCTTTCAATATAATGTTTTCTTCGTCATTGTAAAAAATAATAGCTCTTAAAGCAGTGCCTTACTCTATTACAGTTCTTATATGAAGCGGGGTTTTTTTTTCACATCTTTTAACAAGAAATTCCGTTTAGAACTATACGGGCCTGTATATACCAATATCAGATTGATAATGTGGCCCTATCATTTAGCTTTAGTTTTGAATTACTTCAAATATACTTTTTTCAACGGTTTATATATATTCATTCATTCACTCATTTATTCATCCATTTATTCATTCGCAAATATCTTTCAAATCCAGTTAAAAAAGTTTCGTTTGAAAATGGGCTCGTTTGGTCAAATCAAAAAATGTTTCCCGTTGAGAGCTTCAGCCAATAAGCTTGTTCAAAGGAACTAGGATCTTATGCAAAGAGTTTACACAATTTTCTTTAGTTTTGCCCATAGGGGCTAATGTTACAAAATTTTGAACTGTTCAAATCAAGAAGTAAAATATGAAAATGAGGTGTCCCCACCGAGATCTTTCGAATGCAAAATATCCTTAAATATATAATTATTATGTGCTTGTGTATGTCACTGAACTCCTCCTAAACGGCTGGACCGATTTTAATGACATTTTTTGTGTGTCTTCGGGTGGATTTGAGAATGGTTCAGATTTACAATTCGTTCCAATTTAAATTATTTAATTAATTTTCTGAATTTTGCTAAATTTTTAGTATTTTGCCAAAATAAAGGATTCTGATAGGTTAATTGCGTCTGCAAAAAGTTCACAATTCTATCTGGAATAGTGCATTAGTTTCTAATAAATTGAGAATATTTACTTTTGTAAAGTAATTTGTTGTGGAGTCGTCAGGGTAAGTAACAGCCAATAGAAAGCTATTGAGCTGCTCATGAGTTAGGGTAGAAGGAATTTTACTCATCGTTCCAATCGGCGGCGTGTCTCCCGATCTCTTCTCACTTACACGTGGTTTCTCGTGATTCTATAAATTGTTGACAACTATTCATTGTTTTAGAAGGTGAATCATTCCATTCCACAGTTCGTTTAATGCTGTTAGTTTATATCATGCACAAAATGATAATAACTCTGAAAAGTAAAAAAAAACCGACGTCAAAACTTTTTCAATCCACTTTTAAAAATATCAAAATGAACAAAAAGGAAAAGAAAAAAAAATCTTCCTAACATTCGAATCCTTTGGATTAGAATCAAAACAACCTACACGCACTGAATTTAAAATGTCGGCGCGCATGCTCCGTGAAGTTCGCATTTGGTAGAAAGTGATCCAGAGTCGCAAAATCCGGTTTTGCTGTAATTTCAAAGTGTTATTTTTTTTTCTCCGATTTCAGAGTGATAACTAAAAACTTAATAATTAAGTTAGTTTTAAAGCATTTCTTAAAGAATTACTTTATTTAATTATTAATCGGGGAAACGATCGGAATCGGAATTCTCCGTAGAATGGATTATCATTCAACATGACCGGAAAATAAAATTAATATGATATTGCAATTTCATTCTTGCAATCAATCTAAGGTCCGCGCCAAGACTCATTCCACATGAAAAATAGAGGAACAAATGACTCCGTGCTACAATTTAGCAGTTTTAAGTACCCTTTGGTGACAAATCTGACCCTACTGACGGAATCGTTCCCAAGTTTTCTTAACTGATCCTTTTATATGTTATATTGCTTTTCCAAGCGTTGATAATGTCTAATTTTTTATTTTTTTTTGACAAATAGACCAGAGAAGACGTTTTTCAAACACTGCAGGCTTTATGCTGGACCGATGTATTTTATACTCTTAGCAAGGACAGCGCCGCAGGCGACATTTTTTACATTCTTATCAAGGAAATCGCGGCAGGTGACGTTTTTTACACTCTAGCAAGGACAGCGCAGTAGGCGACGTTTTAAAAATTCAGTACGGGCAGAGTCGTGCGGGTACCGCTAGAATATATATATATTTCGAATCTGATAATTCCTTCAAAAGTTATTGGGGGGGGGGGGGGAGAGACAGACCAACAGACACATTTTTCCCATCTCAAAACCCTACTTTCAAATTATTTTTCAATATTTATTGAATTACTTCACTTATTTTTGACTTTTCTTTTTTTTTAACGATACATTAATAATTCATTCTTGTTTTTTTTTTTTTTTTAACTTTTACAGGAAAGTAGGCTAAAAATGATGGATCGTAAAGTAGTACTTCACTCTCATACACTCTTTACTTATAGCGTCTTCTTTCTTATTATTTAAAAGTACTAAAACAAACTCGAAATCGGAAACGAACAAACGTGATTATTTTCGATTATACATTTTCAGATTTGAGAAGGGCATTTCACCATCCTACGTTAAGCATTCGAACCAGACCTAGCAGAGTTGTCAATCTTATGGCTGGAGAAGGCAAATATTTGGAATGTGAAGCAGGTGGAAGCCCAGCACCTACTATCCACTGGTTAAAAGATGGAAAGAAAGTGCCACAGGTTGGTATCAATCGATATGAAATAGTATCCACTACAATTATGAGCCATTAACATGAATGATGAAAATGTGTACTAAAATTTGCTTCATACTTAGAGTTGGAAGTGTAAGACGTTGCTTAAATGATTTTCAGATTAATCACATATCGGTGCACAAAGATATGTTTTTGACCAATTTAATCGTTAAGCCGTAGATCAGGGGTGGAGAACCTGCGGGTTTCTTGATTTTGTTAAACGGCTTTGCAGGTTTTGTTTTTGGGGTAACTCGTTAATAATTCATATAACTGTTGCATTTTATTTCATATTCCGCAGTGGACCAGTCGGTAGGAGCTCGGTTCCCACAGAACACCGGAAGGGAAGCAACACCGACTAAGGTCAGTGCTTGGGAGGGTGACAACCTCTCGTGGTGGTTGCTTGGGACGTGTACGCTAAAGGGAGCTGGTACTCGTTAAATCCGTCGTGGCACCAATGTCCTCCAAGTGAAACGATACCTCTGGGGTTGCCAACCCCAGGTGACGGTCTCTCATCGGGGAGCTGGCTAAAAAATTAAGAGACCACATAAAAGGGGCGGAAGTCGGACTCCTGCCTATAAGGGCCTCGTTAGACTCCGAGCAGCGCACCCATTCTTCCTCGCTTCGCGCGAGCATAAGACAACTACAACAAACTTTTATTTCATTCCGAGTATACGTAAATAATTAGTATAATTATGGTTTTAATACATCAGTGATATTATATTTAAATGAAATAAAGTTATACTTTTTTTTCCTTCTAATGGGCTGCAGTATTGGTTCTCAACCATTGCAGACCTAGTGCGTTCCCAGAGATTGGTATCAACTCTTACAGCGGCACCTCAGTGAGTGTGGTACCACGTATTTTTTGACGCTCTGTTTCCCCCTACATGGCGGCACCTGAGCTCTCATTGATGCAACCTTCACTATGAATTTAATTTATCCGAGAGTATCCATGCCAAACCGATACTCAAGGGATCTTTAATATGCCGCATAGTTATACGACATGGGCGCAGACAATTTTCTGCATCTTGAAAATCCACCGACTTGGACCAAGTTTGAACCTGCGATCTTGGGCGTGCGAGGGTAATATTTACAGTAGCGTTTAGCATATTTATTCATAAATTGAATATAAATACTATATAATAGCTCCTAATATTATACATTTGCGCCTTTTTGCTTGCCAACTGCTTAATTTCATGTGGCTTTTTAGTATTCGGTTTCGCTAAATAAAATCGCTTTCAAGTAGACCAATGGGGGAAGGGGTTGATTGACATATAGTTATTCATATGTCAGGCATTATACAGAAGTTGATATGTTTATTGATGTACAAAATCCAATTTCAAAATCAACAAAATCCAAGTTATAAATAAAATTTTGAAACGAACTTTATGAAATGCTCTTTAAATCCCCGACACAAAGCAGCTTCCTTCAAGTAGGAAGACTTTAACAACATTATTACTAGCTTGCATATATTTTAAGCTCAAAGCAAAATTGTTAGAACGCATACGCCTTACTGCCATTTGCAAAACAAACACCGAAAAAGTGGGAACATATTTTGAAAACACGCGTTACAAGTCAAAGTGTGTTGTTGCCAACTAATACTTCGCCACAAATTTCGTGGGCTTTAACTACAGAGATCATACTCATCGTAGAAGTACTCTAAGTTACGAATGCGTACGCAGTGAAAATGTTATCCAAAACTTTGCATCCATTTTACAAATTTATCGGTTTGAAAAACAACCTAACCTTAAAAAGTATGATGGCACTGATTGAATTATTCTTCGACAATTTAGAAAACTATAAGCATATTTGCTTTGAAAAAATGTAAAAAATAATCGCGGACAGTCCTCAAAGAGGAAAATACTAAAAAAAAAAAAATATTTTAAGGAGTACGAATTCTTTGAATATATTGCAATCATGGTGTAAAATTCGTTGTAAAAGTAGGGAAAAATCTAGAATAACACTAACAATTTTACTGAAGACTTTTTTTTCTCTCGAAAGCATAACGTTTTTATTCACTTCTAATAAAATGGTAACGACCTCTCAATACTTTCCCACTCTTTGTATTCATGACATGTTTGCTCAAGGTATCAGTTATAGTTTATCTGCCCTACTTTGAATATATTCCAAAAACTGCGACATCTACTGTAAGCCCTTCCCTCACTTTCTCTATCATATGTCAATATATATGCTTTTTTGTCTATGTTATGCGTTACAGTTTTTAGTGTATTCTGCTGGGTAAATTAAAGGACATCAGAACCATGAGATGCGATTACCAATAAATAATCTAAAAATCTGACAAATTTAACTGATCCGTTGGCTACATAAGTGCTTTCAAACCTATCTGATCCAGAAGATACAGATCCTATCCTAACTGTTGTCACACAAAACTGATACTACCTAATTTTGAAGCACTCGTAACGCAAGTCTGTTTTGGTGCCTGTAGGTATTAATTTCTCAGCTTTACGTAGCAGTTTAGTAGAAATTTCATTTGTTTCGGTTCAGACGAAATTGTTGCTAAATAAATACTTTCAGCAGCACATGAAATTGCTATTAAAAATATTGACTTAGCATAAATTCTCCTACGCCCAAGATCGAGGGTTCAAACCTGGCCCAAGTCGGTGGATTTTCAAGAAGCAGAAAATCGTCTGCATCCATGTTGTGTGATTATGCAGCACGTTAAACATCCCTTGAGTATCCGTTTGGCATGGATACTCTCGGCTAAATTAAATTCCCAGTGCAGATTGCATCAACGAGAGCTCAGGTGCCTCATCTAGGGGAAACTAAGCGTCAAAAAAATTGCGGCAATGGTACCACACTCATTGTGGTGCCGCTGTAAGAGTTGATACCAATCTCTGGGAACGCACTAGGTCTGCAATGGTTGATGACCAATACTGCAGCCCCATTAGAAAGAAAACAAAATTTAGCATCAATTTCTTGTGGACCGAGCCATGCTTTCGTCAAAGGTGTTCCGTACTCGGCATCTTTTCAGCAGCAGGCGTAATTTTAATTTTATTCTTTTCGTTCAGTAATGTTCGATAGAAATATAATTTAGAATATCATTTAGGCTTTAAAAATAAACATATCATGGGCAAGTTAAAACACTCATTTCTGAAAGCGAAACAGGTCATCAACTAGCAGTTGACAAGAAAACACAGGATGATGAAAATTCTCGGAAATGTTGCATTTAAGGTTTCAGCGTACTGTCTTTCAGAATTTTTTCTATGGAGATTGTTTAAAAATATATCTTGGAGTACTTTTTTTTTTCTGGTTTGGGGCAGATTTAAATCTACTCCAAGGATTGGGGGGAATTTTTTCCGTTCTTTTCTCTGAAACAGTAATTATCTAAAAGTAGACCACCATTATTCAGCAAAATTGTAAATCTTGACGTGAAAAAAAATCGTCTCTCCCAAGAATCGGGTGATTTTGAAAATGTTTTTTTTTTTAAACATGGCAAACCTTTGTGAAGGCATCGCTGTCAGGTGCTCTAGTGAACCAATTCCAATAATGTGCATTTAAACTTAACAAAAATACATAAAAAAATAGAACATTAACCCGGCGTCACTACGTAACACCAAAATCGAATTGTTTCTACGGTAAAAATGAATTCTGTAATTAAAAAGTATTTCTAGCAACAATACTACAGTAGGTTGAATCTTTGGGATCAACCAAGTGTTCTTTTATTTTATTTGTTCCAAGCTCCTTGAAAGATAAGATGACTCTTTAGTTCACGAGTTTTTCAAAGCAAAAGCCTTGCTTCAAGTACAACCAAAGTGCTTTAAAAGTAGAAGTCATTAGTTTAAATTCATGGATTCAAAATCCAAAATTTTCTGCTAAAGATTGATCGTTTTTATTTAAAAGGATTTAGCTACAAGGGCATTTCACGGTATTTTAGACTGTATAGTCCGTGACATGAGCATACATTCTTGTATTCTATACATTTTAAAAATCTAAAAGAAATTTTTCTACAAGTCAATAGGTCCTAACACCAAAAATTTTTAGGACTTGTTTTAAATAGAAAGATATGAAAGGTGATCTGAGTTTCCTAACTTTAATTTTTAAAAAATGCACAAAATGTAATATTATCCTAGTTATGCTTCTATCAATAGAATAGTTAGTATAATCCATTAAATATGAAAAATGATCTCAACCAAATGGCCACCTCCGCATTTTCTGCAACAGTTGATTCATTCGAGGTATTTTTCGAGGACGTTTTACAAGTTTCGGAGGTTATGTCTGCAATAAATTGGGGTATGATCGTTTTTAGGTTCTCCAATGCTCTAGATTTGTCAATATAGACATGACTCTTAAGAAAAACCCATAAAAAGAAATCCTATGGTGTCAAATCACATGATCTTGGCGGCCAGTTGACGCTACCGTGATTTGAAATAAAGCGACCTCTGCACTTTTCACTCAAAACATCTAACGTTGCCCGCAATGTGTAACATCTTCACGAAACCACGTGTCTTCCGACATGAATATCCTCCATTTCGTACCAAAAATAATCGATTATCATGTGCCTATAGCGCTCCTCTTTGACTGTCTCTGACCTTCATCGCGTTTAAAATTACGCCTCCTGACCACAATGCGCACCACACAGTAAGTTTTTGGGCATGAAAAGGTGTCTCGGGCATCACATGAGGATTTTCCTCATGTGATGCATGAGCCGCAATTCTCAAATGCTGCAATTTTGTTTATTAACATACTCAGATAACTGGAAGTGAGCTTCATTAGAGCAGAAAATTTTCTTTGCAAAATCAGCATCACTTTCTGCTGCTGTAACACATAATCAAACGTTGAGGAGCGTTAATTAAACAGTTTCTATCGTAAATGTGTTGTTTCAAATAAACAGTTGACGTGTGAAAAAAGCGCCAGCATTCACAGCCGTCTAATTTAGTGCTTCCAACATATGAAACAGGTATTGGATCACCCTGTTTGCGTGTGTATATATATATATACGCAATTATACATACAATTTACGGATTATACTCTGCCTCAAATACCGTTAAATGCCCTTACAATAAAAGGCACTACCATGCATTGGTACCCTTCATTTCATATCAATACAAAACAAATAAATACTGTACTTTCAGGGCCAGACAACGCAAGTCACATTATCACTACTTTAAAAACTGAGCGTAAAAGCTGAAAGGAATGATTCCGTGATTCCGTTGCCTAGTAACAAAGCTGTTATATGAATTAGGCTACAGAACATGATTGTTATCAAAAAAAAAAAACTGTTTATCCTGTGTTGGTTACTTTTTGTACAAACAATATCTGAAAATCTTTTTGGGCTTACGTTAGTCTCAGGTACAGAATAGTGTATTTATATTCTAAGTAAATGCTTTGAAAACCAGTGGAATTTAAATGGCGGAACTTCATGACATTATAATCGAAAAGTTTTGTCATAAAAATGAACATTTTATTTTTTTGATGGATTTAAAACTACCATTAAGGATAGTTAGTTTGAAGTTGTACATCAGATGTTTGACGTCGATTTTATTAGTCACAAGCTAATAAAGATCAGATAATAAAACGAAAACGCCACCCTTACTATCTCTTTTTTCCCCTTCTGGGAAAGAAAATAGAGAATATTTGTAGTTGCGGAATAAGTTACCGCAACTGCATAATATATATTTTACTAACGGCTGACCGCTGTTTTACATACTATTATAGTTTTAAATTCATTGTCTTATCTACGTCTTCTGTCTTTATGACGCGCAGTTTTCCTTTCGTTGCGTGTAAAGTTTTGTGTGAGTTAACAATTTTGGTTCAGCAATTTCTTAGTTGTTTTCGCAAATGATCATTATGAGTTTTAACTTTTTTACCCTTTCGAGTTATTTTTACTTCAACAGCTTTATTTCGAAATATTTTTGAAATTAATTATCATATTTTAAAACTGAATATTCAAGCGTACTCTCACGTTAAAATTACAAATTGTGATGATATGCAAGTTATTATTTCAAGCATAAGTTTGTTATAACTGGGTTTGGAATAACCGTACTATAAATTACTATATTTAAGATTAAAATTCATTTAGTTTTAATATTCAATAAAATAATTATCTGTAACATTATTGCCTCAATGTTTCAAGCAAACTTTTGCAGTCATTAGAGCCATTTTGGAATATTCTAAAATTATTCATTGTACTTTAAAATTTGAAGATTCATAAGTATTCTCAGTTTCAAAATTTCATGTATAATAAAAATATGAAGAGAATTTTATTCCATTGTTCCAAACAATATTTGTCATAATCGGACTCATTTCGTAGTATTCTTAAAAGGTTTTAAAATTTGAAGATTCAAAGACATTATCAATTCTAAAATACCATACGATAATAATATCGTCGTTCCAGAAGAACAGTGACGTAAATGCAAAAACTTCAATTTTACAGGAGAGTAAAAAAAAAAAAAAAAAAAAACTATTTTCAGTTGTATAAAACGTATAAATGAAAAGGGTGTAAATGACAGAACATAATGGTATATTGAGAGTAACTATGTAGGATAAAACTTTACTATCATTTACCAGGGATTAGGATTTAATTATCCTAATTTCAACCCCTAAGTGCAGTTACGTCCTTGTTTCTCTAAAAACTATTCGTTGCTCTAGAAGACACAAACGGTCGTTCTACAGTTGCGTCCATGTTCCCCTGTGTAAGGGATGCGTTTCTAATATTGTCTATTGCAGCGTTTCTCAACCTTTCAGTATCCGCGGCCCAATTTTCTATCATAAGTTTTATCGCGCCCCCCACTTACCATAAAATGTATATAACAATACTGTATATTGAATACTGATTCTGTTTTTGAATTATTTTTAACCAACTACCAAAAACAAGAGTAAAAACGAGTAATTTAGTAATACAATTAATTTAGTAATAAATAACTATTTCAATTTTGGACATTAGTAGATTATGATTTTCCTGCACAAAAAACAAGGTCATTTCGCATTCTATTACCATTTTCAACATCCTACTTTTGTGAAACTGGATTTTCTGCTGGGGCTTCTTTGAAGACAAACTATAGCTATCGGCTAAATAGAGAAACAACTGAGAGTGGCTATTTCTAATATTAAGCCTTCCTTCGAAAAACTTTGCTTTGAAAGACAGGCCTAAGGAAGTCACTGATATTTATTAAATTTGTTCTTAAGTTAGTATGTTTTGATTTAGTAATTTGATTTACTTTAATAAGTTGTTAAATATGTCGAAATGTATTTTGTTTTCCTTTCAGTCAGTTAATCAGATTTGTAAAGTAATATTTTCTCTTGGCTAATCTCGCGCGCCTCCTTCTCGTGTGCTCGCTCCCCTCTAGGGAGGCGCGCCCCACAGGTTGAGAATCGCTGGTCTAAGGAATTATTTGCATTTGACACATTTCTGAAGTTATGTCATTGTTCTTCCGGAACGGCGATATGTAAGATGCTTCTATTTCCTTTTTTCATGTAATATTTTCTTCAACATATCTAAAACCAAAAAATGTAGCACTGAAAGCAAAAAGATAGGTGAATGTTTTAAGAAATTAAGTGAACTTTCTGTAAAATTGCAGGCCTTGCTAAAACAAGGCTTATCAGTGTTGTATAACAACTAGATAAGATAGAAATTCAATCATCATTATGATCTTCCAGTTAATAATTTTCAACTTTATCTAGTTCTGATTGCAACAAAAAGTAGGTAAAAAAAATCCGTACCTAAACTCTGAAAGCTGTAATAGGATAATAACGCTACGTTAAGTTTCTACCAATTTTCACAGGTAAGTTTTAGATTTTTTCCCAACACATATAGGATTTGATATAGCAACGTATTGACTACGTATACAAGAAAGAACATTTTAACAGATAAGTATTCATGAAATGTAATAGCGTGATTTCCTGACCAATGCTCTTTGAATTATTACCCACCTATGTTATCAATAATGCCCATACCAGAAAGGGTACCTAAGTTGTCCAACTTTAAAAATACGAACACTACAGTAACAAACTCTCGTGTATAAAATAAAAATATAAAGCAAAATAAACCCTCTTTAGATTCTGACACTGAAAAGAATCAACCGGGGAAATAACGACAGTGGTCGGTGTTATTATTCCGGTCTCGTTATTGCATAGTATATTTTCAACTAGTACAAGCCTACCTCATGAACACATCCAAAACCTCCTGTAACATTTTGTAAGTATATGAAATACTTTATAAATTTCTGAAATAAACAAAGTATTTCCTAGTAAATATATGAATTTCACATCATAGAACTTACCTTGCAAATTTTAGATCGATCGTTAACTCTTACATGCTTCTCTCGGTTACATACCACTTGCGGACTGGTCAGATGCGGAAAAGTTCCGAAGCGGTAATTTTCCGGCCTCGGTACTTTGCTATTCCGGTACCGAAAAACCGTTAATTCAATCTCGGAAAGGTGATTGACAGCTGGCTTCGAGTTTCCGGGGGGGGGGGGGGGACATCTCTTCAGCCAATCACAGAACGATTTCAAATTTGCTCATATATTACGGTAACCCTTGCTTCCGTCCGCCATTGTTGTGTACAGCAGATTTCGATATGTTTTGCAATATGTTTACAGAAAGCTGGAAGGATTAAAGGCTATAAGAAGTGGTATGAAGATGCAACTAACAAAAAATTGGTTCTTTGTTGGTATTTTAATGAGTATTTTTAAATAAATTATCATTACTTTGCGTTATGTTACTAACAGAACAGCTAACAAAACAGTCGTTCTGCTAAGAGCAGAACGATTTTGCTTTAAAGTCATCAAAATCCTCTAAACGAAACGTTCGCATAAACATAAATTAAAGTTACATATCAATGTGTATCAATCAAAAGCTATTTAAGAAACTAATTTTTTTATGAATATGTTATTACTAATTATGGTTTCAATTTATGCATATTTTTGGTGTTCTTTAATTTAGAAATATCTTTAAAGCCCCAGATTACTAAATTTCTATGTGTCAGATTTTTTAATCTGAAAAAGAAGTTGAAAAATTATATTAATGAATAACGTGAAGATATATTTACATATTCATACGGAAGAAGATTCCATAATTAAACGAAAAGTAGGTTGTTTTTAGAAAAGATAATCCTTTTTTATCACATAATTTTTTATGTACATCCATAAATTATGCACTGTTGTTTAATCTTAGGTTATGAGTCAAAAAAGCAACTAACATCGTTAATTACTTCCATGAATATTTTTTTTCTAATTATAATTAAAGTCTAATCATATTTTAAATAAATTTTAAAATAGCCGTATAAATGTATGGCCAAATGCTAATGTTTTAACCTTAAAAATATTTTTTAAGAAATTATGTTAATGTGAGGGGAGCCCAACTATCCCCCCACTCTGAGAGGTAGCACATCCCCTAAAACTATGACTCCCTAAGTCGGTCGAAAAGTCGATCAAGGGCCCCAAAGCCCTTGAAACGAACTGCCCCCTTTCCAAATGTCAATGGTGCAGTCTGCGCGATGAACTCCTTCCTGGGGGCACCCCTGCAGGGTGTCTACATATTTTCAAAGTGAAGTTTCGTGACATTTTCCGCACTTTTTTGTGACCAATCGGTGACACATTGGATATTGATTTTGCCGGAGATCGGATATTCCCGATGTTTGAAACTAGTAAATTCTATACACATGTATTCCATAGACATAAAAACTGTACTGAGTTTGTAATTTACAAAAAAATATTCATGACAGATTCATTCATTTTAATAATAAAATTATACAACCGGATAACCGGATATTTCGTGCAGTGACCAGATTGGATTCCGAATATTTAAAAATCTGTCGAATACCGGATGTCCGATGCTTTCTGTGGGGATCGGTATCGTTGGATGGAAAATTTTAGTGATGTATTCTTAGATTTCGTGACCGATTTCCGAATTTGTGAGTTGTTCGGGACTTATGCGCGTTCTGTAGACATCCTGCCCTGTCAATGTATATTAAGCAAATTTGCGCCCTGTCAATGTATATAACTCAAATGTACGCCCTGTCAATGCATATCACGCAAATGTGCGTCCTGGCAATGCATATCACGAAAATGCGCGCCCTGGCAATGCATATCACGCAAATGTGCGCTCTGTCAATCTGTCAATGCATATCATGCGGAAGCGAAATATTGTCTTCCCCCTATTTGCGTTAGTCCTTAATTAGTGTTTGCACGGAAGAATATTGCTTAGTTTAAATAATAAAAAAAAAAAAAATCCATTATACTTGTGGGAATGACAGATGCAAATGGAAATTTTTTTAACCTTTCATGAAACAAAATTGAAGTGGTATTTCAGCAAGTATATGAGATTAGTAAAAAAGAAGGGGGGGAGTAATAAATCAATTTTTGACGTGAATTAGGTGTGACTTAGACATGAGCATATTAACGGAGGAAACCGGATGCCCCCCCCCCCCCAAATTTGATGCGAGTTTTCGCAAAAAAAAAAAAAAACCCTCGCCTTTCCTCCCTAGTTTCCCTCCCCTCCTCCTGTTACTGGAAAATTTATGTATTTTCCCCCAAAAATGTTACGAATTTTTGTTCTACTTTTCATTTTTACATAAAAATTATTATTTCTAATAAACTTTTTATTTTTTACTATTTTTTTTAAAATTTACACATTCTTTATCTTTGTTAAGAATGCAAAAGTTTTTTTGTGTCTGTTTTGCATCAATAAACTGAAATTCGCGACCCTTATTTCCTAAAATTATGAGGTGTAAATCCCTCAAGAACGCGTAACAAAAAACTAAAAGCAATACCGCGCTGAGAACTCGAAAGAAACGCTTTGATTGGCTGCTACACCAGTTTGATACGAAATCCCTTTTTCCCCTACGCTTCTGAACGAAGGAGGATTTGGAATCTACGCTTTCGAAGAGATGACTTCTAGGCCGGTTCTGTTGCGGCAATCTCTTCGAATCGATGCGTCGAAGTTTGGAATGAGCGCCCAGTTCAACTGCCCTAACTCTTCTTACCAAAACACTTTTTTGCTCGCACATACTTGGCGGCTTGGCGAGATTGTCTTAGCACGTTGGCTCTTTTGTTATGCACGGCCCCAACATCCCGGCCCGCGTTGACATGTGGTAACATTTCAACACTTTAAGAAAATTGAAAATTTCTCAAACTGTTTTTTAACATATACATTATCCAACTATAACAGATTTACAGTTTAGCTACACGGTGCATTGTAACACTGACAAATATATAATTTGAATAACACAAACATATGAATGCAAAGGAAGAATGCATAATTTGTTTACAGCTCTTGTAAAAATTCCAGACTTTGTTTTTACCTTTGCAACTCTTATTTTGTTATCTGGACCAGTTACAATATCTATAAAATTCTCCCTAAAGCCCATTTACAAGGAGGAAGATTTATCTTCCTTTAACATTACTATTGAGCCAATTGCAACGTTGTTTTTTGCAAACATCCATTTGTTACGTTCGTGTAAATGATTAAGATAGTCACGATGCCATCTTTTCCAAATATTTTGTATAAATTTACTAACTCTTTGCCAACGAGTTAATATATTTTCTGAGATATCTAATATATCTGGCTCTGAAATTGCATCTATAGCTCGGCCTATTAAAAAATGAGCGGGAGTAAGAACTTCAAACTCATTAATGTCAGAAGATATTGGAAAAAGAGGCCTAGAATTTAAAATGCCTTCTAATTGCATTGATAACAGTTAAAAATTCTTCAATCGTTATTCGAGAATTACCCAAAGTTCGCTTCAAATGATGCTTAAAAGACTTAACACCAAAATGGGGTGATCTACGGGGATTGAAATTTCCAATTAATAGACTCAAATAATAATTTGGCCCAGATGATAAATAATGGGCCAAAACATTATCAGGATAGGCTACTAATTTCTGTAACCGTTTCAGTTCATTTTTAGCACCGACAAATGTGGTGGCATTATCCGTCATTATTGTAGAGCATTTACCGCGTCTGGCTAAAAATCTTTTTAGAGCACCGATAAAGGCTTCCGAAGTTAAGTCGGAAACGAACTCCAGGTGAATTGCTCGAGTAGCAAGACAAACAAATACTGCAACATAAATTTTACTGTAATTGCTCTTTCCCTGGTTTTTAGATTTAATTTCGAAAGGCTCGCAAAAATCAATTCCACAATTAGAAAATGGAGTTGATTTCCAACTACCGGTTTGTTTTTGAAACATGTCACACAATTATACACAATCTTACGAGCTAGAGATCTGCCACTTAAAATCCAAAACTTTTGTCTTACATGATTTAATAATGATTGTGGTCCTACATGCAAATATTTTCTATGATAAAATTCAAAAATTATTTCACTTAACTTATGATTATGAGGTAGGACAATGGGATGTTTTGAATCATAATTCATATTAGAATTTTACAGTCGTCCACCTACTCGAACAACACCATCATCATCAAGAAATGGATTTAAAAAACGTAATTTACTATTACCTTCTATGTTTTCTTCTTGTTTTAGCAACCTTATTTCATTAGGGAATGATTTCTTTTGTACTTGTTTAATTAAATAAATCTCAGATAATTTTAATTCTTTCGCAGACAAATGACCACTAATTTTTCTTTCCTTACCTATGATGTTGTTCCAAAACCTGAAAATAAAACTTAAAATTCTAATTAATTTCACATAGTTATTAGAAATACTCAAAAAATCGTCCCAAAATCTAGTCAATTGTTGCAGAACAAGTTATAAGCTTAGGTGTTTTTAGTTCCTTCTCAAATTCTTCATTTGCAGGAGGTAAAAATTCATAGGGGTCAGGAATTCCCTGATGTAAGAATTTGGGACCTTTCCACCACAAGATATTGTTTCGCAAATCTTCCGGATTGGAACCCCTAGACAAAATGTCAGCTGGATTATTAGATGAAACGACATGTCTCCACTCGTATTCACCAGTCAGTTCTTACATTGTGGCTACTCTATTGCTCACAAAGGTTTTTAACTCATGCTGCGATTTTCGTATCCAACTCAAAACAATAGTAGAATCCGACCACAAAATAATTTTTTTAGTTGAAATATATAAAGATTGGATTACCCTTTTCAAAATTTTCAATAGCAACAGTGCAGCACTTAACTCTAATCTTGGTATGGTAATTTGTTTGATTGGCGCTATTCTAGATTTGCTACAAAGAAGATGAAGGGAGTCTGCACCACTAATCTGTACTGGTTGAGCATAAATGACAGCTCCGTACGCAGACGCAGAAGCATCACAAAATACATGCAGAATAAGGATCTTGTTGTTGGGGAAGTAGCGGGGCACAGAAAGATCTTCAATGTCAGGCAATGTCGAAACAAACTTGAGCCATTTTTTACCAATAGGGTTTGGTAATTGTGCATCTCATTCTAATTTTAGCAACCACAGCGACTGCATAAATACTTTCGCCTTGGCAATAATTGGGCCTAGCAGGCCCAGTGGGTCAAAAATTCTGGAAATGTCCGATAGAACGTTTCTTTTTGTCACTTTTTTATCGGGGTCCCTTGATACTTTGTAGTGAAAGGTGTCATTAACACTATTCCACAGCATGCCTAACGTTTTCACAGTAGTTTCCTCACTGTTGCGAAAAAAGGAAAATGATTCTGAATCGTCTTCATTTTCATTAAAATTGCCGCAAAAATTTGTGCAAAGACATTCCTCCCTTGTGTAGTAAATTAACAAGTTCCTGTTTAATTAATTTAAACTCATCTAAATCAGACGAACCAGACCAGGCAATCGTCCAAATAAAAATCCTTTAACACAACATGCGGAGCAAATTCAAAGTTCTCCCTTTTATCCATTGCTAATTGATAAAGTGTTCTTGTGGCCAAAAATGGAGCACAAGCAGTTCCATACGTGACAGTTTTTAATTGATAGGTTTGAAGCGAGTCATTTTTTCCATTTTTCCAGAGAATTTTTAAATAGTCCCTATGGCATGCATTTATTTCTATTTGCCGAAACATTTTCTCTATGCCGGCCGTAAATGCATACTTATGCTTTCTAAATCGCAGAATAATAGAGAATAAATCTACTTGTATTATTCCACCTTTGTACAACGTATCATTCAATGATATTCCATTTGCAGATTTTGCGCTCGCATCAAAAACAACACGAAGTTTCGTTGTTTTACTACTTGGCTTCCAAATACCATGGTGAGGAAGAAAGTATCCACTATCAAAATATTCGGGATTTTTAATTTTCTCCATATGATTTAACTTCTTATATTCCTCCAAAAATTCAGTATAAGGAACTCTCACGGCAGGATCGCGTTCTAAACGATTCCACAATTGATTTAATCTTCTGGAGGCTATTTGTTTAGAGTCAGTATCGACCAAATTTTTTTCCATTCCCGTCTTAAAAGGCATTTGTACGACATATCTTCCGTCTGGTTTACGGAAATGTGTTTTCTCAAAGTGTTCATTACAAAATTTTAATTCATCGCTTATGTGAAATTTTTCTTCCGAAACGTTTTTAATCTCCCAGAAAGACTTCAAATTTTTATCAAGTGATAAATTCCTCGATAAGAGACAAAACTTTGGAGAATCAATAGAATTTGAAACGGGAACTCTCCCAGATACTAAATAGCCAAAACAGCTGTCTTGAAGGACTAATTCACTATTTTTTAAATGCAGCTTATCCGCTTTTAAAAACTGAAAGAACAATGCAGCGCCCAATAAAAGGTCAATTTTTCGTGGGATGTAAAATTCAGGATCAATACAAATACAAAAGTGACGACCAGCAACAGGCTCAGGGCCCAGCTACGCTTGTCCTAGTCAATTTAGCAGTCCCCAATGAACATCAAGAGCTTTCTTAAACGTTTTTACCCCACTGCAATTAACAGTCGCTTCCGGTAAACTATTCCAACTGCCTACAACCCTATTGAAGTAGTAATTTTTCCAAATTTCAAGATTAGCCTGAGATTTGAAAAGCTTAAAACAATGACCTCTGGTTCTACTTTCAGCACACAGCTGTAGTCCATCAACATTTCCCGTTTAAAATGAATTTAAACAACTGAATCATGTCCCCTCTGACCATCCTTTGCTCAAGACTATACATATTGAGCCTTTTAAGCCTAACCTCATAATCTAAGTCTGAAAGACCACTTACCAATCTTGTAGCCCTCCTTTGAATCCTTTCAAATAAGGTAATATCCTTTTTTAGGTACGCAGACCAAAACTGAACAGCATACTCCAAATGAGGTCTTACCAAACTTCTGTATAATGGCAATACAACTTCCTTAGACCTGTTTGAAACAGCCTTATTGATAAACCCAAGTATCCTGTTAGCTTTGTTACTTACTATGCTACACTGCTGACTGGACTTGAAGTCGTGACTAATCAATACTCCTATATCAACAACTGTTTCTGCTTCCCTAATGACGGAACCTTGTAAATAATAGGTTGTATGTTTATTCCCATGACCAAAATGAAGCACTTGACATTTCCCAATATTAAAAGACATACCCCACTTAATTGCCCACCTAGAAATTTGATTTAAATCCTCTTGAAACTGATTGACTTGTTCCTCCGTGTCCACAATTCCCATGATTTTGACATCATCAGCAAAAATATTGATGTTCCCAGAAATACCCTGAGTAATATCATTAATAAAAATAATAAATAATACAGGCCCTAAAACTGAACCCTGTGGAACACCACTCAAAACATCAATCCACTGAGAATAATTGCCCTTCTACTCTCTGTTTCCTCCCAGTCAGCCAATTTTTAACCCAAATTAAAGTTTTTCCACCAATACCAATATAAGCAAGTTTGCTAAGAAGAGCTTCATGCGGTACTTTATCGAACGATTTCTGAAAGTCAATGTAAACAACATCTACGCACTTTTTATTATCTGATGCTGTGGTAACCTTGTCATAGAAATGCAACAAATTAGTTGTACAGGACCTACCCTTCCTAAAACCATACTGAAAACTAGTTAACACTCCATTTGCCTCCAGGAAATTCCTTTTTTAATTTTGATCAGCGTTTCAAAAATTTTACAAAGAACTGAAGTAAGACTCACAGGCCTATAATTTCCTGCCTTAGCTTTAGACCTTTTCTTGAAGAGCGGCGTTATGTTTGCCAGCTTCCAATCCGCTGGCACAGTCCCCGAGTTATATGAAGATATGAAAATAGTCAAGACAACATCCACTAATTCCTCTGCACATCTACTAAAATTTTTGGATAAAAATTATCAGGTCCTGGAGCCTTATTTGCTTTAATCTTTTTCAAATGAAACGATACATCATCCCTAGAAAATACAAAATCCTCAAGCTGTGTATTAGCTTGCGTCTCGCTTATGTCAACTGTAGAGATACAGTTACTGTTAAATACACTGGAAAAAAAATTATTTAGAATAGCAGCAATATCCCCCTCATTTTGAATCAAATTCCCGTTCTCATCCCTGTGGCACTACCTGAGCACTACGAGCTTTCCCTGAATTAGCATAAGCAAAAAATTTCTTAGGATTCCTTTCGATGTTATCTGCAAGCTTTTGCTCCAATTCCCTTTTCTTACTCCGTACCAAATACTTGAAAGTACGTCTAGCTTCTCGATACAAAATCCTGTCAGCACGGCACCCAGTCTCTTTAAGTCGCCGAAAAGTGGCCTCCTTATAATTGAGAGCTTTTTTCACCTCCATAGAGAACCAAATGGGCCAACTTTTCGTGAAATCCCCTTTCTTTCTAAAAGGAACATAATCCATCACTGTTTTCTCCAATTTCCCCTTAAACTCTTTCCACTGAAGATCAGCTTCACAATTCTCCAGCCCAGAAGAAAAAACCTCTTTCAAACCCTGCCTAAGTGCAACATAATCAACATTCCTGAAGTTAGGTATAAATCTGAAATTTTCACCTTTGTGAGCATCAAAGCTGGTCCAAAACCTAATAGTATTGTGATCACTATCTCCAATATGTTCCCCTATACTCAACCCCTGAACAGAACTTCCGACATCACAAAAAAGTAGATCCAAAACAGCACCATGCCTAGTCCCCTGGGTAACAACTTGATCCAAAAAACAGTCACCAATCACTTTCAGAAAATCTTCTTCCCTACCATTGCTAGTGTAAAAACTATTCCAGTCTATGCCCGGGAAATTGAAATCCCCCATTATGATGACCGAGCCCTTACCAGACTTGTCCCTAATAAATCTATACATCTCGTCGTCTTGATCCTGACTAACATTAGGTGGCCTGTAAACATTCCCCAAATGTAACTTCTTACCCTTTTTGCTCAGCAACTAGACCCAGATCATTTCAATATCCTTAGGCTTATTATTAAGGACCAATTCATTGCAAATAAAAGTGTCAATATAGAATGAAACTTCTCCACCTTTCTTACAAAGCCTGTCTTGCCTAAACAAATTATATCCAGCAATGCTCACTAAATCCTCATCATCATGAGTAATCCATGTTTCCGTAATTCCAATAATATCCAACTCCTCACCAGCAATAACACTTTTTAACTCATCCATCTTATTCCTGATACTGCGAGCATTAGTATATAGAATCTTGAGCATGCCCATTTTGCTTGTTTTAAACATTTTATGATGCCTCAAATTACTAGTATTAATGTTACTATTGCTTAATTTTTTACCCTCATTTTTAAAATCTCCAGAACAGAAGTTAACACCATGACATTCTCCCATCCCCCCATCCAAAATTAGTTTTTTGAATCCGTAGCCTCCAAAACCATATCACTAACCTTAAGGACGCCCCTAGAACTAAGATGCAGACCATCCCTAGCTACCCAATCACGTTGACAACAACTCCAAACATCAATGAACCTGATAGAATGCTTTTCGCAAAGTTTCTTAAGGACCAGGTTCATGCTCCTGGCCCGCTGATTTAACCATCCCCTATGCATCCCATACCTGGGAAGCAAACCAACTACCTGGACATCTGTCGAAAAGTTGGTTACTTTATCGAACAGGCTCTTCCAATCCTCAACGACCTCCTCATTTGTACTGTTACCAACGTCGTTAGTCCGCACCCATACAGTAACCGAATCTCCCTGTTTAAACATTCCCTCTTTTTCTATAACCTTATTAACATCCTTCACCCTAGCCCCCGGTAAACAGCACCTAGCCACCTTGCGCCTCGTTCTCCCGACTACATTACCTATCCCGCGTACCATAGAATCCCCTAAAATAACCCCCTCTGTTTTTAGGTCTACAGTTCTACCTTTTCCCATATTAGA
Source organism: Octonoba sinensis (assembly GCA_038502835.1). Classification (NCBI taxonomy): domain Eukaryota; kingdom Metazoa; phylum Arthropoda; class Arachnida; order Araneae; family Uloboridae; genus Octonoba; species Octonoba sinensis. The sequence continues at coordinate 3,707,342 of CM076598.1, read as the reverse complement.
TCCTTCTCCTGCAACCTCACTCTCTTTAACAAGCCCTTCACAAGAAGTTCCCTAATCTTTTGTGGAAGTTTCACCCAAGTTATTTCTAAGTGATTGGGCTTCCAATGTTACTACCTTCACCCTTAACTCTAACAATTCAGCACATTTTGTGGAAACATAATTCTGCTCTGTAGCTGTATTAGTATTTCCCTCCAATCTACTAAACATCTCACACCTATCACAGCAAACTCACCAACTCCCATTTCCATTTTTAATTTCCTTCATTAAACATATGACTCCCATACTAACTAAATCGAAAGCAAACAGGCAAAATCATACACAACTCGACAGATTTAAGCTACTACACTGATTAATAACACAAATCACATAGGAAAATGCAAATAACTTGAATTTAAACACAAATAACTACAGTAAACAACAAAATTGGCTGCTCCCTTGGGGCCCCTATTGACTTACAAAATACAAACAATCACCACATGATTAGGCTTAACTGAAAAAACTGAATAACACCCCAAAAAAGCAAATAAATGAGTTTCAGTCTCACAACGTTAAAACATACTTAACTAAATAATAAATTGCAACAAATATACAAATAATTAAACAGAAAATAACCAAAAATATATAAAAGATACTCAATTGGGACAGGAGCAAAAACACCATCATGCAACACTTGGCCCTCTGGTGACCAAAAGGGTACAACAAGCAGGCTAAGATTTCAAACTGAATCCTCATTACAGTTTGAAACCTGAGCATTTATTTGATGCTTAATATGTAAGGAAGAATCATTTAATCCACTAATATTCACAAATACCTTTTCCTTTCTTATTCCTAGGGCAGTAGCTGCATCAGTGCTAGTAAAATTACACTGCGATACCGAATCCAGGATCACTCGTAAAGGTCTCCTCTTGTTTTCCTTATCTCTGGCATAAACAACCGCAGTATTTATGAGCACCGCTCCACGGTAGGTCTTCGAAGCGAGCAGGATGGTTTGAGGGGCCGAATTGGGGTGCGCGGCTGCTTCTACACCATCTGGAACGAAAGTTTCAAATTCCTCCTGGTTTCGCTTCTCCTTTATGGTGGCGGCAGAATTTTTGCACAACAAGTAATTATGAGTCGCCTTGTTACAAAATGAACAGCGATATTTCGATCAGCACTGCAGCATCATATGTGAATTACTTAAACATTTTAAACATAAATTATATTTTTTAACTACATCAAATCTATCTGAGACATTCATTTCTTTAAATTTTTCACAATTATAAATAGGATGATTCACCTTACACAAAATACACAAAGGCGATGATTGATTAGATTTTAACAATAATGAACGTGAACGGTTATAATTATTTGCCTGACTGGGCGTCTTTGCCAAGGAATTAGATTTATTAAAACACTGCAATTTTTATTCAAACTTTCCAAAATACGTGTTTTTTCTTCAAGGAAATTTAAAAATTCATTCATCAAATTGTTTCCTTGATTCTTTATCTAATTTCTGTATTAAATATTCAAAATAAAAAGATCGCAAAGCTCATTTCTTTCATAATTCAAAGATTTCATCGATCTCAAGGAACGTTTAGTACTATCTAATAAACATCTTAATTGACTTGGTGATTCATTAATTTTTTCCTAATTTATCAAATTAAAAGCATGAGCATCAACAACCGCTCGTTAATTTTCATACCGTGAATCCAAGGCAGCAAAAAGGGATTCATATGCATCTTCCAAGGTTTCAACTGATTTCGAATCTCCCTTTAAAGATGCCTTTAAATAAAACAATTTTTGCGTTTCATTTAAATTTTTATTATCACCAATAATGGAAGCAAATTGACTTTTAAAATTCTGAAAATCTTCGTATTTACCCCAAAAATGTGGAAGGGGAATTTCAGGCAATTTTATAGAAAAATAGTCATTAACCTTTTCTACCTTTGAGATATTAGTAGCATCCACAGAAATTTTAGAGTCTTCCAGTGTATCCATATCATCAAGTGTACCTTTCAGATCCATTTCTTCTGGCAAATCAATATGTTGAAGCAAATTGTCCATACCACTTTTTACGTCTTCTAAGTTTTCCAATTTTGCATTTAAAGTAACTTCATCACTAGAGTCTTTTGGTTGAAACTCATCCAAAAATGTCGCAACTCTTCCGAGTTTTGTTTTATAAACGCCTCTCTGGCGGTTTAAAGTATTGGGCAGTTTTTTATCTTCCATAGTGCAAATGCTCCGTCTCGCTAAGGCCAAAATGTTCAATATGAGCTCGGAGAGTAGTGGACTGTAATTCAATTTATGAAAACAATTACAAATTTATTTTATCCTTTGAATGCATATGCAATTGATTCCACATGGTACCGTATGGTATATTGTATTTTTGGACAAAAAGGGAGCTAAATGCTCATTGTACAACAATTCACCACTTATGGTGTTTATCAACAACAGTTCAACTGCCCTAACTAACTCTTCTTACCAAAACACTTTTTTGCTCGCCACATACTTGGCGAGATTGTCTTAGCACGTTGGCTCTTTTGCTATGCACGGCCGCAAAAGCCACTAATCAGAAAAAACGGCTTAGCACATTTCAAGCTTGATGCAAATCCTGGTTTAATAATTTAAAATATTATACTGCTGAAAAAAGGTGTCATCAAATGTTGTACTTACCTAAAACATATATCAAATTAGAAACTACAAAGTGAAATCGGTGGTGTAAAAATCAAAACTTTTCCACTCGAATTTTTTGTAACATCGGCGCTGACGAACAAATAAACAACATTGCCGTTCAATTTAACTCCAAATAACATGGTGGTTGTTTGCAACTAGTTTCAAGCGTTTTCCGACAAATGGCAATACTAATCAAGCTTTCCAACTTTTTCCTACATTTCGACTTCGGAACTGAAATACAGGGACCTCTTTCCGAAGTGGTAACTTTCAGTCGATTCCGGGAGCAATTACCGGAGGCAGCGCGTCATGAGTCACGTGAGGCCTTTATTCCGAGAGTGGTCAGTCAATTCCGGGAGCAAAATTACCGGAGGAGACCGATTCCGATGGCCTCTTGGTAAGCCAGAGTTTGGATAGATGACGTCATGAGTCACGTGAGTGAATGGCTTTCCGAACCGTTCGGGGTAGAGCCCTAAGGGAGATAAGCAGTCACTTCTATTTCACATGGTTAGAACATTTTAATGGGTGACTAGAAGGGGGAGGTAATCGCTTCATTTGCAGTCGAAAAGGGAGTTTACCCGTTTTATTGGTCAGCATTTGCCTACTCACGCACTTGTTATTTTATGGTACTACATGTGTACCATCTCTTCATTTGATGCTTGATTGTGAAGCAGTAAACAGATTGTTTTTCATTTCTGCTGATTTAAAGCATTATTGCTATGGAGTTTGTCTCAGTCGATTTAATATCAACTATGAAATATAAACATTCTTTACTTGTAAATGGATCCCAGTATAGAATGCATCGGAAGACTGAAAAATACATTTCGTGGGCTTGCTCAAAAGATAAAAAGGACAAATGTAAGCTAAATATGAAGACGAATTATGAATATAATGTTCTACGCATTATATTCAATACGCTCATTTTTCTGCATCAAATGAAGAAATCCAAGTCAAGAAAACGATGGCAATACGACAAAAAAAAATAAGAGTTTGGGAAGAAATATCATCACCTACGCCTCGAATTTTTCTCGAAAAAATTTCGAAAATTGATAATAAAAGCTGTGACTTCTTAGCTGACACGCCGCAGTATGAAAGCGTAAGATCAGTTTTATGTAGAGAAACGAGAAAAGCGTAAGGGGAAATATCCAGCGGGAAAATGAAGGCAAAACCTGTGACGCGATAAATTCCTCTTTTTGGTCACCCGTATCTGTCTGCCTGCAAGTGGAATGCAACCCTTAACTCTTGCAAATCTTGTCCCATTGTTGATAACCCACCTTCTCAATTTTCCGCATCTGACCGTCCGCAATCGGCATGACACCCTTCTCTCCTCTACAGCGATAGCGTCTACAAATTTAACAAAGAAACTTAGCAATTGTTTGTGATTTAGATGATTCAAAGCTCTTATGCGCATAACCACTTTTTCTGGATTCCTTCATAACTACATATATTACTCACCCTAGCGTTATTACCTCAGGACACCTTATGTAGTGTTTTTTTTTCCAATAGTTGAATTGATTAATTCAAATAATTAAATATTGATATGGAGCTTTAGGGATTTTATTAGTAATCCTGGTGCACATGCAAAGGTTTGTATTTCTAGCGTAGCACAAACATGCACAGAGACCAAAATTCTCAAATGAACGCTTTGGGGTCATAATCTATCTCATTCATCATTTAACCCCTTAACGGTCGGATAATTTTCAAGAGAACAACAACAGAAGCGCCTATTCTTTTCAAGAAAAGCATTTTAAAAAATGTTTAATCTCTAATTATACTATAAAGAGTTTGATACTATCATCTAGTATGTAAGAGAAGACGAAAATACATTTTTGGGATTGAGGAATGGATTTTTTAAAAATGTTTTGGTGCGCTACTTTTGCACACCCGTGATTCGGACGGGAGCGAGAGGGAAGGGGTTAATTTGGTAAAAAAAACACAATTTTTGATCTCTTGAATGTTTGAAAAACATTCAAGAGATCAAAAGGCGAGAGAGACGAATAAATAAAGATACAATTCGAGTCAGGCGACGTCAGCGTTCTGGTAAACGTCACTACGTCCATACCTTTTCCGATAGTGTCAGTTTTTAAAACTAGATGCCTACCGTACTTACAATTTCATATAAGCATTACTCATTAGATAATTTTCGTTTTACTTGAGTACATTCAATACGTTTTATTTCTAGAATGTGTACGATAACATTGGCTCAGACAAGGACAATGATCTTGTAACGTCGAAACCACGTTTAGGATTGGGATTCACCAGATCGCGTCTGTTCATTGACTGTGCAACTCCTAAAGATACTGGTATCTACACTTGTGTTGCTGAAAACGCATATCTTAGAGACAGTAGAAGCGGGGAACTTCTCGTGGCCCAAGAGCTTGAAGCAGGAAATGATGCTTTATGCATGGCGAGAAAGACCTATGGTAAGCTATGAACATTCATCAATGCTTTCTGCGTTTCTTGATTTCTTATCATGTTTAGTTACATCTTTACTTATTGTGCGTGGTAAATCATTAAAGACAAATACGCTAAAACATTTTATACATTTAAGCATTTTTTTTTAATGATTGACTCGATGCTCCGTAACATTTTACAGGATGACCATCGTTAATAAAGACCCACGTGCCAAATAAAAGCCTACGTATCCAAGTTGATATCAATTTAAGCACCTACTGTGAATATTATCGATGCATTAATTCTGTATTCTGTATTAATAAGCACAAGTATATATACAATACATATGCTGTAGTACTGATGAAATGTTATAAAAACTTGCGATAGCATGAAAGTTTTATTTTTTAACAAAGATTTCTTTTGGCTTATTTAAAGCAGGGGCAATTTGATTGTGTAGTCGTTTCTCTGCAGATTTTCCTCATTTCACTAAGTTGTCTTTTGCGTCCCTAGTTACAGCACTACATGAAAACCATTACTCTGCTTTTGGACTCATTTCTAATTTACAGTGATTTCGTAACAGATCTTCTGAGCAGCGTGTGAAAAAACTAGCAAATGGGTAACAGTAGAAGAGTCAATGAAAATTAAATGAAATGCTTGATTTTGAAATTCAAGCTTTAAAGTTTTAATGCTACTGTCCATTAATCGTAGTTTTACTGAAAACTACAGATAGTTGATGTATATTATGGATTTTCCCCATCACTAAATAGGATATGCTTTCTATGGTTGCAGACGTGTTGTGTAGTCATTTTTTTTCGTTCATAAGGTTCTCCTGCTAGAATCCACATGTGGACTCACACTCGACTTGAAATCATGGGCAGCGATGTGACGCTTTTCTGCAGAAGCAATGGTGCTCCTCAACCTCAAGTGAGCTGGAAAGGACCTAACGAAAATATGCTCGAGGACTCGGAAAAATATCAGGTTGGACAATGGTCTTAACTTTTCTTTTTTTTCATAGTTGCTTATTACTTATACTAGTGCTAAATAACTCACAGTTACATGAGTTATTATAGGTCCCCAAAGTTTGTCTCAAAAGTAAGTGTACTGACTATTCATTCAATTAATCAATTGGAGTTAATTAAGGGTACAGTGGACCTTGAAAACCAACTTTTTTATTTATGAATAGATTTTTATAAAAATTTCAGCATATGTTTATATTACTAACTAATATTAAATTTTAAATTTTGGTCAAAATATTCCAAAAAGTTTTTGAGATATTTAAATTTTAATTTTTTCAAATAACGAATAATCGGTATTTTAAAAATTGCTCCATGCGGAACCGGTTTTGGTGTAAATGGATAAAAGTAACTTTTTAAAGCTTATTCTATACACACAATTAAATGTTACTAGAAAGGTTTTGCATGTCATATAATAGGAAGCTAATAAAAAATAATTAATTGATATTTTCAGTTTTTAACGATAATTAGAGGCAAAACATCTCGTTGTATTGTCTGTATTTAACTTTGAAAACATTTAATTATAACTTTTTCTAGTAACATTTGTTCATATATATTATTAGAGCATCAGTAAAAAGTTTCAGCAAACTTTCTTAAAAATTGTTGCGCAGGGAGCAGTTTGAAATTTAGTGAATTTTCGAAAAACACGTTTTGAGAAAAACTTTTTAATATGGAAGTCACATCAAAGGCTTTATAATTGAAGTTCAAAGATATGCTAATACCAATACCTTGAGTTTTGTTTCCTGTACAATGTATTACATCAATTACATGAATTTTTTCATTATAAAGTCTGCATTAATCATTTGGATTTGTCGTATGACAAAAAAGTATGCTGGCATTGAAAATGCTTTCTGTCCCAACAATTGCCATACAAAATTGTTTAAAAATTACACCACATTTTATGATATCAAAAAAACAAACAAAAAATGTCAAAATGTCTCAAAACTTTTGAAAGTATTGCTGAAAAGAACAATTTCTAAAAATTTCATATGTATATAGATGTTATTTCGAGAGAACCAAACAATGCTAGAAATAATTTCAAAACGCCCCAGCCCCATAAGTAATGACTTCTTCCCTTGCTTTGCTTTTGTTATTTTGTACTTTCTTGTATTTTTTTGTTGCTTTCAACTTTTTGTATTGTTCTGCTGACTTTCTTTTGTGCTGTGATGCTCGAAGGTCATCACGTCTTTGTGAGAGCAAAAATGAGACATCGGCAAACTTTGGGCCGTTCTTCAGTTTCAAAGTTTCTACATGGCCTAAATTATGTTCACTAATAGCTACACTTACACCAAGTTCATGCCTCTGCTCAGACGTGAAGACGTCTTTTGGGCATTTTCTCCAAATGCAACTATGGAGACTTTCATTGGCATTTTGTGTTTTTCCAGAAACACAACGAAGAAGAATTTCATCAGACACCAAATGCTGGTAAACTGGCATGATTTTTTCAATAACTTCTTTCGAAAGTTTTGTCTTCATGCTCTAATGCGTCTTTGGCTCTTCATTATAAGCCTTGTCCCGATAAAAAGAACACCATGAAAGTTTGCCTTGAGGACACTTACTGTGAATCGGTTTTGCGTCTGTTGACATGCAATGTAAAAGTGTTGCGAATTCAGAAGCCTTCATTTTATTAACGTTGGGGGCATTTTCAACAATTACTTTATGGTAGAAATTTTGAAGACTGTATTTTGTCATTTGTTAAACTGCCTTGTCCCCCCCCCCCCCTAGGGCGACACCTTTCACTTGCCATTTTTTCACTTTATTTCTAAGTGTAGTTCCAAAACTCTTCGCAACATGCTTGATACAATCTTCCTTTTTTTATTCCGACATTTTTTCCGTAAACCTTCTTTTCATTCAGGAATTGATGAGTCTTCGCATCTCCATCTGAAAGCACTGTAACATAATGGGAAAAGCCACACTCGGTTTCAGATCTTTGTCACATCTACAAAGTTGCGTTCATCTCCGTGCTGTTGGAAGAATCGCTGAAATTTTGCCGACACTGAGCGATATGTCTAGCCCTCCATATAGCAAACTCTGCATTTGTTTCTTCCAAGGAATTTTTTGTCAAAACACATTCTTGACAATATTTTGTAATCTATTACGAGATTTTTCAGTACATCGATGATTTACCAACTCCATAAAGAGACGAATGACCCCTTTTGTGCCATGTTGCATCGTAAGATACTGTGATGTCAACAACTTCACTATCAATATCCGTGGCCAAATTTGCATTTTGTACTTCTTGCCACGAGACACGTAACATTTCGACCTTTGCAGTTCATTTGTTTCACAAATGTTATCTAAACATTTGCTAAATGTTTTTCTGTCCATGCATGGGGCGGCGCCTAAAATAGCAGCAAAAGTTTACAGAGCAGCATGTCCTTTTCCTATGGCAAGGAATGCAGATACCAATTTGTAATTAATGTCAAATTTACGAGAAGACAGTTCTCGCTCACTTGTAAAAGTACATCCGTAGGATTTTTTACATGTTTGACACACAAGTTCTAGTTTTGTCGACATCCCAAATGCAAAATGTGTTTCAATATCCAGGCTACACTCACTGCAAGGAATATTTTTTAGCAGAGCATTGCATGTAGATTTGTGCACTAATAAATAATCATTTGTAGCGCAAGGAACAGATGAACTAGTTGAATTTTCAGATATTGATGCAGATATACTAGTTTCCTCTTCAAAAATTATTGATAACAAGCTTGTGTTCTTTTTGTCATCCTACCTTTCGGCTTCCGATATTTGGAGTTTATTCAATTCATATTCAGATAGACATCAGCAGGAGAGAGTACTCAGTTAAAATACTAAGCCTAAACTAAAAAATGAAAATAATGTGTAGTTCTGAAAAGAACTAATAATGATTGAACTAATGAACAAATATCGCAAGAAAGAACAATCACGTGAAACTAAACAAACGGAGTTTGAAAACAGTCAAAGTCACAGTGAAAGGGAGAATCATCTAAGTAATGAAATAATATTATATTTCTAGGCCAAAATATATTTACATTTGCCGAAAACAAATGAACAGCAAAATTTGACAGCTGTCAAAACAAAGAACAGCTGCATAAAAAGGTAAACAAAGGGGCGTGGTCCCGGCAGCGAAAATATTAAAAATGGTGTAACTTCACAAAAAATCATCGTAATAGCGAATTTTTTTTTTTTTTTTGCTTGCAAGCAAATGAGGCGCATTTTTTTATATGATAAAAATAAAAAATCGATATTTTGAAGAATTTTCGTGAATTTGATAGTCCACTGTACCCAAAATTACAAGGCTATTTCCTTCGAAGTACGACCGTTAGGAAATTACACAACACTTCCTAGGGCGTGGTATCCTAGTGGTTAGGATATCGGACTTCCAACCGTCAGATTGGGTGTTCGATACCCGATCCCCCGAATGGTGGCCGGGGAAGAATAGCCCCAGCGTAGCTATGCGTGTCGTAAGAGGCGACTAAAATAGCACATCCGTTCCGGGTGACGTAAGGCCTACTTTGTAGTAGGACTGTGGCCCCGGGATGGTAAAGCAGGTCGGCAACGCTCCGCCAGCCCAGCCCTTATGGCCGGTGCTAGTTGTCAAGTATGACAGAGAGTTTGTGGGAAGTTCGAGGAGGACAGCGCTGCTGCCGCACTCCCTCGTATTGGGGGTAGTCTGAGAAACCGAAAAGGTACAGTCAGTATGGCCGTAGTTAGAATTGGGTACATTACCCGCTGGAGACCCACCATGTACACTTGGGGATATGGGCAAGTAAAATCCATGGACCGTGAAGTCCCGGAAGCAGCTCCGAGGGTACCGGAGGGTGGAAAATTTCCCTTAACTTCACTCTTAGGTCAAACACGGAAGGTGGTGGCGTCATCCAAATACATAATGAGCCAAGTCGTACTTCCACCGTAGCGGTGCTCATCTATGAACGGAAGGCGCTCCTTATTACCATAATTCCTGATCGCTCTGCGAAGGGGAGCTTGGATACTCAAGTGGCATTAACACTTCCAATATTCATAGAAATACCGGAATTTTTTTAAGCAACTAATATATTTGAAAATTAATTTTAAGATGCAGATCTACAAATTTCCTTTTAAAAATCACCTTTATTTTTAAGAGTTCTGCGAACTCCTACGAAACAAAATGAGCATATCTCAGTGCATAACATCAATATGAAAAAGCGTTGTAGTACAAATTTGCTAAAATTACATTAAAATGTTTATGCTTCTGAATGTTTCTGATGCAAGTGATTTTTATCAAAGTAATAACAGTTGATAATAAAGTTAACACATTTCTCTTTCTAAGATGTGCAGTTTTTAAAATTCACTAAAGATAAATTTCAGACATTTTTAGTCTCGGCAAACTTAAAATTAGAGTTTTCATAACTATTTTCTATTTTACAGTTATTAAAAGATCAAAATAAAATTATGTATTTGACGTGAGTTGTTGAATAAGTTCTATTTTACATTATAAAATTTAATCTCGGGATCATGCCGAAAATTCTGTTTCCTACACGTGCGCTTGATTTTTTCTACCCGTATGACATTTTAATTTTATTTCCCATAAAGACATCATTATTTATTGTTTTAAATTGTCCATCTGGCTCGTTGACTCTAATATTCACTGGATACGATTTTCTTCCCACGCATCGTTTTTTGCACGTATTCAGCTCATTTTACCCAGGGTATAAAGTCACAGAGAGCGATAATTTTGCTAACATGGTGTAATTGTGTTTTCGGTACGGCGAAAAAAGAGTACTTAACTGTTTTAAACTTAATATTTCATTTTAAACTTTTGCATGCAGTAAGTAGGTTATGCCACATGCTTTTCAAAGATTCGCTTATTGCGAATTTTAATGAATTGCCAGATTTATCAAGTTTGGTTTTTGTTTTAAAAAAGGCACAGTATTGAAGATTTTCCCGTAGAAATGATCATGAATAAAATGAAGCACAAATGATTTTTGAATTTAAACTTCTTATACGAAAATAAGTCAGCGAAATTCGCAACCTGTAACAAGACTGAACGGTGCGACGAAATTGTAAGACTCTTTACGTAGGAGTAAAGAAATGCATGCGAGATCAATCGAATGATTTCCTGGATATTTGGTGCAGTTCGGCCACGGATATGTGGCGCAGTTCGGCCACGGATTTTTGACATGTGGACGCTTCTGCGCATGGCAGAAAAAAACGAATCCATTCGAGTTATAGACAACTTTGTTTTGCTGCGTTTATTTAGTACGCGAATCTGATGGTTTGCTTCACTGTCTGTAGAAAGTAACTAAATTTATCAACTGGCCATACAGTTCTACCGTCAACCAGAGCAATCCGCCGGGCAGAGTGCCAAGAAGAATCCATTCATGTTCGAGGGAAGAACTGCTGGTATATGAAAAGTCCCGTTTTTGTTCTCGTTCTAGTTCGTTTGGAATACTTGATTTCTTCCGGACTGATGCGTTATGCCAGTTTAAAAACTTGTTTGCTTCACTGTTAATTGAAAGCAACTATTCTGATTACGCGTGCTAAATAAGCGTAGCAAAACGAACTTCCCTGAAAATCGAATGGATTCGTTCTTTTCTGCCATGCTCAGAAGCGTCCAACTATCAAAAGTTCGTGGTCTAACTGTATAGCATCAGTTCGGAAGAAATCAAGTAGTCTAAACAAACCAGAATGAGAACAAAAATGGCACATTCCATATACCAGCAGTTCCTCCCTTGAACATGAATGTAGAAAACTATTTCAGAGTATAAGGATATTACTTAGAAGAGCATGCGAGATCATTCGAATAATATCGTAGATATTTTGTAGAAAACTATTTCAGAGTATAAGATATTGCACCTCGAAACGATTTTTGTATAATTTGACTTACTTTTATTATTATTTCAGTATTTTGATTACAAGTTCGAATGCTGCAAATTGAGAAAGTCTTCGTTATTATTCGGCTCCGAGAAACGGAAGTAGAAGAAATATGGAAACTACGAAAATTATGAACCATTTTAGTGCGCTTGAAAAACTCAGCAGAATGAAACTTATTATTCCATTTGCACAACAATTCGAGAGCGTGTAAAAATCGTCACTGAACTGTGTGAAAAAAATACTTACTTAGATCTCCCAACACAAGCTTAATAAAAGAAATTAGCAGGATTCCTTTAGCCAAAACTGACCTCAAACAAGAAAAAAAAAACATGTTTTTACCCTCTTCCCCCCTTTTTTTACACGGTCAAGAGCAGTTTGGTGTACACGGAGAATATATGAATATCATGTTTTAGTTGACGTTATTTTGTAAAGGTTGTATAACATGCTGCTATTTGATCTGGAAAGGCTAAAAATAATGCCGGAAGAAAGGGAGAGTGGGAGGGGGTAGCGAACGAATAGACATCGGACATCCAGTATAAGACAATTTTTCGAATATCCGGAATCAAATTCTGCCACTGCATGAAAAGTTATACATGTCCAATTTGATTTTCAAAATTAAATTAATTCGAATCTTTTTAAAATATACGTGAAAATTAAGACCTTGCTACGCATATGGAAGCTTTGCCATGTTTAAAAATACATTACAATTTTAAAACATTTTGAACGATCCGGCTAATTAATTCTATTTTAAAAATGAAATTTGAAATGTTGGACAACCAGATCTTTAGTGCAGTGGATGGTTTGGATTCTGGATATTTAAAAAAATCGGTCGAATACCGATAGCCAGAGTATACTGGATCGAACCGGTTCAGTTCGTCCATCCCTTTCGGTGCACGTATATACACATACAATATATAAATATGTTTATATGAGAGTCATAGTTTCAAAATTCCAAGTGTCCGAGTAGGTTATTTTTCAACAGACTCAGAATCCTTGTAAAAAATAACTATTCAAGTGACAAGGACATCCGGAACTCGACAATTTTTCAAATAAGGTCAATCAGCCTAAATGTGACAGTCTCGAAATGCGGCAAAGATCGCTTACCTTAACTATTATTGCAACAATCGTTTATAAATGCAATGTTATGAAACATAGGTGTCACTCAATTCTCGCCTTCGCGAATTTTCGCCTCCGAGTTTGATGAATGAGACCCGCCCAATGGGTTGGTTAGTTGTCTATCAAACCAAAGAAAGGGATAGTTTGGGGATTATTACTACGTCTTTCTCCCTTACTCGGACCACGTGTGTGTACAATACAATACAATACAAAAAGTACAACAACAACAGGCGCTAGGCCCAACAAGGTTGGTGAATAGATGAGCAATTCCTGCTTGACTTCTTCATGCTCCTCTTCCTCTTCTTCTTGTCCCTACTTTTATCTTAAACGCCCATTTGCATGAAAGAAAAAGAAAAAGCAGTATAAATTTACATATGAAACTATTTGAACAAAAGCTAAGAGAGAAACATTATCAGATTTCAACTGGCTGCTCTTTTCTCAATCCCCCAGTGGCGATCCAAACCTTCCTTAAACGATTTAACATCCTTAGAATTAACAATGTACGATGGCAAAGTGTTCCAATCGTCGACAACTCTACTGAAAAAACAATGTTTCCTACACTCCCTTTTAAATTCTGATTTAAATAATTTCAATCCATTTCCACGAGTCCTATTACTATGAGAAAATTGTAAACCTTCTGTTTCATTTAACTTTATAAATTTGAACAACTGAATCAAATCTCCCCGTTTCCTTCTTTCTTGTAGCATATACATGTTAAATTTCTTTAATCTGTTTTCATAAGCCATATCGGTTCCTTTAATAATTTTTGTAGCCCTGCGTTGAACTTTTTCTAACACGTCAATAACTTTTTTAAAATATGGTGACCAAAATTGTACTGCATACTCTAGATGTGGCTTAACCAGTCCTCTGTACAATGGCAAAATAATGTCTTTTGATTTAAACGAAACATGTTTTTTAATATAACCCAACATTCTATTTGCCTTGATACTTGCTTCTCTACATTGATACTCCATTTTAAGATCACTAGAAACCACTACACCTAAATCGTTTACAGTATTCCCTGATTTAATTTGTTATCCTTGCAAGTTATATGCTGCGCATTTATTTTTATGACCCATGTGTAGAACTTGACATTTTTTAATATTAAATGACATACCCCACTTAGCAGCCCATTCCGATATGCGTGATAAATCTGTTTGAAATCGTTCTATTTGTTCCTCTATGTTGACAATTCCCATTATTTTTAAGTCATCAGCAAATATACTAACTTTGCCCAGTATACCCTCAGTTATGTCATCAATAAATATTATGAATAGGAGTGGTCCAAGAACAGAACCTTGTGGTACACCACTTTCTACTTCTATCCATCGAGAACTATTACCCTTGATTTGCACCCGTTGCTTTCTCCCGATTAACCAACTTTTAATCCATTCAAATGTATGACCCTGAATACCGTATCTTTTCAATTTTAGTAGTAGTGCTTTATGTGGAACTTTATCAAATGCTTTCTGAAAGTCAATATAAGCTACATCTATGCTATTATTGCGGTCTAACTCCTTTGTTATTACATCATAAAAATTTAAAAGATTAGTCGTGCAAGATTTTCCCTTCCTAAATCCGTACTGATTTTGTGCTAGCAAATCTTTTGTTTCAATAAATTCAGTTATATGACTCTTTAGCATGGTCTCAAAAATTTTACAAATAACTGATGTCAAACTAACTGGACGATAATTCCCTGGCTCACTCTTGGATCCTTTCTTAAACAGAGGAGTAATATTTGCTAATTTCCAATCTATCGGCACTGTTCCTGACTGATAAAAAAAGCATTCAAATATAGAACATAACACACCCCTCATCTCATCTGCACACTCCTTTAAAAATTTTGGATAGATCAGGCCCAGGAGCTTTGAAAGGTTTTAAATTCCTTAGATGGTATATAACCTCTTCCCTATTAAATTTAAGATCAATTATTCCCGCACTGTTAGCATTTTCCACAACAGCGCTATCACAGTTAAAATTCCTATTGAATACAGTTGCAAAAAATTCATTTAACATAGTTGCTATTTCTAAATCATCATCTACTATCTTGCCCTGACTATCGATTAGTGGGCTTAAGTATGTGTCCGCTTTCTTGTTACCATTTGCATATGCGAAAAAACTTTTCGGATTAATATTGATGTCATTTGCAAGCTTATGCTCCAATTCGCATTTATGTTTTCTGCTAATGAATTTGTATCTTTTCCTTGATTTATTATATTCAATCTTATGTTCTCTTTTTCCCGTTTGCTTGAATATACCGAATGCCCTCTGTTTCTGTTTTAAAGCTGTTTTAGTTTCCTTATTAAACCACATAGGATATAATTTACGCAACTTCCCCTTTTGCACATATGGGATATGGTTTTTAACTATTGTATTTATTTTATTTTTAAAATCAGCCCACTGTTCTTCAACGTTCCTATGCATTAGCCCTTCCTTAAACACATCAATAAGTTCAGATCTGATCAAACTAAAATTAGCCTTTTTAAAATTTGGAACTAACCTATTATTTTGATCTCTATTTGTCTTTAGAATAATTTCAAATCTTATGATGTTGTGGTCACTATCTCCCAAGTGCTCTCCAATATCTAGATTATGAATCCTGTCCTCATTACCACAAAATATTAAATCTAAAATTGCCTTTTCTCTTGTACCTTGTTGTACCATTTGCTGTAAAAAGTTATTTTGTATTACATTAATAAATTTTTCTTCCCTATCGCTTACTGAAAAATTTTCTTCCCAGTCTATGCCCGGAAGATTGAAATCTCCGATCAAGATAATTTCCCCTGACCTACATGCTTCTTCTATATGCTTAAATAGAATTTCATCCTGTAAAATACTAATATTAGGTGGTCTATAAACATTTCCAATTACTAATTTTCTTCCGTTATGATGTAAGATTTCTACCCATACTGTTTCTGCAGCTTCAAATTTATGACTAAAATTTAATTCCCTACAGCTCAAATAATCTCGAACATATAATATCACCCCTCCTCCTTTTCTTAATATTCTATCCTGCCTAAATACAGAAAAACCATTTAGTTCTAAAATTGCAGAGTCGTCTTTGTTTGTCCAGCTTTCAGTTATCCCGATTACATCCAAATTTTCCATTGCTACTAAAGCTTTCAACTCATCCATTTTGTTCCTAACACTACGTAAATTGCAGTACAAAACTTTTAATTTATCATTTAAACACTTTATCGAAATCTGCCTCGCAATTTTGCCTATCTGCTGATTAGGTAAGCCACCCCCATTCCTAATCAGCTTTTAGTTTTTTGACCCCAAACCACACAAAATTATTTTATTCACTTCTCGGTTTCCATTTCGGCTGAGGTGATCCAATCTCGTTTGCAGACATATGGAAATATGTCGACGAGCTCCACACCGTGCTCCGTGCACAGGTCTTTTAATATGTGGTTTAACACTTTTGCCCTTTGGTTTTGCCACCCGGATGTAATGTCGTACCTTGGCAGGAGACCCAGCACTTTCAAATCATGTGTTTTCTCCTTTATACATTTGATAACTTCAACAAAGTCTTTCCAGAAAGCATTATTTGTTGACTTTCCCACGTCGTTTGTTCCGACCCACAGCACTGTTTTGTCGTGCTTGTTCACTCCATTCTTTTTTACCACTTCATTAACATCTTTTACAGTGACTACCGGTAAACAGCATCGCACCATAGAACTTTTTTCTCGTCCAACTATGTTTCCGATAACTCTGACCAATGAGTCCCCGAGAATCACACCTCTTGTAGTGTCGTCTCTGGCCTTGTTTAAGTCTTTGCAGTCTGTTGACACATTATACACTACCACATCAGCCTTTTTGCTATTTTCTTTCTCTATTTTTTCAGCTTGGCCTCCAACTCCGCTTGTAGACAAAGATAAAAGTCTACACACTCAGAAACGCATGCTCAAATTTCATTAAATTTTCGTCGTATTTGATTATATGGCTTCATGAAAAATGCTGCGAATAAACCTTTAGTCAAATTAAGGAAATTTGTTCCGTCATTGATTTGATGAAATGAATTTCGTAAAAAACTAAACAATATTTCGTTATTTACATTTCGTGAAAAACAATGAAATTTTAATTATTCATCGCCTATTTGATAAAATAAATCTCATCAAAGTAACGAAATTTTCGTTATTTCGATTCATTATTACGGAGACTTTACATTTCGTCACTTTGTATTTCAGTTAGGGATGTAACGAATATTCGGTCGCTATTCGGTATTTGGGCCTTTGGCCGAATAGTAAGGCCGTAGGCAGAAATTTTTTTCGGGGGGGGGGGGTGCCTGAAAACTGAGGGAAGAATATATGCAACATTGCCAAAAATTTCGGGGAGTGCCGGGTTCGTGCCCCCCCCCCCCCCTCTGGATACGGCATTGCCGAATAGTCACTGCATGATCTGGCCGAATCTTCGGTAAGATCAAATTCGGCTTGGCTCAATATTGATGGACTATTTGGCCGAATAGTTCTGCTACAGTAGAAATGTAAAAAAATAAAGAAATTAGTAGATTTTAAAGATTTAAGATTGTATTATAGTTCATGCAAAAGAATACATTAGGGCCATTCCATTGTGACGGGTGTGACTCCCAGACATTGGTTTTAAAGCTTAATTTATATTTTTGGCAATGAATTATTTATAAATAGCAAAATTTTTTTTAAAACTGTGTTTACCTTTGCATTTGCTCTAATGACTGTGCAAAAATAAAACTGCGGGAGTTTGCAATTTTTTAAAAATAAATTTTAAAATCTTGTGACGTTTTCGGGACATGACTTTTCACTTGCTTTCATATTTGTTAAATTTCCTGCGAATTTTTAAGTGTTTCATCATTGTAGCATTTTTTTCCAATTAAAAGAGATTCAGATGAAACTTAATGCATATTTTTTATATTAAGTTTTAAATTTTTTAACATTTGGGAATTTTTTTTTTGCAATGTGACGGGTGTGACACTGTGCCAATTTCACATTTTTGAGAAGCAATTTTTTAAAAAGCAGTAATTAGTACACATAGTAAACTTGACATTAGCCAATATACACTTACATTTTATTAGAAGTAAGAGATATATACATATATACATCTGATTTAGAATTTACAGTGACCTCTACTCGTCACAAGGGCTGGTGGAGCAACTTTCTCAATGATGACGGATATTTTTTCAGTGGAAATATCGTCATTTTCTCGCCAAATCCAATAGGGCCCACTAGCCTGCATATATTTTAAATTTACTTATTCAAAAACTTTGATCTCTTCACCATCAGAATCTGCTTCATCACTTAAAGCTGCTAAAAACATGTGGTATAGTTATGAGATAAAGTTACAGTTAAAAATTTGAAACTAGATTTTATAGGTACTAGGGTATAGTGAAGAATATGTAAAGAACTCTATTTTTTTTCCTTTGAAAATGTATTATGAGCCAAAAAAAAAAAAAAAAAAATGCTACAAAATAGCTGCAATACATCAAACTTATTCAATTATATCAAATTATATTAATTATAATAATAATTATTATTTTAACATACTGCCCTAATTCTTTAGAAACAAGTGCTTTAACTTTCTGTTCCATTAATGAAATATTTTAAAACTATCTTAAAAGGTGTCACACCCGTCGCAATCACTTTGTCACGCCCGTCACAAGTTTCTGTCACACCCGTCACACCAAAATTTTCACAGAAAATAAAAATTTAATGACATTTGAATACTTTATACTTATTTACACTTGCAATAATTTGACTTTCAGAAACTTTCTGGTTTTTCCATGGATTAATGCATTTGCTAAGGTATGTAAAGTATATTTTCTGTGACGGGTGTGACAGAGAGACTTTATAAATAAATTTACATTTAAAATAAGATTTAATGCATATTTGTGGAAAATTAAATGCTCTAAAAGGGAGACAAAAGTCATAAATTGTAATATATCCACACACAATGAAATTGGTGTTGTATTAAATACTAGCGGTACCCGCACGGCTATGCCCGTGTTAAAAAAATGAAAAGACCAGTCGGTTTGACATTGTGTATACAGTGGTAACTTGTTTAGGTGTAAATTATGTTATTTTATTAAAACGAATAGCATTCCACATAATTAAAAATTAGCTGCCCACGGCAATCAGCCAGAGATCCTACATATTTAAGCATTTTTTTTTTACATAACACGCACAATAAAAAAGGAAAAAGGAAAGAAAGAAACGAAACAAAACAAAAAATAAAATATTTGAAAGAAAACGCATTTTATTTGTTTAGTTCAAGTACCCACACAAAAAGGACGATTTAAATACATTATAATAGTTTTAATTAATATATTTTTAGTATAATTAATTTTTATCTATTATTTATTGACATTAAAGCCGGGTCCAGAAGCTACGTTTTGTACAACCTTTTGTCTATGCAGTCTTAATACTGAATGAAAACGCTGCAGTTTTTTATGCGTCTACATGGTGCAGAGATATCTGTATATTTCACTCAGTTTAGTGCGATATCGTCATGAAGGAGGTAGTACTCTGGTCAATTTTGGCATGGTGTCATGTTAAAAAAAAAAGACTGGAACGTCTCAGAAGTACCCGGCGTTCAAAGTGGTCAAACGATTACATGAAATAAATATTTTTTGTTGCCTGTTCTGGTGGTTCGACAACTGCAATCTCTTTATTTTCATCGATGGTATTCCTAGACTGCCTTGGTGTCTCCTGATCATTTAGGAAATGTAACAAATCAAAATACCAGAGAGATGGCTTGTAGATTTCGTCTCCAGCCCCAGATCGAATCGATTTATTAACTTTTGCCAATTCTTTACGGTAAACACTTCTCAAAGAATTAATTATTTACAACTGTTTCTCTGTTTGCGGTTGCATCAATTTCTTTGAATTTTTCCTCTAAACTTTCATAACCGTCCCCCTTTTTATCCCTGTCACTATACTCCTTGGATTTGACACGCCAAATGCATGGGAAACTTTCACATAATGCAATAAATTTTGTGAGAAACTCCCGAGAACATTGCCGAGAGTCGGCCATTGTCGCCTGACGAATTGAAACTGAGAAACCAAATGATTTGGAAAAGGGTGCTACCGCCTACATGTGCCGATTTGTCTGCACAGTCAAAGACATCTATGCTTTCTAGCTCAGTTATCGCTGCAACTGTACAGTCTTCGCACCAGACTCAAAACTACGCACTTTTCCAATCTATACGCAACGCTTTATCTGCAACGTGTTGAACTTCGGAGACAAAAAGTTGTGCAAAACGTAGCGTCTGGACCCGGCTTAAAACAGATAAACGAAATTTGGTAGCTTGCAGAAACAAACAGCAGCAAGCAAAGCTTTGAAAGTGGAATAAACCTTTCATCCGAGCTCAAATAGGAAAATAACATATGTGCTAATTCACAGGCGAAAAAAAATTAAAATAAATGAAAGTATAAATAGTAATAATAAGCTGGAATAACAAAAATCGCTATAAAGAATAACATTTCTTTTAAAAACCTCTGTGCAGAATGGAAAATGGTCTCGTAAAATACGTGTCAAAATAAGGAAATCAAAATAAAACTATCAACCGCCTGTGCGCCGCAGGAAATAAATCTCCAATCGCTTTAAAAAAATAATAATCAAAATCCAAAAAAAGAAATAAATATATATTGAAAATCGGCTGCTTCTCAAAATACTAAAAACCGCAAAAATTTTAATTCGTTAAAGAAAAGGATTAATGGTCAGTCGGCATGGTAACAATGAAAATTAAAGTTAATTACCGTGAAAAAATAATTTCGAACTGCAGAGAAAAATGCTTATAACTTCTTTTCTAGGTAATTTAGAGGCTTCGAATTTCCGCACGCAGAGCGAAACTCCTTCCGGGGTAGTTTTTCACGCGCTTTTCAACGGTATCAAGCTCGAAGCGATGCGATAATTTCTTCCCAAAGAAAATGACTATTTTATGAAACTTTCGGCTATAAAATGGAATAAAAGAAGAACAAATTCGAATTTCAGAAAAAACTCTCCGAGGTGCACACCCCCATGTTCCAAACTAATTTCGTGCCAAATTTCATGAAAATCCGCTGGACGGTCTGGGCCCTACGCCGTACACAGACACACACACATACTTACTGCTTTATTATTAGTAGAGATTATTTCAGAGAGAATGAAAATACCCAATTTTTCCTAATCGAACCTGTGCTACAATGCACAAACTTTAAGCCCCCCAAAATAATAAAAGGATTATTTTTGTGAAATATTTCTTTACATTTTCATAAACCTCATATCATTAGATTTAATTTGACATATTATTTGAAGCAATACAACAATTTTAAAATTTCAGCCCTCATGTCCACTGTCTCATGGAATTGCCCATTAGTATATAGTTTTAATAAATAAAAATAATTTTTAAAAAAAGTACTTTTTTAAACATTATTTTTAAGTTTGACTGAACAAAAACAGATTTTAAAGATATATTGTATTTTTAACCGACTTCACAAAGGACGGAGGTTATACATTCGTACTGTATGCATGTCGTTTTTTGTTTGTTTGTCCACTCATAACTTCTCACCGGATGAACCGATTTTCATGATTTTTTTTAATCGATCGAGGGTTGTTTCCCATCGGTCCCGTACCTTAGTTTGACCATATTCGATAATTAGAAAAAAAGTTATGTGCAAAAATGTGGTCATTTTTTGGTTTTTTCATCCATAACTTTTGACTATATGAACCGATTTTGATACTTTTTTCTTTAATTGATAGAGGGTCGTCTAGCTCAAATACCGCACATCAATTTGACTACATTTGTTTTTTAGAAAAAAGCTTTACGGGTGAAAAATTAGTATTTTTTATTTTAATTGAAAGGCTTGGCTTGATTTTTCTTTGTTGGGAAAACTATTAATAAATATAAAAGTCATTGTTAAAATAAGAGTTTGCTGCCATTGAGCTGTAATATTAAAAGCAATTATAGCAACAGTTTGACTGAAGGCTTCTCTGAGGCAAAAATTGAATCCAATCATTTTGTTTACTAAAGTCGACTTCTAAACAAAATTTATCATACAAATGATTAGTTTTTAGTGCCATTTATTCAAAGAAGGTTTGCCCTGTGATAGGGATTTTTTAAAAAATAAAGTATTTATATAAAAATATTTACACTGAAAAGAATAAATAAAATAATTTTTGAGAAAAAATAGAACCGACTTCAAAGCAGAGCAACTATAAATTGCGCTAAAAAGTAAAAAATAAATTAATTCTTTAAATAACACATCGATCTGACTTTTAAACAAAGTTTTAGAAGTCGGTGAAAAATTAGGATACATAAAATCTTTTGTAATCATGAATCAATTACAAATATAAATGGCCCAGAATTAGCAACAGTTCCATATGAAGTAGCACATGGTGTAATGGTAATTGGACACGTGATTTTGCACCGACCTAAAACTATGTTTAAAAGTCACATCGATGTGTTGTTTATAGAATGCATTTATTTTTTACTTTTTAGTGCAATTTATAGTTGCTTTGCTTTGAAGTCGGTTCTATTTTTTTCTCAAAAATTATTTTATATACTGCATTTGCTCCCAAAAGCTGGCAATAGTTAGTTATGATGGATTTTATTTTGTTATTATTAACAAAGTGGAAGTCAGACTTTGTTTGGGTTGACTGATTTATTGTGAATAATGGGAAAGAGAGAAATATGAAAAGCCTAGAATATATCATGAATATTACAATAGTATAAATTATTGAGGATTTTGAAAATAAAAATATATTGCACTTAAATGCATTAAATTTTAATGTATCTTAAACATAATAAAAATATTAAATTCTAATAACTTTTAAAATATCTTCATAAAACTATTTTGAGCAAGGTAAAAGTTCACTAAGCATTATAGTATTCTTTAATTTGAATTAAATAATTAGTAAAATAATGATACTGCATGCTTTAAAACCTGTCGTTTCTATTCCACTTGTGGGTGAAATTCTCAGTTTTATTGCGTTCAAAACAATACAGAAAATTCATTTATCTTAGATACTTTTAGATTCTTAACAAACAGAATTAAATCTTACATCATAGGTTAATGTGTGGAATTGGTGTTTGACTTTGAATACTTTTAAATTTGAAAGATTCTTTCTAGTACAACGATTTTCTAGAATTTTTAATATTCGGCCGCTGAATATTCGGTATTCGTCTTAAGACATTGGCCGAATATTAGGCTTCGGTCTAGTGGATATGGCCGAATATTCGGTATTCGGCCAAATCACTTTCGTTACATCCCTAATTTCAATTTTGTCAAAAGTCAAAACGTTTGTCATTTTGATTGTTAAGCATCCTACTAAATTTTATTAAATTAGTATAATGAGTGATGAATTTTATTGAATTAGTTCGATATCATTCTTTTGATATCATTCTTCCCTTAGAAAATCTTGCATTTATTTTAGGCGGCGATTCCTATCTTTCTCTCTAAAGGGGCGATCATATATTTCTAGTCTTGGTTAATTTTTAATATTAGTTTTAATTTTGACTGGGATTTGAAGCTTCTAACTACTACACATTGAAAATTTTTGATTTTTAGAGTAAGAGTACTAGTTCTTGAAAAATAACTTATTCATTTCGAGAAATATTGAAATGATGTATCTTACTGCATACATCGGGAACTAAAAAAAATCTATTGTTTCGTTATAATGCATTGTATTTTAAGTAAAAACGTGTTACATTAAAATAAAACTTTTTATTACACTAATGCATAAATGAGCACAAATTAAAGGAATTTTCTTCATCTTAAAAGAATCCAAATTATTTTCTAAGTATGGTTAGAATGAACATATTTTTAAACATCAATTTGGGGACATGTTTCCAAATCCAGGGATGATTTAAGGACACTTGGAAATATTTTCGGGGACGCATTTGGGGACCTACCGAAACCTATATGTATAGCGATAATATTCAGACTATTCTCGGCATAAATGTCTATATAAGCATATTATACACATTATAAATACCTATTTCATCTGCTTATTGCTTGTTTGAAGTTTCAGTGCTAAAGAAAATCACTGAAGTTAGTACTTGAAGTTACTTATGTTTTAATATTTTGAAACTTAAATTAAGAAAGTTATCCTAATATTTAGCTTCAACCCTTTCCAAAAGGAGTCCCTATACTACCCTGGCACTTATAATTCCTTTGTATTTTTTCACTACAGGATCTATAAAATGTCCTATTAATACTAATGTAGTCAAAATAAAAAAAATACGATACATGAAATGAAGGGCAAAACTTCATCAGAATTTTGCAAATGTATTCGTATATTTTACGAAATATGGTGCGAAAAGATGCAAATCTTGAGGACTTTTCGAGTCCCCAAGTACAAATTCTATTTTTGGAGACATAAAACAAAACAAAAAAAAATTGAAATTGGGGGACTGTGCTTGAAATTTGAGGACGCCACTGCAATCACCATAGATGTAGTGTAAAGCTGAATTTTTGAATTTTGACACGTATATCGATATTATTCGAAAAAAATTGACTTATTTTTGGAAGATGTGAGTCAACTTTGACTCTCTAAATTTGAACCAAGAAACATACTTATATTCGAAAATTATTTTGTATTTTGTCTCAATTGGCTTTAAATTGTGAATTATGAATAAAATAATGAGAAATACCGTAAAATGAAAGAAGATGCGAAAAAATTGAATCTAACACGTTGCATCAAATACACACACACAAAAGAAGATAAAAGTGCAAAATTTTCAACAAATAATGGCCCAACGTGAATAATTTTGAACATTGCAAATAAAGAAATAAATAATAATAAAATTTTAAAAAGAAAGAGAAAACTTTTATTATAAGTAGTTTAACCCTTAACAGCTGTGGCAAATATTTTGGCATAACGACTGTAAGTGGTCTCATAGATCACTTGTAAAGAAGCTTTAAATTAAGTACAAAGATAAAACAACGTGAAAAAGCACAAATTCAGATTAAAATTAACGCAAATAGCTATTTCGAAGCTACAAATGGAGCCTCTTCATCAGTGCATAAAAAGAAGAAGAAACGCTCAACACACAAGCAAGAAAGCTGTGAGTGAACAAGGCAATAACCAGAGAGACACCGGTATTTATACCAAATGTGTCGGATTAGCGATTGACCAATCAGAGGCCAGGAACAAGGCGGGAACAGAGCCCGAAGGAAAAGGCGGGAAACGAATATGTAAATTGCAGGAGAAAACAAAAATGGAGAGAAAAATTATAAAAATTGTTTCCAAATGTCAGGAAAATATGGAGTGCTGGAAAAATCATTTACTACAGAATGAGAATTTTTCCAAATGTGATAAGCTTCCCAAAAATCAAGTTCATGGACAGAAGAGCATTTGCTGATAATTCTAGCAGAAGAAAATTCAAAACAATGATCTAAAGTCCAACAATGCTGGGCAATGGAAGAACGTGCAAGTTCTTTACGCTTAACATAATTTTCATGTTCTTTCAGACGGTGCTTTAAGGCACGTTTAGTCTGACCTATGTAAAACAGACCACATTTGCAAGAAATACTATAAATACCCCAGTTGTGCAAACCAATGGGATACTTCAAATTTGTAAATTTTATTTTATTCACAGGGGAAAATGCAGTATCAAACCCAAACTTCTTCAATATTTTAGCAATTTGCTGACTGATTTTTGGATAAAAAGGTAAAATAATAGTATAAGCAGGCTTGCACTTAGAAACATTGCCAGAAATTGAAGGCTTAATTAACCTGTTATAAATAGAATCAACGACCTTAGGAGAATAACCACGATCCAAAGCCACAGCCTTAATGTACGAAAGCTCAGCATCCAAAGAGTTAGAAGAGGAACATATATTCAAAGCACGGAAAACAAGAGCCTTGAAAGAGGCCAACTTTTGGTTTGGGGGGTGAGAAGAACATTTGTGAGGAGGTAGTGTAACAGCAAAGGGCTTGCGAAACACTGAAGTCATAAAATCGTCATTACTTTTAGTAATTAAAACGTCCAAGAATGAAAGAGAACTATCCACTTCCATTTCAATAGTGAATTGAATGCAAGGATCAATGGAATTAAGCTTATCAAGTAAATGATCAATATCCACTTGCTTCTGATCAAGCAATACAAAACAATCATCAACATAACGGACATAAAAAGGAAACTTTATGGTTTCGAAAAGTTTAGTCTCAAAATAGTGCATATAAATGTCACTTAAAATAGGGCTTAAAGGATTACCCATAGCTAAACCTTCAGTCATACGAAAGTACACACCATCAAATACAAACGTATTTTGCTCAAGACAAACACGAGTGAGAGAAATAAGTTCTTCAATCTCAAAACTAGAGAAATGATATTCCTGAAGTCTCAATTTAAGACAATCCAATGCGCCATTAACCGGCACATTGGTGAAAAGCGAGTTTACATCAAAAGAAGCCATAGTTAATCCAAAAGGTTTGAAATCACGAAGCTTATGAACAAAGTCGACGGAATTTTTAACAGTGAAAGAATTACCATTCAAAAGAGGAGAAAAGATGGAGACCAAGTGTTTAGCAAGTTTATAAGAAGCAGTATTAATATTGGAGACAATAGGACGGAGAGGTATACCAGGTTTGTGGACCTTAGGAAGAGCGTAAAATCTGGCACAGTGCGACTGAAGGAATCAAGGACCTTTTTGAAGAATCGCAAATGACAGGAGAAGACTTTACAGCCTTACTAATCAAATTTATCTCCATAGTGCTGGGGTCTTTGCGAAGTGTAACATAAGGACCAACCTTAAGTAAATTATTACATTTATCTAAGTAAGAGCTTTTATCTATAACAACAATTTGACCACCCTTATCAGCCTTAGTGATAACCAATTTCAGGATCAGAGCACAAGTTTTTGACGTAACTATTAGCATGCTTGCTGAAAGTATTTGAAGATAACTTCGAGTTAAAATCCACAGTATTCGCAATGAGATGCCTAATCGAATCCTTTTGAGAAGCAGTGAGAGCACTAAATCTAAAGGCTTTCTCAAT
The DNA here is from genome assembly GCA_038502835.1 of Octonoba sinensis. Taxonomy (NCBI): domain Eukaryota; kingdom Metazoa; phylum Arthropoda; class Arachnida; order Araneae; family Uloboridae; genus Octonoba; species Octonoba sinensis. The sequence continues at coordinate 3,680,384 of CM076598.1, read as the reverse complement.
TGGAGCAACCAACTTAGGAAAAGAAGGTTTTGAAGAACAAGCAAAATTGTTATTCAGTTTGAGAGCATTGAGCTGATCAGAATTTAGAGGTTTTGAAGAAAGATTAACAACAGCGTTCAGATTCACCTTCGGCAAACCATCAAGAGTATCAGCAACATTATTAATGCAAAGAGATTCAAACTTTTTCTGAAGAGTAGATCTATGTTTAACAGTAGACTGAAGAACCCTATTCCAACTTTTTCTATCGATTGAGTCAAAGTCAAAGACCAAATTCGAAAGTTTGATATGCAAAGCAAACAATTCTTTTTCAATGACAGCAACTTTTTTACGAGTTTCCCGAATCAGAGCTCTTAAAAGAGCCAATTTGGAACGAAAAAGCACATTGTTGATTTTAGGAGAAAACGAAAGATTACAATTTAAAGAAATAAATTTAGGAATGATTCTCATACGTTTGCATCTGCAGAGAAAGGACAAATGATCCAAAAACCTAAACTTCTTGAGTCTAAGACTGCAAAACCTGTTAATTTCAGACATAATAAAATGAACACAGGAAAGAAGATAAATGATCAAAAGGCCCGTTTAAGCCAAAAGTATAAGACAAATGATCAAAATACTTTGTGCAAAAATGTAAGTACAAAGATAAAACAACGTGAAAAAGCACAAATTCAGATTAAAATTAACGCAAATAGCTATTTCGAAGCTACAAATGGAGCCTCTTCATCAGTGCATAAAAAGAAGAAGAAACGCTCAACACACAAGCAAGAAAGTTGTGAGTGAACAAGGCAATAACCAGAGAGACACCGGTATTTATACCAAATGTGTCGGATTAGCGATTGACCAATCAGAGGCCAGGAACAAGGCGGGAACAGAGCCCGAAGGAAAAGGCGGGAAACGAATATGTAAATTGCAGGAGAAAACAAAAATGGAGAGAAAAATTATAAAAATTGTTTCCAAATGTCAGGAAAATATGGAGTGCTGGAAAAATCATTTACTACAGAATGAGAATTTTTCCAAATGTGATAAGCTTCCCAAAAATCAAGTTCATGGACAGAAGAGCATTTGCTGATAATTCTAGCAGAAGAAAATTCAAAACAATGATCTAAAGTCCAACAATGCTGGGCAATGGAAGAACGTGCAAGTTCTTTACGCTTAACATAATTTTCATGTTCTTTCAGACGGTGCTTTAAGGCACGTTTAGTCTGACCTATGTAAAACAGACCACATTTGCAAGAAATACTATAAATACCCCAGTTGTTGTGCAAACCAATGGGATACTTCAAATTTGTAAATTTTATTTTATTCACAGGGGAAAATGCAGTATCAAACCCAAACTTCTTCAATATTTTAGCAATTTGCTGACTGATTTTTGGATAAAAAGGTAAAATAATAGTATAAGCAGGCTTGCACTTAGAAACATTGCCAGAAATTGAAGGCTTAATTCCAGAAAATGAAGGCCAGAAATTGAAGATAATTAATTGCCAGAAATTGAAGGCTTTCGTATGACTGAAGGTTTAGCTATGGGTAATCCTTTAAGCCCTATTTTAAGTGACATTTATATGCACTATTTTGAGACTAAACTTTTCGAAACCATAAAGTTTCCTTTTTATGTCCGTTATGTTGATGATTGTTTTGTATTGCTTGATCAGAAGCAAGTGGATATTGATCATTTACTTGATAAGCTTAATTCCATTGATCCTTGCATTCAATTCACTATTGAAATGGAAGTGGATAGTTCTCTTTCATTCTTGGACGTTTTAATTACTAAAAGTAATGACGATTTTATGACTTCAGTGTTTCGCAAGCCCTTTGCTGTTACACTACCTCCTCACAAATGTTCTTCTCACCCCCCAAACCAAAAGTTGGCCTCTTTCAAGGCTCTTGTTTTCCGTGCTTTGAATATATGTTCCTCTTCTAACTCTTTGGATGCTGAGCTTTCGTACATTAAGGCTGTGGCTTTGGATCGTGGTTATTCTCCTAAGGTCGTTGATTCTATTTATAACAGGTTAATTAAGCCTTCAATTTCTGGCAATGTTTCTAAGTGCAAGCCTGCTTATACTATTATTTTACCTTTTTATCCAAAAATCAGTCAGCAAATTGCTAAAATATTGAAGAAGTTTGGGTTTGATACTGCATTTTCCCCTGTGAATAAAATAAAATTTACAAATTTGAAGTATCCCATTGGTTTGCACAACTGGGGTATTTATAGTATTTCTTGCAAATGTGGTCTGTTTTACATAGGTCAGACTAAACGTGCCTTAAAGCACCGTCTGAAAGAACATGAAAATTATGTTAAGCGTAAAGAACTTGCACGTTCTTCCATTGCCCAGCATTGTTGGACTTTAGATCATTGTTTTGAATTTTCTTCTGCTAGAATTATCAGCAAATGCTCTTCTGTCCATGAACTTGATTTTTGGGAAGCTTATCACATTTGGAAAAATTCTCATTCTGTAGTAAATGATTTTTCCAGCACTCCATATTTTCCTGACATTTGGAAACAATTTTTATAATTTTTCTCTCCATTTTTGTTTTCTCCTGCAATTTACATATTCGTTTCCCGCCTTTTCCTTCGGGCTCTGTTCCCGCCTTGTTCCTGGCCTCTGATTGGTCAATCGCTAATCCGACACATTTGGTATAATAAATACCGGTGTCTCTCTGGTTATTGCCTTGTTCACTCACAGCTTTCTTGCTTGTGTGTTGAGCGTTTCTTCTTCTTTTTATGCACTGATGAAGAGGCTCCATTTGTAGCTTCGAAATAGCTATTTGCGTTAATTTTAATCTGAATTTGTGCTTTTTCACGTTGTTTTATCTTTGTACTTACATTTTTGCACAAAGTATTTTGATCATTTGTCTTATAAGCTTTAAATTAGTTACATTTTATGTACTAAATGAAATAATATACAGTGGCGTACATAACGCCCTCGCAACCCCCGCGGCGCACGAGGTCTTAGGGCGCCCGCTCCAGAAAAAAAAAACTATACGAGGTACAATATATAAGACTAAATGTTTTTATACATATTTTTTTAGCATTTCTTTTCCACTAATGCAATGTCACTCCTAAGCTTTCTAAGTAAATTTCTTTGCTATTACGGCCACATAATGCATAATTAATCCCCTCTCACTTCCTCTTTCCTGTGTACCTGCATATTGTAGTACAGTGAAACCTCGATAACTCGACACCCCAAGGGGACACGAAAACATGTCGAGATAAGCGGGTGTCAAGTTACCGAGGTTCTGAAATTTCAATACCTAATATTGGTCTGTGTTATTATTTACTTACCATTCAAGTTATAAAAGCCAATTGTAGTGAATGAACTTGTCCCCATTTATTATTTATCTATTTTTTTTTATTTTATTTTAAAGTTATACTTTACAAATAAATAAATATATAAACATGGTACATCAAATCAGAACACCTCATGAGAAAAAATCCGTAATTTTTGTTTGTTTTTCCCGCTGAACAGAAAGCATAAATTCCTCAACGCTATTAAGCTTGCTAATTTGCAATTCACTTTTTTTCTTGTGTTCGTAGAATGCATATACAGCTTTCAATGTCTTGCACCTAGACGGAAGTGCAACTTGGTAATCTTTGTCCGAACTTAATCCGTTTTCAGCATTTAACGGATTTACAGTTTGGTTTATAGCTTCTAAAAGATATCTCTATCTTCTAGAGGTCCTGAAGTGATCAGTTCAGAGTCAATATTCACGCATTACTCACAAATGGTGAGGCTCCCCAGGGTACAAGGGGAATAAGGGAATATTCCAGGAATAGTTTCCAGAAAAGCACTGATTTATTGACGAAGAAGCATCACGGTAAAATTCTCAGAATTGTACACCGTGAAAAAATACCGGAAGAAAACGTTAAAAAGAATACAAAATGGAGGTCGACTTACAGGGGTTCCTGGAAATTGTGTGTCAAGTTAGAGAGTTTTTCGCCCATTGAAATTAGCCTTAGGCCAACCATTAGGAGAAAAAATGTCGACTTACCGAGGTAGTCGACTTATCCACGTGTCGAGCTAATGAGGTTCGACTGTATAGGGATCTCTCATACTTATGCGCGGGCGCAAGAGAGCGCCCAAAAACGCGCATAATAAGTGAAAAACGCGCATAAATGAAAAGCGCGAAAAGGGAATAACCTCAAAAGGGAGCTAAAAGTAAAACATCAGTTCAGTGTACACAAGTAACAGTTAATTAATATTACATTATGCATACAGTCATAGTGAAAAATAGGAAAAGAGATTACATAGTGTCAAAATGCAGGTCCGTATAATGCAAGTTACTAAGTATTGTACATTTGTTTGAACTATAAGAATATGAAATTGTACCCAGGTATCATTTTGTACTTAATATTATTCCCTCACAAAATAAATTACAGTCTAGGATTGTTTTTGTTTTCGTGAATTTTTAAGAAGAGTTATTCGAGTTTATCAAGGCGGAAAAAGTTTGATCGTTTTCAGAATTGACCTGCTTTAAGTTCGTTCAGAGGCGTAGCTAGGGTTTTCAGCGGCCAGGAACAACTGAAGATTTTGCCCCCCCCCCCCCCCCCTTTGCGAGAGCTTCTGTTAGCCGAAATGCAATAGAAAAGGGAAAATAGAGACACAAAATGAAAATTTCAATTTTTTTCCAGAGGGATTTAAATTAAAAGTCCATAGCTTTGAAAATACTCATTTTTTCTGTCACTGATGTTTTAATATGTTTTTAAGATTCGCCAATTTAACTTTAAACTCTTTACGTGCCGTATACCTTGTTTCTTGTGATGAATGTATTTACTTTGATACAAAATACTTGTAAGTTTTTTTAAATTTATGGTTCACAAATGCTTGGTACTTACTACTTTGTACTGAAGAGGAATGGAAATAAATGCGATTGTGATATGTACTACCTTTTAATAAATGATGTTTTGAATCCTTTTTCATTGCATCTCATTGTCTTTAGAACAATCTGAAATCCATCAAAAAAGAAAAAAAAAATCACAGGGGGGGGGGGTGGAGTGCAGGAGTTGAGTTTCCCCCATGCAAATAACTCTCGAAAAAAGCATTATATTGTTGAAATTTTGCTTTACAGCGTTATTTGTTTTTAAAGGGAATAATTCTGCATAAAATAAGCTCCGATTTAAAATTATAATGCAACGATAGCATTATTTGCTACGAAAAAGCATTAATTGATCTTTTAGAGAAAAAGTTTGTTTTTAATATTTTCTCAGTTTAGGGCCCCAAGAAACTGCTTCAAAGTAAAAGTTTTCTATGCTGCTATTGGACATAATGGTAAACCAAATTCATCAAAGGTTTGAGAGCATGTCCTCAATTAACAATATGTTCAATTTTTTAACTCCCAAAGCATTAACAGATCTATTAACGCTTTCGAGTGCACAGATAAAGAACTTGTGGATTAAATTTTGCGAGAATAACCAAAACGATGTAGCAATCTCAATTGCATCACAAATTATCATTTTGCGAAACATTTTGGCAAGTGAAATAGGAGAGAGAAACTTGACAAATAAATATAGCTGAAGTTGCTCATTTAATATTGATCGAGAACAATGTTTTATCATATAAGTCTCTCAGATAAATCTCGCATTGCCTTTTATATCTTTCTTACTTTACCAGTAACCATCAGCATCATCAGATAGATCATTATCCAAACAGAAGCTAATCGAATTTTACCTCAGAAGTACGATGACAGAAGAAATATTGAGCGGTCTTGCTGTTTTAAGCATAAAAAGCACTAGGATTCATAATTTAAACATCGACGAACTTGTTCAAAATTTTCTTAATTGTAAAAAACAAAGAGGGAAATCTATTAGCACAGGTTAATATAACATAGATTTTCTTGTCCAATTAGTGTCTAATTTGTGAATAAATAGTTTGTTTCCCTTGTCACATTACTGTTACTTAATTCACTTTATAAATAAATGACAGAACCCTTAACGAAATTTTAAATATTACTTTAAGACAGTGTGTTATTTTCTCGTATTATTAAGATAAATTTCATTCCGAACTGGTAAGTGCATGCAATGTTTCAATTCGTTACGTTTCCGAAAATCCGCCTTTTAATGATAAATATGATTTTAATTATCTTAAATAAAATTAATGGTTATAAATACTCGAATATACCTTCACCGTAGTGTTTTTGTTTCAATCTTTTGCAATAAGCCAAAGATAGGGCGCACTTCTAAATCTTGCGGGGAGGCGCACCTAAGTCTATGTACGCCACTGATACTATGTTTAAATTACAATTATGTTTTCAATTTTAATTTGTTTTAACCAATTTGTAAAACATAAATAATTTAGATTTGTGAAAATTAAGTCCAACAAAAGAAGCAATTTTCGATTTTTAAGAAAATAAATTAACTACTTGAAAATGTTGCTTGCTCTCTCAGACCGCACACAGCAGGATATGATGAGACTGAGAATGAGAAAATAGACAACAGTGATTTGTTCTTTTAACTTGAGTTTGACTCACTCATCAGACAAGTAACACTGAACTCTGAGTGTAAAATCATTTTTTCTAATATTAAGCATGGCACCAATCAACAGCAATAAAATATTTACTGTTATATCGTTGTATATTTATGGAATTATACCAAAATTAAAAATATGTATCAGATATAGCATAATTGATATTTTCTCATTATAATGAACAAATTTGCATCGATTGCAGACGGTAAAATAAAATGTTCCACAGACAACATGAGGGGTACGCATTTATATGAATCTAATTTTTCTTTTACATGACGTAATAATTATTAAAAATCCTGATATATGCATTTTTTTATAGGTACAAGCAAATTTGCAATGAATAAGTGAGGTTTAATTAAAAATTAACTCATTTAATAATATTCTGGTTTGTACAATATCACACACTTTTTTAAACATAGTCTTTATGTTATATGTAGTATCATAAATATCCGAAATTTTTATATTCATATAAATCTCATATTTTTCAATGCACACCTCAAAAATATTAAATTTTCAATAGATTATCTCACGAATTCCTCGTACTAATCTACCCCATTTTCTGGCAGAACTTAATAGTTTGGGGTAGAATAATCTGCTACAATATATTTATGATTTTTTTCTTTTTTAAACAATTTAAATTGACTTGCATTTTCCAAAAAAAATTGACTTTCTTCTCTTTTTTGCGATTTTTAAGCCTCAAGCACTGTTCGCACGTAAGATGCCTTTGAGCCTTCGTTAAAATTAAAACATTTGGGCATAGGTCGAACTCGTTCAACTACAAAGTTCAAAGTAAAATCCCTTGAAAAATCCCTAACGCAGAATCCTCCCCCTTCGGTGGAAGGGAATCCATCAGTTGCCAACTCAGCTAACCGGATATCTATTGTTACATTGTTAACGACCCCACCGTTTCATTCATTGTGACAGCTGTAGGCAAACTTTCCGTAGGCGAGAATTGGGCTGAATCGAAACATATGCCTTTGAAGAACAAAATGCGAAAGCTTAAATCGCATTTAAAGTGTTTTTTGTAACGAAAATCGCTATTGTAATAAAGATCACTCGTTTTGATTCGCCCCCAACCTTCATTAAATGCGACATATAAAGCGCGAATTAGAGATTTATTATTTTGTCTTAAGTTTGAAGGTCAACAACTTCCATCCACGTCTTAACCTCGAATGCATGTTTAAATTGCCCGAAGTTGAAAACGGAAGCAAGCGATTTTTTTTTTTTTTTTTTTTTTTTACAGTCGTTTGAAATTTTTTGTCGCCATTTATTCATCTCGATTGCTGCTGACGTTTTTGGCAACTAAATGCGGCAGCTGGAACTATTAAATGCGACGTTTGGAATTCTAGGAAAGCAGAAGTTTTTTCCTTCAACAGAAGTATGACGGTAAGTTTGTTTTTATTTTCTTTCTCTTTCTTTTTTTCACATTTATTAATTTTAATAAAATATTTAAAGAGAAAATGTGTGAATTATTGAAGTTTTTTGAGCTGCTTTAAAATTCTATGTATTCAAAAAGGTTTTTAAGGTATAATTAAAGTGAATGCTCTAACTGCATGTATGAAAGTAAAAATAAGAGCATATTACATTAATCGATGTAATATTTGTTTCAAGCTCTGCTTCTTGTGCTGTATGGAAATATTTAGATTTTGCTTAATTTTAATGCTATAAAATTCCTGTTTTCACAGATATAAAAAAAATCAGTCTTAAATTAAATTCTTTAAACCGTCACAAGAGTTTATTTTTATATTTGTTTAAGGGGCTTGGTACCTTCTGTTATTTTTAAAATTAATATTTAAAGGGGATTTTTACTTAACCGTAATTGTGTATTATTAAGGATTATTGTTACTAAACGAATATTTTTGTACATTTATGTATATATATATATATATATATATATATATATAAACATCAAACTAATAGGACAGTTAAGAGCGTATTCTATTTATTTACTTATTCATTTTTAAAGTACCTTATTAAGAATTTTAAAGTCCCTTCTATTTTTTATTTACGAATGTTTTTTTTTTGCTGTACTCAAAATAATGGTTTTTATCGGATCCCTCCCCCACACCGCCAAAAATTTAAGTTACGTAGTCTGTGCCATGCCCCCCCCCCCCCCTCAGGGGAACCCATGGCTTTACCAACTTAGAAATGGGGTTTTCTGTTAATGAATTGATTGTAGGCAAGAAAAATCAAATGTGTACATTCCTTTAAAGAATCAAAATTTAAATAGAGTTATTTTTATTTTCTTACGTAAAAGGAGAGGAAAATGAGAGTTGTGATCGTAATCTTAACATTTTCCCCAATTTTTGGGAAGGGAAGACAAAGGAATACCGAAAGAGATTCCCGCCATAGTTTTCATTCAGAAATAAAGATCGCTATTTAGAAAACTTTTCAAGCTCTCAATAATTTAAAGAATAAAAGAACATAGCGTTTGACAACACATTCAATGAAAAAATAAAGATAAAAAGAGTCAAATGAAGTCCGTTTTTTTAATTCTCTCTGTTTTGAATGTCTAGATTTTGGAGGTTATTTTTTTTTTTTTTTTTGAAAATTAAAATATTACAAATGAAAAAAAAGTTTTAAGAACACGATTTTATTAACAGAATTCCATTATTTGTATTTAGTTATTTTTTTTTTCGTTTTTTTTTGTTTGTTTGCTTCTATAATTTTTAGGTTCAAAATGAATGAAGGACCTTCTGCAAAGTCCGACTCGCTGAATGATCTTAAAGAAGCTGTCGAAGTCAAAGTTGGGAAAATAACATCTTGGAAGGCTTCCAGGGATGTGAACAGCCTCTGCCTATGTTCCTGAAGATCAGGATGATAAAGAATATTTATCTACGGTACTCAACGTTGAAGACTCAACTGTTAATGTCGACACAAGTATTTCAGTAAATGAAAGTCAATCTTCAAGATGTGATAAGTTTATCCAGACCAATTTATTATTAGACAAAAGCCGAATTCATGAAGATTTCGCTTTTCTGCAAAAGATGAGTGAATATTTTAAAAGGTTAATTTGCAAACATGTCTGCTTCGGATTTTGTCCAAGCACAGCCAGAAGTGCAATAAATACCACACTATTAGCAAACATCTTATCCAACTCATTCTCGTGAATTTGAAAGCTGTTTGATAAAAACAATTTCAACAACTAATCCCAATTCTCATAAAAAGCGTAAAACATTAGGCTCGAAATTTGCTGAATGCCGAATGGCAGAAGAAAATGAAAGAGGAAATGGAAGAGAAAAAGCAAAAACAGAGAGGACAAATGGAAAAACAAATTGCAAAAAAAAAAATTTAAAATAGAAAAAGAAAATAAGCCGAAACCTTAGAAAAACTTGGTTCTAAAAAGAAATAATTCAAACTCAAAAAGGAACTTCAATGTCCCACAAAATTTCTTAACCCCGAGAATTTTGTTTGAATTTTTTTGTTATACTTAATAAATATCATTTTGCTGCAATAATTGTTGTGTTTACATGTTATAGAATTTCGTCGTGGCTCGCGTCGTATAATATCTATCCACATGTTCTTTCCACGTACTTAAGTTTTAACCATTGTAATTTTTTGTTTGTTAAGCAACAAAGAAAATTCAATATCATGCGGACCTCACGGAACCTTTCAACTCTCGGTGTGGAATCCCAGCAGGATTTTCTCAAAGGAGAAGTCTATTTCTGTGCTAAACTTGTATAAACCCATTGCCAATGGAAATTTCCGGAATTCGGAAAGATTGCGGCCTCTAGCACTCCGAAATTGGGGTCTTACACCGTATTTTCTTCTTATGAACACAGAAAGAAAATAGAAGAAAAAAAACCTTAAAAAATAAGCACCTTCCTTTTTTTGACCTAGCGTGAAGGGAAGGGAAAAATCTCCATCTTCCGGAACCCTCGGAACTGTCTCTGGACTTCAGGGTCCACAGATTTTACATGCACGTATCCCCAAGTGTGCATTTGTCCCCATGTGTTACATGCACGTTTGGGGATACGTGTTACATGCACGTATCAAAAATGTGCGTCTTCAGCGACTCGGGTATCGAACCCGAGATCCTCCGATCCGAAGCTCGTCATACTAACCACTACTCTACCACGGCCCGAAATACATTTAGTAAAGTATACGATTTGTTTAGGTAAACGCGAAGCCTTAAGTGAGAGATATGAGCCCCCAAGCCCCCCTTTGTGTACGCAAACTGTACCCCACGGTGCCATGGGACCCACTTTGGAACCACCTGGTTTATAAAATTAAGTGCACTTAAAAATATAATAGTGTAAATTGGATTAAAAAAAAAGTTGTAACTGGGATGCATAATAGGGTGGTGCGAAAAAATTCAAATTTCGATTTTCGACTCGTAATACCGCGGAAAAGTTGTCTGTGGCCATTGTAAAAAAAATATTAAAAAAAGTTTTGAAATCGCATAATATCTTCCGATCGCGCATGCGCGTCGAATGTACAAAAATTGACGATTTTCAAAGTTTTTTCATATTAAAACAAAAACTAACTCCTGTACTGTTTCGATTCGTAATAGCGCGGAAAAGTTGCTTATGGCCATTATAAACAAAAAAAAAAAGAAAATTCCAAATCGCATAATATCTTCTGATCGCGCATGCGCGTCAAATTTACGAAAATTTACGATTTTTAAGGTTTTTTCGAATTAAAACAAAAATTAGCTCCTGCAATATTTTCATATCTTATAATTAATAAACAATAGAAATAGATGTAAAATTAATAAATTATATTATAACTAATAAATTAAACAGATTAAACGAAAATTGACGATTTTCAAGGTTTTGTTTTTGTTATTCTTTAGAAGACGCAGCAAAATGTTTCTGAGGATGAAATAAATGATAGTGAATCGGAATATAAGCCACACACCTCTGCAAAAAAAGCAACTCCGTGGCAAATGAGAATAAAGTTACATGCAACAGCGTTACATGGCGAGCGGTACGGAGTATCCGAAGATAGAAAAAGTGTACACTTTTTTTGCACAACAGTATACATTGCACATAATTTGTACACAAAAAGTGAATAATTTTTGAATACTTCAAAAAGTATACATTTTTCGTGCAAATTTTGTGTACTTTTTATGCACACCAAAAAGTGCACATTTTGCGCCTATAAAAACTTTGCAAATTTTTTGCACCAAATATTTGTAATATTATATTTGTTTGCGAAAATTGTGCATTTTTTAAAATCTTACCTATACCATAAGTCTGGTTCAATTCTTCAAAAACTTCAATTTTTTTTCCAAACTGATGGTTTTCTTTCTTTGTGCCACATAATTAACTATTACTTTGTTTATTATGTATATAGCTTCATCAGGGTACGAGAAAATCTCTAAATTTTTACATGAACTATCGCTCATGAAAAATTTTATAACCGAATGAAAAAAAAAATTTTAATTTACTTTTGCATGTTATTCAGGGCTCAATCAAGGCTTTAAAAATAGTACACATTTTGTGCATACAATACTTACAATTGTATGTGTTTGCAAAAATTGTGTATGTGTGAAATGCCCAAAAAAGTCTACTTTTCAATTCAATTCAAAAAATAATAATAATTTTTATTAATATTTCCCCATTGATGCTCATTAAGACTATGATAAGATCAAATTGAATTATACTTATAAAACGTATATATTACCCATTCTTGTCTACTGTTGTGAGCCATTGGTTACTGGAACAGAGCAAGTTCTTAACCTCTTTGAGACTTTTCAAAATCAGGCTTTACGTTTGATTACGGGGGTTGTGAAGACAACACCCATTGACTGTATGCTGCTCAGCACAGACAACAGACCTTTCAAGATGATCGTTCAGGAAAGAGCCATTCTCCTTTGGGAGAGAATACTCAGAACTCCTGGGTGTCTGTCCCTGTGGAGCCATACTCTCCCCGTTTCTGAGAGAAATTTCAAAACACAAAATGGATTCCTGCAGGGAGTTGCTGAAATGGTATTTAAATTAGACTTGAATTTCGAAGTCGAACAATTCCCTCCTCCCATTAACCCCATTGACATTAAGGGATTTTTTACCAGCCTTGAGCTTATCAAGGACGTCTCAAAAGCGGATACCAGTGAAGAAGTTTTGAGTAGAGAGCCTTTATACTGGGAGAGAGACGTCAAGAGCCTCAGATGGGTGTCTGCGCATACTTTAGCGCAGCAAAAACCGTCCAACTCGCTTTGGCCACGTCATCCGCATTTGGCCCAAGTATCGCTCGCTTGGCGGGAACAGTTCAGTTAGGACCAGTTATAAAAAAGGAAGTCTCGTTAATGCTCACTTATGCTGCTTATGTATTATTTGGTTTTAATATAGTTTAGTATAGGTTTTTTAAATTTTAAATCATACTTTTTTTTCAATCTAAATATATTTAAGATAGTAGTATTTGATGCAAACATGTATGCAAACTTAACCTGCTTAAGTTATGGGTCCCAATCAAGTAATATATGCAAAATATATTTACGCGTAAAAAGAATACATATACTTTAAAAAAAGTTTCATGTTAGAATAGTAGAAAGTATAATTATTTACAATAAAGTTTTCTTCTTGTTTTAAATTACCTTTTCTATTAGCTATATCATAATTTAAAGAGTGGATACTGTTACTCTAGACATTTTACTCCTTGAACCAGCGCAGAATTATGTGTGTTTGCAGAAAGATGATGCAGGCTAAGAAATCACTATAGTTTTTATTTCTAATAAAAATTTTACAAATCATTTTTATGTAGGAACAGTGTTAAGTAATTAATCAATGGAAACAAGCTTAACTGATTTTTAAGTAGCCCATATGCCTAGGCAAGTAACCGAAAACAATACAGACATGTGACTCATTGGGGGAAAAATACTCAAAAATCACGACATATTGTTATAAAAGTTTATTAAAATACCTTATATTACGAACATAAATTATTATGCATTAAATACTAAGCAAAGTCAAGTTATTACTTTAATATAATTCATTAATTGGAGCTTAATGTCTAACAAAAAAAAAAGTGTGGAAGTCCTACATTGCATTCTTCAGAACTTATATTGATACAAAAAGTCTGAATGCAGAGCAATGTATAAAAATTCATTGCATTTTTTGAAGAAATAAACATATGCCAGAGCATTAACTATTAATGAATAAGGTGTGAAGATAAAAAAATATAAAAAAGCAATGTACCAAAGTATTATACGAAGAGCATAAAGGAGCAATATTTTAAGGAAAAAATAAGTTTGACACTGGATGAATAAAGAAATTATGAGAAGAACAAGATTTAGAATACACAGTGAACACACTTGTGATTTAAACACACAATGGTTGATTTTTTATTTGTATATATGCATATAATTTTGAACTACACTATAGACTTGTGAAACTCTAAAATTAAAAAGAGGCTTACAATTAAAAACGTTGGGTGAATTTTTTTTTGTCGATGTTAATGATTGTTTTATGGTATTTTAAAAACAATTCCTAATTTTTTCACATGTGTTTTAATTATATATTGAATGGAAATAGAAAGAACTGTTATTTATTTATTTTTCAACAATATACAATCATTACTTGAAAGGGGAAAAAAAATCCTTAATGCTAAAAATGATCTAAAATTTTAAAACATTTTAAACTATGCATATGCAAAAAAAGGGAAAAAAATATTTTTAAAACAAGGTTATTAATGAGACTGTAATATTTAACAATAATAATCAAATCTAACTTAAGCTTCCGCCCCCCCCCCCCCCGAATTAAATCGCTTATAACATTTTTCAGTTTAGGGTGCAAAACGTCAAACTTTGTGTATGAGGGGGGTAAATCGGGTGCATAACGTGGGTCACGCCAAATTTTTTCTTACTTTAAAATTTAACGCAGAGGGGGTTAGCTGCCGCGCTTCGAGTAACGCCCTCTTTTTAAATCGCTTATAACTCCTTTCGGTTTGTGGTGAAAAAGGTGAAACTTTGTGTATGAAGGGTGAAAAACAGGTGCATAGCGAGGGTTGTTGAAAAAATTTCGTCAGTTCAAAATTTAGTGGGGAGGGGGCTAACTTAAGCTCCACCCCTCCCCCCGAATTAAATCGCTTATGACATTTTTCGGTTAAGGGTGCAAAACGTTAAACTTGGGTGCAAAGAGGGTGCATATTGTAGATACTTTTAATTTTCGAATTTGCTTCCGTGGGGTGGGCCAACTCAATCGACTGCAAGCTTTTTAGCATTGAGTATAGTAACCTGTTTGGCGAGCGTTTAACATCAAATGTCGCCAAAGCATGCTTCTGTCATGTATCGGAGAATACAGCATCAAAAATAATATTAGCATACAAAAAACACACTGTATTTAAGGAAAAAAGTAAGTTATTATAATAATGCACATCCTAAAATCCATTGATTTACCAGTAAAGTCAAAAAAACATAGTTTAGGATCCAAAAAACGAGACACTGAACACAAGCCTAGTACATCAAAACGATCTTTCATAATTACTGTGGAAAATTTCATCTGTTTAAATTGAGATGTGGTTAAAGAACACATCAAAGAATATAAAACTAAAAACCAAATTGTATGACTTTCCTTATTTTAAGAGGAATCCTTTGTTTTCTAAGACGATATTTTACGCGCAATGTTATCCCTACGGAAAGAAGTCCAAGTTCTTCGTTTTCTGGACGGTTTTCTCGTTTGGCCAATCAGCGTGCGATATGGAGTTGGCGTCTCTCTCGTAGTATAAAGGCTCTCTAGTTTTGAGAGCACTAGCCCTCGAAACAATGGATTCCTTTTACCCCGAGAAGGACTGGTTGAGAGTATATACTGACGGCTCCAGAGTGAGCGGTTGTGTCAACGCCGGTGCTGGCGTTTACTGTGAACTTTTTTGCCTTTACGCTCCCATCGGTATCTACGGATCGGCTTTTGATGGTGAGATCGCGGCCATTCACCAGGCCCTGCTACAGCTACAGCCACGGCTAGACTCTTTTTCAAAAGTTGTGTTGCTGACTGACTCAAGGGCAGCAATACAGGCAATCAATGCACCCAGTCACTATCGAACTTTAACTATCGATAATTGCCTAAATCTGCTCAGCTGCCTTGCCAGTAAAAATAAAAGAGTAGTTCTTCAATGGATTCCGGCCCTCTGTGGAATCCAGGGAAACGAGGCGGCTGATTTCTTGGCAAAAAAAGGAGCCTCTGTTTTACAGACATCAAATCCCAGACTTCCTTTTAAAAATATTAAATGTCTAGTAAAGAACATCTTTAAGGACTCTTTCCTCGAGGAACTTAGACATCGTAATTCCAATAAACCGTGGCTAAACCAAATTCTAGATGTCCCTCAATGGCCTAGAATGAAATCTGTTGCTATGTTTCGTCTTCTATCTGGCCATGACTGCCTAAACAAACATCTGTATCGCATCAAGGTGGTCACTGAGCCTTTTTGCACCTTGTGTGACCTTCTCGAAGAGATGGACATGTCTCACCTGTTTCGTTGCCCCGCCCTTCCTCGTACATCAATCTGGGAGCGATACTGGACTGCTCGCTATCATTTATAGATTTATTGTTATCGTTCTATTTCCAATTGTCTTTTAATGTGCCATTTGAAATTAAAAAAAAAAAAAAAGAAAAAAAGATCAAATTTAGCACCAAAAAAAAAAGTAGTTCTTCTTAATTGATAACATACATTATTACTTTTTATGTTACATTCGGAAATTCAATAGCTTATAATAATGGAAAAAAAATGTAAGTAGTCATCTCGTTAGCCCATTAATATCTCATAAATGTCTTCAATGATGTAGATTATATTGAAATAATACATTTTAAAAACTTGCACTTTTTCAATATTTTTAATGCTGTTTAAAATATATATTATGCTTAAATCGAGAAAAAAAAGAAAGAAAGAAAAAAGATATGACCGAATAACTGCATTAAAGAGATTATTTTTTTATTATTATTTGATTTATTATTTTATTTGAATTATGTGATTTTATATCATTATGTCCAATAATCATTAAATTGTCAGATGGTCCATTATCAGTAACGTAATAAAACTTTAGACACATCTCCTATATCATTATCCGTTTTCTTTAGATACTTTTTTGAATGTCACTGAACAATAAAAACTACTTAATTTACAACAACTATCATAGCTTAGATTTCTTCCTCTTCATTGCTCCCTTAACGCAACTAATACAAGATAATCCACCTCCGTAAATACATGACATAGCGCGCAGTGGTTTCAGCGTTGGATTGGTAAACGAAAGGTCGTCAGTTCTAACCCAAATACTGTCTCATTCATTCACACACTAGGGAAGATTATTCAGACGACCCGTAGATGGCGCCATAAAACTTTACTATGCATGATTGCTTGAGCACTTCTTATGCACAATTCAGTTTGCACATTTTATGCACAATCAGAGGCGTCAAATACGCTCACATTTTGTGCACTTTTTTTTTAATGCACTTTTTGTGCAAACTTTTTCTAGCTGGGAGCAAATGCTGCTATTGCATCAAGCGTGTTTGAGCACATTGGCATTGTAACTGAAAGGGATTCTTCCCAAGTTATTGATAGATATAAAATTGGAAGGGAAAAAAATTGCAATAGAACTGAACTCCAAAACAAAAGTCAAAAGGCCATAGAGCAGCTTCATGGTCTGTATTTCGATGGGAGAAAAGATGACACTTTAGTCATAGAAGAGATGGAATCAAAGAAACTTAAAAGGACAGTAAAGGAAGATCATTATTTCATCATTAAAGAGCCTGTCTCTACATATGTTGGTCATGTCTCACCATGTTCCGGATCAGCTAAAGACATCGCAAATAGCATGCTGTCCTTTCTGGAGAAAAAACAAATTTTCACTGAAAGATCTAAGCATTGTTGAATGCGATGGTACTAACGGAGTGATTCGCCAAATAGGAGCTTATATTGGACACCCATTGGTCTATCTGTTTGCTGCATTTTATCGAGCTGCCATTCCATCATATATTTCAGCATGTAGATGGAGCAACTACGGGACCTAATTCATTTTGTGGGCATATTGGACAGCAACTTATCAAATGCGAAACACTGCCAGTGGTAGGTTTTCAAAAAATATATTGTAAAACTCCAGAATTAGATCGAGATATATTGAGCAAAGATCAGAAATATTTTCTGGATATTTGCCTTGCAATAAAAATAGGCAATTGTCCAAATGATTTGTCTCATCGTAATCCTGGCCCTATTTCACATTCCAGGTGGCTTACAACAGCCAGCAGAGTCCTTACACTTTATGTTAGTACATTCATTATGAAATCATACATGCTCGTCTGGTTCGAAATTACAGTTACAGATGGTCCTATTCATCTTTACAGATCCATTGAAACTTCTCGTTATTTGCCTGATAACCTGAAGCAAGTTGTTGACCCCGTGATTGAAAGAAATGCGTTCTTTGCACATGATGAAAATTTATTGTTCGCTATGATTTTCGACAATAAGACACATATAGCGGAGCTTGGCCTGAGAAGAGTTCTAAAAGGTAGAGAACGTGTTTCGAAAGGGAAAACAGTCAGAAATTATGTACCTCCAAAATTGAACTTCAGCGCAACTGAATACACAGAACTCATTGATTGGAACTCAGAAAAATTATCTCCTCCACCTCTACTTCGAAACATACCCAACGATGAAATAAAATATTTCATACAATCTGGTGAAGTACCAAACTGGAATGTAAAGAACTTCCCCTGCCACATGCAGTCTGTGGAAAGATGTGTGAAACTGCTTTCAGAAGCATCAATGAAAGTTTGTGAATATGAGTCAAGTAATGTTGTTGTTGTTGTTGTTGTCGTATCCTCACGCGAAGCGACAAAGAATGGGTGCGCTGCTCCTGAGTCTAACGGGGCCCTTATAGGCAGGAGTCCGACTTCCGCCCCTTTATACGTGGTCTCTTAATTTTTTGAACCAACTCCCAGATGAGAGACCGTCACCTGGGGTTGGCAGCCCCAGAGGTATTGTTTCACTTGGAGGACATTGGAGCCACGACCTATTTAACGTGCACTAGCTCCCTTTAGCGTACACGGCCTCACAGGAACCAGCCGCGAGAGGTTGTCACCCTCCCAAACACTGACCTAAGTCGATGTTGCTTCACTTTCGTTGTGCTACGGGAACCGAGCTTCTGCCGACTGGTCCACTGCGGGACTGAGTCAAGGGATGGCTACATTAAAACAACGCTTGAATCCCGCTCTATCATGCCTGAGTTTTCACAAAAATCACACTACAAAGTTTCTATCCGTGAAAAAGACAGTTTGAAATGATATGGTTGTTGACAGGATTGTCGCAATTTTATGATTTACAGAACATTTACTACAGGAAGTATTAATGTAAACATTAATTATATTAAATTTTTTGCGAAAATGAATATTGTTTAATTTATTAATTATAATATAATTTATTAATTTTGCATCTATTTCTATTTTTTATTTATTATAATATATCAAAATACTACACGAGCTAATTTTTGTTCTGGCGACATCTGGCGACAAACTTGGGGAGAAATCGCGTCTCATTTAGGCTAATTGACCTTATCTGGAATCCAATCCAACCACTGCATTGAAAAATTCGGTTATACTTTATGTTCAATTTAATTTAAAAAATTAAAATAAGTAGACTGTGTTTTAAACTTAAGAACTTGCTACGTATTTAGAAGCTTTGGGATGTTTAAAAATATGTAACAGGTTTAAATCATTTTGAGCCTGGCATCCGGCTAATTAATTAAACTTTTGAAATCAAATTTGACCTGCCTGGTAACCGGATCTTTCGTGCAGTGACCGGTTTGGATTACGGACATTTAAAAAAATTGGTTGAATACTGGATATTCGATGTCTTCTAGGACGGAGCGGTCCAGTTCGTCCATCCCGTCCGTTCGCCTCTGTGTATATAATTGTATGGGCGTCGAAGTAGGAGCTTTAAAATTCCAGGAGTCGGAGTCTGTTATTTTTTATCCGACTCCGCAGCCCTAGTTTCAAGCAATTAGCATATTAAATTTCATAATTATCTAGATTTGTTTCTATTTTTGGTAAACTAATCCTCCTTTTTTGCTGTAAATGAAAATGGCAGTTCAACTGGCAATGAATATGTCAATAATTTCCCAAGTTCGTCTAGAATAATGATAAAAAATTGTCAGTAAATCGCGTACATAAGGGAAAAGAATAAAGGGTAAGAAGATGATAAAAGCCATATTCTAAGAAAGGCAAGCTTTAGATTCATAGCGAAGATTCACGGCAAAGCTTTAGATTCATGAATCTAAAGCTTTGCCATGATTTGATTGTATTAGTTCACCTTCATTTTTTTTTTCTGATTTGGTTGTATTAGTTTACCTTCATGGTTTTCACGCTACAGTTGGTTATCTTCTGTTAATCGAAAGGAGGTCTTTTTCTTTTTTTTTATTCAAATAATGTAATTTCAAAATCCTATTCAAAATTGTTTCTTTTTCCTTAACCAACGTTTCTCAAGAAAATTATGTCCCTGTCAGATTCTATTTTTTCTTCTTCAAAAGATTGAAGTAATACAGGGTTTGAAAGTACATAGTACGGATCCGAGGATATAGAAACATTTAGAAGGGGGGAAAATTCTTCTCAAAAGCTTGTCAAAACCTGCAATTTTGCGAATATGTTTCCACCCACCTTTTTATTGGATTGTAATTGATTAAAAGTTTTGCAATTCATTCTTTATTTTCAATGTCCAAAACTATCACGATTGAAACAAAGACTATCTTCTGTAAATTATTGCACTGGAAAACAAACTAGTAATGAAGTTTTTCAACAGTGTAAATTTATACTTTATTTTATTTTTGTTGTAGATTCTTGATAATGGAGACCTGTTAATTCAGAATATTCAATGGTCAGATATGGGCGGCTACATGTGTCATGTTGAAAATGCCGAAGGATCAGATGAAACTCTTATATTCTTATATCCGACTTTGGTAAAGTATTTCAAAAAGTATAGTTTCATTTTTGTTTTTTTACTTCTTTTACTTATTTGAAGGGCCGGGGGGGGGGGGGGGGACGATCATGGTCACAAATAGGACGAGGCCAGTGGAAACTCTGGTGGAGGTCCGCAGCGGTTCTGACGTGCAAGTCATGGTCACAAATCTCCAGAATCTCAGAATTACGTTTTTAAAGTTTCAACTTCTGGACTTTGATCATTTTTGCTCGTCATCAGCCGTCTGCATATTTATTGCCTAAATGATACCGCATATACATTCTGTCTACAATAAGCTACGTATATGCACTGAAAACTCAATGTCACGAGTATCTAAATTCTCAATTTTCGTTGCTAAAGTTTCAACTTCTGCACTTTGATCATTTTTACTCGTCAGGTCAGAAGCGTCATCATTGGGTGGATCGTCTGCATATTTCTTGCGTTAATGATATCACCATATGCATTCTGTATATAATAAGCTACCCGTATGCACTGAAAACTCAATTTAGCACAACATGGAATTTTATCGTTTTTCCCCGCGGCCCTTCGTTTATTTATTTATTTATTTATTATTTATTCATTGATTTACTATCATTATTATTATTTATTTACTATCATTTATTTGTTTATTATCATTATTATTTATTTATTTTTTAGGCCTTTTGTATAGCATAAGAAATTTAAAGGAAATCAATTTTTTGTTTGCAGTTTAATTTTTAAAATGTCATATATATATATATATAATGCACTTTTCTCTGTGGAGAAAATATAAACATTTCATTCGTTAAGTAACATTGATTATTGGCATTATTACTTTGATAATCTTAAACGAATTCTGCGAGAGTAAAGTCAGTTTTCTGCCTACATAAATACTGTTTTTGGTTTAAAGTGCAACGAATTATGAGAGGGGAATTACGTCATTTTTGAAGGATAACTTATAAATGAACTCAAAGATGAACTTTAAATAAACAAGATGTTCGTTATAGTATTTTGCATTACAAATACATTATAAAATTAAAATAGTATTTTAGTCAGCTAAGAGAATTTATGGCAATGACACATGTGAAGTATTTTTTGCAATGTCAATATTACTTAATGAAATATCAGGAAAGTTGTCTGTGTGTAGACTTGCAAATGTTTGTGAGAAAAAGATCGGATCACAACAAAAGCTTATCGGATCAAAATGAAAAATGTTTATAAATTACGAAAATACTTTTATCTTTCACATTTATGTTTTAATTTATAAGTACGTTTTACTTATCTGTTGCTGTACGTTAACTTGCCTTCGATGCGTGTTAACTGAATAACTGTGCCTTTTGCTTTTTCTTCTCACTTCAATTATATTTTTTCCCTGAATTTAACTTTTCCTTAAAATTTCGTGTTTTAATTTTAGATTTTTTTAAATCAACCTTCATGCCTTTCATTTCAAAACTTTATAGAAGTTGCGTTATATTTGAAACTATGGATAGCTTTATCTATATTATTTGCATTTTGCCAAACATATCACAGAAATGCACTTAGGTTGCATTTCAGAATTTTTCAACATTCGACATTCCATGAACAACGTTCTGCCAACGGGATTTTACCATCTACTCGCATAGGATGTAATTTGATATTGATTGCTAATATACTGTTCAACCACCGCCTCTATTAGAAAGAAAGGAAAACATCCGCTTTCTGCGCGAAAATAAATACTTGTTAAGGATGGCAGCTACTGCTTCACAAGTTTTAATCATATTTATGAATTAAATTATCACGTTATAATTACTTCAAGGCGAATAATTCTTGTTCCTGCTAATGTTCTTTTAAATAATGATGTCTTTGAAAAAAAAAAAAGTTATAATATTTTAGACACATATCAAATCATATGAACTTATAACGTCCTTTCTCTCGATAGACCCGCCACTCGCTTTTGCTGGCCGCTTGCCAATTTCAAAGCAAAATGTGATCGAACAGGATTAGTAACTCGATTGCTCTGTGAATTAATTGACTGTCGATTTACATAGTATTGACATCAACATCAACGTAAATAAAAGCCTAGTCTAAATTTACTAGGACCAGCCTAGCTAGGCCCTGTGCCTGTTGCTGGTCGTCACTTTTGTATTTGTAAAAAAAAAAAACTCACAATTCGCATGTAATATGATTAGGAATATCTTATCGACTTGGATATGATTTCGACGTGGTGCTATTGAAAACTGACTGATCTCTTTCATACGTTATGAGCATAATGGTCCACTAGTGAATCAATCCATTTCGTCTCCAAGTAATGAACTTAAAAATATCAAGATATTTGTGAATTTAATTATCTTAAAATTTTATCATTTCTGATGCTAGCAAATTCAGATATAAATCTGCAGAAGTTTAATCTTGCAACACTTTCTCTAATATATTTTGTTTGCTTTGTAACATTGAACGTATACTTTTTTTCAAAAGTTTATTCAACTTTATGTTTAATTATTTTTTCAGCCCGACAGTCCTAAAAATATGAAAGGATAAAAGTAAAAAATGCACGAAGTTTTTTCCTGGCTATCATCAAATGCACATCATATCGTATTTTTCGGTTCTAATATTTCATTGCTATGTTTTGTAACATGAAACATGTACAAGTCAGAACAGCTTCAAATACGAACCTTTTGTAAATTGTTTTGGATTGCAACGATTTCAGAAGTTTTGTACTTGCTAAATCGGGCTTGAAGCAAAGAATTCATTTATTATCATTTGTGTAAGATAAAGTAGTACTTCTTGAATAATATTGGTGTTTGATCTTACTCTTCATGGGAATCTTAAACAACCATGTGTCATGTTTATTATATTTTTTAAGCACTCTGGTGCCATTCTTTTATTGTGAACTTTGTATACACTTAATGAATGTATTTTTGTTAATGAAATATTTTGCTTGAATTAAAATGTAATAAGCATTAAACTGCTTTCAATCTTACTGAGCTTGAGAATGATACTTTACCAATTACCACACATGAACATAGAAATTTAAAATGAAACGATAAGAGATTCTTTTGAAACAAAACATGTCTACGTTCACATACACCAAAATAGATATTCCAAAGTCAGTTCTGGATCTTTCAACTGGCTTACATTTCTCATTATTTCAAACCTACATTTGACAAATTAAATGTATTTTTAACAGTTTGAATAATTTTCTGAAAACAAAATATGTCTCTTTTATGTTAAAGAAAAATATTAGTGAAAAAACTATATTCATATCATTCTCTCAAACTGTTAGACGTTATGTTTCAATAAAATCTAAATCTTAATGTATTTGAATAGTAACATTTAAAATTCAATCACACAGCTTTTTAACATGCAATCGTAAAAACGTGGAAGAAAGAAATTATAGAACTAAAAGTAATGAAATTTAAATAGAAATTTCTCCCAGTATAAGTTTTAAAATCTCGATAGGTAAAAAGGGGGGGGGGGTAAGTAATAATACTTTTCATACAATTTACAAAGGAATATATGATTAAACAAACATTATTGAAATAACAATTATTTAATTCCGCACGAAGATTATCTTGTTTGAAATGTTTCCAAAAACAAATAATGAAATTAATAACAGTACTTAAGATTTAGAATGAAAACTAAGAATTTACACCTCAGTATTACATTATACAAAGGAATATATGAATAAACATACAGTATTGAAGTAACAATTATTTAATTCCACTCTAAGATTGTCTTGTCTTAAATGTTTCCAAAAAACAAATAAGGAAATGAATAATAGTACTTAAAATTTAGAATGAAAAATAAAAATTTACATATCAATGTTACATTACTGCATAATTTACATCACCTCGCACTCATGGCTTTATTTGACCAATCATCGAGTATAACTCGTTTAAAATAAGGTTTTAAGTATTACACAAGTGACTTTGTAATGTTCAATTAAAAGACAAATTAACATAGTTTCCGCTCACATTTCTGCGCAATTTTTAAATGTTTGAAACCTGTTTTCTCACCGCTACGAAAAACACCGTCACAAAAATTTCAAAGCTTATGGAGAAAGATTTACTCTTTTTAATGCAAGTTAAATCGATGAAACTGATTCAGGTTCTACATAAGATATGAATGTTCAAATATAAGTAAAATCTTCTCTTAAAGTTTTCGCAGAAACTTTCCCTTAACCCTAGCTTCCAATATAATTAAATAAGAATTTTGAAACTTTCACATTTGGGTAACAACTAAACCGAGAACCCACCGAGCATTAAATTAATTTACTAGAGTTACACTCAATGAGGGTAATTTTGATCCACAGTTTCTCTATTTTTAATAAGATGTCATAAAACTGAAGAACTCCTAAAGTATTGCACAGGCACCAAAATTTAAGAAGTAATTACCATAAAAACTATTTAAAATGAATTATTAACCTATTTCAAAGTAATCCTCCCATTTAGGGTAACTTTGAACCATGTCAGAAAAAGGATTTTTAAAATAATTATTTTAATCAAAGCATTATAGTTGTGCAACTTTTAACCAAAAAACTAAAATGTCTATATATTTAGAAAAAAAATATTTCACAACATCACACGATTTCTATAATATATGATAAAGCCTAGAACAACTTCATGAATTTCAACAACTTCAAGGGTTTCAATAGCTTCAAACTAAATTTTTGATTTTTAGTTCGTAATAGCACGGAAAAGGTGCATTTTGGTATAGATAAGGTAAATTTAAAATATGAAAAATATTGGAATATTCCTTGAGGTGCCGCAAAGACGCTAAAGTTTCTCAAAATTGAAATTTTTACTACATTTTGAAGTTTTTTTACGAAAAAATTATTTTTTTATATTTGATTTGTAATAGCGTGGAATAGTTGCCTTATGGTATAGATAAGAAAAATTAAAAATACGAAAAATGTTGGAGTACATTTTGAGGCGCCGCAAAGACGCTAAAAGCAGCTAAAGTTTTATGAAAACACAGTTTTTATAGCTTTTTCAAAGATTTTTACAATTTTCCATTAAGTTTTATAAAAGCTTTATAATATGAATAGAATACACCTTTAAAACACCTATAAAAACACCTTTAGTATTGCATTAGCATGGTATTAAAGAGCCTTAGTAATCGCCGGACATCGAGTTGGGGGGGGGGGGGGCTAGGGGAGGGGGGAAATTTGTCTGCAGTGATGGCAAGCTCTGTACTTTTGCCGAGTTCAGTTGAGTTGGTCGCCTATTCAGTAACAAATTAACGCAATATTTTGTTAGTTTGTTTATTTTATTGAATAAAAATGGCTCGGTCTAAATTAGTCAAGACAAATGTTGGAATGTCCTATTTTTGGGAGGAAATTTAGTGATTTGCTCGAAGTGAAACTGCTTGTAAAACGAATCTGTTATGAAGCGCTCCGCTTGGACATACTTCATAGTTCCTGAGAAAAATCCTACGGTATGTGAAATATGTGACTTTAGTTCCCAAAATTGAACAAATATGATCAAGAGCTTCTTTTCCCATTGTTTTTAGCAAACAATTTTTTACAAAGGATAAAATCTTAGCATTCTAAGTTGAAGTATTTATTACGGTCTAAAAGTAGAAGTTAGTCCGATAAGTTTGATTGCAACGTCACAAAATTTAGAGAAGACGCTGAGCGTTTATTTGATACTGTTGCCTGTAAGTGTGTAAACTTTAATACTTGTATTTGTATAGAAGAGTTATGGAATAATACTAGTTATGGAATAAGAGTTTCTAAAGGATCAAAGCTCTGGGAAAAGGGTTATAATGTAATATTAATATATCAAAAACTAACGCTTCAAGGAAGAAACAAGCAAAAAAAGAATGAAGAGTAATACTAGTGCATCAAAAACGGTTACTGGAGACAATGACAGCGCTGATGAACATTAGTGTTCCTTACCAGAAAAGGCAATCCAAGGAAGTCCTTCAACTGTAAAAGAAAATATAAATGCACCACACCCTTCAAAATTGTAACTAGAGAAAAGCACTTGGATGCAGCTATAGCTAGTGATGCTTTACAGGACATGGGTGTAACCACAGAAGAAGACAAAACGAATGTAATACACTGGATGGAAATTAGAAGAACAAAATCAACATATCAAAGATATATCATTAATAACCATAGCTCCATAGCTATAATCAGATAATCGAAAGTAGAGGATTGTTTTATTTTTCTTAAAGGTAAAAAAGACGTAACATAGTTCAAGAAAAGAGAGGAAGTAAGCTGTTCAAGAAAGTTATTTCAGGAGAGTACATTTCCCTAATAGAGGAACGAAACTCCAAGTTTTTAGGCCACGTAACACCAAAATCTTGCACCGGAAAAGACATAGCAGATAGTATACTAGTATTTCTTGACGATAGAGAAATCAACAAATAGTTTTTGAACTTCAGTGATGGAACCGTTACAAACACTGCACGTAAAAATAGTGTTTCTTCTTTCGTGGAAAAGAAAATATAAATACCTTTACAATGATTAGCATGTTTGTTCCTTTGCAATAAGCTACCGTTGCGACATCCTTTTTGTCATTGAGATGGTAAAGCTAAGCAACCAAAGGAGTCACACACAAGCAGTGGTAAGAGCTGTGAAACTGGTGTCCGAATCTGCTCAAAAGAACTACAGTTCAATCGCAAAAGCAGATACAAAAAAGCAAAAACTGACTCACTTGTGAATATGCCAAAAGTTAAACAAAAAACAAAAAGAGTTTAATGGAGCAATGAAATAGAAGCAAACATTTTGCATCTGTAACATGTGTAATTATTAAGGATACAGAAGTAACCAATGAAAAATATTTATTATTATTATTATCTGTAAATAATAAATTGTTTCCAATTATAATGCTTATATACGTATTTAAAATACTTTCTTGTAACGTTCAGTGTACGAAAAATATTTTACCAAAAGTTAAAATTTTTTCAATTTTTCTTTTTTTTTTTACAAACATGCCAATGCAATACTAAAGGTGTTTTTATCATTATATTCATATTATAAAGCTTTTTAAAAACTTAATTGAAACTTGTAAAAATCTTTGAAACGCCATAAAAACTGTGTTTTCATAAAACTTTGGCTACTTTTAGCGTCTTTGCGGCGCCTCAAAATGTACTCCAACATTTTTCATATTTTTAATTTTTCTTATCTATACCATAAGGCAACTATTCCACGCTATTACAAATCAAAACTAAGATAATGATTTTTTGGTAAAAAAATTTCAAAATGTAGAAAAAATTTCAATTTTAAGAAACTTGAACGTCTTTGCGGCACCTCAAGGCGTACTCCAATATTTTTCATATTTTAAATTTATCTTTTCTAAATGTGCTAAAAAAGAATAATAAACTCATCGTATACAGAACAAAGTCTCAAATATGAAATCCTCCGGACTTCAGTAATTCTGAATTTCGAACTTTTCCTAATTTAGAACCATAAGCATTTTGCCTGTCCCAAAAGCGATCTTCCCCTGATTTGGTTCTGCGAAAATATCATCGTGTTTTTGCATCCCCAGCACGTTTACAGAACTAAAACAACATATACTTTACTAGAAATCTTTTTTTTTTTTTGAAAGAGTAAAAAATAAACTTCTATCATAATGTAAATACGTTTACTTACCGTACATATACTTATGGTATCTGCACATCTTTTGAGGCAATTATATCAATCATGTCCGTTATTTGGCGCTGTTTCATTAATTTAGATTTTTTGCTACTAACATCTTCTTTATTTTCTGAATAAACATAATTTCTTATTCGGTAACAAGGTTCCGCTGTCTGAATCCTTTGATAACATCATCTACCACACTAAAGAGTTTTCCGGATGGCATCTTTTCACACAAACACACACACACAAAGGAAAGAAGGCGAGTTCCTCAATAGCTGAGCAGTTCAAGTGACTGATTCCGGTGCATGCCTGCACGTATTAAATAGGGGATGGGTTCGATTCAAGTCCTGTGCCCTGGGTGTATTCTTGTAATTTCCCTCTTCATATTATAATATTGGTATTATAACTATCTGTCATATTGGACGAGAATTTGAGGCATATCCACGGAGAAAAGCAATTAAACTCGACAATGTATGTGACCTGAAATATTCGTAAATAAACAAATAAATAAAAAAGGATGATACATGCAAGGATCCGTCTAATGCCTACATAAGGATGGTATAAGCGCTTAATACATAGCGAAAGTAACTGGCAGGTGGGCTTGGGAAGTAGTATATAACCAACACTCAGAAAACACTACATACTTTTCTGCTACATAAGTAGGGTAATGTGGGGCAAAGTGGAAATGGTAAAATATTTAGTCTGTTTACAAGGCCACTTATTAAATAACATTTTAACTATGTTACATAACATGTAGTTGATTCTAGAAAAAAAAAATTAATTCTAAATATCAATCTATATGATAATACAAGCCATTTTTTGCTGTTATATAAGGATAAAATTCCTATTATTAATACACTCACGGAGATTGCAAATAGCGCACCAAGAAGGAATCATTGGATTGAAATGAAATTTATTTTAGTGAATGATAAAGATGAAAGATACACTTGATCAAAAAAACTAAACAATTAGACAATTACAAAGCCGTCCAGCCAGCTATGCTCAAGAGCGCGTCCTCAATAGGGGAGATGTCCGGGGAGCGAGCAGGTCATGGAAGGGGCCGAACACATTGTAAGAAGTCCCATTAATCCGAACTGTGTGCGGACGAGCGTTATCCTGCTGGTACATTGCACCTGGAATACCGGTTAAGTATGGATAATGCCGTAGGATTTCATCCACATACCGCTGAGCTGTTACCACGTACCACCACCAGAGTGGAGCGGCTATCGTAGTCTATAAACCCTCAGACCATGATACATGCAGTGCGGGAACTGTGTCACTGAATAGTGAGGGTGGGATTGCATCGTTCACCAGGGCGTCTCCACACACGTGCACGGTGATCATCTGTCCCCAAAACGAAGTGGCATTCATCACTAAACACCACACGTCTCCAATATGTGACGTTCCACGTCACTCTCGCTTGGCACCACTGTAGTCGGAGCCGCCGATGTGACGGTGTTAATGGCAGTACACGTAATGGGCGCTGGGATTGCAGATTCGCTTCCCTGAGGCGTCTAGAAATTGTTTGTGGACAAACAGGAACTCCTACATCTACTTGTACAGTGGAACAGATCACTGTGGGATCCGTGAGTGCGTGGCACACGATCCTTCGATCGTCTCGCGCCGTCGTCACCCTAGTCGCTCCAAACCCGGTACGCCGTGCGTGGGTGCCATCACGTGTCGACTGCTCCCAACACCTTCTGACAGCACACTCAGAATGATCGACCTGGCCTAATGGCGAGAAACACGGCGCGTTGACCACGCTGCAGTCTTCAGGCCAATGATGAGGACATCCGGATCTAAACGGGCCTATTTTCCCACGAAACTTTTTTATCTGGATTTTTAAGGTTATTTCCAAATGAATGAATGAATAAGTGAATAAATATGTGTAAACCGTTAAAAGAGGTATATTTGAAGTAATTAAGAACTAAAGCTAAATGGGAAATTGAGAGAGAGATAACTAGAGTATCAATTTGATATTGGTGTTTACGGGAAAATAGGCTCGTGTAAATTTCTTGACGGAACTTCTTGTTTATTTTAAGTTATGGTTGGAGCGACAGGGATATTGAACAAAGCATCTCTTTTTGAAAAAAGAGAAACGTATTTAAAAGATAAAAAACTATACAGTTGCTTAATGGGGAAGAATTATTTCAAATAAAGATGCATTTTATTGAAGTTTATATAGTTTATAATTTCAGAAATACTGTGAGTTAAACGAAACGTTACATTCAATGTATAAATTTTGCATGTTTCAAGGGGACTCTGCTGACCCTGATTTCTGGTTGTATTTCCTTTTTTAATTTCTAAGCTGATATTGAAGTCCTCTATAGTAGGCCATACTGGATGAAGATTTTTTTTTTTCAATCTTCTGAGTCTTTTTTATAGTTATCAATTCTGGTCATATTTAGGTGTTGCCTAAAGGAATAATTCTGCTTAAAATTTAGTTCAATTTATGATAATTCTCAGCAGAACACCATTTTATTTTAGTAGAAAGATGTCCTTCTAGAAGATTTCTTAGATTAGCTGCTCTGTGTATGGAATAGGAGAAACCCAAGAAAGCTACCAGGTAACCGCAGCTAAGAATTAGATAGTCAGGCACGAAACCCCCACATCTCGTGGTCGTTCAGAACAATAACTAGAATAATTCTGAGCCAAATGCATTACTACTGGGCGGTCCCGCTAATTTATAGATAGATACGATAGAGCTGAATGAAATTCAACCCATAATTTGAGAATGATAAACGAAGGTCTCCCTTCTCCCGAAATGCGCATTGCGACGGGCCTGCAACTATATAAATCCACAAGTAATCGTTGGACTTGGCGAGAAAACACAACCTGAAATTTCTGATACTCGCATTGGATTCAATGCTGTAATTTAAACTTAGCTTGTAACATAATAATAAACTTTATGGCTAAAAAGATGATGAACAATTTAACAACAGCAGAAAACAACACCATACATGACACACAGGAGAATATCGGTTCTACAAACGCAATCAAACATTTGCCCTATTAAAACGGAAAAAAGGACATAAAAGTTATTAAATACGTTTCATTTTATGACTTTGTCTTATCTTGTGTCAATGCAAAAAAAAAATTAATACTAATAAGAAAACAGGGAAGAAATTTATTTACAGTTGAAAATTATATCAACTGAACGTAACTGTGGTTCAGTGTACATAAAATAAAAATTTATTGCAATCTCAAAAAAATGTGCGCATAAAATTAATAAAATATAGGTTGTATATGATAATTTAACTTATCTAGCATTGAAATAATTAGTTTTTAGTGCAAAAAAAAGTAATAATAATGTAAACATAAAGTAACATAACACAGCGTCGGCAAGTGGTAGTGACAAATTTATTGGAACCATAGCTGCTTGAACAAACATCATAGTAAAACTGAATTTTTTTTTCACGTTAAGAAAGCACAAATGAGCTTTAGTAATGAAATACTATCATCATACATTTTCAACGGCTGCTCTTACTTCTACCGTTGAATGGGCTTTACCCGCGTGACGTCACAAGGGTGTATGAGACACGCCGGAGACGAAATGCACGCAGTATTTTTTATTCTATGAGTATGTATTTTTTATTCTTCTTGTTATGTACAAGAGTCGCTGTTTGAGAGAATTTCTATCATAAATGTTCAAAACAAAAACCAATACGTTCATTCAGTCCAAAATTCCTTTTCAATTGTATTTTTCAGATTTTAAGCCTATTGCGTATCGCATCAGAAAATCGCTGGAGCATTTTGTAACTTAGCAGATTATCTAAGCTATAAGAAGTAAAAGAATTTTTTTTTATAAAACACACAACTTCTTTGAAAACATTTACCCTTTTAATTGGTAACATAAACAATATGTTCTTAAAAAAAAAGATTAGAAACAAAAACTAATTAAACAAAGCTAAAATCATTTATTTTGAAGAAATGAACCTTTTACCAACAAAACATACTTGTTACTTTTTGGTATAATTATCATTCCCAATTAGCTTTTAAGTTTTACTCACATGCTAGGTCTTTTTGAACCAGGAATGAGAAAAGATTTGGTTGCATCTCAATCCTTTAAGGAAATGGTTCAGCTCCACTGTAGCAATATTTAAAGTAATCTTTTTCCACTTAGAAATGCTTTTAAGGATTTGTGAACACCCGCCCCCCTCCCTACTGTTAAACTTTCTTAATATGAATCAATTACACCCTGCCCGTATGATTGTGTTCTTATTTCAGCCTATGATGGTGCCTTATTATAAATGCATATTGGCAGAGGAAATGTCAAGAAAATTCCCATCTATTAGTGCTTTTCTGCAAGTAACGCCTACAAAAAGCAACACCAACACACAACATTTTTGTTTTCAATAGATACTTACTTCTACGAAATATCAAGGGCGTAACCGAGGGGGGGGGTTCAACCCCCCTATTGGGTATTTAGTTATTTATTCATCTTTTCCCTCAACTTGGTGGAAATTATGTCAAGTTAATCGGGTTGTGGGCTTGGAAAAACTTTTTTTTTTTTTTTACTTCATGTGAATAACATAGGTGACAAGCTGTGGAATTCCCCTCATCTCTTTCCTCGGGCAAAATCGTGGAGATGGACGTTGAAGGACAAGAACGGGCAAGACCCTCGGGGCCCGGAGCACGGTCCACCGCTAGTTCACATTCGTGAGGAACTGAAACTGAAACAGAGAGTCACGTGATAAAGGGGGGATACATCTGTCAATCGTCATTTAGGGGTGAGTCTGCACTTGTAGCCAAAGTTGAACTGGAGTTTCTCGGAATTGGTGGAGGGATTGCCATTGCTTTCGGCTACTAAAATTCCGAGAAAACCGAGGGATGTGAACTTGTTGGAGATGGGGGGGGGGGGGGTTTAAGACGCAACGGGATAGACTTTTGTATCTATAGCTTGAAAGAAAATCGGAAAATGGTTACAGATGTGCAATGTCTTTCTTTTCTTTTTTTACCAATGTGCTGCGAGAGCCACGTGCTTCAGTTTCTGCAGTTGAAAAATTCAGATTCATGCATCACTCATTTAGTATCAAAATGCGTAGCATTTTCCTTCCCTAACTTACCTTTTCAGTTTAATAACGGTAATATTAAAGGATTATAAACATAATTTTTAGTGACTTCTGCCATGGCGTAATCAGGGGAGGGTTTAGGGGTTCAACCCCCCCCCCTATTGGGTATTTAGTTATTTAGGCACATTTATTAGGCACACAAAAAAAATTCTGGCTACTCCTTGCAAAGCACATATTTATTCGGCAAGGTATCCGGACTGGAGGCCCAAAACCATAGGCAAGGATTCGAGGGCTTTTGAAATCTTTCTAGTCAATACAATTTCGCGATTCTTTGGTGATGATAGAGGAAACAGAAAGGGTTACTCTGCCCCCCCCCCCCCCCGCAAATTTTTTCAAAATAATGTCTTAATACCTTTTAGGTTACTTTTGGTGTCGCTCGTCCTAGTGTTCGATGTCCTTTCCCCTAAAGTGTTTCTGAAAGTAAAGTGTCTTAAAAGCGTAATTTCTCTTTTCTTTCTTTTTTTAAAAATTGTGATCTGATTTTTTTCGCCGGTGGGGGGAGGGGAGCTGACTTGCTCCGAGGGGGTAGTTCCCCCCCCCCCCAGAGATGCCTGAAATAAACACGGAGTATATTTGTAATGACAAGTATTTATGACTAGTAAATTTTGAGCTCTTTTGAACTGCTTATTGGTTTTTAGTCTGTACATTTTTAGGGTGACCCCCCCCTTTCCCTAACCCTAGTTACGCCCCAAGTAGCATGAGTACGTTTCCAAAACGTAAAAAATAGGATGTCAAAAGACGTCAATATTTGGTCAAAATGTCTCAACATTAAACGTAAACCCAGACGTTTTCCAATGACATCTTCTAAACGTCAATTGCTGACGTTTCTGATCCGTTTACACGTTTTTAAAACGTCACTTGATGAAGTATTGTAGCCGATAATCGTTTAGGTTTGCGGACGTTTTGAAATCGTCACATGATTGTCGTTATTTAGTCGACACTGCGATGTGGTTTGCATACGTTTTAAAATCGTCATTTTATAACGTTTTTCAGACGACTTTGCTGCTAGGTTGTTCACCTTTTATTTACGTCACGTATCTGCGTTTTGTAGTGGAGTCGCTTTTTACGTTTTATAAATGACAGTAAATCAATTTCTATCGACAACTTTTTAAACATTGATATCATTTATGAAATCCTCAACCAAGTAGCAGAATTTTTATTACATAAAAAAAACTATTTTATAGTCAATTTTACCTTTTTTTAATGATAATACTTGAAGTCACATTTATTTTAAATGCTGTAAAAAGCAGGCAATTATTTTCCCAGTTTTGGTACAAGATTAAGAAAAAAACTTTTCGACTAGCAAATGCCTCGGGTACTGAATTCAAAAATACTAAAAATAAACCGACCAATAATAACAAAAACATTTCTTTTTATTCAACTGATGCACATAAATATAACACAAAACAGTTTTCACAAAAAAAAAAAAAAAAAAAAAACCTTACAATTCTAACAAACTTTTAGGAAAACTAAAACATACTGTCATGAATAGTTTCAACCTGTTTCGGAGCAGACAGAAGCTTTCGAAAAGCTTCAAGTATAGATCATTGTCAATCGATAACTAAGACTATAATTAATAAAACATGTCATTAACAACAAAATTATAATTTCCTTTCTAAATAATTCAATTTATTTTTAAAGATTTCATTACAAACACTAATATAATACACAAGCAAGGCAAGTTAAAACTTTACTTTTTAAGTTGTTCATTAAAAATTAATGCTACATTAGAAGTTATTTAAAATTGTAAAACATATCATGATCAAGATTTTAATTTTATTACATGTAATTTATGCTTCCAAAGCTTATCCTCACACCAGGTTTTACCTGCTCTTCCTCCAGAAATCAAATTCTCAGAAGAGAAATATGAAAAACTTCACAAGTCATATGTTCTCGTTCTCACTGTTTTAGTAACTAAATTAGGATACTAAAACCAACAACAAAATCATCAATTTTTATTTAACTAATCAATTATGAGAGAAAGCAACCAAGTTTTCAAATATTGATCATGGTTAAACAAAGAAATGGGAGCACAGTTATATATACTTGCATTAATATAAGAGGGAGAGATTAAACAGTTCATTTTTGCACTGATAATACACTTTCCAATGGAAACAAAGTTGAATTTAGAAACATTAATTAACCGCTTATATTCATTATTTAACAGCCAATAATAAGAATCAGTTTGCAAAACAAATCTGATAAAATTTTGTGCTTTCAATCTTATAACACCTAACTGCATAAATAAATAGAAAACAATTTGTTAAGTATAAAGACATAATGTATAGGCACAATTTGTATGTATAAAGACAAAATTTCTTCAAAATTTTACAAATTATTACACTTTTAGATAACAATTTGTTTCTTTTAGTTTATCTTAATGAAGATCAATATTACAAAATTTAAGAAATAAATTGAACATCTTTACAAAGTTCAAATGTGCAGCAAATAGTGCAAAAGCAAAACATTTTGCTTTCTGAATGTATGCAAACTCTTACCAATTTATCTTATTTTTTATTTTATTTTTACACAATATTTCAAAATTCAATAAATATTTAGAATCACAACAAAATTTAAATTCTATGCAGTTGAAAGACATAAACTATAGTTAGTTTTTGTAACCTTTTTGGCAACTTGCTCCCACTCAGGCAAAAAATAAGTTTACAAAAAAATTTTACATTATTTTTAGAAACTTAAATTATTTCAGAAAACAATATAAAAATTTAAAGAGAGAATAAAATGGGAAGCAAAATTCATCAGATAATTGCAACTGAAACTGAAAGTCTTCAACTTCCTTGACTTTGGCAACCTAAATCCCTCTGCACACTTCCTAAAAATAAAATAAATAATATAAAAGCTGACATATTTCTCTATTTCAGATGGGAATGAAGTGCAAGTAACATCAGTAAATTTTCTTCTTCAAAAATTAATGATCAATGGATTTTATACCCATAGGTGGCACAGTCAAGGCCAGCGTTTCTTAAGCTATGTGCCGCGGAACCCTAGGGTTCCACGAAGATCACTCAAGGTTCCATGATATTTCTATTTATTCTTCGATACTACAATAACGTTTGAAATTACTTTTTGAAGAGCATAAGTAATAACAAGAAATTTTTATTTCTGTTGTAAATAATTTGTTTCAAGAACTTTGAATTAAAATCCTAACCTAATATTAAAAACAAGGGAAGTACACACAGTAGAAGTCTATCTTAATGTTTCATGGATGAAAACAATTAAGCAACAACGCTGGTCTAGGCCATGCAGCAGGTGGTGTTTACCTTTGGCAAGCAGTAACTTTAGACTTTCATTAAATAGTTGTTTTAATTGCAACATTTATTAATTAACAAAATGAAGGTATTCAATAATGCCGCAATATTAATTTAATTATTTAAGTCCCTATTAAATTATAGACCTCACTGCACATTATTTATGATACAATAACTATTTTTGCGATTGGTCCATTTTTTTCATTGCTGCATTGGTTCTTTCCAGTTTTTGAAACCGTCCTACCAAAAGTACCCTTTTGTTGACAAAAATACCAATTCTGAAAATGACACACTTAAATTGTTTTAGAAAGAACTAAAATCATTTTTCAAATTTTGCATCATACACTAAAGGATTTTTAATGACAAGCTTTCTTAAATAAACAAGTTTTTTCTAATGTCCACATCAATGAATAGATATTAGAATATATTTTTATCATAACACTTATTTACAAAATAAATAAATAAAACAAAAAAAATTAAAAATGATCATCATAATAGATTAAAATTCAAAAAAAAAAAAAAAAAAATTAGTTTTATAAAAAACATATCTGAAATATTTGGTAGAATAAAAAATTATAACAAAAGCCCTCCCCCCCCCCCCCAACCAAAAAAGAAACAAAGCACATCAGTTTAAAAAATCGAAAACAATTCATTAGTACTACCATCAGAATTTTTGTCATTGCCATTTTCCTATGTTAATGATAACACAGTCAACTTTACAACAAATAAAATAAGGGATAGGCACAATAATAATCTTGCTGAATATCCACAGATACATACAGTAGCACAATATTAAATCCTTAATTAAGACTTACACTGCAGTTTAAGATTTTTTTTTCTCTCAGGGTGGGGATTACAGGTGCTATCAGGTGTCATCATATTGGAAAAAAAAATTAATGGTTATAGAATGAGGAAATCTGCTTTTAACGAAGCAGTGTTTTGTTGCAATTTATGCAGATTTAGGAAAGAGCTATTTGGTTCCTTTAATATTACTTGAAACTTGAAAATGAGTACCTTTTCTCGATATACTGGGGAAAAAGCTTAACCATAATGAACAAATTAGAAAATACATTTACATCAGCCTTGAAACAAAAAATACACATTGACAAAACATATTCCTTTCACACCAGATTTAATACATTACGTATATATTTACACTTATGATTTCATCAAGCTTGCTAGAACTAAAGTTTTAACATTATTATGGAAATTTATTGTGTCAATCAAACTGTTCTTTTCTGTAATGAAGACCCAAGCTCAGGAGTTTTTCAGAGCAAAAATTACTTCCTTTAGATACTTAGATAAAAAAAAATTATTTAATCACTTTTTTAATAAAATTCTAATGCTATATGCACAGTAAGTCTCTCTCCCTGAAATTAAAAGAAATTAGTTTTCTTAAATTAAATTTAAAGTTTTTTATCAGTACTAACGGGTCTCACATATGACTCTTGAGAATCCCTAACAAAACTGAAAATAATCTTATACAATTTTCTTCCAGGCAATGCATATTATCTTACATTATTCTTGATTTATAGTGCATTAAAAAGAAACAGTGTAATACTTTTTTGTGACTCACCCTGTAATATAGAAAAAGTTGTGCGGTCGGTGTGCCATAATATTGTTTGTTAGAACAGTTCATAAAACTAAAAAAGACGAGACCATTAAGTACTCCAAAAAAGCGTGACCAAGAATTATTCCAAGGCCGTAGCCAGAATTAATTTTTTTTTGGGGGGGAGGGCTAACTTTGAAACACTTATGTTGAGGAAAGTTTCAGAGAGGAATATATGGTATATTGCAAAAAATTTTAGGATTTGGGGGGGGGGGGCGTGCCCCCCCCCCCTCTGGATACGGCCTTGAATTATTTTGTTACTATTTTTAATCATTGTATAGATGTATAGCAAAAGAATTTATCAAAGAACGGCTATGAAACTAAATTGGCTCTAGAGTAGAAGTGGAAATTATTTTTTATTGTGTATCTATATAATAATTCCCACATTATGTACCACACACTGAATAAGAATTAATTACTCTTGCAGACGAATTGAAAAAGTTGGTTTTTATGAAGGTCTTTTATTGAAGATAAGTGGTTAAAAACATACATTTTTGTAAAAAAGAGGGGGGGGGTGAGAGAATAAATTATCATATATGTCAGAGGTAGAAAAACCCATAAAACTCTGTTAAATATCTATATTTACAAACTTGAAGTTGTAAAAAAAGTTTATTATTTCTTTACTCACCAGTTTTAAAACTTATTCTTTTTTTAAAGCTTGCTTTCTCATTGAAGCCTCGTCACTAATAATTCCTTTTTTTCCTCGAATGTCTCCATTTCAGGTGAAGAAATCCCACATTCTTTTCGGCTTGTGGTACTTTTCTCTAGTTAACAGAAAATAATCTATATAAAATATAATATAAATGTAATCTATATAAATATTTATATTAAATATAAATGACAAAATCAATTAGTTTTTTTAATTGCCACATGGTTGCATTTAGCTTTTTCAACTTGTTATTTAACCTTTTGTTTACTTTATAAAATTTAAGACGATATTTGGCACAGTATTTTTTAAAAATCTACTTTACCCAGTAGTGTAGTCCTGGAAGAAACGCTGGGGGGACGATTACATATATGAACATCAAAAAATGGGGGTACGCTTATGTTAAAATTCAAAATAACTGGGGGGACGTTTGTGTTAAAACAAAAAGCTACGGGGACGCCGTCCCCCTGCGTCCTCCCTCGACTACACCACTGACTTTACCTCATGTTTACGTCATTTTGTCTAACATCATTATGATTGTTTAGTTAACCATACTGAAGTTGCAGAGGACCACCCACATGTGACAAGCCAAGTTTTAATGGGTTTCCTGGACATAGTTGATAATGGGAGTCAAAACATTTAACACGTTGAGATAGCTTTTGTGTGAAAGCACATAAATACACCTTAATTTTTTTTTTTTTTTTCCGTTTAGCAAGTAATTGCAGATTATATTCTCACTGCAAAGGGCTATTTGTTAGACAAATTCAGTGATATGGTCAAAGAATCATTTAATTATAAAGCACATTCATATTCATTAATTTTAATATTCTGGTTTGTGTGACAAAATAGTTACACGTACGAAACTAAACAAAAAATGGGTAAACTTTTTAAAAAATTATTTTTTGCTCTTTATTAAAAGATTGTGCTGCTTTTATAACTTGTGCAGAGCTGCATGCAACAGCTAGTAATTAAAAATCAATAACATATAACTAATAAACATATAATGAGATCAAACAGATGTCAATATACCAGTTAAAGTTGAATTGAAAACTTCTCAACACCTTTTGCATTTAAATATGATTTCCTCACAGTAAAATAATGCAGGCAATATTAGGTAGTTCATTAAGTTTGAAATTACTTCCATAGGAAAACTTATTGATACAACAAAATCATTATTATCTGACATTAAATTAAATTGCTGATTTAAAATAATGATGCATAGAAACATATGAAATGTGCACATTTCAATCATTTATGACAAAAATATATTTAAAGATAACAAAAACTTCTCCTAGATTAGCAGCTAAGTCTAACAACAATCGAGATTGACTAAAAAAAAAAAAAAAGAACGAAAGAAAACACCTTATATTGATACGCCCATGTACCAAATTATATAAAATTTCAAGTGTATGCTTGAATTATTTTATTACGCATAAATCATTGCAGACAAATACTAAAACATAGTTGAACTGACAGACAGTCATAAGCA
Organism: Octonoba sinensis; assembly: GCA_038502835.1. Taxonomy (NCBI): domain Eukaryota; kingdom Metazoa; phylum Arthropoda; class Arachnida; order Araneae; family Uloboridae; genus Octonoba; species Octonoba sinensis. The sequence goes on along the minus strand of CM076598.1, from coordinate 3,640,423 downwards.
CCTTATTGTTATAAAAAAATATCAAGCAGCCAGCCATACCTGTTTCTAAATTTTCACATGCAAGGAAAGTAGAAACATTAAAAATAAACACACACACACGCGCGCACTTCCGTACCTCTTTTTAAAAAAACATTGATCATACAAAGCATACGAAATGCAAAAAAAGTGCATCCTATTGCTTACCTGTAATCTTTTCTTCAAATAAACATAAAACCCAAACACGTGCTCCCATCGTACCATCCAGACGATCCATCTTGTTCATCGTCGATCGTGCATTGCGCATGCGCGCTTGAGTCGGAGATGGCGATTCTAAAGACTGAAAATCTCCATACAGCAAAAACGTTACTGGGGTTAACGCTGACGTTTTTAAAACGACACCAAACTGACTATTTTTTGCGTAAATGTCTCAAAAAGGTCACAAATTCAATTTTTACGTTTCTGGGCTTAGACTGTCGTTTTGAAAACGTCCTATTTTTACAAGAGACGTCTTTTGATTTTTATGTCTTAAAAATTACGTGTAGAAAACGTCACTTTGCTACTTGGGGCCTCTGTGAAATATAATTTTTTAACTTACCTTTAAAGGTTTGGCTTTAAATCTTGGGTACAGTAAGATCGCCAATAACACCACAGCACCAGAAATGAAACTTTCATATGCATTTTTTTCACTGTGGCAAAAAATTTTAACTGCTAAACAAACAGCAATCTCGTTTATGAAAGGGACTCCGCTGCCGGCTGGTCGGCTCTCGAGTAAAAATTAATCCGCTGCCGGCTGGTCATGTGACCTGTGCCACCACGTGACTTTCTATTGTTCTTCTCTTCCGGCTAGTCCGGCATTTCTTTCCTAGGTGAGGCATTGCGAAGGATGGTAATTGGTAAGACTTGTTTCATTACATATTTTTTTCCTTTTTAAATTTATGTGTGTTTTTTCAATGTTTAATCAGGGCCGTCTTCGAAGTCAGCAATTTCTCCCTTTTTCCCGGGCCTGCTTCAAGATTTGATTGCGCAATCCAAGTGATCCCACTTTCTGCAGCGCTTTATCGGTTCACATCGCATTTTTTTTGTTTCATACCGACCATAAGTTCTCAAACTTTCGCTGCCTTTACTTCATTTTGGTACATTTACAACAGAAAATTAAACACATATATTTTGTTTTTTAAAGCAGAAAAAATATACTAAAATGTTTTAATCTTATTAGATTGCTGATAGGACTTCAGTTAAAACTTACAGTACTTGGTAGCTTTTATTTTTGGAAGTCATTTTTAACAGTAATTATTCAGTAAATCATCACTAATTTAAAAGTTAAAAGGCAATACTTTTAAGTGAAGTCATCTTTTTAAAAATTATTCTTAGAAAAACAATAAATAAATAGCTATGGAAATAATTATCAACTTTCATTTCAATTTTATTCATATGTAATTGATGTTTTCATTGTAAGTGTTCGTTTAAACTATAAATAAATATGTTAAAAGATCTAAATTTATATTAAATAAGTATAAATTTATTTTCAAAATATAAAATTCATTTTTTTCTTAAATTTTGTAGTAGTAATTTTAAAAATCATTCTTTAGAGATTTAAAGTGTTCTACATGACAAAATTTAGAATTTTTCAGAACTTTTATATATTTTTAACATTTTTAAAAAATATATGATTTTAGAATTTACATTGTAAGGTAGTAATTCAAACATAACTTCAATGAGAGCAAATTGAAATAGAAAATATTGTTTCTAGTTTCAACTAAATTGTAAAATGGCGAGTATTACCGTAATTATCTGTGTTATGGCCCGCGGGTTATCTACGAAAAAACTCCTTTTTTTACTATCTGCGGACAATATAACGGAATTTAAAAAATAATAATTATTATTAAAAAAGAAAATTAAATTGATTGTTAAATTGAAAGAAATAAATGATAGGTTCCGAAACGATGATCCAATTTCCCCCATCCCTCTTAAATTCAACATACAAGCCTTTGCTTCCACACCAATTAAACCACAGTAGGATAGCAGAACCAGAGCACATGTCCCTGTATAAACAAAATGTGTAAATAAAATAACCATCTATAAACAAAATATGGTAAAATGTAAATTTTTTACAATATAATTTAAAATGTTAAGTGTTCTGTAATTAAAAATTGTTTCCTTATAAACAGTGTACCTTACAGAATGATTTGTTTATGTAATTGTTTTTGTTTTGGGTGCGGGTTATACTACGATGCGGGTTATACACCGAACTTGATTTTTTTAGGATGAATTTTTCTTCCTGCGGATTATACAACGATGCGGGCTATTTACCGATAATTACAGTAATTGAATTTACTCAAATTAAAAATTCGGCCGACTAACAGGGACCATGAGGGCCCTAAGCTTAAGACCAATAGTTAGACAAGCACCCGTCATTGTCAGCTAAAAGGAATACATCATTTGCATTGGGACAGTTTTATGGTTTTATTGCAGAAAAGGTGCATTGTGACACATTTGCCTTGTTTTGTATCGCTACTTCCAAGGGGCCTTCGGTCGCAGAATCCTTCTCCGAGTAGGGTGATTCTTAGATAAGATGTAAACATTTAACATTGGTTTCTGAAATACAAATACATTTGCATTATTTACTGAAACCTCCTACCCTCTCTTTCTTTCTTCGTCCATCCCATCTATTCTTTATTCGCGTTAAACCAATACTAAATTTGACTCAGCATTTCACATAAAAATAATTTAACTTTGTGCAAGTAAACAATAATAATAAAATTACACGTTAATTTAAAGCACAAATGAGCAAAAAAATGCAGACATATGTTTCGGGATTGCTTGGAATCCCTTTTTCAATACGACAGGGAGCTTCTAGATGCAAAACATCCAAATGAAGCAGACAGAACAAGAAAAACAAAGCTTATATAGCCTAAGAATTATCTGTAAACCAATGAGAATAAAGGCAGCGTGAAGTGGAAGTAGAAGTAGCAGGAAGACACCAATAAGAGAGCAACAAACGAATCCAGTTGAAAGTACAGGAAGTAAAAAGGAATTACAATAAAAATAAAGCAAATAAGACGACAGCATGCATAAAAATTGCAAAAATAATAAAATAAAATACAAAGAATAAAATTGAAATAAAAATAAGTACAGAAACCAAAACAAAATGCAAAACAAAATACACATGTAAAGGAGGGGGAGGGGAGGGAGGGGAGGAAGGAGAAAAATAGACACAAAAAAAGGAAAACAACAAGAAAACCTAGAAAGAACAACAAATTAAAGAAATTTATGCCAGACCTGTGAAAAATAAGGAGTTGAGGAAGAATCATTAACCAAATTAGAACTATTCCTGTTAATATGATAAGCTTCCCAAAAGTCAAGCTCTAAAGGGGAAGAACATTTTTGAATAATTTTACCAGAATTGAAATCAAAAGAGTGGTTGGAATTCCAACAATGTTGAGCAATGCTAGACTTATTTAACTCTTGCTTTCGTACATAACCTTTATGCTCATTTAAGCGAATTTTCAGAGCACGTTTTGTCTGCCCAATGTAAGAAAGGCCGCAACGGCAACTAATTTGGTAAATACCCCAAGTGTTAAGTTGATCGACAGGATCCTTAAGAGAAGAGAAGGAAAGTTTGTTACTAGGAGCAAAAACGACTTGAAATTGAAACCTTTTTAGGATTTTAGCAATACGGAAACTGACAGAATGAAAGAATGGCAACACAACCAAATTCTTTCTAGAAACTACATTATTGGGACCAGAAGTTTTCTTAGAAAGTTTGTTATGAATAGAATCAATTAAAGAGTGAGAAAATCCTCTATCAACAGCTACAGCTTTCAGATAGTTGAGTTCAATCTTGAGAAGCTCAGGAGAAGAGCAAATATTAATAGCACGATGGACCAGAGCATTAAAAGCCGAATATTTTTGGTTGGGAGGATGAGACGACAGTCTGTGAGGAGGTAAAGAAACAGCGAAAGGTTTACGATAGACAGAAGTAGTGAAACCAGACTCACTCTTAGAAATAAAGACAACAAGAAACGCGAGGCTACTATTAAGCTCTTTCTCACAAGAAAACTGGATATTAGGATCAATGGAGTTCATAATAGAAAGAGCATCATCAATACCTAACAAGTTACTGTCCGTTAGGACAAAACAATCATCCACATAACGAACATAAAATTGAAATTGTAATTTCTGGAACAGTTTTTCCTCAAAATAATGCATATAGAAATCACTTAAAATAGAACTAAGAGGACTTCCCATAGCCAGGCCATCTACCATAGCATAGAATTTACCATTAAATACAAAAGTGCTCTGTTGCAAGCACACACGAGTAAGGAAAACTAATTCCTCAATTTCCACAGAAGTAAAATGGAATTCAGAAAGCCTTTTCCTGAGGCAAGTCAAAGCGCCATCAACAGGAACATTAGTAAACAAGGAATTAATATCAAAAGAGGCCATAACTGATTTATTCGGAACGAAGTTATGAAGATTCTTAACAAAATCGGTGGAATTTTTAACAGTGAAAACATTCTGACTCCTAAGTGGAGAAAACACAGAAACTAAATACTTGGAAAGTTTATATGAAGCAGTGCCAATATTGGAAACAATTGGTCTGAAAGGAATACCTGCCTTGTGTACCTTTGGTAAAGCATAAAAACGTGCACAATTAGCAACAGAAGGAATCACAGACCGTTTAGCAATCAAAGGAATAGAATGAACAGACTTAACAGCAGAAGAAATAGCTTTTAACTCTTTGTCACTAGGATCTTTATAAATTTCAGAATAAGGATGACTTAATTGCTTCTGGTCCTTATTCTGAAATTTATAAAGATCCTAGTGACAAAGAGTTAAAAGCTATTTCTTCTGCTGTTAAGTCTGTTCATTCTATTCCTTTGATTGCTAAACGGTCTGTGATTCCTTCTGTTGCTAATTGTGCACGTTTTTATGCTTTACCAAAGGTACACAAGGCAGGTATTCCTTTCAGACCAATTGTTTCCAATATTGGCACTGCTTCATATAAACTTTCCAAGTATTTAGTTTCTGTGTTTTCGCCACTTAGGAGTCGGAATGTTTTCACTGTTAAAAATTCCACCGATTTTGTTAAGAAACTTCATAACTTCGTTCCGAATAATTCAGTTATGGCCTCTTTTGATGTTAATTCCTTGTTTACTAATGTTCCTGTTGATGGCGCTTTGACTTGCCTCAGGAAAAGGCTTTCTGAATTCCCTTTTACTTCTGTGGAAATTGAGGAATTAGTTTTTCTTACTAGTGTGTGCTTGCAACAGAGCACTTTTGTATTTAATGGTAAATTCTATGCTATGGTAGATGGCCTGGCTATGGGAAGTCCTCTTAGTCCTATTTTAAGTGATTTCTATATGCATTATTTTGAGGAAAAACTGTTCCAGAAATTGCAATTTCAATTTTATGTTCGTTATGTGGATGATTGTTTTGTCCTAACGAACAGTAACTTGTTAGGTATTGATGATGCTCTTTCTGTTATGGATTCCATTGATCCTAATATTCAGTTTTCTTATGAGAAAGAACTTAATAGTAGCATCGCGTTTCTTGATGTCTTTATTTCTAAGAGTGAGTCTGGTTTCACTACTTCTGTCTATCGTAAACCTTTCGCTGTTTCTTTACCTCCTCACAGACTGTCGTCTCATCTTCCCAACCAAAAATATTCGGCTTTTAATGCTCTGGTCCATCGTGCTATTAATATTTGCTCTTCTCCTGAGCTTCTCAAGATTGAACTCAACTATCTGAAAGCTGTAGCTGTTGATAGAGGATTTTCTCACTCTTTAATTGATTCTATTCATAACAAACTTTCTAAGAAAACTTCTGGTCCCAATAATGTAGTTTCTAGAAAGAATTTGGTTGTGTTACCATTCTTTCATTCTGTCAGTTTCCGTATTGCTAAAATCCTAAAAAGGTTTCAATTTCAAGTCGTTTTTGCTCCTAGTAACAAACTTTCCTTCTCTTCTCTTAAGGATCCTGTCGATCAACTTAACACTTGGGGTATTTACCAAATTAGTTGCCGTTGCGGCCTTTCTTACATTGGGCAGACAAAACGTGCTCTGAAAATTCGCTTAAATGAGCATAAAGGTTATGTACGAAAGCAAGAGTTAAATAAGTCTAGCATTGCTCAACATTGTTGGAATTCCAACCACTCTTTTGACTTCAATTCTGGTAAAATTATTCAAAAATGTTCTTCCCCTTTAGAGCTTGACTTTTGGGAAGCTTATCATATTAACAGGAATAGTTCTAATTTGGTTAATGATTCTTCCTCAACTCCTTATTTTTCACAGGTCTGGCATAAATTTCTTTAATTTGTTGTTCTTTCTAGGTTTTCTTGTTGTTTTCCTTTTTTTGTGTCTATTTTTCTCCTTCCTCCCCTCCCTCCCCTCCCCCTCCTTTACATGTGTATTTTGTTTTGCATTTTGTTTTGGTTTCTGTACTTATTTTTATTTCAATTTTATTCTTTGTATTTTATTTTATTATTTTTGCAATTTTTATGCATGCTGTCGTCTTTTTTGCTTTATTTTTATTGTTATTCCTTTTTACTTCCTGTACTTTCAACTGGATTCGTTTGTTGCTCTCTTATTGGTGTCTTCCTGCTACTTCTACTTCCACTTCACGCTGCCTTTATTCTCATTGGTTTACAGATAATTCTTAGGCTATATAAGCTTTGTTTTTCTTGTTCTGTCTGCTTCATTTGGATGTTTTGCATCTAGAAGCTCCCTGTCGCATTGAAAAAGGAATTCCAAGCAATCCCGAAACATATGTCTGCATTTTTTTGCTCATTTGTGCTTTAAATTAACGTGTAATTTTATTATTATTGTCAGCATTTCACTTTTTTTTCCCTTAATTATTCTAAACAATTTGAAACTAGAATTTTTTTTTCGGTTTTTGTTTTGAAAGAAAAAAAAAAAAAATACATACGCACACGCACTTAGTCAACTTAGCTGCCCATAAAATCTGGCGCCCGGAGTACAGGGCACATCTGATATCATCAAGGCCGTATCCAGAGCCCCCCCCCCCTCCCCCCGAAATTTTTCGCAATGTAGCTTATCCCCTGAAACTTTCCTCCACATAACTGTTTCAAAGTCAGGCTCCCCACCCTATTTTTTTTTTCTTTTTTAGGCTCCGGCCTTGGATTTCAGTGAAGCTAGAGCATAGCGGAGGATAGTATAGTCATTGTTTGATAGCTTAATTTTAATGTATGTGCCTTTTCAAATGTTTATTGTTAGAAAAGTTTCAACTACCTTCCTTGCAAAGAATCATGTTCCGTAAAAATTTAATTGATTTCAATAAAAATGGTGTTTCCAGGTGGTTACGGCCGATAGCTGTCATTGAAGCCGAAGCGTACCAATGGATGGTGATGGTAAGTTTTTTTTAATTATTACTATTACTATTTATTTTTAACATTAACTCTGTAACTTGTCTTTTCCAATGTATATTTCGAAAAAACATTTTTTTACTTTTAATGTCAAGCATAAGGAGGGACGGGGACTCCCCCCCCCCCCGAGAAAATGGGATACTTTCACACCGAGAAGAAGAACACCGCGGCAAGGGGGCTGTATGGAAAACAAACGCACGTAGTAATGTTATTTAATTTGGGAAAGTCGCGCTTGCTCTTAAAATCGTCTTTTTTCATAAAGAAAAATGGGTACCCACTGTTCTGCCTATAGATGCACCAATAATAGTGTAAAGGAAGAATGTAAAGAGAAAAAGATATCGTCCCATTTGCTTCCCTATTCGAATCTAGAGTGTTTGAAAGAATGGCTTGTCAAAATCAAGCGCGATAACTTCACGCCATTGTCAACTAATAAGATCTGCTGTTCCAAGCAGCAAGCATTTTGAGGAATCCTGTTTCTTATTATATTAACTGTTATCACACAGAAAAGAATGCTGAAGAGTGATTTTGTTCCTACGATTTTTTTCTTTTCTATACCTCCTAAGAAGCGAAGGAAGATAAATAAAATGTCTGAATTTTCAAACGCACAGTAAGATTTTTCCTCCATTTTAGTCGTAATGTTTATTCATTTTGCATGTGCCCACGTCAAAGTAAATGCTATTTCTGGTAGCCAACATATATAGTTTCATTCATTTCTGTAAAAAAAAAAAAAAATAACATCCCACAGTTTAATTAGTAGAATTTTAGAAACATTTAGCAGATTTTCGTTTTGTTATTTTAAAAAAATCGTATTTTTTTTAACACCTTGTAACCCAAGTAGCACAAACAGTTGGCCAACCGTTTGGAAATTGTGGAAGGCGTTGGGAATTGGTCGGTTGGCAACCCAACAATGAGCCTACAGATGCCCAACGGCGGCGAGCGCCGTTGGACCAACCAAAAAAATTTACGTTGAGCCACTGTTGGGAAATGGTTAGTTGGCCATCTATCGCTGGCGTTACGAAGTCCCAAATGCTTCTGAGCGCTATTGGGCCAACAAAAAGTGAATGTTATTGGCCCACTATCGGGAAATCGTGTGTTGATTCGACGCATGCGCAATGAGTTATCAATATTGGGGACGAGTGTGAGCTATATCCAGCGCAGCAGTGATTTCCATCAAACCGCGTTGTTGTGTTACGCTTGATGATGTTGCATTGTTTACTATAGTAATGTTTTAATTTGATTTGTATTTAGCTTCCTGATTTTCAAAGGATGTTTACACAATCACCATAAAAAGGTAAGAAAGCTTTCTTTCAATACTTGATAATTAATTTGTCATGTTTCTTCAAAAAGTTGTTTAGCCTAATCGAGGTTTTTGCGAGTCGAAAGAATTTTTTTGCAGATTAGTTGATCAGATTAAAATGTCACGTAGCAAATTTAGATTTGAAAAAAAAAATGTTTTGTCACTTATAATTATTTATCTGAATGAGAAATTGAAAATTAAACTCCCTCTTATTATTAGCTTATTCAATGCATTAACTACATATATTTTACAAGATTGATTGCATGGTTAAATAACAGCTATATATTTGTTCTTCTCACTTTATGAAATTCAATGTAGATTTATTCGATATTTATTTTTTCTGAACGAGTCATATTAAAAAATTTGAAAATTATCATTAAAAAAAAAAAAAAAACAGGTAGGCCCAAGTAGCATGAGTACGTTTTCAAAACGTAAAAACAAGGATGTCAAAAGACGTCAATATTTGGTCAAAATGTCTCAACAGTAAACGTAAATCCAGACGTTTACCAATGACATCTTCTAAACGTCAATTGCTAACGTTTCTGATACGTTTACACCTTTTTAAAACGTCACGTTATGACGTTTTGTAGCCGATAATCGTTTAGGTTTGCGGACGTTTCTGAAACGTCACACGATGGTCGTTATTTAGTCGACACTGCGATGTGGTTTGCATACGTTTAAAAAACGTCATTTTATAGCGTTTTTCAGACGACTTTGCTACTAGGTTGTTCACCTTTTATTTACGTCGCGTATATGCGTTTTGTAGTGGAGTCGCTTTTTACGTTTTATAAATGACAGTAAATTAATTTTTATCGACACAACTTTTTAAACATCATTTATGAAATCCTCAACCAAGGACCAACATTTTTATCGTAATAAAAAAAAACAATATTTTATAGTCAATTTTAGCTTTTTTTAAATTATAATACTTGAAGTCACATGTATTTTAAATGCTGTAAAAAGCACGCAATTATTTTCCCAGAACCTTTAAGTTTTGGTACAAGATTAAAAAAAAAAAAAACTTTTTGACTAGCAAATGCCTCAGGTACTGAATTCAAAAATACTAAAAATAAACCGACCAATAATAACAAAAACATTTCTTTTTATTCAACTGATGCACATAAATATAATACAAAACAGTTTTCACACACAAAAAAAAAAAAAAAAAAAAAATACAATTCTGACAAACTTTTAGGATAACAACCTGTTTCGGAGCAGACAGAAACTTTTGAAGCAGTTTTGAAAAGTTTCAAGTATAGATCATTGTCAATCGATAACTAACTAGACTATAATTAATAAAACATGTCATTAACAAAAAAATTATAATTTCGTTTCTAAATAATTCAATTTATTTTTAAACATTTCATTACAAACACTAATATAATACACAAGCAAGACACGTTAAAGCTTTACTTTTTAAGTTGCTCCTTAAAAATTAATGCTACATTAGAAGTTATTTAAAATTGTAAAGCATATCATGATCTAGATTTTAATTTTATTACATGTAATTTATGCTTCCAAAGCTTATCTTCACACCAGGTGTTAATGCTCTTCCTTCAGAAATCAAATTCTCAGAAGAGAAATATGAAAAACTTCACAAGTCATATGTTCTTGTTCTTACTGTTTTAGTAACTAAATTAGGATACTAAAACCAACAACAAAATGATCAATTTTTATTTAACTAACCAATTAAGAAAGAAAGTAACCAAGTTTTCAAATATTGATCATGGTTAAACAAAGAAATGCGAGCACAGTTATATATACATGCATTAATATAAGAGGGAGAGATTAAACAATTCATTTTTGCACTGATAATACACTTTCCAATGGAAACAAAGTTGAATTTAGAAACGTTAATTAACCGCTTATATTCATTATTTAACAGCCAATAATAAGAATCAGTTTGCGAAACAAATCTGATAAAATTGTGTGCTTTAAATCTCATAACATCTAACTGCATAAATAAATAGAAAACAATTTATTAAGTATAAGTATGTATAAAGCAAAAATTTCTTCAAAATATAATGAGATTTTTGCTTATTTAGATAGCAATTCGTTTCTTTTTTAATTTATCTTAATGAAGATCAATATTACAAAATTTAAGAAATAAATTGATCATCTTTACCAAGATCAAATGTGCAGTAAATAGTGTAAAAGCAAAACATTTTGCTTTTTAAATGTATGCAAACTCTTACCAATTTTATTTTATTTTTTATTATATTTTAACACAATATTTCAAAATTCAATAAATATTTAGAATCACAACAAAATTTAAGTTCTATGCAGTTGAAAGGCATAAACTATAGTTAGTTTTCGTAACCTTTTTGGCAACTTGCTCCCACTCCGGCAAAAAATAACTTTACAAAAAATATTTTATATTATTTTAAATTATTATTTCATAAAACAATATAAAAATTTAAATAGGGAATAAAATGTGAAGCAAAATTCATCAGATAATTGCAACTGAAACTGAAATAGTCTTTAACTTCCTTGACTTTAGCAACCAAAATCTTAAAAACAAACTAAATAATATAAAAGCTGACATATATTTCTCTATTTCCGATGGGAATGAAGTGCAAGTAACATCAGTAAATTTTCTTATTCAAAAATTAATGATCAATGGATTTTACCTACAGTGTGGCACAGTCTAGGCCAGCATTTCTTAAGCTATGTTCCGAGAACCCTTGGGTTCACGAAGATCACTCAAGGTTCCATGATATTTCTATTTTTTTCATTCATACTCCCATAACGTTTGAAATTACTTTTTGAAGCGAATAAATAATAACAAGAAATTTTAATTTTCATTGTTAATAATCTGTTTCAAGAATCTTGAATCAAAATCCTAACCTAATATTAAAAACAACAAGAGAAGTATACACAGTAGAAGTCTACCTTTATGTTCCATGGATGAAAACAATTAAGAAACAACGCTAGTCTAGGCTATGCGGCAGGTGGCGTTTACCTTTGACAATCAGCAACTTTAAACTTTCACTAAACAGTTGCTTTAATTGTAATATTTATTAATTAACAACATAAAGGTATTCAATAATGTATCAATATTAATTTAATTATTTAGGTCCCTATTAAATTATAGTCCTCACTGCACATTCTTTATGAACAATAACAATTTTTGCCATTGGTCCATTTTTTCATTGCTGCCTTGGTTCAGTCCTATCAAAAATACCCTTTTGTTGACAAAACCAATTCTGAAAATGACATAATTCTTGTAAAAGACGACACAATTGAATTGTTTTAGAAAAAGAATTAAAATCATTTTTCAAATTTTGCATCATGCACTAAAGGATTTTTATGACAAGTTTTTTCTAATGTCCACAACAATGAATAGAGATTGCAAATCAAAAGACTTATTTACATAATAAATAAATAAATTAAAAATAATTAACATAATAGATTAAAATTCGAAAAAAAAATATGTTTTATAAAAATTTATTATATCTGAGGTAATTGGTAGAATAAAAAATTATAAAAAATCCCCCCCCCCCCAACCAAAAAAAAAAAAAACACATCATACACTAAAGGATTTTTTATGACAAGATTTCTTAAATAAACAAGTTTTTTCTAATGTCCACATCAATGAATAGATATTAGAATACATTTTTATCAAAACACTTATTTACAAAATAAATAAATAAAAACAAAAAATTTAATAATGATCATCATAAGATAGATCATAGATTAAAATTCAAAAAAAAAAAAAAAAAAAAAAATTAGTTTTATAAAAGCTTATATCTGAAATATTTGGTAGAATAAAAAATTATTACAAAAGCCCCCCCCCCCCCCAACCAAAAAAGAAACAAAACACATCAGTTTAAAAAGTCAATAACAATTCATTAGTACTAGCATCAGAATTTTTGTCATATCCATTTTCCTATGTTAATGATAACATAGTCAACTTTACAGCAAATGAAATAAGGGATAGGCACAATATAATAGTCTTGCTGAACATCCACAGATACAGTAGCACAATATCAAATCCTTAATTAAGACTTACACTGCAATTAAAGATTTTTTTTCTCTCAGGGTGGGGATTGCAGGTGCTATCAGCTGTCGTCGTATTGGAAAAAAATTAATGGTAATAGAATGGGGAAATCCGTTTTTAACGAAGCAATGTTTTGTTGCAGCTTATGCAGATTCCCGGTAGCAGAAATCGAGCAGCAAGGCAGCTGGCGCTGCAGATTTATCTTTAAGCTTGCAAATTAGCTACCTTACAAAAAAAAAATTTAAGGTTGCATTAATTGCATATGTATTTATTGTCTGCATGTATTATTGTTATATGTCGACTATTTTAAAATGCATAGTTTGCTATTTTTTATGATTGTAAATTTGGTTGCACATCATTTGGTGCCACAGATAAATTTTGATTTCTGAAACTTGTGCTGCAGATTGATACAGAAAATTCTGCTACTGGGTGCAGATTTAGGAAAGAACTATTTTGTTCCTTTACTATTACTTGAAAATGAGAGTACCTTTTCTTGATATATGGGGGAAAAGGCTTAACTATATTGAACAAATTAGAAAATACATTTACATCAGCCATTTGTAACAAGAAAATACACAATGACAAAACATATTCCTGTCGCACCAGATTTAATACATTACGTATATATTTACACATATGTTTTCATCAAGGTTGCTAGAACTAAAGTCTTAACATTATTAAGGAAATTTATTATGTCAATCAAACTGTTCTTTTCTATAATGAACAGTGACGTAACTAGGTCATTTTCTAACTGGGGCAAGGCCAAGCTTTAGCGCCCTCTTATATACACAAAAAGGTATATAAATTTTTGTAAATACACACATTTAGTCAATTTAGCGCCTGTAAAGTAATCTGGCGTCCTGGGCACACGCCCCGTCTGCCCTTCTCTAGTTACGTCCCTGGTGATGAAGACCCAAATTGAAGGAGTTTTTCAGAGGAAAAATTACTTCCTTTAGTTAGGAAATAAAAAAAAAATAATTTAATAATTCTTAAAATAAAATACATATATTTATACAAATATTTTTAGCAACTCTGAATTCGAAAATACAATATTACAATACATTGAAACAAGTAAAAAAATAAAATTATTAGATTATCAATAATGTAATGCATAATTAATATTTAATAGGTATCCGTCAAGCTTTATCTATCACAAAGGGCTTTATTTTGCAGATAATGTGTAAGAGCTCAAATGCCTATATGCAGTAAGTCTCTCTCCCTGAAATTAAAAGAAATTAGTTTTCTTAAATTAAATTTAAAGTTATTTTTATCAGTACTAACAGGTCACTCGTAGAACGCTTGACAATCCCGAACAAAACCTAAAATAATCCTATAACAATTTTCTTGCCGGCAAAGCATATTATCTTACATTATTCTTGATTTATAGTGTATTGAAAAGAAACAGTGCAATACTTTTTTGTGAATCACTCTGTAATACAGAAAAAGTTGTGCCAAAATATCATTGTTTGGTACAACAGTTGATAAAACTAAAAAAGATGAGACAATTAAGTACTCCGAAAAAGAGTGACCAAGAATTATTCCATTATTATTTTTAATCATTGTATAGATGTATGGCAAAAGATAAGAATTTATCAAAGAACGGCTGTGAAACTAAATTGGCTCTAGAGTAGAAATGAAAATTCCAATGAAATTTGATTTTTAATGCGTATCTATATAATAATTCACACATTATGCCCCATTGAATGAGAATTAATTACTCTTGTAGAAGAATTGAAAATGTCAGTTTTATAAAGTTTTTTTTTTTGAAGGTAAGCACTTTAAGTGGTTAAAAGTATTCCTTTTTCTAAAAAGGAGGGGGGGGGGGGATAAATTATCACAAATGGCAGCGGTAGAAAAACCCATAAAACTCAGTTAAATATCTATATTTACAAACTTGAAGTCTTAGAAAAATTTTATTATTTCTTTACTCACCAGATTTAAAACTTATTCTTTCTTTAAATCTTGCTTCTCATTTCAACCTTTTCACAAGTAATTCCTTTTTTTCTGGAAATGTTTCCATTTCAGGTCAATAAATCCCACAGTCTTTTCGGGCTTGTTGGACTTTTCTCTAGTTAACAGAAAATAATCTATATAAAATATATTATAAATGATAAAATCAATTAGTTTTTTTAATTACCACATGGTTGAAATTATCTTTTTAAACTTGTTATTTAACCTTTTGTTTGCTTTATAAAATTCAAGACAATATTCGGCACGGTATTTTTTAAAAATCTACTTTACCTCATATTTACGTCTTTTTGTCCTACATCATATTATGATTGTTTAGTTAACCATACTGAAGTTGCAGAGGACCACCTGCATGTGACAAGCCAAGTTTTATGGGTTTCCTAGACATAGTTGATAATGGGAGTCCAAACATTTAACATGTTGAGGTAACTTTTGTGTGCAAGCACATAAATACACCTTAAAATTTCTTTTTTTTTTTCGTTTAACAAGTAATTTCAGATTAGATTCTCACTGCAAAGGGCTATTTATTAGACATATTCAGTTATATGGTCAAAGAATCATTTAATTATAAAGCACATGAATATTCATTAATTTTAATATTCTGGTTTGTGTGACAAAATAGTTACACGCACGAAATTCCACAACAGATGGGTAAACTTTTTAAAAAATTATCTTCTGCTCTTTATTGAAAGATTGTGCTGCTTTTATCACTTGTGCAGAGCGGCATGCAAGAGCTATAGTAATTAAAAATCAATAACATATAACTAATAAACAAAAATGAGATCAAATAGATGGCAATATACTAGTTTAAGTTGAATTGAAAACTTCTCAGCACCTTTTGCATTTAAAAATGATTTAATCACAATAAAATAATGCAGGCAATATTAGGTAGTTCATTAAGTTTGAAATTACTGCCATAGGAAAACTTATTGATTAAATTAAATTGCCGATTTAAAATAATGATGCATAGAAACATATGAAATGTATACATTTCAATCATTTATGACAAAAATACCTTTAGAGATAAAAAAAACTTTTTCAAGATTAGCATTCTTGCTAAGAAGAATCTAAGTCTAACAACAATTGAGATTGACTAAAAAAAGAAGGAAAGAAAATACACCTATATATTCTTTCGCCATTTACCAAATTATTTAAAATTGCAAATGTACGCTTGAATTATTTTATTACGCATAAATCATTGCAGACAAACAATAAAACATAGTTAAACTGACAGACAGTCATAAGCACCTTATTGTTATAAAAAATATCAAGCAGGCAGCCATACCTCTGTTTCTAAATTTTCACATGCGAGGAAAGTAAAAACATTAAAAATAAACACACACACACGCGCACTTCCGTACATCTTTTTAAAACAACATTAATCATACAAAGCAAAAAGTGCATCCTATTGCTTACCTGTAATATTTTCTTCAAATAAACATAAAATCCATATACGTGCTCACATCTAGACGATCCATCCATCTTGTTCATCGTGCGCCTGCGCGCTTGAGGGCTTGAGTCGGGGCAGCCGAGGATGGCGATTTTAAAAGACAGTGAAAATCTCCATACAGCAAAAACGTTACTGGGATTAACGCTGACGTTTATAAAACGACACCAAACTGACTATTTTTTGTGTAAATGTCTCAAAAAGATCATGAATTCAATTTTTACGTTTCTGGGCTCGGACTGTCGTTTTCAAAATGTCTTATTTTTATAAGAGACGTCTTTTGATTTTTATGTTTTAAAAATTACGTTTAGAAAACGTCACTTTGCTACTTGGGGGGGACCGTTCATAAATAATGTTATGCTTTTTTTACCATATATTTTTCAGTGGACCCCCTTCCACCCCTTTGTCACATGTCAGGCTATGTTTCATATGCAGGATGACACACTTCTTGTTACCCCTCCCCTTGTCACACTTTGTCACAATTTCACGAATCCCCTTCCCCCTCGAAGCGTGACATCATTTATGAATGATCCCTAATGAATCTTTTTTTTTTTCAAATTAGCTGAATGATAGATCACATTACAGCTGTCACTTTTAGTCGTATTAGCTTGATTGTAGCTTGCGCAGGCTGTTTTTTTTTCTATTAAAGAGGATTTTGCAAAAGTTTTAAATTTAACAAATTTCATTTATTTTTCAGTGCTGGCTGCGAAAGACATCCCAGACAACCACAGATATCTCTCAGACATCCAAATAGATCCATAATACATCCTGATATCTACTGGATTTGCTGGATAGCTCACGGATATCCACACATATCCAAATCCTGGATGTGGATTTCTGGATATCCCTGAGCTATCCAGATAGTAACATGTTTTGGATATAGATCTTTGAACAACCTCTGGATATCCCAGGGATATCCAAGACATGGATTTGGATTTCTTCATATCCCTGAGACATCCAGATAGTAACAGGTTTTGGCTATTTTTTGACAGACCTTAGGACAGATTATGGATATACATGGATATCCAAATCATATCCCTGAGATGTCCAGGCATTGCTAAAATGTTTGACTTGTGGATATTGATGTATTTGTCTATATTTAGGCTTCAGCAGCAAAAGTTCTTTACTTAAATATTTTGTAGCTATTACATCATTAATATATCTAATGCATTTTTTTCATTTTGTATTAAACTGGGTGCAGCAAAAGTTCTTTACTTAAATATTTTGTAGCTATTACATCATTAATATATCTAATGCATTTTTTTCATTTTGTATTAAACTGTGTGGATTCAAGAATTGAATGCAACTTTAATGGTTGCAACTTTAATGGTCTTTGCTTGAAGCTTGAACTTTGTTTATCAAAATCGCGAATCGCGGCGTCGTCGACATGTTGATGAAGTTCAGTTGGGAATTTGGGATATCATTTTCAGTTTGTATACATTTTTAAAATTGTTTTTCTTTCAGGTTATTAGGCTTATTATGATGAAATATAGTTAATTTATGTTGAAATGGTTTAGTTTTTTTTATCTCCTTTGCCACGATCTTTTTAATTTCAGTGATTTGCTGTTTTTTGTTGACTAGTTTTCAAAGACCATATAACAGGAATTTAATGTTCCAATTCAATTGAATATTCAAAAAATAACGATTGCTTTAATAAAGTGAGCGATACTCTTGTCTAACGCAAGTGCTTACTGATTGTTATTTCTAATAATGAGTCAGACTTCCCTTCCTTTAGATTAATTTTACGTTTTGATAGTAAAATATGTTCAGTATCAAATCCTCAAACACTGTAGACGGAAACTCTTAGCTTGTAGGAAGATTTAACCTACTGGTCAACTAAAAATAAAATAACAATGCTGCATTCTGTAATTAATATTTTTTAAAAATACTGAAAACTGTCAATGAGGCAATGTTGTTACAAACCTTTTAGTTTGATCACAGTTCAAAATAAAATGTCTGGTATATTGATGTTGAAAATGGCATAAGGAATTTTTGTACCAAATTGTGGTACTGTCTGACTTTCAAGAATAATTATGTGTTATTGATAGAGCTTTGTCATTATGCACTGGGAGTCATCCTGAGAAAAGAGGTGGCTGACACTTCCAGATGCAGATATAACAACTATTCAGGTGCATAAACAATACAATACAATACAAAAAGTACACCAACAACAGGCGCTAGGCCCTTAAATTACCTTCCGCAGGCTTTCCTTCCGTATAACATACAAATATAACTTAACTGCATTCTTTTAATTTTTAGTACGTTTGCTGTAACTCACTCCCGTAGCTTTATGAAATGTTTTTAAAAGTACTAGTATATTTTAAAATCTTTATCTAGATGGAACAGTAGATGATTGTTTATTCATGGATCACAGTAACAGTGTTGGAGAATTCAATTGTGTGCTTTAAGACATGTAACAGAAGATGATTATGACAAAAGGTTTTTCATATTATTATTGAGTGTGACAAAGTGCTGTCACATTTCTCTTGTGTTGGGTAAAAATGTATGGAAGCACAAATGCACTGCTGTTTCTTACTTTTTCGTATTAATTGAGAGCAGTTATATTCATATCAATTGCAGCGTTTTGTTTTCTTAGTACCTAAACATTACTTTTAAATTATAATTAGAGTTAATTTATAACAATTTCTCTTGTTTTCCAATTTATATACAATAAAATCTAGTTACAGTGAATGCGGAAATTTCCTTTAAAATGCAACAAAGTTTTAGTTCCGCTTTAAAGTCAGATAGAATAATCTATATTCCGTTATAACAAAATCTCTGTTTCAACAAAGCATTTTCCTGGTCTCTTGGAATTTGTTGTAATGGGATTTCACTGGTATACAGTAAAACCCGTTTAAGGAGTTCCCGATTAAGGAGTTTTCCCGTTTAAAAAGTTTTTAATTTGGGTACAAGTTTCATTCCCATCTCCCTAATGTTAAAATAACCCTTAAAAGTTCTGATTTTATTTTTTCCGCTTAATAAGTTTTCATATTGGTCAATTTTTTCTTTCAAATGACACTTAAGACTTCTAAAGTTTCTATTTTTTCACGTTTCTTTCAATCTATGTAGTTATTTTTCTTTCTAATGGAAAAAATATTAGGAGAAGAATTAGAAAAGTTCCAGGAAAACAGGTGGCAGAGAGGATTAGTCAGTTATTACGAGAACAATGATGACTGATCAAGGAGAAGGGAATGTTTGTAGAGTCTGTTATGGGGGTTGTCTATTTTCTGTCTAATTTAAACATTGTAAAATAATATCCTCCCTAAATATCATAAAGTATACTCATTGTCAAACATAGAGCCTAACCGTTTAAGAAGTTTTCCTGCATAAGAAATTTTTTGCTCTTGGTACCTTGGAAAACTTCGTAAGCGGGTGTTATATTTAGAAGGCCGGATGTATAAAAATATGAAAATAGTGAACGAAATAACTATTCTCAATTTCCCCAGGAACGATCCTAAAATAAAGGAATGCGCTTCACAGTATCTCGGCCGATGTTAGCGTGCAATAGGGAAAATGAAGATGTCACTCACCCAATTGACGACACATAAGTTGACAAATTAAATGTTTATTTGATCTTTGAACGATCACACACACTGCTCTATCAGGCACAGTTCTTGTTCCTCATCCTGATACAACGGGCTGGGTGGTCAAAGATGCGAATCTAAACAGTTCATTGACAAAAATGTTCATTGATGACTTTAAAAGTCCAGATCATTAGCTACTGCTGAACTTTGGATTCAGTAGACTTTTCTGCAACACGAAGTTGGTAATATTTTTGGGAGTCAGAGAAACTTAATTTTTCAGCAGCATTTACATCTCATTCATTATCCATAAATTCTACTGGACTTGTGGTGGAGTGTTTTCCTTAATTGTTATTCTCCAGGAAATCCTCCTTGCAGTCGAGACACCACACTAAAAATTGAATAATCCACACTGAGAAATTCGAACTCGGGAACTCCCCGTAAACAGAAGATGACCGCTACCTTCTCTCCGCCGGCCACGCAAGCTCTTCCCCATCTTTCTCTGAACATCCCCGCTTTATCACTTTCTTCTCCTTCCAGAAAGTTCGCTTCTCGAAGGATCTACACCCCTCCGGAACACAAGGGGGTCAGACTCCAAGGTCGCCGTCGCACGGGGGACGATGCAAGGGAAACGAGGCGAAGGGAAACTGACCACCTAACACCGCTGTATTAGAAGGCCGGTTGTATAAAAATATGAAAATAGTAAACGAAATAACTATTCTCAATTTCCCCAGGAACGATCCTAAAATAAAGGAATGCTCTTCACAGTATCTCGGCCGATGTTAGCGTGCAATAGGGAAAATGAAGATGTCACTCACCCAATTGACGACACATAAGTTGACAAATTAAATGTTTATTTGATCTTTGAACGATCACACACACTGCTCTATCAGGCACAGTTCTTGTTCCTCATCCTGATACAACGGGCTGGGTGGTCAAAGATGCGAATCTAAACAGTTCATTGACAAAAATGTTCATTGATGACTTTAAAAGTCCAGATTATTGGCTACTGCGGAACTTTGGATTCAGTAGAATTTTCTGCAACACGAAGTACATCGATGGTGCTATTCTCGGGAGTCAGAGAAACTTTAATTTTTCAGCAGCATTTACATCTCATTCGATATCCGTAAATTCTACTGGACTCGTGGTGGTGTGTTTTCCTTAATTGTTATTCTCCAGGGAATCCTCCTTGCACTCGAGACACCCCACTAAATATTGAACAATCCACACTGAGAAATTCGAACTCAGGAACTCCCCGAAAACAGAAGATGACCGCTACCTTCTCTCCGCCGGCCACGCAAGCTCTTCCTCATCAAGAAATCTCTTAATTTCTCCAGTGCGTCCGCTAAAGTTGTTACATTTTGGCACGCAGGAGATTTTGAAAATAATTCTTTTGCAGACCCAACTAACTTAGTTTTTAGAAAAATACAGCAGCCTTTTCTGACCAATTATTTAATATCTTGTATTCTTTTATTTGCTGCGCAAACCAATCAAATTTCTCAGGTTCGCCATTAAAGGATTCAATTGAAAAATTATACTGACAGTTTTGACGAGAGTGCTCCGGCACATTTTGTGCAACATTATTTGCTGAGGTTTGCGATTCAGTAGACATAGCTCTTGTTGTAACGGGCATTAATTATTATAAACTCATACAATAAATAACAAATTTTCAACTCATATGCATCAGATAATTTCTAAGTGATTAATTTAAATGTGCAACTCATGTACTACTCACACACACATATATAATGTATATATATATATATATATACCAGTATAACACTTATCATTTATACATTTATCATAGACAAAAATTTTTCGCGCTCTACTAATGTTTGCAAATTAATTGTAGTCATCTATAAAATTTAAAATAAACTACTTTTTGATTCTTTGGTTATCAATGCAAATAACACATTATCAAATAGGTTGCACAATTAAATTAACAACAAAATAACTTCCATCAACAGAGGTACTGTGAACGCAAAAAGCGGGCATAAATATTGCCGCTGGTCACGAGAAACCACATGTTATATTGAGAAGGCCGGATGTATAAAAATATGAAAATAGTGAACGAAATAACTATTCTCAATTTCCCCAGGAACGATCCTAAAATAAAGGAATGCGCTTCACAGTATCTCGGCCGATGTTAGCGTGCAATAGGGAAAATGAAGATGTCACTCACCCAATTGACGACACATAAGTTGACAAATTAAATGTTTATTTGATCTTTGAACGATCACACACACTGCTCTATCAGGCACAGTTCTTGTTCCTCATCCTGATACAACGGGCTGGGTGGTCAGAGATGCGACTCTAAACAGTTCATTGACAAAAATGTTCATTGATGACTTTAAAAGTCCAGATCATTAGCTACTGCTGAACTTTGGATTCAGTAGACTTTTCTGCAACACGAAGTACATCGTTGGTAATATTTTTGGGAGTCAGAGAAACTTAATTTTTCAGCAGCATTTACATCTCATTCATTACCCATAAATTCTACTGGACTCGTGGTGGTGTGTTTTCCTTAATTGTTATTCTCCGGGAAATCCTCCTTGCAGTCGAGACACCACACTAAAAATTGAATAATCCACACTGAGAAATTCGAACTCGGGAACTCCCCGTAAACAGAAGATGACCGCTACCTTCTCTCCGCCGGCCACGCAAGCTCTTCCCCATCTTTCTCTGAACATCCCCGCTTTATCACTTTCTCCTCCTTCCAGAAAGTTCGCTTCTCGAAGGATCTACACCCCTCCGGAACACAAGGGGGTCAGACTCCAAGGTCGCCGTCGCACGGGGGGACGATGCAAGGGAAACGAGGCGAAGGGAAACTGACCACCTAACACCGCTGTATTAGTGAGGTATTAATCTCAATATGAGAGCGGGTTTTACTGTATATACGTGAAATAACTACACATTTATTTTGCACTTAGCTTATATAAACAAAACTTTTTTCTGCACTTAGCTTATATAAACAAAAATTTCTTCAGTACTCAAACAGCCAACCAATAAATGAAAATTGTTTAATTTCGTAAAGCATGTATTTTCTTTTCCATAAACATGAACAGTAGTTAGTTACATGTAATATCTAAGTTTTATATTTGCTTGTTAATAGAGATCAGTTAAATTCATATTGTTTGCAGTGTTTTTAATTACTATTTTTATTTTTGTTGGTAAACATTATTTTAAAATAACAATTAGAGTCAATTTATAACCATTTCTCTTGTTTTCCAATATATATAGAGTAAAATCTCGTTACAGTGAATACTGTTACAACAAAATTTCCGTTAAAACGAAGCAAAATTTTAGTTCCATTTTAAATCCCAATATGATAATATATATTACGTTATAACAAAATTTTTGTTTCAACAAAGCATTTTTCCGGTCCCTTGGAGTGTGTTGTATTTCAATGTATATTTAAATGAAATAACTACACATTTATTCAACACTTAGCTTATATACAACTAGTTCTTCAGTACTCAAGCGGTTATCCAATAATGAATATTGTTTAATTTCATAAAGCATGTCTTTTCTTTTCCATGAACACTAATTAATTACATGTAAATATCTAAGTTTTATGTTTATATATTTTTAAGCTCATTTTTATATCCTTTGTATCATGTTCACTTGTAACCCAAGTAGCAAATATCGTCGGCACAACGTTGGCATTTCGTTTTCTTCCACGGTTGGACAACGGTAGGATTTGGCACACTTGCCAACAGTTACCCAACCAACCAAACACCGACAATGGGCCAACAGAGTTGCTAACCGTTGGGCCAACGAAGTTTTTCTTTTAAACCAACGATGGCCCAACCATAATTTTCCTTATGAACCAACAATGACCCAACTAAATTTTACCAAAGTAGCCAACGATGGCCCAACCAAGCTTCACTATACAGGATATCCACTAATTAAGTGATCCAATACCAACTTCTATATTGTTCATTATAAATGTCCGATTTCAAAAATGTTCCAAATAGGAGTTAATTTTTTGTAAATAATTTTTAAACTAAAAAACCCCCTTTAAACTGATTCTCAACTTTATTCAGACCATTTTTGTAACTTAAGTAGAGGCATTTATCATGAACAGCGTAGAAGAGCTATTGGGTCACATTTGTGGACCTACATTTAAATAATATTTAAAGCAATGTAAAACTTTAACTGAATTTTTATTAATCCATTCACTAATTTTACAAAAAAGTATAAAACAAGTTCACAATATTGACCACAGCATTGACATTTTTTCAAAGTGATATAAATTTTCTATGAACCGTATAAGATGGTTAAGGTAATACAAATACATGTATAAATTATTTTGCTTCAACCCTGAACCCATAAGTATCTAAAACATGAAGCCACACTTCAGTTTATCTATTTTAAGCCTCTATAATACAAGACAAAGGGTTTTTGAGTGGCTATGTTTGAGCTAAATTTAATTAGCATAAGTTGAAACACATCATTGAATGTTTGAATCCATTTTGCAAAATCAAACTTCAAAATATATTTTGTACACAATGTCAGCCGTGATATCTGAAATTATGCATTGTGTCTCTACATACCAAAGATACAGCAAGAAGGTGTAATTGTTATCACCTGCTTTTCACAATCAAATTTTCCAGGAGGTACACTCAATCATTAGAGATTTGTTAGAGAAATGTTTGTAAAGGTGAAAAGCAGATTTAAAGTTTAAAAAAAAATACCAAAACATGAAAACTGAATGGTCAGTTTAAAAAGGATGTTCCTAGCAAGTAAAAAAAAAATGGAAAAACTGTTATAGTTTTCATTGTAAAACCACCAGAGTTTTACCGGAAATTCACCAATTAGATCACAAAAAATCATTGAAGAAATAAAAACTTCTACACTAAAAACTAAAATACAGTTCAACTTCTTCTCGTGTATAAAGCATAGCTGACAAAGAAATGTTCTCAGGCTAAACTCTTAAAAATTGATGAAAATTTTAGAGGTTAGCAGATGATTCAATACACCTATTCTGAAAAAATGAGCAAACAAATTACAGTACAGTTTTAAAAATCATTTTTAATGTCAAGTGCAACCTCACTAGGCGAAAAATGCAAAGAAAGCGCCAAATGCTTAACAGAAGTGACCGCGTTTTCACTGAAGCAGTTAAAATAGAATCGGAGGTGTTAATCGGCCAATCAAAAAAAACTTCTCAAATGCTTATCACGAATGAAAATTAATTTTATACTACTACAAGTAAATTAATTTTATAAATCAAACAGAATTATAATTTTAAAAAATCCAACAGTGGCACATCTCAGACCCCCAATCCAAAGCCTTAACTGACTTGCAGAGAAATAACTATTAGGTTAGAACTACAGCACAGCGAAATGCACAAATGAATTCAGATATATCTTGCATTTAATAATTTTGATAAGGATTACTCTGATTTTCACATAATATAGTCTGGTCTAATTTCTCATTCAAAATTCAATTGTTGGAAACCGAGCTTATTATTTTCAACCTATAAGCTGAGTCACAAGAAGGAAGAAATTAAAACCAACATTACAACTGATTGAAAAGTCGCCAAGTGGTGCTAACTGAATAGGTTTGGCAACTCTGAAACCAATATTCATAATTAATTAACTCCTCTCCTAATGAAATTCCGCAGCTAATTTTTCACATCAGTTAGTGTCTTGAGTCATCTTTTGCCTGTAAAATTCTCGTCCATTTCTGTTGTTCAGTGTGAGACATACTTATTCACTTTCACAATCTGACAATTCAACTAATGTCATTAGATGTATATAAAAATACATATATCAAAATATTAGATTTATATTTTGCAGCCAATTAGAAAAAAAAATTTAGTAAAAAACATCCATGTTACAAAAGGGTATGCAAATAAAGAATTCTTCATTTTTTGAATTAAAATCTGGTAAAAGGAGACATTTTTTATATAAATTAGTTGATGAAATAATTTTACCAGGTTGAAGGGAACTAAGTTTAAAAACTCCTAGCTGACTGCTGGCTAAAGGCATAGTATAAAAATTTTCTTTTTGTGCATAAAAATTACAAAACAGCTGAAAACAATCATTTTCCTCTTCGATTCGCTGTACAACAACAATATCACCATCATTAGTAACAAAACAAGAATCTGCTTCATTTATACCAACAACACAATTATTTTTGGGCAGTCTAATGGTTTTGATTTTCCCATTCTTTTTTGTCACTTGATTCTTAGACCTATGAGGCATATCTCCGCAAATTTTTTTTTTCTTCAAGCCTTTTGGTAACTTGCTGCAAGGGATTGTTAGGGGACCTAATTACAACTTCAACCTTTTGGCTCTGCCCCCTTCCCTATCTTTACAAAACCTAAACCAGTTGCACAATACGTCCTTTATCTCATCATCAGAAGCATTTGCCGTGCTCTTGTTTTTTCTGACAATACCTATCATAAAAAAACCCAATTAGAACTAATTATGCAATATAAAGAGCAAAATAATTTTAATTGTTAAATATTTGAATGAGAAAAAAATTGTTCTACATATCATATTTTTATATAATACAAAAATATACAATTTTAGACATGATAAGAAATATTGTTTTTTCAAACACAAAATCATTTTAAATGTAATAAAAAAGAAAGTGCTCTAAATATATCTGAATAATACTATTCTAACCTGGAATTAACTTAATGACTTTTAAATCTTTCAGGGGACACTTATTGTTTTTCCCTGTCCAGTTGTATTTCTCAGCAACTTTATTAGTGAACACTTCTTCAACGATCCTCTTGACGGTTTGCAGCGTCTTTTTGCCCCCAAGAAAACTCAAGTTATGAATCTGCAATATAAAAATAATTAACTATGGTGGTTAAATGTTGATATCGCAATAAACATTGATATAATTTCTTTAATGAACAATGAAATTTTACATTGAATTATTTGGTTACTTGTTCACTCACACTGTAATACGAGCTATACTTGCCAAGAAAGAATTAAATGCTGCTCTTATTTACCTTACCTTAAATACATCAGTATGGCAGTTAGCTATTAAAATTTGTTTTTACTTTAAATAATCAATATTTTATATAATGATCACTTACTAAGGCGTTTCTGTTTTCATCATCGACCAGCCACTCCTCAAGCTTCTCGACTTCATCAACAGTTTCATATGGGAGATTAAGACAGGATGGCAGCTCAGGGACAGTTGAGGTGCTTATCCCGGAAGATTTCTCCACTACTTCAGTCAACCTCCTGTCTAACCTATCAAGCAACCCATATATTTTGGCCAAATTCCTGGAAATGTCGTGAAGAACTGAAACAAAAATAATTACAAGATATAGGCTTAAGTCAACATAAATTTGGACTTGTGGGAAGCAGTACAATTTTTAAAAATTTAAATAATTAAAGAAAAAAAAAAAACAATATCAAGGATGGAAATAAATTTGTTTTCTTACTATCAGGCTGTTGGTGTGGAGTCTCTTTTTGAGAATTCAAGTGTCTTGAACAGCTTGGAGTGCTGGTGTACTCCGTTTCTAAGGAAATAAAAGTATGACTAGATATTAGTTCATGAACAAAAGAATTCCGATTATGTCACTTTAGTTAGTTACTACATGATGTATACCCACCCTTTACTCCAGCATAATTTTGTATATTTAATTTTTAACTAAGGTACAAAACTAAAAGAACTCAATAATGCGGATGTGATTTAAAAAAAATTTCTCTATTCTCCACAAAAGTTTGGTTGATATGCAACATTTCAGGTTGATAATGCAATTTTTTAATTTTAAAAATATTTTTCCAAGTCGCTTTTTAAAGCTCAACTAATAAAATACATAAAATTATCAAATAAATAAAAATATAAAATTAATGGAAGGTTTTTAAAAATGTTCGACTTAAGCGCAAAAAGATTTACAAAAAACATAACTATTACAATCAATACCTGACACATGCAAGTTTCTTATTACAGATTAAGATCAAGAATAATTTACCTCCAGATTCTTGGTTAGGGGCCTTTCTGCTGGGTGGTATAAAAGTAGGCTCCGAAATTGAACCTACCAACTCTAATGATGATGCTCCTAAATGAAAAAAAATTAAATATTGAAACTCTTATTAATTCATTATAAAATAAAAGAACGCATTATTTAATAAATTGACCATTTTGATTTATTTCATAATAATCCTACATTTAAGAATATTAGGTCTACCTGAAAATTGCGAGAGATGTGCAGAATTCAAAATATAATGTGTTCAATTACGGAGGATTTCTCAATAATTAAATTATGGAGATGTGTATCTGTATATGCACATCTCCATAAATTGAAATATATACTACTACAGCTGTCTACTGCTTAAATGTGATGGCGGTTAATCAAACAATGTTTAATGTTATGAAATTGAACAAGTGAAAAACATTCAAGTAGACCTAACATAATATCAAAATCATTGTACCTCTCAAATCTCCGTTAAGTCCTTCAGGAATTTGCGGCAATTTCAGTTGGAAGGAGGAATCCTGGGGTGGGGAATCTTCATCCGAATCGTCGCTGATATTAAACTTTTTGTTGGGCTTCCTTTTTCTCTTAGCAGGAGGGTTTGGTTTCCTTATTATTTTAGCAGGAGGGCCTTCCTGCTCAGATACCAATTCTGAGCCTTCTGCTCCCGATTCCTCTTTTAATCTTTCTCTCGCTATGGCAATATCATCTGAAAATTTATTTTAATATCTTTAGAAATTATTTTAAAAATCAAAATTTTGGTTTAAACAAACTTTGTGAGGAATCCCTAATTATCATGGTCTACAAAATGAAACAATTTTATTTAAAAATTTCAATATAAACCTGCCTATAACGAGGGCAAAATACGCAGAAAATTACCCACAACTAGTTAGTTTAATGCAGGGCGCGAAATTTGAGCTCGCCAACTCCCCATTGGCGACCAAAAATTTAAGGCTGGCGAGAAAGTTCTTTTCCCTGGAAAAAATATTGAGTTTAAAATAAAAAACTTCCAAATCAAGGAAACTCAATATAACGGTTCGCCTTTAAAATTAATCAACCAGCGGTTGGGGCAGCGCTTTACACAAACATGAAGGGATAAAACTAACAGAAACTTTTCATGGATGGCTAAGGGGGTATGTAACAACCTCTAAGACCTGATATCAAATAAGGTTAGTTTTATTTTTGCGGTGTATTTTAATTTTACATTCTTTTAAAGTTTTACTTTCCATTATGTTTCTACAAACGCTATTTTTTAAAATAAAAAAATATGAATCCAAAGTAGTGGCGAGTAAAAGTTTTAGTCTGGCTAGTACCTACATATAGAGTTGAAATTTCATGCCCTGGTCTAAAGCACGTCATGTTGGTGCACAATGCAAAAGCCAACTGAACAAAAAAGGGCCCCGTTACAAACGATAAAACACCAGCTCATATACCTATTTTGAAATTTTAAAAACTGTAAAAGTAAAACTCAGAAATAGGTCTAGTTACGATTTCAATTGAAAATAGCAATGCCATGCATGTAAAGGTTAGATCAATCCAATCAAGCATTTAAATACACTGAAAATTTTTAACTGAGTATAGAAACTACGTAGTATGACATATTGCATGGGAATATACATATTCTGTCTAGAATGAATTTTTTTAAAGAGATCTAAACTTGGTGAAGACCAACCTTTGTTAGGTTTTTATGTAATTCAATATACACTGGGTTGGGCACCAAAAAATTGTAATCAGTAGCGGCTCGCCCATTGGGGCTGCAGCACCCCCAACCAAAATTTCCCGAAATTTCTATTTTTATTTGCTTTACATTACTTAAAAAAATATCTATTTCCCCCTTTATTCTTTGTCCTTTATAATCCTTTTTCAACCGACGTACTGGCCAAGTGGTTAGAGCATCTAGCTGCGAGGTCGTACGTCTGGGGTTCGAATCCCCCTAGGGCATGGTTGTTATGTGTGTCTGTTGAGTGTGTGTGTTGTATCCCATGGACGGGCGTTTGCCTAATTTGGGATGTGTCCTTTAAAAAAAATAAATTAAAAAAAAAAAATTATAGTTATATGCTATGTACTTATCAAATCTAATTAAGGCATCTTTAAACCCTTTCTAAGTTTTAGAGATTATTTGGCATTATATCGCTTAAAATACACTGCCAACTTGGTACCGCCGGAGCAGCACCCCTTATAATTTTACCTTCGAGCCGCCACTGATTATAGTAAAATAGTAGATTCTGACTACCCAGTTGTATAAAAATTGAAAAGATTACTCAACACTAAACACCAAATAAAGTGTTGAAAATGTCCCCCAGGCCCGGTTTGTAAGAATTTATCACATTAATTGCTAAAATATTAGCAAAAGACAATACTAATTATACAACCTTCATTTATATTTAACTGTACATTCAAAGAACAGAAAGCTGTAAATCGTACTAACCTGTGATGCATATAGTTCTCTTAATTTCACACATATTCCATTCATCAAATTTGTCGTCACCATTTAGGAGACAGCCATTATATTTTGATGCGACTTTATAAGGTGGCCAAAAGCACTCCTTTTTTCTGGGAGTGAGCCACTCTTCTCTCACAATCCCCATAGCCCGATCAGTGAATTCCAGAGCATGATACATATTGTCTAAAAAAAACAATTTCCAACAGAATCAGTAAAAAAATATTATTAAATTTTATGAATATTTCCATACCGCCGTTAAATATCACACTTTGATTACAGATTTGCTTCCGTAAGATTTCATTTTAGATTGGTAGGATCAGGGCCCGATCAATACTTCTGTGCAAGGGAAGCCAGCCCTTGATTTGGGGGGCCCCCAAATCTCCAAATCCCCACTGCAGTGTCTCCAGCTCATCCCCTCGTCCCCATAACCCAACCAATGGGCCATCAGACATACAATGGCAACCAACTTTTATAAAATTAAATATTACATTTACCGCACATTAACCATGGCAATGGAACTGTTGTTGTTGTTAAAAATTCTTAAAATTATCCAACAAATTGTACTCAATGTTCTTTGGACTCATGATCATCTAGAAATTGTTTGTTATACAACATCCAATAAGAATCAGAAGCCCTTAAAAACTGCAACATTGTCACACAACAAAAAGCTACACTGCATAAGAATTTATTTAAAACTCTAAGTTGCAGCACTTATTTACAATAAAAAGAGATTTACCAATTACTCATACACAGCAACACAGTTAAGGCTCTAATACTATACTCATTCATTTTCATACTAGGGAAAAATTTGAGCAATGATGAATATTTGGAAATGAGGGGAATTTTTTTTCTATTTAAAACTCTTTGTGAAAGTAAAAAGGGACCCTAACATTTTGTTTAGTAGCGCAGGGATCCCAAACTAAGTTAGACACTGCACTGCATGTACATAAACATATATCTTTTGCATGCATTAGTTTATTGAATTGATTGCAAACCTTCGCGTCATTCATAGTATCAAAGTGATTGCAGATCATTATCAAAGCATGTAATTAAAAAGTAGGAGAATACGACAATCCAATAAAAATGTTAAAGCATAAAACAAAAAGTCGATTTCCAATCAACAGCTTTCAGTTCTAAAACAGACGCCCGCAAGTTAAATCACTGCACCTTTGACAGCCGCTTGTTGAACGTGACAAACAACTAAGAATTAATTTTTATAAAACATCGAAAAATTGAACCTGTGACAGAAATAAAACTTATGAATTTCTTTATATTAGCTGTCTAACTCAGATTTTTAAAATGTATTCCATGTGTTCATTATTGAAACCAAACTGTTAACACTGTTGCCAATCTTTTTCTTACAACAGTCAACGAAACAAACTATTTAAGTAATCTGACGTAGCAAAATATTGGTAGGCATATTTGACAACTCTTGTTATTTACAAAAATACACATATTTTTTACAGTAAAGCAATCAGCAACAAAACGGGGTTTTTTTTAAAAATAAAAGGTATGATTTGGGGGCCCCTTCAAATATCGAAGAGGAAGCCCGGGCTTCCCCGGCCTATTCGGTGATCGGGCCCTAGGTAGGATTGAAATTGTAACCGCATACAATTGTTTTGTACACTCCGTAACTTGTAAAAACTTTAATAAAAATTTAAATAATTTGAAAATTTTAACTAAGTTAATAAGAATAAATTAATAAAAAATATTACCGAAATGAAATAAATTGACTTACCAATGCTATCTAAAACTTGCAGAACACCAATTCCGTTTCCGTAACACGAGCCGAACAGCTACAATTAATCAACACAAACAGGCCCGCTTCTAGCCTTCTGTGCGCCCGCGTGCAAAACCTATCGCGCCGCCCCTTCGATGCGAAGTTGGGAAAGATGCTTTCATCATCATTATTACTACTATTTTATATAGATAACAGTGTATTTTGTTGGACACAAAAAAAAGAATTTAAATGTTATTCAAATGCTCTTTATTCGTACCTTTCTAGCATCTGTTTTTTTCCCGATTGGCGGCACTTACCTACTGCCGTAAATCAAGCATTGAACGTATCACACCTCCAATGCACACAAGAAAGACACAGCTCAAAATTGACTATTTTGACGCTCTCAGAAGAGAATTTAAAAAATGTTGACCTTAAGTTAAAACATGGGTGAAATTGAGAGGAGGGAATCGACCCCACCTTTCAAAACGCTTTGCCTCCAGTTATGTTATGAAAATAAGTAGGAGGGGAATCAAAAATATTATTGAAAAAAGTGTTTCATTTATGAGCAGCCCCCAGAATGAGATTTGAAAAATGGACAATAAAAATTTGATTGTAATTCTGATCAGAAAACGTTATTTTGATACAGGTAATGGTAATTCTGATATACAGTAAAACCTGTATAGTTGACAACCTTTGTAAGTTGACCACCTAATCATTACCATATTTTTTTGTTTATCTACTTTTGCAAAGTTAAAAAAAAAAAAGACTTAAATAACTTCTCCAGCATGTTTTTTATGCTATAATGTTAGACCAGTATTGGTCTGGATGGATGAAACATCAATATAAAGTTTTTCTAAATCTCTTTGTAAGCGAACCATACGGGAAATTATGAGAACTCTTTTATTCTTTAAATAAGTTTCTTCTTTTTTCTTCTATTTGAGATAGACATTTGGAACAATTATGTATTTTTAGGAAATCTTTACCATCAAATAAATACAAATACAAATACAAAAGTGACGACCAGCAACAGGCTCAGGGCCCAGCTAGGCTGGTCCTAGTAACTTACATAATTAATAAGATATTTATCTTTATTTTAACTAAGTGCTTTAATTTTAAAGTTGTATAGGATACATTGTAAGTCATTCAGATTAAAGTTATCTAAGGATGTTTTAGATAATTGTGAAAAAAATAACTAATTAGACATTTTAAAGTAATGTTAATATATGAAGTTATATTTTAATTAGTTACAAATGAATAAACGCGTAGTGTAAGAAATGACAAAAAAAAAAAAAAATCCCCATCCTCTATATGTTGACCACCTGTCTAAGTTCACCACTAAAGTGCTGCACCGCAAGTGGTCAACTTACACAGGTTTCACTGTACTACTTGTATTCTATGCCTCAGTGAAAGCTCTTAAAAGCAGCCTTTTCCCACCTTAGACAAGAAAGCAGATTTAAAAAGTTTATGTTTCTTATTTTAAATTAAGTAATAAAGCGTTTTATTTGCTCTTTAAGCAGTATAAAAAGAACAAAGAACATTCTTTTAGAGCATAATTTTTCAGTAAGTTCGCTAAAAGTTTAAAATAATAAGTTTATAGAACTACATTTTTATTACACTAGTAAAGAGGTTATATCTAAATTAATACGTACGGTAAATCATGTTTTATTTCATATGACGGAAGACGAAGTAAAAATCCGAATAAATAAAATAAATTTAAAAAACAGGATCACGGGTTATTATTTCAAATTTAAAAAAGTGTTTTAAGCACATCCAAGTAAAATGTAGATTTATTGAACTTTCGCTCTGGAGAATCCATGACTTAGGCTGCCAATTTTTTAAATTCCAAATTGGAACATGACCACATTTTCAAAGTGAAAAGTATATACTACAGCGGTCGGCAACCTAAATTGACTGAAGATCTACTTTTGAAGTTCGGCGAACACCAAGATCGACTCGGAGGACCGGGGGCTGCACTACTATTAACTACTATTAATACACTATTGCACTACTATTAATACACAATTAATAGGGCATGTTGAGAATGCGCTGGTCTTCAAATAGTGGGTTAATTCTTGGCAGATCAAGTTTTGATACTTCTAAAATACCCGCTTTAAAATTTCTTTAATAATACTTTGTTAACACCGTTAACTCGCATCAAAACAATATTTCAGATACTAATATATTAGTTCTTTAATTTTTTTTAAAAAATTAGTTTCTGTTATGTTTTTAAGTAAAGCACATATGTGAAATGCCGTTACATTCTTCAATTAACTGTCACCGAGAGTATAATTAATGAGACGGCTGACATTTCATATTTTTAGCAAGTTTTTTTTTTTTTTTTTTTTTGGTCCAGTGAATGGTCTGACAACGAATCAACATCACAAGGGGAAAAAAATAATAAATTCGCGTTCTAGTTCAAAAGTCGGTTGATTTTTTTAAAACTATAAACTGTCCAAAATGCTGCCGCGATCGACCGAAAACAAGCTAAAGATCGACCGGTCGATCGCGATCGACGGGTTGCCGACCACTGATATACTATATGCACTCCACACACTAATGAAAAATATAAAACAATGCTTACTAATTGAGAAACTCAACGTTATTAAAGCAAAAAATTGCAAAAACATGCGTAAATGTGTTTCGAAATTACAAGGAACCTCTTCCTCTTTGCTAAAAACGGGATTGCTTGTAATCTCGAAGCACATAATACGCACCAATTATGCAGATTTCATTGTTTGATTTTATCATTTACTTTCTTTTTCACAAAAAAATTTTGTTTATTTCTCATTTCAAAGGGTATATAAAATATTTTGGTTGATTTTTTTAAATTGGGGGGAAATGAGCACAAAATTCGCAAAAGGTGGTCCCGACAAGCTATTTTTAAATGTGGTAAAAGTTTTAATTTCGGACTGTTCCCACAAAGAAGGACGTTTGATCACCATGGTGGCAAATGAAATTTATTTATTTGTATAACTTTAACAGTTCTATAATGCTTTTAATCTTGATAACTATTCCTTTCAAAGAGAGACTCGATATAGCATTAAACTAATAGTATTTTCTATATGGCTTCTATAAGCTTTGGAACGTAACCAAACTACCTCGAAACGCTAGTGAATCGTATGCTCATTTGAATTGCAAGTTTCCACCTTTACACTTAAAAAATTCTTAATCTAAAGATTTATTTTATTTTTTGTTTATTTTGTTCTTTTCTTTTATAGACCTTTTTTTTTATAAACACAGCGCAGCCTTGTCAAAAAAAAAAAAAGAGAAAAGAGAAATAAAATAATGATTATGCTCTTTAAATGAATGCAAATGATGATCAAAACGGCGTCAATATTTTACATTGAATCTTTAGTTACACTAGTGGCGAAGTTGCGCTCCGCCCCGGACAGTACGTTTTCAGTGCCGACGCTTTAATATTCATTTATTTTTTTAGAAAAAGAAATGCTCAAAAATGCATTTTCTTGATTTTGGTATAAACTTACCATTTTACAAGACGAAGACATCAGTTTTTCTGTAGGACAGCACACCTGTTTGTACAAGGGGCGATAATTTAACAGACTGCATTGGCGAAGCTGACAGGTCTTGTTAAACCTCTCAAAAACATTAGAATCCCATCTAGTCCTAATATTTAATCGGACATTCCAAGGGAGAACATTAGAACGACCACAGAGACCAAAAGAATCGCTACCAGAGGTCAGTAAAGGGAGGGCCTAAGGTTAATTTCCGAGTGTGTCCCATTCTTTGAACCCAAGGCATAAGGTCCGCCTCATGTTCATATTTCGGCAACTGTCCGATAAGTTAAAAAAGTTCTCTTTTTGTCTTAGACCGGGGTTTATTTTTTTTCAGAGCAGGGGAGGGGCGGGGGGGAGCATCGTTTTGAAAAGCTTATCAAGTGTCACAGCTGGAGAAAACAGCTGAGAGGAAAATCCCATGTGAAGCAAAAACGTTTTTTAATATTTTCAAAAATTCCGTGATGAAATTTAGGACTGATATGCTGAATTTGCCGCCCCCTTTCGCATGGCGCCCGCGTGCTGTGCACGCCTTGCACGCCCGCTTACAGCGGCCCTGAACACAAAGCCTTGACCTCTTAACCATGCTCTTATCTTAGCACAAACAGAAGCAGGCAGAAGTGAAAGTTGAAGTGTTTTGCGTCGTGCTATATGTTGAGAATTTAACGATGAGTTGAGTTGAGGGATCGAAAGCAGAAAGCGAGTCACTAGTTTTATTGATTTTATCGGTAGCAAATTGTTGTTGCCAAAAAAAAACATGTAAGGTTTTCCCATTTTGCCATCGTCGTTTTTCCCAACGAAAAAACAATGTTGGGCCAACGGAGGTGCTGACAACCGTTGCCAACCTACAAAAGCAGTGGTTGGGGTTTCGTTGGTTAATTGTTGGCAAAACTACCAACCGTTCGCCAACAGTGCCAACCATTTCCCAACGTTGGGCCAACGAACTGTGCTACTTGGGAAATTTCAATCTTTTTCCCCAAGAGTTTTTTTTTAGGCGAGACTTTCTGGGAGTTCTGCTGCAGAAACCGCACTGCCAAGAGATTATTAGTGATGAAACGGTCTACAAAAGTTCAAAATCATGTAAAAATGTATGTTTTTATATAAAAATCATGTATGTTTTCAAAATGTAAATAAAGTTGTGTATATAAACTTTTTGCATTCATTTCTCCAAAAAAAAAAAGCATTATTGTTAGAAGTTGCACAAATTACATTTTAATTCCATTAAATTTTGTTATTTTTAATTAAAAAGAGTACAGATAAATACTTCTGGAGACTGTATTAGTAAATGTAAATGTTTATATTAAACTTGAACAAGTTTGCTTGCAAAAGTTTATATTAATTTTGAAAAAGGTAATTTTATCCATGATATAACTGACATATTTATTGCATGAAAATTGAAAAAAAAAAATGCAGCTCTTAATCTATTTAACGATATAAATGTGTACATCATTTTACTTAATTATGTGTAAATCTTTCAATATTCAAAGCAATTTTTATACATATCAAATACACTCTGGACCAGACTGTGATGGTTTCTTTCTTTATCTCTTTCTTTTAGATGCCTTAAGTTTTTCAGTTTACAGGTTTGTGAATTGTGGAGAGAACTATGTTTATCAAAAGATTGCACATGTTTCAAATGAAAAAAATCTACCAGCATGTTCTAGGTTTTATATAAGTTTCATTTAGTATAACTTTTTTTAGCAACTATAAAAGTTGTCCAATTCTCAACAATACAGCCAATTAGTGATTCTTTTTCAGTAGTAAAAAAGAGAAAAAAGTCTTATTGCAGCTTTGAGAAAAAACATAAGTTAGAATTATCAGGATGAAGCTGCTTGGTGTATATATATACATCATATGTATAAATTAAATATGGTATTATAATTTTATTACTTGGTCAGAAAATATGTGTATATGCTGTATTATAAGGAAAAAGCAAATAAATATATTTTACGATTCCTTGTAATGTGATTCTTTCTTTTGACTTATTTACATACCACAAAATGCTTTAGCTGTAATAGTGATTGTCTTCTGATTATACAACAGAATTCTCTCGGGTATAGGAAGCAATTTTTTTACAAATTTAGTTTTGTTAATTCTAAATGAGCTCCTGAAATCAAGTTAATTTTTCGAGTAATTTTCATAAAATTGATGTCACAAAACCGCCTTTTTTTTTTGTGTGTGTATATGTATCAGGGGTGATTGTGTTCTGATTTTACAACAGAATTATTTAAGGTATTCCTTTTTTTTAAAAGAAAATCTTCCATGATTTAAAAAATATCGAAAATCATGTTTATTTTCATTAAAATCCTAATTAACAATTTTAAACGAAATTCTGCATTTGATTAGTTTGTTTTTATCTTTGGTTCAATTATTCTGTTTTGTAACATGTATATTGTGTACTATCTCCAATAGTTCAAAGGGAAAAGTTGATGGGGGAAAAAATCTTATGTTGCAGCTTTGTTTTTATTAAAGATCTTATGTCATCTGAAATTGATAACAGCAGCAGAAAAATATTTTTTGACAACTTAGTTTTGCATAGTTCTAAATGATCTAACGAGAACCAAAGTAATCTATAAAAGAACTAATCACGTAAAATGCTTTTTGTTGCATGTATATTTTTTTGTAGTAATTAGAATGCCTGATTTTGTTTGAATATTGGAAATCATGCATTTCTTTTCTGAAACTTCTTAAAGATATTTTAAATTCAAAGTTTCCTGTATTAATTACTCTATATACGTTTGCTACTTTTCATGCAAGTAAATTTTTTAGAAAGATAGTCTGCATTTTTTATACTAATATGAACAGCGAGAATTTTGACCAATTGGCTTCGGTTGAATCAATAATTTGGTTTCCGTGTGATTTTGTATATATTTATATGTATATATACTACTGTAATTCATTTGCTCTTGTATGATAAAAAACTCGCAACTAGAAATGTTTTTTTCTTTTCTTGTTGCATGGATTTATTTATGAATTATAATATTTCCAAAATATACATGCTTAGCAAAGGTTTATAAAGTGCTATGAAAATAAATTTCAGACATCTTGGGATTATTGAATAAAAGAAAATGTGAGTCTGTGTAGAGTTAAATTTTAATGGCAATTTATTAACAAATTAAAGGTATTCGCTAAAATTGAGTGTTTCATTTAATTTATCTATATATGATATAATCTATATTTTGAGAAGTTCAATCGATCTTCAGGCTTATTAATTATATCTGTCAAGTGCTGGAGCCAAGACTGCATTCGGCCAAAGACATTCTGATGCAATTGGGAATCGTCTTTAATTTATACCATAATTGCATCGGCCGAGTCCTCAGCCGAACGCAGTCGTGATCCAGCACTCGGTAGACCATCTTTATCAATTATTACACTGGATCATTGGGCCAACGTTTGAAAAGCTAGTTGGGCGTTCGTTGGCAAACGGAGGAACCTACGTTTGAAAAACTAGTTGGGCTTTCGTTAGCAAATGGTTGGGCCTTCGTAGCAACAGATCGTCGGACCTTTGTTGGAAAATGGTTGGTTGAGCCTTCGTAGCAACAGATCGTCGGGCCTTTGTTGGAAAATGGTTGGTTGGGCCTTCGTTTTACCAGATCGTTGGGCCTTTGTCGGCAAATGGTTAGTTGGGGAACAGACGTAAAAGCGGACATTTCTAACTGTTGGCCAACTGTGGGATTCCACGGTGAGCCAACACGTTCCCAACGTTTTGTGCTACTTGAGAAGTCTTTTGTAAATACCTTGTGTCACTTATCACTGTATAAAGGAAAATTAAGCTTGGTTTGTCAAAGATTTGACTTTAAAAGAAAGAAAAAGTGTTGCATCAATATATACACTAAATACAACAAGAGAATGATATAGAAAAAAATTTAAACTGTGCTCGGTTGCGGAATTATAACTTGAATGTTTCAAATTCAATTTTCTAATGACTTAGGAATAACTATCCCAATAGGAAATTAGAAGAAGAAATTCACTTGCCTTTTAGCAACATCCATTTCCCACTATTACAATCAATCTTGTTAAAAAACAAAAAGGCGACTCTCTTTGAAATATATATTAATGTAAACAGAAATACAGATTACATGTTATTAGTTTTGGCATTTTTAATGAAAAATATACACGTTTGTATTTCAATAGTGCATTAGCTTAGTTAAACACTAAATAATGGTCCCTATTTTACTTTCTTGAAGTTAAAATGAAGACACGTTCCTTGTGGTACTACAAATGTGAATTTGAGCTAATAAGAATATAATGGGTACTAAAGCTTGCATTCTGCAATGCAGCAAACCGAACCTTTGAAACTCTGCTCAAAATATTAATATACATTTGTTTTTAAGTTTATGATGCAAAAACAGAGGAAGAATAACTTCTTGTTATCTTTATTTAAAAATCACTTACCTACGGGAAGCGAATGTTCGAAACGAACGTTTCCTTAAACATCTCCAAAAACTTTATTTTGCTCTTTTATTATATTCGACTGGATCGGAAATAAACTCATTCTCTCAGAATAATCGTATATTTCTAACATAGAGAAATCTTTTTTTTTTTTTTTTTTTCAAGATATAATGGGCGACGATACACGAAAAAAAAATTAAAAATATGCACCTTCGCATTTGCAGCCTATTTATTTTGGTTATACGATGCGATGGCTAAGGTGGAACCTGATTGGGTAGCAGCCCATAGACCACGTGTCTTATGTTAGATCACGTGTCGGCGAGGCAACAAACCGCTGTGACTTACAGGGGAAATTCGAATTAATTATGCTTAATATTTTTTAACATGTGGTCCCGTGGATTTAAGAGACAACAATATGAAGCAAAAGCAAACTGTAAATGCTAAGCTTTCTGTCATCCTAAAGCTCAAATTTTGTTCACATTGAAAAATGGTGCTCTCTGCTGTAACCCCATAACTTGAGTATTCAAAATATTTTGCTGTTTTACTCTTAATGTTAAAATGCTCACCAACGATATCGGCTCACTTTTTAATGTTATCCATGTTCTAAGCAAATATAAAATGTTTGTACTAGTTATTTTATTTACGTGAAGTTAATCCATAAGTTCAGCTTTGCTGGCTAGTTCAATAATCTATCAACATTATTTATTGGCTTAGTCTATCTACCACGTTAAGAAGTCAAGACAACTGATAAATAAGCGGTGTCTTCAGCTAGATAGCTAGAGTGATTGTGATACATCTAGATAAGATTCTCAGTCGAATGCTTTAATTTCCCTGTTTGTGTCATCTTACTTTTTGATGCTGTGTTATGATAATTTTTCTTTCTTTCAGGAATATTTACAGGTAGAACTCGCTTTTTCTGAAAAACTCTAATGTATAGCATGAAAGAGGTGAAGTTTTATTATTGAACGTTACCCGGTGAAAGGTGCTTACAAGCATGTCCACAATTTATTATGGTGGCATCTTGTGAAGCTCTTTTTCCAGGTAGAAAGACAGTAAACCTGCTTCTGGTGTTGTTCAAGAATTTTATTATTTATATAGAGTTCTACAATGCTAGCAAAATATCTAATGTGTTTTAACTAATATAGTGTGATTCTTGTACATGTGTTGACTGCTTGATTTGCTTCCATGTTAATGGAGTTGCGTAAGATAAATCTTTATTTCTGAGACATCATCATGTTGCACATGTGCCAATCTTTGTTTATTCAATAATTACAAATGGCTCAAGTGAATGTCTTCTAGAGTCTCAGGAGAAATCGGTTTTCAAATGCATGAACAGGTTATTAAGAGCAGCAGAACAAGGTCTCGAATGACGGATTTAAATTTCAAAACTTCTCCACTGCTAACAGGAATTGAACCCTAAATTGACAGATAAGCAAAATCCATACCACGTTAAGTGCTGTGTAAGACTTTTTTACAGTAATTGCATTATTTAAATGTTTAATCGAATGATTTTATATAAGAGGTTGTTAATAAGAGTATGTTTGGCTTCATCTATCTTCCTTCTAGCAATTAGCATGAACTCCTTGGAGGGAGAAAACTTATTAAAAACTTATTAGAAATAGAAATATCTTAGTCATCCTACTGAAAAAGTGTTTTTATTTTCACCTAACTTGATCAAAAAAGTTCTTGACTGGGATGGTCATGTCAGTGCACGATATGGTTGTATTATACTAAAAATGCAGGTTCTAATAAGCATGCTCATTTTGTGCATTACTCAAT
This sequence comes from Octonoba sinensis, assembly GCA_038502835.1. NCBI lineage: Eukaryota > Metazoa > Arthropoda > Arachnida > Araneae > Uloboridae > Octonoba > Octonoba sinensis. Next base: position 3,599,036 of record CM076598.1, on the reverse strand, counting down.
CAATCTAGTTGTGTATTTGAATTATTTATTTTCCCCTAAATGGAAGATTTCTACACGTATCGTTCTTGTTCTTACTGAGTGACTCAATAAATGTGTTGAATCAATCATCACCTCATCTCTTTTTTCAGAGCAGCAGGATTAGGACCTGGGGTCTTCTAGTTTTGGGTCAAGTACAAATGCACTACCTCCAAGTCAGGAATGTATACATTAATTTAAAAAAAAAAGCTTTTCATTTTGCCCAAATGCATATATTTCTCTAAAGAAAGTGCCAGTTCTTTTGTCTCTAATGTGAGAAAAAATTGTTACCAGTGAAACTAAATGAAGAAGTGCAAGTCATTATTTGCTGAAGCAGATTTCAGTATACTACTGCAAGCAAACATCTTTTCAAAATTTTGTTGACAAATTTATAGTTTGCTATAATAATATACATATAAGAACATTCAGATAAAAATTTTTAGCCCATAACTCTCATGTAAAAGATCACTCAGCAATGTAAGGAAACACCACTCAGTAAAAACTGAGTGTTGTTGTCCATTAAAATATTAATTAATCCACAAGGGAAAATGATTGTGCATTTATTGCAAAAATCTGGTGAAAAAAACCCTCGTAAATCTTATGTGTTCCATTGTGTGAGGTCTATGGTACATTTTCTCATCTTGCTGTGTACCAGACAATCTATAATGCCTTTTCATTTGTTAAAAATTTTCCTATGCATATACGAGTAAACTACAATTTAAAAAATAAAAATAGGTTGTTGCTTTTTTTGAGCACCCTCCTCCCCGAAATTTTGCTGAAAAATATGGTTGTGACAATGTAACCACCACTGCTTGTCGATTTTTGCAGTTCATATAGCTATATATTATTTTTAAACCATGCATCTATGTTTTTACTCAAATACGTAAAAAAATCTCAACATTAAAGAAAAAAATCAAACATGAATTAAAAACAATTAACCTCTTTTGAACAACCAAGTTCAAAAAAGGAAGGGGCAGTAGAAAAAATCTAGTAAAATAATATTTGATGACTAGAGAAGTTATAATTAAAAATCTAGACTGCAATTATTAAATTACATAATGAATTTTGCATACAGAAATGCAGGGAATATGCTGTAAATATTCGAGTCTGGTTACAATTTAAAGAACACTGCAGTTAATTAAAGAAGTTTGCTATGTTGGCTTTTTTAATCAAGCTTTTTTCTTTTTTGGGAAAACTACTAAAAACAAGAGATCTATTACAGTTTACCAAAGAATGTTTTGTAAATGTTCTGAAACAGTTGAAAACAAATTTCAATCTTTGGAATTGATTGAAAAAATTAATCAGGTTTTATTTATTTATTTTATTTTGTTTATGTATTCATTATATTTAATACTGAAATGCATGTAAAATTTTAGTTCAAAAATCTTTACGAATATTCATACAAAGAAATAACCATTTGAAAAGGCAAAACTGTCCAAAAAGGAAGATGTCTATTTCAAGTTTTGGTAGTTGGTAATAACAGATATAATGTACTTATAATACGTATGACATTTATTTTGTTTCATGCATATTTTTAAACATCCCAAATTTTCCAAAAACGCAGTAAATTTTTAATTCACATATATTTTAAAAACATGCTTAATTTTCAATTATCAAATTTGACATGTCGAATAACAGGAAATTTCATGCCAGAACGGACTCCAGATATTTTTGCTTTTGGTCGGACGGCGGATATGCAATGCCTTTTGTAAGGGACCCAGGGACCAGTCTCATTCTATGCGTCTATTTGTCTATGTGTGTGTGCACACTTTTTTAAATAATGGCCACTCTGACCGAAAACGTAACACAGGGAACCCAACGAAATTGGTCCACACGTGGACCCTGATGGGAAATGGTGCTGATTTTTTTTTTTGGCACAAATATTTTTAAGCGGCGGGGTACGCAGCAGAACGTTTTTCCTTTTTTGGCATGACTGCTATCTCTCAAGAAGCAATGAAAAAATTTACAGAACTTGTAAGCAGGTAGACCCCAAAAGGAACACGTGCTGATTAAATGTTGGCCCCATTTGCTCCAAATAAAATGGCGCAATCAAGCGTTTTTTTTTTCGTCGACTTATATAAGGAATGCAAGGATTCAAACAAAAATTAGTACATATGTCACTTTAATGAACATTAGCTCTAATTCGTTTTTAGCGCGACTCACGCAATCGAAACTTTTTCTTGCTAAGCGCATATTTCAAGAACTGAGGCTAGCTTCCCCCCCAAAAAAGTAGTGGCATACAGGAGTCAATCTCCTTGGGGAAAACACGACTCTTCGGCTACTCGCTTTAAAGATAGGGACCATTCGAAGCCTTTAAACTGAATAGGGGAACGAATGATTTCTTTTCAGCGGCGACTTGTTCCCTTCTCAATAATGATTTCCCAGACAAGCCGCATAATGAATTTTTGTTATCAGAAAGCATCGTGAATTCTCAGATTCTAGAGCATATTAGAAAGGACTATTCTTTACCAGTAATAGATGTAAAATTTTCTGGTTTTAAAACGATTTGTCTCGTAGATTCCGGAGCATCTACTTCGCTCTTACAGAGATCTGTCTTTGAAAAAATTAAAGATGATCCAGCAGTGAAAAGTGTTTTATACAATGTTAATATTAAATCAATTTCTCAGGATTCTCTCGCAATAGATGGTTGTTATTCAATTCCTATTACTGTCGGAAACAAGCATATCAGGCATTTATTTTTTATTTGTCATAACGAGCTATCATTGCAGTACCAGGCCATTATTTTGTATGATTTCCTGAAAAAGTATCAGTTTACTTCACGACTTGATAACGATACTTTAATATCTAGAAATACCATTGTTAAAATAAGTGATGCTAATTCACCAACTTGCAATTTAATTTCAACTGAGTTTGCAAGGGCTCGCACAAAATTTCATTTACAACCCCATGAATCCAATGCATTGAACTCACTTTAGACATGACAACTAAAGAAGGAGATAATATTTTGTTTACTCCAACGTTAAATAACGATAATTTAGAGATTCACGATTCAATTTGTACAGTAGAAAAGGGAAAATTAATTCAGGTATTGGTTTCTAATCTTACCTCTCATAAAATGGCATTTAATAAAAATACACGTTTTGGGAAAATTGATACTAATATAGAAATTAGAGATATTGATCAGATCAAGGAATTACGTCGTCAAGAATTAGAGCCTTCCGATTTTAATTTATCCCACTTGGATAATGATACGAGGTCGAAACTACTAAAATTACTTTTTGAATTTAGTGATATTTTTAGTAAACGTTTGTATACCATAGGGCGCACAGACGCCTTACAGCCAATTTTACATGTCGATACTTCACAACTGCCGTCAACACGGCCATATTCCGTTCCATACGTTCTTCGTAATGAATTAAAACGTCAGTTAGACGAATTTGAAGAAGAGCATTTAATTGAAAAATCAGATAGTCATATTAGATTTCCTCTCATTATGATCAAAAAGAAAAATCCTTCGGGAGATCCTAATCTGCAAAATTGGAGATTAGTAGTTGTCCATTTAAAATATCCATGATATAAATTACCTCTAATCAATCATCTTCTTGAAAATCTAAGAGGTTTCAAAACTATATACTACTTTAGACTTAGCGTCTTCCTTTCGGAAAATTCCTTTGAAAGTTGAAGACAGAGATATGACAACATTCTCGTCTCCTTTTGGATCATATCGTTGCACAACAATGCCTCAAGGCCTTTCGGCTAGTCCTGAAACCTTTTGCAAACTCTCGGATAAATTATTAGCTCCTATTTCTGACCACAAAATTTCAAATTATATCGATGACTTTTGTATGGGTGCGAACGACGCATCCGATATGTTATATAAACTAAGAAAGCTCATTGAACAATTTAGAACTTTTGGACTAACCCTGAATCCGAACAAATGCTCATTTTTTGCACAAAAGAAATAATTTCTAGGCCATATTTTAGATAGCACGGGAATTTGTCCACTAGATTTGAATTTATGCAAAATAAGGGATTTTCCACCTCCTAATACCGCGAGAAAAGTTCGCCGTTTTATTGGATTAGTCGGATATTATCGTTGTTTTATTCCAAAATTTTCCGAAATCACAGCTCCTTTAACCGATTTGACAAAGAAATGACAAAAATTTAAATGGACGTTAGAAGCACAAAATGCTTTTGATACACTTAAGCTAAAACTTTCAGAACCGCCAATTCAGGTTCATCCTGATTATGCGAAAGAATTTTTTTTATCTACAGACGCAAGTGATTCTGATTGGGGGCCATGCTAGGGCAAAATATGAGTTTGGTATAATTCATAGTATCGCATATTTTTCAAAAAAAATAGCTGGAGCTCAGCTTAAGTACACTATAATGGAGAAAGATGTAATGGCCATAGTAGAAGCTCTTAAAAGTTTCAAATACGAGGGGTAACAATAAAGTAAGGTCTCCAACTCTGTAACTTCGCGGAATTCCGCCCTAGGCGAAATCTGGCAACCCCGCCGTGTTCCCTGGTTCCCCCACTACAACCCTGTTGCTGGGCGCGTATACGCCGACGGCTCAGTCTTGGCTGAGCAGCCATCAACAATGTAAGTACCCCTCGCGTCAGCGTCCAAGTGCGAATTGCGTTCGGTGATACGTTTCTTTAGCGCGAAAAAGGCAACACCTATTGAAATCCATCGTGAATTGGTTGCAGTTTATGGGGAAAATTGTATGAACATTAAAAACGTGCGTAAGTGGTGCCGCGAGTTTAAGTCCGGGCGCACTAACGTTCACGACGAAGAGAGAAGTGGCCGTCCGCCGCTTTCGGATGCGATTGTTCAGGCAGTGGAGGCGGAAATTCTCAGAGATCGCCGTTCAACTGTTAAGGAAATGGAAAGAAAGCTTGGAGGAGTGTGCAGCAGAGAATCAATTCGTGAAATTCTTACGGAACGGTTGCATTACCACAAGGTTTCTGCCCGGTGGGTGCCGAGACAGCTGACTGAAGAACACAAGACACGGCGAGTGGAATGTGCAGACAAAGTTTTGCGGCGTTTTGAACAGGAAGGAGAAGAATTTTTTGAAGGCTTTGTTACGGGGGATGAAATATGGGCTCATCACTACATCCCCGAGACAAAGGAGTCGTCCAAACAATGGCGTCACAGTGACTCTCCAAAACCGAAAAAATTCAAAACAACACTGTCGGCCGGCAAGGTGATGGCGACAGTGTTTTGGGATCGCCACGGTGTATTGTTGGTCGATTTCATGCCACAGGGAACCATCATCAATGCAGAAAGGTACTGTGGGACATTAGAAAAGCTTCGCCGTGCCATTAAGAACAAACGCCCGGGAATGCTGACCAACGGAGTGAAATTTCACCGCGACAACGCGCGCCCGCACACAGCCAAAGCGACCCTGGACCTAATCAGGAAATTTGGCTGGGAAATCATTGATCACCCTGCCTACAGTCCCGACCTGGCCCCAAGTGACTACAACTTGTTCCCCGCCCTAAAAAAACATCTCGGAGGGAAGAAGTTTGCGTCGGACGCGGAGGTTCAAAAAGAGGTCAACACCTGGCTGCGCGAAGCGGACGGAAAGTGGTACGATACCGGCATAGAAAAGTACATCGCGCGGATGCGGAAGGTGTTGGAAAAAAATGGCGATTATGTTGAAAAATAGCCAAGATCCTGGCCTTTCAAACGATGTATCATACTTAGTAAATAAATGTCATTTTGTATTAAAAAAAATAGGAGACCTTACTTTCTTGTTACCCCTCGTATTATGTGTATGGAAGGCCCTTTATAATAAGATGCGACAATGCCGCAATTACAAAGCTTTCAAAATTGGAATCACCAGGGAATAGAATTACCCGTTGGTTTTCGTATTTGTCAGAATACAACTATAAATTTGAGTTAATAAAATCTGCTGATAATCAAGCAGCAGATATCTTATCACGTGATTTTCATGTCAATACTTGCCAAATTGACTTACCTACAATCGAGGAAATTAAATTAGCTCAGCATGAGGACGCGAAGTTAATTAAATTGATTAAAAATCTTGAAAAGACCAAAAATTATTATGCCAAATTTAAACCTCATTACAAATTAGTAAATGGGATTTTAATGCATGTAGCATTTATACCTCGATCAGGTCAAAAGAGAAAAGTTGAACAAATTGTAATTCCAGATAAATATAAGCCACGCATATTAGCTGCAAACCATGCACCTTATTTCGGGCATATTAAGCTTTATTATGCTATTAGGGAAAAATATTTTTGGGAAAACCTATATTCTGAAACAAAAGCATACGTGGATAGCTGCAAACACTGTATGTCTTACAAGTCACCCAATAGAACTCCTCCTGTCCCACTACAACGCCATTACGTTCCTTCCAAACCGATGCAGTATGTGTCATGTATTTTGTAGGAATATTACCGCAGACTAATAAAGGCAATTGTTATATATTATCTTTTATCGACCATTTTACAAAATTTATTAAGTTGTATGCGGTGCCTACCCAGGAAAAATGTCAGCATAAAACCTGTATTACAATACAGGGTTTTTAAAGGTTAGTGCAGGTTTTTCGAAGGGAGAACAAAAATGCAGGTTTTATACAGGGATTATTCCAGTAATATACAGGTTTTTAGAGAGCAAAAGGCTGCATTTCAAGTTTTAAAAGAAAGTAGCAAGTATTATACAAGGTGATGCAGGCTTTCGGAAGTCAGGTAGGGAATGCAGGTTTCGTTCTGGTAAACAATACAGGTTTTACAGAGGTTTTTCACATAGATTTTTTCAATTGGCAGTTGATTTATATTTTCGAATTTCAAACATTTTGAACAGATTTTTTTTTTTTTTTTTTTGTATTTGTTAGTAATTAAGGGCATTTTTGTTGCTTTGTACCTATCTATTTAATTTAAAACATTTTACGTATTTTCGCAAAATTTAAATTTTTATTATGCAAAACGGTAGTTTTTACCCGAAGCTCTTCATGTGCACGTGAAATACACTAAAATCAAGTTTATCAAGCTAGAATATTAATAAATAATAATAATAATAATAGTCGTGCAGCGTGCACGTAAAATGTGAAGTTAAAACAAAGATGCCGTAATTGTACGCATGTCTTCAAAGGGGCCCCGAAATCAAAATTCTAAAATAACCCACGGTTTCAATCACTCCCCCCCCCCCCGAAAAATGCAGTCATTACGCAAGTAGATGCAGGCTTTCGGAAGTCTATTCGAGCATTGAGCGTTTTGTTCAGGGAAACAAACAATACAGCTTTTACAAAGTTTTTCTTCTCATCGATTTTTCAATGAGCAATAATTGTTATATTCTGCATTTTCGAACCGACACCCTTTTTAACGTAAAACAACTAATGTTTTTTTTCTTTTCAACAACTAAGAACATTTTCTTTCTCCTAAGAACTATTAATAATAATAAATTTAATAAGTCATCAGTCGGTGGAATACGGCTCACGCAGTCCGATACTGCGCATGCGCAATGTTTCTAGGCGGGATGTTTGGTGAAGAAAGTGGCAACGCCGCCATTGTTTTGGTACACAAACATGGCGCGCATGGTTTATGTGTTTATAAAAGATAAGTATTATTTTTAATCCTCTTTGAATCTGTTTTATTACCAGAGCTCGAAAATTATATTACCCGATCTGCCCGGGGCATGTAAAAATCGGGCATGATTTTCTGCTCCTATATTGCCCGGTGGGGCATGTAAGTTTTTAATCGAATATTTCTTTCTAAAACTTATGTTTTTATTAGTATGCAATAAAACAACTTCTGGGCATGTAAAAATTTTGTTCGGGAATGTATTTTTTTCCTTATAACAGTCGCAAAAATGTCGTGTATTGATAAGGTAAAATTTTTGTTTTTGCTCGGATTTCGAACTGTTATTTTACTTGAGCGATTGCAAAATTATTTATTTTGCTGGGAAAAAGCATTTCAATTTCTTAAACTTGTACTCCATGGACGTTTCGTGCTAAGCAAAAGGTTTAAATCCAAGTTTTAAATGTTTTAGAAAACATGGGGAAAAGTTTAAAACGAATTTTTTTCAAGGCAAAAAAAATAATAAATTTTAATATCGTGACGTGACTTTTTGCACGTTGCACTCTTAGTGCATAAAAAAAGTATCGAGTAGGTGGGATCAAGGGCTAAACAGACATATTTTTAATCTATATTTCTTCGAAAAAAAGGTGTGCAATTTTTTGTTTTTTAAATCAAAATAGTTCACCAGGTTTTCATTTATTTTACATAAATGCAGTAAATTTTGTGCTTAAATGTAAGAGGAAAATATTTTTTAAAGTGGTATCTAAATTAAGTACGTGAAGATTTAAAACGTAAATCAACAATATCCAATTTTGAGCTAATCTATAAATTTCACATTTGTGCTTAGCAGAGTGCGGAATAGAGATGTTTGTTTATTAGCTGCAGAATTGAGGCAGTGAGAAACAAAGGGTTGTAAGTGACAAAATTGAAAATTTGGTGACAGCTGTTGCAAATGATAGGGAATGTGACAAGAAATATTAGTGATTGTTCTCTAACAGGTGCTCCGCTTCAAACTGATGTAGAAAAAAAATAATATTAAAGTTCCCATAAAATCCAAACTTGGAAGGTGTTTTTCCCAGAATTGTTTTTTGGTCACATACATCCATTTGCTTCTCACTGCCCCAATTGTCAAATTTAAAAGCTGCAAATACGGGACAGCAGGGGCATACTGACAGATCGCTCGGTACAACCCAGGAGATATTGGATATTCGGTTCGACTACTGCAAAAAATTTTGATTTTTAAACTTTAATTAATTATTAGCACATTTTGAATGTGTAAATTAACTTGTAACCCCTCCCGCCCCCGCAGCAGGAAAGCACTCCCACAGTTGTAAATTTAATTCACACTCACAGAATAATATAGCATACTTAAAATTTCACCAAACGCCCCTTAACGTTTTGCTGAAAGGGAGGAGGTCGGATTGGGAACTCGCCCTTTCCTCTCCTATGCTACTGCAGACAAGGGTCGGTCTATATCGGATATCCAGAAAAAAATCAATATCTTGGCAAGAACAAGGGACTTGTTGTCCCGCACTGAAATTTCACAGGACACTGTACAATTTGTCAAAATATATGGTTGTCCCTGATTTGCAGTCGCTTATTTGAATAGTGGTCCAACTGTATGTTTCTTCATTTTGAGATATGAAGTGTTACAATCCGGTGAGTGATACAAATTGTATGGTAGAGATGTTTGAGTTTACTACTTCTGTTGACAAATTAAGCGGAGGTGTACAAGATTTGAAATATAATGGAAATAACCTTGTGTGAACATAAAAGTGTGTCTATATGGACTTGTTTAGTGAGCAGATGTAGACTGCTATTCAAACAAAGCTTTCGTATATAGCAAAAAAAATAGTAATTTTTTTTATGCAGAAAGTAAGTAAGCATTTTGTGTTATGCATTATGTGCCTAAATTATGCGATTATTGGTATAATTTAAGAATAATGAGCAAAAATCCACATCTCTAGTTATGGAAATATATCTAATGATGGGAGGAAGGAAGTACTTAAGAAATTAAATACCAAAGCAGATTGTCCAAGTTAATGTGGATTTTTCATCTCGAGCAAGCAAAAAAAAACCAGTTTTCGGGATTTATAGTATTGTTACTATTTAAAAAGATTAAATATTAATTTACGCTACAGTTATTCATTTTTATTTACAGCACTGATAAGGCATGCTTCCAATAAGTGTTTAAAAGCATGGAATTAAATTAATAATTTCAAAAGAGTCTATTGTTTGTTATTTCTGGCTACAAAAATGTTGTGATATTAAGTTTCCAAATGAGGAAATTCTGAACTTGAGGCGAGCAAAACTGGAAAAAACATTGAATTTTATATTTTTTTTAATCTTTTTTTTTGGGGGGGGGGGGGGGGGTAATGATCAAGTAAAAGCTTAATTTGTGTAATAAGCTGTGATAAATTTGCAATTACAAATGGAAATATATTTTTTCTTTATGGAAAAAACTTTTTAACAATACCATGACTGGTAACAATTAGCAGTTTACAATTCTATTTAAGTTATATGATTAAGTTATTTTTTAAATCACTCCTAAGTGGGGAATTTTGTCAAGTAAGAAAAAAATGCTAGGTACCAATGATATTATGTCAATTTGTGTTGCTATTGTTGATTTGTGTAAACTCAAATCTTTCTTTTAACGGAGTTTATTTAAAATTAGATTCAGGTTTATTTTGTCACACAAGCTGGCTTGTTTTACAATACGGCGTGCATTACGCACGCATTTTTGCGTTTGCGTGCGTAATTTCGCGACACTCTCATTAAACCTGCACCTAATATTATAGCTAGTACACAATTAATTTTTGTCAACATAAAAGGAGAAAGAAATTAAATCCAGGTTAAGAAAGAGGAATCGAATTCAGCTTCTTCTATAGTAGAGCACAATACCTTATCTTAATAAATATGAGAGGCTATTCTATTACAAATTCAAGTACTTAAAATTGATTTTAACATTAAGAATTTAATTACTTTAAAATAAATCAGAATACTGAAACTTGCAATAAAGAACCTTGTTCATTTTTTTTCTAGCATACATTTAACACTGCAAACAAAAAAGCCTTTTGCTCAAGGCAAGAAGAGTAAGAAAAACAGGGACTTGAAGTACAGTAAAACCTCCCTTAACGGACACCTCCAAATAGCAGACAATTTTATAAGTCCTAGTCCCTTAATATAGGGTAAAATGGACCTCCGAATAGCGGACAAAACCCCCGTACCCAAGACTGTCCGTTATTCAGAGGTTTTACTGTATTTCCTTTTCGTTAAAAAAATATTTAACATAATCCTAATTACCTAAACCAGTGATTACTTATAGCACTACTCATGGCAAAAATTTAAAAGAAGTCGCCTGTGGTGAGTAGTTGGCTCGCTTTTATATAAGATAATTTTTTTTTATACACAGTATTAAATTTTTTAAAATATCAATATCATTCTAGTACAATTTAATGTTGACCAGCAGGTCTGCTTCAAGATGGGCATCTTTATTTTATACAATTTATTTGACAAATAGCTTTTTCTTAAATTTGGATCACAGAACTAGTTAAGGTTCTGAAAAGGCATAAAAAAATTAAAGGTGCTTTAAAATATGCAAAAGGATTATTAGTTAAAGACTAAGGCAAATGAAATGATTGGTAATATATTTAGTTCATATAACAGTGTCAAGTGAACTTTTGAATTCTTAGTAATAATCTTTGAAAATAAATTGTTTAAATTATATTGAATCTAAATAAGTTTCTAATAAGGAGCACTTTCTTTTTGCTATTTCTGTAATGTATCATTCTATTAAAAAATTTTCATTCTTATTTCAAGTATTTTGTTATTGCATTAATTATTTAATTGTATAAACAATATAAATATAATTTTTTATTTAATACTTTTTTGGAAAAAAATTTTTAAACATTTTTTTTAATAAAAGCTGGCTTTTATCACAAAAAGCCGGCTTTTTTAAGCGGTTTTAACCAAAAGAAGCGGGCCAACTTTTTTTGGCCCGGCTAAAATCCGGCAGCCCTGCAATGATGTCTAACTTTTATTTCCTAATCTCAAACCCTGCTCCTAATTTGGACAACTCTGAGCATTTATTAACTCTTATACTAAAAAGAAAAAATATATATTGTATACTTTAAATTCTATATTGAAATAAGTTCCAAAGCAGTTTAAGTATTGGCTTGAACTGTCATACCTCAGTCGCACTGATGGAACAGAGGCACTCTGAGAAAATTTTCTCAATACTTTCTTAATGCATGAAGTAAATGAATGCACAGTGGATTGCCAACAAATTGACTATTTTGTGAGTGGGAATGATGTAAAAGTTTGAAGTCCCCTAGGTTTTTGTGAATGTATTAAGGCCCATTTTTAATCAATTTATTTTCTTTATTTAGGGAAAAATGTTTTTATTTTTTAGAACAGATTCAAAGCATTTTAGTAATGAGTACTGAATTTCTCAACAAGCTTAGATTTGATTTGATTAATTAATTATTCTTTTGCAGGAACTTATCCATGGAGTGGGTAAATGGCAAAAGCTCATATTTTTTTCAAAATTATTTTTTTTACATATATTTATATTTTCTACCGCCTATTCTTACACACAAAACTATATATATTTTTTGCCATTTTATGTTTTTTCTCTTGAATGTGCAAATCTTTAATAAAATATATTTGTTAATGTTTCAAATTTATTAAAAGGTAAGTGAAGTAATTTTAAATGTTTTTAAGTTAAAGAATGGTCTATGGTTATGTTTTCATGAGGAAAAACAATTTGGAAGAATTAGGCTTAAAGAATAATTTTCATTTTTCTACAAAACAGTGGAACTTTTTTGCTCTTATTAGTGAATTTCATTTTTCAAGCATTGTTAATTTTTTGCTTTATTGTTTATTATTATCTTATACTAATTTATTATTGTTTATTTGTTGATTTGTTGATTGGTTATTGTTACATGTTTCCATGGCTCTCATATATTGCACTTGTTAGGTAGTTACTCCAAGTTGTACACAGTATTATCGTTGAATTAATTGATAGCATGCATAACCAATCTAATTAGTGGGTATTTCTGCACACATAATGGAACAGTTTCCCATGTTCTTACAGCATCTTCATTTGTGACATACTGAGCTGTTGGTGTGCATTCGTTACTTGGCGGGATTTTGAATATGTAATCAACTAATATCAAGTAGTCATAAGAATTAAATATTTATAAGTATCAGTGCAATCAAAAGAGTATATTGAATTGACAAAACAAATAATAAAATATGTATAAACATCTTAACATTTAATCATTACTACTTCTCTATTTGTAAATAATGACTAATACCCTTAAGATAAGTAAAACATCTAAAACTAATACGAAGTAAAATTTAGCTTTGCATTTGTATGGTATTGCTATTCCCAAAGGCATATCTGTATTTTCTACGGTTTCGGCTTAATTGCCTTATTTATATCACAAATTGATGTTGTACAAAAGGGATCCCTAAGATAATCTTATTTAATGTACTAAAACTTGAATGTTGTTAAATTTTTTCTAAATGATTTAAAATTTTTAAAAAATAATTTTACTTTTTAAAAGTTTCGAGTTTAAGGAATTTTTTTACAAAGATCCAAGACCCTATCCTGGCTGGGGGATGAGAATATGGCTGGTCGTCATTTTTGTATTTGTATAATTAAACTTTTAAAATGATTATATGCTCAAAGATTGCTATTTCTCAAGATGCTATTTGAATAAGTGCAAAATTTTTTGTCGTCAATGGTTTACACTCGATTCATACTCAGTCAAAGTGCTACTCGGTACAGCACTAATCTACATTATATCACTAGAAACAGTCTCTTCCTCCTCTGCAAATAAAATCTCTAAAATATTTTAGCGTGATGTAGATTTCTACTCCATAACTGTTTTAGTCCTTAGCTATGCGTGAACACCATGTGACGTTAAAACATACTTGATACCGTTTTCATTAGGGAAGATGTTACATTTAACAACTGTAAACAGAGGGATAGACTAGATGATGAATGTGAAGAGTGATATGTTTCACACATGTCATGGTTTTATGAATGTTACTACTGTTCATTTCACTTGTAATGTAAGCATTGCATGCCATTTATTTATTTATTTATTTTCTTTGCAAGTGAGGTTTCACTGTTCATGTATTAAGCAGTAGAAGAATAAGATTGTTGCATATTTAAGAGAAGCCGCACTATAAGTGACTTTTTCCTGCCTTGTAGATGATCAGTAGTTATTTCAAGCAAGAAATATAGTAGTACCGTGAAGAAAAATATATAATAGAGCAATATGCATGAAATTGCTTCAAAAGTTCATTCGGTTCTGAAATTGCCTAATGTACTCACTTGATCTCTGATTAGTAAATTTTCAGAATCACTCAATATCTGATCATTTGATAAGGCTGATCTCAAATGTGCTCATTACTAGAACCTTGAAACTCCTTTATCAATTTCTTTTTAAATTTAGTTTATCAGCAGGTCTTGTAGACAAGAAAGTTTTTGCGAAGCAAGATATTTGCTAGGGCTGAAGTATGGCTAGTGGCTGAAAGGAAGTGTCGGGTATGGCTGATTCATTGGAACCCGGTTCAGCCTGGTTTTCCTGGATTGCTGAGAATAAAATGTTTACGGCTGAGATGCATGGCAAAACTGACATGGGGCGCACTTCAAATCTCTACAGCCTTGTTATTCACAGTTAAAACCTGTATAGAACATACAAGGAAATCAAAGGCTTTTCGTCGCAGGTTTTTCACTTATTTCGAACTAAAAAAAACCTGTATAAAACATGCAGGGAAATCAAGGGTTTTTGACGCAGGTTCTTAACAGGTATTTCGGACTAAAAAACCTGTATAAAACATTCAGGGAAATCAACGGTTTTTGACGCAGGTTCTTCACAGGTATTTCGGACTAAAAAACCTGTCTAAAACATGCAGGGAAATCAAAGGTTTTTCGACGCAGGTAAATCGACAGTTTTGTGCAGTGAACTTAGTCCGAAATAGCTGCATCTTTTACGCAAGTTTTTTTTTAAAGGTTTTACGCTGACATTTTTTCCTGGGTAATCAAACCGCTCTAACTACCGCCGAAAAATTTTTAGATTTTGCTTGCACTTTCGGGTTTCCAGAATTTTTATTATCGGATAAAGGGACAAACTTCAATAGTGACTTGTTTGAAAATTTATGTACTCGAGTAGGCGTCACCAAATTGAAAACTACGGCCATGAATCCCCGTTCACATGGGCAATCGGAGAGAATTAACATCAATATCAAGAAATATTTATCAATTTTTGCACGCGATACGTCCCAGTGGGATGAATATGTCAATTTTTATGAATTATTGTACAATTCTAGTATACATAGCACGACGAATGAGAAGCCTGCATTTTTGCATTTGTCATATGACCCTAATTTACCGACGGATATGTCAAGTGATGCAGCATAAATACGAGCTCCGTCCTATCCCGATTTTATCGCTGATAAGATGTATAAAATGCAATATACTTGTCAGAAAATTCATGAAAGCCTTCTAAAAGCAAGTGAGAGTCAGGAAGCTTATCAAAAGAAATTCTCAAAAGATCGTAACTTTTATGTAGGACAATTAGTTTTTCTATATTCACCAGACGCTGACCGCAATTCACATCTTCCGAAGAAGAGGAATTATATAGGACCTTTTCGAATTATTAAACAACATAAAATGTTAATTTTACAATTCTCGATGTTTCAAACACAAAAGCGAAGCCACAGAAAATTCATTCAAATCATTTGATACCGTACACAGAGAGAAGAGATGATTTAAATTTACTTTCTTTCAAGAGAAATACCACTGTCAACCCGAACGACTTCCCTCTTTGCCCCTAACACCCCCTAGATTTCAGGAAATGAACTTAGACAATTTAGCCTTGTATGATTACTGCAGTACCAGTCGTAAGCAACTGTTACCTAGGTCTGACTAAAGAGGCTATAAGGAAAGAGGTGACATTGCGTCCAGTTTGCTCTCGAGGCGGTAAAAGAATTGCCTTTCGAGCATGGGGGAATCTTACTTCCGGGGGTCGCGTCAAGGCCCTGCCATTAAGCTAATTATCCCCTCTGGTAAGAAAAGGTTGCTGCAAAGGAGCCAGGACTCTGCGTTTAAAGTTTAATCGCCTCTTCAGAACTTTTTTTTTTACTTGATTATTTTTGTTCTTACATGCTCGCAAATTATGCGTGCTATAAAAATTATTTCTACCCTATAAAATGTATATTGCTAGTGAAAAATGAAATAACGTTTCTTCTTTGCACTAAATATATAGATGTAATATATATTTAGGTAGACAGCTATATTTATAGTCCCGAATTAAGTTTTTTGATTTTATATACTTATATTTATTTTTTTAAATGTACAAATATTTTTCTTATATAATCAAATATTTCTTTCCAAAACTTTGTTTCGTATTTTATTGAAAAATCACCCCCTCCTTACTGGAGATCAATATTGACACGTTGACGGACATGCATGTCAACAATAAAAATTGGTAATACAAATTAAATTTTGCAACTTTTGACTCGTAACGACATTATATAATAGTTATATGTGATAGAATTTATTAATGATTTAGATTAACGTTTAAATAATTCTTGATTCAGATATAAAGATGTTAATTAATTAATTTTTTTTTTGTCTGACTAATGCTATACTACAAATTCAAATGTGTTTATTAATATCCAATAAAACAACTTTTGGACACGTAAAAATTTTGTTCGGGCATGTATTTTTTAGACAAATATAAACGACAGGGCATGTACAATTTTAAAGATTTTTCGAGCCCTCAAACAAATACAATATATGTTTTGAATAGGAGTGTTTGGGTTATGGTGCAATATGAGGTATGTTATATAATTCGTTCCGCTATCAAGTTTAAACTTTTTATGTTTCTCAGAATCGTATGACAAAATTCGCCATGAATAAGAAACATATTTTGAAATGTTGTAAGTACAGATCCTTAAAAAGCATACTTTTATAGCAAATTTTACCTAGGATAAAAGAAGGTTATGATCTCAGCATGCACTTGAATGATATAACATTTAAAAACTACAAGTAGTTTTAAACATCTCAATATGAATCAAGCTTATATTTCAGTTCAGTACTATAAAAGACCTATTATATCCAGCATTATGTAGAAAAGTTAATTTCTTTATTACTACCTCTATTGTTTTATTATTAATAATATTTCGTTATTTATTTATACATTATTCTTTCGGGTGTCTAAAGATCTGCGTTTTAAAAATATGATTTCCAATAAAATGCAAGGAAAAATTCAAAATAATAAAGATAATTTTTAAAATGCATAAGATACGTTAGGAATATTTCAAGGTTTTCCGTAAAGATTGAATGTTAAAGATTGAATGTAAGTTCAAGGCTATATTTGTATTATATTATTTTCATTTATTTAGAATTTTACTGAATTGAGATCAATGGTGCAGTTTTTTGCTTTTATTATTTGTGCCCAAGTTCATATTTCAAGCTTTTGAAAATAGAGAAGGCTTGGACATTTGTGATCGTGGTATACATTAAGAAATTGATATTCAGATAAATATAATGACAAGTATCCAATCAACAAATTTACATAATTTAAAAATGCTGGATAACGTTGAGATTGAGCATAAGGAAAGTCACAGTGATGGTGGGTTTTTTTATTCAGTAATCGACTTTCAATTGATTTTGATTCAGTAATACACTGACTAAACTAATGAGGTGAAGTTATTTTCTCTAAATTAATATTCAATATTAAACATGACGTTAATCCCCCTATACGAATGTTTCTTACTATTTCTCTAGTTATTGTACATCAAAATCAGATGTACTTTGTTGGATAATTGATAGTTATTCATATCCAGCAAATATATATTAATTACATAAGATGCAATTGCTAAAAAATTGTCTAAGACAACAGGACGGATACACATTAAATAAATGTGTATCCATCCTGTCAAAAAAATCCTGTCTATTCAAGCATGATTTTCTGTTATGAATGAAGATTCCAGTGAGAAATTCCTTTTGTATTGACATATTTTATAAAAAACAAGTAGATTTAGAACGACTAAATAAAGTTTAATTAATAATTAACTCATTTAAAAACAATCTATATAACGTCACACATTTACACGAGCATAATGCTTCACTAATTTGGATGAGAACGATTGTGCTAGATATGCATATCATGTCTGTCGTATTTTTTTAATTATGAATTCTTAAAGCTGCGAATAGTGTTGAATGCACAACTGTTTAATAATAACGATTTATGTTAATTCAGCACAGTTTGCATGTTAATTTAAAAAAGAAAAGAGCCTCAAAAATCATTCATCAGAGTGTTTGGACATTCACTCTCCGATAAATTATTTACAGCGCCAACTACTTCCGCCCAAAAACAACCAAGGAACTTCTCTTTTTCTCCCATCAGAAATTTGGAAGAAGATGGTAGATTCCGGTCAGTAAAACATTAATTAATACAACTAATATGAGTATTTGAAGCATTAAAATGGTATGAAATTGAAGCCTGTGTTTTCCTTCTTTGGAACATGGCACTAAAATTTTGCTGGAAAACTTTGCTTCCGTGAAATACGTTTTGTAAACCCACTCTCGTTTCTCCTGTGTTAAGTCTACGAGAAGTTCCCCAACACGCCCTAAGGTGGTTAAAAGTCGGCTTTTCTTTATCCCTGCATATGTCACGTCTCTCCTTAAGCGTCGCTAGGTCTGACTCACCTGCCGATGCCAATGTCTCCGAGTTATCGCCTGAAACCAGAGAAAAGGATAATATTCAAAGCGAGTCTTTGGAAAGCGGTTATAATTTAAGGTCTCGTGTCCGGAAGTAATTTTCCCTCCTTCCTCTTTGTTCTTCCACAGAGTATACTAGTCAACAGAGTGCATCAGTAGTTTTTTTTTCCTTTTTCTTTTTCGTCAAGAATTTTCTTCATGAATTCTTTGATTTTTTTTTCTCTTCGCTCTTTCTTTTCTTGATTATAAGTGTACCCATTTCTGTGCCGGTCGCGCAAATTTGTTTTCCCATTTTATCTATTTATTTCTTTGAATTGATTTGTCTGAACTTAATAAGTTTACGCATTTTATTTTTTTTGGTGATGAATTTTGTCTTTCATCTTTTGCTGTTCGAGTTTCATGTGTCATGGCACCTATCATTCTAGAATACGTATTATTTTGAGGAAGTAATATATTTTTTTTTTCTAACTTAGAAAAAAAAAAGGGTAATTTTGTGGAAATGAATAAAGGGGAAAATAATGAAAAACGGCAGGAAAATGTTATATGTGCCGGTACATAATGTATTAATAAGGTAGGAATGTATTAGAAAAACAGTTTTTTTTAAAAATTGACTTGCATTTAATGAATTGAAAGAATGAAAAAAATATTCGTTAATTTATGAGATTGTTACTAGTTTTAAAAATTCAGGTAGTTGGCAATTCTATTACTTATTTTCTTGTCATATAAAGATTTGAAGGAAATTGGCTTACACAGTAACATGTCGTATATGCTCTCAAAATTTTTCATTCTATAGCATAGCATTACATTCATTAGAAGACTTTAAGACTTAGTCCTTATGATGGCAAAATACATTACATCTGTTTTACCACAAAGGAAATACACCAGTGGAAATATTATTTAGCTCACCATGGATTTATGCAAGAGTTCTCCAAGTTTTACTTACGTCTGCTGATGCGCGTTACTCAACCTTATCCCGCGTGCGACAGTGACTTCACCGACTCTTCTTCGATGACTTTTACGCCTGCTGATGTGCTTTGCTTAACCTTATCCCGCGTGTGGCGAACGCATCACAGACTTCTCTTCGATGATATCTTTCAGGTTACATAAATGCTCTACACCTTCTGATGTGCATATTTCAGTCCTACCCGCGTCTGGCGGAGGAGTTGCAGATTCTTAAAGTAGTGTTCACCAATTTTCATGACGTCAACTACGCCTGTTTCCTTCTTGTTCATCTGGTTTTCCACACTACGACTGCGGCGGGACGAACTCTCCTACGAACCTACAAATATGTTCACTACTCAACTGCATTAGTCTCTCATTTTCCGCATCTTGGTCTGAGCATCCTGGAACTTTCACTCATATCGTTTGCTTTCCCTTTGGACTTCGTGTGATCTAGTGAACCTTTAGTGCAACGCTTCAAATCGTAGTATTTTCACAAACATTTTATACCCCAGTGTGATGGGAAAATCATCATTGCTGTGGATATACAAGTGTGACAGATTTTTATCATACATCAAAGACAAACAGAAAAAAAGGGAATTTTTTTTTTTAGGAATGACTTTCTTAGAAAACCCAGAATTATTGCGATGAACTCAAATAGAAATTGACTTGAGTTTACTTTTCAAATAAGTTTGCAATTATCAAAGTTGATTTTATATTTCAGGTTGATTGTATGTGATGAGTTTTTATAATTTCACTTGTTATTACTGTTTTGTTGTGTAGTACATAGCTGTAATTCAGAATTTATTGTTTTTTGTGTTTAACAATTGAACCCAGACATGAAATTTCTTTTCTTTTTTTTTTTCTCCTTTTTTTTTCTTTTCTTGGAGTGAGCAATGTATTGCTAGGACGCTGAGAAAAATATATTTAGAAATATTTTTCTCTGCGTCCATATCAATAATTTTTTGAAGATGAATTTTAAAATGTTTGGTTCTTGCGTGGGAATGCAGTATGGTGACATCTGTTGCTGTCTCGCCTGGAGTATTGCTGGTTTTAATTAGCAACCACTCTCGAGAGCAACAGGGGTGTTCTTGTTTGTTGTTTAAACTTCCTGTTTTTTCGACCAGTGGTTTACAAAAAAAGGGTCGAATGTTCTCGAATGTTCCCAATATGACGTTTAATGGATATAACGAATTAGGTTCCGTGGGAATTATTTTTACTCACGCCCAAAATGTAGTTAGCAAATAATATGCTTTCGAATTTCCCTTGAACCAGTTATTTTTATGGGGGCGGGATTTTTTTCTGCCACGCCCAAAATCCGAGTTTTCCTCGGATGTATTTTTTTTCAAAAAAGAGAAGGGAGATAGAGTTAGACAGAGAAAGATGAAAAGAAAAGGCAATGATAAGTCAGATGTGAATGTGAATTGAGTGATTTGGATTTTACGAGGCATTAATATGGTAAGCTTTAATTTTCCATTCAATCTTATTTGACACTCTTTTGAAAGGATAATTTTAACGAATATGTTTACCTTTATTTTGTGTCCATTAAAACCTAAACAAAAAAAAAACTTAATTAAATGAAAATTGAAGTTGAGAAATGTTTAAGTTTAATGAATTTAAATGAAAATTGAAGTTGAGAAATGTTTAAGTTTAATGAATTAAATATCATGTGAGTTTTCCGTGATGTAAAAAAAATTGTAAATAAATATTGTCCATGTTAAAAGTTTTCTTCTCCTTGAACATTTTGATCACCAATACATTTCGTGACTGTGTTTTGTTTATGTTATTATTTTAAAGTTTTGCACACCTGCGAGAACCTTGGGTAAAAGAAAAAAATCACAACGCAAAATTTTTAACTAAGAATAAGAGAAAAATGATGTATGGAGGAAAAAAAAGGTAACTATAGAATACCAAAAGTAAAGCAAATGATGGCGCGCCAGCAAAAGGGTTAAAACAAAACCCTAGCTTCCTGAAGTGGGTAAACTTGCAACTGCTTGCACTGCTAAACCCTAGAAACACAAGAAATTTTTAGTATATAAACAGTGCTGAAGAGTTCAGGAGATTCCCCCTCTTCTAGGAATTGACTCCAGATGTGAAATTTCTAAGTCCTCCCTCCCTCTTTTTGTTAGTTCACTTGTAGTAAATTAAATAACCACAACGTGATTTAGTTCTCTTAATGTTTATAACAAAAAGAATGAAAAGAAGACGAACATTTAAAGATGAATGATCTTTATTACATAATTGAATGCACAGCCACAAGCTTTTACATAAATTGCGAAGAAAAAAGTTATACTTCTTGAATGGTACAGCCAAGTTAAGTGTGCACGTGGTCCCAAAGAACATTTTTAGAAAACAAACCCGTAAATGTAATAAAATATAGATTATGGTGTAAGACATTCATGTATTTCTTGAGAATATTATTAATAAAGTAATAAATAAAAAAAAGAACCATAAATTATATTTAAATTAATTGCTTCAGAATGTACAATTTTTTTTGTATGAAAGACTTTATGGGTGAAAAGTGAAAAAGTTATGAAAACAACTAAAATACTGAAATAGTTTTAATGTCTAGGAACCACTTAAAACAAATACTTTATTTTTTTCAAAAACCTTTTTTTTTCAATACTTGACAATTTATAAAAGCTGTTCTATACATCAGTAAACAATTTAAATTCACACAAAGTATAAACACTGAAGAATAAATGTCAGTTATTTTAATGTTTATATGTACAAACAAAGAATGAAAGGTGTTTCCTTAAGCAAATCTTCATAGTGTGGTCTTCGTAAATATCAAATGCTTGGAATTAAAAAAGCTTTCTTCGGAAGTTCAGAGCGGGTAAAAATTTGTTATAGAATAAGCTTTGTAGGTGTCAAAATAACTAATGTCATCCTAAATGTCCTATTCACATTGTTAGAAATATTTTTCATACAACAACAGTAAAAGTATTTCATTAATTCAATATGAATGAAAGACGTTAATAACAGTTGCATCCGTTCAAACAATTTCAACAAACTTTGCAGATTAACGAGGATAAAAATTAATCATATAAACTTTTCATAATAACTTCTGACATTGTAAACATAGAAAATAAAATTCTATGTTTAAATCTAATGCAAAGTTCATCAGGAAACTTTACATGAAGTAACACCATAACAAAAACTCACATGAAGAGGTTTAAAAGCAACATGTGCGCACACTTCTCAATTGTCACATTTTTCAGACTTTCTATTTCTTTTTTGTTTTTCAAATTTTGTCCATTTAAAAAATTATATAAATCAATTCATTATTGGATCATTGATCTTCATGTACCAGTTGAGAAAAGAGACGCAAGGTATTATTAAAGACACATTTTTCTATTAACTCAAATATCAATGTTAAAAGAAGTCTGATTATTTAAAAATGTTCTCAAAAATAATTTTTGGAAACAAATAAAAGTGAAAAGTTTTTTTCAGAATTGAAGATAGTTTGTTTATTTTTAGTTTTTTTTTCAGTTACCTTGTATGGTATAGTTTTCCATAACTTGTTTGGAAAATATGGGGACAAATATATTTATGGAAAAAGTGCTAAGTTTGAAATTTGTTTTTTTTTTTTTTTTTACTTTTTTTAAAACATTTAAAATAGTAGAATTAGTTTTCAAGCTTGATTTAAATTTTCATTGTCTCTGTGAAAGTCATACCATGCAATGTTTTATATCAGTTGTTTTTAAAATAACTGTTATAATAAAGTAAAGAAAAAAATGTATTATGTTTGGAAAAAAAAGACTATTGATTACATTTTTCTATTCGTAATTATTTAATATTATCAATGAACTATGCCTACAATTTACCTAAGAATATAAATGATTGAAGTTAACTATATGATTCCATGTGCGCATGTGCCAGAAAAAATGTAGAACATTCTTGAAAAGGGTGCTGTTTAGTTTTTAACTTTAGTGATTGGTTGAAATGAAACAATATGGAAATCCATATTGGTAAATAGTGCACACCTAAACAACAAAAATATAGCTTGGAAAATTGTAAAGTTTAAATCAGCACTACACTGCTTTACCCTATTTGTGTATCCTATGTATGCATAGTATGCATTTCAAAATATTCTAACTCTTTTGCTACAATAGTAGGAATTAAAAAATGTCACAAAACTCTTCTTAATACGAAACAGAATAGGTAATACAGGAAGTACACTTAAAATAGTTGAAAAAGTTTTATAGCACAATTTTGAAAGATTTTTTTTTTTTTTTTGTTAAAAAAAAGTAATGACTCCCATCCTGTTTGGGATAGAAATGCTCCATTTTTTAAAAGAATATATTTTAACGAATTATCGAAATTTCCTCGAAATTTTCAAAGCATGATTTTGTTGTTAAATATATTTAGTGTGCAGTGGCATTCTCTTTTGAATGCAATTGTTTTGCCTTTAGCAGTTAAAAATGATATTTTTAAGTTAACAGAAATACATCTCCATTTTTTTTCCTACCAAGGAGCAGTTCCACCTTTCCAAAAAAAATTTTACAGTACAGTCATTAAAATTAAACTTTATTGAAAAAAATACAGCCTGATTGCATTATGTAATTACATGTATTATTAGTTAATTACTTATTTACATACACACATACTTTAATCTTATTGATGGCTAATCTGCAGTTTAAATGCTTAAGGATTCTGATGGCTCATCCTAAAGCTTTAATTAGTACTGCCTTCACATTGTAAGCAAACGTAAAATATATTTTACAATTTTTGCTTTTACGAATGTCTGCGCAACAAGCCTATTATTTCTCTTTATCGTAACTTATAGTGGCTTAGTACTTTATGTGCTAAGCTAGAAACTAAGCTTTAGAATCATGGCATTACTAATTCGATGGTTTTAATTACACGTATGATAAAAAGAAGATTTCTTCCATAAGGCTAACATGCATAGTCTCGTACAAAACGCAGCTGCAGCGCATGGCTATAGTGTACTTCTAAGTTTGAAATTAGCACAGTTACTTTCTGCTTGAAATAGCGTGCTATAGTATAAGGAAATGCCTAATGAAATTTCACTATTTCAATGCAAAGAGAAAGTTGTCAAAACTTTAAACCTGAAATGGAAGATTCGAACGATTTGCTACACTTTCTAAAGCAGAATGAAGTACTTTCACGTATCTATGTTAATGCAATAACAACAACAATAATAATGTAAAAACATAGGGTGACCAGATGAATAACAATACTCAAATAAAAATGTGATTGGCTTTCTTAGAAATAATTTTTACTACTTCGCTTCCCCCCCCCCCCCCAAAAAAAAAAAAAAAAAAAAAAATTTCTGGTAGAGTAAGTTCACAAATGTCAGACCCTCCCCCCCCTAAGTAGGACCCCTGACTTATTTTTCCAAATACATGGCGCATACTATCGGTAGACTTCTTAACTAGTTCACTTCTTTGTCCACAGCCTGTGGCATCGCTATTGCTCAGTTTGGGTCAGTCATTTCTGAGCAGTGTTTGAATGTTTGTTTTTGTGTTCTACGAAGTTTTTGAAGTGTGACTTTGAAGCATCATCACTTCACTAGGTAAGAATTATTATACATTTAACAAGCATGTAGTAAACAAAAGGAATAACTGGTTATGAGTGTTGAAAACAGTTTGTAACACTTCATAACTGACGAAATCATGTCATCCAAAGCGTTTGTTTTACCTAACTGAGACCGTTCCCCCTTTTTATGTGGCCTTTGCATTATCTGGCTGCATATTTCTAAAATCATATAATTATGTAACAAAATTGAGTATGTATCAGTAGAGGAGTAGTACTGGTACAATTTTCAGAATCACAGTGAAAAGAAAATCAAGGGTAGACATTCCTTAACCCTTTAAAGAGGCATTTTTTTGTAGTATCGGTATGTTAAAATATTTTTCAGATTTTGTTTTGTTTCAAAAAGGAAATTTATATCGGACAATAAATAAGATTAGCATGATTTTTTCCACCCCATCCCCCCTTTGAGGGCGAGGGATCGGTATAATATTTGAATATTGATCCATTTGGTGGTAAATATATATCCCAGAGTCTTTGGCAAGATTCTGCCAATCAGAAAGGGTAAAATAGCTTACTACAAACATCTATAATTTGATGAATTTGGTGGGAAGCATACTTCCCACCGCCTTAGGAAGAGTTAATGAACATAAAATTCCTTAACATATTTTCATTTTCTAGTCCTTTAATGTATAAATATAGATAAACAAATGTATGCCACAACTTTGTTTTATTTTTTAGATTGTTTATGTAGTTTTTTTCCAAAAAGTGGAGGGGTCCTAATTAGGAGCACTTTTCCCCACTTTTTACTAAATTCAAAAATGCTACTTACAAAATTTTTTATATGAAGCTCATGACTATGGGTTTCTTTAGCAACTAAATGAAGCATGTCTTATCATTGGACAATCTATTTTATTTTAAATATTATCGAAGTTGTAGGAAGAAAAAGAATTGGCGGTCCGACTTTAATGCAGTTCCTCTATGATCCGGAAAAATGCTAGGAATGCTATTAATTAATAATTTCATCCTAAGGTGAGCTATATTTTATTCAAAATTTTGGAAGATAAATCAGATATATATTAAAAATTAGCGAATTCTTTAATTTGTAAATAATTTTAACCGAATTTTCGAAGGTAAATAGCGTTTGTACTTTAGGTACCCCGCTAAAGGGCAGAAGTTATTGATGAGAGAGGAAATATATTTTTTGTTTGTCTCTGCAATTAAAGATATGAAATACATTTTTTGTTTGTCTCTGCAGTTAAAGATATAAAATACATTTTTACCTTTAAAAATAATGCTTTTGAAAACCTTTGTCTGTTTCTATTAGACTCTTTTTCTTGTCAGTTTGATTTCCTGAGTCTAATACTTCAATCTCAACCACAAATTATTCAAGAAATCGTATGGCTTTCAATGAATATTGAGTATTCATTTTGTCTACAACCTCAAGCTTTAATTAATCTAACCGGCTGTCGCCTATGAATACAAACTTTCCATTGAAATTGTAATCAAACTTGTATTCATCCAAAGTGGAGCAAAATTTTACACAGTTGAAAATTGTGTTTTGAAACCTGTGTGTTTTGAAATCACATTTGAAAACTGAATTGTCATTTCATAGTCAAGAATTTAAGAACAATGTTTTAATTTTAGGGGGGGGGGGACTGAATAATTCAAATAGTTCGACATCACTTAAAAAAAAAAAAAGTTGAGAATGCATACTCAAAATATGAAAAGAAAAATAAAGCGTGTAAAATCTCACTATATTTTTTTCTTTTACGTATTTGCATTAAAATTCAATTTCAGACAGGACACGTATAATTATTTTCTTTAATGGAGAAACACGTATGTAGTAATCACACGAAATAGATACTCGCGTAAAAATAAATATGTAAACGCAACGGTACTCAACCTGAACGTTCTCGGGCCACAGACACATAATAAGTATTTTACACGGTCCTCAATAAAAAACTAATAAAAATTAAATGGGAATTTCTTTAATAATGTCAAGTTAAATAATAATGTTTTATAAAAGTTAATTAGTTTATATAATTAACTTTTTTTGGGGAGTGCCTACACCAAATTGCAAGTGCTTGTAAAAACGGGAGAAAAAATCGGTTCCTTTTTAGGGAAAATCTACGCAAAAATAAATTTACATCACAGTTTGTCATGTATTTCGACTGCATTTACTGGGCTACTCACAAATAGCTATGCTAAATTTGTTACAAAAAATTATAAAACAATGGTGCATGCGTCAAATAAATGACCTTAGGATTAACTCTCCCTCTCTGCATATACGTTACGGCTTGTGGTTTAACTTGGTATGGAGTTAAATGGATAACAATCAGCTATCTGTTTAACCAAGCAAGTAATTTTCAACAAGGAATAATTTAATTTCTGACAACTGTAGACATTAATTCCAAAGTAACTATTTGCTTATTTAAAATACAATCTCCAATCAATAGCATTGTGCTGACCGTGACATATCATGACTGATGCAAATTTACAATGAAAATAAAAAATGGTGAAAAATATTTAAAAAGAGAATTGATTATTTGAGTTTGATTTCATTACGATCCATCTTTAACTTGCCAACTCATATTTTCATGTTAGCATATTATTATTATTGTTATTATTTTTGAAATCTAAATATCATTCATATCTGGTCACCCTATAATAACAAACATTACTCTATGTGCCTTCAGCAGCAATGGAAGGCTTACGAAGGGGTGTCAATCCTTCAAAAAGTTGCGAGAAAAGAGTTTCTCCGATATCTAATTTGTGCATCGAGAAAATACCTATATCTGAGCCATGTCTTTTCGAATTAACTAAAGGGCCTAAAGTAAGATTAGCATTCCTATTCTGTACGTTTTCCGAATAACAGCATAGTGTGCGATATATCAGTTGTGTTAAAGAAAACACTTTGTTGTCCAATAAAAGGACTACATGGCTCACTTTTCTACATAAAATAAAGAAAATCCTCGATAATATGTTGCATCATATTGTGAAATGTTGATTTGGTAGTTTTCTAGATGTCGACTTATTATTTTTTCCCATCGAAACTTGTTGCAAAAATAATTTTGCTTTTTTTTTCATTTTGCAACGCCTTTACCTCTGAAGCCAGGATGCAAATTAAACTAATATGTATAGTACCTAATATCTTTACGAGGAGTTAACAGAGCAATATTCCTTCCTAAAGAGTTTCAGTAATGTCTCGCTCCAAAGCAGTGGTCTTCGAACTGTGTTCCTCAGAGCCGTGGGATTCCGCGAGTCAAAATAAAACATGCAATCGTAACCCACTCACTAAGTGTAGTGCAAGAGTAGGTTACATGGTTACAGCCGGA
Organism: Octonoba sinensis; assembly: GCA_038502835.1. Lineage (NCBI taxonomy): Eukaryota > Metazoa > Arthropoda > Arachnida > Araneae > Uloboridae > Octonoba > Octonoba sinensis. The sequence goes on along the minus strand of CM076598.1, from coordinate 3,570,997 downwards.
GCACGAGATAATGCTATTTTAAAATCATTTTATATTTAAAAATGCAATAATATCCTTTTCATAAAGTACCTATAACATATGGATACAATCTAAATATTTTTTTAAAGATAGATGTTTCGAAGAGTGAGATGGGGGTTTCATGAAAAAACCTTAGTTCTAAGGATTTCGTGTGTTGAAAAAGTTTGAAGACCACTACTCTAAAGTATTTAACGGTAATAAAATGTTTCACTTTCCCAATGTGGTGTGAGTACATTATATATTTTGACCTGTTTATTTTCTCACAATAGTAAATTTATTAAATTTGCGTTGCTTTTGTGAACTAAAGCAGCACGTATCGATCAAACAATTGCAACAATTCAAAATTGCTGCTAAGCTGCGAGCCTCAGGTTTCTCTTAAAGCAGTCTAAAAGCACTTTTACGTTGAAGCAATTTTGAAAATGATTCTTGACTGCATGCATACAGAAAGCAAATTTTGAACGAGTTAGATGGAAAATTGCAGAGGAATCCTGAAGACAACAAAAGTTCTGTTACTACTTATTCAGAAGAATTTAGAAGATAAAAGCGAAGGCATGTGTTTAAGTTATGCTTTATACGCGTATATACAAAACCTGATTTACCCAAACTGGAGCCAAGGGCCTGGTGTTAACTCGGGATCCTTCCCAATAACTGCAATACAGGGCCAGTGCTAGCACGAAGGGCGCCCTGAGGCAAAAAACTTTTTGCCGCCCCTACTATATTTTATGAAGGAATAGAGATAAAAAATGATCGATAAAAACTTTTTAATTATATATATTTTAACTTTCAAAAAGCTGAAGGAAAACAATCGCAGATCAGAATGGACTGAATAAGGAAAAATAAAAAAACAGAAAAAGAGAAAAAGCAGTAGATTGCGTTTTGCTCGTCATAAAATAGAGAAGACACTTTCTGGAACTGCAAATACTTAAAAAGTGCCCCCTCCGAATACATTGAAACCGCCTGTCACTGCGGGGACGAAAAGGCTAATGTGCAAAGCAAGAAATAACCCAGTAAAAAATATATCCTTTCAAAAAAAGGATAGAAAGAAATGAAAACGTTTCAAGATGTTCCTTATGTGTTTCTGTATTTGATTTTATCAAAATTAAACGAGTAATATATAGTAATTCAAAAATGAAATTAGATGATGTTTGGATGCATCATTTGTAAAACTAAATAATTTAAATATTATTTTTTTTTTGGCCAATGCGCCACTAAGAACAACGCGCTCTGAGGCTGGCGCCTCACCGCCTCAGCCTAGCGCCGGCAGTGCTGCAATATATCAAAGCAATTAAAAAAATACATACTGCAACAAAGTCATCAATTAAATAATATAAGTAGCGATTGCATTTAATAAATAATACATCAATAAAATAATAAATGAGGCAATAATATTTTTTAAAAATGCATTCACTGCGTAATAAACTGCTTGAAAGCAATGTCTGACCTCTCACACATTGAGTGAAGGTTTTATTCGTTATGGGGGTTTCTAAAATTTTGGGGCCCAGTGCTCTCGGACTCTAGTGTGGTAGTCAGGCTTTGAATATGCACAACTCTTTAAAAAAATATGCAATAAGCAACTAAATTCAAGAATAAAATAAACGAATTTAACAGACATTTAGTAAAATTATCAACCCTCCGTTATCAATGGAAGTACGGAAGAAACGCAACGAAATTTCTAGTTATTAAGCCGCTGCTAATCTCATGTTCTCTTCTATCGTACTATTTCTAATAGCAGTACTTAAACTAAAGTTCGTGTTTTAGTTTTTTTCGTCTTAATTTTCTCTGAAATACAGTTATATATAACGGTTCGAGAATTTTTAAAAAATCGGTTTTCGTTGTGGCATTGAGAAAGCGATTGAGGCATTAGACTATGTTGCCATTATATATAAAGATATATTATGATTACTAATACAGTAATAGTAGAAAAAAAACTGTCGATTTTTTAAAATGTTATTAAAAAGCATTGTATAGAAGTTTTTAAACTGAAAAATTATCAAAAATTTAAATGACGGGGTCATTCCTTGCTTAGGGGCTTTAATTTCGAAATGATGCTATTAAATAACGCCCCTTCAGCCTACTTTAGTTATTAGAAGGTTGAAAACTTTTAATGCCGATTCTAATAACTAAAGCAGATAAATATGAAAATTGCGATGAATAATTTTTTCAAACTTAGTACACTGTTAGAAATTTCATCATGAAATTACGGTTAAATGACCACCAGCAGTCTGTCCATCTAATTCACCGTTAAATTTACGGATTCGAACATTTTTCTATCTTTACGGGACCTAACCATTTCCAATCAGCTTGGTTAACAAGCCGTAAATACAAAAGTTTACGGTTTTATAACCATTTAAAAGTGGTTTCAAAACAAAATTTTTACCGTTTTTGAGCCATTTCGAGGCGTAGAATCCATAAAGGAAGCTTGCAGGAGTCGAACCAGGGTCTTCGGCACACCAACCTTACTCTCTAACCATTCAGCCATCTGCACCACACAATGCGGTCGTTTATTTATGAATAAATCTTTCTTTTCAACAGGGAAAGAAAGTTTTAATGATAAATAAACGGCATTAAAATTGAGATTTCAGTTTTTGATTGGATCCAAAGCCAACTTTGGTCTAAATTTACTGTATATTGACGAAATTAATTTTATTTGCTGCAAAAATTAAAATACAATCAAGCTTCAGCAGCTCAAATGGTGGGTTCGCTCATTCGCAAACAGTTCGGGAATCCGATGTCTCCAATTTTTGATTTGCGTGTGTATGTCTTTCTATTTAGTAACCACTGCTTAAGTCACTTTTTTCTTCTTTTTTTACATACACATGCAGATTTGAAGTAGTCAATCTTTATTCATATTTTAACAACAACGTACGACCGGTAAGGTTTCGCAATCAAGATGGACGCCTGACTCTGAATGAGCGCTTGTAAATTACGGCTATTTAAACGTTCTTTAGTAGAAACAGAGAATAAACGATTTTTTTCGCAATCAGCGGTTTGAGTACCATATTTTTAATGGTTATTCAACTGTTGTAATTAAATATGGTAAAATAACAATCAAATAAATGGTTATTTTACTATTTTCTTACGGAAATTTTTAACAGTGTAGGTAAGAAAAAACATCGATCAGCTTGACTCTTTGGCATGTATCGTTTATAATGAATGAATTCTCAGAATTCTGCCTCGAGTTTTCAAAAAATGCCTTAATTAATGCGATGAAAGTGAAATGAATTGAATTTTGACCATTATTGTTATTATTATTATTATTTTACAGGAAGGGATATACTATATTTAAAAATAGTTTTGAAATTTTGTTCATCTCTATGTAATATAATTTTTCTTCCTAGAGAGGTGAAGCAGTTATCATAAATTGCTGGAGGAGGTCTTAACCAACAGGGATAATAGAATGAAGTTTTAGCCTCAAAATCTAGCTGTCTAGCTCTTAATCATTGTTGTGCGTTTTATCTAAACTGTGACAAGTAGGAATGAACAATGTAAATTTTAATACAAAACCTACAGAATATTTACTTTTAAACGCTCTGTGGTTATAGAATTTTCAAAGAAAAATTATATTAGAATGATGAGCATTTCTTTTGAACGTTAATAAAAAGATAATCTTTACTTCTTTTTCGTGCAAAAAAAGAAAACAGATAGAAATCTAAAAGTATTTTAATGCCATGTGTGCGCTTCAAATATGATTGTACGATTGATCATTTGTGACATGATGTAAATAAGGAGTGTGCAATCTGGTTAGTTATCCAGAAAAAAAAATGTTCGATTTCAAAATTGATTGCGTGAAAATTGAAATCATATGATGCTAAAATAAAATATGAATCTAAAAGAACTGACGGCTAATTATCGAATTCCAGAGGGGAGGCTTTCGAATTGGACTTACCACCACTGAAGCTACTAAATACTTTTTTTCTCTTCCCTCCATTTTATTTTTTAAATTATTTTTTGCAATGCAAATAATTTTTCTTTTATTTATTGAACGTGTGTTAACTTTAATTTTCCCTATAACGTTACTAAATTTATACATATTAACACACAATTTACATTTATTAACCATTACAGTTTCAAAGAAATAACAACAAAAATAAAATCTTATAATTGCATATGAAAACAATTTTTTCAGGGATGTTTACTTGAGTAAATTTTCAGAAGAGGTACGTGATTGTGTATCTCCTCTCTGTAATTCGAGTGTGCGATATTGTTGTAACTCTGAGTAGTTGTTTGAAAAATCATACTCTAGTAATCTTCGATGAAAATGAAAATATGCAGTTAGCTATCAAGGCAAACAAAAAGACAATCATTCAATTCTAGGGCTCGTTTCCGCTGCCTTTATATGGTTATTGATTGATACCGAGGCAATATTTTGATTTTGATGAATTACAAGTCTTTCGAGTCATCAACATATGGCATCTTAATTGATAAATTCCATCGACGGATATCCAAGGGAGGGATTAGTATGTGCTTAATAAAAATGATCACTATTAAAATTTTCTAGTAATAAAGAATTATTTTATACATCATCTAAGTTGAGTATAAAAATCATCATAAGTTTAAAAATTAAAGAAGAATTTGATAAAGCAAGTATTTTCGAATCTCTTCAATTAGTGCAGTAGTAGCTTATATTTTATACTCATACACTTGAGTATAAAGCTCATGCACTTGAGTGAAAAAAATTCTTTCTGTGCAAGCATTCATATTTGGGCAAAAATAATTTTTCTGTCATTAGATTTCCTTTTGCAACTCATGGTTCAGTTTCCAACTTGTAGATGAAATTAATTTATCAATATTATTGGCAAGCAGGGTAATATTTTTTGCTATTTGTGTATGGTAACATTAATGCTTTCCAGATATTAACACGTTGACTGCGGCATGACATCATAAAAGAGGCACTACTTGGTAAAATGTAATTCATACTGTTAAGTTAAAATATAATTAAGATTGCTAAGCGTCAAGAGTTACCGTTAACATGATGAAACGTACAGCACTGTGTATTCCAGTTCACGGTGAACATTTTCAACACCTAATGTGAATGACAGATTTTTTTTGAGATCATTAATGTTTGCCTTACTTAATTCATATCTTTAATAACTGTATCATAACATTATAATGCTTTGAATTTTTATTGCGCCTAATGGGCATTAAACTTTTTGCAGTTATCATAAAGAAATTTATAGCATCATACGTCAAAGATATTATCTTTATACATATTACGCTTATATATGTGTTACGCAAATATGTTTCATACATACACGCTTTACTCATGCATGTATATTTGCAATATCATATGTACATAATGCAAAGATCCATTATATGTAGATGTATTACGCAAGCATGAATTATGGCTCACTTATTGTGTTGATCTTCTAGACACATAATTAATGTTTTTGAATTTATAATCAACTCTTAGTACCCATTTTCATATTTATTTTTTGCCTTTCAATTTTCTGTTTGCCATGTTGTAGTGTTAGTTACAGTACTGTAACTAACACTACAATACAAATAATACTCATATTTAATGGTCGCTGCAGTCAACGTGGTAAGCTCGGACGAAAACTTTTAAATAATTTTATACACTGAGTAGTAATTTTGATAGTGCTGAAAGCAAAATCAGAAGTAAACTCGCGTGCCCTCGTAACGTAGACTATACTGCACGTTAAACTCTTCGGCGTAGTTTCCTTTCTTACCTGACAAAACTTTCCAGTGCTTCAATTTAATGTCATTAACTGTTCAACATATATACATATTTTTCAATACATTTCAGAGATATAATAAAACATTATTGCTACTATATCTGAAATTGAGCTAAGTTTAACAGAACATTCTGTTATCGTTGTCTCTATTTAATATTCACACTTCTTGACTTATAAATATCACGAAACATAATGCCTTAAGGGACATTTGATTATTTGATAGTTTAAAAATGCATTTCGTTTACTTTAACCTGGAAAAAAAGTAAGAAAAAATTCATTAAATAAAGTTAAAAAATGCTACATATTGTTGAAAGACGCGATAAATCTGTTAGGATTGTATAAATATTTTTTTTCATGTTTTATTCAATTTTTCTTTATATTCATACATAAACCAAGAATTTCTCGTATAGCCAGCCATCCAAGCTTCGAGGGCATATCTTTACGTGGTATTCCTCGTATAAAAGATAATATTGTTTCAATTAAGAATTTAAGTATAAGATTTATATTGCATAACAAGAAAACTAAAAACACTTCGTTACGAAGTACTTAATATGTTGCATATTATAAGGCACCTAATGTGTAAAGCGAACTCTTTCTCTTTTCTTTTACCTCAAATAAATATAATTTTTATAACGAGTACTTTTTCAGCATGAAAATGGATCAAATAATCATGCGGGACAAACGTTTGCATTTATATAAAAGGTCTTTAAAAATAATAATAATTTGCACCGTTCACAGATTTAGGCACATTCGTTTAAGTTCTTATTCGAACTTGAAATTTCTGCATGAAACCTTCCAATTCATTTAGAAGTTTGATGTTCTGTATTAAAGATTTAGTTTGAAGAAATTTCAAGTGCGATAAGAATCTTTACACGTTATTAGATTTGCCTTTTCTTTGTCACGCTTCACACTAAAAATAAACCAAACATGTAACAATTTAGCCCAAATACCTCTGTTCTCAGTGTAGCACTCGATGCTTATTTTTTTCTTATATTGTCCTTTGTTTTCTTAAACATATTGGCGCATGTTCTGACGTGTCTTGTAGGATTAAGGTCTGGGCTGTTCTGGAGCAGGGTTACTTTTCCCTGAGGTATAACCAAAAAATCTTCCCAGCAACTTAATGCTGTAAATGAGTGCAAAAAATATACGCGCAAGGGAAGAATGCAGTTTGATGTCACATCTTGTTCCCGATGATATCTAACTGTTTGCTGAGAAAGAGCTGTAGAACACACCCCGTTCTTCTCAGGTAATGGCAGTACTCTTCTAGTAGCGACATCTCGAGTTTCAATAGGATCACAATATTGTGTTAAATACTTGCATATTTCTCGTTATGTTTTCATCCTGTAACAGAGGAAAAATAGCAATGAGATTCAAGCGATCAGTACCGTGAACACCAAAAAAATAAACAGATCCAAGGTTATTTTTATGAAATTCCCCCGGTGAGAGGTGCCATAATACACTGTGGTACCACATATTCGATGTTTGCCAAAGTCAGCTGAAACTTTAAAATTAATCTTTCTATTTTCAAATCATCTGCTGCCATCAGCATAAGCTTGCAACCAGAGTGTAATCAACTTGCTGTAAACCCAAGCCTAACAATAACGGGTCCACCCAGTTATTCTTCTCACATCGAGAAGAAGATAAACGAAGACTGCGCCTTCCGTTGTACACTGGGTAGATACCAGCTGTCAGAATGAAATAGAAAATGTGGTCAATAATTGAGGGGAGTTTGGTGTTTGGCGCCTTTAACTTCATTACGGTGTAATTAAATTATCTCAGTTTTATTAAATTTCTGAGAAATCCCGCAGTTGAAAAGTCACTGGGCTGTAAATGTAGACCGGTTCTGATTGCCAAACGGCCATGTGATCATGGTGAGAAAAGTCTTCATGTTGACAACTTAAACGTAAAGCTACTAATCAGTCTAGTTTATTTTAGGTGTTTGATCATTCCCGGAAGCTGTCCCAGAAGGTAAAATATTCCTGATCTTTCTCAGTTTTAGTGGTGTAAATTCAGTTGCGTGGTGCATTTAGAAAATCGCCCACATTTCTACCTTTTTTGAGCTAAGTAATAGAATAAAAAATTTATTGAAATAATAAACATTTGCATAAAAATGGAAAAAGCATTTATGATTTTATTAAAATGATAGTTTTATCATACAATAGCGCGTATATAACATGTAAACTGAGTTAAAAATAAAAATTATTTAAATATTCTTTGCTCACCCGTTGACAAGAGTCCAAAAAGTCTTCCATCGACACAACTCCGTTTTTGTTAATGTCCAATTTCTAAAAAAAAAAAAAAAAAAAAAAAAAAAAAAAAAAAAAAAAGAGGGAGGGGAAAAAAAGGTAAAACTTTGCTTTAATGTTTAATATTATTGAACTAATACATTTTGTGATCTGCAACAATATCGTTTCCAGATTAGAGTTGTGCTTATTTTTCGCAGTTTTAAATTTTCAACTTCTTACCCTCTAAATTTGTTCCATTATACCAAAAAATGATTACGGTAAAATTTTATCACTATCAAACAATATTTAGAGGTAGCTCAAAGAAGGTAAAGTTTCATAATTGAACGAGGTTTTGCAATTTTTTGAATTTCTAAACAAGATAAAAATAATGAATTGCAATTATGTTTAATTTATGTAATTATATTAAAAAGTAACTTCTATATGAATAAGTAAAAATTAAACATTTGTAAATTGCATAGCTATAATAAAGTAGTTTTCTTAATAAAATATACAGTATTAAAGTCTATCTCATAGGTGGCAACAACCAAACTAACGGAGCCACTGAGCAATAATACCTGTTCCAAATTTTACTATGATTTATTCTACCCCACTCCCTATAGTAAAGAAAGACAGGTCAAATAAGTAAGAAACTTTTCAATTCTCAGTTATTTATTTAGATATGCTAGAACGAGACGAGAAGGCTACTACATTGGCAGTTACTGCTTTTTCATAGATTTATGCCAAAAAAATATACTCCATTTTCCTTCTGAGCCACAAACTTTCAATGGAAATATTGACGAAATATGAAAAATCCACTAACAGTTGCTAGTGTAATTACGAGGAGATAAACCATCTAAGTATGACCGCGATCTACCAAAGATTTCCTCATGGAAGCCCAATTAGTTAGAAATAACTTGGGTGAAAATTCTATAAAAGAGGTGGGGACTTCTTGTGATGGGCTTGTTGGGGAGAGTGAGGTTGCAGGAGAAGGATCTAGTATGGGGAAAGATAGAACTGTAGACCTAAAAACAGAGGGTGTCATTATAGGGGATTCTATGGTACGCGGGATAGGTAATGTGGTCGGGAGAACTAGGCGCAAGGTGGCTAGGTGCTGTTTACCAGGGGCTCGGGTGAAGGATGTTAATAAGGTTGTGGAAAAAAAGGGAATGTTTAAGAAGAGAGATTCAGTTACTCTGTGGGTGGGGACTAACGACGTCGGTAACAGCACAAACGAGGAGTTTGTTAAGGATTGGGAGAACCTGTTGGATAAAGCAACTAACTTTTCGACAGATGTCCAGGTAGTTGGTTTGCTTCCCAGGTATGGGGTGCATAGGGGCTGGTTAAATCAGCGGGCTAGGAGCATGAACCTGATTCTTAAGAAACTTTGCATAAAGCATTCAACCAGGTTCATTGATGTTTGGAGTTCTTGTCAGCGTGATTGGGTTGCGAGGGATGGTCTGCATCTTAGTTCTAGGGGTGTAGTTAAGGTTAGCGATATGATTTTAGAAGCTTCAGAATCAAAAAACTAATTTTGGATGGGGGGATTGGAGAATGTCATGGTGTTGACTTCTGTTCTGGAGGTTTTAAAAATGAGGGTAAAATATTAAGCAATAGTAACATTAATAGTAGTGATTTGAGGCATCATAAAATGTTTAAGACAAGCAAAATGGGCATGCTCAGGTTTCTATATACTAATGCTCGCAGTATCAGGAATAAGATGGACGAGTTAAATAGTGTTATCGCAGGTGAGGAGTTGGATATTATTGGAATTACGGAAACATGGGTTACTGATGATGATAAGGATTTAGTGAGCATTGCTGGATACAATTTGTTTAGGCAAGACAGGCTGGGTAAGAAAGGTGGAGGGGTTTTATTCTATATTAAGGACACTTTTATTTGCAATGAATTGGTCATTAATAATAAGCCTAATGATATTGAAATGATCTGGGTGGAGTTGGTGAGCAATAAGGGGAAGAAGTTATATTTGGGAAATGTTTACAGGCCGCCTAATGTTAGTCAGGATCAGGACGAGGAGATGTATAGTGTTATTAGGGACATGTCTGGTAAGGGCTCGGTCATCATGATCGGGGATTTCAATTTCCCGGGCATAGACTGGAATAGTTTTTACACTAGCAATGGTAGGGAAGAAGATTTTCTGAAAGTGATTGGGGACTGTTTTTTGGATCAAGTTGTTACCCAGGGGACTAGGCATGGTGCTGTCTTGGATCTAGTTTTTTGTGATGTCGGAAGTTCTGTTCAGGGGTTGAGTATAGGGGAACATATTGGAGATAGTGATCACAATACTCTTAGGTTTTGGACCAGCTTCGATGCTCACAAAGGTGAGCATTTCAGATTTGTACCTAACTTCAGAAATGTTGATTATGTTGCACTTAGGCAGGGTTTGAAAGAGGTTTTTTCTTCTGGGTTGGAGAATAGTGAAGCTGATCTTCAGTGGGAAGAGTTTAAGGGGAAATTGGAGAAAACAGTGATGAATTATGTTCCTTTTAGAAAGAAAGGGGATTTCACGAAAATTTGGCCCATGTGGTTCGCTAGGGAGGTGAAAGAAGCTCTCAACTATAAGCAAGCCACTTTTCGGCGACTAAAAGAGACTGGGTGCCATGCTGACAGGATTTTGTATTGTGTAGCTAGACGTACTTTCAAGTATTTGGTACGGAGTAAGAAAAGGGAATTGGAGCAAAAGCTTGCAGATAACATCGAAAGGAATCCTAAGAAATTTTTTGCTTATGCTAATTCAGGGAAAGCTTGTAATACTCAGGTAGGCCCACTAGTGGATGAGAACGGGAACTTGATTCAAAATGAGGGAGATATTGCTGATATTCTAAACAATTTTTTTTCCAGTGTATTTAACAGAAACTGTATCTCAACAGTTGACATAAGCGAGACGCAAGCTAATACACAGCTTGAGGATTTTGTATTTTCTAGGGATGATGTGTTGTTTCATTTGAAAAAGATTAAAGCAAATAAGGCTCCAGGACCTGATAATGTTTATCCAAAAATTTTAGTAGAATGTGCAGAGGAATTAGTGGATGTTGTCTTGACTATTTTCATATCTTCATATAACTCGGGGACTGTGCCAGTGGATTGGAAGCTGGCAAACATAACGCCGCTCTTCAAGAAAGGGTCTAAAACTAAGGCAGGAAATTATAGGCCTGTGAGTCTTACTTCCGTTCTTTGTAAAATTTTTGAAACTCTGATAAAAATCAAAATAGTGAATTTCCTGGAGGCTAATGGAGTGTTGACTGATTTTCAGTATGGTTTTAGAAAGGGTAGGTCCTGTACAACTAATTTGTTGCATTTCTATGACAAGGTTACCATGGCACTAGATAATAAAAAGTGCGTAGATGTTGTTTACATTGACTTTCAGAAAGCGTTTGATAAAGTACCGCATGAAGCTCTTCTTAGCAAACTTGCTTATATTGGTATTGGTGGAAAAACTTTAATTTGGGTTAAAAATTGGCTGACTGGGAGGAAACAAAGAGTAGTAGTGAAGGGCAATTATTCTCAGTGGATTGATGTTTTGAGTGCGGTTCCACAAGGTTCAGTTCTAGGGCCAATATTATTTATTATTTTTATTAATGATATTACTCAGAGTATTTCTGGGAACATCAATAGTTTTGCTGATGATGTCAAAATAATGGGAATTGTGGACACGGAGGAACAAGTCAATCAGTTTCAAGAGGATTTGAATCAAATTTCTAGGTGGGCAATTAAGTGGGGTATGTCTTTTAATATTGGGAAATGTCAAGTGCTTCATTTTGGTCATGGGAATAAACATGCAACCTATTATTTACAAGGTTCTGTCATTAGGGAAGCAGAAGCAGTTGTTGATCTAGGAGTATTGATTAGTCATGACTTCAAGTCCAGTCAGCAGTGTAGCATAGTAAGTAACAAAGCTAACAGGATGCTTGGGTTTATCAATAAGGCTATTTCGAACAGGTCTAGGGAAGTTGTATTGCCATTATACAGAAGTTTGGTAAGACCTCATTTGGAGTATGCTGTTCAGTTTTGGTCTCCGTACCTAAAAAAGGATATTACCTTATTGGAAAGGATTCAAAGGAGGGCTACAAGATTGGTAAGTGGTCTTTCAGACTTAGATTATGAGGTTATGCTTAAAAGGCTCAATATGTATAGTCTTGAGCAAAGGAGAGTCAGAGGGGACATGATTCAGTTGTTTAAATTCATTAAAACGGGAAATGTTGATGGACTACAGCTATGTGCTGAAAGTAGAACCAGAGGTCATTGTTTTAAACTTTTCAAATCTCAGGCTAATCTTGAAATTAGGAAAAACTACTACTTCAATAGGGTTGTGGGCAGTTGGAATAGTTTACGGGAAGCGACTGTTAATTGCAGTGGGGTAAAAACTTTTAAGAAAGCTCTTGATGTTCATTGGAGACTGCTAAATTAACTAGGACCAGCCTAGCTGGGCCCTGAGCCTGTTGCTGGTCGTCACTTTTGTATTTGTATTTGTATTTGTATTTGTATGAGTTTAGCCGACGATTTATGGTTTGGCAAACAACTGGTTTAAACTACAAGTAAGGAACAATTTTGCTCTGAAATGACACAGTGAACTTGGCAGGTGGTGAAAAGGTCACACAAATAAAATTTGAGAGCATTAGACATGAAAAAAAAAAACAAAAAAAAAACTAAATATTGCTTCAATAACCCTATTGAATCCCAACTGCATTAGTATATCTAATTGAATTAGACCAAAACAAAATATTTATATGACTATTATGCAGTATTTATAATATAGATGCTGCTTGATTTTGACTCAGTGCAATGATCATACTAGATAGTTTCAATGAAATTTAAAGGATAAGTACGTCTTTAAAAGTTTTGAGTTTGATGAATTGGCTAAATCCGAATCTCTCAGCCACTTCTTTTAAGGGAAGCAGTAACAATAAAAATAAAAATTGATGAAGCTAAGGAAAAAAAAAAACAACCTTCAATTCATTTGTGTGTTCTTTTTTAGTACTAATATTATCTGGTAATGGCATGCTGCCTAATATAAGCTATCGGTTTGCTGCTAGCTTGTGTATGTTACACCATGATATCCATGTGTATTACACATAGGATATCAGCTAACCCCAAGCAGCAAATTTAATGTGTCTCCTTTCAGAGCCAAATGGTCCCCCATCCATCGTTTAGAACCAGTAGTCATCAAACTGTAAAATGCCAGCTACAAGTAACTCGCAAGGAAATCTTTAGTAGATTGCGGTGGTACTCATGTGGTTAATTTGCACATAATATCACCAACAACTGTTGATTTTCCATTTTTGTTACTATTCGCATTGATAGCTCATGGCTCAGACAGAAAATAAAGAATATTTTGCTGGCATAAATATATAGTACATAAAAAATTTAGCTGCCCACTCGCATATATAAAAGTGAGAACTAGAGCGTTTCTAACTTTTTTTACTGTTTTTTCTTTTTCTTTCTTTCTTTTCTATTGGGAGGAGGGAAAGGGGCGGGAATATCTCATAGTAAAATGTGGAAAAGGTACAGTTGCTCAGTGGCTCCATAAGTTTGGCGATCACTGGTTTAGACAGTTGTTGCCACCTATGAGGGACACTTGAATACTGTATTTTTTATTAAAACTATTTCATTATAGCTGTGCAATTTTGAAATGTTTAATTTTTACTTATTCATATAGAAGTTACTTTTTAATATAATTACATAAATTAAACATAATTGCAAATCATAATTTTTATCTTGTTTAGAAATTAAAAAAATCGCAAAATCTCGTTCAATTATGAAATTTTACCTTCTTTGAGCTACCTGTAAATATTGTTTGATGGTGATAAAATTTTACCATAATCATTTTTTGGTATAATGGAACAAATTTAGAGGGTAAGAGGTTGAAAATTTAAAACTTCGAAAAATAAGCACCACCCTATTCTACATGTGAAGAAAATACAGAACATATACACACGTACTCATTTATATTAAATATTTATTTTTATTCTGTATTTTTTAACATAACACTTAATATGGATTTTGAGTTAGCGAATAAGGGATGAAAAATTTAAACACAGCTGAGTAAGAACTGATGAATGAAAGTTTGCCGACTTTCTTTTTCTCTGTTCTATTCTGTTTCTTTTTTTTTCTGTCTAATTCTATTTTATAGGCAAAACCAAAATGTTTTGAAATTATATGCATAAAAAAAAGGGGCGGGCTTGCCCATTTTTATGCAAAGGCTAAATAGATCACGAGGCTGTCATGACCCACCAAGTATTGGTACTCAGCAGTGGGTCGCCACGTATAGTTTGGGAAATGACACATTAGGGTAATGAAAATCCAATAGTAGATAGCATGCTTTTAACAGAAAATCTACCTAACCAGTCTCATAAAATATACATATATTATTTAGCATATAATATGTTCTGTGTCTACAGGTGACGAAAGTCCTGAAAAAGTCATGAATTTGGAAATCGGTCACAAAAGTAGCGAAAAAGTCACGAAAATTACAAGTAGGTCACGAAAACTTTCCGTCCAACGAGACCGGTGCCCCCAGAAACATCGGATATCCGGCATCTGACGGGTTTATAAATATGCGGAATCCGAACCAGCTATTGCATAAAATACCCGGTTTTCCGGCTTGTCAAATTTAATTTTTAAAATTTAGCAAATGCTGGATAAGCAACTCTATCTCTCTGTGTGTATATATAGAGTAATCATGTAACTTTTGCACAAAATAATATTACATAAATAAATTTTTTTTAATAAAAAACAACGTTTTCCTTGCGCACTAAAAAGGTAGAAAATAATTTTCCTAGGAGCCTGGCAGAATTTCTGAATAAATTGGTCACATAATGGTAACAGAGTTTCTAATTCTTATAAAACGAAAAACGTTGGGCGCATGAATTCTTTATATTATTGTGTTATGAATGTTTGTTTTACAGAATCATTGATGTATATATAAAGTTGAAAGAGAATATACTATGCAAATCATTTATTTTTGATGCTATGTTATTTTTTTAAAATTTTCTATGACATAATGATCAGTATAGATGGGTATAGGTAAATGAATTCTGATCAAAGTTGTGATTTTGATCTGTTACATATAAACATAGTTTGTGTTTATAGAAGTATTTTAATCCTAAAATTTGGATCAAGATATGTATAGTTCAATTCATTTAGAGTAAATCTCATTCATATCTCCAATGAAGGAAATTGACTATGATATAATGAAACAGTATTAACCAGCTTTTCTTTCATAGAAATTTGAATATGTTAGAAAAGTTTTGATGTTTATGTACATGCGCCCAACGTTTTTCGTTTTATAAGAATTAGAAACTCTGTTAGCATAATGTGACCAATTTATTTAGAAATTCATCCAGGCTCCTAGGAAAATTATTTTCTACATTTTTAGTGCGCAAGAAAAACTTTGTTTCTTACAAAAAAATTTTTATTTATGTAATATTATTTTCTTGTTTTTAGTTTTTGACGGGTGAAATTTCACCCACAATAAAAAAGTGTCGTCTGCCTATAATTAAATGATACTGTAAACTATACCTAAAAAATGTATGCACAATTTCATTACTATGTTCCGATTTATCGCCAACGACTGATTAAAAAAGTCAAGTTGTAGCGTGTCGTCATTCGCCACTTTATTTGAAGTCTAGAATAAACCATAAGTATTCCTTTTCTGGCGATATTCAGTTAAATGCTATTACTAAATAGAGAAAATCGTTAAATCGGGAAGTCAATACTTTTATCAAGGTCAATCTCGAATTTAAAACCTATTGCTAATTTGAGAAAAACGTTAAATCGAAGGTATGCTCTATTATTGTTTCGCCGTTGAAAACTAAACTGATGTCTCTCTATTTTTAAAATATGTTTGATATTGAAATTAAGCTAACACTAATAAAACATAATACGTTAAGAAATCACAAACTAGCATTAAAATGCAGACATATGTTTCAGGATTGCTTGGAATAACTTTTTCAATGCGACAGGCAGCTTCTAGATGCAAAACATACAAATGAAGCAGACAAAACAACATAAAACATGGCTTATAGCCTAAGAATTAACTGTAAACCAATGAGAATAAAGGCAGCGTGAAGTGGAAGTAGAAGTAGCAGGGAAGACACCAATAAGAGAACAACAAACGAACCTATTTGAAAGTACACGAAGTAAAAGAGGAATATCAATTAAAACAAAGCAAAAAAGACCAGAGCATGCATAAAAATGAAAATACACGAAAATTGCAAAAACAATAAAATAAAATACAAAGAATTAAAATGGAAATAAAAATAAGTACAGAAAGAACCAAAGCAAAATGCAAAAACAAAGTACACATGTAAAGGAGGGGGAGAGGGAAAAAAAGAAAAAATAGAAACAAAAGCAAATACAACAAGAAAACCAAGAACAAAAAATTAAAGGAACTTATGCCAGACCTGTGAAAAATAAGGGGTTGAGGAAGAATCATTAACCAAATTAGAACTCTCTATTCCTGTTAATATGATAAGCTTCCCAAAAGTCAAGCTCTGAAGCTGAAGAACATTTTTGAATAATTTTCCCAGAATTGAAATCAAAAGAGTTGTTGGAATTCCAACAATGTTGAGCAATACTAGACTTATTTAATTCTTGCTTTCGTACATAACCTTTATGCTCATTTAACCGAATTTTCAGAGTACGTTTTGTCTGTCCAATGTAAGAAAGGCCGCAACGGCAACTAATTTTGTAAATACCCCAAGTGTTAAGTTGATCAACAGGATCTTTAAGAGACGAGAAGGAAAATTTGTTACTAGGGGCAAAAACGACTTGAAATTGAAACCTTTTTAGGATTTCAGCAATACGAAAACTGACAGAATGAAAGAATGGTAACACAACCAAATTTTTTCTAGAAACCACATTATTGGAACCAAGAGTTTTTTTAGAAATTTTGTTATGAATAGAATCAATTAAAGAGTGAGAAAATCCTCTATCAACAGCTACAGCCTTCAGATACTCGAGTTCAATCTTGAGAAGCTCAGGAGAAGAGCAAATATTAATAGCACGATGGACAAGATTATTAAAAGCCGAATATTTTTGGTTGGGAGGATGAGACGACAATCTGTGAGGAGGCAAAGGAACGGCGAAAGGTTTTCGATAGACAGAAGTAGTGAAACCAGACTCACTCCGAAAAATCAAAACATCAAGAAACGCGATGCTACTATTAAGTTCTTTCTCATAAGAAAACTGAATATTAGGATCAATGGAATCCATAACAGAAAGAGCATCATCAATACCTAACAAGTTACTGTTCGTTAGGACAAAACAATCATCCACATAACGAACATAAAATTGAAATTGCAATTTCTGGAATAGTTTTTCCTCGAAATAATGCATATAGAAATCCCTTAAAATAGGACTAAGGACTTCCCATAGCCAGGCCATCTACCATAGTATAGAATTTACCATTATACAAAAGTGCTCTGTGGCAAGCACACACGAGTAAGTTAAACTAATTCCTCAGTTTCCACAGAAGTAAAAGGAATTCAGAAAGCCCTTTAATGAGGCAAGTCAAAGTGCCATCAACAGGAACATTAGTAAACAAAGAATTTACATCAAGAGAGGCCATAACAGAATTCAGTAGCGGATTTAGGGGGGGGGGGCAGGGGGCACGTGCCCCCAAAAAGGTTTTTCACCCATGTTAAATATATATTTTTTAATTTTCTTACTGAAACAAACAATTATATTTTTCGAATAATTATATTTATCAACAAACTAAAAATCATTGCCATTAGACAAATTGCCGCATCAAAACATGACAAAAATAAAACCTACATACGATTTAAGCCTTGTTTTTATTATTATTATTCAACAATTCGGAATTATTTTCCTATTTTTTTCTTCTTCTCCGCTTTAAGTTTCGTAAATAGATCCATTGCGTATTTCAACTAACTGAAAAATGAAATAATTTTATTTAGAGGCAAACGGATGTAAGTGCACTTGCATCCATTTGCCACCAAACGGAGATCTTTGCGGAATGAAGCTTTTATTTAGTAATTTTTTTAAACCATGCTTTTTTGCAGTATCTGTCAAAGCTACCACTAAAATCTCTTTCCTGCAAAACAGAAGGGTGTTTAATTTATCATTTGCACTAGCTATCTCAAAATTTTCATTTTCGTCACTTACCCCCCTTTGCTTCTAAGTGCCTGAATTCTAATGGTTCAAAAACCGAACCTTTCTTATTCGTAGATTACAAAATCTGTTAACCTGAGACATAACAGAATCAAAACAAGCAAAACAGGAAAGGAAAAACAATAGCTAAACCGTTCAATAAATAAAATAAACAGAAAGAACAAATTTCAAAAACAAATGCGAAACATACACAACGTACCAATAAGCGGAACGAATGTCAGAAAACAAACAAAAAGTTCCGTCTAGAACTGTACGAGCCTACTTTCCCGTATACACCAAATTCAAATTTATAATCTAGGTATATCTTTCTCTCTCTTTCTCATTTAACTGTAGTTCTTAATTACTTCAAATATACCTTTTTCAACGGATAATACATATTCATTCACCCATTCATTCTTTCATTAACTCATTCATGTATAAATTGATTCATTCCCTCATTTATTTATTTTATCATTTATTCATTCATTCATTCTTTTACTCTTTCATCTACTTATTCATTCATTCTTTCACCCATTCATTCATTCATTATTCATTGAGAAATATTCTTAAAAATCCCGATCAAAAAAATTCATAGGGAAATGGGCTCGCTCAGTTCTTTTTGAACTTCGTATCTGTACACGTTCTACAGCGTAATATCTTTCCGATAAAGATTGATGATAGCAAATCCGTCGGTTAGATCAGGATTTATATGGGATTGAAATTTCCCGTAGGCGCTAATGTTAATTTGGTACCTTTCCATTATCACGGCGCAAATATTGCCAAGCAAACTTTTTGGCGACAGCACCCGAAAAAAGTTACCAGCGTCGGTATTCCGTTTGGCGTTGGCTGCATCATTATTGGCGAATTTATCGCCTTCGCTGAGATAATGGAAAAATGACGCTATTTTTTTTTTGAACTGTTCAAAAATGAACAAAAATTGTTTAAATCAATATTTTACGCCGAAAGCTTCTTCCAGTAAGCTTGCTCGTTAGAATTTGGATGTTGTGCCCTGAGTTTACATAATTTGCTTCATTTTTGCCCATAGGTGCTAATGGTGAAGTTTTTTGAACTGTTCAAAATTGAAGAAAAAATTGTTCAAATCAAAAAGTAAAATAAGGAAATGAGATGTCCTCGCCGACACCTTTCTAATGCAAAAATAATTTTTAATAACACAAAGAAATGTGCGGGATTGTATATTTCATTTTGGCATAAACTGATTTCATGTAGAGTAATGTTGTGTGGAGAATTTTCTCGCAGACGATTGAAAAGTATTCTTTCTTGAACTTAAGATGACTTCACTCAGAGTGTTGAAACGAGAAATGTAAACGTATTTAGGGGAAGAAATGCAAAAACAATGGAAATGAATTTGTTTTGAAATATTTACCTTCGTATCGAAGAGCTAAGTTACATTTCAAAATAAATAAATAAAAAATAGTGATCTTCTGAAATCTGCTAATAAAATATATTTACTTGAAAAACCCTTTCAACGTGATCTCGTGTTGTGTGGTCTTCAATCATAGGCTCCACAGCTTTGCCCATAAGTTCATAAATTGATTGTACAATTCGAGACACCTCGTCTTTCGTTATGAAACCGTCTCCGTTGATATCGTATAAGCTGAAGGCCCATTTAAGTTTATCTTGTAGGGAACCTCGAGCTAGAACGGAAAGGCCGATTACGAAATCCTGCAAATAAAGAAAATAAAGAGATTGCACTTGTACCATTGAAATCAACCGTTTACGATTGAGCTAATAATGATGGAAATGTTAGAAGCTAAACCATGGTGTAATGTATAGAATATACTATAGCATATTAAAACTCGTGCTTTAAGGAAATGCCATACTCATTCTCAAAAACTCATGCTGTCGTATCCTGATATGTTCTCTAGTGCGCATGCTCCAGATATCGGAAGAAAATCTGGAGCATGCGCATGTGAGTTCGACTACCTGTGTCATTGCGATCGAACATGGCGTTCTTTTAAATTCTGAGCCTAGAGAGGAGGAGATAGGGTGAACCTCCTTAGGTCTACCTCCTTAGTTCCTTAGGGGCCATTCCAAGTCAAATCATCTAGCGGAGACATGGTTTGACACCCGAGGTCGGCCGATTTTGATGAAATTTGAGAAGATTGTTCTACCCATAGATATAAGAACTGTAAAGTTTTATCGCAATAACTTGATTAGTTTTTGAAATAGAACACTTTAAAGTTTTGCCAGAAATTTGCGATTCGACGCTGATCGCAAATCAAGCAATTGCGCATACTTCTATATTTTTTATCGTATAAAACAGTTATTTTTGAAGATAGAAAGTTAACTTTTTTGCATTGTGCTCAGTATTCTTTTGTGAATTGAAATATAGCATTATATTTGTTATTTAAAGGTATTAAGGCAACTTAAAAATCTTTGAAGAACAAAATTGAGTTGTATTTAGCACAATGACTGGCGATCAGAAACTGCTCAATTGCATTAAGAATGTATTCTTCGATTTTAAAACTAATTATACCATTAGAAACTAGATTAAATATGATTCAAAGTGGTATATTAAAATTAATGGGGTTTGCACTTTCCATTAACTTAGAGCTGATCAAAGTTATGCTTTTGAAAAGTGCCAAAACCTGTTGCTACTAATAACTTCAACTTTCAAAAAAATAATATTTGGTACTTTTATAATGTTGTTAAATAGTGTATTTAATTTACATTCATATCATACACAGCAAAAAATACGTCGTTTTTTTAGAAAATGCTTATGCTCTAGACAGTTCTTCAAACTAGCATGAAACTAGGAAAATAAAACTGTATGTTCGGTTGTAACTGATTGAAGTTACAAAATCAGCCTGACCTTGTATAGTTCAAAACAATATATAATGATGCATGAGAAAGGTTTTTTTCATTATTTTTTTTTAGTAAAATATCATGTTTGTTGGATAAACTAAGGTAAGAAAGTTTTATATATATATATATATATATAGTATATGTATGTATATATAGGTTTGTAACGAAAATGTTACATTATATTTAAAATGTTAACTAATAGCAAAATTCGTTGCCAGATGGCACCACTAGCTAATGTGATTTATCTTAACCACAGACTCTCATAGTTAAACGAATCACAGACAAGGACGCCAACTACGTCACGCAAAGAAAAATAGAATTATATTTTTGTTCTAGAAGATTCGGGGCTTCTCTCACACTCAGCGATGATGGAAAGATGGAAAAAAATTGCTGAGAGAGGAAAGAAGGGGAGAAGGAAGAAAAGGAAAAAATAATGCTGAAAAAAGATGAATATAATAAAACTTAATTTGTATATAAAATAACCATCAATATGATTATAATTTAGTCAAGAAAGTAATATCCTCTGAGAAGATGAGCAGGAGATTCAGAAAGATTGAAGAAAAGTTCGGGGAGCTGCAGAAATGAACTGAATATGCTTTCGCCATAATCTCCGTATGAAATAATCTCGATGGATGCAAGCAAGGGAACGGAAGGAATGCAGTAATTTTCGGATGATGCTCTACTGTGGATCGTCGATAAGGAAAAAGACATTATTCCGTGCCCAATGTGAAATCTAGAGCACAACCACGTGCGGAACTGCGTCTCAGCAACCCAGAAGTGAGATTTTAAAATTCTAATACTTGAATATCACCGTCTAAGAGAGAGATGGACGTCGACCCCTGACTCTCTGGACGAGTTGATAAAAGAAAATAATTTATTAGACTGCAATTACTAAAATTGAACTTAACGTTTTCTTCCTTTTGCCATTTTGTGATTCTTCATCACTATACGAGCTTTTGCCATCCTCTTCAATCAATCATATTAAGCCTTGTTCAATGAGTGAATATTTTTACCTTTTACACTATGGTGTGATTTTTATTTATGCTTTTAATCACTAATTGAGGTGCACCTAATTTGATGAATGACTCAATATATGCAAATCCAGATTTAGAATTTAATAAATGATTTAAATTTTAATGCAGTATATTTCAATTTCTAAAGCATTTTACAATTCCATTCGCTTGAAATGATTTTAGGTATTTTATATTTGAATTGCATTTATATTTAGGGGAGAGTGGGGCATGTTGGAACATGGGGCATGTTGAAACATTTGAGCTGGTAGCCATTTTAGTAAAAGCAGAGAATTCTGGGAACGTTTATTTAGTGTTTCTTAAGCCCAGCTAGCTTCCATATTGGTTTCAGGACTATAGGTCTTCAAGTTTTTCTGGTAGATAGATATTTGGATTTTGAAGCATGTTGAGTAAATTTTACATATTCCTTAGAATATTAATCTACTTATTAAGTATTATATTAACCTAATCTGAAGTTAAGTTGTCATGTTCCATGAACATTAGGCTTGTATTTGATAGAAAATATTCACATGTAGCCATAGTTATGTTAGGCCTAAAATAACAAATTAAACTATAGTGTAGTATGGGGCATGTTGAAACACATTAAAAGGGGCATGTTGAAACATTGTTTCAACATACCCCTTGTTATCTCTTTTTGTTTAGGGCAGTGTATAATTATGGATTTTTAAATCTGTTAATTGAAATAGTTATATTATTGTGAATATAAGTAGTGATAATGCCTCTTGAAATAAATAAATTGTCATAAATCTGGTGTTATATCAATATTTAGATGTTCCATTATTAAATATTTCTTTTCCGGCAAAATATACTTTCTCATTTTTAAGTTCAATAGTAATATTTCTATTTTATACTTGCTTAAAAGAGAAAAATTCAATTATTACAATTCTATGACATTCAAATGTTAATAATAGATTTCAATTCGTGTACTTATATTATTCCATTACCTATTTTGAATATATATATTATATTATAAATGAAATAGCATAGTTTACAATGGTTTATAGCAAATTTCCAGTTTTTCTGAGCCTTCCCATCACTATAGGTTACATTTAATGAGGATTATTTAAGATTTAATTAATTCATTTATTTGCAAATTAAATATGTTTTCATGAGATACTTAGATAATGTATAGCCAGTATTTGGTATTATATAAATGGCAATGTAGAGTTTAAAAAATAACTAATTTTGGTTATAATTTTAATTTTAGATGGTTCGAAACACAGTTCGAAAAACTACAAGGGCTAGTACTCCTGCTGATGTTATGCTTAGAGCAGCAACTGAGGTACTGAAAGATTAATATTCATGCCGTGCAAGTGCTAAGAAATATGGAATACCCCATGTCACATTGTCCAGATATGTAAAGAAACTGAAGAAAAAATATGAATTATGTAACGTTGAATTAAATGCTGCATTTACCACTTCTGTTTGTGTAAATTCCCCATCTACTTCTGATGCTTCGATCATGCCTACTTCTGCTCTTTCAACTGCCACTGACTCTGCTACTCAGGCTATCATCTATTCCTCTGTAATAACTACTAATGACCCTGCCACTGAAATTCCCACTCCCCCTATAGATTTTGAGGTAGGGTATACCAAACCTCGGCAAGTGCTAAATCCTGAAGAGGAGGAACAGCTTGTAAAATATTTAATATATGCATCTGAAATATTTTATGGTTTATGTCCACAAGAAGTGAGGAAGCTAGCATATAACTATGCCGTTGCAAATAACAAAGTTATTCATGAATCATGGATTACTAAAAAGGCAGCTAGCAAAGATTGGTTCAATGGCTTTATGAAAAGACATCCTAATATAACTATTCGAATGCCACAAAGTGCTTCATTAGCTCGTGCGACGAGTTTCAATGAAAAGAATGTTAATGATTTTTTTAATAATCTTCACACTGTAATGATGAGATATAGCTTTGGTCCAGAAAGTATATATAATGCTGATGAAACTGGAGTCACTACTGTCCATAAATCTGTCAAAATAGTTGCTTTAAAAGGAAGTAAACAAGTTGGTGGAATGACATCTGAAGAACGTGGAAGTTTAGTTACCATCTGTACTGCAGTTAATGCAGCTGGCACAGCAATACCACCAATTATGATTTTCCCTCGTGTGAACTACAAAGAACACTTTGTTCGTGATGGTCCACCAGGATGCACTGGTGCTTTTCATCCATCAGGGTGGATGACTGAAGAAATCTTTTTAAAATTTGTACAGCATTTTGTGAAACATACAAGATGTTCGAAAGATAGAAAAATTTTACTTCTGTTAGATAATCATGAATCACATATATCAATTGAAGTTCTAAATTATGCGAAAGAAAATGGAATTGTCATGTTATCCTTCCCACCACATTGCTCTCATAAACTGCAACCTCTTGATAAAACTGTATTTAGGTTTTTCAAGAACTTTATAAATTCAGCAAGTAGTGCATGGATGGTTAACCACCCAGGATTAACTATGACAATCTATGATATAGCAGGCATTGTAAAAATTGCTTTTCCATCAGCATTTATCCCAGCAAGCATCATGTCTGGCTTCTCAGTCACAGGAATATATCCATTTAATCGGCACATTTTTACTGAAGTTGATTTTCTACCATCAGATGTTACTAACCACCCTAATCCAAATACAGTTACAAATACCACAAGTCCTTCTTTAACTGTAATACCTAGCACTACATCAAATATAACACCTACTGGTTCTCCAATAGTTACAAAAACTATTAGCTCTCCTGCAGTCACATTGGAAGAAATTCGGCCTTTCCCAAAAGCAGGACCAAGAAGAAGTTCCAATAAAAGTAAAAGAAAAGGATCAACAAAAATCTTAACAGACACACCAGCCAAAAATCAAATTATTGAAGAAGCTTTAAAACGAAGAGAACAAAAAGAAATAAAATCCTTTTGCTCCATTGCTGCATCTCAGAGAAAGCTTAACCTCCTAAACCCAGTTCGTTTAAATAAAAGTAAAAAACGGAAGAGCAAGGAAGTATCCTCCGAAAGTGATATGGATAAAGAAATCGAGTGCAATTCCACTACCGAAGATGATGATGATTCTGTTGGATTTGATTTGCCAATTTGTGAGGATAAGAAACCACAAATTAATGACTATGTTGTCGTGAAGTTTGCCACTAAAAAGAAAATTTTACACTTTGTTGGCATTGTAGAAAGAGTTAAAGGTGATGAAGTAGAAATTAATTTTCTGAAAAAGTGCAATGGTGAAAAAGGTTTTGATTTCCCTGATAAGGAGGATCGTGGATCATACTTCCATGAAGATATTTGTCTTATACTTCCACCCCCTAACTCAGTTGGTGGTACTTCTAGGTGTGCTAGAAAATTGGTATTTCCAAATGATTTGTCAATTTATGAAGGCCTGTAAAAATGCAAATCATGGGGTCCATCAGACAAGTGTATTAATTATTACCTGTAACTTTATATTTGGATAATTAATTGTTTTATAATTTATTTTGTATTTTGTTCAACTGTGTTCCAACTTGCCCCACACTATGTTCCAACATGCCCCACCATGGGGCACGTTGGAACAGTTTGTCTATGGTTATATTATCATTCATAATTTTCTGCCATCTGAACTTTTTTAAAAATATTTCATCTTAAATTGTTGCCAACATTTGTAGCTATAATATAACCCTTAGTGGTTTAACCAATATCTTTAATTTACTAACTTATGGACCAAAACGTAAAAAATGTTCCAACATGCCCCACTCTCCCCTACACAACGCATATATGTACTAACCACTACAGGGTCATTCCACAGCAACGGACGTTACATTTTTACAGCATTTTTCAACTTCAACGAGCTTTCTAACAAACTTTTTGGATATTTTTTAGGTTTTTTAATTTTGGCTAGTAAAAGTACATGTGTTCTAAGTATGCAAAAAAACATTTGAAGATATATATGTATTTGCTGTATGTTAAAATTTTTTTTGAAGTTTCGTTTCGTGTGTTACCCGAAAGGTAACACACGTAACGAAATTTCAGCATTTTTTTTAACAGACAGAAAATACATATATATCTTTAAAAAAAATTTTGCATACTTAGAACACATGTACTTTTACTATCCAAAATTAAAAAACCTAAAAAATACCCAACAAGTTTGTTAGAAAGCTCGTTGAAGTTGAAAAATGCTGTAAAAATGTAACATCCGTTGCCGTGGAATGACCCTACACCTTCACGCTGTGTTGGTTTGTTGCTTTGGTTATATAATTTGATTCTCATAATTAAATTCAACCACTGCAACAGGCTAACACGCACCATAACATATGGTGCTGTGAAAAAGAAAAATTAGTAATGTTCTAAGTTAGGTTGAGAACTCGGGTTTTTTTCTGAAATATAACTTGATCATTCAGTCACTCACCAGATAATGTACTTATTCACATTGGTTCTATTTATTTCAAGTGTGCATTTCTTTTACTTTTTCTGATATATGAACATGAAATGTATTAATATATGAAATGAATATAACTTTGGTGTATGAACTTACAAATTTTTCACTGTATTTTTTGGGATTTAAGAAAATTTTGATCAGCACTTACCTACATGGTAATTTTGAACTGCATAAGTATGCATTGCTTTATGCAATATTTTATTTTAAATTAAAGACAATTATGTTTAGATTTTTTCATTTGAATTGATTCTTGGTTAATGTTGTGCAAAAAAAGTTAAAGAACACTAGAAGTCGAGCAAACAAATCAAAATCAATAAGCCCAATCCCAAATCAAAGTCAAAAAGATCAGAAAGACTTATCCACAAATATGTCTTTGGCCAATGCACTCAATCATTTCTCTGGAAATGACACTAAAAACGTCAAATTTTTCATAAAACAGTTGAGTGAGGTTGTCAATTTAGAGAATTGGACTCCAGAAAAAAGACTAATTTTTCTGACTTTAAAAATAAAGCATTAGATTATCTAATTAATGATCCCAAAGCCAAATCGGCAACAACTTTTGATGAGTTACCAACAGCTCTTATCAGCAAATTTAGCAAAAAGCAGGATTTTCAGCAGATCCAAACAAACTTTTCAAATATAAGACAGAAACAAAACCAATCAGTTTCTGATTTAATAACATAAATAGAAATTGTTGCAAATAACTATATAAACCTGGAAAATTCATCAAAAGAAGTCCAAGATCTAAAAGAAAATCTAAAATTTACAAAACTAATTGAGTTAGTTAAACCTGAAATAAGACGCGAGTTAAAGATTCTAGGTCCATCTAATTTTTCTGAAGCATCAAAAATTGCCAGAAACATAGAAAATGCTCTGAATGATGAAGAGTGCTCAGTAGCGAATAATGTCACAACCAAACAGAACTTAGAAATAGATATTCTCTTGAAAAGCCAATTGGAAACCAATAAAAGTATTCAAGTCTTAACAGACGAAATAACTAAACTAAAGCTAGACAAATTTCAAACCAATCATGTGCATAACAACAACATGCCAAGCACATCCTGGGCTAACCCAGCTGCTCCAGAGCTTGTACCTCATTCGACTTTTCAAAATAACCCAAAAAGCAAGGTTACTTGTCACATATGTGCAAAACCTCATTTGACAACTGAATGCTGGTACTACCCATCAAATAATAGGGGAAATTCCAACACAAATAGTGGTTACTCAAGGGGCAATAGAAAAGTCAACACTTATAAGCGGGGTAATTTTAGGCCATATGAAAGACAAAATAACTTCAGAAAATAAAATTTAAACTAGTAGGGGGTTTCTGAAGTGAAAGATCTGAACTAAGGTATAAGGCGGAGACCCTAAGTAAAAAGAAAAACCTTACTGCACCACATCAAAATTCAAAAAATAAAACAAACAAAAAAAATTGATCAGAAACACAAAACCATCACAACTTGTTCTGACAGCAAACAAACAAAAAATCCAAGTAAAAATGAAAAAAATTTTCAAAATTGCATTCAAAATGATGAAAATAATTCAAAACTCACCCAAAATGTTAGGGAATTAAAAATAAAAAATATCTCATCATGCAATACTGTAGAACAGTGTGATTTACCTGTGATTGAAATCAAATTTGCCGACATGCACTTTAAAGCACTCATCGATTCTGGTGCAAGCTTTTCTTTGGTACAGCCTGATATTTTGTCACAAATTAAAGAAGTTGCAAAAATTGAATATGTTTCAAGATCTCTTAAAATTTATCTATTTGATAGTTCTACTGTTCCATATATGTGATCAGTCAATTTATCCTTCAAAATTGACACAAAATGGTTCAGAAATTTATTTTATGTAACTCAAAATAATTGGCAGTCTAACTATCAATTTATTCTCGGCTGTGACTTTATTCAAAAAAACAAACTGTTAATTGACCCATCTAATAACAGACTCATCATGAACAATGTTTTCTTTAATTTTTGGACTCCTGACAATGTTCATCAAAAGTTCAATATTGCCAAAATTGATAACAGCAGCAGTTTAAACAATGTCAAAATTGTCAACAATGTTTCTATTTTGCCAGGGAAACTGGAAATTGTAAAATTAGAGATTTCTGATTCCATGAAAAAACACAATCAAGTAATATTAACTCCAAAATCAAACAAACTAAATTATTCAATCCAAAATTCTGTTCACCAAATCAGTCAATGTTCCCATATTTATATCATAATTGAAAATGAAACTTAAAAAAAAAAAAAATAAGCATTAAAAAGAAAACAATTATTGGTAATATTGAACCATATGAGAACTTTGATCTCATACAACCTGATAATAAACATGTATCACAAATCAACAATTTGACAACATCTGATGTTGATAAATTAAGAAAAGAAGAGTTAAAAGAGTCTGATTTTGATCTTAACCATTTGAAAAATCATGAAAAACAAAAAATTCTTAAATTATTGATGACTAACTATTCTGTTTTTTCCAAAAGTTATAAAACGCTAAGTTTAACTTCAGCAATCATTCCAGACTTCAAATTATTGCACGACTTCCCTCTACAGACGAAGCCTTACCCAATCCCTAAAATAGCAAAAAATTTTGCCGAAAAAGAAATAGCTGAACTTTTAGAAGCAAGTATTATTGAACCATCGACATCTTCATATAATTTTCCAATAATTTTTGTTAAGAAAAAGTCTCTTCCTGGTCAAAAACCAGAAGATCTTAAATTTCGCATGATAGTAGATTACAGGTTAATAAATAACATCACTGAACCTTTAAAAATCTGTCTGCCAAAAATCTCTGAAATTATCCAAAGCATTGCAGGCCGCAATTATTATTGTGTGCTGGATCTTAAATCCGCATTTTTTCAAATCATGTTAAAAGATGAAGAGAAAGACAATTTGCTTTTTGTTCTGAAATTGTTTTTTTTTTCGACAAGCTAGATTGCCACAGGGGGCAAAAAATGCAACTAGTTTTTTTCATTTAGCAATTTCCAAAGCATTAAATGGGTTAACTGGGGAAAATGTTCCATTTTTTCTTGATGATATAATTGTTGCTGCTGACAACATCAGTGAAATGTTAGTACTTTTACAGAAAATTTTTGACAGGCTAAAAAATTTCAATTTAACTCTTGATCCAGCAAAAGTCCAAATATGTAAACTAAGAATAAATTACTTAGGATTTTCACTTGATAAAAATGGATTTGCACCTTCTGAAGATAATATTAACAAAATATTATCCTTTCCTTTGCCTAAAAATATAAAACAACTGCAATCAATTTTTGGTATGCTCAATTACTTCAGGCACATGATTTATAATTTCTCTGAATTAATTGCACCTTTAACCAATTTAACCAGAAAAATACACCATTTAATTGGAATTCAGAGTGTCAACAAGCTTTTAATACTGTACAGGATATAATTTTAAATAAACCTGTTTTAAAGAATTTTGATCAAGAAAAAGATATATACCTAGTAACAGATGCTTCCAAACAAGCAATTTGTGGCATTTTAATGCAAAAATATAATGACAATTTTTTTCCTGTTGAATTTTATTCCAGAAAATTATCTGATGCAGAATCTAGATATCCTTCAATCAGGAGGGAACTTTTGGCAATTTTTGCTTCTGTAAAGCATTTCCATGAAAATTTGTATGCAAAATCTTTTACAATTCTAACTGATGCAAAAGCTTTGACATATCATATCCAACTTGACAAACAGCCTGACATAGTCTCACGTTGGTTATTATATTTACAACAGTTTACCTATCAAATTTCTTAACTACCTGGATTTAAAAATCCAGCTGATTTCCTTTCTCGTGTAGTAAATGAACCTGTTACAGTAAATAACATTATTTTTTTTTGTGCTGAAAATGAAATTTCTTATGAGATTATTCGTGAAAAACAAGAGAGTGACGAATTTATTTCTAACATTCTACAAAAGATAAAAAGCAACAATTTGAATACCAAAGAGCAATACTTCATTGACTCTCATACAAATCTTGTCATGATCAAACATTCTTCCAAAAACAAATCAAAATCTATACATAACAAAATTCTAATTCCTGTCTCACTTATAAAGATATGTCTAGCCAATGCCCATGCACCACATTTTGGTACAAAAAAAGCTTATGAATTTTTATCCCTCAAATTTTTTTGGCCAGGAATGTTCTTAGACACGAAATGCTACATTAACAATTGTTCGAAATGTCTAGAAAACAAAAGCAGAAACACCAAAACAAATGTTCCATGGTACCTAAAAGTGAACTTGCTCCGGCTCAGATGCTTGCCATTGATATTGTAGGAAAATTACCAAGATCACATGACAACAAAATTTATATTTTGACAATAATTGACCATTACAGTAGATACTTCGAAGCAATACCATTGCATAACATTAAAGCACCTGCAATCATCAAAGCTCTAAATGAGTATTTTCCCAGTTTGGACTTTGTAAAATTTTACTCACTGACAATGGTACTAATTTTTGTTCGAATAAGTTTGAGGAACACTTAAAAAATCTAAAAATTGAACATAGAAAATCATCTATCTATTTTCCTCAATCCAATGGTCTTCTTGAAAAGATCCATCTGTCCATGAAACAGAGTTTAGCTGCTATCTCAGAAAAAATATCAGAATGGTCTGACAGACTTTTATTTTTCAAATTGCACTATAAAAATTCTGTTCATGTTGCTACACAATTCACTCCAGCTGAATTATTTTTGGGAAGAAAATTAAATATACCTTAAGAAAATTTTGAATCACCTAAAAAAGTAGAGGAATACTCTACTTATATCAAATTGTTAAATGAACATCTCGGAGAAACAAA
Source organism: Octonoba sinensis (assembly GCA_038502835.1). Taxonomy (NCBI): domain Eukaryota; kingdom Metazoa; phylum Arthropoda; class Arachnida; order Araneae; family Uloboridae; genus Octonoba; species Octonoba sinensis. The sequence goes on along the minus strand of CM076598.1, from coordinate 3,539,839 downwards.
AAAAAATTGTAAAAGAAAATGAGAATGAATATATCAAAAGTGTAAACAAACAAATTAAAGGCAGGGATAAAATCATATTCAAAATTGGGGACAAAGTTTATCTTAAAAATTTTCACAGGTCAAATGTGTTGGAAAAGAAAAGCACAGGACCTTATGAAATCATTCGTGTTATCAGAAATGACAATTACATCATACAAAAAGATAGTGATGACAAACAAATAAGGGTACATGTTAGCAAATTGATTCCTATGCATGAGTTGAGACCTAATCTTCAACAGTAAAAATGAAAACAAATCATTATTCTCCTCTACATAAAACAAATAGGGTACAGAAAACTTATTCCAGATTAAGGTTTCCTGTAAATGTGTTTTGGCACCACTAAGGCATTTTTCTAGTTTTACAGCAGGCTGGTTCCGTGCTTAACTGGGGAGGAATTTTCTGAAAAAATAGATGTATACATCACTAGGAATTTTCTAACATCAATTCTGTTTTCTACCTTCTACAAAAAATTCTGTAAGAGAATTTGAGTAAAACATGCTACAAATTAATTAGTAGTCACATTTTTATTGTTATATAATCACAGCTCATGAATGATAAGTGATAATATGTCAACACCTTGCAATGAAGAATGGAATCATGTATGTTGTATATGTCATAAGGCAATACTAATGTGTCAACAATTTGAATCATGATAATTGAATGTAAAGAAAGCAATGATAGCAAAAACAATCATTAGGGTTTATGACATGAATTAAATTTTGTTCTGGTGACTAATTGAATTGGATCAGGGATATACAAAAATTTTTTTTTGAAAATACTGCATTGAAAAAAAAATTTTTTTGATATGTATGTCACATGATATTGACTTCAAAAAATCATTGTTTGTATTTGATAATCAGCATCATGAATAATTGTGTTTTAAATTTTTCTTTTGATATTGTACCTGTTTGTCATATTCTTTTTTTTCCTCTGAAGGGGATAAAATGTAACGAAAATGTTACATTATATTTAAAATGTTAACTAATAGCAAAATTCGTTGCCAGATGGCACCACAAACTAGCGTGATTTATCTTAACCACAGACTCTGATAGTTAAACGAATCACAGACAAGGACGCAAAGAAAAATAGAATTATATTTTTGTTCTGGAAGATTCGGATTGTGAAATCAGTGATGATGGAGGGACGGAAAAAAATTGATGAGAGAGGAAAGAAGGGGAGAAGGAAGAAAAGGAAAAAATAATGCTGAAAAAGGATGAATTTCCTAAAACTTAATTTGTATATAAAATAACCATCAGTATGATTTTAATTTAGTCACGAAAGTAATATCCTCTGAGAAGATGAGCAGGAGATCGAGAAAGATTGAAGAAAAGTTCGGGGAGCTGCAGAAATGAACTGAATATGCTTTTGCCATAATCTCCGTATGGAATAATCTCGATGGATGCAAGCAGGGGAACGGAAGAAAGGCAGTAATTTTCGGATGATGCTCTACTGTGGATCGTCGATAAGGGAAAAAGACATGATTCCGTGCCCAATGTGAAATCTAGATCACAACCACGTGCGGAACTGCGTCTCAGCAACCCAGAAGTGAGATTTTAAAATTCTAATACTTGAATATCACCGTCTAAGAGAGAGATGGACGTCGACCCCTGACTCTCTTGACGAGTTGATAAAAGAAAATAATTTAATAAGCTACAATTACTAAAATTGAACTTAACGTTTTCTTTCTTTCGCCATTTTGTGATTCTTCATCACTATACGAACTTTTGCCATCCTTTTCAATCAATCATATTAAGCCTTGTTCAATGAGTGAATACTTTTACCTTTTACACTTTATTATGTGATTTTTATTTATGCTTTTAATCACTAATTGTGGTGCACCTAGTTTGATGAATGATTGGCGGTTTTACGGGGGGGGGGGCGGGGAAATGGGGGTAATTACCCCCCCCCCAGGATTTTAGAGGCTTGATCATTCACCAATATTTTATTTTTTTATTATTATTATTTTAAAATATTTTTTTATACCATCACTACAGCGCAAGCTATTAAATATTTTCAAGTTGCTATGTCTCCCCTTTGTCACGTCACAGGATGTGGTGAGATATGTATTTATTGGCGACAATTATGATGAATTACTCCGCCTTCGTTGGCGCGATTTCACCCGTTTTTTACAGCCGCACAGTGGAGTATTTGAGTGAAAATCCTGGCCAAAAGTCCAAAACTTTAAATTTACCCAATGTTTTTAAAAATTATATTTTCTAAAAGCTGTTTAACTGGCGCGTTGATCAACACTTATTTCCGTAGTCTGAGTTACATAGAACGGCTCACAACTTCGATAGAATTTGGGATTTCGAAGTGAATTTAGGTATTTTTTTGAGGTATTTCAGCGTACTTACTACCTTTCAATCTGAATTTTTTTTTTAGAGGTTTCCAAATCACCCTATCTAAATTAATTTGGTTTTACGTCTTAACAAAAGGTAAGATCTTAATTTTACATTATAAATTAAAATAAATTAATTCATTCTTAAAATTGAAAAAAAAAAAAAAAAATAAGTAACTTCGTCAGAGAATTTTTTTAAGGCCTTTTCAGGACTATTTTTAAGTTAGTGGAAGGTTTTTAAGTATGTGTCGCGCTTTGTCGCGCCATTTTGAAAGTTGAATCGTGTTTGTAATAGTCTTAAGGGCTCATTTCAAAAAAAAAAATGTTGTGCATACTTGCGCCATTTTTTTATATATTAAAAAAAAGTACATAATTCGAAAATTTTATGATTTTTCCAACTTTAAAACGAATTTACTATTATATACATTTTATATACCTAATAAATAGCAAATTATGTTAAAATACAAACTACCAAACGAGAAAAATCATCGTAATTAAACGTACAAGTTGAAATAGACACGTGTTTCGGGGTGACAAGAAACTTAATTATCAGTACATACGGATGTTCGCTTTAGGTGAAAATCTTTGGAATAATTCCAAAATTTTCATTCTTGTGCAGTATTAGAAGGTTCCCTTGTGTCCGAAGAATATGTCCGTACAACTTTTTTGTTTTTTTGTGGAGATATTTGCATAGATTTTCAAACGTTTTGTGCTTTAAATTTTCTCATTTATTATTTTTTCAAGCAGGTAAACTTTTTACTTCTGACATAAAATATTCTGCTCTTAAAGTGAATAACGACTATGAAAGTAACTTTTTCAGAAGTGCTCACCACGGGCGGAGGGATGGGGGTGGGGGGTCGTGTTGAAATCAGCGTCATTAAAATTTTTAGGGGGTTTTGGGCGATTTTCAGGTATAGTCATTGTTTTTTTGTGGATAGCTTCGTAGATTTTAGGCAGGAGGGGGGTTACCATCACTTTGAAGGTGAGAGGGTATGCACCATTGACTTTTTTTTAAATAAAATTTTCAGTTTTTTTTATTTAAGAATAAAAAGTTACTGATTCAGGAGGTTTTCGTTTTGTGGTGCAGAATGCACATTCAAGCCATAAACTAAAATGGACATTAGTAATAACGGAATGCCCTATTTTTTATTACAGCAAATTCTTAAACCCCCACCCCCCTCTCCTTCAGTTGCTTCGTTTTAGCGATCCTTATTTTTAATTTCTTTTGATCGCGGGTATGCATGTGCACAGACGGTTTATCGACTCACGGTGAAAACCAAGCACAATAATCCGGCCTGGCGGAACATATCACGATGTGTAAAATATTTTATGCATATACTGAACCTATATACGTACTAAGTATCGACTCAAACAATGAGAGACTCAACATCAAACCTCAAACTTGCTCCCGTCACTTTGGACATCACTCGTCTCCTCCGAGATCCACCCTGAAAAATTATTTCCAACCCCGATTCCATCCTCGTGAAATCTGATATCTTCATCCGGTCAAACGAAAGGGGGCGAAGACGATCGCGGAGACATTTCGGTTTTCAAGGGGTCGCCTTTTTTTTTTTTTTTTTTGGAGGGGGCGGAACTTTTTAGGTGGTGCATCATCGCTCTGCAGGGGGAGGGCGCTCAACTACAGTTGTTTCAACTTAAAAGCACGTGAAAATATTTTTGGCCAGGATTTTCACCCGAATTCTCCACTGTGCTCCGTAGCGAGCATTCGCTACTGGTTCTTCCCGCCGCTTTCCGTCAGTTACCGTCGAGTAATAAATACGAATTGTTGCGAGGTTCATTTGTGAGGCGTCCCTCTTCAGAAAAAAAGGGTTCTGTTGTATGATCGGTGCAGACTTTTCAAAGAAAATGAGTAAACGCCACAAAAATACGTTAGATGGTTTCTTGAAGAAGTTAAAAACTGAAAGCGAACTTAAATCTATTTCAAGAAAAAATGAAATTCCGATTTTTTCAGCCAGTATGGAAAAGGTGCAGGAGTCATGCGATGCTCAGTCTGCAACAAATACGCATGTGTCCAAAAATGTCGCTTTCGCAGAGCAACTAGAAGCAGATTACGCACAGCCAGCTCTGTTGGATGGCAAAATTGATGTAGGCTTTTACCTTCAAAAGCAAAGCATTTCTTCAATAACAGATCTGGAAAAATTCAACATTCTGAGGTGTGCATGGACCCCAGAAGATAAATTTATTTTTCCCTTTTCAGTGCATATGAAAAATAATAAAGAAGTCAAATGCTACCTTTCTCAAAAGCATTTCAATTCTTTTAACTGGTTAGCATATTCGTGCAAAGTTAAGGGTTTATTTTGCAAATATTGTTTTTTGTTTTCAAACAAATACGGAGGAATTAATAAAGCTACTCCATTGAAGAAGCTAGTCACTGTACCTTTAGATAAATATTCTAAGTTACTCGGCAAGGATGGAGATTTAGCTACTCACGAACAGAATAAATATCACAAAGACTCTGTTTCCTTTGCTTTGAATTTTATGAAAACATATGAAAGTCCTCAAGATGGAGTGCTTATGAAGTTAGATTCTGCTCGTCAGCTTCAGATCAAGGAAAATCGAGAAAGATTGATTCCAGTAATCGAATCGATTATTTTTTTAGGACGCCAAAACTTAGCGTTACGTGGCCATAGGGATTACGGTGAAATATCAATTTCATCAGTTGATGAACAATTTTACGGTGATAGTAACAACACCCAATTAATTCTAAATGAAGGTAATTTCCGGGAATTATTACGCTATCGGGTTTCAAGTGGTGATGAGAAATTAAAAAACTTTCTGAAAAATACCAGTTCACGAGCTACATACATCAGCAACACTACACAAAATGAACTGATTAAGTGCTGCGGAGATGAAATTTTGAACACTGTTCTTAATAAAATTAAAGAAAACAAATATTACGCAATTATTTTTGATGAAACAACTGATATTAGTCGAGAGTCACAAATGTCGATAATTGTGAGATATTTGGATGAAAAATCGCATCATGTTTCGGAAGATTTTGTAGCATTTATTGATGTGCATGATGACAATTTTGAAGACTTTAAAGAAGAACCTGTTGTAAGTGGAAAAGTACTTTCAAAAACGGTACTATCTTTTTTGCAAAACACTGGCTTAGATGTAAATGATTGTGTAGCTATAGATACTGACACTTGCAGTGTTATGCTTTCTGATCAAAAAGGAGCTGTCATGGAATTACAAAAATCGTTAAAAAATGCCATAAAATGCCCTTGTTATAGTCATGCCCTAAATTTATCACTTTCAAAATCAAGTTCGGTCCAAGATATCCGCAATGCTATAGGCACAATCAAAGAGATAATAAAGTTCTTTAATGTCTCACCAAAGCGGAATAAAGTTCTAAAGCAAATTTTGATAAATGGAAACTCTGGTCATGAGCAACTGAAGAAATTGTGCGAAACGAGATGGACGGAAAGACATGAAGCTGTTCTGAGATTTAAAACTCACTTTGTCGAAATTGTCAGCGCTCTGGAATTAGTGACCAACTGGAAAGATGCCCAGTCATCATCTTCAGCGCAGACTCTGTTAAATACCATGCTTACGACAAATTTCATAGTTGCTGTTTATTGCTTGTCTTTCACGCTGAACTTTACCGAGTCTGTGAGTAAAAAACTACAGAAGAAAAACTTGGATGCTAAACAGGCAAAAGATTCGATTCAAAATGTAATATCAGTCTTAAAGGAGAAAAGAGAAAACGCAAAACAAACTTTCAGTGATCTGTTTCTAGAAATTACAAAGCTGCATGAAGAGTTGGATTTGTCTGTCTCTCTCCGTAGAAGAGTCGAAAATCAAAAAAATAGGGGCAATGTTATGACTGGTAGTGCTGAAGATTACTTCAGAATCACAATTTACATCCCTTTGTTGGAAAACGTAATTGAAGACCTAGATTTCCGATTTCCATCAAATTCTTTACTACCTTCAGAAATTGTGAAAAAGTCAAGAACGGAAATATCGGCTTTCGTGGAAAGTATTTCCAAGTATTTGGCACCCATTGTTGCTGAAAAAGAAGAATTTATAGCGTCGAAATTAAAATCAGAAATTGAGTACTGGGTTAAAGATTGGAAAACATGCAAAACTGAATTACCGAATGATGCCATTGCAGCTTTTTCCCACTGTGATAAAGATATGTATCCTTTCATAAACACTTCCTTAAAATTGTTGTGTACCCTACCTGTTACTACTGCTTCCAGCGAAAGAAGTTTCTCGGCCTTAAAGAGGTTAAAAACATGGCTAAGGACAACTATGACGCAAGAGAGACTGATTGGACTTGCCCTTCTTCATGTCCATAGACAAATCCCGATATCTGTGGATAATGTAATTAACAGATTCGGGAATATGAAGAACCGAAGATTAGAATTTGTCATTTGATTTTAAGTGAGTGCATGTACATTTAATTAATGAAAATAATTATTTAAATTAAACATGTTAATATGTTTTAAATTTCAGTAACAGTTACTAACACGTACTGATGGTTTATTGTTTATATAAAATTGTAAAATGTCATTACCCCCCCCCCCCCCAGACTGAAACTCTGGAACCGCCCTTGGATTTAATATATGCAAATCCAGATTTAGAATTTAATAAATGATTTAAATTTTAATGCAGTATATTTCAATTTCTAAAGCATTTTACAATTCCATTCGCTTGAAATGATTTTAGGTATTTTATATTTGAATTGCATTTATATTTACACAACGCATATATGTACTAACCACTACACCTTCACTCTGTGTTGGTTTGTTGCTTTGGTTATATAATTTGATTCTCATAATTAAATTCAACCACTGCAACAGGCTAATACACACCATAACAAGCTTTTATTAGAATAATATTTAAGATGCCTATTATTGAAGTGATCACTACTCTTAAGATCGTAGATTGAAAATATTAAATTTCAATCTATGTATTTAAATGGCTATGTCTCTAATTTTATAGGCTAAAACTAGGTTTCCTTTCAAGTTTGAACGATTTTCACAAGAAGGCAAATGGTTTTAATATTTCTTAGTGTATTATTAGGAAGATAGTTTTTAGGTTTTTATTAGTTAGTTCTCTTTATCTTTTATAGCATAAAAATTTAAGTTTTCGTCATGATAAAAATATGTTTATACCTATTAATATGGACTTTTCTTAAAAGATTTTTGAAAGGAAATAGGAAATGTATGAAGTTGATGGAAAATAAAACAGAAAAGCAACTAAACATTTTAAAGGGAAGGAGTAGAGAAAGAAACGTATTTGAGTAATACTTACGGTAAATGTTATCGCGCCAGAATTTTCCGTGTCAAAAGATTTGAAAACGTAATGCGCATATTGAGCCGTTTCGGCGCCTTTTGGAAAATATTGAGCATATATGCCTTTGAATGTTTCCTCTTTTACCATACCATTTGGGCATTCCTAATAAAAAGAAGAAAAACACGCGTTTAGAAAACGAAGTAATGAAAAAAGAGAAATAAATAGATAAATTGCAATTACATTGACATGTTGATATTTTTAGGCATTTTTTATTTCAAAAGTCAGATGAAACATATACGGAAGAGATTTACCGTATCTCATAAACTAAAGTTTATTTTTAATAACTTTTAATAAACTTTTGCCCAATGATTCACATTGATGTTCAATTGAAAAATAAATTAATGAATGGAATTGGATAATGGATCCAGGGTCACTGTACTTTTGCACTCTAGAGATCCCCCGTACCTCCCTATAAAGGACTATGATTAGTCCCTACAGGACTGGTTAGATTATGATGCGGTTGGGGTAAGTTCTCTGTTGCTCTAAAGTAGATTCCAGCGAATGGATACACTGTTTCTTTCCGTGTGTTTGTGGCTTCAACAAGCGAGAACCTCTCGTCATTTTTAGTCCAACTATCGTCCTTAATATAATAGGGATTTTTGGAGACTGTGCAAAAATTCAATTGCAATTTTCTTTATTTATTTACAAGAGAATGTTGGGCATGCTTTACGTGTCTGCCGTGAAGCACCAAAAAGAAAAAAAAGGAATGACGTAATATACGAGATAGTCCGTGCTACATACTCGTACTAATATTACAAGTACTACTCATATAAATACACACTTAATATTGAGGTCCAGTGGCTGAGTGCTTTCCATGCTACCATGCACAGGGTGGATTCCTGGGCTGGACAGGGTCGACTCAGCCCCTCATCTCTTCAGTGGGTAGATGAGGTCTAAGCATGCTTGGGAACTGAACGCTGGAAGTTCCGTGTCAGGCCAACCACTCGACTGGAACATCTGTTTTGACTCCTCAGGGCTCTCGTTCTCGAAAGCTGAGACGGACCATGCTGACAGTGGCCATTTATGGGCTGTCGCACCACTGAGAGTTTTAGTTTTTGGTATTAATATTAAAAAACTAATTTAATACAACTTAATTGCTTTATAATTATAACTTAGTGCGTAAAAAATACAGTTTGATTCATAAAAGGAGGGAAGGTAGGACACATGACATTCATGAGGAAAAGTAGTACACTCAAACGAGAATATTTAAATCATTCAAGATTTACAAGAAAAATCTCAAGGCTAAACAATTAAGAAAACGAAGAACCTAAAAAAATAAATAAAAAATAATAAAAGAAAAAAGTTCGTTTTAAACGAAAATAAAAATATAATTACGTGAAAAGTGAAAACATGCAATAAAAAAAATAGGAGTATAGAAGAACTTGGAAACAAATATCAAATGAGCAAGAAAATGATCTTTGTAAGGAAATTGATGAACTAGCATTTTCTGTAAAAAAAGTTGCAAAAAGTTTCGTTAGTGGAATAAGTAAAAAAAAATGTTAAAATACGTTTATCATTTCGTTTCATTCGAAGAAAATATTTCCTTGCTAAGGCAATATGATGTATGAAGTCTTTAGAACATGAAAAGAGAAATGAAAAGCTCCAAATCATAAAACAAAAAAGCCTGAGGCATAAAAAATAATATTTCTCGATAAGATAAGATGGATAAGCGGCAAAATTGAAAATAATTGAATATTTTATCTCGATAATATATTAGGGGAATGTGGGGCAAAGGGAAATAGTTAAGATAAATTACATTTTTCAAAACGAACAAATTAGAAATTCATTTTGAAAATAACAGCACATAAAGCGAGAACCATGAATTTTATAATAAAACTTGAATGAAAATATAATTTTTCATTTTAGGCAGTACATTTTTACGTTAAAGCAAAAGTGGAAAATCATCCATTTGCGGCATGTATGGGGCGAAATAAAAAATTTAAATATTTTCCTAATCAAATAGTTTTCCATCGGAAAATTAACCTTTGACATTCGTACGTCGCCTTATGGTAGTTCAAAGAAAATGTAATAATTCATATTTACAAATCCGGAGGGTTACAAATACTTTTTATTAAACATGAATAACGAAATGAATGAGTGAATGCATATAGGAATTAATGAATACAAAAGAAATGATTAAATAAATGAACGAATGAAAAATCTACTTTATAAATGAACAAACAAATGAATTAATTTCTGAATAAATTACCGAATAAACGACAAATTCATTTATGTGATGACTGATGTAGGAATAAAATGAAATTGAATATGTGTTTTTCTTTGCCCCGTATGCACATCCCAAATTATACTAATCATTTGAAATGAAAATAAGCCTGATATAAAATAAATTAACACTGCGCTGGTCATTAGTAGGTCTTAATTAATATCTAAAATATTAATAATAAGTAATTTAATTATTATATAATAGCAAAAAAGTTTTTGACTTAATTCACAATATTGCAACATTAGTATTAAATTTCGAAAATGGCTTGTATTGTCAAATAGCTTGAATTTTAAATTTAACTATTTTTTGACAAGAATCAATTATATGTTATGTATCGTATTTAAAATGCTATCAAATAAGTGATATTTTACCATTTCACTTTGCCCCCCCGTTCCAACTTTTTTAGTAAGCAGCCATATTTCTCTGATCTCCCCCCCCCCCCCCCCACTAAAGCCTGGAATATTCAAAAAGAGCTGCGTAACTTCATTTCGGGATTTTCTAGAGCAATGTTTTTCGTCTAGCTTCCTGCAAATGGGGGCTTAGATTTGTAAGACGAAAAATGAAGAATGTGGATTTACTATACAGGATTATTGCGCGGAAGATACACGAGAATGTGAAAGGACAAACATTATTCTGAAAAAAAAAAAAAAAATGCATATTCGTTTCTTCTACTCTGATCCTTGCTCTTAATGTTCTCATTGAAAGCATAAGTGATAACAAGAATAATATTGCTGTCATTTTTCCTGATTTCAACAACTAATATGCCAATATTGCAGCGAGCAATAGGAATGGGGCTGTTTTTCCCCTATTGGTATTGCACTGATAATGAAACCATTTTTACAGAGTTCATTTGTGTAAAAACAGTAGGAGTTCTTTAAAACTTGAATCCTTGTGAGTCACTTTGTAGATGGCCTGTCCATAGTGAAGTACTACATCCACGAAGTAATGTATTTTTCATAGATGGAGCGTACACAAGAACAATGTTTTCACTTTTTTTTTTCAAATTGTATCGCGAAATTGACATGATCTGTTGTTTAGAATGTTTGAACCTATAATGTAACCGCATGCTAAACAGAGGACAGTAGTGGTTAGTATTTAAAGTATATAAAACGCATAGTAAAAAACTTTTGTTTCTCAAACTGCAGGGTCAGGTGGGGTAAAATGGTCATAAAATCCACGTTTTTCAACTTTCTTTTCCAATAAATATAAGAATTTGTTCAAAACCTTCAGAATTTTGCTTGTTATTTTACATTACATTATTAAAGAACAGATTGCAATAAATTTTGAGCAGAAAAAAGTTAATTAAAATAATTTTATGATGATGACTTCTTTTTGCGATGTAGGTATGACCACTTTACCCCATGAGGTGGGGTAAAGGGAGTAGTGCATGGGGTAAGGTGGTCATAATTGAAAAAAACTGTATAAAAGTATTAATAACCATAATACTTCAAAATATTCAACAAAGGTTCATTTTAGAACGAAACCAACTTATTTCACTCAACTGAATTTATTTAGGTTCTCTATTATGGTCAAAAGTTAGCCTCATCTTCGTTACGTCTCGTAAGGTACTTCAGTCTCTTCAGCTGCTTCATATATGGTCTTAAAACGAAGTTATGTACCAAAACATGTTAGGATACATAATAGTAAGTATTCTTGGGTTTTAATCCCTAAATATTAGATTTTATGTCTGTCCTTTAACTCAATACACATAGTAAAGCATAAAGATGAAATTTAAAATTTTCCGTGAAAAAAATTAAAATAAGCTTTTAATTGATGACTATATTAGTTAAATTACATATTAATAAAATAGTGCTAATAAAAGAGTTCTGGGTAATTATAGCTTATTAAAAATCAATGGGAGAAAAATACATATTTTAACCTAGCTATTTTTAATTCTCTCTCTCTTTCATGTATTGTTCTTGTTCGAAACACTGCTAATTTTAAGTATTTACAGCTTAATAATACTTATAATAAGTCTGTTTATAAATGAATCATTGATACTTGACGATTCTTTTATTAAAAGTGCTTCTAAAAATTTTCAGTTCTAAACACATCATTCTAAAAAGACTGTATTATAGTAATTTCAATCTCTATTGCATTTGAGCTCAGTTGTGTTAGTTCCGGTTTACTAAAAAGTAAATTTAAAAGTTATTTGTTTAAAAAATAATAAAGTATTAGTGAGATAAAAGTGTAACTAACATTTGCCATGTGGCTTAATTTCTAACAAAAGAAGTGCGAGCACTGTTGTCTTCAAAATTTTAATTTTCTTGCGTAAATAGAATGAATTCCCTCAAATAGGTAAAAATTGAAAATAAATATGGAAACTGAGCTACTGTGTATTTCTATGCAAGTTAATCCCAGGTCTACCGCATAAATTAACCTAAAGTAATTTTAGAACATTGGTGCATGTTAAGCCTAATACTATGACCACTTTACCCCATATTACTTAAACTACAGTAAAATAATATATAAACTAAATCTAGCTTCACGGTTAGTGAGGAAGTACTTTTGAGATCTGTGTACAACTACCTGCACCGTCCTTTTTCTGCAAATTCTTTAAAACAAAATATCAGAGAGAAGTTAAAAGAGCTGTTTCAATTTCTAAGTGTTGTATAAGAAAACAAATCGAGTGTTTTCTCCACCTAAAGAGTTGCTAGTAATATAATTTTGTATGAAAAATTTAATTTTTAATTATTAAAAGCTAAAATAAAAAATTTAAATCAATTCCTTTATTTATTTCAAAGCGATAGCTTTTTATCTGCCGTATGTCCACTTTACCCCACCTGACCCTATGCATTTGGTTGACCCTGTATTTTACTAGTGGGAAAAAGATATCACAAAGAAGAAAAATCTTTTATTTTATTTACTTTAGATTTGTTTTTATGTAGTACTAAACACCATTACAATGAACATTACATGTTTTTGGTAAAAAAGCTTTTAGAGGTTGTATAAGCAACAAAACGAAAAAAAAAAAAAAAAAAACATTTACTGCCAAATATTTGTCTGAATTTTCAAAAATTTATGAATTTATTAAAATTGTATTTTTTTATACACAAACCGAAAGTTTCTCAAATTAAATAAGGAAATTTGGACCGTCAATTTTTAGTTTCAAGCTATTTTTTTCAAAATAAAAAAAGATATTTGCGAAACAGTCCTCTAAAAGCGAAATTGATCATTTGAGAGTTTTAACCAATCAATATTCAAATCTCAATCCGCCAATAAATCCCGACCTGCAGTTAATGAAACGCTGTATTGCAGCTTATACGAGGGGCATGAAGACAAAATTAATTTCCTAATTCATGAGTTGATGGTGTCATGTGGTGACAAAATAATACACTGGCCCCTCGTTATATCGCGCTTGTCGGGGACAGCAAAAACATGCGATATAACCGATGCCGTTAGAAATAACTTAAAACGTATTAGTAAATAACGTTGCCCTGCGCAGGCCACCTGAGCATGGTGTAAAAACGATATCAGAGATAAAGGCAACCACTTTCTTTCCAGAAAATTCCTTTACCTATCACTCTCCCTCTCTTGGTTAAGGGGATTGTATAATTTGTATTACAATCCCCTAATTCTAATTTAATATTCTAATTTGTATTAAAAAAAGAACAAGTAAAACGTCAACTGGTATAAGTAGAATCGTTCTGCATAAAATTTTCGGATATAGAAAAAGCGCGATATATCCGAATGAGCGGTGTCACTCAATTCTCGCCTACGAGTTTGATGAATGAGACCCGCCCAATGGGTTGGTTAGTTGTCAATCAAACCAAAGAAAGGGATGGTTTGGGGATTATTACTACGTCTTTCTCCCCTACTCGGACCACGTGTGTTTCTTGGTGTCTTCCGTTTTCACCCACAGCTTAAGAGATTAGCGGGAGAAGGCATTGTTAAGGGGAAACTCTCCCTAGGGAAGGATGCGGCAGAAAAGCAGGGGTGTTTTTAATAGGCATCCCAAGTCCTTATCAGTTTAGAAGGGCAGCTACAAGGTCACCTCACTAGAAATTCCACGTGGTGTTAAAAATGAGCGAAGCCATTTTCGAATTCAATCTTGGTAAAAAAATATGATGGTTTTTTATACACGTACAAGTATAAAAAACTGAATGTAGACAAGTGTGATGTAGACAAAGATAAAAGTCTACACACTCAGAAACGCATGCTCAAATCTCATTAAATTTTCGTCGTATTTGATTATATGGCTTCATGAAAAATGCTTCGAATAAACCTTTAGTCAAATTAAGGAAATTTGTTCCGTCATTGATTTGATGAAATGAATTTCGTATAAAACTAAACAATATTTCGTTAGTTACATTTCGTGAAAAAAAATTTAATTATTTGTTTCATCGTCTATTTGATAAAATAAATCTCATCAAAGTAACGAAATTTTCGTTATTTCGATTCATTATTACGGAGACTTTACATTTCGTCACTTTGTACTTCAGTTAGGGATGTAACGAATATTCGGCCGCTATTCAGTATTTGGCCCTTTGGCCGAATAGTCACTGCATGAACTGGTCGAATCCTCGGTAAGATCAAATTCGGCTTGGCCCAATATTGATGGACTATTTGGCCGAATAGTTCTGCTACAGTAGAAATTAATAGATTTTAAAGATTTAAAATTGTATTATAGTTCTTGCAAAAGAATACATTAGTATATAGTTTTAATAAATAAAAATAATTTTTAAAATGTACTTTTTTTAAACATTATTTTTAAGTTTGACTGAACAAAAACATGTTTTAAAGATATAATATTGTATTTTTAACCTACTTCACAAAGAAAGGAAGTTATACATTCGCACTGTATGTATGTCGTATTTTGTTTGTTTGTCCACTCATAACTTCTCACCGGATGAACCGATTTTCATGATTTTTTTTAATCCATCGAGGGTTGTTTTCCATAGGTAACGTACCTCTGTTTGACCATATTCGATAATTAGAAAAAAAGTTATGTGCAGAAATGTGGTAATTTTTGGTTTTTTCATCCATAGCTTTTGACTAAATGAATCGATTTTGATCTTTAATTGATAAAGGGTCGTCTAGCTCAAATACCGCACATCAATTTGACTACATTTGTTTTTCAGAAAAGCGTTACGGGTGAAAAATTAGTATTTTTTATTTTAATTGGAAAGGCTTGACTTTTCTTTGTTGAGAAAACTATTAATAAATATAAAAGTCATTGTTAAAAAAGAGTTTGTTGCCATTGAGCTGTAATATTACAAGCAATTATTGCAACAGTTTGACTGAAGGCTTCTCTGAGGAAAAAATTGAATCCAATCAGTTTGTTTGCTAAAATTGACTTATAAACGAAATTTATCATACAAATGATTAGTTTTTAGTGCTATTCATTAAAAGAAGGTTTGCCCTTTGATATGGATTTTGTTTTAAATAAAGTGTTTATATAAAAAATATTTACACTGAAAAGAATAAAATAAAATAATTTTTGAGAAAAAAATAGAACAGACTTCAAAGCAGAGCAACTATAAATTGCGCTAAAAAGTAAAAAATAAATTCATTCTTTAAACAACACATCGATCTGACTTTTAAACATAGTTTTAGAAGTCGGTGCAAAATTAGGATACATACATAAAATCTTTTGTAATCATGAATCAATTACAAATATAAATGGACCAGAATTAGCAACAGTTCCAATATGAAATAGCCCATGCTGTACGTAATGGTAATTGGACTCATAATTTTGCACCGACCTAAAGCTATGTTTAAAAGTCACATCGATGCGTTGTTTAAAGAATGAATTTATTTTTTACTTTTTAGCGCAATTTATAGTTGCTTTGCTTTGAAGTCGGTTCTATTTTTTCTCAAAAATTATTTTATATACTGCATTTGCTTATAAAAGCTGGCAGTAGTTAGTTAGGATGGATTTTATTTTGTTATTATTAACAAAGTGGAAGTCAGACTTTGCTTGGGTAGACTGATTTATTGTGAATATTGGGTAAGAGATAAATATGAAAGCCCTAGAATATATCATGAATATTACAATAGCATAAATTATTGAGGATTTTGAAAATAGAAAAGATATTGCACTTAAATGCATTAAATGTTAATGTATCTTGAAAATAGGTATGTAAAAAAAACCCATAAAATTAATTTTAATATTAACTTCTAATAACTTTTAAAATATCTTCATAAAACTATTTTGAGCAAGGTAAACATTTACTAAGCAGTATAGTATTTTTTAATTTGAATTAAATAATTAGTAAAATAATGATAATGCTTGCATTAAAACCTGTCGTTTCTATTCCACTTGTGGGTGAAATTCTCAGTTTTATTGCATTCAAAACAATACAGAAAATTCATTAATCTTAGATACTTTTAGATTCTTAACAAACAGAATTAAATCTTACATCATAGGTTAATGTGTGGAATTGTTGTTTGACTTTGAATACTTTTAAATTTGAAAGATACTTTCTAGCACAATGGTTTTCTAGAATTTTTAATATTCGGCCGCTGAATATTCGGTATTCGTCCTAAGACATTGGCCGAATATTAGGCTTCGGTCTAGTTAGTGGATATTGCCGAATATTCGGTATTCGGCCAAATCACTTTCGTTACATCCCTAATTTCAATTTCATCAAAAGTCAAAATGTTTGTCATTTTGATTGTTAATCATCCTACTAAATTTTATTAAATTAGTATAATGAGTGATGAATTTTATTGAATTAGATATCATTCTTTTGAGCACTTCATGGTACACCCTTAGATAATCTTGCATTTACTTTAGGTGGCGATTCCTATCTTTCTCTCTAAAGGGCAATCATATATTTCTGTGCTTGGTTAATTTTTAATATTAGTTTTAATTTTGAGTAGAATTTGAAGCTTCTGACTACTACACATTGAAAATTTTTGATTTTTAGAGTAAGAGTACTAGTTCTTGAAAAATAACTTATTCATTTCGAGAAATATTAAAATGATGTATCCTACTGCATACATCGGGAACTAAAAAAAATCTATTGTTTCGTTATAATGCATTGTATTTTAAGTAAAAACGTGTTACATTAAAATAAAACTTTTTATTACACTAATGCATTAATGAGCACAAATTAAAGGAATTTTCTTCATCTTAAAAGAATCCAAATTATTTTCTAAGTATGGTCAGGGTGACTATATTTTTAAACATCAATTTGGGGACATGTTTCCAAATCCATCGATGATTTAAGGACAGTTGGAAATATTTTCGGGGACGCATTTGGGGACCTACCGAAACCTATATGTATAGCGATAATATTCCGACTATTCTCTGCATAAATGTCTATATAAGCATATTATACACATTATAAATACCTATTTCATCTGCTTATTGCTTGTTTGAAGTTTCAGTGCTAAAGAAAATCACTGAAGTTAGTACTTGAAGTTACTTATGTTTTAATATTTTGAAACTTCAATTAAGAAAGTTATCCTAATATTTAGCTTCAACCCTTTCCAAAAGGAATCCCTATACTACCCTGGCACTTATAATAATTCCTTTGTATTTTTTCACTACAGGATCTATAAAATGTCCTATTAATACTAATGTAGTCAAAATAAAAAAAATACGATACATGAAATGAAGGGCGAAACTTCATCAGAACTTTGCAAATGTATTTGTATATTTTACGAAATATGGTACAAAAAGATGCAAATCTTAAAGTTTGAGGACTTTTCGCGTCCCCAAGTACAAATTCTATTTTTGGAGAAATAAAGCGAAAAAAAAAATTAAATTTGGGGACTCTCCTTGAAATTCGAGGATGCCACTGCAATCACCATAGATGTAGTGTAAAGTCTCCTAATTGACATTCAGAAATATTGTCACCCGCTTAATCATAATTGGGTGCTTGTTATTTTGTAATTTGAAATGTATAAATATGTAAGGAATATCTTACTTTAAAATGTGAACATGAGATCCTTGCTGCCCAAACCAGAGGCGAATTTTAATGTATTGGTTGAATAAAATTAATGCACTTCATCATGCGTTGTAACCATCTCTCGAGAAAAGAAAACACTTTTACTAGATAAAGCACTTTTCCCGTATTGTGACAAAAGTCTCCGGTAAATTTCAGCATCATTCACACCATACTGACCACAAAAATATGATTACTCCTCGTTGCTCCTCTTCGGTGAAATGCGATAGATAGTGGAGCTGTTAATGCCAGACTATAACTAATGCGATCGTGATCGTACTGCTCACACATGACCCACTGGGCACCATGTCAACGCATATGCCCATGCAACTGTAACCTATCTTCAATTAATAAAACTGTAGAAGTAGATACGGAGTAATGAATTATTAAAATAATTCCTCGACCGTGTATTGTCTACCTTCATATAAGCATCAACATCAACTGTTATGAAACTACTGCTTTTTTGCCACGTTTGCACAATTAAGAAATTTTCCTGTTCTGAAACGGTGGCAAGACAGACTGAATGATTTTTTGGGGAATTTCACCAACAACCAGTAGCAGAAGGTTAAGGGGCGCTCGATCGAATGATGACGATAATAACAATTATGGGGTAACAAATAATTTGGGGGCGCAATACTTCATGCTATGGAGGGCGCAAGCAAGTCCCGTTACGCCACTGCAATCACCATAGATGTAGTGGAAAGCTGAATTTCAGACTTTTGACACGTATATCGATATTATTCGAAAAATATTTACTCTCTTTTTTGCGAGATGTGAGTCAAACTTTCACTCGCAAATTTCAACCAAAAAACATACTTATATTAAAATATTAATTTGTATTTGTGTTCATTATGCTTTAAATTGTGAACTATCAATAAAATAACGAGAAATATCGTGAAATGATAGAAAATACGAAAAAAAAATGGCTGTACGATTGCAGCAAAACATATCATTGAACTCAACACGTTGCATCAAAACACACACATACAAAAAATCTCTGGCCATTCACGGACACTCCAATCATCCAAACAGAACGAGAACACTCCAAAATCCGTTCGTGAATGTCGAACTCCCCTTCCACTTGGATGGCATCGCGCCGAGCGTTGGATATCCAACCGCGCCAAAATCCAACACTCCGCTCCGAAGTTCCACCGCTCCATCGCCTCGTGAATGTGGAAACCCGTTTGGAACGGAACCACATGGAGTCGAATTTCGGCATTCACGATCGCGCCAGCCATCCAAAATTATTCATTCTGCTTACAGCAGTCATTGAAGAAAGTCGCATTGAAAAATGGCTCCGTCTGCGGAGTTTTTCTTCGGGATAATCCGTTGAATAAATTAATTCACATGAAATAAAAGAGTTTCCATGCTTGTGGATGAATAAAATAACATAAATAAAGAAAATAAAACAAAAATAAAAATTAATTAAATAAAATAATTTCTATTTAAATCCATTTTTTTTCTGGGTCTAGGAAATAGATAAAACAAAAAATTCCGCCCTTAAATTGCAATAATAAATAATAAGTAAAGACTTTTCAAAAGCTTAAAAGTTGGTAACACAAAAAGCTAATATGAGAAACATATTTTGATATTTTTAAAATCTATTTATTTTAATCTCTAAAGCTTCGAATCTTCACACGATATAAGATTATTAGTTAATTAGAACACGAGCTATAGCTTTTTTAGTTAGATTTCTTAACGCTTTCCTTAACTCAAATTATTATTCAACACTTCTCTCAACTCCTTGTGAATAGACAACTTTTATATATATATATATATTTTTTTTTCTTTTCGTTTCTTATAAAATATTTGTTTTGCAATGCAATCATTTGCACTCTTTACTTTCTTGTACGAATTAAAGGAAATATCAGGTATGAATGAATTTTGTCATTTTTTTTTTGTGATGTCTGTACTAAAAAAATAAAAACAAAATATAGTTTAAAACAATTGGAAAATATTACGCTTTTGTAGCAATATGTACTAAAAAGTTTAAAATAATCTTTGAATGCAATATGTTCAAGTAGCAATGGGATGTCCCACGTCTACGTATAACAATTAAGCAATTTTTTGAATGAATTTAAAGTAACTGGAATATAACTCTTGATCAAGCTATTAATTTTAATATTGCTTGTCTACTTACATTTTGATAATGATTCTACATTAACGAGAAGCGTTTAGAAGTTTTAAAACTACTATCGAGCACCCTAGCCTTTTTCTTTTTTTAAATATGAAAATTAATAATTTGGTACATGATTTTACTCTGGTTGTTTGAAGTTCATTCTTACAAATTTAGTTGTTGGACATCCCATCGCTACTGAACGTGTTCTCTATAATTCAAAGATTAATTTTAACATTTTCAGTTCATATTGCTACATAAACGTATTTTTTTCCTGGTTTTTCTAAACTATAATTTTATTTTTTGTGGAGCACTATGTTATTTGTATTATTTTGGTTTGTTTGACGTTTTTATGGTCCCAGGTCAACAGACCACTATTAATTTTGAGCTCTGCATATACATATACATATACATATATATATATATATATATATATATATATATATATAGGAGTGCATAGCTGGTTCAGGAATGCCAATCAGTTACTTATATATAGAAAGAATATCTTGTATCCACATAAAATGTTTCAATTTAGCAACTAATAAATTAATAATAAGAGTTTGTTCGATGAGTTCATTCCAAAAACTTATTTTACGCAATGAATATTTTATTTAGTGTATAATTTTAATAGTGTATCTTTTAATTTATCCCCCTCCTGCACGAAAAAAAAAATGCAAATAAAATTAAAAAGAGCCCTTTCCATATTTAGTTTATTAAAAAAAATCAACGGTGCAGCAAAACATTAACTGGAGAAAACGCAAACTCCGGGCCTCGAACCGAGGATACTCGGTGTACAAGACCTGTTCTCTAGCCATTCGGCCATCGTCACTACGTAGAACATGTGTTTACGTATCCATAAATGTTTCTTTTCAACAGGTCAACTTCATTAAAGTTGAGACTTTAGTTTTTAATTAGATCCAAACTCATTTTTGGCCTAAATTTTTTGTATATTGGCGAAAATCATTTTATTTTTTGCAAAAATGAAACCATAAACAAGCTTCAGAAGCTCAAATTATGCGTTCGCTCATTCGCAAACAGTTCGGCGATTCTATGTATCCAATTTTTGATTTACGTGTGTATGAATTTCTATTTAGGAGGCACTGCTTAGGCCACTTTTTAAAAATTCTTTTTTTATATACATGAAGATTTGAACTTGTAAATCTTTTTATATTTTAACAGTAACGAACTACGGTAAGGCTTAGGATGGCGCGGTGCGGTAGTGCGGATCTGCCGTGAATGTTTTCCGAATTGTTCACCTATGCAAATAGATGAGCTCCAAACGGCTTCGCTCCACATGGCTCGCTCGTGAATGGCCGGCTTAAAAGTGCAAAGGTTTCAACAAATAACGGCCCAACGTACATGATTTTGAACATTGAAAATATATAAATAAATGAATAAACAATAAACAATAACAACATTTTGAAAAAGAAAGGGAAATAACCCTTAACAGCTGTGACAAATATTTTGGCATAACGACTGTAAGCCACCTGGAAAGAAGCTTTACATTAGTTAAATTTTACACACTAAATGAAATACAGTAAAACCTGTAAAGTTGACCACCTTTGTAAGTTGACCACCTGTCTAAATTGAACACTAAAGTGCTGCACCGCAAGTGGTCAACTTACACATGTTTCACAGAATTATGTTTCAATTTTAATTTATTTTAACCAACCTTTAAACAGAAATAATTCAGTTTTGTGAAAATTAAGTCAAATAAAAGAAACAATTTTCAATTTTTAAGAAATAAACTAACTACTTAAAAATGTTGCTCGCTCTCTCAGATCGCGCACAGCAGGATAAGATGAGACAGAAAATCAGAAAATCGACAACAATAGAGACCGTTCATAAATGATGTCACGCTTTTTTCCCATATATTTGACCCCCTCCCCCCTTTGTCACAATATGTCACACTTCAGCGGTGACAGCGGCTTTATACAACTTTAAATGAGCAGTTGGAGTCACAATAAGAAAAAAAAAACTATTAATTAGATTGATATTAGAGGAGACGCAGAATACCAAATTATAACGTTTTACCAAATTATATTCTATAATCAATAGAGTCACTACGGGGGATGGTGGAGGGGCCGCCGCTCCCTCCCCCCGGTTGACACCCAAAATGAGATATAGAGTTTTAGAAAAATACATGAACTTGAACTATACAATTTTAAGGGTGCTATTTTAAGGTATCATAACTGAAAATAAATGTAGTTTAGTGAAAGTTATCCCAAATAAATAAAATGAAATTCCTTAAGTGTTTTTTTTTTTTTTTTTATGCACCTCTGAAAATAATATAAACTGCAAGTTTATACAACACAACATCGTTTCTTTCTTTTTCTTTTTCCTTTTTTTGGGGGGACACCAAAAATTATCGCTCCCGGGTGACACTTATGCTAGGAACGCCATTGCTTTAATACAATTCCGTTAAAATTAAAGATCTTGTGATGAAAAAACTCATAGCATGTAATTTGATACTAAAACTCGCAAAATATGTACAACGTTTTAACAAAACTTTTTCAGATTTCATGTGAATGTATTGCATTATAATCTAACAACAATTTGTGATCACAATTTTCTGAAATATTTAAGCAGGCAGAGCCGCCTCGAACTTATATTTTTGGGACGGGAGGGTGATTTTTAATTTCCCGACTGAAACTTCGTATTTAAATGAATTGCCAAGATCAAACTTAATTAAACATGATCCATTGATAATAAGTGATCATTATATACATAAAATAAAATTTGATGCCTTGCAATTGCAACTGCTATTGACAACCATATAGTTGTCAGTCAAAAATGAAAAACTATTGTTATACTAAATGGTCAAATTTACCACGGTCTGTCAGAATTTGCGGAATAAGAACAATTTTTCGGAGGTCACAGTGACTTTCCGTAACCTTGCATGGGGTGCCTCTGAATGCATAAAGATACTTGTTTGAACGAAATATCAAGCATAAAAACTGTAAACAAATGCCCAACACGAGGATACAGATTAGAAAATGGTAGCCCGTTATGAAGAACCGTCCGAGAAACCGGGTGCAAACCTGTGGGAAACTCCGGATCGAAAATTTCCTCCCGAGGTGGCCGATAGAACGAGGTGGAAGTAACGTTTCCTTAAAAATTCCTGTCGTGTGATATCCGCTTAAGCCTCCTGGACTTCAGAGGCGTCAAAGGAGGGTAGAACTGCCGTGACCACCGAGAATCTAGGAGGCCTGCCGGCTCCACTTTCCCCTGCTGCATGAGTCATAGCATGTAGTTGGAAGTTCGAAGCGTGGATCGGACGACGCCAGAGGTTGAGAGCAGAGGTAGCGTCTAGCGGCAGTGCAAGCTTGTTGATTTTGAAAATATCTCACATGTGAGATAGAAAATATTAATTATGAGTACCAATTCGATGTGGGAATCATAAATCAAGAATAAAAGACAAGACACAAGCTCATTATACTTGAAAGGTAAGTTTATTTACGTATATTTCTTTAAAATCTGGAATTTTTGTTAGTGTTAGGCCTATGTATATATATGTGTTTAGCAATTATCGCTATTCTCAAAAGTATTTTTAAAAGCATTGAATGACGAATGCAAAACTGATTTAAAAATCTACACATGTTTCTTTTTTTATATACAGTTTTGTTTTTAAATGTTCGATTATTTATTACCATTATTATTTTTATTCTGTTTTGCTTTGCGGCTGTTAACTTTCAATGTGCTTGAAAGTAGTATGATCTATATGTAAATTGCTGTTTTTACTATTGAAATTTTCTTTTTTTTTTTTTTACTATAAAGTATGCTTACATTTCATCCCTTAACCTACTTAATTTTTAATGTATCATATGCATGGTGCAATTTTGTTTATGAATAGTTATCACAAGTTTTTTCGTTTTTTATTAGTTTGTTTTATAATGTAATTAACCTCTATAAATTTTTCCTAAAGTCGAGAGCTGACATTTTTAAATATTTTCATTTTTAATGATCCAATTATTGTTATGTTTAACTTTGTAATTAAATTATAAAACAGTTCAAAGGAGCACAGTTTTCAAACCTAAAAATTTGTTCAGTTTTTCAATCGCTAAAATATGACTTTTTTCACACAGATGCCATTTACGTGTTCAGTTCCTGCCTGTCGAGGGAATTATGACAAAGAAAACAAAGTACATGTATTTAGTTTTCCTTCTGATAAAGATCTAAGAGATAAGTGGTTGCACGCAATACCCAGAAAGGGTTTTGTCATAACAAAGAATTCGAAGGTAAGTAAAAACATTTTTACAATAAAGGATTATATTTGTACTTCATGTTAGAAATAAGCGGATATTTCATGTATTTTTGAAATAACTATTTGGTCAGTCAGATGTCTAAATCTAGATGCCAAATTTTCTTGGTTTTTTTTCATTTTGGCTCCTAAACAACATATCCTAATCATCATTGACGATTTTAATTCTGGGTTCTAACACTGGCTCATACTACATCTTTAAAGAATTTACTAGCATGTGGAGTGGAAATTTGCTACTGTTTATAATTTTATGTTGTTGAAAACAATGAAAATAAAATAATTTTATAATGTGCCTATAGTTAATACTTATTCGTAGTCGTAAAGTGCCAGTTTGTTGTACTGTAACATAAAGATGTTTTAATTTTATTTAATATTTTTGTTTGTCTTTTAGGTTTGTGAAAGACACTTCAAAGAGGGAGAAATACTGACTCGCACAACCTTATATGTTGAAAAAACTGGCGAGACTTTATCGGCTCCAATAAAGCGACCCAAGTTGAAGGAGAAGGCCATTCCATGTATTTTTCCTGGCTGTCCAGAGTATTTATCGTCGCAGTCGACGGCCATACGGCAAAGTCCAGAGAAAAAGCGACAACGGTTAGAAAATGAGCAAGTGAGACTAGCTTTGGCTGAAAGTTTGAATTCAAAAAGTGAGGAAGATCGGCGTAATAAATTCGAGAACTTTAAGCAGTTACAAATTCTTCTCCAGGTCCAGGTACATAATATTCCAAAAAACTGGACTGTTATTGTGAAAAATGAAACTTTGTTATTTCTTGATATTGCTTTATTGGATGACATTCCGCATCTAAAATATGCGGTTAGTATAAATAGTGAATTAAAGTTGAATGTAACTTTTAAAGGGGAAAAGATTTTAAAGTATAAAAATTGTAATTTGCCAATTAAGGTTAATAATATTAATGAAATATTAGAAATTCTTGATTTCTACGAAGGAAACCAATGTACGGGTTTTAATGATCCTTTAAATGAAAAATTAAATATGATTGAGTGCATTTTTAAAAATTCTGAGAATCTGTTCATTGACAAAAGTAAGTTTTTTTTTAATTTTTTCCTTGAACAAATCAAGCTAGTGAAGTGTAAACCAGAAAGATATAGGTATTCTCCAGATATGCTTATTTTTGCTTCTCTTTTGTTTTACATTTCACCTCAAGCTTATAAATTCATTCGGAATTCCAATTATTTCATTCTACCTGGTCCAAGTACCATTAGAAAACTGTGTTCGACGCTAAGAAATTCCCCACAGAATGAGGAAAATGACAATTTTCTCGCTTACGCCAAGCATGCGTTTTTGAAATTAAAGGAAAATGATCATGATGTTTTCCTCCAGGTCGATGAAATTCACATCAAGCCATTTCTCGACTATAAGGGAGGAAACATCGTTGGAACAGCTTATAATAGCCCTAATTTAGCAACAAGTGTGCATGTGTTTATGCTTGAAGGTCAGTTTTCACTATATAAAGATGTTATTCACATTGTTCCTGTTGATTCATTTGATGCAATTAAACTTTATCATGTATTAAATAAAGTTGTAATGGGTTTGGAAGCAATAGGGTATAAAGTAAATGGAATAGTAACTGATAACAATTCTATAAATCGTAAAGCAATAAGTAACTTTTCAAACCCCCCTAAATTACAAGTTAAATATATCCATCCTGCAGATAATTCACGTCCCCTTTTCTA
Source organism: Octonoba sinensis (assembly GCA_038502835.1). Taxonomy (NCBI): domain Eukaryota; kingdom Metazoa; phylum Arthropoda; class Arachnida; order Araneae; family Uloboridae; genus Octonoba; species Octonoba sinensis. Next base: position 3,513,946 of record CM076598.1, on the reverse strand, counting down.
TGTTATTGACTCTGTTCACATTTTTAAATGCTATAGAAACAACTGGATGAACCAGAAAAATGGTTATTATTTTTATTTTCCATCTTTTATGCACTCCGGTGCTGAGGAAGTTATAATGACAGCTTCTCTAAGTACTGTACGACAACTATACGACTTAGAGTGCTCAAGTTTGATGAAAGTGGGCTATGGATTGACTCGTAAAGCCTTATGGCCCACAAATTTAGAGAGACGAAACGTCAAGTTAGCTCTAAAGCTTTTCAGCACAAATGTTGTGCATGCTCTGCAAGAGCTTGGGCCTAAACATAAGTTGGAACATTTTGGTGAAACTGCCAACTTTATTAATTTATTGTGCACGTGGTGGGACATTGTAAATGTTAAAACCCCAAATAAGGGGAAAATTAAACGCAACCCTATGTGTGAGCCTATTACTGCAAATCCTTCTGATGAAAGGTTAATTTTTTTAAAGCAATTTGCTTCCTGGTTAACAAGGTGGGAGAATTTTGAGTCGAACAATGGCCGGCTGTCAAGGGAGACTTTTCTTGCTGCCCGACACACTACCGAGGCATTTATTGAAATTGTGAACTACTGTACCGCATCATTAAAAAAGTCTTATGTTTTGTTGGGGAAAATCCAAACAGACAAGTTAGAGTCTAGGTTTGGGCAATACAGAAGTATGGCTGGAGACCAGTACCATATTTCAGTTCGCCAAATTTATGAGACTGAAAGTAAGTTGCGTTTGTGTCACGAATTAAAACTTGCTTCACATAAAAAAGGTCTAATAGATGTTGATCTCTCCAATTTGAATGATACTGATAAGCAGCATGATAGCCAGCAGCCTATTGATTTAATATTTTATGATATAACTGTTGAAGAGTCGGATATTAAAGAAATAACTGGAAAGTTATCAGTAGTGACTTACCTTGCAGGATATTGTTCACATGCTGTTTTCAAAAAAACAAACTGCTTGGATTGTCAACAAATGTTAATAGTAGATAAAGAATCTGTTGCAAAAAATTCCTTTAAGTTAATCGAGATAAAAAATAGGGGGGGCTTACTCTATCCAAGTGAATTTGTAATCAATGCAGTCATTCATACTTATATTGTTATACAAAAGTTAGTAAGTAAAAAGTATGAAGAATCCTTCCTTAAAGTCATTAATCAGAGGGGTTTAGTCATTAAACTTGTAGAAGACATATTGGTAACTAAAGATCCATTTCTGTGTTTTGACACATGTGCCAATGCACATGATTTATTGCCCCTTCTTAGCATTATTTTAAAATCTGCAACAAACAGCCTATTAAACAACTATTGCAAACTAAAGAATGATAATTTAAAAGTTAAAAAAGTACCTAATATTACAGTTGTGTCAAAAAATAAAAGAAAGTTAGAAACTCTTTCCAAACACTCATAATAAAAAAAAATTCAAAAAACACTAGCTTAAAAATTTTACTACACTTACTATTATACTACACTAGCTTAAAAATAGTAGTATAGTGTAATAAATTATTATTAATTCTATTTTTTTCCAAATCTTCTCAGTTGGTTTTTTTTTTTGCAAGGGCATGTTACCCATGGATTATTTTGAAGTTTTATGCTTATCAATTAACTGTATATTTAGTCAAAAATGTTCACAAAAGCTCCATTTTTATTTCGTGATAAGCTTGAAATTTAAAGAAAACATTTAAAGTAAAAATATTTTTCTAATCCTTATTATTAATAATAAGAGCAAATTTAATCAAAATAATTTAGTTATAAGTGCAACCAGCAACCTGGCAAAAAGTAAACCACTTTTATTTTTACTTTCTTGTGTAATTTACAATTGATGCAAAAATTAAAAGTACATTAGAAATTTTGATATTTTAAATGATATCATTTGTAATCTTTTCTGTGGTCATTAAATAGTGTGAAAAGGAGAGTATCAATTATATATGTGTAAGATATATCTAAGAAACCTAATCTTTGTTTTTTAAAATGTATTAGTACATGAAGTGGCCCTGTATATAGTTATAAATTGGCCTGAAGAAAGTCCTATAAAGGCCCTATTTTTTAATCTGCTGAGACAGTGGGAACCCTGATTAAGCATAATGTGGCATTCATGCTTATTATTGCATGTATGTAGATAGTTGTATTTATGTAGATAGCATTTACTTAACTACATCATATTCACTTTCTGTACTCTGATTTGTATACCTGGAGTCGTGTAAAATAAATTTGCTTTGATACTTCCTGAATTTTTCTTTATTCTTGTGTCATTAAAACCATTATCCTTGACAATTAACTTAGACATCATACAGACAATCACTTAGACAAATGAGAGCATTACAATAATAAATCGTAATTAATTGTATAAGTAGATTCAAATTAATTAAACATAGTTTATCCAAATTACATAAATAATTTGGTTTTCAATTATATATATTTATATGTATGAAAATAAGGTTTTTTTTTTTAAGTAAGGACATGTTTTGAAGCTGAATTATATAATTTTAGATTAATTTTGTAAACTCAAAAGAAAGTTGAATCTCATTATTATAAATAAATCAGTCTATACATTTTTGCAGTTTTCATTTTAATAGGTTTACTTACTACTAGATGTAAGAAAGAAATTACTTAAGAAAGATGTACTTAAGAAATTTAACTACTATTTCTTTTAAAAGAAAAATTCGTTGCATTTTATTTAGGAAAATTTAAGTTTCACTCAGTAATGTGTGAAATAACTTAATTATAAATATTTCTGCAGCTTTATCCAACACAAACTTACTTTTATTATCGTTTTTTCCCCCTTTACTTTCTTTTTTATATTATATAAGTATAAGCTTTCATTCTGTACAAAGGTAATTATTTTGATTAATTCGCTTATCTACCTTTTTTTTTTCAAAGTTTATAAATACGTTTTAATCTATACCACTTCTTAAAAATAAACTATAAGAAATTTAAAAAGGATTCCAATCTATTCAAGTGAAAAAAATCTTTTACTGATCAACCAATGAATTAAAAAGAATCTTAGAAAAATAAATGTTTTGCTATTCATTCCGATAGTTGCGAGTAGTAACTCGCCTTCGTCGCAAATCCTCTCCCTAGAAGGGATGACTCATTCCACCAGCGAGCAGGCCTCCTACATTCTCGGTGGTCACGGAACTGCTCGTCTTCACCAGAGAACATCGGAGAACTGGCGGTAAGGATATCTCGAGTTCTAATGGACCGATTTACTTCAAATTTGGGGAGGATGTTCTTTATACATCCCTTTGTCGTGTGAACCTTGCCCATAAATGTAACCGAGAGTCATACGATAGCGGCATCTATAATAAATAAGAATTGGTCTGTTTTTTATTTTTCAGATCACCAGGAGGGTTGCAATCATGCAGGCCAGGACACACTCTTTTTTTTAAGCCCCCACTTTGGCTGCTCATAACTTTGTCAATTTTAATTATTTTTTTTTTGGTTAATTTTTGTATGTAATAATAATACATCAATGAACAAATGATAAAAAAATGGATACTAAAAGTTTTTTCTCCCTCCTTGTACGGCGCTTCAAAAACCGGGTGAAATTCATGCCTCTACACTAGAATACCCCCTTAAGTATGCCTTTTGAAGTTCTAGTTGCAGTGGAATTGCTGGTACGGAAATTTGAACGTAAATGCCTTTTTTCTTTACCTACGTGTTCGAATAACTAATTTGAGAAAACTACTTTATTTACTCATATCATGATGATAGAGAAGTTTCTCTTTTCAAAATGTTTCGTGTTTCCAATTAAGAAAGTGGAAAATTAAAATTTTGTTGCAAATCAAATTATCAGGACAATTATTTTTGTTAAATTTCTTTACTTACGGGAGTAGGTAAAGGTTATATTAGCCTTTACCTACTTCCAGAGTTATAATATCATCCACTTACTGCAGAGTGTAAGGGATAAAAAATAAATACGTGACGAAAATATAAGTAAAAACCTGTATATATATATAAAGGGTAATTCTAGGATAGATGGTCATAGAGGAGAGATTACCAGTCTTAATATCTTAATATTTCCCAAAACTTCGTATAGATAGCACCAGGAGCTTCGTTCTTAGGAAGTAGTTGTAAACGTGCGCTGATGGCAACAAGCCGCGTGGTCTTAGGGTTATAAAAAGTAAGTGAATTTTAATGTTTTTAATATGGAGTCACTGAATATTTTGATTGATAATGGTAAATAAGCGTTTTTTTAATACATGTGGTATATTTTGGTGATATATTCGGCCATTTTTACATATATACAGTCCAAACTTCGATGCAAACCGTAAACTAACAATTTAAAATGGCGTCCTGATGCTTTATGGTCGGTGGCTATCTCTCCTTTAAATTTGGGATAGATGGCCATATAAACTTAAGGAGAGATGGCCACTTAACATCGATATTTTAAGTACCATACGGATGGATTTTGTTCATTTAAAACAAGTATTACCTACATACCTACTTTTTGTGTTTTATATTTCCGATTTTTAAGAATGTTACATGCATTTGAGCAAAATGCTCCAAAATCCATAAATTTAGGAATTATCTAATTAATTTTTTGGTTAGATTTTTAATTGGATTTCCTTACATTAAAAGTGTTGCCAGACAATTACAAAAATTCCCAAATTTGGGGATTTTTGTCGATTTTCCTCGTTTTTACAGATGCTCCTCCAAAGGGTATCCCTGTTAATTTATGTAATTAATGTGAAAGTTAATAATAGGACTTACTGATACTATTATTTTTTTAGTTTACAAGATGCCGAATAAATATGTGAGAAAACCTGACTCAAGTAGAGGTATGTGGACTCAAAGTGATTTGTCTAGTGCAATGGAGGCTGTTAAATCTGGAACTTATTCAGTAAAAAGAGCTTCTGAAATCTTTCACATTCCATGAAAGACTTTAGAACGTCGTTTGAAAAACAATAATGTCGATAAGGATAGAAAGGGTCCTGGTGCAATGTTTGGAAAGGAAAATGAAGATAGATTAGTACAACACATCAAACGAATGCAGAAACAAGGTTTCCCGTTTACTCGCGATGATGTTAGAATTCTAGCTTTTGAATTTGCTAAAAAAATTGATTTAAAGCATCGATTTAATCCGGCCACAGAAAAAGCTGGCTATGTTTGGCTGAAGCTATTTCTCAGCCGTCATCCTGAAATATCCGTCAGGAACGCTGAAGGTATGTCGATTGCACGAAGTAAAGCCATGAATCTTGAGGAAGTAGAAGCCTACTTCAAATTACTAAAAACCACTTTGGAAGAAAACAATTTATTTAATAAACCTTCTAACATCTTCAACATTGATGAGTCCGGTTTGCAGTTGAACAACCGACCTGGCTCGGTTTTAGCCGAAAAGGGGACTAAAGCAGTTACTACGATAACTTCTTCAGAAAAAGGCGAAACCATCAGTATCATTGCTTGTTGTAATGCAGAAGGGTTCTTTCTACCACCAGCTTGTGTGATGAAGGGCAAAAACAAAAAAAAATGAATTTGAGGATGGGATGCCACCTGGATCAGTTGTTTATATGTCTCAGAAGTCTGCGTACGTTAACAGTTCAATATTTTTGCAGTGGCTGAAAGATCATTTTGTTCCTCGTAAGCCAAGTGGTACAACTTTACTAATACTTGATGGTCACACCTCCCACACTATTTCAACTGAAATGCTGACATATGCGGATTCACAAGATATTGTACTTTTGTCTTTACCCCCTCATACGACACATTATCTTCAACCTTTGGACAGAGCCGTTTTTACATCTGTGAAATGTAATTTTTACAACGCGTGTAGAATTTGGCTGAGAACACATACTGGACGTCGCATTACAAGACTCCAATTTGGGGAACTGCTTAATGTATCTTGGGGAAAACCAGCAACACCAGAAAATGCCATTTCAGGTTTCAAGGCAACAGGGATTTACCCTTACAATCCGAATGTTTGTCCTGATTATGCATTTCTAAACTTAACAGACACCCAAAGCAATCCGTATTATAACGACGCTATTTCAACAAGCGAAACGCAGGATAGTCATGTTCAAGCCAATTTGGAAACATTAGCAGCTCAATTAAATAAAGAGTGACACTGAAATAGTACAATTTGAGCCCAAACAAATTACATCCAAAGCAAATGATGTACACTCTGAGCCCAATACATCCAAAATTAATGACATAAGTTTTAAGCAGCAAGCAAACGCACCAAAAAAGGCCAATCTAGAGACACCAACAAAATTTTTATGTGACATTGCACCAATTCCTGATATAACGACTACAAAAATTGTTAGAAGACATGACAAACAAGTGGCTACCATTCTGACATCACCAGAAAACATCGCAAATCTTCAGAAAATATCATCAGAAAAACAGAAAAAATTGGAAAAATGTAAACCGCCGAAAAAGTGTAAAGTTATCGCGAAAAAGTCCAAAGTTATTTCCAAGAAACGACCAAAACGAGAAATTTCCAGCAGTGAAGACGATGAAATACATTTTTCCGGTACTACTACTGATTCCGGGGAAATAGAATTTGATGAAGATCGTTGTATCGGCTGTGGTGAAGAATACAATACCCCGACTAAAAAGGATGATTGGGTCAAATGCATAAAATGCATGAAGTGGTTTCACGAAACATGTTCAACATTTCAGGAACTTTGTCAAAAATGTGGTAAAACTTTATTAAAATTTAAGGTTTGAAACTTACCTACTTTACATTTTGCTTAATTTAATTTTCCTATTCATCAATTTTCTATTGATATTGTATCTTTACATTAACCCCTCAAGCAATAAGGACGAGTCCGCGCATCCCAAATAATCCGTCTCCAAACGATATAGACGAGATAACTTGCTTACAAAACTTCACAGCTCAGCCAGGTTTTGTACTCGAGTTATCGCCTAAAGACGGACCATCCGAAACGAGCCAACTCGTCCTCATCACTTAAAGGGGTTAAAAGAAAATTTTTACGGTTAAACTTACAAAATATTTCATTCTTTCCCATTCAAGTACATATTTCTTTATTATACCTTAGATGGCCATCTATACTAGACCTAGATGGCCGTCTCTACTAGAACAGGAGGAGAGATGGCCACTTGTCATGTTTCTTAAAAGCCACATTTTTCGTGTTTTGTTCTAAATATTTAAGTACATTTTACCCAAAATATGTTGAACATATATGTGAAAATTTAAAATATGCTTAAACATATCATATATTTACATTTTGAAAGTTTTTATTTCAATTCTAAAAACTTATGGCCATCTATCCAAGACTTACCCTATATATATATTAGGCCAAATACGAAATTTCAAAATTATTTTCGGTCAACTCTAACCCTTGCCTCAAGCGTCCCGAAATTCTCAAATTTTGTCCAAAATAGCATTTTTTTTATGAGCGTCTTTTAATTATATATTAATCATTTTTAAAATCAAAAAGCAATAAATTATGTTCTAAAATGTGTTACAAAGCTTTAATAATACTTCCCAAACATCCTTGCCCAAAATTTTTATCACCAATTCCCTCCTAAAAAGACGGAATTTTTCTTCAAAAAGAGTCATATTTCAGTATATTTTTCAGTCATTTGCCTTTATTTGGTAAAGATAGGAAAATTACATATAATATGGAAATATTTCCTACTTCACTTATTTTGAAGGTTCGTTGGACAAAGTTTTTTTCTTGACGTTTGGTATTTTCTTGCGGTGATCTTCTACTGATTGCAGGAGAAATTGGTGATCCTCTTCATCTTTGGGTATTGAATCATAATAATCTTGAATCGGTTTGATGATTCTTTCAGCTAAATCATTGGTTGTGTTTTAACTGTATGAACAAATATTGAATGTTCTTCGTAGTCCGGATCATTCTTCCACACAGAAGGTGGCTTGTTTAGCCACAAAGCCTCTAAATTGAAGGTCTGGAAAAATAGCCACGAATTTGGAAGTTTGGTGTTTGCAGTGAGATTAGGAAAAGTTGGTGATCCGATAGATAAAGAAGTCGAAGGTTAAGGTCGTATCATTGCAATAGCTATCTTTTTATTCTCATTCATAGGCACTTTATCGGAGAATAGAGAAAATGCGGCGATTTCCTCAGTCAAGTACCAATAATGATTCTGGAAAATTTCACTGGTTATTTTAGGAATGTCTTTGTTTACATCACTATAATCACGAAGCTCGGTAAAAAGACTAAGATCATTGATGAGTGCAGCAACTCCGTGTGACGCGGTTAACCTATGCTTAATGTAAATAAGGGCATTAAAATAACGCATTTGTTCAATTTTCTTTAAAAGCTCACCGTCGTATATAACCAACTTGCTCACTGAACATGTACATTTTTGATGCATAGAGAATTGTACTCATCCATCTGGCGTGATGATGTGCTCCAGGTTTAAAAACTGAAGACCCCGGGGAGGAGTTTCACCTAACAATATTATTGTAAATTCAACTACATCACGATAATCGTCACTGAGAAAAGTCTTCGACGTATCTCTTTCTAAAAGAGATTTTAAGAAGAGAACATTAGAGTCGCGCACGGACTTCATTTTACGATTCTTCATTTCAAGAGTTTTTACATGACTTTTTTCGATTGAGGCCCATTTTTGCTGAAATTCTTTAAATAATGGGTTGTCCGGACTTGAAGTGGCCCCAAAAAGTGATTGCCATGTGATTATGTGATTGCCATGCTGCACACTCGACAGTGTCGAGTGTGCAGCATGGCAATCAAATGGCAATCAAATAGGTGACGTAAGAAATATTTCCATATTATTTTTAATTTTTCTATCTTTGCCAAATAAAGGCAAATGACTGAAAAATATACTGAAATATGACTCTTTTTGAGGAAAAATTCCGTCTTTTTAGGAGGGGATTGGTGATAAAAATTTTGGGCAAGGATGTTTGGGAAGTATTATTAAAGCTTTGTAACACATTTTAGAACATAATTTATTGCTTTTTGATTTTAAAAATGGTTAATATATAATTATAAGACGCTCATAAAAAAATGATATTTTGGGGAAATTTTGAGAATTTCGGGGCGCTTGAGGCAAAGGTTAGAGTTGACCGAAAATTTTGAAATTTCGTATTTGGCATTACATACGTCTGTATCATGGGAAAAACGCACCGGAGCTAACATTTGAGACATTTTTTTTTTTTGAAACACCCTAATATATATATATATACACATACATACAGGCTTATTTTGCTGTTTGAATTTATTATTCCTTCATTCGTTATTTGATATTTCGAATACTTTAAATTTAATTGTTATTTTTTAAATTATACATACCCACTAGTTAAACATTATTTTTCTTCTTTATTCAATTATTGCACAACTGCTTAAACGTGCAGACTTGGGTGACTTTTTGCAGATTGTGTCTTCGTAGGGTTTACTTTCAGGCCATATATAAATATATATATTAGTGTTCGGCAGTAGTTAACTAGAAGTAGTTAACTACTAGTTGTAACTACTTTGGTTTTGAATTAGTTAACTACTAGTTAAACTACTTTTTCCAAACTACTAGTTACAACTAGTTTCAAAATTCCAACTACTTTCGAAAAAAAAAAATTAATCTATTGTTTGAAAAAAATAACAATTTTTAAATATTGTTTAAAATTTTAGCTTATGAATATTACTCACACAAATGTATTTTTTATATTATGTTATACAATGAAAAAGTATTCATAAAAATGATAATATTTATTGCAGTATTTACGCAAATTAGAAAAAGCTTTCTAATATAATCAATAAATAGCTCCCGCACCAGCACATGCATAATGAAGTTTCATTTAAAAAGACCAAATCTTCATTACGGGGAAGCTTTACCTCTGCTCGAGTACCATGCATGCGTTTGGGATACCATAAAAGACAAAAAAAAAAAGAAAAAATACTCATTTTTAGGATTTTCTCTTTAGAAAAAAAATACGGATTTATATGATTTTTTTTAGAAAAAACTGATTTATATGATTCTTTTTTAGACAAAATATTGATTTTTATGACTTAAAAAACTATTTATATCAGCTTCTTCCAAGTTATTAAAATATTAATATTCTTTTATTACAAATATTAATATATTCTAGGTTCAAGTAATTCATTAGAGTTTTAACTCACTATATGGTAGCCTTAATGCATCTGGTCCTCGAGGGAAAGGTGGAATAGCTTCGTTAAATGGAATTTTATCAGAGAACATTAAGTTTTTGGACATGCTGATTACAACAAAAGCATCAACAACACCTTTGGAAAGGATTTTATCTACATTTGGAATAGTGCACTCAAAATTAAGAAACAGATTGGGGGTTGATAAGGCATCAAGACTGGTATTCTTGATGAAGCATCTGAATAATAAAAATGATTAAGCTGTAGTAAACGTTTTATATGATACTATTTGCCATCTCTGTTTATATATTCAAGAAATTATACTACATTTAGTCCAGAAATATAAGCGTTCTCTTCTGTTTCTTCTTGTTCTCTGTTTATTAAGCATACATTTTTTATATAATATAATTAATTAATAATTAATTTTGAACTAGTAATAAATAATTATTTCAACTGAAATATCTTAAAATTCTTTGAAGGCATAAATAATTAATTGATTTGTTACTGTATTTGCGTGCGCATACATATTTTTATTTAAAAAATCCAAAAAATCTGATTTAAATTAACAAAATCCTATTTTTTTTTAACTAAAAAGTCACCAACCCTGCCTTCAACACAGTTTGAAAGAATATAATCAAATTCTAAAGCATGCATGTTACAAAGATATTTTGTTAATGAATAGGGGTTGGGCAGAGGGAGAATTAAATTGATATTAATGGTAAACTCCTTCATTTTACAACTGTTGAAAAATTGCTATTTCTTAAAAACATAAATTACGATCTCTATTAAACAAATACATATTAAAGTAAAAGTTCAAATTTAGAGAAAAAGGATTTGTCTTTATTCATATTATCTTTATATATTAATTGTTCAGTGTTATTTAGAAATATTCAATATTTGAATGTTTTACAGGAATTTTTCAAAATTGTTTTAATGATTAAAAATAATATTGAGTTGAATTATTAGGATTAAATATTTAAGAACAAGCTTAAAAGTGGGAATTCAAATGAATTATACTTAAAAGTAGTTAACTAGTAGTTAACTACTTTTGGAGAACAGTTAACTACTAGTTACAACTAGTCTCAGAAAAAAGTAATTAACTACTAGTTGCAACTAGTTGTGTTTAGAGTAGTTAGTAGTTGGTAGTTAACTACTTTTTGACGAGTAGTTGCCGAACACTTATATATATATATATATATATATATATATAGATAGATAGATAGATAGATAGATATTGGTTTGACAGTGGTATTGTTTCCCACTAGATGTGTTGAATTAATGAATTGAATATGTAATGTATTAATTAATGAATAAGTAAGGATGTTGAATAAGTAATGTATGGACAACTTACAGCTAGCTCAAAACCACTCAAAATTTAGCACTAGTAAATTAGATTTTAGGGAAAAACAGTTCGATATACGAAAACATTGTTAACTTCTTCCCTTATTGTAATTAAAATTCTTATATTTTTGAGTGATTTTTTAAAAGTTTATTGGATTGGGGATGATGAAATACTATTTGTTTATTTGTTTGAAGCATTCAAATTATTAGCAGATAATGATCACTCAGTTTGAATTTCCTTACTAAAAACTTTACATTTATTAAAAATGCATGTTGTGTACATTAAAAATGCTATCGTGCAGAAGTACTTCAATTTTTCTTTTACAAACTTTAAAGCAAACTTATCGCTCTTACTACATATCCCGCGATTTCCACGTGTAACGTAGAAGTAGCAAAGTTTGAGCAACCCGCGATTTCCGGGGGGATGCATTTTTTCTCAAACTGGTGCAGACCGCTCTTATCCCGTTCATGATTTCATTTCGGATGAATAACACATCATATTTTTTATTCTTCATAATGATTCATGTCATATTCCTTATTATCAATGATGATTCATATCATATTCTTTGTTCTTCGCGTGATAATTCTTCAATGTCAAATCTCCGATAGACCTTTTTTATAATCTAATTCTATATTGAAAAAAAAAAAAAAAAATCCGTATATTTTGACTTAGAAATGTATGTAGCTTTAAAATATGTAAAAACACCCCAGCAAGTTTCGAACCTATTTTGAAAAAAAAAAAAAAACTACGCAGCGAGAAAGAAGGTTAATGTTTTTTTTTCCTTTTTTCATCTTTCTAAAGGTACAACCGAAGCTATTTGTTTTCATTCCAGACCCGCAAATTCATGCATAATTGTAAAAAACATGATATATAAATTATATTATTGTTAATTCATAAAATAAAATTTAAGTTTATGCAGTTGGTTTTCACGACATTAATCTTTCCTATGGAGTCTTGCAGAGAGGTACGGAAATTTTAATTAAATCCTTAACAAGTATTTCATATTAAATCTTTACAATATATTCCTACTTGATTGCTCTTACCGAATTAAAATGCAAGCGTGTTCGCAAGCAGAAAGAGGTTTGCATTTATAAATAGAAGAAAAATCCATACCGCTCTTTCTAGCTTAACTCTAACGACATAGCAACACCTACTGTTCCCTAAATGGAAACATTCTGAAAAATAGCTTAAAATACTCGATAGAACTGTGTCAAAAACGGAGGTTTAGAAAATAAAAATATAGATTTGCACGTAGGTGTTAATGTCGTTATTTTGAGGTATTCTAGATTTGTGTGCATCTACGTGAAATACAGGAGGGCATTTTTTTTGAAGTATCTTAAACTAGATACTGTGTGAATTTCTTATTAGAATTCTGTGCTGAAAATGTATGATGCAGTTTTAATTTTTCTTTTGTATCTGTTGATTAAATAATTAATTACTCCTATTATCAATTAAAATTCGCTATTTTCTATTATACTATGTTCACTGAGTTGTTTTGTTTTATTGCATAAATAGCACACGAATGCATTTTTAAGTAAATGAGAAAGGGGAACAGTGGACCAATTTTACAACTTCACTTTATTTATTTTTTTAACAAAAAGGTTAAAAGCTGCGCACTTGAAAAATACTGGATTTTAAAAACATTTATTGTACTGTCCCAATTCTTTACAACATAATTTGAAATGCATTTATGAGTAAAAATAATAAATTGTGTGGACTTACGAAGTGGAATTCAAAGGAAATGAATTTGAAAATTTAATAAAATAAGCTTCTAGAAAATGGTAGGTATGAATATTATTCCTATTGGCATATTTTAGCATTTAATACTTCATCGATACTTTGCACTATTTACTGGAAATTTTTGGAACACAATAAAAAAAGAAAAATAGACTAGCTGTTTGTAGCAATAAGCTTTAACAAATACAGAAATATATATGTAATAAGACAAATACAAAAATGTATTTATGTCGAGCAGCTTGGAAGCTTTCTTTTAACTGTTCCTTCCTGTTTCATGCGATTTACAGAAAACTTTGCGAAACAGAAAATTAAGAACTGGAAAACTATTAAAAGTCGGACAAATACGCACTTGTTACATTTTAATTGTTTATTTATGTTTCTCGTTTTTAGTGCATATTTTTGGAATAAAATTGCAAAAAATCTTAAGACGTAAATAAAAATAAGCATCGAGAAGTGAAACAAAAGAAAAAAAACTATTAAAAATTCAAATAGAACTTCTTTTTTAAGGACACGTACTGTAACCGTGAAACCAATAATAATCTGACAATCGCTTTGAATTTAATATTTCTGTACTATTTCGTTTTCAGCGTAATTTTTTAGGGAGCACCCGCTGTTTTTAATTTCTTTTTTTTAGCCTGCTTTCCCGTAAAAGTATGAAAAAAGGTTTAATGTATCGTAAACTATCGTTAAAAGTAAATCAAAGTCAAAAATGAGTGAAGTAATTAAAAAAAGTTAGAAAAATAAAAAAATTGGAAAGTAGTCTCTTGAGATGGGAAAACTAACACTGTCTTCCCCCCCCCCCCCTCCAAAAAAAAAAGCTTTTGAGGGAATTGACTGATGCAAAAGATTTGCTTTGCATTCGAAAGACCTCAGCGAGGACATCTCATTCATATTTTATTTTTTGGTAAAACTCTTAACATTAGCGGTATTGGGGAGATATGAAGCAAATTTTATAAATCCCGGACATAAAATCCCAGTTCCGTTGAGCAAGCTTACTCGAAGGAACTCTCGCAATAAAGTATTTTATGATTTGAACAATTTTTGCTCCATTTTGAACAATTCAAAAAGAATTAACGTTAGCGTCTGCGGGGAAATTTCAATCCTATATAAATCCTGATCTAACAGACGAATGTTCTTGAAACAAACTTTATCGGAAGGTTCTTATGACGTAAAACATGAACACATATGAAGTTCATTCAGAACTAAAAGAGCCTAGTTTCCCACGAAACGTTTTGATCTAGAATTTTAAGGATATTTCCGACTGAATGAGTGAATACAGAAATGAATGAACGAATGGATAAATGAATGAGTGAATAAAGGAATAAGTGAAAGAAAGGATGAATAAATGCGTGAATAAGTGAGTGAATAAATGAAAAAAAAGAATAAATTTATTGAGTGAATGAGTGAGTGAGTGAATGTTTGTATTTTTAATTCTGTGGCGTTCCGAAGTTCCTAGCATGGGTGTCACCCGATGCGTCATATTGTGATGGCACCCTCCCCCCACAAGAAAAAGTGGTTTTGTATACGCTTGTAGTTTTCTATGCATATTTTCAATAGTGGGGGAAAAACTCTTAAGAAATTCCATTTTATTTGTGTGGTGTAATTTTCAGTAAACCACATTTATTTTCAGTTATGATGCGTTGAAATAGGACAAACAAAATAGCAAAATTGCATTATTCAACTATACGTATTTTTCAAGAAATCTTCAACTTATATTGGGTGTCACCTCCAATACCCCCAAAAGAGTGTCACCTGTGGTGAACCGCCCTCTCCTCCCCTCCGTAATGACGCTATTGTCTAATTTATTTAATAATAATTGGATGATTAATAATAATTGGAATTTTTATTTATACTTTCCTTACAGGAGAAGGAGTGCAGAAAGATAAAATTGTGGTAGAATATGTGCTACAAATGCATTAAATTAAATAACTAACTCAGTGGCCAATCAGAAAAACTAAAATGTCGAAAAGTTGCTTAAACGTTTGAGGCTGAACTTTAATGAGGTTCGGTCGAATTTTGACCGATTGGTGAACTCTAATGTAATTATAAAAAGATTTTAAATATTCTAAAAAAATAATGAGAAAGCGCGGTAAATAATTCTTGATCAATAAGATTTAGTTAGAAACAAATACGTAGTCTTTAATTTGTTAAAATTAATTTTTAAAAATGAAAAAAAATTACCTGTTTGAAACCTCTATACATTAACTGTAGCTCTCTTTTGTTGAATTTTGTAATCTGGCATAAAGTATCAATGGCTTCTGGCTTGTAATGGGAATGATCTGCATCCATATCATCAAGTTCGCCATCTGCGTAGAAAAGCAATAGACTTTCACAAAATTCTCTCAAAAGAAGCTTACATAAAAGGATATTTTGCTGCCATAAAGTGCAAAGGATATAAACCAACAACAAACATAATATGACACATAAAATTACTACATATGAAAATGCCTCCTTTTATATATCGCGCCATTATATTTCATATCAGACACGGCCGGTGAAATATTGTGCAGTCGCTTTAAAATTTTATGGCTCAATTTATGAACTGATTTTAGTTTTGAAGGCAATAAATTTGGATCGAAGATGCATTCTAAATCTCTGTTGAAGTATGTTTTACCTTTTCTAAAATAGTTCATAAAGTACAGAAGTGACATAAACGCGTGTAAACATAATAGGGTATTCTCGCTTAAATTCCACAAAATGTTTGGCAGTGTTCTCATTTTGTGGATCTATACTAATAGTAATTTAGCTACATTCTTTGGAGCAATAGGAAATGAATTTCATTTGTTCAATAAGTTTAAGTGATGTTTATTTTAGAAGCAAGAGAAACGAAAAACAAAAAGTAAATAACTTTCACGTTACATGTCCTGATGAATTGGTTTATGTGATATTTATTTTAGAACCATGAAAAACGAAAAACAAAATGTAAAAAACTTTCAGGTTACATGTCTTGATGAATTGGTTTATGTGAAGTTGATTTTAGAAGCGAGAGAAATGTAAAACAAAAAGAAAATAACTTTCTGTTAATATGTCTTGATGTTAAATGATGATTCTGAAAGATGTTGAAGAAACGAATGTTTAACTTTGAACGAGATAGTTAAGATAATAGGAAATTAGTTCATGATATCTATTGTAAAGATTTTGAAAACTATTTCTAAGTACTATAGATCGGCACAAAAGTTTAGACACAGCACTGTACAGGTAACCCTTCTATAACACACTACATAGGATTTTAGAAAACGTGTTGTGCGTTATCTGAAATCCCAGAACCAGTGCTTAAAAGGGGGTTCCGGAGACTCAATATTTTTTTCCCCTTCGTTTCTTAATTCCATGTAAGCAACTTAAATTTTTATTCTACATTAATAAGTATGCATATCACGAAGAAAGGAGAAAGAAAAGAAAATTTAAAAAATGAAAATAAAAATTATTTAATGCTACCCAGCTACAATAGAAATTTCTTCCTCATTAGAATCAAACAAGAGTTTTCTCTTTTAGTTGAACGATATCACCAACCTTCTGAGCTTCTTTTCCTTGATGAGATTTGTTGCATCTTTAACCTCTTTTAGGGGGAAAAAATGTTTCTCTGACGGTTTTTACAAGGTAATTGTAGATTTAATGGTATGGAGATAAAAAATTTTGCAGACTATGATTTTTTTTCAGCGAAAAAGTGTGCATTCAAGAAAAAATGATTGAAGACTTTTAGCTAAGCTTAGGAATTACTGTAATTTTTTACTGTTAAATTATTACTGTTAATGCTGTTAACTCCACAAACTTCAGTGTTTTATTATTTCAAAAGTAGCTTATTTTTAAATTCAGAAGTGATTTACCTCAAACCCGCAATCGCAATTAATAATATTACGTTACCTCGATTTTCAGCTGCGGCAACAGTTTTGTAAAAAAAAAGCTCACTTGCTATGTTTTCCTGCAAGTTGGTTGAACAGGTTTTTTATGCATGTGTTTTGTCGTAATTATACGTTATACAGATAAATACATTAATGTTGCCGTGTTTAATTCTAATTCGAAATACATTTCGTTTTAAATGGAAAAACTGTAGATCATTGCTAAATATCTGCCATATATAACATAATTAAGAGCTATATCTCGTCGAGAAAACAAAAACTTGTTTTCGAAACACTTTTTTTTTTTAACATCACTATTTACCATATTTCCACTTTAAAAGTGAATAGTTTTGGGTATAAATCGTCTTAAACACTTAAGATAACTCAAAAACAATTTATTACTGCTATCCATTATCTCTTTACTGCCAGAATGCTTTTTCGTCTTCTGTCTTTTTGAATGCATAACACCGATAAACTTCGTATGTTACTGACAGGTGTTGTCATGGGCATTGATTCATTCTTGATCTGAGTATTTGATGCCCTTATCTCCCTGCACCATTCACTGTTTATGGAAGAAAAACACGCTCGTTGCATTTATTTTAGGGAAACTGACAGTTAAAACAATACCTTTCTCAAGCACAACTTTTAAATATCAACTCATTTCAAAGCAAAACTCACAATAGATGCTTCTCACTAAGCATTTTAGTAGGAAACATTTTGCATGATTCAATTTTAGAATTGTGTTAAAAAGGGTTTTTCTGAACTTTGAAATGATGTTAAATTTATTTCAAATGAAATTCGCCCTTGAACTATAGGTAATTTCTTTAAAATATGATTAACTTTCGTAATACGTACGGGGATGTTAAGAATTTTACTGAGCTACAAAACTAAGTTATTTATTGTTAAACTAATAACAATATCCAAATATTAGTGAATCATATTTTGTCCGATTTCTGAAAGGCATCAAGCAATGCTACATTGATAATAATGCATGATAAAAGGTACTTAAATTTGAACACTACACCATTGTGAGAATTAATACGAACAAGAGGAAATCTTCAACTTATATTGGGTGTCACCTCCAATACCCCCAAAAGAGTGTCACCCGTGGTGAACCACCCTCTCCTCCCCTCCGTAATGACGCTATTGTCTAATTTATTTAATAATAATCGGATGATTAATAATAATTGGAATTTTTATTTATACTTTCCTTACAGGAGAAGGAGTGCAGAAAGATAAAATTGAGGTAGAATATGTGATACAAATGCATTAAATTAAATGTTTGGGGTTGTTTCACCTATACAGTGGGTTTAAATCATTGTTCTTGCTGATAACATGCTGAACAGTGACAATTATATAGACATTTTATCTAGTAAATGATTGTCTAAACCGACTTCTTCCACGTGGTACAGTTTTTTCAACAATATTTTAACATCTGCCGCGTGTTCAAAAAAGTGAAGGCTTTTATGAATGAATATGGTATTTCAGTTATAGACTGGCCAGGTAACTCACATGATATCAACCTTAGCAACTGCACACACACAAGAAAAGCTTCTTTCAACTATAAATCACATTTGGTTTCACGATGATAGTAATAAAGATATCTGGGAAAGAAATTAATCGATTCGATGCCTAATAGACTTGATTAGCTGATAAAAGCCAAAAGAGGTCATAATAAGTATTTAAATAATTTATGCATTGATTTTTGTAAAATTTTAGTAAAGAAATGAATTTTGTTAAAATGTTCCTTTGTTCACATTAATTTGCGCAATACTGTAAAACATTCATTTCCTTTTCGCATCTGAACGAGGGATGCACCGATTAATAAGCAGTAATCCGTAATCGGCCCCTTCACCGATTAATCGGCGAAGACTTATTTTTTCATTAAAATTGCATTTAGTGTGCCTGATACAAGGAACCATGCTGAATGAATTTATTAACAAGCAGAGGTGCCCTCCCTCCCCCCCAAATAAAAATAACTAAGAAAGGTATCAGAAACATTTAGCAAAATATGATTTTACAAAAATATAGAAGACATAACAAAGGAAACAAAAGTTTATAACAGCACTGTTTAAATTTAGTTTCACCTTTTTTTACATTCCCTGTTATACATAAATTTTAACATAAATTTTACAACTTACTTTTAAACTTGCTAAGTTTTCATTCAACAAAAAAATATGATTTATTATCTTGCTTAATATATATATATATATATACATATATATATATATGTCACGTCCCGTATCAGCAGTCGGGCTATGTTTCATGACAGTACATAACAACATTCATTTTGTTTCTTTCCTTAATGTTTTTACTCATCAAGTATTTACAAGAATACTATTTACAATGATGAATGAGATGAATATTTACAACTGATGATAATATTTACAAAAGCGGTCCCCATAGGGAACATCTCGCAGGAGCACAATTTACTCTGTGTTATAATTTAAGCATCAGCTCACCAAGTGACGCTTAGCTTTAGTTTTCCAGACCCTTCTTGGGGTCATCAGCCAATCAGAATTCAGGGTATAAGTTTTGGTTCACGTTTAAGAGTAGACCCGTAAAAAGGACCCAATAGGTTTTAGTTCAGGTTTACAAAAGGTTATATTAAAAGGTCCCAACGGTAGTTTGCTTTTACAAAGACAAAGAAAGGAATAATGTTGATCAGGCTCCAAAAACAACCTTTTCGAAAGGAAAAAGCCCGACACCTACAATTTTTAAAAATTAAAAGTGAAAAAAAAAAAAAAATCTAAACTCCCTGGGTTCTGATGGTAATACTACTTTTCACAGGTATAACAACAATTCACAAAATACACATAAATTATATGTAAACACTATTACATGACACTAGTAAAATTTTCATAAGACAAAATACTTTCGCACTATTCGCGTATGCAAAACTATTCATGTGGAACCACTGGAGTTATTTTTTTATGTGCACAGTTTTCTTCGTATATCAGTTCATACTGATGGATTCCACAGTTCTTAAGGATACTTTCGAATTCCTTACTAATTTTTCCGTATTCCATATCGTTCATGTAGTGTCTTTCATCTACAAAATAATGTCTCTTCCTTCCAACATTATTACAAATTTTTCTTAACTGTTCCCTTTCTAGTATGTTTCAAAAATCTCGAAAATGAGAATCAACTTTAAATATCAATCGATACAACAAATCACTCAAATTTCTAACAGTGAACAACACCATCTTAATTCTAAAATAATCATTTCAAATAATTAAAAAATCTTCACTAACATCAGATTATTTATACTCATTTGCTACAATACAACATATTTCTTAACACATCCGTAATTTTAGTACATCAAATCAATTTCTTATAACTCAAAACATTATCACAAACAAGTTCAATGTTGATGCAAAACAATTGAAATAAGTACAGTGTTACAATGACACTATTCATTTACTTTTGCTTACAAAAGTAACCATTATCCATAAGTACGGCTTTCAGCGCCTTTTTTTTTTTCTTCTTTCAACCCCATTGGAAGTTTGTAAGTCAGTGGGTATTAGTCTTTCCCACGTTAACTTACCCATATCTTACACTCATTCTTTTTGTGAAAGTTGGAACCCTTCAGCGGGATAAAAGTACCTCAATCTACATGAATGAACAATTTCTGTCAAACTTTCACTCCTTTCAATTTCAAAATTTACGTCAGAAAATTTTCTTAAAATTTAGTATGGTCCTGAATAAGGCGATGTTAACTTTCTTGTATTTGGATACTTATATTCCTCTAGCATTACTAAATCACCATCTTTAAATTCTGCATTTTTAAATTTCCTATCATACCTTCATGATCTGCCTTTGTTGTTTCTAACACAATTTCTCTAGCTTCTGGTACTGGGGGGTATAATTCTTGATCAATGGGGGAGTTAAACGGTAACTTTCCAAACATTAAATAGGCGGGTGGAAAAGTGGTAACTGAATGTGGTGTATTATTAATTATATTCTAGAGTAACCTCTTCTAAATACCTAGTCCAAGGAATTTTCGTTGTAGAGCTGTTTACTTTGCATTTTAATCTAGTTACAATGGATTGATTTACCCGTTCACATTTACCATTCGTTTGAGGGTGATGCGAGGAGGTTAATAGCTGTTTTACACCATGATTTCTTAAAAATTTCTTAAACCTACCAGACGTAAATGCAGGGTTTCTGTCCGTTAAAAGTCCTTTGGGAACACCAGAGCTAAATATTTGCTTTAATAAATTTGAATAGACTTCAGAAGTGATATTTTTTCTAGGAAAAGTCCAAATAAATCTAATTGCGTGATCTATTACAATATTAAGGTACCGTTTTGTTGAGTTAAAATAATTAAATCCACCTACTAAGTCAAGAGAAAACATTTCAAAAGGTTCTTTACATGGTGGCATGGATTGCAAAAGTCCAAACTTTTTCTGATAAGACCATTTATTTAATTGACATATCTCACAGTGTTTTACATATACTGAAATATCTGTGATAATGTCCTCCCAATAGAAGTAAGGGGAAATCAGGCTTAGCATTTTGTTAACCCCAGGGTGACCAAATTCCTCATGTGCTTTAGATATTAACTCTTTTCTAAGTGAAAAGGGAACGACAACCTTTATCAACCCCTTCTTACTAATAGTCAGGACATCATTTATTTTTTTGAATTTTACGTTATCGAGATTGTCAAGATTTTGATGCTCTATATTTTTTTCTTTTGCAAGCAAATGAGTTTGAGGAAAATTGTGATGTGATATGGGATTTCTAGACAGCATATCTGCTTCGTGGTTTGTAGAGCCTTTTTTATATTTCATTTCGTAATCGTGCATAGATAATTTTAAAGACCAACGAAATAATCTACCTGTCAAATGTTTTACCATACATAACCATACAAGAGTGGAACGATCACTGTGTATAATGAAAGAGGATCCGTGAAGGTAATGTTGGTATTTGTCAAGAGCGTCAACAATAGCCAGACATTCTAATTCAGTTACTGAGTAATTTTTTTCATGAGGTCTTAACTGACTTGAATGGAAAGAAATAGGATGTTGCCTTCCATCCTAGTGCTCTTGTTTAAGGACAGCATCTAAAGATTATCCTGAAGCATCTACATACAAATGACATTTTAGATTTGGATTAAAAAGATTTAGAACAGGTTTAGAAATTGAAGAAAGTTTTAACTCTTCAAAAGTTTTTTAGCATTCCTCAGACCAAACCCATTTTGTCTCTTTTTGAGAAGTTTATTTAAGGGTAATCTAAGCTTTGCATAATTAGGGAGGAATTGATGGTAAACATTTATGCTTCCCAAAAACCTTTGTAAAGTTTTTACATTATGAGGTGGTAGCAACTTTTTTATTGTTTCTATATTGGCATTACTGGGTGAACACTTTCCTTCAGAAATTTCATATCCTAAAAATTTTATGCGTGTTTTATAAAAAGTACATTTAGATCCTTTTAACTTAATATTTTCTTCAAGGCAAATATTGAAAATTTTCTCAAGATGATTAAAATGACTTTCAATACTATCACTATAAACGATAATATCATCAAAGTAATTTATGTCAATGTTGACATTGTGCTTTTGTAATATTTGCCGTATAGCCCGCATGAATACGCTTGGACTGTTTTTCCATCCCCCCCCCCCCGAAGGGAAGTCTCAACCATTCATAACGACCAAAATTAGTGGTCATAGCAAGTTTTTCCGTGTCACCATCTCGTATTTTGATATGCCAACATCCGCTGCAAAGATCAATTGTTGAAAAACACTTGGCATGCGTTAATATGTCTAATACATCATCAATTCTGGGGATTGGTTCGGAATCTGTTTTAGTAATTTGGTTTAACTTTCGGAAATCTATACAAAGCCTACTTTTTTTCCCCTTCATCTTTCTTTACAACCATAGTTACAAGAGCAGAATATGGACTATGTAAATATTTAATTAAACCCGCATCTAATAATTTAGTTATTTGTGCCTTAATTTCTTAGTTATCTTGGGGAGAGCAACGATAAGGTCCTAAAGAAATAGGAAGCTCAGAAGTCAATACAACCTTCTGAGGCTCCAACCTAATACAACCTACATCGTAACGGTCCTCACTAAATATGTTCGAAAACCTATTCAGCAACATAGCGAGCCTTTCATCCACCTGAGTTTGTGATGAAAAGTATTCCACAGAAGCAGGGGATTTTGTGTTATTAACGCCCGTTGGAGTTGGGCAAAGACTACTCTGTACCATACCAAGACGCATATAATCACAATTTGAAGCAATTTTAGTTTTAACTGATAACAAGCTATTTCCTTGCAATATTTCTCTTTTATCAAAATCGATTTTTATATCAAAGAGGTACATATGAGGTAGTGAAAGCAAGCAATAATCTAACTCTGTGTCTAGGCAATACAATTCAACTAATTTCTCATAAGCCCCAATTTTGACCTTCATTTCAATTATATCATAGTTATTAATGCTGCCTTGAGTTTGTTTTTAAGGTATATCGCCTCCCATATTTATTACATTATATTCCATACCCTTTAAAAATTTCTTCGGAATTACCGATATGCTGCTGCCTGAATCACACAGAGCGAGATTCGTTTTTTGATTGCCATCAATACCTTTAATAGAAATATTGCAATACAATAATTGTCAATCTTTTTTGTTAACAGTCTTTTTTGTTAACCCTCTTGCTTAGATGAGGAGCCAGTCTGAACATCGCCATGATGAGTTTGTTCAGGCTGCCTCTTCACACTTCTTTCCATAGATTTAGGTGACTCTAATTCCTTTGCATTTCCTCGACAATTTTGAGAATCATATTTAGAATAATTTGGTTTATATGGAAATGGTTTACAATTACTCTGTTGACGTCGATAGTTGAAATTATAAGGTTTTTGAATTTGATTATACACAGGGTATGATGAATTATTATATTTTTGACCCTTTTATCCACTTTGAGTAGTACGTTTCTGATTAGGAATATTAGTTTAACACCGGAAGCCTTTCTATCAACAGTTAATCTTAAATTTTCGTACTCATCCAATTTTTCAGCAATATCAAGAGGGTTGTTCCATGTAATTATCTATGAAGTGATGTTTAATGTCACTAGATACTCTATGCTTAATTTGATTGGCTATCATTAAATCCTTTAATTGCTCAAAAGTAGTAACGTTAAGTTCCCTAATCCAATCTTCAAAATAACTGGAAAGTTCATGGGCATAATCGCGCCAAGAATCTCCAGATTTCCTCATAGAGCTAAAAAACTGGGTTTTAAGTTGCTCAGAGTTTAACTTAAATCTTTTAAGAAGGACCTCTTTTATGTATTGATAGTCATTAACTTTATCCTCTGGTTCTCTTGCGAGTTTGTTGGACATTTCTGAAGGATCCAACCCCAACAAATATGCAACATATTGTTCGGGCGGTCTATAACAATACGTTCAGACAAAATTCTTTCCGGAAAATAAAGGGATAAATAAATAAAGTACGTAATTGAAATTACATGAAATGATTTATTTTTTCTTTAATCCACACATACACTGTTAGAAATTTCATCATGAAATTACGGTTAAATGACCGGCAGCAGTCTGTCCATCTAATTCCCCGTTAAATTTACGCTTTGGAACATTTTTCTATCTTTACGGGACCTAACCATTTAAAATTAACTTGGTTAAAAAGCCGTAAATACAAAAGTTTACGGTTTTTTAACCATTTAAAAATGGTTTCAAAACAAAATTTTCACGGTTTTTGAACCATTTCGAGGCGTAGAAACTTCGAGGAGTAGAAACCGCAAACGAAGCTTGCAGGACTCGAACCCTGAATGCGTGGTGTACAAGTTTTGCTCTCTATCCACTCGGACACCGTCATCACGTAAAGCGGACGTTTATTTATCAATAAATCTTCTTTTCTAACAGGCAAGCTGCCTTAGAATCGATATTTCAGTTTTTGATTGGATCTAAATTTATTTTTGGTCTAAATTTACTGTATATTGACGAAAATCATTTTATTTGCTGCAAAAATTAAAAGACAAATAAGCTTCAAACAAGCTTCAGCAGCTCAAATTATGGGTTCGCTCATTCGCAAGCCGTTTGGGAATCCGATGTCTCCAATTTTTGATTTACGTGTGTATGTGTTTCTATTTAGTATCCACTGCTTAAGCCACTTTTTTTTTTCTTCTCTTTTTATATACACATGCAGATTTTAACTGATAAACCCGTATTCCTATTTTAAAACAACGTATGACCGGTAAGGTTTCGCAACCAAGATGGACGCCCGTTTCTTATTGAGCGCTTGAAAATTACGGTTAGTTAAACGTTCTTTAGGATAAACAGAGAATAAACGATTTTTTTCGCAATCAGCGGTTTGAGTACCATCTTTTTAATGGTTATTCAACTGTTGTAATTAAATATGGTGAAATAACAATCAAATAAATGGTTATTTTACTATTTTCTTACAGAAATTTTTAACAGTGTATAAGAAAAAAAAAGAAGGTGTGTGTGTATGTGGAGTGCAATCGCGGGAAAACGATAAGTTCTAGAACAGAAGTTCCCAAACTTTTTTTTCTCGTAGACCACTTTCAAAGTTTTATTATTTTCGGTAGACCCCCTGCTGCTACATTTCTACTGTATTCCCAAAACTCCTGAAAAATATCATCCTAAATTGGGGGTGTTAAGAAGAAAAAAAAAAAAGAAGCACATTTTCTTGTGTCCTATTTATTAAAATAATACTTGTGGTTATACAAAATTATAAATATTTATGATACACAAACAATCAACAATTGACAAAAATTCAACAATGAACTTTGAAATGTAAATGGTCATACTTTTAATGAGACGGATGTACTTGATGAATTGACATCAAATTATCAATATTTGGCTTCAGTTTTGTAAGAAGTAATCTAAAATCTCCCCGTTCTGTGATGTTCAATCTGCTCCTTTTTTGTTAACAGGTTGGTAACGGCACTAAAACGGCTTTCGACAAGATATGGCGAGGGAAAAGCTATCAAACTTTTCTCGCAATTTCCCACAGCCCAGGATATTTTTCGGGGATTTCTGCCTGCAACCAAAATGTTTGATAGCCTTTTTTAAATTTCACCTTCAGTTCCTCGTTGGTGCTGAGCTCAAGTAGCTCCTCTTGCAATACCACATTCGCCTCTTCCGTTTCATCAAATTAGGTTATGATCCATGGTGGTATTTCCATCGTCAGAATACCTTCAAATCTGTTTTTGAAGTCATCATGCAGGGTATTTAAATGTTGAGGTTATGTCTAAATATCTTCATCAAGACATTCCATCTGTGACAAGTGCGGAAACTGGAGAACCGACTAATATTTTGCTCCATTAATTTCAATTTACCGAGGAAAGCCGAAATGGCACCTTTTGTTTTTATTAAATTCAGACTGTCCCCTTGTAACTGCAAGTTAACGTCATTGAATTTTATGAACAAATCTGTTAAGTACACAATGTCCGCTTTATATTTGATCAGATTTTCTTTTAAACCTGGTGCTTTAGTTTCTAGACAGACACTCGAACACTGATTCGAAAAGTGAGTAAAATCTCGATAAGCATGCACCTTTCGACAACCAGCGTACTTCAGTATATAAGAGCAGTCGTTGGAAATCTTCATCATTTTCATCGCCCAATAGAGCAAATAAACGGGTATTCAAAGCATTGCTTCGTATTTTATTGACTGCGTTAATCACAAATTGAAGAGATTGGTGCAATCTATCACTCAAATTTTTCGCTATAAGGTGTTGTCGGTGGATGACACAGTGAATTGCAATTAGTCCTGGTATTATTATTTTAAGATGGCTTATATACACACGATATCTATCTATAAAAAAAAGATAACGATTGCCGACTGGAAACCTTTCTCGAAATTTGCTAACATTCTCCAACCGAAAAATGCAAAATACTGTCATCCGACACCACATGACGAAGGCGGGCCGAAGTGCCATCTCGTTGTGAACGCTCAATAACGTTTTGTTCTTGGCATTCCTATTTATACTAATGTAGATTGCAAGCACAGCGCAAGTCGCATTTCATCCCTTTGCAGGTCTAACCGCCATATTCACCGTCAACCTAACTCCACGCGTGAAACCACGAGATCCGTTAACTCGGAGTTGGGGCTCAGCGCTGCGAAGTTAAAAATCGGTATTCACGGAGGAAAATCAACCTGGGGTTTTCCAACCACGAAGTTAGTCAACTCGACGCCGTGTGGGAACGTACGCAGGCCCGTTATTGGTCAAAACTATCACATGATTTTCTTCATGCTTTTTCGCCGCGCAGTGTACATTTCGTTTCCCGTTTTTTAAAATTCCCGTTCTCTGCGATATAGCGATGAATAAAGCACGAGTGGTTTTTAACCCGTTTGAGAAGGTATTACTTCTAGCACTCGTGGAAAAAATTTAAAAATATTGAAAAGTAAAGAACCCAATAAAATTTTTCTCGGAAAATGAAAATATATATATATATAACGAATAGGAAATTATAACCAATTTTATCATTGTAATATATCTCTTTCTGACATTAGAAATGTACCATTCACAAACGATATATATATAATATAGAAATGTACCATTATGAACCAAGCAGTAGCGTATTATTGTATCTTTTAAATTTTTATTTGAATATTCTTTCATTAAATCAAGGCTGTAACTAGGGATGCCCACGAACCCCCCCCCCCCCCCCAAAATTTTCGCAATGTAGCATATATTCCTAACTGAAACTTTCCTCAACATAACTGTTTCAAAGCCTCCCCCCTCCCCCCCCAAAAAAAATCTGCTTATGGCCTTGCATTAAATTCATGAGAGTATTTAAAAAATGCATTTGATTTCAATTATAACTATTGTAAATACTTTATTCTTACAATCACTTCGCATTGGCAAAGTACAGTAAAAATTTGGTTCAAGTCTTACAACTGCATGAAACGGCAATTCAAAATTATGTGATTTGGGGTTAACAAGAACCCTTTTTCTAATGAAAATATGAATTCATTAATACAAATACATATGGCGAATATTTTGACTTTTTCAAAAACCTTGCAGTTTACTTTTAAACACAAAACTGCCATTAGCATTATGGATTCATTTCATATGTCTTTTTTTTTTTTTAAAGAAGCGTTTCACATATTCAAAACCTTTGTTAAATTTAAAAAAAAGAAAAGAATATACAAGCAAATGTAAATTGGTCAATGACATAAAACACATGGTAAAGGTCAACAAGTTTATTTTATTCGACATACATAAATCAAAATATTCCACATGAACTTCGCAGGCCCAGAAGTAACCTTGGCAAAAAAAATCAGGACGCATGTTAAATGTTCAGTATATACATGTACACTTTAAAGTAGAATAAAATTATATCAAAAAGCAACAAGGAGAGAGAAATAAATAATTAAATAAAAATACTAAAGATATATTACCCCCCATTTTTTGGTATTTCTGTTCAATTAGGAATCATGATAAAGTTTCAAAATCTTTAATGAAGTAATAGCTCCCGAGAGAAAAACATTATCGGAAACACACAAAAGCGACAAAGAAAACATTGAACAATACTAGTTAATAAAATTAAAACAACTCTAAAGTTGTATTTTTTGTAAGGCCTCTTCAGAAATTCAAGATCGTGTAAAGCGAAGAAAGCTCTAAAATCTCAACATATTCCAATTTTCGCAACATCCAGTCCGCCATTGCTAATGTTTACATGTACTGAGCATGCGCTCAAACCTTAACTTTGCTCTGGAGCTTGGTTGAGTTACTCGACCCGGCATGGTTTCGGGAACCTCTTTGCGCGTAGTCAAAGTTGATGGTGAATAGGAAATCCGCGGTAACTTCAGGTTGGAGACCGGTTTCGCTTCAAACCATGAGGTTAGAGTTGACGGTGAATACGGCGGTTACTGGTCTAGGATCAACAATTATCCGACCTTTAGGATTTTTCAACACACAGTTTCAGATACAGAAGTCTACCTTGCCTCTGATATATTTGTCCTAAAAGACAATCTCCTTTCTGTTGATGCCATATTAGGCCAAAATGTTATACAACAGGGTGAATTTGTTTTGAACAAAACGGGTATTCGACTTCTTGAATCAGAGGAAAAATCAAATAATGCTCCTGTTTATTTCTGTGTGCAAGCCACTTCCCACATATCTTCCGACAATTCGGTCTCTTTCTCCCCAGAGTGCTTTGCTGGTGTTATACAAGACAGTAGTTTGCCTGATTTAGCACACATTCTCAATAGTGAAATACGTTCAGAAATTAGACAACTAATTACATCGTGCAAGCACACTAAAATAAAATCTCCAGATATTCAGATGAACATAGTTTTGTCAGATGACATTCCCGTCCATCATAGACCACTCCGTCTTCCTCAAATCGAACAAAAAATAGTAGATGATCAAATTAAAAACTGGCTTGACGAAGGTATTATTAAACCTAGCTGTTCTGACTATAGTTCTCCAGTCGTTTTGTGTAAGAAGAAAGATGGTTCACATAGACTTTGTGTTGATTATCGGAAACTTAATAAGAAAATAATTCGTGATATATTTTCCCTTCCATTAATAGATAATGTTATTGACCGCCTCGAGAATTCTGCTATCTTCACTAAACTAGATTTGAAGAATGGAATTTTTCATGTTTCCATACACCCCAATTCTACTACATTTACTTCATTTGCTGCTTCTAATGTACAACATGAATTTTTATTTGCCCCATTTGGCCTATGTGTATCACCAAATATTTTTCAAAGATGTATTTATGCCACCTTCCGTCCATTAATGGCACAAAACATAGTCGTGATCTATCTAGATGACTTGATAATCCCTGCAAAAACCGAGACTGAAGCTTTCCAGAAACTTCAGATTGTTTTTAAAGTTGCCTCTGAACATGGTCTTGAACTAAATTTTAAAAAGTGCTCTTTCTTACAGAAGAAGATAGAATTACTCGGTTACGTCATTCAAAATGGCACAATTCAAACGTCGCCTTCTAAAACTGCAGCGGTACAAAATTTTCCCATTCCTAAAGCTAAGAAACACCTCCAGAGTGTTCTCGGATTAACCGGCTACTTTAGAAAATTCATTCATCAATATTCACTTATTGCTAAACCACTAACTGATCTGTTGCGTGGAAACGTTCCTTTCCACTTTGGTGACTCTCAGATGCAGGCATTTCAGCGATTGAAAGATATTTTGTCCAAATCTCCCGTTTTACATATTTTCAAAAAAGGATCGAAAATCGAGCTACCCACAGATGCCAGCTCTCATGGGTTTGGCAGTATTCTAGTGCAACAAGGAGTGGATGGACATTTCTACCCCATTTACTACATGTCTCGAAAAACCCCCCTCAGCAAGAAAAACTTTCAATTTATGGTTTAGAAGCTTTGGCAATTATCGAATCTGTTAAAAAATTCCGTACATTTTTATTGGACTCCAAATTCACCATTGTAACTGATTGCCAAGCCTTTCAGAAGACCCTTCAGAAAAAAGAGGTTACTCCTAAGATTACTCGTTGGTCCTCCATTCTCGATGAGTTCCAATACGCTGTTGTTCATCATCCGGGTAAATTAATGCCTCATGTCGATACTCTCAGCCGTCACTACAAATTCTGAGGTTGCTGCTCAGGTCACTGTCACCCAGGCAACTGATGAACAAATCGCCACTTTAAAGAATCTTTGCCAATCTAACTCCTCTTCAGATTTTCTTATAAAGAATGATATCTTGTATAAATGTCACAATGGTTTGGAATTACTGGTAGTTCCCCACGATATGCAAACATAAATTGTTCGAAACGCTCATCTACAGGGTCACTTTTCGGTCGAAAAAACCGAACACGTTTTAAAACAAGTTTTTTATTTTTCGAACATGAGAAAATGTATAGAAAACGTTATTGCCAATTGTGTTGAATGCATTCTAATCAACAAAAAGCGCGGTAAGGCTGAAGGATTTCTGCATTCCATACCGAAAGAAGATGTGCCGTTTGGTACTTTTTACTTAGATTTTCTTGGACCTTTTCCTTCTACTAACAAGAAATATAACCACATTTTAGCTGTTGTAGATGCCTTTACAAAATTCCTGTGGCTCTACCCTGTGAAAACTACCTCCACTACAGAAGTTCTTCAGAAGCTTTCTTTTTTACAGACAAATTTCGGTAATCCTTCATGGATAATCACAGATCGTGGTTCAGCGTTCACAGCAAATGATTTCCATGACTATTGTAAGGATCAGAACATAGAACTGATACACATAACAACCGGAATTCCCAGAGGTAATGGTCAAGTTGAAGGAATGTTACAAACTGTCGTTCCAGTTCTCCCTAAGTTATTAAACAAGCGAAATTTCAAGAAACGTCGCAAGAAAGCTCTCCAATACAAATTAGAAGTCAGTTTGGCACAGGACTTAAGCTTCGTCCTCGATTTCATGGCCCTTATAAGATCACAAAAATCAAACCCAACGATAGATACGAAGTGGAGAAAATCGGCAATCATGAAGGACCAAATGTTACCTCTACTTCGGCTGACCACATGAAGCCGTGGACATCCACAGTGACTTGTTAAAAGTTTTGAAATTTTCACTCTTTCTTGACTTTTTAAAAATATTTTACTTTGATTTAGAAGCATTTTTTATTCTTGCTTTCCGCTAAATGTTTTTTTTTTTTTTCCAGAATTTCAATTACATGTGTTCTTTTATTTTTTTCCCTTCAAAACTTGGATTTTATGTCTATTTCGCCCTCAGTTCGCTTTTTCTGTGTTCTTGTTTTTTTTTTTTTTGTTTTGCTTTGTTTCTAGCTCGTGAGGACACTCGCCGTCTAGATGGCCGAGTGTGGAAGTGAATTTGCAAAGATGCAAATCAGTCAAGTTCCATGCCTCCGCCAGGATGCGCTGCAGTTCCTCACTATTTTAACGAGTCGCAACGGAATGAAGACAGAGTTTGTTCATCGTCTGGTCGTTTTGTGGGGCTAGCAGAATGACGCCCAGTCGCTTCGACCGCCGAAGTGACCTTCCGATTAAATGTTAACTTAATTTTTATTTTGTACATAGTTCCTATTCGTTAACTAAATGTTCTTAAATTCATTCAAACAGCATAAGTCTGAGTCTTTTTTAACCCGTTACCTCAGTCAATATATATATTACCGCATTAATTAGTTTAGTAAATACTTCCATCTATTCTTTCAACTTAGTATTTTGCATTGCGAGCTAAAATACCCAGAACTGGCGCATTTCTTTTCTGAACCTGTGTGTGGAATATTTAATCATTTTTAAAGCTAATATTTATTTTTCAAAATACAAAAATTCGTGTCATAATTGCTGATGTAAATGAATATTATGCTCTTGCCATTTGGATCAAAATAATTTTATTTTCTGGAAGCTTTAGTATCGCTTGTATTTGAGGTTACTACTATTTTACATGCTATCTTCTATTATTGATACACAATGTTTGTTCCTAATCAAAAACATGCATGGAGCAACTCATAAAGGTTAAATTCATATCATAAATAAAATCATCTAGATCAAAAACTAAACTTGCCGGCAAGGCGGTGTACTGGTAAGGACTGGCCTCATACGTGCTAGTTCGCAGGATCAAACCTGGCCCAAATCTGGATTTTCAAGATGCAGAAAATCGTCAGCGCCCATGTCGTATGATTATGCGACATTTTAAAGATCCCTTGAGTATCCGTTTGGCTAAACTAAATTCCTAGTGCAGTTTCGCATCACTTAGAGCTCAGGTGTCGCCAACTAGAGGGAAACTGAGCGTCAAAATTCTCAAGTGGAAATGGACATCCACCGATGATGGTTCTACTCGAAAGAATGGATACCGGTTTCCGGAGAATGCACTAGGTCTGCAAAGGTTAGCGACCATATGCAATCCCATTAGAAAGAGAAAAACTTTTCATGTCGCTTTTTCATGAAATAATCTACTAAGGGAAGATATCTGGAAAATGATCAAATAATGGTCAAAAATTATTTTTAAAATCCTAGAATTATTCCTGCAGCTAAATTCAATTTATACAGTATCTGTCTTCGAGGTGCAGGTGCACAGCTACGGTAAAAACTACACCTGTATACCAAATTTCATGTTTCTAGAACATAGGTTCCCAAAGTGGTCCAGGTGGACCCCCAGGGGTCCATAGGAGACCACACGGGGGTCCACGTAGTCGTGAAAAGAAAACAGGGGTTCACAAGTTGTAAGTGGGGGTCCACGAAAAATTTCCCGGTTTTCATAATAAAGAACAAAAATTTTGGCTTGGATTTACCTATCAACGTAGGCAGGTAGCATCATTCCCTAGGTAGGTGCTCAAAAATATTTGAGACTCAGTTCAAACACAGAATTGAATAGAACAATAGATAATAGTACAAGAGTAAACAACATGTCGAGACTTGCAAAGTGCCGCCCGTGCGCCCGCTCGTCCGGGATGCTTGTTTACCGCCGTATTCACCGTCAACTCTAACCTCATGGTTTGACGCGAAACCGGTCTCCAACCTGAAGTTACCGCGGATTTCCTATTCACCATCAACTTTGACTACGCGCAAAGAGGTTCCCGAAACCATGCCAGGTCGAGTAACTCAACCAAGCTCCAGAGCAAAGTTAAGGTTTGAGCGCATGCTCAGTACATGTAAACATTAGCAATGGCGGACTGGATGTTGCGAAAATTGGAATATGTTGAGATTTTAGAGCTTTCTTCGCTTTACACGATCTTGAATTTCTGAAGAGGCCTTACAAAAAATACAACTTTAGAGTGGTTTTAATTTTATTAACTAGTATTGTTCAATGTTTTCTTTGTCGCTTTTGTGTGTTTCCGATAATGTTTTTCTCTCGGGAGCTATTACTTCATTAAAGATTTTGAAACTTTATCATGATTCCTAATTGAACAGAAATACCAAAAAATGGGGGGTAATATATCTTTAGTATTTTTATTTAATTATTTATTTCTCTCTCCTTGTTGCTTTTTGATATAATTTTATTCTACTTTAAAGTGTACATGTATATACTGAACATTTAACATGCGTCCTGATTTTTTTTGCCAAGGTTACTTCTGGGCCTGCGAAGTTCATGTGGAATATTTTGATTTATGTATGTCGAATAAAATAAACTTGTTGACCTTTACCATGTGTTTTATGTCATTGACCAATTTACATTTGCTTGTATATTCTTTTCTTTTTTTTTAATTTAACAAAGGTTTTGAATATGTGAAACGCTTCTTTAAAAAAAAAAAAAAGACATATGAAATGAATCCATAATGCTAATGGCAGTTTTGTGTTTAAAGGTAAACTGCAAGGTTTTTGAAAAAGTCAAAATATTCGCCATATGTATTTGTATTAATGAATTCATATTTTCATTAGAAAAAGGGTTCTTGTTAACCCCAAATCACATAATTTTGAATTGCCGTTTCATGCAGTTGTAAGACTTGAACCAAATTTTTACTGTACTTTGCCAATGCGAAGTGATTGTAAGAATAAAGTATTTACAATAGTTATAATTGAAATCAAATGCATTTTTTAAATACTCTCATGAATTTAATGCAAGGCCATAAGCAGATTTTTTTGGGGGGGGAGGGGGGAGGCTTTGAAACAGTTATGTTGAGGAAAGTTTCAGTTAGGAATATATGCTACATTGCGAAAATTTTCGGGGGGGGGGGGGGTTCGTGGGCATCCCTAGTTACAGCCTTGATTTAATGAAAGAATATTCAAATAAAAATTTAAAAGATACAATAATACGCTACTGCTTGGTTCATAATGGTACATTTCTATATTATATATATATCGTTTGTGAATGGTACATTTCTAATGTCAGAAAGAGATATATTACAATGATAAAATTGGTTATAATTTCCTATTCGTTATATATATATATATTTTCATTTTCCGAGAAAAATTTTATTGGGTTCTTTACTTTTCAATATTTTTAAATTTTTTCCACGAGTGCTAGAAGTAATACCTTCTCAAACGGGTTAAAAACCACTCGTGCTTTATTCATCGCTATATCGCAAAGAACGGGAATTTTAAAAAACGGAAACGAAATGTACACTGCGCGGCGAAAAAGCATGAAGAAAATCTTGTGATAGTTTTGACCAATAACGGGCCTGCGTACGTTCCCACACGGCGTCGAGTTGACTAACTTCGTGGTTGGAAAACCCCAAGTTGATTTTCCTCCGTGAATACCGATTTTTAACTTCGCAGCGCTGAGCCCCAACTCCGAGTTAACGGATCTCGTGGTTTCACGCGTGGAGTTAGGTTGACGGTGAATATGGCGGTAAGTGAAAGTGTGGTGCTCTGTAACAATGGCGCACCTAAATTCTGATGTATTGACTCTCGAAGGAGTGTATATTGGCTTCCAGTATCGACAAGTGCTGAAATTAAGACATTTGATATGATAATCGGAAGAGTCATTGATGTGGAATTTGCAGTAGACGATACTTGATGTACGCGAGCGTCTTCTTGGGGGGCCGGAGCTCTAGTTAACTGTCGAGGCTTTTTCGGGCAGTTAGATATTTTATGGCCTAAATTTTTACAATAAAAACAACGGATTTCGGGCTGCGTGCAATTGAAGCTTAAATGACTATTTTCTCCGCATTTAAAACATTTGCTCGTACTTTGACTATTAGGAGATGTACTTAGCGGCGGACTATTTGTAAGAGACGCCGTATGTTGGTCAGGGCTAGACTTGTAAGAAGTAAAAAATCGCCTCGGAAAGTCTTGATGTGGCTTATAAGAGCTGTGATGGGTTTTATCCAACTTTTCGTAAATAAGAAGCTTTTGCTTTAATTCTCTAAAACTGTAACAACCGTACAGAAAAATTTTGTTATGAGAATCAGGTAGACCTTGAATAACGTATTGACATACTGATATTTCATCAATAGAAACTTTACTTGCGATTTCTCGCATTTTAATGAGATATTCTATGCAATTTTCATTTTTTCGCATTAGGCGCTCCGAAAGCACTCTATGTACATCGGCGGATGTAAACTTTTGATGAAATTCATCGAGAAAATTTTTTTGAAAGTCTTCCCAGGATGTAACATGAAGGAGAGAATCGAAATATGTTTTAGCTGTACCTTTTATGCAGCGCTTAGCTACGGCCAAAGTTTGGATATCCGATAATTTATACAAGTCCGAAACATTTCTAATGGAATTCAGAAAAGAGGCAACAGGGTACATTGAAGTACCGTCAACAATTTTAACTTCGTCTGCAATGTCCTTAATATTGAGACCAATTCCTATTCCTTGACCAGTTGAGGGCGAGTTACGTTCTGGCGAGTTAAAATTCTGGTATGCGACCGTTTGCTGGGAATGTAACGATAGAGGAAAAGTAATATTTTGGAAATCCAAATGCACCTGATGTGGAGTGTAGTTTTGAGAATTGTTCGAAGTTTCCGCATCTTCGTCTATTTCAGAATTAACGCTTGCCTCGGAAACCTGTTGTTTTAGCAGCGAAATGTTTTTTAAAGCAGCGAAAATATTATCGCACAATACATTAGTATCTGTGCATATCTCGATATTTAATATGTTAGCGACCTGAATGAGGTCAGCAAGTGAAAAGGATAGCTTAATTTTTGAGATTTTCTCTGTTAAATCCAAATCAGGAGGAAACCCTGTACATTCTCGAAGTTATTCGAGCGGGTAGTGCGATCATGTGGCTTATCAAAAACAGTAGAATTTAACAATTTAATCGCCTTAGTAGGGGCTGATTTTAAAGACAATGCAATTTCAGGAATATCCACAAGTCTTAAAGACATGATGATTGGTAGAATAACTACTACACAATTTTCTTCCTACGAAAATACAGTTACAACTTTTTACTCATAATACTGGACATTCAAAAAATTTAAAAATACTAGGTACTCACGGAGTTATGGGCAGTCCACTTCAAGATGAACACAAACACTAAGATCGCAAAAATGCAGACACTTAAAACACTATGCTTTAAAAACGCTGAATGAATAAAATTAAGCACCTTTCAAATAATGAGGACAAATCACTAGAGATATTCTTCGC
Organism: Octonoba sinensis; assembly: GCA_038502835.1. Taxonomy (NCBI): domain Eukaryota; kingdom Metazoa; phylum Arthropoda; class Arachnida; order Araneae; family Uloboridae; genus Octonoba; species Octonoba sinensis. The sequence goes on along the minus strand of CM076598.1, from coordinate 3,477,039 downwards.
ATTCGTTTAATTATGAACCACAAAACCTCAGTCTTCACAAGCTTGATTTTCACAGACCAAATTAAGGTAGAATTCCGTTGAATCACAGGAATTGACAGCAGAAACTCAGAGATAAGCAGACATTAACGAAAGAACTCTAATACACAACTCGGAATAATTTCTCGAAAAATTTCTTCTCACAACGCATTAATCTTCGTAATTAAGTCGAACTTGAAACAAAACGAACACTGTTCACTCGGTCGAAATTTTGATGATTTGAAAAATCACCGCTGCCACCAAATGGACTGAGGTAACGGGTTAAAAGACTCAGACTGATACTGTTTGAATGAATTTAAGAACATTTAATTAACGAACAGGAACTATGTACAAAATAAAAATTAAGTTAACATTTAATCGTAAGGCCACTCTGGCGGTCGACGCGATTTGGCATCACTCTGCTGGCCTCACAAAACGACCAGACGATGAACAAGCTGTCTGTCTTCATTCATCATCATCATCATATCGTAAATTTGTAATGGGCCGTTAGGCCCCGGGGGGCCTTTTACTCAGTGTCTATGTGAGTAAACTTCGGAGGAGATCAACCAATGTGCCCTAAGGCTAACTTCTTTGTCCCCGAGGGGCAGGGGTTTGTCCAAATCATGGACGAGGGTTATAGTTAAAACATTATAATTGAAATGATAAATAGATAAAATATTTTTTTTTTCCAAACATTTTTTTTTTTCATTTTTGAAAATTTTATCTTTTTTTTTTTTTTTTTTGATATTTTTCTTTTTCTTTTTTGGTTAGTACGAGTAAGTGAGAAAAGCGAAGTCAAAAGGGTCCAATGTAAATAATTCACTGCGAGTTTGGTTTTGAAATTTCTCTCTTTTCTTTCCAATCCTTCTCAGGTTACTTTCACTCTCCAAGAGTTGCCATCAAAACGAGACGAGTGGGGGCTGAGCCCCGGAATTATACGGTCATAGTTAGGCGAAGCGGATCAAGCTGGGGGTTGGGCAGGGGGTTATTCTTGGTGCTCAGCGAATCATAGTCAAGCAGACAAGTCTGCGCGGGGTAGGAGTATTTCGATTGGAGGTTTCAGTAGGAAGACTGCTTTCTTATTTCTTCGTTTGGGTGCTGCGGGAAGCTATTGTATAGTTTTAATGCATTCTTGATTATAAGTCTTGATATGGAGTCAGTTTTGAGTTCAGTATGGATAGATTTTCCCTTTTCGTACCAACGGGCGCCGGAGATTTGTCTTAACATTTTGTTTTGTAGCCTTTGGATTTCAATTATTGTGGTTTTTGCTGCATGGCCCCACACATTGGTGCCGTATAAGATGGTTGGTTTGAGAATTTGGTTATAAATCAGGAGTTTGTTTTTAAGGCTGAGTTTGCTGTGATAGCCGAGCAGGGGTTTAAGGATATGGATCTTGTGTTTTGCATAGTTTAATTTTTCTTGGATATGTTTGTTGAAGTAGAGCCCACAGTCGAGGGTAATACCTAAGTATTTTGCATGATGCTTGTAGGGCAGTCTTGTGTTGAGTAGCTCTAAGTGGTCGGGGCCTTTTTTCTTTTTATTTTTCTTGAAGTGTATAGCTTCGGTTTTCTTTGGGTTCAGGGTAAGTTTCCAGTTTTTGCACCATTTTTCGACGTTATTTAGGTGGTCCTGGGCATACTTTTTTACTAAGATCTTTTTCCTCTGCTTTACAATGATAGCCGCGTCGTCGGCGAAGAGTGCAGTTATGGTTTTGTCGCTTGTTGGGAAGTCGGCCGTGTATATATTAAAGAGCAGTGGGGATAAAATTGCCCCTTGAGGGACACTACTGTTAATTTTCTTGACGGAGGAGAGTGCTTGGTTTAGTTGGACTTGGAAGCTTCTTCCCTCTAAGTAACTTATCATAGTCTTGATTAGGGGTCTTGGGAAGTTGTGCTGGATTAATTTGTAGATTATGCCGTCGTGCCATACTTTGTCGAAGGCCTTTTGCAGGTCCAAGAAAATCCCGACAGTAGTTTTGCTATGGTTCGGTCCCTCTGTTATACTATTTACAACTCTAATTAATTGATGAATCGTGCTATGCTTTGTTCTGAAGCCGAACTGTTCAGGTGGGATGATGTTATGGGTTTCGATATGGTTTTCTAGCCTAGTTTTTAGGATCTTTTCAAAAATTTTCGAAACATGAGAGGTGAGGCTAATGGGCCTGTAGTTTTGAGGATTTCGTGAGTCGCTTGTGGGCTTGAGAATGGGGGTGATTCTTGATATTTTCCAGGCTCTTGGGAAGTAAGAGTACTTCAAAGAGGAATTTATTATTTTTGTGAGGCAAGTTAGTGCTTTGATGGGAATGTTCTTCAGCATCTTATTTGTAATTTTGTCAAGGCCTGGTGTCTTCTTGTTTTTGCTATTTCTTATGTGATCAGCTACTTCTTTTGGGCTAGCGGGTGGGATTGGCGAATGAGCTTGGGGGTTGGTTACATAGTTTGCTATTTCTGCTCGTATTTGAGAGTAGAAGGGATCATTAGGGGTGTCGGGGGTGGGTTGGAAGTTTTCTTCGAAGGCTTCAGCAAGAATTTCTGATTTTTCTTTATCTGTGCTGTATACTCTGTCATTTTTGTGGATAGAGGGAATTTTTTTGTGCGGGTTCTGGAAAGCCTTCGCAAGTTTGTACAGGGAACCGGTTTCGGGGGAGAGACTTGTAATAAACTCGGTCCATCTGTTTTCTTTATAAAGTCTGGTGATAGACTTAATCATCTTTTGCATTCTGTTTATTTCAGTTTTGACCCTAGGGTCACGGCTTTGCTGCCAACACTTTTTCCTCTGGTTTTTTTCTATTATTAGCCATCTTGCATAGGGGGGCAGTCGAATGGGGGTGTTGCTGAAGGTTTGGGAGGTGGTCGCTTCGTTGTAGGAGCCAGTCAGGATGTTAGTAAAATTTTCCAGTTTGGTGTCGATGTCGGGTATATTATCGATCTTGGGATTTCCTTCGATTTTTTCGTGCACCAGGTTTGTGTACTTGTTCCAGTTTGTAGTAGAGATAATATTTTCTTTTTTTGGGATCTTGTAATTTAGGTTAAAGGTTAGGATGACAGGATTATGGTCCGACGATAGTTCTGGGAAAACATTAATGGAGTACGGCCAGTTTCGGGTTCTTGCAAGTGCTATATCTAGAGTTGTTGACTCGCCGGGGCCGAAGTGGGTTGGAGAGTTAGGAGCGTATATTTGGTAATTATGGTCCATGCTGGATTTAATTAGTTCATTTCCTCTTCTGTTTCTTCTGCCCAGACTCCAGTCCGGATGTTTGGCATTGAAGTCGCCCATGAGGATCGTATTAAAGTTGTAGTCTCCTAGTTTCTTGAGCTCGTCGTTATCGAGAATCCTAGAGTTAGGAGGGGCGTAGATGGAGGACACAGTTAAGTGGTCGTTGTTATTTAGTTTTACTATTATTGTGGTATTTTCGAAGGAGCATGTTGGGATTTTAATTTCGTTAGTATTCAGGCTGCGCCTGGCGTAAATGGCTGTTCCTCCACCGCGGCCGATGCCTCTATCGTTTCTGAATGCCGTGAAGTTTGGGATGGCTCTGAGCCGAAGTCCAGGTTTCAGGTGGGTTTCTTGAAGGAGGATAAAGTCTGGGGACTGAAGCGCAATAACGTTTTCTAGTTCGTTGCATTTTTCAGGGGAGAGCCCGTTTGCATTCCAAGAGAGAAGCTTGAGAGAGCTAATTTTTGCCATTGTTTTGATTTTCTAAATAGACGTTCAGGTTTTGGACCAGTTTCTGCAGGTCTTTCATCATGTTAGTGATCGTAATTGGGAGGGTGGCCAGTGCTTCTATTTGGTTAGTTGGGTTGACTGGATGTGAGTCCGTGGGTATCATTTTTGCTGCGGAGGCGTAAGTGGGGGGGGGGGGGGGTGATAATATTGCTGTTTTGAGCTATTTTTTCCGATCTTGATTTGGGATTTGGTCTTTTAGTGCAATCTATACTGTTCGCTAGATGGTCTCCTTTGCAATTTGCACACGTAGGCTTCTCTTGTTTTGGTCTAGTACATTCTCTGGTCCAGTGTGCGTCGGCGCAGATCAAGCATACGGGGTCAAGGGTGCACATGTGGGAGCTGTGACCATATCGTTGGCAGCGGTAGCGTTGGGATATGTGTTGGGTGTTTCTTAGATGTTCGACTTTGACTTTGTAATAAGAGATTGACTCAATATTGTAAATTTCCTTATTTTTTTCATTCTTTTTTGGGAGGTAGAGGATAAAACGGGGGATTTTTTCTTTGTGCTTCCCTCTTGTCATTTGGGTGATTTTATCACAGCAGAGGCCTTTCTCTTCCAGCTCTTTATGGATTTCATCTACATCGTAGTTAATGGGCAGTCCTCTCAGGACTACTTGCAAAGCTTTATCTTGGTGGAGTTGTCTCGTGTGGGATTTGTAGTTTTTATTATCAGCATAGGCTTTCATTTGCCGATAGTAGAGGACATTTTTTGTTTCCACTACGAGCTCTCCATTTCTTTTAAAGGTTCCGTAGATTTTCGTTCCAACTAATTCACTTAGCTCTTTTAGTATTGGGGTTGGATCTGTTATGTCAACAAAGGTAATGGGTGGGGTTTTTTCCTTTTCGATGCTTCTGTATTGCATGTTTAAGTTTGGATTATTTTCTCTGAAGGGTTTTTGTTTTTTTCTTTGTTCTTTTCCGGGGAGCTATCCAGGTTGCTTGCGGGTCTTTTTTTACTATTTTGTGGTTTTTCCGTATGATCTTGGTGTGTTTCATCGGGCTCGTCTTCATCCATATCGTAGTTTTCAATTTCCAGGTTTTCGTACGCGTTTTTTGTTTCTATCCCTTGGTCTTGGGATTTTGCGATGTCATTTTTATTACTATATTCAGCGAGGATTTTTTGTTTCCTTGGGTGGGAGAATTCCAGGCTAGGAAAGTTTGCTTGGGATTTGTTTTTTCCAGTGAGGGAAAGGATAAGTGATCTTAATTCTTCCTGTTCTTGCATCATCCTCTCTTGGGATTTTTTTAGTTCTTTTTGTTCGCTTAGTAGGTTTGTTATTAAGTTGTCTTTGTTTTTATTTTCTTCTTTTAAATTCACATTCTCTGTCACTGTTTAAGCTGTTTTTGAATAGAAACTCTTGTCTAGCTATATTAACTCTGAGAAAAGCGTCGTTGAATTCCCTATCAAAATCTATCGTTTCTTTGTCATAAGTTAAGTTTAATCTTTCTTTTTGGATAATTAGTTTGTTAAATTTATTGATTATATCTTGGTAGTGGCTATCATCCTTGGCTTTTTTGATTAAATTGTTAACTAAGTTAAAGGGGCTAAACCTGCCTGCTCACAAGAGATACGGAAAAGGTTTTTTCTTACCCCGGGGTTTTCAGTAGATTTCTTCGTCTTTTTGTTCCTCTTCTTCGGGGATGTCGAGGTTGTTGGTTTACTTGAGCTCTCATCGCTCGAGTCTGGCGTCCTTTGAGACGTAATCCTTGACAGGGTTGATAGAGGGGGAGGCCATGCCTTGGGTTCTGTAATACAGCAGTTGTCCTCTCTAGGCACAATCTGCCTCACTCAATCCAACTCCACGGTCTCCAGGCTCGGATCCGTAACAACCCAAAAGAAATGATCCAATATCCAGCAGCAGCAAACAAGTACGATAATTCAATACACCGTCCAAAAAATCTCAGTCTTCACGCACCAGCCGACGCTGGCTCTCAGTCCATCTAACCTCACAGCGGGAACAAGCTCGCTATCGAACCGCTCGTGCTCTTCCCACATTCCTCGCAAACAGCTCTGTCTTCATTCCGTTGCGACTCGTTAAAAAAGTGAGGAATTGCAGCGCATCCTGGCGGAGGCATGGAACTTGACTGATTTGCATCTTTGCAGATTCACTTCCACATATATTTTCAAGAAAATTTGTACTTTAATGACTCATAATATATTTATTTCGAAAAATGATTTTTAAATCATGTGCATGAAGGCAAGCAAATACTCCATGCCCAAATTGTTTAGGATTTAATCATTACTTTGAGTTTTATGATAGTAAAAATTTTGCATCAGTTTTCTTTTTGGAAAATCTTTTAAGCTATCTTTGTTGAAACATATTTTCAATTTCATTTGTATATTAAACATTGAAAATGAACATTTAGGTCATTATGTTGCTTTAATTAATACAACGCGGTAAACAGTAAGTTATAAAGAGAAAATGAAACTGTTATCTATATTACTCTTTCTGTTCGCGTTTCTTTGCAAGACTTCGCGTTACTTCGCGTTTCTTTGCAAGAGAAACGTCAAATGCTTTGTACAGCAATGCAACGTATCGCCGCTGTGACACAGTGAGAAATATTAAAATCGCCATGTAATATCTAAACCTGATTCATATCTCAGAAAATGATATATTTCAGTGTTTACTGATATATTTCATTCGTTATTTAATTGGATTTATCTGTTTTATTGTTTTATGATTAGTAATGATGAACAGTTAATTTTGAAATGATTAGAGAAAAATTCTTTTTTTTTAAAGTCTTGTCGTCATGTAATATGATAAAAGTTGAAACGTATTTGCTTGATAAGATCCGAAAGATTTACAGTAGGAAAGCTCGTGGCTTATGGGTTTAATGGATGTAAATAGAAAATACAAATTCCATTTTTTTTTTCATTTCATTTTTCGTAAAAAATTAGGTAAGTAAAGGGAAATAAAATAACAATAAACTTTAGAAGAAAAAAAGAAAAATAAATGATTTGTAAACTAAATTTATAGTAAAATTGGAACTATTAACTACTACTACTAAGAATAATAATTTTAATTTTAAAAAATACAAGAAAATAACTAAAAGTGAAAGTCGGCTACTGAAGTGGTAAAATGTGTACTTAAAATGCGTACCCCTTAACCACTCTTAGAGGAATAAAGTCTTTAAATATTTCCCCCAGATGTATCAAATTTTGGTTTATACCATTATAAAGTTCGGAAAACTTTTGTGATATTTGGAGGCTATAAGCTTTTCTTTCGTAATCTTAATAATAAGATTTTGTTCTATTCGTGTGCGTATTAAATTGAGGAAATAACTTGATAAAGTTTTACAGAAACTAGGAACTTTATTTTATTTTAGTAAACAACTGTTTTTTAAGTAATTATTTCAAGGGATGAAAAACCACTTAGAAATTATTAAACAACAAACGATAGGGGAGAAAAAATTGAAAAAAAAAATATTTTTGTCTTAAACTAGTTTTAATAGTTTAAAATGTTCAAAGTAATTTATTTTATTTTAAAATAAAACACACCTTGTTTAACGAGTAGTAAACGTTTGCTTTTATACGAAAACCAAATGTAATGAACAATGGTGTAGTGCAAAAAAGTGCAAACATATTACATAGATATGTTTCAAACTCCGAAAACCAAGTGCCATTCATTTTACAATTTTGCGCGACATTGTTATTATCTCCCATTGCTCAATGGTATCCCTCACCTTTCAGGCTTCCAAGGTTTTATCTTCCTAATTTTTATCCCTTTGATACTGCGAACATATGTAAATAATTTTAATAATAATAATAACTATTGCTATTACTATTATTTTTATTTGTTTATTTTTTTATTTGTAGCGAATTGGCAATAGAGCTCTCACATTTTCACCTAGGGTATGTACTAAAGTTTAGTTTAACTTAAGCTAGATAGGTTTAATTCAAGTTGATTAAAAATATAAAATATTATGTACTTACCTATGGAAGAAAAGAGGGAACCAAAGCTGCTCCTTCTCCTCTTCTTTGGGTGACGAACTTTTTTAAAAACATGGCTGACTAGATGAGGAAAAGGAATTATTAGATAATATAACTACAATAACTAATATAACTAACAATAATATTGTTTTACTTAGGAAAATACATGTATGTTTTATAAATACAAATACAATACTGACAACTAGCAACAGGCACAGGTCCCAGCTATGCTGGTCCTCGCCAATTTAACAATTCCAATGAACATCAAAAGCCTTCTTAAAAGTATTTACTCACTGCAAGGAAGCGAATGTTACTTGCAAATGCAAGTAACATTCGCTTCCGGTAAATTATTTCAACTTCCTATAACACTAGTCAAGTAGTAATTTTTCCTCATTTCAAGATCAGCCTGAGATTTGAAAAGCTTAAAACAGCGACTTCTGTTTCTACCTTCTGTGCATAAATGTAGCCCATCAACATTTCCCATTTTAATGAATTTAAATAACCGAATCATGTCCTGTCTAACTCTCTTTTGCTCTAGTCTAGACTATACATATTGAGCCTTTTAGGCCGCCTAACCTCATAATCTAAGTTTGAGAGACCAATTACCAACTTAGTAGCACTGCTTTGAACCCTTTCCCCCTGTTGAAAAAAACTCAAAATACCGGTATCAAAATCATACCCGAAACAGTAAAAATAATACCAGAACCAGTAACAACATACCGGAAATTTTGAAGCCGGTATAAAATTATACTGGAAATTTTGAAGCCAGTATGAAATTATACTGGAAATTTTGAAGCCGGTATGAAATTATACTGGAAATTTTGAAGCCGGTATGAAATTATACTGGAAATTTTGTAGCCGGTAAAAAGCTAAACTGGAAATTTTGAAGCCGGTGTGATACCATACTGGAAATTTTGAAGCCGGTATGATCACCATACTAGAAATCTTGAAACCAGTTTGAAGTCATTCCGGGAAATGTTAAGCCGGTATAAGGCCATTCTGGAAATTTGGAAGCTAGTATGAAAACATACTGGAAATTTTAAAGATGGTATCATACCATATTAGAACATTTTAAACGGTATGTAACCATTCTCGAAATTTTTAAGCTGGTACGACATACGGAAGTTTTGAAACCATAGTGAGGCCGCAGTAGCCTACTGGTTAGGACATCGGACTTCTACCTGGAAGGTCGCATGTTCGATACCCGCTGAAGATGCACCATGTACACTTGGGGATGCGTGCATGTAAAATCCGTGGACCCCACTATCTCACCCACTATCTTAACACCCCACTATCTTAAGGCCTCGGCTAACAGGTAGGCGTCTGGCGGAGAAAAGTGTGAAGCCATGCTGGAAATTTTGATGGCAGTTTCCAAACATGCTGAAAGTTTTTATACCAGTTTGCAAATGTACTGATAATTTTAAAAAGATATATAAATATCTTGGTAATTTTAAAATCAGGATGAAAATATACCAGAACTACTCACATTGTATACTAGTGTAAACTCTTGTAATAACCGCGTCAAGGAATGCACCAACAGGGGGGGGGGGACTAACAGGACTGTTCCTCCCCTCCAGAAGGTGTCAGATTTAGTTTTCAACCGATAATTTTTAAATATCCGGAACTCGAACCGGTCATTGCATGAAAAATCCAGATATCTGCAACATATAAAATTTTACTTATGAATAGAATTTACAGGTATCAAACACCAGAGTCGGATATCTGGTATGGATAAGTCACACGAGAGACACCGATTATGCGGTATCCGCAGTGGCGTAGCTAGCAAGGGTGACACCCGGGGCGGTTATTGATGGTGTCACCCCATGGAAAAGATTAAATAAAAAAAGTTATGTAAGCGTGAATTATGCATTGTGATGCAATACGTTTAAAAAAATCGTCACAACTTTGAAACAGAAAAAAAGGGGGAGGGGGAATGTCATTCTTATCATCGGCATCATAATATTTAAGGAATTTCTTAACAGTGATGGTGTGTTTAGCAGTCAAAAAACACTTTGAATTTATTTTGGGAAGGAAACACTTTTCTAAGTAGAAAGTAGAAAGATATTGACAGAAAAAAATTATCCAATTTGAAGTATTTGCTTTCTTCATTGGAGCTTTTAAGGGTTTTTTTTTTCGCGGCGGCTGTATTAATATCCTAAACATCATCGAACAATTTACTTACAGTTTGTTTGTGGACCTGTAACCAGTTTCGGATTTTAGGAGGGGGCACAAGGGGCCCGTGCCCCTCCCAAAGGAGTAAAAAAAATATGTGATTAGCTCATTAAGGTGATGTTTACTTATTTTTCTGTAATGTAAATTAGATAAATTAGTTTTAAGGGACAATTAAAAAACGTAATTTTTTTAATGAGAACTCGATTACAAAAAGTTTTACAAAGGGCTTATAAAATTTTTGATTGATAACCCACTTGATTTGATTGATAAACCACTTGATACTACATGGTGTCTCCCCCACCCAGCCTGTAACTCTCTGTATTCAAACCTAAATCATATACTTTCTTTAAGGATATTGTGTTAAAATAAAGCAAATTCCCATCATGGGTTTTAATTTTAAGTTCACAAACCCAAAAACACCACTCAATTTTATGCCCCATAAACTAAGAGACTTGTAAGACTTGTAAATTAATAGACATATAACTTGTAAGAAGGTAAACAAACAAAGCTATTAACCAATCACAGTTAAGAGCTGAACCTGCTATAAAAAACTGTACATGAAGTATTTTACTGCTCACAATTTAGGATAGTATATATTTTTCTAATTAAGACTCCTTATCGTTAAGTTCATATGAATTTTAAACTTTTTAAGTAATTTTCATCGTTTTCAAACATGGTTGCGCAAATTGTAAGCCTTTTAGGTCGGATGTTTTAAAAAATAGTGTTGGCAACAGTGATTTCCGCTGTTTGTTTCGGTTAAAATTTTCAGCATGTGGGGTTATTACGGGATACATATTATTATTTATTAATCTTAATTTGATAATTTTTTAATTGATTTTTGTGATTATTATCACATTAAGGGTTCAATTTTTTTAATTTTTAATTTCCGCAACGAAGAGCTATAAAATGAAGCTTTCTTTCACGTGGTTTCCAACAACTTGTGAAAACCCCTTTTTTAAAGTTCTATATTAATATATATGTATAAAAATATCGATTTTCATTTAATTGAGCTTCAAATTATTAAAATTGTCAAAATAGCCTTTATGTCATCGTATTTGCATTTATACTTATAAGCATGCCCCAAATTCATGAATTGAAAAATCCCTTAAAAATATTCAAAATTTGCATCAAAAATGAAGAAAAAAACGCCAAGAAAGTTGCAAAATTGCGCTTAAAGTTTTGTAGAAAAAAGCAGCGAAGTCGAATTTTTATTTAATCGGTTTAAATATTCTCTCTGTTTTTTTAAAGTCATCATTATCTTCAAATGATTTTTTTACAAAATTAATGCACTAAATAACTGGTAAATATGCATTTTAAAAACATAAATGTCCCAAATGTGAGAATGAATTACATTGAATAGATAATTTTTTTTAAATATCAAAAATGCTCAATCGACTTATCCAAAAGAAAGTTTTTATATCTTTAAAAGTTTCTTTTGATGCATACATAACTAAGGCAAATTTTTCCAATTTGCCTTCGTGTAATTTCATGACAATTGTATATATCAAATTCTACCCTTGTCTTGTCCTTTTAAGCAGTTCCGCACACTTAGACCAGGTACTGAGTACTTGGCCTTTGGCCATGGACTGCTCATTCGAGTACCGAGTTACCAAGTATCAATCATGTTTTAAAAAAAGAGCTACTGTATACACATGAAGCAGCGTTTGAAATTACTGGTTGGTCATGGACGTAACTAGGTTATTTTCTAACTGGTGCAAGACCAGGATTTAGCGCCCCCTCCCCCCTTATATACACAAAAAAAGTAATATGTATTTAAGTAAACACGCACATTTAGTCAATTTGGTACCCCTAAAATAATCCCCCCCCCCCCTACTTGGCACTCACCTCATGTCAGATAACACGATAGATCGTGTAGAGTTGCTTGATTTAAAAAAGAAAAAAAAATACCATATAGATGAAGCCCTCCCCCCCCCCCCCCAAAAAAAAAAAAAAAAAATTCTAGGTGCGCCTATGGTTAAGAATAAAAGGAAATGCCGTAAAACATGCGACTGGTTATTAAAAAGAAATCTGTACAGTCATGTCAATTTGTTGACATGTTGAATACATTAAAAACGAAATCGCTAAGCACAAAGAAACTTAAGTGAAATTAAACAAAACCGCTTAAACAGAAATAAACTGAATGCAAATAAAAACATTTGCGCAAATTAAAACAAAAAGACACCCTATTTCTGCTCTTGTCTGAGTACGGCTGGTCATACACGTAGAGGTGTACCGCAGAGGTTTACCTCTATTGTCCGCTTCGAAAGATAAACCTCGGCGTGTGAGGTTTATCTGACTCCAGAGGCAAACAGACCTCTGGAGTCAAACCTCGCGGAATTGAAAAATTATATTTTCTACCTCAGAGGTGACCAGACCTACGCGTGTGTGTGGGTCGACACGTGTGTGAGGTCTACCTCCGGTCAGTTGTACTCAGACAAGCGCAGAAATAGGGTGTGTTTTTTCTGTTTTAATTTGCGCAAATGTTTTTATTTGCATTCAGTTTATTTCTGTTTAAGTGGTTTTGTTTAATTTCACTTAAGTTTCTTTGTGCTTAGCGGTTTCGTTTTTAATGTATTCAACATGTCAACAAATTGACATGACTGTAGATTTCTTTTTAATAACCAGTCGCATGTTTTACGGCATTTCCTTTTATTCTTAACCATAGGCGCACCTAGAATTTTTTTTTTTTTTTTTTTTTGGGGGGGGGGGGGGTTATCTATATGTTTTTTTTTCTTTTTTAAATCAAGCAACTCTACACAATCTGTCGTGTTATCTGACATGAGGCGAGTGCCAAGTGGGGAGGGGACTCTAAAATTTATCAGCACCTGTTCCTAACAGGGTTCGGCCGTATGCGTTTGATTCCTTGCATAAATTAATGAGATACAGTAGTCCTGCCTAACGATAAAAACGTTCCATTGCAACATCCCCTTTGAGAAGAATGCGTTGAAAGCTAATCAGAACTAGCTTATATGTCGTTATGCAAATCTTTATTTGATATAAGTTCAGTCATAAACCTTCAGTCTCCTTAGTCATCAGGACTATGACTAACTGTCGTATTCTAGTAATGGTGTAAATTGGAAACGTACCTTTTTTATTTATTGATGTTGGATACGACTGGAACAAATACTTTAGATTCAGTGAAGATGCGAACCAGAAAGATATATAAGTGCTTGTAATTAATTAGCTAATTTACAATCAAATAAATTATAAACGATGCTTGAAACAAGAGCATTGAAGATACTTTAAGAATAAGAGATTAATTAAATCCAAAGTCCGTAGCGAAGGAAGATATCTTAAGCTTCTAATTAAGAAAATAAGAAATTAAACAATGATCGTATTTAGTAATTGTGCGAAGTTTCTGTTACTGAATACAACTATGCAAAGATCTTAATTATTCATTAGTTAATTCGGTTCTGATTTCTAAAGAGAAAGGAATAAAATGTATCTTATGATTAGTTTTAAAACTGAAGTCACGAAATTTCAAACATAAGGCACGAAGGGATTAATTCTCTTTGATGAAGAGAACAAGTTTTCTCTTAGGGAATTAACTAGGGACATCAATCGAAAGCACGACATTATCTGACTGAAAAATCAGATAAGCTGATGCAGTAATATTTATTTTTTGCTCATTTATATTAAATGTAAACACATGTTTGTACTGTGGAATATCTTTTGTTGTAAAGCTAAAATCAATGAATCGTTGTACAAATATACGCATCGGAGTACTAGTCGAGAGATTTACTTTCTTGATAACATAATCTCGAAATCGATCACGAAAGAGTTGTTAGCTCAAATTTATTGTAGATCTTTAAGCTTAATGTGTAAAATGCTTAACATCTAGAGAAAAAGCAGTGTCTTTTTTATATAACAATTATTACTTTATGGCATTAAATTCATCAACATACATGTAAGGCTTCAATTCTAGCAATAAAAAGTACAGGAGTCCTATATGATTCAGAACTTCTCTTCTTGCGTAAATAATTTGAATTATTTTTTGAAGGATTATTTTTTTATCTGTATTATGCTGTAACTTCCACTGTTAGAAATGTCATCATGAAATTACGGTTAAATGACCGGCAGCAGTCTGTCCATCTAATTCACCTTTAAATTTACGGTTCGGAACATTTTTCTATCTTTACGGGACCGAACCATTTCCAATCAAATTGGTTCAAAAGCCGTAAATACAAAAGTTTACGGTTTTATAACCGTTTAAAAATGGTTTCAAAACAAAATTTTTAATAATTTCGAGGCGTGGAAACCGCAAACGAAGCTTGCAGGAATCGATCCAGGGTCTACAGGAACACCAACCTTGCTCGCTAGTCATTCGGCCATCCAAACCACGGGAAGCGGTCGTTTATTTAACAATAAATCTTCCTTTTCAGCAGGAAAACTGCATTAAAATTGAGATTTCATTTTTTGATTGGATCCAAAGCCATCTTTGGTTTGAATTTACTGCATATTGACGAAAATCATTTTACTTGCTGCAAAAATTAAAATACACACAAGCTTCAGCAGCTCAAATGATGGGTTCGCTCATTCGCAAACAGTTCGGGAATCCGATGTCTCCAATTTTTGATTTACGTGTGTATGTGTTTCTATTTAGTAACCACTGCTTAAGCCCCTTTTTTTCTTCTTTTTTTATATACACATGCAGATTTTAACTGATGAATCCGTATTCCTATTTTAAAACAACGTAAGACCGGTATGGTTTCGCAATCAAGATGGACGCCCGATTCTTATTGAGCGCTTGAAAATTATGGTTAGTTAAACGTTCTTTAGGATAAACAGAGAATAAACGATTTTTTTCGCAATCAGCGGTTTGAGTACCATCTTTTTAATGGTTATTCAACTGTTGTATATAAATATGGTTAAATAACAAGCAAATAAATGGTTATTTTACTATTTTCTTACGGAAATTTTTAACAGTATCTTTAATACTTCTTAAAACTTAATAAATAAGAGATCATTTTAAAGATTTTTTTCACTGCCTATTGGCGAGAAATAAACAAAAAATTTACATTTCCTTTTCGCAAAATTAAACTAAGAAAAAGTTTTTCTTTTTTTTAAATTTCCACGTCGACCGTTATAACGCGCCTGTCGCTCTGTAACCACAACACCTCCAGACTGTTAGTTTGTGAGGGCGAGACAGATACCACCGTATTAGCTATGTCGTGGGATAGCGACTTAGACCCGTCTCAAACCTTGAGAGCTTTATCTGTCAGAAGCAGGGTGCCAACCACATCTACTCTGGACTGTCTCGGTGTGTGTCAGGGAGGGACGCAAGTACCATCGTATTAGAGATATCCTGGAAAAGCCAGTTAACACGCTCTCATCTTTCGAGAGCTTTACCTGCCGTAGAACAAAAGCACTATGGAGATCTATACTATTAAATATATATCCCAGTCCGTCTCTGCAGATGGAGATCTGGGTATTTTATATACAAAGACGGGTGTTGGCAAGCGAAGCGAGTAGAGGCAGAGTTAGTTATATGTTAAAATCAGAGAGTGAACGAACGTATTGTATGTATGCACGCATATATGTATCGCACTATTCCCACCAGCGGCTGAGAGTTGAGAGTCAAAAGAAGAAACAGAACATTAAAGTATAGATACCCGTTGGCCCTAGGTACATGATAGCAACAATAGTTTTGGTGGGTCACTAATGGCTTTAAGAACTAAGGTATTTGAAAATGTTGATTTCATTGTCTTTTGTCTTTTTTCGTCCAAATAAAGTGATAAACAGAATTAACTATCAGATTGCCTACACACCCTAGAATAGTATTTAGAAAAGTAAAAAAAAAAAACAACAACATTGGTTACTCTTGACTTTAGCAGTAAAGCGGTCTCGTACGTAGAAAATATGAATAACGGGCCGAATTCATATGAAATTTTACTTCCTCCTGGAGAAAAATTTTGAATGCGCGCACGTAAAATTCGTTTATAATTGACATTCATTTTATGAATCAATATTCTTCTTAATGTATTTCTGAAATTTTGATATATTATACTAATTATCTTTTCGTAGCAGGCATCAGGTGAGATTTTTTAAAAATTATAACTCATATACAGATTTAGTATATTTTGCACTATTTTTAAAAGCTTGATGCACTAGTTCTCAAACAATGAGCTGAGCCCGTTAGACTTTACTTACAATTTATTCGAGGTTTAGTACATTTCAATCTCTCTTTCTGAAGTCCTCCTTTTGTAATTATTTCTCTTAAGGTGTACAAAAGATTCAGTAATTATTAAATTCATTAAAAAATTTAAGTACTTCATTCTGCGTTAGTTTGATGCATTAATCACTTGATTCGGAAATAACACCATTCTATTTTATGTCGATGTGTGTTGCATCTCGTATTCCGTTTTTTTTCCATTGGCAAGGTCGAAAAATATTTAAAATTTCAACATCACTGAATTCATAACACAGCAAAAATAAAAATCAACGTAAAATAAGTGCAGAAATTGCAGACACTTGTTTCTAAGTTACAAGGAACCCCTTTTTCAATGCAAAAGAGTGAAGTTCTAGATGAAAAACATACAACTGAAGCTAATTCTAGAAGCACTCTTTTGCATTGAAAAAGAAGTTCCTTTTGACCTCGAAACACGTGCCAGCAATTTTTGCAAATTTTGTGCTTATTTCCGCTGATTTTTATTTTTACTTTGTAGTACAAAGGTTTACATTTTGTTTCATAACTCGGATTTTGCTACTTTGACTCAGACCATAGGTGCAGTGGATTACATGACTCTTTTTTTTTTTAATAAAAAAATATATACATTGATTACATTTACAGTTTTATAAGAAAAGATTTCTTTCTGATTTCAAAAAGCGTATATATTCTATATTAGTTTTATATTAAAACGTAATTTTGACATATATTATATAATAATATAGTAATTTAAATCAAATTTTGAAATATTTCCTTTAAAATGTATGGTGTGATTGGGCGTTGGCGCTTTAATGTCCCACTGATGTATGAAAGTTAATCTCTAATGATTTGTGCCAACTTTATAAAATAATATTTTTGTCCGTTGTTACTATGAAACACAAAACCATACTTTCCAAAAGAATGAGGCATAAAAGCTATTTTAAAAGTATGAATGAAGTTACGACATTATCATTTTCGCAGATGATGCTAATTGCTACATAAAGAGCCATGCAAACACGTATATTATAATAATGTCCTGCAAATAATGCCAATTACTACAAGAAACATATGTATCATCGCAATGTTTTACGTTCCGATTATTGTTTCACCTATTGCACATACTATTTTTTTGTCGTTCCTATTGCTTTTTGCAACAAAAAAACCTTTCTAAGGCGTCATTTATTTAGTTATTTGTTTTTCATATTGTGGTTTCAGCGTATTATTTTTATTTTGCTGTTTTGTAATTCATACTAAGTACTGAATTTAGAAATGACTGCAATTGGGTTGTCACGTTGCGTTTATTTGGGTCAAGATTATTTAGGACGGTTTTATTTATAATGTGTGGGGAAAAAAGAAAGAAAAACATTTCTCGGAATCATTTGGTAAATAGGAAATTTTCTCTAAAGTATAAAAAAAAAAAAAAAAAAAAACTGCTACTGATGCATTAGAGAAAATGGAAACATTAAATGTACACATTATTTGCGTGAATAAAAATGTACACCGATAATATGTTTTGAAACATAAAAAGTTCATAAAAATAGTCATAAATGATATAGTTACAACATACTTTAAAGAAATCCTTAAAATATAAGGCAATGTACGATGTTTAATTTGTTTATTTTCGCGTTATCTCTGCATTCAATTTGAGTCTTCCCGCAGGAATATGGAGTTGTATACATTCACGTTTTCTAGAATTTCTTTTGTATGGAAAGGAATGTTAATTTTCAATTTCTATTTCAATTAATTATTTTTGTTGTATGTGCCTCTCCCCTTTTAGTTGTAAAGAGGTTTAGCAAAAATCGTTGTTACATGTCTTTTTTTCTTTATTACCTTTCTTTATTCATTATTATTTAATTATTTATTTATTTTTAAAGTTTTATTCTGTTATCTGTTTTTATCACTACTATCATCAACCTTGGCATTTTTTAGTAGCAAAATTATTTTTTTCCTGTCATTTTTAATTTTTATATACTTTGCTTTCCGTTAAAAAAAATATTAAATGAGATCTTTTTTTGTTTTATTTTGTTACTTATTTATTGCAAAGCCTTGCTAATTATTTATTGAAGTTTTTATTTTTTTTCTATTCTTATGTAACAAATTTGAATGGCCCGGTAAACGTTTTAAACGGGTTACATGTACACTCAGCCTTTTTTTTTCTTATTATATATTGGAATATTAAAGTGTATCTGTACAACATTTCGAATCCGTGATTCGAAAATTCTCGTTGATAGTTTTTTCCCACAATGAGATACTTAATGTTTCTTTGTTATTATTAATTTCGACTAGAGTAGATATTGATATTATAACAGTTTTGTTTAGTTGTATGTGCTGATTCGTCCATTTTCCGTCTCTTTAAATTAAAAATTACAAGAAGTAAAACTCAATGTTTTCATTTTGTGCTTTCAAATCAATCTGTGCTTTCAAATAATAATCAAACAATAATTCAAATTTCAATGTGTGCTTTTTAATTAAAAAATAATCTTCAATTTGTTCATTTTGTGCCCTCACAAGGATTTTAATCTACAATAAATCGCTACAGCAATGATTCCGAACCAATGCATCCATATTTAAATTTAAAACTGGATTATACGTTCAAAAAAAGTCAACTGTTTGTTCATTTTTTACCTCTGTAAGGGATATAATCCATAGCAAAAAGATATAACTCTGCTTCCGAAACTAGGTATCCATATTTCAATTCAAAACTGGATTATATGCTCCAAAATCAACCGTTTGTCCGTTTTACGCCTTCCTAATGGATCAACAGCAAAAAAAGTGTATTTGTAATTTGGACTCCAAAAGTGGGTAGCCATGTTTAAATTCGAAACTGGATAATACGTTCAAAAAAATCGCACGTTTGGTTATTTCGTACCTTCGTAATGCATATGTTACGGTGAATGTCCGAAATTGGAAATCGTCGACAATCACCGGTGAATGTCAACATATACGACGGTAAATTAACATTAAAGGTCCCATAAGATCCAAACTTTGAACGGGGTTTTCTCAGAATCGTTTTTTGGTAGCTTACATCCTTCTCACACTCTCATTTGGTACTAAGGCGAACCATTATATTGGTTCAACCTTAGTACCAAATGTTGGTTGCCGCTAAATTTCACCATTTTTTTCTTTTTTCTTGGTGAAAGGTATAACTAAAATTTCTTACAGTGTACTTTAACGAACATAAATTACTATCAGACTGGAGAATGTCAACATTCTCCAATTTCGGACATTCGCCGTAACACATATAATCTACAGCAAAAAGATACAACTGTGTTTCCGAAAGAGGGCATTCTTGTTTAAATTCCAAACTGGCAAAAATGCTCAAAAATTCAACTGTATCTTCATTTTGCGCCTTCGTAGTTGACTTAATCTATAGTAAATTGCTGCAACAAGGCTACCATGCCTGTGCTTTTATTTTAAAATTATAAAATAAAATATATATTAGAAAGTATCTCTATGAAATTTATTAAAGTTTCAGTTATTTTTTTGTTTGATTTAATCTTATTTCTGTATGTTTTAAACACTGAAAACATGCGAGACTGAATACATTAATATTGTAGTACTATAAATGCGATTGGGGGAGGGGGTGGGGGCAATATGTTTTGTAATGAATTCTAAAATTAAAAATAAATAATAAATTAAGTTAGTGCGCAAGCCTAAGATATTCTATATTTTCATATAGCTTAGTTGGTATAAGATACTGTTTTAATTTTAAAATGTTTCGAATTTTGATGTAAGGAAGGTGAAGATCCTACCTTTTACTAAGCGATCTTTTATTCTAAATAAATAAATGTGATTTACCATAAATAATTTATGTTTTATTAAAATTTTCTTATCCGCATTATTATTTGTTTATTCCAGCTTATTTCTTTTATGTGACATAAAAAAAACAAGGTAATATAATATTTTGCAAGTAAAATTTGAGAATTTTGTGGAAACTTTTATGATCTGGATATTGTTTTCATTTTAAGCTAAACCGGAAGAAATAGCGAGCTACTGCAGAAGAACCGATGAGTTAAGGCAGTTGTTTAAAAATGTGTAAAGAGTTTCTATTCATAGTAAAAAGATGATGGGCATTTCCTGTCTCTTAAAATACAGGGCCTGTTTGAAGAGTCTTAAGGGTGTACTCTAAATAAACTGTTAAGACATAAAAATGTTTCCATTAAAGTTGAAAGCATTGTTTACAAACGTCTGTTAGTTCGCGAAAGTTAAAGATGAAAGATTTTAAAACCTTAGTATGAAAATACTCGTTTTCATTTTGGAAAATTAATGAAGCAGAGTAAACCGGTGAATGAACAGTTTGTAATTTTTTTTCAAAAATAGCGTTTGGAAAAGCAAATTCAGTATAAAATAAACTCAATGGAGTAGGAATAAATATTTTTAGAAAAAGAGTTTTCGAATTTTAAATATTTTTAGTCCAGTATTTGAAATTTTAAGCCGACTGAGGCGACGTAAGACATTAACTTAGATATTTAATAATTTCATACTTTATGAGGATGAAAATTCTGTTTTTGTCCCGATCGCTCAAGGAGTCTTAGTTTTTCAAGCAGTCCTAATAATCTAGTCAGTTAGAATAGGGTAAACAGACCAGTAAATGAACACACCCTAGTAAATGAAAAGTTTGTAATTCCTTCAAAAATAAGGTTTAAAAAGATATTTTCTGCATGGATCGACAGCAGTAGTTTCCGTGCAATTCTAAGCGATTTAACACCTGAGTGATTATTCGATTCAAAATCTTGCATGTCTACTGATTTCAAAATCTTGGGGGCCATTCACTGATCATTGACCACTTTTGCTGTATCACTTTTTATTTTCAGGCCCAAAAGCACCTGAAGTAGTGCCATTTAAATACCAACAATTTTTTAATACTATTTACACGTATCAGTAAAAATGTTTGTACTGTCATATATCAAATGCTACATATAAAAATATCAAGATTTAAAAAAAAATGAAAGTGTTCTAAAGCGTTTATTCAGCAGTCAGACTACCTTATTTGTACTATTTTTTCAGACAGTGACATGTGTAAGTATTCGATGAAATGCACAAAATTAAAGTAGGATTTTTCTGATTGAACTAAAATGTTGCTAAGTAAAATAAAGTACACTGAAGTGAAAAATCGTTCGTTAAGAATGGAAAAGGAAATAGTTTCATTCACCCACTTCAATCAAATGATTTTTTAAGAATGTTTGTTTCCCTTCATATTAAAAAGCATAACTAGTGAATAAGAGTGATAAAAGATATTCTGCCATTCATTATCTATAAAAATCTTGTTGACTTTCTGAAAAGTACACACACTTCGGAATAAAACCGTCTAGCCATAACCCTCGGTGGATTTTTACGGTCTCTGCTAAGAGAATCAAACTCATTCATGACTGCAATTATATTATGCCTTTTCAAGTTTTAGGTTTTTTTTGCACATAACCTATTTTTAATTGCTTGCCATGCACTCTCTGAGCATTATATATACGTAATGCGAGTTTTTCTCTTGAAATCACAGTTGTACGCCTGCGCAAAGGACCAACAAAACAAGACGCATAACTGAAGCGGTTATCACACGACAGGAATTACAGGCAAATGCAACCGTAAGAGGAATCGTCAACTCAATCGGAAACTGGTTCTTCTACCAATTTACCCCATAGTTTCCTCAAAATGCTCGTGTGCTATATCAACTCAGGGTTGCTCGAATTAGAAGCAATTCGTTATCAGTGCAAGAAAAAAATTGCCTCTAGAACGTTTAATTTAAGGCAAATCAAGAAAGGACCAATTATGGAGCTGTGATTTCATGACGTCAAGTTAACTTTCCAGTAAACATGGCGGTGAAGGATTTGAAGAGTGGCGATCGAAGAATAAATGTTAAAACGAGAGTGAGATTTCGAAATTAGATTTTTTTTGCTTTAAATTTGCGAAATCATGCCGAAAAAACATTTGTAGAATGAAAAGTCGCTACTTTACTAGTGCAGGACATTGCAAAGACTGTCTTATGATGAAATCGCTACCAAAATGCAAACGCGTTTCAGGTCATAAATTTAGAGACAGTATGACTACCGTTTTTTTTTTTTTTTAATTTTTTGTTTTTTCTTCATTTATATATCATGGACAACCATTCAATAGAGTGTTCAGCAATAATAGTCTAGGCATCTTATGTTAATTTCCATTTTTGATGATTTTTTAACTAATTAATCTTATTTTATTTTAATTAAATTAAAACTGCAGTCCTATTTTATGATTCATTAGAATTCCAAGTTTCATATTCAGTAAGTTGTGCACACCTCAAAAAAATTTCCGCCCGTGGCGCTCCTGCTTATGTACACAATAATTTTATACAACTTTAAATGAACAGTTAGAGTCATAATAAGAAAAAAAAACTAGTGATTAGATTGATATTAGAGGAGACACAGAATATCAAATAACAATACTTTACCAAATTATATTCCATAATCAATAGGGTCCCTACGGGGGACAGTGGAGGGATCGGGCCACCCCGGTTGACACCCAAAATGAGATATATACTGTTTTAGAAAAATACATGAATTTGAACTATACAATTTTAAGAGTGCAATTTTAAGGTATCATAACTAAAAATAAATGTAGTTTAGTGAAAGTTATCCCAAATAAATAAAAAGAAATTCCTAAAAGGTTTTTCTATGCACCTCTGAAAATAATATAAGCTACAAGTTTATACAACACAACAACGTTTCTTTCTTTTTCTTCTTCTTTTTCGCCACCGGGTGATACTTATGATAGGAAAGCCATTGCTTTAATACAATTCTATTAAAATTAAAGATCTTGTGATGAATAAACTCATAACATATAATTTGATACTAAAACTCGCAAAATATGTATAACGTTTTAACAAAACTTTTTCAGATTTCATGTGAATGTATTGCATTATAATATAACAGCAATTTGTGATCACAATTTTCTAAAATATTTAAGCAGGCAGAGCCGCCTCGAACTTATATTTTTGGGACGGGAGGGTGATTTTCAATTTCCCGACTGAAACTTCGTATTTCACCGAATCGCGAAGATCAAACTTCATTAAACATGATCCTATTGATAATAAGTGATCATTATACACATAAAATAAAATTTGGTGCCTTGCAATTGCAACTGCTATTGACAACTATATAGTTGCCAGTCAAAAATGAAAAACTATTGTTATACCAAATGGTCAAATTTACCATGGTCTGTCAGAATTTGCGGAATAAGAACAATTTTTGGGAGGTCACAGTGACTTTCCGTAACCTTGCATGGGAGTGCCCCTGAATGCAGAAACCTACTTGTTTGAACGAAATATCAAGTATAAAAACTGTAAACAAATGCCCAACACGAGGATACAGATTAAAAAATGGTAGCCCGTTATGAGCAACCGTCCGAGAAACCGGGTGCAAACCTGTAGGAAACTCCGGATCGAAAATTTCCTCCCGAGATTGCTGATAGTACGAGGTGGAAGTAACGTTTGCTTTAAAATTCCTGTCGTGTGATAACCGCGTGAGAGAGACGTATAAATGAAACTGCACTTTATTTTGAGTCAATTTATCATAAGCTTCACACGAAAGCAAAAATTTAAGTTTCTATTATTCTTGTATTAATATTGGATTTTAAGTTACTTACGGCAGTAATGTATGTTGGTACAGTACACTGTAAGAAATTCTAGTTCAACCTTTCACCAAAAAAAAAAAAAAAAGGAAGAAGAAAATGGTGAAATTTAGCTGCAACCAACATTTGGTACTACAGTTCAACTAAATAATGGTTCCTAGTTTTCCATTCATGGTGAAACTAGGTAAAACTATACCATTATGATGACTCTAATAAATACCAAATGTTGGTTGAAGCTAAATTTTACCACTTTTTACATTTTTTCGGTGAAAGGTTGAACTAGAATTTTTTACAGTTTAAGTAGTAAAGTATGCAGATATTTTTTTGAAGAAAACAGTGTTACATTTTACTTACTTTTATTTGCCCAATACCGCATGTTTCTTACTTCTGGTACATCTGGCTCTTCTGGTTTGTTGCCATTCAAGGCTGTATCTGAAATGTAAATAATACAAAAGATTAATTAATTGTTAAATATGGAGATCATAAAAAATAAGAATAAATATAAACACTAACGCTGGTAGAATTTCAAGCAATAGCATATTTTGAACCGAAGAAGATATTTGCACTTATAAGGGTATGATGCGTAAAATGTGGAAATGCTTAAGAAATGTTTTCTATTCTGAAATGAACAGTAGTCACAGAAAGAACAAGGTTGAAAAGTCTAAATATATTAAAAATCTAAATATATTATCAAGAAAAAAAAATGAAGGGAAGAAACTTTTTCTACAGTTTAAACGTAATATACACAATAGGGTGAGCCGAAAAAAACCTTTTTTTTTATTTCGAAGTTGTAATAGCACGGAAAACTTGTGAATTTTATAGAAAAGAAAAATAAAAAAAAATTATCAAAATCGGTTGACATCTTCCGGTCGCGCTTGGCCCTAAAGTTTGACAAAATATGAAAAAAATCTCATTTTCACTATATTTTTTGAAATTTTTGAATTAGATGTTTACGTAATGTAATAGTTTGTAACGCCTTCAAATAGAGCTTAAAAACAATGTGTTTTAATTTGGTTTAGATAAGTTGATATCTTCCGGTCGCGCTCAAGCCCCAAAATTAGCCAAAATATTGAAAATTTCACATTTTTACGAGTTTTTTTTACTATCTTTAATATACTTCATTTTAGCGTACTAGTTACAGAATTTTATTTTTGAATATAAGAAAATTGTATTTCATTATGGTGTGAATAAATTAAGAACATCCGGTCGCGCAATGACCCCAATGCTATACGAGAACAGTACCCAAAAAAGTGTCTCTCAAATTCCTGCGCCCTCTCCCCCAGTTACGGGATCTGCAAGTCGCTGGTTACACGACTGACATGCAGAATAGGGTGGGCCGAAAAAACTTTTTTTTTTTTTTTCGAAGTTGTACTAGCGCGGAAAACTTGCGAATTATATAGAAAAGAAAAAAGAAAAAAATATATCAAAATCGGTTGACATCTTCAGGTCGCGCAAAGGCAACTATGTAATTTTGTTGCATAGTTTGCCTTTTTTTGTTGTATAGTTGCAACTATGTAAATTGTTGTAAATTTGACAAAATATGAAAAAAACCTCATTTTTGCGATTTTTTTTTTAAATTTTTGATTTATATGTTTTCGTAATGTAATAGTTTGTAACGTCTTTAAATAGAGCTTAAAAATGTTGTGTTTTAATTTGGTTTAGACCAGTTGATATCTTCCGGTCGTGCATAAGCCCCAAAATTCGCCAAAATATTGAACATTTTACATTTTTACGCATTTTTGGTACTTGATAAATTATTATTATTTAAATGCAATAGCCGTAGCATTTTTTCACACCAACTGATAATGAGGTATAAAAAAAAGCTGCCAGATGTTTGTTTACTGTTTTTTAAATGTACTCAAATTTTTAACTTTGAAAACAAATTCTTGTTGCTCTTATTTTTTTTCACAAAAGTTGAGATTTCTTTGACTGATTTTGGAACATTAAATGCCCTGTATTTCCAATAATCTTAATTTTTTTAAATACTTTTCACTTGAAGTTTAACACTGATATTTACCATACAAAAATTTAAGTTCATAATAAGCATTTAATTGAACTGTAAAAAGTAATTGCACGTAATTAAAGCACAAATGAGCATTAAAATGCATTAATTACGTTCGATTACTTTTTAGTTTCATTGTGCACAATGTTCCTTTATTATTTTAAACATTTAATTGTTGAATGTTGAAATAGATAAATAATTTTTATAATTGATTTTGGTATCAACAGGATACCCTCCTAAAAGCGATTGCATACTCTTCCCATCCCGCATACACAAAGAAAGCTAAGGAGCCCCAAAAACAATGACCGCTTAAAAGCTAAGAGAACACCTGAAAACAATTCCCTACGAATTTCAATATCCCAGTGAAAAAGTTGAGACAGGGGTAAATATGTAGTATATTAGTTAAAATATTTTTTTTTTAAATCTTGAATTAGGAACTAAAAGCAAAATAGAAAACTGGATTTTATGATTGGTCTCATCAACGCTAAAAACTCATGGTGGCAGGTATCAATTAAAAATTTGTAGCTCCAGGTTGAAAACTAAATCTGAATGTCCTATTTTTGTTAAATGTTATTCAAATTACTCAAATTTTTCATTTAAAAACAAATTCTTTGTTCTACTGAATTGCTTTTTTGACCAAATTTGATTTTCTTTGTACTGTGATGTTGAACAGCCTTCATTTCTAACAATATTAATTAATAAGTAATTCTTGTTTGAAATTTAACAGATATTTTTGACATTACTGTGATGCTTTATGTAATGATTGGTTCTGCATGTCAGTCGTGTAACTAGCGACTTGCAGATCCCGTAACTGGGGGAGAAGGCGCAGGAATTTGAAAGACACATTTTGGGTACTGTTCTCGTATAGCATTGGGGTCATTGCGCTACCGGAAGTTCTTAATTTATTCACACCATAATTGTTACGTCCTGTGCGCAACTCTATGTAAATTTACCTGCCGGCGCAAAAGGTGCTATGCAGCGCCATCTCAAACCGTATAGAAGTCGCTGACAGAAGGTAACCTGGGTAATTTTTCTTTGACCAGTAAGGTTGCAATACCAATAAATAAAATTGTTGTACCAAGTTTAAGGTCACGTATTATTTCAACACCTCAATACAGTCCATAAACCAGCAACTTAACATAAGTGGTCCTAGGCAGCCGGAATTTTACAAATGGCGAAAAATTACACGACAACCGAATTAAATAGAATGCGTGGCCGAATTAAAGCAAGACTTGCAATGATTGCGAACTTTGACAAGAAAGAAAAGGAAGTCGACGAAAGAGTCAAAGTGGAATGCGAAAAGAAACTGCGTGATATTGCACACTTGAAAGAAGAGTCGGATAGAATTTTTGAATTGTATGGCGAATTGAATTTGAAGGAAGATGAAGAAAAAGAATGTACTGCCGCATTTGAGGAATTGGATACCACTTGCGACACTCTGGAGGTAAACATTAGGTACTTTCTTACTAAATTTAATGATAAAACGAACGTACCAAAAAATGAAGATTTCAATACTAGTACAAATTCCTTTAAATTTGATTTAGCTCCAAAATTGCCTGATATTCCATTACCTAAATTTAACGGTAAAATAGAAGAATTCGCAAATTTCAAATCTCAGTTTCAATCTATTATTTCTGTAAATGAAAATATTTCTGAAACTCAAAAGCTGTTCTACTTAAAAGCTTCCTTATGCGGTGAAGCAAAAATGATAGAAACAAGCGAAGACACGTTTAAATCATTATTTAAAGCATTAGAGGTTAGGTATGAAAACAAACGCGCAGTTGTGGATATACACATTCAGGAAATGTTAAGAATAGAAAAAATACATGTTGAAAATGCAAAGTTATTGAGAAACCTATCTGATAAAATCAAAAAGAATCTACGAGGTTTAAAAGTACTTAAGTTAGAATCCAATGATCTTTCTAATGCAATTATAACAAATATCGTTCTACAAAAGCTAGATAAAGATAGTAGAAAGGCGTACGAACTTTCGGTAACGTCTAAGGAAATTCCGACATTAGATGAACTATTGCAATTTATAGATAATAGATCAATGGTGCTAGACCAATTAAATGCGAATGTTTACAATAAAGTTGGAAAGGTATTTCAAAATTCTACGTTTAAACCCAAAAACTTATTAGTTAATTCTGAAAAACCAATTAAACCTTGTGTTTTGTGTAATGAACAAAATTCGTTATTTAAGTGTAATAAATTTAACAGTTTGGATATTCCCCAGCGGTTAGAAATTATAAAAATGCATAAATTATGTAGAAATTGTTTAAACCAACATAAGTCCGAGTGTCGATCAAATTTTAAGTGTTCAATATGCTTTAAAAAACATAATACCCTGTTACATAATGAAAATTCTAAAACAATTCAAGGTAAATTAACACCTCCAATTGCAAGTGAATATAATTCATTTGCTACAGTTGACAGTTGAGGAATCTTTTTCACCCAGACAAGAGGCGTCGCTTGCTAGTACGCTTAAAGGTCAAAAATCCGGAATTTTATGCACAATTTTTATTTTTGTGACTAATTCGCGAGGTGAAAGAGTAAGAATGAAGGGAATTTTGGATTGTGGTAGTACCGTAAATTGCATTTCTAGTGAACCTGCGGAATTTCTTGAGTTAAAAAAGGAAAGGTCTAATCTTTTTATTTCTGGTATTAACGGTAAAGAGAATTTCGTTAAAAATTCAATAACTGCAACAATTTCGAATAAAAAGGGAGATTATTCCAAAACGACAAAGTTTCTAATCTTGAAAAAAAATTACGGGATTAGTACCAATAACGCGACTTAATGTCTCGCAATTAGAATTTCCAAACGGAATAGAATTAGCAGACTGAATTTTTCGTTCCTCACAAAATTCATGTATTAATTGGCTGTGAATTCTTTTTTGAATTACTTAGGCCAGGGAAATTTAAATCAATTGATAACTCGTTATTTTTACAAAACACTGTATTCGGATATGTAGTATCTGGAACTATGAATAACGTAAATTCAAGTTTGTTTATTGGCGTAATTTCGGAACAAGAAAGGTTAAATTCAGAACTTCAAGAGTTTTTCAAAATTAAATCGTTTCCCGGGGATAATCAAGACAAACAAAATATTTCTGTTGAGGAATTGTTTTGCGAAGAATATTTCGTTAAAACAACTAAGCGTAGTGCGAATGGTAGGTACATAGTAAAACTTCCGAAAAAGGAAAATTATGGGGATTCTTTGGGAAACTCCAGAGATATCGCAGAAAAACGCTTGAATCAACTTTGGCGAAAGTTAAGCCAAAATCCAGACATGGCAAAACAGTACAAGGCCTTTATTGAATACCACCTTCTCAATCATATGGAAAAAATTGATGATTGCCCAAGAACGGACAGTTATTACGTTCCACATCATGCAATATTACGGCCGGATAATTTCTCTACCCCTTTACGTGTTGTATTTGATGCGTCAGCCAAGACAGACCGAGGTGCATCGCTCAACTCTATCTTACTCAACGGAGGTAATGTTCAACAGGACTTATTTTCTATTGTAGTGAGATTCAGAAAACATCATTACGCCTTCAGTGCTGATATAAAAAAGATGTATCGTCAAATACTAGTAGCTCCAGAGGACAGACATTTACAACAGATTCTTTGGAAACGCGATCCATCGGCGGCCGTTAAAGTTTATCAGCTGAGAACAGTAACGTATGGTACTTCGTGCGGGCCGTACCTTGCCACTCGTACCTTAAAGGCATTAGCGGACGATGAACAAAAGAACTTTCCCATAGCACGTGAGGTGGCTCGCAATGATTTCTACGTTGATGACGTTCTTTCTGGTTCAGAAAGTTCGAAAGAGGCTAAATGCCTACAGACTGAACTAATTCAACTGCTGCAAACGGGAGGCATGGAGCTCCATAAATTCGTGTCTAACCATTCTGAATTGCTTCAGGGCAATGCAGGCACGGAATATTCCTTTGCTTCTCAAGATGCTGCAGTAAAAACATTGGGCATGTTCTGGTGCTCAAAAGCGGATTTCTTCACATTTAAAGTGAATGTAACTGTTTGTAAAACCTACACAAAACGTGAAGTCCTCTCTACGATTGCGAGGCTGTTTGATCCCTTGGGATTAATACAGCCAATCATTTCTAAAGCAAAGATCTTTCTTCAGAGACTTTGGAAGCTCTCGCTGAACTGGTCGGATCCTCTTCCTCCGCAAGAGCTCGGGGAATGGTTGGGTTTCCTGACTAAACTGCCGGCTGTGAATCAAGTGAAAATTCCTAGATGTGTTCTCCTTCCCCATGCAACTGTTATCGAGCTTCATGGATTCTCAGATGCCTCCCAACAAGCCTTTGGTGCAGTCTTGTACCTGAAATCCAAGAATGAGCTTGGATGCATTAAGACTACTCTTTTATGCAGCAAGTCAAAGGTGTCTCCTATCAAGACTCTGACTTATTCCTCGTTTGGAGTTGTCTGCAGCTCTTCTCCTAACTCGTATCACAACAAAGGTTGTACCAATTCTACGCAGTTTCCTGTGGATCGTATTTGCTTATGGAGTGACTCCTCCCGAGAAATTAAGAACGTTTGTGTCAAACCGGGTGAAGCAAATTCAAGCAATGAATCAAAATTATGAGTGGAACCATATATCTTCTAAAAACAATCCGGCAGATATCATATCCCGAGGACAAGATGCAAACTTTCTTTTAAACAATAAATTGTGGTGGGAAGGACCGAAAACTCTGAGGGAACCTCAATCAAGTGAGCCTTCATTTGAATTGAACGATTTTAATAAGGACTTATATTTTAGTGAATTAAAAGGGACTATTGAAACTGTTCTAAGTGTTACAAAAGATAATAATTTTTTGTATGATTTTCTTAACTTAAGTAATAATTATCGGAAATTGATTAATGTATTTAGTTATATTCTTAGGTTTATTCATAATTGTAAGCATAAAACAAGAAGAGTAGGAATTCTTACTGCGGATGAAGTCAATGCCAGTGAATTGCAGCTAATATCACTTGTTCAGCAGGAAAGTCTTAGTGAAGACTTCCAACAGTTAATTTCGGGAAAACCGGTAAAAATCTCTAGTAAATTAAAATTTTTATTGCCTTTTTTTGATAATGATTCAAATATAATAAGAGTCGGGGGGCGCCTATCCAACTCTGAACTATCCTTTGATGCTAAGCATCCAATTGCTTTATCAAAAAATCATAAATTATCAAGGCTAATTTTATGATATTTACACAAGAGTAATTGCCATCTCGGTGCACAAGCTCTACTGCATGTATCTAGGTTAAAATTTTGGATTATTCATGGTAGAGATCTTGCTCGAAGTATAGTGCATGAATGCGTTATTTGCACAAAATTTAAACCACGGTTTCTGATACAAAAAATGGGCGATCTGCCTCCTGAACGCTGCCAATCTCATTTTCCATTTTTAAATACTGGCACTGATTTCGCTGGTCCATTTTACATTAAAAATAAAAATCAACGTAAAGGATCTTTACAAAAGGTTTTTATTGCTATATTTGTATGCTTAGCAACATTGCAGCCCTAAAAAGATTTATGTCTCGTCGCGGAAAATGCTCCACTTTATTCAGCGATAATGCTAAAACGTATATTGGGGCTCACAAGGAACTAAAATGTTTATACAAGTTAGTGAGTCAACCAGATGAGATGTTATCACATTTCCTTAGTTCTGAAAGAATTAATTGGAAATTCATTCCGCCCAAGTCTCCCCATTTTGGAGGCATTTGGGAAAGTGGTGGTAAATCATTTAAATTTCATTTAAAACGCGCAATAGGTACCTTAATCTTAACTTATGAAGAATTTCTAACAATTACGAATCAAATAGAGGGTATTTTGAATTCTAGACCTTTGGTGCCACTTTCTAGTGATGCAGATGAGCTAGATGTTTTAACACCAGCACATTTTTTGATTGGAAGAACAATGTTGACCATCCCAGAACCACAATTAATAGAATTGCCCGATAACCGATTAAAAAGATGGCAACAGACCACTAAAGTAGTTCAACATATATGGAACAGATGGTCAAGAGACTATGCCTGTGAATTCATGGGTTTTAGGGCGTGTTATAAAGGTTTTCGAAGGAAAGGATAAATGTATTAGAGTTTGTGAAGTCAAAACAAAGCGTGGCATATTTAAACGTCCCATTACAAAGCTAGCTGTTTTACCCGTCCCAATTCAATAGACTGTTTAATTCTGTGCAAGTAATTTATTGTTAGTAATATTTGTCAAAAAAAACAAAAAAAAAATTAAAAAAAAAAGATTTTTCTATGTTTATTCTATTAATTGCATATATTCATGTTAATTAAATTATTATTCATATGTTGTGAAATTTGTCAATTTCAACGCCGGGAGTATGTTACGTCCTGTGCGCAACTCTATGTAAATTTACCTGCCGGCGCAAAAGGTGCTATGCAGCGCCATCTCAAACCGTATAGAAGTCGCTGACAGAAGGTAACCTGGGTAATTTTTCTTTGACCAGTAAGGTTGCAATACCAAAAAATAAAATTGTTGTACCAAGTTTAAGGTCACGTATTATTTCAACACCTCAATACAGTCCATAAACCAGCAACTTAACAATAATGAACTACAATTTTCTTATGTTCAAAACTAAAAATGCTGTAACTAGTACGTTAAAATGAAGTATATTAAAGATAGTAAAAAAAACTCGTAAAAATGTGAAATTTTCAATATTTTGGCTAATTTTGGGGCTTGTGCGCGACCGGAAGATATCAACTTATCTAAACCAAATTAAAGCACATTGTTTTTAAGCTCTATTTGAAGACGTTACAAACTATTACATTACGAAAACATCTAATTCAAAAATTTTAAAAAATATAGTGAAAATGAGATTTTTTTCATATTTTTTCAAATTTTAGGGCCTATGCGCGACCGGAAGATGTCAACCGACTTTGATAATTTTTTTTATTTTTCTTTTCTATATAATTCGCAAGTTTTCCGCGCTATTACAACTTCGAAATAAAAAAAAAGGTCTTTTCGGCCCACCCTAATACACAATCGTTCAAATTATAATTTTGATTCAGAGATTATTAAATAAATATTACATATATGATATTTAAACAAAAAAATACTTATTAGATATGAACATTAAAGAAAATAGCACTTATATATTGAAATCGGAATTTCAAATATCAGGTGAATAGTTCATTATGATTTGTTTTTGATTCGGAAATCGTAAATTTAATTGCAATTATGGTATTCAAACAAACATTTTAAGAAATAAAACTTTTAGAAATAAAATTCTCGTATGTCCAAAGCTGTGTGAAAAATGTTAAATACTCCATTGATCAAAACATTTTTAATTTACACTGTTAGAAATTTCATCATGAAATTACGGTTAAATGACCGGCAGCTGTCTGTCCATCTAATTCACCGTTAAATTTATGGTTTGGAATATTTTTCTATCTTTACGGGACCTAATTATTTCCAATCAAGTTGGTTAAAAAGCCGTAGATGCAAAAGTTTTCTGTTTTCTAACCATTTAAAAATGGTTTCAAAACAAAATTTTTACCGTTTTTGAACCATTTCCAGGCGTAGAAACCGTAAACGAAGCTTGCAGGAATCGAACCCGGTTGCACGGTATACCAACCTTGCTCTCTAGCCATTCGGCCATCTACACCACGTAAAGCGGCCGATTATTTATCAATAAATCTTCTTTTCCAACAGGCAAACTGCCTTAAAATTGAGATTTCAGTTTTTGATCGGATCCAAAGTCGTTTTTAGTCTAAATTTACTGTTTATTGACTAAAATCATTTTATTTGCTGCAAAAATTAAAATACAAATAAGCTTCAGCAGCTCAAATTATGGGTTCGCTCATTCGCAAACAGTTCGGGAATCCGATTTAGTAACTACTGCTTAAGCTACTATTTTTTTCTTCTTTTTTTTATATACACATGCATATTTTAACTGATAAATCCGTATTCCTATTTTAAAACAACGTACGACCGGTAAGGATTCGCAACCTAGATGGACGCCCGATTCTTATTGAGCGCTTGAAAATTACGGTTAGTTAAACGTTCTTTAGGAGAAACAGTGAATAAACGATTTTTTCCGCAATCAGCGGTTTGAGTACCATCTTTTTAATGGTTATTCAACTGTTATAATCAAATATGGTAAAATAACAATCAAATAAATGGTTATTTTACTATTTTCTTACGGAAATTTTTAACAGTGCAACTAAACAAAATTACAGTAATGTCAAACAAAGAGCGCAATATTTCTAAGAAACATAACTCGGAGAAAAAACGCTTATACATTCGAGGCTTTGTTTAACAAAATAACAAAATGCACTTTTGGTCAAAAAAAAGTATTTTAAGTTCAGCGATCATAAAAAAGTTGCATTGAAAGAATTCAATAAAGCAACAAATTGTTTCTAGGAAAAAAAATCACTGATAATACGATTAATGATGCTGTTGATTCAAAACTATTTTAAACGTAAAATGTGCAATGTGGCAAAAATAATTCAGCTCGGAGGTCATAAAATAAATTGCTGCAAAAAAATTCAAAGAAACACGGAATATTTGCCTACAAAAGCTGCATCTGAAGTATAAAATATGCAACTGGTCAAAAAAAATTTGAATTTCGAAACCATGAAAGAAACCCAGTAACAGGATAATATACGCTCTAGAAAGGCAAAAGCAGTAAATATTATATCGCAAACATTTTTAAACTAGAAGACAGTTTTGACGTTTTATTTCGTCAGTGAAGTCTCCACTATGACTCAAAATCTAACGACTAAAGCCATAATTTACTTTAACGTAAGAAATATTTTTCTATTCTATTAAAGTTCCAGTTCCGTTTCAAGAAAACAAAAAGGAGAAGAAAAAAGGATCTGTGTCCAATAACTGGTTGCTAACGAAAAATCATTAAGTGTAATTAAGACTTTTTCGCAAGGTATTATTAAATGTACAACGAGTGATACTATTTTTTTGCTTAGGTCCCATTTGCTGTTAAGTTAATGTAAGAACTACTTTTGTATTAACATTAAAATTGGTTTTTGTATTTTAAAAAGCAAATAAAGGCAAAGATAAAGCCGATATGCAACAACTTTCTAAGCAAAATCGGCAAAGTCAGAAAAGACAAATAAAGTGGAAAAAATAACAGAAGTAAATACTCAGAGAAATGTATTTTTTGAATAATAAATAGCAAAAATTTTCTCTAACAATATGGAGTAAACAAAGCGACCCACACACACACATATATATATATATATTAGAGATAGAGCTATATACACCTATATATATACACACACTTTCCCCCAACTTTCATCTATGTTTTCCATCTAAAACATAGGTCAGTAATGGACAAAAGAAATTACTGCAGCATTCAATCTAATATCTTGTTATCAAGCACAGATCGATGAAGCGCTTAGGGCTGTTATATCTATTAGCTTCTTTCACAGATCAATCCTTTTATATTGATCTGTCTGCTTGAGATTAGAGCCATATAACAGGCGAGGGAGATCGTAAATGTCTATCCCGGAGAACTTTTATTGGTATGTTATTACACCTGGTTTGCTGTCAAAGATTTTACATAAAAAGCTACAATTTATGAGATATCACGGCAGATATTATTAGTCATTTTTATTATATGTTCTCCTCTAATAACTCTATTAAAATCGCCCTCGCTATATATATCTATATATAAGAATTCTTGTTATTGGGATAAAAAGCTTTTTTTCCAAGAACTCAAAATGATTTAGATTTAAAAAACCGAATTCTTATTTTTGAAGTAACCCTTTTCTTAAAAATGATCCGGTACGATCTCATTTTCGAGACCACTAAGCAAACAGGAAAGAAAAACAGAAGTTTCTTCACTAGGGCTAGAACGCGGACAGTCCAGACCCATTAATTAAGTTTCCTAATACTCTACCACTGCGCCAGGAGGACATCGAACGGAGAGGGAAAAGTTAAATTATATAGCTTCCAAACGTACCAGATGCTAAAGTACTTCCATGCCAAATTTCTTCATAGTGCTATCCAAAAGATCGTTAATAATCCGCTCGTTCATTCAGTTTTCTTATTTTATTGCGTCCTATCCGAATACAACGAATTATAAAACTTGTATTTCTGTTCTGCAGAGACGAACAGACTACTCACACTTTTGAATCGTTCTGACGTTTGACGTTTCGCGCAGTAAATAGTTCCTTAATTTTGAAGCAAACACTATTGTTCTGAAGAAGTAATCTTTAAAAAAAAAGCTCGCTATTAATTATGAACGTAAAGTTTGATCGATAAATTTTTAATTTATTGCAGTAAAAACAAAATAATACTTGCCTTTTCTGTAACTAAAATTCCTAAGGGAGTCCCTAAATGAGTCCCTAAATTACTCTTAAAATATAATCCGGTACATTTTTTCATTTTTAAGCACATCATTTTTAACAATGTATATATAAAGAAAGAGAGAGAAATTGAAAAAATAAGTTGATTTTTTTCAGGTTGAAGAGCAATATTTTGTTACCTTGATTGCAAGAAAAGTGTTTATTCGGTGTACCTTATCAAAAGTATCGTATGGTCGAGAAACGGGGATCTTAAGGGTGAGTGCCACAAATTCTTCAAACTACCTGAAGATGCATCCAGAAAAGTTTTCCGGGAATAAGAAGAATGGAATTAAAGTGACTGGGGGGGGGGGGGGATTTATTAGGAATTCAAACTGAATTATGTGTGTAATTCAAATAATCAAGTGTTTTAAATGACATGCACAGTGTGTCAAAGAATTTTTAAGAATAGGTTTATAAAGTAAAATAAAAACTAGTAATTATATTTTAGGTATTTTTATTCAAAATAAGCTCCTTCGGCTTCAACGCATGTTTCAGCTCTTATTGTGGAACTGCCTTCAAAGCTCACGTCGAAGTTGTCACACAGTTGTCAACGAATTTTTAGGACTGCAACTGGAACTAAGCTTGTTGCGTCAGTGTGTTATCGCGCATTCGTGAAACTTCTTAACTATCAGCTAATCCACTGCCAAAACCTCAGTTCATTTATTTACTACTTTTTTTGAAATGTGAATTTACGTTTTTCAAAGTATACGAATTTAAGCTGCAAAAACTAATAAGTAAATACATAAATATAACAACGTTCTTTCGAAAGAAATATTTAAAAAAATGAACAACATAAACAAAATAAAAAGGAATCACTTTCTTTCAAATGAAGCACTGCTTGCAAAAAGGCAACTGCTTAAAACTTCCGGCAAACATACACACGCACACAAAAAAAGCCAGTTTTTCCTTTTATTTTCTTCTTTTTTTTTTTAAACTAATCAAAGAAAATAATTCTTCCATGTCAGATAAAAGGTAGCTAAGTCAGAAATTCGAATTTACCTAATCTTGAATTCAATGTTAAATTTTCTTCTAAATATTCATGGAGAAAGGAAAGTAGCCACTAACATATAAATCCAAACTACAATTTTTCGTATCAAACGTTTGTATTTTTAGGCAAAAAAGTATGAGTTCCCTTGATGAGACGACATTAAAGTTAATCACCCTCGCGAATACAGCCTAGGTTGGTTCTCCTTTAGACAAAATGACAATAATTTACATAAAGACAACTTAGATAGACACAATTTTGCTAATAAAATTAGATGCTTACAATCCGTTTATGTATCAGAAAACCTTACGCCCTCTTGCCCATAAGCGAACCAACGCCTTTAGCGAGAATATGATGGTTCTGAAGCAAAAGTGAAAGTCAGTTGATTACGTGCAAGTTAAACGCTCTGCAACATTAAGAACTGCTTTTCTCATGTGACAGAAAAGCCCTTTGGGAGTACAAACGTTCGCCTTTCGTTGACACACGCATTATAAAGGCAATTGCTTCATTCGAGGTTTTATTGATTTATTGCGCGAGGTTTTTCTTACTCATGAAGCGAAATTTTCGGGAAATTTTCTGAACATGAAATGGTGTATTTGTACTTTAGTTTCCAATTTTGAGATAAAAACTAAAAAGTTATCTTCCAATTGTTTTAAGTCAGCTACATTTTTTATCTATATTTCCTCAACGCATTAGATTAATTGCATATAACTTTTGTCATGATTCACAACTTTTTTGCTTAATTTCAAGTACTTAATATTAAAATAACTTAATAAATGTTGGTGTGCTTACAAATCTTCAAGCCTATTTTAAAAGTAATAAAAGAATTTTAAACTAAGAAATAAATACTTTTAGTTCTTATATAAAAGGATGCCGTGGTAGACATGACAAAAAATGTACACGTCCATCACAGAATGTTTTTACATAATGTTTCAAAATGTTATTTCTTAAACTAAAATTCTTTCAATACTTAAAAAGTACACGTAAGTGCATAAGCAGTCCAACAATTTATTTTACTATTTTTTACCTAGCAAAAAAAGTGTGTTTTGTCACATCCGTCTTATTTATGGAATTAACCATTAACCTCTTAAAATGTCAATCGTAAATAACTCGGTTACATATTAGTCGCTAATTCCTCAAAACTAGTTTCCTCGGGTTAATTCTAGAAGAGACCTCGCCATGCATTTCGGATTAGAGAAAAAAGGTGGGGGTAAAAATAGAAGTGGGAGAGTTTTTAATTTCATGTTTTTATTATTTCGAAAACATTATTGAACATGCAAAACCTAAAACGAAAAATTGCGTTTCTGGTAAACGTCAATCATGTAAAAACTTAACACGAAAAAATTGCGCGTATCTGGTAAACGTTTAATAAACAAAACTAGAGCAGTCAGCGTTTCAAAAAAGTGATAACATAAATCATATCCCAATCATTTAAGCAGGACGTTACACCGTCTGAAGGTTATGAAATTACGCCAAGAAAAGTGACATGACTATTAGGCGCAATGAAAAAGAAAATTAAAAAGCGAAGTATGTGTCCCTTAACTGCAACAGATGACACAATCAGTAGGGTGGAGCGAAAAAACTTTTTTCCGAAATTCACATTGCCTGAGTTATTATATTGTGTGAAACTGCTTGAAACAAATTTCAGATCAAAATGTTGCCATCTTGAGGTTCCACACCTCCAGTGAATATTTGTATTGCCTTTTTAAAAAGCTTTTAATGCCATTTTATCAAAAAATAAAATAAAATAATTAATTATTTGTAAAAGTAATATAAATTAGTTACGTTTTCATTAATAAATTGTTTTATTAAAACCTTATTTTTAATAGTATTAAAAATTAAGTCTATATGAATATTAACCCTTTAGAAGGCGGTGGTAAGTATAGCTACCACTAAATTCATAAACTCATAAACGTTTCAATAAAGTACTTTACCTTTAAAGTACTTACTCGTTGTCAGAAATTTGTAAAGACTGTGGAAAGTATATTTACTACGAAATACATAATTCTTTTAATGTTTTCAAGCACCTTCTTCCCTTCCCCCCAAAAGGGGTGGAGTAAAAATCATGTAATTTTATTCAATGACCTATATGATTTGCTTTTTAAAAACTAATCTAAATTCGAAAATTATTTCAATATTCCACTACTAGAAGAAAGTGGCCTTATAAAGGGTTAATAGCTATGTATTCAATATACACGACAGACACCCGGTTGCAGGTTAGTGATATGTTTTTGAAACGACAATGTTTTTCTGCTTCTTTTTAATAATTAGAACTGTAGAACTGTTTTTAAGTCTGAAAATATAGTTATTCTAAACATTAAATTTAAATAATAAAATTTGTTTTTCTCTTACTTTGTGACGTTAATATTCCTTTCTTTGACCCCCTGTGTGGAACCTGAAGACGATAAGTGACTGCATTGGGATTTTTTTGCAGTGTCTCTTTTGCCATACAGCACTATTTGTTGAGTCAGGAAATATTAAAATTTTTATAAAAAAGTTTTTTTCTTTTTTGATTTTTTTACCTTTTTGACGTTAATTTTCCTTTCTTTGACCCCCTGTGTGGAACCTGACGACGATGAGTGATTGCGCTGAGATTTTTCTCCAGTGACATTTTTGCCAAACTGCACCATTTGTTGAGTCAGGAAATATTAAAATTAAAAAAAAAATTTTTTTTCGCCTTTTTCACTCCACCCTAACAATCAGCCATCCCCGACTCCAGCATTAGTCCTCCACACTTCACAAATCATTTCCAATCGTTGGCGCCAACTGATGTCCTTTGCAATTTTTGAACGTGCCTGTACACGACCCAGTTCACTTCTGAGATCGATTTGAAGCACCCGTCTGCCAGATCGCAACACTCCCAGATTCTTTTGAACGGACCATCTTTTTGAATCGGGATTGATTCCGATATCCTCTCTCCCTTTCGCCCCTGAAGTTGTGTGACCGTGACCTTCAAATCTCCATTAGGCAGGAGAATAATTCGGATTAATATTTTAGTATTGGTCAGTCAGTTTTATCGTCAAAAGAATTTGCGAAATTGATTCGGAATTTTTATGTCAGCTTTTACGGCCCAAGGCGAATTGTCAGGCAAGGACATTAATAACTTTTATAGAATGCTGAAAGAATTTATTAACTTTCTTTCATCCTTTCAGTTCGTAAAACGAGTCAAGCAATATATTTAGTGTGATATAAACATCATTATAATTTATTAATTTGCTTGTGGCTAAGTTTTTCTTTAAATGTTTACGGGCTGGCAACATAAAACGTTTTTTCTCCTCGTCGCTTTGACTCACACCTGTTTGTAACATTTTTCAACGTAGTCAAGCTTTATTTAATACTTTATATACTATTTTTCTTCTTAAGAAATTTTTGGGGGTCGTCGGGAACTCGATAAGTGCTTTTTCTAAATTCTGCTTAAATTTAATATACTCTTTGTCCTTTTTACGCCTTAAGTTATGCACTCTAGAAACAAAGAAACTCGAATGGTTTGCGATAGTGAGTTCCTCTGAAGATTAGGCTATCGCATTACATTCATTCCTTCTTATTTATTTATATATTTTTTGCTTTGATCTAAACTAGTATGTCTTTTGTTCCATTTGTTATATTGGTGTTTTATTCCATTGTATTGTTATTTTTTGGAGTATTACCTTTTTAATTTGCTAATTTATATATATATATATATATACACAGAGAGAGAGAGATATGCGTATGTAATAAAGCTCGTAATTGTATTAAGTTAAAATTTTAGATATATTTACTTTTAGCAATTTGAAGTAATCCATCTAGAAAAAAATCCGTTAATTTTGAGATGTTCAGTAAGCAACGAAACAGAACTCATTTAATTCCCAAATTTTAAAAATTATTTTCTCTTCGAATAGATTAACGACATTAAATCAACGTTGTTTAAGTATAAATTATTTTACTTTGTATAATTGTCGAATAATAAGATATGAGACATTCGAAAAAATCGTTTTAATCGTTAAATATAAAGTGAAAATGAGAAACGTATAAAAAGTTTCTAATTTGTACTTCCTTTATATTTCATACATCGTTCTTCGTAGTTCTAATTCGGTCCCAATTTTTTCAAGTAGTGAAAAATTTCGTTATATTTTCTTCTTCGTTTTTATTGAGTTACCAAAAGAAAAATCTCCACATATCATTATCAAACTAAAGCATCTTTTAATACTCATGCTCTGTATCCACGCTCTTCATATCAAAGTTCATCCAAATCAAATCCTCTATTCATTCATGAATTATAAGTGATGTAATTTTCCTTGTATAGCATATTGTCAACTTTTTGAATACGGGGTTCTCAGAAAATTTTGGGACATTTGTCCCAGAAGTTTTTTTTAAGGGTACTTTCCGTAGTGGACCACGTTCAGTTTCTCGCTTCAACCGCGGCAGGTTCAAGCAGCGATGTAGATACACGCGATTCTAGCAGTGATAGTTATAAAGCAACACAGTGATAGTGCGCCCAGAAACCCCCCGCACCTGCCATTTTCTGGCCTATCGTATTTTTAGATGCCGCCCCCGAGTGCAAGCCCTCGGGAGCATATGGGATTCCGGGAGAGCTCGACCAACCGCAAATTTATTAAAACCATTAAAAAAAAAAAATAATAAAAAAACATAAAAAATACAGGTTATTGTAAAACACTATATAAAGCAACACACGTAGGACACTTGTCAGTTTACAACATTAAGTTATCACGTGAGGATCTAGAATAGAATCTCTGTTAACCGGCTTAATTGGGACCGATGGTATGCCGGTTAAGAAAAAATATGGTTAAAGCGGGGGATAGCAGGTCGAAAATATTCTAAATGATTGAGTTTGTTCAACTTCGTATGACAACTTTCCAAAAATATGTTCAGTATGGGTCTAATAGCAAAATTTACACCTACAGACTAGTGACGGACACACTCGAGAGATTTGCATATTCGAATGATCGAATATGAGAAATTCTGACAAATGAATAGTCAGCAATCAAGTGAATCTCTCGATTGGTTTCTGAACCATATATACCTTCTCGAATACTTTCATTATGGCTCTCAATTATGCCCCTACTACTACCAGGTATCTGGAGCGAGACATGCGAGAGATCTGCATATTCGAATGATCGAATATGAGGGATTCAGATAAATGAATGACCAGCAGTTGAGTGAATATCTCGAATGATTTCTGAATCGAATATACCTTTCGTGTAAATTCAGAATCGAATAAACTTCTTGGATACTTTCATCGTATCTCTTGATTATTCCCAACACTACTACCAGGTATCTAGAGCGGAACCTTGAGCAACGAGTTTGTACTCGAAACTGGAGTGAAGACGCAGCAATAAAATTTGTTGTATTCCACTACTCTGATTTTTTTTTTTAATTTCAGTCTAAAAAGAGAATAAAAAGAATCAGGCCCTTTTTAAATTTTGTTATTTGCTTATTTATTTTTATCATAATTGCTTTTTAATTCATTGTACGTTGAGTATTTGATGAGATTGTTCGCATATATTTAATAAATTAAATAACGAATTATAAACAATATGAGTATTGTAATAGAAATATAATTTCACGTTAATGTAAAGCACAAATAAGCATTAAAACGCAGACATATGTTTCGGGATTGCTTGGAATCCCTTTTTCAATGCGACAGGGAGTTTCTAGATGCAAAACATCCAAATGAAGCAGACAAAACAACAAAAACAAAGCTTATATAGCCTAAGAATTAACTGTAAACCAATGAGAATAAAGGCAGTGTGAAGTGGAAGTAGAAGTAGCAGGGAAGGTAGCAATAAGAGAGCAACAAACGAATCCAGTTGAAAGTACAGGAAGTAAAAAGGAATATCAATAAAAACAAAGCAAAAAAGAAGACAGCATGCATAAAAACGTGAAAGAAAATGAAAATTGCAAAAATAATAAAATAAAATAAAAAGAATAAAAGGGAAATAAAATAAGTACAGACAATACCAAAACAAAAAGCAAAACAAATTACACATGTAAAGGAGGGGGAGGGGGGGAGAGAAAAAAATAGACAAAAAAAAAGGAAAACTAACAAGAAAACCAAGAAAGAACAACAAATTCAAGGAACTTATGCCAGACCTGTGAAAAATAAGGAGTTGAGGAAGAATCATTAAATAAATTAGAACTATTCCTGTTAATATGATAAGCTTCCCAAAAGACAAGCTCTAAAGGGGAAGAACATTTTTGAATAATTTTCCCAGAATTGAAATCAAAAGAGTGGTTGGAATTCCAACAATGTTGAGCAATACTAGACTTATTTAACTCTTACTTTCGTACATAACCTTTATGCTCATTTAACCGAATTTTCAGAGCACGTTTTGTCTGTCCAATGTAAGAAAGGCCGCAACGGCAACTAATTTGGTAAATACCCCAAGTGTTCAGTTGATCGACAGGATCTTTAAGAGAAGAGAAGGAAAGTTTGCTGCTAGGAGCAAAAACGACTTGAAATTGAAACCTTTTTAGGATTTTAGCAATACGAAAACTTACAGAATGAAAGAATGGTAACACAACCAAATTCTTTCTAGA
The DNA here is from genome assembly GCA_038502835.1 of Octonoba sinensis. Lineage (NCBI taxonomy): Eukaryota > Metazoa > Arthropoda > Arachnida > Araneae > Uloboridae > Octonoba > Octonoba sinensis. The sequence continues at coordinate 3,433,586 of CM076598.1, read as the reverse complement.
AACCACATGATTGGGACCAGAAGTTTTTTTAGAAAGTTTGTTATGAATAGAATCAAGTAAAGAGTGAGAAAATCCTCTATCAACAGCTACAGCTTTCAGATAGTTGAGTTCAATCTTGAGAAGCTAGGGAGAAGAGCAAATATTAATCGCGCGATGGACAAGAGCATTAAAAGCCGAATACTTTTGGTTGGGAGGATGAGACGACAGTCTGTGAGGAGGTAAAGAAACAGCGAAAGGTTTACGATAGACAGAAGTAGTAAAACCAGACTCACTCCTAGAAATCAAAACATCAAGAAACGCGAGGCTACTATTAAGTTCTTTCTCACAAGAAAACTGGATATTAGGATCAATGGAGTTCATAATAGAAAAACCATCATCAATACCTAACAAGTTACTGTCCGTTAGAACAAAACAATCATCCACATAACGAACATAAAATTGAAACTGCAATTTTTGGAATAGTTTTTCCTCAAAATAATGCATATAGAAATCACTTAAAATAGGACTAAGAGGACTTCCCATAGCCAGGCCATATACCATAGCATATAATTTACCATTAAATACAAAAGTGCTCTGTTGCAAGCACACACGAGTAAGAAAAGCTAATTCCTCAATTTCCACAGAAGTAAAATGGAATTCAGAAAGCCTTTTCCTGAGGCAAGTCAAAGCGCCATCAACAGGAACATTAGTAAACAAAGAATTAACATCAAAAGAGGCCATAACCGAATTATTCGGAACGAAGTTATGAAGTTTCTTAACAAAATCGGTGGAATTTTTAACAGTGAAAACATTCCGACTCCTAAGTGGCGAAAACACAGAAACTAAATACTTGGAAAGTTTATATGAAGCAGTGCCAATATTGGAAACAATTGGTCTGAAAGGAATACCTGCCTTGTGTACCTTCGGTAAAGCATAGAAACGCGCACAATAAGCAACAGAAGGAATCACAGACCGTTTAGCAATCAAAGGAATAGAATTAACAGACTTAACAGCAGAAGAAATAGCTTTTAACTCCTTGTCGCTAGGATCTTTATAAATTTCAGAATAAGGACCAGAAGCAATTAAATCATCAGTTTTTTCAACATAAGATGATTTATTAAGAACAACAATCTGACCACCCTTGTCAGCTTTGGTAATGACCAAATCAGAATTTGAAACTAAATTATTGACTCAGCGTTTCACAGAATGGGTAAAACCAATATTAGGAACTTTTGAATTGAAATCAACATTGGAAGCAATAAGATGCCGAACTGACTCTTTTTGAGTGGAAGTTAAGGCACTAAATTTGAAAGCTTTTTCAACCGGAGCAATAAGTTCAGAAAAAGAAGGCTTTTTAGCCAAAGCAAAATTGTTATTACATTTCAAAGCATTAATTTCATTACTATTCAAAGGAAATTTCGAAAGATTTACAACCACATTCCTATTAACAAGAGGCAAATCAGCCGGAACAGGAACATTTGAATCGTTACACAACTTGGTAAATTTCTTATTTAAAGTAATTTTGTGACTGTCAGATGAATGAAGAGCTCTCGCAATGACATTCTATCAATAGAATCAAAATCGAAATTAGAATTAGATACAGAAAGATGTAAATCATAAAGTTCACGTTCTATGAACGAAAGTTTTTTCCTAGTTTCCTGGATAGAAGCTCTAAGTAAAGCTAATTTAGAACGAAAAATTACCTTATCAACCCTAACAGAACGCGGTAAATTACTTTAAAGTGATAAACTTAGGAATGACTTTTTTGCGCCTGCAACCCTGGAGAAATTTTAAATGGTTCAAAAACCGAACCTTTTTAATCCGTAGATTACAAAATCTGTTAACCTGAGACATAACCAGAATCAAAACAAACAAAACATAAGGGAAAAAACAATAGCTAAACCGTTCAATAAACGAAAATAAACAGAAAGAACAAATTTTAAAAACAAATGCAAAACATACACGACATAACAATATGCGGAACAGATGTCAGAAAACAAAAAAGCAAAAACAAACACAGTCAAGAAATAGAAGCTCTAAGTAAAGCTAATTTAGAACGAAAAATTACCTTATCAACCCTAACAGAACGCAGTAAATTACACTTTAAAGTGATAAACTTAGAAATGACTTTCTTGCGCCTGCAAGCTGTCTGCTTCATTTGGATGTTTTGCATCTAGAAGCTCCCTGTCGCATTGAAAAAGGGATTCCAAGCAATCCCGAAACATATGTCTGCGTTTTAATGCTCATTTGTGCTTTAATTTAACGTGAAATTTTATTTCTATTACTTTGCACAAAGTTTAATCATTACTAATAGTAATACTAGTTTGAAACTGTTAGTTATTGTTTGTAACGGATTTAAAATATGAAACAAGCAATGTATGTGCAGTTAATATTTTGATGTAATCTTAAAAGTAGGTATAGTAAGAGTTTTGACTCTTAAAAGCCTACACTCTCAGAAACGCATGCTCAAATTTCACGAAACTTTCGTCGTATTTGACGAAATGACTTCGTGAAAAATGCTCCGATTAAACATTTCGTCAAATTGACGAAATTTGTTTCGTCATACATTTGACGAAATGAATTTCGTCAAAAACTAAAACATATTTCGTCATATACGTTTCGTCAAAAACAACGAAATTTTAGTCACTTGTTTCGTCATTTAGTTGATGAAACAGATTTCGTCAAAAACGACGAAGTTTTACTCGCTTGTTTCGCCGGGTCTATTTGATGAAATACATTCCGTCAAAATGACTAAATTTTCGTCATTTCGATTCCGCATTTACTAGTCTTTAAATTTCGTCACTTTTTATTTCAATTTCACCAAAAAGGAAAATATTTCGTCATTTAGATTCGTGAATCATAATAAATTTCGTTGTATTAAAATACTTTTAAGTATGTTTTTGTTATTTGAGCACGCCATGGAACCTTAAATAAAATCTTGAATTTATTTTTTTAAGAGGGCAATTTGATATTTCTAGTAAGTTAAGGCTTCAAATAATTACACTGAAAATTTTCGATTTTTTGAGTTGCGGTATTAATTGTTGAAATATGTAATATTCTTTTTAAATAAATGTTCTAAAGGGGACTTAAACAAAAAAAAATCATATTGAAACATATTTTACCATAAGAAATTTTAATTCTTTTTACACAAGCACTTTAAAAAAAATTTATATCGTACAAGCATGCCATATTATATAAGTTTAAATTTCTTTTATTTTAAGTTAATTGTAACAGAAATTTCTCACACAATGGCATTTTAACATTTTTACGTTCCAAACAATTTAAAAAGTTAGCATTACTTTCAAATTGAGCATTTTGTTGACAGATAAAAGCAATTTAAGAATGCTTTTTATTATTATTTTCCCCTCATAACCCTGCAAGCAATGAACTATCAATTTGCCTAAGTTCTGTATACTAATTCATTCAGAAAATTATTCAATTAACTTAAAAAACTTAGTTTCATTGATTTGGTTATATGTATGTATGAATTTGTCACACGAAGAATTGCTTTTTAAATGTTTTGAAACCTCATAAAAAGTAGCTTCATATTTAAAAGAAAAATAAAACACCAGCAAATAATGATAAAATTTGACATTTATTACGTTGGCAAACATTTTTCTAGCCCATATGGAGCATTGCAGCAAAGTTGAAATTATGGTATAAGCATGTAAAATTCTAGAAACATGTATAGAGCACAAAAAACACATTTGAAATTTAAAAGAAAGGAATTCAAGCCATACATTAGGGGAAAGCATATTCATGATTAACTAAATTCTTCAGGGTCTCAGGACTCTTTAAAAAATAACTGTATGTACAAAAATTTAACTGATATTCAAAAACATACCAACCCTGTTAAATAAATTACACATCTGAAACTTTTACCATAGGACAAGGATGTAATATATATGAGGTTTTCTTCCCATATTTTGACATGATTTATAGATTAAAAGTAAATAAATAAAACTTTTATACACATTATAATTAAAGCAGATTATTTTGAATATTATTATCGTTACGAGGTTAATTATGTAGAAGAAATATTTTAAAAATACTTTTATAATTGAACCCCTTTTACTTTCCAAAGTACTTTAAAAATTTAGTACAGTAACCCCTCGCTATATTGGGCCTCGTTAAATCACTCTTTCGGATATACCGCCCTTTTTCTTTGTCACCCAAAATTTTAGCTCTCGAAAGTAAAAATATTGCATTTCTCAGTATAGCCCCTTTTCCTTAATTAAACAAAGCAATCGAACACAAATGGTTTCCTTTCTTCTGAATTTGCTGCAGCTAAAAGCTGCAACAATTCTCCGCCCCCATCCCTTACATGCCTGCAGAATGATTCTACTCAAAAAAGTTGATGTTTTACTTGACCATGGCTGCCTGCGATCATATAGCGGCTGTCCAGACGCGGCGCGAGAACAAAGGAATAAGCGTTCAAACGATAGTTATTTTTTTCCTCACTGGTGCGCTGCAAGCATGTACTAGTTTTGTATGGAAATACATTACGAAAGCATTGTTTTTGCCGGGTTTGCAGCATGCATCATGAAGATTTCTTTTTGGTAAATTTTTAGTTCATGCATTACTGATGTTTAATTGTGTCTAACCTATATATATTTATTTTAAAGAAATTTTTCATCGTAAATGAAATAAAACGACAGAAAGCAAAAGAGCGTTTTTTCTAAGCATTAAATTAGTGAATGCATACATTTTATAATTTTAGGGATTTACTAAATTCACGTTTGGTTTATATGCATATATTTTATTTGTTTTTTCACTCCATGTCACCTATTCAATTATTCTGCAAATAGAAATCGTGAGTTTGATGCTTTAGATGATATTTTTAACCAGTGAGGGCTGACATTTGCATTTCCCCCTTATGTCTGGAACTTTACTGGTTTTATTTATTTATGCATTGGTTTTATTTATTTGTTCTTTAGGTTATTAATAAAAAACAAACGTCATTATAGCCCAAATTTCAGAAAACATATTTCGGGACAAGAGGAAGCCTTTTATCAATGAATAGGGTTGTACGCATCTGGTTGCAAGTAATTCGAGTGATTTACACTCACTTGGATAACTTACATTTTTAGGTCAAATCCTTACGCATTGATAAAGGTGTTCCTTTTAATTCCAAAACATGTGTATGGAGTAATTTTTGCAACTTGCGCTACAAAAACATTAGTCCGCTCATTATTTTTTTACCACTCAAAAGTAAACTTTGAACTTCATATTATGTCTAGATTATGTTTTTAAATATATTTTTTTCTGTTCTGAGGCGTTTAAATTTTTTATGCTTGTATAGAATGCTAAAGTTAAAAGTGGAATGAGTGAGAGAGAATCTATATTATAAATCTAGTAATGTACCTTTTTAAAATTAAACTCACGCCACATGAACAAGGGTTACAATTGAAATACCTAAAAGGAAGGGAGACTTCCCTCTAAGATTTGTTGTTGATTCTCCACGCGTTCATGAGTACACTCATTTTGTACACCATAGAGTCTTAAAACATAGAAAAGTAAATAAACTATCTAAGGGACCGTTCATAAATGATGTCACGCTTTTTTCCCATATATTTGACCACCCTCCCCCCTTTCTCACAATATCTCACATTTCAGCGGACACCCTCCCCCCCCTTTTTCACATGTCCCGCTATGTTGTATAAGCCTGATGTCACACTTCTTGTTACCTTCTCCCCTCCCCTTATCACACTTTGTCACAATTTCACGAACCCCCCCTCCCCCCTCGAAGCGTGACATCATTTATGAATGACCCCTAAAGCGTGTTTCTGATTTCTAATTTTAAAGTGGGGAAACATTAATTTAAGAAAGGATTTAAGGAAAATCAGGTTACAGAAAATCAGAGAATCCGAAAGCTTTTGGTAGATTTCATCGAAGAAATGCCGGTTGCAAAGTCTTGGTATTAAAAATTGAGAATATTCAGTGTAGTTCAGAAAAAAAGAAAAAATGGGTGAGAGGGGGGAGGCTTAGAGATAAGAGCATACGTTATTGTAATGAAATAGTGGTGGAGGGACGATCGTGTAAAATAAAAAAGTTTTGGACGGTCCTGTCCCCCCCCCCCCCGACTGAGAATACTCATTGCTTTTTGTTGTCAAGGAGTATGTCATCTAAATAAAAATGTTTAAAGGGATATTTAAAGAAAAATTGCTCTTATCCAGGGGTGTCCACGGGGGAAGTTCATGGCGTAGACTGCGCCATTAAAATAATAATTTAATAAAATTTTTTGATGAAATTTTTGACACCCCCTGAACAGGGGTGGCATGCTTTCATCGAGTTTTAGCCCATTCGGGTGGTTGTCTTTTTTGGGGGATTTCGTACCTATTAGTATGCACTATCTTGCTTAGGGGGTTGGCACCCATTTATTGTCAGTTACATGTTTTAAAAATAATCTTGATAATTCTGAACTGCATATAATGAAGCGTTTTAAGTAATTATTTTTAATTTATCATTTATTGTACTGTAACCAAGGAATATTATTTCTCCTCTTTGCCGCCAGAGGCACAAAAGGCCCGGAGATGTTGTTTTTCCCCACCGGGTAAGGGCGATGGCTGTGGAGCTGTGTGTTTGTGTGTCATGGAGCTCGTGTAATTATTGTATTCTTCTTGTAGAGATTTTGGAAAAATAAATGTTTTGTGCCGTCACCCTTATAAACTGCCGCCCAAACTGTGGCCCGAAAACCAGAAAATTGACCTCTGCTGCATCCAGCCCTGCCTCCGTCCTGTGTCGCAGTGAAAGGTGAAGGTGGTCAACCGACCGATGCCTGTGCTTGTTCCGGACACCCAGTCCGATGTTTTGCAGTATTGTGCTCGTTCCGGACACCCAGTCCGATATTATCCAGTGTTGTGCTTGATCCGGACACCCGTCGATATTTTCCAGTGTTGTGCCTGTTCCGGACATCCAGTCCGATATATTTCAGTGTTGTGCCTGTTCCGGACATCCAGTCCGATATATTTCAGTGTTGTGCCTGTTCCGGACACCCAGTCCGATATATTTCAGTGAGCTCGCGATCTTCAGTGAATCGTCAGTAAAACCGGACATCAGTCTGTTGTGGCAAGTGTTTTGGCAGTGTTTTCAATCACATTCTACAATTTTCGCTTTGAAAATCCAACGGAACTCGCTAAGCTTCCAGAGTCATTCATACAGAGATAAGTGAAACAGATGGTGTTTTGTATCCTGGTGAATATGTTATGATTCAAAAGGTGTTATTAAGTATCATTTTAAATTACTGAATATTGTTCTTTTAAATTTTGTAGTTTAGTTTTGTTCAGTGAGGATAGAAACGTATGTTCTTGTTCTCAACCAACAATCCAGTATTATTAATTGTTTTTTAAATGTTTGTTGTATAAAAGTATATTTGAGATGTGCATATGTACAGTTGCCGGCATAATTCAAATTCTTACAAATGAAAATTTTCCCAGTGTTAATCTAGAGAAAATTTAAGTTTCGTAACTTTCGTTTTGAACCGTGGTTTCTTTCTGCATAACTGAGCAGGTGTTTATTTTAAACTGTGGTTCTATTCTGCGTGACACTGAGCAGATGTTTGAGAATCATCCATCGCATTTCCTCTCAGAAAGGAATGAAAGGGGGGGATAAAAGCACTCGTTTGTTTATCTTATGTGTATTAATGGAAAATAATTTTTGCAACTGTGTTTTTTTATTATTGTTTTTTGTTGTAGTAGATATCGTTTTCATGACTGATTTATTGAAGTATCCTCAATTTGGTAAGTTATTATTTGACTCACTTGAATTCATTTATGTCTGTTTATGAGATTTATTGCAAAATCGCATGCTGAATAGTGTTTTCTTTTGCCTTGAGTTTCTTTCGTAGTATCTTTTTTCAATAATGAAATGTGTATTGTAGGGGGAGAGGAGAGATAAACCCTTGGTAATTACGAAGAAACGTTCTGAAGAAACTTTCTGTTGAGTTTATCGTTTTTTGGAAAAGCGAACCTAAAAATTTTACTATAATGTCTTTTTGGGGGAAAGCACGTAAGGAAGATATGGTTAGGTTGGGAAGTGAGATAGGAGCCTCGGTTACCCCTGATATGACGATTATAGGCATTAAAAAGGCTATAATGTCTTGTGAAGACTATGAAGAAGAATTTGCTAAAGAACTTCTGCTAAACTTTGTTTGTGAAAGAAAAGATAAAGAAGAAGAAGAACGTGAGATGAGACGAATTGAAGATGAACGTGAAAAGAGACGTATTGAAGAAGAACGTAACATCAGAGAATATGAGTTGCAAAAGTTGAGAATACAAAAAGAGTCTCAAGGGGGCAACTTGGCAGAAGCTCGCCCCGAGCGATTCTCGACAAAATATGAACTCCAGAAAATTCTTCCAAAGTTCAATATCCATGAAGATGATATATCGCTGTTTTTGATGTTGTTTGAACGTCAAATGAAAGTCCTAAACATTCCTGAGGAAATTTGGGTGTCTCACCTTATCGGGACTGTGCCAAGTGAAATATCCCAATTATTAGCCAGAGAACCTGAAGAAAAGTCCCAAGACTATCACCACATGAAAGGTGTTCTCCTTCAAAGATTTAAGCTATCCGCTGACAAATTCAGAAAGTTGTTCACTCAACATCGCAAGTCTCCTGAGTCGACTTGGAGGGACTTCTATTTTGAGATCCGAACCTACTTTGAAGGATGGATTGCTGAATTAAAGGTTACTGAGCTCCCACGACTGTGTGGCCTCATTATTTCTGATCAGATGAAAAAGAAGTGTTCTCCGGACTGTAAGGAACATTTTTTGGATGAATGGGAGGAACTCATCTGTCCCAAGGAACTTGCTGGTAAACTGGACTCGTATGACAATGTAAGAAACAATGTTGCTAAGCATTAGAGGAAAACATTTTCTAAACCAAGAGAGGACCTACTGGGAAGGCAAACCCTTTCAGAAAGGAAAACCATTTCCCGAAAAGAGAAAATTTTACCCATCCACATCTCGAAAAACCCGCTTTAAGATGCTACGGATGTGGTAACCCCGGGTTTATCAAAGCAAAGTGTCCAATTTGCTCGACTGGGAAGAAAGAAGATGCTCGACTGAACTCTGTGCAGCTGTATACATGCATTGATTCTGGAGCACATCTTCCATTGGTGGACATAACAATTTGTGATGCAAAGGCTACTGTATGTGCCGACACTGGAGCAACTCGGACCGTTGGTGGAGAGTTGCTGTATAACTTTTTAGTAAATCGTGGTCAGAAATTTCAAAAGCTCGAGTTAACCCTAACTCTCGCTGATGGTCAAGAGAGAACCGAACAGGTTCAAGAATGTCAAATACCAATTAGGATTAAAGGGCTGAATGTTACAACGAGCGTACTGTTTCTCCCGAATGTCAGAGTTAATCGTACTCTGCTTGGAGTAGATTTCCTGGAGAAAGCCGGAATCATCCTCGATCCCAGAAATCGCTGTGGTCCTTCTGTAACAACCCTCGTTACAAGTTTCCTTTTGCTAAGGAAGTGCCCATTCCTGACAACCCTGTCAGTAAAATAGGTGTGAAGATGTGTCTTCTGCGAGAAGACGAAGCAAAGAATTTGTCCCAACAGCAGAAGGGAAAGCTGGATTCCTTGTTAAAAGGTTACGAGACAGTGTTTCAGCCAGGGGGAGAGCTTACTCCCTTCATTGAACACCACATCGATACCGGTAACCACCCACCTGTAGCTGTACCACCCTATAGAATGTCGCCTAGTAAACAAGAAGTGATTGAGGAACATCAGGACAAAAACAAGTTATATGCAGATAAAAGACGACGTCCTGCACAACAGTTTTCTCCAGGAGACCAGGTGTACGTGACCTTACACCCAGTAAGTAGTTCTGCCAAGGGCAAAAGCGCGAAGTTCATGCCCCGACGAGACGGACCCTATGTAGTCCTCTCTGAACGCTCTCCATCCTCATATGAGATCGCGAGCCTTCAGAAGCCCCAGGAACCTCTTGGTGTGTACCACTCGTCAGCCTTGAAACTGTATCAAGATGCTATCGAAACACCCGTAGCACCACTACGCAAAAGGGGTAGACCACCGAAGACTAGAGCTGGTTGTTTGTCGGGACGTCGGCACAACCAGAGGGGGAGGATGTAACCAAGGAATATTATTTCTCCTCTCCGCCGCCAGAGGGCACAAAAGGCCCGGAGATGTTGTTTTTCCCAACCGGGTAAGGGCGATGGCTGTGGAGCTGTGTGTTTGTGTGTCATGGAGCTCGTGTAATTATTGTATTGTTCTTGTAGAGATTTTGGAAAAATAAATGTTTTGTGCCGTCACCCTTATAGTACTTAATTGTAATATTTGAAAATATTTCCCCTTGATTGTTTATTTTATTGAATCGTTTTCTTTTACAAAGGCCTAATCTTTGACCTTTCTTACTTAATATTTTAGGATTTTATTCTAAATATTTAACTAGTGTAATTGCTTTAGATGAGACCAGCAAAAAAAAAGTCGCTACTCTTATATGATAATCCATCTGTTGAAGTTAACTGAACGCTATACCGCGGAAAACTTGCCTCTGGGGTAGGTAAGTAACATGCTAATCAAAAAACAGATTTTTATTGAACCCCAAGCTAGCGCATTGTACTAAAAATTTCTATTTTTTCGAAAATCAAGTCATTTTCCAAGTTTTTTCGCAGAAGTCACCCATTAATATTTTAAACTGCTATAGTGAAAATCATTTATTAAAAAGTTTGAAAAGCACACAAAAAAATTAAAACCGTCAAAACCTTTTAATTTGCGGTAGCGCAAAAGACTCAAAAAACGGTAAATTAATGCATTACATACTAACACCTTATGTGAAAGGCATAGTCTAGCATACTGAGCTATGTGTTAATAACCCATTTTTTTTTACTTTACACTTCAATTCATTGTAATAGAATAGCGTTTCCCAACCGGTGGTTCGCGCACCTCCAGTGGTTCGCGAGGTGTCGGAAGGGGGTTCGCGTGGTGTCGGAAGGGGGTTCGCGAAAATAATATTGCACAGGCGGAATTTTTAATTGTTAACGTACATGAAAAAAAAAATAAATAAATTTACATACGTATTAGGACGGAGTGTAAAAATATTTTTTTTAAATAAATTGTTTTCCCGATAATGCAAAAAAGTTGTGGACTGGTATAGGAAGCATTCGTACAAAATTTGAAATACACTTATTTCTACTATTGTCTGATTTCGAAAACTTGAATTACAAAGTGGTATCGGAAGAAATTCCTTGATTAATTAAAAATTTTGAACGTTTTTCCTATCCACTTTATTCTCGCTAACGCGAAGGAAAAGTCGGAAATGTGAAAATTTTCCTAAATGTAAAATTTTGCATTATTTTCTCTCATACAGACTTTAACTGAAGATATTTAATCATTTATTTATTTTAATTTTGTATTCGTATTTATCAAAAATTATTCCAACTGTTCTGCATGTTCGCAATGAAAGTTTGAAAGCAAATGAATTTTAATATTGTAGTTTCCCACAACTTTGGCGAATTTTACGCAGAAAGATATTTATTGGTTTATTCAAAATTGTGTACGTATGGTTAGTTCTTATGATACTTATGGTTAGTTCTCATGACACTGCCCTAATATTTTTTTTCGCTCTAACGGTAAAATAATTTTTAAAGATTTTTTTACTGCTCTATTAATAATTCAAAAGGAACAGTTAATAAAAAGTAATGATTAAAAAAACATATGTATTTTCTTGAAGCTGTATTTTTGCTTTGGTTTAAACTTGTACAAAAAGGAAAATAAACGTGCCAGCAAATTTTACAGTTTTGTTACCCGCTACTAAGGACTACAGGAAAGGGTTCTTTTGGTTATAGTCATTCTATTACAGTGGCTCCCAACCTTTTTTGCAAAAACATCTAAGTTTACTTTTTCTTCGCGTCAGCGAGGAAAAAGTGAGAAATGATAGGAGAAACATACGTTCAAAATTTTAAATTAATCAAGGAATTTCTTCCGATACCACTTTGTGATTCAAGTTTTCGAAATCAAACAATAGTAGAAATAAGTGCATTTCAAATTCTGTACGAATGCTTCCTATGCATTAGGGCTCGACCGATGGCATTTTTTGGCCGATGGGCCGATTGCCGATTATTCTCCTCTTCCATCGGCCGATGGCCGATGGGAAAAAAGTCGCTTTAAACCATTTAAACGTGTAGAATGCTTGTCAAAAATGTCATTTAAATCATTTATTTATCTTTATGTTTATAAAAACATAAATGCATTATTCAAGCACCGTAAAACTGTTTTGGGAAGTTTATATAATAATTAAAACTAAAAGAAACACTCACGATTCTAGTAAAGTAATTAAACTATTTGGAGGTTTAAAAGAAATTAAAAAATGCTATATCAGAGTATTTTTAATTATTTTGTCTTATCTTTGCAAAAAACTCAACAACTATTGGATCGAATCGGGTCTAATTCCGTTTCCTTCAACATTTTCTCTTAAAACACCTGCACTGCAAATGCCAAGTGCAGCAGCGTTTATTTTCTTATAGACGTGAGATTTTTTTGTCATTACAAATGAATGCTGGGTCTTAAGATTTAATCTTATTAGTTTTTTTTTTCTTCTGAGTTGAAAATTACACTGAAATACTTGACATGATGTTCTTTATATTTTCATGAGCACAATGTAAGGTCTCCGAAATAAACCAATATTTTGAGCACCAGCAGTTTTCTGTTGACAAATAATCTTCTGAAAAACACGTGATCGTTTATAAATTTATGATGTATTTTGAAAAAATATATGTATACTTATATATACGTTGTCAATTTTTGAAATTAATGATATTGTAGCATTTCTATTAAGATATTATTCCACCCTCTCGCTCGAACTCGACTTTTAAGAATTAAATTTTTGAGAATAGCAGGTTTAACTTGGACACATAAAATTTCGATCAATAAACATTTATACTGAAAAATTGATTCATATTTTCTATCAATATATTCTATGTTGTAAACTAGCAATAAAATAACAAGAAAAATTCTAAACTGAAAGCAGATGCAACGAGATTGTTGTACAATAGCAAAAAAACTGTCAACTGTTTACCACGTGGCATCAAAGAAGCCAAAAAATAAAAGGCCTAAAAAAAACGAAGTATAAACGGAGAAAAGTTAAAATAATTATCAAAAAAAAAAAAAATTAAGATGTATTTTGAAAAATAAAATGCATTGATAGATATGTGAAAATAAAGAAATTTTAGCATTTTTATTAAGATGTTATTAAGTACTGTGGCTTTAACTCGAATTTTGACAATTCAATTTTTAAAAATTGCAAGTCGAAAATGCTATTAATTTCGATCAATAAGCATTTATACTGAAAGTTATTTTTTTCTTATTTTTGACCAATCCTTTCTATGTTGTAAACTAAAAATGAAAGAATGAGCATCAGAACCGCACACTAAAAGCAATATGCATTGAGATTGCTGCACAATTGGAGAAAAAGTGTAACACATATGATCGAAGAAGCAAAAAGAAAAAAAAAAAAAAAACGCTAAGAGAAAAAAAGTTTACGCTGATAAAAATTAAAATTATTATCGCACTTTGATTGAATTGAATTTGTATTGTTTAAAATTTCGGAATAATAAAAAACATAACAAACTAAAAGCAGATGGTATAGTATTATTGCACAATGACATCTAATGCACCATCGTTATTAAAATAAAAACGAACAAAAATGAGGCAACTAACCTAGTGCGAAAAACAAATAGCACTCATAAGACGCCTCTATTACTTTTACTTTAACGTATTCTATTTCGCGAGCATTCTGTTCAAAGAGAAATAATTTTAATAATGAAGGTTTTCGGACAACGATCGCTTAAACTATTTTTCCGAATTTTTTATCAAATACTTTGTAGAATGACATTATTTTTTAACTGATGTGCTGCCTGTTATTGTATGGAAATAGAAATCTAGCCAGGGAGAAAAAAGAAAGTTAAAGACAGCATGTTTTCTGGATCGTTGTCCTTGCGGAAAACATCTGCCTTGCATCGGCTTTTAGATGTTTTTCAAGGCCGTTGGGCCGATGTTTTTCTAAAGTTAAAGTTAACATCGGCCGCTGATGCCGATGGCTACTTTGCTGAACAATCGGTGCCGATGCATCGGTCGAGCCTTACTTTTTATGCATTATCAGGGAATACAATTTAAAAAAAATCATTTTTAAAAGCGAAATACGCATGTAAATTTATTATTTAGTTTTTTCTTGTACGTTAGCAATTATAAATTCCGCCATTGCAATATTATTTTCGCGAGCCCCCCTTCCAACACCCCGCGAAATACTGGGGGTTCGCGAATCACCGGTTGGGAAACGCTATTCTATTACAATGAATTGAAGTGTAAAGTAAAAAAAAAAAGAAATCGTCTATTAATACATAACTCAGCATGGTGGACTATGTCTTTCACATAAGGTGTTAGTATGTACCTTAAATGCAATAATTTACGGATTTTTGACTCTTTTGCGCTACCGCAAATTGAAAGATTTTGACGGTTTTAATTTTTTTGTGTGCTTTTCAAACCTTTTAATAAATGATTTTCACTATAGCAGTTTAAAATATTAATGGGTGACTTCTGCGAAAAAACTTGTAAAATGACTTGATTTTCGAAAAAATTCGAAATTTTAAGTACAATGCGCTAGCTAGGGGTTCAATAAAAATCTGTTTTTTAATTTCCATGTTACTTACCTACCCCAGAGGCAAGTTTTCCGCGGTATAGTGTTTCGAAAAAAAAAAACATTACTTTTTTTCGACCCACCCTAATATATATATATATATATATATATATATATATATATATATATATATGTGTGTATATATATATATATATATATATGTATATATATATATATATATATATGTATATATATATATATATATATATATGTTTACTAGTTGATGTGTCCGGTGTTGCACGAGTGTTTTAAATGCAACATGTCAATCCGAAGGAAGGAACAATTGAATAAGAAAATAAACGGAAACCAGTTACCGACGCCCTATTTTTTTCTACATATGCATGTCAATGTTTGACGACAGCCAAAACATCAAAATTAAAAATAATAATAGCAATAATAATAATATACGTTGTAAACATTGTTCTTTGATAATTGGACTGAGTTCGCCTAACAAGCAATCCTTTACAAGCAGTTACTAACTAGATGCCTTAAACCTGGGGCTCAAAAAGGAAGGGATTTTAGGGTTTCAAGTTCTTGGTTTTAAGACATATTGTCAAATCCTAGTATGTTATTTTTGCCAGACAGGTCAAAGCCAAAATTCCCTTCCAGGAGAAAAGTATGGTTGCATCAGTGCCTGACATTGGTCTCATAATTTTGTCTTACTACACTCATTTCAGTACTTTTCTGTAATATGTCAATAGTTCCAACACTTGTAAATAATGCAAAATTCTATGTTACAACGATGCATACATTTCTGACATATGACGCTATCGGTTTTTCTTCAGCATTAATGTAGCAGTAAATTTATATTTCAATTTTTTTCCTGTGTTTTGCGTTAACTCTTGTATTGTATCGAATGTTATCGTCTTTATCCTGTCTAAAAAAAGAAAAACTGTCGCCAATTGTTTTATGTTATTGAATAAATTTATTGAACCGAATACTCTTGTGAATGGTCGTATTGGGAGCATACAGGAAAGCGGTAAACAACACATGGCGCACATAACAAAATGCTATCTGAATTTATGTCGAAGAAAAAGTAAACGTACATTCTTAAATTAAAAAATTTAACTTTTAATAGATTATACTGTTTACATACCTTTTAATGATTTATACTGTTACTAGCTGATGTACCCGACGTTGCACGGGTTTTAAATGCAACGCGTCAATCCTAAGACAGTATAAAATAATAAGGAAAAGAGGTAAACCAGTTGCATTCTACCTGTATGGATTAAAAACCAGAACGCTATAGCTCTACACAACTTTTCTTTTTAGGTTAGCGATCAAACGTTCATTTAAATACACACTTGTGTACGTATGTATATATGTATGTGTATAATAAATATATATATATATATATAAATATGTAATACGTGTATAATATATATATATATATGTTACGTCCCGTATCAGCAGTCGGGCTAATTTTCATGAATGTACGCAACAGCATTCATTTTTTCTGTCTTTTATTTTTGAATCATGAGGTATTTACAAGGCTACTATACAATGATGAACGAGATGAATACAGATGACTATACAAATGTAGATAATATTTACAAGTGCGGTCCCCATAGGGAACATCTCGCAGGAGCACAATTTACTTTCGTGCTATACTTTATGCATAAGCTCTCCAAGTGACGCTTAGTTTTAATTAACTTTGGAATCCCTTCTTGAGATCTCCTGGCCAATCAGAACTCAGGGTATAAGTTTTAGTTCACGTTTTAGAGTAGATCCGTAAAAAGGAACCAATAGGTTTTAGTTCAGGTTTAGAGAAAGTTATATTAAAAGGTCCCAACGGGAGTTTGATTTTACTAACACAAAGAAAAGAATAATAATAATGTATTTAATTTATTATAAACCTCACACACACACACATCTATATATATATATATATATATAGATATATATATTACGACAGAATCGCAGAACTGTTTCAAGTTTCCTTCTCTACACAGCTCAAAAGTATAGTATCTCACTATCGGAATGACATTAACAACCTATATGAAACATGGAAAATACATTAAAAGCCTTGAAAGGCAAAAAAAAAAAAAAAGGAGAGAGAGAGAGAGAGAGAGGAAAAAAAAGAAGCTTTTACAAATGAGTTGTATTTTTTTTTTTTTTTTTTTTTTTTTTCTGAATGAATTGCAGTTCGAAGCTTTAGAATATCCTATTCACATATTCATCTCGATTTCCTAAAATGGCCTTTTATCGTTTCTTTGAAACTCCAAGGTATCAAAAATATTTAAGCTGAATTCAAACAAACAGCAAGAGCAAAACTAAAAGAAAACAACACACAATTATATTCGCGTCATGGTATTGGTATGTGTCTATTTATCTATTTGCGTATTGTTCAGTGGTGAACTGACGACCAAAAAAGCCACTAGATGGCAATACGAACTCTATGCAAAAAAAAAAAAAAAAATAGAAGGATTGTAGACTTTCCCCGGGTTTCAGTCGAAAATCTTGTTATGAACGCATCATAAAATTCTGTGTGTAAATATTTCATTCAAATCATCTAAGTCTTGCAATTATGTCTAAGGAAAATAAATCTATGCGCCATGAAAATCGTGTCTTTGGTAAGTTTCAATTCAATCTGATGTGTTAACTCCTTTTAATGTTCTTTTTTTTTTTTTGCTATTTAAAATCCTATTATATACAGTCCATTGCTATAACCTCCAAACATTGGTCCTAAACGACCCAGAGAAGCGATTATGGATAAAATGCAGCTGTCATTTCTTTAATTATTTAATTAGTAAATCAAATGCATTTGTCATTTCTAGAATTGCTTAATGTGTAAATCAATCGTACTTGGGAAGTTTTTTTTTTTGCAAAGAAATAGAATGTTTTGCTGTGATAAAAAATGAGGTGTTATTGGAAGGAAATTCGTATTTGGAAAATGTGCTTTTGAAGCTTAAATCGTTGGATGAAAAGTTGAAAGATTCTTTTATTGGTTTATCAGAGGCTGAGTCAAACGATTTTGAATAGGGTAATTCTAAGATAGATGGCCATAGAGGAGAGATTGTCAGTCTTAATATTTCCCAAAACTTCGTATAGATGGCACCAGGAGCTTCGTTCTTAGGAAGTAGTTGTAAACGTGCGCTGATGGCAACAAGCTGCGTTGTCTCAGGATTATAAAAAGTAAGTGAATTTTAATGTTTTTAATATGGAGTCACTGAATATTTTGATTGATGTTGGTAAATAAGCGTTTTTTTAATACATGTGTTATATTTTGGTGATATATTCGGCCATTTTTACATATATACATTCCAAACTTCGATGCAAACTGTAAACTAACAATTTAAAATGACGTCCTGATGCTTAATGGTCGGTGGCTATCTCTCCTTTAAATTTGGGATAGATGGCCATATAAACTTAAGGAGAGATGGCCACTTAACATCGATATTTTAAGTACCATACGGATGGATTTTGTTCATTTAAAACAAGTGTTACCTACATACCTACTTTTTGTGTTTTATATTTCCGATTTTTAAGAATGTTACATGCATTTGAGCAAAATCCTCCAAAATCCATAAATTCAGGAATTATCTAATTAATTTTTTTGGTTAGATTTTTAATTGGATTTCCTTACATTAAAAGTGTTGCCAGACAATTACAAAAATTCCTAAATTTGGGGATTTTTGTCGATTTTCCTCGTTTTTACAGATGCTCCTCCAATGGGTATCCCTGTTAATTTATGTAATTAATGTGAAGTTAATAATAGGACTGACTAATACTATTATTTTTTTTAGTTTACAAGATGCCGAATAAATATATGAGAAAACCCGACTCAAGTAGAGGTATGTGGACTCAAAGTGATTTGTCTAGTGCAATGGAGGCTGTTAAATCTGGAACTTATTCAGTAAAAAGAGCTTCTGAAATCTTTCACATTCCATGAAAGACTTTAGAACGTCGTTTGAGATACAATAATGTCGATAAGGATAGAATGGGTCCTGGTGCAATGTTTGGAAATGAAAATGAAGATAGGTTAGTACAACACATCAAACGAATGCAGAAACAAGGTTTCCCGTTTACTCGCGATGATGTTAGAATTCTAGCTTTTGAATTTGCTAAAAAAATTGATTTAAAGCATCGATTTAATCCGGCCACAGAAAAAGCTGGCTATGTTTGGCTGAATCTATTTCTCAGCCGTCATCCTGAAATATCCGTCAGGAAAGCTGAAGGCATGTCGATTACACGAAGTAAAGCTATGAATCGTGAGGAAGTAGAAACCTATTTCAAATTACTAAAAACCACTTTGGAAGAAAACAAGTTATTTAATAAACCTTCTAACATCTTCAACATTGATGAGTCCGGTTTGCAGTTGAACAACCGACCTGGCTCGGTTTTAGCCGAAAAGGGGACTAAAGCAGTTACTACGATAACTTCTTCAGAAAAAGGCGAAACCATCAGTATCATTGCTTGTTGTAATGCAGAAGGGTTCTTTCTACCACTAATACTTGATGGTCACAACTCCCACACTACTTCAATTGAAATGCTGACATATGCGGATTCACAAGATATTGTACTTTTGTCTTTACCCCTTCATACGACACATTATCTTCAACCTTTGGACAGAGCCGTTTTTAAATCTCTGAAAAGTAATTTTTACAACGCGTGTAGAATTTGGCTGAGAACACATCCTGGACGTCGCATTACAAGACTCCAATTTGGGGAACTGCTTAATGTATCTTGGGGAAAATCAGCTACACCAGAAAATGCCATTTCAGGTTTCAAGGCAACAGGGATTTACCCTTACAATCCGAATGTTTGTCCTGATTATGCATTTCTAAACTTAACAAACACCCAAAGCAATCCGTATTATAACGACGCTATTTCAACAAGCGAAACGCAGGATAGTCATGTTCAAGCCAATTTGGAAACATTAGCAGCTCAATTAAATAAAGAGACTGACACTGAAATAGTACAATTTGATCCCAAACAAAGTACATCCAAAGCAAATGATGTACACTCTGAGCCCAGTACGTCCAAAATTAATGACTTAAATTTTGAGCAGCAAGCAAACGCACCAAAAAAGGCCAATCTAGAGGCACCAACAAAATTTTTATGTGACATTGCACCAATTCCTGATATAACGACTACAAAAATTGTCAGAAGACATGACAAACAAGTGGCTACCATTCTGACATCACCAGAAAACATCGCAAATCTTCAGAAAATATCATCAGAAAAACAGAAAAAATTGGAAAAATGTAAACCGCCGAAAAAGTGTAAAGTTATCGCGAAAAAGTCTAAAGTTATTTCCAAGAAACGACCAAAACGGGACATTTCCAGCAGTGAAGACGATGAAATAGATTTTTCCGGTACTACTACTGATTCCGGGGAAATAGAATTTGATGAAGATCGTTGTATCGGCTGTGGTGAAGAATACAATACCACGACTAAAAAGGATGATTGGGTCAAATGCATAAAATGCATGAAGTGGTTTCACGAAACATGTTCAACATTTCAGGAACTTTGTCAAAAATGTGGTAAAATTTCATTAAAATTTAAGGTTTGAAACTTACCTACTTTACATTTTGCTTCATTTAATTTTCCTATTCATCAATTTTCTATTGATATTGTATCTTTACATTAACCCCCCAAGCAATAAGGACGAGTCCACGCATCCCAAACAATCCGTCTCCAAGCGATATAGACGAGATAACTTGTTTACAAAACTTCACAGCTCAGCGAGGTTTTGTACTCGAGTTATCGCCTAAAGACGGACCATCCGAAACGAGCCAACTCGTCCTCATCGCTTAAATGGGTTAAAATAAAATTTTTACGGTTAAACTTACAAAATATTTCATTCTTTCCCATTTAAGTACATATTTATTTATTATACCTTAGATGGCCATCTATACTAGACCTAGATGGCCAGCTCTACTAGAACAGGAGGAGAAATGGCCAGTTGTCATGTTTCTTAAAAGCCACATTTTTCGTGTTTTGTTCTAAATATTTAAGTACATTTTACCCAAAATATGTTGAACATATATGTGAAAATTTAAAATATGCATAAACATATCATATATTTACATTTTGAAAGTTTTTATTTCAGTTCTAAAAAACCTATGGCCATCTATCCTAGACTTACCCTATGATAAGTTTCCATTGTCTCAGGATTTGGTTTTACAAACCACTTCGGATATTGAGAGTGTTTTATATTCCAAATCTGAATCTGGTAGTTTGGATGAGCCATTAAAAGGTACTAATTGTAATCTAAAACTACCAAAGTTTGATCTGCCTGTTTTCACAGGCCATAAATATGGTTGGCTTGGGTTCAAATATATTTTTAAGTCAGCAATCCTGAATAATACTCAATTAAACAATCTACAACTATTGCAATATCTTATAAGCGCAGTTCAATCAGACGCTTTGAGACTAATTAGAGGGTTTCCAATTACGGAACAAAATTTTGTGCAGGCTTGGGATACTTTGGTTTCTCGTTATGATAGCAAAAGAGAACTTGCTTTTGTGCAAGTTTCAAAATTCTTGTCTCTAAAGTCTGTTAAACTATCTGAAAAAGGGTTGCATGATTTATTGGATACTGTTAACGAAGCGCTAAGAAATTTAAAAACTCTTGGGTTTGAGAAAAATTATTTTGAAGATATTATTTTGATATTCATTGTTGTAAATAAATTAGATGAATCATTTATTCAAAAATGGGAATTGTCTCTTGATGGAAATATTCTTCCAACTTTGGAAAATCTTATTGATTTTTTAGAACGACACGCTCATAGCTTGCATGGAGCCTAGGGAATCTATTACTAATTCTAAACCTAAATTTGAAAACGGTGCATTGCTGGAAATGCGTTAGTAAAGGCAGAAATTTCTACTTTAAATTCGGCAGCATGTAAATGTTGCACCAAATTGCATTCAATTTTTAAATGTGAAAAGTTTAAGTCGCTAAGTCTTGACAAACGTTGGAATTTCGTCAAACAAAACAAACTTTATATCAACTGCCTTCAAGTACGACATTTTTCAGAGAAATGTTTAATCTCAACTTCAGGTGCATTGTTAAAAATTTCCGTAAGGAAATAGTAAAATAACCATTTATTTGATTGTTATTTTACCATATATAATTACAACATTTGAATAACCATTAAAAAGATGGTACTCAAACCGCTGATTGTGAAAAAAATCGTTTATTCTCTGTTTATCCTAAAGAACGTTTAACTAACCGTAATTTTCAAGCGCTCAATAAGAATCGGGCGTCCATCTTGGTTACAAAACCTTACCGGTCGTACGTTGCTTTTAAAATATGAATAAAGATTTATCAGTTCAAATCTGCATGTGTATATAAAAGAAGAAGAAAAAAAAGTGGCTTAAGCAGTGGTTACTAAATAGAAACACATATACACGTAAATCAAAAATTGGAGACATCGGATTCCCGAACTGTTTGCGAATAAGCGAACATATAATTTGAGCTGCTGAAGCTTGTTTGTATTTTAATTTTTTCAGCAAATAAAATGATGTTCGTCAATATACAGTAAATTTAGACCAAAAATGACTTTAGATCCAATCAAAAACTGAAATCTCAATTTTAAGGCAGTTTGCCTGTTGGAAAAGAAGATTTATTGATAAATAAACGGTCGTTTTACGTAGTGTAGATGGCCGAATGACTAGAGCGCAAGGTTGGTATACCATACACCCGGGTTTGATTCCCGCAAGCTTCGTTTACGGTTTCTACACCTCGAAGATTCTATGCCTCGAAATGGTTCAGAAACCGTAACATCTTAGTTTTGAAACCATTTTTAAATGATTATAAAACCGTAAACTTTTGTATTTACTGCTTTTTAACCAAGCAGATTGGAAATGGTTTAGGTCCCGTAAAGATAGAAAAATGTTCCAAACCGTAAATTTAACGGTGAATTAGATGGACAGACTGCTGCCGGTTATTTAACCGCAATTTCATGATGAAATTTCTAACAGTGTAAAGTATGTCAGGGTCACCACCATAGTCTACTACATCATTGGAGGCACTAGAAAGAGAAAATGTAGTTTCCGAACTTAACCCAACAGAAGAAAGTGCCCAATGCTTCTCTGACCATATAGACCATATAGCTAAATCAAATATGGACAGTCATGTACTATTGTCAACAGCTATCGTAAATGTATGTCACAGGTTCAAATGGAACAGTTTTGCCAGTTAGGGCACTCCTGTGTAACGAGCATTTGAAACTCGAGCATTAGTTGTTGGGAAAGTAACTTCTGAATTGCCAAATTTCAAAGTTCCCGATATCAAATGGCCTCATCTAGAGGACTCCCGCTTGCAGATCCAGAATTAAATGAAACTAAACCAGTCGAGATGCTGTTGGGAGCAGATATTTACACAAATTTAATGTTGGGACAAACCATCTTTGACCCCAAGGGATCTCCAGCTGTACTTAATTCTAAATTAGGGCGGTTATTATCTGGAAGAATCTTTTCTAAAGCTATAACTCACACTGCAATAACATTTGAGTTGCCATGCGCAAGTGAACTTCGACAGAGAATTATAGCGGTTCTGGGAAATTGAATTCGTCCCAGAGAAATCACTCAGTGATCATGAAAGTGAAATATGTGAGGACATATACGCATCAACAGCCTCCATTAATTCTTCAGGACGTTACATCGTAAATTTACCGTTTAAAGATGATAGGGAATTAGAAATGCCAAGCATTAAAACGATTCTCCCATCTGGAAAACAAGCTAAAGAGAGATTCTGCCTTCCATAAAGACTACTCTGCGTTTATGCAAGAATACATCGATTTAAAACATATGACTCTTGTTCCAGCTAGTGAAGTCACTTCAAGTTCCCAACAATTCTACTTGCCACATCATGGAGTACTGAGAGAAGATAGTACAACCTCGAAGCTTAGAGTAGTATTCGATGGATCATCTAAAAGTTCGAATGGTGTATCTTTAAATGACATTCTTCATGTAGGTCCAAAACTTCAAACTTCCATCTTTGAATTGTTAATTCAATTCCGAACATTTAGGGTGGCTCTTTCTGCGGACGTGGAAAAGATGTTTCGTCAAGTTCTAGTGAATCCTGAACATACAGAATATCAAAAATACTTTGGCGATTTCACCCTCATCAACCTATTGACACTTATAGATTGAATACGATTACATGAGGCTTAACTAGTTTTCCGTTTCTTTCGATTTGAACACTAAAGCAACTTTATTGATTACGCAGAGTTCCCGAATGCTGCAAAACCGTATCAGAAAACTTCTATGTCGACGACTTGTTGACTGGAACTAATTCTATTTTTGAAGCCTCTGACTTAAATACAATATTAAGTCGAGGGGGATTTACTTCGAGAAAATGGTCCTCGAATTTCCCTGAAGTTCTCGCACAACTCCCAGTGAATTGAGATCCAGTCTTAAAAGGATTCAACTGGAAGAAGACCAAAAGATAAAGCTTTTGGGGTTATATTGGAACTATGAAGAAGATATTCTACAAATCAAAATAGCAGGTCAATGTCCCGTCCACACGAAGAGACAACTCCCCTCAGTCATCGCAAAAGTATACGATCCACTTGGATTCTTATCTCCAACTACCAATCTCATGAAAATCATTATGCAAGATTTGTGAAAAAGTCAAGTTTTTTTATATGCAGAAATTCCTGATGAAATAATGAAGACTTGTGTAGAATTCCACTCACAGATTAAAGATTTGAAACTTATCAGAGTTCCAAGACAGCTGAAGATGAGCTCGTACAAGAATATCCAGATTCACGGCTTCTGTGGCGCCTCCATCAAGGCATATGCAGCTGTAGTTTATCTCCGTGTTACCACCAAAACTACGTCAGCATAATTGCAGCGAAAACTAAGGTAGCTCCCATCAAATCAATAACTTTGCCAAGTTTGGAGCTTTGTGCGGCCTTATTGCTTGCACAATTATGAACTTTAGTTATGGAAGCATTAAAATCAGTCAAGATCGATGAAACCCATCTTCGGTCATATTCTCAGATTACCTTGAGTTGGATAAACTCACCACCTTCCAAAGGAAACCAGTTTGTGCTGAATAGATCTAACCAAATCAATGCTTTTATTCCTCGTGTGAAGTGGCATCACGTTCCTGGCATCATGAATCCAGCAGATTGTGCTTCAAGAGGTATCATGCCACAGAATCTCCTACATAACACACTTTCGTGGAATGGTCCAGCGTAGCTTTCTGAAGAACAATTTCCTATAACCATCCTTTCAAACTCATCCGGCAGCGTTAAATAATCATCCCACTCATCTGACATCCTAGTTCACGTGACAAAAACGAATCCTATTCCAGAATTTTTGTGCAAATATTCTTCATTTTCAAAGTTAGTCCATGTAACAGCTTACATCCTAAGGTTCATAAACAACATCAAAACTTCAAGTAAATCATCAAGAACTTTGAAAACACTTGAACATGATAGTGCGATTGAGTTCATCGTGAAAACTCTTCAAAACCAAGCATTTGGCAGCGAAATACATGCATTAAAACAAGGAAAAGCGTTACCACATAATAGCAAATTCTTGCAGCTGAATGTTTTCCTAGATTCTTCTGAAATCCTTCGTGTTGGAAGACGTCTGTCTCATCACCAGCTGCTCTCTCAAGATCATAAGCACCCGATGCTAATTCCAAACGACCACATCGTAACAAAACCCCTCATCATGCAATATCACCTAAGATATTTGCACGCACACTTCTTTTATCGCTTCTTCGTCAGAAATTCTGGTTCACTAATGGAACATCTTCCGTTAGACAAGTCGTCAGAAGCTGCATTACTTGCCTAAAGTTGAAGAAAAGAACTTGCCAGCAGATGAATTTAGACCTTACCTGCTGAAAGAATTATTCCAGCCAGACCTTTCCAAAAACGCTGGTGTAGATTTTGCTGGTCCAGTTATCACTAAGCGTAATCTGGTCCAAAGCAAATTAAAAATGAAATCTTACATATGTCGTACATCTGCTTATGTACGAAAGCTGTTCATCTTGAAGCAGTGTCCGATTTGAGTACTCACGCCTTTCTTGCTGCCTTCAAACGTTTCATCAGTCGACGCGGTCTTCCTACAGATATGTATTATGACAAAGGCACTAACTTCAAAGGAGCATCTAATCACTTAAAGAAACTTTACAGTCTCATCAAACACCAATCGGTTAAACCCTTCGTGGCTCAAGAAATGATCACTTGGCATTTCATTCCTTCATATGCCCCCAACTTCGGTGGTCTTTGGGAAGCGACAATAAAGCTAACTAAGACACATTTAGAGAAGCTTTGCCATTCAACTCTTTTAAACTTCGAAGAATTCGCCACTCTCCTTTGTAAAATTGAAGCATGTATGAACTCGAAACCATTAACTCCCCTTTCGACTGATCCAACTAACTATCAATCCCTTCCAGGTCACTTCCTCATTGGTGTACCAATGGTGTACCTCCAGGCTTCCACAGCCTGGGTCATCAGCAAAGAATGTCAGCCTTCCAGCTCGTTGGCAAACTCTTCAGGATCTGAGGAAGCAGTTTTGGATACGTTGGTCTCGTGATTACCTTCACCATTTGCAGCAGCGTTCCAAGTGGCTTTGCAAAAGACCTGATCTGTTGACTGGCGATTTTGTCCTAGTGTTTGTTCTTGAATATCAACCCATGCAGTGGACACTCGGACGTGTGACTAAGACCATTCCAGGAAAAGATGGTTGTATTCGAGAGGTCTCTGTCAAGACTGCTACTGGAAAACTTCTTCGTTCCATCTCTAAAATATCTTTATTCTCCCGGGCCGGATGATGTTCATTGGCGAACTGACGACCAAAAAAGCCACCAGATGGCAGTACGAATTCTATGCAAAACAAAAGAAGGATTGTAGACTTTCCCCGGGCTCCAGTCAAAAATCTTGTTATGAACGCATCATAAAATTCTGTGTGTAAATATTTCATTCAAATCATCTAAGTCTTGCAATTATGTCTAAGGAAAATAAATCTATGCTCCATGCAAATCGTGTCCTTGGTAAGTTTCAATTCAATCCGATGTTTTAATTCCTTTTAATGTTTTTTTGCTATTTAAAATTCATGTCCATGCAGTCCACTGTTATAAAATCCAAACACGTATCATGTGTCTATTTATCTATATGCGTATCTATCGTGTTTGCGAAGCAAATTTTTTTATGTTTTCTTTCAGTATAATAAAATTCAATATTAAAATTTTCCTAAAAAATCTAAATCCCGATGTTGAGAATTCCTAAATTTCATTTTCCAACTCTCTCATCTAAGGAATTGCTAGCAGAAAAAAAGGAGAACTGCTCTTATTACATGAAGAAAAAAGAAGAAAGTCTTGTCGTTACATTACTCTAAGCATCGTAACTGAATTCAAGTCCATATTTTGTGTTATAGTTATGTTTACTTTTTATTAACTTATATTTTTGGATACGATTGCGTTCAAAGTATAATATTTTTTTCTTTGCGTTTCGATATGAAAAATGTCAGAACAACAGATGAGAAAGAATCATCCTACGCATTTCAACTAGGATGCTTACGGTTCCATATTCATCCTAAATCAAATTTAGTAGAAAAGTCATTTGCAGAAAAATGAAATTTTAACATTTTTGATAAAATCCCAAAACATACATTTTCAGAATTTATCTTTTTTTCCATCATGACTTCACAAATGAAATTTGCGCATGTTACTTGTGATTGTGAGCTTATAATAGCTTAATGCAGGGGTCCCCAACCTTTTTGGACCTAAGAGCATATACCAGAAGATCGATCGAATGGCGGGCACCATTTATTGTTTCAAGATAAATTTATAGTTAGTGGACATAGTTATTAATACACATTTCATATAATGCACAAAAAATTTAATTAAAAAAATTAATTTAACATATGAATATAATTAGTACAGTAAAACCCCGTTATACCGCTCCTCAGTATACCGCGGTGACTATCATGTCCCCTGACATTTAAACCATCTTTTCATGTCAAACCATTGACATTTAAAAGTGATTCCTTATTTATTATTGTAAATAAAGCCAGCCCGACCACACAAATATTCTAGCCAAAGAGTACCCCCTCCCCCCCCCCCACCAGCCACACTAACAGATGAAGCCCAGATGAAGCCCTATTGTGATTGGCGTGATGTACACCTTTTTCATGGTTTTTCTGTCTTTCACCCTAGAACATATAGCTTGATTTCAAAATCGGGTGCAATCGCCCTGACTTGTTTCTCTTGACATGGGAGAAGCTCAATCTGTCAGGGACTGTTCAGTTTAATGCTTAACTAGTCCATTTTCAGAAGTCTAGTTATGCGTGTATAACTTCTTCTATAGCGCTATCAACCTTTGTATTCCATATTCTTTAGCGTTCCTGGGAAGTAAACATATTCCCCAGTGAGAAGTGCGTTCCTCCCCTTGCAAATCTAATTTTTCTCAAGACCTCTCCCCCTTCACAATCCTATGTTGATAACATAAAGAGATTTTTAAGCACCTTTTTTCTCGGAACACGCTACGTCGGACACGTTTATAACCTATAGCTAGATGGACTGATTGTGCAGGTGATATGTGTGCTTCTTGCACAGCAATTACAGTGAATAAAATGGCAGCAAAGAAGAAAAGGAAAAAATATATTATATGGGGAAGAAAATTTCGAGTAATTGATCAAGTTAAAAATGATGCAACAAAAACGAGTATTATTTCGTAAAATATGGCTCAGCGGTATATTTTCCCTATACCGCGGTTATGTTATAACGCGGGTGCCAAACATGTCTCCCGACACCCGCGTTTTAACGGGGTTTTACTGTATTATTATACATGTGTAAAATAAATGATTACTAAATTGCTTGCAAAATATACGAAGTATTAAAATTATTGATCATTGTCTTATAATCGTCATCATTTGTCTTATAATCATCAATTAATTTTATGATATTCATTGTCATATATCATTATAGGTTTATTCATATTTACATGGCCCTTTATTCATATGCTCTAGTTTCTAAAAGTTCTCTTGCTTAAAATGGAAAACTGAAATATTTTATCCTTGGGCACAAGCAGCGGGCGCACCTAAACCGATTGACGGGCGCAATAGTGCCCACGGGCACATGGTTGGGGACCCCTGGCTTAATGTATCAATGTTTAGGACGGTGCTTCAAAATGTATTTTTAGAAATAGGAAAATTTTTGCTAAATTTTGAACCTTTCTTCCTTTAGTCTAACAATTTAGTTGAATTAAACGAAGAATGTAAGAAATTTATATTAGTTTCGACGAGTTTTTTCCCCTTAAATATAACTAAAATACTTACATTTTCTTTTTCAGCGATTATGTCTACACTGTAAACATTTTGCGTTTAGTTGCCACCATTTTTGGTGTTACTGAACACGATGTTTGGTGTTCAGTTGGTGCAAATTTGAAAATTATTCATTTTCGATATATTTAAAATGTTTTTTGCGCATCTCTCTAAAAAAATGTAGACCTTGTAATGTTTCTTAGCACATAAAATTTGTTAACTCAGTTTTATATCGAAATTTCCTTACGATCATTTCTATGAAAATAGAATAAATGAGCAATCGTAATGAACTGCTGATACGTAAATGAGTTAGCGATTAAAAAACATTCTGCTGGCTGTATTTTTCAAACAGACGTTTAAAAATAGTCAATATATATAAAAAAAATAAATAATTTTCAACAACAAAAACAGTGTTCAGTAACACCAAAAATGGTGGCAACTAAACGTAAAATTTTTACAGTGTAGGAATATAATAACTTATTCCACAGCAAGATTATTATATTTCATAGATACGCAAGTGGCTAGCTCTTTTTAAAATAATTGCAACTGCAATAAACAAATCTTAATGCGTTTGTTTTTGTTTATTTGTGTAAAAACAATGTTTATTGTACTTTTTTGAAAACTTTTCAACGTCCACCTTAATACCAGTATTCCGGTACAACGTTTGAAAAATACCGAATACCGGTACTGTATTTTGAGTGGGGTATTTCAATCATTAATTTTAACGTATTTGGTTCCTATGGTTGAATAAAATGGTAGCTCAGAAGGAGGAATATGTTTTGTAACGTATGTTCAAAATTGTAAATTTGTATACATGCATGTGCATTACATGCTTTGTAAGAAAATATGTTCATAGACAATATCAATTATACTTTGCTTCTTAGTTTCACTTTTCACAAAATGCGGAATTACACATTCCAAATAAATATAATATCAATGTAATGTTAATTTCGAATGTCAAAGTAAATGTAAATTTAATACAGTTCTTCACATCAGAATTAATTTATTAATGCCAAGATAAACAGAATTTCAGTCCATTTAAAAAATTTTTGAATTCTACAGTCAGTGCTATGACGGCTAAAAGCAAAATTTCAATGCAAGCCTGGTTATGAATGACAAATAAAAATACAATTTAACTACTATTAGACGCAACTGTGAAAAAAAAATTGAATTTTAACACGAAATTAACTATGCGATGTCAAAATAAATGCCTTTTTGAATACCAGAGGTAATAGAATTTTAACGATAATTACAAATGTCAGATCAAATGAACTTTTAATTTAATGTTTATTACAAATGCTAAAGCAGTCAGGTTTAATATTTGCAACAAATACAATTTTGGAGGAGCAGGGTGAAGAAATTAAATGTTGGTGCAGGTTTTGAATGCTGTTTTAAATACAACTGACCGACCAAGTAAATGCATTTCCTGCATTTACCATGCATTGAGTAACCATGTCATTATTTTCCAATTTTTACCTTGCAGGAAATAAATTTAACGTTGTATTAACTACGAAGACTGAATCAAATGCAATTTTAATGACGTATCAGTTACTAATTTCAAAACAAATTGAATTCTTGTTCATCTGTATTATTAAAATTTGTATCGTGCGTCAGTCTATTTGTGTATCTGTCTGTCAGGTATGTCTCTACACTGACACTGGTTCTCCATTGGGATAATTTGTAGTACCTTGGCCAGTAATTAATCAGATATTGCCAGTCTAACATTTTTTTCGCTTTTGGCACCAAATTTGGGAGAAATCGTTTATCAGGCACAGTCTACTAGCTATTAGTAACGAATGCCTAATCAAACACAATTTCAATACAGTAGTTGTCAAAAAAAAATTACGAGTACGCAACTTTAACTTTTACTTAAATGTTACTTTCATTACGTAAATTAAGCTCGAGTTACTTTTGATTGAGTAAAACAAATCGTAATTAAAGTGACAGTTAGTTTCTTCCTTATATTTTTTCTAGATATATATATATTATGTTGTAAGTTAATAATATATGCATTCGAACATTATAACATTCTCACAGTAAAATAAATAAATTTAAAAAAAAGAAAGGAAAAGAGAAGGAATTTTAATTTAAAAATTAAAAATATGAGTTCTTTTTTAAAGCTCAAAAGAAAAATTGGTTTAATTTGAACTTCATCATGTAAGAAAAATTGGAGCAATGAAAAAAAATGAATTAATGATTGCCTTTAAAAATAACTTTTTAAAATTAAATGAATTTACTTTTTTAATCCATGAAGATAAATTAACGCAAATTATTGTTTGAAAAAGAGTACAGACAATCAAATAAAGACAAGAAACTTGTTTTTATCTAATAATCTTGGAAAAAATGAGAAGACAATGGGAAATAAAAATTTACGTTGTATTAAGAACGGCATCAATTCTTCTTTTAAGCACTACAATTCAATTAGGATGGCACGAAACAAAATAAATGCTTTAACTGTAAAGGGAAGGCATTTTATGAAAAGTGAAAGTGACAGTTCTGAAACTTTATCTTATTTCCGTTTCTTGAATGATAAATTAATCTTCATTTTAATGTATAATTTGTTTTAACTTTTCATCACATTAATGAGTTTTTATGCAACAAACAAATGAGTTCAAACCACTTTTTTTTTAATTTATATTTTACAATGACATAGAAAAATTTAAAATGATTAAAAACTTACCGTGCTTTGTATGTTAAATTTGGTTCGGGTTTCTTTTTTCTTTTAAAAGAAAATACTTTGTAAAACTACGGTTCACCAGATGAAGGTCTAAAGAAACTAAAGCTATATTCTCACCTCTTTTCTTATATTTTGTCCGTGGATTTTTATTATTCAACGACAGTTTTTTGTTCCATAAGGAGTGTTTCTGAATAGTAAAACCTCATTTATTGGAGCTAATTGGGAACTCTATTGCCTCGGATATGGGAAATTTCGGTTAATAAAAACTGTATGAAAACACGCCATGCTTGTGAATTCGACATTTTTAAATAAAAACAATACCTCGTTTTTATTAAATGATAAAAACAAACACATATTAAATTTTTTCACAGCTCAACAAACATTGCAAGAAGTTATTTCACAAATAGCACATATTAAGAAAATATTTCATTTTTAAAAGTTGATATTCATTAATTTGATAAATTTACATTTAATAAAATTTGCAAGCTACTTTTTCGAAGCAAAAGAGCCTGTAGCAGTGACCTCTTTTTTGCGACTCATTGACAAAAGAAAGAGAGAAAAAAAAATTGTTTTCGACTAGGTTAACAGAAAATTCGGTTAACGAGTTCTATGTATATGAATTATGATGTTCTTGGTTTTTGTCTAGTTTTTAAGGTACAACAAAAAAAATGACTGTTCTGGTACTTAGATTGACATGTTGAATATAACAAGAACACGTAAAGTCCTGCAACTTACCGCAAAATAAGTAAAAAAAATTTGTTTCGCATACTTACGCATGACCTAATAAAATAACCTGTTGTTCTTAAAGAGCTAAGCAGCATTTAGGTAGTGAGTACGTTGTAAAGGGGAAAAATAAATAATGCGGTATTTACAAGTATGATTATGTAACTCAAAAACGCACTAACCACTTTGATAATATCCTCATTTTATTTATCAATGTTATGCGAAATTTGTAATTGCACCAAGGCGTGGAGTTCAGCATGATCACACTTTTCTGAAACAATTGCCCATTTTTTGTTGAGATTTTATGTCTATAAACAAAATTTTCTGTAATTTTTTTAAATCAAAATATAATGTGTTTTCAGATAATAGTTTTCAAGGGTGATTTTCAAATTTGTTGACGGATTGGGTTTGACACAATCTGAAAATTTTTGTTGCATCAAAGATAAAAACTTGCCTACGTATGAATTCCTACAATTTACTGCATTCTGAGCAAGTAGTTTTTTTCGAGTTAATTTATTTATATTTTAGATATTTCAAAAAGTGTCTTGACAAGTGATTGTTTTTCTCGTGAGTGTTACTGTTATTAAACATTCTGTAAAATAATCCTTATCAATAATTTATTTAAAAAATCTTGTTTAGGTTTTCTTAAATACTTCGTAAGAAGTAAAAGTAGTATTGAAATTGACATATTTAAAATCTTTAAATTATTTTAATTGCACTTTAGCTCAGGAGTGTTACTTTGTTTCTTAAATGAAGCATATAACATTCAATAAAAATGTATTTTAATAAAAATTAACTGTTTTCACTGCAGGTATAAGAAGTAACTGGATAGCCTTAATTAGCAAACCATTTTTTAATTATTAACTAACAAATATATTGATACAATTCTAATTTTTAGCTACAGTAACACTCATGAGATATGGTAACATTCATGAGACAAACAAGCAATTCTCTTGCAATATTGCACCAAAAATAATAATAGTAATAAAAAGAACAATAATTATAAAAAGAGAGACCAAAATTGAAATTATTTTACCCCATTAATTGATATGTTACATTAAAAATATAATAAAGCATCACTACTCTCATGATTCTGATCCAGAAATAGATATTTTTAGACAGAACTAATTAAAAAAAAATTAAGTTGTAAAGTAAGCAGTAAAAATATCGAAATAATTCAAAAATAAGTAGTTCTAATTCTGCAAAATATATCTTTAATTTAAGTAAAGGGAAGATAATAGTTTGCAACACATCACTTTCTTATTTACATAAAGTAACAACTGGCATACTCGAACAAGTGTTTATTATTTACTCATTTTTTTTGGGGGGGGGGAGGGGTTACAAGTAATGAAGTTTTTCTTTATTTACCCGTTAAGAATAAATCATATCTTAAGCAAAACACACAAAAATCATATCTGCCAACGTAAAAATTTTTGTGTCAGGGTGTCTCTTTTAATATATATATAGAGAGAGAAATAAAATATAATCTTGAATAAAAAACTAATATCAGCTTGAGTTAAAGCTCATAAAATATCTATATCTGTAGAT
This sequence comes from Octonoba sinensis, assembly GCA_038502835.1. Classification (NCBI taxonomy): domain Eukaryota; kingdom Metazoa; phylum Arthropoda; class Arachnida; order Araneae; family Uloboridae; genus Octonoba; species Octonoba sinensis. Next base: position 3,399,771 of record CM076598.1, on the reverse strand, counting down.
TTATTTACTATTTGGTTGTTTTCAATCATGATTGTAACTTCTATCTGTTAAAAAGTAACACTCATGAGTGGGTAACACTCATGAGATTTATTAAGAAATTCTTCACTAAAAAAAATCTGACTGTGTTTCTGAAAATTTAATTGTACCGATTGATTCCTCTACAAGAAATACACTATTGCTGAATTGCATATTTTTATGTTGTAAAAAATATTGGGAAATAAATGGGTAACACTTCTGAGAAGTAATAAAAATACTCATCATGTTGAATTGTTTGTTCCACTATAAAACAGTAAAGGAATAAAACTAATCTATTCTAGATGGTACGAGGTTAAAGGAAACATACGAGGCTTCCCTACCACGGAAAATAATTACAATATTTAAATATTTTGAAAGTTGAATGATAGGAACTTTCTCGAGGTAGCACTCAAGAGCTGCATGTCCGGACAAAAACTTTCTTTAAATTTTAAAATGTTAGATAAACATTTCAGTAAAATCACTTGCATTTTTGTTAAATAAACACATATTACTTCATGTTTTAAATTATATTGAATAAAAAAAATACTTGGAATGATAAAAAAAAAGACCCTGGTTCTGTGAATTTTTTGCTCGGGAGACGCAATTTTCCATTTCTTTCCAACTAAAGTAATAGAAAAAGCCTACTATTTCCCAACTTGGAAAAAATGTAATGAATGCACTTAATTAACTATGAAATGATGCTTCCCTACTGGTTTTTATAATAGCAGAATAATAGTTTTATTGACATGAAATTCAGATTTTATACTGCGGACATCAAACCGTCAATCTTTTTGAAAATCACCCTCTAAGTATCAATTTCAGAACTCATAACAAAATTAAATTAATACTTTAACCACTTTAAAAAATGTTTTTATTTTTATATTAGTTCAGGCTTCTATACAAAAAAGAAATGCGCGTCGTATGCAATGCGGGTAATTCGAATATTACGTGAAAAATATCAAACAACATTTTAACATTACGAAGTGAATTTTCACCATTTAAATGTGAAACAACGGCTGAACGAATTTACTTGAAAGTGGGTATGAAATGAAAAATATTGAAGTTTGATACAAATCCATGATTACAATAATTTTAATCGCCGATTTGTATTAAGCAACAAAATTTAACCTTGAATACCAATTTTTGAAATTTTAAAGTTGCTGTTAAATTTAATGTGATCAAGCCTACTTTTCAAAAATTTATTAATGAATGATAGAGCACATGGATCATGATAAATTGACAAATTTTACGTGTCTCCAGAAAATATGGTATTTACACCAGAAGGATATATTCGTTTTTTTCCCAACAAGGACTTCATGGTTGAAAAAAGGAAGAAAGTTCGAATCAATTAGGTATAAATTTAACATATTCCATTTTTCTTTTCATGTATCGTTGATGCTTGTTAATTTATGAAAGATTTAAGCTGTTCTAACTCGCTTATCCCACGCGCTTATAAACATTAATGAATTAACCAAATTTAACTTAAGAAACTTCGCTTCGAATCCAATTAGAATTTATCATCTTAGAAAAGCTTTAATACTCAACGGTAAAATGTGACAATCCTGACAAAACTTGTCAAAATCGTGATTGGTAACTTAGCCTCATGGTAAGTAAACATTTTAAGCCTTAATGTGTAATTCATGAAACATTTAGACCGTATTGTCTATTTATTATTGAGGTTCATGGAGGATTAGATTTTATGATCCATTGATACGCCAGAATTTACAGCCTCAAAAGGCGGCCTTTTAAGGCTGCAAATTCTGCGGAAGTACGATTTTCTTGGTTTTTACGTTAATCTTACGACAAAAATCTGTGCACTATTTTTCTAATCAAAGTACACAGATTGATATTTTTTATTTTTGGAAATTGCTATTAATATTGTAAGGTTCAAATTGATATTTTTTCAGGATGAGTAGTTTATTCTGAAATATGAATATGCATGAAGTCCAAATCAACTGTCCCAAATTTAAAACTTTCGTTAAAAACTGGGACAGGAATGCTGTATTGGACGTAGAATGGCGCTGTTTAAAAAATGTGACTGCTGAAAGTTTGAAGTTAGCAGACAATTTATTTTCTCTTGCTTCTTTGATGCAGTAATGTTCATAATAGCAGAACCAAATATGACGTCACCACAGGAAAAAGCACAAATTGTTCTGTGGTGCACTGAAAGGAAATTCGTAATAGCAATGCTAAGTTTGTTCAGAACCTGACGATGCTAGAAGCAATATTAGATAAACGAAAATATGGCGTCACCACAGGGAAAAGCACAGATTATTCTGTGGTGCCCTGAAATGAAATCCGTAATAGCAGTGTTAAGTATGTTCAGAGCCTGAAGATGCTAAAAGCAATTGCAGACAAACGAGAATAGGGCGTCACCATAGAGAAAAGTACTAATTCTTCTGTGGTGCACTGAAATGAAATCCGTAATAGCAGTGCTACGTATGTTCAGAACTTGACGATGCTAAAAGCAATAGCAGAGAACCTAAAATATGCCCTCACCACAGGAAAAAGTACAGTAGCCCCTCGTTATATCGCGCTTATCGGGGGACAGCAAAAAAGCGCGATGTATCCGAATGCGCGATATAACCGATGTCGTTAGAAATTAATCAAAAAGTACAAATAAATTGATTGTCAACGTAAAAAATTTAGTTTAAACTTACATAATGACAACTTTCTTAGTAATGAGAGCAAAAATAACTTAACTGTTTTATTTACTATTATTATTAAGAATCTGTCTCTTTCATTCAATGGGTGTTACGGTCAATACAAAAAGAAATGTCAAGTAAAACGTCAACTGGTTTTAGTAGAATCATTCTGCAGGCATATAAGTTGGGGAGTGGGAGAATTGTTGCAGCTTTTAACTGCAGGAAATTCAGAATAAAGGTAAACGTTCCTGTTGGATTGCTTTGTTTAATGAAGGGAAAAGGGCTATACTCAGAAACGCGAAATTTTACTTTCGAGAGCTCGAACTTAAAATTTTGGGAGACAAGGAAAAAGTGCGATATATCCGAATGAGCGATATAACGAGGGGTTAGTGTACATTGTTCTGTGGTGTACTGAAATGAAATCCGTAATTGCATATGTTCATAGGCTGACGAATGACAATGCTAAAAGCAATCGCTGAGAGATATATACACGGTACAGAAGTGGACCAAAACTTCATTGAAACCAGAACTGTGATGAAAGGCTTTGGAAAATATATGGCTAGATCTGGATTACTAATTGGATACCTCGAGGACAACTGAAAAAAGAAAATGTACTACACCTTTTTGTTGAATACTTAGAAAATATTATCCATTTTAGTATCTTTATCAGGCTCTCTAACTTTTCGCTTCCTGTAGCACTGCCCCAAATTTAGGACATTTGATTCATACCATTCCACAATGTAGACACTACGGAGAGCCATTCCATTTCGGATCAGGCAGAGGGTGTCACATGACCCGCACAGATTTTTTTTTTTTAAATACAGTACTTACAACTAAAGGACATATAAAAATTTCCCAAAAGGATTAAGCAAAAAAATAAAAATTATTTTTCTAGTTACAGCCTTTTAAAATTTGGAACAAAATTGACCGTTTCCAGAAAATCAGCAAAACACTCACTTTTAAAATGGCCTCTGTTTCAAAAGTTTTTAACCGATTCAAATAATTTTTTTTCTATAAATAATGAAGGGATGGTATTTTATTTAGACACTAATTTGAAAAATCTAGTTGGCTTCATTGATAAAGAAAAAAAAGTTTTTGAAGTGAAAAAAAATCGTATATTTAAAGATTTTATGATTTTTTTTGTTATGAAAGAAATTTATTTTTGACAAAACAGAGGTGACAATCGAAATTGTTGTTATGGAAGTTTTGTATCAAATTTTATTGTATCCTGAGATGAATATCCCCTCAGAATTTAAAGTTTGAAATTTGAAAATGTTCAAAAATTACGATTTTTGAAGAGTGATTACTCAAAAAAGCCATTTTTTTTAAATCTGAAAGTCTGCTCATTTGTTGCCCTTGAAGTGCTTAATGAGCTGCTATAAGTTATATTGTGTAATTTTGCCCCAGATATTTTATATGATTTTTCAAAAATGGCCTTTCGTGCGTTTCTCAAAAAAGCAAGAAATTCAAACTTGTACTTATTTAATCACTTTAATATAAGATTTAATCAATATTTATTTATAAAGATACCATATTGTTACACAATTACTACAGCTAAATTGTACTTAACCTTCGTAGAATTTAAATAGCACCTTGCACAAAGTGTAGCCACCGTGATTTAATGCATGTTATTCTGTTCATTCGAATTACTAGTTTCAAACTCACGCGCTTTACATCAAATATGTTACAGCACTGATTTACATAGTTTTAAACACATATGTTCGTCAAGAATCAAGTAGAATCAAGTTCTTGAATCATCTTCTACTCGTTATTACCAAAAAAATGCAAAGACTAGGAGGGTTCAGATGGTGTTATATTTCATACTTTCAACATTACTTTATATTGGTCTAGTTTTTTTTCACCGGATTCTTTTGGCTATTGAAATATTTTTTATAGATTATCTGTGTAAAACTTATTGGATAGTGTCCCTAAACCATCGGTGATACATTCGTAATTTGTCCCATTCAATAATTGTCATTCACACGTTCAATAAATTTTCCTATTTAGAAATCATGCATTGAGTTTCATTTGTTTAATAGGCTGGTAGTTTTCTCACTGCTTCCCACTTGTTTCTTTGTGCGTCCCATGTAGGCATTATGATTTTAATGATTTTTACTATTTAGCAGTATTTTAGGATTGCCAATAATGTTTTGATTGTATTCCTACAATAAATTTTACGCTTGCTGTTTCATGGTATTGATGTAAAGCGTGTGAGTTTGAAACTGGTAATCCGAATGAACATAATAACATGCATTAAATCACGGAGGCTACACTTTGTGCAAGGTGCTATTTAAATTCTAAGAAGGGTAAGTACAATTTAGCTGTAGTAATTGTAGTAACAATATTTATTAATAAATATTGATTAAATCTTATAATAAAGTGCTTAAATAAGTACAAGTTTGAATTCCTGGCTTTTTTGAGAAACGCACAAAAGGCTATTTTTGAAAAATCATTTAAAATATCTGGGGCGAAAATACACAATATAACTTATAGCAGCTCATTAAGCACTTCAAGGGCAACAAAGGAGCAGATTTTCAGATTTTTAAAAAATGGCTTTTTTGAGTAATCACTCTTCAAAAATCATAATTTTTGAACATTTTCAAATTTTAAACTTTAAATTCTGAGCGGATATGCATCTCAGGATTAAAATAAAATTTTATACAAAACTTCCATAACAGCACTTTGGATTGCCACCTCTGTTTTGTCAAAAGTAAATTTCTTTCATAAGAAGAAAAATCATAAAATCGGTAAAAATGCGATTTTTTTCACTTCAAAAACACTTTTTTCTTTATCAATGAAGCCAACTAGATTTTTCAAATTAGTGTCTAAATAAAATACCATCCCTTCATTATTTATAGAAAAAAAATTATTTGAATCGGTTAAAAACTTTTGAAACAGAGGCCATTTTAAAAGTGAGTGTTTTGCTGATTTTCTGGAAACGGTCAATTTTGTTCCAAATTTTAAAAGGCTGTAACAAGAAAAATATTTTTTTTTTGCTTAATCCTTTTGGGATATTTCATGTGTCCCTTAGTTGTAACTACTGTAATTTTTTTTAAAAAATCTGTGAGGGCCATGTGACAAGTTTTAGACCTGCCTGCCTGATTTGAAATGGAATGACTCCGATACAACATGATGTAAAAGATCGTTTCTTGAGCAATTCCGCTCAAGAAACGGTTCTGTTTTACTTAAGAGAAATTAAGTCCAAAGACTGTGAAAAATACTTTACTCGTCTTGTATTAAAGATTCTGCTTCGACTGAAATGATTAATGACAACTGGTTTTCAAAAAGGTTGGTTTTCAAATGTGGTATCAAATGTATTTCATAGTAGTATGTATCTACTGGTTTTCAAATGTAGATTTGAAAACTCGGGTTGTAGAAAAGTCAATTGTAATGAATATAAAATCAATTCATGATAGTAAGAGAAATAAAATGTCACGATAATTTAAAGCACAAATGAGCATTAAAACGCAGACATATGTTTCGGGATTGTTTGGAATCCCTTTTTCAATGCGACAGGGAGCTTCTAGGTGCAAAACATCCAAATGAAGCAGACAAAACAACAAAAACAAAGCTTGTATAGCCAAGGAATTAACTGTATACCAATGAGAATAAAGGCAGTGTGAAGTGGAAGTAGAAGTAGCAGGGAAGGTACCAATAAGAGAGCAAGTTAATAGCCCATTTCTTTTTTTTTTTTACTTTACACTTCAATTCGTTGTAATAGAATAGCGTTCCCGAACCAGTGGTTCGTTAACCCCCAGTGGTTCGCGTATTGAAAACGCGTACAAGAAAAAGCTAAATAATAAATTTACCTACGTATTAGGACGGAGTGTAAAAATATAATTTATTTTAAAATAATTAAATAGTTAAACAATTAATTAAATAATTTTTTTTCCCGATAATGCACAAAAGTTGTGGACTGGCATAGGAAGCATTCGTACAAAATTTGAAATGCCCTTATTTCTACTATTGTCTGATTTCGAAAATTTGAATCACTAAGTTTTATCGGAAGAAATTCCTTGATTAATTTAAAATTTTGAACGTATATTTCTCCTGCCATTTGTCTCTTTTTCCTCACCAACGAGAAGAAAAAGTAAAATATGCTTTACAAAAAAAGGTTGGGAACCACTGTAATAGAATGACCATATGAAGGAGTGGTTCCCAACCTGTTTTTTCATGCGAACCCTCTTCTGTAGTCCTTAGTAACGGGTAACAAAACTAAAATTTGCTGGCACATTTATTTTCCTTTTTGTACAATGGTTCATCACAAAAAAATAAAATGGAATTGAAAAATATTTAAGTTTCAACCAAAGCAAAAATACAGCTACAAAAAATACATTTGCTTTTTTAATTATTACTTTTTACTAGATATTCTTTTTTAATTATTAATAGAGCAGTAAAAAATCTTCAAAAATTATTTTACCGTTAATACGAAAAAAATGTTAGTAAATTGTCATGAGAACTAACCAAGAACTAACCATACGTACACAATTTTGAATCAATCAATAAGTATCTTTCTGCTCAAAATTTGCAAAAGTTGTGGAAAATTACAATATTAAAATTCATTTTTTTCAAACTGTTCATTGCGAACATGCAGAACAGTTGGAATAATTTGTGATAAATGCGAATACAAAAATTTAAAAAAATAAATGATTAAATATCTTCGCTTAAACAAAAGGTCTGTTGGGAGAAATTAATCGAAAATAATACAAAATTTTATATTTAGAAAAATTTTCATTTTTCGGACTTTTTCTTCGCGTTGGTGAGGAAAAAGTGGGAAATGGTAGGAGAAACATACATTCGAAATTTTAACATTAATCAAGGAATTTCTTCCGATACCATTTTGTGATTCAAGTTTTTGAAATCAGACAGTAGTAGAAATAAGGGCATTTCAAATTTTGTATGAATGCTTCCTATGCCAGTCCACAACTTTTGTGAATTATCGGGAACACAATTTATTTTTTAAAAAATAATTTTTACTCTCCGTCCTAATACGTATGTACATTTATTTTTTAGTTTTTTCTTGTAGTTAGCAATTAAAATTTCCGCGATTGCAATATTATTTTCGCGAACCCCCTTCCGACACCACGCGAACTACCGGTTGGGGAACGCTATTCTATTACAATGAATTGAAGTGTAAAGTAAAAAAAATGGGCTCTTAACACATAATTCAGCATGCTGGGCTATGCCTTTCACCATAAGGTGTTAGCATGTACCTTAAATGCAATAATTTACCGATTTTTGAGTCTTTTGCGCTACCGCAAATTGGAAGATTTTGACTGTTTTAGTTTTTTATGTGCTTTTCGACCCTTTAAATAAATGATTTTCACTATAGCAGTTTAAAATATTAATGGATGACTTTTGCGAAAAAACTTGTAAAATGACTTGATTTTCGAAAAAAATCGAAATTTTAAGTACAATGCGCTAGCTTGGGATTCAATAAAAATCGGTTTTTTAATTTACATGTTACTTGCCCACCCCAGAGGCAAGCTTTTCGCGGTATAGCGTTTCGAAAAAAAAAATAAAAAACATTACTTTTTTTCGACCCACCCTAATATATTTACATATAAAAACTGCAACTAGTATAATATTTCGCATTAAAAGTAGTCATCCATTGAATCAAGATAGAACCGTTAGCTACTCACCATATATGCAATTAAATATTAAGTAGTGCACAAATTAATTATTGCTTAGGTAAGTAGATGATCAGTTTCATAGTCTTCAACCGTATCTAGCTTTTACTATGAGAATTCAAAGATTTTTTTAAACACTACCGATTTTGTATATTTTTTATTTAATTCTCAATCCTCTATTAAAAACAAAAATTCAACATCCTGCTTGATCTAAATGTGGATTTAATTATTCTTTTCAGTTCCCGGTTTTGTCCATCCAAGTCGGACAAAATCGGGACATTGCACTTTTAATCGAGATGTTTTTATGATCTTAATTGCAATTGGTCCCAATACTGATTTATTTCCTTTTTCCTTCACAAGGGATCGGTTTATCAGTTTAACACAAATTTTTACCATTTCAGTCCCATAGTGAATAAATATTTTTAAAAAACCGTTGGGCTCCCGATTTTATCCGCCTTTCCCCTACTAGCCCACAAAATTTTCTTGTCGACAAAAAGTAACTTTCTTAGACTATTGATCAAGGATTATTCTATATAAGGTCGAATATTTTTTTTTATTTGATATCCAGAAAAAAGGATATTGGCTCATAATAACCGGTTATATTGACAACTGGAACCAAAACTTCGTTCAAAAATTAAACGTCCCATTCATATACGGCGTATATATAGGGAAGACAGCGTATATTACACGCCGTTTTGCTTTTTCATGAATACACTAAATAGGCAACAAATTACTTATATATTATAAAATCTTTGAAGATGTAATGCTTAAAAAGTGATAGCATTAGAATCACCAGTCTATTATTATTAGTGATCTTCACATGTTTTGCGATCTATTTTGTACTTTTGCGTCAAAAGTCGTAAAGACCCTAGCTTTTAGAAAAAAGAAGAAAAAAATTATTAATCGCTGTTAAAATAATGATTTTAGGGAGTAGTTTCAAAAACTGCTCTGACTCTGACAACTTATTCTTTTTCTTATACTCTGACAACATATATGTTTTATTCCAAAAAATTTTTTGAAGAAAGTAAAATTCAGGCCTGTTTATGTCACGTACGCGTATATGCTTTTATATAATTATGCCTAAAAATTCAGTTATGTTCTGTTGCTTAACTAAATCCACTTTTTAACTGTTGGAGGTGAGAATAATTTTTAATTAATCAAGAATCTTTGAATATAGAATTTGGAAAGCTAAGATAATCAGCGATATTAATCTATTCATTTAGCTTAATTAATGAAAATGTCAGATTCACATATATTTTCCAACTTGGTAATTAAAATGAGTTGTTTGATTTCCTAAATTCAGTATAGAGTTTTAATTAGTCTTCTAAATTTACAACTAAATTCATATAGTTAATTAATATTTGGGGAAGCTTTAAATTGAAATAACAAGTCTTCGTTAAAAATTTTAAGGAAATAAATATCGTTAAATGGGGATGTATGTTTAACAAACAATAATTAAACTTTGAATATATTTAAAAAATAATAATAATTTATTCCCTTTAAAACCATTTTATGAGGTACACCTTGATATAAATCACATTATGTTTACGTTTGAAAATTGAGGGAGGTGGATGATAAATGTTTTAAAAAACGGCTCAAGAAGGGCTTAACTTTAATGTCATAGATAACATATGCTCTATGATGAAACATATCAATAGATAGTATATATTGCTATATTTCATCAATTACTAACCAATAAGTATTAGTAATCGACGAAATATATTTTAGATCTATAAGTTTTAAAAGGAGCCAGACATTATAAAACTCATTTCTGTCCAAAGATTGAAATGGGCAGGTCACGTGAGTAGAATGGATGACGACCGAACCAACATTCCAACCAAACCATCATTAGCACGAAAAAGGGGAAGACCAAGGATTCGGTGGATCGACTACTTTGAAGCGGATTTAAAAGTACTGAAAATTAAAAATTGGAAGAGTCTATGAAAGAATCGGGCATTCTGGAATACTATTCTGAAGAAGGCCATGGCCCACCTGCACTCTCAGAAACGTATGCTCAAATCTCACGAAAATTTCGTTGTATTTGACGAAATGGCTTCGTGAAAAATGCTCCGAGTAAACCTTTCGCCAAATTGCCGAACTTTGTGTAGTAACTTTTTAAAGTCACGTGCTCAAGCGAGGGAAGAATCGTTGTAAATGACGGACGTCGAAAATGAGGGTTCTATTTTTGAGAGTGTGGGCTGGCGCGCCAATGAAGAAGAAGGAGAAGAAATTTATTTTTCATTCTGCAGACAATGCAAATGAAAGTATATTTCATCAATTGCTAACTTTTATTGCAACTGCAATAACTTATCGTTTAAAATTTGCAGTCAAATTGAAGTTTTTACTCTCTGAAGAAATTTGAAAAACAAAAGTGGTTGCAAGAACTACTAAATTTATTTATCTTTAAACAAATGAAATTCTGCCTCTCTTTCTTGAATCTACAAGGGACGAGAATCTGATTGGAGATGGTGTGGAAAATTAAATTGATCACGTGAGTATATTCTAAATGGAAATAAAAGACACCATGAAGGACGGTACCACGTGATCTCACAGTGACACATACATAAAAATAGGGATAATTTTTTGATTTAATAAATAGAGAAAATTGTCCTGAATATTTGAAATTTTCTACATGTTTTCACCTGTTAATAATACAAGGATTAAGTCTATTCAATCTGGTAACTATTTCAACCTGTTGTTTATTTGTTGCTGTCATGTTTTAAAACAAAACATTTAAAAGATACCGTTTTTCTATTTATAATATTTGCAACTTATTTATTTTAGCTAATCCTGCAAACAACTCACGGTGAGTTTGCTGTACAGTCCAATTTTTTCCGGACATTTTGAGACTCTCTGCATATTTATTTCTCATAAAATAAAAAACCTGCCCTTTCTCTCAATAAAGTTGCGATTGAAATTATTGATCATTTAGAAGAAAACTCTAAATGAAAGATGTTTGAGCGTGAATCACGTCGTTCTACTGATTCCAAATGACATAATGTTAATAATTTCTACCCGGAAATGAATTTTTGATATATGAGGAATAACAGGATAGTGCGGACAATTTAAATCAGTTTTGAAAAGAAAGAAAAGAAAAAAAATGTACTAAATGGCATTTTTATCGCATTATTTTTCTTCAAATATTTGCACCTTTAACTTTAGTTCGGTTGATACTTCAGCTTTTTTGACAATACAGTTTTTTAATAACAAACATTTTGAAAAAAAATTAAAACTTAAGTGTACTGATTTAGAAAAAGTAATATAACAGTATGCATACAAAGCCCTATGTAAAGCCATCATAAAATTAAGTTGAGCGTAAGAAGAATGTTCCTTAGTAATATTAGTCTCAATAAAATATAGTTTGATTACATTATACGCCTAATATTTTTTGTTATAAAAGACTGCAGTTAAGTATGTTAGGATTTTGCTACAGAGCCAAAAATACATACATTACAACAAAAGAGAAAAAAAACAAAAGAAAGGGGAAAAAAACACCAGTGAAAAATAAAGTAAACCAGGAAAAGTATTTGCTTTTTTTTTAATTCATGCATTTTTATTTGTGAAAATGGCCAAATAATTGTACCTTACAAACGGGTTTAAAATTTTAAATTGACTACAAAAAATATCTTGCCTTGATGTCTGTTTTCTCATGCATTTCTTCTTATGCATTTCTATCTCAAACAGACTGTCTACACTGCCCTCCCATGTGCTCCACTTTTATATATCAGATTTTTACTACTAATATATTAACACTATTATCTTTAAATTAATATTTTGTATTTTAATTAATTTTTTTAACTAGTTAAAATATTTTTACTGAAGAAAGCTGAATGGAGTTAGTTTGAACATGTCTGCAGTAGCCCCAGCAGATGTCCCATGAAGTCATTTATATAATTTCGGGCAACACTGGAAAATTTAGACCATGCAGAGCAAAAGTGAATATAAAAAAAGAAGTAATTCGATTCATTTATAATAAAATATCTCCTTCCATTTGAAAATTTGAAGTTAAATTATCTAATCTATTAATTAAAAACTAAATTATGAATTATCTTCTTCACCCATTAAAAATATTTCCTTATTAACATTTAACGCGCTATGAAAGTTATTTTTATTAAATTGCACAGAAGTGTATATCAGAGTTGCAAAGTGCAAAAATTTACTGATGAACGTAAACAATAAAATAGCAGAATTACTCACGTTTCCCACACTCTCCCATTTCCTATGTGCCTATGTGTATGTATAGAAGTATATTGGAGAAATACACAAAATGCCAAAAATATTTTATTTTATGGTTAGCTGCAAAAAAGTTACAAAAAAAAAAAGCTTTTACTTTCAAAGAAAGTACAGGTTAGAAAAAAGTTTGTGGCGAAAAACTAAATAGCAGGACAAATGTATAAATAAAATGTGACACATAGTTTTTTTTTTTTTTTCTTTAATTTAGAATCGGATGCACCTTGGATTGGCGCCAAATTTGAACTACAATCAGCTGACGAAGTAGCCGAGAACATATGAGGTAAGTAATTTTCTCATTTTGTAACATCTTTTCAGGATTGTTCTGGGTTGCAGCCATTTTAGAAACATTACTTTTTGGAATAAAAAATAGCTTGCCTAGGAGCACCCGATTTTAAACTTTTACATGTTGCCTTATGTAAAGAAATTAATGTTCAGTATGAAAGAGTTATTAGAATTATGGTCCAACTCCACATAAAAAAATAGATAGCTCTCATTTTCATGTTCACACAAGTCATTTATATCACATTTTAAAATTGCTACCCAAATCCAGGTCATTTCTGCTGCCAACACAGGTAGCAGAAATAACCTGAAAAAATGTTGCACTCATTGGTTTTCTTAACGCTGCGTACTTCAAAATAAGCAAACATGGAGTTGGATCAATATTCAAACAAGGTCTTTATATATTCTTCGATAAAAGGGAAAAAATAAAATGTAAAAACATACCTTCTTGATCGCTTAATTTGTCAACAGACATCTTTGCTTGCGAGTAATGCTGTTTTATCTTTGGCTCACTACTAGTAGTAGCGTTACTATCCCTACGGCTAGTCATTTCTCTGTGCTTTTCTCGTAGTTTGAAGTCTGAATCCGACCTGTTTCATATAATTCAGAAAATTAGGTTGATTGTCGGGACCAGAAATCACTGAAATGGTGCAGCATGTCCTCAAATGCTCTTGTAAGTAAACACTTTGCACAACTTGGACTTGTCCACGCAGAACGATTTAAGTGTTTCGTCTTGAAATTATTGCATTTTTTATAGAAGATTCGATTGTCAATGAGCAATAAATTGAGCAGAGGAAGGCCATCTGAAACAGAAGAAATTTAATTAGACTACGTGGGAAAAAAACAGTGGCCAAAATAGAAATATAGCTGAGCCAGTGCTTGGATAAGGCAAAAACTTTCACAACACATTCAATAAATTGAGAAAAAATAAATAAATGGATGTTAAATCGAATTACGGTTTCCGTGACCTTTATAAAACGATATGATTCATTAATGTAATTTAAAAATAAATTCAACTTAAGTAATACTCATACCATTTTGAATTTTTATGCAAATATTCATTTATTTATATTTAGGGCCAGAAATCCGGTAGATTGACAATAATTTACTCTTTGTTTATGTCAGCCGTGACTGCCACTTGTGAACGATTCTATTTGGCAAAAGGGATGAGACGATGGACACTTTCCGAGATTTTATATGCTCGTTCGACCCCTCCCCCCACCCCTTACGTTTATGTATTCCATTTACAGTTTTAATCTTTTAGTATAAACATAAAGGGAAAACTTGTCAGCTGACTTGTTATTCTTCATAGAAAGTAATCTCCTCATCTGTATTTCTCTTCTCACCCTTATATCGAAACTGTATTACGTCATAGGAAAATCAACCAAAAGAAAAAAAAAATCATAAATAATGAATATTTTTTTCTATATAAGGATATAAGTTTTCAATTAAAGTTTCGAGAAAACTGCTGAATTTCAAAGCATTTTACGCGACATTTGAAACATATTCACTGTAAAAAGTTCTAGTTCTTTTCACCAACAAAAAAAAAGAAAGAAATGGTGAAACTTAGCTGCAACCAACATTTGGTACTAAGGTTGAACCATTACAATGGTTTCTAGTTTTACATTCATGGTCAAACTAGGTGAAACTACACCACTATAATGGTTCAAATTAGTACCAATTATTGGTTGCAGCTAATTTTCATCCTTATTTTTTATTTATTTATTTATTTATTTCTTCTTCTTCTTTTTTTTTTTTTTTTTTTGATGAAAGGTTTAACTTGAATTTTTTCTAGTTCAACCACTAAAAATCTGTTCTAAAACACAATTTATCTGTAGAATTTGATATGTGAAAATATTTATCACAAAATATTGAGTTTTACAAAGTCCTTACATCTTGTACGCTTCATCACTTTATCACCAATGATGTTTTTAAATTAGCAGCATTGTACCGTAATGTTTATCACAAAAGTAATTAATACTTTAACTAAACTCCATGTATTTTTTAATTAAACATTTCATTCCAAGATGTTGAGGCTTAGAGTAAAGAAGCAATTCTCGCAGCAAACAAATTGAAAGCAATTTATTAAACAAAAAACCATAAGAAAAAATGTAACTCAATTAGTTACGTATAAATATACAAATTATAAACGACGCTAACCCTGATCTAAAACTGGTAATTAATTTTTCATGACGTTAAAACGTTGTGAGTACACATGATCAGAAACATAATTTTTAAGCTACCATTTTCGCGTACGCGAAACCGTCAACATAACATCACAAAAAACTTTCTTTATCGTAATAAATACTTGGTGCAGTTTTCTCCTTTTGACTTTTTTATGATCTTCTCTTAAGTTATTTCAAATCTTATCAAATCAACACTTCTAAAAGTGTCAGCTGGCAATAACTTATCATTAAAGAAAATTTCAACTTCCGTCGACTCGGGAAAAAGGCCAATCCAAGATTTTAAAAAAATTCCGAAAAACTGCTCTTTTAATGAGTGTAGTGTATATATATATATATATATATATAATTAAAGTATCTCCTTTCAATAAAAGTGAGCTACGAGCTTTGAAATCCCTTCTATTTTTTGCACATGTGAATAAGTATATGTTTGCCATTATTTTTTTTTTTTTAACTGGTAAGCTCTTTACGCTATTCTTCGGATGTTCAAACAGATGTTTTTATCCCAACGAGGGAAAAGATTCATTATCTTCAATATTAAAAAAGAAAGCTAATCAGTTATTTTCAGATTTCGCTGTTCGTCTTTTTTTTTCTTAATAATTTTAGATTTCCTCAGTTTGACAAGCAGTACAATATATAGTTTTCAGAAAGCATTGTTTTAGGTTAAGATGTATTTCAAAGATGGTTCTTTCTAGTATCGATGGATTTAAGAACTTTTTTTTATTATTATTAAACGTTACTCTTGCTGCTTTTAAAAATATTGTTGAACATTTTATAAAATGCTCTGTGAATTGCTCCTCGTTTTTTCATTAGTTTGTAAAATTACGAATAATTTAGATGAAATAAACTTGATCACTTAAAAACACACTGTGGAACTGCAACGAGTAGCGACAAAAGTTTATAATGCCAATAAGATTAGTCAGCAACATATTATAATCCGTGTGGCACATAACACGAATAACGTAAATAAAACACATTATTTTTTTCGCATATAAGTTTTAAATGTTAAATATAGCTCTTGACTGTTATATACTTCATAATAAAATTACTTTAAAAATATATATCAATAATTATATAAATTATGATCTTATGCGAGTCATAGACTAGAACAATTTGTACTTTAAGTTATTAAAATTTTGCAAGACGTTGAGCAATATAATTCTTCCAAATAATTCGCGAGCGCAGGAGATTCCGAAATAGGGATAAGAGTTTTGTAAAGTAATTGTACTTGTATTTTATCAAAGAAAAAGCCAACATTCGCCGAGAGAGAGAGAGAAAGAAAAATTTTGTCGACTTTTTCATTATAACACACAAATTAATCCCTGATTCAACCCCTATGAGCAACCTTAATATTTTCCAATTTCAAATTAATTAAAATATAAGCTTGTGTAAACGGCAACCAGTTCTTCAACTTTAACATACAAGTACCAAGTGATTTAAAATTGGTGAAAAATCAATAAATTAAATAATATTAAACTAAGCATACAGAGTTTAATTGCTATCGAATTACTGTATACCAAGTTAAATTATAATCAAGTATTATTTTAATTAAATTTCAACAAATATTAATTTTTATTATTTTTTTTTATTATTTGTCAATGATTTTTAAGATTTTATGTTTAGTTAAATTTGTTGAAAAATTTCTAGACGAGGGCAAGTCATTGTAACTTTTTGTTATTAGTAACTTACTTGGGGTATTAGATTAACAACTTATAGCAACTCAATAACACGTAAAATTGTGTATTAGTTGTGCATTAGATTAACAACTTGTTGCAACCCCATAGCTCGTAAAACTGTTTCTGAGTTGTGTATTAGATTAACATGTGTTAGCAGCCCAGTAACGTATAAAACTGATGAATAACGCGGTTATTTATAGCAAAAGGGTTATTTTTCGTGTAATCCATCGAAAAATTAACTGGAAAAAATACATTATCTATTTACTATAATTTTTATTGTTATTTACCAATGTACTTTTGTGTATACCATCTTTAAGACAAAAATCACGTCACATGGATTTCCGTTAAATTGCTTCCGATTTTCTCATCTGATAAAAAAAGAAGTAAGCATATCATTCTTACTTCGAGCATTTACTGCTATAGTATAAGAATCTAATTATCGAAAATTTAAAAACGTCGTCTGTGTGTTACATTTATGTCCAAAGAAAAATTATTAAGAATATTAAGGTGTGTATAATATATATATATATATATATATATATATAGAGAGAGAGAGAGAGAGAGAGAGAGAGAGAATAGTATGGGGTATGGAAGTGAACTCATAAGCACTTTATTTTGATGTAGTGTATAGATAGAGAGAGAGGGGGAAATCCGTGGTGGTCCGCCTAACCGGACCACCAAGAGATAAACCTTAGTGATCCGTAGGACCTGTGGGTCATCACCACCAATCGAGCCATCGAGCGTATTTTAGTTTTTTCCCTTTCAGCACAAGATTCACCTAAAAAAATATTTTAACAAGAAAGAAATACAAGATGTCATCGCAGAAATATTACAAGCCCTAAATTTTGAAACTAAAATGATATTTGAACGAAATTCATTAATGAAAGCCATTCCTCAAGTGCAAAATGCATTTTCATACAAGGACATCAATTCCAAATTTCACAATCGACAAAATAATCTATCGACATTGGTTGACTTTTTCTCATGTAAAACCATGCATAAGTGTTGACAGTGAATGAAAATTAGAGATCAGAAATTTATAAAAATCAAGAATGGCTGACGAAACCATGAAGTAATATAACAGCAAATAACTGCATAAAACTTTTTTTTTATGTGTCTTACACTGGAAATCGGAATCTTTTGCAGGGATTTTTTCTATGATAAAGGAGATAAATCCAAAAAGGCTATTAAAGTTGCTTGCTATATTAGCCCAATGATGTAAGTTTAACAATTAAAACTAATAAAGAAAAGAATTAATCAGCTGTGTAGCATGTTTATTGTCTGTTTCTTGTTTCTTTTTTGTCATTGTTACAGGATATCTTTTACATTTTTTAAATTTTCTTTTTGTACAGCTGTAGTACTTTGTGTATTTTGCTTATCCTATCGAGACCGACGCAAATGTTACAATAAGTAAAGACAACTATTTTTGTATTGGTTGCAATAAGGGATAAAATATTAGGTTCAGAATGTATAAAAGATATTTTTAAGGGTGGATTTTATCTAAACTAAGGCATGGGACCAACGTAAATGAGGTTGAAAAAAAATGCTACGTTGTTCACATGACATAGTTTAAAAAAAAATCGTTAACAGTTCTAACAAAATTTAAATTTTTTTACATAATTTCTTTGCCTAAAAAAAAAAAAAAAAGATAACTTTCTGTGTGCAATTCTTACCATAATCACTGTAAAAATACTCGCCTTTAGTTACTGTAATTGTTATGTTGATCATGATAGAATGACCCACTTATATTTAAGTATTTTCTTCTTCTTCAAAAGCAGTTTAATATTTCAAATAAAGAATTATATACATTATGAAAATCTTATAAACTATATATAGAGTGGGAGCACAAATGAAAAACACATTGATGCGAAAATTTGGCGGATCAGTCATATCGTCTGAGGAATAATTCACATATATAATTGCCAGTAACTTTTTCAGAATTTCTAACGCTTTGTGTGTATATATATATATGTATATATATATGTAACAATGAAAATTAATATTTCATTAATTTAAAATTAATCTAACTTAAATCATTACTATTAATTACTGTTCTATAATTTAGCTAAAGGTTTCCGTTTTGATTGCGGTATTCCATTAGCTTTACCACGGGCCAAGAATGTTCATTACGTCATACTCCAGTGCCCTATCCATCTAACATTACCATATAAGGTAGTGAAAAAGTGTCATGCGCAATGAGAAATTGTACATATGGCAAAAGCTTGTGTTGCACACACTTCGCTAGAGATGTGGTGAAATAAAGACGTGTGGACGGGCTCTTGGGTCTTGTTTTTACTTTTCGTTTATCACTTAAAAATGAAGAAGTCAATTGAAGGTGACATCCAGTAGCTAGGATGTTTCAAGTCGACAGGATAGTTGCCTGTGTTAAGACTATACGAAGTTTTGAAATGGACATTACTTTAGAAGTGAAGTATTTTCGAGTTCGAATTTGACATAGCAAAAGAGAATCTCCAGATGTTAAAACAGGCGCCGAAGAGCTTTCCAGATGTTGCCCCGTCTCACCGAAGTGGGGAAAGAAGTGCGCCTATGCGTGATTGGCTAAAAGAAGGAGAAACCTTCGGTTGATTTTTTTGTTGATTATCAAGGCATCGTGACGGATCATAGGCGAAGGGTACCGAAGCTGAAATCATGGAGAACATCAAGAAACGGAGAGGATTTATAAGAGCTCAGGCGACCAAGCTTCTTGACAAAGAAGAGTTAATTAAGAATTCAGAAAACGTAATCAAATTGCGAGTGCTAAAAGCGCAATTACAAGAAAAAAGAAGAGAGTTGAAGAATCTCGATAAGGAATTAATGCTTGTAACAACAGAGAAAGATGAAGAAATTAAGAAGGATTGTGATACATCTGAGGATTATCAGAAAAAAATTCTAGAAGCTATAGAAAAAATTGAATTTAAATTAAAGGAAAATGAGAAGGACAAGAATGAAAAATTAGAAGTCTTACAGGTTGTTGACACAGAAGAAAAAAATAAGCAACAAGCACATATGATTTCTGCACGCCTTCCTAAAATCGATTTGCCAACATTTCAGGGTGATATTAACAGCTGGTTTTCATTCTGGCAAATTTTCGATGCAACCATCAATCGGAGAAAGGACTTATCTGTCATCGAGAAATTAACATACCTTTTATCTTTGTTAAAAGGAGAACCGTCCAGATTGGTGTCAGGTTTTGCTGTCACTGCCGAAAATTATGAAGATATCGTTAAAGTATTACAGCAGCAATATGACCATAAAAGCAGAATAGTGGACTTAAACGTGAAAAGAATTTTAGAATTGAAACCTGTGACATCTGTAGCTCAGATAGGTGAGCTCAAAAATTTAATTACAGAACTCTCTATTAATTTGAGGAATCTAAATAATATCGGCATCGATACAAAGAACTGCAGTCCTATATTGAACACTAAAATTAAACAGTTAATCCCCGCGGATATGTTATTACTGTATGAACGTCAAAAGGACAAAAATACAGAAACAAGCACAACAGAGGACTTAATTAGATTCCTTCAAACGGAAATAAATTACAGAGAAAATGTTACACCTATTCTGGATCCAAAGGCCCCAACTTTTAAGCCACGCAAGTATGTTCCACATTGGAGACCAGCTGTCGGACGAAGTCCGACTTTTTTGCCCCGAGCTCGAGTGCAACCAAATAGAATGTGGACCCCACCGTTCTCGCCTCATCAGCCTTGGACTACAAGACAACAACCTTACCGTGAGTTAAATCAGATGCCAAGAATTCCTCGTCCTAGTGTGCCTCCAACAACGGATAAAGCTAATGTGATATGCTTCAAATGTGGTCAACCAGGACATATAGCCAGGACATGTCTGTCAAAATGACACAGGGCTGTGCCGCTCATAAGCGTGCAAAATGCTAGGAATTTTGCTGAAAAAGACCGATTTCTGCAGACTCAAATATACTTTCCAGACACTGGACAGACTCTGTTAAGTGTTTTAGATACTGGAAGTAACATTACTATCATACCAATTAATTTTCTAAAATATTTACAGTATACTGAAGTTCAAACCAAAACAGAACCAATTAGACAAACACAAGGTATTTTAAGGATAAATAAAGTTATAAAGGTAAGTGCGCAGATTGGGAGTTACTTGAACAAAATACTTATGTATGTCATTGACTCTGAATTGCCTTATATTTTAATGTCTTTACAGCATATGTTACTTTTCGAATTAGATATTAATTTAAAGGAAAGGAAAATTTACGAAGCGGATAGAGATATAACTTATTATGATATGCATACTAAACAAGAGTCAATGAATACATATTACTTAAACGAAGTTAAACGAAATTATAATAATGATAACTTAATTCAAATTTATGATATTCATGATAAAAGTATTTGTAATGAAAGTAATACCCAATTTGATTTTACTGAAACAAGAAATTTTTATAATAAGAATGTAAAATGTAATAACTCTAACTTTTGTAAAGCAGGAAAGGCAAATATTCCTAGTACTGATACTGCATATGTGACCAAGGAAAGTGTTGGAGATGGTAATTTCTCTCGCTTGGCTGAAAACCGTGAAAGTCATTTAGCTATTCAGGAGTGTTTACCTGGATTCGCTGAAATGGACCAAGCGACGGAATTGGCATCGCTAATACGGTCATTCACACATATTTTTTCCAAAGATAAATTTGATATTGGGAGAATCAGAATGGATCCAGCTAAAGTAATTTTAACTTCGGAAAATCCTATCTCTTTGAGACCCTATCGGACCTCGCAAAAAGACAATGCTGAGATTAAGAAACAAATTGATGAACTTTTCAAACATGACATTATTCGGCCATCCTATAGTCCTTACTGTAGTCCAGTGACGTTAGCACAAAAAAGAGGAGAGGGAAAGACTAGAATGTGCATAGATTATTGAAAAATTAACGAAATTTGTAAAACTGATAAAGAACCAATTCCCAGAATTGATGGGATATTAGACCAATTAAGCCAAGCTAGGATATTTTCAACTTTGGACATAACCTCTGCATATTGGAACATTGCATTGGATGAAAAAAGTAAAGAAAAATTGGCATTTACCTGTAATTTCGGACTATACGAATTCCAAGTTCTTCCATTTGGTTATAAAAACAGTCCTGCTATTTTTCAGAGGGTAATTAGACAAATTTTAAACAAATATCGGGTAAATTTTGCTCTAAACTATTTTGACGATGTAGTAATTTTTTCAAATAATTTTCAAGAACATTTGGAACATCTTAGAACTATTTTCGAAATTTGCGAGAAGGAAAACATTAAACTGAAATTCTCTAAATGTCAATTTGCACAAACTAAGATTTCTTTTCTGGGATATGAAATTGGGGAGGGGACTTTTTCACCAAATGATGCAAATGTGGAAACTATTAAGAAACTTGTTCCTCCAAGTAATGTTAAACAATTGCAAGGATTTTTAGGAAATGTGAATGTGTACAACAAATTTATCCATAACTATGCTCAATTGAGGAAGCCTTTAAATAATTTATTAAAAAAGGATGTGAAATGGGTTTGGGATGATGAATGTCAGAAGGCATATGAATCTCTTAAAAATTGCTTAATATCAAAACCTATCTTGTCAATATATAATCCTAATTATCCCTGTAGTTTATATTTAGATGCCTCTGGAGATGGCATAGGGAGTGTTTTAAAACAACTACATCCCGATGGTAGTTGGCACCCTGTAGCGTACCATTCTAGGTCCTTAAGACCATATGAAAAAAATTATAGTGTCTCGGAATTGGAATGTCTAGCTATCATAGACTCCGTAGAAAAATTTCACTGTTACCTACACGGAGTCCATTTCACAATTTTTACTGACCATTCGGCCCTAGTCTGGTTAAAGTCTATCAAACATATCACGGGTAGATTATTTAGGTGGTCCCTCAAATTGTCCATGTACGACTACACCGTAAAATATAAAAAGGGATCCACTAATCATGAAGCAGATTTTTTAAGCAGACAACCGATTTCCCATTTTGTAAGTACACAGGTTAATTTATTGGACATAGAGTAAATTAGGGAACATCAGCAATTGGATAACATATCTAACCCTAAATTTAAAAAAATGAATGAAGTGTTAACTATTCAGAAGAAGGGTTTGACAAAAATTGTAGTACCTTTTTCTTTAAGGTTAAAATTAATGGAAAATGCACATGCCCAATTTGGTCATCCAGGGGTTCAAAAGATGCTCCAGATTTTATCACCTATTTTTTATTGGGAATCAATAATTGTTGATGTTTCTAATTATGTAAAATTCTGTGAGATCTGCCAATTGAACAAAAAATGTCATCAGAAAAGATACGGCTTATTACATTCCTTACCACCTGCGAAACTACCTTTTGAATTGATGTCCATTGATACCATAGGAGGTTTGGGGTATTACCATTCCACCAAAAAATATTTACACTGCATAACTGATCATAGTACAAGGTATGTGTGGACTTTTGCTAGTACACAAGCCATCCTAAAAAATAATGGTATCACTCAACGATTAACTCCTTCCCACCGACCACAAGCCAATGGGAAACAAGAACGCGTAGGAGCGACGATTATACAGAGAATGAGATGTAAAATTAATTCGGAAACTTCAAAAACTCCATGGCCAAAATTACTCGAACAAGCGACCGCAGAATATAACAATACACCACACCAAGTGACATCATTTCCTCCTAACTATTTATTGTATGGTACTTTACCATATGAATCTCCGTTACCAACTATGGAAGTATATCCTCCTTTAGAACAAGCTAGGGAAATCGCATTTAATAGAACGCTCAAAGACCATGAGAAAAATAAAGTAAGATATGACAAAAAAATTTCAGTCTCCATTTAAAGAGGGAGATGGTCATGGTTGAAAATTTTGTATATCCAAACACTAGAAAATTAACTCCCATTTTTGACGGACCTTTCAAAATAATTAAGAAAATCTCAGGGGTAACATTTGAAATAAATAAGCCTAATTTTTGACTCAAAAGAAAACCGATATCGTACATTCTACCAGATTAAGATATTTTAATCCTGCTAATAATTTTAAATTAGTTCAACGATCTTCAAAAATCCCTATTAAAAAGTAATTTATTTTTATTCTAGGGAAAATTTATGAAATCGTTATTTTGAATTTTGGTAACCAGAAATCTGTGATAAATCTTAAAATAATTTTAATTTCGTTAATGTGGACTAAAATATAGAGAGAGACCTAACTTTACTTTTTCACGTATATTGGTTCCATATTATGTTATAAAACTGCTTTAATTGCAATAATTATCACGAGAAAACAATACTCTGATAAGTTTGTTGTAATCAAGCAAGAATCCCGATTTCTTTACGTCATAAAAGTAGTAAAAGAATCACATTTTTTATTTGATGACCGAATAGAGAGAAGAAATTTGGAGAACTGCCAAATTGAGAATTATAAGAGAGTAAAAAATGATCATATAAGAAATGTTTGTTTATTTTCAGTGAATTATAGCTGTTGAGTTTGAAATTGATCTGAGAGTCATTAAAAATAAGTAATAAAGTGAAGATGTTGATGTTTATGTGGTAGAAGTATAATATTTAGGGATTTAAGTATATTTGTTATAATATTATGTTTAAGTTAACTAAGCGGTCAAACTGTTTATGTGTTATATGATTATAATGATTGTAAGAACATTCGTATTTTGTTGTAAATATTGAGTAAAGTTTCTATATGAAGAGGTGCACCTCAACAAAAATTATGTAATGTAACTAAGGTCTTTATCTATAAGTATTTTGTATAAATTTTTATTTTGATGATTATTCATTCATGATTGGTGTAATATTTCATACTTATGAGTACTAGAGTGTATTATAGGTAGATTGTAATTTTGTGTATTTTAGTTTTTTGGGCCCTATATTTTTTTTTCTCTTTCTCTGTTTACATATTTTTTTCTATTTCCGTTGTATACAACGGAAAGTTAATTCAGGATGTGATTGCAATCATGATGATAAGACGACAAAACTTCGGTCTCCTCTTGTCAGAAAAATTGTATTTTTTCTTGTATTATCAGTATGAAACTTATTTGTATATTATTATTTTTTTATATATTGGTTTGGATGGATGGGGAATTGGAATTTGGAAATTCCTGGGTATTTCGAGTTATACAAAAGTAAGGGTTCTTCTAAAAGTTATACTGTTTACTTCCGAATGTCCTCCACCCTATGAACGCATAGGGTGTAGTCCTCTCGGGAGGGGGGATGTAACAATGAAAATTAATATTTCATTAATTTAAAATTAATCTAACTTAAATCATTACTATTAATTACTGTTCTATAATTTAGCTAAAGGTTTCCGTTTTGATTGCGGTATTCCATTAGCTTTACCACGGGCCAAGAATGTTCATTACGTCATACTCCAGTTCCCTATCCATCTAACATTACCATATAAGGTAGTGAAAAAGTGTCATGCGCAATAAGAAATTGTACATATGGCAAAAGCTTGTGTTGCACACACTTCGCTAGAGATGTGGTGAAATAAAGACGTGTGGACGGGCTCTTGGGTCTTGTTTTTACTTTTCGTTTATCACTTAAAAATGAAGAAGTCAATTGAAGGTGACATCCAGTAGCTAGGATGTTTCATATATATATATATATAGAGAGAGAGAGATAGAATTGTATGGGGTGTGGAAGTGAACTCATAAGCGTTTTATTTTGAGCATGAAACGAAGATTTTTTTTAATCTTCTTTCATTGTGTCTTTTTAGAAAAAAAGACACAATTATATTGAAACTGTATTTGTTACTTGAAAATATAAACCATATATTTTACTCATAGTATTTTTATTTAATGCATGATCTTATAGTATTGTTATTTAAAACTCCTTTGCACTGAAAAGTTTAGAACCTTTTTGTTTAAAAAAGCGTTATTTAACTTCCAAAAACATTCGGTGTTTGGCTCTTGTTTAACAATAAATGTTTATAACAGCAGTTTTCACCGGTGTATTTTGAAAAAGAGATATAAAATTAGTATAGTTTTATTACATCAAACATATTTTTTCCCTGTAGAACAAAGATTGATTTTCAGCAAGTTTCATGAAATAAAACTATTTGAAGAATTTTACCTAAGTTTATTATTAATTGAACTGTATCGTAAGAATTTAATTGGTAATAATAAAACTTTGTATTGATATTTTATTGATATTTATATAAAAAAAGTAAAATACCTCATTTTCCATTTATTTGAATTGATGCAGATTTATTAATGTCAGCAGTTAATCAAAGTCAAGCTCAAAATTTAATAATATTTAAGGAATATGCTTAAAACTAGATGAGAAATTCTGAAATATTTATGCAGACAACTACATAATATATGACACAAGTATTAAACATAATCAAATAACATTCTTCTTACCTGAAAAGCTGTTCCAAACGGAAATGCCACCATGCTTACAAAATATTTTAAAGGAAACCACAGCTATGTTTTTACTGTTGTATATGATACTGTACTTGTTGTCAAAGTCCCTGAGAAGTACGTTTTACAGAACGTTATCCTAAATTCTTGCATAAAACAATTCATGTCTCTTCCCTCAACTTATTAAAAATGCGAATTCGAAAAATATCATTTCATAAAATATCAAAAAAAAAAGTCAGCGAAGTTCTCGAATCATCTACAAAAACATATCATGCGGCGAAATGGTAGCTAAACATTAATTTCAGAGAGTCGGTGAAAAGTTTGAACCGTGAGCTCGAACGAGAGTCGTTTTCTCCAGTTAGTGGAAGCACGGATTGCTGCAAGGCAGATGAACCACTAGCTACTCTTGGGACACTTGGTTTCGCTGTGTTGACTGGGGTTGTCGTGGTTACGGAAGCAAAGATGAGTTGGGTGTCGAGTTTCTTCACAAAATGTTAGGGTATGCAGCTATTATGTGCAGTCGTGTGATCTCTGAATTGATGCGCTGCATTGCATTCCCCTTTAAATTTATGCGCAGTGAATTCCTGCAGCTCGTTCGTTTTTTTTTTCTTTTTCGCATTTCTTATAATAAAGAAATAATTCTAATACGTATTAAATTCATATATTATAGTAATTTTACTATTACTAGTAATAAAACAAGACTGAACTGTGTGTGCGAAAAATGGAAGTTATATAAAATATAAATTGTATGTTTGTATATATATATATATGATACGATATGAAAATAAATAGACAAACAGCTAGTAAAAAAAGAACACAAAGCCAAACGTGTCAGATTATTCATTTTTCCGTTTATCTGTGTAAAAAACAAAGTTTAAATACTGATATATACAGTACCGGATCTTGTAGTTTTCCGAGGCGGGGCAAAACTTAAAACGGCCGCCCCTTTCTTCTGATTATTATTGAGATTTCACATAACTTTTATGCGCTTTCCATTCCTTTTGAGATTTTTCCCTTTTGGGTCATTGATAAACCCTTAAAACTTTCGTTAATGTGTCCCACGGCTTCACGGAATGTCCTTTTTAGCTCGATATTAAGGGGGTAGGGGTCATTCATTCCATATCAAGTGATCCAAGGAATTTTACCTCACCCTTTTTGATTTCTTTCAAATTCGGCTCATCAACTGTACACCTCAATGTAATTAAAAATTCAAATTTTTAGATTTCTATTGTTTAGTTTTTTAGTTATCAGGCTTTGATTTTGTAAAAAACTCACATTTTTACATGTATGTTTCAACACAAAACAGGCCATAACTCATCAACAAATAGAAATAAAAAGTTCTAGTAAAAAGTGTTTTGAAGTACATTAAATGTAGTTTAATATGATATGCATCACGACAAATTTTATTAAAATTTTAAATTTTAAAAAATGACCTTAAAATTTAAATTTTAAATTTCTCAAAAAACGTGTCATTAATTTTTTTTTTAAATTCTCAATTATTTCTGCGCATTTTATCTTTGTCTATGCAAAATTTCAGCTTGGGGACTCAATGGGATCATATTTTCCCGAATTTTCAAAAATATTTGATCTACCAAAAAATGAGCATTTTTGTGATTCAAGCTATTTTAAGATGATGGTTTCTTAAAGGTGATGGTTTAATTAGCCTTCTAAACACATCTATGCATGAGTGAACAATCATGGACATGTCTGTGCATGAAATGAACAAGTTCAAAATCTATTTGGGGGAGGGGGGCAACAAATACATACACATTTTTGTTTTATCATAGTTATTTTAAAGTATTAATTTCAAATTATTCAATAGTTATTTTTAAATGAACAAATTGATTTATTTTATGCATTAATAATAATTTTATTGTTTGATTTCAGATAGATTTTAATGATATATTAATGATATGAGGGGGGGAAAGTATTTAACTAAACTCATCTGAAATTGTGATAGAAGGGGCACAACTGCTAGAGTTTGCAGCTTTTTGTTGTTAGTCTTGATTTGCCCTTATGAGCTAGTATTTGACAAAGCAAGAAAAGAAAATATTATGTAGCTTACCCCTCCCTTGAATAGGTTGTGGGTTACAAATAAGGTTGAAAAAAAGGAAGCATTATAAGAAAAAACAAAGCTATTTTTTTAATCAGTATATCCTAGCATTTCCATACCTCACGTCCAAAACATGAATAAAAAATAATATGAGAAGGAAGGACATTTAAAGAAGCTGCAACACAGATATTGCAACTGCTATGGAATGGCATTTCTATGCTACAGATCATGGGAAAAGAGTATGTGCTGACTTGGGAGGGACAGTGAAACGTCTTACTGCCAAAGCTAGAATTCCAAAACTGCATTGAGATCAAATTATGACACCAGTTCAACTTTTCAATTGAAGTGTTATGAACATTCCTTTAATTCAGTTTTTTATGTAACTGTTCAGGAATATTCAGAAGAAAGGGAGTTATTAAAAGATAGATTTTTAAGAGCACTATCAGTCGGAAGAACACAGAAGTTTCACAGCTTTGTTCCATTCAGTGAACATGAAATTACTACAAAAGTGTGTTTACATTGTAATAACTTTCAGAAACAGAAATTCTTTGACGAAAGTTCAAATGAATGACAAACCTGAAAGGGTACATTACATGTGAATATGATGAAAGGTGTTGAATGTCTGAAGTAATTTAAACAGATGTACTTTTTTTCCTCTCATATGATTAATATATCATTGAAATACATCTGAAATCTGAGAATTAATCAGGAAACATTATTATTAATGGATAAAATAAGTCAATTTGTTCATTAAAAAAAACAAGAAGTTCCGTCTAGAACTATACGAGCCTACTTTCCCGTATACACAGAATTCAAACTTATAATCTAGCTATCTCTCTCTCTGTCTTTCTCGTTTAGCTTTAGTTCTTAATTGCTTCAAATATACCTTTTTCAACGGTTAATACATATTCATTCAATCATTCATTTATTAAATCATTCATGTATTTATTCGCTCATTTTTTCATTCATTCTTTTGCTTATTCATTTAATCATTCATTAATTCAAAAATATTCTTGAAAATCCCGATCAAAAAATTTCATAGGAAAATAGGCTCGTTAGTTCTGGATGAACTTTCTATTTGTGCATTTTCTACGTCATAAGAGCTTTCCGATAAAGTTTGTTCCAAGCAAATCGGTCCGTTAGATCAGGAATTATATAGGATTGAAATTTCCCCGTTGGCGGTATGTTAATTTTTTTTTGAACTGTTCAAAAATGAACAAAAATTGTTCAAATCAATATTTCACGCCAAGAGCTTCCTCCAGTAAGCTTGTTCATTGGAACTTGGATCTTGTACCCAGAGTTTACAAAATTTGCTTCATTTTCGCCCATAGGCGCTAATGTTAAATTTTTTTGAACTGTTCAAAATTGAACGAAAAATTGTTCAAACCAAAAAGTAAAATATGGAAATGAGATGTCCTCGCCGAGATCTTTCGGATGCGAAAAGATTTTTTCGGATCGGACATTTCATTCAAAAGTTATTAGGGGGGGGGGGGGACAGACCGACAGACACACTTTTTCCCCATCTCAAAACCCTACTTTCAAATTTTTTATTTTTCAATTTTATTTAATTACTTAACTTATTTTTGACTTTTCTTGATTTCTAACGATATTTTCTCGATACATTAAGCCTTCTTTCATGTTTTATTATTATTTTTTTTTTTACTTTTACCGGAAAGTAGGCTAAAAACTATTGAATAATTTGGAAACAATACTTTGAAATAGCTATGATAAGACAAAAATGTGAATGTATTCGTTGCCCCCTCCCCCAAATAAATTTTGAACTTGTTCATTTCATGCACAGACATGTCCATGCTTGTTCAGTCATGCATAGATGTATTTAGAAGGCTAATTAAATCATCTCCTTTAAGAAACCATCATCTTAAAATAACTTGAATCACAAAAATGTTCATTTTTTGGTAAATCAAATATTTTTGAAAATTCGTGAAAATATGATCCCATTGATTCCCCAAGCTGAAATTTTGCATAGACTAAGATAAAATGCACAGAAATATTTGAGAATTTTTTAAAAAAAATTAATGATACGTTTTTTGAGAAATTTAAAATTTAAATTTTAAGGTCATTTTTTAAAATTTAAAATTTTAATAAAATTTGTCATGATGCATATCATATAAAACTGCATTCAATATACTTCAAAACGATTTTTACTAGAACTTTTTATCTCTACTTGTTGATGAGTTATGGCCTGTTTTGTGTTGAAGCATACATGTAAAAATGGATCAGGCTTTGGATTTTTTACAAAATCCAAAGCCTGATAACTAAAAAACTAAACAAAAATTTGGATTTTTAATTACCTTGAGAGGTGCAGTTGATAAGCCAAATTTGAAAAAAATCAAAGAAGGTGAGGTAAATTTTTTCTCAAATTTTGGATCACTTGACATGGAATGACCCGTAGAGCCATATGAAGGAATGAAACTGGAGATACGAAATTCTGACAGTTGGATCGGGGTCCAGGAAAATTTTGAAAACTATATGCAAACTGGTGAATTTTGAGGCTTTAGGAAACGTATTTAGGACTTAAAAAATATTACAAAAAAAAAAAAGACAAACAAAAACTTTTTAAATTTTGAACGCTTTTTCTCACAAAAATAGTTATAAAAATGCGGGAAAAATGCCATTTTTAATCCCCCCCCCCCATGGGGCTTACTAACGCCCACATCGAAGGGCCACGTGTCTGCCTTCTCAAGCAACAATTACAAGCTCCGGCCTACTCTTCCCAACAGAATGCTTTGAAAATTTGTAAAAGAAAAACTATTGTATTGTTTAAGCATAGCATGATTTATACGTATTTCACTATTACAAGGGAGGGAAAACCTTGACTTTTTAAAATTTAAATTTTTAAATTTAGACATTGCGAAATTTGCCACCTCCTTTCCTTAATATTAGACTTTCCAACAATTTATACAAATAAATAATTCTATTAATCGGTTTTACTCGTTAGCAAAATAGCTGATCAATGATCAAATCCGAGCGCCGAACTGAGATTTCATCTCTCTTCCAAAAGTTAATTTTCTTAATTAAATATATGTTTCTTTTTTTTCTTCTTCTTCTTTCTTCCTCTTCTTTTTTTTTTTTTTTTTTTTGTGATCACAGTTGAATTTTCTACCCCCCGCAGTGCAACCCGGGGCATGGGCCCCGGTTTGCCCCACCCTAGATCCGGAACTGGATATATATATATATTCTTTTAATTTATGCAGTAGTTGCCCTTAAGGGGGGGAATACGTGTAAAACGACGTATTAAGAGCCATTTTCATGATTTTTTTTTAACTTATAAAGAATAAATATATTTCATTGATATTTTGAGGTCATTTTGTAAATATATTGAAGAACATTTACTGAAATTTTGAAACATTTTTCTTGAAAAATCCCGGAGATATCGGCTGCTGCACACTGCAAGTCGCCACCCGGGTCGGCAGTTTGCGTACATCCTGGAGGTCACAATTTTTATCTGAAGTCAATTTTTTTTAAATCTACTTTTTTTATAAGTATCTCTTCTAGTTGAACTAAAATCCTCACAAAAAATTGAAGATTTCTAATTTTTTTAGAATGGGAAAATTAGGTACGATTTTTAACCGTTTTTTTTTTCTTTTTTTTACAATAAAAAAAGTAAAAATAAAGATATGTTTATGATTCTAGTTCAACTAAAGCGTGTATATATAAAGAAAGTGTGACAAATGTGATAAGGATTGAAACTCTGCGAGCTAGAGTGTACGCAAATTCGAAAAAAGTAGTTTCGAGAAGAACGCGTTTCTAAAAAGAGTGGTATTGAAGGTAAATTTAAGGCAATAATGAATCAATTTTTTTTAATACTTATAGATACTAATACTTATAGAAATTTCTATCCGAGGTCTCAATTGTTAAAAGAAGTAAAAGGACATCTGCTAACGTTCTCTAATACCCTTCAGGTCATTCATGAGGGACTATTTGCTCAACTGCTCCAAAAGGGGCGCTCGCTCAAATGCTTATAACTTTTAAACGACTTGAAATTTTGCTATGAAATTTTCAGGGTATATTACTGAATAGTTGTAGAATCGATTTATGAAGAAAAACGTTTTTTAATTTTTTGAGACCTTTACACGTATTTCCCCCCTTAAGTGGGCTCGGTCAAAAAGTTAAAAAGGGATCTTTCTTCCATCTTAACTTTTTGGCCGAGTTTATTGTCTGCTGTGTGTGTGGCAATTAAATATTACACTAACGTATGATACAGCAGTGTACTGAAACCAGCAAGAAAAAGAAACAACAAATGAAATTATGCACAAATTCTTCATAATAGTGTTAAATTTCTGCATTTTTTGTACATACTTAAATTTCTCCTTTTTACAGTTTTATTGTCCCGCAGTGGACCAGTCGGCATAAGCTCGGTTCCCGTAGAACACCGAAAGTGAAGCAACATCGACTTAGGTCAGCGTTTGGGAGGGTGACTACCTCTCACGGCTTGTTCCTGTGAGGCCGTGTACGCTAAAGGGAGCTGGTGCACGTTAAATAGGTCGTGACTCCAATGTCCTCCAAGTGAAACGATACCTCTGGGGGTGGCAACCCTAGGTGACGGTCTCTCATCTGGGAGCTGGTTCAAAAAATTAAGAGAGCACATATAAAGGGGCGAAAGTCGGACTCCTGCCTATAAGGGCCCCGTTAGACTCAGAAGCAGCGCACCCATTCTTCCCCGCTTCGCGCGAGGATACAACAACAACAACAACAGTTTTATGTTTGATTAACCAACTACAAACAACGAGTCATTAGCTATCAACGTATAGCTCATTTATTTCGCTACGTAAGTACAATGGTTGTAGTTAGTCATGATGTGTGTATAAGTTTATTATGTTGATTCAACTTTAAAATAGATAAATAATTAAGTAAGTTAAAATGAAAAATAACCAAAATTAACAATTATTTTTTAAAAAAATAAATTATTTAAATAAATAAAATTGAATGAAATATTAATTAATAAAAATAAATAACTTCCTTAATGGATTTTGTCGTTTTTTTGTGTGAAATAAAGTAATTATATATTAAACTACAAGATTAATAGCTGGCCTTATTTGTTTGTTGAAGGAGAATAAATTCGTTTGACATTTGAGCAGTGCAAAGTTCCAGTTCGCGCGCCAAAGTTGCCTGAACTTCTAAATCACTACATATCGCTATTACCATTAACCACGGGAGAAAATCTTCCTACAGCATAAGAATACAAATTGTTAGCAGTTGATTCAGAAGCATGTTTTAAGTCTTTAACCTACATCCTACATCATTATGATTGTTCTTTGTAATAGTTAACTTTCAATCCCTAAAGTCATTTCTTTTACACTTAAATTTACTATCAAAAATTTTATCTTCGTTGAAAAAGGATGAAACACATTATCAATACTGTTTCCCTTGCGACACTTTTTTTCGCAAAAATCATAAATCTGTTTTTGTTTTGTCCATGTGCAGTTTATATGGCTCTTTCGAAGAAATAAATTGCTGAAAAAATATCAAAAGAGGCAATAGTACTAAATTTGAAGCAAGTTTAATGTGACGGCCATAACTTAAATTGCGTTTTCGGGGTCATTTTTATATATTCATCGCATTATTAGAAAAGATCTTGTTCTATTTTAACCCTACACTGCGCCGTGTTGTCTTTAAACAACACCTCCATTTTTCGTTCACTAAGCTTTTATTTTGTAATATTTTTAACATGTGCCGCATTCTTTCGTTTCATTTTGTGTGGGTGATCATATTAGTTAATATAGTTTCCCCTAAATCTTGTAAACTGAACTCAAGGTTCATCTTTTTT
This sequence comes from Octonoba sinensis, assembly GCA_038502835.1. NCBI lineage: Eukaryota > Metazoa > Arthropoda > Arachnida > Araneae > Uloboridae > Octonoba > Octonoba sinensis. The sequence goes on along the minus strand of CM076598.1, from coordinate 3,365,881 downwards.
CCCAAAATCGTAAGACGTATGTTGATTTCGAAAAAAACAGTAACTTCTTAATTTTTGTTCTACAAATTTTAACCATAAATTTTATTTAAAAAAATAGTCTCTAATTGCTTACATAGTTTTAAAATAAAATAAATATATGTAGTCCCAAAATTTTCGGGAAAAATATATATTAAGGCGCCTTTTTTACTTGTTTTAAAACAACGCCGCGCATTCGGATGCAATTTTTATGCTCCTGCATTATTCGCAGGATAAACAAGAACAGGTGTCACAGGCTGTTCTATTTGACTTTATTTAGTATCTTTTAGAAGATTATTGTTAAATATTTCGCAAGTTAGCTTAAAGTGGTCGATTAAATTATTATTTAGGAATTTTGTTTAAAATCAATTCACGCTCAACCAAAGAAGAAACGAACATTATCGCATAGACCCCCTACAGATGTTAGGTTTCTTGTTTAAAATCTTTTAGTGAAATTATTATTAAACTTTATTGGAAATCAAAGTAAATATTTGCACATGTAACTAATAATTATTAGTTGCATCTACAAATTTTTTACTTTAATAAATTTATAAATTTATAAATAATAATAAAATAAATTATTTTAATAAATTTTCATATTTTAGTTCTATTTGATGATTATAATGCATGCCTATTATTATTGATTTGGTTTCATTTGTGAAAATGATTATATAAAAAAAATATTATTGTTACCCCTAAATGCGCAGTGTTGTTTTTAAACAACATGTCAATTTTTCTCGAATTCTACTTTTCCGAATTAAATAAGAATTTTTTAGTGTTTTTCACACTTATAACTATCACAAACAAACACAAAAAAACAATTTTACAAAGAAAAAAAATTGCGCAGTGTAGGGTTAAGTAAGGTTACAGTGTAGAAAAGCGTGCTTAACATAACATATTGTATGTATAAAAGTCACTACATTTCAAACTTTAGTAACTCCGAATTCTTTTATTTCTGATAAAGTGTTATTTTCGTTAAGTTTTATCTTTTAAGTCACTTTTTTCATGGTCAATAAGGTATTGTTTTCACGGATCATGTTTGTCCCTTTGCGATAAGAAAACTGACATTTGCAGTCATACGTTTTTCTTCATACATTTTATTTTATTTTGTTAAGATTCATTTAGAAAAAATGAAGGACAATGGACTTGCAACATTGCGTCTCAGTTTAAAATCATCAAATCTTGTTCAATGCGCTATTGTCAAATCTAAGTGTTCGTTGTTCGAGAGTTCGTAATAATTGAGAGGTTCCCATACTTTTCGAACCTAAGGCGCCCTTGAAGTAAAAATCTATATTTTGGCAGTGCCCCTGTTCTAAATCGGCTATTTTTGGTTGTAACAAAATTCAAATTAAGTACCTATTTAACAAATGTGTTTTTTTAACTAACACGATAATGTACAAGTAGGTAATATGTAGTAACAATTACGCATACCGCACGTAAATTATTTTGTGGCAGTAAAGTGCAATTTATATGTCCAGGTCAGAGACCCACTGCGATGCACCGAGGAGACGCTGCGCACACTTTGGGAACCACTGCGTTATATGGTCAAACTCGAGCAATGGCACTTTTTTACCATTTTACTGTTCAAATTTAAAAATTTTGTCAAATTTTGTTGCAAGTTTTACTTTTATGACAGTGCCGGAAATTGTTTTTACCTAACAATCGGAAAATAAAATTGAAAATGATCTGAACTGGAATTCTTGTTCACAAGTCTATTTAATTCTAGTCCTTATAGCTTTAATAAAATTTATTTTAATAAAATTGTAAAAAATATAATTTTAATAAAATTGAAAATGATCTGAACTGGAATTCTTGTTCACAAGTCTATTTAATTCTAGTCCTTATAGCTTTATTTCGTTTCTTTTTTTTAGTTTCGTATGTTTAAATTACTCAACGGGCTATTGTACTGCACAAGGGGACGTTTTCTTTTTTCGCTGCACAGCACCTTGGGGGAAGGCTGCATTCCTTAGTTATTTTTACACCAGGCAGAACCGCATTTGCATATTCAGTGGGAGTAACCTTGGCAAAGCTTTTGTCAGTTAACATAAACAAGGTAAACTCTTGTTAGTTAACTTCGAACCACTATAGAGGAAATTATCATACATTTTTTTTACAACAAAGCTTTAGTATTAGTATTGGAAAATATGTTACCGTAGTCGCTTGATGTTAAGTCGAAAAAATAACCGAAACGAAGCTGACTAAAAGGCCATATTGAGCTAATTTAGCAAGATAATTGAACTCTCTAATGAACTAATAGTTTATCGGAAAATGTTTCAAGTAAAGAGCAATGGCATTTTTCTTTCTCATCGGTTTTAAATCTGAATTCGTGAAATCTTTAGCTCGTAGACTCAAACAAAAATCAAGAAAAAGTAAAATTCTTCGAATCAACATTTTTAACCCGTCGTACTACACTAATAGCACCTATCAGAGCGGAGATTATATCGTGGAGTCTACTATATTTCTACATCTGGGTATACATACAAATTAGTGAGTAAGTACTGTTTTATACATACGGGCAATATGAAGTGAGCTGGATATCACAATTCAGCAAATACCCCTTTCCTTCGATGATACGTCTTTTACGTACACATACTAAGTTTGCGAGATGTTGTACCTATTATGAATGTGGTAAATACTAAATACTCTAAACTCAATCAACAGTAAGTGCAACAAACGTAAAAGACACCTTTCCAAACAGAAACGAATTAGAGGAACTAGAAAGCTTTTTCATAATTTTTCAAAAACATTTTGAAAAATAAGAATATATTTTTTGTTGCAGATTATTAATACAGTAAAAAACATTTTTTATCACAAAATTTTTGCCGAAAAATTATCAAAACAATATGGGTTGCCTGCTATGTATCTTAGTCGTACACACTATGCAACCTAAGATAACTCAGCAGTTCCATAAAAATAATATTAATTTTAAAACGCTACTACAGTTTTTCCTACACACATTTTTTTTTAAAAAAAACTTTCTTTTAATGCATTTAGTAGCGTTATTTTTTTATATGAACTAAAATTTTATGATTCATTCTTTTACTAAAAGTAAACAATCTTTCTCTTTCACGGAAAAAAAAGTACAGTTCAGTTAGTTTCATCCGCTTAATGAATTATCTTTCTTAGACAGTATTTTAATTCACTTTACAAGAGTTCTTAATATCTTGCACTTTTAAAGTTTATGCGAATGAAGTCTTAACATTTTTTCGACGCATTCGCGATAGTTATTAACGTAACTAATCCTTCTAGACTTTAGACTCTAATTTTCTCATCAAACTGAATCTCTTTCATAGTTATCTTTTTCATTCTTTTTAATTTCGACTGAGCTTGAATCGCTTAATATTTTTGCTCCTCGTACGAAACATGATAAGTTTAATCCTATAAAATCTTTTCCTTTTATCTCTAGAGTCATTTCTTATAACAACGGATAATACGAGCCATTAGGGGTAAAACGTTGGCATTACTCATTTTCAAAGCTTTTGAGAACTGTGAAAAATATTTTAATTAATACCCGAGTGAAGGTGGTATATTTAAAAGAGAAATAAAATTTATTTCTTAGTAGAAAACGCATGAAAACTAAGATTAAAATTAATATTAGTCGAGTGACTAATTGAGTAGTATATCTGATATGGTGTTAAAAAAAACTAAAAACAGATACCTTTCTAAAAAATAATTTTTATAAAAAGCAAAATAAAAACAAAGATGCTTGACAACATTGAAACCTTAATAGTTTTACATACCTTAAAAAAGCTGACTGTAATCAAAGTGATTGCTAAAATCAGGAGGTTTTACCGTGATTTTTATAAGACCTAATAACAGTTTGGGTGTCATCAGAGTCAAATATAATTTTGCATGCGATAAAAAGCCAAACTTGGCACCTTTTCAACACGACTCCCTGGGGTCTCTTGATGTTCCGTGGCAAACAAAGATGTTGTTGTACATATTGTTTAGTTGAGATGCGAAACGGAAATTATGGCAATCAAAACAAACGAAGCAAAATCAATTTAACTTAATATTCGTTTTCGTATGATTTTAGGGACTATTTTTCCATTGTAATGAATAGGTTCGCTTTCAGCCTTGAAAGAAACGCAAGTATGTTTTGCTTAAAACACACACACACACACACACACACACACACACACACACATATATATATATATATATATATATATATATATATAACATTGAAAACTAAATAACTTTTTTAGACCCCTTTTTGAATTCTCTTTCGTTTTTGAAACATTGATATTTTTTAGATGTCCCCCAGCCCGGGAAACAACTAACGTGGGAAAGATTATGTAATGGGAACTAAAAATAGTAACTAATAGCAATATTTGAGCATCATCACGTGACACGTAGCTCGAGGCAGTATAAAAGGCTCTCGCAAGCTTTTCACGCGGGAATTCACTATGTAAATTTTGTATGTAGAAGAGTGGGGATTCACGATGTAAATATTCTTGTAAAAACGTAGATGTTGGTGTTCGTCTTTGTATTGTTTTGAACGTGTATTTCCTATGAGACTGAAATAGACCAATGATTAACTGGACACTGGTCACGACTGTTTCTCTGATGCTCTTGTAACGGTGTTGTTACAAATTTATATATATATATATATAAACACGAAAATGCACAAATAGCATAAAAAATTGCAAACATGGTCTTTGAATAAGCATTGAACCCTTTTTCAATGAAAAAATGTGAGCTTTCGGATAAAACGTAATCCTAAAAAAAAAAAAAAAAAATACTTGTCATCCATAAGCTGCCTTCTTTCGCATCGGAAAAGAAGTTCTTTTTAATGCTAAAACGCATTTCTGAAATTTCTGTTAGTTATTTTTGCATTTTTACCTTGTTTTTGATTTTTTCATACTTCGCACAAAGATGAATGCCTTACTTCTTAAAATTATACTTACAGTTCATTTTGTAGTTTTGGGGCCTATTTTTCCCAATTATAGATTTTTATTTGTGCAACCTCGAACGAACTATATAACACAAAAATGAGCATCAAAAATTGCAGACATGGTCTTTAAGAAAACAGGAAACCCTTTTTCAATGCAAAAAAGTGAGCTTTCGGATAAAACGTCATCCTAAAAAAGATAACTTGTCATCCGTAAGCTGACATTTTTCGCACTGAAAAAGGACTTCTTTTCAATCCTGAAACACATTTCTGAAATTCTCATAGTCATTTTTGCTTTTTTACATTGTTTTTGATTTTTTTTTCACACTTCGCACAAAGGTAAACGTCTTATTTCTTTAAATTTTACTTACTTTTCATTTTGGTAGTTTTGGGGTCTATTTTTCTCAATTATAGATGTTTATTAGCGCAACCTCGAACGAAAAGTAAGTGAATCTTATTTTCGTCTCGTTTTAATAGTTTTGGGTATCATTTAAACTCAAACATGAATCAAGTAACACTTGTGTGAACTCCAATCAAAACTTTTGATTAACGTACATCGTTGTGTTCAGATACAAAACAGATTTAAAATAAAGTAAGCAAAATGTACGTTAATTTTACTTATTTTGTATTTTGATGGTTTTAGGGACTATTATTTCACAGTAATGAAATCGCTTAAAGCACGAAGACAACTGTTAGTACATCATGTTTACTCCTAAGTTTGGCAGTTTTGGAATTAATTTCTTTCCCATTAAGTTGTTTGATTGAAACCTTTAAAGACATGTTAGTAGATCTTGCTTACTTTTCGTTTTAATGGTTTTGGGAACTAAGTTTTTTTATTAATGGAAAGATTCGCTTTCAGACAAAAAAATTAATAAAAGAGGACAAAACGATTAAAATAAAGTAAAACGCACTATGGGAATGTTGCTTAGTTGGCATTTTGAGGAAGTATGCATCTCTCTGCATTATTGCAGATTTTTAATCATAGTTTTAAAACATTTATGCCTTCCAGATAAATATTCTACGGTACATTTTTAAATTCTAAAATACATTTTGCTCCTTTTTTTACTATTATTGAAGATGTTTCATTGTTACTGCGAGGAAACGTTAGCGAAACCTGCTTACATTTAGGTTTATTTGTTTCTGGAATACTATTTTTTACCATTAACGAAGATTTTTAATAGTAGCATCAGATAAGCATTAGCAAATAACCGTTGCCTTTCGGTTTATTTGTTTCTGAGGTGCTATTTTTCCCTAATAATGAAGAGATTTGTTTGTAATCTCAAAATAATAATTATTATTAGTAAATAAATAAAGCAACTCTGTAATTAAATTATCTATAGAACCAGCTAAACTAAGTAAACCTGATCAAAATTTAAGGAAGTGTGTATTTTTGTGCTGGCAGCAGTGCACCTGTTTGCATTACTGGCTTAATCGTACCTTCGAACATGTTTTTGAACTAAATTTTTCGTGTACTTTTTTTCGTGTTGCACACTCTTATGTTTTACAAGTAGCGAGATTATCTTCATTTTATGTCTTTGAATAAATAACGATAACGTTATTTTTCTAGTTTGTTGTGCACATTAGTTGCCTCATCGTACACTGTTAAAAATTTCCGTAAAAAATAGTAAAATGACCATTTATTTGATTGTTATTTTAGCATATTTAATTACAACAGTTGATAACCATGAAAAAGATGGTGCTCAAACCGCTGATTTTGGAAAAAAACCGTTTATTCTAGGTTTATCCTAAAGAACGTTTAACTAACAGTAATTTTCAAACGCTCAATAAGAATTGGGCGTCCATCTTGGTTGCGAAACCTTACCGGTCGTACGTTGTTTTAAAATAGAAATACGGATTTATCAGTTAAAATCTGCATGTGTATATAAAAAAAGAAGAAAAAAAAAGTGGCTTAAGCAGTGGTTACTAAACAGAAACACATACGCACGTAAATCAAAAATTGGAGACATCGGATTCCTGAACTGTTTGCGAATGAGCGAACCCATAATTTGAGCTGCTGAAGCTTGTTTGTATTTTAATTTTTGCAGCAAATAAAATGATTTTCGTCAATATACAGTAAATTTTGGCCAAAAATGACTTTGGATCCAATCAAAAACTGATATCTCAATTTTAAGGAAGTTTACCTGTTCGAAAAGAAGATTTATTGATAAATAAACGGCAGCTTTACGTGGTGTAGATGGCCGAATGTGTAAAGCACTAGGTTGGTATACCATACACCCGGGTTCGATTCCCGCATGTTTCGTTTACGGTTTCTACGCCTCGAAGATTCTACGCCTCAAAATGTTTCAAAAACGGTAAAAATTTTGTTTTGAAACCATTTTTAAATGGTTATAAAACCGTAAGTTTTTGTATTTATGGCTTTTTAACCAAGCTGATTGGAAATGGTTTAGGTCCCGTAAAGATAGAAAAATGTTCCAAACCGTAAATTTAACGGTGAATTAGATGGACAGACTGCTGCCGGTTATTTAACCGTAATTTCATGATGAAATTTCTAACAGTATACTAAGTATCAGAGAAAGGCGTCAAGAAACTGATATTGTTTATAGCTAAGTAGCTTCTTTTCGGGGGATTATTAAATTTGAGGAAATCTTTTCGAGGATCATTATACATATTTCGCTTAAGAGTAAATATGTGTTTATGTTCTCTTATCAAATTAAGAATATCATTTATTTATGGGGCGTGCTTAAGTACTAAGCATGTTTAAAGTTATTATTCTGCGTAGCTTCAATCTTTATCAGTTGCACTTCCCTTACTGTCCTTTGGGGGACATTACATTGCGAATTCCCATTCGGCAAACGAAATGAATATTTTCCGCTTTACAGTTATGCAGATTATTCCAGAATTAATGATACATATAATTAATGATAAATGTTTGGGAATATTTAATGCTTACTGCAGAAATGGAAAATCAAACTATGCAACAAATAAGTTGTCTTAAAACAGGACAGAATTCTGCAATGAAAATGTTAAAATTTAATTAATCTTATATCCAGGTTCGAAATTAGCGGTCGTTAGTCGTATTTTGCAACTAAATATCCCCTTTTGACGACCGCGATTTCACATCCAGACGTCACTTTTGACGCCTAACCTTTCAAAAGAATTTTATTTTGACTTCAGCAATTTGCACCAAATCGTCATTTTTTTATAACATATTTGGCAACTAAAACAAAAAAGCTAGGTGCCAATGACGCCTAACTTTTACATCCTAATTTCGAACCCTGCGGGGTAACGTTGTTTACTTCCAACTTACCATCAATGAATAGGTAAACTTTTTAATTTCATTGAACAAATGTTTACAATAACAATTCTTTTTCTTTTTTATTTATTCTTTCGAAAACTGATGTTGGCCGTAACACAGAGCGGCGGAGTCAGGACAGCGAAGAAAAGGACCAACTCCGAGGTCTGGTAATCGTAAAATTCCGACTCCTGTACGAATATATCTTGGGGATGTAAGGAATATTGAGGGACATTGTTAAGCGGTTCCAATTCCTCTACCCCAAATAAGTCCAACTCAGACTCCTCTGCCCCAAAATCCGCCTGTCTTCACGGCCCTGCTTAACCAACTTGAAATTCATTCAAGCATGACTGAAATTTCTGAAGAATTATAGTTAAATTTACTGTGAAGAATTTTATATGTAATGTCTATAACTTTCACGTAGAGACGATACTATTATTAGTTTTCTATAAAAAAAGAAGTATAATGCTTGCCTTAGTGAAGAACAAACAAAAGGTAAAATCAATGTTATTAAATCACATATTTGAAAGCAAAACCCGTGCTTCGCAGTTATAAGGAATCTTTCTTTTCATTCAGAGAAAATTTTGAGCTTCCAACACTAATATCATTCATCAAAGGCAAAGCTTCTTAGCTGACGGATCTTAGAACCAAAATTTAGCTTTTACTTTGCTGACTGCTTGCTACTTTGCCTTGGAAGTTCGAAGCTTTTTCTTCAATGAAATATAGTTTCTTGTAACTTTGAATCACGTGTAATTCAGCAAATGCAATATTTTTGCAAATTTATGCTTTATTAAAGTTGATTTTATCCTTCAAAAAAAGGTTAGGAATTTATGCAATTTTTTTCATTCTTCCCCCTGCCTTTTTCAATATATTAAGTGTGTTAGATTTAATTTTCAGACTAGTTTTTCGTTTTTATGGTTCTGGCTAAGGATAATTGCCTTTTGAGCCTGCTGCATTGGAAATTTAAAAAAAAATCTTTTTATTGAGTCATCCCCGTTTCCTATTAACATTTCATTTATTTTTATTATAGAAATATCTTTTTTTAATTCGAGCAATAATCTAATCAGACTCACGTAGTCGATTAACGGTTTAATACTTTTTTATATTAAATAGTTTAATTTATTTTCCTTAACATCGATTTGTATAAATATAGGTTTTGTTAAACAATATTACATCATGGGTGTCTGCTAATTTAAAGGAATTATTTTCTTTAGCAAACGCGAATTCTCGAATTAATGTTTTATATTTAAGTTAAATAATTGTAAAAAGTTATGCGTCTGTTGTTTACTTAATGCATATATATTTAACGTGTTATATACATGCTATACATGAATGGTTTTTTCAATATATTCTCAGTGAGAAATTGAAAACTAGGAAGGTATTTGAAATCTCATTTTCATTAATATTTTTGATTTAGTCGAAATAGGTTTCTGCAAAGCCAGTTTTTGTTGAGCATTGAAAAACAGCAAAGGATGAAAGCAACTTATTTTGTTTGAAAATTACTCCTTCATCTTTTAAATGAATTATTGGTCTAGGGTTCTACTTATCTATGAATAACATTATTACCATTTAAAGTATCGATGCTATAAATGAATGAGGATAATGTTAAATATTTATGTAAAATATTTATTTCATTTAAATTTTATTTTGTTTCTGTGTGTAATATTATTAGGGTGATTTTCAAAAAGATTGACGGTTTGATGTCCGCAGTATCAAATCTGAATTTCATGTCGATAAAACTATTATTCTGCTATTATAAAAACCAGTAGGGAAGCATCATATTTCATAGTGAATTAAATGCATTCATTACTATTTTCCAAGTTGTGAAATAGTAGGCTTTTTCTATTACTTTAGTTGGAAAGAAATGGAAACTTGCGTGTCCGGAGCAAACAATTCACAAAAACAGAGTCTTTTTTTTTAATCATTCCAAGTAATTTTTTCATTCAAAATGATTTAAAACATGAAGTAACATGTATTTACTTAACAAAAATGCAAGTGATTTTGCTGAAATGTTTTAATATTTTAAAATTTAAAGAAAGTTTTTGTCCGGACATGCAGCTCATGAATGTTACCTTGAGAAAGTTCCTATCATTCAGCTTTCAAAATATTTAAATATTGTAATTATTTTCAGTGGTAGGGAAGCCTGGTATGTTTCCTTTAATCTCGTACCATCTAGAATAGGTTAGTTTTATTCCTTTACTGTTTTATAGTGGAACAAACAATTCAACATGATGAGTATTTTTATTACTTCTCAGGAGTGTTACCCATTTATTTCCCAATATTTTTTACAGCATAAAAATAAGCAATTCAGCAATAGTGTATTCCTTGCAGAGGAATCAATCGGTCCAATTAAATTTTCAGAAACACAGTCAGAATTTCTTTTAGTGAAGAATTTCTTAATAAATCTCATGAGTGTAACCCATTCATGAGTGTTACTTGTTAAGAGAAGGAAGTTACAATCATGATTGAAACAACCAAATAATAAATAAATCTACAGATATAGATATTTTATGTGCTTTAACTCAAGCTGATATTAGTTTTTTAATCAAGATTATATTTTATTTATCTCTCTATATATACACCCTGACACAAAATTTTTACGTTGACAGATATGATTTTTGTATGTTTTGTTTAAGCTATGTTTTATTCTTAAGGGGAAAATAAAGAAAAACTCCCTTACTTGTAACCCCCCCCCCCCTCAAAAAAAAAGAGTAAAAAATAAACACTTGTTCGGGTATGCCACTTGTTACTTTATGTAAATAAGAAAGTGATATGTTGCAAACTATTATCTTCCCTTTAATTACATTAAAGATATGGTTTGCAGAATTAGAACTATTTATTTCGATATTTTTACTGCTTACTTTGAAACTGAAATTAATTTTTTATTAGTGCTGTCTAAAAACACAAATTTCTATATCAGAATCATGAGAGTAGTGATGTTTTATTACATTTTTAATGTAACATATCAATTAATGGGGTAAAATAATTTTAATTTTGGTCTCTCTTTTTATAATTATTGTTATTTTTATTACTATTATTATTTTTGGTGCAATATTGCAAGAGGATTGCTTGCTTGTCACATGAGTGTTACCATATCTCATGAGTGTTACTGTAGCTAAAAATTAGAATTGTATTAATATATTTGTTAGTTAATAATTAAAAAATGTTTTGCTAATTACGGCTATCCAGTTACTTCTTATACCTACAGTGAAAACAGTTCATTTTTATTAAAATACATTTTTATTGAATGTTATATGCTTCATTTAAGAAACAAAGTAACACTCTTGAGATAAAGTGCAATTAAAATAGTTTAAAGATTTTAAATATGTCAATTTTAATACTATTTTTACTTCTTTCATAATATTTAAGATTACCTAAACAAGATTTTTTAGATAAATTATTGATAAGGATTATTTTACAGTATGTTTAAGAACGGTAACACTCATGAGAAAAACAATCACTTGTCAAGACACTTTTTGAAATATCTAAAATATAAATAAATTAACTCGAAAAAAAACTACTTGCTCAGAATGCAGTAAATTATAAGGAATTCATACGTAGGCAAGTTTTTATGTTTGGTGCAACAAAAATTTTCAGATTGTGTCAAACCCAATCCGTCAACAAATTTGAAAATCACCCATTAGTTTTATTGAAAACGAAACATAGCAACTTTTCGTACTTTCAGCTTTATTTGGACATTGAACAAGTATAATGAAAGAAAGGAAATTAGCTTATAATACATCCTTCGTTTTATAAACTTAAATCATCGCTATAAATTTCAAATTATGGACGATGAAAGCAAAAAAAAAAAAATATTGGTAATGAACACTGATATTTTCAGACTTTAAAGCTCCACTATATACGCCCATTACAAATTATTTTCTGGACTCGTAGATCGTGATCCATTCTGTAGTTTTCTGGTTAAGATTTCCTCCAAAATATCTCAGACTTCTTCAAAGCATAACTGTGGTGTTCAAAGAGAAGTCCAGATGTATTTATTTTCTTTTAATTTATTTACGTAATAAATAAATGACGTCAATAAATTATGGGCTCTTATTCTTCAGAATCCAGCAATGAGATGTTTATTTCAGAAGAAAGAGGATAAGCTAATCAGAGGCCATTTCAGGCACTTAGAAGCAAAGGGGTGTAAGTGATCAAAATGAAAATTTTGAGATAGCTAGTGCAAATGATAAATTAAATACTCTTTTGTTTTGTGGGAAAGAGATTTTTGTGATAGCTTTGACAGATACTGCAGAAAAGCACGGTTTAAAAAAAATAGTAAATAAAAGCTGCATTCCGTTTGGTGGCAGAGGGATGCAAGTGCACTTACATCCGTTTGCCTCTAAATAAGGTTATTTCCTTTTTCAGTTAGTTTAAATAAGCAGCGCAGACGATCTATTTACGAAACTTATAGCGAAGAAGAAGAAAAAAAAATAGGAAAAGAATTCAGGCACTTAGAAGCAAAGGGGTGTAAGTGATCAAAATGAAAATTTTGAGATAGCTAGTGCAAATGATAAATTAAATACTCTTTTGTTTTGTGGGAAAGATATTTTTGTGATAGCTTTGACAGATACTGCAGAAAAGCACGGTTTAAAAAAATTACCAAATAAAAGCTGCATTCCGTTTGGTGGCAGAGGGATGCAAGTGCACTTACATCCGTTTGCCTCTAAATAAGGTTATTTCCTTTTTCAGTTAGTTTAAATAAGCAGCGCAGACGATCTATTTACGAAACTTAAAGCGAAGAAGAAGAAAAAAAAATAGGAAAAGAATTCAGGCACTTAGAAGCAAAGGGGTGTAAGTGATCAAAATGAAAATTTTGAGATAGCTAGGGCAAATGATAAATTAAATACTCTTTTGTTTTGTGGGAAAGAGATTTTTGTGGATAGCTTTGACAGATACTGCACAATAATAATAAAATTACACGTTAATTTAAAGCACAAATGAGCAATAAAATGCAGGTTGCAGGATGTTTTGCATCTAGAAGCTCCCTGTCGCATTGAAAAAGGGATTCCAAGCAATCCCGAAACATATGTCTGCATTTTATTGCTCATTTGTGCTTTAAATTAACGTGTAATTTTATTATTATTGTTTACTTGCACAAAGTTAAATTATTTTTAATGAAATAGTTACTAAATGCATATTTTTTTAAGTTAAAAAGTAATTAAAATTAAGAAAACAAACAAAAAATAGGTATATTCCTTTAAAATTTTGAAAAATTGGGAAATTTTAGCAAAAAATAGGCGAATTTTACAGTTTACGCCAAACACTCTATACTCACTTTAACTCGATATATTTTAAAATCCTTAATAATATATGTTTCTATATTACTTAACTGTGTTCTGAACTAAAAGTTTTATAATAGGCCCAAAATTGAGAAAAATATAGCAGTTTTGAAGAAATTCATACGTTTTTCACCGAAAAAAACACAATATTTCACAAATAAATGCCTGTAAATTTTTTAAATACTGACATAGAGCTTAGATTTTATTTCAAAACACAGATAGCAATGTGTGAAACAATACTTTAAAAAATCACAGTAATGGGTATAAAACTTTTCGAGTTATGAGATCTGCCGTGAACAAAGATATCGAAAAAAGTAGTTTTTCGGAAAACGCATTTTAAATTCCACTTTGTGTGCTTGCGATGCGACTTCTGGTTAACTTAATTGCGTGTAACTTCGTTTCTATGTATCGTAGAAACAAAAACCAAACATTTTTGAAATCTTGAATACTTATTCTTTTTAAATATAAAATAAAAAAAATATCGATTTTTTTTTCGCAAAACTCGTCTTTTTGGTGCAGGCAGACCCCTGAAAAAAATTACTAAATAAAAGCTGCATTCCGTTTGGTGGCAGAGGGATGCAAGTGCACTTACATCCGTTTGCCTCTAAATAAAATTATTTGATTTTTCAGTTAGTTTAAATAAGCAATGCAGACGATCTATTTACGAAACTTAAAGCAAAGAAGAAAACAAATAGGAAAAGAATTCCGAATTGTTGAATAATAATAATAAAAACAAGGGTTAAATCGTCTGCAGATTTTATTTTTGTCATGTTTTGTTTTCGGCAATTTGTAATGGCAATGATTTTTAGTTTGTTGATAAATATAATTATTCGAAATTTATATTGTGCAGTTTTTAGTAAAGTTTATATCACCAACAAACTATCTTTATTACTGTGTAAACTAGCAGAATGAACAAGACACGTTTTTCATTTAGTGGCAAAGGGGTGTAAGATAACTAGTTGGAAGCAAAGGAGTGTAAGTAAAAATAAGCTATTTTTAAAAAAATCTTACTCCACATCTAATCAACAGAAACACTTCACACTTCATACTTAAACTAACACATACATACAGGACTCGAAAATAAAAAAAATATTTATATGAAGAACCTCTAGAATTTGGTATAGGAATTAAACTTCAAACGAGTTTTACTCTAAATGATACTTAAGTCACTTACATCCCTTTGCTTCTCACCGCCTCATTTAAGATTAGTGCTCTGTGCCGGTGAGGATTATAATCAAGATCCACTTCTAACTTTAAGACGCGTTACTCCTTTGAATCCAGTTGTGCTTTCAAACATGACACAGAAGTGTCAAGTGATGCATTTCTCCAAGAAACTCCATTTCTCCACAGTCTACAAGAGCTGAAAATAATTTATCATTGATTTATCTTTTGATTTCATATTGTTGCCTTCGTTATGGTAGATTTTTAACGTTAGAACTGTATTCATTACATTTGTTACTTTTACTTTTGAATTATGATAATTACTTTCGTAAAAGTTAATTTTCATTGCTGATATGAGATAATGACACTCCTTATGGTTAATTACAGATTAATAATTCACAAAAACTATAAGAGCTGAAAATAATTAGTTTATCATTGATTCAGCTTTTGATTTCATATTATTGCCTTCGTTATGGTCGATTTTTAAGTTAGAACTTAGTTCATTACACTTGTTGCGGTTTACTTTGACTTTTGAATTCTGATCATTGCTATCGTAACAGTCAATTTTCACTGCTGACATGAGGTAACGACACGTGGTTAATTATAGTTTCTTAATTCATAAATACTGTTATGAACTGCTTAACTTAAATACAATCCAGAAAATTTGAGAAATGGTTAATTGTTGTTTTTGAATAGCAGCATAAACACAAACACCAGTAAATTGTCTCTTTTGAAAGGAATACCTAAAAACTGGAATAGTTAATGTTACATTTTGAATTTAAATCCTGAAGCTTGTAATGGTTATTTGTATATCCTGAATGGAAATCCTGTTACGATTAATAATTCTTTTTGAATTGAAATCTTTACATTTTCAGTGATTGATGGATTCATGAGAATTATCAGGAACAGTTTTCAATCACAGAAAGCACATTATCAAGTGATTCCTAATGAAATTATTGAAAGCTTCGCTGAGTAATGTTTGAGTGCAGTATCAACATGCTTTTTATCACTTACCATTTTCTGTCACAAATGCTTTAGACAAGTTTCAACAGCTTAGAGCTTAAGAATTTCTTACCATAAAGTCATGTTGTCAAACTTTGAAAACTACGTTATATTCTAGAGATTTTTTTTTTATTTTCTTAGTTCATAGAATTAATTATATGTAATTAACATAAAATTAACACAACTCGATTTTGAAATTATATTCTTTTCAAAATATGCGAAAAAACATTTACTTTATTTTCACATTGCATAATAATAATTCATAAATATTGATAAGAAGAAAAAAATTGTTATGGATAATTAAAAATTGTCTTTAAGGCGTCGCCAAACTTATTGATCTAAATTCTAAAATTTAATATCATATTTAAAAACTTACATTTAGTTTTTGATTCACCAATAATTTCAAGAGTTTTTTCTATTTACTTTTACGCGAAAAATACTCATTACATTAGAAAATTTCGTTTAATTTTGTTTTAGGGCAATATTTTAATCTAGGAAAGGATTTGATTATGAAATTATCTACACAAATTTTAAACATGGATTTACTTTTATGCGAAAAATACTTATTAAATTAAATATCGTTTAATTTTGTTTTAGGGCAATATTTTAATCTGGGCAAGGATTTGAACATGAAATTATTTACACAAATTTGAAACAAAGATGCCCTTTAAAGATTAATCTGCTCGTTATCTTCTGTCCTGGGAATTATAGACGCTGTAAGAAAGGATATATGTCTGTTCTTCAGATCGATAAATTCCACGAATAATCGAGATGAGGTTCTAAGCAAAGAATGCTATAACTTGTTCAGGAAAGAACGTTTAATGTTCAGACACGTATGAATAATATGAAATAACTTCTTGGAAACATAAAAGAAATTATGGTTTGGATTTGTAAAGTATTAATTATTATTATTGTTTAATACGACTGTTTGTAGAGCCATTTCGAGAAACACAAAACAAAAGAAGGCGCAGAAAGAGCATGTGATTTTAAGAGAAGTGCAATTTTAAAGAGAACAAAATTGCTTCATTTAATTGAAATATGATTCTTCTTCCTAAAGAATCTTCCTTGATTGATTTTTCTTAAGACTTCGGACACGTGTTTCGAGGCCGCAAGGAACGCCTTTGTCAATGCAGAAGTGAGCTTCTACGTGAAAAACTCCAACAGAAGCTTGTTTTTACTTTTTGTTCCGTAGCACAAAGGTGTACAACCCTTTTCATGCTATTGTTGGCGTTTAAACTGCGCGTTTTAGAGTAACTTTTAATTTAGTAAAAATTCTTTTTTTTTTCTTTTTTTTTTAATAATTAGCTGGGGTAAGCTTCCGGTATTATACTATTTTATTGAATTTATGACATTGCGTGTTCCTAAATTATACTTTTATGGCTGGTAAATTAAGTTTTACTGTTATTGCTTTCCCTCTAAGTACCAAACACTCATAATTTGTAGGTTTGTGGGGGGTTTATCTTCCTCCGATCAGTTAGTTTTTAAGGTTTATTATCTGAGTAACAATCACTTAGGCATTGGTTTATGCTGAAATTATGGAGCCCTTTATACGGTTAGTTTAAAGTATTGTATTGACAATTAAAGGTATGCCATTCAAATGTTTGCGCATTGAACAAACTTATGGAACTAGCTTCGATATTTTTTACACGTATGATGCCTGTATGTGTTTCAAAAATACAAAAAAGAGAAAATTGTTTAGTTTTTCACAAGTTTGTGAGTCACATATTTCCAAAACATATTAATTATTTAATTTAAAAAATAAAATGTGACCTGCCAGAAAACCGGGTGTTTCGTGCAGTGGCCGGACCGGATCCCAGATATTTAAAAATCTGTCGTGTACCGGATATCTAAAGAGTTCTGGAGGGATCTGTGTCACTGGATGGAAAATTTTCGTGACTTTTTGGTTCCTTTCGTAACCGATAGCCAAATTCGTGACTTTTTCGGGACTTTCGTGAATTGTAGACACTCTGTAATGGTACAGAATTGGAAATTCAATAAATTTAATTTATAGTTATACCAAGAAAAAACTATGAGTCATTTTTGCGATTAAAAATTTCAGTGCTGATTAACATCCCATACATCTGACGTTTCACTAATTACCATAAGAAAATGTTTTTGTTGAAAAACCAAGTAAACTTACGTTTTCACGAATGAACGTTTCTGTAAAAACTTTCTCTTCACAGACGTAATATTACTTTCAAGCTTTGAAATAGCGTCTAGTTCTAGTCTATTTGAACTGCGCAGTTGCTTTTGAAATTTGCAACATTAATGGTGTTATTTCGTGTCCTAGAAAGGAGTCATGGAATCTTTACGAGAACTAATTTTCCGTATCGGTTCCGTCAACGAAGCAAAATAAAAAAAGAAAGATAAAGGAAAAGAAAAAAAAACGTTGCAAAATAGCATTTTTTTTTTCTACATAATATGTAGAAAATCACCGCTCTAGTTCTAAAGTACTAAATGAAAATACATATGGTGTTTTTAGACTGCATCCGTATTTTTTCCCCGCATGTGCTTTAAAAATACTTGCTATTTGCCTCTATAAACGAAATTTTATTCGGATTGTTTGCGTAAGAATTAACGAAGAATTTCAGAGCATCTACATCAGTTTCGTCCCAATTTGATTAGTCCAATTTCTGGTGCTTGAGGAAATTCAAATCGGATTTATTTATACCATGGCTGTTTTCGTAGATGGATTCTACACTGCTGGCCACCCAAATTGCAACACCAAGAAAGACAAGAGATAACAAAACAAAATTTATTTTGTAGATAACATGATGCCCAAGTATCAAATGATTAAATTTATAGACTTCTGTGAAGTGTGGTTCCTGCCAAAATCAGTAGCCAGAGTATCCGCCATTGTTGGAGATCACCGCTGCCACACGCCTCGGCATTCAAAGAGACTTTGGATGTGTTCTTGGGGTACAGCAGAGCAAGCCACTTCCACAAATTGCCAAAGTTGATCTGGTGTGGCAGCTGGGGATGTCCTCTAGGTCAATCGTTGAGCAGCCATAGACCGCATGTTTTCTATCGACGAAAGATTCGGAGAGCGAACCGGCCAGGGAAGCAATTCAATCTGGCGGTTGACGAATAAGCCTTGGACAATGCGTGCCACGTGTGGTCGCGCATTATCCTGTTGAAATATGGCTATGGGCAAGCCCTGAAGGTAAGGAAGGACAACTGGCTCTACTAGAGGAGTGCGAGAGTGATATCCAATACCGCCCCATACCATAATACCCGGTGCAGGACCAGTGTGGCGGTGTATAATGCAGCTTTTCAGCATCCTCTCTCCACGGTGTCTCCAAACTCGAATCCGACCATCGTGGTGTTGCACTATCCTTCCTCTGTAGAACTCGAATACTTGATCAAAAGATGATCGCTATTTTCTACGAGGCATAACTTATCGTTTTTTGGAAAAAACCACAAGAAAAACACAATTTACGTACTTGAAATCTTCGGAATCTCCGAGCCTTAAAAAGCGCTTTCAAGTGGCGCCACAGTCGCGCGTGATGTGCGTCTGCGCTGAAATTCTAATCATTTGCATATCTCACCTCCGCTAATGCATGTTGTAAATTTCATATTATTTGCACGCTTCCTTCAAGATGTTGCATTTACGGTGGCCAGCAGTGTAATTAAATGCAATTATAAATACATGGGAGAGAAACTCTTATGTCTTTTAAATAGAACGGTTCAGCATTAAATCTCCAGAGTGCAGTGGTTATATTTACTCTTACATTGCGAATTCCGAAGCGCTTTACTCACTGTAATGCAAATACTTTAATTTGAACAGGATTAAATCATTTGAATAAATATTCATAATCCATGAACTTAGTTGCTCAGCAATCAGACGTAAACTACTGAAATGTAAATAAGGCTAAATATTAAGACAAAATATCAGCACATTTAACACAAAAATTACATAATGCATTTTTAATTTAATGTACAGTCGTACTCGCTTATATCAAGGGTAAAGAGAGACATATTGCTCGTTAAAAGCGAGTGCTCTTAACAACCGGGTTTACTATAAGTTTGAATCTTTTTGCATATAAATGAATTTTTAAAAAATGATAGCTTAAAATGGAAACTTACTTTTAATTTTTCATTGTTTATTGTACAAGAAAATAAAAAAAAAAGAAGGGGTCAATGTTATTTGCAAATTTTTTTTCAACAATTGTAGGAATTGAAACTGTAGATGGAGATTAGTCATACTTTTGCAAATTTTAATATTTTTTGTACCACTTTAATTTTTATAAATTTTAAACTTTTTTAATTAAAATTTCAACAAAATTTCTTGAAACTTATTTACCAAGTGAAAAATTTGAATACATTATCATGAAAAAGAAATGCTCTCTAAATTCGAGTCATGCAATAACCGAGTATTGTGATAAGGTCATAAGATTAAACTAACCATTTATTTTACTTTCTCTATTTAAACCCGGGTATCAAACCCCGCCTCCTCGCTACATTTTACATTCAAACTGCACGAATTATCAAGCAGAAGCTTTTGCCACCCTACAATCTTTGAGTTGGATTTGTTCAAAAGACGCCTCAATAGTTAACAATATTAGTTTGTTTACTGACAGTCAAATCATACTTTATAAAATTCAGAACAGAAAATATCACACATTTATAATAGAAAAAATTCGACATTTAATCTGGGAACTTTCTTCTAGTAATTTCAAGCTATCATTTGAGTGCGTCAGGGGTCTATCCGGCATTCTTGGCAACGAAAGGGCAGACGAACTCGCGAAATCTGCAGCACACTCACAACTTCCTCTGAGCTATCAAAAGATTCCGATTTCTTACATCAAAACACAGAACAACATTCGTATGATGAACTTGTGGCAAATTGAATGGTCAACAACACCCAAAGGCAGTGTTACAAGGATGTTCTTCCCCTCAGTGACTGAAAGAGTAAAAATCAACCTAAATCACACATTTAAACTTACACAGGTCCTTTCAGGTCACGCGAGAACAAGGTCTTATCTTTTCAGGTAAGAAGAAAAAATAAAAGGGAGAAAGGAAGAAAGAAAAATTAAAAATTTAAAATATAGAGGAAATAAAGTGGCCCCTGTTTTGGGTCATAAAACTGGCCTCTCACTGCCAACAAAATGTGAAACGCCAAAGCTCCGGTCCTTCAGATAACACCTGGTTTTAAGCATGGCTGTTGAGAGGGGTGTCAGGTATGGCTGATTCATGAGGTTCGGTTTGGCATCCTGAGTAGTGCAGTGGGTAAAAATATTCTATGGTTAAGAAGTAAGGGTAAGGGAGGTTGGGGGGGGGGCGGCACAACTGACATGGGGCCCGCCTGGGCTATCGGTGGCCCTGATTCAGAGTACTAGATAATCAATAAAATCTCCCTTTATTCCATTAAATCTCATGAATATAACCCTTTCCTAAAAGAACCTTCCTTTTATTATTGAGTTTCGGTTCCTTTTTTTACATATGATAGGAAATCCATACTTCTGTTATCTGAATCTTTACGTATCCAGTTGCAACGAGAGACGGTTGGCAATGAAATGTTTGACACTGTTACTTTGAAATTAAATTGTTTATTTCAGGTCAACATTAAGAGTACTTTTAAAAATTTTCTAGAAACAATGACAAATATCTTTTAAAAAACAATGTACATTTATACTTAAAACATCTAAATCTAGGTTCAGGTGATCTTCTGCTTGACTGGCAAATGATCATCGCTTTGCAAGCAAGTAAACACATAAATATGTCCATTGTAAATGTGCCCTACATTTTTTGCAATATTACATCTCTTTAATGTGAAAAAAGATGCCAAAAATTGTGCTTTAAGACTTTAATTTAAAACTTTCCTGTAAGAACTTTAGACACCTTCCCTTTTCCCATAAGGCCACCAAAAAATAGCCTAAAACTGCACTTTTTTGGCTTCAGGTTGGAAAATTTTTCAAAGCATGGCCCCCAGCTCACCTCGTTTTTTCTTAACGTGACCAAAGATGGCCTAAAATTTTCCATTTTCAGAACTTCATCAGTTTTGGAAAATTTTCGTGCTATGTCCTCTGGACCTTTCTTCATTCTCCTACATCATCTACGATACCATGAGACTTCAGTTTCAGGAACATTTCCTGGGGAACGACACCGAACACAATCAGTAGCGTCACCAAAAGTAGCCAAAAATTAGACTTTAGTTACGAAAAATTTGCGAAACTAGAGAATCTCCGAACTATTTCTCACATCCTCTAACATCCCCAAACAACCTATGGGACCGTTCATGAACGATGTCCTACTTTTTTTCAATATATTTGACCCCCTCCCCCCCTTTGTCACACGTCACGGTACATTACATTAGCATAAAATAGGTTTAATTTGCTGATTTTAAATGTTTTTATAGAAATCAAATTGTACTCCCTCCCCTCCCCTTGTCACAAACTGCCACACTTTCATGATCCCCCCTCCCCCCTTGAAGCGTGACATCAATCAGGGCTCCCACGGCTGCGCCAATTGCGCCAAACTGCGCCAAAACGATTTTTCTGCTACATGCTGCTACAAAATGCGTTTTTTTCGGAAAATTTGCGCCAAATCGCGATTTTCGGGAAAAAATTCGAAAAAATTTTAGATATATTTTTTTTACCTTAAAACTGATATCAGTTGTTACATTTTTCCTTTAGTCAACTAATTTTTCACCTTGGAAGTAGTTTTTTAAAGAATATTAGCTTTACCCTCTCTTAGGAACCTCAAATCTGGATGAGAAAATTGAGCAGAATGAGTGATGGTATCCCACGCTTATAGAAGAAACAGTGAGACGATTTCTAATATTTTGTAGTATTATAGAGCAAAAAATCGTTCATCTTATCACTATTTATGTTAAGCATTTTATTTAGTAAGTTTTTCTTGAAATAGTTTTAAAAATTTACAATTTCATGGAACGTGGGGGAAAAAACTTAGCGTTTTTCCTCAGTGCACTTAGGTTTTTCTAATGTTTAGGAAATACTAATCAATCTGAAAAATCAATAACAAAACAGATATTTAAAAGAGTGCTGCTCTATTATAATAATTCTTTAAAATTTCTTAAGCCTACTTTCCACGTGCAAGCAAAGGAGCGCATACGTTCTGCAATCTTTTTGCATCCGCTACAAAAATCGGATTTTTTTCATTTCAAGCATTTATAATGTTTCTTCTCAAAGTAAATACATAAAATTTATTTTTATTTTAAGTAAAAACATTGTTTTAAAATATATCTTTGTTCCCGTAAGTGTTTAGAGGTAGACTTTCAACGTTGTAAAATTAAACATTGAGTTGCAGATTTTGTTTCTTTTCTCATTACCCTTTAATCTCTGTAATCAATATCATATAACTACAAGCAATTAAAATACATAAAACATAATTATAAAGAACAAAATAAGTAAAAAAATTACAGTTAAGTTAGAAAAATCATTAAAAAAAAGCATGTATATCCTAATGAATTGATGATCTTTAGCAAACATGTTAAGCAATATTATAAGAAGAAATGGAAATTTTGGTGTGGACCTCATAAAAGTACTCTTGCTTAAAGTTTCAATTTTTCAATTGGATTAGAAAGTTATGAAATTATCCTCCATTTCCTTTTTCTTTTAATTCAGTTTAGTTGCTTTCAGAATGCAATAACTGTAGCCCTAGGGCTCTTAAAATTTAATTGTAACTATTACACAATTTTTAAAAGATGTAAAAATAAATTGTTGGAAAAAAATAAATAAATTTTTAGACTTTAAATTATCGACATATAATAAAAAATACATTTTGCCTTTCTATTATAGAACTGAAAAATACAATTTGGATTTTGAATTTTCTTGCTGCAAAATTATGAAACTCAGCAATTTACTTTTGGTCCCATTTACTTCCAAAGCATTTAAGGGACTATTTAGGATTGAAATTTAAAGGAATATTTCTTAATCAGAAAAATAATAAATATTACTGCAGGTGGAAAATCGGATAGACTTCAAACATTATTCGATAAAATTTGAACGCATATTTAATTCATGCAAAGTTTTAATGTTACTATAGTCACAATGGTTAACCTAAATAAGTACTATTTAGAAAACAAATTTTCATTGGTAAATAATTTAAAATAGTTGAACTGAACCTTTCATATTAGTTTGTTTTTGCTTATTTTCTTGAAAGAATAGTGTTTAGTTACTAAACAAAAAAGGAAGGAATGCAATAATTTTTATAAAGAAGAAAATTTTAAGCTTTCTTCCAGCTATTCTTAACTATTAGGAGAGGAAAAAAAAAACAAAACTTTTTTTAATATAATCTGTTTTTTGAGAAAAGTATTGAAAAACACCTTTATAAGGGTTATATGTTTAATTAGTCTTACTTTTTGAATAGGTTATGAATCATTTTTTTAAAAATATTAAAATAATCAAGTTTTGAAAGATGGCTGACGTTTACATTTCCTATCATTTTGAAGACTTGAAACTGCTCTTACCCTTGATATATGAAAATAACTTAATATTTAAAAAATAAAGAAAAAAATACTCCAAAAATGGTACAAAGTTGATATATTTGGCTCCTAGACTGAGACAAAAGTCGATTTCTTCTGCTCCAAACTGATACAGAAGCCCATTTTTTTTCTGCTCCAAACTGATACAAAAGCCCATTTTTTCTGCTCCAAACTGATACAAAAGCCCATTTTTATCTGCTCCAAAATCTGAAACAAACTCTGCGAGGCCGGTGGGAGCACTGCATCATTTATGAATGACCCCCTTCCGAAACTTCATTGCTGGGACTTAGAACTCAAAATGTTTCTTGAGGAGAGCCCTTGCACCCATCTTCAGTGACGTTGACAAAAATAAAGTAAAACAGCATTTTTAAGGCTAGTTTGAAAATTTTCTCATGGGAGAACCCTAGAACCCCCCCCCCCCCTCCTCTAACTTCTCCTAAGAGCCTAAAATTGCATTCTCCGGACTTAAATTGCAAAAAAATTCCGGGGGTGGGCCCCTGTACCCCCGCCCCGAAACCAGCCTAAAAATAACTTATAAGATTTCAATTACAAAAATTTCAGAAACTCACTCCCCTAACTTCACTAAACATAAAGCCGAAAATTGATTCTACTGTATATTACCAGGGATCTATCATATACATTTAAGAGATCCATATTATCATCATTTCTATTCTACCTATTATATAAAATAACACAGCATGATTTGGAATCATACATCGCCCCTCCTAATTCGTCACCTGCCCTCCCGGAGCAAAAGGTCTGAAAGAAACACTGACTACGTTAACTCTCCTGTTTGTACTTGTAACCAAACTCAAATACAAAATATTGAACATTTGCTTTTCCACTGTCCTCTGCTTGACTTCGAGAGGCATGAACTTTTTACATTTTTTCTTACAAGTGGACTGCCAAGGCCCCCAAGTTTTGACTTTTTGCTCCACCACCCTGACTGTTTACCCATTTTTATTAGCTTTGTTGAGAAAATCCCCTTTTGAATCGTTTATGAAACTTTCAGATCTATTTATTTATTGATTTTTAATATAATTATTTTCTGATTATCTGTTAATTTGTATTATGCTTTAATAACTAATGTTCACCCTAATCTTGGTTGATTTATTTTTTCCTGTAATTTCCTGTGTTATAAAATAAGCTGTTCCTTGCTTTTGTGCACTTGGATTAATCTGGTTTTGTTGAATTTATTTGTTTTCGTTGTGTATAAATGTTGTACGACTTTTGCCATGGTGCATGTTGTCTATTGATTTAGTAATTAAAAAAAAAAAAAAAAAAACCCCCGCTATAAGCGAGTTTGACTGTATATGTCGGTAACTAATGGATCTGGTCAAACAATGGCCGTTCTATGAAAAATAATAGTATAATTGTTTAGAATAAATTTTTTACCATATTATCATAAAAAGGTACAAATTATGCACTTTCATGATTTCTCAAATGAAGTCTTATTGCTATTATACAGAAGCTCCAGAAGTGTTAATTAGCTTCATTGTATTATAGAGTCATAATTTATGCTTATTTTGTACTTTTAAAAGCACTCTAGCATTACTTAAAAGTAGAAACAATCATATGATGTGTCGCCAACAACGCACTTAAGGAACGAAAGATTTTTTTTTAATTCAGGAAAAAAATACATTTCAAATATTACTGCAAAAAGTTTACTATTCAAAGACTTTAAAAAGAAATAAAATGCATCACATACGAATTCAGATCGGAAACTAAAGTAAAAAAGTACAAAAACGACGAAAAACTTATGAAAAAAGGAATACGATTTCAGTTTTTTTTTTTTTTTTTGTTACGGTTCTTTAAAAATCAAAAGTGGATAATTAGAAAATATATATATAATTATATGCGTAATTTTAACACAATAAATATTAAATGTGAAGGTAGAAAGCGAACAGCGTTAAGCAGTACCGCTTAGATACATTGAAACTTTTTCTTGACTGCTACGGAATGAGCATTCAATTGTCCAAAATGAGTAAAAGCATCGTCAAAGGACGCAAATAAAAGGTTAAAAATGGCAGACCGGTTTCAAACGCAATCAGCCCCCTGCGTTCCGAGAGTACATTTTTTACTCACGGTACTGACGAAGAATGCTGATTGCCCTTGAAACCAGTCTACCATTTTTAAGCTTTTATTTGCGCCCTTTGACGTTGCTTTTACTCATTTTGAATGTATGCGCAAAGTGTATGTCTCTCTTTTAACATTCAATTGTAAGTCGGCACTTCAAGACCCCAAATTTTACAAAATAAAAGATAAAGCAGCAAGCAACTGTATTTATAGATACTGTATTTAAGATGTGTATGTAAAGATCCAGTTTCGAGGAATTTAAAAATAAATGTGAATTGGTTGAATTTATATTATTTACATGCATGATTTTAAGCGTATATTTTTAAATTTTTAAATTAACAACATAAATACGATTTTGTTTCAAGTAACAAATTAGACATTAATAAAAAGGAGAAGAAATGTTAAGTTTACTTGGAATGCGACTATACCTAAGAAAACATTTAATCGATATTTACAGAGCTTTATTTGATCTTCTTACATGGAAGAATGCTGCATTTTTCTGCGGAAAGTTTGTTCTTTAAATGTAGAAACGCCTTTAATCAATCAATAAAAGAAATATTTTACTTGCACTTAAACACGACTACCTCGCTTGAAATGGTTGTCTTACGTCATAAATTATAAAACAGCCTAAACGCAATTACTTTAAAAAACATTTAGTACGAGTTTCCTTCAATGTGAAATCAGAATGAAACTGCTTCTGGAAATTGAATTCCAGACCATTATTTCGTGAGTTTGAACTAATTACAGGATATTACGGGGCAAATAATACTTCCATGCGGAATGTTGCTACAAGTATGATTGAAAACAGAAGTTTTTCAACCAAAAGTTTTCTAGACTCCTCGAAGTAAATTTTTTTAGTACTTGAAAAATAAGAAAGGGATTTTATAGCATGATAAAACTTTAAGCATGGTAGGTATTTCTAATTACATTGTAAAGGCTCTGGAAAGGGATCACAACAAACATAAGTCCAAGCCATATAAAGAGAGATATTTTTATGTAGTGGTGTGTTTTGGAACATTTAAAGTATAAGTTCCAGTACATGACAATGTTTTTCACTTTTAGAAGACGTTTTATGATTTCATTTTATGTTTGTTAGGAAATATGATTTTGTATTTCAAAACGTATTAAATATTACGCAGCTTTTCAAATAGTTAACGTTGTTACAAAAGTCCTTTCAATAAATTTGGACTTAAATATACTGAGGCAGTAAAATTAAAGATATTTATAAAATCCTGAAGAAAAAAAATAATTACTAATTTTGGGTGTTCTTTATTCATCATTCAGCAATAAGTTTAAAGGTACGTTTCCTAAGAGGCGGTTGACGTCAGCCGTGCACCGTTAACTCGCACTTGACTGTTTCTTCTGTGCCGCCTTCAGAGTGAAATGTTTTTAAAATGAGTGACCGTGATATTCTATTACGCCTATTAATGCTTGAAGAAATTGAAGAAGAAATTCTATTGGGGGGGGGGGGGGAAATGATGCTTGAGGGTAATGCCGAAGTCCATACCTTATTTAAACGAAGGAAAGATGAAGGTTTCTTTGAAAAACTTATCAATCAGCATTTACTACAGGATGACAAAAATGCCCCGGCATTTTTTAGGCTAAACGTCGCGCAGTTTAATTATGCTTTGGATCGTATAAAGGATGATATTAGAACAGATTCTTCAAACAGACAGCAGTACCCTATCACCCTTGAAGAAAAACTGGCTGTAACTTTACGCAAAAAAAAAAAAAAACATTTTTGTTACATAAGTATATTTTAGAGCAGCGATACTCAACCTATTAACCCACCTAGGAGGGACATTAAAGGGGGAATATAATACACTTATAAATAGGATTGTATCAGTACTAAACAATGTATTTAATATTTAACTTATAAATACTATATTAAAAACAAGTTTAATAATTATTAGTTACTCCTTTGGGCCTGTTTAATTATGTTTTTCATAATTGCCAAATATTAATAAATTCACCTATTCTCGGTAATTTTTTATATTCGTAATTAAGGTTCTAGTGTAGCTTTAGCGTCAAAATGCTCAAATACTAGTTTTTCATCGTCAACACTGGAAAACACTAGTTTGGAAGTCATTTTACACGCGAGTGTCCGCGAATCTTCAGTACTGCTCAAAGAGCGGTACGTCGCGCGGCTTCTTCCTCCGCCAGCCGCTGCGCATGCAGTGACGCTTATAATAAGGCAATGATTGCATTACCTTTCATAATAGCAGTATACAGCGTCAGACGCTGGTGTCAGCTGCCTCTTAGGAAACGTACCTTTAGAGTCAATAATCCAGCTTACTGTATTTTATGCATATATCAAAGTAGGGGAGATTATGCATCTCCCTGTAGAACGCCTGCATTAATGCCAAAAGTTTCTGAGAAATAATTCAAAGCCATCAGTGATATCAGTACTACACAAACTACAATTTCACGTTGGTTTCATGCCACTCGATTATTTATTGCTCTTGCAATTTATTATTTTATTTAGAGATTTTTTTATCAGTGCTTACTTACATCATAATATCGCCGTTCCGGAAGAACAGTGACGTAAATGCAAAAATTTCAATTTTACAGGAGAGTGAAAAAACGATTTGCAGTTGAATAAAACTTATAGTAATTGAAAAGGGTGTAAGTGACAGAAAATAATGGTATAATTAGAGTACGTAGGATATATACTTTACTTTCATTTACCAGGGATTTGGATTTAATCACCCTAATATTTCAACCCCTAAGTGCAGTTACGTCATTGTTTCTCTAAAAATTGTTCGTTGTTTTAGAAGGCACAAACTTGTAATTGTTAGTTCATCCATGTTCCCCTGTGTAAGGGATGTGTTTCTGATATTGTATATGAACTTATTTGCATTTGACAAATTTTTGCAGTTACGTCATTGTTCTTCCGGACCGGCGATATGGTATCAAATACCATCCTCTGAAGCAAGGAAAGAGGTTTGTGTATATTATAAAATTTTAACTTAATCGATGCTTCCCATAATGCAATACGGAGAAAGTAAGTCCTTTTACACATAAATTTTACGAAAATAAACTTTAATAAAAAGGAACAAGAGTTCTTAATTCTTTTACATTGATTACGATTTATTGGGTGAGCATTAAATCTCAAAAACTATAAGAAAAGTAAGGAAACTATTATAACGAGCTCCCAAGTTAGGGAAAAGTTTAGCTCATATTTTAAGAGCAATGTAATTTTAGTAAGTAAAATAGAGGATAAACAAAATGCATTTAGTGAAAAAGCGCTGTGACAAATTTTATTTCCGGAAAAGAGACGGTGATTTTTCTCTTTGGGAGGATGAGCCATTTTGAGAAGAAAAATAACACTAAAGTATAAAAAGTGAAATGCAACGATACTTTATTTGGAACGAGGGGACATAACTTTCCTTAAAAGGTCAATTAATTTAACATATCAAAGGAAGCTAGATTATGAGGTTATGCTTAAAAGGTTCAATATGTATAGTCTAGAGCAAAGGAATTTTAGAGGACATGATTCAGTTATTTAAATTCATGAAAATGAAAAATGTTGACGGGCTACATTTATGCACAGAAGGTGGAACCAGAGATCATTGTTTTAAACTTTTCAAATCTCAGGCTAATCTTGAAATTAGGGAAAATGACTACTTCAATATAGTTGTAGGCAGTTGTAATAGTTTACCAGAAGCGACTGTTACTTGCAGTGGGGTAAAAACTCTTAAGACGGTTCTTCATGTTCATTGAGAATAGTTAAATTGACTGGGACCAGCCTTGCTGGGCGCTGTGCTTGTTTCTGGTCGTCACATTTGCGTTTATATTGACGGTATAACTGGTCTCGGGAAAATTTAAACAAAAGTGATATAAAATATTTGGACTCGAGCTTAACTAACGATCCTGAGATCGTTTACAGAATCAAAGGTTCATGGTTTGATCTAGGTTTCCCTTTTTACTGCCCTTTGCGCTACGCAAAATGCATATAAATTCTTCAAAGTTAGCAACGTTTTTTTAGTTTCATACCGCATTTCAGTTGTTACTATGAAACCCATAGTATTATCTTCTTTGATAGTATATTTACGGTTAGGTAATTACATATGAGTACGGCTCGATTACTTATGAGTCAGTTCCAAAATTCACTGCAATTTAGAAATTGAGGAAAAAAAATCAGTAAATAAGTTTCCCTCTTTCACACTATAGGGGCGCATCCACACCAGTGACGAAAGCGACATTTTACGTCTGTAACAATAGACCGTTGTTATGGTTATCAAACTAACAGCGATGTTTTATCTGTTCTAAGGGACTTCATATCGCAATCAACAAATCACAGCGCTGTGAGTGAAAAAAGCTTTTAAGGAGGCAATAAAATCTGTAATGAGTCAGGACAAGGGCGTGGTGGTTAGTTTATATAGAGCCCATGACGCGAAGAAAAACCTATGACGAATTTTCCGTTGTTGTCTTCGCTGCTGGCCGCAATTGATGGGAATACACCTTAAGACAGACATCATTTATGTATATTATTTAAAATGTTACTAGACATTTTGCTTGTAATTCATGCCCTTTACACAAACACAAAATAATTTAAAGCGACATTTAACTAATTATAAAGTCCTTTTGTCTACTCAATAAATCATTTTATGTGTAAAATTTATTCTTTATATATATATATATATAAAGAATATGTCAGTATGTATGTAAACTAAATACTTTCTACCACAAATATAATAAATTACAATTAAGGATAAATGAATCTTATTATTACTTATTCTAGACAAAGATAATCCTGGTCTAACTCTAGTAGTAGCAATATATTAAATAAGCAACTTAATTACAGTGTTACTTATAGAAAATATTCAAAACGTTTTCCAGTGGCGAACTATCTACCTAGATCTATCTATCTCTGCGGTGGTATAAAAATAGTTTAAGCTATCTCCACCCATTTGCCTTGTTTATCTGCCTATATTTATCTCTGCGTTCCCGATCTATTTATTTCTATATTCCAATATATCTGTTATTCCGACTTTAACTCGGACATTGCGTATTTACTCATATTTACATTGAATGGCCAAATTATTATACGGACTATTTACTCTCTGATGCGAAGTTCCGTTTTATGCATTTGGTAACGTTTCATTACAGTGTAATATCTTCAAATCAGTGAATAAATAAGTAGTCTTACTTTAGTCACATTCTCGCGTGCTGTAAACTCGAACGTGTTTTAGATATTTTGTTTGCGGAAGCAGTTTATTTTCCGCTCTGTTTTCTTATTTTGAAAGATTGAACAATATTAATTGTTTTGTTTTCAGACCATCAGTAATAATTGTTGCAATCCAATACTAACAAGTAAGGGAAAGGAGGGTAAGAGTACGCGCCTAGTGGATTGTTCGTTATAAAAGGATAATTAAAAAGTGAGAACCTTGAAAATTGACTGAATCATAGTTTATTAACTTAGAAACTTAGGTACGCAAAATGAAAGTTTTATCTTAAAAAAATATATGAAAGAAAGCAAGCGGGAAAAAAAATTGCAAATGCGTACTCTTACCCGACCTGGCGGATAAGAGTACGCACCCAAGAAGGGTAAGAGTACGCATTCAGAAAATTTAGTAGTAGTCACATACAAATGCTCCAGTGCCTTCGTAACTGGAGCATTCATCATGCCACCACTCCTTACATAATCCATACTGGATCTAATCTTCATCATATGATTGTTCGCAGCCTGGGCATATTGCCGCCTTATTGTTTGCTGAACTTGTTGAGGGAACTGGGTTGTCGATACAATGCAGAACAAGTTTTTTCTTTGCTTTCACGGTTTTTCCTTTTTCAGTTTTGGCCTCATTTTTACTTTTCATAGCAGCTCGATTAGCCTTTGCTTCTTCTAATTCTCTCTTTCTCGCGACCTTTTCCTTATGTGCGTACTCTTACCCGCCGATGTATTGCTCCTCAAAATCGTCCATAGATGGCTGTAGCATTCACAATAGTAAAATTCTGACCTTCCCACGTTGCTCGGAAGGGAACAAAGCTCATAATGATATCTACTTAAAAAGCAAACATCAATCCTTTATTGACAAAAAAATTAATATTTCTTCACAGAAAAATTACTTGCCAACATGCAGAAATCCTATTTTACCTGATAAATAAACGACAGCAAGGAGGAAAATAACTATGGCAGTCTCTTGAGCCAGCTGAAAACAAATGTGTTGAGTTGATCACACTCGCTTCTGCTTGCAGTGTTGCCAACAGGGAAAAAAGTCCCTGCGTACTCTTAACCGACTGCGTACTCTTACCCTCCTTTCCCTTACATATTTTCAATGACTTTTAAGTCCTGATATCATCTTTGTAATGTACATAGAGATTAAATTGTAATTAAATATTCGGAAAAAAAATTTAGTAGCTGTTAATTACGATGTTGCATAAAAACGATAAGGCGTCTAATAATTAGGACGAGGATTGTAAATGCCTTCAATTTTGCAAAACAAAGATATATTTTTGTATTTAATCAAGTATTTAATCAATTTTCTAAAATACCATTTTTATTTTCAGTAGTAGAAGGCTTTTTATAATATTTTATTTGAATGCAGTTTTGTACATCTTAATTCTTATCTGGATGCATTTTTTATATCTATATTTATGTTTATTATTGGCATATTTCGGGTGAATGATTACGAATGAACATTTTTATATATTTAATTTATTTTTTTTTAAATTTAATTAGAGAGTTTTTATTACCAGTTTCTTTATTACACTTCTTATTTTACACTTAAAAATCGATAAACCCATAAATAATTTTACACAAATATATTGTGAATTTTATGAAAATTTAATTATTAAAAACTAACTAAAAACCTTTTTTTTTTCAGTACAGTAATAAATAGCTCTTTTAGAAATCATTATTGCAATAAGCAATCATAAAATTTGAACTATTTTTACCATTTTTTATATGAGACACATAACTTATTACAGTTGATTTGCGATGAGACATAGCAAACCAAATAATAATATTTTACCAAATTATATGGCTTTAATTACGTTCTTTAATACATTTCCAAAAAAATCAACGATCTTGTTATGAATCAAATCGTGGTATACAATATGTTATTAGTAATAAAGAACATATTCATTACAACTGGTAAGGTCGAAAATTTCCGGATTTTCAGCAACAAGATACGTCTAGTAATCTAAAAGGTAAAACCGAGTTAATGTAGCACAAAATTTACAATGAATTTTAGACACCTGTTTCAGAGTACAAGTAACCTCTTTTTAATTTAAAGGATAACTTATGGAGAAAAACCACCCAACTAAATCTTTCGATGAACATTCAGCTCAGTTAAATTATTCATTAGAAAAAAGTTCCTTGTCGACCCAAAACACGTGTCTGCATTTTTTTTTTTTTTTTTGCAAATTTTGCGCTGTATTAACCTTGTTTTATCATTTAGATTTACAGCACAATGTGGTATTCTATTTATTACCTAATAAATCATTTTTTGTGTGTGAATATATCAACAAAAAACAAAAAAAAAACAACGTAGTTTAATATATTGTCAAGTTTATTGAAAACAATTTCTAGTTAAAACTTGTTAGAACGTTTTATTGTGTCTAAAAAGAAAAAAGAAAGTTGTTTACAAAGGCCGTAAAAAATTCACACAGCGACGGTAAGAATTTTGTATTTAAGGAAGGGAATTCTGTCAACAAGGCATTGAAATACGATATTTTGTTCTCGTATTCAGAATGCATTAGCTGAATTCGGGTAACAGATTATCGTTTACCTCTATGCAATCTATTTTTGTAGAAGATGAATAAGGTTGACTAAGTGCTTTGGTTATGAAATTACGTTTAAGGTGATTTATTTCCATAACATTTCATGCTAAGGGATTATGAATGTCTATATTTATAAAAGCCTGTTGCGTAACTGTTGCTTTCGAAAAAATAACATGTATTGTAGAAGGATATTATTTTTTCTGTAACAACAAAAAAGAGTAGTTGTACTGATGTTTGCGTAATTGAAAAGGGCTACTTTAGAAATGGCAAGAGCCGAACACGCGAGTTTCCTGTCAAACTGAATGCAAAATGTGTAGAACAAGTTATTTAATTCAGTTCTTGATCTAGCGTACGAAATATATGAAATTACATTTTCTTTAATTAACTAATACAGTGCATTTTCAAAGCAGCGCGCTAACTAAATAGTTTCCAAAATGATTATCTTATACATATAGTACATTTATCAATGTTGGACACATTATAAAAATTATAATTGAGGTACCTAAAGGTATTAAGGGCACTTAAAAAATCTTAAATACACGACAAAAAGAAAAAAAAAACAATGACTAGTGATAGAGTCAGATACTATGTAGAACTAACACTGCTCCAAAAATTCTAGTTCAACCTTTCATCAAAAGAATGAAAAGAATTGGGGAAATTTAACTGTAACCAACATTTGGTACTAAAGTTGTTTCCTGGTTTCACATTCATGGTGAAACTAGGTGAAACTACACCGTTATAATGGTTCAACTTAGTACCAAATGTTGGTTGCAGATCAATTTCAAATGTTTTTTCTGGTGAAAGGTTGAACGAGAATGTTTTAGTGTGGGTAATAAAAAAAAATAGTAAAATGTTTCAAAGGCTACCAGGTTGTTGAGCTCAAATCGTAGATCTTTACGGGTTCGAAGATGTTTTTGCATAGATAAATACCGAATTTAAGAGCCCTTCTTCTTTGTCACATTTATCTTATAAATTTACTAGTAGAGATTTTTTTTTTTTTTTTTTTTTTTTTTTTTTTCTCATTTGTGCTTTAAATTAACGTGTAATTTTATTATTATTGTTTACTTGCACAAAGTTAAATTATTTTTATCCATTATAATGGTGCCTAGTTTTACATTCATGGTGAAACTAGGTTAAACTACACCATTATAATGGTTCCAATTAAGTACCAAATGTTTGTCGCAGTTAAATTTCACCATTTTTTTTTTTTTGTTGAAAGGTGGAACTTGAATTTTTTACAGTGCACGTATTTGTTCGTTAATCATATTTTAAAGAACCATTATTATTTATTAATTATATGGTTCCAATTCCTAGAAAACTAGCCACCTGATCATTCCTTTCTTATCATTAGCTGAGTTTCTCCCTCCAATCTCCCTTTTTTTAGTGGTTTGAAAGTATTTCAGGCATTTTCACGCCCCCAATACCCGTTTGGTTAGTTAAAATCATACTTTAAAAATGTTCATAGAAAAAACAAAATGATATGTTTCTCTAAGAATTTCATGTTAAAAATAGCAATAATACAAGCTGGAATATTTATTATAAAGTTCAAAAATACTTACAAGTATTAAAAATAATTATTTAGCACTATTTTTATGAACTTAGTTACTGAGTTTATAGACGTGTATTAAACTACCTTTAATTACTAGCGCAATACATGAAGCTATTTATTCTTTACGTATCTACCTTTAAAAGTAATTTATGCATCGCACTAGTGCTTAAATGTAAATTTTAATGTTTAAAAAAGAGACGGTATGGCTTTGACATAAATAAGTAAAGAATAATGTTTTTAATTACGTTTTAGTTTGGGGTCATTCTATGACCCCCGCGCGTCTTAACGTTTGTTTAGAAAGCGCGCATTCTGTTGGGTTAAGATATATATATGTCGCAAAAAACAGTGTCTTCAATTCGGAATTGTATTTTGACACTCATATTTTGATACCCTTTTATTACGTAAACTCCGCAAGTGGGAGGGGCCTGTGGAACACAAATATGTGTTACTTAAAGTCCACATCAAAGAACTACCGAAGGAAAGCTCATAAGCTTATGATGAAGATAGCAGCAGTGTACAATGGAAGGACATTTAAACTCCTCAAGGTTATCAGAGTGAGACTTTATCAAATTCTGATTATCGCCTTACCAATAAAATGTATTCTATTTTTAACAATATGAGTTTTTAATAATATTTTTTTAATCTCTACAGATGGAACTAGAAAATATCAAAACTGTGATAACTGTCTCGGCGACGAACTCACGCCATATCATGTTTTAAACTGCCCTGCAGTCGCTGCAGGCCTTCACCTCTTAAACTACCCTACAGAGGATAACTTATACTTATTTAATGCTATAGAGATAGCAAAGACTATTCAAGCACACCATGCGATTTGATTCAATTGAGGATACGACACCAACCAACCAAAGGAATTACATTTAAAAATTACCTTCCTGTTAGTAAAAACTTAAAATAGAAAATAAAAATGAAACACATTACTTGCAATTTATTTCTAAACAGTACACTAAAAAATTCTAGTTTAACCTTTCACCAAAAAAAAAAAATGGAAAAAATGGTGAAATTTTACTGCAAACAACATTTAGTACTATAGTTGAACCATTATTAATGGTTCCTATTTTCCCATTCATGGTGAAACTAGGTGAAAGTACACCATTATAATGGTTCACCTTAGTACCAAATATTGGTTGCAGCTAAATTTCTTGGTGAAAGGGTAACTAGAATTTTTTACAGTGTATAAAAGTCTTTCAATATTAATTAATTGATGTTGTAATTTTTTGTTGTTGTATCAACCTGACATACCATTATGAAAACTTCTGGTAAATGACGTCTTTGATTACTTTTAGTTGAAAAATGAAAACAGTACGTCATTCTACTGTGTATAACAGATGTCATCATAGTACAGCGAATTTTAGACTTAGGAAGCATTTGAAAACGTACGCACTTGATGTTCAAAGTCAATAAAAAATTAAGAAAGTAATTATAAAAAGACACAGGTAAGAAAAAATTAACTTCTAATGTCGTATATTGTTTATTTTTCAAGTAAAATTCTCGAAGAAATCAATCATCAGGAACTTCCATTGTAGGTCTTATAATTTATTTAGTTATTAAAATTTGAAAGAAGGCTTCCAATTGTAAAGTATTCAATGAACGTTAAATATACAAATTATCAAACGCAACGTTTCCCATGCTAAAGTCTCGTAACTCAAAAGCACATTTATTTAACTTTCATAGAAAATTAAATAGCTGTTTAAAGTTGACGAATTTATAAATGTGTAGAACGTTGAATATCCATTAGAATTTCAGAAATTCTTTTAAACGCAATGCTATATCCAATTTTTTAAGAGTAAGTAAAAAGTTTCATTGTGGTTTTCAATTAAAATTGTTACAATTCATAGTTAGAAGTGTTTCTTTTATTGATGTTTTTTGCTACATTGCTGTAACCTCTAGTTATAACTGTAACTAAGTAGTTTAAAACCGCAGTCTTTCACCGAGGCGACCAGGACTCCATCCGCGGCAGGGGAAAAAGATAAAACATCTCTACTGTGCTATTCTTAACATACAATATAACAATATAACGATAAAACATACTCTGTGCTATAGTTTTTGCTAATTAAAACTGTTATCCAACACAGTATAAAAATTAATTAAAATTTCTTAAATAATACTACACTCAATTTTGTTGAAATTAGAATGAATTATTCTCTATCCTAAAACAAGGGAAAGCTATTCTTGTTTTATCTCTCTCTCACTCTCTAATGTTTAATTATATTTAATTTAATTTTTTTGTTTAATTTACAAATACTAAATTTAAAAATTTTCTAATGTAACATTTAAATAATATTTCCCGAAATATTTGATTTACGGAGAAAACGAAATGCCATAACCACATTAAAACATTAACAATTGCAAGGTTTGAAAGCAAATTGTACATAAACAAAATAGCATTGTAGTTTAATAAATGCATCCTGAATAATATTACGCTCGTTGTAAATGTAGAAGGCATACTTTCGGTTCAGTTATTTATTTTATTATTTTTCACGATAGGCGAAAACTTTATTTAATATTATTTCAAAAAAACATTTTGAAGCGTATAAATTTTTCAAGTTTTTGTTTTTAATTGAATAATCGAACTGATTTCATTGATTTTTTTTTTTTGCATTAATTAAAAAATAAAAATGTTAGATACTGATTTCACTTATATTTCATACATAAATGAAAATTTGATCATTATGAAAATATTCCTGCCATAGATTATACTTTAGAGAATCGTTTTATACTAGTTTCTAATTTATGATCAAAAAATCAGTAGCTAATTAAATTTTTCAATGAAAAGATCACATTGAAGTAGATAATATTATCGTGTATTAAATTAATTTGCCGTCTCTTTATTATTTGCTATATTGTACGTAGTTTTTAAATTAAGTATTCATAGACATTTTTACTAAATACTGTATTCATAAACATTTCATTAAATACTAACCATACCCTGAACGATATGCTTATTTACTTTCTTAAACTATGTAAAATCATTTGTAAAAACTTCTTAAACGTCAATTTTAAAATTATTTTAAACAGAAAATACCATTAGTATTAATTGAACTTACCTCATACTTAAAACCGTTGTTTATGGAAAATGCTTTAGCAGGCCGAAAGAAAACAGCAATTCCCTAGTTGATGATAACTCACAACTAAAGGGCACTTGAGTATTTACAGTTCCACAATTTACTGTGAATTTGTATAGTTAACGAACAAGATGTGAAAACTTTCAAAAATATCTTAAAAATTCCAAAACTAATTGCGGTGTAGCTTGATTGTTGAACTTTGAGAGAAATGAACTTGTTGCAGTTTATTTACATAAGATAAAAAAGTAGTGCAAGAAGTTGTGTAGTTAATCACAAAGTCTTGAAATGACTTTATGCAAAAATTAGACTATCTGAATTGTGCTTGAATCATAACATTGACAAAGTGCAGTTTTTAAAGTGAAATTATCAGTTGTGCAGCTGGAATAATGTTCAGAGTTATTTAAAAAATCGAATAATTTGCATGCTTTTGGAAGAAAATAGCACCTGAAAAGTTTTGTCAAAATTACTGATAATTTGTCTTCACACTGCATTGGACAAGCAAAAAGGAGGATGGTATGAAGAGTGTCTTTGAATAGCTTTGTTTTCGTAATACTCGCATTGATAAAACTGTTTTAACGATCTCTTTGGGTCTTTAATTACCATAGTCAACGCTGTCTTCTCCGGAAATGCCCAAATAATACAGTTTTGCATAGATAGCCTTTTTTCATTCAAGGGGGGTGTATTAAAGACATAGTTGATCGAGAGTCTCAGCGGTCCTGACTTCAGAGGGTTGAGGAGGTGGCGTACTCTCCCGATTCAAAGAGCACAATTTTCCCTACTGTGTCTCGAATTGTCAGGGCACCTTCCCCCAACGTGCGCATGTGCAATGGAATGTTATCGACAGGAGCAATAATCGGGTGGGTGCATCTCTCCTCCGCATCCTTTTTGCTTTCCACTTTCCCCACCCTCGACAAAGGATAGACTGCCCTACTCGCGTGACGTCACTACAACTGTGGAACCGCGCTTCGGCTCGTCCGTTTTAAATTCATTCTTAATTCATGACAGTTTTCTGACATTTCTGAGCACACTTACGAAGCGTTCGTTTCAAATATTAATCTGAAACTTAAGTAATCACTCGGTAAATGTTAACTATTAGTTTAAGGTTTCCGCCGGCTGCTTCTTTTGCGAGCTTGTTTTTGAAATTTTCATTCATAAACGCGTTGATTATGTTCTTCCGCGCTGAATTAATCAGTGGTCAAAAGCTCTACTTCTATCTTAAATTAACGGTTTACTCTTTAAAAAATAAGAAAAAAGAAATCTCGCATTTTTTACTAAGAGACATTATGATGCGAAAGTTTTAGATTGTTTTTAAAATAAAAAACATAATTTTGAGAATGTGCGGGGGGGGGGGGGAGGGAATGAAAAATATATTTTTCTCTCGTCACTAAATAATGATAAAATAAGAAAAAGAAACTCTACGATTTAACGTGCGTTTAATATCACCAAAAATCATATGCAAATTTCTTTTTCTTCAAAAGTTATCTTTTATGCTTTTTTTACTAACCTCATATGAGGGTTACGATAATTTTGTGTTATGTGAAGACGGATGCATGGCCATTACTTCAATGAAATGGAAGACAATAGCAGAAGTTTATACTTATATATTTTTTTAATTCTTGTATACTCCTTATATATCCTAAATAATTATTAATGTTCACATAGGTAAATTCTGTGAATTAATAAGTTCACAATAAATATACATTTGATTGATTAATAACAAATATTTATAAGTTAACGATTCTAGTAGTCCTTTTAAGGCCTTGTACGAGTTATGCATAAATAAAAGCTGTCACTGAGCAAAAAAAAAAAGAGATAAGGAAAATTTTGCAGTTTTTTAAACCAAAATACCTCTACTTGAAGTAGGAGCCTCATATGAGGGTCAGAGGGACGAGAGAGAAATGAAGTTTTTTTAGATACTGTCAAAAAACTTTTTTATCAATCAAATGTTAAAAACATATAAAGCTTTTCTCGTTATGTCCGAGAACTTGCGCATGACGAGTGTTTTTACCTGTAGCAACTCGTTGTAACTAAAGGAGTTAAATCATTAAATTATATAACCTATAATTGTTAAATAATGTGACTATCTTCCATCAGATTGCTCTTATAACTCATTATGGATTTGTTAAATTACAACTCGCTATGTAATGTACTTAGCAATTTATGAATATTCGGCATTTGTTTTTGTCAGTTATCTATATATATAAAATGAAAGTTTGATGAACTTTCGAGTCATTTATAAAACTATTATTTTCAGAAATGAAATGTTTAAAACGAAAAATATTTTATTAAAACGCTTAATAAATAGATAAAACATTTCTAAAATATCAATTAACAGCAATCAAATGCTCTTTGCCGTTTTTGCGTTCTTGGAATTTGATTCTTCTGGCATCATTTGAAAAATCCTTTCAAATAAAGAACTATATAGGACTCAATTTGTAAAAATGTCATGCTTTGTTTATTTTAGATGAGTTTTTTTTCGTGACTTTAACATCTGACCATACCCCCTCCCTCCATTTTCTCTTGCTTACATGATATCAGCTATTTTTATACAGAGCATCGCTCGTAATAGAAATATTCTTTTTTCACTACTATTTAAAACTTACGCACGTTTTTGTCCGTTTTAAGCGAATTCCTTATGCACGATCAGTCAGCAAATATGCACATGAGGAAAACGAGTGATTTCCGAAAATAATAACATTTTTCATGGATCGTTTACGCTAAAAATCCTTTTGAATCAACAAAATGTTTCTTGCATTTGGTACGTAATAATAATCTTGTAGTGAAGCGAAGAAAGCGCTTTAAAAATCTTTACAGAAAAATTCCTGTTTTTAAGAGAGGCCATTTTTACCTGTTATTGCTACAAAAAAGCTCTTTTGTGTTACAATTGATTTTTTTTTTCTTATTTTAAGTAATTTAAGCTGTTAAAAAATAACTTAATACTACATTTTTTTTTTCATGGGAAACTATGCTTTCCGCCTGAAACATTTTGTGTATTAGGTGGCATAATTACTTGCCTGCACTGTAAAGAATACTAGTTCAGCCTTTCACCAAATAAATGAAAAAAAAATGGTGAAATTCAGCTGCAATTGACATTTGGTACTAAAGTGGAACCATTATAATGGTTACCACTTTCACATTCATGGTGAAACTACGCCATTATAATGGTTCAACCATGGACGGCCCGATGGTATACGGCGCACTTGGACAAATCAAATTAGCGCCCCAAACCTCCTCTTCACCACACGCAACGTTAGAGATTATTGCTCCAACTATATGAATATATATATTATTATTAATATTTTTTAATATTATCAATTATTGCATAATCATTAATTATAGAAACATTTACATGTAAAAACCTTAAAACACGTATCAATAATAAAAATTTCATCCAAAACCAAAAACCGAAACTCAAATTACTATTTAACTTCCTTACGCTTTCGAAACATGTACTTTAAAATATTAAAGAATTTCATTATGTGCTTTAATTTTACTTAATTTATGGAATTTTAATTTTTTAACGACATTTTACCATTATTAACGATGCAGAAAAAATAACTTAGGAAACTGACATTAATTTGATCTTCTGAGGCATTTATAGGCGCCTACAAAGTTAAGAAGGGAGTTGTGGTTTTAAAATAGCTTAAAGCAAAACTATTACCATAAACGTTTTCATCGCAGTACGATTGTGTTTATTTCGTGAGTAGTTTTGGTTAATTCTAGATTACTAAATTTATGTGACATTTTTTCTAAATCAAGGTGGGGGTGCTAAATATAAATATTACAATTTTTTTTAAAGATTTTAACACAAAATACAAGCATAAGGGTGTGCCAAAAAATTCAAAGTTTTTATTTAAGAGTCGCAATATTATGGCTCCTAATGTGAAGGATAAAAAGCAAATTTAATTCTTCTTTCAAACCCATAGCCAATCGAATCGCAAGCTTTCTGCGGCCTGACACATAGCAATGAATAAATAATTGAGAGTTCTTTTGTTAGTATAGCGCTTAACGGGACACGGGATCTTAGAGATAAAAAGTCCTTTTCAACTTGATTTTTCTTTTTTCTTTTAAAATTAAAAAAAATATTTTTTTTCACTGCAGTTGGACTTCTTTTAGCATTAGTTATAAATATTTTGGCTAAATTTGAAATACTATAGCGACAGAAAGTTTTAGTGTTTAAAAGAAAAAGTTTTAACTATTAAAAAATAGGAGAAAATATGAAAAACACAAAGTATGAGTCTTGCGTCAGAAATTTCATCCAAACTGCATAAATAGATGCGTAAAAATAATATATATATTTTCTGGCGAACAGTTGCTATTTAATCGTATAAGTTTTTGGTTTTTTTTCTTTTTTTTAACTTTCAGTATCGTTTTTCAAAAAATGTTTCTTTTCTCAACAATTAAACCAGTACAAAAAGTTTTTAAATAATTGCTTCATAAAAAGTAATGCCAAAAAAATTTAACACCCATACGAAACTGCATAAAGAGTTGTAAGTAAATTGCTCAAAAATTCAGACGCAAAGGGTCAATTTTTGTGTTTTTCATATTTTTCATAATTTTTCTATTATTTTGAAAATTTGTGAGTCAAAAGTATTTTTACTTGTCTTAATATTTAAAATTTAACCAAGATGTGCATAATAAATGTTAAAATAAGTCAAACTACAGTGAAAAATTAAAAAAAGAACATTCTTATTTCAAAGGTTCTGTGTCCCCTTAATCTCTAAAAAAATCAACCGCCCGACACATATGCTGTGCACCGACATATTCAAATAAAAAATATTAGCTCATATTCACTAGTTGCCCCCAAATTTGCAGATACATATACCATTCAAATAATTTTTATTACATAATTAGGGTGACTGAAACCGTAAAATGCAGCACGGGGGTGACTGTGTCCTTAAAACTTTGATGAAACATGCAGACAACGATTTTTACATTAAAACACCAATATTAACATTTAACTACATGATCGCCAAAAATTTGGAATAAGTAAAAATTAACGATTTTTTTACGAAGATGTGAAAATAAACCAACGATGGCAGGATTCCAGTAAACAAATAAAAACCGAAATTCTGCTATATAACTAGAACACAATCACCTCTACGATATTACTTAATATTACTTAATTATAATCGCAAATATTCAAAAAATAATCAGAATTGAAATATTCAAAAAATTGAGAAATTCTTTTATGTCAAAAGATATAAACAACTCAGATGTTTGACACTGTAATGTTAGGGTTTACTCCAATGTAATCAAATGACAGAAATCAAAAATAATTTTAGTATAAAGACTTTTAATAAACAGTCCAAATGGCTGAATGCTTGCGGTAAAACTTACCTAAGGTATTTTAAGACTGTTTCAAATGTTCAACATAAAAAAATATTATATAAAATCCGCCAATCTGCCGCCATGGACAAGTATCGAGAAATTATCCACAATACAGGAAATAACAGAGATAGGAAGGTTACGGGGAATGTCTAAAATTTTTATCCTTTTTGAAAGTGCCCTCCAAAAAAAAGGGAACGGTTTTTACAATTTTTGCTGGAAAAATGATTTCATTTATTTACTTATTTTTAACTATTTATTTATACATTTTTTCGGAAAGGCGTCATTATACTTCGCACACTTTGCACACTTATGGGGCCGGCCCTGGTGGCCATAAGGCCTAAATTTCGCCATTTTTTTCTTTTGGTGAAAGGTTCAACTAGAATTTTTTAGCGTACGAAAAAGAGAATTTACACCTCGTGCTTTCTCACCTAAGTAATTATACTATCTCATTCGGTCCCTGTGTGCTCAGTAAAGTTTTTTACTCGTTTCAACAAGTATTATAGAAAGCGTGAGTATTTATACGACAAAAATAACAAAAAATAATGAAAATATTTAATTTCAAAGCTGAGTTTTTCACAAAATGTAGGGGGAAAGGTGCAAACTGAAAAGCCTACTGTGTTACATATTTTTCTAGCTTTAACTTAATTTTTTTAATATTATTAACCACTATTTCGTCAATTATTTAAATATTTTTAGAACGAGTTAATCATGCAGAGCATCCTATTTTATCTAAATTCAGCATACATTTTATGAACTGCAAATGAATCTATTATGTGAATGTGGTGGACCGCCGGCATTATAAAGTTCAGTAAATATTGTCGGCGTTCTGGTATAAGTCCACAAATCCATTTTTAGACTACTTTCCCGTAAAAGTAAAAAAAAAAAACATAAAGCATGAAAGAATGCTTACACTGTTAAAAATTTCCGTAGGAAAACAGTAAAATAACCATTTAT
The DNA here is from genome assembly GCA_038502835.1 of Octonoba sinensis. NCBI lineage: Eukaryota > Metazoa > Arthropoda > Arachnida > Araneae > Uloboridae > Octonoba > Octonoba sinensis. The sequence continues at coordinate 3,321,107 of CM076598.1, read as the reverse complement.
TTGATTGTTATTTTACCATATTTAATTACAACAGTTGAATAACGATTAAAAAGATTGTTCAGTCCTGACCCCTCGACAGAGGGCACCACCTCCCCCCCTGAACCTGAACCACGGCACTTTTCCCTCCTCGAGAAAAACTTGTTATTCGGGGAGACTGAAATGGGCCGTCCAACCCTTCGGACGTTAAATGTAACCCACTATTCTGTATTCAATTAAATAATGATAAATTTATCCTTTTCATTTTAGTTTTCTTTCCCTCCAGCTTTCCACTTGCTCTGCAGGTAAGCCCAAATGTTTATGATTATAATTTTCTTATTACAAGGCAGTGCCAGCTATCCTATGAATATCAGTTCTCTAAATAATCCCCTACATCTTTTTTTTTTGGTCCGTCGTTACCCTGAGCCTGCCTTTTAAATTCTTTTACTGAGTCTGTTTATTCAAAATTCTTAACATTTCAAAATGCCACCCAAATCTGAAGCCAAATTTAATTTAATTACTCTCGAAATAGAGAGATTTCAGTCTAAACTTAAAACGTGTTCATATAATTAATGTCTATTGAAAATTCTTAAAGATGATATACTCATTCTAGATAATGATTTAAAAGAGTGTTTTAATGTTATTTTTGAAACAGATCCAGAAATTGAACTATATAAAGATTATGCAGAGCATAAAGACAAAATTTTGGAAATTCGTGCGGCAATTGATCGCTATATTTTGAAAATCCCAGAATCCTGCCAAAAGGTCGAAATTAAATCGAAAACTACCATAAATCTTCCAAAATTCGATCTTCCATCATTTTCTGGAAGTATTCAAGACTGGTTGTCGTTTAAAGAAATCTTTGCGACATCCATAATCAATAATTCAGAATTAGCGGACATTCATAAATTACAATATTTACATGCTTCAGTTAAAGGTGAAGCATCTCGGCTAATTAAAGGATTTAGCATTTCAGATGCTAATTTCTCCCAAGCTTGGGAAACACTAACAAATCGGTACGACAACAAACGCGAATTAGCATTTAGCCAACCCAGGTAGCACAGAAACGTTGCGACAACGTTTTTTCCAAACGTTAAAATAACGTTTTTCTCTAACGTTAGAACGTACGTTAAATGGGCTCGTTAGATTACGGTAATTCAACGGTTGAAAATTGGTTGATTTTTTACGTTGTCGCAACAATGAAACAACGTTTCTCAGCCACCATTCCCCAATGGAACATTAACATTAAAACTACCCATTCTCAACGTGATACTAACGTTAGAACGCACGTTAAATGGGCTCGTTAGATTACGGTAATTCAACGGTTGAAAACTGGTTGATTTTTTATGTTGTTGCAACAGTGAAACAACGTTATTCAGCCACCATTTCCCAATGTTATATTAACATTAAAACTACCCATTCTCGACGATTTCCTAACTGAAAATTCAACGCTATAGTAACGTTAAATACAACATTGGAGCAACCGTTTTAAAATGTTATACTGACATTAAGGTCAATGAAGAACTAATCATTCTTCAATATAGTATTAACGTTAAACCAACGTTAAGTACAACCATGAATAAGCATTTCAAGTAACATTAAGTAACCCGTTTTGAAACGTTGTGGTTACGTTAAATAAAATAATAAACTGACTATTTCAAGCGTTAACATTAACCTCAGGTGAAACTATGAAACAATCAATCTAAATGTTATACTAATGTTAGGCAAAACGATCAATGAACCATTCTATGAGTGTTAGTTACGTTAAATGCAATGATATCCTAACCTTTCTAATTGTTAGTAATATAAAGTACAAGGTTCAGTATTGAACCAACCGCATTCTATGCATTGTTTCAAAGTTTAATGCCGTGATAAACTAAATATATTCTAATTGATAGTAATAATGTCAGGTAAGTTCTGTAACCAAAATAAATTAATACCAAAAGTAAAATTTTGAGCAGTATATAAAAAAGGAATTTCTTTAATGATTTAACATAATCGTTAGATTATACCCAATCCCCTGAAAGACTTTCTTTTTTGGCCTAGAACAAAGAACAAGATAAATAAAAAGCAAGTGTTTTGCAACTAATTAATCAATGTCCCTTCTGGGATTCATTAATTTTCCAAACTCTGCCCTCCCTCCTTTTCCTTTCCAAGGCTGTTATGAACAAATTGTAGTTTTTTGCATTCTTTCTTCTTGGCCTTCTTCCAGTCTGAATACCAAGCTCTTCATTTCACAACATTCCAGGTAGAAGGCAAAGGGTTAAAACTCAATGCACATTGCATTAATAAAAAACAACAGAATTCACATGCATATAAATAAATGTATTATATTTCCCAAGCTAGAGGAAAATGACACAATTGACTACTAAATACAATTTCCTATTGATATAAAGAACTGCTATTGATTGCATATAGGAGAACAAAAACCACCTCTGCTTTAAATTTTGATTAATCAATGATTTACCATCTCTTCTCCAACTTTTAAAAAAAGACCAAGACATAAATGAGTTTTGAAAGAACAATTTTATTCATATAATAAAAATAAAATACTTACAAAAATCACCGAAGAAAATGTTTATTTACAGTAAATATTACATAAAAAAATAAACCCTATTGATTTTTTTCAGACCCCATTCTTTTCAGGGGCAAGAAAGTCATGTATTAATGTTGTGTTTCGCAGTTGTGCTCCAAATTAGTCTTTGCTGCACCTGCAAGAAAAAAAATTTTAGCTATACAAATAAAGCAGAATTTGTGTGTCAGTCACCCTCTTGGCAAAATGAAAAGGCCCAGAAGCACAAAACTCGCTTCTCCACAAATGCGAATGTTTTTTATTCATATTTAAACAAAACTTTCAATTTTTGGGAATATTTCCTCGAAGTAACATTACACCTTTGCAGCATATTAATACTCATAAAAAACTGCGCACAAAAAAGTAACAATTAATACATAAGTAATATTTGTTTGAACAACTTTTCAAACTATAAAACAAGGCTCATCAAGCATATTTCTATGTTTTGCTTACATTCGCCAAAAGCTTTTTTGTCACGAATAAGACCATTTCTTTAGCGTAAAGCAAGGGAAATTTCTTTTTGAACTAAACTGTAAACAATATTTTCTCGTTTAAGAGGGCATAATTTTTTATACTGCTCATTTTCTACGTTTTGTAACTTTCCGAAAACTGAATTGAAAAAAAATCTTCTGATTTAATGCAATAGATGTTTCGGGGTGCTCAACGCTAACTGCTGTCTATAGCATCGATGGCTTTCACAGATTACCCCCCAGTATGAGGGGGCACGACTGCAGCGCTGTCCTCCTTCGAACCTCCCACAAACTCTCTAGACACTTGACAACCAGCACCGGCCATAAAGGGCTGGGCTGGCAGAGCGTTGCCTACCTGCTTTACCGACCCGAGGCCACAGTCATACTACAAAGTATGACTTACGTCACCCGGATAGGATCATGGCACATTTGCACAATATTATGTATTTTTTGTAGTGATTTCTCCGTTTGGCTGCATTTTATACTATAATAGAGGAAAACCATTCTTTTTTTGTTATAAAGAGTATTGTCATGCCTCCTTCAGCACATTTATTCATCTCTAAAAAAATAAACTATTTTGTATTAGCATTTTACTCGATGTATGTTCTACATTTTAAAAACTTTCCAAATGTCATATTTAGAGTATCGTCGCATGAAATGTGCAATGTTCATACTTAACATTGAGATTGATGATAAAACTTAGTATGAGAAAATTTATAATTCAAATTTTCAAATCTTGTTTTTTTTTCACACTGACACATGTTTTGAAGTGTACTTGCTTTAATAAATATAATAAAATATTAAAAATATAAATGTAAAAATAAAGAGAATTCTAAGTACTGGATATTCATAAAAAATTTAAAGTATGCTTAGAATGATTTTTATTTCTGCAAAACCCAACATCAAAAGTTCAATGTTCAATTAAAATTCCTTCTGAGTTCTTGCCACAAAGAGGGGAAAAAAGTGTTTAAAACATAAAATATGTTGCACTTACAACACCTTGAAATACATTTTAAGCAAAACTTTGAAGGTCTCTCCGCCTGTGCGTGTATAACATATTTCATAACTTAAGAATTAATATTATCTTAATCTGCAGACATCTTAACAGCAAAGCATAATTAATTAAAGCTGTCATGTCGCAATTCATAGCTTAATATATTTTAAAATTTTTTAAATAATATTTTAGATATTTAATGAATAGCACAGAATCTTTATTACAAGCACACATGCACATAGGTAGAAGTAAAAAAATTCAAAGGGCAGAAGTTAATTTTGCTGTAATTATCTAAAAACATACATTTTCGAAAAATTTCATCAATATATTGTGTATGCTAATTCCCTTCTTTCTCCAATAAAATCCCCCCCCCTCCCCCGATTCACCATCTATTTTTTTCATAATAACAAGCAATGACACAATTTGATAATTAAGTTGGGAACTCAAGTCTATCATTTTTTACAAGCACTTTTACAGTATATATAAGGAAAAAAACTAAATTTATTATAATTAGCAACACTATCACATGTTAAGCTGTTAAATGAAGCAATATTGAAAAACATTTAAATTTATATTATAAATACTGTCACCCATGTTTATACTATTTAGATACAAAAAATTGTAGCAATTGATGTCCTATGATACACATAATTCATACAAATACCTGGAATTGAATATAAATTAAATACACAAAGCAAAATTTGGAACCTTGAGATTAATCCCCCCCCCCCCCTCATAAATGTCCATGAAAAGGGATGCTGTTGTACTTAACTTTTTATTGCTAGTTAAATGTCTAAGATAAAACTTGTACAAAAACAAATGGTAAAAATTTTGAATTTTACTTAACTTACGAAATATCATGCTGCCACTCGTATATGTATATGGTGAAACTTTGTCCCCTCTTCCCTTCCAGCCACGTTTTTGCAGACTATTCTGATTAGCCAAAATATGCTTTATCTAATCTCCTCCAAGTGAAGAAAAGTAGTATACCTAAAATAATGGAAAACAAGTACACAATAAATAACCAAAAAAAAAAAATAAATAAATCTCTATAATATCCACACCATGAATTTTCCAAAAATTTCCTGAATATATTGCATAATGCATTAATTTTTTAGCTATTTTTAATAACAAGAATAACTTTAGTAATCATTATATTTTTATACTTAATAATTACGGTCAAACCTTCTGGAAATCATTTATCGTGATCTTCTGATAAACATTCCTTAGTTCCAAAATAAAGTATTTCACTATTAGCTATATTTTTCGTCAATCATCTTGGGGGAGAAAAGAAAAATAACTGCATTATTAAACATTTATGTGTTTAGGACGGCTAAAGTAATGTTAAATGCTAGTTACATAATTTTTCCCGCAACGACTTTGGAGATTCTGTTAATTTTTTAAGGTCTGGAGATTGTTCTTCAGAGTCCTCAGAACTAAAATTTTTAAAGTTATCCTTTTCTGAATGATCACCAAGAGATTCATTTTCAATTAGATTGTTATCAATTTTTTCAACTGGATTGTTAATTGCACGAAAATGCTTTTCAACCCAGTGGCGTAGCTAGACCCGGATTTGGGGGAGGAGGGGGGGGGGGTTCTTCGGGAGAAGTGAGTTAATTTCATTGTTTTACAAGAAAAATTGGTCAAATTCTAGACAATCTTTACCATTTCAGAGGGGGTTTTATCCCCAAAACTACCCCCTTATCTACGCCAGTGTTTCAACCAGACTATTACAATTCTTTTGCCCTAAAATATCAGCTCCAACTCCCGTAATACTTGTATAACCCATGTTCTTTTTATTCATCATATATTTCTTTACTACAAAATATGCAGTTTTTTTTTTTTTTTTTACTGAACTGTAAATAATCCATATCATTAGACCAAGAAAACAAAATAAGTATACTAGGAACATCTGTTTTAAGGCCCAGAATAAAGCAGAAGAGAATAATATAGTAAATATTAAACGGCTAAAATATACTTAATATACTTTCAATAATTTTTATTTTTTTTTAAATTTCTCTTTCCAAATTCAATATGGGGCTGTCAAAATCCAGGGCTGAACTCCATGTCAGTCCCCCCCCCCCCCCATTACGCTTGCATCTAAGACATGGAAACATTTACCTTGCACTGCTCCGATTCTGATTTGGTCCAGCTTCACTAGTTTTTTTTTTTTTTTTTTTGTTCTTTTCAAAAGGGGGGAGGGAGTTACCAAATAGCAACACAAATTATAAGCAACTATATGTTAAGCATTGATTAGAAATAAAAAACTTAATCAACATTTATGATTTAAATCAAAATAAAAATTTAAGAGAATTTATTTATTTTTTCTTTTTTTCAAAGTAAATATATAATATTTCAAACAGTTTCAAGTTGAAAAATGTAATCAATGAAGAGGGGAATTTACGTTTTAAAAAAAATGTTTCTTCTATGCAATATTAAATTATCCTACTTGGCACTCAAATTTAGGGGGGGGGGGGGGGGAATGAAAAGAAAAATTTCTTTAAAAAGGAATTTTTTAATCATTTTTATTTTTATTTCGTAAATGATGGCAATTTTTTTTTTCAACATATTGCATTTCAACTTGGAAGTTTCTTAAAAATAAATCTTTAATTTAAAAAAAAAAATCTTATTTTTTTTGAAGAAAACCATAAAATTTAGGCTTGTGCGGGGAAGGCCCATCATTTACGGGGGGGGGGGGTCAATTGACCCCCTCTGGCTTGGGAAATAATGTATTTATAGCTATGCATATGATTTTTTTAATGCAATTTAAATTGAGTTAGACCCTTTTCCCTCCCCCCCCCCCCCTGGAAAATTGCGAAATGACGGTCCTGGTGCGGGGATTTGAAATATTTTTTAATATGGGAATTTTGTTTAGTGATGTGGGGCCATCGACTTGTTTGTCAACATGAAACCAAACGTTTTTTCGATAGACCTCTGGACTTAGTAGCTAATAAGAGGAAAAATCCCTTTTCAGCTGTAAAACAGAAAAAATACTAGAGCTTATAGGGATTTTTCCGTAAAATAACGAATTTTCGAAAAAAGAAATAACGGACATATTCTAGCGGGTACATGGTAGCAATCAATTAATTGCAACTAAATTGCTTTATTTGGTATTTTAATTAATGTTAAGTTCATTAAGTTTTTTAAGTAATATCAAGAACTTTAAAATTTTCATTGAATCAATTTGAAATAATGCAGGATCTTAAAAATAAAATCTCCAAGATCAAGAACAAAGAAAATCCAAATAAAGAATGCATTATAATCCTTTTAAAAAAGTAGTGACTGCTGAAAAAAGGACATTCGACATGCATTTTTTAAAACAATAATACATTACTAAGAGTGAGAAATGGTAAGTTTATAAGAGAAGAAAAAAATGAAGTTCAAAAAGTGATATCACTTACTTTGAAAACTTTCTTAAAGCAAGTGCAAAGAAAATGATGTTTCTCTATTCTTCTATTCTCTTCAGTAAATTTGCTGCTGGACAAGAACATGGACAAGAAGGGTATGACGACACGATCGCCTCTACGCATGCGTCGCAAAGCGCACCAATTAGCATCCGACTTGGTTTGAAAGGGAGGAAGCGAGAGAGATTTATGACTTGTTCAAAGATCGGATAAACGTTTAAAAGTAACCTATTTCCAACCCAACCTATTTTCAACGTTTTCCCAATGTTTAATAATAACCAATTTCTAACCTAAACCAGTTTTCAACCTATACCAACGCTTTCGCAACGTTCACGACGGGTTCTCAACCTTTCCGCAACGTATTCTCAATGGTTTGTGCTACCTGGGAAATCTCAAAATTATTTGATATCAAAAGAATCAAAGTCGTTACTGCTAAATCGTTACATGAAATGCTAGATACATGTAACGAAGCTATTCGAAATCTTAAAACTCTTGGATTTGAAACTAATTCATTTGTTGATATCATTTTAATTTTTATTCTTGAATCAAAATTGGACGAGTCATTACGCCAAAATTGGCAACTATCACTGGAAGACAAAACTCTTCCAACGTATGATTTATTTTTAAAATTTTTAGAAAAGCAAGCTAGAAGTTTAAATATATTAAAAGATCATTCTAAATCTGATAACTTTTCTAAATATCGAAAATAAACCTATTGTGAAAAAGGCAGTAATTAATAATGCTATTTCAAAAAAGGAAAAGGTTGAGTGTGTATTTTGCAGACAAGTCCACAAATTGTTTCAGTGTCCCGAATTCGCCAAATTATCTGTAAATTCTAGGTGGACATTTGTGAAATCGAACAAATTTTGTTCTAGTTGTTTGCGTCCTTATCATACGAAGGATTCTTGCTTGGTAACCGCTAGATGCCTGTAAATTAAAACATCATAGTGTTTTACATTCATTTTACACCACTGCATTCCAGTCATTCGATGGGGAGACAAATTCAGATAGGAAATCGCCTTCTACTTTGCCGAGTAGCAGCATATCAACCAAGCAGCAAACCCTAAGCCCAGAGAACAGTTTCTCTGCTTACGGGGGGACAACTTCCAGTGCTTCCCTTAATACGCTCTTGTCCACAGCGATTGTAAAAGCTAAAAATAGAACAGGAGAATTCGTCGATTGCCGTTGCTTGGTAGATTGTGGCAGCCAGAACTCGCTAATTTCGAGGGAGTGTAGTGATCGCCTGGGGTTGACCTTGAAAAAATCGTCTCATTCCATTAGCGGGATAAACGGCGTGAAGGCCGAAACTTCGTCATTCGAAACAGAGCTAACGTTTGCTCCTCATTTTCAAGGGGAACTCTTTACTACAAAGGCTTTAGTAGTAAATAAGGTTACGTCGAACTTGCCTAATTTTGAAATTCCATTCACCAACTGGCCTCATATTGCAGGACTTACATTAGCTGATCCATTATTTTTTGAATCTAAGCCTGTTGAAATTCTTATTGGAGCTGATTTATTCGCAGACTTAATTCTAGATGGCGTCATTATGGGTGCAAAGGGAGAACCTTCAGCTATAAATTCAAAATTGGGTTTCCTATTATCGGGAAAGATTTCTTCTCAATCTATGAGCAGGGAGAATGTCACGAGCTGTAATTTATTGCTTAATGAAAGAGAATTATTTCAGAGGTTTTGCGAGCTGGAATCTGTTCCAGATAACAATTCATTTTCTAATCAAGATCAAATATGCGAAGAAATTTATAATTCTACTGCAACTAGAAATTCTTCTGGCAGATATTGTGTAAATCTTCCTTTTAAATCAAATCCATCGTTTGGCGATACTCGCTCACAGGCTTTAAAACGTTTTGAAAGTTTGGAAAGAAAGTTAAGTCATAATGAATCATTTAAGAATAAGTACGTCTCTTTTATGAAAGAATATTTAGAATTAAATCACATGGAGAAAATTCCCACTGATTCATTAAATTTTGAAAATTGCTTTTACTTACCGCATCACGGAGTTTTTAAAGAAGATAGCATTTCAACAAAATTGCGTGTTGTTTTTGACGCATCTATGAAATCGTCGCTAGGAAATTCTTTGACCGATGAATTATTAATTGGTCCTAAACTACAAACTGATTTATTTAGCCACCTAATTAAATTCCGCATACATAAAATTGCGTTTTCTGCAGATATAGAGAAAATGTTTCGCCAAATCGATATGTCGAGGGAACATTCTGACTTTCAGCGCATTTTATGGAGATTTTCCTCAGATGACCCAATAGAAGATTACAGACTAAAAACAGTAACTTATAGGACTGCAAGTGCACCTTATCTTGCGATTCGGACACTGAAACAATTAGCCAGTGATGAAAAACAGAATCACCCTTTATCCTCTAAAATTACTTTAAATGATTTTTACGTTGATGACTTATTGACAGGAGCCAATTCTTTGAATGAAGCTAAAATTTTGATTTCTGAACTAAATTCTTTAATGCAGAGTGGTGGATTTACCTTGAGAAAATGGTCCTCAAATTATCCCGAAATCCTTACTAACCTTCCTAATGATGCAAAATATAGTTCCTCTTCCGTTCTAATTAATGATAATTCTTCAAAAATTCTAGGCATTATTTGGAATACGCAACTTGATTCATTGCAAATTAATTTAAACTTAAATCTTGAGGTTAATTCTAAACGTCAGCTTCTTTCAGCTATCGCGCACATTTTTGACCCTCTAGGTATTTTATCCCCTTCTACTGTTCTCTTAAAAATTCTTCTTCAGCAACTTTGGAAAAACAAACTTTCATGGGACGATCCCATTCCAGAAAATGTACTCCAAGTCTGGAATAAGTATAAGGACGAATCTAAATATTTAAACGATATGAAAATTCCACGATATGTAAATTGCTCCATCTCTTCACAATTAATTCTTCAGCTGCATGGCTTTTGTGATGCCTCTAGCAAGGCTTATTCAGCAGTGATTTATATTAGAACTATTCACGTTTCTGGTGAAATCGAAAGACGTCTTATAGCTTCAAAAACAAAGGTAGCACCAGTGAAAGAAATCACAATTCCGAAACTTGAACTTTGCGCTGCCGTGTTACTATCTACACTATATTGTGCAGTGTGTAATGCCATTGACAGTTCCATATCAAAAACTTATTTATGGACTGATTCGAAAATCGTTTTATGTTGGTTAAAGAACTCTAACTCAAAACTTGAAAGTTTCATCAAAAATCGAGTATTAAAAATTCAAACCATTACCAGTAATGCTACATGGCAGCATGTTAGTAGTCAAGAAAATCCTGCAGATTGCGCTTCACGTGGTATATTACCGCAAAAATTGGTAAATCACGATCTTTGGTGGTCAGGTCCATCTTGGCTATCTGAAGCATTTCCCTTGCCCGTGAGTGATGAAAAATACGAAACTGATGAAACAATTGATCCCGACAATTCCGTAAGTGCACACGCTGAAGTTCGACAAATTCCGGAATTCATGATGCATTATTCCTCATTCACCAAGTTAATGCGAGTTACAGCTTGGATCCAGAGATTTATTTTTAATGTGAAATGTCCGAGTTCAAGGAGCTTGAGTTTCTTATCTGCTGATGAACTGCATCACGCTGTTCTTACTATTGTGCGAAATGTTCAAGAATACGCTTTTCTCGCAGAAATCAACTTGTTAAGACGTAAAAAACCTATTCCAAATTCGAGAAAACTTCTCAATTTAAATGTGTTTCTAGACTCAGAAGACATCTTACGAATGGGTGGTCGATTATCCAAGAGTCAAACCCTCTCGTTTGATCAGAAACACCCAATGCTGCTGCCAAATAATCACGAAATAACAAGACTTATCATTAAACATTACCATCTGACTTACTTGCACGCAGGACCTAACCTACTGCTGGCAATAATTCGCCAAAAATTCTGGATCATCAATGGAAGATCGATAGTTAAAGAAGAGACGCGAAAGTGTCTTACATGTTTCAAATTTAATTCGAAATCAAATCAACAAATCATGGGACAGCTACCAGTAGCTAGAATTACACCTTCTAGACCGTTCCAGAAAATCGGCATTGATTTCGCCGGCCCCATTTTCATAAAGCCTAACTTGAAGCGCTCAAAAATAAAATTAAAATCTTATATTTGTTTAATAGTCTGCATGGCAACTAAGGCTGTTCATATTGAGTTCGTGTCCGACTTGACCACAGACGCTCTTATTGCTTCACTTCGTCGCTTTTTTGCAAGACGAGGAATTCCATCTGATATTTACTCAGATAACGGCACGAATTTTAAGGGTGCTACAAAATATCTTAAATCAATGTATAGTCTTTGCAAATCTGAATCCATCAGTACGTTTTGCAGCGAGCAGTTCATTAAATGGCATTTCATACCTCGATATGCGCCAAATTTTGGTGGACTGTGGGAAGCATCGATTAAAGTAACTAAACAAAATCTCAACAAATCTTGCAAATCAGCTCTTCTCAACTTTGAAGAGTTATCAACCCTTCTCTTTCAAATCGAGGCTCTCATCAACTCAAGGCCTCTCATACCGTTATCTTCAGACCCAACAGATTTCGAAGCATTAACTCCTGGACATTTTCTTATTGGTCACCAGCTCACTGATTTACCAACTCCACATACTTCATCTAAAACCATCTCTTTGACATCCCGTTGGAGTCTTGTCCAAAACATCCGGAAGCATTTCTGGGATCGTTGGGGCAAGGAATACATAAGCACTTTACAACCTCGTCCTAGATGGAAAACTCCTCATGCGAATCTTCAGCCTGGAGATGTTGTATTGGTCCGAGAGAAGAACACTGTGCCTCTTCATTGGACTATTGGCCGCATCCAAAAGGTCTTTCCTGGCTGTGACAAACGTGTGCGAGTAGTGTCCATCAAAACTCCTAAAGGGAACATAACGCGTTCAATTTCTCAGGTATCTGTTTTACCTGAATCAACTGCAGACTGTTGATTCCCGGGGACCGGAGGATGTTCAGTCCTGACCCCTCGACTGAGGGCACCACCTCCCCCCTGAACCTGAACCACGGAACTTTTCCTTCCTCGAGAAAAACTTGTTATTCGGGGAGACTGAAATGGGCCGTCCAACCATTCGGACGTTAAATGTAACCCACTATTCTGTATTCAATTAAATAATGATAAATTTATCCTTTTCATTTTAGTTTTCTTTCCCTCCAGCTTTCCACTTGCTCTGCAGGTAAGCCCAAATGTTTATGATTATAATTTCCTTATTACAAGGCAGTGCCAGCTATCCTATGAATATCAGTTCTCTAAATAATCCAATACAAAGATATTACTCAAACCGTTGATTGCGAAAAAAATCGTTATTCTCTGTTTCTACTAAAGAAAGTTTAAATAACCGTAGTTTACAAGCGCTCTATAAGAATCGGGCGTCCATCTTGGTTGCGAAACCTTACCGGTCGTACGTTGTTTTAAAATACAAATACGGATTTATCAGTTAAAATCAGCATGTGTATATAAAAAAAAGAAAGAAAAAAAAGTGGCTTAAGCAGTGGATACTAAATAGAAACACATGCACATTAATCAAAAATTGGAGACATCGGATTCCCAAACTGTTTGCGAATGATCGAACCCATAATTTGAGCTGTTAAAGCTTGTTTGTATTTTAATTTTTGCAGCAAATAAAATGATTTTCGTCAATATACAGTAAATTTAGACCAAAAATAAATTTAGATCCAATCAAAAACTGAAATTTCAATTTTAAGGCTGTTTGCCTGTTGGAAAAGAAGATTTATTGATAAATAAACGTCCGCTTTACGTGATGACAGTGGCTGAGAGGATAGAGAGGACGACTAGTACACCATGCATTGGGGGTTCGAGTCCTGCAAGCTTCGTTTATGGTTTCTACGCTCAAAGATTCTACGCCTCGAAATGGTTCAAAAACGGTGAAAATTTTGTTTTGAAACCATTTTTAAATGGTTATAAAACCGTAAACTTTTGCATTTACGGCTTTTTAACCAAGTTAATTGAAAATGGTTAGGTCCCGTAAAGATAGAAAAATGTTCCAAACCTTAAATTTAACGGTGAATTAGATCAGCGGTGCGTAACCAGGGGTGCGCAAACCGGGGGTTTTCTCGCTACCCCCAGAGGGGTAGCGAGAAAACTTTTGGGGGTCGCGAAATTCAAAGAAATTCAAATTTAGGAAAAATCTACAATTATTTATTTTAAAGAACGGACATGTCGAAAGATTTTAGGAAGGCATATCAAGAAGATTTTTCATTTTGTAAAAGGTTAGAAGAGAGAGCAACTGGAAAGAAAATATTTGAAATTATTACTATATATTTTTATATATTTTGAGGAAAATGACCTTACGTGGACCCACCGTGTCGCGGTTTGCACTGATGCAGCATTAACAGGTAGAGTAACATAGGATTAAGAGGTTTAATAATGAAACTTGCTCCCCGTATAGTATTCAACCATTCCATCGATAAATAGACAAGCTCTAGTTGCAAAAGCCATCGATGAAGAATTGCACAACATGTTAAATAATGTGATTACTGTAATTAATTACATTAAAAGCAACAGCCTAAACAGTCTTCTCTTTTCACTACTCTGTAATTAGATGGATTATGTGCATGAGACATCATTACAACATACCGAAGTCAGATAGCTCTCACACGGCAAAATACTGCGACGTATTTTCGATTTGAGAAACTAAGATTACGTATTTTTGGAGGAAAAGAAACAATATTTGCACGTTCATTTATTAATGAAGGTTGACTCGAAAAACTGAGTTACATGTTTGATATTTTCAAAAAACTGAACTGAGTCCACAGGGAGATACAGGTATGAGTCTACTAAGAATAAGCAGCCACTTTGCCAAGGGGAATTAAACCAAAACAACACAGACATGTCTCCGTGCTTTTCAGAATTTACTAAAGAAAATAATTTAGAATTCTTGTTATTTAAAAACATCATTTCCTGTCATTTGATAAAATTGGTTGAAAACTTTACGAAAAGTTCCGAAAAATTTCCAGAAAATAAATTAGGTTGAATCCGTGATCCATTTTCGTATTATATTATTAATTCCAACCCTTTAAATGAAAAAGAACATATAGCAGAGCTCGACCTCAGACACTACTGTCTTGCTATAAGCAAAGACCTTCTGTTTTGAATGCTGCATAAATTAAAATTATATCTTGTTAAGACAGCGTAACACAAGAACAAGATTTATTGAACCATTTTTGAACATCGCTAGCGTGCCTCGTGCTAGCTTCACATCACACACACCCAGAGAAAAACATTGACTCACACTCCTCGTCAGTTGCGGTTACAGTTAGTTGTCCATTTTACAGTTAAACCGCCACAGTACTCCCCCCCCCCCCCAAGTACTGGAAGTACTGAACACATCACAAATAGCGGGGGTTGAATCTGAATCTGACTACTCTACCAGAACGAGTAGTTTTGTATGGAAAGGGACTTGGTTCCTCACTGGATACTTCGTCTGACGGAGTAGCGTTTGGTGCAGCACTAACTGGTGGTGTTGATGGTACATCCTCCTGTGTGATGAAGGCCGGCTTAAGGCGGTCAATGCCAACAACACACACTCTTCCATTTATATGGAGTGTGAAATGTTTAACAGCTCGCTTGATAACAAAATAAGGTCCATTATATGGTTGTGACAATGGCGGCTTTACGGAATCGTTCCGCACAAAAACATGGGTGCAAGTCTCTAATGCCGGATGAACAAAACATGAAGGTCTGTCATGTGAGGCTGTGGAAGTTGGAGCTAACTCTCGCATGGCATCTCGCAACCGCTGTAGAAAGAGTGCTGGATCCGCCTGAGATCCTTCCGCAGACGGTTGCAAAAGTTCACCCGGTAGAGACAATGTTGTTCCGTAGAGCATTTCGGAGCAAGCGCCACCAAGATCCTCTTTGAATGTGGCGCGGAGTCCGAGGAGCACAACAGGTAGGACCTCTGTCCAATGAGGGCTGTTATGGCACTTCAAAGCTTATTTAAGAGTGCGGTGAAAACGTTCCACCAGACCGTTGCTTGATGGGTGATACGGAGTGGTGCGAATCCGGTGCACACCCAAAGTCTTCATTAGGGAGGAAAATAAATGGGATTCAAACTGTCGTCCCTGATCTGTGGTGATAATTAGAGGGACTCCAAATCTCGCAATCCAATGTGTCACCAAAGTGCGGGCGACAGTTTCGGCTGTAATATCCTGCACTGGTATTGCTTCTGGCCAACGAGAAAATCTGTCGATAAAAGTGAAAAGATATGTATATCCCTCAGAAGGAGGTAAGGGTCCCACAAGATCAAGGTGTATATGCTCGAATCTCTGGGAGGTGACAGGAAACTGCTGCAAAGGACAACGAGTATGTCGATGAATCTTGGACTTTTGACAGTCGATGCATAACTGTGCCCATTTTGAGATATCCTTCTGCATTCCTGGCCACACAAATCTTTGTTGAATCAGTTTACGGGTGGCTCTAACCCCCGGATGGGATAAGGAATGAAGATCTCTGAAAACTGCAAATCGCAACGTCTCTGGGACATATGGTCGCACTTTGTGAGTGCTAACATCACAATAAAGTTGCACCTTGGGTTTTATCTCCATTTTTTGAAATTTAAGGGATGAATCCGGCTTGGCAAGGAGATCAGATAACTGTCTGTCGGTAGCTTGCTCTGCAGCCATTGTTGAAAAGTCTGCAGAGATATGCTGGATATCATTTATACGTGACAAGGTGTCAGCTACAATATTGTCTGAACCAGCAACATGCCGAATATCGGTGCTAAATTGGGAAATAAAGTCCAAATGTCTGAGCTGGCGAGGAGACCCTGAATCTGTGTTTTTTGAAAAAGCAAAAGTCAATGGCATATGATCGGTATATATGATAAAGTGTCTTCCAAGCAGGCTGTGCCGAAAATATTTTACAGCAGAATAAATTGCTAAGAGCTCTCTGTCGTAGGTGCTGTATTTACGCTCAGTAGGACTCAACTTACGCGAAAAAAATGAGAGAGGCTGCAAACTACTATCATTTGAGACATTTAAAACAGCGCCGATGGCAATGTCAGATGCATCAACCATCAGAGAGAGCTGTTGATGGGGTGCATGGTAAGCTAAGGTTGCAGAATGAATTAGATCATATTTACATGCCTCAAATGCCTGAATCAAGGTATCATCCCAGGGAACTGGGCGTTTGTCATTCTTTTTGGAATCTTTTAACAACTCATGCAAAGGGGCTTGGGTTTTGGCGGCATTCGGAATAAATCTACGATAAAAATTAAGCATTGCTAAGAAACGCCGTAATTCCACAATAGTTTTGGGTTTTGGGAATTCAGATATTGTCCGAGTTTTTTCAGGGAGCGGTTTCACACCGGAAGGTGTTATAAGGCACCCCAAAAAAGAAACGGAAGATTTTCCTAGGACACACTTAGCAGGATTTAGCTTAAGTCCATGGAGCCTGAGACGATTTAAAACTTGTTTAAGATGATTCTCGTGCTCCTCTTCATTAGCCGATGCAATGAGAATGTCATCCAAGTAAGGAATACAAAAATCAAGGCCGCTTAATACCTGATGGACGTACCTCTGACAAGTTTGCCCTGCATTACGTAAGCCGAACGGAGTAAACAAAAATTCAAATAAGCCAAATGGCGTTGTTACTGCCGTTTTTTCTATGTCGGTGGGATTAACAGGAATTTGGTGGTACGCACGAGCTAAATCCAAAGTCGTAAATATGTTTTTCCTATAAAAAATTTGTGTGCAATCTTGGATATGGGGGAGTGGGTAACGATCTGGGACCGTAATGGCGTTTAATCGACGGTAATCCCCACAAGGACGCCATCCACCATTTGCCTTCCTAACCATATGCAATGGGCTCGCCCAAGCGCTCTTGGAAGGCCTCACGATCCCCTGCGCCAGTAGGAACTCGAATTCCTGACGAGCCGCCGTGAGAAGCTCAGGTGATAGCCGACGCGGTTTAGAAAAAACCGGAGGCCCTTTCGTTTCAATATGGTGGAAAACAGTGTGATCCGGCTGCTGGTTTTGAGTATGGGAAGGATTAGTGAGCTCCGGATAATCGTTTTAGATCCGATCGAATTTGGAAGACCCAAAAAGGATGCTTACGCCACAACTGTCTGAAGAAATATGAGCCACTTTTCCCCGCGACGATAGCTTCGTTTCGCTATCGATGATACTATTATTTTTAGCATCTACCAGTAAATTAAATTTTTTTAGAAAATCAATGCCAATAATCGGCTGACTGACCTTAGCAACAACAAAAGATCAAGCAAATGTTCTCCGTAAGTTCAAATCGAGGGTGAGCCGTTGGGTACCGTAAGTCTGTATTTTTGTGCCATTTGCGGCATAAAGAACAAGTCCCTCGTTGACCACTGGGCGTCTAGTGATGCCAACTGGTATGACAGAAATATCTGCGCCCGTGTCTATCAAAAACTTTAATTTAGACGAAGGATCGGCCAAAAGAATTCTATTTACCTGGCGGTCGCGATCATGGCCCATAGGCGAACGCCAATCTAGTTTTCCGAAGTCCTAAAGGAGCATGGAGGGTTACACTTTTTAGCTTTAGCGCCGAAATTGGTATGGTAAAAACACTGATTATTTGCAGGCTCTTTATACCGGCCCCTCGAACGACTACGACTACGATTACGATGGCCAAATTTGCCCATTCCTGAACGCTCGCGTCGGTGTACGATGGCAGCCAATTCACTCATCTGTTGAGAAAGCTGCTCAATTTTTGCTTCCAGCGATGAACTATGTGCAGGCGGAGCGCTGCAAGTCGCATTAACCTGAGGAGACGAAGATAAATCGTGAACTTTGTCGGCCACTGTCGCCAACTTTGACACATCTTCGCTCAACTCACCGACAATACTTCGCGTAGTTGGAGGGAGATGCGCGAGCCATAAGGACTTGAGAAGTGCTTCCCCCACAGCATTTCCAGCTAAATTTCGCATGCGTGTAAGCAAGTGAGATGGGCGCGAGTCGCCAAGTTCTAAACCTTGCAGTAACGTACGAATTCGCGACTCCTCGCTTTCCGAGTGAGACTCAACGAGGCGTTTCTTCAGAGCTTCATATGGTCTTTCAGTTGGGGGTGTGACAATAAGATCACTAACCGAAGTAAGAATGTCGGCGTCGACTGCGGCAACAACATGATTAAATTTAGTTACCTCGCATGTAATTCTCGCTAATGAAAACTGCGCCTCTAATCGTAGGAACCATAGAGACGGATTTGTTTTACAAAATGGGGGTGGTTTTACCCCGACATATGCCACCTGACTACCACTGTTGTCGCTGGGTTCGGACATTATGAAAGATATTAATCTGAGGTTATAAGGAATACATATGAAAAGATATACATATATATAACGGAAATAAGGATAGTATTTATAAAAATAGAAAATACACAATTATAAAAACGCTATGCATAAAATACGCTAAGACAGAGAATTTCGGCATGCTTTTGCAAAAATAGCAGGTTTTAAAAGAATGATTTAAAATATTTACCTTAAAAAATAACATTCGTGAACGAAGATGAAATATTCGCGAATAATTCCTACATAACAATTAAAATATTCTCAAATAATTCGTACATAAAATGCCAACGGATGTTAACGATGAAAGCCACGTGCACTATCCAACATGCAGGTCACCAGTATAGCAGAGCTCGACCTCAGACACTACTGTCTTGCTATAAGCAAAGACCTTCTGTTTTGAATGCTGCATAAATTAAAATTATATCTTGTTAAGACAGCGTAACACAAGAACAAGATTTATTGAACCATTTTTGAACATCGCTAACGTGCCTCGTGCTAGCTTCACATCACACACACCCAGAGAAAAACATTGACTCACACTCCTCGTCAGTTGCGGTTACAGTTAGTTGTCCATTTTACAGTTAAACCGCCACAAACAGTTAATTGGTGTTTCTAGCGATGGAACACGCGCATACAATTTAATTCTCTGACAAGGCCGTATCCAGAGATTTCGGGAAGGGCCCTCCCTCGAAATTCCTAAATTTTTCGCATTGTGGCATATATTCCTCATTGAAGCTTGCTGCGACGGCTATTTAAAATTTAAAATGCCATATAATTGCTGTGTTCCTCAATGTTCAGCCACTTCTAGTACGTGTAAGGGGTTAAGTTTCCACTCATTTCCGTCAAATGCTGCTGAAAAAAAGAAGTGGAGAGTATCCCTTCGTACCTCTAAAATGCCTAGCAAGTACGCGAAAGTGTGCAGTCGGCATTTTAAAGAAAGCGTCTTCCAAACCAAGAAATCATTTGCCGGTAAGTGCATTTAATTTCTTTTATTTGCTTTGCATAGTGATTTTTTTCTTTTCTTTTTAAAAATTGAGATTAATAGGCCATGGTATTATTAGGATGAAACATAATTTACGGGATTCAAAATGTATAAGGGCAATTCTTGGAGAAACAGGACATTGTGGTCAAAATTTTATTTACTCAAAATGTTATAAATTTTTAGTGTTTTATAGCAAAAAGTATCAATTTTTTAATTTATGGTTTTAAAGAAATCGAAAAGACAAGTTGAAAGAGGCACCCAGAATAGTTGCAGCTCACAGGTGGCAAACTATCAGATTTTGAATATTTTCTTATTACATATTCATATTAAAATTTTCATTGTCTTTACAGTGATTTTTTTTATTATATCATTTTGCAATGTTAACTAAAATTTGAATAATACCTTAATATATTTTTCATAATGTGAGTTTTAAAGAAAATAATTAAACTTGACAGCAAATATTTTTTTTTAATTCTACATTAAAGTTCTTATTTAGAAATTGCATCAAAAAAGTAATGTTGTAAAACAAATATTCATGGCTTTCAACATTGGAAATTATGTTCATAAATTTTTTAAATAGTATTTACAATGGTAAAAAAATCCCAAAGATAAACTTGAGACTTTACAAGCAATACATCAAAAAAAAAAGTTAAATATTTTCAATCCTTATTTCTTGGCTAATTGTAAGGAAAATTTCATATAATTTCAGTCGTAGAATTGTAATTCTATAACTGAAAACTTCCTAAACTATTGTACAAAATTCTAGCTGCACTAAAAGTAAAAAGTTTGCATACACATTCTGTTATAAACTGTACATACAAAAGCATTTAAAATCATTTTAAAAGTTTCATTTTATTACAACTCATGTATTGTTGTTGCATCTCTAAAACCTTCTACAGACTGTTCAGGAGGGAAACGAAAGGTTGTCACTTTGAACTTTCTTAATTTGAAACTTTAGTTCTGATGCAATTTCAAAATATTTAATGCAATGCATTGGCTTTGACATTTATTTTCATAATATTGAACTTTATAAGCACAATATTTCACATTTTATGCATTTTATTCTAGATTAAAGTTTAGCTCGGGTTTTTATTTTCAAACATATACCTGTTTTTGATTTTTTTTTTTTTTGGTCCCGCAATTAATATACACTTGGCGGGTTTTTGGAACCAATCCAAGATGTAAATTTCCTCGTGAATGAATGCAAAAATGAAAAAGGATTAACTGCACATAGCAGATTTTAAAGGTGCAATGATACATTCAAGTTTTAATTATTTTGTTGTTGCTGTAAAAATTTCATGTTTGGCATATTTATTGATTTTTAGATTCGCTCAGAAACAAGAAGGTGCTGTTAAAACCTGGTGCTTTTCCAGAGTTAAATCTTCCAGTTAGATCATTTGAAAAGAAGGCAAAATTACGTAAAGTAAGTGGTCTATTAAACACGAATTTTGTTTTTCAATAAAATCCTTAGATAAAACGCCTGAAATGAATGTAGACAAGGGCAAGGGCGGATCTAGAAAATCTTCAAGGGGGGGGGGGGCGATTTTGGAAATCTCGGGGTTCAATGTAAGGATGGATGGAGGAGATTCTTCATTCCTTTTCAACAGTCCTTCCGCCCCCCCCCCCTTTTTTTTCAAACAGCAGGAACAACAACAAAAAAAAAATGCTAGTGCAGTGATATTTAAAATTTTACTAGCACATTTTTTCAATGCATATACGTTTATTCAAAGCCCTTATAAAAGGAACACAAGCTGACGTTTTTTTGCTTTCGCAAATCTGTCTATAATTTTTTCAACGTCCAATCTTTATGGATATGCAATAACGCTAATTCAGTGAGTCTACCATCACTCATTCTGCTTCTTAGCCAAGTTTTAACCGAGTTAGGATTTCCTTCAAGCTTTCTCAAGAAAAATGTAGGCTTGTACATACATTTTCTAAATTTGAATTGATATGTCTAAATTACAAAATAATAGCAATTATTAGTAATATATTTTCTAAAATTTTCAAAATGTAATACTAAATATGTACTAAAAAAACCATCAACGAGTATGTGCAATTTATATAAACATCTGTAATTATGAATGTTCAATGAAATGTTTCAGGCTCCAGGTTTTAGCGTAAATGCTGCAGGAATTTACACCACGTGCTAAGGGTTGGCTAGCTGTCACCAGTTTGATGGGTAGAAGAAAAGAGCAAGGAATCTCTTTCCCATAACTCCGAGGATTAGCAACTCAGCAATACTAAAGGACAAAGGGACAGGGGGAAAGCATAGAACTTGAAGGGCTATTAGGCTGGGATTCCAAGAACATAAAAAAATGGCTGGTCCCGGGGCACAAAGAGTAAAAACTCACTTAGGAGTGTCGTTGTAGTATCCACTTGAATCAACCCAAAGGGGGGGCGATCGCCCCATCGCCCCCCCCCCCTTAGATCCGCCGTTGGATGTAGATTTTTATTTTCATTCAAGCTTTGAAATTTAATATATTGAAATTAATATTTCTGTTTAAACAACAGCGACATAATGCGTAAAAGTGTTCTAATTTTTTTCCCATTGCTTCCAAAACTAGAATGAAAAAAATCAACTTAAGTGGTTTTTATATTTCTTTTCTATTGTTTGTAATGTGCATTGCATCAGTTTATTATTTTCTTCAAATTTCTTAATGGTTATTATTATTTTTTGATACCTACTATCATTGTACAATTCTTATTAACCGCAACAAACAAATGAGACATCGATTTTTGTGCTCTAAACAGAGCTTCAGTTTAAAAAAAAAAAAATTAATATAGATGGTGGAATTTCAATGTGTAAGTATCATTTCATTTTTTCATGTCATTTCAATTTAGGTTTATAGAAAATCAACATACAAATTAGTGTTCTATGAAAAGTACATTGGTAAAATGTTGGTCATATTCTGCTTAAATAAGATTAATTTTCAACCATTTGCATTTCATGTATGCTTCTAATTTTTTTCTTCCATTGACATGGACCCCTTGCAGCTTTGAATTGATCCCCGAGGGTCCATACAAACCAATTTCAAACCACTGGTTAGATTTAGTTCAAGGGTAGAAAAGGTGTGCATACACATGATTGTTGCGTGCAATATTATGTAAAATCAAATTAAAAAAAAAAATCTCTTTAGCATATTATTTCATACATATATTTTAACACGGGGATGGTTAAATTGTACAATTTTATCAAAAGCAAAAAAAAAAAAAAAATCTGAGCACATGCCCGTGATTTTGTTATTTCATGGTATAAACTTAACATTAAAAAGAAAAAAAAACACATCAGTTCCGCATGTGATTATAGCCCAGGGTGACAGAGCAGTGGGAGCAGCAAAATATTTAATTTTACCTAAATGGGGAGCCCATCTCATCAGCTGTTTTGAATTTGATAGATTTTACAATATTTTTTGAAGGAATACTATGAAGCAACTTTGAATTTTATTCTTTTCAGATTCCCGTACGTAGGGATTAATTCTACCACTGAACCTGGGTTTCATGTCACAACAGCACCTGAAGAAGATATATTTGAAGAAATAGTAATAGAAAACTCATCTAATATGCAAGAATAATCAAAGTCTTGTGCAACACAGACTGATGCAGTAACTCATGCTAGAAGTTCTGATGCCTCAAGCCAAACCATTTTTTCTTTTACTTCTAGGCCATTCTTATCAATACAATTCTTAAATGACAAACAATTTAAATATTATTCAGGTTTTATGAAAAAACAATTCAATGTAATTTTAAATATATTAATTATTCACTGTAAAAAGTATCCTGCAACAGTAACTGCAAATGTAGATTTTGATACACAGATTTTTTTTAGCCGTGTATACTTATAGACATGCAGTGGATTTTTTACGTCTACAGGTGGAATTTGGAATAAACAGAAATTCATGCCGAAACCTGGTCCATGAATGGACAAAAGTAATCTATCACATGATAAAAAGTTTAGATTTTTGGGCAGATTCTGTGAAGAACATGGGAGAAGATGAATACACCTGCATTATTGTCTGCACTTAAATAGAAATAGAAATGCCTTCCAACCCGACACATCAGCAGGTTACATGGTCAGATTATAAGCAGAGACACACCTTAAAAATTTTAGTTGGTGCGTCGGAAAAAGGTGTTATTATGTTTTGTTCGGAGTTATATGGGGGGTCAATCTCAGACAGAGAAATTATAAAAAGAAGCGGAATCCTTTCCCTAGTGAAAGAGGGTAATATCATTCTAGCTGATCAGGGGTTCACTGTGTCGGATTTGTTCGAGCAGCATAAAGTGGCTGTGAATATTCCCCCATTCAAACATGGCAAACAACTTAGTGAGAGAAATGTCATGTTAACTAGAGCAATTGCTAAGAGACGAATTTTGGTGGAACGTGTTATTGGGTACATCAAATTCAATAAAGTGACAAAGCAGGCAGTAAAATTATTCAAACTGCCTGTTATATCTCAGATGTTCTACAATAGTGCAATGCTAACAAATATTAAAAAAAAGTATTGTGTAAAATTTTTGTATGTAACTATTTCTTTTTATTTTTGTAAGTATTTTTCTATTTTTGTATGTATTTTTATGTCTTACGTTTTTTCTTTTTGTATATTTTTATGTTTTACTGCAGAGTTGGTACTCTTTCAGATGTTGCTTCTGTTACTTCAATAGAATGTAACTGGTTAATTTATTGACTATTAAGATTGAAGTATGTTGGAGCAAAAACATTTTCAAAATAAAATTCAATATATTTAAGCATTCTTTTACAAAAATTCTCTTTGAAGCTGATATTTTGTATGAAAAGCCCTACTGGTGTCCACACAACAAAATCACATTTTTTTAACTTCCCATACCATCATCTGAAATTGTACTTGATAAAAATATTGATGATTTTCGTCTAAATGAAACATGCTCCCTTTTCTTTTGAGGAATTTGGCATTAAGGGGACTTTCATTCCTTAAAGAATAAGGGCATTTCACTTCAAATAGACATACATTATCTGATGTAATACCATCAGGTGAGGCTGCAATGTTGTTATTTAAGTTACTAATTAGGACACCACAGGGTTTTACTTGTGTTTTGAGAGTTTTCTCATATGCTTCCACTGCTCTTTTTTCATTTTTTTTGCCCGATTCAATTGCTGGAGTATTGATATCCTTAGATAATATTTGTCGTTTCGCTGGATTGGGGGATAAGGTACCAAGCCGCACTGCATTTACAATTGCTTTTGCAATTGAGGCTGTTACTCGAGTTTTTCTTACCTTTGCCCACAATTTAGGTGCAGCTTGCGAAGTTGTTTTTCTTTCAATTTTAGTAGCTTCCTTTGTTGAAACTTTATTCATTTGGGTGAGGATGAGTGATAAAGGAGGCTTAGCTAAGTAATCATGATCAATCGCATAGGCCGCAAGATTACAGTTCCGGCTCAGCAGTATTGGAGAATTTAAGTTTTCTCCAATCATCAGGTTTTTTAAAAGGTCAATCGATACTGGAGAAACTTCTAACTTTGGATTTGAACAGTGTCCTATTTCGGAAGCTGTCATGTGATCAGCATTTCTCCCTTTCTTTGGCAATTTCCATTTCTGAGCAGTACTTGTTCTGGAAATCGCTTCGTGAACTATGCCGGAGCCTGCATACTGCTCAATGCAAAATAGCATTGCAGCTAAATGCTTACATGCAGCATTTAGCCCTGCTCCAGCAGCACAGCTACATGTTGCTTGCACGATTTCTTTTGCACTGAATATCAGCTTCACTGAATAATCTACATGCTTAGACATTTGAGCTGAGCACAATGCTGTAACGAAGGTCTTTTGATCCGTCATTTTTATTGCTTCCGTGCACTTGATGAATTTTTCATGGAACAGCTTTCTCCCAAGCTTTAAACTCGCATTTGCCTGCTTGTTGTTGAACCATTCATTAATGGAACTGATGTCAACACTTTCAAAAATATCTTGCTGCAACATGTTTATTGGTTTGGTTTCCTCTGTTGGATAATCACATTGATGTGCTGATGATGCAACATCTATAGGTTGAACCAGTACTCTGCCTAAATTAAGAGATTCATCTTGCCATAGTTTCAACCTATTAGAAGCAATAAAATTTCCTTTATGATATACTAGTGCATTATCTTATTTATTTAATATACTTATACTTATTTAGTGTTGTGTCTTAAAATATGTTTCTTAATCCATGCTGTGGAGTAGGCTTGATAGGAACAATTATAGCGTTGACATGGGAAAGGAAGTATGTACAAAAACCAATTTATTTTCTTTTTGAAGAAACATATATTCAAGTGTATGTAACTTCAAATTTGTGAAGAATGTGACAACAAAATTCAACCTTGTTTATGAAGTTAAATTATTTTATGTTTTTATCAATTAGAACATTGTGGAAAAATGACTTCAGATAGTTTTTATGTCTTCAAAAAATATGTAGAATTTCTGACTTGCTACCTTTCCCATGTCAACGTCCCCCTTTTTTTTCAATTATATAGTTTATGCATAATGATTCCTTAAGATTTTTTTTTCAGTTAAAAAAAGTATAGGTTTTTAATAAAATTTCAAAATTATGCATAATTTTATTATTTAGGGATCATTAATAAATGATGTCACGCTTCAAGGGGGGAGGGGGGTTCGTGAAATTGTAACAAGGGGAGGGGAGGGGGTAACAAGAAGTGTGACATCCTGCATTATGCAATTTAGAGTGACATGTGACAAAGGGGGGAGGGGTGTCCGCAGAAGTGTGACATATTGTGACAAAGGGGGGAGGCGGTCAAATATATGGGAAAAAGCATGACATGAACGGTCCCTTATTTTATTATTCTATTTTTAATCAGACACAACAGTATTGCAAATCTCTTTAAACAGTAAGCAAAGAAATTTTTATCATTTCATGATGTGAAAAACTAACAATTTGGGTAAAAAATTAAAAATCATTGGAACAGCATGCAGTTTAGTTATTAAACTTTTGAAACGAAATTAAAAAATAATTTTTCAAAGATTTTAGCTTTGTAGTTGTAATAACAAGTTACATCTTGATCATCAATTCATTAAGCGTCAAAGCAGTAATAAATTAGCTGGCTTTTAAGCATCTCCCTCCCCACCCCCCCCCCCACCCCCAAAGAATGAGATAATAACTTAATTGTTGTATATTGTGAGAAAAAATATTTAATTTTTTTTTTTTTACTGTTCTCAGTTACTTCTCAAAAGAACAACACAATTCCCTTCTGTATTTTTGGCTTAAACGATCACGTTGAGACAAATATTTTAAACTCCTTTTTTAATGAGATTGTTTCTAGAATTTTTTTAAAAGGTGCTTCTCATTTATGTATATACTAATAAAAACATTGAAAAGAGCAAATGTCTTTTAAGTAATACTGTTTGAAAGAGGTTTAAAACTAGCTCTACAAACCTGGTAATTAATTCCGCTTTCGTTCCACTTTTTTTGAGCTCCTAAAGCTTTTAATTTAACTTTTAATGAGGAAACGGTAATCTTTTCATCTGCCATACTTTATTTTTTGAAGCAAATTCACTTCAATATAAACGTGGTTCAGAGAAAAAAAATTTGAATAATATATTTACTTAAAGCCTAATGTTAAAAGCACGTTGTTAGAGTAACCGGAAGTAAACAATACCAAATTGGCCTGTCGCGCCACCTACTGGCAAAGATTGTCCCAAACATGCCCTATTGGGTCATTCCATGTCAAGTGTGCCAGGGGTCCCCACTCGACCCTCTCCAATTTTGATGAAATTTTTATGGCATGTACATATATGTCTTAGATGGAGCCATGCCAAATTGCAGCTCCATAAGTTGTATTTTTTTAGTTGGGCCACTAGCCATGGTTTTGCAAAGACGCCTTTTTTCATGTCGCAACCAAAATGACTAAATCGTCTACTTTGTGTTCGTATTGATCACGACCTAAGCTTACTAACTCTGAAACTTGGTGATCCTGCTAAACATTTGGGATATAACAGCCTACTAGTACAACGAAAGGTTCATGTATTTTAGATTTTTCACATTTTGCTGCCAAAGTAGCTCATTTGTGACGATGCGGCGGATTTTGACCACACTTTGCCAGCTTGTATCTGTCGATAGAAATATTTTCTGAACTGGATTATTTCATCATTTGCACCCTGCTGGCATGTCATAAAGGTGTGCAAGAGGCATCTTGATTGCTCAGTTAACTGCCGAGTTATGCTGGTTCAAAATTCAGTTAAAAATTTCACGCCTCAATTTTGGCTCATTTTCAAAGAGCCATACCTCAAAAGGGATCACTCGAATTCGGTTTTTCTTTATATCATTAAAAAGAGCTCACTTTCTTCTTCAAGGAAATGAGACAAAATCTTTGAGACAAAGCAGTTTTATGCAGATGTTGAGGTTCAAAACGATATACAAAATATCGCCAATTACAGAAAATAGAGTATATTTCATTTATTTATACATGATCTAAGAGGGCTACCGTGCTGAAACTTGGTGATCCTGCTAAACACGTGGGATATAACAGCCTACTAGTACAACGAAAGATTCATGTATTTTAGATTTTTCACATTTTGCTGCCAAAGTAGCTCATTTGTGCTGATGTGGTGGATTTTAACCACCCAGCTAGTAAAATTTATTGCCACAATCTTGTTATCGCCTTGTCAGCCTTGCAAATGCATTGACGGCGTCAATATTGATAATTGCAATATTGTTAAAAGATTGCATATATATTTTCATGGCAATATTTACGTGACAAAACACAGACAAAATTTTAATTTGTTTAAAATGTAGATATTGATGCAATCTTGCCTCATTCATCTTTCCTGAATGTTGTCACAATCAATATTAAAAAAGCACAGTTGATATAATATTGAGACAATATTGTCACCGACAAGACATCTGAGAACCAATCAGAGATGATTGAGGGGACGTTCGTCGTAACCGCGCATGCGTTGGAATACGGTGCACTTCCTTTTAGCCGCAGCGCGCAGTGTATCGACAGAGAAGAGAGATCGTAGTGCCTCGTGTTTTGCGTTAGGGTTAAACGTAAGGAAAGCATCACAATGTATTTCCGCAATTATAAAGTGACGTGATTATTTCAGAATATAATAATGAAAAAAACTGCGTGTTTCCATTTTGAAAAATTTCCAGTGCTTTTTATAAATACTCAAGCAAGGTATGTTACTTTTAGAGTTCCTTTTGAAATATAAATCAAAGCATCATCTGAATTTGAATATGTTCATAAAGTCGTGAGAATGAAAACAAATTTAAATTTAAAAGGTTAATTCACTCATTAATTGCATTTTCCTTTGTTATATGCACATTCTACACGTAATTTATTGAATTATATACCCCCACACTTAGAACACTATATAGTGATCAACCTATTGTTTTATGGAACATTATTGTTGTATTGTTTCACGAAGAAAGAAAAATGCAATATAATTCAGTTAACCAATTTAAGAATCTTTCTATGTGTTGCAGAAAGTATAATTAATGTGTGAATAAACCTTTTGAATTTAATTTTTTTTTTCATTCTTACATCATTATGTATATCCAGTTACATTTCATTCAAATTCAGATGATAATTTAATTTATATTTTAAAAGGAGCTCTTAACTATACCTTGCCTAAATATTTTTCAGGGATTGTTTTGACAATGTACATTGTCATGACAAAAATATAGCAAGTTGGATGCAATACTGCAAAAAACACATACATTGCCTAAATATTTATAAGGGATTGTTGCGACAATGTACATTGTCTTAACAAGTTGGAAGCAATATTGCAAAAAAAAAAAAAAAAAATACATGGCCTAAATATTTATAAAGGGTTGCCTTGTCAATAAATTTTGTCATGTCAAGGTGTATGCAATATTTCAAGCATAAACTACCTTGCAAGGATATTACAGGCTGGTTGACGTGTCAACGTACTTTGTCAGGACAAGATTTATACAATGTTTTCATTTCAACCTATCTTGCCAGGACATTGATTTTCTCTTGCATACACATTGACGTAAATATTGTGGCAATCCGCTGACAATCGACGGGGAGTAACATGTAAAGATTTTGGCAATCTTTGTGCAATACTTCTGTATTGGCGTGAAAATCTTTATGCAATCTTGCTTCCATTTATTTTGCTAGCTGGGCATACTTTGCCAGCTTGTATCTGTCGATAGAAATATTTTCTGAACAGGATTCTTTCTTCATTTGCACCCTGCTGGCATGTCATAAAGGTGTGCAAGTGGCATTTTGATTGCTCAATTAACTCCCGAGTTATGCTGGTTCAAAATTCATTCACAAACTTCATGCCTAAATAAACCAAAATCGAGGCATGAAATTTTTAAATGAATTTTGAACCGGCATAGCTCGGGAGTTAATTGAGCAACCAAAATGCCACTTGCACACCTTTATAACATGCTGGCAGGGTGCAAGTGAGGAAAGGATCCAGTTCAGAAAATATTTTCTATCAAAAGATAGAAGCTGGCAAAGTGTAGCCAAAATCTCCCGCATCGGCACAAATGAGCTACTTTGGCAGCAAAGTGTGAAAAATCTAAAATACATTTAGCATTCGTTGCACCAGCAGGCTATTATATTCCAAATGTTTAGCACTATCACCAACTTTCAGCCCGGTAGTTCTCTTAGGTCATGTATAAATAAATGAAATAATCTTTATTTTCTGTAATTGGCGATATTTTGTATAACGTTTTGAATATCAACATCTGTATAAAACTGCTTTGTCTCAAAAATTCAGAAGACATTTCCTTAAAGAAGAAAGTGAGTTTTTTTTAATGATATAAAGAAAAACCAAATCCGAGTTATCTCTTTTGAGGTATGGCTCTTTGAAAATGAGCCAAAATTGAGTCGGTAAATTTTTAACTGAATTTTGAACCAGCATAACTCGGCAGTTAATTAAGCAATCAAGATGCCACTTTCACACCTTTATGACATGCCAGCAGGGTACAAATGATGAAAGAATCCAGTTCAGAAAATATTTTTATCGACAGATACAAACTGGCAAAGTGTGGTCAAAATACGCCACATCAGCACAAATGAGCTACTTTGGCAGCAAAATGTGAAAAATCTAAAATACATGAACCTTTCGTTGTACTAGTAGGCTGTTATATCCTAAATGTGTAGCAGGATCACCAAGTTTCAGTGTTAGTCCGCTTAGGTCATGATCAATAAGAACACAAAGTAGACGATTTAGTCATTTTGGTTGCGACATGAAAAAAGGCGTCTTTGCAAAACCATGGCTAATGGCCCAACTATACAACTTATGGAGCTGTAATTTGGCATGCTTCATCTAAGACATAGATGCACATGCCATAAAATTTTTATCAAAATCGGAGGGGGTCGAGTGGGTAACTTTCCGTAATTTGTCCCATTTGACATGGAATGACCCTATTGTTTCATAAAATTATGTGTTGATTCATTAACTAATTTTTATGATGTTACAACTTTTATACCATTTTTATGATGATTTATAAGTTTGCTGCGCTATTTTAAAAAGGCGTTATTTCAGTCGATGAGGTCACGATACTCTTTTAAAAACACCCTGTAAGAACAAATCCAAGAAAGAATTTCAATTTAATTTTTAATTTCGTTGACGATTAAACAAAACGTCTTCTGCCTATTCAGGGGTCGCGACAAAATTTTACACAAAATAGGGGATCGCAAATGAAAATAGTTTGCGTACCACTGAATTAGATGGACAGACTGCTGCCGGTCATTTAACCGTAATTTCATGATGAAATTTCTAACAGTGTAATGTATCGTAAAAATATCGTTAAAAATAAAGAAAAGTCAAAAAAGTGAAGTAATTAAATAAAGATTGAAAAATAATAGATTTGAAAGTAGGGTTTTGAGATGGGGAAAATGTGTGTCTGTCGGTCTGTCTGTCTGCTCCACCCCCCCCCCCCCTAATATCTTTTGAACGAATTGTCCGATTCGAAAATTCTTTTTGCATGCTAAAGATCTCAGCGAGGGCATCTTATTTCCATATTTTACTTTTTGATTTGAACAATTTTTCGTTCAATTTTGTAAAGTTCAAAAAATTTTTAAATGAGCGGCTATGGGGAAAATGAAGCAAATTATGTAAACTATGAGCAAGCTCATTGGAAGAAGCTCTTGGCAGGAAATATTGATTTGAACAGTTCACAAAATAAATAAAATAGCTCCTACGGGGAAACTTCAATCCCATACAAATCCTGATCTAACCGACGGATTTACTTGCAGCAAACTTTATCGGAAAGATGTTACGATGTAGCGGATGAACAGATACGAAGTTCAACAAGAACTGAAGGAGCCTATTTTCCTATGAAATTTTTTGATCGGGATTTTTAAGGATTTCTCACTGAATAAATGAATAAATGAATGAGTGAAAGAGTGAATGAATGAATGAAAGAAAGAATGAATGAATGAATGAATGAATGAGTGAATAAATACATGAATGAGTAAATGAATGAATAAATACATGAATGAGTAAATGAATAAATTAATGACTGAATAAATGAAAGAGTGAATGAGTGAGTGAATGAATATGTATTATCCGTTGTAAAAGGTATATTTGAAGTAATTAAGAACTAAAGTTACATGGAGAAAGAGAGAAAAATATATAGCTAGATTATAAATTTGAATTTGGGCGTATACAAGAAAGTAGGCTCGTATAGTTCTAGACGGAACTTCTTGCTAAAAAATGACGGACGGCTATAGTAAAATAGAATTTGAAATTAGTTATTTCATGACATTAATTACAGGAGTTACATAAAGTAAACTACTTCAGTAGCCTGTAAAGCCTGTACAGTGATTTTTATTATTTTTATAAGAATTTGAAACCCTAACTGACAATATCTCAAAACTGGAAGCATGATGCAAAAAGATGGGAATGACCAGTGGTGTAACATGTGGGCCCGCTGGGACCACTCTGCGTTGAGGCCCAGGATTTTGGGGGGGCCCTTAAACTGTTACATATTTAAACGGTTTTTTGTGGTGTGTTGTAAAAACATAGCATGTAATAACAAGGGTAGACATAAAATCTCTGAAAATCAAAATAGTTAATTCATTACAATTTACAATTTATTTATTTTGCACAAAGTTAATCTCCCGTTTCAATGTAGCGGGGTGTTTGCGCTGGTCTGGTCTCACTCGGCGCCGTCTGCCCTCCCTTCCTTCTCCTTTTCGCTAGTTAACTCTCTCGTACAGAAATTTTGAAAGTTTTATCAAAGTAAATTTGCTTTGGACTAAATCAAGCAAATTCTTTTAAAAGGAATTTTGAAAAATATGAGATTGTGTTTCAAAATTGTCCTTTACATATTAAAATTTTAGAAACAACAAATCTAGTCTTCAAATTCTTTCAAAGAAAAGACGCAGACACATCCAAAGCAGCTACTTCGACGGAAAATGCTGTTAAAGCATTGACAGACCTTAGGAAAAACTTTAAAACTTCGTTAGTGACAACTACTGCCATTGCTCAGCAATGGGGCATAACTTGCAAGTTCCAAAATAAAAGAACTTCCAAACAAACACTGATGAGTTGGCTGTAGATGAGCGGCTCTCAAATCCGTTAAAACATTATAAAGTAACACACTGTTAAAAATTTCCGTAGGAAAATAGTAAAATAACCATTTATTTGATTGTTATTTTACCATATTTAATTACAACAGTTGAATAACCATTAAAAAGCTGGTACTCAAACCGCTGATTGCGAAAAAAAATCGTTTATTCTCTGTTTATCCTAAAGAACGTTTAACTAACCGTAATTTTCAAGCGCTCAATAAGAATCGGGAGTCCATCTTGGTTGCGCAACCTTACCGGCCGCACGTTGTTTTAAAATAGGAATACGGACTTATCAGTTAAGATCTGCATGTGTACATAAAAAAAGAACAAAAAGTGGCTTAAGCAGTGGATACTAAATAGAAACACATACACACGTAAATCAAAAATTGGAGACATCGGATTCCCAAACTGTTTGCGAATGAGCGAACCCATAATTTGAGCAGCTGAAGCTTGTTTGTATTTTAATTTTTGCAGCAAATAAAATGATTTTCGTCAATATGCAGTAAATTTAGACCAAAAATAAATTTAGATCCAAGCAAAAACTGAAATCTCAATTTTAAGGCTGTTTGTCTGTTAGAACAGAAGATTTATTGATAAATAAACGTCCGCTTTACGTGATGACGGTGGCCGAGTGGATAGAGAGGGAGACTTGTACACCACGCATTCGGGGTTCGAGTCATGCAAGCTTCGTTTATGGTTTCTACGCCTCGAAGATTCTACGCCTCGAAATAGTTCAAAAACGGTGAAAATTTTGTTTTGAAACCATTTTTAAATGGTTTTAAAACCGTAAAATTTTGTATTTACGGCTTTTTAACCAAGTTAATTGGAAATGGTTAGGTCCCGTAAAGATAGAAAAATATTCCAAACCGTAAATTTAACGATGAATTAGATGGACAGACTGCTGCCGGTCATTTAACCGTAATTTCATGATGAAATTTCTAACAGTGCAGTTTATAACGAGACTCTGGATCTAGACATTGCCATAAATCAAATCATGATTCTTTTTGAGGGCCTCAGCAAAGTTGCTAGTCCTTTTGAAATTCTTAAGCCTGCTGATTTCCATTCATCGGTAAATGATGAAGAATTGCACAAAAAAGCAAATCAATTGGCAGTGGAATACAAAGAAGACCTACAAAATGAGTTCCCTAATGAACTGCAGAGCTTCCCCTTAACCTAGCGTGGTGAAATTAAAAACTAAAACTGTTTATTATGTAAACGTATAATCCTTCTAGTTGAAAACTATGTGTTGGTGTGCAGCACACCAAGCGTGTGTACCGCTTATTTACTTTTTTTAACTCTACCTGTAACAAACAGTTGCGATCAGTGAACGATCTTTCTCTAAGTTAAAAATTATAAAGAACTATTTAAGGGGACTATAATAAGCTTGGAAAAATAAATAGTAAAAAATGTATTGAGTATTGTATAAATATTGTAGATTGTAGATGCAAGGAGTGGTAAGAAAGTATGACGAATACACTCTCAGAAATAGGACGCTCATTTTTGACGATTCCTGAATTGTCAAGGCAAATTTCGTTATTTTCAACCATAGCCCCCTTAACTAGATGCCTAGCGATCTGCGGGGAAAGTTGCCACGGATTTTAGTTACCTTTTCTCCCACCAGGAACGCCACTTATCTGCTATAACAAACCCCGCTCTTTCAATTAGTTTGAAGGGTAGAAAATTGGTTTTCCATTGCTATTTCTTTTTTTCCCCTAATAATTTGATTCTTTGGGTTAAAAACGGTCCTTTTCAGGACCAATGTAACTTAAAGAAAGATGGTTTACTGTGTTGTTCCATTTTCCACATCAAATTCAGTAAAAGACTAGATGCCTAGCGATCTGCGGGGAAAGTTGCCACGGATTTTAGTTACCTTTTCTCCCACCAGGAACGCCACTTATCTGCTATAACAAACCCCGCTCTTTCAATTAGTTTGAAGGGTAGAAAATTGGTTTTCCATTGCTATTTCTTTTTTTCCCCTAATAATTTGATTCTTTTGGGTTAAAAACGGTCCTTTTCAGGACCAATGTAACTTAAAGAAAGATGGTTTACTGTGTTGTTCCATTTTCCACATCAAATTCAGTAAAAGAAAAAGTAGTTTCAGTCGGACATAGTTTGCGTGAAAAATGGATCTCCGCTATAACAGGACAAAGGAATTATTATAATTATTATTATTTTATGTGTGTGTCTGTCATAACGTCTATTTGAAAAAAAATAAAAAAAAAAAAATAATTAATTAATAACAATCAAGTGCAAAACTATTTTTATATAAATATACATTATAATAATAATTTAACTTTGTGCAAGTAAACAGTAATAAAAATAAAATTTCACGTGATTTAAAGCACAAATGAGCATTAAAACGCAGACATATGTTTCGGGATTGCTTGGAATCCCTTTTTCAATGCGACAGGGAGCTTCTAGATGCAAAACATCCAAATGAAGCAGACAAAACAACAAAAACAAAGCTTATATAGCCAAGGAATTAACTGTAAGCCAATGAGAATAAAAGCAGTGTGAAGTGGAAGTAGAAGTAGTAGGGAAGGTACCAATAAGAGAGCAACAAAAGAATCCATTGAAAGTACAGGAAGAAAAAAGGAATATCAATAAAAACAAAGCAAAAAAGACGACAGCATGCACAAAAATGTGAAAATACATGAAAATTGCAAAAATAATAAAATAAAATACAAAGAAAAAAATGGAAATAAAATAAGTACAGAAAATACCAAAACAAAAATCAAAACAAATTACACATGTAAAGGAGGGGGAGGGGGGGAGAAAAAAATAGACACAAAAAAAAAAGGAAAACTAACAAGAAAACCAAGAAAGAACAACAAATTAAAGGAACTTATGCCAGACCTGTGAAAAATAAGGAGTTGAGGAAGAATCATTAACCAAATTAGAACTATTCCTGTTAATATGGTAAGCTTCCCAAAAGTCAAGCTCTAAAGGGGAAGAACATTTTTAAATAGCTTTCCCAGAATTAAAATCAAAAGAGTGGTTGGAATTCCAACAATGTTGAGCAATACTAGACTTATTTGACTCTTGCTTTCGTATATAACCTTTATGCTCATTTAACCGAATTTTCAGAGCACGTTTTGTCTGTCCAATGTAAGAAAGGCCGCAACGGCAACTAATTTGGTAAAAACCCCAAGTGTTAAGTTGATCGACAGGATCCTTAAGAGAAGAGAAGGAAAGTTTGTTGCTAGGAGCAAAAACGACTTGAAATTGAAACCTTTTTAGGATTTTAGCAATACGAAAACTGACAGAATGAAAGAATGGTAACACAACCAAATTCTTTCTAGAAACCACATGATTGGGACCAGAAGTTTTTTTAGAAAGTTTGTTATGAATAGAATCAATTAAAGAGTGAGAAAATCCTCTATCAACAGCTACAGCTTTCAGATAGTTGAGTTCAATCTTGAGAAGCTCAGGAGAAGAGCAAATATTAATCGCACGATGGACAAGAGCATTAAAAGCCGAATATTTTTGGTTGGGAGGATGAGACGACAGTCTGTGAGGAGGTAAAGAAACAGCGAAAGGTTTACGATAGACAGAAGTAGTGAAACCAGACTCACTCCTAGAAATCAAAACATCAAGAAACGCGAGGCTGCTATTAAGTTCTTTCTCACAAGAAAACTGGATATTAGGATCAATGGAGTTCATAATAGAAAGAGCATCATCAATACCGAACAAGTTACTGTCCGTTAGGACAAAACAATCATCCACATAACGAACATAAAATTGAAATTGCAATTTCTGGAATAGTTTTTCCTCAAAATGATGCATATAGAAATCACTTAAAATAGGACTAAGAGGACTTCCCATAGCCAGGCCATCTACCATAGCATAGAATTTACCATTAAATACAAAAGTGCTCTGTTGCAAGCACACACGAGTAAGAAAAACTAATTCCTCAATTTCCACAGAAGTAAAATGGAATTTAGAAAGCCTATTCCTGAGGCAAGTCAAAGCGCCATCAACAGGAACATTAGTAAACAAAGAATTAACATCAAAAGAAGCCATAACCGAATTATTCGGAACGAAGTTATGAAGTTTCTTAACAAAATCGGTGGAATTTTTAACAGTGAAAACATTCCGACTCCTAAGTGGAGAAAACACAGAAACTAAATACTTGGAAAGTTTATATGAAGCAGTGCCAATATTGGAAACAATTGGTCTGAAAGGAATACCTGCCTTGTGTACCTTCGGTAAAGCATAGAAACGCGAACAATTAGCAACAGAAGGAATCACAGATCGTTTAGCAATCAAAGGAATAGAATGAACAGACTTAACAGCAGAAGAAATAGCTTTTAACTCCTTGTCGCTAGGATCTTTATAAATTTCAGAATATGGACCAGAAGCAATTAAGTCATCAGTTTTTTCAACATAAGATGATTTATTAAGAACAACAATCTGACCACCCTTGTCAGCCTTGGTAATGACCAAATCAGAATTTGAGACTAAATTATTAACACAGCGTTTCACAGAATGGGTAAAACCAATATTAGGAACTTTTGAATTGAAATCAACATTGGAAGCAATAAGATGCCGAACTGACTCTTTTTGAGTGGAAGTTAAGGCACTAAATTTGAAAGGTTTTTCAACCGGAGCAATAAGTTCAGAAAAAGAAGGCTTTTTAGCCAAAGCAAAATTGTTATTACATTTCAAAGCATTAATTTCATTACTATTCAAAGGAAATTTCGAAAGATTTACAACCGCATTCCTATTAACAAGTGGCATATCAGCCGGAACAGGAACATTTGAAACGTTACACAACTTGTTAAATTTCTTATTTAAAGTAATTTTGTGACAGTCAGATGAATGAAGAGCTCTTGCCCATGACATTCTATCAATAGAATCAAAATCGAAATTAGAATTAGATACAGAAATATGTAAATCATAAAGTTCACGTTCTATGAATGAAAGTTTTTTCCTAGTTTCCTGGATAGAAGCTCTAAGTAAAGCTAATTTAGAACGAAAAATTACCTTATCAACCCTAACAGAACGCGGTAAATTACTTTAAAGTGATAAACTTAGGAATGACTTTTTTGCGCCTGCAACCCTGGAGAAATTTTAAATGGTTCAAAAACCGAACCTTTTTAATCCGTAGATTACAAAATCTGTTAACCTGAGACATAACCAGAATCAAAACAAACAAAACATAAGGGAAAAAACAATAGCTAAACCGTTCAATAAACAAAAATAAACAGAAAGAACAAATTTTAAAAACAAATGCAAAACATACACGACATAACAATATGCGGAACAGATGTCAGAAAACAAAAAAGCAAAAACAAACACAGTCAAGAAAGGCAATGAGGAAAGAACAAAAATAAAACCTCACTAAGCAGCGAACAGATGGAAGAACAAAACAAAAGAAAGAAGAACAAATTCAGGCACGTTAAGCCTAACAGATAATAATAATTTAACTTTGTGCAAGTAAACAGTAATAGAAATAAAATTTCACGTTAATTTAAAGCACAAATGAGCATTAAAACGCAGACATATGTTTCGGGATTGCTTGGAATCCCTTTTTCAATGCGACAGGGAGCTTCTAGATGCAAAACATCCAAATGAAGCAGACAAAACAACAAAAACAAAGCTTATATAGCCAAGGAATTAACTGTAAGCCAATGAGAATAAAGGCAGTGTGAAGTGGAAGTAGAAGTAGTAGGGAAGGTACCAATAAGAGAGCAATAAACGAATCCATTGAAAGTACAGGAAGTAAAAAGGAATATCAATAAAAACAAAGCAAAAAAGACGACAGCATGCACAAAAATGTGAAAATACATGAAAATTGCAAAAATAATAAAATAAAATACAAAGAAAAAATGGAAATAAAATAAGTACAGAAAATACCAACACAAAAAGCAAAACAAATTACACATGTAAACTAGGGGGAGGGGGGAGAAAAAAATCTCCCCTCCCCCTCCTTTAATAAATAGAATAAAAAGTTTTATGCAAAATTTTTATAACTTGCTTAAATAAAGAATTTGGTTCAAAGTTTCTCAATTTAACGTCCTCATCGTTTTGCTCCTTTTTTGAAGCAATGATTTCTTGTAAAATTTTTGATTGCGAGAAAATATATCTGATACTATAAGTACACTTAAAAGCATTTCAAAACTTTAAACATCTTTTCAGAGCCTTTGCAAAAGTCTCGACTTTTAAAATTCACTGAAAAAATTTTAATTTTCAAGATTACCATAAGTAAATAATAATAATAATAAGACATTCTTCTTTTCCAAAACAAATGAGTCCATATACTATCTACTCAAATATATATCACATCTATAGCTTTGTTGTTAATCGATCATGGAAGTGATACATTACATCTTCTGAAAAATGTTCAAAATGCTTCAAATAAATATTTAATTATTTTAACCATAGCATCGTTCTGAAACAAATATTAAAATTAAAAGTTTTAGTCAAGAGCTGGATTTTTATTTGTTTCCTCACATCGCTAAAAATGCCAGTTGAAATTATGTGTATTATATTCTTTACGTATGAATTGCATAAATAATTATTCTCTTTTTTTCGCTGCTTTATTTCTTTATTTATTTTTTCTAAACATTTTTTAATGTTTGCAATAGAACCTTCGATTGTAACAAAATTAATATTTCGTAAGTTTGATTTTGATTTAAAATCTGAAAGTATTTGAAGTAGTATTTCGTAATCGAAATTTGACTTATTGTCTGTGGTACAGGTTGGTTGAGTAAGCGAGTGTTCTCGACTTTTGCAACTGGTCGTACAGAAAAAAATGCTAAATATATATTTTTTTAATAGAAATGCTTAAAATTTCTTTCTTTAACCACTTCTTTATATATATATTCCATTAAACTCGAAAATAATAATAATAACAAAGTTAAAAATAAGTGATGACATGCAATTATAATTTTAAGTGCATTTATAGATTACAGAAACAATGTTCTATTTTTTTGGTAGTTCAATGAAAGTCATACAGATTTTTATTACATAGCTATTAAAGGATGTTGCTGCACAGTACGGTTGCAAATTAAAAAAATAAAACAATTGTTTCTTAAGCGAAAATTCATTTTACAGACTAAAATATTTAAATCATTACTTTCAAGAAAATTCTGTTAATTTGTGTAACAACATTTTTCTTTTTAAATACCTACAATTAGGAGAAGACTACTTTAATAAAATAAAAGTTTTAAATTGATGCTTCTAGACTAACGAGATATCAAAAATTAATAATATCACTTAATTTCCCACTGTTTTACTGCACCATAAAGTAAGAGCGAAAAAAGTGCAATTATAGAGTCATATGATTAAATATGAAAAAAAAAGCAAATGATTTTTTTAAAAGAACAATTTTTACCGCTTTTTATCGCAATTTACCAAGCGTTTACAAGTAAAACACCGTTTTCCAATAGCAAATAGGTAGTGCCCTCTAGCGGTGATTTCGTTGTCAGCGGGAGAAAATCGTTGCCGGTAGGGTAATGGGTTTCGCTCCATTTCGGAAGGCATCTAGTTAAGGGGGCTGTGTTTCAACGATTCTTTCCTCAAGTGATCACGTGACTTTCAACGAAACTAACTCTCTCAAAAATTGGACGAAATGTTTCTTCCTCTTCCCTCAAATAAAATGGCGTTTTGTAAGCATCGAACACACTATCGAACATCACCGTTATATGAAGCAACTTCTTTGGTGGATGTTGATGCTGATGCGGGTCAAATCTCATCGAAAAAGTACAATGAGGTTAGTATTTTAGAATTGTAAAAATCTGCGATTGTATACTTGTAGTTTAATAACAACATTATTGAATTAATATTTATCAACGTACTGTTAGGCCTAACTAAGCTTGCCGTAGCTTTACTATATGGCCAAGTGGGGAAATACGGAATCATATTAATTGTATATTACGCGTAAAAATTTAAAAAACAATAATAAATTGCGCACTGCAATGCTGTGCTAATTTTTTAAACCTTTAAAAAAATGCATATTTTGTTATTCAGATTAACAAAAGGTCAAACTTGCCATACCTTCAATCAACTTATATACAGTCAATCAGGTAACTTTGCACCACTTCATATTTTTTTGAATATTGGACTTCAAATGAAATTGCAGAACATGCTCAGTGCTACGCTCCTGGCAAGGCTATACAAGTACTTTTCTCTTTATTTTAGTAAAAAAAATAGCAACACTGTACACTGCTAATTGTATAATTCAGTAGGTCTAATGTTACAACTTGGAAGCTATTTTGGAATGCTGATTAAAAGTTGAAAACTTATTATTCTTTAAAAGTAAGTAACATTACACTAAATTACCAAGCATTTTATCTTCTAAATATAGTGAAAGTTTTAGTATCTGTGATTCTTTATTCAGTAATATTTAGTAAAATATCAAAAAATTAACACATTGCAATTTTATTCCATTCTCAGGGTAACTTTGAGCCAGCTCAAAGTTAGCCTTAAATTTGTTTACTGATTATAGATATATTCTACATACAAACTGAAATTTCATTTCTACTTTTTTGAATATAACAAAAGTTAGCAAACAACATTATTAGAATATATATAATGTATTTATTTAGTTTGATTATAAAAACATATAATTAAATTGTAAAGAAGCATATAAATAACTAGATATTCCATTAAATTTAAATAACAGGATTTGTGATACTGAAATTAACACTGAAAACATGTGAAAATTTTCTGCTAGTATGTCGTGTGCATATGAATGAATACTTGAGTGATATTCAAATTAAACGTATATAATATAATATATTATAATATAGCTCTTCCCAAAGTGCATACTATTACTTTTGTTTTCTTATAATTTTTGCTTACAAATTAAATACCACCATTAAATTGCTGATTAGTAATATGTGAATAAAAAATTTCGAGCGATATTTTTAAAAACGTGAGAATTGCTTGTGGTAATATTTTTTCCAAGGTATCATTTTGATGATCACCAAAGATGATTTGTCAAACAAAAAGATAACAAAATTGTCTCCAAAAGATATTACTCCAGCAGGTAATAGAAGGGTTTTTATGATGTTCAACTCTCTGTTAAATGCAAAAGTACTTGGTTAAAGGTGTTAGATTTTAATGTGATTTGTTAAATGGTTGTTTTAATTAATATACTTTTATGAAAATAGTTACTTAAATAATTGAAAATTGTTTTCTGCAACTTTTTTTTCCTAAATAAATTAAAAACGGGGATTTTTGTCCTAAATATTCATGTTTTCCTTCTTCTACTGTTCTTTCATGTAACCTTTCATGCAATATCATACATTATAAAAAACTTGTGATGTTGTGAAACAAAAATGTCGAGTTTTAAAGTTTTTTGAAAATTTTGTTTTTTTAGTTCAATGTTTCATACCTGTAATACTTTTATTAAAATAGTGTATTTCATGTAAATTTTTCTGATGTGGTTCAAAGTTACCCTGAGTGACATGGTAACTTTGAACAAGGTTCATTTTAGATGGTTTTTGTAATTATTATTTCTTAGTTTTTAACAACTACACAATGCTTTGGGAG
This sequence comes from Octonoba sinensis, assembly GCA_038502835.1. Classification (NCBI taxonomy): domain Eukaryota; kingdom Metazoa; phylum Arthropoda; class Arachnida; order Araneae; family Uloboridae; genus Octonoba; species Octonoba sinensis. The sequence continues at coordinate 3,278,375 of CM076598.1, read as the reverse complement.
TTGTTCTTTAATTTTATGCGGGTAATAACAATAACATTATTAAAATATTAGTGGAACGAATAAAAATCGAGGAATTGTGGTGCAGAGTTACCCTGATTGACTGTAGTGCATTTGCATAAGTTACCTTATTTTTTTATATATATTACAAATTTCATAAAGTAGATGTTTATTCGTTCTAAAGTAGGTGTATATCTTCTACCTTATTAAAACAAAATAATTTACTCCAAGTTTTGAATGTCCAAGGATTTTCCCCCCATCTATTCTGTCCCCATTATTTATCACTTGCTCAATTGTCTATTGCAATATTTATTTTGAAATGTTTCTTTACTTATGCAGGTTGGTTCGGGAATTTTTCGTACAGTGCTTAATTATCTCAAAATGGATATTATACCTTCAAATCTAAAATAATGAGGATTTGAATCCCTAATTGAAAGGTTTATGTGTCAGTTTCAGAAAATAATATATCCAATAACTGCGAGTGAAATTAGCCTTTTGAAGTTAGATACTTCACAGTGGATCATTTCACATTTTAACTATTGCATTTCATACTTTCGCTTTCTGATCATTTTATTTATATTTCTTAAGTATCGTTTGTTAATTGTTGATTAAATTTTTATTTCTTAAGCATTTTAATGCTACCAGAAAGAGTACTACTACTAAAATTAGCACCATTCGGGGTTGCACTTTGACCAAGTAACTGAATACCGTTTATCAATATAGTATAATTCTTTCTGGCAGCATTAAAAATCCATAAGTAATATTATTTGTAGTTGAAATTCAATGTGTAATGTAATGTTGAAGCTTCATGTTTTCTAACTGTACCATATTTTGTGTTGACTTTTTGATCTTTATCATATTTTATGATTTACTTTTTATTTATTAACTTTACCATATTTTGCACTCACTTCTAAATTTACCATATTTTGTTATTACTATCATTTGAAGTTAACAATTATCCAAAGCAGGGATGCACAACTTATGGCCCGCGGCACCCCTAGAGTTGGCCCGTGAACACTTCTTAATACTTTTCTACTTCACTCCTTTACCCCGTTAGCACGTGGCCTTAGGGCTACACTTCTTAATACTAAGAAATTTTCCCGAAAATTTTAATTACTTCCACCGATTATTATTTTTTATCCCGCATTGTAAGAACTCCCGCCCCGCAACAAAAGCAAGAACGATCACGATAAGGCTGACGTCATTACTCGCTGGATGAGGAGCGCAATGAAAGTATGAAATGTATATTTAAAATGGCATTTTTATACCGTAAAATACCGAATAAGTGCCCCCTGAATTTTGCGAAAGTACGAGATCGACAAACATAACGATTATATGCCCGCTCCCATCCATGATTAATTGAAAGCAGTACCACAGTAAAGACTCATCTATCACTTGTTCGCAGAACCAAAATTAAAAGAAAAAGAAAGAAAAAAAAGTGGCGAACAAATTTCGATCGCGCTGAATGCACACCTCCTTTCACACGTTTCCTCTATAATAATAAATAAATAGATTATAATTATAAATACAAATACAAATACAGAAGCAACAGGCTCAGGGCCCAGCTAGGCTGGTCCTAGTCGATTTAGCAGTCCCCAATGAACATCAAGAGCTTTCTTAAAAGTTTTTACCAAACTGCAATTAACAGTCGCTTCCGGTAAACTATTAAAACTGCCTATAACCCTATTGAAGTAGTAATTTTTCCTAATTTCAAGATGAGCCTGAGACTTGAAAAGCAGAAAACAATGACCTCTTTCAGCACGTAGCTGTAGCCCATCAACATTTCCCATCTTAATGAAGTTAAACAACTGAATCATGTCCCCGTTAACTCTGCTTTGCTCAAGACTACACATATTGAGCCTTTTAAGCCTAACCTCATAATCTAAGTCTAAAAGACCACTTACCAATCTAGTAGCTCTCCTTTGAACCCTTTCTAATAAGGCAATATCCTTTTTTAGGTTCAGAGCCCAAAACTGAACAGCATACTCCAAATGAGGTCTTACCAAACTTTTGTATAATGGCAATACAACTTCAACATAAACAATAGCAAGAAAAGGTAACATCAGCTACAGCGACCGAAGCAGGTGCAAAACATTCGTTTCGCTGATTCATTGCAACGTTTGTTTTCCAAAATATTATGAACCTTGTAATAATAATTCATCCATTGAAAAAAAAAAGAAAGAATCAACACTACAGCTTGAAAAAATATTAATTTCATTAGCAGTATTAATTTCTATTAGCAGCTGTAGCAGAGTTGCAAAACACTCAGGTTTTTTCAAATGAAGTATCTATAAGTACTTAACTTTAGTATAATTATCCTCTGCAAATTCTTTTAAATTGTAAGAAAATGCTATTTAATTGCGGTCAATAATTTGAAATTTATGAAAATACTTATTAAATATAATCTTTTATTTTTAAATCACAATTTATTATTTTTGCTGTCTAGTTTGATTAAATCTGACTATTTTACAACCACCACAAAGTGAAAGAATTAAAATATTATTATTTATACCATGTATTATACTTTAGTTTCATTTTGTATAATTTCAGGTATAACCTATCAAAAAATGTAGTTTTATTTCATATTTAAATGGGGGGGGGGGGGGGTAGATTATAATTTTAATGCCACAAAATACAAGGAGTTGGGAAACTTCTTTTAAAACTCTAACATTATTCATCAGTTTTTTCAGCCCACCGTAATCACATTTTATAAGAATTTCTAATAATCTGAATCTGATGATTACTGAAAGAGTTAGTCCAATTCTATTACTGTGTTATGTAAATATTCTTAATTTTTAAAATGTTATTAATATTATGTTTGGTGCTGTAAGTTATATTGAGATTCAGTTTGATATAAGTGTGTATATCCCTTTTTTCTTTTCTCTTAAATGTGTCTTTAAAAAATCAATTGTTAGTATCAACAATTGTTCCCCAAATTATTACACTAATTGAATGCAACTAACACATGTGAAAACAAAAGTCTTCATCTTTTCTTTTACTCATTTTTTGTTATAAGTAAAAGGGGTTCAATTATATAAGTATTTTTTAAATATTTCGTCTGCATAATTAACCTCTAATAACGATAATATATTCAAAATAATCTGCTTTAATTGTAATGTGAAAAAAGCTTTATTTATTTATTTTTAATTTATAAATCATGTCAAAATATGGGAAGAAAAGCTCATATATATTACATCCTTTTTCTATTGTAAAAGTTTCATATTTGTAATTTATTTCATAAGGTTGGCATGTTTTTGAAATATTAGTTTAATTTTTGTATATAGTTATTTTTTAAAGAGTCCTGAGACCCTGAAGAATTTAGTTAATCATGAACATGCTTTCCCCTAATTTATGGTTTGAATTCCTTTCTTTTAAATTTCAAACGTGTTTTTGTGCTCTATACATGTTTCTATCAATTTATATTGCTTATACCATAATTTCAGTTTTGCTGTAATGCTCCATATGAGCTAGAAAATGTTTACCAACGTATTAAATGTCAAATTTTATTATTAATTGCTGGTGTTTTTTTTTTTCTTTTAAATATGAAGATACTTTTTATGAGGTTTCAAAACCTTTAAAAAGCAGTTCTTCGTGTGACAAATTCATACATGCATATAACTAACTCAATGAAACTAAGTTATTAAAGTTAATTGAACAATTTTATGAACGAATTAGTATGCACAACGTAGACAAATTGATAGTTCATTGCTTGCAGGATTATGAGGGCAAAATAATACTTCAAAAAAATTAATTGCTTTTATATGTCATCAAAATGCTTAATTTAGAAGTAATGCTAACCGTTTAAATTGTTTGGAAAGTAAGAATAATAAAATAAAATTGTGTTAGAAATTTCTGTTACAATTAACCTAAAATAAATAAATTTAAACGTATATTATATGGCATGCTTGTATAAGCATCATAGAAAAGTTCTCGTGTACAAAGAATTAAAATTACTGATAGTAAAATATTTTTCAATATGATTTTTACCTTTAGAACATTTATTTAAAATTAATGATATATATTTCAACAATTAATGCAGCAACTCAAAAAATCGAAAATTTTCAGTGTAATTATCTGAAGCCTCAAATTACTACAAATATCAAATTGCCCTCTCAAAAAAATAAATTCAAGATTTTATTTAAAGTTCCATGACGTGCTCAAATAACAAAATTTACTTAAAAGTATGTTAATACAACGAAATTTATTATGATGATTAACTAATCAAAATTTTTCTTATGCTTGTTTTTCCCCCTTGGCTGTATGTTAATGCCTTTCAACAGCATAAAAAGAAATTTTTAACGTTAGTAAGTTGCGCTTTAAAAAAATCGACTACGATAAAGAATGAAAACACGAATAATTAGCTTTAAAAAATATTTTTACGATTTCAGGCCTAAACAATGCTGTTTTACTATGTGAAGCAGCATTACTTAGGACTGAAATTGATGCTTAATTAGTGTAAATCAATTGAAAGTGGCTGGAAGCGAGCAACTCTTATTACTTGTTAAACTTGCATATTTCGTGAATTAAGTTTTATACCGCAGTAATTATATAATTATATTAAATGACCCTTCAAACATCATAAAAACGATTTTCGGAATAATTATATTAATGAGTATTCAAATAATTGCAAGGTTGAATAATTTAATGAGCTTCGAATCATAAAAATGGTAGAAAACTCATTTAAAAAAGTGGCGATGATTGACGATGAATTTGAAACAAAAAATAAAACTCACTTTTTTTCCTTTTTTCTTTCTTTATTTTTTTATTATTTATTTATTTATTTTTAATATGGGTGAACAACTTTTTCTCCTGAAGGAAAAAATGCAATAAACTGTCAGAACTTAGCTTGAAAAATATGACTAAAAATATTTCAATGTTTCTTTTCAAGCGTCATAAACCGCACCCTGAAATATGTTATGTGTGCCTTTAAATGAACTAGGACAAGAGCAGCTGGGGCCTGTTTCTGGTCGTCGCTCTGCTACAGTAAAATCTAGTTACAGTGAATACGGAAATTTCCGTTAAAATGCAACAAAGTTTTAGTTCCGCTTTAAAGTCCGATAGGATAATTTATATTCCGTTATAACAAAATCTCTGTTTCAACGAACCATTTTCCCGGTCTCTTGGAGTGTCTTGTAATGGGATTTCACTGTATATATAAATGAAAAAACTGCACATTTACTTTGCACTTAGCTTATACATACAAAAAGTTCTTCAGTACTCAAACAGTTAACCAATAAATGAAAATTGTTTAATTTCGTAAAGCATTTTTTTTTCTTTTTTATAAACATGAACAGTAGTTAGTTATATGTAATATCTAAGTTTTATATTTGCGCATTAATTTTGACAGTTATATTCATATCATTTGCAGTTTTTTTTATTATTATTTTTATTTTTGTTGAAAAACATTATGTTTAAATAATTAGAGTCAATTTATAACCATTTCTCTTGTTTTCCAATATATATAGAGTAAAATCTCGTTACAGCGAATACAGTTACAACAAAATTTCCGTTAAAACGAAAAAAATTTTTAGTTCCATTTTAAAGCCCAATATGATGTATATTACGTTATAACAAAATTTTTGTTTCAACAAAGCATTTTTCCGGTCCCTTTGAGTGTGTTGTAATGGAACTTCACTATATATTTAAATGAAATAACTACACATTTATTCCACACTTAGCTTATATACAAGAAGTTCTTCAGTACTCAAACGGTTATCCAATAATGAATATTGTTTAATTTCATAAAGCACGTCTTTTCTTTTCCATGAACAGTAATTAGTTACATGTAAATATCTAAGTTTTATGTTCATATTTTTTAAAGCTCATTTTTATATCTTTTGTATCATGTGCACTTGTAAATTTCAATTTTTTTTTCCCCTCAAGAGTTTTTTTAGTCGATACTTTCTGGGAGTTCTGCTGTAGAAACCACACTACCAAGAGATTATTAATGATGAAACGGTCTACAAAGGTTTAAAATCATGTAAAAATGTATGTTTTTATGTAAAAATCATGTATGTTTTCAAAATGTAAATAAAGTTGTGTATATGTGAACTTTTTGCATTCATTTCTCCAAAAAAAATGCATTATTGTTAAAAGTTACACAAATTACATTTTAATTCCAGTAAATTTTGTTATTTTTATTTAAAAATAGTACAGATAAATGTACTTCTGTAGACTGTATTAGTAAATGTAAATGTTTACATTAAACTTGAACAAGTTTGCTTGCAAAAGTTTATATTAATTTTTTAAAAAGTTATTTTTTCCATGCTATAATTGACATATTTATTACATGAAAATGAAAAAGAAACAACTCTTAAACTATGTACATGATATAAATGTGTACATGATTTTACTTAATTATGTGTAAATCTTTCAATAGTCAAAGCAGTTGTATACATATCAAATACACTCTGAACCAGACTGTGATGGTTTCTTTCTTTATCTCTTTCTTTTAAATGCCTTAAGTTCTTCAATTTACAGGTTTGTGAATTGTAGAGAGAACTTCTATGTTTATCAAAAGATCGCACATGTTTCAAATTAAAAAAATCTACCAGCATGTTCAAGGTTTTATGTTTCATTTACTAATCCTTTTTTTAGCAACTATAAAAGTTGTCCAATTATGAACAATACAGCCAATTAGTGATTTTTTCAGTAGTAAAAAAGAGAAAAAAGTCTTATTGCAGGTTTGAGAAATAACCTTGTAAGTTAGAAAATATATAGATTCGAAAAGAAACTTCTATTAAATGAGAATTTTTAATATTTATAAATAATAATCTATATATATAAAAATGAATGTATGTGTGTTTGTGTGTTATGCATTACTACACCATTCATCCGATCGCCTTGAAACTTTGGGAAGTTGTTGAGTACACTCCTGCGAAGGTTTGTGAAAAAAAAATCCTACAGGTAGTTCTTTTTTTATTCGAATTTTAATCAATTAACCACATAAATTCCCAATATGTTAGTGAAAAAACCTTGCACATATTAATGTAATATATCGATCGAAAGCGCTAATTTTTCTGCACAAGATGATATTTGTTCCAGGTTTCTAAGTCAATAAGAACGCCAGCTATAAGCTTTTTAGTGCGATTTCTTAAGGCTTAACTTGGTCCAAAAATAATAATTAGCAGTTTCCTCAACTCCGGGTAATAGTGTTAGCTTAATTTCAATATAAAACTTATTTTTCAAAATAGAGAGACATCAGTTTAGTTTTCAACGTAAAAACAATAATAAAGCATACCTTCGATTTAACGTTTTTCTCAAATTAGCAATAGGTTTTAAATTCGAGACTGAACTTGATAAAAGTATTGTTTCCCCGATGTAACGATTTCCTTGATTGAACAATAGCATTTAAATATCGCCAGAATAGGAATACGTTTGGTTTATACTAGATTTCAAATAACATGGCGAATATGACACGCTACAATTTGACGTTTTAATTTGTCATTGGCGATAAATCGGAACACACTAATGAAATTGTGCTTACGTTTCTTAGGTACGGTTAAAATTCAGCACGAGCAGCCCCGTGGGGGTACCGCTAGGTTTCAATATGAAACTTATTTTTCAGAATAGTTCAGTTTAATAAAGATAAAACAATAATAATGCATATTTTTGATTTAAAGTTTTTCTCAAATTAGCAGTAATTTTTAAATTCGAGATTGAACTTGATAAAAGTTCCGTCTCCCCGATTTTACGATTTCCTTGATTTAGCAACAGCATTTAATTAAATATCGTCTCGAAAATTTTACGGATGTATAGTTTATTCTAGACTTCAAATAACGTGGCGAATGACGACACGCTGACTTTTTTAACTAGGCGTTGGTGATAAACCGGAGATAAAGAATACTAACAAAACTGTGTATACGTTTTTTAGGTATGCTTTACAGTATCATTTAACTATAAATATTATCACCTACTATTTCATCTCGATGGTACCGCTAGCAAAGCTTCATTTCATTATAAAACTTATCTTTCGGTTAGCTAGATAACAGTTCACCATGGCTGGGAAATAAAATAAATATGGTATTGCAATTTCATTCTTGCAATCAATCTAAGATCATCGCCAAGACTAAGACACATTACAGATGAAAAGTAACGCAACAAATGACGCCGTGCTACAATTTGGCAGTTTTACGTGGTGGTGATCGAACTAGTAGAAAATCTGTAGGGAAAAAAATTATGCTTTTGAAAAAGCTAAAAAAAAGGACGAGAAAGTCATTATAATCGCAAAAAGTCGAAGAGAATTTATTTGCATTCTGTTTTTAATATTACCAAAATTTTCAAGTTATACAACAACTCTGTTGATGTAACATTGCAAGTAGCGTTGCAGGGCTTTCAAAACGCCCGGTTTATTCCCGGGAAAAATACCGGGTTTATTCCCCGGGAATTTAAAGCAAAATCGGGAAAACTGAAAATTCCCAAAAACTGGGTATATTAGATTTTTTTCTGAAATAATAAATTTAATAAATCTTCTGAATATTTTTAGCTTACACTGGTGACTAACCGTAGTGTGTTTCTCATAAAAAAATTACCCCTCAAAATGTGTTGCTAAAGTTGCAATAAAATGCTATGAATGAAACAGATAAGTTATGCATATATATGCATTATTTCTTATAGTAATTTGAAATCTATGAATAAAGAAGAAAAACGATTTTGAAGGTTAATCTTATTTTCTGCACAAGTAATCAAATTAATTACATTTTCAGAATCAACAATACACTGCAAAAAAAAAAAAAAAGCTTATCGAATTTACAAGTTAATATTATCAATTATAGGTATGATATAAAAGTGTTTAACGCTAGATCATATTTCTAGAATAGCAATAATATAACGTTCCCATACAACCACCTATCTCCACACTACATCCTGTAGATAGCTTCCCAGATAGCGTGCTTACTTGCAACAAGTTTGATTTTTTCATGATATGCTTTAGTTACGACAAATTAGACGCAACAAATGTGTGGCAAAACTGTTGCAAGGTTGACAACTTGAGCAATCACTTCCTTGCAACACAATTTTGCTGCAAAAGTGTGGCAAGTCTGTCATTCAACGCATGAGCAGGCCATGGAGTGGAAGTTTGGCGGCAAAGAATGCGAATGTTGCATCTGGCAACACCCACCACCCAGAACCATGTGCGAAAAAGAAAGAAATCGGCGTGATCGTACATCGAGTTTTATTTCCTGATCGGATTAAGATGTGAGTATGTTTTCTTATTTGTTGGGCACTTAATTTATTGAGATTTAATTTTAGCATGGTAATATTTTAAGAACGATTCATTTTTGTACTTCTAAAATGCTGGCCGTGAAAGATTTAAGGGTTGACTAGTATGTACTGTATTATTAGTGATATAGCTATTTATTCATTTAAGTAATTTACTATCGGGTTATTTCACTAGTAGATGTTCGATTTTTCCTCAAACACGAATTTTTTATTTAAAAAAATATTCTGATGATTTTAGATTTCATTACCTCGTATTTATAGATGCATTTTTAATTTTCTCTTTGTGTCGTTATTTTTTAGTTTTCAAATTTTGTCTGTTGCATTTATTTAATAAAAACTTCAATTTTTTCGAGATTGAATTTCTTTGTTTTGTAAAATATTCAGATAATTATAGAGGTTTAAGACAAAATGATCGAAATACTTTGTGCAAAAATGTAAGTACAAAGATAAAACAACGTGAAAAAGCACAAATTCAGATTAAAATTAACGCAAATAGCTATTTCGATGCTACAAATGGAGCCTCTTCATCAGTGCATAAAAGAAGAAGAAACGCTCAACACACAAGCAAGAAAGCTGTGAGTGAACAAGGCAAAAACCAGCAGCAGCAGCACAGCATTTTCGATGGGCGTACAGAGAGTCTATTCCCTTTTACCCGATAATCATGGCCTTTGTACATAGAACTTAAATTATTCCTAATTTTAAATACTTCTAGTCTCCGAAGTAGGCGGTTCACAAGGGGTGTGCCATACTTTATATGGCAATGAGAGTAGTCAGAACCGTTCTGGAAAGTTTTGCCGAATAGAGCATATAATGATAGTTGATTCAGCTCTGTGGGGAAAAAGTTTTTGAGCTTTTTTCCTTTTTTTGTTCATTTTTTTAAATTTTTTACTTTTTTTTTTTGTTTTTTTGATTTTGTTAAATAGTATTTTCATATTTTTGCTTCAAATTTTATAAAATTATACATTTTTTTTTTCATAAAAATAAACATAAGAGAAAGGAAGTGAGAAAAACAGTCAGTACGAGAACATTTCAGGAGCAAACCGTCGTCAAGAGGCGCGAACCAATCAGGAGATCCTCATTAGGGGGGGGGTCGAACTGAGGGTTTGGGAGGGGGTTGTTCGGGGTGCTGAGAGAATCATAATTTATATATCGAGATGGTGAGGGTAGCGGTACTTTTCGCTTCTGTGGTAGTAGAGATTTTGTTCTTCGATGTAGGGATTTGCATGGAAGGGGATGAGGGAGTAAAAAGACTTAGCAGTTTTGATTATATATCTTGATACCGAGTTGATGCCGAGGTCCGCATGTTAATCTTTCCCTCTATCGTATCTGCCGGCTTGCTTTATTTGTCTGACAATTTTGTTCTGTATTATTTGTAGTTTACAAATATTGGTTTTTGCAGCAAATCCCCAGATAACAGATCCGTATATTAGAGTGGGTCTAATTATGGTGTTAAAGATCAGTTTTTTATTCTTCTGTGAGAGTTCGCTGTGGTAGCCAAGAAGGGGTTTGAGAGCGTACACTTTATGATCGGCGTTTTTGATAATATTCATGATATGCGTGTTGAAGTAGAGACCTTGGTAGAGTGTAATTCCAAGATACTTGACCGATTTGGAGTAAGGTAGTTGAACGTTGTTTATGACTATACGATTTGGATTTTTCTTTCTATCGTTTTTTTTGAAGCACATTATTTTTGTTTTGTCAGGGTTTAGCGTTATGCGCCATTTGTTGTACCAGGTAGATAATTCGTTTAAATATTTCTGTAGGTTTTTTTCCTGCTATCCGTCTATTGTAATGTTTTGTGAGAGCGGCGGTGTCGTCCGCATATAAAGCCATCATAATCTCCTCATTTTTTGGCATATCATGTAAATAAACATTAAATAATGCTGGGGCTATGAGTGAACCTTGCGGAACACCACTAAGCATATCGCGTGGGATTGAGAGAGTGTCACCGATTCTTACATGGAATTTTCTTTCTGTCAGATAGTTGCCAATAATACAAGTTAGGTAGTAGGGAGTATTTAATTCGATGAGTTTGAAAATGAGTCCCTTATGCCAAACTCGATCGAATGCTTTGGTAAGGTCCAGAAAAGCTCCGATTGTACATTTTCCTCTGTTCAAACCTTCGGTGATGTAATTTGCGACTCTGAGCAGCTGATGAATGGTGCTATGGTTTTTCCTAAATCCGAATTGTTCATTTGGAGTGATGTTGTTTTCGTTAATATGTTCTTCGAGTAAATTACGAATCAATTTTTCAAAGATTTTTGATAGAGCGCTAAGCAAGCTTATGGGTCGATAGCTGGTTGGTTTGTTCTTGGGGCTTCCAGGTTTGTGTATAGGCACCACAATAGCTTTTCTCCATATTTTTGGGAAGTAGTTCATAGCCAGCGATTTATTGTAAATTTTCGTTATGTTGGTAAGTACGTTATTTGGAAGGTATTTCAGCGAGAGGTTGGTGATCCCATTAATTCCGGGCGACTTTGTTTTTGAGGGTTTTGACGATGTTGGCTACTTCTAGTGGTGATATGATTGGGGGAGTGGTGATTTCGGGTGGATTTAGGAAAAAATTTGTAATTTTTTCATCAATTTGATTTTCAAGTCTTGAATCTTGGTGTGGGGGGGGGGGGGGGTAGGCTCTTAAATTTTCTCCTATGCTGTCAGCTAGGGCTTCGGTGATTTCTTTTTTTTTCGGTTATAGCGTTGTCATTTACAACGAGGTTGGTTATGGTATGGTTTTCATTCTTGAATAGTTTGATGCCTCTGTAAAGGGTTTAAGAGATTTGATAAAATTTTCCCAGTTATCTTGTTTAAAGTAGTTGATCAGTGTTTTTATTTCATTTTGCATTCTGTTTATTGTTGGTGTTAGAGAGTTGCTCCTATGTCTTCGTCTATCTTTGCGAAGTCTGTTTTTTTCCGTGATAAGGCTTCTAATGAAGGGGGGGAGTCGGAAAGGGTCATTTTTTATCTTGATGTGAGTCGTAGATTCTTCTATTGCTTTGTTTATTGCTTCAGTCGTTTTTAAAATTTCATTATCGGCGTCTTCTAATGTCTCAATGATTGGGTTACCTGGTACAGTTTTGCTCAGAGTTTTGTTTACTTTAATCCAGCTGATTGAAGGTATGGTAATCGTTTTTTTTTTTTTTTTTGGGAGCGCATAGTCCAGTCCAAGAATGATTATTACAGGATTATGGTCAGATGATAGTATGTCAAGGCTTTCAATCAAGCATGGCCAATTATTACTTCGTATGAGGGTGAAATCAATGGTAGATGGGTTTCCTGTTCCGTAATGAGTGGGAGAGTCAGGAGCTTGTATATGGAAGTCGTTGGCTGTTGCAAAGTTTACAATAAAGTTGCCTGAGATGTTGTTTCTGGTACAATTCCAGTTTTGGTGATGTGCGTTAAAGTCACCCATGAGTACTGTGTTGTATCCAACTTGGGACAATGAATTCATATCATTACTATAAATATAAGACAAATGACCAAAAATGTCAGGAAAATATGGAGTGCTGGAAAAATCATTTACTACAGCATGAGAATTTTTCCAAATGTGATAAGCTTCCCAAAAATCAAGTTCATGGACAGAAGAGCATTTGCTGATAATTCTAGCAGAAGAAAATTCAAAACAATGATCTAAAGTCCAACAATGCTGGGCAATGGAAGAACGTGCAAGTTCTTTGCGCTTAACAGAATTTTCATGTTCTTTCAGGCGGTGCTTTAAGGCACGTTTAGTCTGACCTATGTAAAACAGACCACATTTGCAAGAAATACTATAAATACCCCAGTTGCTGTGCAAATCAATGGGATACTTCAAATTTGTAAATTTTATTTTAATCGCTAATGTGACACATTTGGTATAAATACCGGTGTCTCTTTGGTTATTGCCTTGTTCACTCACAGCGTTCTTGCTTGTGTGTTGAGAGTTTCTTCTTCTTTTATGCACTGATGATGAGGCTCCATTTGTAGCTTCGAAATAGCTATTTGCTTTAATTTTTAATCTGAATTTGTGCTTTTTCACGTTGTTTTATCTATGTACTTACATTACTATAAATAGTATTTGCAGGGTGGGCATATATCGATGCTATGATGAGAGATTCAGTGTCACTAATTTTAAGCTTTATACACGTGTTTTCTATAGATACTGTATTAATGGGAATGATTTGATAGTCGAGCTGTCGTCTGGCATATATGGCGGTGCCACCGCCTGTGCCGATACCACTGTCAGTACGAATACAATTGAAGTTGGGTAAATTGTACCGGATACCCGTTTTGAATTTAGTTTCTTGCACTAAAATAATATCAGGAGAATAATTTTGCACAACATTGCTAAGTTCAAAAAGTTTGGCTTTAGTAAGACTGTTGGCCTTCCAGGAAATAATTTTGAGGATCCTGTTAGACATGGTGAGAGGAAGAGGAGAAAAAGGATCAATCAGATCAAGGACCAATCAGAGGCCAGGAACAAGGCGGGAACACTGCATTTTCCCCTGTGAATAAAATAAAATAAAATAAAATAAAATTTACAAATTTGAAGTATTCCATTGATTTGCACAGCAACTGGGGTATTTATAGTATTTCTTGCAAATGTGGTCTGCTTTACATAGGTCAGACTAAACGTGCCTTAAAGCACCGTCTGAAAGAACATGAAAATTATGTTAAGCGTAAAGAACTTGCACGTTCTTCCATTGCCCAGCATTGTTGGACTTTAGATCATTGTTTTGAATTTTCTTCTGGTAGAATTATCAGCAAATGCTCTTCTGTCTATGAACTTGATTTTTGGGAAGCTTATCACATTTGGAAAAATTATCATTCTGTAGTAAATGATTTTTCCAGCACTCCATATTTTCCTGACATTTGGAAACAATTTTTATAATTTTTATAATTTTTCTCTCCCTTTTTGGTTTTTTCCTGCAATTTACATATTCGTTTCCCGCCTTTTCCTTCGGGATCTGTTCCCGCCTTGTTCCTGGCCTCTGATTGGTCAATCGCTAATCCGACACATTTGGTATAAATACCGGTGTCTCTCTGGTTTTTGCCTTGTTCACTCACAGCTTTCTTGCTTGTGTGTTGAGCGTTTCTTCTTCTTTTATGCACTGATGAAGAGGCTCCATTTGTAGCTTCGAAATAGCTATTTGCGTTAATTTTAATCTGAATTTGTGCTTTTTCACGTTGCTTTATTTTTGTACTTACAATTATAGAGGTTGCATTTTTTATTTTCTGTTTGTTAATGTTTCTTTTTTTTTTTTTAATTTTCTCTTGAATATTAATTTCGTTTATTAAATTAATTTTGAAACTGGATCGATTGACTCTGTATTTGTTTTTTCTTTTTAAATTCGCTTTTTAATTTTTGCTATTGTATCATTTTTGTGAAATTTAGATGCATTTTTTGTTGCAATTCTTGAATTTTATATATTGATATGTATTTAATTTGAGTGTTAAAATTACTTCTTTTTAATTTTGATGTTTATAGATTTCCCTTCTCTCGTACTAAGATGCATTTTTAATTTTTAAGATTCTAAGAAAAATCTTTAATTTTGCTTTATAATTTAATTAGGGTTTTTTTTAAAATTCGTTATCATTTATCTGATATTTAGTATCATATTTAATTTTGTTGCTGTGGTACTTTCTTGAATATTATCTATTGATATGTATTTAGTTTTTAGGGTATTTAATTTAGGGATTTCTGTTTAATGTTTCAAGAAATAAGATTCCTTTTTTATCATTAAATTTTGTTTGTTGCTATTAGGACTTCTTGAGTTTTATCTATTGATATTCCAATTGATTTTGGGGGCTGTTCATTGATGATGTCACGCTTTTTCCCATATATTTGACCCCCCCTCCCCCCTTTGTCACACTGCAGCGCTCCCCCCTCCCCCCCTATGTCACATATTAAGGCAGATTTTACTTCTCTATTTAAATTCTTATTATTAAAGATGACTATTCCTCACTTTCACCACTTTGATTCACATTATTATTGTTTTTATAGTTACATGAAAACACAAGTGCAATTTGTGATGAAGAAGAAAAATTAATTATGCTTTTTAAAAATTCTGACCTGATTGTTAAAAAAATAAGCAAAATAGAGTTATTATGTGATGGCGAAAGAGCTGTAAGAATGTAAAAACAAAATTTTCTTTTTTATCTGATCAGGTTATCATTTTTGCTATGTGTATCTAATTGTGCGACTGAAACATTTAATATCACCTGTGGATTGAGCTATGAATTTGGAAAAAAAATTAATCAACCATTTTAATTATCAGTTGATAAAGTTGTCTCCGAGAGAGGGTAGATTTCTTGCCAAGGAACTAAATCAAAAGCTTTAGCAACCATATGGTTCACCAGCAACACCTTCCAGATTTAGAACTATCCACTACCTGAACCGTTAATTTTAATAATTTAATGAATTTTATATTAAAATTGATAGCTATAAAAGTCTCAAATATAAATAAAAGCTCAATTTTAAATAAAAACAGGTAAAACATTATGTTATAATAATCCATTTTTTAATATAATTGATGTTAAGGGGTACATTGAATTTTTTTTTTTTTTTTTTTTTTTTTTTTTTTTTTAGCTTTATTAAAGTTTGCTTGTCAAGATCGAGGCAAATGAAATGCTGAAGGGATGACCTTGATTATCTGAGAATTACACCTGAAGTGGCAAGAGCCCAACAAAAGAGACTGAAAAAGTCCTTCCTTGCGACAGAAGCTTTCAAAATTGATTTTTTGTAAGTATGCTTTTCCTTGTAAAAACATTTTCAAAAAAAATGAAATAAATATAGGAATATGGACCGGTTTAACTGCTGGAATGCAGTGTAAATGATGTGTAATTTTTCGCTTCATTCAAGGAAGAACCTGAAGAATTTTGTCTCGCATATTTTTTAACTGTCTAAAAAGATTAAGGGATTCATAGAAGAGAGGGTCTTCATCTTGCATGTTACTTTGTTTTTCCCTCTTCTATTTTTTAGTACCTCTGAACCAATTTGATGCATTTTTTAAAAAATGTTTCTCTTGCAGCATAATTTATATTTGCATTTTCTTATTGAAATTTATTCATCTTCATTGACTTGTATATTAGTATTAATTGTCTTGAGAAACTATTTAAGAATGGTTTAGCATTTAAGTTGCCTTTTTTAAGGTCATGTACAGAGAACAATTTTTTCTAGAAGAAAACTTTAATAAATAATAAGATCTGTTAAACTTTGGGCTTAAAAATGTACTAATGCAGCAAAAAACTCCAATATTCTGTTTAATTGAACCTTGAAAGTTCTTAAGATATTGTGAATAATTTACCTTGCCACTGTAAGCAAACACGTATGAATATGTATATTCTATGTACAAAAATATAGAACTTAACTGTAACTTACATTAGTTGTAATTTTTTCTTTTTTAAAAATTATTTTTATATGGTTAGAATTCAACTTTTTTTTTTCTTTTGAAAAAACAATTTTTCAACTGACTTTCGAAAGAGGTTCTGGCTGATTAATTTTTCTATTTCAAGCCCTTGTTAAACTTACAAGCTTCTGTAACATTTCTCATAGTTTATTATATTTTTATAGTGATAGTTAATGAAATCCTTAAGTCTGATTTTGCTGTCTATGGCTTATTGCAGGGAAAAATTTATTTGTTTCTTTTATTGATTTCTTAAAAAATTAGCATTATCCAGCTGGTGTTTTCATGTGAATGAATTGCCGTATAACAACAGTTCTCAACATGAGGGCATACCCCTTGGGAAGGTGTAGAAGAATTTCAAGAGTGTAAAAGTAACTGCAGTTTCCTCGATTTTGTGGTTACAATATAAACTATAATGTCTTTTTAACAATACAGCACCTATTTGTACACTCAAGTATCTACTACTATTGTAAATGATTCCTTTTTTGCAGACAAGTTTCTTTAGAAGTTTTGGTGTTCTTAGTGCAGTTTTCATACACATTACACATATCTATGAATACAGAATTTCAGCAAT
The DNA here is from genome assembly GCA_038502835.1 of Octonoba sinensis. Classification (NCBI taxonomy): domain Eukaryota; kingdom Metazoa; phylum Arthropoda; class Arachnida; order Araneae; family Uloboridae; genus Octonoba; species Octonoba sinensis. The sequence goes on along the minus strand of CM076598.1, from coordinate 3,261,206 downwards.
ACCATACATCAGTGATTCTCAACCACTGTGTCATGGCACTTTAGTCTGCCGTCAAATTTTAGAAATGTACGTAATAAAAATTATAATGCTTCTTATTACAAGTAAAGTTTGTTTAAATAAAAGAAGAGTACACTATAGAAGAAAACTTGTTTGTACAGTTAAATACCATGTTTTTTAATTTAAATTAATAAATTATTTTACAGTGTTTTATAGGTAAGTAAACAACTTTTTAACTTATCTTTTTCTTTGTGTGCTGTCAAATTTTGAAAACGTCCATAGTGTGCCCCGACAAAAAAAAAAGGTTGGGAATCACTGGCATACATGACCAAATATTCAGCAAAGGTGGATGTGGTAATAACCTGTGATATGCTTTGTCCCACAGCTACAACCAAATGTTCAAAAACTTGTCAAGAACTAATTAATGTTCTGAAAGTGACAGCTGCATACCAACCTCACCTACACCCTTGATTATCTCAAATACATTTGATCTATATTTTAATTTTTTGGTAACTTATAATATTAATAAAAGCATTTTTTTTCTGTTGTAGGATGGAAAGACGCTTCTTGTGTGACGGAGATTTCAAAATTTTTGCACGATTCAATTATTTTGGAAGTTATTTTAATATAAGATAGTTTAGAATGGCTTATTTGAATTTTTATTTTAATAGTTTACATTTTTCCTCTTCTTTCTTTATTTATTGCTTGTGAATTAATTTAATAATTAAAAATTCATAATTTCTCTTTTCTTGGTAAAGGGTCACTACCAATTTTAAAGTAACAAGCATTTACTTACATGATCTTTCATTTTATTTTTTAGATGAAACACATACAAAATAAAATTTTAAAATAAAAATTAAAAAAATATATAGAAAAGGAAAAATTTTTTATAAAAAAATTGGCTTAGTGATTAGATATTTATTAGTAATGAATAAGGAATTTGAATTTAGCTTTAAAAATAGTGATGCAAGTTAAGCCATCTCTTTTTATTTTTAAATTATAATTTCTGTTTAGTGCATTTTTTTAAGGGCATAAATAAATAAAAATCAATCTGTAAAGTATATAAATGCCAGTTAGAACAAAGATTCTAATCCAATTAGAACAATGATGTTTTGGAGATAAAAATGGATTTGCTTACATATACATTTTTTAATGCGAGATTGTAGTAGTTGCACTACTCTATGTCTTAGTATTACTTTATTGTTCTTATTTATTCATTCATAAACAGGATTTTTTTTTTTCTTTTAATATAGAACATATGAACTAAATCTTGTTTGATCATTTAAATATATTTTGTAAATTTCATTCACTTCCAATCTTTGTAAATATATGTATATATATACATACACTGTGTGTACATACGTATATATATACATACACTGTGTGTACATACAAGTTTTATATCTTCTGAAAGCAATAGTGGTAATTTATTGCTAATAATATTGATGATACGGTATGTAGTCAACTTCATTAAATATTTTCAGTCTTGTGATTTTTGAAGAGTGGTGGTACTGCTTCTTAATTTTGGTTTTGTATTGTAAAAATAAATTAAGTGTTCTTATTCATGTAACATTAAATGTTCTAAAAATAGTAAAAATAAAGCTTGTATGATAATAAGCAATTTTAGTCCTGTTTTATTTATGTTTTGTACCTAGTTGAATGATCCTATTTATATAAAATTTGTTGAATGCATGATCATACATTAAAAATGTATATAATATGCCCAAAATAACTAGAAATTTCAACTCTATATGCAAATTAAAGTGTATTAATCTATGTAAACTAAACCTGAATCAAAGTTGTATGTTTCTAATTAATATAGTGCAAAAAATCTTACTTAAGGATTAAAAATGACAACAACAGCATATAAAAATCTAGACATTCATATGCAAACTGCTTCTTTTTCTTAAAAGTGGTAAATGTGGATATATTGGGATAGGGGCCATTTCACAGTATTTTCTAAAATTGTAGAGTCCGCAACATGACACTTTTTTTGTTATGACTATGTAATTTCGAGCTTAATTATCACTAAATTTTATTTTCAAATAATGTGCTCAACACATTATTTTAAAATAAAATTTGGTGATAATTAAGCTGTAAATTACGTAGTTATAACAAAAAAAGTGTCTTGTTGCAAACTCTACGTTTGGACAAAATACTGTGAAATGGCCCATAGCGCATCTAAGAGAAATTAGCTTAAATGCCACAAATTTGCATCAAACTTGATAGGACAAAAGTGAACTTGCAAGGGATTTGCAGCAAATTTGATACAAGAAAGGTCAATTTGACATTACAAAGCTTGCGTTCCAACTAGTTTGCTACAAATTTGCAGCAAACTTAGTAAACTTGCAAAGAGTTTGCAGCAAATTTGCACGTCAATGGTAAATTCACAAGGAACTTGCTGCAAATTTGATATAGCAAAGCTAGCTTTTGTACCAGTTTGTCTCAAACTTGTAGTGAACTTGACGTGACTTGCCTGACAAGTTCACTGCAAGTGTGAAGTGTGGTGACTTCGGCACTTGCGTAAACTTGCTACAGTCTTGCTTTGAACTTTCAGGCTTGCATTATGAACTTGCTGCAAGTTTCCAATTTTGGAAAGCAAGGTTGCTGCAATTTTGTTTCAAATAAAAATTGCTATCTGGGACGATTCTCCTTTAGACTGATCTGTAATCAACTGTTTAGCTATATTACTTAAGCTTGTTGCTTCAATTTAGTAAAGTGCATAAAAAACTTTTTGCACACTGGAATTACTTTTCCGTTGCTGTTGAAAATGCTATAGTTAACATTGAATCCATGTGGCTTTGGCTTAGTGTCAAGATTATTAGTCTGCTTTGGTCTTCTTCTTTTAACATTACTAAAACTCAAAGTATGAACTTATTTTACAATCTTGTTTGTACTTAGCTGGAACTTCGTAGATGGATTTTCTCAATATGGCTGCATATCTTGGTCTGACTTTAAAGCACTTCAACCGTTTATTGTTATGGTGGCATGGTGTGAAAGAGTTACAACCCAGTGGAGCACTGGACTTTTGTATTTTCTTCTTTTCCCGTACCAGCACTTTTAAGTTTTTTTCTAGAACCAACATTACCTTCTTTCACACTAATAAAACTCTCATCACCCATTTTTAACTATATGAAAACTTTAGAATCACTTACCGGTACTAAACACAGCCTAATATAACCTCACAACCTGCTTCACTAAAACACAATGACACAACACAAACAAAAACCCCCTGTTGGAGTCACACGACTAAACTACAGCTTCCCATTGGCTGAAACAGATAGCAGTGGATTTGTTCCTGTTTGCTTAGGACACATGTATGGATATGTTCTTTTATGCACAGAACGTCAATTTTCAAAGCTGAAAAATAATAGGATATGATTTTTTTTTTTATGGGGGGGGGGGGAACCAACTACACTACCGTATAGGAATTAGGCTGAAAAATAAAAATCAGTTATTACCTCAACTTCGTATTTTTTGGGATATGTTTATTTTTGCATGGCACCTCCTCATCCCGTCCCCTTTGTCACAAAATGTCACACTTCAACATACCACCCCTCCCGCCTTTGCCACATACCCCGCTATGTTGCATAAGCATGATGTCATACTTCTTGTTATCCCCTCCCCTTGTCACATTTTGTCCCAATTTCACGAACCCCCTCCCCCCTCGAATACTGACATCATTTATGAATGATCGTTATGTTATTTTTAAAAATGCGAAAAAAAATATAAAAAGTTTTTTGAGGGAAATCAAAATTTGCATGTTTTCGAAATTTTTCAAAATTTCTTTCCAAACACCCAGTTTACTCCCGGATTTGAACCGGATGTTCGCCACCCATTGTCTATCTGTATAAAAGTTTGAACAACCAAATGAATTACATATTTATTTCAGTTGTTTTCAAAAAGTGATGTGATGAAGTATAAAGATGATTCATGTGACATTTCGATGTCAAGCTGTATCTGGGATTTGACTATTAATAACGGATAAGCTTCTTGAAACATAGAATTAGGTCGAAGTATGTTTTTCGCAGACTAATTTTTAAAACTCATTTTTTACTTATTGTTGTAAAGTTCTAAATCAATTAAAAATCAATAAAAGCTTTTATTTAACAATATTCTAATTTACATAGGAATTATTCAGGGGGGGGGGCATCCCTCAGAGCCATGCCGTTTCCCCCCAAAGTGACAACGGCGCTCCCAAATTTGCCAAATAGTCGACCAAGTCCTATCCCAAAAAATCTCAGTGCCGCAATCTGTGCCATCACCCCCCCCCCCCCCTCGAGTTAGAAGCAAAATAGTAAAAACCGAAAATGTCGAAAAATATTTTAGAATGTTAGGGAAAAAATATTCAAATCTGACATACTTTGACGTCAATCTGTATGCGGGATCTGACTTTTGATAGGAGATAAAGTTCTTGAAACATAGAATTAGGTAGAAGTATGTTTTTGACTGATTTATTTTTGAAACTAATTTTTTGGTTCTTGTTTTGAAGTTTTAAATCAATTAACAATTAACAAAAACCGTTTATTTAACTATATTTTGATTTATACAGGAATGAATCAGGGGTGCCTCCCTCTCAGGGCGATGACGCACCCCGCTTAAAAACTGCGACGGAACCTCCGCAAATTTTCCAAACAGTTGACCAAGCCCCCCCCCTCCTCAAATAATATGAGTGTAGCAGTTTGCGCAATGTCCTCCCCATCCCCCACCCCGGAGTTATTAGCAATATAGTAAAAACTGAAAATGTCGAAAAACATTTTTAAATGTTAGGAAAAAAACATTCAATCTGACATGATTTGACGTCAATCTATCTGTATGAAACTTGGGATGAGGAATTTTAAGTTTCGTCACAGGTCACAGGATTTCGAGGTCACGTGATTTTGTTTTTCATTTGTTTGGTGATCGGCATGGTGATCGGTTATCACGTAAATAAGAATTCAAGTAAGTAGCTTCTTTCTCTGTTTCCAAATGCATCATGTTATTAAAATATTAATTGTTAAATTCACATGAATTCTATCACTCATTCTCTGTATAATATTCGTTCATTTCAGCAATATAAAGTTTCGGTAACAAACTGGAACATGTAAACTGGCGAAAGAATTAAAATTCTCAAATTTTAAATTGAGTTTTTAATGTAATGATTTTAATACTAATAATCAAGCATTAATTTCACGTAAGTTCTTACCTTCCAGGTGCACTTTTAAATTTGATTTAAATTGCTGACAAATGCCTTATTGTTTGCTATGTATAAATAATGGGGAATTATGTTACTTCCAAGCAGTTCATTAAGTTGTGAGTACATGTAGTTAGGCTTTCTCTTTCTGCACGTGCCGGATTAGTTTTCCAGTTTGCTCTTAATCCAATTTATTTGATGGATGTATAGAGGGAAAAAAATTTATACTAGATGAATGAGGAGAAGATGGCTAACTAATGTTGCAAAAATTAGCACTTTAATTAACCCATAGACCACTGTGTAGAGTTTTCAATTCTTTGATTACTAATTTTTTTTCTTTGAAGACTTCTACTGAGAACTACTATTAGAAGGATATGATAATTTTGTGCAGAAAGCCAGGAAAAAAGTAGATTTTAGGCCATGGAGGGAGCTATAATTATTATTTGAGGTTCCTTATTTATTAGTTTCATTATAATACACCTATCCCTCGATTTACACGAAAGATAGGTTCTGCACAAAACCGTGTGAATCAAGTTTATTTAGAGCTAAGTGTGCCTATTTTCCAGCTCTCATTTAGTTCACCGAAAAGAGATGATTTTTTATTTAGTACAGCACACACACACAAGGGTTTTTTTGTTCCATGATTGAATACGTTACAACAGAAAAAGTGATTGAAAAGTTCCGCGACATATTTTAAACAGAAAAATAAATAAATCTATTTTCCAGATTCCTCATATTGACAATTAAATTTAAATCCTCAGTTTCAAACATTGAGTTATTGGAAAATCTCTGACAATTCAAAATAGTTGTGAAGAAGATATTAGGCTTTTTATTGTGTATGAGCATTTAAATGAAAAAGTATATGTACATATTGTTAACATTGAAGAAGTAGTTTCCTAAAAAATTATAGTATCTTTTTAAGTTGTATTAAAAGCCCAGGGTGGCAAAAAAGCCAGCTTTTATTTAAAAAAGCCGGTCTTTATTGGCTTTTTTCAATTAGTCACAAACACAATGCTATTTATAATTTGTACTTATATTATGTCAATTTATGTTGCTATTGTCGATTTGTGTAAAATGAAACTCAAATCTTTCTTTTAATGAATATTTTAAGTTAGATTCAGAATTATTTTGTGAACTGCATGAATGTATTTTACAATATGGAATACCATTTTGGGTTTGCGTGCTTAATTTCGTGAGGATCTCTCATTAAATCTTTGCCTAATATTATAGCTGGTACACAATTAATAATAATTTAGCTTTGTGCAAGTAAACAGTAATAGAAATAAAATTTCACGTTAATTTAAAGCACATTTTTTTTTCAACACAAAAGGAGAAGGAAATTAAATCCAGGTTGGGAGAGAGGAATGGAATTCGGCTTTTTCTATAGTCGAGCACAATACCTTATCTTAATAAATATGAGAAGCTATTCTATTACAGATTCAAGTACATACGTCTCACTCAAAACTTATTTTAACATTAAGACTTTAATTACTTTAAAATAATTCAGAATACTGAAACTTTCAATAAAGAACTCTATTCGTTAATTTTTTTCTAGCATACATTTGACACTACCAACAAAAAAACCTTTTGCTCAAGGCGAGAAGAGTAAGAAAAACAGCGAGTAGTAAGAGCCGTAAAGTTAGTGGCAGAAGGAGGGAAACAACTCAACAGTCCGGAGGGGGCGTGGTCGGCACGTGACTTTCTCGTGATCTTCTACGAGGGTTGTCCGCCATGTTGGATGACGTCGTCCGCCATCTTGGATGGTCACGTGACTTTCTCGTGATCTTCTGCGGGAGTATTTCTTGTGACGTCATTCATCTTGGATCCGTAATCTTGCACGTGGTGTCGTCCGCCATCTTGGATTATGTAATCGACTCATTTTAATTACTTAATTAATTTTAATGACTTAATTATTCTAATTACTTATTACTTACTGAGTTAGTCATTTGAATATTGGATTTTTATTTCAGTCCAAAATGCATTTTGCCACAGCCGGGAATCAATCCGACGACCCTTGGATTCGCAGGCAAGCGCGCTAACCACTAGACCGAAAATTACTTACTACGAATGGGGAAATAATGTCTTAAAAAGATAAGAGTAGTCTCAGGTGAATGTTAAACTTCTAAGAGAGGGGTTATAATACTCTTGGCGCCATCTAGAGAAAACTTTGGGCGTTAAAAGGGAAAGGGGATTTTCGAGCGAAAATAAAATAAGTTAAAAGCAGGGGAAAATAATAGTGGCGCCATCTAGTGAGAAAAATATTAATTTAACTCCTTTAAATTAATTTTTTTTTTGAACTTGGAATACTTTCCCTGTATCGAAAACTTTAGGCGTAAAATGGAAAATGGAATTTCGGAGCGAAAATAAAATATGTGGCTTTAAAATAGTGGCGCCATCCAGTGAGAATAAATGGGAAAACATTTGGGAATTTATTTTAAAAATAAGATTATTTTTGCGAAAATTATATTTCATGGGATTCGAACCTATAAAGGATTCATAGCTGGCAGTTTTGTCAACGCGCAAGACTGCTCAGCTATGAATCCTCGGAATAGAAACAGCATTTTAAAGTTTACATACTTATAATCATGTTTGCTAATAATTAGAATTTGATTTTAATGAAAGCTCATTAAATCAGGCAATCTGATTTTTAATTACGAATACGCAATTTTGAATGGAGGTAACGGATTATTTATGAATAATAATAGTAGTAGTAATAATAATTAAGAATGAACGAATTTTGAAAGCGAATTGGTTATTAATTATTCTGGTTCCAACCTGTTTTACGGCGGGAGTCATGTATTGCAACAGGATTTAGAAATGAGCTGTACGTCAGAGAAGAAGTTAATTACCTGACCAATCAGGGTCCCGATTTCTTATCAGATGCTTATTACATTTCAAGTTTTATTCAGTCGAGACTTCAATTTGCACCCTGCGTTTTATTTACGGGACCTTTGACTTTGATTTTTCACGATGAACTCCAAAAGCCAGAAACGAAAATATGAGGAATCGCAGACAACAGCAAAAGTGGTAAAGGTTGACCAAATAAAAGTAAGTATTGTTTATTATTCTACTCTATTTATTTGTTGTAAAAAAATCAGTTTATAATATGATTATTGGTTTTGCGCCCCTTTCTTAATTATTTTTTTCTTACTTTTCAGTCAGGAACACCATTTATGCAGAAAGAGGTGCCTGAAGGAGTTTTTCCCATTGGAGATGATGTTTACGTTTATGCTTCCACGTTCCGATGCAAAAACGTGAGTCTGCATATAAGAAAATTTCTGAAGCATGGAGAAAAGCTATATCCCACGACTGAGGGCATAACTTTGCGCCCATGGTGGGTTTCCAGCATTCTTGGAAGAAAGACCATACCGCAAGCATCTAGGGAATTGCAAACATTATTTGAGCATGAGTTGACCATCGAAAGTTCTGATTTTCTGAATTTCAAGTTCACCCGTTTAGCATCAATAAAACCAGGGGAACCGATTTCCCGATGCATTATACTGTTTGCCTCGCAGTGCGCCGAAATGATTCGATTATACACCCCTATTGCAAACTCTCTTCTGGATCATGTTTTCGGGGTCATGGACTTGTTGAGGGCTTACAAGTCTATCGCTGAATAGATGATTTCAAAGACCAATTTGTCTGTATCCTTAGATCACAGTTTAGGTAAACAGTACCTTTCTAATGCGCTTGAATCCATCGTATGCGAAATATTAAAAAACAATGGACTTAGAGATCCAGAAACATTAGCTGAAGAACTTTGGGGAAATAGTGTGGAAAAGTTCAATTCTCTTGCATTATCTCTGGACATTTCAGAAATTGCAGAAGCATTTCGAGAGAAATTGTGGGAAGAACAGACATTTTTGTGTATGAAACCGGCAATGTATGTCACTGAACCTTTTTTAAAACATGTGCAATTAAATAAAATTCTCACATCTGTGAGAGAAAAATTATGTCCAGCGGAGGCTTTTGAGCACTTTGAATAATTTTTACTTTTCATGTATTTTCAGTTGTATAATAGTAAGCTATGTTTACCCAAATGTAAAATTGAAGATTTTAAAATAAAATGTTATTGCTTACAAGAAATGTCTTTTTACTGTATTACAAGTTTTTTCAAAACAAAGGGAGAAAAATACAACATGGAAATCAATTTCAATATTTATTTATTTATTTTTTTTTTTAAAGAACTTGACTAAACGTTACTAATACAGAAAATGTTCTTAAAACTTAGCTAACAGTTTTTGAGTTTTAGCAAGCATCTTCTCTTCGGTATATTCTGTGGACAAAAGTATTGTTACTGTTGAATACTTTTTCCCAAATACGCAGAATCTGATATGTAGAATTTTTAAGCCATTGAATCAATAAATTATGTTACATACAAATTTTAAAACTTAAAACTTAATGTCACTGAAAAATTACTTTGATTTATTTTCGTAAATATAAAAATTAGAAGTAAATGACATTCACAAATTACGTTTTCTAAAAGTAGATACATTAAAACTCTGAAAATTGACTTCATATGCTTTATGAAAGACATTATTTATTTATAGTTTTGAATGCTTTTCACAATTTCTGACATATTTAAATGTGAAGTTCTGAAATTGTTATTACTATACGCATTTAAAAGTTAAAATGTGTCCTTGATGATACTGATAAAAATAAGTATTATTTTCGTTATAAATGAAAAAATAATAATAATAATAATAATATAAGTTATAATTTATGATTTGAAAAATATAATGTCATATAAAAAATGATATTGCAGCTTGCAGATGGTTTTCTCCATCTTCGCTACAAGATTTCAATATCTTACGTGAATCAATTGTACAATATGAAGTTATGCTTAACGATATGTAAAATTTAAAATTTTCAATTTAAAATGTCATTGCTATGAGAGAAATGGGTTTTTACAGCATTATAATGTTTTTAAAACAAAAAGAAAAAAACGTACAACATGAAAAATTCATTTTCAGATTCGGCAATCATCTTCAGTGTATTTTATGATTTAAAAATGATCAAATTGAATTTTTGAAAAGTACTACTTTTCGGAAATTCAAAACTACTGACATATTTAAAATGGGGAAATTTAAACCATTGAAATAACAATTTTATGTTGTATACAAATTTTACAATTAAAATGGTATTCTTAATTTTTTTTTCTTGAAATGACTGCGATTTATTTTTCGTAAAAAATAAAAACTCGAAGTAAATAACATTTCTTATTTGGGTTTTCTAAAAAATATTAATACATGAAATCTCTTTCGGAAATTTTTTTGAACATGTTTTATGAAAGAAATTATTTAAAGGTGTTGAATGCTTTTTGCAAGATCCAAATGTAGTTACAAACTGCGAGAAGTTCTAAAATAACATTGCTTTTCTTCCCCCATATGGAAATAAGTCGTATTCTCAGTAATATCAGAAGTTAGGATTATTTTCGTAACAAAAAATGAAAAAAGCATAAGTAACTATTTACGAATTGAAAAGATAAAATAAAATAAAATAACAGGCTCATATAAGAATGATAATGTAGCTTATATTTTCTTTCCAAGCGCGTTTTCTCTATCTTAGCTACATAATTTTAGTTTCCTTCCCAAGCCAATCAAACAAGAATTTCTGTGTTTTGCAACCCCATGCCCCAGCGGAAGTGTGGATGAATGACGTCAAGAGCGCGACTCATGTATTCATGCGACGGCACACCTTCACGGATTTAGGAGATTTTAACCAAAACATTATCACACGGAGTACTCTTTGAATAATTAAACGTTAATTGAATAACCGGACTCGAGCAATTTTCATCACGTCAAAGGATCAAATGCAATTCGAGGAGGCCTATTTTTTTGGCGAAGTCAGAAAGCGAAGAGGGTATCGGATTCAATAGTTGATCACATAAATACCTTTCCAGAACTTAGCCTCTCCATTTTTCTTAAAACAGAATCGACATTTAGATGTAGGATGTTCGAGATACGGTGCAACTCGCGATTTACCACTGGTGTACCGCAGAAATCGGCTCTTTTCAGGGGCCCCCTTAAAATTTAATACTTTTCAGCATGCTGAATAATCTAAGAAAAATCTTATTTTTTTCCAGTTACTATTGTATTTATCTTCTCTACTACAAACAATAAAACTAGTTTTCTTATATCGTTAAAAATACACATTCAACGATTCAAAGTCATTTTCATTTTTCAAAAACTAGCCCTAATTAGAGCTAGAAAGTTAAAATCTCCATTTAAGCGTGGAAAAACAGGAAAAAATTCCACTTAAATAAGTTTCCTAATGTATGATTTTAAAGTTAATCATTTAGTTTTCGCAACTAAGCTTTCGGAGTTAATACAATTTTAAGACTTATTATTTTTTGAGTACTCTAGGCTGTCGCAGAAAACACCTTTTTTTTACTTTCTTTTGTATGCAAATAAATTGAAAAAAAAAGGTTTTGGAATCGTGAAAATGTTGGAATTTCGATGAGTTTGTTCAGTTAAGGTTCTGTTTTTACCCTACTACAATCTACAAAACTAACTTTTCATATTATTAAGATACAATTTGTTTTCCTCATTCTCAACGAGCAATTTAATTTCTGCTTTCAAAATCTAGCATTAATCTTGAACTAGAAAGTTTAAGACTTTACTATAATTCTTACAAAGCAGGGGGAAAAAAAACTTATTTATGATATTTTAAAAATTAACTAGCATTTTCTTAGGATTTATGCATAATTCATATATATTCGTATTTTTCTATTTTGAATGATTTCAAGTCATTTCAAAATTAACACTTGTTTTGAACTATAAAGTTACAGTATTCACTTATATGTTTCGATATAAGACAAAATTCTACTTGAATACGTTTCATAATAATTCATGATTTATTTGTCAATTTAAAGAAGTGCATTTAAACACACAGTATATGTTTCAAAGACAAAATTTTAGAATCCCATCTGGAGTGCTTGATTGATCAAAGAAAATAAAATCTTATGCGGAACACCTTTTTCAATTGAGTTTCTACGTTTTATAATATAAAAACACACTTACAGTCCAAGTACTTGAATACTTTTACCATATGCCAAAAAGGTAAAAGGAAAACTAAATAACGCTTTCCCGCTAAATACATGTTCTTGATCAAGTTACAAAAAACCTTTATTTTGCCGAATTTTCGATTTTTGCATATTTATCGACTCTGAAAATTTTATTTTTTGAATATCTTTCCCACTGAATTTTCACTGCAATGATCATAAAATAAATCTCCCTTTCATTCAAAAATTTACGAAATTCGTAATTTTCCACTGAAATTGCAAATCTTGCACAGGAAATTTTAAGTTTTAATTAATTTCAGTACTTTCACAAACACAAGCTTAAAAGTTTATAACGTATTGTTTATCTATGAAGTTCGTGTTAAGTTTATGCGTTCAAATCATTTTATGGAAAAATTCTAATTTTACCATCGTTTTAAATGGTATTCTCACGTAACATATACTTTTTTTAAAAAATCTTGATTGCGATGTACTCATGATAAATTTTTCTGTCACTAAACGTGTGTTATATTTATCCTATACTTTTATTTATGGAGTTTTCACATATTTTTATTTTCAGTTATATGTTTTCTCTTAAACTCGTGTGCTCTTGATTTTTTCAGTTAAAATAAAAGAATAAAGGCAATTAATGTACACGATTTCAAGATAGTTCAATGGTAAGGCTTCATTACAGTTACCATTTTGTGTATTTGAAATATTCAAGAAGGACATTCTTCGTAATGCTTCTTAACTACTAAATCTATCTTTTCTTTGATCTATGAATCACATATGATTTAATTTATGCTTGTACTCATCGCCTATAATGTCCCAGACTTTGAAATTTTACTCCTAAGGAAGATACTTTTCAATTTTGAAAGCGATTTTGCTTCCAACGGTTCCATTTGCTTTCTAAACTCATGGCTTCAATCCATTGGTTCATCAGCATGGACCAGTGCGTCAACTCATAGCAAGCAGGGAGCAACCACCAGATTAGTTAAAATTTTCGAAGCCCCTGATACGTAGTAACGTACGCCCCCATTCGTAGTAAGTAATTCTCGGTCTAGTGGTTAGCGCGCTTGCCTGCGAATCCAAGGGTCGTCGGATCGATTCCCGGCTTGGGCAAAATGCATTTTAGACTGAAATAAAAATCCAATATTCAAATGACTAACTCAGTAAGTAATAAGTAATTAGAATAATTAAGTCATTAAAATTAATTAGGTAATTAAAATGAGTCGATTACATAATCCAAGATGGCGGACGACACCACGTGCAAGATTACGGATCCAAGATGAATGACGTCACAAAAAAATACCCCCGTAGAAGATCACGGAAAATCACGTGACCATCCAAGATGGCGGATGACGTCATCCAACATGGCGGACAACCCTCGTACAAGATCACGAGAAAGTCACGTGACGACCACGCCCCCTCCTGACTGTTGAGTTGTTTCCCTCCTTCTGCCACCAACTTTACGGCTCTTACTACTAGAGTGATTTGAAGTATTTTCTTTTCGATAACAAAATACTTAACAGAATCCTAATTAGCTAAACTAGTGTTTACCTACACCACCACTCATGACAAAAATTTAAAAGAGTCGCCTGTGGTGAGTAGTTGGCTCACTTTTACATAAGGGAAATTTTGTTTAATACATAGCATTAAAAAATTTTTAAGATCAATTTCATTCTAGTACAATTTAACGTTGACCAGCATGTCTGCTTCAAGATGGGCATCTTTATTTTATGCAATTTAATTGACAAATAGCTTTTATTTTTATTTGGATCAGAGAACTAGAAGGTTCTGAAAAGGCATTAAGAAAAGTTAAAGATGCTTTAAAATATGCAAAAGATTAGTAGTTAAAGACTCAGGCAAATGGTTGGTAATATTTTAAAAATATAGCAGTGTCAAGTGAACTTTTGAATTCTTAGTGAAAATCTTTGAAAATAAATCTTTTAAACTGTATTGAATCTAAATAAATTTCTAATAAGGAGCACTTTCCTTTTGCTATTTCCGTAATGTATCATTCTATTAAAAAATTTTCATTCTTATTTCAAGTATTTTGCTATTGCAATAAAAATTTACTTGTGTAAATGATATAAATTAATTTTTTATTTAATACTTTGTTTGAAAAATGTTTAAATTTTTTAAAATAAAAGCCGGCCTTTTTTAAGCGTTTTAAACCAAAAAAAGCCAGCCGACTTTTTTTTGGCCCGGCTAAAATCCTGCAGCTCTGAAAGTCTTTGATATGACAAAACAATAATGAAGTGCTTTACTAATAGACTAAAATACTTATCAAGTGCTATTGTAGTTGAGCTATCAACCTCAAAATATGCGCCAACCATAATAATTAAAATTGCTGTCAATGAAGAAATCACCCTTCCTTCAGAAGAGACACATTTAGAATTAGGGGATGTTTTAGGTTAGGGGATGATTTCTTATGTTGCGATGCATCGCAATGTAAAAAAGTGAATTTGCATTTGCACAGTTTGAATAATCGCTCATTTATAAAACGATTGAATGTATAATTTTTCATTTAACTAATAATTTATTGAAAAATACAAGCAATTTTTCTTAGAATTTTCATTTTACAATATTTTTATTTGTTTAAATAAATATATTTAAAAAAATATTCTTCAAAATATGTACAATAGTATAATGTCATTGGAGAAATGAAGCTCCTTGTTTTCTCATAAGCATTGACATAAGCCAATAAATATACTTTTGTAGAAATTGTATTTTATCTTTGAGAACCAAGGTAAGTTTTAGTTAATATTTTGAGAGATGGGCTTTCCACCATTTGAATGTATTTTGGTCGAAGGAAACTTTAGGCATTGACATATAATTAATCCTTCCTTTAAAGTTATTGATAATTTAAGTGCATCTGTTTGAATCAGATATTGTTCTTATAAAACTTGAAAATCCTTTTTGTTTTTTATTTCTCCCCCCCCCCCCCCGATTGTGAGGTTATACAGTTGTTCAACTATACAAAAATTATTATTTCTCATGTTGCCAGTCACCAACTATGCTTAGTTTCCTCAGGAGACAAAATGAAGTTAAGCCAGTACCTTGGATCACAAAAAGTTGATGAGACTGCTGGGATCATACATTTTAAGATAATTAAAGATTTCTCCTCTTATAAAATGCTGTCTTCAGGTCATTTTGAAATAGGCAAAACAATGCAGGAATTGATTAGTCATGTTTTTAAGTACTAATTACTGTCTAAAAACTATTAATGTAGACAAAATATTGTTTAACAAAGGAACAACAATCTTTAATAAGTAAATAATACTATAAATGAGTGTTATGTAATAATTAAACACATTAAATACAAAATTTTACTAGTAACTACAATGCATTTTTAAAAAAAAAAAATATATATATATATATATATATATATATATATTATTTAAAGCGAAAAAACAAAACAAAGCAAGTACTGCAATGCATTTTTTTTAATATATATAGTTTTAAGTAAAAAAAAAAACAAAGCAAATCAAAGAATTAAAACAAAATAATTAATAAATACTGGGTAAATTTAAAAAACAACCCTGCCTTGAGAATGCAAATTTAACAATAATTTCAACAGTTCAGGATTTTGTAGTCTTAATCCTAGGAGCATGAAGTTTTTTGCGAGATGGAAAATTATTGTATCTTATTATATTATTAGATTTTATTGTGCTTAAGTGTAAAAGATATTATATCATAGTAGCAATATAATTTTTGATTATTGAAAGTAAAAAAAAACCATTAAACCTTTTGAATAATAATGGAAATAATTCCTCCTAATATCCGTTTTACACTTTATCAGAATTTGCTGCTATTTTGTAATTTTCTGCAGTTTAAAAAGGCTTTTTTTTTACTCTTTCTTTTTGTATTTTTAGCTTGTGCCTAGGTAAGCTATATACCAGTTGTGACGAGAAGATTTGGATGATAAATTTAGGGTAGAGAAGAGTTTTAGAAGGTTCATCATATTCGCATGAATTCACATCTGCAAAAAGCCATATACTGTATTGTTATTAGATGATTATATATTTTTAGCTTCAAACTTTTACTTTGACTTCAAATATTTACTGAGGTTGCAGCTTTCCCCCTATATATCGAGCCTGTTTTGTATTTTTCACCCTAATATGTTTTAAATTTTAATTTATGTCCACTTACTTTTGGATTTCAATTAATTATGCTCTGTTTTGTAAGTCACCCACCCGCACTTTTTTCCCCAGAAGTACTACACTACATACTGTATACAAAATATTTTAATATACCCTAAATTCTCAGCATATTCGTCCAGTTTTAATCATAAGTTCATGTGACGTTCCTATCTCTTATTGTATTCCGAGAAAATATCTGCTCTGTATTTAATTTGATGGCTTTTAATAAATATTTTTAGAAATTGTTCTTCTCTTGTTTTTGTTCAGGTGTAATATTGCATTTTGCTAAAATAAAAAATATTTAAAAAATCTATTGGTAAAGTTATTATTTTTCTGTCACATATCGTTCTGTTATTTGAAAAGTGTTGCATTTCCAAAAAAAATAAAAAAAAATTTTTACATCAAAAATTTTCTTTTTTTTTCTCTATTTATACGTACAAGTGTTACATCTGAATTCCCGCTAGAATTCACTGTGACTGTTGGATTTGAGCGGGAAAAATGCGCGGGATGTAGCAGAAGACAGGTGCTATGGTCAATGTTTCAGTTTTAGTTTGACATCCGAAGAGGAAGGATCGCAAAAATTTGTAAGTAAACAGTTGTATCTATATACTAGGTCCTTCCCATGCGCCAATGTAACCATTGGCAATAAATTCTGTACCTATCGTTGCTAAATGAGACTTTCAGCGGAGAGCTATAATGTCACATGTAACCTTTTAACGTCAATATTCAGAAAGTTATCTTTACTGATTTAACCGCCGACGGTTGCTCTGTTACATGTTACTTTTGTGCACATATTTTTGACAATAGGAATTGCCATGTGTGGGAAGTAAAACTCCTTTAAAGTGTCTTATAACGATTGCACACTTGCCACGATTCTGAACGTATGCATGCAAAAATAATTAAAACTCCCGGTAAGGGGTTGTATAAGGGTTGATCGATGATTTTTACATAAGAAAAGTGTAAATCGAATTTGTACAATTTTAACATTTTTTTTTTTCATAGAAATAATTTTCCAATGGTTTCCAAAGTTAGCTGAAATGTCAATCAGCTGTAGGGCACAACTTAATGTGTACAACAGCTTAATTTTATAGCTACATCGGTCTCGAAGTTATAATAGGCCTAAAACCCCCCGAAAACCGCATTTGTACTAAAATGTTCTGTGTCATTTGACGCAGAAAACTGTCTAGTTGTGCCTATAAAGGTTTGGTTAATGTAGTGTAAAAAGTATTCGGGATATCGATTAAAATCCGCAACTACTTTCGAACTAGGTTTTACTTCATAACTTCGTGTAGGATTAACTGATTTTAATGAAACTTAGCATAATTAAACGAATTAAGGTGCATAACATTAGATATTAATCTTACATAGCTCCATGAAATATGAGAGAGGCTACGCCCCAATTATTGTTTTCTGGGGTAAAAATTATCAAATAAAATTACAATTTTATGACACAATAGGCAGTCGAATGTAAATCTTATATCAAATTATGTAAATTTGCCCCTACCCTACCAAGGTTAAAAGACCCTACTTGTACCCGCCAGGGAAATATGATTGGCTAAAAAATTCGATATCGAGTTTTTTTATAGATTTGTCTATTTTGAGCATTCTTGTGCACGATTTTGTACATTTCACAATATTGTCTGTATGTGTGTCAGTTATGTCTGTGATTGTGTATAAAAAAAAATCATAATCGCATTCGCTTAATTTATTGACTCTGACATATTTAGTTTTAAGAACTTAAACCCATTGTTTTTCACACAAAAGGTACATAAATCTCCTAACAAAAAGCCTTCTGTTTAAAATGCCGAGTATAAGGGATGAGTAAACTACAAAAGGTACATAAATCAGTAATTTGGAAATAAATAAAAAATAAAAATTAAGAAAAAAATTCCCTTATGCCATTAGTAAGTTAATAAGTCAGTACCAAAAAAGCAAGTTCTTTATAATGGCATAAGGGAACATTTTTTTTAATTTTTATTTATTTCCAAATTACTGATTTATGTACATTTTGTAGCTTACTTATCCCTTATACTCGGCATTTTACACAGAATGTTTTTTGTTAGGTGATACAATAGACAATACCTAATAATAATTGATTATAATAATTATAGAGTTTTAGGATTTATTCTAATGAATAAAAACGCAATGAAACGTGGCCGCACCGAATTGATTTTGAGATTGGCTAAGAGGAGAGTTCCAATTACTGGCAATCCCAATGAAATCTGGACCGTACTTGAGAGGGAAGACAGAGACAGAGACTTGTTCCAAAACGATTGCCTTCAGAACAGCCCTGAGCCTATTGTTTCGGAAAATGTTTATCTGCCCGAAGAAGAGCCCCAGTACACAGCCCTCCAGCCGGTGATGACAACAATAGAGTCTAAGGAATTCATTGAGGGGATTACTGCAAATAACAACGTAAGTAAAAGAAACGAACAGCTAATAGAAAACTTAACGTGGCATTTTCATTGTTGTACCTACTTATGGGCCCTTAGTTAATTAAATATTTTTGTTATTGTTATTGCAATATTATTTTTTTTTTTTTTCAGTTGGCTGTTATGAGTTCGTACGAGAACATCATGGAAATGGAGCTGAACGCAGAATTCAACATGCTGGCCGATTCGGACACGAATAATGGAAACGAGACTGAGGTTGGTGGTATTGCTGGTTCTTTTGAGTTGGATGAATTGAGTTGGAAAAAATGAAGACTGATTCAGAAACTTTAACCAAAGAAAAGACTGATTATTATTTACAAGAAATTGTAACAGAAGAAAAGACTGATGACCAAGAGACAGTGCATGGCATACGGCCTGTGCTGCTGGGGTCTGCCACAAAGAAGACTGATGACCAGGAGACAGTGCATGGCATACGGCCTGTGCTGCTGGGGTCTGCCACAAAGAAGACTGATTCTTTTATACCTGAGCTAAAGAAGTGCAAAAGGCGCAGAATTAATCAGCGACAAATAAATAAAGAGTTAAAATATAAAGGCGAATGTTACAAGGCCAGATGCAATAAAGAAATTCCTGCTAGAAGTATGAAGCCAGGTTGCGTGGGAAAGTGCAAATTGGCATGCCATCAAAGTGTTTTAGAAGATCACAGGTCACAACTGTTCGAAAAATATTGGTCACTGGGTGATCTTCAAAGACAACGTGAGTACCTAAAGGACAGTGTGGAAATTGTTGTCAGTGAATACCCACGGATAGCTGTGAAGAGGAAAATTGATCGTGGTGGCAAATTTGGCGTACTATTTTCTCGTCGACGGAACAAAAATACGTGTTTGCAAGAGATTTTTTATGGATACGTTATCCATAAACAACAGGGTCATCCAAACGGTACGAAAGAAAGCTGATTTTAAAACTGGTATCTTGGAACCCGATAAAACCCATGCAAAGACAATACCACAGGACATAAGAAAGAGCATTGACGATCATATTCAGTATTCCAAGGGTAGACAGTCATTATTGCCGCAAAACTTCTTACTGTATTTACATTGAAGGAAGCAGGTCATTGGCGGATATTCACAGAGATTATGGGTTGCAACAAAAAAAAAAACAAATAAAGCTGCTGGAACGTACCATCAATACAGGCAAATTTTTAAGGAATACAATATCAAGTTTTTTAAGCCGAAGAAAGACCAGTGTGAGGAATGCGTTGCATATGAACTTCTTCCAAAAGAGAAAAAAGATGAGGAGACAATGGAAAAACACTATGGTCATTTAAAACAAAAGGAACTTTGTCGGGAAGAGAAGATCAAGGACAAAGAGGCTTCTCCTGACACAACAGTAGTATTTGTTTACGATTTGCAGGCTGTAATGAATTGCCCGCAAGGGGAAGCTTCCCCCTTCTACTACATCTCTAAGCTGGGGATTTACAACTTTACCATCGTAGACCTAAACCAAAGATGCCTGTTGCTTTGTTTGGGACGAAACCCAAGCAAAACGAGGGGCTACAGAAGTAGGCACGTGTGTCTTGAATTTCTTGAATAACCTAAACAAAACACAATCAAGTGGACGTGATATTTTATAGTGATAACTGTTGTGGTCAACAGAAGAACCAATATATACAAAGTGTATACCATCATGTAGTGGCCACTCTGCCGAAAATTCATTCTATAACTCACAAATATTTAATTAAGGGACATACACAGAACGAAGGAGACGCAGTTCATTCATTAATAGAAAGAAACGTGAGCAAATTTCTAAAATGTGCTCCAATTTATCATCCCTCGCAGTATGTCACACTAATAAGGACGGCGAAAGAAAACAAAAACCCATTCAAAGTTGTGGAGTTGTCGCACATGGATTTCCTAGCCATTAGAGATCTCAAGAAGGGACCTAAAGTAAAGTTACAAGATCTACATGTAATGCTCGTGGAGAAGGAAGAGCCGTACGTCTTGGAGTGGAAAAACACGTACGAGTCAGAGTTTGAGGTAATTCTTCCTGATGAGCAGAAAAGGAAGAAGGTACAGAACGAAACGGTTGAAAATGATGCACAGCAACGAAGATCTAGTTCTCGCAAGAATAACAAGAAAGAGTTTTTGGACGATGAAAAAGAAGCAAGTAGTATGGATAATGAAGACGTAGAAAGGGAGACAATGAAGAAACCACCAAAAAGGAGTGCAGGAAAAATAATGCCTGCCTATCTAAACCCACTGCCAGTTGCAGATAAAAAGAAAGCGGGACTACTGAGTCTTTTGAAGAAAGGCCTCATCCTTCAATGCTATGCATCGTTTTTTCAGGGTCTCTAAAGGTTGTCTCCAAAGTGGGGAGTGTTTTATTTACTTACTTTGTGTTTAATTTACTTACTTATGTTTAATTTATATAACTTTTGTTACCAAGCCTAGTGCAATAATTATTACGTGTGATTTAAATTTAATTATTTGTGATTTAAAATAAAAATATATTAATTTTGTATGCAATTTTGATTCTTTTCTTGTGTTAATGTCGCCCAAATCGACCAATTAGTTGTCCTTTTTACGTAGAAAAAAAGTTATATTGGTCCATAAAACAATCAAGTTACTGACCATATTTGAGGGTCAAATAGTTACATTGCCTTATAAAACAGTAAAGCGCACTTATTTTTTTAGGTCCAACTGTTGTAACTGCGTTAAAAAATTAATTACAGGAGAACTTAGAGGCACACATATTATTTATTATAATCATATTTAAGGGAAGGATAGTCAGGATTTTTATATGGACAAAAAAACATTGTCGATGCAACGGGACAAATGGTAAAAAATAAAAACTGAATAAAAAAAACTTTAAACCACTCTCTTGAAAAACTAGTTTTGCAAATGCAACAGTTGGCAAATAACAGAGCGATATATTTCAGTAGCTTAAAAAAACTTAAGTACAATTTGCCCTTTGAATAAATTGCTGGTTTTTATTTATTTATTTTAATACAATGTTCCTAATCTTTGTTATAGGGACTCGTCTTCTCAAAAGCAGTTTATAAAATAACAGTTTTTGAATAAAATTGAATTTTTTGCATTGATGAGATAAAAATTAATATAAATAGGTTAATGCTTGAGGGGTAACTGGTATCGGTATTTTAGAAGTTTAAGAACGTTTCAGCATTCCTTTTTGCTGTCTTTCTTTCTTTCTTTCTTTCTTTCTTTACAACCATTTCAGGTCACATAAATATTCGAGTTTATTTGCTATTCTCAAGGATATGCCTCAAATTCTCGTCTAATATGACAGATAGAACAAGACAGCACAACAGATTTTAATATACAAGGAAGGAAATACACCCAGGGCAAAGGTGGGAATCGAACCCACGCCTCTTTCTCTCCGCGCAGGGAGGCACCGGAGCCAGTCGATTTGACCGCTCAGCCACTGAGGCCCCTCCTTTTTGCTTATTTTCTGGAAAAAAATAGTAAAGTAAAGTTTAATGGCTGGGCAATTTGGTATTCTACTACAAAATTCAAAATATCTTGTACACCAATTGTTTTGACCACTTAAAATGTTATTTTATTATTATTTTGTTTTATGTATTTATTTTTGAAATATTTGTAAAGTGACAATCCAATTCTATATTCTTAAAGTTTTGTTTGAGAAGTGTTCCGTTTTCGGAAGATCGACGTAGGTAAAAAATCTAGTTCTATGTTCAGGTCCTATATTTTTCAACGTTAAAGAAGTGTCGCGTTTTGATGCAGATTGACGTCGGTCAAAAATCTCGTTTTATGTTCAGGACCCATATTTTTTAACGTTCGAGAAGTGTTACGTTTTTATGCAGATCGACGTCGATCAAAAATCTAGTTCTGTATTCCTGGCCAATATTTTTTAACGTTAAATAAGTGTTGCGTTTTGATGTAGATTGACGTCGGTCAAAAATCTCGTTTTATATTTCGGAACTATATTTTTTAACGTTTGACAAGTGTTAAGTTTTGATGCAGATTGACATAGGTAAAAAAGATAGATCTATATTCATCATCTATATTTTTAACGTTAAGGTTTTACGCAGATCGGCGTCGGTGAAAAATCTAGTTCTATATTCAGGACTTATATTTTTTAACGTTTGACAAGTGTTAAGTTTCGATGCAGATTGACATAGGTAAAAAAGATAGATCTATGTTTTTTCTGCAAATTTTTCTACGTCGATCGGTAAGTCGTGCTACTTGGGAAGTACCATTTTCTTTCGTTCTTGATATGGGGAGACACTTTGACTGCCGCTAGGTTGAAAAAAAAAAGAAACTCTTTTTTAAACTGGGGCAAATGTAATTTTGAAAACTTCCAAAACATGTGTATATTTTGAACCGTTTTTGTTCACGTTTTTCCCATTGGAACCAACTTTCAAAAAGAGGGATGGAATAATCGATCGAACTTTTGTAAGTATGTTAACTTGAAATTTATCATATACATAATTTTATCGGAAAAGATGTGTATTGAAGAAGAAAAACGATCACCATTTTCTCACCCTGCTCAAAAAAAAAAAACAGTTAATAAAAATGAGTATATACATTATACCTTAATTGGTGGGCGGAGGGAGGAGGGGGTATATTGAAAACAAAAATCACAGAAAAGCAAGATCTTACCAGAAAAGGAAATTTTCAAATTCAATATTGTCAATCGTCTATCAAAGAAATAAAAATGTTCTTAAAGTTGCAAAAATTCAGGAAATTTTTAAATTCCAAATTGCTTATGAATAGAAATAGAATAAGCATTAATAAGCTGATTATTATAGCTGTTGTTATTAAACTGTTATTATTTAACAATATAATTAGAAGAATTATTTCCATAATGACGAAAAATAAATAATTTTTTTTTTCAAAAAATTTCTTCTCGTCAGTCTTTCCAAAATTCATAGTTCATACCCCAAAGTTCTCGGGTTTAACAACGCATTTCAAAATTTCTTAGATTTTTCATCTCTATTTATGACGACCGCTGTAGGGTGATTTCGGGATGTGTCACGTGACGGCATTCTCCTGGTGCTCGGTGTCAATTGGCTATACAAGACGTTGGCTAATCTAATAATAATAGCCGTCCTTGAAATTATGGGAAAGGGAAAAATAAGGGTGGAAGCATAACGCTCCCTACTTATTTTTTAGTTAGCGCTTTTAAGCTTAAGTTTTTAGAATGATATTACTCTCGAAAAGAAAGCATAAGTTTGTGATTTGTCATCAAAAGTTGAAAATTGTGCAAAAAGCGTAAAATTATAAGTAGAACAAAGAAATATCAAATGTATTTATTTAAAATTTAACACTCTCTGTAGTACAGTTTGTGTTGGCTTTCGTGTGATTTTTGGAAAACGAAACTCTCATTGCCAACTTTATAAAATTACAATAACATAACGACGACAGCGCCATGTGGTCACTTGAGATATGTTCATTTTTAACGTTTCCGGTGTGACTGATATCAGAAATGAGGCGTTAGAGTTCACTAGGCATTTTCGGATGATTACCACAAAATGCCTAGTGCATTGGCGATAACTAATGCTGCCAAAGTATATTGGCGATGTTTCTCTTTTCTCAGCACTCGGCGTCCGTCTGGCGAGAAGGAAGCGTCACTTTCACTTGTTTCGCGGGAAAAATTGCAGATGAGATATCACATTAGTGATTTATTCTTTATACTTGACTAGAGTAAATTAATTAAACTCTTTATGTGTTTTCCACAGATTTAATTTGTTAATATCAGGTAAGTATTTTTATTAAAATTTAGTTCTCAATCAATGCTAAACATGTTCTTATTTTCAGGTAAAAAGGTTGATCGTTCTTATAACTTGGTGATGTTGAAATCTTAAATCGTCTATGACAACAGTGCTGTTATCGACAGGTACGCATTTTATCTTTATTTTTTCAAGAAACTTTTGAAGATTTTTATCCGAAATCCTTGTCTACGCAGTAAGGACCGTTATACAGTATTTTTCTAACCTCAATGGCTTCGTGATGGAATTTGTCGCGTACGATGCTGATATATAGTTGGCTATCCAACAGGTAAGAATTTCAAATGCTCCCAGGTATTTTTCTGGTCGTATTCATACATATTTGTCTGAAAAACGTTGATCACATTGTGTGGTGAACGAGCCACATTCTCGCGTCTAACATCGTGTACGATACAGTAACAGGTAAGTATTATATAGGATAATTCCTAAAGATGCTCCGCGATGTTTTTTTTTTCCAGGTGAACTGACTTTGTTTCGAGGGAGAACTGTTTCTCCCTATTGCTTTGTACAACATTTATGTGCGGTAGCTATTAAACAGGTAAGCAATTCATTATTTGGGATATTGGGTTCTGCAAGCACATTTCCCAGACAAACTGAACAGGAAAGGTCAGCATATATCATATCTGTTTTTGGTACCTTATGTAAATTCTAGCTCTTTTATCGAGTATATTATATCAGTAATATTTTGCAGCTGCTCTAGCATGCATATTTATGTGGAGTACTTCAAAATGAGGTTTTTATGTGCATTAACTAACAGGCAAAACTAGTAAACCCAGTGGCATCGTTTAGTGGGGGCCACTGCTAAAGTTTTACTACTATTCATTTCCCGATTTACCAATGCAGAGTGACCACAAATTAATCCTGGTAGTTTGTCCTGTAGCAGTGCACTCGTGAATTTCCCATATGTTTCTCTATGATTTATTAACCAGTGCTTACTTATCCATATTTTTAATATCTGGATATAATTATTATTGTGTGTGCAGGGAAAATAATCATGAGAAAGCCCCTAGTTAAAACACAAAATATAATATAAATGACCATCATAACATTGAAATTCCTAAGGTTCACCTGGAACATCCCACTTGCATTTCTATTAAAATACTTTCAAACCTCCCCTTCCCTTCACTACTTGTAATTTGCTTTTTTGTCTCTAAAATAAGTGATGAAATCAGGCACAGATCCAGGATTTTTTGAGAAGAGAGAGATTTCTATGATTTCAGTTTTCATCCAGAAAAATTATTCAGGTTTAGTTTGTTTTTCATATAATATTTAATAATTCTTGATGTCATGTTATCTGCACCTGAACAGAAATTCCCTGTTTAAAAGTGCCAATTGCAGCAATTAAGGTTTTAAAAAGAGCAGGCTAATTATATAAGAGTATGAATGTTTCGTAATATCAAATGTTTTTACTTTCTTTACAGGAACTCTTGACAAAAGCTTTGTTTTAAACAACAGGACTATTTTTGGAGAGTTATGTGTAACACTGCCCGGTGAAGCAGCTTCAAAGCTTGTCCATATTTTGAAAAAGTATGGCTCTCTTTTGGAAGCGTTTTTCCAGGCAAAACCAAGTTGTGGTCTATTCTCCCTGGATGAGAGATCCTGCGAATTTTTTAACTTGCATGAGAATCTACTCCGCAATTTTGTTACCTGTCTATATACGCCTAGATGCATATTTCTTTACCTTTAAAAAAATGCTTAAAGCTTACCTTTCAGATCAGATGATGGACCGTTCCTTATGTTCGCAATTATAAAACCCTTTTTTTTAAATCATTGATAATTATTGGCATAAAAACCAATATATCTTTGAAATGTAATTGATTTCACCATATGTATTGAATATGTTAGCATACTGAGGGATGCAAAATGCTTTATAAAATATCTTGGGTATGGGAAAATATATGTTTATCCTGCTTCAAACATATTAAAAAGTTTTTTACTGTTGATTTTGTTTTCTCTTCTATAGCATTCAAACTCGATTTGCATGCCTGATAGTCTGTATACTTCATTGAATACTAACAATTCCATTATATTTGGCCATTATATTATTATAAAGGGTTAAAAACTTATTTATAGGCATTATGTAATTGATTTTATGATCATATAACGATTAAAAATATTTTGTTAATGCAGGATTTTATAAAATTTCCTGAAGTAAATTTGTGAGCATAATTTTTCAAAAAGTTGACGCTGAAATCCATTCCAAGAAAATGAAATGTTTTTTTTTTTCTTTAGTTTAAAAAGTGGCATTCTTTGCCATAGATTAAATTGTCCTTTTCCACCCTCCCCTAAAGGATACATCTATTATGACTTCTATGACAAAGAACACCAAAACTTATTTGAAAATAAGAGCCTAATTTTTAACTTAACTTAAGAAATTTCACTTGAGCACATTCAGTAACATTCAATAGACACTGAAATAATAGGAAGAAACACCTTACTACCAAAATGGATTATGTATCATGCATATTCTGTTTCTAGATGAGGGGGAAGGATTTCCAATACCCATTGTGCTTTATTTCGGGTTAAATTAAATCATTGAAGTATTTAATTAAAAAAAGTAGAAACATTTGCACACACCTAATTAAAACTTAATAATTAAGGTGAGTAATGATTTGTGTTATTTACTAGCAGCAGTATCTAGTTGTGATAAATTGATTTAGTTGGTATGTAAAGTAATTATAGAGTAGCAGTTAAACATTCTCTGGCAGACATTTTTTAAAAATCTACTTTAATTCTATCTTTGCTTTACTAATCTTTAAAAAAAATAATTGATACTTCCTGCTCAATTACATTTTATTTGCCAATATGATGAATGAATTATGTATATTTTAATAGAAGTTAATTAAATAATTCTATTTGAAGTGGGTTTTTTTTTTTTGTGAATTTTTTTAATAAGTTTAAAAGTTACTGTAATTAATTTTAAAAATGTATATGATGGTTGTTGTTACATCAGGTATTTTAAAAAGAAGAAAAATACATGATTAAATAGTAAGTGGAGTGGAAAGACCAAGATGGAAGATTTGTCCATTTTTCTTTTTTACTTTTGTAATAAACTTTTTCCTGGATTTGCTTTTAATGACAATTATTAAAGAATGATTCCACCAGTATTTACTCCAATGTTAAGATTATTTTCAGTTAAAAATTTAATATTTATTTTGCAAGAAGTATTCAGTTTCAGTATAAATGAGTATTTGAAATGAAGACTGTGCTTTAACTACATTCTGATTAATACTTTTGGAGATAAAATACAGCTCAAATGGAATTTTTCTTAAAAAAAAGGGCCTAGTGCCACAAGGCCAGAATTACACCAACATCTTAAAAAGAAAAAATATGGTACATTTTTAGTGTTTAAATGATGAAAAATGTTTTTCTTCAAATTTCATAATACTTTTTGACAAGAATTAGTGTTGAGATTACTTTCTATTGCATTCATAGCACCCCCTCCCCCTCCTGCACTTGGCTTGTTACGCTGATGAACTAGACATTTTTCAAAAAGGGAAGACCCAAATTCTGCCTACTTTGAATTTTGTGAAAGCTACTTTAGTGTTTGACCGAGATTCTTAATTCCCAGAGCATAAGTTAGGCACTTGAAACCAAAGGGGTGTAAGTGATAAAATTGAAAATTTGGAGATAACTAATGCAAATAATAGAGAAAGCATTATTTTATATTGTGGCAAGAGAGTTAGTGATAGCTGTAACTGGTGCATGATGCTCCACCCCAACGTGATTTAGAAAAAAATGACATTAAAGTTCCCATAAGATACAAACTTTAAACGCGTTTTACTCAGAATCATTTTTAGTCACTTACATCCCTTTGCTTTCCACTGCCTCAATTCGCCTACAGGGGCCTTAATAAAAGTAGGGCCTTAGCGTCAACTTTTACCCACGTTAACATAGCACACCTAACATCTAATTCGAAACAAAGACAATCACGCGTAGGCGAGAAGTCGGAAGCTAAAATGTTTAGAAATACGAAGAATGAAGCGAAAACGTACGCTGATTGCTCCCGATACAATCTATTAAAAAAGTACAATAGTACTATTGCTTTTTGGTGCCAACTCCCCAGACCCGTCATTTCAAAAAATTTTAGCGGGAAGGGGGCAAAGGGTATATTTTCGATGTTTATTATAGGTAAAAAGCAACAAAATACATAAAAAAACATGTATAACTTCAATGTAAAATGAAACCTGTGCAATTTGACCACTTGTGGTACAATATATATATGTGAAACATACTGCATATCCCTTCAGGAGTTACCTATTGCCGTTCACGTCACCAGCCGAGAAACAGTTCCCCCGTACATACACGAAACGTACAATAGCAAAATCATGCCTAAAATCTCACAGCTCTAAACATTGTTGTTGTTGCTTATGCCACTTGGAAATCCAAGCTCCCCTTCGCAGAGCGACTAGGAATTAAGGCAGTAATGAGCGTCTTCCGTTTCAACATGAGCACCAATGGTGGAAGTACGACTTGGCTCATAATGTACTTAGATGACACCAGATGGCGCCACCTTCCTTTTTAGACCTGTGGGTGAAGGGAAGGGAAAATCTCCACGTACTGGTCCCTTCGGAACTGCCTCGGGACTTCAGGGTCCACGGAGTTTATATGCACGTATCCCCAAGTGTACATGGTGGGTCTTCAGCCGCCCGGGTATCGAACCCTAGATCCTCCGTTCCGCAGCTCGACATCCTGACCACTAGGCTACCACGGCCACAACACTAAACGAAGTACAGTTGATGACCTTTCAAAGTTTAAAAGGGACTCAGTTGTTGTACACTTACACATGGTCACAACAGTCTCGCTGGCTTTTCACCAACTGGGCAAGTGAGCAGCATGGTTGGGATGTAGATAATTGTACCTCATTATTACTTGTTTTGTGCTGTCACTGTCGCGTTCAGCAAACAAAAACGCCAGCAAATACTCAAGTAAAAAGCAAATGGGTGGTTAATCCATCTTACAAATGTAACAACTATCATGTTTTCTGTTTTCCGCACTTTGCTGACGATATAATGTCCGTCGACGCAAGCCCGTCATTTCAAAATTTTCCAAAAGGGAGGGGGTAGCAAATGGTATACATTCAATACATATGTGTAAAAAAGCAACAAAACACATAAACACATGTACAAATGCAATGTATCTCTAAAAGTCAGGGGGCAAAGGACAGGCCTGCCAACGGTGGTAATAGCTCTCGAAGGCCTGTCCTTTTGGGGATCAGGAAAGGGCTATGCCCCCGCTAACCCAAAATTGATTTTAGAAACAATTCATTATACATGTCTGCGTCTATTTTATTTTTTTCAACAACTAATATGCATTTTCATATGCACCTGTATGAAGCTTTGACCCAGTGTTTGGAAAATTTCGTATTGACACACCTGAGCTTGCATTTCCACTGGGCGTTCGATTATCAGTATTGCTGTCGCAGTCACGAGCTGGGGTGAGTGGTTGTGTGGGAAGAGGGGGGTGCTTCGTACTTTTTAATTTAACATTATTAGCATTCCGTCTTTTAAAAATTTTAATACATTAAAAAGCAGTGAGGTGTGTCACGTCTCACAGAAAATAAATTTCCCGAAGTCTTATTGAAAGAGTTCGACATGAAAAGGGGGGGGGGAGTAATTATGCACAAATACATTACCCAGGGGGGACATCGATTTTGGGAGATTCCTTAATTTGCAGGGGGTGTACCATCGTTCTGAGGGGGGGGGGCGGCAACCTTGCAATATCCATTTAGTCTATCCTTACATTTCTGAGATCACATTTCAAAATTTTAACTATTTGGGTCACATATTCCAACCTCATATGCGTCTAAACTCTGATATCGAAGTTCCTTAACAAATTAATCGCGCACCCTATGACCTCCGAGAATAAAGAAGCGACCAAGGTTACACAAACGATAGCTATCATTGTCAATAAATTGGAATTTGTTATGAATTAAACTATATTTAAAGGATTTACCTCCGGTTTGAGCAGTCCAATCACACACATATAATTTACAAAGAGAGGGGGGGATAGAGTCCGATCAATATCCCTGCGTTTATCAAAAGTACAGTTCATTATATAAGACTGCAACATGAATATGGAAGCTATAGAATGGTATTTAAAAGGGGGGTTTTAAAATGTAAAGTGGCTTTGCGGCAGCAACCCTACCACGAATAAGTCAGGGGGCCCCACCAGGGTTTGAACGTTTTGGGGGAATTTTTTTTTTTGGGGGGGGGGGGAGTGGCTTTGCCTATTTGAGTGGTTCTAATAATAATTTTAGATTATTATTAT
This sequence comes from Octonoba sinensis, assembly GCA_038502835.1. Classification (NCBI taxonomy): domain Eukaryota; kingdom Metazoa; phylum Arthropoda; class Arachnida; order Araneae; family Uloboridae; genus Octonoba; species Octonoba sinensis. The sequence goes on along the minus strand of CM076598.1, from coordinate 3,230,464 downwards.
AATTATTTATCAATGAAGTGATCAACTATTTTCCTTGAAGTTCAGTTTCCCAAATAAGCAGGAGATATACAATATAATACATATATGTATGCGCTTTTTCTTTGTACAATATTTCGAGTGAATTGCCTTTGAAAAATTATTTCAAATGATGTCTCTTCTAGTCAGCTTTAATACATCCGAATATTCGATCTGCTATTCCCAGACAAATCAAACACGCTTCAAAATTTCAGTAGAATAACAAATAGCCATTGCATCTCTAGTTGATATTTTGAAATTATCATTCATCGGTTTGGGGGAGGTTCCGAGCTTTTTAGGGGGTGCGCCATCGACCTAAAGGGGGGGGGGACATCCCTGCTAGCGACATTTCCCATCTACAAATACTTAACGAACATGCAACACAGAAATAGTTTTTAAATTTAATCTTCGACCCGTCTCCTTCCCCAGTATTTTCGTAGGTTGAGTGCCCCACCCACACACGGGTTTTCAAAGCTCGGAGCCTCAAGCCTCCTGATGCGTTGGAAAAAATTCATCACATTGAAAGCCTTCATCCACGGGTGGATTATTGATCATGCGCTTTTAAATGGAAACTTAATAAAAACATCCACAGTATAAAAAAATAGATAAAAACCTATTTTAACGGACATCCCTCAAATGCAGACATTTCTCTCAAATAAAGCACTTTTTTTTTTGGTACCTTTGTTTGCGGACACCATTTCTTGATCATAAAATCATAATTTTTTTTTTTTTTTTTTTTTTTTTTTTTTTTTTTTTTTTTTTTTTTTTTTTTTTTTTTTTTTTTTTTTTTTTTTTTTTTTTTTTTTTTTTTTTTTTTTTTTTTTTTTTTTTTTTTTTTTTTTTTTTTTTTTTTTTTTTTTTTTTTTTTTTTTTTTTTTTTTTTTTTTTTTTTTTTTTTTTTTTTTTTTTTTTTTTTTTTTTTTTTTTTTTTTTTTTTTTTTTTTTTTTTTTTTTTTTTTTTTTTTTTTTTTTTTTTTTTTTTTTTTTTTTTTTTTTTTTTTTTTTTTTTTTTTTTTTTTTTTTTTTTTTTTTTTTTTTTTTTTTTTTTTTTTTTTTTTTTTTTTTTTTTTTTTTTTTTTTTTTTTTTTTTTTTTTTTTTTTTTTTTTTTTTTTTTTTTTTATTTGGGGCCCCTATAAACCAAGAGTTGATGAAATTTAAAAAAAAAATATGCATGTGTGTATTGTTTTGTGGTTTTGATAGCTGTAATGAGTTATCAAAGGTTCATGTTAGACAGAAGTCATTTTAAAATTATTTTCCAGTCACAGAATTTTTGCTATATAATCTTAGCATTAAAACAACTGTAATAGTTAAAGTTAGTAAAGGTAAAAAAGAAACGCAGAGTTTCTGTGAATAAAAAACCATAGACATTTCATATTGCTTGAGCTTATGTAATACATTTTATCTCATAGGTTTTAAATAAAATATATTTTAAGGATTTATACATCTGGAGAGAGAGAAATAATAAAACAAAGAGAAATATTACAAACAAATATGTGCTTTTTATTCAAAATAAATCGTACAATCTATAAACTCATGAGTATTTTCATTATTTTATCGAAAATCTACAACCAATTGCTTTGTGATGCCTTGAGCAAAGCCTACAGCATTTTCTTCTTGTGCCTGGAAATATCACCTCACAGAATGCCACTATTTTTAAAACTGTGGACAATTCATTGAAGATGAATTACCGGGCAATTTTCAGTATAGAAATGCTGCCAATTACTTACTTAAAAGATATTCATCTCAGAGCATTTCCATTAAAACTGTCTTGCATGTAACTTCTGATATTTATACTCTTGGTGAACTGATTTAATGCTTAGAGAATTAATCAAATATGAAAAGGACACAATAAAGAAAAAAGAAGAAGAATTTTATGGAAATTTAAAATAATTGTTTCTAACTTCTTTTGAAACATATAAATTTAATTATACACTATAGAAAACTACTTAATATAAATGTAGAAATGTATGTGCAGGAAGTATATCATGAAAACAATTGCCTCAACATAGCATTAGTTAAATTTACTTCTTTTCTTGCAGTAACCTCATGATAAAAATATGCAATAAAAGAATAGGTTAAAAATACGATATCAATACAAATCAGCTTAAAATAAATAGATTGAGCATAAACTACTTGATAGTCTATTATACAAATATAGCAAATTTGTTTTTTGCAGACTTAACTTTGTATGGAGTTAATTTTAGTTTTAGGGATCATTCACTTAAGTATCTCCAAGAAACTTCTTCATAAACAATTAATAAATAATTAAAAAGTAAAGCAAAATAAAAGACACACAGATATGTATTTTATACCTGAAATTGATAATTGAAGTATATTTTCTCTCTTCTCTTATGAATCGAAGCATGAATTGATCATTTTCAATGTGTACTCAAGAGAGTACTCACCAAAAATCATCTGATGAATTTCAATATTTATCATAACACTCTTTTCCCACAATTAATAGATATCCAATGCAACAGATGATTTTTTTTACACATAAGAGAAACTTAATCACTTTTTCAAAGCATAAAATAAGATTTCTGTTTATTTTTGCTTGTTCAAAACATTTTCCATTTGAAGCAGTTAAACTAGCTAGACAACCATCAAATTTCTCAGATGCATCAAGATCTGGACATAAATACATAAATATGAAGTAAACGCTGTATAAAAATTATGATATAGCATTAAGAATTTCAGATTATTATTATAGTTATTTATCAATGATGAGATCAACTATTTTCTTTGAAGTTCAGTTTCCCAAATAAGCAGGAGGGCTGTGAGATATACAATATAATACACATATGTATGCGCTTTTTCTTTGTATAATATTTCGAGTGCATTGCCTTTGAAAAATTATTTCAAATGATGTCTCTTCTAGTCAGCTTTACTACATTCGTATATTCGATCTGCTATTCCCAGACAAATCAAATATTCTTCAAAATTTCAGTAGAATAACAAATAGCTATTGCATCTCTAGTTGATATTTTGAAATTTTCATTAATGGTTCTAAAAGATAGGTTTACATTCATACTTAACTTTGCAATGAAACACGGAGATGTAACAAATTTAATTCATTAAGAAGTGAAAATTTGACAAAAACTAGTTTGGAGTTTAAAAAATTTTTAGCATATCCACTACTTTATAAACTTACCGTTAACAACGTATTTATAATGAATACCAAGTTAAATTCGAAAAAAAACATCTCACAACACAATAATTTAAATACCAATTAGAGAATTATGCGCAACAAAAAAATACCGTATACATAACATTCATGATTTTCACCATTATCCGTCAAGTACATTGAAGTACATTTATTTTCCAGTTCGTGTGCTTAGTCTCGGGACTCGCTTATGAACTGTCGTCCAATATGACAGATAGCACAAGACAATACATGAAAGATTTAATAAAGGGAAATAACAGAAATACACCCAGGGCAAGGTGGGAATCGAACCCACGACCTCCTTACTGCGCGCAAGCAGCGGGCGGAAACTGGTACTAAGACCCCTCGGCCACCGAGGCCCCCGATATCCGTCAATGCTTAGTGAAGTCAACCGTTTCAAAACACATTTTTCTTTCGAGCACTAGGCACTCGGGAATTCCCTGTGTTATTCTTCGCATAAAAATTTAAGTTGAAGCGATAACAGTTCAAACTAGGCAACCCCTTTTCAATAACGAATAACTTCTTAAACCGTACCACGTGATACGAACTAGCCAATCGGATATGTTTATTTCAGAATGCCTAGTGAAGTCTAACGTCTCGTACAGGCTAAAGCTAGATCTCCGCTGACGGAAAGTGGCACAAAAATTTCACTTTTCCAGATGGCGCTGCCTCTGCCAGAGTAACTACCTTGTACGGAAAGCTAGGTGATTTCAGTGCTAATTTGGACGATTTTATTTTCGCCAGGAAAAATAGAAAACGTGAGAGGAAAAAAAAGCTATTTTTCACACAATTAGTAGAGATCATGTAGATTAATATGTTTCGACTCAATATGCTATGAGGCACCTAGATATTAAAATAAAAATACTTTTATATATGGTTACAAAGCCCCGCCCACCTTCGTCTGCTACGATTTTGGTGATTCTCATTGGTTCTGGTCGTTTGGGTTTAAATTCACATTTCGGCTCGCTTTTTTCTTGCAAAAGTGCCTCTGTATTTTTGTGTGAATTACTTCAACTTCTCAGTTCGGGACTCTACATTTTATTTCTTGTTTATTTTGGAAGTGCCTCTGAATTTTTGTGTTAATATTTCAATGCTGCTCTGATTTTTACATTGATTTTTTTTACTGTTTTAGTGTTTAAGACATAATTTTTTGAGGATACAATGTATCTTGATTGAAAATGCAAAATTTACTTTTAAAAATAAAATGTGTATTATTTTGATACACGAAGAGTTCCCACCATATTTTAAAACTTTGATTACAAGTTCGAGTTTTTAAAGTTGAATTTTTCATTTTGTAATAGAAGCATTTTTAAGTATTGTTCCAAATGAACTAATTTAAACGCTTCCTGTTGTTTTTAATTTATGTGCATTGTAGTTTTCTTACTGGAACGCTAAACTGGAAGAATTTTAATAGTAGCTTTGCTTTGCTGTTCATCTAGCACGATTGAATATTATAAATGAAATTGAAAAAAATCACTGTACATTGAAATCTCTTTTTAAATAATGCATCAAAAAATTGTGTATTTACTACAGTGCTATTTGTTTTTTAGCATATCTTTGCATTTGCTTTAAATATGTATAACATATCAAACTCTGAGTCTTGATTATGATTGCAATAATTACTCGAAAAAAGAAATTTTACAAAAGGATGTGTCGGAATACAAAGGAGTATGGAAAGAAAAAGCGTACAGGTAGGCCTCCCACTCTTCGTTTAATTGTCCGTCAAGCTTGCTTAAAAAAACAGAGTTCTACTCAAATTAGAACAGAAATATTAATTTACCGTGCACTAGCCAAACAGTGCGTAATGTTCTGCAAAAGAATTCCAATGTTAGATATACTAAGCAACGGTCACGTCCGCCACTTACAAAACACTTCACAAAAATTGTAGATTGGAAAGCTCTAAGAAATACGTTTCTTTTGGGTCTAGATGAAAAGACGTCGTATTTTCTGATGAAAAAAAAATTAATTTGGATGGACCAGATGGTTTTCGCCATTACTGGTATGATTTGCGAAAAGACAGACCATTTGTTTTCCAAACGACAGTTCGGAGGAGGTTCTGTGATGGTGTGGGCAGGTTTTGCAGCCAATGGAACAACACCAATGGTGTCCATTCGAGGTCACTTGAATTCAGAATCATATGTTGACATGTTAGCTGAAAATTTATTACCTGAAGCACCCCTTATCACAAGTGGTGATTATTTGTTTCAACAAGACAATGCAAGTTGCCATGTGTCTCGTGCATCATGTTCATGGTTCGAGGCCAATTCAGTGAAACTTTTGGACTGGCCGTCAAGAAGCCCTGATTTAAACTCCATAGAAAATCTGTGGGGCATTTTAGCTACAGAAGTGTATAAAAATGGGACACAATATGGAAATAAAGACAAACTGGTATCACCCATTAATTTGGCGTGGAAAAACATTTCTAAACAAACTTTAACTAAACTTTCTGAGTCAATGACTGGACGATTAATAAAGGCAATTGCGAAAAAAGGTGATTTTGTAGAATACTAATTTATTTCGAGACATATGTGCTAATGTCCCTATATTTTTTTTCCATATTTCATATAATACATTTGTATTAATTTATGATTTAATAATTTTACTGTAATTTAATTTCATATTAACAAGTTTCTAATATTTCCTAATTACAAGTAGTTAATTAAATTTGATTTTGTTTGCAGATGATGATTATTTTAATATATAATACTCATTTTTCAACCGTGTCCTTATAATTTTTTCCATGGCTGTATAACACAATTTTTTAAAATTGCTATGCACTAACATATTACTTTCAAAACATCATAGTTTGAATTTTTCAAATTTTTGGATATTTATTTATAAAAATGTGACATCTTAAACAATATATTTTAAGCTATTCTCATTTAGACAATTTTTCAATAATAATATAGATTAACAAATTTCGATTCAAATGCATGATTCATATTGAGTCTAACCTTACCAAGAATACCACCAACTACTTACCAAGAAAAAAAAACCTTTTTTTTACTAAAGTACAAAATTTTGTGTCATGTTTTTCAAGCACTTAATGTTTTATCGAGTGCATTTATTTTATAAATAAAATAACTTATAATATTTTTAAACTTCGAACTAATTTGGAAAATAAACTACTCCGCTTACATCTTGCTTTTTGTTTTGACAATCAGACATGTATGTGATTTTAAAAACTTTCTCAATTTTCTCTAATTATGTACTGTGTTAATAAATAAAATGTTAAATGCAAATCATGCTCTTTATCACTGTAGGATTATTCTTGTATGAAGGTTTTTAAATCTTTTGATCGTGTAAAGCAAAACCGTGGTATCAAGACCGAATCCAGAAATTTTTCAGTGGGGGGGGGGGGGGGATATGACTTTGACACACATGTGTTAAGGAAAGCTTCTGGGAGGAATATAGGCCACATTGCGAAAATATTTGGGACTTTGAGGGGGGGGGGGCTGCGGATACGGCCTTGCGTGGTATGATGCAAGTTATTCATCGTCTTGTATGAGATCCTGTGCCAGGATGGCAAGCTGTATGCATAATATGCACATTAACCCCTTGCCGTACCATTTAGCTTGACCAAACTCGGGCGTAATCGACAGTCGTCTGATTATCCCTTCATGATTCTGACTCGTGATATTCATGTTTGTGTTAAAATCTTCATCACAAGTCGGACTCGTTAAAGTATGGCAAGGGGTTAAAGCAGTTGTGTAGTCGAAGGGGACGGTATCCCCCCTACGTTTTTATTTTAATACAGGCGTCCCCCCAAACATTTTACATTTTAACATAAGCATCCCCCCACTTTTGCTTTCAATTGCTTTTCGTATGTATAAGCGTCCCCCCCCCCCCCAACTTTTTTTCCAGGACTACACCAGTGCATTAAAGATGCTGTATCAACACATCTATAAACCATCTACAAATAACATGTAAAATACAGAACAATCCCACCATACAATTACTTTTTTTAAAAAATACAACTTTGAAACTAAAAAATACATGAAACCTGTCTGTAGCGTAGCTCGATCCGGATTGTGGGTGAGGGGGTTCTTCGGGAGAAGTCTGCTAATTTCATTCTTTTCGAAGAAAAATTGGTCCAATTCTATACAATCTTTACCATTTCAGGAGGGGTCCCATCTCCAAAACCACCCCCTTATCTACGCCAGTGAAACCTGTCTTTTTTAAGTACAGGTTTTCCCGCATTAAAATAGTGAAAAATTCACGTAATTTTGAATACAATTACTTATGTTTACGCAAAAATTGAGAAATTTCAGACTGTTTTGTAGAATTTTGTCTCTTGCTGCTAATAAAATCCTCAAAAATATTCATTGAAGAAAAGTTTGCCTGCACAAAAACATTACACATCAAACTATGAAAAGAAAGAGTTTTCCTCACAAGAACGTAGTACATTGCATAAAATATAATAAGGATTGAAAATAATGATAATAGGCAGTATAATCACATGGTATATAGAAACGAGCAAATTTTGCTGAAGCAGATGCAATTGGATTTCAAAATTGGGGGGGGGGGGGGGGGGGGGTAATGCATATAAACATATAAAATGTTAAAATGCGTAAATTTTAACAAGTATGCCATGTGATGAATGGCAGAAGAGAACTTCATTAAAAAAAGAGAAAAAAGAAGAAAATTGCGGCACAGCAGAATAATCACATACCTGGATTTACTAACAAAGTGGATTATTTTTACCCTCGTATAGCAATATCAGTAATTACATCCTTTAATTTTTTTCGGCAATATCAGATTATCGATTAAAAAATTTATATTTTTCTCCGAGCGTATGCGACTCTAAGTGTTTTTGCACACATATTAGTTAGCAGTGGTGTAGTCCTGTAAAAAATGTTGGGGGGACGCTTACATATGCGAACTAAGTTATTGAAATCCAAAAGTGGGGGGTCTCGGACTTTATTGTTAAAATAACAATAAAGTCCGAGTTAACACCGTCCCCCCGGTGTCCTTCCCCGACTACAGCAGTTAGTTCTGTATCTGTTTATTGAGCAAGAAATCAATAACATGATTCTCTGAAGCATATATCAATTAGTTGAACAAATAAACTAAAAGAATACACTAAGTAATTATTGCACAAAACTATGGCTTCCAGTTTTAATTTCATAACTAAAAATCTTTTTTAAAAAACCCTCTTTTGGTGATGGTGAGTACTTGTTGAGAGCTGCTTCTAATTTGTTTCATTAATAAGTATGTAAATGATTTAGAAACTTTATGCCTGCCTTATATCAACGATTATTCAAACAAAGCTAATGTTTTAAAAATAAAAAGGAATTTTGTGTATTTACTTTGTATCAAAACTTAATAAACAGTTGAATGTTGAAATGAAAAAAAGTTGTGCCTTGTGAAACATTGCAAAATGAATAGAACGCAAAAAAATTCCTTTTTGTTTTAACAAAAAACAATCATAAGCGAATGTCCTCGAATCTGAAGGATTAAATTCGCAGAATTCTGCTAATTAGCAGAAAAATCACATGTACGCAGTTATTGAAATAGTTCTTCAGCATTGGACCGATGAACATTAAGTTAATAATAACTAATAATTTTAATAAATTAGATCTAGGGTAATCTTGGCTTTTGTGAATTTACTTCTGAGCATACGCTGCAAGTTAAATTAATTTCTTCCAAGTGGCATGTAATGGAAATCACAGATGTACATAGAAGCACAAAAGTAAACTGTGCAGAAAACAGATCACTAAAAGCGTGAACATTTCGCGTCTGCTAAATTTCTGCGTCTCACTTTTTGCGCATGCGTAACGTGCTTTCTGCGCATGCGCCGAGTAACTATAATTACTGCAGCGATCCTGGCGGAAAAGTGAAATTTTTGTGCCGTTTATAGCTGTTGCCAAACGTAGGAGATATTTTAACGCTTCAGTCTCAACTCTTTCTCTTCCTCTTTCCCCACCTCCAACGAAAATGGAACAATCCACTCTCGTAGGGATCGGTTTCCGATTGGGTGGACGCTAGTTAGCACCCCTTTGGAATCGTGACGTCACGCCAGGGGGCGTGGAGCTCTGACGTCACTCTGCTTAAGCCGCATGCGCGTGGACTTTCCGTTTTCGTTTTCTGCGTTGAGTGTGTGAGTATAGTTTTTGCTTCTAACAGATCTAAGGAAATTAACGTTCCAGATAAGAGGAGATTGCTAAAGCAATATAATTTTTTTTTCAATAAAAACTTTGTGTAATTTTTTTTTACTACTGTTAATTTTTTTTTAAACTTTGTGTATTTTTTTTTCAATAAAAATGTGTGTTTTTCAATAAAACACACATTTTGTTTTGAATGAAAATAAGGAATATTGGGAAATGTACGATTGTTTTTTTCAGTTAATTTTTCTGAGAAAATTTAAACCACCTCCAACTAGTTTTTAAAAAAATATTGTGTGTAGCATATTTTAAAGGAATTGATGACAGAAATAATTTGCAAATACTTTTGATTTAGAATATGAGATTGTTGACTAAAACTTTGTCAAAATGCAACCAAACATTAAGTTGAAGTATGATTTAGATTTAAAAAAAAAAATCATATACATTTGTTCATAATTCTTTATTTCTTTTTTATAGCATAAATCCCAAACAAATTAAAATTTGAAATCACATTTGACAAATTTGAAAAAGAAAAAAAAAAACAAATTGGATTACTTGAACTCAAAAAAAAAAAAAAAAAGCAACATCTTTGCAAACATCTACAGCAAAATCTTTGTAGGAAAATAATTTGTGCTACATAAAAGTACGACATCATGTAATCATGCAACAGATACTTGCATACCAAGCTGACATTCAATCCTTGGAGACTTTCAAAAAACTTCAAGATTACTGAAAAAAATATGAAACAATTTTTGAAGGATTACAAATTTTAAGGATCAAACTGAAGAATTAAAATTGCAACACACATACCATTTGAAAAATAAATCAATGGATCTCTAACAAACAAATCCAATTTTTTTTTTTAATTGATAGTAAAAAAATCAAAAATAATGTACAAAGTATATAAAGCAAATTTGTGTGCACACTTTTTCTTTTTTTGAACACTAGGCAAAACCATATTTACAAAAGCAATAATCAAACAATATAAAAACATCTTGTAGAAAGAAAAATATATATATCTATTGAATACAATCGACCAGAATACTGAGGATCTGACCTATTGTGCTAGATCACTTCGAGGACACCTAAGAGCATGCTTGATGTCGGGAGTTTTCACAGACTTTAAGGCAGACGACATTTACCATAACTCTCTATTGCCTCTGCCGACGACCATTCTTTGAGTCTGAGGAAAACTTCAAAGGAAAACGCATGGCACAATGTAAAAAATGCAAAGAGTGGTTCCATGAAAAGTGCGGTGCAATTAATGAACAAATTTTTACTTTAAAATCATCAATTTATTATTGTAAGAAATGTCAAGATTTTCTCACCCAGATTTTTTTGTTTATTTCAAGTATGCAAGAATTTCAAAAAATATTTGTCTTTTTCTCCCCTTAAATTATGACTACAACATTTTTTTTTATCCAAAATATTATGAATTTTAATGTAAAATCAAGCTTTTAATGGGTGCTGTTAAAAACAACTGAAAAAAATGGAGGTTTTTATTAGATTTAATGTCACGTTTAATTAATTATATTTTTAATGCTGCATATTTTTCATCTTTGAGTATTCTGGTAGATTGCAATCAATCGATATATATTTTTTTATTTCTACAAGATGATTTTGTATTGTTTGATTATTGCTTTTGTAAATATGGTTTTGCCTAGTGTTCAAAAAATTGGATTTGTTTGTTAGAGATGCATTGATTTATTTTTCAAATGCAATTTTAATTCTTCAGTTTGATCCTTAAAATTTGTAATCTTTCAAAAATTGTGTCCTTCATATTTTTTTCAGTAATCTTGAATTTTTTTGAAAGTCTCCAAGGATTGAATGTCAGCTTGGTATGCAAGTATCTGTTGCATGATTACATGATGTCGTACTTTTATGTAGTACAAATTATTTTCCTACAAAGATTTTGCTGTAGATGTTTGCAAAGATGTTGCTTTTTTTTTTTTTTTTTTCTTTTGAGTTCAAGTAATCCAATTTTTTTTTTTTTTTTTTCTTTTTCAAATTTGTCAAATGTGATTTCAAATTTTAATTTGTTTGGGATTTATGCTATAAAAAAGAAATAAAGAATTATGAACAAATGTATATGATTTTTTTTTTAAATCTAAATCATACTTCAACTTGATGTTTGGTTGCATTTTGACAAAGTTTTAGTGAACAATCTCATATTCTAAATCAAAAGTATTTGCAAATTATTTCTGTCATCAATTCCTTTAAAATATGCTACACACAATATTTTTTTAAAAACTAGTTGGAGGTGGTTTAAATTTTCTCAGAAAAATTAACTGAAAAAAACAATCGTACATTTCCCAATATTCCTTATTTTCATTCAAAACAAAATGTGTGTTTTATTGAAAAACACACATTTTTATTGAAAAAAAAATACACAAAGTTTAAAAAAAAAATTAACAGTAGTAAAAAAAAATTACACAAAGTTTTTATTAAAAAAAAATTATATTGCTTTAGCAATCTCCTCTTATCTGGAACGTTAATTTCCTTAGATCTGTTAGAAGCAAAAACTATACTCACACACTCAACGCAGAAAACGAAAACGGAAAGTCCACGCGCATGCGGCTTAAGCAGAGTGACGTCAGAGCTCCACGCCCCCTGGCGTGACGTCACGATTCCAAAGGGGTGCGAACTAGCGTCCACCTTCCGATTGAACGGCTAGTGTAGTGAAACTTGTTAGGAACAAAAATTTGTAATAAGACGACGTTACGTTCAACGCAGGATTGAACCTCTGATACTACGCTTGTGATTGGCTGAAATTTTATTCTGGGTTTGCCATGTTGGCACATTTATTGCCACTAAGTTGTTTCTATTCAAATTACTAAAACTTGCACAGTTACAGTTTATTTCATGATCAACTGTACTAATTTTACATTTCATTTCACTTCCCTTGTATTTCATTTATTCAATCTATTGTTTATTTATTTAATGTTACTATTAATTCTGCCATTCGTTTTAGAGCTTAATAAAGCATGATTGATATTTTTTTTGCTGAGAAATAAAATCCCTAATTTCGTACAAAGATAGGATGACTATACGTCCTCGAATTTTGGGGGCATTCCCCAAATTTTTAATATGTATTTATAATGTATTTATATTTTTGTAAATGTATCCTTTTAAAATACAATATATAATATGGCTACTCCGAGCACGATGTTTCCAAAAATTTAGTGTTGTTTTTCAATTTAATAAATGACCGTAATTTTCATTTACAAATGATGTTATATTAATTTTTAATTGCGCAATCTGAGCCACGACCCCCCCCCCCCCCAGGGCCACCCCCAGTAAAGGAGGAGTACGCATATATGTAGCATGTTTGTAGAGAAAGTACAGTGTTGTACTCTATTCTCGAATATTGGGAATTATATGGAATTGTTATGATTGTTTATATATATTTATACACAGACTCACATAAGGGGGCTTGAACCTTTCCTCCCTAGCAAACAGTGGAGCCAAATTCATAATGCATTTTTAGCTTTTTAACCAAACTTTGTTAAAGCTAAGAAAGACTACTTACTACATATTAATTACATAAATATTTTTTAAATTTTAAAAAACACACTTTTTAATCGATTAGTGCCAAAAACCAGTTCTAGCACAGGTTCCTAACTGCTTCCCATATTTTTATCCTGGCTTGTTTGCTTTTATTATATACATATAATAATTTAAGTCAATAAGATATGAAAAGTTTCTTAGTCTTTCCAAAATTACACAGATGGGCTCAGCAGCGGATTTTAGGGGGGAGGCACAGGGGGCGCACAGGCCCCCTCCAAAAGGAATAAGAGAAAAATTTTTAAATATTAATAAAAATATAATTAATAAAGTATAATTTTTAAAAATCATTTAATGGAACAATTACAAAATTGTTTAAACACTTTGTTCATTTTTCTAAATTTTATTCTGGATCAATTGGTTTTAAGGGAAACTAAGAAACAAAAAATATAGGATGGAAACTTCATTATGAAAATATTTACAAGTAGAGCCACTTTTTACTTCTTTGTGCCCCTTCCAAAAATTATTCCTGGATCCGCCCCTGTATGGGCGCTCGTGTGTGTCACATAAAAAAAATGAAGAGCAATTAGCCTATGGTATCACAATGGCCGTAAGTTCTTTTCGCGTGAAAAAAACTATTTACAAATATATATTTGTAAATAGTCTTCCTTAGGAAATCACCAATATTTGAGGTAGCCCTTGCAACGCCGGGCGATGCAGCTAGTAAATAAACAAAAGTTGTAATTCTTAAACCATGATTTTCATGACCTGGAAATAATTAATTTGGATTTGTGACTCGCATCCAAATTTATTATTACTTCTTTGAGAACACCTCTTTGCGTACCAGCACAGGTACAACATTTGAGGAAAGGAGTTTTGTCTTCAGTGCAACGGCGGATCTAAGGGGGGGGGGGGCGCCCCATCGCCCCCCCCCCCCTTGGTCTGATTCAAGTGAATACTACGTCGATACGCGTAAGTGAGTTTTAATGTATTTCGAAGAGAAGAACCCCGAGACTTCCAAATCGACCATTCCCCCCCCCCCCCCATTGAAGATTTTCTAGATCCGCCCTTGATTCAGGTACTTAAACTGATAAAAAAGCTTTTCAGATCATCAATGAAGCGAGTAGTTTAAGTAGAGCAATTTCTTATGCGTATATCTATTTTTTAATTGCAGCTATGTCTTCAGACAATTAAGTATGAATTTGGAACAGTCCGCCGTCGATTGACATTGATCTGCCACTGGGGGGGGGGACATGCCCCCCCCCCCCAAAATGGTTCTTTTTTCTCTGTTAATTTTTTTAAAAAATTCTTACTGAAAGAAGAAAAAATTAAAGTGTTATGCAAAAAAAACCGTATTTGAATAAAATAAATTTTGTTCGGTAATCAAAGTCAGTCTTATCAAGTGCCTCGCTGGCAGGGCTTCCCGTCATTGTATAATTTTCAAAACTCCCTCAACTGCTGAGAAACCCTGAAAAACAAATCTTTTCCCGGCTTCGGAATGACCCGGCTGTGCGATATGGGGGGTGGCAGTGCCGTAAAAACCGTAGGTGCAATCGGTGCGTTGCATTATTCTAGACTAATGATTTGTGTACGGGAGGGAGGGGGCCTTAAAATCATCACTCGCGCCGGGGCCTCCAACAGTATGGTTACGGCTCTGGGGGGTGCTACCCCTCCTTCCTCCCAGTTTTTCAGGGAAGAGGCAGCCAAAATTTCAGTTAATTAATGAAAAAAAAGAAAGATAAGGAAATAGTTTGCAGTAAAAATGAAAAAAAAAAAGGGAGGAGTGGATGATCAAAAATTATTTTTTTTCCCCTTCTGTAAAATAAAGTAACAAAAAAACCCTTCAATCTTAAAACATTATTTAGGAACATTCACAAAACTATTATTATTATTACTTAATTAAGGGTCGCCGAAATGCGCGTCTTGTTTCAAATCTTTCTTAGCGGAAGGAAAAAAAAGTAATCGAAACATTATAGAAACACAATGCAAGTCTGAGTATGAAAAAAAATTAAATAGATAAATAAACATAATAATTTCGCTGTCAGGCAGTCGAAAATTATATATTTCTACATAAACGAATTTTAATTTTTAAAAAAATATTACTATTACGAAAGTCCCAGCGAAGAGTATAAAAATGCATGGGCAGCCGAAATTCGTTACAAACTGATGGAAAAACAAAGAGAGAGAGAGAGAGAGAGATTCAAAACATTACTGTAACGCAAATTCTCACCAAAAGTGAAACTTCAGAAGTAAGATTCAGGAGGCATGATACTTAAAATAAAAAATTTTAAAAATGGAAAAAATTACTTATAGTATCATTGCAGAATAATACCGCAAGTACTTAAAAATTTTTTGTAGAGGCCGAAGACATTATTTGTAAATTCAAATAAATCAAAATTGAGTTGGAAATTAAAAATTAAAAAAAAAGGCATGTTTTCTGAAGAACAAATAAATGAAAGAAGGCAGGGAGAAGGGTAACCAAAGTGATTTGAAGAAGAGCCAGAACTCCCCTCCCCCCACCCCCCTCCACACACACTGTCACATTTTTTTTCCTTTCTAATGGGTTGTTGTTGGCTGCTGCCAATTGCAGGCCTAGTGCGTTTTACAAAAAATGGGAATGGCACCAGCTCTTTTAAGCAGCACTACATTGAGTGTGGTGCAATCGCCACAACTGAATTTTGATGCCCAGTTCCTTCCCTTGAAGGGGGGAGTACCTGGCTGTGTTGATGCGAAATCGCACTAGGAATTTAATTTAGCCATAAGTATCCAAGCCAAATAGACACTCAAGGGATCCTTTACATGTTGCATAATTATGCGACGTGGGCGCAGACGATTTTTTGCATCTTGAAAACCCAGGGTTTGAAACTTGCACACGGTCGACGCTACCTTGCCGGTTAACTCATATTAAACTATATATTTTTTTTAAATCCCGAAAATCATAAAGCAATAGCAAAAAAAAAAGGTCAACCTCCCCCCCCCCCTCATCAAAATAAGGTTTTTTTTTTTGGCAATATTGTATCGATGCAAAGATAACTTTGCACTTCAAACATTAATTTTTCACTTTTAAAGCTTTACATTTCGAGATTTAACTCTGACATGCTTTCTAAAATCCCTCCTTTCAAATACTAAAGGGATGCAGGGTGAGAGATATTTTCAAAACAAACTTCCTTACAGTCAACTTACTTAACGACAGATTTTCTGGATTTTCCTTTTTTCATTAGTTTGACTGTTTATTTTGATGCTTATGGCGAAAAGCATATCTAACTTGCTTGAGACATTATTCTATTGTAGAAGTACCCAAATTTTATGCCGCTACACCCTAGGGTGCCACAGTGAAACACTCCTCATCAGTGGCGGATCCAGAAAATTTTTTAAGGGGGGGGGTACAATGTGGCTGACGTGCGTGGTTTCAGCTTAAAAACAAAATTGAGTCCCTTCTAGTCCTTAAATAAAGCGCCAGGGGGGCCCGTGACCCCCCCCCCCCCCCCCGCTGGATCCGCCACTGCTCGTCATAACAAATTTTTGTTCCTAACCCAGACATTATACCGTTAGGGTGCCGCGAGAAAATTCGAATTCTTCCAAGGGCACCACGACTTGGAAAAGTTTGGGAACCCCTGCCCTATGCAATTTGAATTATTTTAAAATGACGATTAGCAGAACATTTTTGGCAACTAAAACAAAACAGCTAGGTGTCAATCAGTGGCGTAACTATAGGGTGGCAGAGCGAGCAAAATGCCACGGGCCCCCAGCCCGAGAGACTGCAAGCTCAGAAGTAACCTTACATTTTAAACAAAATTATAAATTTCATATAAGTATTTAAAATAATTAAAGTTAGACACAACTAAAGACCATATACAAATTCAAATAAATTGTCAAGATTTACACGCATTCATAAGAACAGGATCAATTTTAGAACGCATTTATTGGTTGCTTCATTTTTTGCCGCGGTACTATGGTGCCGCTAGCAGAGGCGTACATAACGCCCCCGCGACGCGGGGGGGGGGCGGGGCGCACGAGGTTTTATAGCGCCCGCTCCAGAAAAAAAAAAAAAAAATACTACACGAGACACAATATATATGCCTAAATGTTTTTATAGATATATTTTTAGCATTTCTTTTCCACTTATGCAATGTCACTCCTAAGCTTTCTGAGTAAAATTCTTTGTTATTACGGCTACATAATGCATAATTAATCCCCTCTCACTTCCTCTTTAATGTGTACCTGTATATTATAGTATAGGGATCTCTCATACTTATGCGCGGGCGCAAGAGAGCGCCCAAAAACGCGCATAAATGAAAAGCGCGCAAAGGGAAAAACCTCAAAAGGGAGCTAAAAGTAAAACATCAGTTCAGTGTACACAGTAACTGTTAATCAATATTACATTAGGCAAAAAGTCATAGTGAAAAATAGGAAAAGAGATTACATAGTGCCAAAATGCAAATACGTATAATGCAAGTTACGTAAGTACTGTACATTTGTTTGAACTATAAGAATATGAAATTGTACCCAGATATCATTTTGTACTTAATATTACTCCCTCACAAAATAAATTACAATCGAGGATCGTTTTTGTTTTCGTGAATATTTAAGAAGAGTTATTCGAGTTCATCAAGGGCGGGAAAAGTTCGATCGTTTTCAGAATTGATCTGCTGGTAGTTCGTTCAGAGGCGTAGCTAGGGTTTTCAGCGGCAGGGACAACTGAAGATTTTGCGCCGCCCCTTTCCGAGAGCTTCTGTTAGCCGAAATGCAATAGAAAAGGGAAAATAGAGATACAAATGAAAATTTAAATTTTTTTTCCAGGGAAATATAAATTAAAGTCCATAGCTTTGAAAATACTCATTTTTTCTGTCACTGATGTTTTAATATGTTTTTAAGATTCGCCAGTTTAACTTTAAACTCTTTACATGCCATATACCTTGTTTCTTGTGATGAATGTATTCACTTTGATACAAAATACACTCAATGTATTCACTTTGGTACAAAGTTTTTTTTAAGTTTATGGTTCACAAATGTTTTCGAATGATATTTTGAATCCTTTTTCACTGCATCTCATTGTCTTTAGAACAATCTGAAATCCGTCAAAAAAGAAGAAAAAAAAAAAAAAATCCCAGCGGTGGGGCGGAGTGCAGGAGTTGCGTTTCCCCCATGCGAATAAGCTCCGATTTAAAATTATAATGCTACGATAGCATTATTTGCTACGAAAAAGCATTAATTGATCTTTTAGAGAAAAAGTAGGTTTAAATGTTTTCTCAGTTTAGGGCCCCATATTACTGCTTCAAAGTAAAAGTTTTCTATGCTGCTATTGGGCATAACGGTAAACCAAATTCATCAAAGGTTTGAGAGCATGTCCTCAATTAACAATATGTTCAATTTTTAACTCCCAAAGCATTAACATCTATTAACGCTTTCGAGTGCACAATTAAAGAACTTGTGGAATCTGACTAAATTTTGCGAGAAGAACCAAAACGATGTAGCAATCTCAATTGCATCACAAATTATCATTTTGCGAAACATTTTGGAAAGTGAAATAGGAGAGAGAAACTTGACAAATAAATATAGCTGAAGTTGCTCATTTAGTAATGATCGAGAACAATGTTTTATCATCCAAGTCTCCCAGACAAGTCTCGCATTGCCTTTTATATCTTTCCTATTTTACCAGTAACCATCAGCATCATCAGATAGATCATTATGCAAACCGAAGCTAATCGAATTTTATCTCAGAAGTACTGTTCTCCAGAATGACAAAAACATAAAATACATAAAATGGCAGAAGAAAGATTGAGCGGTCTTGCTGTTTTAAGATATAAAAAGCGCCAGGATTCATAATTTAAACATCGACGAACTTGTTCAAAAATTTATTAATTGTAAAAAACGAATTGGGAAATCTATTAGCACAGATTAATAGAACATTGATTTTCTTGTCCAATTAGTGTCTAATTTTGAGAACAAATAGTTTCCCTTGTATCATTACTGTTACTTAATTCACTTTATAAATAAATAACATAACCCTTAACGAAATTTTAAATATTAGTACTTTAAGACAGTGTGTTATTTTCTCGTATTATTAAGATAAATTTCATTCCAAACTGGTAAGTGCATGCAATGTTTCAATTCGTTACTTTTCGAAAATCCGCCTTTTAATGATAAATATGATTTTAATTATCTTAAATAAAACTAATGGTTATAAATACTCGAATATACCTTCACCGTAGTGCTTTTGTTTTAATCTTTTGTAATAAACCAAAGATAGGGCGCACTTCTAAATCTTGCGGGGAGGCGCACTTAAGTCTATGTACGCCACTGGCCGCTAGCGTGCTACTGACGCTTGGGGAAGTAAATTTGTTAACCACGACCAATAAAGTACTGATCTAATAAAAGACGCTCTAAAAATTGTTGAAATATGTATGTAAAAAAAGATATCTGCATCTTTTGCCAAAGAAATTCTCAGCTTTCGGCCCATCTTCAGAGATAAAATGAAAAAAGTCTTCGTGTATTAAAGAACTTGCTGATTTATTAATAATAAAGAATCATTTTGTGGCATCCCTTTTTCCTGAAGTATGTACTGCATTAATGTTATGTGTTATAATTAATGTGATTACAAATGGTGCTGAAAGGTCATTTTTGAAACTAAAATTAATAAAACCCTATTTAATTAACTTAATGGAACAAGACAGGCTAAGTAGCTTGGATATTCTGTCTATTGAAAATTCGATGGCCCGATCTTTAAACTTTGATGATGTTATTGATACTTTTGTGGAACAGAAAGCTCGGAGAAAAGAGATTCAGTAATAAATATCTTGTTAAGATAAAATTGTTCTTTTATTATAAAATTAAAATAAGTATTTAATCTTAACAGGCTTTTGAAAATTAAATTTATTAGATATTTAACTAAAATGCACCTAATATTAATAATACTGTTGGGTAACTACTTCAGTGATTTTATCAAAATTAAACTACAAACGTGATAATTTTTTCTGGGGCCCCATCCAATGAATTTGCCACGGGCCTCAGATGGTGTAGTTACGCCACTGGTGCCAATGACACCTAACTTTTACACACACAACCTAATTTCGAACCCTCGCGGAAGATAAGGTAACAAATTAATGCTCTGCAATAGGACTGGGCGATATATCGATATATCGCAAAATACCGGTATTACACATTCATCGCGATGTTCGATTACACATTGCTGTATCTTTCGATATATCGTGATTGGCGATATATCACGGTATATCGCGGTCCGATATATCACGGTATATCGCGGTCCGATATATCAGGGTTTATCGTGACTGACGGTGATACCGGTTTCCGATACATCACGGTTAATCGTGACTGACGGTGATACCGGTTTCCGAGTAAGCTCTTGTTCTTTGCTTTTCCTGACGCGGGGGAAAACATGTGCTGCCGGCGTTTGCCGATGAAATCATTGTGGCGCGTCTTTGTGTGACCTTCGAGTCTCGAAGGTCACGTAGGTCACGGTCTTTGCCCAAGAAATCGTTGTCGGCGCTCCTTCGTGTGTTGGTTCTTTTTTTCGAAACGTTAGCGTGGCGTGTGCATTCCTAACTTCTGACTTGGGTCTGCTAACGGCAATAATGGGAAGTGATGGGGTTCTTTATGATTAGGAAAATATTTCGTTTCCTTTGTTTTTTATTAATTGACAAGCGGTAAACGCTCGGTAAAATGAAATGTGTTTTTTTTTTCTTTTTACTAAAATAGGTTAAAATCTGCAACATGCCTTAAGCCTTAAGTGATTTATTTATTTATTTATTTTTTGTATTTACGTTTGTAAATGGTATTTAAGACTTTCTTAATGCATGAAAAATATATTTAATAAGTTTGAAAAAACAAGATGTATGTTTTTGAATTAATTTTAAAATAATTCATTCATTCTCTTTTACAACAAAAATGTTGTTCAGTTTTTGAAAAAGTTCAACCGAAAACAAGTTATTTCCTTTTACAAAATAGGAAACACTTGTATAGTACATTTTCACAAACAGTTTACTAATAGTAAAATTATAAATTTGTGTTCGGTAAATCTGTGTAACGGCAATTTGTCTGTATTTTTTTAATGCGTTATTAATGCGTGATTCTTCTAAATTCATGAAATAAGTAGATGTTTTAGCTATTATTATTAAAAGAAGAAGATGGAAAACTGTTGTCTTTTTGAATACAATGCGATAATATTCTCCGAGAGTGTTATTTTTTCGTGACCATCTCCCCCTCCCCTTTTAAATAGTGAAGCTACAGTAGTGGCGTACTCCAGCATGGGTGTCAGCACTCCCCCCTTCCACCAAAAGAAAAAGAATGTTGGGTTGAATAACTTGTAGTTTTGCAGTTTATATAAAAAATCTGGAGCAGCTACTTTTTCTGCGTTGCTTCGCTCCGACATCTAAATACTTTCTCTGGATCCACTGCAGCTCCGCTCCCCCCCCCCCCCCCCCGTAGTAACGTTACTGATATATACATGTACATACACATACGTATATATTTCCCGTAAATTCAGTAAACCCCCTGATTTGGCCGATCTACGCGGGGAGAGGAGGGGCGAAATAAGATCGTAGGAAAGTAAAATGCTGCACAGTTTAATTTGACAGAGGTCGTGTTTACTCGTATAGAACTAAGATTTTTGAAGTGCCATTTCATAGTAAGGATGTTTAAAAAATCTTCTTATTTTCGAATTGAAGAATGGATTGCAATTGCCTTAAAAACGTAAATACCTAACCTAATATAATACATATAGTTGAAAACGAAATATTTAAATATCTTTGCTAATTGATATGAATAGTTGGCTCTTTTTCTCTCACGTTTTATTTTCAACTTGACTAATGCAAACATCCTTTTAGCACATGTTTAGGTCCACGAACAATGGTTGTTTTTCCCCAGACGGAGTTTTTGAGCTTCGAGCTTCTGCAGCATTCTAGTATTTTCACAGACTATATTTTTGCATCTAGAAGCTCCCTATCGTGTTGAAAAAGGGATTCCAAGCAATCCGGAAACATGTCAGCATTTTAATGCTTAATTGTGCTTTCTTAACTTGAAATTTGTTTTTATTACACTGTTTGATGGACGAGAAAAAATTCCGCTTGCTTCGGCTCTTAGCTAAATTGATAGCAAAGGGGACAGTTTTTGTGTTGAGCTTGGGGGGAGGGGGGGGGGGATAATCGTTTATTATTATGGTTACACTTTGGAAGATTGTGACGCCGTACCACATCACTTAATGTTGCAATCTGTCAGACTGATAGTCTGTGAAATTGTTCTAATTTCATTCTCATGCAGTTGAAAGCGAAATGGAGAGCTACTATGTCTGGTAGTACTGAGTTATTGTTTATTTTCGTTAAATTGTGTGTTATAATTTGGAGCGTTTTATCAAAATCCATGAATAAATTATTTTTTGTTTTGTAAAAATATAATATATTAACGCATCGATTTACTTATGTTACTTTCTAAAAAAGAAAAAAAATACTTTTTATCTACCACTTGATAAAACACTGCATGCGAAGTAAAAATGCGTATGTCGGCGTTGATACTTACGTAAGTCGGCCACATTTGGTTCTGTAAATTTGCCATTTTGGGTCAGGATCCGGCATAGCACCGGCCCCGAGCATACCGAAGTTGGGGCTCGGTACTGTATTATTGTTATTGGTATTCTATAAATGACTTTTAATAAAATAATTTCTTTTTTGTATTTCCTTATCTTAAAGTTGAAATTAATATTTTTAAAATACTGAAAATAAAATTTAGGGAATATTTAAAGATAGTAAATTAAGCATTTTTTTTTTTACTCATTGTCTGCCTTTTTCCGATTGCGATTTCTGTAAAAGGTTTTTTTTTCTAATTTGCTAATTATTTCTTCTTTATAATTACAATGTGAATCAAAGGGGGGGGGGGAGGTTAATCGGTATTTTCACCTAAAGGAAATTCGCGGGAAGAAAGGGGGGGGGGCGGGCGTGCGCTCGTTCGCTCGTAATTCAATTTCCGAAATAATTATTTTCAGTTTTAAACTTGGTAATGTATGTAAGTTGTTTTCAATAAAAATGGTGTCTATATACTTGGAAGTACTATGTCATTTTGAGAGAAGCATTTATTTTTTTCAAAATTTATATGAAATAAATTAAAATATCATTTCAAAATATTATTATTAGTGTTTTATATTTGATTTTTTACAAACGAATTTCTTTTATATATTTGCTTAGCTATACAGCGAATTTAACATACGGTTTTGAACCTCAAATCCGGAACGCTCGGGGCCGCGATTTTTCCGGATTACCGAATTTTGGGTCCTCATTCAAAAAATTTTGTAAGTAGCATAAGAGCCCATATAATTTGCTCTGGAAGTTTTATTAGTATTTTGCTCATTTATAGCATTTTTTATTATCGTATATACTTGCCTATAAGTCGCGGAATTTTAACACAAAAAACGAAGTTGGAGTCGACTTACATTTGAATCGAAAAATCTAGACTTTTCTGATATGATTTTATATTCTCTAGTCACTTAATTGCAGTAAAAGATAAGGCTACCGTGAAAATGCGAGAAACGCCGAATTTCAATTTCGCGAATGTTCTGTATCGCGCGAAAATTAGTTCATCTTAAAAAATAAATATAACTACAAGAAATTTAAAAAAGCAAAATTTGATGATATTAACTCAGCATTAAAACAAACAATTAATAAAAACTCTAATCGCAAAAACGAACCCTTTTCAGAAAATCCCGAAATAACTTTTTTTGAAAACTGCACTTTTCCGATCTTAAACATGTTCATTACATTTTATTTTACTTCTTTTTAAAATGTCTATTTCCAAAAAAACGGTGCGAAATATTTCCCGTTTTTCTTTAAAAAACAAAATCTGTTTTTTTTTCAGCTACCATTTTTTTTGAAAAAGTTCCGGATTTTGATTCTTCCGGATTTCGGGATTCCAAATTTTCGGTCCCATACTGTACTGACACATCGCGATATATCGAAATATCGCGATATTATTGTGACGATATATCGCGGTATCAAAAATTAGACATCGCCCAGTACTACTCTGCAACATATTATGTGAATTTTTCTGAGAAACATCGTGGGAGGCACTAGAAGAAATTGTTTGACAAATGGAATTACGTAAAAACTATTTTTTTTCGAATATTACCAATTTTCAATGATATATATCTCGAGAACCGTTGGAAATTCGATAAATATACTGGTAAACAATATTATAGGAAATTTCATTAGCTTTCATTTTATTTAGAGCATATTTTTTCTACTGTGTTTCCGAGGTGTGATCGAATACTCCCAAAAATGTGCTCTTGTCTCCCTCCCAACTTAAACTAACCTCCGAGGGGCGGTGACTTTATAACATGTTTTCCTTCTAACTACTCCTAACAAAGCCCTGAAGTTACAATTTCTTGCATATTTCATGCACCCTACAATATATTCATTTATTCAACTTCTGTAACGTTCGTTCCTTTATTCTAGCGTGAGTTTGAAATGTGTTATCCAAATGTGAAATTGAAAAATTTTTGTTTCTTTCTTTGTCTTAAATTCTTCCTGCTTTCCAAACTCAAATCTCTTTTGTTCCTCGTTTTATGTAAGTTTTTTTTTAACTCCAAAATCCAAAGAACTTATAAAATCAATATATATTTTTCTATTTATTGATCTAATCGTGTGGATGCATATAGTCGATCGAAGTCGACGCGCAAAACCCAAACGTCAATTTTCGTAATTTCCGAACGGTGGCAAAGGTAGGAAGTCGCCTAGAATCGGTTTAAAAAAAATAGAAAAGAAAAGGAACAAAGATCTGCAGATTTTGTACATCTGTAATCCATTTAGCCGTTTGCCTGAAAACTACAGAAGACTGCCTTTGCTCGGATGCCGTGGCCTCCCTCCAACAAAAGTCCCACTCTCTTTTATTATTTTACAAATGAAAAGCAATAAAACAACCCTTCCGACCCAAAGCCCCAGGGCTGCGGTGATGACAACTTGGCAATTGTCCCATCATGGCCTCCCCAGCAGGTGTCCTGCTCCCGTCAACGAGCCCGTATCCAGCTGTTTACAACAGCTCGATAACAAACCCTTCTCCTATTCCGAGAAATTCCAGCCGAATCCTCTTTTTCTTTCGCACAACGTCACCTCATTCTTGGCGTTAATTTCGAAATTTATTTTCGATTGAAATTTTTAAAAATCTCTTCACGCTATTGCACTAAAAAACGTTATTTTAAATTGCGAAACACAGTGTTGATGAAGACAGAAACGCTAGCGTAGTAAAAGACTAACAAAATCAAAACAAATTCTAATACATATATCTTTTAATTAGTTTTTATTATTATTATTATTGTTATTATAAGTATTTATTTATTTTCCAGTAGTGTTTGCAATCTATATTATTACGGTTATGACTACTTTTCTCGTTACTAATTTAGAGGCTTCGAATTTTAGCACATAGAGCAAAACACTTCCTGGGGTAGTTTTTTACGGGCTTTTCAATGGTATCAAGTTCGAAACGATGCGATAATTTCTTTCCATAGAAAAAGAACAAATTTGAATTTCATACAAAACTCTCCGAGGTGCACACCCCCATGTTCCAAACTAATTTGGTGCCAAATTTCATGAAAATCCGCTGAACTCTTGTCCCTACGCCGGACATGGACATACTTATTGCTTTATTATTAGTAGAGAAGTCTAAGACTTCGATATTTCACAATTATAACAGTAATTGGAATTTTTGAAAACAATTTCAATACACTTTTAAATATACCACTAGTTGTGCAATTTTTAATTCTTCCAATAAATCCGACGCTTTTTGGACTTTATTACCAAATATAGTTATAGTAGTGCACCGCAGTGGCCACATCAGGCCATAGTTTGTGCCCATTTGGCCACAAGCTTGATAATGTCCTGTTCCTATATAAATTCTGTTTACATAGTAATTAAGTAGTAAAATGCGTAGTAATTCTCGCTACTACTAGCATAGTAATTCTGAACTTAACAATAAAATATTAATGTTAGAATAAATATTGACATTTGTATCAATTGGAAAACAGCTTTATACTTACTTTTAATGACTGTAATTAGAAACAAATGATCCATAAAAAACTTTATTATCAAATTTTCAAAGAATGATATACAAAAGTTTAATATTATTGTCTATGCATATATTATTACAAGTATTTAGTAAGTTTTTAAAAATCTTTCTTCTTTATAAACCTGAATTCTGAGGTAACAACAATTTCATCCCAATCACTACAACATTTCCTAAAAATAAATAAATTATTCCAGATTTCAGATTTCATGATCTATTAATATTACTTATTGAAGTACCAAATCCACACATAAATGTAATCATTTTATGAAATTCTAATAGAAAATATACATGATTTTTGCAGCACATTGGAAAGCAAAATATAATTAAAACTGCAAGTGAAGAACATTGTTTCATTAAATATTTTATTTTGGAGGTTTTTATAATAAACTTAATAAACTAGCTAAAGCTAAATCTGCCTGAAAATTTTCAGCTGTAATTCTGTAATTTTTTTACATGGGTATCAATCTGTCACGCAACGGCGGATTAAACGGTCGGTGGCCGCCAGGGACCCCAAGATCATAGGGGCCCTCTTCCTTATTTCAAATTTCTTTTTATCTCTCCATTGTTTCACTGTAGAAAATTCTATAGGAAGGAAACCCTCGACGGCAGATTATATTCCATGCAAATTTTATAACCTAGTTTAACTAAAGTTAAAAAATTGCATGTTATTTACAGCACAAATAAGCATGATATGCAATTTTTTAACTTTACTTGTGCACAAAGTTCCTTTTACTAATTATAGTTTAACTAGTCAAAAATGCATTTTTCAATTCAATTCCTGGAAGTTTGCAAAAAAAAAATTAGTTTCATTTTTTAAAAATAATTTAAATAAATTTTAGCCTTAACCTCCAAGGGTTACTGTTCAAGATAATAATATGAGAGGCTCCAACGTTGATATCACCTCCAGGGCCCTCTGCTAACTCAGCAAGATTAGATAATACTGTTAGTAAACAAGGGCGGATCTAGAAAATCTTCAAGGGGGGGGGGGCGATTTTGGAAATCTCAGGGTTCAATGTAAGGATGGATGGAGGAGATTCTTCATTCCTTTTCAACAGTCCCTCGCCCCCCCCCCCTTTTTTTTTTTCAAACAGCAGGAACAACAAAAACAATGCTAGTGTAGTGCTATTTAAAATTTTACTAGCACATTTTTTCAATGCATATACGTTTATTCAAAGCCCTTATAAAAGGAACACAAGCTGACGTTTTTTTGCTTTCGCAAATCTGTCTATAATTTTTTCAACGTCCAATGTAATATCTTTATGGATATGCAATAACGCTAATTCAGTGAGTCTATCATCACTCATTCTGCTTCTTAGCCAAGTTTTAACCGAGTTAGGATTTCCTTCAAGCTTTCTCAAGAAAAATGTAGGCTTGTAAATTTGAGTTGATATGTCTAAATTACAAAATAATAGCAATTATTAGCAATATATTTTCTAAAATTTTCAAAATGTAATACTAAATATGTACTAAAAGAACCATCAACGAGCATGTGCAATTTATATAAACATCTGTAATTATGAACGTTCAATGAAATGTCTCAGACTCCAGGTTTTAGCGTAAATGCTGCAGGAATTTACACCACGTGCTAAGGGTTGGCTAGCTGTCACCAGTTTGATAGGTAGAAGAAAAGAGCAGGAAAACTCTTTCCCATTACTCCGAGGATTAGCAACTCAACAACACTAAAGGACAAAGGAACAGGGGGAAAGCATAGAACTTGAAGGGCGTTTAGGCTGGGATTCCAAGAACATAAAAAAATGGCTGGTCCCGGGGCACAAAGAGTAAAAACTCACTTAGGAGTGTCGTTGTAGTATCCACTTGAATCAGCCCAAGGGGGGGGGGGGGGCGATCGCCCCATCGCCCCCCCCCCTTAGATCCGCCGTTGTTAGTAAATAAATAAGAAAAATGCCTCATTACTACTTTTAATTAGAATCGATGTTTTTTTAATCTAAATTTTAAAATTCAACCGCTTTGTTGATTTGATTCAATATGAAATAAAATAATGGGTAATGGAACAACCTCTCCACCTTTCCCAGAACAAAAATATAATAATAAAAAAAGATAGCACACTCTGGTAGTGAGGTTTCTTCCATGGATATATTATTTCAGTTAAAATTCAGAACATTCTTACAGAGCTTTCTTTGAATGAGATTTCTTAGTTTAATGTTGGAATTTTCCCTCTCATTTTCAAAGTTAGTTCTTTGTTAATTTTTAATAATACATAACATATTAAAAATAGACAAATAAATGACAGTCCATGTAAAAGCATGCGCTTTTAAAATTGAAAATATGCATCACTTTTTTTCACGTATTGATCCTAATACCAACTTTCTTTACAAATTAATGCATTCAATGTTGTTTTAGTAAAAAGCAGTGGCGTAGCTAGACCCCAATTTCGGGGGGGGTTTCTTCTGGAGGAAGTTTGGTTCCTCTAAAGAACAATTGTAGTCAAACCGATGTACGAGATTTAAGTCAAGCGAACCCCCCCCCCCCCCCTCCCTATAAATTCAAAAAATTATTAAAATCGGTTCATTTAGTCCAACTTTATGGTTGAAAAAGCACAAAAATTATTAAATTTCCTCCCAAAACCTTTTTTTCTTTTAATTATCGTATACGGTTTCTTGCAAAACGAAAGTAAGGGATCTATGGAAGACCATCCTCGATAGATTTTAAAAAAAAAAGAAAAATTAGAGTCGGTTTATGAAATGAGAAGTTATTGATTTACAAACAAACAAACAAACAAAAAACATGCATAGATATCAACTAATAACCATCCTCCTTTTGGAAAGTCGGTTAATAATAAAGACAAATTGCTTTCTAAAAGGAAAAATCTACACTTTTCCCTTTTAAAAGTTTTAATTTTTACGTGATTTTGTTTTTTGTTTGCACTCGTTTCTTATTGTAGGGAAAGTATTTAATATGACAATGTTGCGTTGTATAGACTATATACATTTCCGTTCCCCTAACTGCATTCAAATAATGATAAAAAAAAAAAAAAAAAAAAACGGACCTAACTTGACGAATTTACAGGAATATTTTTTTGTCACAGAGAACATAGAACTTTCAACTGATAACTTTTTTTCCATTATCATTTTTAGACTACTTTCCCGTCAAAGTTTAAAAAAAATAATAATAAAGCATGAAAGAAGGCTAAATGTGTCGTGAAAATATCGTTAAAAATAAAGAAAAGTTTAAAATAAGTGAAGTAATTAAATAAAGATTGAAAAATAAAAAATTTGAAAGTAGTCTTTTGAGGTGGGAAAAACTTGTGTCTATCGGTCTGTCTGCTGTTAACTTTTGAAGGAATTGTCCGATCCGAAATTTTTTTTTTTTTGCATCAAAAGATCTCGGCATGGACATTTCATTTCTATATTTGACTTTTTGATTTGAACAATTTTTCGCTTACTTTTGAATAGTTCAAAAAATCTTAACAATAGCACCTATGGGCAAATTAAGTAAACTCTATCCGATCCAAGTTCCGATGAACAAGTTTATTGGAAGAAGCTCTCAGCGTGAAAATTATTTTTATTCATTTTTTAACAGCTCAAAAAAAAAAAAAAAAAAATTAAGATAACGCCTACGGGGAATTTTCAATCTTATATAAATGATGATATAACAGACGGATTTTCTTGGAACAAGCTTCATCGGAAAGATGTTATGACGTAGAGTATGTACAGTTACGAAGTTCAATCAGAACTAAGGGAGCCTATTTTCATATGAAATTTATTCGTCGGGATTTTTAAGGATATTTTTGAATGAATAAATGATAAAATAAATAAACAAGGGAATGAATTGAAAAACAACTAAATGAGTGAATAAATACAATGAGTAAATGAATGACTGAATAAATGAAAGAATGAATGAGTGAGTGAAGGAATATGTATTAACCGCTGAAAAAGGTATTTGAAGTAATTAAGAACTAAAGCTAAATGAGAAAGAGAGATAGCTGGAAGTTTGAAGTTGGTGTATACGAGAAAGTAGGCTCGTATAGTTCTAGACGGAACTTCTTGTTAGATAATGCATTAGTAGTAAAAGCGGCAGCAATAAAATATTACCTTCAGAAGTGTCTAGTGAAACTAATGCTGATTCTGGAGATTGTACTTCCTACTCCTCAGAGGGCATCAGCTTTCTCTTTTTATTACAATTATCATCAATTTTCTCTTTCGGCTTAAAAAAGCTTGTGATAGGTTTTGCTCACCTCATTATTGCCTCTCATTCAATGCGCTTCCCTAAATAAATTGGGTTTGAAAAAAATGCGCAAAACCTGATCAGTACAGACTGACCCACCAATGCATAAGGGGTGCACGCACGAGAGGAAAGTGGGAGGTCTCTGCTCATGGTAAAATATTCATACATTAACCTATAGGCAAAGTAAACAACCATTGGCGGATAAACCCATTTAAATAAGAATAGTTGATGCTTAAAGAACGTGAGAATTTTTTTTTATGGCTGCAGTGTTATTTGCTAGGGGAGAGGAGAAATTGAGAATGACATTCATCACTTTACTCTCACTATCTCCTATCTTCGTGTTCAGTGCATCTGTTTCTGTATATCTGTAAAGTAAACGATATCTGTTCGGTTGAGGCGTTATTATTGAATGGTCAGTAGATAATGGGGTTAAGTTGAAAGTGGAGAGCAATTAACGCAAACCCCCGTGGTGCTTGAAAGCACCTTCTAAAAGGAAGAAGTCATAAAACGGACTTTCTTCCGCTCTGGGCATGAAACGTAGTGAGGGACTGCTGATAAAATTGTTAAACAGAAGCTTTGAAAGGAGAATTGTGAACAGTCATGGGAAAGATTCTAGTTTAGATAAATTTATCGTTAAAAGTACGGCCTGGTAGCATTTGAAAGCTATTTCCAGCCTCCTTTTTGTATTCTAATAATGGTTTTTTGCTAGTCCTGTGTCCACTTTCATTTTGCTCCAGACTATAGAGACACATCTTATTTAATAGGTCTTCTTATTAATAGGTCTCCTAACTGCAAGAATTGCACTGAACATATTCCAGTTTTGTTCGACTGCGAATCAAAATCTTCCCGAAAATGCTGCCAAACCGAAGATTTTCCAATATCATTTTTCATTCATTTTAGCTCACCAGAATTTATTCTCATCTGGAACATTTGATGATAGTTAAAAAATATATTGTATTCTTTATTTGAAATTAAAAGAAAAATCATTAGAACCAATTGCGATAGCAACAAAAACCTACATTTAATCGATGTAGCACCACATCTATTAACAACACTTTATAAAATAATTTCGGGGTCGGGAGGGCTCGGTCTTTGACGCCGAACATTATCACTCGGGCTCGGACTTACAAAAGTGAGCCCAAACTCATCTCTAGTGTATAATAGGGGTTTGTGGTGGAGGTATTTAGGGGAGAAACCCCTAGGAAAGTGGTACGACTACGGCTGCAAGTTTGTCGCTCCGCGAATTCCCTCGATTTTTGAAGCTGTTTCCTAAAATCCGTGATTTTTAAAAAATTCCACGATTTGTGCGAAAATTGTTTAAAATATAAGACTTTTTTTTTGTTTTTTACTTACATTTTAATGGCAATTTATACTGTTCTGAAGTTTTAAAATGTATAACAGATTTCCCTAAAATTTAGAAAAATTCATCAATAGAAAAAAAAAAAAAACTATAAAAGCAGTTATAGATAATCACATCCATGTTTAGAAGAAGTTTTTGATCCTAATCAATACAAATATTTAAATCTTTTTAACGAAGTTGATAGTTCTTCCATTTTTAACAATAACCCTATGATTCAACCCCCCCCCCTCCCCCAAATGAGATACACGTTGAAGGAGGGCAATTCAATTTTGGAAATTCAAGAGAAAAAGTTTTCCCGACCTGTCCAAAGTAGCAATTCGATGTTTGTCAGTTCCGTCAGTAGCGCAAATGCTAAACGGTCCTTCTCGACATATAAAAGCGTATTAAGTCATAGCGAGTACCGAAATTCTGTACATTTAAATAAATACCTAAATATTGCATAAAGTTGAAAGAAATAAAATTGTTCACTTATGTACTTTCTTACTTAAAAAATAAATTTCATTGCAGATATCCTAGATTTTATTACATTATATTTGTGTTCTCGCGAGCATTTCACGAAATTTGCCGCGAATTTTGGGCTTTTTTCTGCGACAAATTTGCAACCCTAGGTACGACCCTACAACACAAAGGTTCGATAATTGTCTTTTTTTTTTTAGCTGTGTTCTAATCAATTGTTATTTTAAAAATTAAATATTTTTAGAATACTATAAAGCGTAAAGAGAGTTAAGGTCTCAAAAAAAGTTTTCGGACACCATCATTTCGGGGGGGGGGGGGTTTGTCCCCCAAACCCCCCCCCCCTTATCTACGCCACTGGTAAAAAGTGTATTAAATACGAAATTAATGAAGTAATTTATTTTTTGATTGTTATAACAGCATAAAATCAATGAAACAATACCCATGGATAGAGTTGTAAAATTCTCGGGAATAATCTTTTGGAGAATATTCTCATCAAGGAGGATATTCGAGAATATTCTCCTAGACAATATTTCTATAATTAATAAGTACTTTGAACATTTTACATATGAATTAATATTCAAAAATCTTAAAAAATGTATTAAGAAGAAGCATAAATATAAACAATTAATAACCTTGTTCACATTATTTAAAAATCATTAATAAATTTCATTTGAGATTTTTCTGCAAGATAAAATAGCTATACACTGTAATTAAACTGAAACAGAAACATTCTTTGAAAATTGTTCTCAAAACGTTCAAAATTGTTCTCAAAACAATTCTGAGTGCCCAATATTGTTTTAAGAATAATTCTGATTATTCTAAACAATTCAGGCATAAATGATGCTTTTAAAATATTATTCTTGTAAAATAAAGCGTACATTAAAAGCTTTTAATCTTTATCTGTTTTAAATGTTTGTTTCAAAGCACAAAAAAAAAAAAAAAAAGAATCATAGCATTTGTTCAGTTAAAGAAAATCTGTTAGAATCACATTTCAGGTAATATTCTCGAGATAAAAAAACTACTAATTATCTATTATATGGTAAGTATACTTAAATGTAATTTTATTATTATCTGTTTTATATAATAAATGGACTGCATTTCATATACAAGTGTGATTTGTATGTTTTTTTTTAAATTTTATCTGTAAGAAAAGAGAATATTCTAGCCTCCCATCTCTACCCATGGAATAATTTCCATGTTAAATATATGATCGAACCATTGAGATTCAATTAAACATGCTGTCTAATAATCAACACGAGTGTTACAAAAGAGGAAATAACTGAACAGGGAAAGGCTATATGATGTTTAGAGCAGGATAAATACATGTTTTATCATACCTAAAAATCTTGCTGCATGGGGCAGCTAACTAATTCAATAAAGTTAGCTTTCATGGTAAGAATTATTAAGCATTTCATACCAGAATTTTTTTATTGCAAATTTAATAAAAGGTCAGTATTCCCACCAAAAAACTGAGCATAAGTTTGAAACAATTTCTAAAAGTGAAAAATGAAATATTTATATCTATATACACTAACAAATGTAACAACAAAACCGACGAGTAGCTTGTTATGCAAGCCAGAGAAAACAGATCATAACTTGATTTTGCCTGGAAAAACACTTCATAAAGAGAGCCAATTTTTTAATAACATGTGGACAATCTTTGAAGCTGTTTCACCTGGAAATCTTACATATCCTTCTCCTAATACCCTGCTGTTGCCAATTAGTTGATTAATTAGTCTTCGAAACAAGAAAAAGAACAAAAAAAACAAGAAGTTTTTTAATAAGTCAGTAAAACCATACTAATGAAGAATCATAATAATGTTCGCAGCATGCAATGCCCAAGCAGGATTGAACCATTCAATGGTTGCAGTAATAACAGAAGGAAATCACCCAATCTCAGTAGGTAATTGAGCTCTAAAGCATTCGGAGAAGAAAAAAAGGTTCGATTAGTTAGGAAAAACACTGAAGATTCATATTAATAATGATCGAAGCATGCAACGTCCATGCAGGATTGAACTATTCAATGTTTACAATACTATTAACAAGGTTGTTATCCAATCTCAGAAGAACACACTTTAAAGCATTCTGAGTAAGGAAAAGGCTTGAATTAAGAATGAAAATACTTATGAAATATCATATTAATAACGTCCACGGCGGGTTGCACGAAGTATGCAACAAGCAACACCCATGCTGAATTGAACCCATTATAGTTTACAATACTTACAAGGATATATTACTCAATATCAGGCGAAAACTATGCAATCTATCTGTCTATATTAATAGAAAAAAGCTGGAATTAATTAATATATATATATATATATAAATAAATATTTATAGCACTAATTATATGGGACAAAAACATGCACGTAGGATTAAACGATCGTTATTATGGTTCTAAATACTGTTACTAGCGTCTAGGGAGAAACCATGGAGGTACTCTGCTCCTCACCTCGATGACGTATTGAACCCAGATGCGCGCGCTGAATTTTTCCATGCGTGAGCTAACGGGGAAGCGATTCCCTTCTCAGGCCGAAATCGGCACTAAGTTTCCCGTCTCTCCGTAGGCCAAAATCTGTTGCTTCTGCTGCGCTGGCGATCAACTCACATTATTAATCAGCGTGTTTTTGCAATCAAGCCATCAAATAACACTGAAGAGTTCACTTATAGAGCACACATTTGAGAACGAATAAATTAAGTTCTATAGTAAAAATTGATAATAAAAAAATATTGCTTTCCTATACTACTTTAAAAAACACTTTTTATTAGTATAGGAAAATATTTTTGTGTTACTTATGAATTTTTTTTTCTATTCTATCCTCTACAGAAGCATAGAGCCTCAAGTAGAAAAAACTGATTGAAATAAATTATTTGAACGTTTGTAATATTTTTTGAATGTGGGAAGTGACATGACACTTCCATTAGTAATAACTAATTAAAAAAATAGTTATTGTTCCAAAATTAAATTAAATTTAATTTTAAAATTTTCTTATATGCCTAAGCAAGGATACAGTGTCGTCGATAAGGTGTTACTACACTTTTCTATTAGGTGGAACTCTGCTCCGGTACTTTATTTTGAGACTTATTTGTTTTTTTTTTTTTGTTTCAAGGTCCGGATTTCGCACCGAAACAGACTAATTTGACTCAGTTTATATCTGATTTCAGCTATTTTTATTACAAGATTGTGTATCTAATTTTAATACAATTTAACTATTGTTTCTATTTTTATTCATTTATATTGATAACCAAAAAGTGACACATAATTTTTTATTGCAACTGTCTTATAAATAAGTTAATGTACATATTTTCATTTCACACAATTAAAATTACAGGGTTTGGTGCTCTAAATCAAGTGTTTTAAATCAATGATTTATATCATTTAAAAAGTCATGATTTTTATCAAAAATTTAAAATTTGCTGAAATTTGTTATTATTATTATTTTTAAAATAAATTATGGAAATTTAATGTTTCACAACAATTATTTTACATATGATTCTTTTTTTTTTGTTGTTGAAGAATTTCTTTGCCAGTATTTATTGATATACAAAGCATAATGAGAACAATGTTAGAGTTTTAAAATTTTGTTTCATCAGTCTTGCGGTTCGGAAAGAAAAACGTTTTAGCACTACGACACTATGTGATTAGTATAAAATACCCAAATCTGTTTACTTCATAAAAACCCAACAACATATTAGACGGGCGATTGCATTTCGTGCAATTTCTAGTATCACGTTCTTCGAGTTTCTTAGTATTTTACATTTTAAAAATGTATCATGCCAAAATACCGTATGTACTAAAGCACAGAAGAAAGATTCTTTGAATTGCATGCAATAAATAGCATGTTTCAATCAATTAATTGATTAATTAATTTCTTGGACTTCTTACTTCGTTCTTACATAATGAGTTTCTTCATTTTTCTGTTACATGATTATTCATCATAGCATTAAATAGGATCATATTTTAAATGGTATTTATTCACTTCACATTTCAATATGTATCGTTTATGTTGTAAATATAAGTTTTTTCATAAAGGATCATTCATAAATGATGTCACGCTTCGACTGGGGGAGGGGGGGGGGGTTCGTGAAATTTCGACAAAGTGTGACAAGAGGAGGGGAGGGAGTAACAAGAAATGTGACATCGTGCATTATGCAACATAATAGTGTGACGTGTTACAAAGGGGGGAGGGGGGTCAGCTGAAGTGTGACATATTGTGACAAAGGGGGAGAGGGAGGGTCAAATATGTGAGAAAAAAGTTAGTGTGACATCATTTATGAACGTCCCCTAATATAACTTATCAAAATTTAAGTTAATGAATATTTTTTTTTTCTTTCTTTAATTTTTTTTATTTTTTAAATATTTGTAATTCAGATCAAGTAATATGCTAGAATTAACGGTTTCAATCTAATCACCCTTATTAATTAAGTTGCCTTTAAAATAATTTTTTAAAGATTTTATGTTAATATTTCAAAACTATTTAGTAAATACGGGTTAGTTATATTTATTCAGAAAATTATTTCATCTAAATATATTGCTGCATATTGACTGCAATGAATTTCAATTTTCCCAGTGAGATATTTTTATAAGAAAACTGTTTGACTGACTTTTCTGCAATGAATTTCAATTTTTCCAGTGAGATATTTTTATAAGAAAACCGTTTGACTGATTTTCTAAATTCAGTATTTGAACCATTCACTGATTATTTTTAATAAATCAATTTTAAATGGTTAATACTTCAATTGTTATATGAAATATAAACAGTGCTGTTAATATATTACTAATCCGTCTCCGTATACTAGTCCCCGCTCTCGTCCTCGTCGTCCTCATAAAAAATATTTTCACAACAAACACAATGGCACAATGTTAACCACATGTTAAATGTTTTTATTATACTGAATTATATTTTTGCATTTTCATTCACAGAACTAAATCTAAACTTTAAAACTAAGACAATACATCTACTTTTGCTTCTGAATAGGGATTATTTTCTGAACCAAGGATATGCCTACTTGAAACTTTAGAAAAACTGAAATAATAATAATATTAATAGCAGGGTAATATGGGATGTGAGATGCTTGAGATTTGTGGATAAATGTCAGAATATCAAGCAAGATAACTCACATTATATGGATTGTTTACTTATAAATTAAATGCTGCACTGCAAAAAATGTGTGTGTGTGTGTTTGCCCCAGGATCTTGAAATATTTTTTTGATATTTTTGTTTCTTGAAATATATATGAACCAAATAGTTTGACAGAAATGAAAATTCGGGATTGTTAATTAGTGACCCATAGACGTTGCTGGCTGCTTATTATTAGGGGGGGGGGGTCGCTATTGCTGTAATGCAGGGGGTGTTACAGTCCCTCTCCTTCTCCCCTCACCACCAGTATTTTAGGAAAAGAGGTCAGCAGTTCTGCTTCAGTAATGTAAAAACAATCCTTATATCCTAATAATATTTCGTTTTTTTTTTTTTTTTTTTTTAAAAGGTGATAAAAAGTAAAACGTAGCAATTAAAGTATTTAAAAAAAAAAACCTACTGTATCTGAGTGAGAATGGCAGGCGATATTATTTTTACATATAAAGCATAAAAAACTTCAAAGCAAAAGTCTGCTTTGCGCATTTAATTAGAATTGTCGCCCCTATTTTCCAGATAAAACAAAATTTCGAATAAGACTGCAGTAAAAGCATTTCATGCAAAACAAGCTAAGTTATGCCAAGAAGTTTTGTTTCCAAGCCTGAAGTAGTGGTTGTTCTTCTATGATTGATTGACTGATATTAGGACAGGCCTGTAGCCAGATGACTCCAGGGGGGGGGGGGGACTTTTGGACGAGAGGGGAAAACTACTCTTTCAATTTCTTTCTAACATGTAAGAGAACTTATGCTCCATTTTGGGCGTTTTCTTAAAGCTTAAATTAATAATTTATTTAATAATTAATGCAATTATTTTATTTATTAATTGATTAATTAAACAATTAATTAATGAAACTAATATTAATTTAATGCAATACTGAAATTATTTGATCTTAAAAGAAATACTTGATTAAAACTTACAAAAGGCAGAATTGAATTTTTAAAGCTTATTCTAAGAATGTCTTTTGTAAATTAATAAAATATATGAAATAACATAAAAAAGTGAACATTTTTTAAAGATAGTTTTAGTGTGAACGATCATTCAAAGTAAGATATTAAAGCATAAAACATGTATCGGTATGTTACAGTAAAAAACTGGACTGCCTTATGATCCTTTCATTAGTGCCTGCTTTAGATTTAAAACAGGAAAAAAAATGAGCTAAATAAAGGAAAAAGTTCATGTTTTTTATGTTTTCTAAAATTTGAATTAAGAGATAAAGGAGGCATTGAAACCTCATGTGTCACGCAGATACCATCCTATATATATGAGTGTGTGTGTGTTTGTTGTTTTTAATTTCATTATTACCGCTGTTATCATTGTTATAACTTTTTTTAGTAATTTTTTAAGTAAAAGTTGCCGCCCTTTGGTACGCTGGTCCACCGCCATTTTAGGGGTCCCAATCCATCCCTGAATGTATAAACTGAAAAGCACCGACAAAGAAATTGTCAAAAAAACAATAGGACCGAATCTCGCTGTCATACAGCTATTCAGAAGTTGATCCATGCAAAAAGACTTGCTCCATCTTTTCTGATTGCTTTCTTTAAATTAAGAGCATAATCTTATGTTTGCTGCTTCAAATTCTTAAACATTAGATGATCGAAAATCCTTTGTATGGATCTGTAACAAAATTTAAGTTTAAATGAAAAAAGAAATAAAACCACACATTTTCCCTCAGTATATATTTAAACGCAATATGGTTTTTTAATTTTGCATATAAACAAAAAATAATAATAATATTAATACATGAAGTTAAATTGACTTTCTAAGCATTCAAAATGATAGACTTTTTATATAATCTTATAATATCAAAAATGCATTAAATGTCGCAACATGATTCCTTAAAAATCGTTCGTTTGCTGAATGATGGTTGAAGGCGAAAATTTCATCGGTAATTTGATCTGAAATCTCGCTTCTTTTCAGCCATGCAACAGATTTGCAACATGCATAACAACAACCAACTGTAAGAAAATTATAAGGGATTCTACTGAAATTGTCGAGAAAAAAAACTGTTTATTTTAATCATGATAAAGGTCGGAACGAAACGCCGAATTCGGATTTAAAGAGCCTTTTTTGAAGCAGACGACGAGATCACGTGATTCGAAGATCATGTGACCTGTGACGTCAGGTGAGGAGCAGAGTACCTCCATGGGTTCTCCCTAGACGCTAGTAATACTGTTTATTGAGCTTGGCGGCTTTTTCCGGTGTGTTGCCAAAACTACAGGGTTGCTATGCATATTCGCCAAGGTTCAATCCTACATTGACTGAAATCTAATAAGACGTATTGACATGATGCGACGAAAGTGATTAATTTATCATTTGACTTATTTTATTTTAAATTTATTTACATGGCTAAGCATGTTGATTCTCAGTTATACGTAGGAGATGTGTACGATCTTGCGGCAGAAATTGGCAAAGAATTTGAAAAACTTATTGATGTGTACGGAACAGAATTTATTAGAGAGCTTATGACTAAAGTAATAGTGACTTTGGAATATTTAGAATCTAGTACTGTTGTGATAGATCGACTTCAAACAGAACTCATTGATATTAAAGCGAAAGTTCATCAGTTAGAATATGAAAAATTGGAAAGAGCAGAGTTTCGAAGTAAACTAGACCAAGTAAGACTGCAAATATTTTTACAATCTGTCATTTAAGAGGGTGTGGTTTAATCGGGATTTGTTTATATTGCAGAATCTGTGAAAAGCACGGGTTATGCTTTTTGTGTTTTGTCCATAAGATTGCAATGAAAAATACTATCGAAGGGGCTAATTTTTGTGCATCAATTTTTTTAGCGGTGCAACAAAATTAGAAATTATCTGTGCCAAAAATGAAAATTTGTTTCATGTCTATGATTTTACTCCTTTTCACATTAACATAACAATCATAGTATATTATAATTGTAATGAATAAAATATCCTTATCACAAACAAAACATTGATGCATTGCAAATGTTGGCAAATTTTTTAATTTCAAATACAAAATGACAAGTAAAGTCAAATCAGTAAAAGTGATAAATGATTTTGGTTGTGCCGATAAAAAGGTCGTGTCAATACCAATTAATGACTAAATAGTTTTAAGTACTAAACTTTAAATCATCAAGGCTTGTCTTCTTTCCCGATACAGTCGCGAATTGGTAAATTTTCAG
The DNA here is from genome assembly GCA_038502835.1 of Octonoba sinensis. NCBI lineage: Eukaryota > Metazoa > Arthropoda > Arachnida > Araneae > Uloboridae > Octonoba > Octonoba sinensis. Next base: position 3,190,340 of record CM076598.1, on the reverse strand, counting down.
CAAATTATTTTTCGTTTCTTAGCATCTACTTACCAACTGAATTCTATCTGAAGAATGTTTTATATTTTATTTATTAATTTTTTAAAAAAAGTTGCCATTGGTACAAATTTAACAATACTTTTTCGAAAAAATTTCACATGATTGTGAGTGGCATATGTAATGTAGTAAGGCAGCTTTCAACACTTCTTGATTGTCATACGACTTGCAGGTGTCCCCCTCCTCATTAGGGCTCTGATTGATGATTGCCAATAGGCTTTACTCAAATATGTGCTGAACGCTTTACACAATTTTTCTTTTTGGCTGCTGTATGACTCTCTGTTGGGCAAAAAGGGATCTGGAAAGCGAGTCGTAGCAGAGTGCGTTCTCTAAGTGCAAGCTGCTCTATAAACACTTAACAGACGACACCATACGACAAAAATTTTCAAATAAATTTTGTTTGACAAGACTGAAAAATTTTTTGTGGCTACTTAAAAACTATGCATCATGAATTTAGGTATTTTTTTCGCCTTATAAGGGGAAGGAGTTCTTTCAGTAAAAAACCGTTGCATCAGCGGCGAAGTCCTGGGAAAAAAGGTGGGGGATGCTTACATATACCCAGTGGTGTAGCTACCGAGGGGCTAGACGGGGCAGTGCCCTGGTGCCCCCCAGGCTCAAGGGGCCCTTCGGACTCTGACTTAGAAACTATAAATTGAACTAGTGAAAATTTCTCCCACATTCGGAATATAAATAAACCATATTCCAGGAACGCAACTTTAATAATGCAACTTATTTGAAAAAATACAGGAAAATTCCCAACATCTTTGTTTGAAACTTGCGGGGAACTCCCCTGTATTCTTAGGCTGGCTGCAGTCCCGCCGTCGGTTTCACAGTCACGTTGATTGAATTGATTTAAATTTGGTGGTAAATGATGCCATTAGCAATTGTTTGGAACTGCAGAATTATTTCGCAACATTGCAAGATTTGTTTAATTTTTTCGACATAGCATGAACCTTTGGGATTTGCTGTCAAAATTCATTGGTGAATCAGACATGACTCTAAAAAAAACTAAATAAGACTAGATGGTCCAGTAGGGTCAATACGATATCTGCAGTAAAACTTTGTTATTTCGATATAATCAAAGCATTATCAGAAATCATTCTCAAAAGTTCCAGTAAAAAAAAATGAGTGTAGTCAAGCAGAAAATATTAAAACAAAAATGCTAAATTTCGAGTTTGTGTTCCTTTGTGAATTCATGCACTGCATATTTAATGATATTAATTATGCATCTAAAACTTTGCAAAAATGCAACATTGACTTGGACAAAGCAAATAGAGCTTTACAAGAAACAAATACAACGATGCAAATTTATAGAAATGACTTCGAATCATTTAAATGCAAAGAAACTGCAACGACTTATGGCATGGATCCCCATTTCAAAGAAAACAGGCAAAGGAAAATAAAAAATCATTTTGATGAATTATCTTCTGATTACCGATTTCAAAACGGAAGAAATATTTAAAATTACTATTTTCATTAATGTACTAGACACAATAATAACTCGGTTAAATGCACATTTTACGGGCATGAGTGCAGTCGGACAAATATTTAATTTTCTAACACCACCATTTTTACTGGATTGCCCCCTTGCAATCCAGTATCCTGGATTCCCCCTTGCAATCCAAGCCCCCTTGCAAGGGGGCTTGGATTTCCAAGTGGCATTAGCAACAACAACAGTTATGTAAAATAGACCCAAAAGTATAATTTACATCAAAATATAATACTTATTGTCCCACCAAAATATTGCAAATAGGATAAATTTATGTGTTTACAATTACTCCAGAGGGCGAAATATATGGGGTAATTTCAAACACCTAACTTGCACATGAAAAATAACAGGGATGATTAAATTCATAACTAAATGTTTTTAGCAGCATCCCACATGACAAATAAAAATGGTTGAAACCGCTTAGATTGCTTTTGTAGATGAGCGGGAGAGGAAAATGTAAGATCACTAAACTTTGTTAAACAACTTTTTTCACTGTGCCATTTTCAAACAATAGTGGCACCTCCACAGTTGTTTCGAAACTTACGAAACTCTTTTAATGTCTTCCCTATGTTGCCAGTTTATCACTCACAAGTAGTTAAGTTTTAAAAACCACCACAAGTGTAGTTATGAAACTTGTTTACAATTATCCCATGTTTACAATTACCCCAACTCACCCTACTCGGCTAGGTCATGAAAAGACTATTCGGCCAAAAGCCAAATAGCCTTGCTGAGCCCTGTGCCTGTTGCTGATTGTGATATTATTCTTTTTTACTCTTCCGATAGCTTAACATCAGAGCATAATTCATTGAATCATTCATATTGCAATTTATAGTAATCATTATCCACTTTATGTGTGTTTAATTGTAATAATCGTATTTTAGAACTATTAAATTAAAACCACACAATAAATACTAATTTAGAATGATAGTGTTTAAAAAAAATTGTTTACAAAAACTGAAGTGCACACAATGGTTTGATTTTTTAAAAACATATCTACTGCTGTGAAACCAGCTTAAAATGGGATTTTGCATAATGTTTAACATGTCATATTATTTTCTTAAGTTTAACACAATACATATCCAAAGTCTTTCAGGTCTGTGTAAAAAATTAAAATCTGATTTAAATGTTAAAAAAAATCCAATTTAAGTAAAAATTATCTGATTTCAATAAAAGTCAGATTTAAAAAATTTTTTATAACTAGAGAAAAAAAGGGTCATGAACACTGTTTTTGCTCCATTTCAAGCAGAGAACTTGCTCGCCTTTCATGTCTACCACCTCAAGTCATTCCTTTGCAAAATACCTTTTCATACTGAAGTTTCTGTGATGACTCTGGGGGTAAGTGGTGTGATTCAACAATTGCACTCTGTTGGATTAAAAATCCACCATCTGATGTTAAAGAATGAATTTTATTTACAGTAAGTAATTAGCGGATCCGGAGATTTGAAATCTGTCGTGTGATGGTCAGGAAGTGTGAAAGCTGCCTAAGAGAATGGAAAAGTACTAGAGATAAATTTTAAAATAGTCCTGTGACTATATTTTGAAAATAAATTAAATTTAAAATGGATTTTCAGTATCTCGCATTTAAATATTCCAAAAATAAAAATACAAAATTGTAAACTAATGCTTGTTTCCACATAAATATTTTTTGTTTATTTTTAGAGTGCTGCGGGACACATCAGGTGATGAAATTTTATACATTTACAATATACAAATTGGAGATTTTATTTCTTTTTAAAATCAAATTCTAAAAAATACTCTCCCTCTAAAAATGTTTATAAGTACAGCATAAACATGAAAATGATTGTGTTCATGAACTCACCTATATAGTATATTTTAATGTTTCCAATCTTCAAAATAATTTTTCAACTGAAAAATAACCTGTTGAATAAGCCTGACCCTAGCAAAAAACAATTTAATTAAGAATAAATTAAGTGAATGGAGCCACTGGCGTCATAGCAGTCTAAATATTGAGGGGGACGGCGCCAATCTTCGACTTGTCTTCCTAATTTTGCCAAACAGTAGTTGAAACATTTTATTATTTCAGCAATAGTATTTCACATTTTTTCTCTCGATACGAATTGGGTAAACTATTTACTTATTTTGTGAACTTAAGTTGCAACCAAAATTAGATGTGATCTAGAGAAATGAAATATGTTCAGGTTCAGAAAACATTAAAGTTAAAATATTTATTCAAAAAAATAAAAAAGGTTTATTTTACTCTGTACGGAATCATTTTATGTGGATTATAATTAATGATGTATACGGATTTATTTCATTTATTTTCTGCTCCAAAATATTTCTTTGGCTGTCTTTTTGGTAAATTTTTTTTTGTTGCATGATTGCCGTAGCAACTTGATCGATGACATCTTGATGAACGAAATACATTTCAACGTGATTCAATCGCTTTTGTGCCATTGTTGAGCGCAAATACTACTTCAGCTTTCTTTCTTAATGCGCTGAAACTTCTTTCCGCCTCCCAATGGATGCTGGGGACACTATATAGCAGAAGTCGCACCAGAATTTCTACATTAGAGAATAATCGCTTCTATTTGTAGTAATGTGCTTTTATAACATCATGTACGCAAGTCATGGCTTTAAACTCCTCTTTGAAAATCGCAAGTTGAACGTTTAATTCTGAAATATTGAATTCTGGGTAGTTTACTGCAAGCTCCAAATTCTCTTCATGAAGTAGCAACTTTTCTAATTCAACTTGTCGTTAATGTACGTTTTGATTCAATATGCTGTTTTTAGTCCGGCAATTGTCTCATCAAGTAAGTGAAAGAATTCAATGCGATAGTATTTTTCACATGAAGGAAAATCATGACCCACCTCTGGACCATCAAACTGCTTATTAGGATGTCTTTTTTTTTCCTTGGCAATTTTAGGGGTGCCAGTCCAAGTTCTATTTTTTGACACAATTATCAAAAATGGTGGAAAACACAGCGTCGTTTTGCATCTTTTCCAAGTAATTAACATATGTTTGAACTGATTTGAACAGTCCAGCTAACGTACTTTTCCTCCCTTGAAAGGATGTGTTCAGTTCTACCAGCAAATCAATGGTTTGTTTCCCCAAAACTAATCCCAGATAGTTGGAAACGTTTTCGAAAGCCGCTAAAAGACTGCTACCGCCATCATTAATGTCTTCAGCCAACTGACTCAAAGTGTCCCTAATTAAAGAATATTTTTTCAGTATTTCTTCAATTTGAGAGCTTCGATATAAACATCTTGTTCGGCAGAGAGGTCTAATTTTGCGAGTATTTCCAACGAGACATTCAGATTCATTTTCTAAAAGGCTCTGAAACAAGTCGTTTGTTTTTGTTATAAGCAGAAACATTCCTATCTGATTGGCTTCTTCTAAAGAGTTTTTCGCAACTAACATAGAATTGCAATTGTATTTCATTATTTTAAGTTAGTACAATGGGGCCCACATTGAGCAAAATCTGCTAAAGGTTGTTTTTCACTCATAAACAATCGATTGAACACCTTTAATGGCCATTCATATCGGCTGCTCCGTCATATGTTGGCCCCCAAATATTTGCTATTGGAAGTTGAAGTCGAACAAGGGCATCACATATAAGGGCAGCTATAGCTTTCCCCGTGACTGAGCGGGCTTCATAAAATCCTAGAATAGTTTCACACCTAAGTTAAAGTAGGGGGACCATAATAGAAATATAATTTCACGTTAATTTAAAGCACAAATGAGCATTAAAACGCAGACATATGTTTCGGGATTGCTTGGAATCTCTTTTTGAATGCGACAGGGAGCTTCTAGATGCAAAACATCCTTGCACCTCTGACACTCCCGGAAGATTTTCTCGCCATGTTGGAAGGCAAGGGATTTTATGTGGCCCCTTAAAAAGCATGAGAGAGCTGTCTGCTGGCTCCACGATATATTTAGCTGATGACGCCATCGAGGTCTTTTCCCAAATTACCATGGAGGAGCAGGTGGAACCCTCCATAGTGCATTTAATTAGAAGAAGACTGTAACCCACTTGTCGTCCATGGCCCTCTGCCTAAACCACGTTCGCGCCCCTGTTTATCCTGCGCGGCGGGCGATGCAGTATTAGAACTTAAATTAATATTTGGTTTCATGGTAGGGAGAAGAGAGCAGCTTCAAAGGGTCCGGGGACCTGGGGCACGAAAGGGAGATCATGTGACTTATTGTTATATTCATTTAACCAATAATTAATGTACACTTTGTCTAATTTAACTTATTAAGGGACCAATAATTACCCCGGCTTTGGGGTAAATATTGGTAACACCTTGTTTTTATAGTAATAAATGTCAGAAGTAAATTTATGGGATATGTTATACTTATTTAGTGCATTTTAACTATAAATATTGCAATAATTATTCTCTCCTGTTTTAATAGTTACTGAAAAATTAATAAGGAAGAAAACAACACTATGTGCCACATCTCGGAACACTTTTATTTAAATTAAAAGTGCTTCAACTCTACAATTCTTGGCAGAATTTCTTATAACATTTGTAAACATTATTAATGACACCAGTGTCCACAACAAAAGTGTTACTTCCCTTTAACATTACTGGCTGTAAAAAAAAATTAACCATTTCTAAGGTGGCTTGCTTGGGTCATTGGAAATTACCTGCTTTTTTCCCGAGAAATTTCATTACAACATTCTTCTCATCTACTATTTTTGTTATTTTCCCCAATGTAAAAAGAGTCTTTGTAATAATAGACAGCAAAATATTCTTGTTCTTAAAGTGCATGATAGACATCTTTGACTACGTTTTTTGCATTTTCTGCTATTGAACTCTCTTAAAATTGTTCAATTCCAAACATATTGACATTGTTATTATTCTCAACCTCAGATATTTCTAGTTCCTCATCTGATGCTTCAAAACGCAGCCTTTTTCCTGATGATAAAGCATTTGTATTAGTATCAGACATGGCTTTAATTTAAAGCACAAATGAGCATTAAAACACAGACATATGTTTCGGGATTGCTTGGAATCCCTTTTTCAATGCGACAGGGAGCTTCTAGATGCAAAACATCCAAATGAAGCAGACAAAACAACAAAAACAAAGCTTATATAGCCTAAGAATTAACTGTAAACCAATGAGAACGAAGGCAGTGTGAAGTGGAAGTAGAAGTAGCAGGAAAAGCACCAATAAGAGAGCAACAAACGAATCCAGTTGAAAGTTCAGGAAGTAAAAAGGAATATCAATAAAAACAAAGCAAAAAGACCACAACATGCATAAAAATGTGAAAAATACTTGAAAATTGCAAAAATAATAAAATAAAATACAAAGAATAAAATGGAAATAAAATAAGTACAGAAAATACCAAAACAAAAAGCAAAACAAAGTACACATGTAAAGGAGGGGGAGGGGGGGGGGAGAAAAGTTAAAAATAGACACAAAAAAGGAAAACAACAAGAAAAACAAGAAAGAACAACAAATTAAAGGCACTTATGCCAGACATGTGAAAATACAAAAATAATAAAATAAAATACAAATAATAAAATGGAAATAAAATAAGTACAGGAAATACCAAAACAAAAAGCAAAACAAAGTACGCATGTAAAGGAGGGGGAGGGGGGGGGGAGAAAAAAACAGACACAAAAAAAAAAGGAAAACTAACAAGAAAACCAAGAAAGAACAACAAATTAAAGGAACTTATGCCAGACCTGTGAAAAATAAGGAGTTGAGGAAGAATCATTGACCAAATTAGAACTATTCCTGTTAATATGATAAGCTTCCCAAAAGTCAAGCTCTAAAGGGGAAGAACACTTTTTAATAATTTTCCCAGAATTGAAATCAAAAGAGTGGTTGAAATTCCAACAATGTTGAGCAATGCTAGACTTATTTAACTCTTGCTTTCGTACATAACCTTTATGCTCATTTAACCGAATTTTCAGAGCACGTTTTGTCTGTCCAATGTAAGTAAGGCCGCAACGGCGACTAATTTGGTAAATACCCCAAGTATTAAGTTGATCAACAGGATCTTTAAGAGAAGAGAAGGAAAGTTTGTTGCTAGGAGCAAAAACGAATTGAAATTGAAACCTTTTTAGGATTTTAGCAACACGAAAACTGACAGAATGAAAGAACGGTAACACAACCAAATTCTTTCTAGAAACCACATGATTGGGACCAGAAGTTTTTTTAGAAAGTTTGTTATGAATAGAATCAATTAAAGAGTGAGAAAATCCTCTATCCCCAGCTACAGCTTTCAGATAGTTGAGTTCAATCTTGAGAAGCTCAGGAGAAGAGCAAATATTAATAGCACGATGGACAAGAGCATTAAAAGCCGAATATTTTTGGTTGGGAGGATGAGACGATAGTCTTTGAGGAGGTAAAGAAACAGCGAAAGGTTTACGATAGACAGAAGTAGTGAAACCAGACTCACTCCTAGGAATCAAAACATCAAGAAACACGAGGCTACTATTAAGTTCTTTCTCACAAGAAAACTGGATATTAGGATCAATGGAGTTCATAATAGAAAGAGCATCATCGATACCTAACAAGTTACTGTCCGTTAAGACAAAACAATCATCCACATAACGAACATAAAATTGAAATTGCAATTTTTGGAATAGTTTTTCCTCAAAATAATGCATATAGAAATCACTTAAAATAGGACTAAGAGGACTTCCCATAGCCAGGCCATCAACCATAGCATAGAATTTACCATTAAATACAAAAGTGCTCTGCTGCAAGCACACACGAGTAAGAAAAACTAATTCCTCAATTTCCACAGCAGTAAAATGGAATTCAGAAAACCTTTTCCTGAGGCAAGTCAAAGCGCCATCAACAGGAACATTAGTAAACAAAGAATTAACATCAAAAGAGGCCATAACCGAATTGTTCGGAACGAAGCTATGAAGTTTCTTAACAAAATCGGTGGAATTTTTAACAGTGAAAGCATTCCGACTCCTAAGTGGAGAAAATACAGAAAATAAATACTTTTAAAGTTTATATGAAGCAATGCCAATATTGGAAACAATTGGTCTGAAAGGAATACCTGCCTTGTGTACCTTCGGTAAAGCATAGAAACGCGCACAATTACCAACAGAAGGAATCACAGACCGTTTAGCAATCAAAGGAATAGAATGAACAGACTTAACAGCAAAAGAAATAGCTTTTAACTCCTTGTCACTAGGATCTTTATAAATTTCAGAATAAGGACCAGAAGCAATTAAGTCATCAGTTTTTTCAACATAAGATGATTTATTAAGAACAACAATCTGACCACCCTTGTCAGCTTTGGTAATGACCAAATCAGAATTTAAGACTAAATTATTGACACAGCGTTTCACAGAATGGGTAAAACCAATATTAGGAACTTTTGAATTAAAATCAACATTGGAAGCAATAAGATGCCGAACCGACTCTGAGTGGAAGTTAAAGCACTAAATTTGAAAGCTTTTTCAACCGGAGCAATAAGTTCAGAAAAAGAAGGCTTTTTAGCCAAAGCAAAATTGTTATTACATTTCAAAGCATTAATTTCATTACTATTCAAAGGAAATTTCGAAAGATTTACAACCGCATTCCTATTAACAAGAGGCAAATCAGCCGGAACAGGAACATTTGAATCGTTACACAACTTGGTAAATTTCTTATTTAAAGTAATTTTGTGACAGTCAGATGAATGAAGAGCTCTTGGCCATGACATTCTATCAATAGAATCAAAATCGAAATTAGAATTAGATACAGAAAGATGTAAATCATAAAGTTCACGTTCTATGAACGAAAGTTTTTTCCTAGTTTCCTGGATAGAAGCTCTAAGTAAAGCTAATTTGGAATGAAAAATTACCTTACCTTTAGCTCTTCACCTTTAGCTGCTGTTAAGTCTGTTCATTCTATTCCTTTGATTGCTAAACGGTCTGTGATTCCTTCTGTTGCTAATTGTGCGCGTTTCTATGCTTTACCGAAGATACACAAGGCAGGTATTCCATTCAGACCAATTGTTTCCAATATTGGCACTGCTTCATATAAACTTTCCAAATATTTAGTTTCTGTATTTTCTCCACTTAGGAATGCTTTCACTGTTAAAAATTCCACCGATTTTGTTAAGAAACTTCATAACTTCGTTCCGAACAATTCGGTTATGGCCTCTTTTGATGTTAATTCTTTGTTTACTAATGTTCCTGTTGATGGCGCTTTGACTTGCCTCAGGAAAAGGCTTTCTGAATTCCATTTTACTGCTGTGGAAATTGCGGAATTAGTTTTTCTTACTCGTGTGTGCTTGCAGCAGAGCACTTTTGTATTTATTGGTAAATTCTATGCTATGGTTGATGGCCTGACTATGGGAAGTCCTCTTAGCCCTATTTTAAGTGATTTCTATATGCATTATTTTGAGGAAAAACTATTCCAGAAATTGCAATTTCAATTTTATGTTCATTATGTGGATGATTGTTTTGTCTTAACGGACAGTAACTTGTTAGGTATTGATGATGCTCTTTCTATTATGAACTCCATTGATCCTAATATCCAGTTTTCTTGTGAGAAAGAACTTAATAGTAGCCTCGTGTTTCTTGATGTTTTGATTTCTAGGTGTGAGTCTGGTTTCACTACTTCTGTCTATCGTAAACCTTTTGCTGTTTCTTTACCTCCTCATAGACTATCGTCTCATCTTCCCAACCAAAAATATTTGGCTTTTAATGCTCTTGTCCATCGTGCTTTAATATTTGTTCTTCTCCTGAGCTTCTCAAGATTGAACTCAACTATCTGAAAGCTGTAGCTGTGGATAGAGGATTTTCTCACTCTTTAATTGATTCTATTCATAACAAACTTTCTAAAAAAACTTCTGGTCCCAATCATGTGGTTTCTAGAAAGAATTTGGTTGTGTTACCATTCTTTCATTCTGTAAGTTTTCGTATTGCTAAAATCCTAAAAAGGTTTCAATTTCAAGTTGTTTTTGCTCCTAGCAACAAACTTTCCTTCTCTTCTCTTAAAGATCCTGTTGATCAACTTAATACTTGGGGTATTTACCAAATTAGTCGCCGTTGCGGCCTTTCTTACATTGGACAGACAAAACGTGCTCTGAAAATTCGGTTAAATGAGCATAAAGGTTATGTACAAAAGCAAGAGTTAAATAAGTCTAGCATTGCTCAACATTGTTGGAATTCCAACCACTTTTGATTTCAATTCTGGGAAAATTATTCAAAAATGTTTTTCCCCTTTAGAGCTTGACTTTTGGGAAGCTTATCATATTAACAGGAATAGTTCTAATTTGGTTAATGATTCTTCCTCAACTCCTTATTTTTCACAGGTCTGGCATAAGTTCCTTTAATTTGTTGTTCTTTCCTGGTTTTCTTGTTAGTTTCCTTTTTTGTGTCTATTTTGTAATTTTTTCTCCCCCCCCCCTCCTTTACATGTGTACTTTGTTTTGCTTTTTGTTTTGGTATTTCCTGTACTTATTTTATTTCCATTTTATTCTTTGTATTTTATTTTATTATTTTTGTATTTTCACATGTGTGGCATAAGTTCCTTTAATTTATTGTTCTTTCTTGTTTTTCTTGTTGTTTTCCTTTTTTGTGTCTATTTTTAATTTTTTCTCCCCCCCTTCCCCTCCTTTACATGTGTACTTTGTTTTGCTTTTTGTTTTGGTATTTTCTGTACTTATTTTATTTCCATTTTATTCTTTGTATTTTATTTTATTATTTTTGCAATTTTCATGTATTTTTCACATTTTTATGCATGTTGTCGTCCTTTTGCTTTGTTTTTATTGATATTCCTTTTAACTTCCTGAACTTTCAACTGGATTTGTTTGTTGCTCTCTTATTGGTGCTTTCCCACTTCACACTGCCTTCGTTCTCATTGGTTTACAGTTAATTCTTAGGCTATATAAGCTCTGTTTTTGTTGTTTTGTCTGCTTCATTTGGATGTTTTGCATCTAGAAGCTCCCTGTCGCATTGAAAAATTGATTCCAAGCAATCCCGAAACATATGTCTGCGTTTTAATGCTCATTTGTGCTTTAAATTAATGTGAAATTATATTTCTATTACTGTTTACTTGCACAAAGTTAAATTATTATGGCTTTAATTTGTTTGGCTTTAATTTGTTTAATTTTTCTTGACCCTTTTTTTTTTTTTTTAAACTTTAGCTGCAATTTCTTGCTGCTTCTACAGAAGCTTTATCTTGAATGTTCTGTTCATATTTAAAGGAAACAAAACTCTGATTAAATTTAAAATAAACATAATTTTGGTTATAGTTTTAGTAGAAAACATCTATATACTTTAACATTTCTTTTAATGCACATGTACATAATCCATAATTACCTTCTTCTATTATCATGAATGATTACATAATTCTTCAAAAAATAAATTATCTTTGAGAAAAAAAGTAGATCAATTGAATATTAACAACTATTATAGACCTAACAACTAATATCTAGTAGTGTTTAGACTGAAATGAATATGTAAAACTTCTAAAATAATTCCCCCGGTGACCAAGAATTACCCCTGCAAACTGGAGTATAAATGGGTGTACCTATGTAACCAATGTATTGAAAAATGAATAAAATATATGTACTGGAGTCAAAAGTTTAGACTACTTTTAGCATAAACCAGTATCAACAAAAATGTTTTCATTTTAAATATAGCACTGGCATGGATCTTTAAAAAAAGTATGATTTCTTGAGATGATCTTTTTTCAAGATGTTTTTGTAGTAGTAAGTAAAACATTTTTTTCCAAACTTGCACCAATTTTTTTTTACTTTTTAGGTCCTGCATAAGAAAATAGAATTTTTAAGGAGTATTTGCCATACTTCAGTTGTTTTGTTATAGCAGCTTATGAAACTAAAAAATGTGTGACCATTAATTATCCTGGAAAAAGAGTGACCAAGAATTACCCCATATGACCCTACTTCTTAACTTTTTAAGTTAAGTCTGAAATTTCTAATTGAAGAACACACATTGTTTTAGCATTTTTGTCTCAATTTGATCACCTTCATAAATATTTTTTAACAATTTTATGTAAAAAGTTGGTGCATTTGAAAATAATTTTATCTTTTCTCTTCTTTTTGTTTTGTACATTTTCTGAAATAAAGTATTATCTTTGATACTTATACAGGAACTGGAAATTATTGAAGAAAATTGGAGGAAAGAGACAAGTTATCTAAATTCTCTTGTTGTTAAACTACAAGAAGAAAATAAGCGCTTAAGTGTCATCATATCAGAAAAAGAGAACCATTCACCAAGTGATTGCAAAGGTTAGTTGCCCATTGTCATTACTATTGATCCTTTTTGTTGCTGTATTTTACTCTTTCTTCAGTGTTAGTATAATAAATTTTAAGGCATACATAAGTAATAAGTAGCAAGCTTAACCTTTTAATCGCCGCACTATGATTGGACCATGCCACAAACTATTTATTGCTAAAAATCACTTTTTAAAGCAAATATAAGAACTATGGATAAGTTTTTTATTCAAAAAAAAAATTTTTTACATGATTTTTGGCATGTTCCAAAAATGGAACATTGGCGGGTAACACTTGGTTTTTTTACATGTTTTAAAAAAAAGTTAATTTGCGCTTTTTAAGTTCAAACTAATGGTTTTTTGAGGAATGTTAAAGAAATTGTAGGCAAGTTACATAAGATTTTTGTGATTAGTACTACTTCCAGGGGAAAATAGCCAAGTTTTACCGTAATTCCAGGGATAGTTTTCATGAAGTCCTTCAGCTATAGATGTTCTGCATATGTAACGAAGCTTTAAATAATAAAGTCTAACAAATTGAATTCTAAGAATAATTTGTTGCTGATAAAATGGAGTTATAATTAGAGAAATAAAATTATTTATGTGGAAGTGAATCTGCAAAGATGCAAATCAGTCAAGTTCCTTGCCTCCGCCAGGATGCGCTGCAATTCCTCACTATTTTAACGAGCCACAACGGAATGAAGACAGACAGCTTGTTCATCGTCTGGTCGTTTTGTGAGGCCAGCAGAGTGATGCCAAATCGCGTCGACCGCCAGAGTGGCCTTCCGATTAAATGTTAACTTAATTTTTATTTTGTACATAGTTCCTATTCGTTAATTAAATGTTCTTAAATTCATTCAAATAGTATCAGTCTGAGTCTTTTAACCCGTTACCTTAGTCCATATTTATTATCTTTTGAAGGCATCAAAAATGAACGGAAATAAATTCGCAATTAGAAAAGCAATATGTATCACTGTGCCATAGTTTTTAAAACACGAAGTATAATATGAATGAAAAGTTGAATAATATATGAATAACAAATCTTACTAAAATTCTTTGAAACAAAATATAATAGTTATTATAAATGCTCGCAGATTCAATGTCCTGAATTTTTTCCACTGTCCATGGTAGCTAGGAAAGCATGCTTCGCACTGTCTTTTGTCGCACTCAAAACATTTTTTTTGTAGTATTCTTCTTGCATACAGCACAACTCCTTGTGATGTAGGCACAAAATAATGTGCATCAGATTTTCTTAAAGCTTCAAAAGGATGTATTCGAGGTCCAGGGACACAATGCATTTTCGGTTTCATGCGAAGTAAATGCAAGGTCACCTCCCTCCCAAAATAGAGATGGGACAATTCTGCTGTTGCACATTTGTGCAAATGTAAATGCAAAATCCAGCCAGCAGTATCAGCCATATATATTAGACAAACATCGGCTGGCATACTCACTAACTGAGAAAAATCACAGAGAAGAAAAATAGCTGAAAGTCCTTCTCATGATTCCCTAAACATGTGTTTCTCTGTGTTGTCTCTGCTAGCACTACCATGATGAACTATTTTATCCTTGAACTATTTATTTTATCTTCTAATTTGTAGGCCTTAGTCATAAACAAAGTCTAGCTATCAAAAAACATATGGGCTTTTCAGAGAAAACTAATCCCTTTTAGGTCAAGTGCTTCCCTTCAGGTTACAGGAAGGGTTGCGGTGGATGGGGGAATGGGAGGGGGGAACAGAATGTAAATAAACAGTCATTAAACACATCTGCCTAAAATTTACCATGAGTTCCAACATTAAAAAAAATGTCTTTATTTATTTGATGCAATGTAACCAAAATAACTGTAATGTGTTAAAACGTAGACCTTTACACGCCAATGTTCCATTTTTGGAACATGCAAATTTCATCGCCAATAAAAGGTATATTAACATATTTTTTAAAAATAAAACATGTTCACTTAACAATATGACTATTTTTAATTGTTCTCACTTAGTTGTGAAATTTTTAATTAAATTTCAAATTTTGTATGAATTTTTTAGTCTTGCTTGATAAAAATGACAAAAAATGAATAAATTACATTTTTTTTATTGTTGATACTACTACTTTCAGTAATATAATAATTATGTCAAAAAATCAATCAATAGTTCAAATACACACAGAAATTTTTGCAGCGCAATGCTGATAAAGTTGTATTTTTCACAGATTTTTAGAGTTGATGTTCCAATATTGGAACATTGGCGTGTAAAAGGTTAAATTATAAAGTAATTAGCTTACATCCTTTTCAAGTAAAGTTTTTCTCCTATTCTCGTCTGATTTCATTTTATTAGTGCCATACTGAATACTCTGTCCCATACTATTTAGCTCATAAAGTCTGATTATACGATTTAGGATTGAGAAATTTAAAATTAGGAATTTTTAAAATTTGACAGACGAGACAAGAAAGAGAAAAATTAAGTTTCTTCAATACTAGCCTTGCTTTTCCTATTTGTTTCTCCATGCATTTTTTATGGGGAAAATTTGCTAATTTGTATCCTTATTGTATAAGAGGATTTTTTAATATTTTCATGGCATTTCTGACCATGACGATGATTGTGATCTGTATTTGCTGGTTTAAATTTTTATGTAGTTTTAAACATTTTGTTTAATTGTAAATATTTACTTTTATATGATTTAAGTTTTCTTCATTTATTATGTCAAATCGTAAAAGCACTTTTGCTTTTTGTTTTATTACATACTTCAGTGTTCATTTAATGTAACAAACTTTAATTTTAGATCTGATGAATATATTCTTATTGTGAAGGGCATCAATTTTACTTACATTTTTTGTTAGATTTTTATAATTTGATATTTGTTTTAAAAACTGTACCGTTTTTTTTTAAATAAAAGTTTTTGCATTAAAATAGTAAAATAAACAATGTATAAATATCCTTTTTATGTATAAATGTCCTTTATCTAAAGCAAAATGACAAAAAAATGGGGTTTAATGGAGAAGTTAATTTTTAGAGTTCCTCTCCTTGTTTTGATCACAAAAGATTGATGAAACCATCAAAATATTTTCCTGAAAAGTTCCATGGCTTAATTGGGTTATTTTTTTTATTTTCTTACATCTGTGCATATTATTATGCTTATAAGTTGAAATAATTTTAGCATTCCTGTCAGATGAAGACCTTGATGTTGTCAAGAAATTAAAGGAGTGTGCAGAACAACAGCGGACACAACTGCTAATCAAAGACAAAGAACTTTTGGAGAAAACAAATGAAGTTGAAAAAGTAATTATGTAGTGCTTCATTCTAATTTACACAGTTACATCACTGAAAGTAAAATTGTTTACAATTTACCATGTACTTGTTTTTGCACGGAACTAAGTGTTTCAAATGTAAATACAGCATGAGACCCCAAATCCAGCAATCATGGGACCAGCACATTTCCAGACTTTGGAGTTTTTAGTATTTCGAATTGTTACTGAAAATAGCAACCTACTGGACATAAAAATGTGCAGAACAATTACACTGTTGGGTGTGTTAAATTTTTAAGATCTTTCATTGAAAGAATTACATTAACTAAACCAAGAAATTCCAACTTAAACCACTTATTGCCATAAATGCTTAAAATTCATAAGCTGCAATGTTTCTTGAACTTGTTAGACCATATATATGAATAATCCCATTCAAATTAATGTCCCAACTACTGTTGGAATATTTTCACCGGGAAGTAATTTAATGGTATATTTTTGCATTTTTTTTGTTGGTGAAATTGGTGTCTATTGTCATAAAATGGCATGCATTTTCATTAAAAAAATGTAAAGAATGCATTCAGCTTCCTCATTAGTGGCATTTCAATAGGAGCTAAATTTCAGCTCCACTTTTGACAAACCTCTTTTTGTTATACAGTGGAGCATTACTTACATGATGTTGAAAGGATTACGGAAAAATGTATAAACGATAAAGTTGTCTAATAGATTTATCCTTCTGGCTAGATCCAAAAATTGGGACCACACTAAAATGTATAATTGCAAACATTGTTTACACAATCATCTTATGAAGGATGCTCCACTGCATTATGAAAGAAAATTTATTCTGGCACATTTCTTCATTCCTTATGCTGCAGGTTCTTTGAAGATACATTATTTTTTCTCCTGCTTCAGCAGAGAAGTATTTATTGGGATAGTTATTTCACATGCCAATCATTTCCAAAGAATTTGCAGCACCATTACTGCTTTGAAAATGTAATTTCTTTACTTACGAACTTTTCAAAATAAATTTCTGTATGCTTTTATTAAGGAAAAATGCTTTTGAATTAAAACTTAAATGGTCATTTTGCTTTACTGCAACAGTGTACATTGTTCCTAGTATGGAACGTTTTTGCTACACCACATGTGCAGTTTATCTTCCGGGATGTAGTGTGGAGTGCAATGCATTGTTAGATTCATACTGGTTATGGATTTTGTTTTAATGCCATGAATTATTTCTTATTTGACGATTTTTCAAATTAGATCGATTTGATCAGTGGGATATGGTTTGTGGTTAGTTTCATAGCTTAGATGTAAGTGTGAGCATACACCTTTTGCAAACGAGGGTCTTGGTAGAAGTTTGGCCATTTTAGCCTCTGATGCATAGTAAACTAGACGAAAACTCATTAGGATAAAGAATTAATATATGTATGTATTTAAGTTTGTTAAATTGCTCTTTTGTGCATCAGTTATTGTATGTAGTGTGTTAACCTAATACTTTTCTGTTTTACATATCAAGTGTACAATTTGTATTATTGTTTTGATAAGTAATATTTTGGAATTTTTAGGTGTTCCACCTAATGATGTAACTTCCACCATTGATGAACCATTCTTCTTTTTTCCCCCCTATTAAATATTTATCAGTGCAATGTAACAAATTGTTTGAAAGTATATCTACTTGGCACATCTTCAAGTTAATGTATTTTTTAATGTTTTTATGTTTGAAATTTTGATTTAGTTTTATCCCCTTTTTATTTAAAATTTTAGTGTACTTTTATATATATTTATATATGTATATATAAAGTCCGATTCAAAAAATTAGAATAATGAAAGAAAATATAGTCAATTGAATTGAAAATCTAATTTATCAAATAAATAATCAATGATATCAAATATAAATTATTATAACATAAATCTGCATATTTTGTAGATTATAAAAATGTACGCACATTACAATGAAATAGAAAATATATTTAAATCAGCAAACAACAAAAAATTCAAAATAGTAGAATACTTCATAACATGGTTCAAAAAATTAGAATAATGTAAATATATTTTACATAATTTAAACTCTAAGTGTTCTTACTTGATAATCAGTACTTTGTTGCATCACCCTTAGCTTTAATGACAGCTCTTAAACGGTTTGGCATATTAACTAAAGGTTCACAAATTTTTTTATCCAAATTCACCCATATGCTCTTTACACTAGAAATAAGATCTTTTTTGTCTCTAGCCGCAACTTCTTGAAGTCGTTTTTTCATAATTCCCCACAAATTCTCGATGGGATTTAGATCGGGTGAGTTCGCAGGCCAAGGGAGTACATTTATTTCCTTCTCTTTGAACCATTTAGTTGTTGATTTGGAAGTGTAGGAAGAAGCTGAATCTTGCTGAAACAAGAAATCGTCATCACATAAATCCTCAGATGAAGGAATCATGAAATGTTCAAAAATTTCTTGATTGACTTCTGAATTGACTGTTGTGGTCTTGTTTAAGTCTCCAAACACGTATACCTTGACTCCCATGAGACACACAAAACATACTTTCATCGCTGAAGAGTACCTTTTTCCAATTATCTTGATCCCAAAATAGCCTTTGTTTACACCATTTAACTCTAGCAGCCATTTGCTTAGATGATAAGAATAGCTTTATCTTAGGAACACGTGATGTAAAACCTAATTTGTGAAATCGTCGTAATGTTGTAGATTTAGAGACATTTATACCCATTTCTTTGCATTTTCTTTGCACATATCTCACACTTCGAAAGCGATAGTTCTTCACAATCTTTTTCAATTGCCTTTCTTCTCTTGTTGAAGTTACTGACTTTCGACCACTTTTAAAGTGTTTATTTTGAAAACACTTATTATTAGAATACTCGCCCAAAACTCTACTCACACTTGCCTGAGAACATTTCACTTCCTTTGCTATAAAAAGTTCTGTTTTTCCTTCTTTGTGCAAGTACACAATAGGAAATTTCACAGCCTCAGATAAGTTGCTCTTTCGTCATATATTAAGCAAATATTAAACTAAAATCAAATGCCAAACTACTTTTCATTTTCCACGGAACACATTTTATAGTCCCGCAGATGTTAATCCCGCAGCTGTTCTCTAAACCAACAGGGAAAATTTAATTATTCTAATTTTTTGAACCATATTGTCCAGTTATTCTAATTCTTTGAATTATTCTAATATTTTTTAAATAGTTAATTGTTAATATAGCAGATGAAATAAATATTTATGTTATATTTATAAATGCTCTGAAGATAATGACATATTTTTAATATATTGTTTTCTGAACACAATATGGAAATTGACACTTTAGCAACATTCTACCCATTCTTTTTGACATTATTCTAATTTTTTGAATCGTACTGTATATGTAGGGTCTTTGGCAATCCGAGTAAAAATGCTAGGGGTTTAGAAAGATAAAACATTTAATTAAAATAACAAAGTAAGGAAATGTACAACACAGATCAAAATAACACGTCATTATATAGGCTTCATGTCTCCCTCCTCTCACTCATCATTTTCGCTCAAACGCGTAAGGTTCCAGAGTACTTACGTCATAGTTCTGTAGATCTAAGGAAGTGCTGCCCTCTCATGCTAAGCACAGCATTAGAGGCTTATGAAGATGACATTCAGCCATCCTCCAAGGGAGCCGTCCTCGGCAACCGAAAAAATAAACATAGGAAAGGTCGTCCTGGTGGCTTGTCATCTCATGAAAACCTGTGAAAGAAAAAATAATAGAGAAAAAAAAAATAACAGGCTACGGTCCGACTTAAATAATAACGTCATTGTCTGCCTTATCGTCGTTGCTTAGTCTGGATACGTTGTTGTAAAAAAAAATTTAAATTTCGTGATGAGAAAAAAGTAAATTTCGTTAAAGTCATAATTCAGTTGAGTAGTTATATGCCATCTGTTGACCAGCGTTTCATGCAATCAACAGCTGTTGATGTTAAATGCGGACCCTCATGTTGACCAACTTTTTCAACTTCATACCTATCATTAGGTTTAACCGTCTTGATTTGATAAGGTCCATAATATTTATTTCGTAATTTAAGTCCCGTACCAAATTGTGTATTCTTTTTATTGCTATTTCCCAATTCTTTTTATTGCAACAAGCTCGCCTTTTTTTTTATATACGCAAGGTTTTTTGCACTTTTGTCATATTGAGCTTTCATTTGTTGAAATTTCTGTATGTTAAGCTTGCGTAATTTCACATTTGGTCACATTCAGGCATAAGATTTTCTGTATATTCATCTCTTAAAGTTTGATTTACTCTTTCGTCATCTTTGTTCTTCATTTTAGCTCCTGTGAATAATTCAAAAGGGGAATAATCCGTAGTACTGCATACGGTACTATTCAAAATTCGTTGAATGTTAGCAACATGTTTGTACCATTTTTCTGGGTCCTGGACAGGAATCAACATAGCATGGATACACTTGACTTGACCATTGCTTCTTGGAATTCCCCTAGTAATTTTTATATGTTCAATATTTTCAGTTTTACTATAATCTTCGAAAATGTTGGATGTAAAAGCAGAACCTCGATCTGTAATTATTCGTGATGGATTGCCAAATATATTTTTCTGGAGGTCTAAGCTATTTAATGCGTCTAATGTTGAGGTCGATTTGGCAGGATAAATCCAAGTGAATTTAGTAAAAGCATCTATGACTGAATATATACCGATAAATTTTATTAGTAGAGGGGGTGGGCCTAAAAAAATCAATGATAGGTGTGCAATGGCGTATCACCTTTGGTATAGGATATAGGAAACCCTCTCTTTTACCACGTTTTCTATTTACAAGAATGCAGTGAATAGTTTGCTAAGATATTTTGAACTTTACTTTTAAGGTTGGGAAAATAATAATTGAGTTGAATAATTTGTTCGGTTTTAGTCACAGCAAAATATAACCTTTTTCATGAGCTTGTTTGATAATTTCCATTTACATTATAGCTGGTACCACTAATAGTTCTTTTCCAACAACGACTTTAAACAAGATATTATTAAGGATTTAAAATTCATTGGTGTTGCCATTTTCTACAAGTTGTTTTATTGTCGTGATATATTTGTCATTACTTAGTGCATTCTTGCTTTTGGAAGTAATTTCATCGTATGTGATGTTCATGTCAGGATGTCGGCTTAAAGCATTTACGTGCTTCGTTTGATTTCCAGGTCTGTGGACAATGTCATAAGTGAATAGTGACAAGAAAATAGCCCAACGTGCAAATTTTGGTGTTTTATATTTTTCTTATTCATTGGTTTGTTGAAAAGCTGAACAATCAGTAAATATTGTAAAAAATGTCGAACTTTTTTGAGTGATTCGATAACTGCTGATACTTCTACCGTAAAGTACTGAATAAGCGCCCCCCCCCCCCAAATTTTCGCGAAAATCGCGAAAATATCGGAGGGGCGCTTAAAAGATACAAGTGAAGAAAAGTACCAAATAAGCACCCCTCGCCCCCTTCCCGAATAGTACGGTGAAAGTCGCCTCAGCGATGCCGCGGACGTGCTATAGTGTGTCAAATGCGCAAAAAAAGGAGATGGGGAAGCAAAAAAAAAATATTACTTGTAACCCAAAGTGCGTGATTTTAATAGCGGAAAAAATTAAAATCAAGTAAAACCTATAAAAATCGATACGCAAAAATATTTTGCATGACCATTTATTTTTCTTTCAGCTTTGTTTAGATCAAGAGCGAGTAGGGAAACGGCGCCAGCTCACATTGACGCCCGTTTCCTTTCCTGAATTTCCCTGTTGCAGCGGCCCATCATATAGACAGACGAGCGGCTCTGAACAGAACTGATTTCTTTTGAACAATACGTAGATTCAATACCCAAAGATTTTATAAAGGATATAATCAACTTGATGTTTAACAAGGTCGGAAATATAAGGGTTTTTTTAAAAAAAATGTAGTGGTGAAAAGATTTCGTTTTTGCGACAGCGAACTTTCATAAAGCCTTCGTTTTCGCGATTGAGATTTTTTCTTACCTTTTATTTTGAATTAAAATAATAAATAAAATTTTCCTATTTAATTTGTTATACACTTACTGCCTTCCCTATTTACTACTGTCTAAGTAATCGATATTGCGAAAAATTCGAGAATCTGACATTCGGCCAGGAATTAATCATTTGATTTTTTGGCTTTTATGGGATTTTGGTTTTAATTCTTCGTCAGATTGTTATTGAATCAATTGTTAATTGCATTGAAAAAAAATATCTTGCCATAAAAAAGAAACTATTCCCGTGGGATAAGGAGAAAGGATGACAGCCCATTAGGTCCTCCTAAATGACCCCCATAAAAAGAAGCCAAGCAAGCCTTGAGGCAAGGTGAACTAATGTGATCACCGGAATTCAGACAAAAGCTTATCGGAATGAAAGCATGTGTTCAACGTTTTTCATGTGTAGCCACTGATGAAGTCATTTTCTGTCCTCCCCTCCCCTTCTTGGGTAACAGGGAGAGCTTTTATTTAGTCTTCAATTCCCAGGAAACTTTTAATCCCTCCTGAGAACTGATAATGGAAGGCATGAGTTTCTCTTGGTCAGCGCAATGAGAATCAAAGTTTCGGGGGGGGGGGGGGGGACGCATATTCCGTATTTTCACAGAAAGGAAATTGAAGGAAATCACAGGGGGCGGGGGGGTGCTTGTTCGGTACTTTACGGTAGTTCATAGCTAGAATACTTTTCTTCGTGGGGAAGTGTTTTCTTGCTCATATACCGTAAAATCCCGAAAGTAACTCCTCTCTTTTTAAAAACCAAACTGACAAATTTCAGATAGGGGGGTTATAATCGAGATTTTCGAAAAAAATTATTTAAAAAAAATGTTTTTAGTATTAATTAAGAGCATTTACTGAAGATAAATAATAAGTATAACCCATTTAAAATTATTTTAAATAATATAAAACAAGATTCAAAAAATAAATAAACAAAAATCTGTCTTATAATTTTCTAATAGAAAATTGATCGCATGGGGATGGCATCTTTGACTGAAGAAAGAATTCAGCACTTAAGTTAGCAGAAATCCCTATAATTTAAATTTAAAACTCATAAAACGCAAATTTAGCATGTTCGGGGTCAGCGCTACATCGGTATTTCGTAATGTGCCGAGTTTCAAAACACGACCAAAAATGGCGGACTTACACGATCAAAGATGGCGGCTAATGAACGAATTAACGCCGAGTACATGAAATTTATTTTTAAGCATATAGACCTTGAATATTTATGAATAAATAAATAAATAAAATAAAACACAAAATACAAAAAGAAATTGGGCATATTTAATCTTTATCATAAGAAAATAATACAAAATTTGTTTTAAAATCGTCAGCCATTTGGGGAGGGGGGTTATATTGAGGAATATGGAATGATTCCACTTTCGGCGCGAAAGGGGGGGGGTTACATTCGATGGGGGGGGGGGGCTACTTTCGGGATTTTACGGTAGTATGAGCAAGAATGGATGGTAATGTCTGTCTTCAGATTCTTGCATGAGTATTGCACTGTAACCATATTTATTAGCGTCAGTGTGTAATTGTAATTTAGCATGAGGATTAAAATTGTATAGAATTCGATCACCAGAAAGAGCATCTTTTAATTGTTTAAAAGCAAAACGTTGTTGCTCGCCAAAGAAAAAAGAAGTATTATTACACAATAAATTGCTAAGTGGTTTAGCTATAATTGAGTATGACTGAATTAATTTATGGAA
This sequence comes from Octonoba sinensis, assembly GCA_038502835.1. Taxonomy (NCBI): domain Eukaryota; kingdom Metazoa; phylum Arthropoda; class Arachnida; order Araneae; family Uloboridae; genus Octonoba; species Octonoba sinensis. Next base: position 3,166,733 of record CM076598.1, on the reverse strand, counting down.
ATATCCCGTTAGTCCTAAAAATTGTTAAAAATTTTTTAGTAGATTTTGGTTTTTGAAAAGTATATACGACTTTAATTTTATTTGGGGAAGGTTCAATTGTCCCATCTTTGATGATGTAACCGAGAAATTAAATTAATGCAAAAACTGACATTTTTTAAGTTAACATCAAGACCAACTTTGGATGCAATGCCCAAAACACATTTTAATTTGGTTGTGTCTTCCTGAGTGGTTTCCGATGGATTGATTAAATCATCCATGTAGATGAGAACAGTGCCATCCTGTAATAAATCTCGTAGATCATGATAAACATAACACTGAAAAACAGCAGGAGACAAACATAGTCCAAATGGGGCAAAATTATATTCAAAAATACCTTGGTCTGATGTATATGCAGTATACTTCTTGCTAGCTTCATCAATAGGAACATGAAAAAACCCATTCTTAAGATCAACTGTTGTAAAAATTTTGGCTGAATAGAGTTTACCAATAACGTCTTCAACAAGGGGAAGTGGAAATCGATCTTTTATGACTTTCTTCTTTAATTTACAATAATCCATGCAAAGGCGGGTTGACCCATTCTTCTTTTTTTCAATTTCGATTTCATCCTTAAAATAGCCTAGTGGTTGAACGCTGTGTTTACCAAACCCCGACAAACGTGATTTTGTTGAAGTCATCTTGGGGGTTCCAATTTCTCTATATAAGCTTTCACGGAGTAGGGTAAATCGACTACCAGTATCTATCAAAGATCTTATTGATGTATTGGCTATTTTGATAATTTTATGCACATGTTTTTCACATTTATCTTCGTTGCAAGCTACAGTGGTTATGTTTTGTTTTGTTTCATCAATGTGCGAAGATGTATTGTAGCAGTCTGTAGATTTATGCCCCCTACCATTGCATTTGAAACACTTTAGTCCTCTACCCTTATCCTTACAATCACGTGATTTGTGATTAAATAAACAACAGTTATAGCAACAAATTTGAGAAACACTTTTATCTGAGTTATTAGTTGCATAACTATTCTTATTTTGAGTATGAAATTTTGGAATATCTTTAGGTGGCAATGATACATTATTTGGTCGGTTTTTATAATTATTAGAACTGGAAAAATTATAGGATGATTTATTTTGTACATGAAACACTTTTTCATAAATTTTTAACTTCTGTTTGAATTCCGAAATATTTTTACATCCATACAAAATTATTTTATTGCTACTCGAATCTTCGGATGCCATTAATACAATGTTCAATTATAGACTGATCATCCATTACACAATTACCTTGCGAAGCAATTTCTTGCATTGCTAAAAAAATCTTCGAATAGCGTTTCAGTCGGTCACATTTTTCTAGTTTGCATTTGTCGATGAACATCAATTGAACTAAATTGGTCTGAAAATTCTTCTATTAATGCAGACCGAAAATCCGTAAAGGAAATAATATTACGCAATGTATGCACAAAAGTTAAAGCAGGACCCTTTAACTCTCCTGATCCCAGAATAGCCCAAACCTCCCAAGTACCTTGGATCCCACAAGTGCCCAACTCGCCCAAGCAGATTTTTGACCCCCCTTAAAAACTAAGGAGCGTGAACTCCTGGGGTGTATACAAAGGATTAGAGCGACAGGTGATGAGAGGGTAAGAGGGGAAATAGGAAGGAATGCGTATTGTCATTGCAGTTTCAGTTTTACTCAGTTGAAATTCTCATTGCTACTGTGGTCTAGCTTTATTAGAAGAGAAGTCGTATTTATTTTTGAGGTGGATATAAATAGAAAAATATATATATCAGGAGGCAAAAAAATAAATGAAAAGTAAGCAAAGCAAAAATACATATAGAATATAGTAACAGAAAATTAACACGGATTAAAACTTTGGAAATAGTAAAGACAACTTTTGAAACACCCAATTCACATACATAAACACAGAGGTGTCCACTAGCAGGGGGGGGGGGGGGAGCAGAGTATGGCGCATATAGCGCCATTGAAATTTTTAGAGCGGGGGCTTGTTTTATAATATATTATTGGGTTGCTTTTGTGTGTTTTCTTTTTAGATAAGAAATTCACTATTGAATTGCTTTGAGATAATTACCGAAGTTCTCTCGATTCAATTAGGAAAATGATAAAGTTTTAATTAGATAGTACACAGATAACACACACAATAAAGTTTCAAGAAATCCTGGGCACCAGCTCGCCTAGATTTTGAGCAAAGGCGGCTAAAATTCAAAGATGCTTGCATATGTACTTATTTGGAATGCGTGTATGTATAAAAACACACACATATACATATATATATATATACACATGTACATGTGTATTTACACCCACATCCTTTGAGGTCTTTTTTTTTTTTGTTACTTTTATTAATAAATTTATAAATTTTCTTCCTTTAGAAAGGAATGATAAGTACTGAAGTTAAAATAAAAAGTAAAGATGCATGAAAAAGTTTTAAGAACTAAAAAATATAGTAGAAATAAAGTCAAAAGCCTGAAAGTAGGTGTAACCTTCAGTGAAATAATTGCCAACAAATGAATATCCGATAATAAAAAAATCAATTAAAAATGTAAAAATTAGAAAGAAAAAAATAGCTGAAACACTTTGCTTTGGTAGGTGACAAAAATCAGCCTTTTAGACAGCATGTGCACCCCATTCAATCTTTGAGGGCATTATACGATTAGCAAAAAAAATATATATTGTTCAAATATATTTGACAGGATGCTTATATTTCAGAAAAATTTTACTCATTAACAGGCGGATTTGATATTGACTAACTTTGTCATGCAGCACTTATAACGTGAGATGGTTGTGCTTCATTGGTTTTTTTTAATTCACTCACTTTAGGGCTGTTCTTAAATCCATTAATAATGATAATTTGACTTTGATATCGTGTTTCATAAAAACTCTGCTTCGATACAAAAAAAAATGTTAACCTTAAAAACATTTGTTTAACCGTTCGTATACCGAAGATTTGAAATAATTTAGAGCACATTTGCCTAGTTACTTACTCAGCAAAATCAATTTGGCGCATAAAAAAGCAAGTTGGGTAACTTCTAGTAATTTAGGATTTCTTTCAAGCTTTCTCAAAAAGAACGTAGGATTAGAAATACATTTTCTAAATTTGAGTTGATATGTCTAAATTACAAAATAATAGTAATTATTAATAATATTTTATAAACATTCATAAATATGTAAAATGTAATACGAGGCGCGTTCATAAAGTAAGGGCCGTTTGCTTATATTTAAATAATGGCTCTTCGGAGCATGGTTTTATTACTGCAGCGCCATCTACTGACTCATTGCGAAGCTACAGCGTCATTTGTTTTGATTCTGAAGTGGTATTGTTGTACGTGAATGCAATGAACAATGGCCGCGAAAATCGTTGATCCCGCCAACTGTGAAGTGCTTTCAAAAAATGAGGCGTGTGATCCAAAACAAACGCCGCGGGAAACTGTCATCTGGCATAATCCTCCTCCACGATAACGCGCGTCCTCACACTGCTGCCAAAACCAAGGAGAAACGTCAAGATTTTCGTTGGGAACTTTTTGACCACCCACCGTACAGCCCCGACCTTGCAGCTAGCGACTACGAGTACTTCCTCTTCTTGCATTTTGAACAGTAGCTCGGTGGACAACGTTTTGAAACCGAAGAGAGACTCAAAAAAAAAAAAAAAATGCCGTTGTTAACTGGTTCAACTCTCAGGCGGCAAGCTTCCATGTAGAGGGGTTAAAGAAGCTGGTGCAGCGGTGCGAAAAATGCTTAGAAGTGAACGGCGAATATGTAAAGAAGTAAAGTAAGTTTGTATCTAACTAAATATGACAATAAAACTTGTTTCTTATGAGTATAATTTTTTCTGTGACCAAACGGCCCTTACTTTATGAACGCGCCTCGTACTAAATATGTAATAAAAAAACCATTAACGCGTATGTGCTTATATAAACATCTGTAATTATAATGTTCAATAAAATGTTTCAGACTCCAGATTTTAGCGTACATGCTGCAGGAATTTACACCACGTGCTAAGGGTGGGCTAGCTGTCACCAGTTGATGGGCAGAAGAAAAGAGCAGGGAATCGCTTTCGAATTACTATGAGAATTAGCAACTCGGCAGGTGCTAAAAGAAATTACAAAGGGACAGGGGAAAAGCATAGAACTTGAAACTGGGCTATTGGGCTTGGATTCCAAGCACATAAAAAATGGCTGACCCCGGGGCACAAAGAGTTAAAATTGCTAGGGATTATCACTTCCAAAAAATTAGCCTCTCCCACAGTTTTATCTCCATTTTCACTATTATCCCCCCTATCTTCCTGCATTTCCGAAACAATTCCAGACTTCTCATTCGTAGTGCTGTAATCAAAAAAATTCGGCTCAAATTCTATTTTATGGGATTCGCAGTACTCCCTGGCTTCTTTGTTGGATCTTAATCTGACCCTCTCCCCTTTAATAGAGTAGTATATATCAGTTCGATCACTAGTTTTCCTGGGGACAGCTTGTCTAATCCAACGAATTTCAGAGCATAATCTTTCGGATTTCTCAGGGGAACCTTCTTGATCAGTAAAAATTTGGTCCTCGCTATCAGAATCTTCCAATAGTTTTACGTAACTGTAATTCTCCTCCCTTTCCCGAGGTTTAGTTTGATTTTTACCCCAAATTTGGATCTCATCAAATTTGACTTTTATGGTTTCTTTCACTTCCCGGGTTTCTGGATTCCAGATCCTGTATCCCTTGGTATTGATAGCATAACCAATCATAACACCTTTATAGGTCCTCATATCCAGTTTCCTGATTTTCTGTTTCGGTACCCCGACGTATGCCATACATCCAAAAACCCCGAGATGTTTCAAAGATGGCTTATGGCCACTGTAAAATTCAAATGGGGTTTTTGATTTGCCCTTTAAAATTGTTCGGTTACGAACATAATTAAAACATAACGCCGCCTTGGACCAAAAATTCTCAGGTAACCCTGAATCGTTCAAAAGAGCTCTGACCCCGTTCATCAGAGTCAGATTATACCTTTCTGTGACTCCATTCATTTCCGGACTGTAAATATTTGTCCGCTGAACTTGAAACCCCTCATTCCTGAGGTGGGCTTCAAAACGGGAATTTTTGAATTCCTTGCCGTTGTCAGATCTGATACATTTTATTTTCTGACCGGTAAAACGTTCTGCCCTCTTCTGGAATCTCAGAAAGTAATCGAAAGTTTCATCTTTAGATTTTAAAAAATAGACTACAGATTTACGGGAAAAGTCTGAAAACATATTTCGACCCCCCCCCCCCCCTAATGATGGAGATATTGGTCCCATCAAGTCCATATGAATTGAACCTAACGGTGCCTTTGATTGCACCTCCTGAACAGGCTTGAAAGGCACACGGCGGTTTTTAGCCAATTTGCAATTATCACAACTCGTGACAGTCTTGCTTTTTATGTCAAGTCCAAATACACAATTTTCAGATTTGACGATGGCCTAATTGCTAATATGGCCAAAACGTCTGTGCAAAGTTCTAAGCTCAAAGGGCTTAACTTTTGTTCATTAACTTGATTTAAAATTACATTTCACATATGAAAAAGGTTTAATGAAATACCAGTTATTTTTTTAAAATGCATCAAAAACTTTAACATCCTCTTTAAAAACTGAAATTTTTCCATTACAACAAGAAAATTGAAATCCCCGTTTGTCTATGCAAGGCCCGGACATTAGGTTTCTCCTCAAGCCCGGCGCATAGAAAACATCATTTAGGGTAATTTCCCTCTCTTTTCCTTTAACTTTGATAATGAAAACAAAACGCCGATACCTTCTATTTGGCTTTGTATACCCCCAACGGCAACTTCCGTTTTAGTGTTCTGAACCCCATTTAATTCGGAAAACAAAGCCTTATTCCCGCAAAAATGGGCAGTAACCCCTGTATCTAAAACCCATTCTTCATTGTTTTCTGTACTCGGGCTCGTTTCTAAACCTTCGGGGTTAACTGTACAGTAAAGACCAAATTTTTCATTCTTAGGTTTAAATTTCAGATTGTCATTTTCCTTTTTAGAGAAACTCTTATTTTGATTTTGATTTTTATTCTTATGCCAGCATTTATTGGCCAAATGTTCAGACCTTCGACAGATATAACAATTTTTATTATATTTCCCCCCTGAGGATTCTCCTGTTCTCGGGGTAGCACTCATAACTAAAGATTTATTAGTATTTTCCGAGTTTAAATATTTAATTCGACCTTCCTCAGCCACTAATTCCGTTAAAGCATTCGAAAAGGTGAATTGTTTTTCCTCCCAGCGATAAATGTTTTGAACTATCCTTCGATAATCTTCGGGTAAATTTCTTATAAGTTGAAAGCTTTTCAACTTTTTGTCCATAACATAATTGGACTCGTATAATTGTTTTAAAATAATTTTAATCCTAGAGGTGAACATCCCAACACTCTCGTTTGGCAAAATTGAACATGAAAAAAATTCTTCCCATAAACTGGCCACTCTGGCTAGGGAAGAAGGCTCAAAATTTTGCTTTAAAGTTTGCCATACGGCCTGGGGATCCTCTAATTCAAAAATTATTTGCTTTAACTCATCCTCCAAATTTAAGTATATTAAAGCCAACGCCTGATTAGCTTTCTTCTTAACTTCAGGTTTTTACCTGTTTAATTCTTTGGTTTGAGTTACGTCCCACAGGTCAAGTTTTATTAAAAGCATTTTCATATCCCTAGACCAGGTGGACCAATTTTGGTTACTTAACATTTTAATTATTCTATAATCTTTATCCATTTTGAAATTTTAAGCTGTCTCAAAAAAAACCCAAGACACAGAGGGGACCACAGATCTGCTACCACTTTGTTAGGGAAAAGTCCCAAAAACAAGATTCAGAGGGGTGTGTAGACCTCGCCTTAAGTGTCAGGTAAAAACATGAGGAAAGCATTTTTAAAATAACTATAATAGATTTATTTTAACATTTAAAAATACAAACAACAATTATAGAAAAATTTGATTAAATGTTCCCCGTAACTCAAATCCTTTCCACTAGGTACACGACATATCATCACTGTCGAAAAATCAACTATTCAGGAAATACGGCTGGGACCAAGATGCGTCGAGGGAGAACGCCGAGAGAGAGAGATCGGATGGAATCATCACAGAGCTTTTATAGCAAAAACGTTCCATCGGTCATCAATTCATTTGCATTTTCCAGCGTAAAACATCCGAAAAAAAACTTCAGCAAACAATCCTTCCGTGTGAGTGGCAACAGCATTTTTACAAACTCACGTCGGAAATAAATAACATTAACAGGAAACTTAACTGTACGAATTTACTCTTTTTCACTGTTCGTTTAACGGTTAGAACCGTGAAAGTTGTTTACATTTTTAGCACATGTTATCTTACGGAGGTCGGGATGTTCGGCAATAGGTATTTAAAATGAGTTTCACCCCGAGCCCTGGAGATAATTCCCCGTACATGTGAGTACACATTTTGCATTAGGAACGTCAAGAAACATTAATAAAAATAAAATAGGCATATTTTGCCAACAAGTTGATTCTCTTTTTCGTGACATCAACAAAAATTTTATTTTTCTTCCCACGATTTCAGAACCGCAGAAAATTATCTGTGTCAAGAGTTTATTAACTCTTTGTGCCCCGGGGTCAGCCATTTTTTATGTGCTTGGAATCCCAGCCCAATAGCCCAGTTTCAAGTTCTATGCTTTTCCCCTGTCCCTTTGTAATTTCTTTTAGCACCTGCTGAGTTCCTAATTCTCATAGTAATTCGAAAGCGATTCCCTGCTCTTTTCTTCTGCCCATCAACTGGTGACAGCTAGCCCACCCTTAGCACGTGGTGTAAATTCCTGCAGCATGTACGCTAAAATCTGGAGTCTGAAAACATTTTATTGAACATTATAATTACAGATGTTTATATAAGCACATACGCGTTAATGCTTTTTTAGTACATATTTAGTACGAGGCGCGTTCATAAAGTAAGGGCCGTTTGGTCACAGAAAAAATTATACTCATAAGAAACAAGTTTCATTGTCATATTTAGTTAGATACAAACTTACTTTACTTCTCTACATAATCGCCGTTCACTTCTAAGCCTTTTTCGTACCGCTGCACCAGCTTCTTTAACCCCTCTGCATGGAAGCTTGCCGCCTGAGAGTTGAACCAGTTAACAACGGCGTTTTTTTTTTTTTTTGAGTCTCTCTTCGGTTTCAAAACGTTGTCCACCGAGCTACTGTTTAAAATGCAAGAAGAGGAAGTACTCGTAGTCGCTAGGTGCAAGGTCGGGACTGTACGGTGGGTGGTCAAAAAGTTCCCAACGAAAATCTTGACTTTTCTCCTTGGTTTTGGCAGCAGTGTGAGGACGCGCGTTATCGTGGAGGAGGATTATGCCAGATGACAGTTTCCCGCGGCGTTTGTTTTGGATCACACGCCTCATTTTTTGAAAGCACTTCACAGTTGGCGGGATCAACGATTTTCGCGGCCATTGTTCATTGCATTCACGTACAACAATACCACTTCAGAATCAAAACAAATGACGCTGTAGCTTCGCAATGAGTCAGTAGATGGCGCTGCAGTAATAAAACCATGCTCCGAAGAGCCATTATTTAAATATAAGCAAACGGCCCTTACTTTATGAACGCGCCTCGTATTACATTTTACATATTTATGAATGTTTATAAAATATTATTAATAATTACTATTATTTTGTAATTTAGACATATCAACTCAAATTTAGAAAATGTATTTCTAATCCTACGTTCTTTTTGAGAAAGCTTGAAAGAAATCCTAAATTACTAGAAGTTACCCAACTTGCTTTTTTATGCGCCAAATTGATTTTGCTGAGTAAGTAACTAGGCAAATGTGCTCTAAATTATTTCAAATCTTCGGTATACGAACGGTTAAACGAATGTTTTTAAGGTTAACATTTTTTTTTGTATCGAAGCAGAGTTTTTATGAAACACGATATCAAAGTCAAATTATCATTATTAATTGATTTAAGAACAGCCCTAAAGTGAGTGAATTAAAAAAAACCAATGAAGCACAACCATCTCACGTTATAAGTGCTGCATGACAAAGTTAGTCAATATCAAATCCGCCTGTTAATGAGTAAAATTTTTCTGAAATATAAGCATCCTGTCAAATATATTTGAACAATATATATTTTTTTTGCTAATCGTATAATGCCCTCAAAGATTGAATGGGGTGCACATGCTGTCTAAAAGGCTCAGATTTTTGTCACCTACCAAAGCAAAGTGTTTCAGCTATTTTTTTCTTTCTAATTTTTATATTTTTAATTGATTTTTTATTATTGGATATTCATTTGTTGGCAATTATTTCACTGAAGGTTACACCTACTTTCAGGCTTTGGACTTTATTTCTACTATACTTTTTAGTTCTTACAACTTTTTCATGCATCTTTACTTTTTATTTTAACTTCAGTACTTATCATTCCTTTCTAAATGAAGGAAATTTATAAATTTATTAATAAAAGTAACAAAAAAAAAAGACCTCAAAGGATGTGGGTGTAAATACACATGTACATGTGTATATATATATATATGTATATGTGTGTGTTTATATATACACGCATTCCAAATAAGTCCATATGCAAGCATCTTCGAATTTTAGCCGCCTGTGCTCAAAATCTAGGCGAGCTGGTGCCCAGGATTTCTTGAAACTTTATTGTATGTGTTATCTGTGTACTATCTAATTAAAACTTTATCATTTTCCTAATTGAATCGAGAGAACTTCGGTAATTATCTCAAAGCAATTCAATAGTGAATTTCTTATCTAAAAAGAAAACAAACAAAAGCAACCCAATAATATATTATAAAACAAGCCCCCGCTCTAAAAATTTCAATGGCGCTATATGCGCCATACTCTGCTCCCCCCCCCCCCCCCTGCTAGTGGACACCTCTGTGTTTATGTATGTGAATTGGGTGTTTCAAAAGTTGTCTTTACTATTTCCAAAGTTTTAATCCGTGTTAATTTTCTGTTACTATATTCTATATGTATTTTTGCTTTGCTTACTTTTCATTTATTTTTTTGCCTCCTGATATATATATTTTTCTATTTATATCCACCTCAAAAATAAATACGACTTCTCTTCTAATAAAGCTAGACCACAGTAGCAATGAGAATTTCAACTGAGTAAAACTGAAACTGCAATGACAATACGCATTCCTTCCTATTTCCCCTCTTATCCTCTCATCACCTGTCGCTCTAATCCTTTGTATACACCCCAGGAGTTCACGCTCCTTAGTTTTCAAGGGGGGGTCAAAAATCTGCTTGGGCGAGTTGGGCACTTGTGGGATCCAAGGTACTTGGGAGGTTTAGGCTATTCTGGGATCAGGAGAGTTAAACAAAGTTTGAAAACTCGTGAAACAAAAGATTGGCAAAAAACCATGGCCGAGGAAATTAAAGTTATTAAAGAAAGAAAAATTTGGACGTTGGTTCCACCTCCCGCCAAAAAGAAAATTTTAGGAAATAGGTGGGTTTATGATTTAAAAACTAATGATAAGGACAAAATTGTCCGGTATAAGGCCAGGCTCGTTGCATTTGGAAACCGACAAGTCCAAAGGGATTCTTACTCCGAAGTGTTTAGCCCTGTAATAAATTTTTCTCTCATTCGCGTGTTTTTTACCATTTTCGAGTGTTTACTAGGGTGGTCACATTTTTAAGAAGACGTAAAAATGCCTATTTGTATGCCGATTTACAGGAGGAAATTTTTATGAGACAACCCGAAGTTTTTATTGATCCAGAAAAGAAAGATCATGTCTGTAAATTGAATAAGTCTTTGTATGGGTTACACCAGTCAGAAAGAAATTGGTTTTACAAAATTGATAATGTTCTAAAAAGCCTAGAATTTCAAAAGCTGACAAGCTGTAACTGCATGTACTTATTCAAAAATCAAGTAATTTTACTCATCTATGTAGATGACATAATTATTTTTTTCCCAAGGATCAGGGGCAAATAAGGGAAGTTTTAAATAAATTAGGGGCTCATTATGATTTAAAAGAAATGGGAAAAACTAAAAAATTATTAGGCATAGAATTTATTCAGGAAGGGGGAAATTTATTCATTCATTAAAAAAATTACATTTCTAAGGGATGTGACATGTTTGAAAAGTATAATTATCCATTGTCCACACTCCCAATGGCTAGTGGCTTTATCTTATCAAAGAAGGACAGTCCCAAAAATAGTGCAGAAGAGGAGGAGATGGCAAACATACCTTTTAGAAATGCACTGGGATGTCTAGCCTACATAGCCGAAAATACCCGACCCGATTTAAGTTATGCTGTAAATGTTTTGCCCCAGTTTCACGCAAACCCAGGCATGAGACACTGGGAATGCGTTCTTAGATTAATAGGTTATTTAAAATTTACTAGTAATTATAAATTAAATTTAGGACCCATTACAAATGTCACTATAAATGGTTTTTCTGACTCTGACTATGCAAAGAATAGAAACGACAGAGTATCAATGGGGGGGACTAGTAATTTTTATTGACAACGTACCTGTAATTTGGAGAACTTTTAAGGAAAAGTGCGTTGCCCTTTCAACCATGGAAGCCGAGTATATGGCACTTTGCGATGCAGCTAAGGAAGTTGTTTGGCTTGATCGGATCTTAACCGACGTATCTAACGCAAACATTCCTGAATTTAAATTGAATAAAAGCATCCTACATTGTGACAACAGGGCTGCAATTGACTTTTCCAATTCTCCAATAGAAAATTCGAGAACCAAACATATAAATGTAAGGTACCATTTCTTAAGGAATCTTGTACTTGATCACTGCTTCGAGTTAAAACATGTAATTAGTGAGCTTAACCCAGCCGACTGTTTTACCAAACCTTTCAACCGAGGAAAACTTGAAAGTATAAGCAAAAACATGTTAAAATTGAAATAAGGTGTAAATTTTCTTCACAAATGTGTTTTTCAACTGTCTCAATATGCTTATACAATTTTTTTTCAATTGCTCAAAATGTTTATACATTTAACTTATCAAGTACAAATAGTAAATATTGTAAAGTGTGTTCTTTTGCACTGGAGCATCAAGAAGGGGGGAATTTGTTGGCAAAATATGCCTATTTTATTTTTATTAATGTTTCGTGACGTTCCTAATTCAAAATGTGTATTCACATGTACGGGGAATTATCTCCAGGGCTCGGGGTAAAACTCATTTTAAATACCTATTGCCGAACATCCCGACCTCCGTAAGATAACATGTGCTAAAAATGTAAACAACTTTCACGGTTCTAACCGTTAAACGCACAGTGAAAAAAAGTGAAATCATACAGTTAAGTTTCCTGTTAATGTTATTTATTTCCGATGTGAGTTTGTAAAAATGGAGTTGCCATTCACACGGAAGGATTGTTTGCTGAAGTTTTTTTTAGGATGTTTCAAGCTGGAAAATGCAAATGAATTGATGACCGATGGAACGTTTTTGCTATAAAAGCTCTGTGATGATTCCATCCGATCTCTCTCTCTCGGCGTTCTCCCTCGACGCATCTTGATAAGCCAGCCGGCTTGACGCTGACGTGCCGTGGACATACGGTCTGGATAGACATGTCATCTACTACCTAAGGATGATTTACTGTGATGAGCCTGCCGTATTTCCTGAATAGTTGATTTTTCAACAGTGATGATATGTCGTGTACCTAGTGGAAAGGATTTGACGGGCCATGTGTTTCCTGGATATAAATCATCAAGATTGTGTGTACGAAATAGTCGAGCCCGGTGACAAGATGAACTCTAATGTGGTATAGATTTTTATTTTACCGTACTGTACAGTTACGGGGAACTTTTAATCAAATTTTTCTATAATTGTTGTTTGTATTTTTAAATGTTAAAATAAATCTATTAGTTATTTTAAAAATGCTTTCCTCATGTTTTTACCAGTCACTTAAGGTGAGGTCCACACACCCCTCTGAATCTTGTTTTTGGGACTTTTCCCTAACACAACTGAATATGTATCTGCCCCAGAAAAAGGCTTCATAGTAAGAATCGGCTCATTTAATAAAAATGAGGAGTTGTCTGTGTGTCTGGCAGGTGCAATTGCGGCAGAGTATTTAACAGTATTAGAAATGTCAAGGTCAGGGGAAGTTTCCAATTGTTCGGAAGCTGCCAATGTAATCTGTCTGGTGTTTGGCGCCACATTGTTGACTGAATATCATTAATGTCTAGTTCTTCATCATCCATAAGTTCGGGGAAAGAATCCTGAAGAGTTGATAAATCAGTAAAAGCAGAAAGTATTTTATCACAGAGTTTGTCTGCATTACCACTGCAATCTAAACCTAAAGAACTTGAAACCGTGATTAAGTCTGGCAATTTATTATGTATAGTACTTTTTCTGTATCAGTTTTTGTAAATATTTAAACAAAAATTAGAAATGAAGAAAAAAATTCTAATCGCGCCATGAGTAATTTGCTAAAATATGCACTACTGCAAATGCCAGTTCTAAGCCTGGAAAACGTGTGAAGGGAAGCTGCCTAAACAACCCAGCCCTATTTGTGCTTTAAAGTTGTGAATCCAATTATCCGGATCTTCCTCGGTCCCGACCAGTCGAGGTAATCAGCCTCTACTGTACTATCAAATTGCTATATAAAATTATTTTCGACGATTCGTACAGTAAAAAATCGCGTACGAAACTGAGACATTTCTCTAGATTCTCAGATACTTTCGATAATCATTATGATGTAAAGTAACTATGGATAGTCTTCTGCTACATAGAAGATATATTGTCTTTATATCGTTTTCCTTTCAGCGCTGCTTTCTTGTTTGTAAAAAACTGATGCGAAGCTTAAAATTGTGTCGCTGCTTTTTTTTAAATATTTGACACAGTTGATGTGCCGATGCCATATTCAAGAGCTATGTTGTTTCCATTTTCTCCTTTTTTCAATCTTGTAAGAATTTTATTCTTTGATCTAAAGATAAGATACTACTATTTTGCGCTTCCCAGACATGATTAAAAAACACCTTTTACACTTACAGATCATAATTAGAAAATGTGGGTTCTTTTAGCTTTGTGTAACGCGTATGCGGACAATGTGAAACAACGTGATCATTTTGCGAGGGGCTGTCTATCTTTTAGTTAAGTGAGTTTTTCAAATGTGTTCCTGGAAATTAAATTAAGCAGAGATAACTTAACTGGGTGGCCCTTTGACCGTGAATGCAGTACTTCAACTATTTTTCTTCTGTTTAGTTTCAGTACTTTATTTCCGCTACTATTCCTTATTCCTCTAAAAAGAATCTTAACCCTTTCATGCTAATTGTAACTGAATCAAACATACCTAAGAGGAGGGGGGATCCCTCTCTTTCTTGGAGCGCCCTAAAGCAAAGGAGGCAGGTTTTCAACCTCCTTTAAAGAATCTGAAGGTCAGGGTTTTCGTGTATTTTTTCCAGAGCGCAGGAAAAAAAACCACATGGTCCCTGACCAATCCGGTTAAGTGGCGTCCGGATAAGCAGCTCTCTACTGTACTGGCACGTCCCATCTTTAAAAAAGTGGCTATCGCAGGAATATCCTGAAGGGTGAGCATTTTGAATCTATCAAAAGAGATGATAAAAGGGAACAAACTCACCGAATAACACGTCATTTGAAGGCGGCTCGTATTTTATCCAAAATGTTGTGAAGCACACACATCTTACTTTCTATTTGTTTTTTTTAGGGGAATTTATTTTATAGCCAAGTCCCCAATTTGTAGGGTCTTTGGCAATCTGAGTAAAAATGCTAGGGGTTTAGAAAAATAAAACATTTAATGTGTTTTTGGTATTGGGTTATTAATTATAAAATTTTTACTAGCTTTAAATTTTTATTGATTCAATTTATTTAGCTTCAGTTGGAAAATGATCGATTGGTATTGGTTAATAAAGAACTGGCTCATCGCTGCAGGCATCTACAGAAGCAGATGTATAATTTAGTTGAAGAAAAGTCTGATTTGCAAGCAAATATTCAAAATCAGCAAAAAGAATGCTTAGAGCTTCAAGCAAAACTTAATGCTGCTGTTAAAGAGAATATGGATTTAGCTTCTGTTGAGGTAATTTCCCAATAATATTTTTATAAAATATACATGTTTCGTATTTTCAGGAGTGGTGATTTTTGTATAGCTTAATGTATTTTCAATTCAAATTAGTTATCACCTTACTAATGATCCAAGTTTTATGGTTCAAAGAAGAGAATGCATTTACTGTAGACTTTGTATTATTGAATATATCAAATATGGTTCAGATAGAATTTAAAGTTTAAAGGTACTTTGAAGTAAAATTAACTAAGCATACATGCTAAATATGTATTAAAATGTTATAGTAATTGTATTACAAGGCACTTAATCTAAGTATTTATTTTAAATGTATACTTATAAAAGAAAACCCATAACTGCAGGGTTGCCACAGGCGACTAAAAAGCAACTATTTGCAACTATTTTCAGCATCAGGCGACTATGGCAACTATTTTCTTCGAAATCGGGCAAAAAAGCAACTAATTTTTCCAAGAGGCAACTATTAGGCGACTTTTTTTTTGCATCTTTTGAAATTCTTTTATTCAAATGCACCAAAAAATATTTTTGAGAAAAAAATTTTCTTTTATTTCACGGAAAATTGTGCCATAATTTTTCAAACTTTCATCTTGGCCCAAGCGACTGCCTACACTTCATATTGACCTTGAAGCAATTGCCAATGAAGCTGACACTGCTGCCAATGATAGGGGTTTTCATGGGTGATTTGGTAGTCAACACAGAAGCTGTGCCGTGTGCATGCGATATGCGCCTTTTCTCTTTATTTTTCTGTAACCCTTACCTTTTCTCTGGAACACTGGCAACCAATGGCAGTGGTGCTCGACCACAATACCCACGGTGTTGCACGGCGAAGGATTGCAACGATATGTCCGAAACACCCAATCATCACATAGACAGACATGTGTTTTTTCCTGTATTTTTGGAAAGTAAGAATTTCGTTTCCACTACAATCCCTTCTTTCTTTTCAATGAAAAGTTTTGAAAGTAGCCTAGCCTGCCAACTTTTACAAACTTCGAGTAAAATTTACGCATTTTTTCTGTTTTTCGCTCTTTAAAGGCTTGGTCTTGATTTTTTACGCATTTCGAATTACGATTCATAGGCTTCGGAAAAACTTTCTAGTGCTCATTTACTATCAGATTCTGCATCTTGGAGCTCAATAACTTTGAACTTACTCTAATTTTTAATCTTTGTTACATTTCAACTTCTGTAGTACAAACTTGCACGGGTGTCATTTTGTCACGCCCACTTGAAAAATTCGGCCGAGAATAATATAATTTGTCAAAATTCTTGTAAGTTTTAGTGATCATACAAGTTAATTACAAGAATTGAATATTTCAGCCTAGTTAATAATCTAGTTTTAAAAAATATTTTTTCCAAAAAATATTTTTTTTTCTTTGCCATGTAATTTCAAATTGATTTTTTCAAATTTTTGATTATCTCTAGCAATTGTCTGTTGGGTGATTTTTCCAATATTATAAAATAATTGTTAAATTTGTGAGAAAAAGTAAACTTAATGTTTTTGATATTGTCTCCTCTTGGTCTTAGAATTTCATTAATCAAGTAGCTCTATATTATACACGTATCTAAATAAGAGATCAGCTATTGTGTGTTTAAATCTCAAGTATGTTTATTTTCTATTAATAACCTTGCTCTTCTCTCTCATATTGCAATCTTTTTTTTTTTACTTCACTCCTTATTCATTGATATTTTTAATCTTTGGTAGATATGAAATTAAAAAGTTAATGCTCGGAAACGTGTTTATTTCATATAAAAATGCAATTGCTTTTTTATAAAATACACTGTATTCATAGCAACTCTTTATGTAGAAATATAAGATCCGAATGTAATAAGTAAGTACCCATCACTGAACAAGTTAATTAAGGACTTGTTTGTCATTGAGCCGTGGCTACTATTTAGGCTACTATTTTTGTGCTTTTATGCTACTAAAGCAACTATTTTTATTCCATTTCTTCTGTGGCAACCCTGTAACTGAGATTGCTTAGGCTTATTGTGCACTTTCTAAAAATTTTCGTAAAGCATTGCAAATGTAATGCCAACTGCAATGGCATGTAATATTGATTATGAACATGAATTTTTAATTTTTTATATATTTTTTGAGAAAATTATAATTTTGTAAAAAAAATATAAAAATGCTCTGTATGTGGGGCAAGTGTTCATGGGTACTAAAAATATATTGGGGAGTAAATTTACCAACTATACTTTGAACAGTAAAACATGGGCAATAAATCTTGCTTGTCACTTAATAATTCTTTATTGTAAACTAAAGAAGCATAACAACTATACAAAGAGAATAAATCGGGTATAGAAAATAAATTCCACTTACTGATTTTACAGTCAACAAATTAATGAGGACAGCTTTTTTTTAAACAAAGGTCATTGTTAATGTCTGACACACAATAATCACAAACAAAAAAAGAAATGTCTCCTTTGAGTATTTTCAATAAATGAGAGGGGGGGGGGGGAGAAACATACTGGTGCAAGTCTTTTTTTTTTTGAAAATGTACTTCTTTCTATTTTCTGTATTATGGGATATCATCTACCTTTATTTCCAGTAAAGTAAAAAATATTTCAAAAATTTATCAGCATAGACACCATTAATTTTTTCCACAACATTAAAACTGCAATGCAAAATGCTACTTTTCTCAAAATATTTATTGTTTGACTTACACCAGTATGTTTCTCACCCCCCCCCCCCTCAAATATAAATATAATCAAATAAGATCGGTTATACAATAAAGCACTGCAGAATCTTAAACTTCGGGAGTTTGTACTAAGCAGATATAAATATCCCGAAGATAGAAAA
This sequence comes from Octonoba sinensis, assembly GCA_038502835.1. Taxonomy (NCBI): domain Eukaryota; kingdom Metazoa; phylum Arthropoda; class Arachnida; order Araneae; family Uloboridae; genus Octonoba; species Octonoba sinensis. The sequence goes on along the minus strand of CM076598.1, from coordinate 3,148,932 downwards.
TGGCACAATGTTCACTTCTCACGATCTGCTTTTGCAGGTAAAGAAAATCAAGAAAATCGAAAATATCGCTTCCAAAATGTCAATTTTTTGTTAGCATCCCAAAACAATGCCTCTTAATATTGAGAAATGTAACAAAATGTGAAACCGGTTGTCATTCAACACCAGTTCTGTATTACAACTTCTGGGTCAGAGGACCATAGCTCTAGGTATAGTCTATCTCAAGGGTGGCCAACCTGTGGCTCGAGAGCCACATGTGGCTTTTTGAAGGCCGAAAACATACCCCCTTATTTTTGCATGTAATTTAATGGGTTTTTTTTTTAGATCATCTTTAGCATTATTTTTTCCCCACCTTTCAAGTACTCATTTTATATTGTTACAAAATAAATGAATAACATTTCTTTCCATTTTGATTCAATATATAATTAAAAAACATGTAAAAAATTTAGCAATTATTTTTCAAATACACTAAAACAATCATTAAATCTAATGTTCTTAGTTGCGCCTCTTCTTGATCTTAGAATTTCATTTGTCAAGTATTTCAAAATTAAGCACATTTTTATATAAATAAAAAATCAACTATTTGTTTTAATCACTAGTATGTTTATTGTGTATTAATAATCTTATTCTTCCCATGGTTCTTCCTTTATTTATTCAGTATCATGCTTATTCTCTCCTTTAAGCATTGTTTTATGTTTTTGATATAATGCTTTGGTACTTTTTTTTTTCACTTCAAACCTTATTCCTTAACATTTTTAATAGTTGGTAGATCTGAAATAATTATTTCGGTTAAAAAAGTTAATGCTCAAAAACATGTTTATTTCTTTCATTTAAAAAATGCAATGAATTTTTATAGATTGCACGGAATTTAGACTTTATGTTTGAATAAACGTTTCGAAGAATGTAGGATTTTTGTGTTACACATTAAGTCCCAAGTAATCATTTATATTAAAGTAATGACTTGACTTTGCATAGTATTTCATAATTCTACTGCATAGTAATTAATATTTGTTATATAAGATGTTTTAATAAGCTTTTACAACGTTATGTTATGCTATGGTGCCGTGATTTCTCAGCATTTTTTTTCCTTAGTGTATCATGTGTCTGTCGCCTCGCTTGTCATTTTATCACGTCTACTCTAAATTTTTAATCCAGTTGAGTCGAAAGCAATAAATACAACTCGTAAAAATCAGCATTCATTTTTAGTTGAGTTCCCAGTAGCAGAATTTTCTGTATCAATCTGCAACACAGGTTTCACAAGTCAAAATTTATCTGTGGCACCAAATAATGGTTCTGTTTTATGGGTTGATTCTGTTACCTGGGGTTTCTGTTACCTGGATTTCTGTTACCTGGGTTGAGTTTATCATACATTTATGCACTTTTTAGACAAGGAAGTGCATCTAAATAGTTCATAAGAAGATTTAGGATGGAATGTACAAATTGGGGAACGTCAGTGTTTTGGGGAATTCATGCAAAAATATATTGTTTGTATATTTGTGTATTAATATTATTGCATGGCCATTTCTTTCTTCATCAGCATCAAGCTTAATTTCCACTTTAATCCTTTATTAGACGGTGAGAAGTATGCTTCTCACCAAATTAATCATCTTAAAATTGTTAATAGTAGGCTATTTTAAACTGTCTGATTGCCAAAAACTTGTATAGACTAAAATACACCATCAAGTCTATTAATTTTTGAGTGTGAGAGGCAGGCTCCTCCCCTCCCCAAAAAAAGAGGGGTAAAAATTGTGTTATTTTATAAGTAAATAAGTCAGTTTCATTTTTGAAACCAATCTAAATGCAAAAAATATGGCCTAATAAAGGATTAAGTATTGATTAGCATTATTCATCTTTTGTGCTCTTCACATAATGTTTATGTTAGCAACCCCTTTTCACACTTCACTAGAGTTATCATTCACTGAGTTTCAGAAAAATACTGTTATACATTAAGATTTTTAAATGTTGGCAGACATAAAAGTTACTTCAATTTTTATGTAACCTTTTTAGGTGGAGTTTTAATTTTTATATTGTAGCAAATTTCCAATTGAAAGAAAAATTGAAAAGGTGGGGGGGGGGGAGGGGGGAGGGGAGAGGAAATACTTTTTACTGGTTACAACTTTTTGCACCTTCCTTGAGCCCTGTTTATCAAGCATTTTTGTAGCAAGTAAATTTACGGCTGAGAGTTATGTGCAGATAAATAAGTTTCAAGAACATACACATTTAAATCGGATTGATTTAATTTTTTTTCATGGATTAAATGTTAATGTTTTCATTTCTGCAAAATACAAGCTTTGTTTTCAAATTTTCAAAGTAGCAATTTTTAAAACCCCTGGTGCTTAAAAATAAACTTATTAAAGTAAGTTAAGGCTATTGTGAATTTTTTATGATGTTAGTATAGTACTGAATCTAAGTAATGAACTAGTAATCTGTGCAACTAATTTTTTAGTGATGTAGCGGAAATATCGATCTAAAATGAGTACTCTAGTAATTGAATGAAAATAATTTTAATTACAAATGCTCTTTCTTAAGTCCACATTTTAAGCATAAATGGTCCTCCAAAGTCCTCTTTTAACAATAATTGGTAATCTTTTACCCTTTTCTTTGCCTAGAATATGTTGGGATCCCTGCTCTTGATAAATGTACCCAGTTCCCTTTCCATTTTTGTGCTATATTATATTTAAAAAAATTATTGTCGTTCCGTATGTGTTTAAAAATGTCTAATCACATATTACACTTTAAAATTCACTTTAAAATTACACTTTTAAGTTCACTTTAAAATTCGTGAAATCCAAACACCGATCAGTATTAACTAACCAGCATCTCAAAGAATTACAGAGAAGTGCTGTCACCAATTATTCACCAAATTTTAAAGAATTATCAAGAGAAGTCAAATAAATGTGTTTAGTTTTTAATAATTAAATTCAATACACATATTTTGTAATTTTATTTATATGTTTTCAATGAATAAAATTTCTGTAAAAAAATTTTTTTAATACCTTTTTTCATACCTTCTAAATACGTATTTAACTGTGGCTCGCAAAAAATTTCAAATTTTGAAAAATGGCTCGGACTATCAAGGAGCTTGGCCACCCCTGGTCTATCTGTATTCTGTACTCTATCTGTGCAAAAAGCTTCTCCTCAAAGGTAGTTTTTCTTAGTTGTCCTGTTTAAATCTAGATGAGAATTTCCCAAATCTGTATCTGTTTCAAATGCAGTTTATGTCTTAAAAGAAGAAAAGAAAAAGTTAAGTAGGAGTGAAGTGACGTCTGATAGTGCATCAAAGGGAAATTATTTTTTTGGATTATGGGCATATTTGCATTCAAATTTCAGTTGAAGAGTGTTCAGACTGGCAAGGATTCACGGATAAAGGGAGAGGATATAAATGTTTCAAAATTCATTCCTCAAAGCATAACTAAGCAATTTATTCTTTTTGGCGATGATGAGGATATAGTGTTGAAATGATGCCTGCAAAAATTAGCACTTTTGCAAACAGGGAGATGTAGAGAATAGCTGGAAAGGTTTTTGCAAGAGTACAGAATTTCAATATTTATATTGAGAAATATGTTTTCAATGCAAAAGATGAATGCTAAATTTTGTTGATAAATAATTTAGGTAATTGAATTAGTTTCCTGTCTAATGTAAGTTATTATTTTATGCAAGCAAACTGATTAGTGACACATTTAAAAACTAATGTAATAAATGATGCATAAGTCTTTTTATTTTTTTAGAGTACAATGATAATATTAGTTTTTAAATTAAAATTGCAAGATTTCATTCAATAATTTTCTATAAAGTTGAAAGGGGGGAGATAATTAATTCTCTGTAATAATAATTATATGGTTATAGTCTCTAATAAATATAAAATACTCTAGTCCATCTTTTATTTGGAGGTTTTATTCTGTATGTGTTTCATATGTTTATGTTTAATATATCAAACAATATCTACAGAGAATATTTCTTTTTTTTAGGATCAACAAACTTTAGATTTACAAGGAAAACTAATTATTAGTTTGGATGACCCAAATCGTCCGAGGTTTACTTTAGATGAGCTTCGACATATTCTGTTTGAACGGAATGATTTAAAAGCAAAAATTAGTGATCTAGAAGATGAATTGAGCTTACACAAGCCAAAGAGTATATCAAGGTGTGTATTTTTGCTCTCAGTCTTTCCCTTTTTTACAGTTTTATATTGTTGAAATAATATATTGTGTTTATCAAAGCAAATAAAGCAAGCTTATACTTTTTCCAGAATATTATGTGAAGTTTATATTTGTTTCTCTTAACAAATAGATTATACTTGTATACTTAGTATAACTTTTGAATAGGTAACTATTTTTCATTGCAGATGTAAAAACCTCAATTAGGTATCAAGTTCTTCTTTGGTAAATATATAAAATACAATTATGAAACAATCCAAAAATGGACTGTTACTGACAATAGATATCACTTAGAGAGAATTTTTCAAAAAAGTCCTATTAGCAGTGAGGATTATTTAGAGATTGCATAATGATAAATGTGTACAATCAATTTTAATTTATTTTCTTTTTTAATTTTTCTAATACCTTCTTAAATATTGTAACAGATTTCAAATATCTTTCATTGCTTCCCTCATGTTTAGCATTCAGAAGATCAACTACAATGAAGATATGTTCATAGTGGTTCAGATCTACTTTGTTATAAGTTTTGACACATGTGTAATATCATCTAAGAATGTTAGCATTAGAGACAATTTAGATTTGTTTTCCAATCAGTGAAGGGAAGAATGTCTACACTGTTAGAGAGAACGTGAGGTGATGGAGCCAGTTGTATTTCACGCTCTCGAGTAAAAAAGATTTAATTTTCTACCTTACTGATGTTCATTTTCTTCATTTTATAAAGATGTATTTTGTATAGAGTTATTTCATATTTTTAATTGAGTATAAGATTACTGAGGAATGTATATCTTAATCTGAACCAGAAAAAAAAATCTTTGTTTTAGTAAGTTTAACTTCTTTAGCTCATGTCTTAATATGCTCTTTGAAAAATTGAGGGAGAACTTGAGAAAACTTGGATATGTTCCCAAAAATGTGTAAGAACCTTGTTTGTGCAGTTATTTATTGCTACAATTTTTTAAAGTTATGTATTTTATTTTCAAAGTTTTTCTTTTTTCAAATTTTTGTGTCACCCAAAATGTTTTTTTCTTTTTCTTGTTTCTTGTGCATGAAAAATATTAAGGTTACCATAATGTTATATTACTTTAAATGACTATAAATAGACTGTTCAATGAAGACTTCTATTCATATTTCTGTATTCCTATAACTTCATATACTATGTTTTACTCTCTATAATGATCATAAACATTTTTTCTTGATATTAGCATTTAAATAAACAATTTAAGCATAAAAAATGTGTTGCTAGTGTAAGTTCCAATTGAAACAGAAAATAGAATATTACCTATACGTTCCTCCTCCAAAAATTTAAAGCTGCAAATACTTTGTGTTTATTAAATAATTAAAAGTAAATACAAAAAAAAAAGAAAAAAACTCTTTGAAATTAGCTCATATAAGGTAAAGTGCCCTAAAACTGACTCCCAAAAAATAGTTCCTAAAGCTGACACCCTCAAATAAAAAACCTTTAAAGTATTACCAATTTAAAGAGATTTAAGAAGTAATACCATCCAAAAAGAAAGAAAATCTCATTTTAAATTATTTTTAGGGAATTGGTAATATTTTAAATGTATTTTTATTTGAGGGTGTCAGCTTAGGGCACTTTACCTTACATGTTTGTGTAATTTATCACTAACATTTTGTTACAGTGCATAAATTTAATCCCCCCCCCCCCCGCATTTTTTGTAAATGTAGTTTTATTGGTGGATTTTAATACTTGCGGGCATGAGATTCTTCCGCGGATTCGCGATTTTCCGCTTTTTTTAGGTTTTGGAGAGATTCCGCGGTTTTTGTTTTTTATCTTCCAATTTTCCACCGCGGAAAATTTTTTTTATCCATTCGTTTTTGCTTCCCCTTTCCCCTTTTTTTTTGTACACAAACGCTGCAAAACTGGGTTCATTCGCGCTTAAAGCTGACGCACTGGAATAGCGATATTGGAGACAATAGAGGGGGGTTTTGGCACGGGTTGGTTCGAGTGCCCGAAGGCTACTTCTTGTCCCCGAAGGGCCTTGAGGGGAAAGTGCTTCTTTTCTCTTTTTTATTAGACATTCCTAACGTCATGAACTGTCCAGAATTTTATTGGCCGGCAACTCCCCACCCCTCCCGTGGAAAGAATTCCAGAGCGGAGCATTTCGTTACACCGTGAGTGTTGCAGAAGCACGTGCGTTATGGCTACCTTTCGTACGGATATAATTGACAGAGCATCAAATTTGAACATTCGGGAATTAGAAATAGGAATTAAAAATGTCTGGCGGTGGGACTGGCTGGAGAAGAATGTGAACGGTGTATATTTACGAGAAAGCATACGCAAATTGAGAACTCCTGGAGTAGCATACTGCGCGGTATGCAGTAAAGAAATTTCCTACAAGTCACGAGCATCCGTAGCGCTCATCGATCATGTAAAGTCTGCAAAACATAAAGCTTGCTTGGAAACAAGACGGGAGCATTTTGCTTTACCAGGTGAGTACCATCTTTTAAAAAAAAGTATTTCCTTGTAGCATTTGATTTTAAAATTTGTAGATAATACCGCCGGCAAAATTCCTTTTTTTTTTTTTTTTTTTTTTACGTAGAGGCTCCGCCCGCTCTTCTCTTCGCGATTTCAATCGCTCGCTCATCAAATATGGAAATTTTAGTCTAGTTTTATCATTATAACGGAGGGCTTCACGTGTACATTTTTGTACCGTATGTATCGGACAATAATCCGTTTAAAAAAGTAGAATTTTTCCTGCGTAATTTCCGGCCCAATTCCTTTTTTTTTTTTTTTTTTGTTACGTAGAGGCTCCGCCCGCTCCTCTATTCGCGATTTCAAACGCTCGCTCATCAAATATGAAACTTTTAGTCTAGTTTTATCATAACGGAGGGCTTCACGTGTACATTTTTGTACCATATGTATCGGAAAATAATCCGTTTAAAGAAGTAGAAATTTTCCATCTGCGTTATTGAGCGATGTTTTTATAGTGCAGTTGTTTTAAACCTAGATTTTTCAAGAACAAAGATCGGAACATCGCTGATACTTTATAACGTTTCAAATACTTGTTTTTATATAAAGGAAATCGTGTTTTACCGCAAATCCCACATCTGAATGCAAAAGTAGCATTCTTCAAAGTGGTGGAAGATGTCTAGTTTCTTTTTAATGCGAACGAGTAAAACTTTCGTTAATCAAATTAAAAAGTTTTTAATTTTTCAACTTTTATCTTCAGAATATTTATATTGTTTTTTAGTAATATTTGTCCTACGGCCATATTTGTTTCGGAATAAATAACTTTCACGATAAGAGGAAAAAAAAAAAAAATGTCGAAACATTGCAACGTTGATAATTCATTAGTTTTGAGTGCTGAAGGTTTCTTTTTTTTTTTTTTCATTTTAAACTTTTAAAGTCACTCTCATTGAGCTCACATTAAGAGTCGCAAGTTTATCGCTTATTTTGAGGTTTTTTCAATGCCACGTGTTTGCTCATTATTGCGTTTTGCAGCAATCTTTTTGCATCTGCTTTCAGTTTAAGATATTTCTTATTATTTTCTCATTAGCTCACAATACAAAGCCTACTTCAAAAATATGCAAAGCAATTTTTAGTGGAATATGATATTTTATTACATCGACACATTACACGCCGCTGCGTATTATCGATAGTCGACAGATATAGACTTTTATTCCCCAAAATATACTACCCGCGGGTTATACTCCAGAAAATACGGTAATTGTGGTTCAATCCTTTTGCATCTGATTTTTTTTTCTCCTAATCGGCAGGCTGCAAAAAAAAAAAAAAAAAAAGAGAGAGAGAGAAGCTTGTCGAGCAGAAGTATCAAAGTTTTCTTGAAACTCCTGAATTTTCGCCGTCGATTTTTTTTTTAAAAAAAGTTATTTTTCAAAATTTGAGAATGTCTGCAAACTTATTTTTTGAAAGAATTGGCAATTATTTAAAACTTCCACATTTATTAACTTTCAATTTGCCATTACTTATAAAATGATACAGTAATAGAATAAATGCAGAAATGATAGCTCTAAAATGTAAAGATATAAATTACATGAAAATTGTATAAACCTTCCAGGAGCACCAAGTTTGAACCCACATTTTGTTTTAGAAAATTATTTCCAGTCTGAATGAACTATGTTATAATTTAGAGATATGATTTTTGTATTGTAAATATACTTTGTATGTGGTATGTATTTAAATATGCTGCTGTAGCAATGATTAGTATTCCAGAGAAGTAACTAAGGTCTGGCGAGACTCTTCAGACTGGGAACAAATAAAAAAGTCAAAAAAAATAGGGAAATTTTTTTTTCTAGTTTAAACATTTCTCAGGGTTTGAAAAATGTTACAAGCCCTGTTCCGCATACCAGCTTAGAAAATACATACCCAAAAATTTAATTAAATAGCATATTAATAAAATATTTTATTCTTGATTAATTATTTACCTGTCATGTAAGGGAAAAATATGTGTCTTTGTTAGGCAGTACTTTTCAAGCAATGGCATTTATCACATTAGAATTTTTAAAATATGTGAAAGATTAAAAACGTGTACATCATAATTATTACACACATTATTTGTAAAATTCAAAAATAATAGCTTCTGAGAATACAGCATTTCTGTTTTGTAATTTTTAATATTGTTTATGCACGTGTTAGAATTTAAAATATGAATGAATTACAAAAGTAAAATGAAATAATTGTAATTGTTCTATGTGATGATGTTAAATTTCTAATCTAGTTATATTTTTCCCATTTTATGTTAGGTACTGCTGATGAAAGAAAAAAAATCAGATTCTGTTTATGGATTGCATCTAATGTATAGTGTTTATGCCCCAATTGCTGAAGCAAATTTGCCACAATTGTCAACGCCCATAGTTGACAGAGTTGTAAATAATGAGGCAATGTTGCTGAGTTTTCTGGCAGAGAAATCTCTCCCATTCACAGATGCACAGAACCTCTGCTTCCTACAAGCTTCGTTTTGGCGTTGGGCAGACATTTACAGAAAATTTAGTTGCTGATTTGAGAGGCACATTTTTTTTCCTTAAATGTAGATGAGTCAACCAGCAACAACCACCAAAAAATAGTGACGGTTCTTGTAAACTGTCTTGAAGATAGCAGAATCGTTACAAAGCATCTGGAATCTTTTTCCGTAAATTCAGTTAATAGTGACTCCATCTGCAAAGGAATTAAAAAAATATTTGTTGATAACAAGATTCCATGGAGTAATTTAAATTCAATTCTACTTGACTCCTGTAATGTAATGAGAGGGAAAAAAGCTGGCGTTGAAACCAAACTACACGATGAATGTCCGCATCTACTGGACATAGATGGCGATTCATGCCACCATGCCCACAATGCAGCAAAGCAGTTCAGCAAGCCTTTTTCCAGAAACCTGGAAAATTTAATCATACATGTACATCATGACTTTAAATGGTCCCCTGATTTGCGGGCCATATTAAGCTTGTTCTGTGATGAACTGTTTATTAAGTACACAATGCCCCAAAATTTTATAAGTTTTAGGTGGCTCTCCCTTTATGATGGCTGTCTGGATCTATCCAGATTATATCCAGCATTATTGCTATTTTATTTTTCCTTTTTGAGCTCATCAAAACAAACACAGTTTTTTCATATTATTGTAAAAGTTTTTAAGCATCATGGGGTCAGTGATGAACAAAAAATGAAAATTAAGAGTTTGCAAACTTTTCTTCACAAAAAGGTTCTAACTGAAGCCGGTAAAAAAAGAAAGCAAAAAATTTGTGCCAAATTGTTTGATAATAATTTTGAGACAAAACTTCATATGTCTCTTTTCATTTCTGTGCTGCCACTACTCCAAGAATATGTAAAACTTTTTCAAAGTAATTCACCTCTTGTACATCTAATACATGACAAGCAAACAAAATTGCTCAAGAATTTCATGGCTTGTTTTATTAAGCCTGAGGTTATAAGGGCAATTGGTGAGTCATCAAAAAAATTGAAAGAATTAAAAGTTGATACTGTCAAGTACCATTTGAAAAAGAAATCTATGTTTATTGGGGAAATGGCTAAAAAATTAATTGTGTCAGCTCCCAAAGCACAGTCAGACTTAATTGACTCTTTCTATCAGAAAACCGTAACAGCTTACGTAGCCTGTACTCAGACCTTACAAGCAAAAATTCCAGTAACAAACAAATTTCTTAAAGCTGTATCTAGCCTTGACCCCTGGTGTAGGCAGCACTCTTCTTCATTATTACTAATGAAAGAACTGTCAGCATTTGAAAAAAATATTATAAATGTAGATGAAAAAGAGCAGTATGATTTAGAAGTGCATAGATATCATATTGACTCTCTGCCTGAACCAAATGAAAATGAAACTATTGATGTTTGGTGGATGAATGTGAGGAAATCTTTGAAATATCCTTTACTGTCCAAACTGGCACTAGCCTTTCTTACGTGCTTTCACGGCCCTCAAGTTGAATCAAGTTTCAGTTCCATGAACAATATTATTACCCCACAGACCAGTAGACTAAATGTTTCAACTTTCAATGCCATCCAAACTGTCAAGTATGAACTGAATTTAAAAAAAAAATCATCAGTTGATTTTTTTAGGAAAGAAGATTTTCTTCAAGAAAAGGTGAATTCCAAACTTTGTAAGAATATGAGAACATCCTGTAAAAGATATAACGAAGAGAAACAGTGCAACAGGCTTATTAGGGGATAAAGGATCACAGAGAAAAATACTGTAAAAATTAAAGCATTATCTAAAGTGGCAGCAAAAAAAATTACTGCTAATGCTATGAAAATGCAAATGAACTAACACATAAGACAGAACAAAAGAAAAATAAATGAACCAATCTGCTCAAAGAAGAATGAAGGAAAAATTCAGGTGCAGCAACATCAACTAGAAGAAGCTAGAAACATTTCCTCAAGCACTAAAAGTAGTACAATACTTAATGCCATCCATAACATTTCAGATGCAACTACTAAACACAGACCATCAAAAAAACAAAAAATTGAGACTAGTAAACCCAGTTTAACTATAAAAGAAATGTTTGCTCGATCCTATCTGAAAAATTCTGGTCAATAATTTTTTGAGCTTTTTTTATTAAGAAAAAAAGAATGAATTTATTTTTATGTTTCTGTTATTTTAATTAAAACTTTAAAATTTTTATTTTAAACTTTATGTACATTTGCAAGGGCAATTCTTTAATCTTCCAGTTTTTGATAATAATGTGCAATTATATTAGCATAAATTTCATGGTTTGATTAAGAAACCATAGGTAAGTAAATTAGAAAATATTTTTTATTATGTAATATAAATACAATAAATGGATGACAATGAAATGTATCAGATAAAAACAAGACTTATTTTGAACATTTCGTCTCTTAATATAACTGAACTTTTGATAACGCATTTTTCCTCTTTTTTCCTCCTTCTTCAATCTCATGCCTGTACTTGTGATTTGTTAAAACTTGAGTGAGTTTTCTGTAAAAAAATGTGATAATAATCTGTTTCTTGCAAATTATAACTCAAAAATTTATCTTAGGTTATTCTTGATGAATATGTTAAAGTTTCCTCAAACTTGTTGTTCATTTAATATTTTTTGATCATTAGATTTTTTTTATTTATATTAAAAATATGAATGTGTTGGTTTACATCAAAATATCAGTGTATAGGTTATGAATGAATGTTACATTTTTCTCCGACTTTAACAGTATTTTTTTTATAAATTTAAAACTAATGATTTATAAAGTTTTAAGGAAAACTTGCATATTGTTGCGAAAATTTGTTAGAGGTGTTAGAGGGCGCTGCTTCGCAGCTATATAAGCTTTTGCAGCGAAGATAGCTAGTTGAACTTGAATTGTATTCATGCAAGAAGCACACGCATTTATGAGTTAATAAAGTTTTATTCAGTTTTTAAATCTTGTGTGTGAGTGTCCGAGTCTGCCAGCATTGCAGAAAGGAACGAGAAAATTATCGACACATATTATTAATATTATGTACTATTATATCTATGCAGTTCACTAAGTTCTACTGCATTGTCTGCTGGAAATGAAGAGGAAGATTTACCTGTTCAAGGACCAATTAATAAAGAACCTGAAGAAAAATTGTATCCTGAGAAAAAGAAATTAGGAATTCGTAGATTGTAAGTTGAGTCATATGTTTTTTATTTTAATTGCTTGCATAACTGATAATTATTTTACACTTCAGTTTCTAAAACTCTTGCTTTTGCATGTGTTGTAATTTGTTTTTGTCTCAGTATAGTTTCTCTTATATTTTTTCTTCTTTAAACTAATTTCTCTTTTCTTTTATCTATCTATTTTATTTTTTACTTTTTTATTGCATGATATTTCATTACTTATTCTGTTTGCATTCTTTTTCCCATTTTGTGCTGTTCAGTTTTCATTTTCTTCGACGAATCTCTGTGGATAATGCTGTACCACTAGTGCCATTTTCAGCTTCCCAAGCATCACTTGGCCGAAGCTCATATAGATGAAAACTGGTTACTTCACCTTTGCTGTGCCAAGTGGACAAAGTTTGGTATCCCTGTACTGTAGATCCAGAGTAAGAGAGATTGTTTGATGAAAAGCTTTTGTCTGTGATTACTTTTGTAATAATAGTAAGTGATACACATTTTTGTTTTGTTATAAAATATATTGGTTATTTTTTAATTTCCTTCCAGTTTTTTGGGTATATTAATTTATGACTGGAAAATATGCTCACTATGTATTTGAGATTTTTATCATTTTGGCTTTGTAATATTTCATTTTTTGTTGTTATAAAGAGCTTTAGTTTTCTGAGTCAATTTTAAAGACATCTATTTAAAGCAAATAATAAAAGATCAAGTGTGCAATTTTTCCAATTACTTTTATAAGCAAATTTCAAAACAAAGGAGACTTTGATAAAATTGTTTATTTTTATTTAATTGCAATACAAAGATTGAAATGTCTGCTGTTTAATTTTAACGATTTAAACTGTTAGTTGCATTTGGGATCTTAAGTTTATGTTTTTAAAACTAAGGATTTGCTTTTTTATTATTCAAGATCATGCTATAAACATTGCATCAGATTATATGACTATATTTTGAAGGAGTGTTTTTCTATTTATTGATTATATTGTCTATAATTTTTTGAATTAGTAATATTTTTGACCAGAAAGACCTTAATTTTCCCAAAACTTTCATTGATCTGGACACGCTTGATTATATAACAATCTTCTCTTATTTTCATATGGTTCATTCTAAAAATTATTATGTTGTTTTGCATGAGCCCATGAAGGACAGTGTGTGAAAGGATCTTTTTCATATCAATTCTTTCTAATCATATCTTTTTCATAGGATTTCAGAATTTAGGTTTTTATGTTTTCCATACTAGTTTTTACTTTTTATTTTCATGTATAAAGCCAATTAAAATTTATTTAAACTATTAAGGCATTCAAAATTATTTAACTATTTTAATTGAGGATAGTAGTTGTTATACCCTGTATTGCAAGTTATATAAGAATTCAGAGCTGTGTTTCTCAAACTCTTGACATTTGCGTACCCCTTCTGTATGTTTTATACTACTGAGTACCCATTGTCAAATAGAGAAAAAAATCATGTGTTTTAATATTATGCTCCCCCCCCCCCCCCATTTTTACTGATTTTTATCGGTTCTGATTTCATTCCTTTCACGTTAGCGGTCCATTATTTCATGTACCCAATTTAGTCGTGTTTGACCGATTTTGGGAAAAACAAGACGCCTTTAAATCCTTAAACCTAGATACCGCCTATGGTCTTGGATTAGGAGGGAACCAAACATTGATATGTTAAAACTTTTGAGTGTGAGACATATATGTGAAATAACTCTAAAGGAGATTTTGAGGAAAGGAGATCTCGGCTTAGTTCCAACGCATGCCCCCTCCATACTCTTCCCATATCCCAGGGTGTACGAGTACCACACTTTGGAAAACAATGGTTTAGAGGGAAAAAAGTGGATATACAGTTGAACACAAAAACAAAAAATAAATTAAACTAGTATTTTTTTTTTTGGGGGGGGGGGGAGGGTAACTTGAAAGCAATGATGATTGTCTTCTGGGGATGCCCTGGATTTCTTCTTTATTATTTAACTATTAGTTATTGTCTTGTTACTATTATCATTCTTATTTTGATGAAACTCATATTTTTAAAGTTTGAAATTTCTTTTCTTTTTCCCCAATAGAAAATAAAAATTGTACGCCTTCCTTGTCCCTTTTGTTTGGCTCATTTGGATTGTTAGTTTTTGTGGACAATTAAGATGTAAAATAATAGCAAGCTGCTTACTTCAAGTTTAATTTTCTTATTATGACTGTACCATCCCTGTTTTACAAATAGTTCATTTTCTAAATTGTTATCAATTCTTGCTTTGCTTGTCTTAGCATTATGCTAAAATTATTTTCGATTTTCAGTGTTGTCCCTTTACTTTCCTTTTTGTTGATTTTAGTAATAAAATAAAATAAGAGTAGCTTCGGTTCCAGTTACCATTAATAACTGAAACCGAAACTACTCTTATTTTATTTTAGTTAGTTTTTCTGACAAATGTTTTATGCATAACAATTATCATAGCAATATATCTATAGCATCAATGGCTAAAAATTGTATTTCTTTTGAAACACATTTACAACATTTTTAATGATGCTGATATATAGGTTAGAAAATTCAATCTTGTTTTCCTTTAAAAAAAAAGTTATATATTTTTCTCATTTCTTATATCTTTAGATAATTTTCAATTTTTAATGCTTTTGTGTTGTAAAGTTATAAATTAAAATCCTTTCAAAGATTAATTGTTAACTACAAAAGATATGATTTTCATTAAGTAACTTGATTTTCCAACATCACAGTAGAAATGATATGGAAATTTAAAGCTTTCCTAAACTGTATTTTGGCAAGGTGTCCTACATATTGAGACACTGAATAATCATGAATAATTCTTACTTATGACCTGATAAATAAAAATTATACAGTTGCTTAAATCATATAACTTATGATTCTGCAGAATCTGTTAACTTGCTAAAATATTCCAGGTTAAGAATTGGGCAATTCCTTGAGCAATGGAATGATATTTAGTCAAGCATTTATAACTTATATTGCAGAATCTAAAACTTTAATTTTAAAATATTTAAATTAAATGGGGATAAATGGTAATACAATACTGTATGTGTAATAAAAGATAGTTAATTT
The DNA here is from genome assembly GCA_038502835.1 of Octonoba sinensis. Taxonomy (NCBI): domain Eukaryota; kingdom Metazoa; phylum Arthropoda; class Arachnida; order Araneae; family Uloboridae; genus Octonoba; species Octonoba sinensis. The sequence goes on along the minus strand of CM076598.1, from coordinate 3,133,645 downwards.
TAAATTTCATCAACAAGATGAAATCTATATTTTTGTCAAAAAAATGACAAAGTTTGGACCTTAATACTTCCATACATATTATTAATCTAGAAATTCAACCAACTAAAGCCATAACAAAAAGTAGGGTATGTCAGCACTAAGCTTGATTAATTATAAAACATTTCACAATCTTTTTAACATTATACTTTTTATGAAGATAAACAAGCTAGGGTAAGTCTATGTCAAATCAACCAATAAAAAAATAATTTTTGAGGTCAGTGTTTTAGATTGTAATGATTTTTTGTCTGTTTATTATGCTTACTTTGAAGATGAAAAAACTGAAATTTTGAATTTTTTCAAAAAATCTTTTTAAAGTTATAAATTTTTAAAGTGTGGACAAAATCATAAATTTTGCTTTGTTTGATCATCTTTAAACGGCTGTAATTAAAAAACTATTTGACCTAAATAGGTGAAACTTGTACTGTTTTGTTTAGTATTTTATGGGGTTTTATAAAATATATAACATGGTGCAGCTACTTAAAAAAAAGAATTTTATTTTGCTTTGCAAACAAAAAATTTATAAATTTGCAATAATTCAAAATTTTTAATTTTTTTGAAATTTTTTTTATTGTACTTAGCTTCCTTTTAGCAACATGTATGCAAAATTTCAGAATGGTGTTTCTGTGGTATCATGATGAAAAAAAAAAAATTCTCTTTGAACATTCTACATTTATATAGGTATTCTCGTTTAAACCCTTTTTTTATTTATTTTTTTTTTTTTGGGGTGTAGTTTGTAAGTTTCTACAGTTTTTTTTTTTTTTTTTTGCAGCTAACAGTAAAAATTGATTAAAAGCAACCATATTACTGTACTGATAACAAATATTCCAAAGTAAAAATTTCAAAACATTTCAACAAAGACTGAAAGGTTTCAATATCTTTAATATCTGGGTCTTGTCATATATTTTACTAAATATATGACATGACCCAGTTATGCAAAAGAAAAAATGTTGTTTAACAAGGAAAAAATTTATAAAATTTTGAAAAATTCAAAATCAAAGTTTTTAATTTTTTTTTTTGAAAAAAAAATTTATTTAGCTTCCGTTTAGCAACATTTATTCAGCATTTCAGAATGGTATTCCTGTGGCATCATGAAAAGAATTTCTCCTTCAGTTGCTTTAATAGTTGTTATAAGAAACATTTGTTTTGTTGAGCAATTTTAGTATAAAGCATGGCTTATGCAAAACCAGTTATTTAAAGCAATTTCACCACTCACTATAATAATAACAACAAAAAGAAGAAAATAAAATGTTTTAAGGAGAACAGTAAATAGAGTGTGCACTTCACAAGAATGTAAAGAACACTGAGTTTCCAAAACCTCTGCTGTGGGAGAAACAGAAGGTTTCAGGTTACACTAGGAGACTGCAACATGGATCAAGTTACAACAGGAAGCTGCAGCTAGGGAGTGTCTGCTTAGGGGTGAACAAATGATGTTGGTAAGTGGTGTGACTCATTATGACACTCCAGATTCCTCTGTCCTGTTTATTTGAAATTGTTCATTCTTCATTGAAGTGTTTTGAAATTTTTACTTTGGAATATTTGTTATCAGTACACTAATATGGTTGATAATAGTCGATTTTTACTATTAGCTACTAAAAAAAAAAAACAGTAGAAACTTACAAACTACACCACAAAAAATTAAAAAAAAAAAATTTAAATTTTAAAAGTTATTAAGCTAGACTACCTATAAGAATGTGAATGTTCAAAGAGAATTTTTTTTTTCATCATAATACCACAGGAACACCATCCTGAAATTTTGCATACATGTTGCTAAAAGGAAGCAAAGTACAATAATTTTTTTTCAAAAAAATTAAAAGTTTGAATTATTTTAAATTTTATAAATAAATTGTTTTCAAAACAATTGTTAAAATTGTTTGCAAAACAAAAAAAAAAAAAATTAAGTAGCTGTGTCATGTTATATATTTTATAAAATCTCATAAAATACTGAACAAAACAGTACAAGTTAGATTGTTTTAGGCCAAATAGTTTTTTAATAACAGCTGTCTAAAGTTTCATGAATATGCAAAATTTATGATTTCGTCAAAATTAAAAAAAAATATATCTCAAAAACGAATGAATAAAAAAAAAAAAAAAAAAACTTGGTATTTTTCATCTATCATATGAATACTCTATTTGAGCCAAAAATGAATGAAATCGGAAGACATGAGGTTTTGACTATTGGTTGATTTGACATGGAATTAATTTCCTGCTAATGAAATCATGCAGTAATGGAATGAAAAAATTTTGTTCAAGAATGGGCTTGGAAAAGATTACTAAAATTTGTCCTTGGTAGTTTGCATAGGGCACACTTTATTAGTATTTTTTTTTTTTTGCAAAGTTAAATTTGTTGTGCTCTTCTTTTTTCTTTTTTGTAATGTTGGAATTTACCCTGTACATTTCTGCTATCAACAATGTAAATTTGGCATCATTTTAAAATTTACATTTTGCATCGATCACAGAAACTCATATTATCCTTCATCTTGAGACTTGCTTCAAGGCAAAGGTCAAGGGGTACTTCAACTGCATTGTACCCCGTCCTTGATCCCCTACATGTACTGCTCAGAGGAAAACTACAAGTGCCTACTGTTTTTAAATTATAATAGCCCATTCTGATGCGTAGGCTCTGACACATACATCATATGTGCTGAAAATTTCCTGAACAACTTCAATGCATTTACTTAATTTTTTACATTTTCTTAGCTCTGTTGACTGCTTTATCTTTTAAAAAAGTTAATAGGTATGGTTTTGCTGTTGTGTTATTTAAATGGGTCAGGAGGGAATAAATCCTCTCTAGTCCGAGCATACTTTCTTGCAGAGCATAATTTTTTGCAGTGTGAGGCATTTTGTGACAGTGTCCGCTGCTGCAGAGCTGTAACTTTTTTTAGGAGAGGGGTTAGTTAGCGCTGTGATAATTAGCAAAAATGTTTTGTTACATAAGGAGCCTTTCAATGATTAGCATGTAGTAATAGTTAGGTTTTTTTTTCTTTTTGTAATCTAAAACTTTTGTTTAACAATATTGAGCTTTGTATGTAAAAATTGTAGTAAATAGTATTTAAAATATGTAATAATGCTGCATTATAAAATATATTTATTAACCTTGAAAAAGTTAGGTATGCATTTTTGAATTAATCTAAAAATAAGTTATTTACTTTTATAATTAATTTTTTAAAGTTTTTACAAGTGTCAAATTGAAATTAATTTACTTCCTTTTAAAAGATAATTAGTCTTGCTAGGTGCCCAAAAATTGTGGACAAGTGCAGGGGGTGTAAAAAAATTGATAATGTTTTCATGATACAATGCCCCCTAAATTTATTAAATCTATAACTATCTTTAAAGTTAAATTATAACACAATTTAAACTTTTTACTTTCTATATTAACTGTTTATACATAGTATTTCTATAACATTCATTTATTTTGTGTTTTATAAAGTGAAATTAATATAATTAAATTATCATTTAAAATTTTATTAGCCTTTTTTTTGGAATAAATTTATCGTTATGTAAATATGATAAGTTAAATGAATACAAAACATATGATCAAGGGCAGGATTCAAACTCTAAACGTCCACATTGACTAGCACGTTACCGCATAGGCTACTTCGTCGCTGTCTTGTGAACAAACTTATTAGTATATAAACTGCTTATGAAACTTTAGTTACTTCTTTTTCCTAATTAACTAGTTAATCGGCACTAATACACTGAGGGATAAACACCCTAAAGAAATACACTAATATTACACAAAGTCTCGTTCTTAAATGAATTTTCCATGTGCTTCCTTACCCACTAAAATGTTTTTTTTTTTACAATTACAATTGCTTAAGAAATTTGAATCATGCTGACAGAGTTCGTTCTTGTCAGATAAAAAACCTTGAAATTTAGGAAAAGTATTTTTTCGTGCGTGATATCGTCTACAAAAATAAACATTCAAGCTGTTAATAGAATATCACAGAGACTAACTAAACTACCAACAAGCAATAAAAATAATGCATTCTCTGTTGAAGAACAGCTACTAATAACAGACCTAATATTTTTTATCACAGAAGCTTTTCAGCTTCTGATTGACAATATCATTGCTGCAAGCCAATTCATTTGTAGCGAAAGAAATGTAAACAAACCGTCAACAGAGGAGCTGCGCATGGTTACGTGGGTAAGTTGAGCCAGTTACAACACTGCTGTCAGAAAATAATGTGTTCATAAAGTAACAGTTCTAATTGGATGGTGAATACCGATTTGAGCAGCGTCATTGACAGAGGATCCCTCGAATAACAGTTGGATTGGCTATTTGACCGTGTTTGGCGAATAAGAATGTAAAAATCATTTAATTGCAACAGTACTGAACAACAATTGTTTTTTAAAACTTTTGCTTTTAATTTGATTTTCATCTTCCTTCAAGAGAGTTGTTAGAGTTTGTTTAATTTATCATACACAGAAAAATACACATTTACAGTTAATCTTGTAAATACCATTGCTGATTACAGTAAACGTGAGTTTGTTAACTGGAAAAAATACTGGCTAAAATACGAAATTTGCTGCTTGTCATTCAGAATAGATGGTAGGGGATAAAGTATAGAATACTGAGAAAAACAGTTCTAGTATCAAAAATATCATGAACATTTGAACACAGAAGTTAAAGTAATTTAAAGTACTACTCATTGGATCAATATGTACAAAATGACATTTATGTGAGATATTAAAGTTTCTTTCATGTTCTAGTTTATCTCTATAAGGAGGTAAAATTATCGGGTAAGTATGCAAAATAAATTAATAAAATAGCATGTCATACAGTTTTGAAAGAAAAAAAAAAAAAAAAAAAAAAAAAAGAATTTCAACACAATTTAAACTAAATTATTAGGGAAAATGTTGAGAAAAACAATATAGTTACTTAATCATAAATGAAGTACTGATTGTTAAAGCATTTAGTTTTTTCTTTTTTCCCTCATGAAAAATACAGGCTGACTTATCTAACAAGCTGAAAAAACACTTTGGAGTATGTTCCCTCATGAAAAACACTTGTAATCAAGTCCCATGAGAAACCCTTTTTTTGCATTAATAGCTATAAAATTCACACTTCGAGGAATAATTATTGGTCCCTTTTTGCATGTAACGCATTTCCTGAGATTTCAAAACAAATACCTATCATTGTCATTTCAAATTATTTAAGAAAACACTTTGAGAGATTGTGTACATTACTACTGCAAGTTCTTTTTTTTTTTTTGTCTATGATACATTAGTTTTGTCATTTTTACACTTCTAACTGATGGTTAAACTTACATGAAATATTTTACTTTCATGTAAAAAGATATTTCCAGACGCATTTTAGTCGTGGCCCCTTTCCCAAGCTCATGGCTCCCCTATTTTCATATTTTGTCTCGTGTATCCCTAGATTTTTTCCGTGGCCCCCTTTGAGAAACCCTGGTCTAGGATCACTGGTTACGGTGACTAATTTTTAATTCTGTGGAATGCTATACATTTTTATAAAATAACATAATTTACACAAAAATCCACTATAAATATGATGGTAAAACTGACTGGTCTTTCTACTTTTTAACACGGACATAGCCATGTGGGTACTGCTAGCAGTATATAATTATTTACCTACTAAAATATTTTCAAAAATATCCATAATGTCTTTTTAAAATTTATTTTGAAAAGGAAACAGATGGCAGATTATTATCTAATAAGATTTAAACTTCTTAAACATAAACTTTACACCCCAATAAATAAGCAAAAAAATTTCCTTTTTTTTAAGTCATTTAATAGTCAGTGCAGTAGAGTACTTTGTGCTGTGTTTTAAGGCATGTTTTTTGTGATTGTGTCACTCAAATTATGGAAGTTCAGTTATTTTTGAATGTAATGATGCACAACTAGCCGTGAAAAAAAAATAATTTAACTTTTTCATCTGATGTCCAATTATTCATGGAATAGCCCAATTTTCATACTGTTTTGGAGTTGATATATTTTCTGATCTGTAGTGTCATCTATATATTTTTAATATTCATAACATATCCTATATTGACATTAAATTTTAGAGATGTTTATTATATATTGTACATTGTAAGTATTTACAAAATTTAAGAGAAATGTTGTTTGTTTTTTATAAAATAAATAGATTTTCGAAAATGTTATTACATCATATGCTGTCGAATTTTATTAAATTTACATAATATTAAACTTAAGAGCTGGGAACAAATGTATCTCTACCTTAAAAAACAATTTGTATCCTCATATGTTTAAAATGTCTTCCTCTTATTGCATTCCTCTAAATATTTGTTTTCTCCGTACCATAGGTATTATTTTTATCATGTTTCTAACACTATAAGTACGTAACAAAGTCATACGTTTTCATATTAAGTATTGTTTTCTTAGATTATTGTAATGCCTGATGATTTCAAGCATTAGTAGCTCTATATTAAGTTACTGTAGCATTATTTTGCTCTACTATCTGTTTTTAGATAACCTTAAGAGTGTCATAATATTTTAAAAATTAGAAACTTGGCTTACTTTTCCATTTGATCACATATTGCAAAAGAATATTTTCAGTTACATGTATAATTTTCAGGAACTGTTGATTTTTTCCTATCCTTTCTTTTCCTAAATGCTTCATACTTGGGTTAATTGTGAAAGTTCCTGAAATATAGCAAACAGTGATCAAAAAATTGTTAAGCATTCAAAATTTCTATTTTTTTTAGCCCTTGTGATATATTTTTAAAGATATTTTTTCATTTTCTACAAACTTTTCAACTATGAGAAACATGTTTTCTTTTTCAGGTATAATTTTATAAATTGCAGGTTCTGTTAACATGACAGCCATAGACCTCTGTATAAATTACAGGATTTATCAGCAAACAATTCAATGAATACGATTATTTTCTTGCAATCAGAAATATTTTTTATTTATTTTTAAGTATTCAATATGCATTTTCTATAAGAACATTTGTTATTGGTGGAATATAATTTTCCATAAAAATCTTGTAGAGGTGCTCACTCATTTACAAGTTGACATATCCTTTTCATGCTTTATCTATTTAGAAGATTTGAGAGTTATTCAAATAGCAGATTCCCCCCCCCCCCCCCTCCAAGAGAGTTCAAAGAGATTTTTTAAACATTAAAAATTAAGTAAACAAATAAAACATTTTGGCTAGAGAAAATTATTTATTTGCTTAATTTTTATTTATAATTCCACTTTGATAGTCAAAAATGACTAATTTTTATTAAGCATCTTATGAAAATTGAGTGAGAATTGAAGTGGCTTAAAATGTATTAAGTAGAATGACAAATTATGGTTGATCCATATTGTCGTTTGACTAATGAAAACCAAGAATTAAAACTTTAGATAAATTGTAGTTATTTGCCAACCTAAAATCTTTTGTAAGTCTTAATTTATGGTTTTCATTAAATTGCTGCTGCTGCAAAAGGAAAAACTATTTGCTCTGAATGATCTAATCGTAATGCTAAGGTTAAAGTGAATATTCAAACTTTCTTTTTAGGGGGTTGGGGGATAGTATATATTGGCTCTCAGTTTATAATTAGCTAGTATGGGTTATGTTAAATTACTATTTCGCTCAAATCTTATAACTGTATCCACACAATGAGCATGAACTAAATAAAAATTTCCCAAAATTATTAAATTTCACTTTGTTCAGGAAATATTCATTAAATTGTGTGTTAGGACTTTTTTCACCATATATTTCTCATTTGCACACATTTTTTTTGTATGTTTTTTTTCATATTTTTTTCAGTGCTCTTAATGCCTGATTTATCTAGCTTTAAATTTTGTTTATGCTCTTAATGTCAGATTTGGTTTAGGTATGAATATGATTGTTTTCCCTTCTTTTGTAATCCAGACTAATGGAAAAAGTTAACATTTATTCATTTTGGTATTTTCCTGCTCAGTTGTTAATTTTCAATTAGATTACAATTGTCATCATTTAATTAAAATGTCATTTCAAACTCAATGGTGTTTCTACCCATTCATATCAATGTATGTTTCCCAGCTTGTACATATGTTTGAAAATGCCATTATGCATCATGAGATGCTACTTTCTAGCTAATGGATTGTATTTTTCTTTCTGCTTTATAACTTTAGTTCTTTACAAACTGCATTTTATCAGCTCATTCAACATGATATAGTAAAATGACTAATAAAAATATTTTTTCATTTTCTTAATATTTTATGATATGTGCTAAAATTACAGAAAAATGCTCAATATGCAAACAGCTATGCATTGCTTCTATATTTTTATAACTTGTTGATAAGAGTTATATTTCCTCTGTGCTGTTAAATATGTATGAAACAATTAGACTGTGATCATTACTCTTCTCAGCATTGAAGCAATAGCATGCATTGTAATTTTTCTTTATTTATGCAGCCTGGATGATGCTTTTCTTTCTGTTGCCATGTTAAAATCAAGTTGCCATACTTTTTTGAGCACCATTCCTTCGTTTAAAGTGTGACATAATTTCTAACTGTGCCTTTAATAATCAAAGAAGCAGTTTCATTATGCTTTTCTTGAAATATATGTTTTGATTATATTTGTATATATGTACATTTGAAGTGTGTACATATTTGTTTTGTTATTTGAGAAATGTGATGGTGTAAATCTAATGTGAACTATTTATGTGCTGCTTAGTACTTTAAAGAGGGACTGTATTTTGTTTTAGCTATATTTTATATGTTATTGGTTGTGTATTTAAGCTGGAGCATATGTAATCATACATTTTGTATAGTTCACCAGTTTCAGTACTTTTTTTTGTCATGAAAAAAGTTTTCATGTTTTCAATGTGCCTGTAATGCCATATTTCAGAAATAAAATTCAAACAATGCTTGAAAGCATTGAAACATTTAGTACTTAATGTATTTATATTATAACATTGGAAATTAATTATATTGTATTACTAGGAATAAAATGTTATTTATTATACTTTGTTGTAAGTGAACTATACTGCGTTTCCTTCTATTTTAGAATTGTAAATTAAATTGAATTATATGTACCTTTCATTAAATAATTCAGCTTTCCCCTTATCAAAATTACTATTAGTAATTTCATGCAATATCAGCACAATAGCTAAAATGAAGAGCTGTGTGTTTTTTTGTAATAACTTAATAAAAAACTCAAATTTTATCATGAACTTGTTATTGTCAACTTTTTTTTCCCATAAAACTAAAAATATTTGGTGAATCTGTCATATAACTTATTAAATGCTGGCACATTTGCTTTGTTAGTTTTATTATAAAATGACTTTTAATAAGTGAGAGATTATGTATCAACATTTTTTTTTTTGTACTTTAAAAAAAAAATGTTTCTGCTACTAAGTAATGTTTTAGTGAAATGAGTTTGAAATGTTTCTTTCAGCTCTTCATTGAATGTATTTAAAAGCACCAAAATTAATGTAAATTTATATGAAAATAAAAAGCTGTTTCTCTTGCTTTCTTTTCTCTTTTCTGTCTTATACACATAAATTAGTGTCAAAATTTCGCAGTTAAATGTTATTGCATAACTTCCATAACTTGTTGAATTCATAAGAGTACCTATATGCTAGAAAAATATTAAGTAAAACTGAATGTAATTCTGAGCATTTCATGTTACTTTATCAAAAATTTTTCTTGTTAAATGATTTTTTTCCTCAATAGCTTCGAATGTTTTAGAAAATTGTAGATATAATTAATTAATGGACATATACATTCTTCAAAAAATTCACAACTTAAAATTAACGTTTCGTTTGGAACCCAAAGTAGTAGAATTTCTATTTACTTTCCTAGAGCATGTTAACTTACATGTAATGTACTATAACTTTCCATGCAAAGGTAAAAATATGCATTAACTTATAGGCATTCAACTGATACTGAATTCTATGCAGTGAGAAAAGTCTGCCAGAGTGCTTTCTTTAATTTACATTTAAATGTCAGCAAATTCTATGCAAAGAGAGAAAATGGGGGGCATTTTCAAATCTGTGCATCAATTTATTGGTGAAGGCAACATTAACTTAAACTAAACTTTGGTGCCACTAGTAAATGTGCACTGTATATTGGTGTAAATTTTACTCAAAATTTGTATATTTTAGTTCACTAGTTGGGACTCGGTTAAAAGTAAAATTTGTAATTTTTGTAAATAAATTTGTGAGAAAGTATTAAAAATGTATCAATATGTTTTATGGTAACTGTAAAATATATTCAGTCATAAAAGATTAGAATCTCCTCTTTTTCCCAGAACTGTACCTACTAAGCACTGTTACCCCAGATTATTAGCATGGTTATCGACTATCGGGGAAATTATGCAAATGAATATTTAATTTTTTTATCATGTAGAAATTATAGCTGCTATGGTCAAAATGACTTTTTTATCTAAGAAACTGGACTAAATAAGAAGTTAATAGATTTAGTATAACTTTTATTATGCAAATTTCATGTTGCCATAGATTTTCTTTAGGTGCACACAGTTACCTGTCTTTAACTTATATTTTTGTAATTTTGATTTAAAGTATTTCATCTCATTAAAACGTATTTTTCCTAAGTTTTACTATTCTTTAAAAAAATAATAAACTGAGAAAGGGATGAATAAATCTGTGTGGCCGGAAACGAGCTAAATTCAGCTCTTCTAATGAAATCAAATTTAGTTAAACGATATAAATGTAATCAGTATCATTAAATTATGTTATCTAATAATAATACTGCACAAGTTGCTGAAGTTCTTCATTAAGGTAATAGTGATCAGGATTCTACTCTTTTATTTGCTGTCAGTAAAGTAATAAAATAAATAAACAAATAAAAGAAAATAATCGGAGGTCTTAAAGGAGTTCATGATAATTTAATCGTACTCCTACTCCTTAATTGTAGTTCATAAAATCTTGCATCTCAACCACTGGCCATTGCATGGCACCTTTAACTGGTTGTAAAGGCAATAATTTAAAAGATGCATAATCAAACGGAAGTCTTGGTATTGAATTGTACATATAGCTTATGTGAAACGTTTCTGCAAAGAAGATGCATGACTCATTTTGCATTTTTGTGATTCTGATCAGAAATTCTCCGACATTTCTGAAAATTTTCGGCGGACTATTCCGAAAATTAAAAATGAAGAAAAAACGGTTTTCCGAAGAAATTTTAATTTATTAATATTAAGATTTCGTTGACGAATAATATCTGTGCTTTTCTTTCTTCCCAGCCAAGGAAAATATTTTGTACTGCTTCGAAAACTTTCAAGACAATATAATAACGTTTCCCGGGGGAAAAAAACTCTTTTGGTATTAATATTAGACCTTTCACTAAACTATTACTTTAAACATTTTTAAAGCCTTATGTATAAATATGTACACGTATGTATGTATTGTGGATTGGAGGGGGGCATGTTCACCTAAGTACGTATGCAATTTTTATTTTAAATTGATGGTGCATACTTTTTCCGAAAATTTTGTGTGAAGTTCCGAAAATTTCTTTTTGCTGACAAGCCCCAAACTGCATGTTTTAAGATAGCATTAATACTACTGATTTTCCCCTGAAATGCTTAAAGTATCTTAAGGAAAACTCACTTGCATACTATGTGAAATTTTTTTGCAAATGATATCAGTCGGTATATTTGGCGCAAACCTTACGTAGTATTCCACTGAATTAGAGTGAATTAAGAAGATCGTTTGCTTAATTCAATTTAATTAAAAACTTAATTAGTCATTAACATGGAATCAAGCATATTACTTAAAATACTAAAGTAAAACGCGGAAAAAATGAATATTTATTTTTAATAATATTTTTTAAAATTAAAGTAAATTAAGCATTTAAAAATTTTTTTTTTTTATTTTTTCAAATTGTGGCATATTCTGAGTTCTGAAAAACCATGCAGATTGTTTTAAATTTTGAGCTGTTAAATTGCCTCAGTGGCATGGGCGGTAGAGCGCGCTACTCCCATGCCTTGGGTTCTAATCCTGGCATAGGCGTTCGATCGGTATTGCACTTTGTCCGATTATGTCTCAGTGATTCGGATTTAATTTAAAACCAGAAGTCTCTCTGTGATCCATAGGAGTACCTTATCCTCTGCCGGATAAGCCTGTAAAGTGCATAAGAGGCAGGTCATCTGGGTTGAAATGCTGTATAGGAGCCAAAGGAAATTGCTCATTTTCATGAAAGCCTTTTGGCCACTGTATTCTAACAGCACCCATTTAATCCAGAAGCAAGTAGTATATCTGAAAAAAAAAAAAAAAAAAAAAAATCAAGTTCAAGCTTCTTTTCCTAGTTTCAAGAAATGTAGTAAAGAGTTTATTATCTTGGTATGCAAATATTTCATTGATTTATCTTTCTCATTGATCATTGTTGCACGTTTTCGAAGAAAAGGATCCGCTTAGCTAGTCCCAAACATGCAACACGACCGAGCAAGTATAATAAAATTTTTCAGTAGCTTTAACCGGAGCCTCGGTAGTCGAGTATTAATTACAGGCATGTAATTAATATGAAGTGAAGTTCCAAAACACTTTGTTCTTTAACGAACAAATTAATAATGCAAACGGAAAAGTTTTTTCTGCCTCCAAAATCTTCACACGTCTTTACGAAAGACCATTTTGCAGCAGAATATATAACCAATGAAATAGTTTGCAGTCAGAAAATCATAGAAACGGAAATTAGAAACTTGCCTCGAGGTCGCAGGTCTTATCAAAAAAAAAAAAAAAAAAGGAGAAGAAGAGCGAAAGCTCAAGAAGCAGAGAAAGACACTCTGCGCAGCAGAGGCGGTAAAGGCTGGATTTCTATCCTAGCCCATGGCTGTAACTTTCTTCTCTGTTTGTAAATTATATCTTGCTCGAAAATGTGTATGATTATAAATGGTCTAATAAACCAAAAATCTGGAAACCAAACCTGGAAACCAAAAATCTTCAGAAAAATTTAATTTCAGATTATTGCATTTTTACCTTGTTTAACTGATTACCTCTTCAAAAATACCTTACTTTAACCTGTATCTCAATTAGAAGTGCCAAAATTTTGTTTTAAAGCCAGCGTGCACCAGCGATTTAACCAAGAGTAACCTCTAGTAAACATTGCGATTCCCCTTTGGCATGTCAAAAGTTGACGTCATTTGTAAACTTCCTTTTTATTTTGCCAACTGTTAACCGCTTCCCCTTAACCTATTAAAAACTAAAACTGTTTATGATGTAAACGTATAATCCTTCTAGTTGAAAACTATGTGTTAGTGTGCAGCACACCAAGCGTGTGTACCGCTTATTTACTTTTTTTAACTCTACCTGTAACAGTTGCGATCAGTTAACGATCTTTCTCTAAGTTAAAAATTATAAAGAACTATTTAAGGGGTACCAAGTCCCAAGAGACGCTTTGGGGACTATAATAAGCGTGGAAAATGAAACTGCTCGGAGACAGTAGCGGATTTAGGTTTGAGGGCGCCCTAGGCCCGAGACGTTATGGCGCCCTTTTTCTTTCGTAACCGTATATATATATATATATATATATAAACATATATATATATATGTGTGTGTTTTTAGATGATGCTGAAGAACTTAAAAATCTTAAAAATAAAAAAAAATTAGATTATTTTCGCTTAAAATTTTATTTTTACTACGGCAATAGATTTAAAAAAATTCTGACTGATTAAATTATCAATAAATTGAAATATAACGAGAAAAATATATTTGACTCAGAAAAAAAAATTTTAAGCTAAAATTTTTTTCGTATTTTGCATTATATTTCTATATACTTTTATGATTTTTCAAATTTAGTCTTACAGTTTGCAGAAAACCCAATCGATTTTTAATTTAGTCGTCTTAAAAATTTTGGTCGCTCAAAAATTTGCCGCCCTAGGCCGGGGCCTCACGGGCCTAAGCCTAAATCCGCTACTGCTAGGAGAACCGACATCCAAAGAAGTTGTTGAGATGTTTGCATCAAACAAAAGCGGATGCTCAGTTTTCATTGAACTGGTTCATTCATTTTATGTGTGTTGAATTTAATTTATGTCTTATTAATTAATTAAGGTGAAAAGCTAAAGTAAAAACTTCATTTAGGCCGATTCATTCAAAAGTCAAAACTAGTATTGCATACAAAACATTAATGTATGCTTTAAAATAAAAAAAAAATATTACCCCTTAGTTATATAAGAAAATTAAATTACAATAATTATAGATTTCTTTAAAAAGGGGCATGTATATTTAGGTAGTGTATCGAATACTATATACTTCGATAGAAATACATAGTACGTAATACATAATAAAACTTTACATACATAACTGCATACATAAGCTGCAAATACATATACTTTTATAGGTTTTTTACATCGGTGAATAGAGGTGGGCCCTAACAAAATATTTGCGAGGGGGCCCCAACCAAAACCGTTACGCCACTGGTTTGATCGCTCACTTAATAATAATAATAATAATAATACAAGTTGTATTGCATTGTAATGTTCCGGTTTTTAAGCCATCGTCGCCTCAACTCGGTTAATTTTGTTTTGGACTTCTGCCGCCCAGAAATGCAGGGCCCAACAGGACGCCTTTTATAATATTCGCCCAAATTTTGATCAGGCCGTCAGTTCTCACACATACACATCCAAATTTTCAGGAGAACGAAATCGCGGGAACAGCTAGTAATGTCTAAAAAGAGTAAGATATGTGTGGTAGACTTGGAGCACAGAAATATTTGAGTCTGAAATTGAGGAAAACACAAAATTCAAGTATTTTGAGGGTCATGCACTGCTTGTGCCAAAAGTGACCAAGTATGAAACTAGCTGGAGAAGCTTTTGATATAGCTAGCAACAAGAATGAAATTTAGTGTACAGAACCATTAGTTTTAAATTGCAAAAAGGTGAGATATTCCGTTACAAGTTTTCAATCGTATCCATATAGTAGTGACTCGATTTTTTTAAGGGGTGTTGGAAACCAAAAATCTTGAGAAAAATTTAATTTCAGATTATTACATTTTTACCTTGTTTAACTGATTACCTCTTCAAAAATACCTTACTTTAACCTGTATCTCAATTAGAAGTGCCAAAATTTTGTTTTAAAGCCAGCGTGCACCAACGATTTAACCAAGAGTAACCTCTAGTAAACATTGCGATTCCCCTTTGGCATGTCAAAAGTTGACGTCATTTCTAAACTTCCTTTTTATTTTGCTAACTGATAAGCCCAACTGTTTTTCTTCTAATAGTATTAATCTACATACAGCTAACTGCCACTGCGACTGCGCTTTGTTTATGTTCGTTCGAATATAAATATGCCTCTTGTGACTGGTTCACTGCGATGGTTTGACACCTGGCAGCCACGGAGGAGAGAGGACGGGAAGACGATTATGCCAGCACCAAAGAAATCGAAAATTAATGCTCCGAGCCCGATGGACAGGAGTGCCGAGGCCCTTCTCAGGGCCGGCGGGGTAACACCCGTCAACGCGGCCTCCGCATCGGACGAGGAAAACCCCTCCGAACTCGACTCGAAGTTAAACCGCTCCAACCTTCCGAATGGGGCCTCAGTGGCTGAGCGGTCTAATCGACTGGTTCCGGTGCCTCCCTGCGCGGAGTGAAAGAGGCGTGGGTTCGATTCCCACTTTCCCCTGGGTGTATTTCCTTCTTCGTATATTAAAATCTGTTGTGCTGTCTTGTTCTACCTGTTATATTAGACGATAGTTTGAGGCATATCCTTGAGAATAGCAAATAAACTCGAATATTTATGTGACCTGAAATGGTCGTAAACAAACAAACAATCCTCCCGAATTTGCATTTGCTCTCCAGTGCCATCTGCTTTTGCAATATCATTGAAGTAAGGAAATACGAGGCGATTATCGACAGTATTTTAGCCTGGTTCACCGACTATATAAAAGAAAAAAACCAAATCAGCACCAAGGACTTCATGACGTACGCAACCCTCGCACGATGCCTCACCAAAGCCAGCACTAAAGTTCAAGCACATAACCTAAACGAGCAAGTTGAAATTCTGAAGGAAGCAAATTCCAACCTTGAAAAGGACCTGTCATCAGCTAAAGAACTGACGACCCCTCCTAACCCTAAGAAAAAAAAGAAGGCAACCAAGAAACCTGTCGTCCTACTAAACGAAGAAAACCCCAAAGAGCCATAGAAAAAATCAAGCAAAAGCACGATGAGCCCTATGAAGTCCAGCTTCATAGAGACGAAGTTAAGATCTTCCCTGCAACCGTAGACGGACACCTCGCGGTCATCCGATACGCGGAAGAAGCTAAACGTGAGTACTACGCCCCGAGATTCGACCGGGACCCTCCCATCAAGGTGATCATTAAAGGACTCCCCTTCGATTTTAACATCGAAGTTCTAAGCACGGAGATCCCCCAACAAGGAAAGAAAGCCATCTTGATCGAACAGTTTCAGGGGAAAAATGGGCCTCTGCCCATTTTCTGCATTCATCTTGAGCACTCAGATGAGAACCGTAAGATTTTCGAAGAAAGTCTGAAGGCTTGGAGTAATCGCGATTACGTAATCGTAATCGGCTGTAATCGATTACATTTTGACAAAATCGTAATCGTAATCGTAATCTGATGATGGCATATTCTCATAATCATAATCGAAGTTGTGTAATCCCGTAATCCTTTTTCTCCCGTAATTTTAATCGTAATCTTAAGGAAAAAATCCGTAATCTGGTAGTCCTGCAATCGTGTAATCTTGACCTGCTGAAAGCTGAAATTTTTAGCGCTACCCTTGGATAGAAGAGATAAGATTACAAGAAAAAGGATTCAAACTGTGTACTGAAGTCCTATCCTAAGCGGTCTGTAACCTACGGCGATCATAATATAAAAGGTTCTGTGTGGCGGTCGCAGAGCCTTGATGGCAGGAGGCAGGACCATATAATAGTCTGCTAGAGACGCTTGTTGTCCTGCTTGTTGCGGTCTCTCAGAATTCTTAATTGCGGCTCCACTCTCCACGGGGAGTGGTTGGAGAGCCCGAGAAGAAAGGGAGTCTGGTCTGGATATGTCACTCGCATCGCCTTGGGGCTCTCGGGGGGGGGGGGGGGGGGCTCTCCGGTCTCCTCGCGTCGTCCAGTTTCGGTACAAGAGCGGTAATCTGTCCGCAAGTTACAGATTTCGGGGTAGATAAGAAAGGGGAAGGTGTCTATAGAAGGACCAAATGCATCGGTCATTTTGCTTCCTTAATTACCCCTTCAAAACATATTCAAACGGTTGGGCAATAGGCGAGAGTCTGGTCCCGGTTTGGAGCTGGCATTAAGAATGGGCGCACCATTTTCCCTTTCAATAATCGAAGTAGACTGCCCCCCTGAAAATCTAGTGTTGGTACTATCACCTACACACATAAAGAGACATGAAATGACTTTTGTGTTTTCGCCTTTCTTTAACGGCAGAAGTGAAGAATTTTTCTAAAGAATAGCACATTTACACTTCAGCAATTTAGGAGCAGGCGTTACATGATGCTCTATGCTTAAGATGCATGAAATCTTAACCCTGGTACGTGTGATTATTATTATTTTTAAAAATATGTTCTTCGAATATTTAAAAAAGTACATACATTTAAATCTTAAATTTATTTATATTTTAATGCTAATATTCTTTTTAATTAATAGGTATGTAAAAGAAAATGATATATGTTCAGACATTTTCCCAATTGTTTTTTATATGCATGAATTAATATTTAGGAATTATTTTAAAAATTTAATTATCTTTTTCTTCTTAGAATTACCTCAACAGAATTTTGTATTTCAGTTGAATCTTGTACGTTAAACTTGTGTTGTAAAATTACTTGCACTTTATTTTTTTTTATTAAAACAGTTAGTACATGGAAAAAAATATATGCTCGTGCATGTTTAAAAAAAACCCCACACAAATCATATTAAAATATTATAGTCATTCGTATTATAACTATTCTTCATATTACTTTTTAACGATTACTAATTTTGCTAAGAGTTATTTGAATGTTCATGTTCAAATTTTTTGAAATTATTCTAAAATGCAGCATTTATTTTCAAAAGATTATTTATCTCTTACACTATCTGAATATTTTGTTATCCCGTGCAATTCATGCACATCTTATAAGTGATTTCATAAAGAATCATAGAAAATTATTATTTTCAGTAAACTAATTGGTGTTATGTGAAATATTTGCACAATTTAAACTAGAAAATAAATACAATGGAGAAATATACATTTTCAGAAATTGCGGCCAACTAAATTTTGATTGTATGCACACAAAATAACAATGAACCAGGTAAATCACTTATGCATTACATATACATTTAGTGCATCGTCTTTGCTTATATACAAAATACGATCAATGTAGTTATTCCTCACATGAGTTTTAAATATTCGAAAAATACTGAATGTGCCTCTCCTGATTATACATATATATATATATATATATATATATATATATAATGCAAATTTTTCATTTCTGCAACGACGTCATAATTCCAGAACTGTGATGTTGAAATTGTTTCATTATAATTGCATTCATCATCATTTCAGTTATCTCTTATAAAATCAAAAATTTAATTAAAAATCATAACTTTTTGATTTATGACACTATTGTGAAAATGAGAGTTGTATGCATAAAATCGGATAACTTTATGCTAATCTAATCATAATCAAAATCGTAATCGGATGTCATAATCGTAATCGATTACATTTTTCAACGACTGTAATCGCTGCCGTAATCGTAATTACTTTTTGGCAAAGGATTACAATCGTAATCGTAATCATAATCTCTCAATTTCTCCCTTTGTAATCGTAATCGTAATCGATTACGTTTCTTTGTAATCGACTCCAAGCCTGAGTCTGACCATTGACGGCATCCAAATAAGAATGGAACGACTTCGTAGGAAGAAGGGCCCCATTCAATGTTTCAGGTGCCAAAGGTGGGGTCACACCTCCTACGACTGCAACGCTGAAGAAAGATGTAAATACTGCCCAGGCTCCCACCGTTCGAAAGAATGTATGACAACAGAAGGAACTCCGAAATGCGCAAACTGCCAAGCGACACATCCAGCAACAAGCGACAGCTGCCCTCGACGACCCCACAACAGAGCCAATCAGAGAGCAGCTCCGGATTCCAAGAGCCGACCCTCCCCCCACGGACCGAAGAAAAACCTTCTGCTGGACTTCCTGAAAGAAGCTCTGCGAAGATACGAAAAAATGGAAATTAGTGTTGTACCACCGCCTCCCGAGCCTCGGCTCATCCTTTTTCTTCTCCCCTTTCATTTCTAGGCCTTCGGGTACAAAGATGTTAGCCTTCCCGGGCTCCCTGAACTCTATCCCTCCGACGTGTACTACCATTGAAATTGGGTAAAAGGCCCTTCGGGGCCTAACGACCCATTACAAATTCATGCTATGATGATGATGGTTCACTGCGATAAAGTGTGTTCTGTTTAATTATATCTGTTGACACTGTTGTACAACTATTACTGTGATTGTTTACGGTTAGCTTATTAGTATTTAGAAACTGCCGAGGTCTATTGGTAAGGTATTCAAAACTTGTAAAGGGTATTTTATGCTGATAATTTAAAATATGGGGCAGAAATGTTTTGATATGGCGAGTTTTTTTACTAAAACGCGTTTTTCTCAAAAGTCGTATTTTGGAAGTTTGATGTACCTTTTCTCAGAAAGTATTGCTCACATGTCCATAAAATTTATATGACACATTTGTTATGTACCCTAGTATTTAGTGAAATGAGCTTTTAGCAAAATCATGCATATATTTTTGTTAACAATTTTTTTTCTGTAAAAAAGTAACGTTTTCTGAGTATGTGACAAAAAAACCTATTTTTTTTTACATTTTAAATCAAAATTTTACAAAATGCTCATTTCAGTGTAACACTAAAGGTACGGTTAACCTGCAGAAAAAATTTTGAGAGTGTACTTCCAACAGATTTTCAGAAAAGGTACCTTGAAAAACGCCTATTTAACATTATCCGTATGAAGCGTTCCGACACCCCTTAAAACTTTCTGTTTGCATGTTGAAGTATGGCGAGAAAGTGACGGAAAAATACGCATTAATTTTTGTAGACAAAAAGTAGCTAAAGATGGAAATAAGCATCGATAAAAGTGATGATGAACATCTTTGGTGCACTTCGCAATCACTAAAGACAATTAATTATAAATTAAGTGTAAAATACAAAAGTACTGTGAAAGATTAAAAATAAAGTGGTTTAGGATTTCCGTAAAACCAATTTTACTTCTATTAAGATAACTATAAAACAACTGCTCTCAATTGCTTAAGGCTATTTTCATTTTCCTTCATTACAGGGAATTAATCAAACATAAATGGTTGCGTCATTTCCAGCCAGTTTTAATCTTTTACTTGGGCTGTCACAGATCAATATCGAAACTTAATAACGGTATTTTCGCCCAATGACCTATCGTTAATTTTATGTGGGGAGGACGGTTAATGTATCATTAACAAAGAATGAAATAAAAGATATGCTTTGTAAAACTAAACGTTATTGCTCTTAATAATTGATAATACTTCATCGTGAATCATTACAGTTTTATGATAGTTAACGTTTTTATAATATCCTCCTGACATTTCGTAAATGATTGCCGAAAAAAAAAAATGATGTGCTAATGAATACATATAAGTCATTAGTATAGGATGTGACCTTTTTGAGATTTAATATATTTTAATTATATCCTACTGCGAAATGGTCAAAGCAATAAAATTTTTCAAAGGAAAAATATATCAAAGGCTGTTGTTTTTTTGCCTATTTCTGTAATATGTAATTTAGTTTTATGCATTACAATACCTGTACATTAAGGTGTACATACACACTTGAAATCGCAAAAATCAACCAAAATATCGTAAAAAGTTTTATTATAAATTGTTCTCCAATTCTTTAATTTTCAAAAGATACCAAAATGTTGCTAATATTAGGAATAGTTCTTCAGTAACTAGAATTTTTCCCGAGGTACTACTATGCAAAAATCCGCGTTTCCTACACTTTGAAGCCAATTTCTGAAGAATCATGTTTCAGTCAAGTAACGTTTAACTTGAAGCAAAAAAAAAAAAAGAATTGACTATTAACACATAGCTCAGGATGCTGGACTAGGCCTTTCACATAAGGTGTTAGTATGTACCAAAAATGCGATAATTTACCGATTTTTGAGTCTTTTGCGCTACCACAAATTGGAAGATTTTGACGATTTTAATTTTTTTGTGTGGTTTTCAACCCTTTTAATAAATGATTTTCACTATAGCAGTTGAAAATAATAATTGCTGACTTCTGCGAAAAAACTTATAAAATGACTTGATTTCCGAAAAAAAATCGGAATTTCAAGTTCAATGCGCTAACTAGGGGTTCAATAAAAATCTGATTTTTAATTTACATGTTACTTACCTACCCCAGAGGCAAGTTTTCCGCGGTATAGCGTTTCGAAAAAAAAAAAACCGTTACTTTTTTTCGACCCACCCTACTAATCATACTTTTAATCAATTCTAAGACACCCGTATAATTATATGACCAAATACTAATGTTTTTTTAAGCTTGAAAATAAATTACGAAATTATGTCAATGTGAGGGGTGCCTAATTATCCCCCCGCTCCGAGAAGTAGCACATCCCCTGAAACTACGGCCCCCTAAGTCGGCTGAAAAGTCGATTAAGGGCCTCAAAGCCCTTAAAATGAACCCCCCCCCCCCCGAATCTTAAAATTTTCGTGACCTGTTCTTAATTTTCGTAATTTTTCGTTATTTTCGCTATCGATTTCAGAATTCGTGACTTTCGGAACCGGTAGACATCCACCCCTGTCATTGTTATATCACGCAAATGTGCGCCCTGTCAATGCATACATGCGGAAGCGAAAAATGTTCTTCTCCCTATTTGCGTCAGTCCTTAATTAAAGTTGAAGAGGTATTTCAATTAGTATGTGAGATTAGTGTATAAGAAGGGGGGGGGGGAGTTAATAAATCAACTTTTGACGTGACAGATGTATAGACGTGGACAGTAGGTGTGACTTAGACGTGGGCAGATTAACGGAGGAGACTGGATGCCCCCCCTCGAAGTTGGGACGAGTATTCGCAAAAAAAAAAAATCCCGCCTTTCCTCTCTAGTCTCTCTCACCCCCTCCCCCCTCTTACTGGAAAATTGATATCTTTTTCCTCAAAAAATATTAGGAATTTTTGTTTTACTTTTTATTATTACATGAAAATTATTATTTCTAATAAACTTCTTATTTTTTACTGCTTTTTTAAAATATACTTATTCTTTATCTCTGTTAAGAATGCAAAAGTTTTTATGTGTCTGTTTTGCATCAATAAACTGAAATTGGCGAGCCCTATTTCCTAAAATTATGAGGTGTAAATCCCTCAAGAACGCGAAATTAAAAACAATAGCGCACCGAAGAAGCGCTTTGATTGGCTACTACACCAGTTTGATAAGAAATCCCTTTTCCCCCTACGCTTCTGAACGAAGGAGCGTTTGGAATCTACGCTTTCGAAGAGATGACGTCTAGGCTGGTTCTGTAGCGGCAATCTCATCGAATCGATACGCCGAAGTTTGGAATTAGGGCCCAGCTCTGTTCAGTAAATTTGCATATTGTGAACGCCACCAGGTGGCTGACTGTTATAAGACTTTCCGAGTAAGGAATGTGTTTTAGGTGAGGTTAGATGGACTGAGAGCCAGCGTCGGCTGGTGCGTGAAGACTGAGATTTTTCGGATGGTGTATTGAATTATCGTACTTGTTTGCTGCTGCTGGATATTGGATCATTTCTTTTGGGTTGTTACGGATCCGAGCCTGGAGACCGTGGAGTTGGATTGAGTGAGGCAGATTGTGCCTAGAGAGGACAACTGCTGTATTACAGAACCCAAGGCATGGCCTCCCCCTCTATCAACCCTGTCAAGGATTACGTCTCAAAGGACGAATGGACTTTGCCAGACTCGAGCGATGAGAGCTCAAGTAAACCAACAACCTCGACATCCCCGAAGAAGAGGAACAAAAAGACGAAGAAATCTACTGAAAACCCCGGGGTAAGAAAAAACCTTTTCCGTATCTCTTGTGAGCAGGCAGGTTTAGCCCCCTTTAACTTAGTTAACAATTTAATCAAAAAAGCCAAGGATGATAGCCACTACCAAGATATAATCAATAAATTTAACAAACTAATTATCCAAAAAGAAAGATTAAACTTAACTTATGACAAAGAAACGATAGACTTTGATACTGAATTCAACGACGCTTTTCTCAGAGTTAATATAGCTAGACAAGAGTTTCTATTCAAAAACAGCTTAAACAGTGACAGAGAATGTGAAAGATTAAAAGAAGAAAATAAAAACAAAGACAACTTAATAACAAACCTACTAAGCGAACAAAAAGAACTAAAAAAATCCCAAGAGAGGATGATGCAAGAACAGGAAGAATTAAGATCACTTATCCTTTCCCTCACTGGAAAAAACAAATCCCAAGCAAACTTTCCTAGCCTGGAATTCTCCCACCCAAGGAAACAAAAAATCCTCGCTGAATATAGTAATAAAAATGACATCGCAAAATCCCAAGACCAAGAGATAGAAACAAAAAACGCGTACGAAAACCTGGAAATTGAAAACTACGATATGGATGAAGACGAGCCCGATGAAACAAACCAAGATCATACGGAAAAACCACAAAATAGTAAAAAAAGACCCGCAAGCAACCTGGATAGCTCCCCAGAAAAGAACAAAGAAAAAAACAAAAAACCCTTCAGAGAAAATAATCCAAACTTAAACATGCAATACAGAAGCATCGAAAAGGAAAAAACCCCACCCATTACCTTTGTTGACATAACAGATCCAACCCCAATACTAAAAGAGCTAAGTGAATTAATTGGAACGAAAATCTACGGAACCTTTAAAAGAAATGGAGAGCTCGTAGTGGAAACAAAAAATGTCCTCTACTATCGGCAAATTAAATCCTATGCTGATAATAAAAACTACAAATCCCACACGAGACAACTCCACCAAGATAAAGCTTTGCAAGTAGTCCTGAGAGGACTACCCATTAACTACGATGTAGATGAAATCCATAAAGAGTTGGTTGGCCTCTGCTGTGATAAAATCACCCAAATGACAAGAGGGAAGCAAAAAGAAAAAATCCCCCTTTTTATCCTCTACCTCCCAAAAAGGAATGAAAAAAATAAGGAAATTTACAATATTGAGTCAATCTCTTATTACAAAGTCAAAGTCGAACATCTAAGAAAAACCCAACACATATCCCAATGCTACCGCTGCCAACGATATGGTCACAGCTCCCACATGTGCACCCTTGACCCCGTATGCTTGATCTGCGCCGACGCACACTGGACCAGAGAATGTACTAGACCAAAACAAGAGAAGCCTATGTGTGCAAATTGCAAAGGAGACCATCTAGCGAACAGCATAGATTGCACTAAAAGACCAAATCCCAAATCAAGATCAGAAAAAATAGTTCAAAACAGCAATATTATCAACCCCTCCACTTACGCCTCCGCAGCAAAAATGATACCCACGGACTCGCCTCCAGTCAACCCAACTAACCAAATAGAAGCCACCCTCCCAATTACGATCACTAACATGATGAAAGACCTGCAGAAACTGGTCCAAAACCTGAACGTCTATTTAGAAAATCAAAACAATGGCAAAAATTAGCTCTCTCAAGCTCCTCTCTTGGAATGCAAACGGGCTCTCCCCTGAAAAATGCGACGAACTAGAAAACGTTATTGCGCTTCAGTCCCCAGACTTTATCCTCCTTCAAGAAATCCACCTGAAACCTGGACTTCGGCTCAGAGCCATCCCAAACTTCACGGCATTCAGAAACGATAGAGACATCGGCCGCGGTGGAGGAACAGCCATTTACGCCAGGCGCAGCCTGAATACTAACGAAATTAAAATCCCAACATGCTCCTTCGAAAATACCACAATAATAGTAAAACTAAATACCAACGACCACCTAACTGTGTCCTCCATCTACGCCCCTCCTAACTCTAGGATCCTCGATAACGACGAGCTCAAGAAATTAGGAGACTACAACTTCAATACGATCCTCATGGGCGACTTCAATGCCAAACATCCGGACTGGAGTCTGGGCAGAAGAAACAGAAGAGGAAATGAACTAATTAAATCCAGCACGGACCATAATTACCAAATATACGCCTCCTAACTCTCCAACCCACTTCGGCCCCGGCGAGTCAACAACTCTAGATATAGCCCTTGCAAGAACCCGAAACTGGCCGTACTCCATTAATGTTTTCCCAGAACTATCGTCGACCATAATCCTGTCATCCTAACCTTTAACCTAAATTACAAGATCCCAAAAAAAGAAAATATTATCTCTACTACAAACTGGAACAAGTACACAAACCTGGTGCACGAAAAGATCGAAGGAAATCCCAAGATCGATAATATACCCGACATCGACACCAAGCTCTAAAATTTTACTAACATCCTGACTGGCTCCTACAACGAAGCGACCACCTCCCAAACCTTCAGCAACACCCCCATTCGACTGCCCCCCTATGCAAGATTGCTAATAATAGAAAAAAACCGGAGGAAAAAGTGTTGGCAGCAAACCCGTGACCCTAGGGTCAAAACTGAAATAAACAGAATGCAAAAGATGATTAAGTCTATCACCAGACTTTATAAAGAAAACAGATGGACCGAGTTTATTACAAGTCTCTCCCCCGAAACCGGCTCCCTGTACAAACTTGCGAAGGCTTTCCAGAACCCGCACAAAAAAATTCCCTCTATCCACAAAAATGACAGAGTATACAGCACAGATGAAGAAAAATCAGAAATTCTTGCTGAAGCCTTCGAAGAAAACTTCCAACCCACCCCCGACACCCCTAATGATCCCTTCTATTCCCAAATACGGGCAGAAATAGCAAACTACGTAACCACCCCCCAAGCTCATTCACCAATCCCACCCGCTAGCCCAAAAGAAGTAGCTGATCACATAAGGGATAGCAAAAACAAGAAGACACCAGGCCTTGACAAAATTACAAATAAGATGCTGAAGAACATTCCCATCAAAGCACTAACTTGCCTCACAAAAATAACAAATTGCTCTTTGAAGTACTCTTACTTCCCAAGAGCCTGGAAAATATCAAGAATCACCCCCATTCTCAAGCCCACAAGCGACTCACGAAATCCTCAAAACTACAGGCCCATTAGCCTCACCTCTCATGTTTCGAAAATTTTTGAAAAGATCCTAAAAACTAGGCTAGAAAACCATATCGAAACCCATAACATCATCCCACCTGAACAGTTCGGCTTCAGAACAAAGCATAGCACGATGTATCAATTAATTAGAGTTGTAAATAGTATAACAGAGGGACTGAACCATAGCAAAACTACTGTCGGGATTTTCTTGGACCTGCAAAAGGCTTTCGACAAAGTATGGCACGACGGCATAATCTACAAATTAATCCAGCACAACTTCCCAAGACCCCTAATCAAGACTATGATAAGTTACTTAGAGGGAAGAAGCTTCCAAGTCCAACTAAACCAAGCACTCTCCTCCGTCAAGAAAATTAACAGTAGTGTCCCTCAAGGGGAAATTTTATCCCCACTGCTCTTTAATATATACACGGCCGACTTCCCAACAAGCGACAAAATCATAACTGCACTCTTCGCCGACGACGCGGCTATCATTGTAAAGCAGAGTAAAAAGATCTTAGTAAAAAAGTATGCCCAGGACCACCTAAATAACGTCGAAAAATGGTGCAAAAACTGGAAACTTACCCTGAGCCCAAAGAAAACCGAAGCTATACACTTCAAGAAAAATAAAAAGAAAAAAGGCCCCGACCACTTAGAGCTACTCAACACAAGACTGCCCTACAAGCATCATGCAAAATACTTAGGTATTACCCTCGACTGTGGGCTCTACTTCAACAAACATATCCAAGAAAAATTAAACTATGCAAAACACAAGATCCATATCCTTAAACCCCTGCTCGGCTATCACAGCAAACTCAGCCTTAAAAACAAACTCCTAATTTATAACCAAATTCTCAAACCAACCATCTTATACGGCACCAATGTGTGGGGCCATGCAGCAAAAACCACAATAATTGAAGTCCAAAGGCTACAAAACAAAATGTTAAGACAAATCTCCGGCGCCCGTTGGTACGAAAAGGGAAAATCTATCCATACTGAACTCAAAACTGACTCCATATCAAGACTTATAATCAAGAATGCATTAAAACTATACAATAGCTTCCCGCAGCACCCAAACGAAGAAATAAGAAAGCAGTCTTCCTACAGAAACCTCCAATCGAAATACCCCTACTCCGCGCAGACTTGTCTGCTTGACTATGATTCACTGAGCACCAAGAACAACCCCCTGCCCAACCCCCAGCTTGATCCGCTTCGCCTAACTATGACCGTATAATTCCGGGGCTCAGCCCCCACTCGTCTCGTTTTGATGGCAACTCTTGGAGAGTGAAAGTAACCTGAGAAGGATTGGAAAGAAAAGAAGAGAGAAATTTCAAAACCAAACTCGCAGTGAATTATTTACATTGGACCCTTTTGACTTCGCTTTTCTCACTTACTCGTACTAACCAAAAAAGAAAAAGAAAAATATCAAAAAAAAAAAAAAAAAAAAAAAAAAAGATAAAATTTTCAAAAATGAAAAAAAAAATGTTTGGAAAAAAAAAAATTATTATTATCTATTTATCATTTCAATTATAATGTTTTTACTATAACCCTCATGATTTGGACAAACCCCTGCCCCTCGGGGACAAAGAAGTTAGCCTTAGGGCACATTGATTGATCTCCTCCGAAGTTTACTCACATAGACACTGGGTAAAAGGCCCCCCGGGGCCTAACGGCCCATTACAAATTTACGATATGATGATGAATGTGTTTTAAGTTCAGTTGTTCAGTTTTTGAGTCTTTAGACAGACTGAATGTATGTGTGTGCGCCTAACTGTCGCAAATTAAGTTTCGTTAAAATAAAGGAATTTATTTGAAAATATTGTGTACTTAATGTACTGAGCTGTCGATACGTTAGCAATTGGCTAACAAACATAATGGTCCTTCTTACAGGAGTGTTATGCTTCTTAAAGAATCAGTGAAATTTGCGAAGTGATATTTGTGCTTAGTGTTATACGTATACCTTTTAGAAGGTAGGTGAAAATATTTGTGTTTGTCCTTTTTACCATAGATGAAAAGTTAAAGGAGATATTAGCTAAGAAGAAAGGTTTAAAAACTCAGCTAACAAAATTCAAGCAAAAGGTTGCTGAAATGGAGCTACAAATTTGCGACTTTGAATGGCTTGAACGTAAACGTAAATCTTTAGAACTAGAATTAAAAGAATGTTTCGAAGCTATATATAGGGTCAGGGGGGTAAAGTGGTCAATGGGGTAAAGTGGACATACGGCAAATAAAAAGCTATAGCTTTGAAATAAATAAAGGAACTGATGTATCTTTTTAATTTTAGCTTTTAATAATTAAGAATTAAACTTTACATACAAAATTATATTAATAGCAACTGCTTAGGTGGAGAAAACACTCGATTTATTTGATTATACAACACTTTGAAATTGAAACAGCTCTTTTAACTTCACTCTGACATTTTGTTTTAAAACATTTGCAGCAAATGGACGGTGCAGGTAGTTTTACACACATCTGAAAAATAACTTCATCACTAACCGTGAAGCTATATTTAGTCTATATATTATTTTACAGTAGTTTAAGTAAGATGGGGTAAAGTGGTTCTAATATTAGGCTTAACATGCACCAATGTTCTAAAATTACTTTAAGATAATTTATTCGGTAGACAAGGGATTAAATTGCATAGGAATGCACAGTACCTCAGTTTCCATATTTATTTTCAATTTTTAACTATTAGAGGGAATTCAGGCTATTTACGCAAGAAAATATTGAAGATCACAGTGCTCGCACTTCTTTTGTTAGAAATTAAGCCACGAGGTAGATGTTAGTTACACTTTAATTTCATTAATACTGTATTATTAAAAAAAAAAAAAATAACTTTTAAATTTACTTTTTAGTAAACCGGAACAAACACAATTGAGCTCAAATGCAATAGAGATTGAAATTACTATAATACAGTCTTCTTACAATGGTGTGTTTAGAACTGAAAATTTTTACAAGCACTTTTAATAAAAGAATCTTCAAGTTTGTTTGTTTGTTTTACGACCATTTCAGGTCACATAAATATTCGAGTTTATTTGCTATTCTTAAGGATATGCTTCAAACTCTCGTCTAATATGACAGATAGAACAAGACAGCACAACATATTTTAATATACAAAGAAAGAAATACACCCAGGGCAAGGTGGGAATCGAACCCACGCCTCTTTCTCTCCGCGCAGGGAGGCACCGGAGCCAGTCGATTTAACCGCTCAGCCACTGAGGCCCCGAATCTTCAAGTATCAGTTATTCATTTATAAACAGACTTATTATAAGTATTATTAAACTGTAAATGTTCAGAACTAGCAGTGCTTCGAACAAAAACAATACATGAAAGAGAGAGCGAATTCAAAATAGAGGTTAAAATATGTATTTTTCCCCATTGATTTTTAGTAAGCTATAATTATCCAGAACACTCTGATTAGCAATGTTTTCTTAATATGTTATTTAAGTAATTTAGTCATCAGTTAAAAGCTATTTAAAAAATTTTTCACGGAAAATTTTGAATTTCATATTTATGTTTTATTATATGTATTGAGTTTAAGGACAGACGTAAAATCTAATATTTAGGGATTAAAGCCCAAGAATACCAACTATTATGTATACTAACATGTTTTGGTACATAACTTCGTTTTAAGACCATATATCGCCGGTCTGGAATGCAAAAATTTGTCAAATGCAAATAAGTCCATATACAATATCAGAAACACATCCCTTACACAGGGGAGCATGGATGAACTAACAATTACAAGTTTGTGCCTTCTAAAACAACGAACAATTTTTAGAGTAACAACGACGTAACTGCACTTAGGGGTTGAAATATTATTGTGATTAAATCCAAATCCCTGGTAAAAGAAAGTAAAGTATATATCCTACGTACTCTAATTATACCATTTTTTTCTGTCACTTACACCCTTTTCAATTACTATAAGTTTTATACAACTGCAAATCGTTTTTTCACTCTCCTGTAAAATTGAAGTTTTTGCATTTACGTCACTGTTCTTCCGGAACGGCGATATGTAGCAGCTGAAGAGACTGAAGTACCTTACAAGACGTTACGAAGATGAGGCTAACTTTTGACCGTAATAGAGGACCTAAATAAATTCAGTTGCGGGAAATAAAGTTGTTTTCGTTCTAAAATGAACCTTTGTTGAGTATTTTGAAGTATTATGGCTAATTATACTTTTATGTAGTGGCTAATTTTACTTTTATGTAGTTTTTTTCCAATTGTGACCCCTTTACCCCATGCACTACTCACTTTACCCCACCCTTTGGGGTAAAGTGGTCATACCTACATCCCAGAAAAAAGGTGTCATAAAATTATTTTACTTAACTTTTTTCTGCTCAAAATTTATTGCAATCTGTTCTTTAATAATGTAATGTAAAATAACAATCAAAAACTCTAAAGGTTTTGGACAAATTCTTGTATTTATTGGCAAATAAAGTTGAAAAACGTTGATTTTATGACCATTTTACCCCACCTGACCCTACTGAAGGTAGTGAAGAGACAATTGAGTCTTATATTAAAGAGCAAGAAGAAGTTAACGACACTGTGGATGATTTGAGCTTTGATTTATACCGAAAACACTACAAATTGAGAAGTAGTATGATTAAGTCAAGCTCCGATGTGGAAGTAAGCTCGAATTTTGAAGAAATTTTAAACTGCCTAAAATTAACTTGCCGTCATTTTCAGGAAACCTGCACGCATGGCTATCATTTAAAGATATTTTTATTGCAAGTATTCACCAGAATAAGAGTTTGCCTGATGCTATGAAACTACAGTATTTAAAATCTTCCTTGAAAGGTGATGCTTTTCGAATAATGCAATCTATTTCAATTGTAGATTATAACTATGAAGTCGCGTGGTCTCTTTTAGAATAATGTTACTCAAATTCTCGGGAGCAAGTATATGCTCGTTTAAAGCGCTTTTTTAATATTCATGTTATTCAAAGTGAATCTCCTGCCGCAATCTTAAATTTGATAGATATAACCAGTGAATGCATAAGATCGTTAGAAATGTTAGATCAGAAAGTAGAAGGGCTTTCGGCAGTAATGATAGCTTTCATTTTAAGTTAGAAATTGGATTCAAACACTAAATTTTGGTGGGAAAGAAATCTTAAGAAAGATAAATTACCCAGGGTATCGGAGTTATTAGATTTTTTAAAGGATTATGCGCGAACTTTAAATGCTTCAAAAACTACTGTAAATGTTAAACGAAATCAGTCAAAAAAAAACTACCTCGTTGGTTTCAAATGTTGTGGTACATAAAAGTTCACAAAAGTGTTTGGTTTGTAATAGAGGAAATCATAATATTTCGTCGTGTTTTCAATTCCTTAAGTGGAATGTAAAAGATAGAGTAGAATATGTTACAAAACATAAGTTATGTATTGTGTGCTTAAATAAAAACCATAGTGCTAGAAATTGTGCTAATAAAAGTGTATGTAATATATGTAGTAAAAAGCATAATTCGGTCATATGTTTCGGTCAAGAGAAAACTTTTAATTCGTATTCAAATAATCGAAGTAAGGTTGACGGGGTAGAAATTGAAAACAAAATGCTTTCCCCGGAAGTCGAATTAACCAGGTCTAATATAAATCAGTTGAACGTAGATGCGAGGCCTTTTGAGATGGAAAGCAAAAATCAGATTTTGGCTTGCGCTTCTAACGATTCAGTTCTGTTAAAGAAAATTTTACTATCTACGGCTACTGTTTATATAAGGGACAATAAAGGGAATTTCTATCCTGTCAAATGTTTGCTAGATTCGGGTTCACAATCTCAATTTATCACTTGCGAATTAGCGGATAAGTTGGAAACGCGGAAGGAAAAAGTGAATGTTTCAGTATCATGCTTAACTGGGATTTCAATGAATGTTAAATTTAAAACCTCTGCTAAAATTCAGAATAAGGTTGGGGATTACTCTCGGGAATTGGACTTTTCAATTGAAAGATGAAAGTGCAGATAATGACGAATCCTACCTAAAGGAGATCAAATGCCTGACAACTACAGAACAACCGATAGGGGTGTGGAACCGTGACTGTAAACTGTCTTTTATTAACAATATTTTGAATTTAAGTAATAAGTATGATAAAACTGTTCGTATACTTTCTTATGTTCTTAGGTTTATTCAGAATTTAAAAAGGTTAAATGATCGCAGTGTAGGTGTTCTTAGATGAAAGGAAATTTCTGACGCTGAAATTTTAATTATTAAAACAGTTCAACTGCCACTGTATGAAAGTGTTAAAGACAAAAAGTCTAAGACAGGTAATGTAAGTTGTTTAAACCCTTTTATAGATGAAAATGGTATTCAAAGAGTTGGTGGTCGTCTTGAAAAATCATCTTTGCCATTTAATCATAGATGTCCAATTATTTTGCCTAAAAATTGTACATTAAGCGAAATAATATTTTATACTCATCATTTAAAATTATTGCATGCAGGTCCGGAAGTTTTATTAAATGTTGTTCGTACGAAATTTTGGCCTTTAGGAGGCAGAAATCTAACATGGAAATATGTTCATTCATGTGTTACTTGTTTTAAATGTAAACCTATTTCATCATCCCAAATTATGAGTAATTTACCAACTGAAAGAGAATGTTTCTTATGTTTTTAATTATACCGGCTTGGATTTATGTGGTCCGTTCTATGTTAAATTTAAAATTCAAATTGAAGGAGTTTTAAATTCTCGACTTCTTTCTCCTTTATCAAACGATGATGATGATGATTTTAAAGTTTTGACTTCAGGTCGCTTTTTAGTTGGAAGGCCAATTTCTGCAATTGCAGAGCCCGAACTAATTGATACAAAATACAATAGATTAAGCTGTTGGTTAACCACTGTTACATTTACGTTATTGTTTACTTATAAGTTTTTGTGCAATATATTCTTGTTTATTTTCTAAATTGTTTTTGTATAGTTGTATTTTCATTCATTATGAACTTTGAATTAATTATTGAAAATTTAATGAAATTTATCAAGGCCGGCGGTATGTTCAGTAAATTTGCATATTGTGAACGCCACCAGGTGGCTGACTTTCCGAGTAAGGAATATGTTTAAGTTCAGTTGTTCAGTTTTTGAGTCTTTAGACAGACTGAATATATGTGTGTGCGCCTAAGTGTCGCAAATTAAGATTCGTTAAAATAAATTAATTTATTTGAAAATATTGTGTAGTTAATGTATTGAGCTGTCGATACGTTAGCAATTTGCTAACAAACAAACTCCCAGATGAGAGACCGTCACTTGGGGTTGGCAACCCCCGAGGTATCGTTTCACTTGGAGGACATCGGAGCCACGACAGATTAAACGCGCACCAGCTCCCTTTAGCGTACACTGTCCACAGGAACCAGCCGCGAGAGGTTGTCCCCCTTCCCAAACACCGACTTCGCTCGATGTTGCTTCGCTTTCGGTGCTCTGCGGGAACCGAGCTTCTACCAACTGGTCCACTGCTGGTCCCCAACTAGAATTCTATATCTAAACAAAATGCATTTTAAGATATCATGTTTCAAAAATTGTGCTATTAGGTCATTAAACACAAACCCCTGATTTACTGTAGAAAAATTGGATTTTTAAGGTCAAAATTAAAAAAAATAATAAAGTGTGCACGTAGACGTTAACAAGAACCGTTACAAGAAACATTAAAAGGCATTTTAAGACTCAAAATACTGCTTATTATTTCATTGCAAATTTGTCTAACACTAAAACTAACTTATCAAGTAATTTTCGGGGAGCATTAGTATTATATGGTTTAACTTATCGATCAAAAATCGGATATTTAATTTTCATACTAAAACAAGCATATATTGCAGAACTTAGTAGATATGTGTGTATGTGAACCTGCTAAGCTACGTTTAGCAATGTGCTAAGCCATTTATTATTTAATAATTTTAGTTCATATGTATTGCTGCTTTAGTTTTATTTATTTAGTTTGGCCACATTAAATGATTTTGCACTTATAGTTTTATTAACATTAAAAATCAAGATTTTATTATTTATTTTAATTTATTGAAACTATGTTACTATAAGAAAAATAAATATGTTGAAGACCTTTTATATACAAAAATTCTAAAACAAGGTACTTTCTGCAAAGTTCTATGAAGAAGTCTTCATATTGACTTTGGGAACTGTTAACTTTTGTCCTCGGAACTCAGTACACATGAAGCACGTCATGCCTTTGAAAATCTTAGAACCGAAGCGTCAAAGTAAACATTTCGACCAAGACATTTCTATAACAGAGCAAGTTTCATGTTGTCGAGCTCAAAATTAGAAACTTCAATTATGCTGTTTCAATATAAAATCTTTGCAAAGATGATCCTGTATTGATATTGGAATAATTGAAAATTTCCCGACTTATGAATTTGTGAACTTCGTCTTCTATATAATTTAGAGTAATTTCTGTAAACTAATATGTTTATAATTATCAGAGGTAACGGAACATTTTATTAGATTCTTTATACCCTATTCGAGCAAAATATTTTCCCTGTGCTAACTACATTTAAGGTTTTTTAATTGTTTTACTTTTGAATGGTTCAAAATTTTGTTGACGCAGTGTATCATAAAAATATATAACTATGACTTAAACCCGTGATTACTAATATTTCTGCCTTTCCATCCTACCTTTTTTAGAAAAACTGTTCTGCCCCCTAACCCCATTTTTTGTGACAATATTCATAAATAATTTCATAAATCTATTTGAGAGATTACGAAACTGTGTACCACATTTCTTACGAACATATTGTTTTAATACCTCAATTCGTATTTATTTATTCCAGTGTAGTACTATTTTTATTAATTTTAAGTGTCTTAACCTATTCCTTGGTCCTTATAATCGCTGAAGTTTTGTACTGATTTTGCGAAATATTACACAAAAATTTTGCTGAATGTAAATAAAAAAAAATGACTGCAATATTTAATGCCAAGCTTTGAGATCAATTTTTCGGAAAATTGTGGTTGCGTACAAATTTTAAGGAGTATTTGTGTGTGTGTCGGGGGGGGGGGGTGGGGGTGGAGGGAGAGATGCATCCTTGCTTGGCTTCTGGTTTTACACGCTGTCAAATATGGTGCAAATGCTCTTTTTCGTCCATATTAATCATTATTGCTGTCATTTTATATTGCTGTTTAGTTAAATTCATTGAGCTTAGTTTCCAGGAAAAGCAATATAATACACTGCTTGACAATTGCTGAGGAACAGCTACATTTTTCGGAATAACTAATAATATACATTGATTGCAGAAATGAAACTGAGTACATAGTTAGTAGAGACATTGTGCACTTATTATTATGCAAAATGGTACGGATATCGCCACAATGAAAAATAAGAAAATTAAAAACAAAAAAGATGGCTCTTGGATACTTTCCAAACAGCCACGAAAAAAGGGTCTTCTTGCGAAAATGGAACAGATAAGTGTACCTCTGTACGATGTGTGATTATCTCAGACACTAATGCACATTTTGCATCTGTTATGCATGCTTTCCATTAAACTATCGAGGACTGCTTGGGGGATATTGTCCCACTCTTCTCTCAAGGCGGTTTTATGTTCTAGCACGTTTCGGAGAGGGGGGGGGGGGGGTCCTTGCGAAACACACCTGACAAGGTCATCCCAAGCATGCTCTATAGGATTTAGGTCCGGGGAGTTGGCGGAAGATATTGCATACTGACAATATCTTCACTCTCTAGTGTGTCCGATACTTCAGCACTTCTGTGTGGTCTCGCGTTGTCGTCCATAAACAGACAGTATGGACCTACTGCACCCCTAAAAAGACGAACATAATCCAGAATAATCTCTGTGCAATAACGCTGCGATGTTACGCTGCCTCGCTGAAAGATGTGAAGCGGTGTTCTGCCATTATGCATCTCGCCTGCCCACACCAGCACACCTGGGCCATAACGATAGCGTTCATGAACATACTGTTGTGCATAACGTGTTCCCCCTCTCTCCATACTAACTGGTGGCCAGAATCACTCATCACAGTGAAACGGGATTCGTCGGGGAAGATCACTCTAGACCATTGTTGGTGACTCCAACCAATATGTTCCTTACACCAACGTAATCTTTCTCGACGATGACGTGGTTGAAGAGTAATGCATCGAACAGGCTTCCGTGCATACAGACCAACTGCATTGAATCGTCGTGAGATGGTTCTGGTAGAAACATGTGTACCGGTAGCGACTGCAAGGTCTGCAGCTGTCTGGCTTGGAGGGGCATTTCTGTTCCTTTCCGCCACTAGGGATACAAATCAATCCTCTTGAGGTGTGGTATTCCTACCACGACCACCGGCATGCTTTCGCATTGCATTTCCACTCTCAGCAGCCTTTTTTAATCGCGAGATGACACTTTTTGACACTCCCATTTGCTGTGGCTACAGTGGTGACACTTTGACCTGCTTCCAGCCGTCCAACTGCTTGTCCACGATCGTAAGCACTCAAATGATGTCTTGCAGACATTTTGCATTTAATTATTGCAACACTACACTGCATTTCACAGAAATAACTTCAATAACATTCGGTGCTCTTTTGGTCAAACACGTAACAACATGAATTTTCGCATGAATAAAGAGCTTCATCATCATCATAACTTAGATTTTGGGCGGGCCGTCAGGCCCCGGAGGGGCCTTTTACCCAGGTTCCGTGTGAGTAAACATCGGAGGGTATCTATCAAGTAGTTTCTTACTTCCCTGTCCCTGAAGGGCAAAAAAAGTCTAAGTCATGGACGAGGGGTTAATCAATTAAATCAAGCAATTAATAGCTACTACTAAAAGATATATTTGTACATTTTTTAAAAATTTTATATATATATATTTTTTTCTCCTAATAATTTTTTGGATTTTCCAAATATATGCAACATATAAATCCCTTTTATTTTTAAATCCTTTTGTTAGTAGAATTAAATTAGTTATGGAAAGGCTCCAAGTAAAATCTCACAGCAAGTGGTTTTTGTATGTTTTTCTATTTTTTTTTTTTTTTCCAAAATTTTATTTTCTTCAAATTATTTTTGAACGACAGAGCGACGAAGCAGGAAAAAATCAGGTGGCCGCGTGAAGAGCCGGGTCGAGTTGGGGGTTAGGTAAGGGGTTATTTTTTGTACTTAAAGAATCATAGTCAAGGTAGCACGAGTGCGCAGGGTACGGGTACTTATGATTTAAGTTTCTATACGTAGTTTGGTTGCGGATTTCTTCATTATGGTGGTTGGGGAAGCTGTTATAAAGTTTTGTGGCGTTTTTAATAATCAATCTTGAGATTGAATCAGTTTTGAGTTCTTTGTGGATCGCTTTTCCTTTTTCGAACCAGCGAGCGCCTGAAATTTGTCGCAAGATTTTGTTCTGCATTCTTTGAATACCAATTATGGTCGTGCGAGCTGCGTGGCCCCACACAGGGGTGCCGTAAAGGATTGTGGGCTTCAGTATTTGGTTGTATATAAGAAGTTTATTCTTTAGCGATAACTTACTGTAATACCCTAAGAGGGGTCTTAAGAGGTTCATTTTATGCTTAGCATTATTTAATTTATTTGTAATATGCTTATTATAGTAAAGTCCAGAATCTATCGTAATACCAAGGTAGCTAGCTTCGTGTCTGTAGCTTAACCTGTTACCCATTAGTTCAAGGTTCTCTGGTCCCTTTTTCTTTTTATTTTTTTTGAAATGGATCGCTATTGTTTTGCTCGGATTAAGTTTTAATTTCCACTTTTGACACCAGTCTGTTATATTTTGGAGGTGCTCTTGTGCATACTTTTTGACAAGGGTTTTCTTTCTTTGTTTGATGATGATCGCTGCGTCATCTGCAAAGAGGGCAGTGGTAGTCCTAACGCTGGTAGGAAAATCTGCAGTGTAAACGTTGAATAATAGGGGCGATAAAACTGCCCCTTGAGGTACACTACTATTGATTTGCTTTACAGACGAAAGGGAATCGTTAATTTGAACTTGGAAAGTGCGTCCTTCTAAGTATTTAATCATCAATTTTATGAGATAGCTCGGGAAGTTTAACTGTATTAGTTTAAAAATAATTCCGTCATGCCAGACCTTGTCAAACGCTTTCTGTAGGTCAAGAAAAACTCCAACTGTTGTTTTACTCCTGTTTAAACCTTCGGTGATCGTGTTTATTACCCTAATTAACTGATGAATTGTACTATGGTTGGGTCTAAAGCCGAATTGCTCCGGTGGTAAAATATTATGTTCGTCAATATGGGTTTCAAGCCTGGTTTTGATCACTTTTTCAAAGATTTTTGAGATGTGCGATGTGAGGCTTATTGGCCTATAGCTTTGCCTGTTCCTCGAGTCGTTGCTAGCTTTATGTATTGGGGTGATCTTTGAAATTTTCCATAGTTTTGGGAAATAAGACATTTTTAGTGAACTGTTTATAATTTTGGTGAGGCACGTAAGAGCATTAATTGGAATATTTTTCAGCATCTTGTTTGATATTTTATCTAGACCTAGTGCTTTTTTGTTTTTACTATTTTTTATGAAATCGGCAATTTCTTTAGGAGTTGCGAGTTTTATATCGTTTTGGGGGTGGAGAGTTTCAACATAGTCAACAATTTCTTCAGACACATGGTTGCAAAAGGGGTCGTCGGGGGGGGGGGGGGTGAGGAATATGTTGAAAATTTTCTTCAAATGCTTCGGCGAGAGTTTCAGCTTTTTCTGTGTCAGTGCTGTGTAT
Organism: Octonoba sinensis; assembly: GCA_038502835.1. Lineage (NCBI taxonomy): Eukaryota > Metazoa > Arthropoda > Arachnida > Araneae > Uloboridae > Octonoba > Octonoba sinensis. The sequence goes on along the minus strand of CM076598.1, from coordinate 3,094,927 downwards.
TCTGCCGTTATGGTGGATTGATGGGATAGGTTTGAATGGCTTTTCAAAAGCTTTCGCTAATTTATAAAGTGAGCCAGTTTCTGGGGCCAGGCTTTCGATGAATTCCGTCCACCTGTTTTCTTTGTACTGCCTCGTTATGGACTTGATCATTTTTTGAAGCCGGTTTACCTCTGATTTGAGGGTAGGGTCATAGGTTTGTTGCCACCGTTTTTTTATTCTATTTTTTTTAATTATGAGGATGCGTGCATAGGGGGGGAGGCGTATCGGAACGTTGTCAATACCCCGGGAGACAGTGGCCTCGTTGAAGGAACTTACCAGAGCTTCGGTGAACTTTTCCACGTAATTTTCAATATCTGAGCTATTGGTTAGTTGGGGATTGCCCTCAATTTTTTCGTAAATTAGATTGGTATATTTGCTCCAATTTGTGGTAAGGCATTTCTTCTCTTTTCTGGGAATCTGGTAGTTTAGGTTGTATGTTAGAATTACCGGATTATGATCCGAAGATAGTTCGGGGTACGCATTAATTGCATAGGGCCAATTTCTGGTTTTTGTAAGAGCTATGTCGAGAGTAGTGGGTTCCCAGGGACCAAAATGGGTGGGGGAGTTTGGGGCTTGAATTTGATACTCGAAATCTGCGCTAAATTTCCTCAGATTAGTTCCTCGGAGGTTTTTTCTGCCAAAACTCCAATCAGGATGTTTTGCATTGAAGTCCCCAAAGAGTATAGTCGAAAAGTTAATACGACCAATCTGTTGGAGCTCGTTAGCGTCAATGCTAGCCGAGCTGGGAGGAGCATAGATAGAGGAAATTGTTATATGGTCATTTTCGCTGATTTTGAGCGTGATAGTCGTATTTTCAAAACTACTCGTGTGGAATTTAACCTCGCTAGTTTCGAGTCCACGTCTAGCAAAAATAGCTGTGCCACCACCGCGGCCTATACCTCTGTCGTTTCTATAAGAAGTGAAGTTGGGGATACTACGAAGTCTGAGTCCAGGTTTTAGGTTGGTTTCTTGAATAAGAACAAGGTCTGGAGAATGCTTTACGATAAAGTTCTCCAGCTCGTCAATTTTGGTGGGAGAGAGCCCGTTTGCGTTCCAAGAAACAATAGTAAGGGAACTAATTCTGGCCATTATTATGCTTTTCGAGGTAGGTATTCAGATTTTTAACTAATATTTGAAGGTCGTTCATCATGCTGGCAATTGTTAGGGGGAGGGTTGCGATAGCTTCGATTGAGTTTGTGGGTGGTTTGTTTGGGGGTTCAGATAAACCTTTGCTAGCTGTTGATGCATAGGTAGTTGGGTTTTTCAAGTTTGAGTTTTGAAATATTTTTGCAGCTTTACTTCCCGGGTTAGGTCTCTTTGCACATTCGACACTGTTCGCCAAGTGATCCCCTTTGCAGTTCGCACAAGTCGGCTTTTCATCTTTTGGGCGGTCACATTCTCTCGTCCAATGGGATTTGGCACAGATCAGGCAGACTACGTCTAATGTACACATGTGGGAACTGTGCCCAAAGCGCTGACACCGGTAACACTGCGAGATGTGCTGGGTTTTCCTTAAGTGCTCGACACGAACTTTGTAGTATGAGAGTGTCTCCAGGTTGTAGATTTCTTTGTTTTTTTCGTTGTTTTTTGGGAGGTTTAGGACAAAAAGTGGGAGCTTATCTTTAAGTTTACCCCTTGTCATCTGGTTTATTTTAGCAATGGTGAGACCTTTTTCTTCTATTTCGCTAATGATCGCATCAGCATCGTAATTGATAGGTAGGCCTCTAATTACTACCTGGATGGCTTTATCCTGATGTAATTGCCTTGTATGAGATTTATAATTTTGATTGTCGGCGTAGTTTTTAATCTTTCTGTAATATAGGGGATTTTTCGTTTCTACTACTAATTCTTTATTTCTCTTATAAGTGCCGATTATTTTAGTGCCAATGAGATCGCTAAGCTCTTTAAGTACAGGGGTCGGATCTTCTATATCCACAAAGGTAATGGGGGGGGGGGGGCTTTGTTTTTCTCAGTGCTCTGATACTCGAGATTAACATTAGGGTTTTCAGGGTTTTCGCGTAGGGTTTTTTTTTTCGCGCCCTTTTCAGGGGTGCTATCTATATTAGAAGCGGGCCTTTTCTTGCTTTGGGAGGGTCTGTCGTTTATTATTTCATTTGAATCCTCATCCTCCATTTCGTAATTTTCTTCTTCTAAATTATCGTTCGGATTGCTTAATTCTATTTCAATGTTCATTGGTAAGGAGCCATCATGTGCCGCCGTCCAGTTCGAATTTGTCCTTTTAGGTTGGGAGTAGTCAAGGCTGGGGTATTCAACATTAGGCTCATTTTTCCGCGAGAGTTTTTCAACTAGGAATTTTAATTCTTCCTGGGATTTTTTTATTCTATCTTGCTCTTCGAGCAATTTTGCAATCCTCTCATCTTTTCTAGCGCTATCGGCTTGGAGCCTTTTGCATGTTTTATCAGTTTCAATGCCCTTTTGAATCAGAAAAGTATTTCTAGCCTTATTAAGGGTAAAGTAGGCATGGTTAAATTTTTGTTCATATAATTTTAGTTCGTCGTCATAGGTTAAAACGAGATTACTTTTACTCTCTAATACTCTATGAAATTTATCCTCAATTTTTTGATAATCTAAGTCATCCTTTGCTTTAAGAATTAGATCGTTAACAATCTTAAAGGGGGCAATACCCTCCAGCTCACACAGAATAAGAAAGGGATGTTTTCTCACATCTGGGTTGCTGGCAGCCACCGTTTTTTTCTTTTTCCTCTTCTTCTTATTAGGCGAGGCTGCAGGCTTGGGATTGTTGTCGCTGGAGAGGAATTCGCTTCCGGAGTCCACACCGTCCGGCAACTGGAAGTCGTTAACAGGATTCCGCGAAAAGGACGCCATGCCCAAGGACTGGCACCTCCTCACTGCAGAAAACCGCCACAAAAACCAACGGTTATGTCGCTTTCACATAAAAACTCGGGCACACAAGCCACTTTTCCACAAGCTCCTGGGATAGTCCAACCAACAACTAGCGATAAACTTATCACATATACTGAATTTCAACAATCGGCTTCAACACTTCAGATCAGTCGAGCGAAACCCTTCAGAGAGTTGTGTGCTCGCTCGCTCGCTCACCACTCAACAGCAAGCTCCCAACCAGATCGGGGCACTTCAATAAAGAGCTTGTGTGCACTGCCTTTTATAAAGATACTGGGTTCTACTCTGCCACGCCCTCTGAACTTCATGTTACTCTTATTGGTCGGCTGTCGGGAACACTACTTTGCATAAAGCAGTTGTTCCTTAGCAATTGTCAAGCAGTGTACAAAACGTTTAATTACTAATTTCTATTAAAATTTTTTAACATCTCACGTTAATGAAAAGAAGGACTAGAAAGGCAATGTTGTGTGATGAAATACTGGTACTTCACTAGTGTATATGTATAGATAGTCTGGAAGTTGCAATAATTTGGGCAATATCCACACATTTCTAAGGAGCGTATACTGAGATAGATTTATGCAATTTTCCATACCCAGAATTGTGTTATTTTGCTTTTCTAAATTTTCAACTTTTCCAACTTTTCACTAAGGTTGTTGATTGGTATTATTTTTAGAAAGACAAGATGTATGTTTCTGTAAAAGTAATGAACTTCATGAAACATGTACATTTACAATGGATATATAGAAGGTTAAATTTGCAAATTTGTAATTACTGTGTCATGAATCAGATAGAATTTCTATGAATGTGTTTTGTGAATTGTTTTAAAGTACTTATTGGAGGCTAATTTTAACCGAAAGAACATAAATTTAAAAATCAATTCCAGTTTTTCTAAATGAATTAAATTTATTAAAAAAAAATCCTTAAATAAGTTGAACTTAATTTATTCATCATCAGACTTCAACAATAAAAGCAAAATTTTTAACTACAAATCAAGTTGATCTTAAAGTTACATAATTTGTCTTCACCCTATTTTTAATGATTATTAAAAATGCATTATAAAATTAAAGTAAATAATGATCAAAAAACCAAATGTCATAAGAAAATAGTACAGTAATTTTAAATTATCTAAAATCAAAATAAAAAAAAGCGCAAAAAATGCTGAAGGAGAGATGAGCATTTTTTAAATATGTTTTCCTTAAATTAATTATGAAATAAAATATAAAATTCGAAATTATTAAAAAATTACTTTCAAAAAGCAAACAACTAAAATACAATGCAATGCACTAAATTTGTATTTATATTGTAAAATTGGAGAAGCATGTAGTATCATTTTATCTTCAGTCTTTCATTACTATTCACGTGTGTCTAACTTTCAATCTGGATAGTAATTTTCATTTCACCTTATTTCGCCTAACCGGAAATAAAGTAAGATTGTCTTTGTAAAAGTTTTGCATATTTTGAACAAAGATTCACATAACATAAACGTATTAAGAGCAAAAATGCATCAAAGTAACTCATAATGAGTAACGGTAGAAATGACAGCTTTTTTCCCCCATGTTCAATGATATTCAGTATGCCTAAGCAGGATGCATAAAGATTGCCGCACAAATTCTTACTTTACCAACAAATTGGCCTTCAGCCTATGGATTTGAAGGATATCAAAGCGCTAAGCACTGGCCATTAATCTTTGCATCGCATCTGCCTTGCCATAAAGGTCAAAAGTTGCACTTCTAGTGTGACTGAAAATAGTCCAGGAAACTCAGTCGTGCACGATGACTAACCGCCAGAAAATCGTTTGTGGCTGTTCTCCAAAAATTCGTCTCATACTCTTACAATACTCGTAAGGAGCTGGTTTATGCCAGTATACCCAACATTTCTGGGAAATGATTTGTTACAAAGCAATTTCCAGACAGTGCTAAGCAAATTATTTACAAAGTATTCTCCAATAATACATATTTTCCACATCCTGAACACACATTATTAACAATGCTACGTGATCCTAGGAAACACATCGGTCGGGCATTAGTAGCTAGGTGGGGTATTCTCAACGCCAGAAATAAGAAAACGAACTCGGGTCACTTGCGTTTTTTGAAGATGCCTCCACTCAATTTCAGAGCAGCTGATTCCCTTTATTTAATTGATTGGTCAAACTCTGTTATAACATAACAACCTCTAACAATTAATATAGAGGACAAAACCTTGAAGGAAATTTGCAAAGAAAGACAGTGTCCAGAACTAACTTTCGAGGATATTCCATGTCATTCGCAATCTGTTGAACAATGCTTTCTAAGATCTGAAGTTGTAAGGAAAGTTTGTTGAATCTAGTTTATAGAACTAGTAAAAAAACAAAGAAATATGATAAAAATTCAATTGGAAGTAGGAATTAAAAAAAAAAAATAGTCAAATTAAAAAAAAGGATAAATTTTGAAAAAAAAAGGAAATTAGTGGGCTGAGAAGCTATAACTTTTCAAAAGCTGCATACTATTTAAAATGTAACCTTATTAAGTCTTTATTTGGAATATTAGAGGAAAAATGTTAAAATTTTGCTTAAGCTTTGCATATCGTTTTCGAGCAGCTAACTATGAGCCTTAGTCTGCCTAGTATGTAAAAAGTGTAAATAAGTGCTTATAACTGGTTTTGCCTGTTGTGAGTAAGCTTTTATTTGCAAAGACTTTTTAAAGCCTTGAATTGTGCTTCAGTCTAGTTTGTACCATGTACTTTCGAGGAGTAGTAAGGAATTTTTCTAACATCCAATCATAGACATTAAAGAACTAGACACCACAACTGGGTGGAGACGATTGCACACAGATGAGGATCAGGTAGGGTCTGAAAAAGCAATCTCTGTTAAGAGCTGGCAAGTGGCTAAGTACAGCTGATGAGCTAGCATTTCCCACCGTGGAAAAACTTAATAGATAAGACAGAAGAGCTGGACGAAACTAGAAGGTCTGCTTCACTTGGTGTCTTATTCTTCGGTCACTCGAAAAGTGAAGAGGAAAGCTCGGTAGCTCAGTCTAGATTTTAAAAGGTCTATGCATTCAACCAACCAAGAGCACCTCAACCTTAACAGTTTACAATTCATGGTTGTTATTTACCAAACACGTCTTAATACTATTCAATTCCAGAATAAGAATGATTAAAAAAAAATTGAAATCGTTTTCAGTAAAAAAATATTTTTAATAATCCAACCCTTTGCATCATCGTTTGACTTAAGTTTTCTTATACTGCATAATAAAAGTTATTTTTATTAAGGAAAATCTAAGAAATAATGAAAAACCTTCACACTGCATTTTCAAGTCTCAAAAGAGGTACATTTACTTGATTTGAGATAGATACCAAGCTGATGCAAAAAGTCCAATTAGATTTTTGATGATGCTATTTTGTGTGCTTATTAAATGGGCTGAAAGATACCATGTTCTTAGTTTTTATTATGTCCGTAAGTAATCAATTATAACGTATTTAGTTTAAATCAGTGCATATAATGATACTTTTATAAATAAAAAAATACCTGAATACTCGATTTTGGGAATAGGAAAGCTAATAGGGAAATATATAAATTTATTTTTCGTTTAGATTTCATTTAGTCATTAAATATCAATGTTTCAAATAACAAACGCACGAAAATGTTTTCACCATATTTTTCTATTATACTCGTTGTTCTTCGTGTCTAGTTATTTCTGGCATCCCATTATGTAAACCTTCCTTGTTGAATATAGTTGTGGGTTTTTGTATTATAGTTCATGTTGAAAATGGCAAATTTTGAGCGTAGATATTGCAAAACTATGCCAGATAAGTTGTGTTACATTTGTGGGCGGTTTATTTTTAAATCTCAAGGTAAAAAATGTGAATAAGTCTTATTTATTGTACGTCGGGTGCCAAGTTGGTGACCAAGATGAAAATTGGGCTCCTCACGTGTGTTACCTGAGTTGCAATGTGGTTCTTGGTCAGTGGATGAAAGGCAAAAAAAGCGCTTTACCACTTGCTGTCCCAATGGTGTGGCGAGGACCTTCAAATGCTTTTGGTGATTGATACTTCTGTCTTACAAACACAGAAGGATATTCCAAAAAGCAAATACATAAAATTGAGTATCCAAATATCCCATCTGCACAGATAGTTCCTTTACGGCAAGCACTTAATGGTACCAACTGTTCCATTGAATCGAAAAGATATTGACATTCAAGAGAGGTGAGTGACATTGAAGACACAACTGAAACACATGTTGTTGAAGGTACTTGTAACCCAAACAGCGAACTTCATTTTAATTGTCAAAATGAGCTGAATGATCTGCTTCGCAAACCAATAGCCCACTTAGCTTCCATGAAGGAAACGTAAGCTAACGTGGTGACTATTCTAATTGCATTTAAGTATAAACAGTTCAATTGGCGAATTTGTGGAGACTTAAAGGTCGTAGCTATATTAATGGGTCTTCAGGAGATATTTACTGAGTATTGTTGCTTTTTATATTTGTGGGATAGTCTAGCAACAGCACAGCATTTCGTAAAAAAGGAATGACCACCCAGAACATCACTTCACCTTGGAGCTAGTAATGTTAAATACAACTTTCTTATTGAAAGGGAAAAAATTTTGCTCCCTCCACTTCACTTTAAATTAGGATTGATGAGAAACCTTGTGAAGGCCATGGACAAAAAAGAAGGATAAGGATTAAAATTTTTAAAAGAACGTTTTCTACAATTGAGTGAAGCAAAACTTAAAGAAGATGTTTTTATTGGACCACAAATTAGACAAGTGATTTGCGACCCTGATTTCGAAGGGAAGCTTAATCAATAAGGGTTAGCAGCTTGGAAATCGTTTGTGAAGGTGGTGAAAGGATTTTTAGCAAAAAAGAAAGATAAAAATTAAGAAGATCTTAAATTAGGATTTTATAAGTCCTTCCAAGCCATGGGGTGTGGGATGTCATTTAAAATTCCCTTTCTACATTCATATTTGAATTTTTTCCCAAAAAGATCTTGGTGAACATAGCGATGAACAAGGGGAAAGATTTTACAAGGACATTAAGATTATGGATAACCGACAGCAATGTCATTGGGAACCAGCAGTGATGGGTGACTACTTCAGGTTTATAAAGAGAAAAGATTTAACGTCACATAAGCAAAAAAATGACAACATTTCATCGCATTGATTAAATTTTGATAATTTTATGTTTTATTTAGTCTAAAATATGTATCTTTTCTCAATCGAAGTAGAATTCCATGATGAATTAAGAAGATTAATCATGATAAAAATTGCGATTTAAATGCATTTTTGAGTTTCTTTTCGTACTATACAATAGTCATAACAAAAAAACTGTACGTGTTACAGCTTTTTTACAATTATATTCGAATTCTACGCTACAAAATTAGTTGGAAATAGCTAATTGTATTTGTGTTAGGGAAAAAAAGTTTTTTTTTGTCGACTAGTGTTATTAATCTCTCTTACTGAGTAGCATTTTTTTTTCTCGTTCAAATGTCACAAATAAATTAGATTTTTTAACTTACCACTTGAAGCAATCCAGTTTAAAAGTAATTTGATACAAATCAGTTGGAAGGGCTGATTTGTGTCAAATTTTTTGAAATATTAAAATTAAAATAATAAACTGAATAATGGAAGGTTTGCACTACTGGTTTAAGAACACGTTTAATTACTTGTACAATTAAGACGAGAACAATTTTTGAATAATATATAATAGACACTTCCTTGCTCATGAGAGAGCAAACATCTCTTCGCTTCATTTTAAACTAAGTCGTAATCTCACATCCTGTTACGTTGGTAGTGCCCCCTAAATAAAATAGGTTAAGTGGATAACTGCTGTTACAACTGTGCAATTTCTTAAGAAATAATGAAATGTTTTTAATTGTGCAGAAATATCACCGGCATTCAGGCAAAAGGCAAATGGAGAAGTTGCATGATTTCTAAATCTTCTTGAAATTGAAAGAACTTATAAAAATATGTTGAACTGTACCATTTGTAACCCGGAGAACGACGTGGAAGTATTTTAAAATGAATTTTAAAAGTGTTGTAACGTCACTTCCAGCTCAAACGCGGTAGAAAGGATGTGACGTCAATCGACACGAGGGGAAAGGTCCTACTGCAGTCCTACGCGCTGGGCAAATTTTGCCGGGATGCATGTTAACCGCTTTAAAATATCCTTAAAAATGATTTAAAGTATCAGAATCCAAGAAATATGCATACAGATGCTGCATAGAGCCATGTTGTTCAAATTCGAGTAATAAGAGGCATGAAAAAAATAATACTCTTTTGGGTTCTTTAAAAGTCACGAGCCGAGTATATATTCCTTATATCCTCAATCACTTATAATCTCGGTTTAATTTGATTTTTTTGATTCGAGGTACTAACAAAAAAATAAAATTAAAATAAAACACGTATTTTATGTTAGATTTCTTTCTTTCCTTTTCTTTTTCATGGTTTCATTTTATTCATTATGTATCACTTTTCAACTTTTTTATTTTTTGGATTCGAGAAGATAGCATAAACAAAAATAAATATAAAGGAAATAAAATAAAATACTCGCATTTCAGGGTTTTAAAATTTTAAGGAAAATTATAAACACAGAGGTCGAACGATATGTTGCCTACAGTCTGTGCTGTGATATGCAGGGTTAAAATTAACTTTATTTTTGTGAGGATAGGTTCATAATTTCAGGGGGGGATTTTAAGTTGCTACTCTTTTAAAGATGGAATTCAGAGTTCTTTAATTTGCGCCCTTGGTTTTGAAGCAAAAAAAAAATTTTAACAGTTTACGAAACAATAGAAACTTAAAATACAAAAAAATGCCACTGTTTATAAAATAATAAAACCCTTAATTAGTGTACTTATTCCATCAACGTGAATGTTAGATATACTTATAATAGGAAATATCTTGAACTGTGCCTCTAACAAAATTTCAGCTTAAAGAAAATCCTTTTTTTTAAACTTCACTAGTTTATTTACTTCTGTAAAGGCTCGGAAGTATTCAAGTTTGTAGAGATTTTTTAGCAGGTGTGCACTTGAATATATTCCAGTCCGATTTTGTGTCACAGCAGACGAAACGGTGAATCAAAGGGTAAAGCCATGGTACAAATGATCACCTTTAATGTTACGAAAAATAGCCTAAAATTGTGCTTAGCACTTCAAGTTCCAAAATTTTCCGATGGAGAGTTCCCACCTTCCCATCAAAGATAGTTTTAAATAACGTTTTTTGGGCTTCCGTTTGAAAAGGATTGCGGTGGAGAACCCCGAACCTCTCTTAATAATTCAAATTTTGCTGTTAGTTTTTTTCTTCGAAATGCACTAAATTGAATGAAAAAACGTTTGAATAAAAAAAAAAGTGAAGTATGGAAATGAGGAATCCGTTCAAAAGATCTCAGACCTAAGTCTGAGATCTTTTGAACGGATTCTTCATTCGCCCCCGCATCTAAGTACAAAATAAAAAAGAGAAAAAAAATGAGGCGGGGGGGGGGGGGGGGGAGGTAGAAAGAACAGGCAGGCACACATATCCCCATTTCATAACAATACTTTCAGTATTTTTAATTTTCAATATTTATTAAATTATTTAATGAACTTTTGATACATTAGCCTTCATGGTTTTTTAAAAATAACTTTTATGGGAGAGTCGGTTAAAAAAGGAAACATTGTAGGCAAGGGATAGGGGAAGAATTAAGTAAAAGTAAGGTCAGTAATAGGTTTGGTGTTAACAAACAATATAGCACACGCAATTTTTGGAGAAAATAAAACATTGCTTTTGTTGCAATATGAATAGTACTGAATTCATCTTTTGTTTAATAAATTATTGACGTTGAATTAATAAAACTTAGATACTGAATGAACATTTATTTTCTATACATAAAGAAGAGCGCTGCAAAGGGGAGCATTTAGGCATTAATTCCATTTATCCTTGCTTAGGGAACATTCCTAAATGATGTCATGCTTCAAGTGGGGGGGGGGGGGAGAAATTGTAACAAACTGTGACAAGGAAAGGGGAGGGGGTAACAAGAAGTGTGTCATCATGTTTATGCAACATAGCTTGTCATGTGACAAAGGGGAGAGGATGGGTACGTTGAAGTTTGACATTTTGTGACAAAGAAGGGAGGGGGTCAAATATATGGGAAAAAACGTGACATCCTTTATGGACGATCCCTTATTCGCTTTTCAACCGTTTCAAAAAATTGGCAGAATGATGAAAAACATGAACATTAATCCAAGTGGACAAAACTAAATTTTAGTTAAAATATTAATTACACAGATTTTTTAAATCATAAGATTTTTAAGTATTTGCTGACTTTTTTCTTCCTTTTTTCTTTTATTTATTTATTTATATTTTTAACACATTTGGGCTTATTGCACTTGCGGTTAAAATGGTTTTTTACTTCTTTTGTTTTGATTCTTTTTATCACAGTGCTAGTAAAAAAAATCGTCAGTTTTAAAAAATCGACAGAATAATTTAAAACTAATATAATAAACATTGTATATTGATCCAAGTGGACAAAGCTAAATTATAGTTAAAATATTAATTAAACAGATTTTTAAAATCAAAAGGCTTTTAAGTATTTTCTGATTTCTTCCCTCCTTCCTTCCCCTTTACTAACACATTTAGGCTTATAGTGCTTGTGGTTAAAATGTTTACCTTTTTTTTTGTTTTGATTCCCTTTATTACAGTGCCAGTAAAAAATTGGGATGTTATCGTAAAAATAAAAAACTAGGAAGAAAATACAACTTTGACAAATTGCCAGTTACCCCTTAAAAAATCTGCTGAACTCTATCGTGAAAATTACTATAATCTAAATTATTCAGTTTTAAAAGGAATCAACTTATGTAATGCATAGTTAATAAGTAAAAATATAACTATTCTTAAGCTTAGAAAGGTTGGAAGAGGTGAGGGTGAAATGCCATAGCTACAAATTTACATGCGAATGCGGTAGAAACCCTAGACGTCAAACCAATGAGGGAGCGGTTGATCACGTGTCATTGTTTACGTTTTTCTCTCCTTTAAAATCGAATTTTAAGACTGTTTAAAAATTTTTAACATTTTTTAAAGTTTGTATTCGCACTCTGTGTAACAATATCTTTCAGAAAAATATAAATTCAAGCCATTTTAGAAACCCATGCAACTTCTCCATTCTAGGAAACGCGAATGACAAACTATTGCGGTCAATTGGAATTTCCAATTAGCTCTTTCATGACAAACATTATTCAAAATTCCACCAGTAATTTTACTATACTGCCATGCTAAGCAAAAGTCACCAAAAAGTGATATCTAATTCAAGTACATGGACGCGCGCAACTTGAATCATGAATATATCATTTCGAGCTCAGTACAGGAGTTAGGGTAAGGTATTTTTTTACTATTTTCCATTTAGATTCAAAATAATAAAATGATAATTTCTCAATACTAGAGCTTCGGGATTTGTGACTTTTGCCTGAACGTGGACAATATACTAGACTGTTAGGGATCTGTTAAGTAATTTTTACTTCCTTTCATAATGATTCAGAAATTGAAATTGACAACATCGAAAAATTAGGACTTTAGACTTAGTGACTTTTGTCTGAACAACGTCGGTATTATAGCAGTTGATAAACATAGTGTGACAAAATACGAAGGTATAACAAAATAGAAAATAAATTTAACATATTACTAACATTGGTAATGAAAGATTTCATGAAAAGATATCAGTAAACAAAGAGGAATTTTTTACAAATACGTAAGCAATTTAAAAAAGTACAAAACGGACTTTGTAGTTTAACTGGACAATAAACGTAATTTTAAAGAAGTAATTGAACGAGTCAGTGGAGAAACATTACTATTCAAAAAATATTTGAGATGTGTGCAAACACAACTTTTGTTTACAAATTTGTTTTTGTCTTTTTTTGTTAACACCATACCTATCTGTGCTATCTAGTCAACGTGAGAGGTCCACATCTAGCTAACGTAAGAGGTCTTGACGACTATTCTTCTTCATTACAACTTTTGGACAGTTATCTAAATATGACCAATTTTAAACTAGTACTGTTTTTCCACTCACCGATTCAATTACAGGAGTATTATATGGACAGAAGAAACTTTTTAGACTAGCTTTTTTTTCTGTCTCTGTGCAAGCAAAATGGGAAGAGGATAGGGGTTCAGAAATCGACATTCTTGAGTATTGCTCACAAGATATTTCTCTTTCAATATAATGCATAAGGTGTTCATGTCTATTCAGTTAGGGGGGTTACCTTTTAGTCTCACAAGAAAAAAATTTGAATTGAACATATGGAAAAGTTAGGACAAAGTCAAGATATATGTATATTTTTGTTTTGCTCAAAAAAAAAATTTCCAGGCTCGAGATACAGGCCGCCAAAGGGGATTCCCCGTGCCATTTCTCACTTGCAATTTTCGACAAAAACTTTTAAGTGCTCAATTTCCTGAACGGTTCAATTTTTTTTTGCTGCAGACTTCTGAAAACATTTTTTAAAGAATCTCATGCATCCCCCCCCCCTTAAAATAGCCTATCTCGAAATTTTTTTTTATGTACTTTTGGTCAATACCCTGAAAAGGAGAGCTTCCACTTTTGCGTTTATTGGTTTTTAGAAAAAAATTATGCTTTTGCCCTATATTTTACCAGTTTTGTTTATAACAGTCATATATTGGTCCCATAAAATCAAAATTATCCAATTTTTTTTCTTTGACATGACATTAATAAATATTAGGGTATAAAAGAAATCATTATTTAAAAAAAATCAGATTGCTTATAACACCAATAAATATAACTCAAGATTTACATTCTAAGAAAAACGCAAGATATAATATATGCAAGATATAAAGTTTTAACAAGATGTATTTTATTTACATTTAATACTTGTAATTACAATCGCTCTAAGAACAAGTCCCATATGATGATTTTTGATTACAATTTTATCAACGTAAGTTTCAAATTTTTTGCCTGGGGAGGGGGGAGGAGAGTCTCCTACGACATCCTACGAGTTCTTTCTCCTCCCAGACCGCCCTTTTTAAAAGAAATATTTCTACTATTTGTATTGCATACGTAATCCTTATGATTTTTTCCTGGAAGTGTGTATAAAAGATTATGATCCAGTCCAAAATTACGCAAAACGTTTTAATTTATTATTGTTATAAAAGTAAAAGTCACGTTTTTTTCCTACTATTATTATTTTTTTGTAGGTTAACTTAAATTGAACACTAGTACCCAATCAAACTAATAAACCATATATATATATATATATTATTTCGTTACAATAGGAAGTAAGTCACTTTTTCCCCCACTACGATAAAACTTACAAACTTTTTTTCCAAAATGTCCGTCTGAAAAAAAGCGCATTCCTTGCAGCTTTTGCGGCCGAATCTACACTCCGCCCACCCCCCTCCCTCAACTAAAAGCTGGAACTATTAATTTCATTTCACTATATACTATTTCTTAGGGTAGGTTTACGCATCAAATGGCAGTTATCAGGAAAGTCACAATGTCCAATCAAATTTATAAAAATATATTTTTATATTTTTGCTAAAACAAAGTAAAAGTTACTGTTTTCCTTGAAATCAATGTTACGAAACTCCCTCCCCCGCCCCCCCCCCAAATATCTCGCTGAATGCTTCCTATCATGGTATATTCGACTCCACATTCTATGGGCGCAGCTATGCTCCCCTCTACAACCATCTAAAAGATGCAGGTAATAATGATTTCAAAGTAAACTATTTTGTATGGTCAGGTTAAGGACCAAATGGTAGTTTAGCTGTTATACGCGACATCACAACACATAGTCAAATTTACGTCCACATACTTAAAACCTGCGTCATAGTTATCCTAATACACACCCGAACCTGATTAATGGAGAATATAAGGATCATATGAGTAGGGGCGAGGGGGTAGAGGAACTGAAAGAAAAGACCGGTGTGATGTTAAAAAGCAAAACTTTTAATACTTCATGAAACTGTCTTCTTTATTAGCTTTGCCCAGATTCTTGAAACACTACAGTTGCAGAGCACTTCCCGTCAAAGCGGACTAGAGCTTTACTAGGCATGAAAAAAAAAAGTAACTTTACGATGTTTGCATTGAGCTAAAAATAGCAAGGCACATTAAGCTACAAAGTAAATTCAATTGACCGAAACATTATCGTAAACTTATTGTCTCTTCAGAGCTTAGTTAGATAAGACATCAGTTTGAAAAATTTTTCATAGGGAACTTGAAACTATTTTTGGTAATGAAAGTTATTGATTGGTTAGCATTGTGTTGCTATGACAACATCTTATAGTTGCCCCAGTAACTGTTTGAAGAGCTCTTGCACGCACTTTAACCATTTTCAAGAACTACTCCACGGGCTGTTTGTGCAAAATTTTCTAGCAATGTATTTTATCTAGTCCTCCTTTTTTATTTTCAACTTTTATTCTTTTTTATGTTTACCTGCGACACCTTTATTGTTATTTTGTTTCTATGTGATAACCGCTGTTTAAATTTGCTTTTGACTCATTTTAAATGAGCAACTTTTTTACACGTTAACTTTTCTACCTAAAGATAAGGTTCATTAACTTTCTCAATTAAAAATGCATTGAAATTTGAAATTTTTTCGATTTGTTTTGAGATGGTCCTTTATAATAAGTGTACTAATGAGGGCCTTGCTAACAGATGAGTGTAAAAGTTTTATATGGCCCC
This sequence comes from Octonoba sinensis, assembly GCA_038502835.1. NCBI lineage: Eukaryota > Metazoa > Arthropoda > Arachnida > Araneae > Uloboridae > Octonoba > Octonoba sinensis. The sequence goes on along the minus strand of CM076598.1, from coordinate 3,079,371 downwards.
CTCCCGCTCTCCTACTCATAAAATTGCATTAAAATATATCTGTGTACATAAGAGGTTGTGATTCCATTCCTGATCTCACCCTGAGTGTGATTTCCAACTTCTTCCGTTTCATACTTTCTGTTATGTTCGTCGTGTGCTAGCTGTCAAGTGGATTTGTTTATGGGGAAAAAACGCAACAGAGGGGAACCCTCCTTGATCTAAATAAATCATAATGGACTCGGCTCTAGTTCTGAATAAAAAGAGAATAAAGGACAAGGCCACCCCTACATTAAACCGGAAATCTCCATGACCCGTCACCTAGCGTTGGACATATAAACATGGAGATTTCCGTAGCCCGTTGTCGCAGGGTTAAAAATAGAAGTGCACTAAAAGTTAAGAATTTTACAGAGCACTGGAAATTTTGTCCCCTGAAAGAGAACTGCAACATAAAATTATTTGTCTCATTGTGAGTTAGTAATTTAATAGAAATACATATTATTCTAATAATTAAAATAAAGAATTATTTATTGAAGATCATTAGGTTCAATTGAAACAAATATTGAATTGAATATTATCAGATAAATATTATAGATATTAGATAAATGTTATGACGTTTTAATATTAAATAAATTAATAAATAAATAAATATATATATATATATATCATTGCATTAAATTAATCTATGAGTATCATCAAGCTCTCTGAAACGCGTTTTTGGTTAGCAATTAGTAACTACCAAACGGTTAAATGTGTTCGAAGATCTCCTAAAATGGCATTAAATAAAATAAGTATCTTCTTTATTGTGGCCTAATATCTATCTATTGTGGCCTAAAAAACGAATAAGAAAAGAGTTGCAAGAAGCAACACTTATAAGAGTTGAACCAAGATAATGATCCCGTCCACTAAAACAGTTTTACGAAACGGCAATTCGGTACAAATCTCGATAAATGTGTCGGTATATCCCTTGAAATGGTCTGTGGGGGACTGTTTACGGGAATTGATACCATGATAGCGCAAGTTCAAAGAACTATTCGTAAAACTAAATACTTTATGACCTGTCGTCATCGCAAATTAATTACGCGGGCAAAAATAAAACACAAAATCGGTTTTTATCTTCCGGTCTAAAATTTGCCCCATTTGGAAGGATTCATCCTTCTCCCCCCCCCCCCCCCCCCCTATTCGCAATTTTTTCCCCTGAGTTACTTGGAAAAAAAAAAAAAACACTTAATTTTTTCGGCCTGTGTAGCATCATTATTTTGTTTTTTTCCTTCGAAAGCATACTTACGCAATAAAAACAGATTTACAGTAATCTACCGTGACTGAAACAGGTATGGAATATAGTGGGCCGAAAAAACGCATTTTTTCCTCGAATCTTAGTACCACAGAAGTGCAAATTGCTGCGATTAAAAAGGGTTTTTAAAAAAGAAATAAAATCGGTTTATATTTCTTCCGGTTGCGCGTGCGCTCCAAATTTACCAACATTTGTAAAAATTCATTCCCGCTAATTAACAATTTCCCCGCCACGTTACGACTTGAAAAAACTGATTTTTTTCAGCTACTCTACTGTGTAGCATCAAATATACGAAACAAACAATGATGAAGATAGGATCGTTTTAAGTATGCATCCCATTACTAAATTTCTCATGTTCCTATTGATGAAAACCGGCGCTTTTAAACAAAGGAATGTAAGTCTCACAACAATATTTTTCAATTCAATAAAAAAAAGCAGAAGAACCTTATATTAAAATACGACGAAAAAAACACAGATTAATGTGAAGAACAATAGAATATATTTACATATAGAATATACATATCTTATGGCATAGTCCATGTCAAATCAGGCAGGTAATGAAAAAAATCTTACCTTCATAGTCTTAGAAGTTTTTGAATTGAACGTATGTTGAAATTAAGAGCAAAGTAAGATATAGTAGGTATGTTTTTGTTTTGTTCAAAAAAATATCCTGTTCCGAGATACAGGCCACCAAAGATGGCGCACATGGCGTCATTTTTCACTTGCGATTTTCGACAAAAACTTTAAAGTGCTCTATTTCCTGGACAGTGCAAAATATTTTATTGCTTTTTTTATTTGAAAGGAAATTATGTTATGTTTAAAATGAAAGGCTACATTTCAAAAGATCTATTCATTTTGTTTTTGATGCAACCTCCTTATTTGTTTACTTTTTTTTATCTTTGGCTCTTTTGAGAGGAAAAAAAAAATAATTTCAATTATTTTATTTTTTTTTAGTATAGGTCAATACCATCATTGAGTACTACATTCACTGAAAAGGAGAGCTCCCACCTTTGAGTTAAATGATTTTTAAAAATAATTTAAGATTTTGCCATATATTATATCATTTTTGTTTATTCCATAGTCATATATTAGTCTCATGAAATCAAAATTATCCAAATTAAATTTTCTTTGACAACGCATTTAATTCTTAATAAGTATTCGAAAAAAAAATGTACTAGCAAACATACAGTTCCCAATCTTAAAACTCTCTACTTTAAAATAGTTCTCTTACATATATAGTTCTTTTACATTTTTATTGATTTCACTTAGTATTTTATAATACTATTCACTCATTTTTCACAGATGGAGTTCAAAATCATTAGTTGTTAGTTGTAATATGTGCTATTTGACAAAGCAACGCTTTTTATCTTTATGTTTCAAATCTTGCTATTGATCTTACGAAAGAAGTAAATTCTGAGGAACACTACTGACGGTGGGGGGGGGGGGGAGATATAATCAACTTGGGATCCTATCACTATGCATTTTCATCCTTTTCTTTCATACGAAATTAACAAAAACAAAGCATTCGCACAAAAACCACTATTTGTTTTATCTTTAACTTATAACATAATTTTCGTCCCAAGCTAAGTACACAGGAAGTGGTATTTTTTGGAACTTGCACATATTTTGTAAGCTTTAATATGTTTTTAAGATTTTTTTTTGAAAATATGTTTCCAATATTTATTAGGCTGTATATGATTTAAATCAGATGATTTCACAAAATATAGATCATTTAAACCAATAGTTCTAACAAAAATCAAAGAAAACGAAAATGTTGAAGAATTTTTTACTAACTAGCCTGCTGCTAGTAGCCCCTTTGGTGCACACAAAACGTTTAGTGGAGCTTCCGAGAAGCTCCACTATTGCATTGAAAAAGGGATTCCAAGCAATCCCGAAACATACGTCTGCATTTTAATGCGCATTTGTGCTTTAATTACGTGCAATTATTTTTTTAAATATCGTAAGAGTGTAAGGGATATGTAAATTAATCTGGGAACAGCCACTGTACATATAAGCGTGTGTTGTGTTAGTGAGTCAGTGCAGTCGGGCTTCCGACCGTGGATTGTTTGATATAATAAAATGTGTTTTTAGTTAAAGACGTGTTGTTCTTGTGAGACCAAGAACTCCACACGAGTTGTTTGAATTTTGAATGTTATAAGCAAGTATAATATTGCATTGGACGTCCCAATATTTTGACATTGGCAAAATGTGATGGCAAATTATTCTCACGTAATGTTTTCCATATAGGGTAGGATAGTGATGAAGAGTTGGCTTCTTCGTGACCTTCGAGAAAAAAAAAGCGCATGATTTAGGTAATAAGTACAGTCACCATTTAAGAACAAGACTAAAAATTGCGTAAAAATGTTCAGCTAATTTGAGATAAGTCTACGCATTAAGCTAATTAACTACCACAGTACACAATGTGTTTAAAATAAATATACACTAAAATGAATAAACATTTTTACTCACCTTGAATTAAATTGTTCCTTGGTTCTTTAAGATCATTGTTAAAATATACGTAGATAAATTTGGAAAATAATTTCAAAAGTGGACCATAAAACCACGTGCAGTGCACAAGTTCCCCTAAGTGAGCTGGCCTCCCGAATTTCGAAGGTCACGGCCTCTTACGCTCGAATTTGAGAGTTCAAAACCTATCTCAAGTCGGTGGATTTACGAGATGCAGAATACCGTCGTATAATTATACGCCATGTAAAAGATCCCTTGAGTATATGCTTGATACTCTTGGCTAAATTAAACTTTTATTGAAGTTTGCATCGTCAGAACCATGGTGCTTCTATTTCGTGGGAAACTAGGAGTCTAAATTCTCAATTGGTATTTACATTCGTCAATAGTTCTGATGCATGAAAGAATGTTTGCCAGTCCGTAAGGAATGCGAAAGAATGTTTACCAGTCCGTAAGGAATGCGAAAGAATGTTTACCAGTCCGTAAGGAATGCGAAAGAATGTTTACCAGTCCGTAAGGAATGCATTAGGTCTGCTGCAAATAGTGGGGTGACCATATGCAACCTTACAGAAGTAAGGCACGGAGCTCCTACGCCCGAGGTCTGAGGATCGAGCCTGGCAGTGTTGGTGGATTTTCAAGATGCAGAAAATAGTCTGTGCCCATGTCGTATGATTATGCGGCGTGTAAAAGATCCCTTGAGTAGACATTTGGCTTGGATGCTCTCGGCAAAATTAAATTCCTAGTGCAATTTGGCAAGAACAGAGTCCGGGTCCTCGCCCTTTCAGGTGAAGAAACCGGGCGTCAGAATTCTCATGCGTTGATGGTATCACACTCAATGTGGTGCCGCTGAAAGAGATGGTACCAATCTCTGCGGAACGCACTAGGTCTGCAGTTGGCAGAAGCCAACAGCACTCCATTAGAAATAAATAAAAAACAAAATTTATCCTGCAAAATTGGTGGCCAGTGTATTGTGCCATTGTCCCATAAATGGGACAGTTTGCAACTCCTGAAATTAAAAAAAAGTTGGTAATTTGTTTTGATCCTGTATTATCTTTAATTCAAATTTGTAAACGGCAATATGTAATAGAAAAAGAGTTAAGAAGTTTTGTCAGGTAATGTGTTAAAACTCGCTTACATTTAGACGAATTTGATTTTAAAAGTAGGCTGTTTGTCAAAACACTTATTTGAAATACGGAATTCAATTGGCAAAGAATACTGTAAAGAAAATATGGAAAAATAATTTTTATTACTTTAAATTTTGTTTTGTTTATAGTTGTTAAACAACCCAATACCCTGTACTGAATCAATTTAAATGTTTTACCATGGCTGCCTGCGATCATATAGCGGCTGTCCAGACGCGGCGCCAGAACAAAGGAATAAGCGTTCAAACGATAGTTATTTTTTTCCTCACTGGTGCGCTGCAAGCATGTACTAGATTTGTATGGAAATACATTACGAAAGCATTGTTTTTGTCGATTTTGCAGCATGCATCATGAAGATTTTTTTTTTGGTAAATTTTTAGTTTATGCATTACTGATCGGAAATATGTCTCCCGATGCTTAATTGTGTCTAACATATATGCATTTATTTTAAAGAAATTTTTCATCGCAAATGAAATCAAAACGACAGAAAGCAATTCAGTGTTTTTTCTAAGGATTAAATTAGTGAATGCATACATTTTATAATTTTAAGGATTTACTAAATTCACGTTTGGTTTACATACATATATTTTAATTGTTTTTTCACTCCTCATGTCACCTATTCAATTACTCTACAAATAGAAATTGATGTATTATGTAATAGAATTGAGGCTTTAGATGATATTTTTAACCAGTGAGGGCTGACCTTTGCATTTTCCCCTTATGTCTCGAACTTTACTGGTTTTATTTATTTATGCATTGATTTCATTTATTTGTACTTCAGATTATTAATAAAGAAACAAACGTCATTATAGCCCAAATTTCAGAAAACATATTTCGGAACAAGAGGAATCCTTTTATCAATGAATAGAGTTGTATGCATCTGGATGCAAGTAATTCCAGTAATTTGCACTCACTTGGATTACTTACATTTTTTAGGTCGAATCTTAACGCATTGATAAAGGGGTTCCTTTTAATTCCAAAACATGTGTATGGAGTAATTTTTGCAACTTGCGCTATAAGAACGTTGGTCCGCTCATTAAGTTTTATCCACTCAAAAGTAAACTTTGAACTTCATATTATGTCTAGATTATACTTTTAAATATTTTTTTTGTTCTGAGAAGTTTAAATTTCTTATGCTTGTATAGAATGATAAAGTTAAAAGTGGAATGAGTGAGAGAGAATCTATAGTATAAATCTAGTAATTACCTTTTACTTACCTTTTTAAAATTAAATTCGCGCTACATGAACAGGGGTTACAATTGAAATATCTAAAAGGAACGGAGACTTCCCTCTAAGATTTGTTGTTAATTCTCCACGCGTTCATGAGTACACCCATTTTGTACAACATAGAGTCTTAATACATAGAAAAGTAAATAAACTATCTAAGGGACCGTTCATAAATTATGTCACGCTCTTTTCCGATATATTTAACCCCCTCCCCCCTTTGTCACAAAATGTCACAATTCAACGGACCCCCTTCCCCCCTTTGTCACATATCACGCTATGTTCTATAAGCCTGATGTCACACTTCTTATTACCCCCTTCCTCCCCTTGTCACAATTCCACGAACCCCCCTCCCCCCTCGAAGCTTGACATCATTTATGAATGACCCCTAAAGCATATTTCTGATTTCTAATTTAAAAGTGGGGAAAAATTAATTTAAGAAAGGATTTAAGGAAAATCAGGTTACAGAAAATCAGAGAATCCGAAAGCTTTTGGTGGATTTCATCGAAGAAACGCCGGTTGCAAAGTCTTGGTATTAAAAATTGAGAATATTCAGTGTAGTCCAGAAAAAAAGAAAAAAGAGGTGGGAGGGGGAGGCTTACAGATAAGAGCATAAGTTATTGTAATAAAAAAGTGGTGGGGGAGGGGGCTTTTGAAAAATGGAGGGACGATCGTGTAAAATAAAACAGTAGGCGGACGGTCCTCCACCCCCCCACCCGACTGAGAATAAGGTACTTGTACCCAATATGGACAATGCTCTCAATATGGACACCCCTTAATATCTTTAAAAGTAACAAATTTGATCGAGAAATAGCACTACATGTCCGTGAAGAAAAGCAGTTGAAAAGATTTTTTAGCCAGGACAGTCAAAAAAAGCGCGTTGATCGCCATTTTGAAGGAAACTTGTTTTTCGTGGTGTGCTGATAGTAATTACTGGTAAGTTTAAATTCGTATTAGAGATGGTAAAATTGCTTTAATTATTGAAAAGTGGAGTTTTTAGAAAGCCGATGAAACATATTTTTTATTGCTATTGAATATATTGCTTTAAAATGTTTTCTTTGTTTATTTATTACAAGATTTAGTAAAACTACGCCCGATTCCCAATATGGACACCTTATGTCCAAATAAAAACTTCTTCATCATGGGCGCTAAGTCCCATACAGTTCTCATGGACATCGCTGCCGCAATTCATGCATGGCCATTGTCTGCAACAGCATCAATACTTCATAAGAAGCAGTACCAGCTCTCCTTTGATGATGAAGTACAGCAAGTGAATCTTCAGATTCAACTTTGTAAAACATCTGTTTAATGTTATTTTGCTTTACTAATTCACAATAAATGAATGCTTATATGTATTTTTAATTGATGCTTTTGAAGACATGCGGCCATGCATCAAATGCGGAAGATATGCCCATGAGGACTGCGTGGGACTTAGCGCCCATGATGAAGTTTTTATTTGTCCATCGCGTGGGGACTGAGTAATAGCAGATGTTCAGTCTGCAGACAGTTACAATAAAGCTAAGCAAAAGCAACTATATTATTTCATAATATTTTGTTGTAACTGAAGTGCTTTGCATGGCTCTTCGAAGAGCCACAACCGAAAATGCCCCCCTCCTTTCTAAAGTGCATGTTATGAAGATATTTACTGTGCCCCACTCCTGCCCCGCAATACTTTAAGCTATTTTTTTCTCTCCCCTCTCCTCTAAAATCCCTTGGAAGAGCGTATCTTTCATACACCCTGTGTAGTAGGTCGATAAGAGTCACTTGTCCCTAATACGGACATGCATGTCCATAATAGGGACAGGTGGTTCCTTATATGGACACTTGTAATATTTGTTTTCTTTTATCATTTAAAATAAACCAGGATAATTACAAGGTCGCTAATTTTAATAATGATAGTCAATAGTCCAGGGATAGTGGTCATACATTTTTGGAGTCCTATGACGTGTAAGTAGATGGAAAAGGAGAGTTCTAGTTCAGCAGGGGGATCGGGGATCGACCACGCCCCCTCCTCCGCCTGCTCCCCCTGCCACGCCCCCTTGCGCCTGCTCCTCCGCCTGCCGAGTGGGGTTGAGTAGTAGGGTTTCCTCATAGAAGATGACGAGGGTTTCTGAGTGGAGTTGAGTTGTTTTTCTTACTTGTTACTCTGCGTCTGAAGTTTAGCTTTTTAGGGATGGCAACGGTGATATAGCGGTCACCATGACAACGTATTTTTACGAAGAGCCACCTAGTGAGAGAAATATTAATTCATTCATTTAAGTATTATTTTTGGACTTGGAACTAAATGACTTTTACTTCTGAAAGGGAAATTAATTTAATTTTAAGTTGATGGTCCCACCACCATCCCGATGTGATTTTTTAAAATCACACCCCATCAACTTTTTTTTTTTATATCTAAATTCAAATTAGAATACATTACATGAATAATCCATTAAAAAATACTGCATCATAAAATTCAAAATAATCAGAAAAAACAAAAGATCGTTTCATTGACCCTAGATGTCAAATAAAATAAGTCTCAAACGGAGACTTCACTTCTACAGTCAGTGAAACAATATAAATGTAAAAATATCTCACCTAAATCCTGTTACGCAAAAATCATCCATTGGAACCTGAAATGAAACAAACAAAAACACGGGCCGATACCTGGGTTAACAAAAAAACCTCCAAATGATGATACCCTGATTGAGACCTCCAGGTGTCATGAGTTTTCAAACTCAGGCAAAGGCCCGTGTTTTTGTTTGTTTCATTTCAGGTTCCAATGGATGATTTTTGCGTAACAGGATTTAGGTGAGATATTTTTACATTTATATTGTTTCACTGACTGTAGAAGTGAAGTCTCCGTTTGAGACTTATTTTATTTGACATCTAGGGTCAATGAAACGATCTTTTGTTTTTTCTGATTATTTTGAATTTTATGATGCAGTATTTTTTAATGGATTATTCATGTAATGTATTCTAATTTGAATTTAGATATAAAAAAAAAAAAGTTGATGGGGTGTGATTTTAAAAAATCACATCGGGATGGTGGTGGGACCATCAACTTAAAATTAAATTAATTTCCCTTTCAGAAGTAAAAGTCATTTAGTTCCAAGTCCAAAAATAATACTTAAATGAATGAATTAATATTTCTCTCACTAGGTGGCTCTTCGTAAAAATACGTTGTCATGGTGACCGCTATATCACCGTTGCCATCCCTAAAAAGCTAAACTTCAGACGCAGAGTAACAAGTAAGAAAAACAACTCAACTCCACTCAGAAACCCTCGTCATCTTCTATGAGGAAACCCTACTACTCAACCCCACTCGGCAGGCGGAGGAGCAGGCGCAAGGGGGCGTGGCAAGGGGAGCAGGCGGAGGAGGGGGCGTGGTCGATCCCCGATCCCCCTGCTGAACTAGAACTCTCCTTTTCCATCTACTCGTGTACATGGTGGTGAAAAAAATACATTTTCCTTAAGGTGTCCATATTGGGTACAGGTACCTTACTCATTGCTTTTTGCTGTGAAGGAGTATGTCATCTAAGTAAAAATGTTTAAAGGGAAATTGCTCTTTTCCAGGGGTGTCCACGAGGGAAGCTCATCCTGTAGACTGCGCTATTAAATTCTTTTATGAAATTTTTACACCCCCTGGACGGGGGTGAATGCTTTCATGGAGTTTAGCCCTTTTGGGGGACTTTGCACCTCACCTATTAATATGCACCATCTTGCTTAGGGGGTTGGCACCCATGTATTATCAGTTACAAGTTTAAAAAAAAATCTTGATAACTCTGAACTGCATATAATGAAGCGTTTTAAGTAATTATTTTTAAATTCTCATTTATTGTACTTAATTGTAATAGTATTTGAAAATATTTCCCCTTGATGGTTTATTTTATTAAAGCGTTTTCTTTTACAAAGGTCTAATCTTTGACCTTTCTTACTTAATATTTTAGGATTTTATTCTAAATATTTAACTTGTGTAATTGCTTTAGGTGAGACCAGCAAGAAAAAAAGTCGCCACTCTTATATGGTAATCCATCTGTTGAAGTTAATTGAAGTCAGCTATACTATACAATGCAATATTAGTTATTAGTATTATGCTATTAGTCTGTCAATAACAATAAAAAATTGTTGCATTAATCATTTACTTAATTACATAATTGTTCAACTAATCTTTATTTGTTAAGTCACTGCACAACCTAATTGTCCCACTTTCCTGAAATAATTAAATTTACAATAAACTGAATTAAAATAATTCAATTAACACATATATTTAAAATAACTTTATTAATCATAACCTATCTCATTTTTCTTTTAACTGCTGTTATTTAATAGTATTAATATGAATGTATTGAAAATTGCTTAATAATATAGTAACTAATAACCATTTAAAGACTATTCAATAACCTGCTTTCAAAAACCTGCTAGCCAATTTAATTGTGCTACACAATATGAGAGGATAAATGTATTTCATAAAATTATGCGCAATTATTGTCGTTCAAAATAAAAATTAATCTGAAAGCATAATATGATCAGCCAATTGCAAAGAAAATTTTCTCTGTGTTCATTATATATAAAAGTATACGTATGTAAGAAAAGTTGTATCTTAACGAGCAGCTTTAAAGTTTGGTAGTGCATGTGTTACTACCAAAAAAAAAAAAACGATTTTTTAATTTTTGCCTCTGTATTAAAAACGTTTTAATGGCAAATACATAACCCTGCAACGTATTTTGATAGTTATTTTTGCCCTAAACACTTAAATGTCTATCTGTCTCGAAATTCAAGCCTTTAACACGATGATATTGCTATGGTTAGACCTTTAAATCATCGCTTTTAAGTACATGCTAACAGCGCCAATTGACTGAAGTGGCAGAAAATGTAAGTTCTGCTTGCACGCACTTTTTCGCCCGTTTGGACAGCCGCCATATGATCGCAGGCAGCCATGGTTTTACAAACCTTACTATTTTACATTCGTAGTTTTGTAAAAATAAATACTGTTTTTATGAATTTCCCACTTAAAACATATAAAAAGTGGTGAATAATTTTTTCTTGTAATGTTTTGAACTTTACTTACATTTTGTAAACCATCTTCTTATTTAATTTGGGAAACACATGCTCATTTTGTTTCGAAAGCTAAAGTATCTCCAAAATTAAGTTCATTTATTTTCCAGCTTTGGGATATGAAAAGCTGTAAGTCTTATTACTTTTTTAAGTTCCTTGCAAGAATTAACTAAACAACTTTTTCTTCATGGGTTCTTTGCATATCTGAGAATTATTGGGGCACAACTAACAAAATGAAAGATGAAATTTTCTAGAAACTGAAGCAATAAAATTTAAGCACAAAAGACGTTACTAATAAAGTTGATAAATTTTCATATGATATCCTTTGAGAGATTAAAGCAGTGGTTGGCAGTGGCAGATTTATGTCACGACCCTATTTTGAACTCTCTCTATCTCTCTCTCGCTCTCTCTCTCTATATATATATATATGGGATACAGCTCCAAAAGTATCCACTAACTTTAGAGTCGGGGTCTTCAACCTGTCCCCGACAAAGGTATTTTAGTGGCCCGCCAAGCCTTTTTAATAAGTTAAAAACGAAAATGTTAAAAAAAGAATAAATAAATTTAATAAACAAAACGGAAAAGGAAGCGGCCAATTGCTACCCCCAGCACAGTTAAAAAAAAAGAAAGACACTTAACACATGCGCTAGGGGGGAAAACAGTATGGAGAGAAAAACTTGCATATATTTCTTGTTTAAAAACTGACTCTTCATTTATATATATACATATATATATATATTGTAAGAGGGTCTGTGGAGAGGGGGGGGGGGCGGGCTTTGAGAATACCACATTAATTCGTAACTGCGCATGTATTTTGTTGGTTCTTCGGGGCTGGGTACCACCATATATCACCTCCTCTAAATATTAAAAATAAAAAAAGTCAAGGTCTTTCCCCCTTGTGATAGTGAAATATAGATCATGCTATGCTCAAACAATACCATACCTTTTCTATTACAAGTTTTCAAAACTTCCTTTTTAGAAGAAAGAGGAGGGGGGGGGGAGAGCTTGTAAGTGTCCTTTGAGAAGGCAAACAAGCGTGGCTCTTCGATAGGGGCGTTGGTAAGAAGGGGAGGGGTGCGCCCTGCCTCCGAGATTAAATAAAAATGCTTATTTTGTTCTGCATATTATTTACATACTAAGAGTATTTTTATGAGTAAGAGCTTTTAAATTTAAAAATGCTTTTGTTTGCTTTTTCTTTCCTAATATTTTTGCAATTCCAAATACGTCTCCAAAGGCGTCAAAATGCACCAGTTTGTATGTAGTTTTCAAAAACTTCCCGGGGGGGGGGGAATCCCCTGGACCCCCTTCGACTGTCAGAATTTCATATCTCCAGTTTAGGAGGGACTCTTTATACGTCTCTACCCCCTTAATGTAGAGCTGAAAGGGCCATGCCGTACAAACATTAACGATAGTTTTATGGGTTTACCAATGGCCCACAAGTTAAAAAAATCTCAAAAATGGCTGGCGCCATTTTTGAGAGGATGAAAAGGAACAATAATTGGATGGAGGAGGGGAGGCTTTTTTAAGTTTTGCCCTGAAACGGAAAACCCCAACATCCGACAGTGGGGGAGAGACGCCTAATAGTTCTTGCTTTATTTTTTCAATTCGTCGTGTATAATTTTTCGGAAAATTTTATGTGAAGTTTAGAATTATTTTTAACTAAGAATCTCCTATGGTGTGGCCCGCCGATCTTCTCGAGCTAATGAATGTGCCCCTCGGACGTAAAAGGTTGAAGACCCCTACTTTAGACTATTCACCGATGATTAACTGTAACCAATCGCGAAGCTCGCGCTTGGCTTTCCGGATCTGAGGAGAAGGAAAGACGAGAGCGTGAAGAAAAGATGTTTGTGTAAGACGTCCCCTAGAACCAACTTGTTTGGTAAATAATTATGTGTAATAATGTGCGTAATTTAATTAAATGTGTTTTCATGCGTCATTGCATCTTATTTCAAGTTTGAAGCCCACAAAATTTGGGATGCTCGGCCCGGATTTGAAATATTTATGAAAGTTGTGTGTGAGACTGAATTATGATTAACACCTAGGATTATTCTCTCAATGTGCAGCTGAATCTTTCTCACATCTATCGGTGAGTGAAAAAAGTTATTTTTTACGATCATGTTATAATTGATCAAAATGAATGAATTAGATGATAGTTTAATTGTTCAGTCTCCCAGAACATTTCCAATACATCTGAAAATGGAACTGTTGGTAACTCTGCAACAAACGTTAATAGTAATGAAAATCCCAATCCTGTAAAGTATTTAATAAGTGTTAGTGACATTGAAAATTCTATCGCAAAATTTGAACAAAATTGTTTTGATTCCATTAAAAAATGGCTTTCGGAATTCGAAGATATTACTGATTTATTTGAGCTTAGTGACTTGCATAAATTAATTTTTTCTAAAAGACTGTTAGGCGGGAATGCTAAATTATGTTTATAAAGTCAAACACGTATTCGTTCTTGGCAAGGACTTAAAGAAATCTTAATTAATGAGTTTGATCAAGACTTTAATTCTGCAGAATTTGATGCTATGTTAGCAAGACGTCGTAAAAAGTTGAAGTTGAGTCCGTTGAAGAATATTTCTTTCATATGAAACAAATTTCATGCAGGGGTAATATAGAAGATAACGCTTAAAAGCATCATGTGATTAATGGCATCAATGATTCTCCTAATTACAAATGAACTCTTTACGGTTGCAAGAACCTCACTGAATTTCGCAAGAAGTTGAAAATATATTCAAAAATCAAAGAAGATAGTTTTACATTTAGACCAAAAGAGTCGAAACCTTTGCCGAAGCCAAGGAATTGTCAAAATTTTACCGGTAATTGTTTTAATTGTGGTCAAAAGAATCATTCATCCAGATTTTGTCCCTCAAAAGAAAAAGGATTTAAATGTTTTAAATGCTTGTTACGTCTTGAGCGTAAACTAAATTGTATAATATCATTGCCGATTATTAAAAATTCGATTAAGTAAACAAAACGACATTTATTATAATACTATGTGTGCTAAAAGAGTAACATTTGCCAATTGTTTCTTACTATCCTCAAAAGCTTTAATAGAATTTTCTTCCGACAAAATTTTTCGTTTATCGTTTTTCTTAGAATTCTTTAGGAATTCGTGAAGAGGTGCTTGTATTTGTGCAGCGTGCGGTAGAAATTTCCTACAAAAATTAAAAATACCTAAAAAGTGTCTGAGTTCGCGGACCGTAACTGGTCTTTTATAATTAAACATGATATCAACTTTTTCGGGAAGTGGTAGTATGCCATTCGCATTTATCATATACCCTACGAAAGAAATTTCTTGGGCACCAAATATACATTTACTGGCGTTGATGGTCAATCCGTAAGCATCAAGCCTTTCTAGTACTTCTTTAACGTGAGTAGTGGAAAAGTGGCAGTTCTACGCCAAGAGGCGGTGGAAGGGGGCGTGGTCCCACCGCCTCCACCTACTGCTCCCCTCCGCCTCCTCCGCCTGCCGAGTGGGGTTGAGTAGTAGGGTTTCCTCGTAGAAGATTACGGGGGTTTCTGAGTGGAGTTGAGTTGTTTTTCTTACTTGTTACTCTGCGTCCGAAGTTTTGTTTTTAGGAATGGCAACACCGATTAATTTTGACTTTGATTAAATTTATATTTTAGGGTATGGCATTGGTTCTACCGTATGTTGTGGTTTCCATGACAACGTATTTTTACGAAGAGCCTCCTAGTGGCGAAAAACAATAATTATTATTTTTTGGACTTAGTCGTTTCCCGATGTTATTTTTAATTTCCAACTTGGATTTTTCACGAGTGGTAACATTAATTTATTTTTTTTAATTTCAAGAGTTGAAACGCTCATGCTATCATCCAGCGAGGGAAATTATTTTTAGACATAGAATATTTTATTTAATTACATTTTCTTTCAGATATTCGAATTCATATACCACAAACCTTAATGTTGTAAAACTCATTCTATCAAATCATGATTACTATGTCTTTTTTTTCCTTGCGTTTGTATCAGACATAACCGAAGTGTTCTAGTGAGAATTAATTAATTATTTCCATCAGAATTAAATTTCACAATTTTTAATCAACTCATAGCACTATTTTAATCTTAATAATGTATAAGTAGTAACTATCTCCTAATTTTGAATATATTTTATTTTTACACTTGTAATTTTTCCCCCCAAAATATTAAACCCAGGATGAATTGCGATCCAATCAAATAGGTTCTTGAGAAAGTTTATATTTAATGTGAACCAAACAAATCAATCCTCGAAATTTACAAAATTTAAGTCAAAGTTAATTAAAGAAATGTTTAAGACTTAGAAAAATTTTTAAAATCTTTTTTCCTAAAGTATGCAAGACAGAATTAAATGAGAACTTATCAAACAGTTTCTTGAAAAAGTGAAGACTTAATATGAACCAATCAAATCAATCCACACAATTTACTAAATTTTAGTCAATTAAAACTTTTGTTGAAATATTTGGAACTTAGAAAATGACCATCAATAGGTTTATACATACTAATTTAACAATACTTTTACAAAAAGTGGCGATTTCATCTATACTTAAACAGGTTTACATCCATTTTACTGTTTTCTATCAATACAAATCAACGAATTTATATCAACTAAGACTATATTTACATTAGATAATCATCCTTTAATCAATATTATACCACTAGATTTTTTTTCAAAGTTTAAGAGTTTGCATGAAATAGTGGAAGTTAGAGTATGTTCAGCAACTTTATTTCACATAGAATGATAAGCGAATTTTTCGTGCATTTCAATATTTATTTATTTTGTTTTTAATTATTTTATTTTTTTTTACACATTTTAACGTTTCAAACGAATACAATCTCAGAAATTATTGTGGGCATATACATCATGATTAAAGAAACTTTAAAAATAGTCAAGAGCATATTGCTAAATTTGTAACTGCGAAACAATTCAACAACCTGATTGACGTATAATACATTTAACGAACATTTCAGCTGTTCAAAACTTTGTCTTTAACATTTAACGAATTTTTCATTTTTTCAAAGAGTTATTCATTTTCAAAACTCTGTCTTTAACATATTTCTACGATTTACACAGAATAATACAACAGAGAAAAATATTTAACATAACTATTTACAACACGATTTTTCACACACTGAAAAAGTTTATTACTTAAGCACGAAGAAACTTTAAAACTGTTCACACCGCAAATTTCATGCATTGAAAAAGTCTATTACTTACATACAAACTTAGAATCTTTGAAATTAAAATCGCAGAAGTACAATTTAACTTAAATACGGTAATGCTTAAATCATAGCTACAGAAAATAAAAAAAGAAAGTTAGAAATATACTCAAAGACATAAAAAACATACACAAGATGTAACATCTGTTGAAACTTCTACCATTAAAAATAATTAATAACATCCATTATCAGAACTTGGAAGAATGAATGCTAAAAAAGCCTCTTAGAAATAAAGGACAATTTTAGCAGTTCCTCCACCGAGTTCCTACTAACCAAAGCAATCGTTGCGAATTTTCAGCTATCCTATACACGAACACAAAAGCAACTAGGCAAAATCTAGCAATACAGTTAGTGAATGAACACAGAGAGAATGCACTTAAAATAATATCATTCACACGTTGAAAATCGAAGAATTTTTTCATGCAATATAGCTATAGTTCAATTATTCAAACTTACATGAAACTAATTTTAACAGAATGCAATCTAAGAAATACTTTAAAGTTGAAATACAAATTATATAAAACATCATGTACTCACAGAGAAGGAGAAGCAAGCATCTTCCTCGTCCAAACCGCAACGTAGAAATGACTCTTCAGGCTCTTATCAGCTGAGTGAGATAAAGCACCAATACATCGTTGGCCGCCCCAATCGAAGAATGACACATGCAAATATGATGCTACAAGCTGAGTAACACTATCGATAAACCAATTTGACTTCAATTGAAGTTTAATATGAATGTAACAGTAAGTCTTAATTAAAAAATATTTCATACATGCAAACATATACATACTTTTAAATTTAATAATTTTACGAAGACCTATGTATTTAACTCACCATACTCAGACAGTTTTCCTTAAACACACATTTTTTTCCTAGATATAACCCTTTAATTCATTACTTCCGAGTGAAGAATTTCTTACCTTCAGTATTATAATCAAGCCATACAATACATTTAACAAACGTTTCATTTATTCAAAACTTACTCTAAAACATTTAACGAACGTTTCATCTATTCAAAGAGTTATTTATTTTCAAAACTCAATCTTTAGCATATTTTTTTACGACTCGCACAGAACTTATAATTTACAAGGATTTTATGATATACAACCGAGAAAAATATTTAACAAAACTATTTCCAACACGAGTTTCATACATTGTAAAGGTTTATTATCAAAGTTTGAAGAAAACTTAAATGCTATTTACGCTGCAAATTTCATGCTTTGAAAAAGTCTATTACTAACATACAAACTTGGAATCTTTACTTTATTCACACCTTTAATATTATAATCAAGCATATAACACATTAAGCGGACATTTCATCTATTCAATGACTTTCAAAACTTACTCTTAAACATTTAACGAACGTTTCATCTATTTAATGAGTTATTTATTTTCAAAACTCAGTGTTCAACACAATTTTTAAGATTTTCACAGAGTAATACATCCGATAAAAATATTTAACAAAACTATTTCCAATACGAGTTTCATACATTGAAAAGGTTTATTAGCAAAGTTCAAAGAAAACTTTCAAGCTATTTTCGCTGCATGTTTCATGTTTTGAAAAAGTCTATTACTAACATACAAACTTGAAATCTTTACTTTGTTCACACCTTTAATATTATAATCAAGCACATAACACATTAAACGAACATTTCATCTATTCAAAGACTTTCAAAACTTACTCTTTATCATTTAACGATCATTTCATTTATTCAAGAAGTTATTTATTTTCAAAACTCAATCTTTAACACAATTTTTATAATTTACATAGGGTTTATGATATACAACCGAGAAAAATATTTATCAAAACTATTTGCAACGCGTCTTTTCCCACATTGAAAAGGTTTATTACTAAAGTACAAAGAAAACTTTCAAGCTATTTACGTTACAAATTCCGTGTTTTGAAAAAGTCTATTACTACTTACCTACATACAAAATTGAAATCTTTACTTTGAAACTAAGATTGCAAACAATTTTATACAGAGTTCAAGTTAAATATAGAATTGGTTAAAATCGTAGCAACATAAAGTACAGAATATAAAAAAAGTTAGAAACGTTATACTCAAAGACTTGCATTACTAACTGAAATAAAGAAACATAGCCTGCAACTACTACTACCAATGCAAAACTTATATTAACCTGCTAAAAACTCCATAAGAAAAGTCAAAGTACTTCGCACAAAACTTTAAAACTTAGAGTCATCTAGTAAAACTTAGAACGAATAATGTAAAACTACGAAAATTTTCAAAAATAAAAGTGTTATGCACTTGCAAAAATGTAAAAAGTACTTTGTACGAATGTTAAAACTTTAACTAAAACATGAAACGAAGATGTAAAAATATTAAGTATAATATCTTAAAGCAACACTAAAATGTAAAAGTATAACGTACAAAACATCAAAACTTAGATTCATCTAGTAAAACTTCGTATAAAAATGTAAAAGTACTAAGGACAGAACCTCAAATATCCATTAATTTGATAAAAGCAAAATGAAAATGTTAAAGTGCAAAAGACAAAACGTCAAACATAGATTAAGATGTTAAAACTATATATCATAAAAATTAAAAAAAGAAAAAAAAAGAAAAAGAAAAAATACTACATACAAACGGTCAAAACTTAGAACTAAAATTTTTTGATAAACCATATGATTTCAAATTCGTCTAGAAAAACTTAGAGCGGAAATGTAAAATTATTGAAGTTTACAAAACAAAAGTGTTAAGCATTCACAAGTTATTAAAACTTCAAAACGTAAAAAATGATTTCTCTACAAAAACTTGGAATGAAGTCGTAAAATTACTAAGTACAAACTGTTAAAACATCATAAAAATGTCAAAATGACAAGTATAAAGCAACAAAACATAGCTTTGGCTCCTGAAATATTAATCAAAAATGTAAAAATTCTAACAACAAAATCCTAAAACTCTGAAAAATTAAAAAACACGCAGTAAAAAACAACAAAACATGTAAAAATGTTAAGTATAAAGGTGCAAAACTCAAATTCACCCAGAAAAACTCAAAACAAAGATGTAAAAGTAAGGAACTTTTCAAAAGAAAAGTGTTATACACTTGCAAAATGTTAAAACTTAATGCAAAAATGTAAAAATTACTACGTACAAAATGTAAAAATTCTAAGTATATAACGTATTCATCAAGTGAAACTTTGTACGAAAATGTAAAAGTTTAAGTACGAAACTTAAAAAATTTAGATGGATCTACAAAAATTCAAACTAAAATCGTAAAAAGTATGAGTACAAAAATGTTCAAACATTCTATAAATGTAAAAAAATTAAGAGTACAAAATACAAAACGTAAAAAAAAAAAAAAAAAGTTAGAGTTATCTTCTAAAACTTAGACTGAAGTCGAGTGAAATTACTAAGTACGAAATGTTAAAACATCATAAAAATGTTTAAATAACAAGTATAAAGTATCAAAACATAGATTTGAACATTGAAATGCACTTGCGAAATGTAAAAAGTACTGTGTACGAATGTTAAAACTTTAACTTAAACATGGAATGAAGATGTAAAAATATTAAGTATAATATATTAAAGCAACACTAAAATGTAAAAGTACTACATACAAAACATCAAAACTTAGATTCATCTAGTAAAACTTAGTACAGAAAATGTCAAAGTACTAAGCACAGAACATCAAATATACATTTATTTAGTAAAAACATAACGAAAATGTTAAAGTGCTATGGAGATGTAAAAATACTAAGTATAATATACTGAAGCAACACAAATTGTAAAAGTACAAATTACTAAACATAAAAAATTTGGAGTTATCAAATAAAACTTGAAAACATAGATTCACCATCAAAACGTAGATGTGTTTAGAGCAATCTTAATCAGAAAAATGTAAAAGTTCGAAGAACAAAATGCTAATACTGTGAAATATTAAAAAATACACAATACAAAGCAATAATGCATGAAAGAGTGCTAACTTCAAACTTAAATGACAAATTGACTTAAATGACAAAACTTAAATGCATTCAGAGAAACTTAGAACGAAAAAATAATAGTACGGAAATTTGCAAAGAAAAAGTGTTATGCACTTTTTCAAAATGTTAAAACTTAACTTTATCTACTAAAATCTGCAATGATGGTGTAAAAATTTTAAGTATAATATATTAAAGCAACACAAAAATATCAAAATATTAAATACAAAACGTAAAAAAAAAAATTAGATCTGTCGACTAAAACTTAGACTGAACACATAAAATTATTGAGCACGAAATGTTAAAACATCATAAAAATGAACAAATAACAAGTATAAAGTATCAAAACCATAGATTCATCAACTGAAATCTTGATAAAAAATGTTAAAGTTCTGCGAACAGAAATGCTAAAACTGTGAAAAACTAAATATATGTAATGCAACACAACAAAGCATGTAAAAGAAAAAAGTTCAAAATTAAAACTGCTTTAATCTTAAAGTTACAACTGGAGATATTCTTCTCGCGAACAAAGAAGTGGCAACTAACCGGCGATGAAGGGAACCCTAACCAAGCACCGACTCCCCAACTTATAGATTTTCCTCGACAGAGAAAAATATATAGTATAGATGGGGAGCCAGTGCTTGGTTAGGGCTCCCTTCATCGCCGGTTAGTTGCCACTTCTTTGTTCGCGAGAAGAATATCTCCAGTTGTAACTTTAAGATTAAAGCAGTTTTAATTTTGAACTTTTTTCTTTTACATGCTTTGTTGTGTTGCATTACATATATTTAGTTTTTCACAGTTTTAGCATTTCTGTTCGCAGAACTTTAACATTTTTTATCAAGATTTCAGTTGATGAATCTATGGTTTTGATACTTTATACTTGTTATTTGTTCATTTTTATGATGTTTTAACATTTCGTGCTCAATAATTTTATGTGTTCAGTCTAAGTTTTAGTCGACAGATCTAATTTTTTTTTTTACGTTTTGTATTTAATATTTTGATATTTTTGTGTTGCTTTAATATATTATACTTAAAATTTTTACACCATCATTGCAGATTTTAGTAGATAAAGTTAAGTTTTAACATTTTGAAGAAGTGCATAACACTTTTTCTTTGCAAATTTCCGTACTATTATTTTTTCGTTCTAAGTTTCTCTGAATGCATTTAAGTTTTGTCATTTAAGTCAATTTGTCATTTAAGTTTGAAGTTAGCACTCTTTCATGCATTATTGCTTTGTATTGTGTATTTTTTAATATTTCACAGTATTAGCATTTTGTTCTTCGAACTTTTACATTTTTCTGATTAAGATTGCTCTAAACACATCTACGTTTTGATGGTGAATCTATGTTTTCAAGTTTTATTTGATAACTCCAAATTTTTTATGTTTAGTAATTTGTACTTTTACAATTTGTGTTGCTTCAGTATATTATACTTAGTATTTTTACATCTCCATAGCACTTTAACATTTTCGTTATGTTTTTACTAAATAAATGTATATTTGATGTTCTGTGCTTAGTACTTTGACATTTTCTGTACTAAGTTTTACTAGATGAATCTAAGTTTTGATGTTTTGTATGTAGTACTTTTACATTTTAGTGTTGCTTTAATATATTATACTTAATATTTTTACATCTTCATTCCATGTTTAAGTTAAAGTTTTAACATTCGTACACAGTACTTTTTACATTTCGCAAGTGCATTTCAATGTTCAAATCTATGTTTTGATACTTTATACTTGTTATTTAGACATTTTTATGATGTTTTAACATTTCGTACTTAGTAATTTCACTCGACTTCAGTCTAAGTTTTAGAAGATAACTCTAACTTTTTTTTTTTTTTTTTACGTTTTGTATTTTGTACTCTTAATTTTTTTACATTTATAGAATGTTTGAACATTTTTGTACTCATACTTTTTACGATTTTAGTTTGAATTTTTGTAGATCCACCTAAATTTTTTAAGTTTCGTACTTAAACTTTTACATTTTCGTACAAAGTTTCACTTGATGAATACGTTATATACTTAGAATTTTTACATTTTGTACGTAGTAATTTTTACATTTTTGCATTAAGTTTTAACATTTTGCAAGTGTATAACACTTTTCTTTTGAAAAGTTCCTTACTTTTACATCTTTGTTTTGAGTTTTTCTGGGTGAATTTGAGTTTTGCAGCTTTATACTTAACAGTTTTACATGTTTTGTTGTTTTGTACTGCGTGTTTTTTAATTTTTCAGACATTAATTTTTACATTAATAATGACAATTAATTTTTACATTTTGTACGTAGTAATTTTTACATTTTTGCATTAAGTTTTAACATTTTGCAAGTGTATAACACTTTTCTTTTGAAAAGTTCCTTACTTTTACATCTTTGTTTTGAGTTTTTCTGGGTGAATTTGAGTTTTGCAGCTTTATACTTAACAGTTTTACATGTTTTGTTGTTTTGTACTGCGTGTTTTTTAATTTTTCAGAGTTTTAGGATTGTGTTGTTAGAATTTTTACATTTTTGATTAATATTTCAGGAGCCAAAGCTATGTTTTGTTGCTTTATACTTGTCATTTTGACATTTTTATGATGTTTTAACAGTTTGTACTTAATAATTTTACGACTTCATTCCAAGTTTTTGTAGAGAAATCATTTTTTACGTTTTGAAGTTTTAATAACTTGTGAATGCTTAACACTTTTGTTTTGTAAACTTCAATAATTTTACATTTCCGCTCTAAGTTTTTCTAGACGAATTTGAAATCATATGGTTTATCAAAAAATTTTAGTTCTATGTTTTGACCGTTTGTATGTAGTATTTTTTCTTTTTCTTTTTGTTCCAAGTTTTACTAGATGACTCTAAGTTTTAAAGTTTTGTGCGCAGTACTTTGACTTTTCTTATGGAGTTTTTAGCAGGTTAATATAAGTTTTGCATTGGTAGTAGTAGTTGCAGGCTATGTTTCTTTATTTCAGTTAGTAATGCAAGTCTTTGAGTATAACGTTTCTAACTTTTTTTATATTCTGTACTTTATGTTGCTACGATTTTAACCAATTCTATATTTAACTTGAACTCTGTATAAAATTGTTTGCAATCTTAGTTTCAAAGTAAAGATTTCAACTTTGTATGTAGGTAAGTAGTAATAGACTTTTTCAAAACACGGAATTTGTAACGTAAATAGCTTGAAAGTTTTCTTTGTACTTCAGTAATAAACCTTTTCAATGTGGGAAAAGACGCGTTGCAAATAGTTTTGATAAATATTTTTCTCGGTTGTATATCATAAACCCTATGTAAATTATAAAAATTGTGTTAAAGATTGAGTTTTGAAAATAAATAACTTCTTGAATAAATGAAATGATCGTTAAATGATAAAGAGTAAGTTTTGAAAGTCTTTGAATAGATGAAATGTTCGTTTAATGTGTTATGTGCTTGATTATAATATTAAAGGTGTGAACAAAGTAAAGATTTCAAGTTTGTATGTTAGTAATAGACTTTTTCAAAACATGAAACATGCAGCGAAAATAGCTTGAAAGTTTTCTTTGAACTTCGCTAATAAACCTTTTCAATGGATGAAACTCGTATTGGAAATAGTTTTGTTAAATATTTTTATCGGATGTATTACTCTGTGAAAATCTTAAAAATTGTGTTGAACACTGAGTTTTGAAAATAAATAACTCATTAAATAGATGAAACGTTCGTTAAATGTTTAAGAGTAAGTTTTGAAAGTCATTGAATAGATGAAATGTCCGCTTAATGTGTTATATGCTTGATTATAATATTAAAGGTGTGAATAAAGTAAAGATTCCAAGTTTGTATGTTAGTAATAGACTTTTTCAAAGCATGAAATTTGCAGCGTAAATAGCATTTAAGTTTTCTTCGAACTTTGATAATAAACCTTTACAATGTATGAAACTCGTGTTGGAAATAGTTTTGTTAAATATTTTTCTCGGTTGTATATCATAAAATCTTTGTAAATTATAAGTTCTGTGTGAGTCGTAAAAAAATATGCTAAAGATTGAGTTTTGAAAATAAATAACTCTTTGAATAGATGAAACGTTCGTTAAATGTTTTAGAGTAAGTTTTGAATAAATGAAACGTTTGTTAAATGTATTGTATGGCTTGATTATAATACTGAAGGTAAGAAATTCTTCACTCGGAAGTAATGAATTAAAGGGTTATATCTAGGAAAAAAATGTGTGTTTAAGGAAAACTGTCTGAGTATGGTGAGTTAAATACATAGGTCTTCGTAAAATTATTAAATTTATATGTATGTATATGTTTGCGTGTATGAAATATTTTATAATTAAGACCCTCTGTTACATTCATATTAAACTTCAATTGAAGTCAAATTGGTTTATCGATAGTGTTACTCAGCTTGTAGCATCATGTTCATATTAAACTTCAATTGAAGTCAAATTGGTTTATCGATAGTGTTACTCAGCTTGTAGCATCATGTTTGCATGTGTCATTCTTCGATTGGGGCGGCCAACGATGTATTGGTGCCTTATCTCACTCAGCTGATAAGAGCCTGAAGAGTCATTTCTACGTTGCGGTTTGGACGAGGAAGATGCTTGCTTCTCCTTCTCTGTGAGTACATGATGTTTTATATAATTTGTATTTCGACTTTAAAGTATTTCTTAGATGCATTCTGTTAAAATTAGTTTCATGTAAGTTTGAATAATTGAACTATAGCTATATTGCATGAAAAAATTCTTCGATTTTCAACGTGTGAATGATATTATTTTAAGTGCATTCTCTCTGTGTTCATTCACTAACTGTATTGCTAGATTTTGCCTAGTTGCTTTTGTGTTCGTGTATAGGATAGCTGAAAATTCGCAACGATTGCTTTGGTTAGTAGGAACTCGGTGGAGGAACTGCTAAAATTGTCCTTTATTTCTAAGAGGCTTTTTTAGCATTCATTCTTCCAAGTTCTGATAATGGATGTTATTAATTATTTTTAATGGTAGAAGTTTCAACTGATGTTACATCTTGTGTATGTTTTTTATGTCTTTGAGTATAATATTTCTAACTTTCTTTTTTTATTTTCTGTAGCTATGATTTTAAGCATTACCGTATTTAAGTTAAATTGTACTTCTGCGATTTTCGTTTCAAAGATTCTAAGTTTGTATGTAAGTAATAGACTTTTTCAATGCATGAAATTTGCGGTGTGAACAGTTTTAAAGTTTCTTCGTGCTTAAGTAATAAACTTTTTCAGTGTGTGAAAAATCGTGTTGTAAATAGTTATGTTAAATATTTTTCTCGGTTGTATTATTCTGTGTAAATCGTAAAAATATGTTAAAGACAGAGTTTTGAAAATAAATAACTCTTTGAAAAAATGAAAAATTCGTTAAATGTTAAAGACAAAGTTTTGAATAGCTGAAATGTTCGTTTAATGTATTATACGTCAATCAGGTTGTTGAATTGCTTCGCAGTTACAAATTTAGCAATATGCTCTTGACTATTTTTAAAGTTTCTTTAATCATAATGTATATGCCCACAATAATTTCTGAGATTGTATTCGTTTGAAACGTTAAAATGTGTAAAAAAAATAAAATAATTAAAAACAAAATAAATAAATATTGAAATGCACGAAAAATTCGCTTATCATTCTATGTGAAATAAAGTTGCTGAACATACTCTAACTTCCACTATTTCATGCAAACTCTTAAACTTTAAAAAAAAATTTAGTGGTATCATATTGATTAAAGGATGATTATCTAATGTAAATATAGTCTTAGTTGATATAAATTCGTTGATTTGTATTGATAGAAAACAGTAAAATGGATGTAAACCTGTTTAAGTATAGATGAAATCGCCACTTTTTGTAAAAGTATTGTTAAATTAGTATGTATAAACCTATTGATGGTCATTTTCTAAGTTCCAAATATTTCAACAAAAGTTTTAATTGACTAAAATTTAGTAAATTGTGTGGATTGATTTGATTGGTTCATATTAAGTCTACACTTTTTCAAGAAACTGTTTGATAAGTTCTCATTTAATTCTGTCTAACATACTTTAGGAAAAAAGATTTTAAAAATTTTTCTAAGTCTTAAACATTTCTATAATTAACTTTGACTTAAATTTTGTAAATTTCGAGGATTGATTTGTTTGGTTCACATTAAATATAAACTTCCTCAAGAAGCTATTTGATTGGATCGCAATTCATCCTGGGTTTAATATTTTGGGGGAAAAAATTACAAGTGTAAAAATAAAATATGTTCAAAATTAGGAGATAGTTACTACTTATACATTATTAAGATTAAAATAGTGCTATGAGTTGATTTAAAATTGTGAAATTTAATTCTGATGGAAATAATTAATTAATTCTCACTAGAACACTTCGGTTATGTCTGATACAAACGCAAGGAAAAAAAAAAAACATAGGAATCATGATTTGATAGAATGAGTTTTACAACATTAAGGTTTGTGGTATATGAATTCGAATATCTGAAAGAAAATGTAATTAAATAAAATATTCTATGTCTAAAAATAATTTCTCTCGCTGGATGATAGCATGAGCGTTTCAACTCTTGAAATTAAAAAAAATAAATTAATGTTACCACTCGTGAAAAATCCAAGTTGGAAATTAAAAATAACATCGGGAAACGACTAAGTCCAAAAAATAATAATTATTGTTTTTCGCCACTAGGAGGCTCTTCGTAAAAATACGTTGTCATGGAAACCACAACATACGGTAGAACCAATGCCATACCCTAAAATATAAATTTAATCAAAGTCAAAATTAATCGGTTTTGCCATTCCTAAAAACAAAACTTCGGACGCAGCGTAACAAGTAAGAAAAAGAACTCAACTCCACTCAGAAACCCCCGTAATCTTCTACGAGGAAACCCTACTACTCAACCCCACTCGGCAGGCGGAGGAGGCGGAGGGGAGCAGTAGGTGGAGGCGGTGGGACCACGCCCCCTTCCACCGCCACCGCCTCTTGGCGTAGAACTGCCACTTTTCCACTACTAACGTGCTTTTTATGCGATTCAGAATCTGTTGATGCGATAAGAATATCATCTAAATACACAAAGCAATAGTCTAAACCCCTTAATACTTCGTGTATAAAACGCATCCAAGTCTGGGCGGCATTACATAATCCAAAAGGCATAAAAACAAATTCGAATAAACCGAAATTTGTAATTATCGCCGTTTTATGTCTGTCATTTGGGTGAATGGGAATATGATGATATGCTCCCTGAATATCTAACTTTGAAAAAATGGTTTTGCCCTGTAAATTCTCATTAAAACTCGTTAAATGTGGGATAGAATATCGATCGGGTTTTGTTTGCCTATTAAGAGCTCGATAGTCTCCGCAAGGACGCCAAGAATTCGTGTCTCTTTTTGGAACCATGTGAAGAGGAGAACTCCAATTTGATTTGGAAGGCACTATGATGCCCTGATCAAGCATATACTGAAATTCTGCCTTATCTGCGGCGGATTGTTTTGGATTTAAGTTTCGAACGCGAGCATGTACTGGTGGACCAGTAGTTTCTATGTGATGAAATGTATTATGTTTTATTTTTTCACTAAATGGTCTAGGCCTCGTTAAATCAGGAAATTCTTTTAAAATATCGCCATATTCAGAATTGAGATTTTCAGACAAAGTTCTTATTTTTAACTCCTGCCCTGTAAAATTTTCACCTTTTGTCGACAATTTCGGCTCCGGATCTATCAAGCGTTTATTTTTGATATCAAGTATTAACCTTTAGATTACGGCGGTACAGCATATGTACCCCAAAAAAGTTTGGCCTTCCTTACGGCTGCGGTACAGCATATGTACCAGACCTTTCGTCCCCTACCTGAGCGGAATTAAATCACCAGGAGGTGAAAAAGTAATCGAGAGCTATTAGCATTTCCTCTCCTCGCGACTATTCTTGGCGAAATACGCAGTGCTGATTTACTGTCTGGCGAGTATTTGGAATATTTCTGTTTCAGACACACATATAATCGACGGATAACATTTATAGTCATATAAATACTCACTGAAACATAGCCAATCACTTGAACGATCTCGGGGGGGGGGGGGGGGGCGTGGAGACCTGACTTTTAGATTTATAATGTATTTATACGTGTGTTTACATATTATTACGGGCTTTTTATCTATAAATTCAATATATTCTCTTTGCCCCTCCCCCCCCCCCGCAGAAAATATTGAAATGACGGGCCTGAATAAAACTTTCAATATTTGTCATCTTTTGGTATTAATTTTAAAAAGAGTTATTCTGTCGCGCTCAGAGCTCTGCTGCCCTTTGTCATAATCCAATTAGCAGCTCGATGCGCTGGAGGTAACATACTATGTTTATAATTCTTCCTTTCTTGGTTTTCTAATAAAAACCACATGTACACTACGCGTGTCGAAGTCGTAATAATAAGCGTCCATCCCATGTCATACATTCCGGTAAGTGCATTCAACTAAAAATACAGCACTGAAGCAAAAGATAAAGATAAACCATCGGTAGTGAAGGGAAATTAAGTACAATAGCTGCACATTGGGTCTTGCTTTTGTTAACAAAGGACCTCCTCCCGGAGCCATCAGCAGACAGGGGTTTTTTAGAAGTACAACAGACAGTTTGAAGCGAACTGTTCATCTTCGGTGAATGACCACTTTCGAGTTACTATGCGAGTAAATCAACGAGTCATTGTGGTGAAAATAGAATAAAAGAAAAATTGTCTATTCCTAACTGCAATTTTTAAGTGAATTAGGATAAAGTAAATCCGTTATGAGGATATCAGTTTCAGCAATGAGGAGATACTTTACTTCCTTGTTAAGTTCGAGAAACCGCTGAAAACGCTGCGAATTATAGAATTCGTGTACTAATAAGATACTTAAAATGTTTTACGAGATGTTTGTCAAAAAAATAATAACATATATATTGATGCTCTAAAACAATGAAAGGTCACTGCTATTCAACTATATGAAACATCACTTTTTATTGTTAATTTTAACTCTAATTTGGGCAGAAATTTTGATTGCCTTTTTTTGCTTAGCAAAATTTTTTAGACAAACATAGGGAAACTCCCATTAGACTTTAATAATAAGCTGTAGTTTAAATGAGGAAGAAAAAAAGCCGCATGTTTCCAAATTATTATTATTATTTTGATTTCTTCCTTTTTTACTTTCTTACGGAAATTAACTTTAGAAATCATATAATTACTTCGAATTGGCGATTGGGTGCAAAAAAAATAGCAACTGACTAACAAAAGTTTATATTTTGGCAACCCTTCTAATGAAGTCAATCACACTCAAAAGAGGTATAATGGGAGTTAAGGACCCCCGTGGTTACACTGAGGGGAAAATATTCCGCAGTTTTGCCGTTGTATGAGAGAATTTCGGGAGCTCGAGTGCCGTAACCTAAAGGTTAAGCCAAAATGATTGAGGAAATCAGAACCAATAATAGCAGTGTTTACGTCTGCCATTAGAAAATTCCATTGAAAAGATCGTCTTAAATTTAAATCAAGTGCCAGAAGTTTTTGTCCGTAAGTTTTTATTTTAGAATCGTTAGCGGCGAAAAGTTCGAATTTTGTAGGTTTAATTGGTACATTAGGCTTGGGAATAATACTTATATCGGCACCAGAATCGATCAAGTAGCGCTGATGAGTCTTTTTGTCATACACAAATAGGCGACATTTTTTAGAAAATAAACGTTCATGACCACAAGTCGCGGCTGTTGTCATGAGTTTTAGTTTTCCTGATTATTGGCAGAATTAGGTTCGTTGCGAGATTGCAATCGTACATATTCACAAGGTTGTACACATTTACGTGCATTATCGCGAAAACGGCTATGATAAAAACACATATTATTTGGGCGTCGCTGTCTGTTTCTTGACCGTGAAGATGATCGATGTCGAAAAAATGGTCTACCCGTATCACGAGAGCGTAACAAACGAGCCACTTGCAGTTGTAATTCCGCAATTTGTTTAGATAGCTCTTGAACTGCACTTGGGGTAGTGTCTACAGTGGCTGCTGCAGCGCCATAAACTCCGGTCGGTAATGCAACATCCGCGACTTCGTCAGCAATTTCAGCCAATTTATCTAATTGTTCTGACGAAACAGACAAAACAGTTTGGATTTGCGATGGTAAGCGTTGTAACCATAAATTTTTGAGAAACTCATCCTGCAACTGACCACCGGATAATTCCTTCATTTTTCGCAATAAGTGACTAGGTTTGTCATCTCCCAGCTGTAATTCCGTTAGTAATTTCTTTATTTTTTGGTGTTCGGAATCCGTAAATTCACTAATTAAGCGTTCCAAAAGTGTTTTGTATTTATCCGTATCAGGGGGAGAAAGAATTATATCAGATACGTGCGAAAGTGTTTCGGCATCTAGAGTAGAAACAAGCGCTGCGTATTTAGTTTCCTCTTGAGTAATTTGACTCAAAACGAAAGCACTATCGCACTGACGTATCCAAAGTGGTACGTTACCTCGCCAAAATACCGGTAAACGTAACGCGATTCTGTTTATAGAAACACCGTCCCCCATACTGGACGAATTCACAGGTGTTGGTGGTTGCGTCATATTACAAAAACTCTCCGAAAGAAAGAAAAACAAAGACGTTAAACAATATGCGCTATTCGTAATTGAAAACTAAATTAAAAGTATAGACCATGTAATAATATCGAGCATAACCTATCTCTAAAATTATTATTGTGTGAACTACTAATTACATAAAATACCAAATGCATTTGATAAAGGATTGAGAAATGGAATATGCACAAGCGACAAACAAAGTGATGAATGAAAGAAGCAACATACTTCATAGCGATTGCGCCATTCTTGTTCCGAATGCTAACGAAGCTTCTTCTGAATACAGAAAAAAAAAAGCCTCCCAGAAGGAAATGTTTATGTTCTTTGAGTCACCAATGTTACGTCTTGAGCCGAGCGTAAACTAAATTGTATAATATCATTGCCGATTAAAGGCGATTAATTAAACAAAACGACATTTATTATAATACTAGTTAACTACGACACTAATATGCATAACAGACTACAAAAGAGAGAGACGCGCTGTTGGAACAAAAACAAAAGTTCTTCAGCTCCGGCGAACTGTACTGTTCCTCTCCGTGAGCCTCCGCAGGCTCGTAAATAGTTCCCGGACGATTTTTGTATTCTTGCGCCGTGGAACGCGAACGATCGCCACATGCTCTTCTTATGGCCATCGTTCATTTGAATATACGAAAAATGAAACGAAAGCTCAAACATTTAAAGAACAACCCGCTAAAAATTACGCTGCGACTTTAATGACTAAAACTGTAAAAATTAATAATGTATCGATAAATTCTTTGATTGATACAGGAAGTCAGCTCAGTCTAATTAGAAGAAGTGTTCATGAGCAATTAGGTTCTCCAGATTTAACTGTTTCTTATCATGTATTGACTGGTTTAGGTAATACAAAAGTTCGTTCAATTGGTTGTTTTGAAAATAACTCTAAATTATCAATTTCAATTTTATGTGCTAACATTAATGTGATTGAAGATGTACGTATGTCATTTGATTTTATACTGAGTATGTAATATTTTATGTAAAGTAGAAGTCAAAATGAATAAAGAAGGTATCGTTTTTAATCCAGTGAATTCGGAAGATCATAATGATAAAACAATGTCGCTTTGTAATATATGCATAAAATATGATTTAGAATTTGACGTAGGCCCCCTAGTTACAGAAAATCAAAGAAACATTATTGAAGGTATGGTATTTAATTACTAACCAATTAAAAGCAAATCCACTGATACTGAAATGAACATATCGGTCACTGATAAAGAACCAGTCTATAGCAGACCACGGCGTTTAGCCCCTCCTGAAAAAATAATAGTCGACAATCAAATTGAAGAATGGTTAAAGGATAAAAGTATTGAACCCTGTTCGGTCCGAATATTCGAGTCAAGTGGTAGTTGTCAAAAAGAAAAACGGTGGTCACAGAGTTTGCATAGACTAACGGAAGCTAAATAGAAAAATTGTTAGAGATCGCTATCCTTTGCCTTTAATGGATGACATATTAGATAAATTACAAGTTGTATGTGTCTTTAGTACAATAGATCTTAAAAATGGTTTTTTCCATGTTGATGTTAACAAAGACTATTGTCTTTGTTAACATCAACACACTTCATTTGTGAAAATGCACTTCATTTGAGACTCAAAATGGACAATTTCAGTTTTTAAAAGTCCCGTTTGGTCAAAGTCCATCTGTTTTTTCGCGATTTCTCGCAACGGTGTTTCGCCCTTTAATTAATGAAGGTATAATTTTACTGTATATGGACGATATTATTATTTTATCTAAAGATGAAAGCAACGGCTTTGATAAATTGAAGGGAGTCTTCGATGTGGCTGCTAGTTACGTGTTAGTTATCAATTTTAAGAAGTGTCAGTTTCTGAAAAAAGAAGTTGAATTTTTAAGTCACATAATAGGAAATGATAAAATTTCTCCCTCTCCCTCAAAAACTAAAGCTGTAATGAATTTTCCTCAACCAACCAATATTAAACAACTGCAAAGTTTCCTAGGTTTAATGGGCTACTTTCGAAAATACATACCAGGATATTCTAAAATTGCAAAACCTTTAAGTGATCTTTTAAGAAAGGACAGTGCATTCTATTTCAATGAAAATGAAATATATGCTTTCTCTCAGCTTAAGAAATTGTTGTCTCAAAGTCCAGTTTTAGGAATTTACAACCCAATGTATGAAACTGAATTACACACAGACGCCAGTATCCATGGCTACGGTTCTGTTTTGCTACAAAGATCAACATCAGATAATGCGTTTCAGCCTGTGTATTATTTTAGTAAAAAAACGACACCATCCGAACAAAAGTATACCAGCTATGAGTTAGAAGTTATATCTGTAATCGAAGCAATAAAGAAATTCCACGTATATCTTCTTGGGATTAAGTTCAAGGTCGTGACAGACTGTTCCGCTTTTCAGGAAACTATGAGTAAGCGTGATTTAATTGCGAAAGTCGCGAGATGGCCTCTGTTGTTGGAAGAATTTGATTACGTAATCGAACACAGATCTGGCACCAGTCTGCCACATGTGGATTCTCTAAGCCGAAACCCCATAAATATTTGTTGCGCTCTTGCAGAAAATATCATCTCACGTGTCAAAGCCGCTCAAAAAGAAGATCGGGAAAGAAACGCTGAAAGTATCCGACTATAAAGATTATTTTGAACGTGAAGGAATAATTTATAGATTTGCTGATGGTAGATAGCTTTTAGTTGTACCTCAATCAATGTAACAAGAAATTATAAGAAATGCTCATGAAAAGGGTCATGTTGGAATTAAACGTACGGAAGAAATTCTTAAACAAGAATATTTTATTTCTAAGGCTAAACAAAAAATTGAAAATGTAATTGCTAATTGCGTTCATTGTAGATTAATAAATCGAAAAAGAGGGAAACAAGTAGAAAAACACGATTCGCCATTGCATACTTATCATATTGAGTTTTTAGGACCACTTGAATCCAACAAAATGGTATAATCATGTTAGCAAAGTGCAGCAATTGATTTATTCATCGTATCAAAGAAACATTAGCACTACCCCATTTGAACTCCTTTTTTGGTACAAAGATTCATATGAAGGAAGATTTAGAATTAATGAAGCTTTTAAATTCAGAATTATACAAGAAAATTTCCAAAATTTTCGTAAAGATTTAAGAAAAGAGGCCAAAAGACAAATATTTAAAGTTCGGAATGAAAATAGGAAAACTTATAACCTACGAAGGCACCAACCCAATTCCTACAAAGTTAATGATTTAGTAGCTATTAAAAGAACTCAATTCGGACCAAATCTGAAATTGAAAAAAATTAAAACAACGACTCTTACGATGTCATTAAGGAAGGTGAACATGAAGGACCGATTCGTACATCCACATGCGCCGAGTACCGGAAGCCTTGGACAGTCGCACTAACTAATTGAAGTCTATTTATTGGTAATTGAATCAATTCCCCAATTGTGGCATTAGCACCAATTTTGACTTTTTACGCCGATTATTTCTTTTTATACCTATGAAGAAAGACGTAACAGGCGTTAAAAATACAAGACGCATTTTGAGAATGAAGGAAGTAGACAGAAAAGGCGATGAGGAAGACGTGCAAGGAAGACATATAAAATGACGTGAAAAGACGAGGAATAAAGGAAGAAAAATTGCCTAAAATACATCCTTCTATTTTCTTGCTACTAATTTCTTTTTTTGAAGTTATATTTCCAGGTAATAACCAGATGACAGCTAGACGACATTGGGGTCAATGTCCCACAGGATGGCCGTGTGGGATACAGCTCCAAAAGTCTCCACTAACTTTAGACTATTCATAGATGATTAACTGTAACCGATCGCGAAGCTCGCGCTTGGATTTCCGGATCTGAAGAGAAGGAAAGACGAGAGCGTGAAGAAAAGATGTTTGTGTAAGACGTCCCCTAGAACCAGCTTGTTTTGTAAATAATTATGTGTAATAATGTGAGTAGTTTAATTAAATGTGTTTTCTTGCATCAATGCATCTTATTTCAAGTTTAAACCCCACAATCAGGGCCGGATTACCAAATAGGCAAAGTCGGCAACTGCCTAGGGGCCCCGTGGTTCCTCAAGGGCCCCGAGAAGTCCTAAACGTAAAATGCAAAAAAAAAAAAAAACTTTTTTTACCCAAACAATTTTAGGATCATTCCCGTTCCTTTTTGCGAAAACATTTTCTTGCACTATTCAAGAAAACGCCCCTGGTCATAAAAGAATAGATTGTTTCTTCCCACGAAGTGGTTCCATGTGCAAAGGGACACAAATTCTAGTTGGTGATACAAAAAGAGAAAGACACGTGGGGTATTTTTTTCCCCTGATTTACGTCCCTTCCTGTCCAAAAATGATGGATGGACTCGTTTCGGGCTTTTTCTGGTGCAGTAGGTAACTCTGCAGATGTTTTATACCCTTTTATTACCCTTGATGAACATGGCCCTCCTCGATGACAGTCAACAGGTGTTATTAACGGTAGACCAATTGACCACACACAAATGGCCATGCTGTTTAAATTAGAAGGCGCCGCGCCGTATTGGGGATTTTAAACTATCTCTGTCTGCCTATAACCTTGAGTATGCAATGCTTTTTATTATTAATTACACAGAGCACACAAAAGATACGATGCTTTTCATTTCCGCTTTTAATTGTTACGATAATGAGTTAATAAGCTGAGTTTTGGAAATTAATCTTTTATGTTTCTTAATTAAATTCATGAAGAGGAATAAATTGTATCTTTTTAAAATGTGAAATCTAAAGCATTTCTTGGTTTTTCAGTTCTTAAGTTATTCCTATATTAAAAACATAGGAAGTTTTCATATTTTTATTTATATATCCGAACTATCATTCGGTATACACCAAGTAGTTATTTGAAAAATGTATTCAAAATTTCTTTAATTATGATAATTGTAATTATTTACTTGTTTGTAAATATTTTTGTTTTCTACTTTATTTTTATTTATTTATTTATTTATTGACTAGTTTTTAAAAGTCCAGGAGAAATTCTCAACGGCATTTGATCCTTTTAAGATCGTTTTCAAAATTCGGTGCCATTGGCAGGGCCCGATTTACATTTTAAATCACTATAGGCACAAGTCATGTTTGGAGGCCTCTCACGCAACAAAAATTTTTTAAACCTAACATTCAGTATGATATTGTAAAACTTGCCAGTCACACCAAATTTGGGGGCCCTTAAAGAGCAAAAACTAATTTGTTTTCCAAATGTCAAAGAGTCAGACTAACATTGGAAGCCCCTAACGTGCAAAATGATTTTGTTTTTAAATTACAAAATGTTTGAATAAAATCTGGGGGCCCCTAAAGTGCAAAATCGATTTTGTTTTTCAAATTTCAAATTGTCAGACCAAAATTTGGGGGCCCCTAAAGTGAAAATTCCTTGTAGTTTTAAAATAATTTAATAATACAAATTTTCTGTTTTTTTAAGATGATATTTTTAAATGCCATTGCTGTCCTTCCAATTTTTTTTCCTATTGAAAGAGTAAGGAAACTTCAAAAGTTAATGACTTTTTATTTATTTATTTAGTTAGTTTTATTTACTTTTTTGCAGATAGTTCTCACCACGGACTGTATAAAGCTATAAGGCCTTATTTTGCAAAAAAAAAAAAAAAAAAAATACAAATATTTGTTGAAACGAAAAGAGATGTACAACTGTCCGGAATATGAAACCTTAGAACCTAGAATATTCTTTGAAGCAGTGCTGTAACCAGACTTCTGTTTTTTTTTTTTTTTGGGGGGGGGGGGGCGTGATCCAACACATTTCTCGATGAATACTTTTCCCCTGTATATATCGTATATGTATACGTATACATGCAATATGTATATATGTATGTATATACCTATGTGTATAAGTTATACATATATATATAAAGCAGTATTTTTTGGGTATAGTTTGGGAAAGTTTCGGAGGGGCCCTTTCCCACGGCCGTGCCTTGAAGAGATATTTTCCATAAATTAAGATTTCTAATCACATGCACCTCATAAGCATGTTATACATTCTAAATTATCTATAAATTGATCGTTCATAAATGATGTCACGCTTTTCTCCCATATATTTGACCTCCTCCCCCCTTTGTTACAAAATGTCATACTTCAACATACCCCCCCCCCCCTTTGTTACGGGTCACGCTATGTTGCATAAGCCTGAGGTCACACTTCTTGTTACCCCTCCCCTCCCTCGCCGTGCGATGGCCGGCGTAGAATAGCGCCGACGTAGTTATGCGTGTCGTAAGAGGCGACTAAAATAGCACTATCCGATTCGGGTGACGTAAGGCTTGCTTTGTAGCATGACTATGGCCCCGGGTCGGTAAAGCAGGTCTGCAAAGCTTTGCCAGCCCAGCCCTTATGGCCGGTGCTGGTTGTCAGTTTGTCAGAGAGTTTGTGGGAAGTGCGAAGGAGGACAGCGCTGCGGTCGCACCCCCTTGTATTGGGGGTACTGGTCGGGGGTCTGAGATAACCGTAAAGGTTCAGTCAGTATGGCCGTAGTTAGCATTCAATACCCCTCCCCTCCCCTTCTCACACTTTGTCACAATTTCACGAACCCCATCTCCCCTCAAAACGTGACATCATTTATGAATGATCCCAAAGTAAAAAGAAGATAAAGGAATGTTTCACAAAGTTAAATTAAGTGGAACAGAAATAGATGCCATATATGTTGGCTTTACACTCAGACTCAGTAACTTGGGGCAAGCACTCTGGAAAAGGACAGCCAGGGGACCGTTCATAAACAACGTCACACTTTTTCTCAATATATTTGACCCCTTTCCCTCTTTAATCACATGTGACGCTGTATTATATTACCTACATAAGCGTATGTACTTGCAGTGTTGCAGTTCAGAAACAAAGTACTTACATCATAGATCACATTTCTAATTTTATTTTTGAACTTTTAATGGCATTTTTTAAGGATATCAATAATAGTGATGACACGTGGGTTTAATTGGTATAAATTGAGATTAAGGTTTGCAACAAAAAAGGTTACTATCATTTAAAAGCAAAATATATTGATTGTTCAAATTCTAAAAAAATGACGTACGCTATTTTATCTTATAAGGTACATGTCTAAAAAGATTCCCTTTTAAACTTTTTACTAGAAACAAATTTAAAGCTTAATCACCTTTGGTGTTTCCGATACAAAGTGAAACTAATAAAGCTTTAAAAGTCAAATTATGAAAATCGAGAAAACTTAATTTGTTGATTGTAGATGTTTTTATAGACACCAAAATGTATGATATCACACTTTTTGTCACCCCCTCCCCCTTGTTACAAACTGTCGCCAAGGAGAGGGGAGGGGGTAACAAGAAGTGTGACATCCCTGCTTATGCAACATGGCGTGACATGTGACGAAGGGGGGAGGGGGGTTCGTTGGAAGTGTGACATTTTGTGACAAAGGGGGGAGGGGGTCAAACATGTGGGAAAAAAGCGTAACATCATTTATGAACGGTCCCTACGGCATCAGTATGGACTTGGAATGCAAGCAGTGAGTTTGATATACGTTTTTTAATTAAAAAATTCGAGTCTTTTTATTTTTTATGGTCGTGGTTTTTATACAATAGCTTATATGTCTTTTACTTTAATTAATCCCTAAATATATATTTTATTTGTCTATTTAATTATTCGACTGACTATTTTGTTTATTAAGTCTTTTAGGCTGGGTAAAAAAGAATTTTAATATCTTGTTATATTTAATACTTGTTCGATAAGATTTCTTTCTCTGAAATGCCTATTACCGTATACAGTGTCTAGATAACGTTTATATAATCGGGCATAAGTTAACTCATATTTTACAAAATTTATGAATCAAAAAAGGGGATATACGGGCTAGAAGGGAAACAAATGTACATCTGAAATTCGCCGATGTTCAAGAACTTAGCTCTTAAAAGAACATAAAAAATAATCTACCGTTCAAGCCTCTGAAATTTTAATTTTGATTAAAAAATTATTTTTTTTCCAAAAATTCACTTAAAGAATTTGGGGGTCAACTTAAAATGAGTCGACTGAATAGATTTGCATTCTTTTTGGAAAGATTTCTCTTTAATCCACATTTAGTTTAACTATGCATCTGATATTTAGTGCCTTAATTAGTAATATCTATCGTATAGGCGAAAACAGAAAAATACCGCAATTATCGGTATATAGCCCGCATCGTTGTATAGTCCGCAGGAAGAAAAATTCATTCTAAAAAAATCATGTTCGGTGTATAGCCCGCATCGTTGTATAGCCCGCACCCAAAACTAAAACATAAACAAATATCACTATGTACGGTATAGGGAATTATTTCATTTAAGTAATTAATTTTAAATTACAAAATACTTTTAACATTTACACAATAACAAGATTAAAAAAAAGTTTTCATTTTACCATATTTTGCTTATACATGGCCATCGAAATCATATTCTTCTGTATCAGAATTAAAAAGTTCCATTAGGTCCTCTGGCAAATTGTGAATTGGAATTCGATCATCAATATCTGATTCACTGCTGGCTTCAAGATCTTCATAACTTCTGAGATCGTCAGTTATTTCAGCTTTTTGAAATCCAGCTTTAATCGTAGAAATTGAAACCGCGTCCCAAGAGTCCTTAATCCACCTAGCAATTTCGGCATATGTAACGTGTTTCATTTTCCCGGATTTGGTGTAGCTGTGCAGTCCATTAGACATCCAACAATTCTCCCATCGATGTCGGACATGAGATTTGAAGCTTTTGT
Organism: Octonoba sinensis; assembly: GCA_038502835.1. Lineage (NCBI taxonomy): Eukaryota > Metazoa > Arthropoda > Arachnida > Araneae > Uloboridae > Octonoba > Octonoba sinensis. The sequence goes on along the minus strand of CM076598.1, from coordinate 3,039,887 downwards.
TTACTGAAATGTCCAAAGGCTGGAGAATTTTTGTCAGTCCCCCTGGTATCACCGACAGACTTGCTTTTATCATTGGATTTTTGAACCTGAAACCTGACTGCAAAAGGGTGAAATTGAAGCATCGTCTCGAAAGTTACGATTTATTTCTCTACGTTTTTTTCGCGAGAGAATAGATTTTGATGTTTTGAACCGTAGTTGTCTTTTATTTATTTAGTACTTAAAAAAAAAAAAAAAAAAGTTCCGTGTATAGCCCGCATCGTTGTATTGCTCGCAGGTAGGAAAAAATGAGTTTTTTCATAGATAGCCCGCGGGCTATACACAGATAATTACGGTACTTCAGCTGGTGGGGGAGAGCTAATGTTAGTAGGGTAGGAAAATGTTTATATAAAGCTTCCCCCTGCCCCAATATGTATGACTACAATTTTTTGTCTAAGCAATGTCAGTTAACAAATTTCAGGGGGATACATACATACATGTACATAATATTTATAGGATAACCGATATTACCTTTGATAATTTTTCTTTAAAAAGCTAAAATTATATAACATTAATGATGTTGTAGTGAGACATGTGAAAAAGTGCATAACTTCACCGTCCTCAGAGACTTACTGGTCGTCTAGAAGAGTATTTAAAATTAAAACCAAAAAGGCCTTTTGTGCGGTGCGTGCGGAAAGTCTCCGAGGTGCTATCGCATCGGATTTGTAAGGTTTTCTGTGTCGGTAGGGTAGCGCGTGAGTTGTCGTCTTTCTTTTTTTACAAAAAAACACGTGGGCTCTTTTCCCCCTTTCCTTTCTTAAAATGATGGATGGCTCCTTATTGGTGAGTTTTAAGAGGGGTTATTAGCGGCGTCTAAGACCAACTGACTACTGACCTCATAGAGAGTCATGCTATTTAAAGTAGAAGGCTCCGTATTCGCGTTGTGTACACTACCTCTGTCTGTCCTCAGATGTTCACTGGATCCCCTAAGCTAGGATATGGTTCTTTAGATCAGACCTCAGATGAAAGACTAGAGTCCAAGATGAAAGACATTGCGTCTGCTTTCAATAAGAAATCTCCTTCAAGTGCGGAATTTATAACAGAATAACATTTTATACACAGAACAGATAAAAGGTACGCTCCTTTTGTTTCCCACTTTTAACTGTTACAATAAGGTTTAAATTAATTGTTCCATTAAGTACTTTCTAACAATTTTCTTGACATCAGAAGAGAATTTTTAAAACTATTGTGTAAAAAAGAAAAAAACGAAAAAGAAATATATTTGAATAAAATTACTTTTGTCACACAATCAAGCCATTAAGAAAACAATGACCTCTAGCCCAGCCTTCCGGTAAAATTTTCACGAAATAGTTCGTCAAGAATTGAATAAAGTTAAACAACTGAATCTCCTGACTCTCCTTTCCTCGAGACTATAGATGACGGGACTATATTTATACTATCAAGCCTTTTAAGTCTGGAAAAATAATCTAAATCTGAAAGTCCATTTGCCAAAGTAGTTCTGGAATTATAATCCTAATGAAAATATTTCGAATTAAAACGGTCATTTTTAGAGCATTCAGTGAAATTATTTGTACGGTTTAATGTTTTATTAGCTTAAAACATCTTTTAATTAGCTACGCTTTCATTCAAAGTAAATTAACTTAATATCTACATAATGTTTCTATACTTGCGTATTAATTCGGATTTAAGGAACTCTAAAAACAAAAACACTCTTGTGAAAATTTATCATGAAGAATTTTATGAGGGAGAAGCGCTTTTTACTCCACTGTATTGTTTTAATTTTTTATTAGCTACAAATATAATTATAAAAAATTCAACAAGTTAGCGATAATGACTATAAAAATACTATTATACACATTATTCAATTACTCTGTAATATTTTTAAACGTAAAAATCAGTTATTATCATTAATCAACTTGTAAAGCGAAGCAGCTAGTACTATGAAATTTTCAGTCAAGAAAATTAAATCTAAAATTTATACATTTATTATTTAAATTTGGTTTCTGAATTTTTTCAAGTTCTTATCTAAACATTTATGCTTAGTTAAAGAATCAACAGTAAAAAAAAAAAAAGAAAGAAAATTCGAAATTATTTTAAAGTTAATTTGCTTTTCTGATGAGTTAAGGGCTCGAACATTGTTACCAAAAAATTTAAAAAAATTTTTTGGTAACTTTATATATATACTCTCATTGGTGATTTTTTCTTCTAAGGTCTTCAGTTCTGTAGTAATTTTGATATTGATATTTAATTTTTATATTTATTTATATGAATATTTGAATGTTTTTTGCTTAGTGTAAATTTCGATCATTTATTTATAAAAAAAATGTTTGCATTAAAGTAAATGTAAAAAAAGTGGAGGGGAGCTCTTCAAAATGCACTATTTGTTACTACTATGGCCCAAACTGATTTCTCTTCCGGAATTTTCTCGAAATGAAAGTCATGAAAACTCAGTGCCGAATCTGGGAGGGGGGGGGGGGGAGGGCGGGTCCATTCCCTGGCGGCACTTCTGGGAGGGGCGGCAAATTCAACAGTGATGTACAAAAAAAGAAAAAGAAGAAGAAAGAAAATGAAGTAAAAAAAGAAAAAATATTTAATTAAGAAAATTTAACTTTTGAAAAGAGAGAACGGAAGTCCTATTTCGCGGCTCCGATTTGATCATTGATCGGCTATTTTGCTAACGGTTATTTAAAACCGATTAATGTATCAATATTTATTTGTATAAACTGTCGGAAACTTTAAAATTGAGTTGTACTGAATATAGCGGCCTTTACACACACGTTCTTAACCGCGGTCTGGACGGCGAACCACCGCGGTCAAGAGCGTGCGTGTAAATGCAATTTTAGGACGCTCAAGAACGTGGTTAAGAATGACACTCAGATGCGCGCTCATGATCGCGCTCCAAGAAATGATGCATTTTACACACACGTTCTTAACCGCGCATCAAAGGGGGAGGCTTCTACTGTGGCTTCTGTAGGCGGCTTCAATGGAACGCCCCGCATCTGAACGCGTTCTTGCGCGCGGATAAGAATGTGGTGCATTTTGCAACGCATTCTTGAACGCCACGGTTTTACTCGAGTTCTTGACCGTGGCTAGATGCGCCACGTTCAGTCGCGCGGTTAAGAACGTATGTGTAAAGGGCGCTTATGTTGCGTCGTTGATCAGTTGGCCGACTCCTATAGGAAGGCAGTTTTAGGGAACAGAAAATTTTGTAAATTTTAAAAAATTTAAACTTTAAAAAGTCAAGGTCTTTTCCTCTTGTAAAAGTTAAGTATAAATCATGCTATACTCAAACAGTACAATAGTTTTTCTTTTACGAATTTTTAAAGCATGCTTTTGGGAAGGGGCGGGGGGGGGGGGTGAAATCTTGTGATAGTGAAACATAAATCGTGCCATATTCAAACAATATAATAGTTTTTCTTTGCAAACTTTTACAAATTTTCAAAGCATCCTTTTGGGAAGAGGCGGTAGGGTACTACTGCTACCTGGATTTTTTTTTAAAAAATGCTATTTTGTTCTGCATTATTATGAGTAAAAACGTTTAAATTTTCAAAATTTTGTGTTTTCTTTTTTTTACCCCTAATTTTTTGAAGTCCCAAATGCATCTTCTAAGGCCTCAAAATGCACCAGTTTGCATCTAGTTTTCAAAATTTTCCCGAGGGAGGATCCCCCGGACCCCCTATAACGATCCGAATTTCATAAGTTAAGGGATTCATATGGCTCTACTCCCAATGTTGAATTAAAAGGGCCATGCCGTGGGACTACTAACGAAAGTTTTATGAATTTATTTGTCACACCCAAGTGAAAGAATCTCAAAAACATAAAGTGGCCAAGCATAATAGTTAATGAAATATGAACAATTATTGGGGGATGGACGGGGGGGGGGAGGCCTAAGACACAGGAATCACAACAGCGTGAGCTCAACTGAACTCACCTTCAACTATGTTTGTTCCAGAAATAGTAGTTCAGCGTACTCACAGATGGTGACCGCTCACCGCTGCACATTATTTGTTACTATCAATTTACAGAATGTTCTTTGTTTTTTATTCACTGTAATTACCTTTTTTAAGGACTTCGTAGTTTCCTGTTTTTAGTTCTCTGTAATTTTACGTCAGACTACGGATAAACGATTTTCAGAAGATTCTTTTGTATTTTCGGGCAAACATTTTTTACAGTGAAAGATATGTTTAAACGGTAAAACTTTGAAGATGAGTTAAACACTTTTGAAACATTAAATTGTTTCTCAAATTAGCTGTAAATGCTCTTATGGCATTTTATTAAGTATAACTTTATATTCATTTGAACAGAATTTGTCATGTTCATTTTTAGTGGAATGTTTCAAATTTTTTATTAAAATTACATATTTTATCATATTTTAGTATTATTTGCTTATTTTTTAAAGATCTGTGTTAATGATAGCGAATTTCAATGAATTAAAATTATATTTTAATTCATTTTACTATTTAAAAAGGGTTCCCAATAACATTGTATATGATCAGTTATTAATATAGTCATGAAATAATTACACATCATATTTTAATTATTATTATTATTAAATCCAAATGTGAGGGGGCCCTACCACTTCTAATGCCTATGGGCCCCGAAATCCTTAATCCGGCCCTGCCCACAATATATATATATTAGTATATATATACTAGTAATCCCGGCGGTCACACGAAATGACCGCTGTTCTAAATGTTATAAATATATAATTCTCCCAGTAACCGGAAATGCACATCAAAACAAAGAGAGATTTATCAGGTGGAACAGTAAAGTTTAATGAATAAATAATAAGCATATAATAATTTCGGAAAAAATATTCTTACTGAAAACAAATCTTGAGTTATAATAATCTGTAAAATAAAAATATTATTTACTATATAATCAAATTGTTTGTGAAAAATATCCAACATAATCATCGTCAAAACAATAGTTTTAACGAAACCTGGAAAAAAAGAGCGCTGCCACTTTAATATATATAAAAAGCGCAGACGATAAATAAATTAAAACAAAGAAAGAAGAATTAAATTAAATTCGCTTTTACATTAATTTTTAAAGGAGATTGCAAATCTAGCAAACTCAAAATGCTAGATAAATGTTTTGATTATTAGCATATTTGACATGTGTTACAACAATGGCAACTGCATTACAGTTACGCATGCAACCAATAAGCTATCGGCGACAGACACTTAAGCCGCTTATATATAAGATTACACTGCTGTAAATTCGCTATGCTTTTGGCGAACTTATAGTATTTTGTAGAAGTGCGCCGTAAGTTCTCTTCCATTAAAAACGCTTTCATTATAGAAAAAATTGTGTAGGTGGCAGCACGATGCAGTTTTCTCGGAGTAAGAAATTCGGAATAAGCTATCGTCAACAAACAGGCACTTAAGCGCCTTATATATGATATATATATATATATATACACACATACCCATTTTCATTATATTTAAATCTCTCTCGGAGTTTAAACGCGCTGTAGATTTGTTTACTTCATCATTTCCAAGGACATTGAAAAAAAAAAAAACAATTTTTGGCCTGCCTCAAATACCATAAAATCTTCAGTTTCAACCGGCCTAGTGCTTCGTTTTGGTAGAAAAAGAAAGTGTTAATATGGGACTGAATACTGAAAAACTGTAACAGTCCCGTGTCTAAGAGACATATGGCAACCCTAACAAAATTAAAATCAACTGCCACAATCTAATTTTAATAAATTAAATAAGATGTACTGCGCATTCTTCGTCCACTCGGAAAAAGTAAAGAAAAAAAAACAGTATTGACGAAGGGGTTGACATGACACCCGTTGCGCTTGGCAACTTTGTCTTCGTTTCGATCGCAGCAAAGATGACATTTCTGTTTTTATGGAAATATTACAGCAATCATTCACTTTCATTCTTTAATTACTTTCTTCTTTCATTCAGTCGCTCAATCATGTATTCATTCCTTCCTTAATTTATTCATTCATTCAATAATTCATTCATTATTTCATGCATTTTTTATTCGTTCATTCTTCAAAAATATTCTTAAAAAATCCACATTAATACGTTTCATGAGAAGTAGGCGCGTTTCTTTCTGGGTGAGCTTCTTTTCTTTACGTACATGTTAAACGTTGTAAGCTCCTTCCAATTGAGGCTTGTTCTAAGAAAATCTGTCCGTTAGATCAGGATTAATATACGATTCAAAGCTCGTCATAAGCACTACTGTTAAATATTTTGAGCTGTTGAAACCAACGTATTTTAGGTTGAGAGCTCTTTCGAATAAAACTTGCTCCAAGGAACTTAGATATCATTTCTTGGAGTTTTTTAATACGCAGTTATGTAAATAAAATTGCTTCAAATTGCATTTGAATGATAAATTAGTCATTTTCTTTCAAAAAATGAATACTATTTAATGTAAAAAAGAGCTATGTTTTGGAGGGTAAATTAATTATTTTTTTGGAAGTATGCAAAAACCTGGTTTTATTTGACCCGGTCAGATAAAACCGGGTATGTATGAAAATAATGAAGAAAAGTTGTTTTTACATGCTGAAATATTTATTCGCAGCAATAAATTAATACAGTGATTCAAACTCTACACTGAGGAACATCTGGTGTGTTGTTTTAAAAATGCCCGACAAAAAAAACGTAGTAAATTAAGTATGATCAGATTCGATGTTGTAAGAACACAAATCACAAATGAAACTTTTATCAATCTCTTTCGCATTGCTACAGACTTCATGGGCCCATCCTTTATATGTCTGGGCCCAAACTTCCAGAGATTTTAAGCTGGAGTGCAATTCATCGCAAAAGATACATCCTTGATAACTTTTCACGTCGTTTTAATGTTTTGAACTCAAAAGAATACGGGTACACTTAAAAAATAAAATTTCTTCAATTTAATTAAAACAGGATGTTTTGATCTCCTCATAGTATTATATGATTCAGGTACTTCAACTTATTATAAAATACATATGATCAATATGAAGACAACTGACACTTATTGTTTACTCTATTTCGCAAAACAGTTCTAAAAACTTTTTTATCCGTAGGATATTTATAAAATACATTTTCTCTAATTTTCTTTTTGAAATATTAATTTGAAATCAATTTAACTTAAAAATTGTGAGGGGGGGGGGGAAGCTGAATACATAAGTAGAAGAGTTTTACATTAATGAAATTTAAACAAATGTACATACTTTAAACCATTTGAAGAATTCAATAGGAAACCCATTTATATAATCTTCAACCCCAGGCTTAATCTACAAAATGGTATCAAAATCTATTTATTATATTGAATTTTAGGGGTATTAAAGGATGAATAAAAAATAGAGTGGTATCATGTGAAATAGCAGAATAGCATCCAGGTGTAAAGAGAGAGTGAGTCGAGAAAAAACGAACTATTGGTAAATTCCTGTCCTTTTCACTTGATGATTTTTTCCACATCTTTGAAGGTGGGGATGATAGATTTAACATTTGAATTTGATGCATGTGGTGGGAAATATACTTCCCAGAGTCTTTGCAAGATGCTACCAATCAGAAAGGGTAAAATAGCTTACTATAAAATCTATAACTTGATGACTTTGGTGGGAAGCGTACTTCTCACCGCCTTAGAAAGGGTTAAGATGTGAACAATTAAATTAATAAAATGCTAAGGGCATTTTGTAACAATTACGTTATTTTACATTTCAGAAATATCTATTAGCGGAGTTTTGTGAAGTACTAATCTTATGATACAAATTCAATACTTACTCATTTTGAAGTTTATAATTTTGTAAAACGCGATTTCTAGTCAAGATCGAAATTTAGAAATAGGAAATTGAATTTAGTTTTTGGTCGGCTGATAATGTTATGTGCTTCAAATCACTGCAAACTGTGTAAGATCGATAGCAATTATTCATTTACACTTTGCTCTCTTTAAAACCCTATTCATAAAGAATTTACTCACAACCTGTTTCTAAAACATTTTTTCACTCCTCTTTGTATAGAAATTCTTGCTTTGAATTGATTTATCTTTAAAAGATCATTGTTGAACAATTAAGAAAAAAAAAATCAACTGTTTCTTATAAAAGCTTAAACAAAAGGTTTCTGGCATAAATGCAATCTAAAGAAGTGCTCCATTACTTAAAGCATTTGAAAAATTTAATCAAGCACCCATTCAGGCAATTTTCAATATCAGGGTAGTGCTACATAAAGGTACCAAAATCTATTCATTACAATGGATTTCAAAGGCATTTAAAAAGTCAATAAAGAAATCGAATGCCATTATGCGAGAGAGCATTCCGATCATAGCACCGATCAGACGTAGTGCGTAAGTTGAGGAAAAAATAAGTGTTGTAAACTTTGTTTCTTTCACATTTCTAGCTGGAGAGTAAAAAACATAAAGAATAAAGAAATTAAACATACAATCTAGAAACAGAAATGCAATTATTTGCTGGAGATAATTTTTGAGGAAAAATCGGATACAACTTCACGTCTCCAAGATAATTTAAAACAGATAAAACGTGCTTCTTTTATTGAAGACTTTTTTTCTGTTGTTTTATAAAAACAGTGAATAAAAAATATTTTTTTAGAAAAATGCATAATTGAATTGAAAATTAAGCGTCTCTTATGTGTTTTGTTTGCTCAGGAAACATTTAAATTTTACTTAATGAATGCATTTAATTTATTTCGTGATATTAAGAAAAGACTATTGATTAAACATAGCTTTGAGCAAATCTTTTTTAAATACTAATTTAACCATTAACGAATGCCATTATTGAAAAGCGTTCTTTCTCTTTTTAACTTGAAGGTGCAAAATGTTTAATTTCAAACGTATATATGGACTGAGGTAACGGGTTAAAAGACTCAGACTGATACTGTTTGAATGAATTTAAGAACATTTAATTAACGAACAGGAACTATGTACAAAATAAAAATTAAGTTAACATTTAATCGGAAGGCCACTCCGGCGGTCGACGCGATTCGGCATCACTCTGCTGGCCACACAAAACGACCAGACGATGAACAAGCTCTCTCTCTCTCTGTCTTCATTCCGTTGCGACTCGTTAAAATAGTGAGGAATTGCCAGCGCATCCTGGCGGAGGCAAGGAACTTGACTGATTTGCATCTTTGCAGATTCACTTCCACATATATAAGGAATAAATTAATTCAAGATTAAATTAGTAATAAAATCTTTCAATAAAGTACAAAGTTTATTGTTTGAAAAGAAATCCAAAATCTGGAAAATTAGGATGTTTGCTCTAGTTTGTTGTAAATTTCAACATGCAGTCGAACTTCACCACATCGAAATTTTCTATTCATCGAACTCGTAGCAAGTCTCTGTGTTCAATACATAGAAAAACTGTTTCTGTAAATCAAAAAAATCTTCATATATCGAAATTTTTTCAAGTCATATTATGATTAAATTAGTAATAAAATCTTTCAATAAAGTACGAAGTTTGTTTGAAAAAAAAATCCAAAATCTGAAAAAAAAAATTGCTTTCTATATATTTGTTGTAAAATTTGAAAATATATTCTAGGCTCCTTATATCGAACTTCACTATATCGAAATTTTCTATTCATCGAACTCTTAGCAAATCTCTATGTTCATTACATAGAAAAACTTTCTGTGTATAAAAAAAATCTCCATATATCGAATTTTTTTCAAGTAATACAAATTTCAAGTCCGAAGTTTATTGTTTGAAAAAATCCAAAGTTTCACAAATTAGGATGTTTGTTTTCTACAGTTTGTTGTAAATTAAAAAATACAGTCGTGCCTGCTTATATCAAACTTCACCATATAGAAATTTTCTGTTCGTTGAACTATGCTCATTACATAGAAATACTGTTTCTATGTATCGAAAAATAATCCATATATCAACATTTTTTCAAGTCATATTGTTAAATTTTGTTTGTTAATTGTTGCGAATTATCCAACAGTCGAATACATATACAGGCCTTCCCCCAGGATTGAAAAAGGGCAGGGTGCTACTGTAAAAAAAAGGGCACTTTTCCAAATTTAGGGCATCTTAACGAAATAAAAGGCACATGTAATTTGAAGTAGGGACCATTCATAAATGTCACACTTTTTTCCATATTGGACTGCCCTCCCCCCCTTTGGCACATGTTACGCTATGTTGCACAAGCAGAATGTCACACTGCCCTGCCCTCCCCTCCTCTTGTCACAATTTCACGAACCCCCCCTTCCCCGGAGAAGCATGACATCATTTATGAATCATCCCGTAATAATACTTTATTATTGCCATAATTTAACATTTTAGTCAAACATCAACATCATCACAGTGAAACTGAACATTGAAAAAAATATATAAACTAATTTGACAATATTCATTTTTAAGATCGTTTTCAATATTTGAAGTAAATCATCAAAAAATTCTGCTTGTATATTCAAGGCAACATCAACCAATAATGATTTTAAATTCAATAAAATATCTAGCAAGGATTTTCTGAGTTATACATTTTTACTAATTTATGAGAGTGTTTCTGTTCATTCCAGTACTTCTGAAGATCTGATCACCTTTGAGGAATCATAAGAAAATAAGAATATATCTTTTCTTAATACAATAAAGCTTCAGTAATAATGATTAGAGCCTGGATTTTGATGACCTAAACGATCACTGAAAACGCCCTTTAAAATCTTTAACATGTCCTAAAAACAGCAAAATTACAAAAAATGCCATTATAAATAATCAAGAATACCAATTGGAAGCAATGGTTTAGCTTAAAATGACAATAGTACTATATCTTAAAAAAATTGAAAGAAGCAAAATTAATACAATACATTTTCATTAAAGATTGAAATAAATGCTTATTAAAATAAGGAGAGAAAAAGGAAATGTCTAATATATGGATTCCTCACATGTTGCCATCTTTTTTCCCACAAGTTTTATTACATTTTAAAACTTTTCTTTCTTGAAGTAACTAGAAAGCACCATTAGATTGGGATTATTAAAAATGCTTTTTCATATTTTGAATAGTAAACAGTTCCTTGTTTGAAAGAGCATTCTTATATTTTGGTTAGTTTTCTCACCGTCTGCAGATGTAATAAATGCATATTTGACCCAAATGGGTCCCTTATGAAGATGAAAAAAAGAATTTTCTTATTAGTCTTTAGGAACCTACTGTTCTAAATTTTATGAGATGGAGAGTTTTTAAGAGTTGCAATATAATGAAGCACAGAATCATTGGAAGAGTTTCAGGCTACACATTTAAAAAAAAAAAAAAAATCAAAGCCAAAAAAGAGACGAAATGATGTGAAAAAAAGAATCCCGAAAATCTCAAAAAGTGCCCGAAAAATCTCGCAACTGTCGGCCCTAAAAGAGATCATTACCATTATTTTGTAAAATGTTTAAACTAAAAAAAAATTTCCTTATTTGTGATTATGCTACTTTTTTCAATGATTGTTTGTTTAGCAAAGTTTTCAATAATTGTTTTTTTTAAAGAAGTATGATCCAGGTAAATTAACAATTTTCTAAAAATTTCTTATTTATCCAAAATTTAGTATTTTCTAAAAAGTAAGTATCTGTCAATACATAAAATCAAATTTGAAGTAAATAAATAAATGAAACAATAATAGTGATTTAATAATGGTGAATAATAGTGATAAACGCAATTTTCGACAATCACGTGTTCAATATCGGCACAGTTCAAAAAAAAAAAAAAAAAAAGCCAGAAACTATTAAAATAAAATGCAAAATAAGCAGCATGCATGTGCATGGTAGCATGTGTGAAAAATATCTTCTAATTTAGAAAATAATTGAAATTTGTAACCGATGCAAAAGGATTAAAATCTCTAACGTAGAATCCAATCTTCGGCGAAGCACGTGCACGATTTTGGCTGTTTCTAGCTTTATGCTTTTTTATTTTTTAATTGTTAAAATGAAACGACAAATAAGCAGATTTAAGGTTGTGCATGCAAAAAATATCTTACAACTTTCAAGATAATTGAAAACATTCCAGGATGGAAAAGGATTGAAATTTCAAACACGGTAAGCAATTTCCGGTAAAAATCGGAGGAATTGGGGAAAAGGTCACTTGTCAAGATTAAAGTTCGGAAAGGGTTTTAGCATTAGCAAATGGTAGCCACATTGGCTACTTCAATGAAAATAATGGTCGCCAAAACGTGAAAATTGGTCGCATTTGGAGACTGGCGATCGCGAGTTTTGAGCTCTACGAGAAGGGCGCAGTTTCACTAACAAAAGGGCAAGATGGGCGCGTTTCACGAATCCAAGGGCAGGCAGGGTGCGGCGCCCTCCCGCCAAAGCCTGGGGGAAGCACTATATTAAGTTCGTTTCATGAGATAGTACGCTGTAAAAAATTTCTGGTTCAACTTTTCACAGAAAAATGGTGAAATTTAGCTGCGGTCAACATTTGGTGCTAACTTGAATAATTATGATGGTATTGCAGTGTAGAAGAAATCGAAGAACCAGAGGTCGTAAATAAATCTAAACACCTTTCCAAACCATTAAAAAAATATCAGAGAGGCATTTGAAACAATAAGTCGTGAGTTTCAATTCGCGGAAAATGTTCCCGATGAAGTTCTTAGCGGTATGAATAAATGTGAACATTTCTTTGATGAACTTTCAGCAAAAAAAAAAAAAGCTGTTTATCGAGATATTCGAGTTTTTTCAAGGTTTTTTTTTTCAACCCTGTCATTGTAATCACTGTCAAAACTATACTTTATTATTATTCTTCAGTTCATTAGTTCTCAATAAATCTATATATATTAATTCATGTTTTAATTGTTAACTTCATTAAATGTGACTCGCATGTAAATTACGAAAATTAACTTTAATTTAAAAGTGTTAGGAGAAATTATGATAAAACTAAGACTGTTTCCGTGTATTGAAATTTCCATGTTTCGATTTCTTTTCCAGGCAATTTGCTACTTCGATATCCGACTGTTTCCTTGCTTGCTACGGAAAACTGTTGTTACAAATTGGCATTTCTGCTTTTGTCAATAAAAAACGTTGTGAGCTTCGGTATATAAGTACTCCCAGTGAAGGCATCTCATCTCATGTTACTAATATCACGGAGCTCATAATTTTGCATTCATAAAGTGACTCCTCGTAACCCCAAAATATGCGCAGGCAATATTTTTTGCAATTTCCGTGCTCGACAACGTTGTTCTCTGATATAAACCTATTATGCTAAGGAAATTTATTCCATTAAATTAAACTTATACATAATTTTTCAATGAATTTATTCCTAATGCATGCATCATTAACTATGTTTACAATCTATGTAACATATGGACTTAAAACATTATGAACATAAAAAGGTTGAATTAATATTTAATATTGAATTGAGAACTTAATTTGGCTGACAAGCTCGGAAAGAAAATAAATACCGATTTACTTAATTGAATATATTTTTTTTTTCTTAATGTATGATAATCTTAGAATACAAACAATTTTTTGGTTTAATTTTCTCGGTAAACTAACAAAAGTAAAGATAGCACAAGTAAGCTCTGAAACAATGTATTCAAGGACACTAAAAAGACCTAAATTAATTTAAATGAACATATACTAAAATTTATTAAAGAATTATACAAGATAACAAATTAATTTTGTACGGCAAACGTAATACAATAAGTAGTTAGTGCATCAAGACCACATGACATTTTCAATTCATTTAACTATGATTCGCGTTATTGTCACTTCAAGTACAAGATTACCGAGTATATCGCTTTAATTTTTCTTTGAAAATGAAAATTAAAAGGTTATTAAAAGTTTTACGTTTGAATGCACTGTGCTTGCTCCTTTTAATTTATTAGAAAATGTAATTTAAAAAAATTTCACGATAAGAAACCACAAATAAGCATTAAAATGCAGACATATGTTTCGGGATTGCTTGGAATGCCTTTTGCAATGCGATAGGGAGCTTCTAGATGCAAAACAGTTTACTTAGCAAAAAGTTAATTTATTATTTTGTATTGGAAAATGGGAATTTTTGGAATTTAAAACAAAAAGCAATAGGAAAGATTATAACATTTAGGGGTTTCTTTTTTCTACAAATAAACTTAGTGCTTCAAATATTTTATTAGTAATTTAAACTTCTTCTACTTTCGAAAAAAAAAAAAAACCATTTTACACTATGTTAGAAATTTTTAAAATATATAACTTTATATTGTGGTATTTGATAATACCTATATGAAGTCAATGCTGAAAAAAATTGATCAAAAGTCCGCTTTCCGAATTATTTAAACGATTTTTATTTAAACATTCATTGCTTAGTAAATACTGTTTTAAAATCATTTGTTTAGTAAAACAATTTTTCAAAAAGGCATTCTGAAACTGATATACAAGAAACAGATTATATATAAAATTTTAGGAGCATGAACCTGATTCTTAAGAAACTTTGCATAAAGCATTCAACCAGGTTCATTGATGTTTGGAGTTCTTGTCAGCGTGATTGGGTTGCGAGGGATGGTCTGCATCTTAGTTCTAGGGGTGTAGTTAAGGTTAGCGATATGATTTTAGAAGCTTCAGAATCAAAAAACTAATTTTGGATGAGGGGATTGGAGAATGTCATGGTGTTGACTTCTGTTCTGGAGGTTTTAAAAATGAGGGTAAAATATTAAGCAATAGTAACATTAATAGTAGTGATTTGAGGCATCATAAAATGTTTAAGACAAGCAAAATGGGCATGCTCAGGTTTCTATATACTAATGCTCGCAGTATCAGGAATAAGATGGACGAGTTAAATAGTGTTATCGCAGGTGAGGAGTTGGATATTATTGGAATTACGGAAACATGGGTTACTGATGATGATAAGGATTTAGTGAGCATTGCTGGATACAATTTGTTTAGGCAAGACAGGTTGGGTAAGAAAGGTGGAGGGGTTTTATTCTATATTAAGGACACTTTTATTTGCAATGAATTGGTCATTAATAATAAACCTAATGATATTGAAATGATCTGGGTGGAGTTGGTGAGCAATAAGGAGAAGAAGTTATATTTGGGAAATGTTTACAGGCCGCCTAATGTTAGTCAGGATCAGGACGAGGAGATGTATAGTGTTATTAGGGACATGTCTGGTAAGGGCTCGGTCATCATGATGGGGGATTTCAATTTCCCGGGCATAGACTGGAATAGTTTTTACACTAGCAATGGTAGGGAAGAAGATTTTCTGAAAGTGATTGGGGACTGTTTTTTGGATCAAGTTGTTACCCAGGGGACTAGGCATGGTGCTGCCTTGGATCTAGTTTTTTGTGATGTCGGAAGTTCTGTTCAGGGGTTGAGTATAGGGGAACATATTGGAGATAGTGATCACAATACTATTAGGTTTTGGACCAGCTTCGATGCTCACAAAGGTGAGCATTTCAGATATGTACCTAACTTCAGAAATGTTGATTATGTTGCACTTAGGCAGGGTTTGAAAGAGGTTTTTTCTTCTGGGTTGGAGAATAGTGAAGCTGATCTTCAGTGGGAAGAGTTTAAGGGGAAATTGGAGAAAACAGTGATGGATTATGTTCCTTTTAGAAAGAAAGGGGATTTCACGAAAATTTGGCCCATGTGGTTCGCTAGGGAGGTGAAAAAAAGCTCTCAATTATAAGCAAGCCACT
Source organism: Octonoba sinensis (assembly GCA_038502835.1). Classification (NCBI taxonomy): domain Eukaryota; kingdom Metazoa; phylum Arthropoda; class Arachnida; order Araneae; family Uloboridae; genus Octonoba; species Octonoba sinensis. The sequence goes on along the minus strand of CM076598.1, from coordinate 3,024,350 downwards.
TTTCGGCGACTAAAAGAGACTGGGTGCCATGCTGACAGGATTTTGTATTGTGAAGCTAGACGTACTTTCAAGTATTTGGTACGGAGTAAGAAAAGGGAATTGGAGCAAAAGCTTGCAGATAACATCGAAAGGAATCCTAAGAAATTTTTTGCTTATGCTAATTCAGGGAAAGCTCGTAATACTCAGGTAGGCCCACTAGTGGATGAGAACGGGAACTTGATTCAAAATGAGGGAGATATTGCTGATATTCTAAAAATTTTTTTTTTCCAGTGTATTTAACAGAAACTGTATCTCAACAGTTGACATAAGAGAGACGCAAGCTAATACACAGCTTGAGGATTTTGTATTTTCTAGGGATGATGTGTTGTTTCATTTGAAAAAGATTAAAGCAAATAAGGCTCCAGGACCTGATAATGTTTATCCAAAAATTTTAGTAGAATGTGCAGAGGAATTAGTGGATGTTGTCTTGACTATTTTCATATCTTCATATAACTCGGGGACTGTGCCAGTGGATTGGAAGCTGGCAAACATAACGCCGCTCTTCAAGAAAGGGTCTAAAACTAAGGCAGGAAATTATAGGCCTGTGAGTCTTACTTCCGTTCTTTGTAAAATTTTTGAAACTCTGATAAAAATCAAAATAGTGAATTTCCTGGAGGCTAATGGAGTGTTGACTGATTTTCAGTATGGTTTTAGAAAGGGTAGGTCCTGTACAACTAATTTGTTGCATTTCTATGACAAGGTTACCATGGCACTAGATAATAAAAAGTGCGTAGATGTTGTTTACATTGACTTTCAGAAAGCGTTTGATAAAGTACCGCATGAAGCTCTTCTTAGCAAACTTGTTTATATTGGTATTGGTGGAAAAACTTTAATTTGGGTTAAAAATTGGCTGACTGGGAGAAAACAAAGAGTAGTAGTGAAGGGCAATTATTCCCAGTGGATTGATGTTTTGAGTGGGGTTCCACAAGATTCAGTTCTAGGGCCAATATTATTTATTATTTTTATTAATGATATTACTCAGAGTATTTCTGGGAACATCAATATTTTTGCTGATGATGTCAAAATAATGGGAATTGTGGACACGGAGGAACAAGTCAATCAGTTTCAAGAGGATTTGAATCAAATTTCTAGGTGGGCAATTAAGTGGGGTATGTCTTTTAATATTGGGAAATGTCAAGTGCTTCATTTTGGTCATGGGAATAAACATGCAACCTATTATTTACAAGGTTCTGTCATTAGGGAAGCAGAAGCAGTTGTTGATCTAGGAGTATTGATTAGTCATGACTTCAAGTCCAGTCAGCAGTGTAGCATAGTAAGTAACAAAGCTAACAGGATGCTTGGGTTTATCAATAAGGCTATTTCGAACAGGTCTAGGGAAGTTGTATTGCCATTATACAGAAGTTTGGTAAGACCTCATTTGGAGTATGCTGTTCAGTTTTGGTCTCCGTACCTAAAAAAGGATATTACCTTATTGGAAAGGATTCAAAGGAGGGCTACAAGATTGGTAAGTGGTCTTTCAGACTTAGATTATGAGGTTAGGCTTAAAAGGCTCAATATGTATAGTCTTGAGCAAAGGAGAGTCAGAGGGGACATGATTCAGTTGTTTAAATTCATTAAAACGGGAAATGTTGATGGACTACAGCTATGTGCTGAAAGTAGAACCAGAGGTCATTGTTTTAAACTTTTCAAATCTCAGGCTAATCTTGAAATTAACAAAAACTACTACTTCAATAGGGTTGTGGGCAGTTGGAATAGTTTACCGGAAGCGACTGTTAATTGCAGTGGGGTAAAAACTTTTAAGAGAGCTCTTGATGTTCATTGGGGACTGCTAAATTAACTAGGACCAGCCTAGCTGGGCCCTGAGCCTGTTGCTGGTCGTCACTTTTGTATTTGTATTTGTATTTGTATAAATGTTCTGTAGTTTTTTACTCTTGTCCCTAGTCAGGCTGAGAGATTAGATTTTTGCCTTTAACATAAATTCTGAGTTTAAATTTAAGATTTATTGATGATATATGATTAGTATAATACTTGTGAGGGTGTACAGTTGCATGTAATCCATTTAAACTCAAAACATAAAACAGGTTTTTTTAAGCAAATTCCTTTATTTGGATATCAGAATGTTTGAAAGTTAAACATGATTTAATTTACTCATAAATATTAAAGTTAAAAACCTAGTTAATACTAAAGGCAAGAAAAATCACACGTTAATTATTTCTTTCAAACAATCAATCCATTAACTACTAAATTTTGATTTCCAAAGCAATTCAACATAATTTTTACACACGCACGTCAGGTATCAGATTTTGCATCATACCTTCAGAAAAAACCGACACTCAAATATTCTTAATTTTCCGCATAAAATTTGGTATATTTCGTAATCTGTAGTAAACTGAAAATTTTGGGTGTTCCCAGTAGTCCTGAAATGCGTGTATGCAATTTTTTGTAATAGTTCTGCGTGACAACGTTGTTCTATAAGGGTGCTTTCACACCAGAGCCGACAAAGACAGAAAAAGTTGAATTTTCTCATCTGCGCAAGCGCAGATGAGAAAAGACAGGAATATTGTCTTTGTCGCCTTAGGTGTGGAAACACTCTAACAATTATAAGACAAATGATCAAACAATTTTTATAATTTTTCTCTCCATTTTTGGTTTTCTCCTGCAATTTACATATTCGTTTCCCGCCTTTTCCTTCGGGCTCTGTTCCCGCCTTGTTCCTGGCCTCTGATTGGTCAATCGCTAATCCGACACATTTGGTATAAATACCGGTGTCTCTCTGGTTATTGCCTTGTTCACTCACAGCTTTCTTGCTTGTGTGTTGAGCGTTTCTTCTTCTTCTTCTTCTTTTATGCACTGATGAAGAGGCTCCATTTGTAGCTTCGAAATAGCTATTTGCGTTAATTTTAATCTGAATTTGTGCTTTTTCACGTTGTTATTTCTTTGTACTTACTCTAACAATTAGTTTTCCATTGGTGAACGTTTAACATTTTGTTTTCTGAATATATTTACAATTCAAATATAGTCTGAAATATAATTAATGTTTTAAGTTATAAATAATTTCAGTGTAAAGAAATGCATACGATTTTTTGTTTTCTTTTCTTTCTAATTTGTCCCATAATGTGAAACCGTACCATACTTTCTTAATGCTTCCGAAGTTTCTTTGCCTAAACTGAATAAAAAGGAAACAATTTTCAAAAGATAGGCAGCTGAAAAATCATTCCTTCAGATATTGTAAGGATAAATTAAATGGGCAGATTTAGGATAGTAAGTTACAATCTTTAGGTAAGACTGACGGTTCTGTGATAAAATTCTTCGACTACTCATATTCTACAGTACCTATTGAATTTTCCGTTATATCTCCGAATCAAGCTTAATATTGAACAGTGCCATAATTTCTTCTGAATTTTGATTTTATCTGTAAAATTCAACCTCAAGATAAAATATACTGCTCTGACCGAAATATTGTTTCAAGTCAAATTTTTATTGCTTTTGCAATCGCTTGTCGACATAAAACTAAATCATCGCTTATGTCATGGAAATAGTAAATTCTAGATCAATCGATTTTGGAATCCAATTTCGATAAAATGCTTTTTTTCACGCTTAAGCGGTATACTTTTTATTCAAAATTGCAATCGAAATTTCCGAGACGAGATATATTTATCAGCTTTTTATTGGATGGTATATAGACTTAAATTTATATTTACAGAAAATTTTGTAAATGTTTGTTTGAAAAGAAGAAAATTTTCTCGAAGAAAAAATGGTTTATTTCCGACGGATATTTGTAGATCAAACCGAATTTCAGAAAGATAAATTTTGAATTTATAAAAAAATTTCCGATTAAATATGAATTCACTTTTTGCTTTTATTTCTCTTTTCAAAGAATTTCATTTCTAAGAGTACTGAATTATTTTAAGATTAAGCCTTAGCGCAATTTAATTTTTTTTCCAAAGTATGTCCACTACTACTGCTTATAAAGATAGGTAATGTTAATTGTTTTTGTATCTCATAAGCTTATTTTATTTGAAAATTAGAATTAGAGCTTACTATCTACAATACTTCCTACAGCTTAATATTTAAACTCTTAACTTTCTTATAATGTCACTTACAGTTACAATAACTCTTAATTCAGCACGTGATTTTCCTGAGAAATTAAATGAGTATCGTCTAATCCTCAGTTGGTTTCGTGGTACTGGTAGTAAACGAATCATCCTCAAAGCAAAATAATATAAAGGGTGTTTTTTTAGAGGCAAAGAACTTAAAATTGAAATAAAACACAAAAAAATGTCTGTAATATTCATGTAATTTGCTTTATTTGAAAGGTAATTTTATGGCACTATTGTTTGAATATGATGTCGGGCATGTGGCCACCGAGGCTGGCGCGTACATGGCGTAACCTGGAGGTCCATTTTTCACACACTTTTCGCAGTAGATCTGGCTGAATGTAGGGAATAATGCGTCGAATGTTGGCTTCCAAGTGCTGCATTGTTTCTGGTTTATCAGCGTAGGCAAGGGTGTCAAATCGCAAGAAAGAGATGGCCAGTTAACAGGTCAATTTCGGGATATTATTCTTTCGTCAAATGTTATCTCGAAACGGACCAAGCGCACCGTACTTAAGCGTTTATAAAAAATGACAAAAATGAACATTTTTCTATTATCAATATCTCCACGTGCTCTAGAATGTTAGATCTATATCAATTATTTTAGTAATGAGTTGATGGCGCATATTGGAACACATACAGTACCTGGCCTAAGGCCGTAGCCAGAAATTTTTTTAGGGGAGGTGTGACTTTGGAACACTTATTTTGAGGAAAGTTTCAGGGAGGAATATATGCTACATAGCGAAAAATTTCGGGAATTCGGGGGGTGGGGGGGGGGGGGGGCAGCGCCCGTGGGCCCCCCTCCGGATACGGCCTTGCCCTGGCCTCCTGGCCAAACTAATAGAAGCACTACAGAACGTCGTGATCTTTATCTTCGTGAGCAAAAGAACAATTTTTACGAAAATGCTCAGAATAATTGTAAATGCAATTAAACTATTTTCGCAAATGCAGCTTATTTCCGGATCATTCAAAACATTTTTCTCCTTTTCAATTTTTTGACGGTCCCCTAAATGCAAGAGCTAATACTCTTTTTCTGGAAAGTGTGAACATTGTATATTAAAATATTACCAAGTATGTAAAAAACGGGTTTTTGCATCAGACTGAGAGTTAAGTATAAAACTACGAAAACTTTGTAGTGTGTCTATTAATTTGGCCAGAGACTGTATATATATGGAGGTACATTGGGAGGACAAGCCCAAAGCATAATAATAAAAAATGAGTTAATAATTATTTTCTTGCGAAGTAATACTTTTTATGTCTTTAATCTTCTATCATATGTCAATAGAAGTCAAAGACTGCAGTTTTTACTTTGGTTGTTCAATATTTTGACGTTCTCATTGATGTTTTATTCATTTTTATTGTCACGGACTATTTTCGAATCGTCTACACTGTTTTTTAAATCAAGGTGTGCCTTGAAATCTTTAGTATTAAATCACGTACTATTTTAGTATCACGTACTATTTTAGAATTGTGCGCCCTGTTTTTTATATCAAGGTGGGCATTGGAATCGTTTAAGTAAGTATAATGACTGTAAAGCATACTTGTAAGGAATTGTATATTGGGTTTTTTATCTATATTTTTCACATGCTTAAAATGGTAAAGTTTTTTTTTTTTAATTCTAATGGGCTGCTAGTTGGCTTTTGCCAATTGCAGACCTAGTAAGTTCCGCAGAGATTGGTACCATCTCTTTCAGCGGCACCACAATGAGTGTGGTACCATCGCAGTATGAGAATTTCGACGTCCGGTTTCTCCACCTGAAAGGGCGAGTACCCGGACTCTGTTGATGCGAAATTTGCACTAGGAATTTAATTTTGCCGAGAGCATCCAAGCCAAATGTCTACTCAAGGGATCTTTTACATGCCGCATAATCATACGATATGGGCGCAGACGATTTTCTGCATCTTGAAAATCCACCGACACTGCTAGGCTCGATCCTCAGACCTGGAGCGTACGAGCTCCGCTCCTTACCACGGCGAAATCATGCCGGCAAAAAAAAAAAATGGTAAAGTTAAAACCAAAAATGTCTTCAACGCCATGTTAGCGAGTTTATGCGAAAATTTTGCTTACACCACGTTTCATAAAAATGAGGGAAAGGTTGTGGACCTACGCGAGTCCCCGACAGACATACGTTTGATTTTATCATCAGTAACAATAAAACACACTTACATAATAATAAAGATTGCCCAAAGTATTAATTTCAAAATTTAGGCGACGTGTGTGAAAATCTTGGATATGAAAAGGATACAAAATTTCAGTTTTAAAAAGTTCAGAAAATATACTTCACGTGTTTTATGACAATGCTGGAAGTAAACAAACCTTACATATGTAGTACATTTTTTTCTTTCTTCTGTATTTTTATTTGTGAAGTAAAGTTGAAAGGTAAAGAAATTTTGTCATGTGGACTGCTTGTAAAAGTAGAGTTCTCGACGAGGCAGGTAAATTAGATGACCAGAAAACTCCAAGGCTGTAAGAAAATCCATTGTGTAGGACGGTGACATTTCCAATTGGGAATATTTTGTGACTATTCAAACTTCATAACATTTATTGAATCTGTTCTGCTATCTTCCAATCGAAGACGATACCACGTCGTATATTTCCTCAGATTTGGTTTTTGCTAAAATATTTGGTAGAATAACAATGATAAAAATATATTTATGTCATCGTTATTCTTTCACCAACATTCTCGAAGAGTTTTTTTTTTCCTCTTTTTTTTTGCTTTATAAGACTGTCGCTTGTCCTGGTAGACCTGGATGTTACAGAAGGCTATGAATGTGATAAATTATAAATCAATCGATTCTAGAATCCAATTTCAGTAAAGAATTTCTTCCTTCATTCTTTGCGACATTTTCCATTTAAAAAAGCAATTGGAATATCTGAAAAAGACGAAAAATATTTATAAGATTTACATAGAAGCATGTAAACGTTTGAAAGACCACAGTATGTGTTTTCCAGATTTCTTTTAAAAGGAGGAATGTATGTTATGAAGATTCAAAATTGTAAAATATGCTGTTTTTATAAAGGATTAAGCATCTCGTTTTTTCTTAGAAAATTTGGTTTCTTCATTAACACGGGGCGTGCCACTCGAATTCATAAAGTTCAGTCAGGCCACGCTTTTAGTGTCACTTACCGATGACTAACGCGGTTTCAACGGAAAGTTCAGTGTCAGTCACCGGTGTTGGATGTAGCACTCAACGTGTAGGGTCAGGTGGGGTAAAGTGGACGTACGGCAAATAAAAAGCTATAGCTTTGAAATAAATAAAGGATTTGGTTTATTTTTTTTATTTTAGCTTTTAATAATTAAAAATGAAATTTCACATACAAACTTATATTAATAGCAACTCTTTAGGTGGCGAAAACACTCGATTTGTTTGTTTATACTACACTTTGAAATTGAAACAGTTCTTTTAACTTCTCTCTGACATTTTGTTTTAAAGAATTTGCAGCAAATTGACGGTGCAGGTAGTTTTACGCACATCTCAAAAATTCTTTCTCACTAGCCGCAAAGCTAGACTTAGTTTATATATTACTTTACAGTAGTTTAAGTAAGATGGGGTAAAGTGGTCATAGTATTAGGCTTAACATGCGCTGATGTTCTAAAATTACTTTAGGTTAATTTATGTTTTAGATCAGGAATTGACTTGCATAGGAATTCACGGGAGCTCAGTTTCTATATTTATTTTCCATTTTTAACTATTAGAGGGAATTAAAGCTATTTAAGCAAGAAAATTAATTTTGAAGACTACAGTGCTTGCACTTCTTTTCTTAGAAATTAAGCCACGATATAAGTCAGTTACCCTTCAACTAATTTCACTAATACTGTTTCACTAATTCTGTATTTTTTTTAAAAAATAACTTTTAAATTTACTTTTTAGAAAACTGGAACTAGCACAACTGAGCTCAAATAAATGCAATAGAGATTGAAATTAATATATTAAAGTGGTGTGTTTAGTATTGGAAAATTTCAGAAGTACATTTAAATACAAGAATTTTCAAGTATGAATGATTCATTTATAAACAGACTTATTATAAGTATTATTAAGCTGTAAATGTTTAGAACTAGCAGTGCTTCAAACAAGAGCAATACGTGAAACAGAGAGAGAATTAAAAATAGCTAGGTTTGAAATACGTATTTTTCTCCCATTGATTTTTAATAAGCTATAATTATCCAAAACTCTCTTATTAGCAATATTTTCTTAATATGTAGTCATCAATTAAAATATATTTTAAATTTTTTCACGGAAAATTTTGAATTTCATATTTATGTTTTATTATATGTATTGAGTTAAAGGACAGACTTAAAATCTAATAGTTAGGGATTAAAACCCAAGAATACCTACTATTATGTATCCTAACATGTTTTGGTACATAACTTCGCTTCAGGACCATATATGCAGCAGCTAAAGAGACTGAAGTACCTCACGAGACGTTACGAAGATGAGGCTAACTTTTGACAATAATAGAGGACAAAAATTAATTCAGTTGAGAGAAATAAAGTTATTTTCGTTATAAAAATGAACCTTTGTTGAGTATTTTGAAGTATCATGGTTATTAGTACTTTTATATAGTTTTTTCAACTATGACCACTTTACCCTACGCAGTACTCACTTTACCCCACCCCATGGGGTAAAGTGATCATACATACATCCCAAAAAGAAGGCGTCATAAAATTATTTTACTTAAATTTTTTCAGCTCAAAATTAAATGCAATCTGTTGTTTAATAATGTAAAGTAAAATAACAAGCAAACAATCTGAAGGTTTTGAACAAATTCTTATATTTATTGGCAAAGAAAGTTGAAAAACGTAGATTTTAATACCACTTTACCCCACCTGACCCTATATGATATATTTATGTAACAAATAAAAATTAAGTAAATTTTAAATACCTTTTTATTAGTTACTTAAAGCAATGTAAATGTTTTACTTTTGCATAATATTTGAAACTGTCAGCACCGGTAGTTGATGCGGCCTAAACGGAAAGTTCAGTGTCGACCACCGATGGCTGACGTGACACGCAACATGTTAAATGAAGCCAAAACAGTTTTGGTTTTAGAACTGCGTGGAAATTCTTTGAAATTGCAAAAATCTATGAAAGATATCCACTGCTTGATTGGCTCTGTATGCGGATGGATCCGCTGATCCCATTACAGAAAATGATGATGATGAGGCTTTTTGCCATTTTTTTAGCTTAATAAACCAGTTGGGTTTTCGTTAGTTCGTTAGTTAATTCAGGCTTTAGTAAGCAGAATTTTGTTTTTCTCATCTGAAGAGATTTTTTGTAAGAAAACCCTCAGTCATGTTGTTGAAAGTGGAAAGAGAATTGTTTTGCAATGAACCCGAAGTCATGTTGTAATCCCTGGCAATGAGGAAGCAGATTCACTTGCAAAATCGTTCCGGTTTTCGCCGCAACGTCATTATCCACTCCCCTTAAGAAACCTTAAATGACTGATCAAGACTAAGTCTAGGAACGGTTGGAATCTGATGTAATGAAGTTGCCGCTGGGAAAAGTTGGGAATGTCTTTTACAATATAAGAGAAGGATTCGATCGGATTTCTCCAGGATCCAATTATATGTTGCACTGATAATATCTTCATTTCTTTTTGTTTTCTGTCTTGATGAAAATCTAATTTTGGTTTCTTTTTTATCTCATTCTTCTCTTCAAATATGGCGTTAAACGATCTTTAACTCTAGGAGTAACTTTTGGTGACTTAAGTATTTTCCGTAGAGAAATAAAGTATGGTGTAATCGGCATCGAGGCGTCGGTGTAAGGCGCGGGACTCGTACGCCCTGGTCGTCGGATCGATCCTGTCAGTGTCGGTAGATTTTCAAGACGCAGAAAATCATCTGCGACCATGTCGTATGATTTTGCGGTCTGTGAAAAATCCCTTGAGTAGACATTTGGCTTGGATACTCTCGGCTAAATTTAATTATTAGTGCAATTTGTATCATTTGGTGCTCAGATGCCGCCAGGAAGGGGGAAACTGAGCGTCACAATTCTCAAGTGGTAATATCATCCGCTGACAGTTGGGATACTTGAAAGAATGGATGCCAATTTCCGGGAAATACACTGGGTCTGCAATGGTTAGTGACCATACGCAGCCCCATTAGAGAAAAAAAAATATGATATAGATGGCTATTTTAAACTAATATCAAACATATTACAATCGGAACGCATTTCTTCATTATGTGTAACTTTAAATACGTCAGTATTCGCATTTCTTTCCGATAACGTGATCTCTTTCGACAGACATAGCAACATTCCATCTTGCCCTAAAATCAAAATACCCGTCTGCCCATACACCGGTCCTAATTTTGTGTCTGTCTAAAAAAACAATTTCTACTGTCTTTATTGTTTTAGACAGAGATTAAAAATATATCAATATTTCAACTTTCAACTTAAGTGTTACTGCACAAAAATGGTGCACCAAAACTGAACACCAAATTTTTTAGTGTACTTCACATCTTATCCACCCTTCCACAGTGTGGTTTGTGGTTAAACATAGCACTGCACTATGAATATGTAACGCAACATTAAAGTGATTCATCGAAATAATGAAAAAAAGGAGTTACGCAATGCTAGTTTTCTTATCTAGATTTTGTATGAATGATCACAGGCTGCACATGCTATGCATCTAAATCAAATGCAAAGTATAATAAGGCTTACTATGTAGCTGGGGTACTTACTTACTTATGTTGTAGGGAAGAATTTATTACATCAAAGTCCTCCTTCTAAACGAAAAAAAAGTGTTGCCATCCATGAAAATACTAACTTTTCAAAAAAAAAAAAAAAACAAAACACTTCTCGAAGTATTGAAAACAGTGGTATAGTAGTTCCACTATTTGCCGATAGGAGGCGGAATAATAGGGTTAAAACCTAAACAGTAATAGAAATAAAATTACACGTTAATTTAAAGCACAAATGAGCATTAAAACGCAGACATATGTTTCGGGATTGCTTGGAATCCCTTTTTCAATGCGACAGGGAGCTTCTAGATGCAAAACATCCAAATGAAGCAGACAAAACAACAAAAACAAAGCTTATATAGCCAAGGAATTAACTGTAAACCAATGAGAATAAAGGCAGTGTGAAGTGGAAGTAGAAGTAGCAGGGAAGGTATCAATAAGAGAGCAACAAACGAATCCATTGAAAGTACAGGAAGTACAAAGGAATATCAATAAAAACAAAGCAAAAAAGACGACAGCATGCATAAAAATGTGAAAATACATGAAAATTGCAAAAACAATAAAATAAAATACAAAGAAAAAATGGAAATAAAATAAGTACAGAAAATACCAAACCAAAAAGGAAAACAAATTACACATGTAAAGGAGGGGGAGGGGGGAGAGAAAAAATAGACACAAAAAAAGGAAAAACTAACAAGAAAACCAAAAAAGAACAACAAATTAAAGGAACTTATGCCAGACCTGTGAAAAATAAGGAGTTGAGGAAGAATCATTAACCAAATTAGAACTAAGTACAAAGATAAAACAACGTGAAAAAGCACAAATTCAGATTAAAATTAACGCAAATAGCTATTTCGAAGCTACAAATGGAGCCTCTTCATCAGTGCATAAAAGAAGAAAGAAGAAACACTCAACACACAAGCAAGAAAGCGTGAGTGAACCCGCCCGTATTGCTTTCTTGCTTGTGTGTTGAGCGTTTCTTCTTTCTTCTTTTATGCACTGATGAAGAGGCTCCATTTGTAGCTTCGAAATAGCTATTTGCGTTAATTTTAATCTGAATTTGTGCTTTTTCACGTTGTTTTATCTTTGTACTTACATTTTTGCACAAAGTATTTTGATCATTTGTCTTATACAAATTAGAACTATTCCTGTTAATATGATAAGCTTCCCAAAAGTCAAGCTCTAAAGGGAAAGAACATTTTTGAATAATTTTCCCAGAATTGAAATCAAAAGAGTGGTTGGAATTCCAACAATGTTGAGCAATACTAGACTTATTTAACTCTTGCTTTCGTACATAAACCTAATGCTCATTTAACCGCATTTTCAGAGCACGTTTTGTCTGTCCAATGTAAGAAAGGCCGCAACGGCAACTAATTTAGTAAATACCCCAAGTATTAAGTTGATCGGCTGGATCTTTAAGAGAAGAGAAGGAAAGTTTGGTTGCTAGGAGCCAAAACGACTTGAAATTGAAACCTTTTTAGGATTTTAGCAATACGAAAACTGCCAGAATGAAAGAATGGTAACACAACCAAATTCTTTCTAGAAACCACATGATTGGGACCAGAAGTTTTTTTTAGAAAGTTTGTTATGAATAGAACCAATTAAAGAGTGAGAAAATCCTCTATCAACAGCTGCAGCTTTCAGATAGTTGAGTACAATCTTGAGAAGCTCAGGAGAAGAGCAAATATTAATCGCACGATGGACAAGAGCATTAAAAGCCGAATATTTTTGGTTGGGAGGATGAGACGACAGTCAGTGAGGAGGTAAAGAAACAGCGAAAGGTTTACGATAGACAGAAGTTGCGGCCTTTCTTACATTGGACAGACAAAACGTGCTCTGAAAATTCGGTTAAATGAGCATAAAGGTTATGTACGAAAGCAAGAGTTAAATAAGTCTAGTATTGCTCAACATTGTTGGAATTCCAACCACTCTTTTGATTTCAATTCTGGGAAAATTATTCAAAAATGTTCTTCCCCTTTAGAGCTTGACTTTTGGGAAGCTTATCATATTATCATATTAACAGGAATAGTTCTAATTTGGTTAATGATTCTTCCTCAACTCTTTATTTTTCACAGGTCTGGCATAATTTCCTTTAATTTGTTGTTCTTTCTTGGTTTTCTTGTTAGTTTTTCCTTTTTTTTGTGTCTATTTTTTCTCTTCCCCCCTCCCCCTCCTTTACATGTGTAATTTGTTTTCCGTTTTGTTTTGGTATTTTCTGTACTTATTTTATTTCCATTTTTTCTTTGTATTTTATTTTATTATTTTTGCAATTTTCATGTATTTTCACATTTTTATGCATGCTGTCGTCTTTTTTGCTTTGTTTTTATTGATATTCCTTTTTACTTCCTGTACTTTCAATGAATTCGTTTGTTGCTCTCTTATTGATACCTTCCCTGCTACTTCTACTTCCACTTCACACTGCCTTTATTCTCATTGGTTTACAGTTAATTCCTTGGCTATATAAGCTTGTTTTTTGTTGTTTTGTCTGCTTCATTTTGATGTTTTGCATCTAGAAGCTCCCTGTCGCATTGGAAAAGGGATTCCAAGCAATCCCGAAACATATGTCTGCGTTTTGATGCTCATTTGTGCTTTAAATTAACGTGTAATTTTATTTCTATTACTGTTTACTTGCACAAAGTTAAATTATTATTAAAACTTAAACTAAAAAGTGTTGCCATTCCAAAACTATAAACTTTTGAAAACAACTCAACTCTACTCGAAAAACGTCTGAGGGCATACAACTTAACTCCATTCGAAAAATGTCTGAGGGTAAAACAACTCAGTTCCACTCGAAAAATGCCTGAGGGCATACAACTCAAATCAAGTCGAAAAACGCCAAGGGCAAAACAACTCAACTCCACTCGAAAAACTCCTGGGGGCATACAACTCAACTCAACTCGACTAACGCCTGAGGGCACGCCTGGGGGGAGGCGGTTTGGCCAAGCCCCCTTCCACCGTCCACAGCCTGCTGGGGCAGAAACGGCCTTATTTACCTACTTCTAATCATTTGCATATCTTACCTCTGCTAATGCATGTTGTAAATTTCATATGATTTGCATGCTTAACTGCAGGGTGTTGCATTTACGGTGGCCAGCAGTGTATAAAAAAATTGAATCATTACTGCCTTAAATTTACCTTCAATACCACTATTTTTTTCAAACGCGTTTTTCTCGAAATTACTTTTTTCGAATTTGCGTACACTCTAGCTCGCAGAGTTTTTGATCAATCCTTATCAAATTTAGCACACATTTTCTTTGTATATACACGCTTCAGTTGAACTAGAATCATAAACATATCTTTATTTTTACCTTTTTATTGTAAAAAAAGAACAACAACAAAAAAAAAAAAACAGGTAAAATCGTACTTAATTTTCCCATTCTAAAAAAAAATAGAAATTTTCAATTTTTTGTGATGATTTTAGTTCAACTAGATGAGACACTTATAAAAAAAGTAGATTTTAAAAAAATGATTTCAGATTAAAATTGTGACCTCTAGGATGTACGCAAACTGCCGACTTGTGTGGCGACTTACAGTGTGCAGCAGCCGATATGTCCGGGATTTTTCAAGAAAAATGTTTGAAAATTTCAGTAAATGTTCTTCAATATATCTATAAAATAACCTCAAAATCTCAATAAAATATATTTATTCTTTATGCGTTAAAAAAATTCATAAAAATTGCTCATAATGTGCCGTTTTATACGTATTTCTCCCCTTAATGAACCAAACACCGCTACTGCATTGCATAATTATTAGAATAATAATGTACTGAATTACGGGAATAAATAATTACATCGTTTTTTAATGCTAAAAATATCCTAAAGCACCGAAACATTGTTTAACCCATTTTGAATGTATATGGGGGGAAAAACTAAGACTTCAAGATTAACTATTTTCCATAGACACACAATTCTTTCCCCAAATAGACATACCTCCATGATTAATAGTCAGCTCTTGCAACTTTTCATGATATAAAACTAGTGAATCTTGAAAAGCTCCGCTAATACATCTAATCGGAAACATGCCGGATGCTCCAGAGGAAGGAAGGAATTTGAGAATACATTTACTAATAGGCGAAAGTAAATTGGTTTTTTCTTTTACCGCGAGCATCAGGACGACATTTATCCATCACAGTCAAGGTAGGTGCACCCCTCAAACGAAAACATGAAATCACTCGCCGCTTGACTTAGCAGAAAAGGAAAGGAAAGAAGATAGAAACTCTGGTTTTCATTTATTTCCGTCACCGTCAGAAGTGGGGAAAAATAAGAAAAAAAGGCGATACGTGTATTAATGGGTGGTGAAAAGGGAAACAGAACTTCAGATCCAATCCTTGTATAATAATCTATCTCTTTAAAAAAGCTATTCTTAACCCTACAGTGCATAGTGTAGCCATTTGGCAACACACGTTTTTACTCCCATACCAGCTTTAAAAACAGCTTTGAAACAAATTTTTTTTGCTAGAAATATAATATAATCCTAGATTCATGTCATTAGCTCATAAAATTGCCACTAGATGCCGACATAAGTTAAATTTTGCCAAATATGTTTGTTAGTTTGAAAATTTAAGTTCAGAGCCAAAAACGTAAAAGTAAAGCAACAACATTCAGCAAAAAAAATTTTTTTTTTCAATAAAAAAAATTGGTAATTAAAGAGTGATTGTTTGTTTGTTGAATTTAGTTTCATTTGATTCCATAATTAATTACCCAGTTAACAAAATTCATTTGTAGCCATTTGGCAACACCATGTAGGAAGCAGGTATAAAACTACAAAACCACGTTTGTTCCAATTTCCGTCTGAATTCATAGTAGAGTATAAAATATCATTAAATTTGCAATTTGAAGGGTTTAATAAGTCTAACTGTCGACAGGGTGGCGTAGTGGTAAGGCGCAGGTCCCGGATGCCCAACATCGCAGGTTCGAACCTGGCCCAAGTCGGTGGATTTTCAAGATGCAGAAAATTGTCTGCGCCCATGTCGCATGATTGTGCAGAACGTCAAACATGAGTAATGATATTAGCTGTAATTTTCAACTGGAACTGTATGTCTAAACAAATTACATTGTTATGGCTTTCCCTGGCATATTAGAAACCCGCCAACTTGGCGCACGAACTTTCTAGTTTGGCAACGTTTTCGTTCTTGTGCTAAGTCAGTCGCTTTAGTACGTGCTCTGGCAAGGCACGCTTTGGTTTTCGATCATAGAATAGTCTGGCTATATGGTTAGCCTCTCAAGCATTTATCAATGTATGTAATTATGTAAATATAGAAATATAGTAGTATTAGAATGAAACTTCGCATATTATTGTCGCAATTATACACCCACTCGATACAGTCCACTTAGAAGATATTTTTTATCGACGCAGGAAAATTTGGCACCGTCTCACGGAGTAACGAACTAGTTTATAGTTTATAGTGCAATAGACTGATTACTATAGTAGTACGTGCTGTTCATCATGACCGATAAAGAAAAATTAACGTCACTGAACAGGCAGCGAGGAGCCTATAAAGGACAATTGACCAGAATAGAAACTTTTCTTAAAACTCAAGAGAAAGACACTATTGAATATGAAACCAAACTTAATAGTGTTCAAAAGATAACAGAAAAACTGGATGATTTGAAAGTTAAGTATTTCGAAGAAGTAATAGATGAAAAAGACCTACAAACGCATTTGGATACATTCTTAGAAATAGAGGAACAAGCTGAAAGAATAGAGGTAAGCATTAAAAAATTCTTACTCTCTCATTCTAGTCATGATGATATCTCGAATAATATGAGTTTACTTGAGTCTAGAAATGACAGTTCTACTGTTAATGTAAGACTCCCGGAGATTTTACTACCTTCCTTCTCCGGAAATTATCAAGATTGGTATATTTTTAAAGATCAGTTTATGACATTAATAGATTCACACAGATGATTCCTATAGTTCGCTTTTCAAAGCGCTAGAACTTAGATTTCAAAATCAAAGAGCTATAGTTAATAGTCACATGAATGAAATTTTAATGATGGAAATATCATCGCAAGATATAGCTAAAAGTTTAAGATCTATTGTTGACAAATGTCAAAAGCATATTCGAGCTCTCAAATCAATAGGCTTGGAGCTTAACGAGTTTTCAGAAGTCATGTTAATAAACATAATTATTAAAAAATTAGATAAAGAAACAATTAGTATCCACAGAATTACCTAAATGGCAAGACTTTATTGATTTCCTTCAAAAGCGCTGTTTGGTCTTGGAAAATTTACGAGATAATAGTAATGTAAATATCAAACCTAAGCATTCAACTTGTGATAGAAATGCAAAGTCAAAAAACTTCCTTGTAAAAAATAATTCGTCTAATCCTAATACTTGTGTTCTGTGCGATTTAAATAATCATCCTATATATAAATGTCAAGTATTTTTAAATCAGACTGAATACGAACGATATTCGACCGTGAAAAGATTTAACCTTTGCCTCAACTGTCTTTCAACTAAGCATAAAATTGCGCAATGCCTATCTAAAACAACCTGTCAAATTTGTGCTAAACAGCATAATACACTGTTGCATCGTCATTCGCGGGCAGATGAGTTCCAGACACCTCGCCTCTCGTCGAAGGAAATAAAGAAAAAAGAAATTAGTTCATCTCCCAATGAAACCAATAAATCAAGGGGAATAGAAGCGGAGGTTTCGAAATGTTTATGCAACGAGACTTGCATCTCAGCAAAGGGGGAAAATAAAGTGCTTTTAACGACTTGCATTGTTTATATTGAAGACGCATATGGAAAGTTAATTCCTGCACGCTGCTTATTAGATAGCGGTTCAGAATCATGCTTTATAATGACAGCTTTTTCTGAGTTATTGGGAATTAAGAAAAATAAATTGAGTGTTTGTGTTTCGGGTATTGATGGGAATGTGACAAACATTAAATCTAAAATACGCACAAATATATCTAATAAGGAAGGTTCTTTCCAAAGATCAGTAGAATTCTTAATTACGCATAAAATTACGGAATTGGTACCTTCTCAGAATATAAACATAAAGAATCTAGAATTGCCATCAGACATGAAATTAGCTGATCCTAACTTTGGAAAATCCGCAAAAATTGACATTCTAATAGGTGCTGAGCTTTTTTACGAAATTCTTGAATCAGAAAGGCATAAATTTTCAAATTTGTTGTTTCAAAAAACTGTTTTTGGTTACATAGTTTCAGGAACCGTAAACCAAGAATTTAATCATACATTTTGTGGATTTATACAAAATACAGATACATTAGAAGAAAACATTCAAAAATTTTGGAAATTAGGATGCGTAGAAACTGAATCGCGCTCTATCAGCGATGAAGATCAGTATTGCGAAGATCACTTTTTAGCTACGTATCGAAGAGACCCTACCGGAAGATTTACAGTAACTATGCCGATGAGGGCTAATGCAGAGACGCTTGGAGATTCAAGAAGTATTGCCGAGAAAAGACTTAAGCAGTTATGGATGCGACTAGAGAAAATGCCTATCATGAAAAATCTTTATTGCCAGTTCATGAAAGAATATGAAGAACTCAACCATATGAGAAAGGTTGCTGAGGTCAAAGAAACTGATAAGTGTTATTATCTTCCTCACCACGGTGTTTACCGACCGGAAAACTTGTCAACACGTCTTCGCACTGTTTTTAATGCCTCGAGCACCACGACCAATGGGAAGTCATTAAATGATATTCTGTTTAAGGGACAAGTAAACGAAGAGTTGTACGAAATAATGATTCGTTTCAGAAAACACAAATACGTATTTCTCGCTGATATAGAGAAGATGTTCCGACAAATTCTTATAACAGATAATCAACGGAAATTGTTAAGAATCTTATGGAAGCCAGATGCTAGGTCACCAACAGAAGTCTATGAATTAAACACGGTAACATATGGCACATGCTGTGCTCCGTTTTTAGCTGTCAGAGTTTTAAAGCAATTAGCGATAGAAGCCCCAGATGAACTAAGTAAAGCATCGGAAGTTCTTTTAGATGATTGCTATATGGATGATATAATCACTGGTGCAGACAGCCTTGAAACTGCACGGGAACTTCAATTCCAGCTTATACAACTTTTGAAATCTGCCGGAATGCAATTACATAAATGGAAGACCAACGACGCAACTTTATTAGAAAATGTTAGCAATGGAAATCTTGAGGATTACTCATTTTTAGAAAATGAAACTAAAGCCTTAGGGGTTACTTGGATCCCCAACTTAGATGTTTTTACGTTTAAGGTAAAAATTCAGCAACAAGAAAAACTTTCGAAAAGAACTATTCTTTCGGACATAGCAAAACTGTTTGACCCTATTGGTCTCATCGGACCTGTTCTTACCAAAGCAAAAACTTACATGCAAGAGCTTTGGAAGCTAAAACTGAATTGGGATGATTCCATACCCGATTCTTTGGCTAAATCATGGATTCAATTTACAGACTCATTGAAGTCTTTAGAACACCTGAAAATCAGTCGTTATATTTTAACGCCCTGTGCTCAACAAATACGTATATTTGGGTTTGCAGACGCTTCGTCCATTGCATTTGGAGCAGCTGTTTATGTTCAATCCTCTTGTGGTTCTTAAACCTTATGTAATTTAATTAGTAGCAAATCACAAATTGCTCCCTTAAAGACTGTTAGTATACCAAGACTCGAACTTTCAGCATGCCTCCTACTGTCCAAATTAGTTTCCAGAGTTTTGAAAGCCTTGAAAATAGGAACCAATGATGTTTACCTATATACAGATTCCCAAATAGCTCTAGCTTGGATACGCACACCGTCATGGAAGCTGAAAACCTTTGTTGGAAATCGGGTGTCTAAAATTCAAGACTATACGCAGAACTTCAATTGGAACCATGTCCAGTCCGATAAGAATCCTGCAGATCTCATCTCGCGTGGTTTATGTGCTTCGGGCTTAGTGAACAATCAACTTTGGTGGCATGGTCCAGACTTCCTCATCCAAAAGACTGGGTTTATAGATCAAGAAGAACTTTATCTGTCATCAAATAACAGTGAGATTATTTTGAAAGAAATGAAAGACGGATCGAAGGACATGCCATCTCAAGAAACTGTTAAGACTTGTGGACTTGCATATTCCTCTAGTTCAAGGACATCGAATGACTTAATGCTTAATATTTTTTCTTCAACTAATGATTTTAGGAAATTAATTAGAATTTGTAAATTTATTTTTAGATTTATTTACAGTTGTAGAAAGGGTAAGAGCAACTGTGGGGGAAGGGTAAGAGCAGTTTCTCTCCTCTTTGGAAGTCTTCTCTTCTTTGGAAACTATCTCAAAAGTTTGGCCTCTGCCTATTGAAGAAAATATTTAAAATTTAATTGAAAATTGTGAAATTATTATTTTGTTGTTTTATATCTTGAAATAATTTTAGGTTGTACAATTTGTTTATTTAGTAATGTGTATTTTATATGTGTATTATTGAATGTAGTAACATGTCAATGGGGGCCGGTATGTTATGGCTTTCCTTGGCATATTAGAAACCCGCCAACTTGGCGCACGAACTTTCTAGTTTGGCAACGTTTATGTCTAAACAAATTACATATTAAGATATCATGTTTCAAAAATTATGCTAATTAGGTCATTAAATATTAATTAGTTAAATAATATTTAGGTTAATACGATTTTTCCCTCTAAAATGTCATCAAAGAGAAATCACTGATCAACTGTAGAAAAATTTGATTGTTTAAATCAAAATTAAAGAAAAAAATTCAAGTGTGTACGCAAACCTTAAAGCATGTTGCTGCATGGTGCAGCCAATTGGCACAGTTTCGTTTTTTCTCAAAAAAAAAAAAGTAAATTTTGTTTTTGATTTTTTAAAGTATTTTTCCATTAACTTACTCTGTTATAGCAATCAAATATATTTTTTTCAGAAGAAATAAACAAATCATGCATTGTAGGGTTAAATAAATGATTCGTTGATGGCTATTGTTCCTTACTAATTAATTAATTAGTTTTTTTGTTTGTGTTTTATATTCGGTATATTATTTGCATAAAAAGTTATGCATATTTTTCCCACTTTAATTTGTATTACATATAATGTAATGTATTTAACTATCTCAAAAATAAAAATGGTTCCGTATTAAACATTAGGCGTATAATTTTAGACGACATTTTACAAGCACTCTTGTCCAAAAAAAAAAATGTAGCGAAATAACTAATTAAATATAAAAAAGTGCTCTTAGCGTCATAAACATCGTTTTTTTTTCTAGATTTTTGTATCTTTACAGTTTTTAAGAGTTAAAAAGTTATAATATATTTTACTCACTTAATTGTTTTGCCCGAACGCCGTTCGGGTGCCGTGAAAGGGACTTTTTCGATTTGCCCACACATAGCTCGAGCAGTGTATTTTCTTAATCCAATCCACCGATTCGCCTGATTTTTTTCCTTTTTTACTTTGCTGTATTTCTGATATTTGTCTTTAGTATAGCTAAAGACCACACACCGGCCACCACAAGATGACGTTCATTAGAAAAGGATTAAGCGATTCCTTTTTGTTAAAATAGGAGTGAAGGACGCCACAATCAAAAATAATCAGAAATTTAAATGATGAAATACACATAAGTTTTGATTGCGGATTTTAAGTCATATAATTAGTTGGGATAAAAGATTGTTTAAAAACAAATTACCTATTTTTGGTCACAATATTTTCCGGGATTTTTGATGCCGCATGGATGCTTGTTCATGTTAGCTTCATTTGAGCCTTTGTGTTGTATGTATTTTGCGATAAACATCGCTCCTTACATCGTTTTTTAGTTTGAATCTTGCATTGTACTCTGCTTGTTAAGGTCTAAATTTCTGTACCATATATGAGTGTTGGTAAAATGTATTCATTAAAAATTTATTTCCAAAAATAGTAGCACACTGTTTTCAACATTACTTTGTTTTATCAAATGCGCTTCTTAGCGCAATTATTCTTCTACTGATTTCATTTACAGTATTGTCTTAAAAGAAAACACTCGTAACTGTAATAAATTAAGTATTTTGCAGTACTTTCAGTTCATGATACCAGTACTAATAAATCTAATAAAAAATGCTATAATTTCTATTTAATGGGGTCGTACCACAAGTATCTAGAGCTCACTTCTTCCATCAGGCGGTTGGAGACTTTTATCGGGTGGCACGTACCACTGTGGCTCACACTTGAATATTACTTCAGACTGTGAAGACAAACAAAGTAGGAAAAATCTCCGTGCAGGGGAAAATTAAAGGGAGAAAAAAGGAAAAGAATAAGAAGGAAAACAGAACCCCTCACACCACTTAAAAACTTAACACCAGCTTTCAAAATAACTACATAAATATATAAAGAGCCAGTAAATTAAAATCGTAGCCTACGCCGTCTAAATACCTGCCCGCCCTATAGTGAGAAAGAGAAAAGGTAACGGCGCGGCGGGAGATGAAGTAAAGCATGGATGCGCGCGTTGCCACAAAGCGACAAAGAGTGAACGTGTTAATAGTAAATTTGTCTATTATTTGATAATTGAAGCTAAAAATATTTTTCAAAGCGATAAATATAATTTCATTGATAACAGATGCAGACTTTTTCATGAAATATTTTTTCTCTTTCCGGTGAGCTAGACAAAAATTCCTTTATTATTAATAATAACTATTGCACCAAGTAAAATTTTGTCCTTAAAACTATTTCAGTTTATCTCCCAAAATAGGAGAGGCAAAGCTTCAATTTTAATGACCGTAACTGAAGTAAGTTGAAATTTATTAAACTGAACAAACTGTCATGGAGTATGAAAAGTTTTTTGAGAAGATGTTCGAATATTGAAAACTTCTGACTAAGACTACTTCATCAGAGAAATTGTTTATGATATGTTCGAGGAAGACATAACTCCCTTATATGTCTGTTTGAATTAACGTAAATAAATGTAATATTTTTTGTAAGAGGTGTTTTTGTTTTTTAACACAGTCTGTGTTATATATTCTTACTGACGTATATGCATTTTCTTTTATTATTATTATTCTAAAAATGAAGAATGAAAAAAGAAAATAATCGGTTAGTTCGATTATGTTAAACAATCATCATAACTTATTTAACGAGATCAAATGCTTTGAGTTGTAACAAATCACATCATTCCTTTTCAACATGTATTGAAACATTCTTTAAATTGTTTTGAATTAAATCATTACTGAAAACTTCATTCGAAAAATTAAGTTTCTGAATAATTTAGATCTAATTAGTAAGTAGATTTCCTCTTTGAAAAGAGTATTTATCAATGAAAAATTTTTAACCAGCGCATCTGTTTAACCTGAAATAAGTTAGATAATTGCTAATTTAGGTAGATTAATCATTATTATGGAAAACATCTGCGCCTGGTTGAAAAATATTTAAAAACATTCAACGAAGCTTACTTTTCACTTTTGAGACGGATTAAATGGATGCATAAAATTAATTAAACATAGTACTGACTTTCGAAAACCACCTGTTTTCGTGAAAAAGTTTAATTATGAAACTAATTACACGACGAAATTATGTTTTAAGAAGCAAAACAACTGGGATTACTTTTATCGTACAAAATGTAGATTAAAACTTATTTTCTCGCTTTGAAAGTTTTTCTAAGATAGGATAGTTTAGCGAAATATACGTTTTACTGTTTTAAGTTAAAGTCATCGATCAAATGTAAGAATATAAAATGAAATTTTGGGTATTATATTATACAGACTCACCCACGCAAAAATTAGTCATCGTAGTAGTTTTTGGCTCTCTCCAAAACAACGCACTCTCAGAAACGCAGCTCAAATTTCACGAAACGGCTTCGTGAAAAATGCTCCGATTAAACATTTCGTCAAATTGACGAAATTTGTTTCGTCATACATTTGACGAAATGAATTTCGTCAAAAAGTTAAAAATATTTCGTCATATACGTTTCGTAAAAACAACGAAATTTTAATCACTTGTTTCGTCATTTATTTGATGAAACACATTTCGTCAAAAGCAACGAAATTTTAGTCGCCTGTTTCGTTGGGTCATTTGATGAAATACATTTCGTCATTTCGATTCCGTATTAAAGTCTTTAAATTTCGTCACTTTTTATTTCAATTTCATCAAAAATGAAAAAAATGTCGTCATTTTGATTTGTTAATCATCATAATAAATTTCGTTGTATTAACAAACTTATTACAACGAAATAAAACTTAATTAAATTTCGTTATTTTGAGCACGTCATGGAAACTTAAATAACGTCTTAAAATTTATTTTTTAAGAGGGCAATTTGATATTTCTAGTAAGTTGAGGCTTCAAATAATTACACTGAAAATTTTGCGGTATTAACTGCTGAAATATGTATCATTCATTTTAAATAAATGTTCTAAAGGTGACTTAAAGAACAAAAAAAAAAATACTGAAAAATATTTTACTATTAGTAATTGTAATTCTTTGTACACAAGAACTTTCAAAATTTTTTTATCATACAAGCATACTATATCATATATATTTAAATTTCTTTTATTTTAGGTTAATTGTAACAGAAATTTCTTACACAATTTTATTTAAACCATTCCTGCTTTACAAACACTCTAAAAAGCTAGCATTACTTCCAAATTAAGCATTTTGTTTTCAGATGAAATTCATAAAATTGCTCAATTAATTTTAAAAACTTAGTTTCATTGAGTTGGTTATATGCATGTATAAATTTTTCACACGAATAATTGCTTTTTAGGGGGTTTGAAACATCAACAAAAGTTTCTTCACATTTAAAAGAAATAAAACACCAGACATAATAATAAATTTTGACTTTTATTACGTTGGTAAACATTTTTCTTGCTCATATGGAGCATTACAACGAAACTTAAATTATGGTATAAGCATATAAATTGACAAGAACATGTATAGAGCACAAAAAACACGTTAGAAACTTAAAGGGGGTATTCTAGTCTAGAAATTTCAAAAAATCGAAAAAAATTTTTTTTTGCATATTTTCAAAGTGGCGTACCTTCAAAAACATGCCTGTAAAAGGGTTTTTAAAAAATTTAATTTTTTTTCAAAGTTACAGCCGTATTAGTGAAGTGGCAACTAAACTGGCTCGACCGTAGTGAATCAACAGTCAGCCGTAGGCAACTTCTAGCTACCTGAATGCTCCCTGTGTCCTAGAAGATCTTTCATTTTCAAATATAA
Organism: Octonoba sinensis; assembly: GCA_038502835.1. Lineage (NCBI taxonomy): Eukaryota > Metazoa > Arthropoda > Arachnida > Araneae > Uloboridae > Octonoba > Octonoba sinensis. The sequence continues at coordinate 2,999,456 of CM076598.1, read as the reverse complement.
ACTTTTAAAACGTGTAGAAATCTTGTCAAAAATGTCATTTAAATAATTTATTTGTTTTTATGTTTATAAAAACATAAATGTATTATTTAAGCACCATAAAAGACTGTTTTGAGGAAGTTTACATAGTTAATACTAAAAGAGTCAAGTAAAGTAATTAAACTATTTGGCGGTAAAAAAATCAGAGGATTTTTAATACTTTGTTCTTATCTTTGCAAAAAAAAAAAAGAAAAAAGAAATAAAACTCAACAAGATCGGGTCTCCTTCATCTTTATAACACCTGCGCTGCAAATGCTAAGTGCAGCTGCCTTTATTTTCTTATTTTTTTCATGGAGAGGAATGCAGATGTGATAATATAGACCAGGGGTCTCCAAACTACGGCCCGAGGGCCACATCCGGCCCGCGGACAGATTTTGTCCGGCCCGCGGAGAGCTAGCATACTTGAAAGAAAACTCCTTCTAGAGAACATATTTATTTTTTATAGCAAATTAAATTAAGTTTACTGAAGTAATCTATTTTTATGTTGAATAATTATTAATATGACATCTACATTGATATGGTCATGGGCTAACTACTCATAACATTGTTGTAGGTTATTATTTACTAACTAACAAATTATGGAAATGAATCCAACTAACATTTTATACATTTTAAATGAAAAGATAACTTATAACAAGCATAACGACATATGAAATACTAATGAGATTTATGTAATTGAGATTTTCCACTGACAATAGTTTGTAGTTGTGGACTAATTTTACTTGTACCAATTATTAAAAGAGATTTAAGATGCTCATCAGTTAATTTAGATCTGTAAACATTTTTTGTGTACTTCATTTTGGAAAAGGTCTTCTCACACAAATAAGTAGTACCAAAAACAGAAAACAGCCCACGAGCAAATTTATGCAAATTATCAAATTGTGTCAGTGGAAGACACTTATAAAATTCCAACAAAGATAAGTTTTGATATTTGTTCTTAATTATATCACTGCACTGTAGATCAATCATTTCCATTTGAAATTCCGGGGCTAGGGTTTCAATGTCAGTATCAAAAGGATTCTGAAAAATCTTAATTTGATTCGCAATGGCATCAAAGTCCGAGAAACGAGTATCAAAATTTATTTTCAAAGCACTCAAAGTTTCGATTGCAAAATCGATAGGAAACTCGGTCTCAGTGGTGTGGCTAAATATTTCACATGTTTTAAAATGTGAAAAACATTTACTTCGTAGTTGTGATTGAAACAGTATCAATTTCTTCCGGAATGATTTGATATTATTGTATAAATCAGGAAGATGCTGGTTTTCTCCTTGCAATCTCAAATTCAGTTCGTTCACATGTTTTGTCAAATCAACATAGAATGCTAACTTCCACAGCCATGCGTTGTTTTGCAATTCAGTAAGAGGGCGATGCTTTTCATTCAAAAAAAATTCGATCACTGCTCGAAGTTCAAAAAAGCGCTGAAGGACTTTCCCACAACTAATCCAACGTACGGCAGTATGATAAGGTAAGTCATTTTCTCCAATCTCTTTAATAAATTGTACGAATTGTCGGTGATTCAGCCCAAAAGATCTGATAAAATTAACAGTTGATATGACTGGTTTCAGAACTTCAGACATATCCAAACATTTTCCGCACAAAGACTGTTGATGAATGATACAATGTAAGACTATTGGTTTTGAACCACCGTCATTTTCTACAGCCTTTGACACAAGAGCGACCACTCCTTTATCTTTCCCACTCATGTTTTTGCCTCCATCAGTTGTAATACATTTCAAGTTTTTCCATCGAAGGTTCTTTTGCTTAATGGCTATTTCAACTCCTTTAAAAATATCTGAACCAGTAGTTGTGCCATGAATACTATACATATCAAGAAGTTCTTCATGCACTTCATAGCTTTTATCTACTCCTCGAATATAAATCAACACCTGAGCAGTATCTGACACATCCGTTGACTCATCCAAGGCCAAAGAAAACCACTCAACATGTCCATTTTTGTTGAACAGTTGAGAGGATATATTTTCAGCGATGTCTTCTACCCTTCGAGCCACAGTGTTTGCTGACATACTGACAGTTTTTAATAAATTTACCTTTTCAGGGCACATTTCTTCGGCTACTGCGATTATGCATTCTTTGACCATTTCTCCATCGGTGAATGGTTTTCCACGTTTTGCAATTTCAAGAGCCACACGAAAGCTGGCACGAGTTGCAGCCTCTTGTTCAGTTTTGAGTTTTGTAAATAAAGATTTCTGCGATTTCAATCCGCGCTTCATAGCTTCGAATTTTTCTGTCCGCAAACTTCCTGTATATTTTGAGTAATTTTGAAAATGTTTTGCTTCATAATGACGTTTAATGTTATATTCTTTGAGAACGGCTATGCTTTCATTGCAAATCAAACATAGCGCCTTGTTACTGGACTCAATTACGAAATACTGAATGTTCCACTGATCTTTGAATTTTCTGCATTCACTATCAATTTTTCGCTTCTTTTCCATTCTACTAAATCACACACAAAAGCAACAATTCAAATAAAAATATTGTTACAAAGATGTCTTAAACTTAAACACGCACAAACACGTTTTAAGGAGGTACGCACTATTTTATTTCACAGCAGTGTCATAGGAACTGACTTGTGGTTGCGCCACTAGCCTTCTTATATATTTCACTTACTGCCATCTAGAAGTGAGTGGAAGACACCAGAACTTTATCGAACCAACGAGATTATTCTGTAAGTGCTATTAGCGCCATCTGTTAGGGATAGAAGGTACTACCTATTTCTGCTTGTGTCCACCAGATGTCCTGTCACGTTACTCCTCATGGCTCGCTCGTACTCTACGACTAATCTAGAAATTACAGATAATGACAGGAAAATTAATAATATGCAGTGTTGCCGTTTTGCGGACTTTAGTTCGATTTGCAGCCTTTTTTAAACGTGGCGTACTTTTTCGGACTTTTTTTTTCATGTAAAAAAATACTCATTCGTTACTTGAGTATTCGTTAGGAACCGAAGTAACGATTACTGAAGAAAAAAGTAATCAATGATTACTTGTGTATTTCATTACTTTTGTAATCAATGATTACTATGGCGATACGATGCGGGTACCCCATTATAACGGATACCCATACGATACAGAAAATACATCAGCTTCCCCGTCGCTAATGGCATCTGGCAAAAAAGTAATCATATTTTACACCACTAGTGGACTGATTCAACTTTTTACCACCGGCAACAATTAATGATAATATGGTTTTGGCCCTTGGAATTTACTGGAGTAATCAATATGGCCCTAAGGCTGGAAAGTTTGGAGACCCCTGATATAGACTAACAAATAATGTGGGTTTCTATCTTTAACAAAATTTTCACCCCCCTCCTTATAGAAGTTCGGTTTTTATCTGATCTGCTCCATTGATGATCCCTTCCTCCCTCTGTACAGTAGTTGTTGAATACCTTCCCTGTCCGACAGATCCGCAGAATTTTTCTTTCTTTCTTTTCTTTTTTTCTTCTCATTCAGCAAAAGCGAAAATGTCTTGTTTCATTTTCGCATTTGGGAGGGGTCTTTTTGATTTGGCGAAAAAATGCGACCGTAGGGGAAACCCTAGTGCGTATATTTTAACAGTGCAGGAATCGCTGATTAATACATCTAAGTATAAAACAATATATAAAATTACTTACACTGCACCCGAAACTTGACTCAAAACTTTAAACGCGTTTTTCTCGAAACTACGTTTTTCGGAACGGTTGATATATCCTAAGTTTCAGAGGATCGATTTACTTCAAATTTGGTATAGAGCGTTTTAATATATGACGCTATCGTTTGATCAGAGCTTTTTTGTAAAAAAGTTTTCTATTATTTTAAATGAATTTCTAAAGTTGAAAAATTGAGGGAAAAAAGAAATTGCATGGCCGACATTTTGCATTTTTTTTTTTTTTTTTGCAAATCGCTCTGATTAAACGAAAACTACATCCCTACTCTTTAAGAAATAACCAAGATTTTTGTTTTCAGATCATCAAGAAGGGTGGAATCGTATCAACCAGTGGCAGCTTTTTCTTTTTTAGTCTCCAGTTTGCGGGCCTGTCCTTTTTTGAATTTTGACTTTTTTTTACTAAATTGTTTTGTGCTCTTTAAACATAAATAAACAACCGATAAAAAAACCGATAATAAAATTTTTTACCTTATCTATCTTTTATTTACAGCGTTTTAAAAAGCACCTAAAAGTTAGTCCTCTAGACTAGAATACCCCGTAAGAGAAAGGAATTCAAACCATGAATTAGGGGAAAAGCATGTTCATGATTAGGTAAATTTTCAGAGTTTCAGGACTCTTTAAAAAAATAACTGTACACACAAAAAGTTAACTCATATTCAAAAACATGCCAACCCTATAAAATAGATTAGAAATCTGAAACTTTTACCACGGTACAAGGATATATATTCATATAAGAGATTTTCTTCCCATACTTTGACATGATTTATACATTACAAATAAATAAATAAAACTTTTATACACATTATAATTACAGCAGTTTACTGTGAATATATCATTGTTACTAGACTAATTATGCATTATTTATTTTAAAAATACTTTTATAATTGAACGCCTTTTACTTTCCAATTCACTTTAAAAATTTAGTATTTCTTAATCACTTCAAAGCTACACACTTTCATGTAAGATAACATTGACAATTGTTTATTTTTCATTCTCAAGATCCTGTATGCAATAAAATATCAATTTAAAAATTTGTTTAATTTCTGTTTCTTTATAATTTATAAAATTACTTGAATTCAAACAAAAAATTAGAAAAAGATAGGTTGAAGACTTTTGTTTTCACATGTGTTAGTTGCATTCAGTTAGTATACTAATTTGGGGAACAACTGTTGATACTTACATTGATTTTTTAAAGATTCCGACACATTTAAAAGAAAAGAAAAAAGGGATATACACAACTATATGAAACTGAATCTCAATATAACTTACAACACCACCTGATGCATGAAATTTATTATATATTGTAGCCACAAAAAATATTATTAATAATAATTTTAAAATTAAGAATTTTTACATAACATAGTAACAGAGCTGGACTAACTCTCATTAATCATCAGTCTCAGATTATCAGAAATTATAATATATAAAATGTGATTACGGTGGGATAAAAATCTGATGTTAAAGTTTTAAGAGAAGTTCACCAACTCATTGTATTTTGTGGCATTAAAATTATAATCTAAAATCATCCCTCATTAAATATGAAATAAAACAAGTTAATTAAAACTCTACAAGCATCAAGAACAACAGTAATATCTTCAAGAATAGAAAGCAATTTTGAACAAGTTCATCACAACAGGGTGCACCTTTTCGACTACGACGAACAGTGTTGTATTTTGTGCGTTTTAAAATTATTTCATGTTTAAAATGAAAACTTAAATGCAAAAATGTCCTGCAGTGGACCAGTCGATAGAAGCTTGGTTGCCGTAGAACACCAAAAGTGAAGCAGCATTGACCAAGTTGTGGTTGCTCTGGGACTGTGTACACTCAACTGAACCGATACTTCTGGAGGTGCCAACCTCCAGGTGAGTCTCTCATCTGGGAGCTGGTTCATAAAGTTTAGAGACCTCTCAAAGGGGCGGAAGTCGGACCACTTCCAATAAGGGCCTCGTTAAACTCGGGAGCAGTGTACCCTCTCTTCCTCACTTCATGCGAGAACTCTCCAACAACTACAAATGTAGAAATGCTTTTATGCGTAATTTATTATTTAGTTTGATTGGAAACCACTTTCTCGCTATTTCGTAAATTCTTGACACATTTTCTATGCAATTTTTAAGCGCGGTCCACCTCCAGTGCCTAAATTTTTTAAAAATATGTTGTATAAAAAATATCTTTCTAGTTTCCGATCAGTGTTTTGAGCTATTTCTTTTATGCGGTCCCTACCTACCACTCAAAAGTAGGTTTGTCTTAAATTTTTTAAGCTTTATGCTATCCACATTGGGAGGGGAGCTATCTAAAGCCAACACAAGCTTATAATTGCTTACTGTTAAGTATTAGCAAAAAGTAAACACAAATTATGGTAAAGTTAGAGAACATGAAGCTTCAACATTACATTACACAATGAATTTCAACTAAAAATATTTTTTATGACGGGCAGATTTTTAATGCTACCAGAAAGCGTTTGTCATACTAATTGATAAACGGTAGTCAGTTACTTGGCCAAAGTGCAATTTGGTATGGTGCTAATTTCAGTAGTAGTACTCTTTATGGTAGCATTAACAATGCTTAAGAAATTAATTAAAATGCTTAAGAAATATAAGTAAAATGGTAAGACAATGAAAGTAGGAAATGAAATAGTTAAAATGTGAAATGATTTACTCTGAAGTATGTAACTACAAAAGGCTAATTTCACTTGCATTGATTGGATATATTATTTTCTGAAACTTACACATAAATCTTTCAATTTGCGATTCAAATCCCTATTATTTTATCTTTGAAGATATAATATCCATTTTTGGATAATAGTCGACAGGGTGGCGTAGTTGTAAGGCGCAGTCCTCGTACACCCAAGATCGTAGGTTCAAACCTGGCCCAAGGCGGTGGATTTTCAAGATGCAGAAAATCGTGTGCGCCCATGTCGTATGATTATGCGGTATGTGTAAAAGATTCCTTGAGTAGACATTTAGCTTGGATACTCTCTGCTAAATTAAATTCCTAGTGCAATCTGCATCAATGAGATAAAGTTCTAGGGGAAACTTAGCGTCCAAGTTTTCAGAGTATTAATGGCATCCACCGACAGTGGTGCTACTTGAAAGAATGGATGCCGATTACTGGGAAATGCACTAGGTTTGCAAAATTGTTAGTTCCATATGCAGCCCTATTTGAAACAATATTTTTAGATAATAAAGCTCCGTACGAAAATCCACGAACCAACCTGCATGAGAAAAGAAACATTTCAAAATAAATATATTGCAATAGAAAATTGAACAAGTGATAAGTAATGGGGACAGAATAGTTAGGGGAAAAATCCTTGGATATTCAGAATTTGGAGTAATTTTTTTTCCATTAAGGCAGAAGATAGATTCAAAGAATAAACACCTACTTTATAAAATTGTTTACAAAAACAATTAAGATAAATTATTCAAATGCACTACAGTCAATCAGGGTAACTTTGCACCACAAATGCTCGATTTCTATTCGTCCCACTAATATTTTATTGTTATTATTTATTAATGTTATTGTTATTATTCACATAAAATTGAAAGAACAACTCCCAAAGTATTGTATAGTTATTAAAAACTAAGAAATAATAATTACAAAAACCATCTAAAATGAGTCCTGGTGCAAAGTTACCATGACACTTAGGGTAACTTTGAACCACATCGGAAAAAATTATATGAAATACACTGTTTTAGTAAAAGTATTATAGTTATGCAACATTGAACTAGAAAAATAAAATTTTTAAATACTTAAAAACTCACCATTTTTGTTCTACAACATCACAAGTTTTCTATAATGCATGATATTGCATGGTATGTTACATGAAAAAAGAGTTGAAGAATTAAAGCATCAATGTTTAGGACACAAATCCCCATTTTTAATTTATTTAGGAAAAAAATGTTGCAGAAAACAATTTTCAATTATTTAAGTAAATATTTTCATACAAGTATATTAATTGAAACAACCATTTAAAAAATCACATTAAGAGTTGGAGATCATAAAAACCCTTCTATTACCTGCTGGAGTAATATCTTATGGAGACAATATTGTAAAGCCATCTTCTTGTTCGTACGTCAAATCATCATTGGTGGTCGTCAAACTTAAAAATGATACCTTGAAAAAATTAATTCCATGATCAATTCACACATTTTTTAAAAATATCACTTGAAAAATCCCTTTTTTATTCATATACATACTAATCAGCAATTTAATGACAGGAATTTGTAAGCAAAAATTATACTAAAACAAAAGTAATAGTATGCACTTAGGAAGTAATAGTATGCACATAGGAAGAGTCTCCTATATTACAATAAAATTCTAATCTATACGTTTAATTTAAATATCACTCAAGTATTCATTCATATGCACACTTCATACTAACAGGATATTTTCACATGTTTTCAGCGTGCATTTCAGTGTCACAAATCCTATTATTTAAATTTAATGGAATGTCTAGTTATGTATATGCTTCTTGACAATATAATTATATGTTTTTATAATCACACTCGATAAATACATTATATATATTCTAATAATGTTACTTGCAAACTTTTGTTATATTCATAAAAAGTAGAAATAAACATTTAGTTTGTATGTAGAATATATCCATAATCAGTAAATAAATCTAAGACTCCTGAGAATGGAATAAAATTGCAATGACTTAATTGTTTGATATCTTACTAAATATTACTGAATAAAGAATCACAAATACTAAAAAAATCACTATATTTAGAAGATATAATGCTTGGTAAAATAGTGTAATGTTACTTACTTTTAAAGAATAATAAGTTTTCAACAACTTTTAATCAGCATTCCAAAATAGCTTCCAAGCTGTTACTTTTGAACTAATGAATTATACAATTAACAGTGTACAGTGTTGCTATTTTTTTAAACTAAAATAAAGAGAAGAAAAGTGATTTCACAACCTTGCCAGGAGAGAAGCACTGAGCGTGTTCTACAGTTTCATTTGAAATCAACTATTCTAAAAAATATGAAGTGGTGCAAAGTTACCCTAGTTGATTGAAGGTTCGACAAGATTAACTTTTTGTTAATTTGAATAACAAAAAATATGCATTTTTTAAAGGTTTAAAAAATTAGCACAACATTGCAGTGAGCAATTTAAAATTATTATTGTTGTTAAAATTTTTACGCGTAATATACAATATGATTCCACATTTCCCCACTTGGCCAAATAGTAAAGCTACGATAAACGTAGTTAGGCCTAACAGTACGTTGATAAATATGAATTCAATAATATGTAGTTATTAAACTACAAGTATACAATCACAGATCCTTACAAATCTAAAAATACTAACCTCATAGTACTTTCTCGATCAGATCTGACCAGCATTAGCATCAACATACACCAAAAAACTTGCATCACATACACGGCGATGTTCGAAGCTTCCGAACCGCCATTTTCTATGAGGGAAGAAACATTTCGTAAACTTTTTGAGAGAGTGAGTTTCGTTAAATGTCACGTGTCAGAGTGAGGAAAGAATCGTTGAAAATGGCGAAATTTGCCTTGACGATTAAAGAGTCGTCAAAAATGAGCGTTCTATTTCTGAGAGTAGGAACGAAAAATTGCATATTTTTTCTTTGCCCAGTATCTACTATCGTAAATGTTCTGTACAAATTTTCAAGACCTAATGTTGTGCTCATATTTTAAACTGGTCACCAAACATACCACTAACATTTTTTCTGTTTTCTTCTAATGTGTATTTTCCGCATATCAAAAAACCATAACATGACTTAGACATCTTCTACTGTAACTCATTTCATTTTCATTCAAAACAAATGCAACAATCTACAACATAATACGTTGCATAGCTTATCTTTATAACAACGCTTTGATAAACACATATGACGTGTGGTCAACTTTAATGTACCCTGCACGTCGAGAACTTACAAACTAAACTCAACTCGTTCAAGCGGTTAAGACCACTTAAATTAAAAATAGTTAAGAAAAAGTAGACTGCAAAATCTGGTACTAATATTTTTATTGGCATATTTTGTATATCTGTTTTTGATTCTTCGCTTTTGCAATAACCTTTCCAAATCATTTCTTTTTTTGTTGACTAATAAAGGCTTTTCTTGAACAGTTAAAATTACAAGGTGCCGGGTTATCTGTTTTAATAGTTTTGATACATTTTACTCTGCTCAATGGTTTTCTCCATTTTTCTTCTTTCATTGCTGTTTATCTCTACTTTTTTTCAATTCTTCGTTTTGTTATCGCCTTTTTTGTTTCCTGTATTTCGCTTTGAAAATTTGGTATTTCCCAGTTGCTTTCATTCTTTCTCTTTCATGTTTTTTTTTCAGCTGATGCTTCTCCAATCTAATCAGTCAACATATTGTTGTTTTACCATTTCAGTTATTAAATTCATAATATATTTTAATTTTATTCTGCTGTGTGTAAAACTACATTTGTGACTTGTATCATCTATGAGATTTACACGCATTGTGACACTATTTTAAATTACTTCAAAACATAAACACACACATCACTATTTTAAATTACTTCAAAACATAAACACACACATCACTATTTTAAATTACTTCAAACATACATTAATTTATAATTCTACTTTAAATATAACAATAGATGCTTTCAGTTCTTAAGAAAGAAATAAAGCTCAATTTTTAATAAAAATCGTATGTAATAAAATTACAACAACTAAAACCTTTTAAGCAAGTAATCAAATAAAGTTGAAAAAAAGGTTCAGGTATAATGCAACTATTTTTGTAAAATACACATATTACAGTAAAACACTGCATGGTTGGAATGATAGATTTTATTAATTTACCGATCAAACTTTTCTTCCAACTGATGAGCTAAAAGCACTTTCAGACAATATAAGTAAAGATGCTTTTTTGGACGTTTCGGGTTGCCCCCATAGCACATTCAAATATTTTCAACATGACTTTTTTCAGACTTGGTTAATATATTTTTCCAACAATGGGACCAATATTTTGAAAATAATTTAATTTATAAAACACCTTCTGGGGTCATAGTTACCTACAATTAGCCCGAGAAGCTATTTCGTAGGATAAAGGTGCATGGTACAACGAACTAAATGTAGGATGTATCCAACACTAAGAAAATTCCGCAACGTAGAGCGTAATTTCCAGCAACGTTCGGGGTTTTCACCTTAGAGGAGGTATAGGGTAGAGAGAGCAAGCCCATTCAATCCCCAATTCAAAGCCGCGCCAGAATAAATCAGCTGTTTTGCGAATCTCGCCAAACGGGATTTCAGTTACGGAGCGCAATCGCTACTTTGGCGAAAAGTACCTTAATTGCCCATCGCGCGCTTTCTGTTTGGATTTATATTCTCTTGGAATCACGTATATTTAGTTTTGCGAAGTCTTGAAGATTAACTCTTAGTTCGCTGTTAAATGAAATTTACAGAAGTTGCACAAAACCTTTCAGCACATAAAAATTCTGTGTTATCTTCAGATAGATAATTTTATGCATAAATAGTACAATTTTTTTAGAGGTTATTTCATGAAAAAATATTTGTTTGTACACATTACTATGAGCAAATTTATTGTATAATAAATTCATAACACTTAGAGTGAAAGAAAAAAAGTTTTTTTTTTTTTTTGCTACCTAAATACAGCTTGGAAAAAAATTACACTTTTTCGGTACAGTGCGGCAAAAAAGAACTAAAGCGTACAAATAAAAATTTTCAGACGCATATATACATAGGGTGAGCAGAAAAAAAAAACTTACTTAACATTTTCTTTTTAAATCGTGATACCGGGGAAAATTTGCGAATTGGGGAAACTAAGGTGAGGTAAAATAAATAAATAAATAAAATCAGTTTACATTTTTCAGTCGCGCAAATTCTCTATAGTTTGCCGAAAGTTGGAAAAAAAAAAACGATTAAAAAATAATAATAAATTATGCTTACAAGTGTTACTAATGGCATAAAATAAATTGTTTTTAAGCATTTAATCTTGAACTCAGTAAAGGGGGAGGAGTAGAACTTGTTAGCAAGACGAAAGGAATTTCATTAGTCATGAAATTTTTCTTCATACTGAATAAAACACATTTACATTATTTCTACAAATGAAACATACATCGACTATTTAAGTCAAGGAATGAAAAAAAAAAGAAAGAAAGAAAAAAAAAAATAAAAAAATACTTTTCTTATCTTCATATTTTACATAATAATAACAAAAATATGCCTACGCATTCGATTTCAAAAGCTTGTATACTGCACATTTGGCGAGAAATAAATTCGCCAAGTACAATTCGAAAACTTAATAAGAAATATGCTTAAAACAGAATAAAAATAGCTTCAAGAAAGAGATAAATTAGTCAGATAGTATTTGTACATTACTATAATGTATTTTACATTTTAAAATTTGATTTATACGAATAAAAAATTAGCATTTCTAGGTAAAATGTGAGAACAGCACATGTCCAATGAACAATTGTTTAAGTTTTTTAAGGAAAACAATGAATAAAAATGCAAGTTTTTTATTGTGAAATGTTGTAGGATTCTCGGTGACATGTCTCTCAGTGCGTACATTAGCACAACAAGATATAACCATTTTTAAATGAATTTATTATCCACGATTCGTGATGCTAAAGCTAGGCCTCCGTAGAAATAACATAGGAACGGGAGACACTGGTAAAACTCGTTTGCCTAAAGTCACGTGACTTTTACTTTGGATCGGGAGCTGTAGGGTTGCGCTCTCTCTACCAACAATTTCTCCTCTAAGGTTTTCACAGGTTTCTGTGAGCTTCCTGTTTAAAATAGGTTTCTTTGCGAAAAGGTTCCTGAATTCAGAAGTGTCAATACCTCTGCTCCACGCTTTGTGTTTGGGCGTGTGCGCCATGACAGTTTGGACGTTTGAAGCCAGCACAGCACTAGTCGTACGCCCGGTGAGTAGATTAATTTTCATTCTTGTAGTGATCTTTCAATTTTGAGTTTTACCTAATGAACTGTCTGAAACGTTTTTATAACTGTTCTGAAATATTTTAACATTTTCTATTGCTGTTATAGACGCATTGTTTTTCTGACAAGGAACACGCATAAATAATTTTTAACTAAGATCGTTTCGCTTAGAACAGTGGAAAAATATTTTAAAGCTATTATTGTAATTGGGACCTATTTAACGGGAAATTTTTAATTTATTGTGAATTTTCAATGGCCTGTGTCAGAATGTAATTTTCTAAAACATTGGATATCCTATTTTTGTATTTGTTTTTGTATGTAATATATCGTTATAAATATAAATCCAAAACAAGTTTCACTCATCTTTCTTATATATAGTATTGCATTAGAAGGTAGTTTACGGAACCGCTGCATATTTAAGCATATTATGTTTATTTCAATAATGCCAAATTTAAAATAAGATATTAAAATGTTGTTCTTATGCAGGTAAATAAATATACTTGTCTGATGGTTTGAAAGTTAAATATTCATCTAGTTATATCTTGTTAATCTAGTTTAAATTATGTTTTCCAAGTTTTATTAGTAGCACCTGGCATATGTATATGATTGTGATGATTAATTATAACTAAAAAAAAATCTTATGATGTATATACTTTTGTGTTGTATGCTATTTTATAAAATTTTATGAAACTTAAATGTTGCACATTAAGCATACTTTTTGAAAAATTTGCAATGCATTGAGCTGTGCCTTAATTATGTTTCAAATAGGTTAAACTTTTGCGAGACATTTATTTAGACCAAATGTCACAATAATGCGTGATGTGCGAATTATTATTTTTTAAATACAATTTTGGGACAGTAATAAATATTCAGCAGTAGTTAGTAAATACAATGTGTTTGCTTAGCTGTAAATCATCAAAAGCATTCAAAGTCACCTTCCTCATTAAAAACACTTAGGGATGTCTTGAGTAGCACTTTGGCCGAGTCGTAACGAGTACTCGACCCAGTACCGAATCCCGAGTAGTTGTGAATAAAAAAGAATACTGATGTGCCCATGAATATAAACTAATAAATAAACTAAGGACAAAAAATAAATGTAAGAGTTCCAAAACAGAATTCTTTAAACATTATAACTCTTTCTAAAAATCAGCTTCAAAAATAATTATTGGTTGTAGTAAAAATTCATTCAATAATGTAAAATGCCTCATAATCCTCCTCCCCCCCCCCCCAAGGAAAAAGTCTATTCTCACTGTATGTTTTTATTTATTTTCTTTTCATTTTTTACTTTTTTGTAATTCATTATAAAGTGATATTTCAGCGATTCGTTAAATCAAACATGTTGGGCGCTACTCGTGAAGCTTAAGATAGTACCAAACAAAATATAAAAAATGGAAAAAATAGTCGAATTTGCATATGAAGTTTACCGATATATAAGGTGCGTAAAAATATTTTATATACTTGAGTTTTTTTTAGTTATTGCATATTACATACTTATATTGCATATTATTGTACTAATCATTTATAAATTCGTCTACTATTGGTAATCTTAAAAAAAAAAATGAAATTTTTACAACTACCCAGTAATGGCCGAGTACTTGGTACATTACTAAAAAAAATCCTACAGCAAGCAAAAGCTGTAGAGAATTCTCAGACTTTATTGAATTGGGGCAATAAAACTAACTTATCTAATCAACAATAGAAAAATCCTATTAGGTATTGGTGTTTCAGATTTGAGGGAAAACACCATTTCTAGAGATAAGTTGCTAGATACTGTAAACAATTCAGAAGTCCACCATTTACGCTGGCGAATAGTTGCCAGTTGTACCAGTAACCTGTAAGTTTTTCATTTAATCAAACTTAGTATGCATCAACCAATTTTTGTGATGTGAAGCTAATGCCTCCATATTATTTTAAAAATTACTAATTATTTGTAGAAATGGCAAGCTTATTCCAGGTATGGATTTTTACATAACAAAAAGCTGTGATGGCATCATCTGTAATAGTTTACATGGAAGACGGAACAGAAGTGGACGATTCTTTTCATTGCCAGCTAGGACTCTGGTTTATCTCCTCTTTGAAAATGATATGCTAAATATATTTTTGAGCATTTTATTGTGTTTATTAGTATATTTTTCCTTTAACTATGATGTATAAAGCTTTCCAAAATGCTCTGATTACACTAAGCTTGTTCTTTTGATGAAACTTCTTAAAGATATTTTGATTTGAAAGCTGAAGCTTTTGTCAAAATATATTACATAAATTATATTATAATTTTAGCAGCAATAGTATTTTATAGTATGTTTTGTTCTTGAAAAGTGCCTCATGTGTGTATATCATGTTTCCTATTGGTTAAAATCATTTTCCACTTGCTCTTTGAGGACTAAAGTTAAAATGCAGCCCTTTTAATAGCAATTAAAACTGCTCATATTTTTAATATCATACAATGTTAATTGTCTTAAGGTATCCGTACACCTTTAAAACGTGATTTTGGACTAGAATATCGATTTTTCAATTTTGCTCTAATACAAAACTTTCAACTTTTAGCTTTCTAAAACAGTTTTAATTTTGTTTCTATCGTACTTGGAAGTGACGTTACAGCTATTTTAAATTTGGAATGACATCAACTTTCATGACCGGAAGTACAGGTTTAAGTACCGGAAGTGCAGTTTTAGGCTTGTTTATTTTATAGTCTGCTAAAAAATACATGCTGAAACGATTAAAAAATAAATTAAAACCAATTATTCATTAAAAGTCTGAACTTCATAAATCAAGTAAACTTTTTTTTTTACTTTTTACTGTTTTTGCAGTAATAATTCTAATTAAAAGTTATTTTCTGCATTTGCTCGAAATTGATTTTTCTGCTATTTCATCTACCGCAAAACACGATATCTCAAAAACATACGTTTCAAAGACCTTGAAATTTTGCAGACTAATTCTAGATAATGTTTTTTAGGGAATAGACTATATACATGTTTGTAAGTTCAATAATTTCCAATTTTCAGGTGCTTATATGCTAAATTTCACATATTTTCTGGGATTTCGCATGTGTATAGGTACTGCAACCACTACAGCTTTATAAATAAAGGGATTATTATCATGAGTGTAGTCTATTCCCTAGAGAAGACTATTAACATTGATCTCAAATTTACAGAATGTTAATAAATGCATTTGTTATTGACTTACCTCGTTTTGCGATACAGTGGCATTTTCCCTATATTTCGC
Source organism: Octonoba sinensis (assembly GCA_038502835.1). Classification (NCBI taxonomy): domain Eukaryota; kingdom Metazoa; phylum Arthropoda; class Arachnida; order Araneae; family Uloboridae; genus Octonoba; species Octonoba sinensis. The sequence goes on along the minus strand of CM076598.1, from coordinate 2,983,634 downwards.
CTATTTTTCCCCAAAAAATTTCCCTCAAATAGACGAAAAGGGAATTTATTTAGTAATACATAAGTTTTCGATCATGTATGAATAAAAAATGTAACTTTTAATTTAAAATTCAAGAAATTTCAAAAATTTGGTCTCGAAGGTGTACGGATACCTTAATGTAGTTTTTACTCTCAGAGAAGGGGAATAAGTGCATTGTGGCTTGCACAGTAAGAGCATGAATAGTATATCCTTTTTTTTCTTTTTTAGAGACCAGGGTTACAATCTGAAGTTCTACCTGAATTTTAAAATATTCCAACCGTGCCAGATGTTCTTACACCAGAAGGGGATAGCCAGAGGGATGCTGTTGCAAATTTATCAATTTCCATCCAGTGTTAGATGCATTATGTTCATATTTGGCTGCTGTAGTGTAAAATATTTGTGAAACCTATTTTTAAAATGCTTTACTTATATTGGCATCTTCGAAATAATTATTTGATTAAAATGACTCTGTAAAAAGCAATCATGCATAGCAAAAAACTTCCAATCATTTAAATTTCTCAAAAAAAAAAAAACTAAAGCAATCTTGGTCTAACTATATACATTATTTAACTGTGATTAACTAGAAGTATGGTATGAACATAAATCACTAAATCTCCTTTGAAACACAATTATTACAAATTGCTTGATGTTTTTTAAAAATTGCATAGTATATACTTGTTGCTCATGTAACTGTAATATTTTTCATTATTATTTTGTAATTGTAGTTTAAATGTACAAAATAGTAAAAGGTACATGATTTTTGTTTGAAACAGTTAAAATAGTTTCATTACTCGCAATAATTTATGAATCTCTACACATGTACTTTCAAACATATTAAAATGTAAAGCAGTAACAATATTTTCAAGTTCTTTTATTACATTTTGTTCTCATATTTAGTATTTTGAGCATTCCTTGAAAACGAGGAACGCTTTTCTGCATCTTTTCATTTTTTAAATTCTTTTTTGAATGAGATTGTTCTTGGGAAGGTTTGACTCTATCCTCTTACCAATGCCAGTTAACAATGTGTGTAAGGAATATTGTTAATAATTTTCAGTTTTAAAATTTGATATAAAAGTCCCTTTTTAAAATTAGTTTTCCTTGGGGCCAAGCTTATGGTCTGCGGTCTGCTGTACGACGAGTGCTGGCTTCAATGTTCAACTGTCATGGCGAATAATATCTGTGCTTTTCTTTCTACATTGGGATGAGCAAAATATTTAATACTTTAACAAACAATACTGTTTCAGGGGGGAGATGAGTTTGGAATTAATATTACAATGCTTTCGTTAATTTGATTTTTATGTTTTATTTATTTATTTCAAGCTTATATATTGTTACATAAGGGTAGGTGTTTATCTATTTATATAATTTATCTTTTTAAATTGGAGGGGGGGGGGGGAGGCATAATTTTTCCGAACATTTTGTGTTTAGAAAACGTTTTGTACTGAGAATCACCCCCTGAGAATCAATTTATGTTCATACCATACTTCTAGTTAATCACAGTTAAATAATGTATATAGTTAGACGAAGATTGCTTTAGTTTTTTTTTTTTTTTGAGAAATTTAAATGATTGGAAGTTTTTTGCTATGCATGATTGCATGCAACTGAAAAACTGTTGGATGGCTGTCACATTTTATACATATGCCTCTTTTTTATTATTATTTTGTCAAGCAGTTTCATATAAAAATCAATTTTTTATGTTTACGTATATGTAGATGTTGTGTGAACTTAGAGATTAAAAAATGTCATTTAAAAATTTTTGTATTTGCTGTTTACTTATTTTTTGTCTTTTTTTTTTTTTTTTTTTTTGCAGAACACTTTATACTAAGATATTATTCTTGATCTTAACAAATAATAATTTTGATAACTTTATTTTTATAATTTTTGTGCATTATATTAAACTATGGATATAAGGGTAATTTTATTTATAACATTTATGACTTGTGCTTTCCTATGGTTGTACGAAATGTGGCAACAATTAAATATCACTTCAGTTGATTTAATTGGTAATTTCCTGTAAGCTTAAAATTGTTATTTTTAACAAAATACTCTTAGAAAAAATTGAACTTCAGGTGGTCACAATTTTTAAAAAAATATTTTAAATTCTAAACTTGATATGTGCTATTTGCAGCTACTAATTTACAAAACAAATGTTTTCATTATTTCAATTTTGTCTCGACTTACACTAATAACCATGAAAATTCATCCGATTTCTTTTATACTTCATAAATGAATATTTTCCCTTAGAAATGGCAGAGAAGTGAAAAACAATTGTTAATAAATCGCTTTTTAATTGTTGCAAGCTTTCTTCTTTTTTTAATACCTAAACGTCATAACATTTTATGTTTTAACATGATTGGTAATTATTCATATTGCTAACAATTAGAATAAAATTGTCCTATTATATTTACAAAGAAATTATGGACAAGTTTGATTTTAAAATTAGTATGTTTACAGGAAAATAATAATTTCTTTAAACAGGTAACAAATAGGCTTCAAAAAGTTCAGATATGTACTCTACTCACTGCAAGGTAAGTATCTTGATTTTTTAAACTACAAAGGTATTTTGAAGAATTCAGACAAGTTTTTAGAAATCCAATACTTATATCTGGAAACTACTTATATACTTGAGGGATGCTTCTGAGGTATCAATATTATTTTTGATGATATAGCTGAAAATTAAATATCTTAAAACTTTTGCTAAGTACATTGTAAGAAAATTCCGCAACGTTTCGCATTAAAACCAGCAACGCTCCGGGTTTTCACAGGCGTACTTGAGTTTCCTGTTTAAAACAGGTTTCTTTGCGAAAAGGTTCCTGAATTCAGTATGGCAACACATCTGCTATTCGATTTGGGTTTGTTTTGGACTTTGGAACGGTCGCCATGACAGTTGAAGCCAAGCTTGTCGTACTGCGTACCGCATACTATGCTGCTTGTTAATTAAATACTGGGTCGGTAAGTAGCTTAATTTTCATTCTTGTAGTAATCTTTCATTTTGAGTTTTATCTAATGAACTGTCTGAAACAGTTGCATAACTGTTCTGCAATATTTTAACATTTGCTATTGTTGTTCCGACAAGACGCATTAGTAATTTTTAACGAAGATCGTTTTGCTTGGAACAGTGGAAAGATATTTTTAAAGCTATTATTGTAATTTGGACCTATTTAACGGGGCATTTTTAATTTATTGTGAATTTTAAAAGGCCTGTGTCAGAATGTAATTTTGCAAAATATTGGAGACCCTATTTCTGTATTATTTGTTTTTGTATGTAATGTCTCGTTATATAACGAAAATCCAAAACAAGTTTCACTCATCTTTCTTATAAATAGTATTACATTAGAAGGTAGTTTACGGAACCGCTGTATATTTAAGCATATTATGTTTCTTTCTACATTGGCAAATTTAAAATAAGATATTAAAATGTTGTTCTTATGTAGGTAAATATACTTGTCAGTTGGTTTGAAAGTTAAATATTAATCTAGTTATATCTTGTTAATATAGTTTAAATTATGTTTCCCAAGTTTTATTAGTATCATCGGGCATACTTGTTTATTTTATATAATGTTGCCATAGTTGATTTTACACAAAAACCTTGGTTGAGTAGCATTCATTATTACTATTAAATGTTTGAATAAATCACTTTTGTTTTGTCTTAAACCTAGTCATTTTAAGATTAAAATATTGGGCAATGACGGGGGGGGGGGGGGAGCTTTTGTTAAAAATGTATGCTGCTTCTTGCTTTTAGAAATAAAACATTATCACCTTTTTTACAAAGCGAGCAGACTCTGAATTTGTTTGTTGTGCTGAGATAAATTTCTGAAATTTTACATTTTTTATAATCTTGCCTGAAAGTAAAGATATAACGCATATGCTGAAGTAGTATTTTTATTTCAGGTAATAAATGAGCTTTTTAAATAACTAGAGAAGTTTATTTGCAGCTAGCTAGCTTATAACGAAGAACAGCTTCATCTGATTTTCATCAGCGAAGTATCACTGAATAGTGATGTAAACAAAAAAGTTCCAGAAACTAGCGAAAGATTGTTTTGTGATTGTAATGATTAATTATAACCAAAAAAAAACTTTTGATGCACATTTTTGTGTTGTATGCTATTTTATAAAACAAATGTTGCATATTAAGCATACTTTTTGAAAAATTTGCAATGCATTGAGCTGTGACTTAATTATTTTTCTAATAGGTTAAACATTTGCGAGGCATCTATTTAGATCAACACAATAATGTGTGGTCTGCGAATAAGAATTCCGAATTATTATTTCTTTTCCATACAATTTTGGGACAGTAATAAATATTCAGCAGTAGTTAGTAAATACAATCTGTTTGTCTAGCTGTAAATCATCAAAGCATTCAAAGTCACCTTCTTCATTAAAAACACTTAGGGATGTCTCGAGTAGTATCGAGTACTCTACCCAGTACCGAATCCCGAGTAGTTGTGAATAAAAAAGAATATTGATGTGCCCATGAAGAATTTTGAATATATTGAAATGAAAACATACATTTTAACTACATAAACTAATAAATAAACTACTGACAGAAAATAAATGTAAGAGTTCCAAAATAGAATTCTTTAAACATTATAACTCTTTCTAAAAATCAGCTTATCAAAAATGATTATTGTCTGTAGTAAAAATTCATTCAATAATGTAAAATGCCTCATAATCACCCCCCCCCCCCCAAAGAAAAAAGTCTATATTCGCACTTCTGTTTTTATATATTTTCTTTTCATTTTTTAATTTTTTGTAATTAATTATAAAGTGATATTTCAGCAATTGGTTAAATCAAACATGTTGGGCGCTACTCGTACAGCTTAAGATAGTACCAAACAAAACATAGAAAATGGAATAAATAGTTGAATTAGCATATGAAGTTTACTAATATATAAGCTGCGTAACGTTAAAATAATTTATATACTTCAGTTTTTTTAGTTATTGCATATTACATACAAAAATTGCATATTATTGTACAAATCGGTTATAAATTTATCTACTATTAGTAATATTTAAAAAAGTTATGAAATTTTTACAACTACCCAGTAATGGCCGAGTACTTGGTACATCCCTAAAAACAATCCTCCAGCAAGCAAAAGCTGTAAAGAATTCTCAGACTTTATTCGATTGGGGCAAAAAACTAACTCATTGAATCAACAATAGAAAAATCCTATTAGGTATTGGTGTTTCAGATTTGAGGGAAAACACCATTTCTAGAGATAAGTTGCTAGATACTGTAAACAATTCAGAAATCCACCTTTTATACTGGCGAATAGTCACCAGCTGTACCAATGCATCAACCAATTTTGTTTGTGATGTGAAGCTCATGCCTTCATATTATTTAAAATGTTACAAATTTTTTTTTTAGAAATGGCAAGATTATTCCAGGTATGGAGCTTACTAAAAGCTGTGATGGCATCATCTGTAACCGTTTACATGGAAGACGGAACAGAATTGGATGATGAAGATCTTCTTTTCTTTACCAGCCTTATCTCCTCGCTGAAAATGATATGCTAAATATATTTTTCAGGATTTTATTGTGTTTATTAGTATATTTTCCCTTAAACTATGATGTATAAAGCTTTCCAAAATGCTCTGATCACACTAAGCTTGTTCTTTTGATGAAACTTCTTAAAGGCATTTTGATTTGAAAGCTGAAGCTTTTGTCAAAATATATTATATGAATTATATTATAATTTTGGCAGCAATAGCATTTTAGTATGTTTTGTTCTTGAAAAGTGCCTCATGTGTGTATATCATGTTTCCTGTTGGTTAAAATCATTTGCCACTTGCTCTTTGAGGACTGAAGTTAAAATGCAGCCCTTTTAATAGCAATTAAAACTGACCAGGGTTACAATCTGAAATTATAGCTGTGAATCCAACCGTGCCAGATTTTCTTACACCAGAAGGGGATAGCGAGAGAGATGCTGTTGCAAATTCTCCAATTTCCAGTGATGTATTTCTAAAATCCAGTATTGTATGCATTATGTTTATGTTTAGCTAAAATTACTGCTGTAATGTAAAATATTTGTGAAACCTATTTTTAAAATGCTTTACTAATATTGGCATCTTCCTTCGAAATAATTATTTGATTAAAATGAATCTGTAAAAAGAAATTATACATAGCAAGAAACTTCCAAACATTTAAATTAAATTTCTCAAAAAAAAAAAAAAAAATCTAAAGCAATCTTAGTCTAACTATATACATTATTTAACTGTGATTAACTAGAAGTATGGCACACTAAATCTCATTTGATACACAATTATTACAAATTGCTTGATGTTTTTTAAAAATTGCATAGTATATACTTATTGCTCATGTAACTGTAATATTTTTCATTATTATTTTGTAATTTTAGTTTAAGGGTACAAATCTGGTACATGATTTTTGTTTGAAGCAGTTAAAATAGTTTCATTACTCACAATAATCTATGAATCTCTACACATGTACTTTCAAACATATTAAAATAGCAATATTTTCAAGTTCTTTTATTGCATTTTGTTCTCATATTTAGTATTTTGAGCATCCCTTGAAGACGAATGTTTTTCAGCATCTTTTCATTTTTTAAATTATTTTTTGAATGAGGTTATTCTTGGGGAGGTTTGACTTCATCCTTTTACCAATACCAGTTAACAATGCCTGTCAGTCATATTGTTAATAATTTTCAGTTTTAAAATTTGATATAAAAGTCCCTTTTTAAAATTAGTTTTCCTTGGGGACAAGCTTATGGTCTGCGATCTGCTGTACAACGAGTGCTGGCTTCAATGTTCAACTATCATGGCGAATAATATCTGTGCTTATCTTTCTACTTTGGGATGAGCAAAGTATTTAAAACTTTAACAAGCAGTACTGTTTCAGGGGGGAAATGAGTTCAGAATTAATATTACAATGCTTTCATTAATTTTATTTTTATTTATTTATTTCAAGCTTATATATTGTTACATAAGGGTGGTTGTTCATCTAATTATATAATTTATATTTTTTTATTAGGGGGGGGGGAGAGGCATACCTTTTCCGAAAATTTTGTGTTAAGTTTAGAAAATGGTTTTTGTAGAGAGAATCACCCATGCAAGCTGAAAAACTGTAAGATGGCCTGTCACATTTTATACATATGCCTCTTTTTTATGATTATTTTGTAAAGTAGTTTCATATAAAAATCCCATTTTTATGTTTACTTATATGTAGGTGTTGTGTGAACTTAGAGATTAAAAAATGTCATTTAAAAATGTTTGTATTTGCTGTTTATTTTTTGTCTAAATTTGTTGTTTATCCTTTTTTTTTTTGCAGAACACTTTATACTAAGATATTATTCTTGACCTTAACAAATAATAATTTTGATAACTTCATTTTTTAATTTTTGTGCATTATATTAAACTATGAATATAAGGGTAATTTTATTTATAACTTTTATGACTTGAGCTATGGTTGTACAAAATGTGGCAACAATTAAATCTCATTTCAGTTGATTTAATTGGTAATTTCCTGAAAGCTTAAAAATTTTATTTTTAACAAAATACTATTGGATAAAATTGAACTTAAAGTGGTCACAATTTTTAAAAAAATATTTTAAATTCTAAACTTGATATGTGCTATTTGCAGCTACCAATTTACAAAACCAATGTTTTAATTATTTCAATTTTGTCTCGACTTACACTAATAACCATGGAAATGACAGAGAAGTGAAAAACAATTGTTAATAAATCGCTTTTTAATTGTTTCAAGCTTTTTTAATTTTTTTAATACCTAAACGTCATAACATTTTATGTTTTAACATGATTGGTAATTATTCATATTGCAAACAATTAGAATAAAATTAAAACCTACTTTATTTACAAAGAAATTATGGACAAGTTTGATGTTAAAATTAAGTATGTTTACAGGTAAATAATAAATTCTTAAAACAGGTAATAAATAGGCTTCAAGAAGTTCAGATATGTCATTGCAAGGTAAGTATCTTGGACTCTTTAAACCACAAATGTATTTTGAAGAATTCAGAAAAGTTTCTAGAAATCCAATACTTATATCTGGAAACTACTTATATACTTGAGGGATGCTTCTGAGGTATCAATATTATTGATGATATAGCTGAAAATTAAATTATCTTAAAACTTTTGCCAAGTAATTGTAAATTTCATGAATTTCAAAAGTTAACAATGAGTTAACTCTTTAAATTCAGGAAATGTACAAAAATTACTTAGCAAAACTATTAAGATATTAAAATTGTTAGTTATATCATCAAAAGTGATTCTGGGAATGGTACTGGGTTCTAGTGGGAAATTTTAGAATTCAGATAGGTTCCAGGTTAAATCCAGAAAAGTTACTGGCTTTCTGTGGGAATTGTTCCCAGTTAATCAGAAAGGTTCCTGGTTAATTCCAGGAAAGTTACTGGCTTTCTGTGGTAAGTTATCCCAGTTATTCAGAAAGGTTCCTGATTAATTCCAGGAAAGTTACTGGCTTTCTGTGTGAAATTTTCCCAATTATTCAGAAAGATTCCAGGTCAATCCCAGGAATGTTACTGGTAAAAATTAGGCACATGAGGTGCCTAGGATATTCCTAGTAACGTTCCTGATTTCTTTTTACAGTGAATGACTCATTGGAGAAATGACCTGCAGACGCCATTATTCAAGTGCTGATTTTATTTAAGTTTTGTTTTCTGAGAAGTCTCTCAAATTTTGAAGAGTATTTTTTGGTTTCTTAAAACAGTTTTACATAACAATCTCGAAATTGGATTTCGTTTTAGTAATGCTCTTTAGTTTTGCTAGGAGTTCGCGACATTAAATTTTGCAATCGTTATTCATTTGCATGTACTACCAACTACACAAGTTTTAATTCAAATTCTCTGAAACGAATGAAATATATATTTCTATCGATGATGTTCCAGTTTTGTCCAATCGTCTTTGTCCATTGTCGTATCTACTTTCTTCCTACCTGAAAAAAAATACTAGATGATCACTACCACTGCTTCTGAGGCAAAACGCGCCCCGGTACCTCTCTTACCACAGATTGGTATCATCCTCATCTGTAAGCCTAATCTGTATCGTCCAGTTGTGATGTCTATGGCCCAGTTCTTTAATGTCTACGGCAAATTGTGTTGAATCAGTACGCATCTCTAATAGAAATAGCAGGTTCTCTAAATCTCAAAATGAGCCAAATTTTAAAGCCGTCGTGCATTTAAATTTACTAAAAGTACGACAAAAAACTTGCCGCCTTGCAACATTTATTTTGATATACTTTATGCAACAATGACTTCACATAACCTTTTTTTAAATTATAACAGAGTGATCTCTTATTTTACAGGATTTTGTTTTCGCGCTACCATTTCATCAACGTACTCCAAAATTTTGATATATTTTTTTTGGCTCTTGCCCGCATGTAAGTGATTCATCAGTCTTAACTGGCTAATCTTAAATCTAAAACCATTTTCGTTGTTAAAGGTACGAATAAATTACTTGCTCTTTTCTTTTTTCCTCTTTTTATTTGGCCGAGTTTTATTTTACCTGGTGGCTTTGTGTTTACCTGGTTGCCTTTTTCTAAATCAATAAATAGGTCTACCGACATTTTTTTTGACATAAAACTGTTACGACAATACTCGATATTGATATTTTGGCTGAGGAACGGCACTGTTGTTTTAGTCTGTGTTTTTCTCATATACAGGGTGGAGCGCGGTAAATTATTTTTTTAGAATTCACGCTGTGGCGGAGCTGTTGGTCGAAGAGAGGGGGTGAGTGGGTGTGGTTTATAGCGACCGACGGGAGGTTTGTACTCATCTGCTGTTCAGATGCAGCGGCCACGTGAGGGACGCTCATTTTGTGTTTAAGTGTATTTCTCGAATTCCCACTCGATCATTGCAGTGCAGCTCGTTTAGCGGTCTTAACCACTTTCGATTTTTTCCTTTATGGTTACCTGAAGCCGAAGGTTGAAGTTGCAACCGTCCCAGCATCCTGGAAAACCTGCAGAACAATATTGAGGCTGAAATTGCAAGAGCACCAGAAGAAATGCTTGAAAAAGTGCATTAGAGTTTCAGAAAACGTCCGTTGCAGTGGGGATTGTGAAGGTAGACATTTGCCAGATACACTGTTTAAAACCACGTAATTGGAAACTTCTATTATTGTCCAATATGATTTTTTTAAATGTAAGTTTCTAAGTGTTTATTATTTTTTAATTTCATTCCCAAATCAGCAAATTACCGTACTCCACTATGTACTATAAATGCATTCACATATCGATTTTGACAGCAGCTAATAGAATTTTCTTGTTACTTATAGCGAAGCTTTAATTTTGCTTTTTTTTTCTCTACAAAATCGGGAATAGCCAACAGGTGGATCGATATTTTGTTTGAGCTTCAGCTATAAAGTAAGATTATTTAGCAGTTTTTATGACTGAAGAACAGTTCTTAAGAATGTTGCTTGCTTCTTATCAGATTTTGTTATTAACGCCTTCACTGCCGAGGAAAATTCACACGATTCGCTTCCCCGTGACACTGTTTTTGTGGCGGCAGTTAAGATGTTAAATAAACTTTTTTTTGCTTCAGCAGCTTGTACTTAAATTCAACTTGAACGTATTAGACAAAAACCGAACAGGTGTAATTTCCATTTTGAATTGGAGTTAAGAAAGCTGGTGCTTAACTTGTTTTGGAAAGCTTGATCGAAGCCATGGCTCTTTAAGATTAACTCTTCGTTTAGTAAGTGTCTGAGAAATACTAGCTCACACGTGGCAATGATTTTCGGCTTTAATGAATTTCGATACTATATAGGTTACGGTGGGCAGAAATAATCTTTTTTTTTTTAATTTTTTTAAGGATGGGTAATGCAAAAAAAAAAAAAAAAAACTGAAATCGGTGGCACAAAATGCACAAAAATTTTTGAGGTTTGCAGGACATTTTTTTCTGTTTGATTTGCAGCAAATGCGTTGAAAGTTTGACCAAGCGCTTTTCTGAAATAAAAGTACTTTTTTTTCGATGATAGGTAGTGTAGAAAATGCACTACTAGTGTCACTAAACTCACATAACAATATTTGAAATATAAGTCCTTCATCTGCTTTAAATGTGTTTTTTTAAACGTTTTCAACAAATTTTGACAAAATGTTGAAATATTGTACTTCGCCGTACATTTTTGGCCGAAAGATCCTCGCATTTGCGGAAAATGATGGAATTATCTTACACACTTCCAATTTTTTTAGGTACACTTTGTGCCACAACTGGCACCTTCTCTGAACTAACCATCATCGAAAATGGAAAAAAAAGGGGACTCTACCCTATAGTACGTACCTGTGATTGCTAAAACATCAATGAAGCCCACGGCCCTAGTGATCTCTCCTTCCGTTTCTGATTAAAAAAAAAAGAAAACAGCATATTATTTTTAGTTTATGTCATATAATTAAAATACAATGGAATATCATTAAAATTAGAATTTATACACAATTCATTTTGAATGAAAAATTTCTGGACAGTTTGAAAATCTGTTGAGTTTTTCCTTTAGTGATGAAATTTACACTAAAAAATTCTAGTTCAACTTTTCACCAAAGGAAAAAAAATGGTAAAATTTAACTGCAACCAACTTTTGGTACTAAAGTTGAACCATTATCGTGGCACCTAGTTTCACATTCATGGGGAAACTACACCATTATAATGGTTCATCTGAGTACCAAATGTTGTTTGCATCTAAATTTCACCATTTTTTGGTGAAGGTTAAACTAGATTTTTTTACAGTGTATATTATACTAACTTTATATGTTTCTAGCACCTAAAATGTTGTTAATGCTCAATAATGAAAAAATCATTGAACATTCTTTTAAACATTCCATTAATTAATGTCCTACTGTGAATGTCAAGTCAAATAAGAATTTCTGGACCATGATTACATACATGACAATGCACTAGTTCAGTTTACGATTTAATGCTTGCATTCGAATGTTAACAATTTTAAAGAAAAAAAAAACAATTATATTATTTTTTTGTTTGGAGAAATGCCCTTAATTTTTTCTTTTATTCATGATGGTGTAGTAATATAGAAAACGCGGGTATTGTGTGTACTGGACTTACGTTAACTTTGTTCAAAATATTTAGAGCTATAAAACACTTTAATATCGTGAGCTCTTACTTTTCGAAGTAAAAAACATATTTACAAGAAAGTGGTAAATTGAATTTCATATTAAATTTTCTAAAAAAAGGTTTCGAATAAAGCCTGTTTAAATTAAAGAAGTTAAATTCAGTAAACCTTCTTTATTAAACATATTTTGAAAGTTAAGGGATGTGAAATGCTTTTATCCAATGTGTCTTATTCAGCTGAAAATATTATTTACGAAATTGCTTGGTTTTTACTATGTAATCTCATGATTTAATTCCATTTTTAAGTGTTTTTGTAAGTTACATAAGATAAACTAGTACTTATAACTAATTCTCCACGAATAGAGATAGAGATTGATAAAAATAATAATGTTTAGACACGGTTTAGACTTAACCATTATCTTGCGGGGATAGAACAACGTCCCTAAAAGAATTCCAATTTTCTGTCATGCTATTATCAATATGGTATTCAGAGAAGACTTCAAATAGTACGATTTGTTTATTAACATAAATTTTGTTTTAGAGTAAAAATGTAGCACAAATATGTCTTTGAATTATTATATAATAGCAGAAATGTGTGCTAAAAGTGCATTAAATTAATTCACCCCACAGTTAAAGGGTTAATATGTTGAGCTAGGAAGAAATAATAAACACGGGAACCGACGTAAATACCTACCATTGTATTATACAAGACATTCCTAGGTTTTTTTCTGCTTACATTTTTCCAGAAAGGCCATAAATGCTTTGTGAAAAAGATTGTGTGGTGTATTCGCTAAGGCAGCTTAACTGTAACCGGAGGTCAAGGGAGAACGTCAATGTTTTTGTACGAATGCTCAATGCCGCTCAATGCATCTATCTATCAATTAATGTCTTATTTACTGTGTTCTAATGTGTGTAATGTTAATAAATAGTGTTATTGGATTATTCTCAATGGATATCTAAAATACAGGACATTAGCGACGAGTAATACTTCACGGCAAAGAACTCACGTTGTTTTAATGCTATCGCTACAGTTCGCACATTATACAGTAAAGGTAGGACTTGTAACTTTTACTATACCTCTTGAATTGTTGAAATAATTCAATATTAATCAGCAAAATGGCAGAGGGAAATCAGCAAGACATTATTGAGAAGTTGATAGAACAAAATAATGCATTAATGGAAATGCTAAAAGATCGTAGCAAAAACGAAACTGTTCCTAATCATCCAAGTAAGATCGTGAACGTTCAATTTGATAAATATGATGAATCTGCTGAGTCATGGGATTCTTACATTGACAGATTTATGGTTTTTTAGACGTTTAAAACATTCCCGAGGAGAGAAGGGGGAAAGCATTCATTTCGTGTTTGTCACCGAAGCTGTTTACATTACTGAAAAGTCTCATCGCGCCAGCTAAGCCTTCCGATATAGTTTCGAGGAACTACGGATCATTTTAAGTAAACATCTGAATCAAAAGCCATTGATAATTCCTGCAAGGCATGCTTTTCTCAATCGAAAACAACAGGATCATGAATCAATTTCGTGTTTTATGGCTGAGATACGCACACTCGCTGTACCGTGTTCGTATCCAGATGATGTTCTTAATGTAATGCTTTGCGATGTGTTCGTCAGTGGATTAAGAAATGGTCAAATTCTAAATCGAATTTTTGAAGAAAAAGATGACATTGACTTGGAGCGTAACTTAAATATCGCTCTTGCGATGGAGAAAGCTTTCCAAGGTGCTAAGGATTTCATTGGAAATGAGAAAATAATTTCAGTTAATGCACTAAAAAGTTCTAAATCATCAAAAGAATTTCAAAAGAAAGCTAAAGTTGTAAAAAAAAACAAGAATGCTACCGCTGTGAAAAAGACAACCACACAAGTTCTAATTGTAAATTTAAGGACAGTATATGCAAAGTATATTGCAAAAAGTATATTGCAAAAAGAAGGGACATTTACAGCGCATTTGCTTTAAATTTAAGCATGACAGTAAAAAGAAGAACCCTAAACAAAATAAGCAAATTATTGTCACTGATGATGAACCTCATGGTGAGTCAGAACAACTTCCTTTTTATACTGTGCAATTAAAGGGCAAGGCTAATGATAATAGATTGCCAATTCTTTTGGATGTTAAAATTAACGGTTATCCAATTAAAATGGAGTAGGATACCGGAGCTGCTATCTCTACGATGAGTATTCAAAATTTCCGAAAAATATCAAAAAAATCACTTACGCCATGTAAAGTTATTCTTAAATCCTATACAGGAGACACCATTACTCCTTTGGGACAAGTAGAAATTGAGGCACAATATCAGAACCAGAAAAGGAAGGTTAAACTTTTCATACTTAAGGAAAATCTAGACACTATTTTTGGCCGAGAATGGCTATATTCTTTCAAAATTGATTGGAATTTTGTGAAATCAAATAAATCGGAAAATGTGAGTACAAAACGTGATAACCAATTAACTTTGTTGCTGGAAAAATATAAGGAAATATTTAATGAAGAATTTGGTGAAATTAAAAATTTTGGATGTAAATTAGAACTCAAACCGAACGTTAAGCCTGTTTTCATCAAATCCCGAAGCGTTCCTTTTTCATTGAAAAGCAGGGTGGAAGATGAAATAGATCGATTAGAAAAGCAAGGCATCATCGAAAAAATTGATACATCGGAATGGGCTACTCCGGGGGTTCCAATAATCAAGAAGGATGGCTCCATACGATTGTGTGCAGATTATTCGGTTACATTAAATCCAAATTTGATAGTTCAGCAACATCCCTTACCACGATTGGAGGAAGTTTTTTCTTCTCTGAGTGGAGGTGTACAATTTTCCAAAATTGATTTCGCCGTGCCTATCTTCAAATGAAGGTACATGAAGATAGGAAGAAATTATTGACTATCAATACTCACAAAGGTTTGTACGCCTGCAAACGCCTCATGTATGGATTGAACTGTGCCCCAGCAATTTGGCAGAAGTATGTCGACAGTTTGTTTTCTGGATTAGAAGGAATCAAGGCCTTTATGGATGATGTTAGAGTGACCGAACTTGATGATGAAACTCATTTTTCCAGGTTAGAAACATTTTTTCAAATTTGTAAGGATAACGGGTTAAAAATCAATTTGAAAAAGAGTGATTTCTTCAAGGATGAAATCAATTTTCTAGGTCACAAAATAAACTCCTCTGGCATTCAGAATACAGATGAGAAAGTGAAAGATATTGTGAAGGCTCCCGTCCCAAAACACGTGCAAGATGTTAAAAGTTTTCTAGGTCTCGTAAATTTTTATGGAACATTTTGCAAGAAACTTTCTACTTTAGCCTACCAGCTGTACAGCTTGACAAAATAAATGTACAATGGAATTGGTCAAAACAGTGCCAATCAGCTTTTGATGCAATCAAGAACGAAATTTGTTCAGATAGGGTACTGATGCATTATGATCCAAACTTGCCTTTAGTGTTAGCAACAGATGCATCACCTGTTGGTTTAGGTGCTGTTTTGTCGCATAGATTACCAGATGGAACAGAAAGACCTATTTCTTTTGCTTTGAAGACTCTTACGCAAACTGAATTTAGGTATTCACAGATTGATAAGGAGGCTCTAGGTATATCCTGGGGTGTGAAAAATTTCTATCTATACCTCACGGGTCGAAGATTCATCTTAGTGACTGATCACCAACCTCTCACACAGATTTTTGGATCAAAGAAAGGCTTACCTGTCATGTCAGCAACAAGACTTTTACACTATGCTCTCCATCTGCAATCTTTTCAATTTGTTATAGAATATCGAAAGGGTAAAGAAAAAAGCAATGCTGACTGTTTGTCAAGATTAGCTCTTAAATCAGAAGACCTAGATGTTCAAGATGACATTTCCATGTTCCAGATCTCTCAGATAGAGACACTCCGGGCACATTGGAATGGTGAAAATGAAGGCCATAGCCCGGTCTTTTGTGTTTTGAGAACCTATCGACCAAGATATTGAAAGGATGGCGAGAGATTGTCTCGATTGCGCAAAATACAAAACTAATCCCAATAAATCAAAAGTCCACTATTGGGAATACCCCACAAAACCATGGGAGCGGGTACATGTTGATTTTGCGGGACCGTTTCTGGATTCGATGTTTCTCGTCGTAGTGGATGCTCATTCGAAATGGATGGAAGTGTACCCTATGAGGTCGACAACATCCCTCAACACCATCGAAGTTTTGAGAGACTATTTCTCACGCTACAGACTCCCCATAACGTTAGTCAGCGACAACAGCTCTCAATTTACCGCAAAGGAGTTCCAGAACTTCGTAAATAGTTGCGGTATAAGGCACAAAACCTGTGTCCCCTTCAAACCTTTTAGTAATGGTCAGGCTGAGAGATATGTGTTCGCATTGAAACAGTCCTTGCGAGCACTAAAGAATTTTCCAGGATCATTGAGACAAAAACTAGCGATATTTCTCACTCAGTATAGAAAGGCACCGAATGGTACAACTGGTCAGAGTCCCTCAATGCTTTTTCTCAAGCGTGAAATACGTACAAGAATTGATCTTGTGAAGCCGGCGCTAAAGAAGGAAATTGAAGACAAACAAAGGAAAAACAACATCTATTTTCGAGATCGAGTTTTTGAAAATGGAGATAAAGTTGTATCAGGAACTACAATGCTCCAAATAATAAATGGATTTTCGGAGACGTCGTATCACGAGATGGACAGCTGCATTACACTATATTGGTTGATGGAGTTTCGATAAGACGCCATATGGATCAAATTCGTCCAGCTGGCGACTTTCCAATGGAAAATCAACGCTACGACCCTTATCAATTTTACCTTTCCAGGAGTACAGAAAGGGATAAGGACTCATCACCTCCAGCTACATTAGCTGATACATCACCTAAGTCGTCTACCCAGGAGGCATCAAGTGGAGACTCATCAGATGTTATTTCGTCTTCTCCATCCTCTCTTGCTCAGCATAGCGCAGTAGCTTCTTCACCTGTGCAGATCCCTGTGACTACACCTACACCGCAGCCAGCACCACTCCGAAGGTCTTCCAGAATCCGCCGAGTGCCCAACAGTTTGGACTTGTAGACTTACCTTACTAAATTCCAGATTTTGTCACTTCTCAAATAAGGGGGAGGAAACTGTGGTGTATTCGCTAAGGCAGCTTAACTGTAACCGGAGGTCAAGGGAGAACGTCAATGTTTTTGTACGAATGCTCAATGCCGCTCAATGCATCTATCTATCAATTAATGTCTTATTTAATGTGTTCTAATGTGTGTAATGTTAATAAATAGTGTTATTGCATTATTCTCAATGGATGTCTAAAATACAGGACACATTGTGTTATATTGATCAATAAAGTAGGAAAAAATAACAATAAGGTGGGAGTACACAATATACAAATGATTTGAAATCACACAGCACTCTTAACCATTTCGGGCGAAAGTTACCTGCAAATTTGCACGTTGTTGTGCCTCACACGGACGATCTTGTATCTCGCGCTATTTTATTTCTAATGCCCTACAATACCTATTATATTCGTTTTCCGTATAAAAAAATACTCCCGAAAAAACTCGTGCTTCAAGGGGATAATGTAGTAAATAGCGTTGTATGAGAGTTCGGCGAAAGATCATTCGATTTTGTTCAACTTGATGCCCCGCTCAGGGTCACTACCAACTCTATAGGATTTAACCAGTTTACTATGGGACATCCCCAAACAGTATTTGCTATGGGACCGCACCAAACAGTACAAACGATGCCCCTTCCCCCTTCTTCCAAACAAAAATAGAAAAGAAATGAAACATTGAATACATTCTCAAGCAATACTGTAAGTAAGAGTTAGTTCCATGTATTAAAGGGGGAAATACGTGTAAAGGTCTCAAAAATTTTTTTTAAATATTTTCTTCATATAAATCGATTCTACAACTACTCAATAATATGCCCTGAAAATTTCAAAGCAAAATTCCAAGTCGTTTAAAAGTTATAAGCATTTGAGCGAGCACCCCTTTTGGAGCAGTTGAGCAGGTAAGTCCCTCATGAATGACCTGAAGGGTGTTAGAGAACGTTAGCAGATGTAATTTTATTTCTTTTAACAATTGAGACCTCGGATAGAAATTTCTATAAGTATTAGTATCTATAAGTATTAAAAAAAATTGATTCATTACTGCCTTAAATTTACCTTCAATACCACTCTTTTTTGAAACGCGTTCTTCTCGAAGCTACTTTTTTCGAATTTGCGTACACTCTAGCTCGCAGAGTTTTTGATCAATCCTTAACAAATTTATCACACATTTTCTTTATATATACACGCTTTATTTGAACTAGAATCATAAACATATCTTTATTTTTACTTTTTTTATTGTGAAAAAAGAAAAAAAAACGGTTAAAAATCGTACCTAATTTTCCCATTCTAAAAAAAATAGAAATCTTCAATTTTTTGTGATGATTTTGGTTCAACTAGAAGAGACACAAGAGACACTTATAAAAAAAGTAGATTTTTAAAATAATTGATTTCAGATAAAAATTGTGACCTCCAGGATGTACGCAAACTGCCGACCCGAGTGGCGACTTACAGTGCGCAGCAGCCGATATCTCCGGGATATTTCAAGAAAAATGTTTGAAAATTTCAGTAAATGTTCTTCAATATATATGTAAAATAACCTCAGAATCTCAATAAAATCAATTTATTCTTTATACGTTTAAAAAATTCATGAAAATTGCTCTTAATACGCCGTTTTATAAGTGTTTCCCCCCTTAAACAAGAAGTTCCGTCTAGAACTATACCAGCCTACTTTCCCGTAAAAACCAAATGCAAATTTTAGCTAACTGTTTGTCATTTAGCCTTTAGTTCTCAATTACTTCAAATACACCTTTTTCAACGGATAATACATATTCATTCAGTCACTCATTCATTCATTTACTCATTCGTGTATTTATTCACTCAGATATTTTCCCATTCATTCACTCATTTATTTATTTTATCATTTATTCACTCATTCATTCATTCACTCTTTCATTTATTCATTCATCATTTTTTCATTCATTCATTCTTTCACTCATTCATTTATTCATGTATTTATTGAGAAATATCGTTAAAAATTCTGATCTAAAAATTTTATAGGAGAATAGGCTTGTTCAGTTCTTGTTGAAATTCGTATCTGTAATTGTCCTACATCGCAACATCTTTCGGATAAAGTTTGTTACAAGAATAATTATACTTTAAATGCTATAATTTTCTTAGATAGGTAAAATTTAAAATTGCTATTGTCACGCATAATTACTTTTTTATGTGTCCGTTCTAGGAACTAAATTTGCCCATCATTTTGCCAACTGAAAAAAAAAAAAAAAAAAAAAAAGAAAAGAAAAAAAAATCTTTCGAATCAGACAATCCCTTCAATAGCTATTGGGGGGGGGGGGGGGGGGCAGACCGAACGACAGATACACATTTTCCCCATCTCAAAACCCTACTTTCAAATTTTTTATTTTTCAATGTTAATTACTTATTTTTGACTTTTCTTCATTTTTAACTGTACTTTTACGATACCATTAAGCCTTCTTTCATGCTTTATTATTATTTTTTTACTTTTAAGGGAAAGTAGGCTATTGTAAAGTAATTTAAGTATAAAAATTTTATTAAAAAAAGGAACGTTTTTCCTGCTCGCTAAAAAGGTATAAAAAATTTTTGATGATCGCAGCGCCGCTATTGAATTTTGGTGGCCATTTGTGGAACTAATCGCCATATTTAATTTCATTTTATTGGAAATTCTTCAGAAACTCATCAAATCATGATAAAAGTGGTTAGAATATTGCATTGTGATCTGGTTCTGAGCTATATGTAAAGTTTCAGAACAATATCTTATA
Organism: Octonoba sinensis; assembly: GCA_038502835.1. Lineage (NCBI taxonomy): Eukaryota > Metazoa > Arthropoda > Arachnida > Araneae > Uloboridae > Octonoba > Octonoba sinensis. The sequence goes on along the minus strand of CM076598.1, from coordinate 2,963,736 downwards.
GGGAAATAGTCGAAAATTCCATTGCAAAATTCCGCGGACAGACAAGAAAGCGAGTTAAGAAAAACGTTGTAAAAAATAATAACGTTTGAGGAAATTTATTTTGAACATAGTTTCTATGTTTATTACCACAGAAACCTTTAGTGTTTTATTAATTATTTCTGTAACCTTTTTTTAAGAATTATGATCTTATAAAATCTGTCGTTCTCTAAAATTCTCCGCCATGGGGGTGGTAAGGGTAGCCTCTTATTAGCAAATAATATGTAGTAGGTGTCCAGTTCTGTCATATGCGCAATGTTTGTCGACTATTTTTTTCTGTTTTCAGCACACACGAAGATTGTTGATGGCAGTCGATGCAATAAATTATCTGCAAAACATATTAATAAAGCCATGAATTATAACTTTATGTTATTTTTATATTAGAGGGGAGGGGGAATCTGTTGCATTATACCCGTCAAAGGGATTTGCAATCGCTATAATATAAAGCTGGTCGTCATTTCTACTTGTTGATGAATTTAAGCATCTCGCCAAGTTTGACTGCGCTGAACACATGCATTTGGGAATTGGTCAGTGCATATAGTAGGATAACGAATGTACAAACAATAAATTAGAACACATGTATTATGCTTTTTGAGCAGAAAAAGTGTGATTTTCTTATAAAGACATAGTTCGAAAAGAAAGGTGCTCGTCGTCATACAATATTTCACATCTACGCAGAAAGTTAGATAGTTGTTTAAAAGAGCTATCATGAAGCAGAACCACCTAGAAGGGTGCTGGATTAAGAAGCATTTCATGTGTCTTGCAAAATGTCATACAAACGAGTATTTACAACATTTTTTATTACCCACCATTTGGAAGATAGTATTTAATATAAAGATTATCCACACCGGATTGATTTTGCTTTTTGGATTTTTAACAGAAAACGGAAGGAACTGAATTTGTTACGTCTCCTTTTCATTGGATGAGGTAAGTTTTATGTAAAAGACAAAATTCTGACTTTTTACATTTTCAGTATGTGAAAAAGAGTTTTAATCCTTTGGGTACATTTGACGAATGAGACTTGTCATCTGCTTACTTGGGTGAAGTTACGGTGGACGGGTCTGACTCGTCATCTGAATTTAAGAAACAGGCGTTGATGTTTGCGGCACCCCCGCCCCCGCCAGAGGGGTCCATAACACCAGCTCCGCGCGAAAGCAATCCTAAGGCCAGTGCTAACACGTAAGGGGTCTGATGGAGAAAAGAGGGGATCCATATAGCGAGAAATTAAATCCGTCCCATGGGCATAAAAATCTTCAAAAAAATTAATACTTAAAGGGTAAAAGAGAGTAATAGGTTGGCTTTTATTTATTGTTTCGAGTTTTGCTATTAAATTGTGGTTCTTTATATTTCTTTTACTTTTTGTTTCGGTAACATGGAACTAAAAGGTTCCAATTCTATTCAATTTTATTGCCTGTTCAAGAATTTAGTCCAAAACCTGTGCTGTATTGCAATGGACTTACTTCAGCGTCTGTTATTTAAAACTATTTTTGCTATATTTTTAATTTGCGCCAAATTAACGTAATGAACAGGAAATAACTTTCTGGATGACAACGATTCTTTCTACTTATGTGTTCGTTATTATCGCATTTTTACTTAGAATACGGTCACATAGTAAAATATAATTTTAGGACTTTTTAATCCCTCAGTTTACTTTCCTTCGTCGCAAGTGGTAAAGATAATTCATCTTCACTGCCATTATACAACAACTAATCGACCTGCGTGGAATTCCGCACTAATTTGGGAGAAAGGACATTATGAAAAAAAAAAAAAAAAAGCAAAAGGGTGTTGGTAAAAAGACATGTAATTGGACACATCAGTACAAATAGCTGTAACAATTTTTCCCCCACTATTATTTAGATATTCAAAATAATAAAATAATCACAATAAAAATGATAATTATTTTTATTAGTAGAATTCATTGCATTAAAGTACACTAACGAAAAAGTTCCATTACTTATATAGTTACTGTTGGTTGGTTAGGCTCTACACATTCATAATATAAATGAATGTGTCGATTACATAAGTTTTATACACAGACGCAGCTAAAACTGTCCAATTTGCTACACAATAAAAACAGAAGAGTTTCTTGTTTGTTTACTTTGAGGGCTCCAGCATACACAACACCAATTTGGCATCCATTAAAGGACGTCTTCGTAGTTGATTTTAAGTGCCAAATTTCTGCGAAGCGGTACATTTTTAGACCGCGGGACTATTTTTCGTCATTAGCCGGCACGAGAAGCTTTAAAATGAGGGGTAACTCGTGCAATTTGATAAAGGAACAAGGAAGATCTCGCGGAGCGACAGAAAAACAGGCTAGAGAAATAAGAGATATAGCTAGATGAAATTATTTTATTTAATTAATTATTTTTAATTTTTTTTTTTAAATCGGTCTCTTTTTCTTGGCCCAATAAACAGGTGGAACAAAAAATGCCGCCCTTAAATTGCAAATATAAATAATAAATAAATAACTAAATAATTTTTAAAAGCTTGTTGGTAAGACAATGAGCTAATATGAGGGTATATAAATATATATATCCAGGAGGAGGGGGGGGGGGCACTGCTTAGGCAGGAATGCTGGTCAGGTTCGGATATTCAGAAGGAATATCTTGTTTTCGTATAAAATGTTTTAAATTTAGCAGCTAATAAATTAATAATAATAGAGTATGTTCGATGAGTTCATTGAAAAAAATTATTTTATGCAGTGAATATTTAATTTATTAATTTTAATAGTATATTATCTGTAATTTTTTAATTTACTGTATGAAAATAAAAACACCAAATAAAATATAAAAGAGCTCTTTTTATATTTAGCTTGTCAAAAATCAACGGTAAAGCAAAACAATTAATTGTAGAAAACGTAAACGAAACGCGGGACTCGAACCACGGGTGTTGGGTATACCAGCCTTGCGCTCTAACCTCTCGGCCTCTAACCTGCATATGCAACACCAATTTGGCATTTATTAAAGGACCTCTTCCTAGATGATTTTAAATTTCAAATTTAACGGAAGCGGTACATTTTTAGACCGTGGGTCTATTTTTCGTCGTTCGCCGGTACGATAAGCTTTCAAATGAATGGTAAATCATGGAATTTGATAAAAGAATAATTAAGATATCGCTTAGCGACAAAAAACAGGCCAGAGAAATAATATATAAAGATTGTTTTAATTAATTCAAAAATTATTCACTTGTTTCTTTGATGTGCAGATCATAATTTGCAACATTTTACCTACTGATTTATTATGTTAAAAACAATGTTCAATGTAAAATTATTTATTAAAAACTTGTCTTTCTGTATACCTTTATTATAGCTTTGTGGATTTTTTCATTCATTTTAAATCTATTCCTTCTTATATTTTATAATCCTTCATGATAATGCGCTTAATTCAGCTCAGTAATCAAAACGGCTTATATTTTAGATGTAGAATTTATTTAAAGCTTTGATTCGACAGAATATGCATGAAAACTCAAATTTCTGAATATTCACGTATCGTCGACACTTAAGTATTCAACCATGTTATTCCTTTCAAAAGCTTCAGGTGTCATGCTTGCATATTCATTGTTTTCGAACGGCAAACTTCGGTGGTTCGAATAACCGTACTACTGAAGCAGATGCCAATGCTATAACAATCTAGTGAGTTTGTCATTGGCGTTATTTTCTCTTTGATTACTTCTTGTTTCTTTTTGAGAAATCATTAAATAAATCATGTTGCTTCACTATCTTAGGAGTCATGATCATTACAGAAAATTTTTATTATTTTATTAGGTTCTTATTTTTTATAATTGTAATTTTCTTCGTATTTTTTACAAATTTTTGTGAATCTCCTTGCTGAACAGCCAACTGCAAAAACATTATACATTTTTGATCAGAACATGGTCGAGATTAAATTCAGTTGTCGATTTGGAAACAAAATAATTGAGAAGTGCCAAATTAAACAATCCTTTTTCTTTAATCTCGACACTTACGAAAGTAAGAAAGAATAATTAAAATTGACTATGCAGCAATTGAAAATGAAACCTATTTTAAGTTGAAGGGTGCACGTTAGCAGAAGGGGCTGGTGTGGACAACGTAAAAAATTCTGTTTTTCTTTTACTTCAAATTTCTGAGTAAATACTTGCAGTTTTTTAACACGGATATACAGTTCTATGTGCAGTTACCTGGACATGCATTTTATAATTCATTAGGAATTAGTAAAAAAAATTTTTGTGGGGAAGAAGTAAGTTCATGATTTGTTTTTAATTACTAATTTAATTGAAAAACACAAATGTTACACGGTAGTATGTTATCAATGAATATAATTACTACAGGTTTTGACATTTACTTTTGCTCCGCAAGACTCAAATTTTCCAGTGTTACATAAAAAGAAATAAAGGCTTACGTGGGATACGTGGTGGTTGGGTTACTGTGGACATTTTTAAACAAGCCCTAATCAGGTTTCAGTGGTAAAAATATTCATTTAATGGGTGGACCGAATCGGTAGGTAGGGCAGACAGCGTTTATGATATCGAAAACGTTGGAATAGAAATTAAAGCAGCACATGACTAAAAAAAGAAAGCAACCCTAGACTGGTTGTTTTTTTTTATACGGACCAAAGGAGGAGGTTACACATTCATACTGTATGTATGTTTTTTTGTTTGTTTGTTTGTTTGTCCGCCCATAACTTCTCACCGGATGAACCGATTTTCATGATTATTATTTTTTATCAATCGAGGATGGTTTCCCATAGGTCCGTACCTTCGTTTGCTCATATTCGATAATTAGAAAAAAAGGTAGGGCAGAAATGTAGTAATTTTTTATATTTTTTTCATCCATAACTTTTGACTGAATGAACCAATATTGATGATTTTTGCTTTAATTGATAGAGGATCGTCTAACTCAAATATTGCACACCAATTCGATTACATTTGTTTTTTTAGTAAAAACGTTATAGGTGAAAAATAATAATTATTATTTAATTGGAAAGGCTTGGCTTGATTTTTCTTTGTTGGGAAAATTATTAATAAATATGAAACTCATTGTTAAAAAAGAGTTTGTTGCCATTCAGCAGGAATTTTAAAAGCAAATATAATAAGAGACCGAAGGCTTCTCTGAATAATTGTTGAAGTCTGCTCAAAATTATGATAGGTTTGATTCATGATTAGATTTGTCGCCAATTTATGACATTACTGTATCATTATTTGCGTTATTAACCGACTTCACAAAGGAGAAGGTTATACAATCATACTGCGTGTATGCCTTTTTTGCTTGTTTGTTTGTCTACCCATATCTTCTCACCGGATGAACCGGTTTTCATTATTCTTTTTTTACTAACCGACTTTACAGAGGAGGTTATGCATTCATACTGAATGTATGTAGTTTTTTTTTTTTTTTGTTTGGTTTAATTGAAAAGGCTTGGCTTGATTTTTTTTCGTTGGGAAAATTATTAATAAACATACAACTCATTATTAAGAAAGATTTTGTGGCCTTTAAGCTGTAATATTAAAAGCAATGATAACAATAGTTTGACTGAAGGCTAAAGCAGAAATTAAATCCAATCAGTTTGTTTGCTCTAGTGACCTTTTTGAAATCGACTTCAAAACGGAATTTATCATACAAATGATTACGTTTTAGTGCCATTCACTCAAAGAAGGTTTGCCCTTTGATACGGACTTTTTAAAAGTAGAGTATTTACATTGAAAAGAATAAAATAAAATAATTTTTTGGAAAAAAAAATAGAACAGACTTCAAATTATAAATTGCGCTAAAAAGTAAAAAATAAATTTATTCGTTAAACAGCGGATAGGTTTTGTTGCATGATTAGTTTTGTAATCATGAATCAATGATAAATATAAATGGCGCATAGTTGCAACAGTTTCAATGTAAAGTAATACATGGCGTAATGATAGTTAGGTAATTTTGCGCCGGCTTCAAAAATTATACTTAAAAGTCGATGTTGCTAAAAGAAAAATTAATTTAGTTTTTACTTTTTAGCGCAATTTATAATTTGAAGTCGATTCAATTTGTTTTTCCGAAAATTATTTTATTCTTAATTTTCTACATACGTGGATAAAAGATTTAACCGCAGCGCTTTTTAGAAATTATTCAAAAATGCAGAATGCATACTATGTCTTTTTCTGCGTGCGTAAATACTAATGAAACTGTTTCACCTGATCAATAATAATTTTACCAGTAATAAAAACATGATTAAGATTAGAAATCCACTTGTCAGATTAAATTATTTGTTGATTTACACAAATAATATGTTAAAATGTATTAAATTAAATCTTACTACATTTATAAATGCGAAAGTTTGGATGTATGTTTGTTACTCAATCACGCCAGAACGGCTTGACGGATCTGGATTAAATTTATCACAGAGATAAATTATAGTCTTGAATAGCACACAGGCTACATTTTATGCATTCGGCGCCTAACAGAAGGGCCTGAGTTCCAGTCCGGACTAGTTGTTTTTTACTCAGTTAATAGCACATAGGTTACTTTTTATCCCCGAAAAAATGTGCGGTTCCCGAGGGATAGATCTGATTTTCACAGAGCACGGGATCGACATGATTTTTTTGCATTATGGTAGTTTAGGGGTCAGATAATACTCTAGACTACTTTTTATCTCAGGAAAATGCATGGTTCCTATATGATAGCATAACAATTGTATCCTACAGGAACCGTGTATAAAAAGAAGTTTCATTAAATAGAGTTTTAGCATTAATTGAGTAAGAATCGATTAGTCCAAACTCGGACTCGATCCCAGGTCCCTCAGTTACGCGCCGAGTGCTCTACCACTTAAACTATGACATATACTAATTTGTTTTTAATTTCATCTATAACTACAGAGCCACACTGCCCGTCTTACATTAATTCACCATTTTATATAATGAAATCTAAATTTAAACCTTTTCAATAGATAATTTATAATTTAATTGAATAAAAATAAAAAAGCAATGGTTATTCATTCTTTGAAAACGCCTTTTTTGTGTGTGTATAGTTGAGCCCCAATGCTGTGATTTCCAGTCCAGAAATCAGCACCCACGAGGGGCGTTACATCGCTCACTTTGAAAAAAAAAAAAAAAAAAAAAAAGGTGTTGATTGCCTAAATGTTCCGGTTTTTAAGCTTCCCCTTCTTAAGCCGACCCTTCAGCACCGTTTAATTGTGTTTACGACTTCTGCCTCCCAGAAATGCAGCTCCAAAAAGTACGCCTTTTATAGTATTCGCCGATATTGATCACATTTTGATCAGGCCGTCAGTTCTCAGACATACACAAATACACATCAAACTTTCCGCGCGAACGAAGCCTTGAGCAACAGCTAGTACATCATATATTTTTATTCGTGCATTTTAGATTAAACGGTTCTTTTTCTTTTGCAATGTAGCTATGTAATTTTGTATTTTAAACAGATTCTTAACATACCTGGAAAAAAAACTCTTACAACAAAAATATACTAAGTGTAATATTAATTAAAATGTATTATATATAATGCATATAAAATACATTTTTCGGCTGCTAATCTTAGTTTATGTGGCATTCATATACTAAAAATGTATTCATCTATATACAAGGGAACAAGTGTAAAATAATAATCTAATTGTTATAATCATTTTTCTGCCCTCATCCTAAATTCCTCTTTCTTTTCAATACTTCCCTGCTCAAGCGCAGAAATTCCTAATTAAAATGCAAAAAAAAAAAAAAAACTATATAACCGGTTACATATTTTACGCATTCACATTTTTAGTTCCAATAAGAAATTCACTATTTGGTATCCGAAAAAAAAATTAAATTTGAAATTAATTTTTTTAACTTATGTATTAGTACTTGATTTTCAACGAGACGAGAAATAACATGTGACAATATGTTCTTGGTTCCTTTCCAAATCTTTTGTGATATTGGTTTTGCAAATGAATATACGTAACTACATTTTTGCCCCCGATATTCAACTTCAAAAGTATTTCAAATGTTAATGTGAAATCCATAGTTTCTCTGAAAATATAGATTTATCATACACTAAGCTTAAGCACATTAGAGGGCTCCCTTTTGCTATAATTTACTGTTCCCTAATTCAAACAACACTCCTCGGAGAAACAACACCTGTTCCTTGAAATATGGTGACTGCTATCCAGTTTAAATTTCGTCTTAAACTCTTCTCTATTTAATGAAGTTTATCCACTCTATTGATTATTTACCTTTATGTGGAATTAATTTCTAAACCAGAAATGTTTTGGGATATTCAAATTCTTTTCAGTGTAATTAATTTTAGTAAAGAGTAATTAGGACTTCATAACAGACAATGGGTCACAAACTTTGTAGGAATGTTTGTAAAAATATAATAGGGTACTACAAATTGTTAATTATGGATATACGTACTTGATTCTTTACTAGCATAGTTCAGGAACACAAAAGATACGAAATGGTAAGCATTTATCAGTGGTTTATAAACATCACGTCAAACACATATGTCGCAGTTAATATTGCATTTATTGTTTCCCCTAACTAGTTTTAGTTAGGTAGAAGTTGTTTCAGTAACGAATTTTCCAGCGTTGTTTTAAAATTAAAGGGGAAGTAATATTATATCCGTGTCAGGGAATACTTACCAACTGAAATTAAATTATGATCATCAGTATATTTTTAAATAACATTTAAACATTCATTTTAATTAAATTTAAATAACTAATAAAATGTATGTGTTTGTAACATATTTGTTTTTAAAACCGTGGTTAGTTTTGGGTTTTTGAATTACTCTGATTTTTTAAGGTTGATAATCTTATATGGGTGATTTTCAAATTTTAGGCATTTTTAAAGTTGAAATGGTTTCAAAAATAAAATTTAAATCAACTATTTTGGGTAATTTAACTTAGTTTGCACATATGTCTTGTACATGTTTTCACTGTCAGCAGTGAGTTTAAATTGAAGTTTAAACCCATGGGTCTTTTATAAGTCACCACGAAATTAAAAAATGTCAGGTCCGTTACCGGACAAAAATTTGATGGTCTTTGTATGAAATTACAATTTTTTAAATTAGTAAACCTGTTTCTATACAGGTAATTAGTCTAAAATAGAAATTTATTTTACGCTTTTGCAAAAGGAAAATATTTAATATTTTATTTATATTATTTCATGTCACGTCTGTTGCTTGAACTCCTTATTAGCAAATTAACTTTTCTCTAAAATGTTTTAAAATTATTCTTTGCTGTATATATGCAAAAATTATTCATAAATAGGTTTCGTATCTATTATTTGCATCCTCCTTTCAAATTTTAAGACAAATACTTCTTTTTGAAAAAAGTTCTTTTGCAAGGTAACGGACCTGACTTCGGGTAACAGACCTGACATGATTTGGTAAAGCAGATGTTATGTGTATACGAAATATTTCTTCTGAAAATGTAGTTTTAATGGGCTTCCAAAATAGCCAAAGATAATTAGCATTTTGCACCAAAACATGCAATATATTACATTGTAAAACTTCGGCTTGTATGCTTTATAAAACTGAAATATGTATATAAGTATCATATAGAGATAGTTAATGATTGTTTATTTATAAATAAATTAAAATTTTGAATTACAAAAGGATGATTTGTTTAAAAAAAAGTACATTTTTAAAACGAAAATCAATAGTTTAAGGAATATTCTTTTGGATACAATATGTAGATAATATTAAAACTTTTTTTATGATAACATTATGCTATTCTTTATTATGTGTCATTTTAAGAGTTTATGTACAAATTTTGAAAGTTTTACATTATTTTTTAAAAATCATGTCAGGTCTGTTACTTTTACCAGGTAACAGACCTGACATTTTGATCTTTTTGACATTTTTAACTACCATGTGTTAACATTTTAGGCTTAAGCCATCATTGCTCAAATACATCTTACAGAGTTACTTTGTTTGTGACAAGCAGTCAATAAGGCTATAGCATATCTTCCTGCGATCATATAGCGGCTCCAAACGGGCGAAAAAGTGCGTGCAAGCAAAACTTACATTTTCTGCCACTTCAGTCAATTGGCGCTGTTAGCATGTACTTAAAAGCGAGGATTTAAAGGTCTAACCATTGCAATATCATCGCGTTAAAGGCTCGAATTTCAAGAAAGATAAACATTTAAGTGTTGAGGGCAAAAGTAACTATCAAAATACGTTGCAGGGTTATGTATTTGCCATTAAAACGTTTTTAATACAGAGGAAAAAATAAAAAGATCATTTCTTTGGTAGTAACACATGCAGACTTTGAAGCTGCTCGTTAAGTTACAACTTTTCATACATACGTATACTTTTATATGTAATGAACACAGAGTTTTATTTCATTTACGATGAAAAATTTCTCTAAAATAAATATATATAGGTTAGACACAATTAAACATCAGGAGACATATTTCCGATCAGTAATGCATGAACTAAAAATTTACCAACAAGATATCTTCATGATGCTGCAAACCCGGCAAAAACAATGCTTTCGTAATGTATTTCCATACAAAACCAGTACATGCTTGCAGCGCATCAGTGAGAAAAAAAATAACTATCGTTTGAACCCTTACTCCTTTGTTCTGGCGCCGCGTCCGGACAGCCGCTATATGATCGCAGGCAGCCATGGCTATAGTAAGTAAATTTCAAAATATGGTAACAGACCTGACAACATAAAAAAATACTCACCTTATGAAATCGCAAAAAGTCTTCAATATATCCTTTGAAGGCAAGGTGATCATCCAAAATAGTTTGTTCCATATACTGAATTGGAAGAACAATATAAAAATATGGTGGAGCAATCTACTGAGTAATTTTAAAAATTTATTAACCCTGGTAACAGACCTGATAGTAACAGACCTGCATTTCCCTCGGACAACAAAACAATTAATTACAACCAATATATTTTTTTTAATTTCAAAGATAATAAATAGAGTTATCATAAAATATATTTCAAAGGTACATATGTTCTTTTTAGTGATTTTATATCTCTGAATTAGGTAAAACATTAAAGAGAAATTTCACTTTGTCGTTTCGGACAGTCTGTTGTCATAGGGTTGCTCATTATTAAAAAATCATATAAAAAAAAGTTTAAGACATATTCATATAATATTACACTCGATTACTCTTAATAGTATGTACTTAAAAAAAAATAAGCACTTAACCCAACAAGTTATTTAATTTCAATATAAAAATTAGTCTTTTGCCGGACATCAAAAACGCCTCAAATTTGAAAATCACCCATATAAGAACTCGGCATTTCTCTTTCATCCAGCAGAGAAGATTTTTGTTGAAAATTGATATATTAAATAAAAAATAGATATAGGGAAAATATATATGTTAAATTATAAAATATATTTTGTATTTGTTTATTTTGACACAGAAATTGGATGTGATTTTTTGACATTTGTAATCGTAAGTGAGAAGCAGTTTCTTTCTTTTCTCTCAAAACAGAAGATACTCGTTGAAGAATTTAAAACACATAAAAAAATAATCTGTGAATGAGTAGGTGAGTCGTCTAGTTTCAAAACCAGCTACATCCAAAAACTGAAAATTTTCCCTGCGGGCAAAAAGCTAATATCTAAGAAATTCGAATTTCTAGCTAAGAACTTTTAGCTTGCTGAAATTTTATTTTAGCACAAAAAATATTTTTCCTTGGAAGATATTTGGAGAGAAAGAGCTGACAAGCATGGTCGAGGGGGGGGGGGGGGGATCTGGTTTTGTAAGTAAACGGCACATTTCAAACACACTTTTTAGCATGATGTAGCTGCTGTAGAAACTTAAAAAATTAACATCATATGAAGATTACTATACAGGTAAACTATTAGAAATTGTAAAAAAGTTAGAATCGAAAAAAAGTGGATGTATCTGGTTTTGAATCTAGACGACTCAGAATAATATTTCTTTATGAAATTGATTTTTGGGGTTGTGATAGACTGAAATTTGTTGCGATTTTGTTAGATTTGTGTGAGAAGCAGTTTCTTTTTCTTTCATTCAACTTGGATTTTTTTTCGCAAATTTTAAATAACATTTAGAAAAATAACAGTTAGCGAGAATATTGATGTATCTTTGAAATTGGATTTTGTGTTTGTGATAGACAGAAATCGGTAGCGATTTTCTTCATTTTTGATTCATTTTCAAAAATTTCTTTTTAGAAAAAGAAAATGTTCTTAAGAAACTATGGCAGTATGATATGTGACCAAGGGCTCTTCTGGAGGCTTTTTGACCCTAAAAGCCGCTTCTTGTTATGTTTGGCGGCTGTAAAATTAACCAAAACAAATCGTGTGGCAGTGAAAATAATTGTAATGCCTTATTGTAACTTTATGAATCATACCTTCATGTGGACAAAATAATGGCATACTAGGTAAGCTTGGTTTTTAATAAATTTATCTTTAGGTAAAATTATCTTAGGTGTTAAAAACGTGATAGTTTTGGTACGCTACACTTCTTATTAAAGTTTATTATTAAAAGTCGAAGTTCATTATTATGTTTGAGAAAAGGTATCTGGAATATAAGAAACAAATAGCAGTTTAAATTCTTCAATTCATTCCGACATTTATTATGTACTAGCATGGAACTAGAATGCAGTAAAAGTAATGAAAGACGATGGATTTTTTTTTCTTTTTTTGTCTTCCAACTTAATCTTCGAGAAACTCATCATTGGCATTTTACTTCGTTCAAATCAACCATGATATGGAACTGCAAGTCAAACAGTCAAAGATTTCGCTTCATTTCATACCCAGACAGTTGAATTTAATATTGTTCGCCGGGAGAAAGACGTCTGGTTTTGCAGAGAGGGAAGAGGCACGTGTTGTTTGTAATTAAAATTCTAACCCGTTTTCGAAAATGTTTGTGACTCGAACAGGAAATTGATTTCTCTGCATAGCTAGGACACACATATAAAAAAATGGCACTTTGAGGCGAGCAAACTCCATGAATTTTGACTGGAAATATTATGTGCTTTTCTTTAAGGAAGGAAATGCTGTCAATGAAGATTTATTCTTCGTTTACAGTTGAATGCCTGTAGTATTCATTCTAACGTTCTTTACAATCTGATGTTCCAAAACAACCAAAATTTGTTTATAACAAACATGTGAGCATATTTCAATAGTTTTGCAATGTTTGGAATATAGATTTTTTCAAACTTTTTGCATTATAGCTTTGAAATGCTTCAAAGTTGCTTATGTATATTTTTTTGGCACATAAAGGTTGGCTCACATCCTCTTTTGAGTTGAAATTGTATAATTTATTAAGCATTCTTTTGACCGTGTTAAATAATGTATGCTACATTTTTTATTAACATATTACATCTTTGTCTTTTCCTGCCGTGTATACCTTTTTTCTTTCATCTTTATAACTCCACTTCAGATTGACAAATGCTCTATTTAAAATCCGAGTAGCACTGGATACGTCTCATAGTTTAAGTGTAAAAATCTACAGAAAAAGAAGATCAAAAGAAAGTGCAAGTTAGTCAACTGAAATTTAGAGGTAATCAAAATAATCTTAGAGTAAGTACAACGTTTTTACCACTACATTAAAGATTATTTACATCAATTTAGGCTGTCCCGAAAACTTCCGAAATAGGTAAAAAATCGACCCTAGCAAAGTCGAGACATCAGAAGTCTAGTACAACTGAATGCTTTGAAATAATAACATTTACTTTCTTTCTTTTCCTTTTTTTTACTCAATTACTTGCAATTATATTTTAAATTTTCACTTACTTCCCATTCACTAAAATACTGTTATTCACTGCATTTTAGTGTAAATTCAAGCATATCGCTACTAGTGGATACTTGTCAAAGAAATGCTTCAATAAAACATGATACTTCATCACGAATTTCATCATTCCGTTCAGATGTTTTGCAGAAAAGTTTGCGACCGAAATTGCTTAATGAATCAATTGCAAGCCTTATAAATGCATCCGCACACTTCAATGATTACCAAAGTTCAGGTAAATTATTACGGAATTGCAACTAAAATTGCCCAAAGGAAGCCTTGCAAGTGTTTCACATCGAAGTTCCGAAATGGAATATTAGTGCTGAGAGATATAATTCATATCGATTCTGCTTCAGTAGCGAAAAAGGTAAATTATATTGAACAATGATTAAGTATTTGCCCCTTTATAATCAGGAAATTAAAACTGTTCAAGCAAGAGTGTATATGAAAGTAAATAGGTGGAAGGTTGTGTCAAATTACTTAATTACAATGAAAAATAATACTTATTACACTGAGCTCTAAAAGGGAGTAAGAAAAAGTGGTTATAATTCAAAAATGAACAAGTGTTGAAATTAAGGAGTAAAATGAAATGCAAAATTATTTGAATAACATATGAGGCACCCAAAAGCAAAGCGATATAAGTGACAAAATTGAAAATTTGGAGATAACCAGCTTATATTGTGGCAAGGGATGTTAGCGACAGCTCTAACGGGTGCTCCGCCCCAACGTGATTTAGAAAAAAAAAAGAAAAAAACATTAAAAGTCCCATAAGATCCAACATTTGAGCGCGTTTTTCTCAGAATCGTTTTTTTTTTTTGGTCACTTACACCCCTTTGCTTATCACTGCCTGATATAATAATGTAGTAATATTTTAATGAGAAATGTTCTGATAATTTTAAGGCTTTAAAAATCCATAGTATTATAATCTTTGTGCTCCAAGTTGATACTGTTTGGCGAGAAATCTAAGCACCAATTTGGCGCCAAATGCCAAGCATCGTTCTAGGCAGTCCACGTCTAGGTAACGCAGCAACATAGTCATATATTTTTAAAGTATTTAATGGAACAATATCTAATTACCTAAGGAACTTTACGTTTGAAATTGCTATTAAAAAAACATTAAAATATAATAATTTTTAATTAAACACTTTCTAATGAAATGCCTTCCTTAATACCACGAAATTAACATCAATTAGTAAAATTACAAGTAGTAAAAAGAGAAACATATATCTATTAGAGAAAACAATCCTACTGTGTAAGAAGTTGTTTTGAGTATACTTGTTGTAGTTGTGGTTAATATACGTATGCACAGCATTAGAAATCCTAAAAGAAGTTACTGGGCCTTTGCACCAGTAATTATGAATATGTACTGATTCGCAGTTGTGATTAATATACTTATTTCTAAAATTCTAATTACTAACATTTTATTATTTTAAACATTATTTTTAATATATATATATATATATATATATATATATATATATATATATATTTGTAAATATTTTTTACTTATTAATATTTTGATATATATTTTTTAGATCTACTGTTTATAGGACTTGTTTGTAGCATATGAGATTTAGATTACTTATTCAATCGGAACGTGTTTTTATAGGATATGTAAATTCTCAAATATTTGTATCGTTAGCGGAAGTCTATTTCTGTTTTTCTGGCTTTCGAGGTACCTAATTTTCATATAATTTATTTCACTTGAATAACAAATGAAGTTATTTATTATCAAAAACATGCAGTGGAATTTAATGTATATTTTTCTACTGCAAATGTTTTTACGTTAATGAACAAGAAACACGTATGTATTTCATGCTTACCTAGCGCAAAAGCAATACAAAAAATTATGAAGTACTACCGAAATAAGAGAAAAAGAAACATTTCTCCCAGAACCAAATGCAATTATAACTTGCTCTGTTATTACTTTACTTCCTCCTACCTCTTTACGAAATACGTTAAAAGAAACTGACTGTTTTTTATTTCCGGAACAAATAACTACCTCACGCAAAACAAGCGTTGTTCAATAACAGAGATAATAACACAAGGAATGCGTTTTACTTGCAGTGCGCATGAGAACCGGTGCAGATGCAGTGAAAGCATGAAAACAATCGAAGACAAATTGAATAATTTGTATTGAGCTCGTATATAATGTGCATTAATCAAGCTTGCATGATGTAATCGGGCTTGAGTCAACGACCGTGTTATGAAGCATCAAATAACATAATGTCATTTTAACGTTAGTACTGGAATTAGGGAAGGTAATGTTATTGTGCTCAAGATAAGTTGATGACAAGCAAATTGACATGCCGACTCCAGAATTCATTACTCGCAAGATGTGCTTGTCGTTGATTTAAATTGATGTAATATCTATTGAAGCAATTTGAAAACTATATTCATTAAAGCAATAATAAGATTCTCCATTTCTTGACCCTTAAATGGGACAATTTATTAGTATTGCTTACGACTTATGCTTGCTTTGTAGATACATTTTCTGCATAATATTAGTTTTGGTTCACGATGATTATTGTGCAAAAAATTCGATTTGGAAATTTCTTTACTTTGCTTAGTGGTAGCGCTTTTTGTGGCATTAGTCATAATGCTATACTCCATGGTCTGATGCTGAGTTGTGGTTGTGGTGGTTTCAAGATTAACTGTAACTTTATTACGGAAGACTTGGTATTGTTTATATTCAGTAGCTGTAGTTTTAGTATCGTTTTGGTTGCTATTAAATCTCTTTGTTCTTAAGAACCATTTGTGCTAATTAAAGTATATATTTTACGCCAGCTATAGCGCTCGGATGTACTCGTTAAATGTACATAACTACAC
The DNA here is from genome assembly GCA_038502835.1 of Octonoba sinensis. NCBI lineage: Eukaryota > Metazoa > Arthropoda > Arachnida > Araneae > Uloboridae > Octonoba > Octonoba sinensis. Next base: position 2,947,214 of record CM076598.1, on the reverse strand, counting down.
ACTTTTTATCATCGGAAAAAATTGCTTCATGTAAAATATCATAATTTTCATTGCATATACCAGGTGTATGCATATCAAATGAGACGATTGCTAGCAGATGTCGCCACGCAAAAATGCGAATATCACGAAACCGTGACACGAGATTTTTTTATAGTTTGACCTTTGATACTCGCGTTTAGTTTACATTTGGACGAGTTTCAGCGTGCATTGCGTTTTTTTTTTACTGTGTTGAAAATGTCGAATTTTATGCCTTCCGAGTACGATTTTTGAACAGCATTAATCTTTTGTTAACATCTTAAGGAAAAGGCAGCCGAATCGCATGAAATGCTTGTAGAAGCATACGGGTGGCAATGCTCTGAGCCGTGCGCAGTACTACAGGTGGTTTGAAAAGTTTCAAAATGGTGATTTCGGCCGCAAGACAATGCTGTGTATTTTCTGGGATCAGGAGGGGCCAATCTATTATGAGCTTCTCAAACCCGGCGAAACCGTTAATACTAATCGCTACAAACAACAATTACTTAATTTGAACGATGCTATACTCGAAAAAAGTGAGCAAAACAAGAAGCGGAAGCACGAAGTGATTTTTCTTGATGGCAACGTACCTAGCCATCGTGCTAAACTGACCAAGGACATCGTCAAGGAGCTCGGCTGGGAGCCCTTAGCGCAGGCGGCTTATTGGCCAGACTTGGCTCCTTCCGATTACCACTTATTTGCATCATTGGGACACGCATTGGCTGACCAGCGCTTCGATTCTTACAAAAACGTCAAATCTTGGCTTGCTGACTGGCTGGCCTCAAAAGACCGATAATTTTTTTGGCATGGTATTCATAAATTGCCCGAAAGATGGGAAAAATGTGTAGCTAGCGATGGATATTATTTGTAATAAAGAAATATTAATAGTCTTCGCAAATTTATTGTGGTTTTTTTTTTTTAACAATCATCTCATTTCATTTGCATGTTACACCTGGTATACATTCACGCTAACATACGCAAACACATTCTTCGTGTTTACAGGGAATCCCTCATTTATTTTCATTGAAAAGGGATTCTTTGTAAATTTGCAGTTTTCGTGCTTTAATAACGTTGGATTTACAATTTATATTATAAATGACTTGCGCCGTAAGCTTTTAGGAAAAAGGACTCCTTGAAATTTAAAATACGAGAAAAATTTAAGTGGCGAAACAGATGCGTTTCCCAAAAAGTTGCTCAAGGGACAATTTAGTTGAAACTTGTTGTCTTGCCAAAATTATGCTAGTAAGGAACTGCAGATTAGACTGTTTGGTTCACTAGTATAGCCCTGAAACACGAAAAATAATTATTTTCCATTTTTGCAAACCTTCGTTTAATTAATTTGTAGAGGAAGTATGCCTTTTATCGCACCCTTTATTCTCTCGAAAATTAGGTGCTGCCACCTGATGGAAACCGATTCTACTAGTTATGAAGACACGCTGCCAATTCTGCTTGAGTACGAGTTTCACGGTAAGCAGTGGTCACGTGGTCTTGAAGCGACCAATCACAGGCCGAGAAGTAAAATCTTTATTCACATCAGGGGGTTGTTAAAAACCGTTCAAATTGTCTGGCAATGGACATGTATTTTTAAAATTGTTTATTGAATATGCCATACAAATTTTAAGATGCCTAAAGTATACTTTTTGGTATTGTAACGTATTGGACACTATTATGTATGCCGAGTGGTAAAGCATGACTTCGATGGTAAAGCTTAACAAGAGTTTATTTACAGAATTATATACAGCTTCATCAAAACTTAGGTTTGGTAGACAGTGAGAGAGAGAGACGGAAAGCTGTGTCCGTCAGCTCTCGTGGTCAACGATGTTCTCTTCGAACTCAGAATTTTCTTACTCCTCCTTACATGTCCGTTGGCCTCGACTACCGGAAACCGGCCAGCCCCCCTTTTGAAATAAAATAGAGAGAGGGATGCGGCCGCCCCTTTTGCCGGCGGGCACACAACCCTGGGAACGGAAATAGATTTTGAGCTAAAACCGGATGCCAGAGGTCAGGGGCCAAATTCGGACAGAAGAGTCAACTTTAGCAGTTGGATTTTGAATTATCGCGTTTTCTCGACGCAGATAACATTAAAAGGCACCGAGGGAAAGAGGATGCGTTGGAACGAGGAAAAAGGGTCGAATGCCCTTTCTGACCGGATGCGGTCGCCAAGAAGACGTTACAACTCCTCCCCCCTTCAGAGCTTCAAAATCCATGACAAAAATGAACAATTTCACACAATAAAAGTAAACTCAATAAAACAAATCCTTTATCCTTTATCCAGTATCCTTTTCTTATGAGTTGGCTGTGATACACAAGTGAACAATTGACTTGATTTTAAAGTTAATAATTTAATATTTTAATTGAAACCAATATTTTCAAAGTAAGTTTAGAGATAACTAAATTTAAAAAATAATAATAACTGGTCAGTGCAGTTTCTTCAAAAAATAACACATACTAATGTATATAAAAACATTCAACACAACTAATTAAGATGTGTTTTTCACACAACATTTGCTCTAATTCTGAGCTTCTCCTAAAACAAAGATCTCAAATCAATAAACACAACCAATCAATAATGAAAAGTAGCAACTCAAGTATATAGTTTATGATTTTAGAACCATAACTAATTCCATTACTTTACTTTGGCTAGCAAATAACCATAACTTTCAACACTCCAATTTTTCACACTTTAAACTACAAGTTTTTCTTTTGAAACAAAAAATGAGTATTTGATTAAAACAAACTTTCCAGCAATAAATACACTCTCTTCATCATCCCTAGTGTAAGGATATGGGAGTACATAATAATATTTGACTAAACTTCCTGACAAGTTGAAAATTTCCAAAGCTCATGGTTAATAGTAATAAAAAAAAACAATAAACGAGCGGATTATGAATTTTAACCAGTTCAGAAATCTTCTGCAATACAAAACTGCTAAAGCATTTAAATTCTATCTGTGCTCACAATATTACATCATAGAGGAATTTAGTAAATCAGCTACATCCTGAGGATCAGAATGTTGTAAACATAAAGTACAATTACAAATACACAATCAAAAAATTTTCGTATCCTGAACATCAATAAAAATACAAAACAGTCGTCAACTTAAAATCCGCACTGGAATTTTTTTACCCGGAATAATTCGTTAGTCACAACTATCCGGGTGGAATATACGATGTAGTTTAGAGACTCCAGCATTTTTAATATTTGATTTTGACACCAACTTGTCATCTATCACAAAATCATAACTACTTAGATTGAGCATAATCCCATTTAAAAACCTACGGTTTTCTTTTCCCTCAAACCTTTCAAAATATCGAAACCGCTTCGTAATCGGTTTTCCTTTCCTATAGCTCTTTAGCACCCGATTATCTAAAAGCCGCGTACAGGCTAGAGCACTAATGGGCGAATGAGCATTTTCGGAGTCATTAACGACTAGTGTGGACGGCGTCCGAACGGGAGCCCCCCCCCCCCCCCACTGTGGCGCGAACGTCCCCCATGCTCGCTCGGAGAGCGGTTTTTGGACGAACCCTTTGTGCTAGTTTGGACGGTTTTGAACGCATTCCGGCGAACAGTGCAGAGATGGAAGACTAGAATCAAGCCGACATTTTTGGCCTCATTGAGGAATACAGAGAGTTCCAAATACTTTGAAATCCTTAGGATTCTAATTACTTCAACCAATGCAAAAAAGAGGATGCATGGAATGAAATTTCTAAGCAATTAAATAGTAGCAAAGAAAATTGTGAAAAAAAAGTAGGAAAGTTAAAATTAAAGTCTTGCCCCAAGTTTCACCCCAAAGTGAAACTGAAAGATATTTGTCGTTCGTTCTAGTCCCTTTTAAGCTTTGCCTCCCAAACACGAGAGTAAATTTCTCAAGCTGAGTATCGGATCGAAGTTCCCACAAACATCACCAACGAGAATGAATTTCCTAGAATGTGTAGTTAGGGATAATGCTGGAGTGTTTTATACACACGGAGGAACTTGTGTAAGACTATTATAGAAATCGGCTGTTTCAGTTTTGGTGTGTGATTTTCGCTCGAATGGTTTATGTTCAAAATTTAAAATATATTTGTTTATATATAACTTTTATTTGTGGAATAATTATCACATGTTGATGGAAGAAAATCTGCAGATAATGTAATTTAATAACATTATTATATTGTGCTGTTGTCTTTTCTGTTTCCTTTGCAGTTTTTGAATCAGTTTTTTGAACGAACCTTTTTTCCCCATTAAAGTAATATGGTGTTCCCCCCCCCCCCCCACGATACAGCTTTCTGTTCATTCATGGAGTAAAACCGTCATTTTGCACTGATGGAAAAATAAATCATTGATAAACTAAATAAATAGATAAATAAATAAATAGGCACATCAATGCTTACAGAGTCGGAAGATTGCTCCTTAAATGCATAAAGAAGCATACTGTCTAGTTACTGTCTAAAAACTTTTCTAAAAAATTCCTTATTTTCCTTCAAAGTTTGCCTGTTTGGCTTTTTTCCAGTTTCCCATATTATGTATTTTAATGAGCTTTCTTTAAACTGAGGTTGAGATCTCGGTAAGTCACTTCCAATTTCAGTATGTAAAAAGCTTTCAAATAGTTTTTGTTTCTGGTTTCAATGTGAAAAAAGTTCCCAGTAGGTGTTGGTTTCAGACAGAAAGACATAAAACACTGAGCGGAATAGTTATTACAGTGAAAGAGATTGATTACAGTAAAAGAGATTGAAAAAAAAAAGCTAATATTATAATACACACATATTTGTACGCGGGAGGTAAAGGGCAATATGTCAGAAAAAAAATCTTTCCAAGAGATATTTTTTTTGCGATTATTTATTCACTTAATTGTCATTTATGAGTTTTTTTCAATGAAAAAATGTGTATTATAATCTTTGTACTTTTGACTTTTAGCACTGTATGATAGCAGTTTTTTGCAAACTTTAATAACTTTTAAGACGCATTTTTTAGATAAACTTACATAAGAGAGAAACTTGTAAAAATCACAAGAGAATGCTTTATTGGAAAATATGACATATGCTTAAAGAGTTATAACTATGTTATATATAAGGAGCTTTAAGTATTCAGCATCATATATTTTTTTCGAACTGATACTAAGGACTATTCCATGGAAATTAATGTATAAAAAAGAAAAAAAGTAGGATTCTTATAGCTGCTATATTTGTTGCTTACTTGAACAATTTTTTTTGGTACTGCTATGCTTGAAGTCATTTGATATGAAACATATTTTTTTTTCTTATACACTGCTTATAAGAATAGTCATAACTGAAAAATCTTTCTTCCTTCACCATTAACTCCTGCTTTTAGCCTACTTTCCCGTAAAAGTAAAAAAAATAAATAATAATCAAGCAAAGAAGAAAGCTTAATGCATCGTAAAAATATCGTTAAAAATGAAGAAAAGTCAAAAATAAGTGAAGTAATTAAATAAAGATAGGAAAATAAAAAAAATTGAAAGTAGAGTTTTGAGATGGGGAAAATGTGTTTGCTGGTCTATCTTTCTGTCCTGTCGGTCTGTCTGTCCCCCCAAATATTTTTTGAAAGAATTGTCCGATTCGAAAAATTGTTTTTGCATTCGAGAGATCTCGGCGAGAAAATCTCATTTCAATATTTTACTTTTTCATTTGAACAATTTTTCGTTCACTTTTGAACAGTTCAAAATATTTTAACATTAGCGCCTATGGGCAAAAAGGAAGCAAATTATGTAAACTCTGGGCACAAGATCCAAGTTCCTATGAGCAAGCTTGTTCGAAGAAGCGCTCGGCATGAAATATTGATTTCAACAATTTTTGCTCACTTCTGAACAGTTAAAAAAAAAAAAAAAAACATTAGCGCCTACGGGTAAATTTCAATCCCATGTAAATCCTGATCTAACCGACAGATTTGCTTGCAACAAACCCTATCGGAAAGATATTACACTGTAGAACAGGTACATATGCATGTTCAACAAGAACTGAAAGAGCCTATTTTCCTATGAAATTTTTTGATCGGGATTTTTAAGGATATTTTTTAATGAATAAATCAAAGAATGAATGAGTGGAAGAATAATTGAATGAATGAATAAAAAAAAATGAACGAATGAATGAATGCAAGAATGAAAGAATGAAGGAATAAATAAACGAGTGAATAAATGATAAAATAAATAAGTGAATGAATGAAAAAATAAATAAATGAGTGAATAAATACATGAATGAGTAAATGAATAAATGAAAGAACGAATGAGTGAGTGAATGAATATGTATTATCCGTTGAAAAAGTTATATTTGAAGTAATTAAGAACTAAAGCTGAATGAGAAAGAGATAGCTAGATTATAAATTTGAAGTTGGTTTATACGGGAAAGTAGGCTCATATAGTTCTAGACGGAACTTCTTGTTTATACATTATTTATAACGAATTAGTATTTTCCTGTGCGTTTTGTTTTTACTTAGACCTTATTATAGTCTGTGTAATTAGAATAGGCGCGTCAAGGACGAGCTTCCTGCTTGTGTCACCATGGCAACGGCGAGAAAGATAACGGCGCCAGACTTTTTTTTTTTTTGCACTGCAGTTAAGGCAATTGCATTACTACACCTCCGATTCAAAATATTAGGATAATTGAGAAAAAGTAATAGAAAGAATTTATTTTCCATTTATTTAGTTTTGATTCTAAGTAAATGCATTTAAATTTCTTATAAATTAAATCTGGAATGTTTAGATAAGATTTTAACATTTACAAAATATAAAATACAATGTAATAGGTATAATGGCTTTCTGAAACACATCAAAGTATTAAAATAAAATGTATATTGGTTCAAAATATTAAGAAGAATAAACAGACAAACTGCAAAAAGAATACTGGTTTTAAATAAAATCGTCTGAATTTTATCAATGATGCTACCAGTTATGAATTGGTGATAATTAAAGGAAAATTATTGCGAAATATTCTAATATTTTGAGCCACTTGAATAAATATTCTAATATTTTGAACCATTTGAAAAAATATTCTAATGTTTTGAATTTTCAACATTTTTTTTTTTCAAATTACATTTTAAAAAATGATATTAATTTTATCATAATAAATAAGTTTAATCAACAATAAGTTCTTAATGAAAATATCGCTTGCATCTTTGCAGTAAAAGACATTAAATTACCAAACGATATTTTTAATTCTTGAAAAAATTTCATTATTCTAATATTTTGAGTCTGAGGTGTATGTTTTCCCGGCTTATCGAGTTAGTTCTAGCACTGTAGGTTTGTTGTCTAATTTTACCCTCACTTCTCAGTTATTACTTCAGTATTGTATCATAAATTCAGCGCTAAATTGTTTGTGAGACCTTTTATCGCTTCATCATGAGTAGCCTTGATGTCAGAAGACAATCCAAACAAGTTATTTACAGTGTGTATAATTATTTCAAAGAACTGGTATCATCGCAGCCAGACGCTACTCTTAAAGAACTGTTTACTAGTACGCAGAAAGTAACTGCCGATGCGTGTGGCATTTCTTACAGAACAGTGCAACGAATTTGTGCTGAGGCTGATAGAACTGCTGAGACTGATAGAACTGCTGAGACTGCAACTGCTTATCTTGTAAATAATGCACCAGCTTTTGAGTCTCCCAAGAAAAAAAATCCCCGTGCAAAACCTGTTACAGACTTGGATGATTTTAATAAAAGTGTCGTTCGCCAAACTATTCAGGAATTTTATGACAGCGGGGAATACCCAACCATCGCAAGTTTGAAAGTGCATTTAGTTGAAAAGATCAGTGTTTCTGAATGCGAAAAATCAGTATGGGTAATCTTAAAACAACTTGGATTTTCTTACAAAAAATGCAATGACGGGCGCAAATTTTTAATGGAACGAAACGACATTGTTGTTTCCCGTATGCAGTTTTTGAGAAAAATGCACAATGTCAGAAATGACCCTTTATTCGGGCAAGTGGTTTATCTCGATGAAACTTGGGTAAGTTCTACCAGCAAGGGAGGACTAAAAGTTCCATTGGGGAAAGGTTCTAGACTAATAACACTGTGCAACACGAAAAATGTCCTTTGGATGAAAATGTCTGTTTCTTATGTATTTTTGGCTGAGAATTACGAATCTGCAATTATTTTTTGCCTATCACGTACCATTTTCCCGAAATTCCACATTTTAGTTTTTTACGCATTTTCTGGATAAATGTGCATATTTTCGAAATTTATCGACTTAATTTATTATAAATTATATCTTTCTCATTGACAATGAAATCGTTGCCATTCTAGAGACCTTTTTAATGAACTTGGGTTACTTTAACGACATGTTTTGGCAACAAAATCGTTATCTACTTCTCGAAGGTTCGAGTTTTTTACAAGGCGACAAAAACATTTTGTAGACTATTTTGCGGAGAAAGAAAAAATAGTATTCTGCTGTGATGTAAATGTAGTGTTTCAAGCATTAGGACATGAGCACAATTCAGCAGAGTGGTGCTTGTTTATAGGTGCTCTTCCATCTAAGTATTGTTTTCCTATTCATTCATATAGCATACTCTGCAAACACAAAGGAAATTTCAAAGTTTTGAGTGGCGAAAGCATATCAAATCAGCCACTTGTAAATCTACAATGTGCCTTTTTCCCACAATTGTACATTAAACTTGGTTTATCGAAATATTTGTAAAAGCTCTGGATAGAGGAGTGACTTTCTCTTATTTCAGGAAAAAATTAAAAACATTAAGTGAGGCAAAACTAAAAGAAAGGATTTTTATTGGCCCACAACTTAAGGAAGTCCTTTCATGATAAAGAGTATGAAAACAAACAGTGAGAAGCAAAAAGATCTGCCTGGATGGCCGTTAAATCGGTGTGCTCACGTTTCCTTGGAGATGAGAAAGCTGAAAATTACGAAAATCTTGTTACTGACATGATAAAATGCTTTTGTATTATTACGTTGCTATATTTCATTAAAACTACACTTTTTGGACTCCCATATGGACTTATTTCCTCAAAACCTAGGCGTAATTAATGATGAGAATGGGGAAAGGTCTCATCAGGATATCTGTGTTTTAAAAGCGTTTCAGTGGTCGATGGAATTGAAGTATACGAATTGAATATTGCTAATATATTATCAGGGCACACCAACAGATGTGCACAAGATAAAACGGCCAAAAAAAAATATTTTTTGTGTTTGTGTTTTCAATAAGTAAGCCGCAGTTACACTCTTCTATAACCAAATTGTATAAATATGAGAAGTTGGCCTCCAGCAAAAATGGTACGTGATGGACCATTTTAGTTTGGATATTTGAATCAAGCACCTTTTGTTTATATAGAATCACATAGTTTCATCTAAAGGACAAAAAAAAAAGTTCAAATTTGTTGCACAGTGTAATTTGCCATGCTGGATCTGCTAATCAAGGCTTTATTCCGTCGGCACAGCTCATATTCCAGTCAAAAAGCACAGGGGGTTATCACAAAGAAATGAATAGTGAAGCTTTTAAAGGATGGTTTCTCGATTTACTCCGAGGATTAGAAGAGCCATGCGTAATCGTTATGGACAATGCAAGTTACCATTCAACATACGCGGAAAATATTCCTTACACAAAGACGAAAAAAGCTGACATTATAGCTTGGCTTCGAGTAAAAAATATTCCCCACAACACCACCCAAACCAGGCCAGAACTATTGAATATTGTGAAGGAACACAAGCAAAAATACAGGGTTTACGAACTGGATCAATTGGCATACGAAATGGGCCATGAAGTGGGGAGACTTCCCCCTTAATCATTGCCAATATAACCCAATCGAACTTATATGGGCCCAAGTGAAAGGTGAAATTGCGAACAAAAACAAAACATTCAAAATTAAAGATGTTCGCAATTTACTTGAAGAAGCTTTGCTAAACGTATCAGTAGATAATTGGAAAAATTGTGTGAGACATGCGGAAAATTTGCAAGAGGAAGACTTTGTAAAATCTGCTATCAGAGACGAAGCAGTTGAAAAAATTGTCATTAACTTGCAAGATGATTGTGAAACTAGTTTTAGCGAAAGCGAATATGAATTTTTTAAAAATTGTGTTAGAACTTGCAGTTTTGAAATTGACATGCTCTGAACTTGAACTAAAAGATATGCACTAATTTGTAAACTTTTTGCTTTTTTAAAACATCTTCATTATTATTAATTGTTATTTTATTATGCATTAAATCTTTTAATAGTATTTTAACACTTCAAAATATATTTTTGTTATTGAAAAATAAATCTGATTTGAACTCTTAGTTATTATTATAACTAAAACAACAAATTTACTTACGATCGCCAAACTAACGTAGGGGAAAAGTTTCTAGCACGGAAACTATGACGACCAGCAGGGAAAAAGGTAGAGTTGGTGACCTTGACGCGCCTATTCTTATTACACAGACTATAATGTACTCTGCATTTGCTTCTATTTATGCCAGTAATATGCTTTCGACCTGTATTATGTGATCTGAATCTTCTTTTCGAAAAAAAATAAAGCTAATTTTTGCTAGATTTCGACACTAATTTGATGTTTCTAGCTATTGAAGAAAGGGGGTTGAAAATCTGATTTTGAAAAAGATAATGTCGTATAATGAGAAGCGATGCTTTCGCAATTCTTTCGCGAATAATTTTATGAAATGAAGTTGAAGTGCAAAATAATATTTTAGTTTTTTACTTGGCAATTGTAATGTTGTATATTGTTAGCATATTAGTCTGACAAAATTGCACTTTATTGCTAAATAGCAAAGTAACAAGCATTTAAAAAGTAACATTTTTATTTAGTCAGGAATTAACAATATAAACATTAATCCTACTTTAAAGCAATGTACTCAATAAAGGTAATTAGAAGATAGAGTCGAAAGAAAAATTTCGAGTTTATATATTCGTCACGTCAGTTACGCCATAATCGTTGAGAAGCATGAGTAGTATTTAAAACGAAGTTTAAAAATTATGGCGTGAATTTTGTGTAAAGGCGTTACGTAATGATGAAAACAAATTTTGGTCTTTTATTTTAACCACTTGTGTCTTTGCATTGCTTAGCATTTTTAACTAGAAATTATTCGATATTTTTATGCATTTAAAAATAATTGCAAGTTATGTTGCAAAAAATAATCAGACGCATAGTCTTAAGACATGACTTTTCAGCAGCCGCGACTCCTTAATTACTACATTCTGTTGGAAATATCATTTCGCAATGACTATGGTAGTATGCATTAATACAGTTTAAAACAAGATCATGAATATTTATCGCATTCAATGTGTTTCTAAAGAAGACACTTTCTTCATGATCGCTACTCTCAATTCCTTTTCATTTTTACAGGCAAATTGCTCTTGGGAAAAAAAAAAAAATCAAAAATTTCGAAATGTTATTAGTTTGAAACATTTCATGAATATTAATATTGTACGAAACTTTGGAGTAATGTTTTCGAAAGAATATTGAAATTTACTTTCGAAACTTTTCAATTTTAGTTCAGCGACAATTTATTTGTAACAACTCAAAATTCAATCCTCAAGTATGAGATGGCAAATTTATGAGTTATATGAATATTTATCTGTGTCTTATATGTATTAATTTTTCATCGAAATATTTTAATTTATGTTTAGTGCAATTTGTAAGCAGGTTCCCTGTAATTCGGATACACGTGTGCAAAATGTATGCTGAAAATCTGCGCATATTTCGTTTAGTTATAAAGATTAATTGTACTTCTTGTAACTTTAGGCTTTGATTAGAGATATCGCCGGGGAATTGAATGATTAAAGGTTGATTTCTGAAATATGTTTTCGACTTCGCTGAGTACGCCTGCAGTGTGGCGTACTGGTAAGGCACAGGCCTAGTGCGCTCAAGTTCGCAGAATCAAACCTCGCCCAAGTTGGTGGATTGATTTTCAAGACGCAGAAAATTAACAGTTCATATGCCGTATGATTCTGCAACGTGTTAAACATCCCTTGTGTATCCGTTTGGCATGGATACTCTCGGCTAAATTAAATTCCTAGTGCAGTTAGCATCGATTAGAGCTTAGGTGCCGCCACCTAGGGGGAAACTGCGCGTCAAAAATTGCGGCAATGGTACCACACTCATTGTGGTACCATTGCCGCAGTTTTGGTTACACTCATTGTGTGCTTGAATGGTTAGAAGTTGGTTGATTAAAATGTCTGACTATGTCAAATCCACAAATATCTTACTTCACACTCTCTCTTGCAATTCATGCCGTTCAGTTCCTTGCCCTTTGTATTAATTTTCCTGTAGAGTTAAAGTTGAGTGCTTTAACAACTAAACGTTAACGATATGTACCTTTCATGTTTAGAAAAAGAAATGTATATCTGCTCTAAAAAATAGGCAGTTCATTTTCCTGTTTCTTGCACTTAAATGATCATGCACAAATTTTGCACTTTAATGACTGAAGACTTAGTAAAACGTTTAGAGTACTTTAGACGACAAAGACAATATTCCTGTCTTTTATCATCTACACAAGCGCCGAGAATATTTTTGCCTTCAAAAATATCCTCTGCGGTTGCGCAAATGAGAAAAGATATTTATTTTGTTGTTGCGCCTTTGGTGTGAAAGCACCTTTAAAGTTATGTTCCTCTCCTCTTAGTTACAAAGCTATTTTGTTGCTCAAACTGCCATGAAATGTAAGGAAGATAGAGACTTGGGAATTCAGAAAGAATTCAGTAGCTGCGCTTCCTCATAAAAATAATTTTCTTGACCATTGTATTCAAATGACTCGAGGCTAGTTTGAGTAGGGCTTAGTTGAGAAATGCATTTCAAGGTTTGAAATTTAAAACTAATCTTATATTCATACGATCGAAAATAGTGATGCTATTAATTTCTCTGGACTGGTTAGATTAAGTAATGATTTTAGTATTGTACTAAAACTATATACAGTTGAACTCGAATACGAAATGACGAAAATTCGCGAATTTGTTCGTGTTAGCCGTTATTCGTAACAAGCGTCAATAAGTAAAATTAAAAAAAAATATATTAAAAATGCATGTTTATATTTTAAAAATAATTACTACTATTTATGATACAAAGTAAAATACATAGTGAAAACAAATGATTTATTTTTACTAATATACACTTTTAAATCTTACTATTACTTTGACAAAAAGTGAACTTATCATTTAAAATTTAACAATTTTGGAAAAAATCCTTAATGGTTAGTTTTTTGCGTTTATAAAATTTTATCAGCACATGTCTCGGTGCAAAATGTCTCGTGCCATTTGTACTTGGTGGTTTACGATGACTCAAAATAATCAACAATTTCTAAAAAAAAAAAAAAAATGTATGCAATTGAGAAAAGTTTTCGTAAATAGGTCAAAATGTATGTTCGTCTTATCCGAAATTTGTATTTAAGCTGCGTAATATGCGTGATATATTTAGTGTAATTAAATAGTAAACCAAACTTAATGAACAAATTGTTTGTTTTAACCGTGATTTCGTATTAACCGTGTTCGTGTTAAGTAAGTTCAACTGTATATTTCTCATTACTGAAACATAAAAATAATTTATGGTATCTTACTGAATACAAAATTCAATCTAATGTCTCGAAGTTAATATCATGAGGATTAACCATTAACAAATCCATGCAGACTGTCAGTTTAAAATCATATTCTCTACACCAGTGCTTTCCAAACTGGGTGTCGCGACACCCCGGGGTGTCGAGTATTAGCATCAAGGGTGTCGCGAGATTGTAAAACGAATGAAGAGCTTATGTATTAAACATTCTTTTCTTGGTTCAGTGTAATCATAGATCACAAAACAAAAGAATTTTGTCATGTTTCCATTAAATTCTAAATGTGCAGTCAGTAATGAAAAACAACCACTGATTCATGACCATATACTGCAATTGAAAGATAGCTTGGATGGATATTTTCCAACATTAGATATAAAGCAGTGTGACTGGATAAGAAACCCTTTTGTGCTTTTCAGCCCTTGTGAACTTCAACCAGGGAAGTTAAAGTCCCTGCTCCCTGACTTCAACTTGCTGAAGGGGAGCCAGGAATCAGATTTGTGCAACTTTTGTATTTCTATTCGGCAAGATTATCCTCACCTATGTACTAGGGCACTCTTCATTTTTCTGCAGTTTTCTACAACATATTAGTGTGAAAGTGCATTTTCTGTTATGACTAATACAAAAATAGTTTAACGTAGTAGTTTGAGAAAGTTAGATGAAGAAATGCGCGTGAATTTGTCTTACATCCGACCTAATATAAGACAGATTTGTAAAGGTCGTCAAGCCAATGTGAGCCATTGAATTCTTGATAGTATTGGAAAACTTTGTATCTGTGAAAAAAGTGTTTAATGTATTAATTATACTGTACTTCCAATTCACATACGAAATAATTATTGCTTTAAAATACCAGTTATGATAAAATCAAATCTTTTTTTTTTTTAGTATCAGTGAAAGGGTGTCTTGTTAAATTGTAGGTACTGGAAGGGTGTCGCCATCAGGGAAAATTTGGAAAGCTCTGCTCTACACTCTCAGAAACGCATGCTTAAATTTCACGAAACTTTCGTCGTATTTGACGAAATGGCTTCGTGAAAAATGCTCCGAATTAAACATTTCGTCAAAGTGACGAAATTTGTTTCGTCATATATTTGACGAAATGAATTTCGTCAAAAACGAAAAAATGTTTCGTTATATACGTTTCGTCAAAAACAACGAAATTTTAGTCACTTGTTTCGTCATCTATTTGATGAAACACATTTCGTCAAAAACAACGAAATTTTTGTCACTTGTTTCGTCATCTATTTGATAAAACATATTTCGTCAAAAACAACGAAATTTTAGTCGCTTGTTTCTTCTGGTCTATTTGATGAAATACATTTCGTCAAAATGACTAAATTTTCGTCATTTCGATTCCGTTAACGCGTCTTTAAATTTCGTCACTTTTTATTTCAATTTCATCGAAAATGAAAAAATTTCGTCATTTTGATTCGTTAATTATCATAATCAATTTCGTTGTATTAACATACTTTCAAGTAAATTTCGTTATTTGAGCACGTCATGGAACCTTAAATAAAATCTTTAATTTATTTTTTTAACAGGGCAATTTGATATTTCTAGTAATTTGAGACTTCAGAAAATTACACTGAAAATTTTCTATTTTTTGAGTTGCTGCATTAAATGTTGAAATATGTATCATTAATTTTAAATAAATGTTCTAAAGGTGACTTCAAAAAAATCATATTGAAAAATATTTTACTCTCAGCAATTTTAATTCTTTGTACACAAGTACTTTTCTATGGTGCTTATACAAGCATGCCATATTATATACGTTTAAATTTATTTATTTTAGGTTAATTGTAACAAAAATTTCCAACACAATTTTATTTTACATTCTTACTTTCCAAACAATTTAAAAGGTAGCATTAATTTAAAATTAAGCATTTTGTTGACATATAAAAGCAATTAAATTTTTTAAAAGTATTATTTTCCCCTAATAATCCTGCAATCAATGAACTATCAATTTGTCTAAGTTCTGTTTACTAATTCATTCAGAATATTGTTCAATTAATTTTAATAATAACACATTTAAAAGAAAATACACCAGCAGTAATAATAAAATTTGACTTTTATTATGTGGGTAAACATTTTTCCAGCTCATATGGAGCATTACAGCGAAACTGAAATTATGGTATAAGCATATAAATTGATAGGAACATGTATACAGCACAAAAAACACGTTTGAAAATTAAAAAAAGGGAATTCAAACCATAAATTAGGGAAAAAGCATGTTCATGATTACCGTAAAACACCGAATAAGCAAAAAAACGTACCGATTATACACCGCACCCATCCATGTTTCATTGAACACAGTACCACAGTAAAACTCATCTATTACTTGTTTGTTTAGCCAAAATTCGTTCCGATCGATCCCCCCCCCCCCTCCTCACAAATAAAAACAGAGAAAAAAAGAAAAGAAGAATCAAAGTGGCAAACGAATTCCTGTCGCGCTGAATGCACAGCTCCGCATTTAACCTCCTTTCACATGTTTTCCTCTGTAATAATAAATGAAAAGATCATAATTATAAACAATAGCAAGAAAAGATAACATCAGCTGAAGCGACTGAGGCAGGTGCAAAACATTCATTCCCCTTGCCTGACGCATCCCTGATTTTTTAGTTAGTTGAATGTGCACAAATAATTTTTTTTAAATTTTCTTTTTCCGTCTTCTTCATTTTAGATCGGATATTGCTTTGCTAACTTGCAAAACTAAAAATTCTAGCGCGACTATACGCACTCTAACGATGATGGTTCGCGCCGTTTTGAAAGTGCGTTCTCTTAAACACAGCATGAAAATTGGAATTGGTGTTTTTAAAAAAATGAAAATAAAATTAATGAATTTAAGATCGCAATTGAGCAATTTTCCGTACTCATATTCGAGAATGGTCCACTTTTGCGACCGCCATTTTTGTAAAAAAAAAAAGGTTCGTTTCTGCGATTTTTGCTAATTATTTCTTCTGTTCCTTCTCTATAATTTCAATGACAACCCAAGTTCGGAGGGGGGAGGGGGAGAGATAATCGGTACAGTAAAACCCCGTTAAAACGCGGGTGTCGGGGGACATGTTTGGCACCCGCGTTATAGCATAACCGCAGAATAGTGAAACTATACTGTGGTACCATGTTCATGAAATAATACTCCCTTTTGTTGCATTATTTTAACTTTATCAATTACTCTTAACTTTTCTTCTATAGTATAATTTTATTTTCTTCTTTGCTGCCATTTTATTCACTGTAATTGCTGTGCAAGAAGCACACATCTCAACTGTGCAATGAGTCTATCGACCGATAGGTTATAAATAGGCTTGCCATATTTTTGGTTAGTGAAACCGGGACACATTAATATGGGATGGGCATAACGGGGGTTCTGGGGATATTTTTAAAAAATTAAAAGCAAAATGGTGAGTGTTAGGCCTTTTTTTAAGCTTCGGAAGTAATGGGAGTGGGGAATCTGGAACCCTAAATTGTTATTCTACCCACCTTTAAAAATAACAAAGGAATTTTAGCTACTTAATTTACTTATTTTTTTTTCCTTTTTAATGAGAATTTTCTCTCGTCTACCATCTAGAAAGAAGTGTTAGTAAAACAAAGTTTAAAATACTTCATAAAATTGTTTAATTGAACAATTATTACTAAGTCTTATTTTTTAAAACTACAACTTTTTGTCTAACTACAAAAATCATTTCAAAAAACCATTTTTGTCAAACTAAAAAAAGCAATTAATAAGTTAACAATGATATTCTTTGTTTTCAAACCACTCATATTTCTGACTTGAAAGTACTTTTTTCAAGATGTTTTTGTTAAGCTTGACTTTTTCATAAAAATTAGATCAAAGAAAACGCCAAAGTTTATTTTACATACAATCAAGGCTCTTGCAGTGGACACCTCTGTCATCTTAAAGATTCTTTATGTCTTCATGTACAGTTGAAATGGAGTTCAGGCGGCTAGAGTTGTCCTTTGCTCAGATAGTTGCTAGTAGGTGGCGTTACCTGCCTTGGGTAGTCAAAATGTTGCATTCAATTTGGTCAAAAAGTGTGTGAAAAAAATATTATATTGATATGCATTGCATTTATTTAATTTGTACATAACTAATAATTTTATAACTAATAATTTTATAACTAATAATTTATAATGTAAATTATTTTTTTAAATGTTTTTTTTTGTAAATTCTGCATCTTCGCTGTGACCGGCAGCGATGGGAAGTTTGTTTTTGTGATGGCATCGGCTGGAGGACGGCACGTGCTTTTGTGGTGCTTAAAACGTTTGAACAGTGACAGTGAAAAAGGAGGGTGGTGAAAGTAGCGCCAGTGAAGTGGTGGAAGCGAAGCCGGGTTGATGCGTGAACCTGGACATGATTTGAAAATGTGTTCTACTAGAAGGAGTGCGAGTTCCGGTGCGTGAGGAGATTCTTGTCAAGTGTGTGCGGTGGACAAAGTTTTAGAAAGGAGCCTACGAGAAAGGGATGGTCTCACATCAATAAGCTTGTGCCCGGTGCGCGATGCGAGTGTCTCCGGCCCGGTGTGTTGGTATGGAAAAGATGTTTCGTGAAGAGGGATTTTTTTTTTTTAACGTTGTTTTAATTGTTCTTTTGATGTCCCTTGTAAATTAGATTTTATATTGCTTTTAATGTCCCTATTGGACAAGTTTCACAGTAATTTTAAATGTTTTAGTGGATACTCTATAATAGAATTTTATGGATGGCGAAACTAGATAATAAACCAATTCTTTTTTTTTTTATTGTATTCTATGTGCTTGTTTTATTTGGGCGTGACAGCTGGCAACAATTTATCGGGATAAATTCATTTATATATTGCTTAATGAACCTGTGGATATTGCGGGTACCGAATGTCTCTTCAGACAATTGAAATGGTACATTCATAAAAGATTCTTAAAAACATAAATTCATTAATTTTTACATCTTACAGCCGTTTCCGGGACATTGATAAAACTGGGCGGGACGCCGGGTCAAGAGCAAAATACCTGGACTGTCTCGGTCAAACCGGGACGTTTGTCAAGCCTAGTTATAAACAAACTGTGTTCCGAGAAAAAAGGGGTTAAGAAATCTCTTTACGTTATCAACATGGGATTGTAGAGAGGGAGCAGGTCTTAAGAAAAAATTAGATTTGGAAGGGGAGGAGCGCACTTTTCAAAAAAAGAATGCTTTAAGCCTGCATACACTGGAGAATATGTTTACTTTTTCGGAATGGCTAAAGAATCTGGAATACAAAGGTTGATAGCGCTGTAGGTGGCTGGACGGGAGCTCCTTAGACTAGAATATTTGTGCGCTCGGGCTGACTTTATTTACAATGGTAAATAAGGAATCGCCTTCAAATGGCAATAAAGCTATATTTGAAAGTCGGGGAACATGATAGTCACCGCGGTATACTGAGACGCGTATAACAGGGTTTTACTGTATTTTGTCCTAAAGGTAATTCGCGGGAAACGGGGGGGGGGGAGAGAGCGCTTGCTCGATATTTTACGGTAAGTAAATTCTTCAGGGTCACAGGACGCTTAAAAAAAAAAAAAAAAAAAAAAATGTAAAACCAAAATTTAGCTGATATTCAAACACATGCCAACCCTATAAAACAAATTAAAAATCTGAAACTTTTACCATAGAACAAGGACATAATATATAAGAGGTTTTCTTCCCATATTTTGACATGATTTATAGATTAAAAATAAATGAATAAAACGTTTATACACATTATAATTAAAGCAAGTTATTTCGAATATGTTACCGTTACTTGGTTAATTATGCAGAAGAAATATTTTAAAAATACTTTTATAACTGAACCCCTTTTACTTTTCAATCTACATTAAAAAATTAGTATTTTTTAATCAATTCAAAGCTACACACTTTCATGTAAGATAACACTGACTTTACAAATGTTTATTATTTTCATTCTCAAAATCCTGTATGCAATAAAATGTCAATTTAAAAATTTATTTCTTTAAAATTTAAGAAATTATTTAAATTCTAACAAAATATGAGTAAAAGAAAAGATGAAGACTTTTGTTTTCAGATGTGTTAGTTGCACTCAATTAGTATACTAATTTGGAGAACAATTCTTGATACTTACAATTGATTTTTTAAAGATTCCGACACATTCAAGAAAAAAAGAGCTATACACACCTATATCAAACTGAATCTTAATATAACTTACAACACCACCTGATGCATGAAATTTATTTTATATTGTAGCTACAAAATACAATATTAATTACAATTTAAAAATTAAGAATATTTACATAACGTAGTAACAGAACTGGAGACTGCACTAACTCTGATTAATCATCAGACTCCGATTATCAGAAATTATTATAAAATGTGATTATACATTAGATTTTTCAGCCCACCGTAATGTTTAAGTTTTAAGAGAAGTTTCCCAACTCCTTGTACTTTGTGGGGATAAAATTATAATCTAAAAAAAAAATCCCCCACACCCCATTTAAATATGAAATAAAACCATACTTGTTTTTTTTAATAGGTTATACATGAAATTATACAATATTAAACCAAAGCATAGTATAAGGTAGAAACAATAATATTTTTATTCTGTCACTTAAGTTCATCACATTGTAAAAAAGTATGATTTAATCAAACTAGGCAGAAAAAATAATAAATTCTGATTTATAAAAAACTTTAAAAAGAAGATTGTATTTAAAAAGTATCTTTCATAAATTTCAAATTACATTTTATTACAATTTAAAAGAATTTTTCAGAGGATAGTTATACAAAAGTTTAGTAATTATAGATACTTCATTTGAAAAAAAACCCCGAGTTTTTAGCAACTCTGCTACAGCTGCTAATGGAAATTAATACTGCTTATGAAATTAATATTTTTCCGAAATGTAATGATTCTTTCATTTCAAGCCATGTATTTGTTATGGTGTGTGTTTGCTTGTTGCAGTGGTTGAATTTAATTATGTGAACCAAATCATATAACCAAAACAACAAACCGACACAGCGTAAACGTATAGTGGTTTTTTTGTCTTATGCGTTGTGTAATTATGAATTCAATTCAAATATATATATAATCATACCAAATGAATAGAATTATAAAATACTTTAGAAAAAGGAAATACACTGCATTAAGTTTAAGTTATTTATTAAATTCTGGACTTGCATATATTAGAATATTTTATCAGATTAGGTGCACCCCAATTTTAGATCAAAAGCATGAATAAAATCACATCATAAGTTGTAAAAGATAAAAATATTCATTCATTGAACCAGGCATAATGAGCGATAAATGAAGAGGATAGTAAAAGTTCATGTGAACCACAACTTAGACGAAAAAATTGAAACCGTTAGGTTTATCTTAAATGCTCATAGCTTTTATTTGATCTATTTCCTTTTTATCAACTCGTCGAGAGGGTCAGGAGTCGACGGCCTTACCCCTCTCAGACGGTGACTTCCAAATTATTAGAAAACATTACTTCAAGGTAGCTAGGATTCTGCACGTGGCGATGCCTTCCTTCCAGTAGAATTTTGGGAAAGGTCTTTCTCCAGCTTGATGATCCACAGTTGTACGTCATATGAAGATCACTGCATTCCATCCGCTCCCATGCTTGCACGACGGTGATATTCATCGAAAATCTTTCATACTGGGAATATGGCGAAAAAGTTCATTGCAGCATCACGCATGACTCTTGTTCTTCATCTATTTGGATCGCCCGTTCACTTTCTCGGACCATAATTATTTCTTGAATATTCAAAGATTATATTGATACCTTTCAATGCATGGATTTAGTTTTAGGAAATTCATCCTATTTCAGCAACATTTTTTCCTCTTCTTTCTTCTCCCCCTCACCTTTTTCTCATGACAAATTATACGACCTTCCATCTTCGCAGATGGGGAGAGAAGCCTCGAAACTTCTAGAACAAAAATGTAATTCAATTTTCTTTTTCGTGACGTAGTTGGCGTCATGGCCTATGATTCGTTAACTATCAGAGTGAGTCTGTGGTTAAGGTAAATCACGTTAGCTAGTGGTGCCATCTGGCAACGAATTTTGCTATTAGCTATTACTTTGAGTATAATGTAACATTTTCGTTACAGTATTATTACAGGGTTCATACTATTATGGGAAAACAAAGAATAAGGACATTTTAAGCAAACATTCATAAATGATGACACACTTTTTTTCAATATATTTGACCACCTGCTCCCCTTGTCACAAAATGTCCCACTTCATCATACCCCCTAGTCACGCCATATTACACAAGCATATGGACTTAAAGTTAAGAAGCATTGGAGAGCTTCTAGTCCGTAGCTTCTTCATCTCTTTCACTGCCTATAAAAGAATAAAGGATAAAATCATGAGAAAAAACTTCAAAACTTTTCAGAAAGACTAATTTAAAAACATTCAGAAATTCATAGATAAAAGTTAAGTAAAACTGCAGAAGCATAAAAAGCAACAGTAATATCTTCAAGAATGGAAAGCAATTTTGAGCCAGTTCATCACAAGATGCACTTTTTGGACTATGACGAGCAGTGTTGTATTTTGTACGTTTTAAAATTATTAAATGTTTAAAATGAAATATTAAATGTAAAAATGTCCTTGTTCCAGCTTTGTCATAAAAGCTTTGTTCCCGCTGAACACCAAAAGTGAAGCAACATTGACAAAGTTAGTGCTTGGGAGGGTGACACCTCTCGCAGCTGGTTGCTCTGGCACTGTGTACACTCAAGTGAACCGATACTTCTGGAGTTGCCATCCCCCAGGTGACAGTCTGGGAGCTGGTTCAAAAAAAAGGGGCGGAGGTTGAACTCCTACCAGTACCTATATGCCCTATAACTCAGGAGCAGTGCCCCCTCTCTTCCTCACTTCATGCGAGAACTCACCAACAACAAATGTAGAAATGCTTTTGTCAGTACTTTATTACTTAGTTTTCTCGGAAATCACTTTCTCGCTATTTCACAAATTCTTGACACATGTTCTATGCAATTTTTAAGCGGTCCACCTCCAGTGCTTTTTTTTTTTTAATATGTTGTAATTTTTTTTTCTCTCTCCAGTTTCTGAACAGTTTTTGTTTTTAGGACTCAGGTTTGTCTTATTTTCTTATGTTTTATACTATCCACATTGGGAGGGGGGGAGGGGAGATATCTAAAGCCAACACAAGTTTATAATTGTTATCTGTTAATTTCAAATAATAGTATTAACAAAATATGGTAAAGTTAGAAGTAAGTACAAAATATGGTAAAATTAAGAAATAAAAAGTAAATCACAAAATATGATCAAGTTAAGTAATAGCAAAAACACAAAATATGGTAAAGTTCAGAAATAAAAAGTAAATCACAAAATATGATCAAGCTAAGTAATAGCAAAAAGTAAACACAAAATATGGTAAAGTTAGAAAACATGAAGCTTCAACATTACATTACACATTGAATTTCAACTACAAATAATATTATTTATGTCGGGCAGATTTTTAATGCTACCATTGATAAACGGTGCTCAGTTACTTGGCCAAAGTGCAACTCAGTATGGTGCTAATTTCAGACGTAGTACTCTTTCTGGTAGCATTAACAATGCTTAAGAAATAAATTAAAGTGCTTAATAATTATTAATTTAAGCAAGTCTATAAACAATGCTTAAGAAATATAAATAAAATGTTATAAAAGTGAACGTATGAAATGCCATTGTTAAAATTTGAAATTGATCCACTTTGAAGTATCCAACTTCAAAAGGCTAATTTCACTTGCAGTTACTGGATAATATTATTTTCTGAAACTGACACATAGATCTTTCAATTAGGGATTCAAATCCTCATTATTTTAGCCTTGAAGATACAATATCCATTTTTAGATAATTAAGCACTGTACGAAAAGGTAATGAACCAACCTGCATAAGGAAAGAAACATTTCAAAATTAATTTATTGCAATAGAAAGTTGAGCAAGTGATACATAATGGGGACAGATAGTTGGGGGGGAAAATCCTTGGATATTCAAAATTTGGAGTAAATTATTTTTTTTATCAAGGTAGAAGAAAGATTCAAAGAATAAACACCTACTTTATAAAAACAATGAAGGTTAAATTATGCAAATGCACTACAGTCAATCAGAGTAACGTTGCGCCACAATTACTTGATTTTTATTCATTCCAGCAATATTTTAATAATGTTATTTTTATTATTGGCATAAAATTAAAGGAAAAGTCCGAAAGTATAGTGTAGTTATTAAAAACTAAGAAATAATAATTATAAAAACCATCTAAAATGGATTATTAAACTGATTCTTTTGACTTGACACTCAGGGTAACTTTGAACCGCATCAGAAAAACGTACATGAAATACACTATTTTAAAAGTATTATAGTTATGCAACATTGAACTAGGATTTTTTAAAATACTAAAAAACTCACTATTTTTGGTTCACAACATTACCAGTTTTGTATAACTTATGATAATGCAAGAAATGTTACATGAAAAAAAAAAGAGTAGAAGAAGGAAAACATTAATATTTAGGACAAAAATCCCCATTTTAAATTTATTTAGGAAAAAAAGTTGCAGAAAAAAATTTTCAATTATTTAAGTAAACATTTTCACACAAGTATATTAATTAAAACAGCCATTTAAAAAATCTCATTAAAATTTAACACTTTTAGCCAAGTACTTTTGCATTTAACAGAGTTTGAGATCATAAAAACCGTTCTGTTACCTGCTAGAGAGTAATATCTTCTGGAGCTAATATTCTTCGTACGAGAAATCATCAAAACAAATGTAATAGGGTCAGTTGGGGTAATTGTAAATGCTTTTTCTAAGTTTTAACTTTTGATCCCTCCCTACCTCTTGAATGAATTCAGAGATAAAATTGTGCGTATTGTAGCCACTACTGTACCTCTTGTGAGTAAACGTGTACAAAAATTTTGACTGTATGACTATTTGTTAGCGAATGAGCTCGTGTTTACAATTACCCCAGAAATCTGGGGTAATTGTAAACAGTGATTTATTTTCGAATAAGGTTGATGCAAATGGAAAATTGTTTCATACACAGTCTGCTTGAAGGCTTAAGAAGTTCCGGAGCAATGGTTCTCAATCTGCGGCCAACAGGCCGCATGTGATCCGCTGAGTTATGTTATGAGTCGTCTGAGATCATTTAAGGAGAAATATCTTTCAAAAAATCAAGTAATGCGACAAATTTATGTAAAATTTGTCCCGCAGTGGATCAGTCGATTAAGCTAGGATCCCACAAAACACCGAAAGTGAAGCACAACTGGCCGTGGTTAACGCTTGGGAGGGTGACTACCTCCCGCGACTGATTACTCTGAGACCGAGTGCGCTAAAGGGAGCTGTGCACGTAAAATACATCGTCGCTTCAAATGTCCACCAAATTAGAAATAATTTCCGCTGAGGGACCATCCTAGGTGACGATCTCTCATCCGGGAGCTGGTTCAAAATCATTAAGCCCCTCTGAGCCAAGTGTACTTCCATTCTAGCGGAGCTTATTAATAATCAGTAGCAGTTTCCTTAATTCATGGTCGCTCTGCAAGGGGGGCTTGGATTTCCAAGTGGCATTAGCAACAACAACAGTTATGTAAAATAGACACAAAAGTGTAACTTACATAAAAATATAATACTTATTGTAACCCCAAAATATTGGAAATAGGATAAATTTAAGTGTTTACAATTACCCCGGAGTACGAAATATATGGGGTAATTGTAAACACCTAACTTGCACATGAAAAATAACAGGGAGGATTAAATTCATAACTAAATGTTTCTAGCAGCATTCCATATGACAAATAAAAATGGTTGAAACCGCTTACATCGCTTTTGTAGATGAGCTGGAGAGGAAAATGTAAGATGACTAAATTTTGTTAAACAACTTTTTTCACTGTGTCATTTTCAAACAATAGTGATGCCTCCACAGTTGTTTCGAAACTTACGAAACTCTTTCAGTGTCTTTCCTATGCTGCCAGTTTATCACTCACAAGCAGTTAAGTTTTCAAAACCACTTCAAGTGTAGTTATGAAGCTTGTTTAAAATTACCCCATGTTTACAATTACCCAAACTGACACTACATTGAAAAAATTAAAACTATAATCAATTTCAATTCTCACATTTAAAAAAAAATTACTTGAAAATTTTCATTCATACACGTACTAATCAGCAATTTAATGATAGTATAAGTATGTAATTTGTAAACAAAAATGATAAGAAAACAAAAGTAATAGTATTCACTTTGGGAAGAGCTATATTATATTCTATTCTATACGTTTAATTTGAATATCCCTCGAATATTCATTCATATGCACATTACATACTTAACAGCAATTTTTCACATATTCTCAGTGTAGACCTGAGTATCAAATACTATTACTTAAATTTAACAGAATGTCTAGCTATATATGCTTCTTTACAATTTAATTAAATGTTTTTAGAATCAAACTAGATAAATATATTATATACATTATAATGGTGTTACTTGCAAACTTTTGTTACATGCATAAAAAGTAAAAATAAAATTTTAGTTTATATGTAGAATATATCTATAATCAGTAAACAACAAATCTAAGGCTAACTTTCCGCCGGCTCAAAGTTACCCTTAGAATGGAATAAAATTGCAATGTCTTAATTGTTTGACATTTTACTAAATATTACTGAATTAAGAATCAGATACTAAAAAAATCACTATATTTAGTAGAAAAAATTCTTGGTAAATAGTATAACGTTACTTACTTTAAAAGAATAAGTTTTAACAACTTTTAATCAGCATTCAAAATAGCTTCCAAGCGGTAACTTTAGATCTATTGAAATATAGAATTAGCTGTGTACAGTTTTTTTACTAAAATAAGGAGAAGAAAAGTGATTTTAAAACCTTGCCAGAAGAATAGCACTGAGAGCGTGTTCAAAATTTCATTTCAAGTCAAATAGTCTAAAAAATATGAAGTGCTGCAAAGTTACCCTGCTGAACTGTATATATAAGTTGATTGAAGGTTAGACAAGTTTAACCTTATGATAATTTGAATAACAAAATATGCATTATTTTTTAAAAGGTTTAAAATATCAGCACAACATTGCAGTGGGCAGTTTTAAATAAAAATTGTTGCTTTAATTTTTATGAGTAAATACTATTTAAATGATTCCACATTTCCCCACTTGTCCATATAGTAAACCTACGGCAAACATAGTCGTTAGGCCTAACAGAAAATTGATAAATATTAATTCAATAATATGTGGTTATTAAACTACAAGTATACAATCACAGATTTTGACAATTCCAAAATACTAACCTTATAGCTCTTTTTCGCCCACATCTGATGTAATTTGTCACTTGAACGACATCTTCACCAACACAGCTACGTAGAAGTCTTCCGAAACGAAAACGCCATTTTCTTTATATTGGCGTTGAGCGAGGTGCGAGCGTTGAGCGAGGAAACATTTCGTCAAATTTCCGAGAGTTTGCATGTCGTCAAAAGTCAGGTGATCACATGAGGAAAGAATCGTTATAAATGACGAAATTTGTCTTGACGATTCAAGAATCGTCAAAAATGAGCGTTCTATTTCTGAGAGTGTATTTTTTTTTTTTTTTTTTTTTTTTTTTTTTTTTTTTTTTTTTTTTTTTTTTTTTTTTTTTTTTTTTTTTTTTTTTTTTTTTTTTTTTTTTTTTTTTTTTTTTTTTTTTTTTTTTTTTTTTTTTTTTTTTTTTTTTTTTTTTTTTTTTTTTTTTTTTTTTTTTTTTTTTTTTTTTTTTTTTTTTTTTTTTTTTTTTTTTTTTTTTTTTTTTTTTTTTTTTTTTTTTTTTTTTTTTTTTTTTTTTTTTTTTTTTTTTTTTTTTTTTTTTTTTTTTTTTTTTTTTTTTTTTTTTTTTTTTTTTTTTTTTTTTTTTTTTTTTTTTTTTTTTTTTTTTTTTTTTTTTTTTTTTTTTTTTTTTTTTTTTTTTTTTTTTTTTTTTTTTTTTTTTTTTTTTTTTTTTTTTTTTTTTTTTTTTTTTTTCGCAAACGTAACAGCAATCTGTTTTGGTAATTACTCAATTAATACAAAATAGGAATAGGCTGACTTTCAATATACCTAACGTGTTGCTTGTAAATTTAACTTTTTCCTTGTATAATATTCGAAACAAAAGTGTTTGGTTAAAAAAATTCCATCTAAATGCAGCGATGCCGCGGACGCACTATAGCGCTTCAAATACACAAAAATCGGAGGTGGGGAAGCAAAAACAATTTTTTTTCATCGCGTAAAAAAAAAAATGAGTAAAATATGTAAAAAACCGATACACTGCGAACGATCTACTGAACAATATGTAGATTCGATGCCCAAAGATTTCTTTACAAATATAATCAACCTGATTTTTAACAAGTTCGGAAATATGCGGTTTTGTTTAATGTCCCAGTGTGAGAAGGTTTAGTTTTTGCGACTGCGAATTTTCGTAAAGGGTTTGTGCTCGCTATTGCGAATTTTTGTAAAGGGTTTGTGTTCGCTATTGCGAATTTTTGTAAAGGGTTCATTTCACGATTACGATTTTTGATTAGGTTTTATTTTGAATTAAAATAATCAATAGAATTTTCCTATTTTGTTACAGCCCTATTGCATTCACTATTTAATGAAAGAGTGCTGCTGTCCATGTAATCGACATTGCGGAAAATTCGCGAATCTGGCATTCGGCCAAAACTCAATCACTTGATTTTTAACTTTTAAATATGGGATTTTAGTTACAATTCTTGTTCGAATTGCTATTAAATCAATTTCTAATTGCATTGGAAAAAATTCTTGTCATAAAAGGTTTGTTTTTCATTTATATCTTAGGAGTGGTAGAACCGAAGTTCCGGAAATATTTTGCTCAATCAAGTTTTTCGCTCTCATTTTGTTATTTTCCTTTTCAATTGCAGCATTATGTATTTATTGGTTAATTGCAGCTATACTATAAAATTATGCAGGCCTAATTTCCTATTACAAGCAAGGAAACGCATGCGTTCTTTTCTTTGCGCAATCTTTCTGCATCCTTTACAGGAATCGTTTTTTTTTCATTTAAATTATTTTTTAAGTTTAATTAAGAAGTACACAAATAACATTTCCTCTTATTTTTGTCAAAATCTTATCGTATGTACTTGCATGTCCGTTTATTTGTATGTAAGCCGAACTCAACTTTCCGATAAATAAACGGAAACCATCGTGTAAGTCGACCTTCCTACTTTCAGAAAAAAATCGAAAACGTTTTTGCCGCAGACATAAATGATTTTAAAAGAAGGGACATGAAACGCAATTATAATTAGAAGTATGTAGTTTCATTTTTGCGATCGCAATTTTTGTAAAGGGTCCATTCGCTTTTGCAATTATGTTATTTATTAATTGTTGCTTTTATTCGGAATTAATAAAAAAATGTTTATGCGCTTTAATTTCTTGCAGTATTATTTGATTTACTTTTTTTAAGCAAGCTCTTAATGTCCACTCGATAAATTAAGCAAAATTCTCGACTCCGAATTTCGGCGTTTTCAACTTTTTGCATAGTAGATGAAGAAAGCAAAAGACTGCAAGCAGTGTTAAAATAAAAACTTCTGCAGGATATTGAAGTAGCAAAAGCTATAATTGATGTAGAAAGTAATAAACTGAAGTGTGCAAAAGGGGTGAATTAAACGTATGTAAGTAATTTTAATAACGTTTCTTTATCATTCTGATGATTATTTAGATGTTATTGTATTATTTCTTTTAATAATCCCCACATTTTATTAAAATAATACACGATTTTTTTAACATTTTTCTGTTGTCCTTTATTTTATAGTAATTTTATCCATTTCTGTCTGGTACAAGTATTTTTCATAAAGTACAGCCCAATAAATCACATTTCGTCTTATATGCCTGACAATACAGTACCCATTAAAAAGAATCCAAGTTTAGGGATTCCTTTAGAAAGTTTGAGAAATTTAAATCCTTACTGCTACCACCCCTGATATCTTTGAAACCCCGATATGCTATTTTTTGGATAGGGACCCGCTTTTTGGAAAAAGGGACCGGTAGTTTCCGAAGTCTAGCGGCATCACTGTAAATGTAATTTTACAGTGATTAAGTATAAGATATCATGCATCTGAGTAAAAACTGCATATATTTTTTTATTATGCAATTGGTTACTTAAGTATACGGAATATTTCTAAAGAACTGAATTAACCCCTTAAAGCACGAGTTTTTTTTTTTTTTTTGCTGGAAAACTAGTATAGTGCAAGTTATTATTTGCAATTTCAGGTTCTGGGAGGTAACTAGGGGGCGGGGGATGGGGTAAAAGTTACGTAGGAAAGAAATATACAAAGAAAGTGTGAACGGATCTCAGACGGGAGTATAAGAAATAAAATAACGCGAGGACATGGGCAAATTTTCCTGCAACTTTCGTCCTTGTCAGACACAAGCAAATGCGTTAAGGGGTTAAGAAGTAATTCGACTTGCTGAAACAACTTTTTGAACGCTGTTATCCCGAAGACGAATGCTTTTCCACAGGTCGAAAATCTAAATTAAGTCACACGTTCTTATGAACGAATTATGAAGGGTGAAGTAAATTCTTTGACCAAACACGTTATATGGATTTGTTGTCATAATGATGTGTCAAAAAATGTTCTGGTAGACGAAATAACTACTTGATCTGTCATAGCAGTCAACGAATTACATGGAGAAAACCTTTTGACCTAACGGACTAATCATTGTCAGTAATTAATCAATGAAATATAGTGGAATGTGTGGCTCAGTGAAATTGTGCGTGTTAAATGGATGTTGCCATCTGTCACAAAAGTGTTCTGATAGGCGAAATAATTACTTGATAATTCAACGAATGACAGGGATAAACCTTTTGACATAACAGACTAATCACTTTCAGTAATTATTAACCTCTTAACTGCCTCGGGTGTATATATACGCCTTCCTAAAGTGCGATTCTTTGCCTTGTGTTGCTGTCAGTAAAATTACAGCCGAGGTTTGGAATGACATAAAGTGATCTCGATAATGTTTGTGAAGGATATACTTAGGGGGAGGGGCATTTCTTAGGGGGGTTGAAAAACGTGCCTCTTTCCCCTAACTCAGGGACGGACTGAGACCCCCAAAAGGGCGGTGGACCAGCTAACCAAAGGGCGGCAGCCTTTACCTTACAGACAATTGATTGCTCACGTCGGAGGTACAACTTATACAATGAAAAACAAGTCTTAATTGACTGAATGAAGACATAATTTGTATAAACAGATAAGTTAAATACAAAAAAAATAAGGATTATATTAAAATACATGGTTGTTCTTACTTTTTATGTTTGTTCAATTCTTTTTTTATTCTTTCTTTCTTAAATAGGTGGAAATAAAATTACTGTTAATTAATACAAGAACAAAGGAATTTGCAACGAAAAGAAAAATTCATTACTGCACTTTTGTGTAATATTTTAAAAATGTTCCTTCAATTTTTCTACGCCCGTTAAAATAATCTTTTTAGGCACATAGAGGCTCCAGATTTACAAATTCGACACAATCATTGAGAAGACGAAAATGAAGCAATTTTATTAAGAATCAGGCACTTAATCTGAGTTATTTCTTATTTTTTTTAGAAATTTAACAATAACTGATTTGAGAAGTAATTTTCAGCTGGATTTTCGAAGAAAAATCATTTACAAAAGTGTGCTTAGTAAATTAGAAGTATAGCGCAAATTAAAACATACACCGATTCAAAGAAGCTAATTCTAAATAATAATAATTCAAATTGCTACTTAGCACTGCTTATTTTATATACTAATTTATTAGCGAAATTCTCATATTACTATTATTATTATTCAGAAACACCATTCAAAAGAATAAAACTAACAATCGGTTTACATTTAAAAATGAGAAACGTTTCTGAAATGTGATATTTGAATCTAATGTAAAAATAATATTTATAGTTTGATACTGTTAGTTTATTGCATAGCCCCCTTAACTAGATGCCTAGCGATTTGCGGGGAAAGTTGGCCGCGGATTTTAGTTACCTTTTCTCCCACCAGGAACGCTACTTATCTGCTATTGCAAACCGCGCTCTTTGCATTAGTTTGAGGGGTAGAAAATTGGTTTTCCATTGCTATGTCTTCTTTTTTTCCCTAATAATTTGATTCTTTGGGTTAAAAACGGTCCTTTTCATGACCAATGTAACTTAAAGAAAGATGGTTTACTGTGTTGCTCCATTTTACACATCAAATTCAGTAAAAGAAAAAAATATTTTCAATCGGACATTAGTTTGCGTGAAAAATGGATCTCCGCTATATCAAGACAAGGGAATTATTCTTCTTATTATTATTATGTGTGTGTCTTTCATAACGTCTATTTGGCAAAAAAAAATTTTAAAAATCAATTAATTAATAACAATATAGTGCAAAACTATTTTTATATAAATATACATTATTTATTACGTTGTCCAATCTTTACTGTAGCTTGTCCTTGGAATACGGTTGATTATATATTATGATGCATTTTATGTTATGCAAATATTAATTAAATTGAACTTATTGATCTTTTATTAAAAAATGTAACTAGTTACACGAAGACATGTATGAATCAATAAGAAATAATGAAAGTTAGAAAGGAAGGAAATACAAATTATTATTCATGCATAGAATCGAATTCTATTCATATTTCAAGAACATATTTAATTCTATGGATGAATCAATGAGAATAATTTGGAAGTAATATTTGTCCTATTCTTCATGCCTAAATTATCACTTCAGTACAATGCATAATAAATTGTAATTATTCACATATTTAACCATTTTTATTTTAATTATGTATAATTTTTATTTATTTATTTATAATTTTATTTATTGAAACCAAAAGGACTGGTTTTTTTTCTTTCGGGGGGGGGGGGGGATAGAGCAGATTCTATGATAAGATTAAATTTGATTCTCTTATAAGAATAAAAACTTGACTTTGATGCACAATTTTTATAACTTGCCTAAATGAAGAATTTGGTTCCAAGTTTCCCAATTTAACGTCCTCATCGTTCTGCTCGTTTTTTGAAGCAATGATTTCTTGGAAAATTTTAGATTGCGAGAAAATATATCTCATACTCTAAGTACACTTAAAAGCATTTCAAAACTTTGAACATCTTTTCAGAGCCTTTGCAAAACTCTTGACTTTTAAAATTCAGGGAAAAAATTTTAATTTTCAAGATCACTATAAGTAAATAATAATAATAATAATAATAATGACATTCTTCTTTTCTAAAACAAATGAGTCCATATAACTATCTACTCAAATATATATCACATGTATAGGTTTGTTGTTAATCGATCATGGAAGTGATACATTACATCTTCTCAAAAATTTTCAAAATGCTCCAAATAAATCTTTAATTATTTTAACCATAGCATCGTTCTGAAACAAATATTAAAATTAAAAGTTTTAATCAAGAGCTGGATTTTTATTTGTTTCCTTACATCGGTAAAAATGCCAGTTGAAATTATGTGTATTATATTCTTCACGTATGAATTGCATAAATAATTATTCATTTAAATCATTACTTTAAAGAAAATTCTGTTAATTTGTGTAACAACATTTTTCTTTTAAAATACCTACAATTAGGATAAAACTTCTTTAGTGAAATAAAAGTTTTAAGTTGATGCTCCTTTAAAATGCTCCTAGACTAACGAGATATCAAAAATTAATAATATCACTTAATTTCCCACTGTTTTACTGCATCATAAAGTAAGAGCGAAAAAAATGTAATTATTGAGTCATATGATTAAATATGAAAAAAAAAATCAGATGATTTTTTTAAAAGAACAATTTTTACCGCTTTTTTTCGCAATTTACCAAGCATTTACAAGTAAAACACCGTTTTCCAATAGAAAATAGATAGTGCCCTCTAGCGGTGATTTCTTTGTCAGCGGGAGAAAATCGCGTCGGTAGGGTAATGGGGTTCGCTCCATTTCGGAAGGCAAGGTGGCTATGGTTTATTGTTTGTAACGCCTTTTAAATATGAGACAAGCAATGTATGCGCAGTTTATATTTTGATGTAATCTTAAAAGTAGGTAGTAAGAGTAAAACTAATCTACTTTGACTCTTAAAAGCCTATATCTTACCATTATATTATTTTTTTTTTCTAGCAATATAAAGTTTCTGTGGCAAAAATTTATTTAAAGCAGTGTTTCCCAACCTTTTTTCCCTTGCGAACCCCTTCTAAGTTCCAAAAGATTGCGAACGGCGAACCCCCCTTCTGCAGTTGTTAGTAACGGTGCCAAAACTAAAATTTACTAGCACGTTTATTTGCCATATTGTACAATACTTCATAGCAAGAAATGAAAACATAATTATTGCAAAACAGTTTAAATGTTTGCAAGTTTAAATAAAAATTAAAGTACAGCTACAAATGTTTTTTTAATTATTACATTTTTATTATTTGTTCTTTTTGAATTATTTTTAGAGCAGTAGAGATATGTATTCCTAAAAAAAAAAAAAAAAAAAAAAATTATTATTTTTCCGACAGGTTCCACTTTGCGGTTGAAATATACAAAATTTTGGAAAAGTACGAAATTTAAAGGAAAACTAAAATTTACGTAATTTCGAAATTTTAGTTGCTATTTGGTGATAATGCAGGAAAGTTGGAATAAAGTGCTATAAATGTGAGTCCATATTTTAAATTAATGAGTCAATATCTTCTGGTTCCAGTTTAGGATCTGTATTATGAAAATTAAACCTAAAATATGCAAAATTTTACATTTTATGCAGTAAATTTTCATATTTCCGCCTCGTTCTTTGCCCTTACAAAGAAAAAGTGGTAAGTGGTTGGAGAAAAATACGTTCTAAACTTTAATATAAGTCAATAAATATCTTTCGGTAAAAGTAAAAATAAGTGCATTTCAAATTTTGTATGTATGCTTTCTATGCTAGATCATTACTTTTCTGTATAATCTGGAAAGCAATTCATTTTTTCAGAATTATCTTTGCACTGCTTCCTAATTAGTATGTAATTTTTAAATTTTGTTATTTCTTCTACGTTAGCAATGAAAAATTCCGCCATTATAATATTATTTCCGTGAACCCCCTTTCTACACCGCGCGAACCCCTAGGAGTTCGCGAACCACCAGTTAGGAAACGCTGATTTAGAGTAATGGTTAAGGCAGTTTTATTAATGAATAAACAAATGTTTAGCATATTAGTTACGTAAATGACACGCTAAAAATTATGCGTAAATAAATATAATACTTTTACTTCAGTTATTTCAAATACAGTACACTAATTATGTCGATTGATTCTTGTGAAATATTATATTTGTATAAAAAGTAATAACAACAAATTTCAGGCAAATTTTAAATTTTTGATAAAAATCATGTTTATTTTTTAATGATTTAAAACACCGATTTAAACACTTCATTTAAATCACCGATTTAAAACACTCGATTTAAATCACCGATTTAAAACACTTGATTTAAATCACCGATTTAAAGCACATGATTTAAATCCTGTAATTTTAATTGTGCGAAATTAATGTACAATAACTTTACTTTTAAGATAGTTGCGATAAAAAATTATGTGTTATTTTTGGTTATCAATATAAATAATTAAAACTAGAAACAATAGTTAAATTATCGTTTCTATTTTTATTATAAAATTAGATACACAATCTTTGAAAATAACTAAAATCAGATTTGAACTGAGTCAAATTAGTCTGTTTTGGAGCGAAATCCAGATTCTAAAACAAATATGACTCAGAATAAATATCGGAGAAGAGTTCCACCTAATAGAAAAGTGTAGAAACATGTTCCCTGCAAATAAGAAAATTTTAAAATTAAATGAAATGCCCTATGAGTTTCGCCTAATGAAAGTCTAAACACAGTTCAATTTTGGAATAATCACAATGTTTTCATTAGTTATTACCAAGTGTCGTGTCACTTGCTTTTTGAAATTTAGTACATGAATACATGAATTACTTTTTGAAAAGTAAATGAATTTGTTTTTTCTGTAGTAACTGCGTCCCTGTGTTTTATTTTAACTGAACATCTCCCATATGCCTTTTTAAATTTGAATATAGCTCTTATGTTCGCGTCTGTCTACACTGTGTACGTACTCCCCCCCCCCCCCCTCCCTTCCGCCTCCGCCCAACATCACAAAATAAAACATGTTATAAGGCAGGAAATGGGGTCAACAAAATTTCATACACGTTTTTCAATGTTACACAGGCAATGATTCCCGAATTGTGCACCGAGAAGCTGAGAAGTCTTCACAGGGCACCACAAAATTTTCCAATAAACTTCAAAAATAATTAGAAGTTTGCTCATTATGAGAGTTACACTAGTTTTATTTATTTTATTACACTAGTTTTTTTATTTTATTACACTAGTCTTATTTATTTTATACGTTACTTATGATTATCAGGGGTACTCACCCTTTTAGAGCGTTCGGGTACCCCCCTTAAAAATTACGGAGCCCCTCAAAATAGGCAGCAAAGTAAACTGGCCAAAAGGTCTACCAAGCCCCCTATGAAAAAAATCTCAATGGCGCAGTTTGCGCCACAATCTCCCCCCCCCCCTTCTGGTGAGCACCCCTGTGTCTAGTCAAACTTTTATTTAGGGAAGGGAATCTTTATTCCAAAACGGGCGCCTTGACTCGACCCTCGATATGTGCCCGCGAATCCTCATAGACCTATAGATAGGCTTGCCATATTTTTGGTTAGTGAAACCGGGACAGATTAATATAGGATGGGCATGCCGGGGGTATGGAAAACCCCCAGTAGCGGGGGGGGCGGGTTAATTTTTAAAAAAAATAAAAGGAATGGGGAATCTGGAACCCTAAATTATTAGTCTACCCACCTTTTAAAAATAAAAAAGGATTTTTTGCTACTTAATTCACTTAAAAAGATTTTTTTTTTATTTTTCAATGATAATTTTTTCTGGTCTACCATCTAGAAAGAAGTGTTAATAAAATAAAGTTTAAAATACTTCATAAAATAGCTTAATTAAACAATTAATGACTAAGTCTTATTTTTTTTAATTACAACTTTTTGTCTAACTACAAAAACCATTTCAAAAAAACATTTTTGTTAAACTAAAAAAAGCAATTAATAAGTTAACGTTATTCTTTGTTTTGAACCCACTCATATTTCTGACTTGAATACTTTTTTCAAGATGTCTTTGTGAAGCTTGACTTTTTCATAACAGTCAGAGTAAAGAGAACGCCAAAGTTTATTTTACATGCAATCAATGCTCTTGCAGTGGACTCCCTCATTAATGCTCTGTCATCTTAAAGATTCTTAGTGTCTTCATAAAGATTCTTAAAAACTAAATTCATTACTTTTTACATCTTACAGCCGTTTCCGGGACATTGATAAAATTGGGAGGGACACCAGGACAAGAGCTAAATACCGGGACTGTCACGGTCAAACCGGGAAGTATGGCAAGCCTACCTATAGACCATAACGCTTATGATCTCGACTGTCCCATCACCCCTTCCCCTGAGCCTTACCAAAACATGTCCCTGAAGCAAATACGTCCTAAAGCGTCCACAAATGTGGTTTTGCCTGGGAAAGTCGTTTTTACCCTTCTTAAAGCTAGATTTTGTCACGGATTAAAAGCAGATTATTTCATTTTATTTCTCTTATTGTAAATTATTACGGAGGAAAAAATGTGGCAAAGAATTTTTTTTTTTTTTTTTGAACGCTTCTAGATGAAAGGGCACACCGGGACATGTCCCGGTGGGCCAGTCCGCCCCTACGTGCACCTATTAGAAAGACAATGGCACGGGGAAGCGAATTTTGTAAATTTTCCTTGGCAGGTAAGGGGTTAATCAATGAAATATAGAGAAATGTGGGGCAAATTAAAATTGTGGGGCGAAGTGAAATTTTAAAATAATTCTTCTGTTTGCTTGGTTAGCTATTTAATAACATATTAACTATGTTACATAACATGTACTTCATTCCAGTCAAAAAATTATTTAACTCTAAGGATGAAGTTATATTACAATTCAAGCCAATTTCAAAATTTGATGCTAATGTTACAATATTATGTGTTAAGTCAAAAACATTTTGTGCTATTATATAATGATAAAATTCCTAATATTAATATTTTAAACAATAACTAAAACGTAATATCCAGTGCAATGTTAGTTAATTTTATGTTAGAATTGTCTTGATTTCAAATGTTTAGTACAATTTGTCATGTGCATTCGCGGCAAGGTGAAATACATATTTAATTTCACTTTGTCCCTACATCAGTCAATCAGATAACTGAATTTGTAGTTCATTTATTCATTCATTCAATCATTAATTCATTTAATTGAATGTTCATAATATTTGTTCATTTGTTAAGTAGATTTTTCATTTCTTCATTTAATTATGTTTAGCACAACAAGTATTTATAATCCTCTGTACTCGTACATATGACTCATTACACGTTTTTTGAACTGCCATAAGGTGACATACAAATGCAAAGAGTTAGTTATCCCATAAAAAAACTATTTCATTAGAGAAAAATAATTCAACATTTCACTTTGCCCCATACATGGTGCAAAGTGATAATTTCCCCCTTTTACGTTAACGTACAAATCTACTGCCTAAAATGAGAAACATTTCAATGGAAATTCTATTACAAAATTCGTAGTTCACTCTTTATGTACTTTTATTTTAAAAATAAATTTCCAATCCGTTCATTTTGAAAAAATGTAATTTAACTTGACTATTTCACTTTGGCCCACATTTCCTTACTATCTATGAAACAGTTTCTCTAAAGGCACGAATTTATTAGGCTGAAAGTTACAAGTCTCTAAAATAATATATTGGTCAGTTGTGTCACTCTCAAAAACTATTGCCAAATTGCCAAAAAAAGAAATCGATTTTAAAAAACAAAAAAAGCTTAAGAAACTTTCTAATTGATGAAATAGTCAGTTAAAAAATATGTTCATCGTAGTTTATAATGCTGAAAAAATATGATAATAGCAATAAAATGTCATAACTTTTGAACTCGAGACTTTTGGCTTAGTATCACTGAATTATGTATGAGGGTGAATTTCAAAAAGATTGACGGTTTGATGCCCGCAGTATAAAACCTGAATTTCATGTCGATAAAACTATTATTCTGCCATTATAAAAACCAGTAGGAGAGCATCATTTTTTAGTTAATTAAATGCATTCATTACATTTTTTCCAAGTTGTGAAATAGTAGGCTTTTTTTGTTACTTTAGTTGGAACGAAATGGAAAATTGCGTGTCCGGAGCAAAAAAATCACACAACCAGAGTCTTTTTTTTTTTATCATTCCAAGTAATTTTTTCATTCAATATGATATAAAACAGGAAGTAATATCTGTTTACTTAACAAAAATGCAAGTGATTTTAGTGAAATGTATCTAATATTTTAAAATTCAAAGTAAGTTTTTGTCCGGACATGCAGCTCATGAGTGTTACCTCAAGAAAGTTCCTATCATTCAACTTTCAAAATATTTAAATATTGTAATTATTTTCTGTGGTAGGGAAGCCCAGTATGTTTCTTTTAACCTCGTACCATCTAGAATGGGTTAGTTTTATTCCTTTACTGTTTTATAGTGGAACATATAATTCAACATGATGCGTATTATTATTACTTCTCAGGAGTGTTACCCATTTATTTCCCAACATTTTTTACAGCACAAAAATAAGCAATTCAGCAATAGTGTATTTCTTGTAGAGGAATCAATCGGTGCAATTAAATTTTTAGGAACACAGTCAGAATTTTTTTTAGTGAAGAAGTTCTTAATAAATCTCATGAGTGTTACTTATTAAGAGAAGGAAGTAACAATCATGATTGAAAACAACCAAATAATAAATAAATCTGCAGATATAGATATTTGTTGAGCTTTAACTCAAACTATTTGTTTTTTATTCAAAATTATATTGTATTTCTATATATATATATATATTTAAAAAGAGACACCTTGACACAAAATTTTTACGTTGGCAGATATGATTTTGGTGTGGTTTTTTTAAAAGATATGTTTTATTCTTAAGGGGTAAATAAAGAAAAACTCCCGTACTTGTAACCCCCCCCTCCCCCCCCAAAAAAGAAAGAAAGAAATGAGTAAAAAAATAAACATTTGTTCGGGTATGCCAGTTGTTACTTTATGTAAACAAGATTAAAGATATGGTTTGCAGAATTAGAATTATTTTTACTGCCTACTTTAAAACTGGAATTAATTTTTTATTAGTTCTGTCTAAAAACATCTATTTCTGGATCAGAATCATGAGAGTAGTGATGTTTTATTACATTTTTAATGTAACATAGCAATTAATGGGGTAAAATAATTTCAATTTTGGTCTCTCATTTTATAATTATTGTTATTTTTATTACTATTATTATTTTTGGTGCCTTATAGCAAGAGGATTGCTTGTTTGTCTCATGAGTGTTACTGTAGCTAAAAATTAGAATATTATTAATGTATTTGTTAGTTAATAATTAAAAAATGGTTTTCTAGTTAAGTCTATCCAGTTACTTCTTATACCTGCAGTGAAAACATTTAATTTTTAATAAAGTACATGTTTATTGAAAGTTATATGCTTCATTTAAGAAACAAAGTAACACTCATGAGATAAAGTGCAATTAAAATAGTTTAAAAATTTTAAATATGTCAATGTTAATACTTTTTTTACTTATTAAAAAGTATTTAAGATTACTTAAGCAATATTTTTTAGATTAATTATTGATAAGGGTTATTTTTCAGAAAGTTTAATAACGGTAACACTCATGAGAAAAACAATGACTTGTCAAGACACTTTTTGAAATATCTAAAATATAAATAAATTAACTCAAAAAAAAAAAAAACTACCTGTTCAGAATGCAGTAAATTTTAAGGTATCCATACGTAGGCAAGTTTTTATGTTTGATGCAGCAAAAATTTTCAGATTGTGTCAAACCCAAACCGTCAACAAATTTGAAAATCACCCATATATATATATGAATAAAAATCTTTTCAAATTCAAAGTGTTCTAAATTATTTTAAAGTGTCATTTGACTATTAGATATTAGAGACATTATGTAAATTAAAGCAAACAAATTAATCTCCATGATATATGTCCAAATCAGTTTAGAAGTGAACTTTGTTAGGCCCTACTTTGGTCGTTCGCATGACACTGAATTTCTATGCAATAAATATGACCTTTTAGAACTTGGAATAGAAAATAGAATACGTGATCAAAATATGAACCTGAATACTTTATAGATGTTTTAAATCCTTTCTTTCGGCTTGGAACAGAAGAACTTCTTAAAGATTTTGTTTGCTTCCAAAGTCCAAGAGGAGAGCCGGTTCTTTTTCCTATGCATTTTTATCCTTTTAAACTGTATGATTTATTAATATTTTGGTTTGAAGCTGGCTTTCCTTTGCTTTGAAGAAAAAGTAACTACTTGGCAGTCTGAAATTTTAGGAATGAAACATAAAAAGATTTGGGGGCAAAAAGGATTCCAACATTTTTGCATTTTCATATCCATCACGCAAGGGATGGAAAAATAATGAGATGGGACAAAGTTAAATTTCAGAAAAATGCAGAACAACTAAATTTTTTTAAAATTTCTTCTGATTTTCAGTAGATGTTTTAAATCGACTGATTTACAGATACGTGATGCCCATCGTGTAAAAAATAAAAATTGATTTTTTGTGCTTACTGTCTGTCAAAAATTAGTTACTCTTCGTGAAATAAATGAATTTGAAAGAAGAAAAAAAAGTTTTACAGTTCTACCATCAACCAAAGCAATCTGCTTGGCAGAGTGCCAAGAATCAATTCATGTTTAAAAGAGGAACTGATGGTAGAAGGAAAGTGCCGTTTCTGATCTCGTTTGTTTCGGTTAGCATACTTGATTTCTTTCGAACTGATGCTATATGCCAGTTTATAAATTTAGTTG
Organism: Octonoba sinensis; assembly: GCA_038502835.1. Lineage (NCBI taxonomy): Eukaryota > Metazoa > Arthropoda > Arachnida > Araneae > Uloboridae > Octonoba > Octonoba sinensis. The sequence goes on along the minus strand of CM076598.1, from coordinate 2,905,954 downwards.
CTTTCAACGAACAGAGAAGCCAACATTATGATTCGCATGCTAATAAACGCACCTGCAAAGCAAATTTCGCTAAAACTCGAATAGATTCGTCCATTTCTGTCATGCGTAGAAGCGTCCAAATGTCAGAACTTTGTGGTTGAGCTGTATCAAAAAGAATTTGGACTGAGAGAAATAGTGGAATCCCGAAAAATGACCCTCATGTCTAAAGTGTCTACTTCTACAAGTTTTGTTTTCTGTTCCTTTAAGTACATTGATTGTAAAACAACTCGTAGTGACGACCTGTTTATGGTGACCAATTTTGTCGGTCCCGTAAGTGGTAATATTAGGCAAGTTCACTGTACTTTAAAGATACTGTTACGTTGCAACAATTCTTGTGCACTTTTCAGTAACGTAAGTACCGTTGCAAAATCATTAATGTAATTACTGATAAAGTGGTGGAGAGGAAACCAGTTCTGAGGTTTTTCACATCACCACTTCTCTCCACTTTTATCACCTCCCAGAGATCTGAGTCCAGCTTTTTTTCATCTGGTTGCATTCGAGGCCCCTATATTTCAAATAGGAGCATCATACATGACATTATCTACTTTGTTTTCTGAATTGCAGCACATTTTTTTATTTTTATTTCTAATGGGCTGCTATTGGCTTCTGCCAATTACAGACCTAGTGCGTTCCTAGAGATTAGTACCATCTCTTTCCATCGCATCACAATGAGTGTGGTACCATCGCCGCATGAGAGTTTTGACGTCCGGTTTCTCCACCTGAAAGGACGAGTATCCGGACTCAGTTGATGCGACATTGCACTAGGGATTTAATTTAGCCGAGAGTAACCAAGCCAAATGTCTACTCAAGGGAACTCATAATCTTATGACATGGGTGCAGACGATTTTCTGTATCTTGAAAATGCACCGACACTGCCAGGCTCGACCTTCTGACACAGGAAGTACGGTTCCACGCCTTTCCAACGAGCCGGCTGAGTTGAAAAGTGAAGCTTCTGAAGATACCAATTTTCAAATAATCATGAGGATCAAATAGTGAAATTCGCATAAATTATTTTACTCTTGAAAGTTATGTATGAGTGGTAAGTGTTTTCAATCTGATTCTACAAATAAGCAGCACCACTACGGCGGATGCCATTACCACTTGAGAATTTTGACGCTCAGTTTCGTCCTAAATGGCGGCACCTGAGCTCTAAGTAATGCGAAACTGCGCTGGAAATTTAATTTAGCCGAAAGTATCCAAACCAAACAGATACTTAAGCGATCTTTAACATGCCGCATAGCCATACGACATGGGCGCTGACGTTTTTCTGCATCTTGAAAATCCACCGACTTGGGCCAGGCCAAACCAGTTATTGTATGCAGTAAAACTTTTTAAAAAATCATCGCGTCCTATAATCTAATTCGATTGTAAATTTATTAAACAGATCGAGTTATTATATTAACTAGTCTACCCATAATTTTAACACATAATTCATTAAAATGTTTTATTATTCTTGATTATACAAAATAGAAGTTTTTCGGCCAAGAAATAAAATAATACGCCAAACATTGCTCTATATTATACCTAAACTAAATTACAGGCTTATTAGAACTGCTATCAAAATCTAGAAGGCTCAAAGTGCTTTACAAAAGGAAATTTTTATCCCTAGTTAAAGTATGAGCTTTAAACTTCTCAATAGATTTCTTTCTTGGTGACTGAATTTGCCAAATACTTCATATAAGAAGACTTTACTGTGTTAGCAAAAGAAAATATACTTTGCTACAAGTGTTAATTATATAACTGAATAATTTTGATTATTTGAATAATTTACAATTTTTTTAGCACATTTCTAATAAACATGTAACATTATCCCAGAATATATTCTGAATTTCAATGTTTTAAATACAAATTTGCCTGTAAAGTAAATATACGTTGACGAAGAAATTCATTGCATTGTAGAACTTTAAGTACATTTTAAAACGAAATAAAGTACTTGTGAGACAACAAATTGCGAACTCTAATAAATTATTTCAATTTGATAAATCAATGCACAGTTAAACTTTTGTCGGACAAATCAGTTGTTATTGCTAGTAGTTGTTAGTCAATAAATTGTCTGTTTTTCTATCCAGCATATAACGGTTTTATTTTAACTAAACTGTACTTGTGTCCTTTTTTTTTTAAATATTATGTGATTGCAAAAACCTATTTGCGATTTTTGATTGCGAATTAGAAACAGGAAAGTCTATAACTTCCGGTGACAGGTCCGAATATTTTCGGGCTGCTATTTATTCCTGCCACCAGAAAGGTCAATCATGTTACTGCCAAGCTACTTGTCTTGAAACTGAATCAAAACATCATTCCAACTGTCATCGAAACACAGGGTCAACGAGATGGGGTTCAGGAGGAACAAAGGCATTACCTCCTGGTAACAGATCCGAATATTTTCGGGCTGTTTTTTTAAACCTGCCACTAGGTGGGTCAATAAAGTTACTGCCAAGCTACTTGTCATGTAACTGAATCGAAACATCATTCCAACTGTCATCGAAACACATGGTCAACGAGATGGAGTGCAGAAGGGGCAGAAGCATCACCTCCTAAGTCCTAGGGGCCTCTGATAACTAGAAGTATTTAGATTCCGCGTAACTGGTTTTTTAATGCGATTGTTGAAGCAAATGAAATGCAGCCCAAGTGCACCTCACGATAACAACTGAAATGAAACCTTTAGCGTTGAAAAGCGTTTCAGGTTTCAGAAAAGATTTTGTTTTAAATTCTCTATGGCTACTGCTTTAGTAAAGAAAATCAATTTTTAATTTAAAATTGTTGAAATTTTTTTTCAACTTCAATATTTTGATGAAAAACAGCTGTGGTAGAGCAAAATTAATTTAATATTTTTTTTTCTGGCAGTTTTTCACTTATGGTGTGCTTATAAATCACTTTTAAAAGCATCATTTATCGAATTTTAATCAGTTGAATAATATATTAATTCAGTATACTCGTATTTTGTTGAATCTCAAAAATGGTCAAAACAAATTCAGCACTCCTTAAGACTTATAAATACGCCGAAAATCAAAATTTTCACGAATGCGATACATTCTTAAAGTGTAAAAACATAAAAGCATACTTCTAGCTTTTATAATAAAAGAATAGAAATGGTAAAAAACATATGTAAATGTTTCTCCTCAGGCACATAGCTCAGAATACATGCAACACTACGAAGAAAGTATTAAAAAGAAAAAGTTCTGTTTTTCTTTTTTCTTTTTTTTCCAGCAGTTTCACACCTATAGTTGATTTCCTGGTTTACTTGTCATGGTTATTCCCGAAGGTCTATGCACTCATGGTGTAAAGTATTTTTATTAATTAACAATCGCAACTTAGTGTGACGCCAGTTTATTAAAATGAGAGAGATAATTCTATAACTTCCAACGTAATAACTGTAATTTTGAAACCTAAGCCATGGTGCAACAAATAAAATGATCTGAAAACAAATATTTAGCATACTTTGCGTAGCTTTTTATATTACTTATAGCTTTCCGCAAACCTAAGTAAGGAAGTAGAAAACGTACCAAGCTAGATGAAATAATACACTCGTTTGAACAAAAACCCGGCGTTTGAAAAAATCCATTATTTTCTAGCTCTCGCGCGGCGAGTCTATTTATATCCTGCTCTGTTGTGTGATAACAATCTTCGCATGCAAACTTTTTGGAGAACGTACACAAAAAAGAAATCTCTTTATAATAGGTATAAAAAAGTCCTAAATAAATGGAACTGTGCGGTAAAAGTCAAAAATCATTTATTATATGCCTCTGGAGAGTTGGGATTTTTTTCGAGCTCTTAGAAACTTTGTGCACTTTCTCCATCGATAGCTTTTTTTTATTATTTTTTTTCCACGAGGGCTGTCCTGAGGATGAAGACAATATCCGAAGGTGGGGGGAAGCCCTCCCAGAGGGTTTGCATAATCTTTCAGATGATACGTGAAGGGAAATGCTCAGAAGTAGCGGTGTACTTACCAAATGTATGTTACACGGCAAGAATGCGAAAATGCTCAGAAATTGAAAATCTTGCTTTCGATGAAAGACTAATACAAGTACAAATACAAATACAAAAGTGAAGACCAGCAACAGGCTCAGGGCCCAGCTAGGATGGTCCTTGTTAATTTAGCAGTCCCCAATGAACATCAAGAGCTTTCTTAAAAGTTTTTACTCCACTGCAATTAACAGTCGCTTCCGGTAAACTATTCCAACTGCCTACCACCCTATTGAAGTAGTAGTTTTTATTAATTTCAAGATTAGCCTGAGATTTGAAAAGTTTAAAACAATGACCTCTGCAGCACATAGCTGTACTTTCAGCACATAGCTGTAGTCCATCAACATTTCCCGTTTTAATGAATTTAAACAACTGAATCATGTCCCCTCTGACTCTCCTTTGCTCAAGACTATACATATTGAGCCTTTTAAGCCTAACCTCATAATCAAAGTCTGAAAGACCACTTACCAATCTTGTAGCCCTCCTTTGAATCCTTTCTAATAAGGTAATATCCTTTTTAGGTACGGAGACCAAAACTGAACTGCATACTCCATATGAGGTCTTACCAAACTTCTGTATAATGGCAATACGACTTCCCTAGACCTGTTCGAAATAGCCTTATTGATAAACCCAAGCATCCTGTTAGCTTTGTTACTTACTATACTACACTGCTGACTGGACTTGAAGTCATGACTAATCAATACTCCTACATCAACAACTGCTTCTGCTTCCCTAATGAGAGAACCTTGTAAATAAAGGGTTGCATGTTTATTCCCATGACCAAAATGAAGCACTTGACATTTCTCAATATTAAAAGACATACCCCACTTAATTTCCCATCTAGAAATTTGATTCAAATCCTCTTTAAACTGATTGACTTGTTCCTCCGTGTCCACAATTCCCATGATTTTGACATCATCAGCAAAAATATTGATGTTCCCAGAAATACTCTGAGTAATATCATTAATAAAAATAATAAATAATATTGGCCCTAGAACTGAACCTTGTGGAACCCCACTCAAAACATCAATCCACTGAGAATAATTGCATTTCACTACTACTCTCTGTTTCCTCCCAGTCAGCCAATTTTTAACCCAAATTAAAGTTTTTCCACCAATACCAATATAAGCAAGTTTGCTAAGAAGAGCTTCATGCGGTACTTTATCAAACGCTTTCTGAAAGTCAATGTAAACAACATCTACGCCCTTCTTTTTATCTAATGCCATGGTAACCTTGTCATAGAAATGCAAAAAGTTAGTTGTACAGGACCTACCCTTTCTACAACCATACTGAAAATCAGTCAACACTCCATTTGCCTCCAGGAAATTCACTATTTTGATTTTTATCAGAGTTTCAAAAATTTTACAAAGAACGGAAGTAAGACTCACAGGCCTATAATTTCCTGCCTTAGTTTTAGACCCTTTCTTGAAGAGCGGCGTTATGTTTGCCAGCTTCCAATCCACAGGCACAGTCCCCGAGTTATATGAAGATATGAAAATAGTCAAGACAACATCCACTAATTCCTCTGCGCATTCTACTAAAATTTTTGGATAAACATTATCAGGTCCTGGAGCCTTATTTGCTTTAATCTTTTTCAAATGTAACAACACATCATCCCTAGAAAATACAAAATCCTCAAGCTGTGTATTAGCTTGCGTCTCGCTTATGTCAACTGTTGAGATACAGTTTCTGTTAAATACACTGGAAAAAAAATTGTTTAGAATATCAGCAATATCTCCCTCATTTTGAATCAAGTTCCCGTTCTCATCCACTAGTGGGCCTACCTGAGTATTACGAGCTTTCCCTGAATTAGCATAAGCAAAAAATTTCTTAGGATTCCTTTCGATGTTATCTGAAAGCTTTTGCTCCAATTCCCTTTTCTTACTCCATACCAAATATTTGAAAGTACGTCTAGCTTCACAATACAAAATACTGTCAGCATGGCACCCAGTCTCTTTAAGTCGCCGAAAAGGGGCTTGCTTATAATTGAGAGCTTCTTTCACCTCCCTAGAGAACCACATGGGCCAAATTTTCGTGAAATCCCCCTTCTTTCTAAAAGGAACATAATCCATCATTGTTTTCTCCAATTTCCCCACACTGAAGATCAGCTTCACTATTCTCCAACCCAGAAGAAAAAACCTCTTTCAAACCCTGCCTAAGTGCAACATAATCAACATTCCTGAAGTTAGGTACAAATCTGAAATGCTCACCTTTGTGAGCATCGAAGCTGGTCCAAAACCTAATAGTATTGTGATCACTATCTCCAATATGTTCCCCTATACTCAACCCCTGAACAGAACTTCCGACATCACAAAAAACTAGATCCAAAACAGCACCATGCCTAGTCCCCTGGGTAACAACTTTATCCAAAAAACAGTCCCCAATCACTTTCAGAAAATCTTCTTCCCTACCATTGCTAGTGTAAAAACTATTCCAGTCTATGCCCGGGAAATTGAAATCCCCCATCATGATGACCGAGCCCTTACCAGACATGTCCCTAGTAACACTATACATCTCCTCGTCTTGATCCTGACTAACATTAGGCGGCCTGTAAACATTTCCCAAATGTAACTTCTTCCCCTTATTGCTCAGTAACTCCATCCAGACCATTTCAATATCATTAGGCTTATTATTAATGACCAATTCATTGCAAATAAAAGTGTCCTTAATATAGAATAAAACCCCTCCACCTTTCTTACCCAGCCTGTCTTGCCTAAACAAATTGTATCCAGCAATGCTCACTAAATCCTTATCATCATCAGTAACCCATGTTTCCGTAATTCCAATAATATCCAACTCCTCACCTGCGATAATACTATTTAACTCGTCCATCTTATTCCTGATACTGCGAGCATTAGTATAGAAACCTGAGCATGCCCATTTTGGTTGTCTTAAACATTTTATGATGCCTCAAATCACTACTATTAATGCTACTATTGCTTAATATTTTACCCTCATTTTTAAAACCTCCAGAACAGAAGTCAACACCATGACATTCTCCAATCCCCCCATCCAAAATTAGTGTTTTGATTCTGAAGCTTCTAAAATCATATCGCTAACCTTAACTACACCCCTAGAACTAAGATGCAGACCATCCCTCGCAACCCAATCACGCTGACAAGAACTCCAAACATCAATGAACCTGATTGAATGCTTAATGCAAAGTTTCTTAAGAATCAGGTTCATGCTCCTAGCCCGCTGATTTAACCAGCTCCTATGCACCCCATACCTGGGAAGCAAACCAACTACCTGGACATCTGTTGAAAAGTTAGTTGCGTTATCCAACAGGTTCTCCCAATCCTTAACAAACTCCTCGTTTGTGCTGTAACCGACGTCGTTAGTCCCCACCCACAGAGTAACTGAATCTCAATTCTTAAGCATTCCCTTTTTTTTCCACAACCTTATTAACATCCTTCACCCGAGCCCCTGGTAGACAGCACCTAGCCACCTTGCGCCTAGTTCTCCCGACCACATTACCTATCCCGCGTACCATAGAATCCCCTATAATGACACCCTCTGTTTTTAGGTCTACAGTTCTACCTTTCCCCATACTAGATCCTTCTCCTGCAACCTCACTCTCCCCAACAAGCCCATCACAAGAAGTTTCCACCTCTTTGATGCAATGCTTTCGGAGTCATGTTAAAGAATTTTATTTGGTTGAGGAAAGGTTATTTTGTAGTATTATCGTTCGAATTTACTTTCTGACGTTGAAGTGATTAAAATTCCCCTGCTCTGGAAAATGTACCCTTAACTAACACATTCTTTGCATTTTGCTAGTAATTATTATTGCTTTTTATTATTTTTACTTCAAAAAATACTCACAAAATCATTAGCATTGAAAAGCATAGGCATTGGAAACCACACCTGTAATTAAATAAAAAGTAAACCTATGTTCTACGAAGTAAAAATAAAAACCAGCGTAAAATTCAATGCAGAAACAGCAGACACGTGTTTCGGAGTTACAAGGAACCCTTTTAGCAAGCAAAAGAGTGGCCTTCTAGATGAAAAAAAAAGAGTAAGCTTCTAGATGGATGTTTTCCATCTAGAAGCTCACTCTTTTGCTTTTTGCAAATTTTGCGCTTAAGGCGACAAGGGACAATCAGTTTTTTTTAAAGTAATTTTTAATCGATTTGTTTGAAATTTTCAGCATAGTTATATATTGCTAACATTTACACAAATATAAAATTTTATGAAATTATTCAAAATTTTACAATTTTATTAAAATTTAAAATTTGGATTTTTAACGTTTTTTTTTTCACTTTACTCCTCGCGCCTTAAATTTTATCAAAATGACAAATTACTATTAAAATATTACATATAAAACTACTGCGAAAAAATGTTGGGAGTACTTTTTCTATATATTATAGGAAAAATAAATGATATAAAAATAACTCCACAAACTTAAGTGTCTCCGGGGAAAAAATCCATATTGCTATTAAATGTAGGAAATATATCTGACACAGCTTACAAAATCTCAAAATTCTTCCCAACAAAATGTTAACAAACTTCTTAAGTAGGGTCATTTGGGGTAATTGTAAACGCTTTTTCAATGTTTTAACTTTTGATCCTTCCCTACCTCTTGAATGAATTCAGAGATAAAATTGTGAGCATTGTAGCCACTACTGTACTTTTTGTGAGTAAATTGAGAGTGTACAAAAATTTTGACTTTATGACTATTTGTTAGCGAATGAGCTCGTGTTTACAGTTACCCAAGAGATCTGGGGTAATTGTAAACAGTGATTTCTTTTCGAATAAGGTTGATGCAAATGGAAAACTGTTTCATACACAGTAGGGTGGTTCGAAAAAAACTTTTTTTTCAATTTCAGATCGCTATAGTGCGCAAAAGTTGCCATTGGTATAGACGTCAGAAAAGCACTAATTATTACTTTTTTATTAATTTATCTTCCGGTCGCGCAATGCCACCGAAGTTAGCAAAAATTTGTGAAAAAACTGAATTTTTCAACATTTTTTAAACCACGCCAGATGGTTTTAATTGCGTTCCTATACCATAAATGAACTACTAAAAGGATGTAAAATCAATATATATGCACTTATTATACATTTGTTTCTTATCTTTTGGTCGCGCAACATAGTACAAAATGAGTAAAATTAGTAGTTTTTTTCAAAATTTCAAAGTTTGACCGTTTATTACATTTTAATCAGACGACTTTTAGCGATGCTATAGTTTAATCCTGTTAGAATAATATATTAAAAATCCAAGCATATAAGATAGACTTTGATATTCAAGTGGAATTCGGTTGCGCAGTTTCGTCAAAAACAGCAGAGTAGCCTACCTGAACAGAGGGGCGAGGCGTACGTGACGAATGGCAGCGATGCTCTCACAGCTGGTAGCAGCTATTATTGTTGTCTGACAATTGTGTTGTTTGACAATGTTTCCTTTCAGATAATTTAGAAATTTGCTAATAATAAATATTTGGTAACTTTTGTGTTTCAATATCCATTTGTTGGTGCAGCTCTTCGCTCATTTTGTTTACAAAACGAACAAGAATTCAATACGGGGAGGTAGCTGTACTTCGAGTTCCACCCACACCCTACCCAAACAACCATTCAATGTAGGGTGTGTTATTTACAACATGTACAAATTTATTTCGCTTTCTCTCTCTTTATGTTTCCTTTTTCTACTGATATACCTCAAAATTCGGATTTGTGCGAAAAAGTTGGCATCGCTGAGCGTGACAGTAATGTGGTTCTGGGCCGTGGTAGCATAGTGGTTAGCACGTCGGACTTCCACCTGGAAGGTCGAGCGTTCGATACCCACTGAAGACCACCATGTATACTTGGGGATATGTGCATGTAAAATCCGTAGACCCCACTACCTCTCCCCGTGCGTAAGCAATCCTAAGGCCTCGGCTAATAGGTAGGGGTCTGGTGGAGAAAAGTAATGTGGTTCTAATATAGCTGTCTCTGGAACTGTGTCTACACACTTTACTTGAAGCTTCGGTCACTAGCTTAACGCATCCTTCAACTGCCTGTGTATGGCATGGGAGAACATCTGTACTCATAATTTAGATGCTTACTCATAGATGTTTACTCATAGATGCTTACTCGTAGAGTTAAAATCCTTACTCATACAGATAAGATACTTACTCATAGAGATAAGATGCTAGATGAAGCCTGTTATGAGTATGTTTTACTCAATGTAGATGTTTTACTCATAATGCAGATGCTTTACTCATGATGTAGATATTTTACTCATAATGTAGACGCTTACTCATAGAGATATGATGTTTACTCATACCAGGCTTCAAGTCTGTTATGAGTATAGATGCTTTCCCATGCCATACACAGGAAGTTCAAAGACGCGCTAAGCTAGTGACAGAAGTTTCAAGTAAAGTGTGTGGGCACAGTTCAAGAGACAGCTATATTAGAACCACTTTATCGTCACTCTCAGCAATGCCAACTATTTCGCACAAATCCGAATTTCGATGTATATCGATAGATAAAGGAAACATAGAGAGAAAGCGAAATAATACATACTGTAAATAACACACCCTACATTGGATGGTTGGTTGGTTAGGGTGTGGGTGGAGCTCGAAGTGCAGCCACCTCTCCGTGGTGAGTTCTGGGTCTTTTTGCAAACAAAATGAGCGAAGAGCTGCACCAACAAATGAATATTGAAACACAAAAGTTACCAAACATTTATTATTAGAAAATTTCTGAACTACCTGAAAGGAAAAATTGTCAAACAACAAAATTGTCAGCCAAAGATAATGGCAGGTACCGGCTGCGTACGCCTCGCCTCTCTGTCCAGGTAGGCTACTCTGCTGTTTTTACGAAGCCGCGCGACCGAATTCCACTTGAATATCAAAGTTTATCTTATATGCTTGTATTTTTAATATATTATTCTAACAGGATTAAAATATAGATCTCTAAAAGTCGTCTGATTAAAATGTAATAAACGGTCAAACTTTGAAATTTTGAAAAAAGTACTAATTTTACTCATTTTGTACTATGTTGCGCGACCAAAATATAAGAAACAAATGTATATTAAGTGCATATATATTGATTTTACATCCTTTTAGTAGTTAATTTGTGGTATAGGAACGCAATTAAAACCATCTGGCGTGGTTAAAAAAATTGCGAAAAATTATGGATTTTCACAAATTTTTGCTAACTTCGATGGCATTGCGCGACCGGAAGACAATCTAGTAAAAAAATAATAATTAGTGCTTTTTTTCATGTCTATACCAATGGCAACTTTTGCGCACTATAGCAATCTGAAATTTGAAAAAAAGTTTTTTTTCGAACCACCCTAATACACTCAGAATTTCCGGAGCAATGGTTCTCAATCTGCGGCCAACAGGCAGCATGCGGTCTGCTGAGTTATGTTATGAGTCGACTGAGATCATTTAAGCTTGGATCCCACAGGACACCGGAAGTGAAGCACAACTGGCCGTGGTCAACGCTTGGGAGGGTGACCAACTCCCGCGACTGATTACTCTGAGACCGAGTGCTCTAAACGTAGCTGTGTACGTAAAATACATCGTCTTCAAATGTCCACCAAGTTTGAAATAATTTCCAATAAGGGACCAACCTAGGTGACGATCTCTCATTTGGGAGCTGGTTCAAAATCGTTGAGCCCCTCTGAGCCAAGTGTACTTCATTCTAGCGGAGCTCATTAATAATCAGTAGGAGTTTCCTTAATTAATGGTCGCCCTGCACGGGGGGCTTCGATTTCCAAGTGGCATTAGCAGCAACAACAAGAGTTATGTAAAATAGACACAAAAGTGTAATTTAGATGCAAATATAATACTTATTCTAAACCCAAAATATTGGAAATAGGATAAATTTAAGTGTTTACAATTACCCCAGGGTACGAAATATATGGGGTAATTATAAACACCTAACTTGCACATGAAAAATAACAGGGAAGATTAAATTCTTAACAAAATGTCTTTAGCAGCATTCCATATAATAAATAAAAATGGTTGAAACCGCTCACATCACTTTTGTTGATGAGCTGGAGAGGAAAATGTAAGATTGCTAAATTTTGTTAAACAACTTTTTTCATTGTGCCATTTTCAAACAATAGTGACGCCTTCACAGTTGTTTCGAAACTTACGAAACTGTTTCAATGTCTTCCCTATGCTGCCAGTTTATCACTCACAAGCAGTTAAGTTTTCAAAACCACCACAAGTGTAGTTATGAAGCTTGTTTACAATTACCCCATGTTTACAATTACTCCAACTGCCTACTTGGTGTAAAATTTTCAACAAAATAAAATGAAATTACTGCTTCAATTTCCATTACTAAACCAAAATTTTAATTTTGAGCACGAATTCACCATAAATGAGGTCCTATGAAGTATTTGAAATAGTATTATACTAAAAAATTTAAATAATTACATTCAAATTCTCAAAATAGAAATGACTAATTTCATCATATCAACGCGCATTTTTCATAAAATAATTAATTCCTAATTTTTGAAAATAACAGTCAATGACATTGATTAAATTCTACATAAAAAAGCATAACAAAGAATTTTTGGAATTACTATTATGATAATTTGAAGCAAAAAAAACAGCAAAACTGTCAAAATTTAAATTTTTCAGCGATTAATTTCGTTAACGAGCATTTTTTAAGAAATAAAATCTTTTACATACAATAATCAACACTTTCTAGTACATTTTACATATACATGAATAAAAAAAAAACATTTGAACAAACTACATAATAACTTGTAAAAAAAAAAAAAAAAAAAACAGAAAATAGTTCAAAAATGTTAAAATCGACATTTTTCTTCTGTAGTTTTGGGGGAGGTCCAATATAAAAAGTGTCATAACTTCGTCAATTTTTCGCCTATTAAAAAAATATTTTTTTCATGATGTTCAGCAAAATGTGTAGTTTTAAGAAATACAACAAAAGAAAAACCGCTTTTTTTTGACCAATTTTCAATCACTTGAAAGACCCTTGTCGCCTTAATTTTATATCGTTTTTTATTTTCACTCCTTTAATTATTTAGATTGAACTGCACGAGAGTTGAAACACATATTCATTTATTAATACTGAAGTGCATATGCGCTTTGAGATGACTTGTATGAAATGTATATTTTATTTTAACATCTCCTGTACATGTCATTGCTCTTTAAACCTCAAAAGCCAATATTTATCCCCATAGCTAAAATGTAGTCACTAGCAATTAAATTGATTCATGTTCTAGATCAAAATATTTTTTTAAATTTTTATTTTGCATAAGATTTTGCATTCACATGGTTATTTACTAGATTAGAGTTTTGTTTCCTGTGGTGTTTCATAATGCTGTGTAGTATAGCCCAATGTGTTCTCTTAACCTTTACACACAAAGCAAAAATTTATTATTATTATTTATTTTTTTAACAACTTCTCTAATTTTTGCAAGGCAGCTAGAGGAATTTCTACGTCGCATACAAATCTGAATTCATCGACTGAAGAACTTTCGGACGTTTCGGATGATCGACATTCTGATAATCGATGATCTACTGTATAATAATTATTGTCATTGTTTCTTGTTATTGTTGCTATGCTATTATTGCATTGCTAGCTCGTACGGCTATGATAATTATTACGCATCATTACTTTCAATGTTGTATTTTTATTAGGTAGTATGCACTGCTGATACAGTTATAGAAATTGACGAAGACCTCAGACGACCTATATGGAATGTAGTTCACATGGTAAACGCTCTATATCAGGCAGACTACTACTTAGACATGGGTGCCAACGCCTTAGAATTCGACATTACATTTGATTGGGAAGGCACAGCCAAGTATACATTTCACGGTATACCCTGTGATTGCTTCAGAAGTTGCATTAGATACGAACATTTCATCACGTACATTGACTACATGCGGAAACTTACTACACCAGGTTAGTAAACTAGTTAGACATTTCTCTTGATAGTGCAGAAAACATTGCATTTTAAAAACCTGGCTGGTAACACTCGCAGAAATAGCCGGCCTGATGGCATCGTGGTAAGGCGCGGAGCTCGCCAGGAATGAGGATCGAGCCTGGCAGTGTCGGTGAATTTTCAAGACGCAGAAAATTGGCTTCGCCCATGTCGCATGATTATGCGGCATCTAAAGGATCCCTTGAGTAGACATTTGGCGTGGGTGCTCTTGGCTAAATTAAATTCCTAAACAGAGTACGGGCGCTTGCCCTTTCAGGTGGAAAAAACCGGACGTCAAAATTCTCATGTAGCGGTGGTACCACACTCATTGTGGTACCGCTGACAGAGATGGTGCCAATATCTCGGGAACTCAGAAGGTCTACAACTGGCAGAAGCCAACAGCAGCCCATTAGAAATTTAAAAAAAAAAAAAAAACATTCGCAGAAATCATTAAAGAATAAAGCCCCAAAGGTAGCAAATCAAAGTTTTTCAGGATTTTTTTTCTTCTTTCTTTTCTTAAAGAAAATTGCATGCATTGCGGCCATTTCAGGTCGCAAAACAATTGCAAAATGGTTTTTAATTGCTATTCAAAATGAAATATTTAGGCCATATCTTTTGAACGGTCTTTCACAACTAATGACATTTTAATGACCTTCTTTTTTACCTCATTACATTACACTTAAAAATTTCCGTAAGAAAATAGTAAAATAACCATTTATTTGATTGTTATTTTACCATATTTAATTGCAACAGTTGAATAACCATTAAAAAGATGGTACTCAAACCGCTGATTGCGAAAAATATCGTTTATTCTCTGTTTATTCTAAAGAACTTTTAACTAACCGTAATTTTCAAGCGCTCCATCTTGGTTGCGAAACCTTACCGGTCGTACGTTGTTTTAAAATAGGAATACGGATTTATCAGTTAAAATCTGCATGTGTATATAAAAAGAGAAGAAAAAAAAGTGGCTTAAGCAGTGGATACTAAATAGAAACACATACACACGTAAATCAAAAATTGGAGACATCGGATTCCCTAACTGTTTGCGAATGAGCGAACCCATAATTTGAGCTGCTGAAGCTTGTTTGAATTTTAATTTTTACAGCAAATAAAATGCTTTTCGCCAATATACAGTAAATGTAGACTAGAAATAAATTTGGATCCAATCAAAAACTGAAATCTCAATTTTAAGGCTGTTTGCCTGTTGGAAAAGAAGATTTATTGATAAATAAACGTCCGCTTTACGTGATGACGGTGGCCGAGTGGATAGAGAGCCAGACTAGTACACCACGCATTGGGGTTCGAGTCCTGCAAGCTTTCGTTGGTTTCTACGCCTCATAGATTCTACGCCTCGAAATGGTTCAAAAACGGTGAAAATTTTGTTTTGAAACAGTTTTTAAATGGTTATAAAACCGTAAACTTTTGTATTTACGGCTTTCCAAGTTAATTGGAAATGGTTAGGTCCCGTAAAGATAGAAAAACGTTCCAAACCGTAAATTTAACGTTGAATTAGATGGACAGACTGATGCCAGTCATTTAACCGTAATTTCATGATGAAATTTCTAACTGTACCAAATGTGAAAGTAATGCTTTTAATGTTGTTTATTGTGTCACAAATGACCTCAAACTCTGTGTTATTAATCTATAAAAAATGTCTTGTTGAAGAATATATATTATTATTATTATATTATTTTAAATTAAACAAAAACCTTTCAAAGACACACTGTTAAAAATTTCAGTTCAACATTGAACCATAACTTGGTTCAACTCTAAAGCTATCTCCAAAAAATGGTTCTACCAAAATTTTTCAGAAGCCTTTCATTTTCCCTATTTTGAACCATAATATGGTTCAAGCAATTTCCCCAAGTTTTGGTTCAAGCGCAGAAACGAACTCAACTGAAGTGAGTCGATTCGCCATATTGGATTTCGTTCAGCACGCAGGATTTGAAGCTACATGTAATAACAGGTTAGTGTTATTTTTGTGTAATTAATGTTGTTCATTGTCATTTTTTAGATAAATGTTAATAGACTCAGAAACTAATGTATTATTTTGTTAATTTTCACCCCCCAAAAAAGGGTTTAAAGTTTGCTTAGCTTACTAACGGAGTATCGTAAGATCGGAAAGTCTTATGTTTACTAATCGAAATTTGTTCCTTGACTTAATAAAATAAAAATAGTACATTATACTTACGTGTGGATTCATAATTAATTTGTAAATAAATTAAAATTGCTCTTAGTTCTTAATTGCGCATTAAAACTCATGCCTTGTTAATCACCTTTTTAACTTAAAATAAAAGTCACTTTAGTCACCATTTGATTGAAATAATTAAGTTTAAGAAATTATTTCATTTTTTTCTCTTAATTTAAAGCGTTTAAACGGAAAAATACTTATTTCAGTAAATTAATTTTAAAGGTAAATAAGTAGCGTAAGCCAGTCATAGTAATATAGGTACTCACCCCCCATTGCCTTTGTAAAAATTCAACTAGAGAACCATGAACCATTCATGCTTCTTTTTTAAATGATAATAGGTAGTATTAATTAATTTATACGATGAGTTGCATACTTACATTTTAAAGTTATTCTTATGTGTCAATACTTCGATTTTATTCCACACATATAATTATTGGCTAGTTAATCATTTGAATGATTTATGTAACAAGATGAAACTTACTACTTACCCTTTGTTTCTAGCCAGTTCAGTTACCCAAGAAAGTAAAATTATTTTATGCTCTGGAGCTTGTTTTCTCAGAATATAATGATTTCTTTCCTTTTTTCAATATTATCAATTTATGTACTTGATTTGTGTACGTCATTCATATTGAAACATTTAAACTATAAACAAGCTTTTAATTCTAAGATTTTTGGAGCTAAATTAATCCTTAATTAATTTATCAATAATGAACATAGTTAATTCTTGATTAGTTTGTAGATAGTAAATTAGTAGAATGCTAAGTTGATTACCTGTGGCTAAATTAAGCACTAATTCCAGCGGAATTGAAATTTTTATAAGAATATACAATTTCTGCAGTCGTCTCAAGTGTCAATCCAGCATTTTTAACCGTCCAGTTTTTGTGCAATTTAAAAAGATTTTGTGAAAAATCAAATAGTTTTGTGAAAATTCAAAATTTAAACAAACAGAGATAAAAAATTACATTCTTTTTTGCCGCCTATTTAATAAATAATTCTGTAAAAAGTACTGTTTGGTAGCTTGGGATTTTGGAAAACTTCTGTAAACTAGTGATGAGCATAATCGAAAACTCGGTTATTCAGGGATCAGGATAACTCGAGAACTCAATTCTAATGAACATCTCGAGTTCTCAAACATCTCGATTGGCTTACTTCTCGAAAGATATTAGAATCGAATGAATAGCTCGAATGATTTTTTCCACGAGCTATTTCATATTCTAATGTAACTTCTTGAGTACTGGACAGTTTAGTTTTGAATGATTTTCGAATGCATTTGGATGATTCGTAGTCTAGTGATTGCGAAAGTGTCTATGTGTGAGTGGGATAGTTTTCTTATTTAAGAGGAAGTCATTACTTAAATATGAGTGCACAAATTTATAGGACGAGAGTGTTGAGAAAAAAAACAAATGAATAAATAAATTAACATATCTTGGGGTGAGTACTACAAATAGGTAACTACAAATTTGGCGAAATCTGGGTAAGTGCACAGATAAATCCCATTAGGTGTGGTTCACACCATACTACAACTAGGTATCTGTTGTAGACATTTTACAGGAGTTATTTAGAGCTTTCAAAACTATATAAGTTGATGATCAGAAAAAATATTCGATCTACAACTAGATAAGTGAACTTGTCTAGTTGTTCAACTTGGAACTGCAAGATTGATCCAGATATAATCCAGAAATGGTAGTAAAATAACTTTTAGTTTAGTCTCCACAATCTTCCACAAGCTTCTTCGAAATTGAAGTTTTAAAAGCGCATTTCTAGCCTATGGTTAGTGTCATCAGGGATAAGAGCGTAAGAGGTGGCGAGGTTGTCCCTTCATTGGAAAGATTTGTAATTTCAGATTCTAAAATCAGGATTTTAAGTTGTATTGGAAATGTTAGAGCAAGGGGAGGGCTTTGGGGAGAGCAGTTTTCACACAAGCACGCGAGAGCACAACACCCTTCAGGGCGGGGACACTTCTAATGGAAATACTGTGTTCTATAGATATGTAATATTATTGGTAGAAAATATATGTGTTCGGTGACAATCGTTTTAGTCCTTACACTCTATAAAATATATATAATAGGGCAGAGAGCATTTTCTGGCCTCACGGTCAGGGTCCGACAAATCCTGATAACACTACTCTGCAATAATAATTCAAGTGGGGTGGAGGATAGTGCATTTCTTGTGGTTTTTTATGTACCTCCTGCATATAAATTCCTGTTGTTCACCATCATCCAAAGACTTTTAACTGTTGCATTTTTTTTTTTTTTTTTTTAGGGTTTAGAGGATAAAAGTGCTAAAATGAAAAGGAAGAATTCGAGGGGGGGGGGGGTCACTTCAAACATCATTAAAATCATCTTTTAATCCCTGCTTCAACCTGCTGTTTTTAAAATTACACTTGTATATTGATTTCTTTCTTTTTTATTTCTTTCATTTTGAAAAATTGCAGAAAAACTGCACTTTGCCTAGTACAGTAAAGACCATTTATACCGCGCCTCACTAGACTGCGTAATCGGATATACCGCAGTGACTATCATGTCCCCCGACGTTTAAATCACCCTTTATCATTGCCATTTAAAGGCAATTCCTTATTTACCATAGGAAATAAAGCCAGCCCGAGCACACAAATATGCTAGCCAAAAAGCTCCCATCCACACACTCTAACTGTGATAGGCATGACGTACACTTTTTTCTGTCTTTGAACCTAGGACACTATATAGTAACTTGATTTCAATATTGGAGTCTGACTGGGTCTGATTTTGCAGTTGAGATGTGTGATTCTTGCACAGCAGTTACAGTGAACAAAATGCAGCAAAGAAAATAAGAAAAAAATTTTATTATAGGGGGAAGAAAAGTTAAGTTAAAAATGATTCAACAGAAAACAAGTATTATTTCGTAATATGGTTTCGCGGTATTGTTTCACTATACTGCGGTTGTGTTGATTGGGGAAAGCAAAGTTATATTTTGATTCAAGAGGTTATCAACTCCAAAATCAGCAGGAATAGTTGTTGGGCTTGATGCTTGAGAAAATTGGCGGGCAAAGGCATACAAGTTGTGGCTCTTATGTGAGTGCCAATACTTTGGTTTGTTCCGTAGAAAATAATTTTTAAACGTGGGGCGGGGGATTTTTTTTTTTTTTTTTTTTTTTTCAATTTGAGAAGACAAACTCTCCCCTTAAATATACTTTCTTGCTACAAATGTTCATGCTATAAAGCTTTTATCTCTTTAAATCCTCAAAAGAAATTTAATGGTTGAAAAATTCTTTTCTTCCGAATCAAATTCATGGTAATATCAATATAAAAAATTGATAAACATAGGCACGAAGGGCATTCTCCAGAAAATGGTGTGGAATGGGGAACACAGAGATCCTAATCGGATTCAGGGGGTCCTTTTACAGAAGAACCAACAAGATTTGTTTGGAGTTTTTTTTTTTGCAGTGCTGTGTTATCAATAACACACACCTCACTTAGTTTGGGTATCTAGCCTGTAAATAGAAGCTCCTAAACATAGGATATGTGTAGCAAAAAAGCAGCTGCAGACAGTGTTTGAAGACTGACTACATCTTGCATAGAAAAATGACAGCTGAGTTCAATTTTTATTAGACAGTTTCCATGAATCTTGGGAGGTGACATACAAGGAAATAAAAAAACAACAAATATTTAGGTATTAAAAGATTAAGTTATAGGAAATGTTTTATGGGAAAGAACATTTCTTTCAGACAAGCGGTACTGGAATGGCACTCTGGTGTGTTCTGGCATAAGTGCTGACCTGAACCTGACAAGTCATGGTAAATCCAAATAAAAATACAAAATTATACTCCAAAGATTATTTTTAAGATTTTTTAATAATAACTTTTTTTTCTTTTTGATATCAAACATAGAAAATCCTGCTGGAGTGTTTTAAATTTTTGTCTTTATACTTTGGATTTATTAATCATTAATCTTATTTTTGCCTTGCTTAATGAAATGACAATATTTACATTACTAGTAGGTAGATGAGGAAGCTGTGGTTAATTTCAGATTGTGTTTG
Source organism: Octonoba sinensis (assembly GCA_038502835.1). NCBI lineage: Eukaryota > Metazoa > Arthropoda > Arachnida > Araneae > Uloboridae > Octonoba > Octonoba sinensis. The sequence continues at coordinate 2,885,861 of CM076598.1, read as the reverse complement.
CCTGCGTAATTGAATGGCCAAGGGACCTCATGGCCTACCAAAAGGACTCGCTAAATTTTAACATTCATTATGTATAGTTGTGAATAAAAGTATTAGTACATATTTGGTGTTCCTTCTTTATCAATTTTTCTATGAGTGTTTTAAGAATCTTTGGGACATTTCCAGGTATTCGGGACATTATGTATAGTCCATAAAATGCATGTATATCTTTCTTTTGTATAAATTTTAAACAAATCTAAAAAAATTATGGAGTTAAAAAACATCTACATATTATGTCTTGACAACATTTTTTTTTTTTTTTAAGATTTGGGAAATGCAAGGATTTATACAAGTTACAGTACAGTACAATGTGTCCCAAATATTGTGAAATGCCCCTTCTATATGTAAGATATATTTCTTAAACCAAGATTTTACGGACATGCCAACTCTCCTGCTTTTGGCAGGCTCCCTCTTTTCTGCTTAATCTCCAGCCACCACAGAAATTTCTCTTGCTTTTTATAGAATAAAAAGTGTCTGAACTTATCTTCAGTTTATTCATCTCTTTATGGGAAATATTAAGAAAAATAACACTATTTTGACAGTTAACACTTATGTCGATTAAAAAAATTTTTTTACTGGCTGCCCTTGTATAACAATTCTTTTTGTCTAGTGTTTGTGTATTTCATGCCTACATAAAAGTTCTGCTTATAATTGTATAAATATATTTATTTTTTGTTGTAAAATATTTTTAAGTAACCCTCTGTAATAATAATTTATTTGACTAATGAAAGACATTTTTGAAATAATGTTGTAAATTATCTTAAAAAGTAAAAACAGCATAAATCAGTATTTTATTTTAGTTCTTAACTTTTAAAAATGGCCAACTTAAAAAATATGCATTTTATATCTCTTCAATTAATTTTATGTAATTTATATCTAAGAACAAAAAAAAAAGTATCAGTTTTATACTGGTATTCATCTGGTTCTGAGGAACATAACTTTCTCCTTGCTTTTTGGTTTTGTTTCTCCCGCTGTTTTATTTTGTAAGGTTGGCAGGTCTGGATTTAGCACTAGTTCAATCAAATATTAACATTTCATCTCTAGGTATCAGTGCGTTTACTGGAAAATGTGCACTGAATCTATATTTTAAAGTGACATAAAACAACCTTATAGTATGACTTGTGCTTCTTTTAAAAATTTGCAGATGCTGAAAAATTTAACATTTTTTTTTTAAATTATCGATTTATGGTTTTTTAAGCCATCAGTTAAACACTGCAAAGAAATAATTGAGCAATTATTTGAAGCTATTTTTTTAAAGTATAAAATCTGTTTGTAGTTGTAACAATGCAGCCTAATTATTTTCTTAAAATATTTGCATTTATTTTGAATTAAAAAAAAAAAGCTAAATGCTTTAGTTAGCCATTCAATGAGTATTTATGCTACTAATTTTGAAAGGAATGAAACCAGAAGCTTTTGTTTCCACTTCTTCAGGAAGATAAATTCTTCAAATTAGTTTCATCTCGCATAACAACTTTTTTTCATAGGGAGCGTCACAAATTTAACATGTTAATTTTTAATGAAAGTTTCCAAATAAAAACATTGAAATGTATATTTAGTGGTGAAATATGAGCTCATGAAGTAAAACTGCAATCTTCCCCAAAACATAAAACGTCTTGGATTTAGAAAAAGGAAAAAAAAAAAAGAAGAGAGCGTGGGGGGGGGGGGGGGATGATATATAATAGATGGATTCAAAAAAGATTTTATATTTAAAAAATGGTCTTTTTTGTTTTATTCTGAGAAACAACCAGGGTTACCAAATTAAAAACTGCAAATACGGCACTACAGAGGCTCACCGACGGGGGGGGGGGGGCATCCACTTATTCGATATCTGTTATTGCATACCCGATATTCGGCCACTGCACGAAAAATGCAGTTTCCCGCAATGTCAATTTTGATTTTTAACCTTTAGTGTTTGGAAGCTGTGGGTAACTAATTCATCGAATTTAACGGTGTGGAACATCAGTCGGACATCCGGTACGGACCCGTCACACAATGTTCACCGTTTATCCGCTATTCACGCGGGACAATTTCTCAAAATAAGGAACTGTCCCAGTAAATCCGGGACGTTTGGCAACCCTGGAAATAACTTAAAAGTCTGCACTGAGATCTGCTTTTATTAAGATGAAAAGAAAGCATTTTAAAATCCGATTTTCGAAAATTAACATAAATGCAATAAAAATATGTAGTAAAATAAACAATTTATTGCTGTGCATTTAATTAAATTGATTTTCTGTATTATTTCTTCACAAGAGTAAACTTTTCTGTTTTTATCAGTCACTATCTCTTCGAAATATATGTTCTATCGCGCTCGAAATTTTTCCGCAAAATTATACGCCTATTGTTCGTGCAAGAAAAATTCGTATTATGGTTCATACTCGCACCATTTGTTCGAGTAAAGCGGAACTCCACTTTATGGTTCAATCTCGCACCATTTCTTCGTGTAAAGCAGAACTCAATTCATGGTTCAACATCGCACCATTTGTTCGTGTGAAGTGGAACTCACATTATGGTTCAACTTTTCGCCAAAAAGATGGTGCAGCAAATTTTCACCTAATTATGGTTCAACGTTGCACCGATATTTTTAACAGTGCATATTAAAAAATTTAATATCAAAAAATTAATTGTTGATATTTTTATATTTGTTTTTCGACCTTACGTAGCGAATGTGTATTTGGTGCAATAAAGTTCGCAAAATTGTGTTTGGTAACCGCGTTGGAATTTTATTCTTTACTGTTTTCTACGAACGTCAATCAACAACCTAAATAAATCCTAACGGTTTCTTATAATGGAACGTTTCTTGGCACCTGCTTTAATATAGTAGAAAATACCCAATCAATAGCTTCTCGAAATAAATTAGCTCATAAATTTTTTTTTTATAATTTTCTACATTTTTCAGGTTAATAATAGATCATAATAGTTTCTTAAATCCCAGATTGGTTTACACTATTTGTTATTATGTTCATAACAGTTTTCATTTCTGTAAATATATTTTCTGGATACTGCAGCTTTCGTACAAAAATCACGCTTACTTTGTGAAGAAGTTTTCCACCCGAGCTATGAAATAAGAGGATTCTCATTATCGCTATAAATTTTCTTTAAATGAGTTTCTGTAGAAACGTAGAAAATGAAATAATAAAAGAAGTAAATTTTATAATAAATATGATAAGCATTATAAATGTATTTGCATTTACGAGAATGAGCTGTATTTTCTACTAATAAATATGCAAAATTAAGAAACTAATACAAGAAAAACGAGTGAGGGATGGGAAGGTAAAATAAATGCAAATAATAGCAAAAAGTTATTAGATCCTTATTTCTTGTGTACCCACATCAAATTTGAAAATTTATCAATCTCTCTCTATATATATTACTCTCTTTTTAAGCTTAAGTTGTAAATTATTTTAAATATACATTTTCAACAGTTAGGGTCAGTTGGGGTAATTGTAAGCGCTTTTTCAATGTTTTAACTTTTGATCCTTCCCTACCTCTTGAATGAATTCAGAGATAAAATTGTGAGCATTGTAGCCACTACTGTACTTTTTGTGAGTAAATTGAGAGTGTACAAAAATTTTGACTTTATGACTATTTGTTAGCGAATGAGCTCGTGTTTACAGTTACCCAAGAGATCTGGGGTAATTGTAAACAGTGATTTCTTTTCGAATAAGGTTGATGCAAATGGAAAACTGTTTCATACACAGTAGGGTGGTTCGAAAAAAACTTTTTTTTCAATTTCAGATCGCTATAGTGTTCAGATCGCTATAGTGTACCAAGTTGCCATTGGTATAGACGTCAGAAAAGCACTAATTATTATTTTTTTATTAATTTATCTTCCGGTCGCGCAATGCCACCGAAGTTAGCAAAAATTTGTGAAAAAACTTAATTTTTCAACATTTTTTAAACCACGCCAGATGGTTTTAATTGCGTTCCTATACCATAAATGAACTACTAAAAAGATGTAAAATCAATATATATGCACTTATTATACATTTGTTTCTTATCTTTTGGTCGCGCAACATAGTACAAAATGAGTAAAATTAGTAGTTTTTTTCAAAATTTCAAAGTTTGACCGTTTATTACATTTTAATCAGACGACTTTTAGCGATGCTATAGTTTAATCCTGTTAGAATAATATATTAAAAATCCAAGCATATAAGATAGACTTTGATATTCAAGTGGAATTCGGTTGCGCAGTTTCGTCAAAAACAGCAGAGTAGCCTACCTGAACAGAGGGGCGAGGCGTACGTGACGAATGGCAGCGATGCTCTCACAGCTGGTAGCAGCTATTATTGTTGTCTGACAATTGTGTTGTTTGACAATGTTTCCTTTCAGATAATTTAGAAATTTGCTAATAATAAATATTTGGTAACTTTTGTGTTTCAATATCCATTTGTTGGTGCAGCTCTTCGCTCATTTTGTTTACAAAACGAACAAGAATTCAATACGGGGAGGTAGCTGTACTTCGAGTTCCACCCACACCCTACCCAAACAACCATTCAATGTAGGGTGTGTTATTTACAACATGTACAAATTTATTTCGCTTTCTCTCTCTTTATGTTTCCTTTTTCTACTGATATACCTCAAAATTCGGATTTGTGCGAAAAAGTTGGCATCGCTGAGCGTGACAGTAATGTGGTTCTGGGCCGTGGTAGCATAGTGGTTAGCACGTCGGACTTCCACCTGGAAGGTCGAGCGTTCGATACCCACTGAAGACCACCATGTATACTTGGGGATATGTGCATGTAAAATCCGTAGACCCCACTACCTCTCCCCGTGCGTAAGCAATCCTAAGGCCTCGGCTAATAGGTAGGGGTCTGGTGGAGAAAAATAATGTGGTTCTAATATAGCTGTCTCTGGAACTGTGTCTACACACTTTACTTGAAGCTTCGGTCACTAGCTTAACGCATCCTTCAACTGCCTGTGTATGGCATGGGAGAACATCTGTACTCATAATTTAGATGCTTACTCATAGATGTTTACTCATAGATGCTTACTCGTAGAGTTAAAATCCTTACTCATACAGATAAGATACTTACTCATAGAGATAAGATGCTAGATGAAGCCTGTTATGAGTATGTTTTACTCAATGTAGATGTTTTACTCATAATGCAGATGCTTTACTCATGATGTAGATACTTTACTCATAATGTAGACGCTTACTCATAGAGATATGATGTTTACTCATACCAGGCTTCAAGTCTGTTATGAGTATAGATGCTTTCCCATGCCATACACAGGAAGTTCAAAGACGCGCTAAGCTAGTGACAGAAGTTTCAAGTAAAGTGTGTGGGCACAGTTCAAGAGACAGCTATATTAGAACCACTTTATCGTCACTCTCAGCAATGCCAACTATTTCGCACAAATCCGAATTTCGATGTATATCGATAGATAAAGGAAACATAGAGAGAAAGCGAAATAATACATACTGTAAATAACACACCCTACATTGGATGGTTGGTTGGTTAGGGTGTGGGTGGAGCTCGAAGTGCAGCCACCTCTCCGTGGTGAGTTCTGGGTCTTTTTGCAAACAAAATGAGCGAAGAGCTGCACCAACAAATGAATATTGAAACACAAAAGTTACCAAACATTTATTATTAGAAAATTTCTGAACTACCTGAAAGGAAAAATTGTCAAACAACAAAATTGTCAGCCAAAGATAATGGCAGGTACCGGCTGCGTACGCCTCGCCTCTCTGTCCAGGTAGGCTACTCTGCTGTTTTTACGAAGCCGCGCGACCGAATTCCACTTGAATATCAAAGTTTATCTTATATGCTTGTATTTTTAATATATTATTCTAACAGGATTAAAATATAGATCTCTAAAAGTCGTCTGATTAAAATGTAATAAACGGTCAAACTTTGAAATTTTGAAAAAAGTACTAATTTTACTCATTTTGTACTATGTTGCGCGACCAAAATATAAGAAACAAATGTATATTAAGTGCATATATATTGATTTTACATCCTTTTAGTAGTTAATTTGTGGTATAGGAACGCAATTAAAACCATCTGGCGTGGTTAAAAAAATTGCGAAAAATTATGGATTTTCACAAATTTTTGCTAACTTCGATGGCATTGCGCGACCGGAAGACAATCTAGTAAAAAAATAATAATTAGTGCTTTTTTTCATGTCTATACCAATGGCAACTTTTGCGCACTATAGCAATCTGAAATTTGAAAAAAAGTTTTTTTTCGAACCACCCTAATACACTCAGAATTTCCGGAGCAATGGTTCTCAATCTGCGGCCAACAGGCAGCATGCGGTCTGCTGAGTTATGTTATGAGTCGACTGAGATCATTTAAGCTTGGATCCCACAGGACACCGGAAGTGAAGCACAACTGGCCGTGGTCAACGCTTGGGAGGGTGACCAACTCCCGCGACTGATTACTCTGAGACCGAGTGCTCTAAACGTAGCTGTGTACGTAAAATACATCGTCTTCAAATGTCCACCAAGTTTGAAATAATTTCCAATAAGGGACCAACCTAGGTGACGATCTCTCATTTGGGAGCTGGTTCAAAATCGTTGAGCCCCTCTGAGCCAAGTGTACTTCATTCTAGCGGAGCTCATTAATAATCAGTAGGAGTTTCCTTAATTAATGGTCGCCCTGCACGGGGGGCTTCGATTTCCAAGTGGCATTAGCAGCAACAACAAGAGTTATGTAAAATAGACACAAAAGTGTAATTTAGATGCAAATATAATACTTATTCTAAACCCAAAATATTGGAAATAGGATAAATTTAAGTGTTTACAATTACCCCAGGGTACGAAATATATGGGGTAATTATAAACACCTAACTTGCACATGAAAAATAACAGGGAAGATTAAATTCTTAACAAAATGTCTTTAGCAGCATTCCATATAATAAATAAAAATGGTTGAAACCGCTCACATCACTTTTGTTGATGAGCTGGAGAGGAAAATGTAAGATTGCTAAATTTTGTTAAACAACTTTTTTCATTGTGCCATTTTCAAACAATAGTGACGCCTTCACAGTTGTTTCGAAACTTACGAAACTGTTTCAATGTCTTCCCTATGCTGCCAGTTTATCACTCACAAGCAGTTAAGTTTTCAAAACCACCACAAGTGTAGTTATGAAGCTTGTTTACAATTACCCCATGTTTACAATTACTCCAACTGCCTACTTGGTGTAAAATTTTCAACAAAATAAAATGAAATTACTGCTTCAATTTCCATTACTAAACCAAAATTTTAATTTTGAGCACGAATTCACCATAAATGAGGTCCTATGAAGTATTTGAAATAGTATTATACTAAAAAATTTAAATAATTACATTCAAATTCTCAAAATAGAAATGACTAATTTCATCATATCAACGCGCATTTTTCATAAAATAATTAATTCCTAATTTTTGAAAATAACAGTCAATGACATTGATTAAATTCTACATAAAAAAGCATAACAAAGAATTTTTGGAATTACTATTATGATAATTTGAAGCAAAAAAAAACAGCAAAACTGTCAAAATTTAAATTTTTCAGCGATTAATTTCGTTAACGAGCATTTTTTAAGAAATAAAATCTTTTACATACAATAATCAACACTTTCTAGTACATTTTACATATACATGAATAAAAAAAAAACATTTGAACAAACTACATAATAACTTGTAAAAAAAAAAAAAAAAAAAACAGAAAATAGTTCAAAAATGTTAAAATCGACATTTTTCTTCTGTAGTTTTGGGGGAGGTCCAATATAAAAAGTGTCATAACTTCGTCAATTTTTCGCCTATTAAAAAAATATTTTTTTCATGATGTTCAGCAAAATGTGTAGTTTTAAGAAATACAACAAAAGAAAAACCGCTTTTTTTTGACCAATTTTCAATCACTTGAAAGACCCTTGTCGCCTTAATTTTATATCGTTTTTTATTTTCACTCCTTTAATTATTTAGATTGAACTGCACGAGAGTTGAAACACATATTCATTTATTAATACTGAAGTGCATATGCGCTTTGAGATGACTTGTATGAAATGTATATTTTATTTTAACATCTCCTGTACATGTCATTGCTCTTTAAACCTCAAAAGCCAATATTTATCCCCATAGCTAAAATGTAGTCACTAGCAATTAAATTGATTCATGTTCTAGATCAAAATATTTTTTTAAATTTTTATTTTGCATAAGATTTTGCATTCACATGGTTATTTACTAGATTAGAGTTTTGTTTCCTGTGGTGTTTCATAATGCTGTGTAGTATAGCCCAATGTGTTCTCTTAACCTTTACACACAAAGCAAAAATTTATTATTATTATTTATTTTTTTAACAACTTCTCTAATTTTTGCAAGGCAGCTAGAGGAATTTCTACGTCGCATACAAATCTGAATTCATCGACTGAAGAACTTTCGGACGTTTCGGATGATCGACATTCTGATAATCGATGATCTACTGTATAATAATTATTGTCATTGTTTCTTGTTATTGTTGCTATGCTATTATTGCATTGCTAGCTCGTACGGCTATGATAATTATTACGCATCATTACTTTCAATGTTGTATTTTTATTAGGTAGTATGCACTGCTGATACAGTTATAGAAATTGACGAAGACCTCAGACGACCTATATGGAATGTAGTTCACATGGTAAACGCTCTATATCAGGCAGACTACTACTTAGACATGGGTGCCAACGCCTTAGAATTCGACATTACATTTGATTGGGAAGGCACAGCCAAGTATACATTTCACGGTATACCCTGTGATTGCTTCAGAAGTTGCATTAGATACGAACATTTCATCACGTACATTGACTACATGCGGAAACTTACTACACCAGGTTAGTAAACTAGTTAGACATTTCTCTTGATAGTGCAGAAAACATTGCATTTTAAAAACCTGGCTGGTAACACTCGCAGAAATAGCCGGCCTGATGGCATCGTGGTAAGGCGCGGAGCTCGCCAGGAATGAGGATCGAGCCTGGCAGTGTCGGTGAATTTTCAAGACGCAGAAAATTGGCTTCGCCCATGTCGCATGATTATGCGGCATCTAAAGGATCCCTTGAGTAGACATTTGGCGTGGGTGCTCTTGGCTAAATTAAATACCTAAACAGAGTACGAGCGCTTGCCCTTTCAGGTGGAAAAAACCGGACGTCAAAATTCTCATGTAGCGGTGGTACCACACTCATTGTGGTACCGCTGACAGAGATGGTGCCAATATCTCGGGAACTCAGAAGGTCTACAACTGGCAGAAGCCAACAGCAGCCCATTAGAAATTTAAAAAAAAAAAAAAACATTCGCAGAAATCATTAAAGAATAAAGCCCCAAAGGTAGCAAATCAAAGTTTTTCAGGATTTTTTTTCTTCTTTCTTTTCTTAAAGAAAATTGCATGCATTGCGGCCATTTCAGGTCGCAAAACAATTGCAAAATGGTTTTTAATTGCTATTCAAAATGAAATATTTAGGCCATATCTTTTGAACGGTCTTTCACAACTAATGACATTTTAATGACCTTCTTTTTTACCTCATTACATTACACTTAAAAATTTCCGTAAGAAAATAGTAAAATAACCATTTATTTGATTGTTATTTTACCATATTTAATTGCAACAGTTGAATAACCATTAAAAAGATGGTACTCAAACCGCTGATTGCGAAAAATATCGTTTATTCTCTGTTTATTCTAAAGAACTTTTAACTAACCGTAATTTTCAAGCGCTCCATCTTGGTTGCGAAACCTTACCGGTCGTACGTTGTTTTAAAATAGGAATACGGATTTATCAGTTAAAATCTGCATGTGTATATAAAAAGAGAAGAAAAAAAAGTGGCTTAAGCAGTGGATACTAAATAGAAACACATACACACGTAAATCAAAAATTGGAGACATCGGATTCCCTAACTGTTTGCGAATGAGCGAACCCATAATTTGAGCTGCTGAAGCTTGTTTGAATTTTAATTTTTACAGCAAATAAAATGCTTTTCGCCAATATACAGTAAATGTAGACTAGAAATAAATTTGGATCCAATCAAAAACTGAAATCTCAATTTTAAGGCTGTTTGCCTGTTGGAAAAGAAGATTTATTGATAAATAAACGTCCGCTTTACGTGATGACGGTGGCCGAGTGGATAGAGAGCCAGACTAGTACACCACGCATTGGGGTTCGAGTCCTGCAAGCTTTCGTTGGTTTCTACGCCTCATAGATTCTACGCCTCGAAATGGTTCAAAAACGGTGAAAATTTTGTTTTGAAACAGTTTTTAAATGGTTATAAAACCGTAAACTTTTGTATTTACGGCTTTCCAAGTTAATTGGAAATGGTTAGGTCCCGTAAAGATAGAAAAACGTTCCAAACCGTAAATTTAACGTTGAATTAGATGGACAGACTGATGCCAGTCATTTAACCGTAATTTCATGATGAAATTTCTAACTGTACCAAATGTGAAAGTAATGCTTTTAATGTTGTTTATTGTGTCACAAATGACCTCAAACTCTGTGTTATTAATCTATAAAAAATGTCTTGTTGAAGAATATATATTATTATTATTATATTATTTTAAATTAAAAAAAAACCTTTCAAAGACATATTAAAAAATTTAATATCAAAAAATTAATTGTTGATATTTTTATAGTTGTTTTTTGACCTTACGTAGCGAATGTGTATTTGGTGCAATAAAGTTCGCAAAATTGTGTTTGGTAACCGCGTTGGAATTTTATTCTTTACTGTTTTCTACGAACGTCAATCAACAACCTAAATAAATCCTAACGGTTTCTTATAATGGAACGTTTCTTGGCACCTGCTTTAATATAGTAGAAAATACCCAATCAATAGCTTCTCGAAATAAATTAGCTCATAAAATTTTTTTTATAATTTTCTACATTTTTCAGGTTAATAATAGATCATAATAGTTTCTTAAATCCCAGATTGGTTTACACTATTTGTTATTATGTTCATAACAGTTTTCATTTCTGTAAATATATTTTCTGGATACTGCAGCTTTCGTACAAAAATCACGCTTACTTTGTGAAGAAGTTTTCCACCCGAGCTATGAAATAAGAGGATTCTCATTATCGCTATAAATTTTCTTTAAATGAGTTTCTGTAGAAACGTAGAAAATGAAATAATAAAAGAAGTAAATTTTATAATAAATATGATAAGCATTATAAATGTATTTGCATTTACGAGAATGAGCTGTATTTTCTACTAATAAATATGCAAAATTAAGAAACTAATACAAGAAAATCGAGTGAGGGATGGGAAGGTAAAATAAATGCAAATAATAGCAAAAAGTTATTAGATCCTTATTTCTTGTGTACCCACATCAAATTTGAAAATTTATCAATCTCTCTCTATATATATTACTCTCTTTTTAAGCTTAAGTTGTAAATTATTTTAAATATACATTTTCAACAGTTAGGGTCAGTTGGGGTAATTGTAAGCGCTTTTTCAATGTTTTAACTTTTGATCCTTCCCTACCTCTTGAATGAATTCAGAGATAAAATTGTGAGCATTGTAGCCACTACTGTACTTCTTTTGAGTAAATGTGTGCAAAAATTTTGACTTTATGAATGTTTGTTAGTGAATGAGCTCGTGTTTACAATTACCCCAGAGATCTGGGGTAATTGTAAACAGTGATTTATTTTCGAATAAGGTTGATGCAAATGGAAAATTGCTTCATACACATTCTGCTTGAAGGCTTAAGAAGTTCCTGAGCAATGGTTCTCAATCGGCGACCCACAGGTTGCATTTGGTCCGCTGAGTTATGTTATGAGTCGGATGAGATCATATTACGAGAAATATCTTGCAAAAAATCAAGTAATGCGACAAATTTATGTAAAATTTGTCCCGCAGTGGATCAGTCGGTTAATCTTGGATCCCACAGAGCACCGAAAGTGAAGCACAACTGACCGTGGTCAACGCTTGGGAGGGAGACCACCTCCCGCGACTGATTACTCGGAGACCGAGTGCGCCAAAGGGCGCTGTGCACGTAAAATACATCGTCGCTTCAAATGTACACCAAGTTAGAAATAATACCAGCTAGGGGGCCAGCCTAGGTGACGATCTCTCATCTGAGAACTGGTTTAAAATCATTAAGACCCTCTGAGCCAAGTGTACTTCATTTTAGCGGATTTTATTAATAATCAGTAGGAGCTTCCTTAATTATCTGTCGCCCTGAAAGGGGGGCTTGGATTTCCAAGTGGCATTAGCAACAACAACAACAGTTAAGTAAAATAGACTCAAAAGTGTAATTTACATCAAAATATAATACATATTGTCCCCCCAAAATATTGGAAATAGGATAAATTTAAGTGTTTACAATTACCCCAGAGTCAAAATATATGGGGTAATTGTAAACACCTAACTTGCACATGAAAAATAACAGGGAGGATTAAATTCATAACTAAATGTTTTTAGCAGCATTCCATATGACAAATAAAAATGGTTGAACCCGCTTAAATCGCTTTTGTGGATGAGCTGGAGAGGAAAATGTAAGATTACTAAATTTTGTTAAACAACTTTTTTCACTGTGCCATTTTCAAACAATAGTGACGCCTCCATATTTGTTTCGAAACTTACGAAACTGTTTCAATGTCTTCCCTATGCTGCCAGTTTATCACTCACAAGCAGTTAAATTTTCAAAGCCACCACAAGTGTAGTTATGAAGCTTGTTTACAATTACCCCAACTGACCCTAATAGATTTTATATCGAAACATCTATTTTAATGAAAAAGGAAAGTATTACCTGTTATGCAAAATTTACCACAAATTGAATATCTCACACTGCTAAGAATAATATTTCAATATTTTTTTACAAGCAATATTTTTTTTATGGTTGAATTTTTAAAATCAAATAGTTTTCCAATTCTTAGGGAAACTCAAAACTGAATCTCAACAAAATTTCCTTTCAGTATCGAAAATTTCACTGATGAATAGATAAAATTAACGGACAAAAAATATATAAAGTTCTCATGCAGTACGATTTTTTAAAATAACCCTTAATTTTAAGCCAAAAACACTTTAAAGTCTGCAATTTTTTTATTTCCCATCAAAAAAAAAAAGTTGTAACATTTAGCCGTTCCTAAAGCAAGGAATGTTAATGTTAAAAATTAATCATTAAAATAAAAAACTTTTCATCTCAATAACATTTTTAAAAATAAAGCGCTTTGATTTTACTTCACAAGAATAAGTTTTGGTTTTATCATATATTCATTTGTTCATTCATTTATCATTCATTTATTTAATAAATTCATTCACTTAATTTCAATTATTCATTCAGTCTTTCACTCATTCGCTAATTCAACAACTCGATTATTTATTTTTCGTTCATTCCTTTATTTATTCATTCACTCACTCATTCATTAGTTCTTGTATTCATTCAATCATTCACTCATTTAAGTAGACTCTTATAGTGCTCGATGGTTTTCTTATTCGTACATGTTCTACGTCATAAGTTCTTTCCGATAAACTATGTTCCAGGCAAATTGGTCTGTTAGACCAGAATTTATATAGGATTCCAACTTCCCTGCGCCAATATTTTCTTCTAACTCTTAAAAATTGAAAAAAAAAATTGCTCAAATCAAAAAATAAAGTATGGAAATGACGTGTTCTTGTAGAGATCTTTCGAATGCAGAAAAAAATCAAATCGAACAATGTCCTCAAAAGTTATTGGGGAAGGAAGGCAGACACTTTTTCGAAATCTCAAAGAGAATTTTTATGGTTCAATAATTTTATTTTCGATTTTGTTTTCCTTTTTGGGGATATTTCAGCCATAGTCTCTCTTCATGCTCATTTGTTATTAAAAATGGTGTTGAAGTATTTTCGATTAGTTCTGATCGAACTATTTTTTATATACATTGTATTAACTAATTTCTAAGTTTAGTTCAAACAGACAGAACTCTAGTTCAAATAAGCCATATGAAACTACCAAGCTCTTTCAGTTGAGCGTTCATCACCGAATAATTTACTAACTTGCGTTTCGAATTCAGCAAAAATGTCAGATTTCAGTCAAAATGTTATTCGAAAACAACTTTTAGCCGTTATAAATATGTATTACTTGCAGCTGAAAATTTTTAAACTCTTTTTTGTGCTTTAGTTTGTTGCTTCTAAAATATTTAAATCCTGATTACCGTCGAATTCATTAATTATTGAAATTCACCTAATGGCATAGCTCGCAATGGTTGGCTGCTCCTGCGGCCATAACTATCGGTAAGCGATAGGATTTTTATATTAAATCTGTAAACTTATCCTACCCCACTGTTCAACTTCGTTTAACGATTATGTGATTTATTACGCAGGGAACATGGTCAGAATATCTGTACCCACATATGAAGGGTCTGATGGTGCGATAAAACTGGGTTGTCTCCGTTAGACGATAGCTTCATCTATAAGTTCTTTTTGGAAGAAGTTAATAAAAGAGCTTTTACTTTCGGGTGCTAAAGGCATTAATTTTAGTGTTTCCCAACGAACATTAAGCGGTTGGTGAAGCTACATTTTAGTAAATAATTAATAAAGTAAAAGAAAATTCGATTATTTTTCAAGCGTTTTAACTTGGCTTCTAGAAATAAATTTAATTTATTTATAGGGGATGGACTCTTCAAAGAATTTTATAAGACTATTTCTGAAGTAAATAAAAACGACGCAATATAATTAACATGTTATGTGAAGTGCAGAAAATCTTAAAAAGCAAAACAGATTTTTAAATAAAAGTTTCAATGTGCAGAAGTTGCCCTTGGATTATGTAGTAATACAAATGCATAGACTTCAAAGAAAAATTATGTTTAGATGTACTATTCATCAGGGCTGCGAAGTCGGTTGAGAAAAGGACCGACTCCAGGAATTTAAAAACTCCGGCTACGACTCTTGTAATTTATAAACTCCAGCTCTCGACTCCGACTCTTGTAATTTATAAACTCCAGCTCTCGACTCCGACTACAACTTTTTTAAATATATATTAAGGATGTAACGAATATTTGCACATTTTTAAGCTACTTGCACTCCTCTTCTCCAAATAAGTCGATTCCGACTCCTCTGCTCCCCCCTCCCCTAAAATCAGCCCTACCCCAACTGTATGACTTCGACTCCACAGCTATTCATAGAGCAAAAGAACAACATTTGAGAAATTATTTATGAAAATAAACACTTCCTGTAAACTAAGCTTAGGTTTCATCAATAATTGCCCTCATCAATTTTGCACAACCGAATCCAGATCATTTTTTTTCCGAATTCAAATCATTGCTACTCCACAGGCTGTTTTGTAAGCTTTAGACACAATTTAAGAACACTGCTTCATTGTAGAAATAAAGTTTAGTGTTATTCCCTCCCCTTTCAGTATTAAAGTTTAATGCAGATAGGGAAGATATTCTAGAACTGTCTCGGACCCTAACGTCAAAAGTGTCCATAAAATCTTGTTAGTTGTACATAAAACGTTTAATAATAAATCGCAGAAGACAGAACAAAAAACTAACCAAAGAGAAATTGGGATAAGTTACCCGTCCAAATACAGGTACGGCAAAAATGCTGCTCGACGTAATGAGCATGGTGAAACTTCCTCTACCATACATTATTTAGAAATAAACCAATATAAATGATGCTGAAATGATATTTATTTATTTGAGGCTCTTCTTTTCTGAAAAAAAAATAGGGTTTTAAACACGCTGTAAAACTAACTCATACCTAAACGTCTAGTTAAAGACAAAGAAAACCCTTGAGAAAACTTTGGAGAGCCAAATTTCATCAAAGCGTACGGGAAGAGTTCGACAGAAACAATTAAATATTTTATCGACTTAAGTATTTTGATTTCATTTATTTCTGAAATATTTTTTACATATAAATTTACATATAGCTCATGTGTTACTTATTTGCATGAACGTAAACTAAAGACAAATAACACGATTCAAAAAGCTGCATGATGCCCTTAGTATTCGTTTTTCGTTCTAACTTTTCTCCGCTTTCGTTATTTAATAAAAAATGATACCCTTTTCAAATGATTAAAACTGACTATCAAATTTTCAAACTTTCAATGACGAAACTGAACTAGAGAGTGAAAAATACGCCTGAACCTAGGATCTAACACCACGGATATTTGAATAACGAAATACTTGAGTACTTTTGGTGCTAATGAATTCTCAAAGGGAATCTCGATAGGGAATTTATCTATAATTAAGTAACAAAGTTGGCAAAATAGTTAACCTTAGTGCCTTGGTTCACGCCCAAGTTTTCATTTAAAAAATAATCAATATTTCAGCGTACTTGTGCACACACATATATATATACACGTATATATGTATATATATGTATATATGTATATATGTATATATATATGTATATATGTATTTATATAATCAAAAGTTAATAAAGTGAATCAAACTGTGAAAAGGCGCACGAGGCAGCACACTTAAACAGTTGCAAATATATGTATGAAATAGAGAATATGTATATAAAAAATTAGTGGGTATGTAAAAAAACAACAATATAAAAGGCTGAACGTGGGAAATCACAAATATAAACATTCAAAATGAAAAAGAGCCTGCCTCTTCATCAGTGGGAGGGAACAGGAAGCATATATAACGAAATATTGTCATTGCAGGTTTCTGAGAAATCCCAGCATAGCATGTGAGAAAAAAATTTTTTAACAACAAAAAATATAAGACTGGGAGTTGCAAGTCAAGTGAATAATCAAAATAATTTGAATAATCAAAATAATTTATCCAGTTATAAAAAGAACAAAAAATTTTTTTATTATTAAAAGAAGTTTCGAGTTTACGTGATACTGACTGAGGCAAATTGTAAAAATAGAAAAAAAAACAGAAAAAAACAACATGCTATAGCCGAAATTTATCCTCCCAGACCTGCAAAGCAATACGATTAAAATATAGCTTCTAAATCTACTCACCTCCCAAGGCAGGACCAGAAAAGGAAGACAGCTTTTCAATAGCTTTTTCAATATACATTTACAAAAACTATTAAAACAAATTTACAATTTTCTAAAAAACAAATTTCATAACACCAGCTATTTTTGGTCAATCAACAACAGCTCGGATGTTGTAAATGCCTTAATCGCTTCCCCTCCTACACTCTTATACTCTTATGATTTTGAAAATTTATTTAACAATATTCCAATTCATCTGCTGGTACATGTAATAGACAAATTATTTGATTTTTTTCACCTAGAATCTGAAATTAAATTGAATAAGGACTTTACACTTAATCTATGCAGTTTTTGTTTCAAAAATAATTTTTTAAAATTCCACAACTTGATTTATAAGCAGATAAAGGGTATAGGAATGGGAACCAATTACTCTATCACTGCCGCAAACCTTTTTTTATTCTACTACGAATTTAAATATGTGGTGCAATATAACAATAGAATACGTGCATTCAGATATATTGATGACATTCTGGTCATCAATTTTAATATTGCTGAGGAGTTGGAAAAAATTTATCCCAATTGTCTAAATTTAAAATCCACTAATAATAATACATACAGAACTAATTTTTTGGATTTATCATTGAACATTAGAAACAGTAATTTAATTATTGACGTATATGATAAACGTAAAGACTTCAATTTCCATACCATCACTATGTCACACTGGCATAGTAATTTGCATAAAAAAGTTTTTATAAATATTATCACAGGTCAACTTTACAGGTATTCTAAAATCTGCAATAACAAATATAACTTGGATAAAAATGTTTTCACCTTCTCTGCAATCCTTTTTTACTTTAATAATTATCCGCTGAATTTTATTAATTGTTATATTAAGTCGTTTAAAACTTTGGCGTAGCGTTTTGCAGTTAATATATAACCATAACGGAACCTCGTTGACACACACGGGATGAAGATTTCTGGCTAAAGTCCATCAGTTGGAACGCCAGTTTTTGGATATTGTGTTGGTCTGTGAGCGAGATCGGAATGTCAAGGTCAACGACACGGGCACGGACGGACTTAGCCATTACATGGCGTATCTCTTTCTCGGCTAGTTGTCTTCCTTTTCTGGTCCTGCCTTGGGAGGTGAGTAGATTTAGAAGCTATATTTTAATCGTATTGCTTTGCAGGTCTGGGAGGGGAAATTTCGGCTATGGCATGTTGTTTTTCTCTGTTTTTTTTCTATTTTTACAATTTGCCTCAGTCAGTATCACGTAACTCGAAACTTCTTTTAATAATAAAAAAATTTTTTGTTCTTTTTATAACTGGATAAATTATTTTGATTATTCAAATTATTTTGATTATTCAAATTATTTTGATTATTCACTTGACTTGCAACTCCCAGTCTTATATTTTTTGTTGTTAAAAAATTTTTTTCTCACATGCTATGCTGGGATTTCTCAGAAACCTGCAATGACAATATTTCGTTATATATGCTTCCTGCTCCCTCCCACTGATGAAGAGGCAGGCTCTTTTTCATTTTGAATGTTTATATTTGTGATTTCCCCCGTTCATCCTTTTATATTGTTGTTTTTTCACATACCCACTAATTTTTTATATACATATTCTCTATTTCATACATATGTATTTATATATATACATGTATATATACATATATATATACATATATATATACAAAATATATATATATATATATATATAATATAAAATATATATATATATATATATATACATATATATATATATATATATATATATATATATGTAAGAACGGCTGTCCCGTTCTATCTTCTACAGTAGTGACCGCTAAAACCCATGTAAGAAGAGGCACAGGGCTTCGTTGCAATTCATTATTAGTGCACTTTAACACACAACTATCATAACAATATTATAGTTGGGAGGAAAGACACGAAGTCATCAGCAAGTATCAAGAAGCAAGAACCCCGATTTTCGTTCGGGCAGTCGTATTTATATGGGGGGAAATCTCTTAGACTGCAGACAACATTCCCTACACCACGTGATGGCACGTGGTTTAAATAGGAGGGCCATATGGAAAATAAAATATATTATTGGCTTTAATGCCGTAGACAGGGGCTGGCCTAAGTCTACGGGGAAAAAATAGTCTGGAGGGAATTAATGAGGGAAACCAAATTGAGCTTAGGCATGACCATATATGGTAACGCGTTAGAGAAATTTATGAGTGGGACAACCCTGAGTTGTCAAGTTTAATATTTAAAAAGCCAGACAAAGGAGACAAAGGACTTCTCCATATCACAGCCTGACAAAGGATACAAAGGATTTTTACATATTACATCCCCCCTCCCCAAAAGTTCTATTACGTTAAATATTGAAGAAGTGAAATATCTGCAGCCTTTTTCCCCACATAAATTTATGTATTAAATTTTATATAAACATATCACATTTTGAATGAAATACTATACAGTTACAAAAATTACTGAACATTTTCATCACAGATTATTATACTCTTACTTTTTCCCTACTTCTTACTAAATGATATTTACAAAATTTTATATGCAGTTCAGTTTAATTACAGTTAGATTATTCTGTTGCAGTTCACACGTGACTGACTTAGATCACATTATTCATGTGATAGTTTGAAATTTGTCGGTGGGTAATATTTCCTCAATCTTGACACATGTACTATGTCTGATTTTTCTTTGCTGTGTGCATTTGGTTTATTGATTTCATAAGTTACGTCCGTAACTTTTCGAAGAATTTTATATGGTCCACTGAACGGTTGCGAAAGTTTTCGTGAATTCGGATATTTGAATTCTTCATATATCACCAAGTCATCTGCATTAAAAGTTTTGTCCACAAATCTGGCATCGTAATATATTTTATTTTTTTCATGATACTCTTTAGTTCTTTCCACTGCCAGTTTTCTAGCTTCCTCAACAGGAGGATAAATGTCTTCATTTACTGGATTTTGAAAAGGCACTGTACCGTACATTAAATACGCAAGTGGGAACTTCGTAACTGAGTGTGGAGTTAGGTTGTATTCTTGAGTCACCTGCTCTAATAATTTAGGCCATGGCACGTTTCCAGAAGCTGCGTTCACTTTGCACTTTAGGCGAGTGACTATTGTTTGATTCAGACGTTCCACCTTACCATTTGTCTCTGGTCTATGAGCTGTGGTTAAAAGCTGTTTAATTTTGTGGTGCTTTAGAAATTTCTTGAAATGAGATGAAGTAAATGATGGATTTCTATCACTTAATACACTTTTAGGTATTTGAACACTGAAAATTTGTTTAAGAAAGTTGACGTAAGTTTCGGTAGTGATTGATTTTGATGCAAAAGACCACATGTATCTAGTATGATGATCTATAAACAATGTTAAATATTTTTTCGTGGAATTGTAGTAGTTGAAACTACCCACACTATCTACTGCAACGAGATCAAATGGTTTATCAACTGGAGGCATAGACTGTAAAAGGCCAAATCTTTTTTGTCGAGGCTTTTTGTTTACCTGACAAATATGACAATAGAAATAAAATTTCACGTTAAATTAAAGCACAAATGAGCATTAAAACGCAGACATATGTTTCGGGATCGCTTGGAATCCCTTTTTCAATGCGACAGGGAGCTTCTAGATGCAAAACATCCAAATGAAGCAGACAGAACAACAAAAACAAAGCTTATATAGCCTAAGAATTAACTGTAAACCAATGAGAATAAAGGTAGTGTGAAGTGGAAGTAGAAGTAGTATTAAAGACACCAATAAGAGAGCAACAAACGAATGTAGTTGGAAGTACAGAAAGTAAAAAGGAATATCAATAAAAACAAAGAAAAAGACAACAGCATAAAAATGTGAAAATACATGAAAATTGCAAAAAAATAAAATAAAATACAAAGAATAAAATGGAAATAAAATAAGTACAGAAAATACCGAAACAAAAAGCAAAACAAAGTACATATGCAAAAGAGGGGGAGGGGGGAGAGAGAAAAAAATTGACACAAAAAAAGGAAAACTAACAAGAAAACCAAGAAAGAACAACAAATTAAAGGAACTTATGCCAGACATGTGAAAAATAAGGAGTTGAGGAAAAATCATTAACCAAATTAGAACTATTCCTGTTAATATGATAAGCTTCCCAAAAGTCAAGTTCTAAAGGGGAAGAACATTTTTGAATAATTTTCCCAGAATTGAAATCAAAAGAGTGGTTGGAATTCCAACAATGTTGAGCAATGCTAGACTTATTCAGCTCTTGCTTTCGTACATAACCTTTATGCTCATTTAACCGAATTTTCAGAGCACGTTTTGTCTGTCCAATGTAAGAAAGGCCGCAACGGCAACTAATTTGGTAAATACCCCAAGTATTAAGTTGATCAACAGGATCTTTAAGAGAAGAGAAGGAAAGTTTGTTGCTAGGAGCAAAAACAACTTGAAATTGAAACCTTTTTAGGATTTTAGCAATACGAAAACTTACAGAATGAAAGAATGGTAACACAACCAAATCCTTTCTAGAAACCACATGATTGGGACCAGAAGTTTTTTTAGAAAGTTTGTTATGAATAGAATCAATTAAAGAGTGAGAAAATCCTCTATCAACAGCTACAGCTTTCAGATAGTTGAGTTCAATCTTGAGAAGCTCAGGAGAAGAGCAAATATTAATAGCACGATGGACAAGAGCATTAAAAGCCGAATATTTTTGGTTGGGAGGATGAGACGATAGTCTGTGAGGAGGTAAAGAAACAGCGAAAGGTTTACGATAGACAGAAGTTGTGAAACCAGACTCACTCCTAGAAATCAAAACATCAAGAAACGCGAGGCTACTATTAAGTTCTTTCTCACAAGAAAACTGGATATTAGAATCAATGGAGTTCATAATCGAAAGAGCATCATCAATACCTAACAAGTTACTGTCCGTTAGGACAAAACAATCATCCACATAACGAACATAAAATTGAAATTGCAATTTTTGGAATAGTTTTTCCTCAAAATAATGCATATAGAAATCACTTAAAATAGGACTAAGAGGACTTCCCATGGCTAGGCCATCTACCATAGCATAGAATTTACCATTAAATACAAAAGTGCTCTGTTGCAAGCACACACGAGTAAGAAAAACTAATTCCTCGATTTCCACAGAAGTAAAATGGAATTCAGAAAGCCTTTTCCTGAGGCAAGTCAAAGCGCCATCAACAGGAACATTAGTAAACAAAGAATTAACATCAAAAGAGGCCATAACCGAATTATTCGGAACGAAGTTATGAAGTTTCTTAACAAAATCGGTGGAATTTTTAACAGTGAAAACATTCCGACTCCTAAGTGGAGAAAACACAGAAACTAAATACTTGGAAAGTTTATATGAAGCAGTGCCAATATTGGAAACAATTGGTCTGAAAGGAATACCTGCCTTGTGTACCTTCGGTAAAGCATAGAAACGCGCACAATTAGCAACAGAAGGAATCACAGACCGTTTAGCCATCAAAGGAATAGAATGAACAGACTTAACAGCAGAAGAAATAGCTTTTAACTCCTTGTCGCTAGGATCTTTATAAATTTCAGAATAAGGACCAGAAGCAATTAAATCATCAGTTTTTTCAACATAAGATGATTTATTAAGAACAACAATCTGACCACCCTTGTCAGCTTTTGTAATGACCAAATCAGAATTTGAAACTAAATTATTGACACAGCGTTTCACAGAATGGGTAAAACCAATATTAGGAACTTTTGAATTGAAATCAACATTGGAAGCAATAAGATGCCGAACTGACTCTTTTTGAGTGGAAGTTAAGGCACTAAATTTGAAAGCTTTTTCAACCGGAGCAATAAGTTCAGAAAAAGAAGGCTTTTTAGCCAAAGCAAAATTGTTATTACATTTCAAAGCATTAATTTCATAACTATTCAAAGAAAATTTCGAAAGATTTACAACCGCATTCCTATTAACAAGAGGCAAATCAGCCGGAACAGGAACATTTGAATCGTTACACAACTTGGTAAATTTCTTATTTAAAGTAATTTTGTGACTGTCAGATGAATGAAGAGCTCTCGCCCATGACATTCTATCAATAGAATCAAAATCGAAATTAGAATTAGATACAGAAAGATGTAAATCATAAAGTTCACGTTCTATGAACGAAAGTTTTTTCCTAGTTTCCTGGATAGAAGCTCTAAGTAAAGCTAATTTAGAACGAAAAATTACCTTATCAACCCTAACAGAACGCGGTAAATTACACTTTAAAGTGATAAACTTAGGAATGACTTTCTTGCGCCTGCAAGCCTGGAGAAATTTTAAATGGTTCAAAAACCGAACCTTTTTAATTCGTAGATTACAAAATCTGTTAACTTGAGACATAACCAGAATCAAAACAAACAAAACATAAGGGGAAAAAACAATAGCTAAACCGTACAATAAACAAAAAGAAACAGAAAGAACAAATTGCAAAACATACACCACGTAACAATATGCGGAACAAATGTCAGAAAAACAAAAAAGCAAAAATAAACACAGTCAAGAAAAGCAATGAGGAAAGAACAAAAATCAAAAACTCACCAAGCAGCGAACAGATGGGAGAACAAAACAAAAGAAAGAAGAACAAATTCAGGCACGTTAAGCCTAACAGATAGTAATGATTAAACTTTGTGCAAAGTAATAGAAATAAAATTTCACGTTAAATTAAAGCACAAATGAGCATTAAAACGCAGACATATGTTTCGGGATCGCTTGGAATCCCTTTTTCAATGCGACAGGGAGCTTCTAGATGCAAAACATCCAAATGAAGCAGACAGAACAACAAAAACAAAGCTTATATAGCCTAAGAATTAACTGTAAACCAATGAGAATAAAGGTAGTGTGAAGTGGAAGTAGAAGTAGTATTAAAGGCACCAATAAGAGAGCAACAAACGAATGTAGTTGGAAGTACAGAAAGTAAAAAGGAATATCAATAAAAACAAAGAACTTGACTTTTGGGAAGCTTATCATATTAACAGGAATAGTTCTAATTTGGTTAATGATTTTTCCTCAACTCCTTATTTTTCACATGTCTGGCATAAGTTCCTTTAATTTGTTGTTCTTTCTTGGTTTTCTTGTTAGTTTTCCTTTTTTTGTGTCAATTTTTTTCTCTCTCCCCCCCTCCCCCTCTTTTGCATATGTACTTTGTTTTGCTTTTTGTTTCGGTATTTTCTGTACTTATTTTATTTCCATTTTATTCTTTGTATTTTATTTTATTTTTTTGCAATTTTCATGTATTTTCACATTTTTATGCTGTTGTCTTTTTCTTTGTTTTTATTGATATTCCTTTTTACTTTCTGTACTTCCAACTACATTCGTTTGTTGCTCCCTTATTGGTGCCTTTAATACTACTTCTACTTCCACTTCACACTACCTTTATTCTCATTGGTTTACAGTTAATTCTTAGGCTATATAAGCTTTGTTTTTGTTGTTCTGTCTGCTTCATTTGGATGTTTTGCATCTAGAAGCTCCCTGTCGCATTGAAAAAGGGATTCCAAGCGATCCCGAAACATATGTCTGCGTTTTAATGCTCATTTGTGCTTTAATTTAACGTGAAATTTTATTTCTATTACTTTGCACAAAGTTTAATCATTACCAAATATGACAATGTTTGTTAAATCCAGTTATATCTAATGTTATATTTTGCCAATAATATACAGGCGTAAGTAAATTAATTGTTTTTTGAATTCCTGGGTGTCCAAACTTTTCATGGACAGTCTCAAGTAATTTACGGCGTAAAGAAAAAGGAACAACAATTTTAGTAAAACCCTTTTTACGCAGGCATAACACGTTATTAATTTCGACAAAATTACCAGTTAAATTGTCATTTTTTTGAGCCTCTTGAATTTCATCCAATTGCAGTAGATGCGAAACGTGGTTTCCTATATTTTTTTCAACACATTCATTATTTACAGGTATATCTCTTGAGAGCATGTCAGCCTCGAAGTTTGTGGTGCCTTTCGTATATTTAATATCATAGTCATACATACTTAATTGTAAGGACCAGCGGAACAAACGACCTTTTAAGTTTTTTACATTTTTGAGCCAAACTAACGCCGCGTGATCGCTATGTATGACGAATTTATGGCCAAAGAGGTAGTGGTGGTACTTATTTAAAGCATCCACAACAGCTAGACATTCCAACTCAGTAATACTATAATTCTTCTCGTAATCTTTTAAAGCGGGAATGGAAAGCTATGGGATGTAAGGCACCCGAACTTTCTGGCTGTTTTAATATTGCTCCCACACCAGTTTGACTTGCATCAACACAAATATGACATTCTTTTTTAGGATCAAATATTTTTAAAATTGGTTTACAAATTAAAGAGTTTTTCAAAACTTGAAATGCTTCTTGGCATTTGTCAGTCCATTGCCAAGTTGTATCTTTTTTCAGCAAGTGGTTTAATGGATTTCTAATAGTTGCATATTTATCTATAAATTTATGGTACACATTTATTGACCCCAGGAATCTTTGGAGAGATTTAACATTTTTAGGCGGTTGTAATTTTTTAATAGCCTCAATATTACTATTATCGGGCGTTACAATACCATTACAAATTTCATACCCTAAAAATTCAATTTTAGTCTGTAAGAAAGAACATTTTGATGCTTTTAACTTTAAATCTTCCTGTCTGCATATCTCAAAAATTTGTTGAATATGATCTAAATGTTCTGAAAGGGTTTCAGAAAAAATTATTATGTCATCAAAGTAATTGGCTGCAAATTTTATTTTATGTTTTGTAAGTATTCGACGCAAAGTTCTTTGAAAAATACTTCCTGAATTTTTCCACCCGAAGGGTAATTTGTTCCACTCATATAAGCCACTATTAGTGACAAAAGCGAGCTTTTCAGTATCGTCGGGATGAATTGGTATATGCCAATATCCGGAAGCCATGTCTAATTTGGTAAAATATTTGCTTTTCCCTAATTTATCTACAAGTGTTTCTATCAGGGGTAATGGTTCTGCGTCGGACTTAGTAATTTGATTTAATTTTCTGTAGTCTATACATAATCGACTTTTTTTATTTTCGTCTCTTTTAAAAACTAGTGTAACAGGTGCAGAATACGGCGATGAGCTTTCTTTTATTATATTAGCCTTTAATAACTCTTGAATTTGATTTTCAATTTCTTCTTGTTGCTTTGGGGAAGTTTTATATGCCCTTAACGACACCGGTAAGTCGGATGTTAACCTTACCCGTTGAGGTTCAATTCTAATTGTTCCAACATCATATTTATTTTTGGAAAATATATCTTCGTAATTTCGCAATATTTCTTTTAACTTTGAATTTTCCTCAAGTTCCGAATGTCCATCGACAGGATCGCGACATTGTAGGCCTCCAATGCCGCAACCAGTCCCAGAAACATCGGACGAAATACGAAAATGCTTATTTTTTTCGCAACTCATTTTTTCATTTCTATCTTTCTCTTGACAAGTTTTCTTTTCCGTGCTACTCATTTTCTTTTCATTTTCGTTATAATGTAATTCCGTCACTCTTTCCTTAGTTTTACTTTCTTTCGGATCTTTCACTCTTTTAATTTCCTTATCAATTTTCTTGCGTATTTTTCCCATACTATTATTTTCGTTTTTATTTTCTTTTACTTTATTTCCACAGTTCCTAACTAGGATTTCAGGTAAAATATGCAAAGACAAGTCATTCGGTTTGGAATCAGAAAAGGTGATCAGTCCTCTCTGATCCTGCATAACGACATGTCCTACACAATCTATGACCAAACGAAATCCCACGCAACTCTTTAAACCTAATATGGCATAAGGTAAATCGGTGTCTAGAACATAAAATTCCACCGGTTTAACTATATTGCCGACCTTAAGATAAAGAATACACGTTTGGTTAAGCAGTAGCATTCCCTTCGTTTGTTTTATTTTTACAGCGATTTTTTCTTTAATCGAAACATTTAATGTTTTTGCAATTGCACTCGGGATGATATTTAATGTTGAACCGGTATCAACATTTAAATAAATAGTCTTCAAATTCGAATTTGTATTTTGAGTGTACGCGTCATTAGATAGTTGATAATCATTTTTAAATTTCGCCTCATTTTTAATAATATACCCGGGTATTATTAATTGTCATACTTCGTTAACTCTCTCATTTTCTTCTCTCAATTGATTATCTTTTTGCTGATGCGGTAGTTTAAATCCAGCATTCGATGTATTTGGCTTATTCACACAAGTTTGTCCCCAATGATATGCGTTGGAGATTCCTTGTTGTGCGCAAAATTTACAAGGATTAGGGGGTAACTCCCGCGAAAAATGTGCAGTCTGTCTTTTTACTGCATTTTGTCTTTCATTATAACCTACAAACCTAGATTTATTCTGTTGGTAAAAATTAGGTTGGTATACATTGTTACTATCTTGACGAGAATAGTTATATTGTTGACGAAAATTACTTTGATCATGATTTTTTGACATCCAATTTTGATAAAAGGGCGGCTTCTCCCTAAAAATATTTTGTTGCTCCCCTTTATAAGCGGACTTGGGTGTTTCATGTGGAACTTCATTTATTAATTTTGAAACTACCTGAAGCCATTCGGTGGGAGTTTCTGGCTCTTTTATTACCAAAAATGCCCTAACTTGGGCAGGTAGCCCAACTGAAAGCCCCTCAAGGATATGTTGATTACTAAGTTTTATTTTTCTTCCCATTTCTACTTTTTCCGTAAAATAGGAGTACAACTCTTTCGGATTTCCAGAAAATTTTAAATTTTGAAAATCAAGAAAACTACTTGCTGGAGTAAAGTAATGTTCTTCAAAAATTTGACTGATTTCATGGAAGGAATTACAGCAAAGGCATTGATTGATGTAGAGCTTTAAGGCTGAACCGCGAATAAATTTCTGAAAATTTTTTAATTTCCAACTATCATTTAAGTTGTTCTGAGCCGTTTGCTGGTTAAAGTGAGCTAACCATGCTGAAAAATTTATCCCTAACTCTGGTTCAAATAATAAAATTTCAGGTGAGCTACCGGAATTTTTGTCTTTTATTTCAATTTTTGAAGTAGAAGAGCCATCTGCCAAACTTATCTCTTTTATTTTTTATCTTTCTCTTTATCGTTTGACATTCTGAATCCATTTTTATTAAGCTTAAATCGGCAGTTGCCTCTGCTTGAGTTTCCGCATCCTTACGGTTTAAGTTATCTCCATCCATGTTTGAATTTTCTTTGTGGGAAGACTATAAGTCAGAATTTTTTTCATTTTCAATGGTCTTGCTCATTTTACCACTACGTAATAACATAATTCTAATAACACACAATTTTTTGACATTTTTCCTTTTTTACCTTCCCACTTTAACAACAAAAATATTCCGCGTAAACAAATGCATAACATCTAAAATATATACAGAACTATTCATAATACTGCAAAAAATATACCATAATTTCAATTACACAGCACATTGATAAATTTACCATTTCAAACATCTTAATGTCAAAAAAAAAAAAAACCCCGTGCTGACAAGATCCCTTTTAAAAATTTAAACCGATAATTAATATATCATCAAATAAAGAACTTATTCTTCCAAAGCACATATTCAATTTATATCATAATAAATTCTAAAGCAATATCATGTAAATAAAAACCAAACGGGAGAAAAAGATATTCATATAATTATAAGATATTTATGGAGAAAATTCGAAATAATACCATTTTGGAATAACACATTAAAAATTACTTTATCAAAATTCACTTCCAGCACATGAAAATAATTTCCATTCTAAAGCACCACACATTCACGATTCTTCGGTGAAATCACGCCGCAGAACGCAAACACTCTTCGCTTCTAAAAGCCACAACAGGGGCGAGCTTTTCCCCACTCGGTGAAAGAAGCCGCACATTGGTTCATTTAACCGTCTGGAAAGATGATCCACGCTGCTACATCGGCGCGGCACATTGCAGATTTAGTATTGCTTTTCTTCGATTGTTTTTTTTTTCTGCAGGAGCCCGGATAGGAACATAAATCCTACCGGCTTGTAAGAACGGCTGTCCCGTTCTATCTTCTACAGTAGTGGCCGCTAAAACCCATGTAAGAAGAGGCACAGGGCTTCGTTGCAATTCTTTATTAGTGCACTTTAACACACAACTATCATAACAATATTATAGTTGGGAGGAAAGACACGAAGCCATCAGCAAGTATCAAGAAGCAAGAACCCCGATTTTCGTTCGGGCAGTCGTATTTATATGGGGGAAAATCTCTTAGACTGCAGACAACATTCCCTACACCACGTGATGGCACGTGGTTTAAATAGGAGTGCCATATGGAAAATAAAATATATTATTGGCTTTAATGCCGTAGACAGGGGCTGGCCTAAGTCTACGGGGAAAAAAATAGTCTGGAGGGAATTAATGAGGGAAACCAAATTGAGCTTAGGCATGACCATATATGGTAACGCGTTAGAGAAATTTATGAGTGGGACAACCCTGAGTTGTCAAGTTTAATATGGAAAAAGCCTGACAAAGGAGACAAAGGATACAAAGGATTTTTCCATATTACATATATATATACATATATATATGTATATATATATATACGTATATATATATATATATACATATATATATATATATGTATATACATATATATATATGTATATATATATATATATATACATATATATATATGTATACATATATATATATATATGTATATATGTATTTATATATATACATGTATATATACATATATATATACATATATATATATATACATATATATATATATATATATACATATATATATACATATATATATATATATATATATATACATATATACATATATATGTATGTATATATATATATATATATATACACACATGTATATATATATATATATAGGTGTAGCAAGTTGTTAAGTATATGAAATTGTCAAAGTTAGTGCCAGGCGCAAATGCAGCACTATGCAGCGAACTTTAATATATTGAAATATAGATATAAATGAAAAGAAAATGAAAGTTCCGGGACATGTAAACTAACATTAACGAAACGTATAAATTGCTAATACAAAAATTAAAAGTCAAAAAATAAGAAACAAAAACAAATAACTCTCCTCATCAGTGGGCGGGGAGCATAACGTATTCATAAGAAACCAAGAAAAATAGTCCTACAGGTTTCGGAATGCGTCGCAGAAATGGCATGTAAAAGGAAGTATTGTAAATAAATTGAAGCGACGATGTTTCGATAAATTGAAAAATGTGGTGAATAACATAAAAAGGAAACTTTGACGGAAATAACGCAAAAGGCTTTGACACAAAAATTACAAAATTAGACGGACGTGAAACATGCCACCAATACGACGCACCCGCTCATACCTGCAGGACGTTGGCACGTAGCAACGATTATACTCACCTGCACCCAGAGATGAGAGGTCCAAAGATGCGACGACAAAAGCAGAAAACACAAATATTTTCATTGTTGTTCCGTGTCCGCAAACTCCTGATCAAACATTCGTGTCGGACATCATCCGCTGCAACACATCCAGGTTGAGGCCTTCCATAGATTTTTAGAGGACTTTAGCCACGACCCTTCATAACATCCACAGCGAACAGCGTCACCAGTACGTCAGCTAGCACGTGCGTCGTACATGCGCACAGCCAACACCCCCTGAACTAGAAAGCCTCCGGACTGAAACTATTGCGCAACGTCCGTAGGCCGATTTTCTCCCCGCTCGTCAGCCGATAGCATTCGCAATTGGGATATTACTGGAAAAAAAGTTAATATTTCTACTTCGAAAATAATATGCTGCATTCAGATAATTAACCTCTACTTTTCACGAAACATCATTGCTACAGTAGAATTGCAATTTTAAACATTTTAGAGGTGTCATTTTGATACATAGATACTTATCAAGATATAGTGAAGGATTATATTTTATTTAAGCTCAATATTTTAACACTAATGTTTGTTCATTTCCATATCAGAAAAATATCCATTTTCATATAGCTTTTTAAAATATTCCTCAAATGTACTTAGTTATTTATGTCATACTTGCGTGATAAACGTAAATCTTGACTAAGGTTGTTTAGATACTACGACTTTAAGAATCAAATTGAAATGAAATAATAAACTAAGGCAAAATATTTAAAAGCAAGCAATAACGGAACGCCTTCTGTAGATTTTAAATTGTTAATGTCAAAATGATTTTCTAGGAGCCTGGTCATTTCTGAACAACGCTATACGACCACTTGAAAATAGTCTTGTACGCCACATTCGTAAAAGAAACCAACAAAAGTTAAGAAAAAGTATTTGCATAGTGTTCTTATCAAGTTCCCACAATTACGTTTTCTATTCCGGTGGTCTTTTATGACTGTATGATTGGAAAGGAGCTATTGAAAAGAAAAGTTTTTGTCCGGAGGACATTTATGACTCTCTCACCTCAGAATTCTAGTGATTAGAAAGATTCCGTTTTACTAGAAAATAAAAGATGTTTTAAGGGCATCTTTGTGACATTACGCTATGATCTAATCTTTCTGAAGGCTACAGAAAAAACTGTGACGAGTAAAAGAAATGTTTCAAATTATTGAAAATCGGAATTGCGTTTTTCACTCTGATGCGAAATTTAAGTTAAAGCGAACTACAGAGGTAAATCATTTCCAACACTTAATAAGTTATTTTTTGGAAAATAATTTAAAAAGGTCAAAAATAAATTGAACAGAATTAAATCCATTTCTAAAAGGTCTGTACAGAATCTTTGTCTTATTTTCTTGCAATAAACCTCAAACTTTTTAAACAGGGAAGTTTTTGAAAGAAAAGTTGATGCATTGTTTCTTTTATTTTTGTACAGATTACCTTTGCGTTATTCATAAATTTCTCTTCTAAATATAAGAAGTCTTACACATTGAAAAAGCTATAATACTGGAATTATGTATAGATTAGTGATGCCACGGTTTTTCAATGTATTTGACCTCCCCCCTTTGTCACAAAATGCCACACTTCAATGTACTCCCTTTCCCACTCACATGTCACGCTATATTACATAAGCATATTTATTTGTAGTTCAGAAACAAAGCACTACGTTATAGATCTGATCTCCAATTTTATCTTGAACTTTTGATGGCATTTCTGAGCAGAACAATAATAATGATTATGTGTGTGCTTAATTTGTATAATATGAGATTAAGGTTTACAAGAAAAAAAGCGTACTTAATATATAATGTAAAAACATTAATCTTTCGAATTTTGCAGAAATTAAAGCGCTATTTTGTTTTAAAGTGTAAATGCCCAAGATTTTCTTTCACATTTAAATTTTAGAGGCTAATTTAACAGTTAATCAGCATCGATGCTTTCGCCACAAAATAAAGTCAATGAGAACACAAACCAGAAAAAAAAAAAAAGATTTCATAAGTAACACAAAAATATGTTCTTATACTAATAAAGTGTTTTTTTTAAAGTATAGGAAAGCAATAATTTTTTATTTTCAATTTTTAGTATAGAACTTAATTTTATTTGTTCTGAAATGTGTGCTCTACAAGTGGATTCTTCAGTAGACGTTATTTGATGGCTTGATTGCAAAAACAGGCTGATTAATAATGTGAGTTAATCGCCAGCACAACAGGAGCAGTTGATTTCGGCCTCCGACTTCGGCCTACGAAGAGAAGGGAATCGCTTCTCCGAGAGGCAGTCCAGACTCTTTCTAGTTCAGGGGGTGTTGGCACAGCCCTCTTGAATATATTAACGTAATGTTTAATGAATTCTAGTGGGAAAAGGTTATTATAATAAAGATTTACTGTATTGCTGAAAATTTGTTGATTTAAAAAGATATTATTGTTACAGATTTTTGAAAATCTGTTTAATTGATTTATTATTACGTTAACAAAAATTCTTTTATTTAAATTACTGTGCCAATGCGGCATATGTATCGTAGGAAAATTAAAATCTTTACGTTTGTCGTAAAGATCGAGATTTAGTTTGTCAGTTTCAATATTTATATAGATATCAAAGAAGTTAGCGCAGGTTGTAGTATTATTGGTTTTATTTAACGTAAGGCATTTTGGATATATTTTATAGTGGATGTTACAAAAATCTGAATCGATTATTAGAATATCATCTATATATCTGTAAATCTGCAATTTTTTGTTAGAATTGATCACATAGTTATATTCATAAAAAAACAAGAATAAGTTAGCAGCGGTACTGGAATAGTTAGTTCCCATGCCAATACCGTAAATTTGTTTGAAGATATTGTTTTGGAATAAAATGTAGTTATTATTAAAACAGAAATGACACAGATTTATGAAATAACTTCTGTCAATTTTTAGTTCAAGTTCCATGCAAAAGGTATCAAAAAGTTTTTCGATAACTTCATACAGATTAATTATTGGAATATTGCAAAATAGGTTTTCAAAGTCAAATGTTTGAAGCATAGTAGGCATAGAGTAACGTAATTTAGGAATAATTTCAAAGCTGTTATCAATAATCCAGAAATAGCTAGTGTGTTTAAATTTATTTTTAATGAAATTATAAATATCTTTAAGAAACTGTTGAAGTCTTTTGTTGAGATGTTTACTAATACTATTACTTGTACTGCAGATGAAACGGAATTTAATTGGTTTTTTGTGAAATTTGGGAGTAAGGAATAAGAACGGCAGTCTAGAATTATTAGATGTGCTGAAGTTTTTTGCAAATAGAGTTTTGAATTTTTTGTGTGCAGCGGAAAATTTGTTTTTTAAGATACTGAAGTCCAGATGGGTATTGCTGTAGTAAAACAAATTATTTAATTCTTCGTTGATTTTTTGTGTGTAAAAGGTTTTACAGATTATTGCATAATTATTGAATGCTTTGTCAACAGGGACAAAGATGAAGTTATCCTGTAATTTTTTGATGTAATTAAAATCGTTTTTGCTGACTTTGTGATATAAAAAAGAATTGTTGTTGAGTTTCGACTTAGTAAAAAGTTTAAAAGTATTTTCTATATGGTGTTTCCATTCAAAGAAAGCCTCGAAGGGCATGCAATACTTATACGCCATATTTTGAATAAAAATGTTCAAATTTTTATTAAATACGTTAATGGCGTTTTCTGGTTTAATTTTATTGTTTAGCCTGAATTTGGTACCATATGAGAGGAGCTGTTTGATGTTATTGTTTTTAATGATATTTAAGTCACCCGTAATTATATGTTGGTGGTGGCTATCTATGAATTCTTTATATTCATCTTTGTGTCATAGACAGGTTTGATTATTTATATCTGTATCGTATGCCAGTTTTTTGTAATTAAAGACCTTTGAGCTGAATGGTTTATTGTATTTATAAGTTATCTGTATTTTAATGTTTTTAATAGGGAAGAAAGGTTTGTAGTCGTTCATGCACTTAGAAATATTAAAATCATTGAAAGACTTTTGTTGAAAGAGTACGATAAAATATTCGGGTATGATTTCGTTGCTGTTTTTTTTGTCTTATTTTGAAATTAATTAAATCATATATTAAATCTTTAAATTGCGCGTTATTGAATTTATAGGTATTAAAAAGTTTATATATATTTCTCAACAGAATTAACTTTAGCTCAAAGACTGCAGTTTTTACGCGCGTGGTATTCAAGTTCGCGATGAAATTGGATTCGAGCATAGATATAGTAAGGGGTAGATCGAGCATTCAACGACTTTCAGCCCAGAGGAAGTGATTCTTTTTTCAAAAGCTGGCAACGGCCATGTTATGGGCAAGAAAATGTAAACATTGCGTCTGTTATCACGTTTACCATCGCTAGCATTTTTATTTTCCTTCTGTTATACATTATATTCTGTTATTTTTTCTTTATATTCTATAATATATTTTTTCTTTATCTTCTATAATATATTTTTTCTTTATATTCTATAACATATTGTGTCTAAATATGCCTAAAACGTGCGTTGCTTTCAACTGCACTAATCGCTATAAAAAAGGAAGCGGAATATCATTTCATCAGTAAGTAGATTTTCTTTTCGACATTTCAAATTTTATTGAGATATTTTTATAGATATTTAAAAGTCTATTTAAAATTGCATTTAATAGCTATTTAAAGTGCTATTCAAAAGCAATTTAAGTGCATTTAGAAGCTGTTTAAAGTGCATATAAAAGCTATTTAAAATGCATATAAAAGCTATTTAAAGTGCTATTTAAAAGCTGTTTAAAGTGCATTTAAAAGCTATTTAAAGTGCTATTTAAAAGCTGCAGTGGTGGCCTTTTTAAGAGATCTATTGTCGATTATTATTAAATTAAAGTAATTATTACAACAACAAAAACATTGTAGAACTATAGAAAATATTATACCTATTGTATCCTGCCAAATTATTTAAGGAATAATATCATTTTTAATTATAAAATCAAGCTATTTTTAACATGAAAAAAAGCTTTAGCAGTACTCAGCCTTGAAAATCTAGCGCTCGGTCATTTATAAACCAGTAGTCAGTCGTTCTGTTTTCATTTTTTATAGGATATAAAAAAAAATACTTTTAATAATAAACTTTCATGCATAACTTGTAACAAATAGTTATACAAATACTTCATTATTACGTATTTACAGAAAATTCTGCATTCTTAATATTTTTGCAGCTTTTATGCCAAAATCTTATACATTTTAAATGAAACCATTTAAGATATATACAGTATAGGATCTCAAATCCGGAACTCTTGGGGCCGCGATCTTTCCAGATTTTGGATCCTCATTCAAAAAATTTTGTAAGTAGCCTTATTAAAATAAGGTCACATAAAGCGCTTCTTTTTTGTAAATTTCTGTGCTCCTGAACCCACCCTCTTTGTAGCTGGAGGTTAGAGGATGCTCGGTCAAATTTCAAGTGATTGTTGCACACCCTTCAGAAATTTTTATCTACGCCATTGTAGAGCTCAAAACAAAAGCATTAGCAAGCAATGAATTACACAAAAAGAAAACATTCATGTCTTATGTTGTAAGAAATTCAGCACAGTTTTCCTACAGATCTTTCTTCATGTCTCAGCAGAACACGAGAAAGTCGAATTTTGATTTTCAAGCTAGAAATACACTATTTCTACGGAGTTTTATGTCGTAGTGGCTGAGCACTTGAGTCCTTATCAGGTCTCGAAAATTATATTGCCTGACATCCTTGGGGCATGTAAAAATTTCGATCGAGCATGAATCTTCTACCCTTACATGCCCAGTAGGACATGTTATCTTTTAATCAATATTTCTTTCCAAAACTTTATTATTTCGACGACTTATTATGTAATATTTATTCCTAATATAATTTTTTAATGATTTATATTAACGTTAAAATGATTCTCAATTCAGATAAAAGCTGTTAATTTAATTTTTTGTCTAATTAATGCTATACAAGAAATTCAAATGTTTTTATTAATGTACAATAAAAAAACTTCTGGGCATGTAAAAATTTAGTTAGGGCATGTACAATTTAAAAAAATTTTCGAGCCCTGGTCCTTACCTTAAATAAAATTTGTTTGGGATTTATTATGTTTATCTCTTTTAGATTTCCTTTCTCTAATGCATCCCTGCTGAAAAAATGGGTAGTAGCCTTGAGAAGAGAAGGTCTTCATCCTGCAGCACAATCAAGTATATGCTCGAATCATTTTTTAGAAGATTGCTTCTATAAAAACCATAGGAAGCGCACCTTGAAGCCTGATGCAGTCCCCAGCATTTTCAATTTTCCTCCTCATTTACAAAAAGTAATATATCACAGAGATAACATCTGTCTCATAATAACATCTGTCATAATATGGTCAATAACATAATATTTAATAACATCTGTCTTATAAATCATCTTAGAATATTTCATAGTTAACTTATTTAAGTATACTGCCATTTCAAGAAAAAAGCCAACATTATCTGCACTAACCACTTATGAAAAAAATTAAATTGCTGAGAAGTCTTCTTTGCTTTTAGCATTTGCATTTAGTGTTCAGCTCTAATTTCTTTGAATGGCAGTATAAATAGCCTACAATTTGTGAAAAGAGGCTACTATGTGACAGGGTTTTTCAAAAAAGTGTTAAGAACAATTGAAGGGCCACTTGCAAGAGCCAGTTAAGCAAAGATGCTGGTTATTTCAGAAGCGACACATCTTCACGGGTATGACTAGCTAATAAGATCACTGCTTTCCTTAATTGCCAGGTTCTTTCATGTGGCCCTTCAATTGCTATTGCAATTGATACAATGTATTTGTTGAATAACTTTGATTTTTTTGAAAACTTTGATTTGTGAAAGCCTCAGCTGTATCACTTCTGGAACCAACAGAAATAGCAACTGTATGCTGTGGGATTGCTTGTGGGTTATAGGGGTAAATCCCAGTAGCTGAAAACCCAGAAGTAACATTTCCTATTGTAGCTGCCGTGCTCCAAGCTGCATTCAGAAGAGATGCAAACTGAAGTCTTGTTAATTTATGATTTTTCTTCTTGTGTATCCAGGAGTTCAGAACTTGTCGCCAATATGTTTTTCAATGGTTTGAAAAACGAGCGATTAAATGGCTGTAAATAATATGTGGTGTTGAAGACAGAAAAGAATTGCGTCATTTACTGTATTATAAAATAAAAAAATAAAAACATGTTCTAAAGTTCATTTCATTTATTTCTGAACCTTATTGTTTTATTATTTTTAAAGCTATTGTTGAACACAACAGCTGTATGCTGTAACAAAGTTATGTCTGCAGACACAAAGTAACCTCATTTTATGGTTTCTACATATTTCGTGCATGTGGAATGTTTTGTTAGACTTTTCAAAAGTAACTATTTAAAGCAATTTTTTTTAAATTTTGTTTTTGTTTTCAGGATCCTCGGGTACCCCGAAAACCTCCTGCAGCGAGAGCCATCATTTCTGAGGAGACAGAAGCTGATTCAAACTTGGATCTTGTGGAAGAAATAAAGCCAGCAGATGATCATAATTATTTCATAAAAGATAGTCCAAGAAAATTAAAAAGGAAATATGAAGAAATCTTGGATGAAAAAGAAAAAATTATCACCTCACTGAGAAAAAAGTTGAAAGTATGTAAAATGAAAAACAAACGAAAGGCAAAGAAACTTAAAACTCTCAATGATCTAATTAGCAAGTTGAAAACTGAGAAGTTAATCAACGCCAAATTAGCCGACACACTGGAAGAAAACTTCAGTGAACTGAGTTTGGATATTTTGAAAAAATCCCACAAACGTAAGTTTAGTGAGCGGTTAAAATCTTTTGCGCTTTCCCTGTTTTTCTATTCTCCAAAAGCTTATGATTTTGTCAGAAATGCCTTATCTTTGTCTCTTCCTCACCCATGCACAGTAAGAAGGTGGTATAATGTGATTGATGGTAATCCGGGCTTTACAGCTGAGGCATTGTCTGCTTTGAAGAGTAGAATTGATGCAACAAAGCATCGTGTATATTTGGCTCTCATGTTTGATGAGATGTCCATTAAGAAGCACATTGATTGGGATGGCAAAACCTTTTTTGGTTATTCAACATTAGGTGCTGAAATTGTAAAGGAGGAGTCACCAGAGGCCAAGGAAGTACTAGTTTTTATGGCAGTAGGAATAAATGTATCATGGTCTATTCCTATAGCATATTTTTTAGTGAATGGAACCTCATCAGAAGAGAAGGCTAACCTTGTAGTTCAGGCCATCCAAATTCTACATGATTTAGGGGGTGATGTTATTTCACTAACTTTTGATGGAACTGCAACGAATTTGGCAGCTGCTGAAGTCCTAGGGGCAAAAATTTTAAACCCATTACGTGTAAAACCATATTTCCAAAATCCAGCGGATGAAACTCAGAAAATTTTCATTATTCCTGATGCATGCCACATGGTCAAGCTGTTGCGAAATGTGTTTGCTGATTGCACATTAGCGGATGACAATGGAAAGTTCATTAACTGGTCATACATTATGAACTTAAATAATTTACAAATTTCTGAAGGGTTGACTTTGGCCAATAAACTAAAAACGAAGCACATAGAATTCTATCAAAATAAGATGAAAGTGTCACTAGCAGTTCAAGTGTTTAGCAACTCTGTTGCTGAAGCCTTGAAATTTGTTTCAGGAACTCTGCAACTGCACCAATTCAGCAATTGCCAGGCCACCATAAAGTTTGTACAAGTTGTCAATGACCTATTTGATGTATGCAATTCCAGAAATTGCATTGCAATTGGATCGAAAGCAGCCTTGAAATTGTGCAACAAAGGTCAGTGGGAACCTTTGCTTGATTACACATCAAATTATTTGTTAAAGCTAAAAGATGTGAAAAGCGGAAAATTTCTATATGAGACCAGACGACGCACACCCATCATAGGCTTCATTTGCCTAATAGAAAGCCTGAAAGGTATGTTCAACGAGTTAGTTGCAAGTAAGAAACTGAACTACATTGCAACTTACAAATTGAGCCAGGATCACCTTGAGATGTTTTTCTCAAAGGTAAGGCAACGAGGGGGCTGGAACAATAATCCCACACCAGTGCAATTTAGGGCCTCATACAAGCAGCTGCTTGTGAAAAATGACATCAAAGCAAGCAAAAATGCTAACATTAGTCAGCAAGAAACAACAACAAGTTTGCCATGCTTCTCTGTAATGCCTGATGTTGCTAACAGCATTTTTAAAAATGTGTTAATGCAGAGGCTTTTCGATGTTGATCAAGATGACTTTTGGAAGGAGGAGGAAGAGGATAGCTTTTCGACTAGCACAACTAATTTATTATCCGAATACTGCAAAAATGTGGTTTTCTACATTGCTGGGTTTGTGGTGAGAAAACTGGAGTGCAAAATTAAATGCGCAGATTGTGCTGTATCCCTCTTCCAAGAAGATTGCCCCACAAGTGTTCCACAACATTCTCGGTTTCTTTTGCAAAAAGATAAAGGCGGTTTGACTACACCTTCCAAAAACGTTGTTGAAGTTTGTTCTTTGGCTGAAAAGTTTATAAGAGAAGAATTAAAAATCTCCCAAAACCGCTTACCAGCAGGAAATGTGAAAGAAAGAATTGCATGTAAAATATTGAAGCAAATTTTAGCAACTGACATTTTTAATTGTCTATTGCCTCATATAAGAGACAATTCAACATTTCCAGAGAATCATATTTGTTCTCTGATTAAAGCCATTTCTTGCACATATTTAAATGTGAGATTGTTCCATTTATCAAAGTGTAAAAATACAGAATTGCAAAAGAAAAATGTGCGGCAAAAACTGACAAAGCTTATATTGTTCAAAAATAACTGATATTTAAAATAATAATATGATGGTTAAAATAATAATTTAACTTTGGGCTAAGTAAACTGTAATAAAAAATAATTTCCCGTTAAGAAAGCATAAATGAGCATTAAAATGCAGACATATGTTTTGGCTTTGGGATTGCTTGGAATCCCTTTTTCAATGCAACAGGGAGCTTCTAGATGCAAAACATTCAAACGAAGCCTTCATTTGGATGTTTTGCATCTAAAACATCCCTGTTTCATTGAAAAAGGGATTCCAAACAATCCCAAAACATATGTCTGCATTTTAATGCTCATTTGTGCTTTCTTAATGCGAAATTGTTTTTTATTACAGTTTAACTGACGTTTGTTTCTGCTCTGGTCAATAAATGTTTTGTTTCTAAAAATGACTTTTTATTTGTTTTAAACATTTTTTAAAAATAGCTTTTGTAATCAATAAATTTATCATATAGTAATCAATAAATTTAATGCAGCTACAGTCATTTAAGGTAACTCTACACCACTTCCCATTTTTTAGAATATTTGACTTTGAATGAAACTGTAGAATAGAATATAATTTGCTCTTTCCAAAGTGCATATATTACTTTTGTTTGCTTACAAATTACATACTATCATTAAATCGCTGATTAGTGTGTATATGAATAAAGATTTTCAAATGATAGTTTTAAAAAAATGTGTGAATTGATTATGATAAGTACTAATTTTTTCAAGGTATTATTTGTTAGTTTTGATGACCACCAATTAGGATTTGTGGTACGAACAAAAAGATATATTAACAAAATTGTCTCCAGAAGATAGTAATATAACTTTTATGATCCCCAATTCTTTAATTATAAAAGTACTTGGCTAAAAGTGTTAGATTTTAATGTGATTTTTTAAATGGTTGTTGAAATTAATATAATTGTGAAAAGAAAAAAAAAAAGAGTGCATTATTTACTTAAATGATTGAAAATTGTTTCCTGCAACTTTTTCTTTGCCTAAATAAATAATAAATGGGGCTTTTTGTCCTAAATATTGATGTTCCCATTCTTCTACCCTTTTTCATGTAACATTCCATGCAACATCATAAATTATAGAAACTAGTGATGTTGTGAAACACAATGATGACAACTTGTGAACAATGGTGAGTTTTTAACAGAGCTGGAGCTACCATTAAGGCAAACTAGGCAGCTGCCTAGGGCGCAAACCTTGAGGGGGCGCAAAAATCCAACCACCTTTTTAAAG
The DNA here is from genome assembly GCA_038502835.1 of Octonoba sinensis. Taxonomy (NCBI): domain Eukaryota; kingdom Metazoa; phylum Arthropoda; class Arachnida; order Araneae; family Uloboridae; genus Octonoba; species Octonoba sinensis. The sequence goes on along the minus strand of CM076598.1, from coordinate 2,844,650 downwards.
CAACTCGGTTGTTAATTATATAATTTTTTAAAATGCAAAGATGTGATTCGGTATGTGTAGTTGATCACTCCCTTCCCGTGACAAAACTTTCAAACATTCAAACTCCAAAGGCATATGCCCTCTTTCTCTATAGTTAGAATTATGCCCTCCTCCCACCCTCAGGGGGAAGGGGTCATTGCTCAAAATTCTCTAATTTCCAATGGATCTCGGGACACAAAACCAGCACCGGGAGACTTCTACACTCTGTATGGGAAGAAAGAAGCACAACTGGATGAAGTGCTGGACAAAGCGGCCAAAATTTTGGGTTAAATGTGTTAATTTTGAAGAATGTTTAATTAATATATAAAATACTAAATATTTGTTTATTACTGTTTCTTTTAATAAAAAAAAAAGTTTGTAAGGAAGGATTGCACCATTCAACTTTGCCTAATGCGCAAGATTACCTTGCGCCGGCCCTGGTTTTTAAGTAGTTAAAAATTTTTTTTTTAGTTAGATGTGACATAATTGTAATACTTTTATTAAAATAGTTTATTTTATATCATTTTTTCTGAGGCAGTTCAAAGGTACCCTGAGTGTCAGGGTAACTTTAATCCAGGTTAATAATTCGTTTTAGTTGGTTTTTGCAATTATTATTTCTTAGTTTTTAACAACTAAACAATACTTTAGGAGTTTTCTTTAATTTTATGTCAATAATAACAATAACATTATTGAAATATTAGTGGGACAGTCAAAAAAAGAGAAAATGCGGTGCAAAGTTACCCTGATTGATTGTAATACCTTTTAATCAACAAACAAGTAAGTATTGAAATAAGTAAGTTTATCTTACTTATTTCAATTACTTAATCTGTAAATAGTTAAAACTACACTAAACTAAAACTGAAAAATATCGGGAAAGGTAACAGAAAAGGATTTTTATGTGGAATATATAATTTCTTACAAAAAACGTCGAAAATATTCATTCTATCAAGCTGTTACATGATCGATTTCCTTTTGCAAGTATGACAAAGTAAAAATATTTTCCCCAAAAGGTGAGTTATTCAATTGTCTTTTTTTGTTAAAATTCTTAATCGGTTCTACCATCACTGCGCGTTCCCCTGTTCCTTCTGCCCATATCATGGCCGCCGCTGAAGAAGGGTAAGGGAATCAGGTTTTGCCTACTGATGCACTATCTACCTCAGTTACTATATCTATGGATTCGAGTCGCTCAAGCCAGCGTGCATTGTTGAAATTATTTTTGCTATGTATGAGGTTTTTGCGTGAGCCTCTTTTGCCTCTGCAAATTTTCATAGGTTCGGAAATTCATGGAGAATTTTTGTTAACGTAATAATAAATCAATTAAACAGATTTTCAAAAATCTGTAACAATAATATCTTTTTAAATAAACAAGTTTTCAGCAATACAGCAAATCTTTATTATAATAACCTTTTTCCACTAGAATTCATTAAACAGTACGTTAATATATTCAAGAGGGCTGTGCGCATGTACGACGCACGTGCCAGCTGACGTACTGGTGACACTGTTCGCTGTGGATGTTATGAAGGGTCGTGGCTAAAGTCCTCTAAAAATCTATGGAAGGCCTCAACCTGGATGTGTTGCAGCGGATGATGTCCGACACGAATGTTTGATCAGGAGTTTGCGGACACAGAACAACAATGAAAATATTTGTGTTTTCTGCTTTTGTCGTCGCATCTTTGGACCTCTCATCTCTGGGTGTAGGTGAGTATAATCGTTGCTACGTGCCAACGTCCTGCAGGTATGGGCGGGTGCGTCGTATTGGTGGCATGTTTCACGTCCGTCTAATTTTGTAATTTTTGTGTCAAAGCCTTTTGCGTTATTTCCGTCAAAGTTTCCTTTTTATGTTATTCACCACATTTTTCAATTTATCGAAACATCGTTGCTTCAATTTATTTACAATACTTCCTTTTACATGCCATTTCTGCGACGCATTCCGAAACCTGTAGGTTTATTTTTCTTGGTTTCTTATGAATACGTTATGCTCCCCGCCCACTGATGAGGAGAGTTATTTGTTTTTGTTTCTTATTTTTTGACTTTTAAGTTTTGTATTAGCAATTTATACGTTTCGTTAATGTTAGTTTACATGTCCCGGAACTTTCATTTTCTTTTCATTTACATCTATATTTCAATATATATATATACATATGCGTGTGTGTATCCTTGATTTTAATTATGTGTTTTGAAAACTTTTTATGATTTAAAAGGTCAATCATCTTTCTCCTATTTTGAAACCGATAGTGACATTTAATAGACAAATTACATGGCCATTCTTCATTATTTTCTTATTTTTTTCCGAGAATTTTCGCTTTCCTGTGTAAAACAAGGATTTTTATATCATCAATGCACTTACCTTTTAAAGAGTTCAACTCAAGTTTTACTGCCCTAAAAGTTTAAATAAATGTCTACATTGAATAGATGTGAAGCTTAATTCATCATCATGGTTTGTTCTGACAAAACGTTTCAATAGGTGAAGCAAACAATCGGAATTTAATCGCATCAGCGCAGTATTCTTCAGAGAAATAAATGAAGTCTGGTATGAATAACCAAAATATTAGGACCCATATCACAATAATTGAAACTGATTATTATATAGATAAAATTCTACTTATGCGATCTCGCCCAATATCACCAGACCTTTACCTATACATCTATGAACATTGGTAACTGGCATCGGAAGATATTATCCCAAAATAAGCGAACGTCTCTCACACACACAAACAAGAAAAGAATTTCCTTTTTGCTCACCATAGATGTAAGCATATCACTCTCATTAGGATCTGATGGAGATAACAAGAATTGGAAATCTCGTGAGAACAATACTATTTGGGGGACATTGTGAAAGCTTCGTAAAACCCTTGCGATTAATTTATCTCCAGAAATTGTCTGGTGTAGCCATCCATAGTTGTTCGCTCCGTCTCTACGACAAGAACAGATATTTTCCTTTGATTATATTAGTTGGCCTCCATGCTTGCTTAATCAAAATGAATGTCTTCCCGATTTGTTCTTTACGTTTAGCGTAGGCATGTATAAACAGTATTTACTGTGAGGAATTTATGCTCGAATTCAATTAGTGAGTGTAACACAAACATTGAATTGTTCAATTCTTGAGGAATTTTTCCAGAGAAGATCGTGTATTGATTGACGAGTTTAGCAATATAAAATGATTTTTGAAATTTTTCGAATTTTTGATATTACGGAAGTGCACGAGCTATTTCATAAAGCAAGTTTCAGAGATAGAGTTTCATTATATTAGTTGATACCTACTCTACATTTTCATCAAAGTAAATGTTTTCTCAATTTATTCATTACAGTTCCATAGACGTTAATAGGTAGTATATGTTTAATATAATTATAAGGATTTTCGGCTAGTATTCAATTAATGAAAAGAATAGAAAGATTGAATTTTCAATTACCATAGTTTTTTCTCTTAAATAGGATAAATATTATCGAATAATGAGTTGAGTTGTATTAAAAATATTTGTTTAATCTATATATTTAGTGCCTAGTGAAGCATCTATTTAATGTAACAAATTACAACAATAGCTCTTTTACTGATATTAGTTCGCACCCATACCTTTTCTCTATTGAAACTGAATACTTTCCCTAAGTTATCAGCAAAGGAATAAACAAGAAGTATGATCACCATCGGAATAAATAAGTACTAGTGGAGTATCATTTATACGACGCAAAAGGGACTATTGAAAAACGTCGTATGAAGTCGTATAATGGATTTACCTTTCCAGCTAAATCCAAGAATTGGGCCCGCACGAAAACGATCATCGTATAAACGAAACTCTACTGTAGTATAAGTTTATTATAGCTGTAATTTATTTAGCTTCTAAGTGAATAGAATATAGAGTGATCTAAGTGAATAGAATCTGTTCGATAACCGAAGACTTTTCTTAGACGATTGATTAATGAATTTTCAATCAAAAAAGCTTTTTTAACGTGTGAAAGTACCTAACTCAACAACACTTCACATTAGTTCCATATGCCTTTTGTCGTGTCTGTCACACATATTTTGTTTCATTTCAGGCATTAATATTAGAAACACACTTAACAAATGCTGGTGTTCTTACACATCTACATGCCTACTTAACCTTTTATAAGGCAGTTTTCTTCTAATAGTGGATTATTAAAATAATTTTCGGATTTAGATTAGTTTGGAAAAAGCAATTCACAGAGGTCATTGAATAGAATTACATGATTTTTGTTTCTCCCCGTTTGGGGAAACTGGGTAGGTATACTTAACACATTTAAAAATTGATGTATTTCATGGTAAATATACTTCCCACAGTTTTTACAAATTTCTGACAGACAGAGGGGTAAAATAGTTAACTGTAAACGTTTATAAGTTTATGAATTTAGTGGTAAGTATACTTACCACTGCCTTATAAAGGGTTAAAAAATAGTCTATGAAACATATATTTTGAATTATTATCGAAAATCATGCCCGAACTGACAAGACAAAAATTGGAAATGGTTTTCAGGACGTATTTTTACATAATAATGCAAAATTTTACTTCTTATACTAAAATTCTTCCGCTATTTTTAAAATACACTGTTAAAAATTCTAGTTCAACCTTACACCAAAAAAATGGAAAAGTGGTGCCATTTAGCTGCAAACAACATTTGGTACTAAGTTGAACCATTGTAACAGTTTCTAGTTTCACATTTATGGTGAAACTACACCATTATAATAATGCAACTTAGTAGCAAATGTTGGTTGCAGCTAAAGTTCACCTCTTTTTTTTTTTCCTTTTTAAAAAAAAAAAGAAGATTGAACAAGAATTTTTTAGTGTAGTTAGGATAGATGCTTCTTCAATTTGCTTAAGCAAAATGAATGCTTTCTCTATTTGATCACAGTGGAAATAAATAATTAATATGTATATCTATCATAATTGTAAGGAATTTAAATACAGTTAGTTCCAATTAATTGAGTATTCAAACTACATTAAACGTCTTAGCACTCGAAAGTGTTTTTATTTTTTTAATACTGTAAATTTTTGATTAATTAATTAAGCATTCCAGAATGATTTTTGAAAGTATATGCGTCGGTTACTAATGCAAACAAATCACAATAAACGAATTTAATTTTTTATTGTATTAGTAGTTCCCTCAATCTTTTTCTGAACTTTCTAAGAACTAAACGATCTTAATCTAGAACCTCAAATTTCAAAAAGTTTTATTGATATTGTTTAGTAATTACGCGATCAAAATAAGCCTTCCAAAATGCAATAATTGCAACAAATTTTCTTCGTGGTGCTTAAAGTAATGCAGTTATTGCGTTAAACATTTAGAGCAATGTGTTAGCAAAGAATCCAACAACTAAAATTTGTTTTCCTCTTTATGAAATAGGTTTTTGCCTTATGCTATATGTATTTTGCATTTTGAATCGAAAATTCGTTACATTTTAACGAACAGACAGTAATTTTAACGAATAGTATCCCTATGTGAACAAACACATATTTTTTCATGAAATAACATCTCTAAAAAAATTGTATTATTTATACATAAAATTATCTATCCGAATTCAAAGAATATGACCGTGTCATTGGTCATATTCTTTTATTGTCTACCCAGCTTTCGCGGGGAGACTCAGGACACATAGGGAAGTAAAGATCAGTGTTTCAAGAAGTTGGCACTCAAGTTATTTCTAGATAAACATTTTATTTTTTAAATTGTGTAACTCCTTTATATATATATACATATATATATATATATGTGTGTGTGTGTAATATCACCGTTACAAGCATTTCATTTTATCGAATGTCCGTCTATGAAGCCATCGTATAGAACAGTCGTGACCAGAGTCTAGTTAATCATTGGTTTATTTGAGTTTCATCATAGGAAATACACATTCAAAACAATACAAAGACGAACACCAACATCAACGTTTTTACAAGAATATTTACATCGTGAATCCCCACTCTTCTATATACAAAATTTACATCGTGAATTCCCGCGCGAAAAGCTTGCGAGAGCCTTTTATACTGTCTCGAGATACATGTCACGTGATGATGCTCAGATTTTTTCCATTTGTTCTTCTGCAAAGCTATTTTTAGTTCACATTACATAATCTTTCCCGCGTTAGTTTCCCGGGCTGGGGGACATTAAAAAGATATCTATGTTTCAAAAACGAAACAGAATTCAAAAAGGGGTCTAAAAAAGTTATTTAGTTTTCAATGTTATATATATATATATATATATATATATATATATATATATATATATATGTGTTTATTTTTTACATTTAATTTATTTAGTATTTCATTTTATATTTGTTTTTTTTATTTATTATTATTCTTAACTTTCAACTACATAGTGGCAGTTGGATTTTCTTTTTCTCCGTCTGGTGGAACATTCACGAGTGAGTCTATTAGTCGGGTGCGCGCCACCCGATCGGAGAGTCGAGCTGTGGCGTACCACCGGTGTGAATGTGTTAAGAATTATCTTATTTGTTATACTATGGTTTTAATAACTATAATTATTGTCTGTATCATGTGAATTTTATTTTCTTTCTTAGGTCATCCTGACTTTAATCGGAACTTAGTTTTATTATTCATGAATCTAAAATTAAAAGGACTATCTCCAGCAGCAAAAGCTCGCGCTGGAGAAGACATAGCTGAAAAGTTGCTGGATTACTACTGGATCAAAGGTAAGAAATGAGCTTGTTGCTTGTACTATCTGTGTAAATTAACTATTTAAGTTCAAACAATATGCAGGAAAAAAAAAAGACTCGCAACCTTTTGCATGTTAAAACAAGGCTTTCATCACTTACTGATTTTTATTTTAAACACTACTGCTTATAGAATAAGCTCTATAAAATAATTGGTTTCAAAACCCATTAGGATTCATTTGGGTGGATGATGAATTCTTCAGAGAGATGGGGGGCGAGAGAAATTACAAAATAAGTTGCTAAAAAAATTTCGGGTTTTATTTCTTTATTTTATTTTTATTTCTATATATTTTCTATTTTTTATTAATTTTGTAATTTATTTTTTTTTCAACTTTAGATGCTTTATATGAATGCCTCATATGCCAATTTGATTAACTCCATAAAAAAAGCCGAGAAATGGAATAAAGAAGATGGTGTCGTTAATGAAATAGTTTAACCTCGTGTTAAGTTTCCTGCCTTCACATGGTGAAAAATGTACTTAAGCAAAACTTTATTATAATTTCCCATAAACTCTTCGCTCTCTACGCATCAATTTAATACTTTTAAAGCTGAAATATTGAACGTTTTTAAAATGGGGAGTTAATCGATTTGGCGAATGAGACATTTAGGTATCTTTTCTTTTTTTTTTTGTAACATTTTTTTCTATGCTTCGTAATTTTTATTTAACACATAAAATTACTTTCAAACTGAAATACTTTGCATCTTTCCTTCGGTATTTGAACCTGTGTTCTTCCTGCTCTTTGAAATATTGAGGAACTTTTATTCATCACTAAGAATATTTGTTTTATTTTTCTTGCAATATGATATCAATTCTTTTATTTGTAAAAATAAGACTAAATGAGAGAATGACAAAGAAATAACTCAATGAAAAAGTAGCATTTCAATGTTTCTTTTTCATTATTTACAAACTCTGGTTAAAAATTAACCTCATGCTGTCATACAATGCGTACAGAATTTACAGTACACAATGAAATTACTCTGATCCTAGTTTAAAATTCATCAAAATTCCTGGCTCACATATTGCTATTCATGGTTTCCTACACTCTCAGAAATATAGCTCTCACTTTTGACGATTCTCGAATCACTATAAAAATTTCGTCATTTACAACGATTCTTTCTTTACTCGGAGCATTTTTCACGAAGCCATTTCGTCAAATACGACGAAAGTTTCGTGAGATTTGAGCATGATTTCTCAGTGCACATACCGTCAATATGTTTATACAATCTGCGAGGTTTAACATTGTTCAGGGTTCCTCGATTAATATTGAATCTAATTTTTTTTTACGTCATATTTGAGTATAGAATAATGTGTGACAAGTGAATTTTCTCTTTGAGTGCAACAGCAATTAAAATATTTTCCTTTCTACTAGTGTTATGAACAAGATCCCCTAAACATTATCCAGCTGTTCATGAAATGAAAGCGGTTTAAAATTCAGTATTAGTACATCTTTGTGGGTCATGCAGGAGGGTAGTCGCCTTTTTCATTATTATTATTTCTAATGGGCCGCCATGTATTGGTTCTTAACCATTGGAGACCTAGTGCGTTCCCAGAGCGAAGAGAGAAGTACCAACTCTTTCAGTGGCACCACAATAAGTGTGGTACCATTGCTGCGTGTGAATTTTGACGTTCAGTTTCATCACCTGAAAGGATGTTCATCCGGACTCTGTTGATGCGAAATTGCACTAGGAATGAAATTTAGCCGAGAGTATCCAGGCGAAATGTTTACTCAAGAGACCTTTTACATGCCACACAATCATACGACATGGGCGCAGATGATTTTCTGCATCTTGAAAACCCACCGATTTTTTTTTTTTTTTTTTTTTTTTTTTTTTTTTTTTTTTTTTTTTTTTTTTTTTTTTTTTTTTTTTTTTTTTTTTTTTTTTTTTTTTTTTTTTTTTTTTTTTTTTTTTTTTTTTTTTTTTTTTTTTTTTTTTTTTTTTTTTTTTTTTTTTTTTTTTTTTTTTTTTTTTTTTTTTTTTTTTTTTTTTTTTTTTTTTTTTTTTTTTTTTTTTTTTTTTTTTTTTTTTTTTTTTTTTTTTTTTTTTTTTTTTTTTTTTTTTTTTTTTTTTTTTTTTTTTTTTTTTTTTTTTTTTTTTTTTTTTTTTTTTTTTTTTTTTTTTTTTTTTTTTTTTTTTTTTTTTTTTTTTTTTTTTTTTTTTTTTTTTTTTTTTTTTTTTTTTTTTTTTTTTTTTTTTTTTTTTTTTTTTTTTTTTTTTTTTTTATAGAGTGAGGGAAAGAAATTTATATATACACACACACACAGAATATATTATAATGAAAACAGCAGCAGTTCTGAGCGTTTGAAGGTGAAAAACGAAAAACTTCAAAAAGAGATTCAAAAGGTATCATATTCCAGAAAAACAATGAAGGGGAAAATTGACTGAATCACTGAAATACGGGCACAGTCCGAAATACGAAAAGCTTTTTACAGTGACAGCAGATTCTTATACTTCAAATAAATAAAAATATTGCACTGGAAATTGAAAATGTTTTTTGAAAAAGAGAAAAGGGCGAAGGTTTGTTCCATTTTGTGTGAAACAAATAAAAGAAGGTAAGATACGTAGCTAAGGAGGAGGACTTGAATTTCGAATAATCTACGGGGTACAGTTAAAGAATATAAAATTGATACAGTTTCTGAACCCCATCCCATCTTCTAACGTCACCAAAGATGGCCTACTATTGTATATTTCTAGTCATTCAATTTCGAAAAATTTTTGGAGAAGAGCTTTGGAACTCTCTTACCTTTTGACGCCCCGGACGTCACTAAAGATTCTTGAACCCTCATTTCTTTGGATGTCAGCAAATTGAATTTCAAAATAATTCAGTAAAAAAGGATCGACATCTCTTCCCCCCACCCCAAGATAATCAAAATGGACTCCCAAAATTCAGAATTTAGAGCTTCAATTTCGAAAACTTTCCAGTGAACAGCCCCTGAATTTACCTGTCTATTGACATCACCAAAGATAGCCCGATAGGCGTTTTTACAACTTCAGTTTAAAAAAATTTCTGGGAGAAAGTCCCCAAACCCTTGCTCTCTCCTCCCCTCACATCCTTGAAAATCATCAAAATTGTATTTTTAGAACTTCATCTTGGAAAATTTTCAGCTGTCTTTTAACGTCCCAAAAGATAGCCCAACATGCGTTTTATGACTTGGATTTCAAGCAAATTCAGTTCCGAATAGCCCCTCTTTCTGCAGCAGAGGCACTGCATCCACTTGTCTTTGACTTTACCAAAGATGTCCTAGTAAATTCCAAAACACTCCGGGGGTGTGTCCCCGTATCGTATAAATTGTGATTTGAGAATTTCATTTTCGAAAATTTCTAAGGAAGAGTCCAAAATCATCACTGGAACATGAACATGAAAATTACATGAAATACATGTTCATTTGTTATTATTTTGCAGGTACAAACAAATATTAATTTTTTATATTTTAAAAAGTAGTAAATTCTTTTTTGGGATCATTCATAAATGATGTCACGTTTCGAGGGGGGAGGGGGTTAAGGAAATTGTGACAAGGAGAGGGGGTTACAGAAAGTGTGGCATCATGCTTATGCACCATAGCGTGGCATGTGACAAAGGGGGAGGCGGTATGTTGAAGTGTGATAATTTGTGGCAAAGGAGGGGGTTAAATATATGTGGAAAAAGCGTGACATCATTTATGGACTGTCCCTTTTCTATGTCTGATAATATTTTTAAGATAATGTATATATGTTTTTAAATAATTGTTATCAAAAATAATTTTTACTTTACTTTTCATTTAGCTTGCAAATCATTCAGTATCGAAGTTTTTCAGTTTTATATTAAAATGAAAATTATATTTAAACAATTTCACACAGTACTGTATTTAAGAAATGGAGGCTTATTATTTAGTAAGGGCTCTTGGTTTACCCAATGAATTTTTCCTTTCTCATTGCATTTTATAGTTTAACACTATAGTTTCTCCAGTTTCTACAGAATTAAGGTATAGTAAAAATAGTATGAAATTTCGTTTTAATAAACATTTAGTCAAGCAAAAACCTCAAAACATTGATTTTTTTTAGGTTTAATATTCAAATATTGCTTTAGTTTAACTACTTTATATGTCCCCAAATAAAGCAAAATACAGTTTCCAGACACATAATTCTTGAAAATTTTCTAAGGCGAGAACCGATAGATCCCCCCAACTAGGGCTACCTACCCCTTTTGAGTACCTATTCGAGGGCACCAGTCCAGGTCTGCTAAAATTGATCATGTTAAACTGCGAAACTTAACTGGAAGCTGCGTTTTGCGATTGAGAACTGCAGTACGATATAATACCGAACCATAAAATACCGAAAAGAATTTTTAAAACTCATATGATTCAATTTATAATTTGAGAGTTATGTTAATACGGATCCAAGGAGAGGAGGGGGGATATACGGGATCAAGCTCTCTCCCCCCCCCCCCCCAAAAGACTGAAAAATATACTTTGTAAAATGAGTTCGGAAGAGGACAAAGTATACCCTAGAACACACACAAGGCACCCCCCCCCCTACCCAGAAAAAACTTAGACCCGTTCCCACACGCACACACACATATATATATTTATATATATATATATATACTATATATATAGTATTAGATAACTGAAAAATGTAAAGATAATTTGGTAAAAAAGAGATTTAAAAAATATATTGCACAAACCATTGAGAGAAATCATTGAAATAAAACTAAGCATTAGTTTTAATTTAGCTGCTATTAATTTTTAAGTATAACATCTCAAAAACTTCATGCATTCACAGTTACTTATTACCATAATGCAACATTATTTTAATTATTAGTGAGTTAAGAGAAATTCTCGAATATTCTCCTCCATGAGAATGCTCTGCAAAAGATTACTACCGAGAATTTTGCGTCTCAATATGTAGTTAACGTTTTGTCAATTTCAGGGGATTTTTTTTTACTGATTACTTTCAGAAAGGAAAAAAAAAGTTTGTTTAAATCATTATTTTTAAATTTTAAGGAAAAAGATTATTAGTTGATCCAATCATTTAATAATATTAGAAAAAAAATAATGAAAAACTCATTACAAAACCATTAAATCTATTATATCTTTAAAACTAGGAATTTTTCAAATCCCAGCAAAGCAGTTTGAGTTCTGGGTCTAGTCTTGAAACGAAATAGAGGAGAGTTCGGCCAATACCCCCTTGGGGGTATCGGGTTGGCGGATGAAAGCAGAATGCTTGATGTGATAGTAGGGGAAAAGAACCCCCGTCGAAGTGTCATGACAGTTGTGGGGAAAACAGAAAGGACCTCGAGATGTCACTATCTTCTCCTCAACTTCTCTGATTGGATGTTCTTCTGTCAATCATGGCAGCTTAAAGCCTTAAAACCCATGCCTACTGGACATGCAGGAAAAATTGTTTCCAGTGAATTTAAACTGACAGACGAACTCCAAGAAAAGCTACGACGGAAAAATCCTTGAAGTTTTGGCAACGCTGTGGGAGTGTCTAACACGAACTCTTTGCACGGCTAATTGGTCTGATTACCTGATGGACAGTGTCAATCACCGAGTGATTCAATGGACAGCTATAAATCTTTTGGAGGGGGGCTGATCGGTGTTTACTGCCTATGACGTGCTAGAGGATAAGAAACCGCAAAGCTTCCCCTCTGGGCTAAAGAACTAACTCGAAGGTTAGATGGGGATTACTTTCACTCCCTTTCTTTTTGTCCGCCTCCCCCCCCCCCCCCCTCCATTTACAGTACAGTCTTGTAATAAAAATCTTGACTTTCCAAAGGAGGGAAGATCTTTAAAATGTGTTCCCTGTTGACGTGTGCGTTTTTATTAATTTTCATATATATTTTGTTTATTTATTCGTAATTTAATTGCGTTATGGAGAGAGCAGAGTACAGCGCTATTATTTTTTTAACTTCCATTTCTTAAAATTATTTTTTTTTCAATCTGTTTTTCGAATCAGCAGCTGAGAAGTAAGCAGTTTTAATTATGATTTAACTCGTTACACATCAAATATAAAATGCTGTAAACGTATAGCTGTCTCCCACCATTCGAGGTTGGGAGGAGCAAACGGCATAAAAAATTAAGACATTCAAAAAAAAGCATATCGAGATATATTGTTTATTTTAATACCAAGGTGCAAAAAAGTTTCATAAAATTCAGTTAAATGTAATCGGAGAAAGCACCTGATATCTGGTAATCCGACAGTATTTTAAACATCCGAAATTCAATTTGATCACTACACGAACGATCCGGATGTTCGGTGTGTCAGAATTCCTTTCAAAATTGAACTAGTCAGCATGTTTTGAAAATATATGTAAATTAAACTTACAACGTATTTTAAAGTTGTGGGATGTACGGATCCGTCAGCATCGTCTCGAATCCAAAACTTTGGTCCCTTACCCCCCCCCCCCCCCCCCACAGCTCCCTCTCTTCCCTCCCACCGAAAACAAAAGAACCCCACCTAACAAGGATTTTCCTTTAGAGGTACTTGTCTGGTAAGAAGAAACAAGCTAGGGTGCAAGAGAACACGGGATACCAGACGTTTGATCCACGAATAAGTAGTACGGTTCTGATAAGATGACGGCAACACAGAGTTCATTTTTTCTTGGGGAAAAAAGCAGTAATAATAGGAAAAATTTTTGCAATGGCTCAGAGCTAGTAACAAGCTTAGTACGTTATTTATTAGCAAGACAAATTTCGGCACCCGTATAATAAAAAAAAAAAAAAAAAAAAAAAAACCTACTGTCGCATTTCGAACTGCGGAAACTAAGCTACAGTTACAGCTTAAAAAAATATGTAAACGTTATTAATAAAAAATACGAATAATTGTTCATAAAAATAGCAGAGAAAATATATGCTGTTATCAATTACTAAAGTACAGTTACATTTTATGACCTTCAATAATAAAAAAAAGCAATATGAAAACATCAAAAATACAAATTACTAATTTCATGTCAACCCCAAGCGAATAAGCAACAAGAAATTAAACAATACGAAAAGTCCAAGTCATACCATTGATGTCTTGATTCAGAGCACAAACAAATGAACATTATAAAACGTTCAAATAATACTAGCGGCAGCAGAAACTTCATCATAAGTAGCAATGTTATTCCAAGCTTTGTAGATGACTGAAATACAACTGAACTTCAAATAATACTAAATGCTGACTTTATATGAAGCACACAACGAAAAGTACAAATTATTATAACTAGTTGTAAAAATTCAGTAAATGGTAAAGTGAAAAGCATATTGGTCTCAGAAAAGCAGGTGAATTTAAAAACATCCAAGTTGAAATGATAAAAAACGTTGAAAGTTCGTGGGTCAACGAATGACGAGGCATTTGTTCTCTGGGAAGAACAAATAAACTATAAGAAAAGTTCAAATAATGCTAATTACTAGTTTCATATCGAGCGCACACGAATGAACAATAGGAAGCGTCCAAATAATAATAGTGACAGCAAAAACTCCATCATGAATATCAGTGCTCTTCCAAGTATTGCGGATGATTGAATTGCAGATGAATTTCAAATAATACTAATTGATAATTTTATATCAAACACACATGTATGAATATTTCGAAAAGTTCACATCACTGTAATTCGTTGTAAAAACTTCGTGAATGGTAAAGGGAGCAGCAGATTGGTCTCAGAAAAGCAGGTGAATAAAGAAATATCCAAGTTGAAATGATAAAAAACGTTGATAGTTCGTGAGTCAACGAATGACGAGGCATTTGTTCTCTGGGAAGAACATATACTATAAGAAAAGTTCAAATAATGCTAATTAATGGTTTATTATCGAGCGCACACGAATGAACAATACGTAAAGTTCAGATAATACTAGTAGAGGTAAAAACTCCGTCACGAGCAGCTTTGTTCTTCCAAGTACTGCGTATGAGTGAAATTGATCTTCAAATTGTTCGATTTGCTGCTCTGATAATGAGCACACATGAATGAACATTATGAAGTGTTGTTTAACATTATGAAAATTATTCTTGTTGGTTGTAAAAATAATTTGAAGGGTTAGACTAAGAAGCAGGTAAATCTTGAGCAATGCAGTTGATTCCAACAATATCAAAGTTCAAATATTAAAAAAGGTCTTAAAACTTTGTCCGGTTATCAAATAAAAGGGCAGTTGTTTTTGAAAAAGTATTCCCTAACAATCTCAAAAGTGCAAGTCATACTTTTGATGTTTTGATAGACAGTGCACACGCATGAACATAATGAAAAGTTCATATAATGCTAGAAGATGTTAAAAACTCCTTCATAAGAGCCGTTGCTCCTTCAAGTATTGCGGATGCATGAAGTTATTTAAATTCTAATAGTAATAATTTTTGCTGGATTGATGTTGAGCACACGCGAATGAACATTATGAAAGGTCAAATTATTAAAACAATCTGAATTATCAAAATGAGAAGCAGGTTGTTCTTCAGCATTGCAATTGAAGAAAATATTATTAAAGTTCAAATGATAAAAATACTGTAAAAATTTCGTCAATAAATGAATTCAAAAGCAGTTCATTTTAAGAGAGTACTAAAGGAGAAACAATTTAAGTTTCAAATAGTACTAATATCAGTAAAAGCGCCGTGATGAGAAGCCGTGTAATTCCAAGTACTGCGGGTAAATATAACAGTATTAAATTTCAGATGCTTTTTTTAAATATGAAAGCTCAAATGATATGATACTGAAATTCTTTTATTGACCAAAATACTAGTGGTTTGATACCAGGTATTGTGTTAAAGTTGATCCTTTCTAAGGATGTGGTAAGTTTATTTACCACTACATTCATCAACTTAAAAACGTTCACAGTAAGCTATTTCACCCCTTTTGTTGGTAGAAATTTGTAAAGACTGTAGGAAGTGTATTTGCAACCAAATGCATCAAATTTTAAACGTGTGAAGCCTACCCACCCCACAAGTCTCGGGGGGAGCTAAAAAACATGTGTAATTTTATTAAATGAGCTATATGAATTTCTGCTTTGCAGCCAGTCTAAATAGTAAAACATTTTAAGATTCCACTAGTAGAAAAAAAATGACCCATTAAAGGATTAAACAATATCCAAAATTAAAATTTCGTTGCTGATGGAGAGTGAGAAATGGAATAGGGATCTAAATTCTGTGCAGATTACATAGGGCACAATATTTATTGCGGTTTTTTCTTAGCCTTTTCGTTTCTGTCTTTCATCGCTTTTATGATGTAAGGAGGATCTCTTATTTCCATGGATCTTGTATGTCTTGGATCAACTAACTCTGGCAATAGGCACTGGAAGTAAAAATTGTTAAGTTTTTCTTTCATCTCTTTTTCCCAGAATAGGTCATCCCTCAATATTTTTTCACATTTTAGTCCTTTTGGGGTCCACATGGCAAATATGCAGTAATTTCGCCCGGTTACATGTAGTTGGCCTTGAACTTGGAAATAATATTTGTGCCTTCTGTTTATTGCTCCTATTTCTTTATCTTTTCTAACTGTCCAGAAAGTAAATCTTTTTGCTATTATAGCCTCACAGGGGCTCATGTGTTCACAAGAAGAGGGACATTTCACTTCAACGATCCCATCCTGCTCAATAAGACCGTCCGGAGTGGCACCAAGATAGGGAGCACTTTTGTCAATAAATAGACCACAATCTGATATTTCCAATTTTATTTGATTTTGGAGTTCTTTCAGGGCAAGGTTTTCGTTTGCTCTTCCATATCTCGTGGAGTTGTTTTCGAAATTTGTGTACAGTATGGCTTTCACGAGATTCTTGCAGCTTGTATGCGGCAGTTTGCAGCAGACAGCTGCAAAATGTGGCGCTGTTATGCGTTTTCGCCTCTCATGAAGCCATAGGGAAGAGTCCCTTTGTGCAACTGTCTCTCTTTCGAGTTTAATTCTTCCTTCTTCATTTAGTTGGAGGCTATTTAAAATCATTTCTTTTTTTTCATTAAAAACTTTTGGTGGTAGATCTGGCTTCTCAGCTCGTTCGCCGTAGCTCTTAGCATTTTCATTTACGTTACTGAACAAAACGCTTTTCGGTTTGTGTTTTCTGCCTTTCCTCCTTTGCAAAAAACAAAGACGTTAAACAATATGCGCTACTCGTAATCGAAAACTAAATTAAAAGTATAGACAATGTAATAATATCGAGCATAACCTATCTCTAAAATTATTATTGTGTGAACTACTAATTACATAAAATGCCAAATGCATTTGATAAAGGATTGAGAAATGGAATATGCGCAAGCGACAAACAAGTGATGAATGAAAGAAGCAGCATACCTCCATAGCGATTGCGCCATTCTTGTTCCGAATGCTAACGAAGCTTCTTCTGAATACAGAAAAAAAAAAAAGCCTCCCAGAAGGAAATGTTTATGTTCTTTGAGTCACCAAGGTCACCAATGTTACGTCTTGAGCGTAAACTAAATCGTATAATATCATTGCAGATTATTAAAAAGGCGATTAATTAAACAAAACGACATTTATTATAATACTAGTTAACTACGACACTAATATGCATAACAGACTACAAAAGAGAGAGACGCGCTGTTGAAACAAAAACAAAAGTTCTTCAGCTCCGGCGAACTGTACTGTTCCTCTCCGTGAGCCTCCGCAGGCTCGTAAATAGTTCCCGGACGATTTTTGTATTCTTGCGCCGTGGAACGCGAACGATCGCCACAAAGTTATGAGTGGAAAAAACAAAAACAAAAAAAAAAAAACGACATACATACAGTATGATTGTATAACCTCCTTCCTTTGTGAAGTCGGTTAATAAACCGTTTTTATCTCAAGTTATGGCGGCTACAATTTTTTTCTGCTTTTTTCTTTAATTTTAGCTATTTTGAGATTTTTTTTTAGTATGCAAGTCATAGGTCTCAGTAAAGACGGTCACCACAAAATGTTTTGGTGGTATAGCGGTCGCTCGCGATCTACTTAACGCCCACCTCTGCTAAAACGCTAAAAGCCCTCTAAAAATCTACGGAGCAAGCGATGTTACCCCTAAAGATCCGCAAATCCCCTGAAAACACCCCCCCCCCCCCCGCCCGTAAAAATTTCAATGGCATAGTCTGCCTCGTGCTCCCCGCCTCCTCCGAGCAATGGCGGCACCACCCTAAAAAGCTACGGAGCCCCTCAAAACGATGGCCCCCTAAAAATCCGGAAGCCCTTTCTAGACCAGAAGCTGGACTCGTTCATTATATATCATTAAAACGATTAATCATATATAATAACTATATATGCTATATATGCATGCATACGCTCATATATCATATACATGATATGTATATGCTTATAAAAACAATAAAGGGGATATCAAACTCATAACCCCCCCCCCCCCTTATTTTTTACCTTTTGGCCCAACGTTATTATCATAGTAATTTTGCTATTTAGTAATTTGCTCCTTCCGTCTATTCTGAAATTAAGACTTTCGGATGGTTTTCCTATTCTTGTTCTTTGTTATAAACACATTTTCATAGTGCAGGGTTCGCGCTAGGCCGCGCGATTGCGCGATTCCCGCAGTATTTTTTGAAATCCCACGCAAAAAAAGTTCGTTTGCGCGCTGTTCCCGCAACTAGCGGACACGCGTTCAAAATGTCGCGAAACGAAACTGCTATTCTAAACTTAGAATTCAATACAAACTAAATGGAGTTTGTTAATTTTCAACTGCCATCTTATCCTCATTAATAAAAAGAATCTAGGAACCCTATTTATCATATATAATAATATGGGGGAAAGATTGACAACTTCTTCATTCCTTGGGATTATTGAACAATTTAAGCCCTTTGTGAATGCAGACTTATCTTCATTCATTCTATTCACAGAGGACAAAATCCAAAAAAAAAAAAAGGAGTGGAAAAAGGGAATCTTCACAAATCGGCCACAAGGTTACAAAAGAATGCTGGTTTCTAAAATATACTGTTTTTATTGAAAGACATCAATAGATAAAGTGACATA
This sequence comes from Octonoba sinensis, assembly GCA_038502835.1. NCBI lineage: Eukaryota > Metazoa > Arthropoda > Arachnida > Araneae > Uloboridae > Octonoba > Octonoba sinensis. Next base: position 2,826,060 of record CM076598.1, on the reverse strand, counting down.
TGATCAGAAAAAATAGAGGAAATATTAAACTAATTTTTAAAATTTTTTTGTAAAAATCACACATCAAAGAATTTTGGTTAAATAACAAAAATACCAAAGGATCTTTTTCACGCTTAACATTTTATAAAGCACAAAGCGCCCATTTTTGCGATCGCGAATTTTGTGAAGGATCCGTTTTGTGTGAACCTTGTTGACGTTTATTATTTCTTTACTGAGCAGAGCTTAGATGATCATCTTTTATTACATAGTTTGTATTGGATCATGATCGAACAATTTAGTAATATCTCTAAAGACAAAAACAAAAAGAAAAGTTCCCACTTAAATTTTAAAAATCCCACTTAAAATTTTGGTCAAGGTGGGAAATCCCACCTTGTATTTTTCCCCAGTGTGAACCCTGTACTGAGTTAATCACAATGTGAAAAATCACTTTCTAAGCATAACCTCTTTGTCCGTCAGTGTAAAGCAGTGGCGTACATAACGCCCCCGCAATCAAAAAAAAAAACTCCACGAGGTACAATATATATGACTAAATGTTTTTATACATATTTTTTTAGCATTTCTTTTCCACTAATGCAATGTCACTCCTAAGCTTTCTAAGTAAATTTCTTTGCTATTACGGCCACATAATGCATAATTAATCTCCTCTCACTTCCTCTTTCATGTGTACCTGCATATTATAGTATAGGGATCTCTCATACTTATGGCGCGGGCACAAGAGAGCGCCCAAAAACGCGCATAATAAGTGAAAAACGCGCATAAATGAAAAGCGCGAAAAGGGAAAAACCTCAAAAGGGGGCTAAAAGTAAAACATCAGTTTAGTGTACACAGTAACTATTAATAATATTACATTATGCATACAGTCATAGTGAAAAATAGGAAAACAGATTACATAGTGTCAAAATGCAAGTACGTATGATGCAAGTCACTAAGTACTGTACATTTGTTTGAACTATATGAATATGAAATTGTACCCAGATATCATTTTGTACTTAATATTATTCCCTCACAAAATAAATTACAGTCGAGGATTGTTTTTGTTTTCGTGAATTTTTAAGAAGAGTTATTCGAGTTTATACACTCCTCAAAACAATTAAAGGATCACTTATTTATAAGCTTGTCATTTTTTTAACAGTTAAAAAAACTGATTATATGTTATATTATTTTGAAAGGCAATGCAAATGGCTACCAAATCCTTGCTAAATTATTGATATTTTTTTTGTTGTGTATTTGGAATAGGTGAGAGAATTAAAAAACTACCAAAATCAAAATGAAAACCCTTTAATTATTAAAATCAAAAATAAACAAAAAGTTTCTTTTGTGTTACAATTAATGGCTCAGTATCTCGTGTTTCTTCCTCGGACAGAAATCACAGCTCGGATTCGCCGGGGCATGGTTCTTATAAGCCTCCTGAGGCAAACGCTCCCACTCTTCTCGAAGAGCGATTTCCAGCTCAGCCAAAGTGGTGGGTTGGTTTTGACGACTCCGGATACTTCTTCCCAGTTGATCCCGGACATGTTCGATTTGATTCAGGTCCGGCTGGAAGCGGGTCACCCCAAAGTGGTGATATTGTGGGCTTGTAGGTACTGACGCACGATCCCTGCAGTGTGGGGACGGGCTCCCTCGTGCAGAAAAATGAAATTATGCCCTCCTGCTTCTGCTCTGTGACGTATCTAGACATCTAACACCTCGTTAACATACCTCTGGGCGGTCAGGGATCCGTTGCGGATGACTACAAGGTCTCTACGATCATTGAGTGTTATTCCACCCCGCACCTTTATTGATTCACCTCCAAATGGGACCCTTGAAGATAAGCAGCAGTGAATAAAACGTTCATTCCTTCTTCTGTATACTCTAGCTCGACCATCATTACCAAAAAGAGTAAATTTAGACTCATCAGAAAAGAGTACTTTACGCCAATGCCTTAGCTGCCAACGTCTATGTGTCCAAGCAAACTGCATTCTTTCACTTTTGTGACGTGCTGTAAGCCGAGGTACTTGGACTGGTCGTCTAGATCTAAATCCACTTTCCCGAAGTCGATTTCGTACAGTCTGGTCGGAAATTTGGGTCCCCGTTGCTCGGCTTAGCTCATTTTTCAGCTCCCTGACTGTTGAAAATCTGCGTCTGAGAGCACTTAGACGTAAATACCTGCCCTCTTGGGCTGAAGTGGACCTCCTCCGTCCTTGACCTGGCCTTCTATGGACAGTCTCTCGTTGTTGATAGCGGTTCCCAAGTCTTGAAACCACTGATTGACTTACACCTAACCTTTGACCCACCTGACGTTGAGAAACACCACCCATGTGACAGCACTAGTCACATCATTATCGGAAAGAAATCTTCTAACACCTGCCATGGTACGTAAACGGACGAAACAAACAGAAAATTAGTGAACTGCACCTTGTCAGTTCGATTGACAACTGGTTAGAACTTGGAATCTTGCTCTTTTTCATTCCTGTTTCGGTGTGTTTACAAAAACATCAGAATTACCTATACTAATCCAAAGCCAAGAAACAAAAACAACCTCTGTTGTTTCTCATTAAAGGTGTCCAGTACCAAAGGTCAAATTCTCATATTTATTATAAAACTTATTCTTGTACTCAATCATTCCAAAGTAGTGATCCTTTAATTGTTTTGAGAAGATTATAATATCGAGTTAGGCGGGAAAAGTTCGATCGTTTTCAGAATTGACCTGCTGGAAGTTCGTTCAGAGGCGTAGCTAGGGTTTTCAGCGGCCAGGAACAACTGAAGATTTTGCGCCCCCCCCCCCCCTTTGCGAGAGCTTCTGTTAGCCGAAATGCAATAGAAAAGGGAAAATAGAGACACAAAATGAAAATTTCAATTTTTTTCCAGAGGAATTTAAATTAAAAATCCATAGCTTTGAAAATACTCATTTTTTCTGTCACTGATGTTTTAATATGTTTTTAAGATTCGCCAGTTTAACTTTAAACTGTTTACATGCCGTATACCTTGTTTCTTGTGATGAATGTATTCACTTTGATACAAAATACTTGTAAGTTTTTTTTAAATTTCTGGTTCACAAATGCTTGGTACTTACAACTTTGTACTGAAGAGGAATGGAAATAAATGCGATTGTGATGCGATACCATTTAATGAATGATGTTTTGAATCCTTTTTCATTGCATCTCATTGTCTTTAGAACAATCTGAAATCCATCAAAAAAGAAAAAAAATCACAGGGGGGGGGGGGGGGGAGTGCAGGAGTTGAGGTTCCCCCATGCAAATAACTCTCGTAAAAAAGCATTGTATTGAAATTTTGCTTTACAGCGTTAGTTGTTTTTAAAGGGAATAATTCTGCATGAAATAAGCTCCGATTTAAAATTATAATGCAACGATAGCATTATTTGCTACGAAAAAGCATTAATTGATCTTTTAGAGAAAAAGTTTGTTTTTAATGTTTTCTCAGTTTCGGGGCCCCAAGAAACTGCTTCAAAGTAAAAGTTTTCTATGCTGCTATTGGGCATAATGGTAAACCAAATTCATCAAAGGTTTGAGAGCATGCCCTCAATTAACAATATGTTCAATTTTTTAACTCCCAAAGCATTAACAGATCTATTAACGCTTTCGAGTGCACAGATAAAGAACTTGTGGAAGCAGTGACTAAATTTTGCGAGAAGAACCAAAACGATGTAGCAATCTCAATTGCATCACAAATTATCATTTTGCGAAACATTTTGGCAAGTGAAATAGGAGAGAGAAACTTGACAAATAAATATAGCCGAAGTTGCTCATTTAATAATGATCGAGAACAATGTTTTATCATCTAAGTCTCCCAGACAAATCTTGCATTGCCTTTTATATCTTTCTTACTTTACCAGTAACCATCAGCATCATCAGATAGATCATTATCCAAACAGAAGCTAATCGAATTTTACCTCAGAAGTACGATGACAGAGGAAATATTGAGCGGTCTTGCTGTTTTAAGCGTAAAAAGCACTAGGATTCATAATTTAAACATCGACGAACTTGTTCAAAAATTTCTTAATTGTAAAAAACAAAGAGAGAAATCTATAGCACAGGTTAATATAACATAGATTTTCTTGTCCAATTAGTGTCTAATTTGTGAACAAAGAGTTTGTTTCCCTTGTATCATTACTGTTACTTAATTCACTTTATAAATAAATGACAGAACCCTTAACGAAATTTTAACTATTAGTACTTTAAGATAGTGTGTTATTTTTAAGTTATTATTAAGATAAATTTCATTCTAAACTGGTAAGTGCATGCAATGTTTCAATTCGTTACGTTTCCGAAAATCCGCCTTTTAATGATAAATATGATTTTAATTATCTTAAATTAAATTAATGGTTATAAATACTTGAATATACCTTCACCGTAGTGTTTTTGTTTCAATCTTTTGCAATAAGCCAAAGGGTAGGGCGCACTTCTAAATCTTGCGGGGAGGCGCACCTAAGTCTGTGTACGCCACTGGTGTAAGGTCGAATTTGCACTTAATGTCCCACACCAACAAGCGAGTGCGAAAGGCAGAAGTAAAAAGGAAAGTTGAATGCTAAAAATAAAAAAAAATCTTCTAATGATTATGTCCATAAAAGACATCCCCCCCTTAAGCGCGATTTCGCACCTTCCACTCAAAAATAATCCCCCTTTTCCTAAAAATGCTAATAGTGCAGTTGCTCAGTTGAAGCAGAAAGACGGAATTTCGTGCAGTTGAAATTTATTCACTAAATATCCAAACGTTTAATAAATACGATTTTCGTTTGTTTGTATTTAATAATTAAATATCGCAATTTTTTTAAACAGAAACTTACAGAAATTCATTCCACTAAAATTTGTTCATGCACATCTGCTTAACGCATACGTTAATTCAATTAATAAAACACATATTCATTTCATCCCATGGTGTACTACAGCGGGTTTGTTTCCCCTTGTTAAAATTAATATGAACCGGATGAGAATAATATTGTACATCTACATTAAGGGGTGGGAGTGGAATTTTTAAGAACTTCAGACATTAAATTGAATTAAGGTTTAAAATAAAGTTAATTTAAAAACATTTAAAGCAACTAACATCCCAAACGAACAAGCAAAATAGACACCGCTACATTTCGCTCTTGTAACCCCATATTTCCTTTGAAACATTCTGACAAAGAGTCAAAACCAGATGTCACACTTTTAAAGACTCCTCAATGACCGGATGTATACGAATCAATTGTACGCCAGTGGAGGAATATAATTATGAAGAATGCCCCAGAGGAAAGAAAGCTATCAGGGGTGCGAACAGGGAAAAAAGGTAGTGTGTGTAAGGAAAACCAAATCAGGGAATTTAAACCAAAACAAAAAATCCCCAAATTAGCTTTTGATTGCAGCGCCATCTAGATGTCAGAATAAGCTACATTCGGAGCTTTCAATTCCCCTTAAGGAAAATGGGTACTTTCGAAAAGCTGTGGCTTTGCAACATAGTAATTTTTTTTCCATATGCAGTCTATTCATATCTGATAATGTTTATCCAAAAATTTTAGTAGAATGTGCAGAGGAATTAGTGGATGTTGTCTTGACTATTTTCATATCTTCATATAACTCTGGGACTATGCCCGTGGATTGGAAGCTGGCAAACATAACGCCGCTCTTCAAGAAAGGGTCTAAAACTAAGGCAGGAAATTATATGCCTGTAAGTCTTACTTCAGTTCTTTGTAAAATTTTTGAAACTCTGATAAAAATCAATATAGTGAATTTCCTGGAGGCAAATAAAGTGTTGACTGATTTTCAGTATGCTTTTAGGAAGGGTAGGTCCTGTACAACTAATTTGCTGCATTTCTATGACAAGGTTACCATGGCATTAGATAATAAAAAGTGCGTAGATGTTGTTTACATTGACTTTCAGAAAGCGTTTGATAAAGTAACACATGAAGCTCTTATCAAGCTTGCTTATATTGGTATTGGTGGGAAAACTTTAATTTGGGTTAAAAATTGGCTAACTGGGAGGAAACAGAGAGTAGTAGTGAAGGGTAATGATTCTCAGTGGATTAATGTTTTGAGTGGTGTTCCACAAGGTTCAGTTTTAGGGCCAATATTATTTATTATTTTTATTAATGATATTAGTCAGAGTATTTCTGGGAACATCAATATTTTTGTTGATGATGTCAAAATCATGGGAATTGTGGACACGGAGGAACAAGTCAATCAGTTTCAAGAGGATTTAAATCAAATTTCTAGGTGGGCAATTAAGTGGGGTATGTCTTTTAATATTGCGAAATGTCAAGTGCTTCATTTTGGTCATGGGAATAAACATGCAACCTATTATTTACAAGGTTCCGTCATTAGGGAAGCAGAAGCAATTGTTGATCTAGGAGTATTGATTATTCTCGACTTCAAGTCCAGCCAGCAGTGTAGCACAGTAAGTGTAAAAACGTTTAAGAAATCTCTTGATGTTCATTGGGGACTGCTAAATTGACTAGGACCAGCCTAGGTGGGCCCTGAGCCTGTTGCTGGTCGTCACTTTTGTATTTGTATTTATATTTGTATTTTCCTGATCTCAAAACCCTACTTTTAGTTTTTTTTATTTTTCAATCTCAATTTAATTACTACACTTATTTTTTATTTTTCTTAATTTTTAACGATATTTTTACAATACATTAAGCCTTCTTTCATACTTTTTTAATTACTTTTACTCAACTTCTTGAAACACTTTCTTTACTTTCCTATGTGTCCTGAGTCTCCCCACATGGTGTCCGCGGTCTCCCCAAGATGGGGAGACAGCGGACACTTTCCCTCTTTGCACTAAAATTCATACTGTCCCTGTACATTGCGCCCTAGGTAATTTTAAAAAATCGCACATAAAGCTGAATCTTCAGGTCACAAGAAAACGCTTTCTGAACATTTCTAGCTGTATTGGCAACTTAGAAAAAAAATCGTGAAGAAAAATTGCCCGGACTCTCCCCTATAGGTGCCATCAGTTTGATTTTAAAAAAGGCGGCGATTATATTCAAATGATATAAGCTAGTATTTGAATATATTGATTTTTTCCCATTTTTTTACAAATTGTATGCTTTTTGCTGCATTTCCCGATGATGTAGTATGTCAAAGAATTTTTTTTAAATGATTTAATGACTCTTACTCTTGAACCGAAAAGGCAACTTCCCCCAGTGTTACCAAACTAAAATCAAAAAAAAAAAAAAAAAAAAAATATTTAAAGCCATTTTTGTTCCACCTTGTTAGACACCCTTGCATATTTGAACACTTTTGGTGGACGCGTAACCAAACACGGTAAAAATTTCATATCTCCTATCACCGGTTTTTCAATTTACAATTGCATTTGTGAATGAAAAGTTACATAGCATATTCCTGTGCCCAACCATGAGAACTCGTTATTTCATAAACTTTTTGTCTGTATGTATGCGATATGAAATTTTACAATTAGCTAAAGCTTCAAATGCAAAAGATTCTAAAACCCACATGTCCATCTTAAAAAACATAATTTCACAACCGACAATAACGAAAGAGTTTATTCTAGGAACACCTGTAGAAAAAGAATTTCAATCGATTTTTAATCTTTTCTTGAAATCTGTCACTGCCGCCATCTAGTGTTATCAAGAGACATAACAAACATTTCCTATATATTTCCCGCCTTAAAACAGTAAACGTTTTAGCCTACTTTCCAGTAAAAGTAAAAATAAAATAATAATAAAGTATGGTAGAAGGCCCAATGTACCGTAAAAATGTCGTTAAAACTAAAGAAAAGTCAAAAATAAGTGAAGTAAAAGTTATATATGATAAAGATTGAAAAATAAAAAATCTGAAAGTAGGGTTTTGAGATGGAAAAAATGTGTGTCAGTCGGTCTGCCTGTTGTCCCTCCCTCCCCCAATAGCTTTTGAGAGAATTGTTCGATTAGAAAGTTTATTTTTTTTTACATTCGAAAGATCGGCGAGGACGTCTCATTTTTACATTTTATATTTTGATTTAAATAGTTTTTCGTTCAATTTTGAACAGTTCAAACAATCTTAAAATTGGAGAAATAGTAGCAATTTTCATAAACCTTGAACATAAAATCCAAGTTCCTTTGAACGAACCAGCTTATTCGATGGAGCTCTCGATTTGAGATACTTTTTGATTTGAACAATTTTTGCTCAATATTGAACAGTAAAACCATTTAACATTAGCGCCTGCGGGAAAATTTCAATCCTATATAAATCCTAATCTAACAGACGAATGGTCTTGAAACAAACTTTATCGGAAGGTTCTTATGGCGTAGAACATGTACAGATACGAAGTTCAACAAGAACCAAGCGATCCTATTTTCTTATAAAATTTTTTGATCGGGATGCTTAAGGATATTTCTGAATTAATGAATGAATAGATGAGTGAATGAATGAAAATCAAATTCTGAGACTGGAATATGTTTTCTCAAGCAGAAACTACCACAAAAACCGTCTTTAATATTTCAACTTGACTCTCACATACCGTTGCAAGTTCCAAAATATTCCACTTATTAGAGGGATGGGGAAAATACAGCCTAGTGCGTAGGGCATCGGACTTCGAACCGGAACATTTGGTGTTCGGAACCAGACCCCACTGAAGATGCCTTTCATCATCATCACCTAGATTTGCAGATGGGCGATCAGGCCCTGAAGGGGCCTTTTACCCGGATATCCTTTGGGAGGAGTCAATGGTATGGTCATCAAGTGCCCGAAGGCATACATCTTGGTCCCCGAAGGGCAGAGAAGGGAAAGGTAGGAGAAAAAAGATGAGCCGGGGCTCGGTGAAACAAAGATCGTCAATTCCTCTCGTTTTCGTACTCTTGAAGAGCTCTCTTCAGGAGAGTCAGTAAGTCATTTGGTCGTTTGTGGTTGGGGGCTTGCATCTGAGTGGGGCATTTTCTGGCTGGCGCAGTTTTCTTGGCAGCTCGGTTCTGGGGGTGTCTTGGGCAGTCTAAACTCGTCGCCGGGTGCGTTGCGTGGCAATTTGCGCACTGCGATGGGCCTTCTTTTTGCTGACAGTCCTTGGATCGGTGGCTGCCTGCGCAATCGCTCTCTGATGTTGCATGCGTAGGAGTTGTGACCCCACCGCTGACACCTGAAGCATTGGGTGGGGCCATTTCTGCGTCTCATTTTTTCCGTCTTGACGACGAAACCGCCTATAGTGAGGGGTTCTCTGAATATTTTCAAGTTTTCTTCAGTGTGCGGCAATTGCACGCAGAATATGGGCAAAGGTCCATTTTTCCCGCGGAATTGCTTCATCTGGAGAGGCTTCCTGTCTTGTGCTGCTAATTCTTTTTCCAGGGTTTTGGGATCAAAGTTGGTTGGGAGTCCCTTTAGAATAACTTTGATGTGCGGGCATTGATCGAACCTTGGGGCGTAGTACTCCTTATTGCACTCTTCGGCATAGCGGATGACCGCTAGGTGTCCGTCTTCGGTAGAGGGGTACACTTTTACTTCGTCTTTAACAAGCTTAATTTCATAGTTTTCATTGTGTTTTTCCTTTATCTTAGTTAATGCGAGAGCTGGATTACCTTCGTTTATGATGACTACTGGTCTTCTCTTCAAATTTTTTGTGGGAGGCTTCTTATCCTTTTCGTTGAGTGCTTCGGTGAGTCTGCGTACCTCGGAACGTAGCTTAACGCATTCTTTTTCATTCTTTTCAAGTTGGTCTTTAAGGTGGGAGATTTGATCCTTATAATCGTCTCCCCCTTCATAGGTAGCAAGCTTGGTGCTGACTTTGACCAGGGCGTTAGCGAGGCTGCAGTAGATTTGGAAATCGTACAGGTTGGTTTCATTCCCTTCGTGTGCGTAGTCTCGGAACCAAGCTAACTTGACTGTGATTACCGCTTTGAGCATCAATAAGGCTGTGTCACTACTCTCTTTTTCGATTCGACTTTGCAGACAAGGCCAGTCATGTAACTTGGTATCAACCAGTTTTCTTCCAAATGCACAGGTGGCGTAGGAGTCGTTCTCCTCGTCCGGGCTGAGGCCGCGTTGACGCGTGTTACCTCGCCGGCCCTGAGAAGGGCCTCGGCACTTCTGTCCACTGGACTCGGGGCTTCCTTCTTTAATTTCTTCGTCTTCGACATCGTTGCTTGGAACGTCTTCTTCCTTTTTTCGAACTCTTATTGTTAAAACCACTCGCTTTCCGTTTTCTGCCCTTGAAGATGCCTTTTGTGCACTTGGCCTATAAATATTTGGACCCTGAAGTACTGAGGCAGTTTCGAGGGTATTGGGAATTGGAGATTTTCCCTTACGATGAGTCTAAAAAAGGAGGTGGCGTATTTGTGGTAGCGCCATCTGGGGACATCCGAGTGCATAAGCACTATTTGAGGCAACTCGTCCTTCCACCCTTTGTAAATGGTATATGTCATATATCCCCTCATATGCGAAATTTAACTTTGGGGCATTTCTCCAATGATTTTAATTTGCCGATATTTCTTTTTCGTTTAAATGGTAAATATGCTATATTGTAGATGAGTTGCTTGCGTAAATGTATCATAGTCTGGCTGCTTGACCTTGAGTGAGTTCATTTCTTCTTGAGGAGAACAAGGGGGGGGGGGGAGATGAGAAAAAACTGCAATATTGGCAAAGTTGTTTTACCATTGCAGTATGCGTTATTGGCGAGCTTAGGGTGCACCGGGGCGGAATGGGGTTCTTTAAGGTTTGAAGCCAGATTTTAGGTTCAATATACTATTAAAAAAATATCCTATATTAAGAAACAGTTTCTTTATACATTTTAAAATAAATTTTAGTATACAAAGTTGTGAAATATTGTTAAGAAATAGTATTTTAAAGTAAGAAATAAAAGTAACTCAATAAACCCAATTCTACCTCATACAAGGGGCAGAATGGGGTACAATGGATTTTCTAATATAATAGATTACTTTTTGTATTTAAAGTGTTTTGAAGTTCCCATATCAGTACTGAATAAAGTTTAAAAAAATCATTTGGATTTTACGGCCAGCAAATTTAATCAATTCTGAGTGATATGAGACTCAAACAGAAGAGGTTAATAGTTTCTTTTCGTTTTTTTAAATTTAAGACTACAGTTTGGTTCGAAATAAAATTTTTAAAACTCCTTATTTTGAAGAATAAAACTGTTAAATTATAAAGTATTAAGGGCTCTACCACGAAGGATTCGGAAAGTCATTCACTCTCGGAATTGAAGCGCTCAAGTGACTCATGACGTCATCTTTCCGAAACCTGGCTTACCAAGAGGCCATCGGAATCGGTCTGCCTCCGGTAACTTGCTCCCGGAATCGACTGGACTACGCACTTTTTGCCACGAATTCGACCAAGCGTTAAGCCACGAATTCTTCCAACAATAGCCAGCCCTAAGTAATCTTCAAAGTTTACAATTCAATACACAGGACCAGTTGTCCGCCATTAATGACCACGATGGCAGTCTTACGCCAAAAAAGCGATAAAGTACATTTTGTGGCAATAACAAAGTTCAGAAAAACGTTTCTCTGAAGCGAAGGTGACTTGCTCAAATGAGTGGGTTGGTTTAGGTGTCAATCAAATAGTTCAGGGGATTTCAGGTATTTTTCTGACACCACGTGTTTCTTGACGATATAAAAAGAGATGTATTTTCTTCAATCTAATAAAATAAAGGCTTCTGAAAGCTTTATTTTTTCTTTTTGCATGTGTATTATCCTTTTTAATACTAGGTACAATGGTGCCAAGGCCGTATCCAGAGGGGGGCCCGACGGGCCCGGACCCCCCCCCCCCCGAAATACCGAAAGTTTAAGGGCCACACAAAAAAAAAAAAAAAAATTGCTGGGTCGCACATACAATATGTTTTCAACAAAAAATTTAACTCTATGTAGTATTATTAAAATTAATTAATTTCTTTTTATTACATTTTTTTTTATAAATTTGAGTTAGATATGTATAAGTACATATTTATTTTAAATTTGTAAAGTTTCGATTCATTTATTTTGGATTTCCTAAAGATGGAAAAAATTCCAATTCATGAGAAGGATGAATTTGCTTTTATTGAATAAACAAATCGATATCGACTTCAATGGTCGAGGTTGCAATTCTTAATGCATTTTCAAGGGCATGTTTGTCAGTGATCTTTCTCCTATTTTTGTTTTTTGTATGTTTTATTCTTGAAAATAATTGTTCACAAACATAGGTACTGGGCTAAAAGCTGAAAACATAACAAAGCGTGATTGTAAAAATTAGGATATTTATCGCGGGGTAGGCAATCTTTATAAAAATCCAGTAAAGAAACATTCCCAAATTTTTCTTGAATTGAATGTCACTTCGCAGTTCAATGCATTCCATTTGAAGATTTAGAGGTTATTTATTTATTTCTAGAGAAAATTGGGTAGGAAATATTCTGAAATACTCTTCCTTTCCTATTTCGAAAATCTTGAAATCTACTTTCAAACTCTTGAATTAAATCGAAAATTGATGCAGCATATTTGCATATTTTTTGCAACTCACAGATGTGCAGCCAAAGTACTGAAATGTGTGTCGCGAATGTTCGATGGCCCCTTTTTCTGCGAAAGCCTCCCTTGGCCAAAATGATCAGGTAATCAAAATACAATGCAATATCCTGCATACACAAATATTGTAATTCTTCAAAAAATTCGCCATCGAATGAATACACACATAATTCAAAACGTAAATTCTCATGGCATACTGTTTTTATTTAAATTTTTACTTCAAAATAAATGTCAACGAATCGATTATATATGAAAAGTATTGCAAGCATTTAATTTTTTAATAAAAATATGTAAATTTAAATATTTTCATAATTTACATTTGGTCCGCATTTTAAACGCCTTTACGCCGCATTTTAGCTTATTTCTTTCTTTCACTACATCTATATACATAGTTGTGTGTGCGGGAGAACTGACAGTTTGCAGCGTAAAAATTGCAAAAATTTGTCTATTCATGCATTTGCAAAGACCTAAGAAACTTAGCAAAAAACTTCTCAAATTGTTAATTAAGCTCACGTAGTAACATTAAAAATCACTGTATGAAAAAAACGCGAAGACTAAAGAATGAAAATTCTTTCTGTGGATTTTTTGGGAGCGGAGTAAAGTAAATTAGGATACATTGGATCGGATTTATCTGGATTTATGTTTCTGCAGGTCACAAAAATACACCAACTAGTAGTTTAGTTTTATTTTATCATATTTAAATAAACATCAGAAAGTTAGACTGTACCCCAATTTTAGGCAACACAGGCAGGGCCGGAGCTACCATTAAGGCAAACTAGGCAGCTGCCTAGAGCGCAAACCTTGAGGGGGCGCAAAAATCCATCCACATTTTTAAAGCAACTTCGTTGTTAATTGTATAATTAAAAAATATATAAAGATGTGATTCGGTACGTGCTGTTGATCACTCCCTTCCCGTGGCAAAATTTTAAAACATTCAAACTCCAAAGGCATGTGCTTTCTTTCTCTATAGTTACTTAGAATTATGCCCCCTCCCACCCCCGGGGTGAAGGGGTTATTGTTCAAAATTCAAACACCATAATAATTTATTTGGATTTCTCTATGACATTTGTAGTACAAACAGAAAATTAAGAAAATTACCGTTAGTTATACTAATATGTTGCATCTTTGACGCACAATGCCAACAAAGATATTGACGGTGATGATATCTGCAGTGAGCTTCAAGTATTGGGTAGAAGACTCCCAAGATCAATGCCACCACCACCAATATTCCTTTTTATGGCGCAACAAAAAATTGAGGATTCCTTACCGAACGTTTTTGTGGCCCTCATTAGAGTTCTGCTGACTCTTCCCGTGTCAGTGGCAAGTTGTGAGCGTTCCTTCTCGACATTGAAAACTTATCAAAAATTACTTCCGTTCAAGTATGTCGTAAAACAGACTCGTGGACTCAGCAACAACTTCCATTGACTGTGATGAGGCGTCAACTTTAGACTTAAAAGAGTTAGTAGAAAATTTTGCGAGGATGAAAGCCAGAAAAATTAAAATTTAATTTTGGAATCGTGGGAATTTTGAAGAAAGTTTAATTATTATAAAATACTAATTATTTGTTGAATGCTATTGTTCCTTAATTTATTTGCAAGGAAAATTGAATTTTAATTTTGGGATAAATGTGTTAATTTTGAAGAATGTTTAATTAATATATAAAATACTAATTATTTGTTTATGACTTTTTAAATTAAAAAAATATGAGTTTGTAAGGAAGGAGCGCGCCAAGCAACTTTGCCTAGGGCGCAAAATTACCTCGCCCTGGCCCTGAACACAGGTTAACTTTCCAAAGTTTGCTTTGGTCAAAAAATGTGTTATACAATATTCTAGGGCAGAAATAGTGTGTGTGGTGTGTAGGGAGGGGGCGTAGAGCTTTAGTGTGGACAAGTTAGAATAACAGTTTAGACCAAATAAGTCTCTTAAACTGTGGGCCGCCACCCCACTTGGGGTCGGAAACCTACAGCAGGGTTCACCAAATATTTTAGGAACTTTTTGATATTGATTTACTTATTACAATAATTTTACAATTACCAAATATTGACATAATGTATCTGAAAGTAAAAATAGGACAATACAGACTAATGAAAAACTTAGAGATATCAAATGTTTCGGGGTTGAATATTTATTGTAAAGCGAAGTCCGATGAAACTTTTTGTCTAGGAGTCGCAAAAGAATTTCCAATGGTTCCTGATCTTGCCTTAAACTTTATTTTAAGCACGCACACACACATGAAAGCATACATACATATATATATATGGGTCATTCCATGTCAAATGTACCATATTTCGGAAAGTTCCCCACTCGACCCCTTCGATTTTTATGAAATTTTTATGGCATGTGCATATATGTCTTAGATGGAGCCATGTAAAATTGCAGCTCCATAAGTTGTATTTTTTAGTTGGGCCACTAGCCATGGTTTTGTAATGGCACCTTTTTTTCAAGTCGCAACTAAAATGACTAAATCGTCAATTTTGTGTTCTTATTGATCATGACCTAAGAGGACTAACACAGTGAAACTTGGTGATTCTGCTAAACATTTGAGGTATAACAGCCTACTAGTACAACGAAAGCTTAATGTATTTTAGATTTTTCACATTTTGCTGTCAAAGTTGCTCATTTGTGCCGATGTGGCGGATTTTGACCACTCTTTTCCAGCTTGTATAGAAATATTTTCTGAACTGGATTCTTTCATCATTTGCACCCTACTGGCATGCCATAAAGGTGTGCAAGTGGCACCTTGATTGCTCAATTAACTGCTGAGTTATGCTGGTTCAAAAAAAGGCTGGTCAGCTAAAAATTTCACTCCTCAATTTTGGCTCATTTTCAAAGAGCCACACCTCAAAAGGGATCACTAGGATTTAGTTTTTCTTTATATCATTAAGAAGAGATCACTTTCTTCTTTAAGGAAATATCTTCTGAATTTTTGAGACAAAGCAGTTTTATACAGATAATGAGGTTCAAAACGATATAACAAAATTTCGCCGCTTACAGAAAATAGAGATTATTTCATTTATTTATACATGACCTAAGAGGGCTACCGGGATGAATGTTGGTGATCCTGCTTAACTTTTGAGAAAAAACAGCCTACTAGTACAACGAACGCTTAATGTACTTTAGGTTTTTTTACGTTTTGCTGCCAAAGTAGCTCATTTGTGCCGATGCGGGAGATTTTGACTACACTTTGCCAGCTTCTATCTTTTGATAGAAATATTTTCTGAACTTGATTCTTTCCTCATTTGCACCCTGCCAGCGTGTCATAAAGGTGTGCAAGTGGCTCCTTGAATGCTCAATTAACTCCCGAGTTATGCCGGTTCAAAATTCATTCAAAAATTTCATGCCTCAATTTTGGTTTATTTAGGCATGAAGTTTTTGAATGAATTTTGAACCGGCATAACTCGGGAGTTAATTGAGCAATCAAAGTGCCACTTGCACAGCTTTATGACAGGCCAGCAGGGTGCAAATAAGTAAAGGATTCAGTTCAGAAAATATTCCTATCAACAGATACGAGCTGGCAAAGTGTGATCAAAATCCACCACATCGACACAAATGAGCTAATTTGGCAGCAAAATGTGAAAAATCTTAAATACATTAAGCTTTCGTTGTACTAGTAGGCTGTTATGCCCCAAATGTTTAGCAGGATCACCAAGTTTCACTGTGTTAGTCCGCTAAGGTCATGATCAATATAAGAACACAAAGTAGACGATTCAGTCAGATTGATTAATATAAGCTTTAATTAGGCCTTCATACTACCTATAAGTTACCTGAAAAAAAGCAAGCTGAAGAGTATTTAAAAGAAAAAGTAAAACAAAATATAAAAATATAAAAGTTCATTTACTTAGGAAATAGGAACGTAATTCTTACAATTTAGAACTTAAAATAGGAAAGCAATTCTAATTATTTTTTATGAAATGCACATTATTGTGATAGTTGTGCTGCAGCACCATTAACAAAGCAACCAAATAAATAAAAACATTGAAATGAATACTGCCTTATGCAGCAATCAATCATAAGTTTATTCGACAAAACTGCTGAAAGGTAATAATAAATCAGAAATGGAAACTGCCGTATTTACCAACCCGACGGTATTCATCTTAATGAAGGACGTCAAAAAGTGAAAAATTGAAATGAATACTGTCGTATCGGATGTTACGTCAGTAGTTCCATGTGTTATGAGTATTTAAACTACATGGGTTTTGAAATTAAGGCTGATAAAACATTGTACTTGCAAAAATTGAGAAGCTATCCCGTTGAAATTCTATAACCAACCGAATTATTCTGCAATAAGGCGGTGTTGACATGTGAGAATTGGCGGTTCCAGCCAAAACATAGGCGTAACCAGGGGGGGGTTGGGGGTTCAACCCCCCCCCCATTGGGTATATACTTATTGAGGCACACAAAAAAATTTCTGGCGACGGCCTTGCAAAGCACATATTTTTTTTCCTGAGAAAATGAAACACATATGCATATGGTTTTATTTCCTCTTTCTCTGAAGGGTTGTGATCATGACCAAAGTATGCAGCTCATAATAAAGAGGACTTTTCATCTGGTTATAACCAACCCCCTTATCACCTTGGGGGGGGGGGGGGGGTTTCAGCGAAAGGTGGCTTCAATCACCGTACCACACACAGACAAACAGAGATCTTTTCAATCACTTCCGATGGTTTTCCTTCCTTCTTGATGTCTTTTTTACCCAAAGGCAGCAATTTGGGAATACAATCGCACAAGCAATAAATTTCGTGGAAAATATTCTCTACTCTGTGATGGAGTTTTGTTTTGTGATAAACTGGTGCTGTAGGCGCTCCAGGGCGCTGGAGTCTGAAAATGATGGACCCCTAGCCAACAATTGTCCTAATGGCTTAACCCTCAAGCCAGGAAGGGATGCTCATCAAGAAACTTACAGTTTGTATTTATTTATGACTTTCTGTCCGAACACCCATTTTGGTAAAATCTTTTTTGTAGATGAGCCAATTGGAAAACTGATGAACTGTATTTCATTGCATTCTCATTTACAGATGTTCTCTCATCTCTTATATTTTAAATGTTTTTTTTTCCTTATTATGGTCCATCACTGATTGCATTACGACACCGGAAATCATCCGTTCAGCGTTTCCAATCTCACTGCTACGGTTTAATGCTGCATTTTAATTTACAATCAAGTATTATTTATATTTTAGCTAAATTTTTAATTATTTTCGATACATAATAATGTTTGCACTCCAGCGATGGACACGTTCGTCATCCAAAAAGAAAAGAAAATTTGATTCAGACGCTTCCACTTCTGAGGTATGCTTTGCTTCAAATTTAACAAAATTTTTAGAAATTTATTGTGGGGATGAGCATTTTTGCAGGGGAATTTGGATTTTTTTTCTCTAAAATTCCACTATTTCCCAGTTTTAATATTATGAATGCTTGGACATAAAAGATTGCTTATTGCTAAATATTGAATTTTCAATTGCGTTTGATTTAAAAAATAAACTAATAGATCTAGTAATGAATGTTTAATGTTTTTGTGAATCAAGGCCGTATCCACAGGGGAAGAGGTCCACGGGCCACCCCCCCCCCCCCCACACCCAGAAATCTTTTGCAATGTATCATGTATTCCTCCCTAAAACTTTGCTTAACATAAGTGTGTCGAAGTCTGCCCCCCCCCCCCCCGAAAAAATATTCTGAATACTGCCTTGGCTCCGGAGCAGGGGGGGCATATTAAGAATTGGGAAGGGCAGTGTATGCTTCAAAATCATACCCTTTATGTATACATATATATAGATATACAGTAGGGCCTCGGTTATACGAGGTAATGTGAACCGAGGGTACCTCGGATAATCGAAAACTCGCATAACACGGACTCTTCACTGTTAAAAATATCGGTGCAACGTTGAACCATAATTAGGTGAAAATTTGCTGCACCATCTTTTTGGCGAAAAGTTGAACCATAATGAGAGTTCCACTTTACACGAACAAATGGTGCGATGTTGAACCATGAATTGAGTTCTGCTTTACACGAAGAAATGGTGCGAGATTGAACCATAAATTGGAGTTCCGCTTTACTCGAACAAATGGTGCGATGTTGAACCATGAATTGAGTTCTGCTTTACACGAAGAAATGGTGCGAGATTGAACCATAAATTGGAGTTCCGCTTTACTCGAACAAATGGTGCGAGGATGAACCATAATACGAATTTTTCTTGCACGAACAATAGGCGTATAATTTTGCGGAAAAATTTCGAGCGCGATAGAACAAATATTTCGAAGAGATAGTGACTGATAAAAATAGAAAAGTTTACTCTTGTGAAGAAATAATACAGAAAATCAATTTAATTAAATGCACAGCAATAAATTGTTTATTTTACTACATATTTTTATTGCATTTATGTTAATTTTCGAAAATCGGATTTTAAAATGCTTTCTTTTCATCTTAATAAAAGCAGATCTCAGTGCAGACTTTTAAGTTATTTCCAGGGTTGCCAAACGTCCCGGATTTACTGGGACAGTTCCTTATTTTGAGAAATTGTCCCGCGTTCAGGGGAACGTCAATACAAGACGTCAAAAGTTCTGTATTCTTGCCAGGACATTGATTTTGCCGAATAGCGGATAAACGGTGAACATTGTGTGACGGGTCCGTACCGGATGTCCGACTGGTGTTCCACACCGTTAAATTCGATGAATTAGTAACCCACAGCTTCCAAACACTAAAGGTTAAAAATCAAAATTGACATTGCGGGAAACTGCATTTTTCGTGCAGTGGCCGAATATCGGGTATGCAATAACAGATATCGAATAAGTGGATGCCCCCCCCCCCCCCGTCGGTGAGCCTCTGTAGTGCCGTATTTGCAGTTTTTAATTTGGTAACCCTGGTTGTTTCTCAGAATAAAACAAAAAAGACCATTTTTTAAATATAAAATCTTTTTTGAATCCATCTATTATATATCACCCCCCCCCCCCCCCCACGCTCTCTTCTTTTTTTTTTTCCTATTTCTAAATCCAAGACGTTTTATGTTTTGGGGAAGCTTGCAGTTTTACTTCATGAGCTCATATTTCACCACTAAATATAAATTTCAATGTTTTTATTTGTAAACTTTCATTAAAAATTAACATGTTAAATTTGTGACGCTCCCTATGAAAAAAAGTTGTTATGCGAGATGAAACTAATTTGAAGAATTTATCTTCCTGAAGAAGTGGAAACAAAAGCTTCTGGTTTCATTCCTTTCAAAATTAGTAGCATAAATACTCATTGAATGGCTAACTAAAGCATTTAGCTTTTTTTTTTAATTCAAAATAAATGCAAATATTTTAAGAAAATAATTAGGCTGCATTGTTACAACTACAAACAGATTTTATACTTTAAAAAAATAGCTTCAAATAATTGCTCAATTATTTCTTTGCAGTGTTTAACTGATGGCTTAAAAAACCATAAATCGATAATTTTGAAAAAAATGTTAAATTTTTCAGCATCTGCAAATTTTTAAAAGAAGCACAAGTCATACTATAAGGTTGTTTTATGTCACTTTAAAATATAGATTCAGTGCACATTTTCCAGTAAACGCACTGATACCTAGAGATGAAATGTTAATATTTGATTGAACTAGTGCTAAATCCAGACCTGCCAACCTTACAAAATAAAACAGCGGGAGAAACAAAACCAAAAAGCAAGGAGAAAGTTATGTTCCTCAGAACCAGATGAATACCAGTATAAAACTGATACTTTTTTTTTGTTCTTAGATATAAATTACATAAAATTGATTGAAGAGATATAAAATGCATATTTTTTAAGTTGGCCATTTTTAAAAGTTAAGAACTAAAAATAAAATACTGATTTATGCTGTTTTTACTTTTTAAGATAATTTACAACATTATTTCAAAAATGTCTTTCATTAGTCAAATAAATTATTATTACAGAGGGTTACTTAAAAATATTTTACAACAAAAAATAAATATATTTATACAATTATAAGCAGAACTTTTATGTAGGCATGAAATACACAAACACTAGACAAAAAAAATTGTTATACAAGGGCAGCCAGTAAAAAAATTTTTTTAATCGACATAAGTGTTAACTGTCAAAATAGTGTTATTTTTCTTAATATTTCCCATAAAGAGATGAATAAACTGAAGATAAGTTCAGACACTTTTTATTCTATAAAAAGCAAGAGAAATTTCTGTGGTGGCTGGAGATTAAGCAGAAAAGAGGGAGCCTGCCAAAAGCAGGAGAGTTGGCATGTCCGTAAAATCTTGGTTTAAGAAATATATCTTACATATAGAAGGGGCATTTCACAATATTTGGGACACATTGTACTGTACCGTAACTTGTATAAATCCTTGCATTTCCCAAATCTTAAAAAAAAAAATGTTGTCAAGACATATGTAGATGTTCTTTAACTCCATAATTTTTTTTAGATTTGTTTAAAATTTATACAAAAGAAAGATATACATGCATTTTATGGACTATACATAATGTCCCGAATACCTGGAAATGTCCCAAAGATTCTTAAAACACTCATAGAAAAATTGATAAAGAATGAACACCAAATATGTACTAATACTTTTATTCACAACTATACATAATGAATGATAAAATTTTAGCAAGTCCTTTTTGGTAGGCCATGAGGTCCCTTGGCCATTCAATTACGCAGGCAAACACAATCTGAAATTAACCACAGCTTCCTCATCTACCTACTAGTAATGTAAATATTGTCATTTCATTAAGCAAGGCAAAAATAATATTAATGATTAATAAATCCAAAGTATAAAGACAAAAATTTAAAACACTCCAGCAGGATTTTCTATGTTTGATATTAAAAAGAAAAAAAAGTTATTATTAAAAAATCTTAAAAATAATCTTTGGAGTATAATTTTGTATTTTTATTTGGATTTACCATGACTTGTCAGGTTCAGGTCAGCACTTATGCCAGAACACACCAGAGTGCCATTCCAGTACCGCTTGTCTGAAAGAAATGTTCTTTCCCATAAAACATTTCCTATAACTTAATCTTTTAATACCTAAATATTTGTTGTTTTTTTATTTCCTTGTATGTCACCTCCCAAGATTCATGGAAACTGTCTAATAAAAATTGAACTCAGCTGTCATTTTTCTATGCAAGATGTAGTCAGTCTTCAAACACTGTCTGCAGCTGCTTTTTTGCTACACATATCCTATGTTTAGGAGCTTCTATTTACAGGCTAGATACCCAAACTAAGTGAGGTGTGTGTTATTGATAACACAGCACTGCAAAAAAAAACTCACCTCAAACAAATCTTGTTGGTTCTTCTGTAAAAGGACCCCCTGAATCCGATTAGGATCTCTGTGTTCCCCATTCCACACCATTTTCTGGAGAATGCCCTTCGTGCCTATGTTTATCAATTTTTTATATTGATATTACCATGAATTTGATTCGGAAGAAAAGAATTTTTCAACCATTAAATTTCTTTTGAGGATTTAAAGAGATAAAAGCTTTATAGCATGAACATTTGTAGCAAGAAAGTATATTTAAGGGGAGAGTTTGTCTTCTCAAATTGCAAAAAAAAAAAAAAAAAAATCCCCTGCCCCACTCGTTTAAAAATTATTTTCTACGGAACAAACCAAAGTATTGGCACTCACATAAGAGCCACAAGTATGCCTTTGCCCGCCAATTTTCTCAAGCATCAAGCCCAACAACTATTCCTGCTGATTCTGGAGTTGATAACCTCTTGAATCAAAATATAACTTTGCTTTCCCCAATCAACACAACCGCAGTATAGTGAAACAATACCGCGAAACCATATTACGAAATAATACTTGTTTTCTGTTGAATCATTTTTAACTTGACTTTTCTTCCCCCTATAATAAAATTTTTTTCTTATTTTCTTTGCTGCATTTTGTTCACTTTAACTGCTGTGCAAGAATCACACATCTCAACTGCAAAATCAGACCCAGTCAGACTCCAATATTGAAATCAAGTTACTATATAGTGTCCTAGGTTCAAAGACAGAAAAAAGTGTACGTCATGCCTATCACAGTTAGAGTGTGTGGATGGGAGCTTTTTGGCTAGCATATTTGTGCTCGGGCTGGCTTTATTTCCTATGGTAAATAAGGAATTGCCTATAAATGGCAATGATAAAGGGTGATTTAAACATCGGGGGACATGATAGTCACTGCGGTATATCCGATTACGCAGTCTAGTGAGGCGCGGTATACATGGGCTTTACTGTACTAGGCAAAGTGCAGTTTTTCTGCAATTTTTCAAAATGAAAGAAATAAAAAAGAAAGAAATCAACATACAAGTGTAATTTTAAAAACAGCAGGTTGAAGCAGGGATTAAAAGATGATTTTAATGTTGTTTGAAGTGATCCCCCCCCCCCCCCCAAATTCTTCCTTTTCATTTTAGCACTTTTATCCTCTAAACCCTCAAAAAAAAAAAAAAAAAAAAGCAACAGTTAAAAGTCTTTGGATGATGGTGAACAACAGGAATTTACATGCAGGAGGTACATAAAAAACCACAAGAAATGCACTATCCTCCACCCCACTTGAATTACTATTATTGCAGAGTAGTGTTATCAGGATTTGTCGGACCCTGACCGTGAGGCCAGAAAATATTCTCTGCCCTATTATATATATTTTATAGAGTGTAAGGACTAAAACGATTGTCAGCAAATACATATATTTTCTACCAATAATATTACATATCTATAGAACACAGTATTTCCATTAGAAGTGTCCCCGCCCTGAAGGGTGTTGTGCTCTCGCGTGCTTGTGTGAAAACTGCTCTCCCCAAACCCCTCCCCTTGCTCTAACATTTCCAATACAACTTAAAATCCTGATTTTAAAATCTGAAATTACAAATCTTTCCAGTGAAGGGACAACCTCGCCCCCTCTTACGCTCTTATCCCTGATGACACTAACCATAGGCTAGAAATGCGCTTTTAAAACTTCAATTTCGTAAGAAGCTTGTGGAAGATTGTGGAGACTAAACTAAAAGTTATTTTACTACCATTTCTGGATTATATCTGGATCAATCTTGCAGTTCCAAGTTGAACAACTAGACAAGTTCACTTATCTAGTTGTAGATCGAACCTTTTTTCTGATCATCAATTTATATAGTTTTGAAAGCTCTAAATAACTCCTGTAAAATGCCTACAACAGATACCTAGTTGCAGTATGGTGTGAACCACACCTAATGGGATTTATCTGTGCACTTACCCAGATTTCGCCAAATTTGTAGTTACCTAGTTTTAGTACTCACCCCAAGATATGTTAATTTATTTATTCATTTGTTTTTTTTCTCAACACTCTCGTCCTATAAATTTGTGCACTCATATTTAAGTAATGACTTCCTCTTAAATAAGAAAACTATCCCACTCACACATAGACACTTTCGCAATCACTAGACTACGAATCATCCAAATGCATTCGAAAATCATTCAAAACTAAACTGTCCAGTACTCAAGAAGTTACATTCGAATATGAAATAGCTCGTGGAAAAAATCATTCGAGCTATTCATTCGATTCTAATATCTTTCGAGAAGTAAGCCAATCGAGATGTTTGAGAACTCAAGATGTTCATCAGAATTGAGTTCTCGAGTTATCCTGATCCCTGAATAACCGAGTTTTCGATTATGCTCATCACTAGTTTACAGAAGTTTTCCAAAATTCCAAGCTACCAAACAGTACTTTTTACAGAATTATTTATTAAATAGGCGGCAAAAAAGAATGTAATTTTTTATCTCTGTTTGTTTAAATTTTGAATTTTCACAAAACTATTTGATTTTTCACAAAATCTTTTTAAATTGCACAAAAAATGGACGGTTAAAAATGCTGGATTGACACTTGAGACTGCAGAAATTGTATATTCTTATAAAAATTTCAATTCCGCTGGAATTAGTGCTTAATTTAGCCACAGGTACTAAGCTTAGCGTTCTACTAATTTACTATCTACAAACTAATCAAGAATTAACTATGTTCATTATTGATAAACTAATTAAGGATTAATTTAGCTCCAAAAATCTTAGAATTAAAAGCTTGTTTATAGTTTAAATGTTTCAATATGAATGACATACACAAATCAAGTACATAAATTGATAATATTGAAAAAAGGAAAGAAATCATTATATTCTGGTAAAACAAGCTCCAGAGCATAAAATAATTTTACTTTCTTGGGTAACTGAACTGGCTAGAAACAAAGGGTAAGTAGTAAGTTTCATCTTGTTACATAAATCATTCAAATGATTAACTAGCCAATAATTATATGTGTGGAATAAAATCGAAGTATTGACACATAAGAATAACTTTAAAATGTAAGTATGCAACTCATCGTATAAATTAATTAATACTACCTATTATCATTTAAAAAAGAAGCATGAATGGTTCATGGTTCTCTAGTTGAATTTTTACAAAGGCAATGGGGGGTGAGTACCTATATTACTATGACTGGCTTACGCTACTTATTTAACTTTAAAATTAATTTACTGAAATAAGTATTTTTCCGTTTAAACGCTTTAAATTAAGAGAAAAAAATGAAATAATTTCTTAAACTTAATTATCTCAATCAAATGGTGACTAAAGTGACTTTTATTTCAAGTTAAAAAGGTGATTAACACAGCATGAGTTAAAAGTTTAATGCGCAATTAAGAACTAAGAGCAATTTTAATTTATTTACAAATTAATTATCAATCCACACGTAAGTATAATGTACTATTTTTATTTTATTAAGTCAAGGAACAAATTTCGATTAGTAAACATAAGACTTTCCGATCTTACGATACTCCGTTAGTAAGCTAAGCAAACTTTAAACCCTTTTTTGGGGGGTGAAAATTAACAAGATAATACATTAGTTTCTGAGTCTATTAACATTTATCTAAAAAATGACAATGAACAACATTAATTACACAAAAATAACACTAACCTGTTATTACATGTAGCTTCAAATCCTGCGCGCTGAACGAAATCCAATATGGCGAATCGACTCACTTCAGTTGAGTTCGTTTCTGCGCTTGAACCAAAACTTGGGGAAATTGCTTGAACCATATTATGGTTCAAAATAGAGAAAATGAAAGGTTGAACGATAATATCGTTCAACCATGGCTTCTGAAAAATTTTGGTAGAACCATTTTTTGGAGATAGCTTTAGAGTTGAACCAAGTTATGGTTCAATGTTGAACTGAAATTTTTAACAGTGTTCCAAATCGAGAGGGAAATATGGATTGAAATGAATGAAAATGTCGTCAAAGATGTAAAAAAAGGTATTTACTGTACATATTATGAAAAAATGACGTTGTATAGATACAAATATCTAATTTTATATGTACACATCAGTAAAGTACATGTTCCAGTTAAAGTTATCTCTTGAAGAAGTCGATATATATAGGGTATATATATATTTTGTTTTATGTTTTGCGGTTGTTCTAGGTCTTTATATCGCCAGAAAATAATTGGATTTCTGACGTCAGTCAGTGACGCAGGCATCGGCCGCCAAAAAAAAAATTTTTTCAAGGGCAAATGTACCTCGGTTAACCCGGAACTCGGTTAGTCGTGCCTCGGATAACCGAGGCTCTACGGTATATGACTAGAAATGATGTTAATATGAATGTTTTTACATATATGATAGCTTTTTGATATAGATATATATATATATATTAGATGTATGTTTAGATCTTTGGTGAAGTTAGAGGAGTGGGTATTTGGGGCTTCTGCAACTTAAATTTTTGTAACTGGTCTTACATCTATAATGCTTAGGTTAACTCTGGACGCAAGGGTTCGAGGGCTCTCCCCAGGAAACTTTTTGAAATCTTCCTAGCAATGCAATTTCGGGATACTTTGGTGATGTGAGAGGAAACAGAAAAGAGTTTGGTTACTCTCCCCCCCCCCCCCCCCCAGCAATTTTTTCAAAATAAAGTCTTCTATCTTTTAAGTTACTTTTGGTGTCGCTCGTGATAGTGTTCAATGTCCTTTCCCTGAAAGTGTTTCTGAAAGTAAAGTGTCTTAAAAGCGTAATTTCTCTTTTCTTTCTTTTTTTAAAACTTGTGATCTGAATTTTTTGCCGGGGGGGGGGGGAGTTGACTTGCTCCGAGGGGGTAGCCCCCCCCCCCCGGGGAGATGCCTGAAATAAACACGGCGTATATCTTTAGAGACAAGTATTTATGACTAGTAAATTTTCAACTCTTTTACACTTCTTATTGGTGTTTAGTCTGTACATTTTTAGGGTGACCCCCCCTTTCACCAACCCTAGTTACGCCTATGAGCCAAAACGCATAGTGACACTAGTGTTCTCCAGCCTTAATTTTTGAACATTTACTTACAACAGTATTCCGAATATAAAGAGCGCAAAGATATGAAAATTTTGATATAAAAACCAAAAAAACGTTTTTTTGCAGATATGACACTGTTCATTTCTATAAGCGATATGTACATGCCATAAAAATTTCATCAAAATTGGAGAGGGTCGAGTGGGGACCCCTAGCACACTTGACAAGGAATGACCCATATATATATATATATATATATAAAAAAGTTAACTATTCAAAGGGGCAGGAAACATTGAAAGTGCCGTGCGAATGAAAACTTGCAAGTCGGACCCTGGCTTTTTGCCTTCCCTAGTGACCCATAATTTTATTTTGTAGCCAGTACTTTCTGAACAACTTGAAATTCGGAAAAAATTGTCTTTTTTTATATGTATACTTTCCTCGAAAAAAAAAATAATAAAATGAGGTCCAGTTTTTAACTTTTCGCGGCGGATATGAACCACGGTCCGCCAGTGCCCGACCACCGCACCAGAAAATCAAAGTGTCTATCATAAATCTAGAGAATGTTGAAGTGCTTCGTCCTGCGGTGTCGACTATTTTCATAATAACGTGAGTAAACATTAATAATATCACTTTTACTGTGTTTTGTTTTCCCTTGCTCAGACTGTGCTTTAACTACATTCCGATTAATACTTTTGAAGATAAAATACAGCACAAATGAAATTTTTCTTTAAAAAAAGGGCCTAGTGCCACAGGGCCAGAATTACACCTACATCTTAAAAAGAAAAAATATGGTACATTTTTAGTCTTTAAATGATGAAAAATGTTTTTCTTCAAATTTCATAATACTTTTTGAGAAGAATTAGTGTTGAGATTACTTTCTATTGCATTCATAGCACCCCCTCCCCCTCCTGCACTTGGCTTGTTACGCTGATGAACTAGACGTTTTTCAAAAAAGGAAAACCCGAATTCTGCCTACTTTGAATTTTGTGAAAGCTACTTTAGTGTTTGACCGAGATTCTTAATTCCCAGAGCATAAGTTAGGCACTTGAAACCAAAGGGGTGTAAGGAGATAACTAATGCAAATAATAGAGAAAGCATTATTTTATATTGTGGCAAGAGAGTTAGTGATAGTTGTAACTGGTGCATGGTGCTCCACCCCAACGTGATTTAGAAAAAAATGACATTAAAGTTCCCATAAGATGACCCATGAATAAAAAGTGGTTATCCTTCATGAATATTTTCATAATAAAGTTGTCATCAGTTTTTACGCTCTTTAGTCTCCTTTAAAATTATTTGATCTACGCAAAAGTCTAGAAAGATGAGTCAAGTTAGGAATGGGATACTGACAAATTTAATATTTTTCTTTTGAAAGGGGCATGTGCCCCCTAAAATCCGCCACTGATTAGAATATTCGTTCATTATTTCAAAAGTAGTCAATATGTTGCTTATTCAATTTTTTGTAATCATCAAATATCAATAAATATCTTGATAGCAGATTTAAAAAGAAGGATTAATGGAATCCAAAACAGTGCCTATTCTTAGAAATACTTTGAAAAGCTATTTAAAAACTTTTGATTGTATATTTGGCTACTGTGTTAAATTTATTTAATGAGCTGCATTTGACCTAATTCCTAAATAAAAAAACAAAGCCCAGACTGCCTGTTGGGCACAATTCCTGTCATATTTGCTTTGAGTAAGAGCTGGGAAATTTGTTTTCCTTTCATTTAGGAGAAGAAAATTTGGTTGAATGTGTACTTAAACACTTTGAAGGATAATTGCAAGTCGTTTTATTCTCGGTAACTGTCGTTCAAAAGCTGTGCTCTTCCTGATCCATTTGGTAAAAATGTAAGAAGACAGACTTGTTTTGTTTGCCAGTCATTGCTCACAGTATTATTAGTGGTTGACATATTCGAATATTTAGCCAACAAATTATTTGTTCTGAAAACGCTTTTAAAAATTTTAAAGGTCGGCCTTAATTAATGAGGGTCAGTAAAGGTCAGTGAGAGGTATGTTGTAGCGAATAAAATTAAAATTTCGGGGTTATCGGAACTAGTAATTAAATTTCTCAATTCTTGTTGGCAATGGAAGGGAGTCGGACATTGAACAGATCCTCTGCATGAATAATAATAAAAGATAGTAAAATAGTTAATCGCCATTGGTTTTATATAAAGGGTAAGTATGTTATGCTATTATAATTGCATTTTTTTCTTTAAATAGCAAATTATAGGGTTTATAATAAATTTGGCCTGTTTGCATATCATTTCATTGTCAATAAAAATATTTGTACTTGCATTTGATTTTGTGTGTTCCAATATACTCATGCTTTCAATTTTTTTAACAAGTCATTAAAGAACAAAAGATTTTTTGGATATTGAGTTAAACAAAAGAAGAAGGGGGGGGGGATGAGTTTTGAACTTAGTACCTAAATAGACTCATCTTCAATCATTGAATGTGTTTCTTGTGAAAAGATTTTTCATAGATAGAATGTATGTAAAATTTTAGGAAAAGGGCTCATATATTTGCAGTGCATACAGTGCTCGCAGCCGTCCTATTTTTCCTATATTTTGAGAAATTCCTCCAAAATTGTCCTATATTTACTGAAAGCTATAACATGTCCTATTTTTCTGACAATTGAATGCGCGATTTGGAAATGCAGCCGGAAAATTTCCAGACAAAAAAAAGCTATGAATCGCGGCAAAAGATAAGCACTGACGATGCAAAAAAAAGAAACACCTATTTTTGGCAGTAAGCCAAGCACGCTCAACAGAAGACTAATAACCATTTACTGCCAGATTTGGCAAGACATCCCCAATGTCGGCTACTTTTTGGAGCGAATCGACTGTTTGCTTAAGTATTATTTTTCTTATTTGTACTTCGTAAACAAATATTCAGATTCTTTTAAAATAACGTTCAAGAAGAACTAAAGTTATACTATATATATTTATGTATTAAATGAAAGAAAAACATAGAGACAAAGAGTTGGATGCTTGCTTTCTGGAAAAGCTGGCAACCCTGCCCATCGTTGCGACTTCCCCACCTGCGCGCTTCGTGCTAAGTTCCCCTCCCGGTCTTCCGTTTAATCGTAATTTTACCCCGTTTTTAGTAATTTTCGCTTTTAAAATAAATAAGTAAGGGCCGGATTCTGGTGTAACGATGTTTACGCAAATGCGCCTGCAAATCTCCGATTTGTCGAGATTCCGATTCTGGCTTAACGATGCGCATGCATTTTCGCCAATTTTTCCCCCTCGATTTGCGGCACATTTTTACCTCGCGCAGGATATGCAAGTGTCATGGCTGCCCGCAGTAGTGCTTTTCGTTTGTTCTGTTTACGCATAAAAATCTGGAGATTTGAGGAATACCCTGCCAAGTGAATGAATCAAATTGTATTTTGTTTAGAGCAGAACAGATAGCATGTCCTTTCGTGAGTCAAAATTTATAGTTAGTATGTGGTTTTGTGTGTATTTTCTGTGTTCTGTTTATCGCGCTAGGGCGAAAGTATTTTTTAAAGAATTCCAAAGTTTATTTCTTATGAATGAAATTCTTTTGAAATTTGTATTCAAAAATTTGTTATCTAATATTCTTCGCTTGTTATAGAGAGTGGTCGTGTATTTTTTTTAGAATGTAGAGTTGTTATTGCTTGTAAATTAATAAATATTCCGAAACGAATGCTTGTGGCCCAATAAGAATGGAAATAAAATATTTGATTCTCTAGTTATCTATCAGTCTACAGCGTATTTTGTATGGCAATATGTTATATTATTACAGGCCTGTAAGCTTTCAACTTTGCAATCATACCCACCACTAAAAATTAATAGCTTGAATTGCCTCAATTATGCTTACTATACTTAAGTATGGTAATGTCCTTGTGCCAATGCTATACTTTCTTTATCAAAAAAAAAAACACAAATATGTTATCATAACTGATTTTTAAATTTTAGTTCTGAATCTGTCGAGATTTTATTTTGTTTTGTAAAATTTTATTAAAAAGAATTTTTGTTTATTCACGCACAACTAAAAGTGATATACAGCTATTTTGATTTTTTTTCTTGCACTGTGTTTGTACATATTGTGATTGTATGCTCATTAATTTTTTTCCGTGTAGTGTGTTTTTCTAGAATGTCATGACTGCATAGATAAACGAAGAAACCTATTTTTAATCCTTTAAGTATTAAACATGTTTCTTATGTTACTGTCGAGTTTTCTGTTATTACAAACTTACTGTGTAATGTATTAATCGTTATCGTATTGTGTTTTATTGAGTTTTTGTATGGCAACAGCATAAGTGTTATTTTTCTCAGTCTTCTCGTTCTCAATGTAAATAGCAGTCGTTTTCATGTAAGTGTCCTCAGTAGTTGTAATAAATGTTCTTTAACGGTATCTACAGCCTGGATTAATGACGCCCATTAGTAAAGAGTAAACCCTAGCCCACATATATAAAATTGGCGACGAGGTCGGGATGCTTTATAAAAGTCAAGAAAATTCGAATGGGCCGGAAAGAAATGGCGTTATCGAAAGTAACGAAAGGCACCAGTGAGGCAGACAGCCTTGAAGTGTCTAAGGAATCATTCTGAAGGTTTATTGTATTGTGATACCAAGACTTTGAAGTTTTTCTTGCTAATATTAAACAAGATACAAGAACTTTGAAGCTTCTTGCTAATAATCAAGATTAAAGAACATCTCGTATTTCGTTTTGTAATTATGGCTACTATCGGAACACTAGAACATTTCGATACTACAAAACCTTTGTTATGGGACTCATACTATGAACGTATGGAATGTTATTTTGAAGAGAATAAAATTGAAAAAGAAGACCAAAAACGAGCTGTATTTTTAAGCGTATGTGGCCCTGATACGTATTCGGTTATACGGACGTTAGTATCTCCGGACATTCCAACCAAAAAAGCTTACAAAGATTTAATTGAACTAGTAAAGAGTCATTTTTGTCCTAAACCCTCGGAAATTTTCCAAAGATATTTATTCTATCGAAGAAGACAATTCAACGGAGAATCGATTTCTTCATTTGTTTCGGAATTAAGAAGATTGGCAGAACATTGTAATTTCGGAACATCTCTCGAGACTATGTTACGTGATAGACTGGTCTGCGGGATCAAAGACGAGAACCTGCAACGCAGACTACTATTTGAAAGTTCTCTTACGTTTTCAGATGCGCTGGATAAAGCTATCGCAGCAGAAACTGCCAGCAAGAATGTCAAAGAAATCAGAAGTTCCGATTCCTTATCTGTGAGACCCGTACATGCTAGGACAAGTAATTCAGTGCAAAAGTGGCATCAGAAAAGTAATAAAAATAAAGAATCATCAAAATCAAAGAATTGTTCTGGATGTGGGGGTTTTCATTCAACAGCGCAGTGCAAATTTAGGGAAGCTGAATGTTACGTTTGTAAGAAGAAGGGTCATATCGCCAAGGTATGTAGAAATAAACCTCTTCCAAATAATAGAAATGTAGTTAAGAAAAATTGGATCAATAATTCTGCAAATTTAATTGACACTGTTCCTGAGCTTGAAAATCTTCAGTTAAAGTATTTATGTGTAAATAATGTGAATCATTCAAGATTAAAAGCTACTGTTTTTATAAATGACTCTCCGGTTCTAATGGAAGTCGATTCAGGTGCAAAGGTTACTATTATCGATAATTGTACATTTAAAGAATTATTTCCTACTCGTGCTCCCAAGTTAGAAAAATGTCCGTATGAAATCAGAGATTATAATAAGAATTCGGTTAATATCTTAGGACAATGTGATGTTAATGTTGAGTATTCATCTTTCAAAGGGACTCTGCCTATTTTGGTTGCAAGGGAGAGGAGAGAAAGTTTATTAGGAACAAATTGGTTCGAACCGCTAGGAATAGGGTTGACAGGTGTGCATTCCATCAGCGAAGTAAACCTCGACAGCGTTGTTAAAGAATTTTCAGACGTCTTCAAGGAAGAATTAGGAACTTTTAAAGGTGCTCCAATATCGCTTAAACTAGACCCGAAAATTCTCCCTATTCAGCTCAAGGCAAGACAAGTGCCGTTTGCTCTAAAGCCAAAAATTGAGAAGGAATTGCAACGATTGCAAGAACAAGGTGCAATTGAGCCTGTGGATTACTCGGACTGGACAACTCCAGTAGTTCCTATTCTAAAGTCGAACGGAGAAATTCGTCTCTGCGGTGATTACAAGTGTACCTTAAATAAAGCTTTAGGTCAATATCCTTATCCAGTTCCTGCTGTAAATCAAGTGCTAGCTGAACTAGCAGGTAGTCGTTATTTCATTAAACTTGATCTTTCGCAAGCTTACTTACAACTAACTGTAGATGAAAACAGTGCAATGGCTCAAACTATTGCTACTCATAAAGGAGCATTTAAATGCAAGAGACTTCAGTTTGGAATATCTTCCGCTCCAGGCATTTTTCAACAATTCATCGAAAGATTGTTATCCAGTATCACAGGAGTATTGCCTTATTTTGATGATGTTTTAATCAAGGGCTCATCCTTAGAAGAACTCACTGATCGATTCAGACAAGTCTTGAAGAAATTTTCAGAATCAGGTTTGCGGCTTAACAAAGAAAAGTGCATTATCGGTGCTTCAAGTATTCAGTACTTGGGATTTCATATAGATCAACATGGAATCAAACCAACCAAAGAGAAAGTAGAAGCTATTCATAATGCACCAACTCCTAAATCCAAAGAAGAACTCCAGGCATTTTTAGGACTCTTGAACTTTTATCACGTATTTCTAAAAAATAAAGCAAATATAGCCGAACCGCTTCATCGTCTCTTAGACAAAGGTATACCATGGAGTTGGACAAAAACTCATCAGTCTGCTTTTGAAAGGGTAAAAAGGCTCTTATCAGCAGAAACCCTACTTACTCATTTTGATGAGAAGAAGCCTATCATACTAACTTGTGATGCATCAGAATTTGGAATCGGTGCAGTGTTAAGTCATCGACTTGAAGAAGGAATTGAAGCTCCAATTGCCTATTATTCTAGGACTCTGAACAAAACTGAACGTCGATACGCTCAGATCGACAAGGAAGCCTTAGCAATCATCCAAAGCGTAAAAAAGTTCCATAATTATGTATTTGGCCATAAAATTGAAATTCGTAGTGATCACAAACCATTGTTAGGACTTTTAGCTCCAAATAAGCCCATACCTAACATGCTATCTCCAAGAATGCAAAGATGGTCAATCATGTTAAGCTCTTATGACTATAATTTAGTTTATAAACCAGGAAAAGAAATCACTAATGCCGACGGTCTTAGTCGTCTTCCACAGCCACTGACAGTAGGTATAAAAGGCGGGTTCTGCGCCACCTGAGGAGCGAGGAGCCATTCACCCTCAACCCCGCCCTCTCATATATATATATATATATATATATACACTTAGCATATAATAACCTAGAATAATTCAACATAAGCAGAAGAGAAGCAAAAAAAAAAACTCCGCATTCAACAGAAAAAAATATTAAATTTTAGCACTATAGTATTTTTAAGATCATTTTATCACGTACACACCCGAAATTACATAAATAAATCGTTATATTCAAGCAAAAATCGAAACATACAGAGCGAAATGCTTTAAAACCAATTTTCTTACTAAGGAAAAAAAAATCGAAAAAATATCAAATTTTATCGCTAAATAAGACTTTAGACACCGTTTTCGACCAATCAGAAGGCATTTTAGACTAAATCTAGGTCACATGATACTTTTCAGCCAATGTCATTAGTAGATGGAAAAGGAGAGTTCTAGTTCAGCAGGGGGATCGGGGATCGACCACGCCCCCCTCGCCTGCTCCCCCTGCCACGCCCCCTCCTCCGCCTGCCGAGTGGGGTTGAGTAGTAGGGTTCCTGCTACTATTCTCGTAATCTTTTACGAGGGTTTCTGAGTGGAGTTGAGTTGTTTTCTCCGGAATTTAGTTTTTTCAGAATGGCAACACGTGAACTTCTATGAAAGCTTTTTTCGGAATGGCAACGGTTTTGGTTGTTATGGTAACGAACTTGTAATCTTTTACAGACTTTTTGAATCGATTGTGCTACCACCTGGTGAGAGAAATTAGAATTAAATTCGAAATTCGTCGTTTTTACGGTTTTAAATTTACAATTTAGTGTTTCATGAATAGCAACAAGTATTCTTAGGAGCGACATCATACTTTTAGGTTTGTTTGATGGTAGAGCGATCATAGCGCCATCTACGAATGGAAATTAGAACTATTACCGACTTAATTCATTGTAACAAGAAAAGAAAAATGTTTATGTTAGGATTTAGTAATACAGATTATAATGAAGCAGAATTTCATAGATTAATTTAAAAAAAGAGAATTAATAAGAAAACCGGAGTATAAGAACTTGAAACAATGATCCCAACTTTAGATTATTTTAACATGAAATTTTACAAGTAATAATACTACAAATTACAACGACATTATTAGTAGTAAACTTCAGATTCAGAAATATACTAGCACTAACAACTGTATAATTTATAAACATAGAAAATTTCACACTGAACTTTCAAACTTATAACTAAACTACACTAAATTCAAGCTATTGTGAACTTTATCTACAGTACATTTGGAAACAAGTCTATGCTTTTTTTTTTTTTTTTTTTTTTTTTTTTTTTTTTTTTTTTTTTTTTTTTTTTTTTTTTTTTTTTTTTTTTTTTTTTTTTTTTTTTTTTTTTTTTTTTTTTTTTTTTTTTTTTTTTTTTTTTTTTTTTTTTTTTTTTTTTTTTTTTTTTTTTTTTTTTTTTTTTTTTTTTTTTTTTTTTTTTTTTTTTTTTTTTTTTTTTTTTTTTTTTTTTTTTTTTTTTTTTTTTTTTTTTTTTTTTTTTTTTTTTTTTTTTTTTTTTTTTTTTTTTTTTTTTTTTTTTTTTTTTTTTTTTTTTTTTTTTTTTTTTTTTTTTTTTTTTTTTTTTTTTTTTTTTTTTTTTTTTTTTTTTTTTTTTTTTTTTTTTTTTTTTTTTTTTTTTTTTTTTTTTTTTTTTTTTTTTTTTTTTTTTTTTTTTTTTTTTTTTTAGCACTATTCATGAACTTTTAAATAATTGAAAAGATTTTATTAATTTTCTAACATTCAAAAATATTCAGAGCTCTACTTGAAAAGTAAAGAAAAATAGGCTTATCTCTTTAAATAGGCTAACTCTTTATAAATTTATAAACTTAGAATTACGTATCAGAACAAGAATCGTCTCATTCATCTTTTGCTTCATGGATATTGGATACGTACCTAATAAATCTGATTGTTAAGTAAGGAAAGCAAGTCAAATGATTGATTAGTATTACATTACAATGCCACAAAAGGATTTAGCAGAATGTTTTTCTGATTAAAAAT
The DNA here is from genome assembly GCA_038502835.1 of Octonoba sinensis. Lineage (NCBI taxonomy): Eukaryota > Metazoa > Arthropoda > Arachnida > Araneae > Uloboridae > Octonoba > Octonoba sinensis. Next base: position 2,790,115 of record CM076598.1, on the reverse strand, counting down.
ATGTCCTGGTTCATTAGCATACCCTCTAATTTTGAATTTGTATTTCTACATTTTCCGAAATTACGCGAAACAAACTTATTTCATGGCTTTTGAATTTGATCATTTTTTACGTATTTCAAAATAGATTAGCTATAAGAATGCAAGATGTTTTTCATAAATGCTTAAAACATTTTATATGCTTTAATTAAGAATCGTAGAGCGTTACGAACAAATGCGCATTACAAAAGTTGTCTTGCATAAACGTTTTGTACATTTTATTTTTTAACACTCCGTCGGGCGCGCTCCAAATTTTGCACCATCGGGTGCGCTGTATCTCACAGATACATTTCGTAATAGCAATGCGTAAATTCAATTATGAAAGTTTTTTTGTTTTTGGTACCAGGCTTCACCTCCCTTACACTCGGACCCTTACTCTCCTTTATTTCCTTTATTTCAATACAAAATACAATGAAAATATTAAATTACAACGCAAATACTTACTTACAAAAAGAAATGTAAATTAATAAAATATATACGTACAATAGGTGTTTATATATAACTAGCTGCGACGCCCGGCGTTGCACGGTCTATCTTAAATTATATTTTGCAAATACAGCGATGCCTCATCAAAATGCTAGAAACGTTGATTATTATTTTTTTTTATTTGTTTAACAATGGCAAATGCATTGATTTGCTTGTTCACACGGCAACTGTAACAATTGTTGAAACGATGTAACAATGCAAATAAAATAAAACGGTCATCATCTGGGTCAAATAAAATTAAAGTTAATTACCGTGATTTTTTTTTTTTCAAATTACAGAGAAAAACGCTTATAACTTCTTTTCTAGTTAATTTAGAGGCTTCCAATTTTAGTACAAAGGACAAAAACCCTTCTAAGATAGTTTTTTACGTGCTTTTCAATGTTATCAAGCTCGAAAGGATGCAATAATTTCTTCCGATAGAAAAGGACTATTTTATGCAATTTTCGGAACTCCGCTCCAATTGGTCTTAGCGTGATGATATATAGCCTATAGCCTTCCTCGATAAATGGGCTATCTAACACTGAAAGAATTTTTCAAATCGGACCAGTAGTTCCTGAGATCAGCGCGTTCAAACAAACAAACTCTTCAGCTTTATAATATTAGTAAAGATTATATTAAGTGAAAATAATTCTTAATTGAAATATTACCTATTCAAATAATTTTAGGAAACGAAAAAAATAATTTGACTCCGATACATTTAGTTACATACGATACATACACTTTTTTAAAAAAACATCACGGTGTATTTTAAGCAAAAACCTTCGCTGCATTTTAGGCACTTATATTGCATTTACCTAGTATTTTTGTTGAATGACATTCCATGAAATCTCCTTTGTCCTTATCACTTTCATCGAAAATTTCTACATCTAAATCTTAATTTTCATCAAAAAAAAAAATATGAATGTTTCAAGATCTTTCTGATCATTTAAATCTAGAAAGCGTTTTTTATTCATTTTCAAAGCAAAATAAACGCAAAAATTTATAAAATTAGTATAACAAACGGAAAACGTCAGCCGTCCCTCTGTATCCCACAGATACAAACCGCAAATGAACCCCCAAAAGAGGGGGAAAAAATCCCCCGACACCTACTCCCACAACATTCTAGGAGACCTAGTGACCGGAAGGGCAGATATTGCTCTGGTCAAGGTCGTGAAAGTATTTAATCTTCTGTATTATAGTGTAGATAGGCAACAATAGAGCCATTCCATTTCAGATCAGGCAGAGGGTGTCACATGACCCTCACCGATTTTTTTGAAAAAATTACAGTAGTTACAACTAAGGGACATATAAAATATCCCAAAAGGATTTTGCAAAAAAAAAAAAAAAAAAATATTTCTCTAGTTACAGACGTTTAAAATTTGGGACAAAGTTGGCCGTTTTCAGAAAATCAGCAAAACACTCACTTTTAAAATGGCCATTGTTTCAAAAGTTTTTAACCGATTCAAATGATTTTTTTTCTATAAATAATGAAGGGATGGTATTTTAATTAGACACTAATTTTAAAAATTTAGTTGGCTTCATTGATAAAGAAAAGAAAGTGTTTCTGAAGTGAAAAAATAGTGTTTGTTCCGACTTCATGATTTTTTTATCTTATGGGGAATCGCAACAGGCCTCCGGCAATCTTCGTCTCCCATGTTATCTCTACGGAGCGGGTTTTCCACATCTCCTGAGTTTATTTTGTGGAGTATCCTCATGCGGTTTTTTGCATATGAAACACCAAGGAAAGCTATTTATATTTGTCTTTCGAATTTTGAAGTAAGGAGTAAAACGTTTTCAGAAATGAGAAAAATACTTGCGTTGCTAACTTTAAAACGCTCTCAAATACGTCTTAATCAAAATATTTAAAAAAATGAAAGTAATAGACGAAATTTACACTGTTTAGCGTCTGAATCCACAAACAGAAGTTCATTTCGTCCAATATTTCAGCTGGAATCTTTAAAACAAAAACAGTGGATTTATCGCAAAAAATTGAGAATTTATTCACTGCTTTGCAGCGCCCTCTGGAAAACAGGGAAATTTAGACGGAAAAAGGGAAGAGTTTCAGAATGAGGCATCAATCAACTGTCATCCTTTAGGCAAAAAGTGATTAACGGTTGATTTACAAGAGTTTACTGTTTTAGCGGGAGCTTCCCCGCTGTTTTCAGGCAAGGGACACAAGACGGTTTTATTTTGCTTCCTTCTGGGCCTTTTGAGCGAAAGGATCTAGAATTGAAATAAATGTTGAGCCAGCGTTTTCCGTAACATATTTTAACCCATAGTTTTTTAATGTCTTAGTTATTGAAATTTGTTCTATGTAATGGCAGAATCAAGATATAAAAGTAGAAGCTTTAAAATTTTACTTTGCTTAAATAAAATAGGTTTTTAAGCATTCCATTTAGAAAGAGCCCTACAAAAATATAAAAAAGTATTTTACGCATTTTCGATTCAATATGAGAAATATAAATACAGTAAATGATTAAAATAACGGGTGGAAGAAAACGCGATTTAAAGTTCCTATAATTTTAAAGTTAATCATACTTTTCAAATGCTTTGTATAAAACATTTTTAACAACAATAATTTTCAAAAAGAGAAATGGTGTGTTTTAAGAGGATACGACAATTTTTAAGAGATACAACAATACTGTAATTTGACTAGTTGGTTGGGAAAACGAAATATTCGAAACCCGAATATTAATTACTACTAAAAATATTTACAAAAAAAAAAGGGGGGGGATTGCACCTGACTGATTTTATGTTACAAGCTCATTGATAATACACAGAGTTTAAAATCAAACTCTTATGACATTTTTATTTATGGAATTGTTTAACGTTCTAAATGGAATATTCATTTGTTTTTCGATTGACAAGTGAGTTTTATTTATTCATTTTTATTTATTTGAAGCAAAGTAAGTCCGGGAACACACTTGGCGTTTTTTTCCGATCGGAGTTTTTACTATCGCCGTCGTATCAGTAGTGGCGTAGCTAAAAAAAGGTCTATAATATTCATTATAACTTGACAAAAATACGAATCAATATACCTAACCCTACCTGAAAAAAAAATATATATATATCTTCCAAAACCACGTTAAAAGCAAAACGCAAGGTACTTACATAATAATAATGGCCACAAATACAATAATTTCAAATGATGCATTTTTACCAAACACTTCGAAAATACAATGAAAAATAAACAATTTTTATATAAAGTTATTGAGGCTACAATTTTTTTTCTGCTATTTTTCAGTAAATTTAGCTATTTTGAGATTTTTTTTAGCATGCAACTCTTAGGTCTTAGTAAAGGCGGTCACCCCAAAGCCCAAAATGTCTTGGTGGTATACCGGTCGATCGCGATTAATTTATTGCCCATCCCTGCTAAAAAGCTAAAAGCCCTCTAAAAAGCTACGGAGCAAACGATGTTACCCACAAATCCTCTGAAAACACTCCCCCCGTAAAAATTTCAATGGCGGAGTCTGCCCCATGCTTCCCTCCCCCCCCCCCCTCCCTCCGAGCGACGGCGGCATCACCGTAAAAAGCTACGGATACAAAACGATGCCCCCTAAAAATCCGCCAACCTCCTGAAATTTCAATGGCATAGTCACCTCGAGCCCCCCCCCCCCCCCGATAGGTATATAAAGCATCATAACATACAGTAAAATAGTTTCCGTTATTTTTCGTCTATGGTTTTGACTGAGAAAACCTTCGTCCAGCAGCAATATATTGGGATGAGACGAAAAAACCCTATTTTTGTTTTAAAAGTCTAAATCATGACCCACTCTATACTATACATTAAGTTTCTCATTATTTTGCACCATTATCAGTCCACTGAGTTCACTACACCTAAAAGATCTTCTCTTGCAAAGACGCTCTCAACGGCTTGTGGCCCCCTTGTATGTACCAAATCTTGTCGTGGCCTCGAGTTTATGCATATACTAGTAAACTTGGCGGTCATAGGAAATGGCCGCCGTTCTAGAAATTATAAATTGTAATTAAAATGATTTGTGCAAAGGTGTCTGCTAATTCAAACTGAATTACCCAGGTCAGACGCCCCTTCACTTACTGCCCCACACTACTTTATACGTATTTACTACATAATCAAATTGTTTGTGAAAATTATACATTTACCATCGAAAGAACTTATTGAAAATTTTATTATGCTTTTCAAAACAAAAGTTTTAACGAAACTGGGAAAAAGAGCACTGCCACTCTAATAAGAAAACTTTAAAAAGCGCAGACGATTAATAAATAAATTAAAAATAACGAAAGGATTAAATTAAATTCGCGTATACATTAATTTTTAGCGGAGATTGAAAATACAGCGGAGCCCCACTCAATATGCTAGATGAACGTTTTGATTATTATTAATATATTTGCTACATTTGTTACAATAACAATGGCATTGATTTGTTTGATCACACGACAACTGTAATTGTATGGTTGGAAACGACGGCAAAACAATGCAAAAATAAAATAAAACGGATAAAAAAAGCATTGAAAGATTTAAAAAAAATAATTTCAAAAAAACTAATTGAGTCGCAACTTTCATTTTTTGCAGCGATGAGTTTCTCGGGTTGTAAACATTAACCGTGCTGAATGTGGTCCCGATCTGTAAAACGGCCTGGGATTCTATCGCGGACAGACAGACAGACAGAATAAGCCGCTTATATATAAGAAGATAAATTAATTTATTTATTTGTGTTTAAGCTAGTTTGTGTGGTCCCGGGTCCCGAGTTCCCACTTGTATGTGCACATAAAAAAGAATAAAAAATATTCGAACGATAAAACAGTCTTACGGTCTAATAATGATTGGGGGGGGGGGGAATTAAAATCGCAAAACATTTGAATTCTAAGAATCTGAGGAATAATAATAATAAAATTAATAATTATAAAAATACACAGAGGGAAGTAGATGAGAGGAAAGGAGTAGACAAGTTTTTCCAAAACGTGAAAAGCTTTTTGAATATAAATTTCGGAAGGAAAAAAAAAGTAGGTACTGTTGCGTACTTTTATAAAAGTACGCAACAGTTCATTCAAGTATACTTGAATGAAAACAAATACGCGCGCGAAATTCTGATATTACACTCAATGTAATACTCAACTTTATAAACTTTTATTTTTTATTATGATTTAATTACGATTGATTTAATAACTACCCAAGTATTCAACTGATATGCGGTATAACCGAGTACAGTAAACATACTCTTATTTTCAGGGAAAAATACAAACTGTCATATGTAGACTTGTAATAGATTTGCTCAAAATAATATGCAATATTTTGCCATTGCGTGAAATATTTTATCAGTAGGAAATGATTGTACCATGGTCTCCTTTCCGAGACTCGTGGGTCTCCGATTTTACTATTTTCTCCTGCGGCCCCTCAGATTTGTTCTGTGTCCCTCAAGGTGGCCACATGGCTCATGTTGTAAAACCCTGCTTTAGCATTTTCCAAGCACTACGATCTACTGCAGTAATGAAAAAAAAAAAAAAGAAAAGTATGGAGAGGCTTGTGTTAGAATCAAAAGACTTTTAATAGAATAATAGTTAGACGCCCTGCCCTATTCGCATTAGATGCGAAAATAAAAAATGAGGAAGGGAATGTTGTTACATACAGCATTTTGATTACAGGGATAGTTGTCAAGGTGGTTTGAGGAAGAGACAGAACTCCCCCCATCGCCCTCCACACACACACTGGACGCGATCCTTTTTTTTTTTCTTTTCACAGTCAGATTCGGCGTGTTTGTGTGGACAGTAGGGTAATAATGGGCGTTCTGCCCCAAGAGGCGCAACGCGCAATGTGCAAGTGCAAGGGGGCGTGGCCCTTGCGCCTCCCAATGCCCTCAGGCGTTAGTCGAGTGGAGTTGAGTTGTATGCCCTCAGGCGTTTTTCGAGTGGAATTGAGTTATTTTTGCCCGCAGGCGTTTTACGAGTGGAGTTGAGTTGTATGCCCCCAGGCATTTTTCGAGTAGAGTTGAATTGTATGCCCTCAGGTGTTTTTCGAGTAGAGTTGAGTTGTATGCCCTCAGGCGTTTTTCGAGAAGAGTTGAAATGTTTTTCAAAAATTTATAGTTTTGGAATGGCAACACCTTTTGTTTCAGTTTAGGACTTGATGTAATGTTAAACCGATTGTAGCGCCATCTATGAGAAGAAAATGGAACTATTTTGGAACTTAGAATTTTTTTTCTAATGTTTTCTCTCAGAATTCAAGCAGGAACTATTTTATATTACAAAAAATAATTATAATGTATAATGATTTAAATTTATTGTCGCTATTTACATCCTATTATGTATTTATTTCTTTTTTCGCCTTAGAAAGATTTTCTTTTTCAACCTTTTTAATGTTTCCACTTAGCATCTGCACAGGAACTATTTTATAAGTTAATTATTTTTACACTGTGATTAGAAAATTCTCGTCATTTTTACTTAGAAAAGACTTATATATTTTTTAGTTTTTATTTATTTATTTATTTATTTATTTACTTTCAGACTTAGAAAATTTTTCAGTTGCAAGGGGTTTTTCTTTTCTCTAATTATGTAAAACATAGTACAGTAACATTTTTCTGATCCGTTTTGCAATTTTTTTCTTAAATCATAATTTTAACTGCATGACACATTTCATTCTAAAGTTTTTCTACTTTATATTACTATCACACTTGCAGTCTCCTTCAAAGAATATTTTATAAAACTCTATTATTTCACATATGAACGCAAAAAACTGAGATTTAACGCGTAAAACTTAGAACAATAATGTAAAAATACTAAGTACAAAGCATATTCATCCAGTAAAACTCAGTACAGAAATGTAAAATTGCTAAATACAAAAGGTTTAAACAGCATGGAAATATAAAAGTACTAGATACGAAATGTCACAACAGCATGAAAATATAAAAATACCAAGTATTAAATGTTAAAACAAAACGAAACGAGTATTAGTACTACTAGTGCTTGTTCCAAACTTAGTTTCATCCAGCCAAATTTAGTGCGAAAAGCAAAAGTACTATGCCCAAAATGTTAAAACATTGATTCATACCGTAAAACAGTAAAGAATGTAAGAAATTACTGAATAAAAACGTTTGAACTTGCAAAACAAAATGATTTTCTACTTGCAAAATTTTAGAACTTCGCATGAAAATGTAACGTTTGAAACTTGGAACTAAAATTTCAACACTGAATCATCAAAAATCCGAAACAATTTAAGCTGTGGAATAAAGATTCGAGACTTGAAAAGTAAATGTAAACTCACTAAAAGAGATTTGAAAATCTGAAAGGGGAAATAGAATAATAACTTCACTAGAAACGTAAAACTTGAAAAATTTAAATCACAAAACTCAAAACTCTTGCAAAGTGCTTTTTATGTGAAACGTAAAAGTGCTAAGAGCAAAATGCTAAAACTGAGGAAACTTAGAACTACGTGGAACAAATCATTTAAAACTATAAACTTTAAAAACTTAAACTCATTCAGAAAACAACGGAAATGCAAAATTACAAAACAAAAGTGTTACGCTCTCCCAAAATATTAAAACTTAACGCGAAAAAATGTAAGAAAGTATAAAACACCAAAAGTTAAGAGTAGTATAAAAAAATTGTTACTTAGATTCATCTAAAACATGACTCGGAAAGATTAAAAGTAATATACGCAAATTGAAAAAAACTTATGTTCACCTACTAAAATATAAAAATAGCAAGCACAAGACGTTAGAACAGAAAGAAAATGAAAAAGTATGAAACGTAAAATTACAAAACCTAAATTTATCTACTAAAAGTTCCGTAAAAATTGTAAAAGCACTAAGAGTGAAAACTACAAAACAGCATGAAAGCTAGAAATAAAAAATATACAACATCAGAACTTAAATTTATCCAGAAAAACTTAGAAGAAAAAATGTAAAAGTTCGGAAATTTTCAAAACAAAAGTATGATGCACTTGCAAAATGTTAAAACTTAGTGCAAAAACGTAAAAAGAACTATGTACAAAATGTTAAAATTTAGATTTATCTAATAAAACAGTGAATGAAGATGTAAAATTACTAAGAGTAATATGTTAAAACAACACTAAAACGTAAAAAGTACTATGTACAAAATGTTAAAATTTATATTTATCTAATAAAACAGTGAATGAAGATGTAAAATTACTAAGAGTAATATGTCAAAACAACACTAAAACGCAAAAGTACTCAGTACAAAACGTAAAAAAAAAAAAAAAAATATTTATCTGCTATAACTTAGACTGAAGTCGTAAAATTACTAAGTACAAAGTGTTAAAACATCATAAAAATGTAAAAATATCAAGTGTAAAGCAGCAAAACATAGATTTGTCTATAGAAATCTTGATCAAAAGATGTAAAAGTTCAAACAACAAAATCCTAAAACTCTGAAAAATTGAAAACGCGCAGTGCAAAAACAGCAAAACCTGTGAAATTGCTAAGTATAAGGATGCAAAACTTAAATTTTTCCAGAAAAACTTAGAACTAAGTTGTAAAAGTACGGAACTTTTCAAAGTAAAAGTGTTATGCACTTACAAAATGTTAAAACTTAATGTAAAAATGCAAAAAATACTTCGTCAAAAATGTTAAAACTCTGATTTATCTACTAAAACTTAGAATGAAAATGTAATTGAATTAAATGTACTAAGTGTGAAATAGTAAAGTAACATGAAAATGTAAAAGTACTAAGTATATAGCGTAGTCATCAAATGAAACTTTGTACAAAAATGTCAAACTTAAGTACGAAACTTAAAAGACTTAGATCTGTCTGCAGAAATCTTGATCAAAAAACGTAAAAATTCAAACAACAAAATCCTAAAACTCCGAAAAATGTAAAAACACGCAGCACAAAAACAGCAAAACATAGATTTGTCTACTGAAATCTTGATCAAAAATGTAAAAGTTCAAACAACAAAATCCTAAAACTCCGAAAAATTGAAAACACGCAGTAAAAAACAGCAAAACCTGTAAAATTGCTAAGTATACGGCTGCAAAACTTAAATTTTTCCAGAAAAACTTAGAACGAAGTTGTAAAAGTACGGAACTTTTCAAAGTAAAAGTGTTATGCACTTACAAAATGTTAAAACTTAGAAGAATGAAAATGTAGTTGAATCAAATGTACTAAGTATGAAATAGTAAAGTAACATGAAATGTAAAAGTGCTAAGTATATAGCGTAGTCATCAAGGGAAACTTTGTACAAAAATGTCAAACTTAAGTACGAAACTTAAAAGACTTAGATCTGTCTGCAGAAATCTTGATCAAAAAACGTAAAAATTCAAACAACAAAATCCTAAAACTCTGAAAAAAGTAAAAACACGCAGTACAAAAACAGCAAAACATAGATTTGTCTACTGAAATCTTGATCAAAAATGTAAAAGTTCTAACAACAAAATCCTAAAACTGATAAATTAAAAACACTCAGTACAAAACAACAAAACGTGTAAAAATGGTAAGTATAAAGCTGAAAAACTTAGAACGATAATGTAAAAGCGCGAAACTTTTCAAAATAAAAGTGTTATACACTTGCAAAATGTTAAAACTTACTGCAAAAATCTTAAGAATTACTACGTACAAAATGTTAAAACTCTGATTTATCTACAAAAGCAACGCGAAAATGTAAAAGTACTAAGTATATAACGTATTCATCAAGTGAAATTTTGTACGAAAATGTAATCGTCTATGTACGAAACTTAAAAAACTTAGATTTATCTACAAAAAATCTCAACTAAAGTCGTAAAAAAGTATGAAATGTTAAACATCATGAAATTGTAAACTTTCCAAAAATACAAACATCAAAACTTAGATGTATCTAATAAAATTTAGAACGAGTAAAAGTGTCAAACTTAATAAAAGTACTAAGTAAAAAACAAAAAAAAAAACTAATATTCATCTACTAAAACACAAAAAAACTTAGAACGAAAAGGTAACAGAAAATTTTCAAAATAAACGTGTTATGCACTTGCAAAATGTTAAAACTTAAATTTATCTACTAAAAATCAGAACAAAGATGTAAAAATACTAAGTATAATACATTACAGCAACACAAAAATTTAAGAGTACTAAATACAAAACGTAAAAAAAGTTAGAGTTATCTAACTAAAACTGAGACTGAAATCGTAAAATTACCAAGTACGAAATGTTCAAGCATCATAAAAATGACTAAATAACAAGTATAATGTATCAAAAACATAGATTTCTCCATTGAAACCTTAAACTAAAATGTAAAAGTTCTAAGGAAAAAAATGCTAAAGAAGTGAAAAAATGAAGAATACGCAGTGCCACACAACAAAGCATGTACTAACTATAAAACTTCTAATCTTGAATTCATCCAAGGAAAAAAAAAAAAAAAAATTAGAAGCAAAAAAAAAAAATATGTAAATCCAAACGAAAATTTTCAGAAATAAAACTGTTATCAACTTGCAAAGTGTTAAAACTTAATGCAAAAATATAAAAAGTACTGTGTATGAATGTTAAAACTTGGATTTATCAACGAAAACACGGAATGAAGATGTAAAACTATTAAGTATAATATATTAAAGCAACACGAAAATGTAAAAGCACTATGTACAAAGCATCAAAACTTAGATTCATCTAGTAAAACTTAGTACAAAAATGTAAAAGTACTAAGCATAGAACCTCAAATATACATTTATTTAGTAAAAAACAGAACGAAACTGTTAAAGTACTAAAACCAACGCATCAAACAAGGATTAATCTATTAAAACAGTATAAAAGAAAGAAAAGCACTACATACAAACTGCAAAAACCCTTAGAACTAAAATTTAAAAATGTAACAAATCATAAAATTTTAAAACTTAACTTCATCCAGAAAAACTTAGAACGGAAATGTAAAATTACTGAAGTTTACAAAACAAAAGTGATAGGCATTTGCAAATTATTAAAAGCAAAAACGTAAAAAGTACTAGATACAAAAAATACGAAACATCAAAACTTGGAGTCGTATAATAACAAAACTGCAACGTCGATTCATCAAGTGGGCCTTAACTCTAAAATTGTGAAAGAAATGTGAAAACTGATATTCACCTTTTAAAATGTAAAAATATTAAGTACACGATGTTAAAACAGAACAAAAATGTAAAGGTACGAAATGCAAAACTCCAAAAAGTTAAATTCTTCTACTAAAAAAATGGTTTGAATTGTAAAAGTACTATGTACATCAACTAAAAACAGCATGAAAATTTAAAAATAGCAAGTACAACACGTTAAAACAGCACGAAAATCTAAAAGTACTAAGTACAAAGCATCAAAACTTACGTTGATCCAGAAAAGCTTGGAACAAAAGATGTAAAAGTACGGACATTTTCAAAGTAAAAGTACTATGCATTTGCAAAATGTTAAAACTTAATGTAAAAACGTAAAAAGTACCATATACAAAATTTTAACACTTAGATTTATCTACTAAAACCTAGAATGAAGATATAAAAATTCTAAGTATAATATACTAAAGAAACACAAAATTATAAAAGTGCAAAATACTAGAACTATCTATTAAAACTTCAAAACATAGATTCAGCATCAAAACATATAATCTGTTTACAAAAATCTTAATCAGAAATACAAGAGTTCGAAGAACAAAGTGCTAAAACCTTAAAAGTAAAGAAACGTAGTACAAAACAATAAAGAATGAAATAGTACCAACTAAGTTTTAGTAGATAAATCTTCATTTTTTACGTTTTGTATTTAGTACTTTTACATTTTTGTGTGGCTTTAATATATTATACTTAGTATTTTTACATCTTCATTCAACACATTTGCCTTACGTTTCAGCGCTTTGCTAATGCATAATACTGTTATTTTTATAAAATAACTGTACAATTACGTTTTTATTCTAAGTTTTTCTGGATCAATTTAAGTTTTGATGTTTTGTACTTAGTACTTTTAGATTTTCATGCTGTTTTTACTTTTTTTGTTCTTAGTAGTACTTTTTCTTTTTTAACCGAATTTTTAGTAGATGAATTTAAGTTTTGCAAGTGCATAAAACTTTTATTTTGAAAATTTCCGTAGCTTTACATTTTTGTTCTAAATTTTTCTGGGTGAAATTAGGTTTTGAAGCTTTATAGTTGGGTTCTAAAATTTTGCAAGTAGAAAATCATTTTGTTTTGCAAGTTCAAACGTTTTTATTCAGTAATTTCTTACATTCTTTACTGTTTTACGGAATGAATCAATGTTTTAACATTTTGGGCATAGTACTTTTGCTTTTCGCAGTAAATTTGGCTGGATGAAACTAAGTTTGGAACAAGCACTAGTAGTACTAATACTCGTTTCGTTTTGTTTTAACATTTAATACTTGGTATTTTTATATTTTCATGCTGTTGTGACATTTCGTATCTAGTACTTTTATATTTCCATGCTGTTTAAACCTTTTGTATTTAGCAATTTTACATTTCTGTACTGAGTTTTACTGGATGAATATGCTTTGTACTTAGTATTTTTACATTATTGTTCTAAGTTTTACGCGTTAAATCTCAGTTTTTTGCGTTCATATGTGAAATAATAGAGTTTTATAAAATATTCTTTGAAGGAGACTGCAATTGTGATAATAATATAAAGTAGAAAAAACTTTAGAATGAAATGTGTCATGCAGTTAAAATTATGATTTAAGAAAAAATTTGCAAAACGGATCAGAAAAATGTTACTGTACTATGTTTTACATACTTAGAAAAAAGAAAAACCCCTTGCAACTGAAAAATTTTCTAAGTCTGAAAGTAAATAAATAAATAAAAACTAAAAAATATATAAGTCTTTTCTAAGTAAAAATGACGAGAATTTTCTAATCACAGTGTAAAAATAATTAACTTATAAAATAGTTCCTGTGCAGATGCTAAGTGGAAACATTAAAAAGGTTGAAAAAGAAAATCTTTCTAAGTCGAAAAAAGAAATAAATACATAATAGGATGTAAATAGCGATAATAAATTTAAATCATTATACATTATAATAATTTTTTGTAATATAAAATAGTTCCTGCTTGAATTCTGAGAGAAAACATTAGAAAAAAAATTCTAAGTTCCAAAATAGCTTCATTTTCTTCTCATAGATGGCCCTACAATCGGTTTTACATTACATCAAGTCCTAAACTGAAACAAAAAGTGTTGCCATTCCAAAACTATGAATTTTTCAAAAACATTTCAACTCTTCTCGAAAAACGCCTGAGGGCATACAACTCAACTCTACTCGAAAAACGCCTGAGGGCATACAATTCAACTCTACTCGAAAAACGCCTGAGGGCATAAAACTCAACTCCACTCGACTGCACTTGCACATTGCGCGTTGCGCCTCTTGGGGCAGAACGCCCATTATTACCCTACTGTGGACAATAATTTCAGCCGTTTTTTAACATCACCAAAGATATCCTAATATACGTTTTATGTGTAGAATGTTCAAAAATTAAAAAATATATATATATAGCCTTGAATCCGCCACCTCTCTCTCTCTCTCTCTAACATCATCAATAGACGTTAAAAATTGCGAATTTTCGAACCGAATTTAGAAAAAATTTCTGCGTAAGACTTCATGAATCCATCTGTTTTTGGTGTCACCAAGGAAAGTCTAATATGCGTTTTTAAAATTTCAATTTCAAAAAATTTCTGGGGGCCCCCAAAGCCCTTTCTGTCCCCTCAAATCCTTGAAAATCATCAAAATTGTAGTTTTAGAACTTCATATTAGAAAATTTTTAATTGTCTTTTAACATCACCAGAGATTGCCTTACATGAGTTGTATGACTTGAATTTCAAAACATTTATGAAAAATAGCCTTGAATCTCTCCTTGGTCTAACAGTATCAATGGATGTCATTGCGAATTTCCGGGAAGGAGCCCTGAACTCTGCAAATTTTTTATTTGATGTCACCAAAGAGAGACCACCCCTAGCCGTCCCCTAACGGCATCAATGATAGTATAAAATTGCGTTTTTCGAATTTAATTTTCTAAATTTTTCGGGGTAGATTCCCAGGACTCCCCTCTATTTATGTTATAATATTATACTTATGATAAAGTTTATATTGATAATTTGTGAATTCTCTTTTTTCCGCATATATAACGCAATCGTCCCGAATTGTTTGCTCATATTCTAACAATGAGCCCTTTCTATACCAGAAGCTGGACTCGCTCATATTACATGTATGCGTATATCTATATATCAACATTAAAACGATAAATTATTTATAATAACTATATATTTGATATATAGGGGCAGTTCATAAGTGATGTTACGCTTTTTCCCCATATATTTGACCTCCCCCCCTTTGTCATAATGTGTCACACTTCGGCTGACTCCCCTCCTCCCCTTCGTCACACGTCACGCTATGTTGGATAATGCAGAATGTCACACTTCTTGTTACCCCTCCCCTTGTCACACTTTGTCACAAGTTCACGAACCCCCCTCCCCTCCTCGAAGCGTGACATCTTTTAGGAATGATCCCTTACCCACAGCTCAAATACGAGGGGGGGGGGGGCGAAAAAATTAAAGGGACTTTTCTGAAAAGAGGTATTTATTCTAATGATAGGAATTTTCTACGTAACCTCCCTCACAAGTTCATACAGAGTCCAACGTTTCACAAGTTTTATTACACAAGGTAGATTATATTTGTATAAAGTGTATTCTTTTGGCTCGAAATCAGTTTAATATTATTTTGAAATGTTACAGTAAATATCAAATGGTTGTTTAAAACACAAGAAAAAAAGAAAGAATCATACAGCTTGTAGTAAAACTTTTACAAACAATGTCGAAGTTTATTCTACACTTTTAAGTGTTCTGATAGAAATAGTACCGAATTTTAGGTTATAACTTTTTTCCAAGTGTTAAGTGTTAACATGAACTAAATATATAAATAAACACTTCTTGTTACCTCCTTCCCTTGTCACACTTTGTCCCAAGTTCACGAACCTCCCTCCCCCCTCGAAGCGTGACATTATTTATGAATGATCCTATACATGCTCATATATCATATACATATGTATACGTTTATAAAAACAATAAAGGGGCCACCAAACTCATAGTCCCCCTTGATTTTTGACGGCCAACGTTTAAAGCAGATATATCATAGCAATTTTGTTATTCAGTATACTTGCTCTTTGCGTCTAATCTGAAATTAAGATTTTCGGAAGGTTTTTCTATTCTTGTTTTTTGTTATAAACACATTTTTATAGTTTGGTAATCACACTACTATGAAAAATCACTTTCTATGCATGAACTCTGTCCGTCAGTGTAAGGTCAAATTTGCACTTAATATCATACACCAACAAGCGAATGAGAAGAGCAGAAGTAAAAAGGAAAGTTGAATACTAAAAAAAAAATCTTCTAAATGATTATGTCCATACAAGACATCCCCCCAAGTGGGATGGCGTACCTTCGCCTCAAAAAGAATCCCCTCTCCTTCCTAAAAATGCCAATGGCGCAGTCGTTCAGTTGACACAGCAAGTTGCAATTTCGTTCAGTTGAATGTTATTAAACTAAATTTCCAAACATTTAATGAATACGATTTTCGTTTGTTTGTAATTTAATAAATTAAATATCGCAATTTCTTTAAACAGAAACTTGCTGAAATTCATTGCAATAAAATTTGTTTAAGCACATCTGCGTAACGCATACGTTAATTGAATTAATAAAAATGCATATTCATTTCATCCCATGATGTACTACTACAGGGTTTTTTTACATTGTTAAAATTAATATGAACCGGTTGAGAATAATAATATTCTACATCTACATTAAGAGGTGGGAGTGGAATTTTAAAGAATTTTAGACATTAATTTAAATTCAAGTTTATAATAAAGATAATTGAAAAACATTGAAAGCAACTAACATCGCAAACGAACAAGAAAACTAGGCCCCGCTACGTTTCGCCTCTTGTAATAGACACATATTTCCTTTGAAACATTGTAACAAAAAATCAGAACCAGATGTCACATTTTTGAAGATTCTAAACGACAGTCTGTAATTGTACGTTAGTGGAGGGAGATAATGAAGAACGCCCCAGAGGAAAGAAACGTTGAGGGTGAGAATAGGGAAACAAGGGAGTGTGTGTGGGGAAAACCAAAACAGGGAATTTAAACCAAAACAAAAAAATCCCCACATTAGCTTTTGATTGCAGCGCCATCTAGATGTCAGAATTCGCTACATCGGGAGCTTTCAATTCCCCTTATGAAAGAAATTTATTTTTGACAAAACAGAGAAGGCGATCTAAAGTGCTGTTATGGAAGTTTTGTATCAAATTTTATTGTAAGCCTGAGATGCATATCCTCTCAGAATTTAAATTTTGAAATTTGAAAATGTTCAAAAATTACGATTTTTGAAGTGTGATTACTCAAAAAAGCCATTTTTTTTAAATCTGAAAATCTGCTCATTTGTTGCCCTTAAAGTGCTTAATGAGCTGCTATCAATTATATTGTGTATTTTTGCCCCAGATATTTTATATGATTTTTCAAAAATGGCCTTTTGTGCGTTTCTCAAAAAAGCCAGAAATTCAGACTCGTTCTTATTTAATCATTTTAATATAATATTTAATCAATATTTATTAAGAAATATACTGTATTGTTACACAATTACTACAGATAAATTGTACTTAACCTTCTTAGAACTTAAATAGCTCCTAGCACAAAGCGTAGCTACTGTGATTTAATGCATGTTATTGTGTTCAATCCAATTACTAGTTTTAAACTCGCACACAGCACTGATATACATAGTTTTAAACGCATATGAAATTATGTACTTAAAGCGAAATAAGTAGAATCAAGTTCTTGAATCATCTTCTACTCGTTATTACCAAAAAAATGCAAAGACTAGGAGGGTTCAGATGATGTTATATTTCTTGTGGTATTATATTCTGGCTATTGAAATATTTGTTCTAGATTATCTGTGTGCAAATTACTGTGAACAGAATAACATGCATTAAATCACAGTAGCTACGCTTTGTGCTCTAGGAGCTCTTTTAGGTTCTAAGAAGGTTAAGTACAATTTATCTGCAGTAATTGTGTAACAATACAGTATATTTCTTAATAAATATTGATTAAATATTATATTAAAGTGATTAAATAAGAACGAGTTTGAATTTCTGGCTTTTTTGAGAAACGCACAAAAGGCCATTTTTGAAAAATCATATAAAACATTTGGGGCAAAAATACACAATATAATTGATAGCAGCTCATTAAGCACTTTAAGGGCAACAAATGAGCAGATTTTCAGATTTTTAAAAAAATGGCTTTTTTGAGTAATCACACTTCAAAAATCGTAATTTTTGAACATTTTCAAAATTTAAATTCTGAGAGGATATGCATCTCAGGATTACAATAAAATTTGATACAAAACTTCCATAACAGCACTTTAGATCGGAACCTCTGTTTTGTCAAAAATAAATTTCTTTCATAAGAAAACAAATCATGAAGTCGGAACAAACACTATTTTTTCACTTCAGAAACACTTTTTTTTCTTTATCAATGAAGCCAATTAAATTTTTAAAATTAGTGTCTAAATAAAATACCATTCCTTCATTATTTATAGAAAAAAAAATCATTTGAATCGGTTAAAAACTTTTGAAACAGTGGCTATTTTAAAAGTGAGTGTTTTGCTGATTTTCTGAAAACGGCCAACTTTGTCCCAAATTTTAAATGTCTGTAAGTAGAGAAATAATTTTTTTTTTTTTGCAAAATTCTTTTGGGATATTTTATATGTCCCTTAGTTGTAACTACTGTATTTTTTTCAAAAATATCTGTGAGGGTCATGTGACAAGTGTCAGACCTGCCTGCCTGATTTGAAATGGAATGACTCAATACCGTTCGATTGGTCTTTTCGTAATGGTTTAAAATCCTCATAGATTTTTTTTTCCTTATTACCTCGAATCCAAAAAATCTAATTCAAGGCCTCGAGTGATAGTTTAAAAATAATTAAGGTCTAAAATGCCTTTTTTTTAATCTTGAATAAAAAAAAAAAAGTTTATAAGTGATTAGAGGGTTAAAGGTTATTGTGATTTATAAACTGGTAAGTGAATAGTCTCATGTCAGTTCTTAAATATCATTCACATTCTTCGTACCTTCAAACTTTTTCTACATTTTAAGCAAATCTTATCGCGTTTTTTGACATTTATATTCTGCTTTTCTTTAGAAAATTTGAAAAATAAGGAATTTAAAAAAAAAATTGTAAAAAAAAGGGTTGAGAGAGGCTCATCATTATGTGGGCGACGACAGCATATAACTATTATTTAATAGTAGTTGTAAAGCTGTATTATAGTCATAAATCTCAACTAATTAAGAAAGTAACTACTTAAAATTTAAAGGGAAAAAAAAGTATATTCGTAAAGCAATTAAACGGTGTACATAACACATTATGAGCGGGCGCCAGGTACTAGTACCCGTTTAAAAGCGGGATCTGGTATTACCCGTTTAAAATCTCCACTTATGAGTCACACAAGGGAAAAAAGAATGTTTCATATAATGTATGAATTGGTGTACTTTTTAGAACATATTTTAACTTAGTCAACTGATCCCGCTACGCAACATAGTTTCGCGTGCTACACTATTCAAAATAATCACAACGTATGCATGAAATTCGATAGCCTCCTGTCGTTTTACGAGTGTAACAGTTTCAATGAAAATTATTACGTTTAAAGGAAAATATATTGTAAAATATAAATTAGTTTCCGAATGATAACATAATGAACTATTGCTAGCGAAAGCATATGAGAACTGAACTGTTTTTCAAGTGCAACAACTAAAAAAAATAATAAATAATAAAAATGAGTTACTATTACTACATCTATAAGTGTAGAAAATTCTGTATCGTGCAGCAAAATGTACTGTGGTTGTGAGTTGTTATTTGCGACCAGTTATTTATAATTAGTGTTATAAATAATTATCATTGGAGGTAAACTAGCTAAACAATTTGTTTTTACCCGCTTAAACAAAACATTTCGTGTATGTAATATAAACCTTCATCAGACATCCCATTCTATGCGTAAAATTGATCACTTTATTTAATGAGTAAGCAACTGATGTATATTGCAGTTAGGCAAGCGCCTCCCTTAAAGGTTCCTTATTCGTTTAAATGCATTAACTTTCATAATTGTTACGTAGCACAAAGCTTGGCTTTAGACAACATTGAATTCTTAATCAAGATTGATTATGGATCAAATCACTTGGAAAATGCCTTTCGTTTACAAAATTAACTTAGCGTCCATTTCAAAGATCAAACTTTAGCACTCCGAAAATAGCTCATGTCTAAATAATTTTTAGGCTTAAGTACACGAGTGAATAAATTTGAAACTTTGCCTAAACTCGCCAAATGTTCAATTTCCGTGACACTGTGTAGGAAACTTCAACCTCCTCTTCAGTAATGAAGGGGAATTTTGATAAATGATGATTATTTAGCCAAAAGTTTAATTCTTGCATGACGTCAACACGTACAAGAATAAAAAGAGAATCTTCAACCCATTCGATTCATATTTATTTCTTGTTGCTTTTTATAATCAATTTTTAGAAAAGAACTTGCAAATTAACGCACTCCAAGCCTTATCACATGCAAATACTTTTTCAGCAACTTTTCATTCGAGTAGCTACTTGGGATTCTTCTTCTATTTAGAGTTGATTATTCACCGACGGTGACCTAATCGTTGTTGCAGCTATGCCAGTTATTGGCTCTGCATAATTTGATTAATTCGCCCTCATGATACCATAGCTCACCTATTGGCTGTCATAGCTTTCATAATTGAAAATGAACTTTTCCCAGGGGACTATGATTTGTTGATAACTTAATGTGTAATAAGTAAATCCTTACTAGTGGTATAATATCCATAGCATTAGTCTCTTATAACATACGTAATTTTGCTGCTATCTCTATGAAATCAGCGTTACTACATTTTAAAAACAGGTTACAAGCGTGTTCCTACAAGGCAACTAACTCTCCTATTCAATCTGATTGGATAACTAAGAAGAACCAAAGAAAACTCCGAAAAAAAAACTGTTTGAATCTGAACGACTTTTCGATCAACTCATCTGAGACGTGTGGTTTTACTAAGCAATGTCTGGTAAATGAAGAGTTACTGAAAATGTTTTTGTATAAAAAGGAACGTAGGAGTTCTTATGTGTGTTTACTGTTACATTCAGTTATTCTCTTGTGCAACAATTCTAATGTGACATGAAACAAAATGTGGTAAAAGCAATTTACTTTTCTTAATATATCAGCTTGTATCAAGTGTTCATCATGATCATACATCTTTTGTTGACTAAAGTATTTCAAATAAAATAATTGTGATATTAATCATATTCATTTGAAAAATATGTATTCTTAAATGGTGAATGTCGCATGGTAGAAGCTTGCATGCACATTTCGTGTGATGTTATATAAACTATTGGAAACATTCTTCTATAGTTGTATTAAATGAAACTGTTTTAGGAAATATTTATAGTTTTCTTTAAAATGTATCAGCTTTTTCTGCTACTTCATAACTTATAGCTAACTGAACTTAATTACGATTCTTACTTTTATATTGTGTATGTATTGATGTTACATATAGAAGTAATGTTTTACTGATAAAAAAGTTTTAACATTACGAACGAGAAAAGTTGGCTAACTAATGCTAATAACCAACAGTGATTGTTTCGTTTTTAGAAATATGAGACTTTGTAATAGGTTCATACATTTTTGCCAAATGTGTAATTTTAGTATATATGTTATTTTTAACCTACGCTAAGCAAGTTCCTGTTATCCTTTGAATATCTTTTGCAATATAAATCACCGTGTCTTGAAAGTAATGACTTATTTTTTTTAATAATATTCAGAACAGAATTTCCTTTAAAGAAAAATCGTTGCAGTAGGTTGCAAAGACAAAAATATATATGTGAAAAATTTACATGATTATGCATCCTCGAACGAAGAAAACGATTGGTTATACGATTCTGAAATTTATTCGCAAATTTACAGCGTATGAGGTAGAACCTTAGATTACGCATCTGATAGATATATCACTTTTGTCCACAGAGTAAGTAACTCTTTCATTTTCAAAAATTCGTGAATGCATTTTTGAACAACAAATGTATTGCTTGAATAAGCACTCGCTTTTTAAAAATAAAAAGCTCAAAATAGTAGTTTTACTTTTTGTAAAGTGAGTTTTTTACTTTTTGTAAAACCTTCGCATCTGCCACAGATGCTATATATTAACAATTGTTAGTTACTTCACGTTGATGTTTGTTACCTCACTGCACTTTTCTGTATAGTTTTACGCTGGAGAAATATATATACTTTGCATAGTTTCTCTAGCGTATATAAGCGTATTTCATATTATAGGCTGAGATATCTCTTCTTGCGTCGACCATCGTCTAAGTTAATTGTGGGGCTCCTTTTATGATGCTATTCATCGGTTTTCTACAGAAGCATTGGTTGTGGTGAGTTTTAATAACTTAAAATTGTTTTTCGCAATGATATGCTCTTAATAGTTGTTAGTTTAAGATAAATGGTTCAATAAGATAATTTGTTAATCTATATCTTTGTTTCAAAAAACAGTGAACTAGATCGGTAATAATTCGCAACAGTTGTCCTTCTCCCTGGATTATTAATTAAACGATATGCATTTGCAAACCTTTGAAGATTGACCACACTGTGTGCATTTAAACATCATATGACACTATAAACATTAAAAAAGATCAGTATTTGACTCTCATTTTGTGTATTATTAAATCAGAGTTATGTTCGGAGATACATGCATATTTAAGTTCAGAATGCATTTTATAATATATTTTCACAAATTATCTTCCATCACAATCGATGGAGGCATTGTTAGCTTTGTGAAATAATCTTGCAGCTTCATATTTTTAGACATTTATTTTTGAAGATCTGCAAGATAACAGAAGTTAGTAACGTCGTTGCTTTAAATTGTCTTTTAGATCGGTGTGCCTTTGATACTTCATTGCAGATGTGAATTCAGCTTTCTTGATATCTGTTATGTATGTGTGTGCGTGTTTTTCTAAACCATCGTTTCTTAACCTTGAGGTTGCGCTCTGGTATATGGGGGATCGCAATCTAAATTACATTAGTCAGAAACTTTAATTGATTAGTTATAGGGTCAGGTGGGGTAAAATGGTTATAAAATCCACGTTTTAACTTTCGTCGACAATAAATATAAGAATTTGTTCAAAACCTTCAGATTTTTTGCTTGATATTTTACATTACCTTGTTGAAGAACAGATTGCATTAAATTTTGAGCAGAAAAAATGAAGTAAAATAATTTTATAACGCCTTTTTCCTGGGATGCATTTATGACCACTTTACCCCACGGGGTGGGGTAAAGTGGTCATAATTAAAAAAAGACCCTATAAAAGTATTAATTATCATAATATTACAAAATACTCAATAAAGGTTCATTTTAAAAAGGAAATAACTATATTTCCCCCAACTGAATTTTTTAAGGCCCTCTATTATGGTCAAAAGTTGGTCTCATCTTTGCAACGTCTGGTAAGGTATTTCAGGCTCTTCAGCAGCTGCATAGATGGTCTTAAGACAAAGTTATGTACCTTTAACGTCCGGGTCTACCACTTTAGTGGTATGCTAATTTAAATCTGCACAACACTAATTCTTTTACTAGACGTTTCCGACTTAACTTTATTCATATTGCGATCAAATTTGGATCTTCATAGTTCACATTTTATCGCTAGTGCGTTAAAGACGATCTTGAAAGTTTCACCTTGAAATAATGCATAGTAACTCAACGGTGTAGAGATTTTGAAAATGTCTATGTAAATGCAAGGCATAAATTCATTACTCAAAATTTAACTTTAGGATATGGTAAAATTGAACGCTAACTGCTGAGGTACTTAAGCTGATAAAAGACATTACGCAATTTAAAACTCAACAAATTTAATAAACAACAAAGACATAATTAAACAAAGTAAATCAAATCAAACTTTTAAACATGCGCCGCGGGCAACAACCCATGCGGGCACACGACTGCTGCACAGCAAAAAGAAAGAGAGAGCGAGTGAAAAAACATTTCACTTTACATTTATACTGTTCTTCTCGCCACAAGCACCGATGCCACAAAACTTTAAAAAGTTCGCTAACGATGCATAACAATGAGCAGGTTGAGCATTTTGCATAATAACGATGCATAACAGGTTGCCATATACCAAATCATTTTAGGATACATAATAATAGGTATTATTAATTTTTAATCCCTAAATATTAGACTGTATGTCTGCCCTTTTAATTCAATACATATAATAAAACATAAATATGAAATTCAAAATTTTCCTTGAAAAAATTTAAAATAGTTTTTAATGAATGACTAAATTATCTAATTTACATATTAAGGAAACCAATACTAGAAAGAGTTATGAGATAATTATTGCTTATTAAAATTAAAAATGGTAGAATACGTATTTTAACCTAGCTGTTTTTAATTCTCTCTCTCTTTACTGCATATATCTTGCTCGAAGTACAACTAGCTCTAAACATTTGCAGCTTAATAATATTCATAATAAGTCTGTTTAGGAATGAAGTATTCTATTGGGATAACTTGAAAATTTTTTCATTAAAGGTGCTTCTAAAAATTTGTGAATACTAGACACATCATTGTAAGAAGACTATTGTATAGTAATTTCAATATCTATTGCATTTGAGCTCAGTTGTGTTTAATCCTTTTTACTAAAAGTAAATTTAAAAGTTATTTTTTGAGAAATAATACAGTATTAGTGACGTAACTAACATCTGTCTCACGGCTTAAGTTCAAACAAAATAAGTGCGGAGCCCTGTAGTACTGAAAATTTACCTTCACGCGTATTAAGCCTGAATTCCCTCTAATAGTTCAAAATTCACATGAAATTGAAAATAAGTATTACAGATGAGTTCCCGTGAGCTTTATGTAAGTTAAGTCCTAGTCTACTTCATAAATTAACCTAAAGTGATTTTAGAGAATCGGTGCATGTTAAACCTAATACCTATGACCACTTTACCCCATCTTACTTAAACAAGTGTAAAATAATATATAAACTAAATCTAGCTTCATGGTTAGTGAGGAAGTATTTTTGAGATCTGTGCAAAGCTTTCTGCACCGTGAATTAGAGGCAAATTCTTTAAAACAAAATATCAGAGATAAGTTAAAAAAGCTGTTTTAATTTCAAAGTGTTGTATAAACAAACAAATTGACTGTTTTCGCCACCTAAAAAGTTGCTATCAAAAAAATTTTGAATGTAAAATTTAATTCCTAATTCTTAAAATCTAAAATGAAAAAAATTACACCAATTTCTTTATTTATTTTCAATCTATAGCTTTTTCTTTACCGTATGATCACTTTACCCCATTCACCACTTTCCCCCACCTGACCCTACTACTTTAATATATAATCACAGGTTACAAAATGCGATATTATGCACGCAAAGTATTGTAGTAAGGGGTTCGCAAGGCTTTTTATACATATTTTTGGTTTTAAAGGTGGTGGCATGGGTAGCAAGTTTTAGAAAAGGTTGCTCTAAACTAGTGGTTCCAAAGTGGTCCATGTGGATCCCCATGTGTCAAAGAAAGAAAAATATTTTAGTGCATTAGATTGTAACTAGTGGTTTACAAGACTGGATTTCATTGAAGTAAATTGTCACCAATATTAACCATAATGCACCAGACGCAACTTTTGCCATTACATTTACATGATGTTAATGTTTTTTATATAATAAGCTAATTATATCTATATATATAAAATGAACTTTTGACGTTGTGGCTGCGCGCTCTACAGCAAAATGTACGCAACGTACGATTACAAAAATTTGCACAAAATTCTATTATAGCCTGATGCTTTGCAAGACGAAGCCGTTTTTTTGAAATTCGACCTAATATTTTTTTTAATTTAATAATTAACTATTAATCTTCCAGTATTTTCTTTACTTCTTACGAGCTGTTTGAAGAAATGAAGTGAAGTGGATTAGAAATTCCGCGGTTGAATGTAAACAAAACATCGTTTGAGCGAGCCATGAGACGAGGGCGAGTGCCTTGCATGTAACGAAAATCAGTGTTTTAACTGACCCATTTTGAAAAGTATTTTGAGATTTGATCGATTATTTTAATGAAATTTATTTTTAGAGGGGAGGGGATTATTAACCTATATACTTTGTTTTAAATTGATGGTGCATACTTTTTCCCAAAATTTTGTCTGAAGTTCCGATTTCTTTTGCTTAGAATCGCCCATGGTTTACTGGAGAGGTGAAAAAATTATTTTTGATAGGTGATTTTCTTTCTTAAAATGTTGTTGGGCCTACTTAAACAATATATATCGATTTCAACTGTTATTATTCAATTAAGTGACTCGCCCAACCAGTTTAATTCATCTGGGCTAAAAAATTTAATATGTTAACAGATTATTGAACTTATTAGTATCATAAAAATAATATCCATTAAATGCAAAAAACTAGTAGCAAACAACTTTCACTCGATCGATGAAGAATTTAATTTTCCTTTTGAACATGTTGACGGGGCATTGCTTTAGTGATGAATTTATAGGGGCGGAGGGTTGCAACCTCCCATGATACACACATTCAAAATATAATAAGTACGTTGTTTTTAAATAAAGAATTTAAAAAATTGTTGAGGCATTATGTAAATTTGTAATGTTTGCTTAATGTTTTGTGATTACTTAAATATTCATTATTATTTTTTAATATACTCACTCGAGTAAATGTGCATCGTTCACATAATTTTTAAGACTTCGCCTTTCATCATTTGTATTAAAAAGTATAACATTTATAACAATTTCAAGAATTCATCATTTATCGTTATTCTATCATATTACATGTGAAAAGTTTTCATATCTTAAGTAAAACTCCGATTTAACATCCCACCAATCTACGTTTTACCCGCATTTTACGTTTTTTTCATCAGGTCCCAGTTTTTCCATATCCCAATTCATGTTAAAATATCCCGGGCTCTAAGTTTGTTATTTATCGAATTCCACGTATTTTATGTTTTCCCTCAAAAAAGAAAAAGTGTTCTAAAATTAGCCATATTTTTCCTTTTGTGCTTTTTTTAAAGCTTTATGCATATTGTTAAAAGTTAATTATTACTCTCACAAAATAAATTACAATCAAGGATTGTTTTTTTTTTCAAGAATTTTTAAAAAGGGGCTATTCCGAGTTTATCAAGGCGCGAAAAAGTTCGTTTGTTTCCAGTATTGAACTGGAGAAGATTGTTCTTTTTGCCATTTTATAAACCAACTTTTTTTTTTTTGCTTCGAATCAATCATGGTTTATTGGAGAGGTGAAGAATTTGATTTTCTGTTTTAGAACGTTGTTGGGCCTACTTATACAATATATATCGATTACAACTGTTATTATTCAATTAAGTGACTCGCCCAACCAATTTATTTCAACTTTCAACTGGGCTAAAAAATTTAAGATGTTAACAGATTATTAAACTTATTAGTAACATAGTATCTATTCATAAAAATAATATTCATTAACTACAAAAAATAAGTACTAAACAACTTTTACTCAATCGATGAAGAATTTTATTTTCCTTTTGAACATGTTGACGGGGCATTGCTTCAGTGACGAATTTATAGGGGCGGTTGGTTGCAACCTCCCATGATATACATGTTCAAAATAAAGTAAGTATGTTGTTTTTAAATAAAGAATTTAAAAAATAATTTAGGCATTTTAATTATGTAAATTTGTAATGTTTGCTTAATATTTTGTGATTACTTAAATATTCATTATTATTTCTAAATATACTCACTCATTTGAATAAATGTGCATTGTTCACATAATTTTTAAGAATTCGCCATTCATCATTTGTATTAAAAGAGTATAACATTTCAAAAATTCATCATTTATCGTTATTCTATCATATTATATGTGAAAAGTTTTCATATCTACAGTGAAACAACGATTTAACATCCCACGAATCTACGTTTTCCCCGCATGTTACGTTTTTATCATCAGGTCCCAGTTTTTCTGTATCCTAATTAATGTTAAAATATCCCGGGTTCTAAGTTTGTTTGTTATTTATCGAATTCCCCGTATTTTATGTTTTCCCTCGAAAATAAAAAAAGAAAAAATGTTCTAAAATTAGAAATATTTCTCCTTTTGCACTTTGTTAAAAGTTAATTATTACTCTCTCACAAAATAAATCACAATCGAGGATTGTTTTTGTTTTCAAGAAATTTCAAAAAAGGGCTATTCGAGTTTATCAAGGCATGAGAAAGTTCGTTTGTTTCCAGTATGGAACTGGAGAAGTTCATTCTTTTTGCCATTTTATAAACCAACAAAGCTCCAACATTTCGAGTCTAAAGAAGATTTCGTTAGCAGTCACTATTACGTGCTATCAGAGGGACAGCTGTCCCCGGGCGCAGCGTCAAAGGGCGCCAAATTAATGTAAATTTATTTTATTTTTAAATGCGAAAAGAAAAATAATTTGAACTGAAAAGGTGTGAATATGTTCGACAAAAAAGTGGGAGCATTGCAAATCATATCGGGAATGACCAATGTCGCTGAGGAGTGCGTGCAAAATTGCCTTAAAAGGCAGTGAAAAAACTTTTGAGTTATAGTTGGGATGTTTTCTATGGATTGGACCCATGATGACTCTCTAGGAAGGGCTAGGGGGCATTTTCTTTGAGCAGCAGATTAAAAAGAACCGGACGCCCAAAGAACTCAGGAAAGGTCACGTGAGAAAGAAGAAATACAAATAATTTTGCGAAGCCAAAGTGTTCCATTTTGCCCTTCAAAGTGAATGGTCGCTAATAAAAATGCAAGTTAAAAGGTCAGCTTTTTAGTACTATTTGTCATTTAGGAAGCATAAAAGTTTTTTAATTCCCTACCAGGGGCACGGAGTGAGGGGGCGCAAAATCTTCAGTTGTCCCCGGCGCTGAAAACCCTAGCTACGCCTCTGTGTGCTATGTACTGTACTCTTATTGGACGGAACAGCATATAGTGGACATTTTACAAATAGTGGAAAATATTTTCTTTCCCATAAGGACTAGGAAAAAAACTTGCAAAGCATTTCAATACTGGAAGATTCAGCATTCACTTTCAACTCCATAACTAAAAAACAATCCACTATTACAGATTATTTTCAACCTAAATTCCAGAATTCGTAATTAAATGCGTTAAAATGGTATGTATTCGAAAATATAGAAATTATACTTTTTGAAAGAGTTGAAATCTGCCATTCATCATTTGTAGCATAAAAGGAAGCGTTCCCAACAATTCATCATTTGTAACAAAATTTAAATCGTTAGTCTATCGGTTTCATTGAAAATGCCTCATCTACCTATAAGAAAATCTTGTTTACAGAGTCAAAATCAGAGCCAGAGAGAGACAACTAGATACCAAGAGACACCACTAGATAAAAAAATATGACTTGAGCATATTAAAAATATGTATGTTCGTCTCGGAACATCACCTCGATTACCATTTTTGTGGCATTGAATGCTGTAAAAAAAAGAGCAATATTCTATGTTCTGCTCATAACTAAGCAAGTGTCCATTGCATTAACATTAGGAACTGTAGGTAGGATTCCGCGATAAGAATAAACTTTTCCTTGCATTTTTAGTGTACTAATTTAGTAACAGATTCTTTTTCAGCTTTGAACCATAAAATTTCCCTTTTAAGCATTCACAATCACTTTCGAATTTACTTTTGTCAAGATATGTCTCTTAAGCGATGCATATCAGAAATTGACGTGATACTACAAAAGCAAATTTATAGGCAGGATATGCATATCAGAAATTGACGTGATACTACAAAAGCAAATTTATAGGCAGGATATTCCTATTATCCGCTACTAAAGAAATGTCTTTGGCGTAGCTAAGTGGGAGCGGATCGCCCCGGGTGTCACCGATTCAGGGTCGACAACGAGCCCCGACGGAGAAAAAATGAACCTTTAAAAGCTCCCTAGAATAAAACAAATACTTAAAATGGGAGAAAAAAATATCCAATTTAATTTTCTATTTTTGAGCAAAGTTTTTCCTTTAAAAAAATATTCACAATGTTTTCAACCGCTAATCACAACCAGTGCCCTCAACAAATACTTTAAATATTATGAGGCTCATAATGCAAATGGTGTTCTTCTTTTCCAAAACTACAATTTTTTTAACAAAAAATTATTATATTTCATTAAAACGCGTACTTCACAGTTTACATGATTTTTATTTTGGATGGGGAAGGCGTAATCTTTTCTACTGGGTGACACCCATGCTAGATACTCTACTGCATTCCACACAATTTTCACTATCAACATACTTCCCATACAGCTGCCAGTGATTTTTTTTTATTTCATCAAATTGCTGACATATACATAGTCCAGCATCTCTTTGCTGACATATACATAGTCCAGCATCTCTTTGCTGCAGCTTCTGCTTTTCTTGAATAGGCTAAGGATGATCAGTAACTGTTAGATTTTTCAGATGAACTTTATTAAATGACTTTGTCTGATCAATTTATCAATTCCCCATTTAGACTACTTTAATTTGTGGCAATTAAAATTTCATATTTACAATCATATAAATTCATTTCTCTGATTTGATTACAAAATGTATGTTTATGTATAAAGCTACTAATGCATTTATTTTTTTATTTTTGTATAACAATTTACTCTTTTTATTGGTTTAAATAAACATTTATGAAATAACAGTTTTATTTTTGAATTCAGACTCAGAAAGAATGTACTGCTATCTATCAGAGTCAGAGTAAAAATAAAGCTATGTAAAAGTTTTGATGATGTAATAAAGATAAATATGCCACATGATACAAATATAGATCAATAAATATAGGTTATTAGTGATAGATTGAAAAAAAATTACACCTAAGTCAAGGTAGATATACATTTGTGGAAAAATACAGCCTGAAATAAGTTTTTATGGGCTCAGAAGTGACTTAAAAGGTCGCCTTCGGGGACTTGCTTGGGACAAAAAACAAGTTGCGCCGTAGGCGCCGCTATTTAAACATTGCACTGGCAACGCCGTAGCGGGTACCGCTAGTATTAAATATATTTCAAAAACTGTGTAATTAAGAATTGGGTACCCTTTCTCTTTGTGCTTGTAACTAATGAAAACTTGCTATTTTGATATTATTGGAACTTTCAAATATAAAAATTGGCAAGGTGTTCTGCGAGGATAAAAAGTTTCAAAGCATTATATTCAAACTAATATTTACCTGTTTAAAACTAGCGCAAAAGCATGTATAGCAGTGAGAGTCGCTTATGATTAAAAATATTTTCTAGCGATAGTTTAAGAGAAAGACCCGAAGAGTTTATCTTTATGAAGTCTGTCACTTAAAAGCAATGAAATTCCTAAAAGCAATTTATAAAAATCACAAAATCTTTCAACAAAAATGTTTCTTTTGCACATAATATCCTAATCTTCCGCATCACATAGCCAACTATGTTGGATAATCATACTTTTAACACAGTTAATATTTAAGGCTATTTTGAATTTCTAACGAAACATCACTTTCAAACGACATCTTTCTGAACAACTGCATCATAATGTAAATATTTATAAAACCTATATATCAAAAATAATAAATGCTAAGATTCATTTTACGAAGTTTAGCTTCTTAAAATAACCTTTTGAGTAGAGAATCATAGGATGTTCGTCTTTTTAGGGCGCAGACATAATTTGCGTCACTACTTGACCAACTGTCAATTAGATCGGTCAGCCTTCGAACTTAATGCAGAATGTACTTTCACCATTTCTGCTACTTATAAATATGTGGGGGGTGTGTAAGCATGCGTATTTGTATCTAAATCGATATTTATTTTTTTTACTACAATAAAAACATGTGTATTAATTATCAGTAAATATATTTCTGTACTGATGTTCTATTAATTAGCAATTATAAAGCATTTATCTTGGAAACTAATTAATTTAGCAATACTATTTGAAATTGTCTTGATTGAATATGATACTGAAAAATTATAATTACATTTAAGGTACGGATTTTGTAAAAAAAATCTTATTCATTTATTTCACTACTACATTATACGAACAAAATTATATAATCCGATTCGTTTAACATAACTAATCCTGTGTAGTTTCACGCCGCTAAAATAACCAATAAGTGAATAAAAATAAAGCAAAAACAATGCCATATTAGCCGAACTTTAAAATCTAAAAAAATAATTAGAATGTCATCTTTTGGCAGCGATTATAAAGTTAGTGAGTGCTATTTGAAGTTATGCCCATTGAACGAAAAGAATGGTATGAAGTGAAAATAAAAAGCAACAACGATTATTACTTCATTGAGGATTTTTTTAGTTATAATGTTGTGTCAGTTTTATCCCTTGGCTCCCCCGTACCTACCATGTTAATGGTTTATTCTACTGCACAGATAAATTATCAAATAACGACTGTCCTAAATAGGCACGCTATCTTAACCCTGTAATGCCCAATTTTTTTATCGACGTCCGCCTTGAGGCGGAGTGTTAAATTAGAGGGTTAAATAACGACATGATATATTATAAAATTTAGGGAAAAAATGGCAAGGGGTCTACGAGGATAAAAATCAGTTTCAGAGCATGTGCTTTAAACTAATACTTACCTGTTTTAAACTAGAGTAAATATTAGTGAAAGTTACTTATATACGAGTAAAAACTTTTTGATAGCGGTAGTTGAAGGAGAAGAGAGCCTATGAGTTGATTTCTTTGAGCCTATGAAGTCTGTGGTGAAATTCATAAAAGCAGGTTAGATCAGATGAGTTAACTTGTAAAAAGTGCTTTTCCACATAATATCCCAATCTTCCTTGTCGTAACCAATTATGTTGAATAATTAAAATCATACTTTCAACATATTCAATATTTAAGGATATTTTTAATCTCCAAAGGAATCTTCACTATCAAATACCGTCTTTCATAACGACTGTATCATAATGTAAATATTTATAAAACATATATAATATTGAAAATAATAAATGTTAAGATTATTTTTAGCTTTGTAAAATAAACATTTGAGTCTAGAATCATAATCATAGGGTGTTTGTCTTTTCTGAGCGCGAAGACGTAATTTCCAACATTACTTGACCAATTGTCAGTTAGTTCGGTCAGCCTTTGAACTTAAATGCAGATTGTGCTTTCGCAATTCCTTCTGTACATATATGTGTGTGCATATGTATTGGTGTGTCTAAATATGTATTTAATTATTTTTACTGTAATGAAAGCACGTAGATAAATTACCAGTAAGACGTTTTTGTATTAATATTTTATTAATTAGCAATTAGAATAATTTTCTATTTGAAACTAATTTTTAATTTAAGAAAAAAAACTAAGAAATTTTCCTGATTAAACATGATATTGAAAAATATTTTTTTTTTTTTTTTTTTTTTTTTTTTTTTTTTTTTTTTTTTTTTTTTTTTTTTTTTTTTTTTTTTTTTTTTTTTTTTTTTTTTTTTTTTTTTTTTTTTTTTTTTTTTTTTTTTTTTTTTTTTTTTTTTTTTTTTTTTTTTTTTTTTTTTTTTTTTTTTTTTTTTTTTTTTTTTTTTTTTTTTTTTTTTTTTTTTTTTTTTTTTTTTTTTTTTTTTTTTTTTTTTTTTTTTTTTTTTTTTTTTTTTTTTTTTTTTTTTTTTTTTTTTTTTTTTTTTTTTTTTTTTTTTTTTTTTTTTTTTTTTTTTTTTTTTTTTTTTTTTTTTTTTTTTTTTTTTTTTTTTTTTTTTTTTTTTTTTTTTTTTTTTTTTTTTTTTTTTTTTTTTTTTTTTTTTTTTTTTTTTTTTTTTTTTTTTTTTTTTTTTTTTTTTTTTTTTTTTTTTATCCGATCCAAGTTCCGATGAACAAGCTTATTGGAAGAAGCTCTCAGCGTGAAAATTTTTTGATTTGAACAATTTTTATTCATTTTTTAACAGCTCAAAAAAAAAAAAAAAATAAGATAACGCCTACGTTGAATTTTCAATCTTATATAAATGATAATATAACAGACGGATTTGCTTGGGACAAGTTTCATCGGAAAGATGTTATGACGTAGAACATGTACAGTTACGAAGTTCAATCAGAACTAAGGGAGCCTATTTTCATATGAAATTTTTTCGTCGGGATTTTTAAGTATATTTTTGAATGAATAAATGATAAAATAAATAAACAAGTGAATGAAGTGAAAAACAACTAAATGAGTGAATAAATACAATGAGTAAATGAATGACTGAATAAATGAAAGAATGAATGAGTGAGTGAAGGAATACGTATTAACCTCTGAAAAAAGTATTTGAAGTAATTAAGAACTAAAGCTAAATGAGAAAGAGAGATAGCTGGATTATAAGTTTGAAGTTGGTGTATACGAGAAAGTAGGCTCGTATAGTTCTAGACGGAACTTCTTGTTAAATAATGCATTAGTAGTAAAAGCGGCAAAAATAAAATATTACCTTCAGAAGTGTCTAGTGAAACTAATTCCGATTCTGGAGATTGTACTTCCTACTCCTCAGAGGGCATCAACTTTCTCTGTTTATTACAATTATCATCAGTTTTCTCTTTTGGCTTAAAAAAGCTTGTAATAGGTTTTGCTCATTTCATTATTGCCTCTCATTCAATGCACTTCCCTAAATAAATTGTGTTTGAAAAAAATGCGCAAAACCTGATCAGTATAGACTGACCCACCAATGCATAAGGGGTACACGCACGAGAGGAAAGTGGGAGGTCTCTGCTCATGGTAAAATATTCATACATTAACCTATAGACAAAGTAAACAACCATTGGCGGAAAAACCCATTTAAATAAGAATAGTTGATGCTTAAAGAACGGGAGATTTTTTTTTAATGGCTGCAGTGCTATTTATTAGGGGAGAGGAGAAATTGAGAATGACATTCATCACTTTACTCCCACTGTCTCCTATCTTCGTGTTCAGTGCATCTGTTTCTGTATATCTGTAAAGTAAACGATATCTGTTCGGTTGAGGTGTTATTATTGAATGGTCAGTAGAGAATGGGGTTAAGTTGAAAGCGGAGAGCAATTAACGCAAACCCCCGTGGTGCTTGAAAGCACCTTCTATAAAGAAGTCATAAAGCGGACTTTCTTCCGCTCTGGGCATGAAACGTAGTGAGGGACGGCTGATAAAATTGTTAAACAGAAGCTTTGAAAGGAGAATTGTGAACAGTCATGGGAAAGATTCTATTTTAGATAAATTTATCGTTAAAAGTACGGCTTGGTTGCATTTGAAAGCTATTTCCAGCCTCCTTTTTTTATTCTAATAATGTTTTTTTGCTAGTCCTGTGTCCACTTTCATTTTCAGTTTGCTCCAGACTATAGAGACCCATCTTATTTAACAGGTCTTCTTATTAATAGGTCTCCTAATTGCACTGAACATATTCCAGTTTTGTTCGACTGCAAATCAAAAACTTCCCGAAAATGCTGCCAAACCGAAGATTTTCCAACATCATTTTTCATTCATGTTAGCTCACCAGGATTTATTCTCAACTGGAACAATTGATGATAGTTAAAAAATATAGTGTGTTCTTTATTTGAAATTAAAAGAAAATCATTAGAACCAATTGCGATAGCAACAAAAACCTACATTTAATCGATGTAGCACCACATCTATTAACAGCATTTTATAAAATAATTTATGGGTCGGGAGGGCTCGGTCTTTGACGCCAAACAGTATCACTCGGGCTCAAAAGTGAGCCCAAACTCATCTCTAATGAATAATAGGGGTTTGTGGTGGAGGTATTTAGGGGAGAAACCCCTAGGAAAGTGGTGCGACTACGGCTGCAAGTTTGTAGCTCCGCGAATTTCCTCGATTTTTGAAGCTGTTTAATAAAATCCGTGATTTTTAAAAAAATCCACGATTTGTGCGAAAATTGTTTAAAATGTAAGACTTTTTTTTGTTTTTTTTTACTTACATTTTAATGGCAATTTATACTGTTCTGAAGTTTTAAAACGTATAACAGATTTCCCTAAAATTTAGAAAAATTCATCAACAGAAAAATAACTATAAAAGTAGTTATAGATAACCACATTCATGTTTAGAAGAAGCTTTTGATCCTAATCAATACAAATATTTAAATCTTTTAAACGAAGTTGATAGTTCTTCCATTTTTAACAATAACCCTATGATCCCCCCCCCCCCCCCAAATGAGTTACACGTTGAAGGAGGGCAATTCAATTTTGGAAATTCAAGAGAAAAAATTTTCCCGACCTGTCCAAAGTGGCAATTCGATGTTTGTCAGTTTCGTCAGTACCGCAGATGCTAAACGGTCCTTCTCTACATCTAAAAACGTATTAAGTCATAGCGAGTACCAAAATTCTGTGCATTTAAATAAATACCTAAATATTGCATAAAGTTGAAAGAAATAAAATTGTTCACTTATGTACTTTCTTACTTAAAAAATAAATTTCATTGCAGATATCCTAGATTTTATTACTTTATATTTGTGTTCTCGCGAGCATTTCGCGAAATTTGCCGCGAATTTCGGGGTCTTTTCTGCGACAAATTTGCAACCCTAGGTACGACCTAGTACGACCCTACAATCCAAAGGTTCGATAATTGTCTTTTTTTTTTGCCTTGTATCGCGCTTTTTTTAGCAGTGTTCTAATCAAAATTAAATATTTTTAGAATACTATAAAGCGTAAAGAGAGTTAAGGTCTCAAAAAAGTTTTCGGTCACCAACTTCGGTCACCTTCAACCATCTAAGCCATCCCGTATCTAAGTCAAAATTTCGGGGGGGGGGGGGGGTTGTCCCCCCTTATCTACTCCACTGTGAACAACAGTTTCGGAAATATGTGGCAAACTATAATTTAATTTGATGTCAAATTTATTAACTGGATTTAATTTCATGATCTGTCTGAAAGTACAGTTAAAGGAAAGGTTTTGCTTTATGAATGTCAGACATTTGAATCAAAGTTTAACTTTTACCATAGCCAGACAGAATGCGCAATCAATAACTTCAAAACAAATTTGAAATTTGAATAAAACACACTTATGTAGTATACATGTGGCACCATCTAGTAAGATTTTTTTTCCAATTAAATATCTCAAAAGTCAGTGTTCTTTGCTGTTTGTTACGAAGCGACTTGGCAATCAAGTCCACAGTAAAATGTTTCACACCAAAGGCGACAAAGGCATTATTCCTGTGTTGTCTCCTCTACGCTTGCCTTCAAAAATCCTCCAAGTTCGAAATTCAAAAAGCAAGACTAGTTGTCCGCCATTAATGACCACGATGAGCGCGAACGTTATAATTATTGCGAGCGTGCCAAATAGGTGATAAAGAAAGTTTTGTAGAACAGCTCGCACACATACGATTCCTAGCATTTCTCTTTCCGGAAATTCACGTGGATATTGATGGATAGTTTTACGCCTTTCGGTGTGCGTCATTGTCAAATTCGTAGGAAATTTTCCTGTTTGCAAAAGGGGGAGGGGGTAGTTTTTTTCTCACTCACAATGCCACATGCTGAATACACTTCGGCCACTTTTCACCACCATTCGTGATCAGAATAGACATAAGTTTTATGTAGTCAAAACGTATGGGATGATAAAGAATAGTGTAGTATTTTTTCCTAATAAAGTGGCATCTGTACACATTCTGATCGTGCTTCGTTTTATACATACTGGATAATTTATTTGAAGATGAAATAATTTTATCATATCCCGTAATAAAATAATTAATTAAAAAATGAAAAACAAAAAAAACACTTTACGAAAAAGTGAGCAAAAGATTGGGTGTTAACTGATGGTCGAATTGATATACCCTCAGTTATTTTTTTAGAAAAAAGTGCTGCAAGAATTTCTTATGCATATATTTTTCTTTTTAAGAAGATAAAAAGTCAGCTGTTTGTCTAATGTATCTTCTTTCTTTGAAAATTTTATTAGAAATTTTTGAAACACAGAAAGCACTTTTCACTGGGGCTATATAGCGCTTCGATTTTTAAGTCAGTCTCCAATATTTTATTCCTTTCTTATTTTCATTATATCATTAAAAGTAGGAAGGCATTTTTTTATTTGGTTGGGACAATTTTACAAAATCTGATATGAGAAATAAAGGGATGTAAGTGACAAAATTATGATTCTGAGTATAACGCGTTCACATGTGGGATCCTATGGAAGCTCGAAGTTAATTTTTTTCCAAATCACACCGGGAACCAGCACCTGTCACACCTACCATCTCAATTGTCACCTAGCATATTATGCTACAATATAGAGTGGTGTTTTTCCTACCTTTTGCATTATTTATCTTTAAATTCTCAATTTTATAACTTACACCACTTTGCTTCTATTGCCTCATACTAGGCTTCACACTTCAGGTGAAAATTCGTCAACATTAATAGCTTCAGAATTTGATTAAAATTAAAAATGTATTTGGGCATAATTTTGTAAGTGATAATATAAGCAAATTTTACTAAAGTATTTAAACCTTTTTAAGCTACAAGAGACCGCTGATAAATGACGTCTAACTATTTTTTCAATATATTTGTCACACTTCACCATACCCCTTACCCTCCGTTCACATGTTACGCTACATTACATAAGCATATATACTTGCAGTTCAAAAATAAAGCACTGCGTTATCGATCACGTTTCTAATTTTATCTTTCAACTTTTAATGACATT
The DNA here is from genome assembly GCA_038502835.1 of Octonoba sinensis. NCBI lineage: Eukaryota > Metazoa > Arthropoda > Arachnida > Araneae > Uloboridae > Octonoba > Octonoba sinensis. Next base: position 2,752,137 of record CM076598.1, on the reverse strand, counting down.
TGTGACCCTGATAATAATTATTATTACATGTGTACTTAATTTGTATAAAATGACTTTAAGGTTTACAACTCAAGATAATTAGAATAAAACTGTAAAATATATTGTTCGAGTTCGGAAGAAATGACCGAAAATGCCTAAGAAAATTTCCTTTTAATAATCCCAAGAAGAAAATTTGTCTTAATCAGGCATCATTGTTTACGATAAAAAATGATCAAAGAAACTTAAAAATCAAATTATGAAAATAAAAAAAAAACTTTAAAAATAAATTTAACTTGCTGATTTTAAATGTTTTTTATGGAAACCAAAATGTGTAATGTCACGCTTCTTATTAACCGCTCCCTTTGTAACAAACTGCCACACTTTCCCCTCCTCGAAGCGTGACATCATTTATGAATGACCCCTAAGCAAAGATTTTATTTTCTTTAATTAATTTTTATTGATTCTATGATCTTATGATCATTAGCGTTACTACTTTTAATACGATAGTTTCCTTAAATTTAACCTAATTTTTGTGATCACAAAGGCAAGAATTCTTCACTGTATACGAGCACATTTATTTTCTTCTTTGTATTTTTAGTCTCTAACTCCCAGATAACTTTTAGTAAAGTAATTGGTATACAACGAAGAAGACTATTATTTTTTTTTTTTTTTGCATCTTATTTTGGAAGTTTAGTTGTAACACTACGGCCGATTATTATGTGCGTTTATATTTTGGCTGAATAGGCCTAGCACGAAGCGCCACGGGAATCTCTGGCAGACCTAATTACTTAAAGTGGATTCGGAACAACTAGGACACATCTTCAGTGACGGCGCTAGCCATGTGCAAACTGGGCGACCGCACAGTGCCCTGCGCTAGTAGGGGCTCAACTTCTTGAAATGCACAACCAGAGAACTTCCTATTTAATTCCTATGACAAAAATCAAAAATTAAAGAAAGACACTTTTATCCGCTGCTTCATACGATTTAGTTTGACGACTCCCACCACATACCAAATGTTAAAAAGATTAATAGTACAAAATTTTTGATTTCTAATATTTATGGTGCTCTAAGTTGTAACCCATTCAATTTCTAGTCACCGTGACGGGAATACTTTCTACAAGCATTTATATTTCTGCAGTTACATTAATAAAATTCGTCTTTGTTTTTTTTAAACTTTATTATTTTTTTTAGGTTGATTTTAAATTCTGTTTAAAGGTTTCTACATACTTTTTCTTTTAATTTTTTACCACAAGCAACTCCGTGGCGGGAACCACTAGTATATATATATATACATATATATACACACACACACATATATACAGTTTCTACCAAAAAGTATTTGGACACTTTGGATTTTAGACATTTTTTAAAAAATCCTGAGAAATATTAAACTTATTGTTCTGTATTTTGCACCATGGAAAGAACATACTTAAACTCACATTTAAGAAACAAAATTCAGGCTTAGGGCAATAAGGGGGCGGTCGAAAAATTAAAGAAGGATAAAAAACACTTTTGAACATCTTGTATCAAAAACTTATCGAAATGTCCTGTAACATTCGCAAGACATTTTTAATTATATACGCAATGCTTACACCCGCTTTCGTCAGAATAGCAGTAATATTCATAAAGATATGGGCATTTCTTTTAAATATTCGAAAGTTTTCGCAAGTATTTTGCTTATAACTCGCTAAGTTCTATCTCAAATTATATGAAACTTTCACACCAGTTGTTACTTTATGTAAACAAGAAAGTGATGTATTGGAAACTATTATCTTCACTTTACTTAAATTAAAGATATGGTTTGCAGAATTAGAATTATTTATTTCGATATTTTTACTGCCTACTTTAAAACTAAAATTAATTTTTTATTAGTTCCGTTTAAAAACATCTATTTCTGGATCGGAATCATGAGAGTAGTGATGTTTTATTACATTTTTAATGTAACATAGCAATTAATGGGGTAAAATAATTTCAATTTTAGTCTCTCATTTTATAATTTTTGTTATTTTAATTACTATTATTATTTTTGGTGCCTTATAGCAAGAGGATTGCTTGTTTGTCTCATGAGTGTTACCATCTCGCATGAGTGTTACTGTAGCTAAAAATTAGAATTTTATTAATGTATTTGCTAGTTAATAATTAAAAAATGGTTTTCTAGCTAAGTCTATCCAGTTACTTCTTATACCTGCAGTGAAAACATTTAATTTTTAATAAAATACATTTTTATTGAAAGTTATATGCTTCATTTAAGAAACAAAGTAACACTCATGAGATAAAGTGCAATTAAAATAGTTTTAAAATTTTAAATATGTCAATTTTAATACTATTTTTACTTATTAAAAAGTATTTAAAATTACTTAAACAAGATTTTTTAGATTAATTATTCATAAGGGTTATTTTTCAGCAAGTTTATTAACGGTAACACTCATGAGAAAAACAATCACTTGTCAAGACACTTTTTGAAATATCTAAAGTATAAATAAATTAACTCAAAAAAAAAAAAAAAAAACTACCTGTTCAGAATGCAGTAAATTATAAGGTATTCATAAGTAGGCAAGTTTTTATGTTTGATGCAACAAAAATTTTCAGACTGTGTCAAACCCAAACCGTCAACAAATTTGAAAATCACCCATGTATTCATTGCGTGAACTCTTCAAATTATTTTGCTCTTGAAGAAGAATTTCAAAAATTTTGGAGGTAGAACGATGCGTTGATACCGTAAGAATAGTGAGGGAGCATGTTGTTATCTATTTGATATAAGAGGTTTAACACCGGCACTGCCAGAACCTTATGGGTGATAAGCATTTAAAGACATTTTATTTCCGAAGAAATTTCGGAAACTTCTAGTGGTATTTCTTTGCAAACACATGAGTGGTTAGAAATACTTGTCTTGATGTTTGCATGTGTATGCTATGAAAACGTGTAAATAAGCTATATGTTATTGACGTTTCAACACTGGAGTCTCCATATGGTTTCTATACACTGCTTCATCAGAAATCTTGTACATATGTAAATAGCTTTTAGTAAACATTGTATAATACCAAATTGAGTCCAGCACTACATAGTTATCATTCATTTTAAGTTATAAATCACTTAGTGCTTAAATTTATGTATAATATGCTGCATTGTGTACATATTCATGTGGAATATTAAGGAACTTAGGGTACTACGGAACTTTCATTTGATATTTACAAAATGTGTGATCACTTTTAGAACGTCAAACACACAGCAACAGACAGAGAGCAAGAGTCAAACTTTGAACGACATACAAATTTGAACTCATTGTAACCATCTAAGTTTGGTGAAAAGTATATTTTTATAAATCTTTCTTTTTTTTCACTGCTAAAAAGTCTTTTAACTAACTGTTTAAACTATATTGCTAAAGATTGTAAATTTACTTTAATTACTTTCTCATTGAAATATGATTCCCTTTGTTATTTATTGTTTCGTTTTTTTTTTTTTTTTTTTCTAATTCGATGAAATACTTCATCTTTAAATAGTGTATAGACATAAAATTTACAATTTGAAGATGTAATTATTTTATTTATTAGTTTGTTTTAGCAAAGAAAAAAATGTTCTACCGAACACATCACTTTTCACCAACAATTCCCAATCTCTTAGTGTGAAACCTTAACATTACTATACAGCTCGATCATGAAGTTCTGACATTTGGAAGCTTTTGCGCATGACAGAAAAGGAGGAATCCATTCGAGTTTTAAGGAAGCTCGTTCTGCAGGTGTGTTTTGTAGCATGAAAATCAGAATGTTTGCTTCTCTGTTTGTTTAAAGTAAGTAAATTCATAAGCTGGCATATAGCGTCAGATCGAAAGAAATCAAGTTTGCTAAACGAAGTAAAATGAGATCAGAAAGGCCCTTTCATCATACAGGCAGTCCCTCCCTTGAACATGAATGGATTCTTCTTGGCACTCTGCCAAGCAAATTGCTTTAGTTGATGGTAGAACTGTACGTTGTCGCATTGAAAGGGAAAATTTAAAATTCCTTCCCTTGCTTCTCATACCGGTCATTGTTCTCGTGTCGCCTGTCTGGTTGCACCCCTGGACGAGAGATTAAGTGTCACTAAATATAATATTGTAACAAGTGGTATATATTTCCAATATACTCTATATCAGTTTTTCTTCTGACCTACCATTGTATAAAAACTAGAAAAATGTCGCTACAAGGTTCGATTTTTTGTCAACAACGGAATGTGTAAAGACAACGTCGTGGTTTCATTTGGCAAGATTTTTGTCAACTGTCATGGTCGTCCGAATTTTAGACATGTACCCGTAATTTTCTCAAAAACGCGTCAGTATAATACACAATCTACCAAAAAGTAGTGGGACACTTTGGATTTTAGACATTTTAAAAAATTCTGTAGAAATATTAAACTTGTTGTTCTGTATTTTGCACCATGGAAAGAACATACTTAAACTCACATTTAATAAACAAAATTCAGGCTTAGGGCAATTAGGGTGCGGTCAAAAATTAAAGAAGGAAAAAAAAACACTTTTGAACATCTTGTATCAAAAAATGATTGAAATGTCCTGTAACTTTCGCAAGACATTTTTAATTATATACGCAATGCTTACACCCGCTTTCGTCGGAATAGCAGTAATATTCATGAAGATATGGGCATTTGTTTTAAATATTCGAAAATTTTCGCAAGTGTTTTGCTTATAACTCGCTACGTTCTATCTCAAATTACATGAAACTTGCAGACAACTTGACAAAATAAAAGTAAGTGTGGTACCAAAACGTGGGGTAAATGTAATACATAGTCGATGATATTTGAGCAGTTTTATTAAAACAAATGTGATTGCGCATTCGCAAAAGATATTAATTATTTTTTAAAGATATTTTCGTAGTGAGATCTATGGAGCAACTTAATGTATAAGTTTCAGTTGAATATTGATATTTTTCAAAGAGATATACACCATAGAGTGAGCCGTATTTAGCAAGCTCTCAAATTGGAGAAAAATGATAAGGGGTTTTCCTCAAATTTTTATATTGCATGATAAATTGGAAAATTGACAGATGTTAAACTGAATTAAATTGCATTATTTGTGTTTATGGAGTCTGAATTTGAACGCTATTGTTTACTTTGCCGAAATTATCATGCAATATAAAAATTTGTGGAAAACCCCTTATATTTTTTCTCCAATTTGAGAGCTTGCAAAAAATACGGCTCACTGTACGGTCTATATCTTTTTGAAAAATATCAATATTTAACTGAAACTTTTACATAATTTGCTTCATAGATTTCACTACCAAAATATTTTTAAAAATAATTAATATCTTTCGCGCATGCGTAATCAGACTTGTTTTAATAAAACTGCTCAAATCTCATCGACGATTTATTACATTTTCCCCACGTTTCGGTACCCTTACATACATTTTGTTTTATTCTTGTATACTTAGTATACTTTTAAAATACTTATTAAAAGTGTATATAGGTAAATTCTCTGAATTACAGAGCTCAAAATAAATATGCGCTTAATTGATTAATGATAAATAATTATAAATGGTTGATTCTTGTAGTCATTTTAAGGTATCATATGTTATAAATGAATCAGAGATGTCACTATGCAAAAACAGAAATTTCGTTGTTTGAAGAAGGAGCCTCATATGAGGGTCAAGATGACGAGAGGGTTAAGTTTTTTATTTTAAGGAAATCCTTAAAATCTAAGATTTGAGTAGTTATTAAATTTATTTCATGCTTTTGTTTTCCTCTAAGAACGCAAAAAACTTATTTTGCATTTGCAAAGCCTTTCTCGCTTTTCCATAACTGCTGTTCCATTACATTCTTACCGTTTTGTGTGTGTGTGAGCCATTCTATATATTTTCCCCCACGATAAGCGATTATCTTTCTAAAGACAAACAACAATGGATTCCCAGTTTCTTGAAAGAACTTCGGGAAAAAGAAATCGACATTGACTATAGGTAACTAATGTTTCAGATCTCGTGTGACAAAGGAATTCTCAGGCTTAATGTGAGCAGGATTTCGGGAAGCTACCAACCTGGACCAGGTTACAGTCAGAAATAATCACATTGTAGATATACATAACTAAAACATCGTTTATCACGTGCTTTACCTTGGCAACCTTGTTATTAGGGTTGGCTGCATTCAGAAATTTCTTGGGGCACAGTAATGTTATTACCAAAATAGATCCACTCTTTTGAAATAAATACTTCAGAAGAATTGATACCATCGGCGGGGTTAAAAACTTTTAAATGCGAGGGAAAAGCTTAAAGAATATTATCTGAAAAATGTACTCGAAAGATTTCCTTTTTGCTTTAAAAAAAAATAAACACTCTAAACTATCGGCGACGTCAAATTTTTCAGTAATTTTCTTATTATTATGGCCAACTTTCTATGTTATTAGCGAGACTCGTTCAATACTGTGAGACCGAATTGCAACAGCAGTAGTACCTTCATTGAGTGATCTCTTGCAGGAAAAAATATGTAGTTTATGATATTTATAGTTATGTAAATGTTTCAATTGTTTTGTTTTTGTAAATAAATTTCATAAAATACTAAAATACTGCTTAAGTATACTAATCAAAACCTTAGTTTAAAATATCACAAGTAAAAGTTTTATTTGTAATGTAATTAGTATTACGGATTATTTAGACCCATAAAATGCTTTAGAATGGACGAAATTGTGTGTAAAAATCAACGACGCCCATCAATATACCTGCCTTTATATTCTATTACAACAACATTATATAAATTGTTGTCTAGGATTTTCTCTCCCCTTTAACGACTCTAATCTTATTTAATGACTATAAGATTTTTAGTAATTATACAATAATGTTGTTGCATCTATATTATCGCTAAACCAACTCTTTAAATCAATTGGGAAAAAGAATTGTCATTTAGGTAAAAAGGTCTTTTCCCGCAAAAACAAATATTTAAATCTCTTACTTTCAAGACATGGTGATGAAAATAGAATTACTTTTGATTCTTATTTTGACATAAGCAATGAAAGTTCATTTCTGCTTTACTTTACGTTCCTATTCTTTACAGCATAGGTTTTCAACCTTTTTTTGCCCACCGCCCACTTTGAGAATATTTCTTTTTCTAAACCCCCCCCCCCCTTTTTTTTTACTTGCGAATCTGAAATAGCTATTCGCACGAACATATTTTTTAATATGTAATATTATACATTTTATTCGTAGATGACCCTATCCTATTTCTGTTTTTAAGTGAGACTATTTTAATGAGAGCAATCAAAACGCATACTTAATTATAGTGAAAAGTATTTTTATTAACATTTTCAGACATCGAATTCATAACTTGAATAAGAAGGTTGAATTTGATGCATTTTAAGGAGTTTGCTAATAGTATCTGGGTCGATTTAGCTTAAAAAGAATCGCAAGTCGCCGTGTTCAGTAATATGGAGCCGATTTCTCTTTTTGGTTACCAATGTTGCTACAGCGCTATAGCCACATTCAGCTAAATATGAAGATGGGAATGCTATCAGAAATCGTTGAACAATCGACCATGAACCTAATACTTTTGTTAGTACACACTCAGCGTGTTTAGTCTATTTTGGACTATAAATTGATTAATCTGCCCATGCCCCTCCGTGCCATCTCAATGCCCCCTAGTTTATACTGCCCCCTGAATGTCTCAAACGCCCGAAAAGGAGCGTTATCGCCCACGCTGAGAACCTATGCTTTACAGGCTATTGCAGATTGTTAAAGCAAAAATATAAACTATTTGTATCTTTAATAAGTGCTTATGTACCGGACATATATATATATATATATATATTTCTGAAATGGTTTCTATGTTATGATGAAAAATTACGTTTTTCAAGTTTCTGTACTACGTCTGTAATGAATATTGATTTATATGCTAAAACAGAACATTTGTAATGAGTTATGAAGTAGCAATACAAACGTTTGAGTTAATAAAGTTTTCTGAACTGTGTACTATACTATTTATATCTCGTGGTCATTTCACTGCATGCAAGTAACGTGAGCGAGACATTTTCTACAACAAATGCGAAACGTAATTCTGCAATCTACATTACTGTTCCAGACTTTCAGCGTGGCCGTTGAGTGTTAAAAAAATTATTTTAGTAGTGAAAGGTAATTCAGAATGGCGTTGTGAGACTTATAAGAAATATGACAATACTATACACTGTTAGAAATTTCATCATGAAATTACGATTAAATGACCGGCAGCAGTCTGTCCAGCTAATTCCCCGTAAATTTACGGTTTGGAACGTTTTTCTATCTTTACGGGACCTAACCATTTCCAATTAACTTGGAAAGCCGTAAATACAAAAGTTTACGGTTTTATAACCATTTAAAACTGTTTCAAAACAAAATTTTCACCGTTTTTGAACCATTTCGAGGCGTAGAATCTTTGAGGCGTAGAAACCAACGAAAGCTTGCAGGACTCGAACCCCCAATGCGTGGTGTACTAGTCTGGCTCTCTATCCACTCGGCCACCGTCATCACGTAAAGCGGACGTTTATTTATCAATAAATCTTCTTTTCCAACAGGCAAACAGCCTTAAAATTGAGATTTCAGTTTTTGATTGGATCCAAATTTATTTCTAGTCTACATTTACTGTATATTGGGGAAAAGCATTTTATTTGCTGTAAAAATTAAAATTCAAACAAGCTTCAGCAGCTCAAATTATGGGTTCGCTCATTCGCAAACAGTTAGGGAATCCGATGTCTCCAATTTTTGATTTACGTGTGTATGTGTTTCTATTTAGTATCCACTGCTTAAGCCACTTTTTTTCTTCTCTTTTTATATACACTTGCAGATTTTAACTGATAAATCCGTATTCCTATTTTAAAACAACGTACGACCGGTAAGGTTTCGCAACCAAGATGGACGCCCGATTTATATTGAGCGCTTGAAAATTACGGTTAGTTAAACGTTCTTTAGGATAAACAGAGAATAAACGATTTTTTTCGCAATCAGCGGTTTGAGTACCATGTTTTTAATGGTTATTCAACTGTTGTAATTAAATATGGTAAAATAACAATCAAATAAATGGTTATTTTACTATTTTCCTACGGAAATTTTTAACAGTGTAACGAAAGATGAGCAAAAAGAGTATTTATTGCAAGTCATAAAAAATTGTAGAATGCGTTTTCGAATCTTTCGGAAAGTATTATGTATCGAAACATTATTCACCTTTATTTTGTAACTAGCGGTACCCGCAACGGCGTTGCCCGTGCAATGTTAAAATAGGGAAAACATAAAATATGGAGAATTCGATAAGTAACAAACTTAGAATCTGGGATATTTTAACATCAATTAGGATACAGAAAAACTGGGACCTGATGAAAAAACGTAAAATGCGCTAAAACTTAGATTGGCGAGACGTTAAATCGGGGGTTTCACTGTAGATATGAAAACTTTTCACTTATAATATGATAGAATAATGATAAATATGATGAATTCTTGAAATTGTTGTCCTTTTTTAATACAAATGATGAATGGCGAATTCTTGAAAATTATGTGAACACTACACATTTATTCAAGTGTGTGAGTATATTTAGAAATAATGATGGATATTAAAGTAATCTCAAAATATTAAGCAAACATTACAAATTTACATAAGTAAAATACATAAATGCCTCAACTATTTTTAAAACTCTTTATTTAAAAACAACTTAATTATTTTATGTTGAATGTGCGTATCATGGGAGATTGTCAGAGGCGTTTCGGGCCTGATAATTTCAAGGAAACCAAGCAACATTAAGGTGGACAGGTAAGAAGGTATGATAAAAAATTAAATGCTCACTCTGATTTCATGAAGTGTTATTGCCAAAATGTCAATTCAACTGTAAATTACCTTTATTATGGAAGACAAAATTTTAGCTTTCTCTCCTAAAAGCATGTCGGGAATAGATTACATTTTCTTCAGAATTTTGATTTCTACATCTTTGTTTTGAATGTGTATAAAAGCAGTTAGTATTCTCTTTACATTTAGACATTTGTATTTTAGTGCATTAATTCAATATGATTTTTTCTTTCAGCTTTTAACCTTATAATTTCCCTTTCAGCATTTGCATTCAATTTCAAATTTACTTTTGTCAAGATATGTCTCTTAAGCAATGCATCAAAAAATGGCATAATAGTCCAAAAGCAAATTCAAAAACAGAATCTTCAATTTCAAGGAATTACATCCAATCTGCATCCTCACAGCACAGAAAAATTGCATTACGCACCAAGATCAATTTACAAATCAATGTCCTGCATTTTCAAGAAATAGTCAAAGCCTCGATCTGCAAAGCACGAAAGATGTGCTTCAGTCACCAAAAATGATTTACAAATGAACATCCTACAATTTCAAGGAAAATAACATACACCAAGATTACCATTTTTGTAGCATGGAATGCTATAAAAAACGTAATATTCCACGTTCTCCTCATAACTGAGCAGTGTATCCGTTTCATTAACATTCGCTGTAGGTAGGGTTTCCCAAAAACAATTCAATTTTACTGTCTTTGTTAATGTGTTAGTTTAGTAAAAATTTCTCTTTCAGCTTTTAACCACAAATTTTCCCTTTCAGCAAACTTCCATTTTATTTGCTTTCGAACTTGCTTTTGTCAACATTTGTTATACGCGATTCATGTTGGAAAGTAGTCATGTTCACGCGATTCATGTGATGTCGAGGCAAATCATATCGGGAATGACCAATGTAGCACAGGAGTGCGTAGGAAATCAGACAAATAATTTTGCGAAGCCAAAGTGTCCCATTTTTCCCTTAGAAGTGAATGGTCGCTACTAAAAATGAAAGTTAAAAGGGCTGCGTTTTAGAATTTTATCATTTAGGAAGCATAAAAGTTTTTTTTAATTCCCGTTAGGGAGCCCCTAGGCCCCCAGGGGCGCAGGGAGGAGCAAAATCTTCAGTTGTCCTCAGGCGCTGAAAACCCTAGCTACGCCTCTGGAGATTGTAACCTCCCGCCCCTACAAATTCGTCACTGAAGCAGTGCTCCCGTCAATATGTTCAAAAGCAAAATTAAATTCTCTATCGATCGAGTGAAAGTTAATTAAGTAACAAACTTAGAATCTGGGATATTTTAACATCAATTAGGATACGGAAACACAGGGACCTGATGAAAAAAACGTAAAATGCTGGAAAACTTAGATCGGCAGGACGTTAAATCGGGCTTTCACTATCGATATGAAAACTTTTCACTTATAATACGACAAAGTAATGATAAATGATGAATTCTTGAAATTGTTGTAAATGCTATCCTTTTTTAATACAAATGATGAATGGCGAATTCTTGAAAATTATGTGAACACTGAAGCAATGCCCCGTCAACATGATCAAAAGGAAAATAAAATTCTTCTTCGATTGAGTGAAAGTTGTTTAGTACTTTTTTTTTTTGCAGTTAATGAATATTATTTTTATGAATAGATACTATGTTACTAATAAGTTTAATAATCTAATAACATCTTACATTTTTTAGCCCAGTGCGGGTAAAATGTAGATTGGTGGAATGTTAAATCGGGGCTTTACTTAGATATGAAAACTTTTCACATATAATATGATAGAATAACGATAAATGATGAATTCTTGAAATTGTTATAAATGTTATACTTTTTAATACAAATGATGAAAGGCGAAGTCTGAAAAATTATGTGAACGATGCACAATTACTCGAGTGAGTATATTTAGAAATAAGAATGAATATTTAAGTATTCGCAAAACATTACAAATTTACATAATGCTTCAACTATTTTTAAAATTCTTTAGTATCATGGGAGGTTGCAACCCTCCGCCCCTATAAATTCACCACTAAAGCAATGCCCCCGTCAACATGTTCAAAAGGAAATTAAATTATTCATTGATCGAGTGAAAGTTGTTTGCTACTTGTTTTTTGCATTTAATGAATATTATTTTTATGAATAGATACTATGATACTAATAAGTTCAATAATCTGTTAACATATTAAATTTTTTAGCCCAGTTGAATTAAACTGGTTGGGCAAGCCACTTAATTGAATAATAACAGTTGAAATCAATATATATTGTTTAAGTAGGCCCAACAACATTTTAAGTAAGAAAATCACCTCTCAAAAAGAAATTTTTCACCTCTCCAGTAAACCATGGGCGATTTCAAGCAAAAAAAAATCGGAAGTTCAGAAAATTTTGGGAAAAAGTATGCACCATCAATTTAAAACAAAGTATATAGGTTAATAATCCCCTCCCCTCTCAACACAACAGTACATTGCAAATATATATATATAAGCTCAAAAATAATTCTTTAAGTAATTAAATGAAAGGTCTACTATATTCCAGAAGTTTTTTTTTTTCTGAAAAAAAATTGTATTGAAATTTTTTAAAAGTAGTACTAACTATTTGCTTGTCTGTAGGTAGCTTTTTTTTTTTTTTTTTTTTTTTTTTTTTTTTTTTTTTTTTTTTTTTTTTTTTTTTTTTTTTTTTTTTTTTTTTTTTTTTTTTTTTTTTTTTTTTTTTTTTTTTTTTTTTTTTTTTTTTTTTTTTTTTTTTTTTTTTTTTTTTTTTTTTTTTTTTTTTTTTTTTTTTTTTTTTTTTTTTTTTTTTTTTTTTTTTTTTTTTTTTTTTTTTTTTTTTTTTTTTTTTTTTTTTTTTTTTTTTTTTTTTTTTTTTTTTTTTTTTTTTTTTTTTTTTTTTTTTTTTTTTTTTTTTTTTTTTTTTTTTTTTTTTTTTTTTTTTTTTTTTTTTTTTTTTTTTTTTTTTTTTTTTTTTTTTTTTTTTTTTTTTTTTTTTTTTTTTTTTTTTTTTTTTTTTTTTTTTTTTTTTTTTTTTTTTTTTTTTTTTTTTTTTTTTTTTTTTTTTTTTTTTTTTTTAAAACATCAAATAAAATTACTTACACTGTCCGAAACTTGAAACGCGTTGTTCTCGAAACTACGTTTTTCGGAGCGGTTGAGATATCTCAAGTTTCAGAGAATCGATTTACTTCAAATTTGGTACAGAGCTTTTTAATATATGTCGCTATCGTTTGATCAGAGCTTTTTTGAAAAAAAGTTTTCTGTTATTTTTAAAAAATTTCTAAAGTTGAAAAATTGAGGGAAAAATTTTTTTATTATTTTTACATGGCCGCCATTTTACGATTTTTTTTTTCTTTTGCAAATCACTCTGATCAAACGAAAACTACATCCCTACCCTTTAAGAAAAAAAAAAAAAAAAAAACCAAGATTTTTGTTTTCAGATCATCAAAAAGGGTTTAATCATGCCAACCAGGGGGCAGCTTTTTCTTTTTGAGTCTCCAGTTTGCGGGCCTGTACTTTTTTGAATTTTGATTTTTTTTTTACTAAATTGTTTTGCGCTCTTTAAACATAAATGAACAACCGATAAAAAACCAGATGATAAAAATCTTTACCTTATCTATCTTCTATTTACAGCGTTTTGAAAAGCACCTAAAAGTTGGCCCTCTAGACTAGAATACCCCCTTAAGAGAAAGGAATTCAAACCATGAATTAGGGGAAAAGCATGTTCATGATTAAGTAAATTTTTCAGAGTCTCAGGACTCTTTAAAAAAATAACTGTGCACACAAAAAAAGTTAACTCATATTCAAAAACATGCCAACCCTATAAAATAGATTACAACTCTGAAACTTTTACCATAGTACAAGGATATATACGTAAAAGAGATATTCTTCCCACACTTTGACATGATTTATACATTACAAATAATTAACTAAAACTTTTATACGCATTATAATTACAGCAGTTTATTTTGAATATATCATTGTTACTAGCTTAATTATTCAGAAGACATATAGTACAACAGTAATATCTTCAAGAATAGAAAGCGATTTTGAATAAGTTCATCACAACAGGGTTCTCCTTTTCGACTACGACCAACAGTGTTGTATTTTGTGCGTTTTAAAATTATTTCATGTTTAAAATGAAAACTTAGATGTAAAAATGTCCTGCAGTGGACCTGTCGATAGAAGCTTGGTTCCCGTAGAACACCAAAAGTGAACTATTTAATTTTCCAGGACGTTGCACCTGAATATCTGTGATTCTTTTCATCATAACCGTGTTTAGCATATTAATTCAGTAACAGAAGGCACTTAACAGTCATATTCGAATCAACAGTTGGAATCGATCATTAGCAGATCATAGTACCATATGGCACTTTTGTAACCACTCTCCAATGGACCTGTTTCAGCGTCGTCTGCTAGGTCACGTGATGTTGGTGTCACGTGATCTCGTTTAGCGTCAAAAGCCTTGAGAAATCCAATGTGCTTGAGCTGTAGCGAGCTATTTTCCCAATGTTTTTAATAAATTTATTGCAATGCCTTCATTTTGTGCTTCAGTTGGATGCTTTAATGCATCGGATAAAGAAAGCTGCAAATTAGCTAATGTTTGTTTCCTCGGATTTCCGTTAAGAAATCAAAAAGCATTACTAGTCCGTGGGCCCAATGCATTTATCTTTCAAGTTCGTTCCGATTCTCTGGGGGCAATTTTTTCTTTGAAGGAAACTATTTAAAATGTTCTAGTAATTCTAATTTTATTAAGTTCTCCAAAAAATACTTGGCCATAACTTAATAACAAGAGATTTCCTTTTGCACTCTTTTTCGATGTATTCGTACTCTGCTCCAATGAAATCATCGAATTATTTTTTGCTCCGCGAAGTTAACCAATCACGCCGACTGTAACATCAGTCGCTGACATCATTGTTTGTAAGCAAGGTTTCGACCCTTGCTATCATTCTATTTTAAACTTCATTTTAAAAAAGGCTCTTGTAATCAATTCTTGCGACCAATGTATTTAAATATAGACAAAATATATGCACTGGATTCAAAAGCATAGGCTATTTGTAATATAAAACAGCATCAACGAGAATTATTTTGTTTTAAATATAGCACTTGTATGGATCTTTAAAAACGGTATAATTTTTGGAGACGATCTGTTTTCAAAATGTTTTTGTAGTAGTAAATAACATATTTTTTCCTCCAAAATTTCTGAAAATCTATATTTTTTTTACATCGTGCACAATAAAATAATAGAACGATATATTATATATTATTAGCACATGTGTTATATTGGTATTCTACGTGCGTATGGAGTGCTTGCTTTCTGTGTTATATTTGTATTGTACATTTCTAATTCAGCAGTAATTTAAATAGTGGGTACGCATCAGAGGACTTACCTCACAGTTGCCCCAGTCCTTGTTGTCTTCCATTTAAGTATCCATTCCGTTATTGAATAAAATATTGCATCTTTTACATTGCGAGCTAAATTTTACACTACATTGTTAAACGGAAATATGTTAGCAAGAGAGAGGTTTTTTTAGACACATAAGTATACACGCATTTGGCATTGAAATGGGTAGGGGTTTTCCCATCTTATTTAAGGCACTATTTACAGCTTTACGTTTGACACATGTGGTATCAAAGCAAAGTTTATTATTGTTCATGTCCTTGAACTTTATTTCTGATACCACTAATTCACTTATCGAGGCGAGGAAGAAATCTTTTCTTCCAACATGAAACAGAATAGTTACCCATACAGAGCACTGTATTTTTTTTAAAACAACATCTCTAATTTTCGTTCATTAAGCTCTTGTTTTGTATTATTTCTAACAAGTGGTGTATTCTTTCGTTTTGTATGTAAGGTCGTATTAGTTAATACAGTTTCCCCTAGACCTTGTAAACTGGGCTCAAGTTTCATCTTTTTTCACAAATCGTAACACATGTTGATTTTGTGCAAAAACAACTAATTCTTAATTTTTTTTACAAATTTTAAGCAACATTTTTTTGAAAAATAGTCTTTAATTGCTTACATAGTGTTAAAATATAATAAATATAAGTTGTGAAAAATACATGTTAAGGCGCCTTTTTTACTTGTTATTTTAAAACAACACCGCGCATTCGGGGGTACTTTTTATGCTCCTGCATTATTTGCAGTGTAAACAAGAACAGGTGTCTCTGGTTGTTCTATTTCACTTTATTTGGTATCTTTTGGAAGATTATTCATGTAATTATATAACAAATTAGTGTAAAGTGGTTGACTAAATTATTTTTTAGAAATTTTGTTTTAAAATCAATTGACTCTCAACCAAAGAAGAAAAAAACATTATTGCATCAAACCCCCTACAGATGTTAGGTTTCTTGTTTAAAACCTTTTAGTGAAATTATTAAACTTTATTGGTAATTAAAGTAAAAAATTTGCACATGTAACTAATAATTAATAGTTACATGGGCAAATTTTTACTTTGATATATTTTTTCAATTTATAAATAATAATAAAATAAATTATTCTAATAAATTTTATTATTTTATTGGTATTTTATGATTATAATGCATACCTATTTATTATTAATTTTGTTTCATTTATTAAAATGATTATATAAAAAATTATTAATGTTACCCCTAAATGCTCGGTGTTTTTTTTTAAAAAACATGTCAAATTTCCTCGGATTCTATTCTTTCGAATTTAATAAAAAAATTTTTACTATTTTTTCTACTTATAACTAGCACATACAAACACAATTTTTCTTTCTTTTTTCTTTACAAAGAAACGAAAAATTGCACGGTGTAGGGTTAAGGAGCGTTTGTCATATTTCAGTTAGCAGTTACTTTGTTATACCAGTTTATAAAACTAAAAAAGGCGTGACCAGGAATTACCCCGTATGACTACTGCTCTGAATTACCCCGCATGACTACTGACTAATTAACTCTTAAAACCCAAAATTTTTATAAACGGGTCATAGCGGTTTCTGAAGAGATAAAAAGTGAAAAAGCCGATTTGTGCCCTGAGATTGTGTCCCGCTTTAATGCATATCAAGGCCGTATCCAGAGGGGAGGGGGGGGGGGGCCACGGGCCGGGATTGTGTTGTCCGGATTTTGGGCCTCCCCCCCGAAATCCGGAAATTTTTCGCAATGTAGCATATATTCCTCCCTAAAACTTTCCTCAACATAAGTGTTTCAAAATCAGCCCCCTCCCCAAAAAAAAAAAAAAAAAAATTCTGGCTACGTCCTTGATGCATATTTGTCTGGAATGATATAGAATATCCCCAGATTTTTTTAAAAGGAAGAATATTTTCAGTGACGTAGTAATTGTTAAAAAAATCAATTGACATTTTAAATGAAGGGGATTTTATTATTTTTCCCCTACAGAATTAAAAGTTTAAATAAAAATTATTTAAATAAATCATTGAAGTTGCATGAACAACTCAAAAATTACTGTCAATGAACTAACATACCCCCTTACATTAAAACTGCAAGTGACAATTTTTTAAAAGCGTTAAAATAAAAAAAAAAACAGCGTGAAAGCAAAAATAATTGTATAACTCCAAAGAATCAGACAGTGAACGCGCTACTAAAACGTAAACAGCGGGCCGCTCCTGTTGCTCTGATTGGTCAATTTCTTTTTTAGTGACGTCACAGTGTTATCTTTTTCGGATATCCATGCGCTAACGTGAAAATGAAATAGTTCCTCATAACTTTGGTTACTGTGAATTAATGGACAATCATATTTTGGAGAACTTTATGAATTTACATTTACCAGCCAATATTATGCTTTATTTTGGCAGAATAAAATTGCCCCTCAAGAGTCGGAACGAAAATTAGTTTTAAGCTCTTTTTGAGACTTCGGTCCACGGACTATACGTGAATGGTTGGTCAAAATGCGGAGGCAAGCATCACACCAAGTCAAAGCTTTGTTCGCAATATTTTGAAGAGCCCTGCTTCCTATACCAAATATTCACGAACAGAAGATTTTTGAAGGAAGATGCTGTCCCTACGCTATTTTCATTCAATAAGCCATGCGCTAAACGACAGAGAACAACATATCAATTCAAGTACGTAAAGTTTCATGCTTCTTAATCAAATGCATATTAGGTTATTTAAACGCATATTTAATGCATTCAAAATTTATTTTATGTATCATTGAAAATAGTTCATGTTTTTTTCTTACTAGTGCAAATGCTTACCATACAATATAATTAATATTTTATATTTCTTTTGCTTATCTTTAATAATCTTCATTCAAAAGTTTCATTTAAATTGATGTTCTAAATCTTCTAATTGTTTTGAATTAGAAAAAAGTATTGCATTTACACTGTTGTGTAACATAAAATTTTATATCATGTAACTAAACTTAAAAGATTAGAATTCATATAAAAAGTTAAAAATACACATTACTTTTATGTTTGTTATTTAACATTGTAAAACATCAAATTAAAGATTTATTGATATAAATTAAGAAATTCATTAACCAATTAAGCTATTTTTGAGTAATATAAGGGAAAGAAGGAAACAACAAATGAAAATGACAATGATTCCTGCCATTATAATATTAAACATGTTTAATGTAACACTTAAGAATCATTCTACAAAAGTCACTTTTTTTATTTGGAAAGAGTTCATCAGTAATATTTTCCATTTCAAATGGACTTACTTGTGTCGAGACATTTGATTAGGCGTACGATTTCTTAAACTTAGGGGACCTGATCAATTGAGGCCTGGTACCCGAAGAGAAATTTTGTATGTTTCTTGTGCGAGTTCGCGGTGGTCTGACACTCGATTTCATGAGCGTACTATTCAATTCCTCCAAAAGTTCGCTTTCAAGGATGTTGAGTTCAACGATTGATGCAATCCATGAAAAAGTCAAACATGCATATATATCTAGCCATCTAAGTCGCAAGTCAGAGAGTTCATGCCAGAGGCATTTGTTTTGAAATATCTCAATTGCAGTGCAACTCAAGGCCGTAGCCAGAATTTTTTTTCAGGGGGGGGGGGGGGGTAACTTTGGAACACTTTTGTTGAGAAAAGTATCAGAGAGGAATATATGCAACATTGCGAAAAATTTCGGGGAGGGGGCCCGGGCCCGTCGCCCCCCCCCCCCTGTGGATACGGCCTTGGTGCAACTTGAGTACTTATGGCATGTTTATACCATGTGCTTACTTTACAAACCATGTAAGTTTACCATGTGCTTACTGTATAAATAAAAATTATAATTAGTTGTCATTTTTAAATATGTATATGTACATTGATAGGAAACATTAAACTGGTGCTAACGCCGCTAAGATTCATATACCGCATAAAAATAAATCGCACGAAAAAAATCGCACAAAAATAAAATCGCACAAAACCAATCGCACGAAAACAAAATCGCATAAAAAAGGACCGCACAAAAACAAGTTTTACTGTATGTACAATGGCTGTTGCCAGATTAATTTGCATATCCCTTACATGCTTTGAGAAAAGCAAAAGAAAAGTGATTGCAATGACACGTTGTCGTTGTCTTAACCTTAGCAAGATGTCTGATTGGAATTTACTCCTTTTCAATACGCATATGCGAGGCATTTACCCTTAGAACCTATAAACGGAGGCAGCTATCACCTAACATTCTCTACACCGAAGAGCATCATAAGAAATAATCCTGCTTTGTGAAACAGGTGGAAGGACGTAGCACCAATCAACCCACCCACCCAGATAAAACATTGCCAAGGAAAGAAAAGGAAGATTTTTCCGCGTGTTGCCCGCGTGGTAATTTTTGAAAGTTCCCCCATGAAGATATTTCCGCATTAAGAAGAGTACTTCTCATCACTTCACTTTTAGGGAAAGTCTTAGACTTACCTTCCACAACAGTAAAGATGAATCATTTATCAAGATCACGCACCACTTACGTTATAGCGTACACACATCAGTGAATGAAAAGTTTGTAATTTTTTTCAAAAATAGGGTTTCAAAAGATTTTCTTAGACGGATTGGCAGCAGGCTGTTCTTTCCGTGCAAATTCAAGCTAGCTGAAGCCTGAATGATTATTGCAAAGAAAATCTTACATATTTTTCGTTCACTGGTCATTGACCGCTTTTGTTGAACCGGTTTTTACACCCAAAAAAACGCCTGAAGCAGTGTCGTTTAAAACATCTTAATTTTTTATCCACATTTACACATATCAGTAAAAATGTTTTTCTGTCATATGTAATACTACAAAAATATATTATGATTTTTTAAAAATTAAAGTGTGCTTTAATGTTCCTTCGCTGAGCAGTCAAGCAGCTTAAATTTCGTAGTAGTTAGCTTGCTACTTTAGCACACGCTTTTGAAACAGTGACGACTTTCCGAAAAGGATTTGAAAAGCTTCAGATGAGCGCTTCTTGGCCAACACTAACTTGTTTTCAAATTCCATGTGTTCAACATTGTGCTCAACAAGTGTTTTTCCAGAGAAGATTACTGTCACTCTGTAAATTAAAACTTTAAATTTTATCCAATGCAGCAATTTAACACTTGGTATACCTAAAATTTGCAGATTAACCACCATCAGCATATCTTTAGTCGTTATGGTAAAGGGCATAATGTTTACTTTTGCAGGGAGGTATCTAAGAAATATTGTTCATCCACTCACCCCAACGAAGTTCTCTACAATCAATATTTTCTAGCTTAACAAAATGTTAATAGATTTTATTTGTTTACATTAAACGAAAAATGAAACTTTAATAATTCATGAACATAATAAATTCAGTAAGAAATACCATTAGAATAAATTTATCTAAGATCAGGGGATGCCAGTACAATGTAAAACATTCTAGTTCAACCTTTTACCACAAAAAAAAATTGTGAAACTTAGCTACAACCAACGTTTGGTACTAAGTTGAACCATTACAATGGTGTAGTTTCGTCATGAATGAAACTGGGAACCATTATGATGGTTGAATTTTAGTACCAAATGGTGTTTGCAGCTAAATTTCACCATATTTTTTCGATGAAAGGTTGAATTAGAATTTTTTACCCCATATTTACAATTCTGTACTGTTTCCCTTTTAAAGCCAAATCATATATGATCAAAGGAATGCATTTGGCATTTGAGATTTTTGGAGTTAACTAAACGAGAAGTACTTTTTGAATACTTTCAAGTACGAAAAAGAGGGCATTTTGAAGAATATTTAATGCACCCAATATTATCGCTGTTTATTGATTAAATTTTACAAAAAACACTTTTGAATCAATTCGCCAAACTTTTAAAAGATTAAATCCGCTTCTTAAATACTGCAGCTTGTTTATCGTCAAAAAGCAAAACAAACTTCTATAGTACATTTGAAATACAATTCGAAGGCAATTGCTAACTTTGTCAGCGACACCAATTTAATATGTTCAACTAAATTCAATCATAAAAACTTTTTTTTTTAAATATTTGCAGCGCCAACAGCTTGCATTTCTGTAGGTAAAGGAAAAGCATATAATACAAAAGGAAAGGAAAATATAATGATGTTGATAAAAACATGCTGAAATGTAGATATTTATTTTTCAGTTCAGGTTGTACGCAATATTTATAGAAGTCTCACATTTATGGTTGAAATCTATTCTTTAGCACAAAAATTTGAAAAAATAATTTTTTGTCACAAGAAGAGCTGTTAGAAATTCACTTCAGGTTGCATTTTTATTTATTTACAGATTTTCTCCCTCATCTTTTCGTTTTGTGAAGAAAAAGCTTCATGTAGGCAAGTTTATTCATCAGAAATATTGTTGCTAAAAGCTGGGGGGGGGGGGGGGATATGCTATTCGAAGTACAATTCGAAGATATTACTTCGAAGAGTATTTCAGAGCATGTTCTGGTAAAAATTTTCTATATTTTACAAACATATTCTGAAAACGGTTTCTAAATTAGCAATGCAAAGATCTTTTCATTTCATAGATTGAAATTGCTGCTTTTCTTGTACGCGTAGAAATTCATAATAAACATTAGAAAGCTCTTTCGTCTATTTGAAGGCGCAATTGTTGGAAATTTAATTCAATTATTTTTTGTACTTGCATAAGCATTTGCAAATGTGAAACGAGTTGGAAGCATATTTTGCGGTAACAAAATTTCTTTAAAAAATCAATTTACTCGGTTTTTTCTCGCTTGGAGTAATGTCAGAAATTAAAGCTGTCAAAATATTTTTTAAAAAAACTTTAAGTTGGGTTAAAAAATGGCTGACTAGGAGGAAACAGAGAGTAGTAGTAAAGGGCAATTATTCTCAGTGGATTGATGTTTTCAGTGGTGTTCCACAAGGTTCAGTTGTATGGCCTATATTATTTATTACTTTTATTAATGATATTACTCAGTGTATTTCTGGTAACATCAATATTTTTGATGATGATGTCAAAATTATGGGAATTGTGGACACGTAGGAACAAGTCAATCAGTTTCAAGAGGATTTAAATCAAATTTCTAGGTGGGCAATTAAGTGGGGTATGTCTTTTAATATTGGGAAATGTCAAGTGCTTCATTTTGGTCATGGGAATAAACATGCAACCTATTATTTACAAGGTTCCGCCATTAGGGAAGCAGAAGCAGTTGTTGATCTAGGAGTATTGATTAGTCACGACTTCAAGTCCAGTCAGCAGTGTAGAATAGTAAGTAACAAAGCTAACAGGATGCTTGGGTTTATCAATTCGGCTATTTCGAACAGGTCTAAGGAAGTTGTATTGTCATTATACAGAAGTTTGGTAAGACCTGTGTTTGGATTCGCCCATCACACTTCATTTTGCATAATTTCATTTGCGAGTGTGCGTTTTTTCAGTTATATATATCTCGCCGCCAGGTGCGGTTCAATTTCATTTCAATTTCAATTCAATTCAATTTGTATGCTTCAACTTTTGCCGCACTGACGTGCAAAAAATAAAGATCTTAATTTGAAAACTGCGTTATGTTTGATTCAAGAAGTTTAATCCACCCCGTTCCTGACAAAAGTCGATCCCTTAAGCTCGGAAAACATTGGAGGTTCCACCGAGATTTTCGTCGTGGTTTTCATCTGATCAGAAGTAAGAAATTTCTTTTGCTTTTACAATGGAAGCCGCGGAATTCATCAGACTGCGTGGCTACGAAAAAGCGGCTCTGACCCGTATTGAAACCTTTCTAACCACTGCCAGCTCTGATACGAATTCAGGCAACATTAACAATCGACTTGTCAGGTTAGAAGAAATATTTGCTAAATTACTTGAGTACTACGCTGCTTTACCCTCAAATCAATCTGAAATTGAAGAGCTTGAAAATCGTTATTTCGTCGCAAAAGCGGGTCTTCAAGAATTATTGAAGTCAACATCACGTGTTGATCAAATCGATCCAAATATCGGTTTTCTAAACGCAAGCTTTGAAAACACTTCGGATTTTCGATTGCCTAGATTGAACATACCCGTTTTCAATGGTGATTACACTCAATGGCTTAATTTTAAAGATTTGTATCTAGGTATTGTTCACAATAACAATGCGTTATCTAATATCCAAAAGTTTCAATACTTAATCGGATTATTAGGTGAAGGTCCCAAATCAATAATCCAACACATTCCCGTAACAAACGCTAGTTATGAGGAAGCTTGGACGAAACTCCTCAATCGTTACAATAACAAAAAACAGATCACTAATACTCTGTTAGCTACCTTTTTCGCGCAAAACGCGATTACTGAAGCTAATGATTGTAACTTGAGGTCTCTTGCTGACACTTCCGAGCAAGTTGTCAGAGGTTTAAAATGCGTTGATGAAAAGGCTACTAAACCGGATATTTGGATAATTTATATGCTTTTAAACAAAGTTGATCCTGAAACTCGCCGTTTATGGTCAGATAGAAGAGATGAGACTGATTATCTGTCATTTGATAATTTCATACACTTTTTAAATGATAGAGCATCAGCATTGGAAAATTCAAAAATTGACTAATCAAGTCAAAAGGACACAAAAGTAAACGCGAATCGTGCTTGTTATTCAAAATGTCCAAAATGCAGGGATTTTCATTACTTGACTAAATGTTCAAGTTTTAAAAATTTGAATCCTGCATCTCGCAAAATGTTTGTGATTAAAAGAAATCTTTGTTTAAATTGTTTTTCAGAGAAACATACAACAAAGTTCTGTACTTCACAATTTACATGTAGATTTTGTCATCTCAAGCACAATTCTTTTTTACATGAGGAAAATCTCGGTTCGAATTGTGCAAAAACGGATCAACAACGGAAGTTCGACCCTAAATCATCAAACCTGATCAAATGTGAAATTCCAATCCTGATCCAAATCCCAATCAATTAAATAAAGCTTTGCTTCCAACAGCCGTAGCTTCAGTTAAAGATGATAGCGGTAAGCTTGTTAATATTCGCATTCTTCTTGATTCGGGATCCCAGGCTTGTTTCTTATCTGAATCATTTGCTAAGAAAAATAATCATTATGATTCAAAGGCTAAAATAAGTGTGTTCGGCATTTCGTCCACCACACCAACTACCACTCTAGGTAATATGGATTTATGCATCTACTCAAAGCATAATAAAGATGTTAAATTCGAGTTAAAAGCATTTATTTTAAAGTCATTGATTGCTCCTGAAAATTACGACTCAAGATCGTAAGCTATTATCAGGGCTACAACTAGCTGACAGTGATATTTCACAAACAAGTGAAATTGATTTAATCATTGGAGCCGATAAGTTTTTTTCGGTAATTCTCCCAGGTCAAGTGCTGCGCGACACTGGAGAGCCAATAGCTCAAAATACCCGTTTAGGTTGGGTTATAACGGGGAATCAAAAAACAAATCAGTTAGCTAGTCTTACGCTTGCAAATTTAAATCTCAATGAAGTTCTAAAAACATTTTGGGAAATTGAATCATTTCTAGTTGCTAACGCATTAGAACTAACACCAGAAGAAAAATTTTGTGAGGAACATTTTGTATTAAATTATAAAATTTGCTCTGATGGAAAATTTGAAGTTAAACTACCCATTCTCCAAACTGAAAGTAAATTGGGAAACTCGTATGGTTCTGCTTTTTCGCGTTTAAAATCAATGGAGAGAAAATTTATCAAAAATAGAGATCGAAAATCTCTACAAGCAATTTATGCGCGAATACCTAGAATTAGGGCACATGAAACCAGCAAATGATCACTTGGATCAACCTGATCACAAAAAGTTTTTCTTACCGCACCATTTTGTCTTAAAGGACTCTACCACTACCAAGTAGCGCAGTCTTTGACGGCTCGTGCAAAACTGAAGGATCAGTTTCATTGAATGATATTTTGGCTGTTGGTGCCAAACAACAACGAGACATATTTGATATTTTGTTGACATAACTAAAATGTATCGGCAGGTAATGGTAAATTCTGACGATCAAACGTATCAGAGGATCTTATGGAGATTTAGTCAATCAGAACCTATTCAAGAGTACAACTGTACAAACTAGTACAAACTAACAACTGTAACCTATGGACTTTCATGCTCTTCTTTTCTTGCAACTAAATGCTTACAGCAAATAGCAGTGGATTCTAAAGAATATCATCCTGCTGCTTCTAAGATCGTACAAGACAAGTTCTACGTAGATGATCTACTTCTAAGTATGGACGATTATGAGGAAACAGTCCGACTCTGCAAGGAAGTTTCATCACTACTTCTTACAAGAGGCTTTGAACTGAATAAATGGAGATCAAATTCTTCACAGGTATTAGACAAACTAGATGTTGCGAAAAAAGAGAACAGCCTTCAAATACAAGGTAATATCAATTGTAAAGTTTTATGTTTAGAATGGAGCTCTACCAGTGATATTTTTTGCTTTCCGTAAGTCCGTGTGTAATTTGGATTAAAATATTTTATCAAAAATTATGGTTAGTTAAAAGCGATTGGGACGATGTTTTATCTGAAAAGTTAGTCACTGAATGGATGGAGTTTCAAAACAATTTTAACTTGATTAAAACCTTACAAATTCCCCGAACTGCTTTTGTGACGCTTCGGAGCAAGCTTACGCGGCTGTAATGGAATTGTAAGCAAATCTTACCAAATGAAGAATCTGTAAACCTATTAGTTTCTAAAACCAAGGTCGCACCTATTAAACAAGTTTCGATCCCTCGGCTTGAGTTATTAGGTGCAACTCTACTCGCCTCGCTCTTGCAAGCTATTTTAAATTGTCTCAAGGTAAGCAAGCAAGATGCTGAGATACATGCATGGACTGATTCCAAAATAGTACTAGCATGGCTCTCGTCACACCCAAGGCGTTGGAAAACTTTCATCGCAAATAGAACATCCAAAATATTAGACTCCCTACCCTCTAATTATTGGCATTTTGTCCCATCTAAAGAAAATCCCGCGGACATGGCTTCAAGAGGTATCAATCCTCAAAATTTAGGAAGTAGTAAGCTATGGTGGCATGGACAAATTTTCTTACTCTGGATTCAAATCAGTGGCCACTTGAAAACCCTACATTTCAAGATGATCCCAATGTTTTACTTGAACAAAGAAACGACCCTATTTTTGCTAACTCTTGTGTAGTTAATTCTACATTAGATGAGATGTTTGAGAAGCATTCATCACTGGGAAAAATCATCCGTATATTAGCTTATTGTCGGCGCTTCATACTAAAATGCAAATCAAGAGCTAATTCAGCAACCTCGAGCTTTTCTACTCATTTATCCCTATCTGAGACCAAGGAAGTCAAATTTATTTCATTCCGTTGGGTTCAACAAATTCATTTTCCTAAAGAATTAGACAATCTGCAATCTAACAAGACTTTTTCTCCCCGAAGCAAGATTATTTCTTTGCATCCTTTCTTGGACGACCAGAGTGTCTTACGGGCGGGAGGGCGAATAAAACAATCGGATTTGCCTTACAACTCAAAACATCCAATTATTCTACCCGAAAAGCACAAGGTCAATACAATGATCATTCAAGATGCACACACATTGAATCTTCATTCTGGACCAACTCTATTGAATCACATTGTAAAGCAGACCTATTGGATCGTGGGAGCCAAACGGTTGATTCGCAAAATTGTTAACAAATGCATTGCTTGTTGCAGGTACCGCTCCAAACCGATCCAACAGCTGATGGGAGACCTACCGGAGGCTCGAGTTAAGATCAGTCGAGCTTTCACCAACGTTGGTTGTGATTTCACTGGATCCACAGACGTAAAGATTGGTAAGGGTCGAGGGCAGAAGTCGACCAAATCTTGCGCAGCATTATTTGTATGTCTATCCACAAAGGTATTACATCTTTAATTAGTAGGGGATCTTACAGCCGATTCTTTTATTTCAGCTCTTAAAAGACTGATTGCTAGGCGTGGTTGCCCATCACACATATATAGTGACAATGCTACAAACTTCGTAGGAGCACGCCGTAAAATTAATGAAGTTCAAAACTTTATCAAAACAATCAAGGACAAACCCACAATAGTAAACTTCTTTGACACCTCACACATTACTTGGCATTTTATTTCCCCCGTCTTCTCCCCACTTCGGAGGAATCTGGGAAGCGGGGGTCAAATCTGAAATTTCACATAAAATGATCCATTGGCGACAAACGCCTCACTTTTGAAGAGTTGAGCACACTGTTGTGCCAAATTGAAGCGATTCTCAATTCTAGACCCTTGGTATCACCCGATAATGGCATATAATCTTTATATGCATTAACTCCTTCTCATTTTTGTAATAGGAGAGAAATTGACATTTCTTCCAGATGATTCAACAAGCGACGTTCCTCCTAGAACTCGCTGGCAGCTTGTTCAAAACATCCGAAACAGCTTCTGGAAGCGATGGCATGGAGAATATCTGCATTCTTTATAACAAAGAGTTAAGTGGAGAATACCTCATCAAAACATGAAGGTTGGGGACCTTGTCATCTTAAAAGAGTCTAACCTTCCACCTTCGACGTGGCCGTTGGGCCGTGTTGAAGGAGTTCATCCCGGCGAAGACGGGGGAGTGCGAGTGGTCACCATCCGAACTGCAAAAGGACTGTTCAAACGAAGCATTTCAAAATTAATTAAACTGTAAATTAATTTTGGGCAGGAGTATGTTTGGATTCGCCCATCACTCTTCATTTTCATAATTTCATTTGCGCATGTGCGTTTTTTCAGTTATATATATCTCGCTGCCAGGTGCGGTTCAATTTCATTTCAATTCAATTTGTATGCTTCAACTTTCGCCGCACTGACGTGCAAAAAATAAAGATCTTAATTTGAAAACTGCGTTATGTTTGATTCAAGAAGTTGAAGCCACCCCGTTCCTGACAAAAGGCGATCCCTTAAGCTGGGAAAACAACCTCATTTGGAGTATGCTGTTCAGTTTTGGTCTCCGAACTTAAAAACGGATATTACCTTATTGGAAAGGGTTCATAGGAAGGCTACTAGGTTGGTAAGTGGTCTTTCAGACTTATATTATGAGGTTAGGCTTAAAAGGCTCAATATGTATAGTCTTGAGCAAAGGAGAGTTAGAGGGGACATGATTCAGTTGTTTAAAATCATTAAAATGGGAAATGTTGATGGGCTACAGCTATGTGCTGAAAGTTGAATCAAAGGTCATTGTTTTAAGCCTTTCAAATCTCAGGTTAATCTTGAAATTAGGAAAAAATACTACTTCAATAGGGTTGTAGGCAGTTGGAATAGTTTACCAGAAGCGACTGTTAATTGCAGTGGGGTAAAAACTTTTAAGAAAGCTCTTGATGCTCATTGGGAACTGCTAAATTGACTAGGACCAGCATAGCTGGGCCCTGAGCCTGTTGCTGGTCGTCACTTTTGTATTTGTATTTGTATTTACTTTCCTCCCTTGAAGAAGAAAGTTCTTCAACCACTTCCTCTAGCCTTCTTCGTCTCTCCTTCAACCACTTCTTCAACCCCCCCCCCCCCCCGCCTACTTAGAAAGTAAAAGTTGTCAGTAAAATCTCAAAAAGTATTAAAAATTTTTTAAAAATACAAAATGCCATACAAATTAGTTCCAGGCGAGTTCAAAAAGTGCATAATTTCTCGATTTTTTTTTTCTTTAAAAAAGCCAAACTGGCAACCCTGGCCCCTGGAGCTGTCCGAATCTCTGGGCAAGCGTACGAATGGCGAGTTGAATTTTACTTGAACAAGTTAACCGAATAACGAGTTGTACGAATAGCGAGCCGGACGAATTTCGATGTTCCACTGTATTGAAATAATGTCGCGACTCCATAAGGAATGCCGTGACCCATAGGTTGGAAACCACTGATATCGTGCATAAGTATTTAAAGAGGAAAAATATTCACAATTTATCGAGTGGAAGATTTTCCGATTCAAAATTTTCCGGAAAACCCACATCTCTACATGTACCCACCCTTTTTATGCTATTTACCCCTAAGCATTTTATTCAATTAAGAAAGTGTGAAGTGCAACCTATTATTTTGCTTGGAGATAAATTGCTTTTAGAATAAATATAAATAAATTAAAATACTGTGCATACATATCATTCATATACTTGTACGAATATGAAAAATTCTGCGGGGGGGGGGGGGGCGTCAGAAGAAATGGGTTAACCCTTTAACGCATTTGCCCGTGTCTGACACGAGTAGGGGAATAAGGCCGTTTCACCAACAAGAGGCGGTGGCGGTGGAAGGGGGCGTGGTCCCACCGCCTCCCAATACCCCCAGGCGTGCCCCTAGGCGTTAGTCGAGTGGAGTTGAGTTGTATGTTTTCTATCTTGTCCTAATCTCATTTATTGGACTCAAGAATAATACAGTATTGCTGCGAACACTCTACAGCTCTCTCTCGCACGTATCACTGCGTGCGGTGGTTTTATACAAATAATAAGCGCCAACTTGGCGATATATTGCACTTCTTCCTTCTTTAATTTTAATAATAACGTTCAAATAAAAGTTCAAAATGAAACTAATAAAAAAAAAACAAGATAATGTTCCTGTTAAACTAAAGTTCATTCACTTGAATGTTTCATATGTAAATCGATCCGGTGGTCGTCTTTGACGCGCAGATCGCCTTACTGCAGGTAAAGAAGTCTCCTGTCCGGTCAGTTGAGCATTCTCCTGGGAGGTACTGGCAGGACTGTCAGGAACTGCTTCAGTAGCTGCTGGCTCCTCTTTCTCAAGTTCTGTCGTAGACAATTCTAAGGTTGGCTCCTTTGGTTCCCATTTACGATGTGGCGAATTAGGACTCCTCGGGGGCTCCTGACGGATTTCGCTCGGTCTTGTCAGATTTGGAAGATGCCACTCATCAGAATTAAACGTTTCGTCCTTCCTTAAATGATCGGTATGGCAAAACCTTGCTTGACCTTGTACCGCTACATCGTAGGTCACCTCGCTGCGTCGAGCAAGAATTCTTCCAGGAAACCATTTTATCTTTTCTCCTCTAACGCTTCGCACTAGGACGGGATCCCCAATTTCAAAAGATCGGTACATATGGGAACTCGCAGTCTGTAACTCTTCCAGGGTTTCCGTCAAAGTCGGCAAAAGTAGAGATAAGCGTGTTCTTAAATTTCTTTGCAAGAACATTTCTGCAGGTGATTTTCCCGTCGTTGCTTGAGGGGTACTCCTGTAGGAAAACAAAAAATTATCAAGCTTATGTTGTACTGTGCGGTTTGTTCGATCTTTCAGATCTTGCAAAACTTGCTTCATTAGGGATAGTTTAACTGTTTGCACGGTTTTCTCAGCTGCTCCATTGGAAGCTGCATGATAAGGCGGAATTAAAGCATGTCGTATTCCGTTTCTTTTTAAAAATTGCGTGAATTCTTGGCTAGTAAATTGTGGTCCGTTATCGGAAACCACAAGTTCTGGTAAACCATAACTTGAGAACAGAGTTCTCAGTTTGACAATGGTATGTGTGGATGTAGTCTGTTTCATTAAAAAAACTTCTACCCATTTTGAGAAACTGTCTATAATACACAATAAATAATGTCCGGAATTAGTAGTTAATAATTCATTGCTGCTATCTTTAGCATAATCAATATGTATACGTTGCCATCGTCGTTTAGCTTCCGGCCAAGGTTTCAAAGGCATTTTAGGTATTGAATTTTGCATACTTTGACAAATTTTACATGTCTTTATTTTGTTCTCTATATCTCGGTCTAAATTTGGCCACCAAAAATAACCTCTAGCTAACATTTTAGTACGCGTTATCCCAACATGGCTTTCGTGCAAAAGTTCCAGCATATGAGGTCGAAATTTTTCAGGAATTATCACTCGATTACCCCAAGTTAAACAATCGTAAACAATAGAAAGTTCATTTCGTCTTACCTCATAAGGCATTAATTCCAAATTTCCCGTTTTACCTGGCCATCCATTAAGAGTGAGGTGCATCACTTGTTTCAAAATATGATCTTCCTTTGTAGCTTCCGCAATTTCTTTTGCTGTGATTGGGGAATCTAAACTTGAATCTGAAGAAAAATAAGAAACGAATTTATTCAGCTCGTCACATGCCGAATATTCATTATCATTAACTTCATCCTCGATCTCTGTACTACTTGGTACTGGAATTCTCGATAAAGCATCTACGTGTGCAATATCGCTTCCTTTACGAAATTTAATTTCGTACTGATACGCAGATAGTATAATTGCCCATCTTTGCAATCTAGCTGCAGCAATAGGTGGGATTCCACGATTCTCTCCAAAAATTGCTTGTTTTTGGAGAGAATCGTGGGTATGATCGCTATACAAACAGAATCTGTTTCCCAAAAGAAATTTATGGAACTTTTTAACGGAAAATATAATTGCTAAAGCCTCACGTTCAATTTGACTATAATTCTTTTCAGCTGCAGTTAAAGTTCGAGAAGCGAACATGACGGGCTTTTCTTCTCCGTTATCCATGATTTGTGATAAAATCCCGGCAACCCCAAATTGAGAAGCATCACAAGTTACAACTATTGGTTTCATTGAATCAAAATGCACCAGTAAGGATTCGTTTGTTAACCAATTTTTACTCATTTCAAACAATTTCGTATGTTGATCTGTCCAGATCCAAGGAACATTTTTCAACAAATCATATAGTAAATGTAGCTTAGTAGACATATTGTGAATAAACTTCCCATAAAAATTTAACAATCCTAAGTATGCTCGCAGCTCATCTTTGTTTTTGGGCCTGGGCGCAAATTTAATTGCTTCAATTAAAGCATCCGTTGGTGAGATTCCTTCAGGTTTAACTCTGTAACCCAAGTATGTAGTCTCCGTGCACAAAAATTTACATTTCTGAAAATTTAACGTAAGTCCGGCGTCTTCTAATCTTTTCAAAACGCGGTGTAATAATTTAATTCCTTCAGATTTAGTTTCACTTATAATTAAAATATCATCTAAGAAACATATTACACCAGGAATTCCTCCCAATATTTTATCTAAAACTTCCTGAAATAACGAAGGAGCTGTAGAAATTCCATACGGTAATCTACGATAAGCGTATAAACCTTTATGCGTATTAATTGTCAATAGTTTTTGAGATTTGGCATTTACACGCAATTGCTGATAAGCGTTTGTTAGATCCAAATGAGAGAAAAATTTTCCTTTTGTTAAATGGCAAAAAAGTTCTTCAGTTGTAGGTAATTGGTAATGTTCTGTTTCTAGCACCGGGTTTAAAGTAACTTTGTAATCGGCGCAAATGCGAATCGAATTCTGCGATTTTCTTACAACTACAATTGGAGTAGCCCATTCCGAATGTGGAATTCTGTAAATTATACCACTTTTCTCTAGCTTTTCCAGTTCAACATCAACTAAAGGTTTTACTGAAAATGGAAGGGGTCGTGCTTTACAGAATTTAGGTATCGCATCCGGTTTCAAATGTAAATTTACTTGTTTACCTTTAATTTCGCCTACCTGTGAACTAAAAACTGTCGGAAACTTATTTTTAATCATTTCTATTTCTATGTTACTCATTTGATTGACCTTATTTTGTTCCACTAAAAAAATTTTATTCCATTCCAGCTTAATTTTCTGCAACCAATTCCTTCCAATTAACGGTGACATAGTTTTATTCAAACCTTTCACAATCACTAAAGGTAATGCAAACTTTTTACCTTTATGGTCAATTTCGACTTCTATTTTTCCTAGAATATTCAGCGGCTTGCCTTGATAAGTACTTAAAGACATATTTTCGGGTAAAATTTTCTTAACACTTAATTCTGGAATATTTCTATATAAATATTCCGGTAGAACGGAAACACAAGCTCCCGTGTCCACTAACATTTTCAAGTTTATCCCCTCAATTTTTAAATCGTAAAAATAACCTTCCTGTTTTACGTTCGTATCATCACGAATGCCTAATATTCCACTGCTTTCAATAGCTTCCCAGTTATTTGAACTACCTGAATTTATTTCTTGAATGCGCTTCCTAAATTTCTTCGTTCTACATGCTCTTGCTAAATGTCCTACGTTCCTACATTTTCTGCAAGTGAACGTTTTAAAGCGACAATTGTAAGAAGTATGAGTATTACTATTACATCTCGTACACGAATATTTAACATTTTGCTTGCTTTCCGAAGTTTTATTTTGAATATGTTTATAAGTCTTACATTTACGCAATGTATTTACATTAGTAGGCTGCTGCGACGATTGACCCAAAGTAAATTTTTGCTTTTCTGCTTCTTCATACTTTAAAGCTTTTTCGCATGCACTGTTAAAGTTTAATTCTTCCGAAATTAGTTTTTGTCTTAGGTCTAATTGAGATACCCCGCTAATTAAACGGTCTCGCAACGCATCGTCTAGAAAACAAGTGAAATTACATGTACTAGCTAAATGCTTAAGTACCACAATGTATTCTGATATGGTTTCATTTGGTTGCTGTATCCTATTGTAAAATTTGCTCCTTTCTGAAACTGTCAGTTTCTCTGGCCGATAATGCTTCGTGAATTTCTGAATGATTTGATCATATGTTTTAGAATCTAGAGCTTCTGGCAAAAATAAATCTATTAACGTTGATACAGCTTTCGTACCTAACAAAGTTATAAGCATCGAAACTTTCATATCATCTTCCACGTTGTTAACAAGCATAAAGTGCTTAATTCTTAAGAGATAAGTGTCCACATTATCTATTTCTGGATTGAAGTCATTAATTTTCCCCAGATTAGCCATTTCCAAAATGTAATAGTTAAGAAAATTTATCTTACTTGCGAACTTGATTGTTTACCGTTCAAGAATCCCACCCTCGTCGCCACTTTTCTATCTTGTCCTAATCTCATTTATTGGACTCAAGAATAATACAGTATTGCTGCGAACACTCTACAGCTCACTGCGTGCGGTGGTTTTATACAAATAATAAGCGCCAACTTGGCGATATATTGCAGTATGCCCTCAGGCATTTTTCGAGTGGAGTTGAGTTGTATGCCCTCAGGCGTTTTTCAAGTACAGTTGAGTTGTTTTCCAAAAGTTTATAGTTTTGGAATGGCAACACTGTTTAATTTAGGTTTTAACCCTCTTATTCCGCCTCCTAGCGGCAAATAGTGGAACTACTATAGCACTGTTTCAATACTACGAAAAGCGGTTTTTTTTAAGTTTATAGTTTTGGAATGGCAACACTTTTTAGTTTCAGTTTAAGACTTAATGTAAAACCGATTGTGACGCCATCTACGAGAAGAAAATGGAACTATTATTGAACTTAGAATAATTTTCAATGTTTTAGAATTCGAGCATTAAATATTAACAAAAAATTAATTATAATGTATAATGAATTAGATTTAATATCGTTAATTATATCCTGATACAGCTTTATTTATGTTTTCGACTTAGAAAGATTCCCTTGTATACTGCTAAATGTTGCCATAGAGAATTCTATAAATGAATGAAGGAGGAAAAAAGACTTATAATACTGAAACATTAAAATCAATAACGAATCAAGAACTAAAATCAGCAAATTTATTTATACAATTTCTCCCATTTTGGAATTACAGCTTGATTCAATTTAGATACAGTGTTACGTTTTCCTGTTTTCGGTACAATAGTTGACGTAGTTACAGGATGTGATACATTTGCTGGTTTAACATCATATAAATTCTTGTTTTTTATAAAATGTTTTGGAGCATTCATCTCGTTTAAGGCAGCGAGAAATACATCTTTAGACTGTACATTGGTGTCTTTCTTATTGCTAAAAACGAGGTTTAGTAAATCGGCAATGTTAGAATCTTCAACTTTCTGCTGATGATAGAACACTTCTCCTTTTTCATTCCACGAAAGAATGTTTGAATGTCTTTTCATAATATCGACAAGATTCCTGGCCTCTTTTTGCGACTTTTTATTCACAGAGTTAAAAATTATCGATTCATAGTTATTTTGTTCTGTGACAGGATTCTCTTTCGTACTTTTACTTGCTTCCTCATCCTCTTGTATTTTTTTCCATGGAGAGTTGAATTCAGTCAACTGCAATTTCTTTTGCAAAACTTCCTTGTATCTTAATATCTTCTCATGCTCTTCTAAAGAACTGTTTAAAATTTGCATCATAGTTTTATCCAATTCAGGTAACTGTTTGTTTGAAACTACGCGCTTTGTCACCATTTCTTCAGGAATGAGTGCATACTTTTTAGCGTACTCCATTGATAAGACCTGTTAAAACACTTAATGCTGCGGGGATGAGGACATTCAAGAAACCGCCTTTTTGCACAATCAATTTACGTTTCTTTGCGAGAGATGTTTTTCGCTTTACTAAATTACGTAAAGTTTCTTTATGCTTAGCGAGTGTCCTCTTCTGATACTTTGATAAAGGTATATTTCCTTTAAGAGTATTATGACAACATTCGCAAATGGCTTTTATGCACTGTATATTAATTTTTTTGAGTAATTCTTTTTGCAATTTAAGAGGACAAATTTGTAGGAGATGCAGCTCTCTCACTTGTTGCTTAGTGACTGCCATTTTCAGAAATGACTACATTTACTTATATCATTTCATTTTATTAAAATCTTCTTTGATAGATATATTGAGTTTCATTGGGTAAAATATGTGTGCGCAGTCGCATTTCTTCAGGAGTGTCACTTTTTAAATCAATCAGTAGATAAGAAAACTTCTTCTTCGTTGCATCTTCATAAACTTCTTGGAAAAATTTTAAGTGTCTAGGAAATATTTGTTTTCCTAAATGCGAAATTTGCGACATATCTCTTCGATTCTTAAACAAAATAATATAATGAGCATTCAAAGTTATTTCACGCATTTCTTTTCCTTTATGAAAGAAGTTTTGAGTAATAAAAATAACTGAAATGTTTAGATGATGACTTCCACGCGTAAAAAGTTTCGTTATAGAGTCACTTTTACCACATTTAGACATTAAATCGTCTATAATAAATAAAGTGTTTTTTCCTAAATACTCTTCATAGTTGGAGGGAAATCCTTCTATAAATGTGACATCCGTTATCTCATTATACAGAGGTTGATGTATCCCATAAAACCATACCACTTTATCGGGTACTATGGAAAACATTTCACGTCTATAGTTCAACATATTTGCAAAAAATACGGTTTTCCCACTCCCAGTAGGACCCGAAGCAACCATTGTGAAACTGTGTTGTAGCTTTGGAAGATCCATGACAAATGAAACAGAAGCAGAAAATGTAAAAGATAAATACTTTTATTGATAAAAATTTGGATGTACATTAAAAAACTTAGCTACAAAATTATACACATGTTTATCATTACAAATATGATTGGTTACAAAAGTTGAAAGCAAAGTCTTTAGCGATTGTCCATAACATCTTGAATACAAATAATAAATGCAATATTGTCCACAAACAGCAGTGGAATTACTTTGCAATATCATAGGATTGTATGTTACATTGGAAAAAGTTGATACAAAATCACTTATAGCTCCTTCAAAAAATGATGGTTTGTTTCCATAAGAATCAAAAAATTCCAATTGATTCATTGATTGTATATAGAAAGCTAACCAATGACTTCCAGGTTCTGATGATGAATCAACATTGACAATAAAACAGGCAGGAAATTTCGAAATTTCGATTGCTAAATAATCACTTGGTGTTACATCTATGAAATATTTTTTGGTAAATTTATCTTGAAGCAAGATGCGCCGTATTTGTTCAGAATTCATTTTTATTCTAATTAGCAAAGTCACACAAAACGTGACGAGATTTCGTAATTTCAATCGTAAATGAGCACAGAAAGAGTCTTTGAAATAGCAGTAGCAAATTTAAGTTCTACTCTCAAATTTCCTTGATGTTGCAGATTTAAATGTGGTCCATTACACAAGTCTGCAGATAAATCGAAAACATATAGTACATTCCCTCTGGAATACTCATCACGAGTTAAATATATACCTTTATCAGTATTAAATCCAGAGAATAAAGTATGGTAGGCACGTATATAGTTATTATTTTTAAAATCTAACTCTAAGGGTTTGGAAGGTACAGGTTGGCCGTCCACATAAATACCTACAAAATTTACATCGTGATGAGAAAACAGAAAAGGATTCTTGGCATACTGTCCATTCACAGCTGCGTTCAATACAAGTGACAATCACTTTTTTAGGCATAGTTCCTAAAAATACATTATCTTGCATAAAGGAAAAACTCCCTTTGGATACAGAGTATGTTTTACACAACACTCTATCAATTGGATATTTTGCTGAACTTTTTTCTAAAGCCTTTGCGTGGCCCAAAGAAACTCCGGGACTGACTTTAACTTTTCTGATAAATAATGATGCCTGTTCCAATATTACTCTATAATCTCCATCTTGTTTTGTTTATATGAGACAGAATGTGGGGTTAATTCTTACCATTTTAATTTTGATGTCAACCAAATTCAATAAGAGTCGATTTTGTTGAAAAATGTCAGAGTGTAATTGACAAATCATGTCAATAGTTTTGCTCTCTTTACTAAGTTCATATCTTGTTTTCAATCCAAGTTCTGCATCCCCAGCTAATGGATTGATTTTTTCAGGATGAGTATCTTTGTAAAAAAGTTCGCTGCTCAGTAAACTTTTCTTTGCATCTTCTCCGTAATTCAAAACTGTCTCAATGTAGGCTCTGTATGGATATGTGTTGCTTGCAGAAGAAATATTTCTTTCATTCAAACAAATATCAACTTGTGAGAATAGAGAATGCAGGAATAAATTGACTGGTACCATAGGTTCATTTTCAGCTAGTGATGATTCGTCAGACTTAACAATTTTAGCTTTCACATAAATATAGGAAGTACTCAAGTCTGTATATTCTTCACCACTTCCAGAGATGTTGAATTCCACGGGACCTCCATCACGTATGTTAGCAATGGGATGATATTCGATGAATTGACCTTTTTCAATCGCAGCTTGTGTTGGAGGTACAGAAAACAGATCCAATTCTGATTTCACGCATACTGGAGAATCTTTATGAATAAGAGAACTCATCTTCTTCTTAAGAGAAAATATCGTGTGCTTTCACCTTCTTCACTCTACGAAAACTGACACGCTTCTTAGAAAGTTTACGCTTTTTATTTATTTTTCCAGATCCAATCATTGTCTTAATTTAGTTTGCTGCTTTATCAGTTAAATTTTTACTAGCTTCTTTCAATCGACGCTTTGTAGCAACTTTCAAATTTTCACCACTTGACACATCGTTGAATACGTCAACACCACTGCTTAGTATTTGCTTACCAACTGCTTTGGCTCCTGATTTGAAAAGTGGAACAGTGGCTCTAAAAAATGATTTAAAGAGACCCCCGATTCCATATCCTCTTTGATATTGAGCTCCTTGATAAAAATTAAGTCCACTCCCTGTTTGATTAATGTAATAATCCTCAAAGGACTTTTGACAGCATTGATAAGGTACAAGCATTATGAGAGATACTTTTGTCGGAAGTGAAGTTTCACGTATGAACGTCCACGTTCAAATGGCACCAAAGCTCCCATGTTTGTTCTTATAACTATTTTGACAGTATCAATAATCTTCGACTAACAGGTAAATATTGCGGCCTTTCGTACTCTACACTTACAACTTCTCCGTCGCTACCACTCACTTTTACAGTTCATAATAAAGGTGCAAAAACATCACCTACAATCTGTGGTTCAATAATGTCTGTATATATCATCAAAACTTTAAAATGTGCATTTGGATCCGCCACGAGAGGACTAAACGTTGTTTGTTCCCTCTGCGTTTCACTTTCTCTTTCAATCACAGTAGATTCAAACCCTAACAGTTGACGTAAACCACTGTGAAAAATAACTCTAGCATTGTTTTTTACTTTTACGCGAACGCGTTTGGTAACATGATTATAGTTAAAAGAAATTTTATTTTCATGATCGGCAATGGATATAGCTTTTAAAATATCTGGGACGCTTTCATAACAACCTGGTGGTATATTCCTACCCAATTCTTTTCCATCTCCTAAATCAAAAGCAATAAGGTTGTTTTTACTATTCACATTATACCAAGTATGTGGATAAATGAATTCAACTGAACCTACTTCCCATTCACCTGTTAGTTAAATTGGAGTTGGGAATCTCGTAATAAAATGCGAAACCTTGTTATCGGAAAAATAATTCATAGAGCTATCACTCGGTAGTGTCACGTAGAAACTCATGATGTGCAATGAAAGTAAGTGGATATGTTTAAGCATTTTATAAGATTGAAAAATTAGAAGTCGGAATCCATTGGTTAAATTTCGCTGGATAACCTCGAAACTTTACATAATATTCCGTTTTATTTTTCTTCACTCGTTTCTTCAATATTTTTTCAATAGTATAATCTTCTTTAAGTTTCACTTTCTGCAATTCTTGTGAGTAAAAGGTTCCTTGAATAGACTCACCTAACAAATCTTTAAACTCTATATACAGGAATATCTTTCTTCACACACTCTGTTACAATAAACAGTTCCTCAGTCCAGTTGGTTTCATATCCTTTCTCAAAAGTAAGTTTTTGCTTAGAAATGCGAACAACATCTCCCGATGTTGAAAACACAAGGCTTTTTTTCAACATCTACTGTGTTTCCATACACTGTAAACCATACATCTCTTTCATTCTCGGCATTCACTTGTACTGGTTTTCTCTTAATTGTAGAATGATAAGTGTTGTTATAGCTGCTCACTAAGTCGTTTAGAACATTAACAAAATTGTACGTGTTTTGACTTGTAAAATATTTCCACATTTTTGTCTTCAGTGTACGATTAAATCTTTCCACCACTGATGCTTTTGTTGAATTAAATGTCGTGAAAAACTTGACATGATTCTCTCTGAGAAATGTTTGAAACTTTTTATTTTTAAATTCAGTTCCTTGATCCGTCTGTAAAAGCTTTGGTTTTCTCACAGAAAAGATTTTCTTAAAAACATCAACTATATCTTGACCACGTTTCGTTTTCAAAGGTATTGCCCATGCATACTTAGATAAAATATCAATGCATGTTAATATGTAACGATATCCATCATTATACTTTTGTAAATTTGAAACATCTACTAAGTCTGCCTGCCACTGATGATCGATTGAATGTACAATGACCCGATTTGTCGGAAACTTCCTTCGAATCGGTTTGTGTAACGTATACGCATCGACTCCTTGCAACCATCTCTTGATTTCTTTCTTCGAAACTTTTCCTCGTGCAGCATAAAATAATGCATCGACACCACCAAAACTTGCTTCCCGTCTCGGATCCTGATACGCCCTCTTCATTGCAGCAGGAAAATTGATTATTTGTAATATTAAAATTTATCATCCCCGAAATGAAACAATTGAATTAGAAGTATCATTCGGAAAAAGAACGAAATCAACTGCAAAATCTGCTTTTCCAGTAAATATGTATATTAAACTCATAACAATACAGATGCTTATATAGAGGAAAACCATCCACACAACCTCCTCTCTCGAACTCATTTTCAAAAATGGCATTCGTTACAAAAAAAAATAATTTATAATAAAACATAATACTTAAACTTATAAATAAATT
The DNA here is from genome assembly GCA_038502835.1 of Octonoba sinensis. Lineage (NCBI taxonomy): Eukaryota > Metazoa > Arthropoda > Arachnida > Araneae > Uloboridae > Octonoba > Octonoba sinensis. The sequence goes on along the minus strand of CM076598.1, from coordinate 2,711,657 downwards.
GATTCCTCTCTCAAGATAGATTTGCCAATCACATTTCTATGAAATCAAAATACTAAACTGAATAGTGGAATTGACTTTTACTTAAACTACTTCATATCTTTACTTTTTCCAACTTACACTTCAAAAAATATCAAGTGAATCTTATAAAGCTATTTTACAGAAGCATGCAAAAAAAAAAAAAAAAAAAAAACATTCACACAGTAAACAGACATATGATAATAAACAATTCATTTATTCAAAATAAGCAAATATTTTTAAAAATATATTTTAAGACTAATTTTTTCAATCTATTTTTTTACATATGCATTGGATGTAAATTGTATTGCACTTCAATATATATCACATAGAAATAACTATTCTATTAAATAAAAATTCTGAATAAAAGACATACATTAAATATCAGACACAAAATGTAACAAGGAATAAATATTTACAATAATTTTCAATTTACGAGATTCATGTATTAATTAGATGGTGACCATATGCTAAGGTATTAATATGGTCATCTAAAATGAATCTTTTGTCATCAAAAGGTGAAAGAGCTGTTTTGTGTAATTTTTGTGTGTATAATTGATGACAATCACTCCCTATTTTCATCATTTTTTCACGAGTTGCTTTAACATTCTCTAAGCAGTTTTTGTAATCAGCATGTTTAATTTTTTGCTGCATAACTTGCCGAGAAACACCTTTCGCAGTTTTTTTCTCGTGATGTAATGATTTTATGGAGTACATTTTGGCTCTAAGTCCAATGAACTCTTCAACGATTTCACCATTGAGTTCGTCTTTAAAGCAACCGATTTTCTTTTTGTTTTGATTGCTGTATAGAGGATGATCAGTAGGATACTCGGAAGTATCGTATAAATGAAGATGATTCTTCATGTCCTCGTATACATCCTCTGTTTGAATTTCGTAGGTGAGGGAATCGGTATCTGTGAATAAAAGCTCTACCCTCTCACCGTAAACTTGTAATATATGATTATAGTGAAAATCATACATCAGCACTTTACTAAGTTCAAGAATAACAAAACCGACATACAACGGACGGTTGAGCATGATGTTGGTTTTCACTCTTTCCACTCCTACTAAGTCCTCTGAAAAAATTTTAAAAGTGCGGAAACTTGGTGCTGCAACTAATTTTTTTCCACGCATTTCTTTATGCACAAGTTGTATGTCCACTCGATTCCGCAAGTTCTCCATAGTTTTTCCGTATACAGAATTATTTAACAGTTTAAAAAAGTCTTTTTCAAAGGAATTTGCTGCATGTTCCCTTTTCTCAGTGTTGAATTCTATATACGGTTTCAACCATGGTTTTTGTTCGAAACTTTGTGCACTTTTTTCAGTTTTAATCCTAAGGATAGGTATAATTGAAGATTTCGGTGGTAAACTATATAATTTTCTTTATCACATAGATTAGGCACCAGTTTCTCACACTCTTTGAATTTCTGTCCATGCAGTTGATTTAAAAAATCTTTTGCAGCAGGTGACAACATATGGTCAGAAATTTTTAATTTTTCAACTGCCAACGGATATAAATTGTGACTTTTGTGCAGATGAGTGCGGTATTCTAAATCAACATCTAACACATATCCTTTGTCACTGTCTGAAGGAATGGATTTAATCCAATGTTCATCCACCTGGCTTGCATCCATCCATTTAAAATCTGCACAAGGTAACGGTTGAGACATTGCCCATCCATAGAGATTGTTTGCATCTAAATACATAATGTACTTAGATGGCTTTGTAGGATCAAAATTCGGCAAGTATTTGTTGTTAGCAATGGAATGCCTTTTCGTAATAACCGAAATACCCCCTCGAATGCCACGTTCAATAAACAGATGCATGTCTATATTAGTGAACAGTTCGAGAGGTTGTTGAGTCATTTTCAGGCAAGCTTGCCATGCTAGTCCAGGTGCAGTAAACATATGTGTAGGGTCTATTTGATAATATTTGCGACACAATTTTTGAAAGTTTTCGAAAACATCTGCTAGTTGAAGAACATCACTAGTCACATACAAGTCATGATAGTCTCCCATGGATGATAGCTGAAATTCTTGCCAAACAGTTTGAGCATGATTATAATCATCCAGAGAGATTGCTTCATTAGTAAGGCTGCTGTAGAAGGCAGATAATGGTGGCAGTGAAGTCTCGTTGAATTTTTGGAAAGAATCCATGTAGTCATAGGGGTAGACCCCTTTTCTTAGCAGAAGGGGAACTTTATTCGCAGGCATATTTTTCTGTAGGAGATGGAAATCGTTTGCAGATAAATTAGAAACGAGTTTTTCCAGTGATGCAGGTAGGAACTGAAAACTGTCTAAGAACACTAATGAGACGTTTTTCCCTCGTTTTTCATCTTTCCTTGAGATGGAAAAAGAAATGTATTTTTCCATATTAGTAGGAATCAGATGATACTCATAGTCTTGAAATTCCCCGAGTGTTTTCACAATATGATGTGCATCATAGTTCTTTAAATTGTGAAAAATTACAGGTATCATCTTCCTCATCTGAAACTTTAGATTACACTGGATGTGTGCAGCTCCACGAAACTTTCCAGTTAAGTGATCGTGATCTTGCACACGATCCTTCTGTAAAGACCTATTGCAGATATGACAGGACGTTGATGTTTTGAAATCCAGCTCTTCTTGAGGGGATAATGTCATTGGCTTAACATCCATCAATTTTTCTCCAATTTCTTCTCGCTCTTCGAGTAGTTTCTTCACAAAATGTGTGGCAGCATCAGGACCACGATAAACACTAATGGGTTTGAGAGCGTTTCCATCAAGGCCAACAACGATGCAAGCATAACCACAGGCTTCATAGTGTGCTAACTTTTCTGTATAAGAACCGGAACTCGAAGGTTACAAATGCATTGGGGTGATGATTGATTCAGATGGCATACGGAACAGTAGTACGCGTAGTTTTACGCGTAGATGGCATACGGAACAGGATGTTGGAAGTGGATGTTTTCAAACTTGAGGATGTTTTGTCCAGGTTCTGGAAGCCTTACTCTCTGTGGACTAACATTTTTGCAGTACTGATGATATTCCTGCAACAATCTTTCACTGGAAAATCTATGTAGGCAGCGATAACAAATATGAGATGAATGCTGATGGTTCGTTAGACTGCTTACTAATCTTGACATATCTCGAATAAGACAGTAATGATGCGTATTATCATCACTAATGAGGAGAAGATTCACACAGTCAGTATCCTCTCGTTTAGAAATATGAAGTGGAAATACTTCGTCTTCCTCACACCCGAAAACATTAATCCGTAAATTGTTCATCTTCTCGATCTTAGGAATTTTGGAGACTGGCACAGGGAACTCTACTCCATCTATTTTAAGTTCATGTTCATGGGATAGATAATGGGAAACCCGATGAGGTTGCTCTTTCCAGTGAATGTTCAGTTTATGCGCAAGAAGACACCACACTAAACATTTATTGTCCTGATTTTGTATATTGAGCACTGCCTTTTTAGATTGTATCTTTTTTGATAGCGGGACGTAGCTACGACCCGCTAGTGGTGTATACTTGGCTGTGAGTAGTTCCACATGAATAATATGATCCAGGGTCCACCCCGACCCCAATTGAAGAAACTCTTCCAGACACTTCTCCACTTTGGAGATGGCCTCTTCTAAATACTCATCTAGTGTCTCATCTAAAAGTTCTGTCTCACATTTACTACCAAAATAAGAGGAAATCACTTCGGTTTCCCCATTAGCAGCAATACGAGAAAGCTGTGCTTTCATAACAATGCGCCATTTTATGGCGCGCTTCTCCCTCATTTCCTCTTGCAAAAGTTGACGGATTTGAGGTCTTAGCTCATCGAAACACATTTTAAAGTCTTTTGCATTTTGTGGACTAGGAGTTACAAATTCTGAGGAGAACACATTCAATGCACTTTGACGAGTAGGCCTTGGGCGTTTCGGGGCGATGGGACCCTGGTCAGTAACTTTTCTCTTAGGTGGAGCATTATGTGTCACTCGAATATGCTGCAATAAATTCGACTTTTGTAGAAACACACTATCACAGTCTTTGCAAGTGAAGCTTCTCCTATGGGCTTCCATGTGGCGTTTCAAGTTATTCTCCCGAGTGAACTGCATGTTACACTCAGGACACTCCACTGCAGCTGGATTGTGCACTTTCATGTGTCGATTTAAATCATCTTTTCTAGAAAATCCTGTACTGCAGACATCACAAGAAAAGGCTTTGTCATTCGAATGAATTTTCTCATGTCGCTTCAGAGCATCTTTGCGGGAAAAACTTTTCCACATGTAGTGCATGCCTATGGGGAAAAAATATCTTTTAGAATTTTTATACACTAATAAAATCGTTTTCTTTATATACAATATAAGACATTCAAGATCTAAGTGAAAGTTTATTCGAGAAAGTTATCTATGTTTACTAATGTATAAAATTTCCTTCAATTTTTATTTCTAAGGATTTCTCTTTGTTTTACTATATTTCATTGCTTCTAAGTTATATAGCTCAAATGTTTACAGTCCTAAATACTTTGTCTCCGTTAAAAAACTTAAATTTTTATATCTAAGAAAATGTCAAATGCATTTATGAGTCAGACAATTTTGAAAAAAACTTTTCCAATTCAAACTATTTTTTCCTAGTCTTATTCAGCATATATTTTTTTTTTATTCTTAAAATTTAAGTATCATTTTCATCATTGCTTTTTCTATTTTATAAGCTTTGATAGGGTAGAAAAAAAAAGTATACATTACATGGATGTAAATACAAAAAATAGAAATCAACACTTACATGAATACTAGCAGGCTTTTTCGCTACAGTAGTAGATCCACAGGGTGCAGGTTGTCCTCCGAGAACTACGGGCAAGACTCCGGCTGCGGTAGACGGAGATCTATCTCCGGTAAAGCCAGACAGGTCGGTGGATACCATATCCGAGATTTCAGACACTTGTATCGAAGCATTACCGCCGACTAATCTTCGGAATTCATCTCTGGGAATTCCAAACTCCAGAGACTGAAAAGAATTAAAAAAACAATTGCTTATACTGCAAATTTCAACATAAGAAAAACAAGGTTTTACTATAGACTCTTTAAGAAGTATGTTGTGAAAAATCTTAAGTGAAAAGTGATCCATGAACTTGAAAAAAATAAAGCTACTTTAGCTAAGACACATCCGATATAACATATTGAAATTTTAACATACATTAACGTTTTAGAGTAAACATATAAAACACAGTTTATTTTTGTTTAAAATGTATGATATTAAATGTTTAAAATTAAAACATTTAAGATAGAGTCATACATTCATAGTCATAGTGTATGAAAACTACTTAGATTGCAAGTCAGTATCTTTGAAACTTTAAGGTATACTATTTACAATAGCAAAAAAAAAAAAAAAAAAGATTCACTTTAAAGATGGAAGGAAAATGCATTAGATACAAAACTTTTATTTCTAACATATAAGTGAATTCTATCGCTAAAGCTTTAGTATTAACATACAATATCAAAGAAGGTCTAAGTGTGAAATATCAAACAAGTTTTAAAAAGTTTTCAGAAAACTAATAATGTTAGGGTTAAAAAGTGAATGCTTCAAAGGAGATTACTTTAAATGCAAAGGAAATTATTAAAGTATTAACATTTGAATGATATTAAAAAAATAATAATAGTAACATTTTTCATAAAAATTAGTAATGATAAAAGGTATATTCAACTTACTCTAGCAGGAGATTCCGTAGATTGAGAATTGATTCTTGAAAAATCCATGGTCGAGCGTAGAGGGAATTGAGTGGCGCTTTTAAAAAGAACAGAGCAAAAATTCGTCTTTACTAAGCAAGCGTAGAAAGCGAAGTGAATTTTCACTTTTCAGTCCTTGCAGCATTTTTCTCTCAAGAAATAGAGAAGCTAAAAGTTAACCAATTAGAATACAGTATACGTCACAGTTGAAGAGGATGTATCCATTTAGGGTACATTTGCCGAAAGGTATATCTCCTGCAGCTCTACAAGACATGAACAAACTTGTACTGCGCTAAAAGATTGAAATCATAGTGCAGGTGTTTTTTTATGGTTTTAGGTCCTTTGTGACGATCGGACGGAAAAGAAAAGGTCCCCTCTTCACCCCTGTAGGCATCCTTTCTCTTTCTACATTGAATGAAGCGATTGACAAAGATCACTTTCCTTTCCACATACAAAGCATCTCCATTATACTTAATTTTTAACTGCTAATAATAGATACATTACTTGGTGGTGGCGAATATCAATGAAAACAAAAATACGTTAATGAGGCATGATTTTTAATCGCAAGAAAACATGTTTGATCGTGTTTTCTTATATTAACAACCTTTTATCATTGGTGTAGAAGCTACCAGTGGGTGTATATTAATTCAAATTTTTAGTGATGTAAATGCTTATTCATTTTCTTATTGGTTAAAGCAAGTATGCTGTGGGTTATACAAGGTGTTCACAGAATCATTTTCAATCTAGTTCTCTGTCTGGATAGACGTCGAATATTTTTACTCTATATACCTTGGATTTTACTTCATCCGTTGGTGTTGAATTCAAGTTTGCTTTATTTCTTGAGTTCAAAGAAAATACGTTTTAGAATGGAAAATTCTAACCCAGCGAAAAAATTAAGATTTGATGAAGCAGCAAAAGGAAATGATGTGACTGGGAGATATGCGCAACATCATAGCGGATTCAGAATGGATTGTATCCCGAAGAATCACTATCATCTCGGAGAAGACTTGTTTGCAGTTGTCTCATGCTTTTTAGGACACACAAGAGTTCATATTAGACGATATGTTCCTGCTGCTGATGGAAATATATTACCAACAAAAGACGGTGTTTCTCTATCTCTATCCGTGTGGGAATCATTGCAGCGACAATTGAACACATATGTAACTTTCGCTGATAACGATACTGTGTTAGTTATTTTGAAAGACTTGTTTGTTTCGAAAGAGAAAACTGATGGGAGACTACGTGTAAACTTTCAACGAATGTTTCGGAAAAAGGACTTAGCCTATCAATTCGTGCCACAATGTGTAAGTTTGGAACATTTTCAAATCAGAAAGCTGTGCAACTATATGAATGCTATTTCTGAAGCTTTACGCGATACTTTGTTATGTCATACGCTTGAATATTATGTGCTTCAAAAGCTTAAGGACTTTCCATCTGTGAAAATGTCGGAATATTGTGGAGACCCTAATAATCCTGAAGGTCTCGAAGAGCTAACTTTGTCTGTGAGTACAATTTTAAAAAACTTTATCAGTAAAATTATGAAAAAACACATTGATTGTTTTGGGTGCATGTCAGATTTAGAATGTAGATATGCTCATATGTGCACTCAAATGGATCACACGGACAAATGGGACAATTATTATGAATTAGCATTGTATGATATCAACTGGGTTGAAGTCGCTGAAAAAATTGTAAATGATAATGTTAAGTTTGACTATTTTTGGTATCTTGTAAAAGTATTTGACTTTTTTGAAAATTTGGATTCTAAAAGCATTTACAAATCCATGAAAAATATGTATATCAAGGACGATCCATACTCGTTTTTTACTGCTATTATGTAAACATATAATTAATATTACTATTTATGCATAAATTTGAAATAAATGTAAACTTATGGTGAAATAAATATAATGATTTAAAAATATGTCTCTTTACTGTATTTTTTTTTTTTTTTTACATTGCATGCTTGTGAGAAACAGCTTTATAAGATACACTTGCTATTCTTTTAAGTTTAACTTCCAAACAATCAATTTTAAATAGAAGGGGGTTTTTCAATGAAATGTACTCCTTAACATATTGTTAAAGTTATCACTTAAACTAAAAATAGTTCTTGCATGAATTAAAAAATATATACATAAAAGATGTCTAAGTTCAAAAATAGTTCCATTTTCTTCTCATAGATGGCGTCACAATCGGTTTTACATTAAGTCTTAAACTGAAACTAAAAAGTTTTGCCATTCCAAAACTATAAACTTTTTTTTTTAAAAAACCGCTTTTCGTAGTATTGAAACAGTGCTATAGTAGTTCCACTATTTGCCGCTAGGAGGCGGAATAATAGGGTTAAAACCTAAATTAAACAGTGTTGCCATTCCAAAACTATAAACTTTTGAAAAACAACTCAACTCTACTTGAAAAACGCCTGAGGGCATACAACTCAACTCCACTCGAAAAACGCCTGGGGCAAAAACAACAACTCCACTCGACTAACGCCTGAGGCCACGCCTGGGGGTATTGGGAGGCGGTGGGACCACGCCCCCTTCCACCGCCACCGCCTCTTGTTGGTGAAACGGCCTTATTCCCCTACTGACACGGGAGAAAGTTACAGGAAGATTTGCCCATGCCCGTGCGTTATTTTATTTCTAATGCCCGCCTGAGATCCGTTCACACTTTGTTTGTATAATATTTTTTCTCCATGTAACTTTACCCCCCCCCCCCCCCCGCTCCCTAGTCACCCCCATAACCTGAAATTGCAAAGAATAATTTACACTATTAGTAGTTTTTCAAAAAAAAAAAAAAACTCGTGCTTTAAGGGGTTAAAGGAAAATGCTGGTTTTTCGCTGGAAGCCATGCTTAATATGAACGCTAATTCTAATTCTAAGCATCCCTAATCGAGTTTTCAAAATTATAACAGAAAACTGCTTCAAAATTGTAACATTCAACTCAAATTTTACAAATAAATAAGAAAAATTAGAAAATGTGAATTGAGCAAAATTATGAATAAAATTATTCAGATTTCAGGCTGTACGGTTTCAATTTTAATTTTCCACATACAGCTTAGGCACATAAATGTAATAAACAGAACAAATTAATAAACACAACAGATATAAGCTTCTTGATCAAAATACGCTTTTATGCACAAAAAAGTAATAATTCGAGTCATTCCTTCTTTTATTCAAAGCTCAATTAAATGAAAAAGATTCCAAATCCGAAAGCCTCTTTCAAATATTTTTCTTACACTCTGCAGAAATTCTACTTCACTTTTATAACTTTCGAAAAAGTGCGGTATTGCTTTTTTAAAATGTCTTTCGCACTTAAGTCAAACCGTTTTCTCTGCATGCCGTGGCAAAGATTTTCTCCCTTTTATGCCAGGTATTTGTTACCCTCCGTTAAATTTCGCTATTGCAGTCTCTAAACATTACCATTTCAACGTTTTCATCTGCCATTTCACATAAATATCCTCGTTTCGTTTATAAGAGTTAACACGTTACACGCTTATTTCTAATTTTTCTCGCATAATAAGAGGTAAATACATCTTGATTTGAATGGGGATTTCAACGGATATTAAAATGTACATTCTAAACGTTTTTATATTTTTATGTCTTCATTAAAACGGAGTATAATTTAAGTATATGGTTGACGGTTAAAATTGTCTTAAGGAAACTGGTACAATTTTTGCAGTACTAGGGGAAATATCTTTCCGACAGATCCTGAGAAAGAAAATAAAAGCATTCGAAGTAAAGAAAACTCTACTTTGAATAACAGAGTAAAATTGGATGTAAAATTGTTTACTTCCATCTGATGCTTTCACAACATTATATTTCTGATTTCTCTTTGGAACATTGGAAATGTTGTAACGACCTTATCAATCAATTTCACACAAAATAATAAAGCCAATTGGGGTAAGTCGCCATATATGGGGTAGCTTTGTATTTTACCTCATACCAATAAGATTTAAACACTGTTTTTACACATATAAAAAATACCTAGGATTTGAAGACTAGATTTATTTGACTTTTAGCTTGAAAATAGTGGCTTTAAATGTGGAATCTTAGTTTTGCAATGCATTTAAAAAAAATCCCAATCCCAAAACTAACTCCGAATATGGGGTCGGCTCCTATTATGAAGTACCACCTTTCCTTACAATTTTTAGTTAGAGGTATAAGAATAAATTTAGTATTACTATAGATTAAAAACTAATTAAAGCATACAAAAATCCAATTATTTTAATGCTTTGAATCAAAGTAAACGAAAAGAAAACAACTAAAATAGTCACACACTAATTTTGCGCTTCAAGCCCATGTCACGGCCAGGTGCGCGACGTAAAGGCGCGTAAAATCGTAAAGTGGTAAAGCATGAATGTTGTGACCAACAGAAGGTGTTTTCGGTGCCAGGGAAAAGAACAAACTCTTTTATAGTAAAATTAGATTAATTTATTCAAGGTAAATTACTATCTAAGATTATATACAAACAATTTTTTACTTAAGACCATGAGACTCTTAACTAGGAGACAAAATGAAAATGTGCAGGGAATGAACCATCAGTGTCCGGGTCCAGCTGGGTAGCACTCAGATTCAATTTTACGATTTAATCCATATGATCGAGAAGGTTTGTGAGTTCCGCATCTTCGGGACTTCGGAACAATTTCATATCTCCTTTGTTTATCAGAGATTTTGGTTTTTAATCCATCAAAGCTGTTCCCTGATTTGTTGAGAGGTATTGACCAATTCAGGATCAATTTACCTCCCTCCTTTTCTTCGTTCTTCTCCAACCATGGTGCTTTCCATCGGTCGTTGGCTGCCGATTTAATGAGTGGGGCGTTGCGAGGATTCACGCAATCTCCCTCTTGCCTGTGGTGCTCCCGTCTTCCTACGGTGTTTTCGCCTCCGAAGCCATCCCGTGTCATAAAATTAATATCGCTTTTAATTCGTCGATAGGCTTTTGTGCCCATAGCATCCTTCGCTATTGTCAGTCCAGACGGACTGTCGCCGTCAGTTGTAAAAATGCCCATCAATTTGGGACCCCCATACTTCTGTTACAACAAATTCCTTCCCTTGCACATACAAAAAAAAGCAAAAAAAAAAAAAAAATAAATAAATAAAAATCATAATTCATGGTATTTGCTAAGGCTCATGGGTCAATAGTATATAAATTAATATTTACAAGATATTTAGAATCTACAATATACTACAATCTACAATAAAAGCGTGATGACAGAGCTGGAAAAAAAATATACATACATAACACCTATAATCGGTAACGGTGGGGAGTCCTGAAACTTTGTTACACACGAGTTAAAAAAACTATACTACTATCAAATGGACAACTACAGCATCTCTTAAAATGACAAATTTTCAGTGTCAACTTATTAATACTTCTCTCCTGAATCCCAAAATCCGATTGTTTTTCCTCATAAAAATTTATTTAATAAGTTATTAAACGTTTTAAACGGCCAGAAAGTGATGCAATCGTAAAACGAGCTCTGATTTGGTGGTGACGTCAATAGTGCCTCACGGAAACACGCCCACTCCATCTGCAGAGCGTATTTCAGTGTTCGTTTCCAAGTCTTTCTCGTGTCTTGGTATAATCGTTCTTTGCATAACATATTTTATTAATATTTTGAACAAAAATACTGTATATGAGAGTGTACGCATTATGGATGAAGGATTCCAAAAAGCTCTGCCTGATAATTTGCCCAAAATAACGGAAAAAGTTATCAGGTAGTTTCAGAGCGAATCAAGATTGCTTTTCGCCTGAAATCAAAGGTGTGAAAGCTCAAACGTATGATTATTTATTTATTTATAAAATAGAATCTTCAATACAGTCTTAAAATTTTCTTTGTATAGAATCAGAAATGGAGGGAACAAGATACAATGTACTAGATAGAATAATAACTACACAGTTGCAGCAACGCCATTAATTTAAGCATTCAGTACTGCCGAATAAAGCAAGTGTTTTCGAAATGAAAAATATCTGTTCAAATTATATACTGCAGCTTAAAATTCAGGGTGTGTAATTAAATATAGCAATGAAATTCTTGAAAGTCGTTTTTTTCCCCCTAAATTTGAAAGATAAGCAAAAAATAATAAATAGAAAAAAATAATAACAGACGCATACAAAAAGGAAGTAAATACTGACAAACTTTTTTCGTGTTGTACATTCTTTAAATGTTTAATAATTTTAAAAAATTAAAATGTTAATGCTCATTAAATGCAGTAGTAAAACATTTTTATATCTCTTATATCTATTTCCAACATTATATTATTATTTGTGTATAAGTAAGAATTTAGTTATTTCTGAAACCTAGCGTTAGATGCAAGGCCGTGTAAAGAGGAGGGGATCTCTGCCCATACACACGAAAAATTTTCGTAATGGTGCATAAATTTGTCTACGAAACTTTCCTTGTTGTAGTGTATCGGCAGTTTTCCCCCCTTTCCCTAAAAAATCTTAATTCCTTAATTTATAGCATAGAAAATATAAAGTATGATTTTGTGAATTTATTAGCCTATTTTTTCAGAGTATATAAATATTCCATCCTCTTAGTGAAAGAAAAAAGTTATTAAAAAAAAAAAAAACTCATTTGATAAATTTGAAATGATAACAAAAATCATAAATAAATGAATGAAAATTAAGTATATAAAACTGAGGATATAAATATTATATAAGTATATAAAACTGAGGATATAAATATTATATAAGCATATAAAACTTAGAAGTATCATGCATTGACAGCCTATAAAAAAGATTATGAGCAAACTTACATAATTTTTATCATGAGGTACATTTTAAAATTATATAAACTAAATAAATTTATTAGGATAGATATCAATACTTTTTTTACAGCAGAATAATGCAGCAAGAGCGTTATTAATCATGTTTCTGATACATTCAAAGTCATAGGCAGTGGCGTAACTAGGGGGGGGGGCGCCCTGGGTGTCACTCGTTCTGTGGTGACATCGACCACGAAAGAGAAACAACAAACCTTTAAAAGCTCTATATAATGAAACAAATACATTGACGTAACAAATAAATTAAATATTATAACTCCCATGATACAAATGGTATTTTTTTTCCTCTTTCTTTTTTTTTTTTGCTTTTTCATTATTTTTAGGGGGTGGGGGTGGCACCACGGACAACCGCCCCGGGTATCACCTATGCTAGCTACGCCATCGGCCATAGGAAATATTTTAAGCTTCTATAAAAGTTCAATGTACACTTATTTTAATACTATTTCCAATTAAAAATAAAATACTAATTTCTGAGATTTTATGAGAAAATAAACGTTTTAAAAGCAAAATTTTAAAAGGTTTTATTATTAAAAATTGTATTTTTACAACAATTTAATTTTCTAAACCGTGAAGAATATTCAGTTATGTTTACAGAAAGCACGCGCAGCGAAGAACGGTGTATAAACAATCCGAAGTTGGGCAATTACGACGTCATTTCCTGGGGGGTCATGCGACTTCCCGTTTCAGCAGAAAACGAAACTAGCCTATTTTTAATTACAAATAACTTTTAAAATATCACTCTGAAACAAGAAAAAAAAAATGCTTTCTGGTGTTATTAGGAAACTCTGCGTGTATTAAGATTTTTAAAAAAATTGCTGTAATTGTCCATTGTATCAACTTAATGAACTCTTTGAAAAATTAACTGCATTGAAAAAATACATTACATAGGTCGCATACTTTTCCGTCTAACTACAATAAGCGAACAAATTTAAGTAGAAATATCTAATCATTAGCCACTGTTCCCATTATAGACCTTGAAACTCACAGTGAATAGTGATTACATTAGTGATCATCCGATAAAATAATATAAGAGACTGCCCGCAGTCCTATAATTACCCTATCAATTAAACACAGTACTAGATGACAAAAAAATTAAACTATCACGCCTCCCGTTTGCATTGCAAGCTGTGCACCGCTTCCAATCCAATCGGAAGTGTGAGACTTTCCCCCCCCCCCCCCATACCCCTTAGCACTTCTAATTTTTAGTTTGAGCGAAAAAAAAAAATGCTTCACAAATTGGTCAGAATGATAACTAAATCAACAAGAAGCAACCTACAATTATTAAGAAATATAAAGAAAAACATTTAATACGCCTCTTGTTCAAAATAGGGTTCTCCATGCCCACTTGTTCTGTTGAAAAGGATCACCATTCCCTATACGTAGTTGACATATTGCTAATCAACTGAAGACAATAAGTCTCATGGTACAATTCATATCTATTTTTTTTACAAATTATATTCCTATTAATATCATCATTATCATTAATACTCATTTTACCGTACAGAACTCAATATTATTCACAAGCATTTCTTTTTATTCCCCTCGATATTGTACTTATTTTATTTTTTTACAGCGCTCTTCGGCTGAATATAAGGTGAAAATGGACCACGTTTGACGCCTGGAATTCTTCCTCAAAGCACCCCAAAATAAAGTGGTAAATTTCAATGTTGTGCATTCATAATCATGAATCTGTTTATTTTCAATTGTTCTAATGACATAATTTTACCCACTTTTGCTAACAGTACTGTGATTCTCTTTTTTTTTTTTTTTTTTTTCACTTTAGATGTTCTAGCCGTTCAGGCAAAATTTTATTGCGACGCGTGTTGACTTTTGTCACAAATGGGTGGCTCACATGTCTACTTTCAACGGTAACTACATTTTTGGAATTTATTTATATACAGTAAAACCTCTCAATAAGGGACACTAACAGGACTGGAAATTTTTTCCCTTAAATAGAGGTGTCCCTTCCTGGGAGGTGCATAAAAGAATGCATACACATATAGTGTATTAAATAAAATCAACTTTTTAATAATAAACATATGTTGCCATTTAGGCTTAAATGCTGAAAATGGCTCATGCATACAAAATATAAGTTGAAATTATTGAAATTTAAAATTTGTTCATTGAAAAACTAAACTTTTAGCATAAATGTGGTATTGGCAAAGTTTTGGAACTTATAGAAATTTATTTCAAGTAATCTGTTTGATGGTTTTGTTTCAAAGTACGTAATTTCAGCAATACAGTATAAATTACGTTGTATTTTTTCCAATTCTTGCATAATAAACTTGTTGGTAGCTGGGTACTGTGTCCTTGCTCAACACACATGTATTCCATACTGCAAAAGAGGGAAAAGCCTTTACAAGCAGGTTTTGTAAAGGGAACTTTAAAATACTCTTGTTTCTTTGTTCATGCTTGTAGGACTCATGCCAACTTTCAGAAGTTGATTTTTAGAGAAAAAAAAAGAGCTTCAGCTTCCAGTAAATTTTCTTATCTATATAACTTGAATTTTGTAAATTTTTCTCTAAGAATGTCCCTTAAATAGAGCGTCCCTTATTCAGAGGTAAATACATTGCAGTCCCTATTCAAAGGGACTGGGACCAGAAAAAGTGTCCCTTAATTAGAGGTGTCCCTTTTTCGGAGGTGTCCCTTAAAGGAGGTACCACTGTAATTTGAAATGGGCCATCATATTTTGTCCTGAATCTACTTTTTTGGTTCTATGAAGACTATGTCTCCGATTTGTAGTCACGTTTTCACAGCTTTCTTCAACTTTTCTCCACCAGACCCCTACCTGTTAGCCGAGGCCTTCGGATTGCTTACGCACGGGGAGAGGTAGTGGGGTCTACGGATTTTACATGCACATATAATTTTAAATATTTTAGCTAGTTTTTCATAATAAGGGTTGTATTTTATTACCCCCTCGGTTTTAGTGTTTTCCCATTGATCACTAAGGGTCCTTAATTTTCTACCAAACATCAATTGGTGGTGGGGGGAGGGGGTAAATCCAGTATCGGGGTGTATTGACGGGGATGGGTCAGTTGCCCTCACCACCCAAATTCTGAGCGACCCAGTTGCCCTCAATCCCTCATCCCTTTCATGAAGGACTTCTCCCCTGGGATTGTACACCTGTCCGGTGTCCGCCTCACTATATATGCATTGGGTGATTCACAAAAGTTTATTTCCTGAAAATAATTAGATTATTAAGTTATTTGGGGTAACAGTGGCGGATTTTAGAGGCACAAGCCAGTGGCGTACATAGACTTAGGTGCGCCTCCCCGCAAGATTTAGAAGTGCGCCCTATCTTTGGCTTATTGCAAAAGATTGAAACAAAAACACTACAAGGTATATTCGAGTATTTATAGCCATTAATTTTATTTAAGATAATTAAAATCATATTTATCATTAAAAGGCGGATTTTCGAAAAGTAACGAATTGAAACATTGCACGCACTTACCAGTTTGGAATGAAATTTATCTTAATAATAACTTAAAAATAACACACTGTCTTAAAGTACTAATAGTTAAAATTTCGTTAAGGGTTCTGTTATTTATTTATAAGGTGAATTAAGTAACAGTAATGATAAAAAGGAAACTATTTGTTCTCAAAATTAGACACTAATTAGACAAGAAAACTAATGTTATATTAATCTGTGCTAATAGATTTCCCTCTTCGTTTTTTACAATTAAGAAATTTTTGAACAAGTTCGTCGATGTTTATATTATGAATCCTGGCGTTTTTTATGCTTAAAACAGCAAGACTGCTCAATCTTTCTTCTGTCATCGTACTTCTGAGGTAAAATTCGATTAGCTTCTGTTTGCATAATGATCTATCTGTTGATGCTGATGGTTACTGGTAAAGTAAAGAAAGATATAAAAGGCAATGCGAGACTTGTCTGGGAGACTTGTATGATAAAACATTGTTCTCGATCATTACTAAATGAGCAACTTCAGCTATATTTATTTGTAAAGTCTCTCTCTCCTATTTCACTTTCCAAAATGTTTCGCAAAATAATAATTTTTGATGCAACTGAGATTGCTACATCGTTTTGGTTCTTCTCGCAAAATTTAGTCACTGATTCCACAACTTCTTTTTGTGCACTCGAAAGCATTAATAGATCTGTTAATGCTTTGGGAGTTAAAAAATTGAACTGAGAAAACATTTAAAACAAACTTTTTCACTAAAAGATCAATTAATGCTTTTTCGTAGCAAATAATGCATTATAATTTTAAATCGGAGCTTTTTTGCATGGGGGAAACTCAACTGCTGCACTCCCCCCCCCCCCCCGCTGTGATTTTTCTTTTTCTTCTTTTTTGACGGATTTCAGATTGTTCTAAAGGCAATGAGATGCAGTGAAAAAGGATTCAAAATATCATTCATTAAGAGGTAGTACATATCACAATCACATTTATTTCCATCCCTCTTCAGTACCAGAGCTTTAAGTACCAAACATTTGTGAACCATAAATTTAAAAAAAATTACAAATATTTTGCATCAAAGTGAATACATTCATCACAAGAAACAAGGTATACGGCATGTAAAGAGTTTAAAGATAAACTGGCGAATCTTAAAAACATATTAAAACATCCGTGAGAGAAAATATGAGTATTTTCAAAGCTATAGACTTTAATTTAAATTCCCCTGGAAAAAAATTGAAATTTTCATTTTGTATCTCTATTTTCCTTTTTCTATTGCATTTCAGCTAACAGAAGCTCTCGCAAGGGGGGGGGGGGGGGAGCAAAATCTTCAGTTGTCCCTGGCCGCTGAAAACCCTAGCTACGCCTCTGCACGAACTACCAGCAGTTCAATTCTGAAAACGATCGAACTTTTCCCGCCTTGATGAACTCGAATAATTCTTCTTAAAAATTCACGAAAAAAAATGCAATCCTCGATTGTAATTTATTTTTTGATTGAGTAATATTAAGTACAAAATGATATCTGGGTACAATTTCATATTCTTATATTTCAAACAAATGTACAGTACTTACGTAACTTGCATTATACGTACTTGCGTTTGACACTATGTAATCTCTTTTCCTATTTTTCACTATGACTGTATGCATAATGTAATATTAATTAACAGTTACTGAGTACACTGAACTGATGTTTTACTTTTAGCTCCCTTTTGAGGTTTTCCCCTTTTGCGCGCTTTTCATTAGGCCCGTTCACATGGCACTTTTGTAACCCCGCAAATCTCCTCTCCAATTCCGAAAAAACCCGTTTGGAAAAAACCCCGTTCACATGAGAAAAGAGGTTTTGTCTCGGAAAGCGGTTTTGCCCGTCATCCTTTGCATTCACCCTTTAAAAATTACATATAATTGCTTTTGTTTAACATGTTTACATTGTTTTGTTAATGTTTTTTTGTAAGAGCTGAAATCTAGTATACGAAATGATGTATCTTTTGAAAATTAAGATTTTGCATTATAAAAAAATGCATCTTTCTTAAAGAAAAGGAATGATGTGTTCTAAGTATTTTAAGAGCATGAAAGATCGTTGCTTTTTTTCTTACGATTTAGGAATATTTACAAACATTTTGCTCATAATATCTTAAAAGCAAACAAGGTTGCTAAGGGCAAACTTATTAACCAGAATATTGCCAATTGCATACATATGCTACATCTAGCAATCAATATCAAGACATTTTATTTTATGTACAGGTGGTAGTTATATATCGTTTATGAAACAATTGAATATTAATTCCAAATATAGAATTAATTATGACACCCAAATGACTTATCAACAAATATAATAAGATAACAAATAAAGTTCATGATGTATTTGAAAAATAGAAATGATCAAGATTCAAGCTATGTGTGTTCTTATTAAAACCAAAAATGCAACGTTATATATTTGTTTTTTTATTGCAGGTAGTGTAACTGAATTAAATGGAGAATTGTTATCTTAAATAAAGGGGGAAAGACCGTTCAAAGCTCTGCATTTTCCCACACACACACACACACACACACACACACACACACATATATATATATATATATATATATATATATATATATATTAGGGTGGCCCTTAACCATATGTTATTTTTTGAAATATTGGGTTAAAATTTTGCTGCTCCGAACCCCTGATACTGTTCAAATGATGAAAAAAAAGGGCTATGCAAAATTTCAGCTTAATCATTTAACGTTTAGGCGACCCTCAAAGAGCTTGAAGTAATGCATTTCGATTAATTCCATTTCAAACATGTATATTCTACCCTAGCTCCTAGCTTGTCCATTACTTCTTTGAGAAATGTATGTGGAATTGTATGGTCTTCCCAGCAATTGTTTAAAAACATTTCAAATTAAATTTCCCCAAAGTAAATTATAAAAAAAGTTTCAAAACAGCATGAAAAATTAAGACACATTTGATTTTTAAAAATAAATCACATAACCATGGGTGCAAGTCCTGGAAGTTGCCAGGACTGAAAAATTTTTGCGCTGACTCACGGGAAATTTTTCATGGGGGGGGGGGGGGGGTATTTATTATATATATACAGGCGTCACGCCGGAGGAAATTCGGGTCCACTTTAGGACCCTTAGAAAGATTCAAATCAATCAAAACACACAACTTGACAAAATTCCAAATTTTACTTTTCACACCATTATTTATTATAAAAGTGGCAAATAATAACAAAAAAAATTCATCACTATATGTTTAAATTTTTAATTTTCACAAAATAATTGATTTTTCACAAAAATCTCTTCAAAATTCACAAAAAAAGACCCTGTTAAAAAAGCTGAATCGACCTGATATAAGCAATAAGATTATATACATACCTACACATGGTAAGTTTTACTACTTTTTTTACTGATATAACCTCATTGATATGCCACTATTCTTTTCCTTTCAAGTATACTTTGTGAGTGAGTTAAAATTTGCAATACACAGTATGGGACCTCAAATCCGGAGCGCTCGGCGCCGCGATCTTTCCAGATTTTGGATCCTAATTCGAAGAATTTTGTAAGTAGTATCAGTGCGATTTAATTTGCTCTAGAAGACTTTAATTGCATTTTGCTCATTTATAGTATTTTTTATTATCGTATATACTAGTCTGTAAGTCGCGAAGTTTAGCACAAAAAACGAAGTTGGAGTCGGCTTACATTCGAGGCAAAACATCGAAACCAGATGGTTTTTTCCCGATATGATTTTACACTCTAATTCTCTAGCCACTAAATTGCAATAAAAGATCAGACTAGCGGGAAAATGCGAGAAGCGCCTATTTTTCAATTTCGCGAATATTCTGTATCGCGCGAAAATTAGACCTCATTTTAAAAAATAAATATAATGAAACTACAAGAAATGAAAAAAAAAAGCAAAATTTAATGATATTAACTTAAAATTAAAGCAACAATTAATAAAAACTCTAATCGCAAAAACGAACCATTTTCAAAAAATCGCGAAATAACTTTTTTGAAAACTACACATTTCCGATCTTAAAAATGTTTATTACATTTTGTTTTCCTTCTGTTAAAAATGACTATTTCCAAAAAACGGTGCAAAATCTTTCCCGATTTTTCTTCGAAAAACAAAAGCTGTTTTTCTTTCAGCTGCCGATTTTTTGAAAAAGTTCGGGATTTCGTATTTGGGGTCCGGTACCGCACATGTATCATTTTCATGTTCTAAAAGTAGAATTACTATAATTAATAAATGAACACATGAATATGAATCAATCAGGAGAATTTAAAATAAAAAATAATTATGAGAAGTACTTTTTAAACGAAAGTAAAGGAAAAACTGAGGCTTTTTTATAAAAAAAAGGACTTCAAATTTAACAAAATAAAGGGGGGGGGGACTTTTAGGCAAAAGATCATTTGTAACCAGCTTATTATGGTTGATTAAGAAATTAAAGGAAATATCTTTGCCTGATGTGCATTTTTCCACCAAAATTTAATGGCCGATCCAGGAAAACCGGAAAAATTTTCGCTCGGGGGGGGGGGGGGGGGGGGGGGCTATTCTCCCGGCAATTTTCGCCGTTTTCGGAGAAGGCATTCAGCTTCCTTCATTAAAAAGGGGGGTATTTGACCAAAATATCTACAGAAAAAAAAGCATTTTTCCGTAGTATAATAGCGAAAATATCTGAAAAATACCGATATAAACCCCCTTAATTCTTGCAGAAATCGGAAAATTTTAGAAGGCTTAAAAAAGTAAAAGTGAGAAAAAGAACATATTGAATGTACTCTTTATGACCAATTGAAGGCTTTAATGTGGTAAAAAATTATTAATTTTTCCATTCATAAAACAGGTATTACGACAATAAGGTTTTTTTTTTTTCTCTTTTTCAAAAACGGAAGAAAAATAAAAAGTCCGATAGCTTTTTTATCGAGCTAAATACAGTTCTGCTTTTCTCTTTAAAATGAAGTAAACATAATAAGTGCAAATTAAAACAAAAACAACATCAACAGTCACCACGAAGAGAAACTTCCGTTACGCAATCTAAATGCATGTAGAACATCCTTCTAATGATTCATCAGCCAGATGGCCTTTAATTTTATAATTATTGAGTCATCCCTAATTTGTTCAAAGAAACTTTTAGTATGGTACAACTCACGCATTTCAAATAGGATATTTTCCATATCAGCTAGTCAAATTGAGGAACGATTGCGATAAACCCACAAAGTCGTCATATGTAAAGTAAAACGATGCGCGCCATTTTGAAAACACCTTGTTTTAAAAATAGTTCGATAATTCAAGCAAAGATTTTGAAAAGAAGGAAAATAAAAGCTAATGATGGAATTTAATAGCGGAAATTTGCAATTTTTGTACTTGTAAATGCTCCATAGAGATTGCGATCGCGATTTGTGTAAAAGGGTTGCTTTTGTGACTTTTAATTGATGAGAGCGAGTGGAAAATTCGTTTGCGGATGAAAAAAAAATCCCTTCCTTCCTCGCGATCTTTTCGTATTTTTTTTCCGTCCTTCTTCCGTCCTCGAGTATTTTCAAAAGACGGAAATCCGTCCCGTGGACGGAAGTCTTGCATTCATGCACATAACTTCGATAAGAGTAAAACGTTTTTATTTACTATAATACTTTTGATAGAATTACAACATAATGTAAGCGAAATAACAATAAATATTATTTTTTCATAAGTGAGGATTTAGTAGCAGTTGAGGTTTTTTTTTACGCTCTCCGGCAACAATTTGTAATAGAAATTGTTTCTCAGCTTCATCTTTTTTAAGAATGTTATTATAATCTTGAATGAGTTTGATACCTCTTTCTGCAACGTCATTCACAACAATGATGGTCTGAAGTTTTTTAATCCCACTCTTATAACCAACATCATCATTCCATGTTGAAGAGTCTTTGTACAGAAAATCGGAGCTGATAGAAAATCTCGTGAAGAAATTTTTTGTACTAGAAGTTACAAAAGACGGAAACTTGATTTTTGAAAATGAAGAAAAATCGTTTGGGTGAAGAATGTATCGCTTAAATTGATTTGTATCTTCTTCCTGTTTTTCACTTCCTTCAACCTCCAGCATAACTTGAGCCATACTTGTCTTAACATCTAGAGCAGACAGGACTCAAATTCATATCCTTCATATTCCCAGCGCAATTATATTTGCTGGATAATTTTACTAGATGAATAATTTTTTATACTTAATTTTTTTTTCCTCTTCAACTTACGCAGTACTAGTAGAAAATTGATTTCTAATTACAATTATGCTTTGTAATTGGTAATTAATATTTTGATATTCTTAGACCTTCTTTAAACAGGCCTTTCTCAAGATTATGGGACTTATTTATTTAAGAAATATATATTTTTTAATTAAGTAAATATATTTTTAAAAAATTATGAAATTTAAGCATTCATTTTACATTATTATGATTGCGTGTTATAAAAAAAATAGTTTATGCGGTTTAAGGTATGGTGCATGACATTATCATGCATATAAGGTATGGTGGCAACATTATCATGCAACGCAAATTTTAACAATGAAATATGATTTTATTTTCTTATTAAAATTCATTTATATGTATAAATATGTGCTGAACTGTTCTAAATTGTAAGAAAAAATATTCAAATAAGAAAAGAAACATTCGAACAAAAAACGCTTCGTTCGAATTGAACTATTCTCTCGACAGCTCTTTACTTAGGATTATATAAATGGACCATATAAGTAATTTATTGCCCCCAGTACTGGGGCAAGATGACTTTGGCCTTGGGGCAAGATGACAACACTGAAGAAGGTTAACATATTTAATCTTTTGAATATGTTACATGGTTTAACAAATGATAACTGTGTTTTTACATCTTACAAAGTATCAAACTAAGCGTAATGCATTGTATTGTAATGTTGAAGTGCTTAGTTGTGCAGTTAACAACAGTCACAAATAAAAATGCCATTTTCATAATTGGAACATTCCTCATGCCACCACTCTTGGCTTTACAGCACTGGATCCGCAACTGGACTGTTTGGCCTCGATTTTATAGACTTAGGCCTACAGGAACTTAATTTCAGTTTTTTACTCTCTTTTTAGCTTCACGAGCTTCTTTTCTCTGTTTTTTTAAACCTTCCTGTTCTTCCTTCCGCTTTTCCCTTTTTTCTAATATTTCTTTGATGGGTGTGCTTGTAAGAATGCTTGAGCTCAGTTTTTTTATTTTTCTTTTTTTTTCTCACATTGTGTTGCTTTAGGTAATGGTTTGAAATCAAAAACACTAACAGGCTTCTTTGGTGCATCAGAATAAGCATTTCCCATAAGTTCCGGTTCTTCTGTAGGGTTTATATGTTGGTTTTCTATTACCAGGATCTGAGGAGTAGCACTATTATTCTCAGTTTCATCGCCAACAACATCATGGTCGTCATTTGTTCGCTAAACACAAGAGGATTATGAGGCTCGATCCCACATTCTTTAAATCCTTTCACGGCATTTCCAACTGTAGTTGCTTCGAAATAAGCGGTGCTGAAATGCTCACCAATATTTTTGTCTGCGATAGATTGTCCTGGATGAGTGACCATAAAGTTGTCGCATGTTTGGCTATAGTAGGTTTTTAATGGGCGGGAAAAATGACACATCAAGGGGCTGGAGACGATGTGATGTGTAGGGTGGCAACCCAACTATGAAAATGATTTTCTCTCTGCAATACATAATATCCTGCAAAGTTATTTGAGTTTTGTGATTGTCAATAATCAACAGAGCAGGAAATTCTTTGCTTGGTCTCACGTGAAGGTTTCTCGGATCTTGCCCCGGACAGCCTGTTTCAAAATATTTGTTTTCATTGCCAAGAAGGAAAGCGATTAAT
The DNA here is from genome assembly GCA_038502835.1 of Octonoba sinensis. Taxonomy (NCBI): domain Eukaryota; kingdom Metazoa; phylum Arthropoda; class Arachnida; order Araneae; family Uloboridae; genus Octonoba; species Octonoba sinensis. The sequence goes on along the minus strand of CM076598.1, from coordinate 2,687,930 downwards.
TGATATTTATTCATTCTAATAGGTAGTATTTAAACAAAGTTACTCATAACTATTAACGAGAAACGATATATCTTACCTGTATCTTTTACACATGCATAAAAGTTATATCGTGGCAGCGATAAACAATAAAATCTTCACAACTAACACAAAAATGTCGATTTCAGGGTCTGTATACTATTATTTAACGAACGGCCGATAGGAGAGCCAGTAGTGTACGGCTGATGCTGCCACCGAGTAAAAAACAGAAAAATTTAGACATTCGTCATCTTGGCTCGGTCTCCCCTATATGTTCGACAGAAGGGTCATGCCTATCAATAACCTTCATATCCTAGTAGTGATTCAAGCGCGGGCACATGAAGTTAGAACCTTGCTTTCTGCTATCTCTACACAGTTGAGTTACTCTTATCGTGCTAAAACACATATTTTGATTATATTAGGATGGATGTTTTTCCATCACTTATTTTTATTCTATTATTTATTGCTTTTAGTTTATTTTCTACTCTCATATTTAACAGTGAATATATTGGCTTTTTATGAGGAGGCGCCCTTCAGGTGGAGAAACTGGATGTCAAAATTCTCATGCGGCGATGGTACCACACTCATTGTGGTGCCACTGAAATAGATGGTAGCAATCTTTCGGGAACGCACTAGGTCTGCAATTGGCAGAAAACAACAACATCCCATCATAAATACCAATAATACCCCTGTAACGTCTTCTTGGCGACCGCATCCGGTCAGAAGGGGGATCCGGTAATTTTTTCTCGTTCCGTTGCATCCACTTTCCCTCGGCGCCCTTTAATGTTATCTGCGTCGAGAAAACGCGATACTTCAAAATCCAAGTGCTAAAGTTGACTCTTCCGTCCGATTTTGGCCCCTGACCTCTGGCATCCGTTTTTAGCCCAAAATATATTTCGTTCCCAGGGTTGTGTGCTCGCCGACAAAAGGGCGGCAGCGTCCCTCTCTCTATTTTATCTGAAAAGGGGGCTGGCCGGTTTCCGGGAGTTGAGGCCAACGGACATGTAAGGAGGAGTAAAAAAAATCTGAGTTCGGGGAGAACATCGTTGACCACGAGAGCTGACGAACACAACTTTCCGTCTCTCTCTCTCACTGTCTACCAAACCTAAGTTTTGATGAAGCTGTACATAATTCTGTAAATAAACTCTTGTTAAGTTTTACCATCGAAGTCATTCTTTACCACTCGGCATTTATAAAAACCACGACGTTACAGCTATTTTGGTGGCAGCGGTGGGATGCGTGAACAGTGATAAAAGTATCCGATTTCTCCCTTCTCCATGAATACAAAGGAATCCTTGCCTTTCGAAAGGAGATGTTCCTGCACCCCGCAGAGAAGATATACTCGCCCCCGAGTGAATGAGGAGGTTCGGCACCCTGCTGTGAACCTTGCGGTTGAATCGAAGGAGGAGAGTCTCCGAGAAGTGTTTCGTCCGTTCCCTTTTCGTTTTGATGAATGAAAAAAAAGCGTTCTACAGCCACCCTGGCTAAAGTTTTGCAGTTTTGTAAACACCCTGTTTCAAAAATTTTGTGTTACGGCCTCCCTGGCTACGTGTTGGAGTTGGAAACACCCTGTTTCAAAAATTTTGTGTTACGGCCACCCTGGCTACGTGTTGAAGTTGGAAACACCCTGTTTCAAAAATTTTGTGTTACAGCCACCCTGGCTAAAATTTTGCGATTTGGAAACATCCTGTTCCCTTGGTTTATTTTTGTGTTGCGGCTACCCGGGCCTACAGTGTTGGAAACACCCGTTTTCCCTGATTTTGTTTCTGCGGCTGTCCTGGCTGAAAAGAAGAACCCTTCTTCAGAAGAAAAAAAAATTGTTGTGCTTTGCGAACATCCAGCTCCTACTTTTATATTGCAGTCACCCTGACTGATATGAAGAAATCCGTCTTCAACAATTTTAGAGTTTAGGAGATATCCGGTTCTCCGGAAAATAGTCAAACTGACTAATAATTTGAAGTTTTCGCTGAAGCGAACAAAATCCATCAGTGCGCGTGTATGTGTTTGTGTGTGAAAAAATGTGTTCCAAATAGGATTACCTATGCTGCAGAGAGGACAACCTTCAAACGTGAGTATCTTTTTCCTAATTAGTTGGTTGTGAGTTAAATTTTCTAAAATTAAACAGTGCATTTGCTTGATAAAGTCTTTTTCTCTTGAATTGCTTTAAAATCATGTCATTGTGTTAATTGGAGAGTACATTAATGCATGTGGAATTACCCTGAGGTAAACAATTAGAGTACTATATTGTTTTGTTTATAATTTCATTTTGATTTGCGAAAAACTTTTGTAGTGATTTAATTCCTTAAGTATGGCATTTTAAAATAAATTAAAAAAGGAAGATTTGCAAAATCTTGCATCGGAACTTCGTATAGAGGTTACTCCCATGTTAGAAAAAATAGATTTGATCGACTTGATCACCGAGAATGGAAGGTACAAAGGAAATCTAGCTAGAAATTTAGCAGATAAAATTGATCAGACTAGGCTAGAGAGGGAACAACAAGCGAAAGTAGAAAGAGAGAAAAAATGGGGAAGAGAAAGAGAAGAATGGGAAAGAGAAAGAGAAGAATGGGAAACAGAAAGAGAGGAAAGACAGTTCAAGCTGCGAGAACTATATCGCGAAAACGCACATTTCAAAAGCTTAAATAGATTATCACATAAATCCCGTGTTAGCATTGTGCAGTCTAACGTACGAATTTTAGAAACAAATACTGAGTCGCAGAAGTTTCCGTTAGCTGAGATAAGTCCTACTGAGTCCGAATTAGAGCACCCTGCTCGTGAATTATTGATAAATAGTGTAGATAAGAACACATGTTCTGAGGAAAATAATTTCGATTATGTCGAAAAGGGGATAATAGATACCGCGAAGGAGAACACAGGTTCTAAGGAGAATAATTTAGATTAAGTCAGAAATGGGATGATAGGTGTTGCAGAAAAGAACGCAGGTTCTAAGGATAGGAATGTCGATTGTGTAGGAAAGTTGATTTTAGATATCGCAGAGATAAGTCGTACTGAGACTAAATTAGAGCACCCTGCTCATGAATTGACAATAGATATGGTGAAGGAGAACACAGGTTCTAAGGAGAATAGTTTAGATTATGTCAGAAATGGAATGATAGGTGTTGCAGAAAAGAACACAGGTTCTAAGGATAGGAATGTCGATTGTGTAGGGAAGTTGGTTTTAGACATCGCAGAGATGAACATAGGTACTGATGAAAAAAATTCCGATTGTTTAGGAAATGGTATTTTAGCAGTTTTGGAAAAGAGCACAGACTCTAAAAAAGGAAAAAGCTTCGATTGCATGGGGAAAGAAGTTTCATTTGATAGTGAAAGTAGAGAGAAGAGGGAGGAAGATAAAATTTCCCCTGCAGTGAACAGAAGCCGGAACCGCGACAAAAAAGAGGTAGTAAAAGTCCCTTCGGTGGGTTCGAGGCATTCTTCGAAACAACAGGAACCGTCTCGCAGTGGTTTCGGAGATAAGAGAAAGACAGAGAAGTTTAGCAGAAATAGACTTAGGAAATAGAAGCGGGTGAGAAAGTCACCCCTCTCCCAAACAAGTTTTATTGGGGGGGGGGAACGGAGGGAAGCTCGAACAGCTAATAATATAGACCCAATGGGGGTAAGAGCGTAAATGATTTCGCAGGAAAGAATAGAGGGTTTGTTGAACCCTCAAGAAAACAGAAACTTTCTGTAGGCCTGAGTTGTTTAGATCAGTGGTGCGCAAACTAGGGGTCGCGATCCCTTTGGGGGTCACCAGAAGTTTTTTGGGGGTCGCCAAATTTTTATGAAATGCATTATCCCTGTATGCTGCATACCATACAGTGTACATATAAAGAGTGAAGTGCCGTCACTCACTGTTTAATTGCAATTTCATGCTGACCACTCTTTCTTTGACCGTAATGCGTAATGTATGTAAAGTGTGAAGACGCAAGTTTTTCACTCCGGTAGATAGCGCCCTCTTCGCGGTAATTCGCCAGTTTTACTGAAAAGCGCCTATTTGACTAGACTAACCACAGGGAAAATGCAAAAATTCGCTTCCGCGATAAGCCATTCAGATGGCGAGGTACGCGGTGTATCGATAGTCAGAGTGAAGACGTGATGTGTTCGCATGAAGTTGTAGCATGTAGCAGTTGGCCTGCAATTGTTTTAGTTTATCCTCGAGTTTTATCATGTGACGTTGTGTAATTATGATTTTTTATATTTTTATCGGGCTATGCTACTCTTTGTTATCAGGTATGTACTATCATTAGAGAAAGATCTCTGTTAATTTTATTGAATTTCTCGAAAAAAAATGATAAAATTTTATATATTTGTTTTAGTTTAAATAATTTAACCCCTATCTTCATAATGGATAAATGGGTAATACGTACACCAGGTACATCTTCAGCTAACAAACGAACAAATACTGATGAGGAGTCGCAAAATACTGAACTAAATGCCCGATCTAAAAAATTAAGAAAATACAATGAGGAATTTATTAAGTGTGGTTTCACATTTTGTGTTGTTGATGATGAAGAACGCCCGATATGTGTCATTTGCAACGAAAAATTAGCAAATGAGAGCATGAAACCAGCTAAATTAAAAAGGCACCTGGAAACGAAACATAAAGAACTTCAAAATAAACATACCGATTTTTTTCAAAGACGAGCTGAAAATCTGAAAATTCAAAGTGCACATTTAAAGAAATTTACAACAATACCTCAGAAAGCATTACCCCGAGCTTCTTTAGAAGTTTCTTATCTAATAGGAAAAACAATGAAACCCCATACAATTGGAGAATCCCTTATCCTTCCTGCAGCAACTAAGATGACATCAATTATGCATGGCGATAAATATGGAAATGAACTAAAAACAATACCATTATCAAGAGATATCGTGTCTCGGCGGATTTCCGAAATGTCACGATATATCGAGTCAGAAGTCATAAAACGCATACAAAATTCATCTGTATTTGCTTTACAACTGGACCAGATATTACTAAAATGATACGATATTACTAGAATGTCACTGCTAATTATTTATGTTAGGTTTATTTTTAATGAAGATATAACAGAAACGCTTTTATGTTGCAAAAGTTTGAAAGGAAAAACAACTGGAGAAAAAATATTCGAAGTAATAAATAAATATTTTGAAACAAAATCCCTTACCTGGGCAAACTGTGTTGCGGTTTGTACTGATGGTGCTGCAGCATTAACAGGTTCGAATAAAGGGCTCAGAGGCTTAATTCAGAAGGTGGCGCCTCTGCTCTCTCCTCTCTCTCTCTCATATGGTATTTAATCACTGTATGATTCATCGGCAAGCTCTTGTTGCAAAAGATATGTATGAAGAGTTGCACAACGTATTACAAGACGCTGTTAGTTCAATTAACTACATTAAATGCAACAGCCACAACAGCCGTCTCTTTTCAATACTTTGCAATGAGATGGGCTCAACGTATGAGAGATTACTGTTACACACCAAAGTCAGATGGCTTTCACGTGGGAAAATACTACGACGGATATTTGATTTGAGAAATGAAGTGTACATGTTTTTAATCGAAAAGAAACATAGATTGGCAAGTTATTATATCAATGAAGTTTGGCTAGGGAAGCTGAGCTATTTAGTTGATATTTTCGAAAAAACTTAACGACTTAAATTTGAGCTTGCAGGGTGAGAATTCAACTATCATAACTGCAGCCATTAAAATTCAAGCTTTTAAGAATAAGCTTAGTCTCCTGGCAAACTGAACTGAATAAAAACAACACCGACATGTTCCCTTGCTTTAACGATTTTATCAAGGAAAATAATATAGATATATTTACATTTAAAAACGTCATTTCCAATCACATTGAAAAGTTAAAGAAAAATTTTTCGAGAAGATTCGAGGATTTTCCTGAAAACGATCTTGGTTGGATTCGTGATCCATTTTCCCTTGACATATGCAGTTCAACTCTTCAAATTAGTAAGAAAGAGCAATTGATAGATCTAATTAGTGATTATACTCTTCGAAATCAATTTAAGACTCAGCCTTGCCAAAAATTTTGGCTATCCGTGGAAAAACAATATCCCGTTTTATGCAAGAATGCCATCAGAGTGTTAATACAATTTGCATCAACGTATTTATGTGAAACTGGATTTAGCAAACTAACAGGATTAAATAAAAACTAAATACCGCTCGCGTTTAAACCCTGAAGATGATATGCGAATTGCAATTAGCAACATACATCCAAACATCGATGAGATAATTAGAAACTTGCAGCCACATACATCTCATTAAAGGGCAATTTACTGATTTTTGTGTTATACAAAAAGTATTTTCTTAAAATTATAAATAAAATTAATATGAGTCAAATATGATGATGTTTTTATTCGATGAAACGAAAGAAATGAGCCAAATATACATCGTATTTGTGAACATTTACCTCTAAGGATCGCCAAAAATTGTCTCTACAAAAGGGGTCGCAGTCGAAAAAAGTTTGCGCACCACTGGTTTAGATAATCGGGTGCTAAAGAGCTATGGGAAAGGAAAACCGATTACGAAGCGGTTTCGGTATGTTGAAAGGTTTGCGGGAAAAGAAAACCGTAGGTTTTTAAACGGGATTATGCTCAATCCAAGTAGTTATGATTTCGTGATAGATGACAAGTTGGTGTCAAAATCAAATATTAAAAATACCGGATTCTATAAACTACATCGTATATTCTACCTGGATAGTTGTGACTAACCAATTATTCCGAATAAAAATTCCAGGGCGGATTTCAAGTTGACGACTATTTTGCATTTTTATTGATGCTTGGGATACGAAAATTTTGTGTTGTGTAATTGTAATTGTACTTTATGTTTACAACATTTTGATTCTCAGGATGTAGCTGATTTACTAAATTCCTCTATGATGTAATATTGTGAGCACAGATAGAATTTAAATGCTTTAGCAGTTTTGTATTTCAGAAGATTTCTGAACTGGTTAAAATTCATAATCCGCTCGTTTATTGTTTTTTATTATTATTATTAATCATGAACTTTGAAAATTTTTAACTTGTCAGGAAGTTTATTCAAATATTATTAAGTACTCCCATATCCTTACACTAGGGATGATAAAGAGAGTGTATTTATTGCTGGAAAGTTTGTTTAAATCAAATACTCATTTTTTGTTTTAAAATAAAAACTTGTAGTTTAAAGTGTGAAAAATTGGAGTTCTGAAAGTTATGGTTATTCGCTAGCCAATATACTTGAGTTGCTAATTTTCATTATTGATTGGTTGTGTTTATTGATTTAAGATCTTTGTTTTAGGAGAAGCTCAGAGTTAGAGCAAATGTTGTGTGAAAAACACATCTTAACCCATTAAGCGCCAAGTCTCCCATTTTGGGAACCTTTGATTAAGATTTTTTTTCTACACAAATAATTAAGATAGAAGTATCCAGCTTTGTTAGTAATTTTTTCAAAACGTTTAAGGTAAAAATTATAATTTTAAAAATTATTCAAATTTAAGGAAAATTGCATCTTTTTACTTCACTAGAAAACAAATTCGCTAAAAATATCTAACCTGAGTTAGAGAGTTAAGAAACATTAAATATGAACAATGATTGATCTTTTACAAGTCAAAACAAACAGGGTTCAGGAAAAGTAATTTAAAAGGGTTTTATCATTGTTTATTTCGAAAGGTCCCAAAATGGGAGACTTGGCGTATTCTGACTAGCAGAACAAGTCGCCACCTCTTTTGCATGAATGAACATTTCCCTCTTTTTTTTGTTTGCTCTGGAATCTCAGGCCCCTTTTATTACTGAACATAGTTCCCTCTCCTTTGTTGTGCAAGGTCAAGGTCAGATGCTCTTATCAGACCAAGATGACATTCCATTCGTTCTCAAGAAAGTTCTAGACAAATGTCGGACACATTCTCAGTCAGCATTCTTAGCTAGCTTTCAGGGAACGAGTTTCACTTTTAAATTATAAATTTCATCCTTTTTATTATCAAATAAAAATGCCAGTAAAGTTCTTGACTGTGCAGCAAGCCTTAGACTACATGGAAACGTTAGATTCTGACGAATTTTTGGCAGATGAGTGTGGAATTATTTGTTTGCCACCACATCCTGGTAAAATAACAGATGAAGAAAATGTTAATGATAACTGCTTTGATGAAATTAAATCAGCTGATGTTTGTGGAGAAGTGGAGCTAAATTAAAAACAGTGTGAATATGCTTCAAAGAAGAAAACTGCATCCAAAATGAGGAAAAGATGTCAAAAAGAAAATTATTTTACAAGAGATGAAGATGACTTTAGCAAAAGCCAAAACCAACATGCAGAAGTCAAAAAAAAAGTGACACATAGGAAAAAAATAAACAAGTTAAATGATGTTATTAACAAAAATAAACAAAAAGAACCCCAAAAGAAATTTCATGTTTGAAAAAAACAGACAAATTATCTCTAATTCGGTCTAAAAAAACGCTAGTTTTAGAAGTACATTCTGAAATAGCAGATAAAACTTCTTACGAGCTGTTCAAACAGTATTTTGATTATGATAACATGAGTCTTATTTTAGAAGAAACTTTAAACTATGCCAAGCAAAACAATAATTATGCATTTTCATTATCTGAAAAGTCATTGGAAGAATTTCTCGAAATCATATTATTTAGTGGATATCACTCCTTGCCCCAAGAAGATTTATATTGGAGCAACTCAGAAAGTTGTAATCTGTTTTTTATACATGCCATTAGTAGGCAAAGGTTTAGAGACATAAAAGAAGTATCTTTATTTACCTAATAATAACCAAATTGATGGTTCGGACAAGTTAGCTAAAGTTAGGGGCTTCATTGAGATGTTTTGTAAAAAATTGCAACAGTTCGGGACATTTTTTTTATCTTTAAGCATTCACGAGGAAATGATCCCTTACACAGGAAAATATCCCGCTAAAATGTACATCCGTGGAAAACCCATAAAATGTGGTTTTAAAATGTAGGTTCTTGCTTCTTCACAAGACTATCCGTTCATTTTGCAAGTTTATGTGGGCAAAAAAGCAGTGGCTGAAGACAAAACTCCCTTGAAACAAGGGTTGTCTTGGACTTAATTGAATGTGTTGAAAACAATAGGCAGCACAAAGTATACGTTGACAATTTTTTCAACTCTACCATCGCTTGAAGAGATGAAAAAACAGGAATTCCGACTGACCGGAACAGTGAGAGAAAATAGACTTCAGAACTGCCCCTACTTAAATATATATTTAATACGAATTTAAGGTAGCAGTAATTAACTTTTTTAATAATATAATAATAATTCTGGCACTGCTGACATGATTTAACAACATATAGAAATTAAACAATCGACTTCCAAAATTATGGCGGAAGTGTTTATTTTACCCCCATCAGGCGCCAAGTCTCCCATTTTGGGACCCTATCATATCTTTTAATTAAATGAAGATTTTTTGAAAATTTAAACTACAGATGATTAGAGATGTACATTAAAGCACAAAGCATGCAAAATTAAAAATTTTTTCACGCCGTTCATATAGCGGCGTTTAATGGGTTGATTAGTTGTGTTGAATGTTTTTATATACATTAGTATGTGTTACTTTTTGAAGCAACTGCACTGAACAGTTATTATTTTTCAATTTAGTTATCTCTAACTTACTTTGAAAATATTGGTTTCAATTAAAATATTAAATTATTAACATTAAAATCAAGTCAATTGTTTACTTGTGTATCACAGCCAACTCATAAGAAAAGGATACTTTGTTTTATTGAGTTTATTTTTATTGTGTGAAATAGTTCATTTTTGTCATTTATTTTGAAGTTCTGAAAGGGGAGGAGTTGTAACGTCTTCTTGGCGACCGCATCCGGTCAGAATGGGCATCCGGTCCTTTTTCCTCATTCCGAAGCATCCACTTTCCCTCGGCGCCCTTTAATGTTATCTGCGTCGAGAAAACGCGATACTTCTAAATCCAAATGCTAAAGTTGACTCTTCCGTCCGAATTTGGCCCCTGATCTCTGGCATCCGCTTTTAGCCCTAAATCTATTTCCGTTCCCAGGGTTGTGTGCCCGCCGACAAAAGGGCGGCCGCATCCCTCTCTCTATTTTATCTCAAAAGGGGTCTGGCCGGTTTTCGGGAGTCGAGGCCAACGGACATGTAAGGAGGAGTAAGAAAATTCTGAGTTCGAGGAGAACATCGTTGACCACGAGAGCTGACGGACGCAACGTTCCGTCTCTCTCTCTCACTGTCTACCAAACCTAAGTTTTGATGAAGCTGTACATAATTCTGTAAATAAACTCTTGTTAAGTTTTACCATCGAAGTCATGCTTTTCCACTCAGCATACATAAAAACCAGTAGCTGGAGAATCTCTCTTCTTGGCGCAAAATTAGTCAGCAAGCATATATTAGAATTCTACTTGCCTTGGTGACTCTTTTCCATTGCAGAAATTTGCTGATGTAAACGCTCATCATTATCATCACAAACAACCGCAAAATTTTCTCATTCTTGGAATGATATGATCTCAGGAAGTCTCAGATGGAATGGACTGAGATGATATCAGTAAAAGAATTGAGTTTTTAAGGTCGTGTTACGTTCCATTGCTTCATAATAATCTAGAAGATCAGCCACATGTCGCGACAGTTTTCGGCTTTGTGGTTTCCAAGGAAATTGCAACGTATATTTTTGAAAAGCTGCCAGGCTTTGTTCGTTTAGAATTAAAAATCCTGCAAAATGCTCAACAGCTATTAATTACCATATTTGTGGTCCTATAATAATGTGGCACTTACTTCGGTAATTTTGATTTCAAGAACAAGAATCCATTGTAATTTTTATCCATGGCCTTATCGAAATTTTTCATTACTCCTAATTAATAATGTAAATAACTTTTTAAGGATTAACTAAAGGGACATGAGGCACGTCTTCCCCACCAGGGATAAAAGATTCCCTTTTTGCCATGATTTTCTCAAGTAGCTCAATTTTTACGCGTCTCAGTGCCAGATTAACAGGTCAGCGCATGTCAAAACATGTATGAACCTGCAGAACCTTGCTTTTTCGTGCTTCAGTATCATATTGCATATATTTTCCCCTTAAATACACGTTATATAAACTCGCTACATATAAGGTGACGAACCGATGACTGGTCAAAAAGAATGCTAAAAGAAAATTTAAAAAGTAATAACAAAAAAATTGTGCTCGTTGTAAAAATTTTGACCACATATCTGAATTCAGTATGAAAAAAATGCACTAGATTCATTATATTTCTTGAGAAGAAAAGCTTGTAGACAAGTTAAAAATCACCCGTTTCGTTGTCTTTGAGGTTGTAATTGATCCCCTGATCTTAAAATTTTGATCTTTAAACTTCAGAACTTGATTTTTAACTTGAACAAAATACGCTTGATATCGCTGCTAAAATAACGAATAGTTTTATTCTGTAATATTATAATTGTGTCTTTTTGTTTTTTTCAAAAGCTGTACTAACCATTGAGAATTGGGACATTTGAAACAATAGGGCATCAGATCATTGACGGCTAAAACACATGCGGAAAAATAGGCTCGTTTAGTTCAGTCCGTCCTGTGTTTTTTTTTTTTTTTTTTTGCACATTAGACGATCCTCGTTCTTGAATTAGGGTAATGGAAAACATTTGTATAAAATTTTACAATATTATAGAGAGATAGAGATGTGCATCAAACTTTTATTCTCATGCAGCACCAGCAAAACAAATGAAATTTCGAAAAAAATCCCTGGTTGTAAAAAAACAAATATTATGCTAAATAGCATAGATGTAAATATTTTTAATCGTTAAAAACGGCAAATAATTTTATAAATTGCTAATTTGACTGTGTCAACGTACGTCTGTTTAAAACTTTTTAACGATAGTTTATTTTTTTTTTATTTCCTTTGCACTTATATGTTACGAGCTTGACATTTATCCATATGTTTTCATCCAAGCGTAAAAACGCCATCATTTGTATATTAGTTTTATTGTTTCTAAATTTAAAGATTTATTATAATTTTTTTAGTATAACTTATCTTTTTTTTTTCCAGACTTTTTTTCATGATGTTTTTGCTAATTATTTTTAGTTTGTTTTTGGATGATTTTTACATCCCTTATTTTATATTAAGAAATTTAATCAAGTTTTTTTCCATATTTTCCTAAGAAATTTATGATATTTTTTGCATTTAGAAAGTTCATAGTCTTTGGCGTCAATAGTGGAATAAAACTTTGTTAACCAAAAAGTTGTTCCGCGTGGTTGACACTCAGCATTTTCAAAAGTATCCCAGAACATGTTTTTCAAATTGGGTCCATCTGATTTTTTTATTATATATTACGAATATGTCGAGAAACAAGATTGTACGTTTAAGAACATGCCCCGCACGGAACGAAAGTTCATTTCACTTCAACTCAATAAATTCAAAATAAAATCAAGCAGTATTGATTTTTAAAGACAAAACACAAACAAAGGATAAACAAAAGGCTCCCATTTTGCTAGGTTAATTAGAAATTTACTGATTTCGAATCTTTATATCCGGCCACTTTTAAAGTATTGTAACGATTAAAAAGGCTTGATAATAGTTTTGTTCAATGAAACTCCTGGTGAAATCATTTACTTTATTTTATAAAATTTCAAAAACCACCTTGAGTTATATTTCGTTTCTGTTTTAAAGTTCCCCGAATCAATTTTCTGAAAAAATCAGATTGACTTTCGAAGTATATTCATCAATCAAAAAAAGTGTGACCATGTTATATAAATCAATAAACGTAGCCGAGAGAATTAAAGTAAGTCATCATTCACCAACTCTTTTTGTTGTACTTTACGTCTCAAAGTAGAAAGGAAAAAAAAGATTAACTCAGTTTAATATTTCATTAAAATTCAAAAAATACAAATACAAGTACAAAATGTGGCGACCAGCAGCAGGCTCAGGGCCCAGCTAGGCTGGTCCTAGTCAATTTAGCAGTCCCCAATGAGCATCAAGAGCTTTCTTAAAAGTTTTTACCCCACTGATATTAACAGTTGCCTCCGATAAACTATTCCAACTGCCTACAGCACTATTGAAGTAGTAATGTTTCCTAATTTCAAGATTATCCTGAGGTTTGATAAGCTTAAAACAATGACCTCTGGTTCATCTTCAGCAAATAACTGAAGGCCATCAAGATTCCCTGTTTTAATGAATTTAAATAACTGAATCATGTCCCCTGTAACTCTTGTTTGCTGAAGACTATAGATATTGAGCCTCTTAAGCCTGCCCTCATAATATAAGTCTGAAAGACCACTTACCAACCTAGTAGCCTTCCTTTGAACCCTTTCCAATAAGGTAATACCCTACTTCAAGTAAGGAGACCAAAACTGAACTGCATACTCAAAATGAGGTCTTACCAAACTTCTGTATTATAATGGCAATACAACTTCCTTAGACTTGCTCGAAATAGCCTTACTGATAAACCCAAGCATCTTGTTAGCTTTGTTACTTGCTATGCTACACTGCTGACTAAACTTGAACTCTGGACTAAACAATACTCCAAGATCAAAAACTTTTCTGCTTCACTAATGACTGAACCTTGTAAATAATAGCTTGCATGTTTATTCCCATGACCAAAATGAAGCGCTTGACATTTCCCTATATTAAAGGACATAACCCCACTTAATTGTCCACTTAGTAATTTTATTCAAATCCTCTTGAAGCTGATTGACTTGTTCATCCGTGTCAACAATTGACATGAATTTGGCATCATCAGCAAAAATATTGGTGTTCCCAGAAATACTCTGACTAATATCATTAATAAAAATAATAAATATTATTGGCCCTAAAACTGAACCTTGTGGAACATCACTCAAAACACCAATCCACTGAGAATAATTGCCATTCACTACTACTCTTTGTTTCCTCCTAGTCTGCCACTTTTTAACCCAAATTAAAGTTTTATCGCCAATACCAATATAAGCAAGTTTGCTAAGAAGAGCTTCATGCGGTACTTTATCGAACGCTTTCTGAAAATCAATGTAAACAACATGTAAGCACTTTTTACCATCTAATGTCATGGTAACTTTGTCATAGAAATGCAAGAAATTAGTTGTACAGGATCTACCCTTCCTAAAACCTTATTGAAAACCAGTCAACTCTCCATTTGCCTCTAGGAAATTCACTATCTTGATTTTGATCAGAGTTTCAAAAATTTTACAAATTACTGAAGTAAGGCTCACATCAGTATAATTTCTTACCTTAGCTTTAGACCCTTTGTTGAAGAGCGGCATTATGTTTGCCAGTCCCTGAGTCGTATGACGATATGAAAATAGTTAAAACAACATCCACTAATTCCTCTGCACATTCTACTAAAATTTTAGGATAAATATAATCAGGTCCTGGACCCTTATTTACTTTAATCTTTTTCAATTGAAACAACACATCATCCCTGGAAAACAAAAAATTCTCAAGCTGTATATTAGCTTGCGTCTCACTTAAGTCGACTGTTGAAATACAGTTTCCGTTAAATACACTGGAATAAAAATATTTAGAATATCAGCAATGTACCCATCATTTTGAATTAAGTTTCCGTTCTCATCCACTAGTGGGCCTACCTGAGTATTATGAGCTCTCCTTGAATTGCATAAGAAAAAAAATTCCTAGGATTCCTTTCAGCTTTTGCTCCGATTCCCTTTTCTTACTCCGTACCAAATACTTGAAAGTACGCCTAGCCTTGCAATACAAAATCCTCTCAGCATGGCAACCAGTCTCTTTAAGTCGCCGAAAAGAGGCTTTTTTTGTAATTGAGACCTTCTTTCACCTCCCTAGAGAACCACATAGGCAAAATTTTTGTAAGATCCTCCTTTTTTCTGAAAGGAACCTAATCCCTTACTGTTTTCTCCAATTTCCGCTTAAACTCTTCCCACTGAAGATCAGCTTCACTATTCTCCAACCCAGACGAAAAAAACCTCTCTCAAACCCTGCCTAAGTGCAAAATAAACAACATTCTTGAGGTTAGGAGCAAATCTGAAATTTTCACCTTTGTTAGAATCAAAACTGGTCCAAAACCTAATAGTATTGTGATGACAATCTCCAATATGTTCCCCTATATTCAATCCCTGAACAGAACTACCGACATCACAAAAAAACTAGATTCAAAATAGCACCATGCCTAGTCTCCTGGGTAACAACTTGATCCAAAAAACAGTCACCAATCACTTTCAGAAAATCTTCTTCTCTAGAATTCCTAGTGTAAAAACTATTCCTGTCTATGCCCGGGAAATTGAAATCCCCCATTATGATGACAGAGCCCTTAATAGACATGTCCCAAATAACACTATACATCTTCACGTCCTGATCGTGGATAACATTAGGTGGCCTGTAAACATTTCCCAAATATAACTTCTTTCCTTTATTGCTCAGCAACTCCACCCGAATCATTTCAATATCCTAAGGCTTTTCATTAATGACCAATTCATTGCAAATAAAAGTATCCTTAATATAGAATAAAACCCCTCCACCTTTCTTACCCAGCCTGTCTTGCCTAACCAAATTATATCCAGCAATGCTCACTAAATCCTTCTCATCATCAGTAACCTATGTTTTCGTTATTCCAATAACATCCAACTATTCACCTGCGATAACACTTTTTAACTCATTCATCTTATTCCTGATACTGCGAACATTAGTATATAGAATCTTGATCATGCCCATTTTGCTATTCTTAAACATTATATGATGCCTGAAATCACTGCGTTTAATATTACTATGGCTTAAGGCTGCTCTTCAGTCAGAAAAAATTTCGTGGTTAGGCTTAAGATGGCCTTCGAAGGGCATGAGGGGAGTGTGTCAACCTCAAGTGATTGACATTTCAACGACCAATGAAATGTACGATAGCTCTTGGAAGAAGGGTCTACTGTCCCCCATAATTGACCTGCCACTTCAGGCCGAGACCCCCTGCAGTCAGTGTATTAGCTAGAGACGCTAGTATTTCGCTAGGGGCATGCACGTGTTTTCTACTACTTACACAACGTTGCTCTTTTTCCGGTTCCAAAATAATTCTCTGTGGCTGAGAGTTGAAACGAAAAGAAAAAATATTGTTACCCTTTTTTCGTTCTCCCGAATTGTTTGTAAATTGCATATTTAGTGCTGTAAAAATTAAAATGTAAACGATACTTTTAAAATGAAGGTTTGTCTTTCTGAGAACTTGCTTCTAGACCTAATTTAGTACAAATTGATCAATCAAAATTTGCGATAAATTGCTTGATATTCAAAAAAAATAAAAAAATAAATAAATAAATAAATAAAAAATTATTTAGCGAAAACTTGCTGAATGCTGTTCTCAGTTATTGTTACATAAAGAGCGCTAATTCGTCTCTTGTATAAAGCTTAATTTAAGAGCAGAAATTTTTGCGTTAGTATGATTAAAATTAAATGAATAAATAAGAAAAGAGGTACCCTAAGCAACGAGTTTGCCCGAAACAGGAGTAGCAAATGAAGATTTGTTAAGCTCCACTACTCTATTTTTTTTTTTCTGAAACTAAATGTGAATGTTTGCGTTTCTTTCTTTATTTTATATAATTTATTTAGTTATTTTGCATTTTATTTTATTTATTTATATACACTTCTTCAATTATGTTTTGCTAATTATTGCATATTGAATACTTGATCAATATGATGAGACCATCACATTCATTTTATTTCTTTCCTTTATATTTCTGTCATTTAAAATAAAATTCCCGAATCATTTTTCGAATAAAACATCCTGGTTTTCTTTTTCTCTGACAAAAGAACGTTTTCAATGGTTCTTTACTTTCTGTGTAGTTCCGCTTCATTGGCACTTCAATATGTAGTCAAGTAATATGTGTTTATATAAGCGTGCGCAGAGCTTTAGCAAGGGGGGGGGGGGCTCTACTGTGCTAAAGAGGGTACCAAAGTACACCCATAAGCAGGGCCGGCTCGACGGTATTCGGCGCCCTTGGACTTTATAAAAATAGTCGCCCCTAGCCCTCTTTCATCATACAAACTAAAATAATATAAATTCAAATTGTGTATAATTTTATTGCGTTTTCAATTACTTTAAAAACTTTAATAATTACATACATGAAACAAATAATGTATTTTTTTATTTCTAATGGGCTGCTGTTGGCTTCTCGTAATTGAAGACCTAGTGTGGTTCACAGGGATTGGTACCATCTAATCATCTCTATCAAGCACCACAGTAGGTATAGTACCATCGCTACAAGTGAATTTTGACGCTAAGTTCTTTCACTTGAAAGATAGAGTATCTGATAGGAGTCACTGTCATTGGGTCTGCTAACGTGAAGACAACTAGAATTTTGTTGAACTAATTTTATGAAACACGGATTATTGTTTTTTTTTTTTTTGCTCTTACACTGAGGCGCCCCCAAGATGATGGCGCCTTTGTACTTTGCACACTGATAAGGCCGGCCCTGCGCATAAGATTTGGGTCCCAGATGCATCTCTAGGGAAACTTATGACAAATTAAACGCAAAGAAGCATATCTATTGAATACAAACGCGAAAGAGGTTGCCAGTTTTGTAATTAGCTTTCATGTTTATTTGCTAATGGGGGTACAATGGTATCTCTAAGCCCCGCACGCACACCTATGAGTATCTACGTATGTATGTTGTAAAATATATATTACTCAGCAAAATTAAATCACGAACTTGAAACTGGGGATGTGCATAACATACTTTCGCTGTTGCAAAAGTATGCGGCAATTACAAATTCACCAAGAAAAAAAAGAAGAAAAAGAAGGCAGGGAAGAAAGGAAAAAAAGAACTTTAAAAAAAAGAAAGAAAATGAGCAAATGGTTGGCAATGGCTGTTTTGAAACAGTGGCCTTTTTTCCGAGTGCATTTATTTATTACTTTTTTCCTTCATTATGTACGAAATATTTATTGAAATATTAGGGTTTAAACGACTTTTAAATTTTTTCCGTAATACACTGAATAAACGAAAGCGATAAATATTGTATTTGCCATTAAAAGCTATTCAGAGCAGTGAATGGAGCTGGAGTGGACTTGAAACTATAACATAAGATTCGGAGGGGAGCTGTAGCATAGCAACTCAAAAAAATAAATTAACATAAATAATAATAATAATATTAATGATAATAATATTAATAACTCTGCTCCAGTTCCCTGCGCAAAAGGTATTCAAGCTTTCAAAATGGCAGCCTGACTACTGGGGCGGCGATATTAATCGGAACCAGAAGTCCCAATTTCTTATCCTGGCAACAAACGTTACTTCGATAAGCGAGCTGAGGTGGTTGCTGTGATAATTTCTATTTAATACTTATCGAGAAGTAAGTTGAGAGTTTTCCTGGTTTTCTCTTATGATTGAATGCACAAAAACACTATTAGGAGACCTCGCAGGGCGACAGCTTTTTACCAAGACTTGTTGAATCGAGATAAAGTTTGTATGGTTGCAGGTTGAGGTGAGGGCTGCCAATTTTACAACTGCAAATACGGAACAGACGGGGCACATCGACAAGGGGGGGGGGGGGCTTGAGACGCGCATTTGCATCATTTCTTCTGTGCCGATTCTTCATGTGCGAGCTTGCCTGTATTTATTATCCAGTAAATAAAAACGGAGGAGCGTGGAAGATCGCACCTCAAACTGAAGCAGCATAGAACAAAAATGAATATAGCCAATAAAGATTCAATATGCGATGCGACTCAAAATGACAACGGTTTTCCCGAAGGATATAATTTACGCAAAAGGAGATAAGTACATCTGGTTAAAATAATAAGGAGTAAATAAAGGAAGTCCATCTACAGAGCATTTAAAAACAGTTTCCGGAGTATATACTTCAAAAAATGTTTCAATATACCTTTTGAAACTTGAAGACGGAAGTACATGATTAACAGTGAATAATCTGAAAATAATGTACATGCACAAAAAAATGACAAGAAGATTTAGTGACAAATTCAGTTATTCAAATGCAAAACCTGTAATGTATGGAATTATCTTCTGAAATGAATTCTACATAGTTCTTTTCCTTGTCATGTTTGTTTGTTTTGTGTTTTCTGGGATGTGCGAAATAAAAAGATTCGTTGAGATAAATTTCATTACAAAATACAAATTTGCAGGAATGTAACATACAGTTAAAAAATGAGACAATAACTTTTAAATTCTGAAATTTTTCATGCATCACGAACGGATTTCTCTCATTTTCGTAAAAAAAAAAATATTAACAACAACAAAAATAATAATAATGAAAAAATAAATGTCATATGGTGACTCAAAGTCTAAAATCAATGTTCAATTTAATGCATATTGAGATCCCGTCATATTAACCTTCAAAATTCAAGAAAAAATTTACCATTTGAAAGAAAAGGCATCCATATTGCAGTGATTAGTAATCTGACAGAGAAAATGAACAATTCGGGTTCACATGCCTATCAGAAAATGTAATTATTATTATTATTTTGGAGAGTTTTTTTCTCCGGTGAAAAGAGCAAAAAATGACAGATGAAATCAAAACAATTTTCAAATTGATTAATTCCCATGCTAACTAGGGAATTTTTAAGCTCAAACCCAGTTATTGGAAATGGTTGATATTTTTTTTTTCAGGGGAAAAATTTCAAATCGCGAATATAATATTGCAATAGCTGGATTTTTAATTGCTAACGCAAAACAAAAAACAAAATTAAAAATGTTCATACATATTAGAACGGAGATTAAAAATGATTTTTTTTTGTATAAAATTGTTTTCTGTGTGGCATAGGAACTATACGCATAAAATTTGAAATGCACTTATTTCTGCATTGCGTAAATTTGAAAATTTGGATCGTGAAGTGGTTTATTCATCAAAAGGTATCTACATAAATTTTAGAGTTATGTTTCTACTACCATTTCTCACTTTTTCCACGCTAGTGCGAAGGAAGATATTTTAATTTCAAATTTTGTACTCACATTTTAATAATACTTTATTCTAATTTTCCTGCTCTATCTCAATGAAAATTTGAAAACATGTAAATTTCCCAATATTTCTGTAAATTTCCATAACTGTTGCGAATTTTGTATATTTCAACGTGGGAATGGAACCCTAAGATATTTATTGATTGATTCTATTTTTTTTTTTACTTATATTTCTGGTGTCATTCCGCTATTCCACAACTTTTTCACAGTATCGAGGAAATAATTACTAAAAACAGAGCTTTTGCAAATTCGTATGTTTACTGCTACTATTAATTATACAAAAAGAACAAATAATAAAAATAAGTAATTAATTTTTAAAATGCTTGTATTACTAATATTATTATTATTATTGTAGCTGTTATGTTAGTTTTTATTTCCATTTAGATATTTTAAGAATTGTGTTTCATTGCTTGTTATGAACTGTTGTGAAGCTTGAAAAATGAATGTGCAAGCAAATTTTATTGTTTTCCTACCCGTTTACTAAGGACTACCAAAGGGATTCGCCAATTTCTTTCCGAGTTTTAGAAGGGCTTCGCTAGGAAAAAAAAAGTTGGGAACCCCTGACTTAAATCGTATGCAGAAATTTTGCATAAGAGACATAGTTCTTTTTCTTTAATGACGCGAGTTCGCATGCATAAATTTAATGTAGAGAAATAATTAGTCCTCATTTGAGCTGCGAAACTAAAGAATAAAACATCAACATAATCAAAAATTGCGGACACGTGTTTCAGAGTTACAAGGAGCCCGTGTTGCAATGCAAAGAAGTAAGCTTATGGATGAGAAACAACCAAACCGTTTTTATTCTTTAGCTAATAAGATATTATTTCGTAGTGCCACACAGCAAACATTGCATAACCAGGAATGGGCAGCCTTTGGAAAGCTGCGAGCTAAACTCAAAAGGTTAAAAAAGTCGCGGGCCGTAGAGATAAGCAGGTGTCAAGTTACCGAGATTCCGTAACTTCAATCGCTGATATTGGTCTGTATTGTTATTTACTTGCCATTCAAGTTATAAGAGTGAATCCCAGTGTACGAAATTATTCTCGTTTATTATTTATCTATTATTATTTTGAAAAGTTAATACATTACAAATAAATAAATATATAAACATTAAATCAAAATACCTCATGAGAAAAAAATCCATAATTTTTGTTTGCTTTTCCCTCTGAAGAGAAAACAAATTCCCCAACACTATTAGGCTTGCTAATTTGCAATTAACATTTTTCTCGTGTTTGTAGAAAGGTACAAGGGGAATAAGGAAATTTTCTAGGAACACTTTCAAGAAAAGAATTCATTTATTGATGAAAAAACACCGCTGTAAAATTCCCAGAATTGTGCACCGTGGAAAAATACCGGAGGAAAAAGTTAATAAGAATACAAAATGGAGGTCGACTTACAGGGGTTTCTGAAAATTGTGTGTCAAGTTAGAGAGTTTTTCGCCCATTGAAATTAGCATTGGGCCAACCATTAGGGGAGGGATATGTCGACTTACCAAGGGTTAGTCGACTTATCTGCGCGTCGAGCTACCGCGGTTCCACTGTATTTAGTCTAGTCATGTGAACTGTGAAGAAAATAATTTTTGCGATTCAGGAAAAGAAACATGTGGTTTGTTTTCTAAACAATGTCCCATGCTTTTCGCCATTCCCCGAGGAAGTGTACTGTACAGTGGAACCTCGCTATTCGCACACAATTCATTACAGGAGGCAGCTCGAATGGCAACTTGTACGAATAGCGAATTATTTTTTCACATAAAATACAGTGTAAATTGGATTAATCCGGTCCAGACACACAGATGGCTGCTTATTTAAACCTATGAAAAACAAATGTACAGTACTGTACATGAAATTATAGATAAATTAAAATTTAACTGCACTTTGCTTGTACTGAGGTGAGCTGATGGCATATGTGGAATGTTGAGATGAGGAAATGAAAGGGCTGGAAGAGGAAGAGGAGGCCCCTTCTATAAAAACATCAGGTAATATCCCTTCAATTGTTTTCTCCCTTTCTGTTGTCCTTTCTTTTTGCACTAGAAGAATCTTGGGCTTCTTTCCCTAAAAACCTGTCCAATGTTATCTGGCTTTGACGATTGTTCAGAATTTTTCTAAAATGGCCAATAACATTGTCGTTGAACAAAGCATCCCAACATTGCTGTTGACCACAGCAGTGTTGGGATGCTGTTTTCCCATCACTTTCTGCGTTTTCTTGCAGGAATAACACAGCTCTTTAATTTCTGCAAAGTAAATGCTTTTCTTACTACTTTCCTCCTCTGAAGAAGAAAGTTCTTCAACCACTTCCTCTAGATGCCCCCTTAGAAAGCTAAAATTGTCAGTAAAATCTCAAAAAGTATTAAAATTTAAAAAAAATCCAAAACGCGAAACAAATTACTTCTAGACGAGTTCAAAACGAGCATAATTTCTCGATTTTTTTCTTAAAAAAAGCTAAACTGGCGACCCAGCTGACCCCTGGCGCCGTACGAATTGAGGGACAAGTACGAATGTCGGATTTCCACTGTATATGTTCTACGTCATAACATCTTTCCGATAAAGTTTATTTTAAGTTAATCGGCTGGTTAGCTCAGGATTTGTATACGACTGAAATTTTCCCGTAGGCGCTGTCGGTTTTTTTTTTTTTTTTTCTGAACTATGAAATTCGGAGTGGATAAAAAAATATTTCACGCCGAGAGCTCCTTCCAATACGCTTGTCAAAAGGAACTTGGATCTTCTGCCCAGAATTTGCATACTTTGTTTCGGGAAAAAGTCGCTAATGTTCAGAATTTTTGAACTGTTCAAAATTGAAGAAAAAAATTGTTCAAATCAAAAAGTAAAATATGAGAATGAGATGTCCTCGCCAAGATCTTTCGAATGCAGTGAAAAAAATCTCTCGAATCGGACAATTCCTTCAAAAGTTATTGGGGGGGGGGGAGAGACATGCGCACCCAGAACTCCCCCGCACCTGCCATTGTCTGGCGCATCGGATTTTTAGATGCCCCCGAGGGCTTGCCCTCGGGGACAAATGGGGCCCTACAGGGGGGGGGGGGAGACAGACCGACAGACACAATTACGCCATCTCAAACCCCTACTTTCAATTTTTTTTTAATTTTTCAATGTGTATTTATTTACTTCACTTGTTTATGACTTTTTCCTATTTTTAACGATATTCTTGTGATCTGATACATTAGCCTTCTTTCGTTGTTTTTTCTTTTTTTTTTTTTTTTTACTTTTACGGAAAAGTAGGATAAGAAGAAGTAAAAGATATCGAAAGATGGAAAAATCTTATGAAAGGAAAGGCTAAGAAATGTTACGAATGGCATAAAAAAAAATCATTAAAAAAAAGGAAATAAAAGAAAGAAAAGAGGTTGTTCGTATCCCCCCCCCCCCCCCCAGCTGTCGACCTTTATATGTAATTTTGTTTTTCAAAATTCCAGCTCCACCGTAAGATGTTGGTTTATTTAATCAAAATTTAATTTTTTTTTTTTTTTCGGTTTCTAAAACACAAATTATTGAAACATTGCATTCAGAAAGAGGCCAATATAAAATTTTGAAATTACATTCATTTTCTCAAAAATATCTTTTTAATTTACGAAAACGTTTAAAGTTTATCATTCCTTTATTCCTTCAGTAAAAAACAAAAAAACTCTATCTCGCTCAATTTAGTTATATCTGTGTCATACACAGTTGTCTTTAAGAGGGCGGGGGGGGGGAGGAGTAAAGACAACGCTTTTCTCTTCAGAAAGTTTTTGAAGAAAAGAAGAATGGATTGTGTAGAAGAAAATTAAATCAATAACCTACAAATGAATAATTACTTACATTAAATAATTTCTCATTTGATTTACTAATTAAAGAGTAGTAATTTTTTCAAGCTTACATTTTTAAAAAAATATTTTTTTTCCCCAATTGTACAAACATTTAATTCGTGAAAAATATTTTTATAGTACCGTGGGAACAGGAATTTGCCCATATAAAGGATTACATATAAGTCATAGCTTCTCCAAATTTCTTCCAAAAAGCTCTCAATTTTCTTCCCTTTCGAAAAAACATGTGGTCTGCCTTCTGTGTCTGGCCGGTTTGAGGGTCTGAAGAGGGGACTACACTTTCCCCATTGTCCGAATCCGAAGCAGCAATGCTTCCCGGAGTGAGAGTCATTAGGCTAATCGACCTCGTAAATCATGCCCCCTTGCATGGGAAGCGGTGGGAGGCGTGGCTTATAGGAATTTCGAGCTTTTTTTGGAAATATTTTCAAACTTTGGACGGATTTTTTTGTCTTTAAAAATGTTTGCATTATTTCAAACAAAAGTTCAAAAGAAAGCTGGAAATGTTTTGCTGGTCTTGTTGTTTTTAAAATTTCGGTAACATGCTTTGAAAATATTTTATAGAGCGAAACGTCTAACAGTACCACGTTTTTTCCAAAATTCATTTTTTAACGGTTTTTTAAAAATACGGTAAGTGATATTTTAAAAAAGTAAAAACTAAAAGACCGAGATATAGGCTTGAAAAATACTCAAAAAAATTCCGGACTCGAAAACTTCAAAGGAACTTTCTAAAACTTAGTCCAACTTTTCCCGTAGGTTAACATTGGTTTCGAAGATTTGAAACTCTGACTGAAGAGCAGCCTTAATATTTTACCCTCATTTTTAAAACCTCCCGAACAGAAGTCAACAATATGACATTCTCCAATCCTCCCATAAAAAATTAGTTTTTTGAATCTGTAAAGGGGGCGTGCTTTGCCACTGGCTTTGCCAGATGCACGTGAAAGTTTATTAAATAACAGAAAACACTTGCAATTTAATCAAAAATACAGAAAAGAATCATTTTTTAAAATCAAGTTTCATTAGTTTTATAACATACAATTTTAAAAATGCAATCATTGAATTGAATTTTTTTTTCCGAATTCAAAATATGTTTGAGTTTTTCGTTTATTCTGTAAAGTTGTTTTACTTCTGTTATTTAAATAATATGAATTTTTAAATAAATATTAGTGTACTCGATGCATTTTATCTGCATTTTCAATTCCTTTTCTTTTTTAATTTCAGCAGCGGCAATTTAATATTTATATTTTTCAGCTCGAAATGAAATTGTAGTTGCAGAAGATATAATGATCTTCCTCCCTTTCTTTTATTTTCACTTAAATTGGTTTGAAAACAGATCTTTCTAGGCTACCGTTACTTTTTTACATGTATTTTTTTATGACCAGAATGCTGTCTGCCACCAGATTTTATGCCTCTGAAATTTTCTTTCATTTTCTCAGATATATATATATATAGAGAGAGGATAGGATCACTAGTTTTGTATCAACCTATGTTTGGTTAACTATTTTACTGTTGTATTGGTATGTTGAATAAGTTCTCGATTTTTTTTTTGAAAATTACTGCTTTAGTAAAAAAAAAAAATTTAAAAAACCTGTTACTAAAACCATCGCTAGCCACTACTTTTGCCCATCTTTCTAGCAGCATTTGAATTCCACGTCGGAAAAACGACACGTGTCTTGAAGCTATTCAAGAG
The DNA here is from genome assembly GCA_038502835.1 of Octonoba sinensis. Lineage (NCBI taxonomy): Eukaryota > Metazoa > Arthropoda > Arachnida > Araneae > Uloboridae > Octonoba > Octonoba sinensis. Next base: position 2,662,576 of record CM076598.1, on the reverse strand, counting down.
TCAACCCAATTTTTGGCATCTTTATTAGAACGGAAGTGCTGCTCAGCCAGGCACTGTATCATCGACCGGAACAAGTCGTAGTCGTCCAGCGAAAACAGCGGGTGGGGTAGAACTTCCCACTTAAGCGTTTCCAAGTAGGTTTTTACAGGCTTCGCCACATGTGGCCGAGCATGTTCAAGCTTCAAAATGAGCTTCTCGTGTCTCTGCTCATATAGCGGCCGTTTTGATGATGAACTCCTAATGATACTGAACTCCTAATGATTCTGCAAGTTCAGCTACTGTTTGATACGAGTGGTCATGAAAAATGCTTTCAATTGTTCGTCTTCAAACTTTTTCGGTTCGACAGAGCGTTCTGTATCTTCATGATCAAGAGCATTATTTTTAAATCGTCTAAACCAATCTCTACAACTTGTTGCAAAAAGAGCATGATCGCCATAAGTTTCAACAATAATTCGGGGAGCTTCTACTGCAGATTTTTTGAAAATGAAATAGTGCAGTAGAATTACCCGCAAATACTCTTTTTTTTGGCACGAATGTAACATATTTAAAGCAATGAAATATAAAATTGTTTGCACTTCCGCGAAATGACATACACTGTATTTCAAACATGCTTATAGTACTTGTAAATAGATGTGTCACTCATAAACTGACGCAATCAGTTCCGGTAACTCCCTTTTCTTGGAAAGCAGCGAGAAATTCAACTACCCAATAGTTTACTAATCAGCCTAGAGTTTTTTTTAAGGTCCCTTACTTTTACAGAAACTTCGTTTACTTGTGCTCCTGCAAATGTAAAAATGGCACTTGATCCAACATTTAAGTGATGGGCATAATCGAGAGATTTCAATAATCGAGTGATTAGTACTCGAGTGATTATCTCGAGTTCTCGATTGATCATTTCGAGTTCTCGAGTTCTCAATTGATCATTTCGAGTTCTCGAGCGAATATTTCGAGTTCTCGAGTGGTTTCAGAATGAAATGAGCCTCTAACAGGGACGTCATTTAGTGAGTCAGAAGGGAAAAATTTCCACCCCCTCCCAAGCTTTAATATAATGTATTTCTCCGAAGGTGCAAGTATTTTCATGTCAGGGAACTAGAGCAACAAAATTTTTGAGTTGCTCCGCTCCGACTGTTAAATATTTGTTCCAACGCTGATAAAGCTTTGCTCCGTGCAGCGAATAGCTTTAATAGAAATCATCTTTATTTTTTAAATTAAATTATAGTAAATTTAGTTATTTTTAGACAATTTATTTTGAAAAAAACTCTTCTTGAAAAATCACCTTTCGTTTTACGTTGTTGTTCATTTAAAACTATTTTTAATGAAGAAATATGCCATGTTTAATGAAATTCTAATTTTAAATGATCAGAGCAAATAAGCGCATCAAGTTTCCGTGTTTTGGCTCCGCTCCTGCTCCAAGCAAAAAATAGTTGCTCCACTGCTTCGCTCTGCTGCTCGACGCTCCGCTCCAGATCGCTGTTTTTTTTTTCCATCTAACATGTACCGAGTTTATACACCCCCCCCCCTCCCCTTTGAAATAACGGCATGATCTCGACAAGTTACTGATGATTATTTCAAAGGATTTATGGGCATGAAATTAAAGATGACCCAATCTCACCGCCCTCGAAGCACACAGATTTATGGGCGTTAAACGGATTTCGGCAAAAGAGGAAGTAGCGAGTAGATGAAAACTTTTAAGCGGAAGGGTGAATACAGGAATGTTATTTATGCTACGTTCATACATTATACTATGCTGACCTAGGGCTGGCTACATTTCACTAATTTTGTTTCGTGCTAGATCTGTTTACCGCTTAATGCTTATGATTATTATCTGAATACCGATAAACGTTCTTTATTGATTGCATATTGCAACATTTGTTTATTTAATGTTGCTGTATTTATTTATTCATTTTATCATGTTAGTAAAGTAATAGCAATAGAAATAAAATTTCACGTTAATTTAAAGCACAAATGAGCATTAAAACGCAGACATATGTTTTGCATCTAGAAGCTCCCTGTCGCATTGAAAAAGGGATTCCAAGCAATCCCGAAACATATGTCTGCGTGTTAATGCTCATTTGTGCTTTAAATTAACGTGAAATTTTATTTCTATTACAGTTTACTTGCACAAAGTTAAATTATTATTAAAGTAATAGCAGTTTGCATTTTTTAAGTTTTTTTTTTATTGACGAAAAACTATTTTGGCAGATAACTTACCTATTTCCCTTAGTATTTATTGCTTTTCTACATCAAAAGGACAGAGAAAAACGATCTGGATGCATATATATGTTGCGGTGAATGACCGAAATTAGTTAAGGTCAACAACCACGAACTAAGTCCGTGAAAGTCAGAATATTTGGTTATCTATATATATAAAATGAAAGTTTGATGAACTTTCGAGTTGACAAAGTCCATGTTTATATACGCGCTACAGCAAAATCTACACCACGTACGATTACGAAAAGTGGCACAAAATTCTATCATATCTTGGTGGTTTGCACTTCGAAGCTGTTTTCTTTTTTAAATTCGTTCAATATTCTTTAAATTCAACAATTAAAATATTAATCCTCCAGCATTTTCTTTACTTCACACGAGTTCTTGAAAGTGAATTAAAGTGAAGTGAGTTTTAGAAATTCCGCGGATGAATGTAAACAACAATGGCGCCGGTCTTGCATGTAACGAAAATCAGTGTGTTTTTGAAAGTCTTTTCAGATTTGATTGATTATTTCAATGAAATTTATTTTTTGAAAGATGCAATCCATTAAAAATTGCAGTTCAATTACATGAGTAGCAAATAATGTTTACTGCATCTGTGATTATGATCCAACATTTCCGAAAATCTTCGAGCACCTGTTCCGAAAGTTAAAAAAATCCGATATTTTTAAAATTTACTTATCTTAAGATTTCTTTGACAATTAATATCTAAGTTTTTCTTTCTACCTATTTTGTACTGCTTTAAAATACTTTCAATACAATAATTCTTTCCAGAAAAAAAAAAGACTTTTGGTATACAAGATCTTTCATTTAATTTCTTGAAGGATTATTTTTGAGCTTATATATATATATATATATTTGCGTATGTATGTGTGTTGAGGAGGGGGGGGGTTGTTAGCCTATATAGTTTTTTATTTAAAATTGATGGTGCATACTTTTTCTGAAAATTTTGCGTGAAGTTCGGGATTTTTTTTTCCGCATTGAATCACCCATGGTTATTGGGGAGGTGGAAAATTTGATTTTCTTTTTTAAAATGTTGTTGGGCATGCTTGAACAATATATATCGATTTCAAGCATTATTATTCAATTAAGCGGCTCGCCCAACCAGTTTAATTCAACTGGGATGAAAAATTTTAATATGTTAATAGATTATTAAACTTATCAGTAACAAAGTATAAGAATAATATTTATTAATTACCAAAAACAAGTAGCGAACTACTAATACACTTAATTTTTTAATTTTTGTATCACAATTTACCCTTTTTACTGGTTGAAATAAACATTTATGAAATAATATTTATATTTTTGAATTCAGACTCAGAAAGAATGTACTACTATCTATCGAGTCAGAATAATAAAAAAAAAAGCTATGTAAAAGTTTTGATGATGTAATAAAGCCACATGATCCAAATATAGATCAATAAATATAGGTTATTAGTGATAGATTGAAATAATTTTATACCTAAATCAAAGTAGATATACATTTGTGGAAAAAGACTGGCTGAAATAAGTTTTTTATCTTCTCAGAAGTGACTTAAGAAGTCGCTTTCGGTGTCTTGCTTGGGGAAAAAAACAAGTTGCGCCGTAGGCACCGCTATTTATATTTTGCACGGGCAACGCCGTTGCGGGTACCGCTAGTATTCTTATATATTTGGACATTCAACAGCGTATGTCGACAATTACAGATGGGCTCTGGTGAAAGTCGAAACAAAAAGCCGATGCCAATAGAGTTGCGGCAGTCTGACGAACTCTAGTCTAGTGTTTCTCAACAGGAGCCATATGGCCCTTGAGGTCACCGAAAAAATCTGGGGGCATTAAAATGCAGACATATGTTTCGGGATGCCAAGTAATCCCGAAACATATGTTTGCACTTTAATGCTCATTTATGCTTTTTTAACGTGAACATTTTTATTACAGTTTACTTGCACAAAGTTACTTTATTATTTTCACCTTATGGTCAAAAAGTGACGGCGCTCAGTGGCTGTATAGTTGTTGTAAAACAGTATAGTGTTGTTCATTTTATATAGCTGTCAGTTTTCTTAACCCTTTATTGCGCCATTTTTTTTTTTTTTTGTAGTATCGGTATGTTAAAATATTTTTCAGATTTTGTTTTGTTTCAAAAAAGAAATTCATATAGGACAGTAAATAAGATTAGCATGATTTTTTCCACCCCCGCCCTCTTTGAGGGGGGGATAGTTATAATATTTGAATATTGATGCATGTGGAGGTAAATCTGTTTCCCAGAGTCTGTGCAAGATTCTGCGAATCAGAAAATGTAAAATAGCTTACTATAAACATCTATAATGTGATGAATTTGGTGAGAAGCATACTTCCCACTGCCTTAGAAAGAGTTTAATAGTGTATTCTAATGCAGAATTTTGAAAAATCGAGAAACAATTTTTTTTTTCATTTTTCCAAAGCTTAGAAATTCAAGAATACGCCATTAAAAGGATTTTTCAAAATTCCTATTATTTCATGAGTTACAGCCGTTTTAGTGACGTGGCATCGGTTCCGGTCCTGTCCGGCTGCTACAAGTCAACAGAAGACGGTAGGCGTTCCCGAGTCCCTACGGTTGTACATCCCTTATAAAATCTTTATTGTATAGAATCCCTTTTAAATCTATATTTAGCTGAAGGACATAGGAACTGGTTTTGTTGGAATATTCTCCTTTTAGTAGGTTTTGAGTTTTAGTGAGTTCCTTAAGTTAGTTTTGAGAAAACCTTCACAGTTAGTATTTTTAATGAAGGTTTTATACCCATATTAAAAACCTTAGATGTTATGTGAATCACGATTGGCCCAGAAGCTAATGTTTTTGCAGCGAGACGGGACGAAGCTCGCGTATCGAGCGCTCGGAACTCCCGTCTTCAGAGGCGTCAAAGGAAGGGTAGAAGGTAGAACTGCTCGTTTTTACCAGAGAAAATCGGAGAATGAGCATTTTGAAGTAGAGGAAGGTTTCTTATGGTTAGAGCAGGAATCGCCGATTAAAAATATGTAAGTATTCTGTACCGTTCTATAAGTAAAACTGATTAAAACTTGTCTCAAAACTTTGAACGCGTTTTTTTTAAAACTACTTTTTATTACTTAAGAAAATCTCGTGTTCTAATGGACCAATTTACTTCAAATTTGGAGAGGATGTTCTTTATACATCCTTTTATCGTGTGAATCTTGCCCAAAACTATAACTTTTCATTTAGTATTTTTAAAAATATGCAAAAAAGGGAAAAAAAAATTCAAACAGCCGCCATTTTGTAAAAAAAAATTTTTGAAACTTGTCCAAGGTTCATACGATAGCCGCATCCATAATAATTAAGAATCTGTCTGCTTTTTATTTTTCAGATCACCAGGAGGGTTGGAATAATGCACGAAATGACACCCTCTTTTTTTTTGGATCCCCCACTTTGGCTGCTAATAACTCTGTCAATTTTAATTATTTTTTTTTGGTTAATTTTTTTATGCAATAATAAAACATCAATAAATAAATGATAAAAAAATGGATGGTAAAAATATTATTGTTTCCTTTGTACGGCTCTTCAAAAACCGGGCGAAATTCATGCCTCTACACTAGAATACCCCCTTAAATTACTAATCAGGCCCGTGATTTCAAAATTTTCCAGGGGCAAAGGCAAAGCGTATGTATAAACTCTATGTATATTGCATTAAAAAACAAAGTACATGTACACACATAAATTCATTATAATTCCCAGGGGGAAATCGACTAATTACTAATGCGTACTACTGTTACTAATGTGTGCATTTTATGACTTGTTCGAACCGCATGTACCTCCATGAAGCCTAAATAGACCGACTTGGAATCCCCTCTTCCGTTCTTAAAGGAAGACGAAAATTTTCCTTCATTTTCAAAATTAAAACCTATAAAAGTAGTGTTCTCAAAGTAAAAAAAATCATGCTCAGATAGAGAGGCTGATTTTTTATATTATTTATAACATTTATTTATTGTGATAACAAAGGCAGGATATTTTTCTATACCAGCCCCCTACCTGTTAGCCGAGGCCGTAGGATTGCTTGCGCACGGGGCGAGGTAGTGGGGGCCACGAATTTTACATGCACGTATCCCCAAGTGTACATGGTGGGTCTTCAGCGGGTATCGAACGCGCGACCTTCCAGGTGGAAGGTCGAAGCTCTAACTACTAGGCTACCACGGTCCATGGGCAGGATACTGGTATAGGGCAAGTTATGAAAGGATAAACCATAGAAATCTATCATGTGATAGAAAAACATAATTATTTTTTTTGACAGAAGGAAATGTTGTTGTAAAAAGCAAAAGTTCACTGAGATATTAAAAAGTGTGTATAAACTAAAATTTGCATCCTTAAGCAACTGCGTATTCTGTCTATTTAAAAATTTGATTCGGACTGCTATATGATAATTACGTATATGACGTAATTCTATGAATTCAGCTTTTTCAGGTAACGGAACAATTAAATAAATCCTCCCTTCATGCATCAAGATTTTAGTTTCTAAAAAAATCTTAAATTTAATAATTAATTATCATATATTAATAGCAATTTTGAAAAGATTACCCTGACATCTTTTATAAAGAAGAAAAGAACTTGAAATAATGAAAGAAAATGGTCCATTCAATGCAATTTATTAGAATGGAACAAAAAAACCTGTGTTTAATATTAAGAATACATACACACACTCACACATCAAAATGATTAGTCTCGTCTACTCGGCACTTTGTCTCGATATGCTGACGCTAATCGAAAATAAATTCCAAGTTCGCACATTTTTTAAAAATATTATATGGCAGCTAATGTTTAGAAGCCTAAAAAAAAAAGTTACAGCAGACGAATTGCAATTGGTACCGCAACATCTAATTCGTAATTTTCTCATGTCGTTTATATATTCAAAAAAAACGTCGTATATAAAACGTCGTATTTTCTCATGTCATATTTAGCACATATAATATATGTGTGCATTGATGATATTTTACGTATTAAAGAATTCAGTACTTCTGAACAATGGTTCAAGGGTAAATACAAGGAGAGATCAAAAAATGGAATTACAAAGTTCTGGAATTAGAGATTATATGAATAACGAGCTAAAAATTTAGCAATTCCCCCTTTTGGTACAAATTTTTGGGGAGCGGGACTGTCATTTAGGAGGGGTCAGGAATGGGTAATTGCCTTTCCCTGGCTTTGAGAAATATAGTGTATTTGTGTCAATGAATATATATATATATATATATATATATATATATATATTTTTTTTTTCTTTTTGATGCAATAAAAAGAAGAATATACCCCTTTGCCTCCTACTGGAAAAGTTCAAAACGGCAGTCCTGATAAGGAAAGCTAATAAAGCTCAGGTCCGACTCGGGGCCTAGTGGTAACGTATTCAAGAGTTGTAGTTGCTTTGGAACAGAGGAGGGGAACTTGTTACTGTAACACAATATATGACACAGCTAAGAATTCTCTACTTTTTCCCTGCGCAGTAAAAGAACCGGCGAATCCTTCCAAACCCTTACCGTTGCCCTAACATTTCGCAATACAGCTTAGGAGTCATTCATAAATAATTTCACGCTTCGAGGGAGGGGGGGTTCAAGAAAGTGTGTTCGTGACGAGGGGAGAGGAGGTGGTAACAAGAAGTTTGACATCGTACATTTTGATTTCTATAAAAACATTTAAAACCAGCAAGTTAAACTTATCTTATGCTAATGTAATACAGCGTGAGATGCGACGTAGGGGGGTAGGGAGTATGTTGAAGTGTGACACTTAGTGAAAAAGGAGGGTGGGGGTCAAATATATTGAAAAAGGTGTGACATCATTTATGAACGGTCATTTAAAATCCCGATTTTAGAATGTCAATTTAAACAATTTTTCAGTTTAAGAGCAACCGAACCCCCCCCCCCTCCCCTTAAACTCTTACGCCTGATGATACTCTAACGATAACCTGATACTCTAACGATAACCTTTAGGTTATCGTTAGAGTATCATCAGGCGTTTGTAAAACTTAAAATTTCAAAAACTTTCGGGAACCCCCCCCCCCCCCCCCGTTTCCCTAACGTCATCAAAAACAGCTTACCATTCCGTTTTCTGCTGGAGAAGTCCCCTACCCTCCTCCACCCCTTCCCATCACCAAAAATATACTAAAATAACGCACATTTCCGGAGATAATTCCGAATCTCAACTTTCCCAAACAGCTCTATAAATACCGCATTAAGCTGCGAATTTATCACTTAAATTACAAAAAAATTCTGGAAATGTGCCCCCTCCCATCTAACGCCACCACAGAGTTTATAACTACGATTTCCGTTCTTCAATTTCAAAGTAATGCCACATAAAAATCCCCCCTTAACCCTAATATAGCACCACCCAAAATTGAGTTTTCAGTATTTCAATTTCGAAAAATTTCCGTCACTTTTCTGTTCGTTAACATGATAAAAATAGTCTCAATTTCTATTTTTTATATATTTAATTCTACAAATTTTTAAGGAGAGAGCCCCCCCCCCCCCTCTTTTCCCCAGGAAAAATAGCCTAAAGTAACGTTCTCGGGAGGTCCCTTTTTTCCTAACATCTGCAAAATGCAACACAAAACTATGATTTTAGCTTCTAAATTTCGAAAACTTGCAAAGAAATACGAACCTGTTCCCCTAATGTCACCAACGATAGCTTAAAGATATATTTTGAGGATTTTAATTTAGAAAATTATCCTCAGAGTCCCCCGTGAAACTCCTTTTCCTAGCACTTCAATTCCATAAGCTTTTCAATGTAATGAGATATGTAACTACACTTAGATATGAAGCAATTCTGCGAAGATAAAAAAACGGGAGGTGCGAATCAAATAAACATGTCGATTTTAAAAAATGCATTGCTTTTGAAATGACCCTTTTTACTAGATACGTTAATTTATTTATTATTTTGTTTGTTCTCTTCAGCACTCCCGTCCTCTAAATTTCTTTCTGGCAATGACTTCCTCTTAAATAAGAAACTATCCGCCTTTGTTGACGTTTTCTTCAGGCAACGGCTTTAAAAATCTGTTGTAATTGCCTATTCTTTCTAAATAAGATGATACCTTTTTTCTTATAATTTGCAGTAACTATTGAAAGAATATTACCATTATTTTTTTTTCATTTTCTGGAAAATCAATGATTATATGAGTCGGTATTGTACAGTCAGACCTCGATATAAGGTCCCCCGAAAATAAGGTTCATTTTCTACAGTCCTGTCTCATTGAATATTGAATGTGTATGAATCGGTTATAAGGTCACCCCGCTTTTAGGTCGTTTTCGTGTAGTCCCGAGGGGTGATTTTATATAGAGGTCTGACTATATTTTCTTTAACTTATCCTCAACTAGTACAGACGTAGATAATGGGACTCAATGGAGACTTTTTTTTCTTTTACTTAGACATGTGAGGATGAATTTCATTTCCATTGTATTTTAAGTGGAGTGAAATATAAGACAATGTAGTCTTGTTAAATTATTTATGAATTTCTTTGTAAAATTCAAGGTTTTTATACAACGATACAATATGGATTTCTATTTCAACATCATATCCTGATGCCCAATAGATATTTTCTTCTTAAATTGTAGAGCACAATAATTTTTTGGGAATTTCCACTTAGTCGTCCTATTTAAAAAGCCCTTCCCTGGTTAATTTCGCTTCCGCAATATTTCGCTTCCGCATGATATGCATTGACAGATTGACAGAGCGCACATTTGCGTGATATAAATTGACAGGGCGCACATTTGCGTGATATGTAATGACAGGGCGCACATTTGCGTGATATACATTGACAGGGCGCAAATTTGCTTAATATACATTGACAGGGCAGGATGTCTACAGAACGCGCATAAGTCCCGAACAATTCACAAATTCGGAAATCGGTCACGAAATCTAAGAATAGATCACTAAAATTTTCCATCCAACGATACCGATCCCCACAGAAGGCATCGGATATCCGGTATTCGGCAGATTTTTAAATATTCGGAATCCAATCTGGTCACTGCACGAAATATCCGGTTATCCGGTTGTATAATTTTATTATTAAAATTAATGAATCTGTCATGAATTTTTTTTTGTAAATTACAACCTCAGTACACTTTTTATGTCTATAGAATACATGTGTATAGAATTTACTAGTTTCAAACATCGGGATTATCCGATCTCCGGCAAAATGAATATCCAATGTGTCACCGATTGGTCACAAAAAAAGTGCGGAAAATGTCACGAAACTTCACTTTGAAAATATGTAGACACCCTTGAAGGGGTGCCCCCAGGAAGGAGTTCATCACGCAGACTGCACCATTGACATTTGGAAAGGGGGCAGTTCGTTTCAAGGGCTTTGGGGCCCTTGATCGACTTTTCGACCGACTTAGAGAGTCATAGTTTTAGGGGATGTGCTACCTCTCAGAGTGGGGGGATAGTTGGGCTCCCCTCACATTAACATAATTTCTTTAAAAATATTGTTAAGGTTAAAACATTAGCATTTGGCCATACATTTATACGGCTGTTTTAAAATTAGTAACAGTAAAGTATGATTAGACTTTAATTATAATTAGAAAAAAAATATTCATGGAAGTAATTAACGATGTTAGTTGCTTTTTTGACTCATAACCTAAGATTCAACAACAGTGCATAATTTATGGATGTACATAAAAAATTATGCGTTAAAAAAGGATTACCTTTTCTAAAAACAACCTACTTTTCGTTTAATTACGGAATTTTCTTCAGTATGAATATGTAAATATATCGTCACGTTATTCATTAATATAATTTTTCAACTTCTTTTTTAGATTAAAAAATCTGACACATAGAAATTTAGTATCCTGGGGCTTTAAAGATATTTCTAAATTAAAAAACACCAAAAATATGCATACATTGAAACCATAATTAGTAATAACATATTCATAAAAGAATTAGTTTCTTAAATAGCTTTTGATTGATACACATTGATATGTAACTTTAATTTATGAAAAAAAAACAAAAAGAAAATTTAATGTTTAAAAGTATTTATTTAATTTATATTTATATTTTTGGGCAAACCAAAATTAATTTATTGATCAAAAATACTTCTCAACATGTATCAAAAACACCATCAAAGAAGGGCAAATACAACGTCCCTATTCGTGTAAAATATTCCTTTTCATATTTCGGCGACTCAACGAACCAATACCCCAAAGTCCGAACGACTTCGCTGGCACAAGAGCTGTCGAAGCGCGCTTCGATGAAGAAAGCCGCAAAACAACGATACGAACCACATGGAATTAAAGCTTTCGTTGGTTTCCCTGCGGTCCTGTGAATTTTGCGTTTGCGCCATCTAGTGAGGGTTTGGGAACTACGATCGAATCGATGTGCGCTCACTTGGAATGAGGGCCCACATCTTAAGCGGTTTAAGACCGAAAGCTGTGCTGATAACACGATTAAAGGAAAAAGTAGAATCGATTGTAAAAACTCGGGTTGAGAATTGTAGCAGGTAAAACGCAGCTGCAAATTATTTTTTCCACGACGCTCTCTTTATTGTATTATCATAAAAGATAATTTCTCCCAAAGTTTTGAACTAAACAAATAATATGCTCTTCACGTGTTAAACATAAAAGAGTTACGAAAACGTCAAAATCGCCAGGTTTTAATCGACCCTCTCGCCCTTTAATGCAGTTTGAAATTGACGGAAAAGATAAAAGGGTCTAAGGAACGATCGGAAAGGATAAGGGCTGGTCTAGCGCAGTAAGAGAGAAATAATTTCACGTAATGATTTTCTCGGCAAGCATTAAACAAAAACTACGAATAAATATGCACAGCTATGAATTTTGTAGGGAGAGCACTTGCTGAAACGGCAATGCAATCTAGTCATTTCCTTTTGGAAATTTTGAGAAAATAGGGTCAGGTGGGGTAAAATGGGTCACTTTTTAGCCAATTTTATATTTAAAGTTTCGTAGCAACAAAGCAAGAAACATTTCCCATTTAGTTTCAATTGCATCTTAACATTGAACTCCTTTAGGTCAATTTTATGTAATTTTAATATTTATTTTTTAATTATGAAATAGTTTAACTGAGCTTATAAAGTTGTGACTTGATTTACTTCATCGTGGGGTAAAATGGGTCAGAGTGGAAAATAATTCTGAAAACAGTTATTTATTACTTTGAAATTGAAAAAAAAAATGAAAGTAAGATATTTAGCAAGATTTTGAATTATGATTACATTGAAATGTTGAAATGATATTGTTCTAGATTGTTACATATTGGTTCACATAACACTTCAACAGAATGACTTCTCTGTACACATGATTATTTTTTAAGGAAAACATGAAAAAAAAAAATTTTAGTTTAATTTCCATTAAAATAAACAACATATACTGTTTAAATTTAGAACTTTCTGCAGTGAGGTGCAACAGACTAAATTTAAAAATAATAATCGAATAGAACTAGCTAAGCCTAACCCTGACCCATTTTACCCCATCCAAGAAAAACTGGTGAAAAAATTCAATATTTAATATTTTTTTATGTGCTCGGCTGAAATTGTTCTCTAAAGTTTCTTAGTAAGGAAATACTTTAAATTTGGGCTGTTATTTGAAAAAATATAGAGATTTTCAGAAGTTGGTAAACCATATGTTTAGCACATTATCTTCCAAAAATTACAAAAATATTTTTTTGTTTTGCCATATTTAAGAACATGACTTTTCTTAGAATGAAAAATGTTGCCAACACATTGAAATATAACATAAAAAATATTGGTTTAAAAACTTCAATTTCAAGTTCTATTATTTTGGGTTTTTTATCAAGTGACCCATTTTACCACATCCTGCCCCATTGAGTTTTTAACACGCGTCACTGCACCGAACAATGCCGAACTAAGCGATGGAAATGCCTGTAATGCTTACAGTAGTTGTAGTTTTAAAAACATAATTATTAATATGACAATAATTATTAATATGACATCTACATTGATATGGTCATGGGCTAACTACTCATAACATTGTTGTAGGTTATTATTTACTAACTAACAAATTATTGAAATGAATCCAACTAACATTTTATACATTTTAAATGAAAAGATAACTTATAACAAGCATAACGACATATGAAATACTAATGAGATTTATGTAATTGAGATTTTCCACTGACAATAGTTTGTAGTTGTGGACTAATTTTACTTGTACCAATTATTAAAAGAGATTTAAGATGCTCATCAGTTAATTTAGATCTGTAAACATTTTTTGTGTACTTCATTTTGGAAAAGGTCTTCTCACACAAATAAGTAGTACCAAAAACAGAAAACAGCCCACGAGCAAATTTATGCAAATTATCAAATTGTGTCAGTGGAAGACACTTATAAAATTCCAACAAAGATAAGTTTTGATATTTGTTCTTAATTATATCACTGCACTGTAGATCAATCATTTCCATTTGAAGTTCCGGGGCTAGGGTTTCAATGTCAGTATCAAAAGGATTCTGAAAAATCTTAATTTGATTCGCAATGGCATCAAAGTCCGAGAAACGAGTATCAAAATTTATTTTCAAAGCACTCAAAGTTTCGATTGCAAAATCGATAGGAAACTCGGTCTCAGTGGTGTGGCTAAATATTTCACATGTTTTAAAATGTGAAAAACATTTACTTCGTAGTTGTGATTGAAACAGTATCAATTTCTTCCGGAATGATTTGATATTATTGTATAAATCAGGAAGATGCTGGTTTTCTCCTTGCAATCTCAAATTCAGTTCGTTCACATGTTTTGTCAAATCAGCATAGAATGCTAACTTCCACAGCCATGCGTTGTTTTGCAATTCAGTAAGAGGGCGATGCTTTTCATTCAAAAAAAATTCGATCACTGCTCGAAGTTCAAAGAAGCGCTGAAGGACTTTCCCACAACTAAGCCAACGTACGGCAGTATGATAAGGTAAGTCATTTTCTCCAATCTCTTTAATAAATTGTACGAATTGTCGGTGATTCAGCCCAAAAGATCTGATAAAATTAACAGTTGATATGACTGGTTTCAGAACTTCAGACATATCCAAACATTTTCCGCACAAAGACTGTTGATGAATGATACAATGTAAGACTATTGGTTTTGAACCACCGTCATTTTCTACAGCCTTTGACACAAGAGCGACCACTCCTTTATCTTTCCCACTCATGTTTTTGCCTCCATCAGTTGTAATACATTTCAAGTTTTTCCATCGAAGGTTCTTTTGCTTAATGGCCATTTCAACTCCTTTAAAAATATCTGAACCAGTAGTTGTGCCATGAATACTATACATATCAAGAAGTTCTTCATGCACTTCATAGCTTTTATCTACTCCTCGAATATAAATCAACACCTGAGCAGTATCTGACACATCCGTTGACTCATCCAAGGCCAAAGAAAACCACTCAACATGTCCATTTTTGTTGAACAGTTGAGAGGATATATTTTCAGCGATGTCTTCTACCCTTCGAGCCACAGTGTTTCTGACATACTGACAGTTTTTAATAAATTTACCTTTTCAGGGCACATTTCTTCGGCTACTGCGATTATGCATTCTTTGACCATTTCTCCATCGGTGAATGGTTTTCCACGTTTTGCAATTTCAAGAGCCACACGAAAGCTGGCACGAGTTGCAGCCTCTTGTTCAGTTTTGAGTTTTGTAAATAAAGATTTCTGCGATTTCAATCCGCGCTTCATAGCTTCGAATTTTTCTGTCCGCAAACTTCCTGTATATTTTGAGTAATTTTGAAAATGTTTTACTTCATAATGACGTTTAATGTTATATTCTTTGAGAACGGCTATGCTTTCATTGCAAATCAAACATAGCGCCTTGTTACTGGACTCAATTACGAAATACTGAATGTTCCACTGATCTTTGAATTTTCTGCATTCACTATCAATTTTTCGCTTCTTTTCCATTCTACTAAATCACACACAAAAGCAACAATTCAAATAAAAATATTGTTACAAAGATGTCTTAAACTTAAACACGCACAAACACGTTTTAAGGAGGTACGCACTATTTTATTTCACAGCAGTGTCATAGGAACTGACTTGTGGTTGCGCCACTAGCCTTCTTATATATTTCACTTACTGCCATCTAGAAGTGAGTGGAAGACACCAGAACTTTATCGAACCAACGAGATTATTCTGTAAGTGCTATTAGCGCCATCTGTTAGGGATAGAAGGTACTACCTATTTCTGCTTGTGTCCACCAGATGTCCTGTCACGTTACTCCTCATGGCTCGCTCGTACTCTACGACTAATCTAGAAATTACAGATAATGACAGGAAAATTAATAATATGCAGTGTTGCCGTTTTGCGGACTTTAGTTCGATTTGCAGCCTTTTTTAAACGTGGCGTACTTTTTCGGACTTTTTTTTTTCATGTAAAAAAATACTCATTCGTTACTTGAGTACTCGTTAGGAACCGAAGTAACGATTACTGAAGAAAAAAGTAATCAATGATTACTTGTGTATTTCATTACTTTTGTAATCAATGATTACTATGGCGATACGATGCGGGTACCCCATTATAACGGATACCCATACGATACAGAAAATACATCAGCTTCCCCGTCGCTAATGGCATCTGGCAAAAAAGTAATCATATTTTACACCACTAGTGGACTGATTCAACTTTTTACCACCGGCAACAATTAATGATAATATGGTTTTGGCCCTTGGAATTTACTGGAGTAATCAATATGGCCCTAAGGCTGGAAAATTTGGAGACCCCTGGTCTAGAGCGAAGGAGAATTAGAGGGGACATAATTACGTTGTTTAAATTAATTAAAACAGGAAATGTTGAATGGGCTGCAGTTATGCGCTGAAGGTAGAACCAGAGGTCATTGTTTTAAGCTTATCAAATCTCAGGCTAATCTTGAAATTAGGAAAAATTACTACTGTAATAGAATTATAGGCAGTTGGAATAGTTTACTGGAGGCAACTGTTAATTGCAGTGGGGTAAAAACTTTTAAGAAGGCTCTTGATGTTCATTGGGGGTTTTTTGAATTGACTAGGACCAGCCTAGCTGGGCTCTGTGCTTGTTGCTGGTCGTAACTTTTGTATTTGTATTTAATGGACATATTCAAAAGTCAAAAATTATTTAAAAAAAATGTTTGGAACTTGAATACACACCAAAAGCTTTACACGTGACTTTAACGACTGTCGTATAGTCGATAAAAAGGAACCGATGAACATAACATCATACATAGAATTCGTTTGAACCAGTGACCTTAGAAAACACACTGGTATTACGTAGCAGTTAATCTAAACGAGTCATGAAGCTTTTAGGACATTTTAAAAGTTGCTACAAAGCGGAAAATTGTGTAAAAATATTTCAAAATTGAATAAAGACCTAAAAGCTAAAACACAATATTTCGACTTTCAAAATGGCCATAACATTGATTAAAATAGAAATGATAACCCTGGCATGTATACGATGCGTATTTTAATGGATTTCCTAATAAGAAATCTAGTTATTGAGTCGGACTTAAAACTAGACCATAAGTAGAGTGACCATAAATGTGTAACTACACAAGGAACTGATGCGGATAAATTAAAAAAAGAAAAATTGCACATGAAAGCAAATAATAAACGCATAATGAAATGTCACATACAAAAGCAAATAATTAATACAAAATCAAAGTTTTTTTTAAAAACTATATATTATAAGTGGGTAATATTTTATTTCTATGACGTAAGTTTAAGTGTAAAACACGACGAAAACTAAATCATTGCAATCAAAAACAATATTCTCTTTTCTTAATCCTTTTCCTTTTCTCCCCCATCAGATAAGCTTACATTTAAAAAGTGAATGAAGATTATGAAGAATGTATAGGTTTTCATAAAAACCAGAATATAATAATATACATTTTATTCTTAATATTGATTAATGACAAAGTTCTCTCTCTCATATTTTGATTAATGATCTCAGACATTAGAAGCAAGGCTGAAAAACCAGAATAAAATTTCCCAGCGATTACGTGTTTCCTAATATTCATTATTTTCTCCATTTCTATTTTTTTCTTCTGCTTCCAGTTTGGATTTGCTCTTAGGTTACCGAAAACTGCAGATTGGTGGGGTTGTTTTTTCAAATGGGCAGTACTATTTGTATGTCACTAGATTTATTCATTATTTCTCCTTTCCATTTGTGCAAAAGTAGTACGCACACAATTATCAGGCATGGCTGCGGCACAAGGTATATTTATTTGTGGTAATTATGCTACGTTCATGTACGACTTAAATTTGTGGTCGACTTAAATTTGTGTGCATAGCAGTTACAGCTATCATACTTTAAATTTAGTAACTAAAAACGTATGTAGTATAAATTGTAATAATAGCAGCCAACTTTAGTAATGATAAATTACCTGCAATAATTGAACTGTTAGCATGGTAATGAAATCAGTGAATTGAAAATCTTTTTTATTTTGAAATATTTTCTTTAAATCTTAAATTTTTAGCTTACTTTCCGTAAAACGTACTTTCCCGAAAATGTTAGGGGAAAAAATCATGAAAAAAAGCCTAATGTCGTTTTGAACAGCTCGAAAAAAAAATACTTAACATTAGGGGAAAATTTGAATATAATGTAAATTCTGACCTATCAGATGGATCTTCCCGGAACAACGTTTATCACTGAAGAAGCTTCAACTAACTTTGGAAACAGCTGTATGCAATATTTCTTAATCAATTTGCGTTGTATTGACTCTCTGCGTAGTACAAGTCAGTACAAACAGTTTTGAATTTAATCCTTGTATCGAAGTAGGCAAATCCCTGTATGGTGGGTCGAAAAAAGTAATGTTTTTCTTTTTTTTTAAAAAAAAACGCTATACCGCGGAAAACTTGAATCTGGGGTAGGTATGTAACATGCAAATTAAAAAACAGAATTTTATTGAACCCCTAGCTAGCGCATTGTACTTAAAGTTTCGATTTTTTTTCGAAAATCAAGTCATTTTACAAGTTTTTTTCGCAGATTTCAGTCATTGCTATTTTTAACTGCTATAGTAAAATCCTTTATTAAAAGGGTTGAAAAGCATGAAAAAAAACAATAAAACCGTCAAAATCATTTAATTTGCGGTAGCGCAAAAGTCTCAAAAATCGTAAGTTATTGCATTTAAGGTACATACTCACACTATGTCAAAGATATAGTCAAGCATGCTGAGTTATGTGTTAATAGCCCATTTCTTTTTTTTTTTTACTTTACACTTCAATTCATTGTAATAAAACAGCATTTCCCAACCGGTGGTTCGCGTGGTGTCGGAAGGGAGCTTCTCGGATATAATATTGCAATGGCGGAGTTTTTACTTGCTAACGTAAAAGAAAAAAACGAAATAATAAATTTACATACGTATTAGAACGGAATCTGGAAATGATTTATTTTTTTAAATAAATTGTTTTCCTGATAATGCACAAAAGTTGTGGACTGGCATAGGAAGTATGCGTACAAAATTTGAATTGCACTTATTTCTACTATTGTCTGATTTTGAAAACTTAAATAAAAAGTGGTATCGAAAGAAATTCATTGATTAATTTAAAATTTTAAACGTACGTATGTTTCTCCTACCATTTCCCACTTTTTTCTCGCTGACGCGAAGAAAAGGTAAACTTAGATGTTTTACAAAAAAATTTGGGAGCCACTGTAACAGAATGACCATATAAAAGCAGTGGTTCCCAGCCAGTTTTAAAGCATCTAAGTTTAAACCAAAGCAAAAATACAGCTACGAGAAAATACATATATGCTTTTTAATTATTAATTTTTATTAGATATTCTTTTTGAATTATTAATAGGACCCTCACAGATTTTCTTTAAAAAATTACAGTAGTTACAACTAAGGGACATATGAAATATCCCAAAAGAATAAAGCAAAAAAATAATTAATTTTTCTAGTTACAGTCTTTTAAATTTTGGAACAAAATTGGCCGTTTCCAGAAAATCAGCAAAACACTCACTTTTATAAAGGCCTCCGTTTCAAAAGTTTTTAACCGATTCAAATATTTTTTTTTATATAAATAATGAAGGGATAATATTTTATTTAGACACTAATTTGAAAAATGTAGTTGGCTTCATTGATAAAGAAAAAAAAAAGAGTTTTTGAAGTGAAAAAAAATCGCATTTTTGCCGAATTTACGATTTTTTTCTCTTATGAAAGAAATTTTTTTTGACGAAATAGAGGTGGCCATCCAAAGTGCTGTTATTGAAGTTTTGTATCAAATTTTATTGTAAGCCAGAGATGCATATCCCTTCAGAGTTTAAAGTTTGAACTTTAAACTTGTTCAAAAATTACGATTTTTGAAGTGTGATTACTCAAAAAAGCCATTTTTTAAAAATCTGAAAATCTGCTCATTTGTTGCCCTTGAAGCGCTTAATGAGCTGTTATAAGTTATTTTGTGTATTTTCGCCCCAGATATTTTATATGATTTTTCAAAAATGGCCTTTTGTGCGTTTCTCAAAAAAGCCAGAAATTCAAACTTGTACTTATTTAATCACTTTAATATAAGATTTAATCAATATTTATTAATAAATATACCATATTGTTACAAAATTACTAAAGCTAAATTTTACTTAACCTTCTTAGAATTTAAATAGCACCTCGCACAAAGTGTAGCCACCGTGATTTAATGCATGTTATTCTGCTCATTCCAATTATTAGTTTCAAACTCACACGCTTTACATCAAAAATGTTACAGCACTGATTTACATAGTTTTAAACACATATGTAGTTATGTACTTAAAGCAAAAAAAGTAGAATCAAGTTCTTGAGTCATCTTCTACTCGTTATTACCAAAAAAATGCAAAGACTAGGAGGGTTCAGATGATGTTATATTTCATACTTTCAACATTAATTTATATTGGTATAGTTTTTTTTTTCACCGGATTCTTCTGGCTATTGAAATATTTTTTCTAGATTATCTGTGTACAAATTATTGGATAGTGTCCCTAAACCATCGGTGATACATTCGTAATTTGTCTCATTCAATAATTGTCATTGACACGTTCAATAAATTTTCCTATTTAGAAATCATGCATTGAGTTATATTTGTTTAATAGGCTGGTAGTTTTCTCACTGCTTCCCACTTCTTGTTTCTTCGTGCGTCCCATGTAGGCAGTGCCGGATCTAGGGTGGGGCAAGCCGGGGCCTATGCCCCGGGGGGCACTTCTAGAGGGCGGCAAATTCGACTGTGATGCAGAAAAAAAGAAGAAGAAGGAAAAAAATTCAGTAGCCTATCGTTATATCACGCTTGTCGGGGGACAGCAAAAAAAGTGCGATATATCCGAATGCGCGATATAACCGATGCCATTAGAAATAACTCAAAAAGTACAAGTTGATTGAGTGTCACCGTTAAAAAATTAATTTAATCTTACACAATGACAATTTTCTAAATAAAAAAAAAATCTTAATAAAAATCCTTGGGCAATAGACATGTGTCTCTTTCATTCTATAACTGTTAGGACCAGTACAAAAAGAAATGTCAAGTAAAACGTCAACTGGTTTGAGTAGAATCATTCTGTAGGCATGTAAGTTGGGGAATGGGAGAAAGGCAATATTTTTACTTTCAAGAGCCTAAACTTAAAATTTTGGGAGACATAGAGAAAGCACGATATATCCGAAAGAGCGATATAACGAGGGGCTACTGTAACTTAATTAAGAAAATTTAACTTTTGGAAGACAATTAAAATCCTAGTTCAGCGCTTCGATTCGATCATTGAACAGCTATTTTGCTAACGATTAAAATGGTTAATAGTATTTTTTACTTGTATAAACTGTTGGATACTCTAAACTTGAGGTTAGGGGGCGGCAAATTTCGCAGTGTCAAAATTTAAAGATTTAGATGTTAAAACGTCAAGGTTTTTTCCTCTTGTAATAGTGAAATACGTATCAATCATGCTACGCGCAAACAATACAATAGTTTTTCTTCTACAAATTTTTAAAGTATCCTTTTGGGAAGAAGGGTGGGGGGGTGAGCTTGTAAGTGTCGTGTGTCGTTTGAGAAAGCAGACACGTGACTCTTCGATATGGGGATCCTGCCGCCTGGATTTATTTTTAAAAAATGCCAATTTCGTCCTGCATTTTTATAAATGTCTTTATGAGTAAAAGCGTTTAAATTTAAAAAAGCTTTTAGTTTTTTTTTCTAATACTACTTTTGCAGCCCCAAATGCATCTTTTAAGGCCACAAAATGCACCCGTTTGCACATAGTTTTCAAAATTTTCCCGGGGGAGAATCACCCGAACCCCCTACAACTGTCAGAATTTCAGATCTCCAGTTAAGGGGGTACCTTTCATATGGCTCTACCCCCCAAATGTTGAGCTGAAACGGACATGACATGGGAATTTTTACGAAACTTGTATGGGTTTGTCTGTGACTCCAAAGTGAAAAATCCTCAAAAAAAGAAAAAAAAAAAAAAGGATAGCGCATAAAAGTTATATGAAATATCAACAATAATTGGATGAAGGGCGGCGGCATTTTTAAGTTTTGCCCCGCCTCGGAAAAATCCAAGATCCGGTACTGCATGTAGGCATTACGATTTTAATGATTTTTACTATTTAGCAGTATTTTAGGATTGCCAATAATGTTTTGATTGTATTCCTACAATAAATTTTACGTTTGCTGTTACATGGTATTTGATGTGATACGTGTGAGTTTGAAACTGGTAATTCGAATGGACAGAATAACATGCATTAAATCACTGCGGCTACACTTTGTGCAAGGTGCTATTTAAATTCTAAGAAGGTTAAGTACAATTTATCTGTAGTAATTGTGTAACAATATGGTATATTTATTAATAAATATTGATTAAATCTTATATTAAAGTGATTAAATAAGTACAAATTTGAATTTCTGGCTTTTTTGAGAAATGCACAAAAGGCCATTTTTGAAAAATCATATAAAACATCTGAGGCAAAAATACGCAAATATAACTTATAGCAGCTCATTAAGCACTTCAAGGGCAACAAATGAGAAGATTTTCAGATTTTTAAAAAATGGCTTTTTTGAGTAATCACACTTCAAAAATCGTAATTTTTGAACAATTTCAAAGTTTAAACTTTAAATTCTGAAGGGATATGCATCTCTGGCTTACAATAAAATTTGATACAAAACTTCAATAACAGCACTTTGGATGGCCACCTCTATTTCGTCAAAAAAAATTTCTTTCATAAGAAAAAAAAATCGTAAATTCGGCAAGAATGCGATTTTTTTTCACTTCAAAAACTCTTATTTTTCTTTATCAATGAAGCCAACTACATTTTTCAAATTAGTGTCTAAATAAAATACCATCTCTGCATTATTTATAGAAAAAGAAATTATTTGAATCGGTTAAAAACGTTTGAAACAGAGACCATTTTAAAAGTGAGTGTTTTGCTGATTTTCTGGAAACGGCCTTTTTTGTTCCAAAATTTAAAAGACTGTAACTAGAAAAATAAATTTTTCTTTGCTTCATCCTTTTGGGATAGTTCATATGTCCCTCAGTTGTAACTACTGTAATTTTTTAAAGAAAATCTGTGAGGGTCATGTGACAAGCTTTAGACCTGCCTGCCTGATTTGAAATGGAATGACTCTGACATTTAATTGCCGAGTTTGAAATGGAGTGTAGAACTATGGTTAATAATGAAACTTAAAAATTACCAAACTGTGTGTGTTCAATCAAATATCACTGTCAAACTTATCAAAAATATTTGCTACCATTAAAGCGTTTCTCTGATGTTTCTAATGCTTATTTTTAACCAGCTATGGAAAGAGAGTGAATTTGCGAATCATTTTTAAGTTACATTGAAGATCTATTTTAAATTATGTTTTTCATATATATTTAAGAATTTATCTGATTTTAGGGGATTTATTTGAATACATGTTTCCGACAATTCTTGGTACTTTTCAGTTCGGACACCTGAAGGGCCCCTTGGACGGATTTCTTATTATCCTATTCGGAGGGGAATGTAAAATTAACCGAGCAAACGTATTTAATAGAAATATAAATTCACGTTGATTTAAAGCACAAATGAGCATTAAAACGCAGACATATGTTTCGGGATTGCTTGGAATCCTTTTTTCAATGCGACAGGGAGCTTCTAGATGCAAAACATCAAAAACAAAGCTTATATAGCCTAAGAATTAACTGTAAACCAATGAGAATAAAGGCAGTGTGAAGTGGAAGTACAAGTTGCAGGGAAGGCACCAATAAGAGAGCATCAAACGAATCTAGTTGAAAGTACAGGAAGTAAAAAGGAATATCAATAAAAACAAAGCAAAAAAGACGACAGCATGCATAAAAACGTGAAAATACATGAAAATTGCAAAAATAATAAAATAAAATACAAAGGATAAAATGGAAATAAAATGCGTACAGAAAATACCAAAAACAAAAAGCAAAACAAAGTACACATGTAAAGGAGGGGAGGGGGGAGAGAAAAAAAATAGACACAAAAAAGGAAAACTAACAAGAAAACCAAGAAAGAACAACAAACTAAAGGAACTTATGCCATACCTGTGAAAAATAAGGAGTTGAGGAAGAATCATTAACCAAATTAGAACTCTCTCTCTCTCTCTTCCTGTTAATATGATAAGCTTCCCAAAAGTCAAGCTCTAAAGGGGAAGAAGATTTTTGAATAATTTTTCCAGAATTGAAATCAAAAGAGTGGTTGGAATTCCAACAATGTTGAGCAACGCTAGACTTATTTAACTCTTGCTTTCGTACATAACCTTTATGCTCATTTAACCGAATTTTCAGAACACGTTTTGTCTATCCAATGTAAGAGAGCCCGCAACGGCAACTAATTTGGTAAACACCCCAAGTGTTAAGTTGATCGATAGGATCTTTAAAAGAAGAGAAGGAAAGTTTGTTGCTAGGAGCAAAAACGACTTGAAATTGAAACCTTTTTAGGATTTTAGCAATACGAAAACTGACAGAATGAAAGAATGGTAACACAACCAAATTCTTTCTAGAAACCACATGATTGGGACCAGAAATTTTTTTAGAAAGTTTGTTATGAATAGAATCAATTAAAGAGTGATAAAATCCTCTATCAACAGCTACAGCTTTCAGACAGTTGAGTTCAATCTTGAGAAGCTCAGGAGAAGAGCAAATATTAATAGCACGATGGACAAGAGCATTAAAAGCCGAATAGTTTTGGTTGGGAGGATGAGACGACAGTCTGTGAGGAGGTAAAGAAACAGCGAAAGGTTTACGATAGACAGAAGTAGTGAAACCAGACTCACTCCTAGAAATCAAAACATCAAGAAACGCGAGGCTACTATTAAGTTCTTTCTCACAAGAAAACTGGATATTAGGATCAATGGAGTTCATAATAGATAGAGCATCATCAATACCTAACAAGTTACTGTCCGTTACAATCATCCACATAACGAACATAAAATTGAAATTACAATTTCAGGAATAGTTTTTCCTCAAAATAATGCATATAGAAATCACTTAAAATAGGACTAAGAGGACTTCCCATAGCCAGGCCATCTACCATAGCATAGAATTTACCATTAAATACAAAAGTGCTCTGTTGCAAGCACACACGTGTAAGAAAAACTAATTCCTCAATTTCCACAGGAGTAAAATGGAATTCAGAAAGCCTTTTCCTGAGGCAAGTCAAAGCGCCATCAACAGGAACATTAGTAAACAAAGAATTAACATCAAAAGAGGCCATAACCGAATTATTCGGAACGAAGTTATGAAGTTTCTTAACAAAATCGGTGGAATTTTTAACAGTGAAAACATTCCGACTCCTAAGTGGAGAAAACACAGAAACTAAATATTTGGACAGTTTATATAAAATGTTACAATATAAATCGACTTTGAGGAAAAAGATTAATTACGAGAGAGCTCAAAAATTTAGTTTTGCAACTAAGCCAAAACCAAAAATAATAACAAAACAATTTTAAAATATTAGATGTATTTTCAAATTTAATTAATGAACTTATTTTTTTTGTTTGGTTTATTTTTGGTTCATTTCTTTATAAGATAATAGCTAGAAGTACTTGTCATACGTTAGATACGAAAAACTGTAAGAAAGAAAAAAAAAATCATATCACGTGACAAGCTAAGCTAACATGAACTGAAGATGCAGTAGGGAAAGTCTTTGTTGAGATGCAAATCTATCTATATATGTTATTTCTCTAGCCTGTTTTTCTGCCGCTCCACGGTATCTTCCTAATTCTTTTGTCAAATTCCATGATTTTCCCCTCATTTTAAAGCTTATCGGGCCGGTTAAAGACGAAAAATAGACCCACGGTCTGAAAATGTACCGCTTCTCTTAAAATTTAGATTTAAAATCATCAAAGAAGAGGTCCTTCAATGGATGTCAAATTGGTGTTGTGTATGCTGACGCCATCTGTTGTCAAGTATTCTTCTGTTTTTATTATGTAGAAAATTGGACAGTTTTAGCTGCGTCTGTGTGTAAAACTTATTCAATCGTTAGGCCTACATATTCATTTATATTATGAATGTGTAGAGCCTAACCAATACGCAGTAACTAGATTTTAAGTAATGAAGTAATATTTTAAGTGAGAACTGTTTCGTTGCATTTTAATGCTATGTATACTAATAATAGAAATAATTATCATTATTATTATGGATATTTTATTATTTTTAATATCTAAATAATAGTGGGAAAAAAATTGCAACAGCTATTTATACTGTAGTATTCAATTACATAAATCTTTAATTAGTGAGAAAAAATACACGCACCAAAAAGATTAAAAAGCAATTGAAAACTTGATGTTGACTGTCTCTGTTCATCGGGATTAGTCATTGAACTAAAGTCATTCAACTAAAACAATTGTCATTCGACACTGCAAATCAAATGCTACAAAAAACAGAGTTAGGCTCAGCCTATTATGTTCTATGACGTGGGCAGAATTCAACTTAATGTAATTACGTCATGTAAATTCTATACACATACCTGCGTTGGGTTGGGCCGAGAAGATTCTTTTTCCCAAGTTATAACATCGCGGCAAGGTTGTGACAATAGAGCGGAGTGAGAAAGAAATAAAATTGGTTAACGTTTTATGGTCGAGCATACGTTGCAAAGTTCTCCAAAGTTTGTTAAAATATGATAAGAAAAATATGTTTATAAACATTAATGGTGTAAAATACTTCTTTTTAAATATCTAAACTTGTGTCCAATATAGTATATAGCAGGGAAGTTGATAGTATTTTAACTCCCTTGAGCTATAATCTATCTTCAAATTTTTCTTTTCCTTCAATTCATCAAATTTGGAGGAATTCATTGAATTTGGAGGAAAACAAAATTTAATTGAATTTGGAGGAGTACGATGTTACTGCATGCAAATAGTATTGAAACATTTTTTGTGGTATTAGTGCATAAGAAACAGATATGTCATTACGTTTTGCGAGATGAGTGATGGTTTATCAAATATGTTTTTAGTAATTTTTTAGAAATTTTATTCTTTTAAGAAATATTTTAAAATTGGAGAAATAGGCGCGTTACGTGTGTTACCAGAACGTTACGTGTGTTACGCCTTCTGAATTTTTCAAGAAAAAAAATCACAAATGTTTCACTAAAAGATACAGTTATTTGAAATTAACATAAAAAAGTAATTTATTTTAACATATGAAGCAGCTCACAGTTGGGAGGAAAAATTTACCCCTGCTTTTCCTTGGTTTAGAGAGTAAAAGACAGTGAATTGTTGAGACACTTACTTCGTCAAAGTCATCATTCTCTGGAAACACAAAATATTTTTTTTCCTGTAAATATTGTATTTTCAGGTTTCCATTTGCATTTTTATGTCCATAATGTATCCAAGATAGAACACTTCCCGTTCAGCAATGGTTTGTAACTTGACTATTACATAACAGTTGTTATAATCTGAAATATATTTTAGTGGAGTACCAACGACTGTTATTTGGAACTTCAATATTAGTTGGCCGGCACTCTAGAATATCACGAGGAAATTCTAGCAAAAATGGATTGTTTGTGGGCCATAGTTTTGCAACCTGCTCAGGAGATACCTGTATCACATGCATACAATGCCGTGTATAACACTTACATTATAAATGGATTGAATGTTTTAATAAATTCAGTGATTTTATAATCACTTGTACGCAAAATAGTTGTAGCAGGCATTAATTGATTGGCTAATTTTGCTAAGTCTTCTGAACTTTGTACAGCAATGCTGCTATTGCCACTTAGCTTCCAACTAATGATTTGGCTCTGCTAATGCATGTAAACAAAGTTTTTACTCAACAAAAAATTTATGTACGAACCATTGCGTATTTTATTTACATTTTACACTAATAATTATAATCATTAATTTTCGAGAATAAGAAATTTCTTTAAGTCATATGAACGAAGATGGGTGTTGAGTTAGTTCTATAACTATTTAAGCAATCAATTTTTTAAATTTCAATAAGTTCTAAATAAAATTATCATTTGAGTGAATTTTGAACATTTTTATAACAAACTGTGACATAATACATCGGTAAAACGCACGCAACAGTAACACAAATAATATTTCGTTACGTGTGTTACCTTTGATAAAATTAATTATTAAAAAAAATTAATGATGATTAAAAATTTTAAAGTTTTCCTCTGAAGTATACTCGTTATCTTGTTTCATAAATTAAAATTTTTAAAAAAATCTATTTTATTAAGCTTATTATAACAAAAAATGTATAATTTTGTTACGTGTGTTACACAGTAATTATCTTGCTTGCCTTCATTAAGCAACTTTTAATAAGAAAAAAAATGTAGATAGGGAAAATTTCAAAACTTTATATGAAAGATTAAATGTTTATACAGTGATGTATCGTAGTAATAATTATTTAATGATATTTTATATTCTCGGATGCCCATGAAAATACACATTAGCAAAAAATGCAATAAATGAAAAGTATCAGTACGTTCCACTTATTTTAAAAATTTAAAGAAATATTGTTTAATATTTAAAAAAATATCACCATTTTTGGAAAATACACTTTTTCTAGATTCCAAATATGTTTCATTTTTAACAAATAATTTTAAAAATGTAGGATAGTTCTGATAAAGTCTAAATATATTACAATGTAAAAAGTAAAACAATAGTTTTTTCTAAAAGCTTTTATGCATATTAAGAATGTATGATGCGTCTGCATAATACTACGCATTTTGTATGCATATTTTTCAACACGATTTTACGCATAAAGTTAGCTACAATATATAAATTCAATTGTTCCATTAAATTATAAACTCTAAAATGCAAATTTAGAAATTTAACTTTTCAAAATATAAATTAACTTAAATATAATAAAAGTTAGTAACAAAAGCCTTATTAAATACTATTTTTATGAAGAAAATAATTTACAATTAGATCTTCATTTAACGATGAAAGTAATCTTATTGTTTATATATTGAATAGCATCCTTTTAGATAAATCTTGTAATATTCTTTGTTTCAAAGATTTACTTACTAAATATCTCTTCTTTATTTTACCTTGCGAGATATTCAACATTCTTTGTCAGAATCAATGTACCTTCTTTAAATCTAGTTCTCGATGTTGACAGCTCTGTTTTCCGCTTTTCATCACGTAACTATAGTTACACGAATATCTGATGTTTCATTCGATTTATGCTTGACACACTTGTCTGTTGATCTTGCTTATGTAAGTTGCTAAGCTTTAAGAATGCAGGTAAAAGGTGTGTAAAGAAAAAGTTGCACTTTTCCGAAGAATTTCACATTTCTGCAAGGATAAATATTTGAACATGTCCTTAACAGTAACTTCCCGTTACTTTCTTTAGAGAAAGTTTACTCTCCCTTCATTTGATTGCAAATCTAGTCTTTGGAACGCCGATGTGAGACGCTTTTCTTGTCTTTAACGGCATTTTAGAGCACTAAAGCTGAATATAATTGAGTGGACGTTTTTCATCATCGCGTATTCGCAAAATCTACTCAAAAGTTAAACAATGTCAGCAAAGGTTCAAGTCTGTATTCATTCATTTAAATTTATTTCGCTCTTAGATGATTTAGTGATTCTTTTTTAAATGGTGCATCAAAATTTCAACGAGCAGATGTTTTTTTAACACAGATTTTCGAGTCATTTTGTTTGCTGTAAAATTTTAAACGCATGTGTTGAATTTCAGTTTTTCCTTCCTTCAAGATATTTCTTAAGAACTAGTGAAGGGTTTGACTGAAAATCTTTTGTGATGTTTAATGAGAAAATACTTAACATTGAAAGTCTTCGGAGAAACTAATAAACCAGAAAAGAATCAAGAAATTAAAAAAAAAAAGTTTTCGTTACAATTATATGCTAAGATATTGCTTAACATTATCATTCAGTTTCCTGATATTTCTATTTGATGACATGAAATAGATTAAAGTTAAATGACGAAAGAAAAAAAAAACTTGTTTTAGTAAAGTTATATTTTTTTTTCTTCGGCGAATGCATCAAGATACCTGCATTACGTATAAAAGTGTGTTCACATTTCCCCCCCTTAATTCATGTTGGTTAACTGTCAACACCAATTGGAAAATTCGTGCCACACAACATCGCAATCCGGATTGCTCTAGCGTCGGTGCGTCGGTCTACTTCAAAGAAAGCAAATCTGAAAAGAAGCGCGGTGTACGGGTGGTTGTGGGGCTTGTCAACTGTTCCCAAGAAATTTTTTCAACTAAATGAACATTTGAATACAAATTTGAGCATTTTTTTACTAGGCAATCCAAGATTGCTTACTGTTTTCAGTCTGTTCAGGTCTGATGTAATTGATGTTGTGCTGATTTTTTTGTTCGGTGGAAAAATAATTCCGTTCTTTGACCATTGTCCAAAAGCAAAGCAGCAGGCAAGAGTTTAATCGGTTAACTGTTGTAAGGAAGGAGGCATATTTGTTGTAGCGCTGTCTGGTGTAAACCAAATACATAATGAGTCAAATTGTACTTCCACTGTTGTGGTGCTCATCTTTAGAAACGAAAAGCGCTTTCTTACTGACTTAACTCTTGGTCTCTTTAAAGCTAAGTGAAGCTTGGATACCCAAGTGGCATTAGAAACAACAACAACGACGACGAACAACACTGTTGTATCAACCACGTTTTAGGAATTTCTCGGAAAGGCCAACCGGAGGATGAAAATATAAATTTTAGCAAAATCAACGTAGTGTTATAAATCAAATTAGAGCCAATAAATGTGTCTTTAAGAATATTGCAATACTTTTTGTGCAAAAACACATTTTAACGAGAAAATACATGTAATGTTCGTCTGACCCTCTAAGAAAAAGGAAGGTTTCTTTTGTAAAAGAAAAAATAAATATTCTTGCAGTTGCATTTAATCAAGTAATGTTGTGAGCATCGAGAACAAGCCTGATAAAATAACATAACAAAAATAATTACATTTCACCTATGTAAAAGCACTTGAAACACTCTGGAAATTTGATGTGCACATGTAGTACAAATAAGCAAATAAAAAATAATTATAAAATAAAATAGAACACTGTTATTATTTTTCAAATTTGTATTAAAGAATAAGGTTCTTTTAAGCTCCATATCAAGAAGGTATTTTGCCAAATAATGCTTTTGATACAGGGTAAATAAAATACGAAAAATAAAGGTGTAATTGTACTTACATTTTTACCAAAAAAAAAGCAATTTAAATCACGGTTCTTGTTTAATATTCCTCAGTAGATTACATGTACTCTAAATATCTTTAAGCGCACAAGAATATCTGAAACATATGTATATCGAGAAGAGATAAGTCTATCGTTGAAATCGGAATCCTTTAAAAATCGCCAAGTGTTAAGATGACGCAAGATAAAGGTTTCTCAAATAACAAATATCTAACTAAAAATTAATAATTACCGAAATAAAACCGGTTACGATCTAATCCAGTATACTAACTACTAATTGTTCGAATAAAAAAAACGCGAAGTTTATCCAGTTTTAATTCGTAGTTACTTTAATATTTATATATTTGTTTGTTTGTTTAATTTTTATGTGCGATGCCGTAATGAAACCATAATAATGTCTTCAATTACTGTTTTTTAAATTCGCTCAAGATATAAAATAAAATGAATTTTCATTATATACTATTTTATAGTATCTGCTGTGGAATTATTTTTGTTTAGCATTTTGTTCTCAGAATAGAGAAATGTTAAACATGTATTCATTTATTGATATCATTTTAGACATCATTCGTTTATTTAAAAACCAGTTTCCACCAGAACTAAACGAGTCAACCATAGACCAAGATCGATTTTCTAACATCAACTACAAAGAACTGTCCGCACTTAGTTCCATATTATTTCAAATATGAATTTTCAAGAGATAAAACAATTTTCTGAAAAGATATATATGTATATGTGTGTGTGTGTGTGTCTTATGCGAAAGATAACTATTACTGGATGGGAAACATATGAAATACATTTACCCTAACTGTCATGCGTTGTGCTTCAGTATATTCAAAGGCACACAATTTCTACCCTATTTTACTGAAATTACAAGTTTCATTCCAGAAGAAAATAAATTTACTTTTAATGGTTGCCAAAAACAAGATAATAATACCAGTTAAGTTAAAATTTAGAATGAAAATAAAAATGATTGCATGACCTTACTAATCGTTTGCAATTCCATTAAAGTCGTTCGCAGTTACGTGCTTTTGTGGCGGAATCGTATCGTTATCGAACTGTGACGTCTTGTTCTTGACTCCTCACTGCATTTAAAAAGGTAGCTATAGGGTAGTTAGTTTGTTATTCTGTAAATGTTCCTATTTTCCTGTGTGTTTTGAGTAACTTCTAGTTCTGTCTGTGTCGTAATTTAAATGCGGTTTTCAAATGTGTATTAACAGTCAGACGTTCAATAAATTCACACTTTCAGTGAAAAAAGAAAAACCCTTTACAAGTACTGAATTTTTATTAGAAAAATATTTTGTATGTAATTATTTAAAGCACCACACTAGACAAAAAGCCAAATCCTATTTTTTTATTATCTTACAACTAAAATAAATGTCCCTTTTTTACCGCTGTTTGCTAGTCAACTCTGCAATTTCAATGCAATTGAAAAAAAAGTAAATGTTGCTGCAATTTATTTTGATAGAATTTTCATTAATTTTCCTTTTTTACTTTGCCATGAAGCAAGCCATGATTTCTCATTTTGCTACGAAGTATTCCTACTATGTGTGACGTAAAGCTTATGCCGAGAACAAAGCATCGAGAAATTTATGCACGTTTATAATTATTTCCCTCCAACCTAAATTTCAAGAATTAAGGAAAGCAATTACAATGAGTAGCGATGCATAATTTTGGTGGTGAGAGCCTGAAATTCCCCGGCAGAATTATTCAATTAGTTAGGAATGTGGTATTTACGCAATTCCAAGGCAATTCTCAGGTTGGTGACACCACTAGGTGATGATGTTCTTCGTAATAAAAATATCCAAAACAGAATATCTTGACAAACGCTTAATTGTGTAGACTAGTTTATTCCGAATTGATTATTTTGCTGTTGTGTAAGTTTAGGAAAAATCGTCACATTTAGGGAAATTATTGAATTATTTCCTTTTCGACTACTACGTAAGATATCAAAGGCGACTAAGGATCTTCGTTTTTCAGTTTCCCAAATGAATGAGTAAAAATTAATCATGTGCCTTTTTAAATTTTTACTTTGAGATTTTTACGCTGCTTTGAAGACAGACATGTGGAAGGATAATATTTTTTTTTTTGCAATGCTAAATAAAAATGCATTTTGTTTGAGCAAGTAAACAAGTAAGAACTTTTGTAAGGGATAGGTTACTAGTAGAACAGGTGAAACCTTCAAGCTAGAAACTGGGCATTTGACTATCATTCAGTGAGAAAAATGGATTTCATCAGTAAATCTCAGTTAGCAGATATGCTCCAGATATAGATTGCCCAACTGTAATGAGTGAGCTTCTGTGAGCCTAAAGATCTAAGTACTTACGAGTAGTAGGAAAATGAATCGGGATGTTTAGTTGTGACGATAGCGAAGGATAGAAATAACGAAATTTCTAACACTCGGAGGGTTAAGCAATGCTCAATTTATGATATAACTATGTCTATGTCACTATATTATGCATGACTATATATTACGAAGTCTATGTTTATACCTTCAATATTGGTATCCGATTCGGGTGACGTAAGGCTTGCTTTGTAGCATGACTATAGCCCCGGGTCGGTAAAGCAGGTCGGCAAAGCTCTGCCAGCCCAGCCCCTTATGACTGGTGCTGGTTGTCAGTTTGTCAGAGAGTTTGTGGGAAGTTCGAGGAGGATAGCTCTGCAGTAGCACCCCCTTCTACTGGGGGGTAGTCTGTGAAGGCCTCGATGCTATAGACAGTATGGCTGCAGTTTGCATTATTTACCCTTCAATATTGTGATATTTTACTTTATGTTTCAGTAAAATACGTAAACATTGTTCAAGTTACATCAGCAAAAAGTAGCTTCAATCACATGCTCTTATAAAGCATGTTTTAAATTGTGCTTCTTTGTTGAATTATTTATTATACTATTATGAGCATTTTCAATTTATGATTTTGTGACTTTTTGTTACGAGGTGTAACTGCTTAGAGCAAAGCCTCATCGATACGGCATCCTCGTTGGAATGCGACTTGTCAACTTATCGGTTCTGGCCGTCATTTACTGAAGTATCTCATATGCTATTAATTAGAAATTAATGCTCACGTCATTGCACTATCGATGGTTGCACAATGACACCAGAAACAGGCCCTTAGTCTAATTAAAAGTACCCAAATGTCATCATCTGAAACA
Source organism: Octonoba sinensis (assembly GCA_038502835.1). Lineage (NCBI taxonomy): Eukaryota > Metazoa > Arthropoda > Arachnida > Araneae > Uloboridae > Octonoba > Octonoba sinensis. The sequence goes on along the minus strand of CM076598.1, from coordinate 2,628,736 downwards.
CAATTTGAATTTTATGGTTACCACAATTTGAATTTATTTTAAATTATAAAAAAAATATTGAAACATATACCGTCAACGTTTAATTTGAAGCTTCTGCAGCTAGAGTACAGGGTACCTTAGGATGCGATGTTACACCTATTGTTAAATGAACTTAAGTCTTTTTTTTTTGCAAATCATTTTGTTTTTTACGTTTTATAGCTTATAGGGTCAGGTGGGGTAACGTGGCCATAAAAACCACATTCTTCAACTTTCTTTGCCAATAAATATAAACATTTGTTCAAAACCTTCAGTTTTTTGCTTGTTATTTTACATTACATTATTAAAGAACATATTGCTTTAAATTTTGCGCAGAAAAAAATAAGTAAAATAATTTTATGACGCCTTCTTTCGGGGATGCATGTATGACCACTTTACCCCATGGGATGGGGTAAAGTGGTCATCGTTTAAAAAAAACTATATAAAAGTATTAACAACCGTGATACTTCAAAATACTCAACAAAGGTTCATTTTAGAACGAAAACAACTTCATTTCCCTCAACTGAATTCATTTATGTCCTCTATTATGGTCAAAACTTAGCCTCATTTTCGTAACGTCTCGTAAGATACGAGGCGCGTTCATAAAGTAAGGGCCGTGTGGTCACAGAAAAAAATATACTCATAAGAACAAACTTTATTGTCATATTTAGTTAGATACAAGCTTATTATACTTCTCTACATAATCGCCATTCACTTCTAAGCATTTTTCGTACCGCTGCACCAGCTTCTTTAACCCCTCTGCATAGAAGCTTGTCGCCTGAGAGTTGAGCCAGTTGTCAACGGCGTTTTTGAGTCCCTCTTCGGTTTCAAAACGTTGTCCACCGAGCCACTGTTTAAAATGCAAGAAGAGGAAGTACTCGTAATCGCTAGGTGCAAGGTCGGGAATGTACGGTGGGTGGTCTAAAAGTTCCAAACGAAAATCTTGAATTTTCTCCTTGGTTTAGGCAGCAGTGTGAGGACGCGCGTTATCGTGGAGGAGGATTATGCCAGATGAGTTTCCCTCGGCGTTTGTTTGGATCGCACGTCTCATTTTGTTGAACGCACTTCACAGTTGGCGGGGTCAACGATTTTCGCGGCCATTGTTCTTTGCATTCACGGACAACAATACGACTTCAGAATCAAAACAAATGACGCTGTAGCTTCGCAATGAGTCAGTAGATGGCGCTGCAGTAGTAAAACTGTGCTCCGAAGCGCCATTATTTAAATATAAGCTAACGGCCCTTACTTTATGAACGCGATTCGTACTTCAGCTGCTGCATATATGGTCGTAAAACGAAGTTATGTACCAAAACATGTTAGGATACATAATAGTAGGTATTCTTGGGTTTTAATTCCTAACAATTAGATTTTAAGTATGTCCTTTAACTCAATACATATAATGAAACGTAAATGTAAAATTCAAAATTTTTCGTGAGAAAATGTAAATTAGCTTTTAATTGATGACTAAATTACTTAAATAACATACTAAGAAAATATTGCTAATGAGAGGGTTCTGGATAATTATAACTTATTAAAAAATAATGGGAGAAAAATACATATTTTAACCTAGCTGTTTTTAATTCTCTCTCTCTTTCATGTATTGTTCTTGTTCGTAGCACTGCTAAACATTTGCAGCTTAGTAATACTTATAATAAGTATGTTTATAAACGAATCATTGATAATTGAAAATTCTTGTATTAAAAAGTTCTTCTACAAATTTTTCAATACTAAAGACACCATTGTAAGAAAACTGTATTACAGTAATTTCAATCTCTATTGCATTTGAGCTCAGTTGTGTTAGTTTCGGTTTTCTAAAAAGTAAATTTAAAAGTGTTTTTTTTAATATAAATAATATAGTATTAGTGAATTTAGTTAAAGTGTAACTGACATCTGTCTCGTGGCTTAATTTCTAACAAAAGAAGTGCGAGCACTGTAGTCTGCAAAATTTATTTCCTTGCGTAAATAGCTTGAATTCCCTCTAAATGTCAAAAAATTGAAAATAAATATGGAAACTGAGCTGCTGTGAATTTATATGCAAGTCAATCCGGATCTACCACATACATTAACCTAAAGTAATTTTAGAACATCGGTGCATGTTAAGCCTAATACTATGACCACTTTACCCCATATTACTTAAACTACTGTAAAATAATATGTAAACTAAATCTAGCTTCGCGGTTAGTGAGGAAGTATTTTTGAGATCTGTGTAAAACTACCTGCACCGTCCATTTGCTGCAAATTCTTTAAAACAAAATGTCAGAGAGAAGTTAAAAGAGCTGTTTCAATTTCAAAGTGTTGTCAGGAATGGCCTCGTATTTACGTCTTCCAGGAGGTGAGGGACAAAAACGTGAGACTGTTTTGTGTTTCTTTATTTGAACTATTTAGGACAGGATGAAGACTAGTGTAATATTGTTTTTTTGAAATTTATATTGTGCTATGATATAATTATTTTTGAAACCATAATTGTTAGAGTAGAATCGTTAAGTTAATGCTAAGAAAGAAGATTAGCTAAAAATTTAAGTGGGATTTATTGGCTTAAAGTTTGTGTAAAATTTAGGTTAAAGTTTAACAATTTGAAAAAAATTAATTGGTTAAGATTAAAGTGAAGAAATTTATTTAAAGTGTTGAAATGTTAATTTGTTAAAATATTGGTTTGAATGTAGAATTAAAATAAGAACAGTTTTATACTGGGAAATAGAGTGGTAAGATTAGTAAAATTATGTGTAAAATTAAGAGTAAACTTTTCCTAGTCTTGAAACAAGAAAAAAAAATCAGACCAATTTTTTTTAACTTTAGAGGGGGGGGGGGGGGTTGTAAGGGATATGCAAATTAATCTGGCAACAGTCATTGTACATAGAAACGTGTGTTGTGTGAGTGAGTCAGTGCAGTCGGGTTTCCAACAGTCAATTGTTTGACGTAATAAAAATGTGTGTTTTAAACTACGTGCTGTTCTTTGAGACACAGAACATCACAAACTAATATGCAAATATGCTAGAGTGAAAATTTTCAATGCACGATGGAAGATACGAGCCTTAATACAATAAAAGGCAATTCCATGAAAACAGGGACACTAACATAAAAAAAAAAAAAAATATTCTTGCACATATACAGTTTTTTTTTCCTCTAAGGTAAAAATATGTGAATTTTTATAAAATTATGTTTAAAAAGTTAGCAGTACCTTTTTGTAAATTTTATAGGCAATGTTACTTTTGTCACGAGTGTTGTTTTCTTTAGAGAGGTTCGGAAAGTTCATCTTGTTTTCGTAAAAAATTAACAGGTATGTATAAAATCCTATTTTTTTATTGAAATTTAGTTTATATATGAGGTTAAGGCAGTAAAGAATCTTTAAACTGTGAATACTGTATTGAAAAATAATTTTTATAAATTAGGCCTCATAGTAATGTAATATCAGTCACAAAAATTTATAAAAGTTTTTATTACTTTAAGAAAATTAGTGTCAAGAATATAAAAAAGCCATATTCTCCTCATTCATGATAATGTCCTAAATATCAATTACCTAAATAGTTAATAACAGTTCAATTTATGAGTTAAAAGCTTCTTTAAAATATGTAACATCAGTCACATTGTAATGTCAGTCACTTTTCTCTTTTCCAGTTAGATACTTAAACACTGCACAAATGGCATTGACTGCTGCAGAAAGGCAAAAAAGAGGCAAGATAAATTAAAGAAGGAAGGAAATTATGAAGATTACAAAAAGAAAAACAATGCAAAAGCTGGAAGGAGTAGAGATAAAAAAAGAAATGACCTAGCCAAGTTACCTAAGTCAGCTCAAAATAGAGTTAAAAGAGAAATAAAAGAAAATGTTTGTCATGAGAAAAATGTAGAGCATTAAAGTGCAAAATTTCAAGTAGCAGTGACATAACCTCTTTTTCAAAATAATAAAACTTTAGGAAAAGCTGTAACTCGTGCAAAGCGCTCCCTGCCTACATCTCCACGAAAGCAGAAGGCAGTCATAAAAAAAATGGTTTGACAATGAAATTGGTGAAACAGGTGCTCCTATTAAGCCCAAGTAAACATTTTTACAGCAGCACTGTACCACTCAGGTAGAATGCATCCGTATGTGATAGCCTCAGATGAACTGTCTCATTCCAAACAGATTGTGATTCCTCTCAAAATAAGAATGCTGGAAAAGATTCCTCAATAAATTGAAGTCTTACATATTTGGTCAGATGGCCCAATTCAAAAACAAGTTCATTGCAGCCACAATACCTATGTTACAGAAAAAATATAAATTGTTAATTACATCGAATTATTTTGCTACTTCACATGGGAAGAATTATCATCGAATTATTTTGCTCTATCCACGTGAAGTTAGAGCCACTGAAAAGTATGAATACTTGGTCAGTGTTATGATTCCAACAGGGAAGCATTTTAAATGGTCTGACAATGTGGATGAAATTTATTAATCACAAGAAATAATCATAAGAAAGCTTAGTACACAAGATATAGTAAATGCACGAGGACACTTTTCATTTCCTGAATTGCACTAAAAACATCACTTATATAATTATATTCGTTTACTATTGTTTATTTTTTATCATTTAAGTAGATATGTGTAATTTTGTAAAAACAATTGCTGATTTGACTTTTAAGGAGAATTAAATTATAATTTGAACCAATTAATGTTATTGTAACATCAGTCACAAAATGTTTGTAACATCAGTCACGGAAAGTAAAAATTTCCTCCACTGTACATTTTAAAGTTTTTTAAATGAAACAAAACGTATTCATAAAGTTTGAAATTCTACTTGACTGGAAAAAAAATTTTTTAATCTTCATGTTCTTAGTTTGAGGATAATTTCAATTAATATAAAAGTTGTTTTTTCTAATGTCTTCTGTGTAACATCAGTCACAATTTTTCATTTACCTTAATTCCACACAAAAAAGCTTTTTATGTCTAAAAACAGGTATGGGAAGCATTATTGTACTCTATTATAAAATTTTAGATCAATTTCAGAAAAATAAGATTAAATTTCAAGACAGTGCGGATTTTAAAAGTTAAAAAACTTAGTCAAATTGTAATGTCAGTCACCGTGGAATGACCCTAAACGATTGAATAAAGAACTTAAACTTAAATTCACTATTCTCATAAATAACACGTATTTAGGACTGTTAGAAACGCCATGTGTGTTCATTCTGTTATACCTTCAACGATATTCTTTAACAATTTATAGTCCGGGATCTGACTAGGGTTCTGTAGGAAAGTTCGCATAGGGAGAATTTTTTTTTCAAAAATGCTTAGTAGGTGCCCTAGAAAATATTTTGGAACCGGGTGGACATCCGCCACCTGGTACATTTTTTTGCTATGACGTCATGAAAGATGGCGGCCGCTCTATCAGAAATAGCTCATATCTATGTTAATACTCGTCCGATTTGCATGTAACCTGCACTATATTACAAATATATCCATTGTTAAGCTAATAAAAAGGCTTTTGAGTCCGTTTTAGACTTTGGTGGACATTTTTCACGTGATACATTTCCCAACTATGGCGTCATCCAAGATGACGGATGCTCGATCCCTTAATTGGTCATATCTGTGTTAATACTTCACCTATTTGCATGAAACTTGCGCTTTTTTGCTATTATTACCAACATGAACCTAATAGGAGGGGTTTGGGCTCATTGGTACATTTTTTATTTATGACGTCATCGAAGATGGCGGACCTTGATCACCGAAATTCTCATATCTATGCTAATATTTAACGCATTTGCATAAAAAATTCGTCAAAAGGTTATGATTAGTATTTACAAGGTGATTACAATGTATTTTAGCAGTTACTGCAAATCAGTAAATAATTTTATTATTTTCTTACATTTTCTATCATTTCAAAATACATAATATGAAAAATGCAAGCAGTGATTGCATTGAAACATGCTCAGATTCTCTAAAAAGGATTGCAACAAGTTGAATTTAAATCCTTGCTACCACATTTGCAGAAGGAGCAACAGGATACTTCATTTGCCCGACAAATACAGGAAGATTCGATACTAGTTACCGTTTTCACCTAGTGCTTTAATCCTTAAAGCACGAGTTTTTTTATGAAAAACTAGTATGATATCAAATGTATTTCGGGAGGTAACATTCTCGATTGCTTTTGTCGAAGGTTTGAATATTCACCATGAGTTTTCTAAAAAGCAAGCTTAGAACTGAGACGAAAAGTTTTCCTCAATGTTTATATATATATATTGCGAAAAGGTCATTCTCTTGATATGCTTAACAATCCTTTACACAATTAACAAACTAAAGAACTACTTTCACAAGATACAAAGGAAAATATATTAAATGTCTTTGAATTCGGAGAATATTTTCATTTTTCACTGCGCAAAACACGATACGTGGAGAAAACAGTGAGAATCTCAAGTACCATCCATAAAATCATGCTGGCAGGATTTCATAGCAACACAACCCAAAGTGTATTTGCTACAGGGAAAGGTACCACAAGGAGGTTCAAGCACCGCAAGATACAAATAGCTCAAGCTCGTCCATTTGACACGTAAAAACTCTTTTGGTATGAACTATCTGAAAATTGCACACTGGTTTAATGAACTGGGTTTAATGTCATAGCCACAAAAAGTACATTGGTAAACGCTCTCGAAACTTCGTATGGTGGTACAAGCAATGACACCTCGTTCAAGACTAATTGAAAAACCTGCTATATCCTCCTGTGGCCTGGCATCCAATAAAATTTATGTTTTTCTTTTTCTCCCTGTTGTGACAGATTTTATTTTAACAAGCAAGACTTGGACTGGAATTATAAAGGAGGAATAGGAAATTACTTTTTAACTTTGATAATTCGGAAACGGCAGTTTATTTGTTTGCAATATGGCTAAGAACACGAGTCAAGTTGGAATACGGCGCTCTCGCGGTTGTTTTGATTTTTACATTATTTTTTCTTTTTTAATATTGTTCTAGGATTTTTATACAAGTTTGATCTCTTTTCTTATGTTATAAGTAATGAATAAAATTTTTTGTTTATCTATTTTCGTGTAAGTATCACATAGTTCTACTGTAGTTATGACCTCAACATACATTCAAATGTATGTTGTGCCCCACAGAAAAATTTAAAAATTCAAGTTTATTAATTTTTTGAAAAACATCACTTTTAATGCCCAATTGTTCAGAAAAACTAATAGTTGAGAGAATATGTGTATTTTATTTTGCTTGGGTCTCAGGAGGATATAGTAGATATCATGAATTCCGTGCGAAAAATTATAACAAATGAAAAAAAAAAAAAACCTTTGGCGAAGCAGTTTTTGCTTTTTCGTCATATATTGGCAGCATCATAATTCATTGTGGAAGAGTCGATTATGTTTTCGACAGTTATCACAAATTTTCACCGAAAAAGCCTGAGAGAATGCAGAAACATGGTAGCTGCATAGTTATAGATATCGCCGAAATCTCTCAAGACGATCCATTGTCTATGCAACTCAGCAGTTTCTGGGCTTTATCAAGAACAAATTGATATTACAGATTTTCATTGCCAATACCAGTGATATCTTCTTTCATTGAAACACCATGTAATACCAACTACACCTTCAGTGTCTTTTTAGGTGAGGAAGAAGATGAGGTACTATTCAATTGCACATCTGTGCAGAGAGGAAGACATATGAAACACCCTGACTTAAATTGTTTGACAGTAGAGGAAGAGGACTTCTGAATGCTGATTCAATCGAAACATGAATCCGAGTGGATTTACTTAAATTTTCTCGTTGTGTGCTGACACTGACATCGCGGTGTTAGTTTTGTTACACTGGTTTACTCTTTATCGACTTGGTGTATAGGAACTTTGGGTACGCACTGGGTGTTGGTAGATTCCTTGCGACTTTTGTCTGTCCATGATATTCACAAAAAAGCAGGCGAAAACTTATGTTCTTCGCTTCAGGCCATCCATAGGCTATTTGGATACGATTACACGAGTAAATCTGGGGAGGGGGGAAAGCAGCTATTCCTTGCACATCTGTGGAATATTTAGAACATTTTGGCGTATCATCTGACAGGAAAACCATAGAACAAAGCCTTAAATCTGCAGAGGAAATCTTATAGCAGCATTTACATTCTGTAAAGCTTTTGATAAACTTAGATTGTGGCTGTATCATCATGCAAACATATTGACATTGAAAATAGGCCGCCTACAAGCACAAGTGCTAAGGGTCATTTATTGAGGTCATTTTTTACAGATACCCTCTGCAACATGAGATTGACGATTTGGTTGTTGACTTGAATCTATGTGAATAAGGTTTTGCCGTGGTAGAAGATGATTTGCTGCCAGAAAAAAAGTTACAAAAATTTCCAACTGGAATTTATTAGAGCATGCAATTGTCTAAAATGAACTAAATCTTCCTGTAAGGCAAACGAAGTAACCTGTTGCTCCTTCAGCAAATGTGGTAGTAAGGGTTAATTTGGCGGATGTCCACCCGAGTCCAAAATACTTTCTAGGGCACCTACTAAGCATATTTGAAAAAAAATTCTCCCTACGCGAACTTTCCTACAGAACCAGGACTACTAGGTTCTATTTGATACAATTGTACTTGAATTTGAATATAGTCATTCAAAATGACTGCAATTTCTTTTTATAATTTAACTAAAATAAAGCGAAAGCTTAAAAAATGATATGTTCTGATCAAAATTTCATATTTTGTTCCCTCGATTAGCACTAAGCGAAGAAGAATTGTTTCTGACTAACAAAATAATACTGGAATAAGACAGAAAAAAAAGAAGGACATTTTGGAACAAAAAATGCTGGAATCTCAAGAGCAGTTACAAAAAACAATTAATTAGAAATGCAGTAACACAAAAGAAAAGTAGTTAAAACGTAATTAATAGTGAAATAAAAAATGTAATAGATGCAAAAACGAAAAAAGAAAAAACTGCCGAAAAAAGAAAGAAACGAAACTAAAATGACGAAAAAATTATAATTAATTTCTTGGTTAGGATCCACTGATTACTAAATTATCCTGTACTTTCTCTTTACAAAAATGGAATAATACATTATTTTAAGCAGATTGAATGATTTTGCAAGATCATTCCAATAATAATTATTTTACTAAATACGGTCTCAATACCATGATAATGCATGCTATAATTTTATTTTTCTTGCAAATACAATATGTTTAAAAAAAGGAACTTTTTATTATGTTATGTAACGCGCAGAAATAGTTTTAAAACTATTGGATTCAGCATTTCCTTTGTAAAAATTGTCTTGCATTTCTCTCTCAAATGAATGTGACTAAGATTTTTTTTTTTTGAAACTGTGCAATTAAACTCTACTATTATTAAAGTATTTCTTGTGTTAATGAAATATGAACTATTCATTTATAATAATACAGGCATAACAGGCTATTGAGTTGTAATAATTCAGTTATAATGATACAGACACAATAAAACTTAGGTTATTAAGACAATATAACAGTTGTGGACATGACTAACACGTAATATCACTCTGACAATCGTTTTAATTTATACTTGGTATCGGCAGCGTTTTCTGGCCGAAGGTCTAAATCAACCAAAATGTGTATTAAGACATTTTGAGTCAGTGCTATTTTCATACACCTCACTGATCTCTCCTTGAAATTACATTAAATGTTTATTATTTTTTTAAATGAAAAAGTGGAAGTTCGTTGTTAGTTTTTTAATTAAACAAAAATGTTATTAATACTATTTATGTTCAGTTTATATTTTGTATATTTTTCAGTTTTTAGTTCTGTATTTACGTTTTGTAGTTTATTTTTGGATATTATTCTGTATCTTTGGAACTCAAGTTGGTTACTTGAAACTATGAAATTATTCACTCGGCTCCCCATGGGCACCACGGTTACCGAGGTCTGATGTGAAATATGACTTCACGTTCATAACCGCAATATCACGTTCAAAGTAATCGATAGCCGTCTTTCGGGGAACGAAATTTCACGCTCATTGGATGTCAGTTGTTTAAGATACATTTTTTAGCTAATTTGTAAGTGAAGCATCAAATCGATTGTCTAACATAAAATAAAAAAAATAATAAAAAAAAACTCTCAACAGCAAAGCTATATAGATGTTGCGGAACTTTAATGTACTGAATCAGTTTAGGATAGTAGAAAAATAATTATTTGTAAACGTTTTTAAATACTTTTTCAGTCAAGAAAAAAATCAACTTATGAATTTAATGAAAGTCAGTTCCGAAAACAAAGTTTGAAAATCGTATTAAAGTACTTTCCTATACATAGTATCTCAGTCATGAAGAAAAGAAAAAGCCAATTTAATTAAACGAAAATGATTGTTTATATTTAAGTTGTTTCAGTAGTTTTAAAAAGAATATTATTACTTAAAACTCAGTTATTGATGAAAACTACATTCCATTTCTCCATAAACTTAGCATTGATGATTATTCCTTTTTGTATTTGGCAAACATTCAAAACGAAAATAATTTTCTTGTGGAATAAAATTTGCAAATTTTAATGCCAATTTTTTGTTTGGAAAATAAATAAATGAAGAAAAATGATTATTTATTTGATATTATTTGGTTAATGTTACGTAACGTATGGTATAGAAATCGTTCTTTCATGTTCGTTTTTTTTTTCTTTTTTCTGCATATTCAGATGCAAAATTTTAAATTGGGGAATCAACATTTTTTTGCCTACCTATCTTGAAGGAAAGAAAACGTACTCATGAATTTAAAATATTTCCTTTCATAAAATAGTTGATATTTACTGAAATATAATTCTTAACAGTTTGAAAGAAGGAATTTAATATCGTTTATCTATGTAAACTAATTGTTTTCTTTCACACGAAAGACAATTTGTTGCCAAATAGAATATTTTAACTATTAAAATGATTATTAAGGTAAGTCGCGCGGGGGAAGATTCCACACTTAAGGGTTTTTTCGATTAGTGCATTAAAAATCGAAATAACAGGATCACGAAAAAAATACATATTATTTTTCAATGTTTAATTTGTTGCGTACGCAAGTTAATTTTTTTCTAGGTATGAAAATAAATGAGAAATTAAATGTTAAAAAGATTCACTCAATTGTGGCATCTTCCCCCATATATTGGGGGAAGATGCCACCAGTTAAGTGGTAAGATGCAGCACCAGAATAAATAGAAAAATGAGACAAGCATTACAAAAATTAAACATGAACTAACACTGACTGTAGAGAAACAACAACAACAAAAAAAATTCTTTCATAATTAGTTTGCTAAAAATAATATCAGGCACAGGTCGAATGATAGCCTACACAACATTTCACTTAGTGCAAATGATCATCATTGCAATCTTCGTGAAACCATCAGTGCATTCGATGCACTGAATCCAGACACACTTGGGACTTTTTTTTAACATAAAAGTACCTTTTACACACAGCACAAAAATCGTCATAATAATCCTCATTAAAACTCACCACAGGTATCTAGAGGAATTTCTTCACTTGAGGATGACAAGCTGACACGTCCCTTTTTCTTGTGTTTTTTCGAAGTTTTCTTGTTATTTGTTTTGCCCTTACCTGCCTTTTCTAACTTTCCTCGGGCATTTTCCAGCATAGTTGCTCTCCTCTTTGATTCAGTTAAGACTTTCGATTTTTGTTTTTTTTACACCCGGATTGTTTACGTTTTCTGTTCTGAGAAATAGGGCTAATTGCTTCTAGACAGGAAATCCCGTGTTCCACGGCCACTAGCTTTGGTCAGTGGCGTAAGTAGCTGTAGCGGCGCCCGGGGTGAATAATAAGAGTCCCGCCCCTTTCCCGTGCCAAGAACAAAGTCGAACGAAGGCAGAGAGGGGGGGGGGGGGAGTATGAGATTGGAGATACCATTTTTTCCCACCTGTACATGCAAACACATATGTACACATATATGTCTCATCTGATTTGAAAATATGATAGCTCTGTTATGTAGTTAAATATTGCTGAATGTGAAATAAGATATGGTCCCAAAAAGAAAAGATTAAGCATCGCAACTCGGTGTATCCGATTCACCAAAATCCTAATTCACCCACACCAATTAATAGGGACCTATTAAAAGCTCCTATTGTTAACCGAAACTCCCCATCTGTACACCCCTAGAGGGAAGGGGTCTGAAAAAGCTAAACTGTTTACTTGGCCTTTCCAATTGTCGGAATAATTTTTCCTACTGAAAGTGAAGTTGGCGACTTCTTGGCATCTTAATGAAGGGGTTGCCTCAGAAACTGTTCATGACATGACCGTGAGAAGGTCGGGTCAATTCGGAAGGTCATTTGGTCATACCCCCGTAAATTTTTATTCGGACAAGGGGATATTCCTTTTATTCCATCACGAGTGCTGACACGTAGTTGCACAAAGCATTTTTTTTCCAGGGACGAACACTCTAAACAAACTTATTCGTTTTAATGTATAATAATAATAATAATAATAATAATAATGATAATAAAATGATAAATTAATTATGAGAATTGTTCATTTTTTAATTTTTTTCCCCAAATTATAGTAATTTTTCATTTGAAACCACTTGATTTCTGAAAAAAAGAGTGCAATGTAAGAAAAATAGATTATGAACCATAAATATGAAGTGAAAGCGTGGAGAATTCATTAAAAATTACATAAAAATAAGTAATAAAGTGAAATTGATAAATTTGGGCTCATAAAATTGCAATGATATGAAAATAATGGTATTGAAAATTCTACGGACAAGAACTGTCTTCTGAATGCACATACTTTGGTATTTGGTTGATTCTCCCCCGCAGTCAAAAAAAAAGAAAAAAATGTTTCCGACTTCTGCTAAAAATATATTACAAGTAATTATAGAGGTTCTTATTGTTTTTTACAATGTTTACAGTAGAAAAAAAATATGCACTAATAAGAAAATAGGATGTCATCCAATCAATCAGTAACACTTACCGAAAAGAAAGGAATTCTATAGAAAATCAAGTTTTTATGGGGGAGAAAACTAGAACTTTTTCTGTACTGCTTCTATTTCAAAAACTCATAAGAGAATATTCACTTTTTTCTTTTTTTGTTATATGAAACTAGTAAAACGTTACCTTGAAATTCAAAATGTCCGAGAAAAGATCATGCAACACGACTATTTTATTCTAACTGAATGATTTACTTAAAAGTATTGATTGTAATTGAGTATAAATTGATAACTTTTCAAAACTAAACGTAAAGTAAGAATTAGCTATTTTCTTCTTTTAATTTTAAGTAAAATTCTGTGCATTTATGTTATACGGAGGGTAGCCAGAGGTACAAATAAATAAATGTTATACAGAACCTTTGTAAGAAAAAGCATAAAAATTACATATTATGTTTTATTTCCTTAAAAATATGGTCCTTAGTTCACATAATGGGTTGTTCGGAAATGAGTTTCGTTTTCTCGTAACAGAAGACTTAATTGTAGTTTTTAAAAACCCACTTTACACTTAAGCCTCACTGGCATTTATGTTTGGTGTTGACCAGTGGTGTAGTCGAGGGGGGACGCGGGGGGACGGCGTTCCCCCACCTCTTTATTTTCACTCAAGCGTCCCCTCACCTTTAATTTCCAGGGGGGACGCTGAGCTTCCTAACTTATTTAATATTCAAAATAGGCACTCATTAGTAAATTAACAGCTTTATGAAATAAGACACAAGCTTTTAAAACTATACATAAAGGCTGCTTGCTACTTCTACATTAAATTCGTGAAAAAAAAGGGATTCCCTGATTCTCTCAAACAACAATTAACAATCGCAGGTTAATATTACTCTGCAAAATAAGCGCGTTAGAATATGAGTAAACGGGAACTACACAAATTCAGAGAATTAGTTTCCGCTGTGCTGGCCTGCCTAGAAAATAGGTGTGCGGGGGGGGGGGAGAGGTTTCAAATATCGTCATAAGTTTTGAAATCGAAATATTTACACTGCTTGTACTGATTTTTTTTTTTTTTTACAAAACAGTGAGACGCTGATATTATTAGAGTAAAAAGGTTGGGAGACAATGAACGTCCTATTTCGTCCCCCTTGACCTCACCTTAAAAAAAGTAGCTTTCCTTTTGGTATGCAACGTCGAAAAACCTACAAGCATATTAAACATTTTCTTTCACAATTAATTGTTTTCTCGTCATCGCTTCAAGCCTTTTGCATATTCAAACTTTATGCATTACGCTTTTTAAACAATTTCAAAACCAAATTAATGTAAAAAAATGTTTGGATTACAAATGATTATCTGTCCAAAAACCTGTTATGGCACGGCAAAAAATTGCGGTGTAAATTCATTTTAAAATGCCTTTATCACTTTCAATTTATTCAGCTTTTTTTTTCTTTTTCGGTGATTATCAGGCAATTTTATATAAAACTAAAAAAAAATTATAACCACATAAAAGGCCTATATTTTCACAGTCAGAAAAAAATTCAATAAGACTGGAATGAAGCAAAAGCAAACTGATTTTTCTCAGTCCCACGCTTTTCCATTTATTTCCTATTGTTAACAAACTTTGCTATTGCCAGCTAATTGAAACCATCTACATGGGGAGTGGGAACCGGCCGAATAGCTTTTCTCTGTCGTGACCCCACATGTTGCCACAGTTCATCAGATAGCCGATACCCAGTTGAGTATTTTATGCTGTTTCCAAATTGCTGCTTGCCCAGGGCTACAAGGCTTCAATCACCCGACCAGAAACCCCTTTGAGACAAATAAACCATGCTGTCCTACGGTCCCTTCAAGATAATTGTTTTCGTTTTTCGTGATCGTCGGTTTCGACCGAACCCCCTCCCCCAAGCCAAAAAAAGAAAACATTCATAGAAAAAGTCTGGAGATATGGGTCTGTTTAAATTGCTCTCGAAAACCAATACTGTCTACACCTGCTGAACGACATCACATGCAAACTAAATTCTAAAAGTGACTGACATAACGCACAAAAATATCATGTCTGTCCTGCTGGTAGTGGTACCGTACTCTATCCATTGATGCATTGATCACTCGTTATAGATCGAACAAGCCATTTCTAAAAAAGCAGGGGGGAAAAGAAAGAATGAAAAGATTTAGGCAACAAAATCTGTTGGAAACATTTTTAACCCCTTCCAAACGCAGAAATACTAGTACGGAGTTATCAACTGAAATAAGAGATGAAACATCTAGTCAAAGTGAATTGTAAGTACTTTTTTATGATTTATGCACTCATGTTTAATAGTTTTCGATTATAAAATTAAGCTGAAATATCGTCTCCCTCATTTTCTTCTCGCTCCGAATTTTAATAAGATTGAGTAGTTAGAATTTTGGTTTGTGTTTTTTCAATTTGAAGTTTCTTTCCGTACTTCTTGGCTAAGTCTTTAAATAAGTGAAACATGAAAAGCTGAAAAAATTAATTTGAACAGTTAACATAAAAATAAATTTACTTTTTTAAAAGTTTTTGCATTGAAATATTGTATTTTAATTAAATGAAGTTTTTAAAATTTCTCAAACTCTTTCTCCTCGACATGAAATAAATACACACATATAGAAATATGGTGAATGTCAAGGCCGTATCCTGAGGGGGGGGGCACGACCCCCCGCCCGAAATCCCGAAATTTTTCGCAATGTAGCATATCCCTGAAACTTTCCTCGACATAAGTGTCTCAAAGTCAGGGTGCCCCCCCCCCCCCCCGAAAAAAATTTCTGGCTACGTCCTTGGTAAAAGTTAGCTCCTATTGGCCTCCTAGCAAATTTCCAAAGAAAGAAAAGATCCAACGACACTACATTTGGTTGCCCTCGTTTGTTCGGTGCCTATTGATGTCTATGATGTTATGCAAATAAAATACAGAAATTGATCTCTGGTTTTAATTCAAAACAAAAAAAATTTCTTTCTCCCCAATGCATCAGGTATCCTTATGTTACCCGAAAATAGTAAAAACCACTGAGAATAATTTGTATAATATTTCTTTTATGTTTTTAATGTAATTATTAATCATTTGTTTGTTGACGAACTGTATAGTTCTTCAAATTTGAACAATAAAAGTTTTTCACGTTTTTTTCAGTTTAACAGTTTTAACCTCTGAAATTGAGCATTTGATTAAAGCTTATTGTTTTCAAAACAAAATATATATTATATGCTTTTTTTTCGCACCGTATTATATATATATATATTACAAATATATATATATATATATTTGTAATTTTGAGGTTCGGTATTTTTACGTACAGGGTGAAGGGTGGTCCAAAATTATTGGGCACATTACATGTTTGTAAAAAAAGGAACAAAATAAAGAATATGAGTAAAAGTTTTCATGTTTGAATTGTGTTGCGGAAGTTAATCGAATGAAACATAATCATTTGATACCATGATACCTCCCATTGTGTTGTCTCTCTCTCTCTCCTTTTTTTTTTTTTTTTTTTTCAAACATGATTTGTGCTCAGTAATTTTTACCACTCTGTATAATGAAAAGAATAGAAATAATTACACTTAGAAAATAGTTTATTATGAGTCACTTAATAACTATTAGTTAATGTGTAACTTGCTATCTTCCTAAAAATCACGTCTTAACTCTTTATAAGGCTGGTCCAAAATGTCTGGTTTCCTTTTAGTAATGGTAGATCAATATATTTTTTAAAATATAGATCAAAAAATAAAATTCCTATTGGTCATTAAAAATTACAATGCGTTTCACCTCCCTACCCGCTAGAATAGTTTACTATAAATTTTTAAGTTGGTGAATTTTGTGTGAAGTATACTTTAACCACCGCCCTATTAAAGGGTTAAAATAAGTTACATATTTATGAATATGTGAAACAAAAGAAATGTGAAGTTGTTTTTAAGTTATTATTGTTATTATTTAAAAATTATTATTTCAATTAATCAAGGTTAAAATATCATAACATATGGTGTTTTAATACATTATTTTTAAGCACTTCAATAGCTAAAAAAATTGAAATTTTGTAAATATAAATACTTTATTTTTACAAGATACATGTAAAATTCATTCTTCAGTGGGGGGGGGGGGGCACTGCCTGGGTAGTTGTTTTTACTAAGAACTGCCCCTTTTTGCCACCAAAAGACAAACCTAGACTGAATGGCCAGTCGTTCCAAAATTTTCCGGGGGTATATATTCAATGCATATTATAGGGAAAAAACAACAAAATACATAATCACACGTATAAATACAATGCGTTTCTAAAAGTCAAGGGGGGGGGGGCGATTGACCTGACCCCTACTCCTGATTGATCAAATGCCGAGCCTGCTGAATGGAGGGAAACGACGCTAATTTTTTTTTTACTTTTCCCTTCCCAAAACTCATATAAGTAGCTTCCATTTTTTTCCGTTATTTCTCCAATGCAATGCCGGCATAGGAGAAAAACAGGGAAAAATTGGAAGTGACTTAGGGGTCATTCAATGCAAGTGATCCAAAATCTGAGAAAAAATTTAACTCACCCTCAAGAAAATTAAAAATCCAAATTTTTAGATTTTTATCCTGTTTTCTTCCTTAGTTATCAGACTGATTTTGTAAAAAACTCACATTTTTACATGGTATGCTTCAACACAAAATAGGCAACAAATAGAAATAAAAAGTTCTAGTAAAAAGCATAATGAATGCCGTTTCATATGATATGCATCATGATTAATTTTATAAAAATTTTAAATTTAAAAAAATGACCTTAAAATTTAAATTTCTCGAAAAACGTATAATGGAAAATTTTCAAAATATTCTCACATATTTTTGTCTATTTTACCATCGATTATGCAAAATTTCAACTTGGGATCTCAATGGGATCATATTTTTTCAACCTTTTAAATGTAATTTGATTTACCAAAAAATGAACATTTTTGTGATTCAAGCTATTTTAAGACGATGGTTTCTTAAAGGCGATGATTTAGTTAGTCTGCTAAACACATCTATGTATGCGTGAACAAGCATGGATATGTCTGTGCATGAAATTAACAAGTTCAAAATTTATTTGGGGGAAGGGGGGCAACAAATACATACACATTTTTGTCATTTCATAGCTCCCTATTTTAAAAATATGGTTTACAAATAATTCAATAATTATTTAAAAATGAACAAATTGACTTATTTTATGCATTAATAATATTTTTTTTCTGACTTATTCTGTGTTTTCAGACATATGTTAATGATATGAAGGGAAAAAAAGTATTGAATTAAATTCATCTGAAATAGTGAGGGAGGGGCCCAGCTGGCTTGATTTTATAACTTCTGGTTGTTAGTCTTGATTTGCGCTTATTAGCATGCATTAGACAAAGCAATACAAAAAAAAAAAAAACTATGTAGCTTACCCTCAAGGCCGCCGCCAGAAATTCTTTTTCGGGGGGGGGGCTGACTTTGAAACACTGGCATTGTGGAAAGTTTCAGTGAGGAATATTTGCTACATTGTGAAAATTTTCGGGATTTCGGGGGGGGGGGGGGTGAGCCCGTCGCCCCCCATCTCTGGAAACATTTTGAAAGCAAATTGCTTCGGGTGACAAAGATATACGTTCGCATTTGAAAGCGTCCCCCCACCTCTTTTTCCAGGACTACACCACTGGTGTTGACAGCTGGTAATAATGATAGTAATAATAAGGTAATGCTGGCTGTTTGCTGGAATTTCAATACCTTTCATTTATTAATTAATTTATTTATTTTTAAGCATCTACCGGACAATACCACGTAGTGTACGAAACTTTGCGATTACCAAAGTATTTACAGCTTGTTTGGGATGTACTATTACTACTACTTTTATTGCTACTACACCCACCACATTCACCAGATTTGGCCTTAGTATTATTAGTTACTGTTCGACTTTTAGGAATAAGATAAAATATATTGGACGAAAAATGGAGAATATACATTCAATAAAATAAAGAAAATGTATGTGTGTTTGCTTGTTTGTGCTTATTTTTCTTTTATAACTTATTGTTCTTTAGTTTACGTTGGATTTTCACCAAATTTGTCACGCAGGTATTACTGCACCTGATGAAGTTCGTCCAAAGTCTGTGTGACAGGAATAATTGTTTCGGCCGAAAGGAAATTTATGCTCAGGTCGATTTCCCTCAAAGTATCAGAATATCTCTAAGAAATATCAACACTAATGAAATAATATTTGCATAGTTAATAAAATATCCCGTACTTTTTTTATTATATGGTTTTAATGAACGCATGTTAACGGTACAAATGTTAGAACAAATCATTAAAACTATAAAATAGTAAAATCTTAAGGTTTGAAGATATTTTACTAATCTTCGGCAAAAATTACGGCATAGCATTTGGTTTATACTTTATAACCTATGCGTTTAATTACAATTTTCCTGTTTATCGCAAACGCGACTGCTGCTTATAGTATTCGACACTATAAATTCATTACTTAAGATATTAATGCAAATTGGCGACTATATTCCTGTTTGTCAGAAACACAAATTTTGGCGATTAAATGGCATTATCATTCTATATACATTTTGGTGACACATTTTCTACGTGTTAACATAAGAAAAAATTTAAATTTTAAATTTTCTGCTGCATTACTATTTAAGAAAAATCAACTGCCTCGCCCATAAAAAGGGTGAATAAAGGTTAAAAATTGCCCAAGAAAAAAAAAAGTTTTCTAAATTCTTATAAAGAATTCTTTGAAATCACTCACTTAATTTGCTTCAGAAGTAAGTTCCTTAATCAGAGAAACTATGTTAATTAATTCCATGTTGTACAATAGAACAGCGGTTCCCAAATTTTTTTGACCACGGAACCCTTAACGGTTCCCTTTTACTTTGAGGAACCCCCATTAGTGTTCATATTGAAAATCAAATGTAACAATCTGAGCAAGGCTTATTTAAAGCCCCCCCCCCCCCCCGCACCGGAAATAAATTTAAAACTACTTGATTTGAATTGAAGATTTTCAGAATTATAAAATTCTAATTTGGCAAGCTCCATGTTTATCTCGCTTCCCCTTGCCTCTCCACCCCCTGAAAAAATGCCAATAAGTTCTCCTGGATTTCGAAGTCAACTAAAAAGTTAAAAAATTGTAGCCATTTGTTATCCTTCTGAAATACCTTTGTAACCTGTTTTTAATTTATGGGGCTGTCGATGAAATACACTTTTGTAAATAAGAACACTGGACAACAATGAAAATGTATCTTGAATGAAAGTGTCGAAATATTTTTTAAGTTAACTTGCTAATCATGAATATGGCAATAAAAAAGGGAATTTGGCTCCAGTTTTTTTTTTTTTGTTATGTTGAGATATTACTTTGTATGGTCGGGATAAAAGAATGCAATAATAATGCATTGTATGTCCTGTTTAAAATTCAATTCATAAATAAATAAAGGTAGCAACATAAAGTACTAATACATACCAGTCTTACCAATACCTCCAGTACATAATAAATGTGTACATAACAAAAGTAACAACATAAAGTTGAGTCTTGTGATTGCTTTGCTGTCTCCAAATCATGGGAGCAGCAAATGGCATACTTTTATTTTACAGTCACCCACAGAGAAAGTGTTGTTGCACAAGTGATACAGTATTCGTGAGGCGCCCATTTTTTTCTTGGTCACCTATTTTACAACCACAATTGAGGAAATATGCCTTTCAGACTGCGTCAGTAATGCGCTTTTTCTGTGATTCAAATGTTACGTTATCGCAAATGTAAAAAAAGTTATTGGGATCATTAATACATTTTCGCGACATATAGCTGCAAATAGCTGCAAAATGAAGCAAATGAAATTATAAAATGACTACACGTAATTATAAAAGCTTAGTCTTCAACGAAGTCAAATACCGCACTGGCGAGAAAACAAACACCTACACTCTTTTTTATAACAAAAATACACCAGACTGTTACGTAATAAGCCTAATGTTATTAGATTATAAAGATTTGGGCAAAACTTTCTGTGAGGTATTACACTGGCAAATGGACAAATAAAATATAGAGAATAAATTCTTGAATTTTACCTATGGTATTTGTTTATTTTTTTGAAATTCTTTAAATTCTTTCTAGAAATGTTTCTTTTATTGCACGTTTTATTTATTCATATAATGAATATAATTCATCATTCATTCTAAAAATGAACTATTACTTATTATAATGCACAATAAATCAGTTTATTCTTTAAAATGCTCTAACAGAAGCGACATTAAAGCTATATCTTTACACTCGTTAATCTCTGAAAACAAGAGCCAAAATACAGTTTTCATGGTGATATTAGCGTTCAGCACGTTGAATACATTAAGAATTGGGTGTTTTTAACTTAGATACAGGAACTTTGTCAAAAATTGTTGCCCAGTGGAATTAATTACAAAGTTTTTGTTAATTATTACACCTGTCACTGTATTGTTAGTAATGACTGTAAAGGTAGGAGCTTTTATGTCAGATAGTTGAATACATAGACCTGGAGTAGCGTCCAATCTAGATCTGAATTAGGGTTTAAATATGCACAGCCCAAAATATCTTGGTGTTTTTATCGATATGTTACTGCAAAGGATTAGTATAGCTTGCTTACTTAAATACGGGTTTTCAATTTGCTTTTTTTAGCTTTAAACAAAAATTTATTGCATGAAATACTGGAATATAATGAAAAAATTGTTTCAAATAAGATGAACTTGAAAATTCTGTTAGTCTCTCTAAAATCTTATTAGTGATTCATACTATTCAACAAGGTGAGCTTTTTTGTATTTATGCTTGCAACCACTTCAAGTTATTACTCTGAATGTCAACAGTAAACTATGAAATGAAAGTTAACCTAGTGACTATTATTTTAATAATTTTCATACCCATTAAAAACTGCAGTTTTAACAAAATAACGTTGAAATCTTTACTTGAAATTAATAATTTTTTAAATAGGGTGAAAAGTATATGAGTCATGTTTTATCTATACTAACAATTAAATATTTAAAATTAATGTTTCCATTGCACTAAATAGCAATCATTGAATTTTCTAATTAATAAATTAAACTGAGTAAAATGAAATGATGTGTTCCACCGATAAAATCATATATTTTATACCATTTCTGGTACAAATAGAGCTTTCAGCATGGCCAGTTTTATTTCCCCAATTGACTTTTTGCCATTTTTTAAAAATTATTGTTTAAGAATATCGTTCTTTATATTGTTTATATCGGATTGAAAACTGAAAAAAATTAAAACTAATGTACAGTTCGAGAAATGTCATTGAAGCGTTGATGTGAAAGTTGAGTTAAGTTGATGTAGCATTGTCCAGCAGAAAAATTTAATTTTTAGTGTAAAAATCATAAACAGGACACAAATGAGACAAGATTGTGCACACAAGGCTTCAAACTTTTGTGAACCATTAATATGAACAAGACGCAAATGGAAAAAATTTGTTTTTATAGTAAAAGTGCCATCATCAAAACACTAGTTTGTTGTTTACTAAAAGTAGCCGGCATGGTGGCGATGTGTAAGGCGCGGCCCTCGTACGCCACAGATCGTGGTTTCCATCCTGACCATGTTGATGGATTCTCAAGATTCAGAATAGTGCCTGCACATAAAGAACCCCTGAGTATCTATTTTGCTTGAGTACTCTTGGTTAAATTAAATTCCTTGGTCAGTTTTAAAATCATCTGAGTCAGAATCCCAGTGCAGTTTCGCATCGTAAGTGCTCCATCTTCTAGTGAAAAAACTACACGTCGAAATTCTCATGTGGCAATGGCATACGCCGATTATGAAGCAACTTGAAAGAATAGATGCCAGTTTCCGGGAAATGCACGAGGTTTGCAAAAGCTAATGACGTAGCTCATGTAGAAAGGAAAAAAAATGTTTGCTAATCCCTACTCTTCGACTACTTTTGGGGATAATATCAAAAGTACAACAAAACCATCTGAATTCCCTTCTTTGCTCATTGGTCATTATCATATAACTGTCAACCTTTCATCATCAAACGATGTATAGTCTCTTTGAACCACCCTATTAGAGCTTCAGAGTCTTCTAAATCAGAGCAAAAGGTCATTTTACAACTTTTACATTAATTAACTAATTTTAAAAACCCTCTGAACAGTCTTTTTTATATTTTGCTTCCTCCAAATATATTTTTATTTTCTGACAGGGAATTAACTACCACTTTCAGCAAAATTTAATCGTAAAACATTTTCTGAACATGTTTTACTGAACATAATTTTATATAATAATAACTTGCCAACGGAACCCCTGCCTTCCTTCTGTGGAACCCTAGGGTTCCGCGGAACACACTTTGAGAACCACTGCAATAGAACATATGTTAATGTAGTAGTTCATTCGGAACTGTATGTAATTAACATCGCTATTATTTGAAGAGTTAAAAAAAATAAACAGAGAAATTCATGATGGTGGATTTCGCTAACTGAGTTCCAAATACACGAAAAATAAAAAAAAAGCCCAAGATATTTTAGTGGTTCGCCAAATATATCTAAAAATCGCCTAAATATATGGAGGGATATCACCATATATCCCCTCTTCCCCAATAGAAACCTTTGAGACATTGTAGGGTAGGAAATTCATCAGCCGTTGGGAAAAGGTTAACGCAATGTCAAACTTGAAGCTAGCAACATATTCGTACTTTGAAAGACTTGCAATAGTGTTTCTGTAAAAAACTGACTTCTGGTCTAATATTAGGGAACTTTCATCAAATTTTTAATCTTTTAAAGAATTTTTTGAGCTTATAGGCCTATGTATTGTAAAGAGGAGGGGGGAGACGCCTACCAGTTGTTTTTTTTTTTTTTTTTTTAATTTGTGGTGTATAACTTTTAGAAAAATTTTGTGTGAGGTTCAGAATTTTTTCTTACTGAGAATCGTGGGTGGCCCGCCGATCTTCTCGAGCTTATTGATGTGGCTCTCGGACGTAAAAGGTTGAAGACCCCTACTCTAATTCATAAAACTATATTTTCTTGATCATTTTAGTTAGAAATGCTAATTATTATTAGAAGTGAAGTTATTCATTTTTACGCTGTGTATTGTTAATGTATAAGTAATGCTAATGAATAGCATTGTAAAATGTTTGAATGTGCAACAAATGCCATTTAATTTTATAATTTATAAACCCTACACTGCGCTTTTTTTTTCTTTGTAAAATATTTTTTTTTTGTGTGTGCGTTTGTTTGTGCTAGTTATGTGGGAAAAATACTAAAAAAATTCTTACTTTATTCGGTAAAGTAGAATTCGAGAAAAATTGACATGTTGTTTAAAAACAACACTGCGCATTTAAGGGTAACAATAGTAATTTTTTTATACAATCATTTTAACAAATTAAACAAAATCAATAATAAATAGGCATGCATTATAATCATAAAATAGCACTAAATATGAAAAAATATTAAAATAATTTATTTTATTATTATTTATAAATTTATAAAATTTATTGAAGCAAAAATTTGCAAATGTAACTAATAATTATTCGTTACATGTGCAAATTTTTACTTTTAGTGAAATTATTATTAAACTTTATTGGTAATCAAAGATATTAAACAAGAAACCTATCATCTGTAAGGGGTCTATGCGATAATGTTCGTTTCTCCTTTGGTTGAGCGTGAATTGATTTTAAACAAGACTCTTAAATAATAATTTAATCGACCACTTTAAGTTAATTTGCGAAATATTTAACAATAATCTTCTAAAAGATACTAAATAAAGTGAAATAGAGCAACCTGTGACACCTGTTCTAGT
Source organism: Octonoba sinensis (assembly GCA_038502835.1). Taxonomy (NCBI): domain Eukaryota; kingdom Metazoa; phylum Arthropoda; class Arachnida; order Araneae; family Uloboridae; genus Octonoba; species Octonoba sinensis. The sequence continues at coordinate 2,604,172 of CM076598.1, read as the reverse complement.
TTATACTGAGAATAATGCAGCAGTACAAAAGTTGCCCCCGAATGCGCGGTGTTGTTTTAAAACAACAAGTAAAAAGGCGCCGTAATATATATTTTTCCCGAAATTTTTCAGACAACTTATATTTATTTTATTTTAAAACTATGTAAGCAATTAGAGACTATTTTTTAAAACAAAGTTATTGCTTAAAATTTGTAGAAAAAAAATTAAGAAGTTACTGTTTTTTACGAAATCAACATGTCTTACAATTTTGTGAAAAAAGATGATCCTTGAGTTCAGTTTACAAGATCTAGTTGAAACAATATTAACTAATATAATCACACATACAAAATGAAACGAAAGAATGCGCCACATGTTAAAAATATTACAAAATAAAAGCTTAGTGAACGAAAAATGGAGGTGTTTAAAAACAACACGGCGCAGTGTAGGGTTAAAAGGTTCACAGATCATTTGGGGAAAGCCTAAGCTATCCGCGGTTTTTTATATTGGTACATAGTTCAGGAAATTACGTATAACAGGCTATCCATACATTTTAAATTGCAATTTTCAGTGTAAATTGTTTAATTTTTCAAGATAAAATGCTATCTTACGCGGAAACTCACTTTGATTTCTTATAACAAAATAGTGAGAACTTTTCCTAAAAATGTGAGACATATTCAACTCCTTAGACTGGAAATAGATTAAAGTTCCTATCAATAGCACAGTGGACACTAAAAATATATATTTTTTAATTCTGTGTGTACAAACTTCAAATTTTGTCAGTTTGTAGTTATGTTAGAAAAAATACCCCAGAAAAAATTTAGCGTAAAAAAAGGGTAGTTTTTTAAAAATTTTGAACATTTTAAAAACGTTCCACGTGCCACAATTTTTTAAAACAATTCAAATTTTTTCCTGATTTTAAATCCTTAGATATGTTTTTGTAAATAAATGGACAAAATAAAACATTTTATATGATAATTTACAAAATATAGGCAAAAATGTACCCTTATATGAAGTTTTCTGAAAATTTAGGGATTTTGTTCAATAAATTAGTCAAATATCTTCTTTCAAATAATTATTACTGCTACATTTCATCCATAAAACTATAACTACGTAATAAAAGAATACTTTTGGAAAGTTTGGTAGCAATAGCATAAAAATTGCTGCTTTGAGGTAAATTTTTGATTTTGAGAAAAAAGACTTTTTTCATTTTAAAAGGGTGTAACTATATGAAAGTACTTATATATTAAAACGTTTAGTATTATTAACACAAATTTTATTTATAATATTCATTAATACAATGTAATCATACTTTATGCACCAATTTTTTAATTGGCCAATTTTCGCCATTTTTTAAGTACCATTTTTTAAGTGCCATTTTTTAAGCGCCATTTTTTAAGTTCGCCATTTTACATTCGCCACTGCAGCCTTGTTATACGGCTTCAAATGGACAAATTTTGACAAAGCGAAGTTCTTTTGCCTCGGATATTAATTGTCTGATGGGTGTGGGGGGATATGTTTGTAGTTTGCTTAACATATTTTTTAACAAGAAATATATAAAATCAAAGCCAGCTGCTGAAAGATTGCTTAAATCAACTTCAGCCGGCTCCATGAAAGTTAGTTCATATAAGCTCATAAAGTCACAGTGCAAACCTGAATTTGTATTGCTGCATTGTTTACATAAACAATGCAATAAAGTAAATGAATAAGTAAACATTAATTCATTTAAGAAGTTTTAAAAATAATAATAATTTTGTTATTTGTTGAGAAAAAAAGAGGAGGAGGGAGGGTGAGATCCAAAGCATTAAAATGTTGAAAGCTCTTTGAAAATAGTTTGAATGTAAAACAATACAAGCAACTATGAATTTTTCTATTCCTTGCATTGCTTTTTAGCAATTCAAGTACAGATATGGACTCCGCAGAATCATATAATAGTCAGATTAGATAGACTGATTTACGAAAGTGAATCCGATGAATGGTGACTCCCGAACTCAGCGCAGAACTTAGTAAATGGTATAGATGCCGGAAAGCATACCGCATACCACACATCCCCCTTTTTAACCGCATGCCTCCCCACAAAAGTCACAAGTCTCGATTTTTGAAAACTTCAGATAAAAGTATAATATGGGTAGGCTTGCCATACGCCCCGATTTGACCGGGACAGTCCCGGTGTCCCGCCCAGTTTTATCAATGTCCCGGAAACGGCTGTAAGACGTAAAAAGTACTGAATTTATGTTTTTAAGAAAATTTTATGAAGACATTAATAATCTTTAAGATGACCGAGCATTAATGAGGGAGCTGCAAGAGCATTGATTGTATGTAAAATAAACTTTAAGGTTTTCTTTGCTCTGACTTTTATGAAAAGTCAAGCTTAACAAAGACATCTTAAAAAAAGTACATTCAAGTCGGAAATATGAGTGGGTTGAAAACAAAGAATAACATTGTTAACTTATTAATTGCTTTTTTTAGTTTGACAAAAATGTTTTTTTGAAATGGTTTTTGTAGTTACACAAAAAGTTGTAATTAAAAAAAAAGACTTAGTAATTAGTTGTTCAATTTAACAATTTTATGCAGTATTTTAAACTTTATTTTATTAACACTTCTTTCTAGATGGCAGACCAGAAAAAATTCTCAGTAAAAGCAAAAAAAAAAAAAATCTTTTTAACTAGATTGAGTAGCAAAAATTCCTTTTTTATTTTTAAAAGGTGGGTAGACTAACAATTTAGAGATCCAAATTTCCCAATCCCCTGGCGACGCTTAAAAAAAAAACTAAAACTTCCCATTTTGCTTTTAATTTTTTTAAAACTTCCCCAGGCCCCCCCCCCCCTCCCGCTAGTGGGGAGTATTCCATACCCCCCGGACCATACGGTATGCCCATCCTATATTAATGTGTCCCGGTTTCACTAACCAAAAATATGGTAAGCCTAAATATGGGACAGCGATGTCGAAATACTCGACATAAAATATCATACAATAATTAAGACAAAAAAACACACTTTAAAACGCTTGCATCATTTTAAGTCTTTCTGGTGCAGAGAGTGCTGCAAATGAGTTGCGTTTTGTACAGTTCCTTTAAAAAATCACTACGCCATCAAAAATATACAAAGGGAGGGAAACTGCCAGAGAGGTGCCGGAGTAGCGTTCCGGTGTGCTCGGTTTCATCTAGTTATTTTAGTTTTAATTTTACGCGTTTGGAATTAAAATCTGTAAATTGCCTAATTCCCCTTTCTGCCCCTTGTCTCAGTCTGATAGTCTGCACCATGTGTTGAAAAATATTTCCCAATCTCATTCATCCTTATTTTGCTTTTATTTCCCTTTTTTCCATAAGTTACATATCTATAAGCGTGTGTGACACTTTATAATTGCAAGAAAAATAATAGAGCCCAAATGAATTAACACAGATGTAACAGACGGCGCAAATCGATTCCGCCGAAACTTTAATCCGCCCCTTCCCCACCATTATCGTTTCCGCCGCGAAGCTTAACACCCCTTTTCCACACCTATCGATATCGCCGCGGACGCAGGTAAATAGGGGAATTTATGATACTTCACATTTGGCAGCTTATCACTTTGTTGACGACAGTTGGCGCCACCGTCGCTATTCTCTGCAAAATACATATAGAATAGAGGCACAGAATATCTTGCTGCTTCATGGCACCGCTTATAATTGCTGCGGTCCTGTTTACATGTGACCGGCATTACTTTTAAAAAGAAAAATAGATTGTCGACCCCTGCAGTTAACATGAAATTGTGGTAATAACGAACTTTTTATGCATCAATGCAAAATTCACAAATAATACCTAAAAATCTGCATTATCTGTGCACACACAGAATGTTGTTATGCTACAAAGATACAGTTTCTCATTGTTTTGAAAATTCAGGATCTTTTTTTCAACTAAGTAGTAAGATGATTTTATGCACTTCCTAATAGAAATCTAAAAGTTAAATAAATATTTTGTGTAGAAATAAGCAAATTAACAAAAAAAAAAAAAGCCGAAAGAAAAAAAAAAGAATATTTTATATTTTTATATTCTAAGGAATAAAACTTTGGTTCCTAGAAATCCTTCTAGAAAAACGAAGGCGTACAACGAAAGCAACACAGAATGAATCTGAAACTTAATTTATTATTCTGTATAAAAAAGGGCAAATTAAAAAAATAATGCTGAAAGAAAATATCGAACATTTCAATAAATGATCAAAATCTAGAAGCATTCATAAAAGGAAAAAAAAACGATGCAAGTATTCTAAAAAACGGATCATCAAATTCTAGCAGGATTATTTGTAAAAAGGCAAACGCCTTGGATGAAAAAATTAAATCGTCGATTTCGATTCGCTTCAAAACCATTCTGTTTACATTCATCCGTGGGATTTCTAAGAAAATCTTTACTTCAACTCCAGGAATTACTAGTGTGGAGCATGGAAAATGCTGGAGGATTAATATGTTAATTGTTGAATTTAATTGAATTTAGAGAATATTAGGACGAATTAAAGAAAAACAGCTTCGAAGTCCAAAGCATCAGTATATGATGGAATTTTATGCCAATTTTCGTAATCGTAAGTTGCGTAGATTTTGCTGTAGAGCGCTTAGCCACAAATGCATTGCCAACTTGAAAGTTCATCTAAATTTATGTATATTCTAGCGGTACCCGCACGGCCATGCCCGTGTTAAAACATGGAAAGACCAGTCGGTTCGCCGTTGTGTCTATAGTGGTAACTTTTTTATGGGTAAATTATGTGATTTTATTAAAAGCTATATCATTCCACATAATTAAAAACTATCAGCTCACGGAAACGAATCGCGATTTTACACATGTAAGCAGTTTTTTTTTTTGCAAAACACATACAATAAAAAGGGGGAAAAAAAAGAAAGAAACGAAACCAAACGAAAAAAAAAAAAATTGTTTAAGAGAAAGAGCATTTTGTTTGTTTAGTTCAAGTACCCACACAGAAAGGACGAATATAATACATTAGAATAGTTATAATTAATAAATTTTTAGTATAATTAGTTTTTAGCCATTATTCATTGACAGTAAAGCAGAACGACGAAATTTTGTAGCTTTCAGAAATTAACAGCAGCAAACAAAGCTGTGAAAGCGGAAACATCTTTCAGCCAAGTTCAAATAGATAAATAACACGTGTGCTAATTCACTCGAGAAAAAATAATAAAATAAATAAAAATATGAATAATAATAATTAGTTGGAATAACAAAAATCGCAAAAAAGGATAGCATTTATTTAAAAACCCCTGTGCGGTATGGAGAATGGTCCCGTAAAGTGCATGTCGAAATAGTAAATAAAAAAAACAGCTATCGAACGAGTGTGAGCTGCAGGAATTAGATTATAATTCGCTTTAAAGAAAAAGAATAATCAAAATCCAAAAAAATAATAATTAATAAATTAAATACCGGCTACTCCTCAAAATGTTAAAAACCGCAAAGAATAAATTTCAATTCGTTAAAAAAAGGATCATAAGCCAGTCGGCATGGTAACAATTCAAATAAAATTAAAGTTAATTACCATGAAAAGATATTTTCGAACTACAGGGAGAACTGCTTATAACTTCTTTTCCAGTTAAGTTAGAGGCTTCGAATTTTAGCACGAAGAACAAAACTCTTTCTAGAAAAGTTTTTTAACGCGCTTTTCAACGGTGTCAAGTTTGAAAAGATGCGATTGTTCCGTCCCATAGAAAACGACTATGATCGGCTTTTATGATATTATCGGCTATAAATTGGAATAAAAAAAGAAATTCAAATTGCAAAGAAAAAACTCTCCGAGGTGCACACCCCGATGTCCCAAACTAATTTCGTGCCAAATTTCATGAAAATCCGCCGGCGGTCTGGGTCCTACGCGGGACACAGACAGACAGACACACATACTTACTGCTTTATTAGTAGAGATGGATAGATAGATAGATAAAGATAATATGAAAAATGTCGTCGAACCTCGCCAAATTCTTAATCCCCGAAACAGCGGAAAAGTAAGTCTTTTGGAAAAGGGAGGAAGACATTCGGCGGAAACGATATGTAGCGGGAACTACTGATAAAATCTTCGGGGGGTTCGTAATGCTTGTTTCGCACCATTTCAATCAGGGACTTAGTTTTCCGAGAATTCGCAGAGGAGGGACAGTTTTACAATGGTTTTGATTGACAGGGTAATTAAGAATAGCACTGGGGTGAGTTAGGATTGGGAATTTAACCTCCCTCATTTGGCCGCTAATCCATGCCTTGGCGAGCGAGTAGAGGGGAGTATAGCAGAGATCAACAATGGCGGACTTTTGAGTTTAATCTAGACCGACTTTTAAAGTTTCTTTCCTATTTAAAGACAGTTTTACAATGGTTTTGATTAACAGGGTAATTAAGAATAGCACTCGGGTGAAGTAGGATTCGGGTGAATTAGTCAATCGCATGCAACTCATACATGTTTTGATTAGGAAAGCTCCTAATTAATAACTGATTCATTTCATGCGATGAATAATTAAAGTATCTGAAATCTTTATTTTTAAAAGCGGTGGCTTAAGGGGAATTTAAAGTTCCCGATGTAGCGAATTCTGACATCTAGATGACGCTGCAATGAAAAGCTAATTTGGGGATTTTTTTGTTTTGGTTTAAATTCCCTGTTTTGGTTTTCCCCACACACACTCCCTTGTTTCCCTATTCTCACCCTCAACGTTTCTTTCCCTCTGGGGCGTTCTTCATTATCTCCCTCCACTAGCGTACAATTACAGCCGGTCGTTTAGAATCTTCAAAAATGTGACATCTGGTTTTGATTCTTTGTTAAAATGTTTCCAAGGAAATGTGTGTCTTATTGCAAGAGGCGAAACATAGCGGTGCCTAGTTTTCTTGTTCGTTTGCGATGTTAGTTGCTTTCAATTTTTTTCAATTATCTTTATTATAAACTTCTATTTAAATTAATGTCAAAAATTCTCAAAAATTCCACTCCCACCTCTTAATGTAGATGTAGAATATTATTCTCAACCGGTTCATAATAATTTTAGTAAGGAAAAAAAAACCCCGCAGTAGTACATCATGGGATGAAATTAATATGCATTTTTATTAAATCAATTAACGTATGCGTTAAGCAGATGTGCTTTAACAAACTTTATTGCAATGAGTTTCTGCAAGTTTCTGTTTAAAGAAATTGCGATATTTAATTTATTAAATTACAAACAAACGAAAATCTTATTCATTAAATGTTTAGAAATTTAGTTTAATAACTTTCAACTGAACGAAATTGCAACTTGCTGTGTCAACTGAACGACTGCGCCATTGGCATTTTTAGGAAGGAGGGTGTTTCTTTTTGAGGCGAAGGTACGCTATCGCACTTGGGGGGATGTCTTGTATGGACATAATCATTTAGAAGATTTTTTTTTAGTATTCAACTTTCCTTTATACTCCGGCTGTTCTCATTCGCTTGTTGGTGTGGGATATTAAGTGCAAATTTGACCTTACACTGACGCAGTGGCGTAGCTAAACCTGGATTTCAGGGGGGTGTTTCTTCGAGAAAAGTTGGTTAATTTCATTATTTTCCATGAAAAATTGGTTAAATTCTAGACGATCTTTACCATTTCAGGGGGGGTTTATCCCCAAAACCACCCTTTTATCTAAGCCAGTGCACTGACGGACAGAGTTCATGCTTAGAAAGTGATTTTTCATAGTAGTGTGATTACCACACTATAAAAATGTGTTTATAACAAACAACAAGAATAGAGAAACCATCCGAAAATCTTAATTTCAGATTAGACGCAAAGAGCAAGTATACTGAATAACAAAATTGCTATGATATATCTGCTTTAAACTTTGGCCGTCAAAATCAAGGGGGACTATGAGTTTGGTGGCCCCTTTATTGTTTTTATAAACATATACATATGTATATGATATATGAGTTTGTATAGGATCATTCATAAATAATGTCACGCTTCGAGGAGGGGAGGGAGGTTCGTGAACTTGGGACAAAGTGTGACAAGGAAAGGAGGTAACAAGAAGTGTGACATTCTGCATTATCCAACATAGCGTGACGTGTGACGAAGGGGAGGAGGGAAGTCAGCTGAAGTGTGACACATTATGACAAAGGGGGGGAGGTCAAATATATGAGGAAAAAGCGTAACATCACTTATGAACTGCCCCTATATATCACATATATAGTTATTATAAATAATTTATCGTTTTAATATTGATATATAGATATACGCATACATGTAATATGAGCGAGTCCAGCTTCTGGTATAAAAAGGGCTCATTGTTAGAATATGAGCAAACAATTCGGGACGATTGCGTTATATATGCGGAAAAAAGAGAATTCACAAATTGTCAATATAAACTTTATCATAAGTATAATATTATAGCATAAATAGAGGGGAGTCCTGGGAATCTACCCCGACAAATTTAGAAAATTAAATTCGAAAAACGCAATTTTATACTATCATTGATGCCGTTAGGGGGATGGCTAGGGGTGGTCTCTCTTTGGTGACATCGAATAAAAAATTTGCAGAGTTCAGGGCTCCTTCCCGGAAATTCGCAATGACATCGATTGATACTGTTAGACCAAGGAGGGATTCAAGGCCATTTTTCATAAATGTTTTGAAAATCAAGTCATACAACTCATGTAAGGCAATCTCTGGTGATGTTAAAAGACAGTTAAAAATTTTCTAATATGAAGTTCTAAAACTACAATTTTGATGATTTTCAAGGATTTGAGGGGACGGAAAGGGCTTTGGGGGAAGGAGATCCCCCCAGAAATTTTTTGAAATTGAAATTTTAAAAACGCATATTAGACTTTCCTTGGTGACACCAAAAACAGATGGATTCATGAAGTCTTCCGCAGAATTTTTTTATAAATTCGGTTCGAAAATTCGCAATTTTGAACTTCCATTGATGATGTTAGAAAGAGAGAGGTGGGGGATTCAAGGTTTAATTTTTGGACATTCAAGACATAAAACGTATATTAGGATATCTTTGGTGACATTAAAAAACGGCTGAAATTATTGTCCACACAAACACACCGACTCTGACCGTGAAAAGAAAAAAAAAAAAGGATCGCGTCCAGTGTGTGTGTGGAGGGCGGTGGGGGAGTTCTGACTCTTCCTCAAACCAACATGACAACCATCCCTGTAATCAAAATGCTGTATGTAACAACAGTCCCTTCCTCATTTTTTACTTTCGAAAAACATTTGATTGCTCTGACTTTCTACTATGTTTTTTTTTAAATTTCAGCCCAATATTTTTATATGTTTGAAATACAAGCTTCTGGTGCCCAGCAAAAATTTTAACCTTTCGAACTGGAGTTTTATTTTGCAGTGGTACTTTAAAATTATTATTGTGAATTATTTTCCAATTTGTTTTATTATTTATAAGCTTTTGCTTTTTTACCTTAAAAAAACTGCTGGTGAGACTTTTTATTTCAATATTCTGAATCTCTCATTTTTTAAAAAAATCATTTTGAAAGGAATTTCCGCGGCCCATACATTTTTACACATTTGGCTGTGATTGTCGTAATGATAAAATAATTAAGTTTTTAAATTTTTATTAAAGTTAGGGAATGAGATGAATTTTGTGCCATTGAATTAGTTTTATGATAGAACGACACAAATACCCTTTTATCACAAATCTTAAAAACATGCGAAACAATTATTTAAAAAAGGGAGAAATGCCAGCAATTGGAACCTCTTCATTCATATTATTGAACTGTTTTCTTGGTGGTATTACGTATCCCAAATTAATCTACGCTGACTAAGTTAGGAATTGTGCGGAAGTTCTTCTAGAATCAAAAGCGGTAGGTCAGACGTTACGTTAAATATGAGAACATGGAAAATTGTTACTCTTTAATTGATTAAAAAATAAATAATGATGTTTATAAATTTATTATTTTCAATATAATTTCTTGGATTTTTAATTCTGAAAGTTTTTTTTTTTTTTTTTTTTTTGTGTGTGTGTGTTGATAATATTGCATTAATAAATCATTAAAAGATTACTCGTTTTTTTTTTTTTATTTCTTAGGGAAACTAAAGGAAAATTAAGCAGTAATGCTAGAAATATATGAATGGTAAAATAATGAATTGGTAAAAAAAAAAATTGGAAATATTATTTAATCAGTGATATTTTTATATAAAACTCGTTATGTAAAAGTTATGCAAAAAAATGTTCTAAGAAGAAAGAATGTACTTAGAGACCGTTCATAAATGCACGCGTTTTTTTTTTTTTTCATATATTTGACCCCCTCCCCCCCTTGTCCCGCTATGTTGTATAAGCCTGATGTCACACTTCTTGTTACCCACCCCCTTCGAAGCGTGACATCATTTATAAATGATCCCCTTATGTGAAAAAATACATTTCCCCATGAAGGTATTCATTAAATTAAGAGCAAATACGGAAAACTTTCTCCGAGGCCGAATTCAGCTCCGCATATGCGCCCTCCCCCCTCGTAACTCCCTAACTTCAAGTAATTTAGTAGGAAAATGAAGATGACATTATAGAACATTTTTGAAGCTGATAATTGGTTTTGAAGGGCAGAAAACTTGGCCTCCTACACAGCTAACTACCCTGCCTATTTTAAAATTCGGCAGAAAAAGCCGCTTATATATAAGAAAATCCATTCGTAACTGACTGACAAGAATGTGTGGAAGCGGCCGATATGTTTACATTCCACTAGTCGCCAAGCATAAGCAAATCACGCCAAGTCGAAGATACAAAGTATTCGTTAAAATAACTTAATTTTCCTAAATTTAAACACTTTCTTAATCTTGAAGCGATGTTTTTTAATTACTTTAGGATACTAGCTATTTATTTATTAGGGAAAATGACAATTAGGGCCAAAAATAGCGGGTCAACATGGAATATTAGCATTAAGAAAGCATGCACTTATTTTAACAAAGAAATAATTAAATAAATAGGAGCATATGGCCCAAAATAAAGCTACATTCCTATATTTTAAACATTTTAGAACAATAATAAAAGAATTTTAAAAATGTATTTGCCTTTAATTTTACGGATTCTCGTGTTTTTTCATGGCATTTAATCGTCTCCACGTTAAAGCTATGGGACGAAAGAAGGCACTGCCTCGGGCGGAGGGTTCAAACCTTCCACCAATAGGAAAATGATACCGCTTTGACGCTACTCTCGCTAAGATACAGGGACTCTAGGTTTTACAACATGAGCGATATGGTCAACTTGGGGGCCACAGAACAAATCTGAGGAGCCGCAGGAGAAAATAGTAAAATCGGAGACCCACGAGTCTCGGAAAGGAGACCATGGTACAATCATTTCCTACTGATGAAATATTTCACACAATGGCAAAATATTGCATATTATTTTGACCAAATCTATTACAAGTCTACATATGACATTTTGTATTTTTCCCTGGAAATAAGAGTATGTTTACTGTACTCGATTATACCACATATCAGCTGAATACTTAGGTAGTTATTAAATCAATAGTAATTAAATCATAATAAAAAATAAAACTTTATAAAGTTGAGTATTACATTGAGTGTAATACCAGAATTTCGCGCGCGTATTTGTTTTCATTCAAGTATAGAATGCACTGTTGCGTACTTTTATAAAAGTACGCAACAGTACCTACTTTTTTTTCCTTCCGAAATTTATATTCAAAAAGCTTTTCACGTTTTGGAAAAACCTGTCTACTCCTTTCCTCTCATCTACTTCCCTCTGTGTATCTTTATAATTATTAATTTTATTATTATTATTCCTCAGATTCTTAGAATTCAAATGTTTTGCTATTTTTAATCCCCCCCCCCCCCAATCACTATTAGTTTTATAGTTAGATCGTAAGACCGTTTTATCGTTCGAATATTTTTTATTCTTTTTTATGTGCACATACAAGTGGGAACTAGGGACCCGGGACCACACAAACTAACTTAAACACAAATAAATAAATTAATTTATCTTCTTATAGGTAAGTGGCTTATTCTGTCTGTCTGTCTGTCCGCTATAGAATTCCAGGCCGTTTTACCGATCGGGACCACATTCGGCACGGTTAATGTTTACGACCGGAGAAACTCATCGCCGCAAAAATAAAAGTTGAGACTCAATTAGTTTTTTCTTAATTATTTTTTTTTTAAATTTTTCAATGATTTTTTTTATCCGTTTTATTTTATTTTTGCATTGTTGCCGTCGTTTCCAACCATATAATTACAGTTGCCGTGTGAACAAACAAATCAACGCAGTTGCCATTGTTGTAAAAATGTAACAAATATACTAATAATAGTCAAAACGTTCATCTAGCATATTGAGTGAGGCTTCGTTGTATTTTCAATCTCCGCTAAAAATTAATGTATACGCGAATTTAATTTAATCCTTTCGTTATTTTTAATTTATTTATTAATCGTCTGCGTTTTTTAAATTTTTCTCATTAGAGTGACAGTGCTCTTTTTTCCAGTTTCGTTAAAACTTTTATTTTGAAAAGCATAATAAAATTTTCAATAAGTTCTTTCGATGGTAAATGTATAATTTTCACAAACAATTTGATTATGTAGTAAATACGTATATAGTAGTGTGGGGCAGGAAGGGGCGTCTGACCTGGGTAATTCAGTTTGAATTAGCAGACACCTTTGCAAAAATCATTTTAATTACAATTTATAATATCTAGAACAGCGGTCATTTCGTATGACCGCCGGGTTTACTAGTATATGCATAAACTCGAGGCCACGACAAGATTTGGTACACAAGGGGAAAACAAGCCGTTGTGAGCGTCTTTGCAAGAGAAGATCTTGAGGTGTAGTGAACTCAGTGGACTGATAATGGTTCAAAATAATGAGAAACTTAATGTATAGTATAGAGTGGGTCATGATTTAGACTTGGAAAACAAAAATAGGGTTTTTTTCGTTCCATCCCAATATATTGCTGCTGGACGAAGTGCCTCTGTCAAAACCATAGAAGAAAAATAACGGAACCTATTTTACTGTATGTTATGATGCATCATATGCCTAACGGGGGGGGGGGGGGTCTCGAGGTGACTATGCCATTGAAATTTCAGCAGGTTGGCGGATCTTTAGGGAGCATCGTTTTGTATCCGTATCTTTTTACGGTGATGCCGCCATCGCTCGGGGGGAGGGGGAGGGAAGCATGGGGTAGACTCTGCCATTGAAATTTTTACGGGGGGGGGGGGAGTGTTTTCAGAGGATTTGTGGATTTTTAGGGGTAACAACGTCTGCTCCGCAGCCTTTTAGAGGGCTTTTAGCTTTTTAGCAGGGATGGGCAATAAGTTAATGCGGTGACCGCCTTTACTAAGACCTAAGACTTGCATGCTAAAAAAAAATCTCAAAATAGCTAAATTTACTGAAAAATAGCAGAAAAAAGATTGTAGTCTCAATAACTTTAGATAAAAATGGTTTATTAACCGACTTCACAAAGGAAGGAGGTTATACATTCATGTTGTATGTATGTCGTTTTTTTGTTTGTTTGTCCACTCATAACTTATCACCGGATGAACCGATTTTCATGATTTTTTAAAAAATCGATCGAGGGTGGTTTCCCATAGGTCCCGTACTTTCGTTTGACCATATTCGATAATTAGAAAAAAAGTTATGGGCAGAAATAGGGTCATTTTTTTCGTTTTTCATCCATAACTGTTGATTAAATGAACCGATTTTGATGACTTTTTCTTTAATAGATAGAGGGACGTCTAACTCAAATGTGCCACATCAATTTGACTACATTTTTTTTTTTCATTGTATTTTCGAATTTTTTGGTAAAAATGCATCATTTGAAATTATTGTATTTGTGGCCAATATTATTATGTAAGTACCTTGCGTTTTGCTTTTAACGTGGTTTTGGAAGACATATATATTTTTTTTTCAGGTAGGGTTAGGTATATTGATTCGTATTTATTATCAAGTTATAATGAATATTATAGACCTTTTTTTAGCTACGCTACTACTGATACGACGGCGACAGTAAAAAGTCCGATCGGAAAGAAACGCCAAGTGTGTTCCCGGCCTTACTTTGCTTCAAATAAATAAAAATGAATATGAATAAATAAAACTCACTTGTCAAGCGAAAAACAAATGAATATTCCATTTTGAACGTTAAACAATTCCATAAATTAAAATGTCATAACAGTTTTTTTAAAACTTTGTGTTATCAATGAGCTTGTAACATAAAATCAGTCAGTTGCAATTCCCCCCCCCCCCTTTTTTTGTAAATATTTTTAGTAGTAATTAATAATCGGGTTTCGAATATTTCGTTTTTCCAACCAACTAGTCAAATTACAGTATTGTTGTATCTCTTAAAAATTGTCGTATCCTCTTAAAACACACCATTTCTCTTTTTGAAAATTATTGTTAAAAATGTTTTATACAAAGCATTTAAAAAGTATGATTAAGTTTAAAATTATAAGAACTTTAAATCGCGTTTTCTTCCACCCGTTATTTTACTCATTTATTGTATTTATATTTCTCATATTATATCAAAAATGCGTAAAATACTTTTTTATATTTTTGTAGGGCTCTTTCTAAATGGAATGCTTAAAAACCTATTTTATTCAAGCAAAGTAAAATTTTAAAGCTTCTACTTTTATATCTTTGTTCTGCCATTAGAACAAATTCCAATAATTAAGACATTAAAAAACTATGGGTTAACTCTCTAAGTCCGAGGCTGGCCGAAAACGGCTTTGTTAGTTAAGACCGAGCTGGGCCGGTATGGGCCCGGCAGACTCGAAGATAGGGGAGAAAGGTAGAAAAGAGAACTCCTGTTGCGAGGAAGGGGGGCCTTATGTATCAGAGGTCTTTCGTCTTGCCGATAGTCATTAGAATGTGACTGATGTGCAAACATGGATTGATGGCTTTTAACTACTTGAGGATTAGCAGGAAATGAAATAAATCTCTCTCTCATTCCAACTTTGAAATACGAACAACTTTCATTTTTTTTATCCTGTAAAAAAAAATAATGAAAATGATTTTGTAATAAATGCCCATTTTTGGTTTTTTAAATTTATGTGTGATATATCGGTTTAATTGTTAATTCTGACCATCTCAAAGAACTTATATGAATTTCTAAGGGCGAAGACATCTAGTGCAGTGCTATAATAAATGACTACTTTTTTAAAACCTGCCATCCGAACATAATAATTTGTTTTCTAAAGTATCGCTTTTTTTTCCGCCATCATATCGGCGGACTAAATGTCTCTTCAGACGAATTCGCTATTTGAATATATCTGTTCATAGTTCATAGTAATAACAAACCTCATCGAACTTTGTGAAAGTAAATTTTATTTCACAGCAATTTTATTATTTTTTGGGTTTGCCGTGAAAGTTCATTTATTATGTGAAGGGAAAATGCACAAAGTATTTTAAAATTCTATGTGGTTGTAATCGTGAAATACATCTAAAAGTAACCAATTTTCAACAAAATATTTCAACTTAAAAAGTATTTTTAGTGATATGTAGTAGTTTTTGCGTCCCACCTACCTTATACCGCAAGTTTTGTTTCTCCAATCTAAAAATTCATTGCCAAAAGTTTATGAAAGTATATTACTATCATTGTTGTATTATTGTTATTCAATTATTATTTTATTAATTTTTATTTAATTATTGTTTGAAGAAGCACCTTCACATTGCTTTTTTACGTAAAATCTGTTAAACTGTTAACTTTTTGTTTTTCTGTTCGGCCACATGACAAACTGGAATTTTTACCTTTTTCTTCTTACAGAAGTTACATATTAATTTGATTTGCCAAAATTTTCGATTTCTGAAAAACGTGGATTTGCATATTTTAAGATACGCTGAGCACTTTTGGACAAATGTGGAAAATATAGGTGCATGTAAAAATTTTTGATAGCCACTAGCGTAGATATGGGGGAAGCTCACCTCCAAATGGGCTTTGAGGGAACAATTAGCATTAATATTCCCCCGACGACCCCCCCACACTAAATAGGCTCTAGCTACGCCACTACCCATCACTTATTAAAGCTACCAATTAAGAACTATATATTGCTCAAAAGGGGTTAACTCTTAAAAATTATTTATAATTTTTTTCTAAAAAAGCATTTATATGAAAGATATAGAAGTAAATTATGTGATGGCCACAGCAAAAATATGCTACCACATTATGAGGAGTAGGAAAGAGTTCAGTCATTTATTAAATTCTCATCAGTAAGTTAAGAAAATGAAAATATGCTCCTGATTAGTTACTGATGCTGACTTTTAAATGCTGTTACTAAGGAAATGGGTACCTTCAAAAAGCTGTTGCTTAGATTTATGAACATTTCTGAATTTTTTTTTTTTTTGATATTCCAGATGCAGTCTATGCAAGAAATTTGAAATACCTACTATTTTTATGTAATTCGTTTTTCTGAAAACTATTTTGATAAAATAAATTTGGGCTAGAGCTAATGTCTCAAAAATTGATTTATAACAGAATATTTTTTAACCCATATTTTCAATAAATATTTCCAGCTTATTCAAATATTAAGCTTAGGTTTTCCTCTGAAATTTTTCTGTTTCATAATTACAATATGTGATTTCTCTCAATCTATTAAAGGATTATACTTCTAGGCTATACGCAAGTTCATGGAAAATGTTTTTTAAAAAAATAAAGAAAAAACCAAAATATTACACTATTTATGTGTCTCTTTCACTTGCTGAAGAAGACATCAATACTAATATTTTGAGGGACATCGCATGTAAAGAGCTCTTTGATGAGGTCTCACGGCAAATGGTGCCGTGAGACCACATCAAAGACATCTTTCTTCCGACCGAAACTCTTTCAACGAGTGACAGTGATTTGCATTTGGCAGTTGCCCTAATGGCAATGTAATTACTTGAATTGATAGCTATTATCAACTTGAAAACGTGTTATTTCCGGAAGAAAATGAGCATAATGTGTTATTCATTCTAGTTTTTTCATTCATGCAATTTGTATGAGAGTTTGAAATATTTGTCTGATGTTCAGCCAAGGTGGTATCCAGAAATTTTTTTCCAGGGGTGGATGGGGGGCTGTGTTCAACACATTACGTTATGAAAGGTTTGGGAAATGAATTTATGCTATATTAAGAAAAATTTTCAGGGGCGGGCACGTAAGTGAGTTCCCTTATGAATACAAACTTGGGTTCAACGTTGTCTTTATAAATATTAGCTTTTGATATGTCTAAACGTCACAGGCAGCTGACGCAACAAGAAAGTTATGAAATTTTATTGCATCAGGAACGGAAAGTGGTGAGCTTTCCAGGGAAGAATATGGTTGACCAAAAGAGCTGCATGCAAATACTTCTTATTTTGTTGAACCAGATTCCAGGGGCGCCCACCGAGGGGGGGGGGGGTAATGTTTCAGACTGCGCCTTTGAAATTTTTAGGTGGGAATTTTCAAGGAGTTTAGTGGCGGCTTAGCCGTTTAGGGGGCATTATTTTGGGGGTTTAGTTTTAGGTGGTTTGCCGTCGCTCCGAGGGGGGGGGGGGGTAGGCACACTCCGACGGGAGCGGTGTAGGTTTCAACCATGAAGAGTTTTCTGTAATCATTAACAACAATGTATCTATATATATAATTCTATATGATTACCTATTCATATAATATTCCCAATTCAGACTAATTAGGAAACTGATCGGATAGAAAAAAATATGGCAATAGCCTAAAATTTATCATAAATTTCCTTTATTAAATAACTGTTTGTTTACTTTTAAGCATGCACATAGTTTGGCACATTACGATTAATTATTATTATTATTAATTTTTTTTTTGTTTGCCTCGCATCCTCCAGAAAAAAAATAGTTTGGGAACTAATTTAAACAAAACGAGGCGCCCACTTTAAGTAAACAGATAAGAGAACAGTTTCGAAGCGTTACAATGAAAGTAGGATGACGGATCACCCCGCCTACTGCAATTAGGAAACAGATGGGCTCCATGGGGAGCTGCTGGGTGCTCAAGAATGGACGAGTCCACTTGAGGAATCGCCTAGTAGAAAAGCTTAGGTTTTATCTGTAGTAAAATTTCCACCCTTCCCGACATAAAGAGTTAAAATATGTTACGGAAAACGGAAATTTCAATTCCAGATCCTTTCGCTCAAAAGGCCAAGAAGGAAGCAAAATAAAACCGTCTTGTCCCTTGCCTGAAATCCCCAGGGAAACTCCCGCTCAAACAGTAAACTCTAGTAAATCAACCGTTAATCACTTTTTGCCTAAAGGATGACAGTTGATTGATGCCTCATTCTGAAACTCTTCCCTTTCTTCGTCAGAAATTCCCTGTTTTCCAGAGGGCCCTGCAAAGCAGTGAATAAATTCTCAATTTTTTGCGATAAATCTACTGTTTTTGTTTTAAAGATTCCAGCTGAAATATTGGACGAAATGAACTTCTGTTTGTGGATTCAGACGCTAAACAGTGTAAATTTCGTTTATTACTTTCATTTTTTTAAATATTTTAATTAAGACGTATTTGAGAGCGTTTTAAAGTTAGCAACGCAAGTATTTTTCTCATTTCTGAAAAAGTTTTACTCCTTACTTCAAAATTCGAAAGACAAAGATAAAAAGCTTTCCTCGGTGCTTCATATGCAAAAAAACCGCATGAGGATACTCCAAAAAATAAACTCAGGAGATGTGGAAAACCCGCTCCGTAGAGATAACATGGGAGACGAAGATTGCCGGAGGCCTGTTGCGATTCCCCTTACTGAATCCGTCTCTTTAAACTTGATTTTATAAGCTGCTGATTTTATTAAGCAGGGATCTTAATAGAGGTGGGCAGTGGGCTACAGGCCCGGATCTATAAATTTTGACCCCCCCCCCCCCCCGCAAGAGATAACTGGGGCCCCCTTTTTCCCGATAGCTAAAAAAATTATATTTATATAGTATATAAATATAGACGTGTGTGTGTCATTGAAGCCGCTCATGAACTTTTTCAAGGGACCAGAAGAAAAAAACTTCTTCAGAAAAAACATTTAACAATGAAAAAAGAAAGAAATAAAAAAACTGTTGAGTTTCCAAAACTTTTTGTTTTGACATTCAATTTAAAATACCTATTATACGTACAGAATGATTCTAAGAAGAGCATATTAATCGATTTGAGAAAACTGCAAAAATTAACTACAATGTTTTTATATTCTCGTTATTATTATTATATACTTACTTATTTTTTTTTTTAATCTGTGATTTAGAAGAAATATGAAACATTCAGAATCTTTTTGAGCTTAGCAATAATACCACAGTAAATTCAATTTTTTTGGAAATTTCAATGATCGATTTAAATGGGATTTTTCTTCGACTTGGTACTAAGTGTTCATTTTTTTCGCAAATTTTACTTTCTATTCCTTTATAAATGAGAAGGTAAAGAAATTTTATTTGCACTCTGTTCATCAGAAACGTTCAAACTGCACCATCGGGCCAAGTGCCAATGCAGAGCAATTAAGTTTAAATTGAAGAAGGCAAATATGTGCACTTGTGACATTAACAAGTTCAAAGTTGTTAGTCATCAGTTTGCAATGAAAATTGAATACACAGGTTTTGAAAGTGAAATGGATCTGTGCGACAAAATAGCATTTTGTTTTCACTTAAATCCTTTACGTTCTTCAATAATAAAAAGATTAAACTCAGTGGGAGAAATAATAAAATGAGTAGTGCATTGTAAAATAATTAAATTTCAGACAAAACGAAATCTTTTTAACCAGCACGAAAATCTGAAGTATTAAACCACTTTGAAAAGCATAATAGAAATAGGAGACAACTCGTGATGATAGAAAAGAAATTTATCTAGTTAATTTTTTAAGGTTTCACTGTATGCTTACTGGTAACTTATGACAGGAATACATAAAATTTGCATTAACGTCAAAATAGTATTTATTTAGAGGTTTACACAATACGGTAAAAATTAGAGAAGAATAATTCTTGTCAAAAATAAGCGATGGTAATAGTGATTCTTTGCTGTATTTTTTTAAATATTCTTGTGTCTTTTTTTCTTTGAAAAAAAAACTTTTGGAAAAAAAGCACGTTTCTTAGCACTGCATATAGTAGCGTAACTATACCATCTAAGGCCCGTGGCAAATTCATAGGATGGAGCCCCAGAAAAAATAGTCAAGTTGTAGTTTAATTTTCAGAACAATAGGTATTACATATTTATAATAAAATAATTTAATCTTAAGATATTTGTTAATAAAACTCTTTTCTACGAGCTTTCTGTTCCGCAAAAGTATCAATAAAATCATCAAAGTTTAAAGGTCGGGCCGCAGAATTTTTAATAGACAGAATAGCCAAGTTACTTAGCTGTCTTGTCCCATAGAATTAATTAAATATGGTTTTATTAATTTTAGTTTCGAAAATGATCTTTTAGCACCATTTCTAGTCACAGGAATTGTAACAAATAACATTAATACAGTACATACTTCAGGAAAGAGGGATGACATAAAATGATTCTTTATTGTTAATGAATCAGCAAGTTCTCTAATACACGAAGACTTTTTTATTTTATCTCTGAAGATGGACCGAAAACTGAGATTTTCTCTGTCAACTGATTCAGATATGTTTTTTTTATATACATATTTCAACAATTTTTAGATCTTTTTTTTTAGTAGATCAGTACTTTTTTGGTCTCGGTTAACAAATTGCGGGAATTCCCCAAGCCTCAGTAGCACGTCAGCAGCACCAAACTACCGCGGCAAAAAAAGAAGCAACTGGATGCATTTTAAATTGATCCTGTTCTTATGAATGCCTGAAATGCGTATAAATCTTAATAATTTATTTGAAATGGTATATGGTGTTTAGTTGTGTCTAACTTTAATATAAAATTTATAATTTTTCCAAAATTATGTTTAAAATGTAAGGTTACTTCTGAGCTTGCAGTCTCTCGGGCTGGGGTCCCATGGCATTTTGCCAGCTCTACCACCCTATAGTTATGCCACTGACTGCATATTTAGGAAACTTTTGGAAATAAGGAAATAAATATTTCAAGAAGAAGAAACATAAAATGTAATGAGCATGTTTAAGATCGGAAATGGCAGTTTTCAAAATCGTGCACAAAAAACTTTCCATATTTGAGATCGCGCGATTTCTGAAAAGTGTTTGCTTTTGTGATTATAATTTTTATTAATTATTGCTTTAACTACGGGGTAATATTACTAAATTTGGCATTTTTAGTTATTAGAGGTTTATTATAATTATTATTGTTGCTCTAATTTTCGCGTGATACAGAAAATTCGTGTAATTGAAGTTCGGCGATTCTCACAAATTCCCGATTGTCTTATCTTTTACCGAAATTAGAAGTCTAGTGGTACGTGTACCCTCCAAAAGAAATTTACAATTTACACATTAAATAATTTTTACTTATTTCTTGCGTTTAAATGTGGTTTAATTGATTTCAAAGGGATCCAAAAGTATGAAAAAAAACTTTATAAAACTTTATTATAAAAATATGTACAAGGGAAAACCATTTTTAACCCCTCTAGAATTTATTCCTGTATCCGCCCCTGGTGGCTACAGAATATAACAGTAGTAGAAAAAGGAGAGTCCTGACCCAGGAGGCGGAGGGACGAAGGGTGGGCGTGGCCCCTCCGCCTCCCAATGCCCTCAGGCGATGGTCGAGTGGAGTTGAGTTGTATGCCCTTACGAGTGAACATACTTAGGCTTTGCTCACATTTGAGAGAATTGAAATGCAACTGCAAATGTCTTTTCAAATTATCATGACGATTGAAAGTCACATTACATTCTACGCATTCATATGTCTGCCTTGGCAAATGAGAATTCATATGACGATTCAGATCCTCCTTCCTACTAGAGGACTTGCTACAAACATTGCATCCAAAATCTTTCACTTCTGAATGAGTTTTCAGATGCCGCTTCATATTATCTTTTCTCGAAAAATATTTATCACAAATTTCACACTGGAACGAATTCACTTGCATAGTGCTTGGTCCTGCAGCAGCGTTATCCATTATATAGGGTAAAATTTTAGTTTTGAAAAAAACTGTTTTTTTATAGCTATCTTTACAAGAAAATATCTTTCAGCTAATGAAAAATGCTATCAACAAGAAAACGAGAGTGAACTGGAAAACTAACTATCAGAAAATGATTCTAAACAGATCTACTGTGTATCTTTAAAGTTATCCTAAACCTGTTTCAAAGAATCGCTTTAAGAGACAATCAATCCCCTTTTATCTTGTCCGAGCTTGTACCTGTGTACCTGTGTAATGAAAAGAGCAATTACACCTGCTCCTTTAGAAATGGTTTCATTCATTACAATTGAAGAGAAAACTAGCCCAGGGCTTGATACAGAACTGGGGGAATTTTTTGAATGTGATATTCCAACGCATTTAAGTGTATTTTACCAACAGCTCCTTTAAATTAAGAGACTTTAATATATTTTTAAATATAACTTTATTTCTTAAAAATTTTCCCATATTTGTGATGGTGTTACAGACTTTTTTTTCTTTTTATGTAATGGAGTTACATACTTTATTTTTCTTTTATTATCCTTTTGATGTACATGTGATATAGTATGGGTCTTAACGTCATATATATACTTGTTTTTCACAAAATTTCTTGGTATATTCATTTCAGCTAACGCATCTAAAAATGTATCCTTAAAGTTCACATTTGTATCTTGTTTATTGGTGAAAATTAAATGGAGTAAATCTGCAATATTACTATCTTCAATTTTCCGTTGATGATATAGCACTTGTCCTTTTTCATTCCAGGAGAGTACATCTGGATGTCTTTTGATAATATCAACTAGGTTTCTGGCATTGTTTTGATAACGTTTATTAACGCTATTCAGAATAACTTCTTCGTAGTCATCTTTTTGCTCAATTTTTTCTTCTTTACTTTCAATGGATTTCTCTTTCATACTTTTACTTGCTTCCTCTTCCTCTTGTATATTTTTCCATGGAGAGTTGAATTCAGCCAACTGCAATTTCTTTTCAAAACTTCATTGTATCGTAATATCTTCTCATGCTCTTCTAAAGAACTATGTAAAATGTGCATCATAGTTTTATCTAATTCAGATAACTGTTTGTTTGAAACTACGTGCTTTGTCACCATTTCTTCAGGAATGAGGGCATACTTTTTAGCGTACTCCATTGATCAGACTTGTTAAAGCACTAATTGCTGCAGGAATTAAGACGTTTAAAAACCCACCTTTTTGCACAATCAATTTACGTTTTTTTTGCAAGAGATATTTTTCGCTTTACTAAATTACGTAAAGTTTCTTTATGCTTAGCGAGCGTCCTCTTTTGATGCTTTGATAAATTTATATTTCCTTTAAGAGTATTATGACAACATTCGCAAATGGCTTTTATGTACTGTATATTAATTTTTTTCAGCAATGCTTTTTGCAGTTTTGGAGGACAAATTTGTAAAAGATGCAAGTCTTTAAGTTGTCTCTCGGCTATTGTCATTTTTCCAAATGAGAGCGTTTACTTCAAGTACGTTATTTATATAAACTTCTTTTGGTAAATATATTGCGTTTGATTGGGTAATATCTGTGAACGCAAGCGTAATTCTTCGGGTGTATCGCTTCTGATATCAATCAGCAGATATGAAAATTTATTCTTCGTTGCATCTTCATAAACTTCTTGGAAAAATTTCAGATGTCTGGGGAATAACTGTTTGCCTAAATGTACAATTTGACTCATATCACGTCGATTTTTAAAAAGGATGATATAATGTGCATTCAAAGTAATCTCTCGCATTTCTTTTCCTTTGTGGAAAAAGTTTTGAGTTATAAAAATAACTGAAATATAAAGATGATGACTTCCCCGTGTAAAAAGTTTACTTATAGCATCACTTTTGCCACACTCAGCCATTAAATCATCAATTATAAATAATGTGTTCCGACCCAAATAATTTTGATAGCTGGAGGGAAACCCCTCCACAAATGTAGCATCTGGTATTTGATCGTACAACTGTTGATGTATGCCATAAAACCATACAACTTTATCAGGTACAGTAGAAAACATTTCATGTCGAAACTTTAACATATTAGAAAAGAACACGGTTTTGCCACTTCCAGTTGAACCCGCAGCAACCATTGTAAAGCTGTGTTGCAGCTTTGGAAGTTCCATGATAAGTAAAACATAAGCAAGAGAAATCACATTTAAATGCATTTATTAAAATAAATTTGGATGTACATTGAAACGCTTGGCTACAAAATTATACACTCTTTTGTCATTACAAATATTATTGTTTACAAAAGTGGATAAGAAATTTTTCAAGGACTGTCCGCGACATCTTGAATACAAGTAATATACACAATATTGACATTGCTCTGTAATATCATAGGATTATGTGAAACATTAGAAAATCTCGATGCAAAATTAAAAATGGGACCTTCAAAAAATTCGGGTTCATTTCCATATGAATCAAAGAATTCTAATTCATTTGGCGACTGTATATAAAATGCCAGCCAATGGCTTCCAGGTTCTGAAGATGAATCCACATTTGCAATAAAACAGCAAGGAAACTGATAAATTTCGGTTGGTAAATTATCACTTGGAAATACATCTACAAAATACCTTCGACTAACTATATCTCGAAATAAGATGCCTCGTATTTGTACAGAATCCATTTTTATTCTAATTAGCAAAGTCGCATAAAATGTGACGAGATTTCGTGATTTCAATCACGTTTTAAAATTCAGCATAAATGAGCACTGAAAGCGTTTCAGCAATAGCTTGGGCAAATTTAATTTCTACTCTCAAATTTCCTTGATGCTGCAGATTTAAATGTGGTCCATTACACAAGTCTGCAGATAAATGGAAAACATATAGTACATTCCCTCTGGAATACTCATCACGGGTTAAATATATACCTTTATCAGTATTAAATCCTGAGAATAAAGTATGGTAGGCACGTATATAGTTATTATTTTTAAAAATCTAACTAAGGGTTTGCAAGGAACAGGTTGGCCGTCCACATAAATACCTACAAAATTCACATCGTGGTGAGAAAACAGAAAAGGATTCTTGGAATACTGTCCATTCACAGCTGCGTTTTCAATACAAGTGACAATCACTTTTTTAGGCATAATTCCTAAAAATACATTATCTTGCATAAAGGAAAAACTTCCTTTGGATACAGAGTATGTTTTACACAGCACTCTATCAATTGGATATTTTGCTGAACTTTTTTCTAAAGCCTTTGCGTGGCCCAAAGAAACTCCAGGACTGACTTTAACTTTTCGGATAAATAATGATGCATGTTCCAATATTACTCTATTATCTCCATCTTGTTTTGTTGATACTAAACAAAATGTAGGATTACTTCGCACCATTTTAATTTTGATGTCAACCAAATTCAATAAGAGTCGATTTTGTTGAAAAATGTCACAGTGTAATTGACCAATCATGTCAATAGTTTTGCTCAATTTACTAAGTTCATATCTTGTTTTCAATCCAAGTTCTGCATCCCCAGCTAATGGATCAATTTTTTCAGGATGCGTATCTTTGTAAAAAAGTTCGCTGCTAAGTAAACTTTTCTTTGCATCTTCTCCGTAATTCAAAACTGTTTCAATGTAGGCTCTGTATGGATATGTGTTGCTTGCAGAAGAAATATTTCTTTCATTCAAACAAATATCAACTTGTGACAATAGAGAATGCATGAATAAATTGACTGGTGCCGCAGGTTCATTTTCAGCTAGTGATGATCCGTCAGACTTAACAATTTTAGCTTTCACATAAATATAGGAAGTATTCAAGTCAGTATATTCTTCACCACTTCCAGAAATGTTGAATTCCACAGGGCCTCCTTCACGTATGTTAGCAATGGGGTGATATTCGATGAATTGTCCTTTTTCAATTGCAGCTTGTGTTGGAGGTACAGAAAACAGATCCAATTCTGATTTCACGCATACTGGTGAATCTTTATGAATAAGTGAGCTCATCTTCTTCTTAAGAGAAAATATCGTGTGCTTTCACCTTTTTCACTTTGCGAAAACTGTCACGTTTCTTGGAAAGTTTACGCTTTTTATTTATTTTCCCAGATCCAATCATTGTCTTAATTTTGTTTGATGCTTTATCAGTTAAATTTTTACTAGCTTCTTTTAACCGACGCTTTGCAGCAACTTTCAAATTTTCACCACTTGACACATCATTGAATACATCGACACCACTGCTTAGTATTTGCTTACCAACTGCTTTGGCTCCTGATTTGAAAAGTGGAACAGCAGCTCTAAAAATGATTTAAAGAGACCTCCTATTCCATATCCTCTTTGATAGGGAGCTCCTTGATAAAAACTAAGTCCACTCCCTGTTTGATTAATCCTCAAAGGACTTTTGACAGCAGTGATAAGGTACAAACATTATGAGAGGTACTTTTGTCGAAAGTGAAGTTTCACGTATGAACGTCCACGTTCAAATGGCACTAAAGCTCCCGTGTTTGTTCTTATAACTATTTCCACAGTATCAATAATCTTCCGACAAACAGGTAAATAGTGTGGCCTTTCATATTCAACACTTAGAACTTCTCCGTCGTTACCACTCACTTTTACAGTTCGTAATAAAGGTACAAAAATATCACCTACAATCTGTGGGTCAATAATGTCTGTATATATCATTAAAACTTTAAAATGTGCATTTAGATCCGCCACGAGAGGACTAAACGTTGTTTGTTCCCTCTGCATTTCACTTTCTCTTTCAATTACAGTAGATTCAAACCCTAACAGTTGACATAAACCGCTGTGAAAAATAACTCGAGCATTGTTTTTTACTTTTACGCGAACACGCTTGGTAACATGATTATAGTTAAAAGAAATTTTATTTTCATGATCAGCAATAGATATAGCTTTTAAAATATCTGGGACGCTTTCATAACAACCAGGCGGTATATTCCTACCCAATTCTTTTCCATCTCCTAAATCAAAAGTGATAAGATTGCTTTTAGCATTCACACTATACCAAGTATGCGGATAAATGAACTCAACTAAACCTACTTCCCATTCACCTGTTAGTTCAATTGGTGTTGGTAATCGCGTAATAAAATGTGAAATCTTATTATCGGAAAAGTAATTCATAGAGCTATCACTCGGTAGTGTCACGTAGAAACTCATGGTGTACAATGAAAGTAAATGGATATGTTTAAGTATTTTATAAGGTTGAAAAATTAGAAGTAGGAATCCACTGGTTAAATTTTTCTGGATAACCGCGAAACTTTACATAATATTCCATTTTATTTTTCTTCACTCGCTTCTTCAATATTTTTTCAATAGTATAGTCTTCTTTAAGTTTCACTTTTTGTAATTCTTGTGAGTAAAAAGTCCCTTGAATGTTCTCTCCAAGTAAATCTTTAACTCGATACACACTTGTATGTCTTTTTAAGCATTCTGTTACAACAAACAACTCCTCTGTCCAGTTTGTTTCATAACCTTTTTCGAAAGTGAGCTTTTGTTTAGATATGCGAACAATATCACCAACACTAAAAATACATGGTTTTCTCTCGAGATCTTGCATATTTCCATAAACTGTAAACCACACATCACTCTCGTTCTCAGCATTAACTTCTGCTGGAGCTCGTTTGATAGTGGAATGATAAGTACTGTTATAACTCTTTAACAAATCATCCAATACATTGACGAAATTGAATGTGTTTTGATTTGTGAAATATTTCCACATCTTTGTTTTTAATGTGCGGTTAAATCTTTCTACCACTGATGCTTTAGTAGCGTTAAA
Organism: Octonoba sinensis; assembly: GCA_038502835.1. Taxonomy (NCBI): domain Eukaryota; kingdom Metazoa; phylum Arthropoda; class Arachnida; order Araneae; family Uloboridae; genus Octonoba; species Octonoba sinensis. The sequence continues at coordinate 2,576,614 of CM076598.1, read as the reverse complement.
TGTAGTAAAGAATCTTACACTGTTGTTTTCCGGAAATTTTTGAAATTTTATATTTTTAAACTCGGTACCTTGATCTGTCTGTAGTAGCTTCGGTTTCCTTTCAGAAAAGATTGTTTCGAAAACCTTAACCATCTCCAAACCACTTTTAGTTTTCAAAGGTCTTGCCCATGCATATTTTGATAAAATATCAATGCATGTTAAAATGTAGCGGTGTCCATTATTATAATTTTGTAGACTTGAAACATCCATTAAATCGGCTTGCGTCTGATGATCAATCGAATAAACAATAACTCGATTTTTCGAAAAGTTTTTTCGAGTTGGTTTATGTAATGTGTAGGCATCAACTCCTTGCAACCATGTCTTAATTTCATGCTTCGAAGTCTTTCCGTTCTCAGCACGAAATAAAGCATTTACACCTCCAAAACTCGCTTCATGACTTGGATCTTGATGCGCCTTCTTCATCATATCAGTAAAAAATTAAACGACTCAATGAATCATCCACGAAATGATACTGTAGGAGTGTCAGTATTATTCGGGTATTGAATAAAATCTACTGCAAAACCAGATTTTCCAGTCAAAATATATATTATGCCTGTGATAGAACATACGCAAACATAAAGAATTATAACACACACAACCTCCTCTCTCGAAGTCATACTGTAAAATGACATTCGTCGCATTACGGCTAGTTTTCTACACAATATTCACTCCGCCTCACGAAAATTTGTCAACACATTTTTTTTTTCACAATTAGTATTCTACACTCCGCCTCTCTTTGTTTGTTTGATTATCTCACTTGAAAGCTTAAGAGACAGAATTGTATTAATGAATTAATTTTAATTCATTCCTTTAAGTATAATTGTCGAAAAAAAGAAAAAGCGAAGTTTGTAAAAAGTATATAAAGAGTATTTTAGTCATATCCAATCGAAAGCATTCGTGGCTTAAACGGCAAGGTGCACTGCAGTTTAAAACACGGGTTCTTTTTTGAACTGGAAGGTTTGGGGTTCGAATCCCAAGATTTTAATCTGCTTCCTTTTTTTTTTTTTTTTTGATTTAAATACATGAATAAACTAATTGATGGCATTTTCGTTTGACTTTTCCCTAATAGATGGCGCCACGAGTTAAATTCTATTTTGAAGTCAAAACGAAAAAATGTTGCCATCCTAAAACTATAAACTTTTAAAAAGACTTTTACGTTTCTCAGTATTCAGAAATTAAAAAAGAATAACAGCGGTAAAGCAGTTCCATTATTCCCCAGTAGGGGGCCAAGTAACAGGGATAATAGATGTTGCCATTCCGAAAAATGTAAACTTTTGGAAAACAACTCAACTCTACTCGAAAAATGCCTGAGGGCATATAACTCAACTCTACTCGAAAAACGCTTGAGGGCATACAACTCAACTCCACTCGACAAACGCCTGAGGGCATACAACTCAACTCCACTCGACAAACGCCTGAGGGCACGCCTGTGGGCATTGGGAGGCGGAGGGGCCACGCCCACCCTCCGTCCCTCCGCCTCCTGGGGCAGGACTCTCCTTTTTCAACTACTTATAACATCATTTAAGAATTTCACACAATTCTTTTCTTTTATTGTTTAATTAAAGAAGTTAATATAAAATCGGGAAAACTTTAGAGTTTTCAATGTTTAATCTTTGCGCAAATCGACCCCTACTTCGTTTTTTGTGCTAAATCTCGCGACTTATAGACGAGTATATACAAGAATAAAAATGCTATAAATTAATAAAATGCTATATGGAAGTTCCACAGCAAATTATATTTGTTCTGATGGTACTTACAAAATCCGGAAAATTCCGAAATTCGGAACGATCGCGGCCCCGAGCACTCCAGATTTAAAGGTTGCATACTACTTATATGGTATCCGGACATAAGGTTCATAATCAATATTTATATATATGTGTGTGTCACTCACTCATTTGCTGCAGCAACGTCATAACTCGAAATGCGGACAATTACAAAAAAGTACATTATATATTATGCCACAAAAGTAGATACATAAGATAACATATTTCAAGCAATAACCAATATCAACTTATTTTTTGTTCAATGTAAAGGTATGGCTAAGTAAAAGGACAATTTTTCCTGTTATTGTTTACTTACGAAGTATTACTGAAGCCCCTTTGAAGTTTAAAAGCAACAAAAGAAAGAAAAAAAGATAAAAAAGGCTCTCAGCATGCGAGGAAAGAAAAAGAACTAAAATTTAAAAAGAGAAAAAGAGGTTGGGGGCTTCTAATGTCCTAATATTTTGAAATTATTGCATAAAAATATTCATACCTTTTCTGCTATCAAACTCAGAATTTATGGATAACTGCACAGTGTTCGAATAAAGAATGCTGCGTAGCTGTGTAGAGGTAGAAACTACCAATGTTCCTGTTAATTTTCTACGTTTGCGAAGAAAGAATACGATTCGTACAGAGACATTAGCGAGGGGGCAATAGCAATACCCCCCCCTCCTCCCATTTTCTCAACATGGGTAATGAGTTGACGAACGTCGCCATTTACCAGGGCAATAAACGGACCCAGGAAAGGACCAACCATGAAGACCGACAAGCCCCTAAGCTGTTGTACGTTCGTTGCTCTTGTGTGGTCTACTGATTGGAGCTATGTGTAAAACTGGGGTTTTTGAAGCGTCAACTTGTCCTTAGCCCCCCCCCCCCTTCAACAAACGGGTTGGTTATCTAGGTTATCGAGAAAAGGAAGTTATTTTTTCCTTTTCTGTTTGTTTTTAATGCCTTTTTATGTTGTCAATATATGGCTCAACACATAAAAACGTTCCCGTGCAATGCCGCAATTTTGAGCGCTAAAATGCGATATCAAACCGTTAACTTAAAAAAAAAAAAAAAAAAAAAAAAAAAAAAAAAAACATTGCAGATTAAGCTAAAAATTAAAGAAATATTTTGCCCCCCCCCCCCCACCTCATCCGTGGCTACAGTCATGGTAAGAGATGTTATTAGTGATCGCCCTATCAGGTGCTCTGCAAGAGCGTGATTTATAGAAAAATTAGCATTAAAGAGGTCCCATAAGATCGAAATTTTGAACACTTTTCATTCCGAATCGTTTTTTGGTCATTTACATCCCTTTGCTTCTCACTGCCTCATATTTTAAAGTATACATGCTGAAGGCTTGTAAATTTGTGAAACTTACATGCTCGCTTTTTTATTTTAAATGCTTAAATTTTCTTTTCGCTTGGAAAAACGAAAGCAAAGGCGCCTAAAGTGCGGGGCCCCTCTATGCGCGGGGAGTGGCGTAGCTAGCAAGGGTGACACCCGGGGTGGTGCTACCTCATGGAAAAGGTGGGCACCCCTGTCTTTCGGTACGGCACCTCTAATCTCTCGCTAAGGCAGCTCAGGGTGACGGGGCTCCCAGTCTGAAAACCTCTGTGTTAATTGTTAAGCCTTAAAATGTGTTCAGGGCCGTCGCGAGGTAATTCTGCGCCCTAGGCAAAGTTGATTGGCTCGCCACTTCCTTGCAAACTTATATTTTTTTAATTAAAAACAACAGTAATAAACAAATCATGATCGTAACAAAGCTAGTTTGGGCGCTTTATCTAGCACTTCATTCAATTGTGCTTCTTTCTTCCCATACAGAGTGTAGAAGGCTCCCGGCGCTGGTTTTGTGTCCGGAGGACACAATGGAAATTAGAGAATTTTGAACAATGACCTCTTCACCCCAGTGGTGGGAGGGGGCATAATTCTAGGTAACTGTAGAGAAAGAAATCACATGCCTTTGGAGTTTGAATGTTTGAAGTTTTGTTACGCACGGGCAGGGAGTGATCAACAACACATACCGAATCATTTTTATATTTTTTAAAATTATATAATCAACAACTGAGTAGCTTTACAAAGGTGGTTGGATTTTTGCACCCCGTTCAAAGTTTGCACCCTAGGCAGCTGCCTAGTTTGTCTTAATGGGGATGTTTCTCGTGTCGTCACAGGTCACATGATCTCGGTGTCACGTGATCTCGTATAGCATCAAAAGCCTTGAGAAATCCAATGTGATTGAGCTGTTGCGAGTTATTTTCCCAATGTTTTTAACAAATTTATTGCAATGCCTTCATTTTGTGCTTCAGTTGGATGCTCTAATGCGTCGGATAAAGAAAGCTGCAATAATAATAATATTTAAAGTTAAATATGAGATTTTATAGAATAAATGATGTACAAACAAAGGAAATAGAAAGTAACCTACATAACATTGGATCTGCACACTGCCGACTTGACGATAATTTTGGCCGCATCCTTATGAGGTCATTAATAAATGATATCTAGCTTTGAGGGGGGAGGGTGTTCAAGAAAGTGTGTCATCGTACATTTTGATCTCTATAAAAACATTTAAAATCAGCAAATTAAATTTATTTTTAAAGATTTTTTTCATTTCTATACTTTGATTTTAAAGTTTCATTGATTTCAATTTTGTATCGAAAACTCCAATGCTGTTAACGTTTAAATATACTTCTAGTTAAAAGTTTAAAAGGAAATCTTGGGCATGTACACTTTTACGATAAATAGAGCGGGTCATTTTTCATAATTCAAATGATTAATATTTTTTACTATTAATACTAATTATCATCTTTGTAGTAAACTTGATCTTATTTTATACAAATTAAGTACACATATGTTCAATATTATTATTATGCTCACAAATGTCATTAAAACCTCAAAAAATAGAATTAGAAATGTGATCTATAACAGTGCTTTGTTTCGGAACTGCAACTCTACAGGTACAGAAGCTAATATAATATAGCGTGATGTGTGACAAAGGGGGGTAGGAGGTATGTTGAAGTGTGACACTTCGTGACAAAAGGGAGTCAAATATGCAAAAAGTGCGACATCATTTATGAAAGATCCCTATTATAATACTTGTATAATGATTCCTATTATAATGCTTGTTTTAAAGCTCTATTTCAGAAAACTCGCCTGAAATATAAACTTTAAACAAGTCTCAATAAATATTAATGCAATTGGTTTCAGCCAGCGGTGTAGTCGAAGGGAGACGGTGGGCCCCTACCTTTTTATTTTAGCGCAAGCGTACCCCCACTTGTTTTGAATTTCAACATAAGCGTACCCCCACATTTTGATGTTTGTACTGTAAACGCCCCCCCCCCCCCCACCTTTTTTCTGGGACTACACCACTAGTTCCAGCACTGCACATTAGAGAGAGTAGTACAATAAAGCAGACACATGAGACAAAAAAACAAATGCAGCACTTAGATACAAAGTATTAAATTTGCATAAACTGAAAAGTTACAACAGAAGAATTGATGAACAATCAATACCAAATCTCCTGTCATATACCATTCAGCATTAAAATGCAGAAGAAACAGCAATAATTATTCATTCCTAGAGAACTTGCTTCAAATCATGAACTGCATTAACACTTGTTGGACATAACTCTAAAACATACCTGGGAACCTCGGACATACTGAATTAAAATTACATTGTAGTTAAATAATTATAAAAAGAGAACAATTTCCAGGACAACTGTACAGAACCAAATAAACATGCAATAAGTATGAATTATAATTAAACTAAATGAAAAATTTACCGGACAACTGTCCAGCCTCTAATGAATTTGCAATAAGTAGGAATTGCAATTAAATAATTATTAAAAGAAAAATTTCCAGGACAACTGTCCAGCACCTAATAAACATGCAATAAGTATGAATTACAACTAAATAAATTAAACAGAAAATTTATCGGACAACTGTCCAGCACATAGTAAACATGCCATAAGTACGCAAGTTGCACTGCAATTGGGATATTTCAAAACAAATGCCTCTGGCATGCTCTCTCTGACTTGCGACTTAGATGGCTAGATATATATACATGTTTGAGTTTTTCATGGATTGCATCAATCGTTGAACTCAACATCCTTGAAAGCGAAGTTTTGGAGGAATTGAATAGTACGCTCATGAAATCGAGTGTCAGACCACCGAGGACTCGCACAAAAAACATAAAAAATTGATCTTCGGGTCCCAGGCCTCTATTGATCAGGTCCCCTAAGTTTAAGAATTCGTATGCCACATCAAATGTCTCGACACAAGCAAGTCCATTTCAAATGGAAAATATTACTGATGAACTCTTTCCAAATAAAAAAAATGATTTTTATAGAATGATTCTTACGTGTTACATTCAACATGTTGAATATTCTAATGGCAGGAATTATCGTCATTTTCATTTGTTGTTTCCTTATATTACTCAAAAATAGCATAATTGGTTCAGGAATTTCTTAATTTATATCAATAAATCTTGAATTTGATGTTTTACAATGTTAAATAACAAACATAAAAGTAATTTGTATTTTTAACTTTTAATATGAATTCTAATAGTTTAAGTTTAGTAACATGATATAAAATTTTATGTTACACAACAGTCTAAATGCAATACTTTTTTCTAATTCTAAACAATTAGAATCTTTAGAACATCAATTTAAATGAAACTTTTGAATGAAGATTATTAAAGATAAGCAAAAGAACTATAAAATATTAATTATATTGTATAGTAAGCATTTGCACTAGTAAGAAAAAAGCATGAACTATTTTCAATGATACATAAAATAAATTTTGAATGCATTAAATATGCGTTTAAATAGCCTAACATGCATTTAATTAAGAACCATGAAACTTTACGTAGTTAATTCATATGTTGTTCTCTGTCGTTTAACGCATGGCTTATTGAATGAAAATAGTGTAGGGACAGCATCTTCCTTCAAAAATCTTCTGTTCGTGAATAGTTGGTATCGAAAGCAGGACTCTTCAAAATATTGCGAACAAAGCTTTTAGCTTTGACTTGGTGTGATACTTGCCTCCGCATTTTTGATAGGAAATGTTATTTTTTTTTAAATTCTCACCACTTAATTCAAAAGTAAAAATTAATTTTGGTAACTTACTAATTTATTTGGTCAAGCCTTTAACATTGTAGACAGTAAAAGTCAGCTAAGTTGCGACGTACCTCCCGACTCGCAAATCTTTCTCAAACTGATTAGTTGGCTAAATCCGCCACTTGGGGGCGTTGCCTGTTTTCCCGATCGAGAATTTTCTCGAATGCACATCACGTGTCATCGACGCATGTGCGTACACGTGCTTAGCGGGATACGCAAATCACCCTCCGGTATTTAAGCGTAGTGCTCGCTTGCTTCTCTCTCTCTTAATCCTTTTAGAACTTCTCTTGAGACGTTCGCTCAGAGAGCGAGCGGGAAGTTGACGTTTTTACCCGGTGAGATGGTCCATGTGCCTTAGAATACTTTCTTATTGATAGTTGTTCCTCGAGCTGCATCGACTTTGTGTGAAATGCCCGATAGTTAAATTTTATTCATAAAAATCTAGTCAACTTTATTTTTTTTACGAATGGCTTTAGGTAATATTTTTAACGTTGTATTGTAAAGTTATTGAAATATTTTTCATAAATAAATCTCTGCTATTCTTTTAAGAATTGTATTAGCTTCCAATTATTTCTTAGCAAAAATAATGGGTCCTTTAGAAGGGATAATGGCCCATCAAGGGTTATGGGCCCAGATGCCCTTCCCTGTGCATTGTTGACTAGTACATGTATGAAAGTAAAAATCGGTGCTTCGAGTCGGGGAGGCCAGCAAAGAAACTTTTTTTTTGGAATAAGTAAAAGGAGGATCTGTCTTTGGGTAAAGCGTCAATACGTTGTGTGTTTATAATTGTGTATTTTTTTTTTATGTCAAATTTTAAAATTCTTCTCGAGCAACTTCGTCATGGCAAGTCCGTCATTTCCAATCGAAAAGTTGAATAGCACAAATTATACAGAATGGAGCACAAATATGAAATTTCTTCTAATGGAGAAGGACTGCTGGGAAATCGTCGAGGGCACGGAAAAACTTCCGGTAGTGTGCAAAGAAGCCGAAATTACCAAAAGGGATGTGAAAGAATTTATTTCCAGAAAGCGAATGGCTTTATCCTTAATTTTTCTAAATATCGAGCAGGACTTAAGAAAAATAGTTGAAAATATAGAAAACCCTTCAGAATCCTGGAAAAAGTTAAAAGAGCATTTTTATCCCGACAATCGGTGCATTCGTATGCAACTTTACGCAGAGTTAAATAATTGTAAATTGGAATCTGGCGAAAAGTTGAACTTATATGCAGCCCGCCTCAGGCGTATTTTTGAAAAAATAAAAATCGCTCATAAGGATTTTCCCGAAGATTTTATTATATACCAGCTATTACGTAGTCTTCCTGAAGAGTTTGATAATGTCGTACAAGGAATATTGTTGCGACCAGATGAAACTTTTAGATTCGATAAAATTATCGTTGATCTGATAGTCGAAGAAAGTCGCCTTGAACTACGCGATAGTAACCGGTGTAAAGTTGAAGTCTCGCATACCAAAAGGGAAAGAAATATAAAGTGCTATAAATGCCATAAAGGTGGTCATATAAAAAGGAACTGCCCACTCTGGAAGGATTCTTCCCATCAACGGACAACGAGGAGCCCGGAGTCTACTGACGAGAGATACAGAGGCCGACGTGGGAGTCCACAGCGAAATCCAAGTTTCTCCAAGGAGCGAGCCCGTTCCCCATCCAGTACACGATGTGAGTACCATGACTTTTTTATCTCCGAATCCAATATTAGTGAGGTAAATGAAAAACCCTCAAAGTGGATCTTTGATACTGCAGCTTCACACCATTTTTGTGCTAATCGAGATTGGTTCCGAACTTTTACCCCTGTTAAAAATGTAAAAATTGCGGTCGCAATTAAAGACCAATGTTTTCCAATTGAGGGAAAGGGGGAGATAAAAGTTAGATTTGGCAATCGATCTGTTGTTTTACAAGATGTCCTGTACTCTCCACGCTTGAGAAGAAACATATTATCAGGTGCAAAATTTGACCAGGGTGGTGCAAAATTTTGGGGTGAAGGAGGTTTCGTGAGAGTTTCCGACAAAAATGACGAGTTGATTTTAAAAGCTATTTTAAAAGACGGTGTTTATATTACAGATTCTATTAAGTCTAGTCAGCTCCCTTTAAATTGTAGTCAAGTTGTTATAAATTCTAGTCATATAAATAATGAAACTCTAGTGAGAAATAATCAAATGGATGATTTGAAACTTTGGCACAAACGCCTGGCTCACGTTAACGTTAAAAGTATTAGGAAAACTAGTGATCTAGGAAGCGTTAACGGCTTGCCTAAATTTAAAAATTCAAATATATTTTGTGACGACTGTAAAATATCAAAATTTAAAAGAGTCAGTTTCAAATCATTACACGGTATAAGATCAAAGTACCCGCTCCAACTTCTTCATGCAGACGTTTGGGGTCCTTGCAACATTGAAGGAAAGAACGGGGAAAAATATTATTTATCTATAATAGATGATTTTTCACGGAGATGTTCATTATACCCGTTTAAAAATAAAAGCCAAGTCTCTGAGATCTTTAAGCAACATATTTTACGATCGGAGAGGTTTCTTGGCAGAAAAGTAAAATGTATTAGAACTGACAACGGGACAGAATTTGTAAATAGAGATTTTGATAATTTTTGTAATAATCATGGGATAAAACATGAATTAACGAATGTATATTCTCCTGAGATGAACGGAGTTGCCGAAAATCTTAATCGCACCGTTGCTGATTGTATCAGAGTTCTAATAGAAGAAAGCGGTTTACCAAAGAAATTTTGGCCAGACGCCGTATTGTATTTTGCTTATACATGGAATCGGGTCTGCCATAGTAACTTGGATAAAACCCCATTTGAATTATATGGAGGCAATAAACCGTCAGTAAAACATCTGAGACCTTTCGGTACTATAGCTTTTGCAGGAATTCCCCGCCAACGTAGATATAAGTTAGATGCTAAAGCACAAAAAGGCGTTTTGGTGGGATACGCATTTAAGACAAAAGGCTATCGTATCTGGATACCAGAAACGGGAAAAATTTTGGAAACCATCAATGTTTCTTTTAAAGAAAATTATTTTTATAAGGATGATTTCAATAGTATACCCGATAGTAATGTTATAAATTGGTCTCTAACAACCCCCAATAATTCTGAGCAGGAAAGTGATTCGGATTACGAAGAAGCGAGGGAGAATCAGAAATCTGAAACTTTGGACGATTCTTGTAAGGAATCGACTTCTGAGATAGAATCAAATTCAGAGGGGGAATCTTCTGATGAAGATAATAGTTTTAAGACTAAAAGGGATGCTATATGGTTTAGAAAGGTAGTTCCAAGACCGGATGGATCACGTAACGATATCTATTATTTTGAAAAAGGTCACACCATCCGTTTAAGAAGCCTAAATGATGTAGAACGATACTGTAAAAATAAGAATATATCCTATGATCCTCAAATTTTTTCTTTTAGTGGACGGGATACTTTTCAAGGGGAAATTCCAAGTAATTCTGTTAGTTCAAGTGTTAGCGAGTCCTGACTAGACCGCGAAATTAAAGTGCCTAACTCTTATAAACAATCCTTAAAATCTACAGAACGGGAGGAATGGCGTAAAGCAATGGAATCAGAGATTGCAATTATGCAGGAAAGGAATGTTTGGACTTTAGCCAAATTACCGGCAAATGCTAATCCAGTAGGATGTCGGTGGGTTTATACATTAAAGAAAAACGAAAAAGGGGAAATTGTCAGATTTAAAGCTAGACTTTGTGCTCAAGGGTTCTCTCAAGTAAAAGGATTAAATTTTGAGGAGACCTTCAGCCCCGTTGTAAATTTCAGTGTTATTCGTTTTTTCTTTTCATTATTAGTTGTGTGTCATAAATGGTTAAATGTTCAATGTGACGTTAAAAATGCTTACCTGTATGCTCCTATAGATGATCAAATATTTATGTGCCAACCCCCAGGTTTTATAGAAAAAGGAAAAGAGAAATTATATTGTAAATTAAATAAGGCAATTTATGGCTTACATCAAAGTGGCCGCTTGTGGTTTTATGAAATTAACAGTGTATTAATTCAGTTAGGTTTTAAAAAGTTTTCAAGTTGCAATTGTGTTTATTTTAATTCTAACGTAATTTTATTGTTATATGTTGATGACATTGTAATTTTTGGAAGAAAGGATTCGGACATTAGTAATGCTTTAAAATTATTGAATGAACAATTTGACTTAAAAGTATTGGGAAAGACGCAAAAATTACTTGGCGTAGAATTCGGCGAGGACGAAAAGGGCCTACACTTGCATCAGACTTCTTACATAGAAGAAGTATGTGAGAGATATAAAAATTTTCGTATTCCCAATGCATCTTTACCTATTAGTAAGGGAATTGTTTATTCTAAATTAAATTGTCCGAAAACCGATGAAGAAATTAAAGAAATGTCAAACATACCGTATAGAAATTTGTTAGGATGTTTAACTTTTATTGCAAATCGAACCAGACCTGACATATCATATGCAGTTAACATCTTTAGTCAATTCCAGAGCAATCCAGGACTTGTTCATTGGAATGGACTGTTAAAATTATTAGGCTACGTTCATCAAAGTAAAGATTTAAAACTTTTTCTAAATTGCAATAAAGTTCAAATTATCGCGTTCACTGATTCCGATTACGCGGCAAATCGTGATGACCGAACTTCAATCGGAGGTCAGCTAATTTTGCTTGATAATTCACCCATTGAGTGGCGAACCTTTAAAGAAAAAAGTGTAAGTTTGTCCACCATGGAAGCCGAATTTATCGCAATGACTGAAGCCGTGAAGGAGTTAATATGGTTCGACAGAATTTTGGACGAATGTTTTGAAAATAAAATGATAAATAGATCGAAAGCTAAATCTTTACTTTTTGCTGATAATCAAGCTTCAATTGAATTTATAAAGTCGCCATTAGAAAACCACCGAAGCAAGCATATTGATGTTAAACTTTTTTTCATTAGAGATTTAGTGTATAAAAATATTTTTAATATTAGACATGTTTCTAGTAAAGATAATTTGTCGGATATTTTCACGAAACCGCCGACCCAAGCCGAATTAGAGAAATTTGTTGAAAATTTTTTTAAAATAAGTGCAATATAATATCAATTTTTGTATGAATGTTCTAAGTACTTGTTTTTACATCAGTCAGTTTATTTTACTTTTATACAAGATTTAATATAAATTGTTATGAGAAATTTTTATGATTGAATTTAAAAGTAAAATTGTTATTATAAACGTAAAAGTATATTAAGTGTAAATAACTGATGTATAAATTTTTTTAAATGGAATTGTGTATAATATGCTGATTTGAACTGTTACTTGTAGTATTTATTATTGTATTGCAGATTAAATGTGATTATCTACATTCATTCCCTGGGACTTTATGGACTTGAAATTAGTGACTCTAATTCGATATTTGGACTTGGAAGTGCTACTGATGTGATCATGTTGCTGTTTGTGATCTTCAAGCGCTCATGTTTTTCAATATATTAGAAATGTTAATGGGTGTTTCTGTATTTTACCCATTGAAAGAAAAATACTGGTGTTAATATTAACAAGTTTCACTTTTTTGTAAAAGGAATTTAACACATATGTTAAAGCCTAAAGCCATGTGATATTTTTTATAGTAATAGTGTTTTTACTTTTCATTAAGATGATGAGAAGGGGAGGCATTGATAGGAAATGTTATTTTTTTTTAAATTCTCACCACTTAATTCAAAAGTAAAAATTAATTTTGGTAACTTACTAATTTATTTGGTCAAGCCTTTAACATTGTAGACAGTAAAAGTCAGCTAAGTTGCGACGTACCTCCCGACTCGCAAATCTTTCTCAAACTGATTAGTTGGCTAAATCCGCCACTTGGGGGCGTTGCCTGTTTTCCCGATCGAGAATTTTCTCGAATGCACATCACGTGTCATCGACGCATGTGCGTACACGTGCTTAGCGGGATACGCAAATCACCCTCCGGTATTTAAGCGTAGTGCTCGCTTGCTTCTCTCTCTCTTAATCCTTTTAGAACTTCTCTTGAGACGTTCGCTCAGAGAGCGAGCGGGAAGTTGACGTTTTTACCCGGTGAGATGGTCCATGTGCCTTAGAATACTTTCTTATTGATAGTTGTTCCTCGAGCTGCATCGACTTTGTGTGAAATGCCCGATAGTTAAATTTTATTCATAAAAATCTAGTCAACTTTATTTTTTTTTACGAATGGCTTTAGGTAATATTTTTAACGTTGTATTGTAAAGTTATTGAAATATTTTTCATAAATAAATCTCTGCTATTCTTTTAAGAATTGTATTAGCTTCGAATTATTTCTTAGCAAAAATAATGGGTCCTTTAGAAGGGATAATGGCCCATCAATTTTGACCAACCATTCACGTAATACTTTTTGATTTCTTAATGGAAATCCGTGGAAACAAACATTAGCTGATTATCAGCTTTCTTTATCCGACGCATTAGAACATCCAACTGAAGCACAAAATGAAGGCATTGCAATAAATTTGTTAAAAACGTTGGGAAAATAACCCGCAACAGCTCAATCACATTGGAGATTGGATTTCTCAAGGCTTTTGATGCTAAACGAGATCACGTGATACCGAGATCACGTGACCTAGCAGACGACGCTGAAACATCCCCATTGGTAGCTCCGGCCCTGAATCTGCTGTTAATTTTTAACTGGGAAAACAAAGAATAAGTAAAAACAAAATAAGGTATGGAAATGAATGAATCAAATACATTTTTGTTCGAAATACGAATTGCTCTTTGAAGAAAGAAAGAAAATAAAAGAACTAAATAAATGCGATAACATAACTTGCCTGTTGCCTCCTTAGAAAAGAAATTGGTTGCCTCTGTTACATCTCTTATTAGAAGTTTATTCAAAATTTTCTTTCCTTGTGCTCGATCACGTGTTTCGTAGAAGAGACTGGGACTAGACTGGACCTTGGCTAAGGTCACTCTGATAAACGAAAATGAAGGATCAGTAGAAGTTTTAAATAAGCCAGTCATTCATCTTTTGGCTAATAGTGACAATTGGTTTACCTTGCGATGGCGCCGGCAAGGCCAGAAAATGCCAGGGACTTGAGAATAGGCCGCAACGAACTTCTACTGTCCTTCTGGGACTTAGACCATAAACCTTTACCCTATGCTCTAAGCTCTGGGAGTCATCCCAAGAAACCTGCCTTAATTACAGGAACAAAATGTATACCTAGGGGGTACAGGGCCGGATTAAGGATTTGGGGGCCCGTAGGCGTGAGAAGTGATGCCCCAAGTGTCGTAACTAGACTTAGTGGCGCCCGGGGAGAAATTTGAGAATTCCGCCCCTAAACCGTGCTGACAACAGAATAGCCCCGAATTGGGGTATGAGTTTGTTGACCACGCCATTTTTTCGATCGGTAAAATCCAGTTTTATACAATATATTATGTACACGCGCGCATCCGAGGGTCATTTCAAAATTATTGTGGCAATTATATTTTTCAGAGACATTACGTTGAATAAATTTCAACTAATTTTTCCTTCCGGCATTCCTTTTTTAGAGCATTGCGTCATGGTATTCGGAAAAGTGATATAAAAATGTAGAAGCTAATATTTGCGCACAAATGGGGGGTTCGGGGGCTCCCCCCCCGGAAAATTTTAGAAATTCAAGTCTAAAACATGCAATTCTAGGCTATATTTAGCGACGCTGGGCCTGGGGAAAAGGGAGGGGTTCAGGCTTTTCACCCCTCCCTATCGAGGAATTTCGCTGAAAATTCATCGATATTGATGCCAAAAATGCAATTTTCGGCTATATTTTCAGTCATTATACGATTTTAGGCAAGGCCGTAAGTTTCTCGTATAGTTTAATACAAGTCGAATTATGAAAATATGAGAAATATTTTACTCCACATTTCAATAAAAAGAAGATGCTCAAAACTTTCATCAACATTTCGAGATAATTTTTTTGAAAACATCATATGAGTATGTATATGTATTGTTGGGTGCTACATAGAAGGTATGTCTTGACATCCCATTGCAGCTAATATTTATACAGCGTTTTCGATATTTTTCGATGAAAAACCTCTTAAAGCTGCCTTCTTAAAATCTTTTAAGGATCGGTTTTTGCATTGAAATTACTACTTAATAATGTAAAACCAAGAAAGCTCCCCTCTATCGAATCTGTGAAGGTTAGTCTATGAGGTATGTCCTTTTTTTTTCTTTCTTTCTAATGGGGCTGCGTATAGGCATTAACTTTTGCAGACCTAGGGCGTACCCCGGTAATCGGGATCCATTTTTTTCAAGCAGCACCACAGTCAGTGGATACCATTCATTGCCACTGAGAATTTGGACGCTAAGTTTCCCCTAGATGGCGGCACCTGAGCTCTCATTTGATGCGAATTGCACTAGGTATTTAATTTAGCCGAGAGTATCCAAGTCAAGAGGATACTCAAGGGATCTTTAACATGCCGCACAATCATGCGACATGGGCGCAGACGATTTTCTGCATCTTGAAAATTCACCGACTTGGGCCAGGTTCGTACCTGCGATCTTGGGCGCACGAGACCTGCACCTTACCACTACGCGTCGACTCTATGAAGGTGTGTCACAACAACCACTTCACTCTTTTTGCTCCTCAAAACAACACCTGGATTTGAGCTCCGATTAATTTCAAATAGGAATTTGGCACTTCCTTATGTTTAAAGCCCCCACGGATAGTTTGACAACATTAGCTGCAAACATTAAATTTATAACCGTTGCATAAATTATTGAAGGCAATGGCAGAAATAGAGATGCAACAAATTTATTATTTTTTGAAAACAGTATTTTTAGGTCCCAAATCCTTAATTCTAACTACAAAATACTTAACTTACTCATCTCATATTAGCTCATGCAAATTTTATATTTATGAAGATTCGTAAAACTATAAACGATCGAGTTGTTAAATAAAGATTAGAGTAAATGTAATACTTAGGATATAAAATTGTGTACATGAAATAAAGAAGTTTCTGAAGGGGCAGGGGGTCCGGTGTGCAATACGAGAGAAGGTTTGTTTGTGCCCTCCTCCCCCACCTCCCTTCCCCTTGATCTTCGCAGCATAAAAACGTTCCCATAGTCAAAAATTGCATTCACGCTTCCAAAATAATACGACATACTTGAAATTTGAATCAGCCCCCCCTCCCCCCCACTTAAACTCCTGAGCTCCCCCTCCCCCTCAAGTCGACGCTAGTTACGCCACTGGTGTGAAAGTACAAGTAGTGAAGAATAAACACCAAATCATTAAAAATTAAATATTACGCACTACACACGCTGGTCGAATTGCATAATTTACTGCCGTCATCAAGATCAAAATAATTTTTAATGAGCTGCAATTAAAAAAGTTATAAGATAGGTAACATTATTACTTTATGAATTATCTTTTTATGAACACATAAATAGCATTTTTTCAAAGACGGACGAAATGCATACATTGTACTTACTGACTGATTCCCATGTTGCCGAATATTTCTACTGCACATAAAGTTTTAAAACAATGACTTTCTCATCTTCACAATCAGAAGTCGCTTAGGGATCATTCATAAATGATGTCACGCTTCGAGGGGGGGAGGGGGGTTCGTGAAATTGTGACAAAGTGTGACAAGGGGAGGGGAGGGGGTAACAAGAAGTGTGACATCATGCATTATGCAACATAGCGTGACGCGTGACAAACGGGGGAGGGGGTCCGCTGAAGTGTGCCATATTGTGACAAACGGGGGAGGGGGTCAAATATATGGGGAAAAAGCGTGACGTCATTTATGAACGGCACCTTATAAAGGTGCGAAAGTTCAATACTATTCAAATTTCATTAATTCGGTTAGCAATGAAAAAAAAATTGATTTTTTTTCTTACGAAAACATTAAATGTCGGTCGGGTTCGGGTTGTCTAAAAATGCTCTATCTGATCATTTTTGGCGCTGTCTCAGAATCTGTGCATCTAACGGGATGAATTAAAGTCACTTTTTTCTATTTGAAGTCTTTAGAACTTTCAGATGATCCTGACACTTTTTAGGAACAAAAAGTCTAATTTTTTTCGTTTATTACTTATGACTGAGTTGGCAAAATACAAATTGTGTTTTTGAGCAGAAACAACGCTGTGAAACGGGGAGATGACACTTCAGGGTGGGAACAAGTTGGCCAAATGAAAAATGACTACAAACCCAATTTGAGACCCAGCTTTTCCCAGCAGGCCACCGGTCGGGTAAAAAGACTGATAAGAGCTTCCGTGAAAATAGTTCTTTTGACCATTGTCCATGCACCGACTTCGGTGAATTCGTCGGTGTTCTTCCAAGGGATTGCTTCCAGTGAACCCTTTGGGAATAGAGTGTAGTGAGTGACAATTCAGTTTTGCTATTACCAGTCTCAATGGGCGGGTTCTAAAAGATTACAGCTGCTATTTGAGCAATTTTTTTATTATTGTTTACTACTCGTCCTTTTAGCCATATGTCATTCAGAATCATCTGAAATACTCTGATGACAATCGGACGCGGAGATGACTTTATTACATAGGCTATTTAGAAGAATAGCAAGGAAGCAACCCTCCCAAGGAAGCAAAGCAAAAAGTATACTTAGGTGGTGCAGAAAAAGCCGAAACTGGATGTCACCCTGTGGCCACCGTCCGCCCCTCCATCCCCTTAATGATCTCGTGATCTTTATCAATGCAAATGTCGGTAACTTTTCGAGAAAAAAAATATAACTTCGCCTTCTTTGCGAAAAAAAAAAAAAAAATTTGAAAAACAGGATTGCGTTTTGTTGGGATGGACATTCCGGACTTTTTGCCGGCCCCTGAAACAGTGCCGCCCGAGGCGGACCACCCCCCTCTAGTTACGCCACTGGTGCCCCCCCCCCCCTCACATTCAGATTTTATAATAATTATAACAGATAAAATATGATGTACAATTATTTCGTGATTATAATACCTCTCTGGAAACAGCCTTGAAAATAGCCGATCAATGCTTAAATCGGAGCGCCGCAAGGCCGTATCCAGAGGAGGGGCCGACGGGCCCCCCCCCCCCCCCGAAAACCCGAAATTTTTCGCAGTGTAGCATATATTCCTCCCTGAAGCTTTCCTCAACATAAGTGTTTCAAAGTCAGCCCCCCCCCCCCCCCCGAAAAAAATTTCTGGCTACGGCCTTGGAGCGCCGAACTAGGATTTTTACTCTCTCTTTCCAAAAGTTAAATGTTAAGAATGTTTAAAAAGTTATCACATTTATATAAACATTGTTTTTAAAGAAATGAACAAAATTGTTCATTCGGGACATAAGTTGAACGACAAAACTTCATTGATTAAAAAAAAAAAATCGGTTCCTCCATTAAAAACTATATAATCATATTTGTGACTTCTTTTCATTGGAAATTGTGGGATTTTTTTACAAGGGCGAATTTATTAGACTAATGTTAACCTCTGCCACGAGTTGCAGGGAGAGATACAGAAAGAACAATTTCAATATAAAAATTGCTACAGAACTGAAGGCCTTAGAAAAAAATCAGCAATAAGACCATGTATAAATAAAAATAAAGTTAGCAAAAAAGAAAAATAAATAATAATTTTCTTGGTAATAATGTTCCAGCCCTTGACTCATCAGAAAAGCAAATTAATTTTTAAATAATAATTATTTTTTTAACTGTTGATTCCTTAACTGAACATAAATGTTTAGATTAATACTTCAAAAATTCAGAGACTAAATTTAAGTAATAATTGTACGAATTTCAGATTTAACTTTTTTGTCTGAAAACTGCATAGTACTACAAGTTACTTCGCAATATAAGTTGCATAATGATAATAACTAAATAACATTCTTATGATACATTATTTTATATATAAAAATATTACATAGTTATCGAATAATGTGTATAATAGTATTTTTATAGCCATTATAGCGAACTTATTGAATTTTTTATAATTATATTTATAGCTAATAAAAAATTAAAACAACACAGTGGAGTATAAAGTATTGCTCCCTCATAAAATTCTTCGTGATAAAGTTTTCAGAAGAGTGTTTTTGGTTTTTAGAGTTCCTTAAAGCCGAGCTAATCCGCAAGTATAGAAAAATTATGTACTTCTAATTTATTTTGTATGAAAACGTATCTATTTTTAAAATGTTTTAAGCTATTTAAGCATTAAACCGCACAAATAATTTCACTAAATGGCCTAAAAATAACCGTTTTAATTCGAAATATATTTTCATTAGGATTATAATCCCAGAACTACTTCAGCAAATGGACTTTCAGATTTAGATTATTTTTCCAAATTTAAAACGCTTAGTAGTATATATAGTCAGTCATCTATAGTCTCGAGGAAAGGAGAGTCCCGAGGAGACAGGATTCAGTTTAACTTTATTAAAATCTTGACGAACTCTTTCGTGAAATTTTTGCCCGAAGTCATTGTTTACTTTAGTGGCTTTGATTGTGTGAAAAAAGTGATTTTATTCAAATATATTTCATTTTGTTTTTTTACACAATAGTTTTAAAAATTCCTTTCTGATGCCAAGAAAATTGTTAAAAATTACTGAATGGAATAGCTAAATTTTTTCCCTCCCTTTGGGTGTAGAGCGTGCTACCTGTCTCCCCCTCCCCTCCTCAAAATCCGGCACTGATCACTGTTTTCGACTTCATATTGAAAAGATACATAATTTTATTCCCCTTGATGATTTTAATTCAAAACGATCAAAATTAATTTCTAAAAATTAGCTTATTTAAACATAATCGCAAGAGTTAAAAGCGGAAAACAAAAGGAACGCACCTTTGTATCAGTTCTGTGCATAAATTGTTATTCTGTTATAAATTCCGCACTTGGAGATTTCTTATTGAAAGCAGACGCAATGTCTTTTTTCATCTTACCTCTAGTTTTTCAGTTTTGTTTCCGGACCTTATGTTCGGATACCGGATTCAACTGGGGTCAGTCTGGTGTTTCACGGAATATACCCTATCTAAAGAACCGTATCCTAGGGGATCCTCTAGCCAGACAGAGATAGTGTACACACAACAACGTGAATACGGAGTCTTCTAATTTAAACAGCATGACCATTTCTGTGATCAATTGGTCTTTATAGCACTGTTAATAATCCCTCTAATGTTGACTGTCACCAAGGGTAAGGAGCCATCCATCATTTTAAGAAAGGAAAGGGAGCAGCACGAGGGGAAATGAACCCACATGTTTTTTTGAGCCTGAGGTTGTAAAACAATAAATTCTTCAGATTGCCTTTTTTCGGGGTGGGGGACAGGATTATGGAGATTTTACTTTTGAGGATTGGACTTGCTGAAATTGTTCAGTTGAAAAGAAAACTGATTTTTTTTTTCATTTTCTTTTCTTTTTCGCATTTTAGCTTTAGAATTTCTTGGGGCCCCTCAGAACCTCGGGGCCCCTAGGTAGTTGCCTAATTTGCCTATTTGGTAATCCGGCCCTGAGGGGGTACAACAAAAGCGAAAGCCAGGCGGCTTTGTCGCTTGCAGGAATTCTTTGGAAAGAAAAAAGAAACTAGGAGATTATGTTATGAAGTGACTTCGAGCGCGAATTAATTGTTGTTTAATAATGGCACTTTTTCGGAAAAACAGTAGACTTAAAAATGCATTGTCATCAGGAGAACTGCTTGCGACGAAAAGAACTGAAAAAAGAATCTGCGTACTGGGCGAACTTGGGAAGGACAATCCAAATCTTTTGCCGCCCTCCAAAAAAACTCTGCCCGGGGCGGAACGCCCCCCCCCCCTAGTTACGCCACTGCCTTTGCTGGTGGAAGTAACTGCTGGTGTAAGCATCACATGCTCCACTTGTGGAAGCTACAGCTGTATCATTGCTGGAACCATCAGAAACAGCAAACGCATGCTTTGGGATTGCTTGTGGGTTAAAGAGTAAATAGCAGTAGCTGAAAACCCCGAAGTATCATCTCCTTTAGTGGCTGCCTTGCTCCAAGCTGCATTTAGAAGAGATCCAAACTAAAATATTGACGATTTGGCTTCTTGTGTATCCAGGAGATCAGGGCTTGTCGGGAATATGTCTTTCAATGGTTTGAAAAATGAGCTACCAAGTGGCTATAAATAATGTGTGATGTGGGCTTGGAAGACAAAAAGAATTACGCCATTTTCTGTATTATAAAATTAAAAAAATAAAAACATATTTTAAAGGTCATTTCATTTATTTCTGAACCATGTGGTGTCTTCCTCAAGTATGGGGGGAAGATGCCACACAAGCTTATTTCCTTATTGTTACAGTGTTATGGCCGCTTCTACATGCATCGTATGTTTGACATAGTGCGTAACTCACTTTTAGATTGTCAATATGTTATTTAAAATAACAAGCACGTTTATAAACTTTAAATATGAGGAACGGAATATTATAACAAGGAAATCACCACGTTAAATGCTCACGAGCATAGGCGTAACCAGGGGGGGGGGGTTGGGGGTTCAAACCCCCCCCCCCCCCATTGGGTATGTACTTATTTAGGCACACAGAAAAGTTTCTGGCTACGGCCTTGCAAAGCACATTTTTTTTTTCCCCTAAGAAAATTAAACACATATGCATATGATTTTTTTTCCCTTTTTCTCTGAAGGGTTGCGATCATGGCCAAAGTATGCAGCTCATAATAAAGAAGACCTTTCATTTGGTTATAAGGTTATAATCAACCCCCTTATCACTTTTGGGGGGGGGGTTAACAGCGAAAGGTGGCTTCAATCACCGTACCACACACAGACAGAGATCCTTTCAATCACTCCAGAGGGTTTTCTTTCCTTCTTGATGTCTTTTTTACCCAAAGGCAGCAATCTGGGAATACAATCGCACAAGTAATAAGTTCCCTGGAAAATATTCTCTTCTGGGATGGAGTCCTAAAGTTCAATTGTCGTAATGGGTTAAACCCTCAAGCCAGGAAGGGATGCTCATTAAGAAACTTAATGAGCAGTTTGTATTTATTTATGACTTCCTGTCCAAACACCCATTTTGGTAAAATCTTTTTTGTAGATGAGCCGAGTGGAAAACTGATGAACTGTATTTGCATTGCAGATTCTCATTTACAGATGTTCTCTCATCTCTTATATTTTAAATGTTTTTTTTTCTTATTATGGTCCATCACCGATTGCATTACGACTCTGGAAATCATCCGTTCAACGTTTCCAATCTCACTGCTACGGTTTAATGCTGCATTTTAATTTACAATCAAGTATTATTTATATTTTAGCTAAATTTTTAATTATTTTCGATACATAATAATGTTTGCACTCCAGCGATGGACACGTTCGTCATCCAAAAAGAAAAGAAAATTTGATTCAGATGCTTCCACTTCTAAGGTATGTTTTGCTACAAATTTAACAAATTTTTTAGAAATTTATTGTGGGGATGAGCATTTTTGTAGGGGACATTTGGATTTTTTTCTCTAAAATTCGACTATTTCCCGGTTTTAATATTATGAATGCCTGGACATAGAAGATTGCTTAGAGCTAAATATTGAATTTTCTATTGCATTTGAATTAAAAAATAAAATAATAGATCTAGTAAGGAATGTTTAATGTTTTTGTGAATCAAGGCCGTATCCAGAGGGGAAGGGAGACCCACGGGCAGCCCCCCCAGAAATCTTTTGCAATGTATTATATATTCCTCCCTAAAACTTTGCTTTACATAAGTGTGTCGAAGTCTGCCCCCCCCCCCCCCCGAAAAAAAATTCTGGATACTGCCTTGGCTCCGGAGCAGGGGGAGCATGTTAAGAATTAGGAAGGGCAGTGTATGCTTCAAAATCATACCCTTTATATATACATATATATATATAGATATATATGATTAGAAATGATGTTGATATGAATTTTTTTATATATGATAGCTTTTTGATGTATATATAGTAGATGTATAAGACAAATGATCAAAATACTTTGTGCAAAAATGTAAGTACAAAGATAAAACAACGTGAAAAAGCACAAATTCAGAATTTGTGCTTTTTCACGTTGTTTTATCTTTGTACTTACATAGTAGATGTATGTTTAGATCTTTGGTGAAGTTAGAGGAGTGGGTGTTTGGGGCTTCTACAACTTAAATTTTTGTAACTGGTCTTACATGTATAATGCTTAGGATAACTCTGGAGGCAAGGCTTCGAGGTCTCTCCCCAGGAAACTTTTTGAAATCTTCATAGCAATGCAACTTCGGGATACTTTGGTAATGTTAGAGGAAACAGAAAGGAGTTAGGTTACTCTCCCCCCCCCCCGGCAATTGTTTTCAAAATAAAGTCTTATATCTTTTAAGTTACTTTTGGTGTCGCTCGTGATAGTGTTCAATGTCCTTTCCCTGAAAGTGTTTCTGAAAGTAAAGTGTCTTAAAAGCGTAATTTCTCTTTTCTTTCTTTTTTTAAAACTTGTGATCTGAATTTTTTTGCTGGGGGGGGGGGGGAGGGAGGAGTTGACTTGCTCCGAGGGGGTAGATCCCCCCCCCCCGGGATATGCCTGAAATAAACACGGAGTATATCTTTAGAGACATGTATTTATGACTAGTAAATTTTCAACTCTTTTACACTTCGTATTGGTGTTTAGTCTGCACATTTTTAGGGTGACCCCCCCCCCCCCTTTCTCCCACTCTAGTTACGCCTATGCTCACGAGATCCAAAAATAGCGTCAACTAAAGGCAGTTGATTCAGATAAATTCACTAGCCCCACCTAATATCTGATTAGACTTTTCGCACAAGTGGCTCAGTTTTGTAATCTATCGACACAGAAAATTAGAATTAACAAAGTGGCGTCTTCCCCCGAGTTACCTTTTATTATATTATGACTATTTTATTATATTTGAAACAGTTTGGAGCATGGGAAAATCGAATGAGTCTTAAAGCTGACGTTAGAAAGTTGATGTTGTAGTACGGGAAAGCAGGTTAGTATATTTCTGGACGAACTTCTTGTTTCTTGCTACAGCACTAAATTTTAACTTAATATTACATCATCCAATACACTGAAATCGTATTTCAATAGGATTTTACCAGTTGAGCCTGGATTTTTTCTTTTTCCTGAAATAGACAAGAAGTTCTGTCCAGAACTATACGAGTTTACTTTCCCCTGTACATCAAATTCAAATTTATAATCTAGCTATTTCCTTCTCATTTAGCTTTACTTCTTAATTTCTTTAAATATACCTTTTTCAACGGATAATACATATTCATTCACTCACTTATTCATTCCTTAATTTATTCATTTACTTATTCACGTGTTTATTCATTAATTTACTCATTCATATATTTATTCACTCATTTATTTATTTTTTCATTCATTCACTCGTTCATTCTTTCACTTATTCATTTACTCATTCATTCATTCTTTCACTCTCATAATTGAACGAAACATTGTTCAAATCAAAAAGTAAAATATGGAAATGAGATGTCCTCGCCGAGATCTTTCGAATGCAAAAACAATTTTCTGAATAGGACAATTCGTTCAACAGTTATTAGGGGGGGGGGGGGGGCACAGACAGACCGACCGACACACTTTTTCCCTATCTCAAAACCCTACTTTCAGTTTTTATATTTTTCAATCTTTATTTAATTACTTAACTTATTTTTGACATTTCTTGATTTCTAACGATATTTTCACTACACATTAAGCTTTCTTTCATGCCTTATGCTTATTTTTTCTTACTTTTACGGGAAAGTAAGCCAAAAAAAGTCTATAACGTTATATACAACTAAAAGAATTTTCGCATTATTTCAATCATGTAAAAAAAAAAGTTCTATAACATTTAACTAGAAAAGTGCCGTTGTGCACATTTAAGGTATTAGCGTCATTTAAAAATGTTGTTGAAACAAATCTTTACATGACTTTGAATTAAATAGAAAATAATCGAAATAAACATCTTAAACGTAACTAAAATGTTTCTTTAAAAAAATTACTAATACCTTTTTTTCCTTTTTACGAATAATATTTGTAACGAAATTTAATTTCAAAAAATTCTCGTTTCAAAACATTTAGTGCAACTTTTATCTACCCTTCCACTGTGCTTGTTCAAACTCGCTTTTCCTGCTATGACACTAAGCGTTACATTAATACCACGTCATCTTGTATGCTCAAAGCCTATTTCAATGAGATTTTTTAATATTTGAGTCTGCTTTTTTCTTCTTTTCAGCAAACAAAAAGAATGTAATGTTCTATACAACTTAATAATACTCAATCTTCAGCAAACGTGGTTAAAAGAAACGCCTTTTCAACAGGATGAGGTAATAATTAAATTCTTCTGGCTCTGAAAAGTTGATTAATTATTCATTACGACGCTTTGTTGGCAAAGTATAAAATACTTTACCGCCCAAGTTTCACGATTACAATGAGTAATAACAAAATGAACTCTTTTAGCCGGTTTAATCTAATATTCAATTACTAACGGCAGAAAATGTTTTTACCGGAAGTTTCTGCAATAGTTCCGTCGTCTTTGGTAGCGGTCTGGTGATTTGACTTCTGGATTTAATATCGTTTTTTCAGTTTCACATTATTTTTTCCTGTACCTATTCCAGCTCGCATGAAAAATTTCTCCAACAAATAGTGTCTTAGTCTGCTTTATCTTGATCATCTGTTTGCCTGCCTGACTAATGGATTGGAAAGAAAAAATAATACAGATCTGAAAATACTGGCGGAAACAGTTAGAAATATTGCAGTTACAATAATTTTCCACGCCTACGAATAAAAGTTTTCATGCTGGAACTAGACTATTTACGTAATCTCATTAACTGTAACTAGGAATACACTATTTTTTTAAAAGAATTTAATTTATTTATCAAGAAGT
The DNA here is from genome assembly GCA_038502835.1 of Octonoba sinensis. Taxonomy (NCBI): domain Eukaryota; kingdom Metazoa; phylum Arthropoda; class Arachnida; order Araneae; family Uloboridae; genus Octonoba; species Octonoba sinensis. The sequence goes on along the minus strand of CM076598.1, from coordinate 2,551,002 downwards.
AATTTTAAGAAGTTTATCTTTTAAAAACAATCAATAATTTAGTCTCAAAAAGTTTTAAAGCAGCATTGTGGATCATTCTGTTCTTACAAAACCTATTAAGACATGAATAAAAATAATTGCATAAAGATTATATGAAAAGAGACACATAATTACATTTTTTCCCTTTACAATTTTGTTTTTATCGCTTAATTTTATAAAGTAATCCTAAATTCACATTTTACAATACCTTTACATGACTTACTTTTACATTACCTTTACCTGACAATACTTACATTATAAATTCAACAACAGACTATTTACAATTGGTCCGCAAGCCAAATCCGGCCCGACATTCTCATCAATCCCGCCAGCTTTAGCTAATCCCTTTTTGTTGCTTTTGTTGCTGTAATGTGTAGGGGAAAAAACGGAATAATAATAACTCGGTTTATGTCCTCGGAGGGGAATTTGTCTTTTTTTTTTTTTTTGGAGTCTTGGAAAGTTTGGAGACCCCTGGTTTAGAATACCATGCAGAAGGTGGCACATTTTTGATCGTCTGAGAAAATTCGTACTTGTAGAGATTTTAAAACTGTTTAGCATGTTCTGTTATAAAGCAGCTACAAAGCATCACTTATGTTATTAACGCTAATATTTAGCTAAATATAGGTGGCTTTTTGAACTTTTAAGTTTAACTATTCAGATATATTTCAAGTATCGCATGAAAAAAAAATTGTTCTTAGTTTGAAGCATTATTATATTTTACAGCGAAAACGGTTTCTCCAAAACGTAGAAAATTACTATACCTATTGTTTAAGCTAAACCGCAATGTATGATTTAGTATAAGACCAAAGAAAGTCATTCCAAAAGTTTTAAGTTGGAGTGGAGAAAGAAGGACAAATTTAAAGAAAGAATTTTGTTCGAATTCAATTCCGGAAGATGAGAAACTATGCTCTGAACGTTTTTTTTTTTCAATGACGTATAAAAAGACCATAACGCTAGCAAGAAAGCAATACACCACATAAAGATTTAGTTTTTACACTGGAAGTAGTTTTTCTTTCGGAAAAAAACATTTGAAGATACTAAAAACATTCATACCAGCAGTTTTTTCATAGTTGCTTAACCTGAAAATGAATGCAGCTCTAAGTGTTTTTTCGCGTTGTTAAAATTTAGTATTCCTCATAATATGACTTGTTGCGTCATGTTGACCTTAGTAGTAGGTTAGAGTAATTTTGGTTATAATAAATATTCCAATTAACTATAAGTTTTATGTATGTATGTTTGTTAACCTGAAAGCAGATTTTGTTACAATCAGAAAGTGCTTGAAGAATTTTTTAATACCTAAGTAGGAGTTAGTTAAGCCCCTGGGGTTACCAAAACCAAAAGAAACATGCTTTAAATCTACCCCTGGGCCTATTGTTTTAAAATTACGCACGTAGTCCTGTTTTTCTGCTAGGAAGCAACAATAGACAATGCTTTAAGTGCTCAAAGACTCCCCTTACTACATTTTTTCATTAGGCTCAAGTATACAAGACTCAAGTAATTGGTACTTACGGTACCTAGATTTGGAAAATCCATTCAAGTTTCTGTTTAAAAAAATATGTTTTACAAATAGAGGTACACATTTTATGGGAGAGCAAGTAACGTCTAATTGAGCGCTAATTGCAAAAGGACGCTTAGCTGAAGTCAATGGAAGGTTGGACGGCTCATCATTTCGCAAATATTTCTGTTTTCCATCATGTGTTAACATGAAAACTTTCAGCACATGTTGTAAGATTATGCGATATATTCCTAAAGTAATCCATTTGGAATTATTATGCCCCATATGCGTTTTTCCCTTTACACCTTGACGCTTCCATTTTTTAGGATTAAAATAATTTTAAAAATAATAAATTTTAGAATAAAAGTATAGAAATAATAGTCAAAACAGGACGAGAGAATATATAGAAAAACTACCTGAACCGATAACAAAGGGGGAAAAATCTGTAAAATATCCGCCGAAGCCTTCAAAACGTAAAAATAAATTGTTTTTACCAAATACCTTGTTTTACATAAGAGCTCGTATACCCGCCTTAAAGACACGGCAAATGGGGGAGTCGATGGCACACAGATAGAGATCAGATCGGTTTTACACGTGCCTGATCTATTTTCTGTTACGAAAAGGCAGCAAAGTGTTTTGCCGCTGAAGAACAGCGGATTGAATAAAAGACGTCAGACGAAAACCGATTCGACGAAACTGGAAACTCGGTTTCACATGATTCTTGACCCTCATCGCAAAGAGAAGATGAAAGCACTGTAGCTCCGTCGAAATCATAAGGAGGTATTCTAGTGTAGAGTTTTGAAAAATTGGAAAAAAGTTTTTTTTTCATATTTCCAAAGTCTAAAACATTTTAAGAATATGCCATTAAAAGGATTTTTCAAAATTCTTATTATTTCATGAGTTATAGACGTTTCAGTGACGCAGCATCGATTCCGGTCCGACCGCTACAAGTCAACAAAAGACGGTAGGCATTCCCGAGTCCCTACGGTTGAATATCCATTATAAAATCTTTATTGTCTAGTATCCCTTTTAAATCTATAGTTTTAAATTTATGGACATAGAAATTTGTTTTGTTGGAATATTCCCTTTTAGTTTTATTTTAAGTTAGTTTTGAGCCAACCTTCGCAATTAGTATTTTCAATGAAGGTTTTATACCCATATTAAAAATCTTGCATGTTACGGGAATCAAGATTGGCCCAGAAACTAATGCTTTTGCAGCGGGACGGGACGAAGCGCGTATCGAGCGCTCGGAACTCCAGACATTTAGAGGCGTCAAAGCAGGATAGAACTGCTCGTCTTCACCAGATAACATCGGAGAATGAGCATTTTAAAGTAGAGGAAGGTTCCTTATATGAAGCAGGAATTGCCGATTAAAAATATGTAAGTATTCTGTACCATTCTGTAAGTAAAACTGCCAAAAAGTTGTCTCAAAACTTTGAACGCGTTTTTCTCAAAACTACTTTTTTCGAGCTGGTGGTAAGGATATCTCGAGCTCTAATGGACCCATTTACTTCAAATTTGGAGGGGATGTTCTTGGCTAAAACTGTAACTTTTCATATAGTATTTTTAAAAAAATCATAACTGTTAAAAAATATGCAAAAAGGAATTTTTTTTTTTCAAACAGCCGCCATTTTATAAAAAAAAAAACTTGTCCAAGGGTCATACAATAGCGGCATCTATAATAATTAAGAATCCCGTCTGTTTTTTATTTTTCAGATCACCAGGAGGGTTGGAAATAATGCGCGCCAGCAGGACATCCTCTTTTTTTTTTTGGAGATCCCACTTTGACTGCTCCTAATTTTGTCAATTTTAATCATTTTCTCGGTTAATTTTTGTATATAATCATAAAACATCAATAAACAAATGATAAAAAAAATGGATGGTAAAAATATTTTTTGTTTCCTTTGTACGACGCTTCAGATACCGGGCGAAATTCATGCCTCTACGCTAGAATACCCCCTTAAAGGTGTAAGCTATATTCAGTAGTCTGCTGAATAACACAGTCCCTTAAAATGATATTCATTTAACGCGAGGAAAAATTTCCGACTTGTAACTCATACAGCGCGATAAACAGTCCGGTATAGCACGTAAGATAAATTTCATTTTTCACATCGTCCCTGATATTCTGTTTAGGAAAGGAAATGTACGCACTTATTTTTTATATATGAACAGTGAAGCTGGAAATTAAAAAAAAAATGGAAAGAAGCACGCTTTAACTTGCATAAATTGGCCTAATAATGTTTGTCCTATATAACCCAGTTCCTACTCTACGTAAAGTATTTCTCGCTTTGTACGGGAGTGGAGTCTATATCTATGTATTTACATATGCATACATTAACCAAAATATGTAGTTAGACAATTTGCAGGGATTTTCAAGCTGTGTGATTGCTATATTTTATTACTTGTACTTTATTTGCCATTCTTAAGTAACCTTTAAATAAAGTTTTAATTTCATTAATAATTTACGTACTGATGTACATTTCTAGGATTATTTCCAAGGCAGGTAATGAAAATTTATGACATATATGTATTTCGAGAGTTTGTATGCAGTTATAGTGTATTTCGTGGATTTATTATGTTTTTTTTTTTTTTGGGTAATTTGTTTCATGCTCTTGTTTTCATATGTGGTAATTATTTATAATTATCTTTCGTTATAAATGATATAAATTCCTTTTTTACAATTATTGTTTAAGGGCGGGCTACGTCATCAGACTAGGTTTATATAAAAATATACAGTTGAGCAAGACACGATTTTCAGAAAATAAATTCAAGCATACTTTTTTTAAACATTTTATGCTATCAAAAGAATATGTTTATATTTTACGATTTCGAAAAACTAAAATATGCCAACAGAACTTTTTTCTCGGGGTTGAGAAGACCTCGAAATGCCGGAAAGTTTAAGAAAATTATCTGCAAATATTTCGGAAAACACTATCTCGTCTAAACCATATGGCAGAAAAGTTTGATTTGAAGTTGAAGCTCCTTAAAGTAAAAGTTCTCCCACAATATAAAAAGGAATAAATGATGAAATACGTCTCCTCTTCAAAAGTCTTAAAATTGTTGATGCCTTCCCCTGAGAGCTAGGAATAAAGTAGTAAGTGATGAAGAATCGATATCATTGTTTTCCTGTTGTCAAGTTGTTTTCTTTACGATGGCGCTCATCTCGAAAAGAATGATGTATTTTAGCGTCTATTTCCCGAGCTCAAGTGTCGCTTTCTTTACAGATTTAATCTTGCAAATGTCAAAAACTTTAGGAACAACAAAAAAGGATTACTCGGTGTTTGTCTAGAATCGCTTTGTCATTAAGATCGTGACAAAGATTCACACACCAACAAATTTATGTACGCTAAAAATTCTAGTTCAAACTTTCAACAAAAAAAGTGAAAAAAAAATGGTGAAATTTAGATGCAACCAGCATTTGGTACTAAGTTAAACCATTACAATGGTGTAGTTTCACCATGAATGTGAAACTAGGTGAGATTTTTATAGTAGCATTTTTGTTTTATATATTTTTATAAAGTTTTTTTTTTTTACAAAAATCTAATCCATATTTTAATTATAAAAAGCTCTCATTATAATGGCTCAAATTAGTACCTAATGTCGGTTGCAGCTAAATTTCACCATTTCTTCCATGTTATTGGTGAAAGATTGCAATAGAATTTTGTACAGTGTAGAACTAATTAAGTTCAGATTTACGAGTTATTCAGTGTTTGTAATCTTTTGAATTTGAGGTGCCATATGACCAGCAATACAAAAAAGATTGTGATGAAACTTAAGGTCATAACCCCCCCCCCCCCCCATTAAAAAAAAAATTAGCACTAGATTTACCAGACCAGTCATTTTGACTGTTTCGAAGCTTCCATTTTGCATAATTTGTTACTAATTATAATGCAACTTTCAATTGCATTGGCTTTTCCTAATACACGGTAAATAGGGCAAGTGAATGTGATTGAAAGTTTTATTATAATTAGTAGCAACTTGGTGTAAAATAAAAAAAATGGTTGAAAACGGCCCGGTAAATCTAATGTTTAGGGTACGAAGGGCAGAAATGTCGAATGCAGGACTTCTTGTTCTCGGCGACATATATTTTTAAAAACTGCCAGTACCGCTTACACATGCTTAATAATATTTTAATCAATCTATACAAATTCAAAATATTTTTTCAGTCAAGAAGTCGTTTTGTGAAATTCTCAGAAGAATATGCATTTGTGTTTTGGGAACATAATACATAGGTCAGTTTAGGTATCATTTAAAGAGAAACTACGACAAACATGCTTTGAAATTTTTGTGCTTCTGCAGGAAATACCAGTTAATAATGAATCAAAAATAACAAATTCTATATATAAATAGAATTTTCTAAATTAATCCTGATTTATAATAATAATAATGAAATAACGGTATAAATGAAAAATAAATAAATAAATAAATTATGAGGATCTACAATTTTTCAAAATTGTGTAATTTTATAATTTTTTAAACAGTTATGTGTAGCATTATCACTTTAAAAATTGGTTCACTCTATTAACACGTCTTCCTTGTAGAAGCACAAAAACTTTGAGAGCATATAAAGATTTTTTTTAATGGTGCTTAACTTATACATTCTGCAGAGGAAAATTTATCGCTGTTTCTGCTTTTACCAAAAGTGTTCTTTTTCTACACTTTTGCTCAATTTCAAAAATTCGGAAAACAAAGGACAACCAGAAGACCTTTATTCCCAATTTTTAACTTTATGTATATGTCTCATATTGGTTACCCATATTTTGGTACTAGCGAAAAAAAAAATCAATCAAGAATAAGAAAAGTCTCAGAAAAAAAAAATACATTACCGAAGCAAAACCGGAATATCTTTCAATTAATTTAAAATTTTGTACTGATAATTCTAGTACCTTCTTCTAAATTTTCTGCAATAACACAAAAAGAAATAAAATTCATAAAAATTCTAAAATTATCATATATTAATTTCCCAGTAATTTTGCAGATTTTAAACCAGATGGGGAACAGCAAAATATTTACTGGGATGTTAAAAAATGTGTAAACCTAAGTTTAAATCTCAGGAAATACAGCTCCATTTAAATACACCTTTATTCTGCATTAGTACAAGAACCAGTATTATCAGGCCTGGTTAGCCTTCAAGATACAAGCATCCGGTATATCAGTGGTTCAGCCAGTTAAGCTCTGTTACTGCCATTTATATAACTGATGCGGTTGCAGGTACGGTTGCAGTAAATTTCTTTACACTCCCCACCTGATAAATTTCTTTAACTTTATCACTTAAAAGTAAACACAGTTAGTTAAACATATACATATACATTTTTAGCGGGTGACTGGCAACACACTTGAGGTTAAGTAACAAAAACTTTAATTCAACAATAAACATGACTAGAAACAAGTTAAACATAACTAGAAATAACATAACGTATAAAACAAGTTAACTATCGGAGAAACATTTTGGTGCAGTCGCGTGCGAGCGAGCGAGTGCAAACGCGTGCGAGCGAGCGAGTGCAAACGCGTGCGAGCGAGCGAGTGCAAACGCGTGCAAGCGAGCAAGTGCAACCGCGTGCAAGTGGGAAGGAATCGACATCAACAAACGTGACTTCACTTCCCTCTTCCCGTTGGTCGAGTTGAGCAGCCTACCGCTGCACATTAAAACCATTCAATTAAAATTAAAATGCTCAAATTATTCGATTAAAACAATTCAACATTCAAATCCAAATTTTAAAGTTCTAAACAAATTCCAAAATTAATTCAGTTCAAGAGGATAGATCAATTGCACAGGTCTCTTATACTCTCCCTTCTTAGTTTTTATTACACATGATCGGACAAGTCCATCACTTCCTTCCATTACTTGCATTACGCTACCCAAATCCCATAAATACTTGGATTTGCTAATACCTTCAAGCAACACTATGTCACCGATTTTTAAGCCTTTCTGTAAGTGTGGATTAGAAAAATGATGAAAATTTCTGATATTTAGAAAGTACTCACATTTTCATTTTTTCCAAATCTGTCCCAACAACTTTATTTGGTATTGTTGCCGCTTGAGCAGGGTATCTCTCGATGAAGAGGAGTGTAGCAATTGTGCAAAACCATATGGAAAGTTTTGATTGTGTCCAACCAACAGAAAATCAGCCGGAGTAAGAGGTTTTGGCTCAGATGCACAGAGACATAACTGATAGGTCTGTGATTTACCATATATTCAACCTCGACTAGCACAGTCATTAGTTCCTCAAAATTAAGTTGTGCTTTACCAAGAGTTCTTCTCAATGGCCCTTTTATTGTTCTCATCAATCGCTCGTAAAATCCGCCCCACCATGGAGAAAGTTCAAGAATGAATTTCCATGCAATCCCTTCAGACGAAACGAAGTCTCTGAATTCCTCTCCCTTTATTATATTGAAAAAGTGCTGTAACTCTTTACTTGCACATTTAAAAGTAGAAGCATTGTCTGAGTAAATTGTCTTGCAGTCCCCCCCCCCCCCTTGCAAGGAATCGCCTAAATGCTAAAATGAACTTTCTTGTAGACAATCCGGATACCAATTCCAGATGAACGGAACGAGTAACCGCGCAAGTGAAGAGAACTATGTACGCCTTTTCAGCTTCGTTTCCCAATTTTACATAAATTGGGCCTGTAAAATCCACACCAATAACAGTAATTCCGTGATTCAATCGCGTGGTAGCTGTCCTGACAGTTGATCTGCATGCTTAACAGAGTATCTTCTGCACACAAAACATTTACTAATAACTTTTTTTACTAATTGTCTACCTTGCGGTATCCAATATCACCTTCGAATTTGGGACAGAGTAAGACTTATTCCCCCATGCAACCTTCTGATATGATTTTCATTTACTATAAGTTCTGCTAATTTGGATTGTTTGGGTATAATAATATAGTAGGGGAGGTAGCGTTAATTTTCACTAGGAATTTCATACCGGCTGATATCCATAGCAATAATAGTGATTTACTAATACATAAGAGATTTGACCGTCAGACAGTCTGGTAGCGGTGGAGCCGAAGGTGATAGCATGTAAAAGTTGTAAAAAAAAAAATACGCAACGAGTTATTTTATACCGTATCAAAATTTATACTGTGATTCCTGAGGTTATTTTTAACTAAAAAATAACCGTCAGCTGTAGTGGAGAGAGGGAATTATACGTCAGTCATGTATATGAACCATGTTAAAAATGTCGAAATATACAGTAATTTTATACCTTATGAAATTTATACAGTTGATTTTTCATACTTTATAAATAATAAAAAAAATCGTCAGCTGCATAAGTAACGGTGATAAAACCGTCAGTTAACGGCATAAACATGCCGCGTGCTCAGTACATCTGCGCGGTGCATAGTCACTGACAGCTGAATGAGAGGGACAAACTTATGCAAATGAGAAAGACACTTCACACCATCTATAACAGAACATGAGCACTCTGTGAGAGGCAAGACAAAATTATTGTATTAATAATCCGGATTAGTTACGACCGGCTAATATTATCAACGAATTAAAAAATATATACTTCAAGAAGGCCTTAGTTCAATTTATTTGTGATGATTGGGAAAAAAATTATATGGCGCCATTTGTAGGAGTAAAAACAATTTACATTAATCATGATGTCTGTTACAAATATAATGTACAAGTATAATATATAAATAAATGTACAATGAAGTAGTCCTAAGAAGGGAAGAGCATAATTTAAATTGTGCAGCTCAAAAGGGAAGCAGACACAAAGATAGTATTCCATGTCTGTTAACTACAAGATGATGCTAACGTGACAATAAGGTGTTCAGACACTGATATTTTAACGATATTATTAGGAAATCTGAGTCATATCCAACAAAATTTGAAAATTCATACGCTATTTGGAACTCAAAACAATCTTCGTTACATCAACGTCAATCAATTATATGAAACACTGAGGCCAAACTTAAGCGCATCGTTGCCAGGTTTTCATGCTTTCACAGGTTGTGGTTTTAACCCTGCATTCTACAGAAGAGGTAAAAAAATGTATGCGTTAAAATCACTAAATAACGTAAATACTGCACGAGTAGCCACATTTACGAAAGCATATAAAATGATTGAAAAAACTGACGAATTTTTGCTGAGAAGTTGAATTGACGGGGCGATATTTCCTCCATGCCAGTCGGAGCTATACCAGCATATTTTACGCACATCGTACATATCAAATGTTTGGAACTTACTTATAACAGACTACAATTGAATTACATACTTGGGAACTACTATGATATAACCCCCCCTTGGCGACTTTTTCGTTGGCGCCAAGAAACCGTCGCCAACAACAAGATTATGTCGCCAACTTCAAACACAATACAACACTCTTGGCGATGATTATATCGCCAACAATGTTACATCATACACATACCAAAAATTGCAAATTATATCTTAGACACAATATCAACACTACTATGTAAAGCACGTACAGCATTTTTCAACAGCAATTCAATACATTAACGGATCGATAATTACTCGAAAAATAGAATTATTTACTTTACAAACACTCAAAGTTGAATAAAAACCCTTTCTTAAAAGAACACGCAATTTATGCCCAATAATATCTACTGCAATGATTCATTATTGAATAAAATGATATGCATTCTTTAATGAAAAACATAATTAAAACGCAAAACGAATGTTTATTAAAGCTGTGGGAATTTTAAAATAAGAGACTCCATTAGAAAATATATAACATTGATCAATTAAAGCACATATTACATCAATCTGTTGGAAGGCTACACTAAAACTAGCATAAAAACTAGACAACAAAATTAATAACGGTCATTACTTCAAGTACATTTTGTCTTAATCTATTGGAAACCAACATTAAAAATACCATAAAAACACTTCGTTGAAAGAACACGCATTTCATGCACAATAACGACTATTGCAATTAATTATCATTACATAAAATGACATGCATTATTCAACGAAAAACATAGTAAAAATATCGCGCAATTCCACGGAAAACTTCAAATACATTTTACATTAAACTAACGGAAACCCACTTTATCCAAACTAGCAACGCCCCTAATTACTACAGCTAATATTTACGAAACAATTGAAAATTCATTGTTTTATAACCTTACAAACATATAACATAAGCAGATAATAAACTAACAAAAATAAAGAACTCACTTTAAACCAGTTGGCTTTTCAATGTTAATTCCAAATAGCATCAAACTTACAATCCAATACGACGAAATTGTCCGAAAATTACCACTTTATTTTTCTTTGCTTTTAGTCACAATTAACCAAACTTATGCACTTATCAACCAAAACAATTTCGTACTTCAGATAGCACAAACTACGAACCACGTTTCCGTCAGATTCGAAAAATGGCGCCTTAACAAACTAATATGAATTCATTTATCTCGCCATAATACAAAACAATTGAACCAAATTAATTCATTTTAACACTTTACATTCTTCCTTTATCAACAGGAAATATCTCCACAAACTTTAACGATGAAATTAACTACTAAAAAGCTACCTATTAGTTAAAGAGAACTTTTTAAAAGTCCAACTATCACACTCTAAAAACACCCATTGCATAATCAGGGTTGCCACACATTACCTCAGCCAACATCGATGGCGCTGGGTAAACGAAAAGATATCGCCAACCGAAAATCATTACAAATTGGCGCGCTAGCTCGAATGTCGCCAAGGGGGGATTATATCACAGTAGTACCCCCCTTGGCGAATCCCCTTTCTCCAAGGTATAACAGCGGGCGGTCTCCACGCGATAGGGGGTCTGACGTACACTGGTCCCCTTTCGATTGGAATCCGCTCATTGCGTAGCATGATAATTTGAATATTGGGCATGCATTTTTAAGTTTTCTGAACAAATGATACAATTTTTGCGTGAGAGAAAGTTGCTTATTGTTTCAAAAAACTGCAAACATCATACTATATGTAAGATGCATAGACATTTACTATTAATCTATTCAGAAAAGAGGAAAATACTTTTATGTTGGCACTTGATATTAAATTTTAGCACTCATAAATTGTTTCAACTTTTTTCTTGCCCGGGACTGAGATGAATTTTTATGTACCGAGCATAAACTCTTCTTTTTATTCAAGTATTTTATATGAAAAAATGTCCTAGCTCTTGCATAAGTTCGAAGAAGTTTTTATCCACCTAGCACAGTTTGAAGTTTAGAAATTATGTAACCAGATTTGAGAATGTTTTCTCTTCCATGAATTTTAGTTAAATAACTTTAAAACTTTGTAATCATTTCTTTAATGAACTACTTTCACGCTGCGAAATGATACAATGAATCCCTTTCGTAATGGAAGAAAGGTTTTTTTGTTTTGAATTTAAACTTAGAAATAAAAGGTTTTCCACTTTGTTTGATACATTTATTTGCTCTCTGCCTCTGAAAGCAGATCAGTATTTAACTTTGTTTATGCTCGTTCTCTAATTAAAAACATCGCATGCGTCCATTCACTGTTTCAAAGAAATCTGCTGCTATTTTTTCATTCGAACATATAGTTTTAATTGCACAGGCAATATGGTGTGAAAATAACTGTATGGCATAGCACACGCTTTGTCGCTCACATCACTTACAGGGTTCACACTGGGGAAAAATACAAGGTGGGATTTTCCTCCTTGCCCAAAATTTTAAGTGGGATTTTTAAAGTTTAAGCCCAAAAAAAATTTTTTTTGAGTGGGATTTCAAAAAATATCGCGGGAATCGCGTGAACCCTAACTTCTAAATGCTTTGCGCTAAATTTGGGGCAAAGACAAAATTCATTACTATCTTTTCTCAAAATAATTTCAATAATTTCTTTGCTGATAAAGTTATCATCAATATTAAATCGTTGATCAATAAAATGATTACGCAACAATTTTATCAAATGCGGTGCATAAGCAAATATCCTAACATTTCTTTCGTTTGCTGCAGATTTTCAAAATATGTCTTATCTATGGAAACAACTGGGCGTTAGTATATTAACGGCCAATTGTTTCCATAAGGTTTGATTTCCGGCCCCCATATCTATTACGATTGCAGCGAATGTGTACTCGATTTCATGTTACATACGTAAAAAACTATTCAAACAATCAAAAGTAATTTTTTCATCGTATTCGTAATAAATAGGTTTTTTGCCATTGTGCGTTAGTTCTCGAGCAAGAACAACTTGGCTAGTTTTATGAGGTTTGGCCCAAAACTTCATCAGCTGCATAATCGTATCAGATATCATTCATAATATTCATCTCATCAGACGAAAGAACTGTTAATTCCTGCAGTTCTAAAATATTTTTAGCTTGTTCTTTCGTCATGGCAATGAAGTAAGACCAAGGCCTTTTTAATAGCCATTTTTCAGACGCTGCAATTGCCCTGGCGTTAAAATGAGTGATAATAACGAATTTAATGGAATCATTAATTTTTTGTTCCATATTTAATTTCGAATCTTCCTCCCTTTTTGAAGCATCTTGTAACAATTCTTTTAATTTTGCATTTTCTTGTACTAATTGCTTCCTTTCCTCTTCAATCGTTAAAAAACAGGCCTCTTTTTCTTTCAGTTGGTTTTCAAGTTATAAAATTTTATTGCACAAATTTTGATTTTCAACAAATTCTGGCAAGTAAAAATGGATCCTGATGGCGGCAAATAACTTTCCAGTTTCCGAATCTCGTCGTTTTATTGAAAACGATGAAACAAACATCACATTTTTGCACATGCTTCCATTTTGCAGTTAGTTACAGCACAAAATACTATTTTTTAATAGCTTTAAAAATTTTAAAGCGTATGATGAACTGAGCAATAGAGCCTTTTATTACAAGGGACAAGATTGAAATGCATGAATTTTTAGCTTTATACAACGAAAAAAGGATGCAAACTAATTAAAAACAGCCATCTCCGCTCCCAAGTAACCAGCAGAAGGGGACCAGACGACGTCACAGTTCCGAGAACTCGTTAAGGGGCAGGGTTGCCGGGAATCTCTGACCTACCTCTCCTTTCTATATACCTTGCCCTTTCTCCACTACAGCTGACGGTTATTTTTTAGTTAAAAATAACCTTAGAAGTCACCGTATAAATTTTGGTACGGTATAAAATAACTCGTAGAGTATTTTTTTTACAACTTTTACATGCTATCACCGTCGGAACCACCGCGGGTGCGGCGACTGACGCATATTTTATTGATTATTAAATTTCTGGCAACTGCTTAAATTAAAAACCATTCGGTATAAAATTCCAAGAAAAAATTAACGCTACCTCCCCTACTAATAGGATTTGTTGTATCATACGCGAGTGCAGCTTCGTTAACTCGACTCCCAATTCTCAGTAATTCAGCATCACCCAAATACGGACGTAAACTATAGATCTCAGAGTCTTTTTATAATTCCCTTTGTCTCCTCAACTGATCTATTTCTTTCTCTTAGTATTGTTTCTGTAACTTCCCTGATTAAATAATTTTCTGCTTTGCACAATTCTACTGCGCACAAAGGACCCTCAAACCTAGATTTACTTCTGCAATTATGAATAAAACGATAGATCCAAGAAATGGTTCGTTTTACCTTTAACAGAGAATGAAAGTCCTCTAACTTTACAAGTGGATCTCTAGAATCAAGTAAACAAAGGTTCTGTAATGTTGCTCTTGACCTAGCCTCTAAATTTTTCAGCTTATTCCCTGGTTCTACGATTTCTTTCGGCCATTTACCGATACCTTCCTTCAGCCAGCCTGGTCCAGACCAACACATGTCGTCCTTAGCAAGATCTTGAACAGAAAGTCCTCTAGTAATGCGATCGGCCGGATTCAACCGTCCTGGGCAATGGTGCCAGGAGTTTGGGTCAGTAACTGCCAGAATTTCTGCAACCCTATTTTTAACAAAGGGCTTCCATGGCTTGGAAGAATTTTTTATCCAATAAATAACAATGTTGGAATCAGACCAAAGATAGAATCTTCTGCAGATATCATGAAACACTTCTGATAAATATTTACAAAGTCTTGCTGTAATCGTTGCTGCCACTAACTCTAGACGAGGTAACGTTAAAGTTTTGCGAGGAGCAACTCTGCTCTTCGAAATTATAAAACTTGTCTTGACCTCATCATTTTTATCACAGTACCGAAAATAGGCCACCGCGCCAAAGGCTTTCTCACTAGCGTCTCCAAAAATGTCAATAGATATTTCTCTTTCGAAATCACAATTTCTGAAATATTTTCTAGGAACTGACACTACATTCAAGTCACTTATCTCCAATTTATTTTTTCAAATTCATTTTCTAAGTCTAGAGAAATATTTTGATCCCAATCGTTACCATTAACCCACAGTTTTTGTAACAGAATTTTAATTCTGACAACGAAGGGAGATATGTACCCTACTGGATCATATATTTTAGCTGCCAGTTGAAGAATTGATCGTTTGGATGCAGTTTTATATTCCAATACACTTTACTGTAATGAATTAGATTCAATTCCGATCAAATTTTGTTCAGTATTCCAGATGAGGCCCAATATTTTAGCACGTGCCAAAAGAGTCACTAACAGCTATATCATTTTGAAACCATAATTCTTTCAATTCCGTAGAATTGGTGTTAAATTTACGTAAATTCATTCCAGCATATTTTAGAATATTAGCCGCGTCAAACGACAGCCGATATGCATTCTCAACACTGCATAAAGATCATCTACATAAAGGGAAGAATTTAACATATCAACGCATTCAGGATATACTGCACGACACTGTTTAAGATGTTTTTTTACAGTAGCAGCCAACATAAACGGACTGCTTGTGACTCCAAACGGTAAACGCCGCATATTCATAACTTTAAAGGATTCGTAATCTTCCTCATCGATCCATAGACATTTTAAATATTTTCGATCTTTTTTATCTATACCTATATTCAAAAATGCTTTCTCAATATCACTAGTGAACACAATTTCACGCTTCCTAAATTTCAGTATTATATCCAATAAAGTTAAGTTTAAATTTATCCCACAAGCTAATAATTCATTTAAAGATCATAAACTCTTTTCCTTGGAGGATGCGTCGAAAACAGTTATCACGCGGGAAGTATCTTTGCACGGCTTTATAACAGGTCTGAGGCATATAGTAGCCGGACTAAAGTACCAAATCATTACATTCTTCCACAATTTTATTTTGAATCGGGTCCAGCATAATTTCCCTGTACTCATCAAATATGTGTTTATCTCTAGTTAATCTGCGTTTCAAAGTTTGAAACCGTTTTTTTTAATTTTCAAAATTACAATTCAGCTTCTCAGGGTTACATTTCCAAGGTAACCTTTGCTTCCTAAGTTACCTTCACCCAATTCAGATGATCTGTTAAGATTCTCAACAGCACCACATGCCCCATCACCTCTAAATCTAGGTTCTCCTGTACTCAAGCAAATAGAGTCATGATGATTTTGGCTTTTACATTTAAAACATGGATTATTTATTTTAGTTTTTACTCACGTGAAATCTTTTAAAACACTTCAAACAACGATTGAAGTTTTTTAGAAATTTTAATTTTTCTAGGGGAGGCATTTCGCAAATATCTACATTCATGTGGGTCATTACTGAAAATGCACATGGGCTGCGATACACTGAGAGAATTCGCCGAAGGTGTGCTCCTATAAAAAGTCTCATGTTCACGATTGTACTTTTCTCCACCAGACCCCTACCTGTTAGCCGAGGCCTTAGGATTGCTTACGCACGGGGAGAGGTAGTGGGGTCTAAGGATTTTACATGCACATATCCCAAGTATACATGGTGGTCTTCAGTGGATATCGAACGCGCGACCTTCCAGGTGGAAGTCCGACGTGCTAACCACTAGGCTACCACGGCCCCTATTCACGATTGTACTGACCATGGCTTCGATTGTGATATTGATTTTTTTTTCTCGTGTAAAAACGATAGCTATTCTCTGCATTCGATTTCATTTCTCAAAAAATCAATCAGTGCAGAAATATCAATTATATTTCTATTTAACTTCCTTTGAAATCGAGAACGAGGTCTTCAGGTAATAAATTCAAAATAATAGGCATTAAAAGAATACCATAAGACTCTGATTTCACAGCCATCGATTCTAAGTTTCTACTAGTTATATCAAGTTCATCATACAATTCTCTCAAAGCAACAAAATTATGTGAACTTTTAATGCTGGGTAAGTTTAGAATTTTATTCATGAATGAATTAATTATAACATCTTTTCTCTCAAACCTCTCTTGTAATACTTTTACGCAACTATCATAATTTTCATCCGTTAACTCAAATCCAGAAACAACATTAAGAGCACGACCAGTCAAATATGTTTTTAGATAAGTAAATTTTTCAATTTTAGACAGTTGTGTATTTTTATGAATTGTACCGTCAAAGGAATTCCAAAATTCATTCCATTGTATTGGATCCTCGGAAAATGTCTTTATAACTAATTTCGGCAATTTGACTGCATTTTTTATAATTACTTGTAAAAAATAAGTTACAAGATTTTGTTTCATTAATTCTGGAATAGTAAGTTTCATTTATTTGTTTACTTTTAATATAACGTTGTAGTTTTAATATACATTTAGTACAACTTTCTTGATATTCGTCGCTGGAAGATATATCTTTTTCAAGCGAAGTTAAGTCTATTAAACTTTCTATTTGATCATTCAATAATTTTAACTTGTTATTCTTATCAGTTATATTTACTAAGCTTTCCTCTAAATCCTCAACATTTACGTTAGTATCTCCCCTCAAACTATTAATTTTATTTATTAACTTGGTCGTATTTGACCTTTCAATAGTTCGCTTTTGCTTCAGCCTGTCCTCTTCCGCCATTGAGACCCTTATTCGCTGAACAAATGAGCACACCCAGAGCGAATTCCAACACGTCAAGCGAGACCAACTACAATTAAAAACTCAAAAAGCAAATTATTCCTCTTACCTTGCACGTGCTAGATGCCTACGGGTATAAATTTCTTCAATAATAGTTTTCGGCCGTTGCACCGTGTTAAAAAATGTGTAAACCTAAGTTTAAATCTCAGGAAATACAGCTCCATTTAAATACACCTTTATTCTGCATTAGAACAAGAAATAGTATTATCAGGCCTGGTTAGCTTTCAAGATACAAACATCCGGAATATCAGTGGTTCAGCCAGTTAAGTTCTGTTACTGCCATTTATATAACTGATACGGTTGCAGTAAATTTCTTTAAACGCCCTATATACAGGGTGTTTCATATTGAATAAGTCAAAAAGAAAATATGACTGTAAACGTTATAATTAATATATTTAGAAAATTCAAATTTACCTCATAACTACATTTATTGAAGTTTCTACAGGTGTTCAATATGTGCCCCTCCGGTGACACGACAAATGTCTACATGGTAATCAAGCTCCTGCCACACTCGTAATAGCATATCCCCTGTGATGGAGTTCAATACTGCAGTTATCCGCTGCTTCAGTTATTCTAAGTCCTTAGGAAGTGGAGGCACAAACACCTTGTCTTTAACGAAACCCCAGCGAAAAAAATCACAGGGCGTTAGATCTGGTGACCTCGGCGGCCAATGAAGACATGTCAAATCCTGTGAACAAGCACGGCCAATCCAGCGATGGGAAAGACGTTCGTTCATCAACTCACGTACGTTGATATTCCAATGTGGGGGAGCACCATCTTGCTGCAAAATGAAATCAGGAACAGCTTCCTCCAGCGGGGGGAGCGACCACTCAGAGAGCATGTCTTGGTAAATGTCCCCATTAATCGAATTTTCAGAAAAGAAAAATGGACCAAAAACACAACTGTTTGATAAAACGCAGAAAACGTTCACCTTGGGAGACTCACGCTGATGTTCTAATGTTACATGGGCATTTTCCGTGCCCCAAAATAGCAAATTATGGTGATTAACTTTGCCACATAAGTGAAACGTGGCTTCATCGGTAAACCCACCAGTGTGTTCTCGAAACTATTCACGTCGAGCTTTTCTTGAAATTTCACACAGAAATTCTTACGCAACGGTTTGTCAGTAGGTTTTAAAGCCTGGAGCATCTGATATCTGTACGGCTTGAATTGGAGACGCTTCCGTAAAACACACTACACCGTTGTGTAAGGGACAGCCAGTTCTGCACCTGCACGTCGCCTTGACTTTGAGGGACTCCGTAAAAACGAATTCTTTCAAACACTTCGGGTTTTTTTCTTTTCGTCCTGGGCTTTTGTTCTTGCATAAGCAGCCGGTATCCTGGAACTGCTTCACCCACCTGCTTATGTTATGCCGATGCGGTGGTTCTTTACGAAATTTCGTGCTAAAATGTCTGCACAACAGTTACCGAGAAGGTTTTGGCATATTCGAAAACGCAGTACGCTTTCTCCTGCATGGACGACATTTTGTTTAACAGCGCCTCTAGCGGCGAGTTCGTCATTCGATGATTTTTCCCTGTTGCCGAATAAAACTTGTACAATTGTAGTTGCAGAATAAATTTGTTTCGGCTGAATAAATCCATTACGGCAGCCACACTGCGCTATTCTTTTCGTCCCATTCAATATGAAACACCCTGTATATATATATATATGGCGAAGTCAAGCAAAATATACAATATAGCATATATATATCCAGACAAAGAGTCTAATTTTCTTTACGATGACTTTCAACAAGAAAAGAGAAAAAGATAGCAACTACCACCCGATGTCAATTAACAGATTCTTAACAGATTTAATCTCGCAGAAGTTGTGCCTTATTTACCAAAGCCTTTCGAGGACAAATTGTCCTCATTTTTGTACAAATATTTACCTAAATCAAATCACTTTCTAATTGTGTAATATATATCTAAATTGATTTCTCAACCCTTTATTTAATGACGGTACTTATAAATACCCCTATCTTTAAAATTCCATCCAGTAAGCATTTTTACGAATATTCTGACGGTACTTTACAGTTTTTTTTAATGCCAATTTTTCAGGAGACATTTCAGCAAGGGTTCTATAAAGAGCACTTTGGTGAGGAAAGGGAGGACAGCTTTGAAACCGGTGCTGTGTTTTAAACTGCTTTTTGTTCAGATTGTTCCACTTTTCTGATTTTTGCTCCGGAGAACTGGTAAAACTCAAGAATTAATTCTCTGAATTTTTAATGTATCAGTTCAGACTTTAGAAAACCAACTTTACGTGATATTTAAAATGAACAGTGTATGTAACTGATTTCACAAGTTGAATTACTCCGTGGTACTTAGTAGCTCTAATGAACTAATTTTTTATTGGCTGAGTATCTTATATGTTAACTTCTTTAATTTTCACTGTATTACCCCCCCCCCCCCCCCAATGCTGCAGGTCATAATGCTGTAGATAAAGGGTTAATTAGAATGAAACTGAGTGATGTCGAAAGCAAATTATTGACATTGGTTTGTTACTTTTCATAATAACTTTCAATTTCATTTTAAAGCGTTTAGTCATGAGGTTATATGTCGAATTTTTTGACAAATTTAACCAACCAAAACTTTTGCTGCATACACCAATGCCTGTTTGTCTTATCTACCAATGTATAATTTTTTTAAAAACTGGTTTGCAGACAATCACGTACGAAAGTTCTTTATATTTCAAACATAAACAGTTGCGGATAAATCTCTGAATTGTAACTATTAAAATAGACAGACAGACAAACATATCAACTGAGAGACCAACTGATCCAGTAGCCAACTTTCATTTAAATGAATGAAAATTTTGTAAATAATTTCACTATTTTCATGTGTATATTCATTGCTATTTTATATTGCTTTACGTTTTCAAAACTTGACTTTTATTTTTAAGGGAAAGTAGGAATCCTACTCTAAAAGGCCAAAAAATCCCGTGAACCCTTTTGGAAACATTACTTAATGAGTTAGCCTTACATTCAGTCAGTATTAAGAGCTGCTCTAGATTGGAATAAGGCAGTTTTTACATCGGCCGCAATTTAAAAATACCATTTGTATTTTTGAATATTTTGTAGATTTATTTATTTCCGGAGTGTTCAAATTGACGACGCAATGCAAAGATACAAGTAAAATTACAAACTCGTATTTAAATTACGTACGAGGCACTTGGAAGCAAATGAGCGTAAATGACCAAATTGAAAATGTGGAGATACTAGGGGAATTAATGTAAAAAACACTCATGTGTTGGTGCGAGAGATGAGTGCGTACTGTCAAAAATTCTAGTTCAACTTTCAAATAAAAAAGTGGAAAAAATGGTTAAATTTAGCGGCAACCAACGTTTGATATTAAGCTGAATCATCATAATTGTGTAGTTTCACCATGAATGTGAAACGAGGAACTATTACCATGGTTCAACTATACACGTAAATGTTGGTTGCAGCGAAATTTTATCATTTTTTTTTTTTTTGTTGAAAGGTTGAACTAGAATTTTTTACAGTGTGGTATCCTTAACAGGTGAGGCTATCTAGCGTGATTTAAAAAAAAATCCGTATGATTATAACCTTGCACTGGTTTTAATAAAAATCACTCTTTAATCACTAACATCCCTTTGCCTCCTTACCGCATCATATCGAACCATATTCATATCAGTTACCATCTTTTTTGGATAAAAGTGTATTTGTGCAAGTCCTTTCGAAATTCATATCGTACCACGATTTTAAATACATTTTTGCTTTTTCCTTTAGCAAAAGATATATATTTCTGAGGGCTCTTTTTTTGTTTAGGATTTTAAGAAATTAAGTGGGGATCCGTTTGATTTCACAGGCCCAGAACATTTCGCAATGGTCGTGCACATTGCCTCAATATACCTTTTCTCCACCAAACTCCTTTCCAACTAGGCCTTAGGGATACCCTCCCTCGGGCGTGAAGTAGTGGGGTTATTGTGGTCCACGGATTTTACATGCACGTATCCTCAAGTGTACATGGTGGGTCTTCAATGGGTTGGGAAACGTACACCTGACCTTCCGATTGTAAGTCCGACATCCTAACCACTAGGCTACCACGGCCCCAGGTTTGTTATCCTCCCAAGTGCTGACCACGCCCAACGTTGCTTAACTTCGGTGATCGGACGAAAAGCTGCGTTTTCAACATGGTATGGCCGTTGAATCGTCGATATACCGCGACTTGTATGAGACAAGCCTAGCTGGATCGAGCGGGTCCAAGCTGTGCTCTATTATTGAGCTATATATGATTTTGCTTTTTAAAATCTACAATATTAGAAATTATTTTTATAGATTTGTATGCATAGTCATAGTTTCACTGAAAGTATTAAAAACCTGTTTGCGGAGGACTTTTCTATAAATAAATACATTAGAAAAAAAACAAGATTTACGATTCGATATTCGGTTACTTCTTTTGGAGCGTTTTTACACAACTGCTAACATTTATATATGGCAGAAAATTGCGAAAATAAAGATCATTAAAGTACTTTTCCGGATGTTCGGTATATTAAGCATGATAAATTGCTTCCGGTGGATTTCAAGCCTTTCATTTTTCCCCAAAATATTTCTAGTGCATTTTCCATTAGTTTGTGACAGATTACTATGGAACAACAAAAGTCAAGAAATGAAACTCAGTTTTTTTAAACATGTGATTCGATTGAAAAATTAAATTTAGTAAAAATATTAATAAGCTTTTTTCAGAAAAAAAATGTTTCTAATTTAGTTCATGGTATACATGCTAGTTTAATTCATTAGATAAATATTTAACTTCAAAGAATAAAATTTCAGCTCTTTCGAAAAACCCGAGGTTCTTAAGATCTTTTTTAAATATGTGTGAACATTTTTTTTTTTGTTTTTGAATTGTTACCAGTTTTTATGATTCACTTAGATCAGGGGTCTCCAAACTACGGCCCGAGGAGGGCCACATCCGGCCCGCGGACAGATTTTGTCCGGCCCGCGGAGAGCTAGCATACTTGAAAGAAAACTCCTTCTAGAGAACATATTTATTTTTTATAGCAAATTAAATTAAGTTTACTGAAGTAATCTATTTTTATGTTGAATAATTATTAATATGACATCTACTTTGATATGGTCATGGGCTAACTACTCATAACATTGTTGTAGGTTATTATTTACTAACTAACAAATTATTGAAATGAATCCAACTAACATTTTATACATTTTAAATGAAAAGATAACTTATAACAAGCATAACGACATATGAAATACTAATGAGATTTATGTAATTGAGATTTTCCACTGACAATAGTTTGTAGTTGTGGACTAATTTTACTTGTACCAATTATTAAAAGAGATTTAAGATGCTCATCAGTTAATTTAGATCTGTAAACATTTTTTGTGTACTTCATTTTGGAAAAGGTCTTCTCACACAAATAAGTAGTACCACAAACAGAAAACAGCCCACGAGCAAATTTATGCAAATTATCAAATTGTGTCAGTGGAAGACACTTATAAAATTCCAACAAAGATAAGTTTTGATATTTGTTCTTAATTATATCACTGCACTGTAGATCAATCATTTCCATTTGAAGTTCCGGGGCTAGGGTTTCAATGTCAGTATCAAAAGGATTCTGAAAAATCTTAATTTGATTCGCAATGGCATCAAAGTCCGAGAAACGAGTATCAAAATTTATTTTCAAAGCACTCAAAGTTTCGATTGCAAAATCGATAGGAAACTCGGTCTCAGTGGTGTGGCTAAATATTTCACATGTTTTAAAATGTGAAAAACATTTACTTCGTAGTTGTGATTGAAACAGTATCAATTTCTTCCGGAATGATTTGATATTATTGTATAAATCAGGAAGATGCTGGTTTCCTCCTTGCAATCTCAAATTCAGTTCGTTCACATGTTTTGTCAAATCAACATAGAATGCTAACTTCCACAGCCATGCGTTGTTTT
The DNA here is from genome assembly GCA_038502835.1 of Octonoba sinensis. Classification (NCBI taxonomy): domain Eukaryota; kingdom Metazoa; phylum Arthropoda; class Arachnida; order Araneae; family Uloboridae; genus Octonoba; species Octonoba sinensis. Next base: position 2,527,735 of record CM076598.1, on the reverse strand, counting down.
GCAATTCAGTAAGAGGGCGATGCTTTTCATTCAAAAAAAATTCGATCACTGCTCGAAGTTCAAAGAAGCGCTGAAGGACTTTCCCACAACTAAGCCAACGTACGGCAGTATGATAAGGTAAGTCATTTTCTCCAATCTCTTTAATAAATTGTACGAATTGTCGGTGATTCAGCCCAAAAGATCTGATAAAATTAACAGTTGATATGACTGGTTTCAGAACTTCAGACATATCCAAACATTTTCCGCACAAAGACTGTTGATGAATGATACAATGTAAGACTATTGGTTTTGAACCACCGTCATTTTCTACAGCCTTTGACACAAGAGCGACCACTCCTTTATCTTTCCCACTCATGTTTTTGCCTCCATCAGTTGTAATACATTTCAAGTTTTTCCATCGAAGGTTCTTTTGCTTAATGGCCATTTCAACTCCTTTAAAAATATCTGAACCAGTAGTTGTGCCATGAATACTATACATATCAAGAAGTTCTTCATGCACTTCATAGCTTTTATCTACTCCTCGAATATAAATCAACACCTGAGCAGTATCTGACACATCCGTTGACTCATCCAAGGCCAAAGAAAACCACTCAACATGTCCATTTTTGTTGAACAGTTGAGAGGATATATTTTCAGCGATGTCTTCTACCCTTCGAGCCACAGTGTTTGCTGACATACTGACAGTTTTTAATAAATTTACCTTTTCAGGGCACATTTCTTCGGCTACTGCGATTATGCATTCTTTGACCATTTCTCCATCGGTGAATGGTTTTCCACGTTTTGCAATTTCAAGAGCCACACGAAAGCTGGCACGAGTTGCAGCCTCTTGTTCAGTTTTGAGTTTTGTAAATAAAGATTTCTGCGATTTCAATCCGCGCTTCATAGCTTCGAATTTTTCTGTCCGCAAACTTCCTGTATATTTTGAGTAATTTTGAAAATGTTTTGCTTCATAATGACGTTTAATGTTATATTCTTTGAGAACGGCTATGCTTTCATTGCAAATCAAACATAGGGCCTTGTTCTGGACTCAATTACGAAATACTGAATGTTCCACTGATCTTTGAATTTTCTGCATTCACTATCAATTTTTCGCTTCTTTTCCATTCTACTAAATCACACACAACAGCAACAATTCAAATAAAAATATTGTTACAAAGATGTCTTAAACTTAAACACGCACAAACACGTTTTAAGGAGGTACGCACTATTTTATTTCACAGCAGTGTCATAGGAACTGACTTGTGGTTGCGCCACTAGCCTTCTTATATATTTCACTTACTGCCATCTAGAAGTGAGTGGAAGACACCAGAACTTTATCGAACCAACGAGATTATTCTGTAAGTGCTATTAGCGCCATCTGTTAGGGATAGAAGGTACTACCTATTTCTGCTTGTGTCCACCAGATGTCCTGTCACGTTACTCCTCATGGCTCGCTCGTACTCTACGACTAATCTAGAAATTACAGATAATGACAGGAAAATTAATAATATGCAGTGTTGCCGTTTTGCGGACTTTAGTTCGATTTGCAGCCTTTTTTAAACGTGGCGTACTTTTTCGGACTTTTTTTTTCATGTAAAAAAATACTCATTCGTTACTTGAGTACTCGTTAGGAACCGAAGTAACGATTACTGAAGAAAAAAGTAATCAATGATTACTTGTGTATTTCATTACTTTTGTAATCAATGATTACTATGGCGATACGATGCGGGTACCCCATTATAACGGATACCCATACGATACAGAAAATACATCAGCTAACCCGTCGCTAATGGCATCTGGCAAAAAAGTAATCATATTTTACACCACTAGTGGACTGATTCAACTTTTTACCACCGGCAACAATTAATGATAATATGGTTTTGGCCCTTGGAATTTACTGGAGTAATCAATATGGCCCTAAGGCTGGAAAGTTTGGAGACCCCTGACTTAGATCAAACTATTGCTTATCTTTTAATTTCTTGTAAAAATTTGTAATTCAAAGAAAGTCGAAAATTTTTTTTTTAGTTCTTTAGAAAAAATAAATCTACATTTTTTTGCAAAAATGTCGTTACTAATTCTCAGAATTAATTTAGTTCATTATATTGTTTAACATTAACTTATAAAAATATTAACTTCATTATTTAAATATTTTAACTTTTTTCCTTCGAAAATTAAATGTTAGTGGATATAAGTTCATAATGAGCAACGTGGCTAAGAAAGAAAACAAGACTGAATGAGATTTGGCTTTATTTTATGTTTATGGAAATTCTAGCTCTAAACTTACGCTATGGCTCACGTATTTAGCGTTTTCCCAAGCTCTTATTCAATTTTAAAACTAAAATACTCAGTGCTCGCAATTTTAATTGCCTATAATGGTCAACTTTTTCACCTTACTCAATTAAAATACCGTAGTTAAATACATAGGGCAATTTTACTTTAACATGTACAAATATGTGTAACAGATAAACAGTGTACGCAGTACTACTGCTGCATTCAAAAAGTTGTTAGGTACACTTCTGGTGCGTCGGAGCCAGGGGCACCCTTATTATTTTTTAAATTACATTATAATTATTTTCATATTTTAGGTGATTGTTGTTTTAGATAAGAGTACAGGGAACCACAAAAAATATAGAATTGCAAAAGTACTTTAAAGTTTAGATAATAATTGAGCAAATACGAAAAATAGTAGTTTAAAGTGGCCCACTTGTGGCACATTTACCTTACATTACATCAATTCCAAGCAGTATATTATACCAATTAAATATGTTTCAGAGAGTCACTATGCCACTTTGCGAGAGCTTAAAAATATTACAGCCATGGAGGAGATTTGAAAAGAATCCTTTATGAAAATAGTATATTAGACAAAAGTAACGTTCTTTAAAAATGCTACTATAAAAATATTTCTATCTAGTAGTCAAATATTTTTGTAGATTTTTTTCTAGCGTGATGTTTTTATCGACGTACTCAAGACTAGTCGTTGTTTTTATTATTTTCCCTTCTTTTCTTTTTTTGCATAGACATATTAGCATAGACGAAGTCACCTGGCTTTTCCTTCGCTTTGCGAGTGACTGAAAGCGAGTACGTCACGTGACGGAGACCACCAATTAGCGTCCCTTGTCTTATCTCGCTTCGCCTTATCTGCTTTTACCTTAAGGCTCTTCGCTACCGTCCATCTTGTTTTTCGGCGATAATGCTATCTCTACGGGAAAATCTGCAAAAAGTCCTACTCATAACTCGAGAAGTTATTTGAATATTTTCATGCGGTTTCTTTTAAACGATAGAGTGGACCTAGTTAACGGTTTGCTACTTTTCATTTTTTCTGTGGTGAACTTCAAAATTTTTTTATAACATTTTAAAATTTCAATTCATTATTTTTAAAACTTTGAAAAAAGATACGGGAAAACGGAAAAGTAGCAAACCAAGCTTGAATAATTCTCTTTAAAACAATATTTTAAGTTTATATCTGAGACAATTTGTGTACCTGTTATTAGTAGGAGTAAAAGTGTTGTTTTTGAAAAAGTTTGAAAAACTACGAAAATTCACGCCCCGTAACAAACCACACCTTGGCCCGCCCATTCGAGGGACCTAGCGTGCCTAGAGGGACCTATTCCCCTCTCGCTAAAGTGACAAGCAAGTGACAAACAGGGCCTTAGAAAAGGCCCTGTGCCCAGGAGGTCCATCGATTCTTTACCGATCGCTTTGTATGTTTTGTGATTGATACCCGCTCGGTTTTCGGTTCTGAATTCAAGCGGAAAAGAAGTTTTTGCATTATATTCTATTTTCCTTGATGCTTGATGAAGAAAATCGTTCTATGATAAAATCGAATACTGCGTCTTTAACAAAGCAGAAACCGTCGTAAAGAGTACTATAAAAATGCAGTTCGATCAATAAACATTACACCCTTTTTACATTACACTACTATGAATCAAAATTTTATGTTCATTAATATTGTTATTTTCAATTTGAAAATTAAATGCTGAAGAGTATGTTAAAGAAATATCGATATATTGTAAGTGCAGATGAAAAAAATATTTTCATTTATGTATTTATGTGTGTTCCAAAAGTGATTTGGGGTGTTAAAAGTAATATGATTATCTCACAAAAATACAAAAAGGTTAAGAAACTCATTATTAGTGCTTATAAAATTGTAATTTAATAGCATAATGATATTAAATATTAAATAATAGACCAAATATTTTCTGCTATGAATGAACATATTTCCAGAAAAGAACCAGCGAAATATCTGTACAACAATATATAATACTAGCGCTACCCGCATTGCCCTGCCCGTATTCAGAAGTGAAAGGACCAGGGCCCATGTGCTCGTATCGTCGAGTCGACGAGAAGTAGACCGATAGGTGGCGCTATCATCGAAAGGGAGCAATTTTTCGCCTTTTCCCCTATCGACTCGATTTCCGGTGTGCTGGTCTAGTCGCAGTAGACCCGCACGTGCGCGCCATCCCGTTTTCGTAGACCATTTCGTCAACTGCTATTACCAGTCGAAAGCAAGATGGCTTACTCCATTCTAGGGGAATATTTGCGATTCATTTTGCAAATGCGATCGCTTGAAAGGCAAAGGGTCTTCTTAAATGCGCAAGTAGACCCCTTTGGATCTTAATTACCGGATTAAGGATTTGGTAGCCCATAGGCGACAGAAGTGATGTAACCCCCCCTACCATTAGGATTTTATAATAATTCTAATAATTAAAATATGATGTGCAATTATTTAATGACTATAATAACTGATCATACTGGCATTCACTAACTTTTAGTACATGTTACATAAAATAATGTTAGACTTAATCTGCTTAGGGAGCCTTTTTAAATATGATGGTTTCACCGATAATTTAAGTATAATTTTAATTCATAGAAATTCGCTATCATTAACACAGATATTTTAAAATTAAACCCATAATACTAAAATATGATAAAATATTTAATCAAACTTAAAATTTTGAAACATTTCACAAAAATGAACATAAAAATTTCTGTTCAAAAGAATATAAAGTTATACTTAGCTATAAATGCTCTTACGGCATTTTATTAATTTTTGAAACAATTTAAACATTGACTTGCCTCAAAAATGTTTAAAACATCTTCAAAGTTTAACGGTTTAAAAATGTCATTCACTGTAAAAATTGTTCGCCCGAAAATACATAATAATCTTCTGAAAATCATTTATCCTGAGTCTGACGTAAAATTATAGAGAACTAAAAACACGAAACTGCGAAGAACATTCCGAAATTGATAATGTGCCTCGGTCACCATTCGTGAGTACGCTGAATTACTATTTCTGGTACACAACGTTGAAGGTCAGTTCAGCTCAGCTCACGCTGTTGTGATTCCTGTGTCTTACCCCCCCCCCCCCCCACCCATCCATTTACTGTTGATCATAAACTTTTATGCGCTGAGATTTTTTTTTTTTTAAATTCATAAAACGTTTATTAATGTACCCTCGGTATGTCCATTTTAGCTCAACATTGGGAAGGGGTAGAGATTTATGAAGGATCATCCTTAACTGGGGATATGAAATTCTAACAGTAAAGGGGGTTCGGGGAATGTCCTCAACCCCCCGAAAATTTTGAAAACTACATGCAAACAGGAGTATTTTGAGGCCTTTATAGACGCATTTGGACGGCAAAAATATTAAGAAACAAAAAAAAAAAAGTCAAACAAAAATTTTAAAAACGTTTTTACTCATAAAAATTCAGAATTATATTTTTTAAATCCAGGGAGCAGGACCCCCTCCCCCCCCCCCCCCAACTAACGCCCATATCGAAGAGACACTTGTCGTCCTTCTCAAATGGTGCTTACAAGCTCCTCCCCGCCCCCTGCCTCTTCCGAAAAGGATCCTTTGAAAATTTAGAAGAAAAACTATTGTATTGTTTGAACATGGCACGAATTATGTTTCACTGTCGCAAGCTCCTTCCCCCCCCCCCTTCCCAAAAGGATGCGTTGAAAATTTGTAAAAGAAAAACTATTTTATTGTTTGAACATAGCTTAATTTATATTTCACTTTTACAGGGTGAAAAAATTTCACGTTTTTTTAATTTCAACTTTTAAATTTTGTAAAATTTGCTGCCCCCTAAACTGCCTTCCTAGAAGTCCTTGCCTTCCACAGGAGCCGGCTACTGATCAACGGCGCAACATATTCAGTATACCTCAATTTTATTGTTTCCAACAGTTTATACAAATAATTAATTCTATTAATCGGTTAGCAAAATAGCCGATCAATTATTAAATTGGAGCGCCGAACTAAGATTTTAATTCTCTTTCCAAAAGTTAACTTTTTTAAATTAAATTTTTTTTCCGCCCGGCGCATGAGCCCTGCTTCCCCCCCCCCCCCCCCCGAATTCGGCACGCAAAGTTTTCATGACGTTTATTTCAAGAAAATTCCGGGAGAGAGATCCTAAACACTCATCTCTGAACCCATTTTCTATCATTCAGCGAAATCAGTTTGGGCAATAGTAGTAACAATAAGTGCATTCTGAAGAGCCGCCTCCCCCCCCCCCCCCCACTTTTTTTTCATTACTTTTACGCAAGCATTTTTATTTTTAAAGAAATGAACAAAATTGTTCTTTTGGACGTAAGCTGAACGTAAAACTTCGTTGACTTAAAAAAATATCGTTTCATGCATTACGAAAGAAGTGGATGTATGGATAAAGAAAAAAAAGAAAAAAAAAAAAAAAAACTCACGAATTCATAACCTCCATAATTTTTAAGTTTGTAAAAAGTATATAATCACATTTACAACTTCTTTCCGTTTGAAATTGTGGGGTTTTTTTTCTTCGACTCTTATTATTAGACCAATGTTAACATCTGCCACGAGTTGCAAGTAGAGATACGGAAAAAAATATACAATATGATAATATGAATCAATAGCCTTTCAACGTCATTTTTAAAAGTAATCGGGCAAGCATCAAACATACAAAAATTTAAAAAGTAAGTGACAGTTTTTAAAAACGCACTGTCACTCACCTCAAGTAAGCGCATAGTTAGTTTTATAAAATGGAAGACTAAAATGAAATGTATATTAAACGCTTAAAAATTATATTATATATACGTACTATATAATTTAAAAGAAAATAGCGAACTCACAAATTAATATTAACAGATTTATATAAACAAATAGTAACCAAATTGACACCAAGTAAAAAATATTCAAATAAATAAATATTAAAATAAAAAAAGGAGTGTTACGAGAATGAAGTAAAAAGGTCACACATTGTACTTTGCTTTTATTATCAAAATTCCTTCAAAACTAAAGGTCTTAGAAAAAAAAATCACTAATGAGACTATGTATGCAAATTAATTTTAAAATAATGATTTTTTTTACTGTTGATTCTTTAACTGAGCTTAGTTATTGAATAATGTGTATATTAGTATTTTTCTAACCATTATAGCTAACATATTGAATTTTTTATAGTTATATTTATAGCTAATGAAAATTTAAAACAACACAGTGGAGTAAAAAGGAGTTGTTCCTCATAAAATTATTCATGATCAAGTTGTCAGAAGGGAGTTTTTGTTTTTTTAGAGTTCTTTAAAACCGAATTATTCAGCTACGCTAAGTATAGAAAAAATATGTACTACTAATTTACTTAGAATAAAAACGTAGCTATTTATATTTTGAAGATATCAAAGGCGCAAAATATAATCCAAAGAAATCAAATCGAAAAATGTATATAAAAGAAACAAAAACCACGATTTTTGCGCGAGCCGCAGCCGATTGTTGATGGCAACGCGTAGAGCGTATGTCATTGGTCGGAATCAGTCATTCCCACACCCCCTCCGATGTCAGAAAATGAACTCGGCTGAAACTTGCGCGGCTACTCTACGTGGACACCAGCACACCTATAGTAGACAAGAGACCGGTTCGTCGAGGGCTTGCTGAGGGGGAGAAAAGGGGAGCGACTTCGACAGTCGACGGACACCAGCACAGCCATCCAGTTGGTTCGCCATTATATATATACACTGGTATTTTTTTAATGTGTATACATTATGTTATTCTATTAAGATGTATAGCATTCCACAGAATTAAAAATTAGCCTCCCACGACAATCAATCAGCGATCCTACAAAGTTAAGCAACTTTATTTTCTTGTGAGAAAGACGCACACATAAAAAATGCAAAAAGAAACTATGAAAAGACGCATTATGTTTGTTTAATTCAGGTACCCACACAAAGAGCACGATTATAAGGCCTTGGAATCGACACACACACAGACATACTTGCTGGTTTATTATTAGTAGAGATGTATGGCATTACATGCAAGTGCCCCTTTTAATTCATACTCTATGCATCCTAAACCGAGACCAAGAGAATAATTTTAAGATTTTGGTCTTCGTATATTACCAAAGGGACGGATGTCAGATGCCCATCCCCCTCTGAGCAATGTCGAGTGCTGTAGTAACCCGTAAGCAAAATTAGTACTTTCTTAATGCACCAAGAAAATGAGGGCCGCCTCAGAAAAATTTTATTGTCTATTTTAATAGATAAATTAATTTATTTTGTAAAAATTTTCAAATTTTAGGGTATAATGAATGAGTTCTTTATATGAGTCGTCGTGTTTCAAAACCAGCTAGCTACATCCAAAAAAGGAAATTTTTCACGGCGGGCAAAAATCTAATATCTAAGAAATTCGAATTCCTAGCTGAGAGCATTGGGATTAACTTTGAACTTGCTGAAATTTTGACACAAAAACAATTTATCCTCGGAAGATATTGGAGGGAAAAAAGAAGAGCTGACAAGCATGGTCAATGGGGAGAGGAGGGGGGTTGTAACTAACCGGCACATTTCAAACCCACTTTTTAGCATGATGTAGCTGCTTTAGAAACTAAAAAAATTAACACCATATAAAGATTACTTTAAACTATTAGAAAGTGTAAAAAAGTTACAAGGTGTTGGTTTTGAATCTTGACGACTCATATAAAACATTGAGTCTTTCTGTCTTAGGGATCATTCATAAAGGATGTCACGCTTCGAGGGGGACGGAGGTTACATGATTTCTGATATCATGCATTGTGCAACATAGCGTGACATGTGACAAAGGGGGGAGGGGGGTCCGCTGAAGAGTGACATATTGTGATAAAGGGGGTTAGGGTCAAATATATAGGAAAAAAGCGTGACATCATTTATGAACGGCCCCTTATCTCAATCCTGCAAAATAAAGTACATGTCTATTTCGTTTTTATTTGCATGTTTGAAACAGCGAAAATGAAAGAAATATTTCCTAAATGACATTGTGCAAGCGTACATAAATTCTTGAATATCTCCAGCCAGAATTGATTAGGGAGATTTAATCACAGACTTTACAGGGAAAATTAATACAAGGGTCGAATTAGCACCTTCGTAAATGTGGTCTTGATTTTTCCCCATATATTTGACCTCCTTCCCCTCTTTGTCCCTACTAACATAACCGCGGTATAGTGAAACTATACCGCAGAACCATATTACAAAATAATACTCGTTTTCGTTGCATCATTTTTAACTTTATCAATCAACCGTAACTTTTCTTCTCTTCCATACTATATTATTTTCTTTTCTTCTTTGCTACTATTTTATGTACTGTAATTGCTGTGCACGAAGCACACATCTCAACTGCGCAATCAGTCTATGGAGAGATAGGTTATAAACCAGCTGTGTTCCCAGAAAAAGGGGATTTAAAACTATCTTTATGTTATTAATATGGGATTGTGATGAGGTCCTAAGGAAAAAATAGATTTGGAAGGGGAGGAAAGCACTTCTCAAAGAAACAATGTTTTAAGCCGGCATACACACACACTCAGACTGGAAAATATATTTACTTTTCAGGAACGCTAAAGGATCTGGAATACAAAGGTAAACTTCTGAAAATAGAAGATAGTTAAGCAATGAACTGAACAGTTCCTGACAGATTGAGCCCGCCCCCCCCTGCCCCCCCATGTGAGGAGAAACAAGTCAGATCCAGTCAGGGCGATTGTACCCAATTTTGAAATCAAGCTACTATATAGTGCCCTAGGTTTAACTACAGAAAAAGCACGAAAGAGGTGTGCATCAGGACTATCACCATTGGGCTTTTCAAAAATGGGCTTTTTGTGTTTGTGTGTGTTGTGGAGGGATGGCAGCTCTTTGGCTAGATATTTGTGTGCTCGGGCTGGCTTTATTTACAATGGTAAATAATGAAAAACCTTTAAATGACAATGTTAAAGGGTGGTTTAAACGTCGGGGACACCTATTTAATCATAGATAAAAAATGGAGCTACAATCACTAACCATTTCATGTCCAGAATTTTTAGAAAAGAAAAACTATAGCTATGGGATAGGGCACGTGGATGATATTTCACTGAAAAGAATTATTTTTAGTGGAGTAAAAATTTTAATTTTGGCATAGTTAAATATGAGAATTACTGTAATAGACAAAGTTTAAAATTATGCAATATACCTGTATATATTGAACAAAAACAAAAATGAAAAAGGGCCCAAGTTAGGTAGAACAAACATTCTTCGGAGTAGTCGGTGTCACCGATAAAAGAGTTGAAATATGAGAGGTGCCAACTTCCATAGCAGATATTTTAATCATAGCTATAGGAATGTACAGTGTTCTTCAATTCATTTAAAAACAACTTGTTACTTTCGGGATCATTCAAAATGATGTCACGCTTCGAGGGGGGGGGGGAGGGGATTTGTGAAATTGTGACAAAGTGTGGCAAGGGGAGGGTAGGGGTAACAAGAAGTGTGACATCAGGCTTATACAACATAGCGTGACGTGTAACAAAGGGGTGAGGGGGTCCGTTGAGTGTGAAATTTTGTGACACAGGGGGGAGGGGATGTCAAATATATCAGAAAAAAGCGGGACATCATTTATGAACGGTCCCTTCTCTGGTATCCAATTTCTAACTTGGCAAGTTTTAAATGTCAATACGTTATATTCAAAAAACTTCCCCAAATAGAAACATTTCTAACAGGTAGCTAGTAAAATCATGCGGCAAGCTATAATAGTTAATTGTTAATTGTCTTCTTATCGTGTTCTTGAACGTAACTTTTCTTAATGAGCTACTTATTTTTTGTATTATTAGCCAGAGTAGTAAAATTGAAAGTGCTCTTCGTTTGAAGTCAAATTTTGAACTATTTTGTTTTGATATAAGAGAAAAACAAAGAGGGACAAAAGAAAACAATTTTATGCCATCTTTGAACGTACCTGATTCCAATTTAGCAGTTGACGTACATGATTCAAATTTAGCAGTTGAACACTGTAGTTTCGTTACAAGAAATACAAAATAATGTATTTTTTCGCAAGTTTCGTATTTTTTCTTTTATATAAGCTGAATTGTCAACCTTGATGCCAAGTTTCAAGTTTCTAAGTTACTTATTATTAGTAGTTTTTGTTTTTTATGAGTGATCCAGTCAGACAATGATAAAAATTACACATTTAGACCTTAATAATTCTATAACTATAAGAGTTACATTGACGAAATTTAATATTCTAGGGGTTCAAGGGGCCCCTATTTGAAGCACAAAATTTCAAGTATGTAGGCTTAATAGTTTTTGAGTAATGATGTCGAAAGTAGCTCGATATGGTTCGGGTAAAAATACTTATTGGCTGGTGTCGCCGTCTTTGAACTTGGCGGACACTGCCGTGTGTCTAGATATTCTTTAAGAAATGAAACGTAACTAAAACATCTATATGGAACGCACGCACTCTTTACCACTTTTGTAGAATTACCCATATATCCTTGCATTTTCTATTAATTTTACCCAAATTTTAAAAAAAAAAAATTGTTTTTATTTCTGAATGCCTTTTTTTTTTTGGTTTGCTTAAATATATAAAAAAATCAAGGATATATACGCGTCATTAAGATTTCGATGTCTTACAAGATACAATCATATTCTAAAATCGCTAACAGTAACTGTTACTAATTCTAGCAGTAGCTTGAAGGAAAAAAAGTACTTCGAAAAATAATAAACATTGTATTTTACGATAACTCATGTGATCATGTGAACTGTGAACTGAGTTTTAAAAAAAAAGAAAGGAAGAAAGAAAGAAGTCGGCTTCAACAGCGTGCTAGTTTCAAGAAACAATTTGTGCGTTCCAAGGAGAGTCCAAGATTTTTCCGAGGTTGAGAAAAGAAACAGAGCCCCGAGGGTCAGGAGCAGGGACTTTTTCTAGGAAAAGGGTAGATGTTTTGGACCCCGTTCCTGTGCCCACGTCGACCGCAACTACCCAACTACCAGCAGGAGTGTCGCGGGGTCCCCTTCAAAATATTTATAGCTGTCCATTGAGAGACATAGTGATTGACGCTGTCCATCACAGGAATAGGCCAATTACCAGCGCAAAGAGATTGAATAAGACACTCCCACATTGTTGCCACTATTTCGGAGATTTTGTCAGCGCTGAGTTTCCGATTTGGTAGTGAAGAGCCTTAATTTTTTCCCACGCGGCGCGAAGATTTCAAGATAGGCTTATTGCTGCGCGGTAAATTGCACCGAACGAAGAAGGCTTGGAAGACCTTCCTTTCATAAGTATAAAACTAACTTCTCAATAAGATGTCATTATATCTATCTCACACAGTCTAATAATTGTTTACTTCTAATTCTGTGTAACGATGTAATCTTCAAAAATGGTTTTCTTTATTGTAAAGGAATTTTTAGACAAAAGTCGCAAAGGAAGGTGTCAGCCCCGAGCTGAACTCTAATGCCTAAGGGCACATGTGGTGACCCGCGAGCGGTGGTAGCTGCGGTAGCCGCGAGAAGAGGGGTGGGTCCCAGGAAGAAAAAAGATCGCCGTTGGGAACGGGGACCAACCGTGGGGTGGAACGCGCGGTGAGAACAAAGGGGCATTCCGTGACTGGACACTTCTCGGTGATTATAGTTTTCCACCGAATCCTATTTCACCCCATTGATATTCTTAATTACCCTGTCAATCAAAACCATTGTAAAACTGTCTTTAAATAAGGAAAGAAACTTTAAAAGCTGGTCCGCCAAATGTCCGCCATTATTGGTCACTGCTATACTCCCCTCTACTAGCTCGCCAAGGTATGGATAAGCGGCCAAATTGCTGCAATCCTGTTAAATTCCCAATCCTAACTCACCCCAGTGCTATTCTTAATTACCCTGGCAATCAAAACCATTGTAAAACTGTCCCTCTTCTGTGAATTCTCGGAAAAACTAAGTCCCTGATTGAAGGGGAGGCGAAACAAACAACACGTGTTTTTCATTTGATAGCCATTCTAGCTTTACTTTCACTTTCTGTTACATCTGTTTAATTCATTTGGGCGCTATTATTTTTCTTGCAATTAAGAAGTGTCACACACGCTTATAGATATGTAACTTATGGAAAAAAGGGAAATAAGAGCAAAATAAGGATGAATGAGGTTCGGAAATATTTTTCAACCCATGGTGCAGACTATCAGAGACTGAGACAGGGGCGGTAAGGGGAACTAGGCAATTTACAGATTTCAATTCCAGATGCGTAAAATTAAACTAAAATAACTAGATGAAACAGAAAATTGTTCTTGAACAATTCAAATGTAGGTGCCCCTTTAAAAGTGAACCAGTCATTTCTGTAGGAAAGCACACCGGAACGCTATTCCGACACCTCTCTGGCGGTTGTCCTCCCTTCATATATTTTTGATGGCATTGTTTTTTTTTTTTAAAGGAACTGTGCCAAACGCAACTCATTTGCAGCACTCTCTGCATCAGAGAGACTTAAAATGGTGCAAGCGTTTTAAAGTGTGTTTATTTTGTCTTAATTATTGTATGATATTTTATGTCGAGTATTTCGACATCGCTGTCCCATATTATAGTTTTATCTGAAGTTTTCAAAAATCGAGACTTGTGACTTTTGTGTGGGGGGGGGGGGGGCATGCGGTGAAAAAGGGGGATGTGTGGTATGCGGTATGTTTTCCGGCATCTATACCATTTACGAAATTCTGCGCTGAGTTTCGGGCAGTCACCATTCATCGGATTTACTTTCGTAAATCAGTCTCTATTGTCTAGTCTATCAGTCTATCTAATTTGACAATTATATGATTCTGCGGAGTTATCTGTACTTGAGTTGCTAAAAAGCAATGCAAGGAATAGAAAAATTCATAGTTGCTTATATTTTTTTACATTCAAACTATTTTCAAAGAGCTTTCAACATTTTAATGCATTGGATCTCACCCTCCCTCCTCCTCCTCTTTTTTCTCAGCAATTAATAAAATTATTATTATTTTTAAAACTTTTAAAATTAATTAATGTTTACTTATTCATTTACTTTATTGCACTGTTTATGTAAACAATGCAACAATACAACATTTTGAAAATTGGCCAATTAAAAAATTGGTGTATAAAGTATGCTTACATTGTATTAATGAATATTAGGTATAAAATTTGTGTTAATAACACTAAACGTTTTAATATATAAGTACTTTCATATAGTTACACCCTTTTAAAATGAAAAAAAAAGTATTTTTTCTCAAAATCAAAAATTTACCTCAAAGCAGCAATTGTTATGCTATTGCTACCAAACTTTCCAAAAGTATTCTTTTATTACGTAGTTATAGTTTTATGGATGAAATGTAGCAGTAATAATTATTTGAAAGAAAATATTTGATTTATTTATTGAAAAAAATCGCTAAATTTTCAGAAAATTTCATATAAGAGTACATTTTTGCCTATATTTTGTAAATTATCATATAAAATGCTTTATTTTGTCCATTCATTTATAAAAACATATCAAAGGATTTAAAATCAGGAAAAAATTTGAATTGTTTTAAAAAATTGTGGCACGTGGAACGTTTTTAAAATGTTCAAAATTTAAAAAAAACTACCCTTTTTTACGCCAAAATTTTTCTGGGGTATAATTTCTAACATACGTACAAACTGACAAAATTTTAAGTTTGTACACACAGAATTAAACAAATCTATTTTTAGTGTCCACTGTGCTATTGATAGGAAATTTAATCTATTTCCAGTCTAAGGGGTTGAATATGTCTCTCATCTTTAGGAAAAGTTCTCACTATTTTGTTATAAAAACATCAAAGTGAGTTTCCGTGTACGATAGCATTTTATCTTGAAAAATTAAACATTTTACACTGAAAATTGCAATTTAAAGTATATGTATAGCCTGTTGTGCGTAATTTCCTGAATTATGTACCAATATAAAAAAACGCGGGCAACTTAGGCTTTCCCCAGATGATCTGTGAACCTTTTAATAAAGTATAAAATTAAATGGCAGGTGTTGCGCATTCAAACATTTTACAATGCTATTCATTAGCATTACTCATACATTAACAATACACAGCGTAAAAATGAATAACTTCACTTCTAATAATACTTAGCGTTTGTAACTAAAATGATCAAGAAAATAGAGTTTTATGAATTAGAGTAGGGGTCTTCAACCTTTTACATCCGAGAGCCACATCAATAAGCTCGAGAAGATCGGCGGGCCACCCACGATTCTCAGTAAGAAAAAATTCTGAACATCACACAGAATTTTTCCAGAGGTTATGCACCACGAATTCAAGAAAAAACAAAACAAACAAACAAAAAAAACAATAACTGTTAGGCGTCTCCCCCCCCCCCCCTCTTTACACTACATACGCCAATAAGCTCAAAAAATTCTTTAAAAGATTAAAAATTTCATAAAAGTTCCCTAATATTAGACCAGAAGTCATTTTTTTACATAAACACTATTGCAAGTTTTTCAAAGTACGAAATATGTTGCTAGCTTCAAGGTTGACATTGAGTTAACCTTTTCCAAACTGCTGATGAATTTCCTGCCCTACAATGTTTCAAAGGTTTCTGTTGGGGAGGAGGGGATATATGGTGATATCCCAACCACGAGGAGCCAACAAAATATATGGGTAGCTATGAAGTAATATGATATTCTCAAAGTCCCCCCTCCACACAGACCGTCCTAAATGACGAAGTCCCGTTTTATTATATTAATTTATTTATTCTTTTTTTAACTTTCCTTTTTACTTATTGCAAAGGTTTGGGGGGTCACTACAATATCTAGGGATTTTTTAAAAATATTTTTCGTGTATTTGGAACTCAGCGAAATCCACCATCATAAATTTCTCTGTTTATTTTTTTTAACTCTTCAAATAATAGCGATGTTAATTACATACACTTCCGAATGAACTACTTACATTAATATGTGTTCTATTGCGGTGGTTCTCAAAGTGTGTTCTGCGGAACCCTGGGGTTCCACAGAAGGATGGCAGGGGTTCCGTAGGCAAGTTATTATTATATAAAATTATGTTCAGTAAATCATGTTCAGAAAATGTTTTACGATGAAATTTTGCTGAAAGTGGTAGTTAAAATAAAAATGTCTGAAAATAAAAATATATTTGGAGGAAGCAAAATATAAAAAAGACTGTTCAGAGGGTTTTTAAAATTAGTTAATTAATGTAAAAATTGTAAAATGACTTTTTACTCTGATTTAGAAGACTCTGAAGCTCTATTAGGGTGGTTCAAAGAGACTATACATCGTTTGATGATGAAAGGTTGACAGTTATATGATAATGACCAATGAGCAAAGAAGGGAATGTAGTTGGTTTTGTTGTACTTTTGACATGATCCCTAAAAGGAGTCGAAGAGTAGGGTTTAGAAAACATTTTTTTTCTTTCTACATAGGCTACGTCATTAACTTTTGCAGACATCCCGGAAACTGGCATCTATTCTTTCAAGTTGCTCCATAATCGGCGGATGCCATTGCCACATGAGAATTTCGACGTGTAGGTTCTTCACTAGAAGGTGAAGCACTTGCGATGCGAAACTGCACTAGGATACTGACTCTGATGATTTCAAAACTGAACAAGGAATTTAATTTAGCCAAGAGTACCCAAGCAAAATAGATACTCAGGGGTTCTTTATGTGCAGGCACTATTCTGAATCTTGAGAATCCCCCAACATGGTCAGGATTGAAACCCCGATCTGGGGCGTACGAGGGCGCATGGCCGCGCCTTACACGTCGCCACCATGCCGGCTACTTTTAGTAAACAACAAACTAGTGTTTTGATGATGGCACTTTTACTATAAAAACAAATTTTTTCCATTTGCCTCTTGCTCATATTAATGGTTCACAAAAGTTTGAAGCGTGTGTGCACAATCATGTCTCATTTGTTTCCTGTTTATGATTTTTACACTAAAAATTAAATTTTTCTGCTGGACAATGCTACATCAACTTAACTCAACTTTCACATCAACGCTTCAATGACATTACTCGAACTGTACATAAGTTTTGCATTTTTTCGTTTTCAATCCGATATAAACAATAAAAAGAACAATATTCTTAAACAATAATTTTATCAAAATGGTAAAAAGTCAATTGGGGAAATAAAACTGGCCATGCGGAAAGCTCTATTTGGACCAGAAATGGTATAAAATACATGATTTTATCGGTGGAACACAGCATTTAATGTTACTAAGTTTAATTTATTAATTAGAAAATTCAATGATTGCTATTTAGTGCAATGGAAACATTAATTTTTAATATTTAATTGTTAGTATAGATAAAACATGACTCATATACTTTTCACCCCATTTAAAAACTATTAATTTCAAATAAAGATTTCAAAGTTAATTTTGTTAAAACTGCAGTTTTTAATGGGTATGAAAATTATTAAAATAATAGTTACTAGGATAACTTTCATTTCATAGTTTAATTTTGACATTCAGTGTAATAACTTGAAGTGGTTGCAAGCATTACAGAAAAGCTCACCTTGCTGAATAGTGTGAATCATTAATAAGATTTTAGAGAGACCAACAGAATTTTAGAGTTCATCTTATTTGAAACAATCTTTTCATTATATTTCAATATTTCATGCAATGAATTTTTGTTTAAAATTAAGAAAAGCAAATTGAAAACCGTATTTAAGTAAGTTATACTAATCCTTTGCAGTAACATATCGATACAAAACACCAAGATATTTTGGCCTGTGCATATTTAAACCCTAATTCAGATCTGGATTGGACGCTACTCCAGGTCTATGTATTCAAGTATCTGAGATAAAAGCTCCTACCTTTATAGTCATTACTAACAATACAGTGACAGGTGTAAAAATTAACAAAAACTTTGTAATTAATTACACTGGGCAACAATTTTTGACAAAGTTCCTGTATCTAAGTTAAAAACACCCAATTCTCATTGAATTCAACGTGCTGAACACTAATATCACCATGAAAACTGTATTTTGGCTCTTGTTTTTTTCCAGAGATTCACGAGTGCAAAGATATAATATACCTAATGCTTTAACGTCACTTTTGTTAAAGCATTTTGAAGAATAAACTGATTTATTGTGCATTATAACAAGTATTAGTTCATTTTTAGATGTTCCTGTGAATATATGAATAAATAATACGTGCAATAAAAGAAACATTTCGAGAAAAAACAAAAGAATTTCAAAAAATAAACAATTACCGTAGGTAAAATTCAAGAATTTATTATCTACATTTCATTTATCCTTTTGCCAATGTAATGCGACACAGAAAGTTTTGCCCAAATCTTTATAATCTAAATAACATCAGGCTTATTAGGTAACAGTCTGGGGTATTTTTGTATAAAAGAGTGTAGGTGCTTGTCCTTTCGCCAGTGCGGTACTTGACTTCGTTGAAGACTAAGTTTTTATAATGACGTGTGGTCATTTTATAATTTCATTTTGCAGCTATATGTCGCGAAAATGCATTAATGATCCCAATAACTTTTTTTACATTTGCGATAACGTAACATTTGAATCACAGAAAAAGCGCATTACTGCCGCTATCTGAAAGGCATATTTCCTCAATTGTGGTTGTAGGTGAGCAAGATAAAAAATGGGCTCCCCACAAATACTGTATCTCCTGTGCAACAACACTTTCTCTGTGGGTGACTGGTAAAATAAAAAGTATGCCATTTGCTGCTCCCATGATTTAGAGAGAGCAAAGCAATCACGAGACTCAACCATGTACACATTTGTTATGTACTGGAGGCATAGCTAAGACTGGTATGTATTAGTACTTTATATTGCTACCTTTATTTATTTATGAACTGAATTGGAAACAAGACATACAATGCATTATTATTGCATTCTTTTATACCGACCATACAAAGTAATATCTCAACATAACAAAAAAACTGCAGCCAAATTCCCTTTTTTATTGCCATATTCATGATTAGCAAGTTAAATTTATAAATATTTCGACCCTTTCATTCAAGATACATGTTCATTGTTGTCCAGTGTTCTTATTTACAAAAGTGTATTTCATCGACAGCCCCATAAATTAAAAACAGGTTACAAAGGTAATTCAGAAAGATAACAAATGGACACCATTTTTGAACTTTTTAGTTGACTTCGAAATCCAGGGGAACTTATTGGCATTTTTTCAAGGGTGGAGAGGAAAGGGGAAGCGAGATAAACATGAAGGGAGCTTGCCAAATTAGAATTTTACAATTCTGAAAATCTTCAATTCAAATCAAGTAGTTTTAAATTTTTCTGATTAAAGAACTTACTTCTGAAGCAAATTAAGTGAGTGATTTAAAAGAATTCTTTATAAGAATTAAGAAACCTTTTTTTTCTTGGACAATTTATAACCTTAATTCACTTCACCCTTTTTATGGGCGAGGTAGTTGATTTTTCTTCAATAGTAATGTAGCAGAAAATTTACAATTTAAATTTTTTCTTATGTTAACACGTAGAAAATGTGTCACCAAAATGTATATAGAATGATAATGCCATTCGCCAAAATATCTGTTTCTGACAAACAGGAATATAGTCGCCAAATTTGCATTAATATCTTAGGTAATGAATTAATAGTATCGAATAATATAACCAGCAGTCGCATTTGCGATAAACAGTAAAATTGTAATTAAACGCATAGGCTATAAAGTATGAACCAAATGCTATGCCGTAATTTTTGCCGAAGATTAGTAAAATATCTTCAAACCTTAAGATTTTACTATTTTATAGTTTTAATGATTTGTTCTAACATTTGTACCGTTAACATGCGTTCATTAAAACCATATAATAACAAAAGTACGGGATATTTTATTAACTATGCAAATATTATTTCATTAGTGTTGACATTTCTTCGAGGTATTCTGATACTTTGAGGGAAATCTACCTGAGCATAAATTTCTTTTCGGCCGAAACAATTATTCCTGTCACACAGACTTTGGATGAACTTCATCAGGTGCAGTAATACCTGCGTGACAAATTTGGTGAAAATCCAACGTAAACTAAAGAATAATAAGTTATAAAAGAAAAATACGCACAAACAAACAAACACACATACATTGTCTTTATTTTATTGAATGTATATTCTCCATTTTTCGTCCAATATATTTTATCTTATTCCTAAAAGTCGAACAGTAACTAATAATACTAAGGCCAAATCTGGTGAATGTTATGGGTGTAGTAGCAGTAGAAGCAGTAGTAATAGTACATCCCAACCTAACTGTAAATGCTTTGGTAATCGCAAAGTTACGCACACTACGTGGTATTGTCCGGTAGATGCTTAAAAATAAATAAATAAAAATTGCTGAAATCCCAGCAAACAGCCAGCATTACCTTATTATTACTATCATAATTACCAGCTGTCAACACCAAACATAAATGCCAGTGAGGCTTAAGTGTGAAATGGGTTTTTAAAAACTACAATTAAGTCTTCTGTTAGGAGAAAACGAAACTCTTCTCCGAACAACCCATAATGCGAACTAAGGACCATATTTTTAAGGAAATAAAACAAAATATGTAATTTTTATGCTTTTTCATACAAAGATTCAGTATAACATATATTTGTTTATACCTCTGGCTACCCTCTGTATAACATAAATGCACAGAAAATAGCTAATTCTTACTTTACGTTTAGTTTTGAAAACTTATCAATTTATACACAATTACAATCAAAAATTTTAAATAAATCGTTCAGTTAGAATAAAATAGTCGTGTTGCATGATCTTTTCTCGGACATTGAATTTCAAGGGTAAAGTTTTACTAGTTTCATATTAAAAAAAAAAGAAAAAAAAAAATGAATATTCTCTTATGAGTTCTTGAAATAGAAACAGTACAGAAAAATTTCTAGTTCACCCCGCCCCCCATAAAAACTTGATTTTCTATACAATTCCTTTTTTTTCGGTAAGTGTTACTGATTGATTGGATGACATCCGATTTTATTATTAGTGCATATTTTTTTTCTACTGCAAACATTGTAAAAAATAATGAGAACCTCTATAATTGCTTGTAATATATTTTTAGCAGAAGTCGGAAACATTTTTTTCTTTTTTTTTGCTGCGAGTGAGAATCAACCAAAGTATGTGCATTCCTGCATTCAGAAGACAGTTCTTGTCCGTAGAATTTTCAATACCATTATTTTCATGTCATTGGAATTTTATGAGCCCAAATTAATCAACTTCACTTTATTACTTATTTTTAGGTAATTTTTAATAAATTCTCCAAGTTTTCACTTCATATTTATGGTTCATAATCTATTTTTCTTACATTGCACTTTTTTTTTCAGAAATCAAGAGGTTTCAAATGAAAAATTACTATAATTTGGGGGAAAAAATTAAAAAATGAACAATTCTCGTAATTAATTTATCATTTTATTATTATCATTATTATTATTATTATTATACATTAAAACGAATAAGTTTGTTTAGAGTGTTCGTCCCTGAAAAAAAATGCTTTGTGCAACTACGTGTCAACACTCGTGATGGAATAAAGTGAATATCCCCTTGTCCGAATAAAAAATTTACGGGGGGTATGACCAAATGACCTTCCGAATTGACCCGACCTTTTCACGGTCATGTCATGAACAGTTTCTGAGGCAACCCTTTCATTAAGATGCCAAGAAGTCGCCAACTTCACTTTCAGTAGGAAAAATTATTCCGACACTTGGAAAGGCCGCGTAAACAGTTTAGCTTTTTCAGACCCCTTCCCTCTACGGGGAGTACAGATGGGGAGTTTCGGTTACCAATAAGAGCTTTTGTTAGTCCCTCTTAATTGGTGTGGGTGAGATAGGATTTTGGTGAATCAGGAATACATCCACTTTTCGCCTGGACTTGAAAAGGAGATGACGCGATCCTCGGGACCTCCCAGAAAAAGATATGTTTCAGGAGTTTGTATATAACAATATTGTAAATAGCAATATTTAACCAAGAGGATAAATAAAAAGAAATACTAAAAATGCAACAAGCGAGTTTGTGATCTCCGCGTTCCTCGATAACATACAAAACCCCACAGAAGGGAAAAGGCAAGTTTATTTATAGAATAAACTAGGTTTTCTGTGAGGAAAATTTTGAATATAATCTGAGGTTTTATAAATACCGTACCCATGTACGAGTCGAAGTATTTTTTACAAAATTTGGAAGCGAAAAAAGGGTGAACTTATACACAGGTTAGAGGGGGGGGGGGGGTTACTACTTACAAAAACTTCAATGTTCAGAATCTTTAATGAAATTTAAATTAAAATAATCATCTACAAGTTCAAAAAGTCTAAAAACTTCATTCTTTTTTTTTCTTTACCTAAACTAACGCTTGATTTAAGAAAAAATGTATGAATTTAAAAATGCAATCTAAATAAAACATACGCATACATATATACATATATGTGCTTGTACCCATGTAAGAGTCGAAAAATTTTTGACAAAATTTGGACGGGAAAAAAGGGTGAACTAATACACAGGTAGGGGGAAGGGAGAATACTACTTACAAAATCTTCTTTGTTCAGAATCTTAAATGAAATTTAAAGGCAAATAATCATCTACAAGTTCACAGTCAAAAACTTAATTATTTTTTTGATTATTTATTAAAATTCAAAATTATCACTGGAACCTATCAAAATAAAGATTATTGATTGTTAGAATCCTAATATAAAGACGCGAGTTAGACATAATTCACGAAATTAATTCTGTTTTAAAACCAATAAAATTATGTTTAACTGTCATTGTGCATAGTTGATATTACATGTAAATACTTTTAATGCATTAATGAGCTTAAAATGCGTGACACAAATAAACAATAATAAGTAGCTAAAAGTTTTTTTTTTTAAATATTTTATCTAAACCAACGCATAATTTAAGAACAAATGTATGAAGTTAGAAGTTCAATCTACAGAAAATATATGCATACATATATATGCGCGTGTATATATACAGGGTGTCCCATTAATATTGGGACAAACTTTAAGGGGAGGTAGGGGATATGAAGACAAACATTATTCAGTCACCAAACGTTATTCGCAAACGTCTTCTTAGGAGCTAGTGGGCGCTACAGTTTAAGGTCCAAAACTTCAAACGATGATTAAAAACAGAAAAATAGGTCGATTCGTTTGCGGTTTTCACTAAAATCATTCTTTGTATCACCTTTTCCTTCAAAAAGATTTTTAAAAGCGAAATTTAAAAAATGTCGATAGAGGGCGCTTTAGACTTTGGAGTTACGAACAACTACTTTTTGCCGTTAATTTTTGCATGGAGTTAAAATTATTCTAAAGTTTAGACTTTAAGCCCAAAATCGAAAACATTGGGATCGGGTAACTAGGAAAAATTGAACTGGGAACAGGGGAAGAAATTTTAAATGCTCATAAGAACTAAACAATCTATTCGATTTTGTTGCGGTTTGCGTGTAGATTAGTCCCTTGGTAATTATTTTATTCAGAATGACGTACAGCTTTGGTGTCCTCATTTTTTGATAGAGGGAGCTTCCGACACTTCTCCAAAATTTCAAATGACATTACTCCTGGGTCCAGACATTCCATCCAGACCAACACACTTCCAGGAAGTGTTAGGGATGCAAAGACAACTCGGAACTGCATAGCAATGTAACGTACAAAAAAGTGAAGGGACGTCAGATTGAGATCATCAGAAATATTTCTTGATCAAAGATATTAATGCAAAGATATTACAAAAATAGTACATGATGTTTGAAAATTTCACAAAATAGCGAGGCATGCGTTACACCGTCGGACCATTAATTGGCGAACTCTTTGAAAGATACCTGCACTTTGTTGGATATCCGCAGCAGCACAGACGATTCTTGCAACCAAATCCAGTTCTGAATTAACAGGTGTTGCATACACAACACTTTTCAGCGCACCCCAAGTGCGAAAAAAGAAGAAAAGATGCTGTTCAAATCAGAAGATCGTGGTGGCCAGGGAACCGGTCCCCCACGACCAATCCATCGGTGACGAAACACGTGATTCAAATATTCTCGAACTCGTCTGCCATAATGCGAAAGTGCCCCATCATGCTGAAACCACATATGGCGTCTGATATGTTGTGATGCAGCACCGCTACAGAACTAAGCGCTCTCTATCAAAAAATGAGGACACCAAAGCTGTACGTTA
This sequence comes from Octonoba sinensis, assembly GCA_038502835.1. Lineage (NCBI taxonomy): Eukaryota > Metazoa > Arthropoda > Arachnida > Araneae > Uloboridae > Octonoba > Octonoba sinensis. Next base: position 2,503,468 of record CM076598.1, on the reverse strand, counting down.
TTTTCAAGAAAATATTACCAAGGGACTAATCTACACGCAAACCGCAACAAAATCGAATAGATTGTTCTAGTGTTGTAGTGGTATATTTGGGTTTAGCACTTAGATACATTGCGTTGTGTAAAATCAGAATATGTTAGAGCATTTAGAAATGAAAAAGATTAAGCAAAAAATTATGTAAATTAATATATTTAAAAATACATACTAGAAATAACTACGAAATTATTAATCGTTGACTGTAAAGATTTATTGCATTATACAACAGACTGCATATAAAAAAATAAAAGAGCTCTTTAAGAAAAATTAAAAAATAAACTAGCGTGTAACACAATAGTACAACTCGTTAATTTAAGTAGTTTACACAGAAGAATTTTACCGATCTCTAATGCGGTTGTGACAAAGCTGGCGTTAGAAATTGATGTAATAGATTATATCACCTGATACTTGAAGATGACTACCTGATTATTGAAGAGTGCAGAAGTTGATTGACCAATACGAAATTAATGAAGCGTACTATTGCTCCTTCATTTGGTGGCTGATTATCAGTTCGTAATAATGTTCATTTTGGAGCGTTAGTTGTTCCGAGGACGGATTCCTCAACGCTGGTTAACTTGGTCATTGTTGTTACTTAACGGTCAAAAAATTCTTTTACAACTTTGTGTTGACAGGCAATCTTCAGATACGTAGATCAGTCAGCATCTCCAAACTATGCATTGCTGTCGTAATGTCAATAAAACATTAAAATGATACAGTTCAACGAATTCTTGGCTGAATATTTTATGATAAAATGAAAACGGCATCACCCGGAGGCTTGCGATCAACTCCGATCGCTTCCAGCAATCTAATATGTAAAAAAGCAAATTCGAAGAACAAAAACTATGTAGTAAACGATTTGTTCTTAGGAGAACATTTTTATAATAAAACCAATGCAGCAGGAATAAAAGAGGTAGTAGTCAGCATTTTACAAAACATTGCTTTCCCGACGAATAGGCAAAATTGCCCAGACGCCGGGCGCGTCTTTACCGTATTCGACTTTCAGTAGGAATGAGGGGAAAACACACAGATAGTCCCGGAACAATTGGCAAAGGCGCGAAAAAGGGGAGTATTACTCCGAGAGAGTACATAGTTCCCGTCGCATATTTAAAATAATTCAAATTTGTGATGTTGAAATGCGACGGAATTAAATTAAAATTAAAAAATGGTTGAAAGGTAAATACCCAGTGAAAAAGCTAATTGAAAAAATAATTTAAAATGTTGTTTCTAAAAAATAAAATGGTATAAAATTTTTGGCGGCGTAGGCAATTAAAAAGGAAGTGACAAGTGGTGGTTACGCCTAGCGGTTAATCAGAAAGAACCGTGAGTAAAAATGCCTAGGCTTGTCACCAAGGACAAAGTAAATAACCAAAGTATTTGGTTAAAGTTATTATGATCGCGAGATGTAACAAGCATCTTGTTACAATTGTTCAGTTCTTATGAGCATTTAAAATTTCTCCCCCTGTTCACAGTTCAATTTTTCCTAGTTACCCGATCCCAATGTTTTCGATTTTGGGCTTAAAATTTAAGTTAAAGTCTAAACTTTAGAATAATTTTAACTCCATGAAAAAAATAACGGTAAAAAGTAGTTTTTCGTAACTCTAAAGTCTAAAGCACCCTCTGTCGACATTTTTTGAATTTTGCTTTTAAAAATCTTTTTGAAGGAAAAGGTGATATAAAGAATGATTTTAGCGAATACCGCAAACGAATCGACCTATTTTTCTGTTTTTAATCATCGTTTGAAATTTTGGACCCTAAACTTTAGCGCCCCCTAGCTCCTACAGAAAACGTTTGCGAATAATGTTTGTCCTTCATGTCCCCTACCTCCCCTTAAAGTTTGTCCCAATATTAATGGGACACCCTGTATATATATATATATATATTACGTTGGGTAATTTAAAAAAAGGTATAAAGAATATAAATTAAAATTTAAATGCCTCTTAATTTTTGCCAACTGTTATTTTATAACCAAAACAAATATCTTCAATAATCTTCAGTTATTTGCGGCTTCATCTTGTTTTATATTTTTCTTTTCGAAATATATTTTATGAATTGCAGTGAATTACAAATCAATCCTCTATCGGTAAGACCAAACCAGACCCGTCATTTCGAATTTCACCGGAGGGGGGGGGAGGGGGAGGACAAAGTGTATATTCTCTTTATTTGCTATGCTGGGGAAACAAAACACATGCACATTTACAAAAATACATTATATCCTCAAAATGGCCGCTCTAAATAGAATGGCTGGAATAAAGACATTAAAATATCGGGAGCAACGGAAAATTGAAATTATATATACATGTTTTTAAGCTGTTTTTTTAAAAATAATAATTTAGTTTCATTGAGCGAACTGTTAACCTTTGCATTCAACTTGAAATCCCGCGTTTTAATGATCATTTCATTTTAAAAGAAATTTATAACATTTACACAATCAGTGATCAACTATTCCAATCCTATTTACGTGCTTGCGGCTGCCAAAACAATCACGTCAATAAACCCGAAAAACCTTTTTAATAAAATAACTCAATAAGCCACTGTGCGGTTACCGTAAAATTGTGAGAACCCCAATTCGAGTGGATTTCGAAAGGCTCGCTTAGCAGCGCTAGTAATTCCTTCTAAGCAGAGATTGGCTTTTCCTCTTGAACACGTGAGGGAGACGGATTCCCGCCCTTGTGCCACTGGAACGCCCTTAAGCGGTATCTACGAGTTTAAAAGATCTATGTTTTTTTGTTGATGGGAAAAATAAAGTTGACTATGTGGAGTTAAAAGCAACTACGCGCAAAAAGTTTCATGACATAAAGCTTCTTAGTTAAATATTTCATGAATGTGTGGCTATTGTATTGTAAATAATATATAGCAATTTTTTTTAATATCATGTTTTGTAATAACAAAAGAAAGTTAATCGATATCGTGTATGGCAAGAAGGAGGGAATACTTTGATACCCGCTTGAACAAAAAATTTTTTGTCAATATGGTTATATCATGTGTAATATCACTAATAATTGAAAGCAATTGTTATACAATCGAAGAAAAATCGGAAGTATGACTTGGTAAAATCAAGCATACACTTCACACTAAACTCAGCTAAAAATTTTAAATGGCGGTGTCTATTTATGAACACCAAAAAAACTTAATCTACTTTTGATAATAATAATTTAACTTTGTGCAAGTAAACAGTAATAGAAATAAAATTTCACGTTAATTTAAAGCACAAATGAGCATTAAAACGCAGACATATGTTTCGGGATTGCTTGGAATCCCTTTTTCAATGCGACAGGGAGCTTCTAGATGCAAAACATCCACATGAAGCAGACAAAACAACAAAAACAGAGCTTATATAGCCGAGGAATTAACTGTAAACCAATGAGAATAAAGGCAGTGTGAAGTGGAAGTAGAAGTAGCAGGGAAGGTACCAATAAGAGAGCAACAAACGAATCCATTGAAAGTACAGGAAGTAAAAAGGAATATCAATAAAAACAAAGCAAAAAAGACGACAGCATGCATAAAAATGTGAAAATACATGAAAATTGCAAAAAGAATAAAATAAAATACAAAGAAAAAAAAAGAAATAAAATAAGTACATTTTGATATTTTCTATCAAAACAAAAAGCAAAACAAATTACAGATGTAAAGGAGGGGGAGGGGGGATTATTACTATTATTTTGTGTGTTTCGATAAAAAAACACTGAAATTGAAAACTGAAAATAGACCAGGCCAATGGTGATAAATGATCCCACGTACTGAGTAGAATTTTGCTTATAGCGTAAGTCTAAACGTAAACTTTATTGACCATCTAACTTTTTCGGTTTTTAATTTACACACACGATTATTTTTCTATGACATTTTTTTCGATTTCATCTGATTACTTAAAGTTATTTGCGATAGGAATTTAACATTTTAAAAACCCAACTTCGGTATTTTGCAATTATATTTTCTTTATTCCCGTGGTTTCATTAAATACAGACCTCTTTTTAAATTACTGTAGAAATAACTTAAAGTGCATCTATGTCAAGACTGTGATGTCCTGCCATACCTTGAGAGGAATTATTTGTTTTAATCAGCTTAAAACATTTTCCCGTTAAGTGATTTTACTGACAGCTTTTATGTTAAAGTTAGAAACTTTGGTATTGTAATTCAATTTCGACAGATTTAAAATACTTTTCCCAATCAGAAGCATAAGGGTAATTAATTTACACTGCATTGACATTGTTTATATTAAAATATCTAATAAAGCATTCAAGTTTACTTTCGAAATTAGAGAATTTATCCGTTTGGAAAGAGTTATTTAAATTTTTACGTTACTAAGCTCTGCTTCAATAATGCAATTAAAACGTTGCTTTTCTGTCAAATTTCGTTAGGTATTATATATTTTAGGCACAAAATTGCAGAGAGATATTTTGAAACATTATGCAATTCTTTCTGGAAGGCATAATTTCGTAACATTTCGCAACCGTTTAAATAAGGCATAAATTGGAAGCATTCGTTTCTGATAGGTATAAAAATTGAGACAAGAGAAAAATAAATAGCTTCACGCGAATACAAGCGGGCAAATTCGAATTCAGCATCAAACCAAACGGGGAAGACGATATTTAAACTTTTTTTATCCTATGCCCGGCTTGACCTCTTGGTCATAAGAGGACGAGCAGCCCAGTACAAAGAGGAACGATGTATGTGATTCAAGTGATAATTAAAATTATCACTTGAATCACAAAAAACATTAAGAGTAGAACAATTAAGACAGGGCCGGGCATATGCTGAGATGATCCCCAGTCATGGGTAAGTCATGTTCGTCACAAAGTGGGCTGGTGTTAGAGTCCGTCATTTCTAGTAAAGTCTATAAAGGTGGTTCTGCAGATAATCATGGCCTGTAGCAAGTCTAAATCAAGCCACTCCGACTGCTCTAGGCAAGGTGCTAGGAATTCTTTCCGACTTATTTAACGGAACTCCACTTTTTCTCTGAACCCATTTCTCTATGCAAGCGGGCACGGATAGATCTAATAAAGAAGGAAATGTGTTGTTTTATATGTCTCAAAGGCAAGGGAGGATCTGGCTGTATCGTTTGAGAGCCATTTTTAGTCAACATATCAGCTTGCTCATTTCCATATATCCCACAATGGCTTGGAATCCACTGAAGAACGCTGAAGTTCTGGACTCAATAATTTATCGATTTTTTTCCTTACAGATCCTAGTGATCTCGATCTCACAATCACAAGGACTGCTAGTTGTTATAGATGTAATGGCAGCCTTGGAATCCACAAAAAATACGATATTTTCTTGTTCATATTATTCTATTTTATCCAGTGCTAAGGAAACATCTGCTATTTCGCCATCAAAATTATCAAAGTGTTTTCCAACAGGAAAGGACAAGGTAAAGTCTAGAGTAGGCCCCAGCTCCAGCATTTTTAAGGGCCCCCGTACAGCTCAACCGTCAGTGTAAACATGGAGCCAGCAATCATCAGGATAACGTTCATAAATAGTAGCCACAGCGATACATTTCAATTCAGAATCGGGAGAGAATTTCTTGCTAACATCAGAAATAAGGTTCAGATGACCCTCAGCAAGATTAAAATATGTTTAAACTTCAGCTCTGCTTAACCCATTAATAACTGACGCGAAAACGCAACGTTTTCGCAACGATAGTAAAAACTTTTTTTTGCCGTTTTTCTTATGTATATTTTTAGGTAACTTTTTTTTTGTATGTGTTACACAACGTTTCAATGAGTATATTGAGAAAATCCCACCCAAAAAAAAGTAACCTAAAAATATACATAGGAGAAACGGCAAAAAAAAAAAAAAAGAGTTTTCACTAGCGTTGCGATAACGCAACGTCAGTCATTAATGGGTTAAAAATTAAATTATTTTCAAAATCACAAACCGCGAAATTTCAATCAACAGCAGTAATCGAAAACATGATTGATAACTTACCAACATAACCAAAAAAACAAAAAACTCTGTATACGACCTTCAATGAGCAGTGCGGTCACTGTTTTATTCAATATCGAACACAAGTTGTAATATTTTAGTTTTTGAGAGTTTGTAACACTTCCAGAAGTTGAAACATAATGACTGGGACACAACATTTATTTTAAAACAAAACATACAATTAATCATTGTTCGAAAATTATTCAAATAAAATATTACGGTGAAACTGATAGAGAAATCAACCTATACTTTAATGGCGACCACGACGAACTTCGACAGAATTAAAACAAAAATAACACACCGTCGCCAACAAAAACTCTGTGAAAAAAAATAAAATAAGTGCTCGCAAGTAGTGTAAAAGTGGCAGTTCTACGCCAAGAGGCGGATTGCGGATCAGCCACGACCCTGCTCCGCCTCCCCTCCCCTCCGCCTCCACCGCCTCCCCTCCCTTCCGCCTCCACCGCCTCCCCTCCCTTCCGCCTCCTCCGCCTGCCGAGTGGGGTTGAGTAGTAGGGTTTCCTCGTAGAAGATGACGGGGGTTTTTGAGTTGAGTTGAGTTGTTTTTCTTACTTGTTACTCTGCGTCTAAAGTTTCATTTTTACGAATGGCAACACCGATTTAGTTTTGGTTTTGATTAAATTTATATTTTAGGGAATGGCAATGGTTCTAGCGTATGTTGTGGTTTCCATGACAACGTATTTTTACGAAGAGCCTCCTAGTGACAAAAATAGGAATAATTATTTTTGGACTTAGTCGTTTTCCGATGTTATTTTTAATTTTCAACTTGGGTTTTTCACGAGTGGTAACATTATTTTTTTTTTTTTTAATTTTAAGAGTTGAATCGCTAATGCTACTATCTAGTGAGAGAAATTATTTTTAGACATAGAATATTTTATTTAATTATATTTTCTCTCAGATATTCGGATTCATATACCCCAGACCTTAATGTTGTAAAACTCATTCAATCAAATCATGATTACTATGTTTTTTTTTTCCTTGCGTTTGTATCAGACTTTAACCGTTGTGTTCTAGTGAGAATTAATTGTTTCCATCAGAATTAAATTTCTCAATTTTTAATCAACTCATAGCACTATTTTAATCTTAATAATGTATAAGTAGTAACTAGCTCTTAATTTTGAACATATTTCATTTTTACACTTGTAATTTCCCCCCCAAAATATTAAACCCAGGATTAATTGTGATCCAATCAAATAGCTTCTTGAGAAAATTTATATTTAATGTGAACCAAACAAATCAATCCTCGAAATTTACAAAATTTAAGTCAAAGTTAATTATAGAAATGTTTAAGACTTAGAAAATTTTTTAAAATCTTTTTCCTAAAGTATGAAAGACGGAATTAAATGTGAACTTATCAAACAGTTTCTTGAAAAAGTGTGGACTTAATATGCACAAATCAAATCAATCCACACAATTTACTAAATTTTAGTCAATTAAAAGTTTTGTTGAAATATTTGGAACTTAGAAAATGACCATCAATAGGTTTATACACACTAATTTAACAATACTTTTACAAAAAGTGGCGATTTCATCTATACTTAAACAGGTTTACATCCATTTTACTGTTTTCTATCAATACAAATCAACGAATTTATATCAACTAAGACTATATTTACATTAGATAATCATCCTTTAATCAATATTATACCACTAGATTTTTTCTCAAAGTTTAAGAGTTTGCATGAAATAGTGGAAGTTAGAGTATGTTCAGCAACTTTATTTCACATAGAATGATAAGCGAATTTTTCGTGCGTTTCAATATTTATTTATTTTGTTTTTAATTATTTTTTTTTTTTACACATTTTAACGTTTCAAACGAATACAATCTCAGAAATTATTGTGGGCATATACATCATGATTAAAGAAACTTTAAAAATAGTCAAGAGCATATTGCTAAATTTGTAACTGCGAAGCAATTCAACAACCTGATTGACGTATAATACATTCTACGAACATTTCAACTATTCAAAACTTTGTCTTTAACATTTAACGAATTTTACATTTATTCAAAGAGTTATTTATTTTCAAAACTCTGTCTTTAACACAGTTTTTATAATTTACACAGAATAATACAACCGAGAAAAAACATTTAAGAAACTATTTGCAGCGCGACTTTCATATATTGGAAATGTTTATTACTAAAGTACGAAGAAACTTTACGTTTTAAATTTCATGTTTTGAAAAAGTCTATTACTACTTACCTACATACAAACATGGAATCTCTACTTTAAGACTAAGCTCGTATGGATATAGACCCTAACTTAAATACAGAAATGTCTAAATCGTACCAAACGTAAGGTACAGAATATGAAAAAGTTAGAAATGTTAAGATCGAAGACTTACATTACTAACTGAAATAAAGAAACTCAACTTTCAACTAGCTCTGCAAAACTAAGATTCTTCTAATAAAAATTGAAAAGTACTATCTATACAAGACGGTGAAACTTGGATTCGCCTAGTAAAACTTGTCATAAAAAGTATAAAAATACTTAAATTTACTAAAACAAAAGTTTTCTATAGCAAAATGTTTAAAATTAACACGAAAAATGTAGAAGTACTTAGCACAAACCGCTAAAACTGAGAAACTTCATAAATGTAGAAGATATAAGAAAAAACGTAGAGAAAATGAAGACAAAAGAAAAATTCACCAATACATATCAAAAATAAAGCTAACTGAGATATACAAACGTATGTGAAAGTAAGATCGGAGAAGGTCTAATCGCGATAAAACTTGCTGTAGAAGTGATTAAACTCTGAAGGATATTTCATTTCGAAAAAAAAAAAATTAGAAGAAACTTTGAAAATATTTTGAAAATAAAAGCAGAGAGCTCGAGAGAAAAAAATAGCCTCCGTCTTCATTCAAGTCTCAGAAAGAAGCGACTCAAATCATAATTAAAGTCTGAATTCGTCGCAAACTGTCACGATTAATCCATGCTCATTCAAACTAACGGGAGAAAACATCTTGGAACTAATAAATTAAATTAACGCAAGAACGGAGTTATGAAACGAAGTCCCAATAAAACGGAGAAAAAATGCACTGCATTCAATGAAGTAGAAGGTTGAAATAACTCGATCGTGGGGAAACGTCTTATCGCTGCCCCGTACAGTAGAAGGGGTGCTGTGACCTCGATATGAAGTCAGAGCTTCTCCAAGGTTAACATTATCTATGATTCAGGGTAATATCAGTTACTCACTGAGATTAAAGAGTGAAACATTTAACGAACGTTTCATCTATTCAAGAAGTTATTTATTTTCAAAAACTCAATACTTAACATTTTTTTTTTTTTTTTTACAACTCACACAGAACTTATGATTTACAAAGATTTTATGATATACAACCGAGAAAAATATTTAACAAATCTATTTCCAACACGAGTTTCATACATTGTAAAGGTTTATTACCAACGTTCAAAGAAAACTTAAATGCTATTTACGCTGCAAATTTCATGCTTTGAAAAAGTCTATTACTAATATACAAACTTGGAATCTTTACGTTATTCACACCTTTAATATTATAATCAAGCATATAACACATTAAGCGGACATTTCATCTATTCAAAGACTTTCAAAACTTACTCTTAAACATTTAACGAACGTTTCATCTATTCAATGAGGGATTTATTTTCAAAACTCAGTGTTTAACACAATTTTTAAGATTTTCACAGAGTAATACAACCGATAAAAATATTTAACAAAACTATTTCCAATACAAGTTTCATACATTGAAAAGGTTTATTAGCAAAGTTCAAAGAAAACTTTCAAGCTATTTTCACTGCAAATTTCATGTTTTGAAAAAGTCTATTACTAACATACAAACTTGAAATCTTTACTTTATTCACACCTTTAATATTATAATCAAGCACATAACACATTAAACGAACATTTCATCTATTCAAAGACTTTCAAAACTTACTCTTTAACATTTAACGAACATCTCATTTATTCAAGAAGTTATTTATTTTCAAAACTCAATCTTTAACACAATTTTTATAATTTACATAGGGTTTATGATATACAACCAAGAAAAATATTTATCAAAACTATCTGCAACGCGTCTTTCCCACATTGAAAAGGTTTATTACTAAAGTACAAAGAAAACTTTCAAGCTATTTACAATACAAATTCCGTGTTTTGAAAAAGTCTATTACTTACATACAAAATTGAAATCTTTACTTTGAAACTAAGATTGCAAACAACTTTATACAGAGTTCAAGTTAAATATAGAATTGGTTAAAATCGTAGCAACATAAAGTACAGAATATAAAAAAAAAGTTAGAAATGTTATACTCAAAGACTTGCATTACTAACTGAAATAAAGAAAGATAGCTTCCAACTACTACTACCAATGCAAAACTTATATTAACCTGCTAAAAACTCCATAAGAAAAGTCAAAGTACTGCGCGCAAAACATCAAAACTTAGAGTTATCTAGTAAAACTTAGAACGAATAATGTAAAACTACGAAAATTTTCAAAAATAAAAGTGTTATGCACTTGCAAAATGTAAAAAGTACTGTGTACTAATGTTAAAACTTTAACTAAAACATGAAACGATGATGTAAAAATATTAAGTATAATATCTTAAAGCAACACTAAAATGTAAAAGTACAACGTACAAAACATCAAAACTTAGATTCATCTAGTAAAACTTAGTATAAAAATGTAAAAGTACTAAGGATAGAACCTCAAATATACACTAATTTGATAAAAGCAAAATGAAAATGTTAAAGTGCAAAAGACAAAACATCAAACATAGATTAAGATATTAAAACAATGTATCATAAAAATTTTGAAAAAAGAAAAAGAAAAAATACTACATACAAACGGTCAAAACTTAGAACTAAAATTTTTGATAAACCATATAATTTCTAATTCGTCTAGAAAAACTTAGAGCGGAAATGTAAAATTACTGAAGTTTACAAAACAAAAGTGTTAAGCATTCGCAAGTTATTAAAACTTCAAAACGTAAAAAATGATTTTTCTACAAAAACTTAGAATGAAGTCGTAAAATTACTAAGTATAAACTGTTAAAACATCATAAAAATGTCAAAATGACAAGTATAAAGCAACAAAACATAGATTTGACTCCTGAAATATTAATCAAAAATGTAAAAATTCTAACAACAAAATCCTAAAACTCTGAAAAATTAAAAACACGCAGTACAAAACAACAAAACATGTAAAAATGCTAAGTATAAAGCTGCAAAACTCAAATTCACCCTGAAAAACTCAAAACAAAGATGTAAAAGTAAGGAACTTTTCAAAAGAAAAGTGTTATACACTTGCAAAATGTTAAAACTTAATGCAAAAATGTAAAAATTCTAAGTATATAACGTATTCATCAAGTGAAACTTTGTACGAAAACGTAAAAGTTTAAGTACGAAACTTAAAAAATTTGGATGGATCTACAAAAATTCAAACTAAAATCGAAAAAAGTATGAGTACAAAATGTTCAAACATTCTATAAATGCAAAAAAATTAAGAGTACAAAATACAAAACGTAAAAAAAAAAAAAAAAGTTAGAGTTATCTTCTAAAACTTAGTAATTTCACTCGACTTCAGTCTAAGTACGAAATGTTAAAACATCATAAAAATAACAAGTATAAAGTATCAAAACATAGATTTGTACATTGAAATGCACTTGCGAAATGTAAAAAGTACTGTGTACGAATGTTAAAACTTTAACTAAAACATGGAATGAATATGTAAAAATATTAAGTATAATATATTAAAGCAACACTAAAATGCAAAAGTACTACATACAAAACATCAAAACTTAGATTCATCTAGTAAAACTTAGTATAGAAAATGTAAAAGTACTAAGCACAGAACGTCAAATATACATTTATTTAGTAAAAACATAACGAAAATGTTAAAGTACTATGGAGATATAAAAATACTAAGTATAATATACTGAAGCAACACAAATTGTAAAAGTACAAATTACTAAACATAAAAAATTTGGAGTTATCAAATAAAACTTGAAAACATAGATTCACCATCAAAACGCAGATGTGTTTAGAGCATTCTTAATCAGAAAAATGTAAAAGTTCGAAGAACAAAATGCTAATACTGTGAAATATTAAAAAATACACAATACAAAGCAATAATGCATGAAAGAGTGCTAACTTCAAACTTAAATAACAAATTGACTTAAATGACAAAACTTAAATGCATTCAGAGAAACTTAGAACGAAAAAATAATAGTACGGAAATTTGCAAAGTAAAAGTGTTATGCACTTTTCAAAATGTTAAAACTTAACTTTATCTACTATTAACCTTGGAGAAGCTCTGACTTCATATCGAGGTCACAGCACCCCTTCTACGGTTCGGGGCAGCGATAAGACGTTTCCCCACGATCGAGTTATTTCAACTTGCTACTTCATTGAATGCAGTGCATTTTTTCTCCGTTTTATTGGGACTTCGTTTCATAACTCCGTTCTTGCGTTAATTTAATTTATTAGTTCCAAGATGTTTTCTCCCGTTAGTTTGAATGAGCATGGATTAATCGTGACAGTTTGCGACGAATTCAGACTTTAATTATGATTTGAGTCGCTTCTTTCTGAGACTTGAATGAAGACGGAGGCTATTTTTTTCTCTCGAGCTCTCTGCTTTTATTTTCAAAATATTTTCAAAGTTTCTTCTAATTTTTTTTTTTTCGAAATGAAATATCCTTCAGAGTTTAATCACTTCTACAGCAAGTTTTATCGCGATTAGACCTTCTCCGATCTTACTTTCACATACGTTTGTATATCTCAGTTAGCTTTATTTTTGATATGTATTGGTGAATTTTTCTTTTGTCTTCATTTTCTCTACGTTTTTTCTTATATCTTCTACATTTATGAAGTTTCTCAGTTTTAGCGGTTTGTGCTAAGTACTTCTACATTTTTCGTGTTAATTTTAAACATTTTGCTATAGAAAACTTTTGTTTTAGTAAATTTAAGTATTTTTATACTTTTTATGACAAGTTTTACTAGGCGAATCCAAGTTTCACCGTCTTGTATAGATAGTACTTTTCAATTTTTATTAGAAGAATCTTAGTTTTGCAGAGCTAGTTGAAAGTTGAGTTTCTTTATTTCAGTTAGTAATGTAAGTCTTCGATCTTAACATTTCTAACTTTTTCATATTCTGTACCTTACGTTTGGTACGATTTAGACATTTCTGTATTTAAGTTAGGGTCTATATCCATACGAGCTTAGTCTTAAAGTAGAGATTCCATGTTTGTATGTAGGTAAGTAGTAATAGACTTTTTCAAAACATGAAATTTAAAACGTAAAGTTTCTTCGTACTTTAGTAATAAACATTTCCAATATATGAAAGTCGCGCTGCAAATAGTTTCTTAAATGTTTTTTCTCGGTTGTATTATTCTGTGTAAATTATAAAAACTGTGTTAAAGACAGAGTTTTGAAAATAAATAACTCTTTGAATAAATGTAAAATTCGTTAAATGTTAAAGACAAAGTTTTGAATAGTTGAAATGTTCGTAGAATGTATTATACGTCAATCAGGTTGTTGAATTGCTTCGCAGTTACAAATTTAGCAATATGCTCTTGACTATTTTTAAAGTTTCTTTAATCATGATGTATATGCCCACAATAATTTCTGAGATTGTATTCGTTTGAAACGTTAAAATGTGTAAAAAAAAAAAAAAAATAATTAAAAACAAAATAAATAAATATTGAAACGCACGAAAAATTCGCTTATCATTCTATGTGAAATAAAGTTGCTGAACATACTCTAACTTCCACTATTTCATGCAAACTCTTAAACTTTGAGAAAAAATCTAGTGGTATAATATTGATTAAAGGATGATTATCTAATGTAAATATAGTCTTAGTTGATATAAATTCGTTGATTTGTATTGATAGAAAACAGTAAAATGGATGTAAACCTGTTTAAGTATAGATGAAATCGCCACTTTTTGTAAAAGTATTGTTAAATTAGTGTGTATAAACCTATTGATGGTCATTTTCTAAGTTCCAAATATTTCAACAAAACTTTTAATTGACTAAAATTTAGTAAATTGTGTGGATTGATTTGATTTGTGCATATTAAGTCCACACTTTTTCAAGAAACTGTTTGATAAGTTCACATTTAATTCTGCCTTTCATACTTTAGGAAAAAGATTTTAAAAATTTTTCTAAGTCTTAAACATTTCTATAATTAACTTTGACTTAAATTTTGTAAATTTCGAGAATTGATTTGTTTGGTTCACATTAAATATAAATTTTCTCAAGAAGCTATTTGATTGAATCACAATTAATCCTGGGTTTAATATTTTGGGGGGAAAATTACAAGTGTAAAAATGAAATATGTTCAAAATTAAGAGCTAGTTACTACTTATACATTATTAAGATTAAAATAGTGCTATGAGTTGATTAAAAATTGATAAATTTAATTCTGATGGAAACAATTAATTCTCACTAGAACACAACGGTTAAAGTCTGATACAAACGCAAGGAAAAAAAAAACATAGTAATCATGATTTGATTGAATGAGTTTTACAACATTAAGGTCTGGGGTATATGAATCCGAATATCTGAGAGAAAATATAATTAAATAAAATATTCTATGTCTAAAAATAATTTCTCTCACTAGATGGTAGCATTAGCGATTCAACTCTTAAAATTAAAAAAAAAAAAAATAATGTTACCACTCGTGCAAAACCCAAGTTGAAAATTAAAAATAACATCGGAAAACGACTAAGTCCAGAAATAATTATTCCTATTTTTGTCACTAGGAGGCTCTTCGTAAAAATACGTTGTCATGGAAACCACAACATACGCTAGAACCATTGCCATTCCCTAAAATATAAATTTAATCAAAACCAAAAGTAAATCGGTGTTGCCATTCGTAAAAATGAAACTTTAGACGCAGAGTAACAAGTAAGAAAAACAACTCAACTCAACTCAAAAACCCCCGTCATCTTCTACGAGGAAACCCTACTACTCAACCCCACTCGGCAGGCGGAGGAGGCGGAGGGGAGGGGAGGCGGTGGAGGCGGAGCAGGGGGGCGTGGCTGATCCGCAATCCGCCTCTTGGCGTAGAACTGCCACTTTTACACTACTCTCGCAACAGTTGCAGTTTAGGTCGGCCTATTTTATAGAATAGTTATATAATACATTTAAGTTCTACAATTCCATTCGAATAATTACACATTTCCTTATCAAGCTGACGTGATATCGATGACATTATGAAGACAGAGGAACATTTCTTAATAGTCTAGCTATGCTATAACCTACAGCGGCAAATTTTAAACTTTTGAGATTTTACGTTCTGCTGGAATGAAGATTTTTCTTTTGAATTTTATGTCATTCTAATTACAATTTTGATAACTTTCACATTCCTTATTTTGCTACCTATTTTGAGCTTAAAAAAAAACATTCAGCGATTTGGTTCAGCCTATAGGTGGCATATTTTTAAACCCACCTATCAAGGGGAATGTGGGGCAAAGTGCAATGATAAAATATTAACTCTGTTTGGAGGGCCACCTACTTGATAACATTTTGCATACGTTAAATGACAGGTGGTTGATTCCAGTCTACTTGCCTCCAAAGATCAAGGTATACTATAATGCAAAACCTTTTCAAAATTGGATTCTTATATTCTAAGATTTTCTGTTAAATGAAAAATATTTTTTGTTATTACATAATCATGAAGTTCCTATTGTTAATATTTTAAAGAATTATTAAGACCTACTGACGCCCAGTCCTCTGTTAGTTTATTTAACGTTAGGCTTATTTTTATTGCGAATGAATAGTACAATTTGTCAAGTGCATGTTGGGAAAAGGGAAATATTTTATTGCAATTTGCCATTACGCCAATAATGGGCAGCAAATAACTCATTGACTATTTATTTCACTGATTTTATCAGACTCAATTTAACTCAGTTTAATTTGATCAGATTAAATTCAACTGCAGGCACTGAGTCTTCAAAAAAAAAAAAAAAAAAAGCTGAAACCGTTCTGCCAGTTTTAACATTTTACTTACTGCCTTTAACGTTGCTTTTACTCAATTTTTCAACATATATAGCTTTTTCAAGAGAAATAGAGCTGCGTTTCCCAACCGGTGGTTCGCGATCACCCAGAGGATCGTGTGCAGTATGAAAGGGGTTCACGAAAATAATATTGAAATGGCGGAATTTTCAATTGATAACGTAAAGGGAGAAACGAAATTATGAATTTTCAATCATACTAGGACGGAGGGTAAAAATGATTTTTTATATAAATAGTTTTCTTGATAATGCGGAAAAGTTGTAGACTGACATAGGAAGTAAACGTATGAAATTTGAAAGTCACTTATTTTTAGTTTTGCCTTATTTTGAAAATTTGGTTCATGAAGTGGTTCTTTGATTTATTTTTAATTTTGAAAGTATGTTTCTCCTACCACTTCTTATCACTTTTCTCGCAGTAGAGCGAAAAAATATGAAAATTTACTAATAAATGTAAAATTTTGCATCATTTTCGGCAAATTTCTCATGGTCCCCAAAGTGTAACCGGAATATATTCAATAACACATTTTGTAATCATATTTATAATACTTTATTCCAACTTTTCTGCACTATGGTAATGAGAAATTTAAAAATATGTTAATTTTAATGTTTCTGAAAATATTTCCATAACAGTTGTGAATTTTGCATATTTCAACCCGGATGTGGAACCGAAAGACACTTATAAATTGATTAAAAATTTCATACTTCTATTTCTCATGCCAAGCCCAAAACTTTTTCACGCAATCATTATCAAAAATAGTTTATTGCAAACACATGTTTACTGCTCTATTAAATATTCAAAAAGAACAAATAATAAAAAAGTAATATTTAAAAAAATATTCATTTTCTTGAAGCTATTATTTTAGCTTTTCTGTAAATTTTCTACCAAACTGCATGACCTTGAGGGTCACGGATTTGGATGAAACTAAGGATACAAGTCAATTTGGACTAAATATGAACCTAGTTAGGCAGCCATCTGGGGTCCAAAGTTGTCAGTTTGGCTTCAGAAATGAAGCGATTTTTTTCTTTTTGATTTGGAGATTCACAGAAATATTGCATTAAAATAAGTTATCGGTTGCTCAGGACTAGTACTTGGTTATTCGCTTCAGAAAATGACGATTTGCTGAATGTTGATTATTTCACAAACGCGAAGAAAGTAGAACCAAGTGGTTCTGGAAAGATTCAGTTTGGTAAGACCTCATTTGGAGCATGCTGTTCAGTTTTGGTCCCCTTACCTAAAGAAGGATATTACTTTATTAGAAAGGGTTCAAAGGAGGGCTACTAGGTTGTTAAGTGATCTTTCAGACTTAGATTATGAGGTTAGGCATAAAAGGCTCAATATCTATGGTCTTGAGCAAAGAAGAGTTAGAGGGGACATGATTCAGTTGTTTAAATTCATTAAAATGGGAGATGTTGATGGGCTACAGTTATGAGCTGAAAGTAGATCCAGAAGTCATTGTTTTAAGCTTTTCAAATCTCAGGTTAATCTGGTTAACCTGAAGGTTAAAGGAGCGCCTTCCGTTCATAGATGAGTACCCCAACGGTGGAAGTACGACTTTACTCATTATGTACTTGGATGACACCAGATGGCGCCACCACAAATATGCCACCTTCCTGTTTTGACCTAAGAGTGAAGGGAAGGGAAAATCTCCACCCTTCGGTACAATCGGAACTGCCTGGGGATTTCAGGGTTCACGGATTTTACTTGCACGTATCCCCAAGTGTATATGGTGGGTTTTCAGCGGCTCAAGTATCGAACCCGAGATTCTCCGATCCGAAGCTCGATATCCTAGCCACTAGGATACCACGGCCCCAGGACCAGCCTAGTTGGGCCCTGTGCCTGTTGCTGGTCTTCACTTTTGTATTTGTATTATAGTCAATGTCCCGCCGAAAATCACCTGCGATTATCAGCCTCTTGATCTTCTGTGCTTCCGAACCTACAAAGGCATGTTCAAATACCTCTAATAGGATTACCCCCTTCGTGATAAAGATTTTTAAACGCAAGCTCTATCACCGCGAAAGTATCCCAGCTAGAAAAAGTGTACACTTTTTTTGCACAACTGTATACATTGCATACAATTTGTACACAAAAAGTGAATAATTTTTGAATACTTCAAAAAGTATGCATTTTTTGTGCAAATTTTGCATACTTTATATGCACACCAAAAAGTGCATATTCTGCGTTTATAAAAACTTTGCACATTTTTGCACAAAATATTTGTAATATTATATTTGTTTGCGAAAATTGTGCATTTTTTTTATCTTACCTATAACACAAGTCTGGTTCAGTTCTTCAAAAACTTCAACAATTTTTTTTTCCAAACTGATGGTTTTCTTTCTTTGTACCACATAATTAACTACTACTTGGTTTATTATGTATATACATTCATCAGGGTATCAGAAAATCTCTAAATTTTTACATGAACTGTCGCTCATGAGAAATTTTATAACCAAATGAAAAAAAAAATTAATTTACTTTTGCATGTTATTCAGGGCTCAATCAAGACTTTAAAAATAGTACACATTTTGTGCATACAATACTTGCAATTGTATGTGTTTGCAAAAATTGTGTATCTGTGAAGTGCCCAAAAAAGTCTACTTTTCAATTCATTACAAAAAAAAAAAAAAAAACATAATAATAATTTATTAATATTTCCCCATTGATGCTCCATAAGACTATGAGAAGATCGAATTTCACACCAAAAAAAGTAGTTTTTCTTAATTGATAACATACGTTATTACTTCTTATGTTGCATTCGGATAATTCAATAGCTTATGATAATAAAAAAAAAAGTAAATAGTCATCTCGTTACCACATTAATATCTAATAAATGTCTTCAATGATGTAGATTATATTGAAATAATACATTTTAAATTTCCACTAGATTTTTTAATGCTGTTTGAAATGTATATTATAACTAAATCGAGAGAGAAAAAAAGAAAGAAAGAAAAAAGATATGACTGAATAACTGCATTAAAAATATATTATTTTATTTGAATTATGGAATTTTATATCATTTTGTCCAATAATCATAAAAATGTCAAATGGTCCACTATCAGTAACGTAATAAAACTTTAGACAAATCTCCTATATCATTATCCGATTTCTTTATTAGATACTTTGTTGAATCTCACTGAACAACAAAAACTATTTCATTTACAACAACTATCATAGCTTAGATTTCTTCAACTTCATTACTCCCTAGTGCAACTGATGCAAGATAATCCACCTCCGTAAATACATGACATAGCATAACTTCTTCCCCAGGAGCAAAGTCTGTGGCGCAGTGGTTCGAGCGTTGGATTGGTAAACGATGGGTCGTCAGTTCTTACCCAGATCCTGTCTCATTCATTCATTCGCTAGGGAAGGTTACTGAGACGCCAAATAGATGACGCCACATAATTTTACTATGCATGATTGCTGTGCACTTTTTATGCACAATTCAGTTTGCACATTTTATGCACAATCAGAGGTGCCAAATACGCTCACATTTTGTGCACTTTTTTTTTTGCACTTTTTGTGCAAACCTTTTCTCATATTTACTCCTAATTAATCTATATGCTGAGTTTCATTAAATTCTGCGCCGTTTCTTAGTTAGCTCTTTTACCATTGGTTTTTTATTTCTTCATATGAACTATTGCGCAACTTGGAAAACTTGTGCTTGCAAACTTTAGTTTTCTTACCCGTTTACTAACGACTACCCATTTTCTTTCGTTTTTAGAAGGGTTTCAAGAAAAAAAGGTTAGAAACTATTGAAATAGAGAAAGAAACATATTAAGAAGTTTCGACAGGGTGGCGTAGTGGTAAGGGGAAAGTCTCGTACGCCCAAGATCGCAAGTTCAAACCTGGCCCAAGTCAACATCTTTTCAAGATCCAGAAAATCGTTTGCGCCCATGTAGCATGATTGTGCGGCATGTGAAAGATCCCTTGAGTATCCGTTTGGCTTGGATATTCTCGGCTAAATTAAATACCTAGTGCAAGTCGCATCAAATGAGAGCTCAGGTGCTGCCATCTAGCAGTAACTGAGCGTCCAAATTCTTAGTGGCAATGGCATCCACCGACAGTGGTGCTATTTGAAAAAATGGATGCCGATTACCGGGGTACGCACTAGGTCTGCAACATATTAAGAAGTATTATACAGTTATTTTATTTATTTCAAAATTTGTACTGATTTTTCCCTTCCATAGGAGTACTTGCCCTAATTTTTCAAGTCATGGACACAAAGAGAAACAGGCATTTAGTTCAACAAGTAACTGCTCTGTGAGGTGTTTTTATCATTTCTGTTTCACTGGTAGCCACATTGTTTAGCTAAACCTATAAAACTTTTATGTTTTGAGCTTTAAAGCTATTTTGTTCTACATTAAACATTGAACTTAACTTTTTATTATGATCATGATTTAGGATTAGTATGTCACATCAGTGGCTAGGGTAGAAATTAGGTAGGTAATATTTGTTTACTTAGTGAAGAGTATGCCTCTTACAAAATTTTGTTTTAAAAAATTTGAAGAACTGAGAAAAAGTGGAGAATGGGATGCATTAACATGACTGGTAACACAACCAATGGTGTAATCTGGGCAAAAAATTATTTGAGTGACACGTTGTTCAAAGAAACATATCTATAAATTACACTACTATGCATTTGTATTTAAATTATGCTATGCATTTGTATTTAAATTATGATCAATATGCCTTACTGTAGAAAAGTATATATTGGTGAGAAAACAACGTGCAAAACCTTTGAAGGAAATCAAATATTATCTTCCGTTTCCTTGCCCCAAAACTTCCCATACTAGGAAAAAATTTCCCATTTGGGAAAAAAACGAACCATAAAAATAATAAAAAAAAAAAAAAAAACTCTGTTCATTGTTTTGGGGTCAATGAGGAACTGCGAGACATTATTTATTTCATTTACTTTTTTTCACCTTCCAAAACACGACTTCTGGAAAAGAAGACACTAAGAATTTTGCGTTTAGTTGCCACCCTTTTTGATGTTTTGACACCAACTGGACACCTGTTTTAGTGTTCAGTAGGTGTAAAGAAGACAATTTCATTTTTTGATATATTTTAAATTACACTGGCATGCATGGGTCATGTTTTTTAACTTTTGATTGTTATTCCTATGTATTTTTTCACGCTGAATCTGAATATGACATTATGTTTTTTCCATCACGTCAGGTTTTTTTGCAAAACGCAATTTTCAAAATTTGTAATATGTTGCAAAATATCGAAAATATGAAGCATATTGACAAATTTAAAACGGTTTTTTTATTATAAAATGTATTTAATTTAATTAAATCTATGGCTTATACTATACAATATCACAGTCAAGCACATCAAGAGTCCGCTGGGGAGGGGGAGGCAAAAATTTAATGAAAACTACCACAAAATTAGCCTAAATGTAAAAATTTAATTCTGGTACAAAAAATTTTATATTGATACACTTAATTTTATGTACTAAACTTTAAATTAAATTAAATTTAAGTTTAACCAGTCTTAATGACGATGTATGTAAAAAAAAGTCCCCTTTCATTTGTGTCGTTGTCTCTTTTCACCAGTTATGCTCTGTTGGCGGCTTTTCCGTGCATATGCCCTTGTTAGTTCCTCGCGGTGCAGCATCCAGCAATAGTCTGCCATCATTGAAGTATTCCATCTTCCTTGATAACGATTTTCCATTCTTTTGATATCCTGATGGAATCTCTCACCTATCTCTTCACTAACAGCACCCAAATTCTCAGGAAAGTAATCCAAATGTGAATTTAGAAAATGAACCTTCAAACTCATGGAACAACCTAAATTTTGGTACTTTTGCAGCATGGTTTCAACGATCGATTTAAAACTCGGATCGTTCTTGTTGCCCAGAAATTTCATTGCTACATCTTTAAAAGCATACCAGGCTTCTTTTTCAACAACTTCCATTTCTTTCCCAAAATTACCATCTTTGAAAAGATTTCTAATATCCGGACCCGTAAAGACACCCTCTTTTAGTTTTGCTGTTGATAAGGCTGGAAATTTGTTGCAGATGTATTTGAAACATTTGCTTTCTTTTGATAAAGCTTTCACAAATTGCTTCATCAATCCCAATTTGATATGTAGAGGTGGAAGGAGAACTTCATTCCTATCTATGAGAGCTTTCTGGAGTACATTTTTTTTTCCTGGTTCTAATGAATCTCGTTTTGGCCAATCTTTCTGCTTCCAATGATTTTGCCTGTCTCTGCTATCCCATTCACATAAAAAACAAGGAAACTTTGTGTATCCGCCTTGCTGTCCTAAGATCATCGAAATAACTTTAAGATCCCCACAAACTGTCCACTCATGGTCGTCGTACTTAATTTTATCGAGTACCAATTTTAAATTTTCATAACATTCTTTTAAGTGTACGGAATGTCCTATAGGAATTGATGCATGCTTATTTCCGTTATGAAGAAGCACAGCTTTAAGGCTTCTTTTGGACGAATCTATGAATAGTCTCTAATCGGTGCTTTCATATGAAATTTTAAATGTATTAAAAAATCGACAAACATCATTGCAGAACACTAAGTACCCATATTCCGAAAAGTATGGAAGAAATTCTTTTTCTCTGTACCTGAACCAGGAAAACGTAGTGCCAGCTTCGAGCAAATTTTTCTCTCTAAGTCGTGAACCAAGCAATTCTAAACCCTCTTTTGTCAGATATAAGTCGCGAATCAAATCGTTTAGTTCAGACTGTGAAAAAGTTTGTGGTTCAGCCTGTTTAGATTTGTACTCCTCTTCATCTTCTTCATTTGAAACCCATTCCGAATCATCTATTTTAGGGAAATTTACTGGTGCAATAGGCACTGGTATGTCTGGACCATAAGGGACAGGACGTAAAGCTGATTCCATATTTACATAAATGATTTTCTTTTTATTCTTTACATTGAAACCATGTATACAGGTGGAACAAAAATAGCAATCATCGGTGTGATTTTTTGGCTCTCGCCATATCATGGGCACTCCAAATCTGAAAGCATCTTGTTCACCCTTTGACCACCGTCGAAGTCCTTCGATACACGTATAGCAAACGTAATGGGGTGCCCAAATTTTGTCTTGATCGCCTATTCTCATACCGAAATATGCAAGATAAACTTGCCGAACGAAACTTGTAATACTTCTTTTTTTCCTTTCCACCATTAACTCGCCACAAATATAACAAAATGAATCAGGAGATTTTTTGCAGCCTCTCGAAGCCATCATGAAACCAATAAACACACCTGCATTAACACAACCTCTTACCCCAGTAGATACAACTAAACTGCGTTTTTTTTATTACTCTGAGCACACGTGTACTCCCCCTTTACCGCTACCTACATTCCAAGGTCATTCGTTTGTTTGTCTAAGAAGTTCCTTATCAATGTTAATGTTTATCAGTGTTAAATGAAATGAATATAAAATAAACTAAATGGAAAACGTAATAAAACGGAAATTTAATCTATATTTCTGCAGTTTTCATTAGGTTCTTGACCCCCCCTCCCCCCATTGTATTCTTGAAGTGCTTAGTTATGATGTTGCACAGTATGAGCCATAAATTTAATTAAATAAAATACATTTTATAATAAAAAAAAACCTTTTAAATCTGTCAATATGTTTCATATTTGCGATGTTTTGCAACATATTACAAATTTCGAAAATTGCGTTTTGCAAAAAATCATGACGTGATGGAAAAAAAACTAATTTCATATTCAGATTCAGCGTGAAAAAAATACATAGGAATCAATAATCAAAAGTTTAAAAACATGAAATAACCTTTAAAAATGCAGGCCTGTGTTATTTTAAGGGTCTGTCTCAAAAAATATAGACAGTATAACGTTTCTTAGCACATGACTTTTGTTATAGTAGGGGAGGTAGCGTTAATTTTTTCTTGGAATTTTATACCGAATGATTTTTAATTTAAGCAGTTGCCAGAAATTTAATAATCAATAAAATATGCGTCAGTTGCCTAAAAAATAACCGTCAGCTGTAGTGGAGAAAGGGGATTATACGTCAGTCACGCATATGAACCATGTTAAAAGTTTTGAAATATAAAGTAATTTTATACCTTGTGAAATTTATACAGTTGCTTTGTCATACTTTATAAATAGTAAAAAAAATCGTCAGCTGTATAGATAACGGTGTTAAAATCGTCAGTCAGCGGCATGCCGCGCACTCGGCACATCTGAGCGGTGCATAGTCACTTTGACAAGAGAACTGACGGTCTTTGCACCCACAAGCATTCAGCTAACGGTCATTTTTAATATTATTAACGATGAAGCTGCTCTATATTTTAATTTCATTATGTATAAAATTAATTTAACACAACTTATGCCACTTTATTCTATAAACGAGCTTTCATACAAACCCCTTAACGATGTACAGAAAACATTACCTGTTACACATATGTATACGAAATAGCTTATTAATTATAATTAAAAAAATTTCATCGTGGGTTAATAAAAAAATTTACTAATTATTTATAATATTAACAATTGTTTAAGTAAATAATAATTAATTAGACATATTAAATTTCATGAAATATTTGTTTATTTCAGATAAAAGTTAATTTTTTTAATCATTTTATTACATTACAAATATTTTTAATCGATTTATTTCACTGTATACTCGTATTCACCAATGTCATCGCAACTATCATCTGAGATATCAATGATAACATTACGATCTTCATCGAATTCCACATCCTCTTCAGCATCATCCAATCCTACCGTTTGCTCACTTTCAATATTTTCTGTTAAAAAATGACACAAATATGTAATTCAATTGTAGTCTGTTATAAGCAAGTTCCAAACATTTGATATGTACGATGTGCGTAAAATATGCTGGTATAGCTCCGACTGGCATGAAGGAGATATCGCCCCATCAATTCAACTTCTCAGCAAAAATTCGTCAGTATTTTCAATCATTTTATATGCTTTCGTAAATGTGGCTACTCGTGCTGTATTTACGTTATTTAGTGATTTTAACGCATACGATTTTTACCTCTTCTGTAGAATGCAGGGTTAAAATCACAACCTGTGAAAGCATGAAAACCTGGCAATGATGCGCTTGTCCGAGGACGGGCGAAAACGGCTTTGTCAGTTAAGACCGAAGTGCGCCGGTATGGGCCGTCAGACGGGAAGACAGGGGTGAAAAGTAGAAAATAGAACTCCTGTTGCGAGGAAGGGGGACCCCTCTGGTATCGGAGGCCTCCTCCGCACTTTTTCTCTTGGGGGATAGTCATTAGAAAGTGACACTGATGCGCAAACATGGATTGATGGCTGAACTACTTGATATAAGCTATTTCTGCAAGAAAGGCAAGAAGCAGGAAGTGAAATAAGTATCTCATCATTCCAACTTTGAAATACGAGCAACTTTTTTCCTTATTCTGTAAAATAAATAAATGAAAAGGAATGTGTAACAAATGTCCATTCTTGATTTTTATTATTTTATGTGTGATACATCGGTTTAATTCTGACCATCTCAAAGAGGCATCCTAAAGGGCAAAGACATCTATTGAAATGCTGTATAATAACGAATTGCTTTTTTAAAATGCATCCGAAGAGAATAATTAGCCTTCTAAATTATGGCTTTTTTCGGGGGGAGGGGAGCTCCATACCGATCCTATTTGAAAATAGCTGCTCGCTATACAATAATAACAAATCTCATCGAACTTTGTAAAAATACATTTTATTTCATAGTAATTTTATGGTTTTTTGGTTTGCCGTAGGATTTGGTTATCCATTATGCGAAGGAAAAACGCACAATTTATTGAAAAATCCTATGTGATAGTCAGTAACACCTGCGGTAACTGATTTTTAACAAAATGTCCAACTTAAAAAAGTATTTTTTAAGAGCGTGTTTTGGGAGGGGAGTGCCTTCCGTTGTTGTGGAGGGGGAGTTGCGGTAAAACGTGTTCTGTGTACATAGACGTTTAATTACGTATGCGAATACGTCGTTATAGTTAAATCAATGAAACACGCTGCTTTTCGGTGGAGGGGGGTTCCTTAAGTTGTTAGCAAGGATTTTTTGCAGGGGGGCGGGGGAGAAAGTTCGGGAGCGGGTTGCGGGAATATATTTTCTGCGCACGTAATAAGAGCAGCATCAGGAGGGGAGGGCGGCTCCCTTCTTAAACGTCGTCACAGCCGAAGTTTTTTAAGCTATTCGCACAGGCATCGCCGTGCTGGTACCGCTTGTTATTTTACTTTATTATTATTATTATTATTACTAAATTAATTTTTTCTTAATGTTAATTTCTGTATTATTATATCTATTTTATAATAATTATTATATTTTATAAAGCACATTCATACTGCTTTTTTTTTAACATTAAATCTGTTTAACTTCCATCTTTCTAGTCGGCCATATGGCAAACTGGTTTTTTTTCTACGTACAAAATTTACATTAGATTTGCTAGAGTTTTCGAATGTGTAGTTTATACATTTTAAGTTACGCTGAACACTTATGGACATATTTGAAAAATATATGTATATGTGCTTGTGTGTCTGATGTGGTAACCACTTTATGGTAAGCACTGTAATTTTTTTAAAAAATGAACGAAATTCAGTACACATATGAGCGATCCCGATGAAAATTGGTGATGAAAAATAAAAATGAATGGTGATAGATGCAATCGTTAATTTGGGGAGGTGCAATTGAAAAATTATTGTTTTCAGCATGATTTGTTTATCTCGTTGAAAGGATATGCAAATCATGTTGTCACGTCCCCTCCTGCAAAATTTTTTGCTCGAAAATGTATGAGAATCTCTTGAAAATCATTTGTCCGGAATCTGACAGTCTACAATGAGCCAAAAAGAGGAAACTACAAAGTATTTGAAAGAAAATTACAGAGAATAGAAAATATAATATTCTGTCAATTGATAGCAACAGATAATGAGCCGCAGTAGCGGCGCCGGCTGTGAGCACGCTGAATTACGGTTTCATGTGCGTATAGTCGAAGGGTATGTCAGTTGAGACCTCGCCATAGGTAATTGTCCGCGAAAAAAAAATTTGGAACTTCACGCAAAATTTTTGGAGAAAGTATTTGCATATTCACTATGAATATAAAGCAAAAAAAAAAATAATATAAAGCGAAAATATAATTAGGTGAACACGACTCTCCCCCTCCAAAATACAATACATTCGTATACATGTACGAACAAGCTTTAAGAAAAATTATTCAAGGTAATTAAATGAAAGGTCTAGTATTGATACCAGAAGTCATTTATCTCCAGCAACGATATTGTATTGAAAGTTTTTTATAGTACAATATAGTTTGCTTGTCTGAAGCTAAAAAGAAAAGCACAGACATTATTCGTCAAGTCTTAAGATTAATAAATTTTAAAAACTTGGGAAAACCATTTTTTTTTTTTTTTTTTTTAATTTTTGGAACAGGGCCTCAAAAATTTTCAGAAATGTTGGAGAATTTCAAATCAGAATCACCCATGTGCTATAGGTTATTCGGCCAAAAATGCTTTCAGAAGTTTAGCCGACAGAGGCTAGCTTGTTCTCTATAGCTGGAATATACTATTATGTATTTTTTGACAATTTTAAAACTGGAAGTCACAGAGCTCAAATGCTTATTATGCATACGTTTACAATTTTTAAACTAGTAGTCACCGTTCTCAAGTGTTCAGTTTTGCGTAACCTTGCATCTTTCCAGTGGTGTAGTCCGGAAAAAAAAAGTTGATGGCTTATGCATAGAAAGATAAGCAATTGAAATCAAAAGTGGGGAGACGCTTGTGTTAAAATGTAAAAAACTTAAGGGGGAGGGGGGCGCTTGTATTAAAACAAAAAGGTTGGGGGACGCCGTTCCCCGCCGACTACACCACTGCATCTTTCTCTGTAGTTCCACGGATCGCGGAAAAGCACGAATTTTATTGAGAAACTGCTATTAAAAAACTTGATTATTTGATTAGAAGCAAGTTCTTCGTAAATTTACAGAAACATTCAATTTCCGTTCTATATATTTACAGAAATGTTTTGCATTTAGGACAGCCTTGTATCAGTTAAAAGATAGAAACTATAAATCATGTAACATGAAAAATTTCACTTTAATTTTTTTTTTATTACTTTATGTTTTGAGGAAAGTTTCGATCATTTATGTAGCTTGCATTTCTGTTCTAAAAACAGGAAGCTTTGCACATTCGGTGTTAGTTCCATCTTTTCTCAAGTTAACCGTATTAGTTAAAAATAATTACTCGATAATATTTGTGAGTACATGTAATTAGCGGTATACAGTTGGCAGAGTTTGAAAATTTTGAACTGATACTTGCAACTGAGAGATATTACTAAACCAGTTTCTCTTATGTAGCTTTTCTACATCTACAGATCAAATTATTATAACATCGGAAGAGCAGTGGCATAGGAAAGAGGGCCCTCGGTCTGCCCCCCTTTCGGCAGAAAGTTGAGGGGCGGCGCTCCTTCAAATTCCTAGTATGTTATATTATTCTGGGGGCGTGAATGCAATTTACGACTGTGGAGGCGCTTTCATGCTGCGAGGAACGAGGGGGAGGGGCGAAACAAGCAAGTCAAGCCCCCTTCCAAATGCGCCACTGCAAAAGAGAACATATTTTATTTGATACATCAATAATTAACTCTTATTTACTTTCTTTTTCTTTCCCCAATAATGAGAAGATTAATTACTTTCGTAACTTCAATGCCTTCTCGTACATAAATTCAGTGTGTTGATGTTTTATGATTCGTAAAGTTTCAGTATCAGAAAACTCATTACCTAATAAATCTCAATCTAGTTAAAGTATATATACACATACAAATTTCTTAAGAAACAACAACACTGCTTCAAATTACGAAAAGACATAAGGAATGAAATGAGAAATAAAGGCCTCCTATTTTCTGCAGTATGTGAACGAATAAGTTATAAGTTTCAACCACGAACAGATTGCTGAAAGTATTAACATCAATTTATCCGTATAGATAATTCTATATGTATTTCCTATTCAGATAATAATACTTCCAATTGAGATACAATTTGGAATACGATTGAAATTGAAAAACAAAGGAAAGTAACAATAAATATATTATTTACTTTCTTGATTAAATTACTGTTTGACAACTTTTGAGCATGAATATAAATAAGCACATTACAATTTATCATTATAAATATTTACTTTACATTCTCCAGAAAAAATCGTTTGGGAACTCATTTAACTATTTCCGGAAAGTATTAAAGAATCAATCAGCGAAACGAGTTGCCCACTTTTGAAGCGGCCCCGAAGCGTTACAATGACAGACTACGCCTAGTGTAATTAGGAAAGAGGAGAACACCGTGGGGGAGCTGAAGGGTGTTCAGAATGGGCGATTCCACTTCGGTAATCGCCTAGTAGAAAAAGTCAGGATTTAACTGTAGTAAAAATTTCCTTCCTTCCCGTACATAAAGAGTTAAGTTTGGCCTCAGTGTTTCAAATAATTGACTGACGTTGATGTAACGAAGATTGTTTCGAGTTCCGACTAGCATATGAATTTTCAAATTTTGTTGGATATGACTCATATTTCCTAATAATATCGTTAAAATATCAGTGTCTGAACACCTTATTGTCGCGTTAGCATCATCTTGTAGTTAACAAACATGGAATACTATCTTTGTGTCTGCTTCCCTCATGAGCTGCACAATTTAAATTATGCTCTTCCCTTCTCAGGACTACTTCATTGTACATTTTATTTATACATTATACTTGTACATTATATTTATAACAGACATCATGATTAATGTAAATTGTTTTTACTCCTACAAATGGCGCCGTATAATTTTTCTCCCAATCATCACAAAGAAATTGAACTAAGGCCTTCTTGAAGTATATACTTTTTAATTCGTTGATAATATTAGCCGGTCGTAACTAATCCGGATTATTAATACAATAATTTTGTCTTGCCTCTCACAGAGTGCTCATGGTCTTTTATAGATGGTGTGAAGTGTCTCTCTCATTTGCATAAGTTTGTCCCTCTCGTCCAGCTGTCAAAGTGACTATGCACCGCGCAGATGTACTGAGCGCGCGGCATGATTATGCCGTTAACTGACGGTTTTACCACCGTTACTTATGCAGCTGACGATTTTTTTATTATTTATAAAGTTGAAAAATCAACTGTATAAATTTCATAAGGTATAAAATTACTTTATATTTCGAAATTTTTAACATGGTTTATATGCATGACTGACGTATAATCTCCTCTCTCCACTACAGCTGACGGTTATTTTTTAGTTAAAAATAGCCTCAGGAATCACCGTATAAATTTTGATACCGTATAAAATAACTCGTAGCGTATTTTTTTTTTTTTTACAACTTTGACAGGCTATCACCTTCGGCTCCACCGCTACCAGACTGACTGACTTTCAAATCTCTTATGTATTAGCAAATCACTATTATTGCTATGAATATCAGCCGGTAAGAAATTCCTAGTGAAAATTAACGCTACCTCCCCTACTATTAACTCTGTTACATGTCGAAATTTCATTGCGCTTGCTCATTTCTGTGAAAACAGAATAAATGAGCAATCGTACTGAATTTTTGATGCGTAGATGAGTTAACGAACATCATATGCTAAAAAAATACATTTTGCTGCCTGTATTTTTTCAGGCAGACACATAAAAATTTTAAAACACATCAAAAAATGAATAATTTTCAACTCTTCATCAACTGAGCCAAAAACGGTATTCAGTAACACCAAAAATTTTTACAGTGTAGGGCATATCTAAAGAAAAGCAGGAGGGAAAAATCACACTCAGTCACGAAAATTTGAAATTTTGGAGCCATGAGGCACCGGAAGATATCACTTGATTTCCCTCTATTTTTTGCACGGGATTTTTTCAGCAATACACAGCTTTTTCACTCTTAGAGCACATTGAAAGTGACAATTCCCCCCCCCCCCCATCACATATATAAGCTTTTTCCTTTAATGCTTTTACGTATGAATAAAAGAGCACTTGATGTTCTTGCATGTTTCGATCATTTGAATTTTGCTACCACTGTTTTACAATGTCTGGATGAATTTCTGTATCTTGCATAGGCATAAAGATACAAAAGCTTAAGTTGAAGAAACTGCTTCATGGCTGGGAGAAATTTTTCCGAAACGTGAGTTGACAGCAGATGCGACAGTGCTACTGCACCCAATCGATAACTCGATGCGAATAAAATTCAATTTGAACCTTTCTTGTCGTGGGTTAGAACAACACTAGTACATATTTGCGTGAGCTAACGAAGTTTGATCTCACAAAATAGCTCCAACAATTTACAATCCTTTTTAAACTTTTTAAAATAACATGTGCAATGAAATGTTTTGCATAGTTTCGAAAGGGATACTTGTTTATTCAGAGACACAGTAGATAATTTTTCAGTTTCTAAAATTGAAAAGCATTATAAATGTATGAGCTGTATCTGGTTATGGTTATGCCTGTATAAGAAGTATATATATACCGCGTGATCAAATGTCAAGAAAAGCTATTAAACTGAATAATGCCAAATGGAAGAAATATATATTTTTTATTATATAAAAGTTCCTCGAGTTGGTGTTTTGCATTCGTCACTGCGCTCACTGGATTCTTTTTTAATATTGATTTGAGTAGCAATACCGTAATAATTTAGCAATTTATCAGCGACGTTATTCGTTAATTTTCTATTATCATTTTTTTTTCCTGACGTTTTTTTTTTTTCTTTCAATTCTCGAAGATAGGTTCTTAAACTTCTTTATATGCAGAAGAGTTTTAATTACAAGAGGGTAAATTATTTTTCTGTAAATTTTCAATTGGGCACTTTAATTTCTGGGGAAAAAAAAAACCATTTCATATTTCAGGAAGCATAAAATTAAACCTATAAAAGATGTATTGACCTCAATGCACTTAAATACGGGACATTATGAGTGAATTTAAAAGGAGAGGGAGGTTGAATAATAAAAAGTCCTTGTATGCACATATAGGTATTTAAGGACTTGGTATAAGAATCGAGGTTATGGGTTACCGGGATAATCCAACTTCTGGATACGGCAATGAGAATGATATGAGTATTGATTAATATTCATGTAAAATATAAACTAAATGTAACTTCGTGGTTTAATTATGAGAAATCTTTTAAGTATATTAAGGCGTAAGATTTGCGAAGAATGAAATAGCTCTGGAGTACGATTCTTCCCATGCCGCAAGCTAAGAAAGTTTTACAAGGATTTCTAACGGGAAACACGTCAAACTTTGCCAATGGTTCAACATGACGCTCTATTAGAAATCCGCCAACTATCGCCTAACTGATATAAAATTTGACATCTATTTTTTTTCGTGCCAAGCCTGGCGTGATATCGCAAAGTTTCGCCAAGTCTTGTAATTTCCACAGCATTCTCGGCCCTTGCTGACTATTCGAACCGTCTGCTTAAAACGACGAAAAGAGTCCGACAGATTTTATGAATTTATGTTTCTTTTTGGCTCGTATCTTGCGAGCGTTGGTAAGTTTTTTTTTTAGTGGTATTCGCTCTGTTCTGTAGGTGCCGTAGTCCTGCGAACTGTTTTTGCTCAGTTCATTTAAGAGCTTCTATACAAAAGTAATTTGCTTGTAACAATATAATAAGAACTAGATACTTGTTTCAGAAAAAAAAGAAAATGCATGTTAAAATGCAAGTGTTTTATGGCAACTTTACTCGTTATAATATGTTCACCAAGAAAAACCAATTGTGTTGTACAAGCCATAGAAACAGCAGTAATTATTACCAGGAATTATAGAAATCGTTACATCGCATATTTTCCAATATATAGATTTGGAATCTAACACCAGAATGAACAGTTCATTCCATTTACAAGTCTGTCTTAAGAGCCATCGGCTCTCTACCTAAGGCTTCGGCTAAAAGGTGCAAGGGTGTCCGATGGAGAAAAGTCTGTCTTAAGACATCTGCATCAGTCTTTGCGCCGATTTTCTGAACTGGAATCGGCGTGCACTGTAGCCGTACCCTAATATAACCGATTAATATTATTCCTGCAAGTGCTTAGGTGATTGCGTAAGATGGTGAAGAAAAACAACCTGAATTTGTGGGCTTTATTTATTGACTTACACAATGAGTTTATTGTTTCTATTATGGTACCAGTTATTCAAAAAAAAACGAATTATGTATTTTAAGTTCTATAAAAAGCATTGAAAATCAATTCTAATTCATGCTAGGTTCTAAACGTAATTTTGGATCTGATCTGAAACATGCTTCCAATTTACTCCATTTGTAAGACACCAATGTCTAAATCAACTAAAATTTACGAAAGTAAACGTTTAATAACCTCAGAATGCAAACATTTTCCTTACCATTTCACAATATGTTTTTTTTAAATAACTGTTCAACTTTTCTTTTTTATTTTCAATAACTTCTTATTAAAATCTTCGTATCTTTCTTATTTAAGTCAATCAACTTGGAAATGAGCCTCTGTGTAATTGACGTAGAACCACATGGTTTATGGTAAATTAGCTAGGATATACTTTTGCATAAATTGCTGATCACAATTATGTGAACATATCTTGAGCAATCTTGCGTAAACTTATGCCTTGACGACACTTTTCGCAATTATAAGCAGAACTGCAAAAGAAGGCTACTTTGAAGCAGATCTCCTTTCCTTTTCTACGACGCAATATTTAGAAATATATTTAAAAAACACTTCAAAATTTTAATGGAAGAAATAAAATTGTGGCTTATTCATGGAATGAATAAATATAATTAAAACATAAAAAGCTCCATTATTTTTCTGTATTTTAATCTCAACGAACGTTTTTTCATCATAGAAAAAGCAGATCTGAATAGCTTCTGTACTTTCGGTTTTTACGGCGAAAAATCGATCCCTTGGTTTCTAATTAGCGTATACCTTAAGGAAAAAGAAAATTGAGTAATTAGTTCCGCTTGATAGTTATCCGCACCGAGTTTACGGGTTCGTCTCAATATTAAATGGCTGTTGACGGCTGCTTAATGGATTATCTTTTCGTGGTTTCGCTACTATATTGACGGCTCTTCAACTGACCATTAATCATGGAGGTGACTCAATAATACGATGAAAATTAAGAAATCTAAAACTAATAATTTATTTTGCTTTGACATTTTGGTAACTTTAAGGTGAACAAAAAAAACCTGACGTTTCAACTATAAGATGAAAAATACATGATTTTAGCTAGAACCATTTTTTTTAAAAGTTATCTGTGTAAAATTTGCATTTTTGTTATTATTGATTTAAAGTATATATTTTTTTAGCCAAGATAAAGGAAATTACATATTTTACTTATTACGAATAAACTCGGGTTGTGTCCTTAACTGGTTAATTTTCACCCCCACCCCCTAAATGCATCGACTTGAAGTGTATTTTCTTTGTTTCACATAATAGGGGCTACTACAAATGGTGACTATAATGAGTCAAATCAGCCCGAATTTTATTTAATATTTTGCAAACATTCCATAAAACTTTTCTTGAAATTCGAAGTTTCAATCCGGTATAAAGATTTGTTTTCAATCATCCTTACTAACCACTTGAACTTCTGCTCTCCTCAGATAAAGGCCATGTGCTTAAAAAATTGTATCAATATCATCCGTATCCCCACCGATCTGTGATTTGCATGATACTGAAATTTTTCTTTCTTGAACTGCAATTTTAAAATTGTGGAATGTATATACAGGTAAATTGCTTGTACTCAGTAGTTTTAGTTCGGAAAAATTAAAATTATCTTAAATAATTGTTAGAAGCGAGATCCTGACCAATTAAATTTTAAATAATTAGGAGACGTTGCCTTTGGGATATAGAACCATATCTAGTAGCGTTGCTTTCTTGTGCACTAGTTTTTTTTTTTTTTTTTTCTATTTGAAAGATTAACTCCTGGCGTTATTTTTTAAAAGTATAGATCGTGAATTCGTTTTGCTTTATTAATCTATCATTAAAATCAACGTTTATACAAATTATTCAATTATTAATTTTTATACTTATCTTATGCTGTTCATTGATAGTTTAGGTCTCTAAATATTGAAACTGTATCTGTTAAGAATCTTAACTATTAAGGTTACTTAAATAACACAAAATATCCTAAAAAGGGGAGGGGATGCAGTGCGTTTTCCATTTTGCCACGTGTACGAATTCACTATTATGGTATTACGCGCAGTGACGAATAGCAAGCGCAGTGACGAATGCAAAACACCAACTCGAGTCCATTTGTTTTATTGAATAGAGTAAGGCTCAGTTTTAAGAGAAGGCCATGGTCGATTCCAACGACAGATGCCAAGTTGACCTCAAGTGCTTTCTTGTGTGCATGCATTCCAGTGCGAGAGGTTGTTTGGATCAAGCGCACAAAAAGCCACTTGATGTCAATTTGACATCTGCCGTCGAGATAGAGCATGACGCACTCTTAAAAACTGAGGCTTTACAGGGATCCATTTCTACGCTGTTTT
Organism: Octonoba sinensis; assembly: GCA_038502835.1. Classification (NCBI taxonomy): domain Eukaryota; kingdom Metazoa; phylum Arthropoda; class Arachnida; order Araneae; family Uloboridae; genus Octonoba; species Octonoba sinensis. Next base: position 2,468,123 of record CM076598.1, on the reverse strand, counting down.
CTCTATTTGTGAAGTCAAATTTTTGCGATTACTACGTATGTCGTTGAAGCTTTTGGCGTTCGTTTTTTTTTTTCTTTATTTTTAAGTGCGTTTTTGAATCGTCTAGATTTAACATATAAATAATGTCTAATAAAGCACAAGCGTCAACAAAGACAGGTATCGCTTCTCCTAATAATCAAGCACCGTTTTGTTATTAATATTTTAATAAGGAAAATATACTGAAATTAAATTTCGGCACCTAAAAATGTAAAAACGTTACTGTCCATGATTGATGTCAACTATCGATAGGTGAAGAAACCTGCATTACCGATGCCGCATTTTAAAAACTTTGAAGCTAGACTTCAATTTGTAATTCATTTCTAAGCTCTACTTAATCACAATGCTTTCTTTCAATGTTTTTTAAAGTTTATTATTAAACTCTATTTTAATAAATAACATTAGATACATGAGTTACAAGTTCATATAAATAAACGGAGTTCAAGCAAAAGCCTAAAAATGGCTGCTTGACGCCCTACTGCAGTCAATTTGTTATTTCCAGATAATTATTTTATGGCATAAACCAATTATAAAATTTAATTGTTATGTCAGTAAACTAGCTGTAGGAGTTAGGAGTCCGTAAAATATATTTTTAGATTTTTCATGCCGATTAAAAGCTGAAATTGACATTATCTTAACTTCAAAGTTTTGGACTCTGTTTCGTTTGTTTGGATGCTGAGGAAATGCCAAATTCGTTTTATAACATCTAAGCTGCAAATTTTAATTTCTTCAGTTTTAAATTTAATAGTGCTATCGATACTACAAATACTTAACTGATAAGTTTTATAGCGAAAAACTAATACCTATTCGATATCGAAAGTTTGATGCTTTTAGCATGAGTTGTAAGATCAGATAATCATCCACTTTTCACTCAAGCTTGAGGAAAGTTGGATTTTCAGTTCTGCGAGAAATAAACTTGGGATCATGTCGGAAAATCGAATCGATGTTTTACACTAGTAGCCAAAATTATTGCGAGTTTGAGACATCTAACATTTTTTAATGATTTCCATGGGAAAGAAAATAGCCATATTTCAATTCTATTGATAATCTATTTAGTATAGTTGGAAGGAACACGTCTTAAAATCATTTCAGAATAAAAGGAGAGCTCTAGATAAGAATCGAACTTTGTTCCATGAAATATCAAAAGAAATGTTGCAAAAACTAGTAGATTTCGTGCCTAAAAGACCGTCTGCTAGAGGCGGTCCAACAAAATATTACCAGCGATCTTTATTCGCCAGTCGATTTGAACCTTCGAACTGCAGATCAAAGGCTTCCTCAACCAATTAGAACGTGCAAATCGGCGGTTCGAGTGTTTGACAGAGGTTCGCATCGGTTGGTGAATAAATGCTTTTAAATTTAGACACACATTTATTATCTTTTGTGCTCAGAACTTGAAATTATTTCATTTTATTGGCGGAGACTGATTTCGGATAGCCTATACGTTTTTTGTACACATTTTTTTTTAAATTTATAAAGTTCAATAATCATTTCTGGCATGTTACTGAATCATATTTTCCTTTTAGACTGATTTACTATGTTGACATTAAAAAACAATTGAATTTCTTTTTTTTACTTTGTCTTGGAAAAAAAAAGAATTTCTCAAACTTGTAATATTATTGACTAAGTATCAAGGTGTTAAATGTCTAGAAACAAGTGGCTCTGATTTTAGGTGCCATTAGAGTCGTTTCTGAACTTCTGAAGCGGTAGGGTCAGGTGGGGTAAAGTGGCTAATGGGGTAAAGTGGACATACGGCAAATAAAAAGCTATAGCTTTGAAATAAATAAAGGAATTGGTTTAAATTTTTAATTTTAGCTTTTAAGAAGTAAAAATTAAATTTTACATACAAAATTATATTAAGAGCAACTGTTTAGGTGGCGAAAACACTCGATTTGTTTGTTTATACAACTCTTTAAAATTGAAACATCTCTTTTAACTTTTCTCTGACATTTTGTTTTAAAGAATTGGCAGCAAATAGACGGTGCAGGTGGACACAGATCTCAACAATACTTCCTCACTAACCACGAAGCTAGATTTAGTTTACATATTATTTTACAGTAGTTTAAGTAAGACGGGGTAAAGTGGTTATATTAGGCTTAACATGCATCGCTGTTCTAAAATTACTTTAGGTTAATGTATGTGGTAGACCAGGGATTGACTTGCATAGGAATTCACAGCAGCTCAGTTTCCATATTTATTTTCATTTTTTGACATTTAGAGGGAATTCAAGCTATTTACGCAAGGAAATAAATTTTTAAGACTACAGTGCTCGCACTTCGTTTGTTAGAAATTAAGCCACGAGACAGATGTCAGTTACATTTTAACTAAATTCATTAATACTGTTTCACTAATACTGTATTATTTATATTAAAAAAAAAAACCTTTTCAATTTACTTTTTAGAAAACCGGAACTAACACAACTGAGCTCAAATGCAATAGAGATTGAAATTACTATAATACAGTTTTCTCATAATGGTGCGTTTAGTATTGAAAAATTTGTAGAAGAACTTTTTAATACAAGAATTTTCAATTATCAATGATTCGTTTATAAACATACTTATTTTAAGTATTATTAAGCTGAAAATGTTAACAGTACTTCGAACAAGAACAATACATGAAAGAGAGAGAGAGAATTAAAAACAGCTATATTAAAATATGTATTTTTCTCCCATTGATTTTTAATAAGCTATAATTATCCAGAACACTCTCATTAGCAATATTGTCTTAATATGTTATTTAAGCAATTTAGTCATCAATTAAAAGATAACTTAAATTTTTTCACGGAAAATTTTGAATTTTATACTTATATTTCATTATATGTATTGAGTTAAAGGACAAACTTAAAATCTAATTATTAGGAATTAAAACCCAAGAATACCTAACAAGTTTTGGTACATAACTTCGTTTTAAGACCATATATGCAGCAGCTGAAGAGACTGAAGTACCTTACGAGACGTTACGAAAATGAGGCTTAAGTTTCGACCATAATAGAGGACATAAATGAATTCAGTTGAGGGAAATGAAGTTGTTTCGTCCTAAAATGAACCTTTGTTGAGTATTTTGAAGTATCATGGTTATTAATACTTTTATATAGTTTTTTTTAAACTATGACCACTTTACCCCATCCCATGGGGTAAAGTGGTCATACATCAGTCCCATGTGACGTCATTCATCGTCGCAGTTCATTTTAAAAATGCAATTTTCTTGAAAAATGTTTAAAACATATTTTTTTATTATTTATTTTTTTACAGGCATCTATATTTTTTATATGTCTGATGTCGGAATATGTTTTTCATTTTATATTAACCCGAGTACTTAAATTTATCAATCAAAACCAAACACATGACCATCTCGAAAATTTCCCCGATTTTTATATTTAATAGAAAAAATACTTTTCATTAAAAATAAAAAAATGGTTTGACGGTAAATATGTAAATTTAAGCTAGTATAGATTTTAAAACGTACACAAATAAAATGCATAATTTTCATGCTTAATATGAGTAATAAATATTTGAAAGTACTTCTCTCTTTTCAGTTTTTTGCCATTAAAACAACAGTCGTAAGATAGTCTTAGAATCAAGTAATGAGATACCGCATCTTGAAGACAGCAACAATACAGCCTACATTGCTACATTGTGCAAGAGGATTAAAGAACAACTCATGTCACATTTAATCGACAGCTTTAATTATTGCAGAAAAAATAGGTTTGAAAAGCGATTTTAGGTCAATTTGAAATAACATGTAACGTTTTATTAGTGTTGTCACAGAAATTTACTTTAAAAGAAGGGCTGTTTGAAGCTTGTACATTCCCGAAAAAAAAAATATGCATTATCGACGACTATAAAACATGGTGTCAGTATTGCTTAAAATATTTATACACAATATTCAGAAGACAAACGTCATTTAGCAACATACAATTAGAAGTCACATAGTTACGTATGTTGTAGCTCGAGTAAAGGCAACCAGGTTTATAAAATGTGAGGTTATTATTATGTAAAATCAAATTATGTATATCGAGGAGTATAACATATGAGACCATTGTTTCTTGAAATATTTATACACAATATTCAGGGGACAAATTTAGTTAGAAACTTATCAAGTGCAGCTTAATTTCGTGTTAACATTTTACGACATGGACCTTCTTTTTGTGCAAGTTTTTTAAAGCAGATCTCTCGACAGACACTCATAATTAGTTTTGATCATTCTCCCCTTAGACGATCTTATCACATTTCTTTTATTACTGGAGTGAGGCTCAGCCGCTACAACTTCAGCTTTAGCGCTATATTTACATTGAAAATTCCCAAGTTCCTATAGCATTTAAGAAATGTAATGTATATGACTTGATAATTTAATTTGTCATCATTGTAATTGTTTTTCTCCATGTAGTGATTTGAGCGATTTTCTTTAATGCTATTTTTCTCTATATAGCTCTTGAAACAAAACGTAGAATTTTTACATGTCGCCGTTCCGGAAAAACAGTGACGTAAATGCAAAAGCTTCAATTTTACAGGAGAGTGAAAATACGATTTGCAGTTGTATAAAACTTATAGTAATTGAAAAGGGTGTAAGTGACAGAAAATAATGGTATAATTAGAGTACGAAGGATATATACTTTACTTTCATTTACCAGAAAAAAAAAAAAGTTTCCAGTCGTCTGGAAAATCTGGCAACCCCGCCGCGAGTATGCCGCCAAACGGATACGCAAAGGATCTTTAACATGCCGCGTAATCATACGACATGGGCGCTGTCGATTTTCTGCATCTTGAAAATCCGCCGACTTGGGCCAGGTTATGTGCTATAGAAGTAAACAGCTTCAATGCACTATAAACGGGGCCATAGCGGTCTGATCCGCTCTCTTTTTTGCTCTTTTCTTCCGTATGTCAATGGACGACTCTTTGTAATTAATAAAAACGAGGAACAGTTCTGAAGGGGGGGGGGGGGATCAGTAATAGATTTTGATTCTTTTAGGCAAAATGACGAATTTATTAATTAATGTTTTGATTATTCTCTATTACAATTGGAGTGCATTTTTTTTTTTTTTTTTTTGCAGGTTAAAATCATAATTTAGGTTTGTTGTATTCGAAACCGCATGACCCTTGATGTACGGCTAATATATGCATTACATCTTTCGCGAAATACATGGCGGAGATCCCCATACAATCTTTTTTTTATAAATTATTAAATGAAATTACAGAATAAATAATGAAATAAATTACGTTTGTATAGCGCAATAAATGTATGCATACTGAAAATAATGATGTAATAATATAAGAAATAAATACCAATTATTGAAATTCTGTCAAGAAAAATATACCAAACAGCTTATGTATATAATGGACATAATGGACGTACATGGGTGATTCTACAAAAGGAAAATTTGTATTCCACACTAATGTTTCTGATTTATTTATTTCTTAGAGAAACTTTGTTTAGATACTTCTATACTTATTTATCACTGTAACTATCATAAACCTAAAATGCTATCAACTTACCTTATCACCTAGCTATATTTTTCACATTCTAAAGAATCTAGACATATGATTAGTGATCATAGTTCCATTTCTCCCCTGTCATTTCGTATATCATCATGAATCGTAAGAAATGAAAGCAGTGAAAATATAATCTCAAAAAATAAATGCAAACATTGTTCCATGGAAACTATCTGTCATTCATATTCCCGAAAATTAAAGATATTTTTTTCCTTGGGGATTTGTTTCAAGAAAAAGCAGCACTTCAGAAAATGAAGCATTTTAGCTTGTTTATTCAGGCTGAAGTTGTTTTCTATTCTTCCAAGTATTTTTAGAATTATAATAGTCTTAACTTCAGTTTCAAGGTTAGTGTTTTTAAACCCTGTCATTAACATGTCCTTTAAAAAGCAAACAAAATGTAAACATAGCCAAATTTTGGTAATGTACGGAGAAAAAACTTCAGAAAGAAGGTGTCATAAAATTATTTTACTTATTTTCGTCTGCTCAAAATTTAATGCAATCTGTTCTTTAATAATGTAATGTAAAATAACAAGCAAAAAACTGAAGGTTTTGAACAAATTTTTATATTTATTGGCAAAGAAAGTTGAAAAACGTGGATTTTATGAACACTTTACCCCACCTGACCCTATTTCATACGCTTGAATCTTCTGTCATCCAGAAGAGGGAATATATATAAATTTATGAAGAGTCGCAGGGGAAACGAATCATGGTCACATATCTAAATTCTCAGAACTACGTTTTTAAACTTCTGGATTTTGATGATTTTTCTCCTCAGACGTCATCCATGGGTGGGTCATCTTCATATTTCTTGGCTAAATGATATCGGATATGCTTGCTCCCTGTATGCATTGAAAACTCAATTTTGTAAAAAATAGACGTTGGTCGTTTTCCCCAGTGAACCTTCATCTATTAAGGTGTTCTTTACCATATAGAACAAAAGATAAATCTTTTACATGTCTCACTCTTTATTGCTTTTCGTTTCAATAGGAAACTAGGTAAAACTTTAAAGCAATGCTAAGATTAATACGTGCCACAACGACGCTGAAGTTTGAAATCCATTTGTGAATTCTGAAATTTTCACACAATTCTTTTCTTTAATTCTAACTTTATAACATGTATTTAAAGGAAAGAACAAACTAAATTAAGGACTGTAACGACTTGAATGGAAACAAGTTTTAATCAATTTAACCCCTTACCTGCCGAGGATAATTTACTCGATTTGCTTCCCTGTGACACCGTTTTTCTAATAAGTGCGCGTAGTTAGGTGTGAAGTATTAGGGGAAAGAAGCAGGTTTTGTAGCCCCCCCCCCCTCTTCCGAAATATGTATATCCTTCGCAAACACTATCAGGATCTCTTTATGTCATTCCAAAGCTTCGGCTGTAATTTTAGGTATAGCAACACAAGGCAAAGAATCGCACTTCGGGATGCGTATATTTACACCCGAGGCAGTTAACGCATCGTCATAGCGAAGCGCATATATACGCCTGCGGCAGTTAATGGGTTAATTACAAAATAAAGATGAATAATGTTTCGATATATACTACTTTCCGAAAGATTCGAAAATGCATCCTACAATTTTTTACGACTTGCAATAAATACTCTTTTTGCTCATCTTTCGTTACACTGTTAAAAATTTCCGTAGGAAAATAGTAAAATAACCATTTATTTGATTGTTATTTTACCATATTTAATTACAACAGTTGAATAACCATTAGAAAGATAGTACTCAAACCGCTGATTGCGAAAAAAAATCGTTTATTCTCTGTTTATCCTAAAGAAGGTTTAACTAACCGTAATTTTCAAGCGCTCAATATAAATCAGGCGTTCATCTTGGTTGCGAAACATTACCGGTCGTACGTTGTTTTAAAATAGGAATACGGATTTATCAGTTAAAATCTGCATGTGTATATAAAAAGAGAAGAAAAAAAAGTGGCTTAAGCAGTGGATACTAAATAGAAACACATACACACGTAAATCAAAAATTGGAGACATCGGATTCCCTAACTGTTTGCGAATGAGCGAACCCATAATTTGAGCTGCTGAAGCTTGTTTGAATTTTAATTTTTGCAGCAAATAAAATGATTTTCGCCAATATACAGTAAATTTAGACTAGAAATAAATTTGGATCCAATCAAAAACTGAAATCTCAATTTTAAGGCTGTTTGCCTGTTGGAAAAGAAGATTTATTGATAAATAAACGTCCGCTTTACGTGATGACGGTGGCCGAGTGGATAGAGAGCCAGATTAGTAAACCATGCATTGGGGGTTCGAGTCCTGCAAGCTTTCGTTGGTTTCTACGCCTAAAAGATTCTACGCCTCGAAATGGTTCAAAAACGGTGAAAATTTTGTTTTGAAACAGTTTTTAAATGGTTATAAAACCGTAAACTTTTGTATTTACGGCTTTCCAAGTTAATTAGAAATGGTTAGGTCCCGTAAAGATAGAAAAATGTTCCAAACCGTAAATTTACGGTGAATTAGATGGACAGACTGCTGCCGGTCATTTAACCGTAATTTCATGATGAAATTTCTAACAGTGTATAGTATTGTCATATTTTTTATAAGTCTCACAACGCCATTCTGCATTACCTTTCACTACTAAAATATTTTTTTAAACACCCAACGGCCACGCTGAAAGTCTGGAACAGTAATGTAGATTGCAGAATTACGTTTCGCATTTGTTGTAGAAAATGTCTCGCTCACGTAACTTGCATGCAGTGAAATGACCACGAGATATAAGTAGTATAGTACACATTTCAGAAAACTTTATTAACTCAAACGTTTGTATTGCTACTTCATAACTCATTACAAATGTTCTGTTTTAGCATATAAATCAATATTCATTACAGACGTAGTACAGAAACGTGAAAAGCGTAATTTTTCATCATCATAACATAGAAACCATTTCAGAAATATATATATATATATGTCCGGTACATAAGCACTTATTAAAGATACAAATAGTTTATATTTTTGCTTTAACAATCTGCAATAACCTGTAAAGCATAGGTTCTCAGTTTTCGGGCGTTTCAGGCATTCAGGGGGCAGTGTAAGACCCACAGAAAACTACGGGGCATTGAGATGGAGCGGAGGGGCATAGGCAGATTAATCAATTTATAGTCCAAAATAGACTAAACACGCTGAGTGTGTACTAACAAAAGTATTAGGTTTATGGTCGATTGTTCAACGATTTCTGATAGCATTCCCATCTTGATATTTAGCTGAATGTGGCTATAGCGCTGTAGCAACATTGGTAACCAAAAAGAGAAATCGGCACCATATTACTGAACACGGTGACTTGCGATTCTTTTTAAGATAAACCGACCCAGATATTATTAGCAAACTCCTTAAAATGCATCAAATTCAACCTTCTCATTCAAGTTACGAATTCGATGTCTGAAAATTTTAATAAAAATATTTTTCACTATAATTAAGTATGCGTTTTGATTGCTCTCATTAAAATAGTCTCACTTAAAAACAGAAATAGGATAGGGTCATCTACGTATAAAATGTATAATATTACATATTAAAAAATATGTTCGTGCGAATAGCTATTTCAGATTCGCAAGTAAAAAAAAGGGGGGGGGGTTTAGAAAAAGAAATATTCTCAAAGTGGGCGGTGGGAAAAAAAAGGTTGAGAACCTATGCTGTAAAGAATAGGAACGTAAAGTAAAGCAGAAATTAACTTTCATTGCTTATGTCAAAATAAGAATCAAAAGTAATTCTATTTTCATCACCATGTCTTGAAAGTAAGAGATTTAAATATTTGTTTTTGCGGGAAAAGACCTTTTTACCCAAATGACAATTCTTTTTCTCAATTGATTTAAAGAGTTGGTTTAGCGATAATATAGATGCAACAACATTATTGCATAATTGCTAAAAATCTTATAGTCATTAAATAAGATTAGAGTCGTTAAAGGGGAGAGAAAATCTTAGACAACAATTTATATAATGTTGTTGTAATAGATTATAAAGGCAGGTATATTAATGGGCGACGTTGATTTTTACACACAATTTCGTCCATTTTAAAGCATTTTATGGGTCTAAATACTAATTACATTACAAATAAAACTTTTACTTGTGATATTTTAAACTAAGGTTTTGATTAGTATACTTCAGCAGTATTTTAGTATTTTATGAAATTTATTTACAAAAACAAAGCAATTTACATAACTATAAATATCATAAACTACATATTTTTTCCTGCAAGAGATCACTCAATGAAGGTACTATTGCTGTTGCAATTCGGTCTCACAGTATTGAACGAGTCTCGCTAATAAGATAGAAAGTTGGCCATAATAATAAGAAAATCACTGAAAAATTTGACGTCGCCGAAAGTTTAGAGTGTTTCTTTTTTTTTAAAGCAAAAAGGAAATATTTCGAGTACATTTTTCAGATAATATTCTTTAAGCTTTTCCCTCGCATTTAAACGTTTTAACCCCGCCGATGGTATCAATTCTTCTGAAGTATTTATTTCAAAAGAGTGGATCTATTTTGGTAATAACATTACTGTGCCCCAAGAAATTTCTGAATGCAGCCAACCCTAATAACAAGGTTGCCAAGGTAAAGCAAGTGATAAACGATGTTTTAGTTATGTATATCTACAATGTGATTATTCCTGACTGTAACCTGGTCCAGGTTGGTAGCTCCCCGAAATCCCGCTCACATTAAGCCTGAGAATTCCTTTGTCACACGAGATCTGAAACATTAGTTACCTATAGTCAATGTCGATTTCTTTTTCCCGAAGTTCTTTCAAGAAACTGAGAATCCATTGTCGTTTGTCTTAAGAAAGATAATCGCTTATGGTGGGGGAAAATATATAGTATGGCTCACACACACACAAAACGGTAAGAATGTAATGGAACAGCAGTTATGGAAAAGCGAGAAAGGCTTTGCAAATGCAAAATAAGTTTCTTGCGTTCTTAGAGGAAAACAAAAGCATGAAATAAATTGAATAACTACTCAAATCTTAGATTTTAAAGATTTCCTTAAAACAAAAAACTTAACCCTCTCGTCATCTTGACCCTCATATGAGGCTCCTTCTTCAAACAGCGAAATTTCTGTTTTTGCATAGTGACATCTCTGATTCATTTATAACATATGAGACCTTAAAATGACTACAAGAATCAACCATTTATAATTATTTATCATTAATCAATTAAGCGCATATTTATTTTGAGCTCTGTAATTCAGAGAATTTACCTATATACACTTTTAATAAGTATTTTAAAAGTATACTAAGTATACAAGAATAAAACAAAATGTATAACTAGAAAATACTGTTATTGTCTTTTATTACATCAGTGTAATGACCATGCATCAGTCTTCACGTAACAATAAAGTATCATAACTCATATGAGGCTCACAAAAATAGCGGGAAGGATTAACTGTTGGAAAAGTAATCTTTTTTGCACGTGATTTGTGGTGGTATTTTCATGCACATTAAATCGCAGAAGATTTCTTTTTTCCTCATAACTCGGTGACAAAAAGATTGGCAACAGTGTTAACAGTTTGTTTTCAATAATAAACACATGGAATACATTTTAAAAATCTGAGTTAGACAGCAAATATAAAGAAATTCATAAGTTTTATTTCTGTCCCAGGTTCAATTTTTCGATGTTTCATAAAAATTAATTCTTAGTTGTTTGTCACGTTCAACAAGCGGCGGTCAAAGGTGCAGTGTTTTAACTTGCCGGCGTCTATTTTAGAACGGAAAGCTGTTGATTGGAAATCGACTTTTTGTTTTATGCTTTAACATTTTTATTGGATTGTCGTATTCTCCTACTTTTAAATTACATGCTTTGATAATGATCTGCAATCACTTTGATATTATGAATGACGCGAAGGTTTGCAATCAATTCAATGAACTAATGCATGCAAAAGATATATGTTTATGTACATGAAGTGTAGTGTCTAACTTAGTTTGGGATCCTTGCGCTACTAAACAAAATGTTAGGGTCCCTTTTTACTTTCACAAAGAGTTTTAAATAGAAAAAAAATTCCCCTCATTTCCAAATATTCATCATTGCTCAAACTTTTCCTTAGTATGAAAATGAATAAGTATAGTATTAGAGCCTTAACTGTGTTGCTGTGTATGAGTAATTGGTAAATTTCTTTTTATTGTAAATATGTGCTGCAACTTAGAGTTTTAAATAAATTGTTATGCAGTGGAGCTTTTTGTTGTGTGACAATGTTGCAGTTTTTAAGGGTTTATGATTCTTATTGGATGATGTATAACAAACAATTTCTAGATGATCATGAGTCCAAAGAACATTGAGTACAATTTGTTGGATAATTTTTAACAACAACAACAATTCCATTGCCATGGTTAATGTGCGGTAAATGTAATATTTAATTTTATAAAAGTTGGTTGCCATTGTATGTCTGATGGCCCATTGGTTGGGTTATGAGGGCGAGGGGATGAGCTAGGGACACTGCAGTGGGGATTTGAAGATTTGGGGGGCCCCCAAATCAAGGGCTGGCTTCCCTTGCACAGAAGTCTTGATCGGGCCCTGATCCTACCAATCTAAAATGAAATCTTAGGGAAGCAAATATGTAATCAAAGTGTGATATTTAACGGCGGTATGGAAATATTCATAAAATTTAATAATATTTTTTACTGATTCTATTGGAAATTGTTTGTTTTTAGACAATATGTATCATGCTCTGGAATTCACTGATCAGGCTATGGGGATTGTGAGAGAAGAGTGGCTCACTCCCAGAAAAAAGGAGTGCTTTTGGCCACCTTATAAAGTCGCATCAAAATATAATGGCTGTCTCCTAGATGGTGACGACAAATTTGATGAATGGAATCTGTATGAAATTAAGAGAACTATATGCATCACTGGTTAGTACGATTTACAGCTTTCTGTTCTTTGAATGTACAGTTAAATATGAATGAAGGTTGTATAATTAGTATTGTCGTTTGCTAATATTTTAGCAGTGATAAATTCTTCCAAACCGGGCCTGGGGGACATTTTCAACACTTTATTTGGTGTTTAATGTTGAGTAATCTTTTCAATTTTTATACAACTGGGTAGTCAGAATCTACTATTTTATTATAATCAGTGGCTGCTCGAAGGTAAAATTATAAGGGGTGCTGCTCCAGCGGTACCAAGTTGGCAGTGTATTTTAAGCGATATAATGCCAAATAATCTCTAAAACTTAGAAAGGTTTTAAAGATGCCTTAATTAGATTTGATAAGTACATAGCATATAACTATAAATTTTGTATTTATTTTTTTAAAAGGACACATCCCAAATTAGGCAAACGCCCGTCCATGGGATACAACACACACACTTAACAGACACACATAACATCCATGCCCTAGGGGGATTCGAACCCCAGACGTACGACCTCGCTGCTAGATGCTCTAACCACTTGGCCAGTACGTTGGTTGAAAAAGGATTATAAAGGACAAAGAATAAAGGGGGAAATAGATATTTTTTAAGTAATGTAAAGCAAATAAAAGTAGAAATTTCGGGAAATTTTGGTTGGGGATGCTGCAGCCCCAATGGGCGAGCCGCTACTGATTACAATTTTTTGGTGCCAAACCTAGTGTATACTGAATTACATAAAAACCTAACAAAGGTTGGTCTTCCCCAAGTTTAGATCGCTTAAAAAATTCATTCTAGACAGAATATGTATATTCCCATACAATATGTCATGCTACGTAGTTTCTATACTCAGTTAAAAATTTTCAGTGTATTTAAATGCTTGATTGGATTGATCTAACCTTTACATGCATGGCATTGCTATTTTCAATTGAAATCGTAACTTAGACCTATTTCTGGGTTTTACTTTTACAGTTTTTAAAATTCATATGTCAGGTATTGATTGTAATAGTTATGTTTTTTGTAAATCTTTTTGCGCTTAAGTCGAACATTTTTAAAAACCTTCCATTAATTTTATATTTTTATTTATTTGATAATTTTATGTATTTTATTAGTTGAGTTTTAAAAAGCGACTTGGAAAAATATTTTTAAATTTAAAAAAATACATTATCAACCTGAAATGTTGCATATCAACCAAACTTTTTGTGGAGAATCGAGAATTTTTTTTAAAATCACATCCGCATTATTGAGTTCTTTTAAATCAGAATTAGTTTCACTAGACACTTCTGAAGGTAATATTTTATTTTTGCCGCTTTTACTACTAATGCATTATCTAACAAGAAGTTCCGTCTAGAACTATACGAGCCTACTTTCTCGTATACACCAACTTCAAACTTATAATCCAGCTATCTCTCTTTCTCATTTAGCTTTAGTTCTTAATTACTTCAAATACCTTTTTCAGCAGTTAATACGTATTCCTTCACTCACACATTCATTCTTTCATTTATTCAGTCATTCATTTACTCATTGTATTTATTCACTCATTCAGTTGTTTTTCAATTCATTCACTTGTTTATTTATTTTATCATTTATTCATTCAAATATATACTTAAAAATCCCGACGAAAAAATTTCATATGAAAATAGGCTCCTTTAGTTCTGATTGAACTTCGTAACTGTACATGTTCTACGTCATAACATCTTTCTGATGAAGCTTGTTCCAAGCAAATCCGTCTGTTATATTATCATTTATATAAGATTGAAAATTCAACGTAGGCGTTATCTTTTTTTTTTTTTTTTTGGAGCTGTTAAAAAATGAATAAAAATTGTTCAAATCAAAAAATATTTCACGCTGAGAGCTTTTTCCAATAAGCTTGTTCATCGGAACTTGGATCGGATAGAGTTTACTTAATTTGCCCATAGGTGCTATTGTTAAGATTTTTTGAACTAGTCAAAAGTAAGCGAAAAATTGTTCAAAATCAAAAAGTCAAATATAGAAATGAAATGTCCAAGCCGAGATCTTTTGATGCAAAAAAAAAATTTACGGATCGGACAATTCCTTCAAAAGTTAACAGCAGACATACCGATAGACACAAGTTTTTCCCACCTCAAAAGACTACTTTCAATTTTTTTATTTTTCAATCTTTATTTAATTACTTCACTTATTTTGAACTTTTTTTTATTTTCAACGATATTTTCACGACACATTTAGCCTTCTGCCATGCTTTATTATTATTTTTTTAAAACTTTGACGAGAAAATAGGCTAAAAATGATAATGGAAAAAAAGTTATTAGTTGAAAATTCTATGTTCTCTGTGTCAAAAAAAAAAAAATATTCCTGTAAATTCGTCAAGTTAGGTACATTTTTTTATTATTATTTGAATGCAGTTAGGGGAACGGAAATGTATATAGTCTATACAACGCAACATTGTCATATTAAATACTTTCCCTACAATAAGAAACGAGTGCAAACAAAAAACAAAATCACGTAAAAATTAAAACTTTTAAAAGGGAAAAGTGTAGATTTTTCCTTTTAGAAAGCAATTTGTCTTTATTATTAACCGACTTTCCTAAAAGAGGACGGTTATTAATTGATATCTATGCATGTTTTTTGTTTGTTTGTGAATCGATAACTTCTCATTTCATAAACCGATTTTAATTATTCTTCTTTTTTAATCTATCGAGGATGGTCGTCCATAGATCCCATACTTTCGTTTTACGATAAACCGTATAAGATTATTAAAAGAAAAAAAGGTTTTGGGAGGATATTTACTAATTTTTGTGGTTTTCAACCATAAAGTTGTACTAAATGAACCGATTTTAATAATTTTTGAATTTATAGGGAGGGAGGGGGGGTGGGTTCACCTGACTTAAATCTCTTACATCTCTTTGACTACAATTGTTCTTTAGAGGAATCGAACTTTCTCCAGAAGAACCCCCCCCCCGAAATTGGGGTCTAGCTACGCCACTGGTTGTCCAGTTTTTTTAATATTTCTTTTCAATATTATTTTTTTTAATCTATATCTCCGATTCACCACAGATAAGACCTAATTGTGATGGTTGTTTTTGTAATAAAATGCAATATTTATTTTTTCTGATAACTTGTAATCAGAGCTACCTAGTAATAGGCATCATATTATTAACAACTCATTTCCTGAAACGTCCGAAATGAGAATTTAATGAATATTTGCCAGACATAAAGTTACGTAGGCAATTTTATAGAAACTGGCCAATTTTAATCATTTGGAAAACTTTCAAACTGCCAACTTCTGTAAATTGTATTAGTAGTACAAATGAACGGTTTGTGTTAAATGTAATGTATCGCACCTATAAGCATTTATTTTTAATCATTCGATTCTATGAAACTACCGGATGACTATAGAGGAACATTTGGTAATAAAAAACTTATTTACGTCAAAAGTTTTTGTTTTTATCATCTTAATAATGCATTTTAAATATTTATAAAAGGACTTTTCTCCTGAAATACAAAATGTAAATAGCGGAATACATATTTAATAATACCTTATGATATATAATAATAATTTTATAATACATCATGACATTAGTTATGATAATGTGCCTATTTAAGGACTCATTATTTGATAATTTATCTGCACAGTAGGTTAAACCGTTAACATAATAGGGACGGGGGACCTAATGGAAGAAACTGAAACTGCATTAAACAATAAAAAAATCCTCAATGAAGAAATAAAGTATGTTACATTTTATTTTAACTCCACACCATTTTTTCTTGTTCATGGGCATAACTTCAAAAGAGTAAACCTAATTTTGCAACCGCTCTCAAAAGATGAAATTAAATTAATTTTTTTAGCTTGAAGTTCGACTAATGTGGCATTGCTACTGCTTTATTTTTATTTGTTTTTTGATTTATTTATTATTATTATTTGTATTTTATTTTTCGCTGTGTGAAATTACCAAATACTAACTGCATGTGTTAAAAAGTATCGATTTTATAATAATTTGTACGCATAATGAGGAAGGCAAATAATTAAGAAAGAAAAAAATCCCTACCCTAGGCTAATTCCATGAAAAATTATCCTTTGAGTGATTAAAAAAATATATTTTGGGGGAGTAGTAACTTTTGTATGTGCTATAGAGATGTTTGAATTTAATAAATTTTGCATAAACAACATTTTGAAATTAATTTTGTGGCAACAGTAGAGCTTCAAAATGGCCGCTCTGCGCATGTGAAGGTGTTCAGATTTTTGGAAGGTTTTCGAGTTCTAATTTCAAAGGTAAGTTAAGTTCTTGCAATAATTTTGAGAGTATATATTAAGAATTTAGTGTTTAAACCACATATAAAAAATTCTAAATAATAGCATCAACAAATATTTGTTGATGCTATTATTTAGAATTTATCATTTCCTTTATGAAAAATAAATTTGAAAATTTTATTGTAGAGTAGGTCACAAGAAACAAACAAAATTTTGTGTTAAGTTTTTAAAAAAAGTCAGATTTTCATCATTTTTTCAGTTCTCTTTCTTGATGATGATGACTATAAAAGGACAATTTTGAAATGATTAATATATTTATTGAATATTAAACGTTTTTATACATTCACATGCATCATTAAAGTGATTTAGCTTTAAAAAATTTAAATGTTGTCTCCCTTGTACTTTAGATGGGGAAAACTGCAGCTGAGACAAAGATACAGGTTAAAAGCAAATGGAAATTATGAAGCTTTTAAAGAAAAAGAATCTAAGAAGCAAAATGAAAGACGAAGTAAAAACAAGAAAATCATGACTATTGAAGAGAAAGAAGATTTGAAAGTAAAGAAGAGGGAAGATATGAGAAGATATAGTGCAAAGATATCACAGAAAGATCAATATCAATAGCAAAATATTTTTTTTTTTTTGAAAGGACTGCATCTCCTACCAGACACCTGGAACTAAGTTTTATATTATTATAAAAGATGCAAATGGAGAAAAGTTAAAATTACAAAAGAAATATCAGTGTATGACTCGTGGTGAAACCTTTTAAAAGTGATATATCTGCCTGTGCAAATATTACCATTCTTATGGTTATAAAAGTAAAATCCTTGAGGAGCCTTTTTTGACGAACTATGTGCACCTTCAGGAAAACAAATATATCAAATTTCTGGGACGAGAAAAATGCATTGCATCATTAAAATTAAAGATTATGAGCTAAAGGTAGCTAACGTTTCACCGAAACCACAAATTATTTTTGAAAATGAACCTTATCACAGGAAAAATAGAAAATTTGAAACCTGAAGATTTTAATGATAACAGTACCAATGACACCACAGAAAATAAATTGCCTTTGTTGTTGGCAATTGGGTTCTAGTACTCTTTGAAAGGAAAAAAATATGTTAAGCATTTTGCTATGCAAATCATTGGTAAAGAGAAGTTTCTTGCAAAAGTTAAATTTCTGAAATGGAAAATAAACCATTTTTTTAATTTTCAAGAATCAGTTTGGCCATCGAAAGAAGACAATGAAGTTACCAGAACCAAATTTTTATTGAAGAAGTAACTTAAAATTTACAAATTTCAACTTTAATAAATTTTTAATGGGATAGTTTAATGTGTTAGTCAATGTGTAGTGTAAGTCACGATTCCACTGTAGTGTAAGTCACACAGAATAAATTAAATTAAAAAAATTTAAAAGAACCTTCATTCTTGTTAATTACATTCTCTTAAACTTGAAGCTTTATAGCACAGAATCTGCAAAAAAAAAAAAAAGTTTCAAGAATGTCTCGCTTGGAAGAAATATTAAAATGAAAATTCTGATAAATTGCAACTTCTTTTCATGTAGTGTATGTCACATCATAACAAAACAAATTTAAAAAACTTAAATTAAACGACTATTGAAAATTTAAGAGTTGTTAAAAATAATTTACATGTTTAATTAATTTACCATACATCAAATTTTTTTAACATGTAAAAGTTTGTCCGAAATTTATCATGTAAAGCGTAAAAAGTCTTCTGATGTAGTGTAAGTTACACATGGAATTATCCCCCTAAAGGTATTTATATTTTTCAATATCATGTTTAATCAGGAAAATTTCTTAGTTTTTTTTTTCTTAAATTAAAAATTAGTTTCAAATAGAAAAGTATTCTAATTGCTAATTAATAAAATATTAATAGAAAAAAGTCTTACTGGTAATTTATCTACGAGCTTTCATTACAGTAAAAATAATTAAATACATATTTAGACACAAATACATATGCACACACATATATGTACAGAAGGAATTGTGAAAGCACAATCTGCATTTAAGTTCAAAGGCTGACCGAACTAACTGACAATTGGTCAAGTAATGATGGAAATTACGTCTTCGCGCTCAGCAAAGACAAACACCCTATGATTATGATTCTAGACTCAAATGTTTATTTTACAAAGCTAAAAATAATCTTAACATTTATTATTTTTAATATTATATATGTTTTATAAATATTTACATTATGATACAGTCGTTATGAAAGACGGTATTTGATAGTGAAGATTCCTTTGGAAGTTAAAAATATCCTTAAATATTGAATATGTTGAAAGTATGATTTTAATTATTCAACATAATTGGTTACGACAAGGAAGATTGGGATATTATGTAGAAAAGCACTTTTTACAAGTTAACTCATCTGATCTAACCTGCTTTTACGAATTTCACTGCTTTTAAGCCACAGACTTCATAGGCTCAAAGAAATCAATTCATAGGCTCTCTTCTCCTTCAACTACCGCTAGAAAAAGTTTTTGCTCTTATATAAGTAACTTTCACTAATATTTACTAGATTTTACTCTAGTTTTAAACAGGTTATTTAAAACTAGTAACAGGTTACTAGTTTTACCTGTTTAAAACTAGTAACAGGTTACTAGTTTTAAACAGGTAAGTATTAGTTTAAAGCAAATGCTCTGAAACTGATTTTTATCCTCGCAGACCCCTTGCCATTTTTTCCCCTTATTTTTCGTAAATTTTATAATATATCATGCCGTTAAATAACCCTCTAATTTAGCACTCCGCCTCAAGGCGGACGTCGATAAAAAAATTGGGCAATACAGGGTTAAGATAGCGCAGTCGAATAAACCATTAACATGGTAGGTACGGGGGAGCCAAGGGATAAAACTGAAACAACATTATAACTAAAAAAATCCTCAATGAAGTACTAATCGTTGTTGCTTTTTATTTGCACTTCATATCATTCTTTTCGTTCAATGGGCATAACTTCAAAGAGCACTCACTAACTTTATAATCGCTGCCAAAAGATGACATTCTAATTATTTTTTTAGATTTTAAAGTTCGGCTAATATGACATTGCTTTTGCTTTATTTTTATTTACTTATTAGTTATTTTAGCGGCGTGAAACTACACAGGATTAGTTATGTTAAACGAATCGGATTATATAATTTTGTTCGTATAATGTGGTAGTGAAATAAATGAATAAGAATTTTTTTACAAAATCCGTACCTTAAATGTAATTATAATTTTTCAGTATCATATTCAATCAAGACAATTTCAAATAGTATTGATAAATTAATTAGTTTCCAAGATAAATGCTTTAGAATTGCTAATTAATAGGACATCAGTACATAAATATATTTACTGATAATTAATATACATGTTTTTATTGTAGTAAAAAAAATAAATATCGATTTAGATACAAATACGCATGCTTACACATCCCAACATATTTATAAGTAGCAGAAATGGTGAAAGTACATTCCGCATTAAGTTCGAAGGCTGACCGATCTAATTGACAGTTGGTCAAGTAGTGACGCAAATTATGTCTGCGCTCTAAAAAGACGAACATCCTATGATTCTCTACTCAAAAGGTTATTTTAAGAAGCTAAACTTCGTAAAATGAATCTTAGCATTTATTATTTTTGATGTATAGGTTTTATAAATATTTACATTATGATGCAGTTGTTCAGAAAGGTGTCGTTTGAAAGTGATGTTTCGTTAGAAATTCAAAATATCCTTAAATATTGACTGTGTTAAAAGTATGATTATCCAACATAGTTGGCTATGTGATGCGGAAGATTAGGATATTATATGCAAAAGAAACATTTTTGTTGAAAGATTTTGTGATTTTTATAAATTGCTTTTAGGAATTTCATTGCTTTTAAGCGACAGACTTCATAAAGATAAACTCTTCGGCTCTTTCTCTTAAACTATCGCTAGAAAATATTTTTACTCATAAGCGACTCTCACTGCTATATATGCTTTTACGCTAGTTTTAAACAGGTAAACATTAGTTTGAATATAATGCTTTGAAACTTTTTATCCTCGCAGAACACCTTGCCAATTTTTATATTTGAAAGTTCCAATAATATCAAAATATCAAGTTTTCATTAGTTACAAGCACAAAGAGAAAGGGTACCCAATTCTTAATTACACAGTTTTTGAAATATATTTAATATATAATTAGCTAATTATATAAAAATCATTGACATCATGTAAATGTAATGGCAAAAGTTGCGTCTGGTGCATTATGGTTAATATTGGTTTACTTCAATGAGATCCAGTCTTGTAAACCACTAGTTACAATCTAGTAACAATCTTTTTCTTTCGTTGACACATGGGGATCCACATGAACCACTTTGGAACCACTAGCTTAGAGCATTGTTTCTAAAACTTGCTACCCATGCCACCACCTTTAAAACCAAAAATATGTATAAAAAGCCTTGCGAACCCCTTACTACAATACTTTGCGTGCATAATATCGCATTTTGTAACCTGTGATTATATATTAAAGTAGTAGGGTCAGGTGGGGGAAAGTGGTCATACGGCAAAGAAAAGGCTATAGCTTGAAAATAAATAAAGAAATTGGTGTAATTTTTTTCATTTTGGATTTTAATAATTAGGAATTAAATTTTACATTCAAAATTTTTTGATAGCAACTTTTTAGGTGAAGAAAACAGTCAATGTGTTTGTTTATACAACACTTTGAAATTGAAACAGCTTATTTAACTTCTCTTTGATATTTTGTTTTAAAGAATTTGCCTCTAATTCACGGTGCAGAAAGCTTTGCACAGATCTCAAAAATACTTCCTCACTAACCATGAAGCTAGATTTAGTTTATATATTATTTTACACTTGTTTAAGTAAGATGGGGTAAAGTGGTCATAGTATTAGGCTTAACATGCACCGATTCTCTAAAATTACTTTAGTTTAATTTATGAAGTAGACTAGGACTTAACTTACATAAAGCTCACGGGAACTCATCTTTAATACTTATTTTCAATTTCATGCGAACTTTGAACTATTAGAGGGAATTCAGGCTTAATACGCGTGAAGGTAAATTTTCAGTACTACAGGGCTCCGCACTTATTTTGTTTGAAATTAAGCCTTGAGACAGATGTTAGTTACGTCACTAATACTGTATTATTTCTCAAAAAATAACTTTTAAATTTACTTTTAGTAAAAAGGATTAAACACAACTGAGCTCAAATGCAATAGATATTGAAATTACTATACAATAGTCTTCTTACAATGATGTGTCTAGTATTCACAAATTTTTAGAAGCACCTTTAATGAAAAAATTTTCAAGTTATCCCAATAGAATACTTCATTCCTAAACAGATTTATTATGAATATTATTAAGCTGCAAATGTTTAGAACTAGTTGTAATTCGAGCAGGAATAATGCGGTAAAGAGAGAGAGAATTAAAAACTGCTAGGTTAAAATACGTATTCTACCATTTTGAATTTTAATAGGCAATAGTTATCTCAGAACTCTCTTTCTAGTATTGGTTTCTTTAATATGGAAATTAGATAATTTAGTCATTCATTAAAAACTATTTTAAATTTTTTCAAGGAAAATTTTGAATTTCTTATGTTTTATTATATGTATTAAATTAAAAGGGCAGACATACAGTCTAATATTTAGGGATTAAAAATTAATAATACCTGTTATAATGTATCCTAAAATGATTTGGTACATAACTTAGTCTTAAGACCATCTATGCAGCTGCTGAAGAGCCTGACATACCTTACCAGACGTTGCAAAGATGAGACCAACTTTTGACCATAATAGAGGGCCTTAAAAAATTCAGTTGGGGGAAATATAGTTATTTCCTTTCTAAAATGAACCTTTATTGAGTATTTTGTAATATTATGATTATTAATACTTTTATAGGGTCTTTTTTTTAATTATGACCACTTTACCCCACCCCGTGGGGTAAAGTGGTTATAAATGCAACCCAGGAAAAAGGCGTTATAAAATTATTTTACTTCATTTTTTCTGCTCAAAATTTAATGCAATCTGTTCTTCAACAATGTAATGTAAAATATCAAGCAAAAAATCTGAAGGTTTTGAACAAATTCTTATATTTATTGTCGACGAAAGTTAAAAAACGTGGATTTTATAACCATTTTACCCCACCTGACCCTATAACTAATAAATTCAAGTTTCTGACTAATGTAATTTAGATTGCGATCCCGCATATACCAGAGCGCAACCTCAAGGTTAAGAAACGATGATTTAGAAAAACACGCACACACATACATAACAGATATCAAGACAGCTGAATTCACATCTGCGATGAAGTATCAAAGGCACACCGATCTAAAATACAATTTAAAGCAACGATGTTACTAACTTCTGTTATCTTGCAGATCTTCAAAAATAAATGTCTAAAAATGTGAAGCTGCAAGATTATTTCACAAAGCTAACAATGCTTCCATCGATTGTGATGGAAGATAATTTGTGAAAATATATTATAAAATGCATTCTGAACTTAAATATGCATGTATCTCCGAACATAACTCTGATTTAATAATACACAAAATGAGAGTCAAATACTGATCTTTTTAAATGTTTATAGTGTCATATGATGTTGTATGCACACAGTGTGGTCAATCGTCAAAGGTTTGCAAATGCATATCGTTTAATTAATAATCCAGGGAGAAGGACAACTGTTGCGAATTATTACCGATCTAGTTTACTGTTTTTTGAAACAAAGATATAGATTAACAAATTATCTTATTGAACCATTTATCTTAAACTAACAACTATTAAGAGCATATCATTGCGAAAAACAATTTTAAGTTATTAAAACTCACCACAACCAATGCTTCTGTAGAAAACCGATGAATAGCATCATAAAAGGAGCCCCACAGTTAACTTAGATGATGGTCGACGCAAGAAGAGATATCTCAGCCTATAATAAAAATACGCTCTCATACGCTGGAGAAACTATGCAAAGTGCATATATTTGCATAGTTTCTCCAGCGCCAAACTATACAGAAAAGTGCAGCGAGGTAACAAACATCAACGTGAAGTAACTAACATTTGTTAATATAAAGCATCTGTGGCAGATGCGAAGGTTTTACAAAAAGTAAAAAACTCACTTTACAAAAAGTAAAACTACTATTTTGAGCTTTTTATTTTTAAAAAGCGAGTGCTTATTCAAGCAATACACTTGCTGTTCAAAAATGCATTCACGAATTTTTGAAAATAAAAGAGTTACTTACTCTGTGGACAAAAGTGATATATCTATCAGATGCGTAATCTAAGGTTCTACCTCACACGCTTTAAACTTGCGAATAAATTTCAGAATCGTATCACCAATCGTTTTCTTTCATGAGGATGCATAATCATGTAAATTTTCCACATATATATTTTTGTCTTTGCAACCTACTGCAACGATTTTCCTTTAAAGGAAATTCTGTTCTGAATATTATTAAAAAAAATAAGTCATTACTTTCAAGACACGGTGATTTATATTGCAAAAGATATTCAAAGGATAACTGGAACTTGCTTAGCGTAGGGGAAAAATAACATATATACTAATATTACACATTTGGCAAAAATGTATGAACCTATTACAAAGTCTCATATTTCTAAAAACGAAACAAATACTGCTGGTTATTAGCATTAGTTAGCCAACTTTTCTCGTTCGTAATGTTAAAACTTGTTATCAGTAAAACATTACTTCTACGTGTAACATCAATACATACACGATATAAAAGTAAGAATCGTAATGAAGTTCAGTTAGCTATAAGTTATGAAGTAGCAGAAAAAGCTGATACATTTTAAAGAAAACTATAAATATTTCCTAAAACAGTTTCATTTAATACAACTATAGAAGAATGTTTAAAATAGTTTATATAACATCACACGAAATGTGCATGCAAGCTTCTACCATGCGACATTCACCATTCAAGAATACATATTGTTCAAATGAATATGATTAATATCACAATTATTTTATTTGAAATACTTTAGGAGTCATTCCATTTCAAATTAGGCAGGCAGGTCTGAAACTTGTCACATGACCGTCCCAGATTTTTTTGAAAAAATTACAGTAGTTACAACTAAGGGACATATAAAATATCCCAAAAGGATTTTGCAAAAAAAAAAAAGATTATTTTTCTATTTACAGACGTTTAAAATTTGGGACAAAGTTCGGGCCCTTTTCAGAAAATCAGCAAAACACTCACTTTTAAAATAGGGCCCCTGTTTCAAAAATTTTCAACCAATTCGAATGATTTTTTTTTTATAAATAATGAAGGGATGGTATTTTAATTTTGACACTAATTTTAAAAATTTAATTGGCTTCATTGATAAAGAAAAAAAAGTGCTTTTTGAAGTAAAAAATAGTGTTTGTTCCGACTTCATGATTTTTTTATTTTTATGAAAGAAATTTATTTTTGACAAAACAGAGGTGGCGATCTAAAGTGCTGTTATGGAAGTTTTGTATCAAATTTTATTGTAATCCTGAGATGCATATGCTCTCAGAATTTAAATTTTGAAATTTGAAAAGTTTCAAAAATTACGATTTTTGAAGTGTGATTACTCAAAAAAGCCATTTTTTAAAAATCTGAAAATCTGCTCATTTGTTGCCCTTAAAGTGCTTAATGAGCTGCTATCAATTATATTGTGTATTTTTTCCCTAAATATTTTATATGTTTTTTCAAAAATGGCCTTTTGTGCGTTTCTCAAAAAAGCCAGAAATTCAAACTCGTTCTAATTTAATCACTTTAATATAATATTTAATCAATATTTATTAAGAAATATACTGTATTGTTACACAATTACTACAGATAAATTGTACTTAACCTTCTTAGAACCTAAAAGAGCTCCTAGAGCACAAAGCGTAGCTACTGTGATTTAATGCATGTTATCCTGTTCAATCCAATTACTAGTTTCAAACTCACACGCTTTATATCAGATACCAAGCAACAGCAAATGTAAAATTTATTGTAGGAATACAATCAAAACATTATTGGCTATCCTACAATACTGCTAAATAGTAAAATTCCCTAAAATAGTAATGCTTACATGGGACGCACGAGCAAACAAGAAGTGGAAAACAGTTAGAAAACTAACAGCCTCTTAAACAAATATAACTCAATGCATGATTTCTAAATGGGAAAATTTATTGAAAGTGAATGAGAATGTTTGAATGTGGCAAATTAAGAATGTATCACCGATGGTTTAAGGGCATTATCGAATAATTTTCACACAGATAATCTAGAACAAATATTTCAATAGCCAGAATATAATACCACAAGAAATATAACACCATCTGAACCCTCCTAGTCTTTGCATTTTTTTGGTAATAACGAGTAGAACATGATTCAAGAACTTGATTCTACTTATTTTGCTTTAAGTACATAATTTCATATGCGTTTAAAACTATGTATATCAGTGCTGTAACATATACGATGTAAAGTGTGCGAGTTTAAAACTAGTAATTGGATTGAACACAATAACATGCATTAAATCACATTAGCTACCCTTTGTGCTAGGAGCTATTTAAGTTCTAAAAGGTTTAAAAGTGCAATTTATCTGTAGTAATTGTGTAACAATACAGTATATTTCTTAATAAATATTGATTAAATATTATATTAAAGTGATTAAATAAGAACGAGTCTGAATTTCTAGCTTTTTTGAGAAACGCACAAAAGGCCATTTTTGAAAAATCATATAAAATATCTGGGGCAAAAATACACAATATAATTGATAGAAGCTCATTAAGCACTTTAAGGGCAACAAATGAGCATATTTTCAGATTTAAAAAAAAATGGCTTTTTTGAGTAATAACATTTCAAAAATCGTAATTTTTGAACATTTTCAAATTTCAAAATTTAAATTCAGAGAGGATATGCATCTCAGGCTTACAATAAAATTTGATACACAACTTCCATAACAGCACTTTAGATCGCCTCCTCTGTTTTGTCAAAAATAAATTTCTTTCATAAGATAAAAAAATCATGAAGTCAGGGAAAAAACACTATTTTTTCACTTCAGAAGCACTTTTTTTTCTTTATCAATGAAGCCAACTAAATTTTTAAAATTAGTGTCTAATTAAAATACCACCCCTTCATTATTTATAGAAAAAAATCATTCGAATCGGTTGAAAACTTTTGAAACAGTGGCCATTTAAAAAGTGAGTGTTTTGCTGATTTCCTGAAAACGGCCAACTTTGTCCAAAATTTTAAACGTCTGTAACTAGAGAAATAATTTTTTTTTTTTGCAAAATTCTTTTGGGATATTTTATATGTC
The DNA here is from genome assembly GCA_038502835.1 of Octonoba sinensis. Taxonomy (NCBI): domain Eukaryota; kingdom Metazoa; phylum Arthropoda; class Arachnida; order Araneae; family Uloboridae; genus Octonoba; species Octonoba sinensis. The sequence goes on along the minus strand of CM076598.1, from coordinate 2,441,286 downwards.
CCTTAGTTGTAACTACTGTAATTTTTTCAAAAAAATCGGTGAGGGTCATGTGACACCCTCTGCCTGATCTGAAATGGAATGTCTCTATTGTTGCCTATCTACACTATAATACAGAAGATTAAATACTTTTATGAAACATGGAAAATTTATTTTGAAGTTGCCCAATTTCAGTTGTAGAATAAAACTAGCTATTTAAATCAAAACTGGTGTTAAGTTACTTGCATGGAACATAAAAGTTAAATTTACATTTAACACTCCGTCGGTCGCGCTGTATCTCACAGATACAAAGCTTTGAAATTACTTTCTTTTAAACTTTAAGGAGGAATGTCACGACCTTGACCAGAGCAATATCTGCCCTTCCGGTCACTTGGTCTCCTAGAATGTTGTGGGAGTAGGTGTCGGGGGATTTTTTCCCCTGCTTTTGGGGGTTCATTTGCGGTTTGTATCTGTGGGATACAGCGCGACCGATGACGTTTTCCGTTTGTTATACTAATTTTACTAATTTTTGAGTTTATTTTGCTTTGAAAATGAATAAAAAACGCTTTCTAGATTTAAATGATCAGAAAGATCTTGAAACATTCATAATTTTTTTTTTTTTTTTGATGAAAATTAAGATTTAGATGTAGAAATTTTCGATGAAAGTGATAAGGACAAAGGAGAATTCATGGAATGTCATTCAACTAAAAGACTAGGTAAATGCAATATAAGTGCCTAAAATGCAGCGAACGTTTTTGCTTAGAATATACCGTGATGTTTTTTTAAAAAAGTGCAATGATGAACTAAATGTATCGGAGTCAAATAATTTTTTTCATTTCCTAAAATTATTTGAATAGGTAATATTTCAATTCAGAATTATTTTCACTTAATATAATCTTTACTAATATTATAAAGCTGAAGAGTTTGTTTGTTTGAACGCGCTAATCTCAGGAACTACTGGTCCGATTTGAAAAATTCTTTCAGTGTTAGATAGCCCATTCATCGAGGAAGGCTATAGGCTATATATCATCACGCTAAGACCAATTGGAGCGGAGTTCCGAAAATTGCATAAAATAGTCCTTTTCTATCGGAAGAAATTATCGCATCCTTTCGAGCTTGATACCATTGAAAAGCACGTAAAAAACTATCTTAGAAGGGTTTTTGTCCTTTGTACTAAAATTGGAAGCCTCTAAATTAACTAGAAAAGAAGTTATAAGCGTTTTTCTCTGTAATTTGAAAAAAAATTTTAACGGTAATTAACTTTAATTTTGTTTGACCCAGATGATGACCGTTTTATTTTATTTGCATTGTTACATCGTTTCAACAGTTGTTACAGCTGCCGTGTGGACAAGCAAATCAATACATTTGCCATTGTTAAACAAATAAAAAAAAATAATAATCAACGTTTCTAGCATTTTGATGAGGCATCGCTGTATTTGCAAAATATAATTTAAGATAGACCGTGCAACGCCGGGCGTCGCAGCTAGTTATATATAAACACCTATTGTACGCATATATTTTATTAATTTACATTTCTTTTTGTAAGTAAGTATTTGCGTTGTAATTTAATATTTTCATTGTATTTTGTATTGAAATAAAGGAAATAAAGGAGAGATAAGGGTCCGAGTGTAAGGGAGGTGACGCCTGATACCAAAAACGAAAAAACAATAACAAAAAAACTTTCATAATTAAATTTACGCATTGCTATTACGAAATGTATCTGTGAGATACAGCGCGCCCGATGGTGCAAAATTTGTAGCGCGCCCGACGGAGTGTTAAAAAATAAAATGTACAAAACGTTTATGCAAGACAGCTTTTGTAATGCGCATTTGTTCGTAACGCTCTACGATCCTTAATTAAAGCATATAAAATGTTTTAAGCATTTATGAAAAACATCTTGCATTCTTATAGCTAATCTATTTTGAAATACGTAAAAAATGATCCAATTAAAAAGCCACGAAATAAGTTTGTTTCGCGTAATTTCGGAAAATGTAGAAATACAAATTCAAAATTAGAGGGTATGCTAATGAACGAGGACATATTTTTAATCAGAAAAACATTCTGCTAAATCCTTTTGTGGCATTGTAATGTAATACTAATCAATCATTTCACTTGCTTTCCTTACTTAACAATCAGATTCATTAGGTACGTATCCAATATCCATGAAGCAAAAGGTAAATGAGACGATTCTTGTTCTGATACGTAATTCAAAAGTTTATAAATTTATAAAGAGTAAATCAATATTAAAAGCCTATTTTTCTTTACTTTTCAAGTAGAGCTCTGAATATTTTTGAATGTTAGAAAATTAATAATAAAATCTTTTCAATTATTTAAAAGTTCATGAATAATGCTCTTTCGATTAATTCTTTTTGTTTTCTGTCCCATATGCATGACGTCAACAGCATTGCTTGATATGGATTTAAAATAAATATTAAATAATGTATCAATCGGCAAAAAGTGCAACCACACATAAAAATGCAATGAATATGTTTCGTGAACAAGCATATGAATCAAGCAGATCTTATTAAAAATTCAACCGATATTGGAGGAAAATTTACGTTTGTAGAATTTTTTTAGTCGTAATTATTTTCCCGAGTCTAAAGTTACGCTTATTGAAGAGATAAGAATTGATTAGAATGTATAAACAAAAATTAATATTTTTGCCTGTAAGGTCAGTTAACTACTTTATTTTTTAAAAAATTTAGCGAGTTATATAGCTTTTAATACAGAAATAGTTTCTAACAGAAATTACTAGTAGCATGTTTAAAAATCTGAAATGAATTTACAAATAGAAATTATCGCCTAATATGAGTTCTCATTTGTAATGACACTAAATATTTCTCGCAATTTGGAAATGTCTAACAAAGTTGGAATCCCATTACTTGTTTCTATATACAAACACAAACATGGCTTGCATGTAAAAAAAACGTTTACGGGCTAGTAAGTTTTACTTTTTTATGTAATAGAAATCAGTTTAATAGTAAATGATTGTCTTGCTCCATTTGAAACATTTTTTTAACATATGACAATAACGGAAATTTTTATAAGTAAAAAACAGGCAGAAACAATGGTAAAAATATATAGCTGTGTGTGTTTAAATATATATACTTCGTTACATATGTCGACAGAATTCCTTAGGTTGTTGTTCTACATTTTACTCACTTTTAATCTTTCATTAATTAATGTATATGCTGAAATAATTTTGAGATTTGCTTCCCAGCACTTTTTAAAAGTATTGATATTTGAACTTTCACAGCAGAAACTAGTTTCATGTTTAAGTGAAAATTTGAAATTTTATTCCAATAGCAATATAGATTCTTATCGACTTCATCACATTCCCTTTTTATAGAAACTACATAGTAATTAACCCGTTAAGTATTTAAAAAGTTAATTCTTTGTTATTACGCCATTTGAGTTGTTAAACTATATTGATTGTATCTATAAAAAGTTGCATAGTAATGAACATTTTCATGGTAATCAAAATTGTCAAATGTCTTGCCAAATGCTGGTGTAATGAGTTTTTTCCCTAGACATGGTGCACTGTACGTAAATATATTCACGTAAAACTTTATTAAATGCAGCAAGTTATTATTGTCTTTCTTATGTAACTATCTATTCGGATAGATAACAATATTTTCTTGCCTAGCAATCCCTTGGTAAATCTTACTTGGTTGAGAAATATTAAAATAAATTTAATGAAATTAATAACTATTTATGGAGCGAAAAGTAAAGTGCAGTGACCAAAAAAAGGAGTAAAACGAAAGCAAAGTTCAAATCCTACAGGAGCATTCATTTAGTAACCCCTTCTTTTCTAGACAGAAACACCTGTCTGACTACCGAAAACATATCTATTTTTTGCCTTAGGTGCCTCCAAATTTTATTTTCTGCTTCGTCATCATCTTCTAGGCTCCTTAATTTAATTTTATTTAAATTATGAAAGAGCATAAAAACGGGCAAGATCACACACTAGCAAAAATAATTTAAAAATTCGGTCACAATTGAAAAAATAAATAAAAAAATGTTTGTTGCGTGGGAATAAATTTTCAAGGAATAATTACGTGTGTTGCATTTTGCTAATAACACATACAAAGAATTGGCCGCGATGAACATATCAAACTACTAATGTATGATGACTTGCACAAAAATAGCTCTTAAATGTTTCTTAAGTAGATGTTCCTAAACGATGATAGAATTGTAAAAGCTCTAAAAATATTAGAAATATCCGCAAGCATATTTCACAACACAACTTCTAGATTTGGCATTGTAACTTGTACCACAACTTGAAAATAAAAACAGCACTTATCTACTAACTTCATCTAAAGTACTTTTCAGTTTAAATCAGGAAACAAGTTGCACTATTCGTACAAAATTGTAAGTTGCCCACAAAAGCATTCTTTCCCTACATGCAATACACAGAATTTTCTCAGCAAAAGGTCTGGAAAAGAGTTCAAATAGGAAAATCAGACCAAGGAAGAACTGATGAAACGGAAACAACTCTTCCGATACATTTATAGCTTGCCATTAGCTGCTAGAGATGTAGCTTTTACAAAATACTGTACAAAACTGTGTTATAATTAGCATCACATTTGAAAGAGACATCTCCAAAATATGCCGCGTAGTTTCTAATTAAGTAGAGTGACAGTTGAACGGAACACGTATTCTTAAAGTAGGTCGATCCAGAACTTTAATCTGCATATATTTGGTGAATACTGACTTCCACAATTACCGTTTTGGAAAAAATTAAAGTTATTTTATTTGAAACATGATGTTCAACATTTTTGCATGTAAATAACTTACACTGATAAAAAAATGTTGTGTATAAGAGGATTAATTTTAATTATTTTGGTATCGCTCACAGCAAAATTGAATGTGGAGCTAAGTTTACTTAATCAGCGAGATAAATAACTTACACCTAAGCCTGGTATACATATTTGGGTGAATAACGCTTTTCAAAATAACAACACGTTCTATTGACTATTTACGTACTTACAATTAAATTATATCATTTTCTTAACATTTCGAATAAAATTTTAAAACTTAATGACCCATATAATCATTTAAATTCAATGCCTCAACTTTTATAATTAAAAATTTTCAATTCCATAAACTAGGAGGAACAGAGTACCGTTCATTTTAAGCCCAGCATTCCAATTAAGCTCACTACGTAATAATTTATATTATCTTTGTTTAGGTCAATAACTTATTTTTCAAGCACTATATGCAGATTAACAGGTATACACACATACATAAATATGAGTTCTGAGTAATAATTACATGAATTACATTGTTATTATTAGGAACGGTATTTTTGATTACAAATAGCTATTTACAAACCATACAATTTCTTTGACGTATTATGCGTAGCATTTTGTATGCTCTGCGCATTTATTCCAAAAAAAAACAAAAAAAAAAAAAAACATATAGCGTAAAATTGCAGCTTTTCTGATACAAAGCAGAAAAAACTGATATTTTTTAGTTAACTACTGAAACCTTTAACATAAAAATTGCGTTTTAAATAGAGCAATAATACATAAATTTTAAGCCTAGTTTATCAAACTCAAGCTTTTTGTTTGAATCTGTAATAAATAACTGACTATCTGTATATGTTTTTATAGAAATTTTCGAGAAACATTAAATGTTAAGTTTACTATAAAAAAACCATACGCTATCACCAAGAACATTTTTAATTTTGCATGGCATAAATTTCCAAGAATATTTCAAAACAGAGCTATACAGTGTTAACTTATCCTTTTCAATATAAAGCACATAAAATATAATGTTTTTTACAATACTAAAATAATAACTAACACATAGTACCAAATTTTAATTCAGGTAACGCAAAAAGTCACAATAAGTTGCTAAAGTGTTTCGCGTGCAATTGGTTTCTGAAACTTATAGTTTGATAAATGATGTTTTCATATAACTTATTACAAATATTAGGTGAGAACATAGGTGAGCTATTGTCAGTTTAGCTGTGAAAAAATTAAATGTTATATGCAGCGTTTGTACCAAATATTATCTACCGTCATCATAAAGAGAAAAGAAAAAGAATGTGATGAGTTACCACAAAAACGCTTCTATCTTTTAGCTTCAAAAGGATCCTTATTTTTATTTTGTTTTAACTCAGAATAACGAGTTAAAAATACTAACGTAGATTTAAACGCCACTGTACGTAAAACATCGAGTATACTAGATAAGAGTACAATTGCCTTTATAATCATCGTCAGTTATAAAAATGTTTCATTCACTGAACCAGTTGTTCAAACTGTTCCCAAGTTCAATTAAAACTTAAGCTTTCCTTTTTATTCGTACTTTTACTTTAGTTTTGCGTCGCATCAACCCTTACTAATTTTGTAATAGAAAACTATCCGAACAAATTAATTTTACGGAATTATAGGTACTTTAAATATGAAATTTTGTCAAAATTTAAATTACGTTTATTATAACTCCAGAATTTACAGCTCTTTAATTTTTTTTAAAGAAAGCATGGTGCTTTAGAAATTAGCTCCTCCCATGTTTATTGTTTTTTAATTTGAAGATTTGAATCTCGTTCACGCGTTCCTGATGACTATTCGAGAAGATCTGTTCAGTCGAGTGAAAAAAAAAAAAAAGTTTTTTTTTTCAATCTCAAATTTTAGTAGCGGGTAAAAGTTGCACACCTATGCGTGTATATACCCTTAAAATTTCAGAATTGTCTGAAAATTCTTTCTTTTGCGCTTGCTCCTTCTAAAGTAGTCTTTTGACTACTTTTGAAAAATCAACAAAAGGGATGCTATACTTTTTACGTACTAACAAATATTTAATAGTTATTATTTTTGTTTTAAAATTTTTTTTTAAATTTGATTTTTGATCCTGGCTTTCTCGGTTAAAACTGTACATCAATATGTCTGTTTTTAACCAGTATGTCTTTACCGGTTGAAAACTGTACACCAACGAAGAGCTTCATGCAAACAAAATATGACCGAAAAGAAGGCAACGAATCTGCATTACATGGGTGATTTTCAAATTTATTGACGTTTTGGGTTTGACACAATCTAAAAATTTTTGTTGCATCAAACATAAAAACTTGCCTACGTATGAATACCTTATAATTTACTACATTCTGAGCAGGTAGTTTTTTTCGAGTTAATTTATTTATATTTTAGATATTTCAAAAAGTGTCTTGACAAGTGATTGTTTTTCTCATGAGTGTTACCGTTATTAAACTTTCTGTAAAATAATCCTTATCAATAATTAATCTAAAAATTCCTGTTTAAGTAATCTTAAATACTTTGTAATCAGTAAAAATAGTATTAAAATTGACATATTTAAAATTTTAAAACTATTTTAATTGCACTTTATCTCATGAGTGTTACTTTGTTTCTTAAATGAAGCATATAACTTTCAATAAAAATGTATTTTATTAAAAATTAAATATTTTCACTGCAGGTATAAGAAATAACTGGATAGACTTAACTAGAAAACCATTTTTTAATTATTAACTAACAAATACATTAATAATATTCTAATTTTTAGCTACAGTAACACTCATGAGAGATGGTAACACTCATGAGACAAACAAGCAATCCTCTTGCTATAAGGCGCCAAAATTAATAATAGTAATAAAAATAACAATAATTATAAAATGAGAGACCAAAATTGAAATTATTTTACGCCATTAATTGCTATGTTACATTAAAAATGTAATAAAACATCACTACTCTCATGATTCTGATCCAGAAATAGATGTTTTTAGACAGAACTAATAAAAAATTAATTTCAGTTTTAAAGTAGGCAGTAAAAATATCGAAATAAATAACTCTAATTCTGCAAACCATATCTTTAATTTAAGTAAAGTGAAGATAATAGTTTGCAACACATCACTTTCTTGTTTACTTAAAGTACCAACTGAAATACTAGAACAAAGGTTTATTCTTTTCACTCATTTCTTTCTTTCCTTTTCTTCGGGAGGAGGGGGGGGGGGGTTACAAGTACGGGCGTTTTTCTTTATTTACCCCTTAAGAATAAAACATATCTTTAGAAAAAAAAAACCACGCAAAAATCATATCTGACAACGTAAAAATTTTGTGTCAAGGTGTATCTTTTAAAATATATGTATATATATATATATATAAATACAATATAATTTTGAATAAAAAACAAATAGTTTGAGTTCAACAAATATCTATATCTGCAGATTTATTTATTATTTGGTTGTTTTCAATCATGGTTGTTACTTCCTTCTCTCAACAAGTAACACTCATGAGTGGGTAACACTCATGAGATTTATTAAGAAATTCTTCACTAAAAAAAAAATCTGACTGTGTTCCTAGAAATTTAATTGCACCGATTGATTCCTCTACAAGAAACACACTATTGCTGAATTGCTTATTTTTATGCTGTAAAAAATATTGGGAAATAAATGGGTAACACTCCTGAGAAGTAATAAAAATACGCATCATGTTGAATTATATGTTCCACTATAAAACATTAAAGGAATAAAACTAACCCATTCTAGATGGTACGAGGTTAAAAGAAACATACTGGGCTTCCCTAACACAGAAAATAATTACAATATTTAAATATTCTGACAGTTGAATGATAGGAACTTTCTCGAGGTAACACTCATGAGCTGCATGTCCGGACCTTAGAGGAGGTATAGGGTAGAGAGAGAGAGCAAGCCCATTCAATCCCCAATTGAAAGCCGCGCCAGAGTAAATCAGCTGTTTTGCGAATCTCGGCAAACGGGATTTCGGCTACGGAGCGCAATCACTACTTTAGCGAAACGTACCTTAATTGCCCGTCGCGCGCTTTCTGTTTGGATTTATATTCTCTTGGAATCACGTATATTTAGTTTTGTGAAGTCTTGAAGATTAACTCTTAAGTTCGCTGTTAAATGAAATTTATAGAAGTTGCACAAAACCTTTCAGCACATAAAAATTCTGTGTTATCTTCAGATAGATAATTTTATGCATAAATAGTACAATTTTTTTAGAGGTTATTTCATGAAAAAATATGTGTTTGTACACATTACTATGAGCAAATTTTACTGTATAATAAATTCATAACACTTAGAGTGACAGAAAAAAAGTTTTTTTTTTTTTTTGCTACCTAAATACAGCTTGGAAAAAATTACACTTTTTCGGTACAGTGCGGCAAAAAAGAACTAAAGCGTACAAATAAAAATTTTCAGACGCATATATACATAGGTGCAAATTCTCTATAGTTTGCCGAAAGTTGGAAAAAAAAACGATTAAAAAATAATAGTAAATTATGCTTACAAGTGTTACTAATGGCATAAAATAAATTGCTTTTAAGCATTTAATCTTGAACTCAGTAAAGGGGAGGAGTAGAACTTGTTAGCAAGACGAAAGAAATTTCATTAGTCATGTAATTTATCTTCATACTGAATAAACATATTTACATTATTTCTACAAATGAAACATACATCGACTATTTAAGTCAAGGAATGAAAAAAAAAAAAAAAAAGAAAGAAAGAAAAGAAAAATAAAAAATACTTTTCTTATCTTCATATTTTACATAATAACAAAAATATGCCTACGCATTCGATTTCAAAAGCTTGTATTCTGCACATTTGGCGAGAAATAAATTCGCCCAGTACAATTTGAAAACTTAATAAGAAATATGCTTAAAACAGAATAAAAATAGCTTCAAGAAAGAGATAAATTAGTCAGATAGTATTTGTACATTACTATAATGTATTTTACATTTTAAAATTTGATTTATACGAATAAAAAATTAGCATTTCTAGGTAAAATGTGTGAACAGCACATGTCCGATGAACAAGTGTTTAAGTTTTTTAAGTAAAACAATAAATAAAAATGCAAGTTTTTTATTGTGAAATGTTGTAGGATTCTCGGTGACATGTCTCTCAGTGCATACATAAGCACAGCAAGATATAACCATTTTTAAATGAATTTATTATCCACGATTCGTGATGCTAAAGCTAGGCCTCCGTAGAAATAACATAGGAACGGGAGACACTGGTAAAACTCGTTTGCCTAAAGTCACGTGACTTTTACTTTGGATCGGGAGCTGTAGGGTTGCGCTCTCTCTACCAACAATTTCTCCTCTAAGGTCCGGACAAAAACTTTCTTTGAATTTTAAAATGTTAGATAAACATTTCATTAAAATCACTTGCATTTTTGTTAAGTAAACACATATTACTTCATGTTTTGTATCATATTGAATAAAAAAATTACTTGGAATGATTATAAAAAAAAAAGACTCTGGTTCTGTGAATTTTTTGCTTGGGACACGCAATTTTCCATTTCTTTCCAACTAAAGTAACAGAAAAAGTCTACTATTTCACAGCTTGGAAAAAATGTAATGAATGCATTTAATTAACTATGAAATTATGCTTCCCTACTGGTTTTTATAATGGCAGAATAATAGTTTTATCGACATGAAATTCATATTTTATACTGAGGACATCAAACCGTCAATCTTTTTGAAAATCACCCACATGGAAAAAAAAATAGTCTAGTTGTGTGTTTTTGAGAACGAAGTTTCAAAAGTGAAAGGGAAATTTTTGATGAAACTTCTGAAGAAAAATATGTATCTAATCGATATTTAGACAACCAAGTTATGACAGGAAAGGAGACAACGACACAGCAATACATTGAGGGGGGGGACCCTTCTAGTTATGTGTTTTTCGAAAATTATGTTTTAAAAGTGAAGATGTTTTCAAAATCCGAACTGTTACCAAAAGCTCAAAAATGCATTCTAATAAAGATTACTTTCTTTACCCCTATCTTATTGAAAAATTGGTCTGTGGCAGGAATGCTGCGATTATCGCACGTCTTTTACTGTGCGATGTAATAATTGCCTCACATATTGTAAACGTTAGACAAAATGCAAGTTACAAAACAACAGCATTAACTTCTAAAAATTAGTGTATAGAAACATAAAAGAAGCGGCTCCTTTCGAAATAAGTGGTTTTTATTTCGAAGGACGGAAGGATCAAACAACTATACTTTGTTAATAAAAGTATAAAGTTCCAAATCGTAATGGAAGTACTATTCAAAATAAACTTTGCGTTTTAATTGAGAGACCAGACCTGAAATACACAAGCTACGCTTGAATTCAACTGGATTAGCTGCAAGAATCACACCTAATTCTAGTCAAGGGATAACAGTCAAATCACGAATGCAACAAAAACAACACAACTGTTAACCAATGTGATAGTACAACTTTCAATGTTAACCACTATAATTATTAGAGGAGTATTGCGAGTGAACATTACGATGATTTGTTGCCGCAAAGTATTCTTTGTGGTTCTCCTAAAGACGTAACTTCCACACTTTATTATGGTTAAAGTATTTTCCTCACTCGAAACTATGTATTTCAAAATTTGACATGTCCCCCATATTGTTGTCGCATCGATAATGAATAGAGGAGAATCATCGATGCGACAGCAATAGGGGAAATATGTCCAATTTTGAAATATATTTTCAAGTGAGGAAAATACTTTAACCATCATAAAGTCTGAAAGTTACGTCAGTAGGAGAACCACAAAGGATGCTCTTTGTTGATTGTGTAGTTATACTTTTGAAAGCCATGACCAAAGCTCAAATGAAACAAATTTTGTTTTTATAGAAAAACTGAAAACTATTACATATTTGTTAAAACGAGGAAAACATCGCAGTTCTTATTGATTTTTCAAAAGTGGTCAAAAGACTACTTTGAACACCCTAATATTCTGAGGGTAAAATTTGCGCGTGAGTAAGCAACGATGCTGCACTGTTCTTTCACAAATAAATTTCTCATTTTTTGTTCCACCCTAAGGTTAAGTCCCTAATGTTTAGCCTGTAAACATCAGAGGATACTTTTATAGAAAATTATTAAAGAACTAATTCAATTGACAGTAAGTTCTATTGCAAGAACATGTTAAGATATTCCGTAGGCTTTAAATCTGGAAGCATCATTAAAGTTACTGCTTATTTTTAAATTCTTGCTGTTACTCATAGAAAAACAGTTCAGTATTTAATGTAACATGATAAAAATAACAATAATCAGTTTTACGTGATTTTTTAATATCATATATTTGTTGATGTTTTGAGCCTATCATTTTCTTACTTAATATTTACTTTATATCGAAAACACACTAGTCTGTTTAAAACAGATTAAAGTTTAAAAACTGAATGTATTTTCAGAATTTTTTTCCTAGCAAAAGTGTCTTCTATTTGAATCGATTTTCATATCTTTAGTATTTAAATATTAAATTTAAAAACACTTCATAATTTATGTTAATATCAAATGTTCCGGTAATCAAATGTAATATCAAATGAGATTCAGTCAAATAGTCCAATATATTTAAACAAAGATCAACGTATTCGATTTTTCAACATCACATTCATTTTCTAGGTAGATAAGGTCATCAAGTGCAATTGACATATGCGAATTGTAAACACAATTTTCGAGTTAAACCACTCGTTATGACTCATTGATATTATGTAAATTAATCACAACAAATGCAAGATAATAACACGTTTAAGCAAATACGACTAACATCAACTATTTAGGATTGAAAACCACTGCTTCATTGTAATTTTTTTGACAGACATACAAATACTATATGTTTTGTATAGTAATTAATAATAAAAAGAGTATGCAATAACTTACCTATGAAATGCAGATTTTCCAAGTTCAAATTAGTATCTGGTATTTATCAGCATTTCAATCGTAAAGAAAATGAACACTAACAAAACTTTTTCTAATCACTATACGTGGTATAAACACATATTTTAGAAGTTCATGATGATATAAAAATATTTAAATTAAATACTTTTACATCTCATAAAAACCACTAACTATAAAGCACGTAAGTACTCTGCAACACTTGTCAAAATAAATGGCGTCTAAAATACTAGCAGCCGGAACACATTTACAGGTTTAGTTCTGTGATTAGAATTACAAGAATAAATGCGGAAATTAAAGTTTGAAAAACTTGGAGGACGTTATTTACTTCCCTTGTTTTTATGTAAATTTATATAAGCGTTGAATTAATGATTCAAATGCATGAATTGTTCCATGTCCAGAAGCAAGAGAAGAGAAAAGCTTTGCTTTAGAGACATTTGCTTTAGCTTTATGGCGTAGGTTTAGAGCTCACAGCTACTTGGTTTTCTGAAACAGGCACTATTCTTAAATTATGATTGATCGAGGCACGGTAGCACTCTCATTTAAGTTTTACTAAACTAAATCATATTCCATTACACAAAGCTCTTTGTTAAAGCTCTAGCACATACCATAACCTCTAAAATCTCTCACACAACACTGGGTCAGAATATTTTTGTAGCAATAGTGGCTTCAAAAATGACATTTAAAACATGACATATACACTTGAATCCCTCGGAGTAGCTGACGGAAAAGTAAACTTTTGCTGAAATATAAAACGATATATCATTCTCAATATCTACTGCAATATAAGCAAGCTGAAGTCTTTGAATTTTGTTTTTCACATTTAAATGTATTGCGCTCAAATACTTGGGGATTTATCATCATACTTGGCGCAAGGATTAGCTGTAAATTATGTGATGAAATATTTTGAATAGTTATGTTTTTTCAAAATTCAAGAAAGACAAGGTTTACCGAGTATATCAGTTTCTCATCACGTCTGATGAAAATCTCCTTTTAGGATGCGTGTGAACGTTTTCTTGAATTGTTGATTAGCCATTGCGTAGCAAAATGGATTAATTGGACTGTTGGCATAACACAAAAAATATGTAAAATAAAAGAGATGATGATTTACGCAACCTTTTGAATCACGACAAAAGCCTTCAACTAAAGCGACTATGTGATACGGTGTCCAACATGCTACAAATGCACCAAGGATAAAAGAAATGGTCCTGAGAGCCTTGCGAGCTCTATTTTCAGACTTTGATTTTCGCCGGCCATTATTGCTCCTCTTGCGTTTCTTTTTTCCTGGAACTTTTATCTTCTTGCTAAGAACAGCAGCGATTTTCTTAGACGCTTCTGCTTTTAAATCAGATGCATTGGACATCATCGTAGCATCTTCTTCCGGAACAGATAACATTTCTCCGGATTTAGCAACTCTTGTGAAGATTTCATTATTTTTAGTTTCAACTACTACATCCTTAGGGAAAGCAGGGCTATGTCCAACTTGAAAATGATGTGTTACGAGATTGCGAGCTGATACTTGTTGCGAAGACACGTCAGTAATTGGGCTTGTTTCTGTAGGAGCATCATTATTTTGAGTTAGGCTGCTTCTGCTTCTAGAAGAATGCAAGTTTTCTAAACGCATACTTTCCTCTTTAAAAGGAGATGCGGTCTCTTTGTCGATGAAGGCAACGGTCGAAAAATTAAGAGCTGAAGGTCGTTCGCATTTTGGAGTATTTGAGTTTGGTCCTTTTAAAGGTGAAGTCTCGTCATACTGTTGGGTAGCAGATGTTCCTTCAGGAGAGCTGCGGAAGAAAGATTTAGGAGCAACAGAAGATGACGGTTCTATCAAGTTTGGTGTTGGAAGAACAAGTTGCATGAAATGCTTTTCTCTTGGAGTGGAAGGGGGAGGAGGCTCGAGTCGTGGTATAGGAATCTGAATTCCAGATGATGGAGAACGTTTCTTGATCTTCCCTCTCTTCCGCTTCTTTGATGAAGTCGGCTTTGGTTTATCTTCTTCGTCTGGTTGAATGATATCATCATCATCCGAATCAAAACCAGGGCTACTTGAACGTTCTTGCTGATCCGAATTGTTTTCGCTTTTGTTCTCCCCTGAACCATCAGCTAAACTTTTGGCGCCTGGTTTGGAAGATCCTGTTGCAGGGCTTGTTTCGCCAGATCTGGCAGTGGGGAATGGTTGGCCACTGGTGGAAGTTGCAGCAGCTATAGATCCAATAACCGCTCCCGCTACACCTCCCATTGCAGAACCAAAAGCTAGACCCGCGGATATTCCTTTTACATCAATCTTATTTTTATCCTGACTTAAAAGGGTACTTTGAGTTTTGGATACAGCTATGGACGTCTTGTTATCCACGTGACTCTTGCCCATTGCTACAAGAGCTTGTATTTTCCGCTGCTTTTCCATGGATCGTTTCTGCATTTGGCTTGCAGTTCTGAAAGGAAAGAAAAGCAATAAATAAAATTGTAAATTATCTCAGTATGATTTTACAAATGCATGAGCTTAAGTATATCAAATAAATAAGATCAAACCATAAAATATGGAAGAAAAGCAATTGATTTTTGAGATTTCATCCAAATTAAAAATCATGAAAAATTATAATTTTATGAAAAAGATCTTCTAACGCTCCTGTATGAATACAAGAACCCATATTTCTTTAATATATATATTCATCTCTTGTGTACTGAGTGGTTATTAGGGTGGGTCGAAAAAAAGCTATGTTTTTTTTGGAAACGCTATATTGCGGAAAACTTGCCTCTGGTGTAGCTAAGTAACATGCAAATTAAAAAGCAAATTTTTATTGAACCCCTAGCTAGCGCATTGTGCTTAAAATTTCGATTTTTTTTCGAAAATCAAGTCATTTTACAAGTTTTTTCGCAGAAGTCAGCCATTAATATTTTAAACTGCTATACCGAAAATCATTTATTAAAAGGGTGGAAAAGCACACAAAAAAGTTAAAACCGTCAAAATCTTTCAATTTTCGGTAGCGCAAAAGACTCAAAAATCGGTAAATTATTGCATTTAAGGGACATACTAACACCTTATGTGAAAGCATAGTCCAGCAAGCTGAGTTATGTGTTAATAGACCATTTCTTTTTTTTTACTTTACATTTCAATTCATTGTAATAGAACAGCGTTTCCCAACCGGTGGTTCGCGAACCACCAGTGGTTCACGTGGTGTCGGAAGGGTGTGCGCGAAAATAATATTGCAATGGTGGAATTTTTAATTGCTAACATACTAGAAAAAACTAAATAATAAATTTAAATAAGTATTTGGACAGAGTATAAAAATTATTTGTTTAAGTAAATTATTTTCCCGATAATGCATAAGTTGTGGACTGGCATAGGAAGCATTCGTACAAAATTTGAAATGCACTTATTTTTACTATTGTCTGATTTCGAAAACTTGAATCACAAAGTGGTATCGGAAAAAATTCCTTGATTAATTTAAAATTTTGAGCGTATGTTTCTCCTACCATTTCCAACTTCTTCCTCTCTAACGCGAAGAAAAATTCGGGAATATGAATATTTTCCTAAATGTAAAATTTTGCATAATTTTCGGCTAACCTCTCCCATACAGACCTTTTGTTTTACCGAATATATTTAATCATTTATTTTTTTAAATTTCGTATTCGCATTTATCGCAAATTATTCTAACTGCTCTGCTTGTTCGCAAGGAAAAGTTTGAAAACAAATGAATTTTAATATTGTAATTTTCCACAGCTTTTGCGAATTTTGAGCAGAAAGGTAGTTATTTATTGATTCAAAATTGTGTACGTATGGTTAGTTCTTTTAATACTTATGGTTAGTTCTCATGACACTCTACTAATATTTTTCTCGCACTAACGGTAAAATAATTTTTAAAGATTTTTTTACTGCTCTATTAATAATTCAAAAAGAACATCTAATAAAAAGTAATAATTAAAAAACCATATGTATTTTCTTGTAGCTGTATTTTTGCTTTGGTTTAAATTTAGATATTTTGCAATTCTATTTTCTTTTTTTTTTGAGGAACTATTGTACAAAAAGTAAAATAAACGTGTCAGCAAATTTTACAGTTTTGTTACCCGTTACTAAGGACTACAGAAAAGGGTTTGCCATTTTCTTTCGGATCTTAGAAGGGGTACGCACGAAAAAATAGGTTGAGAACCACTCATGGTCATTTTATTACAGTGGTTCCCAACCTTTTTTGTAAAACATCTAAGTTTACTTTTTCCTCGCGTCAGAGAGTGGGAAATGGTAGGAGAAACATACGCTCAAAATTTTAAATTAATCAATTAATTTCTTCCGATACCACTTTGTGATTCAAGTTTTCGAAATCAGACAATAGTAGAAATAAGTACATTTCAAATTTTGTACGAATGCTTCCAATGCCAGTCCACAGCTTATGCATATCGAGAAAACAATTTATTTAAACAAAATGACTTGATTTTCGAAAAAAAAAATTGAAATTGTAAGTACAATGCGCTAGCTAGGGGTTCAATAAAAACCTGTTTTTTTTTAATTTGCATGTTACTTACCTACCCCAGAGGCAAGTTTTCCGCGGTATAGCGTTTCGAAAAAGAAACATTACTTTTTTTCGACCCACCCTAGTGGTTATACTGTCTGTTTCGAAGCTTAATAAGTAATGATTGTAGTTACTAAACCCTTAATTGTAGTTAGTGTTCTAATTTTTTTTGAGTCCTAATACGTCCAATATATGTTTTCAGAAAGGAAAAGTTTGTCCCCCAACTTTTTCCCGTTGAAGTCTATTTCTTTAGATAACAAACAAAGTAAAACGTTTTACATTGAACCATTCATAGATTAATGCTGCAACTTTCATCATACCATAACTATGTTTTCATAAATATAATTATAACTTCTTTTTTCAAATATAAGACATCGACATTTAAAAACATAGAACGAAAGACGTCGATGCTACAAAAATCAATGGTAGAAACACCTCATTTTTAACCCTCCGTTACGAAAAGAAGCGCATAGCGGATTCACTGGAAGTAACATATACCAACATCCGCTTATCAGCGCTAAGAATCATGGAAGTTTTAGCGCGCGCTATACCCCATAAGACGACTTCAACAACTACAGTCAAACATACCACTGTTTCAAATTAAACATGAAGTTCTGTCTAGAACTAGACAAGCTTACTTTCCCGTATACACCAGTATCAAATTAATTAATCTACCTATCTCATAATAATCCACTTTCTCATTTCGCCTTTAGTTCTTAATTACTTCTAACACACCATTTTCAGCGGTTTATACATATTCATTCACTCAATTATTTATTAATTCATTCATTCACTCAATCATTTATTAATTAATTCATAGGGAATTATCCTTAAAAATCCATATGAAAAAGTGTAGTTTAAAAATCGGCACGCTTAGTTCTGGATGAACTGGTTGATGACCAATACTGCAGCCCCATTAGAAAGGAAAAAAAAGTTCTGGACGAACTTCGTATTTGTACCATGTTCTACGTCATAACAACTTTTCGGTAAAGTTTGTTCCAAGATAATCCGTCTGGTAGAACATATTTATCTAGGATTGAAATTTCAATGTAGACTTTAATGTTAATTTTTTAAACTGTTCAAATTTAACGAAAAGTTGTCCAAATCAAGAAGTAAAATGTGGAAATGAGATACCCTTGCCTAGACCTTTCGAATATAAAAAAAAAAAAAAAAAATCGTATCGGATACTTCCTTCAATAGTTATTCGGGGGGAGGGCTGCAGACAGGCAGACATACATAGCAACAGACACGCATTTTCCCCATCTCAAAACCCTTCATTCAATCTTTTCTTATTTTTCAATTTTTATTTAATTATTACCTTATGTTTAACTATTTCTTAATTTTAACGATATTTTTACGATACATTGAGCCCTCTTTCATTCTATTTTTTTAAACTTTGACGGTTTGACGGGAAAGTAGGTACAAAATTGTGATACTAAACACAGACTTGTGTTTTGGAATTACAAAGAATTCCCTTTTCAATGCAAAAAAGTGAGCAAGGGGAGGAAATGCTAGACAAAAGTCAAACCAAAGAGATTATCCGGATAAAAGCGGCCTTAAATAGACAGAACAAGGATTAACAAACAACAAATGAGAACAGAGATACCGAATAACGGACCAAATAACTACCCCAATAAGGCCTCTAGCCTTTTTGGGGTTGTCCTGAAGAGTAGTTCCTATCTAAAAACAAAGTATTAATTCATGGGATCTTCGGCACATTTAAGAATTACATGCTGTCTAATTAAGGAGGAAACACTAACTCACGAGCTTTTGGTTCAGGAATTAACCAACAATTTTTATTAACCGAAATGGTTCTCTGCTTGAGTTCGGTTAAACAGGTTTCCCTATACTATATCGCTTATAGAAATGAACAGTGTCATATCTGCAAAATGGACATTGTAAGTACAAAGATAAAACAACGTAAAAAAGCACAAATTCAGAATAAAAAGTATCGCGAACAGCTATTTCGAAGCTACAATGGAGCCTCTTCATCAGTGCAGAAAAGAAACGCTCAACACGTAACCAGAAAGCTGTGTGTGAACAGGCAAGAACCATCATCATCATAACTTAGATTTTGGACGGGCCCCGGAGGGGCCTTTTACCCAGGTTCCGTGTGAGTGAACATCGGAGGGTATCTACCAATTACTTTTTTTACTTCTTTGTCTCCGAAGGGCAAAAATAGTCTAAATCATTGACAAGGGGTTAGTCAATTAAATCAAAGAATTAATAGCTACTACAAAAAGATATATTTTCGTACATGTAAAAAAAAAAATTATATACCTTTTTTTTCTCCTTAATAATTTTTTGGATTTTCCAGATATATATAACATATAAATCTCTTTTTTTAAAAAAAAAACATTTTTTAGTAGAATTAAATTAGTTATGAAAAGGCTCCAAGAAAAATCTTACAGCAAGTGGTTTTTGTATATTTTTCCTTTTTTTCTTTTTTCTTTCTCAAAACTTTATTTTCTTCAAATATTTTTTGAGCGACAGAGCGACGAAACATCAGGAGAAAATCAGGTAGGCAAAAACCAGAGAGTCGACCGGTATTTATACTAAATGTGTCAGATTAGCGATTGACTAATCAGAGGCCAGGAACAAGGCGGGAAACGAACTGAAAAAGGCGGGAAAAAAGAGGAAATGTAAGGGGAATTATGAAATTTCTTTCCAAATGTCGGGAAAATATGGAGTACTGGAAAAATCATTTACTAAAGAATGAGAATTATTCCAAATGTGATAGGCTTCTCAAAAATCAAGTTTATAGACCGAAGAGCATTTACTGATAATTTTAGCAGAAGAAAATTCAAAACAATGATCAAAAGTCCAACAATGCAGGGATGACGCGCAAGTTCTGTACGCTTAACAAAACTTTCATGTTCTTTCAGACGGTGCTTTAAGGCACGTTTAGTCTGACCTATGTAAGAAAGACCACATTTACAAGGAATACTATAAATACCCCAGTTGCTGTGCAAATCAATGGGATGCTTTAAATTTGTAAATTTAATTTTATTTACAGAAGAAAATGCAGTATCAAACCCAAACTTCTTCAATATTTTAGCAATTTGCCGACTGATTTTTGGATAAAAAGGTAAAATAATAGTATAAGCAGGGCTTGCACTTAGAAGAATTGCCAGAGGGGGAAATCTTAATTAACCTGCTATAAATAGAATCAACGACCTAAGGAGAATAACCACGATCCAAAGCCACAGCTTTAATGTAAGAAAGCTCAGCGTACAAAGAGTTAGAGGTGGAACATATATTCAAAGTACGGATAACAAGAGCATTGAAAGAGTCAAAATTTTGGTTTGGAGGGTGAGAAGAACATTTGTGAGGATATAGTGGAACAGCAAAGGGCTTACGAAACACTGAAGTCATAAAATCGTCATTACTTTTAGTAATTAAAACGTCCAAGAATGAATCATTGAAATGGAAGAACAATCAACTTCCATTTCAATAGTGAATTGAATGCAAGGATCAATGGAATTAAGATTATCAAGTAAATGATCAATATCCACTTGCTTCTGATCAAGCAATACAAAACAATCATCAACATAACGGACATAAAATGGAAACTTTATGGTTTCGAGAGGTTTAGTCTCAAAATAGTGCTTATAAATGTCACTTAAAATAGGGCTTAAAGGATTACCCATAGCTAAACCTTCAGTCATACGAAAATACACACCATGAAATACAAACGTATTCTGCTCAAGACAAACACAAGTAAGAGAAATAAGTTGAATCACAAAGTGGTATCGGAAAAAATTCCTTGATTAATTTAAAATTTTGAGCGTATGTTTCTCCTACCATTTCCAACTTCTTCCTCTCTAACGCGAAGAAAAATTCGGGAATATGAATATTTTCCTAAATGTAAAATTTTGCATAATTTTCGGCTAACCTCTCCCATACAGACCTTTTGTTTTACCGAATATATTTAATCATTTATTTTTTTAAATTTCGTATTCGCATTTATCGCAAATTATTCTAACTGCTCTGCTTGTTCGCAAGGAAAAGTTTGAAAACAAATGAATTTTAATATTGTAATTTTCCACAGCTTTTGCGAATTTTGAGCAGAAAGGTAGTTATTTATTGATTCAAAATTGTGTACGTATGGTTAGTTCTTTTAATACTTATGGTTAGTTCTCATGACACTCTACTAATATTTTTCTCGCACTAACGGTAAAATAATTTTTAAAGATTTTTTTACTGCTCTATTAATAATTCAAAAAGAACATCTAATAAAAAGTAATAATTAAAAAACCATATGTATTTTCTTGTAGCTGTATTTTTGCTTTGGTTTAAATTTAGATATTTTGCAATTCTATTTTCTTTTTTTTTTGAGGAACTATTGTACAAAAAGTAAAATAAACGTGTCAGCAAATTTTACAGTTTTGTTACCCGTTACTAAGGACTACAGAAAAGGGTTTGCCATTTTCTTTCGGATCTTAGAAGGGGTACGCACGAAAAAATAGGTTGAGAACCACTCATGGTCATTTTATTACAGTGGTTCCCAACCTTTTTTGTAAAACATCTAAGTTTACTTTTTCCTCGCGTCAGAGAGTGGGAAATGGTAGGAGAAACATACGCTCAAAATTTTAAATTAATCAATTAATTTCTTCCGATACCACTTTGTGATTCAAGTTTTCGAAATCAGACAATAGTAGAAATAAGTACATTTCAAATTTTGTACGAATGCTTCCAATGCCAGTCCACAGCTTATGCATATCGAGAAAACAATTTATTTAAACAAAATGACTTGATTTTCGAAAAAAAAAAATTGAAATTGTAAGTACAATGCGCTAGCTAGGGGTTCAATAAAAACCTGTTTTTTTTTAATTTGCATGTTACTTACCTACCCCAGAGGCAAGTTTTCCGCGGTATAGCGTTTCGAAAAAGAAACATTACTTTTTTTCGACCCACCCTAGTGGTTATACTGTCTGTTTCGAAGCTTAATAAGTAATGATTGTAGTTACTAAACCCTTAATTGTAGTTAGTGTTCTAATTTTTTTTGAGTCCTAATACGTCCAATATATGTTTTCAGAAAGGAAAAGTTTGTCCCCCAACTTTTTCCCGTTGAAGTCTATTTCTTTAGATAACAAACAAAGTAAAACGTTTTACATTGAACCATTCATAGATTAATGCTGCAACTTTCATCATACCATAACTATGTTTTCATAAATATAATTATAACTTCTTTTTTCAAATATAAGACATCGACATTTAAAAACATAGAACGAAAGACGTCGATGCTACAAAAATCAATGGTAGAAACACCTCATTTTTAACCCTCCGTTACGAAAAGAAGCGCATAGCGGATTCACTGGAAGTAACATATACCAACATCCGCTTATCAGCGCTAAGAATCATGGAAGTTTTAGCGCGCGCTATACCCCATAAGACGACTTCAACAACTACAGTCAAACATACCACTGTTTCAAATTAAACATGAAGTTCTGTCTAGAACTAGACAAGCTTACTTTCCCGTATACACCAGTATCAAATTAATTAATCTACCTATCTCATAATAATCCACTTTCTCATTTCGCCTTTAGTTCTTAATTACTTCTAACACACCATTTTCAGCGGTTTATACATATTCATTCACTCAATTATTTATTAATTCATTCATTCACTCAATCATTTATTAATTAATTCATAGGGAATTATCCTTAAAAATCCATATGAAAAAGTGTAGTTTAAAAATCGGCACGCTTAGTTCTGGATGAACTGGTTGATGACCAATACTGCAGCCCCATTAGAAAGGAAAAAAAAGTTCTGGACGAACTTCGTATTTGTACCATGTTCTACGTCATAACAACTTTTCGGTAAAGTTTGTTCCAAGATAATCCGTCTGGTAGAACATATTTATCTAGGATTGAAATTTCAATGTAGACTTTAATGTTAATTTTTTAAACTGTTCAAATTTAACGAAAAGTTGTCCAAATCAAGAAGTAAAATGTGGAAATGAGATACCCTTGCCTAGACCTTTCGAATATAAAAAAAAAAAAAAAAAATCGTATCGGATACTTCCTTCAATAGTTATTCGGGGGGAGGGCTGCAGACAGGCAGACATACATAGCAACAGACACGCATTTTCCCCATCTCAAAACCCTTCATTCAATCTTTTCTTATTTTTCAATTTTTATTTAATTATTACCTTATGTTTAACTATTTCTTAATTTTAACGATATTTTTACGATACATTGAGCCCTCTTTCATTCTATTTTTTTAAACTTTGACGGTTTGACGGGAAAGTAGGTACAAAATTGTGATACTAAACACAGACTTGTGTTTTGGAATTACAAAGAATTCCCTTTTCAATGCAAAAAAGTGAGCAAGGGGAGGAAATGCTAGACAAAAGTCAAACCAAAGAGATTATCCGGATAAAAGCGGCCTTAAATAGACAGAACAAGGATTAACAAACAACAAATGAGAACAGAGATACCGAATAACGGACCAAATAACTACCCCAATAAGGCCTCTAGCCTTTTTGGGGTTGTCCTGAAGAGTAGTTCCTATCTAAAAACAAAGTATTAATTCATGGGATCTTCGGCACATTTAAGAATTACATGCTGTCTAATTAAGGAGGAAACACTAACTCACGAGCTTTTGGTTCAGGAATTAACCAACAATTTTTATTAACCGAAATGGTTCTCTGCTTGAGTTCGGTTAAACAGGTTTCCCTATACTATATCGCTTATAGAAATGAACAGTGTCATATCTGCAAAATGGACATTGTAAGTACAAAGATAAAACAACGTAAAAAAGCACAAATTCAGAATAAAAAGTATCGCGAACAGCTATTTCGAAGCTACAATGGAGCCTCTTCATCAGTGCAGAAAAGAAACGCTCAACACGTAACCAGAAAGCTGTGTGTGAACAGGCAAGAACCATCATCATCATAACTTAGATTTTGGACGGGCCCCGGAGGGGCCTTTTACCCAGGTTCCGTGTGAGTGAACATCGGAGGGTATCTACCAATTACTTTTTTTACTTCTTTGTCTCCGAAGGGCAAAAATAGTCTAAATCATTGACAAGGGGTTAGTCAATTAAATCAAAGAATTAATAGCTACTACAAAAAGATATATTTTCGTACATGTAAAAAAAAAAATTATATACCTTTTTTTTCTCCTTAATAATTTTTTGGATTTTCCAGATATATATAACATATAAATCTCTTTTTTTAAAAAAAAAACATTTTTTAGTAGAATTAAATTAGTTATGAAAAGGCTCCAAGAAAAATCTTACAGCAAGTGGTTTTTGTATATTTTTCCTTTTTTTCTTTTTTCTTTCTCAAAACTTTATTTTCTTCAAATATTTTTTGAGCGACAGAGCGACGAAACATCAGGAGAAAATCAGGTAGGCAAAAACCAGAGAGTCGACCGGTATTTATACTAAATGTGTCAGATTAGCGATTGACTAATCAGAGGCCAGGAACAAGGCGGGAAACGAACTGAAAAAGGCGGGAAAAAAGAGGAAATGTAAGGGGAATTATGAAATTTCTTTCCAAATGTCGGGAAAATATGGAGTACTGGAAAAATCATTTACTAAAGAATGAGAATTATTCCAAATGTGATAGGCTTCTCAAAAATCAAGTTTATAGACCGAAGAGCATTTACTGATAATTTTAGCAGAAGAAAATTCAAAACAATGATCAAAAGTCCAACAATGCAGGGATGACGCGCAAGTTCTGTACGCTTAACAAAACTTTCATGTTCTTTCAGACGGTGCTTTAAGGCACGTTTAGTCTGACCTATGTAAGAAAGACCACATTTACAAGGAATACTATAAATACCCCAGTTGCTGTGCAAATCAATGGGATGCTTTAAATTTGTAAATTTAATTTTATTTACAGAAGAAAATGCAGTATCAAACCCAAACTTCTTCAATATTTTAGCAATTTGCCGACTGATTTTTGGATAAAAAGGTAAAATAATAGTATAAGCAGGGCTTGCACTTAGAAGAATTGCCAGAGGGGGAAATCTTAATTAACCTGCTATAAATAGAATCAACGACCTAAGGAGAATAACCACGATCCAAAGCCACAGCTTTAATGTAAGAAAGCTCAGCGTACAAAGAGTTAGAGGTGGAACATATATTCAAAGTACGGATAACAAGAGCATTGAAAGAGTCAAAATTTTGGTTTGGAGGGTGAGAAGAACATTTGTGAGGATATAGTGGAACAGCAAAGGGCTTACGAAACACTGAAGTCATAAAATCGTCATTACTTTTAGTAATTAAAACGTCCAAGAATGAATCATTGAAATGGAAGAACAATCAACTTCCATTTCAATAGTGAATTGAATGCAAGGATCAATGGAATTAAGATTATCAAGTAAATGATCAATATCCACTTGCTTCTGATCAAGCAATACAAAACAATCATCAACATAACGGACATAAAATGGAAACTTTATGGTTTCGAGAGGTTTAGTCTCAAAATAGTGCTTATAAATGTCACTTAAAATAGGGCTTAAAGGATTACCCATAGCTAAACCTTCAGTCATACGAAAATACACACCATGAAATACAAACGTATTCTGCTCAAGACAAACACAAGTAAGAGAAATAAGTTATTTAATCTCAAAACTAGAGAAATGTTATTCCTGAAGTCTCAATTTAAGACAATCCAATGCGCCATTAACCGGTACATTGATGAAAAGCGAGTTTACATCAGAAGAAGCCATAGTTAAAGCAAAAGGTTTGAAATCACGAAGCTTGTGAACGAAGGCAACGGAATTTTTAACAGTGAAAGAATTGCCTATCAAAAGAGGAGAAAAGATGTGTTTAACAAGCTTATAAGAAGCTGTACCAATACTGGAGACAATAGGACGGAGAGGTATTCCAGGTTTGTGGACCTTAGGAAGAGCGTAAAATCTGGCACAGTGTGCGACTGAAGGAATCATAGACCTGTTTGAAGAATCGCAAATGACAGGAGAAGACTTTACAGCCTTATTAATCAAATTTATCTCACGAGTGCTGGGGTCTTTGCGAAGTGTCACATAAGGACCAATCTTGAGTTAATCCGTAATCTTAGAAAAATTTGAATCTCTTTGCATTAATAATCCGGTTGATACTCTTGATGGTTTGCGAAAGGTGAATCTGAACTCTGTAGTTAATCTTTCTTCTAAATCTCTAAATTCAGATCAGCTCAATGCTCTCAAACTGAATAACAATTTTGCTTGTTCTTCAAAACCTTCATTTCTTAAGTTGATGGCTAGAATTGAGAAAGCCTTTAGATTGAATGCTCTCACTGCTTCTCAAAAGGATTCGATTAGGCATCTCATCGCGAATACTGTGGATTTTAACTCGAAATTATCTTCAAATACTTTCAGCAATCATGCTAATAGTCAAAACTTGTGCTCTGATCCTGATCTGGTTATTACTAAGGCCGATAAGGGATGTCAAATTGTTGTTCAGTGTTTCGTAAGCCCTTTGCTGTTACACTACCTCCTCACAAATGTTCTTCTCACCCTCCAAACCAAAATTTTGCCTCTTTCAAGGCTCTTGTTTTCCGTCCTTTGAATATATGTTCCTCCTCTAACTCTTTGTATGCTGAGCTTTCTTACATTAAAGCTGTGGCTTTGGATCGTGGTTATTCTCTTAAGGTCGTTGATTCTATTTATAACAGGTTAATTATGCCTTCACCCTCTGGCAATGTTTCTAAGTGCAAGCCCTGCTTATACTATTATTTTACCTTTTTATCCAAAAATCAGTCGGCAAATTGCTAAAATATTGAAGAAGTTTGGGTTTGATACTGCATTTTCTTCTGTAAATAAAATTAAATTTACAAATTTGAAGCATCCCATTGATTTGCACAGCAACTGGGGTATTTATACTATTTCTTGTAAATGTGGTCTTTCTTACATAGGTCAGACTAAACGTGCCTTAAAGCACCGTCTGAAGGAACATGAAAGTTTTGTTAAGCGTAAAGAACTTGCGCGTCATTCTATTGCCCTGCATTGTTGGACTTTTGATCATTGTTTTGAATTTTCTTCTGCTAAAATTATCAGTAAATGCTCTTCGGTCTATAAACTTAATTTTTGAGAAGCCTATCACATTTGGAATAATTCTCATTCTTTAGTAAATGATTTTTCCTCGCCTTTCTAGTTCGTTTCTCGCCTTTTCCGCTTGTGCTCTGCTCCCGCCTTGCTCCTGGCCTCTGATTGGTCATTCGCTAATCCGACACATTTAGTATAAATACCGGTTGTCTCTCTGGTTCTTGCCTGTTCACTCACAGCTTTCTAGTTGCGTGTTGAGCGTTTTTTTCTGTACTGATGAAGAGGCTCCATTGTAGCTTCGAAATAGCTATTTGCGATACTTTTTATTCTGAATTTGCTTTTTTACGTTGTTTTATCTTTGTACTTACATTTTAGCACAAAGCATTTTGATCATTTGTCTTATAAAATAGACATATTTCAAGAGAGGCGTTTGAGCTTTTTACAATTTGTTTTATTTAATTACCTTATTTGTTTCAATGATTATTATAATCGATTTTGTTCCGAAAATAGTTATTGTTATAGTTTTCTCTCACATGATGGATGTTAATGATGTCAATAAAAATTAGAAATAACTATAAAAAGTAGTTATTACAGTATTGCACCAAATGAATACAGTTGGCCTCTACCCTTTAATTTTTGAACATTTACTTACAGCAGTATTCCAAATATAAAGAGCGCAAAAATCTGAAAATGTTAATATAAAAAAGAAAAAAAAACCCATTTTTTGCAAGTATGACACTGGGCGCACTTGTGAAAAAGTGAGCGAGAAATGTCAGAGAAAGCAAGCATATGGGGAGAATTTGAACACATGGGGAGAATGGGAAGAATTTGAAACATTACAAAACATTTTAAACTTTTCCGTTATTCTAAACGCTTTCTGTTTAGTGTGCAATTCGTTAAAAGCAAAAACCTTCGTTTCACGAAAATTTAAATGTTCGGAAATTCAATTGAAAGCTTATATATAACTGATAAGAATTCGATAAATTCGAACTGAAAAGCTTTACAAGACAGGTGGGGAAACATGTTATTTATATATTTTAAAACACGTTTTGTAGGAAATGTTTTGCACAAAAGAGCACGTTTTGTTTAGTGTTATCGGAAACAATCAAACGCGATATTTTTCAACGTCTTAAAAGCAGTAAACTTTTCGGTAATATTTGGTTCGTATTGTATTTTTGATGTACGTAATTCTATTCTATAGACTAATTCCCGTAGTCTTAGGAAGTCCAGAGTTTTATCGAAGTTAATGTTTTAACAATATCTATTACTACATTACGACACAGCTGTATTTAATAAAACGTTTCTCTTTTGTACAAAAATAAATAAAAAATAAATAAATTTAAAAATTAAAGGAATAAAGAAAAAAATAGCAGCTTTTAAAGCGTAAATAAAAAAAAATGCAAAGAAATGTTTCGGAGCTACAAAAAGACCTTTTTTTTCTTCTTTTGCAAAAAAGGGGGAAAGCTTTTTTTTGGATGACTTGTTAATCCGAACCACGTTTCGAAATGTTTATTGCTATTTAGTGTTTTAAACAACTTTTTTGTTTTATTTTCTTAGCATTATTGTGTTAAAACTTTGATTTTATATAATATACATCTTATAAATGTCTGTTTTACTGTTTTAAATTATAAAAGTGTTAAAGTTAATTGTATTTTTTAAAAGTTTCACCATACCTGTCATTTACTTTTGGAAGAGGTAAGTCACGTATTTTTGACTTTTCTTTATTTTTAACGATATTTCTACGATACATTAAGCATTCTTTAATATTTTATGTATGCGTACATGTATACTTTTAGGGGAAAACGTAGGCTAAAAAAGATGAAGAAAAAAAAAGTGCATGTTCATTCACCTCTTTGTTGATAAGAATAACTAAATAAAAAGATTTAAAAAGAAAGGAAATTTTATTTTTATATTTAACCAAACATCACTAACCAGCAGGATTTGTGCCAATATCGTCAAGGAGAAAATGTAAGACAGATCTTTCGCAGCCTCACGTGAAGAATGACAAAAGACCCAAACCTTGTAGGCGTTCGAGAGACCTTATTTTTAGCCAAACTTATGCAACCTTCAAAGCTTTGGACATCCTTGTCATTGGCTTCTTAATCCTCATTTGGAAGGGATTCATCACAGAAAAACTCATAACAAAGTTCCGCTACCCAATGACATTACGTCCTAATTTCGTATGCATGGATGTAAAACGAGCATGAATATATGCATGAACCGAGAGCAAAAACTTTGAAGAATCTGTTATTTTGAAATAAGTATCTGACTAGGAATATATTGTTCGTAATACAATATTCAAAGAAAATGCTTGTTTTAAAAGTATGTCTCATTTGTAGCATTTTGTATGCTATTTTCGTTTATTCTTCATTTTGTTGAAATTTCTATTTATCCATATTGTTTTCTTGTGTGTAAATATTATATTAACTAAATCGGAATTGGACGAATGAATGAAAATGCACCTAAATATGATCTTTTAAGGCATACGGCAAATAAAAAGCTATAGCTTTGAAATAAATAAAGGAATTGGTTTAAATTTTTTATTTTAGCTTTTAAGAACTAAAAATTAAATTTTACATACAAAATTATATTAATAGCAAATCTTTAGATGGCGAAAACACTCGATTTGTTTGTTTATACAACACTTTGAAATTGAAACAGCTCTTTTAACTTATCTCTGACATTTAAAGAATTGGCAGCAAATGGACGGTGCAGGTAGTTTTACACAGATCTCAAAAATACTTCCTCACTAACCGCGAAGCTAGATTTAGTTTGCATATTATTTTACAGTAGTTTAAGGCAGTAACCTGCTTTAGAAGGCCAAAAAGAAGCCTTTTTTTGATGGGGGTTTTTTTTTAGGACAGAAAAAAAAGCAAGTCTATCGAAGATTTCAGATCATTTTATTACATATTTGAACAAGTAAAAAAAAAAAATTTAAAACAAAAATATTCAAATGCAGCTGATTTTTATACACATTTGTGCAACACCTTGCAATTGCGGTCTCCGATCGGCGGGGAAGATGGCGCTCGTAATTTTCGTCGGAAACAAAAAAAAAAAAAAAAGTTTTTAATTTTCATATATTTATCTTCTATTTAAACTAAAAAAAAACCCCGAAAATTTGAAAAATTAAAAATTTTTCTCAGGTTTGAAAAAAAAAGAACAACAAAAAAATTGCTTCAAATTGCTAAAAAAGTTGTTCAGAATTTTTTTTTCATGAATTTTTTTAGTTCAAATAGAAGAGAATATAAAACTGAAGCTGGCAAGTTTTGTTTCAATTTGTTTGGTCGTCTAGTTTTCTCGCAATCACGCCCGCCAGTTTAGAAAAACAAAAACAAAAAAAAAAAAACAAAAACTAGAGAAAACGCGCTTGAAAGTTTACGATCGGAAAAATGTTAATTTTCTATTACTTACAGTGATGATACGCTAATCAGCTATTCCTGCGCCATATACCAAATCGTTATAATCGAATATATCGTTATAATCTGTATTACAACTTGAGTCGGTACTTCTACGAATTCAAAATATTATTTCGAACGACCTTTGAACCTTTTCACATACATAATTCGGAGCTGTTCGACGGAGGGAACGGCGCACGCTCCAGCTGCCCGAGTGCTCGTACACCTGCTCGACATCTGGCCACGTTTAGGGCTATATTTTTTAAAATATTGAGAATTCTCCTCTATAACTTTACATGCATATTCTTAGATATATAAGGAATCGATTTAACCAATAAAAAAAATTTCGTTTTTTGAGCCTTCTAAAGCAGACTCCGGCCTTAAGTAAGATGGGGTAAAGTGGTCATAGTATTAGGCTTAACATGCATCGATGTTCTAAAATTACTTTAGGTTAATTTATGTGGTAGACCTGGGATTGAATTGCATAGGAATTCACAGCAGCTCAGTTTCCATATTTATTTTCAATTTTTGACATTTAGAGGGAATTCAAGCTATTTAAGCAAGGAAATAAATTTTTAAGACTACAGTGCTCGCACTTCTTTTGTTAGAAATTAAGCCACGAGAGCAGATGCCAGTTACACTTTAACTAAATTCACTAATACTGTGTCACTAATACTGTACTATTTATATATAAAAAAACTTTTAAATTTACTTTTTAGAAAACCGGAACTAACACAACTGAGCTCAAATGCAATAGAGATTAAAATTACTATAATACAGTTTGCTTACAATGGTGTGTTTAGTATTGAAAAATTTGTAGAAGAACTTTTTAGCACAAGAATTTTCAATTATCAATGATTCGTTTATAAACATACTTATTATAAGTATTATTAAGCTGCAAATGTTTAGCAGTGCTTCGAACAAGAACAATACATGAAAGAGAGAGAGAATTAAAAACAGCTAGGTTAAAATATGTATTTT
Organism: Octonoba sinensis; assembly: GCA_038502835.1. Taxonomy (NCBI): domain Eukaryota; kingdom Metazoa; phylum Arthropoda; class Arachnida; order Araneae; family Uloboridae; genus Octonoba; species Octonoba sinensis. The sequence continues at coordinate 2,409,792 of CM076598.1, read as the reverse complement.
TCTCCTATTGATTTTCAATAAGCTATAATTATCCAGAACTCTCTCATTAGCAATATTTTCTTAATATGATGTTTAAGTAATTTAGTCATCAATTAAAAGCTAATTTAAAATTTTTCACGGAAAATTTTGAACTTTATATTTATGTTTCATTATATGTATTGAGTTAAAGGACAGACTTAAAATCTAATTGCTAGGAATTAAAACCCAAGAATACCTACTATTATGTATCCTAACAAGGTTTGGTACATAACTTCGTTTTAACACCATATATGCAGCAGCTGAAGAGGCTGAAGTACCTTACGAGACGTTACGAAAATGAGGCTAAGTTTTGACCATAATAGAGGACAAAAATGAATACAGTAGAGGGAAATGAAGTTGTTTTCGTTCTAAAATGAGCCTTTGTTGAGTATTTTGTAGTATCATGGTTATTAATACTTTTATATAGTTTTTCTTAAACTATGACCACTTTACCCCATGCACTACTCACTTTACCCCATCCCATGGGGTAAAGTGGTCATACAGTGGCGTGCAAAAGTTTCGGGCCATCCTATTTTTCATACACATTGCTCAGAAATACGATGGTAAAAGAAATATAAACGATCAATTATAGCAGATATTTACTTATATTTGAAAAGAATGAGTTATATTCATTGATATTACTTTCAAATATTTATTTATTCAACATTTTTTTATTAATGACTGTGCAAAAGTATCGGGACACATACTACTTTTTAAAAAAATGAAAAAGAATAAAGGAGAATTGGTGTTAAATGTCTTGTACTCCTTCACTTGACCCAATACTTTGTTTCAATGCCCTTAGCAGCAATGACTGCAGCGCACTGACGAAGCATTCAGTCGATTAACGACGAGATTGGTTCATTTGGCAATTTTTCCCACTCTTGTCGCAAATGGTTCCACAACTCGGTCTTGTTGGAGTGATTTTTCGTTCCAACACGGAACTTCAGGTCTTGCCACAAGTGTTCAATGGGAGTTAAGTCCGGTGACTGCGATAGGTTGCCAGGCTAGGAGATGGACTTTTCGGCTCTGAAGAAAATTTTTCACAAGACGCGAAGTGTGTTTTGGATCGTTATCTTATTGAAAAATCCAACCACGAGGCACATTTTTCGCTGCAAATGGAAGCATATGGTCCAGCAGAATGTTCTTGTACATTGCAGCATCCATATTGCCGTGAATTTCCACCAGCGGACCAATGTCATCAGCAAAAAAGGCTCCCAAAACTTTGATGTTCCCACCACCGCGTTTAACAGTAGAAGTTTGATATCTTACATTTTATCTGGTACCTGTTGGACGTCTTACGTACTTCCGACCATCACTTCCAAACCATTGAATTTTTTATTCATCAGAAAATAGCACTTTCCGCCAATCTGATGCCCTCATGTGCTGATATTTTTTCTCGAAGTCCAACCTTCTTATTCTTTTTGCTAATTAACGGTTTTTTGACGCCAATCCGTCCAATCAGTCCTACAGCCTTCAGACGTCGAGACACTGTACTCCGACTAACATCGACTAGATTTTTCATTCGTAATTCGCGTGAAACGTCGGCTGCGCTTTTTCGCGGATCGAAAATACTTTCTTTTTGTAATTTTGTCGACACGACGCGAAGTTTTTTGCGGCCTACTGCTCCGTTTTTTATCACGCAGTACGTTTGTTTATTTATACCTTAGAAATAATACGATTAACAGTACTTTTACCGACAGATGAAGCCCTTGCAATGAAACGTGAACTTTTTCCTTCTGAAGAAAGCTTCCTCACGATTTCGCGAATCTAAACATGTGTGCGTTTCGACATCGTTACCACAAGAAGACTAATTTTCTTTTGTGTAGACTGCTTTCAAACCAGCGAGCCTAAAATGTAAACAAGCCGGGAGTACAGAGCCGCGGCGAGTAGTGGCCCGATACTTTTGCACGCCGACGAAAGTCATTTCACGTAGTACACGTAGACTATGCTGTGAACCGAAGTAATATTTGATGTTTCTGGGTATATTATAACACTCTCATATATTTCGGACAGTGATCGAGTGGAGAAATAACATTTTTCAGAAATGGTATGGAAAAATCACTGTGGCCCGAAACTTTTGCACGCCACTGTACATACATCCCAGAAAGAAGGCGTCATAAAATTATTTAACTTTTTTTTTTCTGCTCAAAATTTAATGCAATCTGTTGTTTAATAATGTAATGTAAAATAACAAGCAAAAAACTGGAGGTTTTGAACAAATTTTTATATTTATTGGCAAAGAAAGTTGAAAAACGTGGATTTTATGACCACTTTAGCCCACCTGACCCTATTCGTTTAAAACGAAAGTATACAGAGTGAAGTAAATTCCTTACCCGTTTTTTTTTCCGCAACCACTGCTCGTTGATACATTACGTTCATTTGTGAAAGATGTAAATCAGTTAAGTTCTGTCATTAAGGGAGCTGTAAAAAGTTTCATTTTGTGAGAATTAAGAAATATAAATTTCTATCCCAGCCTCTTGTCACTATATTTTTATTTGGTAATATTTCTGTGCCTATTCCATCAAATATTACTAAACAATTAGGCTGGCAGAAGTATTCAAATTTATTAATTTTTTTTATTAGTACTACTGTTATTATTATTTTAAAGATTTTTCATTTCGTGAATAGCTTATCTCGTGGTGGTAATAAATCTGCAAATTTCATTACAGTTTAACTTTATTTACACAATTTTTCAGAGTTTATTATAACTAAAGTTTGTGTTGGAAGCCCGTGGTGCATTCAGGATATTATTGATATTATTTCTGATTAATGTTTTGTTAGGCATTTTAGAAGCTTCCGTAGTGTAGAAATGAATTCACTGGAGAAGTCTGATTACAATGTTCGAACTGGATCTTAATGTTCATCCTTTAGGAATAGGGGACCAATCTCAATTATTCTATTTATGATTGGTTGATCCTCTTTGCAGTAGACAAGACATCTGATTGGTGCGTTATGCACCAATCCATAATTAGTTAATTTTTTAAAGCTTTTTTTTTTTTGGAAAGTTTACGGCGCCTGTTACGACAAAATTGCTCGTAACAAGATACCTGAAAAACTACACTTTACCATTCCCCCCCCCCCCCATTCATTTGTATCACTATTGTTCCCACACACATGTATGTATACTGTTTATTTTTGATTACACGAACCTTCAGATTTGTTTGTTTGATCCCGCTTATATGTCCATTTAATCTGGAAAATTTTATTCTCCTTTCTTTACAGTCGGAAATAATTTCGATTGCTTTTAGTAGTTATTTACTCAGATAAACAATGTCTATTATCTAAAATCACGTCTCTTAAAAATATTCAAAACCTACGAACTTGAATAACTTTTTGAATTTGCTTTTACTTCACTTCAAGCTGATTCTACTACTATGTAATTAAAACAAAAGAGAAAATCAAATATTTAACACTGTTTATCACGCAAGCCATAAGTGCTCTTTTCTCGAAGAAAAACAAAATGCAACATTTTTAAAGTAAACCAAAGTATTTAAACTAAAAAGGAATAAAGATATTTTTAAAGAATCGGCTTTTAACATTTGAATATTGTCTTAGCAAATAATGCAGCTCATAAAATATGCAGGGTAACCACAGAGACAAGGGGAAACAAAATCATAAGCAACGGCTTTAATGGATCAAGTAAAAATTGTACACCTAAGGGCTTTTATTTTTTTACATAAAGCTACTATCATATGGTTTTTTCGGAATTTAAGACTTTGCGGCGAGAAATGAAGACGTATTTTATTGTTGGTTTATTGATCGGTTGTGCTTTGTGAAAAAAAATTTTTTGATGTAACAACTTGCACTAAATGATACCAGGGATGCAGCGAAAAAGTTAATTTAACATGAAAAACGCATAAAACGTATCTGCAATCCCTTCATGAAAAAAAAAATGGCGGGAGCAGATCCTTGTAGTATTTTAATTTTTATTTTGATGTATTTTTTTAGTTATTTCGTAACTTAGGAACTTTAACTTAACAATTATCAAAGTCATAAAACAGCAAATTTTCGGTTGATGTGGGATGTAGGAAGTCATTCAACTATACTTTATTAATTTTTTGGCATATTTTCTTGAGATTTTTGACAACTAAAATTATAGTTAAAAAAACTACTATTTTGACTGCTGCGATAACTTTGTTTCAATGAAGCTTAGTATCTAAGAGAAATCACGATATTAAAAGTTTTGAAAATAGGGATTAAAGTCCGGTTTCCAAAATGGCTACTCAGGAAGTGTAAAAAAAACTGGGAAAAAATGTACACTCTGCTCAGAAGAAGTCAATATATTATGCTTATTGATTGATTGATTGATCGTATAGTGAAAAGATAGTAAGATTTCCATAGTAGTGTACATTAATGGAGGCCAGGCTCGAATAGTATGCAGGTAAAAGAATTAATATGTTTCAAAAATTGCGAGCAACGTATAATACGAGACCTGGCTGGAACTCTAGATTTCTTACATTACCTGTAACATATGCAATGTATTCATATAAATGTATACTAAGAGTACTCTCTTTTTAAAATCATAATGTTTTCTTATATCTTTTACATTTTAAATCAACGGTTATGAAAGAGATATAACGAAAATGCCCAACTAAAGGCATATCGATACATTTTATACAACTATATTTTATGCGACAAGTAAAATGCTGATTTTAGTGCGTTTTTGGACACATTTTATTGTGAATTTTGACCGATGTCATGATTTTTCTTTAATAAAGTTCAATATATAAGAAAGTGAACTTCAAGTGAAGCGGTAAATGTCAAAGCAGCGATAGCCTCCGTTCCAGGAACACCGCTCCAAATAAAGCAAAACTCGCAAGTAAATGCTCATATAATCAATTAATGTAAGGACTATACATGAAATAAAGATCTTGAGTGGTAAATCATATATATTTTAAGCTTCTGATGGAGTTGACAAAAAAATATATACTTTAAAAATTCACAGCTATGTTTTACTCTTCTCTTTCTTAGGGAACTTTACATAATATATCATTCTTACAGCTATGAACTTGTTTGAATACAATTTCCCATTGTAGAAGCCGTATTTAAAATTATTAAAGCCAAAGACATGAATCTTTATGACACAATTTATGACTTTCAGCCAAACTATGTCGAAAAAAGGTCATGTATTTAACGTAAACAATTTAAACATGGCTTTCAGTTTGAGACAAAGTAAACTCATGTTTGTGAAAATTGCAACACCATGAAGGACTTACGCGAGTGAGCTGAAATTTTCAGGAAATGCAAAGTAGCGCATGATATGCAAATGATTAGAATTTCAAATCGTAGCGCATGCGTATGCTGAGCAGCGCCCTCTGAACGGCGGATGGATCCGAATAAATAGACGGCTGTAGTGAGGCATGTATGGTTATCGGTGGTTATCTGCTAGCGGTAAACGTTAGCTCAATCTTTACTTATGCCTCGTCGACGAAAGAGAGCGAGATTTGAACAACTTACAGAGTTTGAACGGGGAGAATCGTCGGCCTTCGTGAAGCTGGATTGTCGTATCGTGCAGTAGCCGCTCGTGTGCAGCGTAACAGCAGCACAGTGATGCGTGTTTGGAAGCAGTGGACGGACGAGGGTCGGACAACTCGGAAATCCGGGAGTGGACCCCGAAATGTGACGTCAACTCTTGATGATAAACACCTGGTCCGCATGGCGCGGACGGACCGTAAAGCTTCCTCTAGACAATTGGCAGCACAGTGGTCAATAGCTACAGGTGTTTCATTGTGCTTTCTCAATTCTTAGACTTCTGCTGCAGCGTGGACTGCGCGCAACGCAAGGACTCCTTTATACAGGATCCCCCTCACGCTAAACCATCGCCGCCTGCGGCTACAATGGTCCAATCAGCATAGATGTGCTGATTGGCAGCATGTCGGGTTTTCTGACGAATCCCGCTTTAATTTGTGATACCATGATGGCCGCATTCGTGTCAGACGCTATGCCGGTGAACGCCACCTTCCGGAGCGCATTATCGAACGCCACAGTGGACGAACAACCGGAGTTATGGTCTGGGGCGCCATAGCCTATCATGGACGATCTCAATTGGTACGAATTGTGGGCAATCTGAACAGCAACCGGTACATCAGTGAAGTTATACCGCCCCAAGCTGTTCCCTTCCTTCAAAGTTTTCCAGGCGCTGTATTTCAACAGGACAAGGCCCGCCCTCTTATTGCTAGGACTGTTAAATCCTTCTTTGCAACGCAGCAGGTACAGCTTCTTCCTTGGCCTGCGTATTTCCCGGATATGTCGCTAATTGAACATGTGTGGGATTTCGTTGGTCGGCGTCTCGCTCGTGATCCTCGTTCTGTTGCTTCTGTAGACGAACTTTGGGTACGCATACAAACAATATGGAATGCTCTTCCTCAGGCAGACATTTTCAAAATTTGTTTGACTCCATGCCACGTCGTGTAGCAGCACTTATTGCGGCGTGTGGTGGCTACACAAAATACTGATCCCGATCTCTTGTTATTGTTTGTTTGCTTTGAATATTTAATCATTTATTTGCACCACTACCACTCAACTGTGTATTAAATTTCATTCAATTATGACGATTAATTCATGGTGTTGCAATTTTCACAAACATGAGTTAGTTACACTGATCAACTACAATAATTCGTACTTTATTTGGTGTGCATTAGGAGCAATATAATTATGTTTAACGTACCGAGTAATGGAAACGGTAAATTATTGAATGAATTCTACGAGTGAGTGATGCTTTTGCAGCACTTAATGTACATTACCTTCTCCAATGGCATCAATACATATTTATGCATATTGGCGTGTTTAATTAGATTTAACGGCTATTGACGATTAACTTCACATACAATTGGTAACATTGCGTTTGGAGATTCCTCATTGCGTCTAGCTGAAAGCCATGTATAAATATTAATTCTAATAGGAATATTAATGGACACATACGTATTAAAGAAATATTAAAGAGTTTTTAAAGACATATTAACAAAATTTTTAAGATGCACATGAACGAACTGCATACAAGTTTATCATTACTCAGATTTAAATGCTGCCCACGACTCCGGGAATAAGAATCTGCTGTAAATGGATACTATTTTTTCATCAGTGAAGATTCTATTCTAAAAAACCATAATGGTAGACAAAAAAAAAAAAAAAAGAAAAAGCTGTTATTCACAATGCTCCAACGTAGAATACAGTATGTTTAGTTGATTCTAATGAGACTTACACGTTATTCTGGACTGATAAAAAGAGGCTTCTAACGGATGTCCCTTTTTCAAAATTCAACGATTGTAGCAAATTTAACTGACGGAGAGATACTGCCAAATAAATAAAGGAAATTATTTCTGAAATTGATTCTTTGTAAATCCAGAAGGTCAGAATGCACTAAAAATAGCAGACCTCTATGAAGCACATGGTTTAACATGATAAAAAGGATCTTGAAAGGGTGGGGGGGGGGGAGCGAAGCCAGCAGGTTTCAGTACCCAATTCAAAGGACTGTGAGATCCTGAGCATGACACTGTTTCTCGGATTTCAGGTCGAGAAATTTGAAATTGTTTTTTTGTTATTATTTATATTTCTAATGGGCTCCTATTGGCTTCTGCCAATTGCAGACCTAGGGCGTTCCCGAGAGATCGGTACCATCTCTTTCAGCGGCACCACAATGATGTGGTATAATCGCCGCATGAGAATTTTGACGTCCGGTTTCTCCACCTGAAAGGGCGAACACCCGGACTCTGTGGATGCAAAACTGCTCTAGGAATTTAATTTAGCTGCATAGGGAATTTAACTAAGCCATACAAGCCTAATGCCTGCTCAAGGCAGGGCCGGCGCTAGCACGAATGGCGTCCTGAGGCAAAAAACTTTTTCCCGCCCCTACTATATATTATGGAGGAATAGAGATTACAAATGATCGATACAAACTTTAATTATACATATTTTAACTTTCGAAAAGCTGAAGGAAAACAATAGCTGATCAGAATAGACTGAATAAGGTGGGGGGGGGGGGGGGCAATAAATTGCGTTTTGCTCGTCATAAAATAGATTGGTTTGATTACCACTAACTTTGAAGTCCAGCTGGGGCGGCTATTGAGTTGGAGAGTTAACCAATTCTACTGTTCCATTACAGTATAGTTTATTTACTTAGAAAAATCATTGCTAGAACATTCGGAAGTCGTGGAATTCTTAGTGTAGAAAGCCCATCAACCATGACAAGTTGGTACAAGGTTGAGAAAAATCGGTTTTTAACCTTCCAGAGACTAAAAACCGCATATAAAGCAACAGTAATATGTTTTTTTTTTTTGAGATAATAACTATTGTTTTTTACTTATAAAGATTCAGTCAATATTTATGGCTAATGCGCTCCTAAGAACGACGCGCCCTAAGGCAGGCGCCTCACCGCCTCAGCCTAGCGCCGACCCTGGCTCAAAGGATCTTTCACATGCCGCAAAATCATACGACATGGGCGCAGACGGTTTTCTGCATTTTGAAAATCCCCCGAGACTGCCAAGCTCGATCCTCTGACCTGAGGCGTGCTAGTCTCTGAAGACGGTTCTACAGGTGGAGATATAACGTTCATGACCTTCAAAAGGAATGTACTAAGAAAAGCCACACAAAAGTAACTGACATCAAACATTATAAAACATGTTAAAGAAAGATGTCTGGATACATATTGTGATTAGTTACATAATAATCTCGGTATTTTGTTATTTCTTACAGAACTTTATGCAAAATGTATCTCATTAACAACCCAGTTATTCAACTTTACTCTTATTTATATATAGTAATTAAACATTAAAATAGTCGCAAAATGGTACGTAAAGAGCACTATTTTAAATTTCCTCAAAGCTTAGAAATTAGTGAGATATATATAAAAGTAATGTGTATCGGCAGCTGTTTAGTTTATCTTTAAAAATTTTGCGCAGAATTTATCCCCAAGACGATTATGCGCAACGTTAAATTATTCAATTCAATATTAAAAAGATATTATTTTACTTCAAAATTGATTTTTTAAAAATTTATTGCATGCCACATTTATTATTGCCAAAGTACCGTAAGACTGTGAAATACCTATATAAATCTCAGAAATTATACACCCTTATCTTATAGGTTAATGCTTGAAACTTGGTCTGTAATTTATCGAAAGTAACAATGAAAAGATTAAAAACTTGCATGTTAATTGAAAATTATTGATTTTAAGGAAAATGTACGATTTGTATTACAATATGCGAAGCATAGCTTCAGAGTTTCGAGTAAAAGTGAGACCTTCAGACAAATAACTACTCAAAAATAAAACTATGAAAAAATATGGTTTAACACAATTATGTATAGTAACTTTGACTTCATTTTGCATACACATACACTCATATATATGAAATAGTAATAAACGTTTTTTGAATTTACGCTAATGAATTTAAACAATTATAAACAGCTCTGATCGTTTCGCTCATGGGCTACAATAGTGGCACAACTCAAAAAACACGCGTTTTGGACTAAGAACCAGTGGTGTAGTCGAGGTGGGACGCAGGGGGACGCCGTCCCCCTACCTTTTTACTTTAATACAAGCGTCCCCCCAAACTTTTTACATTTTAACATAAGCGTCCCCCCACTTTTGATTTCAATTGCTTATCTTCGTATTTATAAGCGTCCCCCCAACACTTTTTTCAGGACTACACCACTGCTAAGACCAGATGTAAATATGAAAATACACATTCTTTTCAGTAGCATACTAGCACAACTCATAATTAAATATTAGGCCGTAAGATGGCAGCAAACTAAAACATTTCTTACGCTTTTTCTTTAATAATGAAAACTTTAAACCCACTTATCTCAAAACATGATTTTTTGAGTTGTACCGCTATTGCAGCTCTTGAGCGATTTATTCCCGCACACTACTCGGTATTGCGAGTTTAATGTATATTGCTCGATAAAATGACTTATTCTTGATAAAAATGTTTATAGGAATTAACATTTTGAAGAAGTTTTTTTGTTTAATTTTTTTTTAATTTTTAATTATGCCTTCTTTTGATTATAGTATGAAAACATTTTGAAAGAACGCAGATATATGCTGTGATTTTATTTAATACTGGGAATTTCCAACTTAGTATTAGGGACTAGGAATGTTTGGTTAGCTGATTTTCAAGATAATTGATACTTTATGAAAAGGAATTGCACCTTCGTCATGTAAAACAAAGAAACCCGCATAACATGCATTAGATTTTCACAGAGAAAATACTAGTTCATATGGCCATTAAAGTAGGCAAATAGTTTAAAATAAATAAAAGGGTCGAAAATTTACTTTTTCCTCAGTGTCCTATAGGGGAAGACAGAGTGGAATTTTACATAGCGTGCTAATTTCAGTAAACAAACTAGAGTGCTTTCGCTTAACAAATGTTTAGGTTGATTGGTATTCGAATAATCGTTATTTTGCTGTACTATACAAACAATTGGTTGTAAAAAGGAAGTAAATGTATAGTTCATGTATACATGAATATTCAAAAAGAAGGATCATATTTCAAACATTTATTTTTTCCAAACTACAAATGATAGAAACACACTTCTAACCTTCCTGGAAAGAGAAAATTTTCAATTGTTGATTTTATGCAAACAGTATGAGCACCAAGCTATAGGGGAGACCGGGGAGAGTCCGGACTGAGGGAGACTTCGGACAGCCCGTTTTTCACCCAACCTATACGTTTTTCTGCTCAAAAATAATTCTGTCATGTTGGTAGTATTCTGCTAGTATTATTGTCATGCGCAAATGGCTGCCCGTCAAGTTATAATACGGCAGTGAAGTGAAAAAAGTAATTTGGCATAGTCTTATCTAAAATTTTGCGGTAAGTAGCTAAGCTTTCATTAAGTAAATAGGCAAGTCATGTTTTTTTTCGTATTTATCATGAGAGTAGGGTATTTAAGATATTATTTTTACGTGTTTAAAATGTCGCCACGTACACACTGCTTTTGTCAGATCACATTTTCTTCAAGAATGTTGCTTGGGGAGACTCAGAACATTTGTCCCGAGTCTCCCCTTGTATTCTGTTTGTACGTTTCATGTATGCTGAATCCAAGGAAGAAAGGGGACAAGAGCTAGCACCCGAGCCGAAACACCCACTAACTTTCAAACAAAAAAAAAAGCAATAGTTAAAAAAAATCAGATCCAACTCTGACACGGATAGCGACATCGACATGCCCTTTGCATCATCTGATCTTGACATTTCGGAATATTCAGAAGACGAAGAACATCAAAAGGAAGTGCCAATTCAAAAAATCGGTAAGAGAGTATGTCGCAGTTAAATATGACGGCAACGTGCGACACTCCGTATTGCGGTGCGTGCAGAGCCTTTGCCGATTTTCACCAAACTGGCGAAGATTCAGTTTACATTGTGGCCACCCCGAATGTAAACATTAGACGGAGAACAACACAGCAACCCCGCGAATTTCGCCGCCATTGTAGTTTCGCCTTTGTACGTCTGCTTAAATCTTTGACTTACTATTGCAAGGTTGCAATAGTAAGTTTAGAATTTACACATACATTATTGCAATGTATTTAACTTATTATTACAACAACATCATGGCAACAAATACATTTGCGGTATGTATTTTATTAATATGATGTTGTTTTCAATACTTGAATGACTTAATTTTATTAAATATTGTTTCAAAAAAATACATAAAAAACATCAATCATCATAGAAACTTTCTTATACTGTGCAAAATGTGTATAAAATCTGACTGTATGATATGAGAACTAAGACTGTTTGGAATCGTTTTATTTTCATGCAACATGTTTTAGCTTTGTACCAAAAGAATTAAATCTATGTATAACTATTTCTTTTAGTTAAAATGTGAAAATTAATAGAAGAATAAATATGAAAATAGCTATTTCAGAATTGATGAAATAAATGAACTTCCAAAAATTTTTTTTTTATTTTTCATTGTTGTGATACTTTTTTATAAATCTATAATCCAGTTGATTTTTTTACCGTTCAATGTTCAAATTTGTTAAACTTCATTTTATTTGTTACTAGCTGAAATGCCCGGCTTTGCGCGGGATGATAGTGCATCATTCGCGGGCCAAGTAACACATTTCCAAAATTCGGTTGTAAATATATAAGGAAATTTTTTTTAAAAATCCAAGTAGAAGAGGGGCAACAGTGCTTAAAAATCCCATTTAAACAGTAAAACTCTTTAAAAATCACGATTGCATTAAAAATAGCAGCCTCGACAAATTTCTTTTAGACCAAAAATAAGTCCATAAAAATCCACATTAAAATGCCAACAACAGTTCATAAAAATGGCCATTAGACTAAGAGCAACTGTAACTGAAATGCACATATGCGTAAGGATAATTGCTCCAAAACGATATCAAGAGTCCGTAAAAATCGCAATAACAATATAGACCACACCACATCTAAAAATTTCTATCAGAATAAGAGCAGTATTCTCTCTAAAAATGCCCATCAGATGAAGGGCAAGGGTTCCTGAATATTTCTGCTACAATAAAGAAATATTACTTAAAGATCCACATTTTAATAATTAAATTTATTCCGAAACACACCTAATATAGTAAAGAAATTAGACCCAAAAAATCTAGATCAGAATAAAGACGTCAATGACTAAAAACACGTATTAGACTACAGACTTTAAGAGCTTATGTTTCTAGAATGGCCCCAACAATATATCTTAAATTCCTCCTCAAAAAGAAGACACCAGTTCCTAAAAATCCCGCTTGCAAAATCGTCAAAACATTTCCTGAAAACTCAATTAAATAGCACTTTTATCAAATTCGGATAAAAACGGAAAAAATAAGAGTATTATTTTCAAAAGCCAATGCACATTTAAGTGAGAAAATGTTCAGTACTGAAGCAATTCTGACGTATGAAATTTAAGTCGATAGAAAGAAATAACTAAATTCTGTCCAAATGGCGCCAAACAGACATCTAAAAAATTAAATAAACGTTAGAAAATCAATTACTTGAGTAAAAGATGGAATCAATTAAAACCGCTACGTAAAGTTAAAATGAAGCCGAAGATCACGAAATTGCACTACAGTAATGGAAGTATAACACAAATGAGGCATTATCCTATAGTATACAAAATATACATAAAAATGAAATAAACTTTTAGAATTTGTTTCGTTGATAAAACCATATACGATGTTTCATGAAATTGTTGAACTGGCACCATAATATTAAATCGCCAAAATTGAAAGAAGAATCAACATCAAAATAAAGAAATTAAAAATAATCTGCAGTTCCACAAAATATGTATAAAAATGAAATGAATTTTTAGAAATTGTTTCGCTTATAAAACGTCCTGAATAAAGATAAAATAGCATTTTTTTCAATCTTACGTTAACAGAAATCACCTAGTTGGCGACAAAAGTACTATTTATTTTGGCGAAAACAGGGAAATTGAGAAGATAAATTCAGAGGTAAGCCTCGTTTTAAAATTCGAAAATTACTTTAAATGAATATTGCGCATGTTCTCTTTGTCCTACGAACTGCAAAAAAAAAAAAAAAAAAAAACATCTTGTGCAGTTTTTTACGGGCATTCATATGCTGCAAAAATCTAAAACGTGGGACATTTCTTCGATGAGATAAACCCAAAATCAACAGTTTTGCTTAAAATTGGAATAAAAAAAGAACAAATTCGAATTTTAGGAAAAACGCTTCGAGGTGCACGAGGACCTGATAATAAAAGCAAACATTTAACAAGTCTTAACATTTTAATATTTTTATTGAGTCGATCATATATTGAAAATACAAATAATACTAATCGACTCAACACTGAAGAAGAACTAAAATGTTTGACCTAGTAAAAAAACATTCGTTCAAAAACCAGCATTAACAAATCATTGTACATATGTTATGCTGGGTCAAAAGAAACTTATTTATCAACTCATAAAATTTGTGAGCTTCAGGATGCAAGTAATAAATTTTTTACGCATTAAAAATGTAGATGAAATGATTATAATAAAACAACTATTGAATAAAAACAATAATAATTCATTTATTGAACTTACGGGTAGCTCCTGGCGTTAGTTTACTAAAATGAGCTTTGTTAAGAAGCATCCACTCAATATTCTATAATATATCCTGTGCCTAGAAATGTAAAGAACCCGAGAATTTTGAAGTGAGGGTAAAACCCCAGAAATTTTCGGTAAGACACTGGGAAATTTGGAAATTTTAAGAGGAAAAAACGAACTTAAGCTTTCTTCAAATAATCATAAATTATTTACTCACTATAAAAATGTTTTCAGTGTTCAAATATTGTTACAGAACATATAACATTAACGTTATATTATTTCTTTTCTAGCGTCAAACAACATTTTATAACAGACTTATACAATTGAGAAAATTAGAAAATTAACTTGTAAATTCAATAGGCCTTTTTATTGCAATATATTGATTCTAAAAATTTATTTGACTTAGTTACTTTGCAGAAAAAAAAATTAACCTTCAAAATCTTTTTTTTTCTTTATTCCTTTCCTAGATTTCAAATTACTATCAGAAATAATACATATATACATAACTTATTCGTTGTATTCATAGCATTTTATTGCAACTTAAACAACACATTTGGAAGGGTATTTTTTAATAAGAAATACTATTTAAAGCACTATACATTTCTTTTTTTTTTTTGTAAAGGATGGTTTTTATGCGTTATTTTGTTTTTTATTGATGACTTAAACAAATATCAAGTTTTACAGTGTAAATAAAAAATATTAACAACTTCCTTATTTTTCATTCTAACTGTAAAATTTTGTTACAGCGAATACTAACACAACGAAATAAATATGTTGTCTGTTTTAAAATGCTTTAACTATAATGTTCGGTAGAGTATTTCTATTATTACGAAAATTTCATAAAAAAATATTTATTATTGCAGTATTGAAATTATTATTTCAAGGAAAAAAAATCAAATGTTCCCAGTTTTTGGGAAGTCTGAAATTTCCCGATTTTGCTTTAAATTTCCGATGAAAAACCCGCTTTTTTTTTTTTCCCGGGAATAAACTAGGCGTTTTTAAATCCTTGCAACGCTACCTGTGGCGGAATGAGATCAGCAAATTGAACAGTCTTACACTTCTACGCAACAGAAAAATATGTACTAAGAAGTAATGATTGAATAGTAATTTAACTAAATAACATATTTTAGTAATCTGCACAACAATCACCAACAAAAAATGGTCAACTATATTTTCTCAGTAGCGATCGTACTATTCATATTCTCAAGCTATTCTACCGTACAATGTAGCGAAAGTCCGTATGTAAGAGATACAAGATCTGTTTTGTTATTAAATTTCAAATTTCTTTTCTTTTTTAAATCTTGCTTAGCAAAACACCTCCTGCATAATTCACTATCTTTATTAACCCTCCGAGTCGAAACCGAAAGATAGAAAAGTACCCTCTTTGAAAAGGTTAATTTTACAATTAAAAAAACACAGCTCATAATTTGCTAAACGCTATTCAGTTACATGCGAGCAGCCATGTTGTTTATATCACCTGATTTCCGTCTTCCGCCTTGGCTGCTAAGTATTGCCGAAAAAGTTTTGGTGTTTAAGGGATCGAGCCAAGGCTCTGCACGCACCGCGATACGGAAAGTCGCCGGCAACGTCTTCCCAGGTTCCCCCTGTGCTAGATGACGAACTGAAAGTTAAAGCTATGATAAAAAACGGTTTATTGTGGAAGTGGCCAATTCGTGATGACATCATTTTTTATGAATGGTCCTCAGTTTTAGGGCACCTTGGACCTCCTCAACAATTCAGTAAAACTCGTAAAATTTTCTCCCTACCCGATTTATGTAAATATATTTCTTGAATTATTGCGCATTGTTACTTAAAACTTTTTTATTAAACATTTAACTCTTATGTCATTGGTCATATTCTTTTATTGTATACCCAGCTTTCATTGTTTATCCAGAAGTAACTTGAGTGTCAATTTCTTGAAACACTGATCTTTACTTTCCCATGTGTCCTGAGTCTCCCCGCATGGTGTCCGCGGTCTCTCCATGTTGGGGAGACCGCGGACACTTTCCCTCTTTGCCCTAAAATTCATACTGTCACTATGCAGGGCGCCCTAGGTAATTTTAAAAAATCTCATAGAAAGCTAAATCTTAAGGTCACAAGAAAATACTTTCTGAAGATTTCTAGCTGTATTGGCAACTTAGAAAAAAAAATCGTGAAGAAAAATTGTCCAGACTCTCCCCGTTCTCCCCTACATGTACAAATACCAAAACGTTGAACAGCTCACAAAGTTTCGCCATCTGGGTACTACAGATAATCAACATGACAAGCAACAGGGCCACTGCGGCCGTGATTGGAGTTTCTACTCAAACCCGGAATGTTCACATTTTAAATTTTGTCCGTCCACGAACGTAGGAATGATGATTTTATCTTTCGTAATTCGGAAGAAATAAATGTTTGAAATCTGATCCTTCTTGTAGAATAGCCGCGTATAATGAACTATAAAATTATCGTATATCTGTATCTGAGAGATATAGTATCTTAAGTTCATTTTCAAAGCTTTTGCAAGTTTGCACTTAATGGACATAGAGAATACCGACAACAAAGCCACTAGCTACATGACTGTTCCAAACTTTTAAAGCACCCATTAGAGATCTTTAATCTAAGGTTCGCATGGAAAAGTCTAGTCTTATAGTACTAAAAATGTTAATTTTTGAAATTCATCGCAAAAACTCGAAAAATGGACTTAAGATACTATGGCTCTCAGGTACCGATGTATAAATTGCAAACTAGCTCCTTAAAATCCTGTTCGAAGACTGAGAGATATTCTATAAATATCAAAGATATCGCCGACTAGTGAAACTTTTTTTTTCGATATCGAAACGGTCACTGGTATTTTAATCAAGTTCATGGAGCCACAAAACTTGAATTGTGAGTATCTCATTTTCAACTTAGATGCAGATATCACATTTGTGCGTTGCACTGAAGAATTTCACTTTAATAATGTGCTTTCTTCTTTGACTGGATTGCACTATATTTGATAGTTACGTGTATCAGCTTCATTATCTTATTCACACTGTTCTATCATTAACCGTTCGGTTTACACTAAACCGAACGGTTGATGATAATATCTGATGTAAATATCTGTAGTCCTGAGGCTACGACGGCCCTAAAAAGTCCTTAATGAATGAAGCATCCCGTAAAAAAATAAACAACGAGAAAAATTTGATTATATTTTGCTAATTATAAACTTCTGTATATTTCGCTAATAAATTCTATCACATTATTGGCTATCAAAAATACAAAGATGGCCGTTCCGATACATTTTTTAAATTTTCTTGTTCAATTAAAAGAATTATCGTGTGCGTTTTAAACTAAATACTTAGTTGCATCCCTTCTACTTAAAGCTAAACTTACTACACCGTGATGGCGCTGCTCCGACCAAGCAGCATTCATTTTGGTAGCACAATAGACTAAATTTAGAAATCACGTCGTATATTTAAAAAAAATAGTCTTTTAATGTCAGTTTTTGATTATAATTTTATAATTGGCAACTGATTTTCATTTAAAAGTTCCTATTTTAGTTTCTAAGAAGATTTTGTGTTTATAGGTTCTCTTAAAATTTGAAAATTAGTTTTCATAGATATTTATGAAAAGGCTTTTATGATTTACATACTAACTTAGAACTAAGAATACATTTCTTCAGAATTGTTGACATATTTATAACGGTCTTTAATAGAAAACTTTTATTTTCCGATATTGATGATTTGAAGTGAGATACTAGAAAATTTTTGAATGTTTTCCATCCTATTAAAATGCATTAAAAATTATTTTCAATTTCTTCGTTCGAGGAGTATTACTTCGTTAATATGCATTAATACTGGAAAAAATTTCCTGTTTTTAGTGATATGTTGCTGTTTGAAATATAAATCGGTTTTATATTTTGAATAGCATCCATTATTCTGGTTAATGTTTTGTTTTTCTAATGCGGTTTGCTAACAATAATTATTTGTGATATCTATATAATAGAGATAACTTCTCGAGAATAAATTGGAAAATCACTTTAGCTGTGTACAAATTTTGGAGAAAACATGTTTACACGTTCATGCTAGGAAGATATTTGAATAAAACATAACTTAAACGTTAACGTTTTTATGAGCATTTTATTCGAATGAGTAATTGCATACTCTCTCGAAAATTCAGGTCAATAATAATGGGTAGCTGCTCTACACCTCCGGCAGCTTAGCTGCTTTGCTGAATCTCCCAAGCCAGCGATGCTAGATTGAGAAGCACCCATATATCTTTAAATAACTAGGCAATGAAAGGGGCGAAGTCGGTGGCTCGTGGGTATGACGCCAAGCAAAAGCACTTACACGAAATTTTCAACTGGTCACTGAATAGGACGAAAGATAAATGTAAAAATTCATGCTTACGTGGTACACTCTGAAATTTTCGCAGAAGGGATAAAGTGGTACTAGGTCACTTGGGCAACAAGCAGCCTGCCTCTCGTACGCATCGGATTAACTTTTCTGTCGTTTTCCATCAGTCACGTGACAAAATTGCATGCAATGCTCCAATCATATATCAAATACATCACGTGACTCTCTGGAAAACGGCAGAGATGATAATCTGAAGTGTACGAGAATCAGGCGGAAAGATACATACGGAATAACTATTGTACAAGTAGGTAAAATACCTATTGAATCACCAGACTAAACACGGAAGTTCTACATATTGGTATTTAGTGTAGAGATAACAACACCACTCTTTAAAAGACCACCTTATTACAGGAAGCAAAGACATGAAGACATATGTTACCCAGATGAACTAGAAAAACGGATTTTAAATAATTAAGCATAAGGTTAACACCTTGTGCTTAATTATTTAAAATTATAAGGAATTGGATGCAACATCTGGCGAAAAATCGGATGTTATGAAGAAGTATAATTGCGGATCTATACGTTTTTATGGAGTGAAAGAGGTTCGACGAAGAAAAAAATGACAAACAGCATTCTAAGCATTTATGAATATGAAGCAAATAAATACGTTGTATTCATTGTTAAATTGAGAACAGAAAATGCTAATCATGCTTTAATATGATGTATACGTATGAAAAAAGCTCTACGTAATGATTATTTTGTTGGTCTTTTGGAAAAGAATAGACTAGCGTATTTATTAACTTGTTTACCTTGCGTTTTAAAGATTATTTGTTGATACCGTAATATTTTAATTTTCTCTTAAACACTTTATGGCCATTGTGATGTGATTTGATCCAAGACCCGGTGTAATCTTTATGATAATCTTAGCTACAGTTTGTAAATCACTGGAGGGTTCCTGCTTACTAAATATATACAGAAATATTCAATTACTAGCGGTATCCGCACGGCTATGCCCGTATTAAAAAAATGAAAAGACCAGTCGGTTTGCCATTGTGATAACTTTTTTAGGTGTAAATTATGTTATTTTATTAAAATGAATAGCATTCCACATAACTAAAAATTAGCTGCCCACGGCAATCAGCCAGAGATCCTACGCATTTAAGCATTTTTTTTTTTTTTTACGTAACACGCACAATAAAAAAGGAAAAAGGAAAGAAAGAAACGAAACAAAACAAAAAAGAAAATATTTGAAAGAAAACTCATTTTGTTTGTTTAGTTCAAGTACCCACACAAAAGGGACGATTATAATACATTATAATAGTTTTAATTAATATATTTTTAGTATAATTAATTTTTATCTTTTGTTTATTGACATTAAAGCCGGGTCCAGAAGCTACGTTTTGTACAACCTTTTGTCTATGCAGTCTTAATGCTGAATGAAAACGTTGCAGTTTTTTATGCGTCTACATGGTGCAGAGATATCTGTATATTTCACTCAGTTTAGTGCGATATCGTCATGAAGGAGGTACTACTCTGGTCAATTTTGGCATGGTGTCATGTTAAAAAAAAAAAAAAAAAGACTGGAACGTCTCAGAAGTACCCGGCGTTCAAAGTGGTCAAAAGATTACATAAAATAAATATTTTTTGTTGCCTGTTCTGGTGGTTCGACAACTGCAATCTCTTTATTTTCATCCATGGTATTCCTAGACTGCCTTGGTGTCTCCTGATCATTTAGGAAATGTAACAAATCAAAATACCAGAGAGATGGCTTGTAGATTTCGTCTCCAGCCCCAGATCGAATCGATTCATTAACTTTTGCCAATTCTTTACGGTAAACACTTCTCGAAGGATTAATTATTTACAACTGTTTCTCTGTTTGCGGTTGCATCAATTTCTTTGAATTTTCCCACCAAACTCTCATAAGCGTCCCCCTTTTTATCCATGTCACTATACTCCTTGGGTTTGACACGCCAAATGCATGGGAAACTTTCGCATAATGCAATACATTTTGTGAGAAACTCCCGAGAACATTGCCGAAAGTCGGCCATTGTCGCCTGACGAATTGAAACTGAGAAACCAAATGAATCGGAAAAGGGTGCTACCGCCTACATGTGCCGATTTGTCTGCACAGTTCAAAGACATCTATGCTTTCTAGGTCAGTTATCGCTGCAACTGTACAGTCTTCGCACCGGGCTCAAAACTACGCACTTTTCCAATCTATACGCAACGTTTTATCTGCAACGTGTTGAACTGCGGAGACAAAAAGTTGTGCAAAACGTAGCGTCTGGACCCGGCTTAAAACAGATAAGCGAAATTTTGTAGCTTGCAGAAACAAACAGCAGCAAGCAAAGCTTTGAAAGCGGAATAAACCTTTCATCCGAGCTCAAATAGGAAAATAACATATGTGCTAATTCACTGGCGAAAAAAAATTTAAATAAATGAAAGTATAAATAGTAATAATAAGCTGGAATAACAAAAATCGCTATAAAAAATAACATTTCTTTTAAAAACCCCTGTGCAGTATGGAAAATGGTCTCGTAAAATACATGTCAAAATAAGGAAATCAAAATAAAACTATCAACCGCCTGTGCGCCGCAGGAAATAAATCTCAATTCGCTTTAAAAAAATAATAATCAAAATCCAAAAAAAGAAATAAATATATTAAAAATCGGCTGCTCCTCAAAATACTAAAAACCGCAAGCAATAAATTTTAATTCGTTAAAGAAAAGGATTAATAGTCAGTCGGCATGGTAACAATGAAAATTAAAGTTAATTACCGTGAAAAAATAATTTCGAACTGCAGAGAAAAATGCTTATAACTTCTTTTCTAGGTAATTTAGAGGCTTCGAGTTTTCGCACGCGGAGCGAAACTCTTTCCGGGGTAGTTTTTTACACGCTTTTCAACGGTATCAAGCTCGAAGCGATGCGATAATTCCTTCCCATAGAAAATGACTATTTTATGAAACTTTCGGCTATAAAATGGAATAAAAGAAGAACAAATTCGAATTTCAGAAAAAACTCTCCGAGGTGCACACCCCCATGTTCCAAACTAATTTCGTGCCAAATTTCATGAAAATCCGCTGGACGGTCTGGGCCCTACGCCGGACACAGACAGACAGACACACACACACACACACACACTTGCTGCTTTATTATTAGTAGAGAAGCAGTTTTAAACCAAGTAAGCAAGGCAGAAGTTTTTTTCAAAACACACACACATCATTAGTTTCACTGCATCGCTGATAACTCGCAGGTACCTCGATGTGTGCTCGAAAGGCTATTGTCTGTAAAAATTTTTTAAAAAAGGTGCTACAATCTCAATTTTTAAAAGTTCACAACAGTGAAAAGTTACTTATTGGTGAGCGGCTTTCCTATTGGACAGTATGCGTTTCAGAGAAATAGGTTCTGACATCTATGTGGTCAGCTGCCCAAGAAGAAACCTATTATTATGAATCAGGTAAACAAATAATGGCGAGGATTTTTTTACAAAATAAGTTTATACTGTGGAGGACAACACCATCTGTTATTAATTGATTAATAATTTTTTTTTCATCTTTTCTATGGTCTCATATCTTCCTCTCTCTAATGCACAGTGCAATCATATAAATATTGTAATCTTTACAAAATTACTTACAGAAATACTTTCTGCAGAACAAGTTATTGGTAATACATTCACTGAAAAATACAGAAATAAGTTGATGAAGTGTTTTTCTTAATGCACAACTCGACTTTAATTCAGGAAATTAAAACACTTTTTTCTACGGCTTGCGTGAATAATAATATTTGTTGTTCTATGCGTTTATAATAATTAATTATTTTTAATGTAATGTACACCATTGTATTTGAAGCCCTTTTTTATTGTATGAGTATAATTTACGGATTTTAGAAAATTGAACATGTAGAAAACGAAAAGATTTAGTACAAAAGTAGAAAAATAACAATGATCACAGCAAAGACAACAATCTACTTTTGGATTAACCTTCTAAAATATTAAGCAAATGTTTACCCAGCCGTTCTTTAAACTTTTATCTCTACTCCCTAAAGCTATAAAAGATCACGAGCAAGTTTATTTTTAGTGAAAGCATAGCTCAATATTTAATTGTTGTAATAGATAAAAGTGGTTTTAATGTGCTTTTGAGTTCCTGTTTATTAAATAATTGGGTATTTACTGTATAGATATAAGTCATTCTCTAGAATTGAATTTTACAGTTGAACCAAAGACTGGATTCAGCCGTGGTAGACTAGTGGTTAGCACGTCGGACTTCCAACCAGAAGATTGGGTATTTGATATCCGACCCGCTTAAGACGCACCATGTACACTTGGGAATACATGCATTTAAAATCTGTGGACCCTGAAGTCTCCGCGGGTGGACAATTTCCCTTACCTTCACTCTTAGGTCAAAAAGGGAAGGTGACGTCTTTGTGGCGGCGCTATCTGGGTGTCGTCCAAATACATAACGAGCCAAGTCGTGCTTCCAAAGTTGTGGTGCTTCATCCATAAAAACGGAAGGCGCTCCTAACTGCCTTAAATTCCTGGTCGCTCTGCGAAGGAGAGCTTGTATACCCAAGCGGCATTAAAAACAACACCAACAGACATGATTCAATTTCCTTTGCAAATATTTTCCATTTTTTTAAGAAACTATTTAGCACACGCTCTAAAAACATATTAAATCCCATATTTCATGTTTTAGGAATATTACACTTATTAGATCATGATTGACAACCCCATTTAAATATTCGAAAGTTCAATTTTGTCAGCTGTGCTCTACAGTCAGACATTTAAAGGATACTTTAAATGTCTGACATGTCTTAGCATAAGTAAAAAGTATTTTAAGCACTTACTGTGCATATTCTTGTTGCTACATTTTAAGATTACCAGCAATTATATGAATGACTAATTTTTATTTAGTCCTTTTACTTATTGACAATTCATCAAAATTTTCTTTTGTACGTTTACACTTAGGGAATAAAAAATGTGCTTAACTTTAAAGTCTTCCTGTTAAAAAGGATTAATGGTTTTTGAAATTTAGTGAAACACACTGTGCGGAACAGTTTGAGAAAATGAATTTGATACATTAACTCATTATTCATTTTTCTTTTCACATACTGCATATTTTGTTTTCAAAAATATGCAAATATAACTTTTTTAATTATGCCTTCTTAGCTGTAAAAACCTATATTTGAAATAAATTAGTACATAAGACAGTCCTAACAGAAATATGGCTGATGTTCGAAAACCGATGTTGGCTTGCTGAGAAATCGGCTCCATTTAGTTCTATACGAAATTCTTGTTCTAAATGATATTGTATTACTGAACACCTCAGGTTTTTCTTTCTTTCTTTTAAGGTTTTTCCCCTTATTTTACTTTTTTTATTATAGTTTTAGTTTAGCCATTCAAGGACCTTTGCGTAAATTAACCGGCTATGTGTTTAAATTTATTTTTGCATTCTCCCCCCCCCCCCTCAATTCACAAGAGCTATTATTTGCTTACATCTTTCATGGTTTTTAGTTTGCATCTTTTTAAATGAATCGTCTATTTACATTGATCAATTTAATTGCATATTTTACTTTCTCAACAGTTTTGTCTACAAAGTAAATACGTTGAATAAATAAAATTTAGGAAGAAAATAAAAGATTCAACTGTGAAGTTGCTTACGGCCCAATAATATACAAAAAAGGGCTGTAAGCGATTGCTAGCGTTTGCTGTTTCTGTGTATGCAAAAAAGCTTGTTAGGTAGAAACATTATTATTAACCAAACAATTGTAGTAGAATAAAAATTATTTCACACGTTTTTTTTTTGTTAGAAAAACAATTAGTTTACAAATTTATAATATTATTATATACCGCTTTTCCAAAAACGAATCCGTTACGTCATTTTAACATTGTATACATTACAATGACATAATTAATTGGCAGTTTGAAAAAACCCAATTTAATTCCCTAATGAAATGGTGCTAAAATTAGATTACATCACTACAAGGTAAAAAGAAAATTTTAGTAATAAGGTAAAATGCTTAATAATAATAGACTACATAATAATAAAACATTTAGACGGAATGAAGATAAATCATCTAGGAATGCAGAAAAAATAATAGGAAGAAGCGCACACAACTAAGAGTAATTACTGTTTTAATGGTGTACACCAAAAATCTTTCGAGCTAGTGCTCTGATGCCTCTTCCAGTGTAAGAAATATTATCTTAATTTGCATATTAACCAGACGTTAATTATTATCTTCTCCATCAAACCTTCAATTGCTTTTACTTGGTTGATTTACATCGTTAAAAAAAGAAGTTTCCATGACGTTGAGTTAAGCAACATTTTTTCTTTTAAATACAAAAACAAGTTTCGCATAGTGAAATTGTAAAAAATGAATGCTTTCCGGAGAGGTTGAATAATGAAATCCATTAAATATGATTACTTGCTGAAGTAGTTTCTTTTACAGATAACCTCGCATCTGGGGCCCTATTGCGAGCTCTTCGACTTCGGATTCGGGAAACTTGAAATCTCACCGTTCTCATCTCGAAAGAAGTCAGTTGGCGTATTGCGAGCTTGTCGGCAAGCAAAGTGAGAAAGGATCGGAAAGTGAGATGGGAGTGGTCTTTCGGGAAGAAGATATGACGTAGTTTGACAGGCGTGGAATGACCTGCACCAATCAGGGATTGCAGCTTGACGCTTTGAAACTAGACTCAAATCTGTTTTCAAGAGCCGTTCTTTTATTATTACTATTTATTAATTTTTATTTTGTATTATTATTATTTATTTTTAAAAATTATTTATTCACTTAGAAATTTTATTACTTTTCTTGCAGTTTTTGATTGCAGGAAAGAAAAGCTGTTTTTAAGAGCCGCTATTTTATTATTAATATTTATTTCTCTTTATTTTATATTATTATTGTTATTTATTTTTTAAATTTATTTATTTCCTTAGAAATTTTATTAATATCTTGCGGTTTTTCATTGCAGGAGTTTTTTTTCTTCCTTTATTTTCCTTTCTTTCTTCTTCTTCCCATTATTTTTTTAATGTGTTGCAAACAATAAATTTCGTAGCTATGTATAAGAAAAATGATAATAAAGTAAGAACAGTTTACATGCAATGCATTTCAAAAGTTTTATACAAAGTATTAAATTTACAACACTTGATTTCACAAGAAAATGTTCTTGCCAACAATTAAACCGTAAATAAAAGTAAAAACAATAATAGCAACAATAATGCAAAATAATTAGAATTATGTGAAATACAGTCAATCAGGGTAACTTGCCCCACAATTTCTCTATTTTTAACTGTCCCACAAATATTTCAATAATGTTAATGTTGGCATAAAATTAAAGAAAAACTCCTAAAGTATTGTGTATTTATTAAACACTAAGAAATAATAATTTTAAAAGCCATGCAAAACGGTTTCTATAATTTATCATATTCCATGGAACATTACATGCAAAAAGGGTAGAAGAAGTAGAACATCAATATTTAGAACTAAAAGCCCCATTTATTACATATTTATGGAAAGAATAAGACGCCGAAAACAATTTTCAATCATATAAGTAAATAATGCACTCATTTTTACACAAGTATATTAATTAAAACGACTATTTAAAAGAATCACAAATCTGACATTTTTAGTCAAGTACTTCTGCATTTAACAGAGAGTTGAGGATCATGAAAACCCTTCTATTACTATCTGGAGTAATATCTTCTGCAGACTATTTTGTTATCTATCGCAAACCCTGATTGGTTTTCATAAGAACTAACAAATGATACCTTGAAAAAAATAATACCGATCATAATCAATGCTCACATATTTTTAAAACAATCACTTGAAAATTTTTATTCATATACATTCTAATCAGCAATTTAATGATATTAATTTGTAAGTAAAAATTATTAAAAAAAAGAAAAACAAAAACAAAAAGCAATAACTTTGGAAACTAAAGTAAGCATCTTGAAAAGAAATTCTATTCTTACATTTATTTTGATTATCACTGAATTCTATCCATTATGCACACTACATACTGACAGCAACCTTTCAAATGTTCTCAGTGTACACCTGAGTATCATAAATTCTATTTTTTTATTTTTATTAAATACAATGTCTGGTTATGTATATGCTTCTTTACAATTTAATTGTATGTTTTTATGATCCAACTAGATAATACATATTATATATATTCTAATGGTATGATATGCAAACCTTAGTTACATGCTTAAAAAATAGAAATAAAATGTTAGTTTGTATATAAAATATATCTATGATCAGTAAACAACAAATCTAAGGCTGACTTTGAGCAGGCTCAAAGTTACCCTGAAAATGGAATGAAATTGCAATGGGTCTTAATTGCTTGACATTTTACTAAATATTACTGAATAAATAATCACACCCCTAATAAATAATCACAAAAAATTCCCTATATTTAGAAAATAAAATGCTTATTAAATTAGTATAATGTTACTTTAAAAGAATAATAAGTTTTCAGCAACTTTAAAGCAGCATGCCAAAATAGCTTCGAAGCTGTAGCTTTAGAACTATTTAATAATATAAATAGCTGTGTACAGTTCTGCTCAATTTTTTATTCAAATAAAGAGAAGAAAAGGGATTTTATAACTTTTCAGGAGAGTGGCACTGAGCGTGTTCTACAGTTTCATTTGAAGTCAAATATTCTTAAAAATGTGAAGTGATTCAAAGTTACCCTGAATGACTGTACTCTTAGTTATTTACATCTCAATTGAATCTTTATATCAAAAGAAACATCGTTTTGCAACAATTTCTTTTTTGTTCTAATTAAAGCCACTTTAAATTTTAAAAAAAATCAATGAAATTGTGTTAACTAATTTTTTCTGAAATTGGTATTAACTAGGAGCATTCTTTAATTTGAATGATAAAAATTAAAATGCAAAAACATATTTTTTTAATACATTAAAAAATAGTAACAAATATAAAAATATAAATTATTTTTTATAACCACTTTTCAACAATTTTATCAAAAAAAAAAAAAAAAAAAAGAAAAATCGTAAATAATCAAAACGGGATTCGAACCAGCGACCACTAGCATTTGAAGGTAACGCGCTATCCACTACACCAGCCAGAGCACGACTAATTGGAATTTATTAAAAATAAATCCCTCTTTACAGCACGCTCAATTTATTCAAAATTTTATTAGAAACAAAATTAGTTCGAATTTTCGAACGGAACTATGTACATTGCCTTTCTTTGAGGGTGGTTGAACTTTGTGCCAAATGTGGCTCCAATTTATCAATTAGTTTGGCTTTGTATAGCGAACGTATAAACAAACATACGAAGACTCAAACAAGCTCCTCTATGTACAGAAATTATCAATTAAACCATTTTTGTTGTTGGATAGTTTTCCCGCAAGATATTAAGCTCTCTTTAATCCTTTTATTTCTTTTAAACTATTTTTCCCCTTGTACTTTGCGGAAAGTAAGCTTTAACAGAAAATGTGAAAGCATAGATCACCCTTCTTCTATTGACAAATCGGGTATTAAGTGATGAAGTTACTGGTCATTAACTCAATCTTTGGCTAGTTCAGTATGTTTTATGATTTTCTAACTCCTTAACACGAAATTACGTTTATTTTGATATCGTACATTTATATTAATCGCGGTCACCAAATACAGAAACTGCGGAAACATGGCGGCCATCTTGCATGCACTGACGAAAGTTCTCACCATCTCACGGCCTCAAGAGGTGGTGAGATAAAAACCCAAAAACGAGTTATTTTTTCCCGATTCCGAAGAGCTCGCAATACGCCAACGGTGCTCGAGTCGAAAAACCGCCTTTTTTTCCCGATCTCACTCCCTTCCGAAGAGCTCGCAATAGGGCCCCACTGGTGACGAGAAATCATGAATATATATTTCTCAGATATTTTCTTAAGCTTATGTAACTGATGCTTACAAGTAGTATAGTACACAAGCACTTAACATTAAATATGTAAACGGGAAAAAAACTACATTAAATAAATAACTAAATAACATAAAAGGTAAAACCTGGAGAGATCGTGCACTTGAATTCTAGGAAAGAAGAGGAAGTGTGAACGCACTGTGACTCCGTGATTCCAGCTAGTTGTACAGTAACAACGGCATAGTGTCTATTTTGGTAATGTTTATTCCTCTGCAAGCCTATCATATAGAGTTGTTATTATAGTTTGTTTACCTAATGTAAAGGCTTGAAATTTCATTACTGTTTCTGATATCTTCATGGTTGCATTTTAATTAAAAGTTTTTAAAGTAAGCTACTAACCTTGAGCAACTGTACAAATGCTTAAAATTCTTTGTAGAAACGAATGTGTTGAAAAATGGTCTGCGCAATCTCTCCTATCGAAATCGGAGGGTTGGTGCATGTGGTACTAAGGAGAAATGGCGCATTATTTACATTACCTCCATCTGATTGATAAAGTTGCCTCTTGTAAATGACAGGTTAAACATACAAATGCGTTAATTTTGAAACAATTTAGGAAAATATATGTAAAATCTTAAACTAAATACGCATTGAATATTTTTTAGCAGTGGATAAATGTTGCCAATAAATTATTTTGCTAACACTTTCCTAGTTCAGTTTTAACTAACTAAGAAGCATAAATTTTGGGATTTTAATCTCTTTATTGCGTGAATCTTTGTTTTACTCAATTAGTATCAGAAATGATCTTCAAATGCACCCTGACTGTAGTTGGAACTGTAATGAGGAGTTTAGCAAAACAAATGGCGTCATGTTAACTTGGTTGCTGCAAAAAGGAATAAAGATGATCACGTTGTCACTACTGCTGACGACGGTAACACGTAAACTATTTCAGCTTCCTGCAACTTGAAAAAGAAGTCCCTGCAAATTTTCTGAATTTTTGAGGGAACCAAATCCACTCTTCATAGCTATATATGTTTACAAAAGACTGAAAAAAAAATAATTTAAGCTTATTTATCATTGTTAACAACTGAAGATAGGCAATTTTGACAATTTACTAACAATTGACTAAAAGTTCGGCAAAAAATTGACGCTTTATTCTTTTTTTAGAATTTTTTGTTGTGCACCAACTCTCCCGGTTTTACTTTATATAAAGCAGATGATGTGTGTTTCTTTGCTTATGTGTTTCTTTCAGGGACAAGGGCATGTAATGACATTTCAATTGCAGTGGATTTTTTAAAAATAATTTATTTATAATATGGGATTTACACACTCTGTCTCACAGAAAAGGTGACTGAGGTGAAATAAAATACAAGACGTTGATGTATTTTTATAGTGTACATGCCTTTGTTATTCAAAATAGTCTCCTTGTGAATCAATATATAACTGGAAACGGTTGGGAAAATTGTTCAAAACAATTCTGACATTCAACAATTGGAATAGAGTGCAGGATCATTGTTGTAGACTTCTGGATTTCGGGACGCCGTCCATTCATCGTCACTTTTAGTTTGGGAAATAGCCGGAAGTCGAACGGAGTCAAATCTGGTGAATAAGGAGGGTGATCAAGCACAACGTTACCTTTTTCAGCCAAGAAATGATAATAGATCTTCTTTTTGACCAAATTTTTAGTCACATTGCGATGCACAGTTGTTTAACCCATTTATGCCTACTGTTCCATTTTTTGAACAACAACTGACTGAGAGTTATTTTTAGTCTACGAGTTCAAGGTAGCACGCGTGCTTGGATTTGTGGCGTCAGCCTGCTTCGTAGGGACACAACAGTTTCGCTGAAAACATTCAGTTAGTCACTCCTGCAGATATTTGCCTGCAATTAGCTTGTGGAAGTTGGTTTATATTTTACTGAAGGTTTTTGAAAAATCATCTATAAACAGGTAAATATAACTGTTGCATTTTACTCCACAGTTGTAATTTTTATTTTTGTTATTACTCTGCTAGTTACTCTTTCATGCTGCAACAAGAAAATATGAAAGTTATTTCGTTTTTTTACGTTTTTCTACCTCACATATATGAATTTTAGGCAAAAATTCAAAACTTTCAACCTCGGGCATAAATGTGTTAAGGGATTCCAATGAGCTCCTACATTAACCTGGTAGATGAACAACGATCATTTCGAAGAATTTTAGCCACTTTTCGAACATTTTCTTCGACACAAACTATCACTGATGCTCCTGGGAGTGGATCGTCTTCAATGCTCTCTCTGCCAGCACGAAATCTCGCAACCCACTTAAAAACGTTTTTACGGCTCATTTCTTCACTACCACAAACACGCTGCATCATTTCAAAAGTTTATGTGGCACTCTTACACAGTTTGAAACAAAACTTTATGTTTGCTCGTTGCTCCATAGCTCTTTTCACGACCGAGGGTCACAACATACTGTCACAGTTTTGTTTACTGCGCGCAGTCAGTAACACCAGAGCTCTTCCCTTTCAAACGGCAGGTAGTCAAAACACCACGCTACTGAATTCCTGCATCAGATCTCAGATGGCAGAAATGGTTCTGAGAAGATAAAATCAGTCACCCTTTGTTTGGGAAGTACTGTGAATGTGTATTTATATTTCACCTTGTGAATATCTTGATCACAAAATACCATTAAGTTATAGCCGAAATAAATACTTTAAAGAAAGATACGTTACTAGGGATTAAATTTATATAGAAAAAAAAAAGTAAAGAAAGAAAAGAGAGAGAGAGAGAAAGGGAAACTGACCCATAAGAAGTGTTATGAAAATGATATTTCCTGATTGAGCGGCATCAAAGAATTACAAATATAGAAAAAATGAATCACGAAGATTTGAGACAAATCTATATCTTGTAGGATAGAAATATCATAAAACTGAATAAATCGAATAGAAGCTGATTTAACTACATGTGATCAAACATCTAAGCTTACGAATGCACGAACAGCTGTCAAAATGCAGTTTTTCGGGAAATAATATGACGCAAAAAAGCCGTGTGAGCTGATCCAGTCGTAATTTTAAATTATTAGCTTATGACAGTTGGATTGCAACAAACATTTGCAAAATTCTGTCCTAACAATGGATCTTTCTCCGTGAGATGCTTTGCGTATGTTGACGGAGCTGCTTCGAAGGTACACATTTTTCTTCCTGTGTGGCTCACTTCTCCACAACTGATTGTGAATTATTGCAGACATAAACAGCTTCGTTTTTCTTATTTTCCGAGTTTTGTTTATAGTTAAGAAATTAGTTTATTTGTAGTGGGGGGGGGGGGGGATTCCTTCAAGGAGCGCTATCCTTCAAGACATGCATGAAATTTTCACTAAGTACGTAGTATTTATCAATTTCCTTGTTACACATTTCTTTTAAAATTAATTACTTTTGTGCACTAATTATGTTATTATAATGTTTCATACCAAAAAGCATTTGGATAAAATGTGATAAAATGTAAGGAAATATTGGTCCTTTTAAATTTTAAGATAGTCATACATTTACTATATAGCTTGCTTAAATGGAGCTTTAAGATATGAAACTGAATCCCCTAATGATGAAACATTATTGTTTCACTAAATGATGAAACCTTCATGTTTTAATGTTAACCTAAGATGAGGAAATGATACAATTTGGAATCCTTTAAATTGTTTTTCTTTTCTCTTTTGGTAGCTGTCTTTATTACAACATTTGTGAGAAGGAGTCGATATAAGAAGGAAAAGATACTAAGGTGATTGTCTGTAGCATAATTAGCTTTTATGCAAACAAATTTCGAAACCCAGAGACATCATTTACGACATCATCACGTACTATAAATCTCACGTTTTGTAGTGATTGGTGCAACTTCTAAAGGAAGTTGTAGCTCAAAAATATCACTAAATGTCTAATGAATCCACTGAAGTACAAGTATTTATCTCTACCTTGCATGTTGTTTAAATATTACATTTAAAAAAATATGTCCGCAAATCATGTAAGGGATCTATCTATGCTGCTTTTAAGATATTAAATCTGAATTCCATTCTATCATTATGAATTCCCATTCTATTGCTATTCCGCATCTGTTTTTCGAGGCAGATGTATATTAAAAAAAATAATTATTTCGTGTTGCAAAAACCATTAATTCTAAAATTCATTAATTCATTCACTTTTACATATTTTACTTCATGTTACTTTTTGTTTAGGGTACACGCAATAGTGCGTAGTTTGTTTTAAACCACAATAATTTATTGTTATGTATATTTTAATAGTATTTACTATTTTATATTTATTTTTTAAACATATAAACAAGAGATAAAACTTTCGGTGACAAGTAGTTAATGTTCTTATCCTTGTATTAAGGTAAAGCTAGGATAGATTGCGCGGTTCGGATAGATTGCGCACCTACGAGTTCGGGGGGAAGAAGTAGGGTGCACGCGACCAAACGCCATGCATTTGTACAACGACAATAGTGGAATGTAAATTTGAAAGTGCAAGTTGATTGATATGAACGTCTGTGATTAAGCATCGATATTCTATATTGTTTTCAAAAAGGTAAGTGCTTGAATTTTCATAATGCGTTCTTTGAAATTCTATAGAGTAGCAGTAGTACAAAATATTCTAAACTTAAACGATTTTTTAAGGGCCCCCAAAAAAGGGGCCAATTTCTTTCTAGAAGCAGCCATATTTAAGAAAAAAGTCCGCGCAATCTGTCCTACCGAAATAGGATAGTTTGCGCGTTTTGTACTTAGGAGAGATTGCGCGTTTCTCCCGTTAGTTTTCATGCTAGGTGAGATTGCGCATTATGTTATTTCCCATAGCTTGTTGGGAATGCAGCATAAATTTCAAATTACATGTGAAACGTTTGCATCGATTAAATTCTCTGCATTATGGATTAAAAGGGGCGTTCTGAATTTTTACTAAAGCATAAAATGTAAAATACTGATGCCCTCTCAACACATTTTTAAGACTTGAATATTTTAAAACTTTAAATTGATTTTTGAAATTATTTCTTTGCATAAAAAGTTCACGGGTGTCTCTTTAACAGGCATTAATTAAATATTTTGACTATAGTTCTTCAGCGAGAGGTAAAGCTGTTGCGACTTTATAATTTGTGTTCTCAAGGGACTGTAGTTTTTATACCGTATAAATCGTTGAAAACAAGTTCGTGTGATTTTATTTCTTTGGAAGATTTAAGTTATTTAATATACGTTTCGGAACTAAATGTGCAAATAAAGCAATTTGTGAACAAATTTCTTTTCTTAGACGAAAATGTTGCTAATAAATTAATAATGTGCTAGTTTTATACAAATATTCTTGTGCTAGTTTTGTACAAATATTCTTATTAACAAACTATTTTTCCAAACCGTTTAATGCCGTCAAAATGAAAAAGAAAATAAAGTGCAACGAATGTTACTGACCCGCACATATATTCGAGAGAAAAATTAAGAAAGAAGCAGCTACAAAAAAGAAGCGAACGTCTGAAGATAAGATGCTTCCAGAAAAAGTGCGAACCAAAAACTTGCAGGAAAGAAAACATCTTCGTCATCAGCCATCTCAATGTCAAAATACTGAACCTTTGGGACCATGTCAGACAGGACAACGTGGATGAGTGCACTGAATGTCTGAAACTGTACCAGGAGACAACTTCGACCAGTGACATTAATGCCTACCGTTCATGTGTAAGGACAGTCTGAAAAGTACGTCTGAAACACCCAAAAATAAGCATTTCAACCAAAAAAAAAAATGTTTTAATGTATTCCTAAACTTATAATAACCCGTTAGGAATTCAGTAAAACAATTTTTTGTTGAAATGTTTACTTTTCGGTGCTTCAGAAGTACTTTTCAGACTGTCCCTAAAAAGGGACGGTAGGCATTAATGGGTTAAGTGTGCTATTTGTAGGAGATGGGTGCACTACTTACAACAATAAGTATACCGATTATGAACGACAACAACTTCGGTTAACAAACAAAAGGCATTGAAACTGAAAATGAATAAGATTAATTATAATTTAAACCTTATTTTCTTCTTCATTTTGTTTCTTTAATTAAAATACTTTTTTTTCCGATTCTGTAATCATTTAGTTAAAAAATTTATTCCTATTAAAATTGTATGTGTTTATACAAACCATACAACAACATAGTGTTAGTGTAAATATTATTGCTAACAATTTAATTGCAGTTTTTAGGAATAACAATCTCTCCTACCCATGTGCGCCAATCACACCAACCCTGTAAGGACAGATTGCGCAAATTAGTCTTCTTGGTTTTTTTAGAGCTGTTGCATTAAATTAAAGCAAAACAACGAAATTTCTATGGAAATGCATAAAAAACGAATGAAGTCATAGTTATTTATCAATAGTTTCGCAAAAAAGTCGTACTTCAATTTTTTTAAATTATTTTTCCAATTGTGCGCTAACTCTCCTATAGCTTTACCTTATACCATGGCTTTAGGTATTCTTGAAATTTATTTAACGTTGCGAGGTGTAGTTTAAATGAAATGTGAGAAACAGACAATGGAAGTAAAAATTATTAGCGTGCAAAATATTCCGAAAACATAGCATTTAACTCTATTTCCTAAATATTATTAATTGGTTTGGGAATTTGAAACAGTATTTGGTTAAAGAAGTTGGGCTTACTTAAAAGAAAACTTTAATACAAAACTTGCGAAAACAATTTCCAAAGCAGATAGGTGCCTAATTAGAAGGAGAAGAAACATAAATCATAAGTTCGAAAATATCCGACATAAGATGAAATATCTGTCAGGACTTTCTAGAGAACTATTTGTAATGAGCGTCTTAAATAATTTCTATGACATCAGCTCCAAACAGAAGATGCACTCGACTTCAATTGCGAGGAATAAATGAAAACGAGACGGCGTAAAAGCTCTGTTGAAAATCCAAAAAATGGACACTGGTAAAAACAAAAATGACCTGGCTCTAATACCCTTTCCCCACATCTATATTTTGTAGAAGTTGCGAATATTTTGTCGATTTCAAAAAAAAAAAAAAAAAAAAAGGTTGGACGCATCACTGCGCATGAGCAAAATAGAAGAGCACTTATTCCAGGCTTAAGGGGTATTCTAGTGTAAAATTTTGAAAAAAAAAATCACAATTTTTTTTTTTCATATTTACAAAGTTTAAACATTCAAGAATATGCCATTAAAAGGATTTTTCAAAACTCCATTTATTTCATGAGTTATAGCTGTTTTAGTGACGTGTCATCGGTTCTGGTCCGACCGCTACAAGTCAACAAAAGACGGTAGGCGTTCCCGAGTTAATACGGCTGAATATTGCATATAAATTACTGTATAGCATCCCTTTTAAATCTATATTTAATTGAAGGACATAGAAACTTATTTTGTTGGAATATTATACTTTTAGTTCTATTTTAAGTTAGTTTTGAGCTAACCTTCATACCAACCTTCGCAATTAGTATTTTTAATGAAGGTTTTATACCTATATTAAAAATCTTAGATGTTATAGGAATCACGATTGGCCCAGAAGCTAATGCTTTTGCAGCGAGACGGTACGAACTGCCGAAAACTTCTCTCAAAACTTTGAACGCATTTTTCTCAAAACTACTTTTTTCGAGTTGGCGGTAATGATATCTCGAGTTCTAATGGACCGATTTACTTCACATTTGGAGAGGATATTCTTTATACATCCCTTATCGTGTGGAGTTTCCCGAAACTGTTACTTTTCATTTAGTATTTTTTTAAGAAATCGTAATTGTTAAAAAATATGAATTTTTTTTTTCAAACAGCCTCCATTATTTTGTAAAAAAATAAAATTTTTAACTTGTCCAAAGGTCATACGATAGCGGCATCTATAATAATTAAGAATCCCCGTCTGTTTTTACTTTTTCAGATCCCCAGGAGAGTTGGAATAATGCACGCCAAGACACCCTCTTTTTTTTTGGACCCCCCACTTTGACTGCTTATAACTTTGTCAATTTTAATTATTTTTTTTTGGTTAATTTTTGTATGTAATAATAAAACCTCAATAAACAAATGATAAAAAAATGGATGCTAAAAATATTTTTTGTTTTCTTTGTATGGCACTTCAAAAACCGTGCGAAATTCCTGCCTCTACACTAGAATACCCCCTTATGGACGTAATAGTATTGCTATCCTATCAAAGATAATTAGAATATAGTTACTGATTTTGTGTCCAACAATTATTTCATTAACTGAAATGAACAGAATAGATGAGTATTCATTCCAGGGCTAAATAGATTTAATAACATTGCTAGTCCCTCAAGGATAGTTAGAATAATACGCCGACAGGGTGGCGTAGTGGTAAGGCAACAGGCCTCGTACGCCCAAGATCGCGGGTTCAAACCTGGCCCGAGTCGGTGGATTTTCAAGATGCAGAAAATCGTCTGCGCCCATGTCGTATGATTATGCGGCATGCAAAAGATCCCTTGAGTAGACATTTGGCTTGGATGCTCTCGGCTAAATTAAATTCCTAGTGCATATTGCATCAATGAGAGCTCAGGTACCGCCATCTAGTGGTAACTGAACGTCAAAATTCTCATGCGGCGAAGGTACCACACTCATTGTGGTGCCGCTGAAAGAGATGGTACCATTACTACAACCATTGCAGACCTACCGCACTAGGTCTGCAATGGTTGTAGGACATAACACCGCAGCCCCATTGGAAAAAAAAAAAAGAAAAAATAAGTTAGAATAATACAGTTTTTGCGCTTAAGGGAGCTGTGCACGTAAAATACGTCGTCGCTTCAAATGTCAATCAAGTTAGAAATAATTTCCGCTGAGGGACGAACCTAGGTGACGATCTCTCATCTGGGAGTTGGTCCAAAATCATTAAGCCCTTCTGAGCCATGTGTACTTCATCCTAGCGGAGCAGCTCATTAATAATCAGTAGGAGTATATTTAATTCATGGTTGCCCTGCAAGGGGGGCTTGGATTTCCAAGTGGCATTAGAAAAAACAACAATTATGTAAAATAGACACAAAAGTGTATTTTACATAAAAATATAATAGTTATTGTCCCCCCAAAATATTGGAAATAGGATAAATTTAAGCGTTTACAATTACCCCAGAGTACGAAATATATGGGGTAATTGTAAACACCTAACTTGCACATGAATAATAACAGGGAAGATTAAATTCATAACTAAATGTTTTTAGCAGCATTCCATATGACAAATAAAAATGGTTGCAACCGCTTACATTCCTTTTGTAGATGAGCTGGAGAGGAAAATGTTAGATCACTAAATTTTGTCAAACAACTTTTTTCACTGTGCCATTTTCAAACAATAGTGACGCCTGCACAGTTGTTTCGAAACTTATGAAACTGTTTCAATGTCTTCCCTATGCTGCCAGGTTATCATTCACAAGCAGATAAGTTTTCAAAACCAACACAAGTGTAGTTATGAAGCTTGTTTACAATTACCCCATGTTTACAATTACCCCAACTGACCCTACTTCATTAATTGTGAAATGAATAGAATAGATGAGAACTCATTCCGCGGTTAAGGATTGAATAGTATTTCTAATCTCTCAAAGATAATACTGTTTTTGTGTCCAACTACTATTTCATTAATTGTAAACTGAGTTAATAGTATTGCTAGTGTTCGGCAGTAGTTAACTAGAAGTAGTTAAACTACTTTTTTCCCAACTACTAGTTACAACTACTTTCGAAAATAAATTTTTTAAATCTATTTTTTGAAAAAAAAAAAACTATTTTTTAAACATTAAATTATTTAAAGTTTTAGCTTATTAAAATTATTTTCGAAAGTAGTTGTAACTAGTAGTTGGGAAAAAAGTAGTTTAACCAAATCTTCATTATGGGGAAGCTCTACCTCTACTCCAGTACCATGCATGCGTTTGAGTTACCATAAAAAACAAAAAGAAAGAAAAAATACTGAATTTTAGTATTTTTTTAGAAGAAAATACTGATTTTTATGATTTTCTTTTTAGAAAAAAATACTGATTTTTATGATTTTCCTTTTAAGAAAAAAATACTGATTTTTATGATTTTTTAAAGAAAAACTGATTTTTAAGATTCTTTTTTTAGACAAAATAGGGTAGGATGGGGTAAAATGGGTCATGGTGTAAAATGGGTCACTTGAGAAAAATCTCAAAATAATAGAACTTGAAATTGAAATTTTTAAACCAATATTTTTTATGTTATATTTCAATGTGTTGGCAACATTCTAAAAAAAAGTTAGGTTCTTAAATATGGGAACACAAAAAAAAAATATTTTTGTAATTTTTGGATGATAGTGTGATAAACACATGGTTTACCAACTTCTGAAAATCTCTATATTTTATTAAATAACAACCCAAATTTAAAGGATTTCCGCCGAGCATGTAAAAAAAATTGTTAAATATTGAATTTTTTACACCAGTTTTTCTTGGATGGGGTAAAATGAGTCATGGTTAGGCTTAGCTAGTTCGATTCTATTATTGTTTTAAAATTTATTCTGCTGCACCTCACTGCAGAAAATTCCTAAATTTAAACAGTGTACGTTTATTTTATTGAAATGAAACTTAGAAAAAATTTTCTGAATTGTTTTCCCTAAAAAGGATCATGTTGATATGGTAGAGAGAAGTGATGTTGTTTAAGTGTTATGTGAACCAATCTAGAACAATATTATTTTAAAATTTCAATGTAATTATAATTCAAAATGTTGCTAAATATATTACTTACTTTTTTTTTCAATTTCAAAGTAATAAATAACTGTTTCCAGCATTATTTTGCTTTATGACCCATTTTACCCCACGATGGAGTAAATCAGGTCACAACTTTATAAGCTCAGTTAAACTATTTAATAATTAAAAAATGAATATTAAAATGGCACAAAATTGATCTAAAGGAGTTCAATGTTAACATGCAATTGAAAAGAAATGGGAAATGTTTCTGGTTTTGTTGCTGTGAGACTTTAAATATGAAAATACCAATATTGACCCATTTTACCCCACTTGACCCTAGTGATTTTTATGATTTAAAAAAAACTATTTATATCAGCTTATTCCAAATTATTAAAATACAGATATTTTTTATTATAAATTTTAATATATTCTGGGTTCAAGTAATTAATTAGAATTTTAACTCTCTATATGGTACCCTTAATGCATCTGGTCCTCTAGGGAAAAGTGGAATAGCTTCATCAAGGTGTCAAAGAATGACATTTTATCAGAGAGCATTAAGTTTTTGGACATGCTGACTACAGCAAAAGCATCAACAGACTTATGGAAAAGATTTTTTCTACATTTGGAATAGTGCACTCAAAAGTAAGAAACAGATTGGCGGTTGATAAGGCATCAAAACTGGTATTCTTGATGAAACATCTAAATAATAAAAATGATTAAGCTGTAGTAAACATTTTATGTGATATTTGCCATGTCTGTTTATATATTCAAGAAATTTGTATATACTCAAAAAATTATAATAGTCCAGTCAACTTATTTGTATATGTTCAAGAAATTATAATACACTTAGTCCAGAAATATAAGCTTTCTCTTCTGTTTCTTGTTGTTCTCCGTTTATTAAGCATACATTTTTATATAATATAGTTAATTAATAATTAATTTTGAACTAGTAATATATAATTATTTCAGCTGAAAGATCTTAAAATTCTTTGAAGACATAAATAATTAACTGAATTTGTTACTGTATTTGTGTGCGCATACATATTTTTCTTAAGAAAATCCAAAAAATCTGATTTAAATTTAAAAAATACTATTTTTATTTTTTTTTAAATATAAACAAAATATCAACCCTGCCTTCACAATTTGAAAGAATATAATCTAAATTCTAAAGCATGTGCGTTACAAAGATATTTTGTTAATGAATGAGGGTTGGGCAGAGGGAGAATTTTAAATTGATATTAAGTGTAAACCCCTTCATTTTACAACAACTGCTGAAAAATTGTTACTTCTTAAAAACATAAATTATTAACTTTATTAAACAAATACATATTAAACTAAAAGTTTAAATTTAGAGAAAAAGGTTTTGTCTTTATTCATATTCTCTTTATATAATTATTGTTCAGTGTTATTTGGAAATATTCAATCTTTGAATGTTTTACAGGAGTTTCTTTAAAATTGTTATAATGATTAAAAATAATATTGAGTTGAATTATTAGGATTAAAGTTGAATTATTAGGATTAAATATTTAAAAACAAGCTTAAAAATAGAAATTCGAATGAATTATACTTAATGTGCCTGACTACTTTCGGAGGCCAAATTTTGAAAATTTTGATTAACATTTTTCAAATGTGGATTTATCTATGTATTATGGACTAAAAAATTATCTAAATGCATAAAAACTGAAAAAAAAAGAGAAAAATTGACATATTTATGGGGGGGGGGGGGGGGAATTGGTGAAATTTCGTTAAAAAATGACTCTTTTTCATAAACGCATAACTTCATAACAAACTATTATTTTTTCATTTTGTTTGCTTTATCATGTTCATAAATATTCAGCTTAGGGAATAGACTACAAGTTTGGCATAATATTAACTTTTGAATATTCTACAGCTAATATTGTAACTGATTTGGTAAAAGCGGCCAAAATTTTCAATTAATTTTTTTTAGTTTGGCTGTAAAATCTAAAATAATAGTTCAATCAATTAGTTTTTAGTCTATTCCCTAGACACACATATATATAGAACGTCCATGCAAAATTTAAAGAAAATTGAGCAAAAATTTTATGAGTTATTTCATTTGAAATGAAAGAAAATAACGAAAATTTATGTTACGAGTTATAAGACAAAAAAGGCAAGTTCATCCTTATATGAGAACTTATGGCGCAGATACAAAATTTAAACGGTTTCAGAAAGAGATGATTCTACTATTTTACTTTATATAAAAAACAGAAAATTGAAATTTTAGTCAAAATTAGTCTAAAAAAGGTAATTGGGTACCTTAAAAGTAGTTAACTAGTAGTTAACTACTTTTGCAGAACAGTTAACTACTAGTTACAACTACTCTCAGAAAAAAGTAGTTAACAACTAGTTGCAACTACAGTAGAACCTCGGTTATCCGAGCCCCGACTAACCGAGTTCCGGGTTAACCGAAGAACATTTGCCCTTGATTTTTTTTTTTTTTTTTTTTTTTTTTTTTTTTTTTTTTTTTTGCGGGCCGATGGCGGTGTCACTGAGTGACGTCAGTTATTCAATGGCATAAGTTACATTTTAATTTTATTTTCTGGTGATATAAAGACCTAGAACAACAAACAGAGACAACTTCAACAGAGCTTTAACGGCTACAACCTTTGCGTATAACGGCAGCAAAGAAGCGAGCGAGTTCCGTTGAACAGAAAACAATATATTATATATATAGACTTCTTCAAGAAACAACTTTAACTGTAACATGTACTGTACTGATGTGTACATGTAAAATTAGATATGTGTATGTATGCAACGCAATTTTTTCATTTCGTAATATGTACAGTAAATGCCTTTTTTGTTACATCTTTGACGACATTTTCATTCATTTCAACCCACGTTTCCCTCTCGATTTGGACAGAGTCCGTGTTATCCGAGTTTTCGATTATCCGAGGTACCCTCGGTCCACATTACCTCGGATAATCGAGGCTCTACTGTAGTTTTATTTTGAGTAGTTAGTAGTTGGCAGTTGAGTACTTTTTGACGAGTAGTTGCCGAACACTAAGTATTGCCATCCTTTCAAACATAATCAGTATAATATTATGTAGAATTTTTTAGATTAAATTATGCAAATGAATTACTAAGGTGCAAGAAGCATAAAAGCAATGACAAGAAAACCCCCTTATTCTAATAGGGGTGGACGTAAAAGGGTTTGCATATGCAGCGCATTCCGATTACTAGCTGTACCATGAACTTTTTAATTACTCTGAAGTAAATTTTGCTCCAATTTTGAATTCTAATCGTATGTACACGTTAACCTGGCAAATAATCAGTAAAAAATCAGGCAATTCATTCAGCGTGAGCGTTTTCTTTTGTCTTCTTCTTTTTTCCCCTTTTTAAAAAGTGAGCGTACTGCATGTAGCTCCTTTTAAAATAATATATCATGCTTTGATTGATACTTAAAGATTATTTTTTTAAACGAAATGTTATTAAAACGCAATAATAAAATTATCAACAATGAAATCACTTTACTGATACGCTAATTGTCTGTGCTGGTTAGAACTTTTATCAAATACATATCTTACGTTAGTATGTAATGTTTTTCTTAGAAATTTGAACCGGTTGCTTCTTTTTTCTTAATGAGTAAATATTATTTTCATCTCACGTGGGTTTTTGCTGTAATTGGTCGAAAAATGTTTTTATTTCAGTTATATAGCGTTCATGAGCTTCGTTCAGGGAGTTTAAATCTTAACATTTTCTTATTAACTTTACTAAATCATAAAAAAGTATATTCAAGAATAAATAATTATTTCTTTTGAATGAAAGATATTTTGTCAATTTAAAAACATTGCTTCAACAAATGTACGAATTTGATCTAGTGGCGAGAGAATTAAAGTATACTAATACATTTTTTAAAAATATATTTTATTGTTAATTGTGTCTAGTTGATCACATAATTAAATCCAAGGTAACTTGTTAAAACTAGATGTTTTTATTTTCGGAGTATTTAATTAATTTGTTCTCGTCTTCAACTAAGTAAAAACATTTGACTTAAGAAGCATTATCATTACTCTCGGCATGGTTTCTTGACCAATAACAAGTCAGATCGAACAAAAATACTGATGTAATTTGACAAAAACGTAATTTTTGGGCTCTTGAAATTTGTAAAAGATTTCAAAACGTAATTTAAATTAAATGCACGTAATAGTCGCTATGACAAATGTAGGAAACAAACAAAAAATATGCTTAAACGTATTTCATTTATTCTTTAAGTTGGTTTGGATGCGTGTAGAAATACTTCAGTCAAAAAGTCAATTAGAATTTAGAATCAGTATTTAAACGTAAGTTGAATAAATCTAGTTATGCGAAAACAACTAAGAGGCTGGGTGCCTAATTATAACTGAAGGGAACATAAATCATAAGCTTGCGAATATCTGACATAAGATCAAAATAACTGTCAAAAGTTTGTTCAAAGCCATCTTTAATGAACGTCTTAAATCATCACTTTGACATCAACTCCCAACAGAAGACACACGCGATTTCAATAACTTTTAACTGGGGTGTATAAATCATATTGAGAAGATGTAAAGTGAAGTCACCATTACGAATTTTTTTTCAAAATTAACACTGACGATAACAGCTATAGTAGAACCTCTCTGTAACGAAGTCTCTCTACAGTGAGTTTCTCCCTATAACAAAAAGTTTAATCGGAATGTTAAGTAACATTCAAAATATTCTCCAAGCAACGAAATATCCCGACAGTGAGTCTCTCCCTATAACGAAAGTTTTAATCGGAATATTAAATATCTTTAAAATATTCTCAATATAACGAAGTCTCCTTCCCAGACAGCACAAAACGTCCTTTGGATCTCCATTTTATGTCCAGAACGTCCAAATCTGGTCCGATGTCAAAACCGATAAAATTTGGACATCCTCAGATGGATCAGACAGGATGTCCCTGTAACTACCACTTTGTTTTACCTACGGACGTCCAAAAGGGATCCGCATCCTTTCAAGTCGTACCACGGACCTTATTTTCGGATGTCCTAGGGACTGCGCTCAAAATATATCCCTCGTACGGGTTAGACAGGACGTCCCTGTAACTACCACTTTGTTTGACCTACGGACGTCCAAAAGTGATCCGCATCCTTTCAGGTCGTACCACGGACTTTCTTTTCGGATGTCCCAGGGACTTCACTCAAAAGATATCCCGCCTTTGAACTAAATGATACGTTTTTAGGATATATTTTTCAACTTGGAAGATTTTTTTCCCTTCTTTATTTAACGACTTACTAAACAAAAAACAGGTTTATTAATTTTAAAAAAAATTGAAATCTTTGCTAAGAAATATTTAGACAATTTTAAGAACAAGAACAAAAAGAATAGGGGAGCACTCATTCCAGTGTTAAAAAGTAAATAGCAATGTTATTCTCTGAAAGATTATAAATATAATGAAAGTTTTTTGGTTTTTACAAATTACAGCTTGCTATTATTATTATTTTTAAATTGTGTTCATGGGGGGGGGGGGGACGAAATGTTACAAAAATAGGTGCAAATGTACATTAAATTATGTGGTTGTGAATTCTAAAGGGAAAAAAAAAACACTGTCGAAAGTTGCTGGGGGAAAATTTAGGGCTGCAACCGTTAATTTGTGTACTACATCAATACCTTACTGTCAAT
The DNA here is from genome assembly GCA_038502835.1 of Octonoba sinensis. NCBI lineage: Eukaryota > Metazoa > Arthropoda > Arachnida > Araneae > Uloboridae > Octonoba > Octonoba sinensis. The sequence continues at coordinate 2,365,351 of CM076598.1, read as the reverse complement.
CAAAGCAGTAAATAGCAAGTTTAACAGCGAAAAACGAGGTTTATTGCTACATAAAAAGGTGACTAAAATGGTGAAAATGAGACATCCGTTTTACTCATAGACATATTAGCATAGACGGAGTCACCTGGCTTTTTCTTCGCTTTGCGAGTGACTGAAGGGCGAGTACGTCACGTGACGGAGACCACCAATTAGCGTCTCTCGTCTTATCTCGCTTCGTCTTATCTGCTTTTACCTTAATTTTTTCCCCCGCGGCGCAAAGATTTCAAGATGGGCTTATTGCTGCGCGTTAAATTGCACCGAACGAAGAAGGTTTGGAAGACCTTCCTTTCATAAGTATAAAACTAACTTCTCAATAAAATGTCATGAAATCTATCTCACACAGTCTAATATTTTTTTTTTTTTTACTTCTAATTCTGTGTAACGATGTAATTTTCAGAAATAGTTTTCTTTATTGTAAAGAATTTTTTTAGAATAAACTTGGTTTTCTGAGAGGAAAATTTTGAATATAATCTGAGGTTTTTTACTTATCGTACCCATGTACGAGTCGAAGTATTTTTTTCAAAATTTGGAAGCGAAAAAAGGGAACTTATACACAGATTAGAGGGGGGGGGGTTAGTACACTCAAAAACTTCGATGTTCAGAATCTTTAGTGAAATTTAAAGGGAAATAATCATCAAAAAGTCTAAAAACTTCATTCTTTGTTATTTTTTTTTCACCTAAACTAACAATTGATTTAAGAACAAATGTACAAATTTAAGAATGTAACCTAAATAAAACATACGCATACATATATATATGTGCGTGTACCCATGTAAGAGTCAAAAATTTTTTGACAAAATTTGGACGAAAAAAAAGGGTGAACTAATACACAGGTACGGGGGGGGGGGAGAATACTACTTACAAAATCTTCGGTGTTCAGAATCTTAAATGAAATTTAAAGGCAAATAATCATCTACAAGTTCACAAAGTCTAAAAACTTAATTCTTTTTTTTTTATTTATTAAAACTCAAAATTATCCCTGGAACCTATCAAAATAAAGATTATTGCTTATTAGAATCCTTATATTGACACGCGAGTTAGACATAATTCACGAAATTAATTCTGTTTAAAGACCAATAAAATTATGTTTAACTGTCATTGTGCATAGTTGATATTACATCTAAATACTTTTAATGCATTAATGAGCTTAAAATGCGTGACGCAAATAAACAATAATAATTAGCTAATTTTTTTTATTTTTTTTTATTTTACCTAAAGCAACGCTTAATTGAAGAACAAAAGTATGAAATTAAAAGTTCAATCCAAAGAAAATATATGCATACATATATATGCGCGAATATATATATATATATATATATATATATATATATATATATATATATGTATATATGTATATAACGTTGGGTAATTTAAAAAAAAGTATAAAAAATATAAATTAAAATTTAAATGCCTCTTAAGGCTTGCCGACTGTTATTTTATAACCAAAACAAATATCTTCAATAATCTTCAGTTATTTGCGGCTTCATCCTGTTTTATATTTTTCTTTTCGAAATACATTTTATGAATTGCAGTGAATTACAAATCAATCCTCTATCGGTAAGACCAAACCAGACCCGTCATTTCGAATTTCACCGAAGGGGGGAGAGGACAAAGTGTATATTCTCTTTATTTGCTATGCTGGGGAAACAAAACACATGCACATTTATAAAAATACATTATATCCTCAAAATGGCCGCTCTGAATTTAATGCCTGGAATAAAGACATTAAAATATCGGGAGCAACGGAAAATTGACATTATATATACATGTTTTTAAGCTGTTTTTTAATAATAATTTAGTTTTATTGAGCGAACTGTTAACCTTTGAATTCCACTTGAAATCCCACGCTTTAATGATCATTTCACTTTAAAAGAAATTTACAACATTTACACAATCACTGATCAACTATTCCAATCCTATTAAAGTGCTTGCGGCTGCCAAAACAATCACGTCAATAAACCAGAATAACCCTTTTAATAAAATAACTCAATAAGCCCCTGTGCGGTTACCATAAAATTGTGAGAACCCCAATTCGAGTGGATTTCGAAAGGCTCGCTTAGCAGCTCTAGTAATTCCTTCTAAGCAGAGATTGGCTTTTCCTCTTGAACACGTGAAGGAGACAGATTCCCGCCCTAGTGCCACTGGAACGCCCTTAAGCGGTATCTACGAGTTTATAAGATCTATGGTTTTACGACTACAATCATTATATCGCAAAGTTAGGAAGCATATCAGTATGCCATCTAAAAAGCAAAGGAATAAGTCACTGGTTTAATCTGTAGGTATATGTAATCTATCTGCAGATCTAAATCTTTTTACTTACTTATTTTCCAAAACTTGTATCTGCTCCCCGCCCCTCTTCGTACCTTATTCAATAGTATAATATCACTACGAGCAGCACTGACATTTCGTTCTGATGACAGAACAGTATGACTAATTAAGAAAGTATCGTATAATCAATATCGTATATCGAGTCAAATAAGTGCGCAGATAATTTTCTCAATTTTTCTTTTCGTCTTCACAAATTACTTTTATTGCACATTTTCATACCTTGGCGCCAAAATGCACCCTGGCAGACACTTTTGGTTATGAAACACAAAACCACATACTCCACTATGAATACTAACCAAATTTTGTTATTTGCTCAGTACGGTACGTGCTACAGGGCCCTAAACACCACACGTTATTCTGTCCTTTCCCTGTATTTGAGGTATTTTAACCTAAAATGCACGCATCTTTTAGAAAGTCCAAAATTTGAGCAATTCCAATTTTTAGCATTCGGTGATGGTTGGACCTCAAAATTTTGTTTTCGTGTAGTGGGAAAGGGGGTGGATAAACTTTCATCGTTTTATAAGAAAATGTAAGTATAAAACGACTTGCACACAAACAAAGTACAGATCTATTATAGTTTGCATTACTTAATGGAATAAATCTTTGCCTGCTTTTCTACAGAGCTCGATAAGTATTTGACGGTCTTAAGATTCGCAATATGACAAAGGAAAAATACGGATAAGCCTTTTTCTCATCTAAATACACTTGCCTTATTATTACTTCAAAAAAAAATACTGAGTCATAGAAAGAAAAAAATAGCTTTTCTAATATCGATTTTTTTTTTATTTGAAACAAAACGATTGAAAAAAAAAAGAAACAGTAAAAAACGTTTACCTTAAAAATAGCATAAGGAAAGGAGAACAAAAGAAGAAAAGATTGGTCAGCAACGTTTAGAGCAAGGTTATTTTCCAGAGGTGGCAATAAATTGTGTATATGTAACTTTGAAATGTTTGTATTAGTGCCGGTCAAGTTATTGATAGTTCAAGAAACTAGTAGAGAAACGCTATTAGTGCCTAGTTATTGCAGAAAAACTCAAGCTAAATTTTTGTCTTACACCAACATCATTCCAGCCCGTCAGTCTAATGAGTCAAAAAATGAGATATTCAAAAAAAAAATAATACTAAAAAGCATATGTGCATACTTCCAACATTTTGATTATGCGAATTCCAGTGCGTATTCTGAGCTAAATTGTGATACGAACTGTACGTACCTTTTAAACTGAATTATTGGGCAATTCCTATACTATACAGTAATGCGTATAAATATTATGAAGCTCCTGATTATATAAAAATATAAGAACATTTTTAATTTTGATAAAACGAAATTAAATAGCCAGTTTGAAGCAAATGAGCTAATGTTTAGAAAATTAATTATTTATAGAAAAATAAGTTATTTCAACAGTTATAAGAACATTCCTAAAGACTCAGATAGAAAATGATGAAACATCCAGTATATTAAAGAAAGTCAATTATTATTTAGAAAAATGTGCGCAGTGGGGTCAAATCTAATGTAAATGATTGAGAGATGACATTTGATTTTTACTAAAAACATTTAAAATATAGTAAAACTCCTCTACAGCAGCAACCAGTAGGACAAAAATATTGGTCAGTAATAGAGAGGTGTCCGCAAAAGAGGGTTCTGTTTAGGCTCAGTAGGCGGAGAGTTAAAAACTGTCCGCATTTGAGGGGTGTCCGTTAGGAGTTTTACTTGTATTTACAGACGTTAATCGATAGATCACCTACGTACTTTATGGGATTGAAAATCGGCCCTTAGATATATAAGTACGAGGGTCATTTTTTAAGTAAGAACCGATTGCGCATCGTGTTAGCGCATCCAGTCAGGTGACGTCAGTTCAAGGTCAGCAACTCTTGGCCGGTCCCCCACTGCAACGCCATTACGTTTCACGTCTCTTCAAATGCAGGTGGTTTGTTTATACTGTGTAGTTTGTCGCCATGTCTATCAGTAATCCCGCCGATTATGAAGTACGTGCCGTTATTCGGTTTTTGAATGCAAATGCTCTTCCTGTTGAAATTCAAGAACAAAAACGGAGCTGCACAATTTTCACTGGGAAATACTGAATCGTCCGCCTTACAGCCCAGACTTGGCACCATCAGGCTTTCATCTCTTTCCAACACTTAAGGCATTTCTCGGTGGAAAGCGTTTGGAAAAGGATGACATGCTTAAAGGAAAAAGTTACGAACTGGTTTAATGGTCCTTCGTATATCTGCGTATAGAGGCTGAATATCAAATGAACTTATATATATAAATATATATGCATTTAGTTTACATTGGTAAAGAATAAGAATTATTTTGTCCTTCATTGGACCTTTTTGATCAGAAGGGGGCTGTAGTTGTATTTTGGCAAACTGGTAGCAGTTCATTTTGATTGAGCCGTGTTACACCAGTTAACGTTTCAAGAAAAAAAAAGTGTCTTTAAGCTTGAAAAAGAAAAAAAATCAGTTTTTGCTAAAAGTATAACTGTCAATGTTCTACACACGTCAATGAGATTGACTCACATTCAGTTACAGCGGCAAACAAGTGTCTGCTGAATAAAAAACATGAAATATAACCGTAGAATATCACTGAAGTATTGCGCGTGCGTGACTAGAGTCTATATGCACAATAGGGTGGGCCGAAAAAACCTTTTTTTTTTTATTTCGAAGTTGTAATAGAGCGAAAAACTTGCGAATTATAAAGAAAAGAAAAAAATTTAAAAAAGGCCCTAAAGTTGGACAAAATATGAAAAAAATCTCATTATTACTATATTTTTTAATATTTTTGAATTAGATGTTTTCGTAGTGTAATAGCTTGTAACATCTTTAAATGGAGCTTAAAAACGTTGTGTTTTAATTTGGTTTGGATCAGTTGATATCTTCCGGTCGCGCATAAGCCCCAAATTTGGCAAAATATTTAAAATTTTGCATTTCTACGCATTTTTGGTACTTGATAAATAATTAGTATTTAAATGCAATAGCCGTAGCATTTTTTCACACGAACTTATAATGAGGTAGAAAAGAAACTGCCAGATGTTTGTTTACTGTTCTTCAAATGTACTAAAATTTTTAACTTTGAAAACAAATTCTAGTTGCTCTTATTTTTTCACTAAATTTGAGATTTCTTTGACTGCTTTTGTAACATTAAATGCCCTGTATTTCCAGTAATCTTAATTTTTTGAATATTTTTCACTTGAAGTTTAACACTGATATTTACCATACAAAAATTTAAATGCATAATAAGCATTTAATTAAGCTGTAAAAAGTTATTGCACGTAATTAAATCACAAATGAGCTTTAAAATGCATTAATTACGTGCAATCACTTTTTACAGTTTCATTGTGCACAAAGTTCCTTTATTATTTTAAACTTTTAGTTGATGAATGTTGAAATAGATATATCATTTTTATAATTTGACTTGATTTTGATATCAACAGGGTACACCTCCTAAAAGCGATTGCATACTCTTCCCCACTCGCATACACAAATAAAGCTATGGTGCCCCAAGAACAATGCCCGTTTAAAAGCTAAGAGAACACCTGAAAACAATTCCCGAAAAATTTCTACCCCATTGCGAAAGTTGAGACAGGAGTAAATATGTAGTATATTAGTTAATGTAATTTTTAAAAAATCTTACATTATAAACTAAAAGAAAAATAGAAAACTGGATTTAATGGTTGATCTCATCAACGCTGTAAACTCATGGTGGAAGGTATCAATTAAAAATTTATAGCTCAAGGTTGCAAACTGAATCTAAATGTCAGATTTTTGTTAAATGTTATTCAAATTACTCAAATTTTTCATTTAAAAACAAATTCTTTGTTCTACTGAATTGCTTTTTTGACTAAATTTGATTTTCTTTGTACTGTGATGTTGAACAGCCTTCATTTCTAACAATATTAATTAATTAATAATTCTTGTTTGAAATTTAACAGACATTTTTGACATTACTGTGATGCTTTATGTAATGATTGATTCTGCATGTCAGTCGTGTAACTAACGACTTGTAGATCCCGTAACTGGGGGAGATGGCGCAGAAATTTAAGGGAAAACCAAAAATCTTCAAAAAAAAATTGAATTTCAGATTATTGCACTTTTACCTTGTTTAACTCATTACCTCTCCAAAAATACTTTACTTTAACCTGTATCTCAATTAGAAGAGCCAAAATTTTGTTTTAAAGCCAACGCACACCAACGATTTTAAGGGACATAAGAAATGTAAACATTGCGATTCCACTTAGGCATGTCAAACGTTGACGTCATTTCTAAACTTTCTTTTTATTTTGATAAGCCCAAATGTTTTTCTTATAATAATATTAATTTACATTAAGCTAACTGCCACTGCGACTGTGCTTTGTTTATGCTCTTTTGAATATAAATATGCCTCTTGTGAATTGTTCAGTGCAATCAAGTGTGTTCTGTATAATTATATCTGTTGACACTGTTATACAATTATTACTGTGATTGTTAACAGTCAGCTTATTAGTATTTAGAAAATGCCTAGGTCTATTGGTAAGGTATTCAAAACGCGTAAATGGTATTTTATGCTGATAATTTAAAATATGGGCCAGAAATGTTTGGATAAGGTGAGTTTTTTTACTAAAATGCGTTTTTCTCAAAAGTCAATTTTTGGAAGTTTGATGTACCTTTTCTCAAAAAGTATTACTCACATGTCCATAAAATTTATATGGCACATTTGTTATGTACCCTAGTATTTACTGAAATGAGCTTTTAGCAAAATCATGCATATATTTTTTTTTACAATTTTTTTTCTGTAGAAAAAGGAACGTTTTCTGAGTATGCGACAAAAAACATTTTTTTTTAAACTTTAACTCACCGGCGGTCTAGGCCGTGATATCACGCCATGAGAAATCTTTCTTGAGATGGTCGAAGCCGTGATATTACGATGCACTTTTTCCGCCTCAAAATGGTCAGTAGCGTATATTTGCGAGATTCTTTCCCCTCTTTCCAAGTAGGCTCCCTGGTGCGCCGGAGGCGTTGCTTTTCCGCCTCTTCTCTCACATACGCACACAATGACCATTCATTCCCCTTGTACTTTCAAGTTTCAGCATTCAGCCACTACCCCCTAAGGGGGCATTGAAATCAGCTTGCAAGTACAAGAAATCCTTCTTGATTACAACGTTTAAAAATGCCTCAATAGCAAGTGAAATTTTATTCTTAAAACGGAATATATATATATATATGTATGTCCTCTGTCGTATTTTGTCAGTTTCCGTGTGATTGTCTGATCAACGAACGCAATTTAATAAAATTATTTATAGGTCATCGCATTTAATGAAATTACGAAGTTTGAAAAATTAAATTTTATTCGGGTGAAAATAAATTGATCCTGCTTTAAAAAAAAAAAACCCTCATTTCTATGGAGGATATGCATTGTATATGAACAAGATATATGAACAGAAAATAAAATCAGTAACTTATAGTGTCGAGATGAGAAGAATAACTTATAGTGAAGAGGTTTTACATTGGGTTTTTATTACAATCCCAGTCAAATTTGCTGTGCATTCCGGGCCGATGTCAAGACGGAGCAGTTTTCCGTAAAAAAGCGATAGCCAATTCCGATTTAGCGATGTAAAAGAGAAAGAGATGGGGGTAGGGGCAGAAGGAAAATATTCTTAGCCTTTAAAAAATAATCAAAATTGAAGAAATATAGCAATATAAAGCAAGATTTTTTTTTTTGTTAAATTCAAAAAAATCATTCGTTTTAAAAATATGATAGCAATACCGGCCAATCTGCATTATCAAGATTATCTTTAGATTAACTGGAATTGAACAGTCCAAACATTTTTTTAAGACAAAACATTTTAAAACCCCAAGCAAGCCTTAGTTTTTTTAAGTGGATAAATAAACGTGATAGCTTCATGGGTTGATACATGGGGCGAAACATTTTTAAAAAATGGAGATGGATTTGCCAAAACCTTCATATTTAAAAGAAATAAAACGTGGCATAGGGACATAACCAGGGGGAGGGGGGGGCACGACGTAGATTTCTTCCACTAACGTCATAAAGCTAGCCAAGAATTGCGTGTTTAGGACTTGACTTCAATTTCACAATATTGCCCGCAGAGAACACCCGATACTCCTGTCTTTTAGCGTTACTAAAAATATACTAATATTTGTTTTTAAATACTGTACAGAAAACTCACTTGTAAACCTCTTTTCTTATCTTCATCACCTAAAATCACATTTTTAGAACCTCAATTTCGAAAGTAACCCCCTGGGACAGAACTTCCCAAAACCCCCCTAACATATTCAAGATCGATTAAAATTACGTTATTAGGTATATGTATATATACATACTATATATTAAATACACGTTTCAAAGTGGAGGGACCGCCAAACTCATAACCCCCCTTCCCTCCTCGATATTTTGTACTCGACCTAGTCTGGTCAGGATCAAGATAGAGAGGCGTTTTCAGAAGTTTTTGTACTTTTTATAACATACGATTATTTCCATGCCTGATAAAAGTTTCGCTGTTATATACATGTATATTATTGCGGATCGAACAAAAACTTCATTTTCATAGTTAATTATTTCCCCTTTTCGTTCGTCAGGCAAGGCTCATTTATAATTGTAATGTTATGCTGTTATAGATAGCTGATGACAACATGTCTTTATTGAGTAAATTATTAATTAGGTAATAAATATAAAACTTTTTAAAAAAAAGAGCTTGATGCCATTAAGCAGTAATAATAAAAGTAATTACAATAAGAGTTTGAGAGAAAGCTTCCTTGAAGCAATGAAATTAAAAATGAGAGTAGTGTATGGAAGCAAACATGAAAGTTTTGTTCAACTGCTACTCAGCTTAGTACGAAATGGGCAGAAGTACAAGCTGCTACAAAAAAAATGTTTTCTATGCTAAATTTAATTAGGGTTGAATTTCGACTGTTGGGCAAACTCTAGTTATTATTATTTTACTAACTGCCCTATCATCGAAGATTATATATTGCTACCTAGATACAACAAAAAGGAAACGAAAAAATATAGTAACATATAATATTTGCCTAAATGCGAATTTTTGGGACCCATGAGGAACCGGTAGAATTAAATTCTCTCAATTTTTTGTACGTGGATTTCTCTCTTCAATACAGAATTTTTTCGCGTTAAAGCATATTGAAATTTAAAAACATCAAAGCTATGTTTTCGCTCCGCATTAAGGTATGCACAAAGGCGCACATTAAAAAAAAAAAAACTTGAAATTAGAGACTGTTACTCAGCAGCCTCATTTTGAGGCCTACTTTTCGAATATTTTAGGGAAAAGGAAGGCTGCACTCCTCTAGTTTTAAAAACGTGTGTGTGGGTGTATGTGTGTATATTTACAATGTCTGTGTGTAAAATGTCTCATTCTTGCTTTATACTTCTACGACGGACATAAAAGGAAGTAGATGCTTTGTTCTGAATCTCCTTGTACTTCAGTTCTATTAACTCTTTGGTTGTCAAATAACAAAAGTAAGATTATCTAGCATACAAAGTGAGCGTACCACCTACGTTTCCTACTGACACTTACGGCCACCCCTTTAGTTCTTGCGAAGTAGAGAAAAAGTATTTTATTCTAATAAAACTATCAGGTTCAGTAATAATCTCAATTTCAAAGGCTATTGACACGTATTTGCTCTCCTATTTATTTGATTTGGTTGCTTACCGTTTCAAGAATTTCTAAAACTCAGCAGAATGCAGCAGATAACAATTGTCAGTCATAGTTAATGGTGCATAGTTAACTGTATATGTTAGTCCAGTCATATAGCTTAGGGACCGTTCATAAATGATGTCACACGTCTTTTAAATATATTTGACCCCCCTCCTCCCTTTGTCACATGTCACGCTATATTACATTAGCATAAAATAGGTTTAATTTGTTGATTTTAAAGGTTTTCATAGAAATCAAAATGTTCGATGTCACACTTCTTGCTACCTCTCCCCTCCTCTTGTCACAAACTGGCACACTTTCTTGAACTTTCTCCCCCCCTTGAAGCGTGACATCATTTATGGATGACCCCTTAGATGCCTTTTGGTGTAGTAATTGAAAATACTTAGAAGCAATGCCAAATTCTACTTTATAGCAATGGCACATATATTTATGCTTAAACGCATTTTAAACTTTTTTGTTCAAAGTAAAGGAGCAGTAAATTCCTAATCAAAATCTTTCTCCTCAAGCTTCAAAGCCAGAGTTCGTGTTGGTGAAAAAAAGAAAATATTTCCCAAATTCTTTTTATGTAAATATATTATTTTGTGTAATAAATTTATAGTATTAAAACAGTAACGCTTACGTAAAAGAAAAATAGAAAACTGGATTTAATGGTTGATCTCATCAACGCTGTAAACTCATGGTGGAAGGTATCAATTTAAAAATTTATAGCTCAAGGTTGCAAACTGAATCTAAATGTCAGATTTTTGTTAAATGTTATTCAAATTACTCAAATTTTTCATTTAAAAACAAATTCTTTGTTCTACTGAATTGCTTTTTTGACTAAATTTGATTTTCTTTGTACTGTGATGTTGAACAGCCTTCATTTCTAACAATATTAATTAATTAATAATTCTTGTTTGAAATTTAACAGACATTTTTGACATTACTGTGATGCTTTATGTAATGATTGATTCTGCATGTCAGTCGTGTAACTAACGACTTGTAGATCCCGTAACTGGGGGAGATGGCGCAGAAATTTAAGGGAAAACCAAAAATCTTCAAAAAAAAATTGAATTTCAGATTATTGCACTTTTACCTTGTTTAACTCATTACCTCTCCAAAAATACTTTACTTTAACCTGTATCTCAATTAGAAGAGCCAAAATTTTGTTTTAAAGCCAACGCACACCAACGATTTTAAGGGACATAAGAAATGTAAACATTGCGATTCCACTTAGGCATGTCAAACGTTGACGTCATTTCTAAACTTTCTTTTTATTTTGATAAGCCCAAATGTTTTTCTTATAATAATATTAATTTACATTAAGCTAACTGCCACTGCGACTGTGCTTTGTTTATGCTCTTTTGAATATAAATATGCCTCTTGTGAATTGTTCAGTGCAATCAAGTGTGTTCTGTATAATTATATCTGTTGACACTGTTATACAATTATTACTGTGATTGTTAACAGTCAGCTTATTAGTATTTAGAAAATGCCTAGGTCTATTGGTAAGGTATTCAAAACGCGTAAATGGTATTTTATGCTGATAATTTAAAATATGGGCCAGAAATGTTTGGATAAGGTGAGTTTTTTTACTAAAATGCGTTTTTCTCAAAAGTCAATTTTTGGAAGTTTGATGTACCTTTTCTCAAAAGTATTACTCACATGTCCATAAAATTTATATGGCACATTTGTTATGTACCCTAGTATTTACTGAAATGAGCTTTTAGCAAAATCATGCATATATTTTTTTTTACAATTTTTTTTCTGTAGAAAAAGGAACGTTTTCTGAGTATGCGACAAAAAACATTTTTTTTTAAACTTTAACTCACCGGCGGTCTAGGCCGTGATATCACGCCATGAGAAATCTTTCTTGAGATGGTCGAAGCCGTGATATTACGATGCACTTTTTCCGCCTCAAAATGGTCAGTAGCGTATATTTGCGAGATTCTTTCCCCTCTTTCCAAGTAGGCTCCCTGGTGCGCCGGAGGCGTTGCTTTTCCGCCTCTTCTCTCACATACGCACACAATGACCATTCATTCCCCTTGTACTTTCAAGTTTCAGCATTCAGCCACTACCCCCTAAGGGGGCATTGAAATCAGCTTGCAAGTACAAGAAATCCTTCTTGATTACAACGTTTAAAAATGCCTCAATAGCAAGTGAAATTTTATTCTTAAAACGGAATATATATATATATATGTATGTCCTCTGTCGTATTTTGTCAGTTTCCGTGTGATTGTCTGATCAACGAACGCAATTTAATAAAATTATTTATAGGTCATCGCATTTAATGAAATTACGAAGTTTGAAAAATTAAATTTTATTCGGGTGAAAATAAATTGATCCTGCTTTAAAAAAAAAAAACCCTCATTTCTATGGAGGATATGCATTGTATATGAACAAGATATATGAACAGAAAATAAAATCAGTAACTTATAGTGTCGAGATGAGAAGAATAACTTATAGTGAAGAGGTTTTACATTGGGTTTTTATTACAATCCCAGTCAAATTTGCTGTGCATTCCGGGCCGATGTCATATATACATACTATATATTAAATACACGTTTCAAAGTGGAGGGACCGCCAAACTCATAACCCCCCTTCCCTCCTCGATATTTTGTACTCGACCTAGTCTGGTCAGGATCAAGATAGAGAGGCGTTTTCAGAAGTTTTTGTACTTTTTATAACATACGATTATTTCCATGCCTGATAAAAGTTTCGCTGTTTATACATGTATATTATTGCGGATCGAACAAAAACTTCATTTTCATAGTTAATTATTTCCCCTTTTCGTTCGTCAGGCAAGGCTCATTTATAATTGTAATGTTATGCTGTTATAGATAGCTGATGACAACATGTCTTTATTGAGTAAATTATTAATTAGGTAATAAATATAAAACTTTTTAAAAAAAAGAGCTTGATGCCATTAAGCAGTAATAATAAAAGTAATTACAATAAGAGTTTGAGAGAAAGCTTCCTTGAAGCAATGAAATTAAAAATGAGAGTAGTGTATGGAAGCAAACATGAAAGTTTTGTTCAACTGCTACTCAGCTTAGTACGAAATGGGCAGAAGTACAAGCTGCTACAAAAAAAATGTTTTCTATGCTAAATTTAATTAGGGTTGAATTTCGACTGTTGGGCAAACTCTAGTTATTATTATTTTTCTAACTGCCCTATCATCGAAGATTATATATTGCTACCTAGATACAACAAAAAGGAAACGAAAAAATATAGTAACATATAATATTTGCCTAAATGCGAATTTTTGGGACCCATGAGGAACCGGTAGAATTAAATTCTCTCAATTTTTTGTACGTGGATTTCTCTCTTCAATACAGAATTTTTTCGCGTTAAAGCATATTGAAATTTAAAAAAATCAAAGCTATGTTTTCGCTCCGCATTAAGGTATGCACAAAGGCGCACATTTAAAAAAAAAAAAAATTGAAATTAGAGACTGTTTCTCAGCAGCCTCATTTTGAGGCCTACTTTTCGAATATTTTAGGGAAAAGGAAGGCTGCACTCCTCTAGTTTTAAAAACGTGTGTGTGGGTGTATGTGTGTATATTTACAATGTCTGTGTGTAAAATGTCTCATTCTTGCTTTATACTTCTACGACGGACATAAAAGGAAGTAGATGCTTTGTTCTGAATCTCCTTGTACTTCAGTTCTATTAACTCTTTGGTTGTCAAATAACAAAAGTAAGATTATCTAGCATACAAAGTGAGCGTACCACCTACGTTTCCTACTGACACTTACGGCCACCCCTTTAGTTCTTGCGAAGTAGAGAAAAAGTATTTTATTCTAATAAAACTATCAGGTTCAGTAATAATCTCAATTTCAAAGGCTATTGACACGTATTTTCTCTCCTATTTATTTGATTTGGTTGCTTACCGTTTCAAGAATTTCTAAAACTCAGCAGAATGCAGCAGATAACAATTGTCAGTCATAGTTAATGGTGCATAGTTAACTGTATATGTTAGTCCAGTCATATAGCTTAGGGACCGTTCATAAATGATGTCACACGTCTTTTAAATATATTTGACCCCCCTCCTCCCTTTGTCACATGTCACGCTATATTACATTAGCATAAAATAGGTTTAATTTGTTGATTTTAAAGGTTTTCATAGAAATCAAAATGTTCGATGTCACACTTCTTGCTACCTCTCCCCTCCTCTTGTCACAAACTGGCACACTTTCTTGAACTTTCTCCCCCCCTTGAAGCGTGACATCATTTATGGATGACCCCTTAGATGCCTTTTGGTGTAGTAATTGAAAATACTTAGAAGCAATGCCAAATTCTACTTTATAGCAATGGCACATATATTTATGCTTAAACGCATTTTAAACTTTTTTGTTCAAAGTAAAGGAGCAGTAAATTCCTAATCAAAATCTTTCTCCTCAAGCTTCAAAGCCAGAGTTCGTGTTGGTGAAAAAAAGAAAATATTTCCCAAATTCTTTTTATGTAAATATATTATTTTGTGTAATAAATTTATAGTATTAAAACAGTAACGCTTACGTTTGTATTCACCAGTGGCTTAGCCCGACACTAGTTTCGGGGTAATACGATTGCTTGCAGCTAATTTTATTGTTTTGCGAAGGTCTCTCAAAGTATCTACTCACAAATTCGGTGGGGGGGGGGGGGGGCATCGCCTTTTTTTTTGTGCCAGTGGTATTCACAGTAAACAAGAAAACTAAGCAAGACATTAAGCACTTTTCCAATTCATGTCGAAAAATACTCAAACTTTTAACTTAAAATAATTTACCCTTTAATGATTTTAATGTTACCCTGTCATCTTGAACCTATTGATACATGTACAGTTTCATTAAAACAACAATAATAAAGCAGATTGCATTTTATTAGCTACGCAAATACTTCTGTATACTTTATCTTTTTCCCTTGATCAATATTACACAGGTTATTTGTTAGAATAAAGAGAATGTGACAAATGCAATTGTGCCCTTTAGTTTTGTTTCACAACAAACACTTTTTCCAGGTTCTGTAATTGTCATACAGGCTTTGCACAAACTTCATCTGTCACTGTCTTTTACGAGCTGAAAGTGGCATAAACTCGAATCGATATGTAGAAATTCTATGCATGGAAAAGATAATTTTTTGAAAATTTATAGTTGACTGTTTTAAATTTCGGAATTTGAATTACTGGAAATCAATGTAACTCAATCTCAAATTTTGCGAACATTCACAGTGAAGTGAATTTGTATAAAAAACATACACACAAATTCAGAAATCAACAACTCCACAAACATACATTTATCGATTAAACTAAACAGATAATATAAAAGAGTTATGTTTATATCTTTCTCAGTCAATTATTATTACTTATAGGGCATGCAAATATTAACAATTATTTTTAAATGCATTTGGAAATTTCAAACTTTAAGATATTTGTTCCAAAATGATAAGTAGGGAAACTTGATCCTAATAAATGCACGAATTCTGTTTTTTTTTTAAATATAGGTTTTAATCGAGAAATCAAGTCATGTAGATATTTAAAAAAAGAAAAGAAATAAAAAATTAGTGATAAATTTCTTTGGGTTTGTAAGTTCGTTTTAGAAGCAAAGATTCCACACCATTACTTTCTAAACCCTATACCTGCAGGGTCAAGCGTGGCTTGGACAAAGGGAAACATGTTTCCTACAGAAACACGTTTAGCGGGGAGGGGATTCTAAACAGCTGTCCCTTTCGTCAATTACGATTATTTCCACTTGACCACCACACACGCCTACTTGGAGGGGAAAGAATTTTCCTTGAAAAGCCTTCAACCGTTTTGGAAGAGTCTCGTCCATTATTGAAGGAACCATTTGAAGGTGACAAATTGACCTCTGCCTGACCGTGGGTTAGTTTTAAATCAAAATTTTACAAAATGCGCATTTCAGTGTAACACTAAAAGTACGGTTAACCAGCAGAAAAAGTTTTGAGAGTGTACTTCTAACAGATTTTCAGAAAAGGTACCAAGAAAAACGTCTGTTTAACATTATCTGTATGGAGCATTCCGACACCCCTTAAGAGATACGGTTATTTAACGTATCGGTGAACTTAAATCGTCATGCTTGTCAAATATTAGTTGCAACAAAATGTAAGCTTTCTTAATAATAAAATAATAATGCTGCTTTTCTAAAATGCAATTTTCATTGTATGAAAATAACTACTACTCTTTTTAAATAACGCTGCATTCAAATAAAAACTTGCCTCATTTAAATTTCAGATAAGGAGATTCTTCTGCACCTTCCAAAGAGAAAGAGTTCATTGTTCGCTGATCGATTGATTCTCGATATTTGCTCTTTCTTACCTTTGCTCTCCATCCCCTTAAGAAAAGGCAGAGAGATAAACAAATAAAACATGTTTTTCTCTGAAGGATCTGTTTTACATGCGTAAATTCTTTGACAAGAAATTCACGATAATATATAAAAGAATTTTCACTGGCAGTAGAAATCCTCTTCAAGTAATCGGTTTTGGCGTTGATTGCTTCGCATTGCTTCTCAAGTTACTAACTAAAGAACATGAATTGGATAGTTTATTTCAGAAAATTGTTGAAGGCTAAATTTCTCATTTTAGGAGGAGTAAAATATTTTCAAAACTTTTAACACAGCCTTTTTTAAAACCAACTAGCCCTTAAAGTACTGAGTTTGGCTAATAGAATTAAATAATTTAAGGGCACTTTAAATACCTAATTGATATTGCTTCTTAAGCTGTCAAAGAAGAAGCAGGAATTGAGTAGAGCATTTCAAAACCCGTCAAAGGCTAAATGTTTCGTTTTCAGAAGACTAGAGAAACTTTCATGTGGATGCAGTACTTTTAAACAAAGATAATTTTTACACCAAATAGCCCTTTAACTACTTAGTTTGAGTCGGATAATTAACATTTTTAAAGGTTACTTGCTTTAGGGTAACCTTTTAATGACACTTAATTAAGTACCGTTAAGTCTACTTTATTGTTGCGTTTACAAAGGAAATGCAATGATTCGGCTTAAAGTATGTGGTAGGAAACTTGGAGAAAACCCGTTTACAATCAAAGCCTGTGATTTATTCGCTTTACAATGCGTCTTTGGGAAGTGAAACACCCTCTTTGTTCGTACTACCGAGTAGATGCAAAACTGTATCCGCAATAAACATCCTTTTCCCCAAGCGCACAGAATTTTCTTATCGCGGTATTATTAGAGTTCTTTTTAGAACTCTAATTATTATTTGGGTGATATTTGGTTAATGTAAACGGGATCGCTTTGGATTTGAAATACGCATATTTTTTCAGTGTACACGTTTTTGCCTCCAAATTAAGTATTCTTAAAGTACTTGATTTGATATTACATCATATTAAATTTCCCTTGAAGATCCTAACCTTGATGCATTCTACTCCATATGATGTTCCCAGCCTTTAAGGGAAGGTAGCTTGAATCTAACTCATTGTTTATGATTTTATCATTAGACCAGTTCTTGAAATAGTTAATTTATTTTTTTTAAGATTTTCTGATGTTTAATACAATTGTCTTCTCTTAATAGAGGAACGTCAATATGCTCAAATCTTACTAATCAGAAAAAAAAAACATTGATGAAAACAACGCATTTTTCTGATTTCATGTTTTTTATTTTAAATTTTAACAATATTTTAAAAATTACTTTTTACTTTTTTATAGTACTGCTGGGAAAAGAACTTTATGGTTTATGAATAAAAACTAAGTAAAAAATTAAATAAAGTCCTCAACGCAAATTTTGTTTTTTGTCATATGAATCTGAAATATTACATTCTTATTACTTAATTATACTTCCCTGAAGGCATATCGTATAGGTTTCAGATTTGATAGTAATACTTTCCAACCAAGAATAAAATATGGAATAAAAATATTCAACTGAAGAAGAATGAAAATTTTACCCTTTTTTATAATAAAGAATTAACATTTTTTTGTAAAAGGAATCTTCAAGTAAACGTCGCTGAGAAGAATCTGAGATACGAGAAATATTTTATTGAAAAAAGGGACGAAAATTGTATTTTCTGATAAGAAATCTGGAAAGAAGAAATATTTCACAGAAGGTATCTAAAATTGTTCGTTTCTGTAAGAAAACATAAAGCATTTTACTGGAAACAAACTATAAATGCACTTTTCTGACAAGAAACTCAGTAATAAAAAGAAGTTTTTGACATGCAATTAAAATTGCACTTTCAGATCGAATGTTAGGATAAAATACTGGAATTTTTAACTGGAAATAACCTAAAGGTGTACCTTAATGTGATGTATTTAAGAAACAAACTCCACAGTAAAAACAGACTAGTATCTAACTTTATCTACGGAATATTTATCTTAAAAATAATCTAAAAAAAGGAAGAATTGTATATTTTAGTGAAGAAACCGCACTAATTGTATTAAGAATAAATATATACCTTTTAAATAAGAACCTAAGAATTAAAAAAAATTAACAATATTTGTGTTTTTCCTTCTACAATATTGGAAAGAACCTTTGATGAATTTGTACGGTTAATGTGATTCAAATTAAGCAATTTAAATTACATCTAACAATATCAAATAGTTTAAACAAACAGGAAAAAATTCACACATTTTACATTTTAGCAATTTATTTCTGTACTTATTTAAGCCGAAAGAAATTCAATGAGGATTTTTTCTATAGAAATTATTCATAAAATATATTCTTAAGAAAGTTGTTCTCAAATTACTTTCGACTGAACTTTTTGAATGTAAATTATTCATAAAATATCTTTTAAGAAAGACATTCTCAAACTACCTTCAATTGTAGGCGTACGTACTTAATTTCATTTCAAATCTGCATTATGGTGGTTAGAAAATATGAAAGCTAAACGTAAACCAAATACATATATGTATCTATATATATATAATCACTTAATGTGGACCAGTTACGATTAAATTTTGCAGTTCGATACGATACCGACAGCATGAGACACACAAACTATAGTAAAACGATATTTAAGAATTTGTTTAATGATTAGCATAGAAGTAACATAATATTTGCATTTACTGTCGTAAGTTACGTTGTTTAACAAATTTATTTATATTTCTCAAAAAGGATTTCCATTCATAACTCAATTTCAAATTCCCGATTCTTTGAAGTGGCAAAACCTTAGCTTGTTTATATCGAGAGATCATTATCAAGTTTGATTGTTAAACTTATAACCCGCAGATGTTCTGCGGGGGGGGGGGGGGGGGGGGGATCAGCTAGTTAAAAAGAAATGTTTGCAGATAAAAACTGCTAATTGTCATTAATATGATAAAAAGTGTCAAAACGTCTGATTTTTGTTTTACACAGAAGTCAAGTATAAAGTAGAATAGCGCAATCTTTAAAACAGAATGGACAGTGATGCACTTATAAATTCGTTATCAGAGATGAATTAAAACACTGAATTTAAAATAAAATGTATAATCGAAGCATTCTGTCTCTTATTTTAAGACATATCCTGCAGAACTGGGAAATATTTAAATCTCAAAAGAGAAAAAAAGATTTAAGAAATTTGGAACATATTTCATAAAGGCATGCCTTACAGTCAAATCCCGTGCTAGAGAACAGGGGGCCTATTGTACGAAATAGGATACCTATTTTCATGCTATGATTAATGTTCGTTCTAACACAGTAACACACGTTAGTACACTGTAAAAAAGTACAGAAGGGAAACTGAGTGTTTCTGAAAATTTTCGAGGATCTTGTTTCTAATCAAATAGTCAAGCTTGTTGATGACTGTTTTTCAATAAAATTCCTGTTTTTCCGCACACTGTACAATTACAGAGAAAGATTTGTTAAGTTACGTAAAACTGAACACTTGAGATCTGTGACTACCATTTTAAAAAATTGTAAATAAATGCATAACTAAACACTTAAGAGATGTGACTACAGGTCGTTCCATGCCAACTGGACCAATTTTCGAAATTATCCCCACACGGCCATCTCCAATTTTGATAAAATTTGCACAAAGTTTCTGGTAGGTATAAAACTAAGTTAGCCAAAATTTTAGACCTTGAAAGTAAAAACCCATGAATCAAGGGGAGTTTAAGTTTAGGAACCAAAATGGCTGCCATTGACGAATGAAACAAGTAGCCATGTTTAGATGTACCTGGAGAGCCACATAATGAAAGCACAACCCCTAAATTTATTTTGCTCAGACAAATTTTTATGCTTAATGCAATTAGCAAAGTTTAGAAAGACCACCAACAAAGTTCTTTTCTATTGTGTTCAGTCAAAGTTGGCTGAAAATTCAATTTGACAAAAAATTTTAAAATTTTATACTGCTCTAACTCGTCAGTAACTAAACTTATACCCATGTAACTTTTCTACCTGCGGTGGCGGGAGTAGAATAGCGCCGACGTAGCTATGCGTGTCGTAAGAGGCGACTAGAATAGCACTATCCGATCCGGTTGACGTAAGGCTTGCTTTGTAGCATGACTATGGCCCCGGGTCGGTAAAGCAGGTCGGCAAAGCTCTGCCAGCCCAGCCCCTATGGCTGGTGCTGGTTGTCAGTTTGTCAGAGAGTTTGTGGGAAGACCAGGAGGATAGCGCCGCAGTCGTGCCCCCTCATACTGGGGGGTAATCCGTGAAGGCCCAGATGCTATAGACGGTACGGCTGTGGTTAGCGTTTCGTACCCATGTAACTTTGTATATATCTAAGTCAACTACTTGTCAACGTACTCGGGAAATTTCAAAAATTTCATTAAGTTAGGCTTTGATTTATAGTTACCTAAACATGCAGCGCTTTTAAAAAATGGCCAATTTTGATCATTTTCGAACCATCATATCTGAGGAGGAATTTAATGAATTGTCTTTGTTCAACTTTTATTAGATATAGCAAAGCTTTCTCTACTAAATTTGAAATTTTTAAGAAGGTGTTTTTCCGTAAACCGGAGAAAAAATGGTTCAAATTTGAGTTAAAAACCATGTTGATATGTGCGCATTTTTAGCCTCAATTTAGCTTTATTGAAGTTTTATTGAGATTTAAAAGGAAAGTAACTGGCGTTGGGTCCTGCAGGGCTCGCGCATACTCGCATTTGACACACAATCAATATTATTTGAAAAAATTGACTCTCATTTTTGGAAGATGAGTCAAACTTTGACCGGTAAAATTTCGACCAAAAGACATTCTAATACTGAAAAATTGATTTCCATCTTTGCTCAATATGCTTTATATTGTGAATTATTAATACAAGAACTTGAAATATTGTAAAATGAAGGCATATGCAAAAAGATTGCTGCGCGATTGCAGCAAAACGCTCTTACTGTTCCTAACAGGCGGCAAAGAAACGTAAAAAAATAAGTTAAAAGTAAGAAAAAATTCAGCAACTAAAGACCCAATCTGAATAATTTTAAACATTAAGATAAATAAGTAAATTAAAAAAAAAAACAAGAAGTTCCGTCTAGAACTATACGAGCCTACTTTCCCGTATACACCGAATTCAAATTTATAATCCAGCTATCTCTCTCTCTGTCTTTCTCGTTTAGCTTTAGTTCTTAATTGCTTCAAATATACCTTTTTCAACGGTTAATACATAGTCATTTAACCATTATTTATTAAGTCATTCATGTATTTATTCACTCATTTATTCATTCATTCTTTTGCTTATTCATTTAATTATTCATTAATTAAAAAATATTTTTGAAAATCCCGATCAAAAAATTTCATAGGAAAATAGGCTCGTTAGTTCTGGATGAACTTTCTATTTGTACATGTTCTACGTCATAAGAGCTTTCCGATAAAGTTTGTCCCAAGCAAATCTGTCCGTTAGATCAGAAATTATATAGGATTGAAATTTCCCCGTAGGCATACTGCCTACGGGGTTAATTTTTTTTGAACTGTTCAAAAATGAACAAAAATTGTTCAAATCAATATTTAACGCCAAGAACTTCTTCCAGTGAGCTTGTTCATGGGAACTTATATCTTGTACCCAGAGTTTACATAATTTGCTTCATTTTCACAAATAGGCGCTAATGTTAAAATTTTTTGAACTGTTCAAAATTGAACAAAAAGTTGTTCAAATCAAAAAGTAAAATATGGAAATAAGATGTTCTCGCCGAGATCTTTCGAATGCAAAAATAATATTTTCAATCGGACAATTCGTTCAAAAGTTATTAGGGGGGGGGGGGAGACAGACCGACAGACACACTTTTTCCCCCATCTCAAGACCTTACTTTCAAATTTTTTATTTTTCAATCTTTATTTAATTACTTAACTTATTTTTGACTTTTCTTGATTTCTAACGATATTTTCACGATACATTAAGCCTTCTTTCATGCTTTATTATTATTATTTTTTTACTTTTACGGGAAAGTAGGCTAAAAAAAGAAAAACGTATTATGAAGAGTTTAAGAAATTCAATTTTTGGCAAAATGGTAAAATGGTTATAGGTGTAAACAAACTAGTAGTGGTTCAACCACCATGAACCAATGTTTCCTCTAGGCTTGAAAATATGTGACTACCAGGCTGACTCAAAATTAAAAAAAAATAAGTGAATTTTTGGAAAATGGTAGTCAATTTAGATAGTTTAACGAAAGAAGAAAATATATTTTTAAGAACTCTGTCGCAATCGTGATGATTTTACCCTGAAAAATAAAAAGTTCTACACGAAAATATGGAAGGTTGGTATAAGGAATCCGTAGATAATCAATTAAAAATTTAGATCATCTATTAAAAACTTTTGGGGTGTGTATTGTATGTCACTGCAAATTGCATAACAAAATTTTTTTTAATCACAATTCTTGAAAAAAATATTTCTTTGGAGACATTATTGTCTGGTCTCGAATGTTTCAAACTAAATTCTTGTTTTTATAGAAAACGGAGGTGAATTTTATTTTCAGTCCCACTTCTGAATGCAAGAATAATATTTTCATGTTGAGTAACTTTTTGTGCAAATAAGTAAATGCCTCATTAAATCAATTTAAAAAGTCAAATTCTAATTCCTTCAAACATTTTAATATGAAAGTAATGACTGGTTTAGAATAAACCCATTATTGCCATGAGGAGGGCGAAAATACCGCCAGCCATTTGCCAAAAACCGAATTTCTTGAACTCTTCATAATAAGTTTTCCATTTTTAAAAAAATTATTTATTTATCTTAATGTTTAAAAATATTTACATAGGGTCTTTATTTGCTTAATTTTTTTTAAAACTCTTAGCTTATTTTTTACGTTTCTTTGATGCTGTCTGCTAGGAACAGTAAGAACGTTTTGCCGCAATCGCGCGGCAATCTTTTTGCATCTGCTTTCATTTTACAATATTTGGTACGATAACCATAACTAATTTGCTGGTTCTTCGATGTATTTAATTTTAAGACAAGAGTGGACTGTATTTGCAACGAAAAGAATTTATTTCAAACGAACAATATTTTTTCTAAGTGTGCGAGCAACGCACCTACAAAGACGACAGTTCTAATTGAAGTAAATGTTGGCACCAAGTATGGTGGCCAAAAAAAACAAGAAGAGCACCAAAGCGCCAAGTGACAACATGAAACAGTAACATGCCGCCCCGCGTTGCATGTCTATGACGTGCAACACATATATTACAAACAAGTTACAATAAACTTACCATTTCGTTTTTTTTTTTTTTTTTTTTGTATGAAATAAAATATATATAATTTATACAGAAATAAATTAAAATAAATATGTACAGAAATAAGGTGAAAGTAAATATATACAGAGAAATACACAGTTCTAGTTAGGTTATGACTTCCAGGGGATCAATTTTCAATGGGTAAGATGCAAATTTTAGAAATTGGTCTTTTAAAGTAACCATTTTTAGTTTTTACAATTGCTACGCGAATTTTGCCATCCTGACCTGGAATGACTTGACTTATCCGTCCAAGACACCACTTAAAGGGTGGGAGGTTGTCTTCTTTTAGCAGAACCATTGCATTTTCTTTAATGTTATTTTTTGAAAATTTCCATTTTTTCCGTTCTTGCAAATGGTTCAAATAATCAAAGGACCAACGTTTCCAAATTTGTTCAACCATTTTAGTTAATTGTTGCCAACGAGATAATTTATTATCCGATTCATTTATTAATGGGGGTTCAGGGATGGAATTTATGGGCCGACCTATTAAAAAATGTCCAGGGGTTAATGGTTCCAAGTCCGACGTATGAGATGATAGAGGCGAAATTGGCCTTGAATTTAGGATACCTTCAACTTGGGTAACAACCGTCAAAAATTCCTCATAAAATAACTTGGCATCAGCAACAGTTCTTTTTAAATGATGCTTGAAAGACTTGACTCCTGACTCCCAGAGTCGTCCGAAATTAGGGGCTCTAGGAGGAAGGAATTTCCAGGAGATATTCTCAATAGCTAAAAACCGAGAGAGCGATTCATCAGGGAAATTAGCAAGTGACGCGAGCCTTTTCAATTCTAAGTTAGCCCCGACAGAGGTTTTAGCATTATCGCTAAATAAGGTTGTGCATTTTCCTCGACGGGAGAAAAATCGCTTCAAACAAGCAATAAATACTTGTGATGTTAGATCAAAAACTATTTCAAGATGTATGGCTTTAGTAACTAAACAAACAAATATAGCTACATACACCTTGTGAAAAGTACCATTTTTCTTTGATACTTAAACCGAATATAAAAGGGACCACAAAAATCTACACCTGTGTTAGAAAAAACAGGATTGGGGTTGACTCGTTCTGGAGGCAAATCTCCCATTAATTGGTCTAAAGTAGTAGGTTTGTGTCTCAAGCGGTTATCACACGACAGGAATTACAGGCAATCGCAACCGTAATAGGAATCGTCAACTCTATCGGAAACTGGTTTTTCTACCTATTTCCCCCATAGATTCCTCAAATCTATGGGGATCCTGCTCGTGTGCTATATGAATTCACGGTTGCTCGAATTAGAAGCAATTCGTTACCTGCGTAAGAAAAAAATTGCTTGTAGAACGATTAATTTAAGGCAAATCAAGAAAGGACCCAATCATGGAGCTGGAATTTCGTGACGTCAAATCAACTTTCCAGTAAACATGGCGGTGAAGGATTTGAAGAGTGGCGATAGAAGGATAAATGTTAAAAGGAAAATGCGATTTCTAAATTAGTTTTTTTTTTTGGTTTAAATTTTCGAAATCATGCCGAAAAAGCATTTGTAGGATGTAAAATCGCTAATTTACTAGTGCAAGACATTTCAAAGAGTGTCTTATGATAAAATCGCTACCAAAATGCAGTGCGTTTCAAGTGATAAATTTAGAGACAGTATAACAACCGTTTTTTTTCCTTTCTTGTTTTTTTCTTAATTTATATATCATAGACAACCATTCTATAGCGTTATCAGCAATAATTCTCTAGGCATCATACACTGTTTTACATTTTTGATAATTTTTTAACTAATCTCTGTCATTTTATTTTAATTAAATTTAAACTACAGTGCCATTTTCTATTTCGTACGAATTCGAAGTTTGATGTCCAGTAAATTGGGCACACCTCCTTCCTCTGAAGCGCTCCTGCTTATGAACACAACAGTTTTATACAATTTTAAATGAACTGTTAGATTCACAGTGAAAAAACTTTCAATTAGAATGATATTAGATGAGACACAGAATAAAAATATTAATATTTTACCAAATTATTTTCCTTAATCAGTAAGGTCACTACGAAAGGGCGGCGGAGGGGCCGTCCCCCCCCCCCGCGTGATACCCAAAATAAGATATAGAGTTTTAGAAAAATACATGTACTTTAATTATACAATTTTACGGGTGCTATTTCAACGTATCACAGCAGAAAATAAATATAGTTTAGTGAAAGTTTACCCCAAATAAATAAAATAAAATTTCTAAAGAGTTTTTTCTTTTGCCACTCTGAAAATAATATAAACTACAAAACTTACAAGTTCATACAACACAACAACGTTTCTTTCTTCTTCTTTCTTTTTGGAGGGGGACACAAAAAATTACCGCCCCCGTGTGACACTTATGCTAGGAACCGCCATTGCCTTAATACATTTCCATTAAAATTAAAGATCTTGTTATGAATAAACTCATGACATCTAACTTGTTACTAAAATTCGTAAGGTATGTATAACCTTTTAACAAAACTTCTTAAGATTTGATTCATTTCGCCTTATCACATAATAACAATCGGCAATCAAAATTTTTTGACATCTTTAAGCAGGCAGGACAGTCTCAAACTTATATTTTTTAGGAAGGGGAGGGGGTAATTCTTAATTACCAGACTGAAACTTCGTATTTTACTGGATCGCGAAGCTCAAACTTAATAAACCATGATCCTATTGAGAATAAGTGATCATCATATACATAAAATAAAATTTGATGCCTTGCATTTGCTATTGACAACTGTATAGCTGTTAGTCAATAATGTACCTGCATAATAAGTACAAACATGTAGGAGGGGGGGGGGAAGACAAAAATTATTGTTATACCAATTGGTCTAATTTAACATGGTCACTCAGAATTTGCAAAATAATGACAATTTTTAGGAGGTCACAGTGACCTCCCGTGACCTTGCAGGGGGGTGCCCTTGAATGCAGAAACCTACTTTTTTGATCGAAATTTCAAATATAAAAATGTAAACAAATGCCTAACACGAGGATACAGATTAGAAAATGGTAGCTCGTTATGAGCAACCGTCTGAGAAACCGGTGGCAAACCTGTAGGAAACTCCGGATCGAAAATTGGCTCTAGAGGTTGCCGATAGAACGAGGTGGAAGTAACGTTTGCTTTAAAATTCCTGACGTGTGATAACCGCTTAAAGCAAGTTACACAATCGTGCACTACCTTCCTTGTGATATTTTAGCCTCCTTGTGATATTTTGCCATTATTAACAACGAAACAAAATGGTTCAAATTAAACTATTCGAACTCCGTGCGAGCGGACCAGAATTTTATGTTACGATAACCATAACTAATTTGCTGGTTCTTCGATGTATTTAATTTTAAGACAAGAGTGGACTGTATTTGCAACGAAAAGAATTTATTTCCAACGAACAATATTTTTTCTAAGTGTGCGAGCAACGCACCTACAAAGACGACAGTTCTAATTGAAGTAAATGTTGGCACCAAGTATGGTGGCCAAAAAAAACAAGAAGAGCGCCAAAGCGCCAAGTGACAACATGAAGCAGTAACAATATTTCTAGTTCTTTTATTAAAATTTCACAATATAAAGCATATTGAGCAAAAATACAAATCAATTTTCTAGTATTAGAATGTCTTTTGGTCGAAATTTTACCAAAGTTTGACTCTCATCTTCCAAAAATGAGTCAATTTTTCAAATAATATTGATTATGTGTCAGACGGAAGTATGCGCGAGCCCTGCAGGACCCAACGCAAGTTTTTTTCTTTTTAAATGTCAAATAGAACTCCGAAAAAGCTAAATTAAGGCTAAAAATGCACACCTATCACCATGGTTTTTAACTCAAATTTGCACCTTTTTTCTCCGGCCTACGGAAAAACACCTTCTTAAAAATTTTAAATATGGTAGAGAAAGCTTTCCTCTATCTAATGAAAGTTGAACGAAGAAAATTCATTAAGTTCCCCCTCAGATATGATGGTTCAAAAATGATCAAAATTGGCCGTTTTTGAAAACCGATGCATGTTTAGGTAACTATAAACCAAAACCTAACTTCATGAAATTTTTGAAATTTTCAGAATACGTCGACAAGTAGTTGACTTAGATATAAGCAAAGTTACAAGTGTATAAGTTTAGTTACTAACGAGTTAGAGCAGTATAAAGTTTAAAAAATGTTTGTTAAATTGAATTTTCAGCAAACTTTGACTGAACACAAAAGAAAGTAACTTTCTTGGTGGTCTTTAAAAACTTTGCTATAAGATTAAGCACAAATAGTTGTCTTAGCAAAACAAATTTCGAGATTGTGCTTTTATTATGTGGCTCTCCAGATACATCCAAACATGGCTACTTGTTTCGTTCGTCAATGGCAGCCATTTTGGTTCCTAAACGTAGGCGCCCTTGATACATGAGTTTTTACTTTCAAGGTCTAAAAATTTGGCTAACTTAATTTTACACCTACCAGAAATTTTGTGCAAAATTTTATCAAAATTGGAGATGGTCGAGTGGGGACCACTGGTCCAGTTGACATGGAATGACCACTACCAGTACAATGTAATGTTATATAAATATAATTTTATGTAATACATTTTTAACTAGAATGAAACAAAAGATTTTAAAACGAAAACAGTGTAGAATATTTATTGAAATAAAGACATAATGCAGAATAGGTTGGCTGATACTACTCACTAATCACTTACGGTAGAAAACATGAAATAATATCTTCATTTTCTGAAAGAGGTCCACTGAAAATGACTTGAGAAAATATTTAAAAACTTCGGTAATGTTGGAGTGCCAAAAGAAAAAAAAAACACGTATGTAATTGAAAAACAGTCTATTTTCGCTTTTTCAAAACTTAAAACAAGATTCAATTATTTTAAAGTTAAATATCTGTATATATCTATATCTATATTATATATATATTATTGCAAATGAATCATATTGCAATGAAAAACCATAGAAGCAAATCAATTTTTAAGTGAATAAACTTAAAACAAATATATCCACGGAGCGATTATCAGTGAAATCAAATCCCGCACTTGAATGAACTTAAGATCGGAATCAACGACTACTGAACTCAGAACTAGTGCAAAATAGCACTTAAAGGAATTGTACCAAAGATTGCAACAATGAGAATTGAACCTGGAAATGAATAACAAGGAAGTGATAATTTAAACTGCAAATGTTTCTAACCGTGATATGAGAAAACAAAGCCGTTGGGCATTAATTTGTTAAGATTAAAACATTATCTTTTATTATCTTACAACGTGTGCCTTAACGTTTAGGAGCATTTCCCAAAAGTATCTTTACGCCTCTACTTATGGCATTTAGTGAAGTATTTTCTGAGATTAAATCTCCTTATTCTTAGCTTTAAGGCCATGGCATATTGCACCCTATATCCAACGTTCCCTGCTTTTAAAATCTCATAACAGCAACCTGTTCTCCCCCGTCACTTACCCGCGCTGCATCTCCCCCTTTCCCAAATCCTAGAATGACAGTACGTGATGGGTTGGCTCATCTAATTTACAGGATTTCATATTACACGCTACTTCTTCCAGCGCGCATCGCAGGAGGATGCTCGCACTCGCGAAATTCGCCGTGGAGCCTTGTGCGCGAATTCTACGCGGGCAAACACAATATATTTATCAGTGATGTCGATAAATTAGATTAGGGCTGCGCAGAGTCAGTCGCTGATAGATGTGGGGAGACTACATCCTGGTAACACAAATTTTATCGCCTGGCGTCGAGATTTACCCGAACTGCAATTTTTTGTGCTGTTTAAAGAACGGAAGACCTTAGTGTTTTCTTCGAGAACCATTCATATGCACTTTTGCAACGTTTGCTTTATGTACTTTGTTGCACGAGGTGAGAATAAAAACAGATTGTTGTAAAAGCTCAAAATTGTTGATAAATATTTTTTTCATCTAAACAAAGCAAACAATACTTATATCGAAAGCAAATAGATGTAAAATGTGGATGAACGATAAAATTTTCTGATGTTTTCTATTCATTTAAATGTTTTTTGCTATTGAAAAATACGTGCTGTTGTCATTTTGACAGAAAATAAGTAATTTAGGAGTGACGTTTTTTATTCATACAAAAGATATTCAACTGCGGTTTCTTATGAAAGACATCAATTTATGATTTTGCTAAATATGCAATCAATTTATCTAAGTAATTACGTGGAAGTTAATTCATGCAGCTTATGCTTGCTGTACCTTTATTATTTCTTTCTAGTTTAAGGGGAAAGAATAAAGATAGATAATTTTATTTTTAAATTTCACTTAATTTT
The DNA here is from genome assembly GCA_038502835.1 of Octonoba sinensis. Classification (NCBI taxonomy): domain Eukaryota; kingdom Metazoa; phylum Arthropoda; class Arachnida; order Araneae; family Uloboridae; genus Octonoba; species Octonoba sinensis. The sequence goes on along the minus strand of CM076598.1, from coordinate 2,335,531 downwards.
AAAATGAAATTATTTGGCTGATTGGCAACACTTTTTTCGAAATGACACGCCATTTCTATCTTCATTTTCCATGCGTACTGACACTTTTAGCACGTTGACTGCCACGTCACCCGTATTCAGGTGACAGTAAAGTTTCTGATCGGGCAGCATCACCCGTATTGAGGTGACTCTTATTTGACTACAGTGGTACGCGTGGCCTGAAGGAGATTTCACTGCAAACGTGCGCAGCAGTCAGCGTATTAATATCGCTCAGTTTGTAGTGTGGTTAAGAATATTTTCCCCCCCTACGTCAAGGTATATTTGTTACTGATCAATATTTTTCAACTCTTTCATTTGTACCTGTTCTTGAGGCTTTCAATAATGAATTTCTGAATATTTTTGCAGCCATGTCTCGTTTACGGAAACCGAAAATGTTTGAGACCGAAGTAGAAGTGGGACCCATCTCTTGATTTATCAGGAGTTCTCAATTCTGGAGCAATTAAAATACGATTAGCATTTAACTACACTTCCTTCAGAGATTCCAGAGTATGCCCATATGATAAATCCATACGCGGTTCCAGCATTCTGACATTGCCCTCTTCGTTTACATCAGGTTTATAAGTAAAAGAAACAGGTTCAAATAATAAATAAAATGTATTTTTAAATGTTAATCAGTCTTGTGATTTGCTTTGTCTTCCTGCACTTGAAAGGGTGTCATAATTGAAAGAGGCGATTACGACGATTCCAATTCAAAGCACCATCACGGCTTGTATCCGACTTCGGATTACTGGGACATGTTAGAGCGCTTCCATACGAGATTTCCCGCTATCTTCGTCTCTAGTAGGACAAAACCAGAAAAATTACTAACAGGCACTTTGATGTCCTATGGACAAGTATTATAACAAGAGGTTTATCTCCTTTGTCAATACTGAACTACAGGATTTGAACCTACGTCCTTCTCATACCAATTTATGGTAGCAAAGCACATTGGAAATTAGGGCTCGACCGATGGCATTTTTTGGCCGATGGGCCGATGCCGATTGTTGGCCGATTGTTCCGAGATCGGCCGATGGCCGATTGCCGATTATTCTCCTCTTCCATCGGCCGATGGCCGATGCCGATGGCCGATGGAAAAAAAAGTCGCTTTAAACCATTAAAACGTGTAGAATTCTTGTCAAAAATGTCATTCAAATCATTTACTATTTATTTTTATGTTTATAAAAGCATAAATGCATTATTCAAGCACCGTAAAATTGTTTGGGGGAAGTTTAAATAATAATTAAAACTGAAAGAATCACTCGCGACTCTAGTAAAGTAATTAAACTATTTGGAGGTTAACAAAATTAAAAATGCTATATCAGAGAATGTTATGACACAGACTAACAAATAATGTGGGTTTGTATTTTTAACGAAACTGTCAACCCCCTCCTCTCAGATTTTTTTCATGATCTCTCCCCTCCCCCCCCCCCCCCCGTTTTAAAAGAAAAGCGAGAGCAATTACATGTTTATTTTTCATTAAGAAAGTTATTTTAAGCTCTTTTTCTGAAATAAAAATAAAATTTTAAAAAAATTCGCTCGCAGTATTATTCCTTGTATAGTATAGCCCTTGTTCATAACCAAGAGATACTGAATATTGCTTTAAAAACATAAACGTGAGATTTTTTTTGTCATTACAAATGAATGCTGGGTCTTAAGAACTAATCTTATTAGATTTTTTTTTCTTATGAGTTGAAAATTACACTGAAATACTTGACATGTTCTTTATATTTTCATGAGCACAATGTAAGGTCACCGAAATAAACCAATATTTTGAGCACCAGCAGTTTTCTGTTGACAAAAAATCTTCTGAAAACACGTGATCGTTTATAAAAATTAAGATGTATTTCAAAAATATATATATATATGTTGACAATTTTTGAAATTAATGAAGTTGTAGAATTTTTATTAAGGTATTATTCCACCCTGTATCCCAAACTCGTTTTTAAAGAATTAAATTTTTGAAAATTGCAAGTCGAACTTGGACACATAAAATTTTGATCAATAAACATTTATTTATACTGAAAAATGGATTCATATTTTTATCAATATGTTCTATGTTGTACAAGAAATATTCTAAACTGAAAGCAGATGCAACGAGATTGTTGTACAATAGCAGAAAAACTGTCAACTGTCTAGCACGTGGCATCAAAGAAGCCAGAAAAATGCGCTAAAGAAACGAAGTATAAACGGAGAAAAATTTAAATAATTATCGTATAAAAAATGTTAAGATGAATTTTGAAAAAAAAAAAAAATGCATTGATCAAATTTTGAAAATAAAGAAATTTTAGCATTTTTATTAAGATGTTATTAAATCCTGTCGCGCGAACTCGCATTTTGAGAATTCAATTTTTAAACATTGCAAGTCGAACTGGGGCACATAAAATTTCGATCAATAAATACTTATACTGGAAAGTGTTTCTTATTTTTGACCAATCTTTTCTATGTTGTAAACTAAAAATGAAATAATGAAAACAACCGCACACTAAAAGCAGATGCAACAAGATTGCTGCACAATTGCGGAAAAACTGTAACACGTGGGATCGAAGAAGCAAAAAAAAAAAAAAAATAAATAAATAAACCGCAAAGAGAAAATGTTTACGCTGGTAAAAATTAAAATTATTATCGTACTTTGATTGAGTTGACTTTTTATTGTTTACAATTTCGGAATAATAAGAAACATGACAAACTAAAAGCAGATGGTATAATATTATTGCACAATGACATCTAATGCACTAAGTCATTATTAAAAGAGAAACGGACAAAAATGAGGCAACTAACCTAGTGCGAAAAACAAATAGCACCCATAAAACGCCTCTGTGACTTTTATTTAAACATATTCTATTTCGCGAGCATTCTGCTCAAAGAGAACTATTTTAATAATGAAGGTTTTCGGGCAGCGATCGCTTAAACTAGTTTTCCGAATTTTTTATCAAATACTTTGTAGAATGACATTATTTCTGTGTGTGTTTTTTTTTTTTAACTTATGTGCTGCCTGTTACTGTATGGAAATAGAAATTGAGCTATGGAGAAAAAAAGAAAACGAAAGACAGAATGTTTTCTGGAAAGTCGTCACTGCGAAAAACATCGGCCTTGCATCGGCTTTTAGATGTTTTTTACGGCCGATGGGCCGATGTTTTTCTAAAGTTAACATCTGCCGCCGATGCCGATGGCCGATGGCAACTTTGTTGAACAATCGGCGCCGATGCATCGGCGAGGCCGATGCATCGGTCGAGCCTTATTGGAAATATATGTTAGTGGAAGAACCATGAGCATGTTTTGCGATATTTCAAACGAAATGGAATTTTTTGTTCGGATAAAAACGTTATTAACGCATTTAAATATAGATAATGTGTCTTCAAATAAAACTATAATATCTTCAGTGATGTAACGATATAAAAAAATGATGTAAAATGTCATTGACTGCTGGGTGAAATAAAGTGTTGAAAAATTTAATATGTGGAATATCGAATTCCTTGTATCATCACCATAACAACGTACAAAGGAGGAGAAGCCGAGAAAAAGAGCAAGGCAGGAACTTCAAATTTTATTTCCTTAAATTTTCTTCTTTGTCATATAATTTGTTCTTTCACCAAGCTCTTAATTTACGAAGAATTTAATTATTTCTTACTAAGGTGGGGCTGATTAAAGCAATAATAGTGCACCGCCTGCCATCGCGTTTAGAGTTCATTTATTCAAATTCTACGTTTTTATACATAACGAGTAGGGTCAGGTGAGGTAAAGTGGACAATGGGGGTAAAGTGGTCATACGGCAAGTAAAAAGCTATAGCTTTGAAATAAATAAAGGAATAGGTATACATTCTTCATTTTAGCGTTTAATAATTAAGAATTAAATTTTACATACAAAATTATTTTAATAGAAACTCTTTAGGTGAAGAAAACAGTAAATCTGCTTGTTTATTCAACACTTTTGAAATTGAAACAGCTCTTTTAACTTCTCTCTGACGTTTTGTTTTAGAGAATCTATAGCAAATAGACGGTGCAGAGAGCTTAACACAGATCCCAGAAATACTTCTGCACTAACCGGGAAGCTAGATTTAGTTTATATATTATTTTATAGTAGTTTAAGTAAGATTGGGTAAAGTGGTCATAATATTAGGCTTAACATGCGGCGATGTTCTAAAATTACTTTAGGTTAATTTATGAAGTAGACCGGGACTTAACTTGCATAGGAACTCACAGGAGCTCAGCTTTCATATTTATTTTTAATTTTATGAGATATTTTAATTATTACAGGGAATTCAGGCTATTTACGAATGAAAATAAATTTTGAAGACTACAGGGCTCCCGCACTTTTTTTGTTGGATATTAAATCACGAGGCAGATGTTAGTTAAACTTTAATTTCTCTAATACTGTATTTCTTAAAAATAACTTAGATTTACTTTTGACGTGAATACGTCTTTAAATTTGCTACCATAAGGAAGCAATAAAAAAAATCTAATGATAACAAAATCGGGGGATACAGTTTGGCGTTGTAGTTTCGAATCTATCCTCTACATCCAAAATTAAAACCCACCACTGGTAGCTAAAGGATCAAAGAATTCATTACGATAAGCGAGAACAGTGACACATCACGGGGGGGGGGGGGGTAAAGAGGGAAGCGCCGCCCTTTTGAGGTTATTTTGCTGCGTCTCGAAATTTGCAATTAGTATAGCTTTTGACTGGTAGAAGCTACGATGTTCGTTGAAGTTTTAATCATCAGCTGTCGTCAAAAACTATCGATTTTATATAAAACATTAGTTAAAGTAGTGACAGTGAATATAACAAGATGTTAGAATTAAAAAAATATCAAAAATATATAGAGAATGTCGGCTTATACGCGTCGAAAAACCAAAACTATAAAGTTATTAATTAATAAAGTTATATTGTAGCACAATTATTATTTGTTTCCTTGCTTTTATTCTAAATACATAAATAAAAATATTTTATTCAAAATGTATAACCCGTTACATAAACGTATTTACGTCAACACACGGCCATGTCCATGACACAGCCATACCCCACATGTTTTTAGTAAAATGATTAAACACAATTGAGCTCAAATGCAATAGAGATTGAAATTTCTACAAGACAGTCTTCTTACAATGGTTTCTTTAGTATTGAAAAATTTTTAGAAGCACTTTTATTGAAAAAAAATTTCAAGTTAGCAATAATTCATTTCTAAACCGACTTATCACAAACATTACTAAGTTGTAAATGTTTAGAACTAGCAGCACTTCGAACAAGAACAATACATGAAAGAGAGAGAAAACAAAAATAGCTAGCTTGAAATATGTATTTTCCTTCCGTTTTGGTTTTTAATACGTTATAATTATCTCATAACTCTCTTATTTGCAATGTTTTCTTAATATGTAGTTTAAGTAATAGGTCATTAAAAGCTATTTTAATTTTGTAACGAAAATTTTGAATTTCATATTTATGTGTTATTACATGTAGTAAATAAAAGAACATACTTATAACCTAATATTCAGAAATTAAAACCTCAGGACAAGGTTTTGATAAATAACGTGATTTTTGCAATCTTGCAAGAATTGTCAGTATTATCTGTGCTTGTTCCAACCGCCATCTGCTCACGCATCTGCTTTGCCCCCCCCCCCCCCCCCGAAACGGATATTATAAACTAGTCACTGAATGTTGATTTTATTACTGTCGATGCGTGTTATATGTCTCCGACCTTTATACAAGCAGTGATTGTTCATTTTAGTCATATTAGCATTAACGCGCGCAATTGTTGATAGTGTTTTAAGGATGATTTTTTCACTGTTGAAAGATACCTATCTGGTGTATATATATATTATAATAAATGACCCTTAACTTGGATAGTAAGGGGAAACGCATCTCGGAAGGAAAAAAGACCTGACGGCAGTATAGTGTGGAACATATAATATTTGGATTTGTCGAAAATCCAACAAATGCATCATCACCAATGCTTCTTATTTGCCGAAAAACATTTTCAAATGATGCGATGAAGCCGTCTAGGCTTCAAGATCATCTTAATAAAATACATCCGGATAAGAAAGACAAAGATATAACCTATTTTCTAGACCTGAAAAAGAAGTTTGAAAATCTGCCAACTATATTAAAAAATTTTCATCAGCTTCTATGCAAGACGATGACGGACTTCGAGCTTCGTACAATGTCTTATTGTTGATTGCAAGCCACATACTACTGGGGGAGATTAAATTTTACCAGCAGTTAAAGAAGTAATAATCACTGTGCTCCATAAACCAGCTGCAGATATTATCCAAAAAATTCCTTTGAGCAATAGTTCTGTGCAAAGTCGAATTGATGAGATGGCTGAAAACACTGAAGAATCATTGTGCAATCTTCTGTAGGCTTGTCAATTTTCAATTCAGCTGGAATGAGTCCACTTTACCAACCAATGAAGCATTTGCTATTGTCATACGGAAGGTTCATCAAAGATGAAAGAATATGTCAAGAACTATTGTTTGCTACTAATTTGGATACAGATACAAAAGGAAAAACAATATTTGATATCACTGGAAAAGTTTTTTGGAGAAAAAAAATTCCTTTTAATAATATTTTGTCAGTTGCTACCGATGGCACACCGGCTATGACAGGACGTCACAAAGGCTTCATAGCGTGCTTAAAAACTAAAGTTCCTGACGTTCTGGCTGTGCATTACCTAATTCATCGCCAGCATTTGGTTGCAAAAAATTTGAGCGAACGCCTCCATACATCACTGCAATATGTTATCAGAGCAATTTATAAAATCAGAAGTAACTCGTTAAATGACAGATTATTTAGACAGCTTTGCTAGCCAATGATGAAGATTTCAACCTATTGCTGCTTCACACAGAGGTGCGCAGGCTGTCAAAAGGTACTTGTTTGACTCGATTTTACCATCTGTTTCGGTCTGTGATAGAGTTCCTAGGAAAAAAAGACACGGAATTGCGCGACAACCTCATCTCATCAAAGAGCGATATTGCGTACTTAGCAGACCTGTATAAATCGTTTAATGATGTTAATCTCCAACTTCTAGGCGACGACTTAAACTTGATAAAGGCTAAAAGTATCGTTGCTGCTTTCGCGTCCAAAATGCTATTATATAAAAGAAAGATCGGCAGACGTGAATTCAACAACTTTCCATGTTTATCCGCAGTAATCATTCACGCACGGTGACTTGCTTGTTTACTGTCAAAACTTGGAAAACCTACAGTGACTTCAAGGAACGATTACAGGACCTTTTAAACCCGGATATACCAGACTGGGTTTTGGATCGTTTTTTAAATGTCAACACAGCGGGATCACCCCAGTTAGACGAGGAATTAAGAGAACTGACGAAAAATGAGGAATTAAAAATTAAATTCAAGAATGGCTACCAAGAATTTTGGCTGCAGAAGCCGATTTCACAACTGTACTCAGGATTATGGTCGATTGTTCAACGATTTCTGATAGCATTCCCATCTTCATATTTAGCTGAACGTGGATTTAGTGCTGTAGCAACATTGGTAACCAAAACGAGAAATCTGCTCCATATTACTGAAAGCGGCGACTTTTGATTGTTTTTAAGTAAAATAGTGCCTGATATTAACAAACTCCTTAAAATGCATCAAATTCAACCTTCTCAATTGTTAAGTTAAAAATTCGATGTGTTAAAATTTTAATAAAAATACTTTTCTATATAATTATGTATGCGTTTTGATTGCTCTCATTTAAATAGTCTTCTTTAAAAGCAGAAATAGGATAGGGTCATATCCCATCTACGACTAAAATGTATAATACTACACATTTAAAAATATATTCGTGGGAATAGCTATTTCAGATTCGCAAGTAAAAAAAATATGGAGGCTTCAGAAAAAAAATAATATTCTCAAAGCGGGCGGTGGGCAAAAAAAAGTTGAGAACCTATGTTATAACATTTGCTCTACCCCAATCTGATTTAGAAAAATAACATTAAAGGTTCCAAAAGATCCAAACTTCGAGCGCGTTTTACTCAGAATTGTGTTTTGGTCACTTACATCCCTTTACCAAAGTATGATCACTGCCTCAATTTAGACCTAAACTTTTCGTATAAATTTATATATTTAGTCACAACGTCATTACTTCCTTTCATAAAAAAATAATTTAAATGTTCTTAAGGGGATGAACTTAGGTCGGACCAAGGCCGTATCCAGTGTGGGGGGGGGGGGGGGGGCCGCCTCCCCCCGAAATCCCAAAATTTTTCGCAATGTAGCATATATTCCTCCCTGAAACTTTCCTCAACATAAGTGTTTCAAAGTCAGTCCCCCCCCCCCCCCGGCAAAAAATTTCTGGCTATGGCCTTAGGTCGGATTCCCCTTCCAGTAATCACATCTACATATACAGTAAAGTGGAGCGAAAAAACTTTTTCCCGAAATTCACATTGCCTGAGTTATTATATTGTGTGAAACTGCTTGAAACATATTTTCTCCAAATTTCAGATCAAAATGTTGCCATCTTGAGGTTCCACATCTCCAGTGAATATTTGTATTGCCTTTTTTAAAAGTTTTTAATGCCTTTTTATCAAAAAATAAAATAAAATAATTAATTGTTTGTAAAATTAATATTAATTAATTACGTTTTTATTTATAAATAGTTTTATTAAAACCTTATTGTCAAATTTCAGTGCTAGAAATTGCATTTCGTCCATAAATAGCAAATTTATACTCCTAAACTCTTGTTGTCAGAACCTGGTTCTGTTTATATAGGACATGTGACGCCGGATTCTGGGTCTAGTGCGGATATTATACAAAGCATCACCAACTTCCTTACACAGAAAGGGATTGCAGTTTCGGAACGGGTTTCCGTTGGGTGTGATGGAACGAATGTCAACAATGGGAAGAAAAATGGCGCTGTTAGATGGCTTGAAATCTTTGTTGGCCCTAAATTGCACGGGTTTGTATGCTTATTGCATACTAATTAGCTACCTCTTCGCCACCTTTTCCAGAAGATTGACGGAAAGACATCTGGGCCATACCAGGTTTCTAGAACAATTGGAAAATGTTTGGAAACGTGCGAAACCCTTGCTGTGACAAGTTTTGTTTCTATTCCAGTTGCTCTGCCTGAAATTGATAAAAAAAGACCTCAGTGCAGACCAAAAATACCTCTTCGATATTTATAGGACAGTATCCACGTAGGAGTGCCTTCCAGATTTAGCAAACATAAGTCCCGGGACGATGTCTCATTCAATAAGGTGGCTCACTACAGCCAACAGAATTCTGCGTCCATATGTGTAGACCGCCGAACCAACAGAACACTTTAAGCTCCTAGTAGAATATGTCATGAAAGTTTACGCGCCATCCTGGTTTGAAATAAAGAAAATCCCAGGAGCTACTCATGGAGCACGTCACTTGCACGGAATGATAAAGCGAAGCGCATCTTGCTAGAAGATTTTAAGTCGATCGTTCACTAAGTTATTCAGAGGAACTCTTACTTTGCTCACTTTGAAGACATTCTGTTGGCAATAGTATTAGATGAACAATCACATATTCGAGAACTTGGCCTCAGAAGAATACTGAAAGCAAGAAAAATCTGACTGGAAAGGTAAAATACGCCAATTTAATCTTCCAAATTTAAATTTCGAAGCAGAGGAACATTTTGAGATAATTCACTGGGGCAATCCTTTGGAACCATCAGCTACCATGAACCTCAGTGACGAAGACATAGCAAGTATGATCAGAAACTGTTCAGAATTTGAAATAGAGAAGCTCCCTTGCCATTCTCAAGCAGTAGAGAGACATGTACGACTGCTAACGCAAGCATCATTGGTAACATGTGGAGCAGAAGCCAGGGATGGATATATTCGCAGTGGAATCAAGTCACGAAAGGAACTTCCAAAGTTTGACACTAAAGTTAATTATTTTGACTTTCATGTGGAATCCAAAATTGAATACTGATTTATGTAAAATGCTTTATTAATCAATATGACTCGACCAGTACATTGTAAATTGGTACATTGTTAAAAGTAATACTCATTTCCCTTTCTGTATCTGTATGTTTTCTAAATATTAATAGTATTTAAAAATTAAGTCTATATGAGTATTGATAGCTATGTATTCAATATACACGGGACTTACGACACCCGGTTGCAGGTTAGTGATATGTTTTTGAAACGAAAATGTTTTCTTGTTTCTTTTTAATAATTAGAACTGTTTTTAAGTCTGAAAGCTATTGTAAACATTAAATTTAAATAAAAGAATTTTTTTTTTACTTTGTATTCTTACTTTAATATTCCTTTCTTTGACAGCCTGTGTGGAACCTAAAGACGATAAGTGACTGCACTGGGATTTTTTAAAGCGTCTCTTTTGCCATACAGCACTATTTGTTGAGTCAGGAAATATTACATTTTTTAAAAAAGTGCTTTTTTCTTTTTTGATTTTTCTTTTTACTTTTTGACGTTAATTTTCCTTTCTTTGACCCCCAGTGTGGAACCTGAAGACGATGAGTGATTGCGCTGGGATTTTTCTCCAGTGTCTTTTTTGCCAAACAGCACCATTTGTTGAGTCAGGAAATATTAAAATTAAAAAAAAAATTTTTTTTGCCTTTTTCACTCCACCCTAATATACAGTAAAACCTCTCAATAAGGGACACTAACAGGACTGAAAGTTTTGTCCCTTAAATAGAGTTGCCCCTTCCTCGGAGGCTCATAAATTGATGCATACACGTATAGTGTATTAACTTGGTTCAAATGTTTAATAATAATCATGTGTTACCATCTAAGCTTAAATACTGAAAATGTTTCATGCATGCAAATAATAAGTTGAAATTATTGAAATTTAAAATTTTTTCATTAAAAAACTAAAATTTTAGCATAAATGTCGTATTGGCAAAGTTTTGTAGCTTACAGAAATGTATTTGAAGTAATCTATGAAACGGGTTTGTTTTGAAGTACGAAATTCAGGCAGTACAGCATAATTTAAGTTTCATGTTCTTTTTCCAATCCTTGCATCAAAAACGTTTTGGTAGCCGGGTACTGTCTGTCAATGCTGAGCATACATGTATTCCACAGGACAAGAGAGGGAAAAGCCTTTACAAGTAGGCTTTGGCTAGCACTTTAAAATGCACTTGTTTCTTTGGTCATGCTTCTAGGACTCAGACTGGTACTTTCAGAAGTTAATTTTTAGAAAAAAAATCTTCAATTTCCAGTAATTTTTTCTTATCTATATAACTTGAATTTTAGAAATGTTTCTCTGTGAATGTCCATTAAACAGAGTGTCCCTTATTCAGAGGTAAATACATTGCGGTCCCTATTCAAAGGGACTGGGATCAGAAAAAGTGTCCCTTAATTAGAGGTGTCCCTTAAAAGAGGTTTCACCGTATTACTAAAATTCAATTATTAAATCGTTAATAACAAAGACAATTAAGTATTAAAAAAGTACCTTTTAAAATTTGCTCTTATGTATCGCTGTACGAAACGCAGAAAAAAAGAGAACTCTTTTCTTTAGTTCAAAGCATTTGTTTTCCAATAGCTAAGACGTACTAACTTAAAAACCAAGTTGAGTTTCGAAGGCTTTGAATAAAGCAATTTAGATTTACAAGTACGGCAATTATCTACGAAAGAATAATAAAAATGGTGCCTCTTGCTGCTTTTTTTAGAAAGAAAAAGAACGGAGAGCGATTTTTTGCAGAGATGAAAAGAAACAAAAGCTATCGTTTTAAACCTCGGTACGCTTCTGGCAACAATATGCGACTTCGTGAAAAACTGAGATCATTTTAAGGTAGAACTATCTTTAAAATGACTGCAATTTTGTCGGTGTCTTCATATTGTTACTCCACAGGCTACGACAGAGTAAAATATATCATTTTGCAAACATCAAAAACGAAAGAAAATTTTCTGTGACATAAAATACATCCATTTGTGGCAGAAGGGCTTTTTATCACCACGGATTCCAAAGTTACTTTTATATAAAGCAGGTAATCATTAACTCCGGGCGATTTGCAACCACCGCCGGTTCATAACATGTTATAATCGCTTCTTTGAAAATTGTCGTAAATTCGGCGCCGATGTTGAAATCAATGATAAAAGCATTAACTCGCCGTCATCACTTGCTCGTTTATTTTTACTTAAGAGAAATAAATAAAAAAAATTGTTCTGTCTGCTTTTAAACACGACACAGTTAAAAATATGTAGCATGATTAAGGACTTTATAAAGCAGATATGCTATTACTTTGGACAAAATGTAATTAAGAGAAGATTAAAGTATCAGACTTTGCGATAATACCTGGTATTAAATATTTTATAGTCAATAAAGTTGCGCCCCGTGATTGAAAAAAATTATAATAACTTTATGCGTATTTATATATATATATATATATATATATATATATAAATAGCCTTATCTTACTCAATTACTATAATATGTGATCATTCATAATACTCTTTTTTTTCGAAATGTGGGGCATGTCTTTGGTTTAGAGATGAATTAGACAAAAGTAATATTTCATGGGGCGATAAATATTTTACAGCAGTTTTGTAGTGTTGATGCTTCATTTAATGTATTATGACATTTCCTTATTCAAATTATAGTGATTTAGCTGTAAATTCACCTTAGCAACTCTTAGAAATTTTGAATGATAAACTACTTAGTATGTATAAAAAGAAAAAAAACTTTTGTAATAAGATATTTTGATTTATTTAGTGAAAACAAAATATATGAGTTATGCTGTGTAAAAAAATGTAGGCAAAAAAAAAAAAAAAAATCAGAATTAATGTTTAAGCAACAATTGAGCAGCTCCAAGACGTAACTTTTTTTCAGTTGTATTGCAGAGAAATTTTGAATTTAATGTATTATGACATTTTCTTATTCAAATTATGTTGATTTAGCTATAAATTTACCTAAGCAACTCTTAGTAATTTTGAATAATAAACATGATCCCTAAACTTATATTTAACTTTTTATCGGCGCAATGAATATATAATATTAAATATGCTACATTCTTTATTTAAGAGTTTGTTTTAAAATGTAAAAGAATTGTAATCAATAAGGGGATTAAAATCATGAACTCTGAAACCTTAGTCCTTAGTTCGTACACAGTCAATCTGTCAGAAAAATACGTATAATTTTCATTACAAATGTACATTTCTTCTTTTCTGATCTTAATAATGTTTATTACTTAATGTTTAGTAGAGAAATATGCGTTGAACGAAATCTGCAGTCCATTAAACGTTTATTTTTTCGTTTTTATTATTATAATTTGTGGAGGGCTTTTCGATTTTGTATCTGTGCAAGATTTCTCATGAGCATGCAATTATTTATAAAGTCTTTTTACTGTATGTTTACATTAACACAACGATAAAAGTTATATATAAAATTCATACTTGATCTTCTTCCCGAGTAAAAGCACCAAAAATGGAAAATGCTTTTAGTCTTTGACCGACTCCGAAATAAATGGTTTACGTTTTTAAAGAGCAACTATCTGTTGCATGGTTCTTCTAAAATCGTTTTTAAGAGCGTGTACTTATCCATAAAGCAATGCATGTTTTATTCTTCAGTTCAATACATAACAGTTAAATCTCGGCGCACAAAATGTGGAATACTAGGAAAGTGCAACAATAAAAAATACGGAGAAAATTAATAATAATTTAACTTTGTGCAAGTAAACGGTAATAGAAATATAATTTCACGTTAATTTAAAGCACAAATGAGCATTAAAACGCAGACATATGTTTCGGGATTGCTTGGAATCCCTTTTTCAATGCGACAGGGAGCTTCGATTAACGTGAAATTATATTTCTATTACGGAGAAAATTGTTTCTCAATGAGTAGTCTTTTGTGATAAAATATTTAAACAAATTGTTACTATTTATCTTTTTCTCTTAACACTTTTGAATTTGATCTTTTTTAAAAGCAAGATATCTGAAAAGCTTTCAAACTGAATTTGAAAGCAGATATATTATATGGTTTTTTATACGGAGCAGACTAACTTAAGTACAGACGATTTTCAGATATTGTTCAATTATACGAAAGCTAACCAACAACGGGAAAAGTAGACAGCTTGTTTTAACCCTCTCGTGCATGGAAACCTCATATGAGGTTACCAGGAAAAAATAAATAAATAAATATTATTTCAACTTATTTTAATCCACAGTTGTAGAATAGTCCAGCATAATGATCAAGTAAACTTTTTAAAAGCTGCAAAAGATGGCTGCACTAGCTGAACAATTCAATTTTAGGACTTAAAAATAGCCATTTTGTTTCAGCACTGTAAGTCAAAAAGCGATACTTGTAGAAGGACTCGTTCTGCACTTCCTTTGAAAATATCGAGTAAGTAAAATCATTTCCTTTTTTTCTGAACCTTTTTGATTAAAATTGGTATAAAATGGTCGCATATTAGCAATTTTCTGATTAATTAAGGCTTTTTCTATTGAGAACCTCAAATGAGGTTACCATGTAGTTGTGGTAGCTAACAACTTCGGCTGCATGTAAACCTCATTTGAGGTTACCAGTACTGTGATTAGCATCAATGCTTAGTCCTACAAAGGCACTATTTTCTAAATCAATGGTACTTTAAATATATAATTATAATAATAAATTATTGTTTTTTGTCATACATTTGCAATTCATAAACATTAATTGTATGATTAATTATTTCATGTTATTATTTATGTATTGGTAGGTCATTTTTAAAAATTATAATTATAAATTTTCACAAATAATATTGTTAGTAAATTAAACCTGTTTTTATTTTCTTTAATTTGCTGATATGGTTATCGTTATTTTCTTTTAGCCTTTGTACATTCTATGATGGATGATAGGTTGAGATATAAATATGGCAGACCAAAAAAACGGGTTAAGTCTCAAAAGGAAATGGAAGTAATTATGGATCAACCTTCTGATTCTGAAGATGATCTTTATGAAAATGATGCTCAGATTGATTGCTTTCCAATTCAGAATAATGTGAGAGAGTCATCAAGTGATGGACAAAGATCTGAAACTGTAACAACAGAATCAGATAGTGATGAGGCTGGTAGTGACAAAAAAAAATTCTACTACGAAAGCTGAAAAGAAAAAAAAGTTTGTAAAAGGAAACAGACGTTGGAGGGCTAACAAAGATAATGATTTCTCAAAAGAACCAATTGAATTTAAACCTGAAAAAGAAAAACAATTTTTTGGAGAAACTCCTTCGGATTATTTTTACAGGCTGATTCCCGACTCTTACTTGGAAGAAATGTGCTTCCAAAGTAATTTATATGGAACGCAAAATGGGAAAGAAAATTTAAAAATTTCTCTTAGTGAAATGAAAGTGTTTCTCGGTATAAATTTAGTAATGACATATGTGAGGTACGCTAAACTTCGTCAGTATTGGAGTACGGTCGGATACTTACGGCTAGGCATAATAGCAAACTACATGGCTATAAGCAGATTTGAAACAATTAAACGTTATCTTCACTTTCAGGATAACACTAAGATCCCCGTAGATAACAAAGACCGCCTGATACGGTTGCGGCCTTTTTTAGATCTTCTCCATAAAACTTTTCATGAAGCGAGAACTCCAGAAGAATCTCAATCAGTTGATGAAATGATGGTACCATTTAAAGGTCGTTCCAACCTAAAGCACTATATAAAATCGAAACCGAAGCCATGGGGATTCAAAATATGGGTTCGTGCTGGAGTTTCTGGTTATGTTTGTTGCTTTGAAATATTTCAAGGAACAAATGGTAGTAGAAGTCCTCCATCTAAAGAATATGGTGCAGCTGGTGATGTAGTTTTGCGATTGAGCCATGATTTATCTGGGAGAAATCATAAATTGTACTGCGATAACTTATTTACTTCCATTCCCCTTATTGAAGAACTGAAAAAACAAAAAAATTACTTTGTTAGTACAATTCGAGCCAATAGAATGCTAGGCGCAGATGAAAAGTTGAAGGATGCTAAATCTCTTCTGAAAGAAGGAAGGGGGTCAGTATCTGTGACTTCTTCTGGGGAAAATAAAATAGTCACTCGATGGGTTGATAAAAGCATTGTGCATGTAGTTTCATCATTTGTTGGAGTGCAACCGATGGACAAAGCAAAGCGTTTTTTTTCAGACAACCAAATCATTGATCGACATAGCAAGGCCAAATGCAGTACGGTGTGGATTTAATGTATTCCCTTGTGGCACTATATCGTCATTCTCAAAGAAATAAACGGTGGTATATGAGAATATTTTTTCATATGCTGAATGTTGCAGTAGTCAATGCTTGGCTACTTTGGAGAAAAGACGGAAAGGAAAAACATGATTTGCTAGAATTTAAAAGTAGCAGAGCATCAAGCCTCATTTACACAGGGAGCTCAATGATACCAAAGAAAAAAGGTAGGCCGAGTAACAGTCCTTCTTCTTCCTTCGAGTCGACGATAAAAAAAAAAATATTAAATGTCGCAAAAGAGTTGCGGTTTGATAATGGTAACCACTACCCGAAGAAAACAGGAGGAAAATTTGCCTTAAAATGCAAGAATGGAAGCTGCAAAAGCAAAACGCGATACACTTGTGGCCGCTGTGATGTTTATTTATGCCCTGAATGCTTTGAAGAGTTTCACGAAAAATAATTTTTTTCTTAAAGTGTACCCTTTGTTGCATATAAGCCTCATTTGTGGTTGTGCCTTTAATTTCTTTAAAATTAAAAAAAAAGAATAATTCTAATTTATTTCCTGTTTTCTGATGGATTCAAAGCTAAATTGTAGGTTAAAATAATTTTTTTGATAATTATTTAATAATGCATGCATGAGAGGGTTAATGTTAACAATCATGTTTTGTAGCCTAATTAATGCAACAGTTTTGTTACTAGGCAACAAAATCATTCTTTTCCTTTTTTTTAAGCATAGTAGTTTTTAAAGTAGTGATAATGGGACTTCGTTAGTTTGGCCCAGGCGTGCATATATTAGGATATTGGTTTTGCTCTTTTATAGCTGTAAATGCTGTTACTTGCTTTTCTATTAATAAAATAGCTTAATTCCTTGGAAAATGTTGTTTGTTTCTAATGCCACTTCTGCATCCGAACTCCCCTTCACAAAGCGACCAGGAATTAAGGCAGTATGGAAGCACCTTCCATTTTATAGAAGCGTAACACAACGGTGGAAGTAAGACTTGGCACATTATGTATTTGGATGACACCACCACAAACACGTAATCTTCTTTTTTGACCTAAGAGTGAAGGAAAGGGAAATTCTCCACCCTCCGATAACCTCGGAACTGCCTCGGGACATCAGGGTCCGTGGATTTTACATTCATGTACCCCCAAGTGAACATGGAGGGTCTTCAGCCGGACCGGTGTCGAACTCCTCCCTCCAACTCTTCCGGTTGGTAGCATGACACCCTAACCACTAAACTACCACGGCCCACATATGATTTCTTCTAACAATTTCAACCAACCTCAGTTTTTTTATTACATTTAAATAAGATTTTTTTGAAATCAAAGTCAATAACTGAAGGTTGTTCTTCCCAATATGAATATTTGAAAAAAAAAATCGTTGTCTTAAGAACCATGGAGCTACGTGGTATAAATTGCATTGGATCATGTAGAAACTCATACTTCAGACCTGGAGAAGTTTAAAATGAGATTTTGATTTTGTTACTAACAGTGTCACTTTCTGGTTTGTTAAAAATGAAAAAGAAGAAAAAAAAAAGGATTTCGTTTGAACTGCAAGTGAAGGTTTAAAACGAAACAAGGTAATTTTTAAAAAAGCGGCACGAAATAAGTGCACTCACAAAATCGGATTAAGTTCTAATTAATTAAAAATACAAAAAAAAAAAAAAAAAGATCGCTTTGAGTTTTTTCGTTTTTGCTTAGATTGGAGGTAGTAAATTCAAATTTCAACCTTACAACAATGCATTTTCGATATTAATAAACAAAATTACTTATGTAATTTTTGTGGTAAGTATTATTTGAACACTTACGTTTATGATATGTTAGAGATGTGGCATCAGATTTGACGTTTTAAAAACATATAATTTTTAATTGGTTGAAGGTGTCGATGTTTGCTTAATATCAAGGTTTTGTACTCGGCTTTCATTCTTTATTCATTTCTTTTATTTATTTTTTAATCATTGCTTCATTTTTTGAACAAAACGTTTCATGAAAAAACAAAAGGAATAATCAGTAATTCCACCATACATCCGAGTAAATTTCTTCTAAGTTACTTATTCTCAAAAAAAAAAACAAGAAGTTCCGTCTAGAACTATACGAGCCTACTTTCCCGTATACACCAAATTCAAATTTATAATCTAGCTATCTCTTTCTCTCTCTTTCTTATTTATCTTTAGTTCTAATTATTGAAAATATACCTTTTTCAACGGATAATACATATTCATTCACTCAGTCATTCATTCTTTCATTTATTCAGCCATGCATTTATTCATTCATTCGTTACCTCATTCAAGTGTTTATTCATTCATTTACGCATTCATGTATTTATTCACTCATTTATTTATATTTTCATTTATTCAATAATTTATTCATTCATTCTTTTCCTCATTCATTTATTCATTGATTTATTCTTTCACTCTTTCATTTATTCATTCATTCATTATTTCACTCATTGAGTCACTCATTGATCCTTGAAAATCCCGATCAAAAAATTTCATAGCAAAATAGGCTCGTAAGTTCTGGATAAACTTTCTATTTCTAGATGTTCTACGTTATAAGAGCTTTCCGATAAAGTTTGTTCCAAGCAAATCGGTCCGTTAGATCAGGATTTATATAGGGTTGATATTTCCCCGTAAGCTCTGTGTTAATTTTTTGAACTGTTCAAAAATGAACAAAAACTGTTCAAATCAATATTTCACGCCGAGAACTCCTTTCAATAAGCTTGCAATAGGAACTTGGCTCTTGTGCCCAGAGTTTACAGAATATGCTTCAATTTTGTCCATAGGCGCTAATGTTAAAATTTTTTGAACTGTTCAAAATTGAACAAAAAATTGTTCAAATCAAAAAGTAAAATATAGAAATGAGATGTCCTCGCCGAGATCTTTCGAATGCAAAAAGAATTTTTCCAGTCGGACAATTCGTTCAAAAGTTATTAGGGGGGGGGGGGGGGAGACCGACAGACAGACAGACCGACAGACAGACAGACCGACAGACAGACAGGCCGACAGACAGACAGACAGACCGACAGACCGACAGACACACTTTTTCCCCATCTCAATACCCTACTTTCAATTTTTTTATTTTTCAATCTTTATTTAATTACTTCACTTATTTTTGACTTTTCTTGATTTTTAACGATATTTTCACGATACATTAAGCCTTCTTTCATGCTTTATTTTTTTTTTATTACTTTTACGGGAAAGTAGGCTAAAAAGGTTGGCTTTTCAGAGAAAAAGTTAACGAACTCCTCTTTTTGCAAACTGGATCAAACTTATTATCTCCCCACAATTTGTACATAAATTGATTACCTAAAGAAAAATGTTTCTTTTTACGTCACCTTACGTGTATATTTTAAATATTTCTAAATAACTATCTTTCTGTTAATATATTTTCTGATTTTAATACATCCATATAAGATATTTATTCTTCTCATTCACTTCGAACTCTATTCTTTAATTTAAAAATAATAGAGTTTATATTTTTCTCTTACAGTTTGTGACTACATTTCGACAGTAAAAAAATCCCTATCACAATTTAATTAATCAATTCCGAAATATGAACACGATGTTTCTTTCCGTTCAATACATTGCTACATATGATATTATAATCTACACTGTAAGAATTTTTGGCCTAACTGATCACCATTTTTGGTGTTCAGTTGTCGTAAAGTTGAAAATTCTTCATTTTTTAATGTATTTTAAGTACTTTTAAGTGTCTGCCTAAAAAAATACAGACAGCAGAATATGAATTTTGGCATATGATGTTCTATGCATCAAAAATTCATTACGATTTCTCATTTATCCTATTTTTATAGAATTGAGAAATTGCAATGAAATTTCGCTACTTAACGGAGTTCACAAATTTATATGCTAAGAAACTTCATACTGTCAATATTGTTTTAGACAAACACATAAGAACAAATTATAGTGTATAAAAAATGAATATTCTTCAACTGAACACCATAAATTGTGTTCAGTAACACCAAAAATGGTGGTAACTAAACCGACAAAACTTTTACAGTGTACGATTCAATTTGAAATATCGGTAGTTTGTCGATGTCGTATCTCCGATATGTATGCTGTGAACATGCACTTAAAAAGCAGGCCATGTTTCCTTTTAATTAACTATTTCATTTATTTTTTGGTAAAAATTAAATTATTCTTCTAACTATAATGTTCTTCTAAAACTTAGAATAAACAAGGGTTAAACGACATGACACGTTTTACGTTTAAATGTTAAACAAAATAGTTTCTTTCCATGAAATTGCGGTCTGCTTCGAAGAAGAGGTGGAATTCTTTAAAAGTATAAAAATACCAGACACGCATCCATACGTCGACTACAAATATGCAACCATTCTGTAAATTTCATATCTTTCTGCATTTAGCTATTGTTAAATAATTGATTTTATCGAGCGTATCCTTTTGGGCAAGAATCAATGTCTGAAAGTTTATTATTAAAAGTACGTCATGGTTTTGTATGAAAAAGGTTCGGTGCGAAAAGAAAAAATAACCATGCCTGTTTCCTACTATTTCCTATTTCCATACCCAAAGCTTAATGATCTTGAAACACGCCATGCAGCAAGAAAGTGCAAGGGCTGGATGCAAACTCAGCGAATTAGGTTTCATTTCTACATTTTCGAAGAATTAAGGCGGAAAGTTAAAAAGAAAAGAAGTAAAAAATGTTTTAAAAGAAACATTTGTGGGTTTTTCTCACGAACGCTTCTCCTTGCAGACATAAAACTTTGGAGCGGTTGGAGCTTCAGCGAACTAAATTGTGTTTCCGCAAAAAAAGGACAATTTTTTGTTAAGTGTATCAATCAATAACATCCTCTCAAGTTAAAATATATTATGTATCATAAATTCGTTTTCTCAGTTTCATAAAAGTCTAAACACACAAATATTTTAAATTGTACGATGAGTTTTGGTATTTTTAAGCTCTATGTTTGAGCTAAATGCTTTCGTACTCTTCACATATTTTGTTAAGTTTAGTATGTGTTCGATAGATTGTAGCCCTATAACCATGCGTGAATAAACATACCTACATTGTTCTTAAAGCATTTTATTACACCTCGATGATTGGAGGGAACAAATACTGAACTCCAAAATAATAATAATAATAATAATAATAATAATAGTTATTATTATTTTTATTATAAACACTGCAAAAAGCTACCATGCATGGTTGACATTTATCCATCAAATAGCAGTGTTAAACTGTCAAATAAAGAAACCTCTAACCAATCAGATTTTGAATTTATTATGCTTTTCCGTACAAAATTCGCAAATTTATTGGTTAAACATTTTGCAGGCTGCCGGATCGGCCTGAGGTTTTAATATGTGAGGTGATAAACTAAACGTTTTACTGCCACGAAGATTTGCACTTACGAATCGAGGCTTATCCTAAGTAGGGTCAGTTGGGGTAATTGTAAACATGGGATAATTGTAAACAAGCTTCATAACTACACTTGTGGTGGTTTTGAAAACTTAATTGCTTGTGAGTGATAAACTGGCAGCATAGGAAAGACACTGAAAGAGTTTCGTAAGTTTCGAAACAACTGTGGAGGCGTCACTATTGTTTGAAAATGGCACAGTGAAAAAAGTTGTTTAACAAAATTTAGTCATCTTACATTTTCCTCTCCAGCTCATCTACAAAAGCGATGTAAGCGGTTTCAACCATTTTTATTTGTCATATGGAATGCTGCTAGAAACATTTAGTTATGAATTTAATCCTCCCTGTTATTTTTCATGTGCAAGTTAGGTGTTTACAATTACCCCATATATTTCGTACTCTGGGGTAATTGTAAACACTTAAATTTATCCTATTTCCAATATTTTGGGGGGACAATAAGTATTATATTTTGATGTAAGTTACACTTTTATGTCTAGTTTACATAACTGTTGTTGTTGCCAATGCAACTTGGAAATCCAAGCCCCCCTTGCAGGGCGACCATGAATTAAGGAAACTCCTACTGATTATTAATGAGCTCCGCTAGAGTGGAAGTACACTTGGCTCAGAGGGGCTTAATGATTTTGAACCAGCTTACGAATGAGAGATCGTCAGTGTAGGATGGTCCCTCAGCGGAAATTATTTATAACTTGGTGGACATTTGAAGCGACGATGTATTTTACGTGCACAGCTCCCTTTAGCGCACTCGGTCTCAGAGTAATCAGTCGCGGGAGGTAGTCAAACTCCCAAGCGTTGACCACGGCCAGTTGTGCTTCACTTTCGGTGTTTTGTGGGATCCTAGCTTAACCGACCGATCCACTGCTGGACAAATTTTACATAAATTTGTCGCATAACTTGATTTTTTGAAAGATATCTCTCGTTAAATGATCTCAGACGACTCATAACATAACTCAGCGGATCACATAAGGCCTGTTGGCCGCAGATTGAGAACCATTGCTCCGGAACTTCTTAAGCCTTCAAGCAGACTGTTTATGAAACAATTTTCCATTTGCATCAACCTTATTCGAAAACAAATCACTGTTTACAATTACCCCAGATTTCTGGGGTAATTGTAAACACACTGGGGTAAACACGAGCTCATTCGCTAACAAACAGTCATACAGTCAAAATTTTTGTACACATTTACTCACAAGAAGTACAGTAGTGGCTACAATGCTCACAATTTTATCTCTGAATTCATTCAAGAGGTAGGGAGGGATCAAAAGTTAAAACTGAAAAAGCGTTTACAATTACCCCAACTGACCCTAACTATTTTAATAGTTCACGAGTTCTCTTATTTTATTTTCTTTGTTTATAACCATATTTTAAGGGTAACTATATTGGGAGTGATCCTTAGCGGAAAGGTAGCCATTGATGCCCCCCCCCCCCATTGAGTTTAGGATAATACCTTCAATTACACAGATGGCGAAAAGCATGCAACCAAATACAGCAATAGCTGCATTTTGAGAGGGGAAAAAAAAAGGCGGATTAAAAACGCAAAAAAAAAAAAAAAAAACGAAATATTTTAATAAGAAACAAAAAACACTTTCATACGAATTATTCATAATCGAAAGGAACGGTTTTCAATTACAATTTAAAGGAGCACCTAGAAAGGGAAATGTGAGTATCTGCAATTCTGAGCATGATTATTATAATGTAATTTCAGAGAGAAACGGAACACGATTATAAGAAAATTAGCCACAGAAAATCAAGTCAACATGAATGAGCAATTGTATGAGAAATACCAAAATAAATATTGACATTTACGACACATTATTCTCAACAAAATTATTGCAAAATTGCAGCTGAATGTTTTAATAATAATATCTACGTCACCTTTGAGAACTTAAGAGGCAAATATTTGAGGCTCTAATTTTGATTAAAATCCCAATATTTTTTGATACATTTATCAAAAGTATTCGCATTTCGAAAGAGTTAAACGTACTTGAGAGGTAAAGAGAAATATGTCCGTTTTGAAAGAAATGGACGTAGTGCAATTTTATAAGTAATTTAGAAAATTATTATCATAAAATGTTAAAAGTAAAAAGTCCAATGGTTAAATAATTATTTTTTCGATTTTAAAAACCCTATAAGTTACAATAATCCAGTGAATAAATAATGACAAAAAAACTCTTTAACACATCTCCCGGAAAGTTTTGTTTTGTGACATATCACACAAAGGTACAGAAGTATTAAAAATATATTTCGTATTATCTGAAGTTTCAAAATCAATTACTTGCTTGAATCATGGCTGCCTGCGATCAGACAAAGCGCCAGAACAAAGGAATAAGCGTTTAAATGATAGTTACTTTTTTCCTCACTGGTGCGCTGCAAGCATGTACTAGTTTTGTATGGAAATACATTACGAAAGCATTGTTTTTGCAGGGTTTGCAGTATGCATCATGAAGATTTCTTTTTGGTAAAATTTTAGTTCATGCATTACTGATCGGAAATATGTCTCCCGATGTTTAACTGTGTCTAACCTATATATATTTATTTTAAAGAAATTTTTCAGCGTAAATGAAATAAAACGACAGAAAGCAGCAGAGTGTTTTTCCTACATTTTAGAAATTTTAGGGATTTACTAAATTCACGTTTGGTTTATATGCATTATTATATTTGTTTTTTCACTCCATGTCACCTATTCAATTATTCTGCAAATAGAAATCGTGAGTTTGATGCTTTAGACGATATTTTTAACCAGTGAGGGCTGACATTTGCATTTTCACCTTATGTCTCGAACTTTACTGGTTTTATTTATTTTTGCATTGGTTTTATTTATTTGTACCTCAGGTTATTAATAAGAAACATATTTCGGGACAAAAGGAATCCTTTTATCAATGAATAGAGTTGTACGCATCTGGATGCAAGTAATTCGAGTGATTTACACTCACTTGGATTACTTACATTTTTAGGTCAAATCTTAATGCATTGATAAAGGGGTTCCTTTTAATTCCAAAACATGTGTATGGAGCAATTTTTGCAACTTGCGCTATAAGAACGTTGGTCCGCTCATTAGTTTTTTACCAGTCAAAAGTAAACTTTGAACTTCATATTATGTCTAGATTATGCTTTTAAATATATTTTTTTGTTCTGAGACGTTTAAATTTCTTATGCTCGTATAGAATAATAAAGTGGAATGAGTGAGAGAGAGTCTATATTATAAATCTAGTAATGTATTTTTTTTAAAACTAAACTCGCGCCACATGAACAAGGGTTACAATTGAAATACCTAAAAGGAAGGGAGACTTCCTTCTAAGATTTATTGTTGATTCTCCAAGCGTTCATGAGTACACCCATTTTGTACACCATAGAGTTTTAAAACATAGAAAAGTAAATAAACTATCTAATGGACCGTTCATAAATGATGTCAAGCTCTTTTACGATATATTTGACCCCCTCCCCTCTTTGTCACAAAATGTCACAACTCAACGGACCCCCTTCCCCCCTTTGTCACATGTCACGCTATTGAAAAGCCTGATGTCACACTTCTTGTTACCCCCTCCCCTCCCCTTATCCCACTTTTTCACAATTTCACGAACCCCCCTCTCCCCCCTCGAAGCGTGACATCATTTATGAATGCCCCCTAAAGCGTATTTCTGATTTCTAATTTAAAAGTGGGGGAACATTAATTTAAGAAAGGATTTAAGGAAAATCAGGTTACAGAAAATCAGAGAATCTGAAAGCTTTTGGTAGATTTCATCGAAGAAATGCCGGTGGCAAAGTCTTTATATTAAAAATCGAGAATATTCAGTATAGTCCAGAAAAAAAGAAAAAGGGGGCTTACGGATAAGAGCATAAGTTATTGTAATGAAATAGTGGTGGGGGAGGGGGCCTTTAAAAAGTGGAGGGACGATCGTGTAAAATAAAAAAGTTTTCGGTCGGTCCTGCCCCCCCCCCCCCCCCGACTGAGAATACTCATTGCTTTTTGTTGTCAAGGAGTATGTCATCTAAATAAAAATGCTAAAAGGGATATTTAAAGAAAAATTGCTCTTATCCAGGGGTGTCCATGATGGAAGTTCATGGTGTAGACTGAGCCATTAATTTTTTTGATGAAATTTTTTGAACCCCTGGACAGGTGGGCATGCTTACTTCGAGTTTTAGCCCTTTTGAGTGGCTGTCTTTTTTGGGGACATCGTACCTATTAGTACGCACCATCTTGTTTAGGGGGTTGGCACCCATGTATTGTCAGTTACAAGTTTTAAAAATAATCTTGATAACTCTGAACTGCATATAATGAAGCGTTTCAAGTAATTATTTTTAATTTCTCATTTATTGTACTTAATTGTAATATTTGAAAATATTTCCCCTTGATTGTTTATTTTATTGAATCGTTTTCTTTTTTTGCAAAGGCCTAATCTTTGACCTTTCGTACTTAATATTTGAGGATTTTATTCTAAATATATAAGTAGTGTAATTGCTTTAGATGAGACCAGCAAAAAAAAAAGTCGATACTCTTATATGATAATCCATCTGTTGAAGTTAACTGAAAGCTATACTATACAATGCAATATTAGTTATTAGTATTATGCTATTAGTCTGTAATAACACTAAAAAAATTGTTGCATTAATCATTTACTTAATTACATAACTGTTCAACTAATCTTTATTTGTTCTCTTCACAACCTAACTGTTTAACTTTAATGTAATAATTAATTTTACAATAAATGGAACTGAAATAATTCAATTAACACAAATATTAAAAATAACTTTATTAATCATAATCTATGTCATTTTTCTTTTAACTGCTGTTATTTAATAGTATTAACATGAATGTATTGAAAATTGCTTAATAATAAAGTAACTAATAACCATTTAAAGACTATTCAATACGGCTTTCTAAAACCTGCTAGCCAATTTATTTGTGCTACACAATGTGAAAGGATAAATGTATTTCAGAAAATTATGCGCAATTATTGTCGTTGAAAATAAAAATTAATCTGAAAGCATAATATGATCAGCCAATTGCGAAGAAAATTTTCTGTGTGTATTATATATAAAAGTATACGTATGCAAGAAAAGTTGTATCGTAACGAGCAGCTCCAAAATTTGCATGTGTTACTACAATCTTTTTATTTTTTTCTCTGTATTAAAAACGTTTTAATGGCAAATACATAACCCTGCAACGTATTTTGATAGTTACTTTTGCCCTCAACACTTAAATGCTTATCTTTCTTGAAATTCAAGCCTTTAAAGCGATGATATTGCAATGGTTAGACCTTTAAATCCTCGCTTTTAAGTACATGCTAACAGCGCCAATTGACTGAAGTGGCAGAAAATGTAAGTTCTGCTTGTACGCACTTTTTTGCCCGTTTGGACAGCCGCTATATGATTTCAGGCAGCCATATGCTTGAATGAATATTATTTGGTTTTTTTAGCGGGGTAGAAACCGAAACCAATTTTCAAGCACAGAAATGAGACTCATGTTGAATTATGAGGTGTTCCATCGGATTAAACTCGGTTCATAGCGGACTGTAAATTTCTTGTGTAAAGTAAAGTAGACTCGCTACTAAGTTGAAATAACTACTAATTTTAAACAACAACAAATAAGGTTTAATTAAATGAGTAATTTGAGAAGTGGGAGCGTTGGGTGCGCTGCGCGTTTAGTAGCCCGCACATGGGACGTACATCACACAACTACTACGGGGATTCCCGTTACAGTTAGGTTACAGAGAAGGCGCTTGTTGCGCCCCCTACCAGAATTAAAAATCACATAAGGAGGAAACATTCCCCCGGGGATTGAAATAAAAATTTCAATGCTTAAACATGCATAATAACAACAATATAAGATAAGCAATGCAATGATAACACAATAGAATATACCAGAAAAATACAACAATAAGATACACCAAATACTGATAGTGAAAAATTACATTAAATTGCAGAAGAAAGAATCTTAGTTAATTATCTAATTGGTTAAATGCAAATGTCTCTAACATTTCTTTTAAGAATTCGTCCGTTTGGCAGACGAAAGTTAAAAATTCTAATCAAATTATCCCTTCCCTTAAAAATCTCTGTAATTCTTCCCATTGCCCACTTAGTTGAGGGCAAATCTTCCTGTTTTAGTAACACCAAGGTTCCCTCTTGTACATCATTTTTCCTCACTCTCCACTTGGACCATTCCTGAAGACTATAAATAATCTCGCTTCCATAAAGTCTAAATTCTTTGCGAAAATTTGGCAATTTTTTGCCATTTTTAACGTTTATTTTCTGAAATCTCAAGCAATGGGGGTTCAGGGACTGAAGTAATTGGCCTTCCAATGAGAAAATGGACAGGTGTTAAGACCTCAAAGTTGTCAATTTCTGTTGACAGTGGAGTGGAGGACGAGAGTTCAATACTCCTTTGAAAGTAATTTCAAAGCTTTGTATCTGTGAGATACAGCGCGACCGACGGAGTGTTAAATGTAAATTTAACTTTTATGTTCCATGCAAGTAACTTAACACCAGTTTTGATTTAAATAGCTAGTTTTATTCTACAACTGAAATTGGGCAACTTCAAAAAAATTTTCCATGGAATATGAAGAGCTTGGGCACATGAGTGAGATAACTGATAAAAATGCACCTAGTGTAGTGTATTACATGCCCATCATGGCGTGTTTCAGCCTCAAAAAACAACTACTAAGGTAAGAACTGTGTTTAATGCTTCGAGTTTAACGTCAAACGGGAATTCACTAAATTCTTTGCAGTACAAGTCATTCAAGGTGATCTCTTCACAATTATGGTTAGGTTCCGCAAGCACATATTTGCTTTCACAGGAGACATCAAGATGATGTACAGAATGATAGAGATACACCCTACCCAGAGGAGTCTGCAGCAAATTCTTTGGAAAACAGGAGTAAATGAGCCAGTTAAAATATATGAATTAGCTACTGTCACGTATGGGACAGTCAGGGCACCATATTTGGCTATGAGAACCCTTAAGCAGTTATCCATGGACGAGGGGGAATAATTCCCATTAGCCGCACCAGTCTTACAAAAAGATTTCTATGTTGACGACGTCCTGAGTGGTTCAGACACATTGAGTACTGCAAAGGAGCTACAATCTCAATTAATTGATACCTTAAGAAGTGCAGGTATGACGCTGCACAAATGGTGCAGTAATACTTCTGAGCTTGCAGTAGATTAAAACATACATCCCTTCTCCAACCCGGAAGAAACGACAACATTGGGACAACAGAAAAATTCTGTCAACGATATTCAAATTCCTAAAGCAATCGTAATTGTAAAAAAAAAAAAAAACATTTACCAGGGGAAGGCACGACACGGAAAATTCATTTGGGGACGAGACTTCGTGAGCTCCTTTAGGGTGTTCAATCCTAAATGTAAAAATGTCGAATGACCAGTTAATTAGGAGAAAGAAGCAATTAAAATTTCAAATTCAGTTCACATACTTTTAAGTTTGTTCAGGAACCAGCGAAGAAGTAGCCTATCTGGTAAAGAGCCGGCCTTCAATGCGAACGTTCAACGCTTGAATCCAGCCCTTGTTGCTTTAATTTTTACTCATTTAACTTATTATATTTTCATAAAAATAAATTTATTCAGAAAAAAGGCAAATTAAATATTAAATGATATTATTTAGTTAAAGTAACAATTTTACTTTATAAAAACCAGAATAAATAATTATTATAGATATACTACTTATTAACAGTTACTATAGCAAATAAAAAGTTTAAATTCTGTTAGGATTTAACTTTACTTAACATATATTTTTAACTACAAACAAGAAGTCTTGACTTAGCCTGCTTTTTTATTAGTCCCTTATTACATTGAACCAGTTTTTGCATTCAACAGAAAAACAGCAACTCTAACATTTACATGAATACTGCTTCGGCAGAAATGGCTAGGATTGAATCTATAAAATGAACTTATAAGCCCATTTACGTACATGAAACAATTTAAAACAGTTACATTTTATGATTGATAGGAATTGTTGAAATATTAGAATTATTAGTTATTTTGCATTTTAAAAAGTAAAGTGATTACCATAATTAAAATATAATTTGATACTGAATAGTGGCGTAGCTAGACCCGGATTTGGAGAGGGGGGGGGTGCTTCGGGAAAAGTGAGCTAATTTCATTATTTTACAGGGAAAATTGGTCAAATTCTGAACAATCCTTACAATTTCAGGGGGTTTTATCCCCCAACCCCCCTTATCTACGCCAGTGATACTGAATAAGCCTTTTTTCTGCATACATTTATTTTTATGTAAATATAATAACTTAAATGAATAAAAAAAAGATAACCAAGGACGGATTTCGAACTCTAAAATTCCACATTAAACGCCGGCACGTTACTAGATAGGCTACTTCTGCGATGTCTCATGAACAAACTTATTAGTATTTAAACTGAGATTAAAATTTTAATATTTTTTCTCCTATTTAACAAGCATTCGGCTCTGTTACGTTGAGGGTTGAACATCCTATGGAGTACAGTCGAAACTGTTTATCTCGAACCTGTCTTTCTCGAAAATCTCCCTATCTCGAAAATTTATATTTTCCCTGCATTTATACCCTAAATTCAATGAATTTTTTCATGTTTATCTCGAAATGTTTTCCCCCAAAACCTCCATTTCTCGAATTCTGATTTTGCTGCCATTTTGGAATTCGAAGCCGAGTGACCTTTTGGCAGCTAGCAAAATTGATGCGGAAATCGTAGAGAACGTAAAAGGTGATTCGGAAGTAGAAGAGGAGGTTGAGAAAAACAAAGATGTCGCGAAAGTCGCTGTAAAAAGAAGCAGAGAAAGCTATTGAAATATTAACTTTCCTCGAATTTCAGGAAAGTTTTATTCAAGGTGGATTTACAGCGATCGCTACCCTCAAAAGTATAATCGAGTCGAAAACAACCAGACAACAAAAAACACTAAAAAACTATTTTTCTGGTACTTGCTTAAAAAAGTAGTAGTTCTTGTCTTGTTTTTGAGAGACTTGCAAAAGGGTATGCTGAATACTATTTCTTTATTGTCGATGCTATTTATACGAGTATAAAATTCGTTAAAAAAAGTTAGTATAATATTACAGTAAAATGCTTAATAAAACTAAAGCAGAAGATTTTTAACCTACAAACATAGTCTTTGTTTCAATTGCAAATTGTAATAGTTTTATCAAAACCTCTGTATCTCAAAACCTCTTCATCTCGAATATTTTTTTCTTCCCTTGAAATTCGAGATAGACAGGTTCAACTGTACTACTATGTCATGAAGTCTACACCCCAAAAGAATTTCCCATGTCTTGCCCAGAAAATTTATTTTTCACCTCGCACTTTTCTTCGAAATCAAGAAACTTTCAGCCGCTTGTTTACTGCGCACGCGCTGTAAATTTGGACTGCTTGAACCCTTCGATTTCTAGAGTCGAAATCTCTCGACCGACCGCGCTGAGAAATAGCTCTCCTCGGCGTGGGGAATACCCAAGGGCGTAACCAGGGGGGGGGGGTTTGGGGGTTCAACCCCCCCCCCCCATTGGGTATTTAGTTATTTATTCATTTTTGTTCCTCCACTTGGTGGAAATTATGTCAAGTTAATCGGGTTGTGGGAATTTTTTTTTTTTTACTTCGTGTGAACAACATAGGAGACAAGCTGTGGAATTCCCCTCATCTCTTTCCTCGGACAAAATCGTGGAGATGGACGTTGAAGGAAAAGAACGGGCAAGACTCTCGGGGCCTGGAGCACGGTCCACCACTAGTTCACATTCGTGAGAAACTGAAACTGAAACGGAGAGTCACGTGATAAGGGGGGATGCATCTGTCAATCGTCATTTAGGGGCGAGTCTGCACTTGTAGCCAAAGTTGAACTGGAGTTTCTCGGAATTGGTGGAGGGGTTGCTATTTCTTTTGGTTCTAAAATTCCGAGAAAACCGAGGGATGTAAACTTGTTGGGAAGGGGGGGGGGGGTTTAGACGCAACGGGATAGCCTTTTGTATCGTCTATAGCTTGAAAGAAAATCGCAAAATAGTTATAGATGTGCAATGTCTTTCTTTTCTGTTTTACCAACGTGCTGTGAGAGCCATGTGCTTCAGTTTCTGCAGTTGAAAAATTCAGATTCATGGCATTACTCATTTAGTATCAAAATGCGTAGCATTTTCCTTCCCTAACTTACCTTTTCAGTTTAATAACAGTAATGTTAAAAGATTATAAACATAATTTTAAGTGACTTCTGCCATAGGCATAACCAATGGAGAGTTTTGGGGATTCAACCCCCCCCCCCCCTATTTTGTATTTAGTTATTTAGGCACATTTATTAGGCACACAAAAAAATTCTGGCTACGCCTTGCAAAGCACATATCTATTTCTTCCCTAAGAAAAATAAACACATATGCATATGATTTTATTTCCTCTTTCTGAAGGGTTGTGATCATGACCAAAGTACGAAGCTCATATTACAGAGGACTTCTCATCTGGTTATAAACAACCCCCTTATCACCTTTAGGAATTTTACAGCGAAAGGTGGCTTCAATCACCGTACCACACCCAGACAGACAGCAGAGATCCTTTCAATCACTCCAGATGGTTTTCTTACCTTCTTGATGTCTTTTTTACCCAAAGGCAGCAATTTGGGAACACAATCGCACCAGTTTCCTGGAAAATATTCTCCTCTTTGATGGAGGTTTGTTTTCTGATAAATTGGCGTTGTAGGCAAAGCCTTAAGCAAGGGGGGGGGGGGCAACGGACCCGAGCCCCCCCCCCCCCCCCCCCGAAATACTTTCGAAATTTTTAACCTGTCTGAAAGAAAAAATTTAAACAAAAAAAAAAATAATAATTAGATTTTGTTCTTTTTCCTGTTTGGGAGCGGGAGGGCGGGTCCTCTGTTTTACAAATGGGGAAACGACAAGACGGCGCTTCAAACATCTAGGGCCTACAAACCAGAACTCAAAAAAATACCCATTTTTCTCTCAATTCTCTAGAAGATAGGTCCCGCGTGTCATCAACAGATAACGGATTGATTCCTTGCCTAAGGACTGCATATGGTTCTAATCACCCGACCACACAAAAACAGGAAATATAGTGATCCTTTTTTCGCAAAATGCGAGCCTCATGGAACCACATCTGCCATAAATATACGTATAATAGTTTGGTGCTTTGTCCATCCTTGCCCGAAGGTTACATTCGTGGAAATGGCGACCCTCTAACTACCCATATTGTGGAAGTAAGCTAATGCCTAATGGACCCCTGCTTCTACGATTGCGGGATATGGATGTTTGTGCTGTTATTTTGCCGGAACAAATCTTAGTTCTTTTATTTTCTTTTTTAAACTAGCAATTCGTAAAATCGAATCAACATAGAAACGCTTCCGACAAGGGGGGTGGGGGGAGGGCTCTTGCCCCTTTGCGGATGCCTCTCCTCGAATCATATTCTCTTTTTTTCCCAACCATTTTGCACTATAAAACAGAGACCTTGATTGACCTTGGCAGTTGGGAGTTTAGTGGGTTCTTGTGGTCTTGCAAAAGTCTCCTTTGCTCGCCTGCGCACAAATTTTGATTATGAGTAAAAGAAATGGTGAAAGTATTTTGTCCTATTTTGGGAAGAAACCCTGAAGCAGGAAAGGTATGATTATTTTTATGTAATTTTATCGAAATAATATTTTAGCTGCCCCCTCCTCTTTTTTTTTTTTTGCAATTTTAGTTTCAACTTTTTATTTCTTCCTCCCATGCTGAGAAAATGCTTATTAATCCTCCTTTTTTCGTTTTTTAACTTCATAGGGGATGATGTCACACTACTTCGAGTGCGGCGGCGGGGCTGGGGGGGGGGGGGGTCGAGAAATTGTGACAAGGGGGGGATAACAAGAAGTGTGACATTACACATTTTGATTTCTATAAAAACGTGTAAAAAACCGCAGATTAAACTTATTTTTGATGATTGTTTATTTTCATAATTTGATTTTAAAGTTTCATTGATTTCATTTTATATTGAAAATACGGATGCTTATTAAGGTTTGAAGTCACTTCTAGTTAAAATTTTAAAAGAAACTCTTCTTAGGTATTTACTTTTAAAATAAATAAGTGCGGGTCCTTTTTCAGAAGTCAATTAATTATTTTTCACTATTATGCACTAATTATCTTTTTTCTATTTTAACCTTAATCTAATTTTATGCTATTTAAGTCCACGTGTAATCATTATCATTTATTGTTATGCTCACAAATGTCGTTAAAAGTTAAAAAATAAAATTAAAAATGTGATTCTTTAACGTAAGTACTTTATTTCTGAACTGCAACACTGCAAGTACATGTGTTCATGTAATATAGCGTGACACGTGGCAAAGGGGATAGGGGTGTGCTGGAGAGTGTCATTTTGTGACAAAGGGGGGGGGGAGGGGGCTCAAATATATTGAAAGAAAGTGTGACACTGTTTATGAATGGTCCCATAGAGCGTTTATAATAATATTGCGAAGGTGAAAAATACCGTGACACTTTTACTTAGTCTAATCATAAATGTACATTGAACAAAAAAGATCTGAATTGATTAGTTCTCATGAGCTGCAATAGTGGCACAACTCAAAAAAACACGCGTTTCGGACTAAGAACAGATTGTAAATATGAAAATACACATTCTTTTCAGCAGCAATACTAGCACAACTCATAATTCAATATTAGGCCTTAAGATGTCTTAAAAGCGTAATTTCTCTTTTCTTTCTTTTTTTAAAAATTGTGATCTGATTTTTTTCGCCGATTGGGAGGGGGGGAGTTGACTTGCTAACTAAACACGGAGTATATCTGTAATGACAAGTATTTATGACTAGTAAATTTTGAACTCTTGTGCACTGCTTATTGGTGTTTAGTTTGTACATTTTTAAGGTGACCCCCCCCTTTCCCCAACCCTAGTTACGCCTATGGGAATACCGTTTTGGACTTGAGTCCAAAACGGACCGTGAAAACGCTGTCTGACTGCCAGTCGAAAGGTTGGTGAATATGGCTGTTAGACATTTTACAGCCGTATTCACCAACCTTTCGACTGGCAGTCAGACAGCGTTTTCAAATTCCGATTTGGACTCAAGTCCAAAACGGTATTCCCCACCCCGAGGAGACAGCTACTTCTCACCGCGGTCGGTCGAAGAACTTCGACCGTAGAAATCGAAGGGTTCAAGCAGTCTAAATTTACAGCGCGTGCGCAGTAAACAAGCGACCATCTTGTAGTTTCTTGATTTCGAAGAGAAGTGCGAGGTCAAAAATAAATACTCTGGGCAAAACATGGGAAATTCATTTGGGGTAGAGATTTCGTGACATAGTAGTACTCCTTTAGGGTGTTCAACTCCGAATGCTTGTTAAATAGGAGAAAAGAAGATTAAAAATTTCAAACGCAGTTTAAATACTAATTAATTTTCTCATGAGACATCGCCGAAGTAGCCTATTCAGTAACGTGCCGGCGTTCCATGCGGGCGTTAAGGGTTCGAATCCCGCCGTTGGTTATCTTTCTTATTTACTTTTTTAAGTTATTATATTTACATAAAAATAAATTTATTCAGAAAAAAGGCTCATTAAGTATAAAATTATATTTTAATTATGGTAATCATTTTACTTTTTAAACTGCAAAATAACTAATAGCTCTAATATAACAACAATTCCTATCAATCATAAAATGTAACTGTTTTAAATTGTTTCATGTACGTAAATGGGCGTAAACAAGTCAAAGTTATTCTGCAGCATGACAACGCTCCTGCACATTCAGCCAAATTGATCAAAGAAACGATTTCTTCGCTTGGTTTGGAACTCCTACCCCACCCGCCGTATTCACCAGACCTGGCGCCTTCTGACTATCATCTCTTCTCATCGACGGGATACGCATTGGCTGAGCAACACTTCAACAATTTCGATGATGTACGAAAATGGCTCGATGAATGGATTTCAATTAAAGATGAAGCTTTTTTTTGGAATGGTATCCATAAATTGCCCGAGAGATGGACAAAATGTGTCGAAAGCGAATGCCAGTACTTTGAATAAAATACTTTGCTATTTTTATTCAATAACTGTGTATTTTTTATGAAAAAAAAACGACATTTTAAACGCGCACCTGTTATATTCGGGATGTAACGAATATTCGGTCACTATTCGGCATTCGGCCTAATAATTCAGCCCGTTCGAATATTGATGGACTATTCGGCTTAATAGATCTGCTACAGCAGAAATGTAAACATTTAAAGAAATTAGTAGATTTTAAACCTTTAAAACTGTATCGCAGCTATTGCAAAAGAACAAATTAGTATATAGTTTGAATAAATAAAAATAATTGAGAAGAAAACTACTTTTTAAAACATTTTTAAGTTTGACTGAACAAAAACAGATTTTAAAGTTATAATATTGTACTTTATACTTAGCAATTGCTCCCAAAACCTGACAAAAGTTATTATGTTGGAGAAAATAAGACTTATCTATATATATTATTTCTCAACAGTTTTTTGTCGCTCCGTGAGATCTTCCTTATTCCTTTATCAAATTCCATGATTTCCTCCTCATTTTAACCCTTTATCTACTGCACTATGATCTGCAGTAGTTTTTTTACAGAAACAGTTTGTCTACGTATTTACTCCGAAAATTAAGGGATTTACATAAATAAAATGCTCAGTTAATAAGTATTTATTTCTTTACAGCTAATAACTGCCACAGAGTATTTAACCTGTCATACACTTTTTAATCAAAATATTTCGTCAAATAATTTTCTAAGTTCTTAACTAACACATTAAAAAAATCAGTGACTTGATTCTTGAATTTTACTGCTTTTCTGGAGCGGAAATCTAAGGAAACAATCTGAACAAAATGGAAGTTCAAAACACAGCATCGGTTTCAAAACTATCTGTGTTCCTTTCCTCGCTAAAATGCTCTTTATATAGAACCCTTTCTGATATATATCCTGAAAAGGGGGAATTTAAAGACTGTCCCGGCAAAGTACCATCATAATTTTGGTAAAAACGGTCGTTGGGATGGAATTTATAGAGAATGGTACTTATAAGTACCGTCGGTAGATAAAGGGTTAACGCTTATCGCGCCGGCTAATGACGAAAAATAGACCCACGCTCTAAAAATGTACCGCTTCTCTTACATTTGAGATTTAAAATCATCTAAGAAGAGGTCCTTTAATGTATGCCAAATCGGTATTGTGTATGTTAGCGACATCTGTATTCAAGTAAACTAACAAGAAACTCTTCTGTTTTTATTCTGTAGCAAATTGGACAGTTTTAGCTGCGTCTGTGTGCCAAACTTATTCAATCGTTAGACTCTATACATTCATTTATATTATGAATGTGTAGAGCTTAACCAACCAACAGTAACTGTATTTTAAGTAATGGAACTGTTTCGTTATTGTGTTTTAATGCTATGTATACGGCTAATAAAAATAATTATCATTATTATTGTGATTATTTCATTATTTTGAATATCTAGGTAATAGTGAAAAAAAATGAAACAGCTATTTACACTGATGTGTTTCTTCAGTTACATGTCTTCTTTTGTACTAAAACCTCATTTACTTTTTTCTATTCTTCGTCATAATGTCCTTTCTCCGAAATTAGTGTGGAATTTGGGTAGACTGATTTATTGTGAAGATTGGGTAAGATAGAAATGTGAAAGGCCTTTAATGCATTATGAATACTAAGATAGCGTAAAAGATTGGGGTTTTTAAAAATAAAAATATATTCCAGTTAAATGCATTAAATTTTAATAGATAAAAACTTCTAAAAAAAGGTTCGAATCTCCGTCGAGAGAAGGAGAAAAAAAAAACAATTTACAAAATATTTTAATTGCTAACACTAAAACTCATCAATAGCTACAAAATAAAAAAGAAAGTAATAAAATCGGTTGACAAACAGAGAAAAACATGATACTTAACTATTTTGTCTTTGCCTATTTCTATATAGAATATAGTTTGACTAATGGACACAATTTTCGTACCATCTTTAATTTAAATTAATTAACACATTAAACTCCCTAAATCGCTAAATTACATTCATTTTATAAAATGTAGATAAAAATACTGAATTAGAAAACATTCGAAATCATTAAATAACGTTCTTAATTTCAAAAATAATTTTTACTCTTAAACGCAAAATCAAAACAACTGTAGACAAGAAAAAACATAGGACACAGTAATTGCTTTCTTCTGAGAAACCAAGACTCAAAGGCACATGTTAAGATAGTAAAACAGCACAAAAACCCATTTAAAAAGTACATCACATTACTAAAAAAAGCAGCTAAGCTTTTTGCTCAACCGCTTCGTGTTTTTTTGTTTTATATCTCGGCGTCATTTAAACCTAAACGATAATTCCTTTTCCATTAAGATTTTATCAAGCCACCAGGATTTTTCAACTGAACATTTTTCAGTTTTAAATATATTTATGCGCATATTAAAACCAGTATCGGAATTAATCCAGTGTTTCATATCTAGGAAACATGAAATATTTCAATCTTTTAATTACTTTGTAAAAAGTATATAAATCTAAAAGCAGATATGATCCTATTGTCAATTAAGTAGGACTTGATTTCTAACGAAACAAATTCAGGAGCCTCATAGTCTTCAGAACGTTTTCAACGCCAGAAAAGCCTCAATTTCTAATGGGAAAACCCCAAATGGTCATTCCACGGTGACTGACGTTACAATTTGAGTTTTTTAACTTTTAAAATCCACACTGTCTTGAAATTTAATTTTATTTTTCTGAAATTGATCTAAAATACTATGATAGAGTACAATAATGCTGCCCATACCTGGTTTTAGACATAAAAAGCTTTTTTGTGTGGAATTAAGGTAAATCAAAAATTGTGATTGATGTTACACGGAAGAGACATTAGGAAAAACAACTTTTATATTAATTGAAATTCTCCTCAAACTAAGAGCACGAAGATTAAAAAATTTTTTTCCAGTCAAGTAGAGATTTCAAACTTTATGAAAACACTTTGTTTCATGTTAAAAACTTTAAAATTTACAGTGGAGGAAATTTTTAATTACCTTGACTGATGTTACAAACGTTTTGTGACTGATGTTACACCAACATTAATTGGTTCAAATTATAATTTATTTCTTCTTAAAAGTCAAATTAGCAATTTTTGTTACAAAATTACATTTATCTACCTAAATGAGAAAAATAAAAAATAGTAAATGAATATAATTATAAAAGTGATGTTTTTAGTGCAATTCAGGAAATGAGGAGTGTCCTCGTGCCTTTACTGCATCTGGTGTACTAAGATTTCTTACTATTTTTTCTTGTGAATAATAAATTTCATGCACATTGTCAGACCATTTATAATGCTTCCCTATTGGAATAATAACACTGACCAAGTAATCATAGTTTTCAATGGCTCTGACTTCACTTGGATAGGGCAGTTCATCGTATTACACAAGAACCCACTCTCCAATTGTGCCCACCAATTACGGAACTTTTTCTCTTGGTTTTGAACACGCAAATGATGTTTTAGATAATTTGGAGCTTTTGGTGATTTTGTCTACCACTTCCAAAAAGTGTTTCTGCGTGATACCAGCTATAGCTTCAGAAAATATTTTATTCGAATTTAACTCTTTATAATGCAACTGTAAATCGTATAATGAAATCTCAAAGATTTTCACACTTCTTGAAGCTGCGGCATTTACGAAATCTTTTGCACTGTATGCTTTCTTTTTTACAGCTTCCTCTACCTGCCTCTTTACAGAGCCGCCAATGCCGTCCACTGAGCCGTGTGAAGTAGCAAAATAATTCGATGTAATTAACAATTTATTTTTTTTCTGTAACATGGGTATTGTGTCTGCAATGAACTTGCTTTTGAATTGGGCCATCTGACCAAATATATAAGACTTCAATTTCTTGAGGAATCTTTGCCAGCATTCTTGTTATGAGAGGAATCACAATCTCCTTAGAATGAGACAGTTCATCTGAGGCTATCACATACGGATGCATTCTACCTGACTGGTACAGTGCTGCTGTAAAAATGCTTGCTCGGGCTTAATAGGAGCACCTGTTTCACCAATTTCATTGTCAAACCATTTTTTTATGACAGCCTTCTGCTTTCGTGGAGATGTAGGCAGGGCGCACTTTGCACGAGTTACAGCTTTTCCTAAAGTTTTATTATTTTGGAAAAGGGGTTTTGTCACTGCTACGTGAAATTTTGCACTTTAATGCTCTACATTTTTCTACTATTTTTCTAACATTTTCTTTTGTTTCTCTTTTAACTCTATTTTGAACTGATTTAGGTAACTTGGATAGGTCATTTCTCTTTTTATCTCTACTCCTTTTAGCTTCTGCATTGTTTTTCTTTTTCAAATCTTCATAATTTACTTCCTTCTTTAATTTAACTTGCCTCTTTTTTTGCCTTTCTGCAGCAGTCAGTGCCATTTGTGCAGTGTTTAAGTTTCAAACTGGAAAAGAGAAAGTTGACTGATGTTACAATGTGACTGATGTTACATATTTCAAAGAAGTTTTTAACTCATAAATTGAACTAAGATATTATCATGAATGAGGAGAATATGGCTTTTTGTATTCCTAACACTAATTTTCTTCAAGTAATAAAAACTGTTATAAATTTTTGTGACTGATGTTACATTACTATGAGGACTAATTTATAAAAATTAATTTTCAATACAATAATCACAGTTTAAAGATTCTTTACTGGCCTAACCTCACATATAGACTAAATTTCAATTAAAAAATAGAATTTTATACATACCTGTTAATTTCTTTACGAAAGCAGGATGAACGTTCCGAACCTCTCTAAAGAACAACTCATGCGACAAAAGTAACATTCCAAACATTGCCTATACAACTTACAAAACGGTACTGCTAACTTTTTAAGCATAATTTTATAAAAATTCACATATTTTTACCTTAGAGGAAAGAAAACTGTATATGTGCAAGAAATTTTCTTTTTTATGTTGGTTTCCCTGTTTTCATGGAATTGCCCCAAACGTAATTTAAGAGAAGCACAGGAACTGAGCTCCCGTGAGCCCTTATGCAAATTAATGGAAAGCCAGATTTGGTGTTCGCATGTTTATCAGTCTTCCGAAGCCGACAGAATGTATCCAAAAAAGTGTTAGTGGAAACTCAAAATTTCAAAGTTGCCTTTATATATATCTACATATACCACCAAAAAAAAAATTCCCAAATTAAAAAAAATATATTTAGGTCTCCCGCACAAGGTCTAAAATTTGGGATTTTCTTTTAAAAATTTGATTTTTTCCATGTTTTCCTTTTAAGTTAAGGATAAAATTTAAAAAATCAAGTTGAAAAAAGTAAACAATGAAGTTGGGTATTAATGCTAAAAAAAAGTCTTTGCTGCCATGCAATATTAAAGTGTTTCTCATAGTACTCAAAAATAAGGATTTTTAATCTGAAGCCACCTAAAAAATTCACGTCCCTTTAGAGCTATTGGAAAAAACTAGTAATGCAAATAGCTTGATCTAACAAATATATATTGCATGTAAACATCAACATAATTTCGTGTTATATTATTTCTTAGAATAATATCCTATGGCGTTATAAAATGAAAATGATAATTGAAATATCATTTTATAACTTTCATTGATTTTAAAATCTGACAATTAAACTTGCAATATAATCAGAAAAGAAATTCAAATGTTTTTATTTATAAAACAATATGAAATTTGCATAAAAAATTGTTTATTACGAAAAATCTTCAAAACAATACTTGCAACATAATAATAATGTGTTTAAAATCAAAAATGAAACTAACTTTTAAAAATCCTTATTTGTGAGTTTCATCGGGAGACCTAAATATTGCATGAGAACAACAACCTTTTTTTTAATAGGAATTTCCTACTTTATTGTTTACATTTTTAAACTTGAAATTGTTTTTAAAACGTATCCTTAGCTTTAACAAAATAGAAAAAATCAATTTTTGTAGAAAATCCTAAATTTTAGGCCTTGTGCGGGGAGTCCTAATTATTTTTTAATCTAGGTATTTTTTTTTTTTTTTTGTGGTATAGGGTCATTCCATAGTAACGGACGTTACATTTACACAGCATTTTTTAACTTCAACGAGATTTCTAACAAACTTGTTGGGTATTTTTTAGGTGTTTTTAATTTTGGCTAATAAAAGTACATGTGTTCTAAGTATGCAAAAAAAAAATTTGAAGATATATATGTATTTGCTGTCTGTTAAAAAAAATTCTGAAATTTCGTTACGTGTGTTACTCGAAGAGTCTATAGGGGTAACTTTTTATCAACTTGTTTTTAATTTCCAAACAAGTTTTTTTTTCGTTACACCCTAATGTACATGTACAAAATCATAACGTATTTATAAATTAATGCAATAAGGCGTAATTTAAACAGTTAGTAATTAGTTTTTTTTTTAATTTCCAAACAAGTTTTTTTTTCGTTACACCCTAGTGTACATGTACAAAATCATAACGTATTTATAAATTAATGCAATAAGGCGTAATTTAAACAGTTAGTAATTAGTTTTTTTGCGTATTTTTGCCGTTCCGCAAAACATATGTCTAAAGACAACAAGATTTTTTTTTTTTTTTGTATATTTTCCAAATTACAGGAACGTGGTTGAATTCATGAGTGCGACATAAAAATATGGACAATTTCTCCTTATTACCAAAATATATGCTTTATTGTGCAAAAATGAACCAAAAAAAGGGTGAAGAGAATATGACCTAAACAATGAGTTTACAAGATTTTTTTATATTGTATTAATAAATAATTGATAATACTTTGAGAACCACTTAGTACTGACAGCGTATACATTCGACATAGATATGCCAAAATTGCATGCAAACAAACTTCAGTCATCATGATGAGGAAAAATTAACTTTCATATGCACTAGGGTGGGTCGAAAAAAAGTCATGTTTTTATTTCGAAACGCTATACCGCGGAAAACTTGCCTCTGGGGCAGGTAAGTAACATGCAAATTAAAAAACAGATTTTTATTGATCCCCTAGTTAGCGCATTGAGCTTGAAATTTCGATTTTTTTCGAAAATCAAGTCATTTTACAAGTTTTTTCGCAGAAGTCAGCAATTATTATTTTTAACTGCTATAGTGAAAATCATTTATTAAAAGGGTTCAAAACCACACAAAAAAATTAAAATCGTCAAAATCTTCCAATATGTGGTAGCGCAAAAGACTCAAAAATCGGTAAATTATCGCATTTTTGGTACATACTAACACCTTATGTGAAAGGCATAGTCCAGCATCCTGAGCTATGTGTTGATAGCCTATTTCGTTTTTTTTTATATACTTTACACTTAATTTCATTGTAATAGAACAGCGGTAATTGTAATTTCCCAACCGGTGGTTCGCGAACCTTCAGTGGTTCCTGTGGTGTACGCAGGGATTCGCGAATATAATATTGCATTGGCGGAATTTTTAATTGCTAACGTACAAGAAAAAAACTAAATAATAAATTTGCATACGTATTAGGACGGAGTGTAAAACTGATTTTTTAAAATAAACTGTTTTCCCAATAATGCATAACAGCTGTGGACTGGCATAGGAAACATTCGTACAAAATTTGAAATGCGTTTATTTCTACCATTGTCTAATTTCGAAAACTTGAATCACAAAGTGGTTATCGGAAGAAATTTCTCCATTAATTTAAAATTTTGTACGTATGTTTCTCTTTCCATTTACCCCTTTTTCCTCGCTAACGCGAAGAAAAAGTCGGAAATATGAAAATTTTCCTAAATGTAAAATTTTGCATTATTTTTGAATA
Organism: Octonoba sinensis; assembly: GCA_038502835.1. NCBI lineage: Eukaryota > Metazoa > Arthropoda > Arachnida > Araneae > Uloboridae > Octonoba > Octonoba sinensis. Next base: position 2,292,363 of record CM076598.1, on the reverse strand, counting down.
TCTTCTCCCATACAGGCCGTAAAGTTTAACCGAAGATATTTAATCATTTATTTTTTTAAATTTTGTATTCGCATTCATCAAAAGTATTCCATCTGTTCTGCATGTTCGCAATGAAAAGTTTGAATACAAATGAATTTTAATATTGTAATTTTCCAACTTTTGCGAATTTTGAGCAGTAAGTTAAAGGAGGGTAAGAGTACGCAGTTGGGTAAGAGTACGCAGGGACTTTTTTTCCTGTTGGCAACACTGCAAGCAGAAGCGAGTGTGATTAACTCAACACGTTTGTTTTCAGCTGGCTCTAGAGACCGCCATTGTTATTTTCATCCTTGCTGTCGTTTGTTTATCAGGTAAAATATGATTTCTGCATGTTGGCATGTAATTTTTCTATGAAGAAATATTAACTTTTTTGTCAATAAAGGATTGATGTTTGCTTTTTAAGTAGATAACATTATGACGTTTGTTCCCTTCCGAACAATGTGGGCATGTCAAAATTTAATATTGTGAATGCTACAGCCATCTATGGACGATTTTGAGGAGCAATACATCGGCGGGTAAGAGTACGCACATAAGGAAACGGTAGAGAGAAAGAGAAAATTAGCAGAAGCAAAGGCTAATCGAGCTGCTATGAAAAGTAAAAATGGGGCCAAAACTGAAAAAGGAAAAACCGTGAAAGCAAAGAAAAAACTTGTTCTGCATTGTATCGACATCCCAGTTCCCTCAACAAGTTCAGCAAACAATGAGGCGACAATATGCCCAGGCTGCGAACAATCATATGATGAAGATTGTGTCCAGTGTGGATTATGTAAGGAGTGGTTGCATGATGAAAGTTCCAGTTACGAAGGCACTGGAGCATTTGTATGTGACTACTGCTAAATTTTCTGAATGCGTACTCTTACCCTTCCTGGATGCGTACTCTTATCCGCCAGGTCGGATAAGAGTACGCATTTGCAATTTTTCTTCCCGCTTGCTTTCTTTCAGATATTTTTTTAAGATAAAACTTTTATTTTGTGTACCTAAGTTTCTAAATTAATAAACTATGATTCAGTCAATTTTCAAGGTTCTCACTTTTCAATTCTCATTTTTATAACGAACAATCCACTAGGTGCGTACTCTTACCCTCCTTTCCCTTAAGATATTTATTGATTGAGTCAAAATTGTGTACCTATGGTTAGTTCTTATGATATGGTTAGTTCTCATGACACTCTGCTAACATTTTTTTCGCACTAACGATAAAATAATTTTTAATTAAGATTTTTTTTACTGCTGTATTAATAGTTCAAAAAGAACATCTAATAAAAAGTTAAAAAATAATTACAAAAACATATGTATTATCTTGTAGCTGTATTTTTGCTTTGGCTCAAACTTTACAATAATTTGCAATTCCATTCTTTTTGTGATGAACTATTGTACTAAAAGCAAAACAAACGTGACAGCAAATTTTGCATTTTTGTTATCCGTTATTAAGGACTACAGAAAGGGGATCGCCGTTTTCTTTCGGATCTTAGCAGGGGTTTGCAAGAAAAAACAGGCTGGGAACCACTCCACTGAATGAAATTTATTTTACAGTGGTACGCAACCATTTTTGTAAATCATCTAGGTTTACATTTCCTTCACGTCGGGAAATAGGGAAGTAAGGAAAACGTGGGAAATGGTAGGAGATTAGAAATTTTAAATTTATCAAGTAATTTCTTCCGATACCACTTTGTAATTTAAGTTTTCGAAATCAGACAAGAGTAGAAATAAGTGCATTTCAAATTTTGTATGCATGCTTTCCATGCCAGTCCACAACTTTTGTGCATTATCGGGAAAACAATTTATTTAAAAGAAATCATTTTTACACTCCTTCCTAATGCGTGTGTAAATTTATTTAGTTTTTTTTTCTAGTGTGTTAGCAATTAAAAATTCCGCTATTGCAACATTATATTCGTGAACCCCCTTCCGACACCACGCGAACCACTGGTTTGGAAACGCTGTTCTATCACAATGAAAGGAAGTGTAAAGTATATAAAAAAAAGAAGAAATGGGCTATTAACACATAGCTCAGGATGCTGGACTATGCCTTTCACATAAGGTGTTAGTATGTACCAAAAATGCGACAATTTACCGATTTTTGAGTCTTTTGCGCTACCACAAATTGGAAGATTCTGACGATTTTAATTTTTTTGTGTGCTTTTCAACCCTTTTACTAAATTATTTTCACTATAGTAGGTAAAAATAATAATTGCTGACTTCTGCGAAAAAACTTATAAAATGACTTGATTTCCGAAAAAAAATCGAAATTTCAAGTTCAATGCGCTAACTAGGGGCTCAATAAAAATCTGTTTTGTAATTTGCATGTTACTTACCTACCCCAGAGGCAAGTTTTCCGCGGTATAGCGTTTCGAAAAAAAAACATGACTTTTTTTTCGACCCACCCTAATATGCACATTGGTGATTACTAGTAGGAGACTACCACGAATTTATGATCGAATTTATGATAATGATACAAAAAATTGCATTCTTCCGTCCATCTGGATTATCCATTAAATTTTAAACTTCGTGCGAATACTAAATGTACTGAAGCCAAAACATGAGTCCTTTTAACAAACGTACCATCTACATTGCAACGGTAAAAAGGCCAAACCCTCATGTGCTATTGAAATATGGGATTGGGCTGCCCGTTTCCACATTAATGTTATTAAAAAAAATCCAAAATTTGGTGCTTCAACTCATCTCTGATGTTAAAAATTTGTATTCGAAACAGTTTACCCAAAGGTTTAGTTATAGAATCTTTTTAACTTGTATGAAAGCTCATTGTACTAATTTTTTTCCATATACTCAATTTCATCATATTACTGAAAAGGTAATTTCATTTTGTGGCAACTAATACTGGTTATAAAATCGTTTAAACACTATATTTATTCATTATAATACAGTTAAAAGCCGACAAACAACCACCGATAGGCGGTCCTCCGACTCTGATTATTCGTATTTGCCTCCTTAGCGAATGAGCGCTTTGCTCTCTTTGAGAAAGTCGCTGATTGGCTATTTTAATGTTCATGTTCTTCGTTGAGTTTTAACTTCAGCAGTCAGTTTTTGCTTTTTAATTGACGCTTTTTTGTGTTTTGATTCTATTTTTTGTAATTTCTTTCTACATTCTTTAATACTAACTTAAGTAGTGATTTGATAGAGTTAATTCAGGGTTTATATCTAATTTAGTGACTAATTAACATCGGGTAAAACTGCCTGAAATTCCTGAACTTGTACTGATAAAAATTATGGTTCAACCTTTCATCAAAAAGTGATGAAATTTAGCTGACACTACATTTGGTACTAAGTTGTACCACATTCATGGTGAAACCACATCATTATAATGATTCAACTTATTAGTAAACGTTCTCTCCGAACAATCGGGGATATGAACATGGTACGTATGGTCTGAAACTGAACCACCTGAATAGTAGAAATGTGGAATTCTAGATGGCAGACGTCAAAGGATATAGAAGTAAGGGTTTTTAGGTAAACATTTAGTCTTTATCACAGGAAAATGCTTTTGCCACATACGAGCAACTTCTATTTCTGGTTAATCTTTTCTACAAGCTTATTTAAGTTACTAGACACCCAAAGATATTATCGAAAGAGTTGAACATTAAGAGCGTTCAAAAACAGAAAACAAAATGTTTATTTTCAGATCGATACGAGAGCTTGTTTTAAGGGATCAATTAATGGCCGAAAACTTACTGAATAGCGAAGTTCACTTTTCTCGCCATATAATGGCACTCGTTCGGTAGAACATTACCAACTGGGATTTCAGAGGACGGAGTAAATCTGGCATATGAATTCGATTCGAAGGTTTAATCCTTTACTCTACTTCAATAATCGGCCCCACGATTCAAGAACAAGATCTGATTTGCATTTATAAAGCTGAATAATGTTGTTGTTACTAATCCCCTTGGCATAGGAAAGACTACGACCAGGTCCAGACGATCGATAATCCACTGGCGTAGGGTGATATGCAGCTTCATTTTAGAGCGAAGAACCACGAGGGCTGAAGACTGACTTGACCTCAAATTTTATTCTCTTAATTTTTGAACCAGATCCCAGATGAGAGATCGTCACCTGGGATTGTCACCCCCAGAGGTATTGTTTCACTTGGAGGACTTTGGATCCACGACCTAGTTTAAGTGCACCAGCTCCTTTAGCGAACACGGCCCACAGGTACCAGCCGCGAGAGGTTGTCACCCTCCTAAACACTGACTTAAGTCGATGTTGCTTCACTTTTGGTGTTCTACGGGAGTGGAACTTCTACCGACTGGTCCACTACGGGACTAGGAAGCCAAATAATAACGGAATAATGAGCCTGAAACATGAATTTTTTCCAACATTGCTTACGCTTCAATCTGTGAACTGAATTCCATCAAGATATTTAGCTCCAGAATAAAATAAAACTTTTTGTTTTCCAATTTTGAATGTCTTTAGTGTCGATTTCTTGAACTTATACCTGATAATGTTCCTGTATGGCAATTACATTTTCCTCCATTATAGACTATATTTTTACCTAAAAACTCTCATAACTTCTATACAGTGACGCTGCTGCGAGAATTACACATTTATTCTATTCAGGTGACTTAGTTTCAGATCATATATACTATGTTCAGATCCCCGATTGTTGGGGCAGAATGTTTACTATATAGTACCAACTGTTGGTTGTAGCTGAATTTCCTAAGTTTTTGATGAAAGTTTGAACCAGTGTACGGATACATTTGAAACAATACAAAATGACAACTGTATTTATAAAATAATGGGATAAATCACACGTTTAATGATGTGCAAATATGATTGTTTTTACTTTTTTCTCCCTTTACCCTTTTTAATATTATTTGCAAATTCCATCATTAATCATTGCACTAAATATATTCTGGGCAACTGTTAAGTTTTTCACTGATATTTTTAACCGAACAGATTTTACAGGAAAAATTCAATAGCAGAATAATAGAAATACTGCTCTGACTAATTATACAGTATCTTGAAGCTTTAAGATATGTTGTACAATTTGAATACATAAATATTTTACTGCATTGCAGGCGAAATGATGATGAAAAACAAACTGAATGTCACTACAAACAGTTAAAACTGTTAAATTATGCAATCCGAGTTTTCTGTTGATGTCTCGTTAGAATTTTATTTTGTCGAAAAAGCGAAATATTTCTGCGAAAAGCGTGAAATTAATGCAAAAATGTATGAAAGCGTAAGAGTGCTGAACGAATATAATATAAACACAATGACACGGAAATTGAAGTTAAATGCATTTTGTAAAAAAAATCTTTTTACCTTTTTGCCAGTGTTGTAAAACTCAAATACCCTCAGATGTATTTTTTAAAATGTTCTATTGCACTTCATTTTTATGAGATCACAAATCTTTTACGTTAAATTAATGATGAACAGGGAAAAGGGGTAGATGAAGCAGGCACAATCGTAAATAAACTTGTTTCTACAGTTTTTCTTAGGAAATCAGCAGTAGTGGGAACAGCTTCAGAGTTTGCAAAATATACATAAGATATATAGAAAACGGTACTGGCCTTATATGATCCTGAATGTGAATGAAAGGACTCGACCTTCAAAATGCTCGGTGAACGATGGAAGAAAGAAAAATCTGTCTAACATATACAGAACATAATCGTCATAATGCCTGCCAAAATAGGAGCTGCTGACGTCTTAATGACAAAGTGAGTAAAAGAACAAGAGTAAGACTGGTTGATCAGTCGAAAAATGAAGTTCATTGTTGGAGAACTGTGTGTTGGAGAGTTGTTATCTTCATCTTAAAAAATAAATAAGTCAGCATTTTGTTGCAAAATCAATAAACTTTCTTGACCGAGACATTCATTTAAGTTATCTGAAACAAGTTTCTGATAATGTGTGCAGTACAAAACTTGACAATCTAAAAGTTGTAATGTGAAGAAATTTGCAAACCCAATCATTGTAAACGAAAGGCTGGAAATGAAATCAATATGATGCATGTTATATATTTAGCTGTTTTGTACTATAATAAAATTTTCATGTAATGAAACTTGTCTGTATATCAATGCTATGTGGGTATATCGTATATGTCACACCCGCAACAAAAGTGTCATAACGCAAGGTTAAATATATATTGAAAAATAAGAAATATCATGACACCTTAATTTTTGTTTTAAGACGATAGCGTACACATCTGTATTTACTCATAAAAAAATCGTACATCCATTAGTATAATTCCCAGAAATATGGATACTTATATGGGAAAGTGTCTTTTTTTGTGTCTCACCCAAAACGCGTACAAAATATATTTTTTTTACGTACATATGTCTAGAAATGGTAATACATATTAAGATGTATGAAGGTTTCTAACATTCAAATGTATAAAAATTAAATGTTAAAATTTAAAACTCTTTAATTATAGTGCATATATATAAGTACGAATGTCACACCCGCAACACTGGATTGAGCGAAACTAGACACAACTTATTATCCATATCTTTAGAATTTTAGCATTTTTCAGCATTAAAAATGATTAAATATTCGCTAAAACTCTGCCCTTTCCTTATTTATTATTTGCACCTCATAGACATTCTAATAAATTTTAATTGAATAAAATTGAATAATAATTATTAAATTACAAATAGTGTGTTAAAGTGACCTTAATATTCATGGAAAGCAATGCAAAGGCATTTTTGATATGAACACTAAAACATCGTCAAGTACCAAAAAAAAAAAAAAAAACCTTACACATAAAATTTCTTTCAAAACATTATATAAAGCAACAAGCATTGTTTCTGTTCTTGCCAAAATGTTGAAATCGGAGATTCAGAGAAAAATATTAAATAAGTGGCGAAAAATATGGTGGAATATGCCACAAATTCGACTGATTTCTTAAGTTATGAATTTTACAGGTGTTCATTCAATTATCTTCAGTACTACTAATGCAATAGTGAGTTGAACGACCAACATAACATATACTATCAAATTGTTGGTAATTATAAGGCGGAGAATATTATACATTCGGATGGTTTGAAATTTATTAATTTCTCCGTTGTGTATATTTAGTTTTATTTGGTAGCTTAATTAGGGTATGTATGTGTGTGTGGGCGGGGGGGGGGGGGGTATTCACCGAGTGACATTCATATCAAGGTTACCTGTCACAATGAAACTGTTAATCTTTTCTCTTTGAATTAAAAAAAATAACAAAAATACTGCCGGAACAAGTTCGCAAATAATTTTCTTATGCGTCTTAAGTAAGAAGATCAACTCTGCATTTGCACGGAAAAACTAATTTTATATTAAAATCCTCTTGATGTGATTTTGTCTGTGTCTTGATTTTGGATGCAGCTTAGTGCTGAGATATTTTCCATTAAAGTTCCAGTTTCATACCATTGAAATTCATTTTATTAATGCATTCTATATTGTATAAGTTGGCATGACAGAATATTTTTGGAAAATAATCATTTTTTCCTTATACTTCCAACACATTTAACAGTTTGACCCCAATATAATTTTGAGTCACTCGAAAAAGTAGTAAAACAGTATGGCTTCAAGCTAGAAATATTTAGTAGATAGTATAATTAATTCCTTTTTAAATTGGAAAATTTCGTAGTACCTGTATAAGAATAACTTAGATTAAGACGATTTATTACCGCCTAGATGGAATTAATTTTTACATTTTCTACTTCTCTCTTGAAGAACACATAATATTTTTTTTCTATGAGATCTTTTGTGAACACGTTTTTATTACTTGCTGTTTGTAGAGTATTAAAATTAACGCTGTTCGTATCGTTGCATGATCCAGGACACCTGAATGTGGCATATGGTACTTGTTATTTAGTCTTTTCAAGTCTTTAGCACGCATGTTATTGATATTGATACTGTGTGATGTTTTGATCTATAACGATTTAAAACATGCATAAATAACTTTAAAGCTTTAAAAAAAGTTATTCCATAACAAGTTTCAAACAAAGGAAAATGCCTAAACTATCTTGTGTTACCTTAATACTTATTTCAGAAGGATGCTACGAATAAAACTCATTAAGTAATGTTGCATTAAAGACTGTCGTGAACCGGAACTGTCCCACGCATCTGAAATATCCCCCACTTGACCTCCGACCTCGACCGAAGGGGTCTTGGAGGGGGCGGGGAGAGGCGTGGGAAGAGAAGAAGCAAAAAGGGGGACTTTCTACCGAGATTGTCAGGAGAGCGGACGCGAAAAACCTTGCTCTTATCCAAGATGTTGTAAAAAGACTTGTTGTATATGTATATTATGTAGATAGTTGTATTGTGTCCCATCATCAGTATGTGTTTAATAAATGTCTGGGACTGAATATCGTTTCATCAATTTTACATCGAGTCGGGAAACCATCCCAGTATGGAAAACGCACCCAGCAGAATCAAATATACCGCTCGGACACTTTGCATATTAATCTCAGGAGTGAGAGACGAGAATCTCACACAGTAATAAAGAGAGATATTCACAACAAAGACCATTAACAATAATGTATTAAACGCAATCATTATTTATTATTTACACAAACGTATATTGAGTAACCTTTAGTAGAATGAATTGAAGTCGGCTTGCTTCGCATCATGTTTTAATCTTACATAGAATTGTATACGCAAACAGTTTACCAACGTATTTAATATCTCCATCTTAGAGAACATGTCTAAAAATATAATCATGAACTGATTGGAAAACATTTTTTAATATTCTATTTCAGTCGTACTTGATGACTTGTGAGTTTCATGACAATCCATGATTGTAGCTTTTCAAAACAAACATGTATAGAAAATTGTAAATCTCTATTCTTCTTTATAAAGCAGACCAGTCTGGCGGATTATTCATCTGTACCAAAGTGTTTTCCTCGTAAAAATTATTAAGATAAACGTTCCAAAAATAGACGAATATAAGTCCACGTTTTGTTCTTCTAGATTAATTTGGCCAAGCTAGTTTGAGGTTAGTAATAAAATGTTTATCTCGTAAAAAGAGCTGGTTTCATATACTTATTTAAAACAAATGCTTATGAGCTTGTAAATCTTTCGGGGCATAAGTTTTACGGAAATATCAGTTTCAACTATCTTCTAAGAAAGTGCTAATGATTACCTTGTTAAATACTGGTGTCATCATCAAAAGTTTGAGACTCACATTCTTGGTGAAGCTAGACTTATCAAAAATGTCTGGAGTAAAATTGTTACCTTGTAAGAAGTCTCATTTGAATTATTTCTCTCAATATAGGAAAGATCCTCTGTACAATTTAGAATACTCAACTCAAATGAAAAGTTTGATGCAAGTCTTAAAATGTTTACCTTGAACTGGATCTAAGGTCACACTGATTCGACATGTATGTCGGTAAGTGCCTGTTTCTTCATCACATAAGACTCATAGAAAAGAGGCGATAACTCTTCTTAAGTGTTTACCTTATATCAGTCTCATATATTTCACTTAATGTAGCTGCGGATTGCTTTCTGCATTCTGTGGGAAGTAAGCTCAATGGCGGATTAAAAGATGATTCTAAAGAGTTACCTTCTACACGACTGTCTTCGTATCTTCCATATAGCACGAATGGTCGTAACTGTGTGTGTAAAATACAGCAAAGAAAGTATGTGTTTCAAAGGAGGTGGGGGGGGCAGTACTTCATTTAACTGATAGCAGAATTCCCCACCATTTTTTCCATGTACCATGCCTGTGTAAAAGCTTAAGTATAGTTAATAAAATATGGCTCAAGATTAGTTTTCACTACGTTCTAAAGTATTCATATTGTAAAAACAACATCATTACTGAAGAATGAATTACTATGAACATTTGCGTTCTGTATGCATTGAAGCTTAATATAAATAAAGGGTAGGTGGGGGCAAAGCCCTGCATCGACTTTTTGAATAGACCGCCTTAGATTTCAGAACCGGCCACCAGGGTGCAGTTGGGGTTTTGCAACAGGTGTTCACCGATAAAAGCTAGGGTGTCTGAGAAGGCAACGTGAGGAGAAAATGAGGTGAGTTGATTTTTCACTTTTTTGATGTAATTTACTTCATACTTCAGTTCAATGTTATGTGAGATAGGTTTGTACCAAACGTATGAACTAATTATCGATGAATAGCACTGTGACTAACCTTTGATGTTGTGGATTGATTTTTACTTTTCTTCTCGTCAACTAGCCCTACCAATCCGCCATCCTCCCCCCCCCCCCCACTTCAAACGGGGCAAGTCCTTGCAACCCTCGAGTGCAGGGCATTGCCCCAGTTAGCACTGGATAATATTTTTGCATTTTTCATTCCATTTCAAGTCCAACTATGAAATATTTATCCTCAACTATTAAATAGGTTGCATTCAAAAGCCATAAAATTGATATTGCTAATATTTCGTTTCAGGACTTACAAGCGAAAAACAGAGTATAAGCCTCTGACAGAGGAAGTGCTTAATGAGGCACGGCGATTGATCGCCGAAGTCCTGATCGAAACTGCCAAAGAAATTGGTTTCAACGAGACCATACTAAGAAATAGGTTAAAGAAAGGAGGTACTGAAAAGCTTGGAAGATTTCGGAATACCTTTACAGCAGCACAAGAGAAGGAGTTGTTTGGCCACTGTGTAGATCTCGATCAGCGTTTCTTTGGCCTAACCCTGAAATCTCTACGATTCCTTCTTTTTAAATATGCAGAGGAGAATGGCATACCTAATCAATTTCCCGGGGAATCCAAACTTGCAGGGAGGGATTTCACGAGAGAATTTACGAAGACGAACCGATTGTCCCTTAGAATTCCTCGAAAAACCAGCATTGCCAAAGCCATGGGTTTCAACCGAAATCAACTTGAGCGATATTTTGACAATTTGGCATATTGCCTGAGACAGTACAAGTTTACCCCCAACATGGACAAAACTGGGGTACAAACTGTTCCAAACAAGCTCCCTTTGCATGTAGCTCCCACAGGAAAAAGAGATGTTGCCAAGACCGTAGCAGCAGAGCAGGGGCAAACAGTGACTGCTGTGTGTGCTATGAATGATGTTGGAAATTATGTTCCTCCTTACTTCATCTACGCCAGGAAAAGAGAAAATCGCCAACTGATCCGTGGTGACCCAACAGGATGTGACATGGCTGTGACTGACAAGGGCTACATGAACAATCCAACCTTTATCAAGTGGCTTCAACATTTTGAGAAGCACGTAAATCCAAGTGAGGGGAACAAAATATTACTTATTTTATATAACCGCATTCCTTACACAAGCTTAGAGGCTGTTACTTTCGTGAAAGCGCATCACATCCATCTGCTGACACTGCCGCCTCACTCAAGCCATAAAACACAACCTCTGGATCGCTGTTTTTTTTGGCCCACTGAAGACTTACTATGATGCCGCAATTGACGCATGGGACGTATCGAATCCAGGTCAGAATTTTGACGTCTACAGTGTTGCTGCAACTTTAAAGATTGCTTTTGAGAAAGCAGGCACCATTGAAACTGCAAATCAAGCTTTCAAAGCAACAGGAATTTCCCTTTTTGACCCGGATATTTTCGTTGAAGACGACTTTCTGCCATCAGAGGTAACAGATCAAGAAGCTCATAGAAGAAAATCCCACCAATAATGGTGAAGATGAAGAGGATTCTCTAATAATTACATTTCTCAACGATGAAGACGTTACTGCTAACAGTGGAAGTGGAACAGCTGTTTTGAAACAACTACCCCCTGATCAAGGACCCTCCACTTCGACTGCTTAACAAAGCCAACAACCAGAAGACGTGAATATTTCCAAGCAGCAAGACAGCAAGGGAAACTCCCCTGATTTGGTACTCCTCTCAAATCTTGGCAAAAAAAATCACCTCACCTAACGATATCATTCCTCTTCCGAAAATTAAGATTACAAGGAAACGTCGAGGTAAAGGGTTGAAGTCTCAGCTCCTAACATCAACACCTAATAAAAACCGTTTAAAAGTCGAAGCCAAGGGAACAGAAGAACTCGCTGCTGTGAACTTAGACAATATAGTAACTAGACGAGCCCTTCTATTCACTCGCCATTGTTAGTTACTAAGCAGGAATGGTGGGGACCAGTTTGACTGACAGGGGGCGGAGATCAAAGCTTTTCGCAGTCCCATACCACGTGGGGGACTCTTCTCAATTTCTGAACTTGCTTCTGATCTGTAAAAGAGCTGAGATTGCTTTCAGGCAAACGATCAAGACCCATTCTGTGCACAAATGCACAAACCTGATTTATTAAACATAATAGCAATATTAACAATGAAAAGCGTAAATTTTAATTTTATTTTTAAATCTCTGGAGTTTCTTGATTATGAAGAACAAGAAAGTCATATATATAAATTAACTAAAGCAATTGTTGAGAAATACTTTAAAATATGACAACACCATTTCTAAAATAATATCAAAGAATACCAAAAATGCGTAACAAATACACAAAATTAATTTTATTTAAAAATCAAGAGCAATTTTCAATAGAAATTAAACTATTTTTTCCAGTAGTTAAATTCCATTCTGCTTTATTAATAATGCCCGCCCCCTAAATAATAAGTGCAACGTCGAAATTAGCATTTCAATAATATTAAATCTTAAAAGACATGAACGGTGCTTGAAATATACTCGCAGAAAGGCCGAACGTTCGTTGCATCACCAAGTATACATATGTGTGTGTTCGCTCCAGTTTATTTTTTATTCTCTACTTTTAATAATGTAAGTAAAATTGTTAAATTTTCAGAATTATGTTTAAAATGCATTTCATGCTTCCCCCTTACCAATATATTACATATATATTGTATTTCTGACTGTATTGCACAACACTTAGATAATAAATTCATTTATTCCGTTTGTTTGCAATCTTCGAACAAACTTCACCTTGTATAATTCATTAAAAAAAACAATCGCATTTTAATTAAGGGTACAATGGGACCGTCCATAAATGATGTCACGCTTTTTTCCCATTTATTTGACTCCCTCCCCCTTTGTCACAAAGTGTCACACTTCAACATACCCCCTCCCTACCCCTTGACACAATTTCCCCTCTCCCTCGAAGCGTGACATCATTTATGAATGATCCCATCCGATGTTTTCAGTCCTACAGGCTAATGTCACATGACTATCAATTTTAGATTTATGAACTATATCGGAGAAACATTAAAGTTTTAACTGACAATTTTCTAAAGTAAACAATTTTCTGAACTTAAAAAATTTTAAAAACTATTTTCAAAACTAAAATTTTTTCTTCATGCTGTTGCTTTCTTTAAATTTATTTCAGATTTTGAAAAGAAAAACAGCTTAAACACTTTTGTTTTTCCTTCCTTATTTTCAATGAACTGAAAAAGAAAAGAATAGGTATATTTGATGTTTGGCTTATTAACGTAATATTACAAATGTTTTTACTTTTCGCATTGATATCTCAAGGGCAAGACATAATGAGGTTGAAGTCAGTTACAAACCTTGTAAAAGCAATACGAATTGTATTCAATGCAAAGAGCTTTACTGTATGACATTAAGTTTCACAAAAGGGGGCAAGAAATTAACTCCTACTCTCAATGAGCTCAATATATAAGATTATTTTCAAATCACTATTACTAATTAATTATTTTTAATACCAATAAAAAAACACTTGTCCATTAATCTATGAACTGTTTCCTTGCGTGTGATAGAAAATAATTGTGCTAAAATGTTTCTGTCATACAATAAGAAATTAAAATAAATCACTCTTCAAATCTCTACGAGAATTAACATGGCACGACGAAGCCCTCTCTCACCGAAGGACTCCGTCACCTGTTTTCCGGGGAAAAACTCCTGCTTACCGACCACGCCCCCAGACCTTGTCTATCTAGTTTATGGTCTAAGGCTGTGAAAGAAAGACAAGCCAAAGAAAGAAGAGAACGTGCTGAAGCAAAAAAGCGTAAACTGGACTTCTCTGCACTCAAGTTGAATGAAAGGAAGAAAAGAATAAAAAATGTTAAAGGAACTGAAGAAAACTCTTCAGAGAGCGATGCGGAATTCTCTCTGCATGACAGCAGCTCTGATTTCAATCTTTCATTCAGTGGCGAGGAGAGTGACCAACAAAATGAGGATGATGATATTTCTGAGGAGCCAATAGAAGCTCGCAGCAGGGACCTTCCTGGACAATCCGTTGGGACTGCATCGAAGGCCCAAAGGACGCTTTTGCTTAAGCCTAATAATTACGCTATTGTTAAGGTGCAAGGTAAAACGAAAACGTCTTTCCGACACTACGTGGCTAAGATAATTTCCACCTACGACGATAGAGGCTACGAAGGTTTTCTGCAAGAAACTACCAGGCTCCTACAAATTCACCGAAACTAAAGAAGAGTCATACATTGATACGGGGGACATCGTTTCAAAATTGTCACATCCAACTGGAATTCACACAGCGCGGTTTCATAATGCGCCGAGTTTCTCCGAGGACTTGTCCATGTTCACGATTTTTTGTCAGCAACCCTTCGGTTATTATTTGAAAATGTTTAAAAAACTTTGAACAATGTTTTGAAAATGTTAACTACTCTTCCTTATTTGTTTTTTGAATTTACCTAACTGAGGGTTTTCTTTTCATTTGCATAAGAAGTTAAAAAATTATTTTGGAAGTTTTTAGTACCTACTAAGTAATTTTTACTTTCATGTTTTTTTTTTCGGCTTTACTAGTCCTTTCTAGTTTACTTTTTCAAAGTTACCTATGTATTCAAGCATTTCCCTTTATTTTATGACAAATTAAAAGACTATTTTGAAAGTTTTTGGTAGTAGTATTTTTTTTTCGATTCCATGCCTCGCGAATTGGGGCAAAGCCCTGCATTTCTTTTATAATTTATTATTCGGATTATTCCAAAACTAATGATTGGAGGTGATTGATGTTTCCAGTATTTGAAGGTAAAATCCCAACCTAAAACCCACAACTGAATTTTCGAGGAAATCAGCTCCTGGCTGGTCGCTATGGTGAGAAAACCGAAAATTGCAGGGCTTTGACCCCACCTGCCCTAATTGATGACCTTTTTTAAGCTGTTTGTCATGTAGAAGACATGCATTTAATATACTGCACACACTAATAGATGCTTTTTGAACCTATGAAGGCTTCATAAAATAGGGCCCGGGGAAAGTATGGGTTTAACGAAAGCCGTTAATTCTCAAGTACAGAAGTTTGTCTGTAGAATTTATAACTCAACATATTCTTTAAGATATACTGTTCTGTAAAGCTAACTTGCAATTCTGCTTTAGATTGCAGAACATTGAATTAATCATCCTGTGCTTATTACGAACACCTATTAAGCGAGGTCTTAAATGTAAGGTAAAATAAAGGAATACTTTTAAGCACAATCTAAAATCATTTTTGAAAGACATGACATGGATTTTTGTGATCCCCCTTATGTTTTATAATGTAAAAGGAGGAATATTTTTCAGGCGGTATAATTTGTCTGTTTTGAACTGTGGAACTTGTAGCTTGAATCTTATAGTTGAAGTAAACAATTTAATATCTTCCGTTAAGTATGGATATGTATATGCTTGTGTATCTTTCAGGAATAACATCTCACCATTAGTCAGTTTCAGGAATGTGACGAAGAAGATAACGTATAGAAAACTAGCTCTCCCGATTTTTCTTTTTTTCCCTTCATTCTAATGACTTTGTGCATCCTGCGAAATGTTAAGCTCAGGAAAGATAAGGGCTCATTCTAGCAAGGCGTTTACTAATAAAATTCCACACCGCATACTTTGTTATAAATAAATATGAATTTCGTCATTCTAACATGGGGCTCAGCATCTCTTAGCTTAGAGTTATTGAGATAACAATTAAGCCAAAAAGTTCCCCTTCAACAAGAAAAACGGTATATGCATTTCGAACCAACGTGAGGTTCTAAAACTTCAAAGTTACAAGAAATCGATTTTGATCCACGTAAATCTCGCTTTAATTCAGTTATTGATTTAAAATTACAAATCTTTAAAGTGAAATACTGTTGAAAACAGTCGAGCAAGTCATAAAACACGTAATGCGAACAAGTCATAAAACATGTTTGCGGATCGAGTGGTTCAAAAAAGTAAAACAGTCAAAGTTTTTCTACAACTATAAATGTGTTGAATTTACTTATTATTTTTCCTTTACTCATGTTTTTCTCCTATGCTTATGGATATAGATATCTGATGTATTTCACCTTAAATGTTAATGTCAAGCACAGTTCTTTTGCAAAATTACTAAGTGTTGATCATTTACAAACTGTTCTACAAGTTATACCTAAATTAAAAGCTGAGAAAATGCTATGTTTTGAAGAATAACTTTTTTTTTATGTGTTTATAAATTGCCGTTACTTCCCTTTTGTGGCTTATTTTCATTCAGTTCGTACAAATATGAGAGAAATAATTGAATAGTAATTAAAAAATAATTTACCTGTATACTCCCCAGTAGAGGATAATTAGGATTATCAGGGTGAAGTAGAAATATCCTATGATGAGAGATGTATTGAAAACTGGATCTTTAAGGAATTGTACTTCGCATTCGCCTGGAGCCAAGTCTCGATATCCGATAAAATGTTCCCATCCCATGATACTGATGAAGAATATTAAGAATGGTAAAATCCATGTTATTGCGACCATCCACATTACCTTGCTCTTTGTCCTCCAGCTTCTGTACCTCGCTGCCATCTTGACTGAGCAGAACCTGTCAACAGTTATCAACAGTACTGTGTAGATGGAAACGAGGCACACTGTATGATCTGTGGCCAGCCACAAATCGCATGTAATTGCTCCTAGATCCCATCTACCCTTTAAGACATATACAGCATAGAAAGGCATTGATATGACTCCAATGCATAAATCAGACACAGCGAGTGAGCCGATGAAGTAATTGCTTGGCTGCCTTATGCTTCGTTCCACAGCAAACGCTGTCAACACCAATATGTTGCCAGCTAAAGTAATGATGATACAAATTCCTATCATCACGCCGATAAACGCACTGAACCAAAGTGAAAAAGGGGCAACCCATTCTTCTTCGGAACTGGATTCGGCAGTCAAGTTGCATACAATTTGGCCAAAAGAATTAAGGGTAATGTTAGTACATAAATCTTTCTGGACAAGTGAAGAATTACCAGTTATAGCTATAGTGTCATTTTCCATTATGGTTGGTGTTGTTGGAGCCATTTTTGAAATTTTGATCATACTGATTCCGAGTATTTATACCCAAGACAATCCGTCAGCATTTTTAAAAATAAATTTTTTGAAATTAATTTGATTTTATGTACTGCACTTTGAACATTTTTCTTTCACAATCACAAAGATTCCTAGGAGCATCATTCAACCTAAAAAAAATTACATTCATTAAAATCAACGTATATAATGCTAAGATATTTTACAATAAAATAAAAAAGAAATAATACATATTAAAATACATTGCTCATAACGTTTGATCAAAGATATTTACCGACGAAAATGGCAATGCTTAAAGCATATTATCAGTACTTGACCTTCCTTTCAACAAGAAATCTTTAATTAAAGAATTGCATAACAGAATTTCAACAATTGCTCGTATTATGCACGCAAAACTGTTATAACTTGTAACTCTTTTTGAGTTAAGTAATTGATTTAAAAGCACAATGCACCGTGGTTAAAACACACTTCGAACTATTTAATGATTAAACATATCTCTCTTTCAATCATCTGCAGTCTTTCAACAGGAGTGGATATTGATCAGATCTTCATAATCACCGTTGCAAAATGCAAGTGAAAAAAATGTACGAAAACGATTATTAATCAAAATACTCCATTTTTAGCAATATAATAATAATGTTTACGCTTTGAAAAGTATTCCCTTTATAAAAGCATTTGTCTTCTAGTAATGTTCTCGAACAATATAAAACCAATTCTCGAAGAAACAAAATCCATTGCTGACAATTTAATACATTCTCAATTTTCAAAGATTGTAGCTTTATTTCTTCTCTCTTCAAGGGAGTTTTGCTGTTCCACCGACAAATTTATATTACTTTTAAAAGTTTTATTTCCTGAAGTTTACGTTTGTTCTTTTATATTAGATCTCGTTATATCCATTTTCAAAGTAACATTTTGGACTGATTGAAATAGCTGTGAATTTTATCGCTTCTAAAGCCAGTCTCTAATAGGAGGTTCCTATCGTTTTAGGAATGAAAGAATACAATGGAGGAAAACGAAAAGAAAATGTTTATATTGAATTACAAGAAAAGACTGACTTTTTAGTGTCATGTTAGTTCGAATCAACCAATTCCGGTTGTCGTTTCGAAGAAAAATATGAGACTTTTAGCTTAGATTTCCTATCATTTCATCTTAACTAGACAACTCTTGAGGACTGACACATTGATATTTTTTTAAGTGAAGACAAAATTTTAAGAAAGGAAACTCTTGATAACTATTGTTGCATTAGATTTCAAACAACATCGTTAAAAGTATCTTAAAAATAAAGTTTTGGTTTACAAAGAGAAAGTCCGTTTAAGTTAGAAAGAATGAGTTTTGATTAAGCGCAGAAATCTTTACAAAATTTCGATTGTAGATACTATTTCATTCCTATAATAAGGGATTATTAACGCTAGAACGACAGTCATTTTAAACTACCTAGAACGACCATTGCGGTAATTTTGACCGCAATACGAAATCCTGATTAAATATAGGATTTTTAATGAAATGCCATTACGAAATGTTAAAATGAGTCATTTTATATTATTTTTAAACTCTTGCAACACATTGAAAAACAATTTTAATTTCATTAGATGTAGTAAAATACCTTATATTTTAGGACCTTGAGCAAGGACCTAAAATTATTAAAACCTTGTCTCGCATATAACCTCTTCAGACTTCAGAACTAAGCACAAACAGTTTTGAAGCAATTTTTTGGTTCTCTGATTTTAAAAAATGATTACAAAACAAAATAACAAAAAAAATATGTTTTTAAATTTTATTAATAGTTAGTTTAAATAATAATTAATGTCCAATTTCCATGTTTTCCATGTTTAAAACGAAGTAAACTATCTGTTGGTTAATTTCAAAACAATTGGGTGTTTTAGCTTTCAAATTGCATACGCGGTAGTTAATAAACAGTATTTTAAAATGTACCCAAATGGGTACACTTGGAATGAAGAGGTTAAAACAATAACATGTAATTTAGAATTGAAAGTTTCAATGTTTCGTGCCTTATATATTCCACATACAGCAGCGATACTCTAGGTGTGACCCGAGGGCAGCATACTGCCAGTAAATATTTTCGATATTGTTGAGCAAGTACACCCCAAAAAACATATATTTCCCTTTTCGAGAGCAATTGCAGATGGATTTAGAATAATAATGACCGTTTGTTAGATTGTATCACTGACATTATCAAAGAAACTCTCAGAAATTTTCATGTATAAGCTAATACTCATATATAAGCGCCTAGTAATCTTTTTTATAAGCTATATTAACAGTTATAAACATGTTTTTCATACGAATAAATTTATGTATTTATTATTTACATCAATAAGGAAAAGTAAAACGTATTGTCCTATGTTGGAACTTCTAACGAGAAAAATGTGTAGTTGTATTTTTTCAAACTTGTACAAAATGTCATGTTCTCTTTGATTTAGCGGTTTATTATAACAATAAATGTTCCAAAAAATATCTGCAAACATGAAAATAAAAAATAAATCCTTTTTTTACTGAGAAGTGTAAATCTCAAAGCCCGAAGTACGTCAGTGTTATTGACTCACCTTCAGCAATAGTGACGCCGCCAAAACGAGTATATTCCTAATGAAAAACATAAAGTAACCCTAGAATATGTTTAAAATCGTGCGCCTGCGCTACTGAAGGAAATAATACGTACAAGTGAGGAAAAAATACAAAGGCAGATGACGTAAATCTCTATGGCGATCTTTTCGACCATGTTTAGTCGTTCTAGGTAAAACATTAATTTAAGACTTCATTATTCAATATGGGATTTAAAACTGGATATGCACTTAAAAAGCTCAAAAATGTTAAAACAGTTACGTCAGATGGATGAGCTGTCAGGACTTTTAACAGAAATTAGCTGCTCAAAGTAGCGTTGCGCTCAAAATGACCACTTAGGTCGTTCTAGTGTTGAAGTGCTCTAGCTTGACTTATTTAATTAAAAGTTTCAACTGTTTTGAAATAGGTACCGAATTTAATAGCATAGCTGTTTCTCAATCGTTTCTTCTAACGTTAAGGTTTAACTTGCTTATCCTAAATAATTTTCTTCCCGAAAAAAGTGGTTTTTATGATTCCTTACATACACCAGTTCGCTTCATATGTACACAAAGAATACATGCTTACCACGTGAAATAGAGCAAACATAATGTAAAGTTGCGTGGTTGAATTAGTTTTAATTTAAGCTTAAATGAGGATTATAATTTTTAAAGCGTCGTTAGTGCGAATCAAATCAACTTCTTTGTTCTAAACACAGTAAAATGATTTAATTAAAGCATTGATGAAGCGAAGAAATTCTGATTAACCCCTTAACGCATTTGCCCATCCCTTAACGCATTTACACGTGCGAAGGTTACCGGCAAATGTGCACATGCCCGTGTCTCACACGGGCGAATTGCATCTTGTAATTCGCTTTAAGTTGATTTTAACATTGTGACACTCAACTTAAACATGTAATTAAGTCATTTACACTTTGTTTGTGTAATTATATTTTTCTAAAACCTTTTATACCACCCCCACAAAAATAACTTTATACTATACCTATACGTTCATTTACTGTCAAAAAAAAAAAACCTCGTCCATTTTTTATCAATTTTTCCGGGAAAAGCTCGTGCTGTAAGGGGTTAAAAGACGTAAAAAATGTACTGGTAATGCCAATATTAATAGCCAACATATTACGTGAGGAAAAGACTGATATTGTGTTGTTTTTAAATTACCATTGCATATTACAGTTGAAGCGTGATTTTATATGTAAGCTTCAAAAGCATGCGCAATGTAATTAAAATTACTGTGTAGTCGGTAATTCCCGACTGCTTCGATTAGAAATGGCGCAAACCATATAATTCCAAGCATGTGTACTGAAATATTTGCAGTTTTAACAGTCAGAATAAAAACTCAGGCAAACAAAGCTAGTTCACCTATTTTGCTCTACGTGTACAAGAAAGAAAAAATCGTGCCAAAATCTGCTTTTATTTTAAAGCATTTCAATTAGTAAGATAGTAAGAGACGCTCGATTCTTCATAAAACTCTCATAAGAGTCATTCCATGGGGAACAGAGACATTTATGCCAAACACGTGACAGCCACATTTCATTAAAGAAAAAGGGTATTAAATAAAATTTGTCTTTGAAAAATCACACACATATGTAATTTTCGAGCAAAAGATTTCCCTTCATTACCTTTTCTGATTAATTTTTAATCAAATGCAGCCTAATTATGTGTAATTTTTACTACGTTAGAGTAACAACAGCGATATTTATTAAATGCGCAATAAATATCCCTTCTAAATGTATGCTGGTAGTCATCAAATTATGTTTTTATCTTTGAGAATAGTTTTTCTTTCTTATATCGCTGCAAGTAAACATCATATAAGCTTTTCAGAATATTTTATTCCTGAGTAAATTTTTTTGCCTCTGAAATCGTTGTTGTTACTAGTATATCTTAATCTTTGAATACATTATTTCATTCGAGTATTTTTATTATCAATTATATAAAAGGTGACAAAAATTAAAAATTATTTATCACCTTTTATGTAATTGATTTCATCTTGGAATTGGATATTTTTTATAAGTAAATGAATAAATAAATGAATGAATGCATTAAACATGCATTCAACTAGCAAAGATACTTCTAAATATAGTTTGTTTTACAATAGCAGTTTAAGGCATTATTTTATAATTTTATTGTATTGTAAAATTATAAGCCCATAAAGTACTATTTCAAATGTTTTCCTTTTACAATGTCATTTTAGAGTGCAAAAAAAAAAAAAAAAAAAATCTGTAAAATAAAACATATCCTTACTTATCCCATACATTGATGTTTTCTTTTTTTTTTTTTTAAATTCTTCGTCTTGAAATTTTTGTATGGTTTTTATCTTCGTTAAAGTTAGTTTACAAAATGTACTCATAAAATTTATTTTTATTGTTATTTAAGATACGACTTTTAAATATACTATGAACTAGGGCTATCAAATATACTGCCCGACATGCCCAGAGCATGCAAAAATTCCAATCGGGCAGGAATCTTCCACCTTTACAAGTAATTTTTTAAATCAAATATTTCTTTCCAAAACATTATTATTTTGTATTTTGTTGAAAAATCACCGCATCCTTACCGGAGCTCAAAATTGACATGTTGACAGACGTGGACATCTGCAATAAAATAATTGGTAACGCAATTTAAACTTTGACTTGTAACGACTTATTATGTAATATTTATTTGCAATGTAATTTTTTAAAGTTTTAGATTAACGTTAAAATAATTCTTGATTCAGATATAAAGCTGTTAAATTAATTTTTTGTCTGATTAATGTTATTCGACAAATTCAAATGTTTTTTTTTTTTTTTTAAATATGCAATAAAACAACTTCTGGGCATGTTAAAATTTTGTTCGGGGATGTATTTTTTAGAAAAACATAACCGGCAGGGCATGTGAAATTTTAAAGATTTTTCGAGCCCTGGTATGAACCTATAAATTATAAACGTACATGAAATATTTAATGAAAAAAAAAGTAAAAGATAATATTTCTGCAATTTTTTACGATGTCGTTAAAAATCTTAAAAAAATTATAACATAAAATTTAACAACAAAAATAAATCAAATTCTCAAAACCATTTCCTTTTGTTGATGTGTTTTGGAGTCACGAGAAATAATTTCTTCATTCCGAAGAAATTAAGCAATATGACAAAATCGTAATGCCTTTTATGCCTATTACAGTTTCATTACCGGTACTATAGGTACTACAGTTTTGTCATCTCACGCTGAGAAATAAATAACTGTTAAATGTACACTAAAATATTTATGGGGCAGGGGCATCTCACCGTCCATAACATGCATATATTATATTCTTGTATTTTCAGTAAACTTTAAACAAATCCAAAAAAAAAAAAAACGGTGTTAAGACATCTACTTCATGCAATTGTGTTAACAGTAAAAATCTTATAGCTTTGTTAAAATTTATGTAAAATACAGGGATGTTATGGACTTTACATTATGTCACAAATGCCGTGAAATGTCTCTAATACAATTTTCATTTCAAATTCTTCCTCTCAATACTCTTAGATTGCTAGCAGGGTGGCGTAGTGGTAAGGCGCATTCCTCGTACGCCCAAGTTCGCAAGATGAAAACTGAACCAAGTCGGTCAATTTTCAAGATGCAGAAAACGACATCCCTCATGTCGTATGCTTATGCGGCATGTTTAAGATCCCTTGAGTATCCGTTTTGCGTAGATACTCTCGGCTAAAATAATCCCTAGTGCAGGTTGCGTCAATTAGAGCTCAGATACCGCCATCTAGGGTGAAACTGAGCATCAAAAAATTGCGGCAATTGTACCACACTCATTGTGGTACCGTTGAAAGAGTTGGTACCAATCTCTGGGAACGCACAAGGTCCGCAATGGTTGATGACCAATACTGCTCAAAGGATACTACGCAGCCCATTTGAAAGGATATTATTAGTTCTTTTCAATCTAAATATAGAAGTTCAAATACGAGAAACGAATTCTCTCAATTTTTCCTGAAGTCTTATCGGTATCCATTTGTAATTACACACAGAGCATACTCGGTAGATACATTAGAAAATTTTCTTGCTGTTTTTTCTTATGCCACTTGGGTATCCAAGCTCCCGTTCACTGAGCGACCAAGAAGCACTTTCTGTTTTATAGATGAGCACTCCAACGGGAGAAGTAAGACTTAGCTCATTATGTGTTTGTTTGACACCAGATGGTGCCATCACATATACATCACCTCTCTGTTTTGACCTAAGAGAGAATCCACCGAACTGCTTCAAGACTTCAGGGGCCACGTATTTCCCATGCACGTATCCCCAAGTGTACATGGGGGGGGTCTTCAGCGGGTCGGGTATCGAACACCCAATCTCCGACATCCTAACCACTAGGCTACCACGGCCCCTGGAAATTTTTTTTTCCTGAATGAGAGGTTATTTCCGCGCTGTATCAGCAAAATGTACTAAATAACAAGAAGGATGACCCTTTTTTTCACCATAAAATATTATATATTTTTAATTGTATATTTTAGATAAACTGATGCTTCCTTAATTTATGCATTAATATCTGTTCGGGGCCGCTCCTCTAACTCCAATATGAATGAATCTAATGTTGTAGTGCATAATTCGATTTAATATGTATTATAAATTTATTGTGTTAAATAAGCTCATTAGATTATTTTGATTATTTTCACGTAGTTTACATTTGATAATTTTTATATCGTCCCGAGTGCCGTTTGGATTATGAATCTTTCGGTTTTTTTTTTCCTTCTTTAAGTACGCGGGGCCGTGCTTTACGACGCATGTTTTTAGAAGATATCAATCAATACGCCTTCTAAGAGTTCTTCCACGAAATGAATGCCATTGGGAAAAAGACATAAGACAAAAGATGTAAAATTTCCCTTCTCTTTTCAGAAAATTATCTCATTCAAGTGGACGACAAATTTACCACGCCTACCTTTTAGATCAATACATTTAAGCACATATTTCGTACATGGGTTCTAAATAATTTTCGGTTCATTATTAGAAGTAATAACGGGAATACCACGTGTCTTAATCCAATGGATGAAAGACCATTGCAATTTCTTTTTCCCGCATTATGTTTACTCCTATTTTTAGACCGCATTCTTCTTGATTCATGTAAATGTTTCATTGTTGTTCCTAATGCCACTTGGGCATCCAAGCTCCTCATCGCTGAGCAAACAGGAGTTAAGGCATAAGGAAGCGCCTTCCGTTTATAGATGAGCACCACAAAGGTTGTAGTACGACTTAGCTCATTATGCATTTGTCTGACACCAGGAAGCGCCACCACAAATATGCCACCTTCTTTGTTTGACTTAAGAGGGAAGGGAAGGGAAATTCGCCACCATCCGGTACCCTCGGAAATACCTCGGGACTTCAGGATCCACGGATTTTACATGCACGTATCCCCAAGTGTACATGGGGGGTCTTCAGCGGGTCAGGTGTCGAAGAACCAATCTTCCGGATAGATGTCTGATATCCTAACCTCTAGGCTACCACGGCTGCTTCCTCATTACATGAACACATTTCAAATAATTTATAAATGGTTATTTCCATGCAAAATTATACCACAGAGGTAAGTATAGATAAATTTCGAAAAGCGGTTTCATCGGGAGAAAAGAAAGGTTGGGGGGTTGGAGGGAGAAGAAAATGTTGACTGTCAAGATCAGATTTGCCTGAAATTATTTTTTTTTTCTGGAAAGTAGTTAGGATTTTTTTTTTAAATTTCTGATGGGCTGCTGATGGACTCCACTAATTGCAGACCTAGTGCTTTCCCCAGAGATTGGTACCATCACTTTCAGTGGCACCACATTGCGTGTGGTGCCATCGCCGCATGATAATTTTGACGTCCGGTTTCTCCCCCTGAAAGCGGGTGCAGCCAGACTGTTGACGCGAAATTGCGTTAGGAATTTTATTTAGCCGAGAGCATCTAAGCAAAATGTCTACTCAAGGGATCTTTTACTTGCCGCACAATCGTACGACTTGGGCGTAGACGATTTTCTGCATCGTGAAGATTTACTATCTAAATACATTAATATTATTCAATAATTGTTTACTCATTCACAAACGTTAATATCAATAATGCAGGATAAATCCAGAAACTTAGCTGGTTTGTAAGCGTTTTTTATGTTCTCACTTTTTCTCCCAGCTTTGTTATTTGTTAAAAAAAAAATGTCATTTAATTTTTTTTGTTCTAGAAACGGTAGTATAAAAATAAAGTAGCCCTAACCACGAGTAACTGATCACTGACGCGAGGTATAGATAATTGGTGACACGTTATGTACTCCAAAGCTCCAAGCAGAGTATTTTACATCACTTTCGTTTAAATTTTCCTGAGACCGCATCCTTTGAGTAGTTAACTTTTACAGAAAGGGGATTAACTTAAGTCCCTAAGTTTCAAATACAGCATCATTAAATCTCATTTTTTATGATTAAATAGTGTTATTTTTCTTTTGAACATAGCTCCTCCCCCAACCTCCTCCCTTTAAAAGAAAAATTACCGTCAATCTTCCAGGAATAAATTTTGTCATAACACCTTTTATGGAATGCATTTCACTTATCCCCTATTTGATTAACTAAGCTTTTTTGCTTTTAAAATATGATCTAAATTCCTGACTAACTTTCAGAGCTCGTTATAATAGTTTATTCCCCTATCTTCCACTATTGGAAATATAATGCCCACACACTAAAATCATAGTCCATTTTAACGAAGCACGTATGCCTGTTCTCCCTTTTATGAAACTTTTATAGTTTTCATAAATAATAAATAACTTTTATAGTTTTCATAAATAATAAATAACTTTTATAGTTTTCATAGTTGCGAAAGATTTGCCATAAAAAGACATATTTCTTTATAGTATATTATAGGAGATAACAATTAGATTTTGGTTCTATAATTGTCACCAGAAACCAGTTCGTTCATTAAAATATCCAATAACAGAAGTGCAGAGTGGTCTTTGCAAGAAAAGGTCCTGTGTGATGATATAGACTGCGCCTGTCATTGTAAGCAAGGTAGAAATTGGATATCAAGAAGAAAAAGGATATTGGTATTCACAAGAAGTGAATGAGGGGACTTGTAGTTGTCAAATTTATTACAATTAGGGCGAAATTAAATTACCTCTGTTTAGATTAAATAGAAAACATTTCTGTTGAAAAAACACTTAGCCATTTGTCGAGATAAACGGTATAATTTTCAGCTAAGTGATTGCGATGAGAAACGTTTTTATACTCGGTCTAATTTATCTTTTGCCTGGGAAAAAGAATTTTAACCGGAAGGCTTCTCTAACGACGGTCACCTGGTGCAATTAATTCTTTATACGAAAATTCTTCTTTCACGTGCCTTATAATTTCCATTAACTACACCCGTTTGATTTCAAATTGAATTTGAAAAAAATGAACATTCATGCATTTGATGTTTAAAAATATTGCTTTAAATCTTTCGTTAAAAATTTTCATTGCACTCAATTCCTTAAAACTTAAAGCGGTACCTCGATTCAAAAGCTCCGCGAATGTCCATGAGTTTAAACATGGACCTCTGGATACATATACATCACAGACAATGTAGTTGAATATTATCCAGTTCAGTGAATTGTGCGAAGAAATACGTTCCTGTTCTATTCTTTGTTTGGAACTGTCCCTTACTTTGTAGAGGCTTTTCTTCTTTTTACATCTATACCTACGTTTAAAAATAGAGCAATGTAATCCCCTTTACTTGGTGCATTAAGTGCTTAAATGGATTGCAAGTTCATTATCACGGCATTTGATTGATAAAGGACTTAAGCACGATCACTGATGAGCCTTTCCACATACATTCCTTATTGATGATCCTTTAGTGCTGTAGCAGATGCTTAATGTGTAGAAGCTCATCAGTAGTGACGCATCAACTTTCAAAATTAATTATGGATAGTGTTAGCAAGTAGACAGGCTTAGCAGTAAGCACAGGTAATTAGGTAAGCAAACCATGAGTGTGATTTTTTGTGAGCTGATTGTTTTATTACATAGCTATAAATATTAAGTTTTAAAAACGAAGTTATCTTCTTATTTCAGGTTCATAATAATGAAGAAACTGGCAAATTAATTGCAGAAATTTAATTTTTTTGATGATTTTAGCAACTGGATGACAGGGCAGAATAGCCATGATATTTTAATAGCACAGATTACATTATATATTTGAGTAAATGAGATATCTAATCTATATATAAATAGGCAAAGAAAAAAAGTTAAATACCATTTTCTCCTCTGTCTGTCGACCATTTTTTTTACTTTTTTTGTTCAGTAGTACAACCTTAAATAAATTTTAGCGCTTACAGAAGATGTGAAACAACCAATCAAAACCTTACACTTTCTTTAGTTAATATGAATTGAAAGTAGACCAAAATATTTCCTACAATATTTGCACAATACTCAATAATTTTTTTACTATTTATAATTCAAAAAAAGGAGAAATGTAAAGAACAAAATAAAAGAGCAAATAAAATCTATTAAATGAATGTCAAAGCAAAACAATACTAATCTTAAGGTGTCAGTCAATCCATTTCCTATATATATATATATATGAGACGACAGCCATATTGTTTATCCAGTACAAAGCCAAAGAAAATAAAATGCAATTTTAAACTAATGATGTCAAATATAGTAGGGGAGAGGGAGACACATGTGAACAAAAATTACATTTGTGTATATTTTTCAGTATTGGTTTGAGATATCGAAAAAAATGGTATATATGATAGTTTACACCTTTACTGATATCTTAATGATCCTCTATAATATCTATGTCAATAAGTTCCATCCGAAAAATTCATTATAAAATATGCTAAATTTTGTTCACATCTGCCCCAATGGAGAGGCAGTTGTAAACACACCTGGGGCACATGGGAACACAGATACATATATGGGATAAAAG
Organism: Octonoba sinensis; assembly: GCA_038502835.1. Classification (NCBI taxonomy): domain Eukaryota; kingdom Metazoa; phylum Arthropoda; class Arachnida; order Araneae; family Uloboridae; genus Octonoba; species Octonoba sinensis. The sequence continues at coordinate 2,263,808 of CM076598.1, read as the reverse complement.
GCTACTAAACATCTTTTTAAAGAATCATTTAGTGAACACTCATAATGAAAATACATAAAAATTAATTTCTTTTCGTGATTACTGAATCTTAATAAAATTTATTTAACGGATATTATACTGTTTGAGTTTTACAGAAAAAGAAATGGAAGATGCAGCTCTACGTGTGCCACCTGAAATTGTTGGTTGTTGTAATTTCAGTAGAATATCATCAGTGTTCACCATAGATACATCATCTGTTTCTAGAAAAATATAGGTTTCATTTTTTTCTTCATGAATTTCACATATGCTTCATCACTTTCCATTTTCTCAGTACGGCCAACATAATGAATTTTTGTTGTTTTTTGTAGCATATTTTACGAGGACAAAATCATTCATTGCTACATTTCTGGTGTAATGTCAACATCTGCACCAGTGCCTTGAGAATTACGTTTTCCTAAACTGATGTCCGGAATCAGAATCACTTAAAACAATCTTTGACTTCTCTTTTTCCAACAACTTTACAAGTTCCAACTTTCTTTTCTTTGAATTAAATTTCTGTCCGTTCAGTAAATATCTGTCTACTTGCATACTGATTTGAATATGTATCCTGGAATTCAACTGGGCCAACTTCATCTAGACACACGGCAGTGTGTCCGCCAAGTTCAGAAAGTCAGCCAAATTAAAATACTGCGACACCGGCCAATGTGTATATTTACCCGAACCATTTCGAGCTACTTTTGACCCCACCATTACCCAAAAACTATTAGACCTATATACTTGAAATTTTGTACGTCTACTAGCGATCTCCTTAACCCCTAGAATATCAAATTTTATTGATGTACCTCTTATGGTTATGGAAGTATTAAGCTTTGAAAAGTGTCATTTTTATCACTCACTTATCAAAAACCTAACCTACTTCTAAGAGACTTAGAAACTTGAAACTTGGTATCAAGGTAGATAATTTGGCATATATAAAGGAAAAAATCCGAAACTTCAAAAAATTACATTATCTTCGAAGTTACTAGCGTACTCATAAGTAGCATCATACCTAATGACTTCAAACAGCAGCCATATTTTTCTGCCGTTTAAAGTAAACAATACTCTCTCGCGCTTGAAGGTAAATAATTGATGCATGAAAATTCACTTTCCGCTTTAATTTTTCGCCTTAAGGCTTAACTCAAGCTGACTACAAAGAATCCAGTGTCGTAGTTATACAGAACTTTTCAACGTTTTAAATTAAAGATTAATTAAGTAAAGATAGGTTTACGGACTTATTACGGAGAAATGTGAACAGACGAAAAAAATCGTAAATAACTAATAGCGACTATTCAGCTTGGCTTAATTTAGTATAACTTATCGTCAATATAAAAACACACATTTTAGCTTTTCAAAAATTAATGATATCCCAACAAAACATAAATGTGAAAAAAGGGCCAAGCTCGATAGATCAAAAACGGCCCTTCGGAGTAGTCGGTGTCAGCGATAAAAGAATTGATAGCTAATGGGTGCCAAGTTCCATAGCAGATCCTTTGATCATGGCTGTAAGAGCGTACAATGTCCCTTAATTTATTTAAAGACACTTTTTTAACGGATTCCTAACTTGGCAAGTTTTAATCAAGATAAGTTACGTTCAAGAAGACGATAAGAAGACAATTAGAAATTCACTATAATAGCTTGCCACATGATTTTACTAACTATTAAAAATTGCTTTTTGAATGAGTTAAATTTTTTGAATGTAATTTACCTTAATTAACACTTGCCAAGTTAGGAATCCGTTAAAAAAGTGTTTTTAAATAAATTAAGGGACATTGTACGCTCTTATAGCCATGATCAAAGGATCTGCTATGGAACTTGGCACCCATTAGATATCAATTCTTTTATCGCTGACACCGACTACTCCGAAGGCCGTTTTTGATCTATCGAACTTGGCCCTTTTTTCACATTTATGTTTTGCTGGGATTAAGATCTCTCTGAGTTTTACTGACTTTTTGAAAAAAACATTGTAGGTTTCAAACTGAAACTCTCAGTCGCAATTCCAATGGACATATTATCCTTAATGGCAGCTTGTACATCATCTGCACTTTCTTTTGATATTGAAACCCTATTGGTCATTTTCTTGTATGTTTTCACCACTGTTTAATCAAATTCTAAAGATAAAACATAGTACTTTGATTATATTCGATAATAAAATTCTTCCTAAATGCCAACCTAAAACTGGCTTCAAGTTGCACAAAAAATAACTTTGCATTATTTGGCCAAAAATCAGGTACTTTGACAGAAATAATATTACAACCCGCACTATCACTAGTTACTTCAGTTTGAACTACCTTACCGTCCATATTTACAACTTAACACAAGAAAATTTCTTAACAAGCAAACTCTATTCCTAAAACAAATACGACGCTAGACACAACCAAATACAGCACTACATTCCACAACCTCAAAGCCAACATGTTAAATATTGCAAGACAGTTGAATAAAAAAACATTGCCTTCCGGCAAAATGCCAATCGGTGAAAAATTCCATTTCGCAATATTTTTCCTGGTTACTGCGTGTCGGGTCACCAGTGTGGTGAAGGAATAACACCAGGATTAAAACACATTTAATTTACATTTAAACTGCGTAAAATACAAATTAAATTAACAAGTTCCATCCGGAACGCAAACTAAACAGAAATATTTTACAGTCTACAACCAATCAGGCAAGAGCTCCTGTTCCAATACTTCTGGCCGCATTAAGTAGCCAGCGTAAAAACGCCAGTTGCGAGATTTGCATGTTGGTGCCCCTTATTCTCGCCACAGAATAAAATCAGTTATAGCTGCTGCATACTTTACTTATTAAATATTAAAACTTTTAACTATTTAATAAAAAACATTTAAGTATTCAATATTAAAACAACTAAAAAATCTTTATAGGGCCCATGTGAACTGTTCAATCTGCCCCTATAAAATGTGTTCACATGTGCCCCTTTCAGCAACTTAAGCCTAATTTGATAGAAAAATATATTGTTTTCATAAAATATTGAAATTATACTTCATAAAAACTTACTGCATGAATGCCAATTTAAGATGAAATGTTGAATTCACATTAAAAAAACTGTGTACAATGTGTTTTTACACCAAGAACTGGAGCATGTGTTTTTACTTTTGCTTTCCAAATCAGATAGCGTTATGATAACTAAAAAACAAAATGGCTGACAGCTTTGAAATTTCATGCAGGAGATACTACAATTACTGCCATTTACACATATTTTTTTCTATTTTTTTCCCTCATATTAAGAGGGTGAAATATGGTTTGTTCTCATATGCCCCCTCTCCCCTATAAAGTGAGATAAGTGTGGTGACGGCGTTATTCGAATTAATGTATCCTAGGCAAGTTGGTTTTCATTAACGTTTTGAACTCTCGATTCAACTGAAAGCGAATGTTTGTACAGTAAAACTTCTTCTAGCGAATACCCCATCAAATGCGTGCATATTTTTAATTCCCCGCAAGCAAAGCCAATGAGCCTTAAAAATTATCCTTCTTTTGCGGACCTCCGTCTCTTACGAACCTTCTAGTGTCCGCAATGAAGAAGGGGGGAGGGGTAACTTTTATCAATACATGAGATCGAATATTTATTAAGTGAATAATGTTTTTTTTTATAGTTTGGCACTTTATTTAAGTTATTTTCGATGTTTATTTGATTATTTTCCATCCGTTGTTTCAAAATATTTTGTTTTTCAGACTGCTGCCTTTACCAACGCGGCCAAAGAAAACTACACGGGAATCGAACATAGAATGTTAACATTGGACAATTTGTAAGTGTATCAGTGAAATTTTTTGAAAATATTTGAGGAAAATTCATTGGCTGGATGAAGACGAAAATGCATAATATGTTTTTGATCTAAGACATTTTGTATAAAGTTAATCACTCTAATTTTGGCTTAAATCATGCTTTTAAAGCAACTTTTTACGCCAATTTATTAAACTTTGTTTTACAAATTCAAAAAAGAAAAAAATGCATATGGTCGTTATCTAAGTTTGTAATAGAAAATCTGTAAAATTAATTTCCTAGCTTCGCAATAAGCTATTTTTACCAATTTGATTATTCAATGCTTTAAAAACTATTCTCCTTTGTATTCATGCTTCATCATTATATAAATTTTACGAAAGAAATAGCTTTGAAAAATTACATATTAGCACTTATACCATTTAGCAAAGCAATTTCAATGTAAGAATTATACTTTAAAAAGCAATAATCGTAAACAACAACAACCCGTTTCATTCAACATTCAGTCAAAACTATTAAGTTTGATGTAACAAAGAAAAATCTTTGGAATTTAGAAAGTAACAAAGATTAATAGAATGAAAGTTGAAAAGACAAACTTTGAGGAGAAGCAAGCAGATTAAAGAAAAAAGTCAAGAGGAAAGAAAACTAAGAGAAATAAAGATTTAGGAAAAGGTAGAGAAACAAAGCGCTTTTGGTACGTGTAACTTCCAAAAATTATATGTCCAGTGTTGCGTGATATGATTAAAAATGTTTCAAGTTCTCTAAAATATATGGAAGAACATTGTATTTTGTACACCGGCTTACTTTTAAGAAAGCATATTCTTCAACTTTTAAGAAGATAGTGACACCTTTTTTTTGTAACCTTCTACAATTCGTATAGTGAATTTTAAAAAAGTATAAATGCACACCGCCGTTTACATTAGTGCAACAAATTTAAAATATTACGTTTGCTGAATTTTCAGAGGATGTTTTCATAAGATTTCTATTAAATCTCTGTAAAATATCAATAGAGCACTTATAAAATGCTCCTAACTACATTTATAGGATAACTGTAGAATGTATGTTTTTATATGCAGAAGAATATAATAATATTTATATGCTGGAGCTCGTAAAGCGGTCGAAATTCGACCACAATTCATTAAATTTTTCAAGTTCAGCCTTGAACGTTTAAGCATCTTTTAGACGTTTAAGCATCTTCTAGACGTTTTTTCGTTTGACAACAGTTTGTTTTGTTTACATATTTTAATTAGCGAAAATCTATTTTTAGTGCGACTGATTGAGCACTGAGTTAGTTTTTTAACTTTATGTATAATATGTGTTACAAATGCATTAATTTCATCTACCAGCACTCCTCATGTAAAGAAAATAAAAAAAATATTGTTACCCTATTACTATTGAATAAATTGAAAATACAACACTCACTTTCAACTTAATCAAGAGTTAAAAATGCTAATGCCAAATAAGCGAGTTTATAAAACGTTTATTCAAAGTGAAAAAACACATCATCGCACATATTATCTCACTTCATATTACATTAGACATTGATAGCTTCAAATCTTATTTTATTTAACATTGTACGGGATATTTTATTATCATATACAGTGACGTGCAAAAGTTTCGGGCCATCCTATTTTTCATACATATTGCACATAAATACGATGGTGAAATAAATATAAACGATCTATTATAGCAGATATTCACTTATATTTAAAAAGAATGAGTTATATACATTGATATTACTTTCAAATAATTTGGGTTAAATGTCTTGTACTCCTTCACTCGACTTAATACTTAGTTGCCATGCCCTTATAGCAGTAATGACTGCAGCACACCGACGAGGCATTGAGTCGATTTACCGCGAGATTCGTTCTTTTGGCAATTTCTCCCACTCTTGTCGCAAATGGTTGCACAATTCCGGCTTCTTGGAGTGATTTTTCTTTCCAACACGAACCTTTAGGTCTTGCCACAAGTGTTCAATGGGATTTAAGTCCGGTGACTGCGATGACCAGGCTAGGAGGCGGACTTTTCGGCTCTGAAATTATTTTTTCACAATACGCGAAGTTTGTTTTGAATGGTTATCCTGTTGAAAACTCCAACCACGAGGCAAATTTTTCGTTGCAAATCGAAGCATATGGTCTAGCAGAATGTTCTTGTACATCTTTTTTTTTTTTCTTTTCCAATGGGGCTGCGGTATTGGTCCTCAACCATTGCAGACCTAGTGCGTTCCCCAGTAATTGGTACCATCTCTTTCAGCGGCACCACAATGAATGTGGTACCATCGCCGCTTGAGAATTTTGACGTTCAGTTACCACTAGATGGCGGTACCTGAGCTCTCATTGATGCAATATGCACTAGGAATTTAATTTAGCCGAGAGTGACCATGCCAAACGGATACTCAAGGGATCTTTAACATGCCGCGTAATCATACGACATGGACGCAGACAATTTTCTGCATCTTGAAAATCCACTGACTTGGGCCGATCTTGGGCATACGAGACCTGCGTCTTACCACTACGCCACCCTGTCGGCGATGTTCTTGTACATTGCAGCGTCCATAATGCTGTGAATTTCTACCAGCGGACCAACGCCATCAGCAAAAAATGCTCCCCAAACTTTGATGTTCCCACCACCGTGTTTAACAGTAGGAGTTTGATGCCTTAATTTATATCAGGTACTTGTTGGAGGTCTTACGTATTTCCCACCATCACTTCCAAACAATTGAAATTTCAATTCATCAGGAAATAGCACTTTCCGCCAATCCGATGCCGTCCAGTGCTCATATGTTTTCGCAAAGTCCAACCTAGCTTTCTTATTCTTTTTGCTAATTAACGGTTTCTTGACGCCAATCCGTCCAATCATCCTCACAGCCTTCAGACGTCGAGACACTGTACTCTGGCTAACATCGGGTAGATTTTCACTTCGTAATTCTCGTGAAATAGCGGCTGCGCTGTTTCGAGGACCGAGACACACTTTCTTTTTATAATTTTGTCGACACGGCACAAAGTTTTTCGCGGCCTACCACTCCGTTTTTTAACGCACGGTTTGTTTGTTGTTTTATACTTAGAAGTAATACGATTAACAGTACTTTTACCGACAGAAAAAGCCCTTGCAATGAAACGTGAACTTTTTCCTTCTGAAGAAAGTTTCTCCACGATTTCACGAACCTGAATATTCGTGTGTTTCGGCATCGTCGCCACAAGAAGACTAATTTTCCTTTTTGTAGCATGTTTTGAAACCAGAGAGCCTAAAATGAAAACAAACCGGGAGTACAGAGCCGCGGCGAGAAGTGGCCCAATATTTTTTCACACTTACGAAAGTCATTTTACGTATTACACGTAGAATATGCTATGAACCAATGTAATATTTGATGTTTCTTTGTATATTCTTTTTTTTTTTTTTTTTTTTTTTTTTTTTTTTTTTTTTTTTTTTTTTTTTTTTTTTTTTTTTTTTTTTTTTTTTTTTTTTTTTTTTTTTTTTTTTTTTTTTTTTTTTTTTTTTTTTTTTTTTTTTTTTTTTTTTTTTTTTTTTTTTTTTTTTTTTTTTTTTTTTTTTTTTTTTTTTTTTTTTTTTTTTTTTTTTTTTTTTTTTTTTTTTTTTTTTTTTTTTTTTTTTTTTTTTTTTTTTTTTTTTTTTTTTTTTTTTTTTTTTTTTTTTTTTTTTTTTTTTTTTTTTTTTTTTTTTTTTTTTTTTTTTTTTTTTTTTTTTTTTTTTTTTTTTTTTTTTTTTTTTTTTTTTTTTTTTTTTTTTTTTTTTTTTTTTTTTTTTTTTTTTTTTTTTTTTTTTTTTTTTTTTTTTTTTTTTTTTTTTTTTTTTTTTTTTTTTTTTTTTTTTTTTTTAAACATGCCGAGCGCTCAGTACATCTGCGCGGTGTATAGTCACTTTGACAGCTGGACGAGAGGGACAAACTTATGCAAATGAGAGAGACACTTCACACCATCTATAAAAGACCATGAGCACTCTGTGAGAGGCAAGACAAAATTATTGTATTAATAATCCGGATTAGTTACGACCGGCTAATATTATCAACGAATTAAAAAATATATACTTCAAAAAGGCCTTAGTTCAATTTCTGTGTGATGATTGGGAGAAAAATTATATGGCGCCATTTGTAGGAGTAAAAACAATTTACATTAATCATGATGTCTGTTACAAATATAATGTACAACTATAATGTATAAATAAAATGTACAATGAAGTAGTCCTGAGAAGGGAAGAGCATAATTTAAATTGTGCAGCTCATGAGGGAAGCAGACACAAAGATAGTATTCCATGTTTGTTAACTACAAGATGATGCTAACGTGACAATAAGGTGTTCAGACACTGATATTTTAACGATATTATTAGGAAATATGAGTCAGATCCAACAAAATTTGAAAATTCATATGCTAGTCGGAACTCGAAACAATCTTCGTTACATCAACGTCAGTCAATTATATGAAACACTGAGGCCAAACTTAAGCGCATCATTGCCAGGTTTTCATGCTTTCACAGGTTGTGATTTTAACCCTGCATTCTACAGAAGAGGTAAAAAAATGTATGCGTTAAAATCACCAAATAACGTAAATACAGCACGAGTAGCCACATTTACGAAAGCATATAAAATGATTGAAAAATCTGACGAACTTTTGCTGAGAAGTTGAATTGATGGGGCGATATTTCCTTCATGCCAGTCGGAGCTATACCAGCATATTTTACGCACATCGTACATATCAAATGTTTGGAACTTGCTTATAACAGACTACAATCGAATTACATATTTGTGTCATTTTTTCACAGAAAATATTGAAAGCGAGCAAACGGTAGGATTGGATGATGCTGAAGAGGATGTGGAATTCGATGAAGATCGTAATGTTATCATTGATATCTCAGATGATAGTTGCGATGATATTGTTGAATACGAGTATACAGTGAAATAAATCGATTTAAAAAATTTGTAATGTAATAAAATGATTAAAAAAATTAACTTTTATCTGAAATAAACAAATATTTCATAAAATTTAATATGTCTAATTAATTATTATTTACTTAAACAATTGTTAATATTATAAATAATTAGTAAAATTTGTTATTAACCCACGATGAAATTTTTTTAATTATAATTAATAAGCTATTTCGTATACATATCTGTAACAGGTAAGTAACGTTTTCTGTACATCGTTAAGGGGTTTGTATGAAAGCTCGTTTATAGAATAAAGTGGCATATGTTAAATTAATTTTATACCTAATGAAATTAAAATATAGAGCAGCTTCATTGTTAATAATATTAAAAATGACCGTCAGCTGAATGCTTGTGGGTGCAAAGACCGTCAGTTCCCTTGTCAAAGTGACTATGCACCGCTCAGATGTGCCGATTGCGCGGCATGCCGCTGACTGACGATTTTACCACCGTTATCTATACAGCTGATGATTTTTTTTACTATTTATAAAGTATGACAAAGCAACTGTATAAATTTCACAAGGTATGAAATTACTTTATATTTCAAAATTTTTAACATGGTTCATATACGTGACTGACGTATAATCACCTTTCTCCACTACAGCTGACGGTTATTTTTTAGGCAACTGACGCATATTTTATTGATTATTAAATTTCTGGCAACTGCTTAAATTAAAAATCATTCGGTATAAAATTCCAAGAAAAAATTAACGCTACCTCCCCTACTATAACAAAAGTCATGTGCTAAGAAACGTTATACTGTCTATATTTTTTGAGACAGAACCTTAAAATATAATTTAAAATACATCAAAAAATGAAATTTTCTTCTTTACACCTACTGAACACTAAAACAGGTGTCCAGTTGGTGTCAAAACATCAAAAAGGGTGGCAACTAAACGCAAAATTCTTAGTGTCTTCTTTTCCAGAAGTCGTGTTTTGGAAGGTGAAAAAAAGTAAATGAAATAAATAATGTCTCGCAGATCCTCATTGACCCCAAAACAATGAACAGAGTTTTTATATTTTTTTTTATTTTTATAGTTCGTTTTTTTTTTTTCCAAATGGGAAATTTTTTCCTAGTATGGGAAGTTTTGGAGCAAGGAAACGTAAGATAATATTTGATTTCCTTCAAAGGTTTTGCACGTTGTGTTCTCACCAATATATACTTTTCTACAGTAAGGCATATTGATCAGAATTTAAATACAAATGCTTAGCATAATTTAAATACAAATGCATAGTAGTGTAATTTATAGATATGTTTCTTTGAACAACGTATCACTCAAATAATTTTTTGCCCAGATTACACCATTGGTTGTGTTACTAGTCATGTTAATGCATCCCATTCTCCACTTTTCCTCAGTTCTTCAAATTTTTTAAAACAAAATTTTGTAAGATTTTATCTCAAGAGGTTGGCAGGCATACTCTTCACTAAGTAAGCAAATATTACTTACCTAATTTCAACCCTAGCCACTGATGTGACATTCTAATCCTAAATCATGATCATAATAAAAAGTGAAGTTCAATGTTTAATGTAGAACAAAATAGCTTTAAAGCGCAAAACATAAAAGTTTTATAGGTTTAGCTAAACAATGTGGCTACCAGTGAAATAGAAATGATAAAAACACCTCACAGAGCAGTTACTTGTTGAATTAAATGCCTGTTTCTCTTTGTGTCCATGACTTTAAAAATTAGGGCAAGTACTCCTATGGAAGGGAAAAATCAGTACAAATTTGAAATAAATAAAATAACTGTATAATACTTCTTAATATGTTGCAGACCCCGGTAATCGGCATCCATTTTTTCAAATAGCACCACTGTCGGTGGATGCCATTGCCACTAAGAATTTGGACGCTCAGTTACTGCTAGATGGCAGCACCTGAGCTCTCATTTGATGCGACTTGCACTAGGTATTTAATTTAGCCGAGAGTATCCAAGCCAAACGAATACTCAAGGGATCTTTAACGTGCCGCACAATCATGCTACATGGGCGCAAACGATTTTCTGCATCTTGAAAAGATGTTGACTTGGGCCAGGTTTGAACTTGCGATCTTGGGCGTACAAGACTTGCCCCTTACCACTACGCCACCCTGTCGAAACTTCTTAATATGTTTATTTCTCTATTTCAATAGTTTCTAACCTTTTTCTCTTTGCCCACCTTGAAACCTTTCTAAAAACGAAAGAAAGTGGGTAGTCGTTAGTAAACGGGTAAGAAAACTAAAGTTTGCAAGCACAAGTTTTCCAAGTTGCACAATAGTTCATATGAAGAAATAAAAAACCAATGGTAAAAGAGCTAACTAAGAAACAGCGCAGAATTTAATGAAACTCAGCATATAGATTAATTAGGAGTAAATATGAACCCAGGTAAAGCGATTTGAGTGCACAGGCCTTAGTTCGGCTGCAGCTGGAACGCAAAGTTGCCAGTGAGGCCTTAGGTACGCACAGGAGTATTCCTTGAAATCTGGAGATTCTCAGAAATTCTATGGTAATGAAAATCGTGTATATAAGTTCATTTACCAATGCTGAAACAACAAAGTGTAAAATAAAAGAAAATTAATAAAACTTATATAATTTGCTGAAGAGGAAAAATGATTAGTTTCATCGTTAAAATAACGGTTAAAGGAAACCATACGCTTGCACTAGCTGCCACGAGTAAAGAAAACGTTTGGGTAGTTCGATGGCGCACAGCGCAACAATTCCTTGAAGTCAAAGCAAAATTCTTGCGGATTTGCCCATTCTTACAGAGCGTCGACGTTAAAGTCATACAGATGACACGCTCTCTCCAACAATCTGGGTGACAGAAACTGATAGTACACTATTTAGTGCATAAAGATGATACTTTCGCGGTGATAGAGCTTGCGTTTAAAAATCTTTATCACGAAGGAGGTAATCCGTTTAGAGGTATTTGAACATGCCTTTGTAGGTTCGGAAGCACAGAAGATCAAGAGGCTGATAATCGCAGGTGATTTTCGGCGTGACATTGACTATAATACAAATACAAAAGTGAAGACCAGCAACAGGCACAGGGCCCAACTAGGCTGGTCCTGGGGCCGCGGTATCCTAGTGGCTAGGATGTCGAGCTTCGGATCGGAGAATCTCGGGTTCGATACTTGAGCCGCTGAAAATCCACCATATACACTTGGGGATGCGTGCAAGTAAAATCCGTGAACCCTGATGTCCCCAGGCAGTTCCGAGGGTACCGAAGGGTGGAGATTTTCCCTTCCCTTCACTCTTAGGTCAAAACAGGAAGGTGGCATATTTGTGGTGGCACCATCTGGTGTCATCCAAGTACATAATGAGCCAAGTCGCACTTCCACCGTTGGGGTGCTCATCTATGAACGGAAGGCGCTCCTTACTGCCTTAATTCCTATTCGCTCTGCGAAGGGGAGCTTAGATATCGAAGTAGCATAAGAAACAACAACAGGCTGGTCCTAAGCAATTTAACAGTCCCCGATGAACATCAAGAGTTTTCTTAAAAGTTTTTACCCCACTGCAAGTAACAGTCGCTTCAAACTGCCTACAACCCTATTGAAATAGTAATTTTTCCTAATTTCAAGATTAACCTGAGATTTGAAAAGCTCAAAACAATGACTTCTGGGTCTACTTTCAGCTCATAACTTTAGCCCATCAACATCTCCTATTTTATAGAATTTAAACAACTGAATCATGTCCCCTCTAACTCTTCTTTGCTCAAGACCATAGATATTGAGCCTTTTATGCCTAACCTCATAATCTAAGTCTGAAAGATCACTTAACAACCTAGTAGCCCTCCTTTGAACCCTTTCTAATAAGGTAATATCCTTCTTTAGGTAAGGGGACCAAAACTGAACAGCATACTCCAAATGAGGTCTTACCAAACTGAATCTTTCCAGAACCACTTGGTTCTACTTTCTTCGCGTTTGTGAAATTATCAACATTCAGCAAATCGTCATTTTCTGAAGCGAATAACCAAGTACGAGTCTTGAGCAACTGATAACTTATTTTAATGCAGAATTTCTGTGAATCTCCAAATTAAAAAGAAAAAAATCGCTTCATTTCTGAAGCCAAACTGACAACTTTGGACCCCAGATGGCTGCCTAACTAGGTTCATATTTAGTCCAAATTGACTTGTATCCTTAGTTTCATCCAAATCCGTGACCCTCAAGGTCATGCCGTTTGGTAGAAAATTTAAAGAAAAGCTAAAATAATAGCGTCAAGAAAATGAATATTTTTTTAAATATTACTTTTTCATTATTTGTTCTTTTTGAATAATTAATAGAGCAGTAAACATGTGTTTGCAATAAACTATTTTTGATAATGATTGCGTGAAAAAGTTTTGGGCTTGGCATAAGAAATAGAAGTATGAAATTTTTAATCAATCGATAAGTGTCTTTCGGTTCCACATCCGGGTTGAAATATACAAAATTCACAACTGTTATGGAAATATTTTCAGAAACATTAAAATTAACATATTTTTAAATTTCTTATTACGATAGTGCAGAAAAGTTGGAATAAAGTATTATAAATATGATTACAAAATGTGTAATTGAATATATTCCGGTTACACTTTGGGGACCATGAGAAATTTGCCGAAAATGATGCAAAATTTTACATTTATTAGTAAATTTTCATATTTTTTCGCTCTACTGCGGGAAAAGTGATAAGAAGTGGTAGGAGAAACATACTTTCAAAATTAAAAATAAACCAAAGAACCACTTCATGAACCAAATTTTCAAAAGTAGGCAAAACTAAAAATAAGTGACTTTCAAATTTCATACGTTTACTTCCTATGTCAGTCTACAACTTTTCCGCATTATCAAGAAAACTATTTATATAAAAAATCATTTTTACCCTCCGTCCTAGTATGATTGAAAATTCATAATTTCGTTTCTCCCTTTACGTTATCAATTGAAAATTCCGCCATTTCAATATTATTTTCGCGAACCCCTTTCATACTGCACCCGATCCTCTGGATGATCGCGAACCACCGGTTTTGAAACGCAGCTCTATTCCTCTTGAAAAAGCTATATATGTCGAAAAATTGAGTAAAAGCAACGTTAAAGGCAGTAAGTAAAATGTTAAAACTGGCAGAACGGTTTCAGCTTTTTTTTTTTTTTTTTTTTTAAGACTCAGTTTCTGCAGTTGAATTTAATCTGATCAAATTAAACTGAGTTAAATTGAGTCTGATAAAATCAGTGAAATAAATAGTCAATGAGTTATTTGCTGCCCATTATTGGCGTAATGGCAAATTGCGATAAAATATTTCACTTTTCCCAACATGCACTTGACAAATTGTACTATTCATTCGCAATAAAAATAAGCCTAACGTTAAATAAACTAACAGAAGACTGGGCGTCAGTAGGTCTTAATTAATCTTTAAAATATTAACAATAGAAACTTCATGATTATGTAATAACAAAAAATATTTTTCATTTAACAGAAAATCTTAGAATATAATAATCCAATTTTGAAAAGGTTTTGCATTGTAGTATACCTTGATCTTTGGAGGCAAGTAGACTGGAATCAACCACCTGTCATTTAACGTATGCAAAATGTTATCAAGTAGGTGGCCCTCCAAACAGAGTTAATATTTTATCATTGCACTTTGCCCCACATTCCCCTTGATAGGTGGGTTTAAAAATATGCCACCTGTAGGCTGAACCAAATCGCTGAATGTTTTTTTTAAACTCAAAATAGGTAGCAAAATAAGGAATGTGAAAGTTATCAAAATTGTAATTAGAATGACATAAAATTCAAAAGAAAAATCTTCATTCCAGCAGAACGTAAAATCTCAAAAGTTTAAAATTTGCCGCTGTAGGTTATAGCCTAGCTAGACTATTAAGAAATGTTCCTCTGTCTTCATAATGTCATTGATATCAGGTCAGCTTGATAAGGAAATGTGTAATTATTCAAATGGAATTGTAGAACTTAAATGTATTATATAACTATTCTATAAAATAGGCCGACCTAAACTGCAACTGTTGCGAGCGCTTATTTTATTTTTTCTCTCAGAGTTTATGTGTTATTTTTGCTTTCATTCTGTCGAAGTTCGTCGTGGTCACCATTAAAGTATAGGTTGATTTCTCTATCAGTTTCACCGTAATATTTTATTTGAATAATTTTCGAACAATGATTAATTGTATGTTTTGTAGAATAGTTATATAATACATTAAATATTTATTAATTTAACTTGCTAATCATGAATATGGCAATAAAAAAGGGAATTTGGCTCCAGTTTTTTTGTTATGTTGAGATATTACTTTGTATGGTCGGTATAAAAGAATGCAATAATAATGCATTGTATGTCTTGTTTCCAATTCAATTCATAAATAAATAAAGGTAGCAATATAAAGTACTAATACATACCAGTCTTACCAATACCTCCAGTATATAATAAATGTGTACATGGTTGAGTCTCGTGATTGCTTTGCTCTCTCTAAATCATGGGAGCAGCAAATGGCATACTTTTTATTTTACCAGTCACCCACAGAGAAAGTGTTGTTGCACAGGAAATACAGTATTCGTGGGGCGCCCATTTTTTTATCTTGGTCACCTATTTTACAACCACAATTGAGGAAATATGCCTTTCAGATAGCGTCAGTAATGCGCTTTTTCTGTGATTCAAATGTTACGTTATCGCAAATGTAACAAAAGTTATTGGGATCATTAATACATTTTCGCGACATATAGCTGGAAATAGCTGCAAAATGAAGCAAATGAAATTATAAAATGACTACACGTAATTATAAAAGCTTAGTCTTCAACGAAGTCAAATACCGCACTGGCGAGAAAACAAACACCTACACTCTTTTTTATACAAAAATACACCAGACTGTTACGTAATAAGCCTAATGTTATCAGATTATAAAGATTTGGGCAAAACTTTCTGTGTGGTATTACATTGGCAAATGGATAAATGAAATGTAGAGAATAAATTCTTGAATTTTACCTATGGTATTTGTATATTTTTTTGAAATTCTTTAAATTCTTTCTCTAAATGTTTCTTTTATTGCACGTTTTATTTATTCATATATTCACAGGGACATATAAAAATGAACTATTACTTATTATAATGCACAATAAATCAGTTTATTCTTTAAAATGCTTTAACAAAAGTGACGTTAAAGCATTGCACTCGTGAATCTCTTAGAAAAAAACAAGAGCCAAAATACAGTTTTCATGGTGATATTAGTGTTCAGCACATTGAATTCAATAAGAATTGTGTGTTTTTAACTTACACACAGGAACTTTGTCGAAAATTGTTGCCCAGTGTAATTAATTACAAAGTTTTTGTTAATTTTTACACCTGTCACTTTATTGTTAGTAATGACTGTAAAGGTAGGAGCTTTTATCTCAGATACTTGAATACATAGACCTGGAGTAGCGTCCAATCTAGATCTGAATTAGGGTTTAAATATGCACAGGCCAAAATATCTTGGTGTTTTGTATCGATAAGTTACTGCAAAGGATTAGTATAGCTTACTTAAATACGGTTTTCAATTTGCTTTTCTTAATTTTAAACAAAAATTCATTGCATGAAATATTGAAATATAATGAAAAGATTATTTCAAATAAGATGAACTCTAAAATTCTGTTAGTCTCTCTAAAATCTTATTAATGATTCACACTATTCAGCAAGGTGAGCTTTTCTGTAATGCTTGCAACCACTTCAAGTTATTACACTGAATGTCAAAATTAAACTATGAAATAAAAGTTATCCTAGTAACTATTGTTTTAATAATTTTCATACCCATTAAAAACTGCAGTTTTAACAAAATAACGTTGAAATCTTTATTTGAAATTAATAGTTTTTAAATGGGGTGAAAAGTATATGAGTCATGTTTTATCTATACTAAAAATTAAATATTTAAAATTAATGTTTCCATTGCATTAAATAGCAATCACTGAATTTTCTAATTAATAAATTAAACTTAGTAACATTAAATGCTGTGTTCTACCGATAAAATCATATATTTTACACCATTTCTGGTCCAAATAGAGCTTTCCGCATGGCCAGTTTTATTTCCCCAATTGACTTTTTACCATTTTGATAAAATTATTGTTTAAGAATATTGTTCTTTATATTGTTTATATCGGATTGAAATCGGAAAAATTCAAAAGTAGTGTACAGTTCGAGTAATGCCAATGAAACGTTGATGTCAAAGTTGAGTTAAGTTGATGCAGCATTTTTCAGCAGAAAAATTTAATTTTTAGTGTAAAAATCATAAACAGGAAACAAATGAGACATGATTGTGCACACAAGCTTCAAACTTTTGGGAACCATTAATATGAGCAAGAGGCAAATGGAAAAAATTTGTTTTTATAGTAAAAGTGCCATCATCAAATTACTAGTTTGTTGTTTACTAAAAGTAGCCGGCATGGTGGCGACGTGTAAGGCGCGGCCATGCGCCCTCGTACGCCCCAGATCGTGGTTTCAATCCTGACCATGTTGGGGGATTCTCAAGATTCAGAATAGTGCCTGCACATAAAGAACCCCTGAGTATCTATTTTGCTTGGGTACTCTTGTCTAAATTAAATTCCTTGTTCAGTTTTGAAATCATCAGAGTCATAATCCCAGTGCAGTTTCGCATCGTAAGTGCTTCACCTTCTAGTGAAGAACCTACACGTCGAAATTCTCATGTGGCAATGGCATCCGCCGATTATGGAGCAACTTGAAAGAATAGATGCCAGTTTCCGAGATGTGCACTAGGTCTGCAAAAGTTAATGACGTAGCCCATGTAGAAAGAAAAAAAGATGTTTGCTGTACCCTACTCTTCGACTCCTTTTGGGGATCATGTCAAAAGTGCAACAAAACCAACTACATTCCCTTCTTTGCTCATTGGTCATTATCACATAACTGTCAACCTTTCATCATCAAACGATGTATAGTCTCTTTGAACCACCCTAATAGAGCTTCAGAGTCTTCTAAATCAGAGTAAAAAGTCATTTTACAATTTTTACATTAATTAACTAATTTTAAAAACCCTCTGAACAGGCTTTTTTTTATTTTGCTTCCTCCAAATATATTTTTATTTTCAGACAGAAAATTTCATCGTAAAACATTTTCTGAACATGATTTACTGAACATAATTTTATATAATAATAACTTGCCTACGGAACCCCTGCCATCCTTCTGCGGAACCCTAGGGTTCCGCGAAACTCACTTTGAGAACCGCTGCAATAGAACACATGTTAATGTAGTAGTTCATTCGGAACTGTATGTAATTAACATCGCTATTATTTGAAGAGTTAAAAAAAATAAACAGAGAAATTCTTTATGGTGGATTTCGCTAACTGAGTTCCAAATACACGAAAAATAAAAAAAAGTCCAAGATATTGTAGTGGTTCGACAAATATATCTAAAAATCGCCTAAATATATGGAGGGGATATAACCATATATCCCCTCTTCCCCAATAGAAACCTTTGAGACATTGTAGGGTAGGAAATTCACCAGAGGTTAACGCAATGTCAACCTTGAAGCTACCAACATATTTCGTACTTTGAAAAACTTGCAATAGTGTTTCTGTAAAAAACTGACTTCTGGTCTAATATTAGGGAACTTTCATCAAATTTTTAATCTTGTAAAGAATTTTTTGAGCTTATAGGCCTATGTATTGTAAAGAGGAGGGGGGAGACGCCTACCAGTTTTTTTTTTTTTTTTTTAATTCGTGGGAATAACTTTCCGAAAAATTTTGTGTGAGGTTCGGAATTTTTTCTTACTGAGAATCGTGGGTGGCGCGCCGGTCTTCTCGAGCTTATTGATGTGGCTCTCGGATGTAAAAGGTTGAAGACCCCTACTCTAATTCATAAAACTATATTTTCTTGATCATTTTAGTTACAAACGCTAAGTATTATTAGAAGTGAAGTTATTCATTTTTTCGCTGTGTATTGTTAATGTATGAGTAATGCTAATGAATAGCATTGTAAAATGTTTGAATGCGCAACACCTGCCACCTCATTTTATACTTTATTAAAAGGTTCACAGATCATCTGGGGAAAGCCTGAGTTGTCCGCGGTTTTTTATATTGGTACATAATTCAGGAAATTACGCATAACAGGCAATACATATACTTTAAATTGCAATTTTCAGTGTAAAATGTTTAATTTTTCAAGATAAAATGCTATCGTACACGGAAACTCACTTTGATTTTTTTATAACAAAATAGTGAGAACTTTTCCTAAAAATGTGAGACATATTCAACCCCTTAGACTGGAAATAGATTAAATTTCCTATCAATAGCACAGTGGACACTAAAAATAGATTTTTTTTAATTCTGTGTGTACAAACTTAAAATTTTGTCAGTTTGTACGTATGTTAGAAATTGTACCCCAGAAAAAATTTGGCGTAAAAAAAGGGTAGTTTTTTAAAAATTTTGAACATTTTAAAAAACGTTCCAAGTGCCACAATTTTTTAAAACAATTCAAATTTTTTACTGATTTTAAATCCTTTGATATGTTTTTATAAATGAATAGACAAAATAAAGCATTTTATATGATAATTTACAAAATATAGGCAGAAATGTACTCTTATATGAAATTTTCTGAAAATTTAGCGATTTTTTTCAGTAAATAAATCAAATATTTTCTTTCAAATAATTATTACTGCTACATTTCATCTATAAAACTATAACTACGTAATAAAAGAATACTTTTGGAAAGTTTGGTAGCAATAGCATAAAAATTGCTGCTTTGAGTTAAATTTTTGATTTTGAGAAAAAATGCTTTTTTTTCATTTTAAAAGGGTGTAACTTTATGAAAGTACTTATATATTAAAACGTTTAGTGTTATTAATACAAATTTTATATCTAATATTCATTAATACAATGTAAGCATACACCAATTTTTTAATTGGCCAATTTTCAAAATTTTTTAAATGTGCACTGTAGCCTTGCTATACGGCTTCCAACGGACAAATTTTGGCAAAGCGAAGTTCTTTTGCCTCGGACATTAATTGTCTGATGGGTGTGAGGGGATATGTTTGTAGTTTGCCTAATATATTTTTTAACAAGAAATATATAAAATTAAAGCCAGATGCTGAAAGATTGCTTAACCCTTTATCTACCGACGGTACTTATAAGTACCATTCTCTGTAAATTCCATCCCAGCAACCATTTTTACCAATATTCTGATGGACTTTGAAGAGACAGTTTTTAAATTCCCCCCCTTTTCAGGATACATATCAGCAAGGGTTCTTTAAAGAGTATCTTAGCGAGGAAAGGAACATAGATAGTTTTGAAACCGATGCCGTGTTTTGAACTTTCATTTTGTTCAGATTGCTCCCTCAGAGTTTCGCTCCAGAAAAGCAGTAAAATTCAAGAATCAAGTCACTGATTTTTTTAATGTGTTAGTTAAGAACTTAAAAAACTATTTGACGAAATATTTTGATTAAAAAGTGTATGTAAAAAATTTCACAGGGTAAATACTCTGTGGCACTTACTAGCTGTAAAGAAATAAATACTTATAGACTGAGCATTTTATTTATGTAAATCCCTTAATTTTCAGTGTAAATACCTAAACAAACTATTTCTGTAAAACAAATTACTGCAGATCATAATGCAGTAGATAAAGGGTTAAATCAACTTCAGCTGGCCCCATGCAAGTTAGTTCATATAAGCTCGTAAAGTCACAGTGCAAACCTGAATTTGTATTGTTGCATTGTTTACATAAACAGTGCAATAAAGTAAATGAATAAGTAAACATTAATTAATTTAAAAAGTTTTAAAAATAATAATAATTTTATTAATTGCTGAGAAAAAAGAGGAGGAGGAGGGAGGGTGAGATCCAATGCATTAAAATGTTGAAAGCTCTTTGAAAATAGTTTGAATGTAAAAAAATATAAGCAACTATGAATTTTTCTATTCCTTGCATTGCTTTTTAGCAACTCAAGTACAGATATGGACTCCGCAGAATCATATAATTGTCAAATTAGATAGACTGATAGACTAGACAATAGAGACTGATTTACGAAAGTAAATCCGATGAATGGTGAGTGGTGACTGCCCGAAACTCAGCGCAGAATTTCGTAAATGGTATAGATGCCGGAAAGCATACCGCATACCACACATCCCCCTTTTTAACCGCTTTCCCCCCCCCCCCCCCCCAAAAGTCAGAAGTCTCTATTTTTGAAAACTTCAGATAAAAATATAATATGGGACAGCGATGTCGAAATACTCGCCATAAAATATCATACAATAATTAAGACAAAATAAACACACTTTAAAACGCTTGCACCATTTTAAGTCTCTCTGATGCAGAGAGTGCTGCAAATGAGTTGCGTTTGGCACAGTTCCTTGAAAAAAAAAAAAAAAAAACAATGCCATCAAAAATATATGAAGGGAGGGAAACCGCCAGAGAGGTGCCGGAATAGCGTTCCGTTGTGCTTCCGACAGAAATGTCTGGTTCACTTTTAAAGGGGCACCTACATTTGAATTGTTCAAGAACAATTTTCCGTTTCATCTAGTTATTTTAGTTTAATTTTACGCATCTGGAATTAAAATCTGTAAATTGCCTAGTTCCCCTTACCGCCCCTGTCTCAGTCTCTGATAGTCTGCACCATGGGTTGAAAAATATTTCCGAATCTCATTCATCCTTATTTTGCTCTTATTTCCCTTTTTTCCATAACTTACATATCTGTAAGCGTGTATGACACTTTATAATTGCAAGAAAAATAATAGCGCCCAAATGAATTAAAACAGATGTAACAGAAAGTGAAAGTAAAGCTAGAATGGCTATCAAATGAAAAACACATGTTGTTTGTTTCGCCTCCCCTTCAATCAGGGACTTAGTTTTCCGAGAATTCGCAGAGGAGGGACAGTTTTACAATGGTTTTGATTGACAGGGTAATTAAGAATAGCACTGGGGTGAGTTAGGATTGGGAATTTAACAGGATTGCAGCAATTTGGCCGCTTATCCATGCCTTGGCGAGCTAGTAGAGGGGAGTATAGCAGTGACCAATAATGGCGGACATTTGGTGGACCAGCTTTTAAAGTTTCTTTCCTTATTTAAAGAGTTTTACAATGGTTTTGATTGACAGGGTAATTAAGAATAGCACTGGTGTGAAATAGGATTCGGGTGAAAAAGTTATCACCGAGAAGTGTCCAGGCACCGAATGCCCCTTTGTTCTCACCGCCCGCTCCCACCCCACGGTTGGTCCCCGTTCCCTCCGGCGATCTTTTTTCTTCCTGGGACCCACCCCTCTTCTCGCGGCTACCGCGGATACCACAGGTGGTCACCACATGTGCCCTTAGGCATTAGAGTTCAGCTCAGGAGCTGACACCTTCCTTTGCGACTTTTGTCTAAAAATTCCTTTACAATAGAGAAAACCATTTTTGAAGATTACATCGTTACACAGAATTAGAAGTAAAAAATTATTAGACTGTGTGAGATAGATATAATGACATCTTATTGAGAAGTTAGTTTTATACTTATGAAAGGAAGGTCTTCCAAGCCTTCTTCGTTCGGTGCAATTTAACGCGCAGCAATAAGCCCATCTTGAAATCTTCGCGCCGCGTGGGAAAAAATTAAAGTAAAAGCAGATAAGGCGAAGCGAGATAAGACAAGGGACGCTAATTGGTGGTCTCCGTCACGTGTCGTACTCGCTTTCAGTCACTCGCAAAGCGAAGGCAAAGCCAGGTGACTCCGTCATTGCTAATATGTCTATGCAAAAAAAGAAAAGAAGGGAAAATAATAAAAACAACGACTAGTCTTGAGTACGTTGGTAAAAACATCACGCTAGAAAAAAAACTACAAAAATATTTGACTACTAGATAGAACTATTTTTATAGTAGCATTTTTAAAGAACGTTACTTTTGTCTAATATACTATTTTCATAAAGGATTCTTTTAAAATCTCCTCCATGGCTGTAATATTTTTAAGCTCTCACAAATGACATAGTGACTCTCTGAAACATATTTAATTGGTATAATATACTGCTTAGAATTGATGTAATATAAGGTAAATGTGCCACAAGTGGGCCACTTAAACTACTATTTTTCGTATTTGCTCAATTATTATCTAAACTTTAAAGTACTTTTGCAATTCTATATTTTTTGTGGTTGCCTGTACTCTTATCTAAAACAACAATCACCTAAAATATGAAAATAATTATAATGTAATTTAAAAAATAATAAGGGTGCCCCTGGCTCCGACGCACCAGAAGTGTACCTAGCAACTTTTTGAATGCAGCAGTAGTGCTGCGTACACTGTTTATCTGTTACACAGACTTGTACATGTTAAAGTGAAATTGCCCTATGTATTTAACTACGGTATTTTAATTGGGTAAGGTGAAAAAGTTGACCATTATAGGCAATTAAAATTGAGAGCACTGATTATTTTAGTTTTAAAATTGAATAAGAGCTTGGGAAAACGCTAAATATGTGAGCCATAGCGTAAGTTTAGAGCTAGAATTTCCATAAACATAAAATAAAGCCAACCCTCATTCAGTCTTGTTTTCTTTCTTAGCCACGTTGCTCATTATGAACTTATATCCACTAACATTTAATTTTCGAAGGAAAAAAGTTAAAATATTTAAATAATGAAGTTAATATTTTTATAAGTTAATGTTAAACAATATAATGAACTAAATTAATTCTGAGAATTAGTAACGACATTTTTGCAAAAAAATGTAGATTATTTTTGTCTAAAGAACTAAAAGAAAATTTTTCGACTTTCTTTGAATTACACATTTGTACAAGAAATTAAAAGATAAGCAATAGTTTGATCTAAGTGAATCATAAAAACTGGTAACAATTCAAAAAAAAAAAAATGTTCACACATATTTAAAAAAGATCTTAAGAACCTCGGGTTTTTCGAAAGAGCTGAAATTTTATTCTTTGAAGTTAAATATTTATCTAATGAATTAAACTAGCATGTATACCATGAACTAAATTAGAAACATTTTTTTTCTGAAAAAAGCTTATTAATATTTTTACTAAATTTAATTTTTCAATCGAATCACATGTTTAAGAAACTGAGTTTCATTTCTTGACGTTTGTTGTTCCATAGTAATCTGTCACAAACTAATGGAAAATGCACTAGAAATATTTTGGGGAAAAATGAAAGGCTTTAAATCCACCGGAAGCAATTTATCATGCTTAATACACCGAACATCCGGAAAAGTACTTTAATGATCTTTATTTTCGCAATTTTCTGCCATATATAAATGTTAGCAGTTGTGTAAAAACGCTCCAAAAGAAGTAACCGAATATCGAATCGTAAATCTTGTTTTATTTCTAATGTATTTATTATAGAAAAGTCCTCCGCAAACAGGTTTTTAATACTTTCAGTGAAACTATGCCTATGCATACATATCTGTAAAAATAATTTCTAGTATTGTAGATTTTAAAAAGCAAAATCATATATAGCTCAATAACAGAGCACAGCTTGGACCCGCTCGATCCAGATAGGCTTGTCTCATCCAAGTCGCGGTATATCGACGATTCAACGGCCATACCATGTTGGAAACGCAGGTTCTCGTCCTAAAAAGAGCCCTCAGAAATATATATCTTTTGCTAAAGGAAAAAGCAAAAATGTATTTAAAATCGTGGTACGATATGAATTTCGAAAGGACTTGCCCAAATACACTTTTATCCAAAAAAGATGGTAACTGATATGAATATGGTTCGATATGATGCGGTAAGGAGGCAAAGGGATGTTAGTGATTAAAGATTGATTTTTATTAAAACCAGTGCAAGGTTATAATCATACGGATTTTTTTAAAATCACGCTAGATAGAATCACCTGCTAAGGATACCACACTAAAAAATTCTAGTTCAACCTTTCAACAAAAAAAAAAAAAAAAAAATGATAAAATTTCGCTGCAACCAACATTTGCGTGTAAAGTTGAACCATGGTAATAGTTCCTCGTTTCACATTCATGGTGAAACTACACAATTTTGATGATTCAGCTTAATATCAAACGTTGGTTGCCGCTAAATTTAACCATTTTTTCCACTTTTTTATTTGAAAGTTGAACTAGAATTTTTTACAGTACGCACTCATCTCTCGCACGAACACATGAGTGTTTTTTACATTAATTCCCCTAGTATCTCCACATTTTCAGTTTGGTCATTTACGCTCATTTGCTTCCAAGTGCCTCGTACGTAATTTAAATACGAGTTTGTAATTTTACTTGTATCTTTGCATTGCGTCGTCAATTTGAACATTCCGGAAATAAATAAATCTACAAAATATTCAAAAATACAAATGGTATTTTTAAATTGCGGCCGAAGTAAAAACTGCCTTATTCCAATCTAGAGCAGCTCTTAATACTGACTGAATGTAAGGCTAACTCATTAAGTAATGTTTCCAAAAGGGCTCACGGGATTTTTTTGGCCTCTTAGAGTAGGATTCCTACTTTCCCTTAAACATAAAAGTTAAGTTTTGAAAACGTAAAGCAATATAAAATAGCAATGAATATACACATGAAAATAGTGAAATTATTTACAAAATTTTCATTCATTTAAATGAAAGTTGGCTACTGGATCAGTTGGTCTCTCAGTTGATATGTTTGTCTATCTGTCTATTTTAATAGTTACAATTCAGAGATTTATCCGCAACTGTTTGTGCTTGAAATATAAAGAACTTTCGTACGTGATTGTCTGCAAACCAGTTTTGAAAAAAATTACACATTGGTAGATAGGACAAACAGGCATTGGTGTATGCAGCAAAAGTTTTGGTTGGTTAAATTTGTCAAAAAATTCGACATATAACCTCATGACTAAACGCTTTAAAATGAAATTGAAAGTTATTATGAAAAGTGACGAACCAATGTCAATAATTTGCTTTCGACATCACTCAGTTTCATTCTAATTAACCCTTTATCTACAGCATTATGACCTGCAGCATTGGGAGGGGGGTAACTACAGTGAAAATTAAAGAAGTTAACATATAAGATACTCAGCCAATAAAAAATTAGTTCATTAGAGCTAATAAGTACCACGGAGTAATTCAACTTGTGAAATCAGTTACATACACTGCTCATTTTAAGTATCAGGTAAAATTGGTTTTCTAAAGTCTGAACTGATACATTAAAAATTCAGAGAATTAATTCTTGAGTTTTACCAGTTCTCCCGAGCAAAAATCAGAAAAGTGGAACAATCTAAACAAAAAAGCAGTTTAAAATACAGCACCGGTTTCAAAGCTATCCTCCCTTTCCTCACCAAAGTGCTCTTTATAGAACCCTTGCTGAAATGTGTCCTGAAAAATTGGCATTAAAAAAAACTGTAAAGTACCGTCAGAATATTCGCAAAAATGCTTACTGGATGGAATTTTAAAGATAGTGGTACTTATAAGTACCGTCATTAAATAAAGGGTTGAAAAATCAATTTAGATATATATTACACAATTAGAAAGTGATTTGATTTAGGTAAATATTTGTACAACAATGAGGACAATTTGTCTATTCGTCTTAATTATCATGATTTACATAACATGTACATCCGCACTCTAACCTTTCTAAGTAATTTCACCAATACAAAAGGTTAAATGCGGCTCAGTTTTTGTAAAAAAACGAGAAAAACCTTTTGTCACCCTCGAAAGGCTTTGGTAAATAAGGCACAGCTTATGCGAGATTAAATCTGTTAAGAATCTGTTAATTGACATCGGGTGGTAGTTGCTATCTTTTTCTCTTTTCTTGTTGAAAGTCATCGTAAAGAAAATTAGATTCTTTGTCTGGATATATATATATATATGCTATATTGTATATTCTGCTTGACTTCGAAATATATATATATACAGGGTGTTTCATATTGAATGGGACGAAAAGAATATCGCAGTGTGACTGCCGTAATGGATTTATTCAGCCGAAACAAATTTATTCTGCAACTACAATTGTACAAGTTTTATTCGGCAACAGGGAAAAATCATCGAATGACGAACTCGCCGCTAGAGGCGCTGTTAAACAAAATGTCGTCCATGCAGGAGAAAGCGTACTGCGTTATCGAATATGCCAAAACCTTCTCGGTAACTGTTGTGCAGACATTTTCGCACGAAATTCCGTAAAGAACCACCGCATCGGCGTAACATAAGCAGGTGGGTGAAGCAGTTCCAGGATACCGGCTGCTTATGCAAGAACAAAAGCCCACGACGAAAAGAAACAAAACCCGAAGTGTTTGAAAGAATTCGTTTTTACGGAGACCCTCAAAATCAAGGCGACGTGCAGGTGCAGAACTGACTGTCCCTTAAGGCGCGTTCTGACGAGCGAGAAAACTCGCGCGAAAATGTCCGACAGTTGTTGCTAGAGTGTTCACACTACAGCAAAAATTGCAAGCAAAAACTCGCAGCGACAGTCGGCGGAGGGAAAAGTCATGCAATTCTCGCATTCAACTGTCGGAGTTGGTCCTCACGTAGAAGAAAGGTTTCTTCATTCTGTGCAGTACTTGAGACGCTGTTCCGAAAAAATTGAGGAGTCGCAATGTGTTGTATTTGCTGCTGATTTTTTAAAATTTACTTCTTTGTTTTTGTATCTTCTTAAGCTACATTAGATTTTTATATATACTGAAGTATTATCGACACATTAATTATGGAAAGTGCAGATAATACTTCAGTAAAAAAGGTCAGAAAATTTAAATGATTATTTTAAAAAATAAAGATTAGAATTGTGCACAAAATTAATAAATGGATATTTTTATTACGAAAAGTTCGCTGTATAGTTCCTAAAATTGGATTTTTAAATGATCACAATTTTGACAGTAAAAGATTAAAATTATGACAGAATAAATTAGATTTTTCTTTTAACAACCTAACACAAAGTTTTGTGTGAGTGCAGTTAAAAGTTACTTGCACGAAACTAATGTAGGTTTTAAAAAATATATAACATTTTTACCTGAAGTAAAATGAAACGAAAATAAAACACTTTACAACTATACACCCTTTTATAGCGGTTTCATCTACAAAAGTGTTTAATAAATTTAACTACGTATCAATAAAGCTAATTTCTAAATGTTTTAAATTAAGTTTTAATCTTTTTTACATATAAAGGTTTTACATGAATCAAAGTTTGATGTTGAATTTTCATTGGTAATAAGTACAAGATTAACTGCAATTCTATAATTGTTGGCTACCTTTTGCTAAATCATGATAGCATAATAAAAAGGATTAATTTAAAGTGATTACAATACAGTAAAATCTTTATGCATTGTACCTGCATCCATCATTTTAACGTAGGTATCGTCTTGTTTTAATGGTTTAACGATTTCTTCGGACATTATTCTAACCCACGTTCATAATTTTTCCATATATGAAATGAATATTCCCGTGGAAATGGCCGATCGAGGTTGTACTGTATATTATTTCCCACATATTAAACACAGATAACAATAAAAAGTTTTTAAAAATATTAGTTAAAAGGAAACTATAAATCGTTGACAGCTTTAAAAGTTTATCTCAAAATAAATGTTTGCACTTGACAATATTTCTATTTAACCCATTAAACGCCGCTACATGTTCCAACATTTTTTTTAAATTAGTAATTGTTTTTTTGTAATGTACAGAGGGTATCTATACCTATTTCATTTGAATTTGTAGAAAAAAAATAAATAACTGAAAGTTATAGCATGTTCCCAAAATGGGAAGATGGGCGCCTAATGGGGGTATATTCCAAATGCATTTTGTATTAGACATTTGAATTTCTGTAGTTTATTGCGTAATAGTAGCCGCTGTTACGATTTTAATTAATAAAATCTAACTTACCAGTTTGTAATGTATACGTTTTGTGCACCTTTTTGTTTTTTAATTGTTACATCCTTTTTTTATAAACTATTATTTTGAATGAAAGAGAGCTGTACAGTTCTTACGAAGCATTACGCTGCATTTTATCCCAAGGAGAGTGTTTTTAAGACAAACTTTGCACCTTGCTCGTCTTCCTGCATTTTATGAGAAATGATTAACCCTGTCAAAGCATACATCTTGGGATATAGATCCAGAAGGACCGGGACGAAAATGATCCTAATGTTTTGGCTCATCATCTCTTTTCATCAATGTAGTCGTAACTTCCCGCAGAAATTCCAACTTATAGACCTTTCCCTCACATTCTCTATGCAGTCAACAGGCAGCTACAATTGCCATGTTTCATGTATTGGTAAAAAAAATGGGCACCAGCATTTCTTGCCCCTGATTTTTGAAAAATAGATCAAGCAGGTCGACCCCTCCCATATATTTGTTGTAGGCAGCAACAACATGAGGCTGCACAATATCAATTTTTTTCGTTTCTGTTGTACTCCACTTTTTTGTTGCACCTATCTGTTCAACTGGTTCAATATTGGAAGCTAAACAAACAACATAGTTGTCTTTCCATTTCACAATGCTGATCGACTTGGTAGTAATCGAATCAAATGTCGGTCTTTTTTCTTGATGTCCTTATAATTTCTTACAGGGAAATTTTGTAGTCTATTTTCACGCATTGCTTCTGCGATGATACATATAACTAACCTTGAGACAGTTAGTCACCGGAAGTTGCACGTGTTCTATTTTGCAGATGTAGCGCCGAATGTATGCTGAAATCTGACCCTCGTCGAAAACTAACGAAGGCGCCAATGTTCCCAAAATGGGACAAAGCTATTCTTTCGTCAATTGCGAACCTTTTTTCTTAAATTTTCACTTTGTATCAGTGATATTTTATAAAATAGACAGTTATAATCTAAATTAAGGTGCAAAATTAATTTTCATTATTATATTATTAGGAAAAATATGCATGTGTATTGAATGAGTTCAAAAAGCCAAATTTCGTGTTTTGAACATTTTTATAAAAAATATTAATTACCAAGCGAGCTTTTTTAAAAAAATACAGAAGCTGTCTCAAACATAATGGTTTAAAGAAAAAATAGCAGTATAATGATATTCGGAATGAGTATTTTGAAAAAAAATCAAAAGGTAATGTTCCCAAAATGGGAACATTGGCGCTTAATGGGTTAACTAAGAAATAAAAAGGATTTTTGCATTAAATATTTGTTTTGAAGCGCTAAATAAAATTAATTACTTATTTAATGTGTGCTTCAATATGAGCACACAAGTAAAAAATGTGTTCCATATATAATTGCAAGTACTGATAACAATAATCAGTTTTTAATATTAATTCGAAATTTTGACATTGGAAGAGGGTTAAAGTACTAAGCATTAAAAAGTAAAGTAAATAATAAAATTAAATAAATAATCCGTTTTAAGCCATGCATTAAATTAACTTTTTAATTCTGAATTGTTTTTTTTTTCTTCGACCTTCAATATAATAGATAAATTTGTTTCTACTAAACTACGCATTTATTAAAAGCATAATTTTCTGGATTTTAAACCAAGAAATAGAGGTTACATTCATTTCTATCAGATTAAATCGCTAAACAGAAATTTCAGAACAATAATGCAATTATTTGAACTTTTTCTAGGACATAAGTCGACGCAATTGCTGTTTTTCGCGAGGAAAAAAGAATATATTCATTAATATCCAAATATATCAAGCACTAAACAGAAATTTCAGAACAATAATGAAATTAATTGAACTTTTTTAGGACATTAATCGAAGCAATTGCGTATTTTTCGCGGGAGTCAATGTCAGACAGTCGGGAAAAAGTTGCAAGGACTTAAACTTGGTCTGAGAACTTGCGACAGTAGCTCTGAAAAGTGTCCGCCTGTGTTCAGACGTGACTGTCACAGCGAGAAACCGGTTCGGCGAGATACTGTCAGAGAGCGACTGTCGGGTTCGTTCAGACATGGACAGTGACTGTCTCGACAGATATTGCAGGGGAAAACTGTCTCGTCAGAACGCGCCTTTACACAACGGTGTAGCGTGTTTTACGGAAGCGTCTCTAATTCAAGCCGTACAGATATCAGATGCTCCTGGCTTTAAAACCTACTGACAAACCGTTGCGTGAGAATTTCTGTGTGAAATTTCAAGAAAAGCTCGACGTGAATGGTTTCGAGAACATACTGGTGTTTACCGATAAAGCCACGTTCCACTTATGTGGCAAAGTTAATCGCCATAATTTGCGATTTTGGGGCACGGAAAATGCCCATGTAACATTAGAACATCAGCGTGAGTCTCCCAAGGTGAACGTTTTCTACGCGTTATCAAACAGTTGTGTTTTTGGTCCATTTTTCTTTTCTGAAAATTCGATTAATGGGGACATTTACCAAGACATGCTCTCTGAGTGGTTGCTCCACCCGCTGGAGGAAGCTGTTCCTGATTTCATTTTGCAGCAAGATGGTGCTCCCCCATATTGGAATATCAACGTACGTGAGTTGATGAACGAACGTCTTTCCCATCGCTGGATAGGCCGT
This sequence comes from Octonoba sinensis, assembly GCA_038502835.1. Lineage (NCBI taxonomy): Eukaryota > Metazoa > Arthropoda > Arachnida > Araneae > Uloboridae > Octonoba > Octonoba sinensis. Next base: position 2,232,884 of record CM076598.1, on the reverse strand, counting down.
GCTTGTTCACAGGATTTGACATGTCTTCATTGGTCGCCGAGGTCACCAGGTCTAACGCCCTGTGATTTTTTTCGCTGGGGTTTCGTTAAAGACAAGGTGTTTGTGCCTCCACTTCCTAAGGACTTAGAATAACTGAAGCAGCGGATAACTGCAGTATTGAACTCCATCACAGGGGATATGCTATCACGAGTGTGGCAGGAGCTCGATTACCATGTAGACATTTGTCATGTCACCGGAGGGGCACATATTGAACACCTGTAGAAACTTCAATAAATGTAGTTTTGAGATAAATTTCAATTTTCTAAATATATTAATTATAACGTTTACAGTCATATTTTCTTTTTGTCCTATTCAATATGAAACACCCTGTATATAGGGCGTGTAAAGAAATTTACTGCAACCGTATCAGTTATATAAATGGCAGTAACAGAGCTTAACTGGCTGAACCACTGATATTCCGGATGTTTGTATCTTGAAAGCTAACCAGGCCTGATAATACTATTTCTTGTTCTAATGCAGAATAAAGGTGTATTTAAATGGAGCTGTATTTCCTGAGATTTAAACTTAGGTTTACACATTTTTTAACATCCCAGTAAATATTTTCCTGTTCCCCATCTGGTTTAAAATCTGCAAAATTACTGGAAAATTAATATATGATAATTTTAGAATTTTTATGAATTTTATTTATTTTTGTGTTATTGCAAAAAATTTAGAAGAAGGTACTAGAATTATCAGTACAAAATTTTAAATTAATTGAAAGATATTCCGGTTTTGCTTCGGTAATGTATTTTTTTTTTTTTTCTGAGACTTTTCATATTCTTGATTGATTTTTTTTCGCTAGTACCAAAATATGGGTAACCAATATGAGACATATACATAAAAAGTTAAAAATTGGGGAATAAAGGTCTCCTGGTTGTCCTTTGTTTTCCACATTTTTGAAATTGAGCAAAAGTGTAGAAAAAGAACACTTTTGGTAAAAGCAGAAACAGCGATAAATTTTCCTCTGCAGAATGTATAAGTTAAGCACCATTGAAAAAATCTTTATATGCTTTCAAATTGTTTGCGCTTCTACAAGGAAGACGTGTTAATAGAGTGAACCAATTTTTAAAGTGATATTTTTTTTTTTTTTTTTTTTTTTTTTTTTTTTTTTTTTTTTTTTTTTTTTTTTTTTTTTTTTTTTTTTTTTTTTTTTTTTTTTTTTTTTTTTTTTTTTTTTTTTTTTTTTTTTTTTTTTTTTTTTTTTTTTTTTTTTTTTTTTTTTTTTTTTTTTTTTTTTTTTTTTTTTTTTTTTTTTTTTTTTTTTTTTTTTTTTTTTTTTTTTTTTTTTTTTTTTTTTTTTTTTTTTTTTTTTTTTTTTTTTTTTTTTTTTTTTTTTTTTTTTTTTTTTTTTTTTTTTTTTTTTTTTTTTTTTTTTTTTTTTTTTTTTTTTTTTTTTTTTTTTTTTTTTTTTTTTTTTTTTTTTTTTTTTTTTTTTTTTTTTTTTTTTTTTTTTTTTTTTTTTTTTTTTTTTTTTTTTCGAAATGATCAATCGAGAACTCGAGTACTAATCACTCGACTATTGAAATCTCTCGATTATGCCCATCACTTAAATGTTGGATCAAGTGCCATTTTTACATTTGCAGGAACACAAGTAAACGAAACTTTATGCTGATTAGTAAACTATTGGGTAGTTGAATTTCTCGCTGCTTTCCAAGAAAAGGGAGTTACCGGAACTGATTGCGTCAGTTTATGAGTGACGCATCTATTTACAAGTACTATAAGCATGTTTGAAATACAGTGTATGTCATTTCGCGGAAGTGCAAACAACTTCATTGCTTTAAATATGTTACATTCGTTCCAAAAAAAAAAGAGTATTTGCGGGTAATTCTACTGCACTATTTCATTTTCAAAAAATCTGCAGTAGAAGCTCCCCGAATTATTGTTGAAACTTATGGCGATCATGCTCTTTCTGCAACAAGTTGTAGAGATTGGTTTAGACGATTTAAAAATAATGCTCTTGATCATGAAGATACAGAACGCTCTGTCGAACCGAAAAAGTTAGAAGACGAACAATTGAAAGCATTTTTCATGACCACTCGTGTCAAACAGTAGCTGAACTTGCAGAATCATTAGGAGTTCAGTATCATTAGGAGTTCATCATCAAAACGGCCGCTATATGAGCAGAGACACGAGAAGCTCATTTCGAAGCTTGAACATGCTCGGCCACATGTGGTGAAGCCTGTAAAAACCTACTTGGAAACGCTTAAGGGAACTGTACACCTTTAACCAATCTGAAAAGTGGAAAATATGACTAAACTTTGAGATTTTTTAAAAAAATACCCAATGCATCAAAACTACTAAATTTTCAGGGATTTTAGATATTATATAAATAAATGTAAAAAAATATATTTAGTTTAAAATAAATAATTATAAATTTTAAGGCTCGACCGATGCATCGGCCTCGCCGATGCATCGGCGCCGATTGTTCAACAAAGTTGCCATCGGCCATCGGCATCGGCGGCAGATGTTAACTTTAGAAAAACATCGGCCCATCGGCCTTAAAAAACATCTAAAAGCCGATGCAAGGCCGATGTTTTTCGCAGGGACAACTTTCCAGAAAACATTCTGTCTTTCACTTTCTTTTTTTCTCCATAGCTCAATTTCTATTTCCATACAATAACAGGCAGCACATAAGTTTTAAAAAAAAACACATACAAATAATGTCATTTTACAAAGTATTTGATAAAAAATTCGGAAAACTAGTTTAAGCGATCGCTGCCCGAAAACCTTCATTATTAAAATAGTTCTCTTTGAGCAGAATGCTCGCGAAATAGAATATGTTAAAGAAAAGAAAAGTCATAGAAATGTCTTATGAGTGTTATTTGTTTTTCGCACTAGGCTAGTTGCCTCATTTTTGTCCGTTTTTCTTTTAATAATGACTTAGTGCATTAGTTCATAGGCGTAACTAGGGTTGGTGAAAGGGGGGGGGGTCACCCTAAAAATGTACAGACTAAACACCAATAAAACGTGTAAAAGAGTTGAAAATTTACTAGCCATAAATACTTGTCTCTAAAGATATACAGTTCATCAGTTTTCCAATCGGCTCATCAACAAAAAAGATTTTACCAAAATGGGTGTTTGGACAGGAAGTCATAAATAAATACAAACTGCTCTTTAAGTTTCTTGATGAGCATCCTTCCTGGCTTGAGGGTTTAACCCATTAGGACAATTGTTGGCTAGGGGTCCTTCATTTTCAGACCCCAGCACCTACAACACCGGCTTATCAGAAAACAAAACTCCATCACAGTAGAGAATATTTCAAACGAAACTTATTACTTGTGCGATTGTATTCCCAAATTGCTGCCTTTGGGTAAAAAAAGACATCAAGAATTAAAGAAAACCCTTTGGAGTGATTGAAAGGATCTCTGTTTGTCTGTGTGTGGTACGGTGATTGAAGCCACCTTTCGCTGAAACCCCCCCCCCCCCAAGGTAATAAGGGGATTGATTATAACCAGATGAAAAGTCCTCTTTATTATGAGCTGCATACTTTGGTGATGATCTCAACCCTTCAGAGAAAGAGGAAATAAAATCATATGAATATGTGTTTAATTTTCTTAGGGAAAAAAAAATATGTGCTTTCCAAGGCCGTAGCCAGAAATTTTTTTGTGTGCCTAAATGTGCCTAAATAAGTAAACAGGGGGGGGGTAAACCCCCCCCCCCCCCTGGTTATACCTATGCATTAGATGTCATTGTGCAATAATATTATACCAGCTGTTTCTAGTTTGTCATGTTTCTTTTTTTCCCGAAATTGTAAACAATAAGAAGTCAACTCAATCAAAGTACGATCATAATTTTAATTTTTACCAGCGTAAACTTTTTTCTCTTTGCGGTTTTTTTTTTTTTTTTTTGCTCCTTCGATTCCACCTGTTACAGTTTTTCTGCAATTGTGCAGCAATCTTGTTGCATCTGCTTTTAGTGTGCGGTTGCTCTCATTATTTCATTTTTAGTTTACAACATAGAAAAGATTGGTCAAAAATAAGAAAAAAAATTCTAGTATAAATATTTATTGATCGAAATTTTATGTGTCCAAGTTCGACTTGCAGTTTTGAAAATTGAATTCTCAAAGTGCGAGTTCGCGCGACAGGATTTAATAACATCTTAATAAAAATGCTAAAATTTCTTTATTTTCAAAGATTGATCAATGCATTTTTTTTTTTTTTCAAAATACATCTTAACATTTTTTATACGATAATTATTTTAATTTTTCCCCTTATTTTTTAAAAAAATAAGAAAATAAAGGCAGCTGCACTTGGCATTTGCAGTGCAGGTGTTATAAAGAGAAAATGTTGAAGGAAAAGGAATTAGACCCGAGCTCATCCAATAGTTGTTCAGTATTTTTTTTTTTGCAAAGATAAGAAAAATGAATTGAAAATCCTCTGATATAGCATTTTTTATTTTTTTTAACCTTCTTTTAATTTTTTAAAAGTAATTAATAGTTTAATTACTTTACTAGAATCGCGAGTGATTCTTTCAGTTTTAATTATTATGTAAACTTCCCCCAAACAGTTTTACGATGCTTGAGTAATGCATTTGTGCTTTTATAAACATAAAAATAAATAGTAAGTGATTTAAATGACATTTTTGACAAGCATTCTACACGTTTTAATGGTTTAAAGCGACTTTTTTTCCATCGGCCATCGGCCGATGGAAGAGGAGAATAATCGGCAATCGGCCATCGGCCGATCTCGGAACAATCGGCCAACAATCGGCATCGGCCCATCGGTACAAAATGTTAAAATATATATGTACAAAATGTTAAAATTTAGATTTATCTACTAAAACAGTGAATGAAGATGTAAAATTACTAAGAGTAAAAAATAAAACAACACGAAAACGTAAAAGTATAAAACGAAAAAAAAAAAAATATTTATCTGATATAACTTAGACTGAAGTCGTAAAATTACTAAGTACAAAGTGTTAAAACATCATAAAAATGTAAAAATATCAAGTATAAAGCAGCAAAACATAGATTTGTCTATGTAAAAAAATGTAATAGTTCAAACAACAAAATCCTAAAACTCTGAAAAATTGAAAACACGCAGTACAAAAACAGCAAAACCTGTAAAATTGCTAAGTATAAGTTTGCAAAACTTAAATTTTTCCAGAAAAACTTAGAACGCAGTTGTAAAAGTACGGAACTTTTCAAAGTAAAAGTGTTATGCACGTACAAAATGTTAAAACTTAAAATGAAAATGTAATTGAATCAAATGTACTAAGTATAAAATAGTAAAGTAGCATGAAATGTAAAAGTACTAAGTATATAGCGTAGTCATCAAGTGAAGTTTTTTATAAAAATGTCAAATTTAAGTACGAAACTTAAAAGACTTAGATCAGTCTGCAGAAATCTTGATCAAAAAACGTAAAAATTCAAACAACAAAATTCTAAAACTCTGAAAAAAGTAAAAACACGCAGTACAAAAACAGCAAAACATAGATTTGTCTATTGAAATCTTGATCAAAAAATGTAAAAGTTCTAACAACAAAATCTTAAAACTCTGAAAAATTAAAAACATGCAGTGCAAAACAACAAAACATGTACAAATGCTAAGTATAAAGCTGCGATACAAATGCTAAGTATAAAACTTAAATTAATCCAGAAAAACTTAGAACGAAAAATGTAAAAGTACGAAACTTTTCAAAACAAAAGTGTGATGCACTTGAAAAACATTAAAACTTAATGCGAAAATGTAAAAAGTACTACGCACAAAATGCTAAAATTTAGACTTATGTACTAAAACATTGGATGAAGATGTAAAATTACTAAGTAAAATATATTAAAGAAGCAAGAAAATGTTAAAGTACTAAGTACAAAAACGTAAATAAATTGATTTATCTACTAAAACATAGACTGAAGTTGTAAAATTACTAAGTACAAACTGTTAAAACATCATAAAATTTGAAAATAGCAAGTATAAACCAACAAAACATAGATCTGTCCACTGAAATCTTGATCAAAAATGTAAAAGTTCTAACAACAAAATCCTAAAACTGATAAATTAAAAACACTCAGTACAAAACAACAAAACAAGTAAAAATGGTAAGTATAAAGCTGCAAAACTTAAACTCAATCAGAAAAACTTAGAATGATGATGTAAAAGCGCGAAACTTGTCAAAATAAAAGTGTTATACACTTGCAAAATGTTAAAAAGTACTGCAAACATCTTAAGAAATACTAAGTACAAAATGTTAAAACTCTGATTTATCTACTAAAGCAACGCGAAAATGTAAAAGTACTAAGTATATAACGTATTCATCAAGTGAAATTTTGTACGAAAATGTAATCGTTTATGTACGAAACTTAAAAAACTTAGATTTATCTAAAAAAAATCCCAACTAAAGTCGTAAAAAGTATGAAATGTTAAACATCATGAAAATGTAAACTTTCCAAAAATGCAAACATCAAAACAACTTAGATGTATCTAATAAAATTTAGAACGAGTAAAAGTGTCAAACTTAATAAAAGTACTAAGTAAAAAACAAAAAAAAAAAAAATAATAATAATATTCATCTACTAAAACACAGAAAAACTTAGATCGAAAAGGTAACAGAAAATTTTCAAAATAAACGTGTTATGCACTTGCAAAATGTTAAAACTTAAATTTGTCTACTAAAAATCGGAGCAAAGATGTAAAAATACTAAGTATAATACATTGTAGCAACACAAAAATTTAAGAGTACTAAATGCAAAACGTAAAAAAAGTTAGAGTTATCTAACTAAAACTTAGACTGAAGTCGTAAAATTACCAAGTACGAAATGTTCAAGCATCATAAAAATTACTAAATAACAAGTATAATGTATCAAAAACATAGATTTCTCCATTGAAATCTTATAAAAAAAATGTAAAAGTTCTAAGGACAAAAATGCTAAAGAAGTGAAAAAATGAAGAATACGCAGTGCCACACAACAAAGCATGTACTAACTATAAAACTTCTAATCTTGAATTCATCCAAGGTAAAAAAAACTTAGAAAAAAAAAATATGTAAATCCAAACAAAAATTTTCAGAAATAAAACTGTTATCCACTTGCAAAGTGTTAAAACTTAATGCAAAAATATAAAAAGTACTGTGTATGAATCTTAAAACTTAGATTTATCAACGAAAACACGGAATGAAGATGTAAAAAATATTAGGTATAATATATTAAAGCAACACTAAAATGTAAAAGCACTATGTACAAAGCATCAAAACTTAGATTCATCTAGTAAAACTTGGTACAAAAATGTAAAAGTACTAAGCATAGAACCTCGAATATACATTTATTTAGTAAAAAACAGAACGAAACTGTTAAAGTACTAAAGCCAACGCATCAAACAAGGATTAATCTATTAAAACAGTATAAAAGCACTACATACAAACTGCAAAAACTCTTAGAACTAAAATTTAAAAATGTAACAAATCATAAAATTTTAAAACTTAACTTCACCCAGAAAAACTTAGAACGGAAATGTAAAATTACTGAAGTTTACAAAACAAAAGTGGTAGGCATTTGCAAATTGTTAAAAGCAAAAACCTAAAAAGTACTAGATACAAAAAGTACGAAACATCAAAACTTGGAGTAGTATAATAACAAAACTGCAACTTCGATTCATCAAATAGGACTTAACTCTAAAATTGTGAAAGAAATGTGAAAACTGATATTCACCTTTTAAAATGTAAAAATATTAAGTACACGATGTTAAAACAGAACAAAAATGTAAAGGTACGAAATGTAAAACTCCAAAAAGTTAAATCCCTCTACTAAAAAAAAATGGTTTGAAAAGTAAAAGTACTACGTGCATCAACTAAAAACAGCAGGAAAATTTAAAAATAGCAAGTACAACACGTTAAAACAGCACGAAAATCTAAAAGTACTAAGTACAAAGCATCAAAACTTACGTTGATCCAGAAAAGCTTGGAACAAAAGATGTAAAAGTACGGACAGTTTCAAAATAAATTTTCATGGTGTTTTAACATTTCGTACTCAGTAGTTTTGTGGGATCAGTCTAAGTTTTAGTAGATAAATCTTCATTTTTTACGTTTTGTATTTAGTACTTTTACATTTTTGTGTGGCTTTAATATATTATACTTAGTATTTTTACATCTTCATTCTACACATTTTTGCCTTACGCTTCAGCGCTTTGCTAATACATAATACTCTTATTTTTAAAATAACTGTACAATTACGTTTTTATTCTAAGTTTTTCTGGATCAATTTAAGTTTTGATGTTTTGTACTTAGTACTTTTAGATTTTCATACTGTTTTTAGTTTTTTGTTCTTAGTAGTACTTTTACTTTTTTAACCGAATTTTTAGTAGATGAATTTAAGTATTTCAAGTGCATAAAACTTTTATTTTGAAAATTTCCGTAGCTTTACATTTCTGTTCTAAATTTTTCTGGATGAAATTAGGTTTTGAAGCTTTATAGTTGGTACTCTTTCATTCTTTATTGTTTTGTACTGCGTTTCTTTACTTTTTTAAGTTTTAGCACTTTGTTCTTCGAACTCTTACATTTCTGATTAAGATTTTTGTGAACAGATTATATATTTTGATGCTGAATCTATGTTTTGAAGTTTTAATAGATAGTTCTAGTATTTTCCACTTTTATAATTTTGTGTTTCTTTAGTATATTATACTTAGAATTTTGATATCTTCATTCTAGGTTTTAGTAGATAAATCTAAGTGTTAACATTTTGTATATGGTACTTTTTACGTTTTTACATTACGTTTTAACATTTTGCAAATGCATATCACCTTTATTTTGAAAATGTCCGTACTTTTACATCTTTTGTTCCAAGCTTTTCTGGATCAACTTAAGTTTTGATGCTTTGTACTTAGTACTTTTAGATTTTCGTGCTGTTTTAACGTGTTGTACTTGCTATTTTTAAATTTTCATGCTGTTTTTAGTTGATGCACGTAGTACTTTTACTTTTCAAACCATTTTTTTTTAGTAGAGGGATTTAACTTTTTGGAGTTTTACATTTCGTACCTTTACATTTTTGTTCTGTTTTAACATCGTGTACTTAATATTTTTACATTTTAAAAGGTGAATATCAGTTTTCACATTTCTTTCACAATTTTAGAGTTAAGTCCTATTTGATGAATCGAAGTTGCAGTTTTGTTATTATACTACTCCAAGTTTTGATGTTTCGTACTTTTTGTATCTAGTACTTTTTACGTTTTTGCTTTTAACAATTTGCAAATGCCTATCACTTTTGTTTTGTAAACTTCAGTAATTTTACATTTCCGTTCTAAGTTTTTCTGGATGAAGTTAAGTTTTAAAATTTTATGATTTGTTACATTTTTAAATTTTAGTTCTAAGAGTTTTTGCAGTTTGTATGTAGTGCTTTTATACTGTTTTAATAGATTAATCCTTATTTGATGCGTTGGCTTTAGTACTTTAACAGTTTCGTTCTGTTTTTTACTAAATAATTTTTTTTTTTTTGTTTTTTACTTAATACTTTTATTAAGTTTGACACTTTTACTCGTTCTAAATTTTATTAGATACATCTAAGTTCTTTTGATGTTTGCATTTTTGAAAAGTTTACATTTTCATGATGTTTAACATTTTATACTTTTTACGACTTGAGTTGGGATTTTTTTTAGATAAATCTAAGTTTTTTAAGTTTCGTACATAAACGATTACATTTTCGTACGAAATTTCACTTGATGAATACGTTATATACTTAGTACTTTTACATTTTCGCGTTGCTTTAGTAGATAAATCAGAGTTTTAACATTTTGTACGTAGTAATTCTTAAGATTTTTGCAGTACGTTTTAACATTTTGCAAGTGTATAACACTTTTATTTCGAAACATTTCGTGCTTTTACATCATCATTCTAAGTTTTTCTGATTGAGTTTAAGTTTTGCAGCTTTATACTTACCATTTTTACTTGTTTTGTTGTTTTGTACTGAGTGTTTTTAATTTATCAGTTTTAGGATTTTGTTGTTAGAACTTTTACATTTTTGATCAAGAGTTCAGTGGACAGATCTATGTTTTGTTGGTTTATACTTGCTATTTTCAAATTTTATGATGTTTTAACAGTTTTTACTTAGTAATTTTACAACTTCAGTCTATGTTTTAGTAGATAAATCAATTTTTTTACGTTTTTTACTTAGTACTTTAACATTTTCTTGCTGCTTTAATATATTTTACAGTAAGCCAGATAAATCTAAATTTTAACATTTTGTACATAGTACATTTTACGTTTTTGCACTAAGTTTTAACATTTTGCAAGTGCATCATACTTTTGTTTTGAAAATTTCCGAACTTTTACATTTTTTCTTCTAAGTTTTTCTGGATGAATTTAAGTTCTGATGTTGTATATTTTTTATTTCTAGCTTTCATGCTGTTTTGTAGTTTTCACTCTTAGTGCTTTTACGTTTTTTACTTAACTTTTACCAGATGAATTTAAGTTTTGTAATTTTACGTTTCATACTTTTACAATTTCGTTCTGTTTTAACGTCTTGTACTTGCTATTTTGATATGTTAATTAGGTGAATATAAGTTTTTTCAATTTGTATATATTACTTTTACTTTTTCCGAGTTATGTTTTAGATGAATCTAAGTAACAGTTTTTTATACTACTCTTAACTTTTGGTGTTTTGTACTTTCTTACATTTTTTTGCGTTAAGTTTTAATATTTTGCAAGAGCGTAACACTTTTGTTTTGTAATTTTGCATTTCCGTTCTTTTCTGAATGAGTTTAAGTTTTTAAAGTTTATAGTTGTAAATGATTTGTTCCACGTATTTCTAAGTTTCCTAAGTTTTAGCATTTTGCTCTTAGCACTTTTACGTTTCATATAAAGCTCTTTGCAATAGATTTAAGTTTTGTGATTTAAATTTTTCAAGTTTTACGATTCTATTTCAGTGTTTCTAGTGAAGCTATTATTCTATTTCTCTTTTCAGATTTTCAAATCTCTTTTAGTGAGTTTACATTTACTTTTTAAGTCTCGAATCTTTATTCCACAGCTTAAATTGTTTCGGATTTTTGATGATTCAGTGTTGAAGTTTTAGTTCCAAGTTTCAACCGTTTGAATAAGTACTTTTTTTTTAAATTTTCATGCGAAGTTCTAAAATTTTGCAAGTAGAAAATAATTTTGTTTTGCAAGTTCAAACATTTTTATTTAGTAAAATCTTACATTCTCTATTGTTTTACGGAATGAATCCTACTAGTAGCTTCTGCACCAATGAAAAAAAGGTTGCTAATAGAAGAAAACACTATCAAACATGCTTTCTTGCGAGTAAAAATCATCTCTCATTAACGTATTTTTGTTTTCATTAAGCTGATATTCACCACCATCAAGTAATGTATCCATTATCTACAGTTAAAAATTAAGTACAATGTAGATGCTTTGTATGTGAAAAGGAAAGCGATCTTTGTCAATCACTTCATTCAATGTAGAAAGAGAAAGTATGCCTATAGGGGTGGAGAGGGGACTTTTTCTTTTCTGTCCGATCGTCACAAAGGACCTAAAGCCATAAAAAAACACCTGCACTATGATTTCAATCTTTTAGCGCAATACAAGTTTGTTCATGTCTTGCAATGCTGCAGGAATTATAACTTTCTGCAAATGTACCCTGAATGTATACATTCTCTTCAACTGTGATGTATACTGCATTCTAATTGGTTAACTTTTAGCTTCTATATTTCTTGAAAGAAAATGCTACAAGGACTGGAAAGTGAAAAGTCACTTCGCTTTCTACACTTGCTTAGTAAAGATGAATTTTTGCTCTGCTCTTTTTTAAAAGCGTTTCTAAGTTCCTTATACACTCAACCATGGATTTTTCAAGAATCAATTATCAATCTACTGAATCTCCTGCTAGGGTAAGTTGAATATACCTTTTATCATCACTAATTTGTATTTAAAATATTATTATTATTTTTTAATATCATTTAAATGTAATACTTTAATAATTCCCTTTGCATTTAAAGTAATCTCTTTTTAAGCATTAACTTTTTAGTGCTATCATTTTATAATTAATTTTTTGTTAATATGAAATAGTTCCTGCGTGAATGCTAAGTGAAAACATTAAAAAGATCGAAAAAGAAAAAAAATTTGAGTCTAAAAAAGAAAGATATATAAGGAGGTAATTAACAAGATTACATTTAATTCATTATACATTATAATTATTTTTTGTAATATAAAATAGTTCCTGCTTGAATTCTGAGAGAAAACAGTAGAAAAAAAATTAAGTTCGAAAATAGTTGCATTTTCTTCTCATAGATGGCGCTGCAATCGACGTTACATAACGTCTTAAACTGAAACAAAAGGTGTTGCCATTCGAAAACTATAAATTTTGAAAAACAACTCAACTCTACTCATAAAAAACGCTTGAGGCCTACAACTCAACTCTTCTCGAAAAACGCCTGAGGGCATACAACTCAACTCTACTCGAAAAATGCCTGGGGGCATACAACTCAACTCCACTCGAAAAACGCCTGGGGGGATTGAGAGGCGGATCAGCCACGCCTCCTTCCACCGTTTATCGCCTGCTGGCGCAGAACTGTCCTTTTTCACCTAATTGAGTACGTCCTCCAAGGCAGCGTTTCAATAATTTGGAATCCGATAAACCTTTAAAAATATTCTTTATCGCATATATCACAGGTGCTGCCATTACATTTGTGTGCTTATAATTTTCTAATTGTCCAGCTGCTTTAGCCTTCTGGTATGAACACCAAGATTGTTCTCCCGGTGGGCAAAAGTCATGCAAGGGTTCTATATCCGAAGATCGTTTATGATAGTAGGCAGCCCAAATTGCTTTCCGCATATCCATAACAGAGTTTGGATTATTTCGTATTGCTCCACCATAATAGGTGGTGAGCTCCTCCACAAATTTATCTGTGAGGCGTCCTTTGCCACCCAAAACTTTACCGTCAGCTAATTTTTGGCCACGCATAGAGTCTTTCAGTTTATGTAATCTACTCGACATCCTCTTTCGAACGTGTCCAACACATTCCACTTTGTTTAGGTCAGTTTCTGATCCATAAACATTGCTTTTTTGTAATTCTAAGAAGGTTTTGGTGTCTCCATCTCCAATGTAGTTTATGTATTTTGCATTATAATTTGCTTCGGAACGGTGAAAAATTTGCAGCATACCATTAACTTCCATTTTTCCGGCGGAGCCCGAATGGTTCTTTACACAATCTTTTTCATGTTTCTTCCTCCACCGTTCAAATTCTTTGCCCGTTTTATTCTTTTTTCCAAACTCATATCCTTTGCAAAAAGAGGACATTACCTCGATGTCTAAAACTTTGCCAGTTTCCACCCCAATTACACTGACAATCCCAATTTTTGAGGAGAAACCACGGGTCTTCCAAGAGCCATCGCCACTAACAGTAAGTTCTGATTGTCCAGTCTTTTCGATTTCCTGCTTCACAGAATTAGCCATTGATGATACTGCAGTATTTGACACAGAATTCGCAATCTTTAGGACGGATTTGTTGTAAGCATTCTTTTGAACGGGTGGTGGCAGATCCATTACACCGCAAAACTTTTCCATACCACACAAGCCTTGGCCGATGCATCTCATTGCATAGATAAATCTTCTATTTATTTCTGGAATATTTGATTTCTCTCCCATAATACAAGAGTTTCTAAACTTTGATATTTTGCAGCAGTTTTCACAGTTAATAGTAAATATAGAGGATAATCCATAAATGAGACTTTCTGAAATTATTACATTGGAGTGACATTTTTTGCAACACAAACTATTGGAAATTTCCTTGAACAATATGTCAATATCCATAATTCTATAGCCTAAACCATCTGCTGCACTATAACTATCTTCTAAACAGCTACTGTTTAATTTTTTAGAGGAAGCACTAACATTTTCTGGTTCCGAAGTAGAGTTCAGATTTGCATGGTGATTGCCATGGAACTTTCGTTTCTTTGGACGCTGTCCAGAAGTTCGTTTTTTAGAACCTTCCATTACAAAGTAAACTAATTAGAAAAAATTAGATTCACAATAATTACTGTGAGAAATTGTTTTGAAAAGAACAGTTGTTTTGATAAAATGCTAATCTATCGAACAGATTCAATTGAAATCAGAAGTTCTTTCACAAGCATGGAGTTTAGAAAGAAAAGTTTCAAAGAACAACATAAATAGAAGTTGAAGTAAAAGTAAATGTATCAAGTCTTCTTCTTTACTTCACTAAATAGATGTTAAAAATAAAAATTCCTTTTTCCTCCATAAATAAAAGTTATGGAGGAAAAATAAACGAACGAAATGCGAAACATTAAAGGGACTGCAGCGTCAAACGTCAAGCGGAAATGTAAACAAACCGGGTATTTAAACAGCAAATCATAAAGAGGTCTTTACATTTTACTTTCTATTTCGCTAAATATTTATCGTACGGTTAAAAGTTTGGTATCAAATTATTCAGAATAAAATGCTCTATCAAATGACACTAAATTCTAAAAATCGATTTTTTGGTCATTTTAAAGGTGATCTGTCCCCTTAAGTGCGAAGTTCTACCCCACCCACTGTTTTCGCTGGACATTGCCCCTTCCGACTACGACTTGTTCAGGTCGATGATACATGGCCTGGCTGAGCAGCACTTCCGTTCTTATAAAGATGCCAAAAATTGGGTTGACTCTTGAATAGCTTCAAGACACGTGTCGCTTTTCCGACGTGGAATACAAATGCTGCTAGAAAGATGGGGAAAAGTAGTGGCTAGCGATGGTTTTAGTAACAGGTTTTTTAATATATTTTTTTTTTACTAAAGCAGTAATTTTCAAAAAAAAAATTCGAGAACTTATTCAACATACCAATACAACAGTAAAATAGTTAACCAAACATAGGTTGATAAAAAACTAGTGATCCTATCCTCTCTCTCTATATATATATATCTGAGAAAATGAAAGAAAATTTCAGAGGCATAAAATCTGGTTGCAGACAGCATTCTGGATATAAAAAAATACATGTAAAAAAGTAACGGTACCGTAGAAAGATCTGTTTTCAAACCAATTTAAGTGAAAAGAAAAGAAAGGGAAGAAGATCATTATATCTTCTGCAACTTCAATTTCATTTCGAGCTGAAAAATATAAATATTAAATTGCCGCTGCTGAAATTAAAAAAGAAAAGGAATTTAAAATGCAGATAAAATGCATCGAGTACACTAATATTTATTTAAAAATTCATATTATTTAAATAACAGAGTAAAACAACTTTACAGAATAAACGAAGAACTCAAACATATTTTGAATTCGGAAAAAAAATGTAATTCAATGATTGCATTTTTAAAATTGTATGTTATAAAACTAATGAAACTTGATTTTAAAAAATGATTCTTTTCTGCATTTTTGATTAAATTGCACGTGTTTCCTGTTATTTAATTAAACTTTCACGTGCATGTGGCAAAGCATGCCCCCTTTACAGATTCAAAAAACTAATTTTTTATGGGAGGATTGGAGAATGTCATGGCGTTGACTTCTGCTCTGGAAGTTTTAAAAATGAGGGTAAAATATTAAGCAATAGTAACATTAATAGTAGTGATTTGAGTCATCATAAAATGTTTAAGACAAGCAAAATGGGTATGCTCAGGATTCTATATACTAATGCTCGCAGTATTAGGAATAAGATGGATGAGTTAAAAAGTGTTATCGCAGGTGATGAGTTGGATATTATTGGAATTACTGAAACATGGGTTACTGATGATGATAAGAATTTAAAGAATTTAATGAGCATTGGATATAAATTGTTTAGACAAGACAGGCTGGGCAAGAAAGGTGGAGGTGTTTTATTCTATATTAAGGACGCTTTTATTTTCAATGAATTGGTCATTAATAATAAGCCTAAGGATATTGAAACGGTCTGGGTGGAGTTACTGAGCAATAAGGGTAAGAAGTTACATTTGGGGAATGTTTACAGGCCGCCTAATGTTAGTCAGGATAAAGACGAGGAGATGTATAGTGTTATTAGGGACATGTCTGGTAAGGGCTCGGTCATCATGATGGAGGATTTCGATTTCCCGGGCATAGACTGGAATAGTTTTTACACTAGGAACTGTAGAGAAGAAAATTTTCTGAAAGTGATTGGTGACTGTTTTTTGGATCAAGTTGTTACCCAGGAGACTAGGCATGGTGCTATTTTGAATCTAGTTTTTTGTGATGTCGGTAGTTCTGTTCAGGGGTTGAATATAAGGGAACATATTGGAGATTGTCATCATAATACTATTAGGTTTTGGACCAGTTTTGATTCTCACAAAGGTGAAAATTTCAGATTTGCTCCTAACTTCAAGAATGGTGTTTGTTTTGCACTTAGGCAGGGTTTGAGAGAGGTTTTTTCGTCTGGGTTGGAGAATAGTGAAGCTGATCTTCAGTGGGAAGAGTTTAAGCGGAAATTGGAGAAAACAGTAAGGGATTAGGTTAATTTCAGAAAAAAGGAGGATCTTACGAAAATTTGGCCTATGTGGTTCTCTAGGGAGGTGAAAGAAGGTCTCAATTACAAAAAAAGCCGCTTTTCGGCGACTTAAAGAGACTGGTTGCCATGCTGAGAGGATTTTGTATTGCAAGGCTAGGCGTACTTTCAAGTATTTGGTACGGAGTAAGAAAAGGGAATCGGAGCAAAAGCTGAAGGGAATCCTAGGAATTTTTTTTCTTATGCAATTCAAGGAGAGCTCATAATACTCAGTTCTCCACTAGTAGATGAGAACGAAAACTTAATTCAAAATGATGGGTACATTGCTGATATTCTAAATATTTTTATTCCAATGTATTTAACGGAAACTGTATTTCAACAGTCGACTTAAGTGAGACGCAAGCTAATATACAGCTTGAGGATTTTTTGTTTTCCAGGGATGATGTGTTGTTTCAATTGAAAAAGATTAAAGCAAATAAGGGTTCAGGACCTGATAATATTTATCCTAAAATTTTAGTAGAATGTGCAGAGGAATTAGTGGATGTTGTTTTAACTATTTTCATATCGTCATACGACTCAGGGACTGGCAAACATAATGCCGCTCTTCAAGAAAGGGTCTAAAGCTAAGGCAGATGTGAGCCTTACTTCAGTAATTTGTAAAATTTTTGAAACTCTGATCAAAATCAAGATAGTGAATTTCCTAGAGGCAAATGGAGTGTTGACTGGTTTTCAATAAGGTTTTAGGAAGGGTAGATCCTGTACAACTAATTTGTTGCATTTCTATGACAAAGACTTTTTTTCCTTTCTACTTTGAGACGTAAAGTACAACAAAAAGAGTTGGTGAATGATGACTTACTTTAATTTTCTCGGCTACGTTTATTGATTTATATAACATGGTCACACCTTTTTTGATTGATGAATATAATTCGAAAGTCAATCTGATTTTCTCAGCAAATTGTTTCGGGGAACTTTAAAACAGAAACGAAATATAACTCAAGGTGATTTTTGAAATTTTATAAAATAAAGTAAATGATTTCACCAGGAGTTTCATTGAACAAAACTATTATCAAGCCTTTTTAATCGTTACAATACTTTAAAAGTGAGCGGATATAAAGATTCGAAATCAATAAATTTCTAATTAACCTAGCAAAATGGGAGCCTTTTGTTTATCCTTTGTTTGTGTTTTGTCTTCTTAAAAGTATCTTAGATTTGATATGTTGGAAAATATGTAATGGATCTTTTTAAAAATCAATAATGCTTGATTTTATTTTGAATTATTTGAGGTGAAGTGAAATGAACTTTCGTTCCGTGCGGGGCATGTTCTTAAACGTACAATCTTGTTTCTCGACATGTTCGTAATATATCATAAAAAAATCAGATGGACCGAATTTGAAAAACATGCTCTGGGATACTTCTGAAAATGCTGAGTGTCAACCACGCGGAACAACTTTTTGGTTAACAAAGTTTTATTCCACTATTAACGCCAAAGACTATGAACTTTCTAAATGCAAAAAACATCATACATTTCTTAGGAAAATATGAAAAAAAACTTGATTAAATTTCTTAATATAAAATAAGGGATGTAAAAATCATCCTAAAAGAAACTAAAAATAATTAGCAAAAACATCATGAAAAAAAGTCTGAAAAAAAAAAAGATAAGTTATACTAAAAAAAATTATAATAAATCTTTAAATTTAGAAACAAAAAAACTAATATACAAATGATGGCGTTTTTACGCTTGGATGAAAACATATGGATAAATGTCAAGCTCGTAACATATAAGTGCAAAGGAAATAAAAAAAAAATAAACTATCGTTAAAAAGTTTTAAGGTATCCGAACACGTTGAAATGGTCATTTTTGACCAAATTTCACAAATTTTTAAAATAATTTTATTGGATTAATCACTTCTTTAGCTTTCCAAAACTGGTTCGTTTTTGTCTCTACGCTAATTAGAAGTCGAGATATCGGTCATTAAAGCAAGATCGGAAAACCGGAAATGAAGTTTGAAAAGACCGGAAGTGAGTATTTAAAGGGCCGGGAATCTGTCAAAACAAAGTTGAGGTCAGAGTTTATTTATAAATATGACTTTAGTAATTTAATAGCAATTATTTTTTATGATAAAAATAGTTTGTAATCATTAAATAATTGTGTGGCAACATAAGATTACTTGACATATTGGCAACAATAGTTTGTTTACATCGTGTTTTCTCATCGCCCTGAAAGTTGTTATTGTTTAGTTTCGCTCTTACTGTTTAGCTGCTTATATTTAATTGTTTAACTATTCATACGTCATAGTTAAAGCTCTTTATTTAGATTTCATATAAATTTCTAAAATGGGGAGTAAAAAGAATCGGAACTATGCTCGTAAAAAAAAGTGTCGAGGGAATCAATACAGCAATTCAGTTTCCAAAAAATATGAGGATAACGGAACTGCACCGACAGTGAGTGAAACAAAATTAAATTCTGATTCTTCACAAACGGCTATTCCTGACGCATCAGAGAAAAATGTTATATTCAACTTGCAAATATTGAATGACGTTTTTTCATAGTTATGCTGTCCCATCTGTTTACAAAGTAATTTAAATCTGATGGAGGAATCTGTGTTTGGGCTAGCTACCAACATGACACTTAAATGTATAAACTGTGATTTTATGAAGTCATTCTGCACAAGTGCAAAAATTAACAAAGGTCATACTATTAACATTGCATTTGTGTTTGCTTTACGAATAATAGGTAGAGGTTATTCTGCTGCAACAAAACTATGCTCTGCTCTTGATTTAAATGCCCCTTCAAAAACAGCGTTCAGATCCATTGAACAGAAATTGAGATCTGCTGCTTCTGATGTTGCCTGTGAAGTTATGAATAAAGCCGCTACTGAAATTATAGAAGAAAAAGGTGGAATTAGGGAAGAAGAAGGTGACACTGTTAAGTGCGGTGTGTCTGTTGATGGCAGTTGGCAACGAAGAGGTTATTCTTCGCTAAATGGATGTGTAACTGCCATATCCATTGATAGTGGCAAAGTACTTGACATTGAGATAATGTCAAAAATGTGCAGACTTTGTGAGAATAGAAAATTTAAAAAGCCGTCTCATAATTGTGAAAAGCACATAGGGTCATCTGGTTCGATGGAACCTATTGGAGCTTATAGAATTTTTGAACGATCTACAAAAGCACGACAATTGCATTATGAACATTTCTATGGTGATGGAGATTCAAAAGCTTATGATGCTGTGAAAGACATTTATGGAAAAAATACTGTCTCTAAGTATGAATGTATAGGGCACATTCAAAAGCGTGTGGGTACAAGGCTGCGAAATCTGAAAAAGAAACAGAAAGGTATCGGGGGAAAAGGAAAGCTGACAGATGCTTTTATTGACAAGCTACAAAACTATTACGGGATTGCAATAAGAAGCAATACAAATAATTTAGAAGGGATGCAAAGTTCTGTGATTGCAGTGTTTTTCCACTGTTGCTCAAATGCAAAACAATCTTTTCATGGCCAATGCCCCGCTGGATCTGACAGTTGGTGCAAATATCAACGAGCCATTGCCATGGGTAAAAAGTATGAGGAAAAATCCAAAGGTCTTTCAAAGAACATCATGAATATTGTTAAACCTCATTATATGAAACTTTGCGACCAATCATTACTGAAAAAATGCCTCCATGGCAAAACCCAGAACGGAAACGAAAGTTTCAATGGCATTTTATGGAAGTTTGTTCCGAAGGAAGTGTTAGTCGAGAGCAAAACTTTGAAATTAGGAGCGTATCTAGCTGTGATTCAATTTAATGCAGGTTTTAAAGGGCTAATTGATGTTTTAAAAGCTACTGGCATTCAACTTGGTGCACATGGAGTTAAAGGTTTCCTTGCGATTGATGAAGAACGGGTGAGGGAATCGAGACGGCATTCTTTGCCAAATGTGAAAGTTTCTCGAAAGAAAAATAGACAAATAAAAAAAGGAAGAATAGCAAAATCTGAACAAGAAGAGGGCATTACTTATAAATGTGGGGAATTTTAATTTGTAAGTTGTAATTTAAAGAGTTACTTAGTAAATTATTTTATTACTTAGCCAATGTGTTTGTCGCATGTATGGCATTTTTTAAATTATAATTCTTCCACGAAAAACCTAATTATTTCAACTTCATAAAAGTGAAAATGTGTGTTTTTTGTTTACATATTGCTTTTTAGGAGGTCTATCAAAAAGAAAAATCAATTGTGAATAATTCTGAAAATATATTATTGAATTGATGAATTGTGAGTATTTCTGTGTTGGCGAGTTTCATCACCAAGTACAAAAAAAAGCCTAAATATTAAAAAACTAAATAAATAACGTTCAAATGTGCTAAATATATGTAAAAGCAAAGCATGGGCTATTATTGTGTTGAATTTTATATTTGTATGGGCATAACATATGGTAAAAATATGAAAGTCTAAACAAAATGCATTTTTCTCAAAATGAGTTTTTACGTAAAATTTGCTCGTTTCAAAAATGATAACTCAAAATATACTCATCCTATTTTTATGAAACTTGGCACACTGTATCTCTATATTGGCTGCTAGGGCATATACCAAAATCTTAATCATAACTGCAACAGTTTGCTATTTATGGTCCGTCTATGAAGTATCGAGGTAGCAAATTTGCCAAAAATCTTACTATTAATGCTTCGATGAGCTCTAAAAAATTTTCTTTACAATATATCCTCAAAATTGTTGGTATATGCCCTAGATGAGTGTCAGTAAGTTAATTTTGAGTTATTTTTGTTTTGTTAAATTCAAAAATATAATTTGTAGCATTTTTCAAAATTTTGGATTTTTCGTTTAAAATTTTACTAATAATTACAAGTTTTATAAAATTTTGCATGAATATTTTTTAAAATGTTAGTTAATTTCTGATTTTTACTGCAACTACATCGAAAAAAATAATAACAATGTTTCTAAACATAGTTTTTCTAAAAAAGTGCTCCGAACGTGTTCGGATAAACAGACGTACGTTGACACAGTCAAATTAGCAATTTATAAAATTATTTGCCGTTTTTAACGATTAAAAATATTTACATGTATGCTATTTAGCATAATATTTGTTTTTTTCACAACCAGGGATTTTTTTCGAAATTTCATTTGTTTTGCTGGTGCTGCGTGAGAATAAAAGTTTGATGCACATCTCTATCTCTCTATAATATTGTAAAATTTTATACAAATGTTTTCCATTACCCTAATTCAAGAATGAGGATCGTCTAATGTGCAAAAAAAAAAAAACACAGGACGGACTGAACTAAACGAGCCTATTTTTCCGCATGAGTTTTATCCGTCAATGACCTGACGCCCTATTGTTTCAAATGTCCCAATTCTCAATGGTTAATACAGCTTTTGAAAAAACAAAAAGACACAATTATAATATTACAGAATAAAACTACTCATTATTTTAGCAGCGATATCAAGCGTATTTTGTTCAAGTTAAAAATCAAGTTCTGAAGTTTAAAGATCAAAATTTTAAGATCAGGGGATCAATTACAACCTCAAAGACAACGAAACGGGTGATTTTTAACTTGTCTACAAGCTTTTCTTCCCAAGAAATATAATGAATCTAGTGCATTTTTTTTCATACTGAATTCAGATATGTAGTCGAAATTTTTACAACGAGCACAACTTTTTTGTTATTACTTTTTAAATTTTCTTTTAGCATTCTTTTTGACCAGTCATCGGATTCGTCACCTTATATGTAGCGAGTTTATATAACGTGTATTTAAGGGGAAAATACATGCAATATGATGCTGAAGCACGAAAAAGCAAGGTTCTGCAGGTTCATACATGTTTTGACATGCGCAGACCTGTTAATCTGGCATTGAGACGCGTAAAAATTGAGCTACTTGAGAAAATCATGGCAAAAAGGGAATCTTTTATCCCAGGTGGGGAAGACGTGCCTCATGTCCCTTTAGTTAATCCTTAAAAAGTTATTTACATTATTAATTAGGAGTAATGAAAAATTTCGATAAGGCCATCGTTGTTCTTGAAATCAAAATTACCGAAGTAAGTGCCACATTATTATAGGACCACAAATATGGTAATTAATAGCTGTTGAGCATTTTGCAGAATTGTTAATTCTAAAAGAACAAAGCCTGGCAGCTTTTCAAAAATATACGTTGCAATTTCCTTGGAAACCACAAAGCCGAAAACTGTCACGACATAGTGGCTGATCTTCTAGATTATTATGAAGTAATGGAACGTAACACGACCTTAAAAACTCAATTCTTGGACTGAGATCATCTCAGTCCATTCCATCTGAGATTTCCTGAGATCATATTATTCCAAGAATGAGAAAATTTTGCGGTTGTTTGTGATGATAATGATGAGCGTTTACATCAGCAAATTTCTGCAATGGAAAAGAGTCACCAAGGCAAGTAGAATTCTAATATATGCTGGCTGACTAATTTTGCGCCAAGAAGAGAGATTCTCCAGCTACTGGTTTTATGTATGCTGAGTGGAAAAGCATGACTTCAATGGTAAAACTTAACAAGAGTTTATTTACAGAATTATGTACAGCTTCATCAAAACTTAGGTTTGGTAGACAGCATAGGCGTAACCAGGGGGGGGGGGGGTTTGGGGGTTCAAACCCCCCACTCCCCATTGGGTATGTACTTATTTAGGCACATTTAGGCACACAGAAAAATTTCTGGCTACGGCCTTGCAAAGCACAATTTTTTTCCCCTAAGAAAATTAAACACATATACATATGATTTTTTTTTTCCTTTTTCTCTGAAGGGTTGCGATCATGGCCAAAGTATGCAGCTCATAATAAAGAAGACCTTTCATTTGGTTATAAGGTTATAATCAACCCCCTTATCACTTTGGGGGGGGGGGGGTTAACAGCGAAAGGTGGCTTCAATCACCGTACCACACACAGACAGAGATCCTTTCAATCACTCCAGAGGGTTTTCTTTCCTTCTTGATGACTTTTTTACACAAAGGCAGCAATCTGGGAATACAATCGCACAAGTAATAAGTTTCCTGGAAAATATTCTCTACTGTGATGGAGTCCTAAAGTCCAATTGTCCTAATGGGTTAAACCCTCAAGCCAGGAAGGGGTGCTCATTAAGAAACTTAAAGAGCAGTTTGTATTTATTTATGACTTCCTGTCCAAACACCCATTTTGGTAAAATCTTTTTTGTAGATGAGCCGATTGGAAAACTGATGAAGTGTATTTGCATTGCATTCTCATTTACAGATGTTCTCTCATCTCTTATATTTTAAATGTTTTTTTTTTCTTATTATGGTCCATCACTGATTGCATTACGACTCTGGAAATCATCCGTTCAACGTTTCCAATCTCACTGCTACGGTTTAATGCTGCATTTTAATTTACAATCAAGTATTATTTATATTTTAGCTAAATTTTTAATTATTTTCGATACATAATAATGTTTGAACTCCAGCGATGGACACGTTCGTCATCCGAAAAGAAAAGTAAATTTGATTCAGATGCTTCCACTTCTGAGGTATGTTTTGCTACAAATTTAACAAATTTTTTAGAAATTTATTGTGGGGATGACCATTTATGTAGGGGAATTTGGATTTTTTTCTCTAAAATTCGACTATTTCCCGGTTTTAATATTATGAATGCCTGGACATAGAAGATTGCTTAGCGCTAAATATTGATTTTTCTATTGCGTTTGAATTAAAAAGTAGACTAATAGATCTAGTATGGAATGTTTAATGTTTTTATGAATCAAGGCCGTATCCAGAGGGGAAGGGGGACCCACGGGCAGCCCCCCACAAATCTTTTGCAATGTATTATATATTCCTCCCTAAAACTTTGCTTTACATAAGTGTGTCCAAGTCTGGGCCCCCCCGAAAAAAAAAAATGCTGGATACTGCCTTGGCTCCGGAGCAGGGGGAGCATGTCACGAATTAGGAAGGGCAGTGTATGCTTCAAAATCATACCCTTTATATATACATATAAATAGATATATATGATTAGAAATGATGTTGATATGAATTTTTTTACATATATGATAGCTTTTTGATGTATATATAGTAGATGTATGTTTAGATCTTTGGTGAAGTTAGAGGAGTGGGTGTTTGGGGCTTCTGCAACTTACATTTTTGTAACTGGTCTTACATGTATAATGCTTAGGATAACTCTGGAGGCAAGGCTTCGAGGTCTCTCCCCTGGAAACTTTTTGAAATCTTTCTAGCAATGCAACTTCGGGATACTTTGGTAATGTTAGAGGAAACAGAAAGGAGTTAGGTCACTCTCCCCTCCGCAATTTTTTTCAAAATAAAGTCTTATATCTTTTAAGTTACTTTTGGTGTCGCTCGTGATAGTGTTCAATGTCCTTTCCTTAAAAGTGTTTCTGAAACTAAAGTGTCTTAAAAGCGTAATTTCTCTTTTCTTTCTTCTTTTAAAACTTGTGATCTGAATTTTTTGGGGGGGAGGGAGGAGTTGACTTGCTCCGAGGGGGTAGTTCCCCCCCCCCCGGGAGATGCCTGAAATAAACACGGAGTATATCTTTAGAGACATATATTTATGACTAGTAAATTGTCAACTCTTTTACACTTCGTATTGGTGTTTAGTCTGTAAATTTTTAGGGTGACACCCCCCCCCCCTTTCTCCCACTCTAGTTACGCCTATGGTAGACAGTGAGAGAGAGAGACGGAAAGTTGTGTCCGTCAGCTCCCGTGGTCAACGATGTTCTCCTCGAACTCAGAATTTTTTTACTCCTCCTTACATGTCCGTTGGCCTCGACTCCCGGAAACCGGCCAGCCCCCTTTTGAGATAAAATAGAGAGAGGGATGCGGCCGCCCTTTTGTCGGCGGGCACACAACCCTGGGAACGAAATAGATTTTGGGCTAAAAACGGATGCCAGAGGTCAGGGGCCAAATTCGGAAGGAAGAGTCAACTTTAGCATTTGGATTTTGAAGTATCGCGTTTTCTCGACGCAGATAACATTAAAGGGCCCCGAGGGAAAGTGGATGCGTCGGAACGAGGAAAAAGGACCGGATGGCCCTTCTGACCGGATGCGGTTGCCAAGAAGACGTTACAGGGGTATTATTGGTATTTCTGATGGGATGTTGTTGTTTTCTGCCAATTGCAGATCTAGTGCCTTCCCGAAAGATTGCTACCATCTCTTTCAGTGGCACCACAATGAGTGTGGTACCATCGCCGCATGAGAATTCTGACATCCAGTTTCTCCACCTGAAGGGCGCTTCCCCATAATTATGGGGAGGCGATAAAGCCAATATATTCACTGTTAAATATGAGAGTAGAAAAAAATATAAAAGCAATAAGTAATAGAATAAAAAGAAGAGATGGAAAAACATCCATCCTAATATAATCAAATTATGTGTTTTAGCACGATAAGAGTAACTCAACTGTGTAGAGATAGCAAAAAGCAAGGGTCTAACTTCATGTGCCCGCGCTTGAATCCCTGCTAGGATATCAAGGTTATTGATCGGCATGACCCTTCTGTCGAACATATAGAGGAGACCGAGGCAAGATGACGAATGTCTAAATTTTTCTGTTTTTTACTCGGTGGCAGCATCAGCCGTACATTACTGGCTCTCCTATCGGCCGTTCCTTAAATAATAGTATACAGATCCTGAAATCGACATTTTTGTGTTACTTGTGAAGATTTTATTGCTTATCGCTGCCACGATATAACTTTTATGCATGTGTAAAAGATACAGGTAAGATATATCGTTTCACTTTAATAGTTATGAGTAACTTAGTTTAAATACTACCTGTTAGAATGAATAAATATCAATTAATCGCTTTCCTTCTTGGCAATGAAAACAAATATTTTGAAACAGGCTGTCCGGGGCAAGATCCGAGAAACCTTCCCTTGAGACCAAGCAAAGAATTTCCTGCTGTGTTGATTATTGACAATCACAAAACTCAAATAACTTTGCGGGATATTATGTATTGCAGAGAGAAAATCATTATTATAGTTGGGTTGCCACCCTACACATCACATCGTCTCCAGCCCCTTGATGTGTCATTTTTCCGCCCATTAAAAACCTACTATAGCCAAATATGTGACAACTTTATGGTCACTCATCCAGGACAATCTATCGCAGACAAAAATATTGGTGAGCATTTCAGCACCGCTTATTTCGAAGCAACTACAGTTGGAAATGCTGTTAAAGGATTTAAAGAATGTGGGATCGAGCCTCATAATCCTCTTGTGTTTAGCGAACAAATGACGACCATGATGTTGTTGGCGATGAAACTGAGAATAATAGTGCTACTCCTCAGATCCTGGTAATAGAAAACCAACATATACGAGTAAACCCTCCAGAAGAACCGGAACTTATGGAAAATGCTTATTCCGATGCACCAAAGAAGCCTGTTAGTGTTTTTGATTTCAAACCATTACCTAAAGCAACACAATGTGAGAAAAAAAAGAAAAAGCAAAAAACTGAGCTCAAGCATTCTTATAAGCACACCCATCAAAGAAATGTTAGAAGGAAGGGAAAAGCGGAAGGAAGAACAGGAAGGTTTAAAAACACAGAGAAAATAAGCTCGTGAAGCTAAAAAGAGAGTAAAAAACTGAAACAAAGTTCCTGTAGGCCTAAGTCTATAAAATCGAGGCCAAACAGTCCAGTTGCGGATCCAGTGCTGTAAAGCCAAGAGTGGTGGCATGAGGAATGTTCCAATTATGAAAATGGCATTTTTATTTGTGACTGTTATTAACTGCACAACTAAGCACTTCAACATTACGTTACAATGCATTACGCTTAGTTTGATACTTTGTAAGATGTAAAAACACAGTTATCATTTGTTAAACCATGTAACATATTCAAAAGATTAAATATGTTAACCTTCTTCAGTGTTGTCATCTTGCCCCAAGGCCAAAGTCATCTTGCCCCAGTACTGGGGGCGATAAATTACTTATATGGTCCATTTATATAATCCTAAGTAAAGAGCTGTCGAGAGAATAGTTCAATTCGAACGAAGCGTTTTTTGTTCGAATGTTTCTTTTCTTATTTGAATATTTTTTCTTACAATTTAGAACAGTTCAGCACATATTTATACATATAAATGAATTTTAATAAGAAAATAAAATCATATTTCATTCTTAAAATTTGCGTTGCATGATAATGTTATTTTTGAACATTATCATGCACCATACCTTAAACCGCATAAACTATTTGTTTTATAACACGCAATCATAATAATGTAAAATGAATGATTAAATTTCATAATTTTTTAAAAATTTATTTACTTAATTAAAAAATATATATTTTTTAAATAAATAAGTCCCACAATCTTGAGAAAGGCCTGTTTAAAGAAGGTCTAAGAATATCAAAATATTAATTACCAATTATTTTATTATGGTGTTAATATTTTAGGATGTGCGTGTCGTATATAAGAAGTGGGCACTAGAAAAGAAATTCCAGAAATTTGCTTGTCAACCTTCACGATTCCATTCTTTTCACCTTTCTGTGTGAGAATATAAATCATCAGCCTCCCCCCCCCCCCCCCCCCCCACACACACACACGTCGAAAAAATCCTCACACTGTTTCAAACAGAATGTTTCCTAGCGCCTTCGCTAATATCCTCATATTTTCTTACTACCTAAGGTTTTCTTTCTTTCGGTTAACGGCTTCCTTCATTTTCTCCTTGACCTTCAAAAACTATCATCTTCCGAAGCATACACAATTGACACTTGACCTCGCTTTGACCTGGATGAAAGCTAGCGTCTTTCACCGTTTGAACTTCCGTGACATTAAAAAAAAAGGAAAACAGACGAATATAGTCTCCCATTTTTTACCGTTAATCATTACTACTGGAATGCCTGTATGCCACAAAACTATTACAAAAGGGAAACAAAAGATTGCAGTGAATTGCATTTGGCGAGGTTTCGCCTTGTTGTTGACTTTTATTAGGGTCAAAAAAAAAATATCTCTTCGATAAAGTAACATTGAAATATTTAGTAAATTTTATTCAAGCAGTTTTCGGGAAAACCAAGCGATTCTTTCAGTTTTTGCAATTCAAGTAAATGCAAAACACTACCATTTTTAAAAATATTTTTGTGAAGTATGCTTTGCCCCAGAGGGCAAAAACCAAAGCAACTCGCTGACAAAGTGATTTGATATTACTGATTAGATCAAATATTAGTTTTGCAAAACAAAATTAGAAAGATATAGAAATTACAACGAATGCTGAACAGAGCCTGCACTACAAAGCATAATTGTAATTAGAAATCAATTTTCTACTAGTACGGCGTAAGTTGGAGAGGAAAAAAGAATTAAGTATAAAAAAATTATTCATCTAGTAAAATTATCCAGCAAATATAATTGCGCTGGGAATATGAAAAATATGAATTTGAGTCCTGTCTGTTAGTAAAGGTATATTGAGGTATTTCAAAAACGTTACATGAAAATAAAGGCGAAGTAAGTCGTCAAAGGCAAGTATTTTATTTTAAGTGATGTTTTTTATCTTATTTTAAATCTCACAGAATGGGAAGGGACTAAGAATACAAACTGAACTTCTTTTATTTTATTTATTTATTTTTTTTTTTTGTTTATTTATTTTTTTTTTGTTGTTGTTGCAGAGAGTATAACTCCAATTTAGCGAATGTCAGTGGACTGCTAAATGCTCTCGTTAAATGAAGGATATCGTTAAATCGGGGAAAACTAACATTTATCAAATCCAAACCGGAACTTTTTGTGTCTATCACTAATTCGAGGATGTCGTTAAATCGAAATTATACTAAAACATGTTTGAGTTTATTTATTTTACTATTTCTCCTTTTTATTTAGCACTGTTTCAAACAATTTTTCATGGCAGATTTAAGGGAACAAAAAGTTGAGCATTAAAGGGCTTAATAGTAATATTTTCTCGTATTTCTAAGAAAGTAAACATATAGTTTAAGAGTTTAGCATATATGACAAGAGTAGATGAAGAAAAATTCCGAACGAATTGAAGAGCAAGCAATTATAACTTTTCACAAGGCCAATGCAGTAACTCAGTTGTTTCATAGGTCATAAAAAAACCTGAAGGCTAAACGGAAGAAGTAAAAAAAAGAGATGTCCTTCGTTCCATACTTTGGCGAGTGAATTAACCATTGGACAGACAAACCTGTTCGTCTTCGTTTTTCTGGAGTGTATATGAACAGAGAGGGAGATGAGAAGTGAGACCGGCAGTCAACCTTTCAAAGCGTGCTGTTTTATGAGCAAACTTTCGATTAGAAACGTTTTGGTGCTTGAAAGTGATTTCCTTAAATCTGTGTAAAAGGGTTTTTTTTTTTTAATATCAATTTGTTGTTTTCTGTGAAAAATGTAACAAGAAAAGTCATCTCTTAATAATGGATTACTTAGCAAGGTATGTTAAATTATAAACTATCTATATATGTATAGATAGATAGCTTGAATAATTAGATATATTTGTTGGTTTATTTATGTGTTTGTTAGCGAAAATGTACAGTGGACGCCTCTTTATGTGATTACGGTTAATGTTATCAGTCGTTTAATGTTATTAAAATCGTCAAGTCCGTCCGCTTGTATAAAATTACGTTGAAAAATCCTCGGGTTTTTAATCGAAACTTCGTTTATTGTTATCAAGTTACAGTACCGTAGTTTTTGCTGATTTAAGAAAAGTAAACTACATTTTCCTGTATGTAAATTATATTTTGAAAGTACTGGTCAGAAAAGAGATTTAACTGCTGAAATGACAAAGACGCTTCGAATTTTGCGTCGATGTGCGCAGGAAAAAGACGCAGAATTTGTAAAATTGGCAGAAAATCAACGATGAGTAATTTCCTTTCTTTTTAAGACAAACTGATTCTTATTGTATGTACTGATTCTTATTGTATTTTTCTTGTTACAATTTTTTCGCTAAACCCCTTTTCAACAACACGTTTTTATTTCAGTAACATATAAGGTAATGTTTGCGACAATAGACAGTGCAAAAGTACAGATTTTTCCAACAATAAAATTTGGTCGTTTATTATTATCCCTCGGTTATTGTTATCACATCATTTTCGTCCCAATGTGATCACATTAAGTGTCATTCACTGTATAAAACTCCGGCATTCCGTAATAGACCTGGATATTCTACAGAATGCTTAGGTACTTAGTCCGTAACATATAGATGGTTCAGCAGCCAAATCGAATAAATTTATGCTGTAGTTGGGTGGGAACGCATGAGAACGCCGTTCCCAGAAATATTTGGTTTGTTAATGTTTTTTTAAATTAGTACTCTTGTACTAATAAAGCATTGTATTCTCTTAATGGAAATTTATAAAGTTCAATATTTTATAATTATTTTAGTAAAAATATGTATTAATGTTTGGAAGAATAAACCATGAAAATTTAATCCGAATTAGCTTTAAACTTATTAAAAAAAAAGAAAAGTCTGCTTTAAATGTTTGAAATTGCCTTTTGGCTTAGGTAAAAATTAGGTGGCAGCATGTACGCTATGAAAAGGTGAGTTCCCACAAATATTTCTTTCCACTACAGCACTGTGCATGGTTATTAACGTGCTTAACCAAAACTTCATTATAAATTCCCTTACTACCTGTCAATAATGCCCTTTTAGTGCTTGAATAAGAAATTTTTCAAAAAGTGGAGTTGAGTTATTTGATTTGACAACTGAACCAACTATATATAGGTGTGTGTGCTCTTGTATTATCATCAACGCTTGCAACTTACTCTAATTATAAATAATATTAGAATATATTTATTTATATTACAAATATATTAGAATATTTTTTATAAAAGTAAAAATTGTTTCGTTTCTGACCACGGATTAATTTCTAACGAAAACGGGCGAAATCCGTAAATTCTTCAGAACTTATTTTCATACGTAAATAACGGGAAATGAGTTTCAATTCCACATAAGATGTAAAAATTCGTATGGGAAAAGAAGTGCAGAAGCTGAGCACCCTTTGCTCCTATGCAAATTAAGCCCTAACTGTGACACATATCTGAGGCTCGTATTTGTGTGCGTGTGTGTGTGGTTACGGCTTAAAAAATACAATAAATCCTTTGTATGCGATACAAATTTTATACAGTAAAATGAAGTGTGGATTAGGAAAACCGTCTTTTGTTATATCCTCCTAATACCCGAGCAAAATGAAATACACATATTCTCTCAACTATAGTTTTTCTGAATCATTGGCCATTAAAAGTGATGTTTTTCAAAAAAATTAATAAACTTGATTTTTAAATTTTTCTGGGGGGCACATCCATTCGAATGTATGTTGAGGTCATAACTACAGTAGAACTATGCGATACTTACACGAAAATAGATAAACAAAAAATTTAATTCATTACTTATAACATAAGAAAACAGATCAAACTGGTGTAAAAATCCTGGAACAACATTAAAAAAGAAAATAATAATGTGAAAATCAAAACAGCCGCGAGAGCGCCGTATTCCAACTTGACTCGTGTTCTTAGCCATATTGCAAACAAATAAACTGCCGTTTCCGAATTATCAAAGTTAAAAAGTAATTTCCTATTCCTCCTTTATAATTCCAGTCCAAGTCTTGCTTGCTAAAATAAAATCTGTCACAACAGGGAGAAAAAGCAAAACATAAATTTTATTGGATGCCAGGCCACAGGAGGATATAAATGTTTTTTTTTGTTTTTTTTTTTTTTTTTTTTGTTACAAGTTTTGAAGCGTTTGTCAATTCAGAAATGTCTATCACATTTAAATTCAGAACCGTATATATTTTCTTCATAGATTACATTTTCACTAACCAGGGCCCGCCAGAGGGCGGGGGCAGCCGCCCCGGGCCCCGCGCTACTCCTATGCCCCGCGCAAAACCTCAATCTTAAAAAGAAAAAGAGAGGAGAGGGGAAAGAGAAAAAGAAGGAGACAGTGATAATTTTATTATTAAAATTTCAGTTTTTCTATATGTTTGGAGAATAGATCAGATCTTAGATCAATAAAGTTGTGGAAATTGCCGTTGCTTAAGTTTTTCGAGGCGAAAATAAAAATAATAATAATAACAAATTAACCATAAAAAATAATTAAACATAAAAAAAATAAAATCTAATCAGCAAAAAAAAAAAAAAAAAATACGCGTACCTCAAAATATGTGTTTTCAATTAAAAAATCAATTTAAAAAAATACATGTCTTTTGAAGTGCACATTTTCCTTTCTTCATATTCCACTACAAAATTATAAACTCAACAGAAGAAATTTTAGGCCTTGATGGCATTTCGGTTCGACCAGGAGAAGGAGGGGCGTACCAAAATGACAACAATTCGGGAGAAGGGCCCCGCAGTTCTTAAATGCTTGCGTAGGTTGAGGATATACCTGTATAAGCAAGCAATGGAAATAACGGCTCCGCTGAATAGCCTCATGGAAGCATTTGCCATTTGCCTCCAGTAAATTTAAAAATGACTCTTAATTTAAATTGTAAAAAAAAGGAAACACAAGACTATACACCCCATGTAAAACAAATTTTGTTTAAAATATTTTATTCCAGGTATATGCGGCAATTACTCTAAATACGGTAAAGAAAGATACAGAATTCCCACCAAAACATTTCAATTTTTTTTCTAAAATATTAGTGAGTATGACTGCTTTCTAGGGGAAGTATACCCTTTTTGATAATGGTTTCGTTCTCATGACCTTTTGACACTTTTCAAGGACGAGGCCCGGGCCAGGCATACAGAGCCAAAGGGCTAAAATAGTTCTCTGTCCTTCTGAATTCGGATAATAGTTTTTATCTTTATCCAGCGCGTTGGTCTTCTCTTCTCCTCTTTGCAATGAAAGCTTTATTGTCCTGAAGGATAATCGGCAAAACCAAAGCTAAACCACATATCACCGGCGGATGGCTTTGCTTTTGTTGAAGAGGTCTGAAGGCCCTTCTGTGCTGCTTGGTAACTGGAGCTCTGCCCCCTTAAAAGGCAAGCAATAATTTTGGAGTATCAATCAATTACCTGATGAACTATGATTGGCTGATGTACTGTGACCACATGTGTGGTCGAAACGAAAATGCTAAATCGGAAATGTCACTCTTCTCCCTCGATGTTCTGTCGTTTTCCTCGGAATCGAACGGATTGTTTTTAACTGGGGTCCAGAGCTACTAGTTATTTAGAGACACTTCTAGCTTCTTTACTAGTTACATCCAACTAGAGAGGGGCAAAATTTGATGAAAGGATCGATTTTTGTCCAAAAGTGTCAGAGGGTGTGAAGTTCGCTCAAAATTTTTATTAAATTACAGGAATGTTTTTTCTTTCACAACTACTTGTACCTCTTCTTAGTCTTGTAAATTATGATGTCTCGATGTATGATACTTATTTTTTTCTTTTTTAATTCTGAAAACGGAAGGCTAAAAATAGAAAGGAAGTGTTGGAAGCAAATTTTGCTCAAACCTTTTATTGGATTACAGGTAATTTTTTCTTTCATTTCATGAGTATTTGTACCTCTTCTCAGTCTTGTAAATTATAATGTATTAATGTATGATAATTGATTCTTGTTTTCTTTTTTTTAAATTTAAAAATGGAAGTCTTATTCGTGTATAGCCTTCCGGTCGGCGTGTAGCACGAAAACGAAGACAATTTCTGTATGAAGGAGTTCATGAAGAATCTGTCTCCTGAAGATAATTTTAGAATTAAGTTTTTCGTAGTACTGATCGATAATGCTATGACATCTTTCGAGAAGACATTCGAAAATTTTCATGCCCAGGAAAAAAACATTTGGTTTTCTGTTTAATTCAAACAATATTAAGAACTTATCAGAGATAGAGCTCAAAAATTGTTGTCATATTGCAAGTCAGGTCTTAAAAGATGACATTGAAGGTGAAGACTTTTTTGATGAACACGTAATTTGCCGTCGAATTTTGCCAGGCAACTGCTCAATACTGGAAACAGCCCAGTTCTTATAGAAAAATATTTTGTCACGACAGAATCCTAATTTTTTCTCTGCAATCAGAGTAATTTCAACACAACCAATATCCGTAGCAACAGCTGAAAGATCTTTTTCAAGGCTAAAACTAATAAAAAATTATTTAAGGTCTACTTTGGGTCAAGAAAAACTGACATCTCTGGCAATCTTATCGGTTGAATCGGAATTTGTAAAAAAGTTAAATTTTGGGAAAATTGTAAATGAATTTGTTTTAAGGCATTCAAGAAAATAAAGCAATTTTTGTTTGTTAGTTTTTTAAATTATTATTATCATTATTTATTAATCTGTAAATAATAAATTTTCCTTATGCAACGTGAGTGCTTTTAATGTTAAGCTACAAATTCTCAACAGAAATCAACATGTTATAGAAGATATAAATCAAAAGTTGAACAAAAAAGAAATACGTTAATTTGTGGTTGCTAACATGTTGGTTGTTGTAATTTTATTGGAACTTTTCAACCAAGTTTCACGCACGAACACACACACACACATATAGTATATATATATATATATATATGTATATATATATATATATATATAGGCCCCGCAAATAATTCCGCCCGGGCCCCGCTCTTGGTTGGGCCGGCCCTGTCAATAAATGATACGCTTAGTGAATATGATGATGGTAACAATCCCTGAAAATTCTAGAAGAGTACCAAAGTCGGACCCCCAATTCGTTTCCTTCCTAAAACGTCGTTAATATTTAAAATTAAATAGATGTTCCAATGATAACACATGATTCATTTAGTTGCTCAAAAATCGCATATTCGTTAGCTTCATGCAAAAATATTTCTAAATAGTATTTTTGACTTTAGTTAAAAGTGGGGAAAATGATGTTTTTAGAACATTTCTATACTAAGTACTACACTATGCACATTACCTGGGACAAGCTAAATTTTCCTCTGAATTGTCATGATATTGCTAGTGGGTGTCTTAAACGGGCTTACGCCAATTTTTTTTTTCTTTAAGAAGCGTGATTATTAGGAATTGAGTGTAAGGTTTTATCGGTTTGAAAACGGCAGAAAAATATATATTTATGACAGGTAAATGTTCATTTTTGCTCGGCATTTGATCTAAAATGTCTTCGAATTATTTATGGGTGCCCCAAAAAAAATGCGGAAAAACAATTGCTGTTAAAGATATCACATTTGATGACTTTTATTTCCTATCAAATAAAACTAATGGATATTTTGAGGACTGCTGTTGTTAAAATAGCCAATATAACCAAAAAACGATATAAAAACATTGGATAAGGGGTTCTGAAGTGCAATCAATGCCAAAACAAATTTAAGGAATAAGTTTTGCTTAAAAAAATTGCACATTTTACAGTATTAAATGTTTAAGAGGGTGTAAAGTGGCATAGAATGATTACACAGGCAGAATTAAAGAAAAAGAAAAAAAGTTGTACTTTGTCCCTGTTAATTTGCTCCGTATTACTATAAATTGCTCCGTATAGACATCTTTCTTTTTCTGAAGCACTACTAAGTGTTAGTTATTACAGGACAAATAAATATCTCCAATCATTTTCCATCCGCCTAGAACTGACCCAGTAGCTGTCTGTCAGGTCATGCCCAGAAACAATATTTTTCTTGCTTTATCGAGTCATGTACTGTGAGTAGTCGAATCGTTTATCTAGTCATTAAATAGCGTACCCACTATTCAAGTTTCCAGTATTTTTAAGATCTTTTCTGTAGGAATAAATTCATGTATCTAAAAATTTGAACATATTACAGGATACCTTAGTTACATTATCAGTCTCAGAGGTCTTTTGTTTTGTTTCTTTTACCATTCTCCTCTAATATTACTCATTCGTACTCGACAAGATCCAACAGCTGCTTCTCAGTTTTTTTTCTAAAAAGCAACTCTAAATATTTCACTACTTTATTATGACGTTTAGTGGGCCGTCTTAGACTTTTTGTTCGTGTTCCTTCGATATTTAAACAAGTTTTTTCTGTGAGGGAAAAATCATACTTAAAAATAGGACCAAATCCTTAAGAGCCTTACCTAGTTTCATTGTTGTGGTTTTAATCAAAAAAAAAAAAAACATTATGAATTTATATTGTTTTCCACGCATTATTTTGCTTAACTAGACGAAAAAACATCCCGAAATGTTCTTCTCTGTGGAAGGATGAGAGTTGGAAAAATGAAAGCGAAGATGAACCTGATGCTGAATGGATCTACTGTGCGGATAGAGGATTTTCTCACTCTTTAATTGATTCTATTCATAACAAACTTTCTAAAAAAACTTCTGGTCCCAATCATGTGGTTTCTATAAAGAATTTGGTTGTGTTACCATTCTTTCATTCTGTCAGTTTTCGTGTTGCTAAAATCCTAAAAAGGTTTCAATTTCAAGCCGTTTTTGCTCCTAGTAACAAATTTTCCTTCTCTTCTCTTAAAGATCCTGTCGATCAACTTAACACTTGGGGTGTTTACCAAATTAGTTGCCGTTGCGGCCTTTCTTACATTGGACAGACAAAACGTGCTCTGAAAATTCGGTTAAATGAGCATAAAGGTTATGTACGAAAGCAAGAGTTAAATAAGTCTAGCATTGCTCAACATTGTTGGAATTCCAACCACTCTTTTGATTTCAGTTCTGGGAAAATTATTCAAAAATGTTCTTCCCCTTTAGAGCTTGACTTTTGGGAAGCTTATCATATTAACAGGAATAGTTCTAATTTGGTTAATGATTCTTCCTCAACTCCTTATTTTTCACAGGTCTGGCATAAGTTCCTTTAATTTGTTGTTCTTTCCTGGTTTTCTTGTTAGTTTTCCTTTTTTGTGTCTATTTTGTAATTTTTTCTCCCCCCCCCCCTCCCCCTCCTTTACATGTGTACTTTGTTTTGCTTTTTGTTTTGGTATTTCCTGTACTTATTTTATTTCCATTTTATTCTTTGTATTTTATTTTATTATTTTTGCAATTTTCATGTATTTTCACAGGTCTGGCATAAGTTCCTTTAATTTGTTGTTCTTTCAGGGTTCGCGCTATAGGCCGCGCGATCGCGCGATTCCCGCAATATTTTTTGAAATCCCACTCAAAAAAAAATTTTTTTTTGGGCTTAAAGTTTAAAAATCCCACTTAAAATTTTGGTCAAGGAGGAAAATCCCACCTTGTATTTTTCCCCAGTGTGAACACTGTCTTTCTTGTTTTTCTTGTTAGTTTTAATTTTTTGTGTCTATTTTTAATTTTTTTCTCCCCCTCCTCCCCCTCCCTTACATGTGTACTTTGTTTTGCTTTTTGTTTTGGTATTTTCTGTACTTATTTTATTTCCATTTTATTCTTCGTATTTTATTTTATTATTTTTGCAATTTTCATGTATTTTCACATTTTTATGCATGTTGTCGTCTTTTTTGCTTTGTTTTTATTGATATTCCTTTTTACTTCCTGAACTTTTAACAGGATTCGTTTGTTGCGCTCTTATTGGTGCTTTCCCTGCTACTTCTACTTCCACTTCACACTGCCTTCATTCTCATTGGTTTACAGTTAATTCTTAGGCTATATAAGCTATGTTTTTGTTGTTTTGTCTGCTTCAATTGGATGTTTTGCATCTAGAAGCTACCTGTCGCATTGAAAAAGGGATTCCAAGCAATCCCGAAAGATATGTCTGCGTTTTAATGCTCATTTGTGCTTTAAATTAACGTGAAATCATATTTCTATTACAATTTACAGTTTAATTATCACTAAATTTTATTTTCAAATAAAATTTGTTGATAATTAAACTAAAAATTATGTAGTTATAACAAAAAATGTGTCATGTTGCAGACTCTACGTTTGGACAAAATACTGTGAAATGGCCCAGTCATTAAACATTTAAAATCGTATTATAGTTATTGCAGAACATATAATTATGTAGTTTTAATAAATAAAAATAATTTACTTTTTTTAAAAATTGTTTTTAGGTTTCACTTGACACTAACAGATATTAAAGTTATAATATTGTGTTTTATACTTAGCATTTGCTCCCAAAAGCTGGCAATACAGTAAAACCTCGTAAATCCGAACCCCGAAAATCCGAAATCCCGGGAAATCCGAACAAGTTTTTTTAAAAACAAATTTAAATTTGAAAAACGCACGCAAAAAAGTGAAACTTATTTATTTTGTCACAACAAAACAATTAAAAACTATTACTTATTAAATTTATAAAACAATTAATATAACAATACAAACTTACAAAATATCAGTTTCACTTGAAGTCAGTGAACTTCAATTGTCAAAGTGACGAAAACCTTCCAGCGGAGGCAATTGCGCGCCAGCATCGCAATAAGCATGACACCATTTGGCATGGCCGCTGCGTGTTACTATTTTAGTGCTATTTTATGATTATAATGCATACCTCTTTATTATTGATTTTCTTTCATTTATTAAAATGATTATATAAAAATAATATTGTTACCCCTAAATGCGAAGTGTTGTTTTAAACAACATGTCAAATTTTCTCGAATTCTTATTTCCCGAATTAAATACGAATTTTTTAGTATATTTTCTACTTATAACTAGCACAAACAAACGCAACACAAACATTTTACAAAGAAGAAAAAAATTGTGCAGTGTAGGGTCAAGCCCTATACCACAACGAGGGTTCGTTTATTGTGTTATGAATAGTTTTCGGCTAATCCGAACAAATTGAAATCCGAACAGGCTACAGCCCCAATTAGTTCGGATTTGCGGGGTTTTACTGTAGTTAATTTTGATGGAGAATATGAGACTTATTTTGTTAATATTAACAAAGCGGAAGTTAGACTTTGTTTGGGTAGACTGATTTATTGTGAATATTGGGTAAGAGAGAAATGTGAAAAACCAAGAATGTATCATGAATATTGATAGCATAAATTATTGGAGTTTTTGCAAATAAAAATATTCTAGTTAAAGGCATTATATTTAATAAATCCTTTAAAAATAGGTATGTAAAAAACCCATAAAATAGAAATATTAACCTTTATAACTTTAAAAATAGCTTCATAAAACTGTTTTGAGCAAGGTAAAATTTTACTAAGAGTAATTCTTTAATTTCAATTAGATAATTAGTAAATTAATGCTAATGCTTACATTAAACCTGTCATTACTATTCCACTTGAGGGTGACATTCTCAGTTTTATTGCATTGAAAACAATGCAGAAAATACATTCATTTTAGATAGTTTTGGATTCTTAACAAACAGACTTAAATCATATGTTATATATTAAAGTGGAATTGGTGTTTGACTTTGTGAATCCTTTTAAATTTGACTACTTTTTATTAGGGATCATTCATACATGTCACGTTTTCAGTTGGGAGGGGGTTTCGTGAAATTGTGACAAGGGGAGGGGGTAACAAGAAGTGGGACATTTTGTGACGGAGGGGGGGGGGGATCAAATATATGGGGAAAAGCGCGACATCATTTATGGACTGTCCCTTAACCCTTACAATAATTTTCTAGAAATTTTAATATTCGGCTTCGGCCTAGAACTAATAACCGAATATTCGGTATTCGGCCAAATCACTATTCGCTCGGTGCACAGTTTCAATCATGGCTTGTGAGTAACATTGAGAAACATCAATGAAATTTGTTGACCCAATTCCTGCCTTATTACATGTTTTATTTTGTGATGTTGGGAGGCGGTTCAGTTAAAATAAAATGCAGGGACGCAGTTACCTACAGTAGAAACAAATTCATTTATTTTTCAAAATGTAAATTATGTCCTAAATTTTAATAGTAACTTGATATTTCCATTGGTAATAACTAATAAAAAAATAGAATTACAATGATGTTTTGCAAAGTGCACCATTGTTATTTTATCCTCATTTTGTTGCACATTTTTATAAAAACTTTGAAATTTTACTTGAATTGGAAATACAAGTAAAATTGAGAAATTATGAACAATCTTGAAATTACAGTTCTATGGGATAAAATTTTTCAAAAGAATTATTGTAACAAGTAATAACTTACATATTGTCAGATTAAAAGTGCAATGTTATAAATAAATCTAGAATTAGTTTTTAAACGCTTCAGAACAAAACTGAACAGACAAATAAAAAGTTATGAAAATGCTATAATTTTAGATGTTTTATTACATCTACAAATGATATCTATTTTCACATTGCATGGAAAAGGAAAAAATGTGTCAGTAGCATAATGGAAATGCTTAAACATGATTCAGTTTTAAAGGTAAATTAGAACAATTTTTAAGCTTTTGAGATGAAAAACACAATCAACCATGCAATGGTATGCATAAAACAGCATTTGGTGTGAACGCTTTTCTGAATAAAGACATTATTTTGAAACTTTTGTTAACCACATAAATTTAAACACGTTGGGGCTCCTTTTTAAAATTTTTCATGCACTTTCCATTTTCTGTAGGAAATTCTGCAAAAAATATCTTAGAAATTTAATGTTGAGCAAAAGATAAGTACCCTGTCTATCTTATACAGAGACAACATTCTACGTATAAGTATAAAAATAATTAAGAGAAATAATTTTTAAAATTTATATAAAATTCAGTTAGAATTAAAGTATATATATTCAATATACAAAACACTTTATTTATTGAAAATAATGTGCAGTATGTTTTTTATTCTTGTTTTTCAAGGGAGGTACTTTCTTTTGAACCTAGGGTATCAACCGGTATTATTCCACTTTTATCTTTAAGAGCTCTGCTTTGTAGAATTAAGGACCCTGCAATTTTTGTACGTTCCTCCATATTTGGAACTCTGCTATTATTTTTGTTTCTCTTCAGTTTCCTTGTAGAAAATAATCTTCTTTGTGGTTCTATGTTTTTTTTTTTTTTTTTGATGGCAAATTAGTAGCCGGAAAAGATTTTTCAGTAGCATTTTCCATCATAGTAGGCAGCATCGCCTTGATGTATGTGAGGTTCTTTTTCAGAAAAGCAAGCTGTGGCCTGTTTGCGGATTTCATAATTTTACAAAGCTCAAGCGCCAGCTCCTCTTTATCAGCTTCAATATCAGTTGCAGCAACATCAGCTTTTTTTACCTGCTTCATTAAAAACTCGGTTTCTGTGTTTGTTTCTATCTGAAGATTTCCTGGACTTGAAAATTCAGTGACAGATGAGCTACAGCCTTCTTGTTGTTTATTTAACATGCATACTTTGTGAATATATTTGCACATATTCCATTTTATTGATGAGTCTGGGCAGGTACAAATAAATTTATGGATACATGCCTCACATTCAGTGCAAGTTAATTTGCAATTTGTTTCTGAAACACACTTTTTATTGCTTTCTACAATTAAATATATTTCATTGCAATCGCTGTTAACAACATTCCAACCTTCATCACATTTTGTTATAATGGGATTCATCTCCATACTTGTTTTATGCCTTATTCTTATATTCTTTATCTTATTCGATACTTTTCCTTTATTGAATACAATGATGCGATTGAAAATTTTATCTCTCAAGAACCGCATCAAAACATGTAGCGAACGGTC
The DNA here is from genome assembly GCA_038502835.1 of Octonoba sinensis. Lineage (NCBI taxonomy): Eukaryota > Metazoa > Arthropoda > Arachnida > Araneae > Uloboridae > Octonoba > Octonoba sinensis. The sequence goes on along the minus strand of CM076598.1, from coordinate 2,191,222 downwards.
AAGGCGTTAAATTGATTTCCCCTCTAAATATATATGTTTTATAGTTCCATGCATACGCTCTAAATGCATATTGGTATTGATGCTACAGTGCAGTCTATGACAAAATGCCCATGCAGGGATTTTAGTTGCATACTGCTCTTTAAAATACCGAGCAAATGCAGCAGTGTCCTCGTCGTTGCTCAGGATGTCAAGAACACCTTTAACCATTAGTTCAATTGCGGAAGTGTTCTAACAATGTTCTTAGCAGCTTATACACATAATTTTGTTTTTCTTTGCCCTTTATTTTGGATAAGTTTTTTTGCCAAGCACGATCGACGTGCCAAGTGCAAAATAGGTGTTTTAACGGTTCCCCCATTTCTTTTTTCCATGCATTATAAAATGCATTTGCCATGTCAGACATAAACGTCTGAGGAATTACAGTGCCAACTTCCAATCTTAAACGTTTTTAAAAAATGCCCAATGCTTCTTCATCTATTCTATTCGAAATGAAAAATGCGCACGGGAAACCTTCTCGAATGTCATCTATGACCATTAAGGTGATCAGTTCAAAACCATAGACATTGAGGCCATGCGTGCCATCAATGCTTACGCAGTCTGCCCCGTACATTTTCAGCATTTCTCGCTGAGCCTCATTGCTGATTATCAAAGCAAAATCTTCTTTATTAAAAACTGGTTCAGTTTCTAATATTTCTCCTTGATGCTTATAGAAGAGAACACATGAGTAACCATCTTTCATCTGCTGAATCCAAATATCGATGCTTATGGCATAATTTGAGTGCTTCTGAATATCCGATTTCAATTCAAAAGACTTTTCAATATTGTGCAAGTCCTGTTTAGTAAGAAGGTGGATTCTTTCTAAACCACTGTCCGTAATAGAATTCCTCACTTCATCTAAAATTACGTTTAATGGTATTTTCATTGCAATCTTTGTGGCAACAAATTTTCGCTCTGAAGCTGTCAACTGAGTGTGACACAGCTCCATTGCATGTCCAATGTGAGTTTTTATATAGTCAACTGTACATGACCCATCAGTATTTTCTAAAACTTTCAAACTGGCTGGGCAAAGAAAATTAGTTTTCTTACTCCCTTGAATCTTTAAATGCCTAATGTTAGCACTTTTTGATTTGAAATACCCCGATCTGTGGCATTTAAAATAATGATGCGTGACACCAGCGCGTGCTCTACTTCCAGTGCCTGTAATAAATTTAACTTTATCTACTGCTTCAATTCCTTCTTTCCAAGAAATAAACTCTGCAAAATTTGAAAACTGCACTGTTTCTTTTAAAATCTTTATACAATGTTCAGCTTCATAATGACTATAAAGAGCACTCTTCGGGAAAGAAACGGAACACAATGAGCACATATGAGTTTTTGATTCTACAGCAGCTGAATCATGTTTTTCTCTTTGATGTGCTTTAAGATGATGTGCATGAGTAAGTTCCTAGAACACTTGTCACATCGAAAATTTAAAGCTCTATTGGGAGTTTGAAAGCTTTCAGTAGGATGCACTCTCATGTAATGACGCTTCAAATGTCTCTTAGATGCGAACTTTTTTTTACATTTCACGCACGAAAGATCACAAACAGGAATTGCCGCTGAGGAAGCGTTTCCTACACTCATGTGTTCTGTTACAATTTCAGATGCATTACCATCTTCTTCAACCGATAGATTTAGCCCTGAAAAGGGCCGTGTTTTTTTTTTACAAAATCATCATCATTCGAATCCATGACAAGTTTAAATACCATGCAACGCTCAGTCTCCTAAGTAAAACGAATAAAGCTCACGCGTTGCTATGTAAACAAGAAAACCACGCCAGCTTCTCCTAAACGTAAGTATAATAAAATTACTGATCCTAAACTCAGGTGTGAAAAAAGTTTAGCTACCGAGCATGTGCAGTTTACTAGGGCAGTTTTATGATGTACGCGATTTAACATTTTTAACGCCGAGTGGATTTTTGCGGCATTTCTACCCAGCATGCCATTCGCGCAGCACTCTCGATTCCCCATGAGTTAACTTTTGATTGACAGTTCGCGCGTTCCGTATGGTGTGCGCAACTTGATGATTTTAAATGAAATAGGCTAAAAGTACAGCAATAAAAATTATTTCTTACTTGTAATTTTTTCTATGTTTATTTTTCAATTTTGTGTATATCTTTTGTCATCTCTAGATGTAATAAATTTAAGAAAAATTAAGATGAAAAATTCTATGATCTTGTAAGTTTCCATACATGTTAGTACTAAGGTAGAAGAGTATTGTTACTTTTATTTTTTCATTCATTATTGAAAAAGTAATTTCTTATCTTGAAACTCAGAAATAATTTGTCGTACTCATCATAGTGACATCGGTTTGTTCATTTTTATTAGTTCATGTCCTTAAATGTCTTTAAAACTAAAGAGTAAGAAATGCATAAGGGTTTCTTTTATTAAAAGCTTTTATTTAAAGCGTATCTTTTATTTTTGGAAATGACACATGCATGCGATTAATATGTAAGCATAATTTTGTTTGGCTGTGGCATATCAGGTTTTTCTTACACAACCCTCTAGTGTTTATAAATAAAACTAACCGGGTTAGAAATTACTGTTCTGAATTTTTTTTAAAAGTAATTGAGATTTTCAAAATTACTTATACATAAATAACGTGCATCAAAATAAAATAATTTTTGGAAAAAATAGAACCGACTTCAAATTAAAAATTGCGCTAAAAAGTGGAAAATAAATCAATTCTTTAACAGCACCGATACGATTTTTAAGTATCACTTTTAAAGCCTGCGCACAATCACCTAATTACCATTACGTCATGTGTTACTTTACATTGAAGAACTCTGGGCCATTTATATTTGTAATTTATTCATGATTACAAAAGTAATCATGAATCAAAACCTATCATGATTTTGCACCGACTTCAAAAGTTATGTTTAAAAATCGTATCGATGTTGTTTGAAGAATTAAATTAGTTTTCACTTTTTAACGCAATTTATAATTTGCAGTCTATTCTATTTCTTTCCGAAAGTGACTTTATTTTATTATTTTTGGTGTAAATCAATTTTTTACATAAATACTCTATTTTTAAAAAATCCATATCAAAAAGCAAACCTTCTTTGAGTGAATGGCACTGTAAACTCATCATTTGTATCATAAATTCCGTTTTGAAGTCGATTTTAAAAAGTCATTAGAGCAACCTCCCTCGATGGATTAAAAAAAATCAAAATCTTGAAAATCGGCTGATCCTGTGATATGTTATGGGTGGACAAACAAAAAACCGACATCCATACGGTATGAATATATAACCTCTTCCTTTGTGAAGTCGGTTAAAAAAATAGAATATAATAATTATCTGAATATTCGGCAATTTCTCCTAGGCCGAAGCCGAATATTAAAATTTCTAGAAAATCGTGGTAATAGAAGGTATTTCCCAAATTTAAAAGTATTCACCAAGTAAAACACCAATTTCACACAATAATCTATGATATATGATTTAATTATGTTTAAGAATCCATAACTACCTAAAATTAATGTATTTTCTGTATTGTTTTGAATGCAATAAAATCGAGAATTTCACCCACAAGTGGAATAGAAATGGCAGGTTTTAATTCTAAGCATTAGCATTATTTTACTAATTTCTAAATTCAAATTAAAGGAATACTATTGTTTAGTTAACGTTTACCTTGCTCCAAATAATTTCATGAAGATATATTAAAAGCTATAAAAGTTAATATTTTAATTTTATGGCTTTTTACATACCTATTTTTAAAAGATCTATTGAAATTTAATGCATTTAACAGGAATATATTTTTAAATTTAAAAAGCCCAATAACTTATATCTTAATATTCATGATATGTTCTAGGCTTTTCCCATTGCTCTCTTACCCAATATTCACAATAAATCAGTTTACTCACACAAAGTCTGACTTCCACTGTGTTACTAAACAAGATAAAAGTTTCACATTCTTCATCATAATTAACTATTGCCAGCATTTGATAGCAAATGCTAAGTATAAAATACAATATTGTAACTGTATCAAACCTAAAAGCAATGTTTAAAAAAAGTAGTTTTTTATAAATTATTTTTATTTATTAAAATTATATACAAATATGTTCTTTTACAATAACTATAGTGCAATTTTAAATGTTTAAAATCTACTAATTTCCTTATTTTTGTACATTTCTACCGTTGCAGAACTATTCGGCCGAATAATGATCAGTATTCGGAAAGACCGAATATTCGTCTAAATCACGAAAGGTCTATTTGACCAGGCCGAATACCGAATAGTGGCCGAATATTCGTTGCATCTTTAACATATATATATATGTGTGTGTGTGTGTGTGGGGGAAAATGCAGAGCTTTGAACGGTCTTTCCCTCTTTATTTAAGATAACAATTCTCCATTTAATTCAGTTACACTACCTGCAATAAAAAAACAAATATATAAAGTTGCATTTTTGGTTTTAATAAGAACACACATAGCTTGAATCTTGATCATTTCTATTTTTCAAATGCATCATGAACTTTATTTGTTATCTTATTATATTTGTTGATAAGTCATTTGGGTGTCATGATTAATTCTATATTTGGAATTAATATTCAATTGTTTCATAAACGATATATAACCACCACCTGTACATAAAATAAAATGTCTTGATATTGATTGCTAGATGTAGCATATGTATGCAATTGGCAATATTCTGTTAAATCAGTTTGCCCTTAGCAACCTTGTTTGCTTTTAAGATATTATGAGCAAAATGTTTGTAAATATTCCTTAATCGTTAGAAAAAGCAACGATCTTTCACGCTCTTAATTTACTTAAAACACATCTTTCTTTTTTCTTTAAGAAAGATGCATTTTTTATAATGCAAAGTCTTAATTTTCAAAAAATACATCATTTCATGTACTACATTTCAGCTCTTACAACACAGCATTAACAAAACAATGCAAACATGTTCAACAAAAGCATTTATATGTAATTTTTAAAGGATGAATGCAATTATTTTTTTTTTAAAAATCAGGACTAAAACATCTTCAGCCGAGTATTTCCCTAGAATTTGTTTTAAACTGTAACATTCAGAAAAGCGAAAGCGAGAAAACGGCAGTAGCATGCGTAAAAATTGTAAACAGTGAGCAAAGGATGATGGGTAAAACCGCTTTCAGAGACAAAACCTCTTTTCTCATGTGAACGGGGTTTTTTCCAAACGAGTTTTTTCGGAATTGGAGAGGGGTTACAAAAGTGCCATATGGTACTATGATCTGCTAAAGATCGATTCCAACTGTTGATTCGAATATGACTGTTAAGTGACTTCTGTTACTGAATCAATATTCTAAACACGGTTATGATGAAAAGAATCACGGATATTCAGGTGCAACGTCCTGGAAAATTAAATAGTTCAGAAATATCATATTAACCGAAAAACTTTTCATGTTCAAACTATACGACCCAATCCAAAGAAGAATGACCGATTCTATCATAACTAAATTGATAAATTTTAGAGTTACTGATGGACACTTTTTTTTTTTTTTTTTTCAAATTGAGAAGATCATCGCTTCATTGTGTCGGCCCACAGGTTGTATTGTTTTTATATATATTTATTGGTTAACCAGTAATCGGTTCACTTTGGTCGGTTGAGGTCATCGGTTTGAGTGCACACAGTCCCAGAGCAACCAGCTGCGAGAGGTGTCCCCCCCCTCCAAACACAAACTTGGTCAATGTTGCTTCACTTTTGGTGTTCTACGGGAACCAAGCTTCTATCGACAGGTCCACTGCAGGACATTTTTACATTTAAGTTTTCATTTTAAAAATGAAATAATTTTAAAACGTAAAAAATACAACACTGTTCGTCGTAGTCGAAAAGGAGCATCCTGTCGTGATGAACTTATTCAAAATCGCTTTCTATTCTTGAAGATATTACTGTTGCACTATATGTCTTCTGAATAATTAAACTAGTAACAATGATATATTCAAAATAAACTGCTGTAATTATAATGCGTATAAAAGTTTTACTTAATTATTTGTAATGTATAAATCATGTCAAAATGTGGGAAGAAAATCTCTTTTACGTATATATCCTTGAACTATGGTAAAAGTTTCAGAGTTGTAATCTATTTTATAGGGTTGGCATGTTTTTGAATATAAGTTAACTTTTTTTGTGTGTACAGTTATTTTTTTAAAGAGTCCTGAGACTCTGAAAAATTTACTTAATCATGAACATGCTTTTCCCCTAATTCATGGTTTGAATTCCTTTCTCGGGGGTATTCTAGTCTAGAGGGGCCAACTTTTAGGTGCTTTTTAAAACTCTGTAAATAGAAGATAGATAAGGTAAAGATTTTTATCATCTGGTTTTTTATCGGTTGTTTATTTATGTTTAAAGAGCGCAAAACAATTTAGTAAAAAAAAATCGAAATTCAAAAAAGTACAGGCCCGCAAACTGGAGACTCAAAAAGAAAAAGCTGCCCCCTGGTTGACATGATTCCACCCTCCTTGATGATCTGAAAACAAAAATCTTGGTTTTTTTTTTTCTTAAAGAATAGGGATGTAGTTTTCGTTTGATCAGAGCGATTTGCAAAAGAAAAAAAAAATTCGCAAAATGGCGGCCATGTAAAAATAATAATAATTTTTTTCCCTCAATTTTTCAACTTTAGAAATTTTTTAAAAATAATAGAAAACTTTTTTTCAAAAAAGCTCTGATCAAACGATAGCGACATATATTAAAAAGCTCTGTACCAAATTTGAAGTAAATCGATTCTCTGAAACTTGAGATATGTCAACCGCTCTGAAAAACGGAGTTTCGAGAACAACGCGTTTTAAGTTTCGGACAGTGTAAATAATTTTATTTGATGTTTTATACTTACATTTATTAATCAGCGATTCCTGCGGTTTTAAAATATACGCACTAGGGTTCCCGCTTCGCAAAATCAAAAAGACCCCTCCCAAATGCGAAAATGAAGCAAGACATTTTCGCTTTTTTGCTCAAGCGTATTTTGCTGAATGTAAAGAAAAAAAGAAAAGACTAGAAGTTCCGCCTAGAACTATGCGAGCCTACTTTCCCGTATACAGCGAATTCAAATTTATAATCTAGCTATCTCTCTCTCTCTGTCTTTCTCGTTTAGCTTTAGTTCTTAATTGCTTCAAATATACCGTTTTCAACGGTTAATACATATTCATTCAATCATTCATTTATTAAGTCATTCATGTATTTATTCACTCATTTATTCATTCATTCTTTTACTTATTCATTTAATCATACATTAATTCAAAAATATTCTTAAAAATCCCGATCAAAAAATTTCATAGGAAAATAGGCTCGTTAGTTCTGGATGAACTTTCTATTTGTACATGTTCTACGTCATAAGAGCTTTCCGATAAAGTTTGTTCCAAGCAAATCGGTCCGTTTGATCAGGAATTATATAGGATTGAAATTTCCCCGTAGGCGGTATGTTAATTTTTTTTGAACTGTTCAAAAATGAACAAAAATTGTTCAAATCAATATTTCACGCCAAGAACTTCTTCCAGTGAGCTTGTTCATGGGAACTTAGATCTTGTACCCAGAGTTTACATAATTTGCTTCATTTTACATATTCATTCAATCATTCATTTATTAAGTCATTCATGTATTTATTCACTCATTTATTCATTCATTCTTTTGCTTATTCATTTAATCATACATTGGCGCTAATGTTAAAATTTTTGAAGTGTTCAAAATTGAACAAAAAATTATTCAAATCAAAAAGTAAAATGTGGAAATCAGATGTCCTCGCCGAGATCTTTCGAATGCAAAAAGAATTTTTTGAATCGGACAATTCGTTCAAAAGTTATTAGGGGGGGACAGACCGACAGACAGACAGACCGACAGACAGACAGACTTTTTCCCCATCTCAAAACCCTACTTTCAAATTTTTTATTTTTCAATCTTTAGTTAATTACTTAATTTATTTTTGACTTTTCTTGATTTCTAACGATATTTTCATAATACATTATGCCTTCTTTCATGCTTTATTATTATTTTTTTTTACTTTTACGGGAAAGTAGGCTAAAAAGCGTGCGGATCTGTCGGACGGGGAAGATATTTATAACAACTACTGTTGGGAGGGAAGCAATGGAGCAGATCAGATAAAAACCGAACTTCTATAATGAGGGGGGGGTGACAATTTTATTAAAGATACAAACCCACATTATTTGTTAGTCTATATCAGGGGTCTCTAAACTACGGCCCGAGGGCCACATCCGGCCCGCGGAGAGCTAGCATACTTGAAAGAAAACTCCTTCTAGAGAACATATTTATTTTTTATAGCAAATTAAATTAAGTTTACTGAAGTAATCTATTTTTATGTTGAATAATTATTAATATGACATCTACATTGATATGGTGATGGGCTAACTACTCATAACATTGTTGTAGGTTATTATTTACTAACTAACAAATTATTGAAATGAATCCAACTAACATTTTATACATTTTAAATGAAAAGATAACTTATAACAAGCATAACGACATATGAAATACTAATGAGATTTATGTAATTGAGATTTTCCACTGACAATAGTTTGTAGTTGTGGACTAATTTTACTTGTACCAATTATTAAAAGAGATTTAAGATGCTCATCAGTTAATTTAGATCTGTAAACATTTTTTGTGTACTTCATTTTGGAAAAGGTCTTCTCACACAAATAAGTAGTACCAAAAACAGAAAACAGCCCACGAGCAAATTTATGCAAATTATCAAATTGTGTCAGTGGAAGACACTTATAAAATTCCAACAAAGATAAGTTTTGATATTTGTTCTTAATTATATCACTGCACTGTAGATCAATCATTTCCATTTGAAGTTCCGGGGCTAGGGTTTCAATGTCAGTATCAAAAGGATTCTGAAAAATCTTAATTTGATTCGCAATGGCATCAAAGTCCGAGAAACGAGTATCAAAATTTATTTTCAAAGCACTCAAAGTTTCGATTGCAAAATCGATAGGAAACTCGGTCTCAGTGGTGTGGCTAAATATTTCACATGTTTTAAAATGTGAAAAACATTTACTTCGTAGTTGTGATTGAAACAGTATCAATTTCTTCCGGAATGATTTGATATTATTGTATAAATCAGGAAGATGCTGGTTTTCTCCTTGCAATCTCAAATTCAGTTCGTTCACATGTTTTGTCAAATCAACATAGAATGCTAACTTCCACAGCCATGCGTTGTTTTGCAATTCAGTAAGAGGGCGATGCTTTTCATTCAAAAAAAATTCGATCACTGCTCGAAGTTCAAAAAAGCGCTGAAGGACTTTCCCACAACTAAGCCAACGTACGGCAGTATGATAAGGTAAGTCATTTTCTCCAATCTCTTTAATAAATTGTACGAATTGTCGGTGATTCAGCCCAAAAGATCTGATAAAATTAACAGTTGATATGACTGGTTTCAGAACTTCCGACATATCCAAACATTTTCCGCACAAAGACTGTTGATGAATGATACAATGTAAGACTATTGGTTTTGAACCACCGTCATTTTCTACAGCCTTTGACACAAGAGCGACCACTCCTTTATCTTTCCCACTCATGTTTTTGCCTCCATCAGTTGTAATACATTTCAAGTTTTTCCATCGAAGGTTCTTTTGCTTAATGGCCATTTCAACTCCTTTAAAAATATCTGAACCAGTAGTTGTGCCATGAATACTATACATATCAAGAAGTTCTTCATGCACTTCATAGCTTTTATCTACTCCTCGAATATAAATCAACACCTGAGCAGTATCTGACACATCCGTTGACTCATCCAAGGCCAAAGAAAACCACTCAACATGTCCATTTTTGTTGAACAGTTGAGAGGATATATTTTCAGCGATGTCTTCTACCCTTCGAGCCACAGTGTTTGCTGACATACTGACAGTTTTTAATAAATTTACCTTTTCAGGGCACATTTCTTCGGCTGCTGCGATTATGCATTCTTTGACCATTTCGCCATCGGTGAATGGTTTTCCACGTTTTGCAATTTCAAGAGCCACACGAAAGCTGGCACGAGTTGCAGCCTCTTGTTCAGTTTTGAGTTTTGTAAATAAAGATTTCTGCGATTTCAATCCGCGCTTCATAGCTTCGAATTTTTCTGTCCGCAAACTTCCTGTATATTTTGAGTAATTTTAAAAATGTTTTGCTTCATAATGACGTTTAATGTTATATTCTTTGAGAACGGCTATGCTTTCATTTCAAATCAAACATAGCGCCTTGTTACTGGACTCAATTACGAAATACTGAATGTTCCACTGATCTTTGAATTTTCTGCATTCACTATCAATTTTTCGCTTCTTTTCCATTCTACTAAATCACACACAAAAGCAACAATTCAAATAAAAATATTGTTACAAAGATGTCTTAAACTTAAACACGCACAAACACGTTTTAAGGAGGTACGCACTATTTTATTTCACAGCAGTGTCATAGGAACTGACTTGTGGTTGCGCCACTAGCCTTCTTATATATTTCACTTACTGCCATCTAGAAGTGAGTGGAAGACACCAGAACTTTATCGAACCAACGAGATTATTCTGTAAGTGCTATTAGCGCCATCTGTTAGGGATAGAAGGTACTACCTATTTCTGCTTGTGTCCACCAGATGTCCTGTCACGTTACTCCTCATGGCTCGCTCGTACTCTACGACTAATCTAGAAATTACAGATAATGACAGGAAAATTAATAATATGCAGTGTTGCCTTTTTGCGGACTTTAGTTCGATTTGCAGCCTTTTTTAAACGTGGCGTACTTTTTCGGACTTTTTTTTTCATGTAAAAAAATACTCATTCGTTACTTGAGTACTCGTTAGGAACCGAAGTAACGATTACTGAAGAAAAAAGTAATCAATGATTACTTGTGTATTTCATTACTTTTGTAATCAATGATTACTATGGCGATACGATGCGGGTACCCCATTATAACGGATACCCATACGATACAGAAAATACATCAGCTTCCCTTTTTTTTTTTTTTTTTTTTTTTTTTTTTTTTTTTTTTTTTTTTTTTTTTTTTTTTTTTTTTTTTTTTTTTTTTTTTTTTTTTTTTTTTTTTTTTTTTTTTTTTTTTTTTTTTTTTTTTTTTTTTTTTTTTTTTTTTTTTTTTTTTTTTTTTTTTTTTTTTTTTTTTTTTTTTTTTTTTTTTTTTTTTTTTTTTTTTTTTTTTTTTTTTTTTTTTTTTTTTTTTTTTTTTTTTTTTTTTTTTTTTTTTTTTTTTTTTTTTTTTTTTTTTTTTTTTTTTTTTTTTTTTTTTTTTTTTTTTTTTTTTTTTTTTTTTTTTTTTTTTTTTTTTTTTTTTTTTTTTTTTTTTTTTTTTTTTTTTTTTTTTTTTTTTTTTTTTTTTTTTTTTTTTTTTTTTTTTTTTTTTTTTTTTTTTTTTTTTTTTTTTTTTTTTTTTTTTTTTTTTTTTTTTTTTAACTACACTTCCTTCAGAGATTCCAGAGTATGCCCATATGATAAATCCATACGCGGTTCCAGCATTCTGACATTGCCCTCTTCGTTTACATCAGGTTTATAAGTAAAAGAAACAGGTTCAAATAATAAATAAAATGTATTTTTAAATGTTAATCAGTCTTGTGATTTGCTTTGTCTTCCTGCACTTGAAAGGGTGTCATAATTGAAAGAGGCGATTACGACGATTCCAATTCAAAGCACCATCACGGCTTGTATCCGACTTCGGATTACTGGGACATCTTAGAGCGCTTCCATACGAGATTGCCCGCTATCTTCGTCTCTACTAGGACAAAACCAGAAAAATTACTAACAGGCACTTTGATGTCCTATAGACAAGTATTATAACAAGAGGTTTATCTCCTTTGTCAAAACTGAACTACAGGATTTGAACCTACGTCCTTCTCATACCAATTTATGGTAGCAAAGCACATTGGAAATATATGTTAGTGGAGGAACCATGAGCATGTTTTGCGATATTTCAAACGAAATAGAATTTTTTGTTCGGATAAAAACGTTATTAACGCATTTAAATATAGATAATGTGTCTTCAAATAAAACTATAATATCTTCAGTGATGTAACGATATAAAAAATGATGTAAAAGTGTCATGGGTGAAATAAAGTGTTGAAAAATTTAATATGTGCAATATCGAATTCCTTATATCATCACCATAACAACGTACTAAGGAGGAGAAGCCGGAAAAAAGAGCAAGGCAGAAACTTCAAATTTTATTTCCTTAAATTTTCTTCTTTGTCATATAATTTGTTCTTTCACTAAGCTCTTAATTTACGAAGAATTTAATTATTTCTTACTAAGGTGGGGTTGATTAAAGCAATAATAGAGCACCGCCTGCCATCGCGTTTAGAGTTCATTTATTCAAATTCTACGTTTTTATACATAACGAGTAGGGTCAGGTGGGGTAAAGTGGTCATACGGCAAGTAAAAAGCTATAGCTTTGAAATAAACAAAGGAATAGGTATACATTCTTCATTTTAGCGTTTAATAATTAAGAATTAAATTTTACATACAAAATTATTTTAATAGCAACTCTTTAGGTGAAGAAAACAGTAATTCTGCTTGTTTATTCAACACTTTTGAAATTGAAACAGCTCTTTTAACTTCTCTCTGACGTTTTGTTTTAGAGAATCTATAGCAAATAGACGGTGAAGAGAGCTTAACACAGATCCCAGAAATACTTCTGCACTAACCGGGAAGCTAGATTTAGTTTATATATTATTTTATAGTAGTTTAAGTATGATTGGGTAAAGTGGTCATAATATTAGGCTTAACATGCGGCGATGTTCTAAAATTACTTTAGGTTAATTTATGAAGTAGACCGGGACTTAACTTGCATAGGAACTCACAGGAGCTCAGCTTCCATATTTATTTTTAATTTTATGAGAGATTTTAGTTATTACAGGGAATTCAGGCTATTTACGAATGAAAATAAATTTTGAAGACTACAGGGCTCCCGCACTTTTTTTGTTGGAAATTAAATCACGAGGCAGATGTTAGTTAAACATTAATTTCTCTAATACTGTATTTCTTAAAAATAACTTAGATTTACTTTTGACGTGAATACGTCTTTACATTTGCTACCATAAGGAAGCAATAAAAAAATCTAATGATAACAAAACCGGGGGATACAGTTTGGCGTTGTAGTTTCGAATCTATCCTCTACATCCAAAATTAAATAACACCACTGGATAGCTAAAGGATCAAAGAATTCATTACGATGAGCGAGAACAGTGACACATCGCGGTGGGGGGGGGAGGGGTAAAGAGGGAAGCGCCGTCATTTTGAGGTTATTTTGCTGCATCTCGAAATTTGCAATTAGTATAGCTTTTGACTCGTAGAAGCTACGATGTTCGTTTAAGTTTTAATCATCAGCTGTCGTCAAAAACTATCGATTTTATATAAAACATTAGTTTAAAGTAGTGACAGTGAATATAACAAGATGTTAGAATAAAAAAAATATCAAAAATATATAGAGAATGTCGGCTTATACGCGTCGAAGAACCAAAACTATAAAGTTATTAATTAATAAAGTTATATTGTAACACAATTATTATTTGTTTCCTTGCTTTTATTCTAAATACATAAATAAAAATATTTTATTTAAAATGTATAACCCATTACATAAACGTATTTACGTCAACACACGGCCATGTCCCTGACACAGCCATACCCCACATGTTTTTAGTAAAATGATTAAACACAATTGAGCTCAAATGCAATAGAGATTGAAATTTCTACAAGACAGTCTTCTTACAATGGTTTCTTTAGTATTGAAAAATTTTTAGAAGCACTTTTATTGAAAAAATTTTCAAGTTAGCAATAATTCATTTCTAAACCGACTTATGGGACATTACATGCCAAATCATCCAGGGGTCGACACCCGAGGTCGGCCGATTTTGATGAAACTTGGTGAGATTGTTCTACCCATAGATATAAGAACAACTGTAACGTTTTATCTCAATATATTGAATAGTTTTTGAAATAGAGCACTTTAAAATTTTGCCAGAAATTTGTAATTCGACGCTGATCGCAAATCAAGCAATTGCACATACTTCTACATTTCTTACCGTAAAACAGTTATTTTTGAAGATAGAAGGTTAATTTGTTTTGCATTGTGTTTAGTATTCTTTTGTAAATAGAAATATAGCATTAGATTTGGGATTTAAAGGTATTAAGGCAACTTAAAAAATCTTTGAAGAAGAAAATTGAGTTGTATTTAATCCAATGACTGGCATTCAGAAACTGCTCAATTGCATTAAGAACGTATCTTTCGATTTTAAAATTAATTATACCATTAGAAACTAGATTAAAAATGCTTCAAAGTGGTACATTGAAATTGATGGGGTTTGGACTTTTCATTGAGTTAGAGCTGATCTAAGTTATGGCTTTGAAAAGTAACAAAATCTATTGTTCCTAATAACTTCAATTCTCAAAAAAAAATATTGGCTGCTCTTATAATGTTGTTATATAGTGTATTTAATTTACATTCATATATATACATTGTGCAAAGAGCTTTCCACCAAAACCGAGTGAAATCATAAAATATTCAGAAATATATTTACAGCAATTTTTGGAAAAAAAAATAGAACCGACCTCAAATCATAAAATGCGCGACAAAGTGAAAAATAAATATAAATTCTTTAACCAACACCGATACGGCATTTAAACAGAACTTTTGAAGTCGGTGTAAAATTGTTATGGATTTTGATTCATAATAACTTTTGTAACCATGAAACAATTACAATTATTAATGGAGTAGATTTTGCAACAGTTTCAATGTAAAATAACGCATGGTGTAAAGAGAATTGGACTGTCATAACTTTGCATCGATTTCAAAAATTAGGTTATAAAGTGGTATCTATGTTGTTAAGAATTAATTTATTTTTCAACAAAGGTACAGGACCTATGGTAAACTACCCTCTATCGAATTTAAAAAAATCATGAAAATCGGTTCATCCGGTAAGCAGTCATGAGTGGAGAAACCAAAAACAATCGGCATATATGAATGTTATATTATATTATTAATATATGTTTATATCAATTTGATAATTATTATTTAATTAATATATATTTATATTACATTTGATTAAGTTTACATAAATACTTCCTTCCTTTGCAAAGTTGGTTAAAAATACATCGTTTTTTTACAAAATGCTTATGCCATAGAAAGTCCTTCAGACAAGCATGAAACTACAAGTCTAGACTTTGAATCATGCAGTAGTTTGAATGTTACTAAAGGAATATCAAAGTCAAATATGTTGCCGGATTTTGATAGGAATTTACATAAATTATGTTGCATGCGTTTATGAAGGAAACTTTTGGAGTGGTCTAGTGTCGTTAAAATGAACAAAGATGAAGGCGTGACACAACTGCTTTCATGCACCCGCATGGCCCTTGAGAAACATTTTACTGGCATGAAAGGCAAGATGAATACCTGTTCTCCCACAACGTATCTTATGTACTGTTGAAAGTCCAGAAGTAACATCACATATCAGTCGTTTTTTCAAAATTGGATCAATATCCATGAAAAATATTAATGAAAACTGAAATAAGTTCAAGGGGAAGTGTTAAAACTGTTCAAACTTGAAAGGAAACCTAGTTTTAGCCTGTTGAATAAGAGACATAGATAGCCATTTAAATACATTGATTGAAATTTATAACATTTTCAATCTACGATTTTAAGAGTAGTGATAACTTCAATAATAGGCATCTTAAATATTATTCTAATAAAACATATATATATATATAACTTTCTTATCTGAGTTTAGCTAACAAACATGACATTTTACGAAAAAAGAGTAATTAAAAAAAAAAACCTTTCTTATGCATTATTGTATATTGTTTTGAACTATAGAAGGTCTGGCTGATTTTGCAACTTCGATCAGTTACAACCAAACATACAGTTTTATTTTCCTAGTTTCATGCTTGTTTGAAGAACTCTCTAGAGCATAAGCATTTTCAAAAAGAACGACGTATTTTTTGCTGTAAATATATCTCAGAATATTTTATGATTTCACTCGGTTTTAGTGGAAAGCCAAAACAACAATATGTATATATATATATATATATATATATATATATATATATAAATACACTATATAACAACAGTATAAGAGCAGCCAATATTATTTTTTTTGGAAATTGAAGTTATTAGGAACTTATTAGGATTTTGGTACTTTTCAAAGGCATAACTTTGATCAGCTCTAACTCAATAAAAAGTCCAAACCCCATCAATTTCAATGTACCACTTTGAAGCATTTGTAATCTAGTTTCTAATGATATAATTAATTTTAAAATCGAAGGATACGTTCTTAAGGCAATTGAGCAGTTTCTGAATGCCAGTCATTGTTGTAAATACAACTCAATTTTGTTCTTCAAAGATTTTTTAAGTTGCCTTAATACCTTTAAATCCCAAATCTATTGCTATATTTCTATTTACAACAGAATACTGAACACAATGCAAAACAAATTAACCTTCTATCTTCAAAAATAACTGTTTTACGATAAGAAATGTAGAAGTATGCGTAATTGCTTGATTTGCGATCAGCGTCGAATTGCAACTTTCTGGCAAAACTTTAAATTGTTCTATTTCAAAAACTAATCAATATATTGAGATAAAACTTTACAATTGTTTTTATATCTATAGGTAGAACAATCTCACAAAGTTTCATCAAAATCGGCCGACCTCGGGTGTCAAACTTTGTATCCGCTGGACGATTTCACTTGGAAATGGCCCACGTCTTCTAATGGCCAGTGCAGTGTTAATTTATTTTATGTTACGCTTGTTTGGATTTCAAATGGTTAGTACGATTTGTCATGCGTATGGAGGCAAAGTACCCTACATCTGTCATCATATAACCAAATCTGTCGTACATTTATTCATTCATGAAATTATTGCTTCATTTCTTTATCCATTTATTAAGCAGATTTTTCATTCGTTCCTTTAATTAATCATTTATTTTTTACATTCATTAATTCCTTCTTTCATTTGCTCGTTTTCTCACTCATTCATTCATTTAGTTATTCATGTTTAATAAAAAGTATTTATAATCCTTTGTACTCGTAAATATAAAATTGTATCTGTTATTAGGACTAACATGAAGCGACATACGAATGCAAACGCTTAATTATCCCATGCGAAGCTGTTTTGTTAGAAAAATATTTCAAAAGTTCACTTTGCCCTCCATATATTAAATTTACTGCCCAAAAGAAAAAAAAAGTAATATTTCAATGAAAGTTCTATCTTAAAATTCATAGTTTTCTCTTTTATGTGCTGTTATTGTCAAAATACATTATCAATTAGTTCATTTTGAAAAATGTAATTTATCTTAACTATTTCAATTTGGTCCGCATTCCCCTACATACTTCAGATTTTTTTTCTTTTTTAACCAATACTTAATGAAGTAAGGGAATTCAATAAACAATAAAAATTGTGTTGGTTAAATAATATGCAATTGTTTCTGTTTGAATTCTAATTTATCGTGCTGAAAGAAAGAACCGTTTTCCCAGTACAACATTTGAAACATCATTTTCTGGATGTTTGATACGAGACTTTTCGTATTGATATATGACTTTGAAGAAATCAGAACACTATGACATGAAATTAAATACGTTTCCCATCGCATTTTCTTCAGAGCAAAAAAACTTCAAAATATTGAATTCATTCATCATTCGAATGTTGACTTCAGAATCGTAATAAAGATATTTTTATATTTAGACACTTTCTACCAGCCATCAAGGAATTTCAACTTGTGTTTGGTCATTTTTCTCCTACTCGCATTCTATTAACAACCGTTTTTCTTCGTTTATTTTGTGATTCTAAATCTATTGTTTAATTTCGAACTTGCAATTTCGAACATTAATACTTCTATTAGAATGAAAATAAAAAAACAAAATTCAATTCAAAATGCTTTTCATTTGAAAATCAGTATAAGTAAAGATCAATGGTTAAGTATATCAAATTAAAAAATCAAGGGAATTAATATGGGCAAAAACCCATAACATCATCCTCATTTTCCACAATTGGATTAACCGAATAATTTTCTGATGCTTGGTGAATGATCAGCTGGTCGACGAAATGACTACATGGCGCCTTTGTTCCACACACCATTTATCGCGTCCTGCAGTGGACCAGTCAGTAAAAGCTCGGTTCCTGCAGAACACCGAAAGTGAAACAACATTGACTGTTGTGAGGGGGACAACCTCTCGGCGGCTGGTTGCTTGGAACCGTGTACGCTAAAGAGAGCTGATGCACGTTAAATCCTTCATGGCTCCAATGTTTTCCAAGTGAAGTGATACCTCTGGAGGAGCCAATTTCAGGTGACGGTTTCTCATCTGGGAGCTGGTTCAAAAATTAAGAGACCACATAAATGAGGTTTAGTCAGTCTTCAGCCCTCGTGGCACCTAGCTCAAGTGTAGCTGAATATCTTCCTTAGCCATGGAACAGTCACAAAGCGACATGATCTTCTAGACCTGGTGTAGGCTTTCCTGCGCCAGGGGGATAAGAAACAACAACAACCATTTATGGCAGATTTGCCGTTTCTCACAACTTATGCGCCCGAGTTCTAAAAACCCGAAGCTTCAGGCAGAAAGTGCAAATAAACCATCTTGCTGTATTCTTTAGCTCTCCTGTAACAAGGCTTTCAATGTAAAGGAAAAATATGAAGGGACTGGCGAACTCACCCTTGTGGCATGGAGCGCCTCATATGTTCGTGGATTTGTAAATCAAATTACAGAACTCGAAAATCGTCATTTCATATTTCGTTAAAAGTATTTGTAAACACAAATGCCCTTAAAAATTAAATGTATTTGCAATAAAACTCTTTGAAGTACTTGAAGATATAAAACTATTGAACCAAAGGAGCTAATTGTGTTTGTTCATCAAGGAGAAACGGTTTTATACCATTTCCAAGCTGAAGCAGGAACTCAAAAACCATTTGTAGTTGAAACTGTTTTGAATTTTAATAACTAAGCTATTTTCAGGAAATGAACAGTTACCTATTCGTTAGTGTGTAATTATGGGTTCATATTAAGTAGTTTCAGCTCTAAATACTACTGTGCCTTTATAGGTTAAGAAAAGAAAAACAGTTAAAGTGCATTTTAGTATAAATATATAAAGAATTTTAGCTATAAACTTTAAGTAGGTAATTCATTTGTTCTATGCAGAAACGTTTTGACGTAAAAAGATTACATAGGGTCAGGTGGGGTAAAGTGGTCATAAAATCCAAGTTTTTCAACTTTCATCGCCCTTCAGATTTTTTGCTTGATATTTAACATTGTATTATTGAAGAACAGATAAGAATTAAGTAAAATAATTTTATAACACATTTTTTCTAGGATGTATTTATGATCACTTTGCCTCATAGGGTGGGATAAAGTGGTCATAGTTGAAAAGAAAAGAAAGACCATATAAAAGTATTAATAACCATAATATTTCAAAATACTCAACAAATGTTCATTTTAGAAAGGAAACAACTTTATTTACCAACCGAATTTATTAATGCCTTCTATTATGGTCAAAAGTTGGCTTCATGTTCGTAACTTCTCGTAAGGTACTTCAGTCTCTTCAGTTGCTTCATAGATGGTCTTAAAATAAAGTTGTATACCTAAATACTTTAGGATACATAATAGTAGGTTTCCTGAGGTTTTTATTTCTGAATATTAGGTTATAAGTATGTTCTTTTATTTACTACGTGTAATAACACATAAATATGAAATTCAAAATTTTCGTTAAAAAATTAAAATAGCTTTTAATGACTTATTACTTAAACTACATATTAAGAAAACATTGCAAATAAGAGAGTTATGAGATAATTATAACGTATTAAAAACCAAAATGGAAGGAAAATACATATTTCAAGCTAGCTATTTTTATTTTCTCTCTCTTTCATGTATTGTTCTTGTTCGAAGTGCTGCTAGTTCTAAACATTTACAACTTAGTAATGTTTGTGATAAGGGCCATTCCAAGTGAAATCGTCCAGCGGATACAAAGTTTGACACCCGAGGTCGGCCGATTTTGATGAAACTTGGTGAGATTGTTCTACCTATAGATATAAGAACAATTGTAAAGTTTTATCTCAATATATTGATTAGTTTTTGAAATAGAACACTTTAAAGTTTTGCCAGAAATTTGCAATTCGACGCTGATCGCAAATCAAGCAATTACGCATACTTCTACATTTCTTATCGTAAAACAGTTATTTTTGAAGATAGAAGGTTAATTTGTTTTGCATTCTGTTTAGTATTCTTTTGTAAATAGAAATATAGCATTAGATTTGGGATTTAAAGGTATTAAGGCAACTTAAAAAATCTTTGAAGAACAAAATTGAGTTGTATTTACTACAATGACTGGCATTCAGAAACTGCTCAATTGCCTTAAGAACGTATCCTTCGATTTTAAAATTAGCTATATCATTAGAAACTAGATTACAAATGCTTCAAAGTGGTACATTGAAATTGATGGGGTTTGGACTTTTTATTGAGTTAGAGCTGATCAAAGTTATGCCTTTAAAAAGTACCAAAATCTATTGTTCCTAATAACTTCAATTTCCAAAAAAAATAATATTGGCTGCTCTTATACTGTTGTTATATAGTGTATTTATATATATATATATATATATATATATATACATATTGTTGTTTTGGCTTTCCACTAAAACCGAGTGAAATCATAAAATATTCTGAGATATATTTACAGCAAAAAATACGTCGTTCTTTTAGAAAATGCTTATGCTCTAAAGAGTTCTTCAAACAAGCATGAAACTAGGAAAATAAAACTGTATGTTTGGTTGTAACTGATCGAAGTTGCAAAATCAGCCAGACCTTCTATAGTTCAAAACAATATACAATAATGCATAAGAAAGGTTTTTTTTTTTAATTACTCTTTTTTCGTAAAATGTCATGTTTGTTAGCTAAACTCAGATAAGAAAGTTATATATATATATATATGTTTTATTAGAATAATATTTAAGATGCCTATTATTGAAGTTATCACTACTCTTAAAATCGTAGATTGAAAATGTTATAAATTTCAATCAATGTATTTAAATGGCTATGTCTCTTATTCAACAGGCTAAAACTAGGTTTCCTTTCAAGATACGTTGTGGGAGAACAGGTATTCATCTTGCCTTTCATGCCAGTAAAATGTTTCTCAAGGGCCATGCGGGTGCATGAAAGCAGTTGTGTCACGCCTTCATCTTTGTTCATTTTAACGACACTAGACCACTCCAAAAGTTTCCTTCATAAACGCATGCAACATAATTTATGTAAATTCCTATCAAAATCCGGCAACATATTTGACTTTGATATTCCTTTAGTAACATTCAAACTACTGCATGATTCAAAGTCTAGACTTGTAGTTTCATGCTTGTCTGAAGGACTTTCTATGGCATAAGCATTTTGTAAAAAAACGATGTATTTTTAACCAACTTTGCAAAGGAAGGAAGTATTTATGTAAACTTAATCAAATGTAATATAAATATATATTAATTAAATAATAATTATCAAATTGATATAAACATATATTAATAATATAATATAACATTCAGATATGCCGATTGTTTTTGGTTTCTCCACTCATGACTTCTTACCGGATGAACCGATTTTCATGATTTTTTAAAATTCGATCGAGGGTAGTTTACCATAGGTCCTGTACCTTTGTTGAAAAATAAATTAATTCTTAACAACATAGATACCACTTTATAACCTAATTTTTGAAATCGATGCAAAGTTATGACAGTCCAATTCTCTTTACACCATGCGTTATTTTACATTGAAACTGTTGCAAAATCTACTCCATTAATAATTGTAATTGTTTCATGGTTACAAAAGTTATTATGAATCAAAATCCATAACAATTTTACACCGACTTCAAAAGTTCTGTTTAAATGCCGTATCGGTGTTGGTTAAAGAATTTATATTTATTTTTCACTTTGTCGCGCATTTTATGATTTGAGGTCGGTTCTATTTTTTTTTCCAAAAATTGCTGTAAATATATTTCTGAATATTTTATGAGTTCACTCGGTTTTGGTGGAAAGCTCTTTGCACAATGTATATATATGAATGTAAATTAAATACACTATATAACAACATTATAAGAGCAGCCAATATTATTTTTTGAGAATTGAAGTTATTAGGAACAATAGATTTTGTTACTTTTCAAAGCCATAACTTAGATCAGCTCTAACTCAATGAAAAGTCCAAACCCCATCAATTTCAATGTACCACTTTGAAGCATTTTTAATCTAGTTTCTAATGGTATAATTAATTTTAAAATCGAAAGATACGTTCTTAATGCAATTGAGCAGTTTTTGAACGCCAGTCATTGGATTAAATACAACTCAATTTTCTTCTTCAAAGATTTTTTAAGTTGCCTTAATACCTTTAAATCCCAAAATCTAATGCTATATTTCTATTTACAAAAGAATACTAAACACAATGCAAAACAAATTAACCTTCTATCTTCAAAAATAACTGTTTCACGGTAAGAAATGTAGAAGTATGTGCAATTGCTTGATTTGCAATCAGCGTCGAATTACAAATTTCTGGAAAAATTTTAAAGTGCTCTATTTCAAAAACTAATCAATATATTGAGATAAAACGTTACAGTTGTTCTTATATCTATGAGTAGAACAATCTCACCAAGTTTCATCAAAATCGGCCGACCTCGGGTGTCGACCCCTGGATGATTTGGCATGGAATGTCCCAGGTCTTAATTAATTTTTAAAATATTAATAACATTAGGAATTTTATTATTATATAATAGTAAAAAAATGTTATACTTCATACACAATATTGCGTCACATTTTGAAAATTGCTTATATTATCATATAGCTTGATTTTCGAGTTGACTATTTTTTGACTGAATCAACTAAATGTTATGTAACATAGTGTCCTTATGTAGGTGGTCCTGCTAAACAGAGTAAATATTTTACCATTTCATTTTGCCTCACATTCCTCTACATTGGGAAAATATATAGTTCTGGTATATGCGTGACTTCACAAATTGATGTTTCGTTATAATTTATTTCGTATGTACGATAAAAATGTAACATACAAATTTACTTTAAAAAAGCCGGCAGGGGAGCGTAGTGGTGAGACTTGGGCCAGGTTTGATCCTACGAACTTGGCCTCGTACGCCCAAGTTCGCAGGATCAAAGGGTCAGTCGGCAGGATCAAGTCGGTGGATTTTCAAGATGCAGAAAATCGACTGCGCCCATGTCGTATAATGATGCGGCATGTTAAAAATCCCTTGAGTATCCGTTTGGCGTGGATATTCTCGGCTAAATTAAATTACTATGGCAGGTTGCACAAATTAGCGTCAAAAAATGGCCATGGTGCCATACTCATTGGGAGGCCGTTGAAAGAGTTGTTATCAATCTCTGGGAAGGCACTAGGTATGCAATGGTTAAGAACCAATACTACGCAGCCCATTAGAAAAAAAAAGGACTTAAAGTGGATCTTAGGGTCATTGAAAAACATTTTCTGCATTAAATGCTAGAATTACTACACATAACATTAGCACACACATACACACTCACATATAATGCTTGTTTTAAAACTCGATAACGGCAATAAACTCAAAATTAAAGTTGTTTTTGTGAGTTCGTAGTAAACATGTCGTTCAAATGTGAAAATGAAAAGTAATTCAAATGTCTTAATTTGAATTAATTTTTATGTTACCCGAGATGATTCGAGTAATAGTTGAAAATAAATCACGATATTATACTATAATTATTGCACAATTTTGTGCATCTATTTTAGAAAACCAATAACGCCCGCATATTATTATAACAATCAAAAAATGTATTTAACCATCAAAATTAGAAAACACGTTTTACTAATTATAGCTATTGATCAGCTGAGCAAATATTGAAATTCAAATGGAATCTTGGAACTATTTTAACAGTAAATACTAGTTAGGGAAAAATTCTTTAACCCCTTAAAGCACGAGTTCTTTCCTGAAAAATTAATACAGTGTAAGGTCTTCTTTGCAATTTTAGGTTGTGGGGGGTGACTAGGGAGCGATGGGGGGGATCAAAGTTACATACAGAAAAAAATATATACAAACAAAGTTTGAACGAATCACAGACGGGCATTAGAAATAAAATAACGCACCGGCATCGGCAAATTTTCAGGTAACTTTCCTCGTGTCAGACACGGGCAAATGCGTTAAGGGGTTAACAAAACTAGAGAAAGAAAGTACCGTGAAATAAATAAAAATAAAGATATAAATCTTACGTGATCGGCAAATTTTCAGGTAACTTTCGCCCGTGTCAGACACGGGCAAATGCGTTAAGGGGTTAACAGAAATAGAGAAAGAAAGTACCGTGAAATAAATGAAAATAAAGATATAAATCTTACGTGATCGACAAATTTTCAGGTAACTTTCGCCCGTGTCAGACACGGGCAAATGCGTTAAGGGGTTAACAGAACTAGAGAAAGAAAGTACCGTGAAATAAATAAAAATAAAGATATAAATCTTACGTGACCGGCAAATTTTCAGGTAACTTTCGCCCCTGTCAGACACGGGCAAATGCGTTAAGGAGTTAACAGAAATAGAGAAAGAAAGTACCGTGAAATAAATAAAATAAAGATATAAATCTTACGTGATCGGCAAATTTTCAGGTAACTCTCGCCCGTGTCAGACACGGGCAAATGCGTTAAGGGGTTAACAGAACTAGAGAAAGAAAGTACCGTGAAATAAATAAAAATAAAGATATAAATCTTACGTGATCGGCAAATTTTCAGGTAACTTTCCGTGTCAGACACGGGCAAATGCGTTAAGGGGTTAACAGAAATAGAGAAAGAAAGTACCGTGAAATCAATAAAAATAAAGATATAAATCTTACGTGATCGGCA
Organism: Octonoba sinensis; assembly: GCA_038502835.1. Lineage (NCBI taxonomy): Eukaryota > Metazoa > Arthropoda > Arachnida > Araneae > Uloboridae > Octonoba > Octonoba sinensis. Next base: position 2,166,412 of record CM076598.1, on the reverse strand, counting down.
AATTTTCAGGTAACTTTCGCCCGTGTCAGACACGGGCAAATGCGTTAAGGGGTTAACAGAAATAGAGAAAGAAAGTGCCGTGAAATAAATAAAATAAAGATATAAATCTTACGTGATCGGCAAATTTTCAGGTAACTTTCTCCCGTGCCAGACACGGGCAAATGCGTCAAGGGGTTAACAGAAATAGGGAAAGAAAGTACCGTGAAATAAATAAAAATAAAGATATAAATCTTACGTGATCGGCAAATTTTCAGGTAACTTTCGCCTGTGTCAGACACGGGCAAATGCGTTAAGGGGTTAACAGAAATAGAGAAAGAAAGTACCGTGAAATAAATGAAAATAAAGATATAAATCTTACGTGATCGGCTAATTTTCAGGTAACTTTCGCCCGTGTCAGACACGGGCAAATGCGTCAAGGGGTTAACAGAAATAGAGAAAGAAAGTACCGTGAAATAAATAAAAATAAAGATATAAATCTTACGTGATCGGCAAATTTTCAGGTAACTTTCGCCCGTGTCAGACACGGGCAAATGCGTTAAGGGGTTAACAGAAATAGAGAAAGAAAGTGCCGTGAAATAAATAAAATAAAGATATAAATCTTACGTGATCGGCAAATTTTCAGGTAACTTTCTCCCGTGCCAGACACGGGCAAATGCGTCAAGGGGTTAACAGAAATAGAGAAAGAAAGTACCGTGAAATAAATAAAAATAAAGATATAAATCTTACGTGATCGGCAAATTTTCAGGTAACTTTCGCCTGTGTCAGACACGGGCAAATGCGTTAAGGGGTTAACAGAAATAGAGAAAGAAAGTACCGTGAAATAAATGAAAATAAAGATATAAATCTTACGTGATCGACAAATTTTCAGGTAACTTTCGCCCGTGTCAGACACGGGCAAATGCGTTAAGGGGTTAACAGAAATAGAGAAAGAAAGTACCGTGAAATAAATAAAAATAAAGATATAAATCTTACGTGCCGTACACGTTTATGTATCACACAGATCGCATGTTGTCGGGCAATATATAAAAGAGTTAATACCTGGATGACATGCTTTCAGATAATGCACGACGAGCAATTAAATGTTTTCTGCTTTGCTATAGGACTTATTATTTATAGATGGAAGGAATTAAGTTTCTAAAAATATTGATTCAACGGGTTTTTACTCTTTCCGTTAGGATCAAAAACAAAATGAGTAAAAACAAATGTTTTTTTTAAAAACTTTAAGGAATATAATTCTCTACATGCGGTATCCCAAAAATATTTCATCTAAAAACATTTTGTCATGTTGTTTCTAGAAAGGAAGCTCTTTTAAACAGATTCAGCAGTGCCGGATGAGACATTGTACCATGGGATTAATTGCACATTCCGCGAAATAGGAATTATGACATGTACACTCTATATTCTTTTGTGGGGGGCCCTGGTAGCCTAGTGGTTAGGATGTCCAACCGGAAGATGGGGTGTCCGATACCCAACCTACTGAAGAGGCAGTTCCGAGTGTACCATAGGGTGGAGAATTTCCCTTCCCTTCACTCTTAGGTCAAAAAAGGAAGGTGGCGTATTTGCGGTGGCGCCATCTGGATGTTATCCAAATACATAATGAGTCAAGTCGTACTTCCACCGGTGTGCTACTCATCTATAAACGAAAGGTGCTCCTTACTGCCTTAATTCCAGGCCGCTATGCGAAGGGGAGCTTGGATTCCCAAAAGGTATTTGAAACAAATTTTTTGGAAAATATTATTTTAAATAAATTCACAATAAGAAAAAAAATTAAAAAAGGAAGAATTCAAGCAAATGCTAACGGAAAAAAAATGTTTTTTTTTTTTTTTTTTTTTTTTTTTTTTTTTTTTTTTTTTTTTTTTTTTTTTTTTTTTTTTTTTTTTTTTTTTTTTTTTTTTTTTTTTTTTTTTTTTTTTTTTTTTTTTTTTTTTTTTTTTTTTTTTTTTTTTTTTTTTTTTTTTTTTTTTTTTTTTTTTTTTTTTTTTTTTTTTTTTTTTTTTTTTTTTTTTTTTTTTTTTTTTTTTTTTTTTTTTTTTTTTTTTTTTTTTTTTTTTTTTTTTTTTTTTTTTTTTTTTTTTTTTTTTTTTTTTTTTTTTTTTTTTTTTTTTTTTTTTTTTTTTTTTTTTTTTTTTTTTTTTTTTTTTTTTTTTTTTTTTTTTTTTTTTTTTTTTTTTTTTTTTTTTTTTTTTTTTTTTTTTTTTTTTTTTTTTTTTTTTTTTTTTTTTTTTTTTTTTTTTTTTTTTTTTTTTTTTGTGATTAAAAGTGCTCAATTGTTTTTGATAGGCAGAATTTCAAAGAAAGATGACCTGAAGACATAACCTGTGGTGCTATGAACAGTAGCCCGGTTTTGGTAACAGTGTGTCTCAGAAAAACCACAATAACAGAAATACAGAGGAAAGAAATAATAAGTGGGATTGCATCAACAACCATTAAACATTAAATATGCAACAACGGAAATAAAAATTTTAAAAAGAAGAAGAAGGAGAAGATCGAAAGAAGGAAAAAGGAGCATTAAAGTTTTAATTTTAAAAAAATCGAAAAATCGGAGTAGCGCAGCACAACGAATTTCCTTGCTTTACAGTTTTGAGCAAAATCGTGTCGCGTCACTCCGCGTGCTCAAAACTCTTTTTTACAAAATAATTAACATTTATTGATTGTAATTATTAGCTAATTAAACAGAGTATGCAGTGATTAATTTTGGAAAAGAAAGGTAATATTTAGCTATAAACTGTAATAGACACGAAGGTAAATATTAATATCTCATTTTACGACTATGCTATGGAACAAGATACAAACTTAGTTGAAGGCAGATTTAGCTTGGGTGTGTTTTAAGTTCAGTTATATACCGAGTTCAAAAAGAAAAAAACAGGATTACGATTAATTCCAGTAATCAATAATGCATTCGATAAAACAACACTAAACCACGAAAAATTCTGCACATTGCGATTTTACTTTTGGTAGATTAAAAATGTTTCTTATAACATTTGGAAAACTATATTGTATTGGTTTAACTTTAATTAAAATTAATCCCAATAACTGAATTTTTAAGTTATTACTCAATGGACATGGTTCTTCAATAAAATTCGAAAATAAATAAACAGTCTCGCAGAGGACCAGTCAGTAGAAGCTTGGTTCCCACAGAACACCGAAAGTGAAGCAACACCGACTTAGGTGAGTGTTTGGAAGGGTGACTAGCTCATTTAAAAAGAGATTAACCTGTAGGTAATAATTAATGTCCCTGTCTTGTATTTTCAGGGTTCAAATAGACAACAACTGACTATAGTCGTGGAAAAAAGTAGAGACACTAGTTTACATTACACCCTAGTGATGCAAGGGACGCAAATGCCTATATAATTGAAAATGTAACAAAAATAAATTGAACATTTCAAACATATTTCATATGTTAAAATATTTTTGAACATTCGCGTTGATTCTTGCTTCACATTTGTCGAAGCTTCAACTTTTTTTTGAGTTGAACTTGAAAACAATTTTTTTTTTGAGTTTTCTCTAAACAATATATTTGCAATGTTTTTTAACCGCTAACCCTAACAGCTGCCACCAACATGTACTTTACATATTATGAAGCTCATGATACAAATGGTGTTTTTATTTTTCAATCTGCAATTTTTTAAAAAAAATTATTATATTTCCTTAAAACTCATACTTTATGCTTACATGATTTTTTTCTTGGAGGATCTTTTCCACGGGGTGACACCTATCACTACCCGCCCCGGGGGTGTCTCTCATGCTAGCTACAACACTGCATTCCATACAATTTTCACTATCAACATACTTCACATCACTGTCTTCACTGTTTTTTTTAATTATTTCATCAAACTGTCTACATATACAGTCCAGCATTTCTTCAGCGTAGCTTTTGTTTTTCTTTAATAGGCTAAGAGTGATCAGAAACTGTTAGATTTTTCAGATGATCTTTACTAAATGGCATTGTCTGATCAATTTATCAATTCTCCATTTAGCCAACTTTAATTTGTAGCAGTTAAAATTTCATATTTAAAATTATATCAATTCATTTCTCTGATTTGATTTCAAAATGTATGTTTATGTATAAAACTACTAATATAATTAATTTTTAATTTTTGTACCACAATTTAATCTTTTTATTGGTTGAAATAAAGATTTATGAAATAACATTTATATTTTTGAATTCATTCTCAGAAAGAATGTACTGCTATCTATCTGAGTCAGAGTAAAAAAAAACCTATGTAAAAGTTTTGATGATGTAATAAAGATAAATATGTCACATGATACAAATATCAATCAATAAATATAGGTTATTAGTGAGTGATAGATTGAAATAATTTTATACCTAAGTCAAAGTAGATATACATTTGTGGAAAAAGACTGGCTGAAATAGGTTTTTTATCGGCTCAGAAGCGACTTCAGAGGTCGCCGTCGGTGTCTTGCTTGGGGGAAAAAAACAAGTTGCGCCGCTTCGCCGCTATTTTAACTTTGCACGGGCAACGCCGTTGCGGGTACCGCTAGTTTAGAAATAAATTCATTTCTCCGATTTGATTTCAAAAGGTATGTTTATATATAAAGCTACTAATACACTTTTTAATTTTTGTATCACAATTTGCCCTTTTTTATTTTTGGTTTAAATAAACATTCATGAAATTACATTTATATTTTTGAATTCAGACTCAGAAAGAAAGTACTGCTATCTATCAGAGTAAAAAAAAAAAAAAGTAATAGTTTTGATGATGTGATAAAGATAAATATGCCACAGGATATAAATATAGATCAATAAATGCAGGTTATTAGTGATAGATTGAAATAATTTTATACCTAAGTCAAGGTAGGTATACATTTATGGAAAAAGACAGACTGAAATAATTTTTTTATCGGTTCAAACTGCCTTTAAAGGTCGCCTTCGGCAGCTTGCTTGGGGGAAAAAAGCAGTTGCGCCGTAGGCGCCACTATTATAATCTTTTGCACGGGTAACGCCGTTGCGGGTACCGATAGTATTTAAATATAAGGAATTTTTAAAGGAATTTTTCTAGAAAACGTAAAATTGCCCGTCAATTGTAAGTACAGGGTGGGGCGGAAGTAATGACCCGGTTTTGAGAGGGTATATAAAAAAAAACTAATACAATTTGAGACTTAAAACTTTTTCTTATTTTGATCACTATATAATCCAATTTTTTACATTAACTTTTGGTTACCACTTCAGCGAGATGGCAGCCTTCAGCAGCAATACACTGATGCAGTCTATTCTTCCACGCAGAAAGCTTTTCGTGTGCATTTCAATATTCCGCGTTATGTTACGGTTTTTTTCGGTGGGGTTATTTGAAGGCGAAAGTTTGGAAACGTCGCCCCCATACTTAAGAAGAGCTAAAAGACAGAGGAATTATCCGCCATATCCCTTGGAATGTGCAGAAAAGTTTCCCAAAACTTCAGAAATAGACTGAATCAGTGCATTGCTGCTAAAGGCCTTGCTGAAATATTAATAAAAAGTTACTGTAAAAAAGGGGATTATATACAGATCAAAATAAAAAACGTTATACATCTCAAATTGTACTACTTTTTTTATACCCTCTCAAAACCGGGTCATTACTTCCGCCCCACCCTGTACATGAAAGATCCCAAAATTACTTCTGATATATATATATGTATAGGCATTTGAAAAGCTTTGGGTGTTCAAACTTGTTAAGAAGTATTTTAAATTTTTGGGCAAAGAGAAAGTAAATTTTTAACTTTAATGTTTGAATGTAGCTACACTTAATTAAAAATAGCTTTTTATTATAATGATGATGCATTTAAATAAATGCCTATTCTGTAAAATACAGCATTTACTATTTATTTTTATTTTTGAAGTTTCTTATTCAAATCTAAGCTATGCGTTGCTGTAAGTAAATTTTAATTTTCTCCTTCATGAGAATATTATTAAGAGTATTCTCGATAATATTCTCCAAAAGAATTTTACTGAAAATTTACAACTGTACGCCATTTATACTATTGATTACTATTATTTTAAAAACTATAACGACACATCATTGAAGTATTTTCAAATTGGGAAAAGTTTAGATTATTTTGAAAGGTACGGATTCGAAATTTTTGCTGTAATTATTTTATGGTTCATGAATTCAAAAGTAAAAATGAAGATTTTGTTTAAATTTTAGGGTTAAACAAATATCTTATTATGAATAAAAAAAGACTATCTTTTAACTCAAAATAATGTAAACTATCAAACAATGCTATCAGACTAATCAAAAGAACAAATTTTAAAATGTAAAAATATCTGATCCTTGTGAGAAAATTAACAGCATTTTTGCTTGAAGTATTTCAGGGAAACGCAACATGAAAATCAAAAGTCCGAAGTTTTGTAGCTTCTAAAATTTGATGATGAAAAGTAAAACTGTTGCAAATAAAAAGTAACATTTTCTATCCATTTCATAATGGATTATTAGACGAAAATTAAAATAACCAGACTTGTCACTCTTAAAGTTTTAAGATGAAAAGGAGATTGTGAACGATATGTTACGTTGTAATAAGTGTTAACCCTTTATCTGACATCGTCCTTTTTGGGGGGGGGGGGGAGTTAAATCGTTTACTGTTTTTTTTTTTTCAGGGGCTTCGTATGGTCAGTAATCTTTGCAGACCTAGTGCGTTTCCCGGAAACTGACATCAATTATTTCAAGTAGCACCAATATTGGCGAATGTCATTACTACTTGAGAATTTCGACGGTCAGTTTCCCCCTAGATGGCGGCACCTGAGCTCTAAGTAAGGCAAAACTGAACTATAGGTTTAGAAATAAAATTTCACGTTAATTTAAAGCACAAATGAGCATTAAAACGCAGACATATGTTTCGGGATTGCTTGGAATCCCTTTTTCATTGCGACAGGGAGCTTCTAGATGCAAAACATCCAAATGAAGCAGACAAAACAACAAAAACAAAGCTTATATAGCCAAGGAATTAACTGTAAACCAATGAGAATAAAGGCAGTGTGAAGTGGAAGTAGAAGTAGCAGGGAAGGTAAAAATAAGAGAGCAACAAACGAAACCATTGAAAGTACAGGAAGTAAAAAGGAATATTAATAAAAACAAAGCAAAAAAGACGACAGCATGAATGAAAATGTGAAAATACATGAAAATTGCAAAAATAATAAAATAAAATACAAAGAAAAAAATGGAAATAAAATAAGTACAGAAAATACCAAAACAAAAAGCAAAACAAATTACACATGTAAAGGAGGGGGGGGGGGGGGTAGAGGAAAAAATAGACACGAAAAAGGAAAATTAACAAGAAAACCAAGAAAGAACAACAAATTAAAGGAACTTATGCCAGACTTGTGAAAAATAAGGAGTTGAGGAAGAATCATTAACCAAATTAGAACTATTCCTGTTTATATGATAAGCTTCCCAAAAGTCATGCTCTAAAGGGGAAGAACATTTTTGAATAATTTTCCCAGAAGTGAAATCAAAAGAGTGGTTGGAATTCCAACAATGTTGAGCAATACTAGACTTATTTGACTCTTGCTTTCGTACATAAACTTTATGCTCATTTAACCGAATTTTCAGAACACGTTTTGTCTGTCCAATGTAAGAAAAGCCGCAACGGCAACTAATTTGGTAAATACCCCAAGTGTTAATTTGATCGACATTATCTTTAAGAGAAGAGAAGGAAAGTTTGTTGCTAGGAGCAAAAATGACTTGAAATTGAAACCTTTTTAGGATTTTAGCAATACAAAAACTGACAGAATGAAAGAATGGTAACGCAACCAAATTCTTTCTAGAAACCACATGATTGGGACCAGAAGTTTATTTGGAAAGTTTGTTATGAATAGAATCAATTAAAGAATGAGAAAATCCTCTATCAACGCTTTCAGATAGTTGAGTTCAATCTTGAAAAGCTCAGGAGAAGAGCAAATATTAATCGCACGATGGACAAGAGCATTAAAAGCCGAATATTTTTGGTTGGGAGGATGAGACCACAGTCTGTGAGGAGGTAAAGAAACAGCGAAAGGTTTACGATATACAGAAGTAGGGAAACCAGACTCACTCCTAGAAATCAAAACATCAAGAAACGCGAGGCTACTATTAAGTTCTTTCTCACAAGAAAACTGGATATTAGGATCAATGGAGTTCATAATAGATAAAGCATCATCAATACCTAACAAGTTACTGTCCGTTACAATCATCCACATAACGAACATAAAATTGAAATTACAATTTCAGGAATAGTTTCTCCTCAAAATAATGCATATAGAAATCATTTAAAATAGGACTAAGAGGACTTCCCATGTCCAGGCCATCTACCATAGCATAGAATTTACCATTAAGTACAAAAGTGCTCTGTTGCAAGCACACACGAGTAAGAAAAACTAATTCCTCAATTTCCACAGAAGTAAAATGGAATTCAGAAAGACTATTCCTGAGGCAAGTCAAAGCGCCATCAACAGGAACATTAGTAAACAAGGAATTAACATCAAAAGAGGCCATAACTGAATTATTCGGAACAAAGTTATGAAGTTTCTTAACAAATTCGATGGAATTTTTAACAGTGAAAACATTCCGACTCCTAAGTGGAGAAAACACAGAAACTAAATACTTGGAAAGTTTATATGAAGCAGTGCCAATTTTTTCCTTCTTTGTAAAAATGAATAACCAAATACCATGGTAACAATTAGGTGGTCAACTTTCCTAAAGAAAGCGGTAAACTTAGACAGGGTGGTCAATTTACAATTATCACCTTTAGTAAGTAGTTGATCACCTTTATGAAGATACTGCAAAACTTTTACTCAATTTTTCAACTAAGTAGTCAGGGTTCCCACTGTCAGAGCAGATTAAAACATAGGGGCATTTTCGGGCCAATTTGTAACTATATATATAGGGCCATTGACTAATATACTAGACTGCAACGTTTCTTGACAATGACATCACAACGCGCGGCGGAAGAGATGAGTAAACAGCGAGGCTGTTGGGTTACAGGAGGAGGGTCGAAAAGACGCCAAGCTATTAACTTGGCGAATAATCCGATTAAGCACTTTATTTGGCACATTGCATGTTTGAAAACTCATTTGTCTGTTTATCAGAAAAAGACAATGTAACAAATTTTAAAAACTTATTTTTTTTACCCAATCATAATTTATTTTATTGGATCAAATACATTTTCATCATAAGTTATTCCTTTCGACGAAAAAAAAAGAGAACTTATACTTTAAGTACTTTTATGCAGATAGACATTTTTACAAACATCAAAAACCTTTTTTTTTTTAATCACAGCTACATTTTGAAATGCATTATGGTTTGTTCCATTCTTATACTAATAACGATATTAACGAATATAATAATAAGAAGTTGATACTAAATAATAATAATAATAACGATATTAACGAATAGAGTAATAAAAAGAACGATATTAACAATAATAATAATAACAATAATAACGATATTAACGAATAGAATCATAAAAACTGTTTAGTTTTAAGCTAAGTCACAAGTCAGCGAGCAGGACATAAATATAAACAATTCCAAATCTCGCCAAACCGCTTATCGGAAGATCGCCAACTGCTCGTGAGCTCTTATTGGCTAAAGCTAGAGCGTTAGTTCTAAATGAAGGTATTAGCACGCATTTCGCTTCTCGTAAAATTGAAAATATATAACATTTTATGAAAATTATGACAAATAAACGCTATATATGTGTAGGTTAAAATATCTTATCATATTTCTATAGCGAAGTGCTCAGTTTAACTCGAAAATCGGTCACCGCACGGCGAACTGCTTTCTTCGCTTCCTCTCAGCATATTTCTCCATAGTCAAGAAACTTTGCAGTTGAATATAATACGTTTAAAAAAATAAAGATTAGATATATACATTAGAGCTTTGATTATCCGGGGTAATGTGGACCGAGGGTACCTCGGATAATCGAAAACTCGGATAACACGGACTACAGTAAATTCTCGATTATCCGCGGGCTGATTATCCGCTTTGAGGATTATCCGTGCAATCCTTTTCACTTAATTTTTTTCAGCGATAATTTACTCAATGTACAAAAATGTATCCATTTTAAATTAACAGGTGCAAAATTCCTTTCTAGAAGTTCCCTATTTCTTTCTTTTCCTTCCCTTTCAGTGACATCAAGCCCTTCAAGATCACCGAAACCTGACTAGTTGAAGCTAATAATAACTATATTAAAAAATATTTAGAGGAAAAGGTTGATGCATCCCTTTGAGGCAAAATGTTATTGAAAAAACTTTAGTCACGATTTTTAAGATTAAGAGTTTTAAAATAAAAAAGCAAAAACAACTAACAGACGTTTTTATAAGAATTTAATGCACGTACTAGTACTATATATATATATATATTGTGGTTCTTAAAAAAAAAACTTTATATATATGAGAGAGAGAGATTATATGAGAGAGAGATGTATTCTTTTATTTTTTTAGCTTTTAAGTACATTTTTTACATACACTGTTATCGTTTTTAGATATAGTTTAAATGTTTGTGCGAGTGTTACGGATTTTTTTAGCTATTATATACACTAGTATTGTTTTTACCCATTTTGCGGATTATTCTCAAAATTCGCTTATCCGCGGTTACCTTGCCAACCCATTCTGCGGATAATCGGGAGTTTACTGTATGTCCAAATCGAATGGGAAACATGGGTTGAAATTAAACAGGAAGTTCCGTCTAGAACTATACGAGCCTACTTTCCCGTATTCACCAACTTGAAATTTATAATCTAGCTAACTCTCTCTCTCTCTCTATCTCTTCCTCATTTAACTTGAGTTCCTTTTTACTTCAAATATTCCTTTTTCAACGGTTAATACATATTCATTCACTCACTCATTCTTTCATTTATTCAGTCATTCGTTTATTTATTCATTCATTTTTCTCATTTATGTATTTATTCAATCATTTATTTATTTTTCACTTCATACATTCATTTATCTATTTTATTATTTATTCACTGATTTATTCACTCATTTATTCGTCTATTCCATCACTCATTCACTCGAAAATATCCTTAAAAATCCCGATCAAAAAACTTCATAAGAAAATAGGCTCGTTCCGTTCTGGTTGAACTTCGTATCTGTACATGTTCAACGGCCAAACATCTTTCCGATAAATTTTGTTCCAAGCAAATCGGTCTGTTAGATCATGATTTATAAAGGATTGAAATTTCCCCGTAGGCGCTAATGTTAATCTCTTTTTTTTGTTGTTGAACTGTTTCAAAATGAATTCCTTTATACCGGCGCAAATTTCGCCAAGGTAGCAAAACACGCAAAAGGTTACCAGCGGAGGTATTCCATTTGGTGTTCGTTGCATCATTATTGGCGACTTTATCACCTGCGCCGGGATAAAGGAAAAAGTACCGTTAATTTTTTTGAACTGTTCAAAAATGAACAAAAATTGTTCAACTCAAAAAATATTTTCCTCCGAGAACTTTTTAGTAATTTTGTTCCTAAGAACTCGACTCTTAGGCCCAGAGTTTACATAATTTGCTTCACTTCTGCCCATCGGCGCTAATGTTAACATTTTTTGAACTGTTCAAAATTGAACGAAATATTGTTCAAATCAAAAGGTAAAATATGGAAATGAAATGTCCTTGCCGAGATCTTTCGAATGCAAAAAGAATTTTTCGAAGCGGACTATTCGTTCAAAAGTTATTAGGGGGGGGGGGGACAGACCGACAGACAGACAGACAGACCGACCGACACACTCCCCCCCCCCCCCCCCTCTCAAAACCCTACTTTCAAATTTTTTATTTTTCAATCTTTATTTAGTTACTTCACTTATTTTTGACTTCTCTTCATATTTAACGATATTTTTCGATACATTAAGCCTTCTTTCATGCTTTAATATATATTTTTTTACTTTTACGGGAAAGTAGACTAAAAATGACGTTACATACATACAATTATCTAATTTTACGTGTACACCTCAGTAGAGTGCATGTTCCAGTTAAAGTTGTTTCTTGAAGAAATCTATATTGTTTTCTGCTTAGCGGAGCTCGCTCGCTTCTTTGCCGCCGTTTTACGCAATGCTTGTAGCAGCAAAAGATCTGTTGAAGTAGTCTCTGACTGTTTTAGGTCTCCATATCACCAGAAAATAAAATGAAGATGCAATTTACACCATTGGATGACTTACGTTATTCAGTGACACCGCCATTGCCCATCAAAAAAAAAAATGTTTTCTGGGGAAAATGTACCTCGGTTAAACCAGAACTCGGTTAGTCGGGGCTCGGATAACCGAGGCTCCACTGTACTTTGATAAAAGGTGCACACATATAATTCCTGCTCTCCCTTTCACACATAATTAATGACCACAGAAATGATAACGAATCATTTCATTTGAAATATTAAAATTTCTGACAGTTTTATTTTTGCATCGATTCTAAATGACACAGGAAAGAAAAAATAACAGTTTTACTTTCTGCCATGTTGCTGGTCGCACTTTTAACTAAATTATTTTGATAAAGTATTCTCTACTATTATTAATTATAAGCATCAGAAAAATATTTTTATTTTAAATATTTTCTTTCAAATTACATTTATTATGGAAAAGCTTATCACGAAATAAAAACAAGAGCTTTTGTGAACATTTTTTACTAAATATACATTTAATTGATAAACATAAAACTTCAAAATAATCCTTGGGTAACAAGCCCGTGCAAAAAAAAAAAAAAAAAAAAAAAAAAAACAAATATAACTAAGAAGGTTTTGAAAAAAAATTAGAATTACTGGTCAAGATTAGTGCAACCGGGAATCAAATGGGTCAATTCCCCCTCTCCCCCCCCCCCCCCCCCATCAATTTTAGCAATTGCTGTGATACACACATTTCAGATTAAAACATAGTAAAATATGGTGTACTTTTATTCTCATGATTCAAGCGAATGCTAAAAAATAGGGCCTTTGATTACATTTTAGGGATTTATCTACTGAATATGGCCTTTAGAGGAGCACCTATATACCAATCTCAAAAATAGGACCTATACTGGGACCATGGGAACACTGTTCATGAATGCAAAAAAAAAAAAATGCAATATCTTGCATAAAAAAGTTTTAAATGAAAAACAGTGCTCATCGAATTCTGTGCTTTACACAACTTTCTAAAAAATGACTTAAAACATGAGGAAACTATTTACCAGGAACTGTGTTCATACCTTTAACGTCAAAAGTTCGTTTAGAGGTCACTCATATGATGTCACGCTCCGAGGGGGAAGGGAGGTTCGAGAAATTGTGACAAGGGGAGGGAAGGGGTAACAAGACGTGTGACATCATACATTTTAGTTTCTACAAAAAGATTTTAAATCAGTTAATAAAATTTATTTTTAATGTTCTTTTTTAATTTTTACAATAAGTTTAAAATGAAATCTTCATGGGCACACTTTAAAGATAAAATAGCGCAGAATTCGAACAATTATTATTTTTTACTATTTTATACCAGTTACAGTACAGAAATTCTTATCCGGGAACCAAAAAACCGGGAAACCAGAAAAACGGGAATTTTTTTCGTGAATTTCCGGCCATTTTTGAAAAGTTCGCGTTTTTTTTTGGCCCACTTAATAAAAATACGATTTCTTTAAAAATACGCATTTTTCGTTACAAGTAATATATTCAGTGTTCATAAGTGGAATAATTTAATCTAAAAACGATGTTTTTTATGGGAGAGAGCGTAAACTTACTTGTAGAAGAAAATTAGAAAAAAAAAAATTATCCAACGAAACTTTCAAAAACACCCGACGCTTTCTATATTTTATTTCAATAATTAAACACGGAAGAAATATGTATTTAGATTCTTATACATTTATTTAATTGTTAGGTGAGTATTTGAAGAAAAATTGCAACTAAAGTCAGACTATATGAATGTTCGAAAAATTTCTAATATCGCAGATTCGCGAATTTTCCGTAATAGCTGATAGTGTGAAAATTAGAGCTCGTTTATTTTTGTGTTATATATAATTTTTTTGATTTATTTAAGAGCTGAAATAAGGTAATAAGAATTTAAAATTGATATTATGGCAACAAAAATTGCGACTGTGAAAATGAATTCTTTATTAAAATCGAGTTCGCAAAACCGAAGTCGTTGCACACAAGTATGAAATTTGCGTGTTTCTGCATGTAAACATGCTTTTTAAAAGAAAAGCAGCTCCAAATTGAACTTCAGAAGTATTCTAGAATGTGGCTGGAACGAGATCTTGTAATAGAAACCAACATCGACGATGTAGTTAAAGATGTCCGATCCGGAAATTATTCAAATGGTGCTACACACGAAAGAGGACAAAGAGCAGGATAGCGATGAAGACGAAAATAATGAAATTTTGCCTGCTATATCTAACATACGTTGCGTTGAATTAACAAAAGAACTTATAGCAGGAATGGAACAAAAATCTCTTTTATAGACGAAGTGCACATAATGGCTGTTCTAAAAACCCAGCAATTGTTTTTACAGCAAAAGGATTAATTTTCGCCAACTCAAACTTCATTAAATGTTTTAAAAATAAATACTACTTATATATTTCAATCATTTATGTCATTTTCAACTCCCCCCACCCTTTCGTTTTTCTGACTTGAGAATGTTATTGATTTTTATCTTTTAAAGTTCTTTTCTTTCAATATTTCTTAATTTAAAAGTACAGTATGGGATCTCAAATCTGGAACGCTCGGGGCCGCGATGCTTCCGGATTTCAGAATTTTTCGAATTTTGAATCTTCATTAAAAACATTTTGCAAGTAGCATGAGACCCCATATATTTACTCTGGAAGTCTTTATTAGCACTTTCTTCATTCATAGCATTTTTTATCATCGCATATACTCTCCTATAAGTCGTGAAATTTAGACCAAAAAACGAAGTTGGAGTCAGTTTATATTCGAAGCAAAACATTGAAAAATCTAGACTTTTCCCGCTCTTTTTTTAAACCTCTTCAATTAAACAATAAAAGAAAAGAATTCTGTCAAATTCTGATATGATTTAATGTTCTCTAGTCATTTATTAAAAACTTTTTATTGCAGCAAAAGATCAGACTATCGGGAAAATGCGACCATCGCCAAATTTCAATTTCGCGAATGTTCTGTATCGCGCGAAAATTTGAGCGCATTTTAAAATAATAAAGTTGAAAACTACAAGAAATAAAAAAAGAGAGATTTAAGGATATTAACTCATATTTAAGCAACAATTAATAAAAACTCTAATCGCAAAAACGAACCCTTTTCAGAAAATCACGAAATAACATTCTTGAAAACTGCACATTTTCGATATTAAACAATAAGCATGTCCCCCCCCCTCATTACATTTAATTTTCCTTCTTAAAATGCCTATTTCCAAAAGAAAAAACGGTGCAAAATATTTCCCGATTTTTCCTCGAAAAACAAAACCTTTTTTTTTTTTCAAAACGTTCCGGATATTGGGATTCCGAATTTGGGGTGCCGCACTGTATTTCTTTACTATTTTCCACTTATTTTGAAGCATTATTACCATTTGTTATTGTAATTTGGGTTTGATAGGCCTCCGAATATCGGCATTTTTTAGCGATCCAAAAAGGCGGAAAATTCAGTTATCCAGGATAGCGATAGTCCCGAGCATGCCGGATAAGAGGTTCTGTACTACTATCTTTTTTGTCAAAAACCTTTATCTCATTTTATACAAATTAAGTGTACACAGCATATAATCCTTGTTGCAGTTATGCTCTCGCCTGTCATTAAAAGTTCAAACTAAAACTAGAAATGTGACCCATGACGTAGTGCTTTTTTTCTAAACTGCAGCTCAGCAAATATATATACCAAAGTAATAAAGCGTGACATGGGACACAGGTCGGTCGAAGTGTGACATTTTGTGACAAAGGGGGGGGGGGAGTGGGGTCAAATATTTTGAAAAAATGCGTGATATCAATTACGAACGGTTTCTTAGTTTTCTGAATAAGCCACAATGATGATTCATCCATAGTTGCAATGAAATTTGAATCAGTATACTTTGATAATTTTTCAAAATATGCAAAATAATTTTTGCACATATAAGCCGGGAAAATGTAACTGAACCTTATCTTTTCCGGCATGGGGGAACATACGAGTTTTTACGACATACTGGCTGATGTGGGAAATACGGTAGAACTCCAGAAACTGTTCCATTAATGCGACGAAATGTTGCGCGAAAGACAAAATTATATAATGAACAAAAATCCACATCAATCAGGCAAGTCATTTCCTCCCCGACTTTCTAAAATACATTGAATATAGTCATAATGTATTTTGCTATTTGTTTTTTACCAGTAATAACTTTGATAATATACCCTTTGTCCCCACCCCCTGAAAAATTTTGAAAAGACAGGCCTGATATCAATGTACAATTAAATTCACCATCAGATTTTTTTAAATAAGAAAATAAGGTTCCTTACTCTATACTACAGTCAATCATCCAGTTCGTTTCCTAGTTCAGCTTAACATTGCAGTCAAGTCTTCTTTCCAGCAGTTCTTGGAGAGATAAAGACCACTTAGGAGGTTTTCTTTTATATTCAATCTAAATAAATCGTAGTAACAACAGAAAATAAAATAAGAAATAACATTCGTTGGGCTTAAATATAACACAATCCTCAAAGAAAAGCTGTCCATGCAGGAACAATCCCGACAGATAAATGAAAGGCAACCCTATATTTTGGCGAGAAATGATAGCAGTCGGAGACTTGGCGATTAAACCAAGGATTCTTTCTCGCCTTCCCTTATTATTAGCCGTAGAGTTCCTTTATAAGACGTCTTCAGAGTAACGACAGATCGGGGGAAAACTGCCTCCGGACGAAAAACAGGGTTGCCGCCGAGTGCAAGGTTGGCTTCATACTCGCTCAAGGATTTCCGCTAAACGATAATCGTTAACGGGAAATTTTGTCCACTTGAAAGCAAAATTTCTGTTTGAATTAAAAGCTACTTTTTGCGTAAGCCACAAACGTTTTTTAAAAATATCTTTGGTCTCAACAAGTCCAGGATAGTTTAATCATTCGCAGCTTTAAATTACGTTATGTTAAATATGAGAACATGGAAATTGTTACTCTTTAATTGATTCAAAAATAAATAATGATATTTATAAATTTATTATTTTCAATATAATTTCTTAGATTTTTAATCTGAAAGTTTTTTTTTTTTTTTGTGTGTGTGTTGATAATATTGCATTGATAAATCATTAAAAGATTACTCGTTTTTTTTTTATATTTCTTAGGGAAACTAAAGGAAAATTAAGCAGTAATGCTAGAAATATATGAATGGTAAAATAATGAATTGGTAAAAAAAAAAATGGAATTATTATTTAATCAGTGATATTTTTATATAAAACTCGTTATGTAAAAGTTATGTTAAAAAATGTTCTAAGAAGAAAGAATGTACTTAAAGACCGTTCATAAATGCACGCGTTTTTTTTTTTTTTTTGATATATTTGACACCCTCTCCCCTTTGTCCCGCTATGTTGTATAAGCCTGATGTCACACTTCTTGTTACCCACCCCCCTCGAAGCGTGACATCATTTATGAATGATCAATTCATTCAATTAAGAGCAAAGACGGAAAACTTTCTCCGAGGCCGAATTCAGCTCCGCATATGCGCCCTCCCCCCTCGTAACTCCCTAACTTCAAGTAATTTAGTAGGAAAATGAAGATGACATTATAGAACATTTTTGAAATTGATAATTGGTTTTGAAGGGCAGTAAAACTTGGCCTCCTAAACAGCTAACTACCCTGCCTATTTTAAAATTCGGCAGAAAAAGCCGCTTATATATAAGAAAATCCATTCGTAACTGACTGACAAGAATGTGTGGAAGCGGCCGATATGTTTACATTCCACTAGTCGCCAAGCATAAGCAAATCACGCCAAGTCGAAGATACAAAGTATTCGTTAAAATAACTTAATTTTACTAAATTTAAACAGAAGCAATGTTTTTTAATTACTTTAGGATACTGGCTATTTATTTATTAGGGAAAATGACAATTAGGGCCAAAAATAGCGGGTCAACATGGAATATTAGCATTAAGAAAGCATGCACTTATTTTAACAAAGAAATAATTGAATAAATAGGAGCATATGGCCCAAAATAAAGCTACATTCCTATATTTTAAACATTTTTGAACAATAATAAAAGAATTTTAAAAATGTATTTGCCTTTAATTTTACGGATTCTCGTGTTTTTTCATGGCATTTAATCGTCTCCACGTTAAAGCTATGGGACGAAAGAAGGCACTACCTCGGGCGGAGGGTTCAAACCTTCCACCAATAGGAAAATGATACCGCTTTGACGCTACTCTCGCTAAGATGGTGGACGTTAGTTCACATTATGAGCGAGCGCTCTCCAAGTGTGACGTCACGCCAATAGGCGTGGAGCTCTGACGTCACTCTGTTTAAGCCGCATGCGCCGTTTTCGTTTTCTGCGTTGAGTGTGTGAGAGTATAGTTTTTGATTCTAACAGATCTAAGAAAATTAATGTTCCAGATAAGAGGAGTTTGCTCTCATTTATTATTGTTATTAAAGCAATATCATTTTTTTCCAATAAATACTTTGTGTATTTTTTTTTTACTTTTTTTTAACTACAGTTATTATTATTTTTTAAACTTTGTGTATTTTTTTTTTCAATAAAAATGTGTGTTTTTCAATAAAACACACATTTTTGTTTTGAATAAAAATAAGGAACATTGGGTTAATAAATTGTTAAAATTAAACATTGCTTTTTGCAATCTAACAAGAGCTTTCCTTCAGAGCTCCCTAAGCAGTAAGAGCCTTTTAGATTCATTAACATCTTTGGAAAAGTAGCTAAAGCTTTGTGTGGTTTTTCAGAATGATGTTAAAAGATGAAATTTTTTTATGTACTATGTAATTGTCTATTCATTTATTTTGAAAGGAGTGAGTTTGTGAGGTTTTACTGTGATCTAATTGCATATTTTCCATTCATTTTGTGAGATATTAGATGTCAGTTTGTTACCATTGTAGGACAATTTGAGATTTATGTTGTGTTTCCTTATAATATAATAATGTATCGGGGCATTATTATAATAAACATGTTTATAAACTTTACCTGTGCGAGACCTTAATTGAAAAGTTTGATGCACTAAGTGCAAAGTATAAAATTATAATGCCTTCATATATAATTTCCTATTTTATATTTTATAAGTTACCTTCCCAAAATTACTGCTATATTTTTGACATTGTTACTGTTTAAGCAGTGAATTTTTTAAAAATTCTTTTTATCTTAAAGTGCTTTCTATTTTATTTGCTCTTAATATATTTTATATTTCTTCTTACAGATAATTGGATATCTCAGATTATTATCTGAAGTGCTAGTTGAATTCTAGCCCTGATGCAGTTATTATAGAAAACTGCATCAAGGTTTTAATCTTACTGGAGATGTTTTGAAGATGAAAAAAATAGTTCAGGAGTTGTTCTTGATATTGTGCTGTTTTTGTGTGAAAAAAAAATTGCATTCAAAGTTTAAGTTTTATGTGGTGTTCAATCTTTTTTTTTTTTTCTGTAATTTTGCTTTCATTTGAATACACATGTAAATATATCAAGATCCCCATAGGACATACCTATTTTCTTATTCATTAGAAGCGTAATACTACCTAATAAATTGATTAGATTGTAATTGCCGCCCCCTTAAGGAAGCTGCGCTGTGAGGCAAGCGTCTTGCTGCCTCTGGTTCTCGCTGGCCCTGTGTTCTTGAAATTATTGATTTACGTTTACTTACCCTTCTATACTTCAGATGAGGCGGCTTCTTTCATACTTCCCTCAAAAATGTAATAATAATAATAATAATAACAATAATAAATGTTCTTCAGGTGGTAAAGATTATGCTATCAGTGTAGCTGTTGACTTTTTCAATTTTATAACGTTTTGTGCAATCTTTTTTACAACAATATACTCTGAATGCATTGTAGATTAATGTATAAGAACATACACATAACAAATATTTACACGAAAAGATGCACTGATATTTTAGAAGTGACATTACTTTACAACTTTTTTTTTTAAATTCAAGCTTTGATTGTACTTTCTGGATTAAATGAATTTCGTATTTTTAAATAGTGTCTAAATTTAATGAAAACATTTGGAAAGAAGTTGGATTTTTTACCTTTAAAAAAAAAAAAAACAGCATTGATAGTTGATTTCGTAAATATTAAATTAAATCAATTAATAAAGGGGCACCATTTGTACCAAGCTTTTTGGTTTGTTGATAAGATGTTCTGCTTTATTTTTAATTGAAATAAAGTTGCGCCCCCTTTTTTATTCCCCACCCCCTCCCCCGTCTCTCTAAGTTTATTCATATATAGAGACTTATATTCATTAATGCTCGCTGTTAGACTCTAAAATCATTGCATGACGTAATTCTTTTAGATGATTTTATTAGAGGTAAAATAAACAGCTTATAGTACAGTACACTAACAAACAGTTTTGTTTCCTGCATTTAAAACTTTATCCAAATTCTTAACAGTAGATAACTTTTAATCAAATAAAACTACAGAAAAATTCTAGCTTGAAATTTACGTTCAAAATTGCAGCTTCATTACAATTATATTTTAATTTTAGTTTTCTCTCTCTTATTTTTTTTTTCTGTAAAAACATAAAGGATTATTTTTTGCATAAGTGGTTTCCAAAGGGAAACGTCGTCCCGCACGTCACAGCCCCTACAACGCAGAGACACCACCCTGCTTGTTTGTAATTTGTGACTTTCGGTAATGTTCCTGATGAACTCCCCACAGTTCGGAACTTCTTGTCATTATTTAGTGGCACAATAAACGAATGCACCTGTTAAAGCATTAAATAGGGAGTGTTGGTTCTCCGGTTGTTACATAGCCTTTGGGGTGTGAAGTAGGTTCTCTTGTGGTCTGGAATCCCCTTACTGCGAGAGTGATAATGTGTAATATAAATCTATAATGGACCCCTGTTAATGTGCTCACCTTCGGACGAAAATCATTTGATTACAATTACCAAGTGCTAATATTAAAAAATAAAAGTTTAATACTTTAAAAATGCGAATAAATACTATGCAGTAGATTTTCGGAGACTACGTTAATTTACGTGTAATTGAAATTGAATGAATATATTTAGCGTGAAATAATAATTACTAGAAAAGTACAATAAGACTTAGTAAATTATTGATATAAAAATAAAATTAAAAAAAAAAAAAGCAAGTGAGGAGGGGAAGGGGAGGAATCACCGATTGCTGATTGTCTGCTATTATTTTTTTTAAAGTTTAACCCCGTCTGACTGAATTTTCAACAAAGTGTGTTAGTTTTTTTTTTCTCTTTAATAAAATGGCCATAAGTTTACTGAAAAAGAACGGGGCGTTTTTAAGTCCGAAGGGCATGCGAAGAGGCCTGTATGTCCCAAAACTGGTAACGAAAGCCGCAAGCCTTTGAGCCTTTGGACTAAGGCCAATGTGCCAGTAACCCTTTGAAAAATCCAAGACTGATATGTAATTTGCCGCTGAAACACTTTCTACCCTTTCTTCGATATTTGGGAGTGGATAAAACTCTGTACGGATTACCTTATTTAACCGACGATAGTCTACACATGCTCTGGGGTCTTTCCCAGGAGCTTCTACAAGTATCATCGGCGAGACATAGTCGCTCTCCCCAACTTCAATTATTTTTAAATCAAGCATCCGCTGTACTTCATTTCGTAAAATTTCGGTTTGTCTGTGCGACATTTTATAAGGTCTAGATCTTATTACTTGGTCACTAATTAAATCGATATCATGTACTACTAAATCTGCTAAGCCAGGATCATTTGAGAAACTCTTCGAATATTTGTTCAGCAAGTCTCTCAGCTGACTTACTTGTTCCGGCTCTAAACGTTCTGCTAGATTGTTTGTGCGACAAACGTCCTCAAAAACATAAATGGTAGGGTTATAACCTATATACGGAAATTCTAAATCTTGATCCGCCAACATTTCGCTACATTCATCAAACGCTAAAAAATTTACAAGTTCCGGTCGTTTATAATAAGGTTTCAGCATATTTACGTGATAAATCTGTGACCTTTCTCTTTTCCCACTTAGACCCACCACATAATTAGTTTCCGACAATTTGCTTTCAATGGTTCCGGGTCCAATCCCTTGGGGTGATAATTTGTTTGGTTTCGAAGTCGCAAATATTAAAACTAAGTCACCCTCTTTAAATTCACGTTTGACGGTATTTTTGTAATACCACGTTTTCCGTTTTTCTTGTAGGGCCTCTACCTTTTGAGCGGCGGCCTCCTGACACCTTTTTAACCTTTAGATTACGGCGGTACAGCATATGTACCGCAAAAAAGTTTGGCCTTCCTTACGGCTGCGGTACAGCATATGTACCAGACCTTTCGTCCCCTTCCTGAGCGGAAGGAAATCACCAGGAGGTGAGAAAGTAATCGAGAGTTATTAGCATTTCCTGTCCTCGCGACTATTCTTGGCGAAATACGCGGCGCTGATTCACTGTCTGGCGAGTATTTGGAATGTTTCTGTTTTAGACACACATATAATCGACGGATAACATTTATAGTCATATAAATACTCACTGAAACATAGCCAATCACTTGAACGATCTCGGGGGGAGGGGGGGCGTGGAGACCTGACTTTTAGATTTATAATGTATTTATACGTGTGTTTACGTATTATTACGAGTTGTGGCTTTTTACCTATAAATTTAATATATTCCCTTTGCTCACCTCTCCCCCCGCAGAAAATATTGAAATGACTGGCCTGAATAAAACTTTCAATATTTGTCATCTTTTGGTATTAATTTTAAAAGGAGTTATTCTGTCGCGCTCAGAGCTCTGCCGCCCTGGGTTATAATCCAATTAGCAGCTCGATGCGCTGGAGGTAACATACTATGTTTATAATTCTTTCTTTCTTGGTTTTCTAATAAAAATTACATGTACACTACGCGTGTCGAAGTCGTAATAATAAGCTTCCACCACATGTCATACATTCCGGTAAGTGCATTCAACTAAAAATACAGCAGTGTAGCAAAAGATAAAGATAAACCATCAGTAGTGAAGGGAAATTAAGTACAATAGCTGCACATTGGGTCTTGCATTTGTTAACAAGAGACCTCCCCCCGGAGCCATCAGCAGAGAGGGGCTTTTTAGAAGTACAACAGACAGTTTGAAGCGAATTCTGTTCATCTTCGGTGAATGACCACTTTCCAGTTACTATGCGAGTAAATCAACAAGTCATTGTGGTGAAAATAGAATGAAAGAAAAATTGTCTATTCATACCTGCAATTTTTAAGTGAATTAGGATAAAGTAAATCCGTTATGAGGATATCAGTTTCAGCAATGAGGAGATACTTTACTTCCTTGTTCAGTTCGTGAAACCGCTGAAAACCATAGGCGTAACTAGGGTTGGGGAAAGGGGGGGGTCACCCTAAAAATGTACAGACTAAACACCAATAAGCAGTGCACAAGAGTTCAAAATTTACACTAGTCATCAATACTTGTCATTACAGATATACTCCGTGTTTATTTCAGGCATCTCTCGGGGGGAGGGGGGGCTACCCCCTCGGAGCAAGTCAATTCCCCCCCCCCCCCCCCATCGGCGAAAAAAATCAGATCACAATTTTTAAAAAAAGAAAGAAAAGAGAAATTACGCTTTTAAGACATCTTAAGGTCTAATATTGAATTATGAGTTGTGCTAGTATTGCTGCTGAAAAGAATGTGTATTTTCATATTTACAATCTGTTCTTAGTCCGAAACGCGTGTTTTTTTGAGTTGTGCCACTATTGCAGCCCATGAGAACCAATCAATTCAGATCTTTTTTGTTCAATGTACATTTATGATTAGGCTAAGTAAAAGTAATTTTGTCACGGTATTTTTCACCTTCGCAATGTTATTATAAACGCTCTATGGGACAGTGTCACACTTTCTTTCAATATATTTGAGTCCCCTCCCCCCCTTTGTCGCAAAATCACACTCTCCAACACACCCCTATCCCCTTTGCCACGTGTCACGCTATATTACATGAACACTTGCAGTGTTGCAGCTCAGAAATAAAGTACTTACGTTAAAGAATCACATTTTTAGTTTTATTTTTTAACTTTTAACGACATTTGTGGGCATAACAATAAATGATAATGATTACACGTGTACTTAAATAGCATAAAATTGGATTAAGGTTAAAACAGAAAAAAGATAATTAGTGCATAATAGTGAAAAATAATTAATTGACTTCTGAAAAATGACCCGCACTTATTTATTTTAAAAGTGAATACCTAAGAAGAGTTTCTTTTAAAATTTTAACTAGAAGTGACTTCAAACCTTAATAAGCATCCGTATTTTCAATATAAAATGAAATCAATGAAACTTTAATATCAAATTATGAAAATAAAAAATCATCAAAAATAAGTTTAATCTGCTGGTTTTTTACATGTTTTTATAGAAATCAAAATGTGTAATGGCACACTTATTGTTATCCCCCCTTGTCACAATTTCTTGACCCCCCCCCCCCTCCCCCGGCGCCTCACTCGAAGTAGTGTGACATCATCCCCTATGAAGTTAAAAAACGAAAAAAGGAGGATTAATAAGCAGTTTCTCAGCATGGGAGGAAGAAATAAAAAGTTGAAACTAAAATTGCAAAAAAAAAAAATAAATAAATAAAAAGAGGAGGGGGGCAGCTAAAATATTATTTCGAAAAATTACATAAAAATAACCATACCCTTCCTGCTTCAGGGTTTCTTCCCAAAATAGGACAAAATACTTTCACCTTTTCTTTTACTCATAATCAAAATTTGTGCGCAGGCGAGCAAAAGAGACTTTTGCAAGACCGCAAGAACCCACTAAATTCCCAACTGCCAAGGTCAATCAAGGTCTCTGTTTTATTGTGCAAAATGGTTGGGAAAAAAAGAGAATATGATTCGAGGAGAGGCATCCGCAAAGGGGCAAGAGCCCTCCCCCCGCCCCCCTTGTCGGAAGCGTTTCTATGTTGATTCGATTTTACGAATTGCTAGTTTAAAAAAGAAAATAAAAAAACTAAGGTTTGTTCCAGCAATAACAGAACAAACATCCATATCCCGCAATCGTAGAAGCAGGGGTCCATTAGGCATTAGCTTACTTCCACAATATGGGTAGTTAGAGTGTCGGCATTTCCACGAATGTAACCTTCGGGCAAGGATGGACAAAGCACCAAACTGTTGTACGTATATTTATGACAGATGTGGTTCCATGAGGCTCGCATTTTGCGAAAAAAGGATCACTATATTTCCTGTTTTTGTGTGGTCGGGTGATTAGAACCATATGCAGTCCTTAGGCAAGGAATCAATCCGTTATCTGTTGATGACACGCGGGACCTATCGCCTGGAGAATTGAGAGAAAAAAGGGTCTTTTATTGAGTTCTGGTTTGTAGGCCCTAGATGTTTGAAGCGCCGTCTTGTCGTTTGTAAAACAGAGGACCCCCCCCCCCCCTCCCGCTCCCAAACAGGTTGGTTCAAAGAACAAAATCTAATCATTATTTTTTTTTGTTGAAATTTTTTTTTTCAGACAGGTTAAAAATTTCGAAAGTATTTCGGGGGGAGGGGGGCTCGGGTCCGTTGCCACCCCTTGCTTACGGCTTTGCCTACAACACCAGTTTATCAGAAAACAAACCTCCATCAAAGAGGAGAATATTTTCCAGGAAACTGGTGCGATTGTGTTCCCAAATCGCTGCCTTTGGGTAAAAAAGACATCAAGAAGGTAAGAAAACCATCTGGAGTGATTGAAAGGATCTCTGCTGTCTGTCTGTGTGTGGTACGGTGATTGAAGCCACCTTTCGCTGTAAAATTCCTAAAGGTGATAAGGGGGTTGATTATAACCAGATGAAAAGTCCTCTGTAATATGAGCTACGTACTTTGGTCATGATCACCCTTCAGAAAGAGGAAATAAAATCATATGCATATGTGTTTATTTTTCTTAGGGAAAAAATAGATATGTGCTTTGCAAGGCGTAGCCAGAATTTTTTTTGTGTGCCTAATGTATGTGCCTAAATAACTAAATACAAAATAGGGGGGGGGGGGGGTTAAATCCCCAAAACCCTCCCCTGGTTACGCCTATGGCATAAGTCACTTAAAATTATGTTTATAATCCTTTAATATTACTGTTATTAAACTGAAAAGGTAAGTTATTGAAGGAAAATGCTACGCATTTTGATACTAAATGAGTGATGCATGAATCTGAATTTTTCAACTGCAGAAACTGAAGCACATGGCTCTCACAGCACAATGGTAAAAAAGAAAAGAAAGACATTGCACATCTGTCACTATTTTGCGATTTTCTTTCAAGCTATAGACGATACAAAAGGCTATAACGTTGCGTCTTAACCCCCCCCCCCCCCTTCCTAACAAGTTTACATCCCTCGGTTCTCTCGGAATTTTAGAACCAAAAGAAATAGCAACCCCTCCACCAATTCCGAGAAACTCCAGTTCAACTTTGGCTACAAGTGCAGACTCGCCCCTAAATGACGATTGACAGATGCATCCCCCCTTATCCCGTGACTCTCCGTTTCAGTTTCAGTTTCTCACGAATGTGAACTAGTGGTGGACCGTGCTCCAGGCCCCGAGAGTCTTGCCCGTTCTTCTCCTTCAACGTCCATCTCCACGATTTTGTCCGAGGAAAGAGATGATGGGAATTCTACAGCTTGTCTCCTATGTTGTTCACACGAAGTAAAAAAAAAAATTTCCAAGCACACAACCCGATTAACTTGACATAATTTCCACCAAGTCGGGGAACAAAAATGAATAAATAACTAAATACCCAATGGGGGGGGGGGGGTTTGAACCCCCAAAACCTCCCCCTGGTTACGCCCTTGCTGAAAACGCTGCGAATTATGGAATTAGTGTACTAATAATATACTTAAAATGTTTTACGAGATGTTTGTCCACTAGGCAAATTACGTACAACTCCCAAGAAAGCAAATCAAATGTCACAGAGCGGAAAAATCGCAAAATAATAATAATATATATATATTGATGCTCTAAAACAATGAAAGGTCACTACTATTCAACTATATGAAACATCACTTTTTATTGTTAATTTTAACTCTAATTTGGGCAGAAATTTTGATTGCCTTTTTTTGCTTAGCAAAATTTTTTAGACAAACATAGGGAAACTCCCATTAGACTTCAATAATAAGCTGTAGTTTAAATGAGGAAGAAAAAAAGCTGCATGTTTTCAAATTATTATTATTATTTTGATTTCTTCCTTTTTTACTTTCTTACGGAAATTAACTTTAGAAATCATATAATTACTTCGAATTGGCGATTGGGAGCAAAAAAATAGCAACTGACTAACACAAGTTTATATTTTGGCAACCCTTCTAATGAAGTCAATCACACTCAAAAGAGGTATAATTGGAGTTAAGGACCCCCGTGGTTACACTGAGGGGAAAAATATTCCGCAGTTTTGCCGTTGTATGAGAGAATTTCGGGAGCTCAAGCGCCGTAACCTAAAGGTTAATCTATTGATTAGATTGAACACATATTCAGTTACAGGTTGGTTTAACTCCTCGGGCTCAACCCACTGCTCGTATAAAAGAGTCTCCGGAGTTCGGAGATTCTTCCCGTGAACTAGCTCCGCCGGGGTAAAGCCTAAACTTTCATGTGTCACGGTTCTTAGAGCTAACAACGCTAGAGGTAGATTTGTTTCCCAATCGGGACCAGACTCCAAACAAATAGCCCGTAAGAGCCTCTTAACCGTTCGGTGAAATCTTTCCACGGGGTTTGATTCAGGATGGCTGACAGAGCTGTGATGCACTTTAATGCCAAAACGTTCAAAAAATTCAGTCGTCTAGGCACTAGTGAACGATCTGCCCTGGTCGCACTGAATCTCATGGGGAAACCCCATACGGCTAAAAATCGTCAGCAAATGCATCTATGACCGTAACCGACCCTATGTCAGTTACGGGTATAGCCTCGGGATATTTTGACGACATGCATATTGCCGTGATTATGTACCTTTTCCCACTGGGCGTCAACGGCAGGGGACCACAGGCGTCTATATTTATTCGATAAAATATTTCCTGGATGACAGGAACCAATTTTAAGGGGGCTTTCCTTTTATCTTTTGGCTTCCCGGCCCTCTGACATTCATCACAGGATCGTATGAAATCCTCCATTTGCATGTGGCAGCCTGGCCAAAAAAAAATACTGATTCAATTTGTCTTTGGATTTCGTCATGCCTAAATGCGCAGAAGTACCCTCGTGACAGAGAGCTTGTATTTTGTTCCGTAATTTTTCAGGGACAACAACTAATTTCTTAGTGTTACCCAAATGGTTTTCTTGCAACCTGAACAATAACCCATTTTCAACGCAATAATAATTTTTTCCTTTCGTGCCCGTATCTCTCTTTGCAAGATCAAACAAAGGTTTTAGATTAGTGCACTCCCTTTGCGCCAACTTAAAGTCTTCAGGGCTTATCTGAGCCAAAGACAATTCCGGAGAGTTTATGTTAAGTGCGGGAATTTCTAGACTCTCGCTTGGCATTACCTGTAAAGCGGGAGTTTTATCTTCTGAAACACTATTTTGCGCGGACGTACTTCCTTCATTTATTGTTAGGATCTTCTCTTTTACACGAGCTTGCGCACGCGTCGTTACCGCATTTAGTACGGCTACCCCCGAACATTGCTTCTCAAAATTTTCTATTAAGGAGGCAGTTCTGTTGCCTAACAAATACCGGCCCTGATCCAATTCGTCTTGAATAACGGCCGCTTTCGTCTTCAGTTTTCCGAACCTTCCTTCAAGCCAAACATAAGCGAGGGGTAAACAAACCTGGTTTTTGTCTAACGGTGTTTGTAACCAAACATTTTCCCCTGTAAAATCCTCAAGATCCACGTACTTTCTGGCTATCACATCAATTGTACTTCCCGTGTCGCGCAAAATTTTTATCGGATACGAATTTACAGTTCCGTCACTTATGAAAGGAGTTAATAAGTCTTCTCCTGCGAGGGTTTTCAAGTAATTGACTTTCTCTGTCACTACAGGGGATCTCTTTTTATTCCTTGGACAGGACGGCCATAAATGCGCTTCGGAATCACACCCAAAGCAGCGGGGGAAACGTCGCCGTTCAAAGTTGTCGCTGATAACACGATCCGATTTCCGAGGGGGAGACCGGTTCCGGGGTTTACCACCATATTGCAATTTTTTTTTTTTTTTTTTTTTTGGAAAAGGGTTTTGGCCAGTTTTTTTTTTTTCGGAATTAGGGTTTCTAAATCTCCTGACTTCGTCGTACTTGTCTAACATTTCCGCTAACTTTGACGAAGATTTAATAGTAGCCCAATCATCTATGAAGTGGTCTTTAGCTTCAGCTGATGTTCGCTTTTTCAGTTGATCGGCTACCATTAAATCTTTCAGGCCCTCAAAATCGCCCACATCTAAGCTGTGCACCCATTCATTTAAGTAGTTCTTTAATTCGAACACATAGTCCTTCCAGGTGCTATTTTCACCTTTCTGGTGTTGTACAAATTTTTTTCGGAAGCTTTCCGCACTTAATTTATGTCTCTTCAACAGCAGATTTTTTACAAAGGAATAATCCTCTGCATCCTCATCGGACTCCCGAGCAATGAGTTGTCTGATATCGAGGGGTAACAGCGGAGTTAATTGAGAGGCCCAATTATTTTCCTCCAACCCAGATCTTCTAATTTGCCGTTCGAACATTGTTAAATAGAGGGCTATGTCACTTTGTGCAGGATCAAATTTCGGGATTAGATTTTGTATATTAGGTTGCACAATTTTGATAGGGGAATTATTGGTAACTCCACTTCCAGTTAATGCGATCTGGCGATCCATTTTTGCCAGATCGAACTCTCTTTCCCTTTCCTTCTCTCTTTCCCTTTCGAGTCTAGTCTGAACAATCTCATCAGCAAAATCCTTAACTAGGTTTTCCTCGTACCTTGCATTTCCGGTGATCAAGTCGACCAAATCTATTTTTTTTAACATGGGTGTAACCTCTATACCAAGCTCTGATGCAAGATTTTGCAAATCTTCCTTTTTTAATTTATTTAAAAATGCCATACTTAAGGAATTAAATCACTACAAAATTTTTTACAACTCAAAATAAAATTATAAACAAAACAATATAGTACTCTAATTGTTTCCTTAGGGTAATTGCACATGCATTAAATTATTCTACAATTAACACACTGACATGATTTTAAAGCAATTCAAGAGAAAATGACTTTATCAAGCAAATGCACTGTTTAATTTTAGAAAATTTAACTCACAACCAACAATTTAAGAAAAAGATACTCACGTTTGATGGTTGTCCTCTCTGCAGCATTGGTAATCCTATTTGGAACACATTTTTTTTTCACACACAAACACATACATGCGCACTGATGGATTCAGCGAAAATTTCAAATTCTATTTGACTTTTCTTCGGAGAACCGGATATCTCCTACTCTCAGAAAATTGTTGAAAACGGATTTCTTCATATCAGTCAGGGTGACTGCAATATAAAAGAACTTCAACACGTAGCTGCAACACGAAATGACACGGGGAAACGAAGGTTTCCAAACTGCAAACTGGATGTTAGCAAAGCACAACAAAAAAATTTTTTTTTTTTCTTCTTTTCAGCCAGGATAGCTGCAACACGAAATGACACGGGGAAACGGATGTTTCCTAACTGCAAACTGGATGTTCGCAAAGCACAACAAAAATTTTTCTTCTTTTCAGCTAGGGTAGCTGCAACACGAAATGACACGGGGAAACGGATGTTTCCTAACTGCAAACTGGATGTTCGCAAAGCAGAACAAATCTTTTTTTCCTCAAAACGAAAAATGAACGGAAGAAACACTTCTCGGAGCTCTCTTCCTTCGATTCAACGGCAAGGCTCACAGCAGGGTGCTGAAAGTCTCATTCACTCGGGGCGAGTATATCTTCTCTGCGGGGTGCAGAAACATCTCCTTTCGAAAGGCCAGCATTCGTTTGTCTTCATGGAGAAGGGAGAAATCGGATACTTTTTTATCACTGTCTACGCTTCTCACCGCTGAACACCAATATATAGCTGTAACGTCTTGAGGACTTGTGTATATGCCGAGTGGTAAAGCATGACTTCGATGGTAAAACGTAACAAGATTTTATTTACATATTATTTACAGCTTCATCAAAACTTAGGGTTGGTAGACAGTGACCGAGGTCGGACGAACACGTCCGTCTCTCTCCTCGTCAAAAGATGTTCTCCTCGAACTCAGAATTTTCTTACTTCTCCTTACATGTCCGTTGGCCAGGACTCCGGAAACTGCCCAGCCCCCTTTCCAGATAAAATCGAGAGGGATGCGGCCGCCCCTTTTGTCGGCGGGCACACAACCCTGGGAACGGAAATAGTTTTTGGGCTAAACGGATGCCAGAGGTCAGGGGCCAAATTCGGACGGACAAAGTCAGCAAGCATCTGGATTTTTGAAGTATTATTTTTCTCGACGCCGATAACATGAAAGGGGGCCGAGGGGAAAGTGGATACGTCGGAACGAGGCAAAAAAGGACCGGATGCCCCTTCTGACCGGATGCGGTCGCCAAGAAGACGCTACAGTGATAAAAGGTTGACAATGATGTTATGTTCAATGATACTAGCGGATTTCACGAAGAACATCTGTGGGCTATACAAATCTTTAAAAAATGCTTTGAAATTCGGAAGGCTTAAGAAAAGATCGCTCGATATAAACAAAGGTGTTACCTATCCAAAGAATCGAATATTAACCATTTTAAAATCGTAAACAGCCCTTTAAAACTCGAAAGGCTTGAGAAAAGACAGCTAGAAACTTGTTAAAGTCATTAAGTTGCAATAATAAATACAAATATTATGTTACTTTCACATGCTAATTTATAATTTTTTTTTTTTAAATATCGTTCTCTAGCATAGTTTGTTTTGCACTTGATGACAGTATCGTATCGTACCTCAAAATTAAATCATAACTGGTCCACGTTACGTGAACTATATATATGGATTGATAAATGAGTAAAAATTGGAATTTTGATTGTTTTGTTGTTTTTTGCAACATTTTTTACATAATGTGATAGGAGTCGAGGAGTCCGTTTGGCACTGGAAAAAACATTTGCTTTCATAGTCAGATGCCTACATTTAATAGTTTAAGAAAGTTTGAAGTGCATTTGCGCAGTTTATTTGCGCAGTCATATCTCATTTGTGTCCTATTTATGATTTTTGCACTTAAAAAATTTAATTTTTCCGCTGGGTTATGCTTTAACTCATGAGTCATTCCATTTTAAATCAGGCAGACAGGTCTAAAACCTGTCACATGACCCTCAGAGATTTTTTTTTAAATTACAGTAGTTACAACTAAGGGACATTAAAATATCCCAAAAGAATTTCGCAAAAAAAAAAAAAAAAAAAATCTCTAGTTAAGACTTTAAAATTTTTGACAAAATTGGCCATTTTCAGAAAATCAGCAAAACTCTTACTCTTAAAATGGCTACTGTTTCAAACGTTTTTAACCGACTCGAATATTTTTTTTTCCATAAATAACTAAGGGATGGAATTTTACATATAAACTAATTTTGCAAATCTAGTTGGATTTGTTGATAAAGAAAAAAAAGTGTTTTTGACGTGAAAAATTTGCATTTTTAGCGATTTTATGGTTTTTTTGGCTTTTGAAAAAAATTTATTTCTCACAAAACAGAGGTGGCAATCTAAAGTTCTGTTATGGAAGTTTTGTATCCAATTTTATCGTAAGCCTGATATGCATATACCTTCATAATTTAAAGTTTGAAATTTGAAAATGCTCAAAAGTTAATTTTTGAAGTGTGATTACTCAAAAAATCCATTTTTAAAAAATCTGAAAATCTGCTCCTTTGATGCCCTTGAAGTGTTTAATAAGTTGCTATCAATTATACTGTGTATTTTTGCCTCAGAGATTGTATATGATTTTTTAAAAATGGCCTTTTGCGCATTTCTAAAAAAAAAGCCAGAAATTCAAACTTGTTCTTATTTTTCACTTTGATATAAGATTTAATCAATTTTATTAAGAAATACACTATATTGTCACACTATTACTACAACTAAATTGTATTTAACCTTCTTAGAATTTAAATAGCACCTTTTTTTAATTTGAAAAATTTAAATTGATTTAATTAATTCTGAACAAATCCAAAGTATACAATCCCCTTAACCGAAAAGGGAGACTGATAGGTAAAGGAATTTTCTAGGAAAAAATTTGTTACCTTTATTTTTGACATCGTTTTCTCACCATGCTCAGGTGGCAAGCGCAGGTCCACTCAATTTACTTGTACTTTTTGAGTTATTACTAACGGCATCGGTTATACCGCGCATTCGGATATATCGCGCTTTTTTGCTGTACCCCCGACAAGCTCGATATAACGAGGGGCTACTGTATATGTAAATAGGCAAAGACAAAACAGTCAAGTACCACTTTCTCCTCTGTTGGTCAACCGATTTTCTTACTTTTTCTTATTTGATAGCTATTGATGAATTTTAGTGTTATCAATCAAAAAATTTTGTTAAGTATTTTTTCCCCTCCTACTCTCAACGTAGACTCGAAACCTTTTTCAAGAACTCTTTATTCATCATACTTTCATATTACTCCCTAAATTTACAACTTACAATATTTATGCAACACACAATATATTTTTTACTATTTATAATTCAAGAAATATCAAAGACAAAATAAAAGAGAAAATGTAACTGATGAAATAAATTTCAAAGCAAAATAATAAAAAGGAGCAAGATAAATATTAAGGGATTTTCCTAATTGTATATTTACAATATTAAAGCCCTCAATTCAAAATAAAAAGTTTTGAATTTATTAACACACAGGGAGGGGGCACACGTTAAATAATCCTTGTCTAGATTATTAAATTTGTGATTTACAATATGAACATTAATGAGGGTTCCGCGGTGAAAAAAGTTTGGGAACCGCTACTCTAAAAATTGTGAAAAAAGGTTTTTTTTAACTGCTGAATTGGAGTTACCTAGTTTTATTACTCACCCCGCGATTTGATTTAACCATTATTATCCGCTGGAATTTATATTTTGATTACGACAAAGTAAAACTTGTGAGATCATAAAAAAAAAGAAAACTAATTTACCTGACGGCAATACTGCTGAACTTTATTTGGTGGGCATGTTTTGACTGTCAAAAAACTTTATCAGATAAAATTTCAAAATATTCTTTCATTTAAGTTGAGGCAAACTCAAAAGTTAGCTAAATAGTTTGCAGTTCTTATATTATAAAATTTGTATTTAAAAACTTATTTAAAATATAGTACGAGTTCCAAAGCGTAAAAAGTCGAATTAAAGAGAAAAGCTCGTATTTTCCACGGATTAAAATTATAAAATTGGTGTTGTCTTAAACAAGAATAAAATTGTGAAATTTACCGCATACATGCGTATGGGGGTTTCATGGAATAAATGAACTTTTTCAATGAAGAAAACAGCACATTTCCCTAAAATAAAGTGCCTTTAATAGAAACAAAAAGATAAAGTTAAACGAGTTTTTAAGTTTGCAATCCCTCGTTTCGTTAAAAAGGCTACACATATACACGAGCAACTTCGGCACACAACTAAAACCTTCCACCAAAAGATCACATTCGCTAACTGAGCATTCGGGCTGACCTTGAAAACCTTCATCTTCATTCGAGTGAGCCTGGCAACAAAGTTTTACGCGTTTTCTTGAAAGTACCACTGCTATAGAATACATTTAAATGCACTACACAGCATTTAAAAAGAAAATAAACGCAAATTGGAGACTGTAGTTCAGTTCTAGCATTAAAAAAAAGAGCACTGACTCGCAAAGTGTCAAGGGAAGAACTGCTGGTACAAGGAATGTACCGTTTCAGTTTGCTTATCATACTTTATTTCTTCCGAATGGATGCTACATGCCAGTTTTTAAATTTAGTTGCTTTCAACAAACAGAGAAGCAAACTGATTCGCGTACTAAATAAACGCACCTGCAAAGCGAACTTCCCTAAAACTCGAATGAATTCGTCATTTCCTGCCATGCGCAGAAGCGTCCAAGTGTCAGAGCTTCGTGGTCAAACTGTATCTTATACTGAATGAAAAATTTATACTTGGAACAAACTGATCAGAGAGTGAACAAACACACCCCAATCAATGAACTGTTTAATTTTTTTCAATAATAAGGTTTTTAAAAGATTTTGTCTACATGGATTCATAACAGTAGTTAACTTTCATGACATGACGAGCTTCTTGACACCTGAGTAATGATTAGAATCAAAATTGTACATGTTTATTGGGCGGACACGGGGTTTATAAACTGGTCATTTTGACCAGTTTATTATTTGGAAGGAAAATGTTGCGTTCGTTAACCCTTTGCAGCACCAGTTTCATTCAGAAAAACTGGCAAAAAATGATTGAGTTTTTTTGAGAGAAAATGAATGTGTAGGTATAGTATAAATTCCTTTTGGAAGTTGTAGGGGGTGACTAGAGATCGGGAGTGGGGTAAAAATTATATAAAAACCTCAGGATTTAAAGAGCACGAGATTCTTTTCAATAACGTAAAAAGCAATCAAGAATTTCAAACCATAAAATATAATTGATTTAGGTTGATTTTACCCCCCCCCCCCTCCACCGACTGCCTAGCTAGTTAGGGGTTTTTCATAAGTGACACGCCTCGAGAAGAGGGTTTGGGAAATTCTGTGCAAGGGAAGGGAAACAAGAAGTGGGACATTTGATCTCTATAAAAACATTTAAAATCAGCAATTAAATTTATTTTTAAAAAGTTTTTTCTTATTTTCATCACTTGATTCAAAAGTTTTATTGATAATTCTGTATCGTAAACACAGATGCTGATGAAGGTTTAAATTTGTTAAAATTTTAAAAAGGAAATTTTCTCAGGCATTTACACTTTTTATTCGAATTCGAACAATTAATATATTTTACTGTTCTATACTAATTATCTTTTGTGTTGCAAACCTTAGCCTCATTTTATACAAATTAAGCACACATGTAATCGTTATTATTATTATGCTCGCAAATGTCATTAAAATTAAAAAAATAAAATAAATTAAAAACATGATGTATAACGCAGTGCTTTGTTTCTGGACTGCAAGAACATATCGCTCATGGGCTGCAATAGTGGCACAACTCAAAAAACTCACCTTTTGGACTAAGAACAGATTTAAATATGAAAATACTCATTCCTTTCATCAGCAATACTAGCACAACCCGTACTTCAATGTACGGCGATAAGCGTTTCTAATGCATTTTCCCTAGCAATGAAAACTTTAAACCCACTTATATCTCAAAATATGATTTTTTGAATTGTGCCGCTATTGTAGCCCATGAGCTATATTCTTAGATAATACATCGTGACATGTGACAAAGGGGGGTAGGGGTAGGGAGAAGTCTGACATTATGTGACAAAGGGGGATAGGGTCAAATGTATTGAAAAAATTGTGACATTTACGAACGGTGATTTTTACCATCATACACTTTATCGAAAAGGGAAAGAAAGGATTTTCTTATCAACGTGCAATTAAAAAAGATAACAAATTGGTTCATTCTTACCTTCTCGGTCGCTAAATTTCTAGAAAACCTCCCCACGAAGAGCAAACAATCGTCAACTGAAGAGTAAAATTGTTCCGTCCGAGCTAGAAAGCTGCGCCAAGCGTGCGCGATCTTTCGCTCTGTTCCGACTGGAAAGTTCTGTGCTTCTTCGTCACGTTTTAATGAGATGCATGAAATTTTCAGTGAATGCAAGGGAGAGCACCCGTGTCAACCATCCTACCTTCGTGAGCAAGAATAAAGAGAAGAGAAAGCTCCCTCATTTTCGAACTGCGAAAGTGGAAAGCTTTCCATTTGGCTCACATTTGCGTCTTACAAAATTTGAGGTTTTGCTTTTTTTCCTCTCCTGTATTTGAACATTTATAACAGCGGTGGGCAACCTAAATTGACTGAAGATCTACTTTCCAAGTTCGGTTAACACCAAGATCGAGTCGGGGTAAATTACATAAACTCTGTACATAAGATCCAAGTTTCTTCGCACAAGCTTATTAAAGGAGCTCTCGACTTGAAATATTTTTTGATTTGAAGTTTCTGATCAGTTTTGAACAGTTCAAAAAATAATAATGCCATTAGCGTCTGCGAAGAAATATCAATCCTACATAACTCCCGAGCTAACGGACGGATTTGCTGTGAACATACTTTATAGTATAGCTCTTATGACATAGAACATGTACAGATACCAAGTTCATACAGAACCAAATGAGCCTATTTTCCCACGAAACGTTTTTATCTGGATTTTTAAGGATATTTCCGAATGAATGAATGAACAAATGTATGAGAGAGTAAATGATAGAATTTATGGATAATCAGTAGATTAGATTTGGAAATCATGGATAGATTTATAGTTTCGAAAAAGCTTTTTACAAGTTGCTGCAATTAAATGTCCCTTAACTCTACACAGCGCATTTTTTTTTTTTCATTGTAAAATATTTTTTTTGCGTTTGTTTGTGCTAGTTATAAGTGGGGAAAATACCAAAAAAAAAAAAAAAAATACTTATTCAACTCGGAAAAGTAGAATTCGAGAAAAATTGACATGTTGTTTAAAAACAACACTGCGCATTTAGGGGTAACAATAATAATTTTTTCATATAATCATTTTAACAAATGAAACCAAATCAATAATAAATAGGCATGCAATATAATCATAAAATAGCACTAAAATATGAAAATTTATTAAATTAATTAATTTTATTATTATTAATAAATTTATAAAATTTATTAAAGTAAAAATTTGCAGATGGAACTAATAGTTATTAGTTACATGTACAAATTTTTACTTTGATTACCAATAAAGTTTAATAATAATTTCACTAAAAGATTTTAAACAAGAAACCTAACATCTGCAGGGGGGTCTATGTTCGTTTCTTCTTTCGTTGAGCGTGAATGGATTTTAAACAAAATCCCTAAATAATAATTTAATCGACCACTATAATCTAATTTGCGAAATATTTAAAAATAATCTTCTAAAAGAGCCATTCCATTTCAGATCAGGCAGAGGGTGTCACATGATATTCCCAGATGTTTTTGAAAAAATTACAGTAGTTGCAACTAAGGGACATGTAAAATATCCCAAAAGGATTTTGCAAAAAAAAAAAAAAATATTTCTCTAGTTACAGACTTTTAAAATTTGGGACCAAGTTGGCCGTTTTCAGAAAATCAGCAAAACAGTCGCTTTTAAAATGGCCACTGTTTCAAAAGTTTTTAACCGATTCGAATATTTTTTTTTCTATAAATAATGAATGGATGGTATTTTATTAAGACACTAATTTCAAAACTCTAATTGGCTTCATTGATAAAGAAAAAAAAGTGTTTTTGAAGTGAAAAAATCGTATTTTTACAGAATTTATGATTTTTTTTCTTATGAAAGAAATTTATTTTGGACAAAACAGAGGTGGCAATCTAAGGTGCTGTTATGGAAGTTTTGAATCAAATTTTATTGTGATCCTGAGATGCAAATCCCTTCAGAATTTAAAGTTTGAAATTTGAAAATGTTCAAAAAGTACGATTTTTGAAGTGTGATTGCTCAAAAAAGTCATTTTTTAAAAATCTGAAAATCTGCTCATTTGCTGCCCTTAAAGTGCTTAATGAGCTGCTATCAATTATATTGTGTATTTTTGCCCCAGATATTTTATATGATTTTTCAAAAATGGTCTTTTGTGCGTTTCTCAAAAAAGCCAGAAATTCAAACTTGTTCTTATTTAATCACTTCAATATAAGATTTAATCAATATTTATTAAGAAATATACTGCATTGTTACACAATTACTACAGATAAATTGTAATTAACCTTCTTAGAACTTAAATAGCTCCTAGCACAAAGTGTAGCTACTGTGATTTAATGCATGTTATTCTGTTCAATCCAATTACCAGTTTTAAACTCACGCACTTTACATCAAATATGTTACAGCACTGATTTACATAGTTTTAAACACATATGAAGCTATGTATGTACTTACAGCAAAATAAGTAGAATCAAGTTCTTGGATCACTTTCTACTCCTTATTACCAAAAAAATGCAAAGACTAGGAGGGTTCAGATAGTGTTATATTTCTTACTTTCTGCACTATTTTATATTGGTCTGGTCAACCCCCCCCCCCCCCCGATTCTTTTGGCTATTGAAATATTTGTTCTAGACTATCTGTATACAAATTGTTCGATAGTGTCCCTAAACCATCGGTGATACATTCGTAATTTGCCCCATTCAATAATTCTCATTCACACGTTCAGTAAATTTTCCTATTTAGAAATCATGCATTGAGTTATTATTTGTTTAAATGCCTATGATATAACAATTATCAAAACCATTCAGGGGATTCATCTATTTCTTTTTGAATCTGATCGAAGAATCAAAGTCTGTAAAATGCTTGTGAGAATCGGCGAGTTTTGGGATGAAACTTCTTCATTTCAAGGCTTTGCATTGTTCAACTTCTTCATTTCAAGGCTTTTGATTTTTAATCAAAACCACCTATCTTTTTCAGTAGCTCGTGTCACGCTGAAAATAATCCTCTAAACCAGCGTTTCCCGAACTGTGGTACGCGTACCACTAGTGGTACGTGAAGCCTCTCCGGGTGGTACGCGTGCAGTCCAAAAAAAAGAAGAGATAATCTGGGCTGGAAGCATTGCGTTGCTTTCTGTTTTGATGATGCACGGGCAATGACAGGGAAACACGGAGTTTTTGCCAAAATAAATTTTTCTTTGAAAGCTGCACTTTTCTTCATTGCAGTATTCATAAGCAGCAGTTGGCAGCAAGGGGCATGCCTGGGCCATTTAAATGTGGGAAC
This sequence comes from Octonoba sinensis, assembly GCA_038502835.1. Taxonomy (NCBI): domain Eukaryota; kingdom Metazoa; phylum Arthropoda; class Arachnida; order Araneae; family Uloboridae; genus Octonoba; species Octonoba sinensis. Next base: position 2,126,708 of record CM076598.1, on the reverse strand, counting down.
CAGAGGGAATCTCATGGTGGTCAACTTCATTAAATCACGGGCACTAAAGTCTCGATTATTTCCAAAGCTGGTATTCTGAAAGGGGCAGTGATCATGTTCAGTTGCTACTACACACTGAGGTAAAGTGGCTTTATCGTGAAAAAGGTTTAAATAGATTGTTTCAATTACGTTCTGAGGAGTAGCTGCTTCTGATGGGAACCAGATTTGAATTGCGTGAATACTTGAATGACGAACTTTGGATATCACCCTTTACCTACTTAACGGACATTTTTCAAAATAATAAAGTTATATTCGCAGGGGAACGCAAATGGTTTGCAAGAAAAGTGGTGGTACGCGAAAAAAAAAAAAAAAAGAGATTGGGAACCGCTGCTCTAAACGTCTTTGCAAACACCGAAATTTTTCTTTTCGGCAAACAATAAAAATGATTTTTCGTTGAAGTTTTAAAGTCCACAAGCCTTTATAAACGGGAAAAAAGGGGGAAGGGAAGGGTGAAAGCCGAACTTAAATGAATCCGTTTTTAAATTTATGTAATCATCAGCTGTTTTATCAAAAGTTACCATTAACAGGTAGTGTATGGATGTATACAACTCCCTTAAAAAGAAAATTGCAAGTTGTCGAAAAATTTAAACCGTTTCTGTCATTTTCGGAATGCTGAGCTTTGAAAGCAAAAGAGTGTCGCAACGAGGAGTGATGGAAAACAAGTAATATTCGCTATTTTTTTACAAGCTGTTACAATATAATTGGAAGTAAAATTCGTACACGGTCAATCAATGCGCTAAAAAGAAGACGAAGAAAATAAAAGGGTTATTAACCCTACACTGCGCCGTGTTGTTTATGAACAACACCTCCATTCTTCGTTCACTAAGCTTTTATTTAGTAATATTTTTAACATGTGGCGCATTCTTCCGTTTCATTTTGTATGTGTGATTATATAAGTTAATTTTGTAGTTTCCCCTAGCTCTTGTAAACTGAACTCAAGGGTCATCTTTTTTCACAAAATCGTAAGACATGTTGATTTCGTAAAAAACAGTAACTTCTTAATTTTTTCCTACAAATTTTAAGCAACAATTCTATTTTAAAAAATAGTCTCTAATTGCTTACATAGTTTTAAAATAAAATAAATATTTCTTGTCTGAAAAATTTTGGGAAAAATATATATTAAGGCGCCTTTTTTACTTGTTTTAACACAACACCTGCATTATTCGCAGTATAAACAAGAACAGGTGTAACAGGTTGTTCTATTTCACTTTATTTAATATGTTTTGAGTCATTCCATTTCAAATCAGGCAGGCAGGTCTAAATTTTGTCACATGACCCTCACGGATTTTTTTGAAAAAACTACAGTGGTTACAACTGAGGGACGTATAAATTATCATAAAAGGATTTTGCAAAAAAAAAAAAAAATATTTCTCTAGTTACAGACTTTTAAAAGTTGGGACAAAGTTGGCCGTTTTCAGAAAATCAGCAAAACACTCACTTTTCCAATGGCTACTGTTTCAAAAGTTTTTAGGCGATTCGAAATATTTTTTTCCTATAAATAATGAAGGGGTGGTATTTTATTTAGGCACTAATTTTAAAAATCTAGTTGGCTTCATTGATAAAAAAAAGTGTTTTTGATGTGAAAAAGTCGTATTTTTACCGACTTTATGATTTTTTTTTCTTATGAAAGAAATTTATTTTTGACAAAACAGAGGTGGTAATCTAAAGTGCTGTTAGGGAAGTTTTGTATCAAATTTTATTGTAATCCTGAGATGCATATCCCCTCAGAGTTTGAAATTTGAAAATGTTCAAAAATAACGATTTTTGAAGTGTGATTACTCAAAAAAGCCATTTTTTAAAAATCTGAAAATCTGCTCATTTGTTGCCTCTAAAGTGCTTAATGAGCTGCTATCAATTATATTGTGTATTTTTGCCCCAGATAGTTTATGATTTTCAAAAATGGCCTTTTGTGCGTTTCTCAAAAAAGCCAGAAATTCAAACCTGTTCTTATTTAATATAAGATTTAATCAATATTTATTAAGAAATATATTATGTTGTTACACAATTATTAAAGATAAATTGTACTCAACCTTCTCAGAACTTAAATAGCTCCTTTTTTTTTTTTTTTTTTTTTTTTTTTTTTTTTTTTTTTTTTTTTTTTTTTTTTTTTTTTTTTTTTTTTTTTTTTTTTTTTTTTTTTTTTTTTTTTTTTTTTTTTTTTTTTTTTTTTTTTTTTTTTTTTTTTTTTTTTTTTTTTTTTTTTTTTTTTTTTTTTTTTTTTTTTTTTTTTTTTTTTTTTTTTTTTTTTTTTTTTTTTTTTTTTTTTTTTTTTTTTTTTTTTTTTTTTTTTTTTTTTTTTTTTTTTTTTTTTTTTTTTTTTTTTTTTTTTTTTTTTTTTTTTTTTTTTTTTTTTTTTTTTTTTTTTTTTTTTTTTTTTTTTTTTTTTTTTTTTTTTTTTTTTTTTTTTTTTTTTTTTTTTTTTTTTTTTTTTTTTTTTTTTTTTTTTTTTTTTTTTTTTTTTTTTTTTTTTTTTTTTTTTTTTTTTTTTTTTTTTTTTTTTTTTTCCACGGATTTTACATACACGTATCCCCAAGTGTACATGGTGCATCTTCAGCGGGTATCGAGCATGCGACCTTCCAGGTAGAAGTCCGATGTCCTAACCAGTAGGCTGCTGCAGCCTCACTATGGTTTCAAAACTTCCGTACCAGCTTAAAAATTTCGAGAATGGTTACATACCGTTTAAAATTTTCTAATATGGTATGATACCATCTTTAAAATTTCCAGTATGTTTTCATACTAGCTTCCAAATTTCCAGAATGGCCTGATACCAGCTTAACATTTCCCAGAATGACTTCAAACTGGTTTCAAGATTTCTAGTATGGTATCATACCGGTTTCAAAATTTCCAGTTTAGCTTTATACCGGCTACAAAATTTCCAGTATAATTTCCTACCGGCTTCAAAATTTCCAGTATAATTTCCTACCGGCTTCAAAATTTCCGGTATGTCGTTACTGGTTCTGGTATTATTTTTACTGGTTCCGGTAGGATTTTGATACCGGTATTTTGAGTTTTTTCCAATAGGGGTCTTCATGTTTAAAGTGGCTGCGAGCAGAAGGCGAAAGCCCCTATGCTTTCTGTGGTAACATGCTGGTTCAAGTATAATAACTGTTTTGTATTGATTTCAGATTCGTATTAGAACCAGTATCTCCCTAGACTATAGTGTTCCATAATAATACAATTCTGTAATCTATATTGTGGTTTCTTGCGGGTTTTTTGGTGGAATTATATCTGATACTTTGATACTGATTTCAGATTCATATTGGATATTGGAACCAGTATCACAGTAGATTAGTGTTCCATAATGTACTAATTTATCTGGTATCATGTCGGAAATTTCTTTTGTAAGTGTAAAATACACTTTTCTCCACCAGAGACCCTACCTGTTAGCCGAGGCCTTAGGATTGCTTGCACACAGGGCGAGGTAGTCTGGTTTTCACCGATTTTACTTGCATGTATCCTCAAGTGTGCATCGTGGGTCTTCAGCGTTTATCGAACGCGCAACCAGTTTATACCAGATTATGAAGTACCGGTTCCGGTATAATGGAAACTGACACCGGTTTTTGGAACAACCGGTTCCGGAGTGGTAGTGGATCCGGTATAATATTGGATCCGGTATAGTACTGGATCCGGTATAATACTGGATCCGCTATCAAACCAGAACCGGTTGTTCCAAAAACCGGTATATTTTTTTTATACCGGGATTTTTTTCTCAATAGGGCTGAGTAAATGAACATGTATTAATCGCTGAAAAAGGTTTGTTTCAAGAAACTTAGAACTAAATATAAATGAGAAAGATATAGAGATGTCTAGATAATGAATTTGATGTCGGTGTATACGTTAAAGTAGGCTCGCATAGTTCTAGACAGAACTTTTTGTTACAATCGCCATCTATTTCTATAGGATGGTTACACATTTATAGAAGCGTCAAGTGATTTCAGCTCTAGGAAATACGTTCAAAATAAGATTTAAGAAATATGTTTCCCTTCCTCCCTAATCACCCTACTACTCATGCTTTTTTTAATCGATCTAGAGTGGTTTCCCATAGGTCCCGTACCTTTGTTTGACCATATTCAATAATTAGAAAAAGTTATGGGTAAAAATGTAGTAATTTTTTTTTTTTGCTTTTCATCCATGACGTTAGACTAAATGAACCGACTTTAATGATTTTTTTCTTCAATCGATTGCGCCGGCTTAAAACATTATGTTTAAAAGTCGTATCGATGTCCTTCAAAGAAGTCATTAATTTTTCTTTTTTTAGCGCAAGTTATAATTTAAAGTAGGCTCGATTTTTTTTCAATAAATATTTCAGTTCTAGTTTCTGAGTAGATTTTTGCAGTTTTTCAACATTGATACGCACTTCCACGAGCAGTTTTAAGAAAATACATTTCACCGTTCAATAGAAAGAACTAAAATAGGGTTTTTATGGTTAAACACCAAGTTCATGATTTTTGTTAAAATTACTAATAGAGACTACTTGAATTTAAAACTTCAAATGATAGAGGATAGTATGTTATAAATACATATAATCACTACATTTTTTGACATTCGCTTTTGCTTCGCATGGTTTACATTTACCAGTCGCTTATAGAAATTAACAGTGTCATATCTACAAAATGGACATTTTTTAAGAGAGGCGTTTGAACGTTTTACAATTTGTTTTATTTAATTGCCTTATTTGTTTCAATGACCATTATAATCGTTTTTGTTCAGAAAATATTGATTGTTCTAGTTTTCTCTCACATGATGGATGTTAATGGTGTCCAAAAATTAGAAATAACAATAAAAAGTAGCTATGACAGTACTGTACCAAAAAATAAAGTTGGCCTCTAGCCTTAATTTTTGAACATTTTCTCATAGCAGTATTCGCAATATAAAGGCGCAAAAATCTGAACATTTTAATTTAAAAACAAAAACAAAAAAAACTTTTTTTGCAGATATGACACAGTTTATTTCTATCAGCGCAGTGTTACGCGGAAAGAAATAAAGACTCCATGGTCCTAGTGTGAATATTTCTGAACTAGCCATTCAGCTTAAACCCTTCGAAGCAGATGGGACACCGGTGTCCCTTTTGCTTATGTATTTTTTGACGGTCTTATTTCAAATATTGTTTTTATACGATAATTTTATATTGTGAAAGACAGTCTAGTAGTTACTATAAAAAATCTGTTAGATTATCAGAGTAAAATTTTTACTCAAATAAGAAAGTTAAAAATAGTAGTTTGAAAAAATCTTATCAACCAATTTCAAAAATTTATCTATAATTTAATTTGATAATGAAAAAGAAATCAGTAGGGAATTATTACTTCTGATAGACCTCAATAAATGCAGATAAGTGAAATTTGTAAAAATATTTATTTCTAAATGCACGGTAAGGTCATATATCCCAAAGGACACATATGTCCCTTTCTGCGATAAGCTTCCTCACCCCAACCCTTCTTGAACACTTATTATGCGAGCGTGAGAGAATGTTGGAAGAATGTCGTCTTATCTTTCGAATAAAGTTACAATAGGTATCTATTGCACACGTGTGCTGCACAGTACTACACAAAAGATTAGTTGATAATTTGAAGGATATTTGTAGTCCAAGATTTTTATTTCAGGTAGTGTGTGCTATTTCTTAGGTTGGTCCACATTCTGTACGCTACGATTTTTCTGACAGTGAAAATGGCATGTAATAGAAATCGTCGATCAAGTCATTTTTTGAATTAACACAAGAGCAAATTAATGCAATATTATTTGCTGAAAGCAGTGACAGTGAGTGTGAGGATTTAGACAAAAAAGATGTAGTTTTTACAAGATGATATACAGGATCTAGATAATTAGGGGAATAAAATAATGCTTGTAATTATTGATGGGGCGAAAGTAAAAAGAGCAAATGAAACTGAAAATGAAGAAGTTAACAAGATACCAGAAAATGAGAAATATGTAGAACTGCCAAAAAATAGGAAAAGGAAAGCAAACATGGAAAAGGAAATAGTAAGTTAATAAAGAGAGAAAAAAGTAATGTAAAAAATAAGCCAGTTCTATGGGGATTCAAAATATGGGCTCGATGTGGATCAAAGACCGGATAGCTGTATGAAATCGACAGTACACTGGAAAGAAAAGAAACTGACTATGGGCTTGGTGTATCTGTTGTTCTTCAGTCATCTGAAAAATTAGAAGGCACTTGTGCAAAACTATATTTTGACAACTCTTTTACAAGTTCTGAATTGCTTGTATTACTCAAAGCGAAAAAAAATATTTGCTTGCGGTACCATCCGATGTGAACGAAAAGACTTACCAACGGATTTAAAAAAAGACAAGCTAATGAAGAGAGGTGAAATTGACTGTAGACAGACAGATGGAATGTAATCCATCGTGAAATGGATGGATAATAGATCAGTCCTGCTTCTCACTACAATAAGTAGGCCTGAGAACATAATCACAGTTGAGCGGAGAGAAAAGGTTACAGCAGAAAAGAAAAAGGTTACTTGTCCGACAGTCATTCAAGACTATAACTTCATGGATGGTGTTGACATCTTCGACCAGAAGAAAGTTTCATATGGGTCCGAAATGAAATATTATTTACGTCCATTTCACGACTTACTTGACTTAGCAGTGAATAATGCTTAGGTCGTCTCTCAAAAATTGAATCCATCTTCAAAAGTGAAGAGTATCACTTTTAGGCGAAGAATTGCAGTTTCTTTGATAGGTGATTATTCCAGCAGGAAAAATTTATACATCTACTTCTAAACAGGCATCATGCAGCAAAAATTTATGCCAATGATGATAATTCAAAGAGACAGTTACCCGATACATCAGAGATAAGGAAGAGATGCAAGAACTGTTCAGAAAAATAACTGGAAAATCGAACAAACGTAATATGTACACAAAGTAACATGCATTTCTGTATAACAAGTAATCGTAATTGTTTCAAGGAATTTCATGAAAAATAAACGATATGTATTAAAATTATTTATCTCATTTATTTTGTCTTAAAACTTAGCGAATATAATACTTTTCTACATTTTCCTCCTTTTTCGTAACGCAGATTGGGACACCCATGTCCCATGATGAATTCACCTTTGACGCAGAAACGGACACCCGTGTCCCGTGCTATATTTAAGAACCATAATTAATTAAAATTTTAAATTTAGCATTTTTCACTTATTTAAACCTAAAACAACATAAAATAATGAAAAAAGTACAAAAATTATGTTTAATCAGAAATCTGCTTCAAAGGGTTAAGTGACAAAAATTATAATTTAACGTGTATAGTAGATATGAGAAGACAATCATCTTATATTAGTTGGAAATGAATGAGTTAAAAACTGAAGCATTAGAAATGACTGTAAAAACATTCATCGCAAAGGTACATTATTTTTCTTCAAAGTTTGGAAGTGTCCGTTTTCTATGACAACCATTAAATCACTCAGGATTTTGCTTTAAAGGGGGGGGGGGGGGGGGTGAAGATCTGGTATTCATTGGACATACATTTTGAAGTTCTTCGAATATCCGGATCCGATGTTTCAAATCTGCATATTCTATAGGGACCGTTCAAAAATGATGTCACGCTTTTTCCGATATATTTGACATCTTCCCCACTTTGTCACAAAAGTCACACTTCAAGGGATCCCCCCCCTTTGTCACATGTCATGCTATGTTGTATAAGTCTGATGTCACACTTCTTACCCCTTACCCTCCCCTTGTCACACTTTGTCACAATTTCACGAACCCCCTCCCCCCTAGCAGCATAACATCATTTATGAATGATCCCATACATGATTTTAAGCACCCTAATGGGCCGTGGTAACCTAGCGTTTAGGATGTCGGGCTTCCAACCGGAAGATTCGGTGTTCGATACCCGACCCGCTAAAGACCCATCATGTACACTTGAGATAGGTGCATGTAAAATCCGTGGACCCCGAAGTCCCGAGGCAGTTCCGAGGGTACCGGAGGTGGGAGAATGTCCCTTACCTTCACTTTTTTGTAGACACAATGGCAAAAATTCAAATAAAATAAAAAGCAAGAGCTTTATCAATTGTCGGGGAAAGAAATTGAAGCTAATTACCATGAAATAAAATAATTTTTGAGAAAAAAAATAGAACCGACTTCAAAGCAGAGCAACTATAAATTGCGCTAAAAAGTAAAAAATGAACTCACTCTTTAAACAACATCGATGTGTCTTTTAAACATAGTTTTAGAAGTTGGTGCAAAATTAGGAGTCTAATTACCATTACACCATGTCCCCATGTGTTACCTCATCTTGGAACTGTTGCTAATTCTGGGCCATTTATACTTGCAATTGATCAATCATTGCAATAGATCTTATCTATCCTAATTTTGCACCGACTTCTAAAACTTTGTGTAAAAGTCACATCGATGTTGTTTAAAGAATGAGTTCATTTTTCACTTTTTAGCGCAATTTATAGTTGCTCTGCTTTGAAGTCGGTTCTATTTTTTCTCAAAAATTATTTTATTTTATTCTTTTTACTGTACATATTTTTTATATAAATACTTTATTTAAAAAAAATTCACATCAAAGGGCAAACCTTCTTTGAATGAATGGCACTAAAAACTAATCATTTATATGATAAATTCCGTTTAGAAGTCGATTTTAGCAAACAAGCTGACTAGATTCACTTTTTGCCTCAGAGAAGCCTTCAGTCAAACTGTTTCTATAATTGCTTTTAATATTATAGCTCAATGGCAACAGACTCTTTTTTAACAATGACTTTTATATTTATTAATAGTTTTCCCAACAAAGAGAAATCAAGTCAAACCTTTCCAATTAAAATTTTAAAAAAACTTATTTTTCACCCGTAATGTTTTTTCTAAAAACAAATGTAGTCAAATTGATGTACGATATTTGAGTTAGACGGCCCTCTATCTATTAAAGAAAAAGTCGTCAAAATCGTTTCCTTTAATCAAAAGTTATGGATGAAAAACCAAAAAAATTGCAATATTTCTGCTCATAACTTTTTTTTCTAATTATCGAATATGGTCAAACGAAGATATGGGACCTATGGGAAACTATCCTCGATCGATTAAAAAAGAAATCATGAAAATCGATTCATCCGGTGAGAAGTTATGAGTGGACAAAAAAAAAAAAAACCGACATACATACAATATGAATGTATAACCTCCTTCCTTTGTGAAGTCGGTTAAAAATAATTTCGAGCTGCAGAGAAAAAGGCTTATAACTTCTTTTCTTCTAGTTAACTAAGACGCTTCGGATTTTAGCACGAAGAGCAAAACTCTCCTTGGGGCAGTTTTTACGGGCTTTTCAATGGTATCAAGCTCGAAACGATGCGATAATTTGTTCTAATAGAAAAGGACTATTTTATGCAACTTTCGACTGTAAGTTAGAATTTAAAACGAGCAAATTCGAATTTCAGAAAAAAATCTCTCTAATGTGCACACCCCCATTTTCTAAACTAATTTCGAGCCGAATTTCATGAAAATCCGCAGATTGATTTTTGCCCTATTCCGTGCACAGACAGACATACTTGCTGCTTTATTAATAGTAGAGATAGAGATATGTAAGGGTTTCGGGGTTACATTAAATCCCTTTATCAGTGCATACATTTGTAAATTTCGGGATATAAGAAACACAGAATCCAGCTTTAACTGGATTTCCTATATCCGAAGCTCAGTGCATTGATAAGAATTTCTTTGTCGTGACGAAACACGTGTACTCAATATTTGAATTTTATTTTTAATTTAGCTGTTGTATATATTCTTCATTCAACCTGAACGTGTATAGCATTACTAGTTCTTGGCTCAGGATTGAAATGAAAATTAAGTTCGCACCATTGCACAAAAACTACATTTACAGCGACACTTCTTGAAAGAAATTGTAGCTATGGGAAGGGGAATGGGTAACGTTAAATGTTTCCCATTTCTCAAAGCCATTCACAGTTGAAGCAAATGAGTTTCTAATAGCTGGGAGGAAAAAAACTTGGTATATTTTTTTTTTTCTTTGTAAGAGAGACGTTTATACACAGAACAAGTTCACATATTTACTTGTGATGGCACGAAGCACAGGAGCGCCAAACACCGAAGCTTCGGCTGCTGTACATATTGAGCATTGAACATTGAACTCACTATTTTCTCTTATCATACTACTAATTTAAATGCGAAAGCTTGGATGTACGTTTGTTACTTAATCACGCCAGAACGGCTGAACGGATCTGGAGGAAATTCGGCACAGCGATAGATTATTGTTTCTCAATGGCAGGCAAAAGAGCCCCCTTTGGGGGCTACAAAACAAATCTGGGGGGGGGGGGCAGATAAAAATAGTAAATCCATGGTCCATGAGTCCCCAAAAGGAGACCATGGACCAATCATTTCAAACTGATCAAATGTCTCACACAATGCCAAATATTACACTTTATTGTAACCAAATGTAACCCTACTCTATATATAACAGTATTCTTCTCTGGAAACAAAAAAAAAAAAAAAAAAATGTTTACATGCTCAATGATGTCCTATATATGGACGGCTCAGAATACAAGTGAACCAAGTCCATAAAAAGCTTCTTTGCGCTACAGAGGTTTAAAGTTAAAGCTTTATAACAAAATGACCTCTTATCAATTTTAAAATTATAAATTAAATTTTAAAAGTTCAAAGACAGACTTTGTTCATTATTGCACTGAAATTTTACATAGTTAGTGTCTGCTATTGCGCTGCTAACTCGAAAATGACAAAAAGTGGACTCGGTTCACTTGTATTCTGAACCTTCCATATGTTGAATGCTTTCATATTTATTTGAAGAAGAGTTGATCTGAACTTTGGGCAAATGAAAGACGCTCTCAAAGCTCTTTGAAGAAGCACTTTCGTAATAAAAAATAAAATTAAAGCCTAGAATGACAGTAAGTGATGTACAAGAATTTCGAGCAAATATTTGTTTTATTCAAGTAAAAGTGGAGCAAAAATCCCTACTTCATTTTTTTTTTCTGCAGAACTTACTCCATGTTCAGGAAGCTCTTTTTTTTTTTTTTTTTTTTAATAATTAGCCTACGCCGTTCCTCTCATTTCCTCTGTGGTGTTTTCTTTCTTTCAGATTTTTAGAATTCAAATTTTTCGCAATTTTTTACCTATTTCCCCCCAATTATTATTAGTTGCTAGTTAAACGGTCTCCTCAGAACTTATTTTCTCTAGTGTTTGTTCCCCGTTTCATTTTCTTAATTAAGCAAAAGGTTCCTTGTGCCTTTCAAATATTTTACATAATATTCCTTGCATTATAACGATGGATTTTTTATCATAAATTAGTCAATCTTATCATTCAATGAAGTTGTTTGTTCTAAAATTGACAATGATTTTTTATCCTATTTTATGCGGACCTGGAAACCCACACACAGACACATAAATTAATAATCTAATATACATGCATACATATATGCATAAGGGACCGTTCATAAATGATGTCACGCTTTTTTCCCACATATTTGAGCCCCTTCCCCCTTTGTCACAAAATGTCACACTTCAACGGACTCCCTCCCCTCCTTTGTCCCATTCCACGCTATGTTGCATAAGCAGGGATGTCCCACTTCTTATTACCCCCTCCCCTTGTCACACTTTGTCACAATGTCACAAACCCCCTCGAAGCGTGACATCATTTATGAATGATCCCTAAGTATATATGCGAAAACATTTGGTACCCATAAGGGGAGCCACGAGACGAAAAATGTTGGTCTAGAATAGCACATAGGTTACTTTTTATCCAGAGAAAATGCACGATTGCGGCGGAATATCATTATATAAAATGGTGCATTACCTTAATAAATGAAACCTAAATTTATGCCTTTTCCATAGATAATTAATAAAATAATATAGTACAAATATTTAAAAATAAAATGTTAATTATATATTTTTTAAAAACGACCGTTGTGTATAGCTGCATCCTAAAGCTGTGCTTTTCAGGCCAGAATTGACAAAATATTTACTTCCCAGAAATCATCACTCACAAGGGGTGCGTTTGATCACTGACTTTGAAAAAAAAATTCTTTTGTCCCATATTGTTCCGGTTTTTAAGCCATAGACACCTCAACGCCGTTTAATTTTATTTAGGCATTCTGCCACCCAGAAGTGCAGCGCCCGAAAGGATGCTCACATTGATCAGTTTTAGATCAGGCAGTCAGTTCTCACACATACACCTCAAAATTTTCACGCGGACGAAGTCACGGGCAACAGCTAGTCAGAAATATATGTGTATTAATTCCATAGTAACCTCCACTTTTGTTTGAAACGCACCGCTGAACCTGGAAAGCATTCTAAACCGAGCAGAAGGGGGAAAAGAGAATATTATCACATCTGTCGTCAAATCATCTTTTGTAAATTGCACTTTCTTCAGTTTCATGTTATTTAAATGTGTAGTTGGCATTTTATCATTAGAAAAAATTGAATAGTAGTACTTCGTAATAACAGATTGAACTGACCGTAAATCATTTTGTGCATTAAAACGAAGAGTTTTACTGTTCCATGTATTTCATAAGTAAAAATTTTGTGCTTCGTTATTAGCTTAAATTAAAATGTTATAATTGCGCAAATGGCAAAACAAAGTGTATTTTGAAACCTTTTATTTACATACGGGACATTTCCATTCATTATTTTCCCATTCATAAAAATATATATAACAACATTAGTCACACACCACAGTACTAATGAGGCACATGACGACCAAGACAATTGGCTACAACAAAGATTTGCCGAAATACAATTGCCACTAAGAAGTTTGCCGGGGAGCTAACTTAAGCTTAGGGGCCTCTCATAAATGATTTCATGCTTTTTTCCCATATATTTTACCCCCCTCCCCTCGAAGGGTGAGATCATTTATGAATGATCCCTTACTTTAGCCCCCCGAATTAAATCGCATATGATTATTTTCGGTTTCGGGCGCAAAACGTGAAATTTGGTTACATAACGTATTTACTTATACTATTCAATTTTTTCTTCCGTGAGGGGGGGGGGGAGGGGCAACTTAATTGACCTGATAACCCGGAAGTACGTAACTAGACCACACCCTTGTAAGACCTCGATATAAAGTCACCCGCATATATGGTCATCCTACCTTTAAGGTCACTTTTCTAAAGTAACGGCTCATTGAATATCAAATGAGACAACTCGAACCCAAAGGGGTGGAAGGGACAAAATTAATAATTTGGAGATAACTAGTGCAAATGAGAGGGAAAGCACCATTCTATATTGTGGCAAGATATATTAGGGATAGGTGTAACAGGTGCTCCACCCAAAAAAATTAACATTGAAGTTCCCGTAAGATCTAAACTTTGAACGCGTTTTGAACGCACCTCACAATCGTTTTTTAGTCACTTGCACCCCTTTGATGCTTACTGCCTCAAATATGCATGGATCGGTTATAAGGTCACCCCGCTTATATGGGTCATTCCACGGTGACTGACGTTACAATTTGACTAAGTTTTTTTACTTTTAAAATCCGCACTGTCTTGAAATTCAATTTTATTTTCGTGAAATTGATCCAAAATACCATGATAGAGTACAATAATGTTACCCACACTTGTTTTCAGACATAAAAAGCTTTTTTGTGGGGAATTAAGGTAAGTTAAAAAGTGTGACTGATGTTGCACACAAGAGACATTTAGAAAATCAACTTTTATATTAATTGAAATTCTCCTCAAACTAAGAACATGAATATTAAAATTATTTTTTACAGTCAAGTAGAGATTTCAAACTTTATGCATACACTTTGTTTCGTTTTAAGAACTTTAAAATTTATAGTGGAGGAAATTTTTAATTTCCGTGACTGATGTTACAAACATTTTGTGACTGATGTTACACCAACATTAATTGGTTGAAATTATAATTTATTTCTCCTTAAAAGTCAAATTAACAATTTTTTTTACAAAATTACACAAATCTACTTAAATGATAAATAAAAAAATAAACAATAGTAATGAATATAATTATACAAGTGATGTTTTTAGTGCAATTCAGGAAATGAAAAGTGTTCTCTTGCATTTACTATATCTAGTGTATTAAGTTTTCTTAATATTTTTTCTTGTGAATAATAAATTTCATTCACATTGTCAGACCATTTCCAGTGCTTCCCTGTTGGAATCATAACACTGACCAAGTATTCATAGTTTTCAATGGCTCTAACTTCACCTGGATAGAGCTGTCCATCGTATTCCACAAGAACCCACTCTCCAATTGTGGCCACCAATTCTGGAACTTGTTCTCTTGGTTTTGAACAGGAAAATGATGTTTTAGATAATTTGGAGCTTTTGGTGATTTTGTCTACCACCTCTAAAAAATGTTGCTGCTTGATATCAGCTAGAGCTTTTGAATCAGAAAATATTTTATTCAAATTTAACTCTTTAAAAAGCAACTGTAAACCGTATTGATGAGATCTCAAAGATTTTTACACTGCTTGACGCTACGGCATTTACAAAATCTTTTGCACTGTATACGAAATGCTTTCTTTTTTTTTGCAGCTTCCTATACCTGCCTCTTTACACAGCCGCCAATCCCGCCCACTGGGCCTTTCCCATATGAAGTGGCAAAATAATTCGATGTAATTAACAATTTATATTTTTTCTGTAGCATGGGTATTGTGGCTGCAATGAACTTTTTTTTTGAATTGGGCCATCTGACCAAACATGTAAGACGTCAATTTCTTGAGGAATCTTTTCCAGCATTCTTGTTATGAGAGGAATCACAATTTCTTTAGAATGAGACAGTTTGTCTGAGGCTATCGCATACGGATGCATTCTACCTGAGTGGTTCAGTGCTGCTGTAAAATGCTTACTCGGGCTTAATAGGAGCACCTGTTTTACCAATTTCATTGTCAAACCATTTTTTTATGACATCCTTCTGCTTTCGTGGAGATGTAGGCAGGGCGCACTTTGCACGAGTTGCAGCTTTTCCTAAAGTTTTATTATTTTGGAAAAGGGGTTATGTCACTGCTACTTGAAATTTTGCACTTTAATGCTCTACACTTTTCTACTATTTTTCTAACATTTTCTTTGATTTCTCTTATAACTCATTTTGAACTGACTCAGGTAACTTGGCAAGGTCATTTCTCTTTTTATCTCTACTCCTTTTAGCTTCTGCATTGTTTTTCTTTTTGTAATCTTCATAATTTCCTTCATTTTTAATTTATCTTGCCTCCTTTTTTGCCTTTCTGCAGCAGTCAATGCCACTTGTGCAGTGTTTAAGTATCTAACTGGAAAAGAGAAAAGTGACTGATGTTACAATGTGACTGATGTTACATATTTTAAATAAGTTTTTAACTCATAAATTGAACTATTATTAACTATTTAAGTAATTGATATTTAAGATAATATCATGAATAAAGAGAATATGGCTTTTTATATTCTTAACACTAATTTTCTTTAAGTAATAAAAACTTTTATAAATTTTTGTGACTGATGTTACATTACTATTAGGCCTAATTTATAAAAAATAATTTTCAGTACAATACTCGGAGTTTAAAGATTCTTTATTGGCCTAACCTCACATGTAGACTAAATTTCAATAAAAATAGGTTTTTATACATACCTGTTAATTTCTTTACGAAAACAAGAGGAACTTTCCGAACCTTTCTAAAGACAACAACACTTGTGATAGAAGTAACATTGCCAAACATTGCTTATAAAACTTACAAAAAGGTACTGCTAACTTTTTAAACATAATTTTATAAAAATTCACATATTTTTACCTTAGAGGGAAAAAAACTGTATATGTGCAAGAATTTTTTTTTTTTTTTTTATATTAGTATCCCTGTTTTCATGGAATTGCCCATATGGTCATTTTCGTGAAGTCTCAAGGGATGACCTGATATGGAGATCTAACTGCGTCACTTATTGTACAGTGTATTATCACTAATTTTCATTTTCACATAGTAAAGTACGTACTTTTCCTTCGTTTTAATACTATGCTCATGTATTATAATCTCATTTCCTTACGTAGTCGTACTTCTTACGAGCTGTCTCTCTTCTCAGTACTGACAAAATAGAAATACTGATCAACCAGAAGAAAAGTACATTTCCGCAAACCTAGTAGCTAACGTGCATAACACAAAATGCATATCTATCGGGCGATTTTAATTATTTTTTCTCCAAACCAAATCGAAATTTGTTTAAAACGTTTGCTTTAAGTAGGAATCAACAAGAAGAGAGCTGAACAGATTAACACAAATTTTATTTCATTATCGGAATTGCGTGCGTTTTTCATATTAAAATGAGTTGCGTTTAATTGGGTTTTTTCTTTTTTAATTTACATGACGGTGAATCAAAAATTGTACGTTTTAAAATCCTTATGTTTTATTTTTTCTTTACAAAATAAATGCGTGGATTTATATAATGTAACCTGGTCATTTTTCGCAGAAAACATTGAAACTTTTCGAACGTTTCCAAACGTATTATTTTGCTCATTTTGAGATCCATTGAAGTACGAGCAAAAAAAAAAATCTGTTAAAAATTGTGCAAAATATGGCTCGTTTTTCCGCAACAACTTACTTTTCTTACGGATTTGCATGGAAATGTTTGCAATGGATTTTTGATGTCTCAGTTTTCGGTGAGAAATCGGATGATTTCTCACCCAAAACTGAGACATCAAAAATACAAATTGAGACAAGTAAAAGGGAAAAAGAAAAGAATCCAAAACGTTGCTCAATGTTTTGGATTTTTTAAAATTTTGCCAGTCAATTTATTGTTATCTTAAGACCATAAAACAAGAGTTTAAAAGTTTTTTAATTCTTGAAATTTTTTATTACAGCCATTTTCAAGTTACATCTCGAGTTGGTTTTTCAAGAAAATACTGCTTTACATAAATCTGTATAACTTTTTTACTTCTGAATATTTCAAAATGATTTAAAAACCATTATATTTCTTAAGAAATGAGATACATTTTGCTTTCGGTTTCTCTTTTGATATATTTTTTTGGCACGGAAATGGAGTTCGAAAATACCATTTTGAAAACGAATATATGCGTTTTTCCGGTTGAAATTTTTAATGGAAGAAAGTAAGACTCACCTGTAAATGTGTTCCCCTAAGTAGATACCTTTTAGTAGTTTCATCAGAAGTAGGGATGTAACGAATAGTGATTTGGCAAAAGGGGGAACCGAAACCGAATATTCGGCTATTTCTCCCAGGCCGAAGACGAATATTCGGACATTTCTTCTATGCCGAAGCCGAATATTCGGTCAATGTCTTGGTCCGCATGCCGAATATTCGGCGGCCAAATATTAAAATTTCTAGAAAATCATTGTAATTTGTTAAATTTAAAATTATTCACCACGTCAAACACAAATTACACAATCTATTATGTATGATTTAATTCTGTTTGTTAAGAATTTAAAACTATTTAAAATTAATTTACTTTCTTTATTGTTTTGAATGTAATGAAACTATAGATTTCACCCACACGTGGAACAGAAATGACAGGTTTTTTGGTAGTAAGCATTAGCATTATTTTACTAATTATTTAATTCGAATGAAAGAACTACTATTGCTTAGGGAACTTTTACCTTGCTCAAAACTGTTTTATGAAGAAGTTTTAAAAGTTATAAAAGTTAATATTTTTATTTTATGGGGTTTACACATACCTATTTTTAAAAGATCAATTATAATTTAATTACACTTAACTGGAATGTATAGCCGACGGGCTATACGCGAATATGTGTTGAGCTCTCCGCACTTGCTTTTTCTTCTGTTGCACGACCGTGGTCAGACTTTCGGTCGGGGCAAAATCGGATCTGTATAGTGAGTCGGTGCATAGAGCGTTCTTCAAGCACAAGGCACTGTAGCCGCACTAGAACCGACCAGACCCGACCAGTTAGCAATGTCTAATAAAGATATGTTATTATTTGATACCGAAAAATTTGTTCTTGTGCTGAAAGCTGTCTTTGGGACCTCTCCACTGCGGATTATTCCGACCGCGATAAAAAAAATCCTGGCCCCATCTTGAGGTTTTCATGGTTTAACTAGAATCAATTTCCTATCAGTCCTTTTACTATTAACAACTGCAATCAGGGGAATTATTGGCAATTCATACTTCATGTGTTTCTGAATTAATGTCTAACTGAATGGGCTGTTTTTTAAGTATATCATCCACTTTGAATTCATTCGGAAAGTCCCTCATTCCTCAAATTATCAATACCAATTTAATTTCACTGGTTTGCCGCAACAGATTGAATAATAAAAGGAAAAAATGCCATGATATTAGCAGTAGCGTCACTGCGGGGGGGGGGGGGGGGGGAATTACACCCAAATTAAATTTAAGAGTTCTTTAAAAATACATACACTTGCATTTTTCGATTTTACTGGTACCGTTTCAACATCTCTTTGCTGATTAGAAATGTAGTTTAATGCGAGTTGCACCAAATAAATAAAATATAAAATTTCTTGAGATTTTTTTTTTTTTTTTGCACTGCTGTACTTATAAACTACAACACTACAAATTTGTACAACGCAGCTGAGTTTTCTTTTTGGAGGGGGGGAGGATAGCACAAATTTCCGCATTGCTCACGCCCATGCTAGGAACGCCAATGATATTAGTTTTACTTTTTAGAGTTTTCAATAAGAATAAAAAACAAGTAAATTAAAAATATCTAGTGTGCTGAATCTAAAAGTTTGTAACTTAACCAAAATATGTGATGTCTGATGTCACGCTCCCTCTCTCTACCCCCCCCCCCCCTTTTTTTGCCACAAACTGTCACCATTGCCTGAAATCCCCCCCTCGAAGTGAGAATTTCCCCGTTCCGAATTTACAAAGCATTGGATGTCAATTTCGAAATAAATTTTCGGAAACAAATAATTCTTAAGTGTTAATTATGTGCGGCGAAAAAATGTAATAAATTAAAAAATAAACAAGATAATAATAATAAGTAGGAATAAAATTATAGATGTGAAATAAGAAAAACAGATATTTCTGCGTTCATCGAAATGCAGAAATATTTGTTCTCTGTTTATAAAACTGCGATTGGAATAAATACGTGAGAATGTGAAAAAGCTTTTATTAATTATTTTATTTATTGCATAATATAAACACTGAAATTTTATGTTCGCCTGTTTGATGTCAATTTTTGTAGTTTTATTTGCGCGTCCAATGTAAAATCAGTACAATATGTTTTGTTCTCTTAAAAATGTTTTTAAAAAAATCATTTTATTAATATAAATAGTTATTAGTTTTTCCCGTGATTTGATAAGTGAGCTTATATTACACTACAGTACACATTTAATGTGCAATTATTTATTTTTAAGAATTACTTTTTCGCCCCCCCCCCCTTTTCCACCGTCTTTTTTTTTTTTTTTTGAAATAGGTTTGGTAAACAGATAAATAAGGCAAAAAAAAAAAAAAAAAAACAGAAAATACTGCAACAAATGTATGCATTTGAAAAATTCATGGCATTTAAATAAACCATGGCCAGCAACCAACTTGCTCGCCTTTCATGTCTACCGCAAAAGTCGTCCCTTTGCAAAATACCTCTTTACATTGGAGTTTCTCTTAATAGCCCATCAATCAAAGCCCTAATGAGGTGAGGGACACTGGTCGTGTCTTGGTCGAGTCTGTAAGTGCGGAGGAGCCCTAAAAAGGAAACATGAATAAAGATTCAAGTTAGGAGATAAAGATTAATTTAGCTTAGCGAATAAAAATACTATCAGTATTATTGAGTATTCTTCAACTGTTTATTTTATTAGATACAATATGAAGTATATCTTATTCAAATTTTCACTTCAAGCAAATGTGTGAAAAAGGTCAGTACCGGGTTTGAAGTTTTCGAGGCGAGACAAAACTGTCCCTCCCCCCCTCTCCATCCAATTATTACTCACATTTCATAAACTTTTATGTACTGGGCTTTTTTTTTTTTTTTTTTTTTTTTTTTTTGAGGATTTTCTACTTGGTGGCCACTGATAAACCCAGAAAACTTTCTTAATGTTCCAACGACATGGCCCTTTCATCTCGACATTAGAGCGCATATTAACTGCGTATGTGAAATTCTGACAGTTGAAGGAATGGATTCTCCCCCATTTAAAAATTTTTGAGGCCTTAGGAGATGCATTTGGGATTGCAAAAATATTAGGGAAAAAAGCAAACAAAACTGCTTAAAATTTAAACGATTTTACTCATAAAAATATTCATAGAAATTCAAAACAAAATGAGCATTTTTTTTAAATCCAGGGAGAAGGACCCCCCCCCCCCTCCTCTTACTAACGTCCATATCGAAAAGACACACGTCTGCCTTCTCCCCCCCCCTTCCCAAACGACACTTACAAGATCCCCTTCCCCCGCCTCTTCCCAAAAGGATGCTTTGAAAATTTGGAAAAGAAAAACTATTTTATTGTTTAAGCATAGCATGAATTATATTTCGCTATTACAAGGGGGAAAACCCTTGACTTTTTTTAATTTAAATTTTGACATTTGCAAAATTTCCCCAGAGGAGCGGCCGACTAATCAACAACGCAACATATTGAGTATACCTAAATTTTAGTTTCCGACAGTTTAAACAAATAAATAATTGTATTAATCTGTTTTAATCGTTATCAAAGTAGCCGGTCAATGGTCAAATCAGAGCTCTGAACCAGGATTTTAATTCTCTTTCCAAAACTTAAATTTTCTTTATTAAATATTTTCCCATTTTTTTATTTTATTTTTTTCTTCTTCTTTTCCTTTGCCTTTTTATTTTTTGCATCACAGTTGAATTTGCCCCCTCCCAGAAGTGCCTCCAGGGTGACATTGCCCCCCCCCCTATATTTTTTTTTTTTTTTTTTTTTTTTTTTTTTTTTTTTTTTTTTTTTTTTTTTTTTTTTTTTTTTTTTTTTTTTTTTTTTTTTTTTTTTTTTTTTTTTTTTTTTTTTTTTTTTTTTTTTTTTTTTTTTTTTTTTTTTTTTTTTTTTTTTTTTTTTTTTTTTTTTTTTTTTTTTTTTTTTTTTTTTTTTTTTTTTTTTTTTTTTTTTTTTTTTTTTTTTTTTTTTTTTTTTTTTTTTTTTTTTTTTTTTTTTTTTTTTTTTTTTTTTTTTTTTTTTTTTTTTTTTTTTTTTTTTTTTTTTTTTTTTTTTTTTTTTTTTTTTTTTTTTTTTTTTTTTTTTTTTTTTTTTTTTTTTTTTTTTTTTTTTTTTTTTTTTTTTTTTTTTTTTTTTTTTTTTTTTTTTTTTTTTTTTTTTTTTTTTTTTTTTTTTTTTTTTTTTTTTTTTTTTTTTTTTTATTATAATCAGAAATATGTAGTTTCATTTTTGCGATCGCAATTTTTGTAAAAAGTTGATTCGCTTTTGCAATTATGTTATTTGTTAATTGTTGCCTTTATTCGGAATTAATAAGAAAAAGTTTCTGCGCTTTAATTTCTTGCAGTATTATTTGATTTATTTTTTTTTAAAGCAAGCCCCTTAATGTCCACTCGATCAATTAAGCAAAATTCTCGACTCCGAATTTCGGCGTTTTCAACTTTTTGCATAGTAGATGAAGAAAGCAAAAGACTGCAAGCAGTGTTAAAATAAAATATTTTGCAGGATATTGAAGTAGCAAAAGCCATAATTGATGTAGAAAGTAATAAACTGAAGTGTGCAAAAGGGGTGAATTAAGCGTATATAAATAATTTTAATAACGTTTCTTTATCATTCTGATGATTATTTAGATGTTATTGTATTATTTCTTTTAATAATCCACACATTTTATTAAAATAATACACGATTTTTTTAACATTTTTCTGTTGTCCTATATTTCATAGTAATTTTATCCATTTCTGTCTGGTACAAGTATTTTTCATAAAGTACAACCCAATAAATCACATTTCGTCTTATATGCCTGACAATACAGTACCCATTAAAAAGAATCGAAGTTTAGGGATTCCTTTAGAAAGTTTGAGAAATTTAAATCCTTACTGCTACCACCCCTGATATCTTTGAAACCCCGATATGCTATTTTTTGGATAGGGACCCGCTCTTTGGAAAAAGGGACCGGTAGTTTCCGAAGTCTAGCGGCATCACTGTAAATGTACTTTTACCGTGATTAAGTATAAGATAACATGCATCTGAGTAAAAACTGCATATATTTTTTTATTATACAATTGGTTACTTAAGTACACGGAATATTTCTAAAGAACTGAATTAACCCCTTAAAGCACGAGTTTTTTTTTTTTTTTTTTGCTGGAAAACTAGTATAGTGCAAGTTATTATTTGCAATTTCAGGTTCTGGGAGGTAACAATGGGGCGGGGGATGGGGTAAAAATTACGTAGGAAAGAAATATACAAAGAAAGTGTGAACGGATCTCAGACGGGAGTATAAGAAATAAAATAACGCGAGGACATGGGCAAATTTTCCTGTAACTTTCGTCCTTGTCAGACGCAAGCAAATGCGTTAAGAAGTAATTCGACTTGCTGAAACAACTTTTTGAACGCTGTTATCCCGAAGACGAATGCTTTTCCACAGGTCGAAGATCTAAATTAAGTCACACGTTCTTATGAACGAATTATGAAGGGTGAAGTAAATTCTTTGACCAAACACGTTAAATGGATTTGTTGTCATAATGATGTGTCAAAAAATGTTCTGGTAGACGAAATAACTACTTGATCTGTCATAGCAGTCAACGAATTACATGGAGAAAACCTTTTGACCTAACGGACTAATCATTGTCAGTAATTAATCAATGAAATATAGTGGAATGTGGGACTCAGTGAAATTGTGCGCGTTAAATGGATGTTGCCATCTGCCACAAAAATGTTCTGATAGGCGAAATAATTACTTGATCATTCAACGAATGACAGGGAGAAACCTTTTGACATAACAGACTAATCACTGTCAGTAATTATTAACCTCTTAACTGCCTCGGGTGTATATATACGCCTTCCCAAAGTGCGATTCTTTGCCTTGTGTTGCTGTCAGTAAAATTACAGCCGAGGCTTTGGAATGACATAAAGTGATCTCCATAGTGTTTGTGAAGGATATACTTAGGGGGAGGGGCATTTCTTAGGGGGGTTGAAAAACGTGCTTCTTTCCCCTAACTGCCTAACTACGTGCACCTATTAGAAAGACAATGGCACGGGGAAGCGAATTTTGTAAATTTTCCTCTGCAGGTAAGGAGTTAATCCATGAAATATAGAGAAATGTGGGGCAAATTAAAATTGTGGGGCGAAGTGAAATTTTAAAATAATTCTTCTGTTTGCTTGGTTAGCTATTTAATAACATATTAACTATGTTATATAACATGTACTTCATTCCAGTCAAAAAATTATTTAACTCTAAGGATGAAGTTATATGACAATTCAATCCAATTTCAAAATTTGATGCTAATGTTACAATATTATGTGTTAAGTCAAAAACATTTTGTGCTATTATATAATGATAAAATTCCTTTTATTAATATTTTAAACAATAACTAAAACGTAATATCCAGTGCAATGTTAGTTAATTTTATGTTAGAATTGTCTTGGTTTCAAATGTTTAGTACAATTAGTCATGTGCATTCGCGGCAAGTTGAAATACATATTTAATTTCACTTTTTCCCTACATCAGTCAATCAGATAACTGAATTTGTAGTTCATTTATTCATTCATTCAATTATTAATTCATTTAATTGAATGTTCATAATATTTGTTCATTTGTTAAGAAAGATTTTTCATTTCTTCATTTAATTACTTATGTTTAGCACAACAAGTATTTATAACCCTCTGTACTCGTACATATGACTCATTACACGTTTTTTGAACTGCCATAAGGTGACATACAAATGCAAAGAGTTAGTTATCCCATAAAAAAACTATTTCATTAATAAAATAATTCAACATTTCACTTTGTCCCCTACATGGTGCAAAGTGATAATTTCCCCCTTTTACGTTAACGTACAAATCTAATGCCTAAAATGAGAAACATTTCAATGGAAATTCTATTACAAAATTCGTAGTTCACTCTTTATGTACTTTTATTTTAAAAATAAATTTCCAATCCGTTCATTTTGAAAAAATGTAATTTAACTTGACTATTTCACTTTGGCCCACATTTCCTTACTATCGATTAAACAATTTGTCTAAAGGCACGAATTTATTAGGCTGAAAGTTACAAGTCTCTAAAATAATATATTGGTCAGTTGTGTCAGTCTCAAAAACTATTGCCAAATTGCCAAAAAAAGAAATCGATTTTAAAAAACAAAAAAAGCTTAAGAAACTTTCTAATTGATGAAATAGTCAGTTAAAAAATATGTTCATCGTAGTTTATAATGCTGAAAAAATATAATAGCAATAAAATGTCATAATTTTTGAACTCGAGACTTTTGGCTTAGTATCACTGAATTATGTATGAGGGTGAATTCCAAAAAGATTGACGGTTTGATGTCCGCAGTATAAAACCTGAATTTCATGTCGATAAAACTATTATTCTGCCATTATAAAAACCAGTAGGAGAGCATCATTTTATAGTTAATTAAATGCATTCATTACATTTTTTCCAAGTTGTGAAATAGTAGGCTTTTTTTGTTACTTTAGTTGGAAAGAAATGGAAAATTGCGTGTCCGGAGCAAAAAAATCACAGAACCAGAGTCTTTTTTTTTTTTTTTTTTTTATCATTCCAAGTAATTGTTTTATTCAATATGATATAAAACATGAAGTAATATCTGTTTACTTAACAAAAATGCAAGTGATTTTAGTGAAATGTTTATCTAATATTTTAAAATACAAAGAAAGTATTTATGAGGACATGCAGCTCATGAGTGTTACCTCGAGAAAGTTCCTATCATTCAACTTTCAAAATAGTTAAATATTGTAATTATTTTCTGTGGTAGGGAAGCGCAGTATGTTTCTTTTAACCTCGCACCATCTAGAATGGGTTAGTTTTATTCCTTTACTGTTTTATAGTGGAACATATAATTCAACATGATGCGTATTATTATTACTTCTCAGGAGTGTTACCCATTTATTTCCCAACATTTTTTACAGCACAAAAATAAGCAATTCAGCAATAGTGTATTTCTTGTAGAGGAATCAATCTGTGCAATTAAATTTTTAGGAACACAGTCAGAATTTTTTTTAGTGAAGAAGTTCTTAATAAATCTCATGAGTGGTACTTATTAAGAGAAGGAAGTAACAATCATGATTGAAAACAACCAAATAATAAAGAAATCTGCAGATATAGATATTTGTTGAGCTTTAACTCAAACTATTTGTTTTTTATTCAAAATTATATTGTATTTCTATATATATATATATTTAAAAAGAGACACCTTGACACAAAATTTTTACGTTGGCAGATATGATTTTGGTGTGGTTTTTTTTAAAAGATATGTTTTATTCTTAAGGGGTAAATAAAGAAAAACTCCCGTACTTGTAACCCCCCCCCCTCCCCCCCAAAAAAAGAAAGAAAGAACTGAGTAAAAAAATAAACATTTGTTCGGGTATGCCAGTTGTTACTTTATGTAAACAAGAAAGTGATGTATTGCAAACTATTATCTTCACTTTACTTAAATTAAAGATATGGTTTGCAGAATTAGAATTATTTTTACTGCCTACTTTAAAACTGAAATTAATTTTTTATTAGTTCTGTCTAAAAATATCTATTTTTGGATCAGCATCACGAGAGTAGTGATGTTTTTTTACATTTTTAATGTAACATAGCAATTAATGGGGTAAAATAATTTCAATTTTGGTCTCTCATTTTATAATTATTGTTATTTTTATTACTTTTTTTTTTGGTGCCTTATAGCAAGAGGATTGCTTGTTTGTCTCATGAGTGTTACTGTAGCTAAAAATTAGAATATTATTAATGTATTTGTTAGTTAATAATTAAAAAATGGATTTCTAGTTAAGTCTATGCAGTTACTTCTTATACCTGCAGTGAAAACATTTAATTTTTAATAAAGTACATTTTTATTGAAAGTTATATGCTTCATTTAAGAAACAAAGTAACACTCATAAGATAAAGTGCAATTAAAATAGTTTAAAAATTTTAAATATGTAAATTTTAGTACTTTTTTTACTTATTAAAAAGTATTTAAGATTACTTAAACAATATTTTTTAGATTAATTATTGATAAGGGTTATTTTTCAGAAAGTTTAATAACGGTAACACTCATGAGAAAAACAATCACTTGTCAAGACACTTTTTGAAATATCTAAAATATAAATAAATTAACTGAAAAAAAAAACTACCTGTTCAGAATGCAGTAAATTTTAAGGTATTCATACGTAGGCAAGTTTTTATGTTTGATGCAGCAAAAATTTTCAGATTGTGTCAAACCCAAACCGTCAACAAATTTGAAAATCACCCATATATATATATATATGAATAAAAATCTTTTCAAATTCAAAGTGTTCTAAATTATTTTAAAGTATTATTTAACTATTAGATATTAGAGACATTATGTAAATTAAAGCAAACAAATTAATCTCCATGATATATGTCCAAATCAGTTTAGAAGTGAACTTTGTTAGGCCCTACTTTTGCAGTCTTAAATTGGTCGTTCGCATGACACTGAATTTCTATGCAATAAATATGACCTTTCAGAACTTGGAATAGAAAATAGAATACGTGATCAAAATATGAACCTGAATACTTTATAGATGTTCTAAAATCCTTTCTTTCGGCTTGGAACAGAAGAACTTCTTAAAGATTTTGTTTGCTTCCAAAGTCCAAGAGGAGAGCCGGTTCTTTTTCCTATGCATTTTTATTCTTTTAAACTGTATGATTTATTAATATTTTGGTTTGAAGCTGGCTTTCCTGTGCTTTGAAGAAAAAGTAACTACTTGGCAGTCTGAAATTTTAGGAATGAAACATAAAAAGATTTGGGGGCAAAAAGGATTCATTTTTGCATTTTCATATCTATCACGCAAGGGATGGAAAAATAATGAGATGGGACAAAGTTAAATTTCAGAAAAATGCAGAACAACTAAATTTTTTTTAAATTTCTTCTGATTTTCAGTAGATGTTTTAAATCGACTGATTTACAGATACGTGATGCCCATCGTGTAAAAAATAAAAATTGATTTTTTGTGTTTACTGTCTGTCAAAAATTAGTTACTCTTCGTGAAATAAATGAATTTTAAAGAAGAAAAAAAAGTTTTACAGTTCTACCATCAACCAAAGCAATCTGCTTGGCAGAGTGCCAATAATCAATTCATGTTCAAAAGAGGAACTGATGGTATAAGGAAAGTGCCGTTTCTGATCTCGTTTGTTTCGGTTAGCACACTTGATTTCTTTCGAACTGATGCTATATGCCAGTTTATAAATTTAGTTGCTTTCAACGAACAGAGAAGCCAACGTTATGATTCGCATGCTAATGAACGCACCTGCAAAGCAAATTTCGCTAAAACTCGAATAGATTCGTCCATTTCTGTCATGCGTAGAAGCGTCCAAATGTCAGAACTTTGTGGTTGAGCTGTATCAAAAAGAATTTGGACTGAGAGAAATAGTGGAGTCCCGAAAAATGACCCCCATGTCTAAAGTGTCTACTTCTACAAGTTTTGTTTTCTGTTCCTTTAAGTACAATGATTGTAAAACATCTCGTAGTGACGACCTGTTTATGGTGACCAATTTTGTCGGTCCCGTAAGTGGTAATATTAGGCAAGTCCACTGTACTTTAAAGATACTGTTACGTTGCAACAATTCTCGTGCACTTTTCAGTAACGTAAGTACCGTTGCAAAGTCATTAATGTAATTACTGATAAAGTGGTGGAGAGGAAACCAGTTCTGAGGTTTTTCACATCACCACTTCTCTCCACTTTTATCACCTCCCAGAAATCTGAGTCCAGCTTTTTTTCATCTGGTTACATTCGAGGCCCCTATATAGGAGCATCATACATGACATTATCTACTTTGTTTTCTGAATCGCAGCACATTTTTTTTTTTTTATTTCCAATGGGCTGCTATTGGCTTCTTCCAATTACAGACCTAGTGCGTTCCTAGAGATTAGTACCATCTCTTTCCATCGCATCACAATGAGTGTGGTACCATCGCCGCATGAGAGTTTTGACGTCCGGTTTCTCCACCTGAGAGGACGAGTACCCGGACTCTGTTGATGCGACATTGCACTAGGAATTTAATTTATCCGAGAGTAACCAAGCCAAATGTCTGCTCAAGGGATCTTTTACGTGCCTCATAATCTTACGACATGGGTGCAGACGATGTTCTGTATCTTGAAAATGCACCGACACTGCCAGGCTCGACCCTCTGACACAGGAAGTACGGTTCCGTGCCTTTCCACCGAGCCGGCTGTGTTGAGAAGTGAAGCTTCTGAAGATACTAGTTTTCAAATAATCATGAGGATCAAATAGTGAAATTCACATAAATTATTTTACTCTTGAAAGTTATGTATGAGTGGTAAGTGTTTTCAATCTAATTCTACAAATAAGCAGCACCACTACGGCGGATGCCATTACCACTTGAGAATTTTGACGCTCAGTTTCGTCCTAAATGGCGGCACCTGAGCTCTAAGTAATGCGAAACTGCGCGGGGAATTTAATTTAGCCGAGAGTATCCAAACCAAACAGATACTTAAGCGATCTTTAACATGCCGCATAGCCGCACGACATGGGCGCTGACGTTTTTCTGCATCTTGAAAATCCACCGACTTGGGCCAGGCCAAACCAGTTATTGTATGCAGTAAAACATTTTTAAAAAATCATCGCGTCCTATAATCTAATTCGATTGTAAATTTATTAAGCAGATCGAGTTATTATATTAACTAGTCTACCCATAATTTTAACACATAATTCATTAAAATGTTTTATTATTCTTGACTAGCTGACATGTCCGGCCTTGCGCGGGATAAAATTGCATCATTCGCAGGCCAAATGACGTGTGTCCAAAATTTTATTGTAAATGTATAGGGAAAAAATTTCTTAAAAAATCCAAGTAGGAGAGGGGCAACAGTCCATAAAAATCCTATTTAGACAGTAAAATTCATTGAAAACCCCGATTGCATTAAAACGAACAGCCTTGAAAAATTCCTTTTAGACCAAAAATTAGTCCATAAAAATCCACATTAAATTGCCAACAAAAGTTCATAGAAATTGAAATTAGAGTAAGGGAAACAGTAACTCAAATGCACATATGCAGAAAGATAATTGTGCCAAAATGATATCAAGAGCCCGTAAAAATTACAATTAAAATATCGAATACAATACATCTAAAATTTCCCATCAGAAAAAGAGCAGTAGTCTCTGTAAAAATGTCCATCAGATCAAGAACAACTCTCACTGAATATTTCTGCTACAATAAGGAAAACATTCTTTAAAGCCCTCCCCATTTCAATAAAGACAACTATTCCTAAACATTCCTAATATAATAATGACATTAGTCCCAAAACAATATCCATTAGAATAAAGACGTCAGTGACTAAAAGTGTAATACTGACCATCAAGAGCTACACTGTTCCTAAAATTACCCAGCAGTCCATCTTAAATTCCCCATCAAAATAAGGACACCCGTTCCTAAAAATCCCACTTGAAAATCGTCAAAACATTTCCTGAAAATTCAATTGAATAGCACTTTCATACAATTCGGATAAAAACGAAAGAAATGAAAGCATTATTTCAAAAGGCAAGTGCTCATTTAAATTACAAAATGTTTAGTACTGAACCAATTCTGGCGTGTGAAATTTAAGTTGATAGAAAGAAATAATTAAATTCTTCCCAAATGGCGCCAAATAGACATTACAAAAATTAAATAAATGTTAGAAAATAAATCACTTGTGTAAAATATGGAATCAATAATCTCTACGTAAAAAAGTTAAAATAAAGCAGAAGATCGCCAAATTGCACTGTGCCATGATCCTACAGTGTAAATCACGAATTGAATTATATGAGAACAATATTACTGATAAGGATTATTGGGCGCGGCTTGGAAAATTGATGAAGCGCAAAATAATATACTGAGAACAATTAACTGGAAGGAGGCGAGTAAAAAGTTATCACCACTTGGCGAAATTTTAAATTTCATCAAAAAAAAGTGATATCGAAGACCTTCTAACCTAGCTTTTATCGAAGAAATAAATATTAAATCGTCAAAAAAGAAAGAAAAAATAACATTAAAAATCGCATGCAGTTAATAATCCACAAAATATCCATAAAAATGAAATGAATTTTCAGAATTTGTTTCGCTGATAAAGCGGACACTCTACCATAAGATTCCATGCAATTGTTGAACTGTTACTATACTATTAAATCGCCAAAAAAGGAAGGAGAATCAACCTCAAGGTAAAGTAATTAAAATTCGTCTGCAGCTCCACAAAATATGTATAAAAATGAAATAAATTTTAAGAATTTTTTCGCTCAGAAAACGACACGAATAAAGATAAAATAGCATTTTTTCAATTTTACATTAACTGAAATCATCTAGTTGGCGACGAAAGTAGTATTTATTTTGGCGAAAACACGCAAATTGAGCAGATAAATTCAGAGGTAAGCCTTGCTTTAAAGTTCGAAAACTACTTTAAATGAATACTGCGCGTGTTCTATTTGTCCTACGAACTTCTCAAAGAGATCATGTTGTGCAGTTTTTTACGGCATCAATATGCTGCAAAAATCTAAAACGTGGGACGTTTCTTCGATGAGATAAACCCAAAATTAACAGTTTTGCTTAAATTGGAATAAAAGAAGAACAAATTCGAATTTTAGGAAAAACGCTTCGAGGTGCACGAGGACCTGGCCCAAGGTACCCGTAAACAAAATTTCGTATTTCTGGAACGTTCCATCTCGCCAGGAGGCGATCGACAGACACACACACACACACACACAAACTTTTGGTTTTATTTATATAGATTATACAAAATAGAAGTTTTGCGGCCAAGAAATAAAATAATACGCCAAACATTGCTCTATATTATACCTAAACTCAAATTACAAGCTTATTCGAACTGCTATCAAAATCTAGAAGGCTAAAAGAGCTTTACAAAAGGAAATTTTTATCCCTACTTAACGTATAAGCTTTAAACTTCTCAATAGATTTCTTTCTTGGTGACTGACTTTGCCAAATACTTCATATAAGAAGACTGTACTGTGTTAGCAAAAGAAAATATACTTTGCTGCAAGTGTTAATTATATAACTGAATAATTTTGAGTATTTGAATAATTTACAATTTTTTTAGCACATTTCTAATAAACATGTAACCTTATCCCAGAATATATTCTGAATTTCAACGTTTTAAATACAAATTTGCCTGTAAAGAAATATACGTTGACGAAGAAATTCATTGCATTGTAGAATTTTAAGTACATTTTAAAACGAAATAAAGTACTTGTGAGACAACAAATTGCGAACTCTAATAAATTATTTCAATGTGATAAATCAATGCACAGTTAAACTTTTATCGGACAAATCAGTTGTTATTGCTAGTAGTTGTTAGTCAATAAATTGTCTGTTTTTCTATCCAGCATATAACGGTTTTATTTTAACTAAACTGTACTACTTGTGTCCTTTTTTTTAAAAAATATTATGTGACTGCAAAAACCTATTTGCGATTTTTGATTGCGAATTAGAAACAGGAAAGTCTATAACTTCCGGTGACAGGTCCGAATATTTTCGGGCTGCTATTTATTCCTGCCACCAGATAGGTCAATCAAGTTACTGCCAAGCTACTTGTCTTGTAACTGAATCAAAACATCATTCCAACTGTCATCGAAACACAGGGTCAACGAGATGGGGTTCAGGAGGAACAAAGGCATTACCTCCTGGTAACAGATCCGAATATTTTCGGGCTGTTTTTTTAAACCTGCCACTAGGTGGGTCAATAAAGTTACTGCTAAGCTACTTGTCATGTAACTGAATCGAAACATCATTCCAACTGTCATCGAAACACATGGTCAACGAGATGGGGTGCAGAAGGGGCAGAAGCATCACCTCCTAAGTCCTAGGGGCCTCTGATAACTAGAAGTATTTAGATTCCGCGTAACTGGTTTTTTAATGCGATTGTTGAAGCAAATGAAATGCCGCCCAAGTGCACCTCACGATAAAAACTGAAATGAAACCTTTAGCGTTGAAAAGCGTTTCAGGTTTCAGAAAAGATTTTGTTTTAAATTCTCTATGGCTCTTCTTTAGTAAAGAAAATCAATTTTTAATTTAGAATTGTTGAAATTTTTTTTCAACTTCAATATTTTGATGAAAAACAGAGTTGGTAGAGCAAAATTAATTTAATGTTTTTTTTTCTGGCAGTTTTTCACTTTTGGTGTGCTTATAAATCACTTTTAAAAGCATCATTTATCGAATTTTAATCAGTTGAATAATATATTAATTCAATAAACTCGTATTTCGTCAAAACAAATTCAGCCCTCCTTAAGACTTATAAAAATGTCGAAAATCAAAATTTTCACGAATGCGATACATTCTTAAAGTGTAAAAACATAAAAGCATACTTCTAGTTTTTATAATAAAAGAACAGAAATGGTAAAAAAAAAGTAAATATTTCTCCTCAGGCACATAGCTCAGAATACATGCAAAACTACGAAGAAAGTATTAAAAAGAAAAAGTTCTGTTTTTCTTTTTTCTCCAGCAGTTTCACACCTATAGTTGATTTCCTGGTTTACTTGTCGTGGTTATTCCCGAAGGTCTATGCACTCATGGTGTGAAGTATTTTTATTAATTAACAATCGCAACTTAGGGTGACGCCAGTTTATTAAAATGAGAGAGATAATTCTATAACTTCCAACGTAATAACTGTAATTTTGAAACCTAAGCCATGGTGCAACAAATAAAATGATCTGAAAACAAATATTTAGCATACTTTGCGTAGCTTTTTATATTACTTATAGCTTTCCGCAAACCTAAGTAAGGAAGTAGAAAACGAACCAAGGTAGATGAAATATTGCACTCGTTTGAAAAAATCCATTATTTTCTAGCTCTCGCGCGGCGAGTCTATTTATATCCTGCTCTGTTGTGTGATAACAATCTTCGAATGCAAACTTTTTGGAGAACGTACACAAAAAAGAAACCTCTTTATAATAGGTATAAAAAAGTCCTAAATAAATGGAACTCTGCGGTAAAAGTCAAAAATCATTTATTATATGCCTCTGGAGAGTTGGGATTTTTTTCGAGCTCTTAGAAACTTCGTGCACTTTCCCCATCGATCGCTTTTTTATTATTTTTTTTCCACGAGGGCTGTCCTGAGGATGAAGACAATATCCGAAGGTGGGGGGAATCCCTCCCAGAGGGTTTGCATAATCTTTCAGATGATACGTGAAGGGAAATGCTCAGAAGTGGCGGTGGACTTACCAAATGTATGTTACACGGCAAGAATGCGAAAATGCTCAGAAATTGAAAATATTGCTTTCGATGAAAGACTAATTTTTTGATGCAATGCTTTTGGAGTCATGTTAAAGAATTTTATTTGGTTGAGGAAGGGTTATTTTGTAGTATTATCGTTCGAATTTACTTTCTGACGTTGAAGTGATTAAAATTCCCCTGCACTGGAAAATGTACCCTTAACTAACACATTCTTTGCATTTTGCGAGTAATTATTATTGCTTATTATTATTTTTACTTCAAAAAATACTCACAAAATCATTAACATTGGAAAGCATAGGCATTAGAAACCATACCTGTAATTAAATAAAAAGTAAACCTATGATCTATGAAGTAAAAATAAAAACCAGCGTAAAATTCAATGCAGAAACAGCAGACACGTGTTTCGGTGTCGATTTCCAAGTGGCATTAGCAGCAACAACAACAGTTATGTAAAATAGACCCAAAAGTGTAATTTACATGAAAATATAATACTTATTGTAAACCCAAAATATTGGAAACAGGATAAATTTAAGTGTTTACAATTACCCCAGGGTACGAAATATATGAGATAATTATAAACACCTAACTTGCACATGAAAAATAACAGGGAAGATTAAATTCTTAACAAAATGTCTTTAATGTCTTTAGCAGCATTCCATATAATAAATAAAAATGGTTGAAACCGCTCACATCACTTTTGTGGATGAGCTGGAGAGGAAAATGTAAAATCACTAAATTTTGTTAAACAACTTTTTTCATTGTGCCATTTTCAAACAATAGTGACGCCTCCACAGTTGTTTCGAAACTTACGAAACTGTTTCAATGTCTTCCCTATGCTGCCAGTTTATCACTCACAAGCAGTTAAGTTTTCAAAACCACCCCAAGTGTAGTTATGAAGCTTGTTTACAATTACCCCATGTTTACAATTACTCCAACTGACCCTACTTGGTGTAAAATTTTCAACAAAATAAAATGAAATTACTGCTCCAATTTCCATTACTAAACCAAAATTTTAATTTTGAGCACGAATTCACCATAAATGAAGTCCTATGAAGTATTTTGAAATAGTATTATACTAAAAAATTTAAATAATTACATTCAAATTCTCAAAATAGAAATGACTAGTTTCATCGTATCTACGAGCATTTTTCATAAAATAATTAATTCTCAATTTTTGAAAATAACAGTCAATGACATTGATTAGATTCTACATAAAAAAGCATAACAAAGACTTTTTTGAATAACTGTTATGATAATTTGAAGCAAAAAAAAACAAACAGCAAAACTGTCAAAATTTAAATTTTTCAGCGATTAATTTCGTTAACGAGCATTTTTTAAGAAATAAAATCTTTTACATACAATAATCAACACTTTCTAGTACATTTTACATATACATGTATAAAAAAAATATTTGAACAAACTACATAATAACTTGTAAAAAGAAAAAAACAGAAAATAGTTCAAAAATGTTAAAATCGACATTTTTCTTCTGTAGTTTTGGGGGCGTGGCCAATATAAAAAGTGTCATAACTTCGTCAATTTTTCGCCTATTAAAAAAATATATTTTTCATGCTGTTCAGCAAAATGTGTAGTTTTAAGAAATACAATAAAAGAAAAACTGCTTTTTTTTGACCAATTTTCAATCACTTGAAAGACCCTTGTCGCCTTAATTTTACATCGATTTTTATTTTCACTCCTGTAATTATTTAGATTGAACTGCACGAGAGTTGAAACACATATTCATTTATTAATACTGAAGTGCATATGCGTTTTGAGACGACTTGTATGAAATGTATATTTTATTTTAACATCTAATGTACATGTCATTGCTCTTTAAACCTCAAAAGCCAATATTTATCCCCATAGCTAAAATGTAGTCACTAGCAATTAAATTGATTCATGTTCTAGATTAAAATATTTTTCTAAATTTTTATTTTGCATTCACATGGTTATTTACTAGATTAGAGTTTCGTTTCCTGTGGTGTTTCATAATGCTGTGTAGTATAGCCCAATGTGTTCTCTTAACCTTTACACACAAAGCAAAAATTTATTATTATTATTTATTTTTTTAACAACTGCTCTAATTTTTGCAAGGCAGCTAGAGGAATTTCTACGTCGCATACAAATCTGAATTCATCGAGTGAAGAACTTTCGGACGTTTCGGATGATCGACATTCTGATAATCGATGATCTACTGTATAATAATTATTGTCATTGTTTCATGTTATTGTTGCTATGCTATTATTGCATTGCTAGCTCGTACGGCTATGATAATTATTACGCATCATTACTTTCAATGTTGTATTTTTATTAGGTAGTATGCACTGCTGATACAGTTATAGAAATTGACGAAGACCTCAGACGACCTATCTGGAATGTAGCTCACATGGTAAACGCTCTATATCAGGCAGACTACTACTTAGACATGGGTGCCAACGCCTTAGAATTCGACATTACATTTGATTGGGAAGGCACAGCCAAGTATACATTTCACGGTATACCCTGTGATTGTTTCAGAAGTTGCATTAGATACGAACATTTCATCACGTACATTGACTACATGCGGAAACTTACTACACCAGGTTAGTAAACTAGTTAGACATTTCTCTTGATAGTGCAGAAAACATTGCATTTCAGAAACCTGGCTGGTAACACTCGCAGAAATAGCCGGCATGATGGCGTCGTGGTAAGGCGCGGAGCTCGCCAGGAATGAGGATCGAGCCTGGCAGTGTCGGTGAATTTTCAAGACGCAGAAAAGTGTCTGAGCCCATGTCGTATGATTATGCGGCATCTAAAGGATCCCTTGAGTAGACATTTGGCTTGGGTGCTCTTGGCTAAATTAAATTCCTAGTGCAATTTCGCATAAACAGAGTACGGGCGCTCGCCCTTTCAGGTGGAATAAACCGGACGTCAAAATTCTCATGTAACGGTGGTACCAACTCAGTAGGTCTGCAACTGGCAGAAGCCAACAGCAGCCCATTAGAAATTTAAAAAAAAAAAAAACATTCGCAGAAATCATTTAAAAATAAAGCCCCAAAGGTAGCGAATCAAAGTTTTTCCGGATTTTTTTTTTTTTCTTCTTTTCTTAAAGAAAATTGCATGCATTGCGGCCATTTCATATCGCAAAGCAATTTCAAAATGGTTTTTAATTGCTTTTCAAAATGAAATATTTAGGCCATATCTTTTGAACGGTCTTTCACAACTAATGACATTTTAATGACCTTCTTTTTTACCTTATTACATTACACTTAAAAATTTCCGTAAGAAAATAGTAAAATAACCATTTATTTGATTGTTATTTTACCATATTTAATTGCAACAGTTGAATAACCATTAAAAAGATGGTACTCAAACCGCTGATTGCGAAAAATATCGTTTATTCTCTGTTTATCCTAAAGAACTTTTAATTAATCGTAATTTTCAAGCGCTCAATAAGAATCGGGCGTTCATCTTGGTTGCGAAACCTTACCGGTCGTACGTTATTGTAAAATTATGAATAAAGATTTATCTGTTCAAATCTGTATGTGTATATAAAAAAAGAAGAAAAAAAAGTGGCTTAAGCAGTAATTACTAAATAGAAAGACATACACACGTAAATCAAAAATTGGAGACATCGGATTCCCGAACTGCTTATGAATGAGAGAACCCATAATTTGAGCTGCTGAAGCCTTTTTTGTATTTTAATTTCTGCAGCAAATAAAATGATTTTCGTCAATATACTGTAAATTTAGACCAAAGATGTCTTTAGATCCAATCAAAAACTGAAATCTCAATTTTAATGCAGTTTTCCTGTTGAAAAGGAAGATTTATTCATAAATAAACGACCGCATTGTGTGGTGCCGGTGGCCGAATGGTTAGAGAGCAAGGTTGTTATACCGAACAACCGGGTTCGATTCCCGGAAGCTTCGTTTGCGGTTTCTTCGCCTCGAAGATTTTACGCCTCGAAATTTTTAATAAACGGTAAAAATTTTGTTTTGAAACCATTTTTAAATGGTATAAAACCTTAAACTTTTGTATTTACGGCTTTTTAACCAAGCTGATTGGAAATGGTTAGGTCTCGTAAAGATAGAAAAATGTTCCAAACCGTAAATTTAATGGTGATGGACAGACTGATGCCAGTCATTTAACCGTAATTTCATGATGAAATTTCTAACAGTGTATCAAATGTGAAAGTAATGCTTTTAATGTTGTTTATTGTTTCACAAATGACCTCAAACTCTGTGTTATTAATCTATAAAAAATGTCTTGTTGAAGAATATATATTATTAATTATTATATTATTTTAAATTTAAAAAAAACATTCAAAGACATATTAAAAAATTTAAAATCAAAAAATTAATTGTTGATATTTTTATAGCTATTTTTCGACCTTACGTAGCGAATGTGTATTTGGTGCAATAAAGTTCGCAAAATTGTGTTTGGTAACCGCGTTGGAATTTTATTCTTTACTGCTTTCTACGAACGTCAATCAACAACCTAAATAAATCCTAACGGTTTCTTATAATGGAACGTTTCTTGGCACCTGCTTAATATAGTAGAAAATACCCAATCAATAGCTTCTCGAAATAAATTAGCTCATAAATTTTTTTTTATAATTTTCTACATTTTTCAGGTTAATAATAGATCATAATAGTTTCTTAAATTCCAGATTGGTTTACACTATTTGTTATTATGTTCATAACAGTTTTCATTTCTGTAAATATATTTTCTGGATACTGCAACTTTTGTACAAAAATCACGCTTACTTTGTGAAGAAGTTTTCCACCCGAGCTATGAAATAAGAGGATTCTCATTATCGCTATAAATTTTCTTTAACTGAGTTTCTGTAGACACGTAGAAAATGAAACAATAAAAGAAGTAAATTTTATAATAAATATGATAAGCATTATAAATGTATTTTCATTTACGAGAATGAGCTGTATTTTCTACTAATAAATATGCAAAATTAAGAAACTAATACAAGAAAATCGAGTGAGGGATGGGAAGGTAAAATAAATGCAAATAATAGCAAAAAGTTATTAGATCCTTATTTCTTGTGTACCCACATCAAATTTGAAAATTTATCAATCTCTCTCTATATACATTACTCTCTTTTTAAGCTTAAGTTGTAAATTATTTTAAATATACGTTTTCAACAGTTAGGGTCAGCTGGGGTAATTGTAAACGCTTTTTCAATGTTTTAACTTTTGATCCTTCCCTACCTCTTGAATGAATTCAGAGATAAAATTGTGAGCATTGTAGCCACTACTGTACTTCTTGTAAGTAAATGTGTGAAAATATTTTGACTTTATGACTATTTGTTAGCAAATGAGCTCGTGTTTAGAATTACCCCAGTGTGTTTACAACTACCCCAGAGATCTGGGGTAACTGTAAACAGTGATTTATTTTCGAATAAGGTTGATGCAAATGGAAAATTGCTTCATACACATTCTGCTTGAAGGCTTAAGAAGTTCCTGAGCAAAGGTTTTCAATCTGCGACCCACAGGTCGCATGTGGTCCGCTGAATTATGATATGAATCGGATGAGATCATATAACGAGAGATATCTATCAGAAAATCAAGTAATGCGACAAATTTATGTAAAATTTGTCCCGCAGTGGATCAGTCGGTTAATCTTGGATCCCACAGAGCACCGAAAGTGAAGCACAACTGACCGTGGTCAACGCTTAGGAGGGAGACCACCTCCCGCGACTGATTACTCGGAGACCGAGTGCGCCAAAGGGCGCTGTGCACGTAAAATACATCGTCGCTTCAAATGTCCACCACGTTAGAAATAATACCAGCTAGGGGGCCAACCTAGGTGACGATCTCTCATCTGAAAACTGGTTTAAAATCATTAAGAACCTCTGAGCCAAGTGTACTTCCATTGTAGCGGAGCTCATTAATAATCAGTAGGAGCTTCCTTAATTCATGGTCGCCCTGAAAGGGGGGCTTGGATTTCCGAGTGGCATTAGCAACAGCAACAACAGTTAAGTAAAATAGACTTAAAAGTGTAATCTACATCAAAATATAATACATATTGTCCCCCCCAAAATATTGGAAATAGGATAAATTTAAGTGTTTACAATTACCCCAGAGTACAAAATATATGGGGTAATTGTAAACACCTGACTTGCACATGAAAAATAACAGGGAGGATTAAATTCATAACTAAATGTTTTAGCAGCATTCCATATGACAAATAAAAAGGGTTGAAACCGCTTAAATCGCTTTTGTGGATGAGCTGGAGAGGAAAATGTAAGATGACTAAATTTTGTTAAACAACTTTTTTCACTGTGCCATTTTCAAACAATAGTGACGCCTGCACAGTTGATTCGAAACTTACGAAACTGTTTCAATGTCTTCCCTATGCTGCCAGTTTGTCACTCACAAGCAGTTCAGTTTTCAAAACCACCACAAGTGTAGTTATGAAGCGTGTTTACAATTACCCCATGTTTACAATTACCTCAACTGACCCTAATAGATTTTATATCGAAACACCTATTTTAATGAAAAAGGAAAGTATTACCTGTTATGCAAAATTTACCACAAATTGAATATCTCACACTGCTAAGAATAATATTTCAATAATTTTTTACAAGCAATATTTTTTTATGGTTGAATTTTTAAAATCAAATAGTTTTCCAATACGTAGGAAAACGCAAAACTGAATCTCACTAAAATTTCCTTTCAGTATCGAAAACTTCACTGATGAATAGATAAAATTAACGGACAAAAAATATATAAAGTTCTCCTGCAGTACGATTTTTTAAAATAACCCTTAATTTTAAGCCAAAAACACTATAAAGTCTGCAATTTTTTTATTTCCCATCAAAAAAAAAAAGCTGTAACATTTAGCCGTTCCTAAAGCAAGGAATGTTAATGTTAAAAATTAAACATTAAAATAAAAAACTTTTCATCTCAATAACATTTTTAAAAATAAAGCGCTTTGATTTTACTTCACAAGAATAAGTTTTGGTTTTATCATATATTCATTTGTTCATTCATTTATCATTCATTCATTTAATAAATTCATTCACTTAATTTCGATTATTCATTCAGTCTTTCACTCATTCACTAATTCAACAACTCGATTATTTATTTTTTTCGTTCATTCCTTTATTTATTCATTCACTCACTCATTCATTAGTTCTTGTATTCATTCAATCATTCACTCATTTAAGTAGACTCTTATAGTGCTCGACGGTTTTCTTGTTCGTACATGTTCTACGTCATAAGTTCTTTCCGATAAACTATGTTCCAGGCAAATTGGTCTGTTAGACCAGAATTTGTACAGGATTCCAACTTCCCTGCGCTAATATTTTCTTCGAACTCTTAAAAATTGAAAAAAAAAATTGCTCAAATCAAAAAATAAAGTACGGAAATGACGTGTTCTTGTAGAGATCTTTCGAATACAGAAAAAAAATCAAATAGAACATGTCCTCAAAAGTTATTGGGGAAGGAAGGCAGACACTTTTTCAAAATCTCAAAGAGAATTTTTATGTTTCAATAATTTTATTTTCGATTTTGTTTTCCTTTTTGGGGATATTTCAGCAATAGTCTCTCTTCATGCTCATTTGTTATTAAAAATGGTGTTGAAGTATTTTCGATTAGTTCTGATCGAACTATTTTTTATATACATTGTATTAACTAATTTCTAAGTTTAGTTCAAACAGACAGAACTCTAGTTC
Organism: Octonoba sinensis; assembly: GCA_038502835.1. Taxonomy (NCBI): domain Eukaryota; kingdom Metazoa; phylum Arthropoda; class Arachnida; order Araneae; family Uloboridae; genus Octonoba; species Octonoba sinensis. The sequence goes on along the minus strand of CM076598.1, from coordinate 2,085,841 downwards.
AAACAAGACATATGAAACTACCAAGCTCTTTCAGCTGAGCTTTCACCACCGAATAATTTACTAACTTGCCTTTCGAATTCAGCAAAAATGTCAGATTTCAGTCAAAATGTTATTCGAAAACAACTTTTAGCCGTTATAAATATGTATTACTTGCAGCTGAAAATTTTTAAACTCTTTTTTGTGCTCTAGCTTGTTGCTTCTAAAATATTTAAATCCTGATTACCGTCGAATTCATTAATTATCGAAATTCACCTAATGGCATAGCTCGCAATGGTTGGCTGCTCCTGCGGCCATAACTGTCGGTAAGCGATAGGATTTTTATATTAAATCTGTAAACTTCTCCTACCCCACTGTTCAACTTCGTTTAACGATTATGTGATTTATTACGCAGGGAACATGGTCAGAATATCTGTACCCACATATGAAGGCATCCCCTTTTAACTTGTGCATTAGATAGGGTAATGGGTCTGATGGTGCGATAAAACTGGGTTGTCTCCGTTAGACGATAGCTTCATCTATAAGTTCTTTTTGGAAGAAGTTAATAAAAGAGCTTTTACTTCGGGTGCTAAAGGCATTAATTTTAGTGTTTCTCAACGAACATTAAGCGGTTGGTGAAGCTACAGTTTAGTAAATAATTAATAAAGTAAAAGAAAATTCGATTATTTTTCAAGCGTTTTAACTTGGCTTCTAGAAATAAATTTAATTTATTTATAGGGGATGGACTCTTCAAAGAATTTTATAAGACTATTTCTGAAGTAAATAAAAACGATGCAATATAATTAACATGTTATGTGGAGTGCAGAAAATCTTAAAAAGCAAAACAGATTTTTAAATAAAAGTTTCAATGTGCAAAAGTTGCATTTGGATTATGTAGTAATACAAATGCATAGACTTCAAAGAAAAATTAGATGCACTATTCATCAGGGCTGCGAAGTCGGTTGAGAAAAGGACCGACTCCAGGAATTTAAAAACTCCGGCTACGACTCTTGTAATTATTAAACTCCAGCTCTCGACTCCGATTACAACTTTTTAAAATATATATTAAGGATGTAACGAATATTTGCCACATTTTTAAGCTACTTGCACTCCTCTACTCCAAATAAGTCGATTCCGACTCCTCTGCTCCCCCCTCCCCTAAAATCAGCCCTACCTCAACTGTATGACTTCGACTCCACAGCTATTCATAGAGCAAAAGAACAACATTTGAGAAATTATTTATGCAAATAAAGCTTCGCTTCCTGTAAACTAAGCTTAGGTTTCATCAATAATTGCCCTCATCAATTTTGCACAACCGAATCCAGATCATTTTTTTCCGAATTCAAATCATTGTTAGTCCACAGGCTGTTTTGTAAGTTTTAGACACAATTTAAGAACACTGCTTCATTGTAGAAATAAAGTTTAGCGTTATTCCCTCCCCTTTTAGTATTAAAGTCTAATGCACATAGGGAAGATATTCTAGAACTGTCTCGGACCCTAACGTCAAAAGTGTCCATAAAATCTTGTTAGTTGTACATAAAACGTTTAATAATAAATCGCAGAAGACAGGAAAAAAACTAACCAAAGAGAAATTGGGATAAGTTACCCGTCCAAATACAGGTACGGCAAAAATGCTGCTCGACGTAATGAGCATAGTGAAACTTCCTCTACCATACATTATTTAGAAATAAACCAATATAAATGATTCTGAAATGATATTTATTTATTTGAGGCTCTTCTTTTCTAAAAAAAAAATAGGGTTTTAAACACGCTGTAAAACTAACTCATACCTAAACGTCTAGTTAAAGACAAAGCCATCCCTTGAGAAAACTTTGGAGAGCCAAGTTTCATTAAAGCGTACGGGAAGAGTTCGACAGAAACAATTAAATATTTTATCGACTTAAGTATTTTGATTTCATTTATTTCTGAAGTATTTTTTACATATAAATTTACATATAGCTCATGTGTTACTTATTTGCCGAATTCGTAAACTTAAGACAAATAACACGATTCATAAAGCTGCATGATGCCCTTAAAGCTGCATGATGCCGTTTTTCGTTCTAACTTTTCTCCGCTTTCGTTATTTAATAAAAAATGATACCCTTTTCAAATGATTAAACTGACTATCAAATTTTCAAACTTTCAATGACGAAACTGAACTAGAGAGTGAAAAATACGCCTGAACCTAGGCTCTAACACCACGGACATTTGAATAACGAAATACTTGAGTACTTTTGGTGCTAATGAATTCTCCAAGGGAATCTCGAAAGGGAATTTCTTTATAATTAACTAACAAAGTTGGCAAAACAGTTAACCTTAGTGCCTTGGTTCACGCCCAAGTTTTCATTTCAAAAATAATCAATAATTCAGTGTACTTGTGCACACACACGCACACACACTATATATATATATATATATATATATATATGTATAAATATATATTTATATGTATGTATGTATGTATATATATATATATATATATATACATATATATATATATGTATGCATATATATATATGTATGTATATATATATATGTATATATATATATATGTATATATATATAATTATATATATATATGTATATACATATGCGTGTGTGTATCCTTGATTTTAATTATGTGTTTTGAAAACTTTTTATGATTTAAAAGGTCAATCATCTTTCTCCTATTTTGAAACCGATAGTGACATAGTGACATTTAATAGACAAATTACTTGGCCATTCTTCATTATTTTCTTATTTTTTTCCGAGAATTTTCGCTTTCCTGTGTAAAACAATGATTTTTATATCATCAATGCACTTACCTTTTAAAGCGTTCAACTCAAGTTTTACTGCCCTAAAAGTTTAAATAAATGTCTACATTGAATAGATGTGAAGCTTAATTCATCATCATGGTTTGTTCTGACAAAACGTTTCAATAGGTGAAGCAAACAATCGCAACTTAATCGCATCAGCGCAGTATTCTTCAGAGAAATAAATGAAGTCTGGTATGAATAACAAAAATATTAGGACCCATATCACGATAATTGAAACTGATTATTATACAGATAAAATTCTACTTATGCGATCTCGTCCAATATCACCAGACCTTTACCTATACATCTATGAACAACGGTAACTGGCATCGGAAGATATTATCCCAAGATAATCGAACGTCTCACACACACACAAAGAAAAGAATTTCCTTTTTGCTCACCATAGATGTAAGCATATCCCTCTCATTAGGATCTGATGGAGATAACAAGAATTGGAAATCTCGTGAGAACAATACTATTTGGGGGACATTGTGAAAGCTTCGTAAAACCCTTGCGATTAATTTATCTCCAGAAATTGTCTGGTGTAGCCATCCATAGTTGTTCGCTCCGTCTCTACGACAAGAACAGATCTTTGCCTTTGATTATATTAGTTGGCCTCCATGCTTGCTTAATCAAAATGAATGTCTACCCGATTTGTTCTTTACGTTTAGCGTAGGCATGTATAAACAGTATTTACTGTAAGGAATTTATGCTCGAATTCAATTAGTGAGTGTAACACAAACATTGAATTGTTCAATTCTCGAGGAATTTTTCCAGAGAAGATCGTGTATTGATTGACGAGTTTAGCAATATAAAATAATTTTTGAAATTTTTCGAATTTTTGATTTTACGGAAGTGCACGAGCTATTTCATAAAGCAAGTTTCAGAAATAGAATTTCATTATATTAGTTGATATCTACTCTACATTTTCATCAAAGTAAATGTTTTCTCAATTTATTCATTACAGTTACATAGACGTTAATAGGCAGTATATGTTTAATATAATTATAAGGGTTTTCGGCTAGTATTCAATTATTGAAAAGAATAGAAAGATTGAATTTTCAATTACCATAGTTTTTTCTCTTAAATAGGATAAATATTATTGAATAATGAGTTGAGTTGTATTAAAAATATTTGTTTAATCTATATATTTAGTGCCTAGTGAAGCATCTATTTAATGTAATAAATTACAACAATAGCTCTTTTACTTTTTTCTTTTACTGATATTAGTTCGCACCCATACCTTTTCTCTTTTGAAACTGAATACTTTCCCTAAGTTATCAGCAAAGGAATAAACAAGAAGTATGATCACCATCGGAATAAATAAGTACTAGTGGAGTATCATTTATACGACGCAAAAGGGACTATTGAAAAACGTCGTATGAAGTCGTATAATGGATTTACCTTTCCAGCTAAATCCAAGAATTGGGCCCGCACGAAAACGATCATCGTATAAACGAAACTCTACTGTAGTATTAAGCGGATATCACACGACAGGAATTTTTAAGGAAACGTTACTTCCACCTCGTTCTATCGGCAACCTCGGGAGGAAATTTTCGATCCGGAGTTTCCCACAGGTTTGCACCCGGTTTCTCGGACGGTTGCTCATAACGAGCTACCATTTTCTAATCTGTATCCTCGTGTTGGGCATTTGTTTACAGTTTTTATGCTTGATATTTCGTTCAAACAAGTAGGTTTCTGCATTCAGAGGCACCCCATGCAAGGTTACGGAAAGTCACTGTGACCTCCCAAAAATTGTTCTTATTCCTCAAATTCTGACAGACCATGGTAAATATGACCATTTAGTATAACAATAGTTTTTCATTTTTGACTGACACCTATATGGTTGTCAATAGCAGTGGCAATTGCAAGGCATCAAATTTTATTTTATGTATATAATGATCACTTATTTTATCAATGGATCATGTTTAATTAAGTTTGATCTTCGCAATTCATTTAAATACGAAGTTTCAGTCGGGAAATTAAAAATCACCCTCCCGTCCCAAAAATATAAGTTCAAGGAGGCTCTGCCTGCTTAAATATTTCAGAAAATTGTGATCACAAATTGTTGTTAGATTATAATGCAATACATTCACATGAAATCTGAAAAAGTTTTGTTAAAACGTTGTACATATTTTGCGAGTTTTAGTATCAAATTATATGCTATGAGTTTTTTCGTCACAAGATCTTTAATTTTAACGGAATTGTATTAAAGCAATGGCGTGATGACGGTTAATGAATTTTCGAATATATGAAATGAATAAACGATTAATGAGTTTTCAATGAAAAAAGCTTTTTTAACGTGTGAAAGTACCTAGCTCAACAACACTTCACATTAGTTCCATATGCCTTTTGTCGTGTCTGTCACACATATTTTGTTTCATTTCAGGCGTTAACATTAGAAACACTTAACAAATGCTGGTGTTCTTACACATCTACATGCCTACTTAACCTTTTACAAGGCAGTTTTCTTCTAATAGTGGACTATTAAAATAATTTTCGGATTTAGATTAGTTCGGAAAAAGCAATTCACAGAGGTCATTGAATAGTTATCTGCAAGATTTTGCTCCAATTAACTTTTCTTACTCCGTACCAAATACTTGAAAGTACGTCTAGCTTCACAATACAAAATCCTATCAGCATGGCACCCAGTCTCTTTAAGTCGCCAAAGAAATGGCCTGCTTATAATTGAAAGCTACTTTCACCTCCCTAGAGAACCACATGGGTCAAATTTTCGTGAAATCCCCTTTCTTTCTAAAAGGAACATAATCCATCACTGTTTTCTTCAATTTCCCCTTAAACTCTTCCCACTGAAGATGAGCTTCACTATTCTCCAACCCAGAAGAAAAACCTCTAACCCTGCCTAAGTGCAACGTAATCAACATTCCTGAAATTAGGTACAAGTCTGAAATTTTCACCTTCGTGAGCATCGAAGCTGGTCCAAAACCTAATAGTATTGTGATCACTATCTCCAATATGTTCCCCTATACTCAACCCCTGAACAGAACTTCCGACATCACAAAAAACTAGATCTGAAATAGCACCCTACCTAGTCCTCTGGGTAACAACTTGATCCAAAAAACAGTCACCAATCACTTTCAGAAAATCTTCTTCCCTACCATTGCTAGAGTAAAAACTATTCCAGTCTATGCCCGGGAAATTGAAATCCTTCATCATGATGACCGAGCCCTTACCAGACATGTCCCTAATAACACTATACATCTTCTCGTCTTTATCCTGACTAACATTAGGCGGCCTGTAAACATTCCCCAAATGTAACTTCTTACCCTTATTGCTCAGTAACTGCACCCAGACCGTTTCAATATCCTTAGGCTTATTATTAATGACCAATTCATTGCAAATAAAAGCGTCCTTAATATAGAATAAAACCCCTCCACCTTTCTTGCCCAGCCTGTCTTGTCTAAACAATTTATATCCAGCAATGCTCATTAAATTCTTATCATCATCAGTAACCCATGTTTCAGTAATTCCAATAATATCCAACTCATCACCTGCGATAACACTTTTTAACTCATCCATCTTATTCCTAATACTGCGAGCATTAGTATATAGAATCCTGAGCATACCCATTTTGCTTGTCTTAAACATTTTATGATGACTCAAATCACTACTATTAATGTTACTATTGCTTAATATTTTACCCTCATTTTTAAAACTTCCAGAGCAGAAGTCAACGCCATGACATTCTCCAACCCCCCCATCCAAAATTAGTTTTTTGAATCTGTAGCATCCAAAACCATATCACTAACTTAACGACCCCAATAGAATTAAGATGCAGGCCATCCTAGCAACCCAATCACGTAGACAACAACTCCAAACATCAATGAACCTGATAGAATGCTTTTCGCAAAGTTTCTTAAGGGCCAGGTTCATGCTCCTAACCCGCTGATTTAACCAGCCCCTATGCACCCCATACCTGGGAAGCAAACCAACTGCCTTAACAGAACCTATAGCGAACGATTCCTACTGCTGGTTAATAGAAGTAAAGTTGGCGTGGAACACCTATGCGAGTACATGGATCATAATATTTAATAGCTGCCTCCACAACGGTCCCATTGGCCACTCTTTACTAAAGTCGATCACTAAGAAGGTTAGGAATTTGGGGAAAATATATGGGAAAAAAGCGTAACATCATTTATAAATGGTCCCTTAGTCGTTTTTAAAATTATATTTTCAAGTTAACAGTATAAAGTAGATGATATTAATTTCTGTCCACTACTAATACAAATACGTGTCTTATAAATGTCCAATATGGATACAAATTAAGCATTTAGTAAATTTGACGTAAAAATCCTATTTTTTCATCAAATGATATTTTATAGGTAATTAATTTTTAGAGAAATGTTTGGCGATTAAGCTAAATTTGCAAATATTGATGTAAGTCCCTTGAAAAAATTTTGCCACGTAAAAGAGTACGAAAATGTTTTTAACTGTGTCCACTACCGGGTCATTTACCTTAAATGTACTGTCCTAGGAAAGAAAAGCAACACTCCTTTTTATTTGAATACTACAGTATTTACACTAGAAACACATGAAATGGGGCAATTTATGAAGAAAAATGTACTTTATAAAATACCATTAATATTTTCTTGTTCAGGTAGCTTTTTCGTATTAAAAAAGTATATCAACTGTAAAATTTCCTATTGAAAACCAGCATTTTTTTCTCTTATTTAAACCCCTAAACGCATTTGCCCGGTAAATCAATCGTGGCCGAAAATCTTCAATCCTTGATTTATTAGTAAGTAGCTTCACATATTAAATACACATATTCCAAAATATAAGACGACACAAAACATCACACTCTTCTATCTACAATATTTACATCGTGAATTCCCCCAATATTTACATCGTGAAAAGCTTGCGAGATCCTCTTTTATAATCTCTCGAGCTATATGTCACGTGATGAAGCACAGATTTTGCTATTCGTTCTTCTGCAAAGCTATTTTTAGTTCACATTACATAATCTTTCCCGTGTTAGTTTCCCGGGATGAGGGGGGGGGGACATATAAAAAATATTTATGTTTTAAAAACGAAACAGAATTTAAAAAGGGGTTTAAAAAATTATTTAGTGTTTAATGTTATAGAATATCCGACGAAGAATATACGAAGTATCGCAGCCGAAAATCGAAAGTTGCTCATCAGCGTTCACAGGTGAGCAGCCGAGAAGCTTTGGGGGGGGGGGGGGGGAAGGGGGGGATTCCAGTTGCTTGGGTCGGGCAACCAAAACGCGAAAACTATCTTGCGTTACTTTCATCAGGAGCTGCACTAACACTTGGAACGGGATCCGACAGCAAAAGTTGTTTCCTTCAGAATGCGATGAATAAAGACAGCCAGTTCAGATTATAACTTTAAACGAAGAGTTTCTGAATCCGAGCAATCGTCGAACAATGCACTGCTATCCTCTTTCACGCAAAATTTTTCTCTAAAAATATCTTTCGAATAAATATTCCAATTTATTTTTTTACTACTTGTTCTCTCCGACAGCAATGAAACACCTGGCGTCTCAGAATTCCGCAACTGGCATCGATATGAAATCCGAAGTTCTTAATTAATTTTTTCTTCCCACGGTAAACGAAAATTCTACCGACTAATTTGTAACATCACCGTTACAATCAACCGTAATTTTAGTGTAATGTCCGTTGGTAAATCAATCGTGGCCGAACATCTTCAATCCTTGATTTATTGGTAAGTAGCTTCACATATTAAATACACATATTCCAAAATATAAGACGACACAAAACATCACATTCTTCTATCTACAATATTTACATCGTGAATTCAAATATTAAATACACATATTCCAAAATATAAGACGACAGAAAATATCACACTCTTCTATCTGCAATATTTACATCATGAATTCCCAAAAGCTTGCGAGATCGCCTTTTACAAGCTCTCGAATAATGCGCATACTGCACGATGACATGCAACGCCCTTACCACTTCCAAAAAGTACAGGCATTGTGCGCTGACGATTATCCCAAACGCATTGCATTCCCGCGCTGGTATTTGCAACAACGGGTCGCACAGCCAGATTTTCCATCGTGGATTTTGTTTTCTGATGAATCCAGCTTTACACAGGATGGTGTCGTGAACCTGCACAACATGCACGTATGGGCGCCTGAAAACCCAAGATGTACACGTGCACATGCACATCAACAACGTTTCACCGTAAACGTTTGGGCTGGTATTATCGGTGACATATTGATTGGCCCTTATCTTCTACCTGAACGCCTCGACGGAAATACCTATCGCATTTTTTTAGAAAAAGTTTTGCCGGATCTGATGGGTGACGTTCCAGCCGCTACACGCCGAAGCATTTGGTTTCAGCATGATGGAGCGCCTGCCCACTTTAGCTACGCTGTTCGAGAATACCTCGATAGGACTTATCCTAATCGCTGGATCGGTAAAGGGGGACCAGTCCAATGGCCGCCACGATCCCCCGACCTGACTCCCCTGGATTTCTACCTGTGGGGACACATGAAGTCCACAGTGTACGAGACACCCGTAACATCGGTCATGGATCTTATTGCCTGGATCGCGGAAGTGGCAGCACGTGTCCGTGACACTCCTGGCCCATTTGAACGGGTTCCTGAATACATGCGCCGACGCTGTGAAACGTGCATTGTGGCGAATGGAAGGAATTTTGAGCATTTGCTGTGATGTAATGATGTTTTGTAATAAAAATCATATTAACACCGCTGTCGATATCATTTTTTTTTCTCTTCATCCAAACCTGCACTTATCGCCCTCTAGCGGTCTCAGTTTGCATTTTCGGACACAAGTTCCTAAGTAAATCTTGTTCATCATGATATGACAGACCAGCATGTTAAGTTTGTAAACGACCTTTTCGGACACCCTGTATATTTATTTTGGAAATCGCAGTTAATGTTTCTTTTAATTTTTGTTATCGTGCTTTAGTAAAGAGTATATGGGGGGGGAGAGGGGAGAGAGAAGGGGGGATGGCGTGACATTATCAAGTTAACTCACCCCTTTGAATGGATTATATTATGAATAATTTGATGATGAATTATTCATTGAAAGTCATTTGAGCGAAACCAAGAGTGGGGGAAGGGTGGTCACGGCCCCTCATTGGAATTTCAAGTCTAATCCCTATTTTTAATAAATATTAAATATTTATTGTATTGGAGTTTCAGAAATTCTAGGATCTGCTCCTGAACACTCTAAAATGATATGTGGTTTCAAAAAATAGGAAGGCATTAGGGGTGAATAATGTTATATTGAGAATTGCAAAAGATGTATACATCAATACATTTACATAAAATGTATACGTAAACGGTAATTATTTAAATTGCGTACAGAAAGATGTATCAGTTGTGTACATGAAACATGTGAATATGTACAAGATGAAATATGTTCAAGAATATGTATGCATGTGAAATATTTACAAGATACTCATGTTGACAATATTTTTCACCGTTTAGGAGAAAACGGTGGCTCTTCACCTATCACGTCATCTAGTTCCTCATCCTCGGAAACTTGAAAATGAGGATTCATTTCTCGATCTTCTTCGGTGATATCAATCTCTTCGTCTCACTCGGTGCGGTCCAGTAACATTCTTGTCTTCAGAGATGGAATAGAGGCATGCGTGCCCTTGGCAGGTCATGCAGATAGTAGTGTTGAAATCACAACGTTAAAATCATTGTTTCAGAAATCATCATCAATGGGCCTGCATCTACCAGATGCGTGGTGCGTATATGAAAAAATCACACAGAGACGTTTGCAAACAACAACACAAACATTTATTCAAGACTGAACTAACACCAAAAGAAGCATTCTTCTACATTTCTTCTTACCTTATATACGCAACAGAGTGCCACTCAGCGCCCTCTTTAATTTTATTTTCAACATCCTCCCCCCCTTGAGACTCGGAATGAGTCTCAAGCTTGTAAAAGACATTGTTGAACAAGTCAAGTCTTTTCGGAACTCTTACACATCTACCAGAGGATGTGTATCTTTTCAACACTAAGTTATCAGGTGCTGATCCACCTTCAATTTTACAATCGGCGCAAGAATTAGATTTCTCTGCACTCAGTTTCCTATCGGAAAATTCGCTTTTTTCATTTGCCTGTAACTCTAAAGGAAAAATTCGCTGAATTGGTCGTAAAAATGAGCCATGCTGAGTTTTAAGTTTCACCGTACGAATCTTTCCATCGCGTCCCAGAATTACCTCGATAATTTTTCCTAATTGCCAAAATAAACGTTTTTTGTTGTCGTCGCCAACTAACACAACCTCTCCAACAATGGGCTCACGGTATTGTTTTTCACTATATTTTTGCACCGGTTGACTAAGATATTGCTTCCTGAAGCGTTGTCGTAAATCCTTTAGCAATTTACTTCTATATTTAATTCTTTTATTAAAATTCAAGAAATTTAACTCATCAATATCCTCAACATTGGAACTTCTATTCTCGATAAGGAACATTGCAGGTGTCAGAGGTATCAATTCTTGCGGGTCTTCGGAGACATAAGTTAAGGGTCGACAATTAATTATGGACTCACAATGACAAATTATAGTATAGAGTTCTTCGTAAGATAATACAGATTTCCCTATAGTGCATTTCAACAATTCTTTTATAGTCCGCACCAACCTCTCCCACCACCCACCCCACCAACTTGCGGTAGGGGGAATGAATTTCCAACGAATTTTCTCAATTCTCACTTCCTTTAAAATTTTATCGCAATTCAATTTTGCAAGATCATTATATGCCCCTCTAAAATTGGTCCCGTTATCACAATAAATTGTTCTAGGCCGTCCGCGTCGAGAAATAAACCGACGGAGTGCCATGAGAAAAGAATCTGAAGAAAGAGAATTTACAAGTTCCAAGTGAATAGCCCGATACACCGCACACGTGAACAGTGCTATCCACACCTTGCCATCATTTTTCAAAAACAAAGGACCTGCCAAATCAATTCCTAGAATTTGGAACGGCGCACAATCCGAAACCCGATCGGGTGGTAGAGGAGTTGGTTCACAAGACATGGCTTTAACTTTAAACCTCTTACAAATTATACAATGAAAAATAACATTTTTTATGGCTTTTCTAGCTCTAACTATCCAAAAATTTTCTCGCAACAAACATAGCATCATTTGAATCCCAGCATGACAATTTTTGTTATGCACATTTCTAATAAGGAGCCTAGTAATTTCACATTTCTCTGGTAAGAGTATTGGGTACAAAAAAGATTTATTATCATCTCTATTCAAGATCCTCGTTTTTACTCTCAAAATACCTTCATCATCTAAGAGTGTTTCAATATAATGTGAAGATTTAGAAAGCGCCAAATAATATTTTTGGACTAACCGAATTACATTCTTTTCAGAATTTTCAATTTCTAACTGTGAAAGTTTAGAGTCCTTAATTTTTTCATTACTACCTTTGCAATTTCTTACGAATCTAAACACCCACGCCAATACTCTTATCATCTTATCATAACTTGAAAATTTACGTTGATGCCAAGGGGGTGCGTCATTTGATAGATCAATATTCACGACTTTCGTCTTTCTTCTTTCCAATTCTACCTCATCACATGAACAAAGACTTTCCCCAATGGGCCAGTTCTCAGGTTTTTCTCTTAACTACAAAGGGCCTTCCCACCAACGATTAATAAGCATTTGCTTGGGGGAACATCCACGAGATAATACATCAGCAATATTCATTTTACCTGGTACGTGTTTCCACAAATGACCCCGCGTTAAATCTCGAATTTCCTTAATTCTATTTTCTACAAAAACGGACCAATTACCCCGTTCATTAATCCACCAAAGCGCAGTTGTGGAATCCGTCCAAAAGGTAACCTTTATATCTGGTAAATTTAAAGCATTAGTAATCGATTTTACAAGTCTAGAGCCGATACAGCACGCCATTAATTCTAAACGAGGAATACTTAAGGGTTTCAAGGGTGATACTCTAGACTTGGCTCGAACAAGATTAATTTTAACCTCTGAATTATGTATTGATCTTACAAAGACGCACGCAGCATAGGCCCCTTTGGATGCATCTACAAATACATGAAATTCAGACGTATCATTAATTATCATGTAACGAGACAAAGCGACATCTTTTAAAATACACAGTTCTTTACACCAATTGATAAATATATTTACATCCTTAGTGGGCAATTCATCGTCCCATCCAATTTTCAATTTCCACATACCTTGCAATAAAAATTTTGGAAGCTACATGGCAGGTGTTAACAAACCAATGGGATCAAAAATTGTCTGCAGAATCCCCAAAATTAATCTTTTTGTAATTCTTGTATCACATGTCAAGGTATCAATATTTGTGCAGCATTTTAGAGTATCATGGTCCAAATCCCAAATTACTCCCAAAACAGAAGTTTCTCCCGAGTGTTTGTCAACATTTTTCCCAGCCACATTACTTTCAAAACAACGTAAGTTAAAACATCCATTTGACATTATACCTTTAGCCTCTTCAATAAAACTTTCTTGTTCACTTCCATGAAATACACCAAAAACTAAATTGTCAACATAAAAAGCATTTTTCAGTCTTAGAGCTATATCTTTATATTTAGGAGGAGAATTCTCTAACAGGTGTATTATAGAAGCATTCAATAAAAAGGGGCTGGAAGAGACCCCAAACACAATGCGACAGTCTATATATTAATTGTTCTCCTTTGCATGGTAAAAAAAAATCTAAGGTAATCCCTATCTTTTGGTGATACAGACAGCATTAAAAACGCTTTTTCGATATCCGCAACTATCCCGATAGGATAAGTTCGGAAACGATCTATAATATCGGGTATTAATTCAATAAGATTGACCCCTCGATATAGACATTCATTCAAAGAGGGTTTTCCCCTTTCTGAAAAGGAAGCGTCAAAGACTGGCCTTATCTTTGTAGTTGAGCTATGTAATTTTATTACGGGCCTATGAGGCAAAAAATGGCAGTCATTATTTAATTCTTCTTCAGGTACACGCTCAATAATATCTAATTTTTCCCAATCACCAAATACCTTCTGATAATCAGTAAAAAATTCCCCACAACTTAATTTATTGACCATTCCCTTGTGTCTTTTCCACACTGATTCTTTATTTGTGGGTAAATTCGCCGAATTATTTTTCCAAGGTAATTCCACTTCATATCTTCCATCGGGAAGAATCTTTAATTTCTCATTAAAATCACGCAAATTCAGCTCGGTTTCATTTTTCTCAATTTGGTTTGGATCAGAAATTCCCAAAGTTTCCAGTTCCCATAGTTGATTTATAGGTATTTTCATTGAATGCATTGAAAAAGTTTTTAAATGTTTTCCTTCGTCCGAATTCCGTTTTCCAAACGCTACCCAACCCAATTTCGTTTCGATAGCCATTAAACCCGACGATAATTCTACAGAATTTCCAGTTAATAATTTTCCTATTGTATCCGAACCAATTAAAAGGTCAATTTCTGTTTCCTCTCTGTAGGAATCTGAAAAATCTATTTTTTTTTCTTTTAGTTCATTCAAAATTTCTCTATCCTCAATCTTTGGAATAAAACCGCAAATTTTTTCCTCTGACAGTACTTCGAAAGAACAAACAAAATTCCACCTCAGATTACCGACTTCGAAAGAAAACACCTCATGTTGTCTTGGTTTAGTTTCTTCTCCCCCGAATAACGCGTGAACTACTGTCTCACGCCGTATAGGCACGGCTCAGAGCTTTCGCACCATCTTTTTGCTAACGTAACTGCTTTGTGATCCGGAATCAAATGCAATTCTTATTATTTTTTCGCGCCCTTGATATCGAATAAAACCGCAAAGGGTTTGCAAATACACAGTCTCACTTTTATTGCAATTAGAAAGAGAATTTTCTTTTGAAATAACCTTTTGATCCTTATCTTTTACTTTAGAACACATTATATCAAAATGATTACTTTTACAATTGGAACAATTTAACTGATTTTTTACATTACAAAATCTACTTAAATGGTTAGCTTTTTTCAAGCAAGAAAAGCATGCACCCTTTTTTAACAATATCTGCTGTTTTTCAGGTAATGACATTTTTCTCGCGGAAAAACATTTTTCACTGGGATGGGATTTCTCACAAAAAATACAATTTGACACACATATTCGCTTACCTGAATTATCAAGGCTTACCAGGACTGACGCTGTTACCGCATCAGTAGATCTTTGTTTTTCGAGATGAAAGTCCTTTTTTCGTTGATTCTGATGGGAAGAGAAGTCAATTCGAGCTAATAGAACCATTTCCTCCCCTTTTACTTCCTGGCGCAGAAAGTTCATCAGTTGTTGTAGAGTTCTAGATTCATTTTCAGTAGAGTCGTGATTTCTGCTTCTTTCCCATGCCACTAATACATCTTCTGGCAAAGAACTTTCCACTAAAGGGGTTAAAAAATCGCCATATTTTTCTTGTGTTCTTCCTAAACTATCAAGGGCCCGCAATTTACTTTCAAGTTCGTCATATAGAACGGGTAAATCAGTTTTAGCTCTTCCAGTTGCAGCATTCTTTATCACAAGACTCAATAAGTCGCGTACATAAATTTGTACTAATAAGTCTTCACGTCCAAAACGCTCACGCAACTGTTCAATCGCTTTAGAATAATTTGCCGCCGTTGCCGGAAAACTAAGTACTAACCTTTCTGCCTTCGATTTAGGTTCCATGGCTTGCAGTAAATACTGCATTTTGTCTTCATCAGCTATCGTTTTAACATCGTGGATCTTTTGAAACTGACTCCAAAATGTCAAATAGTCCTTAACTTCATCCGAAAATTTCTTAAGTTCAATTTTAGGCAGTTTAAATCTTCTCGTTTCTTTATTTTCATCCGGAAGAACAGACATTCGCAACTCAGAATCAATTTGAGCACCGAGTTCCAGAAACCGATCTCTGTATCCTTCAGCTTCTTCAAAATCTTTACTATATTCAATTTCGCCATCGGCACTCATTAAAAGATTCTCCGAAATAGAATTTTGGCATTCTTCAAGTCTTCGAAATTTGTCACCTAGTTGAAATTGCAAAATCGTAAGCGTTTTCAAATCTTTCATTTCTTTAGCTAATTCAGCTTCAATTTTCTTTGCAGTGTTCGTAAATGCCGTTCTAAATCCTTTTCTTGCAGTCTTCAAAGTATTAAGCTCCATTTTTAGTTCTAAATCAATACTTTAAATTCAAATTTAAAGTCCAAATCGAATGAGGGTCAGTTTCAATAAGTCTCAATTCGAAACAAAAATTCTAAATTCCAAAAATTCTAATTCTTAAAGTTCGAAACAAAAATTCTCAATTCAAAATAGTTCAACAAAGTTCATTAAATTCAAACCTTAATTCAAACATCGTAATAATTCAAACTCAATTGGAAACTAAGGTTGGCTCTAATGGTTCTAAGTTTCTTAGTTCAGTTCAAAAAAATACGCACCGGTCCCGCCGAGGGTACCAAATTATGTTGAAATCACAACGTTAAAATCATTGTTTCAGAAATTCATCATCAATGGGCCTGCATCTACCAGATGCGTGGTGCGTATATGAAAAAATCACACAGAGACGTTTGCAAACAACAACACAAACATTTATTCAAGACTGAACTAACACCAAAAGAAGCATTCTACATTTCTTCTTACCTTATATACGCAACAGAGTGCCACTCAGCGCCCTCTTTAATTTTATTTTCAACAGTAATGCATTTTATCCCTGCCTTCTTACAGGAACAGGCTGCTTTCCATCCTTTTTTTACATGTGCACGATATAGAGTTGAGAAGTTCTTGTACGGCCGGTGGAGCAGTCGTTCTGATGGAAGTTAAGGCCATTGGTGGTTATTTTCCATCCCCATCTCTGTGGCTCTAGTACATTACTCGTCCATACCTGCACCTGTAAATAAGCTCTGAAGGAGTGCAGGCTGTAGGAGGCAAGGACGCAAGGTCGAATTTTTTTTTGGAAAGCGACCCGTAGAAGAGGTCAAACATCACTTGATTGAGGGACTTACTGCTGCCACCTCGAACGCCTGCATTTGCAACTCGGTTAGGAGTTGAGATCGGGTCAAGAAAAATAGAGGCCTGATGAAAGCGGTTTCAGTCTTCCATGAATCTCTTGATCAATTTTATTTTCCCCGGGCGAAAAATTAAGAAGGGGTGTAACACGCTGTACACTGTTAGAAATTTCATCATGAAATTACGGTTAAATGACCGGCAGAAGTCTGTCCGTCTAATTCACCGTTAAATTTACGGTTTGGAAAATTTTTCTATCTTTACGGGACCTAACCATTTATAATCAGCTTGCTTAAAAAGCCGTAAATATAAAAGTTTACGGTTTTATAACCATTTAAAAATGGTTTCAAAACAAAAGTTCAACCGTTTTTGAACCATTTCGAGGCGTAGAAACCGTAAATGAAGCTTGCGAGAATCGAACCCGCTTGTACGGTATACCAAACTTGTTCTCTAACCATTCGGCTATCTGCACCACACAAAGCGGTCTTTTATTTATCAATAAATCTTCCTTTTTAACAGGCAAACTGCCTTAAAATTGAGATTCCAGTTTTTGATTGGATCCGAATTTATTTTTGGTCCAAACTTAATGTGTATTGACGAAAATCATTTTATTTGCTGCAAAAATTAAAACGCATACAAGCTTCAGCAGCTCAAATTATGGGTTCGCTCATTTGCAAACTGTTCGGGAATCCGATGTCTCCAATTTTTGATTTACGTGTGCATGTCTTTCTATTTAGTAACCACTGCTTAAGCCACTTTTTTTTCCTTCTTTTTTTTCGCAACCAAGATGGACGCCCGATTCTTATTGAGCGCTTGAAAATTACTGTTAGTTAAACGTTGTTTAGGATAAACAGAGAATAAACGATTTTTTTCGCAATCAGCGGTTTGAGTACCATCTTTTTAATGGTTATTCATCTGTTGTCATTAAATATGGTAAAATAACAGTCAAATAAATGGTTATTTTAATATTTTCTTACGGAAATTTTTAACAGTGTATGGGGAAACAACAGGGCATGCTTCCTCATGTCTTCAGGCCCATAATGGTAGAAAATGCCCAATTGGTTAGAGCATATATTTTTCACAGATTCTTAAATCCATTCAGAGCATCCGAAATAACTGTTCAGTCCGTTTTAAAAGTCATTAGGACAACGCATATGCCATATAGAACGCATATGTAGCGAACATTCCGATACAGAAAAATATTTTCCCGGTTCCTTGCAGCTCGTTGTAACGGAATTTCCCTGTAAATATACATTTAGGAAAAAATGAAATGACCAGGGGAAATTATATCACGTCTTCTCCCCCTTCTCTCCCCTCCCCCCAAATACATTTTACTAAAGCACGATAATAAAAATTAAAAGATACATTAAATGGAAGATTTCCAAAACAAATATAAAACTGTGTGGGAATGAACAGTTTAGAGAAAGTTATGTTTGATTATACAATGCTATTGAATTTTTAATCTCCATCAAAATAACAAAAAAATCTAAAATTTGAAGGGGAGAAGGGAAGGAAATTCAGTAAAACTTTTAACTTTGTTATATTTAGTAGAAATAATTTAAACTAAGTTTATGTTGTTCATATGATTTCTCCTTATCAAACGTTCCCAAAATAGCCACTTAAAGCGCTGAATCAATTTTCCAGCCAAGTTGGTAAAATATGGCCGACTTTTGAAATTCGATTGTGGTTAAACTACTGATCCGATTTTGACTTACTAAAAACCATTCGACGCAGAGCTTAATGCTCTTAAAAAAGCTAACAGTAAACGTTTCTGTAGGAAGCGTCGTTTCGAAGTTATAAGCAAAAAACAGAAAAAAGTGCGAAATTTTTGTGGTTTTTCGACTTCCAAAACTTAAGCAGAAGTCAGAATCCGTCGCAAACTGACAGGACTCTTATTTAGGACCCCCAAAAGGTATTACAACACATTCCAGCTTTAGACGATTTTTCGAGAAGCACGGCCTTTTTTTGGTCTAATTTGCCTGGGCTATTAGTTTCCCCAATTCGCAAATTTTCCGCGGTATCTCGATTTCAAAAGAAAATGTTAAGTTTTTTTTTTTTTTTTGCTCACCCTATGTATATATTAGGGATGTAACGAATATCCGGCCACTATTCGGTATTCGGCCTATTCGGCCCTTTGGCCGAATATTCGGCCTGGCCGAATAGTCATTTAATCACCCAGCCGAATATTCGGCCTGGCCCAATACTGGGTAAAGTCAAATTCGGCCTGGCCGAATATTGATGGACTATTCGGCCGAATAGTTCTGCTGCAGTAAAAATGTAAAAAAATAAAGAAAATAGTAGATTTTAAACATTTAAAATTGTATTATAATTATTGCAAAAGAATACATCAGTATATAGTTTTAATAAATAATAATAATTTAGAAAAAACTTCCGTTTTAAACCTTGTTTTAAGCTTGACTGAGCAAAAACAGATTTTAAAGTTGTAATATTGTATTACATATTTAGCATTTGTTCCCAAAAGCTGGCAATAGTTAATTATGATGGAGAATATGAGAAATTTATTTTGTTATTATTAACAAAGTGGAAGTCAGACTTTGTTTGGATAGACTGATTTCTTGTGAATATTGTGTGAGAGAGAAATGCGAAAAGCGTAGAATATCATGAATATTTAGATAGGGGGTTTTTGAAAATAAAAATATATTCCAGTTAAGTGTTTTAAATTTTAATAGATCTTTTAAAAATAGGTATGTAAAAAAACCCATGAAACCAAAATATTAACTTTTATAACTTTCAAAATATCTTCATAAAACAGTTTTGAGCAAGGTAAAAATTGACTAAGCAATAGTAGTTCTTTGATTTGAATTAAAAAATTAGTAAAATAATGCTAATGCTTACTACCATAAAACCTGTCATTTCTATTCCACCTGTGGGTGAAATTCTTAGTTTATTACATTCAAAACAATAGAGGATATAGATTAATTTTAAATAGTTTTAAATTCTTAACAAACAGAATTAAATCAAACATCATAAATTGTGCGCAATTGGTGTTTGACTTTGTAAATAATTTTAAATGTGACAAATACTTTCTATTACAATGATTTTCCAGAAATTTTAATATTCTGCCGCCGAATATTCGGTATTCGGCCTAAGACATTGGCCGAATATTCGGCCTAGAAGAAATTGCCGAATATTCGGCTTCGGCCTGGGAGAAGTGGCCGAATATTCGGTATTCGGCTATTCGGCCAAATCACTAGTCGTTACATCCCTAGTATATATGCATCTAAATTTTTATTTATACGATTTAGTTATTTTTTGCCGCACTGTACCGAAAAAGTAATTATTTTCCAAACTGTATCTAGGTAGCAAAAAAAAAAAAAAAAACACCTCTTTTCTGACTCCTATAAGTGTTATGAATTTATTATACAATAAATTTTGCATATAGTAATGTGTACAAACACATATTTTTTCATGAAATAACATCTCTAAAAAAAATTGTATTATTTATACATAAAATTATCTATCCGAATTCAAAGAATATGACCGTGTAATTGGCCATATTCTTTTATTGTCTACCCAGCTTTCACGAGGACACCAAGCGGGGAGACTCAGGACACATCGGAAATTAAAGATCAGTGTTTCAAGAAGTTGACACTCAAGTTATTTCAAGATAAACATTTTATTTTTTAAATTGTGTAACTCCTTTATATATATATATATATGTGTGTGTGTGTGTGTGTAATATCACCGTTAGAAGCATTTCATTTTATCGAATGTCCGTCTATGAAGCCATCGTATAGAACAGTCGTGACCAGAGTCCACTTAATCATTGGTTTATTTGAGTTTCATCATAGGAAATACACATTCAAAACAATACAAAGACGAACACCAACATCAACGTTTTTACAAGAATATTTACATCGTGAATCCCCACTCTTCTATATACAAAATTTACATCGTGAATTCCCGCACGAAAAGCTTGCGAGAGCCTTTTATACTGTCTCGAGCTACATGTCACGTGATGATGCTCAGATTTTTCCATTTGTTCTTCTGCAAAGCTATTTTTAGTTCACATTACATAATCTTTCCGGCGTTAGTTTCCCGGGCTGGGGGACATATAAAAAGATATCTATGTTTCAAAAACGAAACAGAATTCAAAAAGGGTTCAAAAAAAGTTATTTAGTTTTCAATGTTATATATATATATATATATATATATGTTTATTTTTTACATTTAATTTAATTAGTATTTCATTTTATATTTGTTTTTTTTATTTATTATTATTCTTAACTTTCAACTACATAGTGGCAGTTGGATTTTCTTTTTCTCCGTCTGGTGGAACATTCACGAGTGAGTCACAGATGCTCCGCCTAATAGGAGGCTCAAGCGTAAGCTATTAGTGGGGTGCGCGCCACCCGATTGGAGAGTCGAGCTGTGGGGGAACCACCGGTGTGAATGTGTTAAGAATTATCTTATTTGTTATACTATGGTTTTAATAACTATAATTATTGTCTGTACCATGTGAATTTTATTTTCTTTCTTAGGTCATCCTGACTTTAATCGGAACTTAGTTTTATTATTCATGGACCTAAAATTAAAAGGACTATCTCCAGCAGCAAAAGCTCGCGCTGGAGAAGACATAGCTAAAAAGTTGCTGGATTACTACTGGATCAAAGGTAAGAAATGAGCTTGTTGCTTGTACTATCTGTGTAAATTAACTATTTAAGTTCAAACAATATGCAGGAAAAAAAAAAGACTCGCAACCTTTTGCATGTTAAAACAAGGCTTTCATCACTTACTGATTTTTATTTTAAACACTACTGCTTATAGAATAAGCTCTATAAAATAATTGGTTTCAAAACCCATTAGGATTCATTTGGGTGGATGATGAATTCTTCAGAGGGATGGGGGGCGGGAGAAATTACAAAAAAAGTTGCTAAAAAAATTTGGGGTTTTATTTATTTATTTTATTTTTATTTATATATATTTTCTATTTTTTATTAATTTTGTAATTTCTTTTTTTTTTTCAACTTTAGATGCTTTATATGAATGCCTCATATGCCAATTTGATTAACTCCATAAAAAAAGCAGAGAAATGGAATAAAGAAGTTAATGAAGTAGTTTGACCTCGTGTTAAACTTTCTGCCTTCACATGGTGAAAAATGTACTTAAGCAAAACTTTATTATAATTTCCCATAAACTCTTCGCTCTCTACGCTTCAATTTAATACTTTTAAAGCTGAAATATTGAACGTTTTTAAAATGGGGAGTTAATCGATTTGGGGGTGAGTGAGACATTTAGGTATCTTTTCTTTTTTTTTTGTAACATTTTTTTCTATGCTTCGTAATTTTTATTTAACATATAAAATTACTTTCAAACTGAAATACTTTGCATCTTTCCTTCGGTATTTGAACGTGTGTTCTTCCTGCTCTTTGAAATATTGAGGAACTTTTATTCATCACTAAGAATATTTGTTTTATTTTTCTTGCAATATTTTTCTTGCAATCAATTCTTTTATTTGTAAAAATAAGATTAAATGAGAGAATGATAAAGAAATAACTCAATGAAAAAGTAGCATTTCAATGTTTCTTCTTCATTATTTACAAACTCTGGTTAAAAATTAACCTCATGCTGTCATACAATGCGTGCAGAATTTACAGTACACAATGAAATTACTCTGATCCTAGTTTAAAATTCATCAAAATTCCTGGCTCACATATTGCTATTCATGGTTTCCTACACTCTCAGAAATATAGCTCTCACTTTTGACGATTCTCGAATCACTAAGAAAATTTCGTCATTTACAACGATTCTTTCTTTACTCGGAGCATTTTTCACGAAGCCATTTCGTCAAATACGACGAAAGTTTCGTGAGATTTGAGCATGATTTCTCAGTGCACATACCGTCAATATGTTTATACAATCTGCGAGGTTTAACATTGTTCAGGGTTCCTCGATTAATATTGAATATAATTTTCTTTTACGTCATATTTGAGTATAGAATAATGTGTGACAAGTGAATTTTCTCTTTGAGTGCAACAGCTATTAAAATATTTTCCTTTCTACTAGTGTTATGAACAAGATCCCCTAAACAATATCCAGGTGTTCATGAAATGAAAGCGGTTTAAAATTCAGTATTAGTACATCTTTGTGGGTCATGCAGGAGGGTAGTCACCTTTTTCATTATTATTATTTCTAATGGGCCGCCATGTATTGGTTCTTAACCATTGGAGACCTCTTTCAGCGGCACCACAATAAGTGTGGTACCATTGCTGCGTGTGAATTTTGACGTTCAGTTTCATCACCTGAAAGGATGTTCATCCGGACTCTGTTGATGCGAAATTGCACTAGGAATGAAATTTAGCCGAGAGTATCCAGGCGAAATGTTTACTCAAGAGATCTTTTACATGCCACACAATCATACGACATGGGCGCAGACGATTTTCTGTATCTTGAAAACCCACCGACACTGCCAGGCTCGATCCTCAGACCTGGGGCGTCCGAGTTCCGCGCCTTACCACGACCATCTTTGAGGGTCAGTCTCCAGTGCCTGTGAACTTGATGAACGATTAATAGCACCTTAATTTAATATGGAAAGTGTTACGTCAGAAGAAGGATCGTACTATCTCGTTCAAAACTATTCCTTCAAAAATTATTTTTCGACCCTTTCATGGGCCCTTTTGAGCGTAACCAGTTTTTGAGTAAAATAGTCGTAAGAGGGTTTTAATATTTCAAAACAGATTGAACTTTTACTGAACATGCAACCTTGAATGACTTTTTCTGCTTCTTAAAATCAACAGCGTGATTAAAAATGAGTAATTTGATGATTGATCTTTCGAATAATGCAATTGATATTTTAAAACTCCTCGAAATACTATTTTTTTTTTTTTCGCATTCTCAAAACGCTTTTATACACTATCTACCAAAAAGTATTTGGACACTTTGGATTTTAGACATTTTTTAAAAATTCTGCAGAAATATTAAACTTGTTGTTCCGCATTTTGTACCATGGAAAGAACATACTTAAACTCACATTTAAGAAAAAAAAATCAGGCTTAGGGGCAATTAGGGGGCGGTCAAAAAATTAAAGGAGGAAAAAAACACTTTTGAACATCTTGTATAAAAAAATGATCGAAATGTCCTGAAACTTTCGCAAAACATTTTTAATTATATACGCAATGCAAACACCCGTTTTCGTCAGAATAGCAGTAATATTCATGAAGATATGGGCATTTGTTTTAAATATTCGAAAATGTTCGCAAGTGTTTTGCTTATAACTCGCAAAGTTCTATCTCAAATTACATGAAACTTGCAGACAACTTGACAAAATAAAAAGTAAGTATGGTACCGAAACGTGGGGAAAATAATAAATAGTCGATGAGATTTGATCAGTTTCATTAAAACAAGTGTGATTGCGCATGCGCGAAAGATATTATTTTTTTTTTTTCATGTTTGGTAGTGAGATCTATGGAGCAACTTATGTAAAAGTTTCAGTTGACTATTGATATTTTTCAAAGAGATATACACCATACAGTGAGCCGTATTTAGCAAGCTCTCAGATTGGAGAAACTAGTTTTCTAACTGCTTCCCACTTCTTGTTTGTTCGTGCGTCCCATGTAAGCATTACTATTTTAATGATTTTTACTATTTAGCAGTATTTTAGGATTGTCAATAATGTTTTGATTGTATTCCTACAATAAATTTTACGTTTGCTGTTGCATGGTATTTGATGTAAAGCGTGTGAGTTTGAAACTAATTCGAATGAACAGAACAACATGCACAGTGGTTACACTTTGTGCAAGGTGCTATTTAAAGTCTAAGAAGGTTAAGTACAATTTAGCTGTAGTAATTGCGTAACAATATGGTGTATTTATTAATAAATATTGATTAAATCTTATATTAAAGTGGTTAAATAAGTACAAGTTTGAATTTCTGGCTTTTTTGAGAAACGCACAAAAGGCCATTTTTGAAAAATCATATAAAATATCTGGTCAAAATACACAATATAACTTATAGCAGCTCATAAAGCACTTCAAGGGAACAAATGAGCAGATTTTCAGATTTTTAAAAAATGGTTTTTTTGAGTAATCACACTTCAAAAATCGTACTTTTTGAACATTTTCAAATTTCAAACTTTAAATTCTTAGGGGATATGCATCTCAGGATTACAATAAAATTTGATACAAAACTTCCATAACAGCACTTCGAATTGCCACCTCCGTTTTGCCAAAAATAAATTTCTTTCATAAGAAAAAAAATCATAAAATCGGTAAAAAAAGTGTTTTTGAAGTGAAAAAAATCGCATTTTTCGTTATCAATGAAGCCAACTAGATTTCTCAAATTAGTGTCTAAATAAAATACCATCCCTTCATTATTTATAGAAAAAAAGTTATTTGAATCGGTTAAAACAGAGGTCATTTTAAAAGTGCGTGTTTTGCTGATTTTCTGGAAACGGCCAATTTTGTTCCAAATTTTAAAAGGCTGTAACCAAAAAAAATAAATTTTCTTTTGCTTAATCCTTTTGGGATATTTCATGTGTCCCTTAGTTGTAACTACTGTAATTTTTTTAAAAAAATCTGTGAGGGTCATGTGACAAGTTTTAGACCTGCCTGATTTGAAATGGAATGACTCAACAGTATTGTATTAAATTATGTATTTTTATGGGCAAGTAATAAAGATATAATTTCAGGAACTTCTGGCGCCAGAGCATATATTTTAATCTCAATACCATCTATCACTCACATCGACTTTCTACGGAGCTTTCGACGAGTCATGACAAAGGAAGAAAACGCATCTTTCTACGATGACAAAATAGGTAAATTTTTCGATTCGTCCTTGAAAGAATTATTGAGTATTTTTTAGTGAAACTTTAACATAATTGCTATTCATTATTTAATTTGGTAAATTCAAAAATTGCGAAATTACTATGTAAATGAATATTTTTAACAATAATATTTTCTACTTTTCTGAATATTGAAAAAAAAATTATATAAATAACAGGAGGTATATTTGAGTATGAAAATTAAAAAAATACATACGCATCCCTTGAACTGAAAAACTGTGTATGATTTTTCTAATAATATTGGCGACCTCATATGATAGTTTTGATGATACTACTTTGCTACTAATCAGCTTTCGCTATCTCGAAATCGAAGTGAAAAAATAATTATTCGAGATTTTTAAAATCCTACTAAAATTATTTCTCCTAAAGTAAATAGTGGTGGGATGTGGGGCAAAGTTAAATAGTGAGGATAAATTACATCTTTCAAAATGAACGAATCTTAAACTTATTTTGAAAGTAACAATACATAGGCAGAACTATGAATTTTATAACTTAATTATTTTAAAATTTATTAATTAAAAAAAAGAAAACTATTAAAATATTATTTTTCATTTTAGGCAGTAAATTTGTACACTAAAATATAAGTAGTAAATTATAACTTTGATCCATGTATTGGGGAAAGTGAAAAATTGAAATGTTTTCCTAATAAAATTATTTTTCGTGGTTGCTTGAAATGTCTTGGTGGTCATTTCTAGCAGTAATCCAAAGCATAATCTTCTCTGCAAAAGTTAGTCTAGGTTGTCTTAGCAAAAATTAGTGGTTTTGAAGAGAATATCAAATGTAGCAACTGAATATTCATGTTTTCAGACGCATCGATATTTGAATCTGGAAAGTCGACGATATCAAAACTGACGGCGGGTAATCTACAATAACAAATAATCAAAACTGTTATTTTTTATATATGTTCACAGTATTGATTCATCGACTCATTTCAATTATAAAACAGTAATTCTACACTGTTTTTAGTAGTGCATATTTGTCAGCAGCTTCCTTTTAAGAATTTCTTTATTAAAAAGCATATGGATTATAATAAACTCTCAGAAGCGCTCATTATAATCAATGTAATCTATACCGAAAAAAGATAAAATCTCTTCCCTTTTCATTTGAGAGTTAGCAGCTGATTGCTATTTAATGTATGCAGAAATCTTTTTTTTCTGAATAAAAAATCCTATTCCTTTGTCCAGGTTTTGACTTTTCTGGGATCGAAGAGTTAAACAGTATCCGCAATGTATATGAAGATTTGTCTATAACTAGTCATATCTGGCAAGGAGACGGAATAACGAATTGCCTTCCAAGAGGAATAGCTAGACTGAAAGATGCGGTGTACAGAAGGGACCAGCCTGGCTTAACATATATAGATAAAGTATATTGGTGGACAGTAGATAAAATGTCTACTATGAGGACTACTTTAAGGTATTACATTTTAAGCTTAGTTCTCAAAATTTATATCGAAAATTATTTTTAGTCTTTGAATAAGTTAACTCTAAACGGTATTTTGAGCGAATAATTCCATTTTGTAAGGAAACTTCATTTTTCTGAATGATTTTTGATAGAACATTTTATTCTGGTGAATAATATTAAGGAATAATTTCGGAGATGATTCATTCAACACTAGGTTAAATATGATATGAACATGCCACAATTAGTTTCAGAATGCCTCCATGTCGAAATCAATAGTAGAAAACCCAGACATTAATGCTTTTACAGCACGAATAAGTTTGAAAAATATTGTGCTGTTTAGTTGAATTGTCTGAATGGTGCACTAGTCTACAGTGGTTCACTAACAACAACCAAATTATTATTTTTATTATTAATTCATATTGTTATTTAAATACCTGCAAGCAAACCAGTTCCACTACGTCACATTCTTGTGCATCAAGAAACGGAGCTTTCTACTATTTTCCATGATTTTTGTGTAGCATGTGACAACAGTGTCCTTCTGCTACTCAACAATTCCGCCGTACCTAGTTATTTCTCGCATACCATTACGTAAACATTATTTGTTGGATAAAATTGTGTGTTTTTACATAACAGTTCTCGTTGAAAATGGCAAATTTTCAACGTAGACGTTGCAAACTATGCCAGATAACTTTTGTTACATTTTTGGACGGTTTATTTTAAAATCTCACGGTAGACATTTAACACAATAAGTAAATAATGCTTAATTATACAAATACAAAAGTGATGACCAGCAACAGGCACAGGGCGCAGCTGGGCTGGTCCAAGTCAATTTAACAATCTCCAGTGAACTTCAAGAGCCCTCTAAAAAGTCTTTACCCCGCTGCAACTAACAGTTGCTTCTGGTAAACTATTCCAACTGTTTACAACCCTATTGAAGTAGTAATTGTGCCTAATTTCAAGATTAGCCTAAGATTTGAAAAGCTTAAAACAATGACCGCTGGTTCTACCTTCAGCGCGTAACTGCAGCCCATCAACATTTCCTGTTTTAATAAATTTAAATAACTGAATCATGTCCCCTCTAATTCTCCTTCGCTTTAGACTATACATATCGAGCCTTTTAAGCCTAACTTCATAATCAAAGTCTGAGAGACCACTTACCAACCTAGTAACGTTCCTTTGATTGAACTCTTTCTATAAGGTAATATCCTTCTTTAGATAAGGAGACGAAAACTGAACAGCATACTCCAAATGAGGTCTTACCAATCTTCTGTATAATGGCAATACAACTTCCTTAGACCTGTTCGAAATAGACTTGTTGATAAACCCTAGCATTTCTTGTACTTCGAGTGCATAGTTGGTGACCAGGATAAAAATTAGGCTCCTCACATGTGTTACGTAAGTCGCAATGTGGCTCTTGGACAGTAGATGAAAGGTAAAAGAAGCTCTTTACCGTTTGCTGTCCCAATGGTGTGGAGAGAACCTTCAAATCGTTTTGATGAATGTTAATTTTGTCTTACAAACCTAGAAGGATATTCCAAAAAAAAAAACAACATAAAATTGGGTATCCGAATATCTAATCTGCAATCCGACCGGTTTCTCATGACGAAGACTTACCGGTACCAACTGCACCAATTATAGAAAGATATTAACATTTAAGAGATCAGGGACATTGAAGACACATCTGCAACAGATGTTGTTGAGGATACATGTGACTCAAATTTCAGACCTCAGACTTGAAGTGAACTCCATTCTATTCGTCAAAATGAACTGAATGAGTTGGTGCGCAAACCAGATGCCTGTTTTAGCTTCAATGAAAGAGACTTATGCTAACATGGTAACTATTCTAACCGCAATTAAGTATAAATAGTTCAATTGGAGGATTTGTGGAGACTTTAAGGTCTCCACTGTATTAATGGATCTTCAAGACGGATTTTCTAAGCATTGTTGCTTTTTATGTTTGTGGGATAGTCGAGCTGTAAAACAGAATTTTGAAAACAAGGAATGGCCACCCAGTTTTTTACAATTACATCTGAATTTTCCCCCGGAAAATATTGGTGAAGTTATCAACAAACAAGGGGAAAGGTTTCACAAGGACATTAGGATTACGAAAATCCGATATCAATGTCATTGGGAACCAGCAATGATGGGTGACTATTGTTGGTTTCTAAAGAGAAAGCTTTATGTTTTAATTAGTCTAACTATGTATATTTTCTCAATTGAAATATAATTCTATGATAAACTAATGAAATTAATCATGATAAAAATTGTGATTTCAATACATTTGTGAGTTTCTTCTAGTACTGTAAGATAGTCAAAACAAAAAAAAAATGTACGTGTTACAGCTTTATAATAATTATATTCCAATTCTAAGCTTCAAAATCAGTTGAAAATAGCTAATTTCATTTTTCTTAGGGGAAAAATGTTTATTTTTTTCGACTAGTGTAATCAGAGGTAGTGCGGATGATGCAGAAGTTTTCCAAGAGCAACGTGTAAACTAAAGCGAAGAAAATTGCCTAGCACTAAAATAAGTTAAATAGTTATACTGGAGAGCTAATTTTCAAATAAACTTTATTCAAACAAGTTCCGTCTAGAACTAGAAGAGCCTACTTTTCCGTAAACATCAATTTATAATCTAGCTATATCTCTGTCTTTCTCATTTAGCTTAGTTCTTTATTGCTTCAAATATGCCTTTTTCTATGGTTACTGGTTAATGCATATACATTCACTCATTCATTTACTCATTCATTCACTCATTCATCTTTTTAGTCATTCACTAACTTATTTATTCATTCTTTCTTCCACTCATTTATTTATTCATTCAGAAATATACTTAAAAATCCAGATCAAAAATGTTCATGGGAAAATAGGATCATTTAGTTCTGAATGAACTTCGTATCTGTACATGTTCTACGTCATAAGACCTTTCCGATAAAAAATTTCCTAAGCAAATCCTTTAGTTAGATCTGGATTTATATAGGATTAAAATTTCCCCGCAGTCGGTAATGTTTCCTTTTTCTTTTTTCTTTTTTTTTTTTTTGAACTGTTTAAAATTTAACCAAAGTTGTTCAAATGAAAAAATATTCCACGTCTAGAGCTCCTTCCAAAAAGTTTGTTCAAAAGAACTTCGATCGAATGCCCAAGGTATATAATTTGCTTCACCATGCTGTGCCCCATAGGCGCTATTGCTAAGATTTTTTGAACAGTTCAAAATTGAACGAAAAATTGTTCAAATCAAAAACTAAGATTTGGAAATTGTGGTGTCATCACCAAGATCTTTCAAATTAAAAAAAAAAAAATCTTTCTAATTGGGCAATTCCCTCCAAAGTTATTAGAGGGAGGGGGATAGAAAGAAAGACAAACAGATCGACAGACCCACAGCATGCCAGTGTTTCTGCTCCTGCTGAAATTAAGTATCTTTTATATATTTTTAGATATTTTCTGTTTAATTACTTGTATATTTGTTGCAATTTATTATGTAATTAGTATGTTTTAATTTTGTGAGACTGAAAGTCATTCTATTTGCTTTTTTGGGGTGTAATTCAATTTTTTCAGTTAAGTCTAACCATTTTGTGATTGTGTACATTTTGTAAGTCTTGGGAAACAGCCTGGTTTTGTTGTTTACTGTAGTTATTTGTGTTTAAATTCAAGTTATTTGCATTTTTCTATGTAATTTTTGTTTTTAAGCAGAGTAGTAACTTAAATTTGCTGATTTGTGCATTATTTTGCTTTTTTTATTGTTTCCATTAGACTTATTTAGCTATGGGAGTTATATGTTTAATGAAGGAAATTAAAAATGGTAATGGGAGTTGGTGGATTTGCTGTGATAGGTGTGAGATGTTTAGTAAATTGGAGGGAAACGCTAATACAGCTACAGAACAGGAATATATTTGCACAAAATGTGCTGAATTATTAGAGTTACGTGTTAAGGTGGTAGCATTGGAAGCCCAATTAGTTAGAAATAACTTGGGTGAATATTCTATAAAAGAGGTGGGAACTTCTTGTGATGGGCTTGTTGGGGAGAGTGAGGTTGCAGGAGGAAGGATCTAGTATGGGGAAAGGTAGAACTGTAGACCTAAAAACAGAGGGTGTCATTTTAGGGGATTCTATGGTACGCGGGATAGGTAATGTGGTCGGGAGAACGAGGCGCAAGGTGGCTAGGTGCTGTTTACCAGGGACTCGGGTGAAGGATGTTAATAAGGTTGTGGAGAAAAAGGGAATGTTTAAGAAGGGAGATTCAGTTACTCTGTGGGTGGGGACTAACAACGTCGGTAACAGCACAAACGAGGAGTTTGGTAAGGATTGGGAGAACCCGTTGGATAAAGCCACTAACTTTTCGACAGATGTCCAGGTAGTTGGTTTGCTTCCCATATATAGGGTGCATAGGGGCTGGTTAAATCAGCGGGCTATGAACCTGATTCTTAAGAAACTTTGCAGAAAGCATTCAATCAGGTTCGTTGATGTTTGTTCTTGTCAGCGTGATTGGGTTGCGAGGGATGGTCTGCATCTTAGTTCTAGGGTGTAGTTAACTCTTTAAGTCCGAAGCCGGCCGAGGACGGCTTTGTCAGTTAAGACCGAGATGGGCCGGTATGGGCCGGCAGACGTGAAGATAGGGGTGTATAGCCGCGTACAGACTAGAGCACTAATTGGCGAATGAGCATTTTCGGAGTCATTAACGACTAGAGTGGACGGCGTCCGAACGGGAGCCCCCTACTGTGGCGCGAACGTCCCCATGCTCTTTCGGAGAGCGGTTTTTGGACGAACCCTTTGTGCTAGTTTGGACGGTTTTGAACGCATTCCGGCGAGCAGTGCAGAGATAGAATCAAGCCGACATTTTTGGCCTCATTGAGGAATACAGAGAGTTCCAAATACTTTGAAATCCTTAGTATTCTAATTACTTCAACCAATGTAAAAAAGAGGATGCATGGAGTGAAATATCTAAGCAATTCAATAGTAGCAAAGAAAATTGTGGAAAAAAAGTAGGAAAGTCATTTCAATTTTAAAATTAAAGTCTTGCCCCAAGTTTCACCCCAAAGTGAAACTGAAAGATATTTGCTGATTAAATTCTAATTTGAGTTTCATATCTATCACACTTTCTCCCATAAATAAAAGCACTATATACACGTAGCGTAACTGTTGCCTTTTTACTTTGAAATAGAAAAGAAAAGTAATAACAAACCATTAAATACAGTAGTATTAAAGCATTGGAAGTTAAAATAATTAAACAACGTACGTTTTAAATGTTAACGAATTGCAGACGATAATTAATAAATACAAAACATTAGGTAAGTATAAAACGAAAGATACAACAATTTAAACTGAAGCTTTTGGTTTAAAAGCATATTTTGAGCTTAAAATATTGTGATACGTTTTTATCTTCAAAAACCTTAATTTTTATTAGTTATTCATAGGTAATGGAATGACACAAATGGATGTCCTTCTGTTACTATGCGATTTCAATAACTTTAATTCCATAATCGAAAAATTTATTTTCATGCGAAAAGTTGAAAATAACTAGAAAACAGCTTTGTAATGAAATGCAACTCAATGCAGCTTTTTTCTGGCATTAGTTAGCGGATTAATTTTTGCATTATTATTGTTATTAAACATAGTTGCAGTTGCAAGCCACGTCCTTACCACGAAAGGGCTGAGTTTGAAATGTAATTTTAAATTGAAATTTTGTTTAATTTTATGTATTATTTAAAATTCATTGAGAAGTTCATAGTTTGAACTTGATTTTTTAATTCGAAATGTACGCGCAAGAAAGAAGTGTTTCCTAGTAACCCAACATGGCGGGTGGTTTGCACGGAAAGAAGCAAATTGGACTAACTCAAACCCCTTAATAGATCCGCAATAGAGGGGCTTAACGGGGACTGCGAACCCACATCATCAACCCCCCGCTGAGCTAATCTTGCTCGTTCGCCCATTTGTGCTCTAGTCTGTACGCGGCTTAAGGTAGAAAAGAGAACTCCTGCTGCGAGGAAAGGGGGACCCGGGACCCCTGTGTAGTGTGTACCAGCAGAGGTCTTTCTTCTAGCCGCTAGTCATTTAAGGCGGCGCTGGACTCAGCTTCAGAGGTAACGGAGCCAATGCTAAGTCTACGGGGAAGCTGATTGATCGTTGCTAATTTGCATTTCAATATTTCAGGAAAATTTTTTCGGCATAAGATTCTTTACAACGTAACACATTTCGCGCGTTTTTTAAATTTTGTTTTTCTCTTAAAACTTAATTTTAAATAGCAGTTAAATTTATGAACTGTAAAAATACGAGGGGCTTTTTGTTTAAACTCTTCATAAGAACTCAAGATCAAACATTAACGCAAAATGAAAAAAGGCGCGCTATACAGGAATGTTTGGGCTTTTCAGATATACCCTTTTGCTTATTCTCACTAAAATTAGGGTAAGAATAATGGTCAACCAAAAATGCAGAAAATTTGTAAAAATCGAAGCATTTCTCTCTAAATCACGCCTCCGCGGGCAATCGAGTTGACGAGGGGAAAGCAGTTAGGGGAGAGTCTCAGAGTGCAATTAGCGCCACTACAGAATAATGGAACACACATGTTTTGGGGGAGGGGGATGAGATATCCCTTTCGGGCTAACCGGTTCAAGACTTCCCTTCAAGTAGGTTCTTTGTGTTGTTGTTAGTTGCAGGGAGGCTGGAATTATCTAGAGACGGCTATATCTATACCGACCGATTGGAACTACTGACATTGACATACAGATATTTCATATGCGTAAATACTTGTGTATATATATATATATATATATATGTGTGTGTGTGTGTATGTGTGTGTGTATTTACGCATATATGTACATGGGATATATACAGCAGTTGCATTTCTCATTTTTCACAAAAGTTTTAGATTTTATGCTGCGTTTCAAATCATTGTTATTTTGTTTTGTTATTTAAATCTTTAAAATGAGCAGCCGATGTGAAAAACGTGCTACGAAAGACCAACACCTAAGCGATAATGATGTAATGATGTCACTCTTTGAGGGGGCGGGGGGTTCGTGAAATTGTGACAATGGGGGGTAACAAGAAGTGTGGCATCATGCTTATGCAACACAGCGCGACACGTGACAAAGGGGAGGAGGGGTATGTTGAAGCAGTGGCGTACGCAGAATTTTTTCAAGGGGGGTTCATAATTTTCTGAAACTACTAAAAGAAATTCGAGTATATAACAAAGCACTATTATTTAGGGCTCAAGGGGGGGTTAAACCCCTAATCCCCCCCTGCGTAAGCCACTGTGTTGAAGTGTGACATTTTGTGACAAAGGTGGGAGGAGGTCAAATATATGGAAAAAAAGCATGGCATCATTTATGAACGGTCCCTAAGATTGCCTGCATTGAGAAAACTAAACAAGAAAAGGGTTCTGATTACCTAACAAAGGGAAGCCGAAATGCATTGTTTAAAATATTGTTTCAAATATTTCTTTTTAAAGAAAAAGGAAAGTATGCAATACGTTATAGAAACATATGGCAAGCCTGAGTATGAAAAAAAAATAGATAAATAAACAATTGATAAATTTCCTAGTCGGTCCACCGACCGTTTTAAATTTATTATCTCTCTAGGGACCGCTCATATATGATGTAACGTTTTCTCCCACATATTTGACCCTCCTCCCCCTTTTGTCATATGTCACGCTATGTTGCATAAGCAGGGATGTCACACTTGTTGTTACCACCTCTCCTCCCCTATCGAAGCGTGACATCATCATCATTTATGAATGATCCCCCATATGTATTTCATATTTCAAATAAAAATATCATTACGAAACTCACAGCGAAGTATATAAAAATGAATGGGCAGCCAAATTACGTTTCAAACGAACGAGAGAAAAAGGAGAGAGAGGGGGAAATATTCAAAGTGTTGTAATAAAAAGTCACAAAGTCACATCAATAGTTTGTTTGAAGGTAAAAAAGCAAAAATTCAGAAGTAAGGTTTAGGAATCATGATATTTAAGATAAAACAAATCGGAAAAAATATTTAAAGTATTCGTGCAAAATAATACCACAGTGAAATGTATAAGTATTTTGCTGGGGCCGCAAACGTTTGTATTTCAAACAAATAAAAAATTGAGTCGATATTAGAAATTTCACAATAGAAATCAAAGCAATCAAACGTTTTCGAAAAAGAAAAATCAGGAAAGGAATGCTACAGCATTTTTATGTGAAATAAATTAAAGAAGGCAAGGGTGTGGTGTAGCCAAGAGATGACGAAGTCAGAACTTCCTTCCCCACACACACTGGACACATTTCTTTTTTTTTTTTTTTTTTATGTGTTAGAGTTGTCTTTAAGAAAAAAAAGGCTGAAAATATTTTTTCTTTAAAATTTAAAAAGAAATTAATTCCTCTTAAATATTATTTAAGGATGTCGGTTATATTACATATTCAGAATATATTTCTACGGACCGTTCAAATGTATTCAAGGAAATTTTCACAAAAAAAAAAAAAAAAAAAAATCCATAGACTTAAAAATTAACACTAAAAAATCCATACACATAAACGTGATAACTTCTTGTGGCCGCCGATACAGTTATATTTTGAGGATACTTTTTTCAAAACAAATCAAACGAATCAAAATTTACGAAGGTAACGGTATAATGTAAAAACTATATGCATGAGTCTTTATATTTGTACTTCAAATGTGCTTTAAATTGTAGTTCAAATAAATAAATAAATAAATAAATAATAATAACAAAAATGAAAAAATAAAAAATAGAGTGAGGGAAAGAAATTTATATATACACACACACACAGAATATATTATAATGAAAACAGCAGCAGTTCTGAGCGTTTGAAGGTGAAAAACGAAAAACTTCAAAAAGAGATTCAAAAGGTATCATATTCCAGAAAAACAATGAAGGGGAAAATTGACTGAATCACTGAAATACGGGCACAGTCCGAAATACGAAAAGCTTTTTACAGTGACAGCAGATTCTTATACTTCAAATAAATAAAAATATTGCACTTAAAATTGAAAATGTTTTTTGAAAAAGAGAAAGGGGCGAAGGTTTGTTCCATTTTGTGTGAAACAAATAAAATAAGGTAAGAGACGTAGCTAAGGAGGAGGACTTAAATTTCGAATAATCTACGGGGTACAGTTAAAGAATATAAAATTGATACAGTCTCTGAACCCCATCCCATCTTCTAACGTCACCAAAGATGGCCTACTATTGCATATTTCTAGTCATTCAATTTCGAAAAATTTTTGGAGAAGAGCTTTGGAACTCTCTTACCTTTTGACGCCCCGTACGTCACTAAAGGTAGCACAATATTTATTTTTAAGACTTCAAGCCTGGAGAAAGTTCTTGAACCCCCATTTCTTTGGATGTCAGCAAATTGAATTTCAAAATAATTCAGTAAAAAAGGATCGACATCCCTTCCCCCCACCCCAAGATAATCAAAATGGACTCCCAAAATTCAGAATTTAGAGCTTCAATTTCGAAAACTTTCCAGTGAACAGCCCCTGAATTTACCTGTCTATTGACATCACCAAAGATAGCCCGATAGGCGTTTTTACAACTTCAGTTTTAAAAAATTTCTGGGGGAAAGTCCCCAAACCCTTGCTCCCCTCACATCCTTGAAGTTGCATTTCTCTCTCTTCTCCTTGAAGTTCTAAAAATTGTCTTTTTAGAACTTCATCTTGGAAAATTTTCAGCTGTCTTTTAACGTCCCAAAATATAGCCCAACATGCGTTTTATGACTTGGATTTCAAGCAAATTCAGTTCCGAATAGCCCTTCTTTCTGCAGCAGAGGCACTGCTGCAGAAAGATTTTAAACCTTTCATTAAATAAAATTGTACGTATTACAAAAAATGACAGCCGTTTATTTTATTTTATTTATTTATTATTATGTGTTTATTTATTTTTTTCTTTGTCAATTATAATTGAAAGGAGAAAAGTAACTAAAATGTAGCTGCAATAAAATGAAGTTTAAAATCCCTCCCATAAAAGTTCTTTGCCGACTGTAAATACTTTATGTCATCTGTAAGATAGTGACAATAATGTTAAGAAGGTGGTATTTCAATTAGTATATAAGAAGAGGGGGCTAATAAACCAACTTTCGACGTGACTTAGATGTGAGTCTTCTGAACAAGGATATATTAACGGAGGGAACTGGACCCCCCCCCCCCCCCCAGAATCTGGGGCGAGTTTTCGCAAAAAAAGACCCTCTTTTCTTCCCCCCCCCCCCGCACTTACTGAAAAATTTAAAATACTATTTTCCTCAAAAAATATTATGAACTTTTGCTTCATTTTTACGTAAAAATTATTATTTCTGATAAACTTCTTTTTTTACTTTTTTTTTTATTTACTTATTCTTTATCATCGTAAAGATTGCAAAAATTGTAACTTTCTTTTTTGCATCACCAAACTGAAATGGCGACCCCTATTTAAAAGCAGACGCGTAGTTGAGTCGCCGAAATATGAAAACGCATTTTACAGGAACAGGGACGTTGTATTTGCCCTTCTTTAATGGTGTTTTTGACACATATTGAGAATTATTTTTGATCAATTAATTCTGATTTGCCCAAAAATATAAATATAAATTAAATAAATACTTTGAGGCATTAAGTTTCTTTTTGCTTTTTCATAAATTGAAGTTACATATCAATGTGTATCAATCAAAAGCTATTTAAGAGACTAATTACCTTAATGAATATGTTATTACTAATTATGGTTTCAATTTATGCATATTTGGTGTTTTTTAATTTAGAAATATCTTTAAAGCCCGAAATCACTAAATTTCCATGTGTCTGATTTTTTAATCGAAAAAAGAAGTTGAAAAGTTATATTAATGAATAACGTGAAGATATATTTACATATTCATACGGTAGTAAATTCCATAATTAAACAAAAAGTAGGTTGTTTTTAGAAAAGATAGCCTGTTTCAACGAATGATTTTTTTTTTATGTACATCCATAAATTATGCACTGTTGTTAAGTCTTAGGTTATGAGTCAAAAAAGCAACTACATCATTAATTCCTTTCATGAATATTTTTTTCTAATTATAATTAAAGTTTAATCATATTTTTAATAAATTTCAAAATAGCCGTATAAATGTATGGGCAAATGCTAACGTTTTAACCTTAAATTTTTTTAAAAGAAATTATATTAATGTTGGGGGAGACCAACTGTCTCCCCACTCTGAGAGGTAGCACATCCCCTAAAACTATGACTCTCTAAGTCGGTCGAAAAGTCGATCAAGGGCCCCAAAGCCCTTCGAAACGAACCGCCCCCTTTCCAAATCTCAATGATTCAGTATGCGCAATGAACTCCTTCCTGAAGGACACTCCTGTCTACAGATTTACAGATCTGTGTCTACAGATTTTCAAACTGAAGTTTCGTGACCTTTTCCGCACTTTTTCGTGACCGACCGGTGACACATCGGATATTGATTTTGCCGGAGATCAAGTATCCCCGATGTTTGAAACTAGTAAATTCTATAGACATGTATTCTATCGACATAAAAACATATACTGAGTTTGTAATTTACAAAAAAAATTTCATAACAGGTTCATTAAATTTAGTAATAAAATTATGCAACCTAGATAACCGGATATTTCGTTCAGTGGCCAGATTATATTCCGAATATTTAAAAAATATGTCGGATATCGGATATCCGATGCCTTCTGAGGGGATCGGTCCCGTTGGATGGAAGATTTTCGTGATCTATTCTTAGTTTTCGTGACCGATTTCCGAATTCGTGACTTTTTCGGGACTTTCGTCACCTGTAGGCATCCTATCCTGTCAATGTATATTACGCAAATGTGCGCCCTGTCGATGCATATCACGCAAATGTGCGCCCTGTCGATGCATATCACGCAAATGTGCGCCCTGTCAATGTATATCACGCAAATGTGCGCTTTGTCAATGCATACCATGCGGAAGCGAAAAATTGTCTTCGCTCTATTTGCGTTAGGCTTTATTTAGGGTTTGCACAAAAGAAATATTGCTTAGTTTTAACTTAAAAAAAATAACAGATGCAAATGGAAAGATTTTAAACGTTTCATTAAATAAAATTAAAGTGGTAGTACTTCAATTAGTATATGAGATTAGTATATAAGAAGGGAAGGGGGTAATAAATCTACTTTTGATGTGACTTAGATGTGGGTCCTCTGAAGAAGGGCATATTAACGGAGGAAATCGGATGGCCCTCGCTCCCCCTCCCCGAGCTGGGGAGAGCTTTCGCAAAAAAAAAAAAAAAAAAAAAAAAAAAAACCTCCCGTTTTCTTTCTTCTTTCCCTCCCCTCTCTTACTGGAAAATTGATATTTTTTTCCTCAAAAGATATATTGAATTTTTGTTTTACTTTTCATTTTTGTATAAAAATTATTATTTGTAATAAAATTCTTATTTTTTACTGTTTTTTTTTTTTTTTTTCAATTTACTTACTCTTTATCTTTGTTAAGAATGCATAAATTATAATTTTTCTTTTTTGCATCACTAAACTGAAATTGACGACCCTTATTTACTAAAAATAAGAGAAGCAAATCCCTCAAGAAACGCGTAACTTGAAACAAACGCGAGAATTACCCCGAAGAAACGCTTTGATTGGCTGCTACACCAGTTTAACAAGGAATCCCTTTTTCCCCCTGCGATTGAATCTTCTACCCTACGCCTTTGAACGAAGAAGATTTTGGAATCTACCCTTTCGAAGAGATGACGTCTTCTGTAGCGGCAGTCTTCGAATCGATGCGTCGAAGTTTGGAATGAGCGCCCTGCTTTTTTCGAGCTGGCAGTAAGGATATCTCGAGTTCTAATGGACCGTTTTACTTCAAATTTGGAGAGAATGTTCTTTATACATTCCTTTATCATGTGGACCTTGCCCAAAACTGTAACTTTTCATTTAGTATTTTCAAAAAATTCGTAATTGTTAAAAAAATATGCAAAAATTTTTTTTTTCAAACAGCCGCCATTTTGTAAAATTTTTTTAAAACTTGTTCAGGGGTCATACGATAGCGGCATCTATAATAATTAACCTCTTCATTCCATGTGTGCCCAATTGCCTACATTTTAAAATACTGTTTATTAACGACTGTTTGTGCAATTTGAAAGCTAAAACACCCAATTGTTTTTTAAATTAATCAACAGATCGTTTACTTCGTTTTAAACATGGAAATCGGGCATTAATTATTATTTAAACTAATAATTAATTTAAAAAAAAATTTTTTTTTTAGTGTTTTTGTTTTGTAATCATTTTTTTAAATCAGAGAACCAAAAAATTGCGTCAAAATTGTTTGTGCTTAGTTCTGGGGTTTGAAGAGGTTAAGAATCCGTTTTGTTTTTTTTTTTTTTATTTTTCAGATCACCAGGAGGGTTGGAATAATCCACGACAGGACATGCGCTTTTTTTTTTTTTTTTTTTTTTTTGGACCCCGCACTTTGACTACTCATAACTTTGTCAATTTTATTTTTTTGGTTTTCTTTTGTATGTAATAATAAAACATCAATAAACAAATGATAAAAAACTGGATGGTAAAAATATTTTTTTGTTTCCTTTGTACAGCGCTTCAAAAACCGGGCGAAATTCATGCCTTTACACTAGAATACCCCCTTAAAAAAACATCTATAAGCAATTTGATCAGAATTAAGGTTATCGAGCTATATGAATGCATACGTGAGTGCAAATGTCAAAGAGAAAATACTTTTTTCCTTTTTGATAATACAAGAATATCAGCAAGAAATTTTGCATAAATGTTGCCAAAAGAAGGCTTAGTAGTACGATATATTTTTTTTCAAAAAATTGAAAATTTCGATTTTGAAATGTTAAAAATTTTATAAATGTTTTCTTCGCAAAACATCTTTTTTTTTTTTTTTTTGAATGGCTGGGTCATGGTACATATTTTATAAAACCTCATAAAATACTAAACAAAACAGTACAACCTTTATCTTTTTATATCAAATAGTTTTTTAATTAAAGCCGTCTAAAGATAACTAAATAATGCAAAATTCATGGTTTTGTCAATATTTCAAAAATTTATAACTGATAAACAAATGAATAAAAAAACACAAAACTTGTTTTTTTTTTCCACCTGTCACACGAATACTCCATTAGAGCCAAATATAAATAAAATCCAAAGACGTGTGGTTTTGACCATTGGTTGATTTGATGTGGAATTACCCTAGCAAGAATCTAAGCATCGCATGATTTAAAGTTCAAGATTGTTTCTGAAAAAATGTAAAAAGCTGAGTATCTCATTATAAGTTGTAGCTATGAAGACACATGAAAAGCAAAAGTTAAAAAGCAAATTATAATAGCAACATTTTT
Organism: Octonoba sinensis; assembly: GCA_038502835.1. NCBI lineage: Eukaryota > Metazoa > Arthropoda > Arachnida > Araneae > Uloboridae > Octonoba > Octonoba sinensis. The sequence goes on along the minus strand of CM076598.1, from coordinate 2,044,635 downwards.
ACAGAGCTAAAGTTTGAGATTTAAAAAGCATGTTCTTTCCCAAATAGTACTAACTTTGAACATTTAATTTTTGTAGGTTAGGTGTTGATGGAATGATTACAAATTATCCAGATCGCTTGGTAAGCGTTTTAGAAGAAGATGAATTCTCTGGAAAACTGAGATTAGCCACTTATGAAGATATCCCTTGGATAAAATACTCCAGACGAACAGAAAATCTCATTACTGGTACTCATCAAGCCCGAGGCGGGAATTTTACTAATGATGACTTCATGCGAGAAGATGACGATGAGCTGTTGTACAATTGTGAATGATTTCTTTTTCTTCAAAATTGCTTTTATCATCACTCTGAATTAAACATTCGATCTCTGATTTTTTTCAGAATGAATGTTCCTTCAGCCTTCGTTTGTTTAAGAGAAAAATCCCTGCACGTGTTTAGAGAAGTAATTAATCGTTTTTAAAATCGCCGGTTTCTGTTCTGAAACAACATACAGGGACTTATGTTATTCTCTGTCAAAAAAATTATCCGTACAGTCGAGGAAATGTGTTGAAATTTGGGAAGTATTCTGTTACATTGTTCCATGAATAAATGTCATTGTTTGTTTCATTTTATAATGCAAGATATGTAGCATTAACAAAGAACAATGAACGTTTGATGCAAAAAATGTTCCAATATTTTATTATTTACCTTCGTTGGAAGTTACACATCTTTTTTTTACTTTTTTACAGTGGTTGTGACTAAGAAAATGGCTTTATGTATTTATTTTCATTAATTCATTTTATTCACTAAAGCAATAGACCATTTTTTGTTTACAATTATTAGTAAGCAAGCGCCAAAAATATATTATTTTCAACTTGAACAATCGAATTAAAATTAAATAAAAGAATAAATATCTAATATACGTACATTTAAAATGCAAAATACTTAAATAACTCTTTAAATTAATAAGAACACTTAAACAATAAGAAGATTTTATTTCATTTATTTATTTTTTGAAATACTACAAATATACAGATATTCATACAATTTATTGACAACAACAAAAATTAAATTTTACAGTACAGTACATAATCTTAGATCCAGAATCCTTCGGATTTCGTTAATGCTGCACTTTCCGAAGTTTTGATCGATCATTAGCATTAGAAAGATTAACAACATGTTTATCAACTACAGGTAAATTATAATAATAATTTAACTTTGTGCAAGTAAACTGTAATAAAAATATAATTTTGAATGATATCGATTCAAACAGAAAAAAGTAAATTACATTTCAATGAGATGAACTTACGAATAACTTTCATAGGTCTACAGTCCTGTCAAAAATTCAAATGATTTAGAAATCTGAAGTTTTTACTGCGAAGATGTAAAATCTGTTGCCCTGAGACATGAAAACAAATGAAGAAACACAGACGATCAAAGAAAGACGTAACCAATAGATTGTTTCAACCACAATTAAGTAAAAAGACATTGATTTTATTTTTTGTTCTTCCGAATGTGTTTCAATCCAATTCCTTTTGTTCGCACTTCAATAGGGTTGTAGGCAGTTAGAATAGTTTACCGGGAGGTTTTTTTTTCTTTCACTAAAAAATTATTAATTGTTTTGTGTCTGCTAGTAGAAAAAACTTCAGTTTTTAATTTCTTAAAACTTAAAAAAATGTCCATCACTTTTGTGCATCCTTAAATAATTTTATGTAATTTCTGTTAATTGGATAAAATATGTCAATAGCTTTTCATCACATTTGGTTACTAGAATGTTAAAAAATTTTCTCAACTTTTGGTCCAGTAACAATGCATTTGACTCTGAACCAGAAGGTCTTGTGTTCTAATCCTGCCATCGTTTCTAGAAATTATAAATCAAGGATCTTGTTGTAACCCCAGCGAATTGCCGGATAGGGTTTCCTGATTTTCTCCTATTTAATATACAAATGTTGGACAACCAATGTTATGAGTTCTCTAGAAAATCAAATTTCCTTTGAGATGCGCTACACTGAAAAAATCTTGAATTAAACTTGGTCTATTACAATATAGCCCATCAATTCCTCAGAGCTTCAGAGAGTTAGGCAAACTGTGCCATTGAGATTTAGGGGGGGGGGGGTGTTTCAGCGGCTTTTGGGGGGTCTTGGTCGACTTTTTGACCAATTTGGGGTGGTTCCTTAGTTTTCAGGGGTGTGCCATCGCTCTGAGGGGAGTATAAAGTCCCTGTATAAAGTTAATCCCTGGCTGAAAATGACAGACTTAAAACATTTCACATCATTTGAGCATTATCACTTTTTTCATGTTGACAGAGTGTTTCATAATTAGGTCCATTAAACCCTCATCTGCATCTTTTTTATATTCTGCTCTTTCTGCATTGAATTTTCTACTGTGATTGTCTGACAAAGGCTATAATCCAATTTCTTCAGTATCATCATAATACAAATTAAAAAGGCTCATATAGTTCACATCCTTTGTTACCTAACCTTACAAATCATATCTTCAATACTTCTTTTCTGTGTAATTCACACAAACATGTTGAATAAGGATGCTTTATTGTACAGTCATCATACATTTTTTTTATTCACATGTCACTTGGCAAATAATATCTGTGTGGTGCAGGCTGTCTTCTATATTGAGATATATTAAGAAATTTATTGTTTGGAGTTCTTCCATTTCTCTTGTTAGCATCGGGAGGAAATCTTAGCTTTCTAATGGAAAGCATTTGAAAAATTGTGTCATTATTTTTTGACATCCTAACGTTGCAAGAAAAAATACCTTGCAAACCCTTACGGAGATTCCATCACATTTTACCAGGTGGAAATCACTTGTTTTAGAGCTTCTTGAATCAAACCCAGAAGTCATTTAACAGGCACTAACTTATTGCATTGAGAACAAAACTTTTCTTTCCTGCACAGAGCTAATAGACCAAAATTGATAATTTATTTCTATTTGTCTATCCTCTGATATTTTTGATTTATATGTAAGTTTGCAGGTAAAGCATTCCTTTACTAGGTTTCTTTTACTACGTAAAGTATTTATTATATCAGGTGTCATCAACTGTTTTGTGCAATTTCTTGACAGACATCAGCCGTCTTGATCAGAACCAGGTAGAAAGAATAGTTTTCATTCAATTCATAAACATCTTGAGAAATAACAAAGGGAAAATCACCAGTGAAACTATGCTTAACTTTTGGCAATTTTTCATTGTTGTAATTAAAATCACTAAAAGATGTACCTGCATCACTCTGAATAGTACTGCAATTGTTCAATATTAGGACTAAGAGAATTAACTGCAGTTTTATCTTTTGGACAAAAATCTAACAATCTCCCTTCGGAAAAACACAACTTTTTAAGCTCCTCTATTCACATATATAAAATAGTACAAATAATAACAGTCGTTTGGTTTCCAGTTTTCTAAATTCAGCGTCTAGGATAATTTTGGCAGCAGACAATGCTTAATAGAAATAACCCAAGCAAATAAAAGGTATAAATATCTTAGAAGCGTTACATTTGAGAAATTATGTTTTTAAACAAATATTGAACAATACAATAAGCTGAATTTTTCTACGGTCGTTTATATTACGTAGTAATATTTTGGTTTCTAAACTTATTAACTGAGAGGGAGCATAGGTTTGACAGCAGACAATGTTTAAATAAAAATATAAGCAGTTAAAAGAATGAAATCAAATTTTTGCTGTAAAGAATAATATTATAGTGCGTACATATTTAACATGCATTACATTTTTAAAAAAAATATATTTAAATGCAAAAAGTTTAATTTTGACATTAAGTTGTAATTTTACATTAACATTTACATAATGTAGGATTAATTTTTGTTATCCTCCAACTTTGACACAACAAACTGCTAAGTTATTAAATGTTATTTAACTAAAACATATCAGTTTTATCTACATTATGATAAATGAAAAAGGAGGTAAGTGTCATAGATACCACTTTAAATGCTTCGTACTTGTCACTTAAAGTGAAACATTCTTATTAAATTACACAAAATTTGTATATACCACTTTTTTCTGAGAAGACCTTTTTTAAATATTTTCCATTCACAAATCACTAAAAAATGTTACATTCAGGTAAATTAAATCAAAAATAAACATCTGGTAACAATAGCTCAGTTTTGTTAAAACGTGCAGATAGGATTTTTGTGTCTAGGACGACAGAATACAAAAAGATCTATTTTATGAATCATTAAAAAAAAATTAATTAAAGCCTTTTTGCTTTTTGTGTAAACCTTAAATTATTGTTAATTGGTTATACAAGTACACAAATTACTTATACCTACATATTCTTTAAAAGAAGACGGTAAAATGACAATATTAATTCTTCACACTTGTATATCAACTGTAGTAGCCTAAATATACAAATACTGCTGCACATACAGGGTTCACACTGGTGAAAGATACAAAGTGGGATTTCCCACCTTGACCAAAATTTTAAGTGGGATTTTTAAAATTTAAGTAGCAACGTTTCTTTTCGTTTTTGTCTTATAAAATATTACTAAATTGTCCGATCATGATCCAATACAAACTATGTAAAAAAAGATGATTATCCAGCAAATAAAGAATAAGCATCAACAAGGTTCACACAAAACGGATCCTTCACAAAATTCGCGATCGCAAAAATGGGTGCCTTATAAAATGTTAAACATGAAAAAGATCCTCTGATATTTTGGTTATTTAACCAAATTTCTTTAATGGTGTGATTTCTACAAAAAAAAAATCCTAAAAATTAGTTTAATATTTCTTCTATTTTTTCTGATGATATGTCATTTTATCTATTGATGTTCTTTCAATGAAAACAGTATATTTTAGAAACCAGCCTTGTGGCCAAGGAAGATTCCCCTTTCCACTCCTTTTTTTTAATTTTGACCTTTGTGAATAGAATGAATGAAAAGTCTGCATTCACAAAGGGCTTAAATTGTTCAATAATCCCAAGGAATGAAGAAGTTGTCAATCTTTCCCCCCATGTTACTAGATTCTTCTTTTCATTAATGAGGATAAGATGGCAGTTGAAAACTAACATACTCCATTTAGTTTGTATTGAATTCAGTTTAGAATAGTAGTTTCGTTTGGCGAAGTTTTGAACGCGTGTCCGCTAGTTGCGGGAACGGCGCGCAAACGAACTTTTTTTAAGTGGGATTTCAAAAAATACTGCGGGAATCGCGCGATCGCGCGGCTTAGCGCGAACGCTGCACATATGAGTGCACAGTCGGACAAGGTGCACTGTGAAAGAGAAGCTTTTACAATGAAGTTTATCTTTGTGCCTCTGGTTGTCAAGCTGTTCAATGATGCTTTGCTTTCAGTAATTGTCCCCCAAATTTCAAGCGTGGATGCTTGTTTTGTTGAAATTATGAATTGAAAGTAACTTTTTAAACCTAAAAATAAATTATATATCTATGTTACGCATGATATATCTTCAGTTTAATTATATCTATTATTTCAGTTTGAATATTATGTAAATGCTTCATTCTTTCTCCATTTAATACTAAAGAGATATTTAACCATTATCTTTGCAACACAGTGAAATGGCTAGTGAAACAATCTCTTTGTACCATTACAACTACAGCAGAACCTCCATTGTCGGCACTTCTATCCAAAGCTCTATCTTAACCGAGGTTCACTTTTAAGTAGCTTTTTTTTTTCCTCCCCTCTTTTGCATGCAAACTTTGTAAATAAAAATTCAATTTTGAAGCAAATTTCCCCCTTGAGCCTGATTATAGTGTCCTTTAAATGTCAAGACATGTGCTCCCCTTATTTTCCTTATCTGTGTGACTGTGCTTATTATACAAAATTTTATGCACATTTACAATCAAATATTAACATTTTAGATCTAATTTTTAAAACTTAAATTTACAACAGTTTCCTAGAATGTAAACTCTCACCATTCATTAAGAAACATTTATGAGTTGTAGGGTTAATTTGATTCACCGGCTCTGGATTCATTTATCACTTTTGAAAACTTATTACACATTATTTTCAAACACACATAGGCCCTAAAACAGTTACTAACAAACAATCTGTTCTCTTTTCCCATCTATGTTTCTTTCTCTTTAGGGGTTGAATTATCAGTATTCTTTGACTTTTTGAGCTGAAAAAAAAAATTAAAAATATTATTATTATTACAGCCTTAAGGAGTCTTACAGATAAAAAGAAGAGGAAAATACATTCTACGGCAACGAATGTAACAGTAGAACCTTGATCAATCCCTCCCCCCCCCCCCCTCACGTGACTTTCTATTTTGAAAATTGGGCATGAATGGAGGTATGCATAAAACGCCATCATTGGGGGAAAATATATGGAAGTAATAAATTAATTATTAAACTATAGAAAAATCAAATGAAAAAGAAATACATATTTACTGCAAAAAACTTACAAAACAAAACAGATACGAATAAATCCATTTATTTATTTTAAATATATTTAATTTTGTATTGTGAGTCTTTCTCTTAAACCAAAAAATATATTTTCAGCATTTGTGACTTTCTCTTTCGCTTAATACATGTTAATGTATAAAGTTTCTCATATTTCCAATCCTTTAAGTGCTTCTACAATTGTAAAAACTGCTTATGACAATAATTATGCTACAGATGAAGATTGTTCCTCTTCATTGGCATTGTCATCAATTTTTCTGCTCTCTGCAATCATTTCTTGAACAGAAATTGAACTGCATGTCACAAGTCACAACTACTTTATCCAGCGACGTATAATTATCAAACATGATGGTAAAGGGTAGAATTTACAATTCTGTCTTTTTTTTAACCCAAAGTCAGAAATTTCTGAGCAATACATTCAGGAAACTGCTAATTTCAAAAACGATGCGGTTGGGTAATCTTAACATTATTTAGATAGCAAACAAGATGGCACAAATTAAAAAAAAAAAAAGATACATACAGGAAAACAAAACAGGAGGGAACGATAGATCGAGGGTCTATTGTAAGGGAAAGGAGGGTAAGAGTACGCACCTAGTGAATTGTTCGTTATAAAAATGAGAATTGAAAAGTGAGAACCTTGAAAATTGAATCATCGTTTATTAACTTAGAAACTTAGGTACACAAAATGAAAGTTTTATCTTAAGAAATTATATGAAAGAAAGCAAGCAGAAAAAAAAATTGCAAATGCGTACTCTTACCCGACCTGGCGGATAAGAGTATGCATTTAGAAAATTTAGCTGTAGTGACATACAAATGCTCCAGTGCCTTCGTAACTGGAACATTCGTCTTGCCGCCACTCCTTACATAATCCACACTGGACACAATCTTCATCACATGATTGTTCGCAGCCTGGGCATATTGTCGCCTCAATGTTTGCTGAACTTGTTGAGGGATCTATGTTGTCGATACAATGCAGAACAAGTTTTTTCTAAACTTTCACGGTTTTTCCTTTTTCAGTTTTGGCCTCATTTTTACTTTTCATAGCAGCTCGATTAGCCTTCGCTTCTTCTAATTCTCTCTTTCTCTCTACCTTTTCCGTATGTGCGTACTCTTTCTTACCCGCCGATGTATTGCTCCTCAAAACCGTTCATAGATGGCTGTGGCATTCACAATAGTAAAATTCTGACATGCCCACCTTGTTCGGAAAGGGACAAAGCTCATAATGATATCTACTTAAAAAGCAAACATCAATCCTTTATTGACAAAAAAATTAATATTTCTTCACAGAAAAATTACATACCAACATGCAGAAATCATATTTTACCTGATAAATGAATGACAGGAAGGATGTAAATAACAATGGCGGTCTCTTGAGCCAGCTGAAAACAAACGTGTTGAGTTGATCACACTCGCTTCTGCTTGCAGTGTTGCCAACGGGGAAAAAAGTCCCTGCGTACTCTTAACTAGAGACGCTATAAGGAGAGACGCGACATATGCAGGGATAAAGAAATGCCGACTTTTAACCACCTAGGGGCTTGTTGGGGAACTTCTCGTAGACTTAACACAGGAGAAACGAGAGGGGTTTACAAAAACGCGTATTTCACGGAAGCAAAGTTTTTCAGCAAAATTTTAGTGACATCTTCCAAAGGAGAAAAACATAGGCTTCAATTTCATACTAATTTTATGTGTCATAAAAGCATATTAGTTGTCTTAATTGATGTTTTACTGTTCGGAATCTCCCATCTTCTTCCAAACTTTAGATGGGAGAAAAAGAGAAGTTCCTTGGCGGTTTTTTGGCGGAAGTAGTTGGCGCTGTAGATAATTTATCGGAGAGTGAATGTCCAAACACTTTCTGATGAATGATTTTTGAAGATCTTTTTTTTTTTAAATTAACATGCAAACTGTGCGGAATTAACAGAAATCGTTATTATTAAACAGTTGTCCATTCAACACTATTCGCAGTTTAAAGAATTCATAATTAAAAAAAACGACAGACATGATATACATATCTATCACAATCGTTCTCATCCAAATTAGTGAAGCATTATGTTTGTGTAAATGCGTGACATTATATAGACTAATATTAAAAGAGTTACTTATTAATTAACCTTTATTTAATCGTTCCAAATATACTTGTATTTATAAAATATGTCAATACAAAAGGAATTTCTCATTGGAATTTTCACTCATAACAGAAAATTATGTTAAATGAATGTGTATCCGTCCTGTTGTCTTAGACAGTTTTTTAGCAACTGCATCTTTATGAAATTAATATATATTTGCTGGATATGAATAAATATCAATTATTCAACAAAGTATATCTGATTTTGATGAACAGTAACTATAGAAACACTAGGAAACTTTTGGATAGGTGGATTAACGTCATGTTTAATATTGAAAATTAATTCAGAGAAAATGACTTCACATCATTAGTTTAGTCAGTGTATTACTAAATCAAAATGAACTGAAAGTCAATTACTGAATAAAAAAAACCAGCTTCACTGTGACTTTCCTTATGCTCAATCTCATCGTTATCCAGCTTTTTAAATAATGTGAATTTGTTGATTGGATACTTGTCATTATATTTATCAGCATATCAATACCTTAATGTATACCCCGATCACGAATGCGCAGCTTTCTCTATTTTCAAAAGATTGAAATATGAACTTGGGTACAAATAATAAAAGCAAAAAACTGCATCATTGATCTCAATTCAGTAAAATTCTAAAAATAATGTAAACAGTATAATACAAATATAGCCTTGAACTTACATTCAATCTTTACGAAAAATCTTGAAACATTCTTAACGTATCTTATACATTTTAAAAATTGTCTTTCTTATTTTGAATTTTTCCTTGCATTTTATTGGAAATCATATTTTTAAAACGAAGATCTTTAGTCACCCGAAAAAATAACGTATAAATAAATAACTAAATAACAATAAAAAACAATAGAGGTAGTAATAAAGGAATTAGCTTTTCTACATAATGCTGGATATAATGGGCCTTTTATAGTACTGAAATACAAACTTGATACATATTAAGATGTTTAAAACTACTTGTACTTTTTAAATGTTATATCCATCAAGTGCATGCTGATATTGTAATATTTTTTTAACCTTCGTAAAATTTGCTTTAAAAGTATACTTTTTAAGGATCTGTACTTACAAAATTCATTTCAAAATATGTTTCTTATTCATGGTGTATTTTTCCCTACGATTCTGAGAAACATAAAAACATTAAACTTGATAGGAAACGAATAATATAATGTACCTCATATTGCACAATAACCCAAAAACTCCTATTCAAAACATATGTATATTTTATTTGTTTCAGGGCTCGAAAAATCTTTAAAATTGTACATGAAGCTCCAGAACCCTCCCCTTCCTACACCACTGATATATATATATGTATATACATACATACATATAGGAAAAAAATTGTACATTTAAAAAAATAATTATGAGTACATAAAATCAAAAAACTTAATTGGGGACTATAAATATAGCCGTCTATCTAAATATATATTACATCTATATATTTAGTGCAAAGAAGAAACGTCATTTCATTTTTCCCTAGCAATATACATTTTATAGGGCAGAAATAATTTTTATAGCACGCATAGTTTGCGAGCATGTAAGAACAAAAATAATCACGTAAGGAAAAAAAAGGTCTGAAACGGCGATTAAACTTTAAACACTGAGCCCTGGCTCCTGTCCAGTAACCTTTTGTTACTAGAGGGGATAATTAGCTTAATGGCAGGGACTTGACAAAACCCCCGGAAGAGCAACTCCCCCATGCTCAAAAGGCAATTCCTTTACCGCCTCGAGTAAAAACTGGGCCCATGTCCTCTCTTTCCTTATAGCCTCTTTACTCTTAACCGACTGCGTACTCTTACCCTCCTTTCCCTTATATGCATAATTATCATCAGATTATCAAAGATATTTCTCATCAATTATTCAAATTAGAATCCAACAATAATCAATCAATTAAAAAATAACAAAAATATTTATTTATCCAGAAAATCAGACGCTAACCACAAATAATATAATCTTGCTCCATGAATCTGAAGCATTTACTCGATTTCATGTTTGAAACTAATGTGAAAACACAAAATGTGTACCTTTTGTGGACACACAATACATGATGTCATCACCATTTTTAACATACAATTTTGTGCATTAGTAAAGTTATTTTTTCATTTAGTATGTAAATGTTACAGAAAAGAAATTGAAAATGTTCTACAAATAGCTAAAAGTTATATAAAATAATATTTTTTCATACTTTCTGTTTCAATTTTTCAGCTGATGCTACCATATTTTCACTTATAATTTTTCTTTTTCTATAGATATGCATCTAAAAAAAAAATTTGTATACAAACATAAATACAACACACTTATAGGCACATATTAACATCAAACTACATTAAATAAAAAATGAAAAAATAATACATTGCATGGGCTACAAGAAATAAGAAAATGTATGGTGCCCAGGATTTTAGAGCTTGGCTATTTTGGGACACTGAATCGAAATATGAAATGCAGTTTTTCTCTATCAGCGTTACTTTTTTAATAAGTTTTTAAGGCATTAAGTGTGCAGTTCTAACTCCATCTTGTGTATACTTTTAAGACACATACACAAAGACTGCTTTCAGTATATTTCTCCTATTGGCAGTCTACCATTCAGTTACTTCTAGGAAAATCTTACAAGGTGGAAAAGCATCCAGTAAGTTAGGTGACTGTCAATGCTTTGACAAATTGAGGTCAGCATGCGAGTTAAAAAGTTAACATAAAACATACTGTGCTGTAGATTGTTATATTTCTGTTGTTGAATAGAAATAAAATTAGTTTAAGTAGAAGAAGTTGTGTAAATCATCCTGATGTAATTTGCTAAATATACAGAAATTACATACTAACAAAAAACAGAAAAACTGTTAGGCACTCATTTAAAAGCTCTGGGATACTTTGATGTTGGGCTTTGTAACTTGGATGAAACTTTGGTAGTAATTGTAAAAATTAAGCAAATCATTTATGATAATGGACTATCAAGAAAAGAGTCTAAACTCAGTATATCAATAGTTTGGAAAGTACGGAAAAAGCACTTTGATAATGTTCTTTCTGCCTACTAAATTTCATTGGAACCAATTGAAATAAACATGGAAGGTGGAAAATATCCTGATTTACTCTATAACATGCCCTATCCCTCACTCAGAGGGACTGCCAATGCCAATGTTTCACCAGATATCATGGCTTTGTGAGGATGAGTGCTGTCTCTCTGATCACTCTTCTGATACTACTGAAGGTGACAGAGATAACTATGAGGAGAAACATTCAATTTATCAACATTTCAACCAGGATAAGTAAAATAACCTGACTAAAGATCACAACATGTCATCCTGCCATTAGAAGCTTAAAATATGTCACATACTTTTAAATAAAATGTTATAACTTATAAATTTGAGCTAATAGGCACACTCTATTGCCATATTTGAATTCAGGGCATTAAGTTCATATGAAATCAGCTCCATATACATAAGCACTAAAATACATTAGCCTGTGTTTCACTTCTCCTTATAAGCTTAGTTGGAAAATGTCATTGCCTTTCATTATTCTGACTAGAACCCTAGTTTTAAACCAATTTCATTCCAAGATTATGGTAACCAAAACAATTAGAAAATTGTGCCATAAAGTACGCAGCATTTTTTGATGAAGGACATAATGAAGGCAGCTTAATTATTTTTTTTCTCTCCTCTAAGAGCAGATATTGGATGCATGCATATGTTCATTCTTCCAGAAAAGCCATGCACCATTAACTTGGATTATTTTGTATTAGAATACAGCACCATAGATCACCTTACATTCTGCAGAGTTAAGATCAGTAAAAACCAAGCAGGTTTGTTATCCAAGCAGCGTTTGTTTAAGGAAGAGAAACAAACGGGGTACCCATAATTCTCTCCCAGAGTGGAAGTCTTTCTCTTGAGTAATGTTCATTACATATTTGTTTTCTATTATCAGCATAGCACCAATTGGCATTGTTTTTACAGCCCCCATGATAATCTGAAAGGCCTGATCAAGTAACTCTAAAACAGAGTCACATGTCATAATTAGACTCACAGCAACAAAATATGTTAGAACAGCTAAGATCAATAACTTATGTTACATTTAACATGTGGTTTGAACAGATCTATCTAGAGGCAGCCAGTCATTTCAAATGCCATTCTGTGTGAGACACAACTAGTGCTGGTATAACACGGTGCAACTATTTCCTGCAACTCTACTTCTTTATACAGTTTTATAATTTAAAATGTTTTTCATTGAATGGCAATGAGTTTTAGTGTAACGTTGATGTCTGTAACTGACTGTACACTGTAAAAAGTGTGGAGTAAAGTAGCTCCTAATTTGGTGTTAAAATACCTTAAAAACTGTGAACAAACACTTTATTTCAAGCTAACACCAAATCAAGAGTTCATGAACACTTTGAATGGTGTAGTTTGCATTAAAACTCCAATACTGGTGAATTTTTACACCACATTGACACCTTTCGTGAATTATTTTCAGTTGTGAAAACACCAACTTTGGTGTACGTTTCAAAACTTGTGGTGGTAACAATAGATTATTTATTTGTGAACATTTGTGATTCTGTTTGCTTCGCCATTTTGTTAAAGTCGCTGCAATGGTTGCTGCCGAAACGAAGTTTGGTTTTATTCGAGGTATGTTTGTTTTTAGTTGTGTAATAAAGACAATTAAGTTAACGCTGGATGTTCTTAGCTTCTGATGAACTACATTCAGAAAAAATATCAGTTTATTCGCTTTTTATTACTGAAGAATAAGAACTTTCTTTATGTAATTCTTGGCATTTTTACTTGTAGAAGAACATTACAATTTCCGTAATGCACGTTTTGAATAAAATGTTATTAGGTAAAATTAGTGTTCGGCAGTAGTTAACTAGAAGCAGTTAACTACTAGTGGCAACTACTAGTTAACTAGTAGTAGTTAACTAGAAGCAGTTAACTACTAGTTAACTTTTAGTTAACTACTAGTTGTACTACTTTTGTTTTGAACTAGTTAACTACTAGTTAAACTACTTTTTTCACAACTACTAGTTACAACTACCTTTCAAAGTTCCAATTACTTTCGGGAAAAAAAAAAAATTTAAACTTTTTTTTGAAAAAAAAAAAATATTTTTTAAACATTAAAGTATTTAAATTTTCAGCTTATGAATATTACTCACACTATTAAATATTGATTTTTATGATTAAAAAGACTATTTATATCAGCTTCTTCTAAATTATTAAAATATAAATATTTTTTTATTAAAATTTTTTAATATATTCTGGGTTCAAGTAATTCATTAGAATTTTAATTCGGGAAAGGTGGAATAGCTTCGTTAAGGTATCAAAGAATGACATTTTATCAGAGAACATCACGTTTTTGCACATGCTGACTACAGCAAAAGCATCAACAGCACCTTTGGAAAGGATTTTTTTCTACATTTGGAATAGTGCACTCAAAATTAAGAAACAGATTGGGGGTTGATAAGGCATCAAAACTGGTATTTTTGATGCCTTATCAACCCATGGCATCAAAAATGATGATACATCTAAATAGTAAAAATGATTAAGCTGTAGTAAACATTTTATGTGATATTTTTCATCTCTGTTTATAAACTCATGTTTGGGAAAATTGCAACACCATGAAGGAATCGTCATAATTGAATGAAATTTAATACACAGTTGAGTGGTAGTGGTACAAATAAATGATTAAATATTCAAAGCAAACAAACAATAACAAGAGATCGGGTTTAGTATTTTGTGTAGCCACCACGCGCCGCAATAAGTGCTGCTACCCGACGTGGCATGGAGTCAAACAAATTTTGAATGTCTGCCTGAGGAAGAGCATTTCATATTGTTTGTATGCATACCTAAAGTTCGTCTACAAAAGCAACAGGACGAGGATCACGAGCGAGACGCCGACCAACGAAATCCCACACATGTTCAATTGGCCATATATCCGGGGAATACGCAGGCCAAGGAAGAAGCTGTACCTGCTGCGTTGCAAAGAAGGATTGAACAGTCCTAGCAAAATGAGGGCGGGCATTGTCCTGTTGAAATACAGCTCCTGGCAAGCTTTGAAGGAAGGGAACAGCTTGGTGCTGTAGAACTTCACTGATGTACTGGTTGCTGTTCAGATTGCCCACAATTCATGAGAATTGAGATCGTCCATGATAGGCTATGGCGCCCCAGACCATAACTCCGCGTGTTCGACCACTGTGGCGTTCGATAATGCACTCCGGAAGGTGGCGTTCACCGGCATAGCGTCCGACACGAATGCGGCCATCATGGTACCACAAATTAAAGCGGGATTCGTCAGAAAAGACGACATGCTGCCAATCGGCACGCCAGTCTCTATGCCGATTGGCCCATTGTAGCCGCAGGCGGCGATGGTTTAGCGTGAGGGGGATCCTGTACAAAGAAGTCCTTGCGCGCAGTCCACGCTGCAGCAGACGTCTACGAATTGACGAAGCACACAATGAAACACCTGCAGCTATTGACCACTGTGCTGCCAATTCTCTGGAAAAAGCTGTACGGTCCAGGTGTCTATCATCGCGAGTTGACGACACATTTCGGGGTCCACTCCCGGATTTCCGAGTTGTCCGCCCCTCGTCCGTCCGCTGCTTCCAAACACGCATCACTGTGCTGCTGTTACGCTGCACACGAGCGGCTAGTGCACGATACGACAATCCAGCTTCACGAAGGCCGATGATTCTCCCCCGTTCAAACTCTGTAAGTTGTTCAAATCTCGCTCTCTTTCGCTGAAGAGGCATAACTAAAGATTGAGCTAACGTTTACCACTAGCAGATAACCACCGATAACCATACACGCCTCGCTACAGCCGTCTATTTATTCGGATCCATCCGCCGTTCAGAGGGCGCTACTCAGCATACGCATGCGCTACGGATTTGAAATTCTAATCATTTGCATATCATGCGCTAGTTTGCATTTCCTGAAATTTTCAGCTCACTCGTGTAAGTCCTTCCTGGTGTTGTAATTTTCACAAACATGAGTTTATATTAAAGAAATTTGTATATACTCAAAAAATTATAATAATGCAGTCAACTTATTTGTATATATTAAAGGAATTGTAATACATTTAGCTCAGAAATGTAAGCTTTCTCTTATGTTTCTTGTTTGTTCTCTATTTTTTAAGCATACATTTTTTATATAATATAATTAATTAATAATTAATTTTGAACTTGTAATAAATAATTATTTCAACTGAAATAGCTTAAAATTCTTTGAAGACATAAATAATTATTTGAATTTGTTACTGTATTTATGTGCGCATACATATTTTGCTTAAAAGAAATCCAAAAAATCGGATTTAAATAAAAATGGTATTTTTTTACTAAAAAAAATAATAAAAAATCACCAACCATGCCTTCAAAACAATTTGAAAGAATATAATCTAAATTGTAAAGCATGCGCATTACAAAGGTATTTTGTTAATGAATGGGGGTTGGGCAGAGGGAGAATTTTAAATTGATATTAAGGGTAAACCCCTTCATAATTTAAATTTTTGTTATTTAGTTAGTTTAAATTTAGAGAAAAGGTTTCGTCTTTATTCACATTCTCTTTATATATTAATCTTTCAGTGTTATTAGCATTAAATATATTTAACAACAAGCTTAAAAATGGAAATTCAAATGAATTATACTTAAAAGTAGTTAACTAGTAGTTAACTACTTTTGGAGAACAGTTAACTACTAGCTGCAACTAGTCTCAGAAAAAAGTAGTTAAACTACTAGTTACAACTGGTTTTGTTCAGAGTAGTTAGTAGTTAACTACTTTTTGACGAGTAGTTGCCGAACCCTAGGTAAAATAGAATTTGCATTCTCATGAGGAATTGTTCATCTACTGTGTAATTCTCCAACAGTTTGAGAAATGTTCTTTCTATTTTTATTTTGTTTGAATAAAGCAGCCTAAAACCACGTAGACGATAATGAGACAGCTGCTTTTCTTTTATTCATTTACATTTTTACTGATAATTCGCAGTCTTCGAGTTGCGACGGTACAGTGCTGAAGCTTTATTTAGATTTTTTAAAAATGATTGTAATTGTATTAGTTATTGATTTCAGTTAAGAACCTCTCGGAGGTACTGAGTCTTAAGAATTGATTTTGTAATAAAATGTGTTTAATTACACCCATCCTTGTGCATTTATGTATCTTAAGCAGGCTTTTTTTTGGTGACAATATTCATCTTTAATTATATTTCATATTTTATCAATAAATACATAGGTGTGGTATTTTCTATTATCTGTGTATAACAAGCAGATTTTTGTTTCATTTGATGGCGTTTCGTGCAATTATATAAAATATTATTCTTACATTGGCCCTGCAAAAATCTTGTTTTAAATTTTCCTAGAAATTAATATGTCCTTCCTCCCCCCCTTTTCCCTGGAAGAAGCTGTTGTAGATTATGTTTGGCTCTGCTATAAATATAGGTTTTCCAATAAAAAATTCCATATTATAACATGCTTTCAATCCATACTTATAGTTTGAATTTTCATTCTGAAAAAAAAAAGTTCTCATATTTTATTATCTAAAAGCTAGACATCCTGCCTTCTTTTACTTTCCTAAATAATGTCCGTTTCCTCCAGGGATGTGGAACCGGAGACAGAGTTGGGTTCACTTTTGGGATAGAAGAGTTGGAGTCGATTAAAAATGTGTTGACTGCTAATAAATATATACCATAATAATCGAGTTGGAGTAGGAGTCTGTGCTTTACGCAGCCGCCTCCACAGATCTGGTTTCCTCATTTATCAAAAATCTTATAATATATAAGCGGCTTAAGCATCTATTTGTCGTCGATACCGTATTGTTTGCTTGCATAACTGTACTAGCCAATGGGGTGAAGTTGCCACGGCATTCAAATAGTACATATACACTGATACCATACATGCAGTTATCATTGTTTTAATTAAATTATCATGGTATTTAAGAAGATTTAAGTATTTTTAATTCATACAATTGTTGCTTATTATGCATTTAACGCGTAAAGAGTTTAAAATTTTGCCCGATTTTATTCCGACATTGTATTTTAAACTGAATTTTCAGCTGAGCACAAATTGAGAGTGTCAGGGAGAAAGTGAACATTTGTTTGCATTAGTATTTATAATATCTAGAACAGCAGTCATTTCATATGACCGCCGGGCTTCTAGTCAGTACCGAACCCCAAATTCGGGATCCCAAAATTCGGAAAATCCTTAAATTCGGCACTTTTTCCAAAAAAAATTTTCTTTTTATCTTCGGAAATTATTATCTAAGCAGTTGTCAAAACAACAAATGCCAATATATTTTCATTCAAATAGAAGCGATCTTGCCGATATTTTGCTAAATTACAAAAGTTAAACTTAGTAGGAGAACGAGCTAGTTCCTGAGAACAGTTCTCCTAAACCATGTTGAAAAGCAAAAATAAGGTTTCTTGGACAGGAAGAGGGGATTGCAATGTCCATTCATTAATTTATCAACACTTCTGCTTTCACGATAAAGCAAGGTCACTTGCGTACGAACTTGGTACTACAGCGATGAAGATCTTATCTTAGACCATATAGTTTATGGCTTAAGATGAAGATGCAGTGGCTCCTGAGCTCCTGAGGGGTGAACTCAAGGACAAAATTCTAGATCTAACCTTCTTTCCCGTGGAGCTAATTCGCCAATGGTTACTTTTTTTCTTTGGGTGGGGGAGGGGGGGTGATCAATTCGGACATAGGAGGTATGCTAATGAGCGTTGGTACTTTCATATGCATCTTTTTTTCGATCCTGGTTTTATGGAAAAATAATTTTTTACGATCGTAAATTCTGAAACGAATTTACTCTAGAACATAAATAAAATGCCCTTTTGGAGAAGAAAATTATTGAAAAAAATGCATGCATTCCACCTTTTTTCTCTAAGTTCAACATTAGAAATAACTGGCTCTTTAGTGGTTCGAATTTGTTTTACTATAAATACAAACCTTTTCAGTGACCAAGGAAGATTCCCTTTTTCCACTCCTTTTTTTTGATTTTGTCCTCTGTGAATAGAATGAAAGAAGATGTCTGCATTCACATTGGGCTTAAATTGTTCAATAATCCGAAAAAATGAAGAAGTTGTCAATCTTTCCCCCGTGTTATTATATATGATAAATAGGGCTCCTAGATTCTTCTTTTCATTAATGGGGATAAGATGACAGTTGAAAACCAACATACTCCACTTAGTTTGTATTGAATTATCAGTTTAGAATAGTTTCATTTCCCGATGTTTTCAACGCGTGTCCGCTAGTTGCGGGAACAGCGAGCAAACGAACTTTTTTTTGAGTGGGGTTTCAAAAAATATTGCGGGAATCGCGCAGCTTAGCACGAACCTTGCTCATTTATCCAGCAGTTGAAAAAACTGCAATTTGATGAAAATTGCGTATGTTTAGTGTTGTATGCTTAAGGCCGCCATTTTTGGTCCCGCAAATCCGCCATTTTGGATCGGATTCCGGAATTCGGCATGCTCGGAACCGCCGGACCATATTCATCAAAACAATATTTTTTCATGTGTATTGATAATTTTATTTTATAACATAACACTTTTTCTGGCATGGTTGCTGGAGTTAATAAAAATCAAATAAATATACCATATTTGTCTTTGAAGTATACAGCCTACTCATTCAAATGGGTATCTTCAGTGAAATGTAACTACTTAACCAAAAGCTGACCATGTTGCCGTTAAAGGAAAAAATCCACTTGACCTACTTTATCAGTTTCTTATTTTTGTAGTGTTTAAATTATAGCTTGTCTTTTTTACGTTTTCAGAAAATTGATCAGGAACGAATCACTTTTTCAAAATTGAAACTTGTTGTGAATTATTTGAATAATATTGTTATTTGAATGTATCAAATATGAGTAAAAAAAAATTTGTGCTGGTAGAATTATCAACGTTTTGGTTATTTTACCAACATTTTGGTTGCATACACTCTAAAAAGTTTTGGTGTGACACAACACCGAAAGTGGAGGCAACACTTTGAAACCAAAAGTGGTGTACGGTGTACGAAAACACTACAATTATTTTATGGTGTACTGAGAATTATCCTTGGTGTTTGAGAACTCCAAGAATAATCTTTGGTGTTTGAGAACTCCAAGAATAATTTTTTGTGTTTCAGTACACCAAAAACAGCCTGGTGTTTTCGTACACCCTTTTTGGTTTTGAAATGTTGCCTCCACTTTTGGTGTTGTGTCACACCAAAACTTTTTAGTGTATAGATTCAAGTAAGAATCAAGCCATAACATACAGAAAGAAAAAATTGCAGTCAGCCTGACGACATCAGGCGATGTTTTAAAGTCAGCAAGAAAATAATTGCTTGTACACTGTAAAAAGTTTTGGTGTGACTCAACACCAAAAGTGGAGGCAACACTTCGAAACCAAAAAGGGTGTACGAAAACACCAGGCTATTTTTGGTGTACTGAAACACCAAAGATTATTCTTGCAGTTCTCAAACACCAAGGATAATTCTCAGTACACCAAAAATAATTGTAGTGTTTTCGTACACCACTTTTGGTTTCGAAGTGTTGCCTCCACTATTGGTGTTGTGTCACACCAAAACCTTTTTAGAGTGTACGCAACCAAAATGTTGGTAAAATAACCAAAACGTTGATGATTCTACGAGCACAAATTTTTTTTTTACTCATATTTGATAAATTCAAATAACAATAATATTCAAATAATTCACAACGAGTTTCAATTTTGAAAAAGTGATTCGTTCTTGATCAATTATCTGAAAAGTACTAAAGACAAAATATAATTTAAATACTACAAAAATAGGAAACTGATAAAGTAGGTCAAGTGGATTTTTTCCTTTAACGGCAACATGGTCAGTTTTTGGTTAAGTAGTTACAATTCAGTGAAGATACCCATTTGAATGAGTAGGCTGTATACTTCAAGGACAAAAAATGGTATATTTATTTGATTTTCATTAACTCCAGCAACCATACCAGAAAAAGTGTTATGTTATAAAATAAAATTATCAGTACACACAAAAAAATTTTTTTTTGATGAATATATAATACTAGAAAGCCCGGCGGTCATATGAGACGGCCGCTGTTCTAGATATTATAAATACTAATGCAAACAAATGTTCACCTTCCCCTTGACCCGCTCAATTTGCGTTCAGTTGTAAACCGTTTCAAAAACAGATGATTGCTAATGCAAACAAATGTTCACCATCCCCCTGACAAGCTCAATTTGCGCTCAGCTGAAAATTCAGTTTAAAATACAATGTCGGAATAAAATCGGGCAAAATTTTAAACTCTTTACGCGTTAAATGCATAATAAGCAACAATTGTATGAATTAAAAATATTTAAATCTTCTTAAATACCATGATAATTTAATTAAAGCAATGAAAACTGATGTATGGTATCAGTGTATATGTACTATTTGAATACCGTGGCAACTTCACCCCCTTGGCTAATAAGTTACGCAAGCCACCAATATGCTATCTGCGACAAACAGACGCTCAAGCCGCTTATATATTATAAGATTTTTAATAAATGAGGAAACCAGGGCTGTGGAGGCAGCTGCGTAAAGCACAGACCAGGGCATATTTTAAGGGGTTTTTTTTTGGGCAATTGCCCATGCAGTCAAATAAAATTGCCTCCACAGTTAAATAAAATTGCCGACCTACATTTTCCTAATTTTTTCCAACAGTTATGCATTTCCATATTTTTTTTTTATTTTTCTGTAAAAAAATGCCACATGGAAGCGAGACCCCTAACCCTTCCCACAAGCAAAAGAGTGAAACAACCATGGGGGTTCTCTTTCCTACTATGGGATGTGGGATGGGGAGGTGTCTTTGTATTCCTACGTCAGGCGGCAAGCGCACGGGGAGATTCAGATCTATGATCTGATTCGTTGCTTGTCTGATTGACGTCACGAGTCACATGATCTTCCGTAGTTGTAGTTAAGCCATTTTTTCCGGTGAAACCGGCCCCGTGTGTCCTGTACAAAGCTTCTAGTGCGTGGTCATTTGAAGCATTCGTTTTCACGCTCTCTATTATATTCTGTGTTGCATTCCATCAAGTATGCAAGTATGAGTGCTAAAAGAAAATCACAGCAGCAAATTTCTATTAAAGATGCATTTTTTGATGTACCTAAGAAAAAGAAACTAGATTCAAATGGTTCTAATGAAGCAAGCGTGATAGAAAAAAATTTGAATTCAAATGAAAACAGGTTAGTAATATTAATATTTAAGCATCTATATTTTTGTCCATAGCATTTTGAAAAACAACATAATTTGTCCATTGTTCTATTTTTGCCATGTCATGCGTTTAATACTTTCATTAGATTTTAGCTTTTCTCATTTTTTTTCAATTCATCAATGTAAGTATTTAAAAAAAATGGGAAAGTTTTCTTATATATTTTTAAAAACATTTCAGTGACAATAAGGCAGCGATTCCATTAGAAATTGATGAGCCACCTGCTAAAGTCAGAACTGGCAACAATACTCCCAAATGTAACCATCCTGCTGAGACTCGCTGTAGAGGTTTACAACGACTCAAAGTGTCTGACTTTATCAGCAAACAGTTGGCCGGAACATTCGTTATCCCAACTCCATGCAGACGAGGTTCTAAATAGCGATCCTTCAATGCATTTCGAAGCTTTTGAGCCTACAGCTGCTGAGCTCCATTACAGAACCCCAGTTGTTTATAAAGAAATGTTGCACATTATAGGGACGGAGAAAATTAGTAAGGTTGCCGCCTCCATCAACAAATCAGTAGCGTTCTCCGTACAAATTGATGGGAGTACGGACAGTCAAATGCACATTAATACGAGTCATCAATGAGGATTCCTCGCTTTGCACTTATTTTCTAGGCGTTGGTGAATCACAACTTCCTGGAGCCAGAAGATTGAAGGAAGTTCTTCTGCAAGCTATCGGCAAAGATGCATCGTCCCCATCAATGGAAACGCAAAAAGATTCGATTGATGTCGCAAAGCTTGTTGCTATCACGACGGATGGTGAATCGGCGAATACTGGCCGCAAGGGAGGTTTATGGCAGCTACTCGAAGATGAACTAGATAAGAAATTAGTAGCAGTGTGGTGCATTGCACACAGAAGCGATTAAGCATTAGAAAATGTAGTGTCGTCAGTCCCTGAACTCACACTATGGAGAGCAAATCTCAGCGGTATTTTGACCTATTACCGAAAATCAGCAAGACACACAAAATCGCTTGCGATTATTTTTCCAAAGTATAGAGCTTTTCCCCGCCACTTTGAAGTCCGTTTTGCAGAACATATCAGAAATGAAATTCAAACAGTCATCAAAAACTTGCCTTACTGTTTACTATTTAAACTGACTTTAGTCATGGGCGACATTTGCCGCATATTTCAAAGCCTCCAAGAAAATTTTCAAAAAAGCAATATCATTCTATCAGACATCATCACAGTTTTGAATATTGCCATAACTAAACTGGAGTTAATGATAAATGCGCCTTATCCTGGTGGTTTCGAAGCTTGCGAGAAGACGACGACCATAAAAAAAGATACTTCCAGTAAACGTAGGGAGAAAGTCAATTCTAATGTCGCAACATTTTCAAGACGTTTTGAATAGGACAAGAAATTGTCCTATCATCAATAAATTTTCTTAAAGATAAAGTTAATGACGAACAGGCCGAAACTTTAAAAACCGCCAAAGCCTTATGTGTTGCAGGATCAGCGGAAGAAATAATCTCCATCGGAGAAAATTTACTTTCCAACCTGTTTCCGAATGAAGTTTCTGAATTTGCGGATTCGGTATGTGAAAGCTGGCCGCTCATTGATCAAATTCCCACTCTCCCAGCAAATTTGGACATTGGTTCCTGCCTTCCTTCATTTCCACAAGATTAAAGAAAAGGTTCATCGTATCCAAAGGGCCACTCAAAGTTGCTTGGAACACTTATCGTGGCAACTCCCCATTCGATGCTGGTGGAGCGGGTAGTTTCCAGTTATAATATAGTCAAACTGGACCATCGTGCCGGAACGACAATTGCAACAATAAACAAAAGATTGAATATCGCTCTAAATGGCTGCGGGACGGCCTATTTCAACCAGCGGCCGTCCGTCATAAAATTTCGGCAAATTAAAAACCGAAGAGAAAGAAAACCAGAGGCTGAACTCTACAAAGAGAGGTTTTATATGAAATCTTTTTTTGAAAAAAAAACAATGTTATTTCAATTTGGTTGTATTAAAATGAAAATGAATATTTCTATTTGTATTATAATGAATGAAATTAAAATAGTTCAAAAAGTCACAGAGTTTACGTTCCTTACACTCTTTTCCTATCGAACAAAACAACCCTTAGCAATAATTTCCGTAATTCCAATTTTCACACCCCAACTCTTTTTTCAGGATTATTCAACTAACATGAACTGTACATTTACAATCCCCCCCCCCCCCCCCACCTCCGAGGAAGTTAGAGTTGCCCACACAGTAAAATTTCCTTAAAATATGCCCTGGCACAGACTCCTACTCCAATTCAATTACTATGGTATATATTTATTAGCAGTCGACACATTTTTAAGTGACTCCTACTCTTCTATCATAAAAGTGAACCCAACTCTGTCTCCGGTTCCACATTACTGGAGGAAACGGACATTATTTAGGAAAGTAAAAGAAGACAGGATGACTAGCTTTTAGATCATAAAATATGAGAGTTTTTTTTTTTTCAGAATAAAAATTCAAACTATAAGTATGGATTGAAAGCATGTTATAGTATGGAATTTTTTATTGGAAAACCTATATTTATAGCAGAGCCAAACATAATCTACAACAGCTTCTTCCAGGGAAAAGGGGGGGAGGAAGGACATATTAATTTCTAGGAAAAATTAAAACAAGATTTTTGTAGGGCCAATGTAAGATTAATATTTTATATAATTCCGCAAACGCCGTCAAAAGAAGCAAAAATCTGCTTGTTATACAAAGATAACAGAAAATACCACACCTATGTACTTATTCATACTATATGAAATATAATTAAAGATGAATATTGTCACCAAAAAAAAGCCTGCTTAAGATATATAAATGCACAAGGAAGGGTGTGATTAAACACATTTTATTACAAAATCAATTCTTAAGACTCATTACCTCGAGAGGTTCTTAACTGAAATCAATAACTAATGCAACTACAATAATTTTTAAAAAATCTAAATGAAGCTTCAGCACTGTACCGTCGCAACTCAAAGACTGCGAATATCAGTATAAAAGTAAACAAGAATAAAATAAAAGCAGCTGTCTCATTAACGTCTACGTGGTTTTAGGGTGCTTTGTTCGAACAAAATAAAAATAGAAAGAACATTTCTCAAACTGTTGGAGAATTACACAGTATATGAACAATTCCTCACGAGAATGCAAATTCTATTTTACTTAATAACCTTTTATTCAAAACGTGCATTACGACAATTGTAATGTTCTTCTACAAGTAAAAATGCCAAGAATTACAGTTAAAGAAAGCTCTTATTCTTCAGTAATAAAAAGTGAATAAACCGATACTTTTTCTGAAAGTAATTAATCAGAAGCTAAGAACATTGTTGAAAAAACATTGCGAAAATAATTTTTTTCTATGTAGTTTAGAATTAGGATTTAAAATTAATAATTATACAAGTTAAAATAATTAAGGATGCATATACTAATTGAAAAATAAAATAACGAATTGTAATGGAGACAAATTCTAAGTAGGCTTAATGTATCATGTAATGCGTAACATATAAATTGAATTTAACAAAATACTTAAATACAAATGACATACACATGAAGTTACAGTTATCCTGCGGTAACTTAATTGTCTTTATTACACAACTAAAAACAAACATACCTCGAATAAAACCAAACTTCGTTTCGGCAGCAACCATTGCAGCGACTTTAACAAAATGGCGAAGCAAACAGAATCACAAATGTTCACAAATAAATAATCTATTGTTACCACCACAAGTTTTGAAACGTACACCAAAGTTGGTGTTTTCACAAGTGAAAAGAATTCACGAAAGGTGTCAATGTGGTGTAAAAATTCACCAATATTGGAGTTTTAATGCAAACTACCCCATTTAAAGTGTTCATGAACCCTTGATTTGGTGTTAGCTTGAAATAAAGTGTTTGTTTACACAGTTTTTAAGGATTTTAACATCAAATTTGGAGCTACTTTACTCCACACTTTTTACAGTGTAGTTGCAAGTTTAATACAATGAGGATTTTCATGGGCAGATGATGCCAGATCTTGTTCCAATAGAAAAAGGATAGATTACCACTTAATTAAATGATTGGAGGAAGGAATTAAGCTGAATGAAGGTTTATCTGCCTAATACCTAATGTTATTAATACATTGCTGCAAACAACATCATTAAAGATATAAAATGCAACAAAAAAGAGATACAAGATATGGATAAAAACAGTTGCATCAAGAGACCTTCAAATATAATTTTATTAAAACTTGATTTGTAGCATTATATCTACATCTACTTAGCAATTCCTTTTGAAAAACAATAGTGAATTTTAAAATTTACCATGTAGTCATCATTTTCAACAATCTTGACAGGCATAACTCTATTCCATAGCACAAACTTTGTTTTCTTTAGCACACTGCAGGGAAATTCCTAATGAATTAAGCAATCAAATTTTTATAAAAATATTTCATGGATATTAATACAATTTTGAATTTCATAAATGAATATCAAAGATAATTAATTAATCTTAGCTCTTTCAAAGCAACTCAACTAAATGTTCAGAAGCTTGCTGTAATACACTGTTGTCCTCATAAATTCAGTTCATTGCAATTTTATGACTGAATGTGTATGAATGATCACATTTATTCTTGTATAAAAGCACTTGCCTTTCGAATGTACACAAGTGACATCAATCAGTGCTCGAGTGGCGTTGGGGAGTAAGACTCTTCAGATTTCCAACTGTTTAATTCTTAATACAGCCCCAATTGGTGAAAGATTTTTGCTTTTTTTTTTTTTTTTTTAAAATATTTGGCAAATTTTACAATAGAAGTAGCAATGTGAAAAAAACTAATAATAACTTTTATTATTTAATGCAGAATAACAGAAAGGTTTCGTTACGCTGAGAATGGCAAATTGCCTTTTTGAGTGTAATTAATGTGGGAACTTTTATTATAAATGAGAATTACTCTCTGAAGCTTAGGTTGCATTTAACTATAGTTATGCACAGTATAAGTTGATTAAACATTTGAGCTTTTTTGAACAAAGTGTTAACTATAATTTAGCACATACATGAATTTGAATACAATTAGGTATTTCAGTGAAGCCTCAATAATGTAATCAAAAGAATTACAGTAACTTTTAATGCATAAGTGTAAGAGTTTCATGAAGTGGTTAGCATGTTGTAAAGTATATAATAATGGTACGCCTAATATCTTATCTGCACATTCCTGCAAGGTTTTTTTTTTTTTTTTTTTGAATCTTTTTAAAATATCGTTCTGACAGATTGTATAACAATAATACATTTTTATCTCAGAATACATAGCATTAAAATAATTTCATTTCTGCAATAATTCTCACTTAAAGTTCAGAACAAATCTTAAAAATTGGCAAAAGTAAAAGTTTATTTTTTCTCGATTATAACAAAGAGTTATGTTTTCCATAGTTAAGATACAATTTAAGCTCTCTGATAGCTTGTTCCTTTTGGAATTCTGTCATTCTGTATTAAATAATTTTAAAAGAATAATTTCGGGTTTTCAGTGCTAACAGAAGCTATAGAAGAATAAATCAGGTAATCACACAACATGCAAATAAGTAAACAATTACAAAAATGCACATTTCTGAAAAACAAATCTGTTTTTCTGTATTTTTGATTACCATTTGAACAGGGCGTGATCTTTTATAAATAATATTTTATTTTTAAAACATAGTAATCTGATCTGTAAACATTCTATAACTTCCCACACAAAATTTGACTTGGTACTGCAGCTATTTACAGAAATGGCTTTGATGTTACTTAGTTACTTTAGTGCTATCCAATGTTATATGTAACATATAACAGATGGAACAACGTGAAGACATTACTTTCAAACGTACGAATTTAACATTAAGTTAGCTTCACATTTAATGTAGAATTAATTCTAGATGGAAATTTGGAATGTTTTCAAAAAAGTTATTTTAATGTTTTAAACTTATATTTTATTCTGCAATAATCATAATACTTTAAGAGAAATTTCATGTTTCAACTATAGATGGTATAAAAGCACAAAAATTTAACTTAATTGAAGATTTTTTTTTTTAAATTTACTTTCCACAGTAACTAGACATTATTCTTGAGTTCATCAATAAACTCAGATAAAATGGCATAAATGGAAGAACATGAATCTAACCTTTCTGCTCAATGCAACTTTCATATCATCTGTAGCTACAGCATTGGAACTTGTTAACATTTTTAATTCAAAAGATTCTCCTAAAATAAGTAAAAATTATATAATTTAGAAACATTGCTTAAAATTTAAGAAATTAATCAAATAAGAAACCTGAAAAATAATTTTACACCTTGTGATTTTTTTTTTATTTCCCTGTTTTATGTCTATAAAAGGAAAAATGAAATTAAAATAGAAAACCGGATGTAGAAAGTATGAAGATTAAATTTTTATCACTTTCAGTTTACATACACTTCATGAGCTAATGTTTTAAAACAAAGAAAAGGGAAAAGTGTGTATTTCCAATTCTCTCTCTCTCTTTACATATATATATATATATATATATACAGTAAAGCATCATTTATACGTTTTTTAAGGGACTAAGCAAAAAAACGAAAATCACCAAAAACATGAACATTTTCGTAGTAATAAAACAAAACAGTAACTTAAAATATGAAAAATAAATAATGAATACTTTTAATAATACATATAATACATACATAATACATAATAAAATGAACATCAAATAAATAATTTATAAAATAATACATAATAAAATGAAATGATGTATAGTATACTAACTTTTGTATTCCTGAATTAAATTACAATCACTACATTTCATATTCCTGCAGTATGTACAAAATAGATTACTTTGGGTTGTAGCAATTTCTTGGAATGCACAGAAAAAAGTTCCTTCTTCAGTTATTAGTGCAATCATGACATTGTCATTTAAATCACTACGAAGGAAATATTCTTGCATGATATTAAAAACTTCCAAAGCTTGCTGAAAATTTGGCCCTTGCTTTTCAGTGCAATAATCCTCTTTTTCATCTGCGACTGTTTCATCGATTGTTAGAAGCGAACATGTTGCAAGTTCCGAATCACACTTCACAAATTCTTCAAATGTAATAATATCACTGTAATTTGACCAGTTTTCATTTAGTATAAAATGCTCAGGTTCGACTTTTTCATTAGGAACGACATCTACTGAAGTGAAAAACCCACTAAGGAGTAAGTAGTTTCTCATCATTTTTGGTAAAACATTTTTCTCAAGCCATCATTATGAAATTCATAGCTTGTAAGATATCAATGCTCATTTTTTCGAATTCTACATTGTCGAAAGTAATGATAGCTGTTTGCACTAAAAGTTTCCGATAATGTATTTTAAGAGATTTTAAGACTCCTAAATCCAGCGGCTGCAGTTTGCTGGTATAATTTGGAGGGAAAATCTTGACAGTTATGTTTTTTAGAAAATCCATATTAGGTGGATGAGCAGGGCATTGATCAATGAATAAAACGATTCGCCTTTTCTCTTTTGCATTTTATCATCCAACTCTTTTAACCGGTCGGTAAACAAAGACATGATCATCCCTTATTTTGTATTAGCCAAGTATTTTGCCAGTAATGTTTTAACATTTTTAAAGCAGCAGGGCTTATTTGATTATCCAATAATCAAAGGAGGTAATTTTTCTGAACCATCTGCATTGGCACACAATAACTTGGTCAACCGCACTTTGCTCTTTTCCCCGCCGTGAGACGTATCCGATTAGAGTGCAGAAGCTCTAGTTGGCAGAAGATTGTAAAAGAGGCGGTTTTGTCCGCATTGAAATGTTCTTTGGTTCATATTCTGTTATCAGTTCTGGCAATTGGTTTTGAATCCAACCATCCACTCCAGACTCTACACTTACAGTTTTGCCTGCTATGCCATGTCTTAACTTAAATTTATGAAGCCATCCCAAGGAAAATTATGCATCACATTCCACATTTAACTTCTTCGAAATTTCTTTTGCTTTCTCCATAAGCAAAGGACCACTGATGGGAATTTTTGCACTACGACACTAATTAAACCACTGTAAAAGCACTTTCTCTACATCTGAAAATTTTCCGTTTTGAACTCTAAGTGTTTTTGAAGCACTAGCACCACTTGGATTATGGCTTTCCTCAATGATCTTATGCCTATAAATTATTGTGCTTAAAATTGAAGCCAGTAAACCTAATTTTTTGGCAAGGTCTACTCTTTTTAAATGTTGGTTTTCATCCACTTGTTTTAAAATACAATGTTTTCTTTCAGAGACAGATTTTTTACTACGCTAGCTTGAAGCCATCGTGAATGCTACTGAACGATATATCCCAGAATTTTATAAAGCTAGTAGGTGCAGGGTTGCCAGAAAGTCCCCAGGCTACTTACTGAAATTTTAGGGCGCCTGCCATGGCAAAATTTCCATGGTAGCTACTTATCTCCCAATCTGGCAACACTGGTAGGAGAGGAAAAGCGCTTGTTGCCTGCTTTTCCAGAATATTCGCGTACTTCCGGGATGTGTATTTTGTTAATTTAGGCAGGTGCGTGACCACCGTAAGTGGTCCCAGCAGGTGTGGGTCAAGGTTACAGGCGATTTCTATAACTGATCCCTCAGCAACTTAGAATCTGAAGTTAAAATGTGCATTTTCCATTTACGACATGGGGAGAGAAAAAAGCATGTAAATAAAATTAGCAATTTCAGGAAAACGTATGAAAGAAAATAGTTAACAGTAATTTGCATGGGATTTCGCCGGGTCCCTGCAAAAAACGTATAAATGATAAAAACATATAAACAGAAAACATATAAATGGTGAACCACTGTAAATATATATATAATCGAAATCATTGGCGATTTGCTGGTCCGAAAACACTGAAAACCGATTTGGACAACCAAAATTCAGTGGTCCACGGAACCAGTGGCTGATCGGCATAAATTGACGAAAGACCAATCATAGACCAATCACTCTGTGTGTGGACCAGTGGTGAAGATAAAGGGGGACACTGGTGAATGCCACCGCTCCCCTCTCATTTTTTTAAATTTCAACTCAAGTGTCCCCTTGCTTCCTTATGTTTGTGTCTGTAAGCTTCACTTTATTCCCAGAACTACATCACTACTGTGGACGAGTACATATTCATACCTCTGACTACTGGTCTTTTGAATGAGTATGCTTCAAAAGACCAGTAGTCAGAGGTACCGAGATGAGCTTACTGTGACTCCCCAAAATTTTCCTTATTCGACAAATATTGACTGACCCTTAGGTAAGTTTGATATTGCCATTGTTTTTCATACATGTATATTAGGGTGGGCCGAAAAAACCTTTTTTTTATTTCGAAGTTGTAATAGCGCGGGAAAACTTGCAAATTATATAGAAAAGAAAAATTTTTAAAAAATTATCAAAATCGGTCGACATCTTCCGGTCGCGCATAGGCCCTAAAAATTGACAAAATATTAAAAAAATCTCATTTTCACTATATTTTTTAAAAAATTTGAATTAGATGTTTTCGTAATGTAATAGTTTGTAACGTCTTCAAATAGAGCTTAAAAACAATGTGTTTTATTTTGGTTTAGACAAGTTGATATCTTCCGGTCGCGCACTAGCCCCAAAATTAGCCAAAATACTGAACATTTCACATTTTTACGAGTTTTTTTTACCATCTTTAATATACAGTAGAGCCTCGGTTATCCGAGCCCTATTAACCGAGGTAAATTTGCCCTTGAAAAAAAATTTTTTTTGACTGTTTTCTGATTGACGTCAGTCATTCAATTATTGTCTGGTGATATAAAGAGCTAGAACAACAGACAACTTCAACAAACCTTCTACGGCTACAACCATTTTGTAAAACGGCAGCGAAGAAGCGAGATATATATATATACTACATACATACTTCTTCAAAAGACAACTTTAACTGGAACATGTACTCTACTGATGTAAACATATAAAATTAGATATTTGTATGTATGTAACTTCATTTATTCATTTCATAATATGTACAATAAATGCCTTTTTTTTACATCTTTGACGACATTTTTATTCATTTCAACCCTTTCCCCCTCGATTTGGACGGAGTCCGTGTTATCCGAGTTTTCGATTATCCGAGGTACCCTCAGTCCACATTACCTCGGATAATCGAGGCTCTACTGTACTTAATTTTAACGTACTAGTTGCAGCAAAGTCTACTGATCTGCAAGTCGCTAGTTACACGACTGACATGCAGAACCAATCATTACATAAAGCATCACAGTAATGTCAAAAATATCTGTTAAATTTCAAACAAGAATTATTTATTAATTAATATTGTTAGAAATGAAGGCTGTTCAACATCACAGTACAAAGAAAATCCAATTTGGTCAAAAAAGCAATTCAGTGGAACAAAGAATTTGTTTTTAAATGAAAAATTTGAGTAATTTGAATAACATTTAACAAAAATATTACATTCAGATTTAGTTTTCAACCTTGAGCTACAAATTTTTAATTGATACCTGCCACCATGAGCTTATAGCGTTGATGAGATCAACCATTAAATCCAGTTTTCTATTTTGCTTTTAGTTTTTAATTCAAGATTTTTTTAAAAATTATTTTAACTAATATACTACATATTTATCCCTGTCTCAACTTTTGCACTGGGATATTGAAATTTGTAGGGAATTGTTTTCAGGTGTTCTCTTAGCTTTTAAGCGGTCATTGTTCTTGGGGCTCCACAGCTTTCTTTGTGTATGCGGGATGGGAAGAGTATGCAATCGCTTTTAGGAGGGTATCCTGTTGATACCAAAATCAATTTAAAAAATTATTTATCTATTTCAACATTCAACAATTAAATGTTTAAAATAATAAAGGAAGATTGTGCACAATGAAACTAAAAAGTAATCGAACGTAATTAATGCATTTTAATGCTCATTTGTGCTTTAATTACGTGCAATTACTTTTTAGTTCAATTAAATGCTTATTATGAATCTAAATTTTTGTATGGTAAACAGTGTCAAACTTCTAGTGAAAAGTATTTAAAAAATTGAGATTATTGGAAAAACAGGCATTTAATGTTACAAAAGCAGTCAAAGAAATCTCAAATTTTGTGAAAAAAATAAGAGCAACAAGAAATTGTTTTCAAAGTTAAAAATTTGAGTAAATTTAAAGAACAGTAAACAAACATCTGGCAGCTTTTTTTTATACCTCATTATCAGTTCGTGTGAAAAAATGCTACGGCTATTGCATTTAAATGATGATTATTTATCAAGTACCAAAAATGCGTAAAAATGTAAAATGTTCAATATTTTGGCGAATTTTGGGGCTTATGTGCAACCGGAAGATATCAAATGGTCTAAACCAAATTAAAACATGACGTTTTTAAGCTCTATTTAAAAATGCTACAAACTATTACATTACAAAAACATATAATTCAAAAAAAAAAATTTTTTTTAATCGCAAAAATGAGGTTTTTTTCATATTTTGTCAAATTTTTGGGCCTATACGTGATCGGAAGATGTCAACTGATTTTGATACATTTTTTTTTTCTTTTCTATATAATTCGCAAGTTTTCCGCGCTAGTACAACTTCGATATTAAAAAAAAAGTTTTTTCGGCCCACCCTATTCTGCATATCAGTCGTGTAACTAGCGACTTGCAGATCCCATAACTGGGAGAGAGGGCGCAGGAATTTGAGAGACTTTTTTTGGGTACTGTTCTCGTATAGCATTGGGATCATTGCGCGATCGGAAGTTCTTAATTTATTCACACCATAATGAAATACAATTTTCTTATGTTCAAAACCAAAAATGCTGTAACTAGTACGTTAAAATGAAGTACATTAAAGATAGTAAAAAAAACTCGTAAAAATGTGAAGTTTTCAATATTTTGGCTAATTTCGGGGTTTGTGCGCGACCGGAAGATATGAACTTATCTAAACCAAATTAAAACACATTGTTTTTAAGCTCTATTTGAAGACGTTACAAACTATTACATTACGAAAACATCTAATTCAAAAATTTTTAAAAATATAGTGAAAATGAGATCCGGACCGGATAGCAGAGTTCAACCGGATACATGTTCCACTGGATATTTGTAGTTCGGCCCGATATCCGTCGGATATCCGGCTGCTATTTGCTTTCAGTTTTGCTACGTATTTACTTATTTTTTTTTATATACTACAACCTCTCAAAACAATAAATCACAAACAAGTTTCACTCCTAATTTCTTTAAAAACATTTTTAATATATCAAAAAACATTTTTCCAAACCATCTGTATGATTAAATCTATGCGTATTTTGATAATGGAATACATAAAATAAGCCATTAAAACATTGTTTTTATTTGTATAGAATTCGAAAAAGAAACAAACTTTAAACACAAAATGTTTTGCGATCTACCTATGGCTAACTTAGAAGTAGATTCCAAAAAATATAGGTTTAATGCTCTTTTTAAGTCTTATTTTTGTAGTTTTTTGCATAAAATATTTTATGGTGAATTCCACAAAACCTAAAAAAAGTGTAATTCAGTGTTTAATGATTATTACTATTATTTAACAACTTTGTAAATCACATATAGTTTTATTTTGAGTCAAATTATTTTATACATACACATGTCAGAAAATACTAATAATTACAATAAAATCAGGAAAAAAACCTTTTGTAACTAATTTTAACCATCGACAGTTATTTTTTTGAATTTTTAAAAAACCCGTATTACATGAATAAATGCTAGTTAAATATAGTGAATATAGTTATATATAGTGAACTTTCAAGTTATAATAATTTCAATTCCCCTTGTTTTACTGTGTAGTATTCTTTATATTTTATAAAAAAATTACGGTAACAACAAAATTTTCCTTGGGTTCCATCTAGGGATGTAACGAATAGTGATTTGGCCGAATAGCCGAATACCGAATATTCGGCCATTTCTTCCAGGCCGAAGCCGAATACTCGGTGCTTTCTTCAAGGCCGAATAGGCCAAAAATAACCGAAAATATTAAAATTTCTAGAAAATAGTTGCAATCAAAAAGTATTTGTCAAATTTAAAATTATTCACAAAGTCAAACACCAATTGCACACAATCTATGATGTATGATTTAATTCTGTTTGTTAAGAATTTAGAACTATTTAAAATTAATCTATTTTCACTATTGTTTTGAATGTAATAAGGCTAAGAATTTCACCCACAAGCAAAATAAAAATGACAGGTTTTACGGAAAGTAAACATTATCATTATTTTACTAATTATTTAATTGCAATGGAAGAAATACTAGTGCTTAGTGAACTTTTACCTTACTCAAAACTGTTTTGTGAAGACATTTTAAAAGTTATAAAAGTTAATATTATTATTTTATGGGGGTTTTCACATACCTATTTTTAAAAGATCTATTAAAATTTTAATACACTTAACTAGAATATATTTTTATTTTCAAAAACCTCAATAACTTATGCTATGTAAATATTCATGATATATTCTAGGATTTTTACATTTCTCTCTTATCCAATATTCACAATAAATCAGTCTACCCAAACAAAGTCTGACTTCCACTTTGTTAATAATAACAAAATAAATTTCTCATATTCTCCACCATGATTAACTATTGCCAGCTTTTGGAAGCAAATGCTAAATATAAAATACAATATTACAACTATAAAACCTGTTTTTGCTCAATCAAGCCAAAAACAAGGTTTTAAAAAGTTGTTTTTTCTAAATTATTTTAATTTATAAAAACTATATACTAATGTATTCTTTTGCAATAATTATAATACAATTTTAAATGTTTAAAATCTACTAATTTCTTTATTTTCTTACACTTCTACTGCAGCAGAACTATTCAGTCGAATAGTCCATCACTATTCGGATAGGCCGAATATTCGGTTAGGCCTAGGTGATGAAATGACAATGCGGCCAAAGGGCCGAATACCAAATAGTGGCCGAATATTCATTACGTCCCTAATGTGCACTAATAGAAAAGAACTTAAAACTAAATAACATTTGAGTGGGAGTGGTCATAATACCTTAGCCCTAAAATGTGCATAAATGCTTTTTTTTAATTTATTTTTTACGTGGGTTTCGGTGACAACAAGTGCAATTAACTGCTATTTTTTACCTATTACACCTTTTAGAATTTAAGATCGCAATTTTGGTGCAAAAATCGAGTGTTTGGCGTTGGTTTGGTCCTTTTTGTATCAGATGCAACAGGGATTGAAAATTGGCGCAGCTTTTCCACTCCTGGATGTAGCAAGAGGCGACAGAAGTGATCATAATCACAAACTATTTATGCAGACAAATTGCATGCTCCTTTTAGATAAGACAGAAGCAGCAAATGGAAAATGTTTTAAAATTAAAAAAAAAAAGTGGCAGCGGGTGAGAAGGCCTCAATTTGGTGCCTCTATCACCATCACTGTGAAGCGGAATTAGCTCGGTTTAACCAAATTTGAGACCAGTCGAACACATTGTCTAATATTTTTCTTTTGTCTATGATCATAATCCTCGTAAGGCACAAAATTTAGTGCCTCATGAGGATTGAAGGGGAAGCAGAATTCACATAAAAAGAAAGTGGAATTCAAAAACAAGTGATTGAACTAAAACCAGAGAATAGTTTTTTTGGTGAATATTACTATGTGTGAAAAACTTTCTAAGATCACAATTTACTGTTGTGTATGAGGGAAAAGTGTCTTAATACTTCAAGCTTTCTAGTGATGGCCTAGTAGATACATATCATTACTTTTTACTTTAGAAAATGCCTACTCATTTTCTGTGAGTGCTTTTTCACTGTTTAAATTGGGAAATGACCCTTATTATTAGTTAAAAATGGTGTAACCTGATAATATTAAGTAAAACTAAGTCAAAATTTATTCCAAAAATGTTCAGTAGAAAGTTGGAAGTTATAACCTGTTATTTTTGCTTGAAAAGCTGAAGTTGATAAATGAAAGGAAATATCAAAAGTTTTATGTCATACAAAATTTTGGCATAAAGTTATTTTAAATTTGGCACTAAAAATTTTCTGTGAAGACATAATGCAAAATTTTCCTCCTCAAATTACTCCCTGGATATTCAACCGGATACCCCGCCGGATACATTTCTTAACATGGGGGATATTCGGGTAATTTAGTTACTGGCCGGATGGGGATATCCGGATCAATCGGATAGTTAAAAATCAGCCGGAAAATTCCGTTTCATCCCTAATCTAAACCAAATTAAAACACATTGTTTTTAAGCTCTATTTGAAGACGTTAAAAACTATTACATTACGAAAACATCTAATTCAAAAATTTTTAAAAATATAGTGAAAGTGAGATTTTTTTCATATTTTGTCAAACTTTAGGGCCTATGCGCGACCTGAAGATGTCAACCGATTTTGATAATTTTTTTAAAATTTTTCTTTTCTATATAATTTGCAAGTTTTCCTGTGCTATTACAACTTTGAAATTAAAAAAAAGGTTTTTTTGGCCCACCCTAATGTATATATTTATTATATGTCACTGACAGATAACAACACATAGTTGTCAATGACAGATTTCTAGGTATCATATTTTATTCTGCATATAAAATGATCATAAACTCTCAATAGATCATGTTTAATTAAGCTTGAACTGTTGTCCGGCACGTATTTTTTCCGAGGCAAGGCTGAAGAAATTGGTGTTCAAATAAATATCCAAATAGATTTGGTGATTATCAGAAGTTATGCTTAAGTTGCTATTGCTTTTTCTGTCTATTGTTAATACATATTTAATTAAAACTTGCAACTTTTTTTATTATTATTACTATTTTGATCTATCCTAGTATATAATCGTTTTCAACAATAATCAAAAAACTTAAAGATAAAGGTCTAGTTTAGCATTTTTTAAAAATTGATTTGGTATTTTTGATTTCCAATTAACTGCAGTGAAGTCCATTAGGTTGTCGGACCATCTTGTTTGAAGATACCTACTAGGACATTTGACACTAGAACTTTAATACCAGTTTAATACTTAGAGGTCTAACTTTGCCATTCCTTTGGTTATATGACAAGCCCGTTCTATTACATCACACACATTAGTTTTGCTTCTTATATTAATTTCGAACACGTCTAAGAAGTTGTATTGCCATTATACAGAAGTTTGGTAAGACCTCATTTGGAGTATGCTGTTCAGTTTTGGTCTCCTCACCTGAAGAAGGATATTACCTTATTCGAAAGGGCTCAAAGGAGGGCTACTAGGTTCGTAAGTGGTTTTTCAGACTTAGATTATGAGGTTAGGCTTAAAACGTGCAATATGTTTAGCCTAGAGCAAAGGAGGGGGTTAGAAGGGACATGATTCAGTTGTTTAAATTCATTAAAATGGGAAATATTGATGGGCTACAGTTATGTGCTGAAGGTAGAACCAGAGGGTCCTAGTTTTAAGCTTTTAAAAATCTCGAAATTAGGAAAAATTGCTACTTTAATAGGGTCGGAGGCAGTTCAAATAGTTTACTGGAAGTGACTGTTACTTGCAGTAGGGTAAAGACTTTTAAGAAAGCTCTTATTAATCATTGGGGACTGTTAAATTGACTATGACCAGCATACCTAGGCCTTGTGCCTGTTGCCGGTTGTCACTTTTGTATTTGTATTTTAATTCAAGCTACTTTCTATCAATCCTCTCTTGGAATTTTCAAAAAACATTTCTTCATATCTCATTGCTTTGTCTGAAGCATTTATAGTGCTTTACTGATAAGGATTCATATTTCAGCTTCATACTAGGACATAAAAATGACGTTTTGGAGAGGACTGTTTTTAACAAATGTTTCCCACTCTAAGTCACAAAAATACAGAAAATCTAAAATATTTTTTTCAATAAGTTAGAAATTTAAGAGTTTAACAAGAAACTGACAAACAAAATTCTTTAAAAACAATTTTTGCAATTTTTTCCCGATTTAAGGAAATTTAAAAGACTAGAAACCCAAAAAAAATTCTTAAACAATTTTGTCCCAGTTTTTCTTTTTAATGGATTTAGTTGATGACAAATCATAAAATCAATTTTAAACAACTTGAAGTCCCAGTTTAAAATTGAAAGTTCATAAAAAAATTTTTAAAAAAATAATCAAAATGAAAAAATTTTAAAAAAAAAAAAAAAAAAAAATAATTTTGAACAATCAATATATTTTATTAATTAAAAAAGATATTTTAGGAACCAGTGTTTTGACATATTTTGAGCTGCTAAGTGTTTTGAAAAGCTTTTAACATAGTTGTGTCACCACTTCACTTTTAATATCACCGTCATTATACCCCATTTTCTACTTTCATTGCATTCTAAAAATAGGAAACAATTTTGGAAATAGAAGCTTGAGAAGAGGTAGCAATACCATGACAAATTTGTGAGGGTTGAATAGTGTGGTACTGAAATCTTACAAGGAAAGTCAAACAAAAGTGATCTTATAAGCAATTACCCTATTTAACACCATGCCTCAGTATACCACTGTTACTATAATGTCCCCTGGTGTTTAAACCACCCTTTATCATTGCCATTTGAATGTGTTTCCTTTATTTACCATAGTAAGGAAAAACAGTCTGCAGTTTCTTCAGAGAAAACAAATATTCCATCCAAAGAGCTCCAGTCCCTCCACTTATAAAATAAATTAAGGCCTATTGTGGTACACCTGTTACCTGTCTTTCAACCTAGGACAATATATAGCTTGATTTCAAAACTGGGTGCAATCAGCCTGACTGGATCTGACTTATTTCTCTTGACATGGCAAGAGCTCAATCTGTGAGGAACTGTTGATTTCAATGCTTAACTATTTTCCATTTTCAGAAGTCTAGTTATGCATGTGTAACTTCTTTTATAGCATTATCAACCTTTATATTTTCCTTACAGGAAAAGGAGTGCAGAAAAGTTGTACATATGACTGGATCTGACTTATTTCTCTTGACATGGGAAGAGCTCAATCTGTGAGGAACTGTTGATTTCAATGCTTAACTATTTTCCATTTTCAGAAGTCTAGTTATGCATGTGTAACTTCTTTTATAGCATTATCAACCTTTATATTTTCCTTACAGGAAAAGGAGTGCAGAAAAGTTGTACATATGACTGGATCTGACTTATTTCTCTTGACATGGGAAGAGCTCAATCTGTGAGGAACTGTTGATTTCCATGCTTAACTATTTTCCATTTTCAGAAGTCTAGTTATGCATGTGTAACTTCTTTTATAGCATTATCAACCTTTATATTTTCCTTACAGGAAAAGGAGTGCAGAAAAGTTGTACATATGACTGGATCTGACTTATTTCTCTTGACATGGGAAGAGCTCAATCTGTGAGGAACTGTTGATTTCAATGCTTAACTATTTTCCATTTTCAGAAGTCTAGTTATGCATGTGTAACTTCTTTTATAGCATTATCAACCTTTATATTTTCCTTACAGGAAAAGGAGTGCAGAAAAGTTGTACATATGACTGGATCTGACTTATTTCTCTTGACATGGGAAGAGCTCAATCTGTGAGGAACTGTTGATTTCAATGCTTAACTATTTTCCATTTTCAGAAGTCTAGTTATGCATGTGTAACTTCTTTTATAGCATTATCAACCTTTATATTTTCCTTACAGGAAAAGGAGTGCAGAAAAGTTGTACATATGACTGGATCTGACTTATTTCTCTTGACATGGGAAGAGCTCAATCTGTGAGGAACTGTTGATTTCCATGCTTAACTATTTTCCATTTTCAGAAGTCTAGTTATGCATGTGTAACTTCTTTTATAGCATTATCAACCTTTATATTTTCCTTACAGGAAAAGGAGTGCAGAAAAGTTGTACATATGACTGGATCTGACTTATTTCTCTTGACATGGGAAGAGCTCAATCTGTGAGGAACTGTTGATTTCAATGCTTAACTATTTTCCATTTTCAGAAGTCTAGTTATGCATGTGTAACTTCTTTTATAGCATTATCAACCTTTATATTTTCCTTACAGGAAAAGGAGTGCAGAAAAGTTGTACATATGACTGGATCTGACTTATTTCTCTTGACATGGGAAGAGCTCAATCTGTGAGGAACTGTTGATTTCAATGCTTAACTATTTTCCATTTTCAGAAGTCTAGTTATGCATGTGTAACTTCTTTTATAGCATTATCAACCTTTATATTTTCCTTACAGGAAAAGGAGTGCAGAAAAGTTGTACATATGACTGGATCTGACTTATTTCTCTTGACATGGGAAGAGCTCAATCTGTGAGGAACTGTTGATTTCAATGCTTAACTATTTTCCATTTTCAGAAGTCTAGTTATGCATGTGTAACTTCTTTTATAGCATTATCAACCTTTATATTTTCCTTACAGGAAAAGGAGTGCAGAAAAGTTGTACATATGACTGGATCTGACTTATTTCTCTTGACATGGGAAGAGCTCAATCTGTGAGGAACTGTTGATTTCAATGCTTAACTATTTTCCATTTTCAGAAGTCTAGTTATGCATGTGTAACTTCTTTTATAGCATTATCAACCTTTATATTTTCCTTACAGGAAAAGGAGTGAAGAAAAGTTGTACATATGACTGGATCTGACTTATTTCTCTTGACATGGGAAGAGCTCAATCTGTGAGGAACTGTTGATTTCAATGCTTAACTATTTTCCATTTTCAGAAGTCTAGTTATGCATGTGTAACTTCTTTTATAGCATTATCAACCTTTATATTTTCCTTACAGGAAAAGGAGTGCAGAAAAGTTGTACATATATATAATACGTGTTACAAATGCAACTCAGTACTAACTAAGTGGTCAATCAGTGACACTAAAGAGAGATCACTAATAGAAATATTTAAACATAACACATAGTGTCATCAAACAGAAAAACTTAAATGTCTAAAAGTTGTCTAAACGTTCAAGGCTAAACTTGACAATTTAATGAATTACGGTCAAACTTCAACTGCTGGGAGAACACTTGTAATATATATATATATATATATATATATTGCTTGAGTTAATCAGTATCATTACTAGAGTAAATATCAGATGTAATATATATATATATATATATATATATATTACATCTAATATAATTCAGCCACGAGCATTTGGACAACTTTTAGACATTTACGTTTTACAATTTGATGACACTATGTGATATGTTTAAATATTTCTATTAGTGATAATATATATATATATATATATATATATACACACAGAGACACATAAAGCTACTTCAATTGTAATTTCCGTGTAAGCTTCAAATAATTTTTAAGGTTAATTCGGTTATAATAATAAACTACTTCATTTCTGATCATTTGCATATTAAAAAATGTAAGGAAAGATATCATGATTTTAAAAAATATTCGTTTTTAATGATAAAGGATATTTATTATTCAATATTACATATAAATATTTGCATTTTCAAAAAAATATCTGGACCCCATCCATAACAGTTCTATAAAAACACTTCAACACACAAAGCAAATATTTTAATTTTTTCATAACAATTTTTAAGAACTCATTTAAAATATTACCTGTCTCCCTCCTTTCCAACCAGATGTATTTTAAAAACAAATTCTTCTATTTTAAAATCATTTTTTCCTGTAATTGAAAGAATTAAACTCAATTTTCTATTTGACTCAAGAATCTTTTTAGCGAGGTTAAGGAAGTTTTCAATATATCTGCACACACCGGGATGTCTTGATTTCTAAAGGACAAACAATTATATGTTTGAAATTCATATTTAGTTAAAAACAGGATACAGAAACTAAAAACTACAATGATTGGATATTATTAGTTAGAAACATTTAAAACAGTTAAGTTTGACCAAGACAATGAACTGCCAAGTTACAAATATTCAGAATTTACCCCATGTTCATCATTTATGTGTAATATTTGCATTTTGTACTACAGTAAACTCGTGACTATCCACGGGCTGAATATCCGCACAATCTTTTTCACTAAATTTTTTCCAGCGATGATTTACTGATTGTACAAAAATGTATCCAGGTTAAATTAACAGGTGCAAAATCTATTTTTTTGAAATTCCTGTTTCTTTCTTCCCCCTCCTTCCAAGCCTTCCAAGGTCACCCAAACCTGACTAGTTGAAGTTAATAATAACTGTTAATAAAATACTTAGAGGAAAAGGATGATGCATTCCTTTGAGACAAAATGTTACTGAAAAACTTCAATCACAAATTAAGATAAAGAGTTTTAAAATGAAAAAGCAAAAGCAACTAAAAGACTTTTTTTGTAAGAATTTAATGCATGTTACTAGTACTATATTGTGGTTATTAAAAAAGTTTAAATATATGAGAGAGAGTGTGTATTATTTTATTTTTTTAGCTTTTAAATACATTTTTTACACACACTGTTATCACTGTTATCGCTTTTAGATATAGTTTAAATGTATGTGTGAGTGTTATGGATTTTTTTAGCTATTGTATACACAGTATCGTTTTTTACCCATTTTCCGGATTATCTGTGAAATTCGCTTATCCGCGGTTACCTTGCCACCCTATTCTGCAGATAATTGGGCATTTACAGTACTAATATTTTGTACTACTATTAATTACAGTCATGCCTTTCCATAAATGAAGCAAATAATGCTGCTCTGCATTTCTATAAAACATTTTCATTTAAATCATTTGGAATTAAACTTGCTAAGTATTTTATTTTCAAAAACTGATGCTGTAACATATTTTTTAGGCTCACAAAGAGGGCACACTGCACCTAGGATTTTTCTGAACTGAAATTCTTCTCTCAGGGGCTGATCCAGGGGGAAATTCGGGCCCCATAACAAAATTCAATTTTATTAAAAAGGCCCCTTTGCAAAACTTAAATTTAAAATTTTATTGCATAGAACAAGATTCCTTTATTAAAATTTTTCACAAAAATTTAATTTTGTTTTTATCTTTTTCACAAAAATGAGACCCTTAAAAAACCTGGATCTACCTCTGTATCTACACTAAATATATATAGAACATATACAGAACTTTCAAATCGTAACAATCATTTTAATTGTTAAACATCACAATAACTCACTATTTCTCAGTTTCTCGAAACTTTCACAACTGATTTGATGCTTTTTTGGTCAGCAAAAACTTTTTAATAACCTTCTAAAAAAGTTTTTGTTTTTTAATTTAACGATTCATAAAAGCCAAAAATCATTTTCAACTATGCGTCAGCATTGAAATATAATGTGAAATACATATAAATATTGAGACAAAATTAAACGTTAAACTGCTCCACAATTAATTTTAAAAAGAGAAAAGTAACTGTAAAATGCATGTTTGTTACCCATGTTGGCATATTAAACATCTGTTTCTTTTGAAACGAAATCTCTGGATATACATTTTTTACAAACAAAATGTGGTGGAAAACTATTTCTAAAAAATCAGATATTAACTGTATTAACATTCCCTGCGTTAATACTTCAACCATGTTTTACGTATTCGATTTTCAAAGTACTTGTTTTCTTCACAATGTTTCCATTTTTTTACATTTCAGAAACAAAATCGCACTTGTCCATTACGGAAGTGTCTGCCACTCCAGCAATTGACTAGCAACCCTTGCAGCGTGATTTCAGGAGTCCGTCTCACCACAGAGTAGTATAGAGAATAGACTAGCGTCTAGGGAGAAACCCGAATGCACTTTTGCTCCTCACCTGACGT
Organism: Octonoba sinensis; assembly: GCA_038502835.1. Taxonomy (NCBI): domain Eukaryota; kingdom Metazoa; phylum Arthropoda; class Arachnida; order Araneae; family Uloboridae; genus Octonoba; species Octonoba sinensis. Next base: position 2,000,512 of record CM076598.1, on the reverse strand, counting down.
CACAGGTCACATGATCTTTGAATCACGTGATCTCTTGAAATCACGAGACGTTAGACTTCACTAGGAATTCTGAAATCAACATATTCGATTGGCTAGTTTGTATCACGTGGTATGGTTTATGACGTTATTTGTTATTGAAAAGGGACTGCCTAGTTTGAACTGTTATCGCTTCAACTTAAATTTTTATGCGAAGAATAACACAAGGAATTCCCGAGTGCCTAGTGCTCGAAAGAAAAATGTGTTTTGAAACGGTTGACTTCACTAAGCATATGGAACATCACGAATGTTATGTATACGGTATTTTTTTGTTGAGCATAATTCGCTAATTGGTATTTAAATTATTGTTTAGTGAGATGTTTTTTTTCGAATTTACCTTGGTATTCATTATAAATACGTTGTTAACGGTAAGTTTATAAAGGAGTGGATATGCTAAAAAAAAAATTAACTCCAAACTAGTTTATGTCAAATTTTCACTTCTTAATGAATTAAATTTGTTACATCTCCGTGTTTCATTGTAAAGTTAAGTATGAATGTAAACCTATCTTTTAGAACCATTAATGGTAATTTCAAAATATCAACTAGAGATGCAATGGCTATTTGTTATTCTACTGAAATTTTGAAGAATGTTTGATTTGTTTGGGAATAGCAGATCGAATATTCGAATGTAGTAAAGCTGACTAGAAGAGACATCATTTGAAATAATTTTTCAAAGGCATTGCACTCGAAATATTATACAAAGAAAAAGCGCGTACATATGTATTACATTGTATCACAGCCCTCCTGCTTATTTAGGAAACTGCACTTCAAGGAAAATAGTTGATCTCATCATTGATAAATAATTATAATAATAATCTAAAATTCTTAATGCTATATCATAATTTTTATAGTGTTTTACTTCATATTTATGTATTTATGTCCAGATCTTGATGCATCTGAGAAATTTGATGGTTGTCTAGCTAGTTTAACTGCTTCAAATGGAAAATGTTTTGAACAAGCAAAGATAAACAGAAATCTTATTTTATGCTTTGAAAAAGTGATTAAGTTTCTCTTAAGTGTAAAAAAAATCATCTGTTGCATTAGATATCTATTCATTGTGGGAAAAGAGTGTTATGATAAATATTGAAATTCATCAGATCATTTTTGGTGAGTACTCTCTTGAGTACACATTGTAAATGTTCAATTCATGCTTTGATTCATCAGAGAAGAAAGAAAATATACTTCAATTATCAATTTCAGGTATAAAATACATATCTGTGTGTCTTTTATTTTGCTTTACTTTTTAATTATTTATTAATTGTTTATGGAGAAGTTTCTTGGAGATACTTAAGTGAATGATCCCTAAAACTAAAATTAACTCCATACAAAGTTAATTCTGCAAAAAACAAATTTGCTATATTTGTATAATAGACTATCAAGTAGTTTATGCTCAATCTATTTATTTTAAGCTGATTTGTACTGATACTGTGTTTTTAACCTATTCTTTTATTGCATATTTTTATCATGAGGTTACTGCAAGAAAAGAAGTAAATTTAACTAATGCTATGTTGAGGCAATTGTTTTTATATACTTCCTGCACATTCATTTCTACATTTATATTAAGTAGTTTTCTATGGTGTATAATTAAATTTATATGTTTCAAAAGAAGTTAGAAACAATTATTTTAAATTTCCATAAAATTATTCTTCTTTTTTCTTTATTGTGTCCATTTCATATTTGATTAATTCTCTAAGCACTAAATCAGTTCACCAAGAATATAAATATCAGAAGTTACATGCAAGACAGTTTTAATGGAAATGCTCTGAGATGAATATCTTTTAAGTAAGTAATTGGCAGCATTTCTATACTGAAAATTGCCCGGTAATTCATCTTCAATGAATTGTCCACAGTTTTAAAAATAGTGGCATTATGTGAGGTGATATTTCCAGGCACAAGAAAAAAATGTTGTAGGCTTTGCTCAAGGCATCACAAAGCAATTGGTTGTAGATTTTTGATAAAATAATGAAAATACTCATGAGTTTATAGATTGTATGGTTTATTTTGAATAAAAAGCACATATTTGTTTGTAATATTTTATTTCTATCTCTCTAGATGTATAAATCCTTAAAATATATTTTTATTTAAAACCTATGAGATAAAATGTATTATACATAAGCTCAAGTGATATGAAATGTGTATGGTTTCTTATTCACAGAAACTCAGCATTTCTTTTTTTACCTTTACTAACTTTAACTATTAGAGTAGTTTTAATGCTAAGATTATATAGCAAAAATTCTGTGACTGGATAATAATTTTTAAATGACTTCTGTCTAACATGAACCTTTGATAACTCATTACAGCTATCAAAACCACAAAACAATATACACATGCATATTTTTTTTTAATTTCATCAACTGTTGGTTTATAGGGGCCCCCAAATAGTCATTTTTGTTCTTTTCCCAACATTTTGAGTGACTGTACGCTGTAAAGGGGTCACAAACCACACAATTACACTTAATGCATCTGTATGTGATTAGTGCTTCTTAGTGTGATTCTTGAGATTAATTTTTGTGGTACTTCATTCTGTATTTTTGTCCCCTTTGGAAGTTAGCAAAAATTTGATATTGGCCTTAAACTTTGGCCCCTGTTCTGCTGTCATTATTTAAATAGTTAACTTACATCAGTCTAACTTGTCCTGCAACTGTATTACCTAATATACTTTAATACCAATCTGCAAAATTAGCAGCCATAAATTCACTTCATATAGATTTGGGACAAATTGTAAAAAGTCTAATAATCAAAATTTTACCCACGAGAACGACTTTTGATGACCTCTATAAATTCCCAGGTCATAAGTAAAGAAAAAATGAAAAATTGTTCTAAACATCTTTTGTACGTATGTAGCTATTAGGGATTGGGAGTATCAAGAGAAAAAAACATGGTCGAACAGCACGTTTCTTTATAATCCCATGAAATTATATGGATTGACCCTTTACTTACTAAATTAAAACATACACCTAGCGTAGGATAAAGCTTTTGAACATTTGAAATTTTAAATAAAATTATCAATCGGTAATGAAACGGACCAAATACCGAAATGAAATAAATCCATGTAAAGAGAAAAATGTAACGTCAACTAATAAAGCGACGAAAAAAGCACGATTTTTCCACTAAAAAATACAATTCAATCAAACATGGAGCAAAATAGTACGTTAGCAACTTAACGACAAAAACAACGATCTTTGAGCAGAACAAAATAATTTCATTCAGCAGGGGCGGATCCGGGTGACCGGCAGGCTGTTAGCCTTAACGCTAAAAACATTTTCTCTACATCTACAATTAATTTACTAAAGAAAATTTTAATCTTTTTTAGATATTTTTGCTTCAATTAAAATTTATTTAAATCCATTATTTCATAAAATTAAATTTCCATAAAAAAATTAAAATGTCCCAACCTGCCCCACCAGGTGGGGCAGGTTGGGACGTTTCGAATAAAACTTTAATGAATAAAAAATACTAATCCCAATGGTTTGAACAATCTTTATTTATAAACTTAGAGCCAGAAAAATGACAATTTATATTATACTTATGCATTAAATTGACAAATATTATATTTCATAAATTGTTCGTGTTTAAATTTTAAGAGAGGAAGACATCTGTGTGTTATTATCTCTTTTGGGGTGTCCAGCTTCAAAAGAATATCCCTGGTCTGTAAAAATGATTTATCTTCTCTATCTGGATAATAAAATGAAAATCTTGCTCATGTCTTCTCAAATATGACGCTTCATTAATAATAAAATTACACGTTAATTTAAAGCACAAATGAGCAATAAAATGCAGACATATGTTTCGGGATTGCTTGGAATCCCTTTTTCAATGCGACAGGGAGCTTCTAGTTGCATCTAGAAGCTCCCTGTCGCATTGAAAAAGGGATTCCAAGCAATCCCGAAACATATGTCTGCATTTTATTGCTCATTTGTGCTTTAAATTAACGTGTAATTTTATTATTATTGTTTACTTGCACAAAGTTAAATTATTTTTATGACGCTTCATATTCACCTCCATCCTTTTTCTCAATGTGTCCTACATATGCAACAAAGGAGCGTTTTCCTGCAAATTTTTCCAGTGCATAATCTCCTATGCTAAGTTGTAAAGGTCAAGACTCATAAATTTTGGAAGTGGCCAGTGGCCACTAAACTTGATTTACTTGGTGGCCACCTATGCGCCATAAAGCAAAAGTGCAAAGCGGGGGGGGGGGGGGGGAGGTGCACCAATGCACTACAGTTCCTTATGTGTCTTATTTTCAGTAAAGAAAATATAATATTTTGTTAAAGCGATCAAATCTTCAAAAAGAAATGTATAGGGCTTTCAAATTGGAAAAAGAAAAAACTTGCTTCCTTGGCGATGGTAAATTAAGGGAATACGAATTTTTGCAATATAGTTTTTCATGTTTACTGTTATAGAGCACAAAAGATGTAAATGCAATTCTTTTCAAAACTTTTTTTAAAGCTTTCACACCATTTTAAAAATGGCGCGACACTTAAGTCCGATTTTATGAGTTTAAGCAAAAATGGGCGATCTGAAATGTAAGTGTGAAATGAAAGCTATGAAAAAAATATAAAGATTATGATTGTTTCCTACTATATTTAAAAGATTTATATGGCAGAGAGAATGAATTCAAAAAGAAAAAACAATAGCGTAATCGGAAAAAAATTTCGCCATTTTTTTTCTTGTTAAAGGGGAAATAAAGACTATCGGACGAAACTCGGTTACTTGAATCCCGAATTGATGTGTTTTTATTGTGCTTGTATGCATGAAAGAAGCAAGAGTTGTGAATTTTATAGATGGTATTTGAAAAGGAGGGATTTACTTTAGAAAAAAAAAAAAAAGGAAAGGTGGCAATCGCTCCTTATTTTTTGAATCGCCACTTTTTCAAACAAGGTCGCCACGTGGCGATTGGCGACCGCGAATCTTGACCTTTACTAAGTAGGTACTTTGAATTTAGGCAACTTTCATTTTGAATGGATTGTTCTTCTGTGTAAAAATCAGTGTCGATGATTTCTTCACTGTCATCACACAAATCGCTTAGTTGTGGTTTCCTTCCAGCATTCAACTGCACTAATTCAAGTTGCATTTCTTCATCCTCACAGCTTGATGAATATATCAACTTACTTTCTTGGGATTTCTTAGATGTTTTAAGGTTTCGCTTTATTTTTTTAGTTTTTTGAACTTGTTTGTTCAATGATTCTTCAAGTATTTTCTTCTTTTCTGGAGTATCAGTGAAAATTGGATTTTCCACGCTTTCGGTCTCTATTAATTTATTTTCTTGGACCTGCCTTTGGAAATGGTCGGATTTCTTCTAGTATTTTTGGTGACTCTGCTTCTTGATTTACTGTTGGATTGCAAGAACTGGAAGCTTTGTTCAAGTTATAAGAACAAAGTAATGACTCTGGCCTATCTGTAACAAATGACGATAAAAACTCATCCCTAAAAATATCGCGGTTGTGAGACCAAATTCCAGAGGCATGGAACATGGAAGCCTGACATAATGTTCTTGGGAGTAAAAGCCATTGTAAAGGCCTTACCTACATATTCAGCAATATCATATATTGTTATAGGACGTCCAGCATGACGTAACAACCATTGGTTGCAAGCGGAAATATAACAAGTTTTGAAAGAACCAAATACTGTGCGATCCAATGGTTGTCATTTATGCGATGTGTGTGGTTGGAATGGTAAAATGGTAATGCAATTATTCTTACAGAAGTCAATTGCTTCAATGGTGATGTGACTTTCACGGTTATCCATGAGTTAAATTTGGGTAGTTCACCGGAAGGTTTCACATGCTTTACAAATGGGCTAAGTATTTTAGAAACATTTCTGGATTAGACCAACCACTTGGATTCGCAGATCCAATAGTTCCTGCAGGTGCACCTTTCAGCATGTGATCCTTGAAATTCTTCCTTGGAAATATCAGCGTAGGGGGTACAGTATTGCCTATTGCATTAATCGCAGCAATAGTAGTTACAAGTTGTCCACGTTCTCCTGAAGTTATCTGTCAAACTTGATTTACTCCTTTGCCAGCAACTACCTTTGGAGGAATGTGTACAGTTGTTATGCCACACTCGTCCAAATTGTAAACTTGTTGAGGAGAAAATTCTTTCTTTTCAGAACTGCTTCATAGTTGCTAAAGAAAGCATTGACAGTTTCCCTGTTGAAACTAGTAGCACGAGAAAGACTAGTGGATTCAGGTGTCCGAAGACTCAACTTTTGGAGTGTCTCTTCATAAAACCTAAATACCAATTTTTCCAGCCTTTTTCTCAGTATCCCAATTTGGTGGAACATTTTCATTTATAGCCACTGAAAAGCTAGCATTCTAACTTCATTTACTGTTAAGCTATAATGATGTTTAGATGCTTGTAAAAGGTATTCTACCAACGTTAATTCTTCTGACTCTGTAAATACCAAACGACTTTTTATTTTGGTTTCATAATTGAACTTTTTATTAGGTTCCATATTCATTTTAAATTTACTTATGTGCCGGCTAAGAGTACTTTTACTCAAGATATATGTTTATGCAGCCTCTCTAACTGATAACGTATAATTTAGAACATTTTCTGCAGCTGTTTCAAGAGCAGAAGCATCAACAACAGGAAAGTTCCTAATTTCTTTTCTAGATCTCACCATTTCTGTTATTTCAATATTTTACCTAGAAAAGAACAACTTTCTAAATAACAATAGCCAATTTCTTAATTTTAGCACATTTCAACTCTCACTAAATTTATTTAGTACAATCAAATATGCTTCTTTTGTATTGTATACTGATGGGGCAGCTTGGGACAGTGTCCCAACCTGCCCCACTTGGATTGTTATTTTATATCAACTTTCAAAAGGTTAGGCTAAGCAGTACAATGTATTTTTTAGCACTTAAATTATTATAAAAGTACATGTTTTATTTCCCACAAGATCTGATTTAAATTATTTCATTTTCTATTTTAAAAAAATATTTATGAAATTACCCATTGATGTAACTCTGAACCTTTCAAAACAAAGAAAACTAAATCAATGCTTACCTGCTTATGTGAGAAATTCCAAAGTGCACTGAAGAATAGGTTGTGTTGCCATTTATGATGTCCTAAAAAAGCTTATTTCTATTTACAAAATTAAAGCTGAAATTTATGGTGTCCCAAGGTGCCCCACTACCCTCTATTACAACGATTTTCTAGAAATTTTAATATTCGGCCTAAGACATCGGCCGAATATTTGGCTTCAGTCTAGAAAAAAACGTCGAATATTCGGTATTTGGCCACATCACTATTCATTACATCCCGACTATTGTTATATTCATTTACCCAATAATCAATGTGTACTTTTTAAAATTTAACTCATTCAGTGACCAATACTTGCCCTGGCTTCGGGGTAAATATTGGTCACATACGGGAGAAGTATTGGTCAATGCTTGTCTTGTTTTTATAGTAATGTAGGCTTGACGCGTGAATCAGTCCGTAGATTATTAATTCTGAATGAACCATTTATTATAACAGTAAAAGCAAATGCAGATATGAGTATCAAGTAGGCTGAAAACATGAGCTCATAGGTCGAAAAAGTGGTTCCCGCATTGAGTGATAGAATGCCAGAACGTCTATCCGGCGGCAAACTCAGTGGCTGCCGACTCTAAATATTTTATTAATTATTTGTCCCCCTCTAAATAATTACTTACAAATTAATGATGAAGAAAAATGCTCTATATGTCGGAACCCTTTTATTTAAACCAAAAGTGCTTCAACTCTACAATTTCTGACAGAATTTCTTATGGCATTTGTAAGCATTATCAATGACACTAGTGTCCCCAGAAAATTGTTACTGCCCTTTAACATGACTGGCCCATAAAGTATATTAACAATTACTAAAGTGGTTATCGGAAATTTCCTCCCCTTTTTTTTTTTTTCGAGAAATTTTGTTTCAACAATTTTTCTCATCTACTATTTTTGTTATTTTCCCAATGTAAAAAGTTTCTCTGCAATAATAAACAATAAAATATTCTTGATTTTAAAGTGCATGGTAGACACATCTGGCTACTGTTTTTGCATTTTCTTCTGTTGCACTCTCTTGTAATTGTTCAAATCCAAACATATTGACATTGTATTATTCTCAACCTCAGATATTTCTAGCTTTTCATCTGATGCTTCAAAACACAGCCTTTTTTCTGATGATAAAGCATCCATATTAGGATCAGACACAGCTTTAATTTTTTTGCCATTAGAATTTTTCTCGACACTCCTTTTTTTAATCTTTGGTTGCAATTTCTTGCTTCTTTTCCAGAAGCTCTATAGTGAATGTTCTGGTCACATTTAAAGGAAATAAGACTTTGATTAAAGTAAAAATATACATAATTCTGGTTATAGTAGAAAATAGCTAAGTACTTTAACAATTTTTTCTATGCACATGTACATAATTCATAATTACCTTCTATTATCATTAATAAGTATACAATTTTTCGAAAAATAAATTATGTTTAAAAAATAAGTAGATCAAATGTATATTATTAACTATTACAGACCTAACAACTAGGTTTTGAAATGAATATGAAAAACTTCTGAATTTCTAAAGAATATGAGTGACCAACAATTACCCCAGTGACCAAGAATTTCCCTGGCAAACTGGGGTATAAATGGGTATACCTATGTAACTAATGCATTTGAAAATGGAAAAATATATGCACTGGATTCAAAAGTATAGACCATTTGTAATATAAAACAACACCAATAAGAATTTTCTCTTTTTAAATATAGCACCGGTGTGGATTTTTAAAAAAAGTAATTTTTGGAGACTCTTTTTCATGCTGTTTTTGTAGTAGTAAATAAAATATTGTTTTCTCCAATCTTTCTGCAAATCTATGTATTTTTTACATCCTGAATAACAAAATAAAATATAGTTAAGTAGGGGTTTGGCGTATTTTAGTTCTTTTATTATACCAGTTTAAAAAACTAAAAAATGTGGGACCATTAATTACACCAGAAGAAAAGTGACCGGGAATTACTCCTATTGACCCTAATAATTATTAAAACGTAAAGATATAAAACAAAATATGTTTTTATAATCTCCCACAGTTTGAGCCTGTAAAACTGTTTTGGGAAACTTAGGCATTTGCCTGAGCCACGTCACTAATATACAGTACAAAACAACTTTTTTTTTTTTCATCCGAAATTCGAAGTTAAAACCATTTAACAGGTGACTTAAAAGGTGAGAGGCAATTAATTTTTTTACAAAATATTTGAGCACTGTTCTTTATCAATAATAACTTATACTTGTTATCAAACAAATATAGGTTTTTGACGTGACAGTTTAAACTCAAAGACCTAGCAACCCGAATTTCTCAAAATATATATAGCCAGCTTATCGACGTCTTCCACTCAGCACATTATTCAATTTTTGTTCTCAAAGCTCAAAATCTCATTTAAAAATTTGAACCTTAAGAAATAGTAGAGGCAAAAATAAGGTGTATTGTAAACATGCATGTATTTCTTAATGTTTTGAACTTGTTTTTTGACGTTCATTATGTATGATGTTATGTATGCAACTCAACTTATGGTCTCGTGCATGAATATACATAAAACAAACGAGACATAAATAGCCAGTTTGTATTTTGACTCATTAAAGTTATGTTTTGATATAATATCTGCCTGTTCATTTAAGTGATTTAATTTGCATACCGAATTGACTTGGATGCGTAGAGCACATTAAAGCAAGGTATATGAAACATGGTGGCAGTCGGTAAAAACGATTTAATCCGGAAGTAATAAATAAAAAGTAAAATAATGAATAATTTCACAACTCCCGGACAACTGTCGTTCCAAGGCAATTTAGCTGAAAATTGGCGACGGTGGAAACAACGTTTTCAATTGTATATGGAGGCTTCCGAGAAAAATAATAAAGAAGGTAAGCCCAAAATTGCTATATTGCTTAATTTTATTGGTGAAGAAGCTCTAGAAGTATATAATACATTTGAGCTAACTAATGAACAAAAGGCAGATTATGACCATATAATAAAATTATTTGATGAATATTTTGAACCTAAACGTAATGTTGTGTTCGAAAGATTTAAATTTTTCGCCACAAGTCAAAAGGATTTTGACACATTTGATTCTTTTGTCACGGAATTGAAAAAAAAAGGCGAGCACTTGTGAGTTTGGCGACCAAACTGACAGCTTAATTAGGGATATAATCGAATTGGGTATAAACGATAAAACGCTACAACAATGTTTATTAAAAGAGTCAAATCTTGATTTAAATAAAGCGATAAAAATGTGTAAAGCAGATGAATTAAGTAAAATGCAGTTCAAAGCTATGCAAGATCAGAGTAATATGAATGTTCATTCTTTAAAAAAGGGAGAAGAGAGAAAAATTGGTGAACATTTTACAAGGAATAAGAGTTACTCAGCGCCAAATGAGAAAATAATAAAAAATTGTAGGAAATGTGGAAAAAATCACAAAATTAAACAATGTCCGGCTTGGGGGAAAATATGCAACAAATGTAAAAAAGAAAATCATTTTGCGCCACAATGCCAAAGTCGAAACGTTAAAGCGGTAAACGTAAATGAAAATGAAAATGATAGTGAAATTTTGTTATCCATATCTGAAGAGAAATCGCCTAAACAATTTTCTATTGAATGGACAGAGTGTCTAAATGTAAATAATGTAAATATTTCATTCAAATTAGATTCTGGAGCAGAGGTAAACGTAATTCCGTTTAACCTTATAAAGAAAATGAAAAATGTTAAGCTTTTTCCAACAGGTAGAAAATTAAGTTCATATACAGGTCATGAAGTGAAGATTAAAGGAATATGTAAATTGCACTGTAAAGCTAGAAATCTTCAAGAAGACCTAGAATTTTTTGTAGCAGTAAGAAATGTACAGCCTATTTTTGGAATAGTTGCTCCAGAAAAATTACTTTAATTAGTAGAAACTGTTCTAGCATTAATTCATCGCAAATGAAATGCTCCGCAGAAGCTATAATCCAAAATTATGAAGATGTATTTAAAGGTACAGGAAAACTGAAAATGATTCACAAAATTATTCTTAAAGAAAATAGTAATCCTAGAGTATTTTCAAGCAGGAAAATTCCTTTATCTTTAAGAAATAAAGTTAAAGAAGAATTGGACTCGATGAAATCAAAAGGAATTATTGAGAAGACTGACGAACCAACGGAATGGGTTCATCCAATTGTTGTTGTACAAAAACCGAATGGCGCAGTAAGAATATGCATGGATCCAAGAGAACTGAATAAAGTTATACAAAGACCACACTTCCAAATGCCAAGACAAGAAGCTATTTTTTCTGAGCTTCAAGGTGCCAAATTTTTTACGGTTACGGATGCATCGACAGCGTTTTGGCAAATACCACTGGATGAAAAAAGTTCCAAAGTTTGTACTATAGCAACGCCATTTGGTCGTTACAGTTTTAAAATACTACCTTATGGATTGAATAGTGCATCAGAAGTATTTGGGAAAGCAATTTATGATGCATTATGTGGACTGGAAGGTGTAGTAAATTATTTAGATGACATATTAATATTTGGCAAAAATTTAGAAGAACATAATGAAAGATTACAAAAGGTTCTAGAAAGACTTAGAAGCTATGGAATAAAACTTAGCAAAAGCAAATTGCAATTAGCAGTTCAAAAAGCCAAATATCTAGGTCATATACTTACTGAAGATGGAATTAAAATTGAAGATAAGAAGATAGATGCCATCACAAAGTTAAATGCTCCTAAAGATAGAAATGAGCTTCAACGCTTTATTGGAATGGTAACCTATCTAGCAAAGTTTATTCCTAATTTTTCTGAAAGTACATCAACATTGAGAAAACTCTTAAGTACGAAGACAAAATGGATTTGGGGCAAACAAGAACAAGAATGTTTCGATGATTTGAAAAGGTTAATATCAGAAGCACCTGTTTTAGCATTTTTGGACAAAAATAAAGATGTAATTTTATCCACAGATGCAAGTCAGCATGGATTGGGAGCAGTTTTGATGCAAGAAGGAAAAGTTATATCGTATGCTTCCTCTAGTTTAAATGCAACTCAGCAGAAATATGCTCAAATTGAAAAGGAATTATTAGCATTAGTGTTTGGATGCGAGAAATTCCATTATAACTTGTGGGGTATTGATTTTCAAGCTGAAACAGATCATAAACCTTTGTTAAAAATCATAGAGAAACCATTGCAAGATTTATCTCCTAGACTACAACGCATGGTGATGAGACTTTTAAAGTATAAAATAAAGTTAAAGTACACACCAGGAAAACAAATGTACATAGCTGATTATTTGTCAAGAGATCCATTGGAAAATGAATTTAAAACGGACTAGTTGGAGGGCCATACAGAAACGGTTCACACTTTACTATGCATAAGAGATAAAAATGTAGAAAGGTTGAAAGAGGAAGTAAGAAAAGATGTAGTTTTGCAAGAATTAATAAATTTAATAAAATATGGATGGCCAGACTACATAAAAAATTTACCGGATTCTGTTAAAGGATTCTGGCATTGTAAGGAAGGATTGCACTTAAAGGATGGAATCATCTACAGAGGAAACAGAGTCATTATTCTTCAAGCAATGAAGAAAGAACTTCTTAATTTAATGCATGCTGCACATCAAGGAATCACAACTTGTAAAAATAGAGCTAGATCAACGATTTACTGGCCTGGAATTATGCAGCAAATAGAAAATGAAGTAATTAAATGAGAAATATGTCAAGCATACTCCAAAAGCAATTCTCCAGAAACCATAAAACCACATGAAATTCCTCAACTTCCTTGGCAAAAAATTGCAATAGATTTTATGTATGTGTCGAACCAAAATTACATAATAGCAGTTGATTATCACTCAAAATTTGTTGAAATTAGAAGACTGCAAAACAAGACCGAAGCATCAACTATTTTAGCTCTTAAAAACATTTTTAGAACTCATGGAATTCCCAATATTGTTATGTCTGACAATGGTCCACCATATAGCTCGAAAGCATTGAAAAAGTTCAGCGAAGATTATAGATTCCAACATGTAACATCAAGTCCGTACTATCCAAAGTTAAATTTATTAGTTGAACGTTCCATACAAACTGTTAAAGGATTAATTGTAAAAGCTATAAAATCACATAGAGATCCAAATTTAGCAGTTTTATAACATAACAACTCTCCAAAACAGAATTTACCATCTCCTTCATGTCTCTTAATGGGAAGAAAATTAAGAACACCATCAACATTTACTATGAAAGAATTAAAACCACTATTTAAAGTTCCTAATGTAATTGAAAAGTTGGAAAAATCTCAAGAAGTTTATTCTGGAAAATATAAGAAAAATTTTAAAGATCTTTTCCCTGGTCAAAACATATTGTTACAAGAAGGACACAGGAATTGGATACCAGCAAAAGTAATTTCAAAAGATCCTAATCCAAGATCGACATTGTTTACTATTGTGGAAACCCCAGATGGTAAACAATGTCGAAGAAACAGAATACATTTAAAAGAGAGAGAGTTGGAGGACACTTTAAATGAAGACGAGAAACAAACAACTGCATTAGCAGCTGAAGAAAGCAACGAAAATCAGGAAATTCCGCGCAGCCCTAAGAAAAACCTCGAAATTCAGGAAAGTCCCAGTAACACTGCTCAAAAGAGTCCTAAAAATAAAACTCCACAAAATCCTGTCAAAACCTCAAGATTTGGTAGGATTATAAAAACTCCTCAACGCTTAAAATATTAATCTTGACTCTTGAACTAACTTTTATTTAGAGACTCTAGATTTAATAATGCATTTATTAAAAGAAAAAAAAAAAAGCGTGTTATGTATGCAACTCAACTTATGGTTTCGTGCATGAATATACAAAGAACGAACGAGACATAAATAGCCAGTTTGTATTTTGACTCATTAAAGTTATGTTTTGATATCATATCTGCCTGTTCATTTGAGTGATTTTATTTACATACCAAATTGACTTGGATGCGTAGGGTAGTTAAATATTTTCAGCTGTTTTACTGAGGAAGTTGTCACAATGCCCATAGACCTGATCTGAAACTCTCCAGCTCATTCGAGTTGGACATTTTCGCTCTGGACAGAAGAGACTTTTGAACTCAGGGCAGGTGCAGGTACTCCTCGCGATTCCTTTTAAGAGAAATTGTCCAGATTTTTTTTTTCTGTTATGTCGTAAGCTTTTGAAGTATCTTGCGAATGTATTTTTCTCTCCTAATATAAAAATGTGATTTTAACACACTGAACAAAAGGACGAGGTTTATTCCCGAAAGCATTCATTGCAAAAGTCGGGATCATACTGCTGTGGAAAACCAAGCTGAATGAAAAATGATCAGCAAGTGCAATCATGTAAGTCTGATTAATGGGAATAAGCCATTCTTGTAGTATTTTCTTACGCACCTGTTCATGAAGAAGTACATAATACTTTGTCCAAGAATGCATATTGCGATAGTGTGTCAACTGTTCTTACGTTTGAAAAAGAACATTCCCTCAGTTATAAGGAGACTGACTCATGTAATTACTTTTAAGATATTTATTACTTTCAGTTTCACTTAATCAGGAAAAAAAATAATAAAATAAGGACATATACGTACTGCAATAAAACCACATTTTTACTTCAGATTTAAAAGTGCAGTTAAAGATGCATATTAATAAACATTTATATTCTTTTGATTATTGTAAAAAGACATTTTTTGTGAATGCCTACTTGAAAAACACTTGATTATACATAATACTGCAAAGCGATATTTTTGTGATTATTGCCAAAAAGACTTGCATACCAATTCAGATCTAAAAATGCACTTGAAAATACCTACTAAAGAAAAAGCCATATTCTTGTGATTATTATGACAAGACATTTTCTGGAAATAGCAACTTGAAAGTGCACTTGAGGATACATACCAAAGAAAAACCATATTCTTGTGATTACTGTGAAAAGGCATTTTCCCAGAACGGCCACTTGAAAGCAACCTTGGGGATACATACTAAAGAAAAGCCATATTCTTGTGATTATTGTAAAAAAGCATTTCCTCAAAATGCCCACTTGAAAGCACACTTGAGGACCAGGCTTGGAGTCGATTACAAAGAAACGTAATCGATTACGATTACGATTACAAAGGGAGAAATTGAGAGATTATGATTACGATTACGATTGTAATCCTTTGCCAAAAAGTAATTACGATTACGGCAGCGATTACAGTCGTTGAAAAATGTAATCGATTACGATTATGATATCCGATTACGATTAGATTAGCATAAAATTATCCGATTTTATGCATACAACTCTCATTTTCACAATAGTGTCATAAATCAAAAAGTTATGATTTTTAATTAAATTTTTGATTTTATAAGAGATAACTGAAATGATGATGAATGCAATTATAATGACACAATTTCAACATCACAGTTCTGCAATTATGACGTCGTTGCAGAAATGAAAAAGTTGCATTATATATATATATATATGTATAATCAGGAAAGGCACATTCAGTATTTTTCGAATATTTAAAACTCATGTGAGGAATAACTACATTGATCGTATTTTGTATATAAGCAAAGACGATGCACTAAATATATAGATAATGCATAAGTGATTTACCTGGTTCATTGTTATTTTGTGTGTATACAATCAAAATTTAGTTGGCCGCAAATTCTGAAAATGTATATTTCTCCATTGTATTTATTTTCTAGTTTAAATTGTGCAACTATTTCACATAACACCAATTAGTTTACTGAAAATAATAATTTTCTATAATTCTTTATGAAATCACTTGTTATCCCGTGCAATTCATGCACATCTTATAAAATATTCAGATAGTGTAAGAGATAAATAATTTTTTGAAAATAAACGCTGCATTTTAGAATAATTTCAAAAAATTTGAACATGAACATTCAAATAACTCTTAGCAAAATTAGTAATCGTTAAAAAGTAATATGAAGAATGACTATAATATTTTAATATGATTTTTGTGGGGTTTTTTTTAACATGCACGAGCATATATTTTTTTCCATGTACTAACTGTTTTAATAAAAAAAATAAAGTGCAAGTAATTTTACAACACAAATTTAACGTACAAGATTCAACTGAAATACAAATTTCTGTTGAGGTAATTCTAAGAAGAAAAAGAAAATTAATTTTTTAAAATAATTCCTAAATATTAATGTAAAAAACAATTGGGAAAATGTCTGAACATATATCATTTTCTTTTACATACCTATTAATTATAAAGAATATTAGCATTAAAATATAAATAAATTTAAGATTTAAATGTATGTACTTTTTTAAATATTCAAAGAACATATTTTTAAAAATAATAATAATCACACGTACCAGGGTTAAGATTTCATGCATCTTAAGCATAGAGCATCATGTAACGCTTGCTCCTAAATTGCTGAAGTGTAAATGTGCTATTCTTTAGAAAAATTCTTCACTTCTGCCATTAAAGAAAGGCGAAAACACAAAAGTCATTTCATGTCTCTTTATGTGTGTAGGTGATAGTACCAACACTAGATTTTCAGGGGGGCAGTCTACTTCGATTATTGAAAGGGAAAATGGGACGCCCATTCTTAATGCCGGCTCCAAACCGGGACCCCCGCGGAGAGAAGAAAGGGAGAACTCTCTTTTTTACTCGCGGCGGTCCCGTCCAGACTCTCGCCTATTGCCCAACCGTTTGAATATGTTTTGAAGGGGTAATTAAGGAAGCAAAATGACCGATGCATTTGGTCCTTATAGACACCTTCCCCTTTCTTTTCTACCCCGAAATCTGTGACTTGCGGACAGATTACCGCTCTTGTACCGAAACTGGACGACGCGAGGAGACCGGAGACCCCCCCCCCCCCAACTGAGAGCCCCAAGGCGATGCGAGTGACATATCCAGACCAGACTCCCTTTCTTCTCGGGCTCTCCAGCCATTCCCCATGGAGAGTGGAGCCGCAATTAAGAATTCTGAGAGACTGCAACAAGTAGGACAACAAGCGTCTCTAGCAGACTTTTATATGGTCCTGCCATCAAGGCTCTGCGACCGCCACACAGAACCTTTTATATTATGATCGCCCGTAGGTTACAGACCACTTAGGATAGGACTTCAGTACACAGTTTGAATCCTTTTTCTTGTAATCTTATCTCTTCTATCCAAGGGTAGCGCTAAAAATTTCAGCTTTCAGCAGGTCAAGATTACACGATTGCAGGACTAGCAGATTACGGATTTTTTCCTTAAGATTACGATTAAAATTTACGGGAGAAAAAGGATTACGGGATTACACAACTTCGATTATGATTATGAGAACATGCCATCATCAGATTACGATTACGATTACGATTTTGTCAAAATGTAATCGATTACAGCCGATTACGATTACGTAATCGCGATTACTCCAAGCCTGTTGAGGACACATACTGAAGAAAAACCATATGCTTGTGATTATTGTGAAAAGAATTTCCGTACCAGTTCAGTACTTAAAACACACTTGAGGATACATACAAAAGAAAAGCCTTATTCTTGTGATTATTGTAAAAAAACATTTTCTCGGAATGACCGAGTCATTCCGAGAAAATGTTTTTTTACAATAATCACAAGAATAAGGCTTTTCTTTTGTATGTATCCTCAAGTGTGTTGAAAGTACACTTGAGGATACATTCCAAAGAAAAACCATATTCTTGTGATTACTGTGAAAAAGCATTTTCTGAGAATGGCACCTTGAAAGCACACTTGAGGACACATACTAAAGAAAAACCATATGCTTGTGATTATTGTAAAAAGACATTCCGCACCAGTTCATTACTAAAAATACACTTGAGGATACATACAGGAGAAAAGCCTTATTCTTGTGATTATTGTGAAAAGACTTTTTCCCAGAACGGCCACTTGAAAGCACACTTGAGGATGCATACTAAAGAAAAGCCATATTCTTGTCATCATTGTAAAAAGGCATTTTCTTTGATTTCCCACTTGAAAGTGCACTTGAGAATACATACTAAGGAAAAGCCATATGCTTGTGATTATTGTGAAAAGACTTTCCGTACCAGTTCAGTACTAAAAACACATTTCAGGATATACACTAAAGAAAAACCATATTCTTGTGATTTTTGCGAAAAGACCTTTTCTCAGAATGCCCATTTGAAAGTACACTTGAGGATACATACTAAAGAAAAACCATGTTCTTGTGACTTGTAAAAAGACATTTTTGCAGAATGGCCACGTGAAAGAACACTTGTGGATAGATATAAAAGAAGAGCCATTGTGAAAAGACTTTCCGTACCAGTTCAGTGCTAAAAACGCTTTTAAGAACACATGCAAAAGAAAGGCCATACTCTTGAGGATGCATACCAAAGAAAAGCTATACTCTTGTAATTCTTGCAAAAAGACTTTTAGGTGCAGTTTAGGTATGGAAAAGCATTTGATGATGCACATGAAAGAAAAGCATCTTATGGTTATTTGCTGAAAGACTTTCAGTGACTTTTTAGTGTCAAAGAAACCACTGAGTATACATAAAGAAATAATTCTAATCATTGTAAGAAGACATTAAGAAAAAAGGGTTGGAAATTTACTTTGGAATGCATACAGAAAGCAAACTAATTCTCGGACTCTTGTGAAAATCTTTCTGCTTTTAAAAATTGAAAAAAAAAAAAAAAAAACTTCATGTGATGTTTCATTCTGGAGCAATTCCATTTCAGATCAGGCAGAGGGTGTGACATGACCCTCACAGATTTTTTTAAAAGAATTACAGTAGTTACAACTAAAGGGCATATGAAATATCCCAAAAGGATTAATCAAAAAAAAAAAAATTTTTTTCTAGTTACAGCCTTTTAAAATTTCAAACAAATATGGCCCTTTCCAGAAAATCAGCAAAACACTCACTTTAAAAATGGCCTGTTTTAAAAGTTTTTAACCGATTCAAATAAATTTTTTTTCTATAAATAATTAAGAGAAGATATTTTATTTGGACACTAATTTGAAAAATCTAGTTGGCTTCATTGATAAAGAAAAAAAGTGTTTTTGAAGTGAAAAAAATCGCATTTTTACCGATTTTATCATTTTTTTTTTCTTATGAAAGAAATTTATTTTTGACAAAACAGAGGTGGCAATCCAAAGTGCTGTTATGGAAGTTTTGTATCAAATTTTATTGCAAGCCTGAGATGCATATACCCTCAGAATTTAAAGTTTGAAATTTGAAAATGCTCAAAAATTACGATTTCTGAAGTGTGATTACTCAAAAAAGCCATTTTTAAAAAATCTGAAAATCTGCTCATTTGTTGCCCTTTAAGTGCTTAATGAGTTTCTATAAGCTATATTGCGTATTTTTGCCCCAGATATCTTATATGATTTTTCAAAAATGGCCTTTTGTGCGTTTCTCAAAAAAGCCAGAGATTCAAAGTTGTACTTATTTAATCACTTTAATATAAGATTTAATCAATATTTATTAATAAATATACCATATTGTTACACAATTACTACAGATAAATTGTACTTAACCTTCTTAGAATTTAAATAGCACCTTGTACAAAGTGTAGCCACCGTGATTTAATGCATGTTATTCTGTTCATTCGAATTACTAGTTTCACACTCACGCGCTTTACATCAAATATGTTACAGCACTGATTTACAAAGTTTAAAACACATATGCATACTTGCCAAGTCTGCTGTTTTTAACGGGAGACTCCCGTTTAACATTTTCTCCCGTTTTTTGTAATTTTCGCTTTAAAATAAATGAATGAAGCTTCAGTCTTTTTTTGCTCAATGAACGGCACTCGGGACCGTAGTTATTCGCCGAGTAGTTTTTATGTAATTTTCTTGTATTTGGACGAAATTCCGTATTTTTGGTATTTTTCAAAAGTCAAAATTTCGGTTCCGCGAATATCCGTAATTTTGGTACTTTTTCCTTTCTTTAAATGAGGAAATTTTGAAGCAGCATGCCTAGATACTTGCTTTACGAAACTTTTACAAATTAGCAGTAAAACTTCCGTATTTTGTCTTTCATATGCTTTCAAGGGTCAGTCCCGATTTTTTCAAAAATCCGATTGCATCCGCTTCGGTAAAAGTCCCTAGTTCTTCTGTACTATCTCATTCAATCTCTTGGACATCAATACCTTTTGTTTTACCATTATTTTTAATATTTTTTTACGATTTAGCCTCTGTAGTAGAGGATTTGCACTTATCCTTTTGCCACACCCACTCGAAATTTCAATGAAATATTTTAGCCCTTTTTAAACATTTTGGTGATCATTTAGTTAGTTGTAACTATTAATATTGCATCCTTATTAATAATCTAGTTTTTAAAATATTTTTTGCATAGAATTATTATTTTTTTTTTTTCCATCCTCTTAGGGTTTTTTTTTTTTTTTTTCCTTTTTGGTAATCATTATATATTGTTACAAAATAGATGAATAAAATTTCTTCCTATTTTCATCGAATATATAACTGAAAAATGGCTAAATTTTTTTTAATAAATATTTTGGATAATTTATTTGTTAAGTGCACACCAGATATGGTGGTGATATTTTGTTTGAATTGTGGTGTAGATGTAAGCTAGTAAGTATTTGGGAGAATTGTTTTTTTATTATCTAACTCAATGTAATTCTTGGGGTTTTGTGCATTCCGCACAATAATAAATTTTCTGTAAAGTGAAACAAAGTTTCGTCCAGTGCTGTCAAATAAAAATCTAGAGAACATCCTATTGCTCATAAAAAATAATTTTGCTAAAAAATGTTTCGATCAAACATTTGATGATAAAATTTTATCAAATACTGCTGTAATGAACATTAAAAAAAAAATCTTTGTATAAGTCAGTTTAATTGTTCATTTTGTGTGTGTGGGGGGGGGGGGCTTGAAAAAAATCTCCTGGTTTTTTTTCCTCCAAGGTTGGCAAGTATGCATATGTAGTTATGTACTTAAAGCAAAATAAGTAGAATCAAGTTCTTGAATCATCTTCTACTCCTTATTACCAAAAAAGTGCAAAGACTAGGAGGGTTCAGATGGTGTTATATTTCATACTTTCAACATTACTTTATATTGGTCTAGTTTTTTTTTTCACCGGATTCTTCTGGCTATTGAAATATTTTTTCTATATTATCTGTGTACAAGTTATTGGATAGTGTCCCTAAACCATCGGTAATACATTCGTAATTTGACCCCTTCAATAATTGTCATTACACGTTCAATAAATTTTCCGATTACGAAATCATGCATTGAGTTTCATTTGCTTAAGAGGCGGGTAGTTTTCTGACTGCTTCCCACTTCTTGTTTGTTCGTGCGTCCCATGTATGCATTACTATTTTAATGATTTTTTAATATTTAGCAGTATTTTAGGATTGCCAATAATGTTTTAATTGTATTCCTGCAATAAATTTTACTTTTGCTGTTACATGGTATTTGTTGTAAAGCGTGTGAATTTGAAACTAATTCGAATGAACAGAATAACCTGCATTAAATCACGGAGGTTACACTTAGTGCAAGGTGCTATTTAAAGTCTAAGAAGGTTAAGTACAATTTAGCTGTAGTAATTGTGTAACAATGTATTTTTTTTATTAATAAATATTTACTAAATCTTATATTAAAGTGATTAAATAAGTACAAATTTGAAGTTCTGGCTTTTTTGAGAAATGCACAATAGGCAATTTTTGAAAAATCATATAAATATCTGGGGCAAAAATACACAATATAACTTATAGCAGCTCATTAAGCACTTCAAGGGCAACAAATGAGCAGGTTTTCAGATTATTTAAAAATGTCGTTTTTGAGTAATCACACTTCAAAAATCGTAATTTTTGAACATTTTCAAACTTTAAATACTGAAGGGATATGCATCTCAGGCTTGCAATAAAATTTGATACAAAACCTCCATAACAGCACTTTGGATTGCCACCTCTGTTTTGTCAAAAATAAATTTCTTTCGTAAGAAAAAAAAATCATAAAATCGGTAAAAATGCGATTTTTTTTTTCACTTCAAAAACACTTTTTTTTCTTAATCAATGAAGCCAACTAGATTTTTCAAATTAGTGTCTAAATAAAATACCATCCCTTAATTATTTATAGAAAAAAAAATATTTGAATCGGTTAAAAACTTTTGAAACAGATGCCATTTTAAAAGTGAGTGTTTTGCTGATTTTCTGGAAATGGCCTTTTTTGTTCCAAATTTTAAAAGGCTGTAACTTAAAAAATAATATTTTTTTTTCGCTTTATCCTTTTGGGATATTTCATACGTTCCTTAGTTGTAACTAATATATATTTTTTTTTTTAAATCTGTGAGGGTCATGTAACAAGTTTTAGACCTGCCTGCCTGATTTGAAATGGAATGACTCTCTGATAAAAATCTAAGTTCTTTGAAGAGCTGAAATTTTGTTAGGAGTCGGGTTATAAAATCGTATCAGATTATTTCTTGTAAGAAATATATTTTTAAAATATTTTTAGCTGTAATATTTTAGGGATCCAGTGGTGAGCAAATGGGCCGATTGCCAATTAATCAGGGAAAGGCAGTTGATAGATTAATCACAGCTGCCTATTAGTTTATAACCAGGCGGTCGAAATTTGACCTTAATTAATTAAATTATAAAAGTTCAGCCTGAAACATTTAAGCAACTTTTAGACACTTTAGTTTTTTGCTTGATAACTGTCTGTTTTGTTTAACTATTTCAATGAGCGATAATCTCCTCTTATGCGACCGATTGGCCACTAAGTTAGTTTATAATGTAATGCCTTTGTAACACATATTATACATAAATTTTATATTTTTGCACTAATAGAAAAAAATTTTTATACCATTATCTTATTATTGAATATATTAGGAATACAAACACTCACTTTTAATTTCATCAAGAATTCAAAATGCTAATGCCAATCAACAAGCTTACAAAACATTGATTCGAAGCGAAAATCACCTCCACACCGTAATTGAATCGGTTATTTGAGAAACCCCATAAGTCACACTTCAGCAACTTTTGGGAAATTGAGAAAAACTGAATAAAACTTGATAATGACATGTGATGGACATTTTTTCTGTCTTAATCGTTAGTACTAGGTCACATATGCTGTCCATATACTTCATTAATCTGAATAACATATACATGAATTTACATACATTGAATTTCAAATTGCGTTGTCTTATGGAGTTTCTCAAATTAACATAAAAAGGTGCGATAAAAACAATTTTCTTTTTGAAAAGTATGGTATAATTGGATGCTAAGTGCATGAATTATCTTAAAATAAATGATACAAAAGTAATTGGGGCAAAAACTAAAACATTATTATCTATGACGTAATACAACGCGGAGGTCTATGGAAATGTTAACTGCCTGCGGGAAGTTGAGTTCATCAGGGTTCATACTCCACCTGGAAATCCTGGAATTTGATATACTTTGCCAAAAGTCAGGGAAAAACGAAAATTTTTGACAAGACCTGAAAAAGTCAGGGATTCCCCCCCCCCCCCCTCTTGGAGTGAATCTATGCTTGTCGCGATGTCAGATTACCAAGAACATAAAAAAATCGTTCAAAAAACGCGTTCGGTGCGACATCATGAACTGAACAAAAAAGAAACTGAGAAATGCAAAGCATTGGAACAAATAAAAAAATTGAAATGAAAAGAAAATTATAAACTTTCTGTGCAGATAACTGAAAACCTTAATATTAACAGCCAAATTTCTGAACTTCCCAAAAATGTATGAGGTCTACTGACTTTGATTCTATTTAACATGGAGATTGATTCCATTTTTTCGTAATATTTTTATTTACATATTGTATGTATATAATATTTTATTAAATGTTCTTTAAAAATAAAAGTAAGGTTTTCTTTTATTAACTGTTATTTTTATTTGAGTTTCGAATTTATTTCTTCAGCGCCATTGAGCTAGTTGTCATTCAATGGATTTATTATCAGATCGTTTTTAAGTATTGTATTTGTTTTGCAAAAGAATATGCCCTCAATGAACTCGCCTTCTTATGCAAATACTGTTGTTGATATGTCCAATACAGTTTTTTCTTGCACCGGCAGTGACGTCCTACTTTGTTTTTCGTATTTTTCTCGTAAACTGTGGATCGTACAGGAGCGCTTCTTTGGGCAGTTTTTATGTACTCCCAACGAGGAATCTAGCTGTGCAGAGTTCATGCGGTCGTTTTGCGACACCCTGTATATGAAGGGGCAGACTGGCTAACTTTGGCCCAGTGGGCAAAATTATACTTTGGCCCGCCTTTGTACACATAAGAAAATAAATTGCATACTGCACAAGCAGAACCACATGGGCCCCACTGCAAGATAAATCTAAAATACTAGTTGATCCCCTGCAGAAAATCTGCGGGCTATGAGTTCAACAATCAAACTAAACATGATGATCACTCGATATAAACAAACTAAGGTGTTGCCATTCCAAAGAATAGGAAATTAACTATTTTAAAATCGTAAAATACGCTTTAAAATTCGAAAGGCTTAATAAATCTCTAGATATGAGCAAACTAAGGTGTTGCCATTCCAAAGAATAGGAAATTAACAAATAAAATCGTAAAAAGCGCTTTAAAATTCGAAGGGCTTAAGAAATCTCTAGATATGAGCGAACTAATGTGTTGCCATTCCAAAGAATAAGAAATTAACAATTAAAATCGTAAAAAGCGCTTTAAAATTCGAAAGGCTTAAGAAATATCTACAGACATTAGAATGATCGCGCTCGATATAAACAAACTAAAGTGATGCCACTCCAAAGAATCGAAAATTAAAAATTGAGTCATGAATGGAAATAGTTTTTAAGAACATTGCTAATGTCCGTAAGTTACGATAATAAGTACGAATATTGTGTTACTTTTTCTACGCTAAACATTAAACATTTTTAAATAAAGTTTTACCAAAGTTTGTTTTTTGCACGATGTATCGTACCGCAAAATTTAATCGTAACTGGTCCACGTTGTGAAATACATATATATATAGATTTCTGATTGACAAGAAACACATGTACGCAGAATGTAATAATTAGAACTTTGAAATTTACTTCAAACCTACTTTATACTTATAAAGGATTTAAACTTTTTAGTTTTATGGGTTAATATTAATTACAGAGATGTTGTAATTAATTACAATTATGAATTCATCATTAAGGCATTGAAATAAAGGGGATTAATTTTTTATTCAAGCATTCTACCGCTGAGGTAGTCCTGCGAAACTAGAAACTGTGTTTCAGGGTTGTTTGGTTTAAACCAAGGTTTAAACCAAATGGTTTTTTTAAAAAAACCACTTGGTTTAAACCAAATCTTTTTTCATTAATTTTGCACATCATTAAAAATTGCAAAATCCAATTTATGCAGAAATTACAAGCACAGCAGTGGATAATTAATGAATCTGAAAATTAACAAACTTTTTTTTTTAATCAGTACAAATTTTTCTCAACTCCTATCTACAGACTACCTATGTCAGACTATTTGGGTTTTTCTAAAATTAGCTCTGAAAAAGCTAATTTGAGAAAAATTCTTCTCGGTCATTATAAAAATTAAAATGATATTGCAATTGTAATTCCTGGAGTTAAAAGAATATATATTAGAATAATAACTAATTTGCAAACGTATGTTACAGATAACAATTTTTAAGAAACCAAATCTTTTTTCATTTATTTTTCGCATTATAAAAAAATTGCAAAATCCAATTTGTGCAGAAATTGCAAGCGCAGCATTAGATAAATCATGACTTACTGAATTTGTAAAGTAACAAACTTTTTTTTTAATCGGTGCAAATTTTTCTTTTTTTCCTAAATTATTCTCTTCTTTTTAAAAATATATTTATTCTTTAATCAGGAAAAACTGTATTTAAAAAAATATATAAATAATAGTGATAATTTCTAAGCCAATGTTGCTGATTTGTATAAGTGTTATGGTGTAATCATTTGTTGATATTACTGAACTGTAAATCAACACACATTATTTTTAATGTATCTTTCATTTTTGCTTATTTTTTATTGATTTAGTAAAATATGCTTTTGTTAAAACTCCACCCACATAATAATTATTTCTTTAATAATTTGCTGAAAGGCCTGTATAAGTAGAGTATTATAACGTGTTAATACAGTAAAACCTGGAAAGTTGACCACCATTGTAAGTTGGCCCACCTGTCTAAGTTGACCACTTTTGGTCAGGAATGGAATTAGCCCTATATTATTTAATGTAGAAAAACCTTTGTAATTTGACCACCTGTCTGTATTGACCACTTAAGTACCAAATTTGGGTGGGAGTATTATAAAAAAAAAAACCTTTGTAAGTTGGCTGCCTAATTGATATATTTTTTTATTCATCTATTTTTGCAAAGATAAAAAAAAAAAAAAACTTATATAAGCTCTTCAGGATAGTATTTTTTTATGCTATAATGTTAGACCAGTATTTGTCTGGACGGATGAAACATCAATATAAAGTTTGCCTAAACCTACTCCGTGTAAGTCAACTATTCTAGAAAACGACTATAATCCTCACTCTTTTGTTCTTTAAATACGTTTCTTCTTTTTCTTCTAATTGATCTAGTTATTTCGAAACATTATGTATTTTTAGGAAATCTTTACAATCAAATAAGTAAACTAACACATTTATCTTTGACTAAGTGCTTTAATTTTAAAGTTGTATAGGATACATTGTAAGTCACTCAGATTAAATTTTTCTAATGGTATTTCAGATAATTGTTAAAAATAGCTAATTACTCATTTTAAAGTAACATTAATACATGAATTTTAATTAGTCACAAATGAATAAATGCATGACGTAAGAAATGACAAAAAAAAAATCTCCACCCTCTATAAGTTGACGACTAAAGTGCTGCACCTATATAAGGTAATTAAAATTTAAGGTTTTAACATATAGTTAATTAATTATCAATAAATTAACTATCAATAACATTCATTTACAATTAAGGATCTAAAATCTCCATGATTTTCTAAAAGTCAAATTGTTTTTCCTACAAATGTTATTTAAACCAAAAAAACCGGTTTTTTTGGTTTTTTTCCAACCCTGCTGTGTTTCTATTACTTTCACATAGTCCTAAGTAAATTATCTCTCCTCATGAATCAGCATGAAGTTTTCAAAAAAATATCTTTTGCTCGACACATTAGTGGAAAACGGGATAAAGACATTTGTATATCTTTTTTGAGAAAGGGGGTATTTTGGCTCAAATATTTAATTCGTAACGAAACGTAAATTATTTTTCTTTTACAAGTTGCTTTACCA
The DNA here is from genome assembly GCA_038502835.1 of Octonoba sinensis. NCBI lineage: Eukaryota > Metazoa > Arthropoda > Arachnida > Araneae > Uloboridae > Octonoba > Octonoba sinensis. The sequence goes on along the minus strand of CM076598.1, from coordinate 1,973,337 downwards.
TATCGCATATTCATCCTCTTCTCACGTTGACTTTATTATTCAAAAAATCAGAAGAATCGACGTTTAAAGTTCTCGAGTTTTTCATTTCCGTGACGCTGATATGCTCCGCTTCCGTGTGCAGTTTCAGGAGAATGCATTTCGTAGTTTCATTGTCAATTAATACTAAAGCAAATTTTCAATGGTGAAAAAGTACATCATTTGATTTTTAATTACTGATTTAGACACTTTCAAACGAACGGGTTAAGAATGGATGAATAGAAGGTATATAGCACGGGTGGCTCTTTGAAGGATTATTTTTGGCTCTCCGATAGATGTATCCGAGTGCCCTTTTCATTTTTGTGCTATTATATTTTAAAAATTTATTATTGTTCCCTATGTATTTCTAAATGGCTTTTAAATTACTGACAAATAATATGAAAGACTAAGTGCAACGTTGTAACAAAGTTCATTTCCTTCAAAGTTAAAAATGAACTGATTCATCGAACGAACATGCCCTGCAATTTAGAGTTTCAGGGAAAGATAAAATAATGTCTGACTTTTCACCTTGTGTAGGGTAGGATGGGGTAAAATGGGTCACTTGATAAAAAACCCAAAATAATAGAACTTGAAATTGAAATTTTTAAACCAATACTTTGTATGTTATATTTCAATGTGTTGGCAACATTTTTCATTCTAAAAAGAGTTAGGATCTTAAATATGGTAACCCAAAAAAGTTTTTTTGTAATTTTTGGGTGATAGTGTGCTAAACACATGGTTTACCAACTTCTGAAAATCTCTATATTTTATCAAATAAGAACCCAAATTTAAAGGATTTCCGCACAAAGAAACTTTGGAGAACAATTACAGCCGAGCATGTAAAAAAAAAAAACTTAATTTTGAATTTTTTTCCACCAGTTTTTCTTGGATGGGGTAAAATGGGTCATGGTTAGGCCTAGCAAGTTCTATTCTATTATTGTTTTAAAATTTACTCTGTTGCACCTCACTGTAGAAAATTAATAAATTTAAACAGTGTACGTTGTTTATTTTATTGAAATTAAATTAAAAAAATTTTTTTTAATGTTTTCCCTAAAAAAGATCATGTTGATGTGGTAGAGAGAAGTGATGTTGTTGAAGTGTTATGTGAACCAATATATAACAATCAAGAACAATATTATTTAAACATTTCGATGTAATTATAATTCAAAATGTTGCTAAATATGTTACTTACTTTTTTTTTCAATTTCAAAGTAATAAATAACTGTTTTCAGCATTATTTTGCATTATGACCTATTTTACCCCACGATGGAGTAAACCAGGTCACAACTTTATAAGCTCAGTTAAACTATTTCATAATTAAAAAATAAATATTAAAATGGCATGAAATTGATCTAAAGGAGTTCAATGTTAAGATGCAATTGAAAAGAAATTGGAAATGTTTCTGGATTTGGTGCTATGAAACTTTAAGTAAGAAAGTAGCTAAAAATGACATATTTTACCCCACCTGACCTGATTTATTTTTCAAACGAAATTGCAACTTTTTCAAAGGACATTAAAAATAAAAGATTTTGTCATTTTCCTCGAATTAAAAAAAAATTGTTTCAATATTAAACGAGAAAACTCAACGAGTATATAAAAAAGCTAGAAGGAATATTCATGGAATTCCACAATAGATTTCAAGACTTGAAATATTTTAAATAGTCTTTCGATTTTTTTCTGCACCCTTTTGAAATTAACATAATTCAAGGTGAGTTTCTCTATTTCCAATATAATTACGACCCAAAAATCATCTGGATAATTAGAATTAATAGAGATTCAAGAATATCAAGCTCAACAATTAAAATATAAATCGACGTCGATTACTGAATTCTGAAAATTTGTACCAGAATCGAGGTATCCTGAATTAAAAAAGGCTGCTTATCGAATTATTTCAATATTCGGAACAACGTACTTATGTGAATCATTTTATTCCACTTTAAAATTCGTGTAATCCAAACACCAATCAGTGTGAACTAACCAGCATCTCAAAGAATTACTGAGAAGTGCTGTCACCAATTCATCACCAAATTTTAAAAAGAATTATCAAGAGAAGTAAAATAAATGTGTTTAATTTTTAATATTTAAATTCAATGCACATATTTTGTACTTTTATTTATATGTGTTTTCAATAAATATAATTTCTGTAAAAATAGTTTTAATACCTTTTTTGCATACCTTTTAAACGCGTATTTAATCGCGGCTCACGAAAGATTTCAAATTTTGAAAAATGGCTCGGATTATCAATTAGCTTGGCCACCCGTGGTATAGATATTATTATTGACTTTTGCTCTGCATCATTTAAATTGTCCAGCATTACGGGAAGAGAAGTAAACGGCTCCATGATACTAGTGCGGACACTGTTGATGAAAATTAGCGGTCGCCACTCGCCACGTGCCGATTAGGCGATGAAAAAAACGCATAATCGATCGCCACTCCTTTAACTGCTTCATTTTCATTCTGTAAACGTTTCATTATTTTTATCTATTTCAATGAACATCTTAAAGATAAATTGAATTTTTATTTTCTAATTCTTATTATGAGCCAATCGCGTTTTTTTTTTTTTTTCTTGGAAACTTGCCAATATGAACACGTTCTTCGCGCCGAAAATGTCATGTCGCATTTCAACTTTCAATCCTTCAGTATCCTGTATATATTTAAATCATTTTAAAAGTTCGAAATAATTTTAGCATGTGATCATTCAAGTATGCATATTTCTTGTTTTATTTCAATAATTTATTTATTTTGTTGGAGTTTGTTTTCAATTCTTATTAGCAATTTAAAAAAGTGGCCACTAACAGAACTGAATTTACCGGACACTGGCTACTAACAAAATTTCCCAGTTTTCTCCTATAGTGAACATATGGCGGTATAGCTACTGCGGGCACGTTCAAACTTGTCCCATTCAGCTTTCAGGGTAGAAATGAATGTTAAGGTGGAACCCATACGAGAAGACAGCGTAGGCAACCTTTTTGACGTTGAACTTGATGAATTATGATTGAAAATTAGGTGGGAATAAGGGCAGAGACTTCGTGTCTGTTCAGTTTTCTAAAGAAATAAAGTCACATCCCATTTTAGGCATTATTCAAGAAGATAGAATGTTTATGTAGTTTTCTGAGTGTGTACACAGTTCCCGATAAATGTTTCAGTGTTGAAGTCCTTATAGCACTTTGGTGTCCTTATACCACGTTCGGAAAGCCATTCACTCTCGGAATTGAAGTGCTCACGTGACTCATGACGTCATCTTTCCGAACTCTGGCTGGCCAAGAGGCCATCGGAATCAGTCTGCCTCCGGTAATTTGCTCTCAGAATCGACTGACCGCTCTCGGAATAAAGGACTGTTATGGTGTGTGTTTGCTTGTTGCAGTGGTTGAATTTAATTATGTGAATCAAATCATATAACCAAAGCAACAAACCGGAAAAGCATCGATATAATCTTTACATATTCAAGAAATAATTAAGTTATGAGAAGGTGAACGGGCGATCCAAATAGATGAAGAATAAGAGTCATGCGTGATGCTGCAGTGAACTTTTTCGCCATATTCCCAGCATGAAATTTTTTCGATGAATATCACCGTCGTGCAAGCATGGGAGCGGATGGAATGCAGTGATCTTCATATGACGTGCAACTGTGGATCATGAAGTTGGAGAAAGACCTTTCCCAAAATTCTACTGGAAGGAAGGCATCGCCACGTGCAGAATCCTAGCTACTTTGAAGTAATGTTTTCTAATGCTTTGAAAGTCACCGTCTGAGAGGGGTAAGGCCGTCGACTCCTGACCCTCTCGACGAATTGATAAAAAGGAAATAGCTCAAATAAAAGCTATGAGCATTTAAGATAAACCTAACGGTTTCAATTTTTCATCTAACTTGTGGTTCACATGAACTTACTACCATCTTCATTTATCGCTCATTATGCGTGGTTCAATGAATGAATATTTTTATCTTTTATAACTTATGATGTGATTTTTATTCATGCTTTTGATCTAAAATTGGTGTGCACCTAATCTGATAAAATATTTTAATATATGAAAATCAAGAATTTAATAAATAACTTAAATTTAATGCAGTGTATTTCCTTTTTTTAAAGTACTTTATAATTCTATTCATTTAGTATGATTTTATATATATATATTTGAATTGAATTTATAATTACACAACGCATAAGACAAAAAAACCACTATACGTTCACGCTGTGTCGGTTTGTTGCTTTTGGTCATATAATTTGGTTCACATAATTAAATTCAACCACTGCAACAAGCAAGCACACACCATAACAAGGACTCACGTGACTCATGACGCGCTGCCTCCGGTAATTGCTCCCGGAATAGACTGAAAGTTACCACTTCGGATAGAGGTCCTTGTATTTCAGTTCCGAGGCCGAAATGTACTTTTAGCTATCTGCGATCAAGAAGAGAGCCGAATTTTGGGAAGAATGACCAGTTTTTATAAATTAAAATGACCGATTCGAAACTCCTGTTAATAATACATACATGAAAAGCTCATTGAAGAATTAAAAGACCGTACATTTGGAGCCTCGAGCATAGATAAGAAATACATTTAAAAAAAAAACAGTTAAAAAATCTTTACTGTAAAAATTATATTTTTCAAACATCAGTTTTATTCAACATATTCTCATATAACATATTTATCAACATATTCTCATATATTCCATTGATTATGCTATTCATCTAAGTTTTTATGCATAACTTTAACAAATTGGACGTTTTTTTGAATTTTTTAAAATTGTTTAACGTATATTTAAACTCATCTCTGTTCTTTTACTTTATATCTTCAATTTTTAAAAAATCTAGTCGTTTATATAAAAAATAAGGAATAATATACGGGGATATATCGGATTTCATTCATTTCTTTTTATTAATTTACATATTTTGTGCTTTGATCTAAATTTGTTTGTTTTTTGTTCCATTTGTTATATTTTGTTTTATTTTAATTTGCAGTTATTTTAAAATAATTTACCTTTTAAATTTGCTAATATATATATAATATATTAAACTATTATTTTTTATTTATGTTCCAAGGTTCCCGAAACTTCTAGTAGTTCTTTTAACATCTTCTAATAAATTTTCTAGTTGGGGCTCGGTTCCCAATTTCGATACTTCAAGATGCTTTTATAGTATATATATATATATCCTGGTATAGTGATTGTGATTATGTATGCACTATAGGTTTTCTTAAATTACATAGAGGTATTCTCACTGTCATGTCTCAGCAAAAACAGAAAAAAAGACAGAAGAGCAAACAATTTGTACTGCTTAAAATTTATTCGCTATTAGTGAATAACTCTATTGAGCAGTTCAAAAAAAAAAAAAAAAAGAAAAGAAAAAAATGAATTGATAGTCCTTCCTTCCATTTTTCTTTCCTAATTATCAAGTCACTAGTTTACCATCATCATAAAAAAAATTAATTAATAAATTAAAAAGCCAAACTTTGACTCCAGGGTTGTTGTTTTAGACGCAAAACTAGTTTCGGACGGGACATGTGGTTTATGCCGTCCCAAACTATCCGAAAGTGTCTGAAACTGTCCTAAAGCTAAAGGGGTCTAATCTAATCGATTTATATTTAATGAAATATTAGTAATGAATAAATATAAATATTTGATAATATTTATCTTTGAAATGTTAATTTGAAAACTATTTGCTTGAAAAAGTAAAAAATTGCGATTATCTCTGTTACATAAAAGCTTCCTTATACAAGAGTTGGTCGTGTTGTGAAAAGAAAGTACCAATGTAAGTCATTTCATTTCCATTTATGACTCATAACGTCTATTCAATGCTATTACATATTTAGAATGGGCTGTGGTAGCCTAGTGGTTAGGATGTCGGACTTCCAACTGGGGTTCGATACCCGACCCATTGAAAACCCACTATGCACACTTGGGGATACGTGCATGTAAAATCCGTGGACCCTGAAGTCCCGAGGCGGTTCCGAGAGTACCGGAAGTTGGAGAATTTCCCTTCCCTTCACTCTTAGGTCAAAAACGGAAGGTGGCGTATTTGTGGTTGCGCCATCTGGTGTCATTCAAATACATATCATGAGTTAAGTCGTACTTCCAGCCTTGTGGTGCTCATCTAAACGGAAGGCGTTCCCTCACTGCCTTCATTCCTGGGCGCTCTGCAATGGGGAGCTTGGATATCCAAGTAGCATTAGAAACAACAACATATATTTAGAAGGAAAAAAAAAATTTTGTGTGACAATGTTTTACATGATGCATTAACAAAAATTCTTTTTTTAATCCTAGATTGAATGATAATAAATTAATGATAAAATGTTGGCTCTTATATTTTAAAAGTAGCAGAATTTTTATTTTTCATTTTTAACATAATGTATTCTGTAACGACAACAAAAAATAGTAAACCCCCTCATCATTTTTAGAAAACATTATCAGCATTTTCCTAGAAAAGATGGGTGGTCATTTAGTGTCAGAACATTTTCATGTTCTATCGCAGCATAGTCATTTTCTTGAAAGTAAGGCAATGTTAACTTGGTAAAAGAAGACTGACCAGTGTTATATTCTTATTCAACTTCTATGATTACCAGTTTAAAATCATCCGTATACGTTTTATTAAGTTTACTTAAATTTTAATATTAATAAAGTATTACTTTAATACATTTTATTCTGTGTTTTGTATTTGCTCACAAAATTCAAATTCAATAAATGTAGTTTTGGACAGTTTTAGATGCAAGCAGGGTTTGGCCAGGACGATAAAAACAATGGTCCTTACCGTAGTGTCCGAAACCTTGCCAACCCTGTTTGAAGCATAAAATGAAAATTGAATTGCAGCCATGTATTTTAGGGTTATAGGGAACCCCTTTTCAACGCAAATATTTAATGTTTTTTCTTTTTAAGCCCTGAAACGCATATAGTGTGTGAGTGGGTACATATTGACTGGAAGAAAAAGAGAGGAAGAGATTTTTAATCAATAAATAATACGAGTAGATATCCGGTAAATTTGTGTTTAATAATTTATTAAATATCACAATATATGAAAAATAGAGTAAACAACTTTTCAATCCAGTCCCTTTGCATCATTGTAAATTAATGGCAAAATCAAGCTATTATATCCAGCGGTTTTTTTTTTTTTTTTGTTTTTTTTTTTCACTTAGCATCATCTCCTCCTTGAAACTGTTCTCAATGTAGTGATTCGAAGTCAGTCCCCCTAATCCCCTTCAGAAAATAATCTGGATACGGCCTTATGAAAATTTTTTGAATCTGTCATATTACATGCATTTGTAATCTTTACTAATATTATAAAGCTGTAGAATTTGTTTGCTTGAACGCGCTAATCTCAGGAACTACTGGTCCGATTTGAAAAATTCTTTCAGTGTTAGATAGCCCATTTATTGAGGAAGGCTATGGGCTAGATATCCTCACAGTAAGACCAATAGGAGCGGAGTTTTGAAAATTGCATAAAGTAGTCCTTTTCTATCGGAAGAAATGATCACATCCTTTCGAGCTTGATACCATTGAAAAGCGCGTAAAAAACTACTTGAGGAAGAGTTTTTTGCTACGTGCTAAAATTGGAAGCCTGCAAATTAACTAGAAAAGAAGTTATAAGCGTTTTTCTCTGTAGTTTGAAATTATTTTTTCACAATAATTCATTTTATTTGACCCAGTTGATGACCGTTTTATTTTTTTTTTGCATTGTTGCATCGTTTCAATAATTGTTACAGTTGCCGTGTGAACAGACAAATCAATGCAGTTGCCATTGTTAAACAAGTAAAAAAAATAATAATCAACGTTTCTAACATTTTGATGAGGCATCGCTGAGATTCGCAAAATATAATTTAAGATAGACCGTGCAACGCCGGGCTTCGCAGTTAGTAATAAAAATATAACATGAACAACAATGCATGAACTTACTTAAAAGGAAGATTTTCATTCATTCCTTGAACAATGGCAACATTGCATTATACATCGTCCTCATCTTCATAAAAGTACGCCTTACTGTATAATATAATAACATTGCTGGTTATATACAGTAAGTCGCTTTACTGTATATAACAAGCAAGGTTATTCTTCAGACAGTATAAAATTCTGCCTGGCATAACCCAAACAGTTTGAAAATTCAATTTTAAAATCGCTAAACATACAAAGTGTTTTTGTGCTAACAAATTCAAGAGCATTTCAATTGGTAGAGGATGATGGAAAGTATACTCTTTCTGGTAGTGGTACATTAACGCCAAGGGCAACAGCAACAGACGATAGCAACAAACTGTAAATGAATAGACTGTTGTTGTGGATATCAAACTAGCAGCTATCAGTTCAAGTGACGCCATAGTGCAATCAACAAATAGCGGTTGCCCAGGTGAAAGTACCTTTTAATGACTTGACTCAATAAAAAATGCCAGTATGTTGATAAGAAGGGGGTCATTAAATTATAAGCAGCCACTGACACATTAGAAATATACCCCAAAATTAAGAAATTTGTGCTGTTCATGTTCTGGATTTGCATTCACCAAACACAGCAAAATAAAATAATAATAACACATTTGCGTACAATAGTGCGTTCTTTATATTTATTTGCACGGTAGAAAAAAACAAAATGAATTTTTTTGAAGAATAAAAATTTTCCTTGATGGAAATTTCAGATAAAAATGAAATTTTTATCAAAATGCTCTATAGGGAATTAACATTTTTTTTACAAGACAAATATGTTTATACATTACAATTCTTACATTTTTCAGATAATGTATTTTTGCAAAAAATAATTTTTTATCCACAAAGTTTGCATTGTACTTTTATTGGAGCATTTCAAAAACACAAATTTTAATTCATATGAGACCTGATTATAATTTGAATAAGTAGCAAAGTCATCGAATATTTATATATATAATATATATATTTATATATATAGTATATGTGTGTGTGTACGCTTCTATTATATGCTTGCTGTTATTACTTAAAACTTTACCAACATGGTTGCATTTAGTAAACAATTATACAGTTTAACTAAATTATTTTGTATTGAGATCAACATTTGTTTTCGCCATATGAGAAATGTAACAACACGAGTACATTTAATGCAAAGCGATCACGCAAGTGATTTTTCCAGGGGGGAGGACGCGTCTGCCCTGTAAACCAAATTGAAAATGTCTGCCTTCTGCTTATTGATAACATGTACGGGTACATGTACAGACCACATGTATAATTAATGTATTTTATTGAAATTGCTGTCTTTACATATGTAACGGAAAAGTTCAGAATGAAATATTTTAGTTCTCGATTACATTTGTGTTCCTCCTTAATTTGTATAACTAGATAAATTCCCTCATTTTTTAAAGTTATTATAACATTCATTATTGTTATTATTACTATTTATTTATTTATTTCAGGAACTAACTCTTTTTTCTTTTGGCTTTTACATAGGTTCATTTCTTTGTGTATTGTATACTAATTTTTCAAGAAAGTAATCTCCTGTCGATGAAAAAAATAAAGAATAAAAATAAGGGTATGAAGTTCATAATTGAATAATTGAACGGGGAAGGGGGTTATTATGGTGTTTATATTCTAAATAATACTTTGGTCTTATGTAGTAGAGTACAGTAGAAGACCATTTTAATGCACACCTTGGGAATAGAAGTCTTGCGTTATAATGGTTTGTGCGTTAATTGGTTGTGCAATCATTTCATATAAAATAATTTTCAGAAGTCGGTATATTTGCACATTAGAATATATTGCAAATTGAATTGAGAATTGAAGTGTAAATTATGCAATTTAATTATAATTCAAAAATATTCTTCACAGTCAACATAAGTTCAATATCTTACATTTTTGCTTTATGGTTTGCATAAATAATTCATTTACAAAGACAATCTCGTACTACTTTTATTGAAATGTTTCGTATAAAAGTATTGAATGAAGGTGAAAAGATGGAAAACTGTTTTTAAATTTAATTTGGTTGAATTTTCTGTTATTTTGAAGTGTAGAATATAGGGTTTTTTTAACTGCACAACTTACTGTTTACTTCTAAAAGGTTGTGCAGTTTATTAAGAATAGACAATTACAGCAATTTTTTTTTAAATTTTAATACACTCAGAATGTCCTAATAACACCAGAAAACATTTTTTTTCCTATTTCAGAGCAATGTTTTAAAAGTTATTTGTAATTAAAAATCGACTAGTTTCATTTTCTGCTGAAACGGGAAGTCACATGACTCCCCAGGAAGTGACGTCACAAATGCTAAACTTAGGATTGTTTACACATCGTTCTTCGTTGCACGCGTGCTTTCTGTAAACCTAATTGAATATTCTTCACGGTTTAGAAATTTAAATTGTTGTAAAAATATCGTTTTTAACAATAAAACCTCTTAACATTTTGCTTTTAAAACGTTTAATCTCTCATAAAATCTCAGAAATCAGTGTTTTATTTTCTATAAAAATAGTATTAAAATTAGTGTACATTGAACTTTCACACAAGCAAACAATATTTCCCATTACATTGAATGTATCAGAAAGTTGGTTAATAACTCTCTTGCTGCATTAATCTGCTGTAAAAAAGTATTGATATCTATCCTATAAATTTATTTAGTTAATATAATTAAAAAATGTACCTCATATAAAAATTGTACAAGTTCGCTCATAATCTTTTTTGTAGGCTTTCAATGCATGACACTCCTAAGTTTTATATACTTATATAATATTTATATCGTAAGTTTTGTATACTTAATGTTCATTCATTTATTTATGATTTTTTTTTTTTTTTATCATTTCAAATTTGCCAAAAAAGTTTTTTTTTTTTTAATAATTTTTTTCTTTCACTAAGAGAATGGGATATTTATATACTCTGAAAAAATAAGTTAATAAATTAACAAAAAAACATACTTTATATTTTCTATGTTATAAGTTAAGGGATTAAGATTTTCTAGAGGGGAGAAGGGGGCAAACTGCCGATACACTACTTCAAGGAAAGTTTCGTTGACGAATTTACGCGCCATTACGAAAATTTTCGGTGGGTGGGGCAGAGATTCCCCCATCTGGGACACGGCCTTGCATCTAACACTCGTTTTTAGAAATAACAAATTTCTTACTTATACAAAAATAATAATAGAGATGAGATATAAAAAGGTTTTACTATTGAACATTTAATGAGCATTAAAATTTTAAATTTTTTAAAATTATTAAACATTTAAAGAAAATACAACACAAAAAAGTTTTTCAGTATTCACTTTCTTTTTGCATGCGTCTGTTACTATTTTTTTCTATTTATTACTTTTTTTTCTAATTTTTCAAATTTAGGAAAAGAAAACGATTTTCAGAAATTGTATAGCTATATTTAATTACACGACCTGAATTTTAAGCAGCAGCATATAGTTTGAACATATATTTTTTATTTCGAAAGCACTTGCGTTATTCGGCGGTACCGAATGCTTAAATCAATGGCGTTGCTGCAGCAGTGTACTTAATATCTATCTAGTATATTGTATCTTGTCCCATCCATTTCTGATTCTATACAAAGAAAGTTTTAAGACTGTATTGGAGATTCTAGTTTATAAATGAATAAATAATCATACATTTGATCTATCACACCTTTGAATTTCAGAAGAAAAGAAAACTTATTCGCTTTAAAAGTGCCTGATAACTTTTTCGGTTATTTTGGGCAAATTATCAGTCTGAGCTTTTTGGAATCCTTCATCCATAATGCATACACTCTCATATACAGTATATTTCTTCAAAATATTAATAAAATATGCTCTGCAAAGAACGATTATACAAGAAACCAGAAAGACATGTAAAAGAACATTGAAATACGCTCTGCAGACGGAGTGGGCGGGTTTCCTTAAAGGCACTAGTGACGTCACCACCAATCAGAGCTCGTTTTGCAATTGCATCACTTTCTGGTCGTTTTTGTGCAATTAAAACGTTTAATAACTTATTAAATAAATTTTTTTGAGAAAAAACAATCGGATTTTGGGATTCAGGAGAGAAGTTTTAATAAGTTGACCCTGAAAACTTAAAATTTGAAGAGATGCTGTAATTGTCCATTGTGTCTTCTAGATCGGTGCTTTCAACTGTACTTATTTTTTATGTACACTTTGTACTTTTCAGATATAGTCATTGACTCAAAAAGCTTTTCCAAGTACATTGTATAAGGTTATAGTACATGTATAAACATTAAAAATTGAATATTAGATACCAAACTAGATTGGTAAGTAGATAAATATACTTTTGTATCTAAAGACGAAATACAGTGGAAACCCTCTTATTTGAACTTCTGTTTGCCCTGAGAGTTGTTGAATAACCAAGCATTTGACAATATTGCTGTTGTTTTTGGTAAGGGTATTTTTTTCCAATTTTCAGAAACCATAAAAAATTTAGTAGTTTATTATTATAATTTTAAAATGAAGAGCATTGTTTAAAATGTTATCGAGGTTGGAGTTGCAACGGAAATCTGTTGGTATTCTACGCGATTGTTCCTCCCTCCAAGTCAAATCAACTGGTACATAAGAAATGTAAAATTTATCTTTTGATTTCCCTTTTTCTGTTTAAATTTCTCTTATTCTGACAAACTCAAAGAGCCAGTTAATCTGAATAAAAAGGCTTCCTGTGTATTGACTGGAACAATGAAGCTAAGATGGTTAAACAGGTAAGTTGAATTTTCTTTCCCTTAGAGTCATGTTCCAGAACAACTTGGATCTACGTAATTAAGTTTATATCATGCAACTGTCTGTCTTCTCTTTCCGCATTCAACTGCCTTCGACTCCTTTGGCTAGGTAGAAAGAAGAAAAAAGCAGGTCATGAAAATATTTTTCTTTATAAATGTAGAATGTGTAGAAAATTGATGAATGAGAAATTCTTACTAGAAATAAAAATTTTACTACACAAGTAAAACAAAAGAATAGACTGATTTTCACAATATGAATTGCCATTTCGCAATCCACTTTTATGACAGTTGTTCTAAAATGAGAATAAAAAGTAGTAAGTTGTACAAAACAAAATTCATAAGCAAAATAATATCCCCCATTTCTGTAACTGTCCGCTTTGTTAGTCCCGCTAATCTAAACTGTGTTAGCCTAGTGGTTAGCACGTCGGACTTCCACCTGGAAGGTCGCGCGTTAGATACCCACTGAAGACCACCATGTATACTTGGGGATATGTGCATGTAAAAGCCGTAGACCCCACTACCTCTCCCCGTGCGTAAGCAATCCTAAGGCCTCGGCTAACAAGTAGGGGTCTGGTGGAGAAAAGTAGTATGGATGGCTACGCACTTTTTGCCACGAAACCCATCAGCCACGAATTCATCCAAGCGTTAAGATCAATCCAACAATAGCCACCCCTCAGTAATCTTCAAAGTTTACAATTCAATACGCAGGACAAGTTGTCCGCATTAGTGACCACGATGGCAGTAAAGAACTGCTGCCTCAGGCCAAATAAGCGATAAAGTACGTTTTGTGGCAAACACAAAGTTCAGAAAACGTTTCTCTGAAGGTGACTTGCTCAAATGAGTGGGTTGGTTAGATGTCAATCAAATATTTCAGGGGTTTTCATGTATTTTTCTAGAGACGCTATAAGGAGAGACGCGACATATGCAGGGATAAAGAAAAGCCGACTTTTAACCACCTAAGGGCTTGTTGGAGAACTTCTCGTAGGGAGAGTGCTGCTTGGCCACTTGCTTTATCTTTTGTTAACGGAGTTAATCCTATTGTATGCACGTCTCCCTGTCAATCAATCTGGAGGATGATTCTCAATGAATACAGTGGGTGGGGAATGCAAAAGAAATTAGGGAATTTCTTCCTCTCCTGCTGGGCAAATTTCCCTATGAGTAAAAGAATGTATGAAGGTGAAGGACAGGTAAAGGGTTGTGATTTGGCTGCATTCTAAAGTCGCCAAAACAACATTGCATCTTATTTTGAGTTCAAGTTCTCGCCTACGACTTCTACTTTCGTAGGCATGTAAAAGCCATTGTGTCAGCGTCGCTGCTAATTTTCCATTTTAAAAAATAGGATTTTATAAAGAGGAAAATTAATTTTTATGTCGACGAAAATTCAGTTATTACGCTTTTTAATAGTCGAATTAGATCTCGTTTAGAGCCTCAGTTATTTGGGAGCTGAGTAAATAATAATAAGTAAAAATAAGATTATTTACAGTAAAAATATAAGAACTTATAGTAAGCTCAGACAATAAGCTGAGCCCAGTTCAGCTTATTTATGAAAGCATATTGAAGGAATTCAAAATAATTTTTAAAACGTCTCAATTTCATAATTTTTGTTTCCGTGCAACGTGCAACAGAGATTTATCGTTAGAATAGTTGCGGAATATTTTAAAGATTAACTCTCTAAAAAGCAGAAGTGAGTATTTGCTATTAAAGTTTTGTTGCGGTCTTATTCACATTAAAATTAAGTGTTATCAATGAAACCTGTTATATATCGTAATTGTAAACAAAAAACATTTAACAGAGGTTCCCCCCTTTCAATAACGCAGTCTGTTCCATGCCCCCCCCTCCCCGCTGGTGGGCACCCCTGCATTTCAATGAATTTTCTTCGGACCAAATTTGTGCAAATGCTCTTGATGGTCCCATATATTTGACCCCCTCCTCCCCCCCCCTTTGTCACAAAATGTCACACTTCAACATACCCCCTCCCCGTTTTTCACGTGTCACGCTATGTTGCATAAGAATGGTCACACTTCTTGTTGCCCCCTCCCCTCCCATTGTCACAATTTCACGAACCCCCTCCCCCCCTCGAAGCGTGACATCATTTATGAATGATCACTTTATATTCTTTGTCTTCTCTGTTGGGTGGTGTTACCGTCTGTTTGAAGATTAATAAAAAATTATTATTATCCTTATAAAACCATTGCTCGACTTTGCTTGTCTAAGCGTCTGGGTTTGTTAGTAGGGTGTATCAAAAAAGAAAAAATATTGAATAAATAATAAAAAATTGCATAAATAAATAATGACAAAAAAGGGAGATTAATACTTTAAACTTATTATGCGCAATAATTATTACAGTTTCAAAAACGTTTTTAATTTTATATTATTTTTCCGGGAATGCCAAATGCAGCAGTTTTGGTATTAATCGGCATTTTAAAATATTACGATATTAATTTAAAATACCAAAATATCGAATATTTATGATATATATCAGACGTATATCACTGATAAAAATCACAGCTGCTTTCATGTAAACTATTGAAAAGCTATGTTTATTTACATATGTGATATTATATAAACAAGAGAGTTATTAAATAAGTTAACCCTCTATCCCGCAGCAGCTCGGATTTATTTGATTTTTTGGTTTCGAGGCAACAAGAAAATAATAAAATACACGCATTTCAAGATTTTTAATTCGAAAAACAAAATTTTTTAAAATTATTTTATTTTCGTTCAAACCCTCTATCACTCATAAACTCGGATTCATTTTATATTTTGCATTCGAGGTAAGAAGAAAAATAAGAAACATACGCTCTTAAGAAAAATCTTCAATTATGTATGAAGATACATTTTATTAAACATTTATATCTTGTATAAACAATGAAAATTTATTCAACAAGATAAGAAAATATCAATTATGTTATATCTGATACATTATGCTTTAATTTTGGTGCAATACCATAATTATAGAACTATAACAATTAGGGCTCGACCGACGGCATTTTATGGCCGATGGGCCGATGCCGATTGTTCCGAGATCGGCCGATGGCTGATTGCCGATTATTTTCCTCTTCCATCGGCCGATGACCGATGGCCGATGGAAAAAAAGTTTCTTTAAACCATTAAAAAGTGTAGGATGCTTGTCAAAAATATCATTTAAATCATTTATTTATTTTTATGTTTATAAAAACATGAATGCATTATTCAAGCACCGTAAAACTGTTTAAGGGAAGTTTACACAATAATTAAAACTAAAAGAATCACTCGCGATTCTAGTAAAGTAATTAAACTATTTGGAGGTTTAAAAAAAAAAATAAAAAATGCTATATCAGAGGATTTTTAATTCTTTTGTCTGGGGTGGTTAATAATGTGGGTTTGCATCTTTACCGAAATTTTCAACCCCCTCCTCTCAGATTTTTTTCATAATTCTCCCCCCTCCCCGTTTTTAAATGAAAAGCGGTAACGATTATATGTTTATTTTTCATTGTAAAAGTCATTTAACTAAAAATAGCTGTTCATGAGCAAGAAATACTGAATATTGCTTTAAAAACACAGAAGTGAGATTTTTTTGTCATTACAAATGAATGCTGGGTCTTAAGAACTAATCTTATTAGCTTTTTTTTCTTGTCAGTTTAAAACTACAATACTTGACATGTTCTTTATATTTTCATGAGCACAATTTAAGGTCGCTGAAATAAACCAATATTTTGAGCACCAGTAGTTTTCTGTTGACAAATAATCTTCTGAAAAACACGCGATCGTTTATAAAAATTAAGATCTATTTTGCAGGAAAAAAATATATATATTTATATATACGTTGTCAATTTTTGAAATGAATGAAATTATAGCATTTTTATTAAGGTATTATTCCACACCCTGTCGCGCGAGCTCGTTTTTTAAGAATTAAAGTTTTGAAAATAGCAAGTCGAACTTGGACACATAAAATTTCGATCAATAAACATTTATACTGAAAAAATGATTCATATTTTTTATCAATATGTTCTTCGTTGTAAACTAACAATAAAATAACAAGAAATATTCTAAACTGAAAGCGGGTGCAACGAGATTGTTGTACAATAGCAGAAAAACTGTCAACTGTCTAACACGTGGAATCAAACAAGCCATAAAAAAAAAAAAAAAAAAAAAAAAAAAAAAACTATGCACTAAAAAAAAACGAAGTATAAACGGTGGAAAATTAAAAAAAATATCTTATTAAAAAGTTAAGATGTATTTTGAAAAAAAAAAAATGCATTGATCAATCTTTGAAAATAAAGAAATTTTAGCATTTTTATTAAGATGTTATTAAATCCTGTCGCGCGAACTCGCATTTTGAGAATTTAATTTTTAAAAATTGCAAGTCGCACTTGGACACCTAAAATTTCGATCAATAAGCATTTATACTGGAATTTGTTTCTTATTTTTGACCACTCTTTTCTCTGTTGTAAACTAAAAATGAAATAATAAGAATAACCGCACACTAAAAGCAGATGCAACGAGATTGCTGCAAAATTGCAGAAAAACTGTAACACGTAAGATTGAAGGAGCCAAAAAAAAAACGCCAAGAGAAAAAAGTTTACGCTGGTAACAATTAAAATTATTATCCTACTTTGATTGAGTTGTCTTTGTATTGTTTACAATTTCGGAATGATAAAAAAACATGAAAAACTAAAAGCAGATGGTATAATATATTGCACAACATCTAATGCACTAAGTCATTATTAAACAAAAACCGGACAAAAGTGAGGCAACGAACCAAGTGCGAAAAACGCGCATTCATAAGACGCCTCTATTGCTTTTACTTTAACATATTCTACTTCGCGATCATTCTGTTCAAAGAGAAATAATTTTAATAATGAAGGTTTTCATGCAGCGATCGCTTAAACTATTTTTCCGAATTTTTGTCAAATACTTTGTAGAATGACATTATTTTTGTGCTTTTTTAAACTGATATGCTGCTTGTTATTGTATATGGAAATATGAAATAGAAATCTAGCTATGGAGAAAAAAGAAAATTAAAGACAGAATGCTTTCTGGAAAGTTGTCCCTGCGAAAAACATCGGCTTTTAGATGTTTTTTAAGGCCGATGGGCCGATGCTTTTCTAAAGTTAACATCGATTTTGTCTTTTCCTATTATTTATATATAGATGATTTAAGATGAATTTATTAACGTGTTTAACTTCAAATCATACAAAGTTGGGGTTGGACATATATCATGACGCATACACACACACGCATCCACACGCACACACACACGCGCACACACACACACGCACACGTGCGCACACACACACCTATATATATATATATACATTAGCTTTTAAATGTTATGATATATCTCGCGAAGTGATACATATCCATCCAACAATGCTAGTATTTAATCAGCTGTATTTCTTCTCTTTTTTTCAGCCCAGGGGGGGGGGGGTGTAACAATCGCAAAGCTGACTGCCATATCTCACAAAGTAATGCAAGAATTCAACAGCAACACTTGTCCCCATATATTAATTGGAACCAGTGTTGATTCGCACCAAGCGCTCTTGGAGAGCGGCCTTTTTTAATAATTTTAAGAAATATATATTCAAATGAAAAATATTTTTCCACAATATACTAGTTTTCATTATTATATGCTACTATATTCTTTACTTCTTATTCACATTTTTATGGAAATTTTGTGTATTCTTGGGGGAGAGGGGGTCATTTTTTCGTACTACGCAACAGTTACAATATCATACAGGCTTTAATTTTGATTTCACATGTGAAACGTTTGCATTATTCAATGAATTCTAACTACCAAGGGCATAGTTACGGGGTGTCCGAGTCATGCCCTTAACAAAACAAATTAAAAATTACCTAATATTCATACATGTTTCAAATGTTTTGAAACTTTAACTTTGAAATTTCTCTTCATGCTTGGCTGAAGACGAACGGAAAGTGACACAACTCATAAATGTGGTGTTTGAGATATTTTTTTTAATATGGTGTAAAAGGGATTTATGCAAAGAGGATTTTCTTTTCATTCCTAGAGCTGCTATTCCGTTTTCTGCAAAACTCCATTAATCAAATGTATAGTTTCAAGCAGCACGGAATATTTGCTAACAATGTTTTTTTTTGCCATGAATTATTACTGTATAAGGCTTATCATCTTTAAATAAGTATGACTTTACAAGAATAAAAAGAAAAACTTCAGTTAGTTTTCGTTATAATCATAAAAAATGTTCCACATTTGACTCGTCTCAGCAAATTAAACAATCTGACAATTCTATTACTATGTGGCACATAATAACAGTAAATATTGAGGAAACTATAGGGTTAAAAAAATACTGAAAACAATATTGGTTTGATTGCTTTTATTATAAGATTGTAATAAACCGTACTTAGCTTAAGATCACTTTCAAAAACAAACATCTGACTAATGTTCGTATAGAAATATTTTTAAATTCAATAAAAACCATACTCAGACAACCCAGTAATAGCAACAAGAAATATATATGCTGTTGTGCTCCCAACATTTCACTCCATTAAGAGCATTTTAATCCCCCCCCCCCCCCAGGGCCTGATTAAGGCAGGGGCATACGGGGCAACCCCGGCCCCCACATCTGAGGGGGCTCTAAATCGAATAGTAAGTTCATATTGCGTTTCCTTCTTCCATGAACTTTTTTAAAACAAAACGATATTTCGTTTGAAAAACGATATTTTGTTGGGGTCTAGTGCTATTTTAGCTTCTAGACAATTTCTTGCTATATTATCTTTGATGAGGGGAAAAATTAAAATACTTCCATAAAGTTTGATTCCTTTTAGTACTAAAGTAGTGAAGCAGAGGGTTTTCGTCCCGATAAAGTTAAAATAACTTTTCGCCCCGTGCCCCAGTCAGGCTAAGTCGGGCCCTACCCCCCAATCTATATGTATTTATACACACACACACATATGTAACAACGGTTACAGTAATTACACAACACTGCAAAATAT
Organism: Octonoba sinensis; assembly: GCA_038502835.1. Lineage (NCBI taxonomy): Eukaryota > Metazoa > Arthropoda > Arachnida > Araneae > Uloboridae > Octonoba > Octonoba sinensis. The sequence goes on along the minus strand of CM076598.1, from coordinate 1,953,751 downwards.
TAGAAATGGCAAAAGCAGAGTAGCAAAACTCATAAACTTTTACTTAAATATAATAGTGCTTTATTAAGGAAAAAGCATCAATATTTAATAATAGTTCTTTCCCTCTTAGCCTTCTCAAATGTTATTTATTTTCCTTACAAAAATATTTTCTGTATTTATTATATCGAAACAAGCATGCTTAGTCACGATATTTGAGTAATTTTCACCGAAATTTTTATTGGAAACAAGACTAAAAATATTTTAATGCATGATTTTTCATGTAAGCAAAAACATTCCTTGTAATTAGCAATATCATAAAAGATAAAATGCATTTATTCTCTATCAACAGTGACACGTTTGGGAAAACAACTTCAAAATACAAAGTAAATCATCCCATGTCCTCATGTCTTTTTTCCCCCCCATTTTGCCGCACCCCGTTTCTTTCAATTGTGCATTATATTTCATGCAAAAATAATACTTGCATTCTCTCAAAACTAGAGACTTTTATTTTAATAATTATATTTTATGCGCTTAGTTTAATTTTCGTGTGGTTTATTATATATATTTATTTATTTAAAATATTCATATATATTTTAAGGCAAAATTTCTAAACTGTTGTTTCTTCCTCAAAATTGACATCAAAAATTATACGGATCAGCAATGTAGTCTTTTCCATTTGTAAATCCGCCACTGAAAGTGTGCAAGAATGTCCAAAATGAAGTTATCTAGAATGTTCCACGTGTTTGGAGGAAAGAAACAATTTTTATATGCTACACTGAACACTGCTTCAGAGAAAAAGATTCCAGGAAGACCACGTGCTCTGGTCATTGTGAAAGAAACCTTGTTATTTCTAAAGGCCGTGATAAGGAATTTTCGTCCGTCGGGGGGGGGGGGGGGGGTTGCAGGCCCGTAGCCAGGGAGGGGCAGGACGGGCAATGCCCTACCTGGAAAATGTTTTGCTCATCCTAGCGTGATTAATTGGACCTTAATAATCTATGTATTGGACCTTAATAAACTAGTCTGCCCATCCTGTACAAAAGTTTGCCCCCCCCCCCCCTGGAGTTAGAGTCTGGCTACAGGTCTGGGGGGGGGGGGGTCAGGACATGCTAGACAGATTTGTACTACCTGTTTTCTTTCAAATCAGTAATGTCCATTTTTAATAGTTTACAACATAAAACAAACAAAATTGGAATAAAATTCCTTCAAATGTTTGGTGTTGTTTGCGTTTCAATAAGCCAGAAGCTACGTACTTGAATAGGCTTCATTTTAAAAGTGTGGTTTAACTAGCGTTACACATACACATGTGTGTGTTTCATACACATGTGTCTGAATATCATATTTTAGAAAGATATTAGCATATTTCATCATTACAACCTAAAGGTTTAAGTAATTTTAAAATGAAAATATTTACACAGTTTAGTTTTATTGTTTTAGTGTTGTGCTCAGAGCAGATTTCGAAGTAAAAAAAAGTTTTTCACTTGCACAGATATCGATTGGAAAATCGGGAAATATTCTGAAAAGTTCTTCAACATAAGAAATAACTCTTATATGAAGTGAATTATTAAGTGATAGGGAATTTGTTATTGAAATTCTGATTATTAGGCTAGGATATTAAAAACAAAAGTTTTAGTTAATCTCCGAATCACTTTGTTGTTGATATAACTCTAGTTATCAATAATTATGATGCATGTTTTTATTACTGATATTGATATTTCTTTTGGAAAATTTTTTAACCCACTTTTTTTAGCAAGGTACAAGATTTGTAGTAAAACTATTTTGCAGCCTGAGTTTAAATCTAGTTATTTGTATAGAATTGCATGCAAGTTTTCTATAACAGCAATTTGAAAATAAAATTACATTTCCAGTAAAGCTATACTAAGGACATAAACAATTTGTCTATGCACTTGAAGATTTTAGTTATTCCAATAAGAAGTATATATAAACTTACGGCTGTATTTAGGTTTGTGTCGCCCATCGGCTGTACTAAAAATCTGTCGCCACCTTCCCTTCAGAATCTGTTAAACTAATTAATATCACTGCTTGGGAGTCGTTTAACTTTCATGGACGAAAATAATTATTAACTAATAAAAAAACGATTTCATTGCAGAAAATAAAAATTGACAGCTGTTTAAAAGAACAGTAATAAAACTGAAATAAAAATGTAAACTCAAAAATTTTGATCAGGTGTTAAAAAACATAATTTATAATTACAGATAAATTTCACTTCTGGTAAACCCTTCCACAGTTGTTCCGCGGGCAGTACAATTCAAGAGTTCCCGAACAGATTTCAGAAAACGTCTTTTCCCTTTTTTTTCTCCCTACACCTGCTCACTTTGGTCAACAGTGGTCACCCCTATGGCGAAAGGGCGGAGTACAAGGGATTGAATGACAGAGGATTAGAGTCGGGTGGCGATTCCTCTCACAATCCTTCTCGTAGACCCCATCTCGTTTCTCCTTACAAAAACGCGTATTTCACGGAAGCAAAGCTTTTCCGAAAAATTTTAATGCCATATTCCAGAGGAGGAAAACATAGGCTTCCATTTCATACCATTTTTATGTGTCATAAAAGCATATTAGTTGTCTTAATTGATGTTTTACTGTTCGGAATCTCCCATCTTCTTCCAAACTTCTGATGGGCGAAAAAGAGAAGTTCCTTGGCGGTTTTTTGGCGGAAGTGAGTGAATGAGAGAGTGAATGTCCAAACACTCTGATGAACGATTTTTGAGGTCCTTTTCTTTTTTAAACTAGCATGCGAAACTTGTGCTGAATTAACAGACGTCGTTATTATTAAACAGTTGTTCATACAACACTATTCGCAGTTTTAACAATTCATGATTATAAAAAAATACGACAGACATAATATGCATATCGATCACAATCGTTCTCGCCCAAATTAGTGAAGGATTATGTTCGTGTAAATGTGTGATTATTAAATGAGTTAATTATTAATTAAGCTTTACTTAGTCGTTCCAAACCTACTTGTATTTATAAAATATGGCAATATAAAAGAAATTTCTCATTGGAGTTTTCACTCATAACATAAAATTATGTTAAATAAATGTGTACCCGTCTTAGGCCTTTTTTTAGCGATTGCATCTTATGTAATTAATATATATTTGCTAGATATGAACAGATATCAGTTATTCACCAAAGTGCATCTGATTTTGATGTACAATAACTGTAGGAATAGTAGAAAACTTTTGTATAGGTGGATTAACGTCATGTTTAATACTGAAAGTTAATTTAGAGAAAATGACTTCACTTCATTAGTTTAGTCAGTGTATTACTGAGTCAAAATCAATTGAAAGTCAATTACTGAATAAAAATTCCACCATCACTGTGACTTTCCTTATGCTCAATCTCATCGTTATCCAGCTTTTTAAATAATCTAAATTTCTTGTTTAGATACTTGTCATTACATTTATCAGCATATGAATATCTTAATGTATATCACGATCACGATATATGTACCAGTTGATGACCCCCCAACATTGGGGTGAGGAGGATACATCACCCAACATTGGGGAAGAAGGGGGTGAAATACCCGAAGCAATAGTAGAAATTACAATGGGATGTAATTAAAATCCAAAATATCTTTGACTTTTATGCAGCGCTTTTTTTTTTGTAAGCGTATTAAACAATAATTCGCTAAATAAGGAAAAGGGAAGGGAGAAAGGATCCCTCTCCCCCTTTGTATATCAGAAGCAATAACAAGAGCATCTTTGTTTCGATTTGCAGTATCTTTATGTAGTGCATTTCATGTGTAATAACGTACGTAATTCATGTGTAATAACGTGTGACTGTAAGAACAAAATTCCACTTAATTATCGAAACTAAATTTAATCACGCACACACACACTTTTCTGCACATGTATGTTTTTAACAATTACAATAAGATTTCATTCATTTCAGAAAATTTTTATTAAATACAACTGCTAACCATTAATTACAACGCTGAAATCTTAGCTTAGAACATATGAATTACAGGAAATATTTTTTGGCTCGTGGTTCTCAGCAACAGTGGCGTAACGTGACTTATATCAAGTATGCTATGCACAAGCATAGCATACTTGAAATTTGACCGAGCCCAGGAGCGTAGCAGTTTAAAAATCATGGGAGGCGCTCAAACAATTTTCTTTCCAAATGCTCACAATTATTTCCAAGAAAAACCAATTAACAATTTAAAAGTAATTAGTATTTACTCATTATTATTAATATTAATCACAAAAAATCACTAATTCATGAATATTTTTATAGATCATTAAAATAAATTCATAGTTTTCACTAAATAACCGAAATTCTATGTAGTATGATTTCTAATGGGAAGGGCTCAAGCTCCCTGAGCCCCTCCTACACGCCTGATCGAGCCCCCTCAATAACTCCTTCAGTAAACGGGAAGTTTCAGAACCCTCCCCTTCTTGCCACTTCTTGCCCCCCCCCCCACGCCACTTATATATATATATATATATATATATATATAAATAATTATAAGTATATAAAATCAACAAACTTAATTGGTGACTATAATTATAGCTGTCTATCTGAATATATATTACATCTATATATTTAGTGCAAAGAAGAAACGTTATTTCACTTTTCACCAGCAATATACATTTTATAAGGTAGAAATAAATTTTATAGCACGCGTAGTTTGCGATCATGTAAGAACAAAAATAATCAAGTAAAAAAAAAAAGATCTGAAACGGCGATTTAACTTGAAACGCAGAGTCCTGGCTCCTGTCCAGCAACCTTCTTTGACTAGAGGGGATAATTAGCTTAATGGCAGGGACTTACTGAGACCCCCGGAAGAACGACTCCGCCATGCTCGAAAGGCAATTCTTTTACCGCCGAGAGGAGAAAATGGGCCCAATGTCATCTCTTTCCTTATTGCCTCTTTATATTTTTCTACGGACACCACGTGTTTCTTGACGATGCAAAAAGAGACGTAATTTCTTCAATCTAATAAAATAAAAGCTAAAAAAGAAAATGGCTTCTAAGAGCTTTTCTTTTTCTTTTTTAATACTAGGTACAAAACGAACATTTTATGAAAATTTGGTGCATAGTTACAATTTTAATTTCCAAGTTGAAGCTAATTTTTTGACTCATATGTTATTTGACTCAAAACTATATGACCATTTGAGGGCCATATTGCAAAAAAAAAAATGCAATATTTTTTCAACAAATTGAAATAAAAATTAATTCTATTTAGTTTTATTAAAATAAATTAATTTCTTTTTATTATATTTTGTTTTATAAATTTGAGTTAGATATGTATAAGTACATATTTATTTTAAATTTGTAAAAGTTTCGTTTCATTTAGTTTGGATTTCATAAAGATGGACAAAATTCAAATTCATGAGATGGATGAATTTGCTTTTATTGAATAAGCAAATCGATCTCGACTTCAATGGACGTGGTTGCAATTATTTTCAACATGTTTGTCATTGACTTTGTCCTATTTTTGTTTTTCGTATGCTTCATTCTTGAAATTAATTGTTTACAAACATAGGTACTATCAAAAGCTGAAGACATTAATAAAGCGTGATTGTAAAAATTAGGATATTTACTGCGGGGTAGGCAATCATTATGAAACTCCAGTAAAGAAACGTTCCCAAATTTTTCTTTCAGTTGAATGTCACTTCGCAGTTCAATGCATTCCATTTGAAGATTTGGAGGTTATTTATTTATTTCTGGAGAAAATGGGGTAGAAAATATTCTGAAATACTCTTTCGAAAATCTTGAAATATACTTTCAAACTCTTGAATTACATCAAAAATTAATGCAGCATATTTTGCATATTTTTTGCAACTCGGAGATGTGCAGCCAAAGTACTTTTCCCCACCAGCCACCCATAAACCTGTTAGCCGTAACCTTAGACGTGCCGAAGCTGGAAGCTGGTGGCCGTCGGTTTAGCACTGAAATGTGTGTCGCGAACGTTCGATGGCCCCTTTTTCTGTGAAGGGCCCCCTTGGCCAAAATGATTAGGTAATCAAAATACAATGCAATATCCTGCATAAACATTGTAATTCTTCAAAAAATTCGCCATCGAGTGGATACACACATAACTCGAAACGTAAAATCTCATGGCATACTAAGATGTTTTAATTAAAATTTTTACTTCAAAATAAATGTCAACGAATCGATTACACTGTGCAACAAATTTGAACTTTTTTTTTGTTCTTTAGATGAAGCTATGTGATTTTATATAAACAAAAGGTACTTGATTCAAATATCCAAACCAAAATGATCCATCACGTACCGTTTTTTCTGGAGACACACTTCTCATATTTATACAATTTGGTTATAGAAGAATGTAACTCAGGCTTACGTATTGACAACGCAAACTCTAAAATGATATTTTTTTTTTGCCGTTTTATCTTGTGGGCATCTGTTGGTGTGCCCTGATAACAGATTAGTAATATTCAATTCATATACTTCCATACTATTGCCTACTAAACGCTTTTCAAACACAAAGATGTCCTGATAAAACCTTTCCTCATGTTCATCATTAATTGCGCCAAGGTTTTGAGAAAAGAAGTACACACTGGAGTCCAACAAGTGTAATGAAAGTTTTAATGAAATATAGCAACTTATAATACAAAAGTATTTTATCATGTCACCAACAAGATTTTCGTAGTTTTCAGCTTTCTCATTTCCAAGGAAACGTGAGCACACTGATCTAAAGGCCAGCCTTTTTTATCTTCTAACTGCTTGTTTTCATCATGAAAAGACTTCCTTAAAATTGTAGGCCAATAAAAATCCTTTCTTTTACTTTTGCCTCCCTTAAATTTTTGAATTTGTACCTGAGATGGAAGAAAGCCACTCCTTCTCTGTCCAGAGCTTTTATAAATATTTCGATAAACCAAGTTTAATGTGCAATGGTGGAAAAAAGGCACATTGTAGATTTACAAGTGGCTCATTTGCTATGTTTTTGCCACTCGTAATTTTGAAATTTCATTTGTGTTTGCAGAATATGCTACAGGAATGAATAGGAAAAAATACTTAGATGGAGGAGCACTGATAAACAAGCGCCACTTTGCTGGATTGTGCTCATATCCTAATGCTTGAAATAGTACATTCACATCACAGCAGCATACTATTTTTTCTTTCTTCGCAAAATAATCTACAAAATGCCTTTGTCGTCTTGTAAAAGACTCGAAACTTCGAGAAGTAGATAAAGCTTTTATTGCCAAAAATGTCGCAAAAGTAACCCAAGTTCATTAAAAAGGTCTCTAGAACGGCAACAATATCACTGTCAATGATATAATTTATAAAAAATTAAGTCAATAAATTACGAAAATATGCACACATATCCAGAAAATACGTAAAAAGCTAAAATGTGTACTTTTGGGGAAATGGTACGCGATAGGCAAAAAATAATTGCAGATTCGTAATTTTCAGCCAAAAATATATAAGAAACAGACATTTTTATCTAAAGGACATTTTTCGTGTTGCACAGTGTCCTTTAAATGTTTGCAATATGAAAAATATTGCAAACATTTTTTTTTAATAAAAATGTGTAAATTTAAATATTTTCATAATTTGCATTTGGGCCGCATTTTAGCATGCTTTAGCTTATTTCTTCTTTTCACTACATATACACATATTTGTGTGTGAGGATGAACTAACTATTTGCAGAGTAAAAATTGCAAACATTTATCTATTTTTATGCATTTGCAAAGACCTGAGAAGCTTAGCAAAAACTTCCCAAACTGTTAATTAAACTCTAGTACTAAGATTAAAAATCAATGTATGAAAAAAGACGCGAAGACTTAAGAATGAAAATTCTTTCTGTGGATTTTTTTGGGCGCGGAGTAAAGTAAATTAGGATACACCGGATCCGATTTTTCTGGATTTATGTTTCTGCATGTCACAAAAATACACCAACTAGTAGTTTAGTTTTATTTTATCATATTTAAATAAACATTAGAAAGTTAGACCGTACCCCGATTTTAGGCAACACAGGTTAATTTTCCAAACTTTACTTTGCTCAACAAAATGTTTTATACCATATTCTAGGGGATAAATAGTGTGTGCGGTGTGTACGGGGGAGTAGAGGTGGACACGTTAGAATAACGGTTTAGACAAAATAAGTTTCTTAAACTGTGGGTTGCAACCCCACTTGGGGTCGGGAACCTGCCAGTAGGGTTCACCAAATATTTTAGGAACTTTTTGATATTGATTAACTTATTACAGTAATTTTACAATTACAAAATATTGACATAATGTATTTGAAAATAAAAATAGGATAATACAGACGAATGAAAAAGGTACTGTGTTATCAAATGATTCGGAGTTGAATATTGATTGTAAAGCGAAGTCCGATGAAGATTTTTGTCTAGGACTAGGAGTCGCAAAAGAATTTCCAATGGTTTCTAAACCTGCCTTAAACTTTCATTTACCCATTTTTACGAGATATTTGTGTGAGACGACAGTTTCGTCTCTAAATGGCAGAACGGGCGTTGCAAGTAATTTTAGGCGGGGTCCGCGGATACTTTTGAAAATTTTTAAGTTACGTCTAGAAAAAAAAACCTTACGAATTTTTTATTTGTAAGTTGCTTGACTGGGCTCAGGCCCTGGGCAGGAACCTTCTAAGGGGCAGGAATTTTTTTCATAATATAATTTAAATTTCTTTTTAAAAAGTAGTAGCATGAAGTAACCGGTTTAATTAATAATAAATTCATAACTATAAATATAATTCATAATCAATGACTTTTTTCATAATAACCAATTTCCCGTTAGACCCTAGCACACACACGCATGCATACATATCTTATATATAAGCCGCTTAAGTGTGTGTTTGTCGCCGATAGAATTCCGAATTTCTTACTCCGAGAAAACTGCGCCATCACAAAATTGTTTCTATTATGAAAGCGACTAATAATCAAAATATTTCTCTAGCATTTTGAGTGAGGCATCGCTAGATTTGCAATCTCCGTTAAAAATTAATGTAAACGCAAATTTAATTTAATCCTTCTTTCTTTGTTTTAATTTATTTGCGCTTTTTATATATATTTTAATGTGGCAGCGCTCTTTTTTCCAGGTTTCGTTAAAACTATTGTTTTGACGATGATTATGTTGGATATAAATAAATATTTTTCACAAACAATTTGATTTATAGTAAATAATATTTTTATTTTACAGATTATTATAACTTAGAAGGTTCTTTTTTCGGTAAGAATTTTTTTTCCGAAATTATTATATGTTTGTTATTTATTCATTAAACTTTATTGTTCTACCTGATAAATATTTCTTTGATTTGATGTGCATTTCCGGTTACTGGAAAGATTGTATATTTATAATATCTAGAATGGGCGTGAACATTTGCAAGTCGGGCCCTGACTGGGCTACTTTTTGCCTCACCCCTGCTGACCTATAATTTTATTTTTCAACCAGTACTTTCTGAGCAACTTGAAATTTGGATAAAATTCGGAAAAAATTGTCTTTTTTTATATGCGTACTTTTCACAAAAAAATAAATAAATAAATAAATAATTAAATGAGGTCCAGTTTTTGACTTTTCGCGCTCCAGATATGAACCGGAGTCCGCCAGTGTCAATTGCAAAAGAAAATCAAAGTGTCTATCATAAATCTAGAGAATGTTGAAGAAGTGCTTCGTCCTGCGGTGTCGACTATTTTCATAATAACGAGAGTAAACATGAATAATATCACTTTTACTGTGTTTTGGTTTCCCTTGCTCACTTCTTTTTGCATTGAAAAAGGAATTCCGAAACACGTCTGCTTTTTGAACTGTAATTTATGCTTAACTACGTTGCTTTTCATATTATTTCACTTGTAAATATGTTTAGCTATTAATAAATAAGTTCGTTTTCAGCCTAGGCTCCTTTTTCGTACTGCACGAAATTAAATTGAAATTCTTTTTCAAATAAAACCAATGTGCTGGTTGGAGCTAAAAATAAAAAATCTGCAGTTTTTAAACAAAGTTTTTCTTTTGCTTTAAACTGTTTGTACAACAAAAAAAAAAAAAAAAAGAGAGAGAGAGAGCGACACAAAGAGTCTTTTTTTTCCTACTCTTTATTTTAAAATGAAATTTCAGTCCTAATATGAACATTGAGCTGCATTACTTACTGGAGCGTGGTTTGAGAGGTTCTCCACACAGGGGCAGGTCCAAATGCCCCTGTTTAAAACAATAATCCCTTAAATCACAATAATACTTACTTAAAATTTTAATAATTAAAATTGATTATTTTAGCTGTTTTTAACATATTTTTATATGAGTGCAATAATTTACTTTAGAATTAAAATAACAAAACACCATGGAGGAGAGACAGGAAAAAAAAGGTGCTATTTTGCGAAAAACATGGTACTCTTTAAACTTACAAAGACTTTATTATTATAATTACTATTTTAAGTGTTTCAAACAATTCAATATGTACATGCTAAAAACTTCGTATTTTTAACCGACTTCACAAAGGAAGGATGTCGTTTTTTTGTTTGTTTGTCCACTCATAACTTCTCACCGGATGAACCGATTTTCATGATTTTTTTTAATCGACCGAGGGTGGTTTCCCTAGAGGTCTTGTACCTTCGTTTGACCATATTCGATAATTAGAAAAAAAGTTATGAGCGGAAAAAGTAGGGGTTTTTTTTTTTTTCTGTTTTTCCATCCATAACTTTTGACTCAATGAACCGATTTTTTTTTCTTTAATCGACAGAGGGTCGTCTAACTCAAATATCGCACATCCATTTGACTACATTTGTTTTTTAGAAAAAACGTTACGGGTGAAAAATAAGTATTTTTTTTTTTTTATTTATTGGAAAGGCTTGGCTTGATTTTTCTTTGTTGGGAAAATTATTAATAAATATAAAAGTCATTGAAAAAAAAAAGGGTTTGTTGCCATTGGGCTATAATATTAAAAGCAATTACAGAAAAGTTTGACTGAAGGCATCTCTGAGGCAAAAATTAAATCCAATCAGTTTGCTTGCTAAAATCGACTTCAAAACGGAATTTATCATACAAATGATTAGTTTTTAGTGCCATTCATGCCCTTTGATATAGATTTTTTAAAAAATAGAGTATTTATATAAAAATGTATTTACACCAAAAAGAATAAAGTAAAAGACTATTTATAAAAAAATAAAACCGACTTCAAATTATAAATTGCACTAAAAAGTGAACAATAAATTAATTCTTTAAACAACATCGAAAAGTGAACAATAAATTAATTCTTTAAACAACATCGATGTGACTTTTAAACATAGTTTTAAAAGTCGGTGCAAAATTATGAGTTTAATTACCACTACACCATTTGTTACTTCATATTGGAACTGTTCTTAATTCTGCAAAAATACATATATATTTGTAATTTACCCATGATTTCCAAAGATTTTATCTATTTTATTATCTATCCTAATTTTACACAGACTTCTAAAACTATGTTTAAAAGTCACATCGATGGTGTTTAAAGAAATAATTTATTTTTTACTTTTTAGCGCAATTTATAATATGAAGTCGGTTCTATTTTTTATAAGAATTATTTTATTAGAGCTCAATTTTATGCTCCTGCGATGTCACGTGTCGTGTGTAATATAAGTGTTTTGCTGCAATCAAGCAATTCTGCAGCAATCTTCCAGCACTTGCTTTAGCTTTACGATATATTTTAAGAATTTTTGAAATAGTTCACAATACAAGGCATATTTTGCAAATATTTAATGCTGTTTTTCGGTATATATATATATATATATATATGGTTTTTTAGCCTACTTTCCCATAAAAGTAAAAAAAAGTAATAATGAAGCATGAAAGAAGGCTTAATGTATCGTGAAAATATCGTTAGAAATCAAGAAAAGTCAGAAATAAGTTAAGTAATTAAATAAAGATTGAAAAATAAAAAATTTGAAAGTAAGGTTTTGAGATGGGGAAAAAGTGTCTGTCGGTCTGCCCCCCCCCCCCTAATAACTTTTGAACGAATTGTCCGATTCAAAAAATTCTTTTTGCATTAGAAAGATCTCGGCGAGCGCATCTCATTTCCATATTTTTCTTTTTGATTTGAACAATTTTTTGTTCAATTTTGAACAGTTCAAAAAATTTTAACATTAGCGCCTATGGGTGAAAATGAAGCAAATTATGTAAACTCTGGGTACAAGATCCAAGTTCTCATGAACAAGCTCACTGGAAGAAGTTCTTGGCATGAAATATTGATTTGAACAATTTTTGTTCATTTTTGAACAGTTCAAAAAAAATTAACATATACCGCCTACGGGGAAATTTCAATCCTATTATAATTCCTGATCTAACGGACCGATTTGCTTGGAACAAACTTTATCGGAAAGCCCTTATGACGTAGAACATGTACAAATAGAAAGTTCATCCAGAACTAACGAGCCTATTTTCCTATGGAATTTTTTGATCGGGATTTTCAAGAATATTTCTGAATTAATGAATGATTAAATGAATGAGCAAAAGAATGAATGAATAAATGAGTGACTAAATACATGAATGACTTAATAAATGAATGATTGAATGAATATGTATTAACCGTTTAAAAAGGTATATTTGAAGCAATTGAGAGCTAAAGCTAAACGAGAAGGACAGAGAGAGAGATAGCTAGATTATAAATTTGAATTCGGCGTATACGGGAAAGTAGGCTCGTATAGTTCTAGACGGAACTTCTTGTTATTACATTCATTGGCATGTGGTATGTGTATAATGATAGTTAAACACAGCGTTTACATGCTATGCGCATATTATCGGTAGACTTTTTGCAAAAGATACTTTGAATATATATTAAGTTATTTTTAAATGTGTATTTTGATGTGAACTAATTGTGATAAACGAAGGAGCTTTTCGCCCCCCCAAATTTTCAAATTTTCAACGGAAAAGATATCAGAATCTACTAGCTTTTCCTCTTTTCGACTTGATCACTTCAATCTACGCCATTTTGTGTCAGTCACCGAGGGCGGTTAGCCACGAGGTGTCATGCCGATTGCGGTCGGTCAGGTGCGGAAAATTGTGAGGGTGGCTAATCAACAATGGGACAAGATTTGCAAGAGTCAAGGGTTACAGTCCATTTGCAGATATGGGTGACCAAATAGAGAAATTTATAGCGTCACTTAAGTTTTGTCTTCATTTCCCCGCTGGATATTTCCCGCTTTTCTCCTTTCTCTACCTAAAACTAACGAAAAAGTAAAATTTACATATTTTGAAATTGCTAATTGCAATAATGCAGTAAAGTTGGAAGAAAGTGTGAGGAAAGGGAGTCCCAATTTAAAATTACTCTTCTGGTTCCATTTTAAGGTCTGTATAATGAGAAATTAGCCTAATACAAAATTTTACATTTTATGTAGTGCATTTTCATATTTCCGACTACATATCGCGCATGCGAGGAAAAAATGGGAAATGGTAAGAGAAACATACGTTCTAAGATTTAAAATAAATCAATCAATATCTTTCGATAAAAATTTTTGATCCAAATTTTAGAAATTAAGCAAAAGTAGAAATAAGTGCATTTCAAATTTTGCATGTATGCTTCCTATGCTACTACTACTTTTCTGCATTGTCTGGAAATCAGGATTTATTTTCTTAAAAAGAATTTTTGCACTCTTTCTTAATTAAGTATATAAATTTATTATTTCGATTTTTCTTTTTCGTTAGCGATAAAAAATTCCGCCATTACAATATTATTTTCGCAAGCCCTCCTTCTGCCTTGCGCGAAACCCTGGAGGTTCGCAAACCACCGGATGGGAAACGCTGGTTTATTGATAATTTGTCAATGGTTTTTTGAAACGTTACGTTGACACTTCTTCGCAGCGCTACATCACCGTTATTTACGCTTTTTTTTTTTGCCCGAAAATACACGATAATCTACTGACCATCTGTGAGTACGTTTAATATGGAAGCATAGGCCGAGTGGAAATTCCTATTTTGACAGCTAAATAAGAATAAGACAGTAAAAAACACCAAAACTCATCAAAGCCAAACTCAGAAAACCAGTTATTAATGTTTAATTATTATTCTTATTTTTTAATCCCACGCGCAAGTCACGTAGTGTTTACGAAATTTGAAAAATAAAAGGTCATTCGAGCGAATCCAGCAAAAAGTTGTAATGCAAAAGCAATTTTTCATGTAAAGAAGCAAACTTTCCTTCAATTGAGCTTTTTTCATGTAAAGAAGCAAACTTTCCTTCAATTGAGCTGTTGAGACTCAAGTAATGAAATGTTCTTTGATTCGTACACTGTTAGAAATTTCATCGTGAAATTACGGTTAAATGACCGGCAGTAGTCTGTCCATCTAATTCACCGTTAAATTTACGGTTTGGAACATTTTTCTATCTTTACAGGACCTAACCATTTCCAATCAGCTTGGTTAAAAAGCCGTAATTACAAAAGTTTACGGTTTTATAACCATTTAAAAATGGTTTCAAAACAAAATGTTTACCTTTTTTGAACCATTTCGAGGCGTAGAATCTTCGAGGCGTAGAAACCGTAAACGAAGCTTGCGGAAATCTAACCCGGTTTGTATGGTATGCAACCCTTGTTCTCTAAACATTCGGCCATCGGCACCACACAAAGCGGTCGTTTATTTATCAGTCGTTTATTTATCAATAAATCTTCCTTTTCAACAGGAAAACTGCATTAAAATTGAGATTTCAGTTTTTGATTGGATCCAAAGCCATCTTTGGTTTAAATTTACTGCATATTGACGAAAATCATTTTATTTGCTGCAAAAAAAAAAAAAAAAAAAACAAGCTTCAGCAGCTCAAATGATGAATTCGCTCATTCGCAAGCAGTTCGGGAATCCGATGTCTCAAATTTTTGATTTACGTGTGTATGTCTTTCTATTCAGTAACCACTGCTTAAGCCACTTTTTTTTTTCTCTTTTTATATACACATGCAGATTTGAACTGATAAAACTTTATTCCTATTTTAACAACAACGTACGACCGGTAAGGTTTCGCAACCAAGATGGACGCCCGAATTTTATTGAGCGCTTGAAAATGACGGTTAGTTAAACCTTCTTCAGGATAAACAGAGAATAAACGATTTGTTTCACAACCAGCGGTTTGAGTACCATCTTTTTAATGGCTATTCAACTGTTGTAATTAAATATGGTAAAATAACAATCAAATAAATGGTTATTTTACTATTTTCTTACGGAAATTTTCAACAGTGTAACTAACTTTTGATTGTTTTTAAATATTTGTCAGCCTTCTTTTGACTGCGTTTAACTGTTATTGTAAATCGAAAGCAAATTGTCGGAGGAATAACCAGGATGGATGTTTTAGTTGATGGAGAGGAAAGCAAATACCTACACGTACTGAGCGTCTTCCCTTGCAGCATTTTGGAGCTCTGGCACGTCGAGCAGCTCCTCGGGGCTGAGCTCTCCACTGCGATCTTCATCGTACTTCTGCACCAAGTGGATCACGAACCTCAGTGTCTTCGCCAACCTCCTCTGCAAACAAAAATCCAAGTCCTACAACCATTCAATGCCTACTATAAGTAGTGATTTGGGAATCGATAAAATTTCATCTTTTCTTGCGCGTTTTGTGTGAACCGCAACCCACTTTCTATGCAAGGCAGCCAGCAAATTCACAAGCAGAGTAGTAACACGTCCATATGGCTCATTGTTCATTCATTGCTTATACATAATGATTGTGGATGTTCATCGAGGAAATAAACTCTGAAACGAATATGAACTGCCTCAGATCAAAAACTCGAAAATTCGTCAAATTTTCATTGTAAAAGTTAAAACGAAATATTTGCAGGAAACTGCATAAGATCTTAAATACTACGGATTTCTTTTTCTCTAAAGATCCAAGGCATGTTGGACTGCTAAAATTAACAAAAATTATGGTTTTTTTTTTTTTTTTTGAGGGGGATGAGTATGAAATCTGTTAGAAGGTCGCCGCAGCTATTTGTTTTAAATTTTTAGCACGGGTAAAAACACGCCGCAACTGTTTGTTTTAAATTTTTAACACGGGTAAAAACACGCCGCAACTGTTTGTTTTAAATTTTTAACACGGGTAAAAACACGCCGCAACTGTTTGTTTTAAATTTTTAACACGGGTAAAAACACGCCGCAACTATTTGTTTTAAATTTTTAACACGGGTCCCACTGTGCAGGGAATCCTATTTTTTTCGTTTTCGTATTTTAATTAACTAAATGAAGCAAGCGATATATTTTTCGCTGCTTTTAAATTTTGATGGAAGATGGTAGCATGCCCGTCTTAATCTAAATTTCTACCGCAGGGATAAGCTGTGGTGTTAATGATTTTGTACTTGTATAGTACGAAAATCATTACCACCGTAGCGTACGAAAACAACTTGCTGTCACGGGCAACACGCTCTGCCGGAAATACTTTCTGTGACATTTTTATTATATGAATAAAGCTTATGCTTTTTTTTTTATTCAGCTGACTTTGAATTTTGCTCGAACTTCTCCACGGCGACTTCCTTTAAATTTTTATCACTGGCAACGCTGGGAAGGGAATACTTTTGGTGCATATTTTTTGAATTAACACGCGTGGATAAAGAAAAATTAAAAGAAAACACTTTTAATTTTTCTTTTTTGTTATTAATTTTAAATTCTGATAAAATGGAGTTCTCGAAATGTACACCGCGAGCGGCTGCATTGCTCTTCTCCGCAACAATGTGCCGGAAATGCTTTTATTACATAAATAAAATGCGCGATTTTATTTAATATATTTATTATTTTTTAAATTCTTGTGGAAGTTTGTGTAGAAAGTTTTGTCATGGCAGTGCCATGGCGGGAATACTTTTTATGCGTATTTTAATTAAATAAATATAATACGCAGTAAGTTAAGGCTGATTTCAAATTTTTCCAGAGTATCGTCGCAGATGTTTTGAAAAATCTGTCGTAAATAGTTTTGTGTGTATTTATTTGAAATAAATTATTAAGTCAGGTGATTTTTACTTTTGTTTGGACTGATTTTAAATGGCCCTGGAAGGTCGGAGTAGCGACCTTTTTTTAATTTTTACTGTACGTAGCGCTGTGAAGGGAATGTCTATTTTGCGTATTTTAAAAAACTAAAATACGCGATGTCTTTTTTTTTTTTTTGGCAGCCATTCAATTCTGCAGCAGAGCGGTAATACTGTAGTGAGAATACGTTTTTGCGTATTTAACTAAATAAATTAAATTAATTTTTTTCGCCAATTTTAAATTTAGGCAGAAGCGATTTTTTTTTACAGAGGCACAAATTTTGCTAAATATACAGGAAAATTTTTGAGTGCTTAAACATAACACAAAGGCTAGTGCAGTGTAAAATTCCATTGTACATTTTTGAAACAGTACTTGATTAGTGCTACCAATAACGTTTTTACACACGAGATTGTGCAACTTGTTAACAAGCTATTCGTAGAAGAATTGCGAAAGTCACCCGTTTTCCTTTATTTATTTTCCTATACTGGATATTCTTGCTGTTGTTCAATCCATATACAGGATTTTGTTATGCAATTTTTTATGCTCATTTAGAAAGATAATATTGTCTGTTATAAAGATAATATTGTTCTTCAAATCTTACTACTGAAAAGAAGTGTTTTCACCGTGCTTTTAAACGCCAAAAAGAAAAAAAGCATCAATTTGAAAATTCAATTAGCAACATCCCCTTTTTTGTGATCACAGATTTGTAATCAGCATTAAAATTTTTACCTTGCATCATTCGGTTTAAATTGGGAATAACTCACCTTGGTTAAAATAATGTTAAAATGTTTTTTTTATACTTGTTTTGCGTTAAGTGTTGCTTATATCTAAATTAACGCGGTTGCAGCAGTTTGTTTTTTCGGTTTTTTTTCTTCTTCTTTCCTTTTTTTAAATGCAAAACTATGAATCAAGCCAACAAAATAAAAACATGCTTTATATGGTTGAAAAAGTTATAATTTTTTTATGAATTACTAAATTGATACTTTAAAAAATAATATCATAATTTTTATTGTAACAAGGAATATTCGGAAAAATAATTATAATAAAAATTGTTCATATTGTGCATAATTCTTTATTGAAATGCTTTCAGAATTATTGAAAGTAAAAATTTTTTAAAGCTCTAGGCTCTCTCTGTTTTATTTAAAGATCTCAAATAACTAAGACTCAAATTCCACCTTAAAAAAATTAATTAATAAAACTAAAATAAATAAATAATAATAATAATAAAACTGAAAAACCGAATTTCTGAATATTTTAGAGTTATCCTTTAAATGTATTATTTAATTTTCCGATTCAAAAAGCAAACCGTAAATAAATAATAATAGTGAGGAATAAATCTCAATTAAACGAAAACAATGGTCAATCTTTGATCGCTCAAAAAAAAAAGAAAGAAAGAAAGAAATAACAAAATAAAACAATAAATAAATAAATAAACTAAGTAACTATAATAATTATTATTATTTTGTTGTTATTATTATTGTTATTGTAGTAATTAGAGTTAATGTAACTGAACGCAGAGCTGTGGTTGTAATCGGAAACGGTTCAAAACAATGCAATTAGGTGATGTAAAAATTTCATTCAGACCCCCCTACAATGTTTAGGAGTGGTGTAGAAAAATATTTCTTACCACTAAATTAGGTAATGCTTGATCGGAACTCCTTCCCATGCGTGGAATAGAGTTGGCAGTAGTTTTTGTGAAAAATTGAGCACTTGCATTTGTTGAGAGAGCAAACATAATCACGCCCATGGATAAAAGTACGGAAGAAGCTAGAAGGAGAAAAAAAACTTCAGAGATCAAAATTTGTTTCGAAAAATAGAATTCTTCCTCATTTTAAAAACACTTAACTTTCACTCATTTCAAATAACGTAAATAAACTTTTCATTTGTTGTCATCGCTAGCAGTTGCTGTCGATCGCGGATCGTGATTCGTGAGTTATCGTGAGTTAATTGATTCGCTCATTTTAGGACGATTCCGAAAGCAGAGTGTCCTTGTTTCGAACACATTTCACCGTCTCCCATCCATCGGATAATCACTTGTTTAATGAAGAAAAATTGAACTCATAGATGGAGCGATTGCTGAATTAGAACTGATTTGTTTATGAAATAAGTGCAGAGTCGAAAAAGGACTTCTGAATTAAATTTTCCTTTAATAAAAAGTGAAAGTGATTAAATCATTTCCAAGTGAAGCTGTAGAAGACTTGAAGGTTGCCTTGTCTTTTTCCTGCATAATAGCAGAATACACGCGTAGTGTCTCAACCGCCTCCGTTTTGATCGGCTAAGATGCTTTCAGAAAAAAAGAGTATTTTTTATGCATGTATTCTTTAGTTCGTGCATGAAGAAACTTTTTCTTTTTTTTTAGAATACGTCTTGCTCGAACTAGCTTCTATAGAGAAGAAATGAAACTTCTTTGTTGTTCTATACACTCTCAAAAATAGAATCCTCATTTCCGACGATTCTTCAATCGTCAGCAAAATTTCGTCATTTACAACGATTCTTTCCTCGCGTAATCACGTGACTTATAAAAAGTGACTACACACATTTCGCCAATTTGACGAAAGGTATACTCGGAGCATTTTTCACGAAGCCATGTCGTCAAATACGGCGGAAGTTTCGTGAGATTTGAGCCTGCGTTTCTGAGGTGTATGCATTTTTAACCGACTTCACAAAGGAGGGAGGTTATACATTCATACTGTATGTATGTCGTTTATTTTTTTTTTTTTTTTTTTTGTTTGTCCACTCATAACTTCTCACCGGATGTACCGATTTTCATGATTCTTTTTTTAATCGATCGAGGGTGATTTCCCATAGGTCCCGTACCTTTGTTTGACTATATTCGATTATTAGAAAAAAAGTTATGGGCAGAAATGTAGTATTTTTTTCGTTTTTTCATCCATAACTTTTGACTAAATGAACCGATTTTGATAATTTTTTCTTTAATCGATAGAACGTCTTCTAACTCAAATATTGCAAATCAATTTGACTACATTTGTTTTTTTAAAAAAACGTTACGGGTGAAAAATAAGTATTTTCTTTATTTTAATTGGAAAGGCTTGGCTTGATTTTTCTTTGTTGAGAAATCTATTAATAAATATAAAAGTCATTGTTAAAAACATGTTTGTTGTCATGGGCAATATTAAAAGAAATTACAGCCAGAGTTTGACTGAAGGCTTCCCTGTGGCAAAAAATAATCCAATCAGTTTGTTTGCTAAAATCGACTTCAAAAGGGAATTTATCATACAAATGATTAGTTTTTACTGCCATTCATTCAAAGAAGTTTTGCCCTTTGATATGGATTTTTTTAAAAATAGAGTATTTATATACAAAATGTATTTACACTAAAAAGAATAAAATAAAATAATTTTTATAAAAAAAGTGGAAAATAAATTCATTCTTTAAACAACATCGATGTGACTTTTGAACATAGTTTTAGAAGTCGGTGCAAAATTAGGAGTCTAATTACCATTATACCATTTGCTACTTCATATTGGAACTGTTGCTAATTCTGCGAAAATATATATAATTGTAATTGATTCATGATTACAAAAGATTTTATCTATCCTAATTTTGCACCGACTTCTAAAACTATGTTCAAAAGTCACATCGATGTTGTTTAAAGAATTAATTTATTTTTCACTTTTTAGCTCAATTTATAATTTGAAGTTGGTTCTGTTTTTTTTATAAAATTTTTTTTATATTTTATGCTATCAAAAGGATTGTGTGTTAAATAAAACTTACCACGCATTTTCTAGGCTGGAGCTTGGAAATGTAGCGCTGGGAATGGGATCGTTGCGTTCTTCTCGAATGCGGGTTCTTCCTCAGCCCCGATGCTGCTGAAATACATTAATAAGGTTCATGTGATGAGACTCATTTATCACCGACAGGTGCACAACTTCTCGAAACATCCTTTACCGATTAATAGCAATATGGAGAGAAAGCTCGATTTTGTATTTCATTCATTCAACGACCTAAGGGAATTTTAATATCACTTAAACATTTTGTTAAAGTAAGGTTATTTTGTGATATTTTAAAAAATCTTCTAGGTTAGAGTATGTGAAAATAGTAATGTAATAAATATGCATTTCTCATTTACGATTTTCAGTGGTCTTGAAAATGACATAGAGAGGAAAATAATGTATGATTGGGATTGATGTATTACTTTTGTCACTACAATTTTTGAAAAAGAGAGAATTAGTTTCAATCGCAAATCACACTCAAAAGTATTAACGATAAGGAGAATCACGCACCCTAAACTTAAGAATCTCCAGGGAAAGGGAAGTTTTTAGTTTAAATAAAAAAACATACTGTAAAAAAGAATGTTCAACATTATAAGCTAACAAATAATGTCAACTAGGAAATGTTTTTAGGGTAAAAGAAAAATACATCTGTACAAAGTGGATCAAACCCTCCCCAATAAACTAAGTGTAAAATAGTATTCATCTCGTGCTACAGGTGACACATACCCTTGCACTTTGGGGAATTGAGTGACTGCATTTTTATCCTCAATTGCATTCCATGAAAAAACATGGATGACGAAAAAATGTCTGATGATTTTTTAGTTGATAAACACTAGTCAATTGGTGTGATACTGTCGAAGTAGGTCAATTTGACGCCGCTGCCTCGACGCGGTTATTTCGACGCCATATTTTTTTATTTTATTTATTTACTAGCGGTACACGCAACGGCGTTGCCCGTGCATAGAGTTAATGCGGGGCCTACGGCGCAATTTGCTTTTTAACTCAGGCACGCCGCTGAAAGTGAACTTTTGTCACTTATGATCAATATCTTTCTAATGGGGCTGCAGTATTGGTCATCAACCATTGCAGACCTAGTGCGTCCCCAGAGATTGGTACCAACTCTTTCAGCGGCACCACAATGAGTGTGGTACCATAGCCGCATTTTTTTTTTTTTTTTTTTGACGATTAGTTTCCCCTAGATGGGGCACCTGAGCTCTCGTTGATGCAATCTGCAGTAGGAATTTAATTTAGCCGAGAGTATCCATGCCAAATGGATACTCAAGGGATCTTTAACATGCCGCATCATCATACGACATGGACGCAGACGATTTTCTGCATGTTGAAAATCCACCGACTTGGGCCAGGCTTGAACCTGGAATCTTGGGCATACGAGACCTGCGTCTTACCACTACGCCACCCTGTCGACCTTCTGATCAATATAAAACGTATTTCATAACTCACCAAAAAGTGGAAAATGCGATAAGAAAATTTTAAAAAAGTCAGTAGTTTTAAACACAAGTATGCGTTTTGTTTTTAAAATAAAATCAGAGAAACTAATTTATATAATTTTAGTTATGAAATTTTGACTGCCACAAATTAAGGTATACTTAATGTGGAATGGGTTTATTGATTGGGCTTCAGACAAACCACCAGTAAATATAATCTGCAAGAACTGGCAGTTACAGATCATCATTAGCTTATTCAATGGAGGAGCCAGAGAGATTGTATTTCCAGAATTGTGCTGCAAGATATTTTCTATAATTCTTAAAAACAGAGAATATTAATTTGCAAAATGCCTTGTGATTATTTATATTCCTCTTCCACCCCATGCAGACGCAGATTTTATATAATCCTTGAAAATGTGATTTATTTGTAAATTGATTTCAGAGCATCATAGATATTCCGTGCAGCGAAGATGAAAATTTTCTATTCTTCAAAATGTAGGCACGCACATTTTCCGTGCTTTTAACAAAGATTAAGATTAGGATTTTGAGTAATTCTTGAACATGTAGGACATTGAGCTGTAAATTCCTCTTTGTGAGTAACTTTTTGCACTTTTTCTGTGCAGTGAGGATAAAGATTTGATGTAATTCCTAGAAATTGCTTGACTCTTTCTTTTAATTTGCTTCTGAATAACATGCCTATTTCTGACATTTTTTCAACCTGAAAATGTAGAATATTCATTTGTAAATCCTTTTTGATGTGTCACGCACATTTTCCGTGCTTTGAAGATTAAGATTTTGGAAATGAAGGATTGATTTCTAAATTGATGTTAGTGCGTCATACACTTTTTCTGTGCAGTGAGGTTGAAGATTTGATGTAATTTCCTTGAAATCGTCCGATTCTTGTTTTTGAGCTTGCTTTTGGAATATCATGCCAATTTCTGACATGCATCGCTTAGAATCTTGACAAAGTCAAACTTGAAAGTGAATCGTGAATGCTGAAAGGGAAATTTTATGTTACTGCTGAAAAAGATTATGTTACTAAGGTAATACACTAAAAAGGCAAGGAAAATTTAATTCTTACTGCAGAACCCTAACTAAAGCTCATAATGTGAATGCAACTGATACATTGCTTGGTTATGAGCAGAACGTGGAATATTGAATAGCATTCAGTGCCACAAAAATGGTGATCTGGGTAATGTTTTTTCTGACATGAACAGGTTTTTAAATTTTTTTTCTTGAAATTCTTGAAAATGTAGGACATTGATTTGTAAATTGATCTTAGTGCGTCATGCCCTTTTTCTGTGCAGTGAGATTGAAGATTTGATGTAATTCCTTGAAATTGTCCGATTCTTGTTTTTGAATTTGCTTTTGGAATATCATGCCAATTTCTAACATGCATCGCTCAGAATCTTGACAAAGGCAAATTCCAAAATGAATCGTGAATGCTGGAAGGGAAATTTTATGTTACTGCTGAAAAAGATTATGTTACTAAGATAATACACTAAAAAGGCAAGGAAAATTTAATTCTTAATGCAGAACGCTAACTAAAGCTCATAATGTGAATGCAACTGATACATTGCTTGGTTATGAGCAGAACGTGGAATATTGAATAGCATTCAATGCCACAAAAATGGTGATCTGGGTGATGTTTTTCTGACATAAACAGGTTTTTAAATTTTTTTTTTTTTTTTTGAAATTCTTGAAAATGTAGGACATTGATTTGTAAATCATTTTTGGCGTGTCACGCACAATTTCCGTGCTTTGATGAGTGGAATTTTGAGTAATTCTTGAAAATGTAGGACATTGATTTCTAAATTGATCAATAATAATAATATAATTACACGTTAATTTAAAGCACAAATGAGCAATAAAATGCAGACATATGTTTCGGGATTGCTTGGAATCCCTTTTTCGATGCGACAGGGAGCTTCTAGATGCAAAACATGTTTTGCATCTAGAAATTTTCTAGGGGATTTCTAAGGGAGCTTCTAGATGCAAAACATGTTTTGCATCTAGAAGCTCCCTGTCGCATTGAAAAAGGGATTCCAAGCAATCCCGAAACATATGTCTGCATTTTATTGCTCATTTGTGCTTTAAATTAACGTGTAATTATATTATTATTATTGTTTACTTGCACAAAGTTAAATTATTTTTATTCTAAATTGATGTTAGTGCGTCATGCACTTTTTCTGTGCAGTGAGGTTGAAGATTTGATGTTATTTCCTTGAAATTGCCCTATTCTTGTTTTTGAACTTGCTTTTGGAATATCATGCCAATTTCTGACATGCATCGCTTAGAATCTTGACAAAGGCAAATTCGAAAGTGAATCGGGAATGCTGAAAAGAAAGTTTTATGGTTAAAAGCTAAAAAAGAATGTGTTACTAAACTAATACACTAAAATTGCAAGGAAAATTTAATTTTTACTGCAGAACCCTACCTACAGCTCATAATGTGAATGCAATGAATAAATTGCTTGGTTATGAGCAGAACGTAGAATATTGTTTTTTTTATGGCATTCAATGCTACAAAAATGGTGATCCGAGTGATGTTCTTTCTGACATGAACAGGTTTTACAATTTTTTTTCTTGAAATTCTTGAAAATGTAGGACATTGATTTGTAAATAATTTTTAGCGTGTTACGCACATTTTCCGTGCTTTGTTGATTGAAATTTTGAGTAATTCTTGAAAATGTAGGACATTGATTTCTAAATTGATGTTAGTGCGTCATGCACGTTTTCTGTGCAGTGAAGTTGAAGATTTGATGTAATTTCCTTGAAGTTGCCCGATTCTTGTTTTTGAACTTGCTTTTTTAATATTATGCCAATTTCTGACATGCATCGCTTAGAATCTTTTCCATGGGGAATTCGAAAGTGAATCATGAATGCTGAATAGGATATATATTTGTAAATCACTCTTTGTGTGTCACGCACATTCCCTGTACTTTGAAAATTGAGATTTTGAGTAATTCTTAAAATGTAGGACATTTGTAAATTGATCTTAGTGTGTCATGCACTTTCTCTGTGCAGTGTGGTTGAAGATTTGATGTAAGTCTTTGAAAATGAATGCAAAGTTTTTACGATTGAAGAGCTTCAGGATAAACAACATTAACAGTCTTACCACCTGGAGCAAAAATGTGCAGATTATCTCTATTTCCAACTCGAGAGCAACCGACAGATAATTGCCCATGTGAAAAGCATGGATTATCGAGATCGAGCCCTACAACTCTAAGAGATTGTCCTTGTGACTTATTAATGCTAATGGCAAAACTCAGACGAATAGGAAATTGGAGACGTTCAAATTCAAACGGTACATCAGACGGAATTATTGGAATTCGAGGAATAAAAACTTCTTTTGCTTTGGATTGTCCTGTAATAATTGTGGCTTCGATGACATTTCTTAACATTTTCTTAACAGTAAGTCTTGTTCCGTTGCAAAGTGAAGGAGGAGCTAAATTTCTCAGTAACATAATGGGGGCATCAATTTTAAGTTCCAGTATGTGCGATGGAACTCCTGGTAATTCTAAGGAGTTTAAAAACTCTGTTGGGTAATTTACTGCTTCATCAATGTTACATACTGTGTCAACTGACTTGTAGAAATGAGAGATTCCAGGTAATCGAGACAAAAGCTGCTTATTTGATACACTGACAGCATCATTTCTTAGTGCAAGGATAGCTCTTTCACATAACCAATTCTCTTTCATATAATGAGTTGCTAAGTGTGGAAAGGTAGCTTCCAAAAGGTCATCTCGTGTGATTTTCCAATTCGCGAAAGGAATATGATTCCATTTTGATGATCTGTTGTAAAGGTTCCATTTACAAGCTGAAGTAAATCATCAGCAAACCAAAAGAATTTCCTTTTAAATGGACTCTCATGTTTGTTTTTAACGACAATCTTTTGATTTTCTTTCAAATATATGAAGATTTAATGCATGCATGCATTTCATCAGCTCTTGTTCCACGCGGAATGACTGGCAGTGTTTGACGGAAAGCGCCTGCTAATAATAGGGTAATACCACCCATTATGCTGTTATTTCCGCGAAGATCTTGTAGTGTACGATCAACAGCTTCAGATGCAGACTTATGCGACATGGTGCATTCATCCCAAACTATAAGACTGCAGTTCATCAAAATTTCAGCTGTATCGGAATTTTTAGATATGTTACAGGTTGGAGCTTCTAATCTAGCTAAATTGAAAGGCAATTTGAAAGTACAGTGAGCTGTTCTTCCTCCCTTTAAAAGAGTAGCAGCCATACCAGATGATGCCACAGCAAGAGCATTTCTGTTGTTTTGGCGAACTTTAGCCAAAATTGAGATTAATAAGAAATGTTTTTCCAGTGCCACCCGGTGCATCGAAGAAAAAAATACCTCCCGATTCGTTGAAAACTGCATGCATGATTGAATTACAAGCATATTGTTGATCTGAAATTAATTTCGCATTCATTTGCTTCAATATATCCTCTACATTGTACAAATCTTTACACAATGCATCTCCGTCTACGTGGCAAGTGACATGGCCCTAATGGGTTCGGGCTAACCAAATGATTTTAAGCATAATCCGCTTATAGAAAGTACTTCATTTTCGATGCGATCTTTGTTGAAAATAGATTCATCATATGGTATTTGGGAGTTGTTGGTATTAATCCGCATCTCATATCTTCAGATAAATTCTCCCTGTGATTTATCCATAATTCTCGAGGGTGAGACAAAGCACATGATTGTAGCATAATGGAAAAGAGATCAGGAAGCATATTTAGACAGCGAGTTAAAGCTGTTTCTTGTAACGTTATATTCTAATGCTCATCGTTTTCCAAAAGGCCTCGAATTTGGCATGCTTCTTTGTAAGTTTCACAAATACGACTGCCAACTGTTTTTAATTCCTGAAAGGATTTTGGACCTCTGACCTCGTGAAGGAGTAATCGCAAATGAAAACATTCAGAATTATTGGGATGTACAGTGTAAACTCGTCAAAGGTTACTTGAATTCCTACTTGCTCTGAAACATTCTGGCCATTTTTGAGTCGATTCCACTTCTTGGTGGAGCTATTCCACATATAGTATTTTGGGAGCTCATGATATAATAATGTGGAAGCAAATTCATCTTCTGTACATAGCTGGAAGAATGATGTAAGAGTTGTTCCTGGAGGTGATTGTACACGCTCTCGAGCATTTTGTGGTGTAAAACATATTCGCTGTCCATTTTCTAGGTGAACCCAGCTAGAAAAAGTTTGCACTAAGAGTGCAAAAAAAAAAAGTGCACAAAATGTGAGCGTATTTGGCACCTCTGATTGCGCATAAAAAGGGCAAACTGAATTGTGCATAAAAAGTGCACAGCAACCATGCATAGTAAAATTTTGTGGCGCCATCTATGGGTCATCTGAGTAACCTTCCCTAGCATGTGAATGAATGAGACAGGATCTGGGTTAGAACTGACGACCTTTCGCTTACCAATCCAACGCTTGAACCACTGCGCCACAGACTCTGCTACTTCGGGAAGTAGTTATGCTATTTTATGTATTTACGGAGCAGCATTGCTCCCTCGTGCAACTAATACAAGAGGTGGATGATCTTGTATTAGTTGCACTAGGGAGCAATGAATATGAAGAAATCTAAGCTATGATAGTTGTTGTAAATGAAATAGTTTTTGTTGTTCAGTGACATTCAACAAAGTATCTAAAAAAAACGGATAATGAGATAGGAGATTTGTCTTAAGTTTTATTACGTTACTGATAGTGGACCATCTGACAATTTAATGATTATTGGACAAAATATTATAAAATCACATAATTCAAATAAAATAATATATTTTTAATGCAGTTATTTGGTCATATCTTTTTTCTTTCTTTTTTTTTTCTCGATTTAAGCATAATATACATTTTAAACAGCATTAAAAAATCTCTATTAAAAAAGTGCAAATTTAAAATGTATTATTTCAATATAATCTACATCATTGAAGACATTTATTAGATATTAATGTGCTAACGAGATGACTACTTACATTTTTTTTTTTCATTAGCTATTGAATTATCCGAATGTAATATAAAAAGTAATAATGTATGTTATCAATTAAGAAAAACTACTTTTTTTTTTTGGTGTGAAATTCGATCTTCTTATAGTCTTAATGAGCATCAATGGGGAAATATTAATAAAAATTATTATTATTTTTTGTATTGAATTGAAAAGTAGACTTTTTTGGGCATTTCACAAATACACAATTTTTACAAACACATACAATTGCAAGTAATGTATGCACAAAATGTGTACTATTTTAAAAGTCTTGATTGAGCCCTGAATATCATGCAAAAGTAAATTAAATTTTTTTTTCATTCGGTCATAAAATTTCTCATGAGCGACAGTTCATGTAAAAATTTAGAGATTTTCTCATACCCTGATGAATGTATGTACATAATAAACCAAGTAGTAGCTAATTATGTGGTACAAAGAAAGAAAACCAATAGTTTGGAAAAAAAATTGAAGTTTTTGAAGAATTGAACCAGACTTGTGTTACAGGTAAGATAAAAAAAAAAAAAAAACGCACAATTTTCGCAAACAAATATAATATTACAAATATTTTACACTTTTCTAGCTGGGAACACTTAAGTGAACAACTGTAGGGTGGTGTCCAGGGATTGGAGAATTTAATATTCTCCACACAGCTTCATTATTGGAAACATATCTTCCCATTTCATATTGGTGAACTTCATTGTGACGATTTTCATCACTAATGAGATCAAATACAGCCATATCAGATCCCTTGTTGACGTAGTCGCAAACATAATTTATGGGCTTGACAGAATTACAGAATTCAACATTAATATGGGCATTAAATATTCTTGACAATAATGGACAATAAGGTACAATCCATCCGTTGTCGACAACAAATTCTGTTCTTTTGATGTTTATGGTTGCAGTGAATCCCCCGTTTTCTGGCTCTCTACGACGGTAAAGAGGATATCCATCACGTTCAGTTTTGGTTTCCTTCAGAAAGTTTTTCGGGAATTTTTCGCTACATTTGCCGTTTTTCATGTAGGGAGAATTGGGATTTATGAGCCCGCAAAGTCCGTGTACCATTTGTTTTGTTACGCATGTAAATGATTCGAGTCAGTCAGAGGATCAGGGATTTCTGCACTGATAAAATCATCAACTTGCTGTGCATGTACTTTATTTTGAAGCCAAATTAAAATGGGAACATGAGGAAGTCCACGCTTCTGCCATTCAATTGTATACATGTAGCATGAATTTTTCCAAAAATCATATTTTTAGTGATAAGAATCATTAACAATTTCTGTTTTTGATGGAACACTCTAGCTAATAAATCATGTCGATCTTGTGGTTTCTGACCAGGGAAAAGTTCATTCTTGATTTCATGTCATGCCGGATTGAATGTGAATGTGATAAAAAGATCAGGACGACCATAGTTTCGTACATATGTCATAGCATCCTGTGTACGTTCATGCGTATATCTAGGACTGCCAGTAAAACTTGACCGTAAGATAGTAAGTTTCCCAATATCTTGAACATTGTTTTCGTTCATTACAGCACCTCGTAAAGGGATGTATTGTTCAACTCTTAGTTTTTTCTGATTAAGTTGAATGTATCTGAGTCTTTCAGATTCTATTTTTGCATACATGTCAACAATAAAGTGATGGAAAAGATCCTTGCATCGCAGAATAATATTAAAATTTGAAGAGCGAACCATAATTCTGAAAGCATAAAAATCCATTGCAGATATTTTTTTGTTAGTTGCCACCCCAGCTGATGTCTCTTGGCGCAACAGGAAATGATATCCATCTTCTCCTTGACGGAGCGGATATTGCAATGCATCATAAGACCTATGTGTACCGGGAATTCTATTAACTGTGCTGTTCTTCCTTTCCAACACAATGTCTCGTGTGCCACGCTGTTCACCTGTCACAACAATGGCAACTTCAGATGTTGTTGGTACATTAAAGCGTCTGTTGTGATCACCAGCCGGAGTTCTATCAGCAAAAAGAACAATACTTAACGCTGGAGTAATTTTTTCAATTAAAGATTTAAGACTTTTCACATAATTATTATGTTGGTTAAGCATATTTTGTAACTGTAAAACCAATTCCTGCTTTGTTTGTGAAACAGTCTCACAACGCTGACCAGCTTGTTCATTATAATCATCTATGAAATACACTTGCAAAAATTTTGGCTCTTCATTAGGAAGAGGGTACAGACTACCCATTTTATGATAAACTTGACCTTGCACTTTAAATGTAGGCATGTATCCATTTTCTCTAATTTCTTTTGTAGTACAAAATGCTGTCATTTGAAAGCAAGAGTTGTAACGGCGGATATTGTTTTGAAAATGTTTAGCGTCTGATGAATCGCTGCTTAATAACGTGTAAAGAAGTTGTGGAGGATCCACTAATGGAGCTAATTGAATTTTACCATTACTACAGTACATACCATGTGCCTCGCTTTTCCACTTTTTGGCAGTACAGTAAATACAAATAACTGCCATTTGTCCAATTGAACACATTGGATCAGCAGAGTAATTAATAGATGGATTATAAGAAAAAGCACTATTTTCTTTTTGTATCCAAGTATTTTCCGAAATATTGGGATTTTGTTCAAAGATGTCTTGAACGTGAATTACAGGAGATGTGTTGTCAACAGCAGCACATTTGCTACCAGCTGCAGCAGATGTGCTTGGAACTATAGCTGATGTGCTTGCAGCTGTAGCCGATGTGTTGTGACTTTGCAGCAACCTTTTATTTTGTGCTGAGATTTTCGTACGCTTATTTTTAGAGGTATTGGGATTTTGTTCAAGGACGTCCTGAACTTTGATTACAGGAGATGTGTTGTCAACTGCAGTACCCATGCTGCTATCTGCAGTAGATGTGCAACCAGCTACAGTAGATGTGCAACCAGCTACAGTAGATGTGCAGCCAGATACAGTAAATGTGCAACCAGCTACAGTAGATGTGCAACCAGCTACAGTAGATGTGCTTGCAACTGTAGCCGATATGTTGCGATTTTGTAGCAATCTTTTATTTTGTGCCGAGATTCTATTTCGCTCAAGTCGTATTTGATTTTCTCGTGGTGTCTCTTGGCTAATTCTATGGAGAAAGCTTTCTCTCACGCTCCGATTTCGATTCCGTAAACAACGACTCTTTTTAGGTGGGCGAGGCATTTTCAATGAAACTAATGGAATAACGATTTAAAATTTTATGTTACAAATGATGAATTCTTGAAATTGTCGTGGATGTTATCCTTTTAGGAGTCTAATTACCACTATACCATTTGCTACTTCATATTGGAACTGTTGCTAATTCTGCGAAAATATATATAACTGTAATTGATTCATGATTACAAAAGATTTTATCTATCCTAATTTTGCATCGACTTCTAAAACTATGTTCAAAAGTCACATCGATGTTGTTTAAAGAATGAATTTATTCTTCACATTTTAGCGCAATTTATAATTTGATGTCGGTTCTGTTTTTTTATAAAAATTATTTTATTTTATTCTTTTTAGTGTAATTATATTTTGTATATAAATACTCTATTTTTTAAGAAATCCATATTTTTATTTTATTCTTTTTAGTGTAAATACATTTTGTATATAAATACTCTATTTTTTAAAAAAATCCATATCAAAGGGCAAAACTTCTTTAAATTAATGGCACTAAAAACAAATCATTTGTATGATAAATTCCCTTTTGAAGTCTATTTTAGCAAACAAACTGATTGGATTAATTTTTGCCACAGAGAAGCCTTCAGTCAAACTCTTGCTGTAATTTCTTTTAATATTATAGCCCATGACAACAAACATATTTTTAACAATGCTTTTATATTTATTAATAGATTTCCCAACAAAGAAAAATCAAGCCAAGCCTTTCCAATTAAAATAAAAAATACTTATTTTTCACTCGTAACGTTTTTTCTAAAAAACAAATGTAGGCAAACTCATTTGCAATATTTGAGTTAGTCGACCCTCTATCAATTAAAGAAAAAATCATCAAAATCGGTTCGTTTAGTCAAAAGTTATGGATGAAAAGACAAAAAAAATACTACATTTCTGCCCATTACTTTTGTTCTAATTATCGAATATGGTCAAACGAAAGTACGGGACCTATGGGAAACCACCCCCGATCGATTGAAAAAAAAAAAATCATGAAAATCGGTTCATCCGGTGCGAAGTTATGAGTGGACAAACAAAAAAAAAAAAAAAAAAAAAAACGACATACATACAATACGAATGTATAACCTCCTTCCTTTGTGAAGTCGGTTAAAAATGATGAATTCTTGAAATTGTCGTGGATGTTATCCTTTTATGTTACAAATGCTGAATGGAAAATTCTAGAAAATTATGTGAATGTTGCACGTTTATGAGTTTGAGAAATATATATATATGAAAACTTTTCACATTTAATAGATTAAAATTAATATAATTAAGCTAAAATAAATACATTAAACCGACAAAAAATTAAACTTAAGTAAACATTATCATAAACTACACAATTAGCGATAAAGGTATGAATGCAAAAAAGGGATAAAAACAAAGAGCAGCTAAAACTAAAGAAATCAGATGAACGAGTTAAATAGAATCACAATTAGAAAATTAAACGTAAGTAAACATTATCATAAACTACACGATTATCGACAAAGGTATGAATGCAAAAAAAAAAAAAACAATTACTCACACCAAGAAATAAATATAACAAAACAAATGCAAACAATTAATGTAAAAGAAAAACAACACGGTAAAAATATGTGAAAATTATCATAAATTGAAAGAAACAACAAAGCAAAGCTGAGCTGAAATTAAAAAAAAAACAGTTGAACAACACAGTAAAACAGTAAAGGAATTAAACAGAATTACAATTAAAAATTAAACTTCAGTAAACATTATCATAAACTATTCGATTAGCGATAAAGGTGTGAATGCAAAAAAATGGATAAACAACGAAGAGCAGCTAAAGAAATCAGATGAACAAATTATACAGAATCACGGCTATAAAATTAAACTTAAGAAAACATTATGATAAACTACACAATTAGCGATAAAGGTATGAATGCAAAGAAATAAATTTAATAAAACAAATGTATACAATTAATGCAAAGAAATAAGTTTAACAAAACAAATGCATATAATTAATGCAAAAGAAAACCAACGCTGTAAAAATATGCGAAAATTATCACGAATTAAAAGATCAGCCGAAAGTAAAAAAGAAATCAGTTGAGAGGAAGGAAAAGTAACAAAATATCTAAAAATTAGTTAATCGCAATGCATAGAAATAAACAACAAAATAAATCAAATTAATGGAAATACATAGAAATAAATTTAAGAAAGCAAATTCATAGAAATAAATCCAGCAAGAACACCGAAATCAATCGAATCGAATATCCTGGTAACTGACGAAAGCAAGGAACGATTTCTGGAGTTCTTTCTTTCTTTCTTTACAACCATTTCAGGTCACATAAATATTCGAGTTTATTTGCTATTCTCAAGGATATGCCTCAAACTCTCGTCTAATATGAACAGGCAGCACAACAGATTTTAATATACAAAGAAGGAAATACACCCGGGGCAAAGGTGGGAATCGAACCCACGCCTCTTTCTCTCCGCGCAGGGAGGCACCGGAGCCAGTCGATTTGACTGCTCAGCCACTGAGGCCCCATTTCTGGAGTTATCTTTTCACTTAAATTCTCTATCAAGAACTCGTGTGAAGTAAAGAAAATGGTGGAGGATTAATATTTTAATTGTTGAATTCAAATGAATTTAAAGAATGTTAGAACGAATTTCCAAAAAACAGTGCAAACCACCAAGATATGATAGATTTCATGCCACATTTCGTACGTTGAGTAGATTTTGCTGCAGCGCGTATATAAACATCGACGTTGCCAACTCGAAAGTTCATCAAACTTTCATTCCATATATATAGATACCATATATGTTCGATATGGCACTAGCCTCAAAACCAAGCTCACCGATCGGAGGCATTTCCCTATATGTTATGTGCTATCAAGATCTAACCAGGTTGTGCATTACATATATATATATGTATATATATATATATACTATATATGATTGATATGCCCTAACCTCGATACCAACAGGTGGCCCTTCCCTATAAGTTAGGTGCTACCATCCTCTAACCAAGTTGTGCCCATATATATATACCCTATAAATGTTCGATATGGCCCTAGTCTCGTTACCAAGCTCACCAACAATAGACCCTTCCCTATATCTTAGGTGCTACCATCCGCTAAACAGGTTGTGCCCCTATATATAAATGTACATACAATATATGTTTGATAGGGCCCTAGCCTCGATACCAAGCTCAGCGACAGGTGGGGTTTCCCTATATGTTAGGTGCTACCATCCTGTAAAAAGTTTGTGCCCATATATATATATATATATACTATATATGTTCGATATGGCCCTAGCCTCGATACCAAGCTCACCGACAGGAAGCACTTTCCTATATGTTAGGTGCAACCATCCTCTAACCAGGTTGTGCAGCTACATGTATATGTTTGAGATGGCCATAGTTTCGATACAGAACTCACCGACGGGTGGCCCTTCCGTATATATTAGGTCATACCGTCCTCTAACCATCATACCGTCCTCAATATGGCCCTAGCATCGATACCAAGCTCACAGACTGGTGGCCTATCCCTATATGTTACGTGCTACCATCCTCTAATCAGCTTCTGCCCTATATATATATACACTCTATATGTTCGATATGGCAATGGCCATGCTACCAACCTCCATGACAGGTGGTCGTTCCCAATATGTTATATTCTACCAGCCTCGAACCAGATTTTGCTCTCAGATATATATATATATATATATATATACATGTTCGATATGGCCCAATCCTCTATACCAAGCTCAGCGACAGGTGGCCCCTCCCTATGTGTTAGGTGCTACGTGCTACCATCCAGCAAAAAGGTTGTGCCCATACATACATATATATATATATATATATATACTATATACGTTCGATATGGCCCTAGCCTCAATAAGAAGCTCACCGACGTGTGGCCCTTCCGTATATGTTAGGTGCTACCATTCTCTAACTAGGCTGCGCCCCTATATATATATATATGTTCGATATGGCTCTAGCCTCCATACCAAACTCAGCTTCCCTATATGTTAGGTGCTACCATACTCTAACCAGGTTGTGCCTCTATATATATATATATATATATGTATACACTATGTATGTTCAATATGGTCCCTAGCCCCGATACGTAGCTCACCGACAGGCGACTCTTCTCTATATGGTAGGTGCTACCATCATCTAACCAGGATGTGCCCCAATATATATAT
This sequence comes from Octonoba sinensis, assembly GCA_038502835.1. Classification (NCBI taxonomy): domain Eukaryota; kingdom Metazoa; phylum Arthropoda; class Arachnida; order Araneae; family Uloboridae; genus Octonoba; species Octonoba sinensis. The sequence goes on along the minus strand of CM076598.1, from coordinate 1,918,384 downwards.
ACTATATATGTTTAGATATGGATCTAGGCTCGATACCAAACTTACCGACATGTGGCGCTTCCCTATGTGTTAGGTGCTGCTATCCTCTAGCCAGGTTGTGCACCATATGCATACATACATATATATATATATATATATATATATACCCATAAATACTATATAGGTTTCATAAGGTCCTAGCCTCGATACCAAGCTCAACGACAGGTGACCCTTCCCTATATGTTAAGTGCCCCTATAACCAGGTTGTGCATATATATATATATATAAATATATACTATACACGTTCGATATGGGCCTAGCGTCGACACCAAGCTCGCCGACAATTGGCCCTTCCCTATATGTTCGGTGCTACCATCCACTAACCAGGTTGTGCCCCTATATATATATATATATATATATATATATATATATATATTATATACGTTCCATATGGTCCTAGCCTTGATACCAAGCTCACTGACAGTGGACCTTCCCTATATGTTCGGTGCTACCACCCTCTGACCAGTTTGTGCCCCTATATATATATGTCTGATATGGCCCTAGCCTCGATACCAAGCTCAGCGACAGGTATCCCTTCCCTATATGTTAGGTGCTACCATCATCTAACCAGGTTGTACCCCTATATATATATATATATATACATATTTATATATAAATATACAGTAAAACCTGTAAAAATGACCACGTTTGTAAGTTGACCACTTCTGTCAGGAACGGAATTAGCCTGTCACTCTCTACTTCACCCTCTATAGCTTGACCACCTGTCTAAGTTGACCACTAAAGTGCTGCACCGCAAGTGGTCAACTTATACAGGTCTCACTCTGTATATATATATAAACATATATATATACTATATACGTTCGAACGTTCGATATGGCCCTAGCCTTGATACCAAGATGAACAACAGGTTGCCCATCCCTATATGTAAGGTGCTACCGTCCTCTAAGCAATTTGAGCCCTTATATATATATATATATATTCGATATGGCCCTAGCCTCGATACCATATTCACTGGCAGGTGGCCCTTCCCTATATGTTAGGTGGTACCATACTCTAACCAGGTTGTGCCCCTATATATAGATATATATATATATATATATATATACTACAGCGAAACCCCGATTTTACGTCAACCGAATCTACGTTTTTCCCGCAAATTACGTTTTTTTCATCAGGTCCTAGTTTTTACGTATACTAATAATGTTAATTTAACCCGGATTGTAAGTTTGTTAGATATGAAATTTCCCGCATTTTACGTTTTCCCTGAAAAGTGAAAAAAAGAAAAAATGTTCTAAAATAAGCAATATGTTTCCGTTTGTGCTTTTTTAAAGCTAATCCCCGTTGTTGAAAGTCTTACAAATAGTGAAAGACTATTTTCTTTCTTATAAAGACCAGGAAAAAAACTTGCAACGTATTTCAATCCTAGAAGATGCTGCATTCACTTTGAACTCAATGACTAAAAAGCAATCCACTATTACGGATTATTTTCAGCATAAACGCCAGGAATCGCATCTAAATGTGTTAAAATTATCTTAAAAAGGTATGTATAATAATGTTCTTTTCGTAAAATATAGATATTATACCTTTTGAAAGAGTCATCTTTACTACCTTTAGTGTTTTTCTATTTGATTTTTGCATTCCAGTATTTCCCGTATTTTACGGTTTTCCCGTATTTTACGGTTTTCCCGTATTTTACGTTTTTTTTTTTTTTTTGCCCAGTCCCTTGAGAAACGTAAAATCGGGGTTTCGCTGTATATATATTCGATACGGCCCTAGCATTTATATCAAGATCACCGACAGGTGGCCCTTCCCTATATGTTACGTGCTACCACCCTCTAACCAGTTTGTGCCCCTACATATATATATGTGTTTGATATACCCCTAGCTTCGGTACCAAGCTCAGCGACAGGTGGCCCTTCCCTATATGTTAGGTGCTACCATCCTCTAACCCGGGTTTGCCCCTATATATATATAAAAACAATATATGTTTGATATGGCCCTAGCCTCGATACCAAGCGCAACGACAGGTGGACCTTCCCATATGTTATGTGCTACCGTCCTCTATCCAGATTTTGTCTCTATATATATGTATATATATACTATACATGTTTGAAATGGCCCTAGCCTCGATACCAAGCTCACCGACAGGTGACCCTGCCCAGTGTTGTACGCAAGGGGGGGTTTGCAAGGGGGGTTTAGGGGTTTAACCCCCCCTTGAGCCTTAAATAATAGTGCTTTATTACATCTCGAATTTCTTTTAGTAGTTTCAGAACATTATGAACGCCCCCCCCCCTTGAAAAAAGTCTACGTACGCCACTGACACTGCCCTATATGTTAAGTGCTACAATCCTCTAACCAGGTTGTGCCCCTATATATATATATATATATATACTATATATGTTCGATATGGTTCTAGCCTCGATACCAAGTTTACAGACAGGTGGCCTTTCTCTATATGTTAGGTACCACTATCCTCTAACCAGGTTATGCCCCCCTATATATATATATATATATATATACGATATATGTTTCATATAGCCCTAGCCTCGATACAAAGCTCACCGACGGGTGGCTCTTTCCCTATGGGAACCACCTGGCGATGACGCATCTATCGAGGCTATACATGTGTAGCAGCATATGTGGGTGTTAATTTGTATGTACATATATATATGTACATACACATATATATATATATATATGTATATATATATATAGATAGATAGATATATATATATACCAGTGAGGCCCTGGTAGGGCGATATTAAGGTTTAAGTAATAATACGGGTGCCACCTGTTGGTGACCTTGTGTCCAGGCTAACACTATATAATGCGTTTGCTTATGAATAAGAGTGCCACCATGTGGTGAACCTGGTATCGAGGCTATCACTGTATAACTGCATGGATCAGAATCATATTGCGGGTCGACGCTTTCAATATATAAGTGCACCCTCTGGCGGTGGCCGTTTCGCCGAGGCTATTTTATATATACATACTAGGGGCTCCTGGAATGGTTCGCGTTAACATTTTAAACCAGAGCCCCACCTAACGATGCCTCTTGTGTCGAGGCTATAACTATGTAAGTGCACATATGGGCATTACATATATATGCATGCGATGTTGGCCCTGGGAGGCACCATCCAGCCACAAAACCAACCAGCAAGATTGCCGACAGAGCAGGAATCGCTCTTTGCACATTCCTGACTCTGAAACAACCCAGCCGACTCCTCCACAAAATGTCAACAAAGACATCAGAAGTCCCGAGGTGGATCAGTTGGTAGAAGCACGACACCAAAAATCCCACTATTTTGGAGCAGAAATCAGTCGAGCGCTGTCCATTGACTTCGTTCTGTACTAAACAAGGATTTCCAGGCTTCTCTTCACCATTAGGTGGCGGCAGAGTTCGACTTTTTTGTGTACTTTTCCATTATCGCAACGCAGGCGATAAAGTCGCCAATAAGGATGCAACCAACGCCAATGGAAGGCAATTCAAGTAACGTCATTGGTCACGTGGCACCGATGAAAGCAATGTAAACAAAGGAAGCCTTAGCATCGCTTTACATCGAGTTCGACAAATCTAATTAAAAACTAGGCCTAAATAAAGTTCTTCTACATTACATAAAATGAACACTAAATACAACACTATAACTATTGTAATAATTAATAAATTTCTTTTATAATGATTAAATCAAATGTAGATAGTGGGTTATAATCAGAAAGAGCTGTGAAAATAGTCTAATTCATTTTAAGATAACTCATTTTGCCTAGTGAACTCCTCGTAGAACTCAAATGAAAATCTTAGTAAACAAAGAGCGGATTTCACGTGACAACAATGATTGCTCATGAGTCCCTCAAGCGGTGAATTGCCTCCATCGGAAGATCGCTGCAGGTAACCTTTTACGTGGGCTGTTGCCAAAAAGTGTGCTTGGCGAAATTTCCGCCGGGATAATGGAAAAGTGCCAATTTTGCGCATTAAACAGTGCTGTTTGCCTTGACAAAACAGTAAATAACAGCTATAGTCTGTGTAATTAAAATCGGCGTGTCAAGGTCATACAACTCTACCTTTTCTCCTTCTGGTCGCCATGGTTTCCGTGCTAGAAACTTTTTCCCCACTTGGTTTGGGATCATAAGTCAGGTTGTTGTTTTAGTTATAATAATAATAGACGAATTCAAATCAGATTTATTTCTCAATGGCAAAAATAGATTGCAAAAGGCAAAGTTTTCAAATATTTTCAACCAATCTAAATATTGTTCTGACATTTTTATGTGTTTCAGAAAGCTATTGTATAGCTAGTTTATCGTATTTTATATTTTGTAAATGTGAAAATCTTATCTAAACATTCCAGATGAAATTTAATTGCATTTACTTAATATCAAAAATAAATAAATAGAGAATAAATTCTTTCTTATTACTTTTTCTCAACTATGCTAATATTTTGAATCGGAGGTGTCGTAATGCCATTGCCTTAACTGCAGTGCAAAAAAAAAAAGTCTGGCTCTGTTATCATCCTCGCAGTTGCCATGGAGACAAAGCAGCAAACGCGACCTTGATGCGCCTATTCTAATTGCACAGACTATAACAGGGTACCAATAATTCAACTTTGAATTTTTTGTTGCTTGACTGGTTTTTGAAATAAACGATTTAATTATTTTACATAGGGATATGTACTTGCTGTTACGCAGTTCAGAAAAAAAAGCACATTTCTCATTTTATTTTTGAACTTTTAATGACATTTGAGAGTATAATAATAATAATGATTATATGCTGTGTACTTAATTTGTATAAAATGAGAATAAAGTTTACAACAAAAAGATTATTAGTAAAAATTGGTAAAAAAAATTATTTGTACACTTCTTAAAATATGAACCGCACTTTTTTACTGTAAAAGTGTAAATGCCTAAAAGGATTTCCTTTTAAATTTTTAACTAGAAATAAATTTAGACAATAATCAGCATCAGTGTTTTCGATACAAAATGAAATTAGATACTTTGAAATCAAACTAGCTGATCTCCCGGACAACATCTGCGGGCTATAAGTTTAAAATGTAAAAGGCTTAAGAAAAGATCGCTGGATATAAGCAAACTAAGGTGTTGCCAAGCCAAAGAATCGGAAATTAAAAATTTAGTTATTAATGGAAATACATTTTAAGAAATAAAAATTAATTTGTTATCCCGTAAGTTACGATAATCTATATAAATAAAACCGAAAGTTTGTGTGTGTGTGTGTCTGTCGATCGCCTCCTGCCGAGATGCAACGGTCCAAAAGTACGATATTTCGGTTACAGGTACCTTGGGTCAGGTCCTCGTGCACCTCGAAGCGTTTTTCCGAAAATTCGAATTTGTTCTTTTATTCCAATTTAAGCAAAACTGTTGATTTTAGGAATATCTCATCGAAGAAACGTCACACCTTTTCGATTTTTTCAGCATATTGATGCCCGTAAAAAACTGCACAATATGCTTTTTTTTGCAGTTCGTAGGACAAATAGAACACGCGCAATATTCATTTAAAGTAGCTTTCGAACTTTAAAGCGAGGCTTACCTCTGAATTTATCTGCTCAAATTGCGTGTTTTCGCCAAAATAAATAGTACTTTTGTAGCCAACTAGATGATTTTTGTTAACGTAAGATTGAAAAAATTGTTTTATCTTTATTCATGCCGTTTTTATAAGTGAAACAAATTCTAAAAATTCATTTCATTTTTTAGCATACTGCAGACGATTTTTAATTACTTCTTGAGGTTGATTCTTCTTTGTTTTTTGGAGATTTAGTATCATGGTACCAGTTCAACAATTTCATGAAAAATATTATTTCTTATGGTAAAGTGTCCATTTTATCAATGAAACAAATTCTAAAAATTCATTTCATTTTTATGCATATTTTGTGGATTATGAACTGCAGACGGTTTTCAATTACTTTATCTGGAGGTTGATTTTTCCTTCCATATTTTACTCAAGTGATTTATTTTATAAAACATTTACTTAATTTTGTTTACTGTCTATTTGGCACTATTTGGACAGAATTTAGTTACTTCTTTCTATCAACTTAAATTTCACGAGTCAGGATTGGTTCAGTACTAAACATTTTCTAACTTAAATGTGCATTTGCCTTTGGAAATAATGCTTTCCTTTCTTTCGTTTTTATTCGAATTTAATGAAAGTACGATTTAATTGAATTCAGGGAATCCTTTGACGGTTTTGCAAGTGGTATTTATAGCAGCTGACCGTATTTTGATGGGGAATTTAAGATGGACTGTTGGTAATTTTAGGAACAGTAGCTCTTGAAGGTCAGTATCGTAATGGGTATTTTTAGTCACTGACGTCTTTATTCTAATGGAGATTTTTTGAGACTAATAGGAATAGTTGTCTTTATTGAAATAGGGGGATTTAAGGATTTTTTTCTTTATTGTAGCAGAAATATTCAGGGACAATTGTTCTTCATCTGATGGGCATTTTAAAACAGAATACAGCTCTTATTCTGATGGGCATTTTTAGATGTATTGTGATAGATATTGCAATTACATTTTTATGGACTCTTACAATTATCACGCTGCATGTGCGCATTTTAGTTACTGTTGCAATTACTTTAATGGCAATTTTATGAGCTGTTGTTGCATTTTAAAGTGGATTTTTATGGACTATTATTCTTGCTCTAAAAGAAATTTTTCTAGGCTGTTCGTTTTAATGCAATCGTGTTTTTAAATGATTTTTACTGCTTAAATAAGGTTTTTAAGGCCTGTTGACCATCTCCTACTCTTGGATTTTTTAAAAAAAATTTTCCTTACATATTTACAACAGAATTTTGGACATGCGTCACTTAGCCTGCGAATGATGCAATATTATCCCGCGCAACGCCGGGCATGTCAGCTAGTAAATAATAAATTGTACTCTTCCACGCTAATCATTAAGCACATTTCTAAATATCGTTTTGCCATAGTTTGTTTGTTGCATGATGTTAGTATCGTATCATTTCGCAAAATTTAATCACTGGTCCACGTTAAATGAAATATATATAAGGATTGTGAAAAATAAAAAAAACATTAAAAATAAATTTAAGTTGCTGATTTTAAATCCTTTTATGGAAACTAAAATTTACGATGTCACACTTCTTGTTCTTCTTGTTATATCCCCTTCCCTGCCCTTGTCACAACTCCTCGAACAACCCCCCCCCCCCCCATCGAAGCGTGATACCCTTTATGAATGACCTCTATAGCAGTCACACTTTCTATTTTTTTTTACTTTTGCGATTGGTTTTTTTTACACCTCGCTATACTATACAAAACTTAACTTTGCGAAATTAAAAGTTTTGAAAATAGGCTTAGTTAGGTCTGTGTTCTACAGCCTATGGAAAGCCTTTTAAATGGTAGACTGAAGATATTTTGGAAACCTCTTCTTCCAGTTTGGCAGGGCGGCCTACTGGTGAGGCACTGGGCACGTACACCCAAGTTTGCAGGATCAAACCTGGCCCCAAGTCCGAGGATTTTCTAGATGCAGAAAATCGTTAGCGCCCATGTTGTATGATTGTGCGGCATGTTTAAGATCCCGTGTTTTCTTGGATACTCACAGCTAAATTAAAATCCTAGTGCAGCTTCGCATCACTTAGAGCTCAGGTTCCGCCATCTAGCGGGAAACTAAACTTTCAAATTATCTAGTGGTAATAATGGCATCCGGCGACAGTGTGCTAGTTGAAAGAATGGATAGCGGCACAAGTCTGTGTAATTCCTGGATTCAGAAAATCGTTAGCGCCCATGTTGTATGATTGTGCGGCATGTTTAAGATCCCGTGTTTTCTTGGATACTCACGGCTAAATTAAAATCCTAGTGCAGTTTCGCATCACTTAGAGCTCAGGTTCCGCCATCTAGCGGGAAACTAAACTTTCAAATTATCTAGTGGTAATAATGGCATCCGGCGACAGTGTGCTAGTTGAAAGAATGGATAGCGGCACAAGTCTGTGTAATTCCTGGATTCAGAAAATCGTTAGCGCCCATGTTGTATGATTGTGCGGCATGTTTAAGATCCCGTGTTTTCTTGGATACTCACGGCTAAATTAAAATCCTAGTGCAGTTTCGCATCACTTAGAGCTCAGGTTCCGCCATCTAGCGGGAAACTAAACTTTCAAATTATCTAGTGGTAATAATGGCATCCGGCGACAGTGTGCTAGTTGAAAGAATGGATAGCGGCACAAGTCTGTGTAATTCCTGGATTCAGAAAATCGTTAGCGCCCATGTTGTATGATTGTGCGGCATGTTTAAGATCCCGTGTTTTCTTGGATACTCACGGCTAAATTAAAATCCTAGTGCAGTTTCGCATCACTTAGAGCTCAGGTTCCGCCATCTAGCGGGAAACTAAACTTTCAAATTATCTAGTGGTAATAATGGCATCCGGCGACAGTGTGCTAGTTGAAAGAATGGATAGCGGCACAAGTCTGTGTAATTCCTGGATTCAGAAAATCGTTAGCGCCCATGTTGTATGATTGTGCGGCATGTTTAAGATCCCGTGTTTTCTTGGATACTCACGGCTAAATTAAAATCCTAGTGCAGTTTCGCATCACGTAGAGCTCAGGTTCCGCCATCTAGCGGGAAACTAAACTTTCAAATTATCTAGTGGTAATAATGGCATCCGGCGACAGTGTGCTAGTTGAAAGAATGGATAGCGGCACAAGTCTGTGTAATTCCTGGATTCAGAAAATCGTTAGCGCCCATGTTGTATGATTATGCGGCATGTTAAAGATCCCTAGAGTATTTGTTTGGCTTGGGTACTCAAGGCTAAATTAAACCTAGTGCAATTTCGTATCACTTTGAGCTCAGGGGTCACCAAATGGGGCGAAACTGAACGTCAAAATTATCAAGTAGTAATGGCATCCACCGACAGTGGTGCTAGTTGAAGGAATGGATTCCGGTTTCCGGGGAATGCACTAGGTCTGCGAAAGTTAGTCACCATACGCAGCACCATTAGAAAGAAAGAAGAGAAAAAACTCCTTGTTTGGGGAGAAAACTCCATTTTCCAGACTCAAACTTTGTGAAGAGTGTGAAAAAATAATTGCAGAAAATCAAAGTAGAAAACAAAAAAAGTTTCGAGGTAGAGTTCAGTTTTATCCCCTAGGTCCCCCGCACCTGTCATGTTAATGGTCTAGCGGTTGGATGGGGGCCCAAGGGAATGACCACATTTGTTGATTCATTACGTACTACAAATTAGATAGGCATTTATTTGCTTTTTTTTCACACCGTTCAGAAATGGTGCAGACTCTCAGGATCTAATAGTAATTGTGTACCAAGTTTGAAAACTAGAAGCTATATGCAGGGGTGTTATAGTTTGTGTAATTAAAACAGGCGCATCAAGGTCACGTTTCGTTACCATGGCAACTGCAAGAAAAATAACAGCATCAGAATTTTTTTTTTTTTTTTTTGCAATGCAGTTAAGGCAATTGCATTACTACATCTCCGATTCAAATTATTAGAATAATTTGAAAAAAAATAAGAAAGAATTTATTTTCCACATATTTATTTTTGATACTAAGTAAATGCAATTAAATGTCTCATAAATTAAATCTATAATGTTTAAATAAGATTTTAACATTTACAAAATACACTATCTACCAAAAAGTATTTGGACACTTTGGATTTTAGACATTTTAAAAAAATTCTGAAGAAATATTAAACTTGCTATTCTGTATTTTGTACCATGGAAAGAACATTCTTAAACTCACATTTAAGAAACAAAATTCAGGCTTAGGGGCAATTAGGGGGAGGTCAAAAAAATAAAGAAGAAAAACAACACTTTTGAACATCTTGTATCAGAAAATGATCTAAATGTCCCGTAACTTTCGCAAAACATTTTTAATTATATACGCAATGCTTACACCCGCTTTTGTCAGAATAGCAATAATATTCATGAAGATATGGGCATTTGTTTTAAATATTCGAAAATTTTCGCAAGTGTTTTGCTTATAACTCGCTAAGTTCTATCTCAAATTACATGAAACTTGCAGACAATTTGACAAAATAAAAAGTAAGTATGGTACCAAAACGTGGGGAAAATGTAATAAATAGTCGATGAGATTTGATCAGTTTTATTAAAACAAGTGTGATTGCGCATGCGCGAAAGATAATAATTAGTTTCTTTAATAATTTGGTAGTGAGATCTATGGAGCAACTTATGTAAAAGTTTCAGTTGAATATTGATATTTTCCAAAGAGATATACACCATACAGTGAGCCGTATTTAGCAAGCTCTCAAATTGGAGAAAAATGATAAGGGGTTTTCCACAAATTTTATATTGCATGATAAATTGGGAAATTGACAGATGTTAAACTGAATTAAATTGCATTATTTGTGTTTATGGAGTCTGAATTTGAACGCTATTGTTTACTTTGCCAAAATTATCATGCAATATAAAAATTTGTGGAAAACTCCTTATCTTTTTTCTCCAATTTGAGAGCTTGCTAAATACGGCTCACTGTATGGTGTATATCTCTTTGAAAAATATCAATAGTCAACTGAAACTTTTACATAAGTTGCTCCATAGATCTCACTACCAAATTATTAAAAAAAATAATTAATATCTTTCGCGCATGCGCAATCATTTGTTTTAATAAAACTGCTCAAATCTCATCGACTATTTATTACATTTTCCCCACATTTTGGTACCATACTTTCTTTTTATTTTTTCAAATTGTCTGCAAGTTTCATGTAATTTGAGATAGAACTTAGCGAGTTATAAGCAAAACACTTGCGAAAATTTTCGAATATTTAAAACAAATGCCCATATCTTCATGAATATAATTGCTATTCTGACGAAAGCGAGTGTAAGCACTGCGTATATAATTAAAAATGTTTTGCGAAAGTTATGGGACATTTAGATCATTTTCTGATACAAGATGTTCAAAAGTGTTGTTTTTCTTCTTTAATTTTTTGACCGCCCCCTAATTGCCCCTAAGCCTGAATTTTGTTTCTTAAATTTGAGTTTAAGTATGTTCTTTCCATGGTGCAAAATACAGAACAGCAAGTTTAATATTTCTTCAGAATTTTTTTAAAATGTCTAAAATCCAAAGTGTCCAAATACTTTTTGGTAGATAGTATATAAAATACGATAAATTAAGTATACAATAGTTTTCTGAAATACATCAAAAGATTAGAATTAGATTTAGATTGGTTCAAAATATGAGAATATACTTTATCTGACGCAATCGATTTCTGCCATTGAGAAATAAATCTGATTTTAATCCGTCCCTTATTATTATAACTAAAACAACAAACTTACTTATCATGTTCGCCAAACCAAGTGGGGAAAACGTTTCTAGCACGGAAACCATGGCGACGAGAAGGGAAAAAGGTAGAGTTGTGTGCCCTTGACAGGTTGATTTTAATTGCACATACTATAGTGGGGCCCGTAACAGAGTTCCGGTATGTTGTATAATAGGCGGAACGGCGTTCCAGAATGTTATTTGAAGAAACACTTCGAAACCGACTTCACAAAATAAGAGGTTATACATCCATACTGCATGTATGTCTTTTTCGTTTTGTCCACCCAAAACTTCTCACCAGATGAACCGATTTTGATGGTTCATTTTTTAATCGATCGAGGGTGGTTTCCTATAGCTCCCGCACCTTCGTTTGACCATATTCGATAATTAGAAAAAAAGTTATGGGCAGAAATGTAGTCTTTTTTTTTTTTTTTTTTTTTTAATATCCATAACCTTTGACTCAATGAACCGACTTTTGATGAATTTTTCTTTAATCGATTGAGGGTCGCTTAACTCATGCATCGCACACCAATTTGACCTCATTTGTTTTTTAGAAAAAAACATTATGGGTGATAAAAACTACTTTATTTTAATTGGCTTGGCTTGATTTTTCTTCGTTGAGAAAATTATTATTAAATATAAGACTCATTGTTAAAAATCCTTTTGTTGCCATTAAGCTGTAATGTTGAAAGCAATTATAACAAGGGACTGACTCAGTGATGGCAAACCTATGTCCCGCGGGTCAGAAAATGACCCACGATGATTGCTAGGCAACCATTAGTTTGTTTACGCGGGTGTATTTAGATTTTCTCATTTGTGTAAATAATTTATATTCTATTTGTATTTTTTCAAGCACTGCATTGACACAAAAGCAATTTAGATGCTGTCCACAAACCTTCAGTTTGATTATTACAGTTGTAAAGTTACGCAAATGACGACAAATGCGTTTGTACTATTTGAAATAAAGCAAAAGTGTTTACAAAAATTAAATGAAGTGTATATTTTTTTCCCATTTTGTTTGTTGAAAAAAAAAACGACAAACCAAACAACCATCTTTAAAGCACTTTCTTCAACTTCTTAATTTTCCTGTATATATTAGACCTTGATAAAAAAAAAAGGGAAGAATAAATATACATTAATAAAGTACTTCCAGTTCAAAAAGTAGTTTTATTTTGAGGGAAAATACAAGAAATGACCAAAGTCGTAAACCTTTGCATGACACAATTGCACACAACTTTTGCAAAGGGCTGCAGGAACGTGTTTCAAGGCTGCAAAAAACCCTGCTCAGCACGTGTCTGCAGTCTTGCAAAATTTTTGCGTAATTTACATTTGTTTCAATTTCCTATTTACAAGAAATTATGCTTATTTTAATAAAAAGATTAATAAATTATTTTTTAAACTACTCAATTTTGTCACAGAACTAAAAGCATTTTCGTTAAGAGACTGTCATTTTGGCGCAATGGGTGCAACCGTAGAAGTATTTCTTATGGGTACTCATATGAGTGCCTAAACTTGAAACAGAAGAAAATGTCTCTGAGCAATGCTCACTCACATACGGTTTATCGCGGGTACGAAAAGGCATTTTGTCAAGAGGCTGTCATTTTGGCGCAATTGGTGCAGCCGTAGAAGCATTCCTTATGGGTACTCATATGAGACTTTAAACTTGAAACAGAAGAAAATGCCTCTGAGCAATGTTCACACATATGCGGTTTTCCGCTGGTGCGGAAAGTCATTTTGTCAAGCAGCTGTCATTTTGGCGCAATAGGTGTAACCGTAGAAGCATTCGGTATGGGTACTCATATGAGTCTCTAAACTTGAAACAGAAGAAAACGTCTCCGAATAATGCTCACTCACATACGGTTTTCGCGGGTACGAAAAGGAATTTTGTCAAGAGCATGCCTTTTTGGAGCAATCGGTGCAGCCGCAGAAACATTCCTTATAGGTACTCATATGAGACTTTATACGTGAAGCAAAAGAAAATGTCTCTGAGCAATGTTCACACATATGCGGTTTTCCACGGAAACTAAAAGGCATTTTGTCCAGAGCCTGTCGTTTTGGAGCAATGGGTGCAGCCGTAGAAACATTCGGTATGGGTACTCATATGATTCTTTAAACTTGAAGCAAAAGTAAAAGTCTCTGAACAATGTTCACACATATACGGTTTTTCGCCGGTATGGACCCTCATATGCGCCTTCAAATTTCCGGCATCAGAAAACGCCTTCGAGCAGTGCTCACATGAGTGGGGCTTTTCACCGGTGTGGACTCTCAAATGTCTCTTCAAGTGCGAACTGTCAGAAAATCTGTTCGAGCAGTGCTCACATGAAAATGGCTTTTCACCGCTGTGATACCTCATGTGTCTCTTCAAATTTCCAACTTGTGCGAAGGTCTTAGCGCATAATTCACAGGCGTAGGGCTTTTCGCCCGTATGATAAACTCGAGTGTGCGATTTAAATTCTGAACTGCCGGCGAATCCCTTTGAACATAGCTCACACCAATATGGTTTTTCTCCGGTGTGGATTCTTAGGTGCGTTTTGTAGTTTGATGGTTGAGAAAAAGACTTCGAACAAAATTGGCACGAAAAGGGCTTTTCGCCGGTGTGGACTCTTATATGCAGCCTCAAGTGCGCCGCTTGAGAGAATGTTTTCGAGCAGTGCTCACAAGAGAGCAGTTTTTGACCAGTGTGGATCTTCAAATGGTTCATCAAGCCCGATGTATCCAAAAATGTTTTTGAACAGTGCTCACAGGAAAGCAGTTTTTCGCCAATATGGACTTTCACGTGCCTTACTAACTTTGAAGCTTGAGGAAATGGCTTTGAACAATATTCGCACACATAGGATTTTTCGTCTGTATGATGAGCTCGTTTATGTGATGTCAATTCTGTGCTGCCAGAGAATCTCTCTGAACATACCTCACACCTGTGTAGTTTTTCACTGCTGTGAGATTTCATATGTCTCTTTAAATTTCCAGCTTGTGAAAAGGCCTTTGCGCAAGATTCGCACCAAAATGGCTTTTCGCTGGTGTGGACTCTCATATGCGACTTTAAATGTCCGGCATCAGGAAATGCCTTTGAACAGTGCTCACAGAAATGCGAATTTTCACCGGTATGCATTTTCAAGTGGTTCGTCAAGCTTGAAATATCACAAAATGTCTTTGATCAGTGCTCACAAGTATGTGGTCTTTCACCGTTGTGGACTCGCACGTGTCTCACCAACTTTGCAAGGTTAAGAAACCAAATCCGACCAATTTCTAAACGAATAAGACGTTTTTCCCCAGGATTGATTTTCAAGTCACAGGCCATTATTGAAGACTGTGTCCGTATTAAATTCACGAGACAAGGATGAATGCTCGGTTGTTTACTCAGTTTTAAAAATGCCTTCAATAGAGCAGACAAAAGTACCGTCTAAATTCTCACATTTGTTTGCACAGCAAATGTTAATACAAAAAGTCAACAAGAGAACACTGGATTGCCGAACTTGAAAATTTGATCGTAAAAATCTGAGAACAATTTAGATGAACAAAAATACTCGGTCACAGATGTTTTCCAAAACTAAGTTTCAAAAAATGACTTTCAGCAAGATTCGAAAGTTTTATTAGATTGTGTGCGTGTATGTGCAGTAACAATTCTTTGCTTCAAAACTAAAACTGTAACACGCAGCTTGTCACAACATTTTTACGTGATATGGTTCTATGGAATGTCTTCCGTTCACCCTTTTCAAAAGACTTTCTTGTCAATGTTGCAATTTAAGACTTTATTTTTTTACTAAAAATTTAGAATAATTTCATTGTGTTGCAATTCTTCAAACATTTGCTTTGATAGAAGGTTGATAGAAGGTCTGACATGAATTTATATGGAGGTGTGTGTTAATATATAGTCAAAAATCTGGCATCATGCTCTTCAAGATTCAATGGCAAAGCAGTCCGGATTACAGCTGAAAACAGATGGAAAGAATTAGTTTACACAAAAAATAATTTTAAGCAAAAGGGAACATAATGACTGTTTAACACGTTCGCTGCCGCTCATCTAAGGACGAACCATTATATTACACAATATAATAATATATTAATAATTGCAATATATTAATTACCTACATTTAAAAGTATTCACAAAGTCAAACACCAATTCCACACATTAATCTATGATGTATGATTTAATTCTGTTTGGTAAGAATCTAACGCAGGGATTCAACTGAAACGCTTTTCAATCGTTTCGCCATTTTTGATCGAACGCTTCGATCGAAATCATGCAATCTGGATTCAACTGAAACGCGTAGATCAGTTTTTACCACGTGACCAACTCGACTGCTATCATTCGATCAATTTCAAGATTCAACTAGTTTTCGTACAGTAATGGCGGACATTTTGGAGATCAGAGGTCGCAGAATGCAAAGAGTTCCATACTTGCAAATCCGAAGCAATCCATGAGAGTTGAGCGAACGGGAGTTTATGCAACGATATCGGTTATATAGAGAAACATTTTTATTTTTATGCGATAAGCTCGAGGGAAAACTGGAACACAAAACGTTAGGCTAAAAAAGAGAAGAAAAAAGAAAAATAATGCGAATTTGTCATTGAAAAAACATTTAGTCATTACATCGTCTGTAGGCGTTTTCTTTCTTTGCCCATTTTTTAGCCTACTTTCCCGTAAAAGTAAAAAAAATAATAATAAAGCATGAAAGAAGGCTTAATGTATCGTAAAAATATCGTTAGAAATCAAGAAAAGTTAAAAATAAGTTAAGTAATTAAATAAAGATTGAAAAATAAAAAATTTGAAAGTAGGGTTTTGAGATGGGAAAAAAGTGTGTCGGTCGGTCTGTCGGTCTGTCCCCCCCCCCCCCTAATAATTTTTGAACGAATTGTCCGATTGGAAAAATTCTTTTTGCATTCGAAAGATCTCGGCGAGGACATCTCATTTCCATATTTTACTTTTTGATTTGAACAATTTTTTGTTCAACTTTGAACAGTTCAAAAAATTTTAACATTAGCACCTATGGGTGAAAATGAAGCAAATTATGTAAACTCTGGGTACAAGATCCAAGTTCCCATGAAAAAGCTCACCGGAAGAAGTTCTTGACGTGAAATATTGATTTGAACAATTTTTGTTCATTTTTGAACAGTTCAAAAAAAAAATTAACATACCGCCTACGGGGAAATTTCAATCCTATATAATTCCTGATCTAACGGACCCATTTGCTGGGAACAGACTTTATCGGAAAGCTCTTATGGCGTAGAACATGTACTAATAGAAAGTTCATTCAGAACTAACGAGCCTAATTTCCTATGAAATTTTTTGATCGGGATTTTCAAGAACATTTTTGAATTAATGAATGATTAAATGAATAAGCAAAAGAAAGAATGAATAAATGAGTGAATAAATACATGAATGATTTAATAAATGAATGATTGAAGGAATATGTATTAACCGTTCAAAAAGGTATATTTGAAGCAATTTAAGAACTAAAGCTAGACGAGAAAGACAGAGAGATAGATAGCTAGATTATAAATTTGAATTCGGTGTGTACGGGAAAATAGGCTCGTATAGTTCTAGACGAAACTTCTTGTTAATAGATTATTTTTTTAATTAAATTATTCTAAAAGTGTCATAAAGTTATTCCCTAGCCTGTTGCTATTCGCCATTCGTGAAAACTGACTACTGAGAGGAAATATAAAATAGAATTGGGCGCATTTAATGAGCAAAGAAAGACCTGAATTCTGCTCTAAGAAGATACAATTCAGTAAGAATAAAAACTACGAGGGTCATTTTTTAAGCAAGAACCGTTTTGTAATGGAGTAAAAGAAACTTTATTTAATAACACAAATTATCTCAAAAACTAAAGTACAATCATTTTTTCACTTTTGAACATAGTCGCCATCAACATTCGAGCATTTTTGTCAAGCCGTGGCAACAGGTTTTGGATCCCTTCATTAAAGAACTCTGCCGCCTACCATTAAACCAGTTTGTAACCGATTCCTTAAGCATGTCATCTTCTTCCAAACGCTTCCCACCGAGAAATGCCTTAAGTTATGGAAAGAGATGAAAGCCTGATCGTGCCAAGTCTGGGCTGTAAGTTGGATGATTCAGTACTTCCCAGTGAAAATTGTCCAGTTGCGTTTCTGCTCTTGAATTTCAGCAGGACGAACGTTTTTTGCATTCAAAAACCGAATAACGGCACGCACTTCACAATCGGCGGGATTTCTGATAGTCATGGCGACAAACTACGCAGGATAACCACACAACTAGCACTGGCAGACACGTGAAACGTAATGGCGGTGTAGTGGGGGACCCGCCAAGAGTTGCTGACCTTGAACTGACGTCACCTGACTGGATGCGCAGACACGATGCGCAATCGGTTCTTACTTAAAAAATGACCCTCGTATTACCTTTGGATTATTCACTACATATTATAAGGTACAGTACCGAGGAAAATTGCCAGAGTGACAAAGACACTTGTCGATGCTCCTCCAGAATACGATCGTCCCCCTCCCCCATAATTAGGACCCGAGGCTTCTGTCGTTTTTCCAGAGGACCCTTCAATTTAAAGAGAGCAAATAATAAAGAAAATATTTGCAGCTGTATCTTAGTTTTTATTTAAACTTTGATGTTTACAATAATTATGTTGTCATCTCTTGTTATGCTGTATGGTACAGCATTGAAAATTAATGTGCTGTATATATTTTATAGTTTTGTTACCCGTTACTAACGACTACAAAAGGGGGTTGGCCCACATGTTCTTTCGGATCTTAGAAGGAGTTCGCAAGGGTAAAAAGGTTGGGAAACACTGGGCTAGGTCATTTGGACATACACGGATGGTTACTGAGACATCACTTCCCACCATGCTCCAGCCTGTAACGCTTGCCGCTGGTCACTTATGGATAAGCAAACACATAACGCACAGCAAAACCCACAGCAAACGCATCTGAAATGTCCAGTGTAGAGGAGAACAATGGAGGCAATTCACCGCTAGAGGGACCCATGAGCGATCATCGTTCTCACGTGATATCCGCTCTTTGTTTACTAAGATTTTCAATTGAGTTCTACGTGGAGTTCACAAGTTATCTTAAAATTAATAAGACTATTTTCACAGCTTTTCTGATTATAACCCAGTATTTACATTTAATTTAATCATTTTTCAAGAAATTTATTAATTAATACAATAGTTATAGTGCTAATTTTATGTAAAGTAAAACTTTATTTAGTCCTAGTTTTTAATTTGATTTGTCGAACTCTAAGTAAAGCGATGCCACGGCTTCCTTTGGTTACATTGCTTTCATCGCTGCCACGTGACTAATGACGTTGCTTGAATTGCCTCCATTGAAGCGCTGCTTCTCCCACGCGAGTTCGTAGCTGGATAACTGAGACTACATTTCACACAACTCTCGCATGAGATTGGAACTGTGGCAAAAGATTGACTTGCCCGCTCTGGCGCGGGGTCGGCAGCAAACTTGACAAGTATAAGCACAGAATATTAATGTGGTGTGAAACATATTTAGATGGTGGAAAAAGGATGTGTAAAAGTTTTTGAAATAATAATCATCCAATGTAGCACGCCTAGCCTTGATCATGAGTATGGATGGCAAGTAACAAATACTCCCCACAAGTTTGTTTTTTCCCAACAAATATATAGTTATATATATGTGTGTTCATATACATAATAAGATAAATGCATAAAATATTCTTTCGAGAATAAAAATGCAAAAGGTTTTTCTTCAAATAAAAAATTATATTAAATGGGGACTAGTCGACCCGTGCAGTGCCTGATTACCGCACAGGTCAACTAGGCCGCGGCCTTGGGCCACTAGCAAGCAAGACCCCTAAGCAAGATTTCTGAAAATATCTGTAACAAGATAATTTTTTACAAAATGGAAAGATCTTAACTCATTTAAAAAGCGAGCTAAAAGTATTTCAGTAAGCAAGATAAACTATGCACAATCAGATCAATATCTTTGACTATCATGCTAAGTAGTATCCTTTACTCGCCGAGGCATCTTGATGTTTTTTATCTATTCAATACTATAAACAGTAAAATTTGAAAATGCAATATGCGTATTCAAAAAGTTTGCTTATTTAATGAATAACACAAAAATTATATTGAATAAGAACAATATAGAATATGGAAGAGTAGGATGTCGTGTTAGTGGGTGCTTTTCCCCCTTGCCAATTGGATATGAGCCCAGTATTAATAGAATAATCGCCAAGCTTAATAAACTTTATTCGCTATACCCAGTATTTTTACTTTTCGTACCATAGGGGCCCCCAATATATTGTTGTGCCTTGGGCCTCCGTCTGTCTTAATCGGGCCCCGCAGAATTCCGCACTCATTTGGGAGAGAGGGCATTACCTAAGAAGAATGCGAAAAAATAAACGCGTGTTGGCACAAAATATGTCATTGAACACGAAACAGCTGTCACAAATTTTCCCCCAATATCATTTAGCCATTCAAAATAATAAAATAATCACAATAATAATAATTATTTTTATTATTAGTATACATAGCATTAAAATACAATAACGAAACAGTTCCATTACTTTAAATATAGTTATTGTTGATAATAATTTAACTTTGTGCAAGTAAACAGTAATAGAAATATAATTTCACGTTAATTTAAAGCACAAATGAGCATTAAAACGCAGACATATGTTTCGGGATTGCTTGGAATCCCTTTTTTCAATGCGACTCTAGATGCAAAACATCCAAATGAAGCAGACAAAACCACGAAAACAAAGCTTATATAGCCTAAGAATTAACTGTAAACATTTTTCACAGGTCTGGCATAAGTTAATTTAATTTGTTTTTCTTGTTAGTTTTCCTTTTTTTGTGTCTATTTTTTTCTCTCCCTCCTTTACATGTGTAATTTGTTTTGCTTTTTGTTTTGGTATTTTCTGTACTTATTTTATTTCCATTTTATTCTTTGTATTTTATTTTATTATTTTTGCATTTTTCATGTATTTTCACATTTTTATGCATGCTGTCGTCTTTTTTTGTTTTGTTTTTATTGATATTCCTTTTTACTTCCTGTACATTCAACTGGATTCGTTTGTCGCTCTCTTATTGGTACCTTCCCTGCTACTTCTACTTCCACTTCACACTGCCTTTATTCTCATTGGTTTACAGTTAATTCTTAGGCTATATAAGCTTTGTTTTTGTTGTTTTGTCTGCTTCATTTGGATGTTTTGCATCTAGAAGCTCCCTGTCGCATTGAAAAGCAATCCCAAAACATATGTCTGCGTTTTAATGCTCATTTGTGCTTTAAATTAACGTGAAATTTCATTTCTATTATAGTTACTGTTGATTCGTTATTTCATTATATAATTGAATGTGTAGAGCCTAACGATTGTATAAGTTTAATGCACAGACGCAGCTAAAACAGTCCAGTTTCTGCACAATAAAAACAAAACAGTTTATTGTTTGTTTACTTGATAACAGATGGCGCCAGCGTACACAACACCTATTTGGCATCCATTAAAGGATCTCTTCCTAGAGGATTTTAAATCTCAAATTTAAGAGAAGCGGTACATTTTTAGACCGAGGGTCTACTTTATTAGCCAGTACGATAAGCTTTAAAATGAGGGGTAAACCTGGAATTTGATAAGAGAAAAAGGAAGATATCGCGTAGCGACTGGTCAGAAAAATTGGCTATGTGTAGATATTCTTCTCCATCCAGGTAATACAATGGCAAAAAATATATCAAAGGAGTTTAATAAGGTAAAGCAGACATTACGAAAAGTACGGGTACAAATCTCAGCAAATGGATGACTGTTATTGATCTGTGTAACGTTTCGTCCAATAATGTTATTAGTTGTCCGGATCTTCTCAATCTACGCTGAAGACCTCACAAAGATTCATAAAGGCCGTCACTTTATGCCCTGCCTGTGTATTCAAATATAAACGCACAAGCTAGGGGTTAGGAGGTCGGACTTTCAACCGGAAGAGATTGGGGTTTCAATACCCTATCAGCTGAAGACTTGCCATGCACACTCGGGGATACATGCATGTAAAATCCATGGACCCTGGAGTCCCGAGGGTAGAAAATTTCCAGTTCCCTTTAAGTTAAAAAAGGAAGGTGGCGTATTTGTGGCGGCACCATCTGGTGTCATCCAAATACGTACTGAGCCAAGTTGTACTTCCACCGTTGTGGCACTCATCTATAAATGGAAAGCGCTCCTTACTGCTTTCAGTCCTGGCTGCTCTGGGAAGGGGAGCTTGGATACCCAAGTGGCATCAGAAACAACAACACAACGAAACTACCAATCCTAAGGCCTCAGCTAACAGGTAGAAGTCTGGTGGAGAAGAGTCTCGCGAATATTACCTTGGAGTGTTGGAAACTTATTTATATAGTCTTTTTTCAAAGTGTTTTTCAGGAAAAACAAAAGAAAAAGATGGTTCTTACAAATTATTTAGGAATGATGCTAAAAGTACTGGCTTTACTGACTAAATTCTAAAAATACCAGCTTAATACTAACCAGGCCAACAAATACTGACTTTCACTGACCAGTTTTATGCCCTGAGATATATATTACATACATATACAGGGTCCGACAAATCCCGGGCGACTAAAAAAATGCCTTGGCGACTAGTTTTTCAGGTGGCGACAAATGGAAATATTATAGCTGGCTCCTAAAAATTTTCCCTGGCTCCTAAGATTTTCGCATTTTTGCCGGACTCTGTACATATATATATGTATATATATATATAGGAAGACAGATTTTTAAAAAAACGGAAAAATTAAAACTTATCACCAGGGTTCGTTTTTGATTTAAATCAAGTGATTTTTTTTTATCAAAAAAATCATTAAGTTTACAATGTTAGAAAGTGCTGTTAAAATGAAATATGTTGAAATTACAACCACTATTTCAAACAAAACTTCCTAGGTCCATCTGTCTGTGTGCACAACATATTTCATAAGTTTAGAATTAATTACTCTTTTTTTAATTTTACAATATTTATCTTATTCCTCAAGCGTCTTTACAGATAAGCATCATTCGTTCACGCATTCCAATTAAAATTCATAATAATCATGAACCATTTTGTGTTTTTTAATCCTAAAAATAATATTTTAGATCAATTTAATAAATGCCACACAATAAATAATTCAGAATGATAGTGATGAAAGCACTAATTGTTAGAATTTAGAATACGTATCCTTAAAGTTTCATCCATGTCCCCTAACAGCTTAAGGTTTTTTCTTTCTAAAATACTTTTCTATCATAGAAGTTTGCAATAAAGATATTTGAAACAAAAAGTTTCAGTTTTTAGTAATGGTGTGAGCATATGATTTTACTAAATGGGTTAAAATATTTCAGGCTTTTTCATTTATAAAACAGAAAATTGATTAAAGAACACTCAATGTAAAAATTAAACACACACAACTGGTACTTTTTTTCAGCTTTTAACAGCAAAATAATTCAGATTAAATGTGTTCATTTTCTCTGTACTTATGAGTGTACTATTATTCCTGGTAGGGTTAAGTTTCATTTGAGCCATGCATTTATATTAAAATTTGTTTATCATTATTATTATTAAAAAATATTTATTACTGTGAAAATAGCTTAAAGTATGTTTTTGCATATTGATTAACATGCCATGCTGTTTCCATGAATATATCATAATAAATATCCAAAATATTTAAGGTGTTTTTTGAAAAATAAAAAAAATCCGATTTTTTTTATTTTTTTTAAAAAGTCAAAAAAAAAATCATGAACCCTGCTTATCACCTAAACATGCGCAGAGCCACAATAATTTAAATAAAGTAATATATAACATAAATGTAGTAGTAAAGTATTGCGTTGTTTCATTCTCAAACTAAGTTTGTCCGACTTTGCCTGCTCATGGAATGATTGATGATTAAGTTCTTGAAACACGCACAGCAATTTTCTTTACAAATACGCACTTGTACAGTACACCTTGAACAGTTGCAAATATAAAACACTGAAAACTACAGCAGCCAAATATTTGCTTCCAAATATGAACACTAAATAAGAAAATCAAGCGCACAGCTCACAGCAGTTTTCCAATGCGTTAAAAGGTATTCTATGGGTATGCTTTCGGTATAAAGAGTCGGTCCTTTTGGAAACAAAATGTTTGTTTCAGCAAAATCAACCTGTTAAACAAAAAGCCTGGTCACAGAAAATTCAAACAGGTTTAAGAAAAAAAAAGGGGGTTGGCGAGGTTACGGACACTACGGTAAAAACTAAGGCTCGACCGATGCATCGGCGCCGATGGTTCAACAAAGTTGCCATCGGCCACCGGCATCGGCAGCCGATGTAAACTTTAGAAAAACATCGGCCCATCGGCCTTGAAAAACATCTAAAGGCCGATGTTTTTTGCAGGTACAACTTTCCAGAAAACATTGTCTTTAACTTTCTTTTTTCTCCATAGCTAGATTTCTATTTCCATACAATAACAGGCAGCGTCAGCACATCAGTTAAAAAAAGCACAAAAATAATGCCATTCTACAAAGTATTTGATAAGAAATTCGGAAAAATAGTTTAAGCGACCGCTGCCCGAAAACCGTCATTATTAAAATTATTTCTCTTTGAGCAGGATGCTCGCGAAATAGGATATGTTAAAGTAAAAGTAATAGAGGCGTCTTATGAGTGCTATTTGTTTTTCGAACAAGGTTAGTTGCCCCATTTTTGTCCGTTTTTCGTTTAATAATGGCTTAGTGCATTAGATGTCATTGTGCAATAATATTATATTATCTGCTTTTAGTTTGTCATGTTTCTTATTATTCGAAAACTGTAAACAATACAAAGTCAACTCAATCAAAGTACGATAATAATTTTAATTTTTACCAGTGCAAACTTTTTATTTATTCTTAGGGTTTTTTTTTTTTTTTTTTTTTTTTTTGCTTCTTCGATGCCACGTGTTAGTTTTACTGCAATTGTGCAGCAATCTCGTTAGTGTGCGGTTATTCTCATTATTTCATTTTTAGTTTACAACAAAAGATTGGTCAAATATAAGAAAACATTTTCCAGTATAAATGTTTATTGATCGAAATTATATGTGTCCAAGTTTCGACTTGCAATTTTTAAAAATTGAGTTCACGCGAGAGGATTTAATATCTTAATAAAAATGCTAAAATTTATTTATTTTCAAAGATTGATCAATTCATTTTTTTTTTTTTTTTTCAAAATACATCTTAACTTTTTTTATACGATAATTATTTTAATTTTTCCCCGTTTATACTTCGGTTTTTTAGCACTTTTTTTTTTCGATTCTTTGATGCCACGTGTTAGACAGTTGACAGTTTTTCTGCTACTGTACAACAATCCGTTGCATCTTCTTTCAGTTTAGAATATTTCTTGTTCTCTTATTGTTAGTTTACAACATAGAATGGACATTACTGCGAGCGAAATATTTTAACATTTTCTTTTTATTTTAGAAAAAGAGCTATTTTTAGTTAAAAAACTTTCGTAATGAAAAATAAACACATAGTCGTTCCCGCTTTTCTTTTAAAAACGAACGGGGGGGGGGGGGGGTAAGAATTATGACAAAAATCTGAGAGGAGGGGGTTGACAATTTCGTTAAAGTTACATTATTTGTTAGTCTTTATTATAACATCTGCATTCCTCTCCATGAAAAAAATAGGAAAAGAAAGGCAGATGCACTTGGCATTTGCAGTGCAGGTGTATAAAGAGAAAATGTTAAAGGAAAGGGAATTAGACCCGATCCGATCCAATAGTTATTGAGGTTTGTTTTGCAAAGATAAGAAAAAAGAAGTCCTCTCATATAGCATTTTTAATTTTTTTTTATATCCAAATAGTTTAATTACTTTACTAGAATCCCGAGTCATTCTTTTTATTTTAATTATTATGTAAACTTCCCCCAAATAATTTTACGGTGCTTGAATAATGCATTTTCGTTTTTATAAATATAAAAATAAATAAATGATTTAAATGACATTTTTGACAAGCCTTCTACACGTTTTAATGGTTTAAAGCGACTTTTTCTTCCATCGGCCATCGGCCGATGGAAGAGGAGAATAATCGGCAATCGGCTATCGGCCGATCTCGGAACAATCGGCCAACAATCGGCATCGGCTCATCGGCCTAAAAATGCCATCGGTCGAGCCCTAGTAAAAACCATGGTTTTTACCATCCTGTCCAAGAATGTCTAAAATTCTCCAAAACTATTTTTAATGAAGTTGCAGTTTGTGAGCAAATATCAAAAACAGTATTAAATGTATTAAAGTAGCATTTTAGTAATATTAAAAGTGAAGTAGACTTGATAAAACTTATACAAATGATTTTGATCTGCTCTTAAATTCTTATCTTAGAAGTTGAATAAAAATAGTACTGGTCATCCAAGGCCGTAGCCAGGATTTTTTTTCGGGGGGGGGGGGGGGGACGGCTCCGAACATCAAAGTCGGGGTGATGTGAAAGAAAGGGGGGGGGGGTGGTAAAAATTGGCAGCTCCTTGCGGCATTAACAGTGTCCCTACGTTCTTTCATTTGCTTAATATAAAAATGTTGCAAATCAATCAGCTCTTGTGGCACTCTTAGTTTAAAGCCCATCCACCACGGCAAGGTGGTGCCATGTCGGACAGGAAAAATAATCGGTTTTTAACTGTCCTTTGGTCAAAAACCGTATAAAAAGCAAACTGATTCGGTTTTTAATTGTCCTTGGGCCAAAAACCGCATAAAAAGCAAATTGATTTGGTTTTTAATTGTCCCTGGGCCAAAAACCATGTAAAAAGCAAACTGATTCGGTTTTTAATTGTCCCTGGGCCAAAAACCGCATAAAAAGCAAACTGATTTAATTTTATTTCTTATTCGATGTCTTTAGATTTGCTCAAAAATGTTTGATATTGTTTTTCAAGAAATATTATTAATATGCATTACTAAATGTATGAAGGTGCAGATACTTTAGTGTTTCAAAAGCAAACATACTTTTAAATAAATTTCATCCTTCTTGGATTAGCTGCATATTTATCAATAATCTATTTTTCATTCACAAGAATATCTCGGTGAATCGACAGATGTGCTAAAGCATTTAATCTATCATCGCCTGTACCATTTCTAAGATATGTTTTCAATCTTTTAAGGGTCGAAAATGATCTTTCTACAGAAGCTGTAGATACTGGGAGGACAGCGAGGATTTCCAACAGAATACTTATGTTGGGAAAATTTCCGCTTTTGGATACTTTTAGTGCATCAAGCGCATATTTGGGAATATGGTTTACATCAGTTTTGGACTTTTTCCATGTCTGAACCCAAATGTCCCATTCTCCTTCAAGGATAGAAAAAGCTTTACTTTTCATATCTCCCATGTAGAAGTCAAAAGCTGGTTTGACATCATCAAAAGTTTTTTCCGTGCAGTGAAGAGGCATTATGTTTTGTAAAGCAATGAGCTGTTCTTTGTGAACAGTAAATCTTTCTTCCAATGATGAAACAATTTCGTCCAAGTACGGAATGAAAACTGACTGTCTGTAGTATTCCTCGGCGGAGTTAGTCGGATAGTTTAGCCGATGCCTTTGAGAGCCAATTCTGCGAGGTAAGTCTGCTGTGACACCAAATTGCACTGCTACATCTTCGGCTTTCTGAAAAAGTTTTTTGAATTCGGTTTCTGCATTTTCCCTCTTTGCGCTTAGTTCTTCCATAACTACGTCGATTTTTTCTACTGCAATGCTTAAGTCGATTTGCTTGTTCTGCAGATATTCAGAAAGGGAATGGGTTACACCAAGAATTCTTTCTGAAACTACAAGCCCGATAATAAAGCTAAATGAGCATATATTTTTATGCAATGCTGATGCCTTGGCAGTATCATCTGCATCTCCATGCTCATCTATAAATTTTTCAAGAGCTTGCACGATTTGAACAACAGTGTCCGCAAAGAGGGCAACAGCTTCGTGTCGCTCAACCCTTCGTGTTTCGCAATACCTTTTGAGGCATGAAGCCATAGGCCTCTCGGAATGTGCAAGTTCTTGCTTCAAGATATGGGAGCGTTTAGCAGAGGATCGGAAAAAGGCACATGTTTGAGAAATGGTGCCCAATACATTTCTAACAGACTGTACTTTGGATGCATCACCCAAAGAAAGATTGAGACAATGGGCAACGCAGTGCGTATATATAGCTTTTGGATATTCAGCCCGAATCAAGGCTTGTACTCCTTTAAATTGTCCTTTCATGCTACTAGCACCATCATAGCCCTGTCCCCTTAGCAAAGACAGATCTAATCCAATTTCTTGGACGTGTTTTTTTATGGTATCAGCAAGAGCCTTGCCAGTCGAGTCAAATACAGGAATAAATTTAACAAAATCTTCCCTCATTTTAAAACTTTCTACATCTACATAACGGATGCACAGCGAAAATTGCTCAGTTCTTCTTATGTCTGTCGTTCCATCTGCTAATATTGAGTAAAATTTTGATTTTAAAATTCTGGAGACAGTTTGATTTTGAATGTCTTCTCCTAGCAACGATATCAGTTCGTTCTGCACGGTCGGACTCGTATACAAAGCATTATTTCCTGAGGTGAGATGATCTTCGATCAGCTTGTCTCCGCATTTTGCTCGGAAGCGAATCAGGGACCTGAAATTCCCATCATTTGTTAAGGGCTCCTCCAAGGAAATGCGTCCATAATCATTAGTTCCCCTTAAAGCTATTTCCTGCCTCCCAGAGAAAATAATAGTTTGAAGAATCGAGGTTAAAATGGCTCGATTAGTTTGGATTTTTTTAGATGCACCTTTATTTAGTGTAGTAGTGATGTCTTCTTTCCGTCCATTACGTATTTGCAGAAAGTTTTCTGCAGAAGCGATGGAGTCTCGATGATGATTCGTTTTCGCATGACTTTCGGACACTTCAATAGCATCTTTCCAATTTTGAAATGCTCTTTTTACTAGACATGAAGGATTTTGGTGCGAACCCTTGCCAACATCTGATTTGGAAAATAACACACATGCTTTACAAAGCGCACCCTCTAATACATCCGAATAAACCATCCAAGGGAAACGTTTCATCCATGTCATTTGAAAATTTCTTTTTTTGCTTCCCTGCTTTTGTTCGTAAAATTTATACGAATCATGTGGCATCCAAGGGTTTGTTATCAGGCTTTCCTTCATGTAATCAGGAGGTTGTTTTCCTATATATAAGCCTACATCACTCTCACGTACAACCTTGTCTGTATGATCTTCAGGGATTTTACTAACCTGGGATTGATGTGATTCTGTACAGCTTTTTTCCCCATCAGAAGTCATTGCAATTTGTACCTAACATTAAGATGAAGAGAAAAATAATTCCTTTTTTACAAACCGTGCTATTTCTGATGTCATTCAATATACATGAATTATTAACTAGAAATCAAAATGAGAGGAAACTGAAATTTTCCTATATGTTTCAACAATTTTTCCTTTGGTAATTATGCACACTAAATTAGTTCTTAAGTACTTTTGTTTTCCAATGATTTACAGTACAATGCGTATGAAGTTTTCTAATTTGTGGCAACATTTTCATTTAAACTTAATCCTAGCAAAAGACGAAACCCCCAAATTAATATTCCCCCCTCCGCCTTTTTTCGGCCAGATTTTCATGTTTGTGACGGCATTCACTCTTAAAAGCTAAGAATTTTAAACTATCAAATAAAATAAACATTTACATAAATGACTTGTTTGAAGTTTTAGTTTCGTTTTTCTTCCGAGGAGAAATTTTCAAAGAAAAGAGTTTTTTTTTCAGCTTTTTAATTATCGCGAGTCTTGCACCCGAGATTCTAATTACATTATAATACTTAAATTTACAAAGGTCATTCATTATGTAAACCTTTATCTTTTAGTTAAAAGCAAAGATGGACATTGTTTTCCTTCATTGCTTTCGATTTTTTTCACCTAAGCTCAAATATGATTTTGTGCTTTTTCTCCCCCTTTGTGCGAAGGTTAGAAACATCTTGGCCTTATGACAAGAACATGTTAATATTGTGCTATTACGGATAATAATTTGGTTTTAAGACAAAAGGAATGAGTGCTGACACTGTTAATGATTACTAAAATCGTCAAAAAGGCTCGAAACTTTTCAAACCGAGAACCAATGATTAAGAAATACAGAGTTTTCAATATTTAATTGTTAGTACACACAGGATCTAATTCAAATAATGTATGTAATTCCTATAATGAGTGTTATTCCTGGAAGCATTTGAACAACAGGCTTTTCCCAACCAATTGAAACTTTCAAGTTCTGAAAATTTACTGATGAATTTTAAAATCATATAACTTCCCATTTTATACTAAAAATTTAGACAACCACAATAATAAAATATGCTTAGATTCATTTCATTGATCAAGAGCCTCAACCTTCCATTTGCGGCAAGCGGAAGTGATGTTCCCCCTCGAACTTAGGGAGAAACTGCCTGCCAACAACGAGTCACAAAAGCGATTTCCGTGTCCGAAAGTAGAAACACGCAGGGATTAGAGGAGGGGCCCTGCGTTATTGCTTTCCCCCAACTGATATTTAAAACATAACAGTTCTGAAGTTAGAAACAGCAAAATTTACTAGCTAAGGTAAAGTTCCCTACAGCTGACCCCCAAAAAACGGTTCCTAAAGCTGGCACCCTCAAATAAAAATACATTCAAAGAATTACCAATTTAAAGAGATTTGAAAATGGGGTACCATTCAAAAGAAGGAAAATATTTTTCAAATTATTTTAGGGAATTAGTAATACTTTAAATGTATTTTTATTTGAGGGTGTCAGCTTTAAGGCACTTTACCGTACTACCAAATGTGGGAAAGCAGAAATTCCCTGCCACTTGAAATCTAAGCAGTTTCAGCAAAAACTTTTACGACACCCAGTTGTAAAACTAAGGGATGAAAATGGAGCTCAGCAAAAAGCAAGGTTTAAACATATAAAAATATATATACAGCATACAAAGTACAGCATACAGTATACATGCATACAAAGGATTTTTTATGAAGCTTATCTTATAGATAACCTATGTATTTTTCATATTTTACTCGGGTATCAAGTTACTTGGCTGGCATAAAAAAAAAATTCTAATGAAAAACAGGGGGAGGGGGGGGGGGGGGTTGTAACTCATGTTATGCTAGGAGTTATGATTCTTACATTCATAATTTTGTAATGAATATTTTGCTTAGAAATTTGTTTAGGTAAATGAGAGTAATTTCAACATGAAAGTTGACTTGCAAACGCAGTGTACATAGGCGGCGACTTTACCGCGGCATCTATCTGTTCCCTTGAGAAACTTAGCTAACATTTTGTTTAGCACATTTTTGTCTGTATCCAAATCATTGTGTGTGCGTCGATTTGCTGCAACAGCGTCATTACTCAAAAATGTATGATGTTTGAGTTAATAACTGTAGTAAATACTTGAAAATAAACAAGTGTAAACCATATTTTGTTTGATTTTAAAAATGTATGACGTCACACCAACCAGCCCTGCCGTTGCGTATTGCATGATGAAATTATATTTTCAATTTCACCCACAGAAGTATTACTTCAAAAAAAAAGAGGGTTAACAGAAAAAATACGTTGTTTTGAGAACTACTCCCTCTTCTGTCATAACTAAATGTAAAATATTTTGTCATAACTAAATGTAAATAATT
This sequence comes from Octonoba sinensis, assembly GCA_038502835.1. Classification (NCBI taxonomy): domain Eukaryota; kingdom Metazoa; phylum Arthropoda; class Arachnida; order Araneae; family Uloboridae; genus Octonoba; species Octonoba sinensis. The sequence continues at coordinate 1,887,608 of CM076598.1, read as the reverse complement.
AAAAACTGGAGCTTTTCTTTTTGTTTAATCTAAATGCTGAGAAAAAGAAGATCTTCAAACTATTTTTTTTTAAAGATTGAAATTAAAAAAAGCTGCATAATTTTGATTTGCAGACGTGGGCAATTATAAAGCACCTCCAAAATGAGACATATCGCTCATGGGATGCAATTGCGGCACAACTCAAAAAATCATGTTTTGAGATAAGTGGGTTTAAAGTTTTCATTGCTAAGGAAAATGCATAAGAAATGCTTTGGTTATTATTAAATCTTAAGGTCTAATATTGAATTATGAGTTGTGCTAGTGTTGCTGCTAAAAAGAATGTATTTTCATGTTTACAATCTGTTCTTAGTCCAAAACGCGTGTTTTTTTGAGTTGTGCCACTATTGCAGCCCATGAGCGATATAATAAGAAGAACTAACCAAGATCTTTTTTGTTTAATGTAAATTTATGACTAGGCTAAGTAAAATTATAATTTGTCGTGCTATTTTTCACCTTCGCAATGTGATTGTAAAAGCTCTATGGGATCATTCATAAACAGTGTCACACTTTCTTTCAATATAATTGAGCCCCCTCCCCCCCCCTTCGTCACAAAATGTCACACTGCAACATACCCTTACCCCCTTTGTCCCATGTCACGCTATATTACATGAGCACATGTACTTGCAGTGTTGCAGTTCAGAAATAATGCACTTACGTTAAAGAATCACATTTTTAATTTTATTTTTTAACTTTTAATGACATTTGTGAGCATAACAATAATAATGATTACACGTGGACTTAATTGGTATAAAATGAGATTAAGGTTGAAATTGAAAAATTATAATTAGTGCATAATAATAAAAAAAATTGAATTCTAAAAAATGACCCGCGCTTATTTATCTTAAAAGTAAATACCTAAGAAGAGTTTCTTTTAAAATTTTAACTGGAAGTGAGTTCAAACCTTAATAAGCATCGGTATTTTCAATACAAAATGAAATCAATGAAACTTTAAAATCACATTATGAAAATCAAAAAACATAAAAAATAAGTTTAATCTGCAGATTTTTTTACATGTTTTTATAGAAATCAAAATGTGTAATGTCACACTTCTTGATATCCCCCCTTGTCACAATTTCGCGAACCCCTCCCCCCCTCAAAGAAGTGTGACATCATCCTCTACGAAGTTAAAAAACGAAAAAAGAAAGATCAATAAGTAGTTTCTCAGCATGTGTGGAAGAAAATAAAAAGCTGAAACTAAAATTGCAAAAAAAAAAGGGGGGGGAGGAGGGGGCAGCAAAAATATTATTTCGAAAAATTACATAAAAGTAATCATACCTCTTCTTCTTTATCCCTGCAGGGTTTCTTCCCAAAATAGGACAAAATATCACCTTTTCTTTTGCTCATAATTAAAATTTGTGTGTAAGCCAGCAAAGGAAACTTGCAAAGCACAAGAGACCACCAAATTCCCTACTGCCAATGTCCGCTAGGTCTCAAGGTCTGTTTTAACAGTGCATAATGTTTGGGAAAGAATATGATTCGAGGCGTCAGCAAAGGGGCAAGAGCCCTCCCCCTGCCCCCCCCCCCCTTTTTCGGAAGCGTTTCTATGTTGATTCGATTTTACGAATTGCTAGTTTGAAAAAGAAAAGAAAAAAATAAAGATGTGTCCCAACAGCAAAACATCCACATCCCGCAATCGTATACGAGGGAGTCCATTAGGCATTAGTTCCTACTTCCACAATATGGGTAGTTTAGAGTATCGCCTTTTCCACGAATGTAACCTTCGGGCAAGGATGGACAAAGCACCTAAACTGTTGTACGTATATTTATGGCAGATGTGGTTCCATGTGCTTCGCCTTTTGCCAGAAAGGGATCAGTACATTTGTTGTTCTTGTGTGGCCGGGTGATTAGAACCATATGTAGCCTTTAGGCAAGCAATCAACTGTTATCTGTTGATGACACGAAAGACCCCTGCGAAAGACCTATCGTCTAGAGAATTGAGAGAAAGGATCTTTTTTTGAGTTCTGGTTTATAGACCCTAAACCTTTGAAGCGCCGTCTTGTCGTTTCCCCATTTTAAAAACAGAGAACCCCCCCCCCCCCCCCCGCTCCCAACCAAACAGGTTGGTTCAAGGAACAAAATCTTATTAATATTTTTTTTTTTTTGTCTACATTTTTTTTTTTTTAGACAAGTTAAAAATTTTGAAAGTATTACGGGGGGGGGGGGGGCTCGGGCCCGTCGGGCCCCCCCCCCCTTGCCTACGGCCTTGTGGTCATCTACTTTTACTGCATCAACAAAATCACTCTAGTGCCATTCAGTGCCTGATTACCGCAAAGGCCAAGTAGGCCTAGGCTTTGGGCCCCCAAATTAATCTCCGAGCTTATTTAACTGTATACATTATAATTCCTAGTATTTTTATTTTTCGCACCACAGGGGACCCCAAAATGATGTTGTGCCTTGGGCCCCCGACTCTTTCGGGCCCTGGTGTCATTTCATGTTTCGACACTAAACGACCACGCAGCTACTCTAGGAAAGTGTTGATCATGTTTTCTAAAAATGATCATGTTACTATTTTTTGTTTATTGTCGTTACAGAATGCATTAAGTTAAAAACGAAAAGTAAAAATGTTGCTTGTTTTAAAACATAAACAAGTGCCAATCTTTTTTCATCCATTTATTAATCTAGGATTAAAAAAAGAATGTTTGGGATCATTCATAAATGATGTCACGCTTCGAGGGGGGGAGGGGGTTTCGTGAAATTGTGGTGACAAAGTGTGACAAGGGGAGGGGAGGGGTAACAAGAAGTGTGACGTCATGCATTATTGCAACATAGCGTGAAGCGTGACAAAGGGGGGAGGGGGGTTCGCTGAAGTGTGACATATTGTGACAAAGGGGGGAGGGGTTCAAATACATGGAGAAAAAACGTGACGTCATTTATGAACGGCCCCTTTCTTACTTAAAACATCATAAAAACATTATCACACAAAAACATTTTAAAAAAATTTTAAGTTTTTTTAAAGTAATATATAATAGCAATGATGAGTCATAGATGGATCCGAAATGCGTTACTTTGACACTTTCTTTTCACAACACCACCAACTCTTACATAACAAAAGCTTTTATGTAATAGAGTTATTAGGAATTCTTTCAAACTTCTTTCACATAAAATATTTGTTTTTCAAATTAACTTTTTTGAGAAAAATATTATCAAATTGTTATTAATTACAACTATAAATAATATTTATATTTATGCGTTACTAATATTGCATTAGATATACAGTTGAACTTTCTTTATACGAACACGGTTAATACAAAATCACGGCTAAAACGAACATTCTGTTCATCAAATTTGGTTTACTGTTTAATGACACTAAATATCTCACGCATACAAGGTGTGTTCCATAAGTAATGCGACCAAATTCATAAAAAATGATTTATTAAACATATTCGTACAGTTATCTAAAAATCTTCAAATTAGCACCCTCCTGCTTCGATACATTTCTGGAGGCGGTGGTTCCAGGCCTGGATGGCCTTTAGAGCGGATGTAACATGAGCCTGGATATTTTCAATCGTGTCCCAATGTTTCCCTTTCAGGACTCCTTTTAAGCGGGGAAACAAAAGAAAAAGTCTGGGGGAGCCAGGTCAAGACTGCAGGGCGGCTGGGGAACCAATGGGGTGTGGCCCTGGCCAGGAAATCGTTAACAACGAAGGCGCTGTGGCTCGGCGCGTTGTCGTGATGAAGTTTCCACGCATCCTTGATGTCACTTCGACAGCACGCAACCCTCCTTTTCAGCCTTTTGAGCACTTCCAGGTAAAAAGCTGCGTTCACAGTAGTCCTGATCCATCGCGCAGTGTTACGTTAAGCTCAAAATGGGTTCACGAAAACACACGCCCTAAATCTCCGGCAGCTCTGAGCCGACTGAGAATGGGTGCGATATGAAGCTAACACCCCCCTCCACCTAGCCCAGACAGTTAGAGGGCGCTGCGGTATACAGTCGCATCTGGAAAAAATTGGTCGCATTACTTATGGAACGCACGCTGTATTACGAAGGCCAAAATACAAATTTCGGCTAAGACGAGCAAAATGTCTGACCTACTAACGAAAACATTTCTCGATTGCTATACAATTATTTTTTTTTAAATAAAAATTGTTGGTTATTTTAAGTCATTGTACACCACCAAGTATGCATGTGATAAAATTAATTGTACCTAAAAAAAAACTAACCATTAAGGATTTTTTCTGAAATTGTTACGTTTTAAAAGGTAAGTTCACTTTTTCTCAATGTACTAGTAGTGTTTAAAAGTGTATATTACTAGAAGATAAATCATTTGCTTTCACTATTTATTTTACTGTGCATTATAAATAGTAGGTAATTATTTTTAAAATATAAATATGCATTTCCAATAGTTTTTTTTTTTACACTTTTACGTATTCACAGTTGCTGCGAATAACGGCTCATACAGTCGACGCTCGATATAACGACCATCTGCGTCCCACAGAAAAAGGTGTTTATAACGAGTGGTCGCTATAGGAGTGGAATTTTCTTTGAAAAAGAAACATGCATCATGCCTTTTCAGTATTTCCAAAAATAATTGGTAGTTTTTAAAAGATTCCAATTAAATTACTTTTTATCATTGGAAATTAGAAAAATCATCGGTGCAAAATATAACAAAATATTAAACAGATTTTAAAATAGAAAATATAGGGGCAAAAATTACATTCACATTTCTGTAAGCAAAACTTCTTACCTGACATGACACCTGGTACGGTTGCTGTACTGGATTAGACGATTCAGGAAGTAACTATACCGAAAGCAAATTCACATAGAGCCCATTAGGGATAAAGTTGGGACTTTTACCACTGGTCATTATAATGGAATGGTCTTTATAATGTGTGGTCGTTATAAAAAGCGTTGACTGTACAACCAAATTCGCGAATTTTTTGCCTTTCGAAGCGAGTTTAACTGTAAATCAATTAGATTAGACCAGGGACCCTACCACGAAAGTCCCGTCAACTACTCGTGACGTCTAGTTCTCCCTCACGGAATCCGAGATACGCCGAGAAAATAGTCGGTTGACCCCATTCGACCCTACCACGACGGTCTCGAGTGACCATTTTCTCCCTTGTTCTCGCGTCTCGCAAGTGAAAAGCGGTTGACCAATCAAATGATAGCTCCGTCAACGGTGTTTTCGCTTGCCTTTTCGGAAATATTTGTACGTGCGCGCTCGCTCGCTGCTCCGCCTTTGTATCAAATAGGAAATACTAATTTTTAATTATTTTAGATGAAATGTAGAGCAAGCCTGCGAACGATCTCTGATATATCTAAAGATATCATTTTATTTGTATAAATTATCAATTAGAGTGCGTCAAAGATTGCAAAAATGTTTTTATCAAGTCTTAATACCAAGGAAAAATTACAATTTGGGGCGATTAAAAAGGCGTAAAAAGACTCAAAATTAGGTAACAAAAGGTCTAAAAGCAGCAGAAGGAAAAATGTGTTAAAGAATTATGTTCAATCTTCAGTCAGATGGCAGAAATGCAATACTCACTTTTTTAGCGCAAATGATATAATTACGTACATGGGGTCTTGGGGACATTTTAATGAAATTTATAAGGTAGCAAAGTATAATATAGGGTATAATATACTATAAGGTAGCCGTAACGTAAATAAATTATCCGATTTTACATCGTGCAGAGAACTTTGAATTTGTTCGCCTCTAAAATTAGCAAAAACGCAGATCACATTTTGCCATCTGACTACAGAAATATTCATTACAGCCTAAAGTAAATTGATATTAAACATTTAAATTTATATCGAATAAGGGGGGAATATTAATCTGAGAAATTGCTTGTAACGGCTGTGATCTAATTCATTTCTAATTCGCACATTAAACAAACCGCATCATCAAGCTGCTGTTAGTGATGCAAGAAGCTTATTATAATTATATTACTCATAATTTTATTTAAATATTTTGCTGAGCTTTTCTACATGAGTCATTTTTTTTCCTTGAAGGAGCATCGAAAAAATCGAAAAACTGAATTTCAAGATTGATCCCCCCATGAGGAAACTCATGATTTGGAAACAATAGAATTTTTTTAAATTAGAACATTTGCAGCAGATAATAAAAAATAATGTAAGTGCAACATGGAAATAATTTTGATTTTTGAAGATCGAAAGTTTCCATAAGCAAGTCTGAACAAAGCCCGGGGGGGGGGGGGGGGGGGGGACAGCTCCTGATTCTAAAAATAGCATTTCATGCTATAAATTAGCTATGACTTTTTGAACTCAAAATTTTAGAGCTAGCACGGTGCATAAAACTCTTATCAACTCGGTATGTTGTTAATCCGACAAAAAGGTATTTAATTATCTTAATTATATATTTCGTTATAATTGTATTACTCGACATTATTTCAGTTTCTTTTTCCTAGAAGAAATACGGGGAGAACTAAATTTCTAAAAGGGAATAACCGCCCCCCCCCCCCCCTCCTCCCGCCGATGCGAGGCACATATTTTGAAAACAATAGAAAGTTTTCAAATTAGAACATATAAAACGAGTCATAGAAATGTACTTTATATGCGATACAGAAAAAATCAAAATCGTTTAACATTGAAGCTGAATAAGCAGTTTCAAAATGAAGGCGTGTACTCGACCCCCCCCCCCCCCCCCCACTCAAATTATGCGGCGGGTGATTTGAAAACTAATTATCAAGTGTTAGATCATTTGGAAGGGATTCTGAAAATGCACTTCTATTGCAATATAAAAATATTAAAAAGTTTAAAAGTTCCAAGCTAGTTTGAGCAAAGATTTTAATATCGAAGTGGGAAAGAGGGAGGTCTTTTACGATACTAAAGTTACCAATTTACTTTTATAAATTCAATTTATCTATTAAGATTTTGCATAACATAGCACGTAAACCGATACTACTTGATTCTATTAAAAATTGAACGAAAAGTATTACTTAAAGCAGAAAACACCTTAAACGATATAGACATAAATTAGTGAATGAATATAAATGTTGGAAACTAATCAAATTTGGTATTTTTGATGAATTTCAGTACGGCGAATGCGAGTTTTTTTTTTTTTTTGTAAAATATAGGAAATATTAAAATCAAATCATCGACTGATCAATCAAACAGCTCATTGAATACACACCACAGCTTCTTCTCATCTTTTAACTTTATAAGCATTGCGGCACTCAATTCAATTAATACATTGATTCTCGTTAATGAATACGTTCTGTTGTTCGAAAATAATAAAACTTCATTCAAAAATCATTTTTTTTCGTTGTTGCATATAAATAAATCTTTTAATTTCAAAGTACAAAATTCTTACTAGTAAATCAATTTCGATACTTAGATCTATATTACGCTATCACTTCTTGTATAAGGCAATAATCAATTTTTCCGCGCCTTCAAGATTCAATTTTCCGCCGCAAAATTCAAAAATCGCGTGAATAGCAAAACTACTCGCTGCCGACAATGCGAACTCACCCGCTCCTACCCAGGCGACAAGTTTTCGGGAGCACTAGTCGGCAGCCAGACCCTTCCCGTGAGCTTCGTAGTAGCGTTTACTTGCGGATCCCGGAATGTGACGTCACGCGGGGAGAAAAACTGGTTTTTCGCCTAGCGACTTTGTTTCCGACAGGTTTCCGAGACCTTCGTGGTAGGGTCCCAGTTTCGAACAGCAAAAGCCACCTGTCCCGACCAAAACACCAATCCTGATAAAAACTTTTGCTATTTTTTACAAAAATGAAATTATGTGGAATTCTTTCCGTCCAAAATCTTCATTTGAGAATAAAAGCTCAGCGTAATCCTCCGTCGAAGAAATTTCATTCCTACAATAACTCAGATTCTACTTATCTTAGAGTTTTCAAACAAATTCCATGCGAAATAGTATTTTTTTTTTCTTTTTTACCACTTTCAGAATGATATAAACTTTTATATATCATGCAATAATTATTTCTATCTTTTTTTTTCTTGAAATAAGTCGACAGGGTGGCGTTGTGGTAAGACGCAGGTCTCGTATGCCCAAGATCGCAGGTTCAAACCTGGCCCAAGTCTGTGGATATTCAAGATGCAGAAAATCGTCTGCGTCCATGTCGTATGATGAAGCGGCATGTTAAAGATCCCTTGAGTATCCGTTTGGCATGGATACTCTCGGCTAAATTAAATTCCTAGTGCAGATTGCATCAATGAGAGCTCAGGTGGCCCGCCATCTAGTGGTAACTGAACGTCAAAATTCTCATGCGGCGACGGTACCACACTCATTGTGATGCCTCTGAAAGAAATGGTACCAATTAGGGGTCATTCATAAATGATGTCACGCTTCGAGGGGGGTTCTTGAAATTGTGACAAGGGGAGGGGAGGGGGTAACAAGAAATGTGACATCACGCATTTTGCAACATAGCGTGAAGCGTGACAAAGGGGGGAGGGGGGTAAAATATGTGGGAAAAAAGCGTGACGTCATTTATGAACGGCCCCTTACTGGGGAACGCACTAGGTCTGCAATGGTTGAGGACCAATACCGCAGCCCCATTAGAACGGAAAAAAAAAAAAAAAAAAAAAATTCTTGAAATAAATCTTGAAATTGGCATTAAAAAAACATGAATCTGAACATTCTCAAGGAATGGTTGAATTATTTATTTTTCCTTGATATTTTATTTCAATCTGACAAAAAAAAAAACCAAGCCCTTTTAAATGCATAAATAGTAATACCTGTAAAGTTGGCCACCTGTCTAAGTCGACTGCTTTTGTCAGGTACGGAATTGCTCCCATAGGAGCAATTCCGGAGGAATGGGTGAAACATCAACATGAATGCTTATCTAGGGATGTAAAATTTCCGGAAATTTTGAGGTGGTGGAGAAAAACTAGTTTTTTTTCCGGTTTTTTTCTGGAAAAATTGATTTTTTACAAGTGAAAGTGGATTTTTTAAAATAGTTTTCGGGATCGGGGGTGTTTCTATTGAAAAAAAAAAAAACGTAAATGTTTCTTTCATTATATCTTTGTAACCTTACCAATCCTCTGACCTTTTGTATAATCATTACAATAACATTTTCTATTTTAAACTGCCATTAAAGCTTTTTTTTTTTCTTTCAAAAGAAGAAAAGTAACAATATTACTACAGTTTGAAAGAAATATTTAATTTTAATGTACATTCCATAATCCATTTCCACCATCATTCCTTTAAACTAGATAAATTCTGCCAATTTAAAGAAAGAAAATGTGACTGTCATTATAAATATTGTTAATATCAAATCTTGCATTGTTTAAAAGTTTGTTTTCAAAACAAAAAAAATTTTTTTGCAATATATATATATATATTTTTTTTTTTTTTTGTCTGTAAAAAGATTTTATTCAGTTTTAATTTATTTTCCAGTCTAAATTACAAACCAGAACTACATTAGTTTATGTTAAGCTTTCTAATCTAAACCCAAACCAAAACTTTGTATTTGGTTTACGTTTAGAATTTTAAAGCTGAAAGCAAAACTTACTGTTTAGTTCACATAAAAGTGGTTGCTGGAATTTAAGATTTTTTAATGAAGAGTCCAAGTCCAGTATTGCAATGAATGTAAATGTTCATCTTCCAGCAGCGTTGCTTCAACAAATTCAGATACTGATTCGGATTAAAGTTAATCACAAAAATGAAATTAAATTTGAATCCAAAGTTAATCATAAATTTTAAAGCAACATTTTTTTATTGATTTATCATTATTTTTAATGTAAAAGTAATTAACTCAGAACAAGTAATGGCTATAAAGCAAGCAGATTTTAGCATATGTAACTTTTGTAAATTATCAAATATTTTTTGTTACAAAGTTGCTTAGCTTTTTTTTTCCCCCCAAAGTTTGTTACATGCATTTATATGTATGTATATATACAGGGTGCAAGTCAAAGTCCTTAGGAGGCTTTTATCTCGGTAACCGTTGATCACAAACATATGCTTCCAGTCATAAAAATTTTCAAAAATTGTAAGCATTTATGATAATAGAATTTTTAAATTTTAAAAAATCAATTTTGTGAAAATTACAGAAACTAACTTTTTATACAGTCCCCAGTTTTTATAGTCATATTTTATTAAAGGTTGACTCCCGCCCATCCAAACGAACATAACACAAAATGTTTCCCTTCTGTATGACAAAAATAAACAGAGATACCAAAAAAAAGTTTCAATGTTTGGGATTTTTTCACGATTTTGGGCTGCATTAAGGGGTTGGTTAAGAATTTTCAATGAAGTATTCATTCTATTCATTGTTCAATGAATACTTCATTCGGATTTTTTAACGGACCCTTTAATAAAGTCCGAGAAAATAAGAAAGAATTCCAAGCTTTGAAATTAAATATCTCTGTCCTTTTTTCTCGTACAAAAGGGAAACTTTGTGTTATGTTATATTTAAATATATAAAATATTTAAAGAAAAAAATATTTTAAAATATGAAATATTTAAAGAAAAAAAATTGGAATGTAACTATTATAAATTTCTGAATGTATTATTTTATACTAGAAATTTCAAAATTTTCAATTTTTCCGGGTGGAAACCCCTTCGGAAAAAAAACCGAAAAAAAACTGGTTTTTCCCCCCAAAATTTCCGGTTTTTTTCCGCCCATTCCCATCTCTATGCTCATCTAAATTTCTTTGTGAGTTAACCATGTGATTTTTTTGTTCGGGGGAGGGGGTAAATACCCCCTTGATAAATATATTTTCATTATTTTGTATAATATAATATTGTACAATAGAAAAATAAAACAAAAATGCAGTTATTTTTGAGTGATTATGAATTACTAGAAGTTATTTACATCAAATGAGTAACTATTTTCATAATTAGTAAGGTATGTATCAGGGTTCGCGCTAGGCCACGCGATTCCCCCAGTATTTTTTGAAATCCCACTCAAAAAAGTTCGTTTGCGCGCTGTTCCCGCAACTAGCGGACACGCGTTCAAAACATCGCGAAACGAAACTACTATTCTAAACTGAAAATTCAATACAAGCTAAATGGAGTATGTTAGTTTTCAACTGCCATCTTATCTTCATTAATGAAAAGAAGAATCTATTTATCGTATATAATAAAAAGGGGGAAAGATTGATAACTTCTTCATTCTTTAGGATTATTGAACAATTTAAGCCCTTTGTTATTGCATTATTCATTCTATTCACAGAGGTCAAAATCAAAAAAAGGAGTGGAAAAAGGGAATATTCGTTGGTCACAAGGTTGCTAGAGAATGCTGGTTTCTAAAATACACTGTTTTCATTGAAACACATCAATAGATAAAATGACATATGATCAGAAATAAAATAATTTTTATAAAAAAAAAACAGAACCGACTTCAAATAATAAATTGCGCTAAAAAGTGAAAAATAAACTCATTCTTTAAACAACATCGATGTGACTTTTAAACATAGTTTTAGAAGTCGGTACAAAATTAGGAAAGATAAAATCTTTTGTAATCATGAATCCCCCCAATTACAAATATATATATATATTCGCAGAATTAGCAACAGTTCTAATATGAAGTAGCAAATGGTATAATGGTAATTAGACTCATAATTTTGCACCGACTTCTAAAACTATGTTTAAAAGTCCCATTGATGTTGTTTAAAGAATGAATTTATTTTTCACTTTTTAGCGCAATTTGCAATTTATAATTTTAAGTCGGTTCTGTTTTTTTTATAAAAATTATTTTATTTTATTCTTTTTAGTGTAAATACATTTTTTATATAAATACTCTATTTTTTTAAGAAAACCATATCAAAGGGCAAAACTTCTTTGAATGAATGGCACTAAAAACTATTGCATGATAAATCCCCTTTTGAAGTTGATTTTAGCAAACAAATTGATTGGATTAATTTTTGCCACAGCAAGCCTTCAGTCAAACTCTTGCTGTAATTTCTTTTAATATTATAGCACATGACAACAAATACGTTTTTAACAATGACTTTTATATTTATGAATAGATTTCCCAACAAAGAAAAATCAAGCCAAGCCTTTCCAATTAAAATAAAAAATAGTTATTTTTCACCGGTAAACGTTTTTTCTAAAAAACAAATGTAGTCAAATGGATTTGCAATATTTGAGTTAGACGACCCTCTATCGATTAAAGAAAAAATCATCAAAATCGGTTCACTTAGTCAAAAGTTATGAATGAAAAAACGAAAAAAATACTACATTTCTGCCCATAACTTTTTTTCTAATTATCGAATATGGTGAAACGAAAGTACGGGACCTATGGGAAACCACCCTCGATCGAATAAAAAAAGAATCATGAAAATCGGTTAATCCGGTGAGAAGTTATGAGTGGACAAAAAAAAAAAAAAAAAAAAAAACGACATACATACAATATGAATGTATAACCTCCTGCCTTTGTGAAGTCGGTTAAAAATAGAGGAAATATTAAACTAATTTTTAGGATTTTTTTGTAAAAGTCGCACATCAAAGAGTTTTGGTTAAATGACCAAAATACCAGAGGATCTTTTTCATGCTTAACATTTTATAAAGCACCCATTGCGATCGCAAATTTTGTGAAGAATCCGTTTTGTGTGAACCTTGTTGAAGTTTATTCTTTCTTTGCTGAGCATAGCTTAGGTAATCATCTTTTATTACATAGTTTGTATTAGATCACGTTCGGACAATTTAGTAATATTTTTAAAGACAAAAACAAAAAGAAAAGTTCCCACTTAAATTTTAAAAATCCCACCTTGCATTTTTCCCCAGTGTGAACCCTGTGTATAGTCATTTTGAACCAGCGTTCATAATTTTTTTAAATTAAAAAAAAAAAAAAAAAAAAAAAATTTTTTTTTTTTTTTCAAAATTAGATTTTTTTATTTAAATCGGATTATTTTTTTTTTTTTTTTGATTTTTTAAAAAAAGACCTTAAATATTTTGGATATTTAATATGTTACATTCATAGAAACAATGTGGCATGTTAATCAATATGCAAAAACACACTTTGAGCTATTTTCACAACAATGAAATAGTTCTCAATAATATTAATGATAAACAAATTTTAATACAAATGCATGACTCCAATGAAACTTAGCCTTACCCAGAATAATAGTACACTCATAAGTACGGAGGAAATGAACACATTTAATATGAATTATTTTGCTGTTGAAAGCTGAAAAAAAGTAACAATTGTGTTTTAATCATTTTTCTATTTTATAAATGAAAAAGCATGAAATATTTTTACCCATTTAGTAAAATTATATGCTCACACCATTACTGAAAACTGAAACCATTTTGTTTTAATCAAATATCTTCATTGAATACTTCTATAATAAAAAAATATTTTAGAAAGAAAAAAAAGCTTTAAGCTATTAGGGGACATGGATGAAACTTTAAGGATACATATTCTAAATTCTAACAATTGTTGTTTTCAATACTATCATTCTGACTTATTTATTGTGCAGCATTTATTAAATTGATCTAAAATATTATTTTTAAATAAAAAACACAAAATGGTTCATGATTATTATGAGTTCTAATTTAAATGAGTGAATGAATAACGCTTTGCTGTTAAGCTGTTTGAAGAATAAGAGGAATATTGAAAAATTTAAAAAATAGTAATAAATTCTAAACCAATGAAATATGTTATACATACAGACAGATGGACCTAGGAAGTTTTCTTTGGAAAAGTGGTTGTAATTGCGACATATTTCATTTTTACAACATTTTCTAACATTGTAAAATCGATGATTTTTTTTTTTTGAAAGAAATCACTTGATTTAAATCGCGATTTCAATCATGATTTAAATCAAGCTGATTTAAATCAACAAACCCTGTTTTGAACAGCTTAAATTTTTATAGTACGTTATAAGTCATTGTGGTTAAAAATTTTCCAAAGATAGTTCAGATAGGTTTTGAAGAAAATATGTAATTAATATTTTAAAGTAATGTTTAAGAGGAAGATAAAGTCAAAAGTATTTTAATTTGTTAAAAAATGAAAGCATGGTGAAAAAAATGAAAAAAAAAAAAAAAAATCTCCACCTTTTATAAGTTGACCACTAAAGGGCTGCCCCGCTAGTGGTCAACTTTCACAGGTTTCACTGTACACATGTAGTGCCCAGGAAAAAATCACGAACAATGCTCATTCAGGCAAGAGAGCATAATATAAACAACAAGTCTGGAAATGCACCTAAAAGGTTTGCAAAAAAGAAGAAAAAAGCGCAAATGTAAAATTATATTTTGCACAAAAAATACAAGAAAATACTAAAAGACAACAGCACAGTGCTTTTTAATACAGTACTGTCCGTAACTTACTTTCATTAAATAGTTGCTTTAACTGTAATACAGTGTAGCCTGTGTACGTTGACCACTTGCGGTGCAGCACTTTAGTGGTCCACTTAGACAGGTGGTCAACTTACAGAGGGTGGAAATATTTTTTTGTTATTTCCTACACTATGCATTTATTCATTTATAACTAAATAAAATATAGCTTCATGTAATGACGTTACTTTAAAATAATGACAAGCTTTTTTTATCACAATTATCTGAAATATTATTAAAGAAATTTAACCTTACAATGTGTCCGGTACAAGTTAAAAAGTAAAGTACATACTTAAAATTAAGATAAATATTATATTAATTACTAGCGGTACCCGCACGGGGCTGCTCGTGCTGAATTTTAAACGTACCTGAAAAATGTATGCGCAATTTCGTTGGTGTGCTCCGATTTATCGCCAATGACTCATTAAAAAGTCAAATTGTAGCGTGTCATATTCGCCACGTTATTTGAAATCTAGTATAAACCAAACGTATTCCTATTCTGGCGATATTTAAATGCTATTGTTAAATCAAGGAAATCGTTAAATCGGGGAAACAATACTTTTATCAAGTTCAATCTCGAATTTAAAACCTATTGCTAATTTGAGAAAAACGTTCAATCGAAGGTATGCTTTATTATTGTTTTTCCGTTGAAAACTATACTCATGTCTCTCTATTTTGAAAAATAAATTTTATATTGAAATTAAGCAAACACTAATTTCAATATAAAAATAGATTTCAGAGTTGAGGAAACTGCTAATTATTATTTTTGGATCCAGGTAAGCCTTAAGAAATCGAACTAAAAAGCTTATAACTGGCGTTCTTATTGACTTGGAAACTTCGAACAAATTTCATCTTGTGCATAAAAAGCAGCGCTTTCGATCGATATATTATATTGATATGTGCAATGTTTTTACCACCACCATATTGGAGAATTTATGTAGAAATTTGAGTAAATTTGGAATAAAAAAGGAACTACCAGTCGAATATTTTCTAATGGGTCTAGAAACCTTCGCAGGAGTGTACTCAACAATTCAATATAGTTCAATATAGGAGTGTACTCAATCGGATGAATGGCATAAAGGACAAACACACATACATTCATTTTTATATGTATAGGAGATGTCAGTTACTTAAATGATGCAAAAGATTTCCTAAAAATCTATATTTTTCAAATAGGATATATCAGATCAAAGAAAAAAGAAGAAACTTATTTAAATAATAAAATAGTGCTCATAGTCATTTTCCCATATGGATAACTTACGAAAAGGCAAACTTTATATGGATGTTTCATCCATCCAGACAAATACTGGTCTAACGTTATAACAAAAATATCCTAGAGAAGCTATTTTAGTTTTTCCTTATCTTTCCAAAAATAAATAAAGAAATAAATATAGTAATGAGTACACAGGTGGTCAAGTTTTAAAGGTTTCCCTACATTATATAATATAGGGCTCATTTCGTTCTTGACAAAAGTGGTCAGCTTACGAAGGTGGTCAACTTTACAGGTTTTACTGTATTTATATTTTAACAAAATGATGGCATTCAACTATCCCAAAATATTATTTTAATTTTTAAGTTGCCTTGGCAATGATGGAAGAAACCTACTTAATCCATATTTGGCATCCTACTGGTAAGAAATGATTCTATTCGGTCGTTCGGTGTGGGCCTGCATTTCGTCACCAACCGGACTGTTTCTAAAGTCTAGCCAGTACCATTTGCCATTTTTTTACTCCCGTTTTTTCCAGTTTTTGCTACCGTCCCGCCAAAAATACCAACCCTTGGTTAGGGCTACAGTTTACACTTAAAATGCGGAAAACTGGCCAAAATATTGGATTGGTATATAAAGCAGGGTTCATACTGAAATAGCCAAAAAAAATTTCCACAACTTTTCCAGATAGATCAAAGCAGAATTCCAGGTTAACGTTCTAAGTTTGCGCTCATTTTTGTCTATGACAGCACTAGCGAAAAAGTATCAGAACCCGAACGAGGATGTCGCGCCGAATAATTTTTGAAATATTTTGGGTAATCTGACATTGCAACGGAGCGTAAGTTCCCTCCAAGGGGTCCCTTGGCAGGGTTGGGTTTTAGCCGTCAAAAACTAGTTTTTGACGTGACATAGGTTTAAACCAGCTTTTAACCGGTGTAAACCGTCAAAAACCCCAATAAAATTTAAATATGCAAGAAATAAAAAAAGGCTTTAAAAATAGCAAGATACTTTGTTTAATTACAATGTTCCTTAGTTTTAGTATACATTGAATTATAGTTAAATATTAATTTATATACTTTTCTTTGCTTATGACTTAATTTTCAATTTTTTACACGTATTTCTTTCTGGTGCGAATTTTTTGCATAGTTGACAAGAGTACTGGGGGGAATCTAAGAAAAGCTGTTTTAGTATCGATATTTCTTCGTACTGGTAGGAAAGCCTCTTTGAATATGCACTGGGGGAGTACATACCTTCATTAGATTTCAATTATGATGGATTACTTTCTGGATGATGGATTACTATCCATAAAAAAATTTTAAAATCTGAATTTATTTCTGAAAAATATTAGATTATATCCTACACAATTTTAATTACTACAAATATAATTAAGGATTTATTAACTGTACATCTTTGCTGAAATAATTAAAAGTATGCATTCACAATAAAATGATTCATTAAATAAATGTTTGACAACTTCTATTAAAAGAATTGTCACATTATAGTCTATTATCAGTTCACGTTCACGAAATACTCTACAAATAGAATGTATCTCAAGAACGCACTGGAAGGGCACAGCAAATGATATGTTTTAGGACTTAAAACCCCTCCTACACCTACAGCATCAGAAAACAGAAACCTGTGTTTGTGCACTTAAAAAAACAATCAATTGATTTTTAAAACCAATTCTTATCAATAAAATCACTCTCAGGCATAGATTCTGGCTGTGCTATAGCAAGAATATATTTTTGTAGTTTACACTCAGCAGTTTTAATGCTGTGTTATTTAAAAATTATTCGTTAAAGTCTATCCAATTCTGCTAAATCATTTCTTTGATAATTTTTTTTACAAAGTAGGTTTTTCACACTTTTTGACGCTTTTGACAGGGAGGTTTTTGACAAGCTGGTTTTAACCATTGTTAAAACCGTCGCATGTCAAAAACCTGCCAACCCTGGTCCGTGGTTGGGGGAAGAAAACCAGACTTTTCCAGGTTTTTGTCAATAATTTACGTTTTTCCCCGACATTTCCATAACTTTTGCAAAGGATATCAAATTCCGTGACTTTTCCAGGTAAAGTATGAACCCTGATTAAATATGCCTACACTGTATTAATGAATATTAGATACCAAATTTACATTTATAATACAAAACTTTTTAAAATATAAATACTTTTATATAGTTACACCCTTTTAAACTGAAAGAAGCCTTTTTTTTTATCAAAATCAAAAGATTACCACAAAACTGAAATTCAAAGCATTCCATGTGCTGCAGTTTTTATGCTATTGCTACCAAACTTTCCAAAAGTTTCTTATATTACGTAGTTATCGTTTAATGGAGGAAATGTAGCAGTAATAATTATTTGAAAGAAGATATTTGACTTATTTATTGAAAAAATCAATAAATTTTCAGAAAATTTCATATAAAAGTATTTTTGCCTATATTTTGAAAATTATCATATAAAATGTTTTATTTTTATCCATTCATTTATGGGTCATTCTCCAAAAAAAGGGCATTTTAAGTCCCAGCATCATTTCTAAAAACCTGCTTTATTTATTTGTATTTTTTTTTTTTTTTTTTTTTTTTTTTTTTTTTTTGCTTGTGAATAATTGGAATGTAGAGAATATATTTTACCAATTAACTTTTTCTGGCTATTTTATTTTTTATTTAAAAAATAAATTATATAGGTGAAACCTCACCTCCGCGGCTTGTCCCCACTCACTTTTTCCAAAATTCTTTTGTAGCAAAGTAAAACAAAATATATGTTGAATATTTTTAACTGTGATTTTCTGTTTAAATAAATGTTGAGTAAATAAAAAAAATGATTTCAGTAAATTTAACACTTATGGAAATGTATTTTTCAGTTATTTATTTGTTTGTCCCAGAAAAAATTCTCAACTGCATTACTGCTACGTTTCAGTTTAAACAGACAATCATACAGGGCAGCACATGTCCTTAGTTTGGGTTAGAACACACAAAAGGAAGCCATTTTATGATCTGCTTTTGAAAGAGCTGCCATTTGCATTATTTTTAGATTTATTTTCTCCAAATAAACACAGTTGATCAGTTTGGTCCTTTGGGATACTCAACTCCATTACTGCTGGTATAAGGTAAGCTGTATATTATAATTATTTATTTTACTTTTAAATTCATCAATTCTTGCAATATTTACATTATGTTAAAATGAGAATAGGTATCAATGAAATATTAGTAAGCTGTAGACCATAATATGAAATATCCTCACCTCCATTACCTATGCTATTCATGGAGGTGAGACTAAATATTATAATTTCTTCATAAGTAGCTATTTATTTAGCAATTACTCAAACATTTTGCGTTATTATAGTTTGTACTATTATATACTATTTTGTACTATTATATATTATTATTTTGTACCATTTTGTAATATTATATAAAGCTAAATAGTTTATTTCCAAGTTTCTCAACTATAGGTTATTTATTTATTTTAGTTTTTATTAAATAATTTAAACTTCCATTAACTAGTATGTTTTAATTCTTTTTACCTTTGTGGTTTCAATTCTTGAGATATATTTTTTACTTAATGCCAAATAAAAGAATGCAAGGGACAAATAATGACTTTCATAATTCAAATAATAATCAATAATTTTATGCAATATTTCAGTTTAATAAAGTATTAAAATAAAATAACAGTGTTTATAGTTACTGTATCTGTTGGTTCAGTCTTAATAAATTTGGCATTTCTTTCTTTTTAGTTATGTTATGGCTGGTGCAAAGGAAAAAAATGGAAAACGCAACAATGTTGAAGGACGAAAAAAAGAAACTTACAACCAAAAGAAGAAAATGAGCATGCAAAGACTGCGTGATAAGATTAAAAGTGATCCAGTTAAATATGAGGAGGCAAAAGAAAAGAAAGAGCGGTACCATGCTCGGAAAGAAGCAGGTAAAATAAAAATTATTAATAATATGATTTCACGCGAACAGAGAAAAGTTAGGAAAAATTGGAGAGAAAAAAGCAAGAATTCTTATCATTTAAAAAAAAAGTAAAAATGAATTTGAGAAAGAGCTAAAACAAGATACTCCTCCAGTAAATCCATATTTAGATTCTCCAGTGTCAGTGCAAAATATACCTTCAACGAGTAGAGCAAACATGTATAAATACAGGAGGCAAAAAAAACAGACAAGAGCTAAACAGGGAGATTGAAAGCTTGAAAAGCCAACTTAAAGAAGCTAAAAAGAAAAAGGAAAAATACAAGAAGAGGGCACAAAGATCTGAAATAGAAAATTTAGATACTCCCATAAAAAATTTAAAAGAACTTACAAAAGGCCAGCATATCAAACCAGCTGTTAAAAGAAAGTTATTGTATGGAGAAGTCCTAACAAAGCAGTTAAAGGAAAATTTTAAGAATAAGACAAAATATAGAAATGTAGTAGCAAGTGTAGCAGGTAAAATTGTAAAAAAATATAGATTAATGTCTGAAGTTGGAAAAATATGTTCAATTAAAAGGATTAGAGGTGCAACAACAGAAAGGAAAGATAAATTCAACAAATTATGCAGATATCTAGCTATTAAGAACTGTGTCAAAAAATTTTTAGAAAAAGATGAACATAGCAGAATGCGTCCTGGTAAAAAAGATACAGTTACACATAAAAAAGATAAAAAACAGAAGCGATATTTGAACGATTCTTTACTTAATCTCCACAAGACATTTAGCAAAGAGTATCCTCAACTAAAATTGAGCTATTCGTCATTTTGAAAACTTCGCCCTTTCTGGATAATAAATCCAAAAGCTTCAGACCGAGACACATGTCTATGCAAAATACATGAATATGCTCATGAGCAAATTATTCTTCAATAAAGTTATTGGCCACAGCTCTTCTACTGATGTATGCAAACACTTATGTTGTGAAGGTGATACTTCAAAAGAAAAATGTTTGTCAAGAAAATGTAGTACATGTGAAAATAAGAAAATCTTGATGCTTGCATGTGATAAAAATCAAAATATTACCTTTGATCAGTGGGTAACGAAGAAAACTGATACCGTTGTTAAGGGACAAAATAAAATCTCCCATAAAACTGTAAAAGAAAGCTTTACAACTACCATAGAGGAAGCGTTTTTGATGTTAGAAAGGTCTACAGAAAAATTTATGGAGCATGTCAAAAATATTACGCATCAGTTAAAAATTGTAAGAAGCATAAAAGAAAATCTATCAACTCAGGAAGTACTAATCCATATGGACTTCTCTGAAAATTACGGTATGAAACATGGGAAAGAAATTCAATCAGCACATTTTGGAGGATCTAAATCACAAATATCGTTACATTCAGTAATACAGTGTTTTTTCATTTTCTAAATATCTTTTTCTCATATTTTGTCTTTTCTTTTATTTTTGTTACCTCATATATTTAAAGAATAAAATATTCTTCTATCAGTTTTAGTAATTATAAGTTATATTTAGTATATACTGATACATGTAACAAATACTGTATGGTTTAGTCTCCACTCCGTTACCGAAGACTCACCTCCATTACCATTAATTTTTTTTTTTAATTTTTTATTAAAGAACTAAAACTAATTGAACAGGGTCACAACCTTACTAATGTTTATTAGCTATTCATATACACCAAGAAAAGAAATTTGACAAAAAAAAATCATTTTTAAAATATAAAAAAAAATAATGAAAAATGCCCTTTTTTGAAGAATGACCCTTATAAAAGGATATCTAAGGATTTAAAATCAGGAAAAAATTTGAATTAAAAAAAATTGTGGCATGTGGAACGTTTTTAAAAGTTTTTTTTCTTTTTTAATTTTAAATTTAAAGAAAAAAAAACTTTTTTTTTCTACGCCAATGCTAATTGCGGGGTATTTTTTCAAACATAAGTACAAACTGACAAAATTTTAAGTTTGCACATAAAGAATTTTTAAAACCTTTTTTTAGTGTAAACTGTAGCCTTAAGTCACTGTATGACAATCTACTAAAAATAGAATTTGTACTTGTCTGAGATGTAAAAACTTTTACAATGCAAAAATACAAAAAAAGACTGAAATAATATAATGCTATTTTAACATTATATTATGCTGTAAATAACCTTGCTATTTTTATTTACTTCCTAAAAAAAAAAAATAATGAAATACCCTCCATATGAAAATTTGGACGGCCCTCCTGATAGTATTACCACAAAAGAGCAGTGGTTGGAACAAGAACCAATCGTTTAAAAGTGATTTTAACTTTTTATAGTGTTAAAATGTGCGCAATAGAAGATGCTAGCAAAAGAAGTAATAAGATGATCCATTTCCTCGCAGAAACTGAATGATTTCCTATCCATGTAGTAGAGGGTAGAACAACGGTAGCTTTAAATTTTCCTAGCAGTTTATAATAATCTATCGTAAATGCAACCATAAGTCACTTCAAAGGCTCGTTAAACATGACAAAAATGATCTTGGATAACATCAGACTCTGCGTTATATTTCTTTTTATACATCCATCCAACTCATAATCAATGCAAATACGAAATATTTAGAAGTTACTTAATTATGCACGTAGGTGTTAGAAAATTGTGCAAAAGGACAACTTACTTGTTTAGATGAGTAATGCCTTCGCGTAAAATGAAGGATATACAGAAAACAAAAACATAATTAAGCTTTATACCAAACTATGCCATGCATCATATTCTAAAATTTCTTTTCAAAATTTTACAACGCTGTAAATAATCAGTCACACAGACCATTACATTCTAAAACAACTACTACAACTGTGACTATAGTAAACAACTTCATCTACGGTTACAGGTAAACATTAACATCAGAGCAAATTTTTTTCAAATCGAATAGATGGAGATACAGAGTGGAGGAGGTTGCACAAAGATTAGTGATGTGTAATAATAATGGAGTGTTAACAGCGAAAAGCCTTTATCATAAGTTGGCTGTTAGAAATTGAAATACTCTGAAAATTGATATAACATTATCTAAAATTTTACAAAATACTCTCTAAAAGTTCAAAATTTCAATCTGTGAGAATTTTGAAGAGAGCGAATTGAAATTTTAAAATTTGGGGACTTTCTGCGTCCCCAAATAGTTAAAATGTTTTTCGGGAGAACGCAAATAAATACAAATTTGGGGACTGTCCTCGAAATTCGACGACATATGATCACACTAAATATATTTTGAAATGTAATTATATATACCTGAGTACAAAATTAGAGTTATTTTAGATACCTTTGTTATAATTTCGAAGCATTCATTAATTTTTGATAATAGCCTGTCAAAGAAAGGTTCCGTAAATAAGATTCAAACTAGATAATTTTATCTAGTTGGGTTTTGTGCTGCACTTCGCGGTCCCATAATCCTTTGATGGCGCCCCATATTTCCTCCCATTTAATCTTTTACGTATAGAGGAAAAGTATAATAATTGCGTATGGCTGCCAGAGACCAATGATTAAAATGCTTTGTTGCCTAAACTCCCTTGTTATTTTTCTACGGTAATCTGAAAACTTCACCGAATCACGTGAAGCAGGACAAGGTGTTAACCGAGACTCTAATAATGTCTACTGGTCACGGAATCATAAGTATTCAGATTGCATTACTAACAATTTCAAATAGGCGATATAAAAAAAATGTATTTGTAATACTTGCAATATGCATTACAAATACATATTTTTGCCAAAAATTCTTCAAAGTGTGTCGCCAAATCACATCTGCATTTTGGGAAAAATCCCTGGATCGACATTTAAAAAGATAGTTAGCCCAGTTAACCATGCTCTCAACTAAATGTGATTTTTTTTATTTTATTCTTTAAATGAACAAAACATATTAGTTGCGGGGTTTTTTGAACAAATTATGACGAACCAGTCATACAAAAAAATATAACTAACTATATTTCCCTCTAGTGGCGCCATGATTTCATGATTTCTCAATGAGCAACAAAAATTACATATATACAGATACATATGTATGTTTGTGTTGTAAATTCTCAATTTGTCACTGCCTTCCATCTACTCAAAGCTAAATAAGAAATACTCGTACGTTTCATCTTTGAATTCCACATTTCATTTGAAGAGTTTTTAAAAATATGAATATATTTAGTGAAATCTAGCCCTATTACACCCAAATTGGCCTAGCCCCTGCCCTTCCTGCCAAATTTCAGAATAAATCAGAATATCAATATATATCATATTTCAGAATATCCAATTTTCAAATAACCCCACTTTGTTTTATGTTCCAATGATATAAAAAAATAAACCATCTCAAATAGATGAAGGGTCCACTGGAAAAACGACCGAAGTCACATACTATTTTTTGAACTTTGCTTTATGTTTTATTATAAATTATGCATTATAAACATATGTATTATAAATTTGAATTAGGATGTTATGGAACAGTAGGCTCGTATAGTTAAAATTAACATTTTTGTCATAAAATAATCGAATAAAACATAAAGCAAATTTCAAAAACTAGTATGTGACTTAGGTCGTTTTTCCAGTGGACCCTTCAGATGTTTTACTCCTTTTTGGAACTCCATTACACAAGTCTCCTTAATCGCTTCAGCTAATTCATTGTCCATTTTAAAACGGGCCCCTTCAGAATTCGCCAATCACATTTGATGGCATTTCAAGTTGCATGATGAAAAACATAAATTACTTTTTTTATAGAATGAAACTCATGCTTTTTATGTGACCTAAGTTGTAGAACATTTTCTCATAATACTCCAGAAATCTGAGAGAGAGAAGAAAAATCTTAAAATTGAAAGTGAAACTTTCGACTAGTATATAGTGTTATACACAGTGTGTCAAAGAATGTTTAAGACAGGGTTTATAAATAAAATAAAAATTAGTAATTTGATTTTTTTTAAATATTTTTATTCAAAATAAGCTCCTTCGGCTTCAATACATTTATTTGTGACAGCAACTTAACCACGATTCGAATGCCCGTTCCAGCTCACATTGTGGGACTGCCTCCAAACTCATGTCGAAGCTGTTTGTAAAGCGTCATTGTCATGAAGTAAGAGGAAGCAGTACACAAATGAACTGAGGTTTTGGCAGTATACCAACTGATAGTCTTGTTTCATGAATGCTCCACAGCACAACTGTAAGCTTAGTGCCAGCTGTAGTGTTAAAAATTCTTCGACCACTCTACAAACAGCTCGGATGCGAGCTTTGGAGGCGGTCCCACCATGTGAGCTGGGACAGGCATTTGAATCGTTGTTAAACCGCTGTCACAAATGTATTGAAGGAGCTCTTTTTGAATAAAAATACTTTTAAAAAGTATAATTAGTAATTTTTAATTTTATATTTTATAAATCTAAAAAAATATAATTACTAACTTATTTTATAAACCTAGTCTTAAAAATTCTCTGACACACTATATTAAAAAAATACTTTTAAAAAATATAATTACTAATTTTATTTATATTTTATAAATCTAAAAAAATATAATTACTAACTTATTTTAATACCTAAAGTCTTAAAAATTCTCTGACACACTATATTAAAAAAACTTTTTAAAAATATAATTACTAATTTTTATTATATTTTATAAACCTAAAGAATATAATTACTAATTTACTTTATTTTATAAACCTAGTCCTAAAATTTATCTGACACACTATATTAAAAAAGTGCTTTAAAAAAATATAATTACTAATTTTAATTATATTTTATAAATCTAAAAAAATATAATTACTAACTTATTTTATAAACCTAGTCTTAAAAATTCTCTGACACACTATATTTAAAAAATACTTTTAAAAAATATAATTACTAATTTTTATTATATTTTATAAATCTAAAAAAATATAATTACTAACTTATTTTATAAACCTAGTCCTAAAAATTCTCTGACACACTATATTACAAAAACTTTAAAAAAATATAATTACTAATTTTCATTATATTTTATAAAACTTAAAAAATATAATTACTAATTTATTTTATTTTATAAACCTAATCTTAAAAATTCTCTGACACACTATATTAAAAAAACTTTAAAAAATATAATTACTAATTTTTATTTAATTTTATAAACCTAAAAAAAATCATTACTTAAAATTTCTCTGACACACTATATTTAAAAAATACTTTTAAAAAATATAATTATTAATTTTTATTATATTTTATAAATCTAAAAAAATATAATTACTAACTTATTTTATAAACCTAATCTTAAAAATTCTCCGACACACTATATTAAAAAAACTTTTTAAAATATAATTACTAATTTTTATTTAATTTTATAAACCTAAAAAAATATCATTAACTTATTTTATAAACCTAGTCCTAAAAATTCTCTGACACACTATATTACAAAAACTTTAAAAAAATATAATTACTAATTTTCATTATATTTTATAAAACTTAAAAAATATAATTACTAATTTATTTTATAAACCTCGTCTTAAAAATTCTTTGACACACTAAAATATAAAACTCCCATACACTATGAGAATGTTCACTTTCCAATATGTTTTCATTAAACAAAATTCGCAACAGGTACAACATCACAAAAATACTTTATTCAACAATGAACAACCTTCGAGTACTCGAGCGGGTGCATTATACATCGAGAATTTTTATTTCTAAAAGATAGATAAGGTTGAAGCAATTCAAACACAAAACGACAGCAAGCAGCAATATGGCGGTCGAGCACAAAAAGGTGAAAGGACAACAGCAAGGAGCTCATGAACACAAAAAGCACATAAAAGAATTTCTTCATTTAGGAACCGGCTTTACGTATTCGGGTGTCCTCAGCTTATACAGACAGGAGATGTCTGCATCTTTGGCCTCTGGGTATTGGTTCAGCACTTGAGTGCAGACCTGAGAAGGAAAAAAAAAAAGCATTCATCAGCAAAAACACTTTAAAACACATAATTAGTAACTTCCACAGAAATTCAGAAAAAGAAGAAGAAAAAACAGTGATTCTCAACATTTTTTTTTTTTTTTTGCGGCACACTTTTGTAGTCTGTGTAATTAGAATAGGCGCATCAAGGTCGTGTTTCCTGCTTTGCCACCATGGCAACTGCGAGAAAGATAACAAGAGCCAGACTTTTTTTTTTTGCACTGCAGTTAAAGCAATTGCATGATGGCACCTATGATTCAAAATATTATAGAAATTGGGAAAAAGTAACAATAAATAATTTATTTTCCTTTATTTATTTTTGATGCTGATTAAATGTAATTAAATGTCTCAAATTAAATCTGGAATGTTTATGTAAGATTTTAACATTTACAAAATATCAAATACCATAAATGAGCTATACAACAGCTTTTTGAAACACATCAAAATATTAGAATAATATTTAGAATGGTTTAAAATATTAGAATACTTTATCTGACGCAATCTATTTTTGCCATCGAGACATAAATCTGATTTGAATCCGTCTATTATTATTATAACTAAAACAACAAACTGACTTATTTGCCCAAACCAAGTGGGGAAAAAGTTTCTAGCACGGAAACCATGGCGACCAGAAGGGAAAAGAAAGAATTTCGTGACGTTGACATGCCGATTCTAATTACACAGACTATAACTATGGATGTAACGAATATTCAGCCGTTATTCTGTATTCGGCCGAATAGTCACTTCATAACCTAGCTGAATACTCGGTAAGATTGAATTCGGCTTGGCCAAATAATTCTGCTGCAGTAGAAATGTAAAAAAAATTTAAAGAAATTAGTAATTTTAAACATGTAAAATTGTATAAAAGTTATTGCAAAATAATACATATAGTCTGTAATTAACATCGTTGTGTCAAGGTCCACACAATTATACCTTTTTCCTTTCTGGTCACCATGGTTTCCGGGCTAGACACTTTTCCCCCCACTTGGTTTGGGGAACATGATAAGTCAGTTTGCTGTTTTAGTTATAATAGTAAAAGACGGATTCAAATCAGATTTAATTCACGATGGCAAAAATAGATTGCGTCAGATAAAGTATTCTAATATTTTGAACCCATCTAAGTCTTATTCTAATATTTTGATGTGTTTCAGAAAAGCTATTGTATACCTACCTCATTTATCGTATTTTATATTTTGTAAATGTTAAAATCTTCTCTAAACATTCCAGATTTAATTTATGAGACATTTAACTGCATTTACTTAGTATCAAAAATAAATAAATGGAAAGTAAATTCTTAATTATTACTTTTTACAAATTATTCTAATATTTTGAATCAGAGGTGTAATCATGCAATTGTCTTAACTGCAGTGCAAAAAAAAAAGTCTGGCGCCATTATTTTTCTCGTAGTTGCCATGGTAACGAAGCAGGAAACACGACCTTGATGTGCTTATTTTAATTACACAGACTATAGTCTAGTTTTAATAAATAAAAATAATTTAGAAAAACTACTTTTTTAAAACATTGCTTTTAGGTTGGACTGAACGAAAACAGATTTTAAAGTTACAATATTGTATTTTATACTTAGCATTTGCTCACAAAAGCTGGAGTACAACCTGGATATAGTTAGGATAGATTTTATTTTGTAATTATTAACAAAAACTGAAAAGCCAAAATATATATCATGAATACTACAACAGATTGAGGTTTTTGAAAATAAAAATATATTCCAGTTAAATGCATTAAATTTTAATGTACCTTTTAAAAATAGGGCCATAAAATAAAAATATTAACAACTAATAACTTTTAAAATATCTTCATAAAACTATTTTTAGCAAGGTTCACTAAGCAATATATAGTATGTCTTTCATTTGAATTGAATTATTAGAAAAATAATGCTAATGCTTACATTACCACCTGTCGTTTCTATTCCACTTGCAGGTGACATTCTCAGTTTTATTGCATCGAAAAGAATACAGAAAATTTATTAACTTTAGATACTTTTAGATTCTTAACAAACAGAATTAAATCTTGCAACGTAGATTAATGTATGGAGTTGGCGTTTAACTTTGAATACTTTTAAATTTGACAGATACTTTTTATTACAACGATTTTCTAGAATTTTTGACATTTGGCCGGTTTTATTATTTTAATTTTCCGAACTGGTTCTCTACAATTTTTGGAAATTTCGGATCAGAATCAGTCACCCAAGATTTCAATGTATCACTCGTAGAAAAAAATTGTTTAAATGAAACGAATTCTTACGTGGATAGCCGTCACAAGGAATTCATTTCCTGACAAGTCCGACTTTTTCAGACTGATGGCCATGCGGAGATTCTTTAGCACATGCTTCAAGGGAATGAACACATCCGGCCGGTCTTCAATCATAACTGCGAAAGGAACACATTACATTAAGAGATGCTTCAGGTATCAATTTTAGAAAAGAAATAAACAAATAACCAAGTGCCAGTATTAGTAAGGATAGCCCATAAGTTTGATTTAGCGATACCTGATTTAAGGATCTAATCAAACTAGTGATAGATTTTAAAAGTGTAGGATTGGTTCATAGTAGTCCTTAGATGCCATACTAGGATCTTCAGTGATGCTCTTGCTTATATTACCATACTAGGAAACGCAATAGGGCTTAAAACAGGGGTCGTGCCATAAATTTATTCATGAAAATAATCAATAAAGATAAAATCTCAATCGTCTATGCAACTACCGTACTAGATTTTAAAAATTCTTTAGATACACTTTAAAACTAGTATGGAGCAAAAAATTTCATTTTTCGGGGTAGAAAAGATGTAGCAACACCACAGTAAAAAGTAAAATATGAGACACTGACAGAAAACATCTGACTGATTCTACAAATCTTTTCTTTAGAGCTCATAATGTAGTGAATTTGTAACATTTTTTTTTTTTTTTTTGTGAAAATTATATTTTTCAACAATTCAATTCTTAGGTTTTTTTTTGTAAAATTCCTTCATACGTGAAATCAAAAACATAGGGATTGGCAGACTTCGAAGTTAGTTGCATTAAAATCACATAATATAGAAATTTAGTCATTTAAGGCAATAACTTTCATGTCAATTTTTTCAAAGGCTTTGATTGCATACCTTCGAACTTTTCAAGGAAAGAATTTAGATGATTTTTTTGGTACTTTTGCCATTTCAGGGGGGCGGGGACTGGTGATGGTTATTTTTTTTTTTTTTTTGGAAAAAACAAACTGCACACACAAAACAAATTAATTTGGAGAAAAAGAATTTAACTGTCGCCAGTTCCTGGCGACAGTTAACAGAAAGGTTCATACTTCGTTTCGCCAACACTTTTTCTGACCACCTGGTGTGGGGGGGATTGTGGGAGGAACGGATTAGACAGGTGATGACTTTCCTTCTAACTTAGGGGAGATGTTTTGTGCAAGGGATATTTCAAGGGATTTTGCTTGCAAAGGAGGGAACAAGGCGCGATTTTTTCATCGCCTTCGGAAAGGAGGAAGCCGAAATTCAACTATTTTTTTCGGGCGGCAATCACTCGTTGTTCCAATATTTGAAATTATCCTTTGCATTGACTTATAATGTATTTTATTATTATAAGTCCAACAAATATTATTTTAATATTTTATTGTTTTTATTTTTTATTTCCAAAAAAAAAATTTTTTTCTTTGAGTAAACATCGTAAACATCGAAAGTTGTTTACTTTAATCATTTATTTACACTCTATTATAATAATCAAACTTAACATTTGGATTATTTTATGCATTTTATTATATTTTTTATTCGTTGAACACAATCTGCATCTTGATTTTTGAAATACTTTTTTAAAAATTCCCCTCCGATTTTTTCTGTTACATAATTTTAATTATATTACTGTAATGCATTTTTGTAATTTTTTAATCAGCTATGCAGAATTTCATAAATTTCAAGAAACAAATGTTATGAAATATATTACAGCGTTTTTCAATGCACCATATCCATATTGTGAAGTATCGTTTATACGACGCTGAAGGGACTTTCAAAAAAGGTTGCATAATTCAATTACCCTTCTCGCTAAATCCAAGAATTGGGACTGCCCCAAAACGTCGCATAAATGTAAGCGTCGTATAAACGATACTCTATATATAAGAGAGTAAAGGAAAAATGGAAAAAAAATATGGAGAAAAGTTATGTACATAAAAAATTACAGGCGTTCTTTAAACCTGTGTTGTCATGTCCTAATTTTTTTCACAACAAAATCTGCAATGGATTATGTGTAAAAAGTAAAATAAGTTGTGTGTAATCAGAAAGTTTCCTGGGGTACAGCGGACCAGCCTTTGTGTGGTTTAGATTAAATTTATATAAATTGCTTTTACTTTCTCCGAAATTATTTCCTAAAAATGGTTTGGTCTACAGAACTTAATGCAAATATTTTCATGAAATAAAAATAAACGAGAAAGGAAACTAAGAAATTTTTATTGAGTTGAAAATTGGTGAAATATTGAAAGAGATATTTTTAAGAAACATCTACGAATTTCATGCGGAAACACATAGACTAGGAAGAAGTACGATAATGTCCTCCAACGTGATATAATATCCTTTACATCAACAATGGATTCATCTGCAAATGTAACTTGATTTCTCAGTTAACTTCTCCCACACAAATTTTATACAAACACAAAGCCTCATCAGTATTTTTGAAAAGCCAATCCTTTACACAGTAGATTATTTCCCTTTCTTTTCTTTAATTTATTTGTTTTATTTTATATTTTCTTCTTCAAATTTTGCAAACTACATAGCAACTAGAATGCTTCCGTGTTATTCGAATATTTATCTTATTGCTATTTTATTAATTATTTTCAGATGTTAAAACGTTGCATTACATAAGTATACTTAAATTGAAGTACAATAAGCAATTAAATCTAATTTGTACTTTTAGACTGAAAAAGTTTTTTCGCGCTGATGTGTCAAATACTCCCATTGATTGATCAATTAATCGTAACTCAATGCGCCTTTCCATCTTCCATAGTCTTAATAGAATAACTTCTACAAACGTTACGATGCAAACTCAAATTACATCTTTAAATTCAATGGAAATTTAGCCCAAATTTTTAACATGAAAACTTCTGTCAAAAATATCAAAGATTTTTAAAATTTAATCATCTTCATTTCAAAGCATTTGGACTTTTCTTAAATATGCTACATTTTGTGCTATTTCCAGAATGTACCTATAATAAATGGCTGTTCTGACATAGTTTAGAGGAGTTTGTTTTTTTTTTTTTTTTTTTTTTTTTTTTTTTTTTTTTTTTTTTTTTTTTTTTTTTTTTTTTTTTTTTTTTTTTTTTTTTTTTTTTTTTTTTTTTTTTTTTTTTTTTTTTTTTTTTTTTTTTTTTTTTTTTTTTTTTTTTTTTTTTTTTTTTTTTTTTTTTTTTTTTTTTTTTTTTTTTTTTTTTTTTTTTTTTTTTTTTTTTTTTTTTTTTTTTTTTTTTTTTTTTTTTTTTTTTTTTTTTTTTTTTTTTTTTTTTTTTTTTTTTTTTTTTTTTTTTTTTTTTTTTTTTTTTTTTTTTTTTTTTTTTTTTTTTTTTTTTTTTTTTTTTTTTTTTTTTTTTTTTTTTTTTTTTTTTTTTTTTTTTTTTTTTTTTTTTTTTTTTTTTTTTTTTTTTTTTTTTTTTTTTTTTTTTTTTTTTTTTTTTTTTCCGTTGGTGTCTCTATCGTTTCGCCAACACTTCCGTTCCCCACCCCAATGATTGACAGGTGATCCGCAGGTGGTGTTAGAAAGACTCCTCACACAGACTGAGGGAAACTTAAACTTTTCCCTGTTTTCAAAGAAGAGGGATTATTTATCCCTACCCCTTTGTGCCCAAGAGAACCGCGCATGCGCGTGGACTTGGCGTTGAGTGTGACAGCAGGGTTTTTGGCGTTGTTTGTTTACATTGAATCAGTTAGAGACGGTAGTTATAAATATGTTTAGAATATTTTACATCAATTATGTAGAATACTATAAATACAAATAAAAGAGATCATTCTTTGAAGAAAAGTTAGCAGGATAAAAATATATTATTAATTCATTTGGTCTTAGTATTGCGATAGAGAAATGTTAAATAATAATTTTTTTTTTTGAAACTAATACTTGATTTTGAGGAGATGGTAAACATTTTTAATTGAAATGACATTTAAACAGTCAGGTACTTAATAAGTGTGGTTGAATTTTTTAAAAGTTGAATATAATTTAGTAGCTTAAAAAGGTACCAGTAATTTATTTTGTGTTAGAAAAGAAAAAGGCCAGATCATCAGTTATTATCAAACAAATAAATTTTATTCTCAAGGGATGGGTGAACTTTTTTTTTTAAAAGACTGAAATCTCGACATTGCTATCTTCTTAAGTAAAAGGCAATTTTTTTTAATAAAGGGGATTTGGGTTATGCTAATAGCTTTTTCAAACATAATTTTTCAGTTAAAATAAATGTAAAATATGTTACAATCAATGCTCTGTATATTTCATTCCTATAGGTTGCGTAAACTTCTGGGGCGGACTGGCCCGCCAGGACATGTCCCGGTGAGCCCTTTCATCTAGTCGCCTCAAAAAAAAAAAAAAAAAATTGTGTGACACTCCCTCTCCCCCCCCCCCCCCCACACAATAATTTACAGTAAGAGAAATTAAATGAAATAATATGCTTTTAATCCGTGACGACAAATCTTGCTTTAAAAGAAAGGTAAACAACTTTTCCAGGCAAAAACACAATAATTATGTTCGCTTTTGGACGTATATGCTTCAGGGAAACATTTTAGTAAGGTTCGAGAAAAGGGGTGAGGGGGGGGGGGACAGTCGAGAACATAAGTGTTGTGGTCAATAGGTGTATGAGGATTCGCGAACATGTCCCGAGAATAGAGTTCAGGTGCCCGTTTTAGAATAAAGATTCTCTTCCCTAAGTAAAAGTTCGACTAGTCACAGGGGTGCTCACCAGTAGGGGGACGGGGGAGATCACGGCACAGACTACATCATTGAGATTTTTTTGGTAGGGGGGCTTGGTCAACTTTGTGGCCAGTTTATTAGGTTGTCGATTATGAGGCGCTCCGTAGTTCTTTGGGGGTGCACGAACCAGTGGCGTACGCAAGGGGGGGGAGGGTTTAGGGGTTTAAACCCCCCTTGAGCCCTAAATAATAGTGCTTTATTATATACCCGAACTTCTTTTAGTAGTTTCCAAACATTATGAGCTCCCCCCTTGAAAAAATTCTGCGTACGCCACTGACACGAACACTCTGAAAGGGTGGGCATCCCTGCTAATCATAAGTATTCAGCGACATGATCTTTTGGACCTGGTGTAGGCTTTCTTACGTAAGGAGGATAGGAAACAATAACAACATATGAAAGTAAATAAGACTGGTGTACCTACATTGCATAACCCTTGCTTTTATGAAGGATGTAACGAATATTCGGTATTCGGTCCTTTGCCCGAACAATCATGTCAAGACCTAAACGAATTCTCAGTAAGATGAAATTCGGCAAGGTCGAATATTGAGGACCTATTCGCCCAAATAGTGCTGCTACCGTAGAAATGCAATTCAATAAAGGAATTAGTACTTTTTAAAAATTTGAAACTGTGTTATAGTTATTGCAAAAGAACACATTGTTGCGTCCTGGCGCTTGGCGAGGAAGTGTGGGTACACTACTCCCGAGTCTAACGGCGCCCTTATAGGCAGGAGTCCGATTTCCGCCCCTTTGAAAGTCTCTTAATTTTTTGAACCAGCTCCCAGATGAGAAACCATCCCCTGGGATTGGCACCCCCAGGAGGACTTTGGAGCCACAACCTATTTAACATGCACCAGCTCCCCTTAGCGCACATGGTCCATAGCAACCAGCCTCGAGAGGCTGTTACCCTCCCAAACACTGACCTTGGTCAATGTTGCTTCACTTTCGGTGTTATGCGGGAACCGAGCTTCTACCGACTGGTCCACTGCAGGACAAAAGAATACATTAATATAGAGTTTTAGAAAATAAAAATTAAAAAAATTTAGAAAAAAACTGCTTTTTTAAACATTGTTTTTGAGTTTGACTGGACAAAAACAGATTTTAAAGTTATAATATTGTATGTTATACTTAGCATTTGCTCCCAAAAACTGGCAATTATTAATTATGATGGAGAATATGACACTTTTATTTTGTTAATATTAACCAAGTGGAAGTCGGACATTGCTTGGGTAGACTGATTTATTGTGAATATTGGGTAAGTAAGAAATGTGAAAAACCAAGAATGTATCATGAATATTAAGATAACATAAGTTATTGTGGTTTTTGCAAATAAAAATTTATTCCAGTTAAATGCATTAAATTTAATAAATCTTTTAAAAATAGGTATGAAAACTCATAAAATAGGGGTATTAACCCTTATAACTTTAAAAATAGCTTCATAAAACTATTTGAGCAAGGTAAAAAGTGTACTAAGAGTATTTCTTTAATTTGAATTAAATAATTAGTAAAATAATGCTTATGCTTACATTAAAACCTGTCATTTCTATTCCACTCGAAGTTGAAATTCTCAGTTTTATTGCATTGAAAACAATGCAGAAAATACCTTAATTTTAGATAGTTTTAGACTTTTAACAAACATAATTAAATCATATACATTATATATTAAAGTGTGGATTTCGTATTTGACTTTGTGAATCTTTTTAAATTTGAGATATTTCTATTACGGATCATTCATAAATGATGTCATGCTTTGAGGGGGGTTCATGAAATTGTGACGGGGGGAGGAGAGATGGTGACAAGAAGTGTGACAACATGCTTATGAAGCATAGCGTGGCATGTGACAAAGGGGGGAGGTATGTTGATGCGTGACATCTTGTGACAAAGGACACCCCCTGAACTAGAAAGCCTCCGGACTGAAAGTATTGCGCAACGTCCGTAGGCCGATTTTCACCGCACTCGTCAGCATTCGTATTGGGACATTACTGGATTTCGGCAGGAAATCTTTGCATAAAAACAAAAGGATGCCTTCAGAAATTGCAGAATGAGTTCAACACATTTATATACTTCCTCAGTATGGAAAAAAAAGTTAATATTTCCACTTCGAAAATAATTTACTGCATTCAGATAATTAACCTCTACTTTTCACGATACGTGATTACTACAGTAGAACTGAAATTTTAAACATTTTAGAGGCTTTATTTTTGATACATAGATACTTATCAAAATATATTGAAGGATTATATTTTATTTAAGCTCAATATTTTAACACTAATGTTTGTTCATTTCCATATAAGAAAAAAAAATCCATTTTCATATAATTTTTAATAATATTCCTGAAATTTATGAAGTTCTTTAAGTTCCACTTGTGTGATAAATGAAAATTTTGACTAAGATTGTTTAGATATTAAAACTTTAATAATCAAATTGAAATGAAATAATAAATTAAGGCAAAATATTTACAAGCAAGCAATAACGGAAAGCTTTGTGTAAATTTTAAATTGTTAATGTAGAAATAATTTTCTGGGAGCCTGGTCACTTCTGAACAACGCTATACGACCACTTGAATAGTCTTGTACGCCACATTCGTAAAAGAAAACAACAAAAGTGAAGAAAAAGCATTTGCATAGTGTTCTTATCAGGTTCCCACAATTACGTTTTCTACTCCGGTGGTCTTCTATGACTGCGTGATTGGAAAGGGGCTATTGGAAAAGAGAAGCTTTTATCCAGCGGACATTTTATGACTATCTCATCTCAGAATTCTAGAAATTAGGAAGATTCCCTTTTACTAAAAAATAAAAGATGTTTTAAGGGTATCTTTGTGTTACGCCATGATCTTACCTTCTGAAGGATACAGAAAAAAATGTGAGACGAGTAAAAGAAATGTATTAAATTATTGAAAATCGGAATTACGTTTGTCACTCTGATGCGGAGTTCAAGTTAAAAATTAATCATTTACTAAGAAGCAAAAAGCAAACTACAGAGGTAAATCATTTCCAACACTAAATTATTAAGCTATTTTTTTGGAAAAGAACTAA
Source organism: Octonoba sinensis (assembly GCA_038502835.1). Classification (NCBI taxonomy): domain Eukaryota; kingdom Metazoa; phylum Arthropoda; class Arachnida; order Araneae; family Uloboridae; genus Octonoba; species Octonoba sinensis. The sequence goes on along the minus strand of CM076598.1, from coordinate 1,851,389 downwards.
AAAAGAAGTTAAAAATAAATTGAACAGAATTAAATCCATTTCTAAAAGGTCCGCATAGAATTTTTTGTCTTATTTTCTTGTAAGATATAAACCTCAAACTTTTTGAAAGAAAAGTTAATGCATTGTTTCTTCGATTTTTGTACGTGATACGTTTGCGTAATTCATAAATTTCCGCCGAAATATAAGAAGTCTCAAACATTGAAAAAGTTATGATACTGGAATCATTTATAAATTAATGATAATGATGCCACTGTTTTTCAATGTATTTGACCCCCACCCTTTGTCACAAAATGTCACACTTCAATGTACCTCCTTTCCCAGTCACATGTCACGCTATATTACATAAGCATATTTATTTGTATGTAGTTCAGAAACAAAGCACTACGTTATAGATCTTATCTTCAATCTTATCTTGAACTTTTAATGGCATTTCTGAGCATAACAATAATAATGATTATTAGTGTGCTTAATTTGTATAACATGAGATTAAGGTTTACAAGAAAAAAAAAGTAATTAATATATAATGTTAAAAAAATTAATCTTTCGAATTTTGCAGAAATTAACGGAAGAAGACTATTTTGCAGAACTATTTTGTCTTAAAGTGCAAATGCCCAAGATTTTCTTTCACATTTAAATTTTAACTAGAAGCTAATTTAACAGTTAATCAGCATCGATATTTTCGCCACAAAATAAAGTCAATGAGAACACAAAACAGAAAAAGAAAGGTTTCATAAAGTAACACAAAAATACTTTCCTATACTAATAAAGTGTTTTTTAAAGTATAGGAAAGCAATAATTTCTTATTATCATTTTTTATTATAGAACTTAATTTTATTTGTTCTGAAATGTGTGCTCTACAAATGGACTCTTCAGTGGACGTTATTTGATGGCTTGATTTCAAAAACAAGCCGATTAATAATGTGAGTTGATCGTCAGCGCAGCAGAAGCAGTAGATTTCGGCCTCCGATTTCGGCCTACGGAGAGAAAGGAATCGCTTCTCCGAGAGGCAGTCCAGAGGCTTTCTAGTTCAGGGGGTGTTGGTGGAGGGGGCCAAATATATGGGAAAAAAGCGTGACATCATTTATGGACGGTTCCTTACAACGATTTTCTAAAAATCTTAATATTCGGCTGCCGAATATTCGCTTTCCGGCCTAAGACATTTTTAGACATCGGCCGAATATTCAGCTTCGGCTAGAAGAAATTACCAACATTCAGCTTCGGCCTGGAAGGAATAATTGAATATTCAGTACTTGGCCAAATCACTATTCGTTACATCCCTAGTTTTTATTACGGGGCACTGTGAAGTATTGCTGAAGCTTAATAACGGGCAAACTTTAATTATTTGTGAAGTTTATTGAAAAATTTCATGCCGTCATGGGAAGACTTCTCAGCTGCTCAGCGCACAGTTTGGGAATCATTTCTTGTGAGCAACATTGAAAAACATGTATGAAAATTTGTTGACCCCATTTCCTGCCTTACAACATGTTTTATTTTGTGATGTTCTGCGGGGTGGGGCAGAGTACATACACAGTGTAGACAGATTGCGAACACAGGAGCTATATTATAATTAAAAAAGGCATATGGGCGATGTTCAGTCAAAATAAAACACATCGACGCAGTTGCTACAGCAGAAGCAAATCCATTTATTTTTCAAAAAGTAATTTATGTCCTAAATTTTGATAAACAAGTGACAAGACATTTCCATTGGTAATAACTAATTAAAAATTAGAATTACAATGATGTTTTGCAAAGTGCAACATTGTATTTTATCCTCATCTTGTTGCCCATTTTTATAAAAACTTTGAAATTTGACTTCTGTTGGAAATACAAGTAAAATTTAGAAATTATGAATGATCTTGAAATTACAGTTCTATGGGATGAGATTTTTCAAAAGAATAATTGTAACAAGTAACTATTTACATATTGTCCGATTAAAAGTGCAATGTTATAAATAAATCCAGAATACGTTTTTAAACGCTGAAGAACAAAACTGAACAGACAAAGAAAAAAGTATGAAAATGACATAATCACTTTAGATGTTTTATTATATCTACAAATTATATTGTTTATTTTCACAATGTATGGAAAAAGAAAAAAATGTGTTAATAGTATAATGGAAATGCTTAATCTTGGTGTTATTAAGACTTTGTAGCTTTTTCAATACAAGAAAATGAAAAGCTATGCCAGAAAATTTAACAGCATTACCTACCCCATAAATAAATTGCGTCAATTTTTTTTTATATAGCTATCGCAATATAGAATAACTAGGATCTGGAATTTTCAGTAGGTTTTTGGGTTTCTCACTCGACCGTGTTTACTTGTTTGTAAACAACGGACAACACATTTCACTTCGCTTCTGCAACTACAGATCATCGAGTTCAATATACTATCTGGAGTGGCATCTGATGCTGGAAAGTTCAATAGATCCTTTCGTCTGATTGCAAATTGTCTTATTAATAAATTTCGGTTTATTTAATCGCTTTAGAAAACCATGATACATCAGAAATAATCTTTATTATAGCTCTTAATAGTCATACACATCTTTTACTTTCGAATTCTCATCTTTGTGTTGCCATTTTAAAACAAGAAATTTGTCATTGCGTCTCGCTCTTTTGTATGGAATGTATTTTTAGGGAAAATAAGAATTTTCAGGAGCCTGAGGCACGGCGTAAGGACCCCAGAAATGTTTCTTCAATTTAAAACAATTGTAATTTTGTCTTGCACTATAGTAAAGATGTAAATAATAATTATAAGGTCTCCATTCTAGACACTATAACTTAGGGTGACCATATTTCTAAACATCAATTTGGGGACATGTCCCCAAATCCAGAGATGATTTGGGGACACTTGGAAACATTTTCAAGCATGTATTTCGGGACATGCCAAAGCCTATATGAACACCCATAATACAAAAAATATTCATACTATTACCCTGGAAAATGCATATATATGTATATTATACAACAGTTAATTGCTTGTTTGAAATTGCTGTACTAAAGAAAATCATTGAAATTAATTGTGCTTAAATATTTTGAAACTTCAATTATGAAAGTTCTCCTAATGTTTAACTTCAACCCTTTCTGAAAGAATTCCTTATGCTCCGTTGGCTCGCAGTCTCATGGCGTTATGGCAGCAACTAAACTAACGCAATTCACTTATAATATTTCCTTTTTATTTTTTCGCTCCAGGATCTATAAAGCATTTGACTTCATTTCATGGGATTATATTCTGGGAATTTAGGTACAAAAAGATGCAAATCTAAAAATTTGGGGACATGGAGCAAAAAAAAAAGAAAAAAAGGAAATTCGGGGACTGCCCCCAAAATTCGAGGACGTATGGTCGCCCTATATATCACGCCTATTCATATTATAATAAGTATTATTACATATACGTAGTAACACAATTCAAACTGTGGCCAAAGCTGGCCTGGGTTACAGTAATGCATAAGTACGAAAATATTTTGTTGCTTCATAGTATACTACAAGGACCTCAAAGTTCGGGGTCATATGCCCTTAAAAGTTCTAATCATTCCCTGAAAATTCTTTGTCCCTATGTTCTAAATTTTGGTTTAGTTGTGTGTCATCCTTACAATTGCATGTTGTATCCCTTATTAAACATTCTGATTCTGCATGAATTTACTAAATTTCTATCACCATGATCATATGAGTAAAAATTTTTGTTAATTATGCATATAAATATTGCTCTACTGAGAAGTAATTTTAATAATGCTTAGGTATTGTTCGTACTATCTCTATAACGGACAAATATTTTAATCCCGCAGATGTCCGCTGTAGAGGGGTAGAGAGGTTTACTGTATATATACAGAGCTGTATATATATATACCCACTAAGCTGGTATATATATATATATATGTTAATACTAGCTTATTGAGCAATCCTCTTCATCGATGGAAATCTTGTACCTCAAAACAAAAGGAGCATAGCTTCGCGCGGGGGGGGGGGGATATATCTTAAATTATTCAATTAAAATGAAATCATGTTTTTGATTTAAATTATAATTTCATTTCAGTACTACTTTGATGCTGAAACATCTTGTCGTCAGGAAAATTCCCTACCTAGTAACATAGCTTAGTATTAACAGAAGGATTAAATTGATTGAACATCTACACAAACCTGATAAAAGTTCATAAAATAGGTGATTCATATAAGCGGGAAATTACAACAGAGGCTGTTCAACCATCTTAGATAATTTTTATGGGCAAGAGATAAACAATTTATGCAAAATACTTGGGTTTTAAAGCTTTGGTAACCCTTATTTCAAATTGCTTTCTACAACATAATTTCCGTGTAACTAATGCCTTACAGTGTCAAAATTTTATCCCATTCCTCTTAAATAGTTCCCATTCTTTTTGAAGGGTTGTAGGTGGATGACTAAATGATGTACATTTTGTAAAAGTCCATAAGCGCAAAAGGGTGAATATTAGGAAAAGTGCCAAATTGAGTATGAAATATTTCAGTTTTTAAAGATTTTTTAAAATTGATATTTATAGTGCATTTTAATTATAAATTGGCTATAGTTTTTAAAAAAAATTAGGGGCAAGATCAAGAGGAAGAATTACCCCCCTTTTTGAAAGGTTCAATTTCTGTACTGTTACAGATCTGATGCCAATGATACAGAACTGACAATTGTTACAGTTTCTGCCCTTAAGTTGTACAAAATATACTTCCCATATTATTTACATAAAATAATATAATATAGAACAAATAAATATGTATAATAATCATTTGTAAATGGTAATGTTGTTGAAATTTTTGCAAAAAATTAGGTATTTTATAAAAATGTTACATTGAAAATTTCGATTCAAAAAGATTTTCAGAAAGTGAAGTTATTCTTCTTTATAATAGATCAAGTGTGTGGGTGGGTGAAGGGATAGTTCTTGAATGAAAACACTAAACGAATAAAGCACTCGTATCTTTAGGGAATATTGTTTATGTTACTTATGTACATAGATTAAACCGGCGTTCGCTTACCCGCTGCTCTGCTGTACTTCAATTTGCTTGAAGTGTTATCTTGAAATTTCTTAAGGTAAATAGCACGATCAAACAGTTATAATTACATTATGTCACACTTGTTACAAAACAAAGTAAAAAATGTTTTACGTATTCTTTCCTTTGTAAAAGTATAAAAAGGACCTGAACATAGATTTTGAGCAATTTGAAACAAGGTGAACAGAAAGATTCACAATATCCAGAAATAATGTGCAACTGAATGGTACCAAGAAAAAGAACTTAAGTACAATCTAAATGTTTGACCCATTCCAAATTTAAAGCTAACTAAGTACTACTGTAAAGCATTTTGAATCAATATTTCTATTTAAAGAAAGAAAAAAAAAGGATACTGTGCATAAGAACATAGCTTTTCTTAGCCATGAAATGTGAACATACATCTCTCTGAAGGCAGCTGAAGCAGGAGAGGTCTTGAGTGGCTATTTGTTTCTTTTTTGAAGCATGCCAGATAATTTGATGTTTTTTCATTATACTTGCAATCTGAGGGACATTTTTTCCCCCCTTCAAATTTGCAATGTTTCCTATTTTGTACAGCTTCACTTTTGTTTCATTTTTCTGGATATTTTGTATGAAAGAGTTAGAATCAATCATATCTATGCCTCTGGCAACCAAAGTATCCGCCAGTCGCTTAAGGGTTCCACCAACACCATCCATTGCCCCTTTTCCATGGCCTGCTGCAGAAAAGTTCCAGGTACATTTTTCAATTCCAGGACATAAATGTGGTAGAAGTTCAGTCATGTAAAAAAAATTAAAACGGTTTTTGTATTGAGAAGTAGGCCCATCAGACCAAAAGTGTACAGTGTCCACTTTTGATGGAACATTGTTTGGAACCAACTCTTCTAATATTGGTTTCAGATGTGCCCAAACTGCATGAGCTCCATGGTCCAAATTTTCAGACACAGTACAGAAAGATAGATTTTTTACACCATAGTCAGCTTCTGTATTCTTATCAAGATTTTTATTACTATTTTTAAAATATAATATCCCTGTATGTAGGGATAGTTGCTTTTTTGAAGCACCAAAGTGAGCAGCCTGAATTTCACTATAATACTTTAAAGCATAGTTCTCAGAAAAATCAATGTGTAAAACTATTTCATTCGGAGACAAATTCTTTATAAGATGCTTTCTTTGATTATTTTGGTGTTCTATTACAAAAATATGTTTTAGATAGACTGGGAGTACGTTGTTTAGTTCCTTTAACAAGGTTTCAGCTCTATTTTGGATAACAATCTTAGATGTAATCATAACTTCCTTCTCTTTCTCTTTCACCTGAGCTATTTTTTTTGTTTTTGTCCATTTTGAATATTTTACTTCACAATTTTTAAATGCATTTGTTTGGTTGACCATTTCTATTTTTTTCTCCTGGCAGTGTCTGCATTTTCGAAACATACAAGCATATGACCTTTTGCAGCATATTGCGTTGCAAATATCTTCGGTGGTGCTTTCTTTAATTATTCCGTGCAAATGTAGCTTTTTTAAAAGTTCTTTTGTATTACAGTGCAGTACACATAAGCATGTTTCTCTGTCTTTCAAAGTAGGCTGAACCACCCAAAACGGACGCAAAAGACAAAATTGTGTGTAAGACATAAATATACCAATATTATTTATGTATTTTTTGTGCAAATGTTTCAAGCTATCCAGCAATACCCTTTTTTGCATTTTCTTTCCGCCTCTTGTGATGGTGTCTTTTTTGCCCGGACACATGCGACTGTGCAAATCATCTTCAAGAAACTTCTGAACTGATTTTCTTACTTTAATCAAATTCTTTTGACCTTTGTATGACCTTTTGAGATGCATTTTATTCATTTCTAATACTTTTTTGTAATTTTTGTAGGAAACTAGATTTTTAAGTTGGCCTATCATTCGATATTTTTTTATAATTTTATTTGAAACCAGTACAGCAAATAACTTCCTTTCTCTTTCTGTTTTGCTCTTTTTTTTATTTTCTTCTAGACCTGACATGAATGCAAACTTAAAAAGTAAATTTTTCCTTATTTCTGGTGATACCATTTTTTTCCCAATTAGTTTACGTACTTTAGTAGCAGGGGATAATGAATTTTTCGATTTATTCTTGACTTTTAAACGATATATTTCTTTCCTTAACTTTTCAATTTTCATCTCTTGTTTACGAGATTTAGCAATCGTGGTTTTCAGCTCATACCTCATGGAGCTATAAGTACGTTTTGCTTTTTTTCTGCCAGACTTAATCCGTGGAGATTTTCTACTCTCAATAGGTGTTTCTTCCTTTACAGGTGTTTCTTCAGCTTGTTTCAAAGACTTTCGCTTTCTGTAATTGCGGGAATCTTTCTTCCACTGCTTTCTTTTTAGAAGCTGTTCTCTTTTGGAAAGGTTGCATACACTTTTAGTTACACCCCTCTCCCTCATTTTCCTCTTACGTTCTCTGTCTTTTTCTCTATCCAGAGCTTTCTTCTCCTCTGACATGTTTTTCCTACATTTCCTGACACGATCACGACAATTTTGTCTCCTTTCCTCTATTTCTTTGGATGTTAGTTTTTTTTTTTTAGCTTTTTCTGAGCTTTTCTTTAATTTATTCATGTTTTTGCAAATGCATAATAAACTAAAAGCAAAAAAGGATAATTATTTATTTACACCAGTTTTTATGTTTTAAAGGAAACAATTATTATTTAGAATAGATAATTTTTTGCACAGCCTAGTATTAAAACATAAAGAACAAAATTAGTAACTTATGCCTACAGATAAAATAAGTATATTTCAAAAACATTACAGGTGAATAGTTTTTAAGACATAATAAAATAAAATCATTCTCAAAAGAGTTTTAAAGAATGGAACTGATTTAGGATACCGTATTTTCGAGAGAAGTGCCACGGCAAATATGGGGGAAAAGTTTAAAAAATTGTTAATGCGGAGCTTCTACCGGGCAAAACAGCAATAAAAACGCGTTTTAATAGCGGAACCACATCCTTTTCTTTAAATATCAAAAGGAATATCTTTACATTTTGTTGCTGCGGTAAGTGAAATAATAATAAAAGGGTATAATAAATTGTAATATTTAAAAAACCGTTAAAACAAGTTATTTTATTTAATTTAATGTTTCTTTGGCAATTAATATTTAAATTTTTAAATTTTGGGTGCGGTGCGCACAACAAAAAAAGCTTTTCTTTAATACAAATTGCGAATGCGGCGCTTACTACTGAAAATACGGTAATCACTTTTTTTAGGTGGGAGGGGGAGAAAGCACAAATGGTTCACATATTTTTGAACGCAATGTTATGTTTTCAGAAGCCTTGAAAATCAAAGTTCCGAAAATTTATAGAAAAAAGGTCTTATTTCTTCAGAAACTTATATTTTCGGAATTATTCAAATTTAAAAAGTAATTGAAAGTTTGGCTACGATAGTGATGCATTTAAGCTCATCTTATTCTGCAAAAAGCAACTCCTAAACATATAAAAAGAAAAACTAAGAATGAAAAGAAATAGGAAACGCAAGCATAAGTTCGGCAACAAAGAGCTGCTTCATTGTTACAGATCTGATTGTTACAGAACTGACAAATTTCCCTCATTATATTCGCTAAACATCCTTACTTAATAGATTGAAGCCAAAAAGTGCAGCATTCTGTTCAAAACATTCAATTCCTTTTCTCATAGACAAACACAAATTAAAAAATCAATTAATTTGGGTTTTTACTTTCGTTACGGAACTGATCTTTCATTTGGTAGACACAGTAAAATAAAGATTGAAAAAATCTTACCTGTTATTCTGTTGAACTGAAGTTCAAACTTCCAACTGCTACTTGCACGTGGCAAGAATTGGCTCTAGCATACGTAGTTAGTTGGCGCCAAAAAAGTTTTCTTGACCGGAAATAATACATCAGAAGTCCGTGTTACGGATCTGATACGAAAACTTGGGACAAGGATAGATTTTGTTTTTTTTCAATGTACATTTACGTTTTCTAAAACATGAAAGTCAATTATTAAAAATGAACATAAAATACATTGTTTCCGCTGACAGTTGTTTTTCTCGCGATGTTATATAATGCACAGTTTATTTTTAAAGATCGCGATTCGTAACTGGGACACGTTACAGATCTGATTTTGGACATATAAAAAGCTTCTTTTGCCATAAAGTAAAGTAACAACTTGGAAATTTTGCCATGAATTGAATGTAAAACGAAGTTAACACTAGTAAAAAAAATATTTCTTTGGTATTTAATAGAAACTTTTTCAGAAATTTCTCTGGGACTCAAATTGGCACTTTTCCTAATATTCACCCAAAAACTGGTCAGGAGAGTTAACAAGAATATCAGTAATTGTTATGACTCTGATATCCGTTTCAGTTTCCTGTTCGGTGCTCTCGGGGAAATTGACAGTGAATTGTAATGTGGGGCTCTTTTGCGTGCAAGAACTGTTATTTTCACGTTAACAAAAATTTCCGCTACCCAACTAATAATTTATACTTTCACATCAACTCTGAAAAGTCAGTTCTGTGATCACTCCCTCCACCCACCATTAGAACAAACTCCTCTAAACTATGCCAGAACAGCCATTTATTATAGGTACATTCTGGAAATAGCACAAAATGTAGCATATTTAAGAAAAATCCGAATGCTTTGAAATGAAGATGATTAAATTTTAAAAATCTTTGATATTTTTGACAGAAGTTTTCATGTTAAAAATTTGGGCTAAATTTCCATTGAATTTAAAGATGTAATTTGAGTTTGCATCGTAATGTTTGTAGAAGTTATTCTATTAAGACTATGGAAGATGGAAAGGCGCAAATTGATTTACGATTAATTGATCAATCGATGGGTGTATTTGACACATCAGCGCGAAAAAACTTTTTCAGTCTAAAAGTACAAATTAGATTTAATTGCTTATTGTACTTCAATTTAAGTATACTTATGTAATGCAACGTTTTAACATCTGAAAATAATTAATAACATAGCAATAAGATAAATATTCGAATAACACGGAAGCATTCTAGTTGCTATGTAGTTTGCAAAATTGGAAGAAGAAAATATAGAATAAAACAAATAAATTAAAGAAAAGAAAGGGAAATAGTCTATTGTATAAAGGATTGGCTTTTCAAAAATACTGATGAGGCTTTGTGTTTGTATAAAATTTGCGTGGGAGAAGTTAACTGAGAAATCAAGTTACATTTGCAGATGAATCCATTGTTGATGTAAAGGATATTATATCACGTTGGAGGACATTATCATAGTTCTTCCTAGTCTATGTGTTTCCTCATGAAATTCGTAGATGTTTCTTACAAATATCTCTTTCAATATTTCACCATTAAACACTCAATAAAAATTTCTTAGTTTCCTTTCTCGTTTATTTTGATTCTTAATTTTATTTCATGAAAATATTTGCATTAAGTTCTGTAGACCAAACCATTTTTAGGAAATAATTTCGGAGAAAGTAAAAGCAATTTATATAAATTTAATCTAAACCACACAAAGGCTGGTCCGCTGTACCCCAGGAAACTTTCTGATTACACACAACTTATTTTACTTTTTACACATAATCCATTGCAGATTTTGTTGTGAAAAAACTTAGGACATGACAACACAGGTTTAAAGAACGCCTGTAATTTTTTATGTACATAACTTTTCTCCATATTTTTTTTCCATTTTTCCTTTACTCTCCTATATATAGACTATCGTTTATACGACGCTTACATTTATACGACGTTTTGGGGTAGTCCCAATTCTTGGATTTAGCGAGAAGGGTAATTGAATTATGCTACCTTTTTTGAAAGTCCCTTCAGCGTCGTATAAACGATACTTCACAATATGGATATGGTGCATTGAAAAACGCTGTAATATATTTCATAACATTTGTTTCTTGAAGTTTATGAAATTCTGCATAGCTGATTAAAAAATTACAAAAATGCATTACAGTAATATAATTAAAATTATGTAACAGAAAAAATCGGAGGGGAATTTTTAAAAAGTATTTCAAAAATCAAGATGCAGATTGTGTTCAACGAATAAAAAATGTAATAAAATGCATAAAATAATCCAAATGTTAAGTTTGATTATTATAATAGAGTGTAAATAAATGATTAAAGTAAACAACTTTCGATGTTTACGATGTTTACTCAAAAAAAAAAAATTTTTTTTTGGAAATAAAAAATAAAAACATTAAAATATTAAAATAATATTTGTTGGACTTATAATAATAAAATACATTATAAGTCAATGCAAAAGATAATTTCAAATATTGGAACAACGAGTGATTGCCGCCCGAAAAAAATAGTTGAATTTCGGCTTCCTCCTTTCCGAAGGCGATGAAAAAATCGCGCCTTGTTTGCTCCTTTGCAAGCAAAATCCCTTGCACAAAACATCTCCCCTAAGTTAGAAGGAAAGTCATCACCTGTCTAATCCGTTCCTCCCACAATCCCCCCCACACCAGGTGGTCAGAAAAAGTGTTTGCGAAACGAAGTATGAACCTTTTTCTTTTGAAGAGCCAAATAACAATGACTGCTTGGCATGATCAGAACTGCTTCCTCATTTATGAAACTGGTTTCGCGGATGATTTCCTACTCGATGCAACCTTAAACCTATCTTCATATTGATAAAAAAAAAGTCTCGTTTTTGAGACTCGAGGATTAAATTTCGTCCTTGTTTGGTGTAGCATGACCTTAGACCATATAGTATCTAGACGAGCCCTTCTATTCACTCGCCATTGTTAGTTCCTAAGCAGGAATAGTGGGGACCAGTTTGACTGACAGGGGTCGGAGATCAAAGCTTTTCGCCGTCCTATACCACGTGGGTGAGTCTTCTCAATTTCTGAACTTGCTTCTGATCTGTAAAAGAGCTGAGATTGCTTTCAGGCAAACGATCAAGACCCATTTTGTGCACAAAAGCACTAACCTGATTTATTAAACATAATAGCAATATTAACAATGAAAAGCGTAAATTTTAATTTTATTTTTAAATTTTTGGAGTATCGTATTCTTGATTATGAAGAACAAGAAAGTCATATATATAAATTAACTAAAGCAATTGTTGAGAAATACTTTAAAATATGACTACACCATTTCTAAAATAATATCAAAGAATACCAAAAATGCGTAACAAATACACAAAATTAATTTTATTTAAAAATCAACAGCAATTTTCAATAGAAATTAAACTATTTTTTCCAGTAGTTAAATTCCATTCTGCTTTATTAATAATGCCCGCCCCCTAAATAATAAATGCAACGTTGAAATTAACATTTCAATAATATTAAATCTTAAAAGACATGAACGATGCTTGAAATATACTCGCAGAAAGGCCGAACGTTCGTTGCATCACCAAGTATACATATGTCTGTGTTCGCTCCAGTTTATTTTTTATTCTCTACTTTTAATAATGTAAGTAAAATTGTTAAATTTTCAGAATTATGTTTAAAATGCATTTCATGCTTCCCCCTTACCAATATATTACATATATATTGTATTTCTGACTGTATTGCACAACACTTAGATAATAAATTAATTTATTCCGTTTGTTTGCAATCTTAGAACAAACTTCATCTTCTGTAATTCATTAAAAAAACAATCGCATTTTAATTAACGGTACAATGGGACCGTCCATAAATGATGTCACGCTTTTTTCCCAGTTATTTGACTCCCTCCCCCCTTTGTCACAAAGTGTCACACTGCAACAAACCCCCTCCCCACCCCTTGTCACAATTTCACGAACCCCCCTCCCCCTCAAAGCGTGACATCATTTATGAATGATCCCAATCCGATGTTTTCAGTCCTACAGGCTAATGTCACATGACTATTAATTTTAGATTTACGAACTGTATCGGAGCAACATTAAAGTTTTAACTGACAATTTTCTAAAGAAAATAATTTTTTGAACTTAAAAAATTTAAAAAACTATTTTCAAAACTAAAATTTTTTCTTCATGCTGTTGCTTTCTTTAAATTTATTTCAGATTTTGAAAAGAAAAACAGCTTAAACGCTTTTGTTTTTCCTTCCTTATTTTTCAATGAATTGAAAAAGTAAAGAATAGGTATATTTGATGTTTGGCTTATTAACGTAATATTACAAATGTTTTTACTTTTCGCATTGATATCTCAAAGGCAAGACATAATGAGGTTGAGGTCAGTTAAAAACCTTGTAAAAGCAATACGAATTGTATTCATTGCAAAGAGCTTTATTGTATGACATTAAGTTTCACAAAAGGGGGCAAGAAACTAACTCCTACTCTCAATGAGCTCAATATATAAGATCATTTTCAAATCACTATTACTAATTAATTATTGATAATACCAATAAAAAAACACTTGTCCATTAATCTATGAACTGTTTCCTTGCGTGTGATAGAAAATAATTGTGCTAAAATGTGTCTGTCATACAATAAGAAATTAAAATAAATCACTCTTCAAATCTCTACGAGAATTAACATGGCACGACGAAGCCCTCTCTCACCGAAGGACTCCGTCACCTGTTTTCCGGGGAAAGACTCCTGCTTACCGACCACGCCCCCAGACCTTGTCTATCTAGTTTATGGTCTAAGAGCATGACAGGGGGGGGGGGGGGTACTAAATGAAAAAATGGACCGTGCTTTTGTGTTTAGCATTTTCCCCTGGAGTGTAGTCCAATTAATTATGTGAGTACTTTCCTTTAAATTTGGGTTTTCAGTCAGTGGGCGTTATGTCGAGAAGGAATATTAAATCAGTGTCATCTCATGAGCTTTTTTTAATTTTTTTTTATTTATTTTTTATTTTTATGGCAAAACGATTCATTTTTTAAAAGGAGGAGAAATCAAAAGTGTGAAATCTATTATGGATGCCGGTTTGTGAAAATCAAAATGACTCATTTCGTGTTTTTATACACGCAAAACTGTTCAATTATGAATTTTCTCTCCTAATTTTTGACTGTATTTAATTCTCCTGTTTTCTTTTAATGGGGTAAAATTATCTGAAATAATTCATTTAATATAATTGTGGTCAGTAATGTTGGTCAGGAATAAAAAATCAGTGTCAACTCATGTGTTTCTTTTCCTTTTTTAAATTTTACCTATTTATTTATATTTCTTTAATTTTGTTTTATTATTATTTTTTAAAGGGTTAAAACAATCCGTTTTTTTTAAATGAAGAGCAATCAAAAGTGTGCATTGCAGCTGGTTTTGTGTGAAATCATAGTGAATCATTTCGTGTTTTTACACGTTTAAAGCTTTGTAACTATAAATTTCTTTCAATAATTTCCTACGAAATCATATGTTATTATTTTCTTCTAATTGAGTTATATTATGCAGAATAAGTTATTTAATCGAATTGCGCTCAGGGGAGTTTAATTGAGGAGAAACAATACATTAGCGTCAGCTAAAGTGCCTGTTTTTTTCAGTGTAAAGCCATCCCGTTTTCAAATGGAAGAACAATCAATAATGTGAGATCCACCATTGATGCCGGTTTTGTTTGAAGTCATTTTCAATCATTTCGTGTTTTTAAAACACAGATTTCTTTTGTAATTATGAATTTTCATTAATTTCCTACAGTATGTAATTCTCGTACTCTGTAGACCTAAGCAAGAAGGTCTACAAATTAGATTTATTGTCTATAAATTAGTTTATATGTCTACAAATTAGTTTCCATCAGAGTAGATGTTTCTGTCTTTATTCTTACTCTAACTTAAGAATAACCAATAATGAGTTAAGTTACTGCAATTTTAATAGTCTACCAGAACAACGCATGATCGCTTGCGGCTTTCTAGCTTTGGAAATTACGTATTAAAAAGTATGAGGGAACTAATCAAGAGATAAACAGAAAAAAGGAAAAATTGGAGATAAACTGCTTTCTTGTTTAGGACTGCAGTACAGTGGATTATCGTTTATACGACGCCGAAGGGACTATCGAAAAACTTCGTATAAACGATTTACCCTTCAGGCTAAATCCAAAACTTGGGATCACACTAACACGTCTTATAAAGCGTCGAATAAATGCTTGTCGTATAAACGATACTCTACTGTATTTTCTTCTAATTCAGTTAAATTATTAGTGTTCGGAAGTAGTTAACTACTAGTGCCAACTACTAGTTAACTACTAGTTATAACTACTTTTGTTTTGAACTCGTTAACTATTAGTTAAACTACTTTCTTCCCAACTACTAGTTACAACTACTTTCAAAATCCCAACTACTTTCGAAAAAAGTTTTTTTAATCTATTTCTTGAAAAAAAAAAAAAAAACTATTTTTGAATCATTAAATTATTTAAATTTCTAGATTATGAATATTACTCACATAAATGTATTTTTTTATATTATGTTATATAATGTAAAAGTACTCCTTAAAAAATATATTTATTGCAGTGTTTACGCAAATTAGAAAAAGCTTTCCAATATAGTCAATAAATGTCGCACATGCACGATGAAGTTTCATTTAAAGACCACATTTTTTTTTTTTTTTTTTTTTTTTTTTTTTTTTTTTTTTTTTTTTTTTTTTTTTTTTTTTTTTTTTTTTTTTTTTTTTTTTTTTTTTTTTTTTTTTTTTTTTTTTTTTTTTTTTTTTTTTTTTTTTTTTTTTTTTTTTTTTTTTTTTTTTTTTTTTTTTTTTTTTTTTTTTTTTTTTTTTTTTTTTTTTTTTTTTTTTTTTTTTTTTTTTTTTTTTTTTTTTTTTTTTTTTTTTTTTTTTTTTTTTTTTTTTTTTTTTTTTTTTTTTTTTTTTTTTTTTTTTTTTTTTTTTTTTTTTTTTTTTTTTTTTTTTTTTTTTTTTTTTTTTTTTTTTTTTTTTTTTTTTTTTTTTTTTTTTTTTTTTTTTTTTTTTTTTTTTTTTTTTTTTTTTTTTTTTTTTTTTTTTTTTTTTTTTTTTTTTTTTTTTTTTTTTTTTTTTTTTTTTTTTTTTTAAAAAATTGCGCTGCTTTTATAACTTGTACAGAGCTGCACGCAACAGCCAGTAATTAAAAATCAATAGCATAACTAATAAACATATAGTGAGATCAAATAGATGGCAATATACTAGTTTAAGTTGAATTGAAAACTTCTCAGCACCTTTTGCATTTAAAAATGATTTCCTCACAATCAAATAATGCAGGCAAATAATATTGGGTAGTTCATTAAGTTTGAAATTACAGCCATAGGAAAATTTATTGTTACAACAAAAGTTAATCATTATTATCAGGCATTAAATTAAAATGCTGATTTAAAATAATGATGCATAGAAACATATGAAATGCGTACATTTCAATCCGTTTTGACAAAAATACCTTTCAAAATAAAAACTTTTCCTAGATCAGCATAGAAACATATAAGGCCGTCGATTTCGGGGGGGGGGGGCTGGATCCCCCCCTCCGAAATCCTGAAAATTTTCGCAATGTGGCATATATTCCTCCCTCAAACTTTCCTCAACATAACTATTTTAGTTTGAAAGTCAGCCCCCCCCCCCCCCCGAAAAAATTTCTGGCTACGGCCTTGGAAACACATGAAATGTGTACATTTCAATCATTGATGACAAAAATACCTTTAAAGATGAAAAAAAAAACTTTCTCTAGATTAGCATTCTTGTTAAGAAGAATTAACTTTTTTAACAACAGCTAATTCTAACAACAATTGAGATTGACTAAAAAAAAAAAAAGAAGAAGAAAACACACCTATATATCGCTGCGCCATGTACCAAATTATTTAAAATTGCAAGTGTATGCTTGAATAACTTTATTACGCATAAATCATTGCAGACAAATACTAAAACATAGTTGAACTGACAGTCATAAGCACCTTGCTATAAAAAATATCATGCAGCCAGGCATAGACGTTTCTAAATTTTCATATGCAAGGAAAGTAAACACATTAAAAATTAAAAATAAAAACACACACACGCACTTCCGTACATCTTTTTAAAATAACATTAATCATACAAAGCATACGAAATGCAAAAATGTGCATCCTATTGCTTACCTGTAATCTTTTCTTCAAATAAACCCAAAATCCAAACACGTGCTCACATCCAGACGATCCATCTTGTTCATCGTTTCGTGCATTGCGTCTGCGCGCTCGAGTCGGGGATGGTGGCGGTTTTAAAAGACTGAAAATCTCCATACAGCAAAAACGTTACTGGGATTAACGCTGACGTTTTTAAAACGACACCAAACTGACTATTTTTTGCGTAAATGTCTCAAAAAGGTCATAAATTCAATTTTACGTTTCTGGCTCAGACTGTCGTTTTGAAAACGTCCTATTTTCATAAGAGACGTCTTTTGATTTTTATGTCTTAAAAATTACGTTTAGAAAACGTCACTTTGCTACTTGGGTAGAGTTGATTTCAGGCTCTGGCTTTCGTTAATGTTAGCTTTTAGGATATTCCTGAAATACGTTGAACATTTTTTGTAAAGTTTTACATTGTGGTTAAGCCACTGAATTTTTTTAAAACACATTTTGCACTGTTAAATTGTTTCTAATTGTTTACTGCCCAGTATGCATTTCATGACGCATTTTTGACCACCTGTGATCAAACCGAAGTTAGGCAGAAGAATTCGATTTTGCTTCCAAAGTTCTGTGATACTATTGAAATACATTGAAATACTCTGTCGCTAATGCGTCTATGCAAGAGACCATGACAAATATGCGAATAAGTAAAATCCAAAAGAAACATTAAAAGTGCAACATAAAAACTGTTAGTACTACTGAAAATGCAAATAATGGTTCCTGGCCCGAGTCTGGGTTTTCAAGATGCAGAAAATCGTCTGCGCCCATGTCGTATGATTATGCGGTATGTAAAAGTTCCCTTGAGTAGACATTTGGCTTGGATGTTCTCGGTTAATGTAAATTCCTAGTGCAATTTCGCATCAACAGAGTCTGGGTGCTTGGCCTTTCTGGTGGAGAAACCGGACGTCGAAATTATCATGTGGCAATGGTACCACACTCATTGTGGTGCCGCTGAAAGAAATGGTATCAATCTCTCGGGAACGCACTAGATCTGCAATTGGCAGAACCAACAGCAGCCCATTAGAAATATATTTAAAAAAAGGGTTGCTGTACAAATGTGGAATCCCTGCTTTCAACCCTCTATGTAATGTGGAGAAATGGGTTCTTTGAATCTTAACACTGGGGCTAATAATTTTGTGAAAATGAAATAGGCAACAAATCCAGTCCTTTTAACTAGGTTCCCGTTTTTGTGAATTTGCAAAAATAGAATCTTGTTTGCGTAATCTTGTGAAATTACAATTTCAAATTTACTATATATTTAAAAACCAAATAAAAACTTAAAAAAAAGGTTTCCAAATAAAAAAAAATGTAATATTCAATACTGATAAAATATGCATGTTTCTTGTGAGTTAAGAAATAAGTTCTGAGAGTAGTGCATTTAGATACGGTTTTTGTATGATTTGTAATTCAAAATGTATAAACTAAAAATTAGATAGGTAGAAAAACAGCAGAACAATAATACATCTACTAGCAACAGATATAAAAGTATAAGTAACTAGAAAAAAGATTGCAAATTTTTATTGATTTATAAATGCATTTTTGTATCAAGAAGTAGCATACATAATTGTGAATAATGTAATAATCCGAGCACTCTCTATTTTCTGTATGTGATAACTTTCAAATTCTTTGGATAATACAGGTTCTGCTGAAACAAATTTCATCTCGGGAAAATACCACAATTCTATTCCATGGAGTAGAATAAAATATTATGCCACAGAATCCATTTATTTAGCTGTTAAACTTATATTATATTTTTATAAATTCCAAACAATCTTACAAATTTTTCCACCAGCAAGATCATTCACAGGGCAGAATTTTAACAACAAACTCTGTCTCTGAGCAAAGATCCAGGTAGTGATGTAAAATATGTTGACTATTTTAAACATTAATTAAAAAAAAAAACATGTCATTTTAAACCATTGTAATATTTTGGTCAGTTTATCTGGCATTTATCTTTTGCAGTTAAAAACAATTCAAGTAAAATATTATTTATTTGAGTGCCATGTACATGTAACGTATTCAATTACCAGCTAGAATAAAAAGTTATTTGCAGAAAATACATACTGATATCTGAGAAGCAAATTATCTGAACCATCATCTTCTCAGAACAGAGTCCTTTTATTTATGTAATCATTTTGTGCTCTAATAAAATCAATTAATATAGTTTATAACTTTTTTGTAGAACCATCTTATTTATTGTCTTCAGTAATATGTAGAATAAGCACTCATGTTGAGTTCTGTAGTAACCAATTATGTTTTTTCACTTATACTACTCTCTTGCTTACATTTCTATTTCTGACGAACCTTGACACACCACATAAGCAAAAAGTAACTTATTTTAACTCAACAGAAAGACAAGCAAATGAAATATTTAACGTATTCATAGCATCTAAGCAAACTTAATGTTTGTTTACTTATGACTAAACTATTAAATTTAAGCAATATAATTATAATTACACAATATAAAAACATGTTTAGTAACTGTATTGCAAAATTGGGGGACAAGAAATGATTCCAAAAAATTGGATGCAAGATCATGCCCATTCATTGCTAAACTACATAGAACAGCCTGAATTACTTCAGGTTCGCCATCAAAGAGGACGGTTAGAAACATTTGGTTCATTAGAGTGACTCATGAAAAGTTGGTTCACAGAGAAAGGAGGGGGGGGGGGTAAATTTTACAAATTCATAAAATACAAATACTTTAAATTTAAATAAATGAATCATGATTAATAGAGATTAGAAAATTTAGTATATATACAAATCAGTGGTGTAGTCCTGGAAAAAAAGGTGGGGGGACGCCGTCCCTCTCGGCTACACCACTGATACAAATAAATTTTGATACTTAGATTTCCATATATTTTGTCAGTAACATACTATGTACTTAAAAAAAAAAAAAACAATTGTACTGTGGAAAATTTTAGGTGAACGACAGTGAACTCCTATAAAGGTACATCTTCAAGTACGTAGTAGTACAATAGATAAGATCCAGTAATAGAAATATTTTTTAAACTTTTGTACTGACTAACTTACTTTACATACATTTTTAGACGTCCCACAGCTTCCAACCACGTAATTAGTTTGTAATTTACATGTATCTTCAAAACATGTTAATTAAACTTTTAAAATCAAATTTGACAAATCGAACATTTGTATAGTTGGTGCAGCGGCGGGGTCGGATTTCAGATATTTGAAAATCTTTTGGGCACGGGATGTTCAATGTCTTCTTTGGGGATAGTGGCTCCAGGCAGGGCCAGTGCAGTTGGATGGAAAATTTTTCGAGACCTAATCATAATTTTTGTTATTTTCGTAACTGATTTCCAAATCTGACTTTCCTGACCTGCACACACTGGCAGGGACGTAACTAGGTCATTTTCTAACTGGGGCGAAACCAGGATTTAGCACTCCCTCCCCACTTAGATACACAAAAAAAAGTATATGTATTTAGGCAAACACACACATTTAGTCAATTTAGTGCCCCTAAAACAATCTGTCGCCCGGGGCATACGCTCCGTCTGGCCCCCTCTAGTTACGTCCCTGCACACTGGGAGGGTTTTTCTAATAACGCTTTTAACATTTATATATTTCATTTGAAAAAAATGTTATAGTGCATCATTTTGGTGAGAACATGACCCTTCCCTATGTTACTGGTAGGATAAACTTTCATATTCAACAAAAAGCTTATAAATAAGTATAGGTATACTCAAAATTAATCAAAAAATTTGAAATTTTACGTTTTTTTTTTTTTTTTTATTAACAAAACGAAAATCTGCTAAATGTTTCTAAAATTCTACTAATTAAACTGTGATAACTTATTTTTTTTTACAGAAATGAATGAAACGATATATATTGGCTACCAGAAATAGCATTTACTTTTACTTGGGCACATGCAAAATGAATAAACATTACTAATAAAGTGGAGGAAAAACCTTACTGTGCGTTTGAAGCTTCAGACATATTATTCATCTTCTTTCGTTTCTTAGGAGGACTAGAAAAGTAAAAAATCTTCGGAACAAAATCACTCTTCAGCATTCTTTTCTGTGATAACAGTTAATATAAGAAACAGGATGCCTCAAAGTGCTCGGAACAGCAGATCTTAGTTGACAGATGGCGTGAAGTTATCGCATTTGATTTTGACAAGCCATTCTTTCAAACGCTCTGGATTAGAATAGGGAAGCAAATGAGACGATATTCTTTTCGCTTTGCATTCTTCCTTTACACTATTATTGGTGCATCCATAGGCACAACAGTGGGTACCCATCTTTCTGTACGAAAAAAGACGATTTTAAGAGCAAGCGCGACTTTCCCAAATCAAATAACATTACCACGTGCGTTTGTTTGCCATATTGCCCCCCCTCGCCGCGGTGTTCTTCTTCTCGGCGTGAAAGTATCCCATTGTAAACATGGGGTAATTGTAAACAAGCTTCATAACTACACTTGTAGTGGTTTTGAAAACTTAAATTCTTGTGAGTGATAAACTGAAGGCATAGGGAAGACACTGAAACAATTTCGTAAGTTTCGAAATAACTGTGGAGGCGTCACTATTGTTTGAAAATGGCACAGTGAAATAAGTTGTTTAACAAAGTTTAGTGATCTAACATTTTCCTCTCCAGCTTATCTACAAAAGCGATTTAAACACACGCGTCTCAATTTCATACGAAATCCTCTCTTCTACGCATGCGTGGAATGTTGGGTTGCAATGTTTAGTATTTATCGCACATTTG
This sequence comes from Octonoba sinensis, assembly GCA_038502835.1. Taxonomy (NCBI): domain Eukaryota; kingdom Metazoa; phylum Arthropoda; class Arachnida; order Araneae; family Uloboridae; genus Octonoba; species Octonoba sinensis. The sequence goes on along the minus strand of CM076598.1, from coordinate 1,829,743 downwards.
GCATTCATTATTAAATTTGATACAGATTGTATTTCTGCGCATGCGTAGCAATATTAGTTAAAGTTATAGGTAGCAATGGTCAGTTAAAGTTAGAGACAGGAGTATGGAGAAGAATAATATTTTAAGTTTTAGAAATATGTTTATGACATAATGAGAAAAATATTAAAGCATAGAAAAATAATTTAAGTATGGAGAAAATTAATGCATTATAGTCTTACTGTATTGAAGTTATTTTATTAGTTAGTAAAACTAATAAAAAAATGTGCATCTTCATAAAAATTTTACTCAATAAAACATATAGGGACCGATCATAAATGATGTCATGTCACGCTTTTTTCTCACATATTTGACTCCCCTCTCCCCTTAGTCACAAAATGTCCCACTTCAACGAACACCCCACCCCTTTGTCATATGTCATGCTATATGTTGCATAAGCATGGATGTCACATTTCTTGTTACCCCTCCCCTTGTCACAATTTCACGAACCCCCTCCTCAAAGCGTGACATAATTTATGAATGATCTCAAACATACACATGATGGAAATGGAAATTCCCGGGTTTTTCAAAACAAAAATTAATTAAAATCAAAAAAATTTTAAATTATAATTTTTTCTGGTAATTTTCGAAAAAAAAATTTATGTAAAAATACTGATTTTTCCTTAATTTTTAAAAATTTGTTTTGAAGATTCGCCAGTGTAACTTTATTGGGCGTAATCGTGCAGATTTTTTGAGCTATCCAAAATTTTATCAGTCAGATACCTCTCCCTTCCCCTGAGGAAAACTGGGACCAGTCACCCCAAAAGGGGCACACTGGAGTGGACGAACCAGCCAGTGGCGTAACTACAGACCTGCAACTGGGGGGGGGGGGGCTCCGAATGTTAAGTATCGTCCGAATGATGACGATAAGAACAATTATTCGGAAAAAAAAAATTGGGGGGCGCAATATCTATACTTCATGCTGTGGGAAGGCACAAAAGCAAGTAACGTTACGTTACGACGCCACTGCGGCGAAACGGGACCGCCCCCCCCCCCCAGAAGGCCTCGAATCCGATCCAATAGATACTTTTAAAATATCCAATCCGATCCGTTATTGCAGGTAAGATCCGTTTTCCCATGTGTCAGAGAGTCAAATGTAAGCAACAATGCGCAAATACCAAATGTTATCATAAAATGCTGCCATAAGGGGCCGTTCATAAATGATGTCACGCTTTTTCCCCATATATTTGACCCCCTCCCCCCTTTGTCACAATCTGTCACACTTCAGCGGACCCCCCTCCCCCCCTTCGTCACATGTCACGCTATATTGCATGATGCATGATGTCACACTTCTTGTTACCCCCTCCCCTCCCCTTGTCACACTTTGTCCCAATTTCACGAACCCCTCAAAGCGTGACATCATTTATGAATGATCCCTAAGTAAAATCTTATTACATCAAAAATATAGTATTCTCATATGATAGTTTAATAGAGTAGCAGAATAACTTTTTCAGTTGCAACTTCACTTTAGAATCATTCACAAATGATGTAACGAGCTATTCCTCAGAACCACAGAACGTGAACCTACATGTGACTCAAAATTGTCGCAATATTAAAAATTAAACATATTTGGAATCTAGAAACTTCATTTTCCAAAAATAGTGATATTTTTTAATATTACACAATATTTCTTAAAATTTTGACAATAAGTGGAACCTACTGATATTTTTCATTTATTGCATTTTTTGCTAATGCGTATTTTCATGGGCATCTGAGAATATAGAATGTATCACTGTTTAAACAATTTATCTTTCCATATAAAATACCTACCTATATTTTTTATTTATTAAAAGTTACTTAATGAAGGTAAGATAACTACTGAGTAACACACGTAACAAAATTATACATTTTTAGTTACGATAAGCTTAATAAAATTATTTTTTTTTCAAACTTTATTTTATAAATTAAGATAAGTGGTATTTTTCAAGGAAAAACTTTTAATCATCATTAATTATTTTTCAATAGTTGATTTTATCAAAGGTAACACACGTAACGAAATATTACTTGTGTTATCGTTACGTTCGTTTTACCAATGTATTATGTCACAGTTTGTTATAAAAAGATATCCAAAATGCGCTCAAATGATTTTATTTAGAACTTATTGAAATTTAAAGATTTGTTTTCTTGAATGGTTATTGAACTATACTAACTCAACACACCTTCTTTCATAAGACTTAATGTTTTTTCTTATGCTTGAAAATTAGTGTTTTAGAATTTTTTCTTAATCTTGAAAATCAGAGATTATAATTCTTAGTGTAAGATAAGAAAAATTACACAATGATTTGTACATAACGTTTTTGTTGAGGAAAAACTTATTAGTCTACTTGATTAGCAGAGCCAAATCATTAGTTGGAAGCAGGGCCGGCGCGAGGTAATTTTGCGCCCTAGGCAAAGTTGATAGGCGCGCCCCTTCTTTATAAACTTATATTTATTACAAACATTATTTTTTTTTTAAATTTAAAACTTCATGCTTCTTTTTTTCCATACAGAGTGTAGTAGGCTCCCGCTGCTGATTTTGTGTCCCGAGATCCATTGGAAATTAGAGAATTTTGAGCAATGACCTCTTCACCTCGAGGGTGGGAGGGGGGCATAATTCTAAGTAACTACAGAGAAAGAAGGCATATACCTTTGGAGTTTGAAAGTTTTGTCACGGGAAGGGAGTGATCAACTACACATACCGAATCACATCTTTATATTTTTAAAAATTATATAATTATCAAGAGTTGCTTTAAAACGGTAGTTGGATTTTTTAGCCCCCTCAGATTTGCGCCCTAAGCAGCTGCCTAGTTTGCCTTAATGGTAGCTCCGGCTCTGGTTGGAAGCAAAGTGCTAACTCAAGGCAATAGCAGCATTGTTGCACGAAGTTCTGAAGACTTAGCAAAATTAGCCAATCAATTAATGCCTGTTACAGCTGTTTTGCATGTAGGTGAGGATAAAATCACTGAATTTATTAAAACATTCAATCCATGGGGTCAACATTCAATGCAGTGTTATCCACGGCATAAAATCTATGCATGTGACAAAAGTATCACCATATTAATAAGTTGCAGAACTATAACCCACAAACAATTTTTGCTAGATTGCCAACCAATCTTGAAGCTCTAAATGACAGTCGGCAGTGTTCAACTAAGTATAAATATATTTCAGATTACAACAACTGTCATGTAATTGTCAAGTTACAAACCGTTGCTGAGCTAGTAGTGTTCTATCTTAGATACACTACGGACAAATGGACATAAAAAGGAAATCTAAAAATACAATGTTTACGAAAAAAAGCAACTAAACTATTTTTTTCGGATCTACTTTTAAACTTGAAATGGCAAATAGGACATTCATAACATTATAGGATTATGAATTAGGAGATAGTTACTGCTTTAATTTTATGATAGTTTGTAATGATATACTAATTAATGAACTCTATATGTATTCTTTGTATATTTGAGCTAAGAATTTCCGAGATATGTATATTCAGTAAGTTATGCAGTTTAAGGAAAATCTTTTACCTTTGCATACTTGTCAGTCCCACTTTTGGGATACCTAGTTTTTTTTTTTAAATACTTCCTACTTTCTTTTATCACTAATCCACCATATTTTATTTCAGATTTAAGTTCATAAAAAGTCGAGCATTCTTTGGTTAGAACTAGACAATAATTTTTTCCCTTAGTATTTGAAGAAATTCCTTTAATAATTGATACAAATGATATGAAGTAAATGTGAACCATAAGTCGAATTTTTTACTTTATAGCATGTAGTAGTTCAAGAGAAAAAAATACTCATACATCATATTAACGTTTTTATTTTAGCAATAGAATAAATAAAAATATGTGACATTAAAAGAAAAAAACTTAACAGAAAGGTTACATATTTTACCAAAATGATTGCAGCTTAATGTATACGAATATTCAAAACCCATAATACAGTGGTCACAGTAGGGAGACAGAAAACTATACAAGTTTTAGAAAAAAAATAGGACAAAAATTATCTGATGCAAAATTTAAATGACAGCTTGTAACTTTTTAATTTATGAATGAAAAAGCTTGAAATATTGTTTGATTAATATTGGATATGTTATAAAACTATACCTTAAAGGGGGGGGGGAGGGAATTAAGGCGCTTTTTTTTTTTTTAAATTGTCTGAAGGGGTTAACAATATGAATGGTCAAATGTACTGTGTATATACAATTCATTTGCATCAGAATTCAAAAATTCTACAATTTCTTTTTTCTCTGGATCCGTGGGTTTGGACATTGAGCTATTTTTGGGGTGTGGTTTTTTTTGTAGACACAAATTTCCTTTGAAGCTTGATTTTCTTGTTTGCTGGTTCATTTTTGCATTTATACGCTTCCGAGTTGCTTTCTTCAACTAATGACAAGCATTTATCTAAATAACAATTTATTTTAGTATAGGTGCTCAAAGGAAATTCGCCGGAGAGTAGCTTTTGCTTTAACTTATCAACTTTTACTTTACACAACTCTTTTTCCAAACAGCTATCTTTGGAGGGTGAATTTTTAACACAAGATGTTAAAAATGGAATTTCAACCTCCTCGTTATTTCTTGCTGAAGACATTTCGGGAATAACATACCTTACGCATGCATGTATATGCTTACACATATTGCTTCGGACTAAGTAGTCCAAGCAAGTGCATTCAAACATATGAATGCATGCATTGCAGCGACTGCATGACAAATTGCAATTACTGCAGGAAGGATTTATTTTTTGTACGAGATAAGTGACTGAAGGTTTTTTGGAAGACTGTACTTTCCAGTTTTTCCCAATAAAACCTTCTAAATCACTGATCATAGTAGGCTCAATTTTAAAACTTTCTTTATGGGAATTGTTAATCTTTTTAATACGTTCACTGGGGACTTTTTTGCATATTTTAATTAATCGTTCATACACGATATATCTGGAAAATTTTATTAAACTGTTCAGAGCAACATCAAGGCACCGAACAACAGTCCCTCCCAAATATAAATGTTTTAGCTTGCGATGCATCGACTCCAAGTACATATTCGTATTTATACCCAAATGCTTTCTGTAGCAAAGAGCCCAAAGGTGGGATCTTGCAGCATAAGTTTTCTCAAAATATTGAAGGAAATCTCCTTCATTTTCTTCTGCTAAGAATAGCAAAAATTGCTGTTGAAGGGCAGTAAATTTATCACCATCGGGTTCCAGCAATTATACCCTCAATGCTTTATAAACAAAAGCCTTTTTTTTCTTGGCCCCCATTTATTTTCTTTAAATTTGCTTTCCAGCACCTATCAACATTCCAACTGCAAAGCAGTTGATGATTCGCAGATGTCATCTCCTCTTTCCATGCATTGTACAATGCAGGAGCATCATCAGACATGAAAACGGAGGTATTAATGACACCACATTTTTTTAAAAATAGATTTTATGAAGATAGCTAACGCAGAAGCATCTGTTCGGTTACTGAAGCAGAATGCAACTGGACAGCCTGCACCATAATCATCGACAACCAATATGGTTGTTAATTGAAAATTGTACAGATTAAGGCCGTGTGTACTGTCAATACAAATTTTTTGTGTTCCAAACTTCTCCATCATGCTTATCTGGAACTCTGTCATTAAACACAGCATAAAATCATTCTTGCTTAAAACATTTTCGCTGTCGTTCTCTCCTTGTTGTTTGTAATAAATGACTGGAGACATGTCACTCGAGTTCATCAACTCTACCCAGATATCCACACTAACTGGATCACTTTGGTGAAATTTCTGTGCTTGGTCAATTTTGAAGTCCCGAAAAATATTGTGTAAATCTTTTCGAGTTACAAGATGAGCTCGTTCAAGTTCATGCATGGAATCCCTAATTTCATCTAAGATCTTCTGGAAGCTTGTTCCACTTTGTATTTTATCTGTAAATAGCAAAGTATAAATAATCAAATAAAAATACACCCACATAACAAATTTACCATAATATAAGCATATGAAAAATATAATATAAAGCCATTTATTATTATAATTATTTTTTAAATAAACATCTGCAAAGCAAATGATACACAATACTACTATGCTAAGCCCAAATCTGAAACTAAGCACACAATGAGAAAATGATGATTAAAGTTTTACACCTCTATACACTTAGGGGTATCTCCACGGCGCTGTTTTCGAATGCATGTACAGTCGAATCTTGTTAAAACGAACCCAAATGGACTTTTAAAATAAGTTCGTCCTAACCGTAGTTCGTCTTATCCGAGAGAAAATGAAATCCTTTTTTTCTGTAGAGAGCAAAAGAGGAATTTCACGTTATTTTCCTGTACACAATGCTCGATTTAAGTCCCTAATGTATATGTAAATCAATGCTGTAGATTTCGAATTTGTATTAAGAAAAAAAAAAAACAATTTCTGGTTCTCAAATAAATGTTTTATAAGTAAAAACTCAATTTCTTTAAACATTTATTAACTAAAATTACATATGAAGAGAAAATCTTTCAAAATTATCGTATTGTTTTTAAAAATGCTCAGTTATAACCAGGGTTGGGTTTTAGCCGTCAAAAACTAGTTTTTGTCGCAGTGGCGTAGCTAGACCCCAATTTCGTTGGGGGGGTTTCTTCTGGAGGAAGTTTGGTTCCTCTGAAGAACCATTGTAGTCAAACCGATGTACGAGATTTAAGTCAAGCGAATCCTCCCCCCCCCCTCCCTCCCTATGAATCAAAAAATTATTAAAATCGGTTCATTTAGTCCAACTTTATGGTTGAAAAAGCACAAAAATTATTAAATTTCCTCCCAAAACCTTTTTTTCTTTTAATTATCGTATACGGTTTCTTGAAAAACGAAATAAGTGATCTATGGAAGACCATCCTCGATAGATTTAAAAAAAAAAAAAAAAAAGAATAATTAGAATCGGTTTATGAAATGAGAAGTTATCGATTTACAAACAAACAAACAAACAAAAAACATGCATAGATATCAATTAATAACCATCCTCCTTTTGGAAAGTCGGTTAATAATAAAGACAAATTGCTTTCTAAAAGGAAAAATCTACACTTTTCCCTTTTAAAAGTTTTAATTTTTACGTGATTTTGTTTTTTGTTTGCACTCGTTTCTTATTGTAGGGAAAGTATTTAATATGACAATGTTGCGTTGTATAGACTATATACATTTCCGTTCCCCTAACTGCATTCAAATAATAATAAAAAAATGTACCTAACTTGACGAATTTACAGGAATATTTTTTTTTTTGTCACAGAGAACACAAAATTTTCAACTAATAACTTTTTTTCCATTATCATTTTTAGCCTATTTTCCCGTCAAAGTTTTAAAAAAATAATAATAAAGCATGAAAGAAAGCTAAATGTGTCGTGAAAATATCGTTAAAAATAAAGAAAAGTTTAAAATAAGTGAAGTAATTAAATAAAGATTGAAAAATAAAAAATCTGAAAGTAGTCTTTTGAGGTGGGAAAAACTTGTGTCTATCGGTCTGTCTGCTGTTAACTTTTGAAGGAATTGTCCGAACCGGAAATTTTTTTTTGCATCAAAAGATCTCGGCTTGGACATTTCATTTCTATATTTGACTTTTTGATTTTGAACAATTTTTCGCTTACTTTTGACTAGTTCAAAAAATCTTAACAATAGCACCTATGGGCAAATTAAGTAAACTCTATCCGATCCAAGTTCCGATGAACAAGTTTATTGGAAGAAGCTCTCAGCGTGAAATTTTTTTTATTTGAACAATTTTTATTCATTTTTTAACAGCTCAAAAAAAAAAAAATAAGATAACGCCTACGGGGAATTTTCAATCTTATATAAATGATGATATAACAGACGGATTTTCTTGGAACAAGCTTCATCGGAAAGATGTTATGACGTAGAATATGTACAGTTACGAAGTTCAATCAGAACTAAGGGAGCCTATTTTCATATGAAATTTATTCGTCGGGATTTTTAAGGATATTTTTGAATGAATAAATGATAAAATAAATAAACAAGGGAATGAATTGAAAAACAACTAAATGAGTGAATAAATACAATGAGTAAATGAATGACTGAATAAATGAAAGAATGAATGAGTGAGTGAAGGAATACGTATTAACCGCTGAAAAAGGTATTTGAAGTAATTAAGAACTAAAACTAAATGAGAAAGAGAGATAGCTGGATTATAAGTTTGAAGTTGATGTATACGAGAAAGTAGGCTCGTATAGTTCTAGACGGAACTTCTTGTTAGATAATGCATTAGTAGTAAAAGCGGCAAAAATAAAATATTACCTTCGGAAGTGTCTAGTGAAACTAATGCTGATTCTGGAGATTGTACTTCCTACTCCTCACAGGGCATCAGCTTTCTCTTTTTATTACAATTATCATCAATTTTCTCTTTCGGCTTCAAACAGCTTGTGATAGGTTTTGCTCACCTCATTATTGCCTCTCATTCAATGCACTTCCCTAAATAAATTGGGTTTGAAAAAATGCGCAAAACCTGATCAATACAGACTGACCCACCAATGCATAAGGGGTGCACGCACGAGAGGAAAGTGGGAGGTCTCTGCTCATGGTAAAATATTCATAGATTAACCTATAGGCAAAGTAAACAACCATTGGCGGAAAAACCCATTTAAGTAAGAATAGTTGATGCTTAAAGAACGTGAGAATTTTTTTATGGCTGCAGTGTTATTTGTTAGGGGAGAGGAGAAATTGAGAATGACATTCATCACTTTACTCTCACTATCTCCTATCTTCGTGTTCAGTGCATCTGTTTCTGTATATCTGTAAAGTAAACGATATCTGTTCGGTTGAGGCGTTATTATTGAATGGTCAGTAGAGAATGGGGTTAAGTTCAAAGTGGAGAGCAATTAACGCAAACCCCCGTGGTGCTTGAAAGCACCTTCTAAAAGGAAGAAGTCATAAAACGGACTTTCTTCCGCTCTGGGCATGAAACGTAGTGAGGGACTGCTGATAAAATTGTTAAACAGAAGCTTTGCAAGGAGAATTGGGAACAGTCATGGGAAAGATTCTAGTTTAGATAAATTTATCGTTAAAAATACGGCTTGGTTGCATTTGAAAGCTATTTCCAGCCTCCTTTTTTTATTCTAATAATGGTTTTTTGCTAGTCCTGTGTCCACTTTCATTTTGCTCCAGACTATAGAGACACATCTTATTAATAGGTCTTCTTATTAATAGGTCTCCTAACTGCAAGAATTGCACTGAACATATTCCAGTTTTATTCGACTGCGAATCAAAAACTTCCCGAAAATGCTGCCAAACCGAAGATTTTCCAATATCATTTTTCATTCATTTTAGCTCACCAGAATTTATTCTCAACTGGAACATTTGATGATAGTTAAAAAATATATTGTATTCTTTATTTGAAATTAAAAGAAAAATCATTAGAACCAATTGCGATAGCAACAAAAACCTACATTTAATCGATGTAGCACCACATCTATTAACACTTTATAAAATAATTTCGGGGTCGGGAGGGCTCCGTCTTTGACGCCGAACAGTATCACTCGGGCTCGGACTTACAAAAGTGAGCCCAAACTCATCTCTAGTGTATAATAGGGGTTTGTGGTGGAGGTATTTAGGGGAGAAACCCCTAGGAGAGTGGTACGACTACGGCTGCAAGTTTGTCGCTCTGCGAATTCCCTCGATTTTTGAAGCTGTTTCCTAAAATCCGTGATTTTTAAAAAAAATCCACGATTTGTGCGAAAATTGTTTAAAATATACGACTTTTTTTTGTTTTTTACTTACATTTTAATGGCAATTTATACTGTTCTGAAGTTTTAAAATGTATAACAGATTTCTCTAAAATTTAGAAAAATTCATCAATAGAAAAATAACTATAAAATCAGTTATAGATAATCACATTCATGTTTAGAAGAAGTTTTTGATCCTAATCAATACAAATATTTAAATCTTTTTAACGAAGTTGATAGTTCTTCCATTTTTAACAATAACCCGATGATTCGACCCCCCCCCCCCCCCAAATGAGTTACACGTTGAAGGAGGGCAATTCAATTTTGGAAATTCAAGAGAAAAAGTTTTCCCGACCTGTCCAAAGTAGCAATTCGATGTTTGTCAGTTCCGTCAGTAGCGCAGATGCTAAACGGTCCTTCTCGACGTATAAAATCGACGTATTAAGTCATAGCGAGTACCGAAATTCTGTACATTTAAATAAATACCTAAGTATTGCATAAAGTTGAAAGAAATAAAATTGTTCACTTATGTACTTCCTTACTTAAAAAATAAATTTCATTGCAGATATCCTAGATTTTATTACATTATATTTGTGTTCTCGCGAGCATTTCACGAAATTTGTCGCGAATTTTGGGCTTTTTTCTGCGACAAATTTGCAACCCTAGGTACGACCCTACAACCCAAAGGTTCGATAATTGTCTTTTTTTTAGCAGTGTTATAATCAATTGTTATTTTAAAAATTAAATATTTTTAGAATACTATAAAGCGTAAAGAGAGTTAAGGTCTCAAAAAAAGTTTTCGGACACCAACATTTCGGTGGGGTCCATCTAAGCCATCCCGTATCTAAGTCAAAATTTCGGGGGGGGGGGGGTTGTCCCCAAACCCCCCCCCCCTTATCTACGCCACTGTTTTGTCGTGACATAGGTTTAAACCAGGATTTAACCGGTTTAAACCGTCAAAAACTCCCATACAATTTAATTATGCTAAAAATACAAAAAGAAGGTTGTTAATAATAGCAAGATACAGCATTGTTTTTGTTTAATTATAATGTTCCTTAGTTTTAGTATACATTGAATTATAATTAAATATTAATTTATATACTTTTCTTTGTTAATGACTTAATTTTCAATTTTTTATAAGTATTTCTTTCTGGTGTGCATTTTTTGCATATTTGACAAGAATAAACGGTGGAAATTAAGAAAAGCTGTTTTAGTGTCCATATTTCTTTGTACTGGTAGGAAAGCATCTTTGAATATGCACTATCCTGGGGATAGTACATACCTCCATTAATTTTAATTGTGATGGATTACTTTCTGCTTCTATCCATAAAAAAGTTTAAAAATCTAAATTTATTTCTGCAAAATATTAGTTTAAATCTGCGCAATTTTAATTACTATAAATATAATTAAGGTTTTATTAACTGTACATCTTTGCTGAATGTAATAAAAAGTATGCATTCACAATAAAATGATTCATTAAATAAGTGTTTGACAATTTCTATTAAAAAAATTGTCACTTTATAGTTTATTATCAGTTCACGTTCATGGAATATTCTACAAATAGAATGTAGCTCAACAATGCACTGGCAGAGCACAGCAAAAGGTGTGTTTTAGGACTAAAAACCCTTCCTACAGCATCAGAAACCCGTGTTTGTACACTTAAAAAACAATTAACTGATTTTTTAAAAAAATTCTTTTGAAAAAAATCACTCTCAGGCATAGATTCTGGCTGTGCTACAGCAAGAATATATTTTTGTAGTTTATACTCAGCAGTTTTAATGCATTTATTCTGTTTTATTTAAAATTTATTGATTAAAGTCTATCCAATTATGCTAAATCATTTAGGTTTCATTAGGTTTAGGCAAATTAGGTTTTTGACCCTTTTTGACGTTTTTGACAGGGAGGTTTTTGACAAGCCGGTTTTAACCATGGTTAAAACTGGGTAAAACAGTCGCATGTCAAAAACCTGCCAACCCTGGTTATAACACATTGTTTCCTACTCTTTTCTGAGCAATTGCTCCAGAAGTTCCCCCTCAATGGCATCTAAATTGCTTAGGCATTGTTAATGCGTTAGGACGGGGATCGCAAATTTAGTTCGTCTTAAGAGTAATTCGTTTTAAGCGTGTTTGAATTAACGAGGTTCGACTGTATATATGTGTGTGAATTGTCTCGTAGTTGTGTGTGCATTGTGTTGTCAATAAAATGTGTTTAGTAAAAAAAGGAGTCTGCGTATTAATCCAGCAATGCCACCACAGGGCTTTACACAATTTTAGTGTTCTCGATCACGGCATTGCGAATCACTAATCACTACAACAGGCGGGAATGCAAGGGGTAGTTAATGGGGACAATTGTCACTCCCTGAAAGTCAAGTGTTATTAACCATAATAACCTAAAAATCTTATAATTTTACCCCTTTGGAAAAATTTTCTACGGAAAAAGGTAATGACAAAGACCCCCCCCCCCCCCCCAGTGGTGAGATTTAAAGGGTGTTCAGAGGGTACGCGCACCCTCTAAAAGGAATTTTAAAAAAATTGCAAACATTCCATTAAATAATTTTTACTTATTTTTCTGCCCTTTAATATGGACACTAAAGAACTCCGATGGGAACTTTATTTCGAAAATACTTGCGAGGGAGAACTAGTTTCTTCTCGTGCCCAGAAAACAGAAACTATTCCCTACTCAAATTCCTGTATCCATATGTTTGCACAACGGTTCTTTAAACAACCTCAAAAGACTAATTAACTATCCATTTTATTTAATTTTGATTATGCGGGACAAATTTGTTTTTGCAATTAAATAAATAAAAGTATGCAATGGATTTTTCAAAGTGTTTTTTTTTTCCTTACGTGAAATTAAATAAAACGAAATCATACCAATCCGATTTTCCCAGGATTGTTTTAATAGAATACTATGTCAATACTTATTACGACACAAAACTTTCTTTTTTTTTTTTTTGAAAGATCATTCTTCGATTTCTGATAACAACTGTTAGATTTTTCAGTCGTTGCTAAAAATACAATCAAAACACGAAGCACATAAATTCCAACTCCGCGTTCCTTATGTACTTTTCCAAGGTCTACAGCGAATTTTCAAGAGTGCTATTTGGTCCGAAATGGACTTGGGTCTGTCAGCTCGTGTCCTAGAGTCTATCACGAGTCACGCACCGCAAATTTCTGATTCTTCGTCGTCATGGTGACGAGATAGAGTCCTATTTGGGTCAGGGAGGGGGGGGGGGGGTCTTTTCCTTGTGGTTTCAGAAGAATCTTCGCGGTATACCTGCATGGAGGGAGATTTCAAAATACCAGCACATGCCCTGACTTTCGTCGCCCAGAAATTGTAAGTTGTTTTTTGTTTTAGTTTTAATCTTGCTGATGACCAGAGGCAGTGCTAAGGGGGGGGGGGGGAGGTGGTGGGTGCTCCGGGTGTCACTCGCTCTGGGGTGACACCTGGCCACTACGGGCAAAGAATAAACTTTTGAAAGCTCCATATAATGAAACAAATACCTTAAACTGGATTTTTTTTCTAACACCTTCTTTTCTATTTTTAAACTGAGCAAAGTGTTTGCTTACAAAAATATGTTTGAAGTGGTTTTCGATCTCTAAACACACCATTGCCGTCAACAAATACTTTAAATATTATAACGCCCATGAGATGAATGGTATTTTTTATTTCTTCTTTCTTATAAAATATTACATTAAAATAGATGGGCTTCCCGCTTAGATTATTTTTTTTCTTTTTTCTTCGGGGGAGGGTGTTACACCATCAATATCCGTCCCGGGTGTCATCTATGTTAGCTACGCCACTGCTAATGGCATTAAACTTTTATGTCCATGTGATTCCAACTGGAAGCATTAAATCAGCGGAAGCGACTCTAGTTAAGATGTTCGAAGTTCGAGATATTTAACTACAATAATTTAACTTCTTAAGGGGGGGGGGGGGGGTCGATGACAATACCTAGTAATGATCACATATTCTTTCTCTATATATATGATACATATGTTAACGTGGAGTGAAGAAACATTTTCTTTTTTTTTTTTTTTTTTTTGAGGTCATAAATAGCATGAGTTATTAAACGGTTCCAAACGAGCTAAAAAAGACATACTATACCAATTTCAGCTCAAAATAATGACAGCTACAGGTCCCACATTTCAAATGAATATTTATTATTATTATATTTTTATTATTTATATTATCATTTACCATTTGATTATTATCTATTATATTATCATTTTTTATTATTATTATTAAAAAATAATAAGAATAACAAAATGTTTATTCCGTTTTGCCAACCTGAGAGAAGCAATTGGAGGAGCATCTGCGGTTATTTTGCGGAGTATTTTGAAATTTTGAGGAGCAGTTCAATAATGTGCATAAAAACCATAACAAATAAATAAATAAATAAAATGAAATTTTAAAAATATAATTAAAATTTAAAAAATCAACCACTTACTTAAATCCGACCTCGTATTTTAATATAGTTAGTACATGAAATGGGCCGTGGTAGCCTAGTGGTTAGCACGTCGGACTTCCACCTGGAAGGTCGCGCGTTCGATACCCACTGAAGACCACCATGTATACTTGGGGATATGTGCATGTAAAATCCGTAGACCCCACTACCTCTCCCCGTGCGTAAGCAATCCTAAGGCCTCGGCTAACAGGTAGGGGCCTAGTGGAGAAAAGTTAGTACATGAAATGAAAGAAACAAGATGTGACAGATATGAGTAGAAAAAAGTCCAAAAGACACATGGAATGTGTCTTTTGGACTTTGACCAGTTGCGATTGTACTTATACAGTCCGGCCACGGGGTTCTGACACTCGGGCGTAGAAAAGGACGAACGCGTTCGCGTTTCATCGAAGTTCGTTTTACAGGTGCGTTTATTAGCACGCGAATCAGAATGTTCGCTTCTCTGTTTGTTGATTGCAACTAAATTTATAAACTGACATATAGCCTCAGTTCGGAAGAAATACAGTATGCTAAACGAATGAAAACGAGAACAGAAAAAAAACGGCACATTCCTTACACCAGGCAAGTTTCTCCCTTGAACATGTATGGGTTGTTCTTGGCATTCTGCCAGGCACAGGTCTGCTTTTGCCGGTGGGACTATATCAAGTAAACAATATTTTGGTTATGAGGAACCGATCGTTTTCTCTGTAGTAACTCTTCTGGCGGGAAAACATTAATCATTCATCATGTTTAATCATGTATCATGTTTAATCACTCATCACGTGTAATCATTCATCGCGTTTAATCATTCATCGCGATTAATTATTCATCATGTTTAATCATTCATCGCTTTTAATCATTCATTATGTTTAGTCATTCATCGTGTTTAATCATTCATCATGTTCATCGCTAATTTTAAATGGGAATAAATCATTCGAAAATAGACAAAATAGTTAACAAATGTTATCTTTTAAAGAATAACCCTTAATTAATAATTAAGAATAAGCGTTAATTAATCAGAATAAGAACAAACAAACATATTACATTAGTATACGTTTGTTCTGTTATTAAACACATCCATTAAAAATGAATTAAACACATCCATTCTTTGTTAATTGGCATTAAACCTCTCTAAATCCTTGACAAAGATTGGGTGTCGAAAAAAGTTCTCAACAAGCTCGGTGCTTAAAAATGCTTTTTTTAAAAAAATACTCGAATTACTGAACTAACAGTTTGTAAAGGGAATGAGAGCACCCTTGCTTTAAACCCATGAAGACAATGTTTTAAAAATGAAAATGGAATAAATTGTAAAAAAGAAAGAAAATTTATAATGGTATCTGAGTGTTTTTGAACTTTTCTTCGAATTTATGAAACTTTCCATTATAAAATTTCATTCACTGATACATAAATATACATCATTTTAATTTCGCATCATTTTTTTTAAAATTAGCTTATCAATAAATGACAGTTGTTAATTTGCGTTAGGTATGGGACATCTGCTGAAAACTACAAATCTAATAAAAATTTTAACTATTATGAGTCTCAATAGAAATACGATTTAAAAGAAAATATTTGTAAATTCATACGTTAAATAAGAAGCTTCGGCTAGAACTATATGAGCCTACTTTTCTACGTATACACCAACTTTTAATTTATAATCTAGCTACCTCTCTCTCCCTTTCTCATTTAGCTTTAGTTCTTAATTACTTCAAATATACTTTTTTTTAATGGTTAATACCTATCCATTTACTCATTTATTAATTCATTCCCTCATTCATATTTTCATCCATTCGTTTATTTATTTACAAGTAAGCCCGGCGGTCAAACGAAATGACCGCTGTTCTAGATATTATAAATATACAATTCTCCCAGTAACTGGAAATACACATGAAATCAAAGAGATATTTATCGGGTAAAACAGTAACGTTTAATGAATAAATAATAAACATATCATAATTTCGGAAAAATATATTCTTACCGAAAAAAAAAACATCTAAGTTATAATAATAACCTGTAAAATAAAAATATTATTTACAACATAATAAAATTGTTTGTGAAAAATATTTAATTATATCCTACATAATCATTGTCAAAACAATACTTTTAACGAAACTGGAAAAAAGAGCGCTGCCACTTTAATATATATATATAAAGCGCTGACGATCAATAAATTTAAACAAAGAAAGAAGGATTAAAATAAATTAGTGTTTACATTCATTTTTAACGGAGATTGCAAATCAGCGACGCCTCACTCAAAATGCTAGAGAAATGTTTTGATTATAGAAACAATTGTGTAGATGGCAGCCCAATGCAGTTTTCTCGAAGTAAGAAATTCGGAATAAGCTATCGGCGACAAACAGACACTTAAGCGGCTGATATATAAGATTCCTTCATTCAAGAATTCATTCAAAATTATTCTGAAAAACCCAGATCCAAAATATTCATGACAAAATAGGCTCATTTAGTTCTGGATGAACTTGGTGTTCATGTTCCACGTCATACGTTTCTTCCGGTAAAATTTTTTCCAAATAAATCCGTCTTTTAGATCAGGTTTTATATGGGATTGAAATTTTCCCCGTACACTGCCATGTTAAAGTTTTTTTGAATTGTTCAAAATTGAACAAAAATTTTTCAAATAAAAAAAAATCATGATGAGAGAGAGGTCTTTATAAGCTTGGAATCTTATGTACAGGGAAGAAGTATTGAAACGTGGAAACTTGGATCTTATGAACAATGTTTATATACAATTAACTTCATATTTTTTCGCTACACTGTAAAAAAAAAATCTCCTGAAAATAACCGAAAAAGTACGGCAGCAGAGTTGCCGGAAATATTCTGTTTCTGATAATATTTTTCCGAGATTCGACAGAAGTTCCACTTATTTTTTCTCCGTTAATCGAAATCAGGTTGTGAAAATACAGCTACCGTAAAACGGAAAAGTTCGCTCTCGTATTTTCAGGACGTGATATTTCCGTTTTTGGAAGGAAAAACCATGTATTGAAGCACTACGGAAATCTTTGTTAAAATCAGTCAAAAAACACTCTGAAAATTCAGGGTTTTTTAAACAGTGTAATGTTAAAATATTTTAACTGTTCAAAATTCATCGAATTGTTCAAATCAAAAAATAAAATATGGAAATGAGATGTCTTCGGCGATATCTTTCGAATCGGGCAATTCCCTCAAAGGTTCTTAGGGGGAGACAGACCGGCAGACACACATTTTCCCCGTCTCAAAACCCTACTTTATTTTTATTTTTCATTCTTTATTTAATGAGTTTACTTATTTTTGACTTTTCTTTATTTTTAACGATTTTTAAAGATACATTAAGCCTTTTTCCTTCTTACTAAACTTTTACGGCATATATTTTTTTCTTTTTAGCCTACTTTAAATCTTGATGATGAGCTTTTAACATCACGTACAAGGCTTTATTTTTTTCAAAATGATTTTTCTAAGTTGTGGAGGCAAATGACCCGTATCCATATATATATTTCAACGTGGGCCAGTTACGATTAAGCTCTACGATACTATACGATATATTTATATTCATACCACAATTTTTAATTTCGGATTATTTGGAATGGCAACACTTTAATTTATTTACACCCAGCGATCTTTTCTTAAGATTCTCAAATTTTAACTCCTTCCCTCTCGCTCCCGTGAAAATGACGGGTTGAAGTTTCGCCTTCTCTTTCTCGCTCCCGTGATATTTCCGGGCTGGAGTGTTTAAAATTTCAAAATAAAAACAGATCAAAAATTAAAAAATGAATATATTTTTGTTCATACACATATTTTGATATAATTTTCAGGGATAAAAAAATAGGCACTTTTATGACCGTTTTCTTGGAAATTACCCAACCGTTAAGGGGTTAAAGCGTTTTCTAAGTACTTCCATTCATTACTCAATTTTTAATTCAAATTCGTTTGAGTGGCAACACCTAATTTTGTTGATGTGTTTGTTTATATCATTCTCAAGCAGTGGCGGATCCAGAGAAAAATTCTGGAGGGGGCACAATGTGGCTGACGTGCGTGGTTTCAACTTAAAAACAAAATATAGGGTGGGGGGGGGGGGGACACAACTCTAGAAACTGTGATCCGTTTTCATTTCCAAATATAATTTAATCAATTATTTAATTAAACTTAATTCATTTATTAGATTTAACGAGGACGTAAATCAACTGTCTAAGTGATTTGCAGGTGTCTGCTTCTTTCTGTCTCAGCAATTACCCATTTATCTCAGTTTATCACATAGAATTGAAAGAATAGAAGTCACATAGAATAGACGTTTTATTGCTCCAGTTTGACATCTGCAAAATAGTTTCTTTTTCCTCGTTTTTAGAATAAAGGAAGGAAAAAAAAGTCAATTCTTTCTAGTCCTTACCTGAAGCGTCTGGAGGGGGCACGAGCCCCCGTGGCCCCCCCCCCCCCCCCCCCGCTGGATCCGCCACTGTTCTCAAGTTGAACTTATAGCCCGCAGATGTTCTGCGGGGATCTGCTAGTAGTATCAGAAGATAGTACACACAAACGAAATTCATTTTTCTAGAAAGTCCTTCATCGAAGATAAGGAGATGGTCTTCAAGTTCCATCCTTGGCAAATGAACTCCACGCTGGGGAAAATAAGAGATGTAGGTGTTTCACTTATCTAAGCTCTTTAACATGTATTATCTTTTACATCCATTTACCTATTAAAAATCAATTTATGGATTAAGAGTTGCATGATTTTGGTCTTCATTTCTTTTGCTTGCAGAATATTCATGGCGGCATTCCAGAGCGCGCTTTCCACCATTTGTGCGAAACAGGGACAGCGGAGAACATCCTCGAGCTTTCTGACCAGGTAAGCATTAATACCTAGAGTCCCACTTATCGAAGTTGAAAAGTAAAAAAAAAATAGCAGAAAAGGATAATTTGCAAGTCGAAAACCATGTTGAACGAAATAAAGTTTTTAAAAAAATTACACCACTTGAATGAACACTTGCGCATTAATTGTTTCCGAATAGAAACAGAGGGTTTTCTTTTTGGTGAGTATGAGTGTGTGTGCGTGTTTTATGATTTAATGTTTTGGAATTTACTTTAACGTTTCATTTGTTCCTTCAGAAACCTGAATCAGCTACTCTAAGAAGAGTGAAGGAATACCTGTACAGCTATGTAGGGTTGCATATGTATCAGGTATGGATGTCGAATATTTATTCTTATTACACAAATGTCTATTACTGATATTAAGTGCAAATGCAGCAGGCGTTCTGCCGATCTAGTTAGCTAGTTTTTCCATAGATGGCGTCATCAGGACGCCCTATTATGTTTAAACAGCTGATTTTAATGGCCCTCTAATAATGAAACAATTTCTTAATTAGAGCAGCAGAAATCCTACTAAACATAAATAGATATATGATACTAAGAATTGGAAAATTCCCTCTTTTTTAGTCTCAGATCTAGTAAGGGAGGTGGCGTGTCTGCGGTGGCGAAATCTAGTATCGTTCCAGCACATTAAGCGTGTTTCGCCAAAAATTTCATCCACCTTTGTGATTCTCATTACAAACAGGAGGAGCTCCCTCGTGTGGTTATTACCACCCGGGCTCCATGAACCGAGTGGTTTCAGATGCAACAACAATGGAATTGGGGGGGAGGGGTGATATTTTACAAGAGCAAGTTGGTAAAAAAATTTACCAGTGAATATTTTCACCAGTTTTGAAAATTTGAGGAGATGCTGATTCCAAAATGGAGATGGGGGTTGGGATCCGAAGCAAAATTAAATTTCAAAACTTACCCCCTGGATTCGAAATCCACCAATGAATGCGCATGCGCATGTTCCCTTCTTTCCACACGTACCTGAAGTTCACGTAACATAAAGCTTACGAATCCTGTTTTTCAACTCGGATATTTCCGTCCCAACCAATTAAATCTTCTGTTCGTATTGAGGGACATATCTCTCTTGTCCAATCAGACAGGTGAAACATATTCGCAGCGCATTTCCCTGCAACTCTAATCTCTTGTTCAACTTTCTATTTTCAGCTAAAGCCGTCCACCGCAAGCCGGAACAAGCGCCTGCTACAGTACGTGTACTGTAGTTATTGTAAGCTAGCTCGGAATACTATGTCCAACCTGGAATCTAATGTCCTTCATATGTGTTTTCGTCTAGGTGGGATGTGATTGGCGACGTTGACGGAAGCAGAGCGTTCCACGTCAGACGATTGGTGGATTCTGTCGCAGAACAGCTCGTAAGCGTGGTAAATAGTTCTTCACTTCACTTCATATCAAACAGGAAACTCTAATGTTAACCCTGCGTCAGATTGTGCTCCTGTTTATTATTTTCGATTGTGCATATTTATTTATTCATTTCTTTATTTTCCAGAACCGTGCCATCAGCGAGAAGAATCTCAAAACCTCCAGAGGGCCTTCTTGGAGGTAAGAGATATAATAATGTCAAAAATTCGGTAAATAACATAAATTGTATGAGGAAGATGTAAAAAAACAATACTTTTTCAAAGTGTTTCCTATGGCGCGATGCGCGAGTGCAAGGTTCGTGTACGCACAATGCATGGGCGTTTCTCTTAGGGAGACGTCATGAAGTAGAAATGACCGAATGACTTTTTATCTCTTTGTTAAAACTATTATTATTATTAATCCATCAAGCGAAAACTTTAAGAGCTAACTTTGGAGTAATTTGCTACTATACCCTCCAAACAACATCTCACCAATCATCATTTTTTCACCAATGAATTTGTGTTCTAACGAAATATAGCAAATATTTGAGCACAGTAAGTCCTTGTTGGGATTTGAATTTTAGTTTTCTTCACGCTTTGCAAGATTTCAAGATACTATACAATTTTTCCTGTTTACCATCAAGAATTTCTGTTTTAAACTTTTTTCAGTATGAATAAATCATACGTGATAATAGAATTTAGTTGGATTAACCAATGAAAAATATATTTCAGCGTTTCGTTTCCATATACAAACTCTGGTAAATTTCATGATGCAACATTGGGTGTAAAATTTCTGCTTTGTACACTCTAGTTTGTACTGAAACTAAATGAATATGACTACTCGCCAAATATCCCTATCCCCCATAATAAATAACAGGATCTGGGTGTGTATGTCGTCGCTAATCAAGAAAACTACCTGCCGGATTTCGAGGAAAATTTCATAGTTTGTCTCCATCAGCACGGAGAAGGTTTATAGGTTTGTTAGGTCCGTTAAAAAATCTGACAGGTATTACTCGTATTTTGTGCAAACTTCCACATAAATTCCTCAGTAGGGAGTGGAAAAAAGCATTGAACACGTTAATTTCAATGTAAAAAAAAAATACTATTCTTCAAGAAAATCTTTAAAAAATTTAAAAGTGTTGGAAAAACAGATTCTTTTATTATTATTTTTTTTTTTTTTTAATTTTCGGAACAGGTTTTCTAAAATTCTCCGAAATTCCAGATCGGAATCACCCAGGTAACTGTCCTCTCACATAATTCCTTCCTAGTTTAAGAACATCTTTCATCGGAGGCAAAAATAACAGCGTTGATGACATAATACCGAATCTTATTCCGATTACTTTTGCGAGAGACTTCCAACAGACATATCAAAGTGGTCCAAAAGTTTTAAAAGAAAAATGGTCCTGTGTCACTGCCAACAAAAGCAGAACTCTCTAATAAATGGAGTAACAAGCGTTGATGAAAACTGACCTTCATCCCTTTGCACGCTATCACCAGGGGACGCATTCTCCAATCAGCTGCTCTTATTAGTGGATAACATGGCGCCCATGATTACCTTTAGTCGTTATCTATTTTTTATTTTTCTTCAATTTTTAGCTGTACTAGTAGTTAGTAGCTTCTTTAACCATTCCATAACACAAAGTACTGCTGTCTTTACTGCTCGAGTTGGCTTTAAATCGAAATCTTCTGGACGTCTCTGTTGCCAGCTCTGGTTACAAAACTCCTGGAATTTATTTCTTCGTTGCTCCTTGTTGTGTAAGATGTTGTTGTTGTGTCCTTGTTGTTGTGAATGTTTTCAAGACTTGCGTCTGTTGGTATTTCCGTCTGTATTGGCCGAATTGAAAATAATATTTGTTATTCCTCCCTTTTAGTCTTTACCTTTTTATCAAACTTTTTATTATTTTATCCTATTATGCAACTTTTCAGCTGTACTAGTAGTTACTAGCTCCTTTTACCATTCTGTTCACACAAAGTACTAATGTCTTTACTGCTCGAGTTGGCTTTTAATGTTCAAAAATCTCAGCTTTTAAGATTTTTTTTTACTCTTAAGAATTCTATCCATTGTGTTCTAAATAAAAGAATAAAGTTTCCGTTATTCCTATTGGAAAGTTCCAGAATTTGAAAGCATTTTTTCCCCAACTGCTCTATCTTCCATTTTTATATATGTAAAACCCATGTTGTTTGTACTCTATACAAATTATTTAAAAGAAATTTTTCACTATTTTTTTTTCTTTCTAGATTTCTAATAATTTATAAATTTCGTCCATATTTTTCAAGTTCATGAAACGCGTTCTATTTTTTGCCTACTCTTCTCCTCTTACATTCGTCAAATTCCTCAGTACCCTCTTTTTCTTTACAGCTGAAATAGTTTCATTCAAGTTGATTTTTAAAATTTCTTTGCCGGAAATTTCTGTTCAATGACAACTAATAAGCTACAGTAACTGAAATATCCAGGGATTTATTTATCAATTTTGTGGCTAGTTTATGCTTCAGATCTCTTGGCAACAGAACGTTATTTGGCGAAATGACAATCGAAGCATGGGTCGCCAAATGGTTGAAAAGCGGCCAATATTTGCTAACTGATGGCAAGCCTTGGATTAACTGGTAAATATGATAAAACGAAAATTTTTAGAACTGGGTTCAATTTTAATCATTTTTATTTAATATATTTTTTCTGTGTAACTTGAAATTTTGAATGGGTGATACCCATTGAGAAGAAGGGGATGTCTAACGAGAGATCTAGGGGGAAGGCTGGGCCCTGCTCTAAGGCCCCACCCAGTAGGCATCAGATATCCAGTACCCAAGGATTTTTAGATATTCGGAATAAGATCCGACCAATGCACGAAAGATCTGGTAATCCGGCATGACAAATTTGATTTTTTAAAAAGTTTAATTAATCAGCATGCTGTCAAAATATATGTAAATTAAAAACTTACTAAGACGCTGTGGGATGTTTAAAAATATGTAAGTTTACATTTGGCAAGACTAACCAAAAAAAAAAAAAACATATTGAGATATTTGATGCCTTTGCTTTTAAAAATGTTTAAAACTTTAATATGCAATAAAATTTTCTACTCTGTCATCCAGTGAATTTGGAGTCTTCGGATATTGAACCTTTGCGATTCAAAACTGTCATCAATGCTATTAGCTCAAAACAAGAAAAATGTATGACTGAGTCCCATTAAAAATTTCATGGTGATGTTTTTGAGATTTATTCATTCCGATTTTGGTTCTCTTTCTCTTCCAGTCCCAACCATCGGAGACACGAAGAGAAATCCGTCCATCCTCAAACCCTCGCCATATGTCCTTACAAGAGTTGTATATTCCACACGGCCACGAAAACCAATAAAAAGGTTAAAAAGGTTAGTGCCTCTTTCTCGATTTGTCCTGGCGTTTCACTGAATGTGACAGATACACAATACGTTGTTCTCATCCATGTTGTTAAATTGTTTTTATGACTTTGTACCAATGATGGTCTCTTTTTCATTCCAATTCACATCATAGCGCAATCAACAACACATGGTCCTCTGGGTGAAAAGTCCTTTTTAATGATGACAGCATATTACTAACGATTGGCAACACAAGGGCGTGTTAATTAAATTATGCAGAACCAATGACGTGCACTGAATGGCTGCAACAAGGATTTCGTGCCTGTCTCTTTTACACATGGTTGGAGATGAAATTTTATTTTATGCTTTTCTCATCAAAAGTTCATTAGGGGCCGACCGTTCATAAATGATGTCACACTTTTTTCAACATATTTGACCCCCTCCCCCTTTGTCACTAAGTGTCACACTTCAACATATCCCCTACCCCCCTTTGTCACTAAGTGTCACACTTCAACATATCCTCTACCCCCCCCCCCCTTTGTCACTAAGTGTCACACTTCAACATAGCCCACTACCCCCCTTTGTCACATGTCACGTTATATTACATTAGCATAAAATAGGTTTAATTTGCTGATTTAAATGTTTTTACAGAAATAAAAATGTACGATGTCACATTTCTTGTTTTTCCCTCCCCTTCCGTTGTCACAAACTGTCACACTTTCTTGAACCCCCATCCCCCACGAAGCGTGATATCATTTATGAATGACCTCTTAAGCGATGATGGCTCATCCATGAGTTTTGTTACAATCTAAATTATCAATCGAATTTATTTCAAACCACAACAAAACTTAACATTTAATTTTAAAATATGTCCTGGTCCTTCCTTTCAGTTACACTCTCTTTTTGCATAAAAGGTTGTAGTATTTTTTTTTTCTTTCTAATGGGGCTGCAGTATTGGTCATCAACCATTGCAGACCTAGTGCGTCCCCAGAGATTGGTACCAACTCTTTCAGCGGTACCACAATGAGTGGTACCATTGCCGCAATTTTTTTTTTTTTTTTTGACGCTTAGTTTCCTCTAGATGGGGCACCTGAGCTCTCGTTGATGCAATCTGCACTAGGAATTTAATTTAGCGGAGAGTATCCATGCCAAACGGATACTCAAGGGATCTTTAACATGCTGCATCATCATACGACATGGACGCAGACGATTTTTGCATCTTGAAAATCCACCGACTTGGGCCAAATTTGAACCTGCGATCTTGGGCGTACGATACCTGCGTCTTACCACTACGCCACCCTGTCGAAAGGTTGTAGTATTAGAAATTATAATCAAAATTAGAAGTCGAAGAAAAAAAAAACATTTCTTCTTTTCTTTTTTCTATTACAACGATTTTTTCAAGAGCAAATGCTAATAAATAAGTCAATTAAAAGTAGACAAATCTCAAGTTCCTTTCAAAAGTAAGGCTGCCTCCACTATACCAAAGGCGACGGAGACATTTTGTCTCCACCGTAAAAGACTGTTGCTATGGTTATCAAACTAACAGCGATGACGCATCTCTTCGTTACAGCAATCAGCCAATCACCATCGTCTGAATTAAAATCGTCAATCATTTAATGAAGGGCGTGGTTATTAAGTTACGTAGAACCAATGAAGCGACCTGAAAGGTTTCGCCGCCGTTGCTTGTCGTTGTTGTGATTGGTCTAAATGCACTTTAACTCTTTAACTACCAGAATATATTCACAAATCTGTTTGTCTGAACGCCAAAAAAATATATCCAAAAATTGCATAAATGGCGATACATCTATTTCGATGTATATGTCATGAGTTTCTTACATGAACTTTCGCCATAGCAAATTTTGTTTTTGGCGAACCAATAAAAAATTAAATTACGTCAATTAATGTCAAGAAATCGCTTATTGACGTTACCCGTGCCACAGAAAAGTTTCGCCAAATCGCTTATTGACGTTACCCGTACCACAGAAAAGTTACGCCAATTGACGTTACCCGTAGTTAAAGGGTTAAATGTGCTTTCAAACAAAACGCAACAGCGATGCATAACAAAGACTAAATTTTTCAGAGCATGTCATTGCGTTTCCCCCAGCCGACACAAAATTGATTGATTGCGTTATCTAATTCATACATCATCGCTGTTAGTTTGATAACCTTAGCAACAGTCTGTTACGACGGAGACAAACCCTAAGGGCATCCTTATGTGGCAATGGAAAAACTTAAGGGCCAAGTAGAATATTCAACATGGAAAATCATATATAAACTATTTCTTAGCAAATCTACTGGTTAACTGATTTCATTGATTAGTAATTTATGTTTTTTGCAGGATCACCATTCCACACACAAGTCTAACAAAAGGCGGTTGATATCTTTCGTAAAGAAACCCAGAACAAGTAAGTACTACAACTTCTCTATTCACCGAAACTCGTCGTTAACTCTTTTTTTACACGGTTTTATTTAACCCCTTATAGGGCAATTTTTTTGTAGTATCGGTATGTTAAATATTTTTCAGATTTTGTTTTGTTTCAAAACAGAAATTAATATAGGACAGTAAATAAGATTAGAATGATTTTTTCCACCCCTACCCAGTTTGGGGGGGGGGGGGGATAATTGTAATATCTGAATATTGATGCATGCGGTGGTAAATATATTTCCTAGAGTCTTTGCAAGATTCTGCCAATCACAAAGGGTAAATAGCTTACTATAAGCATCTATAATTTAATGAATTTGGTGGGAAGCATACTTCCCATCGCCTTATAAAGGGTTACCTTGATTTGTCTCGGAAGTTTGATACTCGGTTTCAGACCACTATTACAGCATAAATTCTTCAAAATGTGCGTACAAGCTTATCTTCGATGACAATACACTATTCCATCCATTTTGTGATTTATTATAACGTTAATTAGAAAAAAAATTAATAATTTTAGCTCTGAGTAAATGATCAGAATTATTATTTGTCGAATGGCAACGATAACTTTGCTTCGATAATGCAACGATGTTATTTAACTTGGTTTGTAGCTGAGTTTGTGGCTCAGTGGTTATAGCGATGGATTATAGCACCGAAGATTGCCAGTTCCTGGTCTCATCTCTATTTTATTCCATTCAATTTGATTTGTTACGCCGTTTTTGACCACTATTACTGCATTTTAGTTTCTTTTTAAGGTGACCGACTACCTTAAAAACATCGATTTTTGACCTCAAGGTTGAAATTTTTTTTTATTTCCGTTTCTAATACTTTGAACTTTTCTCTTTCCAAAACTGTTTTCCTTTTTCTTCTATGTGCTTTAGAAAAAAAGTTATAGCTATTATAAAACATATCGTCTGCTACTCCTCATGTAATTCCAGCTTGGTTTTGAACGAACTGTAACTTTCGACTGCAATTTTCTCGAAAGGTATTTTTTCGTAAAAGCCATTTGTCATTATCATGATATCTGAAAACATAATCAATGTATTCTCACAAAATTTTCAGTGTTTGTTTTAAATAGTATCAGCTATCATATGAACTACAATTTTTAATGTAAATAAAATACTTTTTTATTTACAAGGCTTTTTATGTGGATTGCACGTTAAAAATTTGGAAAAACGATGCATTAGCATACATTTTTTCTTGTAATTTTCATAAATTTTAATATTTCTCTCTCATTTTAGTTCATTTTGAAGATCATTGTTATTTGTAACTAATGGCTGAAAATAATTAATATTGCAACGATATTTTTTCTTTTACAGTGTTAACCGTTTTGGTAAAATTTAACTAAAATTTTCCACATTTTACCCATTCATTTAGAAACTACAGTACATGCGGATTTTTTAAAAGTATTTTTATGTTCATAAATCATTACTTAACCAAAAAAGTATAAAACATGTCCAGAAATTGCATTTTTTAAAAAAATTTGTTCCGAAGGTAGTCAGTCACCTTAACCGTGAAACCGTGTAACTTAAAACAGTTTTTTGAGATTTAATATAATATTTCCCTTTTCCCTTTCGGGAAATGACTACTAAATTTGAAATGCCTTTTACATGTGTAAAAGGCATTTCAAAATTTAAATTCACGTACAGTACCCCAAAAAAGTATTCGAACCATACATCGAAAATACTAAACGATGAGTAATTGTTTCTCTTGTACGTTACATTATTTGAACAATTTAGAAATATGCAGCTTACTTTCTCTACAGCTTTTTAATTTTAAATGGACCTTTGCTAAGAAGACTTAAAAATTAAAATTAACATTAAAAAGTGCTGTCGTTGAATAATATTTATTGTTTTAAAATGTAAACAAAGTAGTTCTTTTTGTAATTTTTCTAATCTGTGTCCGGTTTTTTTGTTGTTGAAACGATTCCCAGTGCAAAAAATTATGATAATATCAACAATCCTGATAAACAAGTACCCTCTAATTAGAGATTTCTACTAAGTTTGCGGGGAGTCACTGAAGAATTGCAGGAGCCCATTTCAATTCCTACTTTATCTTTATTTTTTCAAGTTGACCCCTGGATTATTAGAAAAATCAAGAAAGAAAGAAGCTGCTACGACTTTTTTCATTGATATATTAAATTCATAGGTCAAAAAGTATTTGACTGCATAAAACTTTTATGAGCCAAGTTTTAAACAAGAAACTCTAACATTATTATTTTCATCAACGCGATAATATTAGAGACCTTCATGGGTGAAAGTATTATTTTCCATTATACCTGTCATTAACTGGAAGATTTATAAACGATTTTTAGATACAGTTTGAATTTATATGAGATGAATTTTAAAAAATCAGTTTAAATATTTTTAATTTAAAAAAAAAAATATGAGATAAATTTAAAAAATCAGTTGACATATTTTGAATTTTTAAAAAAAATATATGAGATGAATTTTAAAAAATCAGTTGACATATTTTGAATTAAAAAAAAATATATGAGATGAATTAAAAAAATCAGTTGACATATTTTGAATTTAAAAAAAATTATATGAGATGAGCTTAAAAAATCAGTTGAAATATTTTGAATTAAAAAAAAAATATGAGATAAATTTAAAAAATCAGTTGACATATTTTGAATTTTTAAAAAAAATATATGAGATGAATTTAAAAAAATCAGTTGACATATTTTGAATTAAAAAAAAAATATATGAGATGAATTAAAAAAATCAGTTGACATATTTTGAATTTAAAAAAAAATATATGAGATGAATTAAAAAAATCAGTTGACATATTTTGAATTTAAAAAAAATTATATGAGATGAGTTTAAAAAATCAGTTGAAATATTTTTAATTTAAAAAAAATATGAGATAAATTTAAAAAATCAGTTGACATATTTTGAATTTTTAAAAAAAATATATGAGATGAATTTTAAAAAATCAGTTGACATATTTTGAATTAAAAAAAAAATATATGAGATGAATTAAAAAAATCAGTTGACATATTTTGAATTTAAAAAAATTATATGAGATGAGTTTAAAAAATCAGTTGAAATATTTTGAATTTAAAAAAAATTATATGAGATGAATTAAAAAAATCAGTTGAAATATTTTCTCATTCGATTTATAAGTTCACCTTGTTAATAACAGCATGAAAACTCTAATTGAAATAATTACTTTTGCGCCGCCTGCACACATTTGTAAATCGAGAGTAGTTTAGCAACTGATTGTTGCATTTTTTACTCAAAAGACCAATATTGGATCTATATCATTTTCAGTAAGTAATCCTAAATAAAATGGCTTGTGCCAAAATTATTAGTTTACTCAATGTTCTTCAGTTTGCTTCAACGTTTATTAAACATTTTTTATTCGTAATTAAACTTTTCTACGGACTCCACTTTTTTTATATTGAAATTCTTGATTTGTATCAAATTAGTAATAACAAGCCTTTAATAAGTGACAAAAACAATGTCTTTGCCAACAGCTTTAATAGTAAAAGGCAACACATTTGTTGTGTCACAGTAAAAATCGGGGCCCTTGCTGGCTCGTCGATTGCCAGATGCTGCGTTTTTGCACATCCTGGAGGATTCCCTTTCAGAAAGGGGGGGGCATGCAAAGCTCCATTGCCTATGAGAGGAAACATTAATTTTATTTTTCGATTAAAGTATGGCAGCCTCACATTGATAACGAGGCATGCAATAAAACATTCAAAGTATATGAAAATATGGTACATCTCCGTTAAATAGTATATTATTTTCTCATAAAATGCTGTTCTAACCAATGTAAGTAATATCAAATGAATAATTTAGTCTCCAAAAAACAAATAAATATATATTTAAGAAATACAATTCATATATATATATATATATAACGTATTTTATATACAGTGTTATTTATAGAATGGACATTTATAAATATTAGATTTAGCAAAATTATTTTTCTAATCCTAATAATAATTAATTTAATAAGCTAAAGGCCACTGATCTTTTTGCTTATTGAAATAAGGCCTTTTTAAGGCTCCATTTTTTTGAAACTGCGAAAAAATTGACTTGAGGACTACCCAAAATTTTTTTGTGCCAGATGGGATTTTTACCAATTGAAAAATAATTTTACTTACCTATGCATTGTTCATGCTTTTCTTGTAGTGTGAGTGAAAACTAAAAATATTTTTTTCATTATTTTTTAAGAAGGAGGGTGACAAAGAAATAATATTTTTTTTTTACAGTTACTCACTAAGGTGAGTGGAAACATTCCATTTTTTTTTAGTTTCTTACTGTTAAAATATTAGAGGAGCACACTTTTGTAGCATAAAATTTTCGTCTTGTACAAACCAAATTTTCTAAAACTCTTTTTTATATTATATAAAAAACAAGTTTAGCAAGACCAGATATAATGTTGTGGATTTTGAAAATTTAATCCCATTAATAAGAAATACCAGAGTTCGCCCACCTTAAATATTTTAAGTTCAGCCGCAAACGTTGAAACAACTTTTACAGATTTTAGTTGGTGACAAATATTTCAACCACTGCATCTCTGAGTTTGTTAACAAAATATATATATATTTAAAATATAGTTTGGAAAAATGTAAAGGCTGATGATTTCAAATTTCTGCTCGTAAAAGTAAAAAGCACTAATGTATCGTAAATATGTAGTCTGTACTGACAATAATGCACTGACTTAAATGGTGATTATTGGAAGAGGTTGTGTGTTAAAAAAAGGAAATACCTCCTTGTGAAGAAGGGATTCTGCATCACATCACTATCAATGAGACTGAAATATATATCCTCTAACGCAAAAGATTCTTGTATTTATTGCATCTGTTGAATTTTAGAGTTTGCGAAAAGCTAATCTTTGGGGTTTTTATAAAATAATTTTTCTAAATCTAATATTTACAAATGTATATAAAATACGTTAAGAATGAAAAAGTTGCTTACTATCCATGTGCATCACAACACCAACAAAAAAAGTACTCCTGCTACATTTTAATTTAAGTAGGGTCAGGTGGTACCTATATTAAAACAAAAACATTTTTTTCTGTTTTTGATCTGATGCTTATATAATTATTTAAATAGTTTCCAATACTACTTATAATAATACTGGTAAACAAGCAGAGGGTCATTACGTTTATAGTTATGTAACATTATCAGGGTGAACCACGAATTCGGACTTTTATGAAATCTGAAGCGATGCATAGAAGATGATAAAAGAAATGACATCATTTATAAAATATAATTTGTTGTCAAGCAGCTTCTTTCGGAATAGTTCACTAATGAAAGAAAAAAAAGATGTTTAGTCGAAAAGAAAAAAATGATTATCAGTAGAAAAGAAAAAAAAATTCTACCAGCTGAAAAGAAATTTATTTATATATATATATATATATATATATATATATATATATATATATAAAGTTGATTTTTTTTTTTTTTTTTAAAGGAATAAGTTTTTCTGAGATGGAAACAATTTTAGCTTTTCTGAGATGAAAACAATTTTAGTTTTTCTAGAATGAAAGCTACATTTGTTTTGATCCCAATGGTTTAAAGAAATGAAATCCTAAAAGTAGTGAGCAAGTATTTGAAGCTACTTACAAAATTTTTTTTAATTAATATTACACTAGTAACTAATTATTGTTAGAAACACGTATCGTAAAAATGTAGTCTGACAATAATGCACTGACTTAAATGGTGATTATTGGAAGAGGTAGTGTGTAAAAAAAAGGAAATACCTCCTTGTGAAGAAGGGATTCTGCATCACATCACTATCAATGAGACTGAAATATATATCCTCTAACGCAAAAGATTCTTGTAGTCATTGCATCTGTTGAATTTTAGAGTTTGCGAAAAGCTAATCTTTGGGTTTTTTATAAAATAATTTTTCTAAATCTAATATTTGCAAATGTATATAAAATACGTTAAGAATGAAAAAGTTGCATACTATCCATGTGCATCACAACACCAACAAAAAAAAAGTACTCCTGCTACATTTTAATTTAAGTAGGGTCAGGTGGTACCTACATTAAAACAAAAACAGATTGCAATGATTATCAGTCAAAAAGAAAAAAAATTAAATACTTATGAAGTGAAAACCGTAAAAATAGATATATTCAAATTGAACTTGTGAATTATGATGCTCAATGCTCATTTTTGACTGGAAAATTTAATCTCATTTGACAAGTGATCAGACTTCATGACTCAAGTGGGTGATTAAGTTGCCTCTGCCTCCTGAATATTATTAGAAGTTGTTTATGTAACGTGCATAGAAAATATAAAGAATGCTTCGCAATTTTAATACTGTTGCTAGTACTAAAGAATTGTGTCGTGCACATATAAAATTATTGTATCTAGAATGCGAATCAAAAAAAAGTTAAGCCATATATTTTAACAAAAGGCCCTAATAGTTATTCTTCAGGTCTCTTCTTTTTCTAACTCAGAAATCATGCAACAACATGGATTTTTCAAAACTGGTAAATGGAATGAAAATCTACGTAATATTGATATATATATATATATATATATATTACTGCTGCACAGTGGCTAACTTCTATAGTTTTTCTGTTCAAAGTGAATTTTCATTTCATGTTCTTAGAATTTCACAAATTATCTCGAAAGGTCACAGAGAAATCAAGGATATGCCTGGGAGATATTCTGGGGGACAGTCAACATTTTTTTCCTTTAACCAAAAGTTTCATAGATCATATTGATAATTATTAATATTCATTATTGTAGCCTTATTAAAATGCAATGCTTAAGTTATTTATAAAAAAAATTCCGCCTTCAAAAAGACAATTGATTCAAGACATCGCTATTGCTTTCTAACGGTTAAAAAGCTCTTTTTTATGTATGACACATTTATTTTAAATCATGCTTCTGAGTAGATGAAATGTGATTTAAGACAATAAATGGATGGACCTAAAAGTTCACTTCTGCATTGTGCTTCAAAACATGTGTCTTTTGCAAAATTCGCATATAATTTTTCAGAGGATTAGTATTTATAAATTGCTGGAGACGAGAAATGTTCTTGGAGGAAAAATAAAATCTGGTTATGGATCGCTAAGCATAGTACTATGAAAAAATATAACTGTTATAAGAATTCAATTTAAAGTGACTTCATTATGTGACTATTGCTGCTTTGTTATCGTGATGCCCATTAGGAGAAAGAAAAAAAAATAGTGCCTTTGCTGTCCCAATTAATTTTTTGTCATTCTTATTTCTACAAAAAAGAAAAAAAAATCATTCTAAATAATATGTAATGTGGCCTTAAAATTTACTTTTTTTATCTCTAAAATTCAATACCAATCTTTTATAATTTTGTTTTATGCCATTCCTCTACAGAAAAATGAGCGATTTGCCTTTAGAAGAAACAACAAAAGCGTTCGAGGTTTTTTTCATAGTGCCTCTCAACTATTTGTCATTATGAATGTTTCTTCCACAGGAGCCACTCCCTTCCTTGCAAGAACCAACACAAGCATTCGAGGTATAATTTATTTTTCTTAGTCTCAACTATTTAAGTCATAGTTTGCGAAAAGGTCTTTTTCGGGGGGGGGGGGGGTTACATTAAAAAACCAATGCACTTAAAAAAGCTGTGACATCAAGTATTGCAGAGAGGACACCTGAAAGCCTGTGTCCAGGAAAGCTCATTAAAGTTTTGCTATGGGTGCAAGTTTTTTTCGTCATGTAATGAAAGCTTTTCCGATTGTAGCTGCTAAAAAAAAAAAAAAAATATTTGGGGCTAACCGATGATTTTTGGATTATAAGAAAAAAGTTCCAACAAAGATTAGCTCTAAGCCATCATGAGTCTATAATACTAAAATTCAGAACTAGAAAAGAAAAAAAATTGATAGTGTTTCTAACAATAGTTAGATACTAGTGTAATATTAATTAAAAAAAAATTGTAAGTAGCTTCAAATACTTGCTCACTATTTTTAGGATTTCATTTCCTTAAACCACTGGGATCAAAACAAATGTAGTTTTCATTTTAGAAAAACTAAAATTGTTTTCATCTCAGAAAAACTTATTCATAAAAAAAAAAAAAAAAAAAAAAAAATCAACTTTTTATATATATATATATAAATTTCTTTTCAGCTGGTAGAAATTTTTTTTCTTTTTGACTGATAATCATTGCAATCTGTTTTTGTTTTAATGTAGGTACCACCTGACCCTACTTAAATTAAAATGTAGCAGGAGTACTTTTTTTTTGTTGGTGTTGTGATGCACATGGATAGTAAGCAACTTTTTCATTCTTAACGTATTTTATATACATTTGTAAATATTAGATTTAGAAAAATTATTTTATAAAAACCCCAAAGATTAGCTTTTCGCAAACTCTAAAATTCAACAGATGCAATGACTACAAGAATCTTTTGCGTTGGAGGATATATATTTCAGTCTCATTGATAGTGATGTGATGCAGAATCCCTTCTTCACAAGGAGGTATTTCCTTTTTTTTACACACTACCTCTTCCAATAATCACCATTTAAGTCAGTGCATTATTGTCAGTACAGACTACATATTTACGATACATTAGTGCTTTTTACTTTTACGAGCAGAAATTTGAAATCATCAGCCTTTACATTTTTCCAAACTATATTTTAAAAATATATATATTTTGTTAACAAACTCAGAGATGCAGTGGTTGACATATTTGTCACCAACTAAAATCTGTAAAAGTTGTTTCAACGTTTGCGGCTGAACTTAAAATATTTAAGGTGGGCGAACTCTGGTATTTCTTATTAATGGGATTAAATTTTCAAAATCCACAACATTATATCTGGTCTTGCTAAACTTGTTTTTTATATAATATAAAAAAGTGTTTTAGAAAATTAGGTTTGTACAAGACGAAAATTTTATGCTACAAAAGTGTGCTCCTCTAATATTTTAACAGTAAGAAACTAAAAAAAATTGAATGTTTCCACTCACCTTAGTGAGTGACTGTAAAAAAAAAATATTATTTCTTTGTCACCCCCCTTCTTAAAAAATAATAAAAAAAA
Organism: Octonoba sinensis; assembly: GCA_038502835.1. Lineage (NCBI taxonomy): Eukaryota > Metazoa > Arthropoda > Arachnida > Araneae > Uloboridae > Octonoba > Octonoba sinensis. The sequence goes on along the minus strand of CM076598.1, from coordinate 1,794,691 downwards.
TATTTTTAGTTTTCACTCACACTACAAGAAAAGCATGAGCAATGCATAGGTAAGTAAAATTATTTTTCAATTAGTAAAAATCTCATCTGGCACAAAAAATTTTTGGGTAGTCCTGAAGTTAATTTTTTAGCAGTTTCAAAAAAATGGAGCCTTAAAAAGGCCTTACTTCAATAAGCAAAAAGATCAGTGGCCTTTAGCTTATTAAATTAATTATTATTAGGATTAGAAAAATAATTTTGCTAAATCTAATATTTATAAATGTCCATTCTATAAATAACACTGTATATAAAATACGTTATATATATATATTTGAATTGTATTTCTTAAATATATATTTATTTGTTTTTTGGAGACTAAATTATTCATTTGATATTACTTACATTGGTTAGAACAGCATTTTATGAGAAAATAATATACTATTTAACGGAGATGTACCATATTTTCATATACTTTGAATGTTTTATTGCATGCCTCGTTATCAATGTGAGGCTGCCATACTTTAATCGAAAAATAAAATTAATGTTTCCTCTCATAGGCAATGGAGCTTTGCATGCCCCCCCTTTCTGAAAGGGAATCCTCCAGGATGTGCAAAAACGCAGCATCTGGCAATCGACGAGCCAGCAAGGGCCCCGATTTTTACTGTGACACAACAAATGTGTTGCCTTTTACTGTTAAAGCTGTTGGCAAAGACATTGTTTTTGTCACTAATTAAAGGCTTGTTATTACCAATTTGATACGAATCAAGAATTTCAATATAAAAAAGTGGAGTCCGTAGAAAAGTTTAATTACGAATAAAAAATGTTTAATAAACGTTGAAGCAAACTGAAGAACATTGAGTAAACTAATAATTTTGGCACAAGCCATTTTATTTAGGATTACTTACTGAAAATGATATAGATCCAATATTGGTCTTTTGAGTAAAAAATGCAACAATCAGTTGCTAAACTACTCTCGATTTACAAATGTGTGCAGGCGGCGCAAAAGTAATTATTTCAATTAGATTTTTCATGCTGTTATTAACAAGGTGAACTTATAAATCGAATGAGAAAATATTTCAACTGATTTTTTTAATTCATCTCATATAATTTTTTTTAAATTCAAAATATTTCAACTGATTTTTTAAATTCATCTCATATAATTTTTTTTTAATTCAAAATATGTCAACTGATTTTTTTAAATTCATCTCATATATTTTTTTTAAATTCAAAATATGTCAACTGATTTTTTTAAATTCATCTCATATAATTTTTTTTAAAATTCAAAATATGTCAACTGATTTTTTTAATTTATCTCATTTTCTTTTTTTAATTAAAAATATTTAAACTGATTTTTTAAAATTCATCTCATATAAATTCAAACTGTATCTAAAAATCGTTTATAAATCTTCCAGTTAATGACAGGTATAATGGAAAATAATACTTTCAACCATAAAGGTCTCTAATATTATCGCGTTGATGAAAAGAATAATGTTAGAGTTTCTTTTTCAAAACTTGGCTCATAAAAGTTTTATGCAGTCAAATACTTTTTGACCTATGAATTTAATATATCAATGAAAAAAGTCGTAGCAGCTTCTTTCTTTCTTGATTTTTCTAATAATCCAGGGGTCAACTTAAAAAAATAAAGATAAAGTAGGAATTGAAATGGGCTCCTGCAAATCTTCAGTGACTCCCCGCAAACTTAGTAGAAATCTCTAATTAGAGGGTACTTGTTTATCAGGATTGTTGATATTATCATAATTTTTTGCACTGGGAATCGTTTCAACAGCAAAAAAAAACCGGACACAGATTAGAAAAATTACAAAAAGAACTACTTTGTTTACATTTTAAAACAATAAATATTATTCAACGACAGCACTTTTTAATGTTAATTTTAATTTTTAAGTCTGCTTAGCAAAGGTCCGTTTAAAATTAAAAAGCTGTAGAGAAAGTAAGCTGCATATTTCTAAATTGTTCAAATAATGCAACGTACAAGAGAAACAATTACTTATCGTTTAGTATTTTCGATGTATGGTTCGAATACTTTTTTGGGGTACTGTAACTGTATGTACATTACTAGTGTGTCTCTTTATTCCTGCTTCAATTTTGCTTTGGCTGTACTTTTTATAAAGCGTTTCTTCAAAAAGAAATATATATATATATAATTTTGCGTAGTACCCCAAAATTTCAATTTTAGAAAAGCGGACGGTGCCAATTACTTTCAACAATAAAAAAGTTGAAAAAGAAATTTGTATTTGCATTTTTTTTAAACAGTTTAAATTTTATTTCATTAAATTTTAGAGGAAAAAACTACGCTCATTCAATAAAAGTGGTTGAGTGGTAGCTTTCCGTGCTACCATGCCGCAGGTCTGAGGTCCGATTCCCGGGCTGGGCAGGGTCGACTCAGCCTTTTATCCCTTCAGTGGGGTCGATAAAATGAAGACCAAGCATGCTTGGAAACTAAACACTGGGGGTTCCGCGTCAGGCCGACCACTTGACCGGAACATTTGCCTCTGTACACCAGGGGCTGCGGTCTCGAATGCTGTGATGGGCGTAGTAGGCCATGGCCCCCAATGGGCCGTCGCCCACTGAGTTAGTTAATTCATTAAAAAGCGATGTAACACCTGTTTGTAGAAAAAACAAACGCCTGAAATTTTGCGTGCTGGGTTACGTTTTCCGTTATCAGATTATCAAACCTAAACTTTCACGATTCGCGAGTTTCCATTTCAAAAACAAAAATGTCAAAACCGTTCACGCTAACCCTACAAGCCAAACAAAAATAAACAAACTTGCTTTGCTGTAGCATGAATTGCTTCTCATTTTGGCATTGAAAATCGGTCAAAATCTCGACTTTGGGATTTTTGCTCCACATTATACTTTATATAGTAGAGAACGTTTGTGCAAAGTTTCAAAGTCCTACGTACACTCTAAGATATCTTATTTTTGATTTTATATGAGCATTTTAACACTTTTATTTACCTAACCAAAAACTTTAAATGGCTTTTTCTCAGCTTCGCTTCTTTGCATACTATGTGTGATAGTTAAAATGCTAAGGCTTTTTCAAATATGTATCTATTCACTTGAAATTTTTATAGCTTGTTCCAAATGTTCAACAAGATTTAACCTAGTATGGAATTTTCGATAAATTTATTATAAATTATTTTAATGCAACTTAACTTTAAAAAATATTGCAATACCGAGATTTTTCCTAGATTTTTCTGTTTTAATTTTTTTTTTCAAGAACTAATAAAGACATCCAAAATTCCATCCTACAAAGTGAGGAGTATAGTTTATTCTTTCTTGTAAAAAGCATCCAGGCAAAAATCTCCCATTTAAAAAAAAAGAATAGCCTTTCAAAAAAATTTAAATTTTGTAAAAATTTTTACATTTTGAATTTTTGGACTATTTTTTTATGTTTTTCTTCTATAACACATCAAGTTAGATTCATAAACATACATTACCAATCAATACACCTTGAATTATGTTCAATTTGAGAGGGTGGATTTTTAGGTGCCGAGTCCCCTTAAGTTCACAATTTTATGCATTGAAAAGGGAACCCTCTTAATATCGAAACAACTGTGCAATATTTCTTTATTTATTTATTAATGTTTGCAGTTTTTGCGTAAATAACGTTGGCTTCATCACGCGTTATTTTATGTTCTTCTTCTTATTTAATTGTTTGCCTAAAATTTGATTTCATACTTATCAGCATTCCTGTCAATTTTTTCTTAAACTGACCCCAAAAGGATCAGTTTTTTTATAAGTTTACAGTAGAAACCTACTTTTCACGATATTATTCTTCTATCAGTTTTAGATAATGTCGATTTTTAGTGAAATTTTAGCGATTTTTATTACATTTCAGAAAAAGTTCGCTGATTTTTAACCGACTTCACAATGGAAGGAGGTTATACATTTATATTGTATGTATTGTATAACTTCTCATCGGATGAACCGATTTTCATGATTTTTTTTAATTCGATTGAGTGTGGTTTCCCATAGGTCCCGTCCCTTCGTTTGACCATATTCGATAATTAGAAAAAAAGTTATGGGCAGAAATAGGGACATTTTTTTGGTTTGTCATCCATAACTTTTGACTAAATAAACCGATTTTCATGACTTTTCCTTTAATAGATAGAGGGCCGTCTAACTCAAATATCGTACATCAATTTGACTACATTTGTTTTTTAGAAAAAACGTTACGGGTGAAAAATAAGTATTTTTTATTTTAATTGGAAAGGCTTGACATGATTTTTCTTTGTTGGGAAAACTATTAATAAATATAAAAGTCATTGTTAAAAAAGAGTGTTGCCATTGAAGCATAATATTAAAAGCAATTATAGCAACAGTTTCACTGAAGGCTTCTCTGAGGCAAAAATTTAATCTGGTCAGTTTGTTTGCTAAAATTGACTTCTAAACGGAATTTATCATACAAATGATTAGTTTTTAGTGCCATTCATTCAAAGAAGGTTTGCCCTTTGATATGATTTTTTTTTTTTTAAATAAAGTATTTATATAAAACATATTTACACTAAAAAGAATGAAATAAAAGAATTTTTAAGAAAAAAATAGAACCGACTTCAAAGCAGAGCAACTATAAATTGCGCTAAAAAGTAAAACATAAACTCATTCTTTAAACAACATCCTTGTGACTCTTAAACAAAGTGTTAGAATTCGGTGCAAAATTAGGATAGATAAAATCTATTTCAATGATTGATCAATTGCAAGTATAAATGGCCCAGAATTAGCAACACTTCCAAGATGAAGTAACACATGGGGACATGGTGTAATGGTAATTAGACTCCAAATTTTCCACCGACTTCTAAAACTTTGTTTAAGAGTCACAAGGATGTTGTTTAAAGAATGAGTTTATATTTTACTTTTTAGCGCAATTTATAGTTGCTCTGCTTTGAAGTCGGTTCTATTTCTTTCTTAAAAATTATTTAATGATTAAAATGACTTTCATGATAATGATCGACTGATTTATACTTTAATGATCATGATTGGGTTATTTAAGTTTCATTACTGGATTAGAAGTTAAGCACATGTTTCTTGCATATGTATTTAATGAATGGTGCTTTTTTTCATGGTCAGAAAATAACATTCACTACATTTTTTTTACTCTTCATTTTTAGGAAAAGTGTTCTGAAATCTTACTTTAATAAGTTGGCAGATATGCTCTTCAGCAAGATGTGTACGTGTTTCCTTTGAAGGTTTTTTCCCAACCTTTATGATTTTTTTTTTTTCAATCGGACGTTTTTACATAGTTTTAACTCTTTACGGACGGAGACCAGTCTCGGTTCCTATACCCTTCAAGGGATAATTTACTACTTCACTGAATGTGTTGAACTTTGAAATTGCTCTTTGCCACTTTTCATAAACCAACGCTGTTAAATCTGAATTCTCATTATTTGTGCTAAAATGGCTTATTTTCAAGAACATCATGTTTTTAGACTAACTTCGAGTCAAAAGTAATCAGATTTGAAAAACTGAGTTCTTATTTTTTGAGTAAACCTTTTATCAAAAATGATCCGGAACCATCTCATTTTTGCGACACTCATTAAAAAAAACACGCGCACACACACACATGTTCCCTCATTTTTGAGGTGATACACCAGCATAACACAACACGCGAATCAAGAGCATGTCGTCGTTGAGAATGGTAGACCACACGGGAATCGACCTCGGATCGTCCTGTCCACTGAGCCAGAAGAGGACATCGTGCCGTCAGCGCAACAGTTGGAGTGCATAGCTTCCAAACGTACCAACTGCAAGTGCTAAAGTACTTACTTCCGTGCCAAATTTCCTCATTGCCCAATCCAGAAGAGCGTTAATTATCCCTTCGTCCATTCTGTTTTCTCGTTTTACTGCATCCGGTCGGAATCCGACGAATTAGTCATCTTATGTTCCTGCTCTCATGAGACAAACTGACTACTCGCAGACGTTTCGCGCGTCAAATAGTTCTTTAATTTTGATACAAATACTATTGTTCTGAAGAAAAAAATCATTAAAATATTAATTATGAACAGTAATATAAATAAAATATTAATATAAACAGTATAAAATATTAATTATTGCAGTTAATACTTCCCCTTTCACTATTTATAAATTCCAAGTAAGCGTCGGTACTTAAAACTCAGAACGGCGCTTGCTCAATTTTAAGTCAAAATTACTTTTTTAAAAAAGGTATTTTTTCATTTTAAACGATGAAATCACATCCCTAACACTTCCTTTTTTCCCTCTCACACAGCGAACTTATACACAAATCAAGGACGCAAGCGAAACATTCAGACACGAAACAAGAAACCCGAGACGAAACAGACAATTACAAAAACACTAGTTTCTGATTTGAGAAACTCGACGCCAAAGTCACCACTCGTCGAGAACGCGACTCAGACGCACTCGTGGAGTTTGAAACTCGTTTCACAAACGAGTTCCTGCGAGGACCAAGGGAGCGGGACGGTCGAGGACAGCGAGGACACAGAGAGCGAAGTCGACTGCAAAAGCGACACCTTGAACGATGCTAGCATGATCACGGAAGAGGTTGCTTCAGACATGCTTCAAAGACGCAAGAGTGCTGTAGAAGAGACTGCCATGAGTTTCGGAGAAAGGCAGTCTCTGAAGACTCCTACAAATGACAGGAGATCGAGGAAAGATTCGTCAGTTGGCAAGATATCTGAAGCGATTTCTTTAGGGGGAGGAGAGTTGAAAGAAGTTGAAGACAGAGAACAACAAGACGTATGTTCGACAAGAAAAGAACTTTCTTTGAGTGGTAGAAAATCGAAAAGTCTTGTTTCAGATGACAGGAAGTCAGAAGCGAAACCTAAATCGGAACATTCTTCGAAGAAAAAGTCCAAAAGTTTAGCGTCGAAGGGATCAGAGAAAAAATCCAGCATAGAGAAACCATCCAACAGAAAACTCTCAGACAATGAATCTAAGAAAGAAACTCAGATAGGAGCTAATGGACCAGAAATGGATGTTAGGCCTGCTAAGCTACGATTACTTGCTACGAAACTAGCATCGTCTAAGAAGCTACTTCAACTGAAACAGGGAAAGAATGCAAACCCTTGCAAAGAACCACGTGTGGATGGAGTTAATGCGCAGCCACCTGCAGACGGCGATAAAAATTCTCACCAGGAGGACAAAAACGTATCAGTAAAAGACATTTCGACAACAAGCCATGCAGAAGAACCGGATCCTTCGATAATTCTGCCTGAAAAATCTTCATCCTCTCCACCAGAAGATTCGAAAAAGGAAGACTTGGGTGTTAGCGAGACGAAAACTCGGAAACACGCATCCAGAGAGGTAGTGTCCACGAGCACAGAAAACGAGACAACGTTTCTTCCAGCAGTGTCAGTGTCCACTTCTTCTGGTGCTGAGGGTCTGGACGACAGCGAGGGATCAAGCTTCAAGGAGAACGACAACGTGTCGCCGGAGTACAGTAGTCACTGGACAACATCCCCAGAGACTTCCGAAGTCGAAGTTGACGAAAGTTTCAGACGAAGCTTTACGGCGTACAAGATGTCCTTGCTGAATGACGACGATGGTATAGATGCTTCCTCTGAGGGAGAGACTTCGATCAAGGGACAACCTTCTGAAGTAAGTTTGACCATTTCGAATGCGATCTATTGTACCAGCGTCGCCCAACCTGCTGCCCACATACTCATTTTTGTTGGCCCTTGCCGTTCTTACTGGAAAATTTTCAATTTAACATTTAAAAAAAAAATCATTTACCCTTCTTAATGTTTCAAGTTTTTAAGTAATTGCAATATGGAAGCTTCACTACTCGACCGTTATAATTCAAGGCTTCAAATTTCCCTTTCATTCATTGCAATGGAGGGAATTCAAGCAGCGTCATTGGTCACGTGGCAGCGATGAAAGCAATGTAAACAAAGAAAGCCGTAGCGTCGCTTTACTTCGAGTTCGACAAATCTAATAAAAACTAGGCCTAAATAAAGTACTTCTACATTACATAAAATTAACACTAAATAAAACACTAGAACTATTGAAATAATAAAAAAATTCTTGAATAATGATACATTAAATGTAAATACTGGGTTATAATCAGAAAAAGGTGTGAAAATAGTCTAATTAATTTTAAGATAACAAAATTTGCCCAGTGTACTCCACGTAGAACTCCACTGAAAATCTTAGTTAGCAAAGAGTGACAACGGTGATCGTTCATGAGTCCCTTTAGCGGTGAATTGCCTCCATTTTCAACAACCCCATGGACGTTGAAGCGAATGAATGCCCGGCGACCTTCAAATTGTGCCAAGAAGAACTGCTGGTATAAGGAATGTGCCATATTCTGTTCTCGATTTAGTTCGTTTAGCATATTTTATTTCATCAGAGCTGATGCTATATGCAGTATATAAATTTGGTTGCTTGAAACAAAGAGACGCTAACATTCTGATTCGCGTGCTAATAAACGCACCTGCGAAACGATCTTCTCAAAAACTCGAATGGATTCGTGTTTTTCTGACATGCGCACAAGCGCCCAGCGGTCAAAACTCCGTAGTGTTACTAACATTATTTTACATTTCATAAAGCGTAAAACCCGTATTCTATCTCGCAGCGAAAAAACAAATGGACCTATGTCCCCTTCAAATACAACGACACATATTTTGAAAGAAAATTTTAAAACGCATATATCAAAGAAATTTTACTACAATAACATAAAATTTAACCCCTATCGCAATTATTTTTGCCCTTCCAGGTGTCTTCTGTGTCGGAAGATTCGAGCGCCGATTTTGCGGAAGAGCTCGTTGATCTGGTGTGTAAGAATGACGTTGGAAAACTGAAAGAATTCCAAAAGGATGCCAAAGAACGTTTACTGCGGTAAGAAGTGACCCAACTCCGCTTTTCTTACTGCATTTTTTGACTCATTGATTAGATGTATTTGTTATAAATTCGGTAGAGGTAATAGGAACCAAATAACAAAGAAAGATATTACGTGTTCCAAAGTATGCTACTTAACCATGCATAAAGCTGTGGGGAATAAAGTTCCCACTACTAAGTTAAACGTTGACAGGCCCTTTATCTACAATTTTCTGATCTGCAGCAATTTTGTTTCACATTTGGGGGGGGGGGGATAGCTACACTGAAAATTAAGGGAGTTAGACAAATAAAATACTCAGCCAACAAAATTTTAATTCGTTACAGCAATAAGTGCCACAAAATAATTCAACTGTGAAATCAATTACATATGCTGCTCACTTAACACATTGTGTGCGGGACACGTACTAGTACGTTTTCTGACGATTGATACTTGAGCGCGGGACACGTACTAGTACGTTTTCTGACGATTGATACTTGAGCGCGGGACACGTACTAGTAAGGCTCAGTGTAACGGCATAGTTTCTTTGTACCGCTTTTAGAGAAAGAAGTAGTAGGTTGGTAAACACATTTTTTGCTATTCTTTGTACAAAATGAAATTTAACAGAGCGTGTCAAAAAAAAGACCTTTGCAGTGATGTACAAAATCACAGCAGACGGCCCATAGCACAAATTAGTTTTAAGAATGATTGTAAATAATATAATTCGAAAAAATTAAAACTATATATTTCTATTTGATTTTTCATATTTACGATACTATTATAAATTTATCCACTAAAAATTTTACTTTTTGTTTACAACAATCATAATCTTATATATAAGCGCCTTATTCTGTCTGTCTGTCTGTCTGTCCGCTATAGGATCCTAGGCCGTTTTACCGATCGGGATCACATTCGGCATGGTTAATGTTTACAACCCGAGAAACGCATCGCCGCAAAAATTAAAGTTGTGACTCTTAGTTTTTTTTAAATTAATTTTTTTTTAATTTTTCAATGATTTTCTTGACCTGTTTTATTTTATTTTTGCATTGTTGCCGTCGTTTCCAACCATATAATTACCGTTGCCGTGTGAACAAACAAATCAACACAGTTGCCATTGTTGTAAAAATGCAACAAATATACTAATAATAATCGAAACATTTATCTAGCATATTGAGTGAGGCTTCGCTGTATTTTCAATTTCATACGCGAATTTAATTTAATACTTTCTTTCTTTTTAATTTATTTCTTTATCGTCTGCCCTTTTCATATTTTTCTTATTAGAGTGTCAGCGCTCTTTTTTCCCAGTTTCGTTAAAACTGTTGTTTTGAAAAGCGTAATAAAATGTTCAATAAGTTCTTTCGACGATAAATATATATTTTCCACAAACAATTCGATTATATAGTAAATAAATGTATAGTAGTGTGCGAAGGGGCATCCTCGCCGCCTGACCTGGGTCATTCAGTTTGAATGAGCAGACACCTTTGCACAAATCATTTTAACTACAATTTATAATATCTAGAACAGCGTTCATTTCGTATGACTGCCGGGCGTACTAGTATTACATATCTCAATATAAAATACGAAAAGTTTAGGTTAAAAAATTAAATAATTTTCGATTTATTGAGATTTAAGTGAATAACCAAATTTGCGCGCAAAACCCCCGAGCCCGGCACAATTCCGCAGCGTAACTTACTCGCACAGATTGTGTTAAAATAACTGGTTAAACCACTTTCTAAGTTCTTAACTAACACATTTAAAAAATCAGAGATTTAATTCTTGAATTTTACCACTTCTCTGGAGCAAAAATCGAAGTTAAGCAAGAAAATGGCATCGGTTTCAAAGCTATCCTCCTTGCCTCGCTAAAATACTCCTTTTCCCCTTCAGCTCCACTTTAATATTATTCCAAGATACTTTTGTCTAAGGTTTTCCGAAACTACCTCTACTTCTAAGAAGTAAAGATTCGAAAGCTTCGTAAGCAGAAAAGGTTTGAAAACAACTGGACTAGCGAGAATGGGCGTTCTTTTCTTTTCTGCAATAACACTGCTTTGGCAGAGAAGATCGCTCTACGGACTTCATTACTTCATTTGTTGACATAACTGTAAAAGAAACACTTGGCGACAGAATACAGATACAAAAACTGACGCTTTTTTTCCCCCCTTCCTTTCTTGTGAATAATGACAATAATTATTGTTCTCAATTAATGTAATTATTAGGGATGTAACGAATATTCGTCCACTATTCGGTATTCTGCCTATTCAGCCCTTTTGCCGAATATTCGGCCTGGCCAAATGGTCATTTCATCACCGAGCCGAATATTCAGTTTGGCCGAATATTATGGACTATTCCGCCGAATAGTTCTGCAACAGTATAAATGTTAAAAAAAAGAAATTAGTAGATTTTAAACATTTAAAATTGTGCTATAGTTATTGAAAAAAAGCGCATTAGTATATAGCTTTAATAAATCAAAATAATAGTTATAAAAAAATAATAGTATACAGTTATTAAAAAAACTACCTTTCCAGCCCCTAGTTTTTGGTTAGACTGAACAAAAACAGATTTTAAAGTTATAATATTGTATTTTATACTTAACATTCGCTCCTAAAAGCTGGTTATAGTTAATTATGATGGAGAATGTGGTACTTTTATTTTGTTATTTTTAACTAAGTGGAAGTCAGGCTTTGTTTGGGTAGACTGATTTATTGTGAATATCGGGTAAGAGATAAATGTAAAAAGCGTAGAATATATCATGAATATTTAGATAGTATAAGTTATTGGGGTTTTTTTAATTAAATATATTCCAGTTGAATGCATTAAACTTTAATAAATCTTTTAAAATCAGGAACATAAAAAAAACCCATAAAATAAAAATATTAACTTCTATGCATTTTAAAATGCAGTCATACCTCGAGATGCGAGTTTAATTGCTCATATCTCAAAGCAATTTTTCCCATTGAAATTAGTTGAAATGCCATTATGTTAATCCGTGTGTTTGAATAAGAAAAATATATTTACAGTGAAACCCCGATTTCACGTCCCGCGAATCTACGTTTTTCCCGCATTTTACGTTTTTTTCATCAGGTCCCAGTTTTTCCGTATACTAATAATGTCAATTTAACCCGGATTGCAAGTTTGTTATATATGAAATTTCCCGCATTTTACGTTTTCCCTGGAAAGTGAAAAAAAAAAATGTTCTGAAATAAGCAATATTTTTCCGTCTGTACTTTTCGTCAGCCGATGAAGATCAACAAAAAGAACCGGAAGCACAGCCCGTCCCTTCTTTCACTATTGCAATGAAGAGCTTACAAATAGTGAAAGACTATTTTCTTTCTCATAAAGGCCAGGGAAAAACTTGCAACGTATTTCAATCCTAGAAGATGCTGCATTCACTTTGAACTCAATGACTAAAAAACAATCCCCTATTACGGATTATTTTCAGCCTAAACGGCCAGGAATCGCATCCAAAGTGTCAAAATTATCTTAAAATGGTATGTATAATAATGTCCTTTTCGTAAAATATAGATATTTTACCTTTTGAAAGAGTCATCTTTACTACCTTTAGTTTTTTTCTATTTGATTTTTGCATTCATGTATTTCCCGTATTTTACGTTTTTTTTTTGCCCAGTCCCTTGAGAAACGTAAAATCGGGGTTTCACTGTATAAATGGAAAATATTGTATGAAAACATAACAAAAGGGAATGTAAAGCAAAAAGGCGTAGTAAACTGGGTGGGTCGTGTGCAACGTCGCAGCCGTATGTCAGGGCACTCGTATCTCGAGGTACCACTTTATCGCGCGTATCTCAAATAACTCGTATGTCAGGGCACTCGTATCTCGAGGCACCACTGTATTTTCATAAAATTTTGAGCAAGGTAAAATTTCACTAAGCAATAGTATTTCTTTAATTTGAATGAAATAATTAGTACAGTAATGCTTGCATTAAAACCTGTCATTTCTAATCCGCTTGTGGGTAAAATTCTCAGTTGTATTGCATTCAAAACAATACAAAAGAATACATTTTTTTTTTTAAATTTTAGATTATTAACAAACAGAATTAAATCACTCATAGATTGATGTGAGGAATTAATGTTTGATTTTGTGAATATTTTTAAATTTGACAAATTATTTCTATTACAACTTTTTTCTAGAAATTTTATTATTCGGCCCAAGGCATTGGCCGAATATTCGGTATTCTGTCTAGAAGAAATGACCGAATATCCGGCTTCGGCCTGGAGGAAAGGGCCGAATATTCGGTATTCGGATATTCGGCCAAATCACCATTCGTTACATCCCTAATTATATATATATATATATATATGTACCCTATATATATATATATATATATATATATAGTGTGTTTTTTAGATGCAGAGAACTTGAAATGGAAAAATAAAACTCAAAAAAAAAAGTCTTTAATATTCATGCAATTTGTTTTATTTGAAAGATAATTTTATGGCATCTATGTTTGAATATAGTATCGGGCATGTGGCCACCACGGCTGGAACATACATGACGTAACCTGGAAAACTGCGTGTCAAAACTGGTCCAGTTTTCACACACATTTCGCAGTAGATCTGTTAACTAACTGGTAACCTTGTTCTTGCGATTGGACGCCCTTGGATTATTTCCTCTGGGGATATGTGAAGTCCCTTTGTCGAAGCTGATAAACCACGAACAATGCAGCACATGGAAGTCAAGATTTGGCGCATCATTGCCAACATTAAACCAAATCTACTGCGAAAAATGTGAAAACTGGACCTCCAGGGTACGCCATGTACGCGCCAGCCGTGGTGGCCACATGCCTGACATTATATTGAAACATTAATGATATAAAATTATCCTTCAAATAATACAAATTACATAACTATTAAAGACCTCATTTTGTGTTTTATTTCCATTTCAAGTTCTCTGCCTCTGAAACAACACCCTATACATATATATATATATATATATATATATGTAAGAACGGCTGTCCCGTTCTATCTTCTACAGCTGTGGCCGCTAAAACCCATGTAAGACGAGGCACAGGGTTTCGTTGCAATTCTTTATTGGTAAACTTTAACACACAAATATCATAACATTAATATTGTTGGAACGAAGGACATGAAGTCATCAGCACGTTTCAAGAAGCAAGAACCCCCGATTTTCGTTCGGGCAGTCGTATTTATATGGGGGAAAATCTCTTAGACTGCAGACAACATTCCCTACACCACGTGATAGCACGTGGTTTAAATAGGAGGGCCATATGGAAAATAAAATATATTATTGGCTTTAATGCCGTAGACAGGGGCTGGCCTAAGTCTACGGGGAAAAAAATAGTCTGGAGGGAATTAATGAGGGAAACCAACTTGAGCTTAGGCATGACCATATATGGTAACGCGTTAGAGAAATTTATGAGTGAGACAACCCTGAGTTGTCAAGTTTAATATGGAAAAAGCCAGACAAAGGAGACAAAGGACTTCTCCATATCGCAGCCTGACAAAGGATACAAAGGATTTTTCCATATTACATCCCCCCTCCCCAAAAGTTCTATTACTTTAAATATTGAAGAAGTGAAATATCTGCAGCCTTTTTCCCCACATAAATTTATGTATTAAATTTTATATAAACATATCACATTTTGAATGAAATACTATACAGTTACAAAAATTACTGAACATTTTCATCACAGATTATTATACTCTTACTAAACGATATTTACAAAATTGTATTTACAGTTCAGTTTAATTACAGTTGGATTATTCTGTTGCAGTTCAAAAGTGAATGACTTATATCACATTATTCATGTGATAGTTGATAATCACTTTTAAATTTCGCCTCATTTTTAATAATATACCCGGGTATTATTAATTGTCATACTTCGTTAACTCTCTCATTTTCTTCTCTTAATTGATTATCTTTTTGCTGAGGCGGTAGTTTAAATCCAGCATTCGATGTATTTGGCTTATTCACACAAGTTTGTCCCCAATGATATGCGTTGGAGATTCCTTGTTGTGCGCAAAATTTACAAGGATTAGGGGGTAACTCCTGCGAAAAATGTGCAGTCTGTCTTTTTACTGCATTTTGTCTTTCATTATGACCTACAAACCTAGGTTTATTCTGTTGGTAAAAATTAGGTTGGTATACATTGTTACTATCTTGACGAGAATAGTTATTTCGTTGACGAAAATTACTTTGGTCATGATTTTTTGGCATCCAATTTTGATAAAAGGGGTGCTTCACCCTAAAAATATTTTGTTGCTCCCCTTTATAAGCGGACTTGGGTGTTTCATGTGGAACTTCATTTATTAATTTTGAAACTACCTGAAGCCATTCGGTGGGAGTTTCTGGCTCTTTTATTACCAAAAATGCCCTAACTTGGGCAGGTAGCCCCACTGAAAGCCCCTCAAGGATATGTTGATTACTAAGTTTTATTTTTCTTCCCATTTCTACTTTTTCAGTAAAATAGGAGTACAACTCTTTTGGATTTCCAGAAAATTTTAAATTTTGAAAATCAAGAAAACTATTTGCTGGAGTAAAGTAATGTTCTTCAAAAATTTGAATGAATTCATGAAAGGAATTACAGCAAAGGCATTGATTGATGTAGAGCTTTAAGGCTGACCCGCGAATAAACTTCTGAAAATTTTTTAATTTCCAATTATCATTTAAATTGTTCTGAGCCGTTTGCTGGTTAAAGTGAGCTAACCATGCTGAAAAATTTATCCCTAACTCTGGTTCAAATAATAAAATTTCAGGTGAGCTACCCGAATTTTTGTCTTTTATTTCAATTTTTGAAGTAGAAGAGCCATCTGCCAAACTTATCTCTTTTATTTTATCACTAATCGTTTGACATTCTGAATCCATTTTTATTAAGCTTAAATCGGCAGTTGCCTCTGCTTGAGTTTCCGCATCCTTACGGTTTAAGTTATCTCCATCCATGTTTGAATTTTCTTTGTGGGAAGACTCTAAGTCAGAATTTTTTTCATTTTCAATGGTCTTGCTCATTTTACCACTACGTAATAACATAATTCTAATAACACACAAATTTTTGACATTTTTCCTTTTTTACCTTCCCACTTTAACAACAAAAATATTCCGCGTAAACAAATGCATAACATCTAAAATATATACAGAACTATTCATAATACTGCAAAAAATATACCATAATTTCAATTACACAGCACATTGATAAATTTACTATTTCAAACATCTTAATGTCAAAAAAAAAAAAACCGTGCTGACAAGATCCCTTTTAAAAATTTAAACCGATAATTAATATATCATCAAATAAATAACTTATTCTTCCAAAGCACATGATCAATTTATATCATAATAAATTCTAAAGCAATATCATGTAAAAAAAAACCCAACGGGAGAAAAAGATATTCATATAACTATAAGATATTTATGAAGAAAATTCGAAATAATACCATTTTGGAATAACACATTAAAAATTACTCTATCCAAATTCCCTTTAGCACATGAAAATAATTTCAATTCTAAAGCACCACAACATAACGACCCTTTCGTTTAATCACTCCGCAGAACGCAAACACTCTTCGCTTCTAAAAGCCACAACGGGGGCGAGCTTCTCCCCACTCGGAAAAGGAGCGCACATCGGTTCATTGAACCGTCTAGAAAGATGATCCACGCTGCTACGACGTCGCGGCACATTTCAGATTTAGTATTGCTTTTCTTCGATTGTTTTTTTTTTCTGCAGGAGCCCGGATAGGAACATAAATCCTACCGGCTTGTAAGAACGGCTGTCCCGTTCTATCTTCTACAGCTGTGGCCGCTAAAACCCATGTAAGACGAGGCACAGGGTTTCGTTGCAATTCTTTATTGGTAAACTTTAACACACAAATATCATAACATTAATATTGTTGGAACGAAGGACATGAAGTCATCAGCACGTTTCAAGAAGCAAGAACCCTCGATTTTCGTTCGGGCAGTCGTATTTATATGGGGGAAAATCTCTTAGACTGCAGACAACATTCCCTACACCACGTGATAGCACGTGGTTTAAATAGGAGGGCCATATGGAAAATAAAATATATTACTGGCTTTAATGCCGTAGACAGGGGCTGGCCTAAGTCTACGGGGAAAAAAATAGTCTGGAGGGAATTAATGAGGGAAACCAACTTGAGCTTAGGCATGACCATATATGGTAACGCGTTAGAGAAATTTATGAGTGAGACAACCCTGAGTTGTCAAGTTTAATATGGAAAAAGCCAGACAAAGGAGACAAAGGACTTCTCCATATCGCAGCCTGACAAAGGATACAAAGGATTTTTCCATATTACATATATATATATATATATATATATATATATAGATAGATAGATAGATAGATAGATAGATAGATTAATAAAGAGATAGAGAAGGTGTACATGACTGTCTGTGTAGATCGCAGCCCTAGGTCAATAATAAGCAATGGCAAAACTGTTGTTTTAAAATAAACGCATCATGCATTTATTTGCTGCGCTGTTCAGGAAATGGACAATTGAAAATGAATCTGTTATTGTTGTTGTCGTGTAGTCGCCCGAAGCGAGGAAGAATGCCTGTGCAGCTCCTGAGTCTAATAGGGCCCTTATAGGCAGGAGTCCGACTTCCGCCACTTCACATGTGGTCTCTTAATTTTTTGAACCAGCTGAGATGATTTTGAACCAGATGAGAGACCGTCATCTGGGGTTGGCACCCCCTGAGATATCGTTTCACTTGGAGGACATTGGAGCCACGACACATTTAACGTGCACCAGCTCCCTTCACCGTACACGGCTTCACAGGAACCAGCCGCGAGAGATTGTCACCCTTCCAAACACTGACCGAAGTCGATGTTGCTTCACTTTCGGTGTTCTACGGGAACCGAGCAAGCTTCTACCGACTGGTCTGCTGCTGGACACTTAGAGCTGTCTTTTTATTATTATTATTGTTAAGATGACTCAGTATTGAACTAGAGCATCGGTATGTCAGATGTAAAGCAGATGTTTCGGTCCTTTAATATTCGTTATAAGCGTATTTGAATGTAAGGAGCTTCAGTATTTGGAGAAGGTGGACGTCTAAAAATTAAATTCTGTTGCAGAGTCGTCGACCGGCATGGATGGAACTTGCTGCATTTGGCGGCGGCTAAAGGTTCAGAAAACGCAATCGAAGTAAGCAGTTTTCAATATTCCCTCCGTGATCTGAGTGACACTTTTTTATATACTAGTTCAAGCCTTCAGTGAGTAACTCTTCGGATGAAAGGATTCAAACAAACATAACTTTCATCTTGTTTGAGCAACCCAGAGGTCATTCGATTCGTTGTCTATTACAGGTTCTTCTGGAGTTGGGAATGCCGTTGGAGGAAACGACGGATGAAGGGTTGACTGCTCTCCAACTCGCCATCAGGAAGTAAGGTTCCCTTTTTTTTTTCCTCGTTGTACATACATACAACTAAACACTACTACATGAGGCGTTCCAAGTGATAAGGGTGATTCCGTCAAAACTATTTCTAGTGAAAGCTAGGGATGTAACGAATAGTGGTTTGGCCGAATAGCCGAATACCGAATATTCGGTCAATGTCTTAGGCCGAATATTAAAATTTCTAGAAAATCTTTGTAGTAGAAAGTATTTGACGTATTTCTCAAAATTTTAAAGTATTGAAAGTCAAACACCAATTCCACACATTAATCTATGATGAATGATTTAATTCTGTTTGTTAAGAATTTAAAGTTATCTAAAATTAATGTGTTTCCTGTATTGTTTTGAATGCAATAAAACTGAGAATATCACCCACAAGTGGAACAGAAATGACAGGATTTAATGCAAACATTAACATTATTTTATTAGTTCTTTAATTAAAATTAAAGAAATATTATTGCTTAGTAAACTTTTACCTTGCTCAAAATAGTTTTATGAAAATGTTTTAAGAGTTATAAAAGTTAATATTTTTATTTATGCGTTTCTTTGCATATTTATTTTTAAAAGTTCTATTAAGAGTTAATGCATTTAACTGAAACACATTTTTATTTTCAAAAACCCGAATAACTTATGCTATTTTAACACTGGAACTTAAGCTTTCACGACAGGTGTCTATACCAAACATAATATTTTCCGGGTTTATAGGCCATGGCCCTAACAGTTAGATAGATATTTCTTGCTGACTTTTCACCTGACATGTTTCAAGCTTCTTCAGAGTAATCATTTTCACTCTGAAGATGATTAGTGAATAAAATATAATTCTCTCATAATCAATGTAAGTAAAGATCAGTAGTTAAGTACATCAAATTAAATGTACTCATTTTTTGTAGTTGGCAATCAAATTATTCTCTGATGCTTGGTGAGTGATCAACTGGTCGAAGAAATGCCTAGGTGGAGCATTCGCCCATATTCCACCTCGCTATATTCTTTTGGCTTGCAAGCCCTCCACATTTTTATCCTCTCTGAATAAGCACCTAAATTATGATTTTAACAACTGCTCCAGACTTACCACTACGCCCCCATCAAAATATACATCACGAATTTAGTCAGATAGCTCTAAAAGCGTCGTCTCCGTGGGTGTTGCAGTACTCGAGTACCAACCAACATTTCTCCTACATTTTCACGACTAAAATGCATTAATTGTAATGTGGATTTTTGTTTTACATCTAAAAAAAGTGTCTAATATAAAAATATGCAATACTTTCTTCAAGTACAGCTCTTCAAAAAAAAAAAGAAATCCCAAAGCATATTTTCCGGATGATTAAAATTGGAAAGGATCTCTCTTCGTAGCCCATTGCTCATTTTGTGCTCTCAGAAACAGAACTCCCACTTTTGACGATTCTTCAATCGTCTAGAAAATTTCGTCATTTACAACGATTCTTTCCTCGCGCAATAACGTGACTCAAAAAAATTTACTACACAAATTTCGCCAATTTGACGAAATGTTCCCTCGGAGCATTTTTAACAAAGCCATTTCGTCAAATACGACGAAAGTTTCGTGAATTTGTTTCTGAGAGTGTACCCGCACTCATTTTCAAACGAAGGAACTACCGATACGGCCAAAGCTTTTCGCAATGTGACGTAACTCTTGGTGTGGGTTCAGGAACTTGTAGGCACAACACATTAGCTGGATAATTAATTATAACACTATTTAATGCATATTTACAACGTCGAGATACACAGCACAAGTTAACAGCCGCTCGCGTCATTCGCGCTTCCGAGCAAATTACACTCTTGAACCCCCGTTCCAGTTCTCGGTGTTTACGAAGTCTAGCAATCAGACACTACACAATGAAAAAAATATTTCTTGTAAGGTGTATGCGTGCCTTATTTACTTTGTTTTACTCTATTTTGTTGCGCATGGGTAATTACTTCGAATTTGAATCGTCGAATCATCTCTAATTGCAGCAATCGGATCGGCTGCTGCAAGGCGCTCCTGAGCCACGGGGCAGTGATTCCCGCAGAATACGAACCACCTGCAGAAGGATCCACAGAACGATTCCTACGGAAATACAGAGAGAACCTCGCGACAGTCTTCAGGCTGGCGGAAGTTTTTGATCGCGTCGGAAAGTGAGTATGAAACGTCTGAGCAAACCAACGCCAAATGTTGGTGATACATTTTCAATATGGTAACCCTGAGTGACTCTGCGTACACTGGAAAAATTTTGCGTTTCGTTGCCACCGCTTTTGTGTAAAGTTGAAAATGATTCATTTTTTGATGTACAGTAAAACCTGTAAAGTTGACCATTTTTGTCAGGAACGGAATTAATCCTTTATATTATATAATGTAGGGAAACCATTGTCACTTGACCACCTAAGTTGACCACCTAAGTTGACCACCTGTCTATGTTGACCACTTATGTACGCCACATTTGGGAGGGAGTATTATAAAACTCCCTTTGTAAGTGGACCGTCTCATTATTACTATATCTACTTGTTTATTTATTTCCGGAAATATTAATAAACTAAAATAGCTTCGCCATGATGTTTTTTATGCTATAATGTAAGTAAAGATCACGTGACTCAAAAAAGTTACTACACAAATTTCGCCAGCATTTGTCTGGATGGATGAAACATCAATAGAAAGTTGCCTAAACCTCTTTGTAAGTGAACCAAATGGGAAAACGACTATGAACACTCTTTTATTTTTAAATAAGTTTCTTATTTTCTCTTTGATCTGATATAGCCATTTTGAAAAAATATATTTTTAGGAAATCTTTAGCATCCTATAAGTAATTGACATAATTAATTTTATTTTTAAATAAGTAATTTACTTTTGAAGTTGTATGGGATACATTGTAAGTCTTTCGGGTTCAATTTCTTTAATCATATTTTAGATAATTGTGGAAAAAAAGCTAATCACTCTTTTAAAGTAACGTCATTACATGAAGCCATATTTTAATGAGTTACAAATGAATAAATGCATAGTGTAAGAAAAAAATCTCCCCCTCTATAAGTTGACCACCTGTCCAAGTGAACCACTAAAGTGCTGCACCGCACGCGGTCAACTTACACAGGTTTCACGTATTTTAAATTCTTTTAAGAGTACAGTGAAACCTCTCGTAAAGACCACCTCTCATTGAGACCATTTTTTTAAGGTCTAAAACTTCCATCTATGGGCTCAATATTAACTTTTCCTCCATTAAAAGACCACTTACTTTCTGTCTCCCTCCCAGTAAGACCACTTTTTCAGAAGAACAGGTAGGATTGTTTACCAGGGGAATTTTGAAATGCCCTTATCTCTTAGAAAAACAGGACCCAGCTAGTAGGTGGAGGAACCTATTACCCTGTTCCTGGAATTGGGTGGGTGGTAAGCACCAGGGCAGGGGAATTGGACAAATGAGCTTAATGATGTCTAAAAAGAGTTTTATTGACTTTTGAAGAAAAAGTAAAAGTTTTACAAGCACATGACAGTGGAATCTGGGAGAGGAAACTGGCAGCAGTTTCAGTGTAGCAAAACTCCAAGTTTCGAGATAAAGACTGTTAATGATAAATTATTAAAATTAAAGTAAACTTCGATTAATTCCTTTCATAAAGCTGTACAGTAATAAAATAATAATAATAACAAGTTTTAGGATAGTGTTTTGCTGTATTATTGCATGAAGCTTTGTTTTAGCCATTACCTCTATTCAGAGACCACCTCTCTATAAGACCGATTTTCTACGGTCTGGTGGGTGGTCTCTTTAGAGAGGTTTCACTGTATATCTAAAAAAAATACGGACAGCAGAATGTTGTTTTAGCTCATGATGTTCGTTCACTCATCTACGCGTCAAAAGTTCGTGACGATGGCTCATTCATCCAATTTTCACAGACATGAGCAATTGTAATGTGACTGAGTTAACACATTTCAAGTGCCAAGAAACATTATTCAGTCTCTATCTTTTTAGACAAATACATAAAAAATTAAATGCATCGAAAATAAATTATTTTCAACTTTACACCAATGGAGGCAATTCGGCGCTAGAGGGACTCATGAGCGATCATCGTTGTCACGTGACTTCTGCTCTTTGTTTACCAAGATTTTCAATGGAGTTCTACGTGGAGTTCCCTAGGCAAAATGAGTCATCTTAAAATGAATGAGACTATTTTCACAGCTTTTTCTGATTATAACCCAGTATTTACATTTGATTTAATCATTATAAAAGAAATTTATTCATTATTACAATCGTTATAGTGTTTTATTTAACGATAATTTTATGTAATGTAGAAGAACTTTATTTACCTAGTTTTTAAGTAGATTTGTGAAACTCGAAATAAAACGATGCTACAGCTTCCTTTGTTTACATTGCTTTAATCGCTGCCACGTGACCAATGACGTTGCTTGAATTGCCTTCATTGAATACCAAAAATCGTGGCAACTAAACGCAAAATTTTTACAGTATATGATGTGGAGGTCACTGTGACGTCCCAAAAAAATTCCGTATTCGCAAATTTCGTCTGACCATTCGTAAAGTTTTTTTCCCTTCTTTAACAATCTATTGTTTTTTTACCCTTATTTATACATTAAAGTTGTGAATAAATATTAATTTTTTTGCGGTTTATTTTTTGTGTTGCATGCACTTCTACCTAAGCATAGCAATGGATTCAATTCAAGCAACGTCATTTGTCACGTGGCACCGATGAAAGCAATGTAGACAAAGGAAGTCGTAGCATCGCTTCACATCGAGTTCGACAAATCTAATTAAAAACGAGGCCTAAATAAAGTTCTTCTACATTACATAAAATGAACACTAAATACACTATAACTATTGTAATAATTAATAAATTTATTTTATAATGATTAAATTAAATGCAAATACAGGGTTATAATCAGAAAAAGCTGTGAAAATAGTCTAATTAATTTTAAGGTAACTCATTTTGCTTAGCGAACTTCACGTAGAACTCAATTGAAAATCTGAGTAAACAAAGAGCGGATGTCACGTGACAACGATGATCGCTCAAGAGTCCCTCTAGCGGTGAATTGCCTCCATTTTGCTACTTACACGCCTTTGCTTCAGAGTGCCTCATGTGATCGGTAAGGGGTCATCCATAATTTGGATATAACCGCTATTTGAAAAAAATAGTGATTGTCATGGAATCAAAGTACAGTAAAACCTGTAAAGTTGATCACCTTTGAAAGTTGACCACTTGTCTAAGTTGACCACTTTTTCCAAGAACGGAATTAGCCCTTCGCCCTCTACCTCACACTCTATAAGTTGACCACTGTTGTAAGTTGACCACCTGTCTAAGTTGACCACTTTTTTCAAGAACGGAGTTAGCCTTCGCCCTTTACCTCACACTTTATAATTTGACCACAGTTGTAAGTTGACCACCTGTCTAAGTTGACCACTAAAATGCTGCATGCAAGTGGTCAACTTGCACAGGTTTCACTGTAAATTCTTTTGGGAAAAGATCGATGTTAATAGAACTATTAATTACTAGCTGTACCCGGCCACGCGTTGCTGTGGCTTAGCCTGGCTCGATGGAAAAGCAAGAAAAGCACATATTTCTAATATGTTTCATTTGACAATGCTTGTTGTTTCATTGTCTGAAAATATAGATTGTCTGCTTTACCAAATTCTAGAACACGCAATATATAATTGTACACATGAGAAGATGTAAACTGCTCGATTTGATTGATTGGTCCTGAGCTTTATGTTTCACAATGTTTGCGGGTAATTCTTTTTTTTTTCTTTTTTGTTCCATTGTCTGTGAAGATTTTGATATTGTCTGGCTCGGCACATTGAAAAATTCAACATAAGCCTTATAAAGAGAAGAAACACAAACACAAAAATTCTAAATTAAAAAATTGCCGTTCAAAATAAATAATCTGTGTTTTAAAGTTCCCTTAATCGTTAAGTTCAAAAATATTTAAAAAATACTTCAATACAAACAGAAAAAACACAAAATTTTAGCAATAGAATGAAAATAGCTAAATGAAACTGTTAGCATTCAAAATAAGTAATCTTTGTTTTAAAGTTCCCCTTAATTTTCAAGTGCAAAAATACTTCAATACAAACAGAAAAACAGTTATTAAATCAAAATGAAAATAGCTGTACCCTGCCAATAGTTGCAGTGGCTCATTCTCCTTAATAAAACATTAAAAAACGAAATAATAAAATCAAAGTTGAAATAAATTGAAAGTAATATATAAAAACGCATGTCCTGATAAAATTCCAAAGCAAGCGGCGAAGTACTTACGGAGATTTGAGGTTAGGAACCAAGGCCTGATTTTGATCGTAACCGTAAACTGGATCAAGTTCAGCCTTGTATGAACAAATGAACACTTACATCTTTATTTATATAGCTTATATTACCCGGAGTTGAGGAAACTGCTAATTATTATTCTTGGATCCAGGTAAGCCTTAAGAAATCGAACTAAAAAGCTTATAACTGGCGTTCTTATTGACGTAGGATCTTCGAACAAATTCCATCTTGTGCATAAAAATCAGCGCTTTCGATCGATGTATTATATTAATATGTGCAAGGTTTTTTTCACTCCCGTATTGGGGAATTTATGTGGAAATTTGCGTAAAATTGGAACTACCTGTTGGATTTTTTTTTCTAACCTTCCTCTTGGGTGGTCAGATTGTTGTTCTTAATAAATCCTCTTATGTTAAAAAAACTGATGACTTAATTGCTTCTGGTCCTTATTGTGAAACTTATTAAGATCCTAGCGACAAGGAGTTAAAAGCTATTTCTTCTGC
Organism: Octonoba sinensis; assembly: GCA_038502835.1. Classification (NCBI taxonomy): domain Eukaryota; kingdom Metazoa; phylum Arthropoda; class Arachnida; order Araneae; family Uloboridae; genus Octonoba; species Octonoba sinensis. The sequence goes on along the minus strand of CM076598.1, from coordinate 1,769,785 downwards.
TGTTAAGTCTGTTCATTCTATTCCTTTGATTGCTAAACGATCTGTGATTCCTTCTGTTGCTAATTGAGCGCGTTTCTATGCTTTACCGAAGGTACACAAGGCAGGTATTCCTTTTAGACCAATTGTTTCCAATATTGGCACTGCTTCATAAAAACTTTCCAAGTATTCAGTTTCTGTATTTTCTCCACTTAGGAGTCGGAATGTTTTCACTGTTAAAAATTCCATCGATTTTGTTAAGAAACTTCATAACTTCGTTCCGAATAATTCGGTTATGGCCTCTTTTGATGTTAATTCTTTGTTTACTAATGTTCCTGTTGATGGCGCTTTGACTTGCCTCAGGAAAAGGCTTTCTGAATTCCATTTTACTGCTGTGGAAATTGAGGAATTAGTTTTTCTTACTCGTGTGTGCTTGCAGCAGAGCACTTTGTATTTAATGGTAAATTCTATGCTATGGTAGATGGCCTGGCTATGGGAAGTCCTCTTAGTCCTATTTTAAGTGATTTCCATATGCATTATTTTGAGGAAAAGCTATTCCAGAAATTTCAGTTTCCATTTTATGTTCGTTATGTGGATGATTGTTTTGTCCTAACGGACAGTAACTTGTTAAGTATTGATGATGCTCTTTCTATTATGAACTCCATTGATCCTAATATCCAGTTTTCTTGTGAGAAAGAACTTAATAGTAGCCTCGCGTTTCTTTATGTTTTGATTTCTAGGAGTGAGTCTGGTTTCAATACTTCTGTCTATCGTAAACCTTTAGCTGTTTCTTTACCTCCTCACAGACTGTCGTCTCATCCTCCCAACCAAAAATATTCGGCTTTTAATGCTCTTGTCCATCGTGCTATTAATATTTGCTCTTCTCCTGAGCTTCTCAAGATTGAACTCAACTATCTGAAAGCTGTAGCTGTTGATAGAGGATTTTCTCACTGTTTAATTGATTCTATTCATAACAAACTTTCTAAAAAAACTTCTGGTCAAAATCATGTGGTTTCTAGAAAGAATTTGGTTGTGTTACCATTCTTTCATTCTGTCAGTTTTGGTATTGCTAAAATCCTAAAAAGGTTTAAATTTCAAGTCGTTTTTGCTCCTAGCAGCAAACTTTCCTTCTCTTCTCTTAAAGATCCTGTCGATCAACTTAACACTTGGGGTATTTACCAAATTAGTTGCCGTTGCGGCCTTTCTTACATTAGACAGACAAAACGTGCTCTGAAAATTCGGTTAAATGAGCATAAAGATTATGTACGAAAGCAAGAGTTAAATAAGTCTAGCATTGCTCAACATTGTTGGAATTCCAACCACTCTTTTGATTTCAATTCTGGGAAAATTATTCAAAAATGTTCTTCCCCTTTGGAGCTTGACTTTTGGGAAGCTTATCATATTAACAGGAATAGTTCTAATTTGGTTAATGATTCTTCCTCAACTCCTTATTTTTCACAGGTCTGGCATAAGTTCCTTTAATTTGTTGTTCTTTCTTGGTTTTCTTGTTTTCCTTTTTTTCTCTCCACCCTTCCCCCGCCCCTCCTTTACATGTGTAATTTGTTTTGTATTTTCTGTACTTATTTTATTTCCATTTTATTCTTTGTATTTTATTTTATTATTTTTGCAATTTTCATGTATTTTCACATTTTTAAGCATGCTGTCGTCTTTTTTGCTTTGTTTTTATTGATATTCCTTTTTACTTCCTGTACTTTCAACGGATTCGTTTGTTGCTCTCTTATTGGTACCTTCCCTGCCACTTCTACTTCCACTTCACACTGCCTTTATTCTCATTGGTTTACAGTTAATTCTTAGGCTATATAAGCTTTGTTTTTGTTGTTTTGTCTGCTTCATTTGGATGTTTTGCATCTAGAAGCTCCCTGTCGCATTGAAAAAGGGATTCCAAGCAATCCCGAAACATATGTCTGCGTTTTAATGCTCATTTGTGCTTTAAATTAACGTGAAATTATATTTCTATTACATATACAGTTGTTCAGTATAAACTAAAATATTAAAAAAAAGATAAATTTCAGCAAAAATGTTTTAATTTTAAAGAAATTTAAAAGTATACAGTATGCTTATTGCTGATAGTACTTCTAAATTGATCGCAAGATTCAGTTAATCACAGCTTTGATGAAATATATAATACAAAATATAAGATTCAAATTATAAAAATATAAAGTTCAGAGTTCTAGAAGTACTTGTAACATTTTAATCTTTTCAAAAGTGATGTGTTCATTCTCTGGTAATGGACCACACCTAAAAACACCGGAAGCAGTACATTTAAAAAAGCTTAATTTTTTAATGCCGTTTACACATATTCGCAAAAATGATTTTACCAATGTTCCATATCAAAAAAATTTGAATTTTCAAAAATGAAATTATGCTTAAGCGTTCATCCATTAGTCTACCCTAGGTATAAAATGATCATATTTCAAACAATATCATTCAATAAAATATCACATTAATACATTTCACAATTCTGAATGATGTCAATACTGCAAATCATTATGCAATTAAAAGCCGCGTCAGTTTTGTGAATATGTACTATTTCGTACTCCATAAACTAATAAAAATTAAAACCATGATAACTTACCCGCCATTAAAAAAGTTAAGTACTTTGAGGTCTCTCGGTTGAAAACAATGTTCACGAAGGACAAATTCAGTCCCTTTTTGGAAATTCAAACTTGTAGCTTTGAGCAGCTTTTTCAGAAGAAATTCAGTTGCTGGAGATATTCAGTTGCAAACCTTCCAGTTAACAACACAGAACAAACTTTGTGCAACATACACGAATTTCTTCAAGAAAGTACTTTTCTACTTACGAGAGTACGAGCACAGATTTTCCCTTCGTTTATTGTTTATGTTACATTACATATGACGTCTATCACGCAGAAAAGTGAAGAGATATGGACACAGGGTTCCTCCTCTCCATTTCACGTGAAAGACGAAACGTACTGCCATATAAATTTGCACGCATTTTCGCCTACAAAATAACCTAGAGTGCTACTTTTTACATGTGACCATGAGAAGGAACTTTAAAAGTGTAACTGAGCCAAAACTTTTTTTTCTTTATGGGGCCGTGTATGTTTATTATAGGGTGACCATATTTCTGAGCGTAAATTTTTTGACGTGTCCCTAAATGGGACATTCATAAATGATGTCACGCTTCGAGGGGGAGGGGGTTCGTGAAATTGTGACAAGGGGAAGGGAGGTGGTAACAAGAAGTGTGACATCCTGCTTTATGCAACATAGCGTGGCATGTGACAAAGGAGGGAGGGGTCAAATATATGGGAAAATAGCGTGACATCATTTATGAACGGTCCCAAATCCACGGGCAATTTGGGGACGCCTAGGGTGACCATATTTCTGAGCGTCAATTTGGGGACGTGTCTCCAAATTCACAGACAATTTGAGGATGCCAGAAAAATGTTTCGGGGACATCTTTGGAGACATAACAAACCAATACGTAGTCCCTTCTATTATGAAAAATTTCTCTCACTAATGCTCTGAACATATTTCTTACAAAATGTACGCATATTTTCTTCGATCATTGCCTATTAGAAATTATAATACTAAGGCAACTATTTAAAAATTGCTGTAATATTATCTAAAATTTTACAAAATGCTATTTAAAAGCTCTAACGCGCGAATAGAGAAGGAGGGAGTCAGTACGGGACCGCCGCGGGGCTCCCGCTCAGTGGCTGAGCGGTCTAATCGACTGGTTCCGGTGCCTCCCTGCGCGGAGTGAAAAAGGCGTGGGTACGATTCCCACTTTCCCCTGGGTGTATTTCCTTCTTTGTATATTGAAATCTGTTGTGCTGTCTTGTTTTATCTGTCATATTAGAGAGTTTGAGGCATATCCTTGAGAATAGCAAATAAACTCGAATACTTATGTGACCTGAAACAGTTGTAAACAAACAAACAAACAAATCGAAATGGAATTTCGAGAAAAAAAACAGAAGTTTTCACATTTGGGGACATTACGCGTTCTCAAGTAGTTAAAGTGTTTTTGGGGACAAGACATTAAAAAATATGCAAATTTGAGGACTGTCCCTGAAATTCGAGGACATTTGGTCACCCTAGGTTATTAACATTTGCAGGCCTAGAGCGTTCCCCGGAAACCGGCATCCATTCTTTCAAGTAACCCCACTATCGGCGGATGTCATTACCACTTGAGAATTTTGACACTCGGTTTCCCCCTAGATGGCGACACCTAAGCTCCAAATGATGCAGAACTGCACTAGGAATTTAATTTAGCCGAGAGTATCCAAGCCAAATGTCTACTCACGGGATCTCTCACATGCCACATCATCATACGACATGGGCTCAGACAATTTTCTGCATTTATAAAATCCACCGATTGGGACAGGTTTGAATCTGCGTACGAGGCCTGCGCCATACCGCTACCCCACCCTGTCCACTATCAATAAATATATAATGTTTTATAGGCATTGCGTTGTGAAAAAAATAGATAACAAATAATATTAAAAAGATACCCTTATTCATTTACGTTTATGAATATAATTTTAAAAAATCGGAGCATTCGAGCAAAAGAAAAAAAAATTATTTTTTTTTTTGCTTCAATGACAGCTCCTTGAAAGAATGGATGCCGATTTCCGGGGAAGACACTAGGTCTTCAAAAAGGTTAGTAACCATATGCAGCCCCGTTGGAGGAAAAAAATATTTATTGATAAATAAGGGGTCATTCATGAATACTGTCCAGCTTCTAGGGGAGGAGGGGGCGGTTCGAGAAAGTGTGACAGGGGGTTTGTGACCAAGGGGAGGGGAGGGTGTAACAACGTAACAAGAAGGGGGATATGAAACATTTTGGTTTCTATAAAAACATTTAAACTCGGCAAATTAAATTTATTTTTGAAGTTTTTTTCATTTCCATACTTTGATTTTAAAGTTTCATTGCTCATTTTGTATCATAAACACCGATGATGGTGAAGGTTAAAGTTACTTCTTCTTAAAAGTTTTAAAAAAAATTTCTTAGGCAATTCCACTTCCAAGATAAAATTACTTGTGTCGTTTTTTAGAATTTGAACCAATAATATATTTTGCTGTTAAATATTAATTATCCTTTGCGTTGTAAATCTTAACAACATTTTGTACAAATTACGTACACATGAAATCATTATTATTATGCTCACAAATGGCATTAAAAGTGCAAAATTAAAATTAGAAAAGTGATATATAACGCAGTGCTTTGTTTCTGAACGGCAAATACAAAATAAATATACTTATGTAATACTAGTAAGCCCCGCGGTCATACGAAATGACCGCTGTTCTAGATATTATAACTTGTAAGTTGCCAATTTGTAAATATCAAATTCGTGAAAAACATAGGAACGAATCACAAAACATATGAACGAATCAAAAGACATCGCCAAAGTTGAGGAAACTGTTAATTGTTACTTTTGGGGTCAAGGTAAGCCTTAGGAAATCGAACTAAAAAGCTTATAACTATCGTTCTTACTGGTTTAGAAACTTAGAACAAGTATCATCTTGTGCAGAAAAACCAGCGCTTTCGATCGAGATATATTACATTAATATGCGCAAGGTTTCTTCACCCCCATATTCGGGAATTTATGTGGAAAATTGCGTAATAATTGGAATTTAAAAAAAAGAACTACATGTAGGATTTTTTTTTTAACGGAAACCTTCCTCTTGAACCACTCTGTCTTTTTATGAAAACCGCATTAAAATCCGTTGCGTAGTTTAAAAGATCTAAGCGTAGAAAAATCATTGAAAAATTAAAAAATTAATTAAAAAAAAACTAATTGACTCACCTCTTTCAATGGAGGCAATTCATACAGCGTCATAGGTCACCTGACAAAGATGTAAGCGATGTAAACAAAGGAAGCTGTAGTATCGCTTTACTTCGAGTTCGCTTGTTTAACATTACGTTTTTGTTTGAATATTTTATTGAGTTGTAAAAGATGTCATACTGTGTTGCATATGGGTCATCTATTTCAATTGAATATTACAAACTTGAGCTTCATAAGCATTGAAATCTATGAAACAAAAAAATGTTAAAATAAATGACGATAAATAAACAATAACAAAAACTGACCTTGCATTTGGTTGAAATCCTAGCTTTTGCTGTGTAAGCTTCTTTCTTTTTCATTTCAGCTTTGACGACAGTAGTCGATATGTCAAAAAAAATGTATTGTTTTCTGACGGTTCGAGGGAACAGATTTTAGAAACGAATTTTTCATTAAATAATAATGGTCCTTTCTTTACTTTAGTAATCACGCTATTATTTCCAGTTTGTGCCGGAAACTGCTCGGCATATTCCATTATGGAAAAACTTGTAAAATCCGTTAAATACAACGGTTTATCAACAATAGAATTAGCTATGGAGCCCAATAAATCCTAAATTATTACTAATTAAAACTTTTTTTATGAATTTAAACTAATCTAATTAAAAACTAGGCCTAGATAATGTTCTGCGTTATTAAAAACTAAGCCTAAATAAAATTATACGTTATTAAAAACTAGAACTAAATAAAGTTCTACGTTATATAAAATCAACACTAAATAAAACACTATAACTATTGTAATAATTAATAACTTTATTTTATAATGATTAAATTAAAGGTAAATTACTTGGTTTAAAATCAGAAAAAGCTATGAAACTAGTCTAATTTTATCATAGCTAATTTTGCTTCGGGAACTCCACGTAGAACTCAATTAAAAATTTGCTAAACAAATCAGCGAGCATCTTTGTCACATGACGCGATGAATTGCCTCCATTGAAGAAAAGTGCGACATTATGTGTCAGTCGGTGAAATTCGGTTTCGTTCGATAAATCGAGAATTTCCAAAGACGCGAGTAATTTCGGCATTCTCCAATGTAAGAGTGAATATACATTTTAGAATGAGAATTCTTAAGTTGGAAATCGACACCACTCTCGTAGAATATTCTAGTTGGAAACGAGCAATCAACAATGCAAGTGCCATGAATCTAATTTGACTAGTTTTTGCAGAAAGAAGCCTTCTAAAGGGGTTCCCGTGGAAGTCCTGAAGGCCTTGGTCAACCTGACACTAGCAGACGAAGAGGAAAGCCAAGCAAGTTTCTAAGTTCCATTGATAAGTGTCACTACAGGAACAGTTCGATGAGAAGATGCGCTGAGAACTAACTCCACCATTAATACGAACAACTTTCTAAAGCTCAACAGAGAGACGTAAAAACTGATAGAATATTGAATCCATATCGGGGGCTGTTTTTTGTTCCAAAACCCTTCGGTTTTGTACCTATAGTCAACTTCACGAGAAGTGATAGCACAGCTAAACAAAGTAAAGTGACACTTGGCGATATCGTTGCCTGTTTGGCGCTGGGAAGATCAGAAACAGTGCCACTAAAATTTGAAGGCATAAAATATTTTGGATTTTTACGATTTCTTTCTAAAATCTCCTATTAAATTTAAAAAATAACAATTAATTAAATAAAATAATAATCTCTGCACGAAATAGTAAGAGTCAGTTTGCTATTTGTGTGTAAATTTCTTGTATGAGGCATCTTCGGCTCAAGCGGAAGCGTAGTCAAATTTTAAGGAAACAAGACACTTTGTCAAGTAACCTTCCCTCAATAGCCGGCGTGATGGCGGTGTGGTAGGGCGCGGGACTCGTGCGCCCCAGGTCAGAGGGTCGAGCCTGGCTGGCGGATTTTCAAGGTTCAGAAAATCGTCTGCATCAATGTCGAACGATTATGCAAAAGTAGACACTTAGCTTGAATGCTCTCGGCTAAATTAAATTCCTAGTGCAATTTTGCATCAACAGAGTGCTCGCTCTTTCATTTGGAGAAACCGGACGTCAAAATTCTCATGCGACGATGGTACCACATTCACTGTGATGCCGCTGAAAGAGTTGGTACCCATCTCTGGGGAACGCATTAGGTCGTCAACGCTTTCCTGTCGTCCGGAATTGGCAGAAGCCAATAACAGCAGCCCCCATTAGAAATTAAAAAGAAAAAACTTCCTTCAATATGCATAGGATCTTCCAACCAGCGAGGAATGGGTAAATGTGGCACATTTTGACCATAAAATAACTCTTTATTTTTAATTCCGCTATCCCTTCTCATCAAACAGAGTATAACTAATTACTGGGCTGTGTAGTGAAGTTGCAATGTACGATAGTAGAGACATTTAGTGCTATGAACAATAAACTTTCGATCTTTAACGGCATTTAAAAAAAAAATGTTTAATGATAATAATTTACGAAATGCAAAAAATAAGCACACTTATTTTAAGAGGGGTTGGGAAATGTAGAAGATATTTTTATTCCAATTCATTTTATTGTGCTGTTAGTTTCAAGAGATGCTGTTAACCCTAAATCCTCTGTATCACAGTTAAAGTGTAAGCAACATACCGTTAAATCGCTGTTTCCCGTAATTTTCCTTAGAAATAGTTAAAGACTTTCCTGAAACATGTTTTTTTTTGTTATTGTCTTAAATCCAAAAAGTCAAAAAAAATAATAGTGTATAAGTCATAGAAAATTTTAAAAAATGATATATGTTTTTTTAAATTTTAAGTCCTGAAATGCGTGCATTTTTAAAAAATAATATTTATTTTCATTACTATCTCAAATTCAAATACTCAAATAAATCCGAGTTGTTGAGTGATCGAGGGTTAAAAAATTTCAGTCGCAAATTTAAAAAAAATTATTCCAAACGTTAGCAAACAAAAACAATGAAATGAATTTTAATCAGGAGAGAAAGTATGTTGTATGTATTTATTTATTTTTCAATGAAGTGTATCACAAAGTATACAAAGAAAAAAACACAATTTATTATTCAATGTCTGGTACTGTCTATGTTATTTCAGATAAGAGTCACTTTAGTAAGGTATGTTGTCTGGTCCCTTCTTTCTCTTTTCTCAACAAAACCTTCTACAACATGATACGTTTCTAACCTTTCCATTTTTGTTACAATCTCAATCTTCCTAACACTTTTTGAATTGCATAAAAGCTTCAGCCACCATTCTGGATTCTCAAAATGTCAATACACGGTGAAAAAATTCTATTCAACCTTTCACCAGAAAAATTGAAAAAAATGGGGAAATTTAGATGCAAGCAACATTTATTTGGTACTGCGCTGAAAAATTATAATGGTGTAGTTTCAACATGAATATGAAACTAGGAACCATTAAAATGGTACCTAGTCCTTTTTTTTTTTCTTTGGAGGGAGGGGGAGGAGAGGAATAAGGGTGATTCAGGCTTAATGATCAATGAAACAAATGCAACTCATGTTTTAGAACAAAATCTAAAGATTATAAAAAAATACCTATTTCACCTATTTTGGTGATTATATTCCATTTGTTCTAACGCCTAGAGGTCATTAGAATGTAAATGTTAAGCAAGACAATCAAACTTTTCTACTTAGGGATATACAGCATTTATTAACAGATATACATTAAATTATGCCACAGACAATGCAAGGACTTCAGTCTCTTAGACATCAAATTTCGCCAGAGGGCACAATTATAGTTTACAATGTAACAAAACATAAATACAAGAAATAACTTGAACATAACTTATATTACTGGTCTAAATTAAAAAACGTAAAAGAACAGGCCAAAGTACAAGGTACTAGTTTCATTTAGTACGTTTGATCCTTCATGGGGAGCATGGGATTTTGTGTGTGTGGGTTTTCGAATGTCTTTTCAAACGGGAATTGTCCGGAAAAATCTTTCCGCAGTACTGACAAGAATACGGCCTTTCTCCAGTATGAATCTTCAAATGGTTCCTCAACGTAGACCGCAAAGCGAACGTCTTGTCCCAGCACGGACAAGAGTAAGGACTCTCTCCGGTATGAATCTTCAAATGCAGCCTCGACGTAGACCGCAAAGCGAACCTCCGTATCACGGACAAGAGTAAGGCCTCTCGCCTGTATGGAGTCTCGTGTGCTATTGCAAGCGATAAAGTGCGGGGTACTAGCTTTCATCCATTACGTTTGATACTTCATCGGGAGCATGGGATTGATTTTTCGTGTGGGTTTTCATATGTCTTTTCAAACGGGAATTGTCCGGGAACATCTTTTCGCAGTACTGACAAGAATATGGCCTTTCTCCAGTATGAATCTTCAAATGGTTCCTCAACGTAGACCGCAAAGCGAACGTCCTTGCGCAGCACGGACAAGAGAAAGGCCTCTCTCCTGTATGCAGTCTCGTGTGCTCTTGCAAGCCGTTTTGTTGGCTGAACGTCTTTTCGCAGAACTCGCAAGAAAACGGCTTCACTCCCAGGTGCATCAGCTCGTGCCTCTTCAGCTGCCAAGACACAGGGAACGATTTGCTGCAGTAGTGGCAGGCGTGAGGTCTCTCCCCGGTGTGGACCCTCCTGTGCTCGTCGAGCAGTCTGCGATAGACGAACTGCTTCTGGCAGTAGTCGCAAGACAGCAACCTGTCTCCCGTATGTAGTCTTACGTGTGCATTGAGAGCTCCAGCCTGGCTAAACACCTTCCCGCATAGTTCACACATGTGCGCCGGCGACGTTTCCGTGTGGCGTGCCATGTGCGCCACCAAGCTCGATTTGTGGATGAACGATTTCCCGCACAGACCACACGAGTGGCGTTGGTCGTCGGTGTGTCTCTTCAAATGCTTCCGCAGGCTCGAGCTCGAGAAAAACGTCTTCTCACAAGATCCACAGGCAAACGGCTTCTCTCCTGTGTGGGACCTGACGTGTGCCGTCAGAGTCCTGTTGCTGCAGAACGTCTTTCCACAGTAGTCGCAGCAGAATGGCTTATGTCCCGTGTGTGTCCGCATATGTGAGGTCAGGTAAGATTTCCTGGGGAACTTCTTGTCGCAGAACTCGCAGGGGAACGGATTTTCCCCGGTGTGGGACCTCAAGTGGACAGTCAATTTGCTCCTCCCAGCGAATGTCTTTTGACAGTACTCACAAGAAAAGGCTCTGACTGCGGAATGAAGCGTCATGTGTGATTTGAGCTCTGCTTCTTCAAAAAATATTTTTCTGCAGGTTTCACAAGAGAAGGATGCTTTGGAATGAAGCTTCACGTGGGACTCGAACTCATCTTTGTCAACGAATGTTTGTTCACAATATTCACAAGAGAACTCCTCTCTTGCGGAATTTACTTCCGATTTTCGATTCCGAGACGAGCAGTCTTCGATGCAATCGGAAGGATTCTTATTCTCCACAAGTTCCGATGCATTTGCTACCGAACTTTGGACATTCATACTCAGTTATTAACCTTATTAGAATAATTTAAACAATAATACTGATATCATTCAACGACTGACAAGGGAAAAATCGCGTGGTAGTGTTTTGTAATTCGATTCCATACAAAGTTTAACTCGGAGATAATATTAATTAATTTTGTTTCAATGTATCATTTATCAACAAATAAGATTTTTTCTTAATCTTCTTTAATGTTGTAAAAATAAACTACTTATTTATTCTGATGACTTTCCACTGTTGACTTTGGAAAAACAAAACTTTTAAATGCCACAATGGAATCATACCTATAGGAGGAAAAATGAAAAAAAAAAAGAAAAAAAAACATTAGCATTCAATCATAGTTTTAAAGACATTTTTAAATAGTACATAATTTATCTAAATTTTAACCGGAAAACAAGGGCATTTGTAAAATCAAGTTTTTTAATTTTAAGGTACTGCAGTTCAGTAACAAAGCTCTCAGGTTAGAGATCACATTTCTAATTTTATTTTTGAATTGTTAATAACATTCGTGAGCATAAAAGTAATAATGATTATGTGTGTACTTAATTTGTATAAAATGAGATGAAGGTTTACAACAAATATCATAATTAGTACATAACAGTAAAATATTACTTGTTCCAGATCTGTAAAAACGATCTGTGCTACATTGAGGAACATGAATACAGGGTGTTTCAAAACCAAAACGGTCCAACTATTTTGATTTAACGCAATTTTTTTTTTGGTACAAAACTTCTAGAAAGTGGGCACTACAACCGCCTTACGTGGTTCCAACAAGATGGCGACGGCGTATACCACTAACAACTCGCAAGCAGCGCTGCAAGAGTTGTTTCCCGAAAAAGCGATTTCTCGAAGAGGTGACATTGAGTGGCCCCCACGGAGCCTTGATTTAACCCCACTTGATTTTTTGTTGTGGGGTTATCTTAAGAGTGTTGTATACAAGAATAATCCACCAACTTTGGTAGAGTTGAAAAGAAATATTGAATAGAAGATGAGATTGATTTCTCAACAACTTCTCACAAAAGTCATCAATAACGACCGCGCAAGGGAAGGCTGTCGTCAAACAAACGGTCATCATTCAACTAATGTAATATTTAAAAAGTACAGTAGTCTCTCGGTAATCCGGCAGATATCGGACCACGGTACTGCCGGATTACCGAAAACGCCGGATTACTGGAATGTACTAAAAATACGCATAAAAATACCTGGACAAATTATTTATTTTAATGTACATAGTGTTGTTTACATTATTCCTTTGAAGTTGAAAGCATTGATTGTTTTTTCACTTTAAATGGCATTTTCAACGCGCACACAGAGCACAAAAGCCACTCACAATAGCTGCGCAGAAACAGGTTTTCAACTCTACTACCACGCATTTACTAGCTTCTTATGAAACGCCGGATTACTGGCAGGGCCGGACCAGTGAAGTGCCGGATTACCGAGAGACTACTGTAAAATTTCCTTCTTTGTTTACATTTTGGTATGAATAAAGAAATGATTTCAAACAGCATTTTTTAAACTGCTGATCAAAATCGTTGGATCGTTCTGAGACACCTGTATAATTTTAACATTAATATTATCTAATGAAAAATAATTTTCAGTCATTTTAGCAAAGTATCAGCATACACCGTTGCTTCAATTCAAGTAACACCTTTCAACAGGGTTTGTACTCTTTTGGTAAAACAAAAAATAAGGACCTTTTAAGGACATCATAAATTTTTCGAAATATACAAACTGTTGTTTGTATATTTTCAGAAAGTAGCATTACTGAAAGACGAAACTTACTTATAGTCTGTGTAATTAAAATAGGCGCATCAAGGTCGCATTTCCTGCTTCGTTACCATGGCAACTGAGAGAAGAATAACAGTGGCAGACTTTTTTTTTTTTTGCACTGCAGTTAAGGAAATTGCATTACAACACCTCTGATTCAAAATATTAGAATAATTTGTAAAAAGTAATAATTAAGAATTTACTTTCCATTTATTTATTTTTGATGCTAAGTAAATGCAGTTAAATGTCTCATAAATTAAATCTGGAATGTTTAGATAAGATGTTAACATTTACAAAATATAAAATACAATAAATGAGGTATACAATAGCTTTCTGAAACACATCAAAATATGAGAATAAGACTTAGATGGGTCCAAAATATCAGAATACTTTATCTGATGCAATCTATTTTTGCCATTGAAAAAATAAGTCTGATTTGAATCCACCTATTATTATTGTAACTAAAACAACGAACTTACTTAACATATTCGCCAAACCAACGTGGGGGAAAAGTTTCCAGCACAGAAACCATGGCGACCAGAAGGGGAAAAGATTGAGTTGTGTGACCTTGACACGCCGATTTTAATTACACAGACTATAATATCATTCTTTTATTAGGAACACAACACAAACACGTCAGCAGAGCTCTCTTTGATTCGTTGCTTTTCCAATGTTCGATACAGTTAGGGAGTTGGATAATAACTGGAGCTTGTAGTAACAGAAATACACAACACAAGCATTAATCATATGCATAAGAAAATTGCATTATGAAAAATTGTCAAAAATGGTTAGTGCTATAAAATGCGACTTAAATTAAAAAACAATTTGAATAAAGAAAATTGTCAAAAATACTGCCCTTTTTCCTGAGAATTTGTGCTTAATTTACTTTTTTTTTTCTCTACTCAACTTATGTTGGCAGTATCTCGATTTAGGCTTACTTAATTGTACATAAGAGCACAGATACTAAATCAAAAGCGACTCGGACTTGAATACAGTGAAACCATGTTAACTGATTTTTTAAAAAATCATATACATATCAGCTTTTTACTCTAGGTCCATCCTCTTTCTGGCGTTTGTACAACCGACACACAAACTACTCTAAACTCTACCAAACATTTATTCCGAAGAGGAATTTATGCTTACAAGGCTTAAATGCAAAACTTTTATCTCTCATAAAGATTTTTTTTTTTTAATTATTTAGAAAAGCCTATAAAATTTGTTTTTATAATCATAATCTGTATTTTGATTCCAGTAAAACTATTTAAGTAAATATTGAGAGTTTAAATCAGAACGTTAATTACATTTAAAAACAACGAAACCACAAAAAAAAGAAAGAAAGAAAGGAAAGAAAAAAGAAAGAAGAGAAAAAAAGAAAGAAGAGAGAAAAAGAAAGAAGAAGAAAAAAAGAAAGAAGAGAAAATAAGAAAGAAAGGAAAAATAAAAAAGAAAGAAAAAAAAATTGACATATGAACTTAAATATGTTATTTAAATTTAACTGTTAGTTTAACTTAGTTTCAGCTTTTAAAAATGTTCCAATTTTGTTAGCAAAATTACTTTTCCTTTAAAAAAATCAAATTTTGAAAGCAAAATTTAGATTTGCTTTCAAATTTTGCAGAATTTACAGAAACTACATTTTGCACAGTCTGCAATCCATATCATATGACTAAAGTATACAAATTGGTAGACAGGAATTATTGCTTTAAAATAATAGTTTTCTCGTTTATTTTATTTTCTGGTACTTTTTTTCCAGGTCTCCACAAACAATATATATGAGGAGCCCGAATAGGATTTTTAGCAACTACAAAGTCAAATTAAAACAGAAAAACATTTTTCAACATGAGAAAAATATTTCCTTTTGAAAACAACATACAAATGAAAAATTACACAGTTCATTCAAAAATGTTCATGTAATGAAAATTACACAGTTCATTACAAAATTACACAGCTCATTCATCTAAAACTTCATACATTACGCTCAAAAAGTAACTATGCATAATTTAACTAAAATAAAGTTCATTTTTAAAATAAAAATTAAAACAAGCAGATTACAGGGTGCAAATACTAAGATAACTGTCAACTTTTAAAATAATCGAGATATTTACAGGATGCAAAAAGATAGAAATTTCTAAAGCCATGTGCAATTTTCGGCGATGCAAGTGCTAGATGTTAGTTTCCGTAAAATAGGTTTTTACCTACATGTCTAAGTGATGAAAATTCATGTAAATTAATACATTCCTTTTTATAAAGTTATTTCAAAATTGATCAAAGTTTTGTAGTACAATCAGTTTAGGTCTTTTATTGAGCTAGACGTCAAGGATATGCTTTTTCGTAGTATACGTCAGTATTCAACAACTAAATTAAAAAAAAAAAATTAAAAGTTTCAAAAGCAATATTTTTTAGTTAATTTGTAAGAGCTGCTCCTACTTGCTTCCTATGATTGTTTAGAGTTTTGATGATTCAAGTAACTTTGAGCTTGCGTTATATTTTTAACCGACTTCACAAAGGAAGGAGGTTATACATTCATAGTGTATGTATGTCGTTTTTTTTTTTTTTTTGTTTGTCCACTCATAACTTCGCACCGGATGAAACGATTTTCATGTTTTTTTTTTCAATCGATCGAGGGTGGTTTCCCATAGGTCCCGTACCTTCGTTTGCCCATATTCGACATATAGAACAAAAGTAATTGGCAGAAATGTAGTACTTTTTTTGTTTTTTCATCCATAACTTTTGACTAAATGAACCGATTTTGATGATTTTTTCTTTAAACGATAGAGGGTCTTCTAACTCAAATATTGCAAATCAATTTGACTACATTTGTTTTTTAGAAAAAACCTTACGGGGGAAAAATAAGTATTTTTTATTTAAATTGGAAAGGCTTGGCTTGATTTTTCTTTGTTGGGAAATCTATTAATAAATATAAAAGTCATTGTTGAAAACATGTTTGTTGTCATGGGCTATAATATTAAAAGAAATTATAGCAAGAGTTTGACTGAAGGTGAAAATTAATCCAGTCAGTGTGTTTGCTAAAATCGACTTCAAAGGGGAATTTATCATACAAATAATTAGTTTTAGTGCCATTAATTCAAAGTTTTGCCCTTTGATATGGATTTTTTTAAAATAGAGTATTTATATAAGAAATGTATTTACACTAAAAAGACTAAAATAAAGTAATTTTTATACAAAAAAACAGAACCGACTTCAAATTAAAAATTGCGCTAAAAAGTAAAAAATAAATTAATTCTTTAAGACAACATCGATGTGACTTTTAAACATAGTTTTAGAAGTCGGTGCAAAATGACGAGTTTAATTACCATTATACCATTTGCTACTTGATATTGGAACTGTTGCTAATTCTGCGAAAATATATATATTTGTAATTGAGATTCATGATTACAAAAGATTTTATCAATCCTGATTTTGCACCGACTTCTAAAACTATGTTTAAAAGTCACATCAATGTTGTCTAAAGAATGAATTTATTTTTTACTTTTTGGCGCAATTTTTAATTTGAAGTCGGTTCTGTTTTTTTATAAAAATTATTTTATTAAAATAAAAAGTTTATATTTTCAAAATATAATCAAATCCCAAAATTCAGCCCTTTTTCGAAACGGCAGGTAATATTTTCAAATTCAGAAAAAATATTTAATTTAAGAAACTGTAAAATCAATAAATATCAACAAGTTTTCATTCAAGCTTAGAAGCAATCTCGCAGACATATTTCTGATTTACAGGAGCTAAACACAGGGAACTAAGATAAAACAAGAAAACCCTACAATGTTACAAAATTCGGTCATTTAGGTGTACCTTTTCCTAAATAAATAAAGAAATAAGTCTTTAAAAGTACGATTTTCAAATATTGTTTCTTTTCTTTTAGAGCAAAAAAATGAAGGAACTCTTTTGATTTATGGCTCTGTGGTCTTAAATGGTGCCCAGTACCGTTGCATTTCGTACAAATGCATGGTGCTTTGATTTGACTTCACTGATAATATTGTTTTAGATGTAGCTCTATTTTCTTTTTCATGCAATTGCAGGTGATAGCGAACTAGTGAGCTGCCATGTGGTTGGGCGCAAGTTTATTTTAGCTGAATTGTGTGTCGCAATTTCTCAAAATTCATGAAAATAAATGTATATACATTTATTTTTGGTTTTTTGTTTGGTAAAAATATATTATAACACATCGATTTACTGATTCCTTTTCAAAGAAAAAAAAATTACTTATGTATCAACCAGTTGAGAAAGCACTGCAATTTGAAGTAAAATGCATTGACGCTTACGTAAATCCGCCATTTTTGATCCCATTAATCCGCCACTTTGGGTCGCGTTCCGAAGTTCGGCAAATTCCGAAAGCCGGGATAGTGCTAGTGCCTGTCCGAAGCAAGATGAATTTGAGATTTGCTTAAGTAGTTGAAATGAAAGAAATTTTCTTCTTGTGAGGGATGCAAAAGGATTGCAAAACAAATAAAGTGCATGGGTTACTTTGTAATTATAATAAAAAACAATAAGCAATTGGGATGAAAAAATAAGGACTAAGGCCTTAAAAATGAAAATGGTCATTAAGGACTTCTAAGGACCGTACGAACCCTGTATCAAGTTAGGAGAGAACTAACTGGGCCGAAGTATCCCCAAACGTAGGGTGAGTGTCAAAAACTATCAATAAATGCATTACTCCAAGAAAACACAAGTAAAGTGAAACACTTTTTTATTTTATTTATTTATTTTTTTTTTTTACAGGAAATGTAAACGAGCAGAAAAAAGTACAAAGAAGTAGCTTTTATAGAAAATGTTTTCTACCTAATCAAGGATATGCTCGATACTCTTCTATAGTGTGGTTTCTGAAATAATGTTTCCAATTGGAAAAGTCTACAGAACATACAAAAGTACAAGAATAATATTCAAACATCAAAATGGAAGACAAAATTGCAACATCAAAGAACAGGAAAATTTTTTATCTGGTTTCTGTTAATAAATACCAAGGGTCTTAATTTCGAAGCAGTTACTTTCGGAATTTAAACTTTTTGGCAAGAAACGTAACTTAAATGACAGATTGGGGAGAATGCTGCGTCCTCTAAGTTGGCATTTTTGTTGCTCTTTAATTTACTTCACTCGCTTTCCTGGAGAAGTGGATTTGTCCTCTATTGCTACAGAAGATCTTTTTTCTCCCGTGCCTTTCACAAAAATTCCTCCAGTACTTTCCTTGTCCCGAACGTCTTCTACTTGAAAACTGTCCATTAGTTGGCTCACTAAATGATCCAACCGCTTCTTTGCTTCCACCTCGCCAAAAGACACTTCTTCAACTTTCATTCTTAAATCGGTAACCTGTCTCTCATCGGTTAAACACCACCGCAAACCGTCAACCGGCCCGTCTCTAGGTGTAGATACGGCCAGATGAACACATTGAATAACTCCGGGCGAAAAGAGGGTGTCCTCTTTGAGTTGCATTATTTCTTCGGGTGATAAACTGAACCACTGATAAAAACGTTTGACCTCTTCCCACTGCTTTTGCCTGAATACAAGTCCATAATGCACATCGATCCTTACACTTGAAAATAGGTTCTTTTTAAAATTTCTTATTTTTTCCTCTGTCTTAACGCTCCAGGCTACGATTGCGTCCATCTGTTCCCATATACAACCTTCCAAACGTATATACTCAACATCATACGAGTATATACGTTTTTCTAACAAAGTACCACAAGCACGTTGAGCAAACTGCACTTTAAATCGCTCCTTCTTCTCTTCTGAAGATAAACAGAAATCGAGCGTGCGTTCCACGTCAGCAAATTTCCCTCGACGCAAAAGATAATCGCATGCACTTAAACAACAGTTTCCGTTAACCAGGCTATCTTTGTATTCAGATTTTTGCGCATCTGATTCCAAACACCAGGCGATCACGTTTTCTGCCAGCCTTTCACGGTTCTCGAACAATGCATCACAACAGAGCTGAACGACGTCAACCGAACGGATGAATCGTTCTTTAAAGCAAGGAATTTCCTCTTGCGACAGGCATTCCTCCAGAAGCCAATTCGCAAAAGACCACCTATCTCTCTGCATTAAGAGCAAGCACATATCTTCTCCGTGATAAGAATTTTTTCCCTCTGCATAAAGCATCATCTCTCTTCTTTCTTCTTGCGGTTGACGGCGAAAAATCTGCTTAAAAAACGCTTCCTCTTTTTCTTCGAAGGGGGATCTTTGCAACAACTGAGAGAGCAATTTTTCAGCTTCAGTCATCTGTGCAGGAAAACATTTTCCAGCATTAAAAACATACTGTTTATACTCCTCAGGGGTTTCTTCCCATAACATCTCCAAGAGATGCCCATAATCGTAAACACGGCTTGAATTCTTATCACTTCCACTGTACTTACTTGCTAAGGTTAACAGGCATCGTCCATACTTATTTTGGGGTATTATTCCCCACAATCGGTTCATCAACGGCAAAAAATCATTTTGATATGGCCAGTCTAAAAAACATTCAAGGACGCATTGATCACACTCCCTCTGAAAGGCTTTTTCAAAAAATGTCAATTGCTGCTCTTGATCCATCTGCAACAGAAAAAAATGAATTATCTCGCTGTAATTAGAGGATATATTGAAATCTTTAAGAAGGTCTGCATGTTGCTCTGTAGGAAAATAACTCTGCAATATTTTTCCTTTATCAAAACAGCATTCTTCCCATTTTCGTAGGGATAACAATGCCCAACTGACAACCATCTTTTGCTGGATATGCTTTCGAATTGCCTTCCAACACGACATCAGGACAGTGCAATTTCCATAGGATAGAGCTTGGTGTGCCGCATTTTCCCATAGACCTTTTCGCCATTCTGCTTTCCCCGCTGGGTCTGCACTCATGTATTGCGACCACAACAAAACCAAACTGTGGGTTTCTCCAGAAGAGTGATATTCATTGGCGAACTGCTTTTCTTCTTGGGTTAATCTCTTCCACAATTGATCGATGTGTGCCTGCAGACAATACACACATGCGATTCGAAACCTCTGTAAGACGGACAACCGCTCATCCTCGAGTAATCGCTGGGCTATTTTCTGTTCATCTAATCGAGCAGCTTCCCTCCAATCCTCACTGGCAAAAATATTCATTAAAAAGTAGCGTGGTATTTTAAATAACACCTCTTGCCTTCGGCTGTAACTTAGATACTCTAAGGCGATGTGGTAGATCCAGCGTTGGATCTTTTGCCTCAACTGATGGGGTATCCCTCCCGTAAGTTTTCGACACTGTTCCTCGACGGCTGCATCCCATTGTCTTACTTTCTCTGCGATGACAGATTCTGCAAAATATTCACGCCAACTGTAACATTCTTGCACCTCGGCCCATTCAGATAATTTATCTGTATCGGCCACAAAGTCATACACAACTGCCTTATTAATGAACACTTCATGTTCAATGAGAAAGCCATACGTTGGCTTTTCTAAGCATAGAGCAACTTCTTTGAAACCATCCTCTTGACAAAAATTAATTGCCACTTGAGCCAAGGCCTTCTCTTCTAATGAAGCGATTTTAGTTATGCAATCCTCCATGACACACTCTTCCAACAATTCTTTTTACATTAGCGAAGTTAGTTTAAAATACAAAGACAAGTCTTGTTTAGTATTGAAAAAATAATTAATCCTTTATTCCAATGAATTCAATCATCTTTTTAAATGCTCAATCAAATTTATACCTACGAAAGAAAAATAAATAAATAAGCTTTTAGCACTAATTATAACATTAACAAAATTTAAAAAATACTTAACATTGATTTTTACTCTATAAAGCCGAAACATTACCATTAAACTTCAAAACTGCTGCATTTTTGAGGCTCAATTAAAATAATTACAGAAAATTTATTTCATTTTTCACTTGGTCATGTTGATTCGTTGTAAACTTTGTTCCGATTTTATTACAAGCTCTTATTACCAAACTACTAAGCAGAGATTGATGCATATGCACCAAGAAATGCACTTTCATTAATCATTCGATGCGAAATTTTAATGGTTGTGTTATCAACTTTCCGGCCGGAAAAATCCTTGTGTTTTTGCACAAAGAAATTTTGCTATAATGATTCCGGAGAATGCTGTGATTTTGCTTGGTGTTGAATATTTCCTTCCACACATTCACAAGACCTTGATTGTTTTTCAAATTTTTAGTATTCACTTCTTTTTTTTTTTTTTGAAAACAATCCGAAATACAACGATGGTTCCTTCGTAAATATGTTCTGTTTTAAGGGTCAGAAAGCAGTCAAATTGTGAAAGCAGAACTCATTTATGTCATAAATTGAGGTAATTCCAATTAAAATTTTGAGCTTCAGTGTTTATTTTACTGATAATGCCACCACTAATCAAAATTTTATTTTAAAAACCTTTAAGAAGACTTCTAATTTACTCCACTTTTCTTTATAATCAAGATGACTAAAACAATTTTTTTGCTTTCTTATTTTTTTTTCTATCAACAGGTACATTGAAGTAAAATGCGGTTTCCCTCCACGAGCCAAATGTTTCAGAATGAGTTTGATTATAAACTAGGGATGCACCGATTAATCGGCGAAGAATTTTTGCTATTGAAATTACGTTTAGTATGCCAAAAACAAGAAACCATGCTGCAGGAATAATAATTAAAAAAAACTCTGGTTTATCTTAACGCTACCCAACACTAAGAAAATTTGAATAAAGAAAATTCGGGTTCAAAAGTAGGAAGATTTCCCCAAAATTAGGCTAAATTTTCCTGTAACACATGTAACTGTACGAAGAATCTGAAGAAAATAATGAAACATTAGGCGCATTACAAATTTTAAGTAACTACACTTAGTCTGACGTGAAGTTCCGTTTTGTATACATGTTTTTGGTTAAGTTTTCATTTACAAAATGTTCACACTTTGTAACACACAGACACACTTTACATGCAGTAAGAATCCATCATTCATGCATTTGAAGTACCAACAACAAATAACAAATGAGGCAGTGAGAAGCAAAGGGATGTAAATGACCAAAAAACGATTCCGAGAAAAACGCGTTTAAAGATTGGATCTTAATTGACCTTTAATGTTTTTTTTTACTAAATCATGTTCGGGGCCCAAGGGTGATTCTCAGCGAAAAGAAATGTTCGAAACTTCACACAAAACTTTCGAAAAAAGTATGCACCATTAATCTAAAATAAAGATTACATGCGTACTTAGGGGCCGTTCATAAATGACGTCACGCTTTTTTCCCATTTATTTGACCCCCTCCCCCTTTGTCACAATTGAGCAGACCCCCTCCCCCCCTTTGTCACGCTGTGTTGCATAATGCATGATGTCACACTTCTTGTTACCCCCTCCCCTCGTCACACTTTGTCACAATTATACGAACCCCCCTCCCCCCCACGAAGCGTGACATCATCTATGAATGATCCCTTAGGCGAACATGCCCCCCAACGCACAATACATACGCAAGTGTATGTGATATATAATCTCCAAAAAAAAATGCTTTAAGTAATAATTAAATTACAGGTATAATATTAATACCAAAAGTCTCTCCCTCATAACCAGGAAACAAAAAATTTTGTTTGCCTGAAGGAAGAAAGAAAAGTGCAGAAAAACAAATCAAAAATTAAAAATGAATATACAGTAGAACCCCAATTAACCGAGATTTCTGTTAACCGAGGCAATAACAAGTCAAATTTTTTTTAAAACTTTTTTTTCCCCTTTCCAAAATGAGCTTGTAAAAAATTATACACATTTTAGTTCGTTGTCCGTGTTACAGGCACTTCTTCCCCACAAAAGCACTCAACTTAAAAGAAATATTACACCCTGAGAAGACAACATCCATGAATACTTTGTTAACAGTGGTCGTGTGATCCGAATACCAGGTGCAATATGTTATGGGACACTTACACCCCCGTGTTGGGGGAGAGGATTGGCGACTCATAAATTAGGCATTTGTGTTCCATAACATTCTTTTGTTCGTTTTTGAAAATGCGTGTTTCGATATTTAACTAAGTATAGTTAAAAAAAATTCCATTTTAATTTTTAAATTTTACTACTAGAGTTCATTTCCTTTTTAAATGTTTTTAGCTGTGAAACATAAGTTTTTTTTTTTTATCATTTAAAAAACGTTCTATTGTTTTTTACTTTAAAAGTAGTGAAATTCACAAGCACGGAAGGTTTTTATACATGGTTTCTATTAACCGAGATTTCCGATATCCGAGGTAGTAGCGGTCCCAATTAGATCGGATAATCGAGGCCTTACTGTATATATGTATATTGTTCATGTACATATTTTTATATAATTTTCAGAGATAAAAAATAGGCACAATTATGACCTTTTTTTTTTTTTTTTTTTTTTTGAAAATTAACTGATCGTTAAAGAGTTAATCAATTGAAAAGTTTTCGCAAAACAGATTTTTTTTTAAAATTTTCCAAACTTGCCCTTGAAAATTTGCGGAAATGTCTGAGAATTTCAAATCAGAATCACCCCTGGTTAGGGGGCCGCACCAGTTCGGACTACCCTAGCATCTCTTGCCACAATATAGAATAGACCTTTCCTAATCATTTGCACTATTTATCTCCAAATTTTCTATTTTGTCACTTGCACCCCTTTGTTTTACAAGCGGCTAAACATAGGGCATCCACTTTTACTCGTCTGCCGTTTCATTGGTTAAATTCTACTACGTCACAAATCGTATGACGTCAGGGCAAATGATGAAATCGAAAGTTGCAGTTTCAGAATGAGCGTGTTTTTCGTTGCAATATTACTAGAAATTATTATTTTTTTTTTTCAAAATAAATTTTACAACACCATACTGTTTTCAAATCAATCATACGTGAAGGGGGAAAAACATGCATTTTTCGAAATGAAAGACACATATTAGTCTAGAAAATTAAAAAAAAAAAAACATTTAACTTTAAAAATGAAATCTATTTTATGAATTAAATAATTGGATCTGTGTTTTTTATTTTAAAATGTTGTTGATATGACTAAATGGGAAAATTCAAATGTTGGCAAAAATATATTCTTTACACGCTGCGATGAATTTTATGGTAATATTTTCTTTTTCTTTTCGGGGGGCTGCTGCTATCTTTCAATGCACTCGACTCTTCGAAAATTGAATGGATAATTATACGAATTTTAGAGAAGGAAGCTATACTAAAAATACATATTGATTTTTTAAACACTTTTACAATGCATATAATTCTACAACTAAACAAAATTAACAGGAAATAATAAATTACTGTGGAAGTTGGGGCCAGTAGTTTTAGATAGGATAAATGGATTCATGGACCTGCTAATCAATCGTATGACGCCAATTTTTTTAAGTTTCATTCAACAAACACTAAGAATGAGATAAATTCAGGCATAGATGGTGCAATTTTTTACTGCTCAAGAGAGTAATTTTATTATTACTTTTTTATTCTATTCAATTAACTAATTAATTTAATTAATTATTTATTACTCAATGTCGGACAACTAATTGTGTTTATTTATTTCTTTTATTCCGTGGCGCTTGAGCGACCCCCTTCTTTTTCTTCCTTCTTTATCTCCCCTTCCCCTTCCTCTTTTTCTTAGAATTTCTTTCTTTTTTTTATTGCTTTTAGGTGTTTAGTAAAATAAAACTTTTTTTAGAAATAATAACGTTATTTACCGGTTTCCTAAAACTTTTAGGCACAAATAAAGCAAGCACTACTGATTTTCAGCATTCAACGCGTAGTCTAATGTACTGATAAAAGTGGTAGACACGTGTTTCGGGGCTTTTATGGAGTCCTTTTTCAGTACTAAAAATATGTGTTGCAGATGAAGAGACATCTGTCAAAATTGAAAAGGGGGTTCCTTAACACGTGTCTGCAATTGCTATTGCTTTTTTTGCGTTTAATGCTTTTTATTTTGTTAATTAAACTTTTTTCATACTTTAAACCAGTTTTGCCAAATTGCAGGTTGGCCGGCTTTTTTTTTTTTTTTTTAAATAGATAAACTGCGTGTTTATGTTGGTCGATACTTATAACTGTATAAGGGTGAAGCAAAAGGGGTTGGGCAGGTTAAAACCTTCATGAAGAATTAATACGTCAATTAATTTAAGCATTAAAAATATACATTAGCCTCGGTAAAATCTGAATATTGCTTTTCATATTATCACATACAAGAGCACATGGGTAATTTTCAGTAAAAAAAAAAAAAAACTGAAATTTTCACAAATTTTTTGAAAAAGAATAAAATGAAAGAAAATTATATAATTAGGTAAACACCCCTCTCCCACACCCACATAATACATACGTGCTATATATATATATATTAGCTCAAAAAATCTTACAAACGATTAAATGAAAACAGTCAATGTACAATTTGATGTGATGACCAGACTGTTATATCACTACTATAGAAGTCCATTTTTTCAAGAAACATTCTTCTCAGTTTTTCAAAGTGCAAAATATTTTGCTTCTCGTAAGACAGAAAAAAAAGCATATATATATATATATATATCAGGTCGCACGGCCTAGCGCGATCACGCTAGGCCGCGCGACCTGATATATATTTGCGCGATTCATGCACTATTTTTTGAAATCCCACTCAATAAATGTTCGTTTGCGCGCTATTCCCGCAACTAAAGGGAAACGCGTTCAAAACATCGCGAAACGAAACTACAAATTGCTATTCTAAACTAATAATTCAATACAAACTAAATGGAGTATTGTTAGTTTTCAACTAACATCTTATCCTCATTAATGAAAAGGAGAATCTAGGTACCCTATTTAACATATATAATAACATGGGGAAAAGATTGACAACTTCTTCATTCCTTTGGATTATTGAACAATTTAAGCCCTTTGTGAATGCAGACTTATCTTCAGTCATTCTATTCACAGAGGACAAAATCAAAAAAGGGAGTGGAAAAAGGGAATCTTCCTTGGTCACAAGGTTACAAGAGAATGCTGGTTTCTAAAATATACTGTTTTCATTGAAAAACATCAATAGGTAAAATGACATATGATCAGAAAAAATAGAGAAAATATTAAACTAATTTTTAGGATTTTTTTTGTAAAAATCACACAAAGAATTTTGGTTAGTTAACTAAAAATACCAGAGGATCTTTTTCATTCTTAACGTTTTATAAAACACCCATTTCTGCTATCGCGAAATTTGTGAAGGATCCATTTTGTGTGAACTTTGTTGATGTTTATTTCTTAGCTGAGCATAGCTTAGATAATCATCTTTTATTACATAGTTTGTGTTGGATCATGATCGGACAATTCAGTAATATTTTTAAAGACTAAAACAAAAAGAAAAGTTCCCACTTAAATTTTAAAATTCCCACTTAAAATTTTTTTCAAGGTGGGAAATCCCACCTTTTATTTTTTCCCAATGTGAACTCTTATATATATATATATATACTATAATACATTATTTGTCAAAGAATGATCAAGAATTATAAATAAAAAAAATTTCGAAAAACTTTTATCTTTTTTTTAGTTTCCGGTTTTTAAAATTGTTTAGAAAATTCGGAGAATTTCACATCAGAATCACCCATACAACAGCACAGAAGCAATCTCTACAAACGTTTCTATTATATATTTGCCTTTTAAATATCTAGATTTTATAACAGAACAAAATTGGCGCGCACTTAAGCGTGTAGTACCGCCCTGGACATGACGTCATGTTCCTTAGCCAATGAAATGTCATATGAGTAAAAGTGGATGCCCTATGTTTAGCCGCCTGTTTTGTTTCTAGGTGCTTCAAATGGAAAAAAACTTTTTTTTTTATTATTATTCAGCATCGTTAAAAGGCTGAAAATAAACCATGAATTTCACAAAATAATTACAATTATTCTACGCATTTTCGTAAAAAAAAAAAAAACCCTGAATAATCACGAAGTCATATTGTTTCTTTCAAAGACACCCATTCCCCTTGCAAGTTTTTGACTTGTAACCAGGCCCTGGAGGTTGATGATGACGCATTTCTCATGGTTTTGGGCATTTTAAAGATTTTTACGGCATTTTTAAGCAATTTTCTCGGTTCCGGAGCATTTTTCTTCGTTTCAGCTCTTTTTTTGTTCAATTTTATGATTAAAGTTTAGTTTATTCTTTAAATTTTACAAAACATTTTAAAAGGTTGGTCAAGGCTAGAACTGGAAAATGTATTGTACTAAGTTCGTAATTTGCATTCATTTTCAGAACATACTAGTAAAAATAATTACATTTAACATGGTCGGATAACCGGATATTTGAAAATTTGGTGGATACCGGATAGTTGATGCTTAAAAAGAAAGAAAAAACTTCAGAAAAAAATCACCGCTCCCCCCACGAAAATTCCGATGGCGCAACTTGCGTCATAATCTCCCCCTGTGGGCACCCCTGGCGATGTCAAACTTCTTGTTACCCCCTTTGTCACAAACTGTCACTTTCTAGAGAGGCCGAGGTAGCCTAGTGGTTAGGATGTCGGGTTTCCAACCGGAAGATTGTGTGTTCAATACCCGACCCGCTGAAGACCGACCAACTGGGGAATACGTGCACATAAAATCCGTGGACCCCGAGGCAGTTCAGAGGGTATCGCAGGGTGGAGAATTCATGGGTATTACAGGCATGTTGGACCATGGCCTCGCTAACAATTTTCAACCCCCTTCACTCTTAGGTCAGAAAAAGGAAGGTAGCGCCATCTGGTGTCATCCAAACACATAATGAGCCAAGTCATACTTCCACCGGTTTGGGCGTTCATCTACAAAACGGAAGGCGCTCCCTTGGGGATCATTCATAAGTGATGTCACGCTTTGAGGGGGAGTGGGGTTCGCGCTATTGTGACAAAGGGAGGGGAGGGGGTAACAAGAAGTGTGACATCCCCGCTTATGCAACATTGCGTGACATGTGACAAAGGGGGGAAGAGGTCCGTTGAAGTCTGGCGTTTTGTGACAAAGGGGGGTGGGGGGATCAAATATTTAGGAAAAAAGTATGACATCATGTATGAACGGTTCCTTACTACCTTAATTCCTGGTCGCTCTGCGAAGGGGAGTTGGGATTCCCAAGTGGCATTAGAAAAAATATAGAAACACATTTTCTGGAACTCCCTCCTCCTCGAAGCATGACATTTATAATGACCCCCTGTAACATACAGAATTTTCCACAAAATGCTACTTTCAGAAAGCGTAACAGGATACACGAGAAACGTTATACAAAAATTCACAATAAAAAATATTCCATATTTGCTAAATTACGAGCAATTAAAGAATGTTTCACTGCTCATGCGCGAAAGATAGCAATTTTTAGCTTTCATCACCATACCCAAGTACACATCGCAACAAGAAAAAAATTGCGGTTGAATACCATGAAAATCCAGGAAGATACTTAAGATGTAGTCAGTTGTATTTCAACGACTCTCGAAAAGGGGAAGTATGCTGAGGGATTGCTCACAAATCTACAAATTTTAATCATGAAAAATTATGAGAACTTTAAGCTCTCAATCACAATGTGATGTACGATTTTTGATAAGTGCTTACAGTTGAATTTAGGTGTTTTATTTATACTCTTCGTACTTTTTATCACTAATTCTGAAATAGATACACTGAATGATTATGAAAAATACTTCAGGATAAAACTTTTTATAGGATAAGGGGGGGTGAAATGGGTAATTTAGTAATTTTTGTCGTACAGAAAAAGAAAGTCAATAAAAAATAAAATACAAACACTCATGTTATTTGTATTTAGTAAAGCTTTATTTTAGCTCAAGAAAATATTGAATGTCAGCAATCTTTGAACTCACACGTTAAAAATCAGCAAGAAAAATCATCTTTAAAACTTTGTTCCCAGGAATTCCTTTTGATTCATATAATTCCATAAATTCGCTCAAGTAAAAAAAAAAAAAAGACAATATGCATTAACGTTTCAACTCCATAATTGCTTACAACAGAAACTAATAAAGCAGTCGTGTTTCTGATTCCATTAACATAAATAATTCATTAAGAGGTTCCCGTTACCAATTTCGTGTAACAATTTCAGGATGTCAGATGTTTTAACAACATAAATTTTGTTTTACTTCCTATATATTAAGGAACATAATTAAATCATTAAATGAAAAATAATTTCCAATCATTTTAGCAAAGTGTCAACATACACCGTTGTCCCAATTCCTCTTTCAAGATAGGAGAGAGAACTAAATGGGCCGAAGTATCCCCAAAGGTGGGGGGATCAAAAACTATCAACAAATGCATTACTCAAAGAAACACACAAATGAAATGAATTAACGTTTTTTGAAATAAATTTACAGGAAATGCAAACCAGCAGGCCAAAGTACGAGGCACTCGCTTTTATAGAAAACGCTTGCTACTTAATCAAGGATGTGCCTCATACTTTTCTGTAGTGTGGATTCTTAAAATATTGTTTCGAATTGGAAATGTTTTCAAAACATACAAAAGTTCAAGAAGGACAATATTTACACATCAAAATGAAAGACAAAATTGCCACTTCAAAGAACAGGTAAAAAATTCATCTGATATCTTAATTACTATAATATCTTAATCATCGTTAATAAAAAATAAGAGTCTTATTTTCTAAGCAGTTACTACCGGGGTGTAAACTTTTTAGCAAGAAACATAGCTTAAACGACAAAGATTGGGGAACATGCGGCTTCCTATAAAGTTGGCATTTTTGTTGCTCTTTCATTTAGTTCAGTCGCTTTCAGGAGGTTCATTTTCTATTGATACAGAAGATCTTTAATCTCCTGTGGGTACAGAAGATCTTTTCTCTCTTGTGCCTTTCACAAATCTTACTACTGTACTCTCCTTGTCCCGGACATCTTCAGTTCGGAAAGTGTCCAGTAGTTGGCTCACTAAATGATCCAACCGCTGCTTTTCTTCAACCCCTTCACAATACACTTCTTCGACTTTCATTCTTAAATCGGTCACCTGTCTCTCATCGGTTAAACACCACCGCAAACTGTCAACCGGTGCTTCCATAGGCGCAGATACGGCCAGGCGAACGCATTGAATAGCCCTGGGCGAAAAGAGGGTGTCCTCTTTGAGTTTTATTACTTCTTCGGGTGATAAACTAAACCACTGATAAAAACGTTCGATCTCTTCCCACTGACTTTGTATGAACACAAGTCCATAATGTACATCGAGCCTTACACTTGAAAGTAGATACTTTTTAAGTTCTCTTACTTTTTCCTCGCTATTAACGCTCCAAGCTATGACTGCGTCCATCTGCTCCCATACACATTCTCCCAACGAACTATGAAGTTTATATTGTTCTAACGAAGTACCACAAGAAAGTTCAGTAAACCACAACTTCAACCGCTCCTTCTTCTCTTCTGAAGGTATGACATTTCTCTTCTGAAGATGTTTTATGAGAAGATATGACATACCTCCCAAAATACGACATTGATATCCTTCTAACAAAGTATCACAAGCACTTTGAGCAAGCCGCACCTTACATCGTTCTTTTTCCTCTTCTGAAGATAAACAGAAATTGAGCGCGCAATCCACGTCAGCAAATTTCCCTTGAAGCAAAAGATATTCGCATTGATCTAAACAATATTTTTTGTTAACCAGGTCATCTTTGTATTGGGATCTTTCGGTGTTCGATTCCAAACCCCAGGCGATCACGTTTTCTGCCAGCCTTTCACGGTTCTCGATCAATGCATCACAACAGAGCTCGACGATGTCAACCGAACGGATTAACTGTCTTTTAAAGCAAGGAATTTCCTCTTGCGGCAGGCATTCTTCCAGAAGCCAATTCGCAAAAGACCATCTATCTCTTTGCATTAAGAGCAAGCACATACCTTCTCCATGCTTAGAATTCTGTCCCTCCGCATAAAGCATCATCTCTCTTCTTCGTTCTTGCGGTAAATCGCGAAAAAAATGTTTGAATAAAGCTTCCTCTTTTTCTTGGAAGGGTGATCTTTCCAACAACTGAGAAAGCAATTTTTCGCCATCATTCAGCTCAGAAGGGATATGTGAAGGGAAATATTTTTTAGCATTAAAAACGTACTGCTTATACTCCTCAGGGGTTTCTTCCCATAACATCTCTAAAAGATGCCCATAATCATAAACACGACTTGAATTCTTATCACTTCCACTGTACCTTCTTGCTAAGGCTAACAGACATTGTCCATACCTATTTTTGGGTATTATTCCCCACAATCGGTTCATCAATGTCAAAAAATCATTCTGATATGGCCAGTCTAAAAAACATTCTGGGACGCACAGATGACACTCGCTCTGAAAGGCTTTTTTAAAAAATGCCAATTGTTGCTCTTGATACATCTGCATTACAAAAAAATGAATTAACTCACTGTAATTGGAGGGTATATTGAAATCTTCAAAAAGGCCTGCATATTGCTCAGTAGGAAAATAAGTCTGCAATATTTTGTCCTTATCAAATGTGCATCCTTCCCACTTCCGTAGGGATAACAATGCCCAATCGACAACTATGTCTTGCTGGATATCTTTTCGAATTTCCTTCCAACACGACATCAGGACAGTACAATTTCCATAAGATAGAGCTTCTCGTGCTGCCTTTCTCCATAGATTGTCCTCTCGCCATTCGACTTCCCCCCCTCGGTCTGCATTCATGTATTGTAACCATAATAAAACCAAACCGTGGGTTTCCACAGATCTACCTTTACTGGTAAACTGCTTTTCCTCCTGGGTTAAACTCTCCCACAATTGAGGAATATGTGCCTGCAGACAATACACACACGCGATACGAAACCTCTGTAAGACCGACAACCGCTCATCCTCGAGTAATCGCTGGGCTATTTTCCTTTCATCCAATCGAGCAGCTTCCCTCCAATCCCCACTGGCAAAAATATTCATCAAAAGGTAGCGTGATACTCCAAACAACACCTCTTGCCTTCTGCTGTAACTTAAATACTCCAAGGCGATGTGGTACATCCAGCGGTGGATCTTTTGCCTCAACTGATGGGGTATCCCTTCCGTAAGCTTTCGACTCTGTTCCTCGACGGCTGCATCCCAACGTCTTACTTTCTCTGCAATGAAAGAGTCTACTACACTTCTACGCTCTAATACCTCGGACCATTCGGATAAAATCTCTGGATCATCCACAAAGCAATACACAGCTTCAGTAATAAAGTAATCTCCATGTTCAATGAGAAAGCCATACGTAGGCTTTTCTAAACACAGAGCAATTTCTTTGAAACCATCCTCCTGACATAAATTGATTGCCATTTGAGCCAAGGCCTTCTCTTCTAATGAAGTGATTTTATTGATACAATCCTCCATGGCGAATTCTTCCAACAAATGCTTTTATATTAGCGAAATTTTCTTAAACTAAGATAAATATCGAAAAAAATAACTAATCACCTGATGAATTCAGTGAACCAACATTAGTAAAGGAGAAAGTCTTTAAATGCGACATCAAATTTATACCTACGAAAGAAAAATAAATAAGTAAATAAGCATTTGACACTTACTATAACATTAACTGACTTTTTAAAATACTTAACGATCTTTTCATTAAAAATTAAATCGTGAGATAATTTACCCCGTTAGGAATTTTATCATGCAATTACGGCTAAATGACGGCAGCAGTCTGTCCATCTAATTCACAGTTAAACATATGGTTTGGAACATTTTTCTATCTTTACGGGACCTAACCATTTCTAATCAGCTTGGTTAAAAAGCCGTAAATACAAAAAGTTACGGTTTTATAACCATTTATAAATGGTTTCAAAACAAAATTTTTTGCCGTTTTTGAACCATTTCGAGGCGTAGAAACCGTAAACGAAGCGTCCGGGAATCCAACCCGGGTGTATGGCATACCAACCTTGCCCTCTAGCCATTCGGCTATCTACACCACGTAAAGTGACCGTTTAGTTTCAATAAATCTTTTCCAAAACTGCCTTAAAATTGAGATTTCAGTTTTTGATTGGATCCAAAGTCATTTTTGGTCTAAATTTACTGTATATTGACGAAAATAATTTTACTTGGTGCAAAAATTAAAATACAAACAAGCTTCAGCAGCTCAAATAATGGGTTCGCTCATTCGCAAACAGTTCGGGAATCTGATGTCTCCCATTTTTGATTTACGTGTGTATGTGCTTCTATTTAGTAACCACTGCATAAACCACTCTTTTTCTCTTCGTTTTTTATATACACATGGGTCATTCCACGTCAAGTGTAACAGGGGTCCCCGCTCGACACTCTCCGATTTTGATGAAACTTTTATAGGTGGTAGATAGATGTCTTACATAGATCCATGCCAAATTACAGCTCCATAAGTTGTATAGTTGGACCACTAGCCATGGTTTTGTAAAGGCACCTTTTTTCATGTCGCAACTCAAATGACTAAATTGTCAACTTTGTTCTTATTGCTCATGACCTAAGACGACTACCGGGCTGAAACTTGGTGATCCTGCTAAGCATTTGGAATATAGCAGCCTACTAGTACAACAAAAACTGAATGTATTTTAGATTTTTCACATTTTGCTGCCAAAGTACCTCATTTGTGCCCATGCGGCGGATTCTGACCACACTTTGCCAGCTTGTATTTGTTGATTGAAATATTTTCTGAACTGAATTTTTTCATCATTTGCACCCTACTGGCATGTTATAAAGGTGTGCAAGTGGCATCTTGATTGCTCAAATAACTACCGAGTTATGTTGGTTCAAAATTCAGTTAAAACTTTCTTGCCTCAATTTTCGCTCATTTTCAAAGAGCCATACCTCAAAAGGGATAACCCTGATTTGGTTTTTCTTTATATCAATGAAGAGAGCTTACTCTCCTTTATTAGGAAATGTCTTTTGAATTTTGGAGATACAGATAATGGAGCTTGAAACGATTTATAAAATTTCGTTGATTACAAAAAAAAACAGAGATTATTGCATTAATTTATACATGACTTAAGAAGACTACCAGGCTAAAACTTGGTGATCTTGATAAACAATTGAGATATAACAGCCTAGTAGTACAATGAGAGCTTAATTTATCATAGATTTTTCAAATTTTGCTGCTAAAGTAGCTCATTTGTGCTGATGTGGCAGATTTTAACCATACTTTGCCTGTTTGCATATGATGATAGAAGAATTCTCTGAAGTTGATTCTTCCCTCATTTGCCCCCTTCTGGCATGTTATGAAGGTGTGCAAGTGGCACCTTGATTGCTCAGTTATGAGCCGAGTTATGGATGTTCAAAATTCATTCAAAAATTTCACACCTCGATGAAATAAGCTACTTTAGCAGCAAAATTTGAAAAATCTATGATAAATTAAGCTTTTGTTGTACTAGTAGGCTGTTATATCTCATTTTTTTATCAAGATCACCAAGTTTCAGCCTGGTAGTCCTCTTAGGTCATGTATAAATTAATGCAATAATCTCTATTTTATGTAATGAGCAAAATTTTATACATTGTTTTGAACTACATTATGTGTATAAAACTGCTTTGTCTCCAAAATTCAAAAGACATTTCCTAATAGAGGAAAGTGAGCTCTTTTTATTGATATAAAAAAAAAAAAACAAATCCAAGTTATCAATTTTGAGGTATGGCTCTTGGAAAATGAGCCAAAATTGAGGCATGAAATTTTTAACTGAATTTTAAACCAACATAACTCGGCAGTTATTTGAGCAATCAAGATGCCACTTGTACACCTTTATGCCATGCCAGTAGGGTGCCAATGATGAAAAAATCCAGTTCAGAAAATATTTCTATCAACAGATACAAGCTGGCAAAGTGTGGTCAAAATCCGCCACATTGACACAAATGAGCTCCTTTGGAAGCAGAATGTGAAAAATCTAAAATACATTCAGTTTTCGTTGTACTAGTAGGATGCTATGTCTCAAATGTTTAGCAGGCTCACCAAGTTTTCGCCCGGTAGTCCTCTTAGGTCATGAGCAATAAGAATACAAAGTTGACAATTTAGTCATTTGAGTTGCGACATGAAAAAAGGTGCCTTTACAAAACCATGGCTAGTGGTCCAACTAATACAACTTAAGGAGCTGTAATTTGGCATGGATCCATGTAAGACTTATATCTACCACCTATAAAAATTTCATTAAAATCGGAGAGGGTCGAGTGGGGAACTTTCCGAAATTTGGTACATTTGACATGGAATGACCCACATGCAGATTTGAACTGATAAATCTTTATTCGTAGTTTAACAACAATGTACGACCGGTAAGGTTTCGAAACCAAGGCGGACGCCCGATTCTTATTGAGCGCTGGAACAGTACGGTTAGTTAAACGTTCTTTAGGATAAACAGAGAATAAACAATTTTTTTTTCACAATCAGCTGTTTGAGTACTATCTTTTTTCTGGTTATTCAACTGTTGTAATTAAATATGATAAAACAACAATCAAATAAATAGTTACTTTACTATTTTCTTACAGAAATTTTTAACAGTGTAGGCACAAATATTTTACTCAAAGAAAGTTAAATTTGTTTGACTCTTTTCTATGATTGGTTATTTTGATGTGCTCTGTAAGTTATTATTAGGGATGTAACGAATATTCGGCCACTATTCGGTATTCGGCCCTTTGGCCGAGTATTCGGCCTGGCCGAATACCGGGTAAGGTCGAATTTGGCCTGGCCGAATAATTATGGACTATTCGGTCGAATAGTTCTGCTGCAGTAAAAAAGTAAAAAAATAAAGAAATTAGTAGATTTTAGACATTTAAAATTGTATTATAATTATTGCAAAAGAACACATTAGTCCACTATAGTTTAAAGAAATAAAAATAATTTAGAATAAATTACATTTTTTTAATCTTGTTTTAGGCTTGACTGAGCAAAAACACATTTTAAAGTTGTAATATTGTATTTTATCTTTAGCATTTGCTCTCAAAAGCTGCCATAGTTGATCATAATAAATAATATGATAAATTCATTTTGTTATTATTAACAAAGTAGAGGCCAGCCTTTGTTTGGGTAGACTCATTTAATGTGAATATTGGGTTAGAGAGAAATGTAAAAAGCCCAGAATATATCATGAATATTTAGATAGCATAAGTTATTGGGGTTTTTGAAAATAAAAACATATTCCAGTTAAGTGCATTAAGTTTTAATGGATCTTTTAAAAATAGGTATGTAAAAAACCCCATAAAATAAAAATATTAACTTTTATAACTTTTAAAATGTCTTCATAAAACAGTTTTGAGCAAGATAAAAGTTCACTAAGCACTAGTATTTCTTTCATTGCAATTAAATAACTAACAAAATAATGCTAATGCTTACTACCGTAAAACCTGTCATTTCTATTTTGCTTGTGGGTGAAATTCGTAGTTTTACTACATTAAAAACAATCGCGAAAATAGATTAATTTTAAATAGTTCTAAATTTTTGACAAACAGAATGAAATCATACAACATAGATTGTGTGTAATAGGGGTTTGACTTTGTGAATAATTTTAAATTTGACAAATACTTTCGATTACAAAGATTTTCTCGAAATTTTAATATTCGGCCGCCGAATATTCGGTATTCGGCCTAGCCGAATATTCGGCTTCGGCCTGGAAGAAAGGGCCGAATATTCGGTATTCGGCTATTCAGCCAAATCACTATTTGTTACATCCCTAGTTATTATATCCGACTTGACAACAGAGCAGCCAAGAGACAAATGTCAGTTTTGTCCTCGACCCTCCCCCCCCCCTTTCCCCTTATATTTGCATCTTAGCCATAGAAACATTTTACCCTCAGCACAACTCCATGGCGAACCGGGGCCCATGAATCAGAACAGTTAAATTTCCAAAATTATTTACTGATTTAAAAGATGGTAATATATTCAATTTGTTTCCAATAAAAATGATCTCTACATACTAGTAGATTATTTTCAAAAATCTTTTTTTTTTTCATAAAATTCATATGAAATAAATTAAAATATCATTTCATAATTATTGTTATTTCATGCTTCATTTCTGCTTCAAGAACTTTTTTTATATATTTACTTAACTATACAGCGAATTTAAACATACCGAAAGATCGCGAAATATCAAAACATCGTGATGTTATACTGGCGATGAATCGCGATACTGTCAGCCCCGCTTAATCGGGTAACGGATAAAGGAATACCCCGCTTATAAGAATAAAACCTTCCGGAACCGAATATTTCCCCATAGACGCAATGTTAGAGATCCCCGTTTAATTGAATATTTTCCCCGGATAATCCAATAATACTGGTCTGCTTTTGAAATATTTTTGATAAAAGAATTGATTAAATTTCAAAAATAAATAAGTAAATAAGAGCAATTTTTGAATTTTCAAGTTGATTTTTCAGCAACTCTTTACTTTTCATCATTTTAATTTGTACTTAAAATATACATAATAATGTATTTAATTACCTTGTTCTTATTTATTTTATTTAAAAGAACTTTTAAACACTAACATTACTAACTTCTTTTAATTAGATATACTGATTTATTATTACGTTTCGAAGCACTATTAACAGTTCTGTAAGGTAAAGAAAATTCCCCCGCATAATCGAATAAAATAGGCTGGAACCAACGGTATTCCTTTAAGCGGGGCCGACTATTAAAAATTATGCGTCGTCCAATACTACTCAGACTACTCAGGGTATACTTTGCCATTGACTCCAGTGACGGAATGAAAGTATGAGGGAAATCACGCACCAAGAATATTATTTTAAAATGACTTGTTAACACCCAAATAATTACTTACATTATTAATTCATAATTATTTAAATACCCACAAGTTTAAAAGTTCCACGGTACCAGAATTTTTTTTTTTTTTTTTTTTTGTAACAAAAAATGGGAATATCCCACAATTTTTCATGATTTTTACTTCACATGTATTAACCCAGCCAACTCTCAAAACCTCCACACACGCGTCTTTAGAAAATCGCGTTACTAGCACCGTTTCGAGCTACAATAATAATATCGAGAAAATACAACGATAAAAGGCATGAAACGTGGTCGCGGAAAATTGAAAATAAATCTCACAGTGAAACAAGGGACCGCTCATAAATGATGTCATACTTTTTGTTGGCAAAATATGCCTATTTTATTTTTATTAAAGTTTCTTGACGTTCCTAATGCAAAATGTTTACTCACAGGTACGGGGAATTCTCCAGGGCTCGGGGTGAAACTCGTTTTAAGCATCTGTTGACGAACATCCCGACCTCCGTAATGTTAAAACGCCATGTGCTAAAATGTAAACAACTTTCACGGTTCTAACCGTTAAATTAACAGTGAAAAAATGAAAGTTAATTCGTACAGTTAACCTTTATGTTAATGTTGTTTATTTCCGGTGCGAGTTTGTAAAAATGGTGTTGCCACTCACACGGAAGAATTGTTTGCTGAAGTTCGTTTCAGGATATTTCAAGCGGGGGAAAATGCAAATTCACGAATGACGGATGGAACGTTTCTACTATAAAAGACTGAAGATAATTCCATCCGGTCCCTCTCTCTCTCTCCGTTTCTGCGTTTTCTCCTACACGCTTGTGTTCTCAGCGATAAGCCTGCTGGGCTTCGTCTGACGTGCGGTTGTGTTAAGCCGGATTCACACACACAACCGACGGACGGACGGACAAAATTCGTCCGTGACGGCGAAACTCGAGTTCAATTCACACTACAAAGGTTCTGCGACGGGCCGTGGGTTTCAGCCAATGATTGCAAGGCGTAAGCTCTCTACATGAGCCAATAATGGGATGCCTTCGTCATTTGACGGCTCTGTATTTAGACATCGATTTCAGAAGCAGACGACGCATTTAATAAACTCGAATTTTCATTCAGTTTCAGCAGCGATTTCATTTCATAAAAGTGTCGGGCAGAGATAAATGTTTGTTTAATTTTGTAAAAGAAAATTCCGATTATTTTTAACAAACATAAATAATATCATTACTTCAGCGGTCTTATCAATGAGCTTCATAAATGACAGAAAATACATAAATTGTAAGTTTTGCACACAGCAATAAGCTTACATTTTCGCAGAAATATTAAGCGTTTTACTAAAGGTAACACACATAATATAAATTCCAGGATTAGGATTAAGCAAAGAGTAAAAGATGTTAGATTCATATGCGAGCATTGGTGCAATTAATTGTAAATAGATTTTCAGAAATGATATTGATTTTGTCAGGCGAAAATGATACGCAAATCCTTTTCGTTCTTGATTTAAAATCAATGCTAAGAAAAAATTTAAATTTTCTGTTTAGGAAAAAAAATTACATATCTAACAATTACTTTTTAAAAAAGATCAGATCTAGAAATTACAAGATAAAATTGAATTGTTTTTATTTGCACTAGAATTTAATATTTCTTCAAAATGAACTGTAAATCACTTTATATAATCAAGGAAGTGTGGCATTATTATAACACTTAAATTGCATGTTAGCTTTCCTATTTTTCTCCTAATAAATTGCAAACATGAGACAACTGTTAGAAATCCTAAAAAAAACGCAGTTTACTAAATTGTGACCCCGCTAACTGTAAAAAGCATTTCTAAAATAAGAATATTGTCCATTTGAAACCTGTACAGTAACTACAAAGAGTATAACATATAGATGATACTTTTGCCAATGCGTAAAAAATTGTGCTTCACTAAACATTAATAAGAAATGCAAAATGCTTTTATAAAAGTAATATGCTTATGCTAATAGATACAAATCTCAGAAGAAAAACATTGTCTTTTTATTTTCTTCTTTCAAATAACTCAAAAGTTTGCACACTAATTCGGTACTCACACATTAAAGTCACAAAACAAAATTTTGAAGGAAGAATTTATTGAAGTACTTAATTATAATACTGAAATCAAAGAACATTACAAAATTTTGATCATTCATAAGTACATATATCAATAATTTGAAGACAATAATGAGCAGAAGAAGTACAATTTCAATATTTCAGCCTGTACAAGTCATCTGTCTTTCCATAACATCTGTAAAAAAGAAAAAAAAACAGTTAATACTGTGACGTAATCTTTACAAATATAACATATGCAGAAAACATTTTCCACCAAGTTGTTTTCTAGGAATTAAAAAACAGTATTGGAAATATAATTTAAATTCGGTTGCACATGAATTATTAATTTGGCCACAATTTCCAATGAATGAACATGATGATTTGTGAATTTTACAAAAGAAAACTTTGCAAATGTAGTTTTAAGATACAATCACTTTTAGAGTAAGAATTTAAGAACAATTCTAACTAAGTAACCGACTCCATGGCGCAACAGCCCAATAGGGACCATGACCTACCGTGCCCGTCCCAACTTTTGAGACCAAGGGCCCTAGGATGCAGAAGCAGATGTTCCGGTCAAGTAATGACCTGACGCAGAATCCCCAGTGTTAGTTCCCAAGTGTGTTTGGTCCTCATTTTATCCACCCCACTGGAGCGATAAAAGGCTGAGTAATCCCTGCCCAACCCGGGAGTCGAACCCCGGACTCGTGGCATGGAAGCACAAAAGGCCTACCACTCAGCCTCCATTATCATCCCAATGAACAATCTGTTAATTACAAGTCGATAATAATGAGCCGGTGCTGTGAGGTCACCCGGATTGCCCGGCCAAAGATTCGCCCCTAGTTTTGACAATTTATGTTGCAAATACACATGTATTATTGAGACCTATATATGGAATGTATGAATTACAATAGTGTCAACTTTTTAGTCTTGCTTTTGCTTTTGGTATAGTTTTTCACTTTCTTGTGCTATGCAATAAATGTGTATTATCAGTCTACAACTATATGAAATAATACAAGTAAATTTTTGTTCATGAAGCATGCAAAACTGAAGATATGTATATGATTCAAACTGACAATATTGATCATGTGATATGCATAAGATTAAAAAATAAGTAACAATGCAAGAACATAATAAATAACACAAGCATTAAACAATTATGATTTGATGTAACTATATTAAAATCTCACTCCTCCTAGTCTAGGGATAAGGTTGGTTTGGATGTAAAGTTAAGGAGGGTCAATACTCATTAAAAAATGTGCAAGCAAAATATAGAACAAAGAATATTATTTTATTTCATCATAATTTTTGCAAAAACTGAACCAAAAACAATTCTCCTCAACTACAAGTCTAAAAATGTACTTACATGTATAAAAATACTGAGTAGATGTACCAAATGGTCAGTTGTGCATCTTTAATCAAAAAACAGCAACCTACAGCAATGCCCGTGTCCAAAAAAGTTATTTCCCACGTAAAAAAAGCTGTAAAAAAAGACAAATGTTAAGAAAGCATGTTGATGATCGTACATGAAGCACCACAAACAGCAAGTAATTTACGAGTATTCTGGTATTTATCAGCAGTAGTGGATAGTGCTGGAAAGAAACTTGGGGAATGCTTATAGATACAAACATAAGTTATCGACATCAAAAGGTCTGAGGGGATGCTCGAGTTAAAAATTTTAAAAAACAAGGGAGGAGAAAAGGGTGTTTTAAAGTAAATATATGGGGGTACACCGTCCTCTTTCGATCACACCTGTGGTTATAGAGACACTGATCGATACAATTGTTATTAACATGAATTCATTAGTTGAGGTGTTAGTTAATATTCTGATACGATAAAACTAAATATTAGATGCCCTTTAATTACATTTGATTTGGCAATGTTTCCAAGTCTGGGTAGCATGGACACTATAAGTATGTTTACCCAACAGGTCTAAACCAGAACAAATTAGTGATCAACTTGTTACTATTAAATTTTGATGTTGTTAAAGTTTACATTGATTTTGAAGAAGCAACTCAGGTACTCAGGCTTGCCTGCATGTAACCTCAGCTTGTTTGGTGTAGAAACTATGTTTTAATACCAGTAAAGAAACGCATATAAATTAAAACTTTTTAAACATTTAAGTAGCAAACTAAATTTAAATGCAAATTTTCTTCACAGTCTGACATGAAATCACCTCCACAAATAACAATGTTAATAAAAATGATATGTAAACAAAACAAATCTGTTGACAGAGTGATCTTTTAACCTGTAAATTATGAACTGAAAGTAATCTTTCATACAATGGATCTGACTTGTTGATGAAGTTATGTCAATGAATTTGACTGACTGCTAACTAGTTATGTTTATGATATTGGTGATAAGTGCTTTACATTTTTACAAAAGAAATGAATAAATAAATGTCCAGTGCAATAAGCAAAATATTAAATTCAAGCAACCAATAAACATTAATACGCAAATTTGGTACCATAGTAGATAGGTAAAATTTTCTAAAATAAAAATGCAAATAAAATAGCGCCGAAACATTACATGCACTTATGCATCTTTTCAAACTCTACGCTTTGCTACTTACTATTATTACATTATTTTTCTCATATCGTGATTAATTAATTAAATTGAAAATAGAAGATGCTAAGAAACAAATTTTAAACGCAGTAATGCGTATTACAACATAAAATAGCACATTACTCTTAATGCTTTAAAATAAGTGCTGCACAGAAATAGTAATAATTATAAATCACTCACTTGGGCTGCGTTTCCAAATAAACACGACAGACAAAACATGGCCGGAGCTCTCTCTTCTTGCTTCATAATGATTGGCCAAGCAATTCGTCTGTGACGGACAATATCAAATGGATTTGATATTGTCCCTCGACGGACATTCCTGTTTGGTAACCATGACAACGAGGTGAAGCCACTTTTTTTCCGCCGGATTTCGTCCGTCCGTGGCGCTGTGTGAATCCAGCTTTAGTCACGTCGTCCACCATACCGGATGGGTTTCCTTTTTTTCTGGAGCGGGCCTGCCTGACCTGAGCATCGGTTGACTTTCAAATGTCATGAGATGTCATACCACTAGTGGAAGATCTTGATGTGTCTTATGCTCTACAGCAGGGGTCTCCAAACTTTCCAGCCTTAGGGCCATATTGATTACTCCAGTAAATTCCAAGGGCCAAAACCATATTATCATTAATTGTTGCCGGTGGTAAAAAGTTGAATCAGTCCACTAGTGGTGTAAAATATGATTACTTTTTTGCCAGATGCCATTAGCGACGGGGAAGCTGATGTATTTTCTGTATCGTATGGGTATCCGTTATAATGGGGTACCCGCATCGTATCGCCATAGTAATCATTGATTACAAAAGTAATGAAATACACAAGTAATCATTGATTACTTTTTTCTTCAGTAATCGTTACTTCGGTTCCTAACGAGTACTCAAGTAACGAATGAGTATTTTTTTACATGAAAAAAAAAGTCCGAAAAAGTACGCCACGTTTAAAAAAGGCTGCAAATCGAACTAAAGTCCGCAAAACGGCAACACTGCATATTATTAATTTTCCTGTCATTATCTGTAATTTCTAGATTAGTCGTAGAGTACGAGCGAGCCATGAGGAGTAACGTGACAGGACATCTGGTGGACACAAGCAGAAATAGGTAGTACCTTCTATCCCTAACAGATGGCGCTAATAGCACTTACAGAATAATCTCGTTGGTTCGATAAAGTTCTGGTGTCTTCCACTCACTTCTAGATGGCAGTAAGTGAAATATATAAGAAGGCTAGTGGCGCAACCACAAGTCAGTTCCTATGACACTGCTGTGAAATAAAATAGTGCGTACCTCCTTAAAACGTGTTTGTGCGTGTTTAAGTTTAAGACATCTTTGTAACAATATTTTTATTTGAATTGTTGCTTTTGTGTGTGATTTAGTAGAATGGAAAAGAAGCGAAAAATTGATAGTGAATGCAGAAAATTCAAAGATCAGTGGAACATTCAGTATTTCGTAATTGAGTCCAGTAACAAGGCGCTATGTTTGATTTGCAATGAAAGCAATCAAAGAATATAACATTAAACGCCATTATGAAGCAAAACATTTTCAAAATTACTCAAAATATACAGGAAGTTTGCGGACAGAAAAATTCGAAGCTATGAAGCGCGGATTGAAATCGCAGAAATCTTTATTTACAAAACTCAAAACTGAACAAGAGGCTGCAACTCGTGCCAGCTTTCGTGTGGCTCTTGAAATTGCAAAACGTGGAAAACCATTCACCGATGGAGAAATGGTCAAAGAATGCATAATCGCAGTAGCTGAAGAAATGTGCCCTGAAAAGGTAAATTTATTAAAAACTGTCAGTATGTCAGCAAACACTGTGGCTCGAAGGGTAGAAGACATCGCTGAAAATATATCCTCTCAACTGTTCAACAAAAATGGACATGTTGAGTGGTTTTCTTTGGCCTTGGATGAGTCAACGGATGTGTCAGATAC
This sequence comes from Octonoba sinensis, assembly GCA_038502835.1. Classification (NCBI taxonomy): domain Eukaryota; kingdom Metazoa; phylum Arthropoda; class Arachnida; order Araneae; family Uloboridae; genus Octonoba; species Octonoba sinensis. The sequence continues at coordinate 1,725,784 of CM076598.1, read as the reverse complement.
TGCTCAGGTGGTGATTTATATTCGAGTAGATAAAAGCTATGAAGTGCATGAAGAACTTCTTGATATGTATAGTATTCATGGCACAACTACTGGTTCAGATATTTTTAAAGGAGTTGAAATGGCCATTAAGCAAAAGAACCTTCGATGGAAAAACTTGAAATGTATTACAACTGATGGAGGCAAAAACATGAGTGGGAAAGATAAAGGAGTGGTCGCTCTTGTGTCAAAGGCTGTAGAAAATGACGGTGGTTCAAAACCAATAGTCTTACATTGTATCATTCATCAACAGTCTTTGTGCGGAAAATGTTTGGATATGTCTGAAGTTCTGAAACCAGTCATATCAACTGTTAATTTTATCAGATCTTTTGGGCTGAATCACCGACGTACAATTTATTAAAGAGATTGGAGAAAATGACTTACCTTATCATACTGCCGTACGTTGGCTTAGTTGTGGGAAAGTCCTTCAGCGCTTTTTTGAACTTCGAGCAGTGATCGAATTTTTTTTGAATGAAAAGCATCGCCCTCTTACTGAATTGCAAAACAGCGCATGGCTGTGGAAGTTAGCATTCTATGTTGATTTGACAAAACATGTGAACGAACTGAATTTGAGATTGCAAGGAGAAAACCAGCATCTTCCTGATTTATACAATAATATCAAATCATTCCGGAAGAAATTGATACTGTTTCAATCACAACTACGAAGTAAATGTTTTTCACATTTAAAAACATGTGAAATATTTAGCCACACCACTGAGACCGAGTTTCCTATCGATTTTGCAATCGAAACTTTGAGTGCTTTGAAAATAAATTTTGATACTCGTTTCTCGGACTTTGATGCCATTGCGAATCAAATTAAGATTTTTCAGAATCCTTTTGATACTGACATTGAAACCCTAGCCCCGGAACTTCAAATGGAAATGATTGATCTACAGTGCAGTGATATAATTAAGAACAAATATCAAAACTTATCTTTGTTGGAATTTTATAAGTGTCTTCCACTGACACAATTTGATAATTTGCATAAATTTGCTCGTGGACTGTTTTCTGTTTTTGGTACTACTTATTTGTGTGAGAAGACCCTTTCCAAAATGAATTACACAAAAAATGTTTACAGATCTAAATTAACTGATGAGCATCTTAAATCTCTTTTAATAATTGGTACAAGTAAAATTAGTCCACAACTACAAACTATTGTCAGTGGAAAATCTCAATTACATAAATCTCATTAGTATTTCATATGTCGTTATGCTTGTTATAAGTTATCTTTTCATTTAAAATGTATAAAATGTTAGTTGGATTCATTTCAATAATTTGTTAGTTAGTAAATAATAACCTACAACAATGTTATGAGTAGTTAGCCCATGACCATATCAATGTAGATGTCATATTAATAATTATTCAACATAAAAATAGATTACTTCAGTAAACTTAATTTAATTTGCTATAAAAAATAAATATGTTCTCTAGAAGGAGTTTTCTTTCAAGTATGCTAGCTCTCCGCGGGCCGGATGTGGCCCTCGGGCCGTAGTTTGGAGACCCCTGCTCTACAGAATAGAAGTCATTGAATGTATGTGGATGGAACAGTCGAGCCCGGTGCATGTTTATGTGGTATAAGATTTTATTTTTTACCGTGCTGTGCAGCTGCGGGAACTGTTTTATTAAATTTTTTCTAAAAATGTAATTTGTAATTTTAAATGTTAAAATAAATCTTTTGTTATTTTAAAAATGCTTTTCTCATACTTTTACCAGACACTTAAGGCGAGGTCCACACGTTCCTCTGAATATTGTTTTGGGACTTTTCCCTAACACTTTTTCCCCATATATTTGACCCCTCTTCCCCCTTTGTCACAATATGTCACACTTCAATGGACCCTCCTACCCCCCTTTGTCACAAGTCACGCTATGTTGCATAAAGCGAGATGTCACACTTCTTGTGTCCCCTCCCCTTGTCACAATTTCACGAACCCCCTTGCTCCCCGAAGCGTGATATATCATTTATGAATGATCCCTAATTAATTATGGCATCTCATCTCACTACAGAAATATCCGGTTATGGTTGAACAGACAATCGTGGGTGTGTTTTTACATAACTGTTTCTGTTGAAAATAGCATGCTTTGACTGATAATGCAAGGATTCAAGGTACGAGTACACATCAAGGCCGTATCCAGTGGGGGGGGGGGCCCGCCCCCCCCCCCAAATCCCAAAAAATTTCGCAATGTAGCATATATTCCTCCGTGAAACTTTCCTCAACACTAGTGTTTCAAAGTCAGGGCCCCCCCCCCCTCAAAAAAAGAAAAATTCTGGCTATGGCCTTGGTACACATTAAGCATTAACCCAGGGGTCGCGCAAGGAGGAAATTTGGGTCCATTTTCGAACCGTTCACAAAGTTCAAATCAATCAAAATGGACCTTTCCAAAATTACAATCAATCAAAACAGACCCTCCGCGAAATTCAACTCTATCAAAACAGACCATTCACTCAACTAAAAGCTACCAAATTGTACTTTTTATACCCTTATCTTATATATAGGCGGCTTATTCTGTCTGTCTGTCTGCTTAGAATCCCAGGCTGTTTTATCGATCGGAACCGCATTCGGCACGGTTAATGTTTACAACCCGAGAAACTCATCGTTGCAAAAATGAAAGTTGTGGCTCAATCAGTTTTTTTTTTTTAATTTTTAAAAATTTTTCAATGTTTTTTTTTTTTTATCTGTTTTAATTAATTTTTGTATTGTTGCCGTCGTTTCCAACAGTATAATTACAGTTGCCGTGTGAACAAACAAATGAATTCAGTTGCCATTGTTATTGTAACAAATACACTAATAATAATCAAAACGTTTATCTAGCATATTGAGTGAGGCTGCGTTGTATTTTCAATCTCCGTTGAAAAACAATATATACGCGAATACATCCACTTTTTATTAATTTCAACCTTTTTACACTTTCTAATAGTTTAAAGTAATCTTCATATGGTGTTAATTTTTAAAGTTTCTAAAGCAGCTACATCATGCTAAAAAGTGTGTTTGAAATGTGCCGGTTAGTTACGAAAACAGATCCCCCCATCAACCATGGTTGCCAGCTTCTTTTTTTCCCTCCAAATATCTTACAAAGAAAAATTATTTTTGTGTTAAAATTTCAGCAAGTTAAAAGTCTGTCCCAATGCTCTTAGCTAGCAATTCGAATTTCTTAGACATTAGTTTGTTTGCTTGTTGTGAAAAATTTCATTTTTTGGATGCAGCTGGTTTTTAAACTAGACGACTCATATATAAGCTCAAAAATAATCCCTTGAAGTAATTAAATGAAAGGTCTGATACATTGGAGCCTGTGTAAGCTGACCACTTGTGTTGCAACCCTTTAGTGGTCAACTTAGTGGTGGTCAACTAATAGAGGGTGGAAAATTTTTTGTTTCGTCATTTCTTACACTATGCATTTATTTATTTGTAACTAATAAAAATGTATCTCCATGTATTAACGTTATTTTAAAATAGTAATTAGCTTTTTTTCAAAATTAACTAAAATATCTTTAGAGAAACTTAACCAGAATGACTTACAACGTATCCTAAAAGTAAAGTACTAAGATGAATATCTTATTACCGTAAAATCCCGAAAGTAACCCCCCCTTTCGCGCCGAAAGTGGAATCATTCCATATTCCTTAATATAACCCCCCTCCCCAAATGGCAGACGATTTTAAAACAAATTTTGTATTATTTTCTTATGATAAAGATTAAATATGTCCAATTTCTTTTTGTATTTTGTGTTTTATTTTATTTGTTTATTTATTCATAAATATTCAAGGTCTATATGCTTAAAAAAAAAATCATGTACTCGGCGTTGATTCGTTCATTAGCCGCCATCTTTGATCTTGTGAGTCCGCCATTTTTGGTCGTGTTTTGAAATTCGAAGCATTACAAAATACCGATACAGCGCTGGCCTCGAACATGCCAAATTTGCGTTTTATGAGTTTTAAATTTAAATTATAGGGATTTCTGCTAACTTAAGTGCTTAATTCTGTCTTTGCGTTGATTCGTTCATCAGCCGCCATCTTTGATCGTGTAAGTCCGCCATTTTTGGTCGCGTTTTGAAACTCGGCACTTACAAAATACCGATGCAGCGCTGCCCCCGAACATGCCAAATTTGCGTTTTATGAGGTTTAAATTTAAACTATAGGGATTTATGCTAACTTAAGTGCTAAATTCTTTCTTCAGTCAAAGATGCCATCCCCATGCGATCAATTTTCTATTAGAAAATTATAAGACAGATTTTTGTTTATTTATTTTTTGAATCTTGTTTTATATTATTTAAAACAATTTTGAATGGGTTATACTTATTATTTAAGTTCAGTAGATGCTCTTAACTAATACTAAAAACATTTTTTTTCAAAAATCACGATTATAACCCCCCTATCTGAAATTTGCCAGTTTGGTTTTTAAAAAGAGGGGGGTTACTTTCGGGATTTTACGGTAATTATGTACTACTTACATGCTGGTAAAAACTTCCTAGAAATTCATACCTTTTCAAAATGGCTTCATCAGGATAGAAGAAAAAAGAAGAAACTAATTCAAAGAGTTTTCCCATGGTGTTGTGCCGATTGCGGACGGTCGGATGCGGAAAATGGAGAGGGTGATTTAACAACAATGGGACAAGATTTGCAAGAGACAAGGGTTGCATTCCACTTGCGGACAGACAGATACGGGTGACTAAAAAGAGAAATTTATCGCCTCACTTAGGTTTTGTCTTCATGTTCCCGCTGCATATTTCCCCTTATGCTTTTCTCCTTTCTCTACATAAAACTGATCTTATGCTTTCATACCCGGCATTTCAGCTACCAAACCATAGCTTTTATTATTATTTTCCGAAATTTTTTCGTGAAAATGCGAGGGACAGATGATGGTACTTCTTCCCAAACTGTTTTTTTTTTGCTTATTGCCATCGTTTTCTTGGCTTGGATTTTTGCTTCATTCGATGCAGAAGAATGAGCGTATTGAATATAATGCGTAGAAAACTATATTCTAAATTCGTCTTCATATTTAGCTTACATTTGTCCTTTTTATCTTTTGAGAAAACCCATGAAATGTATTTTTCGGTCTTCCGATGCATTTTATACTGGCATCCGTTTACAAGTAAAGGATGTTTATTTTTTATAGTTGATATTAAATCAACTGAGACAAACTTCATAGCAATAATGCTTTAAATCAGCAGAAATGAAAGGCAATCTGTTTATTGCTCCACAATCAAGCAACAAATGAAGAGCTGGTACACATGTAGTACTGAGTACCACAAGTGCGTGAATAGACAACTGCTGACCAATAAAACGTGTAAACTCCCTTTTCAACCGCAAATGCAGCGATCACCCACTAAAATGTTCTAACCATGTGAAATAGAAGTGACTGCTTATCTCCCTTAATCCCACTGTTCATTGTTCAATTCCGCTGTCCGCAAGTGGCATGTAACCTATCCCATTTGGTTAACAAGAGTAACCCCAAGGGTATGACGATAACAGCGGAAGAAAATGTAAACTTAAAAAGAGTTTATATGGGTTAAAACAGTCACCTCGTCAATGGTTTCAGAGGTTTCTTGAATTTGTTTCAAAATTAAATTTTCAACCTCTTGATAATAAACCTTGTATTTTTATACGTAACAGTGATAATCATAAAATTATAATTGCTCTTTATGTAGATGATATGTTAGTAGCAGGCTCAAATGTCAATGTAACTAAAGTAGTTATTTCTTAACTATCTAAAGAGTTTCACATGTCAAAATCAGAAAGTGTTTCTGAATTCTTAGGTATCAGCTTGACATTCACGCCTGATAGTTTGATAATAGATCAAGAATCTTATGTAATTAAATTGTTAAGTAGATTTAATATGCTAGAATATAGACCCAGTGATATTCCTACATTCCCTAAGTCTACACCATCTGATTTCAAAAATGGAAAACCCTTTAATGGTCGATTTGAGTAGAAATTTCTTTCTATCTTAAAAAAAAAACATTTTAAACTGTTCTTTTTTATTTCTGTTTATTTACTTTTATTAAGTTGGTTGCTTCTGGACTATATGTTTCTGCATTAAGTGTCTGTGTTATTATTTTGAACTTCATCTTCATATAAATTTCTTACGTATCATTACTTGTTTATAGAGTGTTGTAATCACAATTTTGCTATTTGCCTAACGATCAGAAAATCCAGAACAACTCCTATCAGGCAAGCTTAATGTGCAGTACAGTCATTCAGGGTAACTTTGAGAAACGTTATTTCTTTTAGTATATGGGGCCATTCATAAATGATGTCATGCTTTTTCCCCACATATTTGACCTCCTCCCCCCCCCCTTTTGTCACATGTCACACTATGTTGCATAATGCATGATGTCACAGTTCTTTTACCGTGACATCAAACTTAGTCACAATTTCACGAACCCCACTCCCCTCCTCAAAGTGTGACATCATTTATGAATGATTCCTATTTGACTAAAGAAAATAGAAGGTCCAGAGATGCACTCAGCCAAATAGGTTATAAATCAGTTTTAAGTTCAGTCAAATATATTTAAAAATATGACGTGGTTCAATGTTACCCCCATGTTTCAAAATTACCCTAAATTACTGTATTTAATAATCATTCTTATATCAGTTTGTCCGTACTGGCGTTTATTTTTATTTATATTTTTAAAAGTTGTTTGTCATTTGTTGTATTTAAACAATATTTTATAAATTGTAAGAAAATTGATTTTCATTATTCGGATGCCTATTTGTTATAAAAACTAATTTAAAATAATATACATAAAAGCAAACTACTTTATTTATCATTGTCATGAATATCATTTGTAGTCGTGGAAGTATATTATACTTGTACTTTAAATCATGTAATGGCATTTAGGGCTTTGACAAACAATATGCTAAAATAAAATATTGCAAAAAAAAAAGTAATTCTCATAAAACCGAACTAATTTACTATATAATTTCTGATTTTAATTATAATACTATCATTTAATAAAAAGAACTCATAATTATATTTTATATAGAATATATGTAACTATATTTATATATTAAGAATTGCTTTCTAGTAAAATTTCCTGAGGCATTTTCAAAATTATATATTAGTCAACCCGTCCGGAATTCCGCATTAATTTGGAAGAAAGGGGATTATGAAGGGGGAAAAAAAGGCAAAAGGGTGTTGTTTAGGGTGGTTTGAAAAAACTTTTTCTTCATTTTATATTGCTGTAGTGCACAAAAGTTGCCATTGGTATAGACGTGAAAAAAGCACTAATTACTATGTTTTTATTGATTTGTCTTCCGGTCGTGCAATGCCATCGAAGTTGGCAAAAATTTGTGAAAAACCTTAATTTTTCATAATTTTTTTAAACACGCCAGATGGCTTCAATTGTTCTCCTATTATGTGAATTAACTACTAAAAGGATGTGTAAAATCAATATATATACACTTATTATACATTTGTTTCTCATCTTTAGGTCGCGCAACATAGTACAAAATGAGTAAAATTAGTAGTTTTTTCAAAATTTCAAAGTTTGACCGTTTATTACATTTTAATCAGATGACTTTTAGAGATGCCAGTCCACCCCTGTGAAGAAGGTGATTAACCCAATCAAATCTACTTAAATACCTATCCCATTAACAGAGGAATCAGATTTAACACTAAACCTACCGATGTAGTTTTGAACCTATTTCTACAGCGCTCGGTCAAATTGACCGGTAGCTAAAAAATTAAATAATTTAAAAAAACATTCTTGGAAAAGAAAAAAAAAGAACTAGAAGTACAAGGTGAAAAAAAATATTATATGCATATTCTAAGAATTGTCATATAGTTCAATAACGGTATTATAATGTTTAAAGTGTGTTATTCTTATAAAAGTTTGAAAAAGGTATAATAAAGGTTTTTTAAATCATATGACGACCTGTGGTTGTCATATGATTCATAAGCTAAAAGATCACTTGACTACCACAGGTCGTCAAATGATGCAATTGGGTTAATCTCAAAGCAGAAAATCGTGTGGGAAACTGTCTAGATTGCAATTTACAGCGATCTAGAAGTAATTGCGATCTAAAAAGTTGAGGAGAAGTATCTTGATAATTCAAGCTATTAGTGATGCTTATGAGGTTTAAGGCATCTCATTACTTCTTTCTCACGTAGCTATAGAAAATGAATATTCCTTTTCTGTGATTGCTCTTTTATTATTTAAATTGTGTCTTATTATTAGTTAAAAATGATGCAACCAGCGAAAATTAAGCACAACTTAGTCAAAATGTGTTCTATAAATTTTTAGTAGAAAGTTGAAGTTATAATATGTTGTTTTTGCTTGTAAAGCTGAATTTGATCAATGAAAGGAAATGTCAAAAGTTTTATGGCATGCAAAATTTTGGTATAAAATTAGCTTAATTTGGCACTGAACATTTTCTGAAAGGATATAATAGAAAATTTTCTTCCCCAAATTACTACCAAATAGTTGACCAGATATATTTCTCAACATGTGGTATATTCGGATATTTTTTGCAGTGCTGGATCAAATACCGGATAATTTAGTCACTGGCCGGATTGGATACCTAAAAATTAGCCGGATACCGGATAGTTACTGGATCTCCGTTTCCCCTAATTCACCGCATTCAGTTATTTACTTTACAAGCTAAACATCAGATGAAAGAAATTTTAGTTTGAAATCAATATTATTCATACTTGGCACAAAGTTAAATGAATATAATGTATGCATTTTATTTTAAAAAATACTCAATTTCAAAATAAATTTTAAATGATGCTATTTATAAGTTCGAACAGGCTTTTTGCTGAAGTTATTTTAATCAAATAACTAAAATAATCTTTCTTTTATACATTGTTGTTAGAATTTACATTAAAAAAAGTCATCATAGTGCCCACATGTTTGTTCGAAAGATGTCCCATAACTGCCAGTTTTTTTTATTATTGGTTACTTTTATCAGGTTTGCAGATGAAAAGAAAGTTTTTATTATATTCACAGTATTATTTAATTCTTAACAATAATGTTTCTTTCCGAGCATTATAGTCTGTTGTCGATAGGAGTTTGAATTTAATAGTGGCAGTTTCTGTAAAATGAATCATGCTTTCAAAAACTGCGAACTGTACAATCTCTAGTCAGGTGAAAGAAAACGTTTGAGGTGATACGATGAAATGCTGCAGAACATGGGATAAAATTTGATCCATGGAATAAAAACCTAAGGTATTAGTTTTAGTATGTAAAAAACGACAAATTACAAAGAATAATATATATAAAAAAAGACACAAACATTATTCCATTCTTTATTCGCAAAATGCATATAAACTATACATAATGCCAAAGTAACGAGGTTTCCGTATACGCAAGTCAGATTTTTTTCGATATTTTGTGAGAATATTGGGGGATGGGCATATAAAGAAAGATTTCGATATCACAGACACGCCATTAATTCGGTAACACTTACCAATATTTACTAAGTCTCCTGTTAACTACAGAGTCTCGTATTTCATTTATTACATAAAATTATCATTCTGTAAACCGATTGGGGAAGAATTTAAAATATAAAACATGACAAAAAATATGCATTTAGAAAAACTTACCGAAACTTATGGTGGACAAAACAGCAAGTTGATTTGGAAAACGCAAGTGTCTTAATCAAAGCACAAAACAAAAAGTAGACCATCAAGGAGTCTTCAGTATACTTTCATTTTTTTTACCGTCGTGATCAAAACAACTGATTAATGAGAACCATGGAGCCACGGTGGGTGAGAACTGAAACCAAGGAGGAACTGAAACTTGAAAGGACGTGGCTATTCAGCCTGGGCCAGGCTGATTAGACCCCACATCTATTCAGCCTGGGACAGGCTGAATAGCTCTGGGGCTATTCGGCCTGGGAATTCCCAGGTTATATAGCTTGTGGACTATACCAGAGCTATTCGGCCTGGGAAAAACTCGTATCAAAGGCACAATCCATTTCATCTGTTTATCTCATTTTCCCATGCTTTTCCCTTGCTTATTATATTTATTGAGTGAACGATTAAGGTATTTTCGATTACTAATTCGAAGACTATCAACGATTGGTTCTGAAATAGATAATTGCGGTGATTTTAATTGAAGATTAAAGTCAGATTAAAAGAAAAAAAATCAATGATTTCTTTCTGTTATTTTTTTAAATTGTTTTTCACATTTTAATTTTATTAATTTCATATAATTTTTATCTTCTTTTGAGGAAAGAAACTCTACAAAAATAAAATCAGAATTTGCGTTTTATTTTAAAAACGTACACGAAACGAAAAGAGGCCTTTAATCGCCAAAAATAGATTGTGGATTTTTTCTTTTTCATCTCGCCAAGTCAGCGTTGCAACCCTTTTCGTAAAACGTAAAGCAACCCGAAATCGAGGCCGACGAGATAGACAGGCCCAGTCGTGGAATGGTCATGTGACCAACTGTGTGCAAACTTTCTGAAACCGTATCTCGCTACTGCTGCAGAGCACGGTGGACGTTAGTTCACATTATGAGCGAGCGCTCTCCAAGTGTGACGTCACGCCAATAGGCGTGGAGCTCTGACGTCACTCTGTTTAAGCCGCATGCGCCGTTTTCGTTTTCTGCTTTGAGTGTGTGAGAGTATAGTTTTTGATTCTAACAGATCTAAGGAAATTAATGTTCCAGATAAGAGGAGTTTGCTCTCATTTATTATTGTTATTAAAGCGATCTCATTTTTTTCCAGTAAATACTTTGTGTAATTTTTTTTTACTTTTTTTAACTTTATTTTTTAAACTTTGTGTATTTTTTTTTCAATAAAAATGTGTGTTTTTCAATAAAACACACATTTTTGTTTTGAATAAAAATAAGGAACATTGGGTTAATAAATTGTTAAAATTAAACATTGCTTTTTGCAATCTAACAAGAGATTTCCTTCAGAGCTCCCTAATAAGCAGTAAGAGCCTTTTAGATTCATTAACATCTTTGGAAAAGTAGCTAAAGCTTTGTGTGGTTTTTCAGAATGATGTTAAAAGATGAAATTTTTTTATGTACTATGTAATTGTCTATTCATTTATTTTGAAAGGAGTGAGTTTTTGAGGTTTTACTGTGATCTAATTGCATATTTTCCATTCATTTTGTGAGATATTAGATGTCAGTTTGTTACCATTGTAGGACAATTGTAGGACAATTTGAGGTTTATGTTGTGTTTCCTTATAATATAATAATGTATCGGGGCATTATTATAATAAACATGTTTATAAACTTTACCTGTGCGAGACCTTAATTGAAAAGTTTGATGCACTATAAGTGCAAAGTATAAAATTATAATGCCTTCATATATAATTTCCTATTTTATATTTTATAAGTTACCTTCCCAAAATTACTGCTATATTTTTGACATTGTTACTGTTTAAGCAGTGAATTTTTTAAAAATTCTTTTTATCTTAAAGTGCTTTCTATTTTATTTGCTCTTAATATATTTTATATTTCTTCTTACAGATAATTGGATATCTCAGATTATTATCTGAAGTGCTAGCTGAATTCTAGCCCTGATGCAGTTATTATAGAAAACTGCATCAAGGTTTTAATTTTACTGGAGATGTTTTGAAGATGAAAAAAATAGTTCAGGAGTTGTTCTTGATATTGTGCTGTTTTTGTGTGAAAAAAAAATTGCATTCAAAGTTTAAGTTTTATGTGGTGTTCAATCCTTTTTTTTTTTTTTTTCTGTAATTTTGCTTTCATTTGAATACACATGTAAATATATCAAGATCCCCATAGGACATACCTATTTTCTTATTCATTATATCTGTCATCAATTCCTTTAAAATATGCTACACACAATAATTTTTTTAAACTAGTTGGAGGTGATTTAAATTTTCTCAGAAAAATGAACTGAAAAAAAATCGTACATTTCCCAAATTCCTTATTTTTATTCAAAACAAAAATGTGTGTTTTATTGAAAAACACACATTTTTATTGAAAAAAAATACACAAAGTTTAAAAAATAATAATAACTGTAGTTAAAAAAAGTAAAAAAAAAATACACAAAGTTTTTATTGAAAAAAAAATTATATTGCTTTAATAACAATAATAAATGGGAGCAAACTCCTCTTATCTAGAACGTTAATTTCCTTAGCTCTGTTAGAATCAAAAACTATACTCTCACACACTCAGCGCAGAAAACGAAAACGGCGAGTCCACGCGCACGCGGCTTAAACAGAGTGACGTCAGAGCTCCACGCCTCCTGGCGTGACGTCACACTCGGAGAGCGCTCGCTCATAATGTGAACTAACGTCCACCGCGGAGCACATGTTTGCTTGCATGCTTATTTTGATTGTGTTCGTGCGACCGCTATATTATATCTATTTTCTGCTTTCGTTTAGTCTTATTGCAATGAATTAAGTACTTTATTTTTTATTTCTTATAATGGTGTTGCAGCGTTAGTGGCTGCAAATCTAACTATCGTGGCCAAAAAGGACGGGTTATTGCTTTTGCTCTTCCAAAGTGTGAAAAATTAAGGAAAGTATGGCTCAGAAAAATCTGTGTCCCAACTTGCCAAGTTGCCTTTCTTGTAAATCTTCTTCGTCAAAAAGGATACGCGATCTGGATGCAGAAAACTTGAACCAGGCAATAAATGAAAGCATAGCTGAGCATGCAAAATATGAAGAAGAAAAGAAGGTTTCAAAGCTAGATGACATTGAAAACTACTACGAACAAGTATCTTCACAACAAAGGGATGCAACAAGTAAGTGGAGGATTTTTACAAGTAATGAAAAATTTGTAATATAGCTTATAGATTTTCCTAATGATTTCCCAAAATTGGGGAGTTCTTTGATTGTTAAAAATTCACTAGAATTGCATATATTTTTGGAAAAAACTGAGTTTCCTTTTGAAAACCTGCCTAAACATTTACAAGTATTGAACTCATTTCATGTTGTAGATGAAATCATTGATATTTTAAATAATCATGATGCCTTAAATGTTCAATCAAAAATAAATATAGTAATTGATATTTTAAAATCAATTGAAGATCATGAAACGAATATAGATTTTCTAATTGAAGAACTAAAGTTAGCAAATGTTTCCAAAAATAACAGATGGTACAGTAGAAACTCTCTTGGATCAAATTTTTATGTTTTATCGTCCTCTGTCTGTTGGTCATTACATAAATATGGATATTTTATTTTACCTCAACCTAGAAATCTGTTAAAAGTTGTAAGTAGCATTTCATTGCAAAGTAATTCAATAGAAGATAGCATTGACTAATAATGGACATACTCGAGAGCTCAATTATTCAGGATAACTCGAGAACTCAATTCTAACGAACATCTCGAGATCTCAAACTTCTCGATTCTCGAATATCTCGATTGGTTTACTTCTCGAAAGATACTAGAATCGAATGAATATCTCAAATGATTTCTTTTGCGAGCAATTTCATATTCGAATGGAACTTCTCGAGTACTTGAATATTTCGTATCAAATAATTCTCTCGTATAACTTTCTTCTCGCGCAATGCGTTTAGATGCTTCGTAGTCAAGTGATTGCGAAACTCTATGTGTGTGAGTGGGTAACAAGGGCGAAAAGTTTCTTATTTGAGAGGAAGTCATTGCTAAAATATGAGCGCACAAATTTAGAGGATGGAAGTGTTGGGAAGAAAAACAAATGGATAAATAAACGTATATAGTAAGTGTCATTGCAAAAGCGATGCACTTTATTAATCAACATGTTTATTTGATTAGCACCTCCCGTTTTTTGTCATTGAAAAGTCTATAGAATTGAAGTGCTAGAGAAAACCGGTTTCAAGGGGGACTCTTTGGGGATAATTTTCAAAATTAAAATCCTCAAAATTTATTTTTAAGCTATGGCTAGTGACATTTGGTGAACGGGTTTGTAGAATTTCTCCGGATGATTACGAAATTTGGATGCTAAAATCGCAGTTTTGCGTTGCATTTTGAAGCTGTTAGGAAAAAGGGATCTGCCGGGAAAGTTACTTTAGGCTTTTTTTTCTGTTATTTGTGGTTAGTACACTTAAATTGCGGAAAATAAACCTTTTTGAATAGAATTAAGCCCTAATTAATTACCAATGGTTTTGTGAGAAATCTTTGATTCAATAAATTTAAAACCATATTGCATACTCTTTCACTGTTAAAATACATTCATATATTACTACGTTTGATTAAATAGCTATTGCATGTATTTTCTATAATTTCATAAAATGGCCCTAACTGAATGGCACATAGCAGAAGGATTTGACTTAATTTGCTGCCATTTCCTCTACTTGTGCTTTTCGGTTGATTTGGAGCCATATTTTCAGTTCGAGCAATTTTGCACTGAATTTTTAAGAACATGGTTGTTGAATGAAATAAGGATATATGGTTAAATTTAGTTTCTTAGAATTACATTTGCAACAAATACTTTAGGATGAAGTCTCGCTGCTTCAAAATCAATGAATAAACAATTGGTAGATGGTTATATTTTTTAAATACCATAAATACAACAGTCAAACCTTTATAAGGTCACTCAAGGGTACTGTACGAAAGAGACCTTATAATCTATAAAAGAAACAATACAAGTACTATTCCTAGATGCATATTACTGTATGCATAACATTTGTGTAGGGCACCACCTTTTTTTCTCATAGCTACATACCACTTTTTATCAGTCAAATCAATAACTTTGCTTTGCCTGTGATGCCTAACACTCCAGGTGTGAGGACACTAGTTGAAAACAAGCTTAAATGATATCCACTTCTTAGTAATTTTAAAACATAAATTTTGACTACTTTTATTTTAAAATAATGTTATAATTATAACTACATGATCATGGGTTAAACTGCACATTTTTGACCATTAAAAATAATAGTAACAGTGAAAGGATACAAACATTTTCCTAATGGTAAATGAAAGTAATATTTGTAAAAGTTTTAAAATCATCTACCTGCTAGGTCGTACAAATAACAAAAAAAAAAAAAATCGAGACAAGTTTTTCATATTTTGTAACCATTTACTTTTTAAAATGTCTAAGGAGGGCCTTTTCATTTGATGTTAAAGTTTAACTAAATAGAACATGATTGAGAAACAAGCGATTGTTTGAATAAACGTTAAATTATTATTTTTAATGGCTTATATTTTTGCTATAGAAGGGAATTAATTTCCCTTATATGCAGAGTGAAAATTATCATTTGTTTCAACAATTTTTTCCATCAATGTTTCATCCCCTGTTGTGAGAAAATTATCTATTGTTGTTTGAAAAACCAATCTTTATTGAAGAAAAAGGTGCGGTTAAACAGCAGAACGAAATGAACACCGCGATCCGATAATGCACACAGTTGGTCACGTGACCTTATCTTCCTTCCTCCGTGCCAGGGCCTGTCAATCTCGTCGGCCTCGCCGAAATCCATTCACGAGGCACTAGGGACTTTATAGCAAGTACGAAAGGGATGCCTTATTATTTCATATGAATAGGCGAATATATTTGATCGAGCATTTTACAAGCGATCTTGATTATAATGCGTCTTAAATCTTAAGGTAGATCACGTTTTATAATTCCTGTAATAAGGCATTATACAGTTGCTGTCGGTTTATGGTTGAATTTGTCTTATGAAGGGTTTTCGCATTCTTGTTGCAAGATTCAGTGGCGTAGTGATTGCTGGCTCCGGGTATCACTCGTTCAGGGGTGACACCGGGCCACGAAGGGGGAAACAATAAACCTTTAAAAACTCCATATAATGATACAAATACCTTGAGCTGGATTTGTTTTCTATCATTTTCTTTTCTACTTTTAACTGAGCAAAGTGTTTTTACAAAAATATTCAAATCGGTATTTTACCGCTAAACACACCACTGCCGTCAACAAATACTTTAAACATTATAACTCCCATGATACAAATGATAGTTTTCTTCTTTTTTTTTTTGCTGGACTTTCTTCTTTCTATGCATTTAATCTTCGTTTTTTTTTGGAAGGGGGTGGGGGTGAGGGATGACACTATCGATAACCGCTCCGGGTGCCACCTATGCTAACTACGCCACTGGCAAGACTTATTTTGCGGCAATATATAATACATAGGGAGCATTCATAAATGATGTCACGCTTGGAGGGGTGGAGGGGGATTCGTGAAATTGTGACAAGGGGAGGGGAGGAGGTAACAAGAAGTGTGACATCATGCATTATGCAACATAGCGTGACATGTGACAAAGGGGGGGGGGAGGGTTCCGCTGAAGTGTGACACAATGTGACAAAGGGGGGGGGGGAGGGTTGGTTTCTGAAATTCATTACTGGAAGATCTTGTTATAGAAATCTTCACCTCTAGTGTCCCGACTGAAACCATCAATGTAATATTACATTGATGGTTTCAGTCGGTTGTTCACTTTACTTAATTCAAAGTTATATCAGGATGACAGATGAACTTTGAATAGGATATATTGGTGTTTGGGCACAGCTCTTCTTGTTCTATTTATTATTATTTATTTATTTTTTGTAAAAATGAAGTCACCAAGATTGAATATGAAAGACCTTCACAATGATCTTTTTTTTTTTTTTTTTTTGTAACCCAGACAGCCATGAATCTCCAAATTACATCCATAGGATATCTCTTGGATAAGATGAGTAGATATAACCACATCCATGAGATATCCCTGAGACATCCACATATCTGCTGAATATCCACAGAACGTCAAAAAGGTTGCAGCTATTGGAACTCCCTGAGACGTCGCGATATCGCGACGTGTATTAGATATCCCATGGATATCCAGGATATCTCATAGATATCCTGAAAACATCCAACAGATATCCCATAGACATCTTAACGTCATAAGGTTATCTCTAGGATATCCAAGAGACATCCATCTCTTGGATATTGGGATATAGCTTGGATATCCATAGGAGGTCTCAAATGAATGGTTTATAGGTATTTATAAAACATCAGAATATGCTACAGATTTATTACATATGCAAAAAGAGTACAAAGCCTATAGCATAACATATATTTGAGCAATGTAAATTACTCCATTACAAATTATAATTACATAGCCATTATTTTCCTATAACTACTTTTGAAAATATTTATAACTTATTTTCAAATCTTCACTTTAGGAAAATATGACTAAGCAATTAAAATTTTTAATGAATATTCAATACTAGAGCTATATATTAGGCTACAGGTCAATACACTTCATGCATATGCAATAAATCTTTAGCACATTTTGATATTTTACATATATAAGCAAGAAATGTAACAAAAATTATATAGTATTGACAAAACATTTTTATCTTTTTCTGTGAACCCGTATTAAATAGCTCATAAAAAAAAAAACAGAGTACTTAAAAAATATAAAAAATAATCCTTCATAAAACTACTTCTGAACGATGAGACAAGTTTTTAAAATTTTACATCCATTTAGAGCATTAATTTCGAATACTTAAAATTACTCGCAATTTTCATACATTCACGATTTTCATACTAATTTAAACTTTACTCCTTTTTAATTGTGTACAGTATAATTCAGATATAATTATGATTGAATTTACTGATGTAACTCTGGACATTTCATTAGAAACAAGTGGTATTCAATGAGCAATACGAGGATAATTTTTTCTCAAAAATGTATTACTTTTGACTTAAAGATGATTAAGAGTAGGCTGCTGTTCTTCGAGACAAAAAACTAAACTGAACAAATAAGTCGTTTTTTTGTTTTATTTTAAAAAGGCACAAAAATTATCTACAGAAGATATTACAAAATAGATTATTTTATACAAAATAGATTTATTTACACATAACAGATTTATTTACACAATAGTATTGCCCAAAAGGGATGGGGAGTTGGCAGAATTTTCTGCAGCCACTCTCATATGGGCGTGCTTTCGCATGGCGAAGCCAATTTTTTATTGCAGTTTCCACTGCTGCATCCATTGCAGCATTTCTTACTGTTTCATTCCGTCTAGTTGCACCTAAAAAATTAATTTTCAAGAATGAATTTTTACACATAGAACAAATTTCTCTTCATAACAATGTAAAAGGAATTTTCTCATTTGTCCAATTTACGCACAAAATATACACCTGCACATGGATAAAGAAAAAAAAACTTATTTAAATACAAAATGTTGATTGTTAACCAGAAAAAAAAAAAAACACCTGTAGCAAGGCAGAATTTAAATAAATAAGAAAAATAAAATAGCAAACTACATTTCAATAGCAATTTAATTAACAAGTGAAAAATTACTGTGAATTTATTCAACAAGAAATTTGGTAAACAAAATCAAAAACTTTGTTTGATAATCAAGAAAGCCAAACAATGAACATGTATTTTCACACCCCTCTCCTTCCAGAACATATGTAGCTGTTACAAGGTTTTCACAATAAAATCATGACTTCATTAGTTCATTCTTCAGGGAAAATTCTTCAAACAATCCTTGACTATCGGCTACATTCACAAAAACTTGAAAACAAATCAGAGCACTACAGATAAAGCTCAAAATACTTTAATGATAATTGTATATCCAACAGTTATGTATTCATTTTTAATGTATATAAATTATTTATATTATTTTATACATATAAATTAGTACCAAATATCACTCTTGTCAGCTGCAGCTTATAAAATACACCCTTTCCTTTCGCTCCCATCCAGCTGAACTCCTGTGCCACTACATCTGTCAGGAGTTTTCTCATGATCCGCTTTACAGTGGAGTCTACAGTTACGCCCCCACAGTTTGACGTAAAGTTAATCTATAAAAGTTCATAGAAAAATTAATTCAAGATACACTGAAAGCCTTGGTTTAAAAGAAACTAATGCATACCAAATAATTGAAAATCTCTGGCTTCAAAAGTGCACCTTCTAAGCATTGCAGTTCCTCTATATTTTTTACTGGTAACTTAATCGGTAAAACATCCCCATCACCAGTGGTGTAGTCGAGGGGGGACGGCGTCCCCCTACCTTTTTATTTTAATACAAGCGTCCCCCCAAACATTTCACATTTTAACATAAGCGTCTCCCACTTTTTTATTTCAATTGCTTATCTTCGTATGTATGAGCGTCCCCCCAACATTTTTTGTTCAGGACTACATTGCTGCCCATCACCAAATGTTTCGGCGATAGGAGCAAAGTTGTTTGTTGCTAAAAGAATAAACTCGAGAGTTCAAGTCATATGAACTCTTTCATAAAATTTTCAAGCTGAAACGCACTAAAATTGTCTAGAGCGCCAAAATGTTCCACATCTTTACAAAGATGCAATAACCCATGAACATTGTGAGATACATGTTGTTTACCATATAGGAGTATAAAACTTTGGACAAAACACTTTAACCGAGCCTGAGCATATGATACCATCTCTCTGTTAGGCTCAGTAACTAATACTTTAACTGCACAATGCATAAGCAGAAAATGCTCATACAGATCTTTACGTAAAACATTTGACAAAACTACTGGCCCAGTGTATAACAAAAACAGACGAAACTCTGTTCCTTTCCAAAGTTCAAATTCTTTGAACGAGGTTTTCAGGCGAAATCATTAGGGAAATAAGTTTTTAAGTTCTACTAGTTGTTTTGACATACTTTCTACCTGATTATTAGCAAGTCTAAATTTTAAATCATCTTTCAACCACAGCTTAATTAACTTTTTCATGACCCCTAAACATATCAAATGCATATATTCATATGGAACATGTGAAACAAGATAAAAAGTATCTATCTCCAACAGTATAGAATCATATTTATGATGTTCATCATCAGGATCCCTATTTCTAAAATCAACATCAGTTCTTTCAGTGAAATTAACATTAGGAAAGCAAATTCTATTTTTATAAAATATACCAGTTTCAAAACATTTTTTACAACTCGAATACCCAGAATGGCTTTTAATGCATAATACAAAAGCTCGAGCAGGTGCATCACAAATTATTCCTTTAAGATGTATGTTACACATTTTACCATCAATAGATATACCATTTTCGATTAGATGTTTCCTTTCACACACAAAATCACTTAAAAACTCATTTCGATTTTTGAGTTTTTCATAGGAATGAAATACACCAATGGAGAACACACAAGGAAAATTCACAGTATAGCTTAACGGACCTAAAATTGGCCATAACCGACTGTTGGAACTTTTAACTATAGGAAATACATCAACATTTACCAGTAATTCAATTGTTGGTTGTGTTAGAACTGTACCTTTAATATTTTGAATGATATTTTTTATTCCGTTTTCAATACCAAAGTGGCGATAAATACCAGACGAGACACTTTTAATTGCTACAGACCTAGCGGTTTGCAATAGTCCCCGTGCATCACTTGGTAAATCAGACCCAAATAGATATTTCTTAAGTGTTTTTAATAAACCATTAATTGCAGTATGAGATATGTTATTCTCAACTGACCAGTTAGACGAGTCTTTCAGCAAATTTAGATTTTGTTCACACACACGGTTTCGAGAACTTTCCTCACACAGAGTCGGACACTAAGCAAAGTTCCCTATCAGAACTTTCATACGCGCTATCAGAAGGAAAACCTGACGCTTCATTAGAACTACAATCATGATATTGCTCAGTCAAATTACTAGATGTTGATTGCTAATCAATAATAGACACATCATTTACAGATTCATTAACTTTCTTATAAGTTATCCAATGCAATCACTTGTTTACTTTAGTTTTAGGCATGATTTTCCCACAAACTAATGACAAATAGCAATAATCACACAATAGACCCAATAAGAATGAACTTCTAAATTGTATCCCAATTGTAAAGAATAAAATTGCTTGCCTCACCCAAACGACAAGTTTAAGACATGAAAATTGCTTTATCCAGCAAATCTTACTGAATTCAGTAGAAATAATTTACATGAAATGAAAAATACTGTTAAAAACTACATAATGCCTGAAATTAAAAAAACAGAGCAATTATATACCAGAAGTTAAAAATACAGATAAATTATATACCAGAAATTAAAAATACAAACAAATTATATCCCTGAAATTAAAATGATAAAAGCTACATGGGTGAAATTAAAAATACGGATTAATTACACGCGTGAGATTAAAAATACTGATGAATTATATATCCCTGCAAGTAAAAATAGGGAAATATTATGTCCCTGGAATTACGACAAAGCAATTAAATCAAGTAATTAAATAATAATCATTAAAAAACTGAACTACTTTTAATAATCATAAGCATAATATAACACAAAAATATATATAATATATTAATACAAACAACAAAATCTGATCCGACTACACCGCTCACCAGCGATGCGATTGCATTGCAGCAATATTATTTGATCTTTTGAGCTATGCACCAAAAACCACGGAAGGTGAGTTGATCAAAATTACAGTTAATTTTTTCAGTTCAGCACACAGTTTTAATAGAAAAAATTAAGAAAAACTATTTACCTTAATTAACCACGAAATCTCTAAATATAACAGTTTTGAGCAGCAGAGTGAATATAAATAAGCCTAACAGTATCCAAAAGTCAAATAACATCTCAGGGATATGAATTGGACATACCTGAGATATTCATGGAGGATATCTCACAGTCATCCACAGGATATCCAAATATCTATATCTTATACATGTAACAGTCTGGATATCCATAGGATATCCAAATGTCTATATCCCAAACATGTCACATTCTGGATATCTCGGGGATATCCAGAAATCCAAATCCATGACTTGGATGTTTTTGGATATCCACAGGATGTCCCAATATCTATATCCAAAACACGTTACTATCTGGATATCTCAGGGATATCAGGAGATCCAAATCCAGGATTTTGAGATATGTGGATGTCTGTGAGATATCCAACATATCCAGCAGATATCCAGGATGTTTTTTGGATGTCTCAGAGATATCAGTGGTTGTCTGGGGAAGTAGTTTCATTCATCTGAAATCAATCATGTGACAAGAATGAATCTCCCTTGACTGAGAAATAGTGTAACAAGCGAGAGATGCTTTCCATCTAGAACGGCTCATTCAAATCAGAAAGCTAAATAATTCTTTGTTCAAACAGAAGTGAAATTTAGATTTACAGAAGAAACTTGTATGTGTCAACATTTGATGAGTTGCTACACCAATGTTTAACAATAAACCATATTATAACAACAGTACAAAATTCAAATGAATTATTAAGCAGGTTGTGTTTCGATATTGTTAGATAATTCAAAGAAATTAAAACGCACATCCAAATAGTGGAGACCAGGATATTTAGGTAGACATGAAATTCAAAAATCTTCATGCAATGAACCGAAAAGTACCAACAGAGATTGGCAACTTTGAATAAGGAAGCCAATCTTCGTGTCAGTACCATTCAGTATTAATCTTTATTTTCTTTCTTCTGCTCACAGCTCTACTAGGATATCAAAGATAAAAGTTTCAAAACTACAATGTCTTCTAGAGCATCATGAAAAACACTTGAATGATAACACATTTTTATACAATATAAAACTCAAATGAATTGTTAAGAGGTTGTCTTTAGATAAGTTGCATGCATTCCAAATTAAAAAATACATCAGGATTCAAGTAGAAATGAATTTCAGAATCTTCATGCTTGAATGGATACTAAGAGAGAAACTGTGGCTAAAGAAATGCTATGCACTTTTAGATCTATTTATATTTTTAAAAAAAAGAGCATACATAACGCTAATAACAATACATATTATTGAGATCACTTATGCAAATGCAATATGCTTACTATTAGAGTAGCAATGAAACTGCCATTGTACCTAGAAATATTAATCTTAATAAATATTTCAAGAAATTTCTGAAATTTTATTCACTAAACTAAAAGCACACACACAACTTGTTGTTTAATGCAGTTGTTTTTACTAGAGTGGTCAATGTTTGAGTGATGATAATACTATTGTACCTGAAAATTTCATTGCTAACAATAATTTAATAAGTATTACACGAAATGCTTTAAACTTGCAGAATATAAAAACTTACTAAAATAAAAGCATACACAATTTATCCATTAATGTATGAATTGAACAGTTGGTAATCAAATGACAATGAGAATGCACTTTACCTGGAAAATTCATCCATAACAATATATTAATAAATATTGCAAGAAATGCTTTAAACTTGCACAACATAAAAACTTATTCACTAAAATAAAAGCACACACACAACTTATTGTATAATATACACTAGATTGGTTAGTTGAATGATGAGAATACTATTGTACCTGGAAATTTCATCCTTAACAATAAATGAATAACTATTATACCAAATGATTTAAACTTGTAGAACATAAAAACTTGCTCACTAAAATAAATGCACACACAATTTATTGCCTAATAATGCATTGAACAGTCAGTAATCAAATGCCGAGAATGCTATTCAACCTGAAAATTTTATCCGTAACAATAAATTAGTTAGTATCACAATAAATGCTTCAAATTTATATAAAATAAAAGCCTGCACAATTATCATTTTATATAAAAACGGATTAGTTCATACTAAAGCGATTTAGTACATGAACGCTGTTGTGCCTGGAAACTCTAAGAAGCTATTAATTTACAAGAAGTACTTTGCTTTAACTTCTAGTTTTTTAAACACGTAGAAAATAAAACTTTAGTATTAGAGCACATAACTTTTTCGATATAAATAAATAAAAAAATTGCTTACTCAATATTCAAGTGACGACAAGAATGCTAGCTGGAAATTCTTTAAATTAAAGTAGACTATTTTCTTGGATCTGATTCCAGTTTTTACCATATCGTTAGTTAATAACTCTAAAGAGCATTAACCTTTCATTTATAAGATTTCCCTAAAAAGTAAGGAACATACCTGAAGAAATTGTGACCACGAAAACAGACAACCGTTCCCATCACAGACATTTTGAAAATGTAAACGCTGGGGGAAAAATGGGGGCAAAAATAAAGAAAGACCGATGATTGGCTATGAGCCTCCCAGGCTGAATAGATGTAGGGTCTAATCAGCCTTAAAAATCCAGGCTGAATAGCCACTTCGAACTTGGACATAAAAAAAAATTCGATTGCGGTTACAGTTTTCATTTCTTTAAATCATTTCTCACCAAAAGAAGAGGAAAGTTTTATTTATTATGTTGCTGAATTGCATTAAATCAAATCCCTCATTTTTCAGAAAACTCCCGCTTTTCATTTACCAACAGAGTTTAAGCGTTAAGGGAAAAAAAAAAAATGCTCGGCCGGTTCACGTACGCCTTGAATTTAATTTGAACATGTGATCGTGACGTATTCTTTTACTCACTACTACTTCTACTTGTCATTGTTGTTACGTTAATAATATTTGTGTTTTCAAGCCCAAAATATGTTATTTTAATTATTTTCCGAACTTGAGAGAAACAAGGAGAATTATCTTTAGTACTTTGTTGTTGTCCTCTCCCTTTGGGAACGTAAGTTTACTTTCTAAAATGCTATTTATCTTCCCATTTTTGGTACTAAAATGTGTACTGCTTGTAAATTAAACAAATATGTTTTGTTTTAAAGTGAGGTGTTTAGAAGTTTTAAAAATAATATGGTTTTTCTGATACTGATTGATGTAACTGCTATTTTAGTTATTTGTCGCAAATTTTAAAATGTATCTTCTCGTACAATTTTGAACGTTTTGAGCTAATTTTTCTTATAACTTTTCTTAGCAGTGTTCTCTATAATTTTAAGTATCGGATTTACCATAAGTTACTTAGTTTAGGAGAAAAAAAATAAAATGTTCAGATACGTGTAAAATTACAGTAAAAAATCAATTTATTTTACATTTTCATGTGTAAAAAAAAAAATTTTCACTTTATTGTAAATCCGATACTTAGTTTTATCAAACATATCATAAGGAACAACCAGGAAAAAATTTGAGTCAAATGAAACACATACAAAAAAGTTTTATCACTTTGAACATGCTAACTCATTGAAAAAACACAAACTGAGAAAAATCACTTTTAACATTTCAACTTCAAATATAAATATTCTAAACCTACTTTTTCACTTCAAATAGCATTTTATATTACTTATCATTCATTTTTATTTAATATTCTACATATTTTTTATTAAATTTGGTTTTCTTTACTATGAATAATAGCTTTTATTCAAAACCTTAGTTGCACAGCACTGGTCCAGAAATCGAGTAAAATGTAAATTTTTAATAAACAAACATGAATTACTTTTTTACTAGATAAAGCATAATTAAATTATTTTAATAAGAAAACGAATAACTATAATTTACTACAATGATGCATATATCATAAAAAATTATTATTTAAAACATATTTATTATCTAAAAACATCCTTTATATGTGTACATGTGGTTATTTTCCACAACAAGCAATATTTAGACCCGATTTTAATTTTAAAAGCATCCTGCACCATATGTTACACCTTCCTTCTTTTTATGTAACATATCTAGTTTTAAAATAGCTTTTCTTACTAATTTTCATGCAAGTTGGAATTTCGCACTTCGTCGTCTGTGTCGAAACATTTTTCTCCGAGAATTGAGCACTACACCGAAATTCACAGAGCACTTTCTCAGACTTACACCCAAACCTTTTTGAACTTTTATGTTGCGTAAGGATCCTTTATTGTATTCACACACAGCTTCCGTTACACAACGTTTTACACGTTTTTATATGCAAATGTTTCTTTAGGACACTTTGCCCAAATCATATTGTGTAACTTTCATTTGCATTTTGCGTCCCATACGAAGAAGAACGCTGAGCTTCTTCCTGGCGGTGATATATTAAAAAAAAATAGGAATTCAGCTGCAATTTCAATGTAAACAGCGAAGTGGGAGTGTCATTTAAAGGGACAGTGATGCAATAAAATCGCTTTTAACTATATTTATAATACTCGGATCTTTACGAAACTACACCAGAATATACTAGGGATAGTAAACTATAATTTAAGCAAAAAATTGGAAAATCGATATTTTTGTCGATTTTCGCCACGTAAAGGGTACCAAGTCCCCTTCAGTTGTGAAAAGCTTGCATGCGATTTCTACTAGCGATTAAAGCTTGCTTGCAATTTATGATGGATACAATATCTTGTTTAGGACACGTTTGGTGAAAATATTATTAATTATTTTGGTCCAGTTGCAATGACATTAATTAACCTTTTCTTTTTAAATTTTTGCAATCGAAAAGTAACAAAATGGAGTGTGTTAAGAAACTTTCCACTGTTGAAATAGTGAAGCATAGTTATGTTCATGATTAGTAAAACCAAAATTCTTCTCGGACATTGTTCATCTGAGCTATACAAAGCTACTAAATTAATCAGAGGCCAATGAACAACGCAATACAAACATTTAATTAAATTTGACGTTACATAAAATACGAGGAAACAATCAACACTTTTAGACTAGCAACTAACTAAACTAAAATAAAACATTCTTAACATTTTCATATATTTATAAAAGTTGCCATTCGCTTAACAAAAAAAAATTCGTAAACAAATAAGTCACAGTTAATATTGTGGGACAACTTTAACAAACATAGGCCAGTGGTTTTCTGAATGGTCGTCTACGCAAAGGTATTGCAATCGAACCTTGCCATCCCGGCACTGGGTTGTCATGACTCTTTTTCAAAGTCAAGAACTTGCGAGGTATTATTTTGAGGTTTGGTTCACACCGCAATTCACGGCGCTGTCTTAACCTTTCACTCCATTTACCAGGATCCTTCAAGTTTCTCAGATGCAAGTGAATTTCTCTTTACAATAAAAATCTTTCAATAAAATAACGAAGATTTTGTGATAAGGTTACTGTAGCAGGGGTCGATCCAGTATTTTTTAACAGGGTCTGTTTTTTGTGAATTTAAAAAAAAATTTTGTGAAAATAAAACATTTTTGTCAAAATTTAACATACAGTGATAATAAATAAGAAATATTTTTTGCCACTTATTTAATAAATAGTTCTGTAAAAAGTACACTTTGTTCACTCGGAATTTTGTGAATGGTCCGTGTTAGTTGATTGGATTGGATTGAATTACACTTATTTTCCAGTTTGTGTGCTTAGTCTCGGGACTCGCTTATGAACTGTCGTCCAATATGACAGATAGCACAAGACAATACATCAAAGATTTTATTACATCACAGAGAGAGGAAATGACAGAAATACACCCAGGGCAAGGTGGGAATCGAACCCACGACCCCGTTACTGCGCTCAAGCAGCAGGACACTGGTACTAAGACTGCTCGGCCACCGAGGCCCCAGTTGACTGGAATTTTGTGACGGGTCTCTTTTGATTGATTGGAATTTTGTGAATGGTCGATTTTGGTTGATTGGAATTTTGTGAAGGGGTCCATTTTGGTTGACTAGGAAATTCTGAAAGGTTCGTTTTTATTATTTGGAATTTTTTGAAGGGTCTGTTTTGATTAATTGGAATTTTGTGAAGGGCTCGTTTCAATTAATTAGAATTTTGTGAAGGTCTCGTTTTAATTAACTAGAATTTTGTGAAGGGCTTGTTTTAATTAATTAGAATTTTGTAAAGGGTCTGTGTTAATTAATTGGAATTTTGTGAAGGGTCTGTTTTGATTAATTGGAATTTTGTAAAGGGTCTATTTTGGCTGACTGGGAATTTCTGGAGGGTTTGTTTTATTTAATTGGAATTTTGTGTAGGGTCCGTTTCAGGGTTGGGTTTTAGCCGTCAAAAACTGGTTTTTGACGTGACATAGATTTAAACCAGGTTTAAACCGTCAAAAACCCCAATACTATTTAAATACGCTAAAAATAAAAAAGAAGGCTTCTAGTAATGGCAAAATACAGCATTGTTTTTGCTTTATTATAATGTTCCTTATTTTTAGTATACATTGAATTATAATTAAATATTAATTTATATACTTTTCTTTTTTGATAAATTAATTTTCAATTTTTTACACGCATTTCTTTCTGGTGTGGATTTTTTGCATATTTGACAAGAATACAGGGGGGAAATTAAGGAAAGCTGTTTTAGTGTCAATATTTCTTTGTACTGGTAGGAAAGCATCTTTGAATATGCTCTATCCTGAGGAAAGTACATACCATCATTAGATTTCAATTGTGATGGATTACTTTCTGCAAATTATTAGGTTAAACCTATGCAATTTTAATTACTACAAATATAATTAAGGTTCTAGTAACGGTACATCTTTGCTGAAAGTAATTAAAAGCATGCATTCACAATAAAATGTCTCATTAAATAAGTGTTTGAGAATTTCTATTAAAAAAATGTCACATGGTAGTCTATTATCAGTTCATGTTCACGAAATATTCTACAAATAAAATGTATTTCAAGAATTCACTGGCAGGGCACAACAAAAGATGTGTTTTAGGACTTAAAAACCCCTTCTACAGCATCAGAAAACAGAAACCCGTGTTTGTGCATGTAAAAAACAATGAATTATTTTTAAAAACAATTCTTATGAATAAAATTGCTCTCAGGCATAGATTATGGATGTGCTACAGCAAGAACATATTTTTGTAGTTGATACTCAGCAGTTTTAATGCATTTATGCTGCATACATTTTTTATTTAAAATTTATTGATTAAGGTGTATCCACTTCTGCTAAATCATTTCTTTGATATTTTTTTTTACAAATTAGGTTTTTGACAGGGAGGTTTTTGACAAGCCGGTTTTAACCATGGTTAAAACCGTCGCATGTCAAAAACCTGCCAACCCTGGTCCGTTTTGATCAATTGGAATTTTGTAACAGGTCCAAAAATGGACTTGAATTTCCTTTGGTGGGACCCCTGTGTAGAATTTGTGGGAAGGGATTAGTGACAAGTAGTGTGTGATTATCTCATTGGATTTCTCCGTCAAGAGCTAACAATGGGGCGTGTACAGAATATATAACATATTTCAGCCTAATTACGAAAAAGGCTTGTCAAGGAATTTCTTAGAAGGGAAGTGTCGTTGGAATTAGTTTAAGAGGGTTTTAAAAAGGATGCTAGGAAAGCAGAAATGCCATAGCTATTCAACAATCAATGCATGGTCATTGTAAGCATGTTAAATAAACGACAAAAAGATGAACTTTCTTATGCCCCAGAGTGACAAGGTCATTTGAAAAATATATAACTCTCGAAATAAAATGTAAATCTTTGAGCCACAAAGTAAAAATCACCATAAAATTAAGCACAAAAATTGCAGACGCATGTTTCAAGGCTACAACGAGCCCCTTTTTCAATGCAAAACGGTGAACTTCTAGATAAAAAACAACGAATTTATAGCTTCAGTGTCTGCACACTTTGTGCTTAATTTTCCAAGATTTTAAACTTTCATATAGTTTTTGGTTTGAAAGTCATTGAATCGAGGTGTGCTTGGGAATTTTCCAAGATTTTAAACTTTTATATAGCTTTTGGTTTGAAAGTCATTGAATCGAGGTGTGCCTGGGAATTTTAAAATAAATTATCATAAAGTCATGGTTGATAAAGGATTGACACAGATGATGATGTTTGTCAGGCTCTTTAAGATGCCATTTGATACATTCATGAAAGCTGTGAAACAATTACAAAAGCAACAATTTAAAATTGTTTTAAAAAGACAAGGGGGTTCGATGTTCTTTAGCATTAATAAGTGGTGTGTCTAAGCATTCCTCTGATAAGCAAAAAAAAAGAGATTTTGCTTTCTGTTTTTAGAAACTATTTAATGAGAAATAAAGAAATGTCATTTTTTCTTGTAATGTGTGTGCTTGTGGAATTATATTAATTGATGTTGATTAAATTGTAAAGGTAATCATTTGATAATTGTCGGATTATTTAAAACTTTGCAAATACTACCAAAAAGTTCTAAATTGCAAATCTAGAAGTAGTTTGGCAAGAAGGAATAGAATTTTTCTTTTTTTAATTTGAGTAGTTTCTGCCTCTCCGTGTAGTTAAAATGTTTTTTGGAAAAAAGTATAAAATATTTACACGTTTGGAGACACGATTCGAGGATGTTTAGATATGCCATATCTGACTTTTTTTACACATCCGGAACCCAATTCAGCCACTGCTCGAAAGGTCTCAGTTGTCTGAAGTAAATTTTAAAATTTGATAAATTTTCATTCTTTATTTTCTAGAGCTAATGTGAGTAGATTAGAGTGCTCTCTAAAATATTAAGGATGTATAAATAGATGCTAAAACAAAAAATAAATTATTTTAAGTACTTTTTTTTCGTACCCCTTGCCTCTTCGTTCCCGTGACAATGAGAGTTTAAAATTGTCCTGGAGTGTTTAAAATTTCAAAATAAAAACAAATTAAAAATTAATACATATATTGTTCATACACATATTTTTATATAATTTTCATTGACAAAAGAAATAGGCACTTTTATGACTATTTTCTTGAAAATTACCGACCTTTAAGGGGTTAATTGAAAAAGTATTTTTTGAGAATGACCTACTCCTATTAAAATGGGTTTTTTTTAAGCAGTTTTATTAGTTTCACTTGTATGGTAATTAAATCTTGCAATTCAAGCTTTTTTCCGAAATCAGCCCGACTCTGGCTCCTGAGCCCTGCTTTCATGCAGGCAAATATTTTTTATGTCTGTTAATTATGATGTATTAATTATGATGTAAAAATTCATAAGTTAATGTTTAACATTTTTTTGTTCACACACTGGAGTATTATGTAAGACGTCATATCTAAAGGACTATTCATAAATGATGTCGAGCTTTTTCCCATATATTTGCCCCTCTCCACCCTCCCCTTTCTCACAAAATGTCGCACTTCAACCGCTTTGTCACATGCCTTGCTATGTTGCATAAGCATGATGTCACAGTCCTTGTTACCCCCCGAGCGTTTTCACAATTTCATGAACCCCCGCTTGAAGCATGACATCATTTATGAATGATCCCTAACAATGGATCAGTATGTGCTACAGGGTTCCTTGAAAGTCCGTGAAAGTCCTTGAAAATTTTTTTTTTTTTTGATGAAATTGGGCTCTTAAAAGTCTTTGAAAAACAAATCAAGTCCTTGAAAGATGTTGCAGGTCCTTGAATTTTTATTCAGCTATTTAGACAATCTACGATCCTAGCCGAACAATTCGGAAGCTTAAACAGGGTACAACAGAACCGGGAAATGTCAGGGAATTTTAAAGTTCTTGAAAAAGCTGGGAAATTTGCAAAAATGTCCGAAAATCAGGTAATTTGTTTTTGATTTATGTCGAAGTTTCAATGATCTTATTTGCAATCATTAATAAATATTAACGTAAAAAGTTCTTTTATTTCCCATTTTTCATACATTTGTTGCCCACATATCGAAAAATGCGATCTTTTTGCATCCGCGATGGGAGCTGGACTTTTCAGATTTTCGATGATTCTTACGTTTTGTCAATAGGTAAACAAGTAAAATTTCTTTTTAATCGAAATTTCGTGAATCGTGATCGTAAGGCCGAACTTTCAAGCGTCGAAGATAATATCTGTAGTTTTATTTTTTGTTTCAACGTTTTAATGCATGCCTCATTCTTCAGGTCGTTTAAAATACTTGAAATAAAGAATGAAACTGTTAAATAATATGGTTAAATTTGAAAAAGTCAGAAAACAAAAATCATTAACTACGCACAAGTTTTGGCTTCATCATGGCGATGAAATTCTTTCTATTACACATTTATTTGTCATATAAATTGATTTTGGGCAGAAAGAACATGTTAAATATCAGCATTTAATCGCAAATAAATAATAAAATAAAAAATAAATTAAAAAAAAATCATTTATTTCATTTCTTATTCCGTATGCATATAAAGTCTTGGAATAAATTTTCATGCTGTAGATTAAGAGATTTTGATTTATTTATTTTATGTGCACGGTTTAATTTTTGACATTTAGCACTAATCCTAAAATGTTTAATCTTTGGTCAAAAGTTGTTTCTGGAGCTTTGTATTTTCTGATAGAATAGAATGCTTTTTTAATTTTTAAAAAATGCATAATTTTTTAAGCAAAATTTAGGTATTTTAAAAAAGAAGTCTGGAATTAATGCATCTTCACACTTCTTTCAAGCACATTCTTCTTTTACCCATCAAATATTTATTAATTATTTATGTTGAATAGCATAAAATTCAATTAAATACAAGCAAAATTAAGAAAAATGCTTTGCTTGTTGAACATTAAATTGCTAACAATAACAAGTGGTTTTTTAAACCACTTGGTTGCATTTTGTCTTTTCCTAGAACAACCCTAAAACTAATTTGATACTTTATTTTTGTGATGCAGAATTTTTTCACTGCTGTAACAGTATTAGGGAAATGTTCTGAAAAATCCCTGGAAATCAGGGAAAAGTCAGGGAATTTTGTTTCTGAGATTTTGTAGCCACCCTGTTAAAGCTTGAACATGATTCGTCGGTTTCCAAAAATGAGGGCTCGGAAAGCACTGCCCTGCTCACGCTTTAACGAAGATCAGTTGCCTATCATTCGTCAGAGCAACCTTGTTCCTCCACCCTAACTACGGAGAATAGCATTTTCAATCCTATTGGCAAACTAAGCTTAGGCTTTGTTGGTGATAACATTATTAAACAGTTACTGAAGAAAAATAATTTGTACTACAAAGACGTCTTCAATATAAAAATGGAAACCCGCAGTTTCGTCACCAACTGTCTGCATCATCTCATGAAGAAGTGTCCAATGAACTACACTTTAGTTAGACGCTCCCCATGTTTCAATCCCAGAAAAATGGCCTCACTATCTGAAACTTGCTAAAAGTCCTTAAAACAAGTGTTTATGCATTTGTCACAAAAAAAAGTTTTGGATAGTTAATGTGATGACTGTATTTTGCAATATAAACATTTTCTTGAAAATGTTGTTAGTATGCACAAATCTGCATTTTAGAATTTTAGGGCAGACCAAAGGATAGATGTTTTTTTTTTTAGTGAATCTTTCAAGAATAAAAAAAAATTATGATAAACTTTGGTCTGTCATGAAATAAAAAAGTCGTAGTTGAAAATATGCCCCCCTCCCCCCTCCCCCCCCCCCCCCCCCGTATGTTGCAAAACGTATGGTGAAAGACTCAATAAAATGTTATGGAGGACTTATGAATATTCCCATAAGTAATGAACTGAGAAAATTTGTCTCCTCTGTACGTCAAAAATATGTGATGCATCTGGGGACCATTCATAAATGATGTCATGCTTTTTTCCCATATATTTGACTCGCCTCCCCCTTTGTCACAATATGTCACACTTCAATGGACCCCCTCCCCCTTTAGTCACAATATGTCACACTTCAATGGACCCCCTCCCCCCTTTGTCACATGTCACGCTATGTTGCATAAGCAGGGATGTCACACTTCCTGTTACCGCCTCCCCTCCCTTTGTCACAATATCGCGAACCCCACTCCCCCCTCAAAGCGTGAGATCATTTATGAATGGATCCCCTAGAACAGAAACAAACAAACAAAAAAACTAAGAAATATGCAATAAACAAAGACTCATTTCAGAGGAGATGAACTATCTGAAAGCGAAAAGACAATGTTTGGCAGCAGACGTTTCCTCTATGTTAAATAATATTTGAAAACCTCACTGAAGAAGCAGAAAGAATGATATTTCATTATTCATAAAATCTATGACATTTCAATATTTATAAAATCTAACTCTTTAAAAAAAACAAAAAAATGCAATTAAAGAAAAAAATGAACAAATTAAAGAAGTTGAAAATAAGATTATTGCTAAATTTGAGGTACTGCGTAAATGTGTATAAATTATACCTGCTAACTCTTCCGATTTCAGTGGAAGATCCATTTCTCAGTTGAGAATAATTCTCATTTTTAATGCAGTAGGATTTGAATAAAGCCTATTTAAACTTGTTGCATTTTTATCAGGGTTGGCAGGTTTTTGACACGTGACAGTTTTTTGACAGTTTAAACCATGGTTTAAACTGTCACGTCAAAAACCTCCTTGTCAAAATTGTCAAAAACCCATATTTGTATGTGAAATTTATTAACAACTAAAATTTATCATTAACACAGTAATGCTCAAAATATATTGCATAAAAAATTAATTTGTCACCTCTTAAGTGGTTTTAACCTTGAATGAAAAAAATATGTTGTTCTGTGCTTCATATTAGTGATGTGGGTAAGGCAAATGCCCACTGAATTTTCACAAAGCATCTTTTATGAGCCCAAAATGTGGGCAAAATGAAAACATATTTTCCTTTACATTTCGACATTTTTAATAAGAATTACTGCTTATAAATAACAGTAGTTATTTTATAATATATGTTTCATTAGTAAGAGTACAACAGGGACTAAAATTAGTGCTAATTGCACATTTGTAGATTTCTCAGTGTTAATCATAAAACGTGTAATAATTCATAAATATTTTCAGTATGGATGCTGTTGGTAGAGCTGTTAGACTATTTATAATTAAATACAAAAACGCAAATCGATTTTTTTTTCAAAAAAATTATTTTACCCAAAATCAAAGAACTAAAAAACCATTTTATTCTGTTACTATTAGCTTTAAAAAAAATCTTAACCTTGAAATAATTTATAATTATTTTTCTAATTCGTGATACATATTAGACAGCACAAAAGTCTTAATATTTTCTAGCAATATTCTAAATATGTCATCTAGTTTATTCACAACGTGTGAACTATTATCTAGTAACTAACTAGATAATAGTTCACTTTTGTGAATTACTAATATTTTATCTAGTAACTTAGCTGAATACTGGGATAATCAGTTTATATTAATGTTATTCAATTCTGTCAAATATCCAAATATTGTTGTTTTTTTTTCTTTTAATTATTATTATTATTTTTTTTTTTTTTTTTGTGTTTCCTCGGTTTTGAAAGTTCAGTAATTTGCAAGGATTGACTGAAAAAATAATATATGTCATAATTAAAATTCGATGCCTAATGTTATAGATGTATTATTAACTTTTAACTCATGAAAATGTTTATTTTAAACATTCATTTTGCCATATTTTTCTGAGAGTTAAAATAAATAATCCCCAATTTTTTTTTATTAGTAATTATCTAAAAATGTCTTAATTGTTGTTACATTAATCATAATTTGATCAAGTTCAACATTTGTTCGCAACAGTTGTTTAAATTTACGTAATTTCTTGTAAAATTTAGGTCAGCTGAAGATTGAGATAGGTTTTTGACAAATTGGAGTTTTTGACGGGTTTTTGACAGTTTAAACCGGTATTATACCTGTGTCATGTCAAAAACCAGTTTTCGACGTCAAAAACCCAACCCTGATTTTTATGTCTAAAAGGTTTAATTTCATGGTCCTTGAATTTTTTTAAAAAGGTCCTTGAAAGTCCTTGAATTTTTTTCTTGACTAAGAGTGGGAACCCTTGTGCTGAGGGAAAAAACATGAGGGAAAAACAGCACCAGAGTCTCATGTGGTGAGCGTTCTGTAGCTTACTTAAAACCATTTTATTTTTTAAATCAGGTTTCATTTTTGGTTTATGAAGAATTTAAAATTTAAAGTTGATCTCAAAGTGATAAGGTCGTTTTAGATATGAAAATAACAGAATCAAGAATTCGAAATAATGTGGAAAAAAAAGAAGAAAATATCAACAAATGTTGCAAGTTGCACGATTTTAGGAATTTTGCTCTTTTTTTTCCTTTATTTCTGGCTGCCGTGTCAGTTACTAATCAATTTAAACGGACCCTTCACAAAATTCAAATCAATTTAAATGGACCCCTCATGAAATTCAAATCAGTTTAAACAGACCCTTCACAAAATTCAAATTAATTGAAATGGACCTTTCACAAAATTCAAATCAGTTTAAACAGACCCTTCACAAAATTCAAATCAATTGAAACGGACCTTTCACAAAATTCAAATCAGTTTAAATGGACCCTTCACAAAATTCAAATCAGTTTAAACGGACCCTTCACAAAATTCAAATCAATTTAAATGGACCCTTCACGAAATTCAAATCACTTTAAACATACCCTTCACAAAATTCAAATTAATTGAAATGGACTCTTCACAAAATTCAAATCAGTTTAAATGGACCCTTCACAAAATTCAAATCTATTTAAGTGGAACCTTCTCAAAATTCAAATCAATTAAAAAACAGACCCTTCCAAGCTTCCAAATCATGTTTTTTACACCATAAAAGTGGGAAATAATAACAAAATATTTCATTAATCAACTTTAATTCTTGAGTTTTAAAAAAATATTTTATTTTTCACAAAAATGTGTAGCTCTTTTTTTCACAAAAGACGGACCTTGTTAAAAAATACTGTATCGACCCCTGATAAATTATTAAATGTTGTATTAATTCCAAAAATATTTTGCGCAAAACTTTTTGACTTTTCCTTCCTTCCCCACGTTTAAAATTGCATTTTCTTTTTACATGATCTTTAAGTACTGTTTCTTTGCTGCATATCTAAAGAACTTTCCACATTCATTCCATGTGTTTTCCATACAGTAGTTGTAAAAAATAACATTAATCTATACTAATATTATAAAGCTGAAGAGTTTGTTTGCTTGAACGCCCTAATCTCAGGTACTACTGGTCCAATTTGAAAAAATCTTTCAGTGTTAGATAGCCCATTTATCGAGGAAGGATATTGGCTATTATACATCATCACGCTAAGACTAATAGGAGTGGAGCACCGAAAATTGCATAAAATAGTCCTTTCTATCGGAAGAAATTGTCGCATCCTTTCGAGCTTGATACCATTGAAATGCGCGTAAAAAACTACTTCAGGGAGAGTTTTTCGCTACGTGCTGAAATTCAAAGCCTCTAAATTAACTAGAAAAGAAGTTTTAAGCGTTTCTCTCTGTAGTTTGAAATTATTTTTTCACGGAAATTAACTTTAATTTTATTTGATCCAGATGATGACCGTTTTATTTTATTTGCATTGTTGCATCCTTTCAACAATTGTTACAGTTGCCATGTGAACAAACAAATCAATGCAGTTGTCACTGTTAAACAAATCAAATATAATAATAATCAACGTTTCTAGCATTTTAATGAGGCATCGCTGTATTTGCAAAATATAATTTAAGACAGACCGTGCAACGCCGGGCGTCGCATCTAGTTATTAATAACAAGAAGTTCCGTCTAGAACTATACGAGCCTACTTTCCCGTATTCACCAACTTGAAATTCATAATCTAACTTTAGTTCTTAATTACTTCAAATATACCTTTTTCAATGGTTAGTACATATTCATTCACTCACTCATTCTTTTATTTATTCAGTCATTCGTTTATTTATTCATTCATTTTTCTCATTTATGTATTTACTCCCTCATTTATTTATTTTTCACTTCATACACTCATTTATTTATTTTATTATTTATTCACTGATTTATTCACTCATTTATTCATTTATTCCTTCCCCCATTCATTAGAAAATATCCTTAAAAATCCCGATCAAAAAATTTCATAAGAAAATAGGCTCGTTCCGTTCTGGTTGAACTTCGTATCTGTACATGTTCTACGTCCAAACATCTTTCCGATAAAGTTTGTTCCAAGCAAATCGCTCTGTTAGATCATGATTTATAAAGGATTGAAATTTCCCCGCAGGCGCTAATGTTAATCTTTTTTTTTTTTTTCATAAGAAAATAGGCTCGTTCCGTTCTGGTTGAACTTCGTATCTGTACATGTTCTACGTCCAAACATCTTTCCGATAAAGTTTGTTCCAAGCAAATCGCTCTGTTAGATCATGATTTATAAAGGATTGAAATTTCCCCGCAGGCGCTAATGTTAATCTTTTTTTTTTTTTTTTTTTTTTTGAACTGTTTCAAAATGAATTCCTTTATACTGGCGCAAATCTCGCCAAGGCAACAAAACGCGCAAAAGGTTACCAGCGGAGGTATTTCGTTTGGCGTCGATTGCACCATTATTGACGACTTTATCGCCTGCGCCGGGATAAAGAAAAAAGTACAGTTATTTTTTTGAACTGTTCAAAAATGAGCGAAAATTGTTCAACTCAGCAAATATTTTCCTTCGATAACTTCTTTTAATAATCTTGTTTATAATAACTCGACTCTTATGCCCGGAGTTTAATTTGCTTCACTTTTGCCTATAGGCGCTAATGTTAAAATTTTTTGAACTGTTCAGAATTGAACAAAAAATTGTTCAAATCAAAAAGTAAAACATGGAAATGAGATGTCCTCGCCAAGATCTTTCGAATGCAAAAAGAATTTTTCGAATCGGACAATTCGTTCAAAAGTTATTAGGGGGGGACAGACCGACAGACACACTTTTTCCCCATCTCAATACCCTACTTTTAAATTTTTTATTTTTCAATCTTTATTTTATTACTTTACTTATTTTTGACTTTTCTTCATTTTTAACGATATTTTTCGGTACATTAAGCCTTCTTTCATGCCTTAATATATTATTTTTACTTTTACGGGAAAGTAGGCTAAAAACTGAAAAATACTCTCTAAATTAAGAATACAAGTGTGCCGTGTGCAATTTAGTAGAATTCATAAAGCTTCTATGAGTGATTTTAGCAAAGCATTAAAATTATTTCACTTGTTGAGATTTTCCAAACTGTTAGCCATGCCAAAATGATGCTTCATTTATTTGCCATCTCTTCTGTCAGAATGTGTAGATATCTTAATATTTGTCAGCAGGGTTGATAAAGTTTTGACATAGACAGAAAAAAATTTGGTATTAACTGGCGCGCCACCCTAGGTGCCAAAAACTAGAATTTACTGCGCCATTCATTTAGTTTAGTTTATAGGTTAGGGATCATTCATAAATGATGTCACGCTTCGAGGGGGGGGGAGGGGGTTCGTAAAATTGTGACAAAGTGTGACAAGGGGAGGGGAGGGGGTCCGCTGAAGTGTGACAAAGGGGGGAGGGGGGTCAAATATAAGGGAAAAAAGCGTGACGTCATTTATGAACGGCCTCTTAGAGGGGGTTACAAGAAGTGTGACATCATGCTTATGCAACATAGCGGGACGTGTGACAAAGGGGGCAGGGGGGTATGTTGAAGTGTGACATTTTGTGACAAAGGGGGGAGCCCGGTAGCAGAAATTGTGCTGCAGATTTATTTTGAAGCCCCTGCAACTTAATTAGCCACCTTACAATTTTTTTTTAATGCGACCGAGGAAAAAAGTTTTCGGGTTTTTAAATGATTATATTTTTTCCCCAGGATGAATACTCGCCCCCCATTTATAAATTGAACTATTGTAATATTTATTTATTGTCTGCATGTATTACTGTTATAAATGTCAACTATTTTAAAATGCATAGTTTGCTATTTTTTATGATTGTATATTTGGTTCCACATCATTTGTGCCGCAGATAAATTTTGACTTCTGAAATTTTTGCTGCAGATTGATACAAAAAATTCTGTTACTGGGGGGGAGGGACAAATATATGGGAAAAAAGCGTGATATCATTTATGAACGGTCCCTTAATAGTAAACTAAAAAAATTTAGTTACAGGTCAATGTAATTTGTACTTAATTTGAGCTTTAATGGACGTTAAGTTACTATAATGCTGTAGAACCTCTGTTAGCCAGATTGAGTGGGATCAATGGTAAGCCGGTTAGGCTTAAAAGGCTGTTAAAGGGGGGGAGGGGGGTAGCAAAAAATTGGAGATATATTATGTAATTTAAAAAGGTAGTGGAGGTGTGATGATTCATTGCGTTTTAGTAGTTACTTTGAGAGTTACATACCAATTATCAAGTCGTAGTTAAGAAGTCTGTGACTCGTTTTTGCTGCAGACAAGAAGCCAGCACTTCCCCGCATAGTTCCTAGCCAAAAAAATTCACTCGAGTACCACAGCACCTGTTTGTTCCATATAACTAGCACTCTAAAAGCTATTTTTGTTTTTTGTATTCGGACAATATGGGCCGAATAAAACGAAGGCCGGTTAAGAGAGGTTGTCCTGTATATGCATTATAGTATTAGAACTGCATATGCGAACACGAAATGTCAAAAATTTGCGAAGTTGTTCGTATTAGTTGTTCGCTTTTGGAGATGCGTGTGGTGTGATTTGATTCATAACTCGAGTGAGGTTTTTTTTTTTCCTTCTGCTAATCAAGCAAGGACAAAATGGTAATTCGCATGAAAATATACTTGGTCTCAAATCGGTTTGTTTATGAGGGGGGGGGGGGGATGATTCCACGGTATTGCGCACGTTGTGGACATGACATTTTCAAACTTCAAATAATCATAACACAACAAAAAATTCAGCTAGATTAATGCTTTTTCTTTTAAAAGAATCAGAATACATTGTTCTTTATAAAGCAAAGCATATTTAAGCTTTAAAATGAATTTAAACTCGTATTTTTGAAAAAGTGGCAGCGTTGCGGACATGACGCAGAAAATTCTCATTTTTGAATGAGTCTTCATATCTATGCTAAATTCTCCAAATTTTATATATTTATGGAAATTTCCTTTGGGGTACAATTTCAGTGTATTTTAACCTAAAGACAACTGGAAGA
Source organism: Octonoba sinensis (assembly GCA_038502835.1). Taxonomy (NCBI): domain Eukaryota; kingdom Metazoa; phylum Arthropoda; class Arachnida; order Araneae; family Uloboridae; genus Octonoba; species Octonoba sinensis. The sequence continues at coordinate 1,685,549 of CM076598.1, read as the reverse complement.
TTTTTAAAAAAAGTAAACAATTTAGTAGAAAATTTTCCTAATTTAAAATAGCCAGTGCGTTGCGGACATGACGAAAAGTTTACTGCTTGCTTTCCTGCTTTCAATGACTGATAATGCTAGTCTTTTAGCTAGCATTATCAATTGCTGCATTGTATATTTTTCATGCATGGCTTAAATATCTAATAAGTTGTGGTATGTTGATTAATTTTCACACATTATTAATTTTAAACTTAATTCTTATAAAAAGTAGATTTTCAAAATAAGTACTGATAAGTTGTACAATTACATTACAGTGTACTAATTACGTCATTTATCTTGATAGTCCTTTTTGACTCATGAAAAGAAATGTGTAGAAGGATCAGGTGAAGGATTGCTTCGCAAAAATAGAGAAATATGTCTCCAGAGGAAATGGGGGAGGGTTTATAGTGTGGTGTTTCCAAATTTTCAAATTTGTTTTCTGCTACAGGTTTGAAATGATGTTTGAGAGTCATGTTTTTGTTGTTTACTGAAACTATTTGTCCAGGCCACCAATGATCATCAAAAGTTCAGCTATCCATTGACCTTCTTCAAAACTGGTGGAAGTTGATGTTGAAGCCAGATTAAGTGGTGCAGAATCTTCCTTTGATGGTAGCTTAGAAAATAATGTAACCTGATATGCATATTTTGAGGATTTGAAAAGGGAGAAATAAAAGAAAGCTCTACTGAGTTGTATGTTATTGATCGAATAAAATGTAGTGATTTTGTATTAGGCATGGATTTCCATCAACTGAAATGTTCTCTAAACTTCAGTGTTTATTTTCTGACTCTCATGGCTAGGTAACGTTTTTGGAATATTTCCCTTCTTCTAGGTGTTTTCATTGATATTACTTCCATCTTTCTTGATCACATCTAGCTAATAGCATCTCTAATAAAAAATTGTTTAACTTTTGTTTCAGTACCTTCTGATAATTTATCACTTCTTAACCTTCGACTAGCTTTAGAATCTAATTTCAAAATTTGTGTGTTGCCTTTTCATTTTGATTGAATTTTCAATTATTTGCTTTTTTTTTTTTTTTTCAAGGGAAGCATTTTTTGATATTACAACATCTGTTAGGGCAAGAAGTTTCTTGTACGGGGATTTTGGCAGCGCACTGTTAAGTTTCTTTACAGCTTTGCCCAAACACTCTGCTTGCATATCCAGGCAAACTCGTGTCTATATTTCGGTCTCTGTTTCTTCCTGCATTTCTTTGTGCTTCTTCATTTTTCACTCTTATGTGCTCTTTCTGTTCTTCAGTGAGAACATTAGAATGCCTGTGTATTCCTTTCTTGGTTGCCTTGTTCTGCTTTGTTAGCTTCATATTTTACTGCATTTGCTTTCAACTTCTGTCTCCTAATTCAAGATTGTTCTGTACTTGTAAGTGGCATGATAATTTTTTTGGGAAAATGTACAACAGAAATTATAAGTTTTATTTACTACTAAATTAGTTAAGCATATCAAAATCATTTAAGTAAATAAAATATATATTACACAAAATTTTACTAACACATCTAAAAAAATTCAGCTTGCTTGATAGAAAACTATAACCAGAGATAAAATTATAAGTATAAACCTGAGTTTAACCAACATGTGCATAAACTGTTTCCATTGTAAAAACATATTTAAGATTTGTATGTGTTGCCAACCAACAAAACTGCTTGAATTTTAAATGTTTTTATTTTGTTTATGAATGTGATATTCATATTTATAAAACAAAAATATTTTAAAATTAATGTTTCATTAGTTATGATGATAATTATGTTATAATAAAAGGCAACAATGATTACTTTGGAAATTAGTTAGTTGAAAGCTCATGTTTTTCTTAACTCAGCTTAACTTTTTCCTTTAAAGTTTTATGTAAAACATAGGGCTTGTTATTATGTTTGAAATTCGTCATGTCTGCAACGTTGCGGACATGACCAATTTGAAAATTTTTTTAAAAATATTAAATATCAAAAATGATAATTTTTTTTGGAACACATTGCTATAACATAGTAAATTGAAAGAAGAAAAAACATTTTAAAGAAAATGTACAAATTAATAGCAGCGCTGTAATAAAAAATATAAAATTTTTTTATTGAAACGCCAACATATTCTTTTGCAAGCACTCTATGTTAAAATTCAAAAGGTAAATATGCAGTGTTATTGTTCAATAATTATGCAGACATATTATTTGCTTTAATGGATCATGTTTAATTAGAAATATTAAATGTTGTATAGGCAGAAAAAAAAATCTGTTTTGTCATGTCCGCAACTTTTTAACTCCTTTTTTTCAATATTTCATGCAATTTAAACTTCAGAGGGGGCTTTCGGTTCAACACCACCCTCCACAGAAGCTATAAAGTAAAGTAGCTTTAAGAAATCGACCAGCTACAGCTCATCCGAGAAAAAAGCTGAAATTTAAGTCCAAAATGAATTGCTCAAACATCTATATACAGTTGAGCTCGCTTAATACGAAATGCCAAAAATTCGCGAATGTGCTCGTATTGGTCGTTATTCGTAACAACCGTGAAAAAGTAAAATTGTGTTAAAAAAAATTGGAAATGCATGTTTATATTTTAAAAATAATTACGACTACTTGAGAATGATTCGACGATGGAGGGTTTGGTCCCTGAGCAGACTGCCCTGTCCGAGAGCCAACACGTGCAGGAGCTACCCAGAAAGATTTTACGTACGATTCGAAATGCATACTTGGTGGTTAGGTGGTTTGCAATGACTCAAAATAACCAACAATTTCTTGAAAAAAAATCAATTATATGCAATCGAGAAAATTTTTCGTGAATAGATCAGAAATTGTGTTCGTCTTAGCCAATATTTGTATTTTTGCCTTCGTGATATGCGTGAGATATTTAGTGTCATTAAATAGTAAACCAAACTTAATGAGCAAAATGTTCGTTTTAGCCGTGTTTTCGTATTAAACGTGTTCGTATTAAGAAAGTTCAACTGTAACAATTTAAAATTTTCCATACCTTACATAATGCCATATTCTCAGAGGCTGCTGTTCTAAAACTTGCAAGCAAAATAACCATAATTTCTTATTAATACTGAACATTACATATTATGTATGGTATGTATTTATATATATATTTTTAATTATCTCCTTTTCAAGAGGAGTTATCAATAAATAAATAATACAGAGTTTAAATTTCCTAATTCATTGATTGAAATAGGGTCTGAAAATTTTAAAGGCTTTGAAAATAGGAAATAAATGAAAATGAAGCTTTGAAGGGAAGATTTTTTTTTCTTTAGGGCTACTGCTGCAATAAAATAATGGATGTTGCGTCCACCATAATTCCCGCCCCGCAATTTTTCAAATTTAACATGAAGTGTGGGGGAAAAATGCTTATATTTTATTCCTAATCCCACATTTTGATGAAATATGTAATAGTGGGTACAAAATTTTAATCTGAGATCCTTATCTTAAATTCTGTTGCTTTTCGTAATTTTTTAAAGAACTTTTTATAATTTTAATCAAATGCAGAAAGCAGCTTGAAAAATATTTAAATTTTAAGGCTTTAATGATTAAAGGTAAATTATTTGTTTATTTAATCTGTACAGTATCTATCTTTATTAAATACCTTAGTTGTCATTTCTCTTTGGTAAATAGGGAAATATTACTAATTTTGAACGCGGGCTATGTGGAATGCGAGTCAAAAAACGTACTATTTTTTAAAAAATTAATTTTGAAACTGTTTTTATTTCAATGAAAAGAAACATTGAATACTTGAAGTGTAAGATGGCTTGAAATTCTGAAAAATATGTTCACGTTGCAAATTCACTGATTTTTTTTTTTTTCGGAATTCGTACGAAATACCTACCATCCCCCGGTTTTAAAATTCATTAATTTTTCAATACTTCTTTCAATTGCTAGTGAAAATGTAATCCAATTAGCTAATTATGCCATTTTCTTTTTTTTTCCATTGACCAAATGAAAAAAAGTACGACATCATTTGTGAACGGTCCCTTATGAGTGTGGGCAACTCGATCGCTTTTCTTAATGACTCAAAAAAATTTTTAATGCGTATCATCTTCGAAACTCACGTGTAACTGATAAGTCATCACTTTTTATCACCTGGTGCAATAATTATATCGGTCGCTTTGGAGCGAAGATGAGCTCTTTTTCTCGGCAGGGAGGAAACCGATGTTCCCCGGAAAAAAAATCGTCTGTGTGGTGGAACGTTCTTAGTACCATTTGAAGCCGACATGGATCCAGGTTTGCTCTGTATTTTATGTATGTCTTACGGACCTTGCCCACGGTGTTTGGATGGTTCTTTTGATCTTTTGTTTTGAGGAAGTTTTTGACGCAGCGGGCTCGAAATGTGATGCAATGATTTTGTACTTGTTGTGTTTTCCTGCTTAGGGACCGTCCATGGATGATGTCACGCCCCCCCCCCCCTTGTCACAAAATGTCACGATTCAGAAAACCCCTCCCCCTTTTGTCACATGCCACGCTATCTTGCATAAGCATGATGTCACACTTGTTACCCCCTCCCTTGTCACAATTTCACGACCCCCGGAAAATTCCCCTCCCCCTCGAAGCGTGATATCATTTATGAATGATCCCTTAAGGAATGTTTGATTCAGGGACCTGGAGCAGCCCCTTTTTTGAGTTGCTCGGCTCCGTCCTCAAAATAATTACAATAAATTACGTTGAAACCCCGATTTAACGTTCCCCCATCTACGTTTTTCCCGCATATTACGTTTTTTCCATTAGGTCTTAGTTTTTCAGTATCCTAATTAATGTTAAGATAACCCAGTTTCTAAGTTTGTTATTGATCGAATTCCCCGATTTTACGTTTTTCCTCGAAAGTAAAAAAATAAAAATATGTTCTAAAATGAGCAATATTTTTTCTTTTGTGCTTGTTTTAAAGCTAATACACGTTGTTGAAAGATACTTATTACTTTCTTCCAAAATAAATTACAATCGAGTTTTGTCTTTGTTTTCGAGAATTTTGTAGAAGCTTATTTTCAACCTAAGTGCGAAGATTCGTAATTAAATGTGTTGAAATGGTACGTATAATAATTTTCTTTTAGAAAATATAGATGTTAACTTTTTGAAAGAGTCATCTTTCCTACCTTTACTTTTTTTTCTTGATCTTTGCGTTCTATTGCTATTTTCTATTTTGGCTATTTTCCGTACTTTACGTTTTCCCGTATTTTACGTTTTTTTTTATCCAGTCCCTTGGAAAATATAAAATCGGGTTTTCACTGTATATCATTTATCTATCTTTTTTTTTTTTTTTTTTGTTTTTATATGATACAAATTAAAACAGTAAAAAAAGCTGAGCTTTGGAGCACAAGAAATTTATTTGCTCCTGTTCCAGATCTCTTGTTTAGTCTGCTGATGGCCAGTGCTTTAGGACCAAACTGATCGCGGTCCGATTAACCAGAATCGACTGTATTTAATTCGTATCGCTAAAAGGTGGAGAGAGTGTTGTCGAAAAGTAGCCCGATAATCAGCTACCGATTCCTACCTCATTTGTTATCTGTGATAGGTCGCTTATATCATTCTATTTTTTTTTTTTTTTTCTCTGCATTGAGAATATATGTCACCAACATCTGATCTGCTTTTCAGGCCGTATGTTTCAGCGTTCTGGATGTCTGTAGAATGACCTCAGCAGGATGCAGTGATATCCTCATTTGTTCCTCAGTAATGATCCTGCTAAGGACAATATATTTATGTACAAAAAGTATGCAGAGAATTCCCGTTGGATTTTCTCATTGGGCAAAATCGGTACATGATAGACGTGACAACAAACAACTTTGTTCTTTCATTTCAGGTTTTAAAATGGCGTGATAACATTCGGTGTAAATACTCATCTCCGTGCCTACTTGAAAAATAGTGGCCTGTTTCTACTCAATAACTCAAACTATTTATTTCTTACGCTAAAAATTTTCCACGATTCTTAAAGTAGGTATGAATGTGTTGAAGGGGGCACAGTAACATTTATTTATAAATGAACAAAAAAACAAAAAATGGTGGCAGACCTTAGAAATAGGGGTCGATCCAGCATTATCAACAGGGCCCGTTTTTTTGTGAATCTTAAAAACATTTTTGTGAATAACAAAAATTTTGTAAAAAAAATCAAATATTTTTGTAAAAATGCAAAATTTAAACACGGTGCTAAAAGGTTTTTATTATTTTTTGCCGTTTATTTAAGAAATAATTATGTAAAAAGTGTACGATTTGGTAGCTCGGAATTTTGTGAAGGGTCCGTTTTGGTTGATTAAAATTTTGTGAAGAGTCCGTTTTGATTGATTGGAATTTTGTGAAGCGTCCGTTTTGATTGATTGGAAATTTGTGAATGGTCTCTTCAATTGATTGGGATTTTGTGAAGGGCTCGTTTTGATTGGTTGGAAATTTGTGAAGGATCCGTTTTGATCGATTGGAATTCTGTGAATGGTCCGTGTTGGATGTTTGAATTTTGTGAAGGGTCCGTCTTGATTGGTTGGAATTTTGTGAAGGGTCCGTTTTGATCGATTGGAATTTTGTGAATGGTCCGTGTTGGATGTTTGAATTTTGTGAAGGGTCCGTCTTAATTGGTTGGAATTTTGTGAAGGATCAGTTTTGATCGATTGGAATTTTGTGAATGGTCCGTGTTGGATGTTTGAATTTTGTGAAGGTTCCGTTTTCATCGATTGGAATTTTGTGAATGGTCCGTGTTGGATGTTTGAATTTTGTGACCTGAATTTCCTCTTGCGCGACCTCTGATTTTGTCTGTCTCACTTAGCACCTGTTTTTGGCGCGGACGTATAAACTAGAGTCCCACATCTTTATAAAGGGACTCACTTTAGTGTAAACTAAAGGCTCCTGTAACTACCTTACTGTGTAATGGCTCTAGTATGAAGTAGAGATTATTGTAATTGTTGAGTGAGAGAAATAATTTACACTGCTGGTTGACCTGAGAGATTTATTTGTGGGGCCCTTTTGCTTAATCTTGCGGGATTTTTTTTTTTTTGTATAAGTTACTATTTGAATCGGATGTGGTATATGTTCGCTGCCATTTTGACTACAAAGATGTGTTGTGTTAAAAAGATATCAGGCGTTGGAGGTTGATAAACAGGGATACAATCATTCTCCTTTTGATTCCCGGGAACGTTTTTTGATTTCTGGACATGTCTCCCGATTTTCCGATGATAATTTAAAATATTTGGATCCTCCCCCCTTTTCATACATTTCTTTCTTACTTCTTCATCGTCTTCTTTTTATTTTTTTAAATTTACTTCTTTATCATTTTTCGTTGAAAAAAAATTCATATCTTTTTTCATATTGTCCGATTGTTTATTTTTAGTTATTACAATAAATAACACCAAAAGCAAAGTATTAGCACCAGTGGAAAATGCATGAATTCAGCCAGATATTTCTAAAATCTTGTAGTTTAAATGCGCAAATTAATTTTACAATTTACCAATTTTAACTTCCCAAATGTTGGTGTGAACAAAGAAAAATTGAAATCAAGTCTTGTATTTATTTTATTTTATTACTTCTTTTATTTCTTATCATTAGTTGCTGCTGGATGACTGATTACGGGTCTCAAAATTAAAGATTTTCAACTGTAAAAACGAAATCAAACAAATGATGAATATGATACAAAGCAAACTGTCATGGCTTCGCCTTCCAGTATGCAGTTAGAAAGTTCCGAGATTTTCGACTGTAAAAATGAGATCGAATGATGAATAAATACGCACTCTCAAAAAGAGAATCCTCAGTTTCGAAGATTCTTCAATCGTCAAGAAAATTTCGTCATTTACAACGATTCTTTCCTCGCGCGATCACGTGACTTAAAAAAGTGACTACGCACATTTCGGTAATTTGACGAAAGGTTTACTCGGAGAGCATTTTTCACGAAGCCATTTCGTCAAATACGATGAAAGTTTCGTGAGATTTGAGCATTCGTCTGTGAGAGTGCGGTAATTAGTAATCGGCTATTGTAATGGAGCTCGTATTTCATCAGTGATGCAAACCGAACTGTCATTCATGGCTTGCCCTCCAGAATGCAGCTAGAAAGATATTTGTCTATTTTTACGCACTTTTCATGCTTTATGCACTTTACACAAAGGAGAGGGTGAAAACGATGACCGATGGGTTTCTAATAGTCCAACTTTTTTTTTGCTTTTGGGGGGAGAGGGGATAGGTGAAAATTATCGGTAGCACATGGCGATTGAAGTAGTAAAAGTAGAGATTAAAAAATGTGCTAACTATCGCCACTCCTGCACGGTCTTTTTTTAGCATATTCTACTGTAATCCCCCGCCCCCTTTTTGTGAGCAAATCACATCGCTTTATTTTTCCCGTGGAAAAAAAATGCCAATACTGAACATGTGCTTCGCTGAAAATTTCATGCCGTGTTTCAAGTTTCAATCCTTCAACATCCCGTACATACTTTAATCATTTCAAAAATTCTAAAACATTTTAGAATGTGCTAAATCCAATCTGCATATTTCTTGTATTATTTCAATTAATTTATTTATTTTCTAAACGATTTTACAGTTAACAGGGTTCACACTGGGAAAAAATACAAGGTGGGATTTCCCACCTTGGAAAAAATTTTAAATGGGAACTTTTCTTTTTGTTTTTGTCTTTAAAAATATTACTGAATTGTCCAATTATGATCCAATACAAACTATAATAAAAGATGATTATCTAAGCAATGCTCAGCAAAGAAATAAACATCGACAAAGTTCACACAAAATGGACCCTTCACAAAATTCGCGATCGCAAAAATGGGTGCTTTATAAAACGTTAAGCATGAAAAAGATCCTCTGGTAATTTAGTTAACTAACCAAAATTCTTTGTGTGATTTTTACAAAAAAATCCTAAAAATTAGTTTAATATTTTCTCTATTTTTTCTGATCATATGTCATTTTATCTATTGATGTTTTTCAATGAAAACAGTACATTTTAGAAATCAACCTTCTCTTGTAACCTTGTGGCCAAGGAAGATTCCCTTTTTCCACTCCTTTTTTTTTATTTTGTCCTCTGTGAATAGAATGAATGAAGATAAGTCTGCGTTCACAAAGGGCTTAAATTGTTCAATAATCCAAAGGAATGAAGAAGTTGTTAATCTTTCCCCCATGTTATTATATATGTTAAATAGGGTTCCTAGATTCTTCTTTGCATTAATGAGGATAAGATGTTGGTTGAAAACTAACAATACTCCATTTAGTTTGTGTTGAATTATCAGTTTAGAATAGGAGTTTCGTTTCGCGATGTTTTGAACGCGCGTCCTTTAGTTGCGGGAACAGCGCGCAAACGAACATTTTTTGAGTGGGATTTCAAAAAATAGTGCGAGAATCGCGCGAGCACGCGAACCCTGCAGTTAGTTTTGAATTCTTATTATCAATTTTAAAAAACTAACAAAACTGAGTTTATCGGCCACTGGCTACTAACCAAGTTTCCCAGTTTTCACCTGTAGGGGAGTGTTGCATGTCATTAAGGGATGGGTCATAATGCTGTCTGATCAAAATACAGTAAAACTTGTAAAGTTGACCACCTGTCTAACGGCCTTATTCACCAGCTGATTCTAACCTTCGAACTGCAGATCAAAAGCATCCTCAATCAGGATGCTCAAATCGGTGGTTCGAGTGTCTGACAGAGGTTCAAATCGGTTGGTGAATAAGGGAGTAAGTTGACGACTTTTGTCAAGAACGGAATTAACCTTTTACCCTCTACCTCACCCTCTATAAGTTGACCACTAAAAGGCTGCACCGCAAGTGGTCAACTTACACAGGTTTCACTGTACGTTGAATTGTCTGTGTGCACTTACGAACTTATCTTTGTTCTCATTTTCAGATATGCCTATTTCGGGAAAACTGAATGACTGTTTGCCCGACATAGCCCTGTGCCCGTTGAATGTTTCGAGCGGAAACGACAGCCCCCAAGAGAGCCAGCCCCTCCTGAACAGGATGGACTCAGAACCGTGCTGCAGCGTCAACGTCTTCCCGGAAGACATCCAGTTTACGTCCATCGTGCGCGAGGCGGAGCACGCCATCCTGCACGGGGTCATCCCGGAGAGGATCTACCAGGGGTCCAGCGGGAGCTACTTCGTCAAGAACATCAACAACGTCAAGATCGGCGTCTTCAAGCCCAAGGACGAGGAGCCCTACGGCCGCCTCAACCCCAAATGGACCAAGTGGATGCACAAGATCTGCTGTCCGTGCTGCTTCGGCAGGAGTTGTCTAGTACCGAACCAGGGATACCTGTCGGAAGCCGGAGCCTCCCTGGTGGATCAGAAGCTCCAGCTGAACATCGTGCCCAAGACGAAAGTCGTGAGGCTGGTCAGCGAGTCCTTCAACTATTCGGCTATCGACCGGGCGAAGTCGAGGACTAAGAGGAACATCTGTGAAAAGTTCCCGCGGTACCGGTGCCACTTCAATCGGATCGGGCTGCCGCCGAAGATGGGATCGTTCCAATTATTCGTGGACGGATACCGGGACGCGGAGTCTTGGCTGAAGGTGTTCGACTCGGAACAGCCTCCGGAAGACCTGCAGAAGTCATTCCACCTGCAGTTCGAGAAGCTCGTCGTGCTGGACTACATCATCCGGAATACGGACCGCGGGAACGACAACTGGCTCATCAGGTACGTGAAGCCCGGTGCAACCGACGGCACCAAGCCGGAGATCAAGGTCGCTGCCATCGACAACGGACTGGCATTCCCGTTCAAGCATCCGGACTCGTGGCGGGCTTACCCGTACCACTGGGCATGGCTTTCGATGGCACGCGTTCCGTTCTCATCCCAAATCCGGGACCTGGTCTTGCCACAGCTGTCCGACCTGAACTTTGTCCAAGAGCTCTGCGACGACCTTTACGAACTCTTCAGCATCGACCGAGGCTTCGACAAGAACGTCTTCGAGAAGCAGATGTCCGTCGTGAGGGGTCAGGTCCTGAATTTGGTCCAGGCTCTCAAGGACGCCAAGAGTCCGCTCCAGTTGGTCCAGATGCCTGCTGTCGTCATCCAGAGGAGCAAGGGGCGGAGCACGAGCAAGTCGAGGATAGCCGACGACCACTTCACTCAGACGTTCCAGAGCAAGGCACCCTTCTTTTCCTGGTGTTAGGTGATGAAGAGCTTCCTATAGATGAATGTACAAACACTTATTTTTGTTATACTCGGCGTTGTGAACATTCCCTGTTGTGTTCTTCTTTTCTTTTTGAATGTTTTACTGTGTTAACAAAAAAAGTTTGCCAGGGGTGATTGTACACCGAGTTTCAGGACGTAATGAAAATTTTAAATGTTCAAGGATGGTTTTGTCTCCACGTGAAAGAATTTTTGTGAAAAAGTTTACTTCAGTTTAAAAAATTAAAGACAATATCGAATCATAGGAAGAAAAACTCTTTGAGGTGTAATCCCCTTTCCTCTGTCTCAACTATTTTTATTCCAAATTTAATGACAGTCGTCTAAATGGTCATGGTTTCACTCGAAATTCAGATCATACTTTCTTTTCGTTCAAAGATTTCATGCCATAAAAATTTTGATTTGTTAAAACATATGCTAAGATATGTGTGACAATACCCCGCCCCCTTTCCACCGTCTCAACTATTTTTATTCCAAATTTAATGAAAATCGGCTAAATGGTCATGGTTCCACTCGAAATTCGGATCATACTTTCTTTTCGTTCTACTTGTAAAGATTTCCTGTCATGAAAATTTTGTGTACAATGTGTAACAATGAATTTTTTTTACTGTGGCTATTCTTCTGATTCTTTTGTAATGGAGGCAATTCATACAGCGTCATAGGTCACGTGATAGCGATGTAAACAAAGGAAGCTGTAGTTTCGCTTTACTTCGAGTTCGACCCATCTAATTAAAACTAGGCCTAAATAAAATTCTACGTTATATAAAATTAACACTAAATGAAACACTATAACTATTGTAATAATTAATAAATTTCTTTTATAATGATCAAATTAAAGGTAAATTACTTGGTTTATAATCAGAAAAAGCTATGAAAATAGTCTAATTTTTCGATAGCTAATTTTGCTTCGTGAACTCCACGTAGCAAAAATTTGGTAGACAAATCAGCGATCACCGTTATCACGTGACGCGATGAATTGTCTCCATTAGAGTCGTAATCACCCCTGGTTTACTCATGCAGCGTAAGTGAAGGCATTTAAATGTTAATTCTCAAGCAGTAATTGTAGAAATATGTATATTTTTTTCCTTCGTTGAATTTCGGTATTTTGAACTATTGTTAAAATTCACAGAACATACTATTGCTTCAGTCACTTGAACCGTAACTGAATGAGTGCTAAGTATATGAATGACCGATAATTATCTGTGATCACTTTCGTTTGGTAACTTTGTGATTCAAATTTTAAAATCCGTAATGGTAATTAAATAAATCGCAGTTAGAGAACGAACTTTTTTTTAATATTTTGACTAAATCACTCTTTTAGTAGAAAGGCTTATGCAACTTCCTTAATGATTCAGGCCGCGTTACGGGAAAAAAAATGGCTTAAATGATAAAAAGCCACTTTTATATGACCAACTTGTCTTGTATGACATGAGTTGAGGCTCGTGAAGTGAAGGTGAGAAACATACTGGTACCAGTTTTTTTTTTTTTTTGTAAATTTAATTTTCCATAATATGGAATGTGATCTACCATTATTTGCAGTAAACTAAAGAAGACTTCAAGAATTTATTAACATATATCATATATTATAGTGTAATTAGAATCGGCGTGTCAAGGTCACACAACTCTACCTTTTCCCTTTCTGGTCGCCATGATTTCCGTGCTAGAAACTTTTTCCCCATTTGGTTTGGGGAACATGATAAGTCATTTTGCTGTTTTAGTTATAATAATATTGGATTAAAATCAGATTTATTTCTCAATGGCAAAAATAGATTGCGTAAAATGAAGTATTCTAACGTTTCGAACCAATCTAAATCTTATAACTAATATTTGGATGTGTTTCAGAAAGCTATTGTATACCTAATTTTCTGTATTTTATATTTTGAAATTGTTAAAATCTTATCTTAACATTCCAGACTTAATTTATAACAAATTTAATTGCATTTACTTAATGTCAAAAATAAATTATTTATTGTTACTTTTTCTCAATTATTCTAATAATATGGATCGGAGGTGTAGTAATGCAATTGCCTTAACTGCAGTGCAAAAAAAGACTGACTCCGTTATCTTTCTCGCAGTTGCTATCTGGACAAAGCAGGAAACGTGACCTAGATGCGCCTATTCTAATTACACAGGCTGTAGTATTTTCTTACTCAATACCGAAACGTTTAAAACAGTAATGAAAAATACCGTTTTTCTCAAAATGTTAATAGCTTCACTTATATCACTCTGTTTCTCACCACCTCGGTTCATCAACTTAAATACTCCTTATGAAGTTGAAAATTAAGATGCCTCTGATCGCGTATTGTCAAACTACATACGTTTGTAATGCATAATTAATGCTTGATAACAAGCTTATAATAGCTCCAAAATAGTTGGAATGTCCTAAATTTGCTTTTCCGCGAGTGCCATATTGCTTCATCAGTGCTTTTAGTGAAGCCAGTAGCATTGTCGAATTACGAGCCATTACGGTGCATCGAGCAAAAGTTAATTGTCTCAAAATTGTATTCCCTAATACCTTGGGAACTCCACGATGTTTTTAAACTCCATGATTTTATTTTGGAATGTTGTTAATGGAGGCAATTCAAGCAACGTCATTGGGCACGAGGCAGCGATGAAAGCAATGTAAACAAAGGAAGCCGTAGCATCGCTTTGCTTCGAGTTCCACAAATCTAATTAAAACTAGGCCTAAATAAAGTTATTCTACATTACATAAAAAAAACACTAAATAAAACACTATAACTATTGTAGTAATTAATAAAATTTCTTTTATAATGATTAAATTAAATGTAAATACTGGGCTATAATCAGAAAAAGCTGTGAAAATAGTCTATTTATTTTTAAGGTAACTCAGTTTGCCTAGTGAACTCCCCGTAGAACTCGATTGAAAATCTTAATAAACAAAGAGCTGATATCACGTGACAACGATGATCGCTCATGAGTCCATCTAGCGGTGAATTGCCTCCATTGAAGTTTTTTTTTAAAAAAGACCACTTAATTGCAATCCTTTTGGCTCGTACTTAGGCACTTTTCACGCAGCACGTATTTACGCCACGCTTTTGTAATATGACTTTAAGTAATGCGAAAGTAATTATTTTTGCTCACTGAGATATGTACATTTGACCGCAAAAAATGAATAAAACTCAACAGCACTCACCACTCTTGTTCTGTAATTTCTTTTTTGCGTTGCTTTTAATTGTATATAATGCTAACTGTGTCCATACTGTGCGTAGCATCTAGGACAGGGATAGCAAACCTTTTTGGACGCGGGCCAAATTTTTTTCATATTTATTTTAGTACTAGCTCGTAGTTCACTAACGCGCCATTTGCACCAAAGTCAAGTTTTAAAATTTTTAACTAAGTATTTTAAAAACTGAATTTTTTAAAAATTCAATTGGTTTAAGTGGTTAAAAATTCTCAAGTGTTTGATGCAAATGGTAACAAGTGTTTGACAAGGAGTGACGAAAATTACGTTCATTTTAATTGAAGAAAGTGCTTTGAAGATAGTTGAAGGGTCCACTGAGCAAACTACCTAAGTCACATACAGTCAACGCTCTTTATAACGACCAAACATTATAAAGACCATTCCATTATAACGACCAGTGGTAAAAGTCCCTACTTTATCCCTATGAACTCTATGTTCATTTGCTTTCGGTATAGCGACCTTTCTGAATCGTCTAAACCGATACAGCGACCGAACTAGGTGTCATGTCAGCTCAGAAGCTCTGCTTCCAGATGTGTGAATGTAATTCTTCCCTATATTTTCTACTTTAAAATCTGTTAATATTTTGCACTGATATGTTTTTGAAATTCCAATGTTTAAAAATCATTTCAGCATTTAGTTGGATTTTTTTTAAAATACCCATTTTAATAGAAATACTGATTGTGCATGATGCATGTATGTTTTTTAAAGAAAATTCTAGCTCTTATAGTGACCACTCGTTATAAAGACCTTTTTCTGTGGGACGCAGATGGTCGTTATATCGAGCGTCGACTGTACTACTTTTTGAAATTTGCTTTATGTTTTATTCCATTATTTTATAACGTAAATATTAATTTTAACTATATAAGCCTACTTTTCCGTAACACCCAAATTCAAATTTATAATACATAATTATATTCATTTATAATGCATAACTTATAATAAAACATATAGCAAAGCTCAAAAAGTAGCATGTGACTCAGTCGTTTTTTCAGTGGACCCTTCAGTTGTTTGCTTTGGTTTATCGTTTTTCATTTTTTTTTTCAGCAAACAAAATGTGAGGAGTAAAAATATACGCTTTATTTGATATTTTGCAAACAGTTTTGCTTTATTTCAAATACTACAAACGCATTTGTCGTCATTTGCGTCACTTTAGAACTGTAAGGATCGAACTGAAGGTTATAGACAGCATTTAAATTGCTTTTGTGTCAATGCAGTGCTTAAAAAAATACAAAAATTCACCCAAATTAGAAAATCTAAATATATCCGCTTAACCCTCTCATTCCCAACTCCGCCTCAAGGCGGACAACACTAAATCGCACATGAAGCTAAATTATAAGTTTTGCCATAACTGCGCAGGTCCGCCGCAAGGCGGGCATACCGTTAACGAGTGACGGTATACCAAAAACAAAAATTTGAATACAGATTCAGTTTCATTAGCATTCATTTATGAAAGGAGAGTTTTTGCGCGACGATAAAAAACTTGGGCTTTAGAGGGTTAAACAAACAAATGGTTGCCTAACAATCGTGGGTCAGTGTCTGACCCGCGGGTCATAGGTTCGCCATCACTGATCTAGGACCTTCATAGATTACCCCGAAGGACACGGAACGCTGCGCTCCTTCGATCCTCCCATAAACGCTCAGTCAGCTTAACCCTCTAATTCCCAACTCCGCCTCAAGGCGGACGACGATAACGACATAAGAGGTTTAACAACCAGAGCCGGCCATAGAGATCGGACGTCCTCGAATTTCGGGGACAGTCCCTAAATTTACATATTTTTAATGCTTTGTCCCCAGAAAAAGTTTAACTACTTGGGGACGCAGAAAGTCCCCAAATTTAAAAATTTCTATTCTCTCTCTTCAAATTTCTTTATTTAGATAGAATTTTGTAATACGGTAACCTCTCATTATATCGCTCATTCGGATTAATCGCGCTTTTTCTTTGTCTCCCAAAATTTTAAGTTTGAGCTCTCGAAAGTAAACATATTGCATTTCTCAGTATAGCCCCTTTTCCTTCATTAAACAAAGCAATCGAGTACAAATGTTTTCCTTTCTTCTAAATTTGCTGCACTTAAAAGCTGTAATAATTCTCCTCCCACCTTCCAACTTACATGCCTGCAGAATAAGTCTACTCAAACCAGTTGACGTTTACTTGACATTTCTTTTTGTATTGATCCTAACGTAGGCTTGCCATGCGTCCCGGTTTGACCGGGACAGTCCCGGTATTTTGCTCTTGTCCCGGTGTCCCGCCCAGTTTTATCAATGTCCCGGAAATGGCTGTAAGATGTAAAAAGTAATGAATTTATTTTTTTAAGTATCTTTTATGAAGACATTAAGAATCTTTAAGATGACAGAGCATTAATGAGGGAGTCCACTGCAAGAGCACTGATTGTATGTAAAATAAACTTTGGCGTTTTCTTTGCTCTGACTTTTATGAAAAAGTCAAGTTTAACCAAGACATCTGAAAAAAGTACATTCCAGTCAGAAATATGAGTGGGTTGAAAAAAAGAAAAACATTGTTAACTTACTAATTGCTTTTTTAGTTTGACAATTTTTTTTTTTTTTTTCTGAAATGGTTTTTGTAGTTACACAAAAAGTTGTAATTAATTTTAAAAAATAAGACTTAGTAATCCTACTTCCGTTACTTGCGAAGCTTGCTTAAAACTCACTATTTTGCTTTTAATTTTTTTTAAATTTCCCCAGACAATTCCCCCAGTATGTAATACCCCCCGCTACTGGGGGGTATTACATACCTATATTCCTGTATTAATGCGTCCCGGTTTCACTAACCAAAAATATGGCAAGCCTATCCTAACGCCCATTGTATGAAAGAGACAGAGTCTTAATAATTAAACAGTTTAGTTTTATTTGCTATTATTATGAAGAAAGTTGTCATTATTGTAAGATTAAACTTTTTTTTTTTTACGCTGACACTCACTTTACTTGTACTTTCTGAGTTATTTTTAACGGCATCGTTTAGATCGCGCATTTGGATGTCACCCGATAAGCGCGATATAAGGAGGGGCTACTGTATTTTAGACGGTATTATGGCAATTATCAAATTATTGCATTAGGTATTTCTGTTTCTAACAGGCAATGAACTAAGAAAAAATGCATAAATTATGTAGAAAACATGTTTGGATGCCCTTTGAAATATATAAATGAGATTAAATTTTCATAATAGAGGTTTAAATGTATCGGTTTGCTACGTCCTCCGAAAAAAATTCTAGAGCTCCCAAATTGTCCTTAGATTTGGGGACATGACTCCAAATTGACGCTTAGAAATAGGGCCACACTATGCCTACCTGCTTTACTGTCCCGGTGTCGCAGTCTCTCTGCAAAGAGAGCCTCACTTCCGCCGGAGGCAGGTCGGTGGGGATTTGGCGTTACCCAGGCCGCTCCACGAGACGGCTCCCACCATTACAGCCCTTGCATTAACATATTAAACATTTGCTCAAATAAATACTTTTATCTTTAGATCACGAAAGTCCTTTTTTTTGGTCCCTTACATCACTTTACTTCTCATTGCCTGAATTGATCAAAACGTTGTAAAGGGTCACTTCACAAAATTCCAAGCTGCCAAATCATACTTTTTATAGAATTGTTTATTAAATAAGTGGCAAAAAATAATAAAAACATTTATCACTGCACCTTTAAATTTTGAATTTTCACGAAAATATTTGATTTTCGCAGAAATCCTTTTAAAATTCACAAAAAACGGACCCTGTTAAAATTGCCGGATCGACCCCTGGATATCCGGCAGAATCATAATTGCATATTGTAGTACAATAAAAGCAACTGACATGATGTAAAAACGTTTTTCAAACAAATTTCGTTGCGTAAACTGAAACCTGGTTTGATACTATTTTTTTTTTCCATGACAGCTTTTTGATATGATTGCTTTTGGTGGAAATATCTCATCAAATGAAGGGTCCACTGTAAAAACGATACTACTTTTTGAACTTTGCTTTATGTTTTATTATAAATTATGTACAGTTAAACCCGGTAATACCGCGCCTCAGTATACAGCGGAATCGGATATAACGCGGTTACTATCATGCCCCCGACGTTTAAACTACCCTTAATCATTACAAACCACCCTTTGTATTCCAGATTCTTTGAATTTTTTTTAAAGTACATATTCTCTAAATCGTGAGAGTGTATTAAGGCTTAAAACATTGTTTCTTTAAAAAGTACGTTCCTCCCCTTTCACACAAATCTACTTTTTTCTTAGAATCTCTCCCCCTTCATAATCTCGTGTTGATCACTTAACAAGATTTTTAAGCCCACATTTTCTAAGAGCACAATTGTTTTTGCTGCGGTTGATATAGTTTTAAGCTTAGGAATCTCAAAGAGCACAAAAATTTAATCTGAATAACCTATCACTCCATAGACAGACCGCTCAGTTGAAAAGTGTGCTTCTTGCACAGCGCAAATATAAAATAATTTTTGGAAAAAAATAGAACCGACTTCAGATTATAAATTGCGCTGAAAAGGGAAAAATAAATTCATTCTTTAAACAACATCGATGTGACTTTTAAACATAGTTTTAGAAGTCGGTGCAAAATTAGGATAGATAAAATCTTTTGTAATCATGAATCAATTACAAATATAAATGGCCCAGAATTAGCAACAGTTCCAATAGAAGTAGCACATGGTGTAATGGTAATTAGGCTCATAGTTTTGCACCGACTTCTAAAACTATGTTTAAAAGTCACATCGATGTTGTTTAAAGAATGAATTTATTTTTCACTATTCAGCGCAATTTATAATCTGAAGTCGGTTCTATTTTTTTCCAAAAATTATTTTATTTTATTCTTTTTAGTATTTAGTGTAAATACATTTTTTATATAAATACTCTATTTTTAAAAAAATCCATATCAAAGGGCAAACCTTCTTTGAAGGAATGACACTAAAAACTAATCATTTGTATGAAAAAATCTGTTTTGAAGTCGATTTTAGCAAACAAACTGATTGGATTTAATTTTTGCCTCAGAGAAGCCTTCAGTCAAAATCTTTTACTGTAATTGCATTTATTATTATAGAACAATGGCAACAAACACTTTTTCAACAATGAGTTTTATATTTATTAATAGTTTTCCCAACAAAGAAAAATCAAGTCAAGCCTTTCCAATTAAAATAAAAAATACTTATTTTTCACCCGTAACGTTTTTTCTAAAAAAACAAATGTAGTCAAATGGATGTGCAATATTTGAGTTAGACGGCCCTCTATCTATTAAAGAAAAAGTCATCAAAATCGGTTCATTTAGTCAAAAGTTATGGATGAAAAACTAAAAAAATGACCCTATTTCTGCCCATTAACTTTTGTTCTAATTATCGAATATGGTCAAACGAAGGTACGGGACCTATGGGAACCCACCCTCGATCGATTTTTAAAAAAATCATGAAAATCGGTTCATCTGGTGAGAAGTTATAAGTGGACAACAAAACAAAAAAAAAAAAACGACATACATACAATATGAATGTATAACCTCCTTCCTTTGTGAAGTTGTGAAGTCGGTTAAAAAGGGCAGCAAACAAGAAAAGAGAAACAATTATACAATAGAAGAAAAGTTAAGAGTCATTGATAAAGTTAAAAGTGGTGCAACAGGAGCGAGTATATTTCGTGAATAATCGACAGGGTGGCGTAGTGGTAAGACGCAGGTCTCGTATGCCCGAGATCGCAGGTTCAAACCTGGCCCAAGTCGGTGGATTTTCAAGATGCGGAAAATCGCCTGCGTCCATGTCGTATGATTATGCGGCAGGTAAAAGATCCCTTGAGTATCCATCTGGCATGGATCCTCTCGGCTGAATTAAATTCCTAGTGCAGATTGCATCAACGAGAGCTCAGGTGCCCCATCTAGGGGAAACTACGCGTCAAAAATAATTGCGGCAATGGTACCACACTCATTGTGGTGCTGCTGAAAGAGTTGGTACCAATCTCTGGGGGCGCACTAGGTCTGCAATGGTTGATGACCAATACTGCAGCCCTATTAGAAAAAAAATATATATATTTCGTGAATATGGTTTCGCGGTACAGTTTCATTATATCGCGGTTATGTTATAACGCGGGTGCCAAACATGTCCCCCGACACCCGCGTCTTAACGGGGTTTTACTGTGTAATAAATGAATATAAATTATGTATTATAAATATATGTATTATAAATTTGAATTTGAGTGTTACGGAAGAGTAGGCTCGTACAGTTAAAATTAACATTTATGTTATAAAATGATTGAATAAAACATAAAAGCAAATTTCAAAAGGTAGTGTGTGACTTAGGTCGTTTTTCCCCTTTCCTATTTTCCTTATGAGTCATTTCAATGCCTTCAAGTTCTTTCCTGGAAAAATACGAATATTACTGAGATTGCGCTAATCACAATATCTCGTCCTTTCTGTGCGTGTTCTGGACCTTTTTATTTTTTGTGATGAATCTTATCATAAAAACTACTATTTGTTTATCTCATATTTTCATAAAAGGTTTACATTGCTACGAGCCCATTCACTTCCTGTTAAACAGGAAACCGGTTCATCCCCACGTGCGGCGACTCGCTCACTACGTTTTATTCATTTATATGCTAATATCACTGAAACTTGAGCGTAGTGCTTGCCGACCAGTGGCGGATTTTAAGGGGGGCCCAAAGGTCACGTGTCCCTCGAAAGTGAACAAAAGAAATTTTTAATTATCCCATTAAATAATTTTTGCTTATTTTTTGTATTTTAATGTAGATTAATTGGTTTTAAAAAGGGTATGGAAAACCTAAAACTCTTACGGATCATTCATAAATGATGTCACGCTTCAAGGGGGGAGCGGGATTTGGGAAAGTGTGACAAGGGGAGGGGAGGGGGTAACACGAAGTGTGACATCATGCGTTAGCGTGACATGTGACAAAGGTGGGGAGGGGGTCAAATGTATGGGAAAAAGCGTGACATCATTTATGAACGGACCCTTATGAGAACACAAAAGGGAGAACCACTTGATACTCTTATTTCTTTGGGTTTTAATGTTGATAAATTGGTTTTTAAAAGAATATAACTTTAACTAAGACATAAAAACTCTTGATAAACGAAAGTTTCATGAGGGGATACCAGTTGGTACTCTCTCTTATTTTTTGGGTTTTAATAGGGATGTAACGAATATTCGGCCACTATTCGGTATTCGGCCCTTTGGCCGAATATTCGGCCTGGCCGAATAATCATCTCATCAGCAAGCCGAATATTCGGCCTGGCCGAATACTGAGTAAGGTCAATATTCGGCCTGGCCGAATATTAATGGACTATTCGGCCGAAAAGTTCTGCTGCAGTAAAATTGTAAAAAAATAAAGAAATTAGCAGATTTTAAACATTTAAAATAATTACAAATTTAATGCAAAATAATACATTAGTTTGTAGTTTTAAAAAATAAAAATAATTTAGAAAAAAAAAAACTTTTTTTAAACCTAGTTTTATACTTGACTGAGCAAAAACAGATTTTAAAGTTGTAATATTGTATTTCATATTTAGCATTTGCTTCCAATAAAGCTGGCAAGAGTTAATTATGATATATGAAAAATTAATTTTTTTATTATTAACAAAGGGAAAGTCAGACTCTGTTTGGGTAGACTGATTTATTGTGAATAGTGGGTAAGAGAGAAATGTGAAAAGCCTGGAATATATCATGAATATTTAGACAGCATAACTTATTGGGGTTTTTGAAAATAAAAATATATTCCAGTTAAGTGCATTAAATTTTAATAGATTGTTTAAAGATAAATATGTAAAAAAAAAACCCGTAAAATAAAAATATTAACTTTTATAACTTCTAAAATATCTTCATAAAACAGTTTTGAGCAAGGTAAAACTTCCCTAAGCAATAATAGTTCTTTCATTTGAATTAAATAATTAGTAAAGTAATACTAATGTTTACTACCATAAAACTTGTCATTTCTATTCCACTTGTGGGTGAAATTCTTAGTTTCATTACATTCAAAACAATAGAGAAAATAGATTCATTTTAAATAGTTTTAAATTCTTAACAAACAGAATTAAATCATACATCATAGATTGTGTGTAATTAGTGTTTGACATTGTCAATAATTTTAAATGTGTCAAATACTTTCTATGACAACGATTTTCTAGAAATTTCAATATTCGACCGCCGAATATTCGGTATTCGGCCTAAGACATTGGCCGAATATTCGGCTTCGGCCTATTCGGCCTAGAAGAAATTGCCGAATATTCGACTTCGGCCTGGGAGAAGTGGCCGAATATTCGGTATTCGGCTATTCGGCCAAATCACTATTCGTTACATCCCTAGTTTTAATGCAGATAAATTGGTTTTAAAAAGATTATAAAAAACATAAAAACTCTTACGAGGCCAATAGTTTCATAAGGGAGAAACACATTATACTCTCTGGTGTCCCCTCCAGAAATTATTAATGTGTCCACCCCTGTTGGTGACAGCAAGGATATGTTTCCAGTGCTTGCGAATTATAACCGGTTTATTTATACAAAGATCAAAATGGTGACATTCTAGTTACAGGGTTTCAAGTGCTTTGCCATTTTGCTCCAAAGTTACACTGAATCGTACTTGCGTTAAAAAATAAATAAATAAAAGCAGTGTACAAGGTTTAATGTACAATAAATCCTGGAAAGTTGACCCTTTTGTGAGGCCTTATATTATATACTGTAGAGGAACCTTTGTCACTTGACCACCTGTCTAATTTGACCACTTATAAACGCCACATTTGTGTGGGAGTATTATAAAAAAAAACTTTGTAAGTTGACCGCCTAATTATTACTGTATTTATTTGTTTCTCTATTTTTGCAAAGATAAAGAAAAGCAAAATAACTTCTTCAGGATTTTTTTAGGCTATAATGTTAGACCAGTATTTGTCTGGATGGATGAAACATCAATGTAAAGTTTGCCTAAACTTTGTAAGTTAGCCATATGGAAAAATGATTATGAGCACTCTTTTATTTTTTAAATGAGTTTCTTCTTTTTTCCTAGCCTTTTTGAAAAATTTTGTATTTTTAAGAAAGTTTTACCATCAAATAAGTAACTTACATAGTTAATAAGATATATACGTTAATTTTAAAGTTGTATAGGATACAGTTTAAGTCATTCAGGTTAAATTTCTCTAATGATATTTTGGATAATGGTGAAAAAAAAAGTTAACTATTTTAAGATAAGTTAATACTTGAAGCTATATTTTAATTAGTTACAAATGAAGAAATGCATTGTGTACGAAATGACAAAAAAATAAAATCTCTACCCTTTAGAGCTTGACCACTCTAGTGCTGCACCGCAAGTGGTCAACTTGCGCAGGTTTCACTGTATTCGCAAAAGTCAAGGTATGAGGGCAATCGCCCTTTCCCGATCTCTGACGCAACAGAAATGAAAATGATGGGAGAGTGTAACTGCGACCGCTACTTTCGCTTTAAAAATTAAAAAAGTATTTTATTTCATGCTCATTGGTTTTATAAGGCATGTATCCTGTACCATTCGTCTATCATTCCCATGAGGCACGTCGAACTTTTCCCGCTCTACATCAAAAAAATGCAGCAAAAACAGGTGGTTTTCGGACGGAGAAAATGAATTCGTCAAATTCGTCCCATTTCTTGAAGGGTAAAGCCATCAGATCGTGTCGTCTGTTGACCTAATCGCCACTTACTGACCCGATTCGATTTTTGTACTCTTTAATCTCCAGTCGGTTTATCCTCCCCCTCCAATCTTCGAATTCTTCTCCCGAAAGGTAAGTGGAACGTATTTTTTTCTACTCGGATACCAAAGTTCGGCATTATAAGCCTGTTATAGTACTAAAATCCAGTTTTCTGACCACAGTTCTGCTAAATGATTTATTATTGATTGATCAATTTTGCTCATTTTCGTCCAATTTCCCGGATTAACTTTTCAATTAATTAATCTTAAGATGTGTTTGACGATACAGAGTTGCCAACTCTCCCAATTATTAATGGATTCTGCCGCTTTTCATCCAATATTCCGTTTTTTAGTTTATTTCTCCCAATTTTTCCAAAATTGTTCTTAATAATTTCCCAATGCTTTAAAATTAAGGTTAACGTTTCGATTAATGAGCAAAATTCTTGGCAACCAATATTATTGCTGCGCAACCGTTCATGGCACATTTTACTGTGTGAGAAAATTAGATTTTCAGCTGTTTAAGTGTCTTTTTGTCGCCGATAGCTTATTCCGAATTTCTTACTCCGAGAAAACTGCATCGTGCTGCCATAAACATAATTGTTTCTATAATGAAGATGACTAATAATCAAAACATTTCTCTAAAGTTTTGAGTGAGGCATCGCGAGATTTGCAATCTCCGTTAAAAATGAATGAAAACGCAAATTTAATTTAATCCTTCTTTTTTTTTTGTTTAATTTATTTATCGTCTGCACTTTCAGGGTTCACACTGGGGAAAAATACAAGGTGGGATTTTCCTCCTTGACCAAAATTTTAAGTGGGATTTTTAAAGTTTAAGCCTAAAGAAACATTTTTTTCAGTGGGATTTCAAAAAATATTGCGGGAATCGCGCGATCGCGTGGCCTAGCGTGAACCCTGATTTTATATATATATATTAAAGTGGCGGCGCTCGTTTTTCCAGTTTCGTTAAAACGATTGTTTTGACGGTGATGATGTTGGATATAAATGAATATTTTTCACAAACAATTTGATTATGTAACAAATAATATTTTTATTTTACAGATTATTATAACTTAGATGTTTCTTTTTCGGTAAGAATATTTTTTCCCCGAAATTATTATATGTTTATTATTTATTCATTTAACTTTACTGTTCTACATGATAAATATCTCTTTGATTTGATGGGCCTTTCCGGTTACTGAGATAATTGTATATTATAACACCTGTCATTTCGTATGAGCGCCGGGCTTACTAGTATTATATACGAGGGTTGGAACTTTAATATAGTGACAACTATTTATTTACATGCAATAGAAGAGTGATTCATGCCACCATGTTTTATAGTCCTTCAATATTGTCACCAGCATTGTGTATAACCTGTTTCCAACGGTGTGGAAGTCACAGAACACCTGTATCAGCACAAAAATCTTCAACTCGACAACATTCACTTCTCGGAACAATAAAATTAATATTCATATGACATATATTCATTCACCTCTGCAGTCTCACCGTCATTCTGACTTTCAGGCTGTTTCTTTAATTCCCGGACACTGAACCAATTTTTTTTTTCAAAATTACTGCATGATACAAGTAATGCATGATGTTGTTACCCCCTCCCCTTGTCACACTTTGTCACAATTTCACGAACCCCCTCCCCCCTCGAAGCGTGACATCATTTATGAATGATCCCTCATACAATTTACTGATGCTATTTCAACGTATCATAACAGAAAATAAGAAGAAGTTCCGTCTAGAACTATACGAGCCTACTTTCCCGTATACACCAGCTTCAAATTTATAATCTAACTATCTCTCTCTTTCTCGTTTAGCTTTAGTTCTTAATTGCTTCAAATATGCCTTTTTCAACGGTTAATACAGATTCGTTCAAGTTCAATCTTTCATTTATTCAGTCATTCATGTATTTATTCACTCATTTGTTCATTCATTATTTTGTTTATTCATTTAATCTTTCATTAATTCAAAAATATTCTTGAAAATCCCGATCAAAAAATTTCATAAGAAAATTGGTTCGTTAGTTCTGGATGAACTTTTTATCTGTACATGTTCTACGTCATAAGAGCTTTCCAATAAAGTTTGTTCCAAGAAAATCGGCCCGTTAGATCAGTATTTATATAGGATTGAAATTTCCCCGTAGGCACTATGTTAAATTTTTTTTTGAACTGTTCAAAAATGAACAAAAAATTTTCAAATAAATATTTCACGCCAAGAACTTTTTCCAGTGAGCTTGTTCATTGGAACTTGGAACTTGTACCCAGAGTTTACATAATTTGCTTCATTTTCGCCCATAGGCGCTATGTTAAAATTTTTTGAACTGTTCCAAATTGAACAAAAAAAATGTTCAATCAATGGAAATTAGATGTCCTCACCGGGATCTTTCGAATGCAAAAAGAATTTTTCGAATCGGACAATTCGTTCAAAAGTTATTAGGGGGGGGGACAGACCGACAGACACACTTTTTCCCCATCTCAAAACCCTACTTTCAAATTTTTTATTTTTCAATCTTTATTTAATTACTTAATTTATTTTTGACTTTTCTTGATTTCTAACGATATGTTCACGATACATTAAGCCTTCTTTCATGCTTTATTATTATTTTTTTTACTTTTACGGGAAAGTAGGCTAAAAATGAATTTATAAAACAAATTTCATTCTTTCTTTGTTCCACTGAAAATAATACAAACTGCAAAAATGCAAGTTTGTTAATGACCATGACAAAACAACGTTTTTTTTTTGAAAGGGGGGGTAACACCACAAATTACAGCCCCGGGTGACAGCCATGCTATGAACGCCATGTATACATATATATATACTACACATGTATAAATGCTCGATAAAGAGTCAAACCCACTATGACTGCTTATCCTTTAAATGCAGGAAGGACATTATTTTTTTAAAGCAATAATATAAAAATAGAATAGTCGAAAACATACCGGGCACATCAAACGTATCAAGAACGTCTTTTTCTCTTTTTAATTGATGTAATTGCATGATAAATCAAAGGAAAGGATGAAACTTTACGAGAAAAGTATTGTTAAAGACTGGCTGGGGGGGGGGGGGGGGAATTGAAACAGAAGTAACAAAGCAGTACACAAATAGAAGTAGAGAATATAAAAGAACCCATTCCAGATCGCCTGAATAATAAAGCGAGAAAGGCGAAATCAAATATTTTAGTGTTTGTAATGCATTCTATTCATTAGGAATATTTGTAGATCCAAGAAAAAAAGACTAAAAAAAAAAAGAAAGGACGGTGTTTGGAGCCATGTGGGGCGATCGTTTTTCTGATTATTAATTTAATTTTTTTACTACTTTATTATTTCCTTTTTATCAGGGCTAAAACTTTATCTTTAATTCACTTTTTTTGTTTAAATAACTTGTCGTCTGACCCAGTGCCTGATTACCGCGAAGGCCAACTAGGCCGCGTACCATAGGGGGCCCCAAAATAATGTTTCGCCTTGGGCCCCCGTCTGTCTTAATCGGGCCCTGCGTCTGACGGAGAGGAAATGAAGTGCACGAATATGCTCAGTCTTATTATTCGAACTGTTTGCTTTGCTCGCAGTTTTCTTTTTGGGCTTCGATGTTATGTCTTTATTAAATGACGCTTTTATATTTTTATATCCACTCCGCCTCTTGTTTGGTTTGTTTACGAGTCATAGACAGATAGATTCTTTTATTGCAGTAGAATAACACCATCAAAGGAATTATTTTACAGAAAAAACGAAGTGGAATTTCAGTTCCTACTTTTCCCCTGAAAAAATTAGTAATTAGAATGAAATTAAGTTTTATTGAGTTCTTCTAGTCGCTTAATAACTTGTCGACTCAAACTCCTAATTCAAGATTTTTTTTGCAAAGCCAAAGCTTTTCAAAGTAATTTTGAGTTTATAAATTGTTTTCGAGTTGCTCCATTCCGACTTCTAAATACCTGTTCCAGCTCCGTTCTGTGCTCTGAATAATTTTAATGGATTATATTTTTTATCTTTTTCTTCTTTTGAGTTGATTATTTTTTTATATGATAAAAATTAAAAACGTTTTATAAAAAACAGAGCAGAGTGGAGCGCAACGGAGCTCTTTGATCCTACTCCACTTCAGTTTCGAACAAAATCCACTGCTCCGATCCAGATTCCTGCTTCCTAGGAACAGATTGAAGCTATAAAAATTGATTCAAGTTAAATGCTTTGTGCGTATACTTTGGAAGTGCTTTCATGGTTGAAGAAAACAAAAAGTTAAGAACAAAATATTTAGTGGGTTTTGAAGGTTTCAATTATTCCAAACATTGTTAGTGACGTGTTAAGGAGAAAAATGATATTTTTAAATTTTAAATGTGTCATTTGTCAACTCTAATGTAAATAATTTTAAAATGTTAATAATAATGCCATAAGTAAAATTGTAATTACGTTTTCATTTTTTTTAAATTATATAGATTAGTATTAGAGAGTATTCTCATATTTCGTGAGAGTCCCCCATATATATAAATCCCGCATATCCGGTATCCGACCGATTTTTAAATATCCGGACTCTGAATGAAAGATCCGGTTGTCCAGCAAGTAAAATTTTATAATGTTAACTAATCTGCATGTTTCGGAAATATATGTAAATTAAAAACTTACTTCATATTTAGAAGTTGTGAGATGTTTACAAATATGCATAGAAAGAGTTGAAGCATTAAAGCCGGATATCCAGTACGGATCCGTCAGTCAAGCGACATCTATATCCGGCAAAATGAATATCCAGTTCATCCCTAATCCTCACCTTGGAGATGGAATAGAACACCGTCGCTGTTGCTTTGATCGGAGACCGCCCCCCCCCCCCCCACAACAATTAAATTTTACATGCCAGATAACCGGATCTTTCGTGAGGTGGCCGGATCCGATTTCAGATATTTAGAAATCAGACAGATACCGGATATCCGATGCCTTTTGGAGGGGGAGGAGCTTTCTCCCTCCCACAAGTTGCTTCTTTTTTTTTTTTCTTTTTCATTTGCTACTATAGCAAAAGTATTTGGCAACCTTGTGCTAACAGGGAAGGATAATGGAGGGGAAAAGTTTTCGACCTTGAAGAATGTTCGACTAGATTGTCAAATGAATATCCAGTCAAGACGAATGGATCACGCGGCAGGTGGTGTTTACTTTTCGCATTCAGTGTTAATGATTGGCCGTTATAACTTATAGAACAGTGCTTTAACTCATAATAAGTGGCACCTGCATAAATTCCAAACATGCGCAGGGGTTTTAATACTTATCATTTGATTTTTAGAGCCGTAAGAAATGAGATAAAAGAAAAAATAAACGAATTTTCACCGATTTTCTGATGCCGCTCGTAATTGGCTTAAAATCTGAAAAATACGAGTAATAAAGAAGAATTAGGAACTAAATGAACCTAGAGTTCTTTGTCTTTTGTACGTAGAAAGAAGAGTTCACAGAATGAAAAATACATTCATTGATGAACGGGAAAAATTCCGAACTTCATATGCTGCGTTTTTCGCGCTTACTTTATAGTGTGCGTAAACCAGAAGGAAATTAAGTGATGTGTTTTATTTTCAATGTCTCGTCGTTAGTCTAAGAACATTTTAACGGAATATGAACCTAAAACTTTTATTTTAACAAAGTGTATTACTCGTAATTTAGATATTTTTAAATAATTTTATTGCACAAATAAATAGAATTTTCAGTAAAGTACTGATTTAATGCTTTTAGTCTGTAAAATGAACCTTCGGTTGAAAAAAAAAAAAGAGATTTTTTTCGAATTGCAAACGTATACAGTGTGGCAACATCTCTAAAAAGCCATGTAATAAAAATTTACCTGATTTACTTTTATTCAACGTTCAACTATGAAAATAATAATACTTTGTTTCCGCAATCTATAAATGTACTTTAGCACGACATCACTTATTATTAATTTTTATTCTTATTATTTTCGAGTTTCAAAGTGAAAAACAAAAAAATAGAATATACAGTGAAACCCCGATTTTACGTCCCCCGAATCTACGTTTGGTCCCAGTTTTTCCGTATACTAATAATGTCAATTTAACCCGGATTGTAAGTTTGTTATATATGAAATTTCTCGCATTTTACGTGTTCCCTGGAAAGTGGGGAAAAAAAATCTTCTAAAATAAGAAATATTTTTCCGTCTGACCTTTTCGTCAGCCGATGAAGATCATCAAAAAGAACCGGAAGCATAGCCCGTCCCTTCTCTCACTGTTGCAATGAAGAGCTTACAAATAGTGAAAGACTATTTTCGTTCTTATAAAGACCAGGAAAAAAACTTGCAACATATTTCAATCCTAGAAGATGCTGCATTCACTTTGAACTCAATGACTAAAAAACAATCCACTATTACGGATTATTTTCAGCCTAATCGCCAGGAATCACATCTAAATGTGTTAAAATTATCTTAAAATGGTATGTATAATAATGTTCTTTTCGTAAAATATAGATATTATACCTTTTGAAAGAGTCATCTTTACTACCTTTAGTTTTTTTTGTATTTGATTTTTGCATTCTATGTATTTCCCGTATTTTACGTTTTTTTTTGCCCAGTCCCTTGAGAAACGTAAAATCGGGGTTTCACTGTATATACAGTGGATGCCCGCTATTCGTACACAATTCGTTAAAGGAGGCAGTTCGATTGTCGATTTGTACGAATGGCGAGTTATTTTTGCACATATGATACAATTTAAATTGGATTCATCCGTTCCAGACCCACAGATGGTTGCTTATTTAAACCTATGAAAAACAAATGTACAGTACTGTACATGAAATTATTGATAAATAAAAATTTAACTGCACTTTGCTTGTACTGAGGTGAGCTGATGGCATAAGTGGAATGCTGAGAGGAGGAAGAGAAATGGTTGGAAGAGGAGTCCCCTTCTATAAAAACATAAGGTAACATCCCTTAAGATGTTTTCTCCCTTTCTGCTGTTCCCCCTTTTTTCTGTCTTTTTGCACTAGAAGAATCTTGGGTTTCTTTCTCTAAAAACCTGTCAAATGTTGTCTGCCTTTTCTCTCAGGGGCAACACAGCTCTCAGAAGAAAGTTTTTTAATCACTTCCTCTTGCTGCCCCCTTAGAAAGTTAAAATTGTCAGTAAAATCTTAAAAAGTATTAAAATTTTGAAAAACTCTAAAGCGCCAAACAATTTATTTCCAGGCGAGTTTAAAATAAGCATAATTTCTCGATTTTTTCTTAAAAAATGCCAAACTGAAAACCCTGGCCCCTGGCGCCGTTCGAATCGCGGGGCAAGTACGAATAGCGAGGTGAATTTTACTTGAACAAGTTGGACGAATAGCGAAGCGGACGAAGGGCGGGGTTCCATTGTATATTAGAAAGAAAAAAATGTTTTTCCATTGAAATGTGTGTTGTTAGTTATTCCCTGGGTAAATAAAAAGGCATTTTTTCTATGCAAATACAAATGTGACAACTAGCAACAGGCACGGGGCCCAGCTAAGCTGGTTCTAGTCAATTTACTAGTTCCCGATGAACATCAAGAGCCTTCTTAAAAGTTTTTACCCCACTGCAAGTAACAGTCGTTTCCGGTAAACTATTCCTGCAACCTACAACCCTGTTGAAGTACTCATTTTTTCCAATTTTAAATTAATAAGACAAGTTGCAAATGTTAAGAACGTACACTATTCCCCCCACCCCCCTATTCTTCAAATGTTCCAAAATTCAACGGGTCAAATTTCGATTAAGAAATTCCTGCATATTTTAATCGTACTTTCGAAATTTGATTTTGTTATAAACGAAGTTCGCAACTGAATTATGTAGTTGATGCAGGCCCATCATTTGGGATGAGGAGGGGAGGAGATCAATTGACCCCCTTGACTTCTAGAAATGCATTGTTTTTTCCCTATCATATGCATTGAAAATGTACCCCCCCCCTCCCCCCCGGAAAATTTTGAAATGACGAGCCTGAGTTGATCATAACATAAACTGATAATTCAAGGCCGAAAACAGAAAAAAAATTCGGTGGCGAGGGGCTGACTTCGACACACTACAGTTACAGGGAGAAATTCATGCAAAGTTTGGGAAAAATTCAGGATTTCGGGGGGAGGGGGGAGGGGTGTCCCATCAAAATACAGCTTTGTGAGGATTATCATGGAGATTGTAAAATGTTAAAAGATAAAAATAAATAATAATAATAATAAAAAACACAACGGAAAAAGAGAGTAATTGATTATGCAATTCATATGTAAAGAAAAATGATGTATCTAAGAAGATTTCTGCAGTTTTAAAAAAGTGACAATCAACGGCGGATCTAAGGGGGTGGGGGCGATGGGGCGATCGCCCCCCCCCCCTCGGGCCGATTGAAGTGGATACTACATCGATACTCCTAATAAGTGAGTTTTTTCTCTTTGTGCCCCTGGACTAGCCATGTTTTTATGCTCTTGGAATTCCAGCCTAATAGCCCAGTTTCAAGTTCTATGCTTTCCCCCTGTCCCTTTGTCCTCTCTTAGTATTGCTGAGTTGTTAATCCTCGGAGTAATGGGAAAGAGATTCCCTGCTCTTTTCTTCTACCTATCAACTGGTGACATCTAGCCAACCCTTAACACGTGGTGTAAATTCCTGCAGCATTTACGCTAAAACCTGGAGTCTGAAACATTTCATTGAACATTCATAATTACAGATGTTTATATAAATTGCACATACACGTTGATGGTTTTTTAGTACATATTTAGTATTACATTTTAAAAATTTTAGAAAATATATTACTAATAATTGCTATTATTTTGTAATTTAGACATATCAACTCAAATTTTAAAAATTTACAAGCCTACATTTTTCTTGAGAAAGCCTGAAGGAAATTCTAACTTGGTTAAAACTTGCAGAATGAGTGATGATAGATTCACTGGATTAGCGTTATTGCATATCCATAAAGATATTACATATCGGACGTTGAAAAAATTATAGACAGATTTCCGAAAGCAAAAAATCGGCAGCTTGTGTTCCTTTTTATACGGGCTTTGAATAAACGTATATGCATTGAAAAAACGTGTTAGTAAAATTTTAAATATCACTACAATAGCATTTTCTTTTTTGTTATTCCTGCTGTTTGAAAAAAAAAGGGGGGGGGGAGGGACTGTTGAAAAGGAATGAAGGATCTCCTCCATCCATCCTTTCCTTACATTGAACCCCGAGATTTCCAAAATCGCCCCCACCCCCCTTGAACATTTTCTAGAACCGCCCTTGGTGACAATCAACACAACTTATACTTTTATGCACAGTCTGCACTATATATTCAGCGATAAAAGCGTTCTGGGTAAGTCATTTGGATGGAAAGTGATGAAAATTAATTTTTTCTTTTAACTGAATTTAAAGAAAAAAGGGGAACACAATGAACAGTCTTTCATTTGATTATATTGGTCTTGAAAAAAACCGATTTTAGCAAAAATAATAAAATTGTTTGAAAAACAGTAATGAAAACCAATCTATAAAAAATCGGAAGAAACAGCAAATGAAAATCAATCTACTACCTTTCAAACTAATGCAAAGCAAAGCGAATTTTTTTAGCAAGTAAGTGGGATGACCATATTTCGCTTATAGAAATGAACAGTGTCATATCTGAAAAATGGAGTTTGAACGTTTTACAATTTGTTTTATTTCATTGCATTATTTGTTTCGATGATTATTATAATCGATTTTGTTCAGAAAATAGCGATTGTTCTAGTTTTCTCTCACATGATGGATGTTAATAATGTCAAAAAAATTAGAAGTGTTCCTTTGGTGGGGAGAAGGTTAAATAAAATCTGCTTTTCCTGAAAATCGTCGTATTTATAAGAGGCGATAATGAAACTTTTTAAATTTATGTATGGCATCAGCTTTCACCACGTGTGGAAACCACAGTTTGTTTTGTTTGGTGGGAAAAACATTGATGGTGTCCGCGACTCGCGAGTAGAGAATTTTATTATTTCTCTGGTGGAAAGGTAAATAGATTTTCTTACACCTTCGCACTGGGAAACGAGAATTTTCGTAAAATAAAGAACGCGTTGTCCTCGAGAAAACGAGAATTCGCTTTTAATAGCAATAATGATAATTAAGAAATTCGTTGTCGTCCGGAAAAGAGAATCGACACTCATCATTCCTCAAGACCTTTTACCTTTTAGCTTTCTCGTTAGATAAATCGGTCGGGCAGCATTCCAAGTTTACATTTGTTAGTGCACATTCAGGTGATTATAATTAAATTTGGGGATTAATTTGCGCGGGAACTCATGGGATCTTAGCTTCCGTACTTGTGGTTTTATACATATTAGTCGGAACGTAGTGCGTATATGTTGCATTATTTACATTACATGAGCATAAGTTCTGAAGTCCTTCAGGTTTAAAATTTCATTCTATTAGCAATTAAGTCTTTGTTAAAGCTCAATTTTTAGACAGATTAAAAGCGAATCAACTGTGCAGAACGATATGAAATTTGGCGGGAATGTCTGTGTAGATGTATATATAAAAATCACATCAAAAAGCTATTATTATGTGAATGTTACTCTGTTGTACAAAACGATAAATTTGGTGGTGGGGGGGGGGGGGACTCATTATCAGTTACAAAAACAAGGTAAATTGTAATAAGCTACAGGTCTATGTTGATCTCACTTGGTACTTCTTAATGTTAATAAAACGTAAAATTTAAATAAAAGTCATTGGCAAACCCAATGTGTCCCACTAATTATTAAAATCTGTCTAACTGTCTAATTTAACTGTCTAATTATTAAAATCTGTTAGAATTCAAATTTAGGGATCACAATAATTCATGGGTATCAGAATGTAAATCTAAGGTTCATTTCTAACAAGTATTAATGGTATCATTAAAAAATTTCATGAAGCTGAAATAATATTCATGCATGATAGTATTCACATTTTAATACAGTCAAACTCTGTTATTGGATTTGAACCCAGGTTTAGGACGGGAAATTCGGATAAATATTTGGTTTAACATTACAAATTTTAAATAAAATTTACGAGCGTCATTCAGATTTAACAGGCATTTTTTTTTATAAGACCATCTGCAAAATTTTGTTTACCGAAACAAGTTTTAGAAAATTCCATTAAAATTTCAAGGATTGGAAAATGAAAATTTTAGGAGAATTATATAATGACTCAAAAAAGTTGTGGAATTGGGAGAGAAAAAGGCTTAACTTTATTTACGATTTCAATGGCCGACAATTGCTATGGAACAGAAATAAGAAAAATTCCAAACAACATTAACCAAGATTTTATTTATTGTGTAGTACAGTAGAACTTGGATAATTCGAACGTCATTAATTCGAACTTTTCTTTAATTCGAAGATTTCGTTTAGTCACTTGAACTTTGTATTCCAATCAATGCTGAAATTTTTGAATAATTCGAAGTTCAACTTCTTTAATTCGAAGGTTTTTTCCCATCCGAAATCGACAAAAGTACGTTGAAATACTATTTTGTTTGCTAAAATTTTACCCTACTTATTAGTTTGCAGCAAATGGTAGATTTGAGAGATTTCTGTCTTGCTTTCTATTGTGAAAGATTTTACCTTATCATCCACTTGTTGGAACATGACAATTGACCTCCTGCGTTGACCCCTGAAGCCGAAGGTCCTGCCTTCAGGTACTCTTTTATCATAAGTAGAAAATATTTTTTGTATTTGTTAAAATCAAAAAAACTCAATTCAGCGAAGCAATCCGAAATTTCTCAATTTTTCATAAAACTGTAGCAGGTAATTTTTTATATAATTTTAGTACTTAACCAAGGAATATTTCGTAAAAGTAATGCTCTACTTATATATTCATATTTTCGTATGTATATGCTATAGTTTTATCTTTTAAATCATGTTCAAAATAAATTTTATTTTGTTGACAAATACATTGTTTAATTATTTTATATACATTAATGCCTTGACATTTTCTTTATTGACGTTGTTTTTAACAGAGAATAAACATTATCGGCATTCGTGAGCCTTAAACTAAGCTACAAAAATTAGACTTCTGTAATTCGAAGTTTAGCTGTGGTCCCTTCAGCTGTGAATTATCGAAGTTTGACTGTATATGCTAGAAAACAAAAACTAATAAATTTTTACTAAATTCATTTTCATGGCTGTAAGATTTGAATTTATAGTAAACCCAGTGATTGAGAGCACTCAAATTTAATGAGAAAATTGTCACGGTTTCCCATTATGACCGATTTGGACAGTTTCTAACTAGACAAAATTGAAGAAAAATATTTGTTTATTGTTTTTCCTGCATTGTAGTCACAATTATGATGAGTTGGGAGGGGGGAGGGAGCCTAAACAAACATTAATTTCTAACACTTATGAAAATATGTTTGAAGTGAAAGGTAAGCATAAATTATCAACCCCATAAAAATCCATTGTAATATTTGAGTTTACGTTTAGTGATACTCAAAGTTGAATTAATTTTTTTTTTTTTGTATGTTAACCTTTGAAGCTAAAATGAAACTTTTTTATTTGTTTTTAGGTTTCCTGCCATCTACATCAACTGCTTCATTACTGAAAAGTCATAATCTAATCTTTAGGTATTAAAAAAATGAAATAAAAACTAAAAGCTTCAAAATGTATGAAAATGCAATAACATTTTCAAAAGAGAAAATGATTTTTATTATTTTGCAACTTTCCATATCTTGTCTGTTTACATTTAAGCATTCTTACTATTTCATTAGCAAGGTCTATTATATTTTTCAACAGTGAGTCTCTTAAATTAAAACTAATTAATTCCCTTATTTCTCGTAGGTATGGCGGAGTTGGTGCATCTCCGTCTGGAAGCGGCTCTTCCAGAGCTGGAAGAGATGGAACGAATCGGCCTTTTCACTCGAAATGAAATCAGGCAAGAATATCTTTCTTCAAAAAATTTATGTGTTATAAAAAACATAAAACTTTGATAGTGCCATTTTTTAAACGTTGAAAGTGGACTTTTTTTTTGTAAAGAGATGTATGTTATCAACAACAGATTTTGAGGGAGGTTCAAACTACCTGAAGTTTGACAAAATATCCCTTTGTGTGTAATTCTCAAATATTGTCTAGTTTATTTCCCCCTTTATTTAGCAGCCCAAATTTATTATTTTCATTTAATTTAATGGTAATCAACGCAGGGTTGGAAAAAACCCGGGTTTCTTTAGAAAAAACCAAACCCAGTGGGTTTTTTCGGGTTTTATTGGGATTTTTCGAGCTTTATTGGGTTTTTTCAAAAATTTGAGGTTTTCTTTATTTTTATTTGTAAGAGGTTGCCTACACATAATGGTATTAATTAAAGTGAAAAAGAATAAATATTATGTATTTCTTTAAGGACATTTTATGTTTTAATTTAAAAAAAATTTGAAAAAATAAAATAATTGCCTTTTAAATATTTATTATTCCATTCTGTCCTTTACAACTATAAATTAACTTTTAAAAGTTAATTACTTTGCCCCTTGTTTATTGTGTTTTTAGTGTTCAATAAAATCCCATCAAAGGGTTTAAGAAACAAGTTATTTTTAAGTTTAGTTAATTGCAATTATTTTATGTTTAAAGGAGTTTAATCTAATTACTTTCAAAATTACTGCAATCTCTTACATGCATCAATGCCGCGGACGCGCTATAGCACGTCAAACACTCAAACATTGGAGGTAGAAACGCAAAAAAAAAAAAAATTACATATTACATGTCTCCCGTGACGCATAATTTTTAGCAATTTCCATTGCAGAAAAAAAAATCAAGTCGAATATATAAAAAATCGATAGGCAAAAATATTTTTGTGCTTCCTTAACCACCATTTTGTTAGATGCCATAGATTGTTTTCTTAAAATTAGTTTCTCTTAAAACATATCTATCATTTTGAGTGGAATTCTGTTATTTCTTTCTTTTGGGCATTTGCTTCTATACTTTTTTCAATAGAGAAATTTTGTGGGAAAGAAATTTTATTTTGATTATGTAGAACAATTTCAAACCCATTCAGCATTTTTGAGTTTTTATCCATGATAAAAATATATTTGGTTTAAGTCGTCTTTTTTTTTTTTCCTGTTTACATACGTAGAGTTCAATTTTGAGCATGAAGTTTGAAAAAACCCACCTGTAGCGTTTTTTAAGTGGGTTCTTATTATTGAGTCAACCTTCAAAATTTTACACCTATGACATATAATGTATATATGAAAGCATGTTGTTATGTTTGGTCAAAATAGGTATTTCTATTGGTTTACATAAGTAAAGTTCAATTTTAGGAACTACTGTGATATAACCCCCCCTTGGCGACTTTTTCGTTGGCGCCAAGAAACCGTCGCCAACAACAAGATTTTTATGTCGCCAACTTCAAACACAATACAACACTCTTGGCGATGATTATATCGCCAACAATGTTACATCATACACATAGCAAACATGTCAAGAAAAATCACTAAAAAACAGTAAAATACCAAAAATTGCAAATTATATCTTAGACACAATATCAACGCTACTATGTAAAGCACGTACAGCATTTTTCAACAGCAATTCAATACATTAACGGATCGATAATTACTCGAAAAATAGAATTATTTACTTTACAAACACTCAAAGTTGAATAAAAACCCTTTCTTAAAAGAACACGCAATTTATGCCCAATAATAACTACTGCAATGATTCATTATTGAATAAAATTATATGCACTCTTTAATGAACATAATTAAAATATCGCGCAATTCAACGCAAAAGGAATGTTTATTAAAGCTGTGGGAATTTTAAAATAAGAGACTCCATTAGAAAATATATAACATTGATCAATTAAAGCACATATTACATCAATCTATTGGAAGCCTACACTAAAACTAGCATAAAAACTAGACAACAAAATTAATAACGGTCATCACTTCAAGTACATTTTGTCTTAAACTATTGGAAACCAACATTAAAAATACCATAAAAACACTTCATTGAAACAACACGCATTTCATGCACAATAATGACTATTGCAATTAATTATCACTACATAAAATGACATGCATTATTCAACGAAAAACATAGTAAAAATATCACGCAATTCCACGGAAAACTTCAAATACATTTTACATTAAACTAACGGAAACCCACTTTATCAAAACTAGCAACGCCCCTAATTACTACAGCTAATATTTTAGAACAATTGAAAATTCATTGTTTTATAACCTTACAAACACATAACATAAGCAGATAATAAACTAACAAAAATAAAGAACTCACTTTAAACCAGTTGGCTTTCCAATGTTAATCCCAAATAGCATCAAACTTACAATCCAATACGACGAAATGGTCCGAAAATTACCACTTTATTTTTCTTTGCTTTTAGTCACAATTAACCAAACTTATGCACTTACTAACCAAAACAATTTCGTACTTCAGATAGCACAAACTACAAACCACGTTTCCGTCAGATTCGAAAAATATTGCCTTAACAAACTAATATGAATTCATTTATATCGCCATAATACAAAACAATTGAACCAAATTTATTCACTTTAACACTTTACATTCTTCCTTTATCAACAGGAAATATCTCCAAAAACTTTAACGATGAAATTAACTACTAAAAAGCTACCTATTAGTTAAAGAGAACTTTCTAAAAGTCCAACCATCACACTCTAAAAACACCCATTGCATAATCAGGGTTGCCACACATTACCTCAGCCAACATCGATGGCGCTGGGTAAACGAAAAGATATCGCCAACCGAAAATCATTACAAATTGGCGCGCTAGCTCAAATGTCGACAAGGGGGGATTATATCACAGTAGTACCCAATTTTAAACAAGAAATTTTGTAAAAATCCACCAGTGGGTTTTTATTTTTTATCTAATTCTCAAAAAATTTTAGACATTACATATAATGTATGTATTCTGAAAGTATGTGTTATGTTTCGTCGAAATCAGTATTTTTATTTGTTTACATAAGTGAAGTTCAAATTTGAACAAGAATTTGAAAAAACAGACCTGTAGGTTTTTTCAAGTTGGTTTTTGCTTTTGAGCTAACCCTCAAAATTTTATATCCATCACATATAATGTATGTATTATGAAAGTATGTATTATATTTGGTCTAAATCAGTATTTTTAGTAGTTTACTTAGCTAAAATATAATTTTAAGTAACAATTTTGAAAAAACCCGCTTGGGTTTTTTCAACTAGGTTTTACCCGGGTTTTTTCGGGTTGGGCAAAATCGAACCAACCCTGTCAACATGTTAGTTGATACAGTTAAAGTAGTCTTAAGGCAGTAGCCTGCTTTAGAAGGCCAAAAAGAAGCGTTTTTTGAGGAATTTTTTTCAGGACAGAAAAAAAAACCAAGTCTAGCGAAGATTTCGGATCATTTTATTACATATTTGAACGAGTAAAAAAAAAAGACAAAAATATTCAAATGCGGCCGATTTTTATACACCTTTGTGCAAAACTTTGCAATTGCGGTCTCCGATTGGCGGGAAAGATGGCGCTCGTAATTTTCTTCTGAAACAAAAAAAAAACAAAAATGTTTTTAATTTTTATATATTTATCTTCTATTTAAACTAAAAAAAACCCGAAAATCTAAAAAATTAAAAGTTTTTCTCAGGTTTGAAAAAAAAAAAGTCTTTTTTACAACAAAAAAATCGTTTCAACTTGCTAAAAAAGTTGCTCAGAATTTTTTTTCATGAATTTTTTAAGTTCAAATAGAAGAGAATACAAAACTGAAGCTGACAAGTTTTGTTTCGTTTTGTTTGGTCGTCTAGTTTTCTCGCAATCACGCCCGCCAGTTTAAGATAAACATAAAAACAAAAACTCGAGAAAACGCGCTTGAAAGTTTACGATCGGAAAAATGTTAATTTTCTATTACTTGCAGTGATGATACGCTAATCAGCTATTCCTGCGCCAGATACCAAATCATTATAATCGAATATATCTGTATTACAACTTGAGTCGGTACTTCTACGAATTCAAAATATTATTTCGAACGACCTTTGAACCTTTTCACATACATAGTTCGGAGCTGTTGGACGCGCTCCAGCTGCCCGAGTGCTCGTACACCTGCTCGACATCTGGCCACGTTTAGGGCTATATTTTTAAAAATATTGAGAATTAGTCTCTATAACTTTACATGCGTATTCTTAGATATATTAGGAATTGATTCAAGCAATAAAAAAAATTTCGGTTTTTTGAGCCTTCCAAAGCAGGCTCCGGCCTTAATGTCTATGTTATTATCATTGAAAGTATGATTGTTTTGGTAGTGATGACATAAAATCTTTTGTACAAATTTGGGCCGGGGAAGGGGAGTGAACCTAATTTTTGAAAATTTCCTAGATTTAGTCATTTCTAATGTGCAAAAATTAAGGAATTAAACTCACCAGCTAGCTGGTCCTTGGAAGTTTTTGTCATGGTTTAACTGTTGCTTGTAAAATCTCTGGCCTTACATTTTTTCCAGTAGTTTAACCAGTAATATTGACATTTATAACATTGTATTGAATGTGTGATGTTTAGGACAAAAATATGGTGAAATGTTAAGGATCATTTCCTGATAATGAAGCAGCTTGGTAAGGGCCGTTCATAAATGATGTCGTGCTTTTTTCCCCTATATTTGACCCAAGGAGGAGGACAATGTTAATTAATGTGACTCCCCCTTGTCACATGTCATGCTATGTTGCATAATGCATGATGTTATACTTCTTGTTACCCCCTCCCCTTGTCACACTTTGTCACAATTTCACGAACCCCAAACCCTTGAAGCGTGACATCATTTATGAATGATCCTTAATACATCTGTGGTAATTTTTTCCATAAAAAAAGGTTTGGGTACCTTTTTTTTATTATCTATGAGAAATAGATTTTATTATTATTATTGATGTTGTTGTTATTATATTAGCTGAAAAATCCAATGAAAATTGAATTCTTACTTCATTTCTAAATTCATCGACATAGGTCTAAATTATTGATATTATGCATAAAGAATTATGACTATTGCATTGTTTACAAGACTGGATTCTTAAATATCAGTTGTAAAAAGTGTATTCCATTTTCATTAACATTGCATTTCATTAAGACTTCTTTACTCATCGTCGGCTGTAGTAGATAATAACTTTGTTGCTGTATCAATTTGTGACTTGTTATGTGGTGGTTGCGAGAATAAACAAATCCCAAATATTTGATCTCTATTTTTCTCCTTGTACCTTCCACTGTAGTATAGGTGAAAATTAGCTCTCGCCACTCGCTACGTGGCGATTATAGTCTGTAATTAGAATAGGCGCATCGAGGTTACACAACTGTACCTTTTCCTCTTCTGGTTTCCATGCTAGAAACTTTTTCCCCACGTAGGTTTGGGGAACATGATAAGCAAGTTTGTTGTTTTAGTTGTAATAATAATAAACGGATTCAAATCAGATTTATTTTTCGATGGCAAAAATATATTGCGGCAGATAAAGTATTCTACTATTTTGAACCCATCTAAACCTTATTCCAATATTTCGATTTGTTTCAGAAAGCTATTGTATACCTAATTTATTGTATTTTGTATTTCATAAATGTTAACATCTTATCTAAACATTCTAGATTTAATTTGTGAGACATTTAATTGCATTTACTTAGTATCAAAAATAAATAAAGGAAAACAAAATTATTTATTGTTACTTTTTCTCAATTATTCTAATAATATGAATCGGAGGTGTAGTCATGCAACTGCCTTAACTGCAGTGCAAAAAGAAAAAAAAACTCTTTCACTGTTATCTTTTCGAGTTCCCATGATGACGAAGCAGGAAATGCGACCTTGACATGCCTACTCTAATTACACAGACTATAAAGTAGAGTTTGTGATTTTTTTGATTTAAATCGGATTTTTTTGGTTTTTTTAAAAGGACCTTAAATGTTTTGGATATTTATTAGGTTACATTCATAGAAACATTATGGCATTTTTAACAACATGCAAAAACACACTCTAAGCTATTTTAACAGTAATAAATATTTTTTAATAACAATAATGATAAACAAATTTTAATACAAGTGCATGACTCAAATGGAACTTAACCCTACCAGGAATAGTAGTACATTCATAAGTACAGAGAAAATGAACACATTTAATCTGAATTATTTTACTGTTGAAAACTGGAAAAAAATAACAATTGTGTGTACTTTATTTTTACATTTAGTGATCTTTAAACGTTTATCGATTTTATAAATGAAAAAGCCTGAAATATTTTTACCCATTTAGTAGAATCATATGCTTACACCATTACTAAAAACCGAAACTTTTTGTTTTAATCAAATATCTTTATTGAAAACTTCTATGATAATAAAAAAGTATTTTAGAAGGAAAAAACCTTAAGCTATAAGCATACATGGATGAAACTTTAAAGGTACATATTCCAAATTATAACAATTGTTGTTTTAAGCACTATCATTCTGAATTATTTACTGTGCGGCATTTATTAAATTGATCTGAAATACTATTTTTAAGATAAAAAACACAGAATGGTTCATGATTATTATGAATTCTAATTTGAATGATTGCTGTTAAGATGCTTGAAGTTTAAGAGTAATATCGTGAAATTAAAAAAGTAGTGATTAGTTCAAAACTTATGAAATATGTTATGCACACAGGCAGATGGACTTAGGAAGTTTTGTTTGAAACAGTGTTTAAAATTGCAACATATTTCATTTTTACAACGCTTTCTAACATTGTAAAATTAATTATTTTTTTTGGAAAAATATTTGATTTAAAGCTGATTTAAATCAACGAACCCTGGTCCTAGACTTATGAAATATGTTATGCATACAGACAGATGGAGCTATGGAGTTTTGTTTGAAACAGTGGTTGTCATTGCAACATATTTCATTTTTACAACACTTTCTAACATTGTAAAATCAATGATTTTTTTGGAAAAAAATCATTTGATTTAAATCAATAATTTTAAAAAAAAATCACTTGATTTAAATCAACGAACCCTGCTATAAAGTAGTGAAAGTGAAGATTAAAAATGCATCATTGATCGCCACTCTTGCATGGTCACTTTTTGTCACATTCTACTGTGATCGTATTTTTTTTCTTCTCTTCTCCTGCTGTTCGGAATGAGTTTTTCTCAATTTTTTTTTTTGCCATGATTCTTTTTCTCATTGCAACATGCCAATATTGAACATGTGCTTTGCTGAAAATTTCATGCTGTATTTAAAATTTCAATCTTTTAGCATCCTGTATATATTTAAATTATTTTAAAAGTTCTAAAATATTTCAGCATGTGCACATTCAAATCTGTATATTTCTTGGTTTATTTCAATAATTTATTTTCTATACGATTTTAGCCTTAGTTTGTAATTCCTATTGGCAATTTTAAAAAGTAGCCACTAACAGAACTGACTCTGTCAGCCACTGGTTACTAACAAAATTTCCCAGTTTCCACCTATACATTCTAGTAGTGAAAGTAGTCTTAGGGGCCATTCATAAATGATGTCACGCTTTTTTCCGATATATTTAACCCCACCTTTTTCACAAAATGTCATACTTCAACGGACCTCCCTCCCCCCTTTGTCACATGTCATGTTATGTTGTATAAGCCTGATGTCACACTTCTTGTTACCCCCTCCCCTCCCTTTGTCACACTTTGTCACAATTTCATGCACCCCTCCCCCCTCGAAGCGTGACATTTATGAATGATCCCTTGTAGAATATTTCCAGTTGCCTCCTCATAATTTTCGTATAACTGCACTTACATCCTATCGAACTTGGCTGCATTAAAGATTCAGCTGTTGCTATTGTACTGTGATTGATTTTTCGGATGCAGTAATAGATTCTGTTTCTACAGGCAGATCATCAAAAAGAGGGAACGCTACGAGTACAAGCTGCGCAAGAGGTTGAAGAGAAAAGAA
The DNA here is from genome assembly GCA_038502835.1 of Octonoba sinensis. Taxonomy (NCBI): domain Eukaryota; kingdom Metazoa; phylum Arthropoda; class Arachnida; order Araneae; family Uloboridae; genus Octonoba; species Octonoba sinensis. The sequence continues at coordinate 1,640,841 of CM076598.1, read as the reverse complement.
GATTATTTGCATTACATCGATGTAAGGATTATCTTTGATGTCTTTTAGTTTTGATTTATTTTCATACTTAAGTTTTGAGTTAATCTTTCAAGCATTCCTTTTAGATTTTAGCAGTGGCTAAAATCCAAATTTTCAATTGGAGGGCATAGTGTTAGAAATTGTTAAAAAAAGGTACTGGTCCTTCGGACCAGTAAACTTGAACATCTACTGGTCCAGAGACAATATACTTAAAATTAACCAAACTATAGCACTTTAGTTTAAAATATCATTTTTACACTTAATGATCATTTGTAAATTTATTTATACCTAGATGTACCTCGCCACGTGTTGCCGTGGCTCAGTCTGGTTCAATGGAAAGGCAAGAAAAAGCCTTTACCGTATATTTCCGAATATAAGCCGATCCGTGTATAAGCCAAGAGTGCATTATTCCTTCAAGAATGTACCAAAAATTCAAAACTCGTTTATAAGCCGAGATAAAAATTAGAAGAAAAAGAAATTACAGTTTAAAGAGGGGGGTTACCGCCAAAGGGGCGAACATTTCGCCAAGGCGGTAACCCAGATCACGTATTTTCCAATCAAGACGTTGTGAAAGGGAGAAGCTAGGCACCCGACGGCGACAGGTTGATCTTTGGCAACCCTGTCTGAGGCGAGCCCTGAGGGCCGAGCGAGATATCGCAGATCGCTTTTTCCCCTATTCATTCATTTTGCCCATGCGTTTGCTAGTTTGATTTCTTTTTTTTATTGTTTTAATTCAGTTATTTTTTGCATTTACATTAGAAGGATGAGTGGGAATAGAAACTCGTACACAGATAGTCACGAGTAAATTATTATAGTCAGGAGCAAATTTCGCCTTTTTGTTTCAGCGATTTCACAAAATCCAGCTGTAAAATATATGTATATTCTTTTAAATAAAACCCTACTTGTTTTAAGCTAATTATTTCCTTAATGTAGGAGACATAAATTGCATAATTAGAGCTCTATATTAGTCGATATTTCGCGATATATAGACCGAATTTTTTTTTAGATTATCGGACCCGTATATAAGCCGACCCCCGCGATTTAGCTTTCAAAAAAGTTCCAAAAATTCTCAGCTTATACACGGAAATATACAGTATTTCTAATATGTTTCATTTGACAATGCTTGTTGTTTCATTGTCTGAAAATATAGATTGTTTGTTTAGCCCATTCTAGTGCACACAATATATAATTGTACACACGAGAAGATCTAAACTGCTCAATTTGATTGATTGGTCTTGAGCTTTATGTTTTTTCACAATGCTTGCGGGCAATTTTTTTTTTTTTTTGTTCCATTATCTGTGAAGATTTTGATATTGTCTGGCTCGGCATATTGAAAAATTCCAACATAAGCCTCATCCAAACAGAAGAAACACAAACACAAAAATTCTAAATTAAAAAACTGCCGTTCAAAATAAATAATCTGCGTTTTAAAGTTCCCTTAATCATTAAGTTCAAAAATATTGAAAAAATACTTCAACACAAACAGAAAAAACACAAAATTTTAACATCAGAATGAAAATAGCTAAATGAAACTGTTAACATTCAAAATAAGTAATCTTTTTTTTAAAGTTCCATTTAATCTTCGAGTGCAAAAATACCAACAAATATTTCAATACAAACAGAAAAAACACAAAATTTTATAGCTAAATTATTCAGTCTGCGCTGATATCACCTAGAGTTCCTTTATAAGACGTAGTCTTCAGAGTAATGACAGATCGGGGGAAAACTGCCTCCGGACGAAAAACAGGGTTGCCGCCAAGGAGGATAGAATAGACGGGAGACGCCGAAAGCCGCGAACGCAATGGCGAGCAGTTGAAGCCATGGGGAGAGGTGGGTGAAGGAAGGAGAGGGGGAAAAGTCTACCCAAGAAGGCAAATGTATTCCAATGGATGTGAGCGAGAAAATAATTCAGAAACAAAGAAATTACTTCCTTCTCGCGCAGGTTTCGTTTTTAGAGCTAAAATGATGTTTCATTAACTTATAACCATAAGGTATTTAATTTGATTTAATTATTTTTTATTTTATTAAAATTTTTCCCCGTTAGCGAAACCATTTTTTGAATGAAGTATACGTTTTTTTTTTTGTTTTTAAATGTACTAATGGGTAAAAATGTATCTAAATATATATATATATATATATATATATATATTAAGTCTTAAAATTTAGAAGGAAGAAAACTTTTACATTTCGTTTTTAGAGCTTATATGATGTTTCCTTAACTTAAAAGGGTATTTATTTTAACTTAATACTTTCTCATTTTATTAAAATTTTTCAAAGTTAGCGAAAACATTTTTTGAATGTAGAATATGTTTTTTTTTAATGTGTTAATGGGTAAAAATATACATATATATATATATAAATATATTAAACCTTAAAATTTAAAGTTAGAAAACAATTGAAATGAAATGCACAAAGAACAGAAAATATCTTTATTATGCACATTTTTACATATACAGAATATTTTTTTTTAAAGAAAACATTTATCAAATATGTTTTTGGAAGCAGAACAAATTAGAAAATCAGTTACTCATGATTATTTAAATAACTAATATTTTGTGAAAGAAATGAATAAATATATTTTGTTTTTCAGTAGGTTGAAAACAAAAGTTTCTATGCAAAAGCTTTCCTCTTTTTTATTTACTTCTAATAGTATTAAAATGAAATAAAATTATGAAACTTTCAAATTAAAGATATATGATAACTTCTAGTTAAATACAAAAATTTGGGTTGAATCAATGTATCAAAATTGTGGATTGGTAGTTTCAGAATACAATTTAAGGCAACTGAAACATTATACATATGTACATGAACCAGTTCTAAAGAGCCCTATAAGCATAGCAGCAGCAAATATTGTAGAATCAATGTATCAAATGGTATTTTAAAAATAGTTTTAGCAACTTCTGAAATGTAATTATAGGAGCAATAATTTAAAAACACTATGAGCTATAATAAACTCTAATAATAATAATTAATGAATGAAATAAAATATTGGAAGTGAAATTATGAACAAGAATAAATCAGGAAATATGTTTGTTTTTTTAAATATAAAAGAATTTAAATATCCCTGCAGGTACTGAATTGTATGTACAAATGCATCATTACTGTTGAGAATTTTAAGCTTAACAGCCGAAAATATTTCAAAATCATATATCAAACTTGTGGAATGGAAATTTAAAAACATTTTTGGCAAATTCTGTAATTTAATTATAGGAGCAATATTAATTGAAAACACCAACAGCAATAATAATGTCAATTAATACATAAAATTAAATCTTGGAAATATAAAACTATGAGCAAAAGAATAAATTAGCATAAATGTGTGTATAAATATATATATATATATATATATATATAAATGAGTTATTCTGGAAGGTACTGAAAATTGCACATGTATAGTGCTATAACCATAACAGCAAATCACTGATGAAGGCTGCCAGTTTTCCCTTCTGCAAGCCGTAAGCCACTCTTAAATTTACCTTCTTGGGAAATCTGAAAAAATTTCATTATATGGTAATAATAATATTTATAACAAAAAAAAAAAAAAAAAAACCACTGACACATTTAGTTTAATGATTAATCTGTATTATGAAATACTTATTAAGCATTTTGGAGTAACTCATTCACATTTCAAATGTGTAATGCTATGTTGTTATTGTAATTAGGTTTTTGAGAATATTCTCCAAGAGATTATTACCGAGATTTCAATATCTCTAAATACAAGTAATAATTACTAAAGCATTTTTCGTCACCAAAATATAAGAGAGAGATACTACAATGGGTCTCCTTTTCGCAAAGCCTTTTTTAAAAGGTTCATTCATCAGTTTTCCTTAAATATTTTTCAATTACAAGAGAAAATGTTCAGGAAAAATTGATAAATATTCATTACTATTTACTGCACTTAAGTTGAACTACGCATTTATTTTACACTTGGAGATTTCTTAACCTTTATTACACTCATGAATGGAAAACTTAATTAGAACATACAGCTCTGTGTTGATAAAAAAGTTTAAATTTCCCATGCCAGAAAAAGTTAATCAAGACACAATACATATTTGTACCTGCTGGATGTAGAGCAGAGGGAATAGGAGCTATTGCCCCCCCCCCCCCCATTAAAATATCATTAAATAATATATTATTGATGAACTAAAACTTCCCAATTTTAATTTTTTTGACAACATTTTCAGTAAAATATGGCGAAGAAATTGCTGTTATCAACAAAATCCTACCTCCTCATCTATTAATAAGGTTCTCTAATATTTTCAAAACAGTCCAGATCTAAAGTTCGAATCTAAAACGTTGCAAAGATCGAAAAAATAGCAATGATAATTAAAAGCAACAATGTGGTCATTAACTTCCATCACATCTTGTTATATAACATTAAAACACATCTATAAATGAATGGAACTAGATAACCACTAAGAAGCTATTTTAAACCTATTTGTTTGTAATGAAATGAATCAAAGTTTAAAAAGTAATAAAACAAAAACTGAAAACTTACCGATGGAAAGACAGTCCCGAAGTCTTCTTTCCAGGTCTGTTAGTGCATCCATAAGCAGAACAAGCACGCATATTATTTCATTAACTGAAAAAACTATACCACTTCACATAGCGAACGGAGTAAACGCTTCATAAAACCCCAATGTTTTGGGTAGAGTTTTCACCCGCCAGTTAAATTTCCGGTTACGGTTTTGGCGTCGGAATTCCCCTGGAAGAGCTTCTCCCTTCCTATTCTATCCTCCTTGGTTGCCGCAGAGTGCAAGGTTGGTTTCATACTCGCTCAAGGATTTCCGCTAAACGATAATCGTTAACGGGAAATTTTGTCCACTTGAAAGCAAAATTTCTGTTTGAATTAAAAGCTACTTTTTGCGTTAGCCACAAACGTTTTTTAAAAATATCTTTGGTCTCAACAAGTCCAGGATAGTTTAATCATTCGCAGCTTTAAATTACGTTATGTTAAATATGAGAACATGGAAATTGTTACTCTTTAATTGATTCAAAAATAAATAATGATATTTATAAATTTATTATTTTCAATATAATTTCTTGGATTTTTAATTCTGAAAGTTTTTTTTTTTTGTGTTGATAATATGCATTAATAAATCATTAAAAGATTACTCATTTTTTTTTATTTCTTAGGGAAACTAAAGGAAAATTTAAAGCAGTAATGCTAGAAATATATGAATGGTAAAATAATGAATTGGTAAAAAAAAATTGGAATTATTATTTAATCAGTGATATTTTTATATAAAACTCGTTATGTAAAAGTTATGTTAAAAAATGTTCTAAGAAGAAAGAATGTACTTAGAGACCGTTCATAAATGCACGTGTTTTTTTTTGGATATATTTGACCCCCTCCCCCGTTTGTCCCGCTATGTTCTATTAGCCTGATGTCACAATTCTTGTTACCCACCCCCCTCGAAGCGTGACATCATTTATGAATGATCCCCTTATGTGAAAAAATACATTTCCCCATGAAGGTATTCATTAAATTAAGAGCAAATACGGAAAACTTTGTCCGAGGCCGAATTCAGCTCCGCATATGCGCCCTCCCCCCTCGTAACTCCCTAACTTCAAGTAATTTAGTAGGAAAATGAAGATGACATTATAGAACATTTTTGAAATTGATAATTGGTTTTGAAGGGCAGTAAAACTTGGCCTCCTACACAGCTAACTACCCTGCCTATTTTAAAATTTGGCAGAATAAGCCGCTTATATATAAGAAAATCCATTCGTAACTGACTGACAAGAATGTGTGGAAGTGGCCGATATGTTTACATTCCACTAGTCGCCAAGCATAAGCAAATCACGCCAAGTCGAAGATACAAAGTATTTCTTAAAATAACTTAATTTTACTAAATTTAAACACTTTCTTAATCTTGAAGCGATGTTTTTTAATTACTTTAGGATACTAGCTATTTATTTATTAGGGAAAATGACAATTAGGGCCAAAAATAGCAGGTCAACATGGAATATTAGCATTAAGAAAGCATGCACTTATTTTAACAAAGAAATAATTAAATAAATAGGAGCATATGGCCCAAAATAAAGCTACATTCCTATATTTTAAACATCTTAGAACAATAATAAAAGAATTTTAAAAATGTATTTGCCTTTAATCTTACGGATTCTCGTGTTTTTTCATGGCATTTAATCGTCTCCACGTTAAAGCTATGGGACGAAAGAAGGCACTGCCTCGGGCGGAGGGTTCAAACCTTCCACCAATAGGAAAATGATACTGCTTTGACGCTACTCTCGCTAAGATACAGGGACTCTAATATCACCAAGAGAAACTGAATGAGTCTCCCAGCGTTCTAAAACGTCTATTAACGTTCGGACCAATGATAATTTTTTTTGGTGATCCAATTGGGATTTTGCCTTTTGTATAATTCCACTGTTAAATTTTTTCAATTCTAGCCAAGTATGAATTCTATTAGAAGAATGGTATGTAGTGCCACAAGCAGAAAGTTTTTCCTCGGACAAGAATATATGTCCCTTTTTCATGTAGATAGATTACCGTACTAGGATTGGCAAATATAGCTTAAAACAGGGGTTCTCAGGGAGGTTAACCCTCCAACTTAACCCTTTGTTTGCATCCTTGTTGATGTAAAAAGAGTGCATAAGTGTTTGTAGTGTTTTCAACAACTAGTTTCCACGAGCGCATTGAAATGCTGAAAAAAATTTAGTCAAAATAATAAATAATATCAAAAAGTGTTCATTCACACTTGAGACATTAATGTTAAATATTTTGAAAGAGAAAATTCTAATCCTGCCACTCAAATTTATAAGGAAATTCCAGTCCAGCCACGCTTTTAGTATCCGTCACCTCTAACCCATGCGGCATGAACGGAAAGTTCAGTGTTCAGTAAAATCCTGTAGCAAATAAAAATTAAGTAAATTTTCAAAAGAATTTTAGAAATTTCTTAAAAAAGCTTAATTTTTTAAGTTTTACATCATATTTACACTTTATCCCCCAATGGCTCACATGACTCAATGGGGTGTAAAAATAGTGTAAGTACTGTAAGGGATCATTCATAAATGATGTCACTCTTCTGGGGGGGAGGAGGTTTGTCAAATTGTGACAAGGGGAGGGGGTAACAAGTAGTGTGACATCATGCATTATGCAACATAGCGTGATATGGGACAAACGGGGGAGGGTTCAAATATATGGGAAAAAGCGTGACATCATTTATGAATGGCTCCTAAAAGAAATAGAACGCAGTTGAAGGGGTTGAAATCTGTCTTTATGAAATTAAGTAGAAAAGAGACTAGTAATATTAAAAGAGGGCCCAATACTAGCTTTGGAGGCAGGCCCACCATGGGGGGTGAGCTAGAACGGGCATTCGAAACATTTGTTAATAATACATTTGTTAAACTGCTGTAACAAATGTATTAAAGCCAAAGGAGCTCATTTTGAATAAAAATACAGTAAAACCTGTAAAGTTGACCACCTTTGCAAGCTGACCACCTGTCTAAGTTGACCACTTTTGTCAGGAACAAAATCTGCCTTATATTATAAAATGTAGGGAAACCTTTGTCATTTGACCACCTGTCTATGGTGACCACTTATGTTCGCCACATTTGGTTGGGAGTATTATAAAAAACTCTTTGTAAATACACTGCTTTAATATTATTATATTTATTTGTTTATCTATTTTTAGAAAGATAAAAAAAAAACTAAAATAGCTTCTGCAGGATATTTTTATGCTATCATGTTAGACCAGTATTTGTCAGGATGGATGAAACATCATTATAAAGTTTGCCTAAACCTCTTTGTAGGTGAACCAAATGGGAAGACGACTATGTGCACTCTTTTTTTTTTTAAATAAGTTTCTTCTTTTTTCTTCTATCTGATGTAGCCATTTTAACCCTCTCTTGCATGAACGCCTCATATGAGGTGGCATACATTTTTGCTTCAGATTTTTATGCAGTTTCTTTTTTGTGCTGCAATTTGCACGTCGTCCTCATCTAGACACTCCAAACAGTTCTCGGAAACCACAAAATGTTTCATGGGGTATTCAAGATTGTTAAAAGATTAAGATATCTTTGGGAGTCCATGGAGGATTCATGAAAGAAGAGAAAATCTTAGTTACGAATCAAATTCTGTTCAGTTATTGTGAAGCGTGTTTTATATTACTGAGACGTTTGTTATTACTTTACCGCTTCTCATTCCCTATAAATGAAGTTTGAATATTCAGTTTTGCCATGGTTATTATTATATTAAATGAATATGGCAAAAAAGCTTAAAACATCTTCACACAAGAACACGAATTGTTGACTATACAAGACAAAATTTCTAAAAATAAATTATTACACAACAATCCTGAGATGCTAAATTAGTTTGCAGTTTTTGTTTATAACACAAATAAATAAATGCATGCATGCGAGGGTTAAAGAAGTGTATTTTTCAGAAATCTTTACCATCATATAAGTAACTTACATCATTAATAAGGTATTTATCTTTATTTTAACAAAGTACTGTACTTTTGAAGTTGTATAGGATTTATTGTAAGTCATTCGGGTTACATTTCCTTAATGATATTTTCTGTAATTGTGAAAAAAAAAAAAAAAGCTAGGTAATCACTATTTTAAAGTAACGTCATTACATGAAGCTATATTTTAATGAGTTATAAATGAATAAATGCATAGTGTACGAAATAATGAAAAGACAAAAATCGTCACCCTCTATAAGTTGACCGCTAGAGCAGGGCCCGATTTACATTTTGAATCACCATAGGCACAATTCATGTTTGGGGGGGCCCCTCACACATTTTTTTTTTTTTAACATAACATTCAGAATATGTTTAAAACTTGGGAGCTCCCAAAGTGCAAAATCTAATTAGTTTTTCAAATTTCTAAGAGTCACACCAAAATTTGGGGGTCCCCAAAGCGCAAAAACTAATTTGTTTTTCAAATGTCAAAGAGTCAGACTAACATTTGGGAGCCCCCAACGTGCAAAATGATTTTGTTTCTAAATTACAAAATGTTTGAATAAAATCTTGGGGCCCCCAAAGTGCAACATCGATTTTGTTTTTCAAATTTCAAATTGTCAGACCAACATTTGAGGGCCCCCAAAGAGATAAATAAGGCCCTGCACTAGAGTGCTGCGCCGCAAGTGGTCAACTTACACAGGCTTCACTGTACTTAAGAAAATATAATGACTATTTTCTATTGTATTTTATATGCCTAGTCTTTAAAATTTCTTTGACACAGTGTGTACATGTTTCAGGTTTTGAGTGCAATTCATATTGATATTTTTCTCTTTTGCCCCTTTACAGTTTGAAGTGAACCTTCTCGCTCTCATTGAAAAACGTCGAGAGGTACGTTGGTTCTTTTAATATTTCTGCAAGAGTTTTTGTTCTTCTAAAAATGTGTTTAATAAGTCTTGTGTCCAGAGATCGCGGCAACGCCTCTACAAGCGTGTTTCACGCCTTAAAAATCGGCAATACGCATTGAAATTTAAAAAACGTGTATTTTCACTCTGCATTTTTAAACACTTTTATCATGTTAAGTAATGCCAGATAAATACAATATTCTTCCATTAAGTTAATTTTATTTTTCATTAAATGATAGTTAAAAAAACCAAACTCAAACAATAAAATCTAGTAGTTTCACTGGAATAAAAAGTATCAATCAATAAACTAAAAATCATTTTTAAATGCTGAATTATTAATTGTGTTTCATATCCTGAATTCCGATTGGTTCTTTTATTTAGTTAGATTGCACTGTTTTGCTAAAGGGAGATGAATTGTATGATTATGTATAGGGATGTGACGAGTATTCGGCCACTATTCGGTATTCAGCCAGGCAGAATAGCTATTTAACGAACTAGCCGAATACTCTGTAAGGGATCCATGTGAAATCATCCAGAAAAAGGGAAAAATGTTGCTTGATGTTTTTGATTTCTTTAATATTTTGACAGGCAATTTATTGTTATTTTGAGACCCCAAAACAAGTGTTAAAAAGTTGTTTAATTCTTGAAAATGTTTATTTCAGCCGTTTTAAGGTCACATCTCTAGTAGTTTTTCATGAAAATACTGTTTTACATAAATCTTTATAACTTTCTTATTTCTGAATGTTTCAAAATGATTTAAAAACCATTATTCCGTAAGAAATGACTTCAATTTCTTTTTTGATATATTTTTTTAAAAATACGAAAATGGAGTTTGAAAATACCATTTTCAAAACGAAAACTTGCGTTTTTCACGTTAAAATTTTTAATGAAAAAACGTTAAGACTCGCCTGTATGTTTTTTCCCCTGAATAGATACCTTTTGGTAGTTTCATCAGAAGCAGTATGGAACCTTTGGAGGCTTTCCTTTATTTTGTATAATTGCCAAACTTAGCGTCTCGGTGTAGAAATGCTAACTTTGAGACTCAATATCTAAAAAGGGACTGAATGAAATTTTATGAAATTTTAGGGGAATAATCGTCTTATAGATATAATTATGTAGAAAAGTTTTTACAAGTTATATCGATCTTGTTTTAGAAATACGGCACCTCGAATCAGGCAAAAAATCACATGTCATTCCACCTTTTTTTCACATCTAAATGTCATCATACTGCCTTATTTATTTTACTCAATGCTTCAAAAGGTTTATAAGGTCTTCCAAGGTTTATAAGTTTACTTACAGTGACACATAAGCAACAAAATCAACGATCAATGTTAAATTTTGAAATCCATGTTTGTTTTGTTGTAGCGAGCCAGCACATAAGCATATCATGTCTTAACTAGTTTTCTTTTATTGCTAAACCACTAGAAATGTGACTTTAAAATGGCTGTTCAAGAATTAAAAAACTTTTTAACACTTGTTTTGGGGTCTCAAGATAACAATAAGTTGACTGCCAAAATTTAAAAAAAAAAATCAAAATCATCGAGCAACATGGCCTAAATGACTTCACATGGATTGACCCTAAGATCAAATTCGGCCTGGCCAAATATTGATGGATTATTCAGTCGAATAGTTCTGCTACAATGAAAAAAAAAATGAAAAAATTAGTAGATTTTAAACTTCTAAAATTGAATTATAGTTATTTCGAAAGAACATAATAGTTATAAAGTTTTAATAAATAAAAATAATTTATGAAAAAACTACTTTTTTTAAACATTGTTTATAGGTTTGACTGCGCAAGAACATAAAAAAATACTTAAAATTCCATAATTTTATTTACAGAGCAAAAACATATTCTAAGGTTATAATATTATATTTTATGCATAACATGTGTTCCCAAAAGCTGACAATAGTTAATTAGGATGGAGAATATGAGCCTTTTATTTTGTTATTACTATTGACAAAGTGGAAGTCAGACTACGTTCGGTAGACTGATTTATTGTGAATATTGGGTAGAGAAATGTGAAAAGCCTTGAATATTTCATGAATATCAAGATAACATAAGTTGTTGCGGTTTTTGAAAATAAAAATTTATTCCATTTAAAATCAATATGTTTTAATACATTTTTTAAAAATAGGTATGTAAAAAAACATAAAATAAAAATATTAAATTTTATAACATTTAAAATATCTTCATAAAACTATTTGGAGCAAGGTAAAAGTTCACTAGTTCTCCAGTATTTCTTTAATTTGAATTAAATAATTAGTAAAATAATGCTAATGCTTACATTAAAACCTGCCATTTCTACTCCATTTGTGGGTTATATTCTCAGTTTTACTGCAGTCAAAACAATCCAGAAAATGCATTAACTTTAGATAGTTGAGATTCTTAACAAACATAACTAAATCATACCCCATAAATTAATGTTTGGAATTGGTGTTCGACATGTGAATGCTTTTAAATTTGACAAATACTTTCTATTACGACGATTTTCTAGAAATTTTAATATTCGGCCGACGAATATTCAGTATTCGGCCTAAAAGAACTGGCCGAATATTCGGCTTCGGCCTGTGAGAAATGGCCGAATATTCGGTTATTCGGTCAAATCACTATTCGTTACATCCCTAATTATGTATCATTGTAAGGTTTTACCTGATTGGAAAAAGTTACAAACTAGGGCCAACCTAGTTCCAAATTAGGTTTGTAAGGGTTTAGCTTATAGTTTCAGATTAAAATGCTTAAAATATACTCTTGAGCAAGTTGTAGATTTTTATTGGTTGAATTAACGTTTAAAGTTGCACTTTTTTGCGCTAATCAATTCATGTAAAGTATTACAAATTATTTACAGCCTTTAACCTCTTCATTCCAAGTGTACCCAATTGGGTGCATTTTAAAATTTTTATTAATAACTGTTTGTGCCATTTGAAAGCAAAAACACCCAATTGTTTTTTAAGTGAATCAACAGATAGTTTACTTCGTTTTAAGCATGGAAATTTGGGAATAATTATTATTTAAACTAATTATTAATTAAAATTTAAAAAAATATATAGAAAGGCCAGGGATTATACCATCTGTTTGTTACATTATCGTCATGAGTATGTTGTTCTTATAATGCTTGAAATTTTTAGAGACTAGTGTGCGATTCTAAGAAAAAGGAGATTGATTATGCCATTGCAAGGAAGATCAATTCATTATTTAAGGTAATTTTTTATTTAAGTTTTACCTTGTTTGAACATGATGAGATATTTTAAAGGTTTTATTTAAATCCTGCATCATGCCAGATTTAAGTAAGCAGATTGTGTAACGTTGAAGTTTTTGTATATTTGAAAAACATTTCTAATAATTAAGGTAAATGACCCGGTAGTGGACACTGCTCTAGTAGTGGACACTTAGATCTTTAAACTCCTAAAATTAGCGAATCTAACATTAAAAACTTGAGTGACATTTTATCAGAACCTATAGCAAAAGATTCCTAGTGCTGGTTAATAGAACTAAAGTTGGCGTGGAGCATCTATGCGAGTATGGATCATAATATTCAATAGCTGCCTCCACAACGATCACATTTGCTGAAAGCCGATCCATAAGAAGGTGAGGGATTCGGGGAAAATATATGTTATGAATGGTCCCTTGGTCATTTTTAAAATTATTTTCCCAAGTTGACAGCATAAAATAGATATGAATTTCTGTCCACTACTAATGCAAATACGTGTCTTACAAATGTCCACTATAGATACGAATGAAGCGTTTAGTAGATGTGACGTAAAAATCCTCATTTTTCATCAAATGACATTTTATAGGTCATTCATTTGTAGAGAAATAGTTGGCGATGTAGCTAAATATGCAATTATGGATGTAAGTCCCTTGAAAAAATTTTGCCATGTAAAAGAGCACTGAAATTTTCTTAACTGTGTCCACTACCGTGTCATTTACCTTATTTTTATTATAATGGATTTTTAATTTTATGGAAATTTTGAGTAATTTAGATTGATTTTAAAGTGATTACTTTTGTTGGGCCAATGTTCTGTTTTTGTTCTCTCATTACATTATTTACTCCTAGCAACAAAAATTCTCTTCTGTAAATAACAATAATACTTGAATCAGACATGCATTTTCCAAGGTTTTGTACTGGAATCAGTCATTTTTAAGGGACTAAAAATTCTAAAATTCTATCCTGTAGAGAATCATGTCTGAAACAATTCATTTAAGCAGGACCATCATTTAAGGCTCAATTGCAGCATTTCCTCCCCCCAGGGCTGGGTTTTAGCCGGCAGAAACTGGCAATAGTTGGCACAAACACATTTTGTGACATTATCTGAGAATTTTTTGGTAGTATTAAATTCCCAAAGTACATTTTATTCAGAATAAATAACAAATAAAAATATTGTGGATAGTTTTGATTAAAAATTAAATTTGTATTAGAAAAATGAGTAATGTCATCTTTAAAAACAAATACTGGTAAAAATGAAGATTTTTTAAATTTAGTAACTTTTGTATCCACAATAATGACATTGCCAGCAAAGAAATGCTGGTCCTTGAAAGAATATTTTAAAGCTTTTCCTTCATTCAGAACAAATTAAGAAACAGTCTGGGTTCAGAAAGGTTAGCAAAATTAGTCGTACGCTATGAAATGCTCTGTGTAAAAAGAGATAGAATATTTGAGTTCAAGTGGTAATTTCGCAAAATAATTGTTAGAGATATTTCATTTTAAAAACTTTCTCTGATATTTTATGTGCTTCAATTATTTACTGATATATTTTTCTCAAGAACCATTTCTATTTGTACATAATAGATAATATTAAAGTTATTGCCATTGCATTGTATTATTTATTTAAAAATACTCTGAAAAGTGATTTGTTAAAATATCATAGAATTTTTCGTAATTTTTTTACCTTTAAATGGAAATTCAACTGTAAAAAATAATATTAAAAGTTAACTTGTACAGCATCAGATTACCATTATGATTTTTTTTTTTCAAGTAAAAGAAAATTAGTATTAATTAAACTACATATATTTATATGATCATTTTGAAACTTTCTGCTACTTTGGATAACATTCATTATCTTTAGTTTTAATTTTTAACCTAATTGTTTACATATCAAATACATGTGTGAATTATGAATCGTGGATTAAAGTTCTTACTAGTATTATTTCTTAGTTTCTGTCAGTTTTTGCCACTTACTGGCAGAAACTAGTTTCTGCCATGCCGGTTATAACCACTGGTTTTAACCACCCCGGCAGAAACTTGCCTCCCCCCCCCCCCGTGGCTTGAGAAATAAAATGTATAAGTATGTATAAATAAGTATGTACATGTACTTTGACGTTTTTTTAATGCAATAGTATAAGTTGAGTTTATACCCTTTGCTACCCTCTGGGAAAATTTTGAAATGATGGGCCTGCATTTAAACTTTCAGATTTAACTTAGCTTTCCCCCAGAGTTTTGATGGAATTCAATGTCTGTCAGTGAATTTCATGTGTTAATTTGAAATTGTTGGCTACATGGAGATCAAAATTGATGTGTGAACTCGTCAGTTCATTGTCGTATGCTGAAAATGCTGTTTCTGCCCGCATAACCTAACCATGCTATTTCTGTATTTATCATTCTAATTGGGTCATATGTTTGTTAAATGTTTTTTCTGCTCAAATATATTATTGCTTGCTTTATAAGTTTATGTACACTATCTTTATTTATTAATTTTTGTGTGGATATTTTAAAGGCTGTTATAGCGAAATTTCCCGAGGATGAGAAATTATATCTTGATCAGATTCAGTTCTGTAAAAAAAGGGTAAGAATATTTTTTTTTCTCCATTGAAGTGGTTCGCTTGTTGCTTTAATGTAAATTTAGGTTCATTTACCATCTGCTTCTAAATTAACTATCAAGCATCTAACTTATTCTGTAGTATATTTAAATTTCATATCCAATGCTGAAAATAATTCGCCAAATTTTACAGTAATCTAATGGAAGTAATCAGTTAAAATTTTAGAGTAACTTCTTTGATATGTAAAATGTATAGAGCTCCTTCATCATTTGCTTGTTGCATTTGATAAAAGTCTTTAAATATTCTTTCAAGTTTGTAGGAAAGGGGAAAAACTTGTAAATAATACTTCCGTTGACTGTAAAAAATTGAAATTTATTTTTAGCTAATACAATGATTTGAAGTTTGTTATTAGAGATTTAACCCATTAATGGAGCACAAATCATGCCTGCATTAAAACTAAAATCTTTAATTGCTCTGTTCAACTGTGGACTCCCGAGGGGGGCCGGGTCTTTCCCAAAATAAACTTGTAACTACCTATTTTGAATAAAAATTTTAATATTTTGAATTTTCTATTTAAAAAGTTTTCTGCGTGTTTCGCTCTGACTCCTCTCAAAATAAATTTCTGTGTATGCTCCTGGCAAATGCTGATTAATCATTAAAATCTATTGGATTATAAATAATCAGTAAAGTGACCGATTACTAATTATTGTCGTTTGATTGGTCCACGCCTACTATGTATAATAGGAATCAAAACCGGACAAGAAAAACGTTTCTACAAGTAGGGGAAGTTGGGGCTCGTTGGAGACCTAGGGCACGTTGGCAGGTAGGTGACCATACTAGACTCCAACGTTTCTTGACAATGACGTCACAATGCGCAGCAGAAGATATGAGTAAACAGCGATGGCTGTTGGGTTGCAGCAGGTGCGTCGAAAAGACTCCAAGCTACCAACTTGGCGAATAATCCGATTAAGCACTCTGTTTGGCACATTGCGTGTTTGAAAAATCATTTGTCTGTTTATCAGAAAAATATAATGTAACAAATTTAAAAAATTTTTTTTTTTTTATGCAATCAAAATTTATTTTATTGGATCAAATATGTTTTCATCATAAATTATTCCTTTCGACAAAAAAAATTATACTTTTTTTTAATCACAGCTACATTTTGAAATGTACTATGGTTTTAAAATGGTCTAATAATGCTTAATGGTTTTAAAGAACACCACTGACATTATGACTTTTATACTTTTACAGGATGTGTAGGAAACCAATATGGGTTGATCAGGGTATTTATCTCATTTTAGCCAAAAATCGACTTACCTAGTTTTTCCCAAATGGTGGACTCCATTTTTGCAATTTGTGAAATACATTCATGACTATTGTCTTTTCAGAGGTTTTCAAAGTCTTTCTTGTGGGGTTGAAAGATGTAGTTCAATTTTAGATTAGATTCCATTCTTATAATAACGACGATAGTAACAAATATAATAATTTTTAGAACAATATTAACCCGAATATAATAATAATAAGAGGAACAACGATATTAACAAAAAAATAATAATAATAACGATATTAACAACTATAATAATAATAAAAAGAACGATATTAACAACTATAATAATAATAATAATAATAATAACTATATTAACGCATAGAATAATAAAAGCTGTTTAACTTTAAGCAAAATCACAAGTCAGCGAGTCCGACATAAATATAAACAATTCCAAATCTTGCCAAACTGCTTATCGGAAGATCGCCAACTGCTCGTGAGCTCTTATTGGCTAGAGCGTTACCTCTAAATAAAGGTATTAGTTCGCGTTAAGCTTCTCGTAAAATTGAAAATATATAACATTTTATGAAAATTATGACAAATAAACGCTATACATGTGTAGGTTAAAATACCTTATCATATTTCTTTAGCAGAGTGCTTAGTTTAACTCGAAAATCGGACACCGCGTGGAGAACTACTTTTTTCACTTGCTCTCAGCATATTTCTCCATAGTCAAGAAACTTTGCAGTTGAGTATCGGTCATTTTCCAATAGGGGCAAGAGCAGACTTTAGAATCCCTCCACCCCCCCCCCCACCCCCCACGAACATCCACAATAAAAATCCGTTCACACCTTTATTTACCCACACACTTGGTCCACTAAGCGTCCCTGAAATCTGGCACCTAAAACTCAGGCTTCCCCCACCCCCTTAGTTACATCCCTGCACATTGGTCCAGTCTCGGTTATTTTAATATTATTTATATTTTTTTTTATTCATTTTATGACCAGCAGTTAGCTCTTAATAGTCCTCCATATCCTATAATGAAGTCACGTTGCACAATAGTATTGAATGACTTTTATTGCAAGTTCAATTTCAGCACTGCTGCGTAAATTCCAGCAATTAGCAACTTTATTTATTGCTTTCAGTAGAATTAGAACAGTAAATTAAATTTCTATCACAAAGTGAGTTCTTTTACTTCATAATTATTTATAGTATGTTTAGTTTTTATGATAACAAATCTATACTAATATTATAAAGCTGCTGAGTTTGTTTGCTTGAACGCGCTAATCTCATGAACTACTGGTCCGATTTGAAAAACTCTTTCAGTGTTAGATAGCCCATTTATCAAGGAAGGCTATGGGCTATATATCATCGCTCTAAGTCCAATAGGAACGGAGTGCTGAAAATTGCATAAAATAGTCCTTTCTATCGGAAGAAACTGTTGCATCCTTTCGGGCTTTATACCATTGAAAAGCACTTCAATACCATTGAAAAAAACTTCTTCAGGAAGCGTTTTTCGCTTTGCACTAAAATTTGAACCCTCTAAATTAACTAGAAAGGAAGTTATACTCGTTTTTCTCTGTAGTTTGAAATTATTTTTTCACGGTAATTTACTTTAATTTTATTTGACCCAGGTGATGACCATTTTATTTTATTTCCACTGTTGCATCTTTTCAACAATTGTTACAGTTGCCGAGTGAACAAACAAATCAGTGCAGTTGCCATTGTTAAACAAATCAAATATAATAATAAGCAATGTTTCTAGGCTTTTTTTAGGGGCATCGCTGTATTTGCAAAATATAATTTAAGATAGACCGTGCAACACAGGGCGTCGCAGCTAGTATATATATATGTATATATATTACAGCGTTTTTTAAATCTGTTAACATGGGGTACATTGGTCTATGTTTTTGGGGGTAGGTTGGCCCATGGTCCTACCTAATATGATTAACAAAAAACAAAAAAAACTTTTTAAAAATAAATATTTAAAAAGATTATTAGTAGAATAGTCCAAAAACAAATTCTTGGATGATGAGAAATACTTAGTTAACCTAATGGTAAAATATGTAACTGAATATTTGATTTATTGACGACATAAAAAATTACTAGCATACTCCAACTCCCCGTATAGAATAGGGATATTTCTAACAAAATTGACCGCTAGGGAGAAGTAATGTTCCATTTTCGGTTCATATTTTCTTCTGTGAATTAAATCTTTTCTTTATTGAAAAATGAGGCTTGTTGAATCGAGTTATTCTTGACGGAGCGCGATGTGTGCATGTCTGTGTTAAAAAAATTATTTCAGCATAGACATTGTTAAGTTACTCTTAATTTAGCACCTGGAGAAGATTTTGTTTCAAATGCCGAGATAACTTCAATGGAACTGCTTTGGTAGTTCGAGTTGCATGAGCAGCAAGGAGATAATTCAACATAAATCAAATGTTAAAAATATGTTTGTGGAACATTCAAATGTGCAATGCATTGTTGCTTCAATGCTTTATTTTCCTTAATGGCAGCAAGTTTGTATTCTTAAAACTATTGTTCTTGCAAAAAATGTTCTTTTTTTACTTTTATGTTGAATGAAGTGCAGTTGCTCCAACGATTTTAAACAATTATCTCTTTTCAACTTTCAGAAATTTAATGAAACCATAAGTACACTGTACACTAAATTGCTTCGAATGCATGGACAGAATCCAAGTGAGTTCTAGTTCAGATATTTGTGTGTTTAATTATGAAATTATACGAAGGAACTGTATTAAATGTATTGTGTTAAGCTCTTTTATTATAGACATTGTCTAGTTTGCATCATGGCCTCTATATTTGCCGTGACAGCTCCCTGAAATCGTGGAAAGTGGTCTACGTATTTTGAATAATGTTAACTCGTTGTTTGTAGATCTCTTGGCACATTTTGTTATCTGTTGAACTTTGCGGATAAAAACTAATTTTTTGCAGTGCTGCTTTGCAATACAGTGTTTCTGCTTTCATGCTGATAGGATTTGCAGGAAACTAATATAGAACTAGGGATGTAACGAATAGTAATTTCGCCGAATACCACATATTCGGCCATTTCTTCCAGGCCGAAGCCGAATAGTTGGCCAATGTTTTAGGCCCAATATTAAAATTTCTAGAAAAATGTGGCAATAGAAAGTATTTGTCAAATTTTAAAGTATTCATAAAGTCAAACACCAATTCCACATATTAATCTGTGATGTATGATTTAATTCTGTTTAAGAACCTAACACAAATTAAAACCAATGTATTTTCTGTATTGTTTTGAATGAAATAAAACTGAGAATTTCACCCACAAGTGGAATAGAAATTACAGGTTTTAATGTAAGCATTAACATTATTTTACTAATTATGTAATTCAAAGTAAAAAAATACTTCATGAAATTTTTCTTTGCTCAAAATAGTTTTATGTAGATACTTTAAAAGTTATAAAAGTTAATATTTTTTTTTTTTTTTACTGATAGGGATCTATTGAAATTTGATGCATTTAACTGGAATATACGTTTATTTCCAAAACCCCAATAACTTATGCTGTCTTAATATTCATGGTATAATCTAAGCTTTTCACATTTCTCTCTTACCCAATATTCACAATCAAACAGTCTACCCAAACAAAGTCAGACTTCCACTTTTGTTAATAATAACAAAATAAAAGCCTCATATTCTCCATTGTAATTAAGTATTGACAGTTTAATAACAATGTATAAAAAAAAAAATTTCTGCATTATTTTTATTTATGAAAGCTATTTACTAATGTGTTCTTTTTCAATAACTATAATGCAAGTTTAAGTGTTTAAAATCTACTAATATCTTTATTTTTTTACATTCCTACTGTAGCTGAACTTTTCAGCCGAATAGTCTATCAAAATTTGGCCTGGCAGAATTTGATCTTACCGAGTATTCGGCCAGGCCAAATATTCTGCCAAGGGGCCGAATACCTTACATCCCTATATACTACTGTAAAAAATCCAAAAGTAAATGATCCAAACTGAGGTGCCACTAAATAAATAGCATGCATTCTAAAAGGTAATTTTCCTGTCCCCTAGAACTATGGGTGATGGCGGCCAAGTGGGAAATGGAAGAGAGCCATTCCCCGGACAATGCACGCACACTCCTGCAGAGGGCGCTGCTCATGCTGCCCCAATCGGACGTCTTGTGGAGAGAGGTGAGCGATCGCTTTTGACGAGAAAGCAGCTGTTTCATTTCACTATCTCAACTTACTCTCTGTTCCTGCATTCTAAAGTTTTGTGGTAAATGTCTCCCATAAAGTTTTCTAGCACAAGTCTCCTTTTTCTTGGGATTCACCCCTAGAAAACAATGCAGGCTCATGAAACCCGACCATGTTCGTCCGTAAAGTCCTTTTATTCCCAGGGCTCGATCCCCAATCTGCTTGCGTGAGGGAGTTAAGAGGGATGAGTAAAATTGGATCATCGTTTCTCTGCAATTGGTTTTTTCGGAAAAATAAATTTTGATATTTTCGAGCGGTAGTTATCTTTTTAATAATTATTATTATTTTTTAAATTTCATGTATTACCCTCATTGTTATATTTCCCACAGATAGTAAAAGAAAAGGGTTTTTTTTTTTTTTTTGTAGATAATCGTACTAGAGATGGCATGAAATGCAGTTTGGCCAAAGCACCAAATACTGAAGCTTCGGCCAACTAATGGCCGAGCCATGGGCAAAGGCTTCCGCTGCTGTACACTCTATCTGTCTAAATTAAGGAAATATTAGTGCTTTATTACATACTCGAATTTCTTTTAGTAGTTTCAGAAAATTATGAACCCTCCCCTTGAAAAAATTCTGCATACGCCATTGGCTATGCATATTGAGATTTTACATTGAACAAACATATGTATATAATATCATATTATACTGCATATGTTTTAATATTCTTAGTTTCGTAGTATGCCAATTATTAATCTAGGACAGATAAGATCCTGTGACAATATCTAACATAGAATACATTTTACGACTAATTATCTAGAATAAATATTCAGAATTTAGATTTGTGGTGGATGTGCCAATAATGGGCACTCTTCGTGATATTTTGGTTTGTAAATAAATAAGTTGATTAGCAAGTTAAGGCTATTAATGATACTCTTGATCAATCACTATAAAATTGATTGAATTTTCTGGACATATTAATGTATTACAAAAATATATATATATATAAAAAGAAACATTTACCTATAACCTCTATTACTGTATTTATGCGAATCTAATGCACATCCCCATTTAAAAACTTTAACTAATAAAAAAATTGTGTGTTGGCGAATAAATTTGGTTGTTGGGTTTTAGAAAAAATTAATAGTTACATTTAAAATAAAATGAACTAAATATGCCAACGAAAATTAGAGTGGACCTTTCTGCATTATTGAGAAGAATACATGCAAATATATTTGAAAAAATGAACATTTATTTAACAATTAAAGCGATGTATATATAAAAACGACCTCAAAAATATTAAAAATTCCGATAAAAATAGACATCAGTATTTAAATAGAGGTAAGATAGTCACCACATGTCCTTAGATTACTTTACAGGATATCGTTGGAGTCGGGGATGAAAAAAAACTTTGAAGTTAAAACAAACAGTCCATGATTTATTTTCTTCTTTCAATGATGTGGCTGGACGTCAGAAGAAGAATTGAACTTCATATCCTTTGACAATCCAGACGACTTGACCTTGTAGAATCTCACGTGGCAGGATCGGGCGACTCGCCGCTACACTGATGTCAATTAAAATCGGTCATCAAAACATCCATGTCGAATACTTGACAAGTAAAACATATCCAGAGGCCAAACACATACGCCTCAGAAAGCAGAGAGGAATAAACCTCAAATGAAAACACCACCACAGCTTCAACCGAAGCCAAACACGATGTGCACTCGCACCAGTGCGATTTCGTAAGGGAAGAAAAACAAGTAAGCAAGCCCAGATGCCAGCTGCTGCCTGCCTTGAATACGGGTTGCGCTCCCCCCACGCGAGCACACACGTAATTTGCATGGGGATTACGCAACTCAACATCGACATGCAAAAAACACTTTACCAATATGGGCGTCGGCAGTGATAGGAAATGTTATTTTTTAAATTCTCACCACTTAATTCAAAAGTAAAAATTAATTTTGGTAACTTACTAATTTATTTGGTTTAAGCCTTTAACATTGTAGACAGTAAAAGTCAGCTAAGTTGCGACGTACCTCCCGACTCGCAAATCTTCCTCAAACTGATTAGTTGGCTAAATCCGCCACTTGGGGGTGTTGCCTGTTTTCCCGATCGAGAATTTTCTCGAATGCACATCACGTGTCATCGACGCATGTGCGTACACGTGCTTAGCGGTATACGCAAATCACCCTCCGGTATTTAAGCGTAATGCTCGCTTGCTTCTCTCTTATCTCTTAATCCTTTTTAGAACTTCTCTTGAGACGTTCGCTCAGAGAGCGAGCGGGAAGTTGACGTTTTTACCCGGTGAGATGGACCATGTGCCTTAGAATATTTTTCTTAGGGATAGTTGTTTCTCGAGCTGCATCGACTTTGTGTGAAATGCCCGATAGTTAAATTTTATTCATAAAATATAAAAATCTAGTCAACTTTATTTTTTTTTACGAATGGCTTTAGGTGATATTTTAAACGTTGTATTGTAAAGTTATTGAAATATTTTTCATAAATAAATCTCTGCTATTCTTTTAAGAATTGTATTAGCTTCGAATTATTTCTTAGCAAAAATAATGGGTCCTTTAGAAGGGATAATGGCCCATCAGGCAGCACGCTGGCAATTTCAAAAAACATCTCAACTGTTATTTTGTTTATGGCTGAGGAATGTCCGATGGGGGAAAACGTGCAGGCAGTGAAAAGGGTAGAATTAAAAAGGTGAGCATTTGATTTTTCCAAGACATTTAGTTCAACATGGTTGACGTCATCAGCAAACTGCTGACCAGTTTTGCACTCGAATCTAATGCGCACCCCAATTTTGAATACTACATTTGGCCAAAAACGATGCGCATTAGATTCGCATCAATACGGTATGTTTTAATGTACTATACTTTACACATTAATAATTGTAAAAAAATATATTTAAAACATAAATTGTGATAGGCTGAATCGGCTGAATCACAGCTCGGTATTTGGCCAGGCCAGAGCTTTGGCCAAACACAAAAACATCAGAAAGGGTATTTAAATTAGAATAGACTTTCAATATCTCAAAGCCTTTAGGGATCCTAAAGGACCAAGAGAAATGTTCATTTTCCTTATTTTGAAACAGAACTGAGGCATCGAGAATATGCAGCAAATGTCTGTCAAAAACTGTCTGTAATCTCTACCTGTAAAATAACGAATGTATTGTTAACTTGAAAGAGTATTAATTGTATTATGTACCAACATGTCCATGTATCAGCAAAAGTTGAATCATTCATTGTTCCCTGGGCTATTTTGCTACCCATTCATTACACGGTTTTATTTAAGTTGATTTGGTCACGGAAATTTGTTACGCGGTTTTCGACCACTATTACTGCATAAATTATCTTCAAGCTTTGCACACTAACTTATCTTCAATGACAATGCAATATTCCATCCATTTTATAATTTATTATAATAGTAATCAGGAAAAAAAATTTAATAATTTTGGCTCTGAGGAAATGATCAGAATTATTATTTGTGGAATGGCAACAATAGCTTTGTTTGGAATGTTTGGGCAATGCAACAATGTTTTGAATTTTTAAATACTCGAATCATGGAGAATTTTTTTTAGTTTTTTTATTTTTAAATAAAACTGTAACTTTAAACAGCTTGACACAGTTTTATTTTATTTTTCCTTTTTCAATTTTCTGATGCAGCAAAAGTGCAATCTGACGTATAAAGTATTTTCCCTTCTTAAAGCACATACAGTGAAACCTGTGTGAGTTGACCACTTGCAGTGCAGCACTTTAGTGGTCAACTTATAGAGGGTCAGGTAGATGGTGAAGGGCTGATTCAGTTCCTGACAAAAGTGGTCAACTTTACAGGTTTTACTGTACTTTCATAAAACTTGATATGATTCTTACAACTTATTGTATTAGTGTACTAATTCTCGTAATGTTAAATTAGAGCTCATGTACTATTGTCCAGTCAAACAATTTCTAAGTACTCCTTTTTTTGTTTCCAGTATTTCCGAATGGAATTGATGTATGTGGACATGGTGAGTTCCTATCATCTTTCTTTTACGCAATTTTTGTATGTGTTCTCATCCTTTCCATGATCTACATTTTCATGTTATGTTTCAGATACACAAAAGAAGGGAAGTCTTGAATGTCCATCACATGAAGGTAAGTGGGGCTTAAATTGGATAAAATTATTTATTCTTATTCATTTGTAATTGAAAACAATTCTTATCTTGTAAAAATGTTACAAGAAAGTTTTTGGATACTCGCAGCTAATTGAATTTACTAGCGCAACCAAGGTGCCTCCTGCTGGTAGGAAACTGGGCATCAAAATCAGGGTTGTCAGATTTGTTGCCCAGGTAGGTACACATTTTCCCCACTGGGCTGAGTTTTTAAACCCATGGGTTTTTGGGGAAAACAGGTTTTTTTTAATTTTAAAAACAAATAATCCCTTGTAAAATATTTCGTATTGATGAAAATTCTACATATGTCAATACTTTTCAATATTGTATTTTTTTTTAATTTCCATTACTCAAAATTAGATATACGAAGAAAAAAATCATAAATTATTTCAGAATAAAAAAAATATAACAATTACAAGATAGTTGAGGAAAATAACTTCCACAATTAGAAAGCAAAAATTTATCTTGATTATGACATAAAAGTTTGGAAAAGTTTAGCTTTAGTTATTTTAAAAAAAGATTTTTATCTTTAATGAAAAAACTTCAAGATATCATGTATCCTATATGAAAATGTATAAATTTTCATTTTCTGTACTTTTCAGACAAAAGCAGTTTTGGTTTAGAATTTTCTTCTTTTTTTATGGTAAAAATAGTTTTTGTTTTGATTCAGACCAAAATTTATTTATGGGAAAAACAGTTTTGGTTTAGATTTGACCTGAACAGTGTCCAATTTTTACTCAACATGTTTATTTCATAAATGAAAATTCTGTTCCTTTTTTTAAAACAAGCCTGAAGGTTTATAAGCACATCAAGATTTATTAAGTTATTTTCATGTTAAGTAGAAATTAAACAAAAGAGTTGTGACACATGACACAGACACATTGAGTTGACCTTTAGATGTGGTTTTACAATGTGCACTGTTCTCCGCTAAAGAAAAGGATTATATTTATTGTAAGTTTTTGTTAGCATAGATGACAATTGTGTACATTTTTCATTTTTTTAATTTTACTTATTATTACTTTTTTTTAAAGAATTCCGAAGAAAACGATGCCGTACTGAGTGGGCAGATTGCACTTGTGGTTTATGAGAAAGCTGTGGAAGAAATTGATGGTATTTCAAATTTACAAAAAATTTTATTAAATGAGTTACCGCATGACCCGGTAGCAGAATTTTCTATATCAATCTGCAGCAGAAGTTTCAGAAGTCAAAATTTATCTGCTGCACCAAATGATGTGGAACCAAATTTACAATCATCAAAAATAGAAAACTATGCATTTTAAAATAGTTGACGTATAACAATAATACATGCAAACAATAAATAAATATTATAATTATTCAGTTTATTAATAAATTAATAAAATCTGAAATTGACTTAATCTAATTTTAAAATTACTAATTTAAAAAAGTAAGGTGGCTAATTAATCTGCAAGCTTCATGGTAAATCTGCAGTGCTCGCTGCCATGCTGCGCGATTTCTGCTACCGGGTCGTGAGATAAGTTATTGCTGTAGTACTTTTATGCTGCTTGTTTTTTATTGCTTCAATTAGTGGTATTTCAATCACATCTTAGAAAAATAATTTTCCAAAAATATTAAATGCTGTATATTATTTTAAATGTTCATGATTTATTTCATATATTTTTTTTATTTCCCGCAGGCAAATTTTGAAATACTTTGTTTTAAGTAATATATCTGTTGAAATAAAATCCTTTTCATCAGTTGTCCACTACATAATATAAATAATTCACTTTCTTTCATTAATGAAATAATTTACAAAATTATTTTTGAAGCCTATTTAAAAAGTATCTTTTCTATCAATGCACTTCAATACCAGATGTGAAGTGTGAAATATACAAAAAATAACATGTGCGGTTGAACTCGCTTGATACGAAATGACAAAAATTCACGAATGTGTTTGTATTAGCCGTTTTCGCAACAACCGTGAATGCGTAAAATTGTGTTTAGAAAAAGCTATTAGAAATGCATGTTCATATTTTTAAAATAATGACTACTATTTATAATAAAAGTAAAATAAATAGTGAAAACAAATGATTTATTTTTACTAATATACACTTTTACATCTTACTACTACATTGAGAAAAAGTGAACTTACTTTTTAACCGACTTCACAAAGGAAGGAGGTTATACAGTCATATTGTATGTATGTCTTTTTTTTTTTTTGTCCACTCATAACTTCTCATCGATGAACCGATTCTCATGATTCTTTTTTTAATCGATCGAGGGTGGTTTCCCATAGGTCCCGTACTTTCGTTTGACCATATTCGATAATTAGAAAAAGTTATGGGCAGAAAGATAGCCATTTCTGTGTTTTTTCATTCATAACTTTTGACTAAATGAACCGATTTTGATGATTTTTTTTTCAATTGATAGAGGGTCGTCAAACTCAAATATCGCAAATCCATTTGCTACATTTGTTTTTTAGAAAAAACGTTATGGGTGAAAAATAAGTATTTTTTATTTTAATTGGAAAGGCTTGGCTTGATTTTTCTTTGTTGGGAAAACTATTAATAAGTATAAAAGTCATAGTTAAAAAAAGTGTTTGTTGCTATTGGGCTATAATATTAAAAGCAATTACAGAAAGAGTTTGACTGAAGGCTTCTCTGAGGCAAAAATTAATCCAATCAGTTTGTTTTGCTAAAATCTACTTCAAAATGGAATTTATAATACAAGTGATTAGTGCCATTCATTCAAAGACAGTTTGCCCTTTGGCATGGATTTTTTAAAAATAGAATATTTATTTAAAAAATGTGTTTACACTAAAAAGAAAAAAATAAAATAATTTTTATAAAAAAATAGAACCAACTTCAAATTATAAATTGCGCTAAAAAGTGAAAAATAAATTAATTCTTTAAACAACATCGATGTGACTTTTAAACATAGTTTTCGAAGTCGGTGCAAAATTAAGAGTAATTACACTATTTGTTACTTCATATTGGAATTGTTGCTAATTCTGCAAAAGTATATATATTTGTAATTGGATTCATGATTACAAAAGATTTTATCTATCCTAATTTTGCACCAGCTTCTAAAACTATGTTTAAAAGTCACATTGATGTTGTTTAAAGAATGAATTTATTTTTCACTTTTTAGCGCAATTTATAATTCGAAGTCGCTTCTATTTTTTTATAAAAATTATTTTATTAAAATTTAACAATTTTAGAAGAAATCCTTAAGGATTAGATGTTTTTTTAGGTATGTTAAATTTTATCATGTGGGTACTTGGTGATTTACAATGACTCAAAATAACCAACAATTTCTTTTTAAAAAATTAATTATATAGCAATCAAGAAAATTTTTCCTGAATAGGTCAGACATTTTGTTTGTCTTCGCCGAAATTCCTATTTTAGCCTTCGTAATATGCGTGAGATATTTAGTATAAATAAATAGTAAACCAAACTTGATGAACAAATTGTTCGTTTTAGCCATGTTCGCATTAAGTTCAACTGTATTTTGTTCATCATCATTGGTTATTGTTGTTATTTGCATTAATCTGACATCAAAAGTTTAATTCGATTGTTTTAATTTTAATGTAAGTTAGAAATACTTGTCTTCCTTATTGTATCCTTTTTATTGTTCAGCAACAAATTGTTCATCAATGGCAATGAATTGATTTATTAAGTTCAATTTTTCTGATGATTTGGTTCCGCTTTCACAGATGTGGACTTTGCACTCTCATTTTTGCAGATTTGTTTCGATTTTGATTTTACCTCCAAGCACGTAGAACATATTTTGAATGAGTAAGTTCTGTTTTCTTTCTTTCTTTTTTTACCCATCCTTCCTCTAACTCTCTATTAGATATTAGTACCCTTTCTCATGGTTAATTCAATAAAGATGCTAATGCTGATTTAATTTAGAATTCTCAGACAGAGGTCTGTTTTTTTTAACTTTATTTTTGAAAAATATGAATTTTGAAATGTAGTTTTTGTAGCAAGAATAATAAATGAATGCACAGAAAATTAGTAGTGTAAAAGTTTTCCCCAAGGGACTGTTCATACATGATGTCACACTTTTTTTCAATATATTTGACCCCTCCCCCTTTGTCAGATGTCACACTATATCACAATAGCATATGTACTTGAAGTACTGCAGTTCAGAAATGAAGCACTACGTTATAGATCACATTTCAAATTTTATTTTTCAGTCATTAGTGGTATTTGTGAGCATAATAATAATTAATGTTAATAGTAAACAATATTAATTCTTCGAATTCTGAAAAATTGGCCCATGCTATTTTTTCTTAAAAGTAAATGCCCAAGATTTCCTTTTGAATTTTTAACTAGAAGTTCTTTTAAACCGTAATTAGCATCAGTGTTTTCAATTCAAAATAAAATCAATAAAACATTTAAATCAAGTTTTAGAAATCAAAAAACCTTTTCTAATTTTAAATGTTTTTATAGAAATCAAAATTTATGTTATCACACTTCTTGTTACTCCCTCCTCTTGTCACCCCTCTCCCCTCAAAATGAGGCATCATTTATGAATGAGCCCCAGAATGAAATTAGTTGCATTGAAATGAATTTTTATGTTGTTTTAGCATCTGAAAAAATGTTTTTATGTAAAATATATATGCATTTTAAAATTATATCATTATTATCCAATGCCTCTGGGGAGGGCCGCTTCCATTCCCCTCCCCCCATTGTTGTGTGCCTGTATATATACCAGCTGTCTCTTCTGGCTGCCTGTTCACGCACAACTTCCTAGTTGCGTGTTGAGTACTTCTTTCTTGCACTGATGAAGAAGCTTCATATTAGCCTCGAAACACCTATTTTCATCATTTGTTCTGAAGTCATTTGTGCTGTTTTAAAGTTTTTTTCCGCTTGTACTGGAATCTTGCCCTTATCTTTGTTCTTTCTGCGTGAATCTCGGGATAATTTCATTTCTTTTCCCAGTGTTCAGCAGAGATATCCAAACAAGGAGGAAACGTTGGATGCCCTGGCGAAACGACCCCTCATAAATTTGCAAGAGCAGATTGATGAAGGGAAAAAAGAAGGCCTCAAGAAAAGTGAGTTGTTTTTAACGTGGTTATTGCTCATTGAGATTCCTGAATGTTGGTGAATATTATACGAGTCATCTAGATTCAAAACCAGATACATCCACTTTTTTTCGATTCCAACTTTTTTGCATTTTCTAATAGTTTAAAGTTATGTTCATATGGTGTTATTTTTAAAAGTTTCTAAAGCAGCTACATCATGCTAAAAAATGTTTGAAATGTGTCAGTTAGGTTACAAAATCAGATCCCCCCATCGACCATGCTTATCAGCTCTTCTTTTTTTCACTCCAAATATCTTCCAAGAAAAAATTATTTTTGTGTTAAAATTTCAGCAAGTTAAAAGTCTAACCCAATGCTCTTAGCTAGAAATTCGAATTTCTTAGATATTAGTTTTTTGCCCACCGTGAAAAATTTCATTTTTTGGATGTAGTTGATTTTGAAACTAGACGACTCATATATTTGTCTATTCTGTTTTTTAGAAGTTATATTGCAGAAGATACACGATGAAATCTGCTCCAAATATGATGAAGCGGTCGAATCGCAGCCTACAGGTATATATCTTATTTTTGATTCAACTATTCTGTTTTTTTTTTAAATCCAATTTTAAGTTTCCTAGAATGATGTTATTTTGAAAGAATTTTGTCTAACATTGTTAAAATGTGGAATTTCATGTGAGGTTTTATGTTTGTTTTTTGTGAATATTTTGAAAATGAATTTCACCTTGTCAAGACAGATGAAGCATTTTATTTTGAGAACATGTAATTCTGCAATTATGTATTATTATTGTGCCGATTTTTTGTTTATTTAATTATGAAACAAAATTTTTTCTAAAGCAATGTTCGTTGAGTTAAATCATTATTTAAGTCGCGTTTCAAATCAAATGATTTTTTTTTTAAAAATCAATGATTTTAATCATGTTTGGAAGTTTTTCTTACAAATTGATTTTAGTGTTAGAAAGGTGTTGTTAAAAACATAAAATATGTTGCATATTTACAACCTCTATTTGAAGTAAAACTTCATAGTTACCTCTGTCTCCATGTGTGTATACTATTTTTCATAACTTTAGAACTTATCATTATTTTTAATTTTTACAGTATTATTCTTTTTTTTTTTTTTGTTCAGGCAACTTGATTAAACAGCAAAGCATAATTCATTGAACCATTCATATTGCAATTCATGATAATCTTGATCCACTTAATGTGTTTTAATTTTAATAACAGTATTTTATTTCTACTTCATGAATACAACACAATAATTAATTTGGAAATGGTTGGGTTTAAAACAACATCGTTCAGAATATATATCCTTAAAGAAACATTTCATCCACGTTCCATAATGGCTTAAGGTTTTGTTTTTTTCCTTGTGAAATATTTTTCCTATAAAATTTTCAATAAAGCTATTTGATTTAAACAAAATTTTCAGGTTTTAGTAATGGAAAGAGCATTTGATTTTACTAAATGGATAAGTTTAAAAATATTGCAAGCTATTTCATTATTATATTCATATTATTTTTTAAGTGTAACATACTAAATATCTAAATTCTTTAAGGTCTGCTTAAAAAATGTAAAAAACACCTGATTTAAATTTGAAAAGTCCGATTTAAATTTTTAAAAAAAATTGATTTTTTTTTTAAAAACGAATCACGACTTATTCAAATATGCTACTTATACAAGGTCCTTTATAATTAAAATTCCTCTTTGAAATGTCCTAAAGAAAAAGGAGTAAACAAACTTCTTAGGTGCATTTCAACTCGTTGGTGCTATAAAATTAAATAGAAGGGGGAGGGGGAAAAAGAGCTCCAAGAAAAGAGAGGAAATAAAAATAGCTTCCCTATCTCTGTCTTATTTTCTTGTCTTAAGTCTCCAAGACTAAAAAAATGAAATAAAAACACAAAGCTAAATATAAGCTATTGTTGAAAACTCGCCACATGAGAACAAATTTCAATAATACATAATGATGAGTATTTCAATAATACATAATAAAAGATGATGAGTTACTGTAAAATTGAAATCGCCAAATAACATTTTTATTAAAAGTTGGGCGTAAAAATGATGACTGGAAGCCAAATTGTTGTCGTCAATCTGAAAATTAAGAGTTACAAGATACGACAAACAACTGTTATTTTCAAACCTGGATATGCACATTGAGCACTACATGAAAAGTTTTTAATAATCTTACCCTTATATTCTATAAAAAAAACCTTTGGTTTATAAATAATATGCAACGGGGCTGGCAGGCAATTCAGAGGTTCAGGAATTCGGTAATCCTGAAAAAATTAGGGAAAAGTCAGGGAGCTTGCTTGTTGATCAGGGAATTTTTTTTCTTTGAGTAGAAATGAAAAGGAGCAACAAATCTTGAAAATACAAATTTCAATAGACATGGCACTTGTTCGGTGTGATTATAACATTCCAAGAGTATTTTCCACATTCCTAGCAAGCTTGATTTTTCCACGGGAATAGGTAAGGAAAAGCATATATTTATGCTTGATCCCAGCAAAATAAAATGCCAGATATCAATTTACAATCCTGACAGTTCCAATAATGATTGAATTATTTTTGAAACTTTTGATTTTTCTGGATTACTGCATTAAAAAACACATACACACAAACATTCTTCAGTGTCTTTTTTAGTGGTGCCTTGTATGCTAATTTTTTAGCTCCCCCCCCCCCCCCCCCCCACACACACACAGCATTGAAGTCTTAACAAATTTCATGAAAATAAACTCCAATTTTTGTCTAAAGTGTAACAAACCAAAACACTTTAACCAGCTGGAACACTTCAATTTGATCGTGATGAAATGTTATTAACAATTAGTGAATCAACATAACAACATTGGAGGATTATTTAACTGTTTCAATCATCAATATTGTATTTTTACAAAATTTTTCAAGATTGTGACATATTATTAGGAAATGAAATTATCGTTATTTGTTCTTTCATGTTCCAGAAAAGATGTGGAGTTTTTATCTGGAATTTTTGTTCAGTTTATTGAAGTCTTTCAAAGAAAACAAAAAGAGAAAAGTGAGTATTGTGCATCATATTGCGATTTATTTTTTTAAAAAGTTTTGATCTATACTTGTTAATGTAATTGGTGTACTCTTTCAGTTTTTTCCTGTGAAATTTCCATGTGCTAGGTAGCATAAAACAACAAAAAGCCGATTACAATTACTGTTAATTTTATTTATGTTTCTGGATTCTATCTTGTTTATTGTTTAGTATTTTTTCATTCATTTTTGAAATTACATTTTTCATGTCTTAAGTATTCTCACAACTCATTCCTATTTTGATTCATTAATATCGCTGCCCAAAGTTCAATTCCATGATGTGTTAAAACTGCTGTTTTGAGATAAACACATTTTAACATTTAATTTTGTGTGCGTGGTCATTCAGGAAATGTGTGTGTTAAGTTGGGTACTTAGAATTCAGTTAGAAATGAGCCACTTACAGAGATATTTTTAAAAAAAGATATCTTGGTATTGAACTTGCACAGTGCTATGCAAAGAATACTCTCACGACTCGGGGGGTCAATCCAGCATTTTTTAACAGGGTCTGTTTTTTGGAAATTTTAAAGAGATTTTTCCGTAAAATCCAATAATTTTGTGACAACTGAACAGTAAAAGTGATGAAAAATGTTATTTTTATTGGCTGCTTTTATGATAAATAATGGTGTGAGGAGTACAGTTTGAAAGCTTGGAATTTTGGGAAGGGTCTGATTTGATTGATTTGAATTTTGTGAGTAATCCATTTTGATTGGTTGTAATTTTGTGAAGGATCCAAATTTGCTCTGGCGTGACCCCTTGGAGTCCACTATTCAAATAACGCTTTCATTCAGTGTGTTTTGTATGATAACACAAAACACATGTGACTTGATTGTTGTACCTTGATCTTGGAGATCGATAATATTCTGAAAACATTCTCTCAAATTTGAAATTACAGGAATGAGAAAATTCATTTTCTTGAAAGTAAATAAAAATAGCATAAATATTGATAAAAATAAAATCATTTTTAAGTTTATTGACCTTAAAATGATACTGCTTATTTAGGAGAATTTTCTGTGAACAATGGTTGGAAAAGAATTTAGTCATTTATGTAAGTGCTTTGTAATAAAAATACAGCCAAAAAAGTTTTTAAAGGTTTAAAAAATAGAGGTTGTAAAATGATTAAGAAATAGAGATTGTAGTATTCCATTTAAAAGGAAAGATTATGAAAATGTAGGATCTTCAAATAATGTTGTGTCCTGGGGTATTTTTTGTATTGTTCAGTCTACAAAATTTACCAAAATACAATATTTCCCCATCTTTTGATTTCTCACAATAAGAAGTCTTCCCAAACTGCTTTTAGGCTTAGTTTTCGTTATTTTGCCACTTTCTAATGCTCTTGATTATTTGTATGAAATCCTTATTTGAATAGTGGTCAACTCCTTGTTTGTTCCTTTTGAGATATAGTACCTCAATGTCGGACCAATGAATAGAATTCTGTTGCTGAGATGCTTGTGATACCTCTGTTGGCAGCAGAAATGAGCAGCAAGTGGTACCACTTTTAAAATGCAACAGGAGCAACTTCTCTGAACATGTAAATGAGGCAGTGGTGTAGTCGAGGGGGGACGGATTCCCCCTACCTTTTTATTTTAATAGAAACGTGCCCTCAAACTTTTTACATTTTAATTTAACCCCCACTTTTGATTTTAATTGCTTATCTTATGTATAAGCGTCCCCTCCAACTTTTTTTTCAGGACTACACCACTGAAATGAGGCTAACTCCATTTTGTTTAAACTAGTGGAGTTGGATTAATATTCAGATAAGGCCTTTATGTATAGTGGTACCTAAGGAAGTGACCCCCCCACCTCTGTCTGGGGGAAAGGTCAATGGGATCTAGAGCAAACTGGTTGGAGCAATTACAACGAGATTTTGCTTGAAATTGGAGCGGAATCTTGGCCCACTTTTTAAAAAGAATTGCACTGATAAATTTAAAATAATTTCAGTGAGGTGTATTTTTTCTTTTGTTTTTTCAACACTGCATACAAAATATCTATATTTATTGTTAAAGAACAAATCTGTAAGTAGCTTTCTAGATTATTTAGTCATCTAAAAATATATATTAAGTACATGAAAGATAAATAATGTAATTCCTTCAAAGCAGCTTGTTAAAAGTTACCCCATTTCGACCATCCCGAAAGTGGCCACATTACGCAGGTTCACCGCTTTCTGTATTGAATAATGATACAAAACATATAAATGCAACTCAATTACGTATTGTATGGAATATGAAAAATTTCTAAAGTTGTAGGAAGTATAATTATCAACAAGTTACATCAGTTTTTAAGTTTAAGTAAACTTTCTTCAAAAAGAGGGATTGAAACTTAAATAAGTTTTGTTTAATTGTCAAAAGGAATTACTTAAACCTATTTTAATCTCAAAAATAGTTTACTGTATTACTATAATTAATAAAATGGCCCTGTGGAAGATAAATGAATTTTATTACAAAAATAATTAAAATGTAATAATCGTTTGAATTTCCACGTAATAAGCTATTAAGAATTTTCTTCTTGAAAATTCATTTAGTATCTGAATTGCATATAAAAACTCCCAGAATTATTTTTAAGATTAACAATTAATAGTTTTTGAAAACAGTTTTGGACGCTCAAACGGGCTCTTAAGAGTAGAAGAATGTAATGTTTAATTTCAATTGCTCGAACATTTGCTAGTGAAAAACTTTAAAACACTTTTTTTAAACTAAAGACTCTATATGCATTCTTTAAAGTAATATTTATAAAGTTTTTTTTTTTTTTTGAATTACTCATTTGTCTAAAATATGTAATGTGATGTTGTGATTGTTTTTGAAGAATATTTTCAGTGATTCTCCTTAATGTCAAAGTTCTTGGGAATATTCTCCACTGATTATTATCAGGAAATCTCTAGTTTGTGTTATATTCTTCAGGCATTTTTTGTGTACAGGATATAATTTTTTTTCCTTCTTTCATTATTGCAGCTGCAAGACAACTTGTTGAGTAAACTAGAAGAAGCAGGAAATGCTGACTCTTTGTCCCTGATTTATTACAGTCATTGGGTAAGGATTTTTATTTTGACTTTTATTTATTTAAGGAAAGCTTAACATTTTGATTTATTGAGCAAAATTCGTAGCAACCATTATTCTAGTTTGCAACTGTTTATTGCGTATTTTACTGAGTGAGAAAAGGAAATTTTTAGCTGCCCCCCTTCCCCCATCAGTCACATGTTATTGTAAGATTTTCTTTGGATTGCACTGTGAAATCAGCAACATATTTGCATGAACTTTTAAAGATCTCTCATATTTTAATTGAATTTTCTTAATTTCTACAAGGAATAAGAAAAAAACTTACATTTTGCAAACATGCCAAACATCGAACACGTGCTTCGCTGAAAATATGCTTGCCATGCGTTACAATAATTCTGCATCCAATTAATATATTTGATTTATTTCAAAAGTTAGATGGTATTTTAACATATGCTACCTTAAATAGTCACTGAATTACGTAATTTTTATTTTAAATTTGTAATGCATACTTTTTTCGAAAATTTAATGTTCAGTTCAGAATTTTTTTTTCCCCTCAGAATCACCCATAGGGGCCGCTCATAAATGATGTCACCCTTTTTCCCGATATATTTGAACCCTTTGTCACAAAATGTCCCACTTCTATGGAACACCCTGCCCCCTTTGTTACATGTCACGCTATGTTGTATAAGCCTGATGTCACACTTTATGTTACCCCCTCCCCTCCCCTTGTCACAGTTTCACAAATCCTCTCCCCCCTCGAAGCGTGACAGCATTTATGAATGATTCCTAAGGTGCCACACGAACTGAAAAATTACTTGAAAAAAGATCTGTATCTTTTCTCTCTTATTTTGACTTTTATTGCATTTCATTTTTTAAATTTAAGACTATGTATTTCTTCAAAATCGATTTTATCCTCCCGAAAGTCTGACTTGCTGTTCGAGAGGGGCCGAGAGGACGACGCCCTTGCCGTGTCCTTGACTGCCGCTCGTAAAGCGAATCGGGTGTCCCAGTGGGTGAGATGCATCACTCTGCACATTCGAGGCCTCAAGTCCAGCAAGACTGTCTACTTGTTGCTCATGGAGGCTCTGTCCACTCTCAAGGAAAAGGTAACCACCTGTTTGGATCGTTCGCTTTTGTGCTGCATTTACTTTTGATTCTGTCATCATTTCTGAACCTTTTAGTCTTATGACTACTTTTTAAACAGTTAATTTTATTAACTCTTAATTTTTCAGTAGAGTTTTCATATAACAAAATCATCAAATTTGCTCTTGCAGTCAGCAGACTGAAATCAGCATACTAGCAGATAGATTTCTCACCCCCCCAAAAAATAAATGGATCAACTCTTACGTAAACTTCTGGCAATAAAATCAATTCCAAATCCATCTGGTCAGTTCAATCCAAGTCAATACCTATATATTAAAATCAAATTCCGAGAATCAAATCCAGCATTCTAGTTGATCATCTAGCTGTGCTACTAACCGCTCATCCAATAAGTTCTGCCGCTTGCAACGTTTTTTAGAAGAGTAATACCATAATGGTCACAGGTAACTGGTTGCAAAAAAGCAAAGTGATTATCGAATGAAATATTTGAAAAGTAATAATTTTAAAATGCAAGCAGAAAGTTATTGTTCAAAAGTATTTGTTTAAGCAGATCAAATTTTGAAATTTGATATCCTATGTGTACATATAACCTATACCCTATATAATATATATATTTATAGTACCATATGTATGTATATACCCTCTATAAAATGGAAACAATAAAACAGTGAGTGTGGAAACTGCAAAATTGCAACTTTAAAATTCAATTAGTTGTAATTTCATATTCAATTGTGCATTTGTAAACATAAAAATAAAAGTATGAATTGACGAAACAGTACTATTGATAGCTTGAGTAGTGCTGACTCCAGGATGAAAGGGCCACCAGGGGGAGCTCTGAAAAGGGCACTATGTTTTCTTCAAAAAGCGCACCCTTCATCGTGCTTAAAAAATGTTTTTTTACTCCCCCCCCCCCCCCCCTCCGCATTAAAGCGCATTTGCTTAAATTTTTCCAGGCAAAAAAATTTAAGCCTTAAAATAAAAAGCTTGCAAATTTAGCAAGGTTGCAAACTTTGCATCGGCTCCTCAAAATACAGGTTATCATTTTGAAAAATATATACGTATATATGTATCACTTATGCACATTTTTATATGTATTCTGCTGCAAAATTTTGAACTATTCAACAAAGAAATTTTAGGTTTTAGTGACATTTCTCCATGACCAGGTTTAGGAGGGGAGTACCAAAGTTACAACAAATCGGAAAGGGACCCCCACAAAAGTCATAAGCTGGATTATTGTTGACAAATGTGGCAGGTGACAGTGACCTAGGATTTCAACTTGGTGCCATTTTAAACCTCAATCATACAGCTTTCAAAATTTTCCTTAATCATTTTGTTTCTAATTGAAACATTTTTTTTTTTTTTCAAATTAGAGGAGGGGTGGGGTGAGAACTTTGGAGAAAATAGCTTTTTATTTTGGCTCGATATATTTAGTCATTTTTACCATTAAAAAATTATATTAGGTGATAAAAAGTGTTGCACAATTATATGCAAGATACAAGATAATTTTTCACAGGCAATTGGGAGCCACATGCTAGTACAATCTTTACTTCTTTTATTCTTCTATGGACAAATGTTATGAAAGGTAAATAGTGTGCAAATTATGCTTGTATTCAACATCTTATTCAATTTGTAATTTTTTTTTCCTAATAAAGCCATAAATTTGTGTTTAAGAGTTTTTTTTTGGGGGGGGGGGGGGGTCCACAGTTTTGGAATGGAATAACTATTTAGGCCCTATTAGCGGTTTGCTGTTCACTATTTAGAAAATCATAAGAAATATTGTAAACTTAAAGCAGAAAGATTGCTGCCTTGATTATACGCAGTTCACTAATTAGCAAATGACCTTCTCCCGCGTGCAAATGAAGAAAAGCATATACATGAGATACAAATACTATTTTTAGCACATATAAAGTAATTAGTATGTAGAAATTAAAATCTTTAAATTGAAAAGAAAAGAAATACTTATTTGGCTTTGAAAATAGTATTTAACTATTTTGCCTTATGTATAGATTTTGCGAAATGACGCCGATGCGGTTTAGTGTTTTGTTTCATTTTATTTTATTCTTTTCAGTGGTAAGGCTAATTCTAAACCCAGAACAATTACCCATCATGGAACCCCAAATTCGTAATCTCAAAATATGGAACATTTTCCAAAAAAAAAAAAAAAAGGCTCTTGATTTCAATGAAAAATCGAGAAGCATTTTTGCAAATAAACATTTTAACAATAAGAAAAAATGAATTGTGATGAACATGTTTAGAATAAAAATGTAGTTTTCATAATCACATCCGAAAAAGTTTTCATTTTGAGATCACAATTTCTGATAAAAAGTTCGTTTCGAGATTCAGAGTTCTTCTTAATTATTGCTTTAATTCTAAGTTAATATCATTAAATTTTGCTTTTTCTATTTTTCGTACTTTTATTATATTTATTATTATTGTTTTTTAGACTGAGCTCTAAATTTTACGCGATACAGAAGATTCGTAAAATTGAAGTTCGGGCTTCCTTTTATTTTTCCGATAATCTCATCCTTTGTAATTAAAACTTTTTAGAAAGCGGCTAGAGAACATAAAATTATGTCAGATTTTGATGAAATTCTTTTCTTGTATTGTTCAATTAATGAGGTTAAAAAAAAAACGGGAAAAGAGTGGATTTGTCGATGTTTTGCTACAAATGTAAGTCAACCTTTACGTTTTTTTTTTTTTGGTTTAAATTTCTCAACTTATAAGCAAGTATTAAAAGTATTAAAAAATGCTATTAATGAATGAAAAGCTAATGGAAAATTGTAAGTTCTGATGCTATTGACACATTTTTTTTAATTCACACTCGAAATCAGGAGAGATCGCACCTCCAAGCGTTCCGGATTTGAAGCCCCTAATTATGTTTCCAGATAAAAAAATTTTTTGCTCGATTTTTTTTTTTTTTTTTAATTGTTGAAAAATCGGGAGTTTCCCGAATTGCGAAAATCATTGGCAGGTAGCGGGTCGCAAGCTGTCCGTCCTAAGTATGAATAGCATAATTTAACTAGCAGACATTCATATTTGTTTAGTCCTGTAAACCCATGTAAAGTGAAAGAAAAAGGCATGTGATGTGTCCCCTCACCACCCCCAGTTGTTCCAAGAAGCTGAAGGGGAGAAAACAATAATGCTCTAGCGTTCTGAGAAAACAAGTGGGAACAAATAAAGGTGGGGAGGGGGAAGCCTGGATTGAAGTTTTGCTACTGCATTTCCTGCTTTGAAGTCTGTTCGACCGATATGTTATTATGGTCTGAATTCACTGCAGGGCGCAAAAAAAAAAAAAAATTGATAAGGGCCACCAGGCGCAGCGCCCTGCCAAAATGGCTTAGAGCCAGCACTACTTGAGGCTGACAGTTAAAAAATAATTTTGTCACTTCAGTTTCGTATATTACTTGGTACACCGAAACTTTTTTTTGTGGAAGGAAATTCCACATGAAAGGAAACACACACATACATATATGTGTATGCACACACACACACATATATATATATAAATATTTGCATATATATATTTATTTACCTCTTGAAACTTAATAAGTAGCTATAAAATACATTTTAAGCAATTGTTATATGCGGTAAACCACAATTGAAAATTGTAAATACAAATAAAATAAATTGCAATAAAATTTGCATCTTCCCAAATAAATAAATAAAAGTAATAACAAATTTAAAAATATATAAATAAAATAAAACTAGGTTTGAATGTGTTTGTTTGTAATTGCCTTAAAATATATTATTATTTGTATTTGTATAATATATTTTTGTTATTCTAATGTATTGATCTTTTTTTTTTTTTTTTTCAGGACACCATGCCTCTTTGGAAATTGGGAGTCGAGTGGTTGTCCATCTGTGACCCTGAAAAGCTGATAGAGTTTTTTGAGGTAACAATTTAGTTCTGCTTACAATGAATTTAATGCTTAACTTATCAGATAGTATCTAATTTTTAGCAGGGATTCTTATACTAATGTTCTTATACTAAAGTTTTTTTTGAAAAATAATTTTTCTTTGTCTTTAAAACTTTTTACTTTTTAAAATAAAAAAAGAAAGATAAAATAAAGGATATTCCTGTATACTAACTGAGGCGGGGCAATCTCTCCAATCACTTTCCTTACGTAAATTCTGTTCGATTTTCAGAAAGGCATCCATCAGAGCAAAGAAGTCAGCCTGCCGTTGAAGGAAATGTACCTGGAAGCGACCATGCTTCGAAGCGGACCAGAAGCTGCGGGTGAACTGTACAAGAAGTATGGGTTATTCTGTTTTTGCTCTACATGTTTTCACCTTGCGTAAACATTAGTGGATACCAAATAATGGCCAACATTTACCAGTTTTTATTTAGTCATAAAAACCAATTAAATTTCAAACTGAAAAGAGAGAAGTAAAATAAGAAAAATAAGCAAAGCGTTCAGGGGTCACAGAAGTTCTATATTTCCTGTATTTCTTATATTTAAAAAAAAAGAGGATAAAGATCCTGTACTGCCCTGTATTTTAAATTTGTCTTATATTTTCAAATGTGTCCTATATTATTCTTGTTGGTTATGAAATTTATACTCAAAAAACCATTCCTTAACCTCCCTGGTCACCATTTTTTGTTGTATTCCAAAATTCGGTATTGCTTTAGTCCCGAGCATGCCAATTTTCAGTTCAATGCTGTATTTAATTTAGGTCGTACTGCTAACCTAAGTGTTAAATCTTTTCTCCAATAAAAGATAGCACCCGCATGTGCTAGAAAATTGCGAGACATATTCTTGTTTGTTTATTTTTTAAGTCTTACATTTATGTTCCTAAAAATGATTTTAAATAGTTAATGCATATTATTTATTTTCTGTAAGTATTCTTGATTAATACATTTTTTTAAGACTTATAAATAAATTTAATGTGT
Source organism: Octonoba sinensis (assembly GCA_038502835.1). Lineage (NCBI taxonomy): Eukaryota > Metazoa > Arthropoda > Arachnida > Araneae > Uloboridae > Octonoba > Octonoba sinensis. The sequence continues at coordinate 1,599,112 of CM076598.1, read as the reverse complement.
CTTTTAGTCTTCTGGGGGTTATTTGGGTGTAATTGTAGGGGTCGCACCAGAGGATAATTGGGTCAAAAATATCCAAGCTTCTAAATCGTACTTTTTACAGCATTATTGATTACAAAAGTGGCAATAGATAATAAAATTTTTCATCAGCACATGTTTAAACTTTCAATTTTCACAAAATCATTTGATTTTTCTCAAATATCTCTTTTTTTTAATTCACAAAAAAACCGACCCTGTTCAAAAATGCTGGATTGACCCCTGAAATGTATTATCTCATTCAAATACTTCCTTTTTATTCCGTTATTCTGTTGTCCTATATTTTGTATGAAAAATTCCTGTGTTTTTTTTTTTTTCCCACTGCAACCCCTGTATTCAGCAGGGTCTAAATGAATGATCCAAATCATGCAAAGATTTTTTTTCACCCTTTGTTGTTGCTGGTATGTGATTTTTCTCCCCATGGCTTCTTTCTTCTTGTAGATTGAAGAAGACAGGACCCATCTCTCTGCAGCTGATCAGAAAAATTGTGGCCATCGAGAAAGGACAGGTATGCCTCGTTGTTTATTTTCGGTATTTGATCATGTTATTCAACTACATTCGAACTCGCTTGATACGAAATGCCAAAAATTTGCGAATGTGTTCGTATCAGCCGTTATTCGCAACAACCATTAATACTTTAAATTTTGTTTAAAAAAAAAAAAAATTAGAAATGCATGTTTGTATTTTTAAAATAATTGCTACTATTTATAATACAAAGTAAAATAAACAGTGAAAACAATTGATTTATTTTTACTAATATACACTTTTAAATCTTATTAGTACATCGAAAAAAGTGAACTTGCCTTTTAAAATGTAACGATTTTAGAAAAAATCCTTAATGGTTCGTTGTTTTTCAGGTACACTCAATTTTGTCTCATGCGTACTTGGTGGTTTACAATGACTCAAAACAACCAATAATTTCTATTAAAAAAATTATATAGCAATCGGGAAAATGTTTCGTGAATAGGTCAGAAACTTGAATTTTAGCCTACGTAATATGCGTGAGATACTTAGTGTCATTAAATAGTAAACCAAACTTGATGAACAAAATGTTCGTTTTTTAGCCGTAATTTCGTATTAAGAAAGTGCAACTGTATTTGTTAATTTATTATTTTGGCACAACATTTGTTAAAACTTGTACAGTAGAACTTGGATAGGGCCATGGCAGCATAGTGGTTAGCACGTCAGACGGTCATGCGTTCGATACCCACTGAAGACCACCATGTACGCTTGGGGATACGTGCACATAAAATCTGTGGACCCCACTACCTAGACTGAGGCGATGAGGCGCCCGCCTCAGGGCGCGTCGTTCTTAGGGGCGCATTGGCCATAAATATTGACTGCATTGTTTTAAGTAACAAACAAGTTTTTATCTCAAAAAAATTAAATGCTATTTTAACTATTTATTATTGCAAATGATGCATCAAAACTTCATCTAATTTCACTCTATATTACACGTTTAAATTTGATAAAATGAAACACAGAACCACACCAGGAACATCTTGAAATGTTTCCATCTCTTTCTTTCCTTTGTTGAAAGGGTATATTTTTTGTTGGGGTTGCTTCATGTTTTGCACATAATCCTTTTCTTCTCCACAGCGGGAGGCGGATTTAATGTAATCAGAAGGGGCACTTTATAAGTGTTTGCAGTTCCAGAAAGTGTCTTATCTATTTTATGACGAGCAAAACGCAATCTATTGCTTTTTCTCTTTTTCGTCTTTCCTTATTCAGTTCATTTTTATCAGCGATTGTTTTCCTTCAGATTTTTGAAAGTTAAAATATCTATAATTAAAATCTGTATCGATCATTTTCAATCTCTATTCTTTCATAGTATATAGTAGGGGCGGAAAAAAAGTTTTTTGCCTCAGGGGTTGCCTTTTGTGCTGGCACCCTGCCACTACCTCTCCCTTTGCGTAAGCAATCCTAAGGCCTCGGCTAACAGGCAGGGGTCTGGTGGAGAAAAATAGAACTTGGATAATTCAAAGCTGAAGGGACCACAGCTAAACGTCAAAATACACGAGTCTAATTTTTGTAGCCTAATTTAAGGCCCATGCATACCGGTAACGTTTATTCCGTCAAAAATAACGTCAATAATCATTTCTGGAAAATGCCAAGGCAGAAAAAAATTAATAAAATAATTAAACATTGTATTTGTCAACAAAATAAAATGTATTTTGTACATAATATAGAATATAAAACTATAGCATATACATATACGAAAATGGGAACATATAAGTAGAGTATTACGATTACAAAATATTCTTTGGTTAACTAGTATAAGTACTGAAAATTATATAAAAAATTACCTGTTACAGTTTTTAAAAAAACTGCTAAATTTTGAATTGGTTTCTCTGAATTGAGTCTTTTGATTTTAGCACAGACGAAAAATATTTTCTACTCATGATCTGACCATTCAAGCAACCAATAATAATCAGTCATGTGTCGAAACATTGTGAAGAGAGAGGGATTAGGCTGTTATTCACTGTTAACCAGTAAAGTGTTAAAAGAGTGCCTGAAAGGCTTTCGGCCTCCGGGGTCTACACGGGAGGTCAGTTGTCACGTTCCCAACAGGTGGATGAAAGATAGAATCTTCACAATAGAAAACAAGGCAGAAATCTCACTAAACTACCATTTATTGCTAACAAACAAGTAGGATAAAATTTTAGCAGACAAAAAAAACATTTCAATTTACTTTTACCGATTTTGGATGAAAAAACTTCGACTTAAAGAAGTTGAGCTTCGAATTATCCAAAATTTTAACGTTAATTTGAGTGCAAAGTTCAAGGGACCAAGCAAAATCTTCGAATTAAATGAAAATTCGAATTAAAGTCGTTCGAATTATCCAAGTTCTACTGTACTTGGTTTTGTGAGACAAAACTTGGTTGGTAAAGTGAAAGATGATGCCGTTTTGATTTGTGCATTGACCCTGTATCGAGCCGAATTTTTTGCTCTGCTTTGAGACTTAATTTGTGTTTTGTTTCAGCAGAATCCCATAACCCTCCTACATTGGGAAGCACCTATGGGTATTAAACAAAGAGAGATTTTGAATGTTATGTATGACACTTTGAAGCTATATATTCGATGGGGGTGGGAATTCATTCTCTATGTACCAAACAAAACTCATTATTTTTCTAAATGTTGCAATTTAAATTTAATGAAATGAAACATGACCATCGAAAATTAATAATTGTTAGGTATATAAAAAGAAAATATGATGCCTGAACTACGATGGACAGCTCCATTTTTGTAAATATCGTTTCCGAGTTTATGAAATGGTTAGCCAAAATTTTCCGAATGAGGTAAATTTTTAGGAGGTGTTGCTTGACTTCCCCCATTCGGGTTGGGGCATCCCTGGTTGTATTTGGGACCTAAACAATTCTTGTGAAATTTTCTGTTCTTGTTCTTTATGAGAGGTAAACTAGTTTTGTCCCCTGAGTACTTTTTGCACTCCCTAGTTTTATCCATTTGAAAATTCAACAAAAAGGAAGGCTCTGCATATTTCAAAAAAAAAAAAAAAAGAACGATACCAAATATCATTTAATACTAAAAGCAGGATTCGTTGATTTAAATCATTAAAAAAAAAAAAAATCTAAAAATTGATTTTAGTGTTAGAAAGTGTTTTAAACCTAAGAATGTGTTGCATTTACAACCTCTATTTCAAGCAAAACTTCATAGGTACCTCTGTCTGTGTGTTTGTATAACATATTTCATAACTTTAGAATTTATTATAATTATTTTAATTTTACAATATTATTCTTACTGTTCGAATGTCTCAACATCAAAGCATAATTTGTTGAACAATTCATAGTAATCATGATCCACTTAATGTGTTTTAATTTTAATAATAGTATTTTAGTTCTAAACGAATACCACACAATAAATAATTCAGGTGGATAGCATATAAAACAACTTGTGTAGAATTTAGACTGAGTAGTCTTAAATATTTTTCATCCATGTTCCATCATAGCTTAAGATTTTTTTCCTTGTCAAATATTTTTTCATCTTAGAAATTTTCAATACAGACATCTGATTAAAACAAAAAGTTTCAGTTTTTATTTAAAAATATTTCAAGTTATTTCATTTATAAAATAAAAAAATGAATAAAGTGCCCTCAATGTTAAATGAAGTGCACACAATTGTTTGATTGTTTTTTTCAGCTTTCAACAGCAATGGAATTTAGATTAAGTTTGTTCATTTTTCCTTTACTTAGAGCAGGGATGGGCAAACTACGGCCCGCCGGAAGGTTCTATCCGGCCCGCAGATCGCACATTTAAAGGAATGTATATAGATTATATATCCATCTCCTTTTCTACCTTATTTAATTTTTTTTCCTTTTTTCAAAGGACTGATGATTGTTTTACTATCTCTATTTTTGTTCTACAAAACATAAATCAACGGAAATGCAATCACAGACAGCTTCCAATCGATAAAGTGTTAAAAGCAGATGTTCTTTGTTAGTAATAGCTCTAGATTGGCACCAACCACTGAGGCACAGTTGTTTCTAAATATGCCAAAGTTAGAATTTTACAAACCATTACCAAAAGCAAGTTTCCCAAATTTAATATCTTATGCCCAGAAAATCAGTGCTACGTTTGCTTCATCTTGCATATGTGAACAAGCGTTTTCAACTGCGAACCTTATAGAGAATTATTTCTGAAGTAGACGACAGATAAGCATTTAGCCTCGTTCCTTAGAATCAGGACATCTCACTTCGAACCTCAATATAAGAAACTTTTAAAAATGAAATCACAATTTCATTCACCTCATTAGAATATTTAAATTGAAATACCTGTGAATCATGAGCATTATACAGCACCAGCATAACAGAGGTTAAAAACAATAAACACACAGAAAGAATTGGAAAAGAAATATTATGATCATTTCCGTTATTTAAGCCGTCTTTAAAGAAATAAGAATAATGATAAATTTAGATAAATTTAGTTTTGCTTTAACAGTATAATTATATGCTTTATGATCCTCTTGTGGACATTTTGAATATAAATATGGAGTAACTTTAATCACATTCTAAATTCTGAACAATAGCATTGGTTAATAATGGATGTTTTAGTACTCATTTCAAAGCTAATTACATCTATAAATTTTTAATAAAGAATTTTGTGTGTATTATATGGCGCTGAGATACCATATAATGTACATGATCCATACTTGTGCATAGTTTTTAAATTAAAAAAAAATTTCTCTTGGCCTATCAAACTTTTTTTTTTTTTCCGATTTTGGTCCCACAACCGAAAAAGTTTGCCCGTCCCTGACTTAGAGTGTATTATTATTCCTGGTAGGGTTAAATTTCATTTGAGTCATGCATTCATATAAAAAATGTATTCATTAATATTATTATTATTTAAAATATCTACTGCAGTGGAAAACACCTTAAAGTGTTTTTGAATAATGCAAAGGTTTAACATATTATATTACTTTTAAGCCAAACATATATTATACCAAAGCCTTCTATTTCTGTTTAAAAATGTATAAAGAAAACCCGATTTTTTTTAATTAAAAAAGATCCACAAAAGCTTGCTTTTAAATAATAGATTAAAGACGTGTCTTCAATTGCTAAACTTGCCTCTTATAAATCAGAAACTACAGCTAAAAATTAAAAAAAATTTAGTCTTCCCTTTTAAAACATTCATTCGTAAAAAAAGTGTCTTCATGAAATTTTTTTCCAACTCCAAAAAACATGAAGACTGTCTGCAATTAGTTTCCTTTTTAACCAACTCCCCTCAAAGGAGGAATTTTTCAGTTCAAACCGTATGTGTGTTTAATTTGTTTGTTTGTTCATCCATAACTTTTCAATGGATGAATTGATTTTGATAATTATCTTTTTAATACATCAAGGGTCTGGTATACATCAGGCCTATAGGTCTTGTACATTTATTTGACCACATTCAATAATTTGAAAAAATGTTATGGGTATAAATAGTGATTTTTTTCTTTTTTTGTTTTTTCATGCATAATTTTTGATTAATTGAACCGATTCCGATAATTTTTTGAAAAATCGATAGGTTTTCTTTTTTACCGCAATTTTTCATTTGAAGTTCCTTCTATTTTTTCCCAAAAAATTACTTTATTTTCTTTGATGGGAACCCTTTTAAAATGACCAGTGTTTGGTTTTACTTAACTTTTCCATGCTTGCTTTTTTATCTTTCGGCATTAGTTTTGTAAACAGCTGCATCCATTCAAATCGGTTTATGAACTTGTAAACATTTTGAAAATGCTATAGTTGTTGATATTTTGTGGAATGATTTTACAATGTTAAAAAATTAGAGTAAGGGTGCATGTGCTAAGTAAAAATTTTTTTTTGCAGATGAAGCCCTCTTTGGAACTTTTAAGGAAGTATTTTGAAGATGGGGTGAAGGAATTTGGGTCAACACATATCGGTAAGACAGGGTTATTGTGATTCTCTCTTTTAACCACAATTAGTTTCTTCCGTTGATTATGCAGTTATAAGGTTTCTACTAACCCACAAGTTTGCTTTGAATCAAGCATTATTTTAAAATAGGCTTCATATTTAATGCAGTTGCTTTTAATAACATTGAACAAAATTGTAGAAATTGGAGTGAAACAATTTAAATAGATAAGTTTTGATTTGCTTTAAATCCCTTGGTGATGTGCTAGTTTTGAGCTCTTGGTAGTTAGAGGGGGGAGGGATGTTTTTTTTTTAAATAATAGACATGCATTGCTGACTAGAAAATTTTGTTAGAATAGAAAATATTTTATTATATGAATCCTAAACTTATAAGTTGTAGCAATTGTTACAAAAATGCATGAAAATAAATAAATAAAAAGGTAAAATATTTTTTTTAACAGCTATCTTTTATTTTACTTATTTTTGCATGAATAAGTGAGTTTTCTGCAGCTTTATTTCTCGTGATAGATAAATATCCTCCAAATCCAGAAAATTCTGTCGCCCAAAACTTTCCTTATAGGGATCTCTAGACTCCCCGATATCTTATATCTGAAATGTGCCATCCTGGAGGATTTTTGGCACTTTGCTTTGTGTTTTCTTTACTTTGGCAAAAACATAAATATTGTGAAGCTATCCTGTTTGGTCATGAACTGAAAACATTCATGTTGTTTTCATAAATGCCACTTGGATATGCAAGCTTCACTGGTAGAGCAACCAAGAATTAAGGCAGTAAGGAGTGCCTTCTGTTTATAGATGAGTACCACACAAATGGTGGAAGTACGACTTGGCTCATTATGTATTTGGATGACACCATATGGCACCATCCAAGATACGCTACTTTCCCTTTTTGACCTAAGAATGGAGGGAAGGGAAATTATCCACTCTCCGGTACTCTCGTAACTGCCTCGGGACTTCGGGGTCCACGGATTCCGCCTTTAATAAGCACCGCGAGGGTAGAAGTACGACTTGGTCTCAAGCTCAGATCATGTATTCAGATGGTACGCCGACAAATACAACTGACCAAATGTGAGGCAAATGACCAGGGTTGCTAAGTATAGTTGTAATCTCACCTCAGGCAGGGCTGCCACTCAACAATTGGTTTAAAAAAAATTGTAAAATAAAAATTTTGGCTCGACAAAATACTGAATATTCGCCCTCGTCAACTTGAATTGTTATTGAAACTAGAAAGAAGGAACGAAAGCAAACAATAAACAAAAATCGCTTTTGAAAAAACGAACCCTTTAAAAAAATCTCGATCGGAAAATTGTATGCGAGCACAAACCCCTAACTTGGATTGTTATCAAAATTATAAAACAATCAACCAGAGGTGATTGTATTTCGGTTATAGACTAGAACTCCCGTGTTTTTCCGCATTGTAATACCGGAAATTCGGTATTTTCAAAATTTTTTAAAATCTGCAATATTACCAATATCGGCAATTTTTAAAAATTTTTAAAAATTTACAACATATTTTCGTCGATGCCGATTGCTATTGATAATTGGAGCAGAAGCATTTATTAATTCACATAAAAGGAAGAAAACATCAAAAAAAAAATCATGTGTCTTGTGAAAAAAAAACAAAAAAAAAAACAAGGAAAGTGGACGTAAGCAGCGATGCCGTGGACGCGCTATATGCAAAAATTGGATACGGGGATACGAAAAAAATATATATAATATATTCAAAAACGCGTCCCCCGGGACGCGTTTCAGGGGACGGATGCCGTTTCGGGGGACGCGTGATTTTCATCGCGGGAGAAAAAATAATTAATCGAGTAAAATATATAAAAAATATTTATATGAAGAGAAGGTGGGAAAACGCCGCTAGCTTGGGCTGTCGCGGCTTAGGTAAGGGAAACAGGTGAACAATTCGGAGATTCTATGCCCAAAGATTTCTTTAAGGATATAAGCAGCCTGATGTTTAATAATTTCGGAAATATGCGTTTTTTTAAATGTGTTGGTGTGAAAAGGTTTCGTTTTAACGATTGAGAATTTTCGTAAAGTGTTCGTTTTCGCAATTACGATGTTTGCTGAGCTTTTATTTTGAATTAAAATAATAAACAAAATTTTCCTATTTAATTTGTGCCTTATTGCATTCACTATTTAGAGAAATAATGCTACACAGTTCATGTAATCTACATTGCGGAAAATTCGCGAATTTGGCATTCGTCTAAAAGTCAATGACTTGATTTTTAGCTTTTAAATATGGGATTTTCGTTTTAATTCTTGGTCGAATTGTTATTGAATCAATTGCGAATTGCATTGGAAAACAATTTCTTGTCATAAAAGGTTTATTTTTCATTTATATCTCAGGAATGGTAGAGTTCTACAAATACCAGAAATTTTTTTGCTCAATCTCTCTAAATTGTTAACCCTCATTTTATTTTTTTCCTTTTAAATTGCAGCCACGTGTATTTCTTGGTTAATTGGAGCAATACTTTAAAAATTACGTAGGCCTAATTTCCATGTGCAAGCAAAGAAACGCATGCGTCCCTTTTTGCGTGATCTTTCTGCTTCCTTTACGGGAATCGTATTTTTTTCATTTCACTTTTTTTGTAGGTTTAATTAAGAAGTAAACAAATAAAAAATGTTCTCATTTTTATCAAAATTTTACCGTTTATAGTTGCGTATAAGTAGATTCGCATGTAAGCCGAACCTCCAACTTTCAGACAAATAAACGGTAACCCTCGTGCAAGTCGACCTCTATACTTTCAGAGAAACATCGGGAACGTTTTTGCTGTGGTTCTTTAGACACAAATTATTTAAAATGAAGGGAAATGAAATGCAATGACAATCGGAAATGTATAGTTTCAATTTGCGATTGCGATTTTCGTAAAGGGTTCGTTTTTGCAGTTATGTCTCTTGTTAATTGTTGCTTTTATTCTGAATTAATAAAAATAAGTTTCTGCGCTTTAATTTCTTGCAATATTACATTTAATTTATTTTTGTTAAAACAAGCTCCACTCGATCAATTACGCAAAATTCGCGAATCCGAATTTTGTCGTTTCTGCACTTTTTGCCTAGAAGATGAAGGACACAAAAGACTGCAAGCAGTATTAAAACGAAAAATTATGCAAGATAATGAAGCAGCAAAAGCCGTGAATGATGCAGGAAATAATAAACTAAAGTAGGCTAAATACATGTATTAAATGTATGTAAATAATTTTAATAATGTTTCTTTAACATCCTGATGATTATTTAGATGTTATTGCATTATTTCGTTTAATGATCCACACATTTTATTAAAATAGCACACGATTTTTTAAAACTATTTTTCTGTTTGTCCTATTGCGACCCCTAGTTAAAATAAGTAGTTTTATCCATTTCTGTTTGATCCCAGTATTTTTCATGAAGTACAACCTTAAAAGTACAATCATATTTCGTCTTATAGGTCTGACATTACAGTACCTTAGTATTAAAAAGAATCAATGTTCAGGAATTTTTTTTTTTGAAATTTCCGGAAATGCAAATCTTTACTGCTGCCACCCCTGATATCTTTAAAACCATGATATGCAGTGCCGGATCTAGGGCGGGGCAAGCCGGGGCCCCCGGGCCGCACTTTTGGGGGGCAAAAAAATCAGCTGTGAAGCACAAAAAAAAAAAAAAAAAAAAGGGCGAAGAAGAAGAAAGAAAAGAAAAATAATTAAGAGAATTTAACTTTTGGAAGAAAATTAAATCCTAGTTCGGCGCTCCGATTTGATGATTGATCAGCTATTTTGCTAACGATTAAAACCAAAGAATATAATTATTTATTTGTATTAACTGTTGGAAACTCTAAAATTTTAAGGGGGGGGGGGCAGAAAATTTTGCATTGTCAAAATTTTAGGATTTAAATTTTAAAAAGTCAAGGTCCCTCCCCCCTTGTAATCATGAAATACCGTATGCTATGCTCAAATGGTACCAATAGTTTTTCTTTTACATATTTTCAAAGCATCCTTTTGGGAAGAGAGGGGCGAGCTTGTAAGTGTTGTTCGAGAAGGCAGACACGGGGCTCTTCGATATGGGCGGTAGAAAAAATGTGGGGTCCTGCCCCTTAGATTAAAAAAAGTCAATTTTGTACTGCATTTTTATGAGTAAAAGCGTTTAAATTTTTAAAATGTTTCTATTACACTTCTTTTTTTTCCTAATACTTCTGCAATCCTAAATGTGTCTCCAAAGACCTAAAAATGCACTATTTTGCATATAGTTTTCAAAATTTTCCTGGAGGAGAATCCCCCGGACCCCCTTCAACGGTCGGAATTTTATAGCTCCAATATTCGAAGTCTAGCGATATCACCGCCGAAAGATTAAGATATATTGTGTGCTTCTTTTTATCTCCCTGTGAAACTGTTTGGTTAAATATATAGAATGATATTTTTACATCAGAAAGCAAGAATTTTCGGCTTTCTTGAAGAAAATATTGGTACATTCAAATATGTGTATCTCAAAAAGATCCGCATATTTGTAAAAAAAATGAAGTGATTTGGCTATTATGTGCATGGTGAAAAGTTCAGTCTAAAAATTTTTGAAGAGTGGCACCCCTGACCTCAGGGTTACCATATTGACATGTTATTGCCCCACCATCCCTTTTCCAGATATCTGGCTGGACTACATGAAGTTCGAGTCCGAGCAGTCCGGAAGCGGACCGGCCAACAGGGGGCGCCTCTACTGGCGAGCCATGAAGACGCTGCAGCCCGAGCTGCTCAAGGAGTTCCAGGAGCGGATCACAGAGGTCAGCACCGGCTGCCCCGTTGCCACACACTGGGAGCTCGTGTCCTAGGGCTGCCCCTACCACCCCCTGCCTGTAATGAGTCCCTTCTATTGGTTGTTTCCTTATAAAAAAGTGATGTGTGGTCGTTTTACTTTTTGCAGTAGTTTTAATGTGTACTTGTCGAGTCTTTCCGTTGCGCTGGATTCGGGGTTTGTTTTGTCTGGGTTATTTTATTACTCTTCTTTCCTGCTTCTCTTACGAGTGAGAAAATTAATTCGTATCGAAAGATTTGTTATTGTAACAAATACTAATAAAGGGTCATGCCATAGTAATGGACGTTACATTTACATAACTTTAACGAGCTTTCTAACAAACTTGCTGGGTACTTTTTGAGTAACACACGTAGAAATTTCAGAATTTTCTTTAACAGACAGCAAATACATATATATCTTCAAAAATTTCTTTGCATACTTAGAACACACGTACTTTTATTGGCCAAAATTAAAAAACCTAAAAAATACCCAGCACGTTTGTTAGAAAGCTCGTTGAAGTTGAAAGATGCTGTGTAAATGTAACATCCGTTACTATGAAATGACCCTAAAGTATTTAATAGTATCGGTAAAGAAGACTGCCATTTCCACTTTTTCCAAGGCTGAGGCAAAGAAAATTGGGGGTGGGGGGTGCACCCCAACTCTGGATACGGCTTTGAGATACATATATGTATATATATGTACATGTACACACACTATATATATGTATGCATATATAATGTGTGTATATTTGTGGTATAATGCAAAATATATATTATATTTAATATAAATATATTTAAGCATTTCATTTATTAAGCCTATTGCACATACTAATATGTGTGTGTATATATATCTCAACGCCATCTCCAGAAATTGTTTTCAGGAGGGGGAGTTTCATTCGTCTGACAGCCGGTAGGCGGAAGGTGTGGTGGGAAAACAGCGTGCTCCTTAAAAGCGAACGGCTCGTCACACACTTTTAAAGAAGAAAAAAACAATTTTTAAGCCATTTAGTTAAAACTAGATACTAAACATGTGCAGTGTTTTCCACAATTATCAGTTGATTTTCAGAGCCAAAGGGCAAAAGGGATGAAAGAACAAAAATATGATTAATCAAGAAAAATTAGGAACTCAATAATCCTAGAGTTCTTTGTTTTGAACATTTGTAAACGTAAAAATGAAAAGTTGTCTTTTGTACACAAAAAGTAGAGCTCATGGAATGAAAAATGTATTCGTTGATGTACGGGAAATGATCTGAACTTCGTCTGCTACGATTTTCGCTGTTAGGGACTGTCCATAAATGATGCCACACTTTTCCCCATATATTTGACCCCTCCCCCTTTGTCACTTCAACGGAGCCCCTACCCCCCTTTGTGACATCTCGCGCTCAGAGGCGTAGCTAGGTGAGGGCAAGGAGGGACAGCTGTCCCCGGGCGCAGCGTCAAGGGGCGCCAAATTAACAGTCCCTTCCAGTAAACGATTCCAACTGCCTACTACCCTATTGAAGTAGTCACTTTTCCTGATTTCATTTTTTCCAATTTTGAATTAATAAGACAAATTTAAGAACGTGTTCCTCAAATGTTCCAAAATTCAATGGTTTAAATTTCGATTACGAAATGCTTTCATATTTTTAATCGAACTTGCGAAATTTGATTTTGTTATAAGCGAAGTTCGCAACTGAATTATGTTGTTGATCCAGCCCGTCATTTGGGCGATCAGGACAGCGGGAGAGGGGAATCAATTGACTCCCTCTGGCTTTTAGAAATGCATTGAATTTTTAAATGATTTTATGTATTTTGTTTTTTCCTATAATATGCATTGAAAAATACCCCCCCCCCCCCGGAAAATTTTGAACTGACGAGCTTGAGTTACTCATAACATAACTGATCATTCAAATCCGTATACATAATTTTTTTCGGGGGGGGGGGGGGGAGGACTTCGACGCACTTCATTAAAAACTGACAGGGAGGAATTTATGCTAAGTTTGGAAAAATTTTGGAGGAGGGGCATGGCCCATCCTGTGAATACAGCCTTGTGATTATTCATACATCGTAAAATGTTGAAAAATAAAAGTAAATAATAATAAAAAAGCAATGGAGAAAGAGCATAATTTGCTTATGCAATTCATATGTAAAGAATAATGATATATCTAATAAGAGCGATGTGTGCATGAAGGAGATTTTTCTGCAATTGATAAAAAGTGACCAATCAACACAACTTATATTTTCATGCCAAGTCCGCAGTAAATATTCAGCGATAAAAGCGTTCTGGATGAATCATTTCGATGGCAACTGATGAAAATTAATTTTTTATTTTACTGAGTTTGAAGTGCAAAACGGATCAACACAACCGTCTTTCATTTGATTGCATTGGTATTGAAGACCGTTTTTATCAAAAATAATTAATTCGTATTTGTAAACGACCATTTCAGGTCCATATTTATTTCCGAGTTTTTTTTTGCTATTCTCAAGGATATGCCTCAAATTCTCGTCCAATATGACAGAATAAGACAGCACAATAGAATATTACAAAACAAAAGAACTCAATGTCCGAGCGGTCTTAAAAGCCAGTTTCCCCTGCCTGCCTGTGCGCAGTGAAGGAGGCGTGGGTTCGATTCCCACTTCCCCTGGGTGTATTTCTTTCTATGTGTTGTAATATTCAATTGTGATGTCTTTGTAGTAAAGTCTATTCCATACTAACTATAGTCAAGGTTTTGAAGTTAAAATTGCGTGTCACTCGTACAATGATAACTCTGTCATCTTATCAAATATTTATTACATAAAAAATAAACACAATCATGCAGTATTAAACAATTAAGAATGAGGCTTCCGAACAACAAGCGTCGACATACATCGCTACTCCAACAACCGCTAAATTAAAAAATTTTAATTAGAGTTCTTTTTTTTGGTGAAAGTGAAAGTTATTATTTTTTTAGAAGTTGAAGTGCTTAATCGCCACAGTACTCCCCCCCAAGTGCCAAGGGCACTGATGTTACAAGTATTTTCTGTTGAAGCGAACTTGTCTTCCTGAGCGAGTGGTTATTGGGACAGATTGTACTATGTCTGTGGTTTCATTTCTTGGAACGGGTTGCTGGATGTCGGTGGTTTCATTGCTCATTGGGAGAGGAACAGGGACGTCAGCTAGATTATGCGTTGAGGGCGCACAGTTGCTTGCAGTAGGCAGGTCGTCAGTAGCTAAGGAAAAGCTTGGCTTGATACGGTCAACACTAATCGTGCTTGGTTTGTTGTTGATTATCAGGGTGAAGTGTTTAGGAGTGCGCTCTATGACTTTGTAGGGGCCATCGTAAGGTGTTTGTAGCGGCTTCTTAACTCCACCGTGCCGAACAAAAACATGGGTGCAGTTGAGTAAACTTGGGTTGATGAAAGGTGTTTGTTTATTATGGGCAGATCCTGGTGTCGGGGAGAGATTTTGCATAATTATCCGGAGTTGTTGTACAAATTCAGATGGTTCTTCACTGGATATCGTGGACGGAGAGAGAAATTCTCCTGGCAGTCGGAGTGTTGAGCCATATACCAGCTCTGCAGTAGTGCACTGGAGATCGTCCTTGAAGGTGGAACGCAATCCCAAAAGCACAAGAGGCAATGTTTCAGTCCATCGATGGTTATGGTAACATTTAAGAGCCTGTTTGAGGGTACGGTGAAGTCTCTCGACCATTCCATTGCTAGCAGGGTGGTATGGGGTTGTTCTTATATGCTTAACTCCCAATAGTCGGGAAAGAGAAGCAAAAAGTGTGGATTGAAACTGCCGACCTTGGTCTGTTGTAATGATGGATGGTACCCCAAAACGTGAAATCCAGTGATTCACAATTGCACGTGCCACTGTTTCAGCACATATATCAGTCACGGGTATAGCCTCGGGCCATCTGGTGTATCGGTCGACGCAAGTCATGAGGTAAGAGAATCCATCAGAGGGTGGTAATGGACCGACCAAGTCAACATGCACATGGTCGAACCTTCGTGCTGGTTTTAAGAATGGTTGAATAGGGCTGTGAGTGTGCTTGCTTATTTTAGATTTCTGGCAGTCCACACAAGCACGTGACCAAGTAACAACATCCTTAGCCACAGACGGCCACACATAACGGTCCAGTATTAGTCGTTTAGTAGCACGGATACCTGGGTGAGATAAGTTATGGAGAGAATTAAAAATTGGCTTTCTGAAATTGCTTGGTACAAATGGTCTCACCTTATCGTCTGTGATGTCGCACCAAAGTCTCAACGTTGGAGAAATTGGCACGGATTTCAGTTTTAGGGAATGGTTGGTTGTGCCTAAGAGATTTTGTAATTCGGCGTCGGTTTCTTGAGCTTGTGATAAAGATTCAAACTGTATTGGAGTTGGACAAATCTCTTGAATGCGAGACAATGTGTCAGCGACGACATTATCTTCTCCGGCGATGTATTTGATATTGGTTGAAAATTGTGCAATGAAGTCGAGATGTCTGAGCTGGCGAGGGGAACAGGGGTCAGAATTTTTAGTAAATGCAAAAATTAAGGGACGGTGATCAGTAAAAATTGTGAAGCATTGGCCTTCAAGTGCGTGCCTAAAATGCTTTACAGCAGAGTACATAGCGAGAAGTTCTCGATCATATGTGCTGTACTTGGCTTCGGCAGTCGATAATTTACGAGAAAAGAATGCGAGCGGTTTTGGGCCATTAGGAGACTGGGAATTTAAAACTGCTCCAATAGAAGTGGTTGAGGCGTCGACCATGAGGGCCAGTGGATGCTCAGGTGACTGAAACGTCAATGTTGTGGCATTAATCAAATCGGATTTGCAATTTTCGAATGCAAGAGTCGATTTATCATCCCAAGGCACAGGACGTTTGTCGTTCTTTTTAGAATTTTTCAGAAATTCATTTAAAGACGCTTGCGTTTCTGCGGCTTTTGGCAAGAACCGCCGGTAGAAGTTTAGCATCGCTAAGAAACGTCTCAGCTCAGAAATAGTTTTCGGTTTCGGGAAGTTAATGATGGTCTCAACTTTATCAGGAAGCGGCTTAACGCCTGCAGCAGTTATGAGGCACCCGAGAAATTTTACGGCAGGTTTTCCCAATACACATTTGTCAGGGTTTAATTTTAACCCATGCTTTTTTAACCGGGATAACACCTCGTGCAAATGTTTAGCATGCTCAACATCTGAGCAATAAGCTATTAATATGTCATCGAAATAGGGAATACAACAGTCAAGATTGGATAAAACTTGGTGTATATACCTTTGAAAACTTTGCCCTGCGTTCCGCAATCCGAATGGCATAGCAGTGTATTCGAACAAACCAAACGGTGTGGTTACAGCTGTCTTGGGTATATCAGCAGGGTTTATAGGGATCTGGTGGTACGCTCTTGCTAAGTCGAGAGTAGAAAAAATTATTTTTCCATGCAAGCTTTGGGTACAATCCTGGATGTGCGGAACGGGATAGCGGTCAGGCACGGTTGTAGAATTGAGACGACGGTAGTCACCGCAAGGACGATACTCACCGTTAGGTTTTCTGACAACGTGCAAAGGACTTGCCCAGGGGCTTTTAGATGGTCGGATGATGCCCTGAGCGGATAAATATTCAAATTCTTTTTTAACAGCTTTAAGAATGTCGGGAGCTAGTCGTCTAGGTTTTGAAAATACAGGCGGACCTTTTGTTTCGATATGATGGTAAATTTGATCTTGCTTACTACCTTTCATGGGTTGCGATGGGTTTAATAACTCATTATACTCACTAAGGATTTTATCCAGTATGCCATCACCAACCAATATAGCGATGTTCGATTCAGGAGAGTTAAGTGAAGGTAGTTGTCCATTAGAGGAAAGTCGAGTATTCGCATCAATAACTCTATGGTTTTTAGCATCAACTAGCAGATTGTAGTGTTTTAAAAAATCTACGCCGATAATAGGTTGTTTAACGTCTGCTACTACAAAGGACCATATAAAATCACGGCGCAAATTCAAATTGATGGTCATGCGCTTTGTTCCATAAGTAGCAATTTTTGTGCCGTTGGCGGCATACAACGTTAAATATTGCGATTTAGAGTGCGGAGCGTACGTTTTAGGAATGACTGATACGTCCGCACCAGTGTCAATTAAAAAGGAAAGTTTAGACTTTGAATCGGCCATTAATATGCGATTAAGGTGGCGGTCAGCATTATGGCCGGTAAGCGATCGCCTTACACGTTTCCCGAATGACGAAAAGAGCAAGGAGGGTTGCATTTTTTGGCATTCTCACCAAAATTAATATGATAGAAACATAAACCATTTTCTGGCTCTTTATAGCTTCGATTGCGAGAATTGCTACGGTAGCGAGAGTTATTTCGGTGTCTAGGATTTCTAATGTAATTGTCCCTCCGTGTACTTCGTTCCTGAACTATAGAAGTTAACTGTTTGACTTGCAGGGTTAATTGGTCAATTTGCGCCTGTAGCGCGATATTTTGTGGTGCAATAGAGACTTGTGCAGAATTAATGGACGATTGAGGCGTTAAATCGTGGATTTTATCTGCAATAGATGCGAGTTTCGTTAAATCTTCATTTAACGCTGCCAAAATCGATTGCGTGCTGTTGGGCAGTCGTCCAAGCCAGAGTGATTTAAGCAATGGCTCACCTACGGAATCGCCACCTAGAGCACGCATGCGTATAAGCAATTGTGACGGACGTTGGTCACCGAGCTCTAACCCTTGTAACAATGTCCTTATTTTAGACGACTCGCTTTCTGAGTGTAATTCAACCAAACGTGTTTTTAACTGCTCATATTTGTTGGTTTCGGGAGGTCGCATAATGATATCACTTACGGAGCTTAGTATGTCCGAATCAACAGCTGCCACAACATAATTGAACTTGGTTTCGTCAGTCGTCACATGTGCCAAGGAAAATTGTGCTTCTAAGCGGAGGAACCACAGGCTAGGATTATTCTTCCAAAACGGCGGTGGTTTCACCGCAACGTGAGAAATTTGTGGTTCGTTGAAAATTTGATCTTCAGATGTCGACATTATATATAACTTGAGTTACAAATATAATTCCATTAGGGATTAACACGTAAAAAAACACACATTAAAGTAGCACTCAAAAAGAAAGTTATCATCAAGGCGACAATTATCATAAACGACATTACAATTTATCATAAGTAAGCAAAGAGAATCTATGTCACTCAACATCGAAAGGCAATGTACCAACTCGTGAATATAAAACCAAATTCATTTAGACAAATAAAATCGTGCGGTAACTTACGCAGCTTAGATATTTTTCGATTGCACTTATCATCGTAAAAGTTCACACGTTCTTTGGTCACCAATGTAGTAAAGTCTATTCCATACTAACTATAGTCAAGGTTTTGAAGTTAAAATTGCGTGTCACTCGTACAATGATAACTCTGTCATCTTATCAAATATTTATTACATAAAAAATAAACACAATCATGCAGTATTAAACAATTAAGAATGAGGCTTCCGAACAACAAGCGTCGACATACATCGCTACTCCAACAACCGCTAAATTAAAAAATTTTAATTAGAGTTCTTTTTTTTGGTGAAAGTGAAAGTTATTATTTTTTTAGAAGTTGAAGTGCTTAATCGCCACATCTTGTTCTCGCTATCATATTGGACGAAAGGGTGAGACATGTCCTTGAGAATAGAAAATAAATGTGACCTAAAATGGTCGTTTGCAAACATACGAACAAACAACACAAAAAGACAGCCAGGGGAAAGTGGGAATCGAACCCAGGACTCTTTCACTGCGTGCAGGCATGCAGCGGAAACTGGTTCTAAAAGACCGCTCGGCCACTGAAGTCCTAATAAAATAATTAAATTATTAGACAAACAGTACTGAAAACCAATATAAAAAAAGGGGAAGGAACAGCAATGAAAATCAATCTACTACCTTTCCAACTAATGCATACTACCGTACCTACCATTAAGCTTCAAAATGTGTATAAATGCATATTCAGTAAGTAATATTGCTAGTGGAGGGAAGTTTAACTAAAATCTGTTGACGACTTTCCAGCATATCGCTATAAGCATTTAGTTAAGCCATCGTCATATTTATGAGGCGATAACGAAACTTTTCAAATTTATGTATGGCATCAGCTTTCAGCACGTGTCAAAACAAGTTTGTTTTGTTTGGTACGTAGCGATAAATGCCCAACAATTCGTCTACCGACCATCTAGTCATCCGTCGAGCAGCCGTGTCTTATTGGAGTAATATGCGATGCCTTTTAGAAAGTTAAGATTCACTGTAGCCAATCGATGTTAACTATACAGACGGATTCTTTCTATTTTCAAAGCAATGTTCTACTTGGGGAAAATTTTCAGATGTTGAGGGATTAGTTTGTTCTTTCGGAACCTCTTTTCTGTTTTGCGTACTTTTTTAGTTCCTGAATTACTTTTTGTTCAAGCACTTATTTTTTTTCATTTGTAGTCGGTAGTCGCATTTATGGAATTTATTTTATGAAGATTTTCCTTTTGTGTATCAAATTTAAGTGAATAGAAAACCCCTTTCTGACGTTCTTTAAATAAAAGAGGGGGATCTTTAAATAAAAGAATTACATGATTTTATACAAAATACATAAATTCAGGAGTGTCCGCGGAGGAGGGGAAAGAAATCATGGCACAAGTTGCGCCATCATCAGAATTACATGAAACACAATTTTTTTTCAGAATTTTTTTTGTGGTGTGTGCGGGGGGGGGGGGGGGATTTTATGAAAATAGATAAATAGATTTATGTGGGGCAAACGTTTTGGCTGCATTTTTTCGGAAAATTATCTCCCCCCCCCCCCCATCATCAATTTTCGGATTAAAAAAAAAATAAGTAACTATATATGCATATATATAAATAAATATATTGTGTATATTATTTATATATATGCTTATATAGTCACATGCATATATCCCCCAAAAGCTACGGAACCCCCCTAAAATCAATGACTTTCCCAAATAGGCCAAACAGTCGATCAAGCCTCCCCCCCCCCAAATGCCCCGGTAAGCAACCCCTCCACCCTTTTGATGGAACAGTCTGCGCCATGAACCTCCCCAGATGGGCACCTTTGTCTGTATATACAGTGAAACCTGTATAAGTTAACCACTTGTGGTGCAGCACGTTAGTGGTCAACATATAGGGTGGAGATTATTTTTTTTTTTGTTATCTTACACTATAAATTTATTCATTTGTAACTAATTAAAATGTAACTTCATGTATTAACGTTACTTCAAAATAGTAATTAGCTTTTTTTTTTTTTCAGTTATCTGAAATCTCATTACAGAAATTTAACCTGAATAACTTACAATGTATCCTATACAACTTTAAAACTAAAGCACTTAGTTAAAATGAAGAAAAATATCTTATTAATTATGTAAGTTAGTTATTTGATGGTAAAGATTTCCTAAAAATACATATTTTTTTTTTTTTTTTTCAAAATGGCTAGATCAGCTAGAAGAAAAAAGAAAAAACTTTGAATAAAAGACTGCTCATAGTAGTTTTCCCATATGGTTAACTGAAGTTTTTCTAACTTTATTACTCTGAAAAGTTTTCCTAGCTTTATAAAGAGGTTTAGGCAAATTTTATATTGATGTTTCATCTATCCAGACAAATACTTGTCTAACATTATAGCATAAAAAATATTCTGGAGAAGTTATTTAAGTTTTTTTTATTTCCAAAAATAGATAAACAAATAAATATAGTAATAATTAGGCGGTCAAATTACACAGGGTTTTTTTTATAATACTCCCACACAAATTTGGCGTATATAAGTGATCAATATAGAAAGGTGTGGAAATTATTGGTAAAGCTTACAAAAGTTTCCCTACATTTTATAATATAGGGCGAAATCCGTTCCTGACAAAAGTGGTCAACTTTACAGGTTTTACTGTATATAGTTGTGTGTGCGTAAGTGACACTTTTTGGGGAGATGAGTTTTTTTTCTTTTTTTTTTTTTTTTTTGTAAATGGAATTTTTGGATTGCGTCATTGAATTAGGCAGGGGCGATTGCGCTGTTGAACTTGAGGAGGAGGCAATCCTGCATAAATTTATGTTTTCCATTATGCAAATGGGAGTAGAGAGATAGAGCAGGTCAATAAGAAGTTCGAGTTAAAACCGAAGTTTATTTTATATTTAAATTTTACTGACTTTTTTTTAGCTGTCTACTAGCTACTCAACAACACCTTCAAAAAACAAGGCATTGTTCTATACTCCGCTTTATGTTTAAGTGATTTCTCGTTTACAATTCGCATTTACCACTTTAGTTTCGAGGAATTTTTAATTCGTGAATCTTAAAGATTGCTCCCCCCCCCCCCCCCCCCTCTGAATCCTTTTTCTCGATCCAAGGGTGGACGCAGGAATAATTTTGGAGGGGCACCAGAAAGCATGAAATGATTCTCCCTCATAAAACTATCTATTCCCCCTTACAATAGCGTTCTCAGAAGTATATGATTTTTCACTTTCCATTAAAACCACTTTACCTACTTCAAAAACTAAATTATTTAAAAATAAATAAAATTTATTTAATTGACCAATTATACATTTCTTTTATTACTCTTTTGAGAGGAGCAAGTGCGCCCTGTGCCCTCTCCCCTACATATCCGCCAATGCCTTTGCCTTGAGCTTGAACTATTTGCAATCCAGAAAATGACCTTCAGAAAGTCCCGAGAGAAAGACGATACACCACATGGCAGGAATCAGGCCATAACGCTTCCATAACGGGGGGGGGGGGGGGGCAAGATAAACATTCTTAACATTTTAATCTATGCCCCAAATCTCAAAGCCTCCCCATGCTTAACACTGTATTTACACTATTATTACATTTAAAAGTCATATAATTGTATTTGTAAAAGAAAACTGACACAGGGGAGGTTAGTAAGTTACGTTCGGGCCGCCCAATGTCCTAAAAAGTCATACATGTAGGTCATAATCGGGTTTCAGTTAAGAGACAAGTTTTCTTATGCCCGTCTACTGTTTATACACATATTATACGATATATCAGGTTCGCTATATTTATATACACACGAACAAATTTCTATTCCCACAGGCAGTCTGGTCCGTATAGACCTTGAATTTAAAAAAAAATCATTTTAGTTTATTAGCTATTCCATACACGTTGAATTTTAATTAAAAAAATAGTCATTTTCCATTTCTCTATGGTATCTCGTTTCTTTTCCTTTTTTTTTTCACAAGGGTGTTCTGTGCATCATACTATTTTTCGTAACTTTCTACTGAGACTTCATTTTCAGATTATTATATTATCATGTGGCTCATTTTCAAAATATTCATTCATTTACTGTCCCGCAGTGAAAAAAGGGATTCTACTCCAAATGTCTCAATTTAAACTGACTATAAATATCGCATTTCCTTAGGATACATTTCATAACATATTTCTAATGTAAAAAAAATATAATTTACATATTGTTACCGCAAAGTTACCGAGTTTTGTCTCCAGTAGATAAAAAAAAAAAACAGTTGTCCATTTTCTGTATTTTATATTTCAGTAACATTTTTCCACTTTAGTTTTCATTATAAAAGCAAAAAAAAAAAAAAAAATGGGACATTTCAACAGGTAGGTTATCATTATTTTAAATTCCTGTGATTATTCCTGCATTTTTTTTTTTTTTTTTTTGTAGTAGAATTGGTTATAATTTTTACCAACAGGTGTCTACACATTTTAAATGAAAGCACTTATACTAGTTTTTAAAACATTAAACAACTGTAGTTCCTTTTTTTTTTTTTTCAGTTGGCGAAAAAAACAGTTGAGTGGTGTAAACAATTTCTTATAAGGTGAATTATTTTTATACAATGTCAAGTCTTCTGTTATCTACATTTTTATGTTCAAAAATATAAATTCAGTGCCTTCTTTTGTTTGAATAATATTTGCTAGTTATTTTTTTATTATTTTGATTTAACCAATTGTTTCTTAGTGATATTAATTAGCCTGTAGATTTTGTCTAGTACCATGTAACGGGTAGACAGGGCTGGAATAAGACCTTTAGATGCCCTAAGCACTAATAAATATTGGTGCCGCATACATCTGCATATTCAAAATGTAGACAGTAAAAAATTTAAAAACCAGTAAAAAAATCTTACGGAAAATTGAAAATCAAACACAACTAACAATTCTCTCCTATCTTAATTATACTTGGAGTTGTTTAACTATTCTAATAATTTTCCTTGTAAAGTTTCTGATTAAAGCCTTGTAATCTATTCTGGCTTGAGATGTTCAAAAAATTATGTATACTTATAACATCATTTATCAGAAGTATTTTACTCATTTTCACTTTTACTAACAGGCAAATAAAAATGGAATATTCATGTGCGTTATTTTTCAGGATTAACAGGATGAAATAAGACAGAATGCTTTATAGAAGCACAAGCACAGTATGTTTTTCTGAGGTCCCTTTCGTGTTCTGCACGTGCTTATTCGGCTTCTTACGGGGTAATCCAGCACTGCTGGTAGATACAAAAATATGTAAATGATATATTTTTGCATTAGAAATAAGTTTTTTAGTGTACCCTAAAGAAATGTAACATTTTTAGTCAGTTTAAATTAACATATTCTGAATATAATCAATCACTTTTTTTACTTTCGCACAGTATAAAGATATATATATATATATACGCATAGTTTGAAAAATGACCCAACCTTATAAAAAGTCGGTAAAACTAATGGTACGTTCGAATAGTATTTTAGAAAAAATATGTTCTCGAACTACCATTGTTGTCTTTATTTTATTTTTTTTTTACTATATCTTTCTAGGAGAGTGGGGGGCTAGTGCAAACAATTTTTATACGATTTTGAAAACAACAATGTAGGGGAGAAGAGGAGTACTGAGGACAATTTTCAGAAGTTGTACAGAAACAAAAAAACAAAAGTATTAAACAATTTTTTTAAATGCATGAAGTATTTTTTTTACCAAGAATTTGTACTTCTACGTTTCATTTGGTTGATATATTAAAATATTTGGCTGTGTAGTTTTTTACCAATATGTATATCAGTAGTCAGACGGCAAAATGTGATGTCTCACTTTTATAGCGAAACTGCGATAATTACTTAGTTTGAGACATTTTAATGAAACCTATAAGGTTGCAACGTATAACATCTCTATCTTTACTGTAAGACGAAAAATAAGTAGTTGCACTTAGTAATATCTCCTATTTAGCATAGTTCAGAGAACTTTAAAATTGTTCTCTTGTAAAATTACCGAAAACTGGGACATCCCATTTTTACACCTGACTACATATATTTATTGCTTAAAACGTTGTTCGTGTTCACACTTGCACCACTACATGGGGCTATCTAGAATGATGATTCAGACTAAATAATACAGCTTTTCAAAGTGTATGAAACTATAATAACATAAATTTGAACCTCAAATGCCATATTCCTTAGCATCATTAATCTTAATAACGTTTTTTTTTAAACTAAAGCAAGAAAGAGAATGAGATTCGAAGGACAAATGAAATCTTTGCAGGAATTTATAGTGATTAGTTTTTGGTGCCAATTACACTACTGGCCATTAAAATTGCTACACCAAGAAGGCGACATGCTACAGACATGAAATTTAAATGACAGGAAGAAGATGCTGTGATATGCAAATGAATTTCTCAGTATCTATTCATCCAAATTCCTTGGAAATTTAATCAGTTCTTATTTCTAACATAATATATGTGTCCAATAAATATCATTTTCTTATCTGCATTTCTTCCTGGGGCAGCAATTTTATTGGCCAGTAGTGTACTAAACTACTTACGGCTCTTCTTTCATTTCAGAGTATTCTTATCAAAAACATAGAAGAAAGCTTCGTGATCTCATCAATTTACTAATTTCGCATATACAGCTCTGGCGTCGGGCAAACCATAAGCAGTCTGCCAGGTATAAACTCTGCGCATAATAAGTTATTGCCAAATTTAACTAGGGCTGAAATAGTGAACTAAATAAATACTCGCTAATCAACTATTTATATTCGAATCAGCAGCTATATTGTCACAGCCTAAATGCTTTGTCCGTTGAGCGCCACATGTTCTAATGTCCAAAGTACTTTTAAAAAGTTAGAAACTTTTTAATGTAAAATATTCTGAATTTAGATTTAAAACATATACCATTAAACTGCGTAAACATTCATTCACAAAGAAGTAAAAAAGCTTACTTAGAGCTGAAACATTTAAATATGAAAATCAAGGTTAGAAAGAAAAATGAAAATAAAAATTGCTTATGCACATTCTTGCCCAGTCTTTGATTACTGGGTTTTGTTATTTGTTCTCCAGAAGTAAAAATTTTTGTTTTGTTTTTTGTTTCCGTGACTAGGTTTTTGAAAACAAAATTACCATTCGCAGACAGGAGAAAGTCAGGGGAGGACCTCTAACGGGCCGCGGACCACTTTTTGGGAACTATTGTTTATGGTAATCAGTGCTTAAAGAAATTGTTGACTTCCTATAGATTGGCAATTGGCTACACTATAGATATTTGGGTTCATTCAAAAACGATGTCACGCTTCGAAAGGCGAGGAGGGGTCGAGAAATTGTGACAAAGGGAGGGGAGGGGTAACAAGAAGTGTAACCGTACACATTTTGGTTTCAATAAAAACATTTGACATCAGAACTTAAATTTATTTTAAAAGTTTTTTTTATTTTAATCATTTGATTTTAAAGTTTCATTGATCATTTTGTATCGTAAACACCGATACTGATTAAGGTTTAAATTTACTTCTAGGCATTTAAACTTTTAAGATAAATTGCGACTTGCGAGGGTCGTTTCTTCAGAATTCGTGCAATTAATATACTTTACTGTTCCATACTTTATCTTTTGTGTTCTCCTTTTATACAAATTAAGTACACATGCGATCATTATTATTACTATGCTCACAAATGTCATTAAAAATTCAAAAAGGAGATTAGAAACGTGATCTAATAACGCCGCGCTTTGTCTCTGAACTGCAAGTACATACGCTTATGTAATACAGCCTGACATAGTGACAAATTAGGGGTAGAGGGGTATGAAGAGCGACATTTTGTGACAAAGAGGGAGAGGGAGTGGGTCAAATATATTGAAAAAAGTATGACATCATTTATGAACGGTCCCTTTATACATATTTGCTGTAATTGGTTCATTAACAGTTTTTATGTAGCGTTTATCAAGCATGAATTATGCTCGATGTTCCAAGAAACAATTATAAGTATTCATTTTTTGATTGTATAAAGTTTTTCGGTGCTAAACTAAGTGAATTATGCTATTGTGATTATTGTGGTCGCATCGAAAACTATTTTTGATGAGTTCTTTTATTATTTTCTATTACACTACAATTCCTAAAATTGTCCTGAGGTTTTTTTTTTTCTTTTTAAGATGACCTGACATTTTTTAAAAATCTTGTACGAGCCCTGAGATTAAATAATAAATAAATAAATAAGTAAATAATTGTGTGCGTGAACACGCGAATTATGTTTTTTTCTTTACTTCTCAAATTCATTTGAGCCATCAGGCCTGTGGCGTAGCTAGAATTTAATTTAGGGGGGGGGGGGGGAGTACCATTGATAGCAGCTAATTTCATTGTTTTACCAAGCCCTCCTGTATCTACATCGCAATTTCTGCTGAAATAACGAAGTCCCCCTCCCCGTTTGCTACATCACTGCATCAGGCTATAACTACACGAGCCTACTTTTTGATCATTTGCTATTATACGTTCCAAACATTTCTCGTTCTTCCCAAAACATTTTTTTTCCATTAAATTTGAAGCAGAACTACTGAGCAAGATGCTTCCGGACAGGAATTGAACTCGGCTTGCACGTGCGTTTTGCAAGATTTCTAAACGCTATACGCATACCTGCCAACCTACTGACTGAGATAAGAAATTCAGCACTTTTTTTCCAAAATTTCAGAATTCATAAGGAACGGAGAATGGTTTCTGATCTGCTCGAAGGAAAAAATCATCATTTAAGGAATGTACACACATATAAGAAAAATAATCTCTCTTCTAAATAATACAGTCGTAATCATTAACGTGCAAATAATCCCTCAGTCATTATTCCTAGAGTCCAAAAAAGACAATCATTATCATTAAAGCCTACATGATCCAACCATTGAAATACAGTATCCAAACAAAGCATGGGGGAAAAATGCTGAAATTCAGTGTAAACTGATTCAGTTTATGGAAAAATTAGAATTTCACTAAAAATTACCAAAATCTTGATAAAGGGGAAAATCGTGAAAATTGACCAGTTTTAGTAAAAATTATTAAAAAAATTGTAAAAGTTGGCAAACGTGACTATATAATGGATGGAAGCCTGTTTAACTCTTAAGAATATTTGTATTGCTTTCAAAGTAATCAATAAAAATATAAAGATAAGCTAAAATCGTTGCGTGTCGACTCCCATTGTTAACTTAAATTTTATCTTAATAAAAAATTCACAAATATGTATAATATCTATATGAATTTGAGAAGCGTAACTTCTTCCACGATTATTTGAGATACACACCAATTATTTATTAACATTACATTTAATTTTTTGAAGTGTTTCTGTGTGTGTAATACAGAGTATACACAGGCACTCACGTGATACTCTAATAATAAAGTGCAGACAAAATGCATGATAATAACGATTTTGAGTTCCATAAATAGATTAAAATTTGTAGTACTAAAGTTCTAAAGGGCAACATACTAGTGAACGTTTTCCCGTGCAGGTGCAATAGGCAGGATTTTAAGGCCATTTGACTTTGACGTAACAACTGAAGTATGACGACCCGTTCGTTTCTGAAGGGACTGAAAATTTCTCTGCATCGCCCAGTGCCCGATTTACTGAAAGGGCTTGTAGGGCATGTACACATCAGGGCCTTGGAAAGAGGCCCCCTGCTGAGGTTATAATAAAACACTACGGTCAAAACAGGTGTTCGACCGCGGGGGCGAGGGGTACTTTTTGTGAGCCACAGCTACATGCTACATTAGGTAAGTACTGTGTTTTTTAAGTACTACTTCATGGTAGATCATCACATATTTCGCCAGATGTAAATGTACACAAAATGTAAATGTTCATAATTAACTTTTCTAATACTGTCACCTTTTTTTGACGGGATAAGTATAAGCATGCGCATGGGGTTGGCCAGGGCCAGAGGTACCGTGGTACCCCCCATTATACATTTGCTCATCTAAACGAACGCTAATGCGAAACTGGCAAACCTTTTGCGGTTTAGAACGTGAATTCTATACCTCAAATGCATTAGAAATAGTAATTATTTTGTTTTAACTTTTATGGATGTGCACCTGAGATCAAGCCCCCCCCCCCCCCCCCCCCCCCCACCGTCAAAATTTGTAAAGGCTCGAGGGAACAGATGGTGCTGTGTTTTCTACTTTCCATACACAACTTTTTTCCCCAGATTCTTTTGACCATTTGCAATATTTTGTCTCGATTATCTGGGTTTTTAAATGATACAATAATGTCCCTAAACCATCGTTATACATTCGTAATTTACCTAATCCAATATTTATCATTAGCATATTCCTTAAATTCCCCTATTTGGAAATATTTTACTGAATATTGTGATTTTGTAAGAGTAAGTGCAGTGGCGTAACTATACTATCTGAGGCCCATGGCAAATTTATTGGCTGGGGCCCCAATCAGAAATCATCACGTTTTTTTTTTTTTTTTTTTTTTTTTTTTTTTTTTTTTTTTTTTTTTTTTTTTTTTTTTTTTTTTTTTTTTTTTTTTTTTTTTTTTTTTTTTTTTTTTTTTTTTTTTTTTTTTTTTTTTTTTTTTTTTTTTTTTTTTTTTTTTTTTTTTTTTTTTTTTTTTTTTTTTTTTTTTTTTTTTTTTTTTTTTTTTTTTTTTTTTTTTTTTTTTTTTTTTTTTTTTTTTTTTTTTTTTTTTTTTTTTTTTTTTTTTTTTTTTTTTTTTTTTTTTTTTTTTTTTTTTTTTTTTTTTTTTTTTTTTTTTTTTTTTTTTTTTTTTTTTTTTTTTTTTTTTTTTTTTTTTTTTTTTTTTTTTTTTTTTTTTTTTTTTTTTTTTTTTTTTTTTTTTTTTTTTTTTTTTTTTTTTTTTTTTTTTTTTTTTTTTTTTTTTTTTTTTTTTTTTTTTTTTTTTTTTTTCAGATGTTGAGGGATTAGTTTGTTCTTTCGGAACCTCTTTTCTGTTTTGCGTACTTTTTTAGTTCCTGAATTACTTTTTGTTCAAGCACTTATTTTTTTTCATTTGTAGTCGGTAGTCGCATTTATGGAATTTATTTTATGAAGATTTTCCTTTTGTGTATCAAATTTAAGTGAATAGAAAACCCCTTTCTGACGTTCTTTAAATAAAAGAGGGGGATCTTTAAATAAAAGAATTACATGATTTTATACAAAATACATAAATTCAGGAGTGTCCGCGGAGGAGGGGAAAGAAATCATGGCACAAGTTGCGCCATCATCAGAATTACATGAAACACAATTTTTTTTCAGAATTTTTTTTGTGGTGTGTGCGGGGGGGGGGGGGGGATTTTATGAAAATAGATAAATAGATTTATGTGGGGCAAACGTTTTGGCTGCATTTTTTCGGAAAATTATCTCCCCCCCCCCCCATCATCAATTTTCGGATTAAAAAAAAAATAAGTAACTATATATGCATATATATAAATAAATATATTGTGTATATTATTTATATATATGCTTATATAGTCACATGCATATATCCCCCAAAAGCTACGGAACCCCCCTAAAATCAATGACTTTCCCAAATAGGCCAAACAGTCGATCAAGCCTCCCCCCCCCCAAATGCCCCGGTAAGCAACCCCTCCACCCTTTTGATGGAACAGTCTGCGCCATGAACCTCCCCAGATGGGCACCTTTGTCTGTATATACAGTGAAACCTGTATAAGTTAACCACTTGTGGTGCAGCACGTTAGTGGTCAACATATAGGGTGGAGATTATTTTTTTTTTTGTTATCTTACACTATAAATTTATTCATTTGTAACTAATTAAAATGTAACTTCATGTATTAACGTTACTTCAAAATAGTAATTAGCTTTTTTTTTTTTTCAGTTATCTGAAATCTCATTACAGAAATTTAACCTGAATAACTTACAATGTATCCTATACAACTTTAAAACTAAAGCACTTAGTTAAAATGAAGAAAAATATCTTATTAATTATGTAAGTTAGTTATTTGATGGTAAAGATTTCCTAAAAATACATATTTTTTTTTTTTTTTTTCAAAATGGCTAGATCAGCTAGAAGAAAAAAGAAAAAACTTTGAATAAAAGACTGCTCATAGTAGTTTTCCCATATGGTTAACTGAAGTTTTTCTAACTTTATTACTCTGAAAAGTTTTCCTAGCTTTATAAAGAGGTTTAGGCAAATTTTATATTGATGTTTCATCTATCCAGACAAATACTTGTCTAACATTATAGCATAAAAAATATTCTGGAGAAGTTATTTAAGTTTTTTTTATTTCCAAAAATAGATAAACAAATAAATATAGTAATAATTAGGCGGTCAAATTACACAGGGTTTTTTTTATAATACTCCCACACAAATTTGGCGTATATAAGTGATCAATATAGAAAGGTGTGGAAATTATTGGTAAAGCTTACAAAAGTTTCCCTACATTTTATAATATAGGGCGAAATCCGTTCCTGACAAAAGTGGTCAACTTTACAGGTTTTACTGTATATAGTTGTGTGTGCGTAAGTGACACTTTTTGGGGAGATGAGTTTTTTTTCTTTTTTTTTTTTTTTTTTGTAAATGGAATTTTTGGATTGCGTCATTGAATTAGGCAGGGGCGATTGCGCTGTTGAACTTGAGGAGGAGGCAATCCTGCATAAATTTATGTTTTCCATTATGCAAATGGGAGTAGAGAGATAGAGCAGGTCAATAAGAAGTTCGAGTTAAAACCGAAGTTTATTTTATATTTAAATTTTACTGACTTTTTTTTAGCTGTCTACTAGCTACTCAACAACACCTTCAAAAAACAAGGCATTGTTCTATACTCCGCTTTATGTTTAAGTGATTTCTCGTTTACAATTCGCATTTACCACTTTAGTTTCGAGGAATTTTTAATTCGTGAATCTTAAAGATTGCTCCCCCCCCCCCCCCCCGTCTGAATCCTTTTTCTCGATCCAAGGGTGGACGCAGGAATAATTTTGGAGGGGCACCAGAAAGCATGAAATGATTCTCCCTCATAAAACTATCTATTCCCCCTTACAATAGCGTTCTCAGAAGTATATGATTTTTCACTTTCCATTAAAACCACTTTACCTACTTCAAAAACTAAATTATTTAAAAATAAATAAAATTTATTTAATTGACCAATTATACATTTCTTTTATTACTCTTTTGAGAGGAGCAAGTGCGCCCTGTGCCCTCTCCCCTACATATCCGCCAATGCCTTTGCCTTGAGCTTGAACTATTTGCAATCCAGAAAATGACCTTCAGAAAGTCCCGAGAGAAAGACGATACACCACATGGCAGGAATCAGGCCATAACGCTTCCATAACGGGGGGGGGGGGGGGGGGGGCAAGATAAACATTCTTAACATTTTAATCTATGCCCCAAATCTCAAAGCCTCCCCATGCTTAACACTGTATTTACACTATTATTACATTTAAAAGTCATATAATTGTATTTGTAAAAGAAAACTGACACAGGGGAGGTTAGTAAGTTACGTTCGGGCCGCCCAATGTCCTAAAAAGTCATACATGTAGGTCATAATCGGGTTTCAGTTAAGAGACAAGTTTTCTTATGCCCGTCTACTGTTTATACACATATTATACGATATATCAGGTTCGCTATATTTATATACACACGAACAAATTTCTATTCCCACAGGCAGTCTGGTCCGTATAGACCTTGAATTTAAAAAAAAATCATTTTAGTTTATTAGCTATTCCATACACGTTGAATTTTAATTAAAAAAATAGTCATTTTCCATTTCTCTATGGTATCTCGTTTCTTTTCCTTTTTTTTTTCACAAGGGTGTTCTGTGCATCATACTATTTTTCGTAACTTTCTACTGAGACTTCATTTTCAGATTATTATATTATCATGTGGCTCATTTTCAAAATATTCATTCATTTACTGTCCCGCAGTGAAAAAAGGGATTCTACTCCAAATGTCTCAATTTAAACTGACTATAAATATCGCATTTCCTTAGGATACATTTCATAACATATTTCTAATGTAAAAAAAATATAATTTACATATTGTTACCGCAAAGTTACCGAGTTTTGTCTCCAGTAGATAAAAAAAAAAAAACAGTTGTCCATTTTCTGTATTTTATATTTCAGTAACATTTTTCCACTTTAGTTTTCATTATAAAAGCAAAAAAAAAAAAAAAAAATGGGACATTTCAACAGGTAGGTTATCATTATTTTAAATTCCTGTGATTATTCCTGCATTTTTTTTTTTTTTTTTTTGTAGTAGAATTGGTTATAATTTTTACCAACAGGTGTCTACACATTTTAAATGAAAGCACTTATACTAGTTTTTAAAACATTAAACAACTGTAGTTCCTTTTTTTTTTTTTTCAGTTGGCGAAAAAAACAGTTGAGTGGTGTAAACAATTTCTTATAAGGTGAATTATTTTTATACAATGTCAAGTCTTCTGTTATCTACATTTTTATGTTCAAAAATATAAATTCAGTGCCTTCTTTTGTTTGAATAATATTTGCTAGTTATTTTTTTATTATTTTGATTTAACCAATTGTTTCTTAGTGATATTAATTAGCCTGTAGATTTTGTCTAGTACCATGTAACGGGTAGACAGGGCTGGAATAAGACCTTTAGATGCCCTAAGCACTAATAAATATTGGTGCCGCATACATCTGCATATTCAAAATGTAGACAGTAAAAAATTTAAAAACCAGTAAAAAAATCTTACGGAAAATTGAAAATCAAACACAACTAACAATTCTCTCCTATCTTAATTATACTTGGAGTTGTTTAACTATTCTAATAATTTTCCTTGTAAAGTTTCTGATTAAAGCCTTGTAATCTATTCTGGCTTGAGATGTTCAAAAAATTATGTATACTTATAACATCATTTATCAGAAGTATTTTACTCATTTTCACTTTTACTAACAGGCAAATAAAAATGGAATATTCATGTGCGTTATTTTTCAGGATTAACAGGATGAAATAAGACAGAATGCTTTATAGAAGCACAAGCACAGTATGTTTTTCTGAGGTCCCTTTCGTGTTCTGCACGTGCTTATTCGGCTTCTTACGGGGTAATCCAGCACTGCTGGTAGATACAAAAATATGTAAATGATATATTTTTGCATTAGAAATAAGTTTTTTAGTGTACCCTAAAGAAATGTAACATTTTTAGTCAGTTTAAATTAACATATTCTGAATATAATCAATCACTTTTTTTACTTTCGCACAGTATAAAGATATATATATATATATACGCATAGTTTGAAAAATGACCCAACCTTATAAAAAGTCGGTAAAACTAATGGTACGTTCGAATAGTATTTTAGAAAAAATATGTTCTCGAACTACCATTGTTGTCTTTATTTTATTTTTTTTTTACTATATCTTTCTAGGAGAGTGGGGGGCTAGTGCAAACAATTTTTATACGATTTTGAAAACAACAATGTAGGGGAGAAGAGGAGTACTGAGGACAATTTTCAGAAGTTGTACAGAAACAAAAAAACAAAAGTATTAAACAATTTTTTTAAATGCATGAAGTATTTTTTTTACCAAGAATTTGTACTTCTACGTTTCATTTGGTTGATATATTAAAATATTTGGCTGTGTAGTTTTTTACCAATATGTATATCAGTAGTCAGACGGCAAAATGTGATGTCTCACTTTTATAGCGAAACTGCGATAATTACTTAGTTTGAGACATTTTAATGAAACCTATAAGGTTGCAACGTATAACATCTCTATCTTTACTGTAAGACGAAAAATAAGTAGTTGCACTTAGTAATATCTCCTATTTAGCATAGTTCAGAGAACTTTAAAATTGTTCTCTTGTAAAATTACCGAAAACTGGGACATCCCATTTTTACACCTGACTACATATATTTATTGCTTAAAACGTTGTTCGTGTTCACACTTGCACCACTACATGGGGCTATCTAGAATGATGATTCAGACTAAATAATACAGCTTTTCAAAGTGTATGAAACTATAATAACATAAATTTGAACCTCAAATGCCATATTCCTTAGCATCATTAATCTTAATAACGTTTTTTTTTAAACTAAAGCAAGAAAGAGAATGAGATTCGAAGGACAAATGAAATCTTTGCAGGAATTTATAGTGATTAGTTTTTGGTGCCAATTACACTACTGGCCATTAAAATTGCTACACCAAGAAGGCGACATGCTACAGACATGAAATTTAAATGACAGGAAGAAGATGCTGTGATATGCAAATGAATTTCTCAGTATCTATTCATCCAAATTCCTTGGAAATTTAATCAGTTCTTATTTCTAACATAATATATGTGTCCAATAAATATCATTTTCTTATCTGCATTTCTTCCTGGGGCAGCAATTTTATTGGCCAGTAGTGTACTAAACTACTTACGGCTCTTCTTTCATTTCAGAGTATTCTTATCAAAAACATAGAAGAAAGCTTCGTGATCTCATCAATTTACTAATTTCGCATATACAGCTCTGGCGTCGGGCAAACCATAAGCAGTCTGCCAGGTATAAACTCTGCGCATAATAAGTTATTGCCAAATTTAACTAGGGCTGAAATAGTGAACTAAATAAATACTCGCTAATCAACTATTTATATTCGAATCAGCAGCTATATTGTCACAGCCTAAATGCTTTGTCCGTTGAGCGCCACATGTTCTAATGTCCAAAGTACTTTTAAAAAGTTAGAAACTTTTTAATGTAAAATATTCTGAATTTAGATTTAAAACATATACCATTAAACTGCGTAAACATTCATTCACAAAGAAGTAAAAAAGCTTACTTAGAGCTGAAACATTTAAATATGAAAATCAAGGTTAGAAAGAAAAATGAAAATAAAAATTGCTTATGCACATTCTTGCCCAGTCTTTGATTACTGGGTTTTGTTATTTGTTCTCCAGAAGTAAAAATTTTTGTTTTGTTTTTTGTTTCCGTGACTAGGTTTTTGAAAACAAAATTACCATTCGCAGACAGGAGAAAGTCAGGGGAGGACCTCTAACGGGCCGCGGACCACTTTTTGGGAACTATTGTTTATGGTAATCAGTGCTTAAAGAAATTGTTGACTTCCTATAGATTGGCAATTGGCTACACTATAGATATTTGGGTTCATTCAAAAACGATGTCACGCTTCGAAAGGCGAGGAGGGGTCGAGAAATTGTGACAAAGGGAGGGGAGGGGTAACAAGAAGTGTAACCGTACACATTTTGGTTTCAATAAAAACATTTGACATCAGAACTTAAATTTATTTTAAAAGTTTTTTTTATTTTAATCATTTGATTTTAAAGTTTCATTGATCATTTTGTATCGTAAACACCGATACTGATTAAGGTTTAAATTTACTTCTAGGCATTTAAACTTTTAAGATAAATTGCGACTTGCGAGGGTCGTTTCTTCAGAATTCGTGCAATTAATATACTTTACTGTTCCATACTTTATCTTTTGTGTTCTCCTTTTATACAAATTAAGTACACATGCGATCATTATTATTACTATGCTCACAAATGTCATTAAAAATTCAAAAAGGAGATTAGAAACGTGATCTAATAACGCCGCGCTTTGTCTCTGAACTGCAAGTACATACGCTTATGTAATACAGCCTGACATAGTGACAAATTAGGGGTAGAGGGGTATGAAGAGCGACATTTTGTGACAAAGAGGGAGAGGGAGTGGGTCAAATATATTGAAAAAAGTATGACATCATTTATGAACGGTCCCTTTATACATATTTGCTGTAATTGGTTCATTAACAGTTTTTATGTAGCGTTTATCAAGCATGAATTATGCTCGATGTTCCAAGAAACAATTATAAGTATTCATTTTTTGATTGTATAAAGTTTTTCGGTGCTAAACTAAGTGAATTATGCTATTGTGATTATTGTGGTCGCATCGAAAACTATTTTTGATGAGTTCTTTTATTATTTTCTATTACACTACAATTCCTAAAATTGTCCTGAGGTTTTTTTTTTTCTTTTTAAGAATGACCTGACATTTTTTAAAAATCTTGTACGAGCCCTGAGATTAAATAATAAATAAATAAATAAGTAAATAATTGTGTGCGTGAACACGCGAATTATGTTTTTTTCTTTACTTCTCAAATTCATTTGAGCCATCAGGCCTGTGGCGTAGCTAGAATTTAATTTAGGGGGGGGGGGGGAGTACCATTGATAGCAGCTAATTTCATTGTTTTACCAAGCCCTCCTGTATCTACATCGCAATTTCTGCTGAAATAACGAAGTCCCCCTCCCCGTTTGCTACATCACTGCATCAGGCTATAACTACACGAGCCTAATTTTTGATCATTTGCTATTATACGTTCCAAACATTTCTCGTTCTTCCCAAAACATTTTTTTTCCATTAAATTTGAAGCAGAACTACTGAGCAAGATGCTTCCGGACAGGAATTGAACTCGGCTTGCACGTGCGTTTTGCAAGATTTCTAAACGCTATACGCATACCTGCCAACCTACTGACTGAGATAAGAAATTCAGCACTTTTTTTCCAAAATTTCAGAATTCATAAGGAACGGAGAATGGTTTCTGATCTGCTCGAAGGAAAAAATCATCATTTAAGGAATGTACACACATATAAGAAAAATAATCTCTCTTCTAAATAATACAGTCGTAATCATTAACGTGCAAATAATCCCTCAGTCATTATTCCTAGAGTCCAAAAAAGACAATCATTATCATTAAAGCCTACATGATCCAACCATTGAAATACAGTATCCAAACAAAGCATGGGGGAAAAATGCTGAAATTCAGTGTAAACTGATTCAGTTTATGGAAAAATTAGAATTTCACTAAAAATTACCAAAATCTTGATAAAGGGGAAAATCGTGAAAATTGACCAGTTTTAGTAAAAATTATTAAAAAAATTGTAAAAGTTGGCAAACGTGACTATATAATGGATGGAAGCCTGTTTAACTCTTAAGAATATTTGTATTGCTTTCAAAGTAATCAATAAAAATATAAAGATAAGCTAAAATCGTTGCGTGTCGACTCCCATTGTTAACTTAAATTTTATCTTAATAAAAAATTCACAAATATGTATAATATCTATATGAATTTGAGAAGCGTAACTTCTTCCACGATTATTTGAGATACACACCAATTATTTATTAACATTACATTTAATTTTTTGAAGTGTTTCTGTGTGTGTAATACAGAGTATACACAGGCACTCACGTGATACTCTAATAATAAAGTGCAGACAAAATGCATGATAATAACGATTTTGAGTTCCATAAATAGATTAAAATTTGTAGTACTAAAGTTCTAAAGGGCAACATACTAGTGAACGTTTTCCCGTGCAGGTGCAATAGGCAGGATTTTAAGGCCATTTGACTTTGACGTAACAACTGAAGTATGACGACCCGTTCGTTTCTGAAGGGACTGAAAATTTCTCTGCATCGCCCAGTGCCCGATTTACTGAAAGGGCTTGTAGGGCATGTACACATCAGGGCCTTGGAAAGAGGCCCCCTGCTGAGGTTTCTGTTATTTATAATAAAACACTACGGTCAAAACAGGTGTTCGACCGCGGGGGGGAGGGGTACTTTTAGTGAGCCACAGCTACATGCTACATTAGGTAAGTACTGCATTTTTTAAGTACTACTTCATGGTAGATCATCACATATTTCGCCAGATGCAAATGTACATAAAATGTAAATGTTCATAATTTACTTTTCTAATATTGTCACCTTTTTTTGACGGGATAAGTATAAGCATGCGCATGGGGTTGGCCAGGGGTACCGTGGTACCCCCATTATACATTTGCTCATCTAAACGAACGCTAATGCGAAACTGGCAAACCTTTTTGCGGTTTAGAACGTGAATTCTATACCTCAAATGCATTAGAAATAGTAATTATTTTTTTTTAAGTTTTATGGATGTGCACCTGAGATCAAGCCCTCCCCCCCCCCCCCCCCGTCAAAATTTGTAAAGGCTCGAGGGAACAGATGGTGCTGTATTTTCTACTTTCCATACACAACTTTTTTCCCCAGATTCTTTTGACCATTTGCAATATTTTGTCTCGATTATCTGGGTTTTTAAATGATACAATAATGTCCCTAAACCATCGTTATACATTCGTAATTTACCTAATCCAATATTTGTCATTAGCATATTCCATAAATTCCACTATTTGGAAATCTTTTATTGAATATTGTGATTTTGTAAAAGTAAGTGCAGTGGCGTAACTTTACTGTCTGAGGCCCATGGCAAATTTATTGGATGAGGCCCCAGAAAAAATCATCACGCTGTAATTTAATTTTAATACATCACTGAAGTAGTTACCTAACAATATCACTAATATTGTGTGCATTTTAGTTAAATATCTAATGAATTTAATTTTCAAACGCATAGGTATTAGTCATTTATAATTAAATAACACTTTAATATTAACAAGATATTTATTAATAAAAGTCTTTTCTCTGAGCTTCATGTTCAACAAACGTATCAATAGCTTCATTAAAGTTTATAGATCGGGCCATAGAAGTTTCAACAGACGGAATACCCAATTTACTTAGCCTGCCATGTCCCATAGAATTCCTTAAATAGGTTATTATTAGTTTTAGTTTCGAAAATGATCTTTCAGCGATAGCTGTAGTCACAGGAACTGTAACAAATAACATCAGGGTTCACTGGGAGAACAATACAAGGTGGGATTTCCCACCTTGACCAAAATTTTAAGTGGGATTTTTAAAATTTAAGTGGGAACTTTTCTTTCTGTTTTTGTCTTTAAAAATATTACTAAATTGTCCGATCATGATCCAATACAAACTATGTAATAAAAGATGATTATCTAAGCTATGCTCAGCAAAGAAATAATAAATATCAACAAGGTTCACACAAAACCGGATCCTTCACAAAATTCGCGATCGCAAAAATGGGTGCTTTATAAAATGTTAAGCTTGAAAAAGATCCTCTGATATTTTAGTTACTTAACCAAAATTCTTTGATGTGTGATTTTTTACACAAAAATTCTAAAAATTAGTTTAATATTTCCTCTATTTTTTCTGATCACATGTCACTTTATCTATAAATGTTTTACAATTAAAACTGTTAGACACCAGCATTCTCTTGTAACCATTGTTACCAAGAAAGATTCCCTTTCTCCACTCCTTTTTTTTTATTTTGTCCTCTGTGAATAGAATGAATGAAGGTAAATCTGCATTCACAAAGGGCTTAAATTGTTCAATAATCCCAAGGAATGAAGAAGTTGTCAATCTTTGTCCCATGTTATATATGATAAATAGGGTTCCTAGATTCTTCTTTTTATTAATGAGGATAAGATGGCAGTTGAAAATTAACATACTCCATTTAGTTTGTATTGAATTATCAGTTTAGAATAGTAGTTTCGTTTCGCGATGTTTTTGAAATCGCGCAAACGAACATTTTTTGAGTGGGTTTTCAAAAAGTACTGCGGGAATCGAGCGAACCCTGAACATGAATGCAGTACATACTTCAGGAAAGCTGCATGACATAAAATGATTCTTTAATATTAGTAAATCAGCAAGTTCTCTAATACGCGAAGACTTTTTTATTTTATCTCTGAAGGTGAACTGAGAATTTCCCTGGCAAATGATTCAAATGAACCAATGGATGCATTCTAAAACTGATCATTTTCTTATGAATGCGTTTAATTCTTAATAATTTATTTCAATTTGTGTATGGTATTTAGTTGTGTTTAACTTTAATTAATTTAAATGCTTTTATAAAATTTATAATTTTTAGTAAATTTTGTTGAAAATGCTAGCTTACATCTGCGCTCGCTGCCTCTCAAGCCGGGCGCCCCATCGGGCTGAGGGCCCTTGGCATTTTGCCAGCTCAGCCACCCTATAGTTAGGCCACCAAGTGTACTTTTAACTGCTTTCACTTGAATGTTTGATCATTTTTTCCACAAAGTTATTAACATTCCTGGCTATCCAATAATATTTTCTGATTGCATTCCTGCAGTATATTCTACTTTCTCTGTAACATGAGATTTGATGTATCGTGCATGAGTTTTAAGACTAGTAATAGGAATGAGCAGAATGACATGCATTCAACCATGATAGTTACACTTAGCGCATGGAACTATTTAAATGTTAAGTATAATTCAGCTACAGTAATTGAGTAATGAGGTAGTATATTTCTTAATAAAAATTGATTACATCACAAAAGATTAAATGATTAAATAATAAAATAATTTTTATAAAAAATAGAACCGACTTCAAACTATAAATTGCGCTAAAAAGTGAAAAATAAATTAATTTTTTAAACAACATCGATGTGACTTTTAAACATACTTTTAGGAGTCGGTGCAAAATTAGGATAGGGATCATTCATAAATGATGTCACGATTCAATGGGGAGGAGGGGGGTCGTGAAATTGTAACAAAGTGTGACAAGAGGAGGGGAGGGGATAAAAAGAAGTGTGACATCGTGCATTATGCAACATAGCGTGAAGCGTGACAAAGGGGGGAGGGGGGGGCGCTGAAGTGTGACATATTGGGACAAAGGGGGGGAGGGGGTCAAGTATATATGAAAAAAGCGTGACGTCATTTATGAACGGCCCCGATAGATAAAATCTTTTGTAATCATGAATCAATTACAAATATATATATATATATATATATTCCCAGAATTAGCAACAGTTCCAATATGAAGTAACAAATGGTGTAATGGCAATTAAACTCATAATTTTGGACCAACTTCTAAAACTATGTTTAAAAGTCACATCGATGTTGTTTAAAAAAATAATTTATTTTTCACTTTTTAGCTCAATTTATAATTTGAGGTCGGTTCCATTTTTTTTATAAAAATTATTTTATTTTATTTTATTTAGTGTAAATACATTTTTTTATATAAATACTCTATTTTTTAAAAAAATCCATATCAAAGAGCGAACCTTCTTTAAATAAATGGCCCTAAAATCTAATCATTTTTATGAAAAATTCCATTTTAAAGTCGATTTTAGCAAACAAACTGATTGGATTTAATTTTTGCCGCAGAGAAGCTTTCAGTCAAACTCTTGCGCTAATTGGTTTTTAATATTATAGCACAATGGCAAAAAATTTTTTGAACAATGACTTTTACATTTATTAATAGTTTCCCCAACAAAGAAAAATCAAGCAAAGCCTTTCCAATTAAAATAAAAAATACTTATTTTTCACCCGCAGCGTTTTTTCTAAAAAACAAATATAGTCAGATTGATGTACGATATTTGAGTTAGATGTCATTAAAGAAAACCTTTGTCAATTAAAGAAAAAATCGTCGAAATCGGTTCATTTAGTCAAAAGTTATGGTTGAAAAAACAAAAAACATACTACATTTCTGCCCATTACTTTTGTTTTATGAATCGAATATGGTCAAACAAAAAAAACTGGACCTATGGGAAACCACCCTCGATCAATTAAAAAAGAAAAACATGAAAATCGGTTCATCCGGTGCGAAGTTATGAGTGGATAACCAAACAAAAAAAAAAAAAAAAAGACATACATACGTATGAATGTATAACCTCCTTCATTTGTGAAGTCGGTTAATTAAGCTTCTGGTTTTATGGAAAACGCACAAAACGAGGCATTTGAAAAACGTATAAAATCTTTTGTGAAAAAATACACAATTTGATTGATAGCAACTTAATAAGCACTTAAAGGACCTCAAATGAGCAAATTTTCAGGTTAAAAAAAATTGCGTTTTTGAGCAATCACTTTAAAAATTGTAATTTTTGAGTTTTTCTCTAATTTTGAACTTTAATATTTAAGTTAGTATACATCTCAGGCTTACAATAAAATTTGGTTTAACACTTCCATAAGAGCACTTTAGACTGCCTTTTCCATTTTGTTAAAAAAAACAAAAAATAATAAAAATTTCATACGAAAAAAAAATCATAAAACGGTAAAAATACATTTTTTCCACCTCAGAAACATTTTTTTCCCGTAGCAATAAAGTCAACTAGATTTTCAAAAATTTTGTCTAAATAAAATACATTTCCGTAGTTATTTATAGAAAAAAAGCATTATTCGAATCAGTTTAATACTTTTGAAAGAGTAAACAGTTAAGAGAGTGTATTTTCTATAAACGGCCAATTTTGAGCTGAATTTTAAGTCTGTAACTGAAGAATAAAAATTTTCTTGCAAAATAAGTTTGGGGTATTTTATATGTCCCTTAGATGTAACTAAGGGACCAAGCATGCTTGGAAGTTAAACACTGGGGGTTTCGCGTCAGGCCAACCACTTGACCGGAACTTCTGCTTCTGCACCCCAGAGCCCTCGGTCTAGAAAACTGGGATGGGGACAATAGGCCATGACCCCCAAAAGGGCTGGCGCGCCAGTGAGTTTTTTTTAATAGTTTAGTTGTAACTACTGTAATGAAAAAAAAAAATATTCTGAGAGGGTCATAAGACATGTTCCGACTTGCCTGCCTGATTTGAAATGGAATGGCTCAGTAAACACTTTGCGCTTTACAGCTCGTTCAGGGGTTGACGCGCTCTTGATCCGTAAAAAGCTAACCAACAAAAATTGCATTGTAATGTCCTTTTTAGAAATTAGACATAAACACAAACAATGTAATCAGAAATAATTATTTTTTAAGGAACAAAGTTAAGTGAAATATTTTCAAAACGTATTTTGAGCACTATCAAATACTGTGTATGATTTTAAAGAACATAATTTATTTTTTCTCATTTTTTAAAATTTAGTTTTTGAAATATACATATCACTCTTATACGCATACTTACATTTAAAAATAAGAAAAGAACTTTTGTTTACAAGTAATTAGTCAGGTAATTTATGTCGATAAATACCGAATTGAATATTAAATAATTAGCACCAGTTCCCAGAGGTCCATGTGTGTATCAAATTTTGTTTGATTCTATGCATTACTTTTTGAGTTACAGCCGCCGCACACACACAAAAGAAAGAAAGAAAAAAAGACCTCATCCAGATACAATCATTTTCTAAAACTGGTCAAAATAGACTCGGTATACCACCACAAAACGTGTAAATCCAACGAAATTCGAAAATTTTTACGAATCCAACACTTTCTTCTATATATTAGAGTAAAAAGAAAAACCAGAATAAAATAAATAGGGCTCGACCGATGGCATTTTTTGGCCGATGGGCCGATGCCGATTGTTGGCCGATTGTTCCGACGTCGGCCGATGGCCGATGGCCGATTATTTTCCCTTTCCATCGGCCGATGGCCGATGCCGATGACCGATGGTAAAAATTCGCTTTAAACCATTAAAACGTGTAGAAAGCTTGTCAAAAATATCATTTAAATCATTCATTTATTTTTATGTTGATACAAACATATGAATGCATTATTCAAGCACCATAAAAGACTGTTTCTGGGAAGTTTACATATAATTAAAACTAAAAGAATCACTCGTGATTCTAGTAAAGTAATTAAACTATTTTGCGGTCAAAAAAATAGCTATAAGAGAGGATTTTTAATTCTTTTTTCTCATCTTTGCAAAAAAACTCAACACTATTGGATCCGATCGGGTCTAATTCCCTTTCCTTTAACATTTTCTCTTTATAACAGCTGCAAATGACAAGTGCAGCTGCGTTTATTTTATTATTTTTTTTCATGG
Organism: Octonoba sinensis; assembly: GCA_038502835.1. NCBI lineage: Eukaryota > Metazoa > Arthropoda > Arachnida > Araneae > Uloboridae > Octonoba > Octonoba sinensis. Next base: position 1,555,287 of record CM076598.1, on the reverse strand, counting down.
GGAGGACTGCAGATGTTATAATACAGACTAACAAATAATGTGGGTTTGCATCTTTAACAAAATTGTCACTCCCCCCCCCCCCCCCGGAATTTTTTCCCATAATTTTTTCCACGTTTTTAAAAGAAAAGCGGGAGCGATTCTATGTTTACTTTCCATTATAAGAGTTATTTTAAATAAAAATAGCTTCTTTTATAAAATAAAAATAAAGTATTAACATTAACCCTACACTGTGCAATTTTTCATTTTTTGTAAAATATTTGTGTGTGTGTGTGTGTGTGTGTGTGTGTGTGTTTGTGCTAGTTATAAGTGGAAAAAATACAAAAAAAAAATTCCTATTTCATTCGGAAAAGTAAAATTCGAGAAAATTTGACATGTTGTTTAAAAACAACACTGCGCATTTATGGGTAACAATAATAATTTTTTTATATAATCATTTTAATAAATGAAACAACATCAATGAGAAATAGGTATGCATTATAATCATACAATAGCACTAAAGTAGTAAAATTTATTAAAATAATTTATTTTATTATTTTTTATAAATTTATAAAAAAATTTAAAGTAAAAATTTGCACATGTAACTAATAATTATTAGTTACATGTTCAGGTTTTTACTTTAATTACCAATGAAGTTTAATAATTTCACTAAAAGATTTTAAACAAGAAACCCAACATCTGTAGGGGGTCTATGAGATAATGTTCGTTTCTTGTTTGGTTGAGCGTGAATTGATTTTAAACAAAATTCTTAAATAATAATTTAATCAACCACTTTACGCTAATTTGCTCTATGTTTATAACAATAACCTTCTAAAAGATACTAAATAAAGTGAAATAGAACAACCTGTGACACCTGTTCCTCTTTCTGCTGCGGATAATGTTAGGAGCATAAAAATTACCCCCGAATGCGCGGTGTTGTTTTAAAACCACAAGTAAAAAAGGCGCCCTAATATATATTTTTCCCACAATTTTTCGCACAACTTATACTATTTATTTTATTTTAAAACTATGTAAGCAATTAAGGACTATTTTTTAAAGTAAAATTATTGCTTAAAATTTGTAGAAAAAAAATTAAGAAGTTAGTTTTTTACAAAATTAACATGTAGTACGATTTTATGAAAAAAGTTGAACCTTGAACTCAGTTTACAATAGCTAGGAGAAACTATGTTAACTAATATGATCTTACATACAAAATAAAACGAAAAAATGCCCCACATGTTAAAAATTATACAAAACAAGAGCCTAGTGAACGAAAATATAGGTGTTGTTTAAAAACAAAACGGCGCTGTGTAGGGTTAAAAAGTTTCGCTCGCAGTAACGAACCCTGTTCATGACCAAGAAATACTGAATATTGCTTTAAAAACATAGACGTGAGGCTTTTTGTCATTATTAATGAATGATGGGGGGGGGGGGGGGGGAGTTTTAAGAACCAATCTTATTAGCTTTTTTCTTGTGAATTGAAAATTACACTGAAATACTTGACAGATTCCTTATATTTTTATGAGCACAATGTTAGGTCACCGAAATAAACCGAAATTTTGTAACGAAAAAAATATTTTGAGCACCAACTGTTGACAAATAATCTTTTAAAAAACATGTGAGCGATTATAAAAATTAGATGTATTTTGAAAAAATATATATATACGTATATACATTTTCAATTTTTGAAAATAAAGAAATTGTAGCATTTTTATTAAGATATTATTCCACCCTGTCGCGCAAACTCGTTTTTTAAGATTTAATTTTTTGAAAATTGAAAGTCGAACTTTAAGTCGAACAAGGGAAATTTTAAAATGACTATCGTATTAAAAAAAATTAGGATGTATTTTGGAAAAAAAAAATGCACTGATCAATCTTTGAAAATAAATATTTTTTAGCATTTTTATTAAGATGCTATTAAATCCTGTCGCTTGAACTCGCATTTTGAGAATTCTTGAAAATTGCAAGTTGAACTTGGACACAAAAATTTCGGTCAATTAACATTTATACTGGAAAACTGTTTCTTATTTTTGATCAATCTGTTCTATGTTGTAAACTAAAAATCAAATACGAGAATAACCTCACACTAAAAGCAGATGCAACGAGGTTGCCGCACAATTGCAGAAAAACTAACATGTGGCATCGAAGCAAAAAAAAAAAAAACCTCTAAGAGAAAAAAGTTTACGCAGGTAAAAATTAAAATTATTATCGTATCTTGCTTCAGTTGACTTTGCATTGTTTACAATTTCGGAGTAATAAAAAACATGACAAACTAAAATCAGGTTTTATAAGATTATTGCACCAGGACATCTAATCTAATGCACTAAGTCATTATTAAACGAAAAACGGACAAAAATGAGTCAACTAACCTAAGTGCGAAAAACAAATAACACTCATAAGTCATAATAGCCTCTATTACTTTAACTTGTTCTATTTCGCGAGCATTCTGTTCAAAGAGAAATAATTTTAATAATGATGTTTTTCGGGCAGCTATCGCTTAAACTATTTTTCCGAATTTTTTATCAAATACTTTGTAGAATGACATTATTTTTGTGCTTTTTTTTAAACTGATGTGCTGCCTGTTATTGTGTGGAAATCGAAATCTAGCTATGGAGGAGAAAGAAAGTTAAACACAGAATGTTTTCTGAAAAGTTGTCCCTGCGAAAAACCATCGGCCTTGCATCGGCTTTTAGATGTTTTTCACGGCCGATGGGCCGATGTTTTTGTGAAGTCAACATCGGCTGCCGATGCCGATGGCCGATGGCAACTTAGTTGAACAATCGGCGCCGATGCATCGGCGAGGCCGATGCATCGGTCGAGCCTTAAAAATAAACAATCCTTTTTAAATCTTTATTATGATGATTTTTTTAGATTAGTTGCTGGGGCAATAATTTAGGCGTGAAAAATACGTTTAACATTAACAATAGTGAAGTAAACAGTTCCGATTTGGGCGAAAAACAAAATAAATTCCTGGTGTGCTACTGTTTTGTACAGCGATGTTTTTATCCAATTATTTTGAATTACTAACAAATACATTACTATATGCAAGAAAAAAAATAATAAAAACTGGTTGTTTGCAAGAAAGCAAAAAGTATTTTTAAAATTAGTTTAGTAAGATTCAAAAATATATAAACCTTATTATAATCCTCAGCTCTTCTGAAAATTTAATGTTATTGTTTAAGCTTGCGGTGTACATAATCGTCTTTTTCCATCTCTTTTTGTGTTTTTATAAATTTATGTACGGCATTTTGTTAATATTAAACAACTTGATGTGAAATTTTTCGAAGTGAATATTATATCTCATTGATCAGTTACTGCTTTTGTGTAGCGTGAAATCGTATGACGTATAACCCAAATTTCCTTTAATCAGAGATCGCAATAAAAGAATTTCACTAATTATTACAATTTTTTATATTATTACAAAATATGTAAAACTGTTAACTTTGAATCATAAATACGTTTAGTAACAGCAAATGAAAATAACTAAATGCTCGATGTTTGAACAAGAAATATTTTCAAAAAGAAAAAAAAAACGACTCTCGGGAAAACCAGCGAACAAAATAATTCCGAACAGCGGAAAAGTTTCCCTAAAACATGGAAACAAAAACACTGTTTTGATAACAGAACGAATCCTAATTGATGGTCGCCTGCGATTGGCTACGGAAAACCTAAACTTTCTCAGCGGCATCACCCATTCATCCAATCAGGCACGCCCTCTCGACGGATGATTACAATACGTCTTGGTGGACTGTATAAGCTTTATCCAAAATCTTGTTTGGTGGGAACATTGAAGTGTAGCGTGTTGTAGACAATTTGTAGAGAATTTTATTATTTCTCTGGTGGAAAGGTAAAGAAATTTTCTTATATCCTTCGCACTGGGAAACAAAAATTTTCGAGTTATAAAAGAAGACTTCCTCGGGAAAACAAATTTACTTAATTTGCGCGGGAACTCATGGGATCTTAGCTTCCGTACTTGTGGGTTTATACATATTAGTCAGAACGTAGTGGGTATGCGTTGCATTATTTACATTGCGTGGATCATAAGTTCTAAAGAGGCCTTCCGGTTTTAAAATTTATTTTTATTAGCAATTAAGTTTCTGTTAAAATTCATTTGCAGGAAGATTATAAAACGAATCCACTGCGCAGAATGCTTTTAAAATTGGATGTATAAAACAGAAAAAAATTAGTTCTCAGACGATCAAAAAGTCAGTATTATGTAAAATGAATACACTACTGTATACGAAACGATAAATCTGGGGGGGGGGGGGGGGGCGGGGGACTCATTATCAGTTACAAAAACATGATCAATTGTAGAAGCTACTGGTCTAATTTTTAACCCACTTGGTACTAAAACATTTTTATATTAACAAAATGTAAAAGTTATTGGAAATCCCAATGTGAAAATACAAATTATTAAAATCAGTTTTGTGGCATTTTAATTTAGGGATCACATAATTCCTAGGATTCATTCATTTTTGGTATCAGTAAAATGTAAGTCTAAGCTCATTTTTAACAAGTATGAATGGGCCCATTAAAAATGTTCATTAAACAGAAACAATATTCATAGATGATAGTATTCACAATTAATACCGTTGAACTCTGTGATCAAATTTAATGAGAACCCAGGTTTGACATGGGGAGTTTGAATAAATATTTGGTCTAACATTAAAAGTCTTAGATAAAATTTACGAGCATCATGCAGATTTAGCAAGCTTTTTCTGTTTGAGACCATCTTTAAAGTTTTCTTTACAAAACAAGTTTTGCTAAATTCCATTAAAATTTTGAGCAGCAAAATGAAAATTTTAGGAGAATTAGACAGTGGCTCAAAAAATGTGAAGTTGGAAGAAAGTGTGGCGTAAGATTTGAATTTATAATAAACCCAGTTATTGCGAGCACTCGGATTTAACAAGCAAATTGTCTGTGTTTCTTTGTCCTTGTTATGACTGTTCAACTTTATTTTTAAGTCAAAATTGAAGCAAAATGCTTGTTTATTTCAGGGTTGGAGTTTTGGACAGGACAAGTGGTTTTTACCGTCTTAAAGTGGCTTAAACTGTCCTAAAGCTAAATTAGTCTACTCTACTCAAATCAATTTATATCTAATGCAATATCAGTAATGCATAAATATGAGTATTAATTAGTTGTAATAATAAATCTGTGATAATATTTTTCGTTGAAATGTTAATTTGAAGAAAAAAAAATCATATGTAAAAAGTTAAAAATTGCTAGGCCCAACTATATTACATAAAATCTTCCTTGTGTAAGAGTTGGTCGCGTTGTGAAAAGAAAGTACCAAAGTAAATCATTTCAGTTCCATATGTTTGAAGTGAAAGGTAAGCGTAAATTATCAACCCCATGAAAATCCATTTTAATATTCGAGTTTATGTGTAGTGATACTCAAAATTAAATTTTTTTTTGCATGTAAACCTTTGAAGCTGAAATATAACTCTTTTTATATTTATTGCTTCTTTTATTACTTTCTTTGTTATCTGTTTAGGTTTCCTGCAATCCACACCAAACTACTTAATTAAATTTTAATTACCTTATATAGGTGCAGCACTTTAGTCAACTTATAGAGGGTGGAGATTTTTTTTTGTCATTTCTTACGCTATGCGTTTATTCATTTGTGACTAATTAAAATATAACATCATGTATTAATGTTACTTAAAAATTAGTAATTAGCTATTTTTAACAGTTATCTAAAATACCATTAGATAAATTTAATCTGAATGACTTACAACTTTATCCTTTAGGTTACGGCGCTCGAGTTCCCGAAATTCATCCATACAACGGCAAAACTGCGGAATATTTTTCCCCTCAGTGTAACCACGGGGGTCCTTAACTCCCAGTATACCTCTTTTGAGTGTGATTGACTTCATTAGAAGGGTTGCCAAAATATAAACTTTCGTTAATCAGTTGCTATTTTTTTGCTCCCAATCGCAAATTCGAAGTAATTATATGATTGCTAAAGTTAATTTCCGAACGAAAGTAAAAATGGAAGAAATCAAAATAATAATAATAATTTGGAAGCATGCCAGCTTTTTTTCTTCCTCATTTAAACTGCAGCTTATTATTGAAGTCTAATGTGAGGTTCCCTATGTTTGTCTAAAAAATTTTGCTAAGCAAAAAAGGCAATCAAAATTTCTGCCCAAATTAGAGTTAAAATTAACAATAAAAAGTGCTGTTCCATATAGTTGAATAGTAGTGCCCTTTGATTGTTTTAGAGCATCAATATTTTTTTTTTTTGCGATTTTTCTGCTCTGTAACATTTGATTTGTATTCTCTCGGGACATGTACGTAATTTGCCTAGTTTTCGACAAACATCTCAGGTGCAAAGTCATGATGACAGCATTTTATATTAAATATCTGCAAAATACATTAGGGATCATTCATAAATGATGTCACGCTGCGAGGGGGGATTCGTGAAATTGTGACAAGAGAAGGGGAGGGGTAACAAGAAGTGTGACAACATGCATTATGCAACTTAGCGTGACGAAGGGGGGGAGGGGGATCCGCTGAAGTGTGGCATATTGTGACAAAGGGGGGGGGGGAGTCAAATATATGGGAAAAAAGCGTGACATCATTTATGAACGGCCCCTTATCAACAACTTCAATAAACAAGTAAAGCATTTTAAGTATATTATTAATACACGAACTCTATAATTCGCAGCGCTTTATTCCTCCTCCCCCCACCACCCTCCGTAACAGATTATTATTTTTCTCCTAAGTTAACTTCTTGCTTTACGTGGTATTTCATAATTCGAGTTTGAAACGATCACGAACTGAACAAGGAAGTAAAGTATCTCCTCATTGCTGAAACTGATATCCTTATAACGAATTTACTTTATCCTAATTCACTTAAAAATTGCAGGTATGAATAGACAATTTTCCTTTGCTATTTTCACCACAATGACTCGTTGATTTACTCGTATAGTAACTGGAAAGTGGTCATTCACCGAAGATAATCGGGATTCGTTTCCAACTGTCTGTTATTATACTTCTAACAAACCCCTCTCTGCAGGTCCTTTGTTAACAAAAGCAAGACCGAATGTCCAGCTATTGCACCTTACATTCCCCTCACAATCACTCTTTTACTTCGTCGGTTTATCTTATCTTTTGCTTCACTGCTGTATTTTTAGTTGAATACACTTACCGGAATATATGACATGGGGTGGACTCATATTATTTCGACTTCGACACGCGTAATGTACATGTGGTTTTTATTTGAAAACCAAGAACCATAGCATGTTACCTCCAGCGCATCGAGCTGCTAATTGGATTATAACCCAGGGCGGCAGAGTTCTGAGCGCGACAGAATAACTCTTTAAAATTAATAACAAAAAGATGACAATTATTGAAAGTTTTAATCCGCCCGTCATTTCAATATTTTCTACGGGGAGGGGGGAGCAAAGGGAACACATTAAATTTATAGATAAAAAGCAACAACATGTAATAATACGTAAACACACATATAAAACATTATATATCTAATATTCAGGTCGCAATGCCCCCCCCCCGAGATCGGTCAAGTGATTGCTATGTTTCAGTGAGTATTTATATGACTATAATAAAAGGTATCCGGCGAATATATGTGTGCCTAAACCAGAAACATTCCAAATACCCGCCAGACAGTAAATCAACGCCGCGTATTTCGCCAAGACTATTCGCGAGGACAGGAAATGCTAATGACTCTCAGTAATTTTCACACCACCTGGTGATTCCCTTCCGCTCAGGAAGGGGACGAAAGGTCTGGTACACATGCTGTACCGCAGCCGTAAGGAAGGCCAAACTTTTCTGCGGTACATATGCCGTACCGCCGTAGTCTATAGGTTAAAATTAAAGCACTTAGTTAAAGACAAATGTGTTAGTTTACTTATTTGACTGTAAAGATTCCCTAAAAATACATAATTTTTCAAAATGACTAGATCAATTAGAAGAAAAAGAAGAAACTTATTTAAAGAACCAAAGAGTGAGGCTCATAGTAGTTTTCTAGAATAGTTAACTTACACAGAGGTTTAATCCATCCAGACAAATACTGGTCTAACATTATAGCATAAAAAATATTATCCTGGAGAACTTATATAAGTTTTTTTTTATCTTTTCAAAAATAGATAAATAAATAAATATAGTAATAATGAGGCAGCCAACTTACAAAGGGTTTTTTATAATACTCCCACCCAAATTTGGTACTTAAGTCAGGGTTCACACTGGGGAAAAATACAAGGTGGGATTTTCCTCCTTGACCAAAATTTTAAGTGGGATTTTTAAACTTTAAGCCCAAAAAAAATTTTTTTTGAGTGGGATTTCAAAAAATATTGCGGGAATCGCGCGGCCTAGCGCGAACCCTGCTTAAGTGGTCAATATAGACAGGTGGTCAAATTACAAAAGTTTTCCTACATTAAATAATATAGGGCTGATTCCGTTTCTGACCAAAAGTGGTCAACTTAGACAGGTGGCCAACTTACAACGGTGGTCAACTTTACAGGTTTTACTGTATTAACACATTATAATACTCTACTTACACAGGCCTTACCGCAAATTATTAAAGAAATAATTATTATGCGGGTTGAGTTTTAACAAAAGCATATTTTACTAAATCAATAAAAAATAAGCAAAAATAAACGATACATTAAAAATAATGTGTGTTGATTTACAGTATCAGTAATATCAACAAATGATTACACCATAACACTTATACAAATCAGCAACATTGGCTTAGAAATTATCACTATTATTTTAATTTTATTTTTTTAAATACAATTTTTCCTGATTAAAGAATAAATATATTTTTAAAAAGAAGAGAATAATTTAGGAGAAAAAGAAAAATTTGCACTGATTAAAAAAAAAGTTTGTTACTTTACAAATTCAGTAATTCATGATTTATCTAATGCTGTGCTTGCAATTTCTGCACAAATTGCATTTTGCAATTTTTTATAATGCGAAAAATAAATGAAAAAAGATTTGGTTTCTTAAAAATTGTTATCTGTAACAAACATTTGCAAATTGGTTATTATGAAGTTATTTTATTATTTCTAAAATATATTCTTTAACTCCAGGAATTACAATTGCAATATCATTTTAATTTTTATAATGACTGAGAAGAATTTTTCTCAAATTAGCTTTTTCAGAGCTAATTTTAGAAAAACCCAAATAGTCTGACATAGGAAGTCTGTAAATAAAAGATGAGAAAAATTTGTACTGATTTAAAAAAGTTTGTTAATTTTCAAATTCATTAATTACCCAGTGCTGTGCTTGTAATTTCTGCATAAATTGGATTTTGCAATTTTTAATGATCTGCAAAATTAATGAAAAAAGATTTGGTTTAAACCAAGTGGTTTTTTAAAAAAAAACCATTTGGTTTAAACCAAACAACCCTGATGTTGTACTCATTAATTCCTTAAAAAAAGAAGTAAGATAAAAAATAAAAGCTTCAAAATGTATGAAAATGCAGAAACATTTTCAAAAGATTTTCGAAAATGATTTTTGTTATTTTGCAACCTTCCAAATCCTTTTTAATGTAGTAATAACAGGGGTCACGTCAGAGGAAATTTAAGTCCGTTTTCAGACCCTTCACAAAATTACAGTCGTTCAAAACGGACCCTTCACAAAATTCAAATTAATCAAAAGAGACCCTTCACAAAATTACATTCGATCAAAATGGACCTTTCACAAAATTACAATTTATCAAAACAGACCCTTCACAAAATTGCAGTCATTCAAAACAGACCCTTCACAAAATTCAAATTAATCAAAACAGACCCTTCACAAAATGCAAAGCTTCCATTTTTCATACCGTTATTTATTATAAAAGTGCTAATAATGATAAAATTCTTCCCCAATGTTTGAATTTTCAATTTTTACAAAATTATTCGATTTTTGAAATATCCGACCATGTTAAAAAAGGCTCAATCAACCCCTGAATAATTTATTTCTAAGCATGAGTGTAGATTCTGTCCTTTATGGAAATACATGATTGGAATGTTTTACTTTTGTTTTGATTAAAATTTCAAAAAGTTTGAATATTCTTGCTTTATGTGAGTTACTTAAATTTCCGTTTTGTGTACCTAAAAATGTAATTCATCAAGTGTATATAAATTCCAATAAATGCATATTTTAAAACTAATGAAATATTGTGGTACAACTGAAGGGTTCCCACTGTCTTTTAGTGCTTAATTTTAATGGCTTGTTATAAAGGATCTTTTTAAGTGCTTGATGTGAATTACAATTCCCAATTGGTTTTATATAAAAGTTTATAATTGGTTTTGTGTAAAAGTTTTTTTCATGCCCTTCTTGGTTGATTGATTAAATTATGTACATACAGTTCCTTTAGTGAAACTACAATTCATTTGCTTAGAAAATTGAGGTCCGTTGTTGTGCTACTGTCGGTGAAGAAAAAAGTAGGGCTAATAATTTTTTTTCAAAAATGAGGTTTCAAGAGATTTTTTTCTAGATGGATCGACAATAGATCATTTCCTTCCATGCCTTCCCGAGCTATCCGACACCAGGGTTTCCAGATGTTCCAAGAGACTTTTAACCAGTTGTGAGAAACAATTTAGCCAAAAATTACTTACATTCGGTTGTTGTTGCTCGAGATCCGCACCGGATATTCATTTCGTCGGATATCCGGTGTCTCTCGTCTGGCGGATTTGTACCGGAAATGATCTGATGCCTGAAATCTATATCTCTTGTTTGATTTGTTTCGGCATTCAGAAGCAAAATTATTCAAAATAAATTTGCTCTTTTTTTCTGTACTTAGAATGTTCTATTATTCTTGGTAGGGTTAAATTTCATCTGAATCATGCATTTGTATTAAAATTTGTTCATCTATCTTATTAATAACTTAAAATATGTTTTTTCATAAACATGTCATATTATTCTCGTAAGTAACATAATACATATCCAAAGTCGGGTCTGTCCAAAAAAATTAAGAAAATCGGATTTAAATTTAAAAAAAATCTGATTTAAATAAAATTTTTAAAAAATTTAAACTAAAAAGGAAATTACAAACTGTTGTTGCTTCAAATGCCGCTTGGGTATCCAAGCTCCTTTCACAGAACGACCATGAATTAAGGGGGGAAATACGTGTAAAACGGGCGTATTAAGAGCAATTTTCATGAATTTTTTTAACATGTAAAGAATAAATATATTTTATTGAGATTTTGAGGTTATTTTATAGATATGTTGAAGATCATTTGCTGAAATTTTCAAACATTTTCCTTGAAAAATCCCAGAGAAATCGGCTGCTGCACACTGTAAGTCGCCAGTTTGCGTAATCCTGGAGGTCACAATTTTTATCTGAAATCAATTTTTTTTAAAAATCTGCTTTATTTATAAGTATCTCTTCTAGTTGAACTAAAATCATAACTAAAAATTGAAAATTTCTATATTTTTTTGGAATGGGGAAAATTAAGTACGATTTTTTATTGTTTTTTTAATCCTTTTTTTTTAGAATAAAAGAAGTAAAAATAAAGATATGTTTATGATTCTAGTTCAACTAAAGCGTGTATATATAAAGAAAATGTGTGATAAATTTGATAAGGATTGATCAAAAACTCTTTGAGCTAGAGTGTACACAAATTCGAAAAAAGTAGTTTCGAGAAAAACGCGTTTGAAAAAAAGAGTGGTATTGAAGGTAAATTTAAGGCAGTAATGAATCATTTTTTTTATACTTATAGGTACTATTACTTATAGAAATTTCTATCCGAGGTCTCAGTTGTTAAAAGAAATAAAAGAACATCTGCTAACGTTCTCTAATACCCTTCAGGTCATTCATGAGGTATTCACCTGCTCAACTGCTCCAAAAAGGGCGCTCGCTCAAACGCTTATAACTTTTCAACGACTTGGAATTTCGCTTTGAAATTTTCGGGTTGTATTATTGAATAGTTGTAGAATCGATTTATATGAGGAAAAATGTTTTTAAATTTTTGAGACCTTTACACGTATTTCCCACCTTAAAGCAGTAAGGGAGCGCTTTCTGTTAGTAGATGAGCACTGCAATGAGGGAAGTGCGACTCGGCTCGTCAAACTCTGATTATTATTATAATTAACTGCTTTTCTTCAAGCATTAGCAAGGTCTTCATTATATTTTTAAACAGTGAATCTCTTAAATTAAAACTAAATAATTAACTTGTTTCTCGTAAGTATGGCCGAGTCGGTGCGCCTCGAGCTGGAAGCGTCTCTTCCGCAGCTGGAAAAGATGGGGCAAGTCGGCCTTTTCGCCCCAAAAGAGATCAGGCAAGAATATCTTTCTTCAAAAAATTTGTGTCGTCAAAAACATAAAACTTTGATTGTGCCATTTTTTATGCTGTGTTATTTGATGCAAAGAGTTATAAGTCACCAAAAAAAGAAAAAGATTTTGAATGTGCAAAGTTGAATTATCTGGGAGCCTTCATTTATTTATTTTCTTTTTCTAAATTAATCCGGAGCATCATCTGACAGAGAAATTTCACGTTTGTTTTCGGATACTTCACAAATGGCAATCAAGCAAAACCGACCCTTCATAAAACTCAGAGCTACTAAATAACTTTTCATGGAATTATTTATTCTATAGGTGGCAAATAATAATAAAAATTTTTATCATTATGTGTTTAAATTTTGAATTTTCACAATTTGATTTTTTGCAAATGTTTTAGGAAGTCACAAAAAAACATACGGGATCATTCATAAATAATGTCGTGCTTCGAGGGGAGCTCCTCCCCGTGGTTCGAATTGTAACAACCCTCCCACCTGGTTCGTAAAATTGTGAGAAAGTGTGACAAGGGGGGAGGGGGTAACGAAGTGTGACATCAGGCTTATAAAACACAGCATAACATGTGACAAAGGGGGGAAGGGGATCCATTGAAGTGTGACATTTTGTGACAAATATATCAGAAAAAAGCGTGACATCATTTATAAACGGTCCCTACCCTGTTAAAAATGCTGGATTGAGCCCTGACCTGTGAGGGGCTACCAGTTGCATCTCATTGTCACAAAAAATATTCTGATATTATTTGCAGTTATTTCCCCATTTTAAATTTTGTCATTTACCCCTCTTTGCTTCTAAATGCGTCAGTGGTGATAACATGAAATTGTAATTGCAAAAAGTGTGTGAAATGTAAACTGGATTATAGGCTTACAATCTTTAGTTTCAACTTATCATTGCATGTGTTGTATCAATTTACTACCCTTTTTATTTTTATTTCGCGTATAGTGTATTTAGTGGGGGGCAGGGCAGCTCAGACCACCTGAAGTTTGTCACGAAATATCCCTTTGTGCTTAAAAACTGAAATATTCTATAGTTTATTTCCTCCTTTATTTCGTACTCCATATTTATTAATTTACATTATAATTTAATGGTAGTTGATAAGTTGAAGTAGTCTTAACGTCTATGGTATCATCACTGAGCAGGGTTCGTGATTTTTTTGATTTTTTAAGAAAAATTTAAAAAAATCGGATTTTTTGATTTAAATGGGATTGTTTTGATTTTTTTTCAAAAGACCCTAAATACTTTGGATATTTATTATGTTACATTCATAGAAACAATATGGCATCTTAATCAATATGCAAAAACACACTTTAAGCTATTTTCACAGCAATAAATATTTTTTAATAGTAATAATGATAAATAAATTTTAATACAAATGCATGACTCAAATGAAACTTAACCCTACCAGAAATAATAGTACACTCATAAGTACAGAGAAAATGAACACATTTAATCTGAATTATTTTGCTTTTGAAAGCTGAAAAAATGTACCAATTGTGTGTACTTAAGTTTTACACTGAATGTACTTTTCTCATTTTTCAATTTTATAAATAAAAAAGCCTGAAATATTTTTACCTATTTCGAAAAATCGTATGCTCACACAATTACTAAAAACTGAAACTTTTTGTTTTAATCAAGCATCTTTATTGAAAACTTCTATGATAAAAAAATATTTTAGAAGGAAAAAACCTTAAGCTATTAGGGGACGTGGATGAAACTTTAAGGATATATATTCTAAATTCTAACAATTGTTGTTTTAAACACTATCGTTCTGAATTATTTATTGTGTGGCACTGATTAAAGTAATCTAAAATACTATTTTTAAGATAAAAAACACAGAATGGATCATGTTTATGCATTATAAAGTGTAACTTGAATGATTGAATGAATTATGCTTTGCTGTTTAAGATGCTTGAAGAATATTGTAAAATTTAAAAAATATTGTCAAATTAAAAGAATAGTAATTAATTCTCACTTATGAAGTATGTTATGCACACAGACAGATGACCTAGGAAGTTTTGTTTGAAACATTGGTTGTAATTGCAACTTATGAATTTCATTTTTACAACACTTCCTAACATAGTAAAGTCAATGATTTTTTTGGAAAAAAATCACTTGATTTAAATCGTGATTTAAATCATGATTTAAATCAAGCTGATTTAAATCAACGAACCCTGTCAGAGAGTATGACGTTTTTGATAATCAAGACATTAAATGCTTTGTAAAAATTTTGGGGTTTGGGGGGGGGGGGGGGGGGTTGAACGTAATTTTTGACAATTTCCTAGATTTAGTTATTTTTAATACGCAAAAATTGGGGAATTACATTCACCAGCTAGCTCGTCCTTGGGAGTTTTTGTCATAGTTTAACCTGTCACTTGTAAAATCTCCAGTTTTACGTTTTTTCTAATAGTTTAACCAGTAATATTGACATAAGGCCATGGTATCCTAGCGGTTAGGACGTCGGACTTCCACCTGGAAGGTCGCATGTTCGATACCAGCTGAAGACCCACCATGTGCACTTGGGGATACGTGCATGTAAAATCCGCGGACCCCACTACCTCACCCCGTGCGCGAGCAATCCTAAGGCCTCGGCTAACAGGTAGGGGTCTGGTGGAGAAAAGTAATATTGACATCGATATTTATAGTATTGTATTGTATTGAATGTGTGATGTTTAGGAACAAAATATGTAATGTTAATACCAAGTTCCTGGTATTTAATCAGCTTGGCAATACATGAGCTCCCAGCAGCGGAATTATCTGTATCAATCTGCAGCACAAGTTTCAGCAGTGAAAATTTATCTGCGGCACCAAAGGATGTGGAACCAAATTTGCAACCATAAAAAATAGCAAATTAGGCATTTTAAAATAGGTGACATATATAATGATTCAGTTTATAAGTAAATTACTAAAATCTAAAATTGAACATGCAATGAATGCAAGCTAAGAGAAAATACACCACAGTTTAATATTTGAAAATTATTTATTATATAACATAGGGAAAACAGAGTAAACATTTATCTGAGTCGCTAATAACCCTAACTGCTTTTGAAGTAACATGTTTAAAAGCAAACATTGTGGACACATGTTTAAAATGTTGAAAGTAGAAAATCCCATATTTATTCATTAATGAAGCTTTTAAAAATTTACGTGTGCTTTTGAACCCACTTTCAGGATCATTGTGCATAATTAAAGACACGCAGAGGCGTAGCTGGGGTTTTCAGCACCTGAGCAACCTTGGGGACAACTGAAGATTTTGCACCCCCCCCCTCGTGTCACTGGGGGCTTACAGGCGCCCCTAAAGGAAATTTAAAAAAAAACTTTTATGCTTCCTAAATGATTAATTGCTCTAAAAAGCAACCCTTTTAAATTTCATTTTTATTTGCGACCATTCACTTTTAAGGCCAAAATGGGACGCTTTGGTTTTGCAAAATTTTTTGTCTGATTTCCCACGCACTCCTGTGCTACATTGGTCATTCCCGATACGATTTGTCGTGCTCCAACTCCTTGTCTAACATATTCACACCTGTTCAATTCAAATAATTTTCTTTTCACATTTAAAAATAGAATAAATTTGCATTCATTTGGCGCCCCTTGGTGCTGCACCCAGGGACATCTGTCCCTCCTAGCTACGCCCCTGAGGACACGCATATATCTGATGTGATAACACACCCATATCTTCCAATGACCCATCATTGTCTCTTGATCTTTCTTCCATCACATTACTTATTATTGAACCCCAACTATCCCAAATTGCTTCTGATACAGGAATTGAATTGAGATACAAAATGATAAAAATTTTAAAATAGGGAGCAGTTTATTTAATCAAAATTTTTTTTGTAAGGTGGCTAATTAATCTACAAGCTTCAAGATTAATCTGCAGTGTTTGCTGCTGGGCATCTGTGGTATTTTTTTCCGTAAAAAAAGTTTTGGGTAATTTTTTTATTATCTATGAGAAATAGATTTTATTATTTTTATTGATGTTGTTATTGTTATTATTATACAGTCAACGCTCTTTATAATGACCACACATTATAGCAACCAGTAGTAAAGTCCCAACTTTATCCCTATGAACTCTATGTTATTTTGCTTTCAGTATAGCGACCTTTCTGAATCGTCTAATCCGATACAGCGACCGTACCAGGTGTCATGTCAGCTCAGAAATTCTGCTTCCCGAAATATGAATGTATTTTCCCCCCTATATTTTCTACCTTAAAGTGTTTAATATTTTGTTATAATATTTTGCACTGATAATTTGTTTTAAATTCCAATGATAAAAAGTAATTCGAGCATTTTTTTTGGACTCTTTTAAAAAATACCAAAAGTTTCCTTAAAATTACAGTTTTAAGGGAACTACTGATTATATAATGATGCATGTATATATTTTAGTAAAAATTCCATCTTATAGCGACCACTCGTTATAAAGACCTTTTTCTGTGGGACGCAGATGGTCGTTATATCGAGTGTCGACTGTATTAGCTGAAAAATCTAATGAATTTCAAACATTATCCTTACTGTCACAGTTCTTTCCAAATTTTTTTTAAACATAAGTCTAACTTTGTGACATTATTTATGCATAAGAAATTATGACTAGTAAATTGATTACAAAACTTGATTATTAAATATTGATTGTGTAAAGCATTGTTCAGATTCATTAACATTGCATTTCATTAAGACTTCTTTAATAATAGTTTTCTGTAGTAGATAATAACTTTGTTGCTGTATCTATTTTTGACTTGTGGTTGTGAGAATAAACTAGTCCCAAATATGTGATCTCTATTTTTCTCCATGTATCTTCCATTCAGTAGTGAAAGTAGTCTTGTAGAATATTTCCAGATGCCTTTTTATAATTTTTGTATTGCTGCAGTTACGTCCTATCAAACCTGATTGCATTAAAGATTCAGTTGTTGATATTGTACCAGGATTGATTCAGTAATTTTATTGATGATTGATTCAGTAATTGATTTTATTTCTATAGACAAATCATCAGGAAGAAGGAAGACTACTTGTACAAGCTGCCCAAGAGGTCGAAACGGAAAGAAGATTATCTGCAATACATCAATGTAAGGATTATCTTTCATGATAGCCTTTTAGTTTTGATTTATTTTCATTCATAAATTTTGAATTCAGCTATTCAAGCAGTCATTTTAAATTTTAGCACCGGCTAAAATTCAAATTTTCAAGTGGGGGCCCGATTCCTAAGGATTGCAGTTTTTCGGAAGAGGGAAAAAGCAGCATCATTGTTTGGCCATTTGTGTAATTAAAACAGTTAAAGTTTTTCAATTCTTGTCGAGTATGAATTCTATTAGTAGAATGGTATGCAGTGGTACAACCAGAATTTTTTCCTGGGACAGGGTATGGGGCAGGATGTTTAACAGTCCTTGCATGCATGTAGATAGATTACCATACTATAGTCTGTTTCTTTAGAATAGACATGTCAAGGATGCGTTTCCTGCTTTGTCACCATGGAAACTGCGAGAAAGGCAACAGCGCCAGTTTTTTTTTTTTTTGCACTGCAGTTAAGGCATTTCCATTACTATAGCTCTGATTCAAAATATAAGAATAATGGAGAACAAGTAACAAGACAGAATTTAGTTTCCATTTATTTACTTTTGATACTACGTAAATGCAATGAAATTTCTTACAAGTTGAATTTAGAATGTGTAGATAGATAAGATTTTAACATGAACAAAATATAACAAAGTGCAATTAATTAGGTATACAATAGCTTTCTGAAACACATCAAAAGATTAGAATAAGACTTTTGGTGAACCAAAAGTATCAGAATGGTTTATCTGACGCAATCTATTTTTGCCATTGAGAAATAAATCTGATTTGAATGCTTGTATCATTATTATGGATAAAACAACAAACTGAGCTATCATGCTTGCCAAACCAACGTGGGGAAAAGTTTTTAGCACGGAAACCATGACGACCAGAAGGGGAAAAGTTCAGGGTTGCGTGACCTTGACGTGCCGATTCTGATTACATAGACTATAGGATTGACAATATAGCTTTAAACGGGGGTTCTCAGGGAGGTTAACCCTTCTACGCAACCCCTTGTTGCTATGAAAGGAGTTAGGGATGTACCGAGTACTCGGCCATTACCGAGTAGTTGTAAAAGTTTCGTCATTTTTTAAAAGTTTACTAATAGTAGATAAATTTGTAACTGATTAGTACAATAATATGAAAATATAAATATGTGATATGAAATAATAAAAAAATATGAAGTATATAAAATATTTTTACACAGCTTATATATTGTTAAAGTTCATATGCTAATTCGACTATTTTTTTCACTATCTTTTGTTTGTTTGCCACTTTTTAAGCTGTACGAGTAGCGTCCAACATGTTTGATTTAACAAATCGGTGAAACATGTCAGAAACTCGTATGTTATGCCCTGGCAATCTTTTTGGATGCCTGATGAAGAAAAGATTGTCTTTTCATCTAAACCTTTTAAATGGATTAATTTGTGGGAACTTATTTGCATTAAATATGATTTCTCTTTGGGTAACTGAATATATTACATATATATATATACAATTCTAAATGAAAATCAAAATCTAGCTACATAAAAGCTCCAATTGTAAAAGTGGAAAAAAGGAAGACTTTAAAAGAAATTATCAGCAAGAAAAAGGAAATACACAAAATTCTATCAAATACAAATATGTTAATAATTAATATCAAATTCAATATGTCGTAAATTAGGGTGTAAAAATACGCCATAATAATTTTGTATGTTAGGTTTTAAAAATAGAATTACATATAAAAAATATCACTTTATTATTAACTAGAAAAAATTAAAAAATGAAAAGAAAGTAAATAAAAATATACAGTATCGATATGGACTTTTTTCCTTGGGTGCGGGGAGGGAGGGGGGAGGAGAAGATTATGAGGCATTTTACATTATTGAATGAATTTTTACCGCAACCAATAATCATTTTTGATAAACTGATTTTTATAAAGAGGTTTAAAGAATTCTATTTTGGAATTCTTACATTCAATTTCTTTCATTAGTTTATATATATTATGTAGTTTAAATGTATGTTTTCATTTCAATATATACAAAATTCTTCATGTGCACATCAATACTCTTTTTTTTATTCACAACTACTCGGTCCTCGGCACTCGGTACTCGGCCGAGTACTCGGTTACACAGTACATCCCTAAAAGGAGTACACAAGTATTTCGTGTTTTCAACAATTTGTCTCCACGAGCACATTGAAATGTTGAATTAATATTAAATATTTTGAAATAGAAAATTCTAATCCTGTTAAGGATGTAAAAATATTTTCCATTTCACTTTGTAAGTGCTGTAAAAGAAATAGAACACAGTTGAAGGGGGAAATTCTGTTTTTACGAAAGTAAGTGGAAAAGAAATGAGTAATATTAAATGAGGACCGATACCAGCTTTAGAGGCAGTCCCACCATGGGGGGGGGGGGGGGGTGAGCAGGAACGGGCATTCAAATTGTTGTGACAAATGGATTGAAGCTGAAGGAGCTTGTTTTGAATAAAAATACTTTTGAGAAAAAGTTTTTATTTTATTTTATAAACCTAGTTTTAAAAAATTCTTTGACATACTGTGTATATGTTTTAGTTATGAGTGCAATTCATATTGATATTTCTCTTTTTTTTTCCCCCTATGCAGTATCTAGTGAGCCTTCTTGCTCTTATTGAGAAACGTCGAGAGGTACGTTGATTCTTGCTCTTAATAATTTTTGCAAGAGCTTTTGTTTTTGCAAAAATGTGTTTAATAAACTTTGTGTCTCTTACTATGTGAAGGTTTGTCTCAAAAAATGGAAATATTACTATAATTTTTTTTTTTGAAGTTAATGACATCTTTTGCTTGTACATCGTTAAATGCTGAATTATGTATTGTTTCACATAATCTGAATTCCAGTTAATTATCTTATTTAGTTTGAATGCACTGTTTTGATAAAGGAAAATGAATTGTATGATTATGTATGGTTGAAAGCTTTTACCTTGTTGGAAAAAGTTCTAAACAGCAATTTTTTTTAAAATCCCACTCAAAAAATGTTTGTTTGTGTGCTGTTCCCGCAACTAGCAGACACATGGTCTGAGGATCGCGAAACTATCTATCCTAATCTGATACTCAATACAAACTGAAAGGAGTAGGGGATCATTTATAAATGATGTCACGCTTCGAGGAGGGAGGGGTGACGTGAAATTGTGACAAAGTGACAAGGGAGGGGACTGGGTAACAAGAAGTGTGACACCATGCACTATGCAACATAGCGTGACGCGTGACAAAGGGGGGGGGAGGGGTCAAATATATGGAGAAAAAGCGGGACGTCATTTATGAACGGCCCCTAGGATAATTTTCAACTGTTATCTTATCCCTATTAATGAAAAGAAGAATGTAGGAACTTTTTTTTATTATATCATGTATCAACTTGAGGGAAAGCTTGACAATTTCTGTATTCTTGGGATCTGAAAGGCCTTTGGAAATACAGACTTATTTTCAATCATTTTATTATTCCCAGTTTCCATTCCAGTTTCTAAAGTATAATTTCGTTTGAAAAACATCATTAGTAAATTGACATAAGCTCCGAAAAAATAGAGGATATAATAAACCAATATTGGGGGAGGTGGGGGATTGGAAAAAAAAAACATATCAAAGAATTTTCGTCATTTAAGAGGATCTTTTCCATGCTTATTTCTTTATGAAGGACCCATTTTTGCGATCGCGAATTTTGTTAAGGATTCGTTTTGTCTGAACCTTATTAACGTTTATTTTTTCTTTGCTTGAATATAGATTATATAATTATCTTTTATTATATAGTTACTAGTATTAGATCATGATCAGACAATTTAGGGATTTTTTCCCCCTACCAGGGACCCCTTGGAGGGAACCTACGCTTGTCGCGATGTCAGATCCTCAATTAACTCGCCTTCTTTTTCCTATATAGCTTTTTCCTTTTTATAATGATGTTTATTATAGGTGCCATTCATAAATGACGTCATGCTTTTTTCCCATATTTTTGACCCCCCCCCCCTTCGTCACAATATGTCACACTTCCCTTTGTCACGCGTCACGCTATGTTGCATAATGCATGATGTCACTCTTCTTGTTTTTATTTTATTTATTCTTTATATTTTATGTTTTATAGTTTTGAATTAGTTTTCTAAAATTTAAATTAAAAGAAAAATTTTAAAAAAAGATGGATGCAAATATAAAAGCCAATACCTTTTGACAGTATTGTGTCATAAAATTTCCCTTTTGAAATTCTATAGACTAGAAATTCTATCGTATAATTTTGTTATCTTAATGAGCATCTGTGGAATTTTTTAATAGGAGGTTAATATAATTGTATGCATAAAATGTTATGGCGGGCATATTTCATGTACAAGTAGTGCATTTGCTAATAAATATTTTTACTTGGAACGTTAACCTGGTATGCTGCTTTGATCTAGATGGAAAAGTCATGGAAATTTCTTTGGCTATTTGAGTATGAACCCTGTTTATTATTAGTAAAGCTCGAGAAGTTAAAAAGTAAACGAAAATTCGGAAAAGCAAAATACTATATCGTCCGTTTGTTACATTGTTGTCATGAATTTACTGTTCTTATAATCCCCGAAATTTTTAGAGACTCCTGTGCGATTCTGAGAAAAAGAAAATTGACCATGCCATCGCAAGGAAGATCAATTCATTATTTAAGGTAATTTTATGACTTTTTGCTTGTTTGAAAATGATGAGATATTTTGAAAGTTTTATTTAAAAGCTGCGTCATACCAGATTTTAGTGTCCAGATTGTGTAAGTTTGAAGTTTGCACATTAAAAAAATTATTTTTATTTTAGTGTATTTTTAATTTAATTAAAATTTTAAGTAATTTAGATTGATTTAGGGTTGATTACTTTTATTGGCCCAATGTTTTGTTTTTGTTCTCTCATTACATTATTTACTCCATGCAACTAAAACTCTCTTCTGTAAATAATACTTGAATCAGACATGTAATTTTCCAAGGTTTTGTACTGGAATCAGTCAATTTTAACGGACCAAAAATTCTAAGATTCCATACTGGCAAGAATCAAGTCTAAAACAATTTATTTAAGCTGTCCCGGGAAATATAATGTATTTATATGTATGTTCATGTACTCTGAGGTTTTTAATGCAATATACATTGAGTTTATACTCTTGCCCCACCCCTCAGAGAACTTTGAAATGATGAACCTGTATTTGGGCTTTCAGATTTAACTAAGCTTTCCCCAGAGTTTTGATTGTGTTCATGCCTACTAGCGAATTTCATGTATTAATTTGAAATTGTTGGCTGTATGGAGACCAAAATTGATGTGAAGTCGTCAGTGTATTGTATGCTGAAAATGCTGTATCTGGCCACGTAACCATGCTATTTCTGTATTTATAATTCTACTTGGATCCCATGTTTGTTAAATGCTTTTCTTCTCAAATGTATTATTGCTTGCTTTATAAGCTTATGTACTCTTTTTTTATTTATTTAATTATTTTTGTGTTAATATTTTATAGACTATTATATCGAGATTTCCCGAGGATGAGAAATTATATCTTGATCAGATTCAGTTCTGTAAAAGCAGGGTAAGTGTTTTGTTTCTCCGTTACAGTGGTTCTGTTGCTTTAATGTAAATTTAGGTTTCTTTACCACCTGCATGTGAATTATCTACCAAATGTTTTAAGCATCTAACTTATTCTGTAGCATATTTAAATTTCATATCCGACGCAGAAAATTAATTAAATTTTGAAGTAACCCAATTGAAGTAATCAGTTAAAATTTTAGAGTAATCTCTTTGATATATAAAATGTATGGAGTTCCTTCTTTGTTCACTTGTTAAATATTCTTTCAACTTTGCAAAAAAGGAAAAAAAAAAATACAAAAATTACTTCTGTTGATAATTGAAATTTATTTTTTGCTAATGCTATAATTTAAAGTTTGTTTTAGAGATTGAATCCATTAAGGGTAGCACAAATAATGCCTCCTTAAAAACTAAGATCCTTAATTGTTCAGTCCCCCAAGGGGGGCCCAGTACTTTTCTAAAGTAAACTCAAAACTGCCTACTTTGCATAAAGATTTTAATGTTTTGAAACTTCAATTTGAAAAGTTTTATTCACGTTTGGCTTATACCCCCCCCCCCCCCAAACGTAATTAATTTTTATTTTTGCTCCTGGTTCTGTGGAACCTTATTGGTGCTCAAGAGGAAACAACAAACAAAAGAAACCATTGGTGGTCACTGACTCATCCACTGGCGTCACAGCAGTCTAATTATTGAGGGGGACGAAGCCAATTTTTGACTTGTCTTCCTAATTTTGCCAAACAGTAATTGAAACGCTTTATTATTTCAGCAATAGTATTTCCCATTTTTTCTATCGATACAAAGTGTGTTAACTATTTATTTATTTTGTAAACTTAATTTGCAACAAAAATGAGATGTGATCTAGAGAAATGAAATGTGTTTAGTAAACATTAATGTTAAAAATATTTATTCAAAAAATAAATAAATAAATAAATAAATAAAAAAAAGGTTTATTTTACTCTGTACAGAATCATTTTATATGGTTTATAATTAATGAGGTGCTGACAGGGTTAAAGGCGTAGTGGTAAGGCTCAGGCCTCGTATGCCCAAGTTTGCAGGCTCAAACCTGGCCCAACTCAGTGGATTTTCAAGGTGCATAAAATCGTCTGCCCCCTTGTCATATGATTATGCGGAATGTAAAAGTTCGTTTAAGTACCCGTTTGGCATGGATACTCTCGGCTAAATTAAATTCCTAGTGCCGTTTGCATCAACAAGAGCTCAGGTGCCGCCATTTAGCGGGAAACTGCGCGTAAAAAATTGCGGCAATGGTACCAAACTCATTGTGGTGCCGCTGAAAGAGTTGGTACCAATTTCTGGGAATGCACTAAGTCTGCAACGGTTGAGGACCAATACTGCAGCCCATTAGAAAGAAAAAAAAATTATTAATTATGCATACGGACTTATTTCATTTCTTTTCTGACCCAAAAATATTTCTTCCACTGTCTTTGGTAGAAATAAACTTTTTTCAGATAGTTGCCGTATCAACTTGATCGATGACATCTTGATCAACGAAACACATCTCAACGTGATTCAATCGCTTTTGTGTCATTGTTGAGCGCAAATACAACTTTAGCTTTTTTACGCTCTGAAACTTCTTTCCGCCTCACAACTGGATGCTGGAGACACCAGCAAAAGTCGTACCAGAATTTCTATATTAGAGAATAAACGCCTAGATCCTGCTTCCATTTTTAGTAATGCTTTTCTAACATCATGTGCGCAAGTCATGTATTTAAACTCCTCTTTGAAAAGTGCAAGTCGAATCCTTAATTTTGAAAAATTAAATTCTGGGTAGTTTACTGCAAGCTCCAGATTCTCTTCATGTAGTAGCATCTTTTCTAATTCAAATCGTTTTTGAGTTACCTTTGATTCAATATACGATTTTTTAGTCCGGCAATTGTCACATCAAGTATGTAAGATTCATTTTCCAAAAGGCTCTGGAACAAGCCGTTTGTTTTTATTCTAGACAAAAACATTCATATTTGATTGGCTACTTCTAAAGAGGTTTTTACCACTGATGTGGAATTGCAACTCTTTCATTATTAAATTAGTGCAATGTGGCCCACATTGCACTAACATTGAACAAAATCTGCTAAAGGCTGTTTTTTACTCATTATAGATAGAGCACCTTTAATATGGCCACTCATATCGGCTGCTCCGTCATATGTTGGTCCCGAAGATTTGCTATTGGAAGTTGAAGTTGAACAAGGGCGTCACATATAAGGGCAGCTATAGCTTTTTCATAAAATCCTAGAAAACTTTCACACCTACGTTAAAGTGAAGAAATGTGGAGTGCTGGGGTATTTGTTAAATATTAAAAAAAATATCGGGACCTTCCCCCTTCCTCCTTTTTGGCCTAGGCTGGGTAGGACCACTGGTATAAAGTGAAGCTCAGTTTGGGTTAAAAAAAAGTGCATGTTTTTCATACTTATCATAAAATGTTTCCCCAATTTGTAGAAATAAGGGCTCGTAACATATTTTACATGCACTGAAGACATTTCGAAACACGTGTTTGCAATTTTTGTTGCACTACTTAATTACTCTTCATGTTTAACAAGTTTACAAAACTCTTAATTTGTTCCATATGGAAATATTGATGCGACGGGAAGCGTATTTTCTCGGATTTCCATTGGTCTCATCACAAATGGACAATGACACAAGATTAAATTCCAGAATGTTCACATAAAAAATAAAGCAGTAGGACTTTTTGATTCAAAATCTATACGTGCATGGTCCCTCCCTTGTTTTGAATTTTAACATAAGCGCAGCCCCACTTTTTGATGCTTGTATATGTAAGCGTCTCAGCACCTTTTTCCAAAAACTTTCGTGTGAAAGGAGGAGACTGTCCCCTCTGCCAAACTATTGAGGGGGACTGTCCCCTCTGCCAAATTATTGGGGGGGACGTGTCCCCGAATCCCCATAGGTCGTGACGCCCGTGGACTCATCATTAACACTCGATGGATTATAAATAATCGGTAAAGTGGCCGATCACCAATGGAGGCAATTCACCGCTAGAGGAACTCATCAGCGATCATTGTTGTCACGTGACATCCGCTCTTTGTTTACTAAGATTTTCAATCGAGTTCTACATGGAGTTCACTAGGCAAAATGAGTTATCTTAAAATAATTTTTAAATTTTTACAGCTTTTTCTGATTATAACCCATTATTTACATTTAATTTAATTATTGTAAAAGAAATTTATTAATTATTGCAATAGTTATAGTGTTTCATTTAGTGTTCATTTTATGTAATGTTGAAGAACTTTATTTAGGCCTAGTTTTTATTTAGATTTGTCGAACGCAATGTAAAGCGATGCTACGGCTCCTTTGTTTACATTGCTTTCATCGGTGCCATGTGACCAATGACTTTGCTTGAATTGCCTCCATTATTGTCGATTGATTGGTCATCCATGCAGGATATGTATCAAAACCCGGCTAGAAAAATGTTTCAACAAGTATAGAATAGGTATATTTCAGACAAACTAGTCTAACTAATGATGCTAGGCAGTAGAAGTAATGTTCTCCCATCTTTTTTGCAGGGTCAGTTTTCTGTGAATTTTGAAATTATTTTTGTGAACAATCTAAAATTTTTGTTAAAATTCAAGTATTTTTGTGAAAATTCAAAATTTAAGCATACAGTAATGAAATAATCTTATTATTTTTTTGCCGCCTGTTTAAAAAATAATTCTGTAAAAATACAATTTGGTAGCTGGGAATTTTGTGAAGGATCCAAAAAACGAACCTTAATTTCCCCTGTTGTGACCCCTGATAATATAGAGCTGCATCGATGTTATTTTCCTTATTTGAATTTCTCAA
Source organism: Octonoba sinensis (assembly GCA_038502835.1). Taxonomy (NCBI): domain Eukaryota; kingdom Metazoa; phylum Arthropoda; class Arachnida; order Araneae; family Uloboridae; genus Octonoba; species Octonoba sinensis. Next base: position 1,528,691 of record CM076598.1, on the reverse strand, counting down.
CATGATATGTATTGTTGACGTTGTGATATTCAGAAGAAAAGGGGGGGGGGGAGGGGTCTTTCTTTTTCTCTGAATAATTTTTGCTCTGTTGTGAGATTTTTTAAATTGTGCTGCTATCCTTGCCGTAGTGCGGTGTGTGTGTATTAAAAAAGTGCATCTCAGTGCAGACATTGTTAAGTTACTCTAATTTAGCATCAGCAGAATATTTGGTTTCAAACATGGAAGCAGCTTTGGTAGATATCTCAGTTCGTGTCGCATGAACAGAAAGGAAACAGTTGAACATAAATCGAATGCTAAAACTATGTTTGTGGAACACTCAATTGTGCAATGCATTGTTACTTCAGTGCTTCATTTTCATCAATGGTAGTAAGTTTGTCTTCTTAAAACTATTGTTCTTGCAAAAAATGTTCTTTTTTTTAACTTTTATGTTGTTGAATGAAGTTCTGTTATTCCAAGAATTTTAAACAATTATATCTCCTTTCCACTTTCAGAAATTTAATACAACCATAAGTTCTCTGTACACCAGATTAGTTCGAGTGCATAGCCAGAATGCTAGTAAGTTCTAGTTCAGATACAGTATGGGACTCCAAATTCAGAATCTCGAAATCCGGAAGATCCAAAATCCGGAACTGTTTCGAAAGAGAAATCAGACAGCTGGAAAAAAAATGTTTTTTGGAAAAAAACGGAAAATGTCTTGCACCGTTTCTTGTTTTTTTGAAAATATGCGTTCTGAAAAGAAGGAAAATAAAATGTAATAAACATGTTTAAGATCAAAATGTGCCGTTTTCAAAAAAAATATTTTGCGGCTTTCCGAAAAGGGTTCGATTTTAAGATCAGAGTTTTTATTAATTGTTGCTTTCATTCTGAGTTAATATCATGAAATTTTGCTCTTTTTTTACTTCTTGGAGTTTTAATGTATTTTTAAAAAAAAATGAGCTCTAATTTTTGTGCGATACAAAACATTCATGAAATTGAAATTCGTCGTTTCTCTCATTTTCCCTGTAGTCTGATCTTTTACTGCAATTTAGTGGTTAGGGAATATAAAATCATATTAGAATTTGATGGAATTCTTTTCTTTTATTGTTTAATTAACAAGGTTAAAATAATAGCTTGAAAAGTTTAAATGTTTCGATTTTTGCCACAATTGTAAGCCTACTCCACCTTTGTTTTTTGTGCTAAATTTGACGACTTATAGCCGAATATATATGATAATAAAAATGCTATAGATGAGCAAAATGCTAATAAAACCTTCAAGAGCAAATTATATGGGCTCTGATGCTACTTGCAAAATGTTTTGAACGAGGTCCCAAACTCCAGTAAATTCCGAAATCCGGAAAGATCGCGGTCCGGAGCGTTCCGGATTGGAGGTCCCATACTGTATTTGTGTGATTAATTTGTGAAATTATACAATGCAACTGTATGAAATTTATTGTGTTAAGTTCTTTTATTATAGACATCTAGTTTCAATCACGCCCTGCATCTTTGCTGTGATAGCTCCCCGAAATTGTGGAAAGTGGTCTATATATTTTTGAATATTGTTAACTCGTTGTTTGTAGACCTCTCGGCACAATTTGTTGTCTGTTGAACTTTACGGATAAAAACTAATTTTTCGCAGTATTGTTTTGCAGTACGGTGTTTCTGCTTTCATGCTGATAAGAATTGCATGAAACTAATGTAGAACTAGGGATGTAACAAATAGTGATTTGGCCAAATACCGAATATTCGGCCATTTCTTCCAGGCCGAAGCCAAAAATTTGGCCAATGCTTTAGGCCCAATATTGGGATAGAATTTCTAGAAAATCATTGTGATGAAAAAAAGCATGCATTTGTCAAATTTAAAAGTATTCACAAAGCCTAAATGCCAATTCCACACGTTAATCTATGATGTATGATTTAATTCCATTCGTTGAGAATCTAAAACTATCTAAAATGAATGTATTTTCTGTATTGTTTTGAATGCAATAAAACAGAATTTCACCCACAGGTGGAATAGAAACGATAGGTTTTATGGTAGTAAGCATTAGCATTATTTTAATAATTATTCAATTCAAATGAAAGAACTACTATCCCTTAGTGAACTTTTACCTTGCTCAAAATTGTTTTATGAAAATATTTTTAAAGTTATAAAAGTTAATATTTTTACTTTATGGGGTTATATACCTATTTTTAAAAGATCTATTAAAATTTAATACTACACTTAACTGGAATATATTTTTATTTTCAAAAACACCAATAATTTATGCTATCTAAATATTCATGATATATTCTAGGCTTTTCACAGTTCTCTCTTATCCAATATCCACAATAAATCAGTCTACCCAAACAAAGTCAGACTTCCACTTTGTTAATAATAACAAAAGAAAAGTCTCATTCTCCATTGTAATTTACTATTGCCAGTTTAAAAACAATGTATAAAAAAAGTTGTTGTTTTTTCTAAATTATTTTTATTTATTAAAACTATGTACTAATGTATTCTTTTGCAACAACTATAATGATTTTTAAATGTTTAAAATCTACTGATTTCTTTATTTTTTTACAATACTACAATACTTTTTTTACTACTGTAGCAATATTCGGGCAGGTAGAATTTGATCTTACCCAGTATTCGGCCCAGCCAAATATTCGGCTAGGTCACGAAATGGCTATTCGGCCAGGCCAGATATTCCGCCAAAAGGCCGAATACCGAATAGTGGCCGAATATTCGTTACATCCCTATATAGAACTAGGTAAAAATACTACTTTTGTAAATAATCGAAAAGTAAATGATTAAAGTTAGGGTGCAAATAAATACCACCCTTTCTGAAAGGTAATTTTCCTGTCTCATAGAACTATGGGTGATGGCAGCCAAGTGGGAAATAGAGAAGAGACACTCCCCGGCCAATGCCCGCTTACTCCTGCAGAGGGCGCTGTGCATCCTGCCCCATTCGGACGTCTTGTGGAGAGAGGTGAGCTGTCGCTTTCGACGAGAAAGCAGCTGTTTCATTTGACTATCTCAACTTGTTGTCTGTTCCCACATTCTTTAAGTTTTGTGGTATATGTCTTGTTTCTTTCCCCACATCTTTATCCATCGGCGTCACACACTCCGTCTGTATTCCTGTGCAGTATTGCGGAATCTTCTGCACTGGCCCGTTATTTCAAAATTTTCTGTGGGTGGGGTCAAAGAGTGTATTTTCAGGGCATATTATAGTGGGTAAAAAACAACAAAGTACATAAAAACATGTATAAATTCAATATATTTTTAAAGGGGGAGAAGGGGTGTCAACTCCCCCCCCCCCAACTGTACAAATAGGTGTAGTAGGGTGCTGTAGGTTTTTATATTCTTAATTTTGTAGTATGCCAATTATTAACCTAGGAAAATTTTTATCATGTGACAATAACTAACCTTGAATACATTTTATGGCTGTAATTGTCAAGAAAAAATATTCTGAACTTAGATTTGTGGTGAATGTGGAAATAATGGGCCATCTCATGATAGTTTGGTTTATTAATAAATAAATTAATAACCCAGGTAATTTTATTTTTTGAGAATTATCTGCATGTTTTCTGATGCTGATTAATTAATGATAATCTTGATCAATGACCATAAAATTGATTGAATTCCATTAACATATTAATATATTGCAAAAAGAAAGAGAAACATTTACCTATAACTATGAAAAAATATATAATTTTAAGAGAAATTCCTCATTGGCTCATCTTCCTTTGGATAATAATCAGTGAATCAAAATGATCAAATTTTGGAAATCAAAAAAACTTCAAAAATAAATTTAATTTGCTGATTTGAAATGTTTTTAAAGAAACAAAAATGTTTAATATCACACTTCTTGTTATCCCCTTCCCTCATCACAGACTGTCACAATTTCTCAAACCCCCTCTCCCCTTTGAAGCGTGACATCATTTATGGATGACCCCTAGCTTCATTTTGAAGCTACTAAAGTCTAATCATCTAAATACTAGCTGCAACGCCCGGTGTTGCACGGTCTATCTTAAATAATGCTCATTTTCTGGCGGAGGACAAAAAGTGTCACGTATTTCTATGAAAAACGTATCATATTCCATTAAAAATACCCTTATAAAGTACTGGGTCTTATAATCTTATATTATGTAGATTGTTGTAGGTTATTCAAAAGAAAATTCAAAGAAAATGTTATTTTAAAGTACTTCTGCATGCACTATATTTTTTGTTTTGTTTTCTTCCGCCAGAAGTAGATATTGATTTTCACCAGAACCAGATCTTGATAGGGCAACATATATAAAGTTATTAATATTCTTATTTACTTAGCAACTTAGTTGCTAAGTAAATCAAAATATAGTATTAATAATAATCAATAAAAATATAATATTTATAGACATATGATCCTACTTAGCAACTTGCTAATGCAGATCATATGTCTATAAATATTAATGTGATATTATTAATTTAAATAATAATGCTACATTAACATTTATAGAGATATGCTCTCAAAAGGAAAAATCCTGATTTTGATACATCCTTCATTGGTGCTCTGCTCCTGGTCTTAGCGTGATGATATATAGCCTATAGCCTTCTCGATTAATGGGCTATCTAACACTGAAAGAATTTTTCAAATCGGTCCTGAGATTAGTGCGTTGAAGCAAACAAACTCTTCAGCTTTATAATATTAATATAGATAATGTAATGTAATTATTCCTTCACAACTTTCAAATTCAATGTAATGCATTATTAATTACTGAATTTCTTGTCCCAAGGGTGAAATATGCACAAATTTTGAATTAAATATAAATTTCTACCATGGTTTTAACATAAAGTACAATTGTAAATAGCTTAAAAGGCTATACTTTATGTAATAAAAATATAATTACACGTTAATTTAAAGCACAATATATTTTTATTATTGTTTACTTGCACAAAATTATTTTTATACTTTATGTATTAATAACTGTGAAAAAAGGTATTTACCACATGAATTGTCACAGGCGGCATCGGTCGAATCTCGGCTCAGTATTCAGCCAGGCCGAAATTTCGGCCAATTATATTTAAATTAGAATGGACTTTCAATATCGCAAAGTTGTTTGTATCTTAGACCCTAAGGAACCAAGAAAAATGATAAATTTTCCTATTTTTGAAATCTTCGAGTAGAAACATGGCTGAAAGTTCCGTCTATAGGTGGATTTCTGCCTTTTTCTAATAAATCGTTAGACAGAATATCTGGAACCATTTTATAATATAGATTTAAATGTGTTTTAAATGTTCTTTGATACTGCTTTGTTTAAAAGCTTAATAGTGTTGCTAATTATAATAAATTTAGTCATTTTTGTTAAAATGCTTGAGAATGGTTTATAAAATGTTCGACTCGAGTTCCCACCTTAATTATTAAATATTGTTGTTATCTTGTTATTATTGAGAGAAAAAATAGATAAATAATTAATACATGTAATATTTTAACAAAGTTTTTGGAATAGTTACAAAATATATATTGGATAGTTACAGCAATTATTTTTCACTTCCATCCTCTGAAGTCTTTTTACTTTCACTCATGAGTCTAAATGAATTGAAATAAATAAAACAGACGCATCGAGAAGCTACAGCAAATGGCTATTTGTCAAAAACTGTCCGTAATCTCTGCCCGTAAAGCAAGGCCGTATGCAGGGGGGGGGGCCCGACGGGCCCGAGCCCCCCCCCCCCCCCCCCCGAAATACTTTCAAAATTTTTAACTTGTCTGAGAAAAAAAAAATGTAACAAAAAAAAAATTTTGTTCCTCAAACCAATCTGTCCGGGAGCGTGGTGGGGGGGGGGGGGGTAGGTTCTCTGTTTTACAAATGGGGAAACGACAAGACGGCGCTTCAAAAATCCAGGGTCTATAAACCAGAACTCAAAATAAGATGTTTTCCCTCAATTCTAAAGACGGTAGGTCCCCCGTGTCGTGTCATCAACAGATAACGGATTGATTCCTTGCCTAAGGGCTACATATGGTTCTAATCACCCGACCACACAACAAGAACAGCAAATGTACTGATCCCTTTTTGGGCAAAATGCAAGCCACCACATCTGCCATAAATATACGTACAACAGTTAGGTGCTTTGTCCATCCTTGCCCGAAGGTTACATTCGTGGAAATGGCGACTCTTTTAAAACTACCCACATTGTGGAAGTAGAAGATAAAGGAACTTTCAGAGCTAATGCCTAAATGAACCCCCTCGTCTACTACTACGATTGCGGGATGTGGATGTTTGTGCTGTTATTGCTGGGACAAATCTTTATTTTTTGTCTTTTCTTTTTTAAACTAGCAATTCGTAAAAATGAATCTACATCGAAACGCTTCCGACAAGGGGGGGGGGGGGGGGCGAGGAGAGGGCTCTTGCCCCTTAGCGGATGCCTTGACCTTGCCTTGCAGACGTAGGCAGTTGGGAATTTAGTGGGCTCGTGTGCTCTTGCAAAAGTCTTCTTAGCTTGCCTGCGTACAAATTTTGATTATGAGTAAAAGAAAGGTAAAGTATTTTGTCTTATTTTGGGAAGAAACCCTGTAGAAATGTAGTAGAAAAGGTATGATTATTTTTATGTATTTTTCAAAATAATATTTTAGCTGCCCCTCTCTTTTTTTTTTTTGCAATTTTAGTTTCAACTTTGTATTTTCTTCCTCACATGCTGAGAAACTGCATATTAATCTTTCTTTTTTCGTTTTTTAACTTCATAGGGGATGATGTCACACTACTTCGAGGGAGGGGGGGGGGGGAGAGGGGATCGAGCAATTTTGACAAGAAGTGTGACATTACACATTTTGATTTCTATAAAAACATGTAAAAAATCAGCTGATTAAACTTATTTTTGAAGTTTTTTTATTTTCATAATTTGATTTTAAAGTTTCATTGATTTCATTTTATATTGAAAATACCGCTGCTTATTAAGGTTTGAATTTACTTCTAGTTAAAATTTTAAAAGAAAGTCTTAGGTATTTACTTTTAAGATAAATAAGTGCGGGTGTTTTTTTAGAATTCAATTAATTATTTTTTTTTTTTTTGCTATTATGCACTAATTATCTTTTTTTCTATTTTAACCTTAATCTCATTTTATACCAATTAAGCCCACGTGTAATCATTATTATTGTTATGCTCACAAATGTCATTAAAAGTTAAAAAATAAAATTAAAAATTTGATTCTTTAACGTAAGTACCTTATTTCTGAACTGCAACACTGCAAGTACATGTGCTCATGTAATATAGCGTGATATGTGACAAAGGGGGTAGGGCGTGTTGGAGAGTGATATCTTGTGACAAAGGGGGGGGGGGGGGATCAAATATATTGAAAGAAAGTGTGACACTGTTTATGAATGGTCCCATAGAGCGTTTACAATAACATTGCGAAGGTGAAAAATACCGCGACAAAATTACTCGTATACTTTTACTTAGCCTAGTCATAAATTTACATTGAACAAAAAAGATCTTGATTGGTTCTTCTTATTATATCGCTCATGGGCTGCAATAGTGGCACAACTCAAAAAAAAACTCGCGTTTCGGACTAAGAACAGATTGTAAATATAAAATACACATTTTTTTCAGCAGCAATACTAGCATAACTCATAATTTAATATTAGGCCTTAAGATTTAATAATAACTAAAGCATTTCTTTTATGTTTTTTCCTTAGCAATGAAAAGTTTAAACCCACTTATCTCAAAACATGATTTTTTGAGCTGTGCCGTAATTGCAGCCCATGAGCGATATGTATAATTTTGGAAGTGCTTTATAATTGTCCACGACTGCAAATCAAAGTTATACAGCTTTTTTTGACTTCAAACTTAAAAAAAAAAAGGAGTTTGCAGCATTTAGGTTAAGGAAAAAGAAAACATCCAGTTTTTAATTATTTACATTTAGTTATGACAAAATATGGTAGTCTTGAAACTTGAGAATACGTATGAATTGCTTAAATTGTCAAAACAAAAACGGAATAGGGAGTAATTAATTCTCAAAACAACGTATGTTTTCTGTTAACTCTCTCTCATCTTTTTTTTTTTTTTGAAGTAATACTTCTGTGGGCGAAATTGAAAATATAAGCTCATCATGCAACATGCAACCAGTGTTTCTTTCAGGCATCTCTTCGGGGAGGGGGGGGGGGGGCTCTGCCCCCTCAGAGATAACCAACTGCCCCCCCCCCCCCCCCCGGAGAAAAAAATTCAGATCACAGATTTTAAAAAAAATGAAAGAAAAGAGAGATTACACTTTTAGGACTTCAGTTTCAGAAACACTTTTAGGGAAAAGACATCGAACACTGTCACTAGCGACACCAAAAGTATCCCAAAAGATAAGAACTTATTTTGAAGAATTTGCGGGGGAAGACAAACCAAACTCCCTTCTGCTTCCTCTAAAATTACTAAAGAATCTCGAAATTGCATTGTTAGGCAGTTTTCAAAAAGTTTCCTGGGGAGAGCCCTCGATCCAGTCTATGCCTCCAGTAACATTGACAAAGATAGACTGAAACTTCATTTTTAAGACTGCAGTTTCGAAAATTTTCTTTGGGGAGAACTTCTGAAACTCCTTCCTCTAACGTCCCGAAAGGGCATAAAATTGCATTCTCAGGAGCTAAATTGCGGAAAAATACCGGGGGAGAACCCCCGGACCCCCCTTTCAGAGATAGTCAAAACGTTATGGTTGTAAGATCAGTTCCAAAAATTTAAGATAAGAAGCCGAAGCCCCCAAAAAACACTGCCCTAACTTCACCAAAGATAGTCTAAAATGCACCTACTGTACATGGTATCAAAAATCTATCATATACTGTGACGGCATAAATTTTTTAAATCAAACGAAATATGGTTTACAAAAGGCCGTATCCAGAGGGGGAGGCCCACGGCCCCCCCCCCCCCCCCTGAAATTTTTTGCAATGTAGCATGTATATTCCTCCCTGAAACTTTCCTCAACATAAGTGTTTCAAACCCCCGAAAAAAATTTCTGGCTACGGCCTTGCCGTAGAGTAACAAATTTGCTTGAAAGGGTATTAATTGAATTACGTACTAACATGTCCATTTTATCAGCAAAGTGCAATCATTTATGAGATATTTGCTACTGATTTATTTTATTTTTATCTTTTTGAATTTTCTGATGCAACAATACCTTTATAAAAGTTGTTATGATTATACTACTCATGATCAGTGCCTGCTTACCGCACAGGCCAACTAGGACTCGGCCTCAGGCCCCCAAATTGTAAGAAGGATTTCTGAAAATCTCTCTTAAAAGATGAATTTTTACAAAATGGAAAGCTCTTAACTCATTTAAATGGCGAGCTAAAAGCAAGGTTCGTGATTTTTTGATTTTTTTTTAAAAAATCAAAAAAATCGGATTTTTTTTATTTAAATCGGATTGTTTTGATTTTTTTTCAAAAGACCCTAAATACTTTGGATATTTATTATGTTACATTCATAGAAACAATATGGCATCTTAATCAATATGCAAAAACACTTTAAGCTATTTTCACAGCAATAAATATTTTTTAATAGTAATAATGATAAATAAATTTTAATACAAATGCATGACTCAAATGAAACTTAACCCTACCAGGAATAATAGTACACTCATAAGTACAGAGAAAATGAACACATTTAATCTGAATTATTTTGCTTTTGAAAGCTGAAAAAATGTACCAATTGTGTGTACTTAAGTTTTACACTGAATGTACTTTTCTCATTTTTCAATTTTATAAATAAAAAAGCCTGAAATATTTTTACCTATTTCGAAAATTATCATTCTGAATTATTTATTGTGTGTCACTGATTAAAGTAATCTAAAATACTATTTTTAAGATAAAAAACACAGAATGGATCATGTTTATGCATTATAAAGTGTAACTTGAATGATTGAATGAATTATGCTTTGCTGTTTAAGATGCTTGAAGAATATTGTAAAATTTAAAAAATATTGTCAAATTAAAAGAATAGTAATTAATTCTCACTTATGAAGTATGTTATGCACACAGACAGATGACCTAGGAAGTTTTGTTTGAAACATTGGTTGTAATTGCAACTTATGAATTTCATTTTTACAACACTTCCTAACATAGTAAAGTCAATGATTTTTTTGGAAAAAAATCACTTGATTTAAATCATTGATTTTCAAAAATAATCACTTGATTTAAATCGTGATTTAAATCATGATTTTAATCAACGAACCCTGGCTAAAAGTATTTGCGTAAACAAAGTAAACTATGCACAATCAGATCAATAACTTCTTGACTATCATGCTAATAGTGTCCTTTAATTGCTGAGGCATCTTGATGTTATTTATCTATTCAATACTATAAACAGTAAAATTTGAAAATGCAATATGTGTATTCAAAAAGTTTGCTTATTTAATGAACAACACAAAAATTATATTGAATAAGAACAATATAGAATGCGGAATAGTAGGATCGAGGATGTCGTGTCAGTAGGTCAGTAGGCTTTCCCCCCCTTGCCAATTGGGCATGAACCCAGCATTAATGGAATGATCTCCAAGCTTATTTAACTTTATACATTATACCCAGTATTTTACTCTTCGTACCATAGGGGGCCCCAAAATAATGTTGTGTCTTGGGCCCCTGACTGTCTTAATTGGGCCCTGCTTTATGATATTAATGTACTCATGTTCATAATGCTAAATTTAAACTCATCTACTATTGTCCAGTCAAACAATGTCTCAGTATTCCCTTTTTTTCTGTTTCCAGTATTTCCGAATGGAATTGATGTATGTGGACCTGGTGAGTTCCTATCAGCTTTCTTTTATGCAATTTTTGTATGTGTTTTCATCCATTCCATGATCTACATGTTTCATTTTGTATTCCAGATACAAAAAAGAGGGGAAGTCTTGAATGTGCATCACAGGAAGGTAAGTGGGTCTTGATAAAGTCTTAAATTGGATAAAATTATTTATTCTTATTCACTTACTATTCGTAACAATTCTTATCTTAAATGAAACAAAATGTATACCTCTGGGCAAAAAAGTAAAAATTAAAAATCAATGTAAAATTGAGTACAAAATTTGAAAAATATTCCAGACACATATTTTGAGGTTACAAGCTGCCCTTTTTTTCAGTGCAAAATAGCGAGTTTCTAGATGCAAAACAGCCAACCAGTGGAATATCTGTCCCAGATGATACCCTTTTGGGGGGTGTTGGCTGTTGGGGGTAACACCCAAAAAGATTTTAAAAAAAGCATATACTTGTATATTTTACTGATGCTTTTTCAACTTACAACTGAAAAAAATGTAGTTTACTGAATGTTACACCAAATAAACAAATTAATAACATGCAATTACCTATTTTTTTTTTTTTTTTTGCACTATTGAAATTACTGAAGGTAATACAAACGAAGAAATTACACGTTTATACGAAGCAATGCGTTTTTTTTCTTTTTCGGAGGGCTCGGGGGGGGGGGGGGGACACCACAAATGACTGCTCCGGGTGACACCCATGCTAGGAATGACACTGCTTATGCATTTTCATACCCACTTTAAAGGTAGAGGTGGAATTTTAGTCTAAGAAGTAAAGTTTTGAATTATTATGAAAAGCATGCCATGAGAAATAATGTCAAATACTTAGTCATGGGATTATTCATAAATAATGTCACGCTTCGAGGGGGAGGGGGGTTCGTGAAATTGTAACAAGGGGAGGGGAGGGGGTAACAAGAAGTGTGACATCAGGCTTATACAACATAGCATGACATGTGACAAAGGGGGTATGGGGGTCTGGTGAAATGCGACATTTTGTGACAAAGGGGGGGGGGGGTGGATCAAATATATCAGAAAAAAGCGTGACATCATTTATGAATGGTCTCCATGGCAACTTTTTATCCAAAATATCTATTTCATAATCTAAAATTTTGCTCCTATTTTAAAAATGGGCATGAAGACGTATAAGCACACTGAGATTTATTAAGTTATTTTCCTGTTTAGGGACCATTCATAAATGATATCACACTTACCCCCCACATATTTGACCCCCTCTCCCTTTGTCACAAAATGTCACTTCAACGGACCCCCTCCCCCCCTTTGTCACACATTACGCCATGTTGCATAAGCCGGGATGTCGCACCTCTTGTTACCCCCTCCCCTCCTCTTGTCACACATTGTCACAATTTCACAAACCCCCCCTCCCCCCCTCGAAGCATAGACATCATTTATGAATGATCCCTTAATACTTAAAATTAAGCAAAAGAGTTGTGACGCCAGGGGTCATTTCAGCATTTTTAACAGTCGGTTTGTGTAAATTCTAAATTTAAACATACAGTGATAAAAAATTTTGTTACTTTTTCTTGCAGCTTATTTAACAAATAATTCTGCAAAAAGTAAGATTTGGTAGCTCGGAATTGATAAATAGTATATCATGTTCATTCAAATTGGATAACAAAGTTGCAACTTGTAGCATCCTATGAATCTAATATAGTTGCAGAGTTAGTGGAAGAGTCAAGTATGCCTTGCCCGATCTTGAAGATAAATGATTCAAAAAACTTTGTAAAAACTATAACATTTATTTTAACTTCAAAAAACTACAAGGTTGTTAAAATAACCTGAAGCCAAAAAAAAAAACTGGTAACTTTAAAATATGACTAGCATCACGAAAATCGGGCTTTTATAGCAAACGCTACATTAGCAAAGGCTCTTTCGAGCAACAAGCCGATAACTTAATGCTCAATCGATGCAGTTACAACATGGTTGAGAAAAACAGAAGAGGTGCTTCCGTCGACCAGAGCTTGCTCTTAAATACACACCTTCATTAGCATAACGTAACGTGGACCGAGTTCTAAAGCAACCAATGAGAGGTTGGCATGTGGCATGTCCGGTTACCTCCTCGGCCAATCACGGCTGACTAGTTACGTCACTCCGAACATGCACAGCCATGTTGATACGTGATTTCCTACACACTGAATGTTTCAGGTCGACGATGTTTCAAAACACCCGCTTTTACTCTCAAAGTAAGCTTTCAAAAGAGTACTAAAGGTTAAACTTTTCTTTAGTAAATTAATTGTAGATGTAGAGAAAATGTTTTTAGCGTTAAGGCTAACAGGAATTTTGTGAAGGGTTTGTTTTAATTGAATGGAATCTTGTGAAGATCCAAAATCAGACCTAAATTTCTTGTTGCGACTCCCGGACACATGCATTGACCTTTAGATGTAACGCATGAAAATGGTTTATTAAACGTTCCAAAATCCTCCCTTCCTATTTCCCCTTGAAAGTCTTCCCGTTTACCCCATAGGGGGAAAATCAGAATTTCTGCAAATCTTGAACTTTAACTTTATAGCATGGGAGGATTATCAGACGTTATATACCCGATGTTGTAGTAGGATCACTCTTTTATTTTATGTTTTCTGAAAAAAAAATCTAGTATAAGAAAATACAGTTAATGCAGGTAATACTAACAATTAAATTCACTATGATGTTCACTTTTTTGACACAGTATAGCTCAACAAGCATGGCATTTTGATAGAGAAATAGTTGCTCTTAGAATTCATGGTTGAATGCTAACCTAAAATGGCTCACACAAACTCAAACAGCCCTCCGATGCAACTGTTCGCTGATTGGTCGAGTCTTTGGAGCACAGCTACCTTTCCTCCTCCTGCCTTGGCTCCATGGTTGTCATATTGGGCAAAAATTTGCCAATCAGGCTACTTTTTCCCCGCTGCTATTGATTCAAAGCTCACCTATTTGGCTATTTTTCCAGATGTTTTCTTTTATATATGTGAGCTAGGGTTTACTCTTTACTAATGGGCGTCATTAATCCAGGCTGTAGATACCGTTAAAGAACATTTATTACAACTACTGAGGACACTTACATGAAAATTACAGAAGAATAACACTTATGCTGTTGCCATACAAAAACTCAATAAAACACAATATGATTACGATTAATACATTACATCCCTCCCCCCTAAGTTTTATAGTCCTTTAACCAACTCGGTGGACGCCTGTTTCTGACAGGCCTTGGAGAAGGCGAGCTCTGTTGAGGTTCACTCACATCATCTGGATCAGGAACATGAACATCATCTTCTGTTGAAGACGCTGGACTACTTGCACCCTCATCCACAGATGAAGACTCCTTTAAAGATTGCGGTGGCTTTTGTGGTACACTTGAAGACTGAGCAGACAATTCGGATCGTTGTGGAATTGTTGGGCTGATCTCTTTGGGATCATCAGTCACATCTGTGACTCCTGGAACACGACTTCTCAGTTGATCAACGTGTCTTCTCCACACAAGACCATCATTTGTTTGTACTACGTGATTGGTCAAACCCAAGACTTCCGGAACTGTAGCAGGAACCCATTTCTTATGTGGAGGAAATCCTAATGCATACACAGTATCGAGAGGAGCAAACATTCTTATCTTTGTGCGATTATTTAGATTGTCACCATCCTTTTTTATGTTAATTTCTTCTGATAAATCAGGATGCAATTTGTCTAAACAGGTTTTCAATTTCCGATTCATTAGTAATGCAGCAGGAGACATTCCTGTAGAGGAAAGAATTGTATGTTGTGCCATTAAGAATGCTGCAAGTCTATATTCCCAGTTTCCAGAAATAATCCTCTTCAGGGAATTCTTAGTAGTCTGTACCATGCGTTCTGCTTGTCCATTTGAAGATGGATGTTGAGGAGCAGTAGGTATGAACTTAATACCATTTCTTTGCAAAAAATCTTGAAATACAGCTGACGTGAAGGATGATCCATTATCCGAGACCAATATGTCAGGTATTCCATGAGTGGCGAATAACTTTCTTAATACATTGATGGTTGGTGACGAATCCGTAGAAGGAACTTTAAATACTTCTAACCACTTAGAATATGAGTCGACTACGATAAGAAACAAAGAATTCTGAAAAGGTCCAGCATGGTCGATATGAATTCGAGACCACGGCTTCTTTGTGTTTTCCCATGGGATAAAAACCTTTGGTGGTGATTTCCGGGTTTGTTGACAAATTTCACATGAGTTGACTACTCTTTCCACTTCCTTGTCAATGCCTGGCCACCAGACATAGCTACGAGCGAGAGCTTTTGTTCTAACAATACCTTGATGAGTATTATGCAGAATTTCTAATATGTCAGCTTGAGCTCTTTTAGGAATAATCACTCTTGAGCCCCATAGTAGGCAACCTTTATGGACGGACAGTTCTAGTTTCCTTATGTTGAACGGTTCAAACTCCTTAGCTTTCTTTTCTACAGGCCATCCCCTCCTCCATGCCCAGTTGAGAACTCGCGATAGAATGGGATCTTGAGCTGTCAGATGGGCCAAATCAGCTGATTTTAAGAGCGGTTTCTTCAGAGCGTCCAATAACAAAATTTCGTTAGGAGGAGTTTCTTCATTTACTGTCAGTGGCTGTGGAAGACGACTAAGACTGTCGGCATTAGTGATTTCTTTTCCTGGTTTATAAACTAAATTATAGTCATAAGAGCTTAACATGATTGACCATCTTTGCATTCTTGGAGATAGCATGTTAGGTATGGGCTTATTTGGAGCTAAAAGTCCTAACAATGGTTTGTGATCACTACGAATTTCAATTTTATAGCCAAATACATAATTATGAAACTTTTTTACGCTTTGGATGATTGCTAAGGCTTCCTTGTCGATCTGAGCGTATCGACGTTCAGTTTTGTTCAGAGTCCTAGAATAATAGGCAATTGGAGCTTCAACTCCTTCTTCAAGTCGATGACTTAACACTGCACCTATTCCAAATTCTGATGCATCACAAGTTAGTATGATAGGCTTCTTCTCGTCAAAATGAGTAAGTAGGGTTTCTGCTGATAAGAGCCTTTTTACCCTTTCAAAAGCAGACTGATGAGTTTTTGTCCAACTCCATGGTGTACCTTTGTCTAAGAGACGATGAAGTGGTTCGGCTATATTTGCTTTATTTTTTAGAAATAGGTGATAAAAGTTCAAGAGTCCTAAAAATGCCTGGAGTTCTTCTTTGGATTTAGGAGTTGGTGCATTATGAATAGCTTCTACTTTCTCTTTGGTTGGTTCGATTCCATGTTGATCTATATGAAATCCCAAGTGCTGAATACTTGAAGCAGCGATAATGCACTTTTCTTTGTTAAGCCGCAAACCTGATTCTGAAAATTTCTTCAAGACTTGTCTGAATCGATCAGTGAGTTCTTCTAAGGAGGAGCCCTTGATTAAAACATAATCAAAATAAGGCAGTACTCCTGTGATACTGGATAACAATCTTTCGATGAATTGTTGAAAAATGCCTGGAGCGGAAGATATTCCAAACTGAAGTCTCTTGCATTTAAATGCTCCTTTATGAGTAACAATAGTTTGAGCCATTGCGCTGTTTTCATCTACAGTTAGTTGTAAGTAAGCTTGCGTAAGATCAAGTTTAATGAAAAAACGACTACCTGCTAGTTCAGCTAGCACTTGATTTACAGCAGGAACTGGATAAGGATATTGACCTAAAGCTTTATTTAAGGTACACTTGTAATCACCGCAGAGACGAATTTCTCCGTTCAACTTTAGAATAGGAACTACTGGAGTTGTCCAGTCCGAGTAATCCACAGGCTCAATTGCACCTTGTTCTTGCAATCGTTGCAATTCCTTCTCAATTTTTGGCTTTAGAGCAAACGGCACTTGTCTTGCCTTGAGCTGAATAGGGAGAATTTTTGGGTCTAGTTTAAGCGATATTGGAGCACCTTTAAAAGTTCCTAATTCTTCCTTGAAGACGTCTGAAAATTCTTTAACAACGCTTTCGAGGTTTACTTCGCTGATGGAATGCACACCTGTCAACCCTATTCCTAGCGGTTCGAACCAATTTGTTCCTAAACAACTTTCTCTTCTCTCCCTTGCAACCAAAGTAGGCAGAGTCCCTTTGAAAGATGAATACTCAACATTAATATCACATTGTCCTAAGATATTAACCGAATTCTTATTATAATCTCTGATTTCATACGGACATTTTTCTAACTTGGGAGCACGAGTAGGAAATAATTCTTTAAATGTACAATTATCGATAATAGTAACCTTTGCACCTGAATTGACTTCCATTAGAACCGGAGAGTCATTTATAAAATAGTAGCTTTTAATCTTGAATGATTCACATTATTTACACATAAATACTTTAACTGAAGATTTTCAAGCTCAGGAACAGTGTCAATTAAATTTGCAGAATTATTGATCCAATTTTTCTTAACTACATTTCTATTATTTGGAAGAGGTTTATTTCTACATACCTTGGCGATATGACCCTTCTTCTTACAAACGTAACATTCAGCTTCCCTAAATTTGCACTGCGCTCTTGAATGAAAACCCCCACATCCAGAACAATTCTTTGATTTTGATGCTTCTTTATTTTTATTATTTTTCTGATGCCACTTTTGCACTGAATTACTTGTCCTAGCATGTACGGGTCTCACAGATAAGGAATCGGAACTTCTGATTTCTTTGACATTCTTGCTGGCAGTTTCTGCTGCGATGGCTTTATCCAGCGCATCTGAAAACGTAAGAGAACTTTCAGATAGTAGTCTCCGTTGCAGGTTCTCGTCTTTAATCCCGCAGACCAGTCTATTAGGTAACATAGTCTCGAGACATGTTCCGAAATTACAATGTTCTGCCAATCTTCTCAATTGCGAAACAAATGAAGAAATCGATTCTTCATGGAGTTGTCTTCTTCGATAGAATAAATATCTTTGGAAAGTTTCCGAGGGTTTAGGACAAAAATGACTCTTTACTAGTTCAATGAAATCTTTGTAAGCTTTTTTGGTTGGAATGTCCGGAGATACTGACGACCGTATAACGTATCAGGGCCGCATACGCTTAAAAATACAGCTCGTTTTTGGTCTTCTTTTTCAATTTTATTCGCTTCAAAATAACATTCCATACGTTCATAGTATGAGTCCCATAACAAAGGTTTTGTAGTATCGAAATGTTCTAGTGTTCCGATAGTAGCCATAATTACAAAATGAAATACGAGATGTTCTTTAATCTTGATTATTAGCAAGAAGCTTCAAAGTTCTTGTATCTTGTACAATAAACCTTCAGAATGATTCCTTAGACACTTCAAGGCTGTCTGCCTCACTGGCGCCTTTCGTTACTTTCGATAACGCCATTTCTTTCTGGCCCATTCAAATTTTCTTGACTTTTATAAAGCATCCCGACCTCGTTGCCAATTTTATATATGTGGGCTAGGGTTTACTCTTTACTAATGGGCGTCATTAATCCAGGCTCTAGATACCATTAAAGAACATTTATTACAACTACTAAGGACACTTACATGAAAACGACTACTATTTACATTGAGAACGAGAAGACTGAGAAGAATAACACTTATGCTGTTGCCATACAAAAACTCAATAAAACACAATACGATTAATACATTACATTTTCACTTACTTGCTGGCGGAAAAAATTTCCAACCCTGATCGGCTTCTGCGTAGTCTCTGAGAGAAAGGGCAACTGACATCAGATTTCTTTCTGCTTTTATGGGATGGGGTGAAAAACGGAATTTAGCCTATCACTGAGAATTTACTTTTTTGCCCCTTGGGGGGATAATCAGAGGTGGTGGCTTTTTTGAAATTGTGCAGTAGTTTTAAAGAGCGAGTTGTTCTCCACTAAAGTTTGGGTACCATTTGCATAAAAGATTTGTATTTATTATAAGTTTTTGTAATTATTGATAGTTATTGTTTATATTTTTCATTTACTGTTGTTATAATTTTTAAAATTTTTATGATTACTTTTGTAAAAGAATTCCGAAGAAAACGATGCCGTACTAAGTGGGCAGATTGCACTCAAGGTTTATGAAAAAGCTGTGGAAGAAATTGATGGTATTTCATATTTCATGCACCTATGTTTACAATTTATTAATTTTTTAAAATGAGTTACCATGTGACACGTTATTGCTGTAGTACCTTTGTGCTGCTTGTCTTTTATTGTTTCATTTAGTGGTATTTCACTTCACATCTTAGAAAAATCATTTTCCAAAACTACTAAATACTCTATGTTATTTTAAATGTTCATGATTTATTTCTTTATTTTGAACTGGTAAATTTTGAAATACTTTGTTTTAAGTAATAAATTTATTGAAATAAACATCAATATCTTCATCGATATTATTCCTTTTCATCAGATGTCCCCTACATAAGATAAATAATTCACTTTCATTTTTTAATGAAATAATTTACAAAATTTTTGTTGAAGCCTATTTAAAGTATGCATGTTTGTGCATCAATGCACTGCAATACTAGATACTTGAAGAGTGAAATATAAAGAAAATGACATGTATTTTGTTCATCATCATTGGTTATTATTGTTATTTGCATTAATCCAACATCAAAAGTTTTATTCAATTGTTTCAATTTTAATGTAACTCTTGATGCTAAAAAAATTTCTATTTCATAACGTACCTTTTTTATTGTTTGACAACAATTTGTTCATCAATGCCAATGAATTGTTTTATCAAGTTCCATTTTTCTGATGATTTGGTTCTGCTTTCACAGATGTGGATTTTGCACTGTCATTTTTGCAGATTTGTTTCGATTTTGACTTCACCTCCAATTACGTAGAGCATATTTTAAATGAGTAAGTTATGTTATCTTTTTTTTTCCTTTTTTCTGTTAGATATTAGTACCCATTCTCATAGCTAATTAAATAAAGATGTTAATACTCTGAATTAATTTAGGACAGGTTTATTTTTTTAACATTATTTTTGAAAATGGATGAATTGTGGAAATGTACAGTTTTTGCAGGAAAATTAATAAATGAAAGCACAGAAAATTAGAAATGTAGAAGTATTTTCAAAGCATGAAATCAATGGAGTCAATTCAAACAACGTCATTGGTCACGTAGCAGAGATAGCACGTAGAGAAAGCAGTGTAAACAAAAGAAGCCGTGGCATCGCTTTACTTCGAGTTGGGCAAATCTAATCAAAAACTAGGCCTAAATATATAGTTCTTCTACATTACATAAAATGAACACTAAATACAACACTAACTATTGTAGTAATTAATAAATTTCTTGAATAATGATTAAATTAAATGTAAATATTGGGTTATAATCAGAAAAAGCTGTGAAAATAGTCTAATTAATTTTAATATAACTGGTGAACTCCTCGTAGAACTCGATTAAAAATCTTAGTAAACAAAAAGCGGATATCACGTGACACCGATGATCGCTCATGAGTCCCTCTAGCGGTGAATTGCCTCCTTTGTATGAAAACTAATTTTTATGTTTTTTCAACATCTGAGAAAATGCTTTTTTTATGTGTAATATATATGTATTTTTGCATTGTATCATTATTATCCAATGCCTCTTGGGGGGAGGGGGGGCTACTCCCATTGCTCCCCTCCCGCCCCCCAGCGGTGCACTTCTGTACATATGTGTGTGTGTATATATTTTTTCAAAATCTTGTTTCTGATCTCACTCTCTCTTTTTTTCCAAACCCTGAATTTAATGCTGAGAATTTTATCTTGGCATTCTTATTAAAGCAATGTACAAATAATCAGGAGAAATTTGGCTAGGAAAGTTCTTTCTTTTTTAACAATGTTGCTGAATTTTTAAAGAAATCTTGCTCTTATTTGTTTTTTCTGCATGAATCTCAGGATAATTTTATTTTTTCCCCTAGCATTCAACAGAGGTATCCCAACAAGGAGGAAACGTTGGATGCCCTGGCAAAGCGACCCCTCATAGACTTGCAAGAGCAGATTGATAAAGGGAAAAAAGAAGGCCTGAAGAAAAGTGAGTTACTTTTAACGTGGTTATTGCTCATTGAGATTCCTGAATGTTCGTGAATATTATATATTGCTCTTCACTGTTTTTTAGAAGTTATACTACAGAAGATACATGACGAAATCTGCTCTAAATATGATGAAGCGGTCGAATTGCAGCCTACAGGTATCTATCCCATTGATCCAATAATTCTGTTTTTTGTAAATCCATTTTTTTAATTGCCCAGAATGTTGTTGTTTTGGAACAATTTTGTCCGACATTGTTAAAATATGGAATTTCCTGTTACGTTTTATGTCTTTTTTTGTGAATATTTTATTGAGAATGAATTTCATCTTGTCATGACAGATGAAGCATTTTACTTTGAAAATATGTAATTCTGCAATTATGTATTATTATTGTGCAGATTTTTTGTTTATTTAATTATAAAACAAAATTTATTCTTTAGTGCCGACTCCAGGATGAAAGGGCCGCCGGGGGGAACTCCGAAAAGGGCACCATGTTTTCTTCAAAAAGGGCACTCTTGAGTTGTGCTTTAATTTTTTCCTCCCCCCCCCCCCCCCCGCATTAAAGCGCATTTGCTTAAATTTTTACACGTAAAAAAAAATTTAGCGTTTAAAAAGAAGGTTGCAAACTTTGCATGTGTACCTCAAAATATAGGTTTTCATTTTGAAAAATATATTCATATATATGTATCACTTATGCACATTTTCATATGTATTCTGCTGGAAAGTTATGAACTACTCAACATAAAAAAAAATTCAGTTCTTGGTGACATTTCTCCATGACCAAGTTTGGGAGGGGATTACCAAAGTTGCAACAAATCCGGAAAAGACCACCCACAAAAGTACTCCCAATGTAGCGGTACAAGTCTTAAGGCTGACTTTGATTATTAGTGGCAAGTATTTCAGATGACAGTAACCTAGAATTTTCAAACTTGGTGCCATTTTAAACGTCAATCATAGAGCTTTCAAATTTTTCCTTAATCATTTTGTTTCTAATTGAAACATTTGTTTTTCTGTTTAGAGGAGGGGTGGGAACTTAGGAGAAAATGGCTTTTTATTTTCTCTCAATATATTTTGTCCTTTTTACCATTAAAAAAGAAATTACATCAGGTGATAAAAAATGCTGCACAATTAATTATATGCAAGAAAATACTACAATTACATAAAATAATTTTTCACAGGCAAATGGGAGCCACATGCTAGTACAATTTTTACTTCTTTTATTTTTCTCTGGGCAAATTTTATGAGAGGAAAATAGTGTGTAAATAATGCTTGTATTCAACACCTTATTTAATTTGTTAATTTTTTTTCTAATAAAGCCATAAATTTCGGGAGGTGGAGTCCAAAGTCTTGGAAAGAAATAACTGTATTTAGGCCCAATAAGCGTTTTGCTGTTCGCTGTTTAGAAAATAATAAGAAATATTGTAAACCTGAAGCAGATGCTAAAAGATTGCTGCCGGATTATACGCAGTTTGACCGTTTCCCACGTGCAAACGAAGAAACGCATATACATGAGTCTCAAATACTATTTTTAGCACATATAAATTGATTAGTATGTAGAAATTAAAATGTTTAAATTGAAAAGAAAAGAAATGCTTATTTGCCTTTGAAAATAGTATTTAACTGTTTTGTCTTAAGTATAAATTTTGCGAAATGACGCCGACGCCTTTTACTGTTTTATTTTTTTTTTCAGTAGTGGGGCTAAATGCTAAACCCAGAACAATTACACATCATGGAACCCCAAATTCGTAATCCAAAATTTAAAAAAAAAAAAAAAAAACGGCTCTTGATTTCAATGAAAAATCGGGAAGCATTTTTATTTTTTAGTTTTTTTTTTTTTTGGAAATAAACATTTTAAAAATATGAAAAAATGAATTGTAATGAACATGTTTAAGATAAAAATGTACAGTTTTCATAATCGTGTCCGAAAAAGTTTTCATATTCGAGATCGCAATTTCTGAAAAAGGGTTCGTTTTTGCGATTCAGAGTTCTTATTAATTATTGCTTTAATTCTAGGTTTGATATCATAACCTTTTGCTTTTTCTATTTTTTGTACTTTTATTATATTTATTATTGTTTTTTAGACTGAGCTCTACATTTTACGCATTACAGAAAATTCATTAAAATGAAGTGCGGGCTTTCTTTTATTTTTCCGATAATCTGATCTTTTGTAATTAAAAGACTTTAATAAGTGGCTAGAGCATATAAAATCATGTCAGAATTTGAGCAAATTCTTTTCTTGTATTTTTTAATTAATGAGGTTTAAAAAAAACGGGAAAAGTCTTTTCGATGTCACGTCACGAGCGTAAGTCGACCTTTACTTCGCTTTTTGTGCCAAATTTCGCGACTTATAAGCGAGTATATACAGTATTAAAAAATGCTATTAATGAATGAAATGCTAATGGCAAATTATGAGTTCTGATGCTATTTACAAAAATTGTTGAATCAGGACCCAAAATCCGGAGAGATCGCCGCTCCGAGCGTTCCGGATTTGTTTTTTGCTCGATTTATTTTTTTAAAATC
Source organism: Octonoba sinensis (assembly GCA_038502835.1). Lineage (NCBI taxonomy): Eukaryota > Metazoa > Arthropoda > Arachnida > Araneae > Uloboridae > Octonoba > Octonoba sinensis. The sequence continues at coordinate 1,505,524 of CM076598.1, read as the reverse complement.
GGGAGTTTTTCGAATTGCCACACATCATCGGCAGGCAGCGGGCCGCAAGCAGTCCGTCCTGACTATAAATAGCATAATTTAACTAGCCGATGTTCATATTTGTTTAGGGCTATAAACACCTGTAAAGTGAAAAAAGGGCATGTGATGTGTCCCCTTACTACCCCCAGTTGTTCCAAGAAGCTGAAGGGCAGAAGACAATAATGCTCTAGCGTTCTGAGAAAACAAGTGGGGACAAATAAAGGTGGGGGGATCTTGGATTGAAGTTTTCCTATTGCACTTCCTGCTTTGAAGTCCGTTCATGGTCTGAATAGACCACAGGGCGCATAGAAAAGGGAAGAAAGAGGCCGCCGGGCGCAGCGCCCTGCCAAAATAGCTTAGAGTCAGCACTATTCTTAAGCAGGGTTTGTTGATTTAAATCCTGATTTAAGTCTCGACTCAAATCAAGTGATTTAAAAAAATAAATAAATAAAATTTAAATCATGTTTGAAATTTTTTCTTAAATTGATTTTAGTGTTAAAAGGTGTTGGGGGGTTGCATATTTATAACCTCTATTTCAAGCAAAACATCATAGTTCCCTTTGTCTCCTGTGTGTGTATAACATGTTCCATAACTTAAGACCTTATTATTAATGTTATTTTATTTTTTTACAATATTATTCTTTTTTTTTTGAGGCAACTTGACAAAACAGCAAAGCATAATTCATTCATTGAGCCTTTCATATTACAATTCATAGTAATCACGATCCACTTAATTTGTTTTAATTTTAGTAGTAGTATGTTAGTTCTGCTTAATGACTAAAACACAATAAATAATTCAGGATGACAGTGCTTGAATAGAAATTAGAATATGTATCCGTAAAGAAAATGTTTCATCAATAATAGCTTAAGGGTTTGTTTTTTCCTTGTGAAATATTCTTTCGTCTTAGAAATTTTCAATAAAGATATTTGATTATAACTAAATTTTCAGTTTTTAGTAATAGACAGAGTGAACTTGCGCTTTTACTAAATGGATAAGTTAAAAAAATGATTCAAGCTATTTATAACATAGGAAAATTACTGATTAAAGTGCACTCAATGTAAAATGAAGTGTACACAATTGCTTGATTTCTTTTTTAAAGCTTTCAACAGCAAAAAAAAAAAAAAAAAAGGATTAAATTTGTTCAAATTTTCTTTTATTATGATGTACTCCTATTATTCTTGGAGACTTAAATTTCATTTTAATCATATATTTGCATTAAAGATTTGTTTTGCTTTATTATTTTTAAAAAATATCTCCTCCAAAAATAGCTTAAAAAGTGTTTTTTTGTAATGTTTAACATGTCATATTATTTTTGTAAAGTAAAAATAGATAAATCAGTGGTTCCCAAACTTTTTTGTCTTGAGACCCCTTGCCATGTATTTCGGTTTTGGGTAGGCAAGGAATAAAACTATATTTGGTACATAAATCGACCTTGATAAGGAACGTGGGCTATGTAGCCTTATGCAGCTCTAAAGGAGCAAAGACCCCCTGATTAAATGATATTAATTTTTTATAAATTCATCAACTTCAAATGTACTTTTGGCAGCTGGTATAGTATTACTCACTGAAAGATCTAAATTTCTAATTGTAGTGCAGTGTAGTGTGAAAAATTTAAGGAAAAAAACACATAATAATTTCATACATTTAATAAATAAATTCAAATTGAAACAGATCAAATTAAAATTTAGTATCTGTTATTTAAAATAACTAAGCAATAAATAAATGCTTTTAGTGGGACGGATGAACCAGATGCTTTAATAATAAATTATCAATATTTGGCATCAATCTAGTTTGGTTTAATCTCAAGTCTCCTCAGTTTATGATGTCCAGACTGTTAGGAGATTAGCAACTGAACGAAAACCCCTTTCCACTAGGTATGAAGATGTGATCCACTAGGTTGCTAGGTTTTCCATGAAAAGCAATTAAAAACTTTCTTGCAATATTCCATAATATGGGATAAGTAACAAGTATGTTCTCTGGAAGTCAGAATGGTCACCGCCACGCTTCCCGCCTATTTCTTCAAAATAATAAAATGGCCTAAAAGAAAAAGGACAACAAAATGTCTTCAAACTTTGGAATAGATTACAGGAAGCCATGTAAATTTATTTTCCGGACGATGGCTCTGCACGCACTACTGCTAAACAGAAAAAAGCATGAAATGCGAGAACTCCACCCCAGGGTTACCTAAAGGTAGGGTCACCATGTTCTAAAATGCTGAAAACTCCTTTCATCAGTGGCGTACGCAGAATTTTTTCAAGGGGGAGGGGGTAATAATGTTCTGAAACTACTAAAAGAAATTCGAGTATGTAATAAAGCACTATTATTTAGGGTTGAAGGGGGGTTAAACCCCGAACCCCCCCCCTGTGTACGCCACTGCCTTCCATTGCACCAGTTGATTCATGAACCAGGTACGCAGAATTTTTTCAAGGGGGGGGGGGGGTCATAATGTTCCGAAACTACCGAAAGAAATTCTAGTATGTAATAAAGCACTATTATTTAGGGCTGAAGGGGGTGGGTTTAAACCCCTAACCCCCTCCTTGCATACGCCACTGTCTTCCATTGCACCAGTTGATTCATGAACCAGGGTACAGAATTAGGGTGTAAAAGTTAAGCGTCAATGGCACGTAGCTTCTTTGTTTTAGTTTCCAAAAGGTTCTGCTTAGGTTCATTTTGGCTCGTAGGTGCTGGTTGCGCCCGGCATCATTAGTCCTGACACTGCCAATAATGATTGAATTATTGTGCAAAAATATTTTTGATTTTTATGGATTGCTGCATTAAAAACTTACATGCACACACACACAAATTCTCAGTGTTTTTTGTTTGCCTTGAATGCAAATTTTTACCACCCCTCCCCCTCAAGCATTAATCCCTTAATGGTCGGGTAATTTTCAAGAAAACCGTCATGAAAGTGCCTACTTTTTTATCCCTGAAAATTATATAAAAATATGTCTATGAGAAATATATATATTCAGTTTTAATTTCTGATTTTTTTTTTTTTTAAATATTAAACATTCCAGCCTGTCATTTTCACGGGAGCAAGAGGCAAGGGGTTAAAAATCTTGTTAAAAACTTTGTCTAGTGTAACAAATCAAAAAATTTTTACCCGCTGGAGCACTTCATATTAAGCTAAATTTGATCATGATAAAATGTTATTAAAAATTTGTGAATCAACATAACAGCTTTAGATAATTTTTTTAACTGTTTCAATCAATCAATATTGTATTTTTGCAAGACTTTTCAAGTTTGTGAAAAATTATTCGGAAATGAAATTTTCATTATTTTGTTCTTTCATGTTCCAGAAAAAATGTGGAGCTTTTATCTGGAATTTTTGTTCAGTTTATTGAAATCTTTTAAAGAAAACAAAAGGAGAAAAGTGAGTATTGTCTGTTAATTTACTATTCAATTTTTTAAAACATTTTTAATCTATACTTGCAAATAAAGTTAGCGTACCTATGAAACTTCTATGTGCTAGGTACAGAGGTCACGCCAAATCGAATTCGGATCTTCACAAAATTCAAATCAATCAAAACGGACCCTTCACAAAATTCAAAGCTTCTAAATCGTACTTTTCACATTATTATTTATCATAAATGCGGCAAATAATAATACAAATTTCATCACTATATGTTTTAGTTTTCAATTTTCGATAAATTATTTGATTTTTTTACAAAAATATCTTTAAAATTTGCAAAAACCTCACATACACGTGACTCGATTGTTGTACCTTGACCTTGGAGATGAATAATATTCTGAAAACCTTCTCTCAAATTTGAAATTTCAGGAATGAGAAAATTCATTTTCTTGAAAGTAAATAAAAATCATTTTTGAGTTTATTAACCTTAAAATGATACTTCTCATTATGAGAATTTTCTCTGTACAATCGTAAAAGATTTTAATCGTTTATGTAAATGCTTTGTACTAAAAATACATTAAGAAAAGTTTTTAAAGGTTTAAAAAATAGAGATTGTAAAATGATCTAAAAATAGAGATTGTAGCATTCCATTTAAAAGGAAAGAAAATGAAAGATTATGAAATGTTGGATCTTCAAATAATTTTGCGTCCTGCAGTATTTTTTGCACTGTCGAATCTGCAAAATTTACCGAAATCCAATATTTTGCCATCTTTTGGTTGATCACAATAAGAAGTGTTTCCAAGCTAAACTTTTAGGCTTAGTTTTCGTTATTTTGCAACTTTCTAACGCTCTTGCTCATTTATATGAATTCTTTATTTGAATAGTGGTCCAACTCCCTGTTTGTTAATTTTAAGAAATAGAACCTCAAAGTCTGACCAATGAATAGAATTCTGTTGCTGAGATGCTTGAGATACATACCTCTGTAGGCAGCAGAAATGAGCTGCAGGTGGTACCATTTTTTTTTAAACGCGATAGGAGTTGCATAGCTTCCAACCCTTCCGCATTTTGCAGAAGATTCCCCATTTTCTGCTTTTCCGAACTAATGATCAGATCTTCCGCATTTTTGCAATGAGTAATAAGGTGTGACATGAGAATTCATTTGTTTACAAATATTTACTTTTTAAATTTGCAGCATTTTGTTTCGTAATAGATAACTAAAGGTGTTGAATTGTCTTATTAATAATCTTAGCAAAAGATTTGGTTTTGTAATACAATTAGACCAGATCCCTCATTTTATAAGCATGTGTTTTGTTGAAAATGTCAACATAAAATAATTGTAAATATTCAATAATGATAATAAAACTTAAATTGTAGTTTTTTTAATCATCCATATAGCAATTTGGCATCGCGTAAAATCTTCTGCATTTTACGTAATTTCTTCTGCAAATTTTTAGATTATCTTCCACATTTTTCAAAATAGGCGTTGATAAATACGGGACTTGACTGAAGCTAACTCTATTTCTTTCAAACAGTGGAGTTGGATTAGTATTCAGATAAGGTCTTTATGTATAGTGGAACCTGAAAAAGTGACCACACCCCCCAGCTAAAATAACAATTTCTGCAACAAAAAAAAAGATTTTGTTTGTTTTGAATGTAAGGATTGGGGGAAATGTCAATGTCCTGTACAGCAGGGATCTGGAGCAAAGTGGATTTTGCTCAAAACTGGAGTGGAACTTGGGACTGAGGGTTTCTGTTATGTAGTTTTATAAAACAAAGTCTTTATCAATATAGCTATCATTATAAGGGGAAAAAACTATTCTTTGATACTATAGCTATGTAGGTGGTAAAAGGAGAATTTTAAAGGAGAATTTAAAGGGTTTTAAGGGACCGTTCATGAATGATGGCGCACTTTATTCAATATATTTGACCTCCTTCCCCCCTTTGTTACAAAATGTCACACTTCAACCGCCGCCCCCCCCCCTTTGTCAAATGTCACGTTATATTACATAGGTATAGGTACTTGCTGTGTTGCAGTTCAGAAAAAAAACACTACATTATAGATCACATTTCTAATTATATTTTTGAACTTTTTTGACATTTGGGAGCATAACAATAATAATGATTATATTCTGTGTACCTCAATATGTATAAAATGAGATTAAGGTTTACAACAAAAAAGATTATTAGTATATTATATAATAGTAAAAAAGATTAAATTATTTGAATTCTGAAAAAATTAATTTGCGCTATTTTATCTTAAAAGTGTAAATGTCTAAGATTTCCTTTTAAGCTTTCAACTGAAAGTAAATTTAGACTTTGATCAGAATCGGTGCTCCTAATACAAAACAAAATCAAATCTTTTAAAATCAAATTGAAAATTAAAAAAAAAAAAAATATTTAAAAATAATTTTAGCTTGCAGATTTTCAATCTTTTTATAGAAACTAAAATGTATGATGTCACACTGCTTGTTACCCTCTTCCCTCCCCTTGTCACATTTTCTCGAACATCCGCTATCCCATCTCGAACCGTGACATGTTTTATGAATGACCCATACAATAGCTGTACCACTGCATATGGTAAAGGTTAATGTCAATGTACTTTGGAATATTCTCCACTAATTATAATCGGGAAATTTTCATCTGTAGTTTGTGTTTTTTTTTTCGGTCATTTTTGGTGCATAAGATGTAATTCTTTTTTTCTTTCATTATTCCAGCTACAAGACAACTTGTTAAGTAAACTAGAAGAAGCTGGAAATGCTGACTGTTTGTCCCTGATTTATTACAGTCATTGGGTAAGGGATTTTTATTTATATTACTTTTATTTATTTTAAATTTGGGAAATTCTTATGTAATTGACTAATTTTTATTAGTGTCAATCTTAGTTATCATAAAAAAAAGTTCAAACATGAACCGTTTCTCTGATTTTTTATTAATTTTCCCATATTGATTCCTGTACCTAGGAGGAAAATGCCCCTCCCTGTCCCCCCAAAAAATATAATATCTGTTCATATATATATATAATAAATAATAAAGAAGTGAATACAATAAGTATGTTTTATTGATCAGAAATACTGCGTTGATGTAAAAAATCCATTTGTATCAAATAAGCTCTTTCCCACATTTATTGTTTTAATCCAACGGTCTAAGTCAGGGATGGGGAATCTTTTTCAACTAAGGTTTACTAGCGGATCCCTGCAGAACATTTGCGGGCTATAAGTTCAACAATTGAACTTCAAGAATGATTGCTCGATCTAAATAAGCTAAGGTTTGCCACTCCAAAGAATTGGAAATTAAAAATTGAGTTAAGAATGGAAATACTTTTTAAGAAATAGAAATAAATTTGTTAAAGTCCTTAAGTTACGGCAAAATATGCAAATTTATTGCGTTTCTTTTCCATGCTAATTGTTAAACACATTTTTAAATATCGTTTTACCATAGTTTGTTTTTTGCATGACATATTGTTCCGCAAAATTCAATGGTAACTGGTCTTCGTTAAGTGAAAGTTTAAAATCACAAAAAACACTTTGAAATTCAAAAGGCTTAAGAAAAGATTGCTTGATATAAACATGACAGTGATCGTTTGGTAAAAGCAAATTAAAGTGTTATCACTCAAAAGAATCGTAAATTAAAAATTGAGTTATGAATGAAAATACATCGTATCATACCGCAAAATTTAATCGTAACTGGTCCACATAACGTGAAATATATATATAGATTATTTGCAGTTGTCCAACGTGCAACTATCATTTTTAAAGATCAGACGGACCGGCAGACACACATTTTCCCCATCTTAAAACCGTACTTTCAAAATTTTTATTTTTCAATATTTATATAATTGCTTCACTTATTTTTGACTTCTCCATATTTTTACAATACATTAACCCTCCTTTCATTCTTTTTCACTTTTATGGAAAAGTAGGCTAAAAAGCAAGGAACATGTTGTAAGAAGTAAGCTTGTGCATGAAGCTTTTGATGGAAGTATTTTCATCCAATAAGCTCATTCATTTTGCCTTGAAAAAGGGGTTCCTTGTAAACTTGAAACGCATATCTGCTATTCTTCTTTCTAATCACTTTTTTTAAAACGTTATCTTTGTGTTTTCAGATATGATTGTTTTGATTCATCATTCTCTTCATCTTGTAGTGCTGCGCATCACATTTTTTGGCTTCTTGCATTTTTTTTCTATTTAAAAGAATCATAATTGTACTCTGGTATAGTTGAATTACTATATGAGTATATCCAAAGGGGGCATATTGGGATCTCCCGCCCCCCCCCTGCAAGATGTTGAAAAAAGAAGCAATTTAAATTTATTTGGATACACCAGTTTTTTTCTGATTGAATAGTTCTTTAGAAAATGACAAAGATTGCAATGAATTTGCATGGCGGTGAATCAATGCCAGAGTGAATTGATGTATCAGGATTTTTGTTACCCTCAAATGATATGGAACTATTATTGTCAGAATAGTTCACTTGAAGAAACTTCATGTTGGTCTGTGTTCAGAATGTTTTCTGTATCCATCATTTTGAAATGTTCTTGCGGAAGGGCAGGGGTTTAAAAAACACCATGCATTTTAAATATGAAAACATATTATGCTGGGTGATAATTACAATTATTTGCAATTTATTTGGTATTCATGAAATGTTAGTTATTTTTATGTGAATTGAATTAGGGGAAATTTTTTGCATTTTAAAATTAATCATGAAAGTGAATACATCAAACTGAGCGAGGTTCTTTCCTTTTACGTCAGTACTGGCAAAAATAAATGAAAAATTTCCATCTTCCACTGCCTTCCACTTCAAATATTGTTAATTATGATTTTTGGTTTTGTTATGTTTGGTTTATTAGTTATTAGTAAGCAGGTGTGTAAAATGAAAACTTATCAAAACAACTTTTCAATTAAAAGAAGAAAGATTAATTTTTACCAGTATGTATTATAAATCAACCAAAATATTAAAATTTTTAGTCTGACCCACGGTTATAGCTTTTCATATTTAAAGTAGCATGATGTAAGAATCCTTATCTCAAAAATGGGAAGCAGTGGGCAAATGATTTTATAAATGTATAAAATAAAAACCGTTGAATATTTGTATGAAATCATGGGTGATTGTATTCCGGGTAATCCGGGTTTTTTTCATATCCTCCTTCTGTGTTTTAAAAATCGGAGTTTTTAGTCTTCAAAATAGAAAATTTAGCGAATGGGAACAAAAAATACACCAAAAGGCGATAAACATTATCTTTGTAGCAACCCTTTACGCATCAAGGGTTGTAACGGCGCCAACCATCTTTTTCTTTGTTTCGAACACGAACGATACCACGTCCCACGTGCTTTCGTTGTTACGCATAACTGGGTGTCGGCCCATTTTGGAATTTTTTTTTGCCGCCTAGCCCCGTGGTTGGCGATGTTTACATTCCCGATGTAAACATCGCCATAAGTGGTAATTTTTTTCCCCGCACTTTATTTTTGTTTTTAAAGAACGAAAAAAAAAACTTCGAGTTTTTTTTTGGATTCAGTTATTTTTCGATAAACATCGCAAAAAGATAAACTCATTTTCTGCACTTCATTTTTTTTTCTCTTTTGCATAATAACGCATTTTTACGTCCTTTTTTTGAAATCGGCGCTGGACTTCGAGTTATTTTTTCAACTTTTATTTTAAAAGTTGCAGATATTCGACAAATAAATAAAAAAATTATAACTCTAAATAGAAAAAGTATTTCACTTCAAAAATTTGGCTAAAATATATAGTCATGGGAAATTCCTATTTATTATGTTTCATTAAAAATTACAATTGATTTGCAAAAATTAAATAAATTTTTCTTATTAGTTAGAAGTATTTAAGTGAAATATAAATTTTATTTTCAAAAGTTATTTTAAACATGCCGTTGTAACTATATGTGTATAATAGCTGTCGTATAATATATGGTGCATAAAAGGTGATACCGACTTTTTGCATAAAAAAATTTAAGGGTTTTTTACTTTGTGTCACAATTACCCCTGTGAAATATTATTAAAAATGCTTTATTATTAATTATTTCTAGGCCTTACCCTTTAAAGGAGATGCGCACCACACACACACTAACTCATTATTTAATTATATGTATATTATGATTGTTAAAGAAGTGAACATGAACTCACTTGTGTGCAGAAACATATTGTGGAATTTTTTTATTACTTTTTTTTTTTTTTGCATTCTAATAGATGTTGCTTATTGCATTCTTTGTTTTGCACTGCTGTGTAATTTCTTGGTTAGCATAGCAGCATGTGCAAACCTAAACCAAAATGTCACCCATAATGCCGCACTAACTGAAAAATTACCTGAAAAGGATCTGTATCTTTTTTCTCTTATTTTCACTCTTTTATTGCAGTTCATTTTTTTAATTAAAAATGATATATTTCTTTAAAAATTAATGTTTAATTTTTCTGAAATTTAATTCTTTAAAAATTTAAATTTTTACCTTTCCGAAAGTCTGACTTGCTGTTCGAGAGGGGCCGAGAGGACGATGCCCTTGCCGTGTCCTTGACTGCCGCTCGTAAGGCGAATCAGGTGTCCCAGTGGGTGAGATGCATCACTCTGCACATTCGAGGCCTCAAGTCCAGCAAAACCGTCTACCTGTTGCTCATGGAGGCTCTGTCCACTCTCAAGGAAAAGGTAACCACCATCTCTGTTTGGATCAGGGTTTTAAAATCCTGTTTTTTCTTTTTTTTTTTTTTTTTGTAAAAAATCCACCTCCGGGTGGGTTTTATTTAAAAAACCATTGTTTTTTTGGTAGAAAACCCAGATTTTTAAGGATAAAATGTTGAAAATGAAATTTCTTTTTCTAACAAGTTAATAATGTATGGTATATATGTATATATTTTATATTAGAATATGCATAATTTAGCAAGCACTAAAAAACAGTTTGATCAAATTTCATTTACTTTTAATTAAAACAAAAATAGTTTTTTTCCAACTACCTTACTGGAATGGTGCATTTAATTTCATTCGATCTTATTTTATGTATATGTATGCACACTTTTTAAATTCAGTAATCAGTATGGGTGACACAGTAAAAAATTAAATAATGTTTACTCTAAACGTTTTTCTGATTGATCCATTCATCATCAGAACATCCTAGGTAAATTATTTAATAGTTTAAAATTATTTTTAAATAAAAGTTGTGGAAAATTACTGTTTGAAAAAATAAAGCATATGTATCTGTATATATATGTAGCTACCATAGCCTCCTTAACTAGATGCCTAGCGATTTGCAGGAAAAATTGGCCGCGGATTTTAATTACCTTTTCTCCCACAAGGAAGGATACTTATGTGCTATAACAAACCGTGCTCTTTCCATTAGTTTGAAGGGTAGAAAATAGGTTTTCCATTGCTATTTCTTCTTTTTTCCCCTAATATTTGGATTCTTTGGGTTAAAAAACAGTCCTTTTCAGGGCCAAAGAAAGATGGTTTACTGTGTTGTTCCATTTTGCACATCAAATTCAGTAAAAGAAAAAAATAGTTTCAATCGGACATTAGTTTGCGTGAAAAATGGATCTCCGCTATATCAAGACAAGGGAATTATTATTATTATTACTGTGTGTGTGTCTTTCATAACGTCTATCTGACAAAAAATTTAAAAAATAATTAATTAACTAATAACAATATAGTGAAAAACTATTTTTATATAAATATACATTATTTATTATGTTGTCCAATCTTTACTGTAGCTTGTCCTTGGAATATGGTTGATTATATATTATGATGCATTTTATATTATGCAAATATTAATTAAATTGAACTTATTGATTTTTTATTAAAAAAAATAACTAGTTATACTAAGACATGTATGAATCAATAAGAAATAATGAAAGTTAATAAGGAAAGAAATACAAATTATTATTCATGCATAGAATCGAATTCTAATCATATTTCAAGAACATATTTAATTCTATGGATGAATTAATGAGAATAATTTGGAAGTAATATTTGTCCTATTCTTCATGCCTAAAATATCACTTCAGTACAATGCATAATAAATTATAATTAGTCACATATTTAAACATTTTAATTTTATTTATTGAAACCAAAAGAACTGGTTTTTTCTTTTGGTTGGGGGGGGGGGGGTGGATAGAGCAGATTCTATGATAAGATTAAATTTGATTCTATTCTAAGAATAAAAACTTGACTTTTATGCAAAATTTTTATAACTTGCCTAAATGAAGAATTTGGTTCCAAGTTTCCCAATTTAGTGTCCTCATCATTCTGCTCGTTTTTTGAAGCAATGATTTCTTGAAAAATATTAGATTGCGAGAAAATATATCTCCTATTCTAAGTACACTCAAAAGCATTTCAAAACTTTGAACAGCTTTTCAGAGCCTTTGCAAAAGTCTTGACTTTTAAAATTCAGGGAAAAAATTTTAATTTTCTAGATCACTATAAGTAAATAATAATAATAATAAAAAGACATCCTTCTTTTCTAAAACAGATGAGTCCATATAACTATCTACTCAAATATATATCACATGTATAGCTTTGCTGTTAATTGATCATGGAAGTAATACATTACATCTCCTCAAAAATTTTCAAAATGCTCCAAATAAATCTTTAATTATTTTATCCATAGCATCGTTCTCAAACAAATATTAAAATTAAAAGTTTTAGTCAAGAGCTGGATTTTTACTTGTTTCCTTACATCGGTAAAAATGCCAGTTGAAATTATGTGTATTATATTCTTCACGTATGAATTGCATAAATAATTATTCATTTAAATCATTACTTTAAAGAAAATTCTATTAATTTGTGTAACAACATTTTTCTTTTAAAATACCTACAGTTAGGAGAAAACCTCTTTAATGAAATAAAAGTTTTAAGTTGATGCTCCTTTAAAATGCTCCTAGACTAACGAGATATCAAAAATTAATAATATCACTTAATTTCCCACGGTTTTACTGCATCATAAAGTAAGAGCGAAAAGCAGATGATTTTTTTAAAAGAACAATTTTTCACGCATTTTATCGCAATTTACCGAGCGTTTACAAGTAAAACACCGTTTTCCAATAGCAAATAGGTAGTGCCCTCTAGCGGTGATTTCTTTGTCAGCGGGAGAAAATCGTTGCCGGTAGGGTAGTGGGTTTCGCTTCATTTTGGAAGGCATCTAGTTAAGGGGGCTATGGTAGCTACACACACAGATACAGATAAATTACATTTTTGTTTTTTGTTTCATGATTTTTCTTCTATATAGTTAATACATACCACATATTTTTCATTTTCTAGTTATCACATTTATAATCTATTCAACAAATCTAAGCATAATTTAAATAAAGAAATATTTAAGAAAGATAGATGGTATTAGCATTATACAAATTGAAGTTCTAGTTTCTAGTTTCCAAATTATTTTTACTTTTGAAAAGTACAGAAAGAATGTAAATTTATATATTTTCATACAGGGTTCGTTGATTTAAATCAGCTTGATTTAAATCATGATTTAAATCGTGGTTTAAATCAAGTGATATTTTTTTTAAATCATTGATTTTACAATGTTAGAAAGTTTTGTAAAAATGAAATATGTTGCAATGACAACCACTGTTTCAAACGAAACTTCCTAGGTCCATCTGTCAGTGTGCATAACATATTTCATAAGTTTAGAACTAATTACTTTTTTTTTTTTAATTTTACAATATTACTCTTATTCTTCGAGCATCTTAACAGCAAAGCATCATTCATTCAATCATTCAAATTAGAATTCATAATAGTCATGAGCCATTCTGTTCTTTTATCCTAAAAATGGTATTTAAATCCATTTAATAAATGCCACACAATAAATACTTCAGAATGATAGTGTTTAAAAGAACAATTGTTAGAATTTAAAATATGTATCCTTAAATCACCGCCTTTGAGTATAAGGTTTTCCGTAACTACAATTTTTCGCTTAAACTTTACAAAAAATTGCCAATATTTCCAAAGTTGATGATAAACTTATAGAAAATACATTTAAATTATTAGTTTTATGTCCAATTTCGATTAAAAACATGTGCTATCAATGGAAAATTGATATATTTGAAAAAGAGTGCTCCGAAGGTAGTCGCATACCTTAAAAGACAAAAACAATGAAGAAAAACTTTGTGGAGCCCCCCCCCCTCCCCCGCAATCCTCCCTGTAAATATAAAAGTAACAATTGATGAAACAATAGCACTATCGATAGCTTGAGACTGCTAGTTAACAAAAAATAATAATTTGTCCTCTTGAGTTTTGCATATTACAAGATACACTGAAACTTCTTTTCGTGAGAAGGAAAGGAACCACACACATATATAGATATATGTACATATTATAAAATCTTGAAAGTAATAACTGCATCAAATGACAATTTTGAAAATGGCGATTTTGAAACTAATTTTGTATTATTTTCTTACGATGAAGATTAAAAATGTCCAATTCCTTTTTGTATTTTTGTTTTATTTATTTATTTTTTCGTAAATAGTGAAGGTTTATATGTTTAAAAATAAATTAATAACTTTCATGTACTCGGTGTTGATGCTTATTTATGTATGTTTTTTTATTGATTTAACCTCTTCAGACCCCAGAATTAAGCACAAACAATTTTGACGCCATTTTTTGGTTTTCTGATTTAAAAAATGATTACAAAACAAAATAACTTTAATTTTTTTTGTAATTTTAATTAATAATTAGTTTAAATAATAATGAATGCCCCATTTCCAAGTTTAACACGAAGTAAACTATCTGTTGATTCATTTCAAAAACAATGGGGTGTTTTAGCTTTCAAATTACACAAACAGTATTCAATAAACAGTGTTTTAAAATGTACCCAATTGGGTACACTTGGAATGAAGGGGTTAAACCACCATTTGGTTGAGTTCTAAAACTAGGCATAGGGATGGTCCCAAGCATACCAAATTTGGGTTTCAATGCTGTATTTAATTTAAATTATAGGTATTTCTGCAAACTTAAGAGCTGAATCCTATTTTTTTTTAAAAAGCATCCCCATTGCAATAAATTACCCTTAGAAAATTATAAGATATATTTTTTTAAATTTTTAACCTTGTTTGATATTAATGTTTTAGAAAAAATGAATGGTTTATACTTATTATTTATCTTTTGTAGATACTCTTAATTAATACTAAAAGCAATTTTTTTTGGATAACTTTTTCAAAAATTTCGATTATAACCCTCCGTCTCTGAAATTTGCCTGTTTGGTTTTGAAAATATGGGGGGTTTACTTTTGAGATTTTATGGTATACATATTTACCCTCTGAAACATAGTAATAATTAAGTAGCTATAAAATACATTAAAATAACAACTTAACTTTGTCCTAAGTAAACTGTGGTAAAAAATAATTCCACGTTAAGAAAGCACAAATAAGCATTAAAATCAAGGCCGTAGCCAGAAATTTGTTTCGGGGGGGGGCCCTAACTTTGAAACACTTATGTTGAGGAAAGTTTCAGGGAGGAATATACATGCTACATTGCGAAAAATTTCGGGGGGGGGGGGGGGCGTGGGCCTCCCCCTCTGGATACGGCCTTTTGTAAACCATATTTCGTTTGATTTAAAAAATTTATGACGTCACAGTATATGATAGATTTTTGATACCATGTACAGTAGGTGCATTTTAGACTATCTTTGGTGAAGTTAGGGCAGTGTTTTTTGGGGGCTTCGGCTTCTTATCTTAAATTTTTGAAACTGATCTTACAACCATAACGTTTTGACTATCTCTGAAAGAGGGGTCCGGGGAATGCAATTTTATGCCCTTTCGGGACGTTAGAGGAAGGAGTTTCAGAAGTTCTCCCCAAAGAAAATTTTCGAAACTGCAGTCTTAA
Organism: Octonoba sinensis; assembly: GCA_038502835.1. Lineage (NCBI taxonomy): Eukaryota > Metazoa > Arthropoda > Arachnida > Araneae > Uloboridae > Octonoba > Octonoba sinensis. The sequence goes on along the minus strand of CM076598.1, from coordinate 1,490,345 downwards.
AAATGAAGTTTCAGTCTATCTTTGTCAATGTTACTGGAGGCATAGATTGGATCGAGGGCTCTCCCCAGGAAACTTTTTGAAAACTGCCTAACAATGCAATTTCGAGATTCTTTAGTAATTTTAGAGGAAGCAGAAGGGAGTTTGGTTTGTCTTCCCATGCAAATTCTTCAAAATAAATTCTTATCTTTTGGGCTACTTTTGGTGTCGCTAGTGACAGTGTTCGATGTCTTTTCCCTAAAAGTGTTTCTGAAACTGAAGTCCTAAAAGTGTAATCTCTCTTTTCTTTCATTTTTTTTAAAATCTGTGATCTGAATTTTTTTCTCCGGGGGGGGGGGGGGCAGTTGGTTATCTCTGAGGGGGCAGAGCCCCCCCCCCTCCCCGGAGAGATGCCTGAAAGAAACACTGGTTGCATGTTGCATGATGAGATTATATTTTCAATTTCGCCCACAGAAGTATTACTTCAAAAAAAAAAAAAAAAAAGATGAGAGAGAGTTAACAGAAAACATACGTTGTTTTGAGAATTAATTACTCCCTATTCCGTTTTAGTTTTGACAATTTAAGCAATTCATACTTATTCTCAAGTTTCAAGCCTTCCATATTTTGTCATAACTAAATGTAAATAATTAAAAACTGGATGTTTTCTTTTTCCTTAACCTAAATGCTGCAAACTCCTTTTTTTTTTAAGTTTGAAGTCAAAAAAAGCTGTATAACTTTGATTTGCAGTCGTGGACAATTATAAAGCACTTCCAAAATTATACATATCGCTCATGGGCTGCAATTACGGCACAGCTCAAAAAATCATGTTTTGAGATAAGTGGGTTTAAACTTTTCATTGCTAAGGAAAAAACATAAAAGAAATGCTTTAGTTATTATTAAATCTTAAGGCCTAATATTGAATTATGAGTTATGCTAGTATTGCTGCTGAAAAAAATGTGTATTTTATATTTACAATCTGTTCTTAGTCCGAAACGAGAGTTTTTTTGAGTTGTGCTACTATTGCAGCCCATGAGCGATATAATAAGAAGAACCAATCAAGATCTTTTTTGTTCAATGTAAATTTATGACTAGGCTAAGTAAAAGTATACGAGTAATTTTGTCGCGGTATTTTTCACCTTTGCAATGTTATTGTAAACGCTCTATGGGACCATTCATAAACAGTGTCACACTTTCTTTCAATATATTTGATCCCCTCCCCCCCCTTTGTCACAAGATATCACTCTCCAACACGCCCTACCCCCTTTGTCACATATCACGCTATTTTACATGAGCACATGAAAACTTGCTGTGTTGCAGTTCAGAAATAAGGCACTTACGTTAAAGAATCAAATTTTTAATTTTATTTTTTAACTTTTAGTGACATTTGTGAGCATAGCAATAATAATGATTACACGTGGGCTTAATTGGTATAAAATGAGATTAAGGTTAAAATAGAAAAAAAGATAATTAGTGCATAATAGCAAAAAAAAAAAAATTAATTGAATTCTAAAAAAACACCCGCACTTATTTATCTTAAAAGTAAATACCTAAGACTTTCTTTTAAAATTTTAACTAGAAGTAAGTTCAAACCTTAATAAGCAGCGGTATTTTCAATATAAAATGAAATCAATGAAACTTTAAAATCAAATTATGAAAATAAAAAAACTTCAAAAATAAGTTTAATCAGCTGATTTTTTACATGTTTTTATAGAAATCAAAATGTGTAATGTCACACTTCTTGCCAAAATTGCTCGAACCCCTCTCCCCCCCCCCCTCCCTCGAAGTAGTGTGACATCATCCCCTATGAAGTTAAAAAACGAAAAAAGAAAGATTAATATGCAGTTTCTCAGCATGTGAGGAAGAAAATACAAAATTGAAACTAAAATTGCAAAAAAAAAAAAAAAAAAAGAGGGGCAGCTAAAATATTATTTTGAAAAATACATAAAAATAATCATACCTTTTCTGCTACATTTCTACAGGGTTTCTTCCCAAAATAAGACAAAATACTTTACCTTTTCTTTTACTCATAATCAAAATTTGTACGCAGGCAAGCAAAGAAGACTTTTGCAAGAGCATACGAGCCCACTAAATTCCCAACTGCCTATATCTGCAAGGCGAGGTCAAGGCATCCGCAAAGGGGCAAGAGCCCTCTCCTCCCCCCCCCCCCCCCCTTGTCGGAAGCGTTTCGATGTTGATTCGATTTTACGAATTGCTAGTTTAAAAAAGAAAAGACAAAAAATAAAGATTTGTCCCAGCAATAACAGCACAAACATCCACATCCCGCAATCGTAGTAGTAGACGAGGGGGTCCATTTAGGCATTAGCTCTGAAAGTTCCTTTATCTTCTACTTCCACAATGTGGGTAGTTTTAAAAGAGTCGCCATTTCCACGAATGTAACCTTCGGGCAAGGATGGACAAAGCATCTAACTGTTGTACGTATATTTATGGCAGATGTGGTGGCTTGCATTTTGCCAAAAAGGGATCAGTACATTTGCTGTTCTTGTTGTGTGGTCGGGTGATTAGAACCATATGTAGCCCTTAGGCAAGGAATCAATCCGTTATCTGTTGATGACACGACACGGGGGACCTACCGTCTTTAGAATTGAGGGAAAACATCTTATTTTGAGTTAGGTTTATAGACCCTGGATTTTTGAAGCGCCGTCTTGTCGTTTCCCCATTTGTAAAACAGAACCCCCCCCCCCCCCCCCCCACACGCTCCCGAACAGAATGGTTTGAGGAACGAAAATTTTTTTTTTTTTTTTTTGTTACATTCTTTTTTTTTTTCAGACAAGTTAAAAATTTCGAAAGTATTTCGGGGGGGGGGGGGGGGGGCTCGGGTTCGTCGGGCCCCCCCCCCTGTTTACGGCCTTGATTAAAATGCAGACATATGTTTCGGGATTGCTTGGAATCCCTTTTTCAATGCGACAGGGAGCTTCTAGATGCAAAACATCCAAATGAAGCAGACCAAACAACAAAAACAAAGCTTATATAGCCTAAGAATTAACTGTAAAGCAATGAGAATAAAGGCGGTGTGAAGTGGAAGTAGAAGTAGTAGGAAGAAGTAGTAGGAATGCAGTACTTCCAACTGCATTCGTTTGTTGCTTTCTTATTGGTGCCTTTCCTACTACTTCTACTTCCACTTCACACTGCCTTTATTCTCATTGGTTTACAGTTAATTCTTAGGCTATATAAGCTTTGTTTTTGTTGTTTGGTCTGCTTCATTTGGACGTCCTGCATATAGAAGCTCCCTGTCGCATTGAAAAACTAATTCCAAGCAATCCCACAACATGTCTGCATTTTTATGCTTATTTGTGCTTTCTTAACATGAAATTATTTTTTATTACAGTATAAAATACATTGTTTGCAACACATTACAAAATGATGTATTTGGTAAACCACTATTGAAAATTGCCCATAAAAATAAATAAATAAATAACAATAAAATTTTCCTCCTCCTCTCCAAAATAAATCTATACTATTATTATAAAGCTGTAGAGTTTGTTTGCTTGAACGCGCTAATCTAGGAACTGCTGGTCCGATTTGCAAAATTCTTTCAGTGTTAGATAGCCCATTTACCGAGGAAGGCTATAGGCTATATACCATCATGCTAAGACCAATTGGAGCGGAGTTCCGAAAATTGCATAAAATAGTCCTTTTCTATCGGAAGAAATGATCGCATCCTTTCGAGCTTGATACCATTGAAAAGCCCGTAAAAAAACTATCCTAGAAAGAGTTTTGTCCTTTGTGCTAAAATTGGAAGTCTCTAAATTAACTAGAAAAGAAATTATAAGCATTTTTTTTCTGTAGTTTGAAATTATTTTTCCACGGTAATTAACTTTAATTTTATTTAACCCAGATGATAAACGTTTTATTTTATTTGCATTGTTGCATCATTTCAACAATTGTTACAGTAGCAAACAAATCAATGCAGTTGCCATTGTTAAACAAATAATAAAAATAATAATCAACGTTTCTAGCATTTTGATGAGGCATCGCTGTATTTGCAAAATATAATTTAAGATAGATCGTGCAACGTCGGGCGTCGCAGCTAGTAAATAAATAAAATAAAAATAGGTTTGAATGTGTTTGTTTGTAATATCCTTTAAATACATTATTATTTGTATTTATAATATTTTCATTATCTTTACATATTGATCTTTTTTTTTTCAGGACACCATACCCCTTTGGAAATTGGGAGCCGAGTGGTTGTCCATCTGTGACCCTGAAAAACTGATAGAGTTTTTTGAGGTAACTATTTATTTCTGCTTAAAAGGAATTTAATTGTTAAGTTTTCAGATAATATCGCATTTTTTGGCAGAATTCTTATACCAATGCTCTTACACTAAAGATTTTTTTAAAAAGAATTCTTCAATACTTTTTTGAATGAACAACTAAAGACAAAGTATATAGTTGTTTATTCTGAAATAAGGAAAAACAGGTGATAATTGTTTTATCTCCAGTAAAGTAATTAATGCCATCGTATTATAGAAACCACTTTGTTTGCACGTTGATAATTTAGTTAAAAGTCCAAAATCTGGAACAATGAAAGTTGTTTTTGTGGGTAGATTTTAAGTAAACACTCATGTTCCATTGTTTTTTGTATAATTTTTATTTTTCAAATTTTTCATTCTTGTTTGTTTAGGAAAGATCATATTGCTTCCACCTTGGGGGTGATTCATAAATGATGTCACGCTTCGAGGAGAGGGGGGTGTTGAGAAATTGTGATAATCTGTGACAAGGGGAGGGCGTAGCAAAGAATAATGACACTACACATTTTGGTTTTTGTAAAAGCATTTAAAATCAGAAAATTCCATTGATTTTGAAAGTTTTTGATTTTCATCATTTGATTTTAAACTTTGAGTGATCATTTTGTATCTCATTTATTTACTTCTTATTAGAAGTTTAAAAGGAAATGTTCACAGGCATTGAAACATTTAGATAAAGTGGCGTATGTCATTTTTTCAAAATTTGAGTAATTGAAATATTTTACTGTTCTATATACTGTATAATTATCTTGTTTTATAAACCTTAACCTCATTTTATGCAACTTAAGTATACGCGTGATCATTATTTTTCTTATACTCACAAAAGTCATTAGAAAGTTTTAAAAAAAATTAGAAAGGGGACCTATAACGCGGTATTTGGTTTCAGAACTGCAAGTGGAAGGATCATTTTTTAGGGGTCAAGGGCACATGCTTAGGGATCATTTACAAATGATCTCACGCATCGAGGGAGGGGGGGGCTCATGAAATTGAGACAAAGCGTGACAAGAAGAGGGGAGGGGGTTAGAATCCCTTGAAGTGTGACATCATGCTTATGCAACATAGTGTGATGTGTGACAAAGGGGTTAGGGGGGTCTGTTGAAGTGTGACATTTTGTGACAAAGAGGGAGGGGGTCAAATATATGGGAAAAAAGCGTGACAAAACGGTCCCTTGGATTTCATTTGTTGGAAGGAACAATCCCCTCTCCTGTGGATCCGCCACTGCTTACAGTACATCACGAAATTAACCTTTCCTTACCTAAATTCTGTTCCATTTTCAGAAGGGCATCCATCAGAGAAAAGAAGTCAGCCTGCCGTTGAAGGAAATGTACCTGGAAGCGACCATGCTTCGAAGCGGACCAGAAGCTGCAACAGAACTATACAAGAAGTAAGGATTATTATATTTTGCTCTACATGATTTCACCTTGCATAAACATTAGTTGGTACTAGTCGGGGCTCGAAATTAACCCATATTTTACCACATTGAAAAATAACTAATATTTTTCCAAGAAATTGACGTCACAGACTAATGAGGACCAATGAATGATTATAAAATTTAAAAACTTACCAAAATGTTATTTGTTTCGCTTTTACACGCTGTCCTATATATAGGACGATGGTACAATCCACTACTGTCATTTTGGCTTTCCAGTCAAGCATCCTGGTATCCATGAAATAGAAGAAAACATTCCAAGCAAAGTCCTAAATTGCATTTTTTGCAAACAGTTACGAGTTTTCTGGTACAGTTTTTGAGCTAACATCTGTGTTGCTTCCCATTCGGGTTTTTTTACTAAAATATGGTCATTCTGCAATTTCAAAAAGGTTACGCTTCTATGCTGAACGCCCAGTCGTCTTCCTGCAATGTTTCGAAGAATGCACAAATCCAGATAAGCAATAGTAGCATTTCTGCGGAATTCCAAAAATTGTGCAGTTTCGAAGACAGGCCAATATAAATAGGGGCCAATGCCACTTTTTTCCTTGTATCGAAGAATAGTAGGTTTCCTTCCATATGATTGTCAAAAAGGTCAACACCATTCTTATAGTTGTTGTATGACACTGCACAAGATGGGATATCTTCTTTTTGTTTACCACCCTTCATTCTTCTATCTACTTTTTTGAAACACCTCGTGTCTTCAAAATTGTTGATGAGAGGCACCACCCTGCTATCATTCCAGCGAACAGTTGCGATCTCATTATTCGTTTCAAAATTTCTATCAGATGTTCCATGATACATTTTCTGTAAAGTTTTGGATGATTTTAAGTCAAGGGACACTTTCCCATTCTGTTTTCCCTTACTGTTCCCGTGGCAAAGAATTGCTTGTTTTTGAGATGAACAAAAAGATCATACGATGTAAAAAGGTTATCCATATATGTTTTGTGTTTTGCTGACGCTTCAACAATAGACAGCAAATCTTCTACAACTGTTTTGGATAAAGACTTCTTTTTCCTTTTTATCTTTTTAGCTTTGCTATGACTATTAGAATCAAGATCAGAATTGGGCTTCTCTCTCTCTGCTCTTTGATATCGTATAATATGAAAAGGTTATCTATTAAAAGGAGAGAATTCAAAGCTTATACCAAATTTCATGGGTTTCCCTCGCTTGCGCATTTTGCATCCATGTTTTCTGAAATAACGGACCATTCTTTCCTCAATGCTTAAATGCTCAGAAAACACATCAGACTGTTGCAAAGCTTCATTCAACAAATTATAAATTGGACGAACTTTATAATATCGATCTAAATTTACAATAGCATTGTCATTGAAATGCAAATACCTCTTGATATAAAAAAAATTGCATTCTTGACATGGCTTGACTAACAAGAATTGTACCTGTATCAGGAGCACTTTTTCAGTACATTTTTCTCTTGGAAGAATGTGATAGCCGCTGTAAAAAATTATGCCAAAAAATTGCAAAAATATTCGAAAATAATTCGGGAGCCGATGAAAACTTTGGTTCACAATTAGTCTATTTTGGCAGGATATACTTATTTCTTCATCTTGGTTTATTTCATTTAAAATTTCTATTGCTCCATCTGTTTCTTCCGGAAATTTTTCATCAAAAATAGCGTGATTATGTGAGATATTAGAGCCGTTATCATCAATTTCTTCATCATCAGTAACTATATCTGGACCTAGGTGTCACTATTATCATTTCGGGGTTACTGCCTTCAGCTTCATCCTCTAATTACATTAAATAATCTATGGCTTCCTCAGTCGTAAAGAATTTTTGACTTAATTTTCCAATGGTACTCATTTTTTCTTATTCGAATGCGAGATTAACTCTCACACTTTGAATTACAATTACTTTTACACTCTCCCAAAGATAGTGTCACCACATGGTCAAATACTCACTGCAAATTAAACAAAATATTTCCCTTGCAACTCCTAGAAACCAATTCCTACATCCCTTGGTCCAAGAAAACTTCATATTTTTGAGTATTAAAAGAGAGAAAGCAACAGGGTGCTGTGCTCGATTGTCCGAACGTTGAAATCCGCAAAGACGCGCTTAGTAGGGGATTGTACCATCTTCCTATTTACAGGACGGCAATTAATCCTTTCATAAAACTGGTTTAAATATCGTTTTTTCTTAGCGGATTTCACTCGGCAATAATGTATGAGAATAATAATGACTAAACTTAAAGTGAGTTTTGACATATTACCCACACAATTATTTTAATAAAAAATCTAATTACGTCAAATAAAATAGCTAAAAATCGCCAACTACAAAAATTTAAAAAACACTAAAATTATTAAGATTGAATAAAAATTTTTTGTACATAGCATTTATCAAACGTACAGTTTATTTTAATAATGAAGTAGATATAAAAAAGGGTGGTAATGCTTATGAAAATACAATTATCTGAGCTGTCCTATATATAGGACGATGGTAAAATATGGGTTAAGGTAGAAAAGTTAGGCGTCATTGGCACCTAACTTATTTGTTGTAGTTGCCAAACATGCTTTGCTAGGCATCATTTTTAAATAATTCAAATTGCTTGGGCAGAGGTAACTGGTAACTATGAAGACTGGTGCCATTGTTAAAAAATGAGAAAATTATTGGTGAGTAAGAGAGAAAAATGTTCAAAAATGAATTTCTGTTAGTAACTCTTGCGAAATTTGTTTCTTCATTTTTGTAAATTTGCTCATTTTACTTCAGTTTATACTAGGTGTACAACTTTGCTTCCGCCGTTTCCCCCCCCAAAATTTGAGGCTTTAAGGAAAAAAATTGGTTACACATGCATCATTCAAAATATTTTCCATCGCTGGCCACTACTTTCTCCCATCTTTCGGGCAGTGTACGAATCCCGTGCCGAAAAAATTGTTCATCTTTTGAAGCGATTCACGAATCGATCCAATTTTTGACTTCTTCATGAGATTGGAAGTGTTGGTCAGCCAGTCCGTGCCCCATTGATCGAAACAAGTGGTACTCAAAGGGAGCAATGTCTGGAGAATACGGCGGGTGGGGTAGAACTTCCCATTCTAACATTTCCAAGTACGTTTTGACCAACGTGGGGTCTAGCGTTATCTTGCTGCAAAATCACTTTATCATGCCTCTCGCTGTATTGCGGCCGTTTGTCTTTTAATGCTCGGCTCAAACGCATTAATTGTGTTCGATAACGAGCACCTGTGATTGTTTCACTTGGTTTTAACAGTTCATTGTACACGACGCCGAGCTGGTCCCACCAAATGCAGAGCATGATCTTGGAGCCGTGAATATTCGGGTTTTGGCGTTGACGTGGAAGCATGGCCGGGATATCCCCATGATTTTTTGCACTTAGGGTTATGGTAATGAAGCCACTTTTCGTCCCCGGTCTCAGCGCGATGCAGAAATCCCTTCCGTTTTTGCATCTGAAGCAACTGTTCACAAACACACAGACACCGTTCAACGTCTCTTGGTTTCAACTCCTAGGGGACCCAAGTTCCTTCTTTCTGACTCATGCCCATGGCCTTGAGACGTTTTGAAATGGCTTGCTGTGTCACTCCCAATGATCGAGCCAATTCTTGTTGATTTTGACGGGATCTCTCTTTCGACGGGATTGGAGAGATTCAGCAACCTCTCCAATTCTGCATCTTCGAAAACTTTCTCTCTTCCACCGGTCTTTGACGTTAAAATCGCCGTTTTTGAAGCGTTGAAACCACTCACGACACGTTCTTTCACTAATAGCGTCCTCACCATACGTACTTGAGAGCGTTCGATGAGACTCGGCCGCCTTTTTCTTCATATCGAAACAAAACAGTAACACCTCCCGCAAATGACGAGAATTTGGCTCGTAAACTGACATTTTTAATCGAGAACAACTTTATGATGCAGACACAAATCGGCTAATGTTTGAATGGCGTACTATTGACTGAGATCCAAGCTAACTGCCTGACGTCAGCGATCTGTTTATTTTGACCGCTACTTACCACTGTTGCCACCTATCGAAAGCGGCGGAAGCAAAGTTGTACACCTAGTACATCAATCTATAAACATTTATTTTAATCTGTTAATAAAATAAAAATGAGTTAACCTTTTTTCAAGTGTAATTTACAATCAAGTGTTAATTACATATAAGTAAGTAACATTTCATTGTAAATTACCTAAAAATGAGTAAAAATTCACAATTCAAAATTTGAACATAGTCTTCAGAGCAGGGATTGCGCGATTCCAGCAATATATTTTGAAATCCCACAAAAAAATTTGTTTGCGCTGAATTTTTAAAAATCCCACTTCAAATTTTGGTCAAGGTGGGAAATCCCTCCTTGTATTTTGCCCCAGTGTGAACCCTGCTTCAGAGGTAAAAACTCGAAATACCGAAGATTACATGAAATTTGCTCATAAAAATGTACTTGTATAAAGTTATATCAGATTTAAGAAATAAATAAATTTTTTGAAATGACGGTGAGCGGTCGTCAAACTAAAAGTGTTCTGACAGGTTAGGCGTCAAAAGTGACTCCTGGATGTAAAATCGCGGTCGTTAAACAGAATGCTTTAGTTTCAAAATACGACTAACGACCGCTGATTTTGAAACTTGGAACTAGTGTTGTGAAATGCCCAGTTATTTATAAATTGTGGCAAATGGCCTAAAATCCAAAAAAAAAAGGCATTTATGAGTTTTTTAAAGTAGAAGTACTGATTATTACTCTTCAACAGTCAAGCAAATTCATATTAATAATTGGAAATACTACAAACCTGATAAGTATAATGTGTTTTTTTGCAATTTATTTGTTAGAAGTAGTTATTAATATTGCCATTTGCTGATATAACATGTTTTGCTTTTTTATATATAAATTTTGTCTTATTTTTTAAAAACGTTTTGCTTAAAATGACTTCAGTTTGAGTAACATTGAGTAGGGTTTCGATATTCCATTATAAATAGGCTAACAGGTAGGCTATAAGTATAAAGTATGCTAACCCCTAACATATATTAGGTTGCATATTGCCACCACCTTAATATAATAATTTAACCCTTGCACTCGAAGCGATTTTAGTGAAAAGATCATATTCAGATGTGAGTTTGATATAAGAGTTTGATACGCATTAAAAGAAAAGTCATCGTTGTATGTTATTATTTTTCTAATTCTTTATGAACTGCAAATTATTTACAGTGTCTCCGTAGCGAAGCCCTCGAGTTTGGAGACCAACTTTAAATGGCTCTGCTCCGAAGCCCTCGAGTTTGAAGACCAACTTTAAATGGCTCTGCTCCAGAGCCCTCGAGTGCAAAGGGTTAATAAAATTAAAACACACGCAAAAACGAATTGAAATTTTTTTTTTCTTTTCTTGATTTCATCTTATAATTACTACTGCTCTAAGGAAGTGGCTTTGACATTCTGATCTGCCCATGCCAAGTACATCAAACTCTAGAATTTCATTTTAATTTGAAACGTGGTTTTCTTAATTTTTGAGTCATTGCAAACATCAAAAGTATCTTCCTTCTGCTTGGGGGAGGTTTCTAGAGCCATTCCCAGTGGGCCACCTCCTGTTCTTAGTGGAATTTTACACCCCTGTAAATCAAAAGCGAGTAGAGGTTTCGGAAGAATTTTACTTTTCCCAAGTCTATACCAGTAGCACCCCTCTGCTAATTTTCAATAATAATAACGAGATGGTGAGCTTTTGGCCCTGTGTTGAATGGGCATAAAACCCATATTTTATGATCAATACTGACAGAAATGTACCAAATTATAAGCCCTTTATACTTATATCAATGAAATGTATATTGTAAAATATTTGTAATGTTGTTTATAACCTGTAATATTCATTAAAAATGTCAAAATATAACATAAAATGTATTTAAAAAATGTTTTGAGAAAATGGCCACATAAATGCCCATTTATAAATGTCCGGCCTGGTGGGCATTTGCTCGGCCAACATCACTTGTTGGTACCAAATAATGGCCATCATTTGCTGGTTTCGTTTAGTCATAAAAACCAATGAGATTTCAAACTGGAAAGAAAGAAGTAAAGTATGTCAAATGAACAAAGTTCTTTATACTCATCAGGGTCTAAAATTATGATCTAAACTAAGCAAAGATTTTTTTTTGCCGGTAATGATTTTTCTTCGCCTCATTCTGAGTTCTTCTTGCAGACTGAAGAAGACTGGACCCATCTCTCTGCAGATGATGAGAAAAATTGTGGACATCGAGAAAGGACAGGTATGCCTCATTCATGCTGGAAGTATTCCTTCTCTACGCTGATTTCAATCTTTTTTTCAGATGGAAAAGGACAGAATATTTGAAACTGAAATATTTTATAGCATAGATTTAAATATGTTATAAATGTTTTTAGATACTGCTTCGTTCAAAAGCTCAATATGTGATAGTGTTGCTAATTTTAATAAATTTAGTCATTTTTGTTAAAATACTTCTAATGAATGGTTTTTAAAATGTTCGACTCGAGCTCCCACCTGAAATATTAAATATTGTTATTGCTAATATTCATCTAGTTATTATCGGGAGAGGAAAAAAAATAGTTTATGCAATATATAAACAAAATTTTTGGAAATGTCTGCTCTTGGATAGTTACAGAAATTATTTTTAGCTTCCATCCTTTGATATCTTTTGGCTTTCACCTGTGGCATCATTGTTCAGTTTCATAGTTTAAAAAATTTAAATATATTTAATACTCTTGTCACACTCACCCACATAGAGGTCATCTTGTCACTGACCCCCTCCCCCCTACTTCAAACTTTGGTTTAAAAAACTGCAAAATTTATCCTTTTTCTTTTTGCTCAGTGACTCATTTATTCATGTATAACTCGTACAAGACCTGAAAATGCCTACAAAGATGATTTATTTATATTTATTTGTCATTAATTACTCAATCATAAGTTTATTTTAAATTTCGTTATCCACAGAATTCACCCATGTGCCATTTTAATGATTATTTAAAAAACATAGTGAGTAACAACAATAAAGCAAAATTTATAAATGTACAAAACTTATTGTGTTTCATTTCATTGGTGTAATGACCAGACTGTCTTCACATAACCCTAAAATAGCAGAATCCAAATTTGAGGCTCAAAAATGAAAAGTAGGGATTATAACTTTTGAAAAAAGAAAGCACTTGATTTAGGGCAGCATTTTATACAAACATTAAACAGATTTTCTTTTTCTTCTTATTTTCTTATAATTCGGTGGCAAGAGAGTGAATGAAACTTTTCAAGTACCGGAAAATCTAAAGTTACGAGCGTGACTCCTCCAACGAATATTCCTACCCCCCCCCCCCCCCCCCATGGTTGACGATTTTGAAACTAATTTTGTATTTTCTTACGATGAAGACATTAAACGTGTCAAATTTCTTTTTCTGTTTTGTATTTCACTTTATTTATTTATTTTATTCATAAATATTCAAGGTTTATCTGCTGAAAAATAAATTACATGTACTCAATGTTGATCTTTCATTTTTTTTATTGTGTAAATCAGCCCGTTTTGTTTTTAAAAAGAAGGGAGTTATTTTCGGGATTTTGTGTTGTGTCCTTTCCCCGAGTGCAGTTTGAGAATCTGCTTTAAGGGATTGAAGCAGTCCCCCTTCTATTTTGTCCAATTTTAAAATTCACCAAAAATGAAAGCTCTGCACATTTCAAAGAAAATATCAAGTCTCATTAAATACTTTAAAATAACAGATTAAAGAATTAAAGATGTATCACCAAATGTGTGAACTTGCCTCATGTAAATCTTTAGCAAACCAGAAACTACAGATAAAAATTTAAATATCTTTAAGTTTTACTTTCAAAACATTCAAATTCACAAAAAAGTGCCTCCATAAACTTTTTTTTTTCAACTCCAAAGAACATGGGGACTGTCTGAAACGAGTTTCATTTTTAACCAACTCCCCACAAAGGAGGAATTTATCACTTCAAACCGTATGTATGTTTAATTTGTTTGTTCATCCATAACTGTTTGCTGGGTGAACTGATCTTGATAATTCTTTTTCTTAATAGATCGAGGGCGGTAATCTCCTATAGGTCCTGCATCTTTATTTGACCACATTCAATTGGGAGAAAATAAGTTATGGCCATAAATGTAGCGATTTTTTTGTTTGTTTTTTCATGCACAGTGTTTGACTAATTGAACCAATTTCAATATTTTTTTAAAAAATTGATAGGTTTTTACTTTTTAGTGCAATTTTTAATTTGAAGTTTGTTCTACCCTCCTCCGCCCACCCCCAAAAAAAACTACTTTATTTTATTTGATAGATGGGGGAAAATAACTCTTTTAAAGCGATCACTATTTGGTTTTATCCAACTTTTCCATACTTGCTTTTTTATTTGTAAGCACCGTATCCATTCAAATCGGTTTATGAACTTGTAAACACTTTGAAAATTCTATAGTTGTCGATATTTTGTGGTATGATTTTACAACGTAAAAAATTAGAATAAGGGTGCAAGTGCTGAATTAAAATTCTTTTCGCAGATGAAGCCCTCTTTGGAACTTTTAAGGAAGTATTTTGAACATGGGGTGAAAGAACTTGGGACGACACATATCGGTAAGATGTGGTTATTGTGATTCTCTTTTTGACCAAAATTTGTTTCTTCTGTTGATTATTCAGTTATGCGATTTCTACTAACTCACAAGTTTATTTTGAAATCAGCTTTATAGTTACAGATGCTTTTATAGTCTGTGTAATTAGAATAGGCGCATCAAAGTCTCGTTTCCTGCTTTGTCCCCATGGCAACTGCGAGAAAAATAACAGCACCCGACTTTTTTTTTTTTGCACTGCATTTAAGGTAATGGCATGACAACACCTCCGATTCAAAATATTAGAATAATTGAGAAAAAGTAAAAAGAAAGAATTTAGTTTCCATTTATTTATTTTTGATATTAAGTAAATGCAATTAAATGTCTCATACATTAAATCTGGAATGTTTAGATGAGGTGTTAACATTTACAAAATAAAAAATACAATAAATTAGCTATACAATAGCTTTCTGAAACACATCAAAATATTAGAATAAGACTTAGATGTGTCCAAAATATCAGAATACTTTATCTGACGCAATCTATTTTTGCCATCGAGAAATAAATCTGATTCTAATTCGTCTATTATTATTATTATAACTAAAACAACAAACTGACCTATCATGTTCGCCAAACCAACGGGGGGGGGGGGGGGGGAGTTTCTAGCACGGAAACCATGGCGACCAGAAGGGAAACAGGCAGGGTTGTGTGACCTTGACATGCCGATTCTAATTACACAGGCTATAATAACGTTGAGCAAAATTTTAGTGACGCGATTTAAATAGAAAAATTTTGTTTACTTTGATGTTTTAGTCTTTTAGTTCTTAGTAGTTGGGGACGGATGATTGAAACAACAGATATGAGTCGCCGACTAGGAAATTTTGTTGTATCAAGTTCAAGAAAATGTTTTAGTATCCTAAACTTATAAAATGTAGCAATCATTTCAAAAAGGTATGAGAATAAATAAATCAAAGATTATTCAAAGTAAAATTTGTGTAATACGTTTCCTACTTCACTCATTATTGCATGAGTAAGGGATCATTCATAAATGATATCACGCTTCGAGGGGGGAGGGGGTAACAAGATGTGTGACATCATGCATTATGCAACATAGCATGACATGTGACAATGGGGGGAGGGGGTCCGCTGAAGTGTGACATTGTGACAAGGGAAGGGGGGTAACAAGATGTGTGACATCATGCATTATGCAACATAGCATGACATGTGACAATGGGGGGAGGGGGGTCCGCTGATGTGTGGCATATTCTGACCAAGGGGGGAGGGTCAAATATATGGGAAAAAGCTTGACATAATTTATGAACGGCCCCTAAATGGGATTGCTGCAGCTTCGTTTCTTATGACAGATTTATTCAAACCTTCTTGTCGGGATCTCCAAGACTCCCCGATATCTTATATCTGAAATGTGCCATCTCGGAGGACTTTCGGCACTTTGCTATGTGTTTCTCTTCCCTTGGCATAAACAGTAATATTGTGGAGCTACCCTGTTTGGTCTTGAGCAGAAAACCTTCATGTTGTTCACAAAAATGGCTCTTGGATATTCAAGCTCCCCTCCCAGCATGACTAGAAAGTAAGGCAGTAAGGGTAAAATCTTCCATTTTTAAAGAGCACCGCAAGGGTAGAAGTACGACTTGGCTCAAGTACAGATTGTGTATTCAGATGTTACACCCACAAATACACTATAGTACTGACCAAATGTGATGCAAACGACCAGGGTTGCTATATAGATGTAATCTCACCACAGGGT
The DNA here is from genome assembly GCA_038502835.1 of Octonoba sinensis. Taxonomy (NCBI): domain Eukaryota; kingdom Metazoa; phylum Arthropoda; class Arachnida; order Araneae; family Uloboridae; genus Octonoba; species Octonoba sinensis. The sequence goes on along the minus strand of CM076598.1, from coordinate 1,474,407 downwards.
TATCATATTGACTGGTTATCGCCAAAATTTGGCTGAAAGGGGTCATTCATAAACGATGTCACGCTTCGAGGGGGGAGAGGGGGTTCGAGAAAGTGTGGCGAGGGGGTAACAAGAAGTGTGACATTACATATTTTGGTTTCTATAAAAACATTTTAAAATCAGCAAATTTTTTTTTTTTTTCATTTCCATAATTTGATTTTAAAGTTTCATAGATTTCATTTTGTTTGGAAAACACTGATGCTGATTAAGGTACTATGAATACTAATTATTTTCTTTGTAGTAAACTTAATCTCGTATAATATGAATTAAGTACCCAAGTAATCATCATCATTATTATGCTCACAAAGTCAGTAAAAGTTAAAAAATAAAATGAGAATCGTGATCTTTGCTTATGTAATATAGCGTTAAATGTGACAAAGGAGGGAGGGGTATGTGTTGAATGGTGACAATTACTGCCAAAGGGAGAGGGGCTCAAGAAATTGTGACTATTTGTGACAAGGGGAAGGGAGGGGGTCACAAGAAGTGAGACATTACACATTTTGGTTTCTATGAAAAAAAAAATGAATAAAATGAGCAAAAAAAATGAGCATTTAAAATGAGCAAATTAAATTTATTTTGATTATTTTTGAATTTCATCATTTGATTTTAAAGTTTCATTTTGTATCATAAACACTGATGCTGATGAAGGTTTAAATTTATTTCTTGTTAAAAGTTTAAAAGAACATTTTCTTTGGCATTTACACTTTTAAGAAAAAATTGTGTGGGTCATTTTTTTTTAGGATTCGAGCAATATATTTTAACTATTACATACCAATCTTTTTTGTTGTAAACCATAATCTTACTTTATGCAAATGAGGCCTACTCGTAATCATCATTATTTTTATGCTCACAAATGTCATAAAAAGTTTTAATATAAGATCCGAAACGTGATCTATAACGCAGTGCTTTGCTTTTGAACTGTATGCTAATGTAATATAGCATGTCATGTGACAAAGGGGGTTGGGGGTATGTTGAAGTGTGATATTTTGTGGCAAAGGGGGTAGTGAGTATTTGAAGTGTGACATTTTGTGACAAAAGGTTTAGGGGTATAATGAAGTATGACATTTTGAGGCAAAGGGGGGTAGTGGGTATAATAAAGTGTGACATTTTGTGACAAATGGGAGAGGGGTATGTTGAAGTGTGACATTTTGAGACAAAGAGGGGTAGTAGGTATAATGAAGTGCGACATTTTGAGACAAAGAGGGTAGTGGGTATAATGAAGTGTGATATTTTGTGACAAAGGGGATATTGAGGGTTGAAGTGTGACATTTTGAGGCAAAGGGGGGTAGTGGGCATAATAAAGTGTGACATTTTGTGACAAATGGGAGAGGGGTATGTTGAAGTGTGACATTTTGAGACAAAGAGGGGTAGTAGGTACAATGAAGTGCGACATTTTGAGGCAAAGGGGGGGTAGTGGGCATAATAAAGTGTGACATTTTGTGACAAGTGGGAGAGGGGTATGTTGAAGTGTGACATTTTGAGACAAAGAGGGGTAGTAGGTATAATGAAGTGCGACATTTTGAGACAGAGGGTAGTGGGTATAATGAAGTATGACATTTTGTGACAAATGGTGTAGGGGTATGATGAAGTGTGACATTTTGAGACGAAGAGGGGTAGTAGGTATAATGAAGTGCGACATTTTGAGACAATGAGGGTAGTAGGTATAATGAAGAATGACATTTTGTGACAAAAGGTGTAGGGGTATGATGAAGTGTGACATTTTGAGACAAAGAGGGGTAGTAGGTATAATGAAGTGCGACATTTTGGGACAAAGAGGGTAGTGGGTATAATAAAGTATGACATTTTGTGACAAAAGGTGTAGGGGTATGATGAAGTGTGACATTTTATGACAAAAAGGGTAGGGTTACGATGAAGTGGGACATTTTGTGACAAAGGCGTATGATAAAGTGACACTTTGTGACAAAGGGGGGGATGATTAAATATATTGAAAATAAAAGTGTGACATTTATGAATGGTCCCAAACCTTCTTTACCAGATGTCCCCCCCTTAGAGGAGAAATTGTTGGTAGAGAGAGCGCAACCCTACAGCTCCCGATCCAAAGTAAAAGTCACGTGACTTTAGGCAAACGAGTTTTACCAGTGTCTCCCGTTCCTATGTTATTTCTACGGAGGCCTAGCTTTAGCATCACGAATCGTGGATAATAAATTCATTTAAAAATGGTTATATCTTGCTGTGCTTATGTATGCACTGAGAGACATGTCACCGAGAATCCTACAACATTTCACAATAAAAAACTTGCATTTTTATTTATTGTTTTACTTAAAAAACTTAAACACTTGTTCATCGGACATGTGCTGTTCACACATTTTACCTAGAAATGCTAATTTTTTATTCGTATAAATCAAATTTTAAAATGTAAAATACATTATAGTAATGTACAAATACTATCTGACTAATTTATCTCTTTCTTGAAGCTATTTTTATTCTGTTTTAAGCATATTTCTTATTAAGTTTTCGAATTGTACTGGGCGAATTTATTTCTCGCCAAATGTGCAGAATACAAGCTTTTGAAATCGAATGCGTCGGCATATTTTTGTTATTATGTAAAATATGAAGATAAGAAAAGTATTTTTTATTTTTCTTTTCTTTCTTTCTTTTTTTTTTTCCATTCCTTGACTTAAATAGTCGATGTATGGTGTTTCATTTGTAGAAATAATGTAAATATGTTTTATTCAGTATGAAGATAAATTACATGACTAATGAAATTTCTTTCGTCTTGCTAACAAGTTCTACTCCTCCCCCTTTACTGAGTTCAAGATTAAATGCTTAAAAGCAATTTATTTTATGCCATTAGTAACACTTGTAAGCATAATTTACTATTATTTTTTAATCGTTTTTTTTTTCCAACTTTCGGCAAACTATAGAGAATTTGCACCTATGTATATATGCGTCTGAAAATTTTTATTTGTACACTTTAGTTCTTTTTTGCCGCACTGTACCGAAAAAGTGTAATTTTTTCCAAGCTGTATTTAGGTAGCAAAAAAAAAAAAAAACTTTTTTTCTGTCACTCTAAGTGTTATGAATTTATTATACAATAAAATTTGCTCATAGTAATGTGTACAAACATATTTTTTCATGAAATAACCTCTAAAAAATTGTACTATTTATGCATAAAATTATCTATCTGAAGATAACACAGAATTTTTATGTGCTGAAAGGTTTTGTGCAACTTCTATAAATTTCATTTAACAGCGAACTTAAGAGTTAATCTTCAAGACTTCACAAAACTAAATATACGTGATTCCAAGAGAATATAAATCCAAACAGAAAGCGCGCGACGGGCAATTAAGGTACTTTTCGCCAAAGTGGCGATTGCGCTCCGTAGCCGAAATCCCGTTTGCCGAGATTCGCAAAACAGCCGATTTACTCTAGCGCGGCTTTCAATTGGGGATTGAATGGGCTTGCTCTCTCTACCCTATACCTCCTCTAAGGTCCCCCCTCATCCCTTTTCCAGATATCTGGCTGGACTACATGAAGTTCGAGTCCGAGCAGTCCGGAAGCGGACCGGCCAACAGGGGGCGCCTCTGCTGGCGAGCCATGAAGACGCTGCAGCCCGAGCTGCTCAAGGAGTTCCAGGAGCGGATCACAGAGGTCAGCACCGGCTGCCCCGTTGCCACACACTGGGAGCTCGTGTCCTAGGGCTGCCCCTACCACCCCCTGCCTGTAATGAGTCCCTTCTATTGGTTGTTTCCTTATAAAAAAGTGATGTGTGGTCGTTTTACTTTTTGCAGTAGTTTTAATGTGTACTTGTCGAGTCTTTCCGTTGCGCTGGATTCGGGGTTTGTTTTGTCTGGGTTATTTTATTACTTTTTTTTCCTACTTTTACAAGTGAGAAAATTAAGTTGTAATGAATACTAATAAATAGTGTTCGGCAACTACTCATCAAAAAGCAGTTAACTACCAACTACTAACTATTCTAAACAAAACTAGTTGCAACTAGTAGTTAACTTCTTTTTTTTTTTTTTTGAGACTGGTTGTAACTAGTAGTTAACTGTTCACCAAAAGTAGTTAACTACTTTTAAGTAAAATTCATTGGAATTTCCATTTTTAAGCTTGTTCTTAAATATTTAATCCTAATAATTCAAGTCAATATTATTTTTCATCATTAAAACAATTTTACAGAAATTCCTATAAAACATTCAAAGATTGAATATTTCCAAACAACTTTGAACAATTAATATATAAATAGAATTTGAATAAAGACAAAACCTTTTTCTCTAAATTTAAACTTTTATTTTAATACATGTATTTGTTCAATAAAGTTAATAAATTTATGTTTTTAAGAAATAGCAATTTTTCAAATGTTTTGTCTCCAAGCCTACTTCTTGGGACAAGAATTTGTCCAGCATCAGAAAATAACCACTCTACCTCTGAAATTCCACTTGAAAATCTTTCAAAAGTAGTTGGAATTTTGAAAGTAGTTGTGACTAATAGTCGGGGGAAAAAAGTAGTTTTGTTAACTTATTCAAAACAAAAGTAGTTACAACTAGTAGTTAGCCGGTAGCTGCCACTAATAGTTAACTACTTCTAGTGACTACTGCCAAACACTACTAATAAAGTATTTGATCAATAATGATAATAATAATGTTGGTAAACAAGACTGCCATTTTAACATTTCCTGAGGCTGAGATGAAGAATATGAATTAAAAAGTACGAGTTTTATATTTTAAGCATTTGAGGTCTTAACATATCCGTTTCGTGCATTGCCGTTTAAAAGTGGGGCTGGTATTTGTACCCATGTATACGTCTCTCGGCGACGGACTCCTCGGCTGACCACCTGTTTCATTCCATAACAGGGTTCGTGATTTTTTAAATTTTTTTTTTTTAAATGAAAAAAGTCGGATTTTTTTTAATTTAAATCGGATTTTTTTTATTTTTTTAAAAAAGACCTTAAATATTTTGGATATTTATTATGATATATTCATAGGAACAGTATGGCATGTTAATCAATATGCAAAAACACACTTTGAGCTATTTTCAATGCAATGAATATTTTTTAATAATAATAATGATACTCAATTTTTAATGCAAATGCATGGCTCGAATGGAACTGAACCCTACCAGGAAATATAGTACACTCATAGTTACAGAGAAAATGAACACATTTACTGAGTTATTTTGCTGTTAAAAGCTGAAAAAAGTAACAATTGTGTGTACTTCATTTTACATTGAGTGTACTTTTATCATTTTTCTATTTTATAAATGAAAATGCCTGAAATATGTTTACCCATTTAGTAAAATCATATGCTCACACCATTACTAAAAACTGAAACTTGTTGTTTTAATCAAATATCTTTATTGAAAACTTCCTTGATAAAAAAAATATTTTAGAAGGAAAAAACCTTAAGCTATTAGGGGACACGGATGAAACTTTAAAGATACACATTCTAAGTTCTAACAATTGTTGTTTTAAACACTATCATTCTGAATTATTTATTGTGTGGCATTTATTAAATGGATCTAAACTACTATTTTTAAGATAAAAAACACAGAATGTTTCATTATTATTATTTCTAATTTGAATGATTGAATGAATGATGCTTTGCTGTTAACATGCTTGAAGAATAAGAGTAATATTGTAAAATTAAAAAAAAAATAGAAATTAATATAAACTTATGAAATATGTTATGCAGAAAGACAGATGGACCTTGGATGTTTTGTTTGAAACAGTGGTTGTCATTGCAACATATTTCATTTTTACAACACTTTCTAACATTCCAAAATCAATGATTTTTTTGAAAAAAAAAAAATCACTTGATTTAAACCATGATTTAAATCAATCTGATTTAAATCAACGAACCCTGTTCCATAATCACTTTTCTCTCTTCCCCCCACTTATAGGTGATGGTAATTGGGAATTTTTCAGATCGATTACTTTTTTTTTTCTTTTTTCGTCTTTGATATTTACATTCATCAGCATATCGAAACAACCTGATTTATTTTCGATTTTTGATTTCTTCTACATCCAAAGTAGGGTCAGTTGGGGTAATTGTAAACATGGGGTAATTGTAAACACGCTCCATAACTACACTTGTGGTGGTTTTGAAAACTTAACTGCTTGTGAGTGACAAACTGGCAGCATAGGGAAGACATTGAAACAGTTTCGTAAGTTTCGAATCAACTGTGCAGGCGTCACTATTGTTTGAAAATGGCACAGTGAAAAAAGTTGTTTAACAAAATTTAGTCATCTTACATTTTCGTCTCCAGCTCATCTGCAAAAGCGATGTAAGTGCTTTCAACCATTTTTATTTGTCATATGGAATGTTGCTAAAAGCATTTAGTTATGAATTTCATCCTCCCTGTTATTTTTCATGTGCAAGTCAGGTGCTTACAATTACCCCATATATTTCGTACTCTGGGGTAATTGTAAACACTTAAATTTATCCTATTTCCAATATTCTGGGGGGGGGGAGGACAATAAGTATTATATTTTGATGTAAATTACACTTTTGTGTCTATTTTACATAACTTGTTGTTGTTGCTGATGCCACTTGAAAATCCGAGCCCCCCTTGCAAGGAGACCGTGAATTAAGAAAACTCCTACTGATTATTAATGAGCTCTGCTAGAATGAAGTACACTTGGCTCAGAGGGGCTTAATGATTTTGAACCAGCTCCCAGATGAGATATCGTCACCTAGGTTGGTCCCTCAGCGGAAATTATTTCTAACTTGGTGGACATTTGAAGCGACGATGTATTTTACGTGCACAGCTCCCTTTAATGCACTCGACCTCAGAATAATCAGTCGCGGGAGGTGGTCACCCTCCCAAGCGTTGACCACGGCCCGTTTTGCTTCATTTCCGGTGTTTTGTGGGATCCTAGCTTAACCGACTGATCCACTACGGGACAAATTTTACATAAATTTGTCACATTACTTGATATTCTGCAAGATATTTCTCGTTAAATGATCTGAGCCGACTCATAACATAACTCAGCGGATCACATGCGGCCTGTTGGCCGCAGATTGAGAACCATTGCTCCGGAGCTTCTTAAGCCTTCAAGCAGACTGTGTATGAAACAGTTTTCCATTTGCATCAACCTTATTCGAAAATATATCACTGTTTACAATTACCCCAGATTTCTGGGGTAATTGTAAACACACTGGGGTAATTGTAAACACGAGCTCATTCGCTAACAAATACTCATACAGTCAAAAGTTTTGTACACATTTACTCACAAGAAGTACAGTAGTGGCTACAATGCTCACAATTTTATCTCTGAATTCATTCAAAAGGTAGGGAGGGATCAAAGGTTAAAACTTTGAAAAAGCGTTTACAATTACCCCAACTGACAATATCGTACCCTGTAGAAAATTCTAGTTCAACATTTCATCAAAAACTTGCACCAAATGTTGGTTGCAGCCAAATTTCGCCATTTCCTTGGCGAATGGTCGAAGTAGAATTTTTTGCAGTGTAGAAAATAGTTTTATTTCTAATGGCTTGCTTCTGCCACACTCTCAAAAATAGAATCCTCATTTTCGACGACTCTTCCATCGTCAAGAAACTTTCGTCGTTTACAACGATCCTTTCCTCACGCGATCACGTGACTTATAAAAGTTACTAGACAAAATTCGGCAATTTGATGAAAGGTATGCTCGGAGCGTTTTTCACGTAGCCCTTTCGCCAAGTACGATGAAAGTTTCGTGAGATATGAGCTAGCGTTTCTGAGTTTTGATGTTTGAGAAAACAATCGCAGGTACGTTCCCGAGAGATTAGTACCATCTCTTTCAGCGGCACTACCACTGCTGCACGAGAATTTTGACGTCCAGTTTCTCCACCTGAAAGGGCGAGCACCCGGACTCTGTTGATGTGAAATTGTACTCGGAATTTAACACATTATGAGCGGGCGTGGGTATTTGAACCTGTTTCGCGGATTGCTACCTACAAGCGGGGGTGGGCAGGTACGTGTACCCGCTCCGTGCATTGTTGCTTAAAAGCGGGGCTGATATTTGTACCCGTTTAAAATCACCACTTTTAAGTCACACAAGGGAAAAAATGTTTCATATAATGTATGAATTGGTGTATTTTTTTAGAACATTTTAAAATTTAGTCAACTTAGCCCGCTATGCAGCATAGTTGCGGGTGCTACGTCGCCCGCTCATAATGTGTTAGGCATATCACATGCACGCCGGGGATGGATCCAGCATTTTCAGCAGTGAATCTTAAAAAGGTTTTTATGAAAAATCAAATTTCACATTCCTGTGCTTTCACAACCGCCCTATTCCCCTGATCTAGCCCCTGTGGACTTCTGCCTGTTTCCCAAACTGAAATTTTCACTGAAAGCGAAGCGATTTGACTCGTCTGAAGACATCCAGGCGAATATGGCGAGCGTCCTTAACACACTCGAGAAAAAAAAATTTCCAGGAATGTTTCCAAATGTGGAAACACTGTTGGAGTCTGTGTGTTCAGTCAAAGGCGACTATTTTGAAGGGGATGCATCACAGTAGGATGTAAGTACTGACATTGTGAAATTACCAACCCATGCTTTATACATTTTCCAATCACACCTCGTAATTTTGTGAAAATTGAAAATCTGAACATTTTGTAGGTTTTTTTTTTTTTTTGCATCTTTTTTAATAAATAATTTTGTGAAAAGTACAATTTGGTAGCTCAGAATTTCGTTAGGAGTCTGCATTGATATATTGAGCTTTTTTGAAGGGTCCATTTTGATTGATAGGAATTTTGTGAAGGTTCCCCTGTACATTGTGTGTTTGTATTTGTATCTGGTTTTTTTTTTTTTTTAATTTGAAAAAAAAAAGCCGAAAAATTACTTCTGCAAGACAATCCCTAAATGACTAGCCTTCTTGCAAAGTATGACTTCAATGTATTTTTCCCGTTGTTTGCAAAATTTTACATTTAGCTGTTTCAGGCAGTACTAGTCTGTTCTAGCAATGAGTAAATATATTTTGATGAATGCTATTGCCACAAAGTTTCATGCAAAGTATAATACAAAATTAGGTTTACACACTTTAGGAATTTAGGTATTTCAAGTATTATTTTATGTATTGTATGCATTTTTATTGCAGTTTCACTTCACCCCCCCCCCCCTCTCGTATTAAGAACAAACTATTGTATTTGCAAAAAAATAATAATCTCACTCAAATTGTAACCTAAATTTCTTATTTAATCCCCCAATAATCAACTTTGACTAATGTTTTATTTACACCAAGCGTTGCTTATTAAGTAAATCGTTTCCGAATGATGCTTCATTGCAGCTGCTAATATTTAAAATGTGGAAAAAGTTTGTAAATTATTGAAACTGACTTATATTTTATTTTTCAATTTTTGATTGGCATTCAGTAATAATCTAAATAAAGTATTTCTACCTTTTAAGTAGAAATTTTTAATTATCTTTTTCCCGAGGTTGACAAATATGAAAATACTAACTCCTAAATGCTCAAATTTTCAACTTTTTGCCATCCAATTTTTTACATTTGAGAGGATTACAGGAGACTGTGACAAAATTATCAGCCAGCAGTGTGAATTATGTGTGTATAAAAATATGCTGTAACAACTGCTCACAGTGTCTATAAAAAGTTGTTGTAGTCAGAGTTTAAAAGATTGGTGATTGAAATTCATTGTTGTTGTTTCTAATGTCTCCCCTTCGCAGAGCGACCAAGTGTGAAGGCATTCCGAATAATATGCTTAAATACTAAAATAAAAAAACATATCCAAAAAATATTTATTACAATTTAAAAGTCATAAAAAAGATTTTAAAAAAATGAACAAGTTTAACAATGAATTATTTACAATTGGATGCATTTTGTACTTGACAAACAAAATGAATGATGAGGCAGACTTTCAAAAAGATAAAGCAGACTTTTCAATGAATGCCTGTGATATGCAAATGAATGATTGAAATAGGTCCAAAATTTATTATTTTGTTGATTATTTTGATGCATAGATTCCGAACCCCTTTTCTTTCAAAATTTGATGCGGAAGCCACTTTTTATTTGGAGCCCTATACCAACATAAAATGCTCACCTCTGTTCTTTTTCCTTTCAGCATTCTCGATGCCATCCATTAACACCTCTGTAGAGATTAAACTTAACTGTCCTGCAGTTGAGCAGTCCCAGGGTTACAAATTAAATGGTCGAGATGGGGGGATGAATATCCTAGAATGCTTTAACTTTGTTTACTTGCATTTTCAAAAGTTTGCTTCTCACAGCATAAACAATGGTTATAATTTGAAATCAATGTTTTGTCATTGAAACATGGTATAATATGTTAAATGAACCATAGGAAAGTGAAAAAATAACATTCTGGTTCAAATTTTTTACCATCAGGTTCGAAGAGGGTCTTAGAAACAAGAAAACTCGAATTTTAGTTGCACAACGTGCATTCCATTTGCTGGAGTCGATACAGAATTTGTAACAGGGTCCGTTTTTTGCGAATTTTGAAATGATTTTTGTAAAAAATCAATAATTCTGAAAATTCAAAATTATAGTTTTTTTTTTTTTTGGACCGCTTATTTGATAATCATTTTTGTAAAATAGTATGGTTTGGTAGCTTGGAATTTTGTAAAGAGTCCGTTTTGATCGTTTGGAATTTTGTGAAGGGTTCAAAAACGAACTGGAATTTCCTCTGCGCGCGACCCCCCATTTGTGTCAGTCACATGTTCAAAGCTCTCAATAGTAACGCAAAGGGTTTCTCTATCAATTGCAGCAACGTGGTTTAGGGGAGGGTCATGACCCTCCTATGCCATCAAAAAAATTATGTTATGTGGAAGAAATTCTGCAAAATTAATAAAATTTCAAAATTGTGAAACATCGTTTGTACGACGTTTTAGTGCAGTCCCTATTCTTGGATCAAGCCAGAAGGATAAATCGTTTATGCGACTTTTTCCAGGACCCCTTCGGCGTTGTATAAATGATGATCCACATATTAGTCATAATTTAGCAGTTAAATTAAAAGTTATAAGGTGCTAGCGGCATAAAGGAACTGTTAGTCTCAAATGGTCTTATTCCTGGCCGATCTGGCGATTTTTATCAACCCCCAAACAGTTCGAAAAAATTTCCGCCGCCGAGTCTTGAACATGAGCCCAACCTAAAATGTTATTCTGTATCTGCCTGGTTGTAAAAATTGGAACAATTATTTTCTTAAATTTCTTTTTCCCACAGTCTACATGACTTTTCTGCCAAGTTCCAATGACATATGCCTGTTCAAATGAGCTCCATGTTGGGCTTAACGGCATAAACTCAATTATAACCTCCCTGTATTAATTAGCTGATAATCACGAGTCTGGTTTAAACAATGGCGTAGCTAGCAAGGGTGACACCTGGGCGGTTATTGATGGTGTCACCCCATGGAAAAGATTAAACAAAAAAAATTATGTAAGCGCAAATTATGCAATACATTTTAAAAAATCATCACAACTTTGAAACAAAAAATGGGGGGAGGGAGGGGAGAAAGAATGCCATTTTAATCATCGGCTTCATAATGTTTAAGGTATTTGTTGATTGCAACTGTGTGTTTAACAGTTAAAAAGAAAAGTTGAATATATTTTTGAAAGGAAACACTTTTCCAAGTTGAAAATAGGAAGGAATTCATAGAAAAAATTATTCAATTTGAGGTATTTGCTTTGTTCAATGGAGCTTTTAAGGGCTATTTTTTTTCCATCGTGGCTGGATGTCACCCCCGAACTGGTGGCACCCGGCGCGGACCGCCCCCAATTAGTTACGCCACTGGATTTAAATCGTCTGACCAAGGAGGGGAGACTAAAAATCTGAACATTTCACGCTGGCTTTTGGATGTAGAAGAGTGCATAGCATCTAAAATATTTCAAAAATGGCAACGATGAGAAATCGCAGTGGATGAGTGTAAATGCTGAACCCAATGGCATCATTTTATTGGTTGGCACACTTGAGCTGCAGGATGTCTCACTGATTGTTCATTCTCTGTGACTTGAAACTTTATCTTCTGAGATATCTACTCTCTGCAAAAAAAAAGTTGCACAATATTAGTGCTATCATTTAAACATCAATTTTACAATTAAATGTAATTATTCTTGTTAAATTTTTGTAAATAGGTCGCAGAACAGGATTTTAATTGGCGTCGTTGATTAAGTCTTGGTGTAAAAAATTATCAGTTTTTTCAATGGAATTTCGCAAGAATTTCAACGGAGCCGTGACTGGATTAATCAAGGGGGAAGCAGGGGTCCAGCGTCCCGCAGTTTTTTTATTTTACCTCGCAAGCGTTCCCCCCTTTTCTTTATTTTATTTCTAGAATCCCGGCACCTTTTCTTAATTTTAGCTCATGTGCCCCCAGTTATGTTCATATCGGTAAGTGTCCGCCCCATTTTTTTTCTGAAGGACTACACCACTGGGCATAGGCGTAACCAGGGGGGGGGGGTTGGGGGTTCAACCCCCCCCATTGGGTATGTACTTATTTAGGCACACAGAAAAATTCTGGCTACGGCCTTGCAAAGCACAATTTTTTTTCCCCTAAGAAAATTAAACACATATGCATATGATTTTTTTTTCTTTTTCTCTGAAGGGTTGTGATCATGGCCAAAGTATGCAGCTCATAACAAAGAAGACTTTTCATCTGATTATAAGGTTATAATCAACCCCCTTATCACCTTGGGGGGGGGGGGGGTTAACAGCGCGAAAGGTAGCTTCAATCACCGTACCACACACAGACAGAGATCCTTTTTCAATCACTCCAGAAGGTTTTCTTTCCTTCTTGATGTCTTTTTTACCCAAAGGCAGCAATATGGGAATACAATTGCACAAGTAATAAGTTTCCTGGAAAATATTCTCTACTGTGATGGAGTCCTAAAGTCCAATTGTCCTAATGGGTTAAACCCTCAAGCCTTAGGAAGGGATACTCATTAAGAAACTTAAAGAGCAGTTTGTATTTATTTATGACTTCCTGTCCAAACACCCATTTTGATAAAATTTTTTTGTAGATGAGCCGATTGGAAAACTGATGAACTGTGTTTGTATTGCATTCTCATTTACAGATGTTCTCTCATCTCTTATATTTTAAATGCTTTTTTTTTCTTATTATGGTCCATCACTGATTGCATTACGACTCTGGAAATCATTCGTTCAACGTTTCCAATCTCACTGCTACGGTTTAATGCTGCATTTTAATTTACAATCAAGTATTATTTATATTTTAGCTAAATTTTTAATTATTTTCGATACATAATAATGTTTGCACTCCAGCGATGGACACGTTCGTCATCCAAAAAGAAAAGAAAATTTGATTCAGACGCTTCCACTTCTGAGGTATGTTTTGCTACAAATTTAACAAATTTTTTAGAAATTTATTGTGGGGATGAGCATTTTTGTAGGGGAATTTGGATTTTTTTCTCTAAAATTCCACTACTTTCCAGTTTTAATATTATGAATGCCTGGACATAGAAGATTGCTTAGCGATAAATATTGAATTTTCTATTGCGTTTGAATTAAAAAATAAACTAATAGATCTAATAATGAATGTTTAATGTTTTTGTGAATCAAGGCCGTATCCAGAGGGGAAGGGAGACCCACGGGCCGCCCCCCCCCCCCAGAAATCTTTTGCAATGTATCATATATTCCTCCTTGAAACTTTGCTTAACATAAGTTTGTCGAAGTCTGCCCGCACCTCCCCCCCTTTCGAAAAAAAAATTTGGATACTGCCTTGGCTCCGGAGCACGGGGAGCATGTTAAGAATTAGGAAGGGCAGTGTATGCTTCAAAATCATACCCTTTAAAAATACATATATATAAATATATATGATTAGAAATGATGTTAATATGATTTTTTTTTACATATATGATAGCTTTTTGTTGTATATATAGTAGATTTATGTTTAGATCTTTGGTGAAGTTAGAGTAGTGGGTGTTTGGGGCTTCTGCAACTTAAATTTTTGTAACTGGTCTTACATCTAAAATGCTTAGGGTAAATCTGGAGGCAAGGGTTCAAGGGCTCTCCCCGGGAAACTTTTTGAAATCTTCCTAGCAATGCAATTTCGGGATACTTTGGTGATGTTAGAGGAAACAGAAAGGACTTTGGTTACTCTCCCCCCCCCCCCCCCGCAATTTTTTTCAAAATAAAGTCTTATATCTTTTAAGTTACTTTTGGTGTCGCTCGTGATAGTGTTCAATGTCCTTTTCCTGAAAGTGTTTCTGAAAGTAAAGTCTCAAAAGCGTAATTTCTCTTTTCTTTCTATTTTTAAAACTTGTGATCTGAATTTCTTTGCCGGGGGGGGGGGGAGGGAGGAGTTGACTTGCTCCGGGGGGGTAGTTCCCCCCCCCCCAGGAGATGCCTGAAATAAACACGGAGTATATCTTTAGAGACAAGTATTTATGACTAGTAAATTTTCAACTCTTTTACACTTCTTATTGGTGTTTAGTCTGTACATTTTTAGGGTGACCCCTCCCCTTTCACCAACTCTAGTTACGCCTATGCCACTGGGGCGTGAGTTTAAAGAAAGTAAAATAAAAAGTAAAACTAACTGTAATTTACTCACTTTTGCGGTCACAATGTGCGGTAATATTAAATATTTATTGTGAAATTATCGATATTTTCATTTAATAACCAGCTTCAGTGTCAAATTCCGATTGAGGTACTTGTATTGGTCATATATGGTGGTGGGGGAAGCAGGACTTCCCATCAATGATTATGGAGCCCAGAGTCCCCCTTTAAACACAAATAAACCCCACACGGGTTAAGAATGCAATAAATAATCATAAATTATTGACTTTAACATGCTTATTTGGTTACTATTAATAATTACTGATTCACCACATTGACTTTGAGTATATAGTAAGGGAGGGTAAGTTGTTTTTTCTGCATGGATACTGCGTTGGCAAAGAAACAACTTTTACGGAGTTCATTCATCTCAAAATTTACACGCAAAAAAGTTGACAGAAGGTGATTCTGTTCTGAAAATTTCTAAAAATTCATCGATTCAAACTATTTTTTAAAAAATCTGTAAGGAAGGGGAATCGGGGAAGAAAATAAAGTTATTTTTGAAATTTTAAAAACTTTCTTCGGACTTTTACTCTTTTTATATATACAAACCTGTAGCATATATGATTTTACGAAGTTTATCTGTCCCAAAAAACTGCTTTCGATTCATTGTCTTTCGATTTTTCGGATATTTTTCCTCTTTACCACCCAGTCCATGTTCATACAATCGAACGTCATGTATGCATATAAAATAGACAAACTTGCTTGTTTAAGTTGGTAAATTGGCAACAAGTTACCAACTTGTTCATAAAATCGAGCGTCATGTATATATATTTATATTAATATAGCTAAAATTGGTTGATTAAGTTGGTAATTTGGCAACCAGTTACCAACTTAAACAGCGAATTGACGTCTATAAAGCTACTGATAGACTTTTCGATGACCATCGGTAACACCGAGTCTTGTTGACATCTTGAACTTATGGCATTTTTGATGAGGTCGTTTAGCGACATCATCAGTGACAATTTCATCACTCATTTCTTACTGATGTGCCCACTTTCACTTTGAAAGCCATTTTGCAGGAAAACCAAAAAAGAGCTTGGTGATGATTTTTTTTTTTTTTTTTTTGACTTTTCAACCGGGTCTCACCTGTTGCAGGATCGTCTCGCTCCTCTCCGACGACACCCGGTCGTCGCTCAGCCACCGCTTGCCCATGGAAGTGTGACGAAGGGGGAGCGTCGCGTAGGGGGAGGGGTAGTCGTCCGACGGCAGGTGTGCCGGTGCGGGGGTGGAGCAGTACATCAGAGGGCGGGAATGGACGTCCACGTACCGGAAGGTGTGGCGGGAGATCGGCGTGCTCCTCGAAGTGGACGGCCCTTCGCACAGTTCTGAGGAAGAAAAAGAAACATTGATTTTTAAGACATTTAGTTAAAACTAGAGATCGGTCAACAGTCGAAATTCGACCTTAATAATTAATTTTAGCATTGAAAACTTTATGCTATTTATGTAATTAGGGATCATTCATAAATGAGGTCACGCTTCGAGGGGGGTTCGTGAAATTGTGACAAAGTGTGACAAGGGGAGGGGATAACAAGAAGTGGGACATCATGCATTATGCAACATTGCGTAAGGCGTGACAAAGGGGGGGAGGGGGGTCCGCTGAAGTGTGACATATTGTGAAGGGGGTCAAATATATGGGAAAAAAGCGCGACGTCATTTATGAACGGCCCCTTATATAAGTATTATTCAGCAAATTTGGCTAGTATAACGTCGGGTTTATTTGGATCATCTTGACTGAAAGCAAACGTATTGTAAATCATTGTCGCTACAGGGCCAATGGCGCTCATAAATGTAACTGCTTGTACTTCTGACGATTTCGTACTAAGTTGAGTGACGAGTTGAATAAAACTTAAATGTTTGTTTCCGTACACTGTTCTCATTTTTCATTGCATTGGTTTGGAGACGCCCCTCACTCAAAACTCTCATTATAATTGCTTTGAATATGACTGCTTTCTGGCAATACACTCTTTTTAACGATGAGTTTTATATTACGTAATAATTTACTCATCCAAGGCATGCTGTCATCTGCTACCTATAGCTATGTAACATTACATTATAAATGAGGCTTGCCTGACGGAGGAAAGGGGAAATAATCAACTAATGGAGAAACTGTTTCCAAAACTTTTGATGAATATCACTAAAACGCGTCAATAGCTACTTGACTGAAAAAAAAAAGGGGAAAATATTTCTCAACTGTTTTCTTTGCCTATCCATATATATATTTCATTTAACGTGGACCAGTTAATCTCTATGCTCAGTGCTCCTGCTCCCCATTCCAAATCCTTGGAAGTAGTGACCAAGGAACTGGAGTGACAATTTCGAGTTGCTCCTCTCCGACTTATAAGCACTTGCTCCAATTTTGCTCCGAGTATTTTTGATAGAAATCATATTATTTATCGCTTTTTTTTAGTTAATTGTTTTTTTTTTTTTTTTTTTGTATGGTGTAAAAGTTAAAAAGTAAGTCTGTTTTATACAATGTGGGGCAAAAGGTATGAACTGGTTTTGATTGGCTGACGTTCGGCCTGTGGTGGTGGTGGGGAAAGGGGAGGGGTCTCGTTGTGGCAGTGGGAGAGTCTAGTTTTCAGTAGCAACCATGGTTTGGATAGGAGAGCATCTTAGTTTTGATGTTATTACTTTTTTGAAAATAGCCATTCTGTTATCACCACTTCCACTTGTGTGGAGCTGTTAATGAATAGAATTCTCGCTATTGGGCTAATGCAAACCCAAGGGAAATTCACCAGAGGCCACTTCACTCCGCTAAAGTGACTGTACGGTGTGCAGTATCCCAATTTGGGGTTATTAGTCCTTAATTTTTCGAGGATAATGGGCGAACCATCACTGTCACCGCTGAGAGTTATGTGACAATGTTGGAAGAGTTTTCCGAACCTGAGCTGGAAGAATTGAGAGCAGCAACTAATTTGGGAGACATCTGGTTCCAACAGGATGGGGCTACATCCCACACTGCTGGGATTTCAATGGCGAGATTGAGGCAAGTGTTCCCCCCGGCGCCTCGTCTCTATGAGGGGTGACGTGGAGAGGGATGGGTGCTCACCAGATTTGAGCATTGTGATTTTTTTTTCTTTGGGGGTACATAAAGGAAAAAGTTTTTAAACATCGTCCACATGCCTTGGAAGAATTTTAGGACAGAATTAAAGAGGAAGTTAAGGCAATACCCGTCGAAATGTGCAGAAGAGCGTTTGAAAACTTCAGAATTCGCCTTCAAGAGTGCAGCACCGCTGACGGCCGCCACCTACGTAATATCATCTTTAAAAGTTAATGTAAAAACTAGATTATGTACTGAATTAAACAATATAAACATAATTTCTGTAAGTTGAATGGTTTTTGTTTTACATTCCTTTAAAACCGGTTCATACCTTTTGCCCCACCCTGTATGATGAGAGAAATGTTGATGTCGCTCCAGGGAGCTGGAGCGGGAACAGTGTTGAGTTGCTCCGCTCCGACTTGTAAGCACCTGCTCCAGCTCCATTTTGTGCTCCGAATCGTTCAAAAAAAATCATATAATTTATCATCTTTTTTTATTTAAGTTAATTAAATCTTATTTGTGTTCTTGCTTCCCGCCCCCCCCCCCTCTCCCGCCCACGAAAATATATATATATATATATATATATATATTTTCGCACGATAGTTAAAGAAATTACAGCCATTTTAAGAACCTTTGGGACGTCTTATTACGTCTTTGGGACGCTCGGCACGAATGGCTCAATATTCTCTAAAAGAAATTTACAAAAGAATTTAATACATGAAGGGTCCACTGGAAAAACAACCTAAGTCACATACTACGTTTTGAAATTTGCTTTATGTTTTATTCCATTATTATATAACATAAATGTTAACTTTAACTATACGAGCCTACTTTTCCGTAACACCCAAATTCACGTTTATAATACATAATTCATAATAAAACATAAAGCAAAGCTCAAAAATGAGTATGTGACTTAGGTCGCTTTTCCATTGGACCCTTCATATGCATGCTTATATAACATTATCGTCATACAAATATCAGAACTTTCGTGCTTACCGGCGGGATTGTGCACGACGCTCTTATTGGAATGCGTGGTCGTGAAGCGAGTGACGTAGACGCAAGAGGCAGCGATGATGCAGACGATGACGACGCAGGAGATGACGACGCTCAGGGAGATGACCAGGGTGGTGTGGGGGAGGCCCTGCGATGATGTTGATGACAGTTGGCTGCGGAGGAGGGGCGATCGGGCCGAAGGAGCTGCGAAAGTCAAGAAGTCGGTTTTTTGAACTTTTCTTCATAGAGAAAAAAAAAGCATCGCATTGTATAAATTTTAGAAGCATTTAACATTACCTCAACTGTTACTGTGAACTGAGTTCAGGGAGTCTTTTAAGTCATGTTTAGATATAGGTATTTATGAAAAAGGACAAATATTTGGTTTGTAAATTGAAACTCTTTTATACTTTGTAAAAATAAAAAAAGACTGACGTAAAACAGAATATTATGCCGCATAGCATCTCCTGAAATGGTTATCCATATGTTGGATCTGAAAAATGCCGTTAAAGCCCGGGATATTTTTGTTACTAACTGTCTAAAAATAAATTTCAGTTGGAGAGAAATTTTAATTAATAACTCTTTATCTATTTACCTCTAAGAAAATTAAGAAGCATTTTCATTAAATAAAGTATCCGAAATTATAATCAAGTGTTAGAAAATTCAATAAAATACAAATACGGTTTTTTGGAAGGGATAAGGATGACTTTTTTCTGCCTTTAAGTGGGTTGTAACTCTAAAAAAATTAAAAAATAATGAGTTAATTATTTCATGCTTGTTATTGAAATGTTGCTTCTAATTACGCTGAAGATGTTCTAAAATGAATCGCTTTGTCTTAAGTAAGAAGGACATTGTTATTTAAGGTCAAGTTATACATATTTAGTCGCAATCATAATATCTTGAAATTAATTTTTTTCTTCTCCAAATCTGCCCGAGAAATGTGTAGAAGAATTTGTTTTCTACGTTAATTTTGCACGTGCTACCTTAGTCGCGGAATGTTTCTTGTTGTAACCCATAACAAAAGCATTATTAAAGTGCAGAGTTACAAAAATCTTGCACGCATGCGTTACTTGGTTATAAAGACCTGCCCCCCCCCCCCTATCCACACTTTTTAAGCTTGTTTAGCGTCGTTGGCTCAATACGTTTTCTATATTGAAAAGAGGATTCTTTGCAACACCAAACGATGTGCAATGACTTTGCTATTTAGCGTATAATAACGTTGTCCTCATTTATTTTTTGTGCGCAAAAGTAAAATTTGTTTTTCCTGTTACCTGTGGTTCTTGCGCTTACGGTATCCGAAGGTGGACTGTAGTCCTGTCCACTGACTGCCTGCACGTACACTTCGTAAACAGTGTCTGTACGGAGGTCCGTCAATGTGGTGCCAGATCCATCCAGTACTGTACGTTCCTTCCAAATCTCTCCTGCTGGCCTGTAGTACAGCTGGTAATCTGGAAAGAGAGGCGTGGTTAAGAAGAATATGATCACGTTAACAAAAACTTTAAGCCACGCCCAAGTTTTTAAGCACCAGTGTATCATAAAGATTTTCTCCTTTCTAAATGAATTCACGATTCATTATCTGGGAAAAATGGTCTTATGTGATTACTGATGGTAAGGAGCTTTCAAAATAGGGCGTGGATTGAAAGCGTTACGCACCCTGGTTAATGAATGGTATTGTTGTAGAAATACTAAAACTAATGTTTGATTGTTGTCGTAATCCCGATCAAGAAATTTATCTGTTTATCGATCGTGATTAGCCATGGTATGTATGACAAGTGGACCTTTATTGTAGATTAGTAGTAAGGCAAGGGGATCTTTAGTCTAGATTTGTAATATGGCAAAGAGTTCTTTATTGTAGATTAGTAGTATGGCAACTGGATCATGATGGCACGAACTGCGCCACCATGAGGTTTCAAGATTTCAAGAAAAGGCTACAATTCTTAGACAACGGCTTCCTTTCACCAGCACATGGTTAATGCAGGCAATTCACCGCTAGAGGGTCTCTTGAGCGATCATCGTTGCCACGTGATATCCGCTGTTTGTTTACTAAAATTTTCAATTGAGTTCTACGTGGAGTTCACTGGGCAAATTGAGTTATCTTAAAATTAATTAGACTTTTTTCACAGCCTTTTCTGATTATAACCCAGTATTTGCATTTCATTTATTCTTTATAAAATAAATTTATTAATTATTACAATAGTTATAGTGTTGTATTTAGTGTTAATTTTATGTAATGAAGAACTTTATTTAGGCCTAGTTTTTAATTAGATGTGTCGAACTCGATGTAAAGCGATGTTCGTTTACATTGCTTTCATCGGTGTCACGTGGCCAATGACGTTGCTTGAATTGCCTCCATTGCAAATATAGCTATAACTAAAATGTGTCATGTGTGTGAGGCGCCGTAGGTTTATTTGGCTTTAGGTGCCTAGATCCTAGAAATGTTTCTATGATGCTCTCCGATATAAAAATCTGGAATGAAATAAACTTTTTAAAAATTCAGAAAAGGAAAAGTTAAGCTGTTGCTGTCCCCAAGTGTGAGTTCTTTGACTTACGAATGTCTTGGACATCCTCGTTTCCCGACCACGTCAGAGTCAAGGTGCTCACAGTGGCCGACTCTACTTTGAGCTGAGGAGTCGAGAGTTGACCTGAAAAAATTTAAAACGTATATTACAACCTTAAAAAACCTTCGGTTCAATATTGGGCGACTGGTTTGGCAACATGGTCATAAACATTTATCCTAATACACTATAGGGATCATTCATAAATGATGTCACGCTTCGAGGGGGGGGGGAGATGGGTTCGTGAATTTGGGACAGTTTGTGACAAGGAGAGGGGAGGGGGTAACAAGAAGTGTTGTTGTTTCCAATGTGGAGGCACTTGCTTAGTCGGCATTTGCCCTTTACCACGGGTAATGCTGGCCATTTGCCAAGGGTCACCTAATAGGTGACCAGCATTGACCCTAACACACTGTAGTCGGATGACACCAGATAGCGCCACCACAACCACACCATCTTCCTTTTGAAGTGTGATATCATGCATTATGCAACATAGCGGGACGCGTGACAAAGGGGGGGGGGAGGAAGAATTGCCCCCAATCACGGTCCGACTGGCTGTAAAGATTTCTCAGTTTTACCTGATAGGTACCGCGATCGGGGTACTATTAACTTTATTGAAAGGAATACAATTTTGATACAGAACACAGAGAAACAGTGGAAACAAAGTTTATCTGAAACTGAAAAGTATCAGATAAACTACTGACAAAAACAAAACACACTCTATAGCATAGATAGACAAGGAGAGGCATAGGGGGCCGTTCATAAATGACGTCACGCTTTTTCCCCATATATTTGACCCCCCCTCCCCCCTTTGTCACAATATGTCACACTTCAGCGGACCCACCCTCCCCTCCTTTGTCACGCGTCACGCTATGCTGCATTAAGCATGATGTCACACTTCTTGTTACCCCCTTCCCTCCCCTTGTCACACTTTGTCACAATTTCATGAACCCCCCTCCCCCCTCGAAGCGTGACATCATTTATGAATGATCCCTAGGGGCAGCGGTGGTTTAGTTGTAATTGATAATTAGACGTTGCGAAAGGAGTTGGAAAAAAGGTATTTCTATTCATGACTATAAAATGAATTAATTCTGTCAATTTCGAGAGGGCAGTCTTATCATGAATAGTGTAACCAATCCACTGAAGACGGATGGCAGGAGAGAGGTGTAGATGGAACTGTCTTGTGAAGTTGCAGTGGAAGAGGTAATGTTCATAGTCACCATGGTCCCCACAGATACAGTTTCTGTCTAGGAGAAGTGAGCGTCGAAAGAAGTAGTCCGGAGTGAAGTCATGATTTGTGTAGAAGATGATTTAGTTGTAATTGATAATTAGACGTCACGAAAGGGTTAGAAAAAGGATTGGATTAAGGGGGGAAGGGGGATCCTCTGAAGTGTGACATATTGTGACAAAGGGGGGAGGGGGGTCAAATAT
Organism: Octonoba sinensis; assembly: GCA_038502835.1. Taxonomy (NCBI): domain Eukaryota; kingdom Metazoa; phylum Arthropoda; class Arachnida; order Araneae; family Uloboridae; genus Octonoba; species Octonoba sinensis. The sequence continues at coordinate 1,451,872 of CM076598.1, read as the reverse complement.
CTGGGAAAAAAGCGTGACATCACTTATGAACGCATACAGCATTTACCAGCCAGGGTTCCACAACAAATCGAGAGTTTTGATTGCACTAGTTTTCGCTACAGTAAATGCTAAAATTATTTGTAGCTTCAGTCAGGTGTTAGCTATGTGGTGTTTTACATTTTAGTGCCATATCATACTTATATTAAGTTTTAAAACATTTCAGCAGTTGTTTACGCACGCACACTTCTATTCACTGATTCAGTCTTGCACGAAAGAACTAAACCCCTGTATCGTACTGAATGTTGTCATCCTTATACTTTCTTAAAAATTTTGCATAAAAAAAAATATCTTTTTGTATTCATTATAGTAAATTAAGTACTGACTCCAGGCGCTGATACAGGATTTTGCTGAGGAGGTTCAATTTTTCTTGTAATTTTACGTTTCTCTCGGGAGATTTTTTCTAAAAGGGAAAATTTAGTTTGTTATTCATATGATGTTAATAAAACTTGACTCTCAAAGAGGGGTAATACTACCCCCACAGCCCCCGTCCTGTATTCGCCCTTAACTCTTAAATTGAACTTCTTATGAAAGAATGGTAGTACACGGATGTTAAGAGTCCCTGGAAATTAGACGGGTGACAAACCCCGTCAGAGCAATGGAACACCCCCTAAAAAGCTACAGAATCCCCAAAATTGGACAAAACCTCAGAAAACTCTCCTAAAAATTTCAATAGTGCAGTCTGTGCCATGACCCCCTAGTGAGCACCCCTGATGATTATCAAAGGAGTGCTATGGTTGGGAAACGCTGCACTATAAGACATTTTTTTTAATTTTCGAATCTACGTTGTGGTTTATTCTCTAATACATAAATACTGTACACATAGTTCTTGCTCACCTCTTCTTCTGGTGCGCGCGAAAACGGGCACAGAGTGCGGGCCCTGTCCAGCCTGGTTGTGGGCCCTCACCACCACCTCGTATTCCGTGTCTTCTTTCAAATCTTCGAGGGCGAATTCTTGAACGGTGCCGGGTGAGAGGGGCGTGGCACGGTACTCATAGTGAGCCCCGCCCACTTCTCTGAAGCCCAGCTCGTAGCCTCTGATGGCGCCATTCTGCTGTTCAGGAGCTGGGGCCTGCACGGTTAAGGTGACATTTTAGTGCACTTTAAAGTGATATTAAATTTAACCCTGTAATGCCCAAGTTTTTTTTATCGTCGTCCGCCGCATATTAACCGATCCCACCCAGTAGTAGGCTTAAACCACGCCTCCTACTGACGTTTTTAATGACACCATGATTTCTAGATGGCGCTATCACTACTCTTCTGTTTCTTTTCTCAAACTCAATTTCGTTCTTTCTTCTTTTCGTTTCTTTCTTATCTCGAAACTCAAGAGGAAGAGAAGTAGAGTCACCTAAAAATCATGATGTCATGGGTAGTGATGGGCATAATCGCGCGATCATAATCGAGAACTCGATTATTCAGGATAACTCGAGAACTCGATTCTGACTTAAGATTACTGACTCGAGATTCTGACTCGAGAACTCGATTCAGTAAGTTAAAGAATTAACCTTACTTTTGTTAAAATAAACTGACGACCATCTCGAGAACTCGATTAAACTTCTCGAGAACTCGAATGAACTTCTCGAGAATTCGAACATCTCGAGAGCTCGAACATCTCGAAAAGTCGAACATCTCAAGAACTCGAATATCTCGAAAATTCGAACATCTCGAGAACTCGAACATCTTGAAAAGTCGAACATCTCGAGAATTCGATTGGTTTACCTCTCGCAAGATAGAATCGAATTTCTCGAAATGATCACTCGAGAACTCGAGATAATCACTCGATTATCAAATCCACTCGAGTACTAATCACTCGATTATTGAAATCTCTCGATTATGCCCATCACTAGTCATGGGTAACGTCAGAAGGAGGCGTGGCTTAAACCCACTACAAGGTAGGATCGGTCAATATGCTCGTCCGCCTTGAGGCGGAGATGGGCATGAGAGGGTTAGTTGAGAAATAATAAAAACAATATTAATAATTTTAAAAATAATAAAAATTAAGCAATACTATTAGGTTTTTTTCCAAGCTCCCAGGATCAAACCTGGCCCAAGTCGGTGGATTTTCAAGGTGCAGAAAATCGGCTGCGCCCATGTCGTATGATGATGCAGCACGTTAAAGAACCCCGTTGTATCCGTTTGGCGTGGACACTCTCGACTAAGTTAAACTCTTAGTGCAGTGTCGCATCAGTTAGAGCTCAGGTGCCGCCATCTAGGGGGAACTGAGCGTTAAATTCTCAAAGTGGTAATGGCATCCGCCGACAGTGGTGCTACTTGGAAGAATGGATGCCTATTTCAAATGGAATGCACTAGGTCTGCAAAAGATTAGTGACCAAATGCGCAACCCCATTAGAGAGTATTCAAAGGACGGAATTCAGTTGTGCGGAAATACGCGCCTATGATGCAGATGGGTTAAACCGCTATTATTTATTCTATTATTTTTTTAAATCCACTTAGCATCTTTTAATTACTCGTTTTGAAGTTTTGTGTATTTTCGAATAAGAACTTGTAATAAAAAATTGATGAACGAAATCAGACAGACAGAGCGGGATTGTACCACAACCAATCGGAACTCCAGTGCAACAAGTGCACGTGGAATTTGTTAAAATTTATTGTTCTTACTTAAGGTGCCTGATTACCTTCGGAAGCCAAATTTTGATTAACATTTTTCAAATGTGGATTTATCTATGTAATATGGACTAAAACGTTATCTGAATGCATAAAAACTGAAGAAAAAAGAAAAAAAATTTTAATTATTTCTGGGTGAAAAATGAATGAAATTTCGTTAAAAAATGACTCTTTAAAAAAAAAAAAAAAACGCATGACTTCGTAACAAGCTATTATTTTTTCATTTTTTTCCTTTATCATGTTCATAAATACTCAACTTAGGAAATAGACTACAAGTTTGACATAATATTAATTTTTGAATATTTTACAGCTAATGTTGTAACTGATTTGGTAAAAACGGCCACAATTTTCAATTAAAATTTTTTATTGGCTGTAAAATGTAAAATAATAGTTCTATCAATTAGTTTTTATTCTATTCCCTAGCCACATATATATAGAATATCCACGCAAAATTTAAAGAAAATTGATCTAAAATGTTACGAGTTATTCCATTTGAAATGAAAGAAAATAACAAAAATTTATGTTACTAGTTATAAGACAAAAAAGGCAAGATCATCCTTATATCAAAACTTATGACGGTCACCATAAGTACAATCGCCATAACTTCTATTCTATTTGACGCAGATAGAAAATTTAAACGGTTATAGAAAGAGAAAATTTTATTATTTTACTTTATATAAAAAACAGAAAATTGAAATGTTAGTCAAAATTGATCTAAAAAAGGTAAAAGGGTACCCTAATTATAAAGCCTTGCACCAGGCAAACTCCCCCTGCTATCTGATGAAATGAAATTGGATCGGTTGCTGAGCAGTTTTCTTTCCATTTACCTCCCCCAACCATTTAAATTTTTTCAGAAAAATCTTAGTACTTTTCCCACACATACTCTTAACGCAAGTGTCCTGCCGAGAATTATTTTGCAAGACCATCACCTTGTTTATTACGAAACCAAACGCAAAGAACTATGGGGCCATTCATAAATGATGTCACGCTTCAAGGGGGGGAGGGGGGTTCAAGAAAGTGTGACATCGTACATTTAATAGATCTACACTTCCCTATTCATTTAAAGTAAGCATGAATCATAGGAAGCGTTCATAAATGATGTCACTTTTTTTCAATGTATTTAACCCCCCCCCCCCTACTCCCCAAATTGTCACTTCAACACCCCCCCCCCCCTCCAGAAGGGGATTACTATAGGAACATTTAAAATCACCAAATTAAACCTATTTTATGCTAATGTACTATAGCGTGACATGTCACACTTCAACACACCCTCCCCCTTTGGGAGGGGGGTGTTGAAATGTGACACTTTGTGACAATTTGGGGGGGGGTCAAATATACTGAAAAAAAGTGTGACATCTTTTATGAACGCTCCCTATGATTCATGCTTAATTTAAATGAATAGGGAAGTGTCGATCTATTAAATATTCCTATTTTGACAGCTAACTATGGTTAAGACAATAAAAAAACTCTAAAATTCAAGGACGCGAGACTCAGGAAACCAATTATTGATTTCTTAACGCATCATCAGTCCCTGTGTGTTTCACTGTAGACTTTACGTTACTCTTAGCCAGTTTTCCTTCTTCTCGTCGTTATTTCACTGTTACAATGAAATTATTGCAGCATTATGGTGTCTAGATTTGTAAAAGGTCAATCAAGCAACGTGACAAAAGGGACATCAATAATGTCATTTCATTTTATCCAATTTTATACAGAGAAATTTCTCACTTGGCGACTTTTATCGCTTGCGGGCATTTTAAAGGAAAACCTGATGCAGTCGAAACTTGTTCTACGAGTCTTCTTTGGCGGACGTCCCACCACTCAAACCCCCGGGGGGGGGGGGGGGTCGTTAAGTTCTTGTTAACGTTTCTTGCGAAAGTATGACGCACGTGCGCATTTTTTTTTTTTTTTTTGCGTCGCTTACTGCTCTTGAACTTCAAAAAAAATATTTTAAAATTAAATGCTTGTCAGGGAACAAATTTTTTTTCAGAGATGATGTATATAGACGTTGTTCCATCAAATAAAAATAAAACCAAAAAATCGAAAACTTCCTTTTTGTATGTCTTTGTTGCATGGGAATAATTGTACAGCTGCACGACTCACTCAATTCCTACAACTGTAAACAATTAATGGATCTTTTCTCTTACCTTCCACCGTATTACCAGATGATTGAGTCCCCTGGAGAATACCATCAAATCTGTTGGATATCCAGAAGGCCCTAAAAAAATAATAAATACGTAAACAAGTGGAGAAGATTAAATAGTTTAAAAATAATAATAAAGGTCATTTTTATTGAGTGGTGCAAAGCAAATATTCAGAAAGGTGTTTATAACGAAAAGTACTCTGGTGCAATATCTGCTGCTCTAGCAAATGCTATGAAATTTCAAAATTCTGTTTCAAATAAACAGCGAAAATTGATATCTTTCCTTTAAAAAAAATTACAGTTGTCTTTAGTAGTAGTATGGAAAAGTTGCATCTGCATGTAGTTAAGTGCTATGTGGTGTATATTCTATTCTCGTGAAATGCCTGAAATTTCTTATAATTACAAAAAAAAAACCTGTAGCACACTCTATTTTTAAAATGAAACGCAAACATTTTTGCAGTGTTCATTGTTGAAATAACTTTTTAAACTTTTTCTCAATACCTCTAAAGACAGGGTTTTTTTTTTTCCGAAATAAATAAACTAATAAATCACATTTAAATAAAGTTTTATGTAGGGATGCACCGATTCGCAAATTGGCGATTACCGATAGCCGATTAATCGGGGGAAGATAATTAGCAGATTAATCTGCAGCCGATTATTTATAATGGCTATTTTTAGCAGGGATTTACCGAGTAGCACTTTGACCGAGTAGCCGAGTACTGAGCAATTTACTACTCGGCCGAGTACCGAGTAGTTGTGAATAAAAAAAGATTTTAAAAAACATTTATAATGAAAAAAAGAAATTGCCTGTCTCGAGAAAATGTAGAAAAACTTTACAACTATTAACGAAATCTTTACAACTATTCGGTAATGGCAGAGTACTCGGCTAGAATTTTGCCGAGTAGTAAAATTCTAGCTGAGTACCGAGTGCATACCGAGTACTCGGTACATCCTTAATTTTTAAAACTTTTATGTGGATAGTATGCATAGATAACGAAGCGGCGGAATCCGTCGGCGCACACAAAAATGCGCCATAGACTCCGAGTATGCACCACTTGAGAACGGCGCGAGAAAGAACGGTACATGTCGAGTTAGTCGAGTGGTGATGGTGGAACGAACAAAGTTGTTAGGGTGTTTTCTTAAATGCTTATTGACTAACCAATTCCTACGGTGGTTACCCGGGACGCTATGGATACATAAAAACCTTCTGCATTATGTGTCAGTAAGTGCTTTTTATTTCATTATTCGCTTCTCGCATTTTGTACTGCACTCCTCGGAATTCCGGTCTTATCGGTCAGAATCTCGATTTTGGGGTTTTTGCTCCAAATTATACTTTATATATTAGGGAGCGTTTGTGCAAAGGTTCAAAGTCCTACGTACACTCTAAGATATTGTATTTTTGATTTTATATGAGCATTTTAACACTTTTATTTACTTAACCAAAAACTTTAAATGGCTTTTTCTCAGCTTCGCTTCTTTGGCTTCGCTTCTTTCTATGTGTGATAGTTAAAATGCTAAGGCTTTTTCAAATATGTATCTATTCACTTGAAATTTTTATTACTTGTTCCAAATGATCAACTAAATTTAACCTATGATGGAATTTTCGGTAAATTTATAAGAAATTATTTTAATGCAATTTAACATTAAAAAATCTTGCTATACCGAGATTTTTCAGTTTTGAATTTTTTTTTTTTCAAGAACAAATAAAGACATCGAAACTTCCATCCTACAAAGTGAGGAGTATAGTTTGTTCTTTCTCGTAAAAAATCTAGGCAAAAATCTCCTATTTATAAAAAGGAGTAGCGTTTTAAATTTCGTAATTTTTTTTAAATTTTGAATTTTTTAGACTATTTTTTTATGTTTTTCTTCTATCACACATCAAGTTACATTCATAAGCATACATTACTAGTCAATACACCTTGAATTATGTTCAATTTGAGAAGGTGGATTTTTAGGTGCCGAGTCCCCTTAAATTCGTTTGCGTACGTTTCTCGCGAATTGCAGTCATGCAAGGGAAAAATTCTACCGTGAATGCCGGTGATTCTGCTACTGTAGCTAGAATAGGATTACGTTTACCCAGTTTTTGGCGCAGTAATGTAGATACGGCAATGGTGATAGCGCGTTTATTTTAAGTAATATAATTAGCTATGATAGCAATTGAGTGCAGCACTCATGTCTAGGTTAGATTCTGAAACGCTCCGGCATGTATCGGATTCGGTGCTTTCCCCGCCGACTACCGATAAGTACAAAGCTCTCTCTGATCGCTTGATTACAGAATTTGTGGATTCAGAGCATCAGAAAATAAAAATTATTGACTGAATTGCAATTAGGTTACCAAACCCAGTCACCTGTTGCATAAAATGAAGGAACTTTCGGCCGGCCAGTTAAAAGAGGAATTTCTCAAAAGGTTGTGGTTACAGCGTCTTCCGCAAAGTCGTAGCTAGGTGGGGGCAAGGAGAGACAGCTGTCCCCGGGCGCCGCGACAAAGGGCAGGGGCGCCAAATTAATGTTAATTTATTTACTTGTTAAATGCGAAAAGGAAATTATTTGAACTGAAGAGGTGCGAATATGTTCGACAACAAAGTGGGAGCATCGCAAATCATATCGGAAATGACCAATGTAGCACAGGTGTGCGTGGGAAATCAGACAAATAATTTTGGGAAGCCCAAGTGGCCCATATTCCTTTAGAAGTGAATGGTCGCTAATAAAAATGAAAGTCAAAAGGGCTGCTTTTTAGAGCTATTTATCATTTAGGAAGCATAAATGTTTTAAATTCCCTTTAGGGGCACAGGGGGGGGGGGCGCAAAATCTTCAGTTGTCCAAGGGCATTGAAAGCTCTAGCTACGCCTCTGGTCTTCCTTCTCAAATTCACACCGTCCTTTCAGTTTCAACGGAACAACTGGCGGTCGTCGCTGACAAAGTCGTTGAAATTGCGTTACGGTTTTCAATTTGTGCCGTAGCGGCTACTCCCAGTTCTTCACAGGCGATTAGTCAGTTATCCAAACAAGTCGAGGATTTGACGCTGCAAGTTCAGATCTCGTACTCGTGATATTAAGCCTTCTCTTCTACTATCATAGAAAATTTCGTGAAAGAGCACGCAAATGTACTCATCCTTGCCAATTCCCTCGCGCTCAATCTTGTGATCGTGATGATGCTTCTAATGATCAGGAAAACTAGAAGGAAAGACTACAACCGTGACTTGTAGTCATTACTACTCGCTTTCGAACAAATGTCGCCTTGTTGACAGGCAGTCACATCAGCGCAATTTGGTTGATTCAGGGGCATTGATTCCATAACCAAAAATTCATTTCAATGCTAAACCTTCCAAATTTCAACTTTTCGCCACTAACAGTGGCGTAACTATAGGGTCGCAGAGCTGGCAAAATGCCACGGGCCCCCGGCCTGATGGGGCTCCCAGCCGGAGAGACTGCGAGCTCAGAAGTAACCTTACTTAGTGATTCTGACTGATTCTTTAACTTACATTTTAAACAAAATTATAAATTTTATACAAGTATTTTAATTATTTAAGTTAGTTATTAAAAAGTTATTTTAAAGTTAATTAATTATACGCATTTACAAGAACAGAATCAGTTTTAGAATGCATCCATTGGCTGCTTCATTTTTTTTGCCGCGGTACTTTGGTGCTGCTGGCGTGCTACTGACGTTTGCGTGCTACTGACGTCGCAATTTGTTAAGACCGAGAAAGTATTGATCTACTAAAAAACGCTCTAAAAATTGTTGAAATACGTATATAAAAAAAGACATATCTGAATCATTTGCCATGGAAGTTCTCAGTTTTCGGCCCACCTTCAGAGATAAAATAAAGAAGCCTTCGCGTTAATACGCGAGAACTTGCTGATTTATTAACCCTACACTGCGCCGTGTTGTTTTTAAACATCACCTCCATTTTTCGTTCACTAAGCTTTAATTTTGTAATATTTTTAACATGTGGCGCATTCTTTCATTTCATTTTGTATGTGTGATCATATTAGTTAATATAGTTTCCCCTAGATCTTGTAAACTGAACTCAACGTTCTTCGTTTTTCACAAAATCATAAGATATGTTGATTTCGTAAAAAGCAGTAACTTCTTAATTTTTTTTCTACAAATTTTAAGCAACAATTTTGTTTTAAAAAATAGTCTCTAATTGCTTACATAGTTTTAAAATAAAATAAATATAAGTTGTTCGAAAAATTTCGGGAAAAATATATATTAAAGCGTCTTTTTTACTTGTTGTTTTAAAACAACACCTCGAATTCGGGGGCAATTTTTATGCTACTGCATTATTCGCAGTATAAACAAGAACAGGTGTCACAGGTTGTTCTATTTCACTTTATTTAGTATCTTTTAGAAGATTATTGTTAAATATTTCACAAATTAGCTTAAAGTGGTCGATTAAATTATTATTTAGGAATTTCGTTTAAAATCAATTCACGCTCAACCAAAGAAGAAACGAACATTATCGCATAGACCCCCTACAGATGTTAGGTTTCTTGTTTAAAATCTTTTAGTAAAATTATTATTAAACTTTATTGGTAATAAAAGAAAAAAATTGCACATGTAACTAATAATTATCAGTTACATCTGCAAATTTTTACTTTAATAAATTTTATAAATTTGTAAATAATAATAAAATGAATTATTTTAATAATTTTTCATATTTTAGTGCTATTTTATGATTATAATGCGTGCCTATTTATTATCGATTTGGTTTCATTCGTTAAAATGATTATATAAAAATATTATCATTTTTATAGCAGTGTTGCTTTTAAACAACATGTCAATTTTTATCGAATTCTACTTTTCCGAATTAAATAAGAATTTTTTTTTTAGTATTTTTCCCACTTATAATTAGCACAAACAAACACAAAAAAAATTATTTTACAAAGAAAAATAAAAATTGCGTAGTGTAGGGTTACTACAGTAGCCCCTCGTTATATCGGGGACAGCGAAAAAGCGCGATATATCCGAGTGCGCGATATAACCGATGCCGTTAGAAATAAATTAACCCTTTATCTACCGACGGTACTTATAAGTACCATTCTCTATAAATTCCATCCCAGCAACCATTTTTACCAATATTCTGATGGTACTTTGCCGGGACAGTCTTTCCATTCCCCTTTTTCAGGATACATATCAGCAAGGGTTCTATAAAGCGTATTTTAGCGAGGAAAGGAACATAGATAGTCTTGAAACTAGCGTGCCTCAAATAGTAAGAGTGATGACAACGACTACTGCGCATGCTCACCACCGCCATATTTTTACCACAGCACCTGCGCATCGCCAAGAAGCGCTGTAAAAGCGGCGATGCGCAGGCGCGTTGGTAAAACGTCAAAGCTGGTAAAATCTGTTGTCGTCACTCTTATTACTAGAGGCACGCTACTTGAAACCGATGCTGTGTTTTGAACTTCCAGAACTTGTTCAGATGGCTCCCTTAGAGTTTCGCCCAGAAAAGCAGGAAAATTCAAGAATCAAGTCACTGATTTTTTTAATGTGTTAGTTAAGAACTTAGAAAACTATTTGACGAAATATTTTGATTGAAAAGTGTATGTCATTGATTTTACAAGGTAAATATCCTGTGGCACTTATTAGCTGTAAAGGAATAAATGCTTACAGACTGAGCATTTTATTTATGTAAATCCCTTAATTTTCAGTGAAAATACCTAGCCGAACTCTTTCTGTAAAAAAAATGACTGCAGATCATAATGCAGTAGAAAAAGTGTTAAAAAGTACAAGTCAATTAGGTGAAGCTGTGCATGCCAACAGAGCATAGAGTGAAAACGATGTCAAAGATAAAGGTAATCCTTTTCTTTCCAGAAGATGCTTTGCCTATCACTCCCCCTTTCTTGGTTAAGGGGATTGTATAATTTGGATTTGTTCATCCAAGTGTAAATCCTCTCTATAGGGTAGGGTGGTGTAAAATGGGTCACTTGTTAAAAAACTCAAAATAATTGAGCTTGAAATTGATATTTTTAAACCAATATTTTTTATGCTATATTTCAATGTGTTAGCAACATTTTTCATTCCAAAAAAAGTTAGGTTCTTAAATATGGCAACACAAAAAATATTTTTGTAATTTTTGGAAGATAGTGTGCTAAATACATGGTTTACCAACTTCTGAAAATCTCTCTATTTTTTCAAATAACAACCCAAATTTAAAGGATTTCCGCACAACGAATCTTTGGAGAACAATTACAGCAGAGCATGTAAGAAAAAAAATAAATATTGAATTTTTGACACCAGTTTTTCTTGGATGGGGTAAAATGGGTCGGGGCTAGGCTTAGCTGGTTCTACTCTACTATTGTTTTTAAATTGACTCTGTTGCACCTCACTGCAGAAAATTCCTAAATTTAAACAGTGTGTGTTGTTTATTTTATTGAAATTACATTTAAAAAAATTTTTTTGAAGGTTTTTCCTAAAAAAGATCGTGTTGATGTGGTAGAGAGAAGTGATGTTGTTGAAGTCTTATGTGAGCTAATATATAACAATCTAGAACAATATTATTTTAACATATCAATGTAATTATAATTCAAAATGTTGCTAAATTTGTTACTTACTTTTTTTTTCAATTTCAAAGTAATAAATAACTGTTTTCAGCATTATTTTGTATTATGACCCATTTTACCCCACGATGAAGTAAATCAGGTCACAACTTTATAAGCTTAGTTAAACTATTTTATAATTAAAAAATAAATATTAAAATGACATAAAATGGATCTAAAGGAGATCAATGTTGAGATGCAATCGAAAAGAAATAGGAAATGTTTCTGGTTTTGTTGCTATGAAACTTTAAATATGAAAATTGCTAAAATTGACCCATTTTACCCCGCCTGACCCTACTAAAAAGTATCTAGAAATGCGTATTTTTCTCCTCGGGCAGTAAACATCTGTCTCTTTCATTCAATGGGCGTTAGGATCATTACAAAAAGAACAAGTAAAACGTCAACTGTTTTGAGTAGGATCATTCTGCAGGCATGTGGGGAGGAGGCATGCGGGGGAGGGGGGGTGAGTGTGAGGAGAATTGCTGCAGATTTTAACTGCAGCAAATTCAGAAGAAAGGAGGACACTCCTGTTCGAAGTCTTTGTTTAGTAGGGGGAAATGAGCTTTCTTCAGAAATGCAATATTTTTACTTTCGAGAACTCAAACTCAAAATTTTCGCAGACATAGAAAAAGTGCGATATATCGGAATGAGCGTTATAACGGGGAGTTACTGTAATAAAGAATCGTTTTATGTCATCCCTCTTTTTTGAAGTATGAACTGCACTAATGTTATTTGTTTCAATTCCTGTGACTACAAATGGTGCTGAAAGACCATTTTCGAAATTAAATTTAATAAAACCCTATTTAATGAACTCTTTGGGACAAGACAGGCTAAATAACTTGGCTATTCTGCCTATTGAAAATTCTATGGCCGATCTTTAAACTTTGATGTTATTGATACTTTTGCGGAACAGAAAGCTCGGAGAAGAGAGTTTATTAATAACTATCTTGTTGAGAGTAAATTATAAGATTAAAATAACAATTTAATCTTAACAAGCTTTAGAAAATTAGCTTTTGAAAATTAAATTTATTAGATATTTAACTAAAATTCACACAATATTAGTGACACTGTTGGGTAACTACGCCGGTGACTATTAAAATTAAATTGCAACGTGGCGATTTCTTCTGGGGGCCCCATCCAATGAATTTGCCACGGGCCTCAGATGGTATAGTTACGCCACTAACCCCTAACGATTCGAAAATTCACACGTACGGTCAAAAATTGTTTAAACGTTATTTTAATTTGCGCAGATCATTCCCGTGGAATTTCGTTATAGCCGATGTTAGCCATGCGATTCTGGGTTCCGAATTTCTTAATCACTACGGATTGATAGTTGACATTAAACGTAAACGGTCGCTTGATCCTGTTACTCAACTACCTGTGAACGTCTTCCTTATGCCAACACGCAAATTAAAACTGTTGCTTCGTCTCATCCTGAATATCCCGGAATTCTGAAAGATTTTCCTAATCTCACTCGTCCTCGTCTTTTTTATGAAACTGTTAAACCAGAGCCCGATTAAGACAGTCGGGGGCCCAAGACACAACATTATTTTGGGCCCCCTATGGTACGAAAAATGCCTCAGCGATTAAAATATACTATTTAGCATGATAGTCCATGAAGATCTTATTGTGCATTGTTTACCTTGTTTACGCAAATGCTTTTAGTTAGCCATTTAAATGAGTTAAGATCTTTCCATTTTGTAAAAAATTATCTTTTACGAGATATTTTCAGAAATCTTTCTTACAATTTGAGGGCCCAAGGCCGCGGCCTAGTTATCCTTTGCGGTAATCAGGCACTGTGTGAAACATCAGACAGTTCATTATATTGAGCCAATAGGTCCCCAATTCCTACAACTACAATTCCTCCGTCACCATTCTTTTTCTTTACAATTTTTTACTTTTCAGAACTAGTTAAAAATTTGTTGTTACTCTAAATGGTAGTTCTCATTTTCCAAAATTTATTGTAACCAAATTACTAGGTTTCATTATTCATATCAGTGTCATGTTAGCATCCGTTGTGTGTGCTTTTTTTTTTTTTTTTTGGTGATATCTGCCTCAGGACCAGACCAACGTAAGTCCAAGAATTGTGATTTTCAGATACCGTTTGAAATTTAACTGACAAGGGACAAAGCACACATATTTTTTTATGCTAATAATCACGTTTTGCTGTTTCATTCAAATATCAGCTTTGTTGCTAAGCAACGAAATCATTCTTTTCAGTTTTTACGCGCAGTTTTTAAAGTAGTTTACAGATTGAAAATGAAGCAGTTCGTTAAGGAGTGGCGATCGATGGTGCATTTTATTAATCTCCACTTTTACTACTTTAATCGCCACGTGGCGAGTGGCGACCACTCATTGTCACCTATATCATGAGCGTGAACTTACTTTCTTCCTGTGTGGAGAACCGTACAGGTATGGAAGGAGCTGATGCACCGAACTCGTTCTCTGCGATGAGTCGGATGATGTAGGACGTTCCGGGCTTCAGTCCGTCCAGAACGTGGTCCCTTCTCTCTCCGCCCCTCAGGCTCACTTCTTCCAGCTTTGGCGGCCCACCTGCTCGAAAATGAATGTCACCAGAGCTGAGTCAAGTCATTAACCCTTCGTAAAAAAGTTTCTCAAAACAAAAAAAGGCAAGTGTTTAGCAAATTGTTTTGTTTAAATGAGAAAAAAAGCTCATATTGCTAGAAGATTATTATTAAAAAATAATAAAATCTTTTCAATAATAATAACAATAATATTGGTATCTGCAGCGGAACCGGAGCAAAAAAATTTATTGTGTTTCACAGCGCCTTTTTTTAACTTTTTAAGGGTAAAGGTATAGGTGAAAACGGGGAAATTTGGTTAGTAGCCAGCGGCCGATAAGATTCAGTTCTGTTAGTGGCCATTTTTTAAAATTGCCAATAAGAACTCTAAAATCGTTTAGAAAATAAATAAATTATTGAAATAAAACAAGAAATAGGCAGATTTGATTAAGCACATTTAAAAATGTTTTCAAACTTTTAAAAGGATTTAAGTATATACAGAATGTTTAAGGATTGAAATTTGAAATATGACATTTCCGGCGAAGCATTTATTCAATATTGGCATGTTTCCATGAAGAAAAAACCCCCAATCATGACAACAAAAAAAAAAAAAAAAAAAGAGAAATTCCTTCCGCTGATTTTCCCCTATAGTACACGGATCTTTCAAAGCTGACTTTTATAATGATGAGCGAATTGACGTGAAAATTTTTAATTACATGTTTGAATTTTTGAAGAAATATTTTGAATGGTTCTTGAGATAATTAAATTTTAAAACTTCAAAATACCAAAAAATTGCCAAATTTTAAAATGCACAATGTGCAATGGGTTTGCTCACGCAGTCACCAAACTTTTTCCTTACACTCATTTGACGCATAATAACAAATGTTGCTAAACTTTTATTTTATGTTATTTTTTTAATAAGGCAAATAAATTTTTTTAAATGCATTTATTTATTAATTGAAAAACAAGATCAACAATTTTACATTGTTATTGTTGTTTTTTTTTTTTAGATTTAGGGATTAACTATTAAGATTATTTTTAGTAGCATTTGTTTTTATGCGTCAAAGGAAAAAGTTTGGTGAATCCATGCGCAACTCAATTGCGTATTGCGCATGATTCTTCAAAGATTTACAAAATAATATTACAATTTTCAGAATAGTTCACTGACATTTAAAAAAGTCCGTTTTGAAGGTCCTCTGTACCCTTAAGTGATTTTCAGATTTTTTTAAATGAAACAAAAAAGTTGTGACAGAGATGGCGAAGACGCATGGATTTAACCTGTTGCTTTGTTTTTGGATGGTTTCATGCAAATTCTTCCTTTACCTGTGTCCCTCCAGTACTGGAGCAGGAATCGGAGGATGGGGCTGTTCCCGCTGTGGGGCGTGGACCAGTGCACAGTGGCTTCGGTTCGCTTCACGTCCCGCACCTGGACCTCGGACGGGCTGGACGGAGGCTCTGAAATGGGAGAAAAGAAAAGGAATCCATATACAGTAAAACTCGCTTAATACGGAATGCCAAAAATTCGCCAATTTGTTCGTATTTCGTAACAACCGTGGATACGTAAAATTGTGTGAAAAAAACCTATTAGAAATGCATGTTTATATTTTTAAAATATTCGCTACTATTTATAATACAAAGTAAAATAAACAGTGAAAACAAATGATTTATTTTTACTAATATACAGTTTTAAATCTCAAGTACATTGAGAAAAAGTGAGCTGACCTTTTAAAATTTAACAAAAATCCTTAATGTTTGGTTGTATTTTTAGGTACATTAAATTTTATCATATGCGTAAAAATAACTAACAATTTCCATAAAAAATGATAATTATATAGCCATTCGAGAAAATGTTTCTTGAATAGGTCAGAAATTTTCCTCGTCTTAGCCAAAATTTGTATTTTAGCCATCGTAATATGCGTGATACATTTAGTGTAATTAAAATAGTAAACCAAACTTGTTGAACGAAACGTTCGTTTTAGCCGGGATTTCGTATTAACCGTGTTCGTATTAAGACAGTTCAACTGTATATTATTTTTCTAGCCTGTTTTTCTGTCACTTCGCGAGATCTTACTTATTCTCTTATCAAACTCCATGATTTCCCCCTCATTTTAATGTGTCGACTAATGACGACTAATGACGAACGTGTCGACTAATGACGAAAACGTGTCGAATAATGACGAAAACGTGTCGACTAATGACGTGTCGACTAATGACGTGTCGGCAAATGACGAAAAATAGACCCACGGTCTAAAAATGAACCGCTCCTCTTAAATTTGAGATTTAAAATCATCTAGGAAGAGATCCCTCAATGGATGCCAAATGGGTGTTTTGTATGCTGGCACCATCTGTGATCAAGTGAACAAACAAAAAACTCTTCTGTTTCTATTGTGTAGAAAATTGGACAGTTTTAGCTGCGTCTGTGTGTTAAACTTATTCAATCGTGAGGCTCTACACGTTCATTCATATTATGAATGTGTAGAGCCTAACCGACCAACAGTAACTATATATCAAGTAATGGAACTGTTTTGTTATTGTATTTTAATGCTGTGTATGCTAATGACAAAAATAATTATCATTGTCATTACTTTATTATTTTGAATATCTAAATAATAGTGGGGAGGGGGGGTAGAATTGTAACAGCTATTTGTACTGATGTGTTCAATGACGTGTCTTCTTTCGTACCAACGCCGGTTTACTTTTTTCTCTTCCTCTTCGTAATGTTCTTTCTCCCAAATGAGTGCGGAATCCCGCACGGGTCGACTACTTATTGCTATTTTTCTATTCCTCTTCGTAATGTTCTTTCTCCCAAATGAGTGCGGAATCCCGCACGGGTCGACTACTTATTGCTATTGCTTATTGCTCAAAGTGTTGGGTGAAACTTATCCTGTTTCAAGATATCAAGATGCTGAAGTTCAGGATTGAGCAATCTTCAAAAAATCATCTCTGGGAAGAGTAAGGACCTTATTTTGTATTTAAATTCTAATTACAGTGGAGCACCGTTTATACGTTTCTCGTTTATACGTCTTTATCATTTATTCGTATTTTTCAGCGGTCCTGGCGAAATCCCATACAAATTAAGGTTAAATAATTTCGTTTATACGTTTTTTCCCTCCCAAGTCATAAGGAGAAAATGCACATTTTAATCTCCTATTCTACGATGGCGATTGTGCAGTTTTAGAAATTGCATGTGTTGACCCACAAGCTAATTTTGTGTATACTTCATGAATACAAGCGTTAGTAGACTTATATATCATTTCATTTTATTATGTATTATTTTTTAAAGTATTTATTAATTAGCCATTTTTTGCATTTGTTTATTTATAATGTTCATTTTATTATGTATCTATTATTATGTGTCATTAAAAGTATTCATTATTTACTTTTCATATTTTAATATACTGTTTTGTTCTTTGTTACAAAAATGTTTGTTTTTTTTTTTTTTGGTGATTTTCGTTTATACGTTTTTTTCATTTATACGTTTTTCTCGCTCAGTCCCTTGAAAAACATATAAACAGTGCTTTACTGTATACAGCTTTAAAAAATATGAAACTGGTCTGATGGCGTAACTTCATTTTCCTCAGTACATTACCTGGATTACAGCGCGTTATATCAAAACATTAGTTTTAACATGTGTTAGTATTGAACTAACGGCAGCGATATATATACATATTTATAAGTTAAACTTTCTTAATACGAACATGGTTAATACGAAATCAAGGCTAAAACGAACGTTTTGTTCGTTAAGTTTGGTTTACTATTTAGTTACATTAAATATCTCACGCATATTACGAAGACTAAAATGCAAATGTCGGCTAAGACGAACACAATGTCTGACCTATTCACAAAATTTTTTTCTAGATTGCTATATAATTAGTTTTTTTAAAAGAAATTGTTGGTTATTTTGAGTCATTGTAAACCACCAAGTACCCACATGATAAAATTAAATGTACCTAGAAAAACAACGAACCGTTAAGGATTTTTTTTTTAATTGTTACATTTTAAAAGGTAAGTTCACTTTTTCTCAATGTACTAGTAAAGTTTAAAAGTCTATACTAGTAAAAAATAATTCATTTGCTTTCATTATTTATTTTACTTTGCATTATAAATAGTAGTCATTATTTTTAAAATGTAAATTGCGTTTTCATTGCATTCATTACATGCATTTCTAATCCTTTTTTCTCACACAATTTTACGTATTCGCGGTTGTTACGAAATACAAACAAATTCTCGAATTTTTGGCATTTCGTATTAAGCGAGTTCAGTTGTATATATAACGCCAAATGGCACCAAATTTTTTTTTTAACAATGAGTGTTTGATTTATTACAAAATTGACTCGACCAAGACATCTTGCCATCTGCTATCTATAACGATATAATATTACGATTATAAATGAGGCTTTTCTGACAAAATAAATGCGGAAAAAATTGACTCATAATAAACTTTCCAAAAATTTTTCATTGATATTACTAAAACTACTAAACAAAATAAACTTAAATCGGTTGAAAAACCGAGGGGAAAATTGCCTATTTATAAATAGATTTTTAAAATACACAAATTTATTAACTACATTTCAAAAATCAAATTTGATATGCCTGATGACTGTTTCTTTAGTTCAGTTGTGGCATCGCATTCCGGACAGCTGCTGAATGTTTTTTAAAAAGTGCTTAATTTTTTTTGAGAATTGAGTATGAACCCTGGGCAATGAACAACAGAATAGCGCACGAGTACCGACATTTGCACAACAATATCCACAAAAGAAATTTTCAGGATAAAATTCTTTGTCGTGCTCACCGAGAATGACCAGCTTGACCGTCCTCTGCTGCTGACCGAAAGAGTTGGTGGCGGTGCAGGTGTAGAGTCCGGCATCCTGCCTGACCACTCGGAAAATGGACAACTCGGACAGCAAGCCGTTGGGCAGAGGCGTCTCTTGGATCTTGTATCTGCAATGCAGGAAAAGAGAAATGAATATATTAAAAATATTTAAAGTTTCTCTCTCAAGAGTTACCCGGACAAAGCTTACCTTATCGGATTTTCGGGACGTACAGTACACTCCCGAAAATCCGATAGACCGTTTTCGGATTAAGGAATTTGTGAGG
This sequence comes from Octonoba sinensis, assembly GCA_038502835.1. NCBI lineage: Eukaryota > Metazoa > Arthropoda > Arachnida > Araneae > Uloboridae > Octonoba > Octonoba sinensis. Next base: position 1,432,910 of record CM076598.1, on the reverse strand, counting down.
CCGTAGTAGCCTAGTAGTTAGGATGTCGGTCTTCTAACCGGATGTTCAATACCCGACCCGCTGAAGACCCACCATGTACACTCGGGGATAGGTGCATGTAAAATCCGTGGACCCTGAAGTTCCGAGGGTACCGGAGAATGTTCATTCGCTTCACCCTTATGCCAACAAAGTAAGGTGGCGTATGTGTGGTGGCACCGTTTGGTGCGGTGTCATCCAAAAACATAATGAACCAAGTCATACTTCCACCGTTGTGGTGCTCGTCTATAAACGGAAGGTGCTCCCTTACTGCTTTTAATCCCGGTTGCTCTGCGAAGGGGATCTTGGAAAACCCAAATGCATTAGAAACACAAATATGTTGGATACAGGGAATAGGTTTCCTTACATAGTAACATTAAAAATGTTACGTATGATTTACATAGTAGGGCAATCGGAAAAAACGCAAAAAAAAAAAAAAAAATCACGCGTCGTAACACCGCGGCAGTGATGCCAGTTGGGGCTAAAAAGAGGAATATAGTCGGCTCATGTCCTCAGGTCGCGTATGTGTTTTAAAGTTTTCTGAAAAAAAATCTTTAAAAAATATGTGTTTATAAATACTAATTAATGAAATGGTAAAAAATAATTATTTTTAACACATTGAAACTCTTAGCATTAACAAACATTAAAACTTAAATTTAACAGAAAAAGCACCTAACGTATTCCTTTTTTTTTCTTCTAAATTTTCTTTTCTTTTATTTTTCCTCTTTGAACTGTGATACTATACCTTCATTTTGATTTTTTTTCCTTCAAATTTCCATTGAATTTGTTCTCAATGCGCTGCCTGAAGATGTTGAATGATTAAAAAAAGTCTAAATATTATTTTCTCTGTTTCTATTGCACAAGAATTCAAGCTATTACATTCGAGAAGAGGTCAATTAAAAAAAAAAATGTTCTCACAAAAATATATTTTTTCCAAATGTGGACAAATTTTAGAGTACACGCGCGATGTAAACGCATTTATTCCTTTTTATAACCTTTTCTAGTTCACAGCTTTTCTTTGGCATTACGATAGTAGGGGGGAGGGGAGGGAGAAATAGTACACATCACAACATGTATAAAGTTAATCAAGTATTCAAAGGGGGCAGGAAAAATTTCAAAAACATGTTTTATACTTATTCAAAAAGAACTCCTAAGCTCTGCTTTGAATTACCGAAATTCAAATGACCAGGACACCATCGTAGTAGAACACATTGCGGTGAGGAAAGGCTGTTTTCTGTGCAATTACTTTTGCTGAGTTTATTAGCTTTTATCGAGAGTTTGCGTGGGCAGCAAGAATGAACACCAAGCTGGCGAATTAGAAAACAAGCCCTAAGTGCCTAGGAGAGAGTGTCACACTAATATAATACCGTTAATATATTTTGAAGTATCTTCTGCTCTTTGTAATTGATTGTAGTGACTCGGAATTTGGCGACTCTAAAGGTTTTTTTTTGTTCTAATGGGACTGCGTATGGTCACTAACCTTTGCACACCTAGTAAATTTCCCGGAAACCGGCATCCAGCCTTTCAAGTACCACCACTATCGGCAGATGCCATTACCACTTTTAAGAATTTTGAGCCCAGTTTCCCCCTAGATGGCGGTACCTGAGCTCTAAATGATGCGAAACTGCACTAACAATTTTTAATTTAGCAGACAGTATCCAAGCCAAACAGATATTCAAGGGGTCTTTAACATGCCGCATAACCATACGACACGGGCGCAGACGATTTTCTGGGTCTTGAAAATCCGCCAACTCGGGCCAGGTTTGATCCTGTGAACTTGGGCGTACGAGGCCAGTGCCTACCACTACGCCACCCTACCGGCTGGTGACTCTAAAGAATGTCATTTTATTTCATTTTTTTGATTTGATCGTTAGCTACACAAGATTTATTTTCCCGGTCTCGAAAATAACTTCAGTTACCCAGGGGCATCCACGAATAAATCTGAAGGTTCTGCACCGTGGGTGAGGATGTTATTAATCGATGTAGGTCCCAGAGGACCGTGATTTGTCGATTGTGCTATGATGTCACTTTCGACGGATAATTCCTTACTTTTAGTTCGACAATGGCGATAATTCGATTCCAGTAAATGCAACTTTAAAGAGATTTTGTGAAACACCATTGGGTGGAATCACTGCGTTAATTTCGTTTGAGGGGCATTACTTAATGTTTGAAGTTTCAAACATCTACTGATTTTAGCAGTACTGACGGCAAAAAAAAATAGTTTTAATTCAAGTATATACCTTTCACTCCGGACGTCCATGTAATCCCTGGTCCACGTGATTCGGAGGGGTGTGTCTCCAGTGACGTCACAGCGCAAAACGGCCAAGTGTCCACTGCGCACACGTTGAAGGCCAAGGACTTCCTGGAAGTTTGGAGGTTCTGAAGAAAAGGAATTTTAGATATTTGATGGCGCAACAAATTATTATTATGTGTTATATATAAGGTAAATGACCCCGTAGTGGACACTGCTCTAGTAGTGGACACTTAGATCTTTAAGGTCCTTAATAAGCGAATGTAACATTAAACTTGAATGAAATGATCCGAACCTATAGCGAACGATTGCTGGTGCCGGTAAATAGAACTAAAGGTGGAGTGGAGCATCTATGCAAGTACATGGATCATAGTATTTAATAACTGCCTCCACAACGGTCACATTTGCTGCTCTTTACTAAAGCCGATCTGTAAGAAGGTGAGGGATTTGGGGAAAATATAAGGGGAAAAAGCGTGACATCCTTTATGAATGGTCCCTTAGTCATTTTTAAAATTATTTCTCCAAGTTAACCACATAAAATAGATGATATTCATTTCTGTCCACTACTCATGAGAATAATTGTCTTATAAATGTCCACTATAGATACAAATGAAGCGTTTAGTAAATTTGACGTAAAAATCCTCATTTTTCATCAAATGACATTTTATAGGTCATTCATTTTTAGAGAAATAGTTGGCGATGAAGCTAAATATGCAAATATTGATGTAAGTTGCTTGAAAAAAATCTGGCCACGAAAAAGAGTACGAAAATTTTCTTACCTGTGTCCACTACCGGGTCATTTACCTTATATATCTGTATAAATAATAAAATATAATATTAAATCGCCAAAAATGTTTCAAGTTATACGGAGTTTTATTTAAATTCAAAACATCGTTGCATTATCCAAACAAAACTATTGTTGCCAAATGGCAAATGATAATGCTGATCATTTCCTAAGAGCCAAAATTATTAAATTTTTTTCCTAATTAATGTTGTAATAAATTATAAAATGAATGGATTATTGTATTGTCATCGAAGATAAGCTTTTGTGCAAACTTTGAAGATAATTTATGCAATAATAGTTGTCGAAAACCGCCTTACAAAATTCCGCCACAAGTCAAGTTTATAAAAAAATAGAACCGACTTCAACTTATAAATTGCGCTAAAAAGTAAAAAAAAAATTAATTCTTTAAACAACATCGATGTAACTTTTAAGCATAGTTTTAGAAGTCGGTGCAAAATCAGGATAGATAAAATTTTTTGTAATCATGAATCAATTACAAATATATATATTTTTACAGAATTGGCAATAGTTAAAATATGAAGTAGCAAATGGTGTAGTGGTAATTAGACTCATAATTTTGCACCGACTTCTAAAACTATGCTTAAAAGTCACATCGATGTGGTTTAAAGAATTAATTTATTTTTTACTTTTTAGCGCAATTTATAAGTTGAAGTCGGTTCTATTTTTTATAAAAATTATTTTATTTTATTCTTTTTAGCGTAAATACATATATAAATACTCTAGTTTTAAAAAATCCTTGTCAAAGGGCAAAGCTTTTTTGACTGAACGGCACTAAAAACTAATCATTTGTATGATAAATACGGCTTTGAAATCGATTTTAGTAAACAAACTGATTGGATTTAATTTCTGTCTCAGAAAAGCCTTCAGTCAAACCCTTGCTGTAATTGCTTTTAATATTATAGCACAACGGCAACAAACACTTTTTTAGCAATGACTTTTATATGTATTAATAGTTTTCCCAACAAAGAAAAATCAAGCCAAGCCTTTCTAATTAAAATAAAAAATGCTTATTTTTCACCCGTAACGTTTTTTCTAAAAAACAAATGTAGTCAAATTGATGTGCGATATTTGAGTTAGACGACCCTCTATCGATTAAAGAAAAAATCATCAAAATCGATTCATTTAGTCAAAAGTTATGATAAGAAAACAAACAAATGACTATCTTTCCGCCCATAATTTTTTTTTCTAATTATCGAACAGGGTTAAACGAAGGTACGGGACCTATGGGAAACCACCCCCGATCGATTAAAAAAAAAAAAAAAAAAAAAAAATCATGAAAATCGGTTCATCCGGTGAGAAGTTCTGAGTGGACAAACAAACAAAAAAAAAAAAAAACGACATACATACAGTACGAATGTATAACCTCCATCCTTTGTGAAGTCGGTTAAAAATGTAAGTGTTCGTTTGTTCCTAGCCGCAAATCTCCGAAAGTACTTTACCGATTGCTTTGAAATTTTGCCAATAGATAGAGTGATTCAAGAGGATGGTTTATAGACCCGTTAGAAAAAAAATCCGACAGGTAGCTCCTTTTTTATTCCAATTTTACGCAAATTTCCATATAAATTCCCCAATATGGGGGTGAAAAAAACCTTGCACATATTAATATAATATATCGATCCAAAGCGCTGATTTTTCTGCACAAGATGGAATATGTTCGAAGCTTCTAAGTCAGTAAGAACGCCAGCTATAAGCTTTTTAGTTCGATTTCTTAAGGCTTACCTTGAGCCAAAAATAATAATTAGCAGTTTTCTCAACTCCGGGTAATATAAGCTATATAAATAAAAATGTAAGTGTTCGTTTGTTCATACAAGGCTGAACGTGATCCAGTTTACGGTTACGATCAAGTTCAGCCTTGTATGAACAAACGAACATGTGTTTTTATACATCGCTTTTAATTTATTTCAACTTTGATTTGAGTATTTCGTTTTTTAATGTTTTATTAAGAAGAATGAGCCACTGCAACTATTGGCAGGGTACAACTATTTTCATTTTGTTTTAATATTTTTTTTCTGTTTGTACTGAAGTACTTTTGCACTCGAAGATTAAGGGGAACTTTAAAACAAAAATTACTTATTTTGAACGGCAACAGTTTATTTTAGCCATTTTCATTTTGATTTAAAAATTTTGTGTTTTTAACCGACTTCACAAAGGAAGGAGGTTATACATTCAAACTGTACGCATGTCGGTATTTTTTGTTTGTTTGTCCACTCATAAGTTCTTATCGGATGAACTGATTTACATATTTTTTTTAATCTATCGAGGGTGGTTTCCCATAGGTCCCGTACCTTCGTTCGACTATATTCGATAATTAGAAAAAAGTTGTGGGCAGAAATGTGGTCATCTTTTTGTTTTTTCATCCATAACTTTTGACTAAATGAACCGATTTTGATGATTTTTTCTTTAATCGATAGAGGGTCGTCTAACTCAAATATCGCACATCCCATTTGACTACATTTGTTTTTTAGAAAAAACGTTACGAGTGAAAAATAAGTATTTTTTAGTTTAACTGGAAAGGCTTGACTTGATTTTTATTTTTGGGAAAACTATTAATAAATATAAAAGTCATTGTTAAATAAAAAGAGTTTGTTGCCATTAAGCTGATATACATTAAGCACTTATAGCAAGAGTTTGACTGATGGCTTCTCTTAGGCGAAAACTCAATCCAATCAGATTGTTTGGCAAAATTGACTTCAAAACGGAATTTATGAAACAAATGATTAGATTTTAGTTTCATTCATTCAAAGAAGGTTTTCCGTTTGATATGGATTTTTTTAATAGAATATTTATATAAAAAATTTATTTGCACTAAAAGGAATAAAATAAAATAATTTTTGAAAAAAAAATAGAACAGACTTCAAATTATAAATTGTGCTAAAAAGTGAAAAATAAATTAATTCTTTAAACAGCATCGATGTGAGTTTTAAACATAGTTTTAGAAGTCTGTGCAAAATTATGGGTCTAATTACTATCACACCATGTGCTACTTCGTATTGGAACTGTTGCTAATTCTGGGCCTTTTATATTTGTAATTGATTCCTAATAACAAAATATTTTACCTATCCTTTTTGCACCGATTTCTAAAACTATGTTTAAAAGTCGCATCGATGTTGTTTAAAGAATTAATTTATACCGTGGCCGGGTACAGATATATATATAAATCCCAAATAACGTCAATACTTATCGCTTTAAACACAAGCATCGTAGTAATGATTAAACTTTGTGCAAAGTAATAGAAATAAAATTTCACGTTAAATTAAAGCACAAATGAGCATTAAAACGCAGACATATGTTTCGGGATCGCTTGGAATCCCTTTTTCAATGCGACAGGGAGCTTCTAGATGCAAAACATCCAAATGAAGCAGACAGAACAACAAAAACAAAGCTTATATAGCCTAAGAATTAACTGTAAACCAATGAGAATAAAGGCAGTGTGAAGTGGAAGTAGAAGTAGTATTAAAGGCACCAATAAGAGAGCAACAAACGAATGTAGTTGGAAGTACAGAAAGTAAAAAGGAATATCAATAAAAACAAAGAAAAAGACAACAGCGTGCATAAAAATGTGAAAATACATGAAAATTGCAAAAAAATAAAATAAAATACAAAGAATAAAATGGAAATAAAATAAGTACAGAAAATACCAAAACAAAAAGCAAAACAAAAAGCAAAACAAAGTACACATGCAAAAGAGGGGGAGGGGGGGGGAGAGAGAAGAAAATTGACACAAAAAAAGGAAAACTAACAAGAAAACCAAGAAAGAACAACAAATTAAAGGAACTTATGCCAGACCTGTGAAAAATAAGGAGTTGAGGAAGAATCATTAACCAAATTAGAACTATTCCTGTTAATATGATAAGCTTCCCAAAAGTCAAGTTCTAAAGGGGAAGAACATTTTTGAATAATTTTCCCAGAATTGAAATCAAAAGAGTGGTTGGAATTCCAACAATGTTGAGCAATGCTAGACTTATTCAGCTCTTGCTTTCGTACATAACCTTTATGCTCATTTAACCGAATTTTCAGAGCACGTTTTGTCTGTCCAATGTAAGAAAGGCCGCAACGGCAACTAATTTGGTAAATACCCCAAGTATTAAGTTGATCAACAGGATCTTTAAGAGAAGAGAAGGAAAGTTTGTTGCTAGGAGCAAAAACAACTTGAAATTGGAACCTTTTTAGGATTTTAGCAATACGAAAACTTACAGAATGAAAGAATGGTAACACAACCAAATCCTTTCTAGAAACCACATGATTGGGACCAGAAGGTTTTTTAGAAAGTTTGTTATGAATAGAATCAATTAAAGAGTGAGAAAATCCTCTATCAACAGCTACAGCTTTCAGATAGTTAAGTTCAATCTTGAGAAGCTCAGGAGAAGAGCAAATATTAATAGCACGATGGACAAGAGCATTAAAAGCCGAATATTTTTGGTTGGGAGGATGAGACGATAGTCTGTGAGGAGGTAAAGAAACAGCGAAAGGTTTACGATAGACAGAAGTTGTGAAACCAGACTCACTCCTAGAAATCAAAACATCAAGAAACGCGAGGCTACTATTAAGTTCTTTCTCACAAGAAAACTGGATATTAGAATCAATGGAGTTCATAATCGAAAGAGCATCATCAATACCTAACAAGTTACTGTCCGTTAGGACAAAACAATCATCCACATAACGAACATAAAATTGAAATTGCAATTTTTGGAATAGTTTTTCCTCAAAATAATGCATATAGAAATCACTTAAAATAGGACTAAGAGGACTTCCCATGGCTAGGCCATCTACCATAGCATAGAATTTACCATTAAATACAAAAGTGCTCTGTTGCAAGCACACACGAGTAAGAAAAACTAATTCCTCGACTTCCACAGAAGTAAAATGGAATTCAGAAAGCCTTTTCCTGAGGCAAGTCAAAGCGCCATCAACAGGAACATTAGTAAACAAAGAATTAACATCAAAAGAGGCCATAACCGAATTATTCGGAACGAAGTTATGAAGTTTCTTAACAAAATCGGTGGAATTTTTAACAGTGAAAACATTCCGACTCCTAAGTGGAGAAAACACAGAAACTAAATACTTGGAAAGTTTATATGAAGCAGTGCCAATATTGGAAACAATTGGTCTGAAAGGAATACCTGCCTTGTGTACCTTCGGTAAAGCATAGAAACGCGCACAATTAGCAACAGAAGGAATCACAGACCGTTTAGCAATCAAAGGAATAGAATGAACAGACTTAACAGCAGAAGAAATAGCTTTTAACTCCTTGTCGCTAGGATCTTTATAAATTTCAGCATAAGGACCAGAAGCAATTAAATCATCAGTTTTTTCAACATAAGATGATTTATTAAGAACAACAATCTGACCACCCTTGTCAGCTTTGGTAATGACCAAATCAGAATTTGAAACTAAATTATTGACACAGCGTTTCACAGAATGGGTAAAACCAATATTAGGAACTTTTGAATTGAAATCAACATTGGAAGCAATAAGATGCCGAACTGACTCTTTTTGAGTGGAAGTTAAGGCACTAAATTTGAAAGCTTTTTCAACCGGAGCAATAAGTTCAGAAAAAGAAGGCTTTTTAGCCAAAGCAAAATTGTTATTACATTTCAAAGCATTAATTTCACTACTATTCAAAGAAAATTTCGAAAGATTTACAACTTTATAAAGATCCTAGCGACAAGGAGTTAAAAGCTATTTCTTCTGCTGTTAAGTCTGTTCATTCTATTCCTTTGATTGCTAAACGGTCTGTGATTCCTTCTGTTGCTAATTGTGCGCGTTTCTATGCTTTACCGAAGGTACACAAGGCAGGTATTCCTTTTAGACCAATTGTTTCCAATATTGGCACTGCTTCATATAAACTTTCCAAGTATTTAGTTTCTGTGTTTTCTCCACTTAGGAGTCGGAATGTTTTCACTGTTAAAAATTCCACCGATTTTGTTAAGAAACTTCATAACTTCGTTCCGAATAATTCGGTTATGGCCTCTTTTGATGTTAATTCTTTGTTTACTAATGTTCCTGTTGATGGCGCTTTGACTTGCCTCAGGAAAAGGCTTTCTGAATTCCATTTTACTTCTGTGGAAGTCGAGGAATTAGTTTTTCTTACTCGTGTGTGCTTGCAACAGAGCACTTTTGTATTTAATGGTAAATTCTATGCTATGGTAGATGGCCTAGCCATGGGAAGTCCTCTTAGTCCTATTTTAAGTGATTTCTATATGCATTATTTTGAGGAAAAACTATTCCAAAAATTGCAATTTCAATTTTATGTTCGTTATGTGGATGATTGTTTTGTCCTAACGGACAGTAACTTGTTAGGTATTGATGATGCTCTTTCGATTATGAACTCCATTGATTCTAATATCCAGTTTTCTTGTGAGAAAGAACTTAATAGTAGCCTCGCGTTTCTTGATGTTTTGATTTCTAGGAGTGAGTCTGGTTTCACAACTTCTGTCTATCGTAAACCTTTCGCTGTTTCTTTACCTCCTCACAGACTATCGTCTCATCCTCCCAACCAAAAATATTCGGCTTTTAATGCTCTTGTCCATCGTGCTATTAATATTTGCTCTTCTCCTGAGCTTCTCAAGATTGAACTTAACTATCTGAAAGCTGTAGCTGTTGATAGAGGATTTTCTCACTCTTTAATTGATTCTATTCATAACAAACTTTCTAAAAAACCTTCTGGTCCCAATCATGTGGTTTCTAGAAAGGATTTGGTTGTGTTACCATTCTTTCATTCTGTAAGTTTTCGTATTGCTAAAATCCTAAAAAGGTTCCAATTTCAAGTTGTTTTTGCTCCTAGCAACAAACTTTCCTTCTCTTCTCTTAAAGATCCTGTTGATCAACTTAATACTTGGGGTATTTACCAAATTAGTTGCCGTTGCGGCCTTTCTTACATTGGACAGACAAAACGTGCTCTGAAAATTCGGTTAAATGAGCATAAAGGTTATGTACGAAAGCAAGAGCTGAATAAGTCTAGCATTGCTCAACATTGTTGGAATTCCAACCACTCTTTTGATTTCAATTCTGGGAAAATTATTCAAAAATGTTCTTCCCCTTTAGAACTTGACTTTTGGGAAGCTTATCATATTAACAGGAATAGTTCTAATTTGGTTAATGATTCTTCCTCAACTCCTTATTTTTCACAGGTCTGGCATAAGTTCCTTTAATTTGTTGTTCTTTCTTGGTTTTCTTGTTAGTTTTCCTTTTTTTGTGTCAATTTTCTTCTCTCTCCCCCCCCCCTCCCCCTCTTTTGCATGTGTACTTTGTTTTGCTTTTTGTTTTGCTTTTTGTTTTGGTATTTTCTGTACTTATTTTATTTCCATTTTATTCTTTGTATTTTATTTTATTTTTTTGCAATTTTCATGTATTTTCACATTTTTATGCACGCTGTTGTCTTTTTCTTTGTTTTTATTGATATTCCTTTTTACTTTCTGTACTTCCAACTACATTCGTTTGTTGCTCTCTTATTGGTGCCTTTAATACTACTTCTACTTCCACTTCACACTGCCTTTATTCTCATTGGTTTACAGTTAATTCTTAGGCTATATAAGCTTTGTTTTTGTTGTTCTGTCTGCTTCATTTGGATGTTTTGCATCTAGAAGCTCCCTGTCGCATTGAAAAAGGGATTCCAAGCGATCCCGAAACATATGTCTGCGTTTTAATGCTCATTTGTGCTTTAATTTAACGTGAAATTTTATTTCTACAAGCATCGTAGTCCCCCTCCCCCTTGTTTTCGCCGCTTACCGTAACCTCTCACTAATTGTGTCTCTTTCAGTTGTGTACGTCGATTTTCAAACTTTCCAACCAAAAGCGTATAAAAATCAAATGAATGTCATTTTACTTTCATTAATGCATTACTGAGTGAGAAATCTCTCAGTTATTCGTCAGTAACACAGAACACACTTTTTTCCCCTCTCTCTGGCTTGAGAAAGTAGGCAAATTTAAATGGGTACCTGCTAATTTTAAAGAATTTTCTTTGTAAAAAAAGGAAAGTATGCGTTCCCACCTTTATGATGATACTTTGTAAATTTTGTTTATTGGGAGTACTTTTGAAGATTATGGAATGGATTTGATGCAAGAAGAGCTACAATTTAGTATAGTCAGTAGCGGATTTAAGGGGGGCCCAGGGGGTACGTGCTCCCCCCCAAAAGGTTTTTCACCCGTATTAAATATACCATTTTTTAATTTTCTTAACTGAAACAAACAAATTTTTAAAATATTATGCAAAAAAAAAAAAAAAAAACATATTTGAATAAACTGAATTTTGTTCAGCAATCAAAGTCACCGAGCTATCAAGTGCTTCTTGGCCAGCGTGCTTTCAATCATTATATAACTTTTCAAAACTTCCTCAGTCGCAGAAATACCCTGACCTTCGTTTTCTTACAAGGAACTAAATTTAAATAAAAGGCAATCAGGGCCGTCGCCAGGGGAAGGGGTGCTACACCCTCAGTTTTTCAGGAAAGGGACAGCCGAAATTTCAGTTTGATAATGAAAAAAAGAAAGAAAAGAAAAAAAGATAAGGAAAAATTTTGCAGTAAAAATGAAAGAAAAAAAAAAGAAGGGTTGATCAAAAATTATATATTTTTTTATCCTTCTGCAAAATTAAAAAAAAAAGAAATGCAATTTTAAAATATTATTTAAGAACATTGGCGAAACTATTGTTATTATTACTTAATTAAGGGCCGCCGAAACGCGCGTTTCGTTTCAAACCTTTCTTAGCAGAAAGAAAAAAAAATGTATTCAAGACATTATAGAAACACAAGGCAAGTTTGAGTATGAAAAAAATAGATAAATAAACATAATAATTTCATAGTCGGGCTGTCGAAAGTTTTATATTTCTATATAAATATATATATAAATTTTTTAATGAAAATATTATTACCAAAATCACAGCAAAGAGTATAAAAACGCATGGGCCGCCGAAATACGTTTCAAATTAATGAAAAAACAAAGAGAGAGAGAGAGAGATTCAAAACATTGTAATGAAAATTCGCACCAAAAGTAAAACTTAAAAAGTAAGGTTCAGGGGGCATGATATTTAAAATTAAAAAAAAAGGAAAACATTACTTATAGTATCATTGAAAAATAATACGGCAGTCTGAAATGTTAAAAGTTTTTGTGGAGCCGAAGACATTTGTATTTCTAATAAGTAAAAATTGAGTTGGAAATTAAAAATTAGAAGACCAAAGCAACAAGATGTTTTGCGAAGAAAAGAAAAAAAAAAAAAAAAGGAAGGGACTGTTACCGCAATATTATTTGAAATAAAGGAAAGAAGGTAGGTAAGGAGAATGGAAAAGCAAAGTGATTTGAAGAAGAGTCAGAAATCCCTCCCTCCTCAACGCACACTGATTCACTCTTAAGGATGGTGTGTGTTCTTGAGACTTGAATTTCAAAGAAGAAAAAAAAAAAAAAATAGGAAACGAGCCTCGAAACCCCTTTTTCTCTTATGTCATCAATGAATGCCCAAAATTACGAATTTAAGAACTTTTTTAGAACAATTTTAGAACTAGTTTCGAAAAATTTCTAGTGGAAAGCCCCTGAATCCACTTGTCTTTTAACGTCCCCAAAGATAGCCTAATAGGCAATTTTAAGATTTCAATTTTAAAAAAATTCCGCAGGGTGAGCCCCCGAACCCCCATTTTGTACTCTCACATCCTCGAAACTCGCCAGAATTGTAATTTTAGAACTTCATCTTGGAAAAATTTCAACTGTCTTATAACGTCACCAGATATAGCTTAGTATGCGCTTTATAACTTGAATTTTACAAAAAATGAGAACCCCCCGTTCCCCTTTCTCTAACATTATCAATATACTCCAAAAATTACGAATTTCGAACTTCAATTTCAAAATATTTCTACGGGAGAGCTATTGAATAAACCTGTCTTTTGTTGACACCAAAGATAGCATAATATGCGTTTTTAAGACTTCAATTTTCAAACATTTCCTGGGGATTCACATCCTCGAAAATCATAAAAGTTGTATTTTTAGAAGTTCATCTTTGGAAAATGTTAGCTGTCTTTTACTGTCATAATAGCCTAATATGCGTTTTATAACTTGAATGTTAAAAAAAAAAAAAAAAAAAAAAAATCAGAAAGTCTCGAAACTCCCCCTATTTCAAACCTCATCAAAATGCTAATTTAGATCTATAGAAAAGCATCACTGCATAGTCATTGCATTATTTGACCTACTACTCATTCTCTGGCGCTATTATAATCTTCAAAACAATATTTTTTATTAGTACGAATTAATTATAATGGAATTTTGTAAAACTATCTGAAGGGATTGGCGTTGAAATGTCTTACTGTGTAAAAATGTATTGATGTAATTAAGTATGTTTTTCGTACTTTTAAAAATATTAACTGGTGTTAAGTGATCCTCAAAAACGTGAAACAAGCTAATTCGTTTTTTTTTTTTTTTGTTTTTTTGTTATGCAAAATTTTACGATGAGCAACTACTTTTTACACCCTGTGCCCCTCCCAAAAATAATTCCTGGATCCGCCCCTGAGTATAGTTAGTCATAATTTGCACCCACGAATTTTTATTTACAAAGTAATAGGACTTTTAACGCGGACGTACATTAGTACATGGACCATTTTTTATTTGTTGATAATCATGTATTATTTTAATAGGTGAAAAAGGAAGTCACATGGTGCTCATATGAGATTTTTAATTTTGGTTTCTTTGGGGAATGGTGTCTCTCGCGTTACCGGCCTTTAATTTGTATGGTTGATTGAACTGCAGTTACATTATTTGGCTCAGGGCCCTCTTACCGTGCACTGTAACTTTGACTGTCTTTCTTACTTCCTCGCCTACACCATTGGTGGCGCTGCATTCGTAGAATCCACCATCTTCTGCGCGCACATCTTGTACGAGCATCGTTCCATTTGTCATCGCCTGTCTTCTGCCTCCCGTATTTAGGGGCAAGGAAATGGGGGCTGAGATGAAAAGTAGAAAAAAAGATTTTATTACTCCACACAAAAATGCTGACATAAGTATTGCACAAACGTATATCTACCGCACGCCGCAGTTCATAGGACCGAACCTGGCAGTCTCGGTGAATTTTCAAGATGCAGAATATCGTCTGATCCCATGTCGTGTGATTATGCGGCGTGTAAAGGATCCTCGAGTAGACATATTGATTCGATGCTCTCGGCTGAATTAAATTCCGAGTACCATTTGCATCAGTTAGAGCTCTGGTGCCGCCATCTAGAGGAAACTGAGCGTAAAAATTCTCAAAGTGGTTATGGCATCCGCAGGTAGTGGTGCTACTTGAAGGAATGGATGCCGATTTCAGGGGAATGCACTAGGTCTGCAATGGTTGGGACCATACGCAGCCTTCATTAGAGAAAAATATACCAACCAGTGACGTAACCATGCTAGGTGCAGAGGAGCTTACCCCACGTAGAAAAAATGCGACAATGATTTCGTTGGTATTGCAACAAATGTAACACAAGCATTGGGGTTCACAGCTTACTGTTCACGCCAAGGCGAAACCGTCGCCAAGCCATTAACAAATGTCGCCAAAATCCCGTCCGTGGCCGACAACTATGTCTGCTGAATTAATAATTTCAGTTCTTTATCAATCAGTTTGATTAGACTACAACAAAATCGACCAGTTTGGGCAGCTTTTGCATAAAAGTTTCATGTACACAGTTCAAAAATGTATGTATAAAGTGCATTTACGTATCTTATTATTATTATTTTATTTTTTAACACTTTGTCTACGATTTATAATTTTGAGCCACTAGGATTTTGATGTCTCTTAACTAGAGAAACCAAATTAAAAATTCTCACCTATGTGATGAACTAAATATGAAGAAACAAAAAATTCCAAACAAAGCTATCGTTGCCATTCGACAAATAATAATTCTGATCCTTTCCTCAGAGCAAAATGATTAATTTTGTTTCCTAATTATCGTTATAATAAATTATAAAATGGATGGAATAGTGTATTGTCATCGAAGATAAGCTTGTGTGCAAAGTTTGAAGATAATTCATCCAGTAATAGTGGTCGAAAACCGCTTAACAAACTTCCGTGACAAATCAAGTTAAATAAAACTGTGTAGAAACGGTTAATACGGGTTTAAGAATCGTCATAACTTGTAAAGTTCGAAACTCGAATACTTTTACTAATCCAATATTTTTTTATACATCGGACAGACAAAGAGACAATGCACCTTCGCACAAAGTGCGCGCAAGTGTTCTTACCTTTCTTCTTCTTCCAGACGATGTTCGGTTCGGGCACCCCCTTTGCGAAGCAGTCCATCCTCAAATCACTTCCAGATACCACTTCAGTATCTTCGGGAGGGAGGATCCATTCTGGAGGTTCTGTTGGAACAAATACACGAGATGTAAAAAATCGAGGTTCGATTTTGCAACAAACGATGATTAATACAAAATGGTTGTAATGCACATGTTATAAAATACATTATTTTACGAAATCTCGGTCAAAATACTGTGTTTATTAGAAAAGTTATAAATAAGATCGTTTTCCGTGGTTAAGACGTCGGACTTCCACCTGGAACATTGGGGGTTCGATATCCCCGCTGAAGACCCACCCTTTCCCTCAAAAGTTGTTAGGGGGACAGAAAGACAGACCGACAGACACATTTTCTTTCAATTTTTTATGTTTCAATCTATATTTAATGGAGGCAATTCAATCAACGTCATTGGTCACGTGGCACCGATGAAAGCAATGTAAACAAGGGAGCCGTAGCGTCGCTTTACTTCGAGTTCGACACATCTAATTAAAAACTAGGCCTAAATAAAGTTCTTCTACATTATATAAAATGAACACTAAATGAAATACTATAACTATTGTAATAGTAACTAATAAATTTCTTGAATAATGATTAAATTAAATGTAAACACAGGGATATAATCAGAAAAAGCTGTGAAAATAGTCTAATTAATTTTAAGATAACTCATTTTGCCTATTGAACTCCACGTAGAACCCAGTTGAAAATCTTAGCAAACAAAGAGCGGATATTCCGTGACAACGATGATTGCTTATGAGCAGAGTCCGACAAAAATGCGAAAATCTTAAGAGCCAGGGAAAATTTTTAGGAGCCAGCTATAATATTTTCATTTGCGAACATAGTCGCCACCTGAAAAATTAGTCGCCAAGGCATTTTTTTAGTCGCCCGGTATTTGTCGGACCTTGCTTATGAGTCCCTCTAGCGGTGAATTGCCTCCATTACTTCATTTATTTTTGACTTTTTTTTATTTTTACGATACATTACACCTTTTTTCAAACCTTTTTTAATTTATGTTGTTTCAAAAACTTTTATAGGGAAGTAGGCTAAAAAGAATGCCCCCCATAGCAACGTCCCATGTCAAAAAAAGAAGCCCGCATTTTCGTCGTCAGAAGAAATAAGTCACTCTCATTCACAAATGGAGTGAAATGTTTTCCTCCCGTCCGTTATTTAGTGGAATTCTCAATCCAACTTCGTTACAATTTCCGGTGCTATTTTCTACTTAACATTTTGATGGGGAGCCGTATTTCAAACGGCAGTGGCGAAGAAGAGTCAGAGGAAATGCCTCATTAAGAATTTTTCAATAGAATTGTTTCCTACTGAGAGCAGACAGGTTTTTTTGGATGAAGGAGGCTGTTATCAACTCATTTTAAAAACAACATATATTTTAAAGCCTGAATACCGGAAATGGAAAGAGATCTAAAAATAGAATTCAGCTTCATTGTAGCAACTTTCCTTGTAATTGTGAAACTTTTTACAATTATGATACACAAAGCGTTACGGAATTTCTCCGCAGTTTGGGGATCATTTATAAATGATGTCACGCTTCGAGGGGGGAGGGGGGTTCGGGAAATTGTGACAAGAAGTGTGGCATTATGCAATATAGCGTGACATGTGACAAAGGGCGGGGAGGGGGGCCGCTGAAGTGTGACATATTGTGACAAAGGGGGGCAGGGCCTTATTTACCATTAGGCCCGTGAGGCCCGGGCCTAGGGCCTCCACTTTGAGGGAGGCCCCCTAATTTTGGTTGTTATTTATTTTTTGTAATTTGAAATTTTTTAGAAAAATATTTAAAAATAACATCTTCCAAAAACAAACTTTTAGTGTTCTGTTGATTCACAGAAAATTTGTATTATTAAATTATTTTAAAACCGCAAGGAATTTTCAAGAAATTGCCCCCCACCCTCAAATTTTGGTCTGACAATTTGAAATTTGAAAAACGAAATCGATTTTGCACTTTGGGGGCCCCCAGATTTTAAAACACATACTGAATGTTATGTTTAAAATATTTTTGTTGCTTGAGGGGCCCCCAAATATGACTTTTGTCTATAATGATTCAAAATGTAAATTGGGCCTTGGTGGAGGAGGGGGGGTCAAATATATGGGGAAAAGCGTGACGTCATTTATGGACGGCCCCAATGGTTTCTAATGCCTCTTGGGTATCCAAGCTCCCCGTCGCAGACGCGACCAGCAATTAAGGCGGAAGGGAACGCCTTAAGTTTATAGATGAGCAGCACACCGGTGGAAGTACGACTTCGCTCATGATGTATTTGGATGAAACCAGAAATACGCCATCTTCTTTTTTTGACCTAAGAGGGAAGTGAAGAGAAATGCTTTACCCTCCGGTACCCTCGGAACTGCATCGGGACTTCAGGGTACACGGATTCTAAATGTACGTAGGTCCAAGGGTTCATGGTGGGTCTTTAGCGGGTCGGGTATCAAGCCCCCAATCTTCCGGTTGGAAATCCGACATCCTAACCACTATGCTACCCCGGCCCCACGACAAATTTGTGATTCACTAAGTTAAGGTTTTAAATTGCGTACAGTTCTACCACAAAACAAAAAGGACCCTAAAACTCTAATGGATTCGTCCTTTTCTGCCAATGCGCAGAAGCGTCCAAGTGTCAGGACTTCGTGAGCGAACTGGTTTGCAAAACCTGCTAGAAGTGATGTAAGGCTTTATGTTTTGCTCACCTTATGTAAGTTAATAATATCAAAATGAAATTGTCTCTTTCAAACCATTTCTGAAAATTAATTTTATTTATTTTAGTACAAGACGTACGTCAACATATATACAGTGAAACCTGTGTAAGTTGACCACTTATGGTGCAGCCTTTTAGTGGTCAACATAGACAGGTGGTCAACTTATAGAGGGTGGAGATTTTTTTGTTATTTCGTACACTATGCATTTATTCCTATTTAAAGTATAGCTTCATGTAATGACGTTACTTTAAAATAATAGTAATAAGCTATTTAATAGTGTTACTTAATAGTAATAAGCTATTTCTTTCACAATTATCTGAAATATCATTAAAGAAATTGAACCCGAATGTCTTACAATGTATCCCCATACAACTTCAAAAATAAAGTTCTTAGTTAAATTTAAGATAAATATCATAATTATGTCAGCCACTTATAGGATGCTAAACATTTATTAAAAATATATATTTTTCAAAATGGCTATATCAGATCAAAGAATAAAAAATTATTTAAAGAATAAAAGATTGCTCATAGTCCTTTTCCCATTTGCTAACTTACAAAGAGGTTTAGGCTAATTTTATATTGATGTTTCATCCATCCAGACAAATACTGGTTTAACATAATGGCATAAAAAAGAGAGAAGATATTTTAGTTTTTTTAATCTTTCCAAAAATAGATGAGCAAATAAATACAGTAATAATTAAGCGGTCCACTTACAAAGGGTTTTTTATGATACTCCCACTCAAATTTGGCGACATAAATGGTCAACACACAGGTGGTCAAGTGACAAAGTTTTCTCTACTTTAGGCTCATTCAGTTCCTGACAAAAGTGGTCAACTTAGACAGGTGGTCAGCTTACAAAGGCGGTCAACTTTACAGGTTTTACTGTATTATTCTTTTCATTTTTCCTCAAAATAAAGTTCTTTTTATCAAAGATCTTCATCTCATGCTGTTATTAGTCCCTCCTTTTTTTTGTAAAAGGTGATTCTTGTTTAATATCTTTTTTCCAAATTGTTACCATAAAATTGTCTTTTATACATTTTATCTCACAGCAACAACTTTGTCATCGGGACACTCATTTTCATCTGAGTAGAACATTCAGTAAAAGATCGGAGGGGGGAGGAGAGGCGTGCACGTGAGGCGAGGCACGTGGCCCCACCCGAATGTCTTTCGTAGCAGAGAAAAAAACCAACGCATTTTTCTTCATATCCGTTGTCTTTTTTTTCTTTTTCTTAATTGCCACAAGCGGCTAAGGAGGCAACTCGCGCAGTTACGCGGAACCAATTGTCCGAGAGCTTCTCGTCACATGATTTTAGCGAGGGCCATTCACGTACATTACTTCCTTTTGAGCCTATTTTCTTGTAATAAATATATATATACAGCAAAACCTGTAACCTTTGTAAGATGACCATCTGTCTAAGTTGACCATTTTTGTAAGAAATAACCCTATATTATATAATGTAGGGATACTTTTGGAACTTGACCACTTGTCTATGTTGACCTCTTATATAGACCAAATTTGGGTAGAAGTATTATAAAAACCTATTGACCGCCTATTGTGGTGATATTTATTTATGTAATAATAAAAATAATTTTTCCAGGACACGTCTTAGGGATCATTCATAAATGATGTCACGCTTCGAGGGGGGAAGGACCGGGAGGGGGGTTCGTAAAATTGTGACAAAGTGTGACAAGGGGAGGGGGTAACAAGAAGTGTGACATCATGCATTATGCAACATAGCGTGACGCGTGACAAAGGGGGGAGGGGGTCAAAAAAATTGAAAAAAAGCGTGACGTCATTTATGAACGGCCCCTTACTAGTAAGCCCGGCGGTCATACGAAATGCCCGCTGTTCTAGATATTATAAATATACAATTCTCCCAGTAAACGGAAATGCACATCAAATCAAAGAGATATTTATCAGGTAGAACAGTAAAGTTTAATGAATAAATAATAAACATATACTCATTTCGTAGAAAAATATTCCTACCGAAAAAAATATGTTATAATAATCTGTAAAATAAAAATATCATTTACTATATAATCAAATTGTTTGTGAAGAATACTTATTTATATCCAACATAATCATCGTCAAAACAATAGTTTTAATGTTTAAAAGTTGGGAAAAAAGAGCGCTGCCACTTTAATATATATAAAAAGCGCAGACGATCAATAAATTTAAAGAAAAAAAAGAAGGATTGAATTAAATTCGCTTTTGCATTTGTTTTTAACGGAGATTGCAAATCTAGCGATGCCTCACTCAAAATGCTAGAGAAATGTTTTGATTATTAGTCGTTTTCATAATAGAAACAGTTGTGCGGATGGCAGCACGATGTTGATTTCTGGGAGTAAGAAATTCGGAATAAGCTATCGGCAACGAACGCACACTTAAGCGGCTTATATATAAGATGTTGGGATACTTTTGGAACTTGACCACTTGTCTATGTTGACCTCTTATATAGACCGAATTTGAGTGGAAGTATTATAAAAGCCCATTGTAAGTTCACCGCCTAATTATTGCCATGATACTTATTTATGTAATAGCAAAAATATTTTTTTCTGGATATGTTTCATGCTATAATGTTATACCAGTATGCGTCTGAGCTGTATGGATGAAACAGTAATTGATTATAAAGCTTGTCTGAACCTTTTTCTAACTTGACCAATGGAAAAAGAACTATGAACATTCTTTTATTCTTTAAATAAATTTTTCCTTTTTTGTTCTATATGAGATAGACACTTAAACAACTATGTATTTTTAAGAAATCTTTACCATGAAATAAACATGTAACATAATAAGATTTTCATCTTTATTTTAGCTAAGTACTTTAACCCTTTATCTACTGACGGTACTTATAAGTACCATTCTCTATAAACTCCATCCCAGCAAATATTTTTACCAATATTTTGTAATAATGTAATAATTTGTATTTTAGCCAATTGTATTTTAGCGATTAAAGAAACGTGGATAGTTTTGAAACCGATGCTGCCCTTAGAGTTTCGCTCCAGAAAAGTAGTAAAATTCAAGAGTCAAGTCACTGATTTTTTAAATGTGTTAGTTAAGAGCTTAGAAAACTATTTGACAAAATATTTTGATTAAAAAGTGTATGTAATTAATTTCACCGGGTAAATACTCTGTGGCACTTATTAGCTGTAAAGAAATAAATACTTATAGGCTGAGCATTTTATGCATGTAAATCCCTTCATTTTTAGCGTAAATACCTAGACAAACTATTTATGTAAAAAAAATTACTGCAGATCCTAATGCAGTAGATAAAGGGTTAAATTACTGTCTGATACATTGTAAGCTATTCAGGTTTAATTTCTTTAATGATATTTTTGGGAAATAAAATAGAAGGTTAATACATGAAGCGAAACTTAAAAGTATTTTAATGACTTAAAAAGAAATGAATGCATAGCGTAAGAATGAAAAAAAAATAAAAAAAAAATCACCACCATCCCAAGTTGACCACCTGTCTAAATTGACCACTAAAGTGCTCCACCTTAAGTGGTCAACTTACAGAGGTTTTATGTATTTCGGAATGCGACTCGTTTTGATCTGTAGCGCTTCCAACTATCTAAAAATTCCAGGCAAGCTTTAGAGCCTATAGACAAGGGTGGGGGGGGGGGGGGCTTGCGAGGGGCTGCAGTCGTGCAGACGACAACGTTTCTCTCTCCACGATTGGATAATCGCCCGCTTCCGGTCTTTGTGTCAGAAGATTTTTCTTAATGAATCCCCAGCCCGGGACCACTCTCTCTCTTTCAATTTTCTGTCTTTTTTTTTTCTTCTTCACCCCTCCAGTCATTCTTTAAAAGATAAATGTAATAATGAATCTCTCCCTCTACGCGAATACAAATGATGTGTCTGCATACTCCCCACCCCCCCCTCTCCCTGACCGTGTGGTTTAATGAACCCGTTTAAGTTGCTGGAAGAATTCTGTGATGAAAAACACTTTCGGACGCTCACTTTTTAGAATGAAATGAGGAATTTTAGTCTAGGGCTCTACAAATATCTGGCGCAGGGCAAGCCCTGACTTGCACGGGCGCCCGGGGCCCATGTGTTGGGTATTCCAAGGAGCAGAAATTTTTTCCATAATAAAGCATTTATTCTTTTAACCGGTTTAATTAGTAATAGTTGTTGCTAATTTTTCATATCAGGTTTTTCTTGATAATAACCACTTTCCATTAACTGTAGCACATGCATATATATATGTATAAGACCCGGGAGTGGACACTTTTCTCCACCAGACCCCTACCTGTTAGCCGAGGCCTTAGGATTGCTTAGGCACGGGGAGAGGTAGTGGGGTCTACGGGGTAGTGGACGCTCTAGTAGTGGACACTTATATCTTTAAGCTCCTAAAATAAGCGAATGTCACATTAAACTTGAATGAAATGATCAGAACCTATAGCGAACGATTCCTGGTGCTGGTAAATAGAACTAAAGGTGGAGTGGAGCATCTATGCAAGTACATGGATCATAATATTTATAATAGCTGCCTCCACAACGGTCACATTTGCTGCTCTTTACTAAAGCGGATCCATAAGAAGGCTAGGGGTTTGGGGAAAATATATATATAAAAAAGCGTAACATCATTTATGAAGGGTCCCTTGGTCATTTTTAAAATTATTTCTACAAGTCAACCGCATAAAAGAGATGATATTCATTTCTGTCCACTACTCATGCAAATACGTGCCTTATAAATGTCCACTTTAGATACAAATGAAGCGTTTAGTAAATGTGACGTAAAAATCCTCATCTGTCATCAAATGACATTTTATAGGTCATTCATTTTTAGAGAAATAGTTGGCGATGAAGCTAAATATGCAAATATGGATGTAAGTCCCTAGAAAAAAGTTTGCCACGTAAAAGAGTACGAAAAGCTTCTTAACTGTGTCCACTACCGGGTCATTTACCTTACATATATATTGCTTAGAGAAATTAACAGTGTCCTATCTGCAAAGTGAACATTTTTCAAGAGGAGTTTGAACTTTTTACAATATGTTTTATTTAATAACGTTATTTGTTTCAACGATTATTATTATCGATTTTGTTCGGAAAATAGTGATTGTTCTAGTTTTCTCTCACATGATGGATGTTATTGATGTCAAAAAAATTATAAATAACTATAAAAAGTAGTTATGACAGTATTGCACCAAAAAAATACAGTTGGCCTCTAGCCTTCATTTTTGAACATTTACTTACGGCAGTATTCCCAATATTAAAAGCGCAAAAATCTGAAAATTTTGATATAAAAACCAAGAAACCGATTTTTGCAGATATGACACTGTTCATTTCTATAAGCGATATATACATTTAAAGTAAGTGATCCATTTATAGGGGGCAGGAAAAGCTGAAAGTGTCCTGGGCATGAAAACCTGCAATCCGGGCACTGGTGAAGGTCATTATGGCACCTAGATTTTCAGCACTGACGCCTAAAAATTTGAGCGTCAGTGTACAGGGGACTTTCAAAACTCACTTTTTTAATTACGAGTGAATTGATGTGAAAATTTTATCATTTCTTGATATTGTAAACGTAATATTATTTTGTAAGTTTATGAAGAAATATTTTGAATGGTTCTTGAGATAATTAAATTTTACTTTAAAGTACTGAAAAATTGCCCAAGTTTTAAAATGTTCCATGCGCAATGTGTTTGCCCACAGAGTCAGCAAACTTTATCCCTACTCTCATTTGGTGCATAAAAACAATTAAAACATCTAAAATGTTCTTTAATATTATTTTTTTGTAAGGCAGATAAATAAAAATGCATTTCTTAATTCTTTTTTTTTTTTGAAAAAAAGATTAAAAAAATTATATTGTTATTTTTAGGAACTGTCCGATTCGAAGAATTTTTTTTTTTTTTTTTTGCATTCCAAAGACCTTGGCGATTACATCTCATTTCCACATTTTACTTTTTGATTTGAACGATTTTTCGTTGTTCAACTCCAGCAGTAGCCCCAACATTACCATAAATGTGAATTCATTTTTTCCTTACCTGTGATTTTCAATATAATAATACTGTTTTTTCTAATCTTTGTCGTTTTCTTCAACAAAATTATTGCCCTAAACAAACACTTTAAATGTTTTATTGTTGATGTACCATGCGAAATAAAATTCGAAAGCATCAATCGCTATCGATCTAGACACGAGGAAGTTCCATCACACAGAATTTTGCGGCACGTTTTGTTTGTGTACGCATGCACACTTCATAGAATGTCTGTTTACTAAATTCTTATCTGCCCATTCAAACAAGCATCTCCTTCACTATTTGCATGGAAAACCGAGTCAGCAAAACGTTGTGGATTTTAGTCAAATAAACGAGTTTGTTTTCAAGGGCGAGAGTTCTGTCATTTCAGTGGAAAACTTATCTTCACTGCTTAGTTACTGTTGGAATACTACTTAAAATAATTATTTATTTTTAGACCATTTTCTCCAGTTAAAGGGACCCGGAGCAGCCGCTTTTTCAAGTGGCACCGCTGCGATTTCTAAACACTTGTTATGAATAGTTTTAAAGGGATTATATCATGTATTCCCTTTTTTTAATTAATTGATTTTTTTAAGTGATGAAAAAAAAATCTGTGAAAAAAATGATTATTTCTCGCATGTTACAACATCATTTTATATGATATTATTCCAAATGATGTGATACAACATATCATTTTTTTCGTAATAAAGATGAAAAATTTTTTATTATTAATTTTTTTTTAAGATTTAGGAGCTTACCATTAAGATTATTTTAATTGCATTTGTTTTTATGCATCAAATGATTATTAGGAAAAAGTTTGGTGGGTATATGTGGGCAAACCAATATAGTATAGAACAGTTCAAAATTCGGCATTTTAAAGATTTTATATTTAAATATCTGAAGAACCATTCAAAATATTTTTACAAAAATTTGCAAAATACTGTGCGTTAAAGAAGTACATAAAATTTCAGAATTATTCACTGATATTTAAAAAAAAAAAACGATTTTGTAGGTCCCCTGTGCCCTTAAAAATGTGCCGAATGCTCATTATATCCTAATGTATATGTATGTATAAATTAGTCGGAGCCGGAGTTTTAAAATTCCAAAAGTCGGTGTCAGTCCTTTTCCCAACCGACTTCGTAGCCCCGCTTGCAATTGCAACCGCAATAAAGGGATCATGCGTTAATGATGTCCCTCTCCGAGGGGAGGAGGGGGTTCGCGAAATTGTGACAAAGTGTGACAAGGGGAAGGGAGGGGGTAACAAGTAGTGTGACATCATGCATTATGCAACATGGCGTGTCATGTGACAAAGGATGAAGGTGGGGCTCCGCTGAAGTGTGACATTGTGACAAAGGGGGGAAGGGGGTCAAATATATGGGAAAAAAGCGTGACATCATTTATGAACGGCCCCTAAAGGGATCATATATAAATGATGTCCCTCTTCGCGGGGCTGGGGGGTTTGTGAAATTGTGTTAAGAGCAGGGAAGTAGGTAACAAGAAGCCTGATATCATGCTATGCAACATAGCGTGGCATGTGACAAAGGGGAGAGGGTATACGTTGAAGTGACATTTTGTAACAAAGAGGGTATGTTGAAGTGTGACATTTTGTGACAAAGGAGGATATGTTGAAGTGTGACATTTTGTGACTAAGGGGGGACGGGGTATGTTGAAGTGGGACCTTTTGTGACTAAGAGGGGACGGGGTATGTTGAAGTGGGACATTTTGTGACTAAGGGGGTATGTTGAAGTGTTAAATTTTATGACAAAGGGGGAGGGCATTTTGAAGTGCGACATTTTGTGACAAAGGGGGCTTATTTTGAAGTGTGGCATTTTATGACAAAGGGGGGAATGTTGAAGTGTGACATTTCGTGACAAAGGAGGTAGGGGTCGGTTGAAATGTGCCATTTTGTGACAAGGACGGGAGGTCAAATGCATGGGAATAAAGCGTGACATCATTTATGGACGGTCCCAAATCCCGATTTATTTCGTTCGAGTATCACGATTTTTGTCGAATTGTGTGTAGAGAAATGTGACGCATGCAGTCGTATACGTTTCGTCCTTTGTCCCAGGGTGTGGCGGAGTGATAATCGTATTCCAAACCGGGAGAGTTGACCTCCGGAACACAATGAGGGTCCGCTCGAGAGCTGAGACAACAAGCGTTCGTGTTTGCCTCTCCAGTGATTAGATTAGGCGCTGATTCTCGATCTCTAGCGCCGAGATTTGGTGGCTGAGAAATAACAAGGCATCATCTTTATGGGATCATCAGATTTGCTTGGGGGGGGGGGGGCGATTGCTCGCCCACGCTTGGACAAACATATACATGGGTGATTCTGATCCGAAATTCTGCGACTTTTCCAAGATTTTTCAAACACCCTGTGACGAAAATTTAGAAAAGAAAATAGTTTTTCAAAACGTTTTGAATTTATTATTCTTAATATTTCTTTGTCAATTAATACATGAGCTTTTCCTTCTAACTTCAGACAAGAATTTTGTTCAACTTTAAAAAACTTTGAATAAAATAACTTTCTCCGGAGAAAAAAAGGCTTCTGGTATTAATATTAGACCTTTCATTTAATTAATTGACCCAATCAAATCATACTTACATACCTATCCCGTTAACAGAGGAGTCAGACACTAAACCTACCGACGTCATTTCTACCGCGCTCGGTCAAATTCACCGGTAGGTAAAAAATTAAATAATTAAATCAAAAAATTAAAAAAAAATTCTTGGAAAAGAGAAAAAAAGCTAGAAGTACAGGGTGAAAAAAATATTTTATGCATATTCTAAGAATTGTCATATCGAGTCAAATGATGCGAATGGGTTAAAGAACCTTTTTTGAGCTTATATATAAATATGCGTAGGTATTGTGTGTTGATGGGGAGAGGAAGTCGTACTAACCGAAGTATATAACTTTTTATTTTAAATTGATAACTCAGCCTTTTTCCGAAAACGTTTTGTGAATTTCCGAAAATTTTCTTTTTTCTTAGAATTGCCCATGGAGCCTGTGTAAAACCTGCATAAACCAGAAATCATTCTTGGGGAGAATTCTTATATGGGGGCACTAAGCCAATAGCTTCATGGTCTGTTATTGCCGAGCAAACTGTTTTCGTAATCCCTATTTTAACAAATGGGGCCCTTTTCCCATGGAAAATCTTCGCGTCAGAGCAAATAGTAATTGTCTTGACTACAATCTCCGCTCTCTTCCAGCCAGTTTCTACCTTGTCAACAACGAAATGCGCATTCTATTTTATCTTTGCTCTGAGACTTTAAAAACGTTAGCGAAGGCACAACTTCTAGTATCCAGTTTCAGTTTCTTCCCCTAGGTCCTCCGTACCTATCATGTTAATGGTTTACCGTTGGATGAAGCCCGAAGGAATGATGTCATTAATTGATCTTTTAATTATAGATTACATTGGTATTATCCCCCCCCCCCACCTCCACTGCTGAGAAAGGGAGTTGAGTTGCCACTAAAAATAGCATACGTGTGTGAAATGGTCATAAATGTAATAAATCAAGTCTTTATTAACCCCTTAATGGTCGGGTAATTATCACGAAAGCAATCATGAAAGTGCCTATTTTTTTTATTCCTGAAAATTATATAAAAATATGTGGACGAACAATATATATATTCATTTTTAATTTTTGATTTGTTTTTAGCTTTAAATTTTAAACACTCCAGCCCGTTATTTTCACGGGATCGAGAAATAGGCGGAACCTCAGCCCGTCATTTTCACGGGATCGAGAAATAGAAAGCGAAACTTCAGCCCGTCATTTTCACGGGAGCGAGAAATAGAAAGCGGAACTTCAACCCGTCATTTTCACGGGAGCGAGAAATAGAAAGCGGAACCTAAAAAATATAAAAGTAGGCGGAACCTCCTCCCGCCAATTCCAATTGGGCGGAAGGGGGCGGGAGCGAGAAATAGAAGGCGGAACCTCAGCCCGTCAATTTTCACGGGTGCGAGAGCGAATGTTAAAAAATCTTGTACTAGATTACTTTTTAAAAATAGGGCCGTGGTAGACCATTTGTGTAGGATATAGGGCTTTTAACTGGAAGATTAAGTGCTCCATATCCGACCCGCTGAAGACCCACCAAGTACACTCGGGATACGTGCATTGTAAAATCCGTGGACCCCGAAGTCTCGAGGGTACCGGAGAGTGGAGAATGTCCCTTCCCTTCACTCTCAGGTCAAAAAAGGAAGGTGGCCTATTTGTGGTGGCGCCATCTGGTGTCATCGGAATACATAATGAGCCAAGTCGTACTTCCACCGTTGTGGTGCTCAGCTATGAAACGGAAGACGCTTTACTGACTTAATTACTGTTCGTTCTGCGAAGGGTAGTTTGGATACCCAAGTGGCGTTAGAAACAACAGACTTTTCAAATAGGGCGTACAGCATTTAGTAGTATTCGGCAACTACTAGTCAAAAAGTAGTTTACTAACTACTCTAAACAAAAGTAGTTGCAACTAGTAGTTAACTACTTTTTCCTGAGACTAGTTGTAACTAGTAGTTATCTGTTCTCCAAAAGTAGTTAACTACTAGTTAACTGCTTTTAAGTATAATTCATTTGAATTTCCATTTTTAAGCTTGTTCTTAAACATTTAATCCAAATAATTCAACTAAATAATATTTCTAATCATTAAAACAATTTTTAAAAAATTACTGTAAAACATTCAAAGATTAAATATTTCCAAATAACCCTGAAAAATTAATATATAAAGAGAATATTAATAAAGACAAAACCTTTTTCTCTAAATTTAAACTTTTATTTTAATAATATGTAATTGTTTAATAAAGTTAATATTTTATGTTTTCAAGAAATAGTAATTTTTCAGCAGTTGTAAAATGAAGGGGTTTAGGCTTAATATAAATTTAAAAATTCCCCCTCTGCCCAAACCCCATTCACTAACAAATGCTTTAGAATTTAGATGATATTCTTTCAAATTGTGTTGAAGGCAGGGTTGGTGATTTTTTTTTGAATAAAAAAATAAGTAGTTGGAATTTTGAAACTAGTTGTAAGTTGGGGAAAAAGTAGTTTAGCTAGAAGTTAACCAGTTCAAAACAAAAGTAGTTACAAGTAGTAGTTAACTAGTTCAAAACAGAAGTAGTTACAACTAGTAGTTAACTACTCTTAGTTAACTGCTGATGAACACTAGCATTTAGAAAGGGAAAAAAAACATCAATAACTAGTAGTTGCCACTAGTAGTTAACTACTTCTAGTTAACTACTGCCGAACACTAGCATTTAGAAAGGAAAAACATCATCTAAAACTATCAGTTGCCACTAGTAGTTAACTACTTCTGGTTAACTACTGCCGAACACTAGCATTTAGAAAGGAAAAAAAATCATCTAAGACTAGTAGTTGGCACTAGTAGTTAACTACTGCCGAGCACTAGCATTCAGAAATAAAAAAATCATCTAAAACTAGTAGTTGCCACTAGTAGTTAACTACTTCTAGTTAACTACTGCCGAACAGTAGCATTTAGAAAGGAAAAAAAAATCATCTAAGTTAAATAATAACTGCAATGAAATCGTAAAGTAAGTTTAGCGTAGCGATTATTATAAAGAATCAAAACATGAATGATCGAATCTCACCGTTCACCACGATCTCTACGGTCTGGCTGGTCGATCCGTCCGCGTTGCTTGCTTGACACGTGTAGTTGCCGGCGTTGCGGCCGTCCACGGCCCGCAGAAGGAGCAGCGAGTATTCCAACTGGGCGGGAGGGGACGTGGTCAGTGGAAGCCCCTCCTTGCTCCACCGAAAGGTGAAGGGGCCCCGGCCGGACGTCACTGCGCAGGTCAGGGTGACCGTCTGGCCCCGGATAACCGGGCCGGACAGAGAGAAGGGCTGGAGCACGGGTGAACCTGAGGAAGGGGGAATGCAATGGAGTTATTTTTAGTACTTTGTAAATATGTTGCGTTTAGTTGCCAGCATTTTTGGTGGTACTGAGCACGAGTTTTGGTGGTCAGTGGAGGCAATTCACCGCTATAGGGACTCATCAGCGATCATCGTTGTCACGTGATATCCGCTCTTTGTTTACTAAGATTTTCCGTTGTGTTCTACGTGGAGTTCACTAGGCAAAATGAGTTATCTTAAAATGAATTAGACTATTTTCACAGCGTTTTCTGATTATAACTCAGTATTTACATTTAATTTCATCACTATAAAGGAATATATTAATTATTACAATAGTTATAGTGTTTTATTTAGTGTTCATTTTATGTGATGTAGTAGAAGAACTTTGTTTAGGCCTAGTTTTTAATTCCATTTGTCGACCTCGATGTAAAGCGATGCTACGGCTTCCCTTGTTTACATAGCTTTCATCGCTGCCACGTGACCAATGACGTTGCTTGAATTGCCTCCATTGGTGTAAAGTTAAAAATGATTCATTTTTGTAATATTTAAATTTTTTCATGGGCGCTTGTCTAAAAAGAAAGAGACAGTATAACGTGTCTTAGCACCTGAAATGTGTTGACTCCGTCATGTATGGAAATGCCATTGCGATGACTCATTAGTATGAAAATAGGAAAAATGAGCCATCGTAATGAATGTTTGATGCGTTTATGAGCGAACGAACATCGTATGCTAAAATAACCTTCTGCTGTCTGTATTTTTTTAGGCAGACACTTGAAAGACCTCAAAATACATCAAAAAATGAATCTTTTTTTTTTTTTTTTCTCCGACTGAACACCAAAAATTTTTAGTGTGCAATCAGTTCAAAAGGAATTGCCAAAAAAGATTTTCGAAAAGCAAAACTTGTGCCTCCTCAGTGCCCCAAGAGAAATAATTTGATCTTGAAACAAAAATGCAAGGAACTTTTTAAATTGCAATTACTTGAGTATCTTCCACACCAGCGCTCGGCAACCTAAATTGACCGACGATCTACTTTCCAAGTTCGGCGAATACTAAGATCGACTTGGAGGACTGGGGGCAGGGAGGTGCACTACTATTAATACACAATTAATAGGGCATGTTGGGATTGCGCCGGTCTTCAATTTGTATCTTAATTCTTGTCAGAACAAATGTCGATGCCTATGAATTACCTACTTTAAAATTTCGAAAATAAGGCTGTGTTAACAACGTTAACTCGCATCAAAGCAATATTTCGGATACTAATTGTATATTATTTCCTTTAAATGTGATTAAAAAAAAAATTAGTTTTTGTTTTGTTTTGCCTTTTAAGTAAAACACACATGTGAAATGCCGTTACATTCTTCAATTAACTCTCACCGAGAGCATACTTAATGTGACGACTGAAATTAAATTTTATTAGCAGGTCCCGCGAATGGTCTGACAAACTAATCAACGTTTTCTGAAGGGAAAAGAAATAATAATAAATTCGCCTTCCAATTCAAAAGTCGTTTCATTATATATTTTTTAATGCTATAAACAGTCCAAAATGCTGTCGCGATCGACCGAAAGTGGGCTCGCGATCGACCGGCCGACCACTGTTTTAGACATTCATTTTAACTGATCAGAGGAGGTGCAAAGGGACTCTTCCCTCCACTTGTATTTATACATATAGAGCGAGAAATGAACATTTTCCTCTTTTTACATGCGTAAACATAGTTTTAAAATGTAATAAAATCCATTCTAATCAAGGATCTGGAGCGACAAGATTTTGCTGGGACGATCTAGAGCAGACACTTTTTTTGAGGTGCTCCGCTCCGAATTCTAAATACCGGCTCCGTTCCGTGCTCCTGACTAATTTTAATAGACTATAATATTTATATATATATATATTTTTTTTTTTTTTTTTTTGGTTGATTTATTTTCGTATGATAAAAAATCAGAAGAAAATTAATGAAAAAAAAATCAGAGCAGTGAATTTTTTGTTCCGACTCACTCCAGTTTCCACCATAAATCTGACTGCTAAACTGGTTTGCGCTCCAGCTCCCCGCTTTGCTCCAGATCCTTAATTTGCTGTGCTCCACTGCTCCGCTTACGGGAATGCAGGCTAACTGCATTCCCGTATAAATAAAAAAATTAATAAAGTATGAAAGAAGGCTTAATGTATTGTAAAAATATGGTCAAAAATAAAGAAAAGTCAAAAATAAGGGAAGTCATTGAATAAAGATTTACAAAAATAAAAAATTTGAAAGTAGGGTTTTGAAATGGGGAAAATGTGTGTCTGTCTGTTTGTCCTTCGGTCTATCTGCCCCTCCCTCCCCGTAATAACTTTTAAGGGGATTGTCGGATTCCAATTTTTTTTTCTTTTTTGCATTCGAAAGATTTCTGAGAGAATATCTCATTTCCGTATTTTATTTTTTGATTTGAATAATTTTGCGTTCAGTTTGGAGCAGTTCAAATATTTTTAACATTAGCGCCTCTGAGGAAAAGTGAAGCAAATGATGTAAACTCTTTAGATAAGATCCGAGCTCCTTTGTACGAGCTTACTTGAAGAAGATCCCGGCTTGAAATATTTTTTGATTTCAGCAATTTTTGCTCGATTTTGAAGTTTTAACATTAGCTCCTACGGGGAAATTTCAATCCTATATAAATCCTGATCTAACAGACGGATTTGCTTGGAACAAACTGTATCGGAAGAATCTTATCTCGTAGAACATGTAGATACGAAGTTCAACCAGAACGAAACGAGCTTATTTTCCTATGAAATTTTTTGATCTAGATTTTTAACGATATTTCTGAATGAATGAAAGAATGAAGGAAGAAATCAATGAATGGATGAGCAAGGGAATGAATATGTATCATCCGCTAAAAAAAGATATATTTGAAGTTTCTAAGAACTAAAGCTAATTGAGAAAGAAAGAGAGAATAGTTCTAGAGGCACTTCTGGGTTTTTTTTCTTTATAATTCCACTCATAAACTTGAAAATAAATAAATGAGGGAGCTTTTTAGGGGGGAGGGTAAAGGGGGTGGCCTATTTTCTTCATATTAATGTATAGAAAACATGAAAACATTATAAATTTATTGATAAATAAATTATGTAAAGTAACTTTTTAGATTTTATTTTATTATCACAAAAAATCGACCAACTGCAAAGAAGAGATGCATAAATGCCCTGATTGTAATTAAATGTGCCCAGATGAAAGTCTAATATAAATAAATGTTTGCATAAATTATTTTTGTACTAACCGGTGATTTCGGAAGAGATTGCGTAATCCAAAATACCCAGAATTATCCACAAAATCGCCTTTCGCATGGTCCCAGCGGAGAGCCGCGCCACTCCACGACGCTACTAGTGCTTCGTCTATCTCCCGGGGGAAAAAAACAATCATAAAGAGAAAGGGGTATCTTCCCTCCTCCGCTCACAACCACCGGCGTTCTAATCATCCCTTATGATTGTCAACAAAAGGAAGAGTGTCAATCGTTGTGTCAATTCGTAATGATCGCCGGTGAGAGCGCCATCTATAGTTTCGGCGGAACACTACGCCGAAACGAACTTGTTTACGTCTCATCTGGCCGCCCTCTTGCTGAAGTAGTATTCAAAACTTAATGTGAAAAAATGGGATTATATTCTGATCAAAATATAAAAAGTTTTAAGTCTCAAATTGCATTAATTTTTTTTATACCCCGTCAAAGCCAGGTCATTTCTTCTTCTCTGCGAGCATTTCAATATCCCGCGTAATGATACAGTCCTTAAACTTTTTTTTTTTTTGTGACGTTATTTGCAATAGAAAGTTTGAAAACATCATCCGCGTACTTCAGAAGAGCTGAAGGATCGAATTATCGAGAAAATATTCGCCATACCCCTTCTTGAAATGCGCAGAAAAGTTTCCCGAAAAGTCCCCCATCAGAAATAGATTGCATCAGTGTATTGCTGCTGATGGCCGCCATCTTGCTGAAGTGTTATTCAAAATTTAATGTAAAACCTCTCTACAGCTATAAAAATCCCGCTATTTTTCAAATTGATGAGAAATATGAAAAGTTTTAAATCTCAAACTGTATTAGTTTTTTTTTTAAACCCTTCAAAACCGGGTCACTATTTTTGCCCCACCCTGTATTTTTTCAATTCTTTTTATTCAAATATAATATTATAGTTTAGTGCAAAGTTACTTGTCTTAAGATGTCTATTCAATTAATAATTTATAATAAGCAACTAGTGATATTAGTGGCTTCAACTAGTGATAATACATTTACTTATAAACTTGTTTAAAACCATTTAATACCATTTTAGAAACTCGATATGATGTTTTATGGCAACAAAAAGAGACGTATTACCTTCGAACAATCGACAAGAAAGGGAATGACACATATCAGTTTGAAAAAAGAAATTTTATTTCGAGGAAAATACAAAAATGTAGAAATGAACAATAAAAATGCACATTACATCTTATATCACAGATAGTTACTCATACTTTGACCTTCAGGGATGTTACTTCGGAGAAACTTAGTTACTCATAGGCGAAAACCAAAGAAAAGTGCGTATTTTCGAAAAAAAAAAATCCCTCTCTACAGCTATAAAAATCCCGCTATTTTTCAAATTGATAAGAATAGACATTTTTAATATCCATAACTTGGAACTTTAAAAAAAATCTAAATTTGTTTTATTTATATTATTAAAAATAAGCAAACGATATTTTATATTATTTCAAAAGTTAAAATTAAGTAAAATATCGTTTGCTTCTTTTGTAAGACTCAATTCTACTTTAAATTTTTTTTACCGTGTCTTGTGTAAGAATTGCAATAAATAGTTCACTTTTACTAAATCGGAATTTGGTTTAATTTAAAAGAGCAAAATTTCATCAATGCTTCAAAAACATTTTAGTTTCGATGATTCGATGATTGTAAAATTTATTCGTCATAATATAATTGTCGGTGGGATAAATGACGAAGTTAAAAGGTGAAGTCTATGTTTAATAAAGCAAGCCCCCATAATTTAAAAAGAAAAACATCCTTCTACTTTTTCTATACCAATATCGTAACTATACCAATATGGCTGGTTTTATCCTATCATAAATTCAACGGATATAGTGGCTCCGTTTCCAAAGAGAAAAAAAATATTTTTACTGTCACGTGAATGCTTGAAGGCGTTACCACATTTGGCATGTTTTCGCCGATACTGTGATATACTGATAGTAGCGCCGATTTTTTCATTGTTTCAAACCAATGAAGTGAAGAGTATTTGTAATGCATGTAAGGTAAATAAAATATCTTATTTTTAATCTACGTTTGGCATCGTTTGCTCCATCTGTATTCATCCCTTTAGAACAATTTGTATGTGCTCACCGTAAGTACATTCATCCCAAAAAAGAAAAAGAAAAGATGCATCAGCAAAGTAACAAAGGTGACTACCAACCACCGGGATTTTTTTTTTTTTTTTCCATGCATCCTATTTTTTTTTTTTTTTTTTTTTTAATATGATTCGTGTTTCGTATTTCAGTCCGCTATTTCATCAAAGTAACCGAAGATTCTCGCTATCTCCAGGCCGCATTTCTAGCTATTTCTCAAAAATGAATTAATAAAACATTGAGAATTACCGGCTCGGATGTTGAGAGTTTTTGTCATTTTCTCAGAGAGCAGAGACAAATATTATTCATATGAATAAAATCGATGGAGATTTTTTTCTTTCTTTCTTTTATTTATTTATTTATTTTTCAGTTTGGCAACATCAATTTAGAACTATTGCGAACAGTAAGAAAAAGCATCCACTGAATTAGTGGGATAGTTCCACTTGCTTACCTTATGGAAATGTACAAAAGATTCCTGCAAAACTATGTGAGGGTTTTAACTTTTATTGATGTTTTCCGAAATCTTACGCGATGTTTACTTGTAACACTTCAGTGCAAATCCAACAAATTTGATAATCGAAATGAGCTAACTTCAGTTAATAGTTAAGCAGAGATGGTATTTCTGTTGCACCAAACTGGCAGTGATGAGCGTTCAGAACTTTAAAGGTTAGTTCGAAGCTAATTTGAAGCAAGCTTAAAACATTTCAAGTATAATTTTGAAATACTAAGGAAGTATGCGAAAGTCAACAAGTAAGAAATACTTTTGTTTTGTCCCATACAGTTACCATCAGAAAGTGGTATCAGAAATTCTTCGGTTACCCAATTCGCTATTACTCCAGGTGCCTATCGACTCCAAGCATCTATCCGCTTCTGACTGATCTCTTTTGATTGGTCTTGCCAAGTTTGTTTGGGGGCGTGGTTGGGCGTGGCTTTGGGGGCGTGGTCGGGTGTGGCCTTAGCAGCAGCTTCGATGCCTCCGAGAGTTCCTGGCTCGTTGGTCTTGACGTTGGCACGGAACCCGTCCTTATCTGCGACGTATTCCACCACACGTAGGGACCCGTCCTCCTGTCGGACCGTGTAGGTGCCAGTGACTGTGCCACTTCCGTCCGCTGATTCCTGTCTGGCGGCTCCTTCGGTGTCGTAATTGAAAGCATAGGGGATGGGTGCTTCTACCTGTTAAAAAAGCAATGTTTCAATAAAATTGTGTAAGGTGACACCCATTGCGACAGAAACAGAAGGTGCATTATTGGTGTTCACATTGCTACATAATATGACGCACCTAGA
This sequence comes from Octonoba sinensis, assembly GCA_038502835.1. Lineage (NCBI taxonomy): Eukaryota > Metazoa > Arthropoda > Arachnida > Araneae > Uloboridae > Octonoba > Octonoba sinensis. Next base: position 1,396,463 of record CM076598.1, on the reverse strand, counting down.
AGCAAAGGGGTGTAAGTGACAATATCGTAAATTTGAAGATAAATAGCGCAAAGATAAGTAAAGCACTATTCTATGTCGTGGCAAGAATTGGGTAGCCAAAACAAGTGCTTCCGCCCCCCCCCCCCCAACATGGGTTAAAAAAAAGAGCATTAAAAGTCCCATTAGATTCAAACTTTGCACGCGTTTTTCTCGGAATCGTTTTTTATTCACTTACATCCCTTTGCTTCTCACTACCGAATATGATAGTCAAGGGATCTTCAGCGTGCCACATAATCATACGACCCAAACATTGACAATTCTACATTTTGTAAATCCGCCAACCGCAACGAGGTTTGAACCCGCAAACTTAGCTTTCGAAATTTTAATGAAAAGTGATATGTTTTGATAGACTCTTAGGAACTCTTTTCCAGGCAGGATGAATCAGGAAGTGGTAAGGCACTGGTTTCAAACATGATGCACTGATGCTGCAAACGCGAACGTGCGCGTTTGCAGCATTAAACCTGGCCTAAGTCAGAGGAATTTCAAAATGCATCCATAAGCGCTCATGTCGTATGATGATGCAGTATATTAAAAATCTCTTGAGTATCCGTTTGGCTTGGATACTCTCGGCTAAATTATATTCCTAGTGCAAATTTAAATCTGTGCCAAGATGTGGATTATTCAAAAAACATGCAAATGAAGGTCTGAAGAGTGTGCTCTTTTAATCACGTACCTTCTCCTGCCGAAGTGTAGACGAGTGCACACTTGTTGATCCTGAGCTCTGGCGGGGAGCCGCTTTCGGTGTGGGCACTTTGAAGGCAACGGGGCTCGCTGCAGGTTGTTGAACATCGACATCAGCTGCTGACAGGAATGTCACGTGGGCCGGCGAGTCAGCCTTGGTTCCGAACTCGTTGGTGTCCACGGAGGCCCGGAATCCGGCCTGTCCAGCTGTGTAGTCCACTTTCCTGAATCGGCCGTCGGAGCCCCCGAGACTGTAGTGTCCGGTCACGCTGCCGGATCCGTCGCCGAACTCTCGCTGAGCGATGCTGCCACCATCCTCCAGCTTGGAGTCGTAGCTGTAGGAATAGGCGCCGTTGTCTCCCATGGAGAATTGGATCGGATTCTAGATCATTTACGGGGAGAGAATGCTTATTATTAACAGGTAGTCAATTAACAATTGAACAGCAAAGTACACTAAAACCTCAACACAAGAATATCTGATACAGCGACAAATCCCTTCTTTTGATGATATTCTTTTTCCCTTGAATTTGAGCACAATACAATCAAAATCGCTCTTTAACTTAGGGACTGTTCATAAATGATGTCGCAGTTTTTTTTTTTTTTTTTCAGCATATATGACTCCCCCCATTGTCACAAAATGTGACACTTCATCATTCCCATTACCCCTTTTGTCACATGTCACGCTATATTACATAAGCATATATATACCTGCAGTTCAGAAACAAAGCACTGCGTTATAAATCATTTTCTAATTTTGTTTTTGAACTGTTAATGACGTTTGTGAGCGTAAAAAGTAATGATGATTGCGAAAGTAGGCCTGATTTGCATAAAATACGATTATGGTTTACGACAAAAAGAGTGGTATGTAATAGTAAAAATATATTAATTGTTCGAATTCTAAAACAAGGAAGTTTGCTTTTGAACTTTCAACAAGAAATAAATTTAAACACAAAGCCTTAATCAACATTGATGTTTACAATACAAAATAAAACTTCAAAATCAAATGATAACAATAAAAAAAAACTTTTAAAATAAATTTAATTTGCTGATTTTAAATGTTTTTATAAAAACCAAAATGTGTAATGTCGCTCTTCTTGTTATCAACTACCTTCCCCTTGTCACAAATCGTCACAATTTCTCGAATCCCCCCCCCCCCTCGAAGCGTGACATCAGTTATGAATGACGCATTAACAAATTGTATACAGTTCCAAACCTATGTAAATGAAATTTTTCTCAAGAATTTTTTCATGTTTCCTAATGATAATTCCGTTCCTAGTACCAGAAAAAGCACGTAAATGTTCTTATTTTCTCTCCTCTTATCGTAAAATTATCTTTGACGACAAATGAAAGTCTTTTTAGAATGATCAAGTTCTTCTTTACCTTTAAAATGTTCGCAAGCGATAAAATACTCAAAGTAAGAAAATTTCGCTGCTTAAAATTGAATAAAATAAAAAAATAAAAAATCGTCATTGATGTCCCTTTTGGCACTTTGCTTGGTTAACCTTTTGCAAATATAGACTTCATAAGTAATAATTTCAATGTAACAATAAAATAATGATGAGAAGAAAGTAACCTAGTTGAGAGCGACGTAAACTCTACAGTGAAACATATAGAGTGACGTCAGGACTGACGCTTTAAGCTCCACCCCGTTTTTTGCTCGTGTGATCTTTTTAAAATTAATTAAAATCCATGATTGGTCTTCTGAGTCTGGCGTTGTTGAGTTTTAGAGTTTTCTTATTTTCTTAACCATATTTAGCAGTCAATATAGGAATAGTTAATAGGTCGAAACTACCCTGGAAGCACAGAGTTTAATACTGGAAAATAACCCTACCTTAGTTTTAAAAATATCTTAGTTTTGGAATCGAAACTTAGGTTCCACGATAAGTATTATTCGTGACAATGGGTGCTATTACTTATAGGTGGAAACTTGGTTAGTAAGCCAGTAGCCGATGGACTCATTTTTTTTTGCTAGTGGCCACTTTTTAAAGTTGGTAGCCACTTTTTAAAATTGCTAATTAGAATTGAAAACTAACTCTAAAATCGTTTAAAAAATAAATAAATTATTGAAATAAAACAAGAAATAGGCGGATTTGATTTAGACCCTGCTAAAATGTTTTAGAACTTTTGAAATGATTTAGACATAAACAGGATGCGGAATGATTGAAAGTTGAAATACTGCATGAAATTTTCGGTAAAGCTCGTGTTCGATATTGGCATGTTTCCAAGAAACTAAACTCAGTGGCGCACCAACCCTTTTGGGGGCCATGGCTTACTGTACCCATCCCAGTTTTCGAGAACGAGGGCCCTGGGGTGTAGAAGCAGATGTTCCGGTCACGTGGTCGGCCTGACGCGGTACCCCCAGTGTCTAGTTCCCAAGCAAGCTTGGTCCTCATTTTATCGACCTCACTGAAGGAATGAAAGGCTGAGTCGCCCCTGCCCAGCCGGGGAATCGAGCTCCGGACCTGTGGCATGGTAGCACGGCAGGCTTGGCATGTTTCCAAGGGAAAATAATAAAAAAAAACTGATTTGCTCACAAAAAAGAGGAAATACAGTAGAATGTGCCAAAAAGTGACCGTGCAGGGCTGGTGATCGTTAGCACATTTTTCTATACTTTTACTGTTTTAATCGCCATGTGGCTAGTGGCGACGGGTAATTTTCAGCTATACTATAACTCCATGTTACTTTAACAAAACTGGTTTATTAACTGGATCCTGTAAGGCAGCGTTGCTCAACCTTTCAGTATTCGCGGCCCAGTTTTCAATCATAATTTTCATTGCGCCCCCCACTTACAATAAAATGTATACAACAATAATGTATATTGAGTACTTTGCATTCTGTTTCTGAATTATTTGTAACTAACTGCCAACAGAAGGGTAAAAGCGAGTATTTTAGTAATAAAATTACTTTAGTAATAAATCACATTTTGAATTTTAGGCAGGAGTAGAGGATTATTTTTCTGCACTAAAAACAAGGGCATTTCGCATTCTACTACCATTTTCAACATCTTACTGTTGTAAAACTGGATTTTCTGCTGTGGCTTCTCTGAAAACAAACTATAGATCTCGGCTAAATATAGAACCAGAACTGAGAGTGGCTATTTCTAATATTAAGCCTTCCTTCGAAAAATTTTGCTTTGAAAGACAGGCCCAAAGAAGTCGCTGATAATTATTAAATTTGTTTTTAAGTTAGAAAGTTTTGATTTAGTAATGTGTTTTATTTTAATAAGTTTTTAAATATGTCGAAATGTATTCTGTTTTCTATATGTATGTGTGCTTTCCTTTCAGTCAGTTAATTTTTTAAAGTAATATTTTTCTTGGATATTCTCGCGCCCCCCTTCTAGTTTTCTCACGCCCCCTCAGGGGGGCGTGCCCCGCAGGTTGAGAATCGCTGCTGTAAGGGAAGGATGCATAGAATCAAAAACTGGAAGAACACGTACTTGTTGCTCTGTTTTAGAATGGTACACGGAAGAAGTAGAGGCCCCCGAGTACGACTTGGGTTCTTCGAATTTCGCTGAGGAGTAAAACTGGATGTCAGCGGGCGATTCAGCCTTGGTGCCGAACTCGTTGGTGTTGACTGTGGCTCTGAAGCCCCCTGCGTCTGCCAGGTAATCCACCTTCCTGTGTCGTCCGTCAGCCACCGAGAGGGCGTAGGAGCCGACCACCTTTCCACTCCCGTCGCTGGATTCTGTCCTGGAGCTGGAACCGTCCTCCAGTTGAGTGTCGTAGCTGAAGGCGTACGGGGAAGGGGCCTGCTGAGCTGCTGCGGCGGCGTTGTACTGAACGGAAGGCTGCTGGAAATTAGTAGAGACATGCAGTTACACCAGCATTCCCCAAACTAATGGGTCGCGAGCGAATATTGAGTGGGCCCGCACCGCTGAGCCACATGAATGAAAAAATAAGAAGTTTAAAGCGAATAAAAGTAAGTAAAGTTGAAGTTGATACTAAAAGTTGAAGCTGATGCTAAAAGTTGAATGAGGAGAAATAAGAAACAAATACTTCTTTCCCATTGAAATACCTTTGTAAAAAAAAAAAGCTTGCATGTGTAGGTATTTAAGTAATTAAAAAAGATATTTTAGTTGCATTTCTTATTTTAACAGTCTTTCATTCATATTGGTAACATAATTTTTTTTTTTTAAATTTCAATTGGAATAAATATGACAGCCATTAAGTAGTTCAACGACTCGCCACTAGGGAATCTGAGCATTACCAATATTTATGCCCTCTTCTCTCTAAGATTGCTAAGGGGTGCGTTCCAAAATTGGAACGTTTTGTTAGATGGGTCAGAGCCCAGTCAACTTTGGGAACCACTGATTTAGACAATTCTCGTTTGGTGATCGCATGATTTCACAATGCTACCACCTTTGCAGCTGGGCGACGTTGGGAATAGTGGAGAAAAAAATGAACGAAGAAGAATAATCTCACCTGTGCTTGGGAGGCGGAGTGGTGACTTTTCACTGCTGGTGCTGACGACTGGAAAAGAGTCCCGGCGTATTGTTTCTGCTGAATATTTTGCTGGGGGGCGGCCGGCTGAACGGCAGAAGAAAGGAACTGGACATCAGCGGGTGAATCTGCCCTGGTGCCCAACTCGTTGGTGTCCACAGACGCCCGGAATCCGCCCTGGTCGGCCTGGTAGTTGACGGTCCGGCGGCGCCCGTCGGATCCGGTCAGGCTGTAGGAGCCGACCACCTTGCCGGATGCGTCGCCGGATTCTGTCCTGGAGCTACTGCCGTCATCCAGTTGCGAGTCGTAGCTGAAGGCGTAGGGCGAGGGCTTGGAGGGTTGCTGGAACAGAGAAGTTCGTCGTGAACTCACTTCGTTAAAATATATGCCATTTGTATTCAGTAAGTAGATAGTACAAAGTCCAAGTTTCGCCAACATCCGGACCTTTTTCTAACCGGTGTTTGAATTTCTGTTTATGTTCGTACGTTACAAAAGACATACAGCAAAACCAGTAAAGTTGACCACTTTTTGTAAGTTGGCCACCTGTCTAAGTTGACCACTTTTGTCAGGAACGGAATGAGACCTATATTATGTAATGTATGAAAACCTTTGTCATTTGACCACCTGTCTATATTGACCACTTATGGAAGACAAATTTAGGTCGGGAGTGTCCAAAAAATACTTTGTTAGTTGACCGCCTAATTACTACTATATTTATTTGTTTATCTATTTTTGCAAAGACAAAAAAACTTAACTTCTGCAGATTAATTTTTTTTCTATACTGTCAGACCAGTATTTGTCTGGATGGATAAAACATCCATTAAAGTTCTCCTAAACCTCTTTGCAAGTTAACCAGATGGGAAAACTACTATGAAGTCTTTTACGCATTAAATAAGTTTCTTCTAATTGATCTAGCCATTTCGAAAAAGTATATATTTTTAGGAAATCTTTACCATCATATAAGTAATTGCTTTAATTTAAAAGTTCTATAGAATACATTCTAATTCCTTCAGGTTAAATTTATCTAATAATATCTCAGATAATTGTGAAAAAAATAGCTAATTACTCATTTTAGAGTAATGTTAATACATAAAGTTATACTTTAATTTGTTACAAATGCATAAACACATAGTGTAAAAAATGAGAAAAAAAATCTTTGTCCTCTATGTTGACCACTAACTCTGCACTGCAAGCGGTAAATTTACACAGATTTATTTTCTATGTTGGTTATGTATTATTGCTGGAACCCACGACTTTCTGCCTTTTTTTACAAGGCATTTATCCTACACTATAAAAATTAAGCGGCATGTTGCACCAAAAACTGATGAAAACTTGCTTATTACAAAAGATGCTGCTTCATTTCGCTATATTTTAAGGCAAAATTCCCAAATTAGCACCAAATTATAGTAAACGTAAACACCGACTTTCGTAACCCTGCAAATCGGCACTATATTTTCAAACATTTTTTACAATGCTTATATTTAGAAATAACCACGAATACTCTGAATACAGAACCAATAACTTGAGCAGAGAGTCTGCGACAAAGGCTTCACGTCTGTCGCAGCCAGCTTAAAACCATAGAAGAATCATCTTACCTGTTGTTGCTGAGATGCTTGGTAGCTCTTCACTGGTGCTTGGACAGCGGATTGGAAATGAGCCCCGGAATATTGTGTCTGTTGAATGGGCTGATGGGAGGGGGCCTTCTGATGTGCTGGGGCGGCTTGCTGGGCAGCAGGGGACGAGTACATTTTAGACTGAAACATAAATCATCCGAAATCAGTAAATGAATCGAAGCAGACTCCAATGTGTTGCCAGATTTTAATTTCAAGATATACCTTTGGTTATTTCTTCTTACTAAAGTTCGCCCAACTGTCGAAGGCTTTGCTGGTAGCACAAACCTTTTAGTTAGTTTATCTTGGTTTAAAATCTTTCTTTTTATACAATATATTTATAAATTTATTTTCAATACGAATTTGTTTCTTAATAGGGATATTTATCGAGTTGTAATATTCATGCGAAGGGTACAGAACTTTGATTTCCAAAGTGGTCTATATCGTCCCCCAGGGGTCAGCGAATACCTGCAAGGGGTCCATGTCAAGGGGAAAAAAATTGGGGGTCCATGAAATGCAAATGGTGGTAAACGATGGTGGACCTCATTTATGTTAATGGCAAAAATGTTTAAGAAAACAGGCGGAAAGCGCTAACGAAGAACTTTTAACCCTTATTTTCATAGAGTAGCATATATGCTCCTTGGGGATTTCCCTTACTTTCTATTTGTTAAGTGACGTCAGCGCATATGTTGCATTGTTATTTGCTAGCCCTTATTCTCATGAAGTAGGATATATGCTACCTGAGGTCTTCCCTTCCTTTCTATTTGTTAACAAATAGAAAGTAGGAAAAACCCCCAGGTTGCATATATACTACTTTATGGGAATAAGGGTTAAGGTACAGTTTAGAAACTGATATCAGCAATTCTGACTTCAGGAAAAACATACCTGTTCCTTATCCCGTATTATGCAATATCGCGAGAAAGTTTCTAATTGCTTTTCCGGGGTTTTAGCGCAGTTTCCAAGCTGCTCTCAGAAAAAAGAAAAAAAAAAAAAAAAGAGGAAACAGACTGGATATCATTTTATTTGAATTTAATAAATAAACGTGTTTATTCTTAAGTTTTTCACACCGCACTTCATTACATTTAGAAATGACACACACCAGTACCCTGTATATGTAATGCCATGATGAAAAGGGTTCCAATTAATGTTTCGTGCTTACCTGTTGCTGTTGTCGCTGGGAATTGAATCCCATGAAGCTCTGCGCGGCGGGTCCGGCCAGGGAAGCGGCGTACATCACGGCGGCCGGAGCATCCCCGGTCGTGTCGAACTCGTTGGTGTCCACGGAGGCCCGGAATCCGGCCTGTCCGGCGGTGTAGTCCACCTTCCTGAATCGGCCGTCGGAACCGCCCAGACTGTAGTGTCCGGTCACGCTTCCGGATCCGTCGCCGGACTCTCGCTGAGCAATGCTGCCGCCGTCCTCCAGCTTGGACTCGTAGCTGTAGGAATAGGCGCCCTTGTCGCCCAGAGTGAACTGCATCGGATTCTGGAAGTATGCCAAATACAAAGTGATTTAAAAAATAAAATACAGTAAAACCTGTGTGAGTTGACCACTTGCGGCGCAGCACTTTAGTGGTCAACTTATAGAGAGTGAGGTAGAGGATGAAGAGCTAATTCCGTCCCTGACAAAAGTGGTCAACATACAAAGGTGGTCAACTTATAGAGAGTGAGGTAGAGGATGGAAAGCTAATTCCGTCCCTGACAAAAGTGGTCAACTTACAAAGGTGGTCAAGTTACAGAGAGTGAGGTAGAGGATGAAGAGCTAATTCCGTCCCTGACAAAAGTGGTCAACATACAAAGGTGGTCAACTTATAGAGAGTGAGGTAGAGGATGGAAAGCTAATTCCGTCCCTGACAAAAGTGGTCAACTTACAAAGGTGGTCAAGTTACAGAGAGTGAGGTAGAGGATGAAGAGCTAATTCCGTCCCTGACAAAAGTGGTCAACATACAAAGGTGGTCAACTTATAGAGAGTGAGGTAGAGGATGGAAAGCTAATTCCGTCCCTGACAAAAGTGGTCAACTTACAAAGGTGGTCAACTTACAGAGAGTGAGGTAGAGGATGAAGAGCTAATTCCGTCCCTGACAAAAGTGGTCAACTTACAAAGGTGGTCAACTTACAGAGAGTGAGGTAGAGTATGAAGAGCTAATTCCATTCTTGACAAAAGTGGTCAACTTACATAGGTGGTCATCTTTACAGGTTTTACTGTATAGGGATATCCGTTTATCAATAGGAAAAGATAAAACAGTCCAGAACCATTTTTTCCTCTGTTTTTCCACCGACTTTCTTAATTTTTTTTTTTTGCTTTAATAGCTAATGACAAGCTTCACCGATATCAGTTTAAAAAATTTTGGAAACAGTTTATTAATAGTTAATTATTTCCCCTTTACTTTTGCCAAGCAAACCTGATTGGTAATTTTAATGTTATATTGTTACTATTAAGCTAGGCGGTCATACGAAATGACCGCTGTTCTAGATATTATAAATTGTAATTAAAATGATTTGTGCAAAGGTGTCTGCTCATTCAAACTGAATGACCCAGGTCAGGCGGCGAGGACGCCCCTTTGCTTACTGCCCCACACTACTATGTATTTATTTACTATATAATCAAATTGTTTGTGAAAAATATATATTTATCATTGAAAGAACTTATTATGCTTTTGAAAACAACAGTTTTAACGAAACTGGGGAAAATGAGCGCTGCCACTCTAATCAGAAAAATGTAAAAAGGGCAGACGATAAATAATTAAAAAGAAATCAAGGATTAAATTAAATTAGCGTATACATTAATTTTTAACGGAGATTGCAAATACAGCGGAGCGTCACTCAAAATGCAAGAGAAACGTTTTGATTATTATTAGTATATTTGTTACATTTGTTACAGCAATGGAAACTGCAATGATTTTTTTGTTCACAGGGCAGCTGTAATTATCCGGTTGAAAACCACGGCAACAATGCAAAAATAAAATAAACGGGTCAAAAAATCCATTAAAAATAAAAAAAAAAAACTAATCGAGTCGCATTTTTCCCTTTTGCAGTGATGAGTTTCTCGGGTCGTAAACATAAACCGTGTCGAATGGGGTCCCGATCGGTAAAACGGCCTGGGATTCTATAGCGGACAGACAGACAGAATAAGCCGCTTATATATAAGATATATAGCCGATAGCCACATATCTGAGTCAATGATTAGGTAATAAATATAAAAGTCATTGTTGGAAAGAGTTTGTTGCCATTAAGGAGTTCTCTACTCCATCCCTCTCCGCTGTTACCACGAGGCCTTAGGGTCCCCCGAGCACGGGGAAGTGAAGTCCGACAAATGCTCCTTACCGCTCCGAAATAGGTTTCCTGGGCGCCAGCCCAGCCTAAGTAACTGTTGCTGTATGAACCATGCCCTCCTTGAAACTCCTATGCTTTAAGAGTATTATTATAGGGTTGTGGTTCCCTTGCCATTAAAGAGTAGTATTAACCTCCCCAGACCCTAGAACTGAGCACAAACAATTTTGACGCCATTTTTTGGTTATCTGATTTAAAAAATGATTACAAAACAAAATAACTAAAAAAGAATTGTTTTTTTAATTTTAATTAATAATTAGTTTAAATAATAATGAATGCCCCATTTCCATGTTTAAAACGAAGTAAACTATCTGTTGATTCATTTCAAAAACAATGGGGTGTTTTAGCTTTCAAATTACACAAACAGTATTCAATAAACAGTGTTTTAAAATGTACCCAATTTGGGTACACTTGGAACAAAACGATTAAAAGCAATGATAAGAGTTTGAGTAAAGGCTTCTCTGAAACAATGGAAGGAAAAAGGAGTATAGAAGCAAGCATTTAAGTTTTTTTCTACTGGCCACTCCACTGAGTACGACATCGGCGGAAGTACGAACAGCTACACTGATGAGCGCAATTTGCTCTGCGGCTTTACAATGTGTTTGCTTTAAGTGAGGACATATCAGAGATAATGGAAATGGCGGCTTTAATTTTTTTAGTGGTTTGAAGTGGGACATACATTTACCATCATGAGCACCATGGATCTACGAATAGATGATAGGAGATAGAACCTCCATCATGTGCACTTACCTGTTCGATTTGTGCCTGATGAATTTTCTGTGGTGCCTGCGGGGCGGCGTATTTCTTGGGGGATGCTGCCGCCTTCGCTCTGACTACCACGTCGGCCGGCTGGTCGTCACTGGCCCCGGCTTCGTCCGTCTCCACCTCTGCCCGGAATCCCTGATCGTCTGCGACGTACGAAACGACCCGAACGGTTCCGTCCTCGTTGGTCACCCTGTACGAACCCGTCACCTTGCCGGAAGCATCGCCGGATTCCTGGCGAGCGCTTCCGGACGACTCGTATCCGAAGGAATAAGGGGAGGGGGCCTGCTGAGGCGCCGGGGCGGCGTTGAAAGAGGCGACGCTCTGGTATTGCGGAGAGGCCTGATAATCCAGAGAATAATATAAATTGTGACAATGTTAAGATAATATTGATAATAACGCATAATATGTAATAATAATAATATATAATGCTCTGCCGCCTGTCCTTTGATCCATAAGCTCATTTATCGCGCAAAATTATAAACATTTTTATTTTAAAAAACAAGTTTCTTACAAAAATTTTATTTTGGATGCTAGTATAAATAATAATAATGGGAACGCCAAGTTGGCGATAATTTGGTGAGAAATTGCAAAATACAGCCAAGCTGGCATCATTTTTGGCGACTCATCTTTCTTTTTTAAAACGACCGAAGGGAGCAGAGGCATTGTCCTTTCGCAATAATGACAATAACTAACAATTTTTATCGAGGTGATTTAAACAATCTCTTTTGATTTATTTGATTGAAGTAATTTCGGATAAGATATTTGACTAGAGATTAATTTCTACCGAAAAAGAAGCGATTAAAATAATTTCAAAAAAAAAAAAAAAAATGATAGATAAGAATAAATATAATTGAGATTCGTGTTTAGAGTAATAAAAAAATCGTGGTTAAAAAAGTTTCATTAAAATGTTAAAACTCTCCTAACGGGCACTCCTCAAATGCGGACATTACCTTGGTTTTGTTGAAAAAAAGAAAATAATAATAATAAAGAAAATTCAGATTTAATAATATTAAATACTCAAAAAATTGCAATCAGAAAGTCAACTTCGAAAAATGACTCATTTTTTTAATCTGAAGTTAGAAGATGGCGCTACCATTTCAAATGGAATATGAGAGTGTTGATATTTTCTTCCTTTCCACACCCAATAAAAATGGACCAATCCAGCGCCATACGGAGTCAGTTTGGAAAAGAAGAGATAGTTATTAGAAATAGTTTGTTTGGAAAAGATGTTTGATAGTACTAAAAGCGATGATTGTAGTTATTTGGAGTGAAATAATCGACGAAGACATTATTTGTTGAAAATAAAACCAACTGTTTTTTACCTGTTTTTGGAACACATTCTTCGTGGAATGGTGCGTCTTCCCGTTGCCCAGGGCAAGGCAGACTGTGACCGCCGGAAGCAACAACAAAACCTGGAAGAAAGAAATATTGTCAGAAAGAAGCCGATTTCAAAAAAAAAAAAAAAAAAAAATGGAAATAACTCAACAGAAACAAAGGCGTCGTGAGTTGAATTAAAATTTAAAAAGTGCTTTTCGAATGTAATTATTCTATGAAAAGTCGACGATTTAGCAGGAAATGGAGCTGTTGTTGTCGAGTCCTCAAGCGTGGCGAGGAAGAATGAGTACGCTGCTCCTGAGTCTAACATGGCCCTTATTGGCAGGAGTCCGATTTCCACGCCTTTGAAAGGTCTCTTAATTTTTGAACCAGCTCTCACATGAGAGACCGTCGCCTTGGATTGACACCCCCAGAGGTATCGTTTCACTTGGAGGACATTGGAGCCACGATCTATTTAACGTGCACCAGCTCCCTTTAGCGTGCACGGACACCACAGCAACCAGCCGCGAGAGGTTGTCACCCTCCCAAACACTGACCTCAGTCGATGTTGCTTCACTTTCGGTGTTGTGCGAGAACCGAGCTTCTACCGACTGGTCCACTGCGGGACAATGGAGCTATCAAAATGAACATTTCACATTAAATTTAAAATGCAGTTCAGTTTCAAGAGCAAAAGGAAAATAATTTTTTAAGGCCTGAATATGTATTACACATTTTTAAATTGAATGTGTAAAATCCGTTAAAAAATATTTTACATATTAACCCGCTCCCGTGATATTGCCGAGCTGGAGTGTATAAAATTTCAAAATAAAAACAAATTAAAAATTAAAAATGAATATATATATATTGTTCATACATATTTTTATATAATTTTCAGGGATAAAAGAAATCGGCACTTTTATGACCGTTTTCTTGTAAATGACCCGACCGTTAAGTGGTTAATGCAGTCGAAATGTTCACGTAATGTTTTGTGATTTTTTCAAAAATATGTAGCGCAAATTTTATATGTATTTTAGACTAAACTGTGTAAAAGTTTTATTGGCGCATCAGATATATTATATGAGTGACGAGGTACTGATACTTACGATCTCAAGGCCGTATGACGCCTTCCTAAGTTTTTTCACACGGTTTTATTAAGTATTTGCAATTTTCGCCATTCACTGGTGAATCATATATAATTGTCGCACTTTCTTTCATTTGGTGCACATAATAACTATGTATAATTATTAATTATATGAAACTAGTAATTGTGGTTATAACATATTATTTTTCAACTTGGGAGGGCCGTGGCAGCCTGGTGGTTAGGATGTCGAGATTCCAACTGGAAGATCGAGGGTTCGATACCCGACCCGCTGAAGACCCACCATGAACACTTGGGGATACGTGCATGTAAAATCCGTGGACTCTGAAATCCGGAGGCTGCCGGAGGGTGGAGAATTTCCCTTCCCTTCACTCTTAGCTCAAAAAAAGATGACGTATTTGTGGGGGCGCTATATATTTGCTCCCCTCCCCCCTTTGTCTCAAAGTGTCACACTTCAACATATACTCTCCCCCCTTTGTCACAAAGTGTCACACTTCGACATATCCCCCTTCCCCTTTGTCACAAAGTGTCACACTTCAACATATCCCCCCCTTTGTCACAATATGTTACACTTCAGCGGACCCCCTCCCCCTTTGACACATGTCCTGCTATGTTGCCTAATGCATGGTGCCACACTTTGTCACAATTTTACGAGCGTGACATCATTTATGAATGCTCCTTATAGCTAGACAATATTTGGAGTTATGGCATTGAACAATTAAAAAAATTCGCATCGCCTGCTTTGTACAAACATTGGAATACCAAACGTTCGAGAGCACGCCTCTCCGAAGAGGAAGAAGGCGAAAAGGGTGTCGGTGGTGTTATTTCCGCGCGAATCATCATCGACCTCGACCTTGGAAAATCGAAAGAGATTTGTTTATTTTTCCTAGTGTGATGCGACTGACAGCCAGTCACCGATGACGTCACAGCGTTCGTCTTCCGGGCGTTTCCGCGTTTGATGTCATTTTGTCGAAGTGTCTGTGGGGGTGGCAACACTGTCAAGTCATGTACGTTAGCAGGAGCGCTACCGAACTACATTTCCGCGTTCATAAGCCAATCAGAATTAAATAGAATTGCCGGAAAGGTTAGAATTACGAAATAAAAGTGCACCATTATTTCATTTTGTGTTTTTTTCATATGGTACGACATAAGTGTAGTTAGTTCACTGTACCATATACGTGTGTGTTTTTGTGCCATTATTATGTTTCCATGCCAAATATAGTTTACTAGATTTAATTTTTTTGTTCCCATATCTTTTCTACTGTATTTAAACTGTCAGTGCAATAATTTTTTTTAAAAACGACTAAAATCCTTTTTACTACCAAAATTAAGAATTTAATATTTGTCTAGGAAATTCAAAAAATAAAGTTCTAAATAAAAGAAAGAAAGAAGAGCATAGTTAATGGTTCGGATTCTGAATGTCCTAATAATCGCTAAATGAGAAAAAAATACCAGCTAATCTGAATTATAGTACTAATTTTTATTGTATTTGTTTGTTAAGAATGCAGCATCTGTAAGACCGTAACGTTTTTTCGCTGCTGCAAGCAGATCACGTAAGTTTCAATTACTGCGAACTAGCCAATCAAACCATCGTCTACGTTGAAAGGCATCTTTTCCCATGAAAATACACTATCGGCTTTTTAATTCTAAAGGGAACTGGACACTAGTAACAACAGGTAAAAATAGTTAACATTTTTACAGTTCGCGAATAAAATACTGACAGCAGCAGTAGCTGCCGAGAGTTTAAGTTTCCACTTTTCACAATCCGCAAATCAATTTTCCTTCCAGCGTTCCAGCGCATGATATCCTTGGGTAGTTAAAAGTTGAAGATAGGGGAAAGTGTACACCTATCTAAGGGTAGTGAATTTTTTGTATTGTATACATAATGGCGAATAAAGGTAAATCAGTTGCTCGAACTTAAGATGGTTAAGAATGTTCCTCTAATATTTGCAAGTACTAATATAAATTTAATATAAAAAATAAATATTAACAACAAACAAAAAATATCATCTGCAAAATCATAGAAGGATTTGATGCCGCATTAGTTCAAATGCCACTAACTATTTTAGTGACTCGATGAAAATGGCGAAAAATTAAACTTTAGATTATTAACGGAATGAAATGGATGTTATGTGGACATTGATGTGCTATAAGTATTCAAATATAGTAACCAAATACTGTCGGCCCCGCTTAAAGGAATACCGTTGGTTCCAGCATATTTTATTCGATTACGCGGGGAAATTTTCTTTACCATACAGAACTGTTAATATTGCCTCGAACCGTAATAATAAATCAGTATATCTAATTAAAAGAAGTTAGTAATGTAAGTGTTTAAAAGTTCTTTTAAATAAAATAAATAAGAACAAAGTAATTAAATAATTAAATACATTATTATGTATTTTAAAGTACGAGTTAAAATGATGAAAAGTAAGGAGTTGCTGAAAGATCAACTTGAAAATTCAAAAAAAAATCGTATTTACTTATTTATTTTTGACATTTAATCAATTCTTTTATCAAAAATATTTCAAAAGCAGACCAGTATTATTGGATTATCCGGGGAAAATATTCTATTAATCGGGGATCTTTAACATTGCGTCTATGGGGAAATATTCGGTTCCAGAAGGTTTTATTCTTATAAGCGGGTTATTCCTTTATCCGTTACCCGATTAAGCGGGGCTGACAGTATAGTTTTATTTATGAATTTTTGAATCGGAATTTGTCTTAAAGCAATTGCCCTATGCAGAGATTAAGTCATTGAAAACTCGTTACACTGCAAATACATTGCCATCGCAGAGAAACGAAATTTACAAGGGTAGGTAATGGGCCCCTGTTTTTGAATTGCAAGTTATTTAAAATGCAAGAGTTCTCAAACTTGTAAACGTTGCTGCTCATGCATAGAATATAATAGCTCACGTGTCCCGCCCTTTTCTTTTCTTTCTTTCTTTCTTTCTTTTTTTTTTTTTTTTTTGAGGTAGTACATGATAAAATTGACACATTTTTATTGTTTTGTTTTTTCTACTTTGTGTCTTAACTAGCCAATTTTTCTTTTTTTTTTTTTTTTTTAGAGAGAGAGAGAGAGAGAAAAGAATAGTTTTCACCAAATATTTACTTCTGAAATTTAGGCCTAACTATTTTTTTCATTGGATTTCATTTAATACGTTTTACCTTTTAAGTAAGAAACCTTTCGATCTTTGTTCGGTTCTATATTTTTATTTTACAAAACAATTTTAGAAGTTAAAAAACAGTCCTTCAACTATGAACCTAAATAGATTTTTTATTGGTTTTCATTTATTAAGTTAAGTTTTTTGAAAGTGAAAAACCAATAGATATTTTTAGTATCTTATCGTGACCCACTAAATCTCGCCTGGCGACCCACAGTTTTGGAATCACTGCTCTAATCATTATTTCGGTTTATGAATCTTGAAATCATGCCATTTTTTTACACATTTTGGCTATTCCATTACTTTCTAACCTTTACACAAAAAAAAAGAAAGAAAGTGAAAGGAAGAGTTAATTTTTTCATAAATATAATTTACTTTTCGGAAATTGCCTAAGTTAAAAACTAAACTAAACTAAGTTTCGAGAAATTGATATATCTAACTTGCTGTTATTGTATATACTGATATCTTATCATTAATTTGAAAAAAAAAATGCTTACGGAGGGGGGGGGACTTGTAACTACGTAACTTCAAGTGGATTGATCCCGAAGCTTACTTCATACATTGATAAAGAATTATTCCTTGCCACCCTTAGTTATGATATATTTACATTGCTTTTGCTTATTGCTTTTTTGCCGCACAACGCGCTAAAAAGCTTTTTTTAGCGCGCTAACGCTTTTTTGTTGTAACGCTTTTTGTCAACGCTTTAGTTTCTAACTTGAAATACCGATTGACCAAATACACCATAAACTCCGTATCGGTAGTGTTAGTTTTTTAAGCGCCGACGTAGCTATGCGTGTCGTAAGAGGCGACTAAAATAGCATTATCCGATCCGGGTGACGTAAGGCTTGCTTTGTAGCATGACTATGGCCCCGGGTCGGTAAAGCAGGTAGGCAAAGCTCTGCCAGCCCAGCCCCTATGGCTGGTGCTGGTTGTTAGTTTGTCAGAGAGTTTGTGGGAAGACAAGGAGGACAGCGCCGCAGTCGTGTCCCCTCATACTGGGGGGTAATCCGTGAAGGCCCAGATGCTATATACGGTACGGCTGTGGTTAGCATTGAGCACCACTATGGGATTTATTTGTAAAAATTCTTGAACTTTACAAATGAGTCACTTAGAAGCAAAAGGGTGTAAATGACAAAAATGAAAATTTGGACATAACTAGCGTAAATGATAGGGAAAGCACTAATCTATATTGTGACAAGAGATGTTAGGTGTATCCTTAACAGGTTCTGCGCCCCAGCATGATTTTTAAAAGAATATCATTAAAGGTCCAAACTTTGAAAGCGTTTTTCTGGGAATCGTTGTTTGGTCGCTTACACATCACCCTTGGTAGAACTGTATATATCAGCGAATTGATGCGATTTTAGATTCCTTTTACGTTAAAATTTTTAACAATAAATGCGCCACATTTTTCTTTGATTACATTTATATAAATTACTTGTATCCGATTGGCTAGTTGAAATCTTATTTTAGGCGCTGATTTTTCCCTTGCTCTTTTTTTTTTTTCTTTTCTGGCTTTCAAGATTTAATTATTTGCCTGATTGCCTACTATAATGTGACAGTTAAAATTCTGATCCAAAATTCTCCGACATTTCCGAAAATTTTCGAGCACCTGTTCCGAAATAATAATAAAAAAAGAAATCGGTTTTTCGAAATTTTTAAAATTTATTAATCTTAAGATTTGTATGACAATTAAAATATATGCTTATGTTTCTACCTTCAGACAAGCAAAATATATTGTACTACTTAAAAAAAAACTTTCAATACAATAACTTTAAAAAAAAAGATTTCTGGTATTAATGTTAGACCACTTATTTTATTACTTGTAGGATTGTTTTTAAGCTTATATAAATATTTACATATATTTGGTTATATATTGTGTGTTGAGGAGGGGGGAGGCGTGTTAACCTACGTATATAATTATTTATTTTAAAGTTACTTTTCCGAAAATTTTGTGTGAAGTTCCAAAAATGTTTTCCCGCGTAGAATCACTTATGAGTTAAATATACTACAAATACCGACCAATCTAGAACTACATACAATTCCGCATACCCAGTTATAGTTTAATTTTATATCGCTCATACTAATTTTTAAAAAATCTTAAAATCAAAACCACTTGTAAAGCAATACTTATAACATATTTTCCCTTCCGCCTGGTCGACCTCTTCGATAAACAAAAGAGAGAGAACGAGAGAGTTAGAAACTGGTACTCACCTGTCTCATCATCTTGCTCTTCTTCCGAGAAAGTGAGAGTGATGCTCCGGATTCCCGCCACCCCGCTTTTATATCGTCTGCTTCACGTGAACGGCTCTCTTCTCTCGGCGACGGATGAGCCAATCCTTCTGCTTCGGCCACCCTCCGGCAAGGTAAACGGGGCGGACCACCTGTTTCATTCCATAATCACTTTTCTCTCTTCCCCCCACTTATGGGTGATGGTAATTGGGAATTTTTCGGATCGATTACTTTTTTTTCCGTCTTCGATATTTACATTCATCAGCATGTCGTAAACAACCTCATTTATTTTCGATTTTTGATTTCTTCTATATCTAAAGTATATCGTACCCTGTAGAAAATTGTAGTTCAACATTTCATCAAAAAACTTGCACCAAATGTTGGTTGCAGCCAAATTTCAAAATTTCTTTGTCGAACGGTCGAAGGAGATTTTTTCGCAGTGTAGAAAATAGTTTTATTTCAAATGGGTTGCTTCTGCCACACTCCTCCTTCTGCCACCAATCCTCATTTTCGACGATTCTTCAATCGTCAAGAAAATTTCGTCATTTACAACGATCCTTTCCTCGCGCGGTCACGTGACTTAAAAAAGTCACTACGCAAAATTCAGCAATTTGACGAAAGGTGTACTCGGAGATTTTCACGTAGCCCTTTCGTCAAATACGACGAAAGTTTCGTGAGATACGAGCTTGCGCTTCTGAGAGTGCAATTGCAGACCTGGTACGTTCCCGTGGGGTTGGTACCCTCTCTTTCAGCGGCGCCACAATGAGTGTGGTACCACCGCCGCATGAGAATTTTGACGTCTGGTATCTCCACCTGAAAGGGCGAGCACCCGGATCCTGTTAACCCTCTAATGCCCAAGTTTTGTTATCGTCGTCCGCCTTGAGGCGGAGTTGGAAATTAGATGGCTAATTAAACATTTCTTTCATTGTGTTACATTCTGGTTAATGGGGGATGGGTCAGTTGCCCTCAAGATAACGCAAAAGGGTCGAGTTGCCCTCACCACTCAAATTCTAAGCGACCGAGTTGCCCTCAATCCCCCTCTGTTACCACTATCTAGGAATATGGGATACCTGCATTATGAATGACAGGTTATTGCTGGGTTTTAAACGGGAATGCTTTAAAGTACATTCAAGAATGTCACATGAAAAAGTAACCGAAGTATTCAGTGAGTAACTTGATTAATTGATGATTTTTTTCTCCTCTTTGAGTATAATAATATTTGCATAATAATAATAAAACTTCCATGTTTAGTTGCTCATTTAATCCATTGAAATAGTATAATGTATAGTACACCAACATGTTATATCTGAAGAGCTAGAGCTGCTAGGGTAAACGTAATGCCATATTTGAATTCAGGGCATTAAGTTCATACATAATCAGCTCCAAAATTCTTGGCACCACAATCAATTTTAACCAGTGTTATTTTTCTTCCGTTTATTAGCACACTTTAAAATAATTATTATTATTACTAGTAAAACGGCATTACTTAAAGCATTATAAAGAGGTTTAACAACCCCTTTCGTTGGTCAGCGAAAGAGCCCTCTTATAGTTATGATAAAGAATCTATCTTCCCTCCATCCCACCCCACCCCCACGTGAGAGGGGGAGCGGCGACCCTCGCCAGTTTACTGATAAGAAATGCTTTGACGGCAACTGATCCTTTTGCTTTGATTGACAGGTGAGCGGGGAGTGCAACTTGGAACTGGGAATTAGAGGGTTAATGTGAAATTGCACTTGGAATTTAATTTAGCTAAGAGCATCGAAGCCAAGTATCCACTCTGGGATCTTTTACATGCCGCATTATGATACATAGACTATTTGTTGCAGTTGGTTTTGTTGTGCTTTTATTGCGATTTCTGCGGTAAGGGTCTTCTATCTGCCATTGGAAACTAAAAAAAAAAAATGCCGCATTATCATACGACATGGGCGCAGACGATTTCCTGCATCGTGAAAATCCACCGACACTGTCAGGTGCGATCCTATGACCTGGGGCGTAGGAGTCCCGCGCCTTATCATGATGCCACGATGTTGGCGTGTAGAAAATATTGAATTCGTAAACATTCTAGGTTTCCAAATTTTGTTGAATTTGCATGTTATAACCCTGACCTTAGTGTAATTATGAGGCTTCTACTTCAAAGTACTTTTCATTTTTTGCTGCTTTAAAAGCTGCAAAATTTTTCTTTATTTTTCCAAGTGACAACTCTCATTCGTCTATAACACATACGAAACCTTAAAAAGAAAAAATAATCAATTTATAATTATGTGTCATTAATTAATCGTAAGATTCATAATATAATTGCCCATAGGCGCTAATGTTAAGATTTTTTGAAGTGTTCGAAATTGAGTGAAAAATAGTTCAAGTTTGTATCGTAAAAATCTCGTTAAAAATAAGAAAAAAATCAAAGTTAAGTAACTAAATAAATATTGAGAAACTAAAAATTTGTAAATATTGTTTTGAGATGGGGAAAATGTGTGTCTGTCGGTTAGTCTGTCCCCCTTTTGTTCGCTTATTTTGAATTTTGAGATTCACTGCATTCAACCATATATATTTTAAATATTTGTTTAATGAATATAATGATACAAGAATAAAACAAATCCATGAAGAGAAAATATTTTTATCGTCATTAATTTCACTGATTTAATGACGGTTTTCACATAACACTGAAGTGTCATAACCGTCATACGAGGCTCGTAAGAAAAAAGCAGGAAGCATCACGTATGAAAAAAATTCTTGCGTATAATTAGTGGAGGCATTTTATACACATTAAAAGGTAGAATTTCTTTTTCCCATTTTCCTCATAATTCGGTGATGCGAGGGCTAGTGTAATTATGACTACCCCCCCCCCCCCCCCATTTCCTATGTAATACTTTGGGTTTGGAAAGTAAAAAAATAAATGCAGTAGGTTGAAATTAAAAATTGTCATGTAAATTGAAACTGAGGAGTGTTTTATTTTTGAACTTTTCAATATTTTCCTAAATTTTATAATTTTTAATTCCACTAAATCTTGTTTCTAATGCCAGTTGGGTGTCCAAGATCCCCTTCGCAGAACGACAAATAATGAAGCAGTAAGGAGCGCCTTCCGTTCGTGGATGAGCACCACAACGGTGGAAGTACGACTTGGCTCATGATGTATTTGGATGACACCAGATGGCGCCACCTTCCTTTTTTGACATAAGAGTGAAGGAAAGGGAAACTCTCCGCCCTCCGGGTAGCCTCAGAACTGCCGCATGACTTCAGGGTCCACGGATTTTACAGGCACGGATCCCCAAGTGTACATGGTGGGTCTTCAGCGCTCAGAGGGTCGGGTATCGAACACCAAATCTTCCGGTTGGAAGTTCGACATCCTATCCACTTTGATACCACAGCATTAAAAATAAATGTGGTGGGTTGAAGTTAAATAAATTTGTCGTGTAAATTCAAACTCAGCTGTGTTACGTTTTTGACCTTTTAATTTTTTCTTTAATCTTACAATTTTTAATTCCTCTAAATCGTTTCAGGGGAAATCCTTAACTTTCAATTCAGTAAAAAATCCTTTAGCTGTTATCACCGAGTATTCTACAAAGTTCCGTTTTACATCCTCTAAGGAACCACTCAACACGAAAACTGTATCGAAATCACACATTTGCAAATAAACCGCCTGTTTCGAACCCTTGGGAAGCCTCATCAACAGCTCATAGTAACGGAGTTATGTAAACAACAGTTTTACTTCCTGTGATCCAGTGATAAAAAGAACTTCCTGTAGTTCGAAAGCGAGGTGTAATGCTAGTGAATGTGCAAACTTGTGTTCTAAATTGCCAGATTTTTTAAAAAAATCACCATTGGAGGAAGGAATATTTAGAACAAGCGTAGAAATAATGCAGAAGTAATAGAAAAACGCATATTTGTAAATTAGCTCAGCAAGAGCAAGCAGCCATGGTTTCTCCAGGTAATTTAACCCACGTGCCCCGAATTACGAGAAAATAAAAAAAGAAAATGTTCTACTTTTTAATGTTCATTAAATGCGACCAAAAATCATGCGCAAAAACAATTCTTTTTCCAAAATTGCTCCTTCCGGTCTTTTTTTTAATATCCGCATATCTATACCTAGCGCCACAGAACGCGGTCACAGCTTTAGGCCGAATAATACGGATAAATAAAACCAAGCCGGATAGTCGCGAAAACGGATACTCGGGTATCTACAGTTTACTGCAGTTAAAAATATGCTAAGCTAAACTATGAGGGCTAATACCTGCTGTGCCCATCTCAGCTCACCGTACCGAGGGCCATGGGTGCAGGATCAGATGTTCCGATGCGGTGGTCAGGTCCGCCTGACGCGGAACCCCCAGTGTTTAGTTCGCAAAGCGTGCCTCCTTTTAGTCCTCCTTTCATCGACCCACTGAAGGGATGAAGGGACCTGAGTCAATCCTGCCCAGTTCGGGGATCGAACCCCGAACCTATGGCATGGTAGCACGGAAGGCTACCACTAAAAATATGCTAATTAAATTTTGTAAATTAAATTGGCAATACCGGATAATTGGATCTCGTGCAGTGGACGGATTGGGTTCTGGCTTTCTTAGAGGACCTGTCCCCCGCCCCCCCCCCCCCCCCCCCCACCGTCGGGGAGCTCCGCATTGTATCCATCTCTCTCTCACACACGTTTTCAAAAATCAGAAAGTGAATTTATGGGTACATAGGTTAGAAGGTTGCAGAGGTTGAAAAATAAATAATAAATAAACAAATTAAAATAAATATTAAGATTTAAAAAAAATAATCACTGCTTGGTTTAACGAAACTTTTTGATACAGATTGTTAAGGATATTTCTGAACGCATGAAGGAATGAGTGAATGAATGAATGAATGCATGAATGAATGAAAGAGTGAGAGAATGAATGAATGCATGAGTGAACAAATGAATAAATAAATGAGTGAGTGAATGAATGAGAGAATGAATGAATGCATAAGTGAATAAATAAATAAGTGAGTGAGTGAATGAATGATTCCGTCCAGGCAAATTTAACTTTGGTGGAACAGCAGTATTGTACAATCTTCTAAATTAGACGGTTAGCGTGTGAACGCCATTATCGGCTGATATTGGATGCGACATGTCCATTAAAAACTAAAAAATAAAAAAGTTTAACGTCTTCTTCAACAGGTAGCGACCCGCCCCTCTCGGGACGCTTCAAGGTTTTTCGATCCTCTTTTTCCTGGCCCGGGCCTCTTCGAATTCCGCGGGAAGGGAGGGAACGGAATGCCGATTGCGTCAGTTCACCAACTTTCTCAAGCGATTACGTGCCGGGCTTCGGAAAGGGTGAACGCGACAATGTTGCTAGTACTTTCGAATGTGTCATTTAGAGGGGGGGGGGGGATGGTGATTATGAGGCGGGGCAGATGGATTTTCAAAACATGAGCCGCAATTTATACAGCTAAGTAATGACAGCCAGAAGTTTTCAAATTTCTTTTGTTCCATGGTTATGTGAAAAAATGGTTATTCTTTGTCGCCTTTCCTTGGAATTTTTAACTTCATGTGGTGACAATTTATTATTATTATTATTTAAGAAGAAGTTTTATTTGTGCTCAAAATATATCTATACTAGTAAGCCCGGCGGTCATACGGAATGACCGCTGTTCTAGATATTATAAATGTACAATTCTCCCAGTAACCGGAAATACACATCAAATCAAAGAGATAGTTATCAGGTAGAACAGTAATGTTTAATGAATAAATAATAAACACCATAATAATTTCGGAAAAAAATATTCTTACCGAAAAAAAAAAAAAAAAGTTATAATAATCTGTAAAATAAAAATATTATTTACAAAATCAAATTGTTTGTGAAAAATATTTATTTATATCCAGCATAATCATCGTCAAAACAATCGTTTTAACGAAACTGGAAAAAAGAGCGCTGCCACTTTAATATACATAAAAAGCGCACAGGATAAATAAATTAAAACAACGAAAGAAGGATTAAATCAAATTCGCGCTTACATTTATTTTTAACAGAGATTGCAAAGCTAGCGATGCCTCACTCAAAATGCTAGAGAAATGTTTTGACTTTTAGTATATATTGGCATATGTTGCAACAAGGGCAACTGCATTACAGTTACGCAAGGAACCAATAAGCTATCGGCGACAAACAGACACTTAAGCCGCTTAAATATAAGGTACTTTTATTGCTATGCAAATAGTATTTATGTGCTCTAAAGAGCTGTCAAGCGATATCGAGTGACACCGTGTTTTGTCGGTTAACGGGCTATAAGAATTAATTTTCAATCAATTTCTCCGAAAAACGCATTTTTAATACACTCACACTAACAACAATGATAATCGTTTAATTAGTTTATAAAAACGGACTGACCTTTGTAATCCCAGAAAATCGTCGCTTCAATGTTATTTGGTATCTGGTTTGGTGTATATAACTTTCTTTAAGGTTCTAACGAGTTTCAAATATTATAATAATTTTAGTACGTGTTTTCTTTTTCGCTATTTCATATTTTTTCCGTTTTGTATTTTTCTTACGAAAATAACGTTGCTTGCGTTTGTAAACTAACCAATGCGCATTAAATGACTGATCTTCGATACTTAGAAATGATAAAAGGAAGCAGTGAGAAGCAAAGAGAGGTAAGTGACAAAAGTATCATTTTGAGTGAAACTCGTTCGAAGTTTAATTCCTGTATTAAATTCCAGAGGTTTTTCGTATAAATATTTTTTTCATTTTTGAGTCCTATATGTATGTGTTGGTTTAAGTATGAAGTGTAAAGTGTTTCTGATAATTAGATTTGGCGTAGGATTTTTTTAAAATTTGCTTCCAACTAGTTAACTTACCCCCCTTTGCCACTAAATGAAAAACGTGTCTTGTTCATTTTGCTAATTTACACAGTAATAAAGGTAGTTTGTTAGTGATATAAACTTTATTAAAAACTGCACAATTTAATTTTCGAATAATTATATCAATCAGCAAACTAAAAATCATTGCCATTAGTCAAATTGCCGAAAACAAAACATGACAAAAATAAAATCTGCAGACGATTTAACCCTTGTTGTTATTATTATTATTCAAGAATTCGGAATTCTTTTCCTATTTTTTTTCTTCTGTTACGCTTTAAGTTTCGTAAATAGATCGTCGACATCGCGTATTTAAACTAACTGAAAAATCAAATAAACGAATATAAATGCACTTGCATCCCTTTGCCACCAAACGGAATGCAGCTTTTACTTTGTCATTTATTTTAAACCACGCTTTTTTGCAGTATCTGTCAAAGCTACCACTAAAATCTCTTTCCCACAAAACAGAAGGGTGTTTAATTTATCATTTTCACTAGCTATCTCAAAATTTTCATTTTGGTCACTTACACCCCTTTGCTTCTAAGTGTCTGAAATGAGCCTTTGGTTTTGCTCATTCTATTTTCGATTTTTAACAAACATTCTGACATGTTTTCGATAATATAGAATATATATTCTCTTTCATTTTTCGTATCAGTTTGAAACAAACAAACTGAAATTTTTCAGTATCTATTGAACAGTTGGAACACCTGTAATAATTGTTCTTGTGAATGGAAATGCAAGACTCTTTTATTTTAAAAACGTCAAACGATTAAGATATTAAATAAAAACAACAATCAAAAGTAAATGTGCGTGATGTTTAAATAAATTTTGCAGTTAAACAATCGTTTGTTGTTGTTGTAAAAGATAAAATGTTCAAGAATAATTGAGAAATTATTCTGCAATTTTAGAGGCGCTTTCTATTTTTAAGGTTTTTTTTTTTTTTTTTTTTGTTGATTAGTTTTGATAATCTGTTCAAATAATCAGAAAAAATTAATATAAAATCAATTAATACTATTGAGAGATTTGCGCTAAAAGTTAAAACTTTTTATGCTAAAAATATCTTCGCAATTATAACATATACTACAGCACAAAGTTAAATGAGTTTGGAATGTTTTACATAAATGAAATCGAATGTTTTCTGTGTAAATGTAACGAAAAGCTTGCATTGCGAAAAAAAGCGAATACTCTGCCAATTCTTTTGTGTGTGGTTAGTATAAATGAAATGAGATAATTATTTAGATGGTCTTTTGCTTAAAAAAACTTTAACTTTAATTGTATATATTTTTGAATTTTTCGAATGAGTTTCGATGATTAATTTTTGTAACTGATTATCCAAAGCGTAATTTATTATTTGTAAGAAATCGGAAGTTGATTTTTCCGCAAACGAATTTTATTTCGCAATGCTTGCTCCCAGGTTTCGAATTGGAATAATTTTGCGCATTTCAGTTAGACTAATTTAAAAGTTATGTGCATGAAAATGATATTTTGTTCTTTAAATATTGATTCTAGTTGGTGTTTTTTATTCAGATTAGTGTGCAGTTGTTGCTCTAAAGAAAGTATGAAAGTTGTAATGTGATGTTTGGATGTACATTATAAGATAAATAGAACGTTGAAGTAGTCTGGAAAAAGTATTTCAGCCATAACAGAAATTCCTTTTTAGTAAAAAAGATTCGTAATCTTTATCAAGAGTTTAGGTAAGTCAAATTATTGAATTGCTTGCAAGTGATATTTATATGTTACCGGCAAAGTATGAAACGCCGGCATTCTATCGAATGCCTACGCATTGTATATAGGGTCAGTTGGGGTAATTGTAAACGCTTTTTCAATGTTTTAACTTTTGATCCTTCCCTACCTCTTGAATAAATTCAGAGATAAAATTGAGCATTGTAGCCACTACTGCACTTCTTTTGAGTAAATATGTACAATGACTTTATTACTATTTGTTAGCGAATGAGCTCGTGTTTACAATTACCCCAGTGTGTTTACAATTACCCCAGAGATCTGGGGTAATTGTAAACAGTGATTTCTTTTCGAATAAGGTTGATGCAAATTGGTAAATTCTGCTTGAAGGCTTAAGAAGTTCCGGAGTAATGGCTCTCAATCTGCGGCCAACAGGCCGCCTGTGGTCCGCTGAGTTATGTTATGAGTCGGCTGAGATCATTTCACGAGAAATATCTTGCGAAAAATCAAGTAATGCGACAAATTTATGTAAAATTTGTCCCGCAGTGGATCAGTCAGTTAAGCTTAGATCCCACAGAACACCGAAAGTGAAGCACAACTGGCCGTGGTCAACGCTTGGGAGGGTGACCACCAACCACGGCTGATTATTCTGAGACCGAGTGCGCTAAAGGGAGCTGTGCACGTAAAATACATCGTCGCTTCAAATGTAAACCAAGTTAGAAATATATTTCCGCTGAGGGACCAACCTAGGTGACGATATCTCATCT
This sequence comes from Octonoba sinensis, assembly GCA_038502835.1. Taxonomy (NCBI): domain Eukaryota; kingdom Metazoa; phylum Arthropoda; class Arachnida; order Araneae; family Uloboridae; genus Octonoba; species Octonoba sinensis. Next base: position 1,368,547 of record CM076598.1, on the reverse strand, counting down.
GGGAGCTGGTTCAAAATCATTAAGCCCCTCTGAGCCAAGTGTACTTCATTCTAGCGGAGCTCATTAATAATCAGTAGGAGTTTTCTTAATTCATGGTCTTCTTGCAAGGGGGGCCTGGATTTTCAAGTGGCAACAACAACAACCGTTATGTAAAATAGACACGAAAGTGTAATTTACATCAAAATATAATACTTATTGTCCCCCCAGAATATTAGAAATAGGATAAATTTAAGTGTTTACAATTACCCCAGAGTACGAAATATATGGGGTAATTGTAAACACCTGACATGCACATGAAAAATAACAGGGAGGAGGAAATTCATAACTAAATGGTTTTAGCAACATTCCATATGACCAATAAAAATGGTTGAAACCTCTTACATTGCTTTTGCAGATGAGCTGGAGACGAAAATGTAAGATCACAAAATTTTGTTAAACAACTTTTTTCACTGTGTCATTTTCAAACAATGGTGACGCCTCCACAAATGTTTCGAAACTTACAAAACTCTTTCAGTGTCTTCCCTATGGTGCCAATTCATCACACACCAGCAGTTAAGTTTTAAAAACCACTACAAGTGTAGTTATGAAGCTTGTTTACAATTACCCCATGTTTACAATTACCCCAACTGACCCTAATGCCGGACGTTTTTAGGCAAGGTATGAAATATGAGAAGTATTACATACTTTCCCTAGGCATTGTATGCAATACCTAGGCATTCTATGGAATGACAAACGCCATTCAGGCAAAGTATGAAGAAACGTCCTGTTGAGGTTATTATATAAATGATGTGCATTTCTCAGAAATGAAAATGTTATTCTGAAAAAAATAATGCACACCAGATATAATAGTATAATGCACACCAAAAATAATGGACACCAGATGGCGTCAGCCATCTGGTGTCATCCAAATACATCGTGAGCCAAGTCTTACTTCCACCGATGTGGTGCTCGACTATAAACAGAAGGCGACCCTTACTACCTTCATTCCTGGTAGTTCTGTGAAGGGGAGCTTGGATACCCAAGTAGCGTTAAAACCAACGCAACAACAACAAAGACGTAGATGAAATGTTGCGATCATTTCTCACATCTTACTAGCCGTAAACGACAGTAAGTTTCGTTTTTGCTACAAAGAACATACAGAAATAAAAAGAAAGAAAGAAAAATCGAATTCCAACTGATGAGTGATGCAATTGAAGAAGTGGCACAAACAGCGTCAAAATTGTCAGTTGTCGAGCTAAGTGGTTGCTCATCCTAATTAAAAAAGCACCAGCAATAAAGATCACTCAAATGCTCCTAATAATTAATGTGTAACACGGTCAGCGAATGCTTCTATCTCCAAGTCGCTTCCATTTAGAAGAGAAATGCAGAGATAAAAGGGTGATGTTCGCCCCCGGCTACATCCCCGGATGGCATTTCCCATCTCGGTCACGTGCAGTATCAAATCGATGATAAGGCAGAACAGTGAACATTATTTTCATTTAGTCCCATAAACACAGACCTCTTCCGATTTCAATTAAAGCCGAGTTTTTTCTTGGGCGTGGCTAACGCTACCGTGGATATAGCGCCCTCTTTATTGACCGAGCACATGTTGAAGTGGAGGGCGTCGGGGAGGTCTTTTTTATATTCTAGTCTCGAATTCTTTTTTGATTTCCATCTTCCGCGGATTGCTCCATATCCGTATGTTGAAATAAAAGAGTACAGGCTGTTGGCAGTCATCATAAATATGGAGGCAGTTTTTTACATTTTTTTTACAACTAAAAATATTTTATTTCCTTGTGCCTCGTTTTAATTAAGGAACTGGAGCAGCCATTTTTTCCAGTTAATCCGCTCCGACTTTTAAATACTTGCTCCGTACTCTGTATAGTTTTATTTTTATTGTTGTTCTTATCCAAGCTCCCCTTCACAGAAGGACTAGGATTTAAGGCAGTAAGGGACCGCCTACCGTTTCATAGATGAGCACCACAACGGTGGAAGCACGACTTGGCTCATTATGTATTTGAATGACACCAGATGGCGCCAGCACACATACGTCCCCTTCCTTTTTTGACCTAAGAGTGAAGGGAAGGAAGGGAAAATCTTCACCCTCCGGAACTGCCTCGGGACTTCAGGGTCCACGAATTTTACACGCAAACATCACCGTGGGTCTGGGGGTCGGGTGTCGAACACCTAATCTTCCGGCTGGAAGTCTGACATCCTAACCACTAGTGTTCGGCAGTAGTTAACTAGAAGTAGTTAACTACGAGTGGCAACTACTAGTTGTAACTACTTTTGTTTTGAACTAGTTAACCACTAGTTAACCTACTTTTTTCCCAACTACTAGTTACAACTACTTCAAAATTCCAACTACTTTTTTTAAAAAATTTTAATATATTTTTTGAAAAAAATACTATTTTTTAAACATTAAATTATTTAAATTTTTAGCACATGAATATTACTCACAGAAATATATTTTGTTATATAATGAAAAAGTACACATAAAAAATCATATTTATTGCAGTATTTACGCAAATTAGAAATAGCTTTCTGATATAATCAATAAATAACACCCGCACCAGCACAAGCACGATGAAGTTTCATTTAAAGATCAAATCTTCATTATGGGGAAGCTTTACTTCTACTCCAGTACCATGCATGCGTTTGGGATACCATAAAACACAAAAACAAAGATAAATAACTGATTTTTAGGATTTTTTTAGAAGAAAATACTGATTTTTATGATTTTCTTTTTTTTTTTTAAAATTCTGATGATTTTCTCTTTAGAAAAAAATACGGATTTTTATAATTTTTTTAGAAAAAAACTGATTTTTATGATTCTTTTATAGACAAAATATTGATTTTTTATAATTAAAAAAAAACTATATCAGCTTCTTTCAAGTTATTAAAATATAGATATTTTTTATTATAAATTTTAATATATTCTGGGATTAAGTAATTCATTAGAATTTCAACTCACTATATGGTGGCCGTAATGCATCTGGTCCTCTAGGGAAAGGTGGAATAGCTTCTTTAAGGCGTCAAAGAATGACATTTTATTAGAGAACATTCGGCCACTATTCGGTATTCGGCCTATTCGGCGCTTTGGCCGAGTATTCGGTCTGGCCGAATAGTCATTTCATCACCCAGCCGAATATTCGGCCTGGCCGAATACTAGGTAAGGTCAAATTCGGCCTGGCCGAATATTGACGGACTATTCGGCCGAATAGTTCTGCTGCAGTATAAAAGTAAAAAATAAAGAAATTAGTAAATTTTAAACATTTAAAATTGTATTATAATTATTGCAAAAGAATACATTAGTCCACTATAATTTTAAGAAATAAAAATGATTTAGAATAAACTACTTTTTTTTAATCTTGTTTCAGGCTTGACTGAGCAAAAACACATTTTAAAGTTGTAATATTGTATTTTATATTTAGCATTTGCTCCCAAAAGCTGCCAATAGATAATTATAATAGATATGATAAATTCATTTTGTTATTACTAACAAAGTGGAAGCCAGACTTTGTTTGGGTAGACTGATTTATTGTGAATATTGGGTTAGAGAGACATGTGAAAAGCTAAGAATATATCATGAATGTTTAGATAGCATAAGTTATTGGGGTTTTTGAAAATAAAAACATATTCCAGTTAAGTGCATTAAGTTTTAATAGATCTTTTAAAAATAGGTATGTGAAAAACCCCATAAAATAATAATATTAACTTTTATAACTTTTAAAATGTCTTCATAAAACAGTTTTGAGCAAGGTAAAAGTTCACTAAGCACTAGTATTTCTTCCATTGCAATTAAATAATTAGTAAAATAATGATAATGTTTACTACCGTAAAACCTGTCATTTCTATTTTGATTGTGGGTGAAATTCTTAGCCTTATTACATTCAAAACAATAGTGAAAATAGATTAATTTTAAATAGTTCTAAATTCTTAACAAACAGAATTAAATCATACATCATAGATTGTGTGCAATTGGTGTTTGACTTTGTGAATAATTTTAAATTTGACAAATACTTTCGATTGCAACTATTTTCTAGAAATTTGAATATTCGGTATTCGGCTTCGGCCTGGAAGAAATGGCCGAATATTCGGTATTCGGCTATTCGGCCAAATCACTATTCGTTACATCCCTAATCCTGACTACAGCAAAAGCATCAACAGCACCTTTGGAACGGATTTTTTCTACATTTGGAATAGTGCACTCAAAATTAAGAAACAGATTGGGGGTTGATAAGCAACAAAACCAATATTCTTGAAGAAACATCTAAATAATAAAAATGATTAAGCTGTCGTAAACATTTTATGTGGTATTTGCCACCTCTGCTTATATAATCAAGAAATTTGCATATACTCGAAAAATTAAAATAGTCCAGTCAACTTATTTGTATATATTCAAGAAATTATAATACATTTAGTCCAGAAATATAAGTTTTCTCTTCTGTTTATTGCTGTTCTCTATTTATTAAGCGTACATTTTTTACATAATATAATTAATTAATAATTAATTTTGAACTGTAATTAATAATCATTTCAACTGAAATATCTTAAAATTCTTTGAAGACATAAATAATTAACTAAATTTGTTACTGTACTTGTGTGCGCATACATATTTTGCTTAAAAAATCCAAAATATCTTATTTAAAGTTTAACAAGAAGTTCCGTCTAGAACTATACGAGCCTACTTTCCCGTATACACCAAATTCAAATTTATAATCTAGCTATCTCTTTCTCCTTTAGCTTTAGTTCTTAATTATCTCAAATATATCTTTTTCAACGGATAATACATATTCATTCACTCATTCATTCTTTCCTTTATTCAACCATTCATTCATTAATTCGTTTACTCATTCATGTCTTTATTCCTTTATTTACTCATTCATATATTTATTCCTTCATTTATTCATTCTTTTCCTCATTCATTTATTCATTGATTCATTCTTTCACTCCTTCATTTATTCATTAATTCATGCTTTCACTCATTCATTTATTCATTGAGAAATATCCTTAAAAATCCCGAAAAAAAAATTTTATAGGAAAATAGGCTCGTTAGTTCTGGGTGAACTTTCTATTTGCACATGCTCTACGTTATAAGAGCTTTCCGATAAAGTTTGTTCCAAGCAAATCGGTCCGTTAGGTCAGGATTTATATAGGATTGAAATTTCCCCGTAAGCGCTATGTTAATTTTTTGAATTGTTCAAAAATGAACAAAAACTGTTCAAATTAATATTTCACGCCAAGAGATTCTTCCAGTAAGCTTGTTTATTGGAACATGGATCTTGTACCCAGAGTTTACATTATTTGCTTCATTTTCGCCCATAGGCGCTAATGTTAAATTTTTTTGAACTGTTCAAAATTGAACGAAAAATTGTTCAAATCAAAAAGTAAAATATTTAAATGAGATGTCCTCGCCGAGATCTTTCGAATTCAAAAAGAGTTTTTCGAATCGGACTATTCGTTCAAAAGTTATTAGGGGGGGACAGACCGACAGACAGACACACATTTTCCCCATCTCAAAACCCTACTTTCAAATTTTTTATTTTTCGATCTTTATTTAATTACTTCACTTTTTTTTTACTTTTCTTTATTTTTAACGATATTTTTACGATACATTAAGCCGCCTTTCATGTTTTATTATTTTTTTTTTTTACTTTTACGGGAAAGTAGGCTAAAAAAAGAACTACTTTTTTAAAAAACTTTTTTAAAATAAAAAAAAATCACCAACCCTGCCTTAAACACAATTTCAAAGAATATAATCTAAATTCTAAAGTATGCGCGTTATAAAGATATTTTGTTAATGAAAGGGGGTTGGACAGAGAGAGAATGTTAAATTGATATTAAGGGTAAACCCCTTCATTTTACAACAAGTGCTGAAAAATTATTAAACAAATATATATTAAAATAAACGGTTAAATTTAGAGAGAAAGGTTTTGTCTTTATTCATATTCTTTTTATATTTAATTGTTCAGTGTTATTTGGAAATATTCAGTCTTTGAATGTTTTGCAGGAATTTCTTTAAAATTGTTTTAATGATTAAAAATAATATTGAGTTGAATTATTAGGATTAAATATTTAAGGAGAAGCTTAAAAACGGAAATTCAAATTAATTATGCTTAAACGTAGTTAACTACTTTTGAAGAACAGTTAACTACTAGTTACAACTAGTCTCAGAAAAAAAGTAGTTAACTACTAGTTGCAACTAGTTTTGTTTAGAGTAGTTAGTAAACTTTTTTTTGACGAGTAGTTGCCGAACACTACTAACCACTAGGTTTCGAAACATGCAGTTGTACTATGTTTAATAATGTTTGAAAATATAAATTTATCGCAATGTCCTTCATCTCCTGTATTGCTCCAATATTCGATAACATTTGTTCCACTTTTTTGTTTCTGCGACATAGCCAAATACCAAAGTATTAAATACCAAAGTATCTATACTAATATTATAAAGCTGTAGAGTTTGTTTGCTTGAACGCGCTAATCTCAGGAACTACTGGTCCGATTTAAAAAATTCTTTTAGTGTTAGATAGCTCATTTACGGAGGAAGGCTATAGGCTATATATCATCACGCTCAGACCACTGAGAGCGGAGTGCCAAAAATTGCATAAAATAGCCCTTTTCTATCGGAAGAAATTATCGCATCCTTTCGAGCTTGATATCATTGAAAAGCCCGTAAAAAGCTATTCTAGTAGGAGTTTCGTCCTTCGTGCTGAAATTGAAGTCCTCTAAATTAACTAGAAAAGAAGTTATAAGCGTTTTTCTCTGTAGATTGAAATTATTTTTAACAGACTTCACAAAGGCAGGAGGTTATACATTCATTAACCGACTTCACAAAGGCAGGAGGTTATACATTCATATTATATGTATGTCGTTTGTTTTTTTTTTTTTTTTTTTTTGTCCACTCATAACTTCTTACCGGATGAACCGATTTTCATGATTTTTTTTTAATCGATCGAAGGTCCCATATCTTTGTTTGACAATATTCGATAATTAGAAAAAAAGTTATCGGCTGAAATGTGGCCATTTTTTTGTTTTTTCATCCATAACTTTTGACTAAATGAAGCTATTTTCATGATTTTTTTTAATCGATAGACGGTCGTCTAACTCAAATATCGCACATCAATTTGACTACATTTGTTCTTTAGAAAAAACGTTATGGGTGAAAAATAAGCATTTTTTTTTCATTTTAATTGGAAAGGCTGGGCTTGATTTTCTTTGTTGGGAAAATTGTTAAACATGAAACTCATTGTTTAAAAAAAGTTTGTTGCCATTGAGATATAATATTAAAAGCAATTATAACAAGAAATAGACTGAAGGCTTCTCTGAAGGAGAAATTAAATCCAATCAGTTTGCTTGCTCTAGTGACCTTTTTAAATCGATTTCAAAACGAAATTTATCATACAAACAGTTAGTTTTTAGTGTCATTCCCTCAAAGAAGGTTTCCTCTTTGATATGTACTTTTTAAAAATAGAGTATATAAAAATATATCATCAAATAAATGTTGCTATATGCAAAATAAAGGACGAGGTATAGTCCAAGGATGCCGATCATGCATGTTTTGATGTGAAAACTCCTGACTTTGATTTATTTCACTCGGTCAATAGATTGAGGTACCTGAAACTTTGATTTTTAAAAGCGGGGTACAATGAAACCTGTGCAAGCTGACCACTTGCAGTGCAACGCTTTAGTGGTCAACTTAGACAGGTGGTCAACTTACGGAGGGAGAGATAGTTTTTTCGTTACTTCTTACACTATGCATTTATTCACTACTGACTAATCAAAATATAGCTCCATGTAATCACATTACTTTAAAATCGTGATTGGCTTTCTTTTTTCACAATTATCATTAAAGTTTTTCACAATTATCATTTCTTTAATATCATTAAAGAAATTGAACCCGAATGACTCACAATGTATCCCACACAACTGCAAAAGTGAAGTACTTAATTTATATGATATATTTACGATTTAACTACGTCAGTTACTAATATGATGCTAAAGATTTCCTAAAAATGTATATTTTTCAAAATGGATATATCAGATAGAAGAAAAAAAGAAAAAACTTATTTAAAGAATAACTTACAGAGAGGTTTAGGAAAACTTTCGATTGACGCTTCATCCATCCAAACAAATAATGGTCTAACATGATATAGCATAAAAAAATATCCTGGAGAAGCTATTTTAGTTTTTTTTATCTTTCCAAAAATAGATAAACAAATAAATATAGTAATAATTACGTGTCCACTTACAAAGGGTTTTTTATAATACTCCCACCCAAATGTGGCGTACATAAGTAGTCAACATGGACAGGTGGTCAACTGAGGTGTTCAACTTACAGAGGTTTCTCTACATTATATAATATAGGGCTCATACCGTTCCTGACAAAAGCGGTCAACTTAGACAGGTGGTCAGCTTACAAAGGTGGTCAACTTTGCAGGTTTTACTGTACTCATTTTATTAAACGGTGGTTTTACAATGGTTTCACATTCATGTCAATCCGTTCCTTTAAGTTTGATTTTTCTAAACGGCCGATTTTTTAAGCAGTGATTTTAATAGCGGCAGACACTAAAACAAAACTACTACTTGAGATTAAAATATTCTTGGGGCCGTGGTAGTCTAGTGGTTAGGATGCGGACTTTCAACCGTAAGATTGGGTGTTCGATGGCAGACCCGATGAAGACCCTCCATGTACACTTGGGGATACGTGCATGTCAATTCCGTGGACCCAGAAGTCCAGAGGGTACCGGAGGGTGGGCAATATCCCTTCCCTTCCCTCATAGGTCAAAAAAGGAAGGTGGCGTGTGTGTGGTGGCTCCATCTGGAGTCATCCAATTACATCATGAGCCAAGTCGTACTTCCACTGTTGTGGTGCTCATATATGAACAGAAGGCACCGCCTTAGGGACCATTCACAAATGATGCCACGCTTCGAGGGGGGGAGGGGGGGTTCGTGGTATTGTGACTAAGTGTGAAAAAGGGAGGGGTGGGTTTAACAAGAAGTGTGACACCTCTGCTTATGCAACATAGCGTGACGCGTGACAAAGGGGGGAGGGGGGGGTCCGCTGAAGTGTGACATTTTGTGACAAAGGGGGGGAGTGGGGTCAAATATGTGGGGAAAAAGCGTGACATCATTTATGAACAGTCCCTTATTCCTGGTCACTCTGCGATGGGATACCCAAGGGGCCGTTCATAAATGATGTCACGCTTTTTCCCATATATTTAACCCCCTCCCCTCTTTGTCATAATATGTCACACTCCAGCGGACCCCCTCTCGCTTTTGTCACATGTCACGCTATGTTGCATAATGCATGATGTCACACTTCTTGTTACCCCCACCCCTCCCTTTGTCACAATGCCACGAAACCCCCCCCCCCTCGAAACGTGACATCATTTATGAATGATACCCAATTGGCATTTGAAGCAACAATTTAATTTTTATAAACAACTGATTTTATTAAGCACTGGATTTAATAGTGGGGCATACTGTAATAGAAAACTACAACTGGAGATTAGAATATTCTTAAGTTATACCGTCTGTGAGGAGTAGGAAACTATGATTTTTTTACGCTCCAAAATGATTCCAATCGAATTGTTCCATTAGCTTCAGCGATTCCATTCGGAACGACACGTGCTGCAGAAAGAATTAAACAAATACAAGCTCTGAAAAAACAAGAAAAAGACGTGTATGTTACAGAATAACCTTCTATTTCAAATGAGCTACTTTTCCGCTATTAATCTCACCAACCATCTGTTGAAGAAATAAAAAAGCATTTCTAAATCATCCCGATTACCTTTAATCTCGTCATTTCATCTGACAAATCCGCCGTTTTGGACGCTTGCCAGCGATTGTTCGAAACTTTTTTTTCCCTTCTTCCATCTTCGAATGGTGGACGCCGAAGAAGGTTAAGAATGGAAGAACATGTATTCAAATCGTTAATGATGCGATTAAGGTGACAAATGATTGGGGGGACAGACGTTTCGGAATTAGGGAGAGTGATTAGGGTGGCAAACGAGTCTTCGAACCACCATGATTTGCCATTTGAGGACAGGTTGTATCTCTGTACCCGATTTTTCCTCTCTGTTGAAAAACGATGTTTGATGTAAAGATAAATAAAATGTGGAAAAGTGATCTACTGCCAAGCTTAGTAATCATGCAAAATAGCAGGCAAATCAAACAATTTTCTTTGGCTGTTCTTCTGTACTTGTTGTGTAGGATTGTACTATTGAAATACTATAGACATGCTTAAATAAACTTCAATATATTCCAGACAAACACATAGCAACATTTACAATACACTAACAAAAACTCATAACATACAGCGGCACTGCTTCGTAGAATGGAAAATGAAACGTATATATCCACGATAAGTAGAAGTAGTAGTCGCATAGAAAACATTGAAGTTGAAGTAATTGTTTTAACTGCAAACAATAATTAATATGAAAATATGAATTAACAGGCAAATCAAACAATTTTCTTTGGCTGTTCTTCTGTACTTGTTGTGTAGGATTGTACTATTGAAATACTATAGACATGCTTAAATAAACTTCAATATATTCCAGACAAACACATAGCAACATTTACAATACACTAACAAAAACTCATAACATACAGCGGCACTGCTTCGTAGAATGGAAAATGAAACGTATATATCCACGATAAGTAGAAGTAGTAGTCGCATAGAAAACATTGAAGTTGAAGTAATTGTTTTAACTGCAAACAATAATTAATATATAAATATGAATTAACAGGCAAATCAAACAATTTTCTTTGGCTGTTCTTCTGTACTTGTTGTGTAGGATTGTACTATTGAAATACTATAGACATGCTTAAATAAACTTCAATATATTCCAGACAAACACATAGCAACATTTACAATACACTAACAAAAACTCATAACATACAGCGGCACTGCTTCGTAGAATGGAAAATGAAACGTATATATCCACGATAAGTAGAAGTAGTATTCGCTTAGAAAACATTGAAGTTGAAGTAATTGTTTTAACTGCAAACAATAATTAATATGAAAATATGAATTAACATAAGTATAAATATAAAAGAAATATATAACAGCTGTCCAAATACCTTTGTATATTAAATTTTCACTTCATTTGTTTAAAAAATGACGAAATCAGATTGAATAAATAATGAAAAATTAGGATAGCTCTGATTTAAAACAGTTTGTGATGTAAATTAAACCGTCATTGATATCAAAAGTTTCACATGTGCGCATGCCGAGCACAAAATCTATTGCACACTTGTTTCCGGGTTACAAAGAAGTTGTTCTTCGTCTTGGAAAAGGGATTATTCCTTATAATACGAACACGTGCATATGCCCTGGGTTCCCACAAGGGGTGCTTGGCCGACTGTTTGGGCGATTTGGGGAGATCATCGTTTTGGGGGTTCCCTAAATTTTTAAGGGAGTGTGTCAGCACTCTAGGGGGGGAAGGGTTTTTGCAAAATATTTAGCAATTTTTCTCCATTACAATGTTGTTGATATGTTACTCTCACATTATGTAGGAACTGCAAAAAAACCTTGCAAAGTATGATTAAGATCCGCAAAGGGTTAATTGATTTGACAATGGATGTCCATGAACCACGATTTTAAAAGATTGACAACAAAAATTTCTTATCCTGATATTTCTGATACCTTGCACAAATTGTGCAATTCCCCTCGTAATCCCCTCTGACACTCGGTAGTGTCCACAAACGAAATGCATGTCCTGGAAAGTCAACAACAAAGTTGGACACTTTGACCACACTCATCTAAATTCCAGCCACGTGCCAGTGACATCACTCAGTCTCGAGTTGTAGGCTTTTGTGTCCATCGTTCGATTTATCACCATCGATGAGGAAAAAATCGATATGTCTCGAGTAACCTTGCCATCTTTTCCCATCATCACGAGTCGCGTCCTTAATACTTCTTCATCGAAAAGGAATTCAAGGTGATTATTCAAAGAACCCTTCTTCACTTCCGCATGCAGCACGAGAAAAAAAACTCAAACGATCTGATCCAGATTGCCCAAGATGCGCCTTTGTTCGACGACCGGTCAGGTGGCATTCGAAACGGAATCTATCTGTCGTTTATTGGACAAGGGAAAACCAGCGGTTCCAAAATGGCCGCATGCGAATTACCTTAATTATTGGGAATTATTGGGCAATCCCACTCCTACGTGTTATGCGGACGGAGTACAAACAAGCTCTGATAATGAGCTGAGCTTGTTTGTTTGGAGATAATAAAAGTCATACTGGGACTTTATGTTTTTTTTTTTCTGTTGCTGGTTTATCGTTTTGCCTCCTCATAAGTTGAAGATATTTAAGAACCGTTTCTCGTTAAATTGCCATACGTAGCTTAATGGGCGCACCGCTCACGGGCTATTAAAAATTTACGATTTTCAGTGCTGAAATAACCAATGGGAAGACGATGCTCACCCCCATACAGCCTGGAAAATCTTAGAATATGGTGAGTTTAAACTTCAGTCTTCAAACAGAAAACGAAATTCGAATTTAGAAACTGATTTTTTGGAAAGCTCGTTTGCTTAAATTCGAATAGTACCCCATATTAAGCAATAAACGATAGTCTGATGGGTTCTAATTCAGGTTATCGTTTTATCAAAGAGTAAACAATTATCTTTTTTAAATAATCGATACATAATTGAAGCTACATCTTTCATTAACTTTACCACGAAAAATATTTGTTAAATCAAAAGGCATTGTTTCAGTAGAAGACTTTTTGGGGACTGGCAAAACCGTTCGTAAAACTGGAGTGTTCGTAAATTGGAGATACGTAAAATCGAGCTTCAACTACACATGTATGTTTAATCTTATTATTTTCAGGATTCTTTTAATCAAACATTTTATAATAAGTACTATTGTACTAAGCAGAAATCTATGACTTTAGTCTAAGCCAAAATTAATAGGAATCAAAAGGGGCTTTATTCGTGGAAGATTTTCCAGTGCCCACAATAGATCGTAACTTCGCGAAGAAGTCCAAGTAAAGGTATTCGGAAGGGAAGATTTGTATTCGTGGGCAAGAGTGATAGAAAACATGCGTACATAATTATATAACCTTTCTGACTGGTTTTCTAACGGAAATGCAGTATTTGGGTTCGGTGTTATTACTGTTGTTAAGAGAAAAGAGAAGTTAAAGCGGTTGTTGTTTATGTTGTTCATCGCTCCCTCATCGGGTTAACTGAAGAGAATTTTCCTTGTTTTCTACTACGTGGTGTCTAAATGCGAAGCAACCATTCTTAGAACTCCTTTAGGACGCAAATTAAATAGTAGTAAAATGAGTGTGGAAAGATAAAGCTTCTATAGCACCCATAAACCAACACTGCTAACAGCAGTGCTTTCAAAACTGGTAGGGTTATTTAGGGCATTTATCCCCTCCCCCTCTCTCTCTCTCCCGGTCTGAAAAAATTTGAAATGATCGGTCAAGTTCGACTCTTTGTCTACGTGTTCGGTTCTACGTTGCAGTGGCTGCTACGAAACGAGGAGGAGACGTGGTGGTTGTCTTATTCTCACAGAATTCACTGCTGGAAATTTTCCCAGTTTACTCCTATTCAATAATGTATGGCGTTGGACCACCAGGAAAATAACTATCCCGTAAGCTAAAAAAAAAACATCTAAAAAACTTTGGCATGTGAAACGGAGTGGAACGATGTAGTTTCCATAGCACTTATCAACCTGCAATGATAAAACTGCCTTGATTGAAGTACAGAAAACGAATCATCATTTATCAAACCTTCTTCGATTGATAACCAGGCTTATGATAGACGTCTGGTTTCCCTTTCCTAGTGCTGTGCAATCTTCGCCCCGCCAGTGTTTCCTACGCTAATTGCGTTTTTGTGTTTAGAAGCCTACGGGCCCTAGGGACGGTTCCTTCCCCATTTGGTTTATTGCTTCATTCTATTCTTGAGGCTTCTAGCATCTTATTAATAGGTCTGCGTACGTTGTGCCTTGCCTCTGTTGGATCTTCTAATTTTTAACCAGCTCTCAGTTGAGAAACTCACCTAGGCTGCCACCTCCAGAGTTATCATTACCCTTGAAGGACATTGGAACCACGAAGAGTTTTACGTGCACCAGCTCCCATTAACGTACACGGTCCAGAAGCGAATCAGTCGCGAGAGGTGGTCACCCTTCCAAACACCGACCTCGGTCAATATTGCTTTACTTCCTACGTTCTTTGGGAATCGAGCTTCTACCAACTGGTCCACAGCGGGACTTATTGCTTTATCGCGACAGACCTCGGGTCACGTACATTCTGCAGCTTGTCCATATGGCTGTACGTGGTTAAAGCTTGAATCAAAATTACTGAGCTCTTCACTTGTTTCCAAGCCTGTGCTCTTCGTCTTTAAATTTCTGGAGCAGTTTTGTCTCGGCTCCTTTTTTTGAAGTTCCTTTTCGTGGTTACATGTCAAAAGTAACGAAATTGAGCGTAAATTTATACGGCAGTAGGTTTCTGCCAGGGGCCTCAGTGGCCGAGAGGTCTTAGTACCAGTTTCTGCTGCCTGCCTGCGCGCAGTGACGAGGTCGTGGGTTCGATTCTCACCTTGCCCTGGATGTACTTTTGTAATTTCCTTTCTTGTATTGTAATATTCTATCGTACTGTCTTGTTGTATCGGTCATACTGGACGAGAGTTTGAGGCATATTCATTGAGAAAAGCAAATAAACTCGAAAATATATGTGACCTGAAAGCGTTGTGCAACAAACAAACAAGTTTCTGCCTTCAAGTGAAATGAAGAGGAGGGACCATGTGTCCATATCTCTTCTCTTTTTAGCGTCATAAGCGTCACATGAATTGTAATGTAAACAATACACGAAGAAAAAAATATGCCCGTTCCCTTGACCTAAGTATTGGAGCGTAAACTAAAATGACGTTCAATTGCACTCCCATAAGTAGAAAAGTACTTTGTTCAAGTGATTCGTGTACGGTTTACAAAATTTGTTCAGTGACTGTTGTCAACTGAATTACTTCTGAAAAAACTGTTTAAAGCTGCAAGTTTGAAACTCCAAAAAGTGAATAAATTTGTCCCTTGTAAACATTGTTTTCAACCAAGAGACTTCAAAGTCATAAGTTATTCAATTGTGAGTAAGTTATTATTGTTCTCACTTTATTAGTTCATGAAGTACGAAACAGTATATGTGTTTAAAAGCTGATAAAATTAACAGATCTAATATTTCTTTTAATTGCATAAGGATTAGCAATATTGGTACAACTCAGGTTTTACGTAATGTACCGGAGAAGTACTGCAATCATCGGAAATACATCTGTGCGCGGTCGATAATTTCTTAATTAGTGTAGTGTAACACTTAAGCAGAATTTCCGTATCAATAGTTTGGGTTATAAGGATACAGTGGACTATGAAATTATCGAAAATCATTCAAAATGGTGAGTTTATGTTTTTAATTCAAACATATAATTAAATATTTCTCTGAATAGTGTAATAAGGTGGCTTTTTTATACTTATTTGGATATTTTAAATGAAATCAGTTTTTTTTTTTTTTGTTACAAATTGCTCTTCAAAAGCTTAAAATGCGTTTTTCGACTTTTTTTCTTACAAAGCAAAACTTTCAAATGCTCCATGCGTGAAAAAAAAATTACAGATGACGATAAACATTTTTTTTTTTTAAATCTTTCTCCCAACGCTCCCCTTATTTATAAAACATTGGGAACAAATTTTTGAAAATTATAGACTGAGTCATGTTGTAACTGACAGAAACTTGAAATTTAACTCATTTCGGCACGATTTTTCAGAAAATATCATGAAAACATGAATTTTTGTCCTCATTTTGAAGTCAGTTGTAAAAAATGAAAAATTATTCCCAACAATCTGTTAATTTTTAAATGTAGGTAGGAAAAAAAATCTTAATAGTATTGACTCAATATTTTTACCCATGGACGTGCTACATGTTATTAATTTTTACTTCTAATTTAAAAAAAACATTGAATTAAAATTTCAAGAGGAGGGAAGGGGGTAGCAAGAAGTGTGACATCATACATTTTAGTTTCTATAAAAAAATTTAAAATCAGCAAATTGAACTTATTTTTAAGTTTTTTTTTATTTTCACAACTTCATTTTAAACTATCTGATTTATTTTGTATCGAAAACACCGATTCTCATTAAAGTCTTACTTCTAGTTAAAAGTTTAAACGGAAATCTTCTTAGGCGCGTGACCTGTGATAAAAGGGGTAGGAGGTTCCGTTGAAGTGTGAGATGTTGTGCCAAAGGGCGGGGGAAGTCAAATATATTTTTAAAAAAAAGCGTGAACCGTCCCTTATCTCTAAATTTTCGATTTTGTTCTTACACCTCTTTGCTCATATTATCAGTATGGTATACCATACTGATGATTTATAAATGCGTACTTATTTTCAATTAGACGTTTACCAACTGTGGGATAAATTTTCTTTATTTTCTCCTCAACTAATTCAGGTAAATGACCCGGTAGTGGACACAGTTAAGAAAATTTTCGTACTCTTTCTTCAAAATATTTTCAAGGGCCTTACACCAATATTTGCATATTTAGCTTTCTCACCAACTATTTCTCTAAAAATTAGTACCTATAAAATGTCATTTGATGAAAAATGAGGATTTTTACGTCACATTTACTAAACGCTTAACTTCATGGACATTTGTAAGACACGTATTTGCATTAGTAGTGGACAGAAATGAGCATCATCTATTTTATGCTGTTAACTTGGAGAAATAATTTAAAAAATGACTAAGAGAACATTCATAAATGATGTCACGGTTTTTTCCTATATATTTCCCCCAAATCCTTAACCTTCTTATTAATCGGCTTGAGTAAAGAGCAGCAAATGTGACCATTGTGGAGGCAGCTATTAAATATTGTGATCCATGTACTTGCATAGATGCTCCACGCCAACTTTAGTTCTATTAACCAGCACTAGGAATCGTTCGCTATAGGTTCTGATCATTTCATTCTAGTTTAGTGTTACATTCGCTTATTTTAGGAGCTTAAAGATCTAAGTGTCCACTACCGGGTCATTTACCTTATTTCTAATTTACATTTACATTGCATTTAGCCAGTACATCAGTGTTCCATAAACAAAAAAACGCGGTTTTTTAATTTTAGACACAAATGTTTTGCTCGTTCGGGTCGAAGTCTCTGACACTTGTCACCTCCTTCCAGTTAATTTTAGGCAATATAATACTCGGTGTAACGTAACAAAACCGCAACCCCAAATAAGAATCAATTAAGTACCTAACTGATGCAAAAATTCATCTTATGGATGGCAAAATTATTCATGACACCTGCTGCAGAAATCTCTGTTCGGATGATTCAGCAACCCCCCGTGGTTACCGAATGGAAGATGCGATCGTTATGGAGTGTTTCTGGGAGGTGTGTACAACACTCATCGTTTGGGCACGAGCAACAGGGGGTTCCTCTAAGAAGAGTGATGGCGTAAGGATTTAGCTCAGTTACACTGGTTTGTTTTAAAATGATACCTCCGTTGAAGTCCGTCTAAAAGAAGGATTCGAGGGATGACGTATGTGGTTAATGGATCGTCCATTGCAATTTCGTCCGAGGTAGAGATGTTTTTTAGACGTCGTGGTTAAGCATATCATCAAATGGACTCCATGTTGCTAATCCGAATATATTTTACTAAAAAATTTTCATAATTTAGCAATTCACTTTTACGATGTTAGTGCCATATCAGAATGGACTTCTGAACCAACGTTCAGCGAAATATTGTTAAGGCTTCTGCAAGAAACAAAGTCTTGATTGTACTAGTTCACTTTAAAGTTTTTAATTTATTTATTTCTAATGGGTTGCATAGTACTGTTTTTTTCCCATTGCATATCTAGTTCGTTCCCAGAGATTGGTACCAACTCTTTCGGCGGCACCACAATGAGTGTGGTACCATTGCCGCAATAATGACGCTCAGTTTCCCCTTAGATAGCGGCACCTGAGATCTCATTGATGCAACCTGCGCTAGGAATTTAATTTAGCCGAGAGTATCTACGTCAAATGGATACTCAATTGATTTTTAGCATCCCGCATAATCATAAGACATGGACGCAATCGATATTCTGCATCTTGAAAATCTAATAACTTGGGCCAGGTTTAATCCTGTGAGCATGGGCGTACGAGGCCGGCGCCTTACCACTACGCCACTCTGCCGGCTCGCTTTAAAGTAAGCGTGTTAAATTCTAATTTTTTTATGGTTTGGCTTAAGGTGTCTGTTAAGATATGTATACTTGTTTTAAAGCTACCAATCAGGTTTCACGGTAACAGCTCCCGCGAACAACTGCTTCCTTTTCCACCTGATGGATTTCTGTAAAAATACAGAGAAAAAATACTATTGCAAATGTGGCATACGATTAACGCATATAAATCCGACCTCCGTCTCCTTAACCGCAGGGACATCTTCGGCACTGAAGTCACAATACAGTGGGCTCAAGCTCTAAACGCACCAATCGGAGATTGCAACCCCTCACCCTCGACTTTGTATGCCAGAAATAATGATTTAGCGAACACATAGATGGCGCTGCTACTGCGGCACAGTATTTTTCTTTGTTTACTTTCTGTAACTTTACAGTCTTGGTGATCTTATTTCTGTTAATTTAGTGAATAATTGGTAGCCTTCCGTACTACAATGCCACAGGTCCGGGGCTTGATTCCCGGGCTGGGCAGGGTCGACTCAGCCTTTCATCCCTTCAGTGGGGGCGATAAAATAAGGAATAAGCATGTTTGGGAACTTGACCGAAACATCTGCTTCTGCACCCCAGGGCCCTCAGTCTCGAAAACTGCGATGAGCACAGTAGGCCTTGGCCCCCAATGGGCTGTCGCACCACTGAGTTTAGTGTTTAATTTACGGAGTCTTCTGTAGATTATTTTTACAGAGTGTTATCTGTTTTTTATTCTCTGTAATTTCCTTTTTTTAAGTCTCTACTGCTGTTTCTCTCTTGTTTTTAGTTCTTTGTCATTTTACATTAGGATGATTTTCAGTACATTCTTATGTATTTGCAGGGGGGGGAGGGGGGTTACGATTTAACCTTGCTGAAGTTTAGAGCCTAATTATTATTTTAGCGAAATACGATTAACATTGTTAAGGGAATCGCGGTTGGGCAACGCTTGGTTGATGTATTCAATTAAGGACCTTGTGACAACAGTTTCTTTGGTAAAATGCTTCTTACTTTAGCATTATTATCTCTGAGAATTATCCTGCCCACATTTTTTACAAATCCGGGGCAAATGTTTTGAAATCATCTTATCTACTTCTATTGAGCAACAGAGCAAATGGCTCTACCAAAAACATATACGAGAAGTTAAAAATAGTACAGTAAGCTTTTAGGTCTGTATACTTAATAACGGGCTTTGCGCACAGTATACGATTAATCATGGCTGAACAGTTGATGCTTAGGAATTTGAAGAATATCCCTGTAAACGCTTGAGTAATATGCCTATTATGAGGCCCCGAAGACTTTCGCGTTCGAGGAAAATGTAAGATTTTTCCTTCTTCGAGATATCTTCATGAAATTTCCCCGCCCATGCTCAGGAACACGAACTAGAAATGTTTCTCTGGTCTTGCGCAATTTCTTTTTGACATTTTTGACGATAAAAAAGAAAAAGAAAAAAAAACGAGGTTGTTGATAGTCCTAACAGGTGCTTTATTAATTCTTTAAAGTATAGTGCAAAAATTTTGCGTTTAGTGCCATCCTTTTTGGTGTTACTGAATACGATTTTTGCTGTTCAGTTTGTGTAAAGTTGAAAAGGATTCATTTTTGATGTACAGTTGAAATGTCTTAATACGAACACGGTTAATACGAAATCACGGCTAAAACGAGCATTTGGTTCATCAAGTTTGATTTACTATTTAATGACACAAGTAAGCCCACGCATATTACGAAGGCTAAAATACACAGTTCGGCTAAAACGAACAAAATGTCTGACCTGTTCCCGAAAGATTTGCTCCATTGCTGTAAAATTAATTTCTTTTATAGAAATTGTTGGTTATTTTGCGTCATTGCAAACCACCAAGTAAGCATACGATACAATTTAATGTACCTAAAAAAACAATTAATCCATTAAGGATTTTCAAAAATCGTTAAATTTTAAAAGGTAAGTTTACTTTCTCTCAATGTGCCAGTAAGATATTAATAATTAAGATATAAAGTGTATATTAGAAAAATAAATCATTTGTTTTCGCTACTTAAAATAAGTAGTGAACACAAATGATTTATTTGTATTATAAATAGTAGTTATTTGCATTTCTTATAGTTACTTTTTTAAACACAATTTACTTATTCACAGTTGTTGCGAATAACGGTTAATACTGTGGATCTGTGAAAATAGCACCCCACACTTTTCTTTCAAACGCGTGCAAAGCTTTTGTATGCGGTGTGGGTTGAGGGAGCCAGATAAGAGAGTATTAGATTGCGTTTCTTTTCCGGTCATCGTTGCTGTCCGCTTCCCTTTCTCACGGCCAGGTCCGTTGCCCATTTCTGACCCTCTGCATTACAACACCCTATATATAAAGCACTGCCCCGAACCCAAAAGATGAGACTCACATGGGATGCAGAGAGAGAGAGAGACGTAGACGGAGAAAATTTAAAAGATGCTTTGGAATTGCTTAGATGAGGATCCAAGAGCCCAAACCTCCGCAGCGAGTATAATGGTTTTCCCAGGAAGGGTATGTAGCTCCCTTATCCCATTTCCCCTTTCCAGATCCTTCAACTCTTAAAGAAGTTTTACTTAATCTCTAACTATTGAAAGAAATCATAAGCTTAGTAATTTTAATTTGTTTAACATTTTTTTCCGTGGAGAGCGAAAGAGCTTTATATGTTTTAAGAATTAATAAATGTTTCTTCTATAAAATCGTGTTTGGGTTTTTTTGAAACTCCTATTAAGAATTTGATTCTTAATCTAATTTGAAATGCACACACAACGCAAATGTACAAATACTGTAGGGTTACGGCCCAACAATACGAACAAATTCGCGAATTTTTGGCATTTCTTGCGAAGCGAAGTTCAACTGCACTTTAATTTTTTTTTCATGCATCTGTTAAAAAGACAGTAAAAGTTTCTGAGCCCATGAAATGCGTGAACTCCGTTTCGTATCGAATGTCATTGCGATGGCTCATTTCCATGAAAATAATATAAAAGAGCAATTAGATGAGTTAACGAATATCAGATGCTAAAACAACATTCTGCTGTCTTTTTTTTTAGATAGACACTTAAAAGAATTGAAAATACATCAAGAAACGAATCATTTTTAACTTTAAAACAAACATTTTTAGTGTTACAAGCACTTTTGAAGCTCCAACACCTTCCAACTAAACTATAGGAAGACTTATGTATAACATTAACTCATTTTCATCATTCGGAAAAGTGGAAAATGGACCCATATCTTTTTTTTAATTGAATAAAAACAGAAATATTTGAAAATAATGGAAGCGGCGAGGACAGCATGTGGAAATAAAAATATATTAACTGTTTTTAATGGCTTAAATTAACTTATTTTTCTTAAAACTGATCCTGAATTTAATGTATTAGTAATAGCTAAAAGTGGCTTTAAAATTAAAGCAAAACTTTAATTTACCGGTGCGTAGTACAGTTACGATTGTAGCGTACTTCTATAAATCGAGGCCTATATTGAATATTCCAGTTGACCCACAAATTCAGTTCATTTGGAAATCGGATCCAATCCAGGACCTGTACAATGTCTAGTTCTGCACCTCCCCTTTTGGTTTAAATCGGATCTTCCAAAAGGGGTGTTTTTATGCGGTTTTGTGTCAATTTCATGCAAATTTCCATTCGTCTTCCATACCAAGATATTTACTACCCAAAGGCTTACTCAAACCAAGTCAACCAAAGTTAAGTATAGCACCCATTTGGCGACAACTTGTGAATATGTCGCTAAATTTGGTGCCAAAATAGTGAAGCCAAATTCAGTGTCGGTGTGGCGATTTATGCGATATTTGACCGGCTTTCCCGCAAAACTCCCATGTGAAAGCATTTGCAATTAGGATCTTTTTTAAATCTCAGAAAGATAGATTATACAATTACCTAGTAAGCCCGGTGGTCATACGAAATGACGCTGCTCTAGATATTATAAAATTTCAATATCCAACATAATCATTGTCAAAGCAATAGTTTTAACGAAACTGGAAAAAAGAGCGCTGCCACTTTAATATACAGTCAAACCTCGTTAACGCGAAGTCGAGGGGAACGCCAAAATTTTTCGCGTTAACCGATGATTAAAATGCACATACACACACATACGAATTTATATACTTCGATTAGGAAATTTATATGAAATTTACTAAAATAGTATTAAAAACAATTATCAGAACTGAAGAGTAAGTTTATTTACCTGTTCAAGCATTACTTTAAAAAAAAATCTGTTATAGACTTTTGCTTCAATTTTTTGAATTAACATCCTTTTACAAAAGAATCGATGCCTTCTAAACTATTTAACGCATGTGAAGCATTCTCTTGCTGCATTAAAAATCGTTGCACAGTTTATAATGCTGCCGTAGCTTCGTTTACAGTGATTAGATTTTGGGCTTCTGGATCAGCATCTTCTTCGTCTGTTTAAATTTCATTTACAGTTTCCTTTTGGGGTCCTCTAATTATATCTTCATCTGTCACTACGTCTGAAGTTAAGGCCTCGTCATCTATTTGCCCATATTCTTTAAACAAGGCTACTGAAACTATGTCTCTTTTAGCAGCTTCTTCGAGAACTGAAGAAGTTGTTTCTTCATCCTGCTCTTCTTCGACTGCTTCTTCCGAACCGCGGAAAAGGTGGGTTAACCACTTAACCGTGGGGCCCGAGATAGCTCGGGATCGGGAAAAGTGGACCAAACCGTGCGGCCCGAGCCCCTGGACAGGAGCAAAGAGCTTCACTGCAATGCTCGCACCGTCTCTTCCCCCTTGTCGGAACTGATGAAAGGAGCAGGGTGTTAGGGACTGAATGGGTTTAGTGTCAAAAGGGTTGATCACAGAGATTTTCCCGCTTCCGCGGTATTTCTTTATCTGAGCAGTGAGCAAATGTCTTTTCTAGTTTGGAAGGAAGAGATTGCGAGCTTTTGGTTTTCCTTTCTACTCAATTTTATTTTTCTATCTCTGTTTTAAAAGCTTTGGGAGTTTATACTTTAATTTTTGGCATTGTGTATACAGTGAACTCGTTTATAACGATACCACTGTTAAGTTCACATGTTCCTTTTGACAAAAAAAAAGAAAAACTTTTAAAAAAACAACGCTAAAATTATCACGCTCGTTCCACCGCGATAATTGCACCTTGAATAGGCGGATTTTGCCCTCAATCTATACTAGCTACTGTCCGTTTCTTAGATATCAGCTGCTTAAAACTTGAAATGTATTGGTTGATCAAGGTGTATGAATCACGAAGTAAAACATGGTCCCGAACTCGGAGAAACAGACGAAAACCCTGACAGCGTACTAATACCCTATTACTTGAGGTCTAAACACTTTTGAAATAATTACTCAGCTTTGGGATCATTCATAAATGATGTCACGCTTCGAGGGGGGAGGGGGGATCGTGAAATTGTGACAAAGGGAGAGGAGGCGGTAACAAGAAGTGTGACAGCAGGCTTATAGAACATAGTGTGACATGTGACACCGGGAGGAGGGGAGTCCGTTGAAGTGAGACATTTTGTGACAAGAGGGGGGGAGGAGGATTAAATATATCGGGAAAAAGCGTATTATGAACGGTCCTTTCTTCAAAAACTGAAAGAAAGAGAAATAACGATACCAAAAAATGGAGGGGGGTGCTACTATTATTACTGTAAAGCATGTTATATAAAATTGACACGAAACATTTTTGTAGCATAAAAAACTTGTACTTCACACTTGTAAAATACTTTTTCTATAGTATAGTATTTAATTCAATTTGCAAGTGCTGAAAATCGACCTTGCTTATAACTTCGCGTGGTTTGCCATGTTATAAACATCACGGACTTCTGATATTGTTATAAGCAAAGCCGCGTTATGTCCTAAAAAGATTTATGATTTTATACTATGATTTTAATACATACCAAGCAGTGTGACTAGAATTCAGCAAGTCCATCCTTCTGCCAGCCATCGAATTTATTATATTATAATCAATTTTTAGTTTCCTATATTTTTTTAAGAGCTTATTTATCAATTAAAAAACAACTATGGAGAAACAGTCCTTTTAGAGCTATATAAAGTTTATTCTTTTAATTTATTAGTTAAATTTGAGCATAAATACAAAAATAAAATTTTGATAAACATTTTTAAAAAATATTAAAAAATGCCATTTGTGTAAAGTACAACGCCTGCGTTTCATTTACTCAATAAAAATTACCATTGAACGTAGGAACATTTGAGTGACTAAAATGATAATCATGATTTTTATAGACAAAAATTATTATAGATTTTACCCTTTCACCACCATTGATGAAAACTATTGAATATTTGAGCAACAGAATGAGTACAAAATATTATGGCATTGTTATAAGCAGCTAATTTGACGATAAAAGGAATTTTGTTACATACAAATCTCTGGTAAAATATGTATCGCATAAAATTTTCCAATTATGTATCGGTCTTACAATGACAAAGATTAAAGTTATTAAAAGTATTGTATGAAATACTAAGATTTTCCAGCCGCCAAATATTAATGATATACTTCAACTTTCTTAGAAAGTTAGGGACCGTTCATAAATGATGTCACGCTTTTTCACCATATATTTGACCCCCTCCCCTCCCCCTATTGTCACAAATATCACACCTCAACGGACCCCCTACTCCCCTTTGTCACGCTATGTTGCATAAGCATGATGTCACACTTTGTCACAATTTTACGAACCCTCCCCCCCCTTGAAGCGTGACATCATTTATGAATGATCCCTTAAGAAATTAATTAAACTAGAGTCTTAATGAGTACATTCCATTTGGCCAAAAGTATTTGCTTCGTCATTTCTCATTTTCTAAAATCTGATACGTATTAGATTTAGAAGAAAAAATCGTTGATTGAACTGTAGCAAAGAAAAGAACACCAGTGTCCAGCTTCAAGGTCAGCTGGTTTGACCCTTTGACTTTATTTTTCTTTACTTCTTTGTGTAAAAAGCAAAGAATACTTAGCTGAAAAAAGGGGTAGCTTGGTAGTTACTCCACTGGGAATTTATACATACCTTCTACCCAGCCTTCTACCATTCTCCTTTGTCCAACCTCTTATGATTCAAACACGTGTTCGCCACATATATTCAGAGTGGTTTTGACCTTGAATGTTTGCGTGTACAATTCTTGCTTATAGCTTACTTTGAAAATCAAAACTACTAAAGAAATACGTTTTTGGATAGTCGCTGAAAATGTAAGAACATTCATCGAAAAAAACGTCAGTTGTGTTGTGATGCGCCGTTTATTATAGTAATAATGATAATAATAATTATTATTATCATTTAATTCTTTGCTCGCGAAATCATAAGCAACAAAATTTTAATCAAGTTCAAGTTATAATGCAATTTTGAGAATGATTTTATCTGCGCAATAAATTCGATGACACACTGAGTCACATATGCGCGGATAGAAATTGGTTTCCAATAAAAATTGCCTTAAGTTCTTTAAAAGTTTAATTTCAAGGAAGCGAAAAGTGGTTTACTTGGGCAAGGGTTCCGATGAGAAGTCATGGCAGGTCATCGTCCAAAAATGTGCCTTTTTTAGCACATTTTGACTCATCATTCGGTAAATTTAAAAATTTGGTATTACATAGGTTTTTTATTTGATTTTTCATATATAAACTTATTGCATATTGATGACTGACAACGACATAACAGAAGTCAAGGCATTATATTTTATTTTGTGTATACAATGATTAATTAATTCGCAACTATTATTAATTTTCAATATATTGTTTGTAATTAAGTTTGAACTGTGTTCGCATTATATGTCTTGGTGAGATTAAAAATTTCATTTGGCCAATGGAAAAATTATCCCCTCCCCCTCCCAAACATATCTGTTCGGGGCACTTAAGTTTGGGGATGATATCATTATTCTTTGTAACATTATTTTTGCTTCTCCAAAATGCATTACTTAGGTAAAGGAAAATCAATTCACTTCTCATAGACTTGGGCGTTGACTAAATGCTTTCTTCAAAATAGTTAAATGCGTGGAGTAGTAATTCAAAGTTATTTTCATTCAAAAGTATCTTTTTTTTTTTCCCCATTCGGATTTTTTTTTTTTTTTTGTTTCAGATTGCATGAGCTTTCACGGGTTTTGAATTGCGTACTTTTCCGAGAGAACAGTGTCTTTCTGCCGCAAAGATGAGGACTAAAAAAAAAAAAAAAAAAAAAGACACGTCAAAAGTTCTTAATAATCGCTATGTGTGCCTAGTTTGTTTTAAAAAAGTAAAGCGTAGCTTTGTGTGCGTATTTTTCTGAAAATTGTTAGAATTTCATAGATGACCCAATGCAAAATAATGCTGCATAGAGAAAATAGAGGCCTAGGTACTTTTCTGAACGTGGCAGTCCTTCACTCTACGGTGGGAATTCTGCAACGTAACACCTGACCGCCGTTCGAATATCTTGTATTATTATTATTATTATTATTATTATGTGAACAAATTCATATACGCAACTTACGATTCCGTATTTCGTTCGTCGCGTTTTCACTGTTGCAAATTCAAGCTGGCTGACTCAATTTACGTTTTTCTACTCAGAGTGGGGCGGAATGTAGCAATAAATTCCGTACTACATTGTTTGTTTTGATGGCTACAAATAATTCCTCTTATTTTGATAAAAATCTTTATGAAGATCCTGTATATAATAACATTGAAAGGGATGAAGTAAGTTTTTTTGCTTGTGAAAGATACGGTTATTCTTGCATAACTGACAAGGAATACCGCATTTTATGCGAAATTTCGTTTGATTTCATGCATTATTACCTATTAAATTAGAGTAACCACAAAAAAAAAAAAAAAAAAGCGACCAAATACACGAGTTTTCACGAATGCAACAATTTCTTCTTCATATTTTTGTAAATAAAAGAAAGAAAATGAATATATATGTAGATTAATAATAATAATTTAACTTTGTGCAAGTAAACAGTAATAGAATTATAATTTCACGTTACTTTAAAGCACAAATGAGCATTAAAACGCAGACATATGTTTCCGGATTGCTTGGAATCCCTTTTTCAATGCGACAGGGAGCTTCTAGATGCAGCTCATTTGTGCTTTAAAGTAACGTGAAATTATAATTCTATTACTATGTAGATTATTGTTTACAATAAGTTCTTAATTTTTAAATTCTGAACAAGAAGGATATATATGGCACACTTGATTTACAATGAGATAACAAATGCATTGCATGATCTTATAAATCTGTCTATATTTAATTCTTTTTGCTGTCGTATTTTTCGCTATTTTCTTTAATTAGGTAATTTGAGTCAGCTTAGTATTTTTCTAATACTAAAGGATCCCGATCCCATAAAATATTTCCAACAAAATTTAACATATGTTTTAACATTTAGAAGTTCAGTTTAATTTGTATTGATAAGCAATAAAGAAATCTAGATTTTGCAAGAATTTGACCTTCATTCAAATTTCACATAATCGGAAACTTGTTTAGCTGACACTGGCAGGAAGTTCTGTGCAGTACTGTGCGTATCGAAGGGGGCTGATTATTTCCCAGCAACTGGGAAAAAAAAGTCTCAAGCATGCTTTTACAAATGTTTAGGTTCAGAATTGTATGACGGTATCTGGAACAAAAATGGTTTAAAATATAAATTGAAAAATGATCCGATTCAGGCAACATATAAATATACTTATGAGTGGGGTGTTTTTATTTTCCAAAAAATTATAATTTTATTTTAATTTTAACCAGCTGCATTCGCGGGTGATCATCTAGTGCTTTGAACTTCTATATTTATGGCTTTGTATATGTGTTACAATTACAACTTACAAAGCCATTATTGAGTTGCGTAGGTGTTTGGCTTTTAATTACAAATAATTAAACAATGGCTACTGGTTGCATGTATATATTTGTCTATCTAACAAAAAACACATAATATCTGTACAGAACTTTAGAAGTAGTAATTACAAAATTACCTGCAGAAAAGGTTTTGTTATTTCCCTCTACCAGAAAAACTAAAGACCGTCTTTAATTAATTTCGACAACATCCTTGATGCTTATAATTCGTTGCCATCTTACGACTTAATATTGAATTATGAGTTGTGCTAGTATTGCTCCTGAAAAGAATGTGTATTTTCATATTCACATCTGTTCTTAATCCAAAACGCGTGTTTTTTTGATATGTGCCACTATTGCAGCCCATGAGCGAATTGCTGTAGCGCATTTTTCATAGAATGCTGTAGTGCTTTTGTAGAATTCCTTTTTGATCAGAGTAGAACAATATTTTTCTGCTTCATAATTTCGGCATGTATAGCCCCTTAGTTTTGATGCTAGCGGTTCAATTTATGTTTCTTCCCGCCCGGGAGATGGGGCAATAGTTATAATGCGCCAAACACCATCAGGAGGAGGGACAAATTAAATAATAATAATAACGTGTTGGCTGCTTTACGCATGATATGCAGCATTTATCCGGATGTAAAATAGCACAGAATATGTCATAACAAGCGGTTAAATGGATGGTACGGTTTTCCAACGTTCTGAGCTAATTGATTTTGCATAAGCATGAGAAAAACAATGAGTAAAAAATTTCACTTTTGTATTATTTCTGTAACGAGCACTTAAAACATTAGTAGCAGTGCCGGATCTAGGGGGGGGGAGCCTGGGTCCAAACACTGGGCCGAAAATCCAACTGTGATGCATGAAAAGAAAGATAGAAAGAAATTAATTAAATATATTTTTCTTTTTTTATTTTAGAAAATTCAACTTTTGGAAAGAGAGAAAATCCTAGTTGGGGGTGGGGGCGTTCTGATTTGATCATTGATCGGCTATTTTGCTAACGATTAAAACCGATTAAGAAAAATATTTATTTGCATAATTGTCAGAAACACTAAATCTGAGGTATACAGAATATGTTGCGTTGTTGATCAGTCGGCCGGTTCCTGTGGCATGCAAGGGCTCCTGGGAAGGCAGTTTTAGGGGCGGCAAATTTTGCAAAGGCAAAATTAAAAAAAAATAAATTAAAAAAAGTCAAGGTTCCCCTCCCCCTTGTAATAGTGAAATATTCATCACGCTATGCTCAAACGATACGATAGTTGTTTTTTTTTTTTTTTTTTTTTAATTTTCAAAGCATTTCTTTTGGAAAGAGGGGGGTGGGACTTGTAAATATCGCTTGAGAAGACAGACACGTGGCTCTTCGATATGGGCGTCAGTAAGAACGGGGGGGGGGGGGGGAATCCTGCCCCTCTGGATGTAAGAAAAAATGCTTATTTTGTTCTGCATTTTCATGAGTAAAAGATTTTGTTTGCTTTCTTCTCCTAATACTTTTAGTCCCAAATGCATCTCCTCAGGCCTCAAATGCAGCAGTTTGCATATAGTTTTCAAAATCTTCCCGGGGAGAAACTCTCGGACCGCCTTCAACTGTCAGAGTTTCATATCTCCAGCTAATCCTTCATTCAAAGGGGGACCCTTCATATGGCTCTATTCCACTAATTTTGAACTGATGGGGCCCTGCCGTCGGACGTTAGCAAAAGTTTTATGGGGTTCTATGGGATTCACTTGGATGTGTCCTCCAAGTGAAAACTCCTCAAGTAGCTAGATGGTCAGAGCATTAAAATTTATGAAATATGAACAATAATTGGATGGAGGGGGCGGCATTTTAAAGTTTTGCCCCTCCACAGAAAACTCCAAGATCCGATACGGCCGCAGAACAAGTAATAGCAGCCTAACCATCAGAAACAAAACTAGCAATTGTCGAGACTTGATCTTTTTATTTTATTTTATTTTTTGCATATTTAGAGTAATTTTTTGTGTCTAGTTGTAGGCAAATTTTTCTTGTGTGCAAGATCAGTTTAAATATTTGAATATTTAAAACAATCCCATTGAATTCATTAGTGGATTGGCTACGCTTTCTGAAAATTAATAACATAAGATTATGATTTTTTTTTAAAATTTACACAGAAACATGTTCACTTTTAAGAGGACCCGTCAAATTGTCTTCAGATAATTTTAAAATTTTATGATTCTGGCTAAAAAAACATTATTTACAGGTCACAGTAAAACATGGATGCACAGGCGAAGGAGGGGCTCTTTTTTTCGGATATGAGTGGAAATTATTCATTTATTTTATTTATTTATCTTGTTGAGTTTGTTGTTAAAATTCAATCATCGTTTTTTAAAAGAACAAAAGAAGATTTTGACGAATTTTATACAAAACTAACACGCTGATCTTAACAATATACAAAAGTAATATGCATTGACCTATTGGTTATGTAAAAATTTAATCATCAGACTTAAAAAAAATGAAATACGCACACAGAAAATAACTTTTTAGAAATCCTAAAATTTCCGTTTTTCCTAAAATTTCCGTTTTAAACTGCTATCTTTAGTCACTTTGGGAAAAGAAAGCTGTCTAGCAGAACAAGTGCTTTGAAACTGGTTTAGTTTTCAACAAGCAAAATTTGGGGGAAATAGGTTTCCAGAGTCATCAATGGACATCGTCACGCCTCAGTGTATTCAACAGTGAATTTGAATGACAACTGCAAAGTCTTTACCTCTCCGCTGAGGGGGAAAGAAGTACACTGCAGGAAAAACAAGTTTTGCCAAAATTTTCTCTCCCCGTTTTGGAGTGCATGCGAAGCGTCAAACCCCCACGGTTAAGTGGTTAAAAGCAGCTGGGTGGGAAATCTTCCTGACCCACACATTTTTGAAATTCTACCTCATTGTCCCCTAATGGAAGCGTCCATTGCTTATCTATGCCCATTAATGGAGGTGTCCCTTGTCAATTCATTCCTGTCACTGATCCGCATCAACACGCTTGTACAGCGTCTGTCAGAAATAGAATTAGCATAAATGAACTGCAGGCATTTCAACTGTTTCGCTATTTTCATAGAATTCATAAAATTGAAGTGCAACAAAACGTCCAAGCTTCCAAAGCTCGATGGAAATTTCATGTTAAAAGGATGTTTTCACCTGTCTTTTAATTTTTTTTCAACTGAAAAAATTTGTTTTTCGTCTTAAGCGGGATTTCGTTCAAATCAATTTCGTCTTAAACGATTAATTTAGCACTAGTTCTTAGATTATCTGACGGGGAATGGCATTCCTTTCGCGTTAAGCGCAATTTCGCGTTAAGGGAGTTCGCGTTAACGGGGTTTGACTGTTTATAAAAAGCTCAGACGATAAATAAATTAAAACAAAGAAAGAAGGATTAAATTAAATTCGCGTTTCATTCATTTTTAACGGAGATTGCAAATCTAACGATTTCTCACTCAAAATGCTAGAGAAATGTTTTGATCATTAGTATATTTGACATGTTTTACAACAATGGCAACTATTACAATTACATTGTTCATTGAAAAGTTTAAAAAAATAATTTAAAAAAAACTAATTGAGTTACAACTTTCGTTTTTGCAGCGATGAGTTTCTCGGGTCGTAAACATTAACCGTGCCGAATGGGGTCCCGATCGGTAAACCGGCCTCGGAATCTATAACGAACAGATAGACCGATCGTAAGCCGCTTACGATAAGATGTAGTAGAAAGGAAGTCATGTAGTCCACACATCAGCTCGTTTTAAAAATTTTGTTATTAGCCTGACTGTGAATGAACGCTTAAGCACAAGCAAAACTTCATTTAAAAAAAAGCATTATTTTTTTTTATTATGTATTAAATGCTACATATTAAAAAGTAATTATCATTTTTTAATGAAATTTTGCTTTCGCATTCACTGTCAGGCAAATAACAAGATTTTAAAAACCATTCCCTGTTTCTTCAACATTTACAAAACCTACTACTGTTTGTTCTCGAAAGCCTCGACTGCCCATCAGGAACGCTTCCATTAGTCGAAGCGGTGATACGTTCAGACCACTTTTAGAAGTTTTATTTTAGTCAAGTATTTTGCTATATTTCTCGACGTTGAATTATTCCATTACTCATTCGAATACTTAGCACCGAAAGAACGCAACTAGTCTGTTATTCTTTGCAGTTCCTCATCTTTATGTCTTCTATTACCCCTATTTCGATGACATTGAAGCAGTCATGACGCATGCGTAGAAGGAAGGAAGGTTTCGGCTTAGAAAAACAGACAGTAGTTAGCAATTGCGCGGAAGACGAAGACAGGTCAATTTGTATTCGACAAGTAGCCTTATGTACCACTGGCCGGCACAATTCGCTGTTTATATCTTTCCACGATACAGACGATCCTATTCGTTACGATGTCATTCCTCCGACAGAAGAATAAAGCAAGTTATGCCACTTGGCTTTTCACCCGGCAGATAAATATCGAGAGAGAGATCAAGTGGCTGCCGTTATATTCTCTTCACGGTTAGAGATCGTATCATCCGAAAAACACGGGATTCGTGGAGAAAGTGAAAGCGCTGTTCTGCGACGATTGCCGGTGCGCATACGGGAGAGGGGGAAGGGGGGCAGCCCCTCCAAGAGTCAAGCACTCTTATACGTTTTAATAAAAAATTAAAAAGTAATTAATTTCAAGTGACATTTAAAAAAACTATTTTTTAAATCATTTTTATTGTTTCGCTTCAGTTAACCTTAATACCGTTCTCTACGTCTAAAGGTAAATGTATTGTTTTCTTTCTCATCTCTCTCTTTTTTTCCTTTCTAATGGGGCTGTGCATGGTCACTTGCAGACCGAGTGCCTTCCGCGGAAACTAGCATTCGTTCTTTCAAAAAGCACCACTGTCGGCACATGTCATTACCACATTGAGAAAGTTGACTCTCAGTTTCCCCCTAGTTGGCGGCACCTGAGCTCCAAATCATGTGTAACTGCTCTAGAAAGTTAATTTAGCCGAACGTATCCAAGCCAAACAGACACTCAAGGGATCTTTAGCGTGCCGGAACAGTCGATTTTCTGCATCCAACGAAGTGGGCCTGGTTTGATCCTACGAACTTAAGCGTACGAGTCCTGCGCCTCACCACTACGCCACACTGCCAGCTTGTTTTTGTACACCTTTTTTGTTACACATTTGAATAAAAATGTAATGGCATGCAACTTCATCGACAGTACAATATCCATATCTGCGATGGCAGCGAAAATTTATATACACGAACTAGCCTTGCATGTTCTTAGTTGAGCTCTTTCTGCAAAACATAAGAACTTTTATAAGAATAAAATAATTTTTGGAAAAAAACAGAACCGACTTCAAACTATAAATTGCGCTAAAAAGTAAAAAATAATATTATTCTTTAAACAACTTCCATAAGACTTTTAAACATAATTTTTAAAGTCGGTGCAAAATTATGACAGTCTAATTATCATTACATCATGTGTTATTTTACATTGAAACTGTTGCAAATTCGATGCCATTTACATTTGTTTAATGATTACAAAAGTAATCATGCATCAAAATCCACCATAATTTTGCACCGACTTCAAAAATTATGTTTAAAAGTCGTATCGAAGTTGTTTAAAAAATAATATTATTTTTTACTTTTTAGCGCAATTTATAGTTTGAAGTCGGTTCTGTTTTTTTCCAAAAATTATTTTATTTTATTCTTTTTAGTGTAAATACATTTTTATATAAATACTCTATTTTTAAAACATACATATCAAAGGGGAAACCTTTAAGGGAATGACATTAAAAACTAACCGTTTGTAAGATAAATTTCGTTTCAAAATCGATTCTAGAGCAAGCAAACTGATTGGATTTAATTTCTTCTTCAGAGAAGCCTTCAGTCTATTTCTTGTTATAATTGCTTTTAATATTACATCTTAATGGCAACAAACACTTTTTTAACAAAGAGTTTCATTTTTATTAACCACTTTCCCAACAAAGAAAAATCGAGCCTAGAACTTTTTTTTAAAAAAACAGATGTAGTCAAATTGATGTGCGATATTTGAGTTAGACGACCCTCTATCGATCAAAAAAAAAAAAAAAATCAAAATCGGTTCATTTATTAAAAAATTATGGATTAAGAAGCAAAAAAATGACCACATTTCAGCCCATAACTTTTGTTCTAATTATCGAATATGGTCAAACCAAGGAAGGGGACCTATGGGAAACCACCCTCGATCGATTAAAAAAAATTCATGAAAATCGGTTAATCCGGTTAGAAGTTATGAGTGGACAAACAAACAAACAAACAAAAAAAAAAAAAAAACGACATACATACAATATGAATGTATAACCTCCTTCCTTTGTGAAGTCGGTTAAAAATGAGCGAAAACGCTTTTTGCTAAAATATAAGTAAAAGTAGAAGGCAACGGAAATAAAACACAAATTGGTTAAAACAATAAAGCAAATAGCTATTTCGAGGCAACAATAGAGCCTTTTCATCAGAGCAGGGAAAGAAATGCTCAACACAACTTTTATTTTACTTATTTATTTATTTTAACAAGAAGGGGTCGTTCATAAATGATGTCACGCTTCGAGGGGGGAAGGGAGAGAGTAACAAGATGTGTGACATCCTGCTTATGCAATATAACACGGCATGTGTCAAAGGGGGGAGGGGGTATGTTGAAGTGGGAAATTTTATGACAAAGGGGGAGGGGGGGGCAAATATATGTGAAAAAAGTGTGGCATCATTTATGGACGGTCCAAGTATTGTTTCGACAATTTGTGCTTTATTTACGTTGTATTTTCCTTTTACTCATAAGAACTTTTGAGCCACCTCGACCAGTGGTTCAGAAGGCAGACGGAGAGGGTCATTGGGTACAGGTGCTGTTTCGAAACTGCTGCCATTCTTTCGGCGATGAATGTACATACTAAACGAGTCGTTCATCCCTACCCTAGCAAAAAAAAAAAAAAAAACTTAGAGTGAGGCAAGAGAGCTTCGGAAGCTGAAAGTGAAAGTGACACTTTGACACCGGACCCAAGACCGAGAGGGGAGAAACAGGTGGTTCGGCCTCATCACATTCCACGGATGTGCTAGCTTTTTTCAATTCTGAGAGAAAAGTCCTTTACTGTTGTTTGTGGCTTCATGTCGCAAACAGGTGAATCATGCGGAGGCGCCGATTGTGGGATTTTAGTGCAATTTTGATATCGGGGGATCAAAAAGTGCTGCCTATTTTGAAAATTATGATATAGGACAACGTGCCTCCAATTTTTCTTTTTTGTGGCTCACTTTTGACAATATCCAAGGTTCATGTTCCATGGAATCCAAACGTCCATCATTAACACGTTGACTGCCGACACGCTGACTGCCAGCGCTGTTTGTAGTTTTTGGATCTCCAGACGATAGTTTAATTTAATTAAAACACATTGTACAAAACATTTTATTAAGTAAAAAATGACTAACTTTCTATAAATGTATTGAAAAATGAAAAAAGTCGGCAACAACGAGACAACAAGTTCACCTAGTACGAGTTACCTCGTAGGTTGGCGGTTAACAAGTTAACACGTTTTGCGTGTCACGTCAGTAATTGGTGGCTAAAACTGTAGGCCGCGTCAACCACCACAAGGCTGAAAGTGTTAAGACAAAGCAGTTAAGAACCAATTTCTCCTCTGTTTTTCAACAGATTTTCTTTTTTTTTTCTTGTTCAGTAGCTGTTGACTAGTTTTAGTGATGTTAATTAAAAATTTTTGGAAGCAGTTTATTAATAGTTTATTATTTCCCTTTTTCTTTTGTCAGGCCAAGCTTCATACTGGATTGTTACAGATAGCAGATGGCAACACGTATTGCTTGAGTAAATTAATCTATATAAATAAAAATGTAAGTGTTCGTTTGTTCCTAACGCAAATCTCCGAAAGTACTTTACCGATTGCTTTGAAATTTTGCCAATAGACAGAGTGATTAAAGAGGATGGTTTATAGACCCGTTACAAAAAAAACCGGCAGGTAGTTCCTTTTTTTATTCCAATTTTACGCAAATTTCCACATAAATTCCCCAACATGGGAGTGAAAAAAACCTTCCACATATTAATATATTATATCGATCCAAAGTACTGATTTTTCTGCACAAGATGGAATTTGTTCGAAGCTTCTAAGTCAGTAAGAACGCCAGTTATAAGCTTTTTAGTTCGATTTCTTAAGGCTTACCTTGAGCTAAAAATAATAATTAGCAGTTTCCTCAACTCCGGGTAATATAAGCTATATAGGTAAAAATGTAAGTGTTCATTTGTTCATACAAGGCTGAACTTGATCCAGTTTACGGTTACGATCAAGTTCAGCCTTGGTTCATAACCTCAAATCTCCGTAAGTACTTCACCGATTGCTTTGAAATTTAATCGGAACATTTGTTTTCATATATCGCTTTTAATTTATTTCAACTTTGATTTAATTATTTCGTTTTTTAATGTTTTATTAAGGAGAATGAGCCACTGCAACAATTGGCAGGGTACAGCTATTTTCATTTTGATTTAATAATTTTTTCTGTTTGTGTTGAAGTATTTTTGCACTCGACGATTAAGGAGAACTTTAAAACAAAGATTACTTATTTTGAATAGTAACAGTTTAATTTAGCTATTTTCATTTTTATTCAAAAATGTTGTGTTTTTTCTGTTTGTACTGAAGTATTTGTTAGTATTTTTGCACTCGAAGATTAAATGGAACTTTAAAACAAAGACTACTTATTTTGAATGTTAACAGTTTCATTTAGCTATTTTCATTCTGATGTTAAAATTTTGTGTTTTTTCTGTTCATGTTGAAGTATTTTTTAAATATTTTTGAGCTTAACAATTAAGGGAACTTTAAAACACAGATAATATATTTTGAACGGCGAAATTTTAATTTAGAATTTTTGTGTTTGTGTTTCTTCTGTTTGGATAAGGCTTATGTTGGAATTTTTCAATGTGCCGAGCCAGACAATATCAAAATCTTCACAGACAATGGAACAAAAAAAAAAAAAAAAATGCCCGCAAGCATTGTGAAAAAACATAAAGCTCAAGACGAATCAATCAAATTGAGCAATTTAGATCTTCTCATGTGTACAGTTATAAATTGCGTGTTCTAGAATGGGTAAACCAGACAATCTATATTTTCAGACAATGAAACAACAAGCATTGTCAAATGAAACATCTTAGAAATATGTGCTTTTTCTTGCTTTTCCATCGAACCAGACTGAGCCACAGCAAAGCGTGGCCCGGTACAGCTAGTAGGTAATAAATAGAAAACTCATTGTTAAAAAGATATTAAAAGCAATTGTAAACGAATTTGCGTGAAGGCTTCTCTGAAAAAATGGAATGAAAAAGGAGAAAAGCAAGCAGTTAAGTTTTGTTCAACTGGTCACAACTTCGTACGAAATCGGCGGAAGTACGAGAGGCTGCATTTCTGATCACTCTGCGGCGACAATGATTTACTATACATCTGGCTTTGAGTGAGGATGATCAAAAGAAACTCGACATTATTATCCTCAAATTTGATGAATGATACTTATATGTTTATATAAATAGCATAATGTTTTCAATGCTAAATTTAATTAATACAGTCGCATTTCTACTATTTGGCAAACTCTAGTATTATATAAAACTAAAAAATTTGGACTGTTTTAAGAAATTGTTTAAACTTAATTTTATTATTTTCAAGTATTACAGGATTATATCATACGCGTTGACTGTCGCGTCAGTCACCGACGGCTGACACGGAACTTTCCGTTGAAGCCATGGATGTAAGGTTGAAGCCACATCAGCTACCCGTGACTGACACTAAACGCGAGGCCTGACTAGAATTTAGTTATTAATTCGCGTTCATGCTCTTTAAAGTAATTTTATTAGTGTCAATACTTACATTTCTACCGCAAAAGAAAATGAAAACTAACTAATTAAATAAATAAAGACCTCTGACTGGCAAAATGCCAAGAAGAATCCATTTTTGTTCAAGGGAGACACTGCTGGTAAGTGGAATGTGCTGTATTCTGTTACTTATTTTTCAGAAAATGTATTATGTTTAAAATGCAGTGTTGCGAAAAAATTACAGGAAAAAAAAAAGTTCATTTCTTTTAGTTTATGAATAATAATAAAAATCAAAGTAATGGAGCACAGCAAATTTCTTTGTTTCTTTTTCTATTGCTCCTGCTCCAAGCTCCACTCTCATATGTAATGGTGGTTGCGTCGATTAACTTCTTTCCTCTGCTTCGATTTTTAATCCGGTTTCTGTTTCATTATTACCGAAATCGAAATGGACTTCCTCAAGAAGAGGCCCTTTCCGATCAGGACCACCCTTCCCTTTCACG
Source organism: Octonoba sinensis (assembly GCA_038502835.1). Classification (NCBI taxonomy): domain Eukaryota; kingdom Metazoa; phylum Arthropoda; class Arachnida; order Araneae; family Uloboridae; genus Octonoba; species Octonoba sinensis. The sequence goes on along the minus strand of CM076598.1, from coordinate 1,330,365 downwards.
AAGCATTTCCGGATGAAAAATCGCCTGCCTCCATCCTCATCATCCCAATTACTGAGATGTTCTTGTCGTCGCTTTCAATCACTGCCGACTCGAGTCGTTCGATACACTGGTCCGACGATTTCCGCCATCTTTGTCCACAAAAATGACTTTCGCTTATGCAACTGAAGCACTCAGAAAAGGGATGTAAGTGACAAAATTGAAAATTTGGAGATAACTAGTGCAAATGAGAGAGAACACCATTTTATATTGTAGAAAAAAAAAGTGGGCGATAGCTCTAACAGGTGCTCTGCTCCAACGTGATTTGAAAAAAAAAAAAAAATGAACATTATAGGTCCCATATAAGATCCAAACTTAGAACCAATTTTTCTCTGAATCGTTTTTTGGTCACTTACGATATGCCTTTGCTCCTTACTGCCTTACATAGATAAAGAACTTCTCCCACTTCTAATACAGTATTAAAATTTAGATTATCGAATCACGATCATTCAAGTCCAAAATGAGCCAATCATCATAATTCAAGTCATTTTAAATAATATTGCAATGGCGGAATTTGTGATTGCAACTTGATTTCGTAAATTTGAATCTCAAAGTAATATCGAACGATATTCAATGATTGAATTTTGAACGCATGTTTCTCCTACCATTTTCGCACTTTTTCCATGCCAACGCGAAGAAAGATAGTAGGAAATGCGAAAATTGAATAAAATCTAAACTTTTACATAATTTTCGACTAATTTCTGATATTACCGAACCCAAAGTTGAACCGGAAGATATTTATTCAATAATTTTGAATTTTTGTGCTAGCACTTATCGCACTTTATTCCAAATTTTGCGAATGTCAATCCGAAAGTGTAACCGAACGATTTTTATTGATTCAGAATTCTGTATCAGGTATATTCTCATGCTATTCCACAACTTTTACGCACTATCGGGAAAATAATTTTTAAAGATTTTTTTTCCGGATATCGTATATTTACTGCCCTATTAATAATTCAAAATACAGTAAAACCTCTCAATAAGAGACACTAAGAGGATTGGAAATTTTGTCCCTTAAATAGAGGTGTCCCTTCCTCAGAGGTTCAGAAATTGATGCTTACATATATTATGTATTTATGTATTGTGTTTAATGCTGCATAACTTAGTTTAACTTTTTAATAATAAACATGCGTTATCATTAAAGCGTAAATACTGAAAATGTCTGATGCATACAAAATATATAAGTCCAAATTTTTGAAATTTAAAATTTTTTCATTGAAAAACTAAACTTTTAGCATGCATGTCGTATTGGCAAAGTTTTGTAACTCACATAAATGTATTTGAACTAATCTATTAGATGGGTTTATGTTCCAACCTCTTCGGAGCATCTCTCCGCGCCATTATAATTTACGCGCCAACTTGGCAGCACTTGGCAACCCAAAACTGTGTAACTTCACTTTGAGATGAGTCGCCGCTATGTACGCAACGCATTAAAACGAAAATAAACCCGCTTATACAGTCCACTGTAGTTTTCTACGCTATCTCCGCACAGATGGGTTTGTTTTAAACTATGTAGTTTGGGCAATACAGTATAAACTACTTTTGGTGTACTTTTTCCAATCCTTGCATAAAAAAACTTGTTGGTAGTTGGGTACTGTATGTCAATGCTGTGCATACATATATTCCATATTAGCACAAAAGATGGAAAAGCCTTTAGAAGTAGGTTTTGGGGAAGCACTTTAAAATACACTTATTTCTTTGTTCATGCTTCTAGGACTCGTACCAACTTTCAGAAATTAAATTTTAGAATAAAAAAAAAGAGCTTCAGCTTCCAGTAAATTTTTCTTATCAATATAACTTGAATTTTGGAAATTTTTCTCTGTTAATGTTCCTTAAATAGTGTCCCTTATTCAGAGGTAAATACATTGCAGTCTGTATTCAAAGGGACTGGGACCAGAAAAAGTGTCCCTTAAAGGAGGTACCACTGTAATATTAAAAAGTAATTTCAGCTTTTATTTAAACTTAGATGTTTTGCAATCGTATTTTCATATCGTGTTATAAACTACTGTGCAATTTGGAAAATAAATGTGCTAACAATTTTTATAGTTTTGTTACCCGTTACTAACAATTGCATAAAGGGTTTGCCCCTTTCTCTCGTATCTTAGAAGGGGTTCCCAAGGCAAGAAAAGTTGGGAACATGGGTGGTTTTGAGTTTTAAAAAAAATTATGAACTTAACATGAAATTATCGGAAAAAGTATGCATTACGAATTCAAAATAAAAATTATATAATTAGGTGACTATTTAAGGTGGCATATGTTAGAATACCTTTTAATTTTTAAAACAATTCAAATGTTTATAAGATGCAAAAGGATTAACGCACGGCACACTCATTTGCAGCGAAGTACATGTTCGATGTTGGCAGGCTTCCAAAACATGTTTTTTCTTATTCTTTGTAGAAATTAAGAAAATTCAATTAAAATATGAGCGATCTAAAGAAGTTCATGCAAATGTGGCGCCGATTTCACTGTGCAAGTGAACGAAAATCTCGCAATAACGCATTTTGATAAATTCATGATCGATGGTGAAGGAGGGAGAGGAACAGCTAAAAATTTCATTTTCTCACATAATGTAAAAAATGCAATGAACGATCGGTTTGCGAAGCGATCATATTAGTTGCCAAGAGCTTCATTTTAAAACATTGGGAAATTATTAGGAACAATTTTTAAAAATCGGCAGAAATTAACTAAAAAACGGAGGATCGGGAGATTGGCTGAAAAGTGGTAGTCTCCTTCAATAATTGTGAGAGTTGTATCGTCAAACATATCTTAGGATTAATTAGTTGAAAAATTAATTCGGAAACGCGAATTAATTTTCAATTCTCGGATGAGATACTCGGAGATTTTCGGATCAGGATCACCCCTGGTTGGGAACTACTGCTGTATTCAATATGGCGGTTCGCTGTTCTCGGAGTCTTCTAACGGACGATCCTCATACAGACACGCCCCCGTCTCGCTGGAGCAATAATCGCGCTATTAAAAGCGATGGGAAGATGAGCGGTTGTCATCTCTCTGTGGCGAAAGAGTCTCCTACAAGAGAGATGACCTCCATCTATTAGTTTCGGCGGAAAATTCCGCTCCAAATCGACACCCGTTTAACCCATCCGAGGCTTCGCAACGTCGGGGGGCCGATCGAGGAGCGAATTGCACAATATCCCTCCGTAACCCTTCTTTGTGAGTTCACTCTCTCTCTCGTCAAGGCTGACCATTTTTCCGAGGTTTTGGGAAAAAAAATTGAGTTATAAGAGCAAATTATTTACACATACAATTGGGGATCTTCCCACCATATTCTTGTCAGTTTTTATTCTCAGCTCAGAATGATGACAAAACCTCCGGATGTGAGAACCTGCACTTTCCTAAATCTGAGCAGGTTTTTACGTGATGAAATATTTGAGGAGCTAACAGCCAAACCGTGTTTTCTTGAAAAAAATAAAATTAAGGTTACTGGTTTTTCTTTGAACTCCTCATTAACTAATACAAAAGTATGTTGTTATTTGTAACCAAAACAAGCTTTGAATTTGTTTTGGTTACAAATAACATAGAGTAAAACCCCACAAATCCGAAATCCCGGGAAATCCAAACGAGTTTTTTTAACGAATTTGAAGAACACACCAAAAAAAAAAGAGCAAATTATTTATTTTGTCGTAACAAAACAATTAAAAACTATTACTTATTAAATTTATAAAACAATTACTATAACAATACAAAGTCAAAAAATATCAATTTCACTTGAAGTGGGTTAACTTCAATTGTCGAAGTGACGAAAACCTTCCAGCGGAGGCAATTGCGCGCCAGCGACGCATAAACATTGGCGTTGCTGCTGGCTGCGTGTTACTGCTTTAGTGCTATTTTATGATTATAATGCATACCTATTTGTTATTGATTTTGTTTCATTTATTAAAATGGCAAATTTTCTCAAACTCTCACAGACGCGTGCTCAAATCTCACGAAACTTTCGTCGTATTTGACGACGAAAAAACGTATTTGGCTTCGTGAAAAATCCTCCGAGTAAACCTTTCGTCAAATTGGCGAAATTCGTGTAGTAACTTTTTTAACTCTCGCGATCGCGCGAGGAATGAATCGTTGCAAATGACGAAATTTTCTTGACGATTTAAAATTCGTCAAAAATGAGAGTTCTATTTCTGAGAGTGTGAGGATTTCAAAGAAAAACCAGTAACTTTTTTTTTTTAATTTTATTATTATTATTTTATTTTAATTATTTATTATTATTATTATTTTTTTTTTTTGAGAAAACACGGTTTGATTGTTTGCTCCTCATTTTGCCAACTGGGCAGACTCGTAGTTGGAGCGTGTGCGATGCAGTGGAGTAGCTAAGGAGGGCGGCCCGCCCCGAGAGTCACTCGTTCTTTGGTGACACCCGGTCACGAAGGGGGAAACAATAAACCTCTAAAAAGCTCCATATAATGAAACAAATTTTTATTCTATCATTTTCTTTTCTACTTTTAACTGAGCGAAGAGTTTCCTTACAAAAATATTCGAAGTGGTTTTTTACTGCTAAACACACCATAGGCGTAACCAGGGGGGCTTTTGGAGGTTCAACCCCCCCCCCCCCCATTGGGTATTTACTTATTTAGGCACACAAGAAATTTCTGGCTACGGCCTTGCAAAACATATATTTTTTTCCCCCTAAGAAAATTAAACACATATGCATGTGATTTTATTTCCTCTTTCTCTGACTGTGATCATGACCAAAGTATGCAGCTCATAACAAAGAGGACTTTTCATCTGGTTATAATCATCCCCCTTATCACCTTGGGGGGGGGGGGAGGGTTTACAGCGAAAGGTGGCTTCAATCACCGTACCACACAGACAAACAGAGATCCTTTCAATCACTCCAGAGGGTTTTCTTTTCTTCTTGATGTCTTTTTTACCCAAAGGCAGCAATTTGGGAATACAATCGCTCAAGTAATAAGTTTCGTGGAAAATATTCTCTACTGTGATGGAGTTTTGTTTTCTGATAAACCAGCGTTGTAGGCGCTGGGGTCTGAAAATGAAGGACCCCCTAGCCAACAATTGTCCTAATGGGTTAAACCCTCAAGCCAGGCAGGGATGCTCATCAAGAAACTTAAGGAGCAGTTAGTATTTATTTATGACTTCCTGTCCAAAAACCCATTTTGGTAAAATCTTTTTTGTAGATGAGCCGGTTGGAAAACTGATGAACTGTATTTGCATTGCATTCTCATTTACAGATGTTCTCTCATCTCATATATTTTAAATGTTTTTTTTTTCTTATTATGGTCCATCATTGATTGCATTACGACTCTGGAAATCATTCGTTCAACGTTTCCAATCTCACTGCTACGGTTTAATGCTGCATTTTAATTTACAATCAAGTATTACTTATATTTTAGCTAAATTTTTAATTATTTTCGATACATAATAATGTTTGCACTCCAGCGATGGACACGTTCGTCATCCAAAAAGAAAAGAAAATTTGATTCAGACGCTTCCACTTCTGAGGTATGTTTTGCTACAAATTTAACAAATTTTTTAGAAATTTATTGTGGGGATGAGCATTTTTGTAGGGGAATTTGGATTTTTTTCTCTAAAATTCGACTATTTCCCAGTTTTAATATTATGAATGCCTGGACATAGAAGATTGCTTAGCGCTAAATATTGAATTTTCTATTGCGTTTGAATTAAAAAATAAACTAATAGATCTAGTAAGGAATGTTTAATGTTTTTGTGAATCAAGGCCGTATCCAGAGGGGAAGGGGGACCCACGGGCAGCCCCCCAGAAATCTTTTGCAATGTATCATATATTCCTCCCTGAAACTTTGCTTTACATAAGTGTGTCGAAGTCTGCCCCCCCCCCCCCCCCGAAAAAAAATTCTGGATACTACCTTGGCTCCGGAGCAGGGGGAGCATGTTAAGAATTAGGAAGGGCTGTGTATGCATCAAAATCATACCCTTTATATATACATATATGTAGATATATATGACTAGAAATGATGTTAATATAAATTTTTTTACAATATGATAGCTTTTTGATGTACATATAGTAGATGTATGTTTAGATCTTTGGTGAAGTTAGAGGAGTGGGTATTTGGGGCTTCTGCAACTTAACTTTTTGTAACTGGTCTTACATCTATAATGCTTAGGCTAACTCTGGAGGCAAGGGTTCGAGGGCTCTCCCCAGGAACAATGCAATTTCGGGATACTTTGGTGATGTTAGAGGAAACAGAAAGGGGTTTGGTTACCCTCCCCCCCGCAATGTTTTTCAAAATAAAGTCTTTTATCTTTTAAATTACTTTTGGTGTCGCTCGTGATAGTGTTCAATGTCCTTTCCCTGAAAGTGTTTCTGAAAGTAAAGTGGTCGTAAAAGCGTAATTTCTCTTTTCTTTCTTTTTTTAAAACTTGTGATCTGAATTTTTTGCCGGGGAGGGGGGAGGAGTTGATTTGCCCCGAGGGTGTAGTTCTCCTCCCCACCCCCTTCCGGGAGATGCCTGAAATAAACACGGAGTATATCTTTAGAGACAAGTATTTATGACTAGTAAATTTTACTCTTTTATATTGGTGTTTAGTCTGTACATTTTTAGGGTGACCCCCCCCCCCCTTTCAATAACCCTAGTTACGCCTATGAAACACACTATTGCTGTCAAAAATACATTCAATATTATTACTCCAATGATACGAATGGTATTTTTTTCCTTCTTTTTTTTTTTTACTGGGCTTTCTTCTTTCTTTGCTGTTTTCTTCTTTTTTTTTGTGGGAGAGGGGGGGGGGGTGACATCACGGATTACCGCACCGAGTGTCACCTATGCTAGCTACGCCACTGGTGCGATGTGTTCCATTCTTGGAGTACGGGGCTCCTAATTAGTAAATACTTACCGTCTGTAAAAATTTATGCATCGGGTCCCCTATATTGAAGAATTATCCCCTTGGTTTCCAAATAAAAAAAATATGAACTAAAATTTCGGGGTTCCTGCGAAATGGAGGCCCAGATTTTGGACATGACTGAACGGGGGACGGGAGGGGGCTGTCATTCAAGTGGCTTAGAAGAAGCCAATTTGAAAAAAACGTATGCGTTTATGTACATAAATAAAAATATATATATAATAATATTTTAGTAATCTCTGGTGTAATAGTAATGTAAGATAGGTTTTCCATTTCAAGTTCTCAAGCGGGGCCTAATCCTTTGTTGGACAAAGTTTCCTGTCTCTTTCGGCTTCAATACACATTTGCTAGAGCGGTTTAACAACGATTCGAATGCCCGGTCCAGCTCACATGGTGGGACTGCCTCCAAAGCTAGCGTCGAAGGTTTGTACACAGTGTGTCAAGGAATTTTTAAGACTACAGCTGGAGCTAAGCTTACAGTGCCGCTATCCGTGCTCTCACGCATTCGTGAAACTCCTTCACTATCGCCTGATCCACTGCCGAAACCTCGGTTCATTTACTGTTGTTTTTGTACTTTGATAACATTGACAGTATAAAAACAGTTTCGACGCGAGCTTTGGAGGCGGTCCCACAATGTGAGCTGGAACGGGCCTTCGAATGGGTGTTAAACCGCTATAACAAATGTATTAAAGCCGAACGAGCTTATTTTGAATAAAAATACTTAAAAATATATAATTCCTAGTTTTTATGCGTTTTTTTAAACTTAGTCTTAAAAATTCTTCGACACACTTTGTATATGGGTGCATGTACATATTTTGTTGTTTTTTACGTAATATTGTATGAAGTATATACCCCTTATACCCGGAAAGATTTGTATTGACGGACCCGTCAAGGGCATAGCAGAGAGCCGATATCTTAGGGGCCGTTCATAAATGATGTCACGCTTTTCTCTTATATATTTGATCCCCTCTCTCCCCCCCACCGTTGTCACAATATGTCACACTTCAGCACCCCCCCCCCCCTTTGTCACATTTCGTGCCATGTTGCATAATGCATGATGTCACACTTCTTGTTACGCCTCCCCTCCCCTTGTCACACTTTGTCACAATTTCACGAGCCCCCCCTCCCCCTCGAAGCATGATATCACTTATGAATGCTCCCTTAAATATGATAAGGTGGTTCCACAAAGCACTTCTTCGATATAAAAATTAATACACTCACGAAACTACTCCATTTTGAGTGTTTTAAGGGCATTCAATAAACGTTTAACCAATATTCGAAATTTCAGAGGATCTCCACCATCCGCTTCATGGAAATGAACTTTCAAGGTCATCCGCAGGAATGTCTACGTGCCGAGTGCTATGTCAGAGGGTACCCCCCAGAAACGGTTCCGGCCACTAACACTTCTGCTTCTGTTGCCTCATCATCTGCGACCTAGTTCCGGAAATTTATGAGATTGGGATCTGCAGTCGGGCACTTTGCCCCCTCCTTCCCGCAGATCCCGTTTCACCTTGAATTTCGAATGTTCGTCGATGGCGCAAGGTTGCTTCCCGAGCCCCCCCAGAAACAACGATCGGCAGGGGTGCGATTTTTGCGTGGAAATAAATGATCTCGATTGCGAAAGAAAGAAGCATTCCTAAGTAGGCAATGGCAGGGCCTCAATCGAAAGTTCAGTTGCCTTCTCGTAATTTACAAGGTTAACGAACATAACAGCGATTTGTTCTGAGAAGAATTTTGACAATTATTGCGGAGGAAGATTCATTAAGTCCAGCAAAGAGGCACTTTTTTATTTTCTTAAACGTCCACAATAGAAGAGAGCATTGCATTCGCGAAAATTTTCGTTTTCTGAGTTTGAACCGGGGATCTAGAGCAGCTACTTTTTTTGAGTTGCTCCGCTCCGGCCATTCTAGATACTTGCTCCGGCTCCGGTCCCTGCTCCGAATAATTTTATTAGCAATCATATTCTTTATCTCTGTTTTAGTTAATTTTTTATGTGATAAAAAATTAAAAATAGGACCAGTTTCTTTGCTCCGTCTCTGCTCCAATTTCGAGGAAAATCTAGTTGCTCCGCTCCAATTTCGAGGAAAATCTAGTTGCTCCGCTCCAGTTTCGAAGAAAATCTCGTTGCTCCACTGCTCCGCTCCAGTTTCGAAGAAAATCTCGTTGCTCCACTGCTCCTCTCCAGTTTCAAAGAAAATCTCGTTGATCCACTGCTCCGCTCCAGTTTCGAGGAAAATCTAGTTATTCCCTGCTCCGCCCTATTTTCGACTAAAATCTAGTTCCTTGCTCCGCCCCAGTTTCGAGGAAAATCTCGTTGCTCCACCTCTCCGCTCCAGTTTCGAGGAAAATCTAGTTCCTTGCTCCGCCCCAGTTTCGAGGAAAATCTCGTTGCTCCACCTCTCCGCTCCAGTTTCAAGGAAAATCTAGTTGCTCCGCTCCAGTTTCGAAGAAAAACTCGTTGCTCCACTCCAGATCCCTGGTTTGAACACATTTTGTCTGTTTTCGGAAATATCGATCAATGTATACACTGTTAAAAAAAATCTGAATTTTCAGGATGTTTTTTGACTGATTTTAACGGACGATTTCCGTAGTGCTTCAATGCATGGTTTTTCCTTTCAAAAACGGAAATATCACGTCTTGAAAATACGAGAACGGATCTTTTCCGTTTTACGGTTGCTGTATTTTCGCAACCTGATTTGGATTAACGGAGGAAAAAGAGATGGAACTTCTGTCAAATCTCGGGAAAATATTATCAGAAACGGAATATTTCCGGCACCTCTGCTGCCGTACTTTTTCCGTTATTTTCAGGAGATTTTTTTTACATTGTATGTAGGTGAATACTTTTTCGTAGATACGGCAACTTAAACTTGCAAAGTAATTCAAGGAAGCGAATGAAACGCGGTATACAATGACACTGTAATGGGAATTGGTGCTGAGTCGTTTTTATTGACAATTGCTCAAAAGAAAGTGGTAGCCACCCCATTTTAAATCAAATTTGGAGTCCTCTGCACAACTCCCAATTAGTTCATGCAATAATAAAATCAGCGGCGGGCTGGCTAAGTGGGCATTCGGGGCAAATCCTGGAAGGGCCGGGTCCTCCCTGGGCTGGTCGAAAAACACCTAGGTACCTATTTTGTTTTTACAAAGAAAAAGGCTCTTAGGAGATTAATAAAACTGAACTATGACCAAAAATGTGCCTTAGGCAGGACTTGGAATAAACCAATAAACAATTTATATGAAGACCTACAAAACAGTTGATTCTTCAACTCGACCTCGCTTCACGAAATTGCTGCAATTTTTGTTGTGCTTCTTATATCTTATTAAAAAACACTTTACTTTAAAAAAATTGAAAGATAGAACCATCTTTGAAATGCTGCTAAAACTCACTGTTTTTAGTAAGTAAATGTACAAAAATTTTCGGGTAGGGGGGTTGAGGGGGCCAATAATCTGAGGGCCATTCATTTACCGATCCCTGGTAATGCCCCTTCTCTAAGGCTGGTCTATTTGAAATGGGAGCCACAACCCTCCAAATGGTACTCTTCTATCATAGGGGTATCAAGGAGAGCCAGGTTCACACTGCAAGAGTTAGGTTTGCTGGGCGCCAGCCCAGCCTAACTCTCTCGGAACGGTTACGAGCGTTTGACGGACTTCACTTCCCCATGCAAGGGGGAAGGCACCCCTAAGGCCACGAGCTAACATTGGAGAAGAAAGGTCTATTTGAGATATGCCAGGGTCGAATTATTTTTCCCAGTCCGCCCCTGAATAAAGATCTTTATATATATATATATATATAAATAAAGCTTCCCTCCCCCATCGCTGTTCATTGAAAATAATGGTACGGCTAAAAATGTTTCATTTGATACACACATCCAGAAGAAATTTTATTGCGCTGCATCTGATTGTTGAAGTGGAAACATCGCATCAGATGACTGTTCTCCAAATCTGAGCCTCATATCTTTTAATTGCGACACAATTCAAGGTAAGTAAATTAATTAAATCAAAGCGAAATGTTACTCAGTTCAACTACTGCTGACTACAAACATCTAACTTGTTACATTGAAATTCATTCATTGGATGTCACGCTTCCTGGTTTAAGGGGTTCGTGAAATTCTGACAAACTGTGACAAGGGGAGGAGAAGGGTTACAAGAAGTGTGACATCATGTTAATGCAACATAGCTTGGCATATGTGACAAAGGGGGGGAGGGGGCTCATATATATGGAAAAAAAGCGTGACATCATTAATGAACGGCCCCTTGCATATAAAAAAAAAATCACAATCGTGAAAGTGTATTGCAAAACACTGGCGTTACAAATTCCTGGTCACGTAACTCTTTTCAGAAACTAAATCAGAAGCGAGAGATTAAAAGGGTTGGACCGCTCATGTGTAGGTCTGACGTGCGATATGTGAAGGGACAGACTGACGTTGCAGCTCGCCAACATTCCTCGGAGAAGCATCTGTCATGGTGACCTTCTTACGTCTGCGGTGCGGCAATAACGGAACATTAAGCTTTCTTCAACTCTTCTTCTCCCCTCATTGTTCGAAAGCCTTTGAATCACTTTCGAAATCAGAGCTCCACTGCCTCCCCCGTCAACAATGGGATTACGATTCCTGCCGGAGGGACTGACAGTGGCAGAATGCCACCTTCTTTGACCTTGGTCCTCAACCAATCTGTCTTTGTTAACATCCAATAAAAATCATGTTTCCTTTTAAGAATTACGAGAAAATGAAGCACTTTAGCAAAAAAAATTTTAAATCATCGTTTCGCAACACATTGTTAAGGCAACCGATTTTGTTCTCGGTGGTGGAGTAACTGGAAATGTTCGATCGAATTGCACAAAGGGTGAAAGATTGTGGTAGATCAATTATAGTTCGCTAATAAAATTCGTGAGGAAGGTTTGAGAAAACCGTTAAGTACATCCTTTAAAACATCACCCTGGTATGGTCGAAGCCAATCCTTCATTTTCTGACTTATTAATTACAGTTCAATTTCCTTATTTTGCCACATTGTGCCATCATTCTATTATTTTAAAAAACTAATCACTAGGTAGGTCTCATTATTAGTTCAGTTTTTTTTAAATGTTTTTCTTATATCCAAGAAGATGTTGTTAATAATTTTTTTAATGAAGTCCATACATAAAGTTTGTTCTTTGACTTCTTCCGAATTATAATAAAGTTTACTCTTGTTGTGGCCCAGTGGCTGCGTGTTCCGTGCTACCATGCCACAGGTCAGGGGTGCGATTCCCTGGCTGGGCAGGGTCGAATCGGCCTTTCAGCCCTTCAGTGGGTTCAATAAAATGAGGACCGAGCATGCTTGGTAACTCAACACTGGGAGTTCCGAGCCCTTCACCGGGACATCTGCTTCTGCTCCCCAGGGACCTCGGTCTCGAAATTTGGGATGGGCACAATAGGCCATGGCCCCGAATGGGCTATCGCGCCACTGAGTTCAGTTTTACTCGATGTCACTCGATCCATCTCCTTATGGAGGCTCAGTTTCCTAAGTTCTCCAACCACCTTACAGTCTTCCAACGAGTACATGACAGGTTGAAAGATATTAAAAGGGTATTTAGGGATTAAAAAAAGATAGTGAGCGGAAAACCCACGGTGCGGATCTGTCACGACTGCCTTCCAATCACCCCCTTGGATTCTGATGTTGTTCAATAAGGGACCGTTCATAAATGATGTGATTTCTAAGGAGTGATCCTTGTGTCTTTTATCGTCCGTAATGAATCCGTACCATATCATTCCCTACGAGTGTCTCATAGTTGCTCATCACCATCTCTGTAGCCCCTGTCATCCATTAACGAATGATATCGTCCCCTATCTTCAAAGGAATCTTCTATCTCCATTAAGGATCAATGTTCACATCCTCTATGCTCTTGTTGTATTTTCTTCGGATTCTTCTCTCGATTTTACAGAAGGGAAATCCTCCAACAACTGCTCCCTCCCATATATTCTCTGGTCGTCCCCCATCACGAAGCAGTATTGCCCTGTAATTCTTCTGCCATCCAATTAAGGATCCATATCGACATTCTTTATGATCCTTGTTATCCTTCAGGCAGTGATATAGTCCTCTTCCGTCACCCATTAAGGAGCAATATCACGCCTTCCGGATCTCGCCTCCGGACTCCTCCCTCCCATATATTCTCCGGTTGTCCCCTATCAGGAAGCAGTATTACCCTGTGATTCCTCTGCCACCCATTAAAAGAACACTGTTAAACGTTCTGGTTCAACCTTCCACCAAAAAAAAAAAAAAAAAATGGCTAAATTTAGCTGCAATCAACATCTGTTGCTAAGTTGAAACGCATTCCTGGTAAAACTACACCATCATAATGGCGAACTTAGTACCAAATGTTGGTTGCAGCTAATTTTCACAATTTTTTGGTGAAAGGTGGAACCACAATTTTTAACATAGAAACATTATCACCAGAAGAAACCCTTCTAGTACCTCTTTCGCCTAGTAAGAAGACCGCTATAGTTATTCTCGTATCGAACACTAGGGAGTAGATTCAGCCTCTCCTATTCTCTTGTCAGCTAATACGGAGCGATGATTCTCCTATCGCTTATTAAGGAGTGAATTGCTTCTCGTCGTTGATCCGACCATCATTTTTTTTTAATGGGGCTGCATGTGTTTACCAACCTTTTTGCAGACCTAGTGCATTCCCCGGAAATCGACATTCCTTCTTTCAAGTCATTGTCGGCGGATGCCATTACCACTATGAGAATTTTGACGCTCAGTTCCCCTCTAGATGGCGGCACCTGAGCTCTAAATGATGCATGACGCAAATTAGACTAGGAATTTAATTTATCCGAGAGTATCCAAGGCGAGCGGATACTCAAAGGATCTTTCACATGCCGCAACATCATTCGACATGGACGCAGACGATTTTCTGCATCTTGAAAATCCACCGATACTGTGCCAGGCTCGATTCTATGACCAAGGGCGTACGAGTCCCACGTCTTACCACGACGCCAGCCTCCAACCATCATGTAGCTCATTAAAGAGTTCTCTGCTTCATCCCCCTACCCTGTTAGCACGAGGCTTTAGTGCTGCCCTCCCCCTGGCACCTGAAAGTGAAGTCCGTCGAATGCTCACTACCGATCCGAGATAGGTTTGCTGAGCGCCAGCTCAGCCTAACTAACTCTTGCTGTGTGGACCTAGCCCTCCTTGATACCCATATGCTTAAAGAGTATCATTAGAGGGTTGTGGGTTCCTGAAAAAAATGGGGTTAGTAATACATACATACATTAATCTAACTAAACTACTGCATATATGAACTACGGCATAAATTTAACTACTACTTAAACATAAACTAGGCAACCATTTACGGTTTAAAATTATTTCCCACGTAACATCCTCTTAATCTCCTGTTGTTTCTTAAGAAAAACGCTCATCCGTTTTTTATTGTCTCCCAAACAGCGACATGTAATACTAAGCTACATAAAGTTAAATCTGGGGGCGGGGGGATCGAAAACAATCCTTCGTTTTAACATAATTAATTTGATCAAGTATCCTACAACGTCGTAGCACACGATAACGTTTTACTTATTAATCAAGTACTCGCTTTCTTGTAACTATCTACATTTCAAGTGATTTACCCCCTCCTATGTTTTAAGGGTGCATTTTTTAAATTTCACATAAATTTTACTGCAGCTTAAAATAAAGTCATTAATGATACTGTAATCATCGAACTACTAAAGAATTTTCTTTTTATTTCTCAAATATTTTCGTGAATGTATTCAAATGGATTGAGTTTCGGTTTTGAATTTAATCATGATAAGCTTTATGTAAGCAACATATTTTGGTTGCTTTCTGTTATTATGGCAGTAGTTTTGTTCGTAAACAATAAATAAACAAATTAAACAAAATAAAAAATTGCATTGAAGTACAAATCCGAAGAGTTTGCAACCAAGCAAATAGCGATAGAATCGAAGACAACTCTGTTACTCTACCTACTATTAGAAGAGTTATTACAAAGGTGCCTCAACCGTTAACTATTACTGTAGCAGCGTTTATACCTACGTATTAATTTTTACGATGATTAAAATTGGGAGCAACTAAACTGCGTTCCCAACGATGAAAAATGAGTCAAAGGAATGGTTTTAATAAAAAGTGAATTAACATTATTAATAGCCTATAAATTATGTCCAAGTTGAATGAAAAATATTTGATTATTTTAAAAGATACACTTTTTTTTTGTTACCAATAAGGTATGAATGCTGATTTTTGCTGCTGGTAATGACTTCCGTCCAAAAGCTCCATACTTGACCCAAATATCCAAAACAGCTAAAAATATTAATCGAAATAAAATGGATAGCTCCATATTTTTATCGAAAACCCATCGCATCTTCTTGTTTCGAACCATTTAATGCTAATGAGCTGCTGTAATTAGCACGTTTTTTCTTCTTTTTTTGCTGAAGAACGATATCAGTGTCATATTCCTACAAGGTCCTTCCCGCCTCGCTACAAGAAAGGCTGATTTCTATCGGAATCATCACCCCGAGGTGGCATTCGCCGATAAACAGCCATCATCATTTATCACGGATCCATTCAATTACAAAAAGAAAAAGAAAAAAGTATAGCAACTGTCTCTCAGGTCTTCCAAGAAGTGATCTTAACTTGCCTATCAGGAAATGGCGAAATGTCATCTTCGGTGCATGAGAATGAAGCATATTCCAGAAGGAAAAGCCGCAACCTTCGGATTCCGCTGCCAAGCCTCACATCGAATTATCGAATGTAGGTTAATTGGAGATTGTCTGCTAGCTCCCAAGTGTAAATATGATTCGATTGCTGCTTTTGTTCATCCTCCGAGGTGTCTTCTGGTTAAACTGAATCTGCTTCGGGCCGTGTCAATCCATCTTGCTGTCTCATCAAGGTATTATTATCTCCAATTGGCAATCGGAGTCTGAGTTGTTATTATCACTGCTTCTATGTTTGGAAGAACATGATGGGAAAAGGTATCTTCATTCCATTCAAACATCTCCCCCCTCGCCGCCATTCAAGCTTTCTACATGATGCTGTTCCATCACAATCTATGATTGGATCTGCCATACAAATTGTTATTTCAAATTGAGCATAAATCCTGAGGAAATGATCTGTCCCACCGAATTCCGTTTTTATATTATCTGCTAATGAAATTCCAATTGGAAAGTATTGATGAACATAATCGAATAAATGGTTCTGGGATCATTCGATCATTCTGAATCAGTCAGGAAATATATTATGAGGTTTCGTTTTCGAACGATAATTTAAATTAACTTGAAAATAAAATAACTATTTCAAATGATTCTTTTGAATGATTTACTCGAGTGACTCTTTCAATGACTTTGAAATTCGAATGATCGGTTACCGAGGATTTTCTCGTGTGATTGGTAGTAAATGGTTCCACCTCCACCCCCCACCCCCCCCCCCACCCCCCCCAAAAAAAAAAAAATTCATCAGATATCCAATATCCAACCTATTTTGAACTATTCGAAATCTAATCCCACCATTGCACTAAGGATCCAGTTATCCGACATGCCAAAAGGAACACCTGTTAGAATATCCGGAAAAGAGGCGCAGATTTAATTCCTTCTCAAACGAAAATTTTATTTTTGAGTAATTAATCAGTATGTTTCGAAAATATATGCGAATTAAAACAGGAAATGTTAAAAATATGTAAAGAAGTTATAGGTTTCAAACATCAGAGCTGGACATCCGGCATCGAAGTAGTACCAAGTTTGTCAGTTGGAACATTGGATTGGTATTGAGCAGTTCGGACGGATCTCATCACTAGGGATGTAACGAATAGCGATTTAGCCGAATACCAACCATTTCTTCTAGGCCGAACCCGAATATTCGGCCAATGTTTTACGCCGAACACAGAATATTCGGCGGCCGAATATTAAAATTTCTAGAAAATCGTTGTAATAGGAAGTATTTGTCGAATTTAAAAGTATTCACAAAGCCAAACACCAATTCCACACATTAATCTATACTGTAAGATTTAATTCTGTTTGTTAAAAATCTGAAACTATCTAAAATTACTATATATTCCATCTGCATTTTTTGAATGTAATAAAACCGAAAATTTAACCCACAATTGGAATGGAAATGACCGATTTTAATGTAAGCATAGCATGGCATTATTTTGCTAATTATTTAATTCAAATTAAAGAAATACTATTGCTTACTGAACTTTTACCTTGCTCAAATTAATTTTATGAAGATATTTTTTAAGTTATAAAAGTTAATATTTTTATTTTATGTTTTTTTTTTACATACCGCCTTTTAAAAGATCTATTAAAATTTAATGCATTTAACTGGAAATATTTTTATTTACAAAAACCCCAATAACTTAAGCTATCTTAATATTTATGATATATTCTAGGCTTTTCACATCTTTCTTACCCATTTACATTAATTTTTTACATTTTTACTGTAACAGAATTATTGGGCCGAATAATCTACAATACCACAATAAATCAGTCTATCCAAACATAGTCTAACTTCCACTTTGTTAATAATAACAAAATAAACGTCTCGTATTCTCCATCATAATTAACTATTATTGCCAGCTTTGTGAGCAAATGCTAAGTATAAAACACAATATTATAACTTTAAAATCTTTTTGTTCAGCCAAACCTAAAAACGATGTTTAAAAAACGTAGTATTTTTTTAAATTATTTTTATTTATTAAAACTAGTATATATTAATGTGTTATTTTGAAATAACTAAAATACAATTTTAAAATTTAAAATCTAGTAATTTCTTTATTTTTTTACATTTCTACTGTAGCGGAACTATTCGGCAGAATAGTCCATCAATATTCGGCCAGGACGAATTTGAGCTTAACCGAGTATTCGGCCAGTTTATGAAATGACTATTTGGTCAGGCCGAATATTCGAATTCACCAGAGGGCCGAATATTCGTTACATCCCTACTCTTCTCAACTTTCTTTTTTCACTTTCAAATGTCGCATTAGAATGATCGATGGTTCTCTATAAATATTCAAGGGGTGCAGAACAGATGTCGGATACGGCATGGACAGATTACTAAGGTGTCCTTCAATGTTCGTCCCCACCCCATATTACAAAACATACTGCAGGTTCCATATGAAATCGACGACAGTTCCTTCTTCGCTTTCGCTTTCGCGCTTAATTCGGTGCTTTGTATGCCCGTTTCGCGATCTTGCCATTCGAAAACGGGGCCAGTGGTCCCGCTGTGATAACGACGGGCGATTCCGCTCGAACCCCTTTTTCTTCACTTCATTTCGCTTTATGACTCGCCTCTGATGGCATTCCATATTTGGGAGTGCCTGTTGCGCTTTTGCAGATGCGTGTGGTGCGATCTGATTCATCCGTTGCGTGAGTTTTTTCTTCTTCTTCTGCTAATCAAGCAAGGACAAAATGATAATTCGCATGAAAAGATACTTGGTCTCAAATCGGTTTGTTTATGAAGGGCACAACCAGAGGGGGCTTTCGGTTCAACACCACCCCCCACAGAACACTTCGCCCTTGACTATAAAGAAAAGCAGTTTTAAGAAATCGACCTGCTGCAGCTCATCCGAGAAAAAAGCTGAAATTCAAGTCCAAAATGAATTGCTCAAACATCTATATACTGTTGAGCTCGCTTAATACGAAATGCCAAAAATTCGCGAATTTGTACATATTAACAGTTATTCGTAACAACCGTGAATAAGTAAAATTGTGTAAAAAGCAAAGTATTAAAAATGCATGTTTATATTTTTAAAATAATAACTACTGTTTAAGAAGGATTGGAAGATAGAGGGTTTGATCCCTGAGCAGACCGAATGGCAACACGTGCATGATCTTTATCCTCTACCCAGAAAGATTCAACATATGATTCGAAATACTTTCTTGGTGGTTTACAAGGACTCAAAATAACCAACAATTTGTAAAAATATAATTAATTACAGTGAAACCTCGATAACTCGACACCCCAAGGGAACACGAAAACATATCGAGATAAGCGGGTGTCAAGTTACCGAGGCTCCGTAATATCGATTACTAAGTATCGGTCTATGCTGTTATTTACTTACCATTCAAGTTATAAAAGCCTATTCAAGTGAATGAAATTATCCCCTTTTATAATTATTATTTTGAAAAAGTTATACATTAGAAATAAATATATAAGCATAGTACATCAAATCGGAATACCTCATGAGAAAAAATACATAACTTTTGTTTGTTTTTCCCTCTGAACAGAAAAATTCCTCAACGCTATTAAGCTTGCTATTTCGCGACTCATTTTTTTTTCTTGTGTTCGTTCAGTTTTCAATGCTTCGCGCCTAGACTGTCCTAGCGTGCCGACAACTTTGTCATCTTCGTCCGAACTTGATCCGTTTTCAGCATTTAACGGATTTGTAGTTTGATTGCAGCTTCTAAAATATCTATACCTTCTAGAGGTCCTGAAGTGGTTAGTTCAGAGTCAATATTCATATTCCTCACAAATGGGGTAATGGGGAGGCTCCCCAGGGTACAAGGGGAATCTTCCGGGAACACTTTCCAGAAAAGAATTGATTTATTGACGAAGAAATATCACTGTAAAATTAGCAGAATTGTACACTGAAAAAATACCGGAAGAAAAAGTTATCAAGAATACAAAATGGAGGTCGACTTACAGGGGTTCCTAGAAATTGTGTGTCGAGTTAGAGAGTTTTTCGCCCATTGAACTTAACATTGGGCCAGCCATTAGGGCAGGAAATGTCGACTTACCGAGGTAGTCGACTTATCCGCGTGTCGAGCTACCGAGGTTCCAATGTATATGCAATCTTGAACATTTTTCGTGAATACGTCAGAAATTTTGTTCGTTTTAGCCGAAATTTGTATTTTAGCCTTCATTATATGCGTGAGATATTTAGTGTAAATAAATAGTAAGCCAAACTTAATGAACAAAATGTTTCCGTGATTTCGTATTAACCGTGTACGTATTAAGCAAGTTCAACTGTATGTATTTCATTTAATGTGGACCAGTAACGATTAAATTTTGCGATATGATACTGATATCATGCAAAAAAAAAAAAAAAAACTGTGGTGAATCGATATTTAAAAATGTGTTTGATGATTAGCCTTTCTATGAGAAATACAGTAAACCCTGTAAAGTTGACTGCCTGTTTAAGTTGACCACTTTTGTCAGGAACGGAAATAGCCCTTCGCCATTCACCTCACCCTCTATAAGTTGACCATCTGTCTAAGTTGACCACTAAAGTCCTGCACCGCAAGTGGTCACCTTACACAGGATTCACTGTACATATTTTTTTTGTATTTATTATCGTAACTTACGGATTTTAACAAATTTATTTCTATTTCTTAAAAATTATTTCTATTCATAACTCAATTTTTAATCTCCGATTCTTTGCAGTGGCAACACCTTGGTTTGTTTACATCGTGCGACCATTCATTCTCATGTTCATATGTAGCGATCTTTTCTTAAGCCTTTCGAATTTTAAAACGTTTCTGTGCGGAGATAGCGTAGAAAACTACAGTGGACTGTATGAGAATTTTATTTGCGTTTTAATGCGTTGCGTACAAAGCGGCGACTCATCTCAAAGGGAAGTTACACAGTTTAGGGTTGCCAAGTGCTGCCAAGTTGGCGCGAAAATTACAGTGGCGCGGAGAGATGCTCCGAAGAGGTTACAAGTACGGAACATTCCGCCCGGCGTTGAAATATTACATTATTTCAGAACATTAAAGAAAAACACAAAAATAAAATCAATTTAACACAATAAAAAGTAAAACAAAAATTGAAATATGCATGAAAATATAAAAATTCTAACAATAACTAATACACAAACAATCACTTAATTATTTACAGGAGATACATAATTATCTACAATTGGCAAAATGCAAATTTTTGAAATTGGTCTTCTAAATTTGCCCTTTGACGTACGTATATCTGCAACTCTGACATTGCCATCTGGGCCTTCAATTACATTAATTATGCGACCCATTGACCAATTACATGAGGGGAATTGCGCGTCCTTTAATAACACTAGCATACCTGGAATTAAATTTGGTTTTTTAAGTAACCATTTTGACCTCTGCTGCAGGTGACTTAGGTAGCTGTTTTGCCAATATTTCCAAATGGTTTGAACCATTTTTTGAGTTCTTTGCCACCTATTGAGAAGATTATCCCTTTTATCCATTAAGTTAGGTTCTGGGACAGAATTTATAGGTTTCCCTATTAAGAAATGACCGGGAGTTAACACTTGGAAATCATCACTATCCGCTGATAATGGTGAGAGTGGGCGCGAATTAAGGATGCCTTCAATTTGCACAATTACAGTGAGAAATTCTTCCAGTGTTAACTTTGCGGAGCCTATAACTCTCTTCAAATGGTATTTAAAAGCTTTCACTCCCGCCTCCCACAGGCCGCCAAAGTTGGGTGCCCTAGGAGGTAAAAATTTCCGCTTAATACCTTCTGTGGTTAGAAAGCTCGAAATATCTTGACTGTTTATCATTAACCGATATAACCGTTTTAACTCTGCAGAAGCTCCAACGAAATTTGTAGCGTTGTCACTGAAAATTATGGAACTTTTGCCACGACGAGCAAAAAATCTTTTTAAAGTTGCAAGAATTGCTTCTGATGTCAAATCTGATACATACTCGATGTCAACCGCTTTAGTCGCCATACAAACTAATATAGCTACATATATTTTCTGAAAAATACCCTTTCTTTGTCCTTTATATTTAATTTCAAATGGTCCACATAAATCGATTCCTACATTTAAAAATGCTGAGCTAGACGTTACTCTTTCGGACGGTAGATCTCCCATCAGGCTTGGAGTCGATTACAAAGAAACGTAATCGATTACGATTACGATTACAAAGGGAGAAATTGAGAGATTATGATTACGATTACGATTGTAATCCTTTGCCAAAAAGTAATTACGATTACGGCAGCGATTACAGTCGTTGAAAAATGTAATCGATTACGATTATGACATCCGATTACGATTTTGATTACGATTAGATTAGCATAAAATTATCCGATTTTATGCATACAACTCTCATTTTCACAATAGTGTCATAAATCAAAAAGTTATGATTTTTAATTAAATTTTTGATTTTATAAGAGATAACTGAAATGATGATGAATGCAATTATAATGAAACAATTTCAACATCACAGTTCTGCAATTATGACGTCGTTGCAGAAATGAAAAATTTGCATTATATATATATATATATATGTATAATCAGGAAAGGCACATTCAGTATTTTTCGAATATTTAAAACTCATGTGAGGAATAACTACATTGATCGTATTTTGTATGTAAGCAAAGACGATGCACTAAATGTATATATAATGCATAAGTGATTTAAGTGATTTACCTGGTTCATTGTTATTTTGTGTGCATACAATCAAAATTTAGTTGGCCGCAATTTCTGAAAATGTATATTTCTCCATTGTATTTATTTTCTAGTTTAAATTGTGCAAATATTTCACATAACACCAATTAGTTTACTGAAAATAATAATTTTCTATAATTCTTTATGAAATCACTTGTTATCCCGTGCAATTCATGCACATCTTATAAAATATTCAGATAGTGTAAGAGATAAATAATCTTTTGAAAATAAACGCTGCATTTTAGAATAATTTCAAAAAATTTGAACATGAACATTCAAATAACTCTTAGCAAAATTAGTAATCGTTAAAAAGTAATATGAAGAATAATTATAATACGAATGACTATAATATTTTAATATGATTTTTGTGTTTTTTTTTTTAACATGCACGAGCATATATTTTTTTCCATGTACTAACTGTTTTAATAAAAAAAATAAAGTGCAAGTAGTTTTACAACACAAATTTAACGTACAAGATTCAACTGAAATACAAATTTCTGTTGAGGTAATTCTAAGAAGAAAAAGATAATTAATTTTTTAAAATAATTCCTAAATATTAATTCATGCATGTAAAAAACAATTGGGAAAATGTCTGAACATATATCATTTTCTTTTACATACCTATTAATTAAAAAGAATATTAGCATTAAAATATAAATAAATTTAAGATTTAAATGTATGTACTTTTTTAAATATTCAAAGAACATATTTTTAAAAATAATAATAATCACACGTACCAGGGTTAAGATTTCATGCATCTTAAGCATAGAGCATCATGTAACGCTTGCTCCTAAATTGCTGAAGTGTAAATGTGCTATTCTTTAGAAAAATTCTTCACTTCTGCCATTAAAGGAAGGCGAAAACACAAAAGTCATTTCATGTCTCTTTATGTGTGTAGGTGATAGTACCAACACTAGATTTTCAGGGGGGCAGTCTACTTCGATTATTGAAAGGGAAAATGGGGCGCCCATTCTTAATGCCGACTCCAAACCGGGACCCCCGCGGAGAGAAGAAAGGGAGAACTCTCTTTTTTACTCGCGGCGGTCCCGTCCAGACTCTCGCCTATTGCCCAACCGTTTGAATATGTTTTGAAGGGGTAATTAAGGAAGCAAAATGACCCATGCATTTGGTCCTAATAGACACCTTCCCCTTTCTTTTCTACCCCGAAATCTGTGACTTGCGGACAGATTACCGCTCTTGTCCCGAAACTGGACGACGCGAGGAGACCGGAGACCCCCCCCCCCCCCAACTGAGAGCCCCAAGGCGATGCGAGTGACATATCCAGACCAGGCTCCCTTTCTTCTCGGGCTCTCCAGCTATTCCCCGTGGAGAGTGGAGCCGCAATTAGGGATTCTGAGAGACCGCAACAAGTAGGACAACAAGCTTCTCTAGCAGACTATTATATGGTTCTGCCATCAAGGCTCTGCGACCGCCACACAGAACCTTTTATATTATGATCGCCCGTAGGTTACAGACCGCTTAGGATAGGACTTCAGTACACAGTTTGAATCCTTTTTCTTGTAATCTTATCTCTTCTATCCAAGGGTAGCGCTAAAAATTTCAGCTTTCAGCAGGTAAAGATTACACGATTGCAGGACTAGCAGATTACGGATTTTTTCCTTAAGATTACGATTAAAATTTACGGGAGAAAAAGGATTACGGGATTACACAACTTCGATTATGATTATGAGAATATGCCATCATCAGATTACGATTACGATTACGATTTTGTCAAAATGTAATCGATTACAGCCGATTACGATTACGTAATCGCGATTACTCCAAGCCTGTCTCCCATAATTTGAGTAGAAATTACTGGTTTATTTTTAAAACATTTTACACATTCATGAACAACTTTTCTTGCTGTATTTCTGCCACCAAGGGGCCAATATTTTGAGCGAACGGCGTTAAGTAAAGCTTGAGGACCTACATGCAAATCTCTTTTCCCTATTGGAAAAAAAATCCCGGTAAAAAAAAAATATACCGGTTTTTCGGAACAACCGGTTCTGGTTTGATAGCGGATCCAGTATTATACCAGATCCAGTTCTTTTCCGGATCCAGTATTATACCGGATCCACTACCACTCCAAAACCGGTTGTTCCAAAAACCGGTGTTAGTTTCCATTATACCGGAACCGGTACTTCATAATCTGGTATAAACTGGTTGCGTGTTCGATAAACGCTGAAGACCCACGATGCACACTTGGGGATACATGCATGTAAAATCGGTGAAAACCCCACTACCTCGCCCTGTGTGCAAGCAATCCTAAGGCCCCGGCTAACAGGTAGGGTCTCTGGTGGAGAAAAGTGTATTTTACACTTACAAAAGAAATTTCCGGCATGATACCAGATAAATTAGTACATTATGGAACACTGATCTACTGTGATACTGGTTCCAATATCCAATATGAAGCTGAAATCAGTATCAAAGTATCAGATATAATTCCACCAAAACCAGCAAGAAACCACAATATAGATTACAAAATTGTATTATTTAGGTACATTTAAAGAACACAGGATTTTCGACGGACTAGAGCCAGATTATATGCAATAAAAAAGGATTAATAAGAAAGAAATTTCTGGCTTGATACCAGATTAGTTAGTACAATATTGGTTCCATTATGGAACACGATAGTCTAGGGAGATGCTGGTTCTAATACGAATCTGAAATCAATACCAAACAGTTATTATACTTGAACCAGCATGTTACCACAGAAAGCATAGGGGCTTTCGCCTCCTGCTCGCAGCCACTTTAAACATGGAGACTTAATAGAAAGATAAAAACAGAGATACTTACTTCCCCGATCTGAAAGCAAGAACATTCATAAATAGTCCTAAGGCTGGTCATACACATAGAGGTGTACCACAGAGGTTTACCTCTATTGTCCGCTTCGAGAGATAAACCTCGGCGTGTGTGCCCCTTCGTGTGATGAAACTCCAGAGGCAAACAGACCTCTAGAGTCGGAATCGAACCTCGCGGAATTGAAGAATTATATTTTCTACCGCAGAGGTGACCAGACCTCCGCGTGTGTGAGGTCTACCTCTGGTCACTTGTAGGCTGGCCATACACGTAGAGGTGTATCACAGAGGTAACTACTGTTAAGAACAGTGGCTCACCCGATGGGGGTTTGAGGGTTCACCCCTCCAAACCTGACTTTTGAGAAATAAATAATATTTTTATCTTTAAATCTCGGAAAATATTCTACAAAAACGATAATTCTATTGCATGCTTCCACAGACTTATAAATGGATTATTTTCTCTCTTCCCTACTCCCATTAAATTTCTTATCATAAATTATCTAAATATATAACATAATGCATTCATAAAATATGAAAAGATTCATTTTGGGGTGTGAAAGTTGGGGGGAATGGAGGGTTGTGGAAATGAAAATCGGCACAGATTGAGCACAATACAAAAATCCTTTATAAACCTAGTTCCACAAACTTATTTTTTAACTTTGTTCATGCTTATTGGCATGATTGTTCGAAGTTTTGGGCGTTTTTCTAATATAATGTAAATGCGTTAGGCTCCTTTTAGAGAGTCCCCTCCCCACTTGGCACTCGCCTCATGTCAGATAACACGACAGATTGTGTAGAGTTGCTTGATTTAAAAAAGAAAAAAAAAACATATAGATGAACCCCCCCCCCCCCCAAAAATATTATTTCTAGGTGCGCCTATGGTTAAGAATAAAAGGAAATGCCGTAAAACATGCGACTGGTTATTAAAAAGAAATCTGTACAGTCATGTCAATTTGTTGACATGTTGATTACATTAAAAACGAAACCGCTAAGCACAAAGAAACTTAAGTGAAAAACAAAACCACTTAAACAGAAATAAACTGAATGCAAATAAACACATTTGCCCAAATTAAAACAGAGAAAAAAACACACCCTATTTCTGCGCTTGTCTGAGTACAACTGACCGGAGGTAGACCTCACACACGCGGAGGTCTGGTCACCTCTGAGGTAGAAAATATAATTTTTCAATTCTGCGAGGTTTGACTCCAGAGGTCTGTTTGCCTCTGGAGTTTCATCACACGAAGGGTCACACACGCCGAGGTTTATCTCTCGAAGCGGACAATAGAGGTAAACCTCTGCGGTACACCTCTACGTGTATGACCAGCCGTACTCAGACAAGAGCAGAAATAGGGTGTCCTTTTTGTTTTAATTTGCGCAAATGTTTTTATTTGCATTCAGTTTATTTCTAAGCAGTTTTGTTTAATTTCACTTAAGTTTCTTTGTGCTTAGCGATTTCGTTTTTAATGTATTCAACATGTCAACAAATTGACATGACTGTACAGATTTCTTTTTAACAACCACAGTCGCATGTTTTACGGCATTTCCTTTTATTCTTAACCACAGGCGCACCTAGAATTTTTTTTTTTCGGGGGGGGGGGGGGGGTTCATCTATATAGTATTTTTTTTTCTTTTTTAAATCAAGCAACTCTACATGATCTATCGTGTTATCTGACATGAGGCAAGTGCCAAGTGGGGGGGGGGGGGGGGGAGAGGATTATTTTAAGGGTGCCAAATCGACTAAATGTGCGTCTTTACTTAAATACATATTACATTTTTTAACATTACATTTTTACATTCATTAATACATTTTTTGTATATATAAGGGGGGAGGGGGCGCTAAATCCTGGTCTTGCCCCAGTTAGAAAATAACCTAGTTACGTCCATGACCAACCAGTAATTTCAAATGCTGCTTCATGTGTATACAGTAGCTCTTTTTTTAAAACATGATTGATACTTGGTAACTCGGTACTCGAATGAGCAGTCCATGGCCAAAGGCCAAGTACTCAGTACCTGGTCTAAGTGTGCGGAACTGCTTAAAAGGACAAGACAAGGGTAGAATTTCAAATATACAATTGTCATGAAATTACACGAAGGCAAATTGGAAAAATTTGCCTTAGTTATGTATGCATCAAAAGAAACTTTTAAAGATATAAAAACTTTCTTTTGGATAAGTCGATTGATCATTTTTGATATTAAAAAAAAAAAATCTATTCAATGTTATTCATTCTCACATTTGGGACATTTATGTTTTTAAAATGCATATTTACCAGTTATTTGCTGCATTAATTTTGTGAAAAAAATCATTTGAAAATAATGATCACTTTAAAAAAACAGAGAGAATATTTAAACCGATTAAATAAAAATTCGACTTCGCTGCTTGTTTCTACAAAACTTTAAGCGCAATTTTGCAACTTTCTTGGTATTTTTTTCTTCATTTTTGATGCAAATTTTGAATATTTTTAAGGGATTTTTCAATTTATGAATTTGGGGCATGCTTATAAGTATAAATGCAAATACGATGACATAAAGGCTATTTTGACAATTTTAATAATTTGAAGCTCAATTAAACAAAAATCGATATTTTTATACACATATATTAATATAGAACTCAATAAATGCGTTTTCACAAGTTGTTGGAAACCATGTGAAAGAAAGCATTCATTTTATACTCAATCAGTATATTAAATACATGCAGCTCTTCGTTGCGTAAATTAAAAATTAAAAAATTTGAACCCTTAATGTGACAATAATCACAAAAATCAATTTAAAAATTATCAAATTAAGATTAATAAATAATAATACGTATCCCGTAATAACCCCACATGCTGAAAATTTTAACCAAAACAAACCGCGGAAATCACTGTTGCCAACACTATTTTTTAAAACATCCGACCCAAAAGGCTTACAATTTGCGCAACAATGTTTGAAAACGATAAAAATTACTTAAAAAGTTTAAAATTCATATGAACTTAGCGATAAAGAGTCTTAATTAGAAGAATATATACTATCCTAAATTGTGAGCAGTAAAATACTTCATGTACAGTTTTTTATAGCAGCTTCAGCTCTTAACTGTGATTGGTTAATAGCTTTGTTTGTTTACCTTCTTACAAGTTATATGTATATTAATTTACAAGTCTCTTAGTTTATGGGGCATAAAATTGAGTGGTGTTTTTGGCTTTGTGAACTTAAAATTAAAACCCATAGTGGGAATCTTCTTTATTTTAACACAATATCCTTAAAGAAAGTATATGATTTAGGTTTGAATACAGAGAGTTACAGGCTAGGGGGGAGACAATATGTAGTATCAAGTGGTTTATCAATCAAATCAAGTGGGTTATCAATCAAAAGTTTTATAAGCCCTTTGTAAAACTTTTTGTAATCGAGTTCTCATTAAAAAAATTACGTTTTTTAATTGTCACTTAAAACTAGTTTATCTACTTTACATTACAGAAAAATAAGCAAACATCACCTTAATGAGCTAATTACATATTTTTTTTACTCCTTTGGGAGGGGAACGGGCCCATTGTGCCCCCTCCTAAAATCCGAAACTGGTTACAGGTCCACAAACAAATTGTAAGTAAATTGTTCTATGATGTTTAGGATATTGATACAGCCACCGCGAAAAAAAAAACCCTTAAAAGCTCCAATGAACAAAGCAAATACTTCAAATTAGATAATTTTTTCTGCCAATATCTTTCTATTTTCAACTTAGAAAAGTGTTTCCTTCCCAAAATAAATTCAAAGTGTTTTTTAACTGCTGAACACACCATCACTGTTAAGAAATACCTTAAATATTATGATGTGGATGATAAGAATGACATTCCCCCTCCCCCTTTTTTTCTGTTTCAAAGTTGTGATGATTTTTTTAAACGTATTGCATCACAATGCATAATTCACGCTTACATAACTTTTTTTATTTAATCTTTTCCATGGGGTGACACCATCAATAACCGCCCCTGGTGTCACCCTTGCTAGCTACGCCACTGCGGATACCACATAATCGGTGTCTCTCGTGCGACTTATCCATACCAGATATCCGACTCTGGTGTTTGATACCTGTAAATTCTATACATAAGTAAAATTTTATATGCCGCAGATATCTGGATTTTTCATGCAATGACCAGTTCGAGTTCCGGATATTTAAAAAATATCGGTTAAAAACTAAATCTGACACCTTCTGGAGGGGAGGAAGTCCTGTTAGTCCTAATCCCCCCCCCCTGTTGGTGCATTCCTTGACGCAGTTATTACAAGAGCTTACACTAGTATACAATGTGAGTAGTTCTGGTATATTTTCATCCTGATTTTAAAATTACCAAGATATTTATATATGGTTTTAAAATTATCAGTACATTTGCAAACTGCATGTTTGGAAACTGCCATCAAAATTTCCAGCATGGCTTCACACTTTTCTCCACCAGACGCCTACCTGTTAGCCGAGGCCTTAAGATTGCTTGTGCACAGGGTGAGATAGTGGGGTCCACGGATTTTACATACACGTATCCCCAAGTGTACATTGAGCATCTTCAGCGGGTATCGAGCATGCGACCTTCCAGGTAGAAGTCCGATGTCCTAACCAGTAGGCTGCTGCATCCTCACTATGGTTTCAAAACTTCCGTACCAGCTTTAAAATTTCGAGAATGGTTACATACCGTTTAAAATTTTCTAATATGGTATGATACCATCTTTAAAATTTCCAGTATGTTTTCATACTAGCTTCCAAATTTCCAGAATGGCCTGATACCGGCTTAACATTTCCCAGAATGACTTCAAACTGGTTTCAAGATTTCTAGTATGGTATCCTACCGGTTTCAAAATTTCCAGTTTAGCTTTATACCGGCTACAAAATTTCCAGTATAATTTCCTACCGGCTTCAAAATTTCCAGTATAATTTCCTACCGGCTTCAAAATTTCCGGTATGTTGTTACTGGGTCTGGTATTATTTTTACTGGTTCTGGTAGGATTTTGATACCGGTATTTTGAGTTTTTTCCAATAGGGTTGTGATAGTACTGGAATATAAGTTTATCTACTTTACTTCCTGCAGGAATAACAATAGGGTGCTTATGGTTAAAATTTAAGTTTGACTGTGAAAAACTGCCACCTACTCTAATTAATCCTGTTGATGGATCAATAAACGGATTGAGAAATTTTAACTTACTTGAGGGAGAAACTGAAGATCCCCTTTCTAAAGCAGACATTTCCGCTGAAAAATACTTTACCTGTATGTTTTTTAAAAGACAATTTTCAGCCTTTACATACTCTTCATGCGTGAGCGAACCTGTTTGTTTTCCAGGCGTCTTACAATTGCTGAAAAATCTAAAAATAAATGCTAAAATTCTAATTAGTTTGGGAAAATCATTAGTGATATCTAGTAAGTTATCAAAAAAATTTGAGTCTGTGTAAGAAGTTAAAGTCACTTTAGTGAGAGTCTTAAGTTCGTCGGCATAGAGTTTCTCAGTTGATTTCACTGCGTTTTTCAAAGTATGAGAAACAGGAGAATTTAATTTTGAAGGATCTGGTCCCTTCCACCATAGCTCACTAGTAGTTAGTGCATTCACATCCAATCCTCTGGAAACCAAGTCAGCAGGGTTGTTCTCTGATGAAATATGTTGCCATTGGAAGTCCTCGGTCAGTTGGTGAATTTGCGATACTCTATTACCAACAAATGTTTTCAGCAGGTTTGATGGGGTGTTGATCCATGATAAAACGATAGTTGAATCAGAATATAATTTCACAGAGTCTATCTTTAGTTTAATAGCTTCAAAGACCTTCTGAGTGAGCTTTGCGAGCAGAAGACATGCACAAAGTTCGAGATGCGGTATGCTGATAAACTTTGTTGGGGCGACACGAGATTTACTGCAGAGAAGTTGAGTAAATATTTCACCTGTGTTGGAGACAGTTTGGACATATAATACTGCACCATAAGCTTTAGAGGATGCATCAGAAAAACCAAGAAGTATTATAGATTTGGTATCAGATCTTGTAAAACATCTAGGCACATAGGTTGATTCTAAGTCTGGTAGTGTTTTGATGAAGTTGTTCCACTGTTCGGAAAGTTCTGGAGGTAGTGTTTGATTCCAATCCAGTTTGAGTAACCACAGCCGTTGCATGAATACCTTTGCTTTTGTTATAACTGGAGCTAGTAATCCAAGTGGATCATAGATGCGTGCTATTTGAGAGAGAACATCTCGTTTGGTAAAGTTGCGAATTGGATTGGTGGTCACCTTGTATGTAAATGAATCATTTGAACTGTTCCAGAGCATCCCTAGCGTTTTGACTACTACTTCTTCTGCGTTTCTGTCTAATGGGAACTCTTGAAGCTCAGTAGTAGATGCCACATTACTGCACCACTTGTGTAGAGTCATTCCTCCTCTTGAAAGAAGTTGCGTTAATTCTAACTTGAGAGTTTCGAACTCGCTCAGTTCTGAGCTACCGGAAAGGCAATCATCCATGTAAAAATTCTGAAGAATTACCTTTGCAGCTAAAGGAAAATCTTTTTCTTCGTCTAAGGCAAGTTGCTGTAAAACCTTTGTTGCTAAGTACGGAGCAGATGCAGTCCCATACGTAACCGTTCGTAACTGGTAGACTTTAGTTGGTGCGTCTTTGCTATCCTTCCATAGAATTTTTTGTAGCTTAGTTTGAGAAGAATTCACTTCAATCATTCTGAACATTTGTTTTATGTCCGCGGTAAAGGCGTAGATATACTTGCGAAATCTAATTAGAATAGAAAATAAGTCTTCTTGAAGCACACCTCCCTTGCACAATGTATCATTTAAGGAGTATCCTCTTGTTGTCTTTGCGCTTGCGTTAAATACTACGCGTAGTTTAGTTGTTCTGCTGTCTGGACGTAGAACACCGTGATGAGGTAGATAATAACCTTCATCGAAATTCATATTTTCCTTCACCTCTTCCATGTGATTTAAAGTTTGATATTCATTAAGAAATTCTGTGTAAAGCATTTTCATAGTCGGATCGCGTTCTAAGCGTGTCGATAGCTGATCCAATCTCTTCGATGCGATTTGTTTTGAATTCCCTAATGTTGCTTCAGAAGCTTCTGGCTTAAAAGGCATTTCTACTACGTATCTACCATCAGTTTTCCTTTTATGCGTTTTTGCGAAGTGCTCATTACAGTAATTTAATTCATCACTATTGCAAACGTTTCGATTTTTAACTTCTTCTATTTCCCAGAAATTAGTTTGAGAAGAATTCACTTCAATCATTCTGAAGTTTTGTTAAGTGTATCTAAGGTTTTAGATAAAAAACAGTGCTTAGAAGAATAGTCAAAATTATCTGCAGTGCTACCTGAGACAAGATAACCGAAGCAGCTTGATTGCAGAAACAAATTGTTTCCCAGTTTTATTTTATCCGCTTTTAAAAGATCAAAGAATAGTTCTGCACCCAACAGAATGTCAATTTTCTGAGGAATAAAGAATGTTGGATCTGCAAGATTTATGTGATTTGGAATATGTAGATCAGATACATCACTTTTCTTAGACGGCGTAAAATCAGTAATCTTTGGGACTATTAACAATTCAACTTCCCAATGAGAATCATTCGCTTCATTACACAAATAAGCTGAAACCCTCTTCTTGATATTTAACGAGGAATCATTTAATCTACTAATCGGAATGCTTATTTTTTCCTTTCTCAAACCTAAAGCATCTGCTGCTCTAGCGAAACAAGAACTTTTTGAATTACACTGAGATAATAAATGAACATCACATAAACAATTATAACACAAGCGATACTTTTTAACTAGTTCCATGCGTTCAGAAAATTTCATATTTTTAAATGTTACAATGATACAAAGCATGTGATTCATTTTTGCATGCAACACATTTTTTTGGCGTAGATTTAACTAAAAATGACTTTGATTTATCAGAGTTATATTTATATGACACATTAACATTTATACTATTCAAAATCTGATATCTTCTTTCTAAGAATTCTAGAAACTCATCGAAATCTGGCACTTCAGTATCTTTCAAAGTTAACTCGTATTGTTTGCGTGTTTCGCGATCTAATTTCTCTAAAACAATATTTAATAAGAAAACATCAGCTAATTTATCTCTGGCGAAATTTAATATTTTTAATGATCTTAAATTCTTCTTAATAGTATCTATCATAATACGTAAATCTTTTGCAGATTCATGCTTAAATGCTTGAATATTTAGAAGGTTTTTAACATGACAGTCTACAATTAATCTTCTATTTTCATA
Source organism: Octonoba sinensis (assembly GCA_038502835.1). NCBI lineage: Eukaryota > Metazoa > Arthropoda > Arachnida > Araneae > Uloboridae > Octonoba > Octonoba sinensis. The sequence continues at coordinate 1,297,107 of CM076598.1, read as the reverse complement.
TCTTTGTTTTAGTGCTGTGAACAAAGATGAAAAGCTGTCCTCTTCTGTTTCAATTAATTGTTGTTAATCCGATTGAGCGTAGTTAAATCTGTCATTTTTAGAATTATATATTGACAGTTGCGAAATTGATATTGATGTAAGCAACGTAAATCACATAGGCACTAATAATCTCCGGGTCGCTAGGACCAAATGTGCGGAGATAGCGTAGAAAACTACAGTGGACTGTATGAGAATTTTATTTGCTTTTTAATGCGTTGCGTACATAGCGGCGACTCATCTCAAAGTGAAGTTACACAGTTTAGGGTTGCCAAGTGCTGCCAAGTTGGCGCGTAAATTACAGTGGCGCGGAGAGATGCTCCGAAGAGGTTACAAGTACGGAACAGTTTCTACGATTTAAGAATGGTTAATTTCCGATTCTTTGGGGTGGCAACACGTTAATTTGTTTTATATCGAGCAATCATTCTCGTGCTCATATCTAGCGATCTTTTCTTAAACCTTTCGAATTTTAAAACGTTTTCAACGATTTAAAAACGGTTAATTTCCGACTATTTGGGGTGGCAACAGGTTAGTTTGTTTTATACCGAGCGATCATTATCATGTTTATATCTAGCGACGTTGTCTATTAAGCCTCTAGAATTTTAAAACGTTTTCCACGATTTTAAAATGGCAGTTTCCGATTCTTTGGAGAGGCAACACCTTAGTTTGTTTATATATATTCTCATGTTCAAATTGATTGTTGAACTTATAGCCCGCAGATGTTCTACGGGGAATCAGGTTATATTAAATAATGCACTTATTTACTTTCATAAATAAATAAATCTTTCCGTGCTACGTGGCAACGCGTGGTACTCCTAATTAAAAGCTTCAAGTTTAAAGGTAGTTTTTTTTTTTTTTTGAAGAACAGTAGCTGCGCGTCAAAACCATAAAATGGGCATGTTGAGTTTCGGGTTAGTAGTGCTTTCATATCAGTGCTATCTACCCACACTCATCAATTTCGTTAAAACTAGAGTTTTAACAAAAGAAGTTATATTTTTTCACACGTTGACTGCCACGGCGTTTTTAAGAAATCTGGCCTAAAATGACAATTTCAGGGCTCCCACCGCCTTAACACAATTAGTAGCAGCTTTCGGAGCAGGTAAAATGTCCTTTTTGTATCAATTTGGAGCCGAAGAATTTTAACTTTTGTATCAGTTTGGAGCAGAAGAAATCGACTTTTGTATCAGTTTAGGAGCCGAAAATATCAACTTTGTATCATTTTTGGAGCATTTTTTTCTTTATTTTTTAAATATTAAATATCTGTTTTAAAGCAATGTCACTTTCATACATCAAGGGTAAGAGCACTTTCAAGTCTTCAAAATGATAGGAAATGTAAATGTCAGTCATCCTTCAAAAACTGGATTGTTTTTATATTTCTTAAGAAATTATTCATAACCTATTCAAAAAGTAAGACTAATTAAACCTATAACCCTTATAAGGGTGTTTTTCAATACTTTTCTCAAGAAACAGATTATTTAAAAAATGTTTTGTTGTTTTTTTCTTCTTCTAATAGTTAAGAATAGCTGGAAGAAAGCTTAAAATTTCCTTCTTTTCAAAAATCATTGCATTTTCTCTTTTTTGTTTAATAGCTAAAACATTATTCTTTCAAGAAAATAAGCAAAAACTAACTAATATGAAAGGTTCACCTATTTTAAACTATTTATCATTAATTAAAATTTGTTTTTTTAAATGGTATTATTTAGGTATAATCATTGTGATTATAGCAACAGTAAAATTTTGAATGAATTAAATATAATTTCATATTTTATCAAAAAATATATTTGAAGTCCATCCTATTTTCTACCTGCAGTATTATTTATTATTTTTCTGATTAAGAAATATTCCTTTAAATTTCAATCCAAATGCTCACTTAGGTGCTTTGGAAGTAATTAATGGCACTAAAAGTAAATTGCTGAGTTTCATAATTTTGCAGCAAGAAAATTCAAGAACCAAATTATTTTTTCAGTTCTATAATAGAAAAGCAAAATGCATTTCTTATTATATGTTGATAAAATTTAATGTCTAATGATTTATTTATTTTTTTCCAACAATTTATCTTTACATCTTTCAAAAATTGTGTAATAGTTACAATTAAATTTCAAGAGTCCAAGGGTTACAGCAATTGAATGCTGAAAGAAACTTAATTGAATTAAAAGAAAGTGGAAATGCATGATAATTTCAGAACTTTCAAATCTAGTTAAAAAAATTGAAACTTTAAGCAAGTTTACCTTTATGAGGTCGTTCATCCACAACAAAATTTCTATTTCTTCTAATAATATTGCGTAACATATTTGCTAAAGATCATCAATTCATTAAGATATACATGCTTTTTTTAATGATTTTCTAACTTAACTAATTTTTTTAATTATTTCATTCTTTATGTTTTATGTTTTTGAATTGCTTGTGGTTATATGATATAGATTACAGAGCTTAAAAAGTAATGAAAAAAAAAAAAAAAAAAGCTGAAATTCAATGTTTAATTTTACAGCGTTTGAAAGTCTACCTCTAAACACTTTCGGGAACAAATATATATTTTCAAACAATGTTTTTATTTTAAAAAAATATACATTTTATTTATTTACTTTAAGAAGAAACATTATAGATAGTTGAAATGAAAAAAATACGATTTTTGTAGGGGATGCAAAAAATTGTAGAACGTAGCGCTCCTTTGCTTGCACGTGGAAAGTAGGCTTAAGGAATTTTAAAAACTTGTTATAATGGAGCAGCAATCTTTTTAACATCTGTTCTGTTATTGATTTTTCACATTGATTAGTATTTCCTAAACATTAGAAAACAAAGTGAACTGAGGAAAAACGCTAAGTTTATTTTTTTCATGTTCCATGAAATTAAACATTTTTATCCATTTCAAGAAAAACTTACTACATAAAATGTTCAACATAAATAGTGATAAGAGGAATGATTTTTCTCTCTATAATACTACAAAATATTAGAAATCGTCTCACTGTTTCTTCTACAAGCGTGGGATACATCACTCATTCTGCTCAATTTTCTCATCAATATTTGATGTCTTTGAGAGGGTAGAGCTAATATTCATTAATAAACTGCTTCAAAGGTAAAAATTAGTTGACTAAAGGAAAAATGTATCGAATGATGTCGATTTTAAGGTTAAAAAAATATATCTAAATTTTTTTCCCGAAAATCGTTATTTGGCGCAAATTTTCCGAAAAAACGCATTTTGTAGCAGCATGTAGCAGAAAAATCATTTTGGCGCAGTTTTGCGCAATTGGCGCAGCCGTGGGAGCCCTGCAATTTGATTAAGCATTATATTATTAAAAATTCTAGTGCATAGTTATCATCAAAAAGGTCTTACGAATTATCTCGTATTTTAGCCTACTTTCCCGTAAAAGTTAAAAAAAATAATAATAAAGCATGAAAGAAGGCTTAATGTATCGTGAAAATATCGTTAAAAATCAAGAAAAGTCAAAAATAAGTGAAGTAATTAAATAAAGATTGAAAAATAAAAAATTTGAAAGTAGGGTATTGAGATGGGGAAAAAGTGTGTCTGTCGGTCTGTCTGTCTGTCGGTCTCCCCCCCCCCCCCCCCTAATAACTTTTGAACGAATTGTCCGATTGGAAAAATTCTTTTTGCATTCGAAAGATCTCGGCGAGGACATCTCATTTCTATATTTTACTTTTTGATTTGAACAATTTTTTGTTCAATTTTGAACAGTTCAAAAAATTTTAACATTAGCGCCTATGGACAAAATTGAAGCAAATTTTGTAAACTCTGTGCACAAGAGCCAAGTTCCTATTGCAAGCTTATTGAAAGGAGTTCTCGCCGTGAAATATTGATTTGAACAGTTTTTGTTCATTTTTGAACAGTTCAAAAAATTAACACAGAGCTTACGGGGAAATTTCAACCCTATATAAATCCTGATCTAACGGACCGATTTGCTTGGAACAAACTTTATCGGAAAGCTCTTATAACGTAGAACATGTAAAAATAGAAAGTTTATCCAGAACTTACGAGCCTATTTTGCTATGAAATTTTTTGATCGGGATTTTCAAGGATATTTCTCAGTGACTCAATGAGTGAAATAATGAATGAATGAACAAATGAAAGAGTGAAAGAATAAATCAATGAATAAATGAATGAGGAAAAGAATGAATGAATAAATTATTGAATAAATGAAAATATAAATAAATGAGTGAATAAATACATGAATGCGTAAATGAATGAATAAACACTTGAATGAGGTAACGAATGAATGAATAAATGCATGGCTGAATAAATGAAAGAATGAAAGAATGAATGAGTGAGTGAGTGAATGAATACGTATTATCCGTTGAAAAAGGTATATTTTCAATAATTAGAACTAAAGATAAATAAGAAAGAGAGAGAAAGAGATAGCTAGATTATAAATTTGAATTTGGTGTATACGGGAAAGTAGGCTCGTATAGTTCTAGACGGAACTTCTTGTTATAAGTTTCAAATCGTTTTTTAATAAATTTTCTGTTGATGCAAGCCAGGATTGATTTTTTGTTCTTTTCCCAGAAGCCATCTATCGATATTAGAGCTGATATATTTTGAGTTTAATCGTAGCTGCACAAAAATGGCAAGTAAACACAAGACGAGATAACTCGTAGTTAAACGTATAACGCAATCTATGAGTTATCTCGTAGTTAGCAGTCATCAACGTGTTAAGGGATCATTCATAAATGATGTCACGCTTCGAGGGGGGGAGGGGGGTTCGTGAAATTGTGACAAGGGGAGGAGAGGGGGTAAGAAGAAGTGTGACGTCATGCATTATGCAACATAGCGTGACGCGTGACAAAGGGTGGAGGGGGGTCCGCTGAAGTGTGACAAAGGGGGGAGGGGGGGTCAAATATATGGGAAAAAAGCGTGACGTCATTTATGAACGGCCCCTAAGAATAAAAATGTATGAGAGTACAACACGCTACAACGTTGCAATCCAACAAAAATGTCAGTTATTAAATTTATTTTCAGTTTCCTTTTGTGTATTCTTAGGGCTTTGGTTTCATATTTATTTTACGTATTTTATTAAAAGGACACCCAAAAAATGTCGAAAAAAAACGAAATTTTTTTAATGGCTTAAATAGTACAATAAATCTTCAAAAATGTTCCCTGAAAGTTTCAGGGAAGTTGAAGCAATATTTACTGCTTTATTACTGATTTGATTACAGTGCGATTTGCCATCTTTTCATTCCGAAACCGAAACTGTGCTGAATATAAGATACAGTTTTATTTTTGAAAATAAAATAAGCGAGAAAAAGCAATTTCCCCGTGACTGTAACTAAAAAGAAAAGAGTTCCTTACTTGAAATTTTGCCGAAAACTTAAAATGCTGTTTTCTCTCGCTTTGTTTTATGTGCGTTTCATCTCCAATTAAAATGCAAAGGCTTTTTAAAATTTGGATCTATAAAGTGGGCTTTTTCCCACATGCTCCTGAAACTCTATACATAACAAATATATGCATTACTTTTAAAACAATTTAAGCCCTTTTTTTTTTAATTCTTTTTGTAGGTTTTTTGAATGTTTCGATGTTTTTTCTGCGTTATTTCAGTTATTTTTCTTCAAAAAATATTTGACTTATAAGAAATTCAATACATAAAAGTTTTGCTTTTTGATTAATGAATCAAAAAAAAAAAAATTGAGACTTTTTGAAAAAGAAGAAGCATTTTAAAAAATTGCTAATTTTTTTTTTCTCTTAAATTTTTCAAATTATAATTAAAAAATCCCCTTTTTAATATTAAATTTCGTATGAAGTGATATAACATGCCATGAGAAAAAAATTGTAAATAAAAACACCCTTCCGGTTCCAATGTTACCGCTCAGTCACGTGTCGAGCATAAACATGCGTTATCAGCGAAGAAATTTTAATTATAAACCACTAAATCTATTAACTACATTGCATGCTAATATGAATCTATAATTTGTATCCATTTTTCAATAAAAAATGTTTAATCCATTGATATAAGCATAGTAAAAAATCATTGAAAGGAAAAGAAATAATTTACCTCGGCACCTACGACGACCGAGATGGTCAAACCGCTTAAAAAATAATAGCATTTATTAAATCAATCTTCTAGAAATGTATCAAACAGGTGGGCGATTTCAGGGATTTTTTTCGACCAAAAAAGTCAAAGGTCGAAGGTTCGACCTTGGCACAGTTCGCTCGGTGATGCATTTCATTTCGAACTAAACGCAAATCCTTTCGCTCGATCTTTCCTCCCTTCAATTTCTAAGCAGTTATTTAGGAAGAATGGGAACGATTCTGGGAGTAGAGCCCGCCGTTTAATTTGTGCAACAAGTGTGTAAACAACCACAAAATGTCGAAAAAGTGTGTTATTTTTTTTTAATAGTTCGATGAAAGATGTGCTTTAGGCTGGCACAGTGGCACATGTATTCTTTCTTCTTATCTGGAGATCTGAAACTTCGGGCGCACAAAGGGGGGGGGGGGGCTGTTCCCCCTACCAGGCATCGGATATCCGGTCATGTTGATTTTAAAAATTTAATTAATGAACATGTTTTGAAAATACAGTAAACCCTGTAAAGTTGACCACGTGTCTAAGTTGACCGCCTTTGTAGGTTAACCACCTGTCTAAGTTGACCACTTTTTTAGGAACGGAATGAGCCCAATATTATGTAATTTAGAAAAACCTTTGCAACTTGACCACTTATATAAACCAAATTTGGGTGGGAGTATTATAAAAACCCTTTTTAAGTTGACCGCCTAATTCATATCACGATATTTATTTATTTATTAACAAATTACTTTTCCAGGATATTTTTATGCTATAATTTTAAACCAGCATGAGTTTGCATGCATGGATGAAGCAGTAATTATATAGCTTGTCTAAACGTCTTTCTAACTTAAACTATGGATACCACCCTCTTATTCTTTAAAATTAATTTCTTCCTTTTTGTTCTATCTGAAATACACATTTTAACAATTTTGTATTTTCAGGAAATTTGTAGCACCAAATAAACAACTACATAGGGGCCGTTCATAAATGACGTCATGCTTTTTTCCCACATCTTTGACCCCCTTCCCCCCCCCTTTGTCACAATATGTCACACTTCAGCAGACCCCCCCCCCCTCCGTCCTTTGTCACGCATCACGCTATGTTGCATAATGCATGATGTCACACTTCTTGCTACCCCCCTCCCCTCCCCTTCTCACACTTCGTCACAATTTCCCGAACCCCCCTCCCCCCTCGAAGCGTGACATCATTTATGAATGATCCCATACACATAATTAAATAAGATATTCTTCTTTATTTTAGCTAAGTACTTTAGTTTTAAAGTTGTATGATACATTGTAAGCCATTCAGGTTTAATTTCTCTAATGATATTTTTGTGAACTAAAATAGCCAAGTACTATTCTAAACCAAGATTAATACATGAAGCTAAATTCAAATGCATTTCAATTAGTTAAAAAGAAATGAATTCATAGTGTAAGAATGACAAAATTAAAAAAAAAATCATTATCACCCTTTATAAGTTTAACACCTGTCTAAGTTGACCACTAAAGTGCTGCACCACAAGTGGACAACTTGCTCTCTATAAATACCTATATCTAAACATTACTTAAACACAAATACAAAAGTGACGACCAGCAATAGGCTCAGGGCCCAGCTAGGCTGGTCCTAGTCAATTTAGCTGTCCCCAATGTACATCAAGAGATTTCTTAAACGTTTTAACCCCGCTGCAATTAACAGTCGCTTCTGGTAAACTATTCCAATTGCCTATAACCCTATTGAAGTAGTCATTTTTCCTAATTTCAAGATTAGCCCGAGATTTGAAAAGCTTAAAACAATGACCTCTGGTTCTACTTTCAGCACATAGCTGCAGCCTATCAACATTTCCCGTTTTAATGAATTTAAACAACTGAATCATGTGCCCTCTAACTCTCCTTTGCTCAAGACTATACATATTGAGCCTTTTAAGCCTAACCTCATAATCTAAGTCTGAAAGACCACTTACCAATCTAGTAGCCCTCCTTTGAACCCTTTCCAATAAGGTAATATCCTTTTTTAGGTACGGAGTCCAAAACTGAGCAGCATATTCCAAGACTCTCTGAACTGAGTTTACAGTAACTGTTGAGATATTAAATGGTTCTAAAATTTATACAGTGCGATGTCGTTTTTTTCCTCTCTGAAGAAAACTGCAAAAGACCGACTTCTTTACTTTCGCAGCTCCCTCGGCCCGATCTCCCCCCCCCCCCCCCGCAACCAACTGTCATCAACATCATCGCAGGGCCTCCCCCACACCACCCTGGTCATCTCCCTGAGCGTCGTCATCGTCTGCATCATCGCGGCCTTTATGTAAAATAGTTCTCGGAGCATTCTGCACATGCGTAGGAGTGCCGATTCTGCACATGCGTGGGAGCCCTTTTGGCAGCATAAAAGCTGCGTACAGGAACTCCTAAAGCAGATCCTTTTTCTTACGGGGCTCTTGTGAGCACTCGCCGTTTCTTTCGTTATGTTCTTTTAATTTTATATTCATGCTCATATTTTTACTGTTGTTATTTTTAGCTATTTCTCTGACCAAATAAATGTGAATTATAAGTTAAACGGATTCAGTTCCTTTTTATTAGAAACGCCAAACAAAAACTAACTTTTATACTTTTTTGTATGTCTCCATAGTTCGTTTTTACAGATATATGCACTTTTACGAAAATGTATACTCTTTCTCTGACCATCGTACCAAATGCTGAATTGAAATTTTAAAAATATAATTTTCAAACTCTGAGTAGTGAACGTTCTACTTATCAAAACAGAATTGGACTTTTTATAATTCACTTTTTACACTTTGAACCTACAATGCCAAAAAGGAAATGATTACATGCACCTTTCTTCCTTTTTCCCCTTGCAATGTGCCTGTAAGCCATAATCACCCCTTCCCCCCAAAGTACTAATGGGCGTTTTAATGACCCCCTAAAATGATTCCCCCGCCAGCACGGTGGCGTCCTGGTAAGGCGCAGGCCTCGTAAACCCCAGTTCATAGGATCGAGCCTTGGTGGATTTTCAAGATGCAGAAAACCGTTTGGGCCCATATGATTGTGCGGTACGTAAAAGATCCCTTGAGTAGATATTTGGCTTGGATGCTCTTGGCTAAATTAAATTCCTAGGCAATTGGTTAAAAACCAATATATATGCGCAGCCCTTTAGAAATTTAAAAAAAAAAAAAATGATTTACTCATTTAATGGCTTTTTAGGAGTTTTCCAATGCCTGTGGGAAGTCTTAAAATATCATTTACTAATCTTCCAGTATTTTGAGACACAATACGAAGAAAATAAATATTTATTACATCAATTGCTGTACATGATTCGGCTGAAGCATTTGTGGGGTCAGCTCCAGTTCCCCACCCACCAGAGCCTGAGTGAGTTGTCCTTCTTTTCCACCTGTGGAGCGAACATGCCCTCCTCTTCTTCCTCCATCAGGGGGGCCACCTGTCGCTGTCCAGAGGAGGAGCACAGCAGGGGCAGGGAGGGGTGCAGGCTAACGTGGGGGGAGAAACGAAAACGCTTGAGAATTTGAGGAGAAAATAAAGATTTTTTTTGTAGAAATATGCACATTGATCTGTTGTCTTTTTGCTTATTATATGCAAACTTCTGTCTAGAACCGTATGAGCCTACTTTCATGCATACACCAACTTCAAATTTATAGTTTAGTTATCTCTTTCTCTCTTTCTCTAATTAGCTTTAGTTCTTAATTACTTCAAATACACCTTTTTCAACAGATAATACAAATTCATTCACTCACTCATTCATGTTATTTATACGCTTAAATTAATTTTGTTTTCATTTCTACACATTTAATCTTTCACTCATTCATTTATTCACTCATTTATTCATTCATTCTTTTACTCATTCATTTATTCATTCATTCTTTCTCTCATTCATTTATTTGAAATTTTGGAACAGAATCATCCCCACTTTGAACACATTCACTCATTACTTATAAAAGACCTACTATTTTACGGTACATAAAAAATATTTATGCTACTGTAAACATTGATAACATTCCTATTTGAAGAAATATTATTTTGCAATTTCAAGAATTTTCCTGGAGTTGGGATGCAAAGGGTATATTGCAATGCATATTTTGTGTAAAAAAACAAAAAATACATTTTAAAAACATGCTACTAAAAATACATAAATACAATGTGTTTCTAAAAGTCAGTGGGGGTCAATTTCCCCCTCTGATAGCCAAAGTGACGAACCTGTGAACCCCTCCTTCTGGGAATCATTCTAAAAGAAGTCAATGGGTGTGTAATTTATACTTCAAAGTTCTAAAACAGTAGGGAGAGAGAGAAAAATCACAAAAAATTACTAAGGAGTAATTTTAAACGAAATGTTGAAAACTACTTTTTTTCTATCAGTCAGTCAATCACTGAAAATAAGTTTTAATCGTCACAAATGACAAAAATGTTTTTTAGCTGAAGATTATTTGCAACAAAAATATCTAAAATCAAATAGATATAATTTATTATTTCATAGAAAACATTAAAATGATATTAACTCAAGCTGTAAATGAGTTGGGTGATAAATGTTTAAATTTAAAATTTTCTTCACCACCAAGACAACATGTCAGCACAAAAAATAAACAAAACATTTTCTCCAATCTACAAGAATCATTGGGGGGAACATTAGAATCACAATTGGAGGGAATACACTGGTAAGGGATCGTTCATAAATGATGTCATGCTGGGAGGGGGATTCGTGAAATTGGGACAAATTGTGACACGGGAGGGGAGGGAGTAACAAGAAATGTGACATCATGCTTATGCAACACAGCCTGGCATGTGACGAAGGGGAGGGGAGGAGATCGAATATATGGACGGTCCCTTATCTCAATGTTCCTTCCACACACCTGATTCCATTGACGCAGTCCTCGTGGGACAGGTAGAACTGTAGGGGCTGCATGACATCGAAAGAGCTGAAATCCACTGCTTGCGGTTCTTTCGTGACGTCCCAGATGGTTATGACTCCATTGTGGTTTCCGGACACCACATATCTACCACACCTGAAATTTAAGAAATTTATTGCTTTAAACTTGAACAATAACTTGCATTGCAATATTGTATAGGGTAGGATGGGGTAAAATGGGTCACTTGATAAAAAAACTCAAAATTATAGAACTTGAAATTGAAATTTTTAAACCAATACTTTTAATGTTATATTTCAATGTGTTGGCAACATTTTTCATTCTAAAAAAAATTAGGTTCTTAAATATGGCAACACAAAAATATTTTTGTAATTTTTGGAAGATAGTGTGCTACACACATGGTTTACCAACTTCTGAAAATCTCTCTATTTTTTCAAATAACAGCCCAAATTTAAAGGATTTCCGCACAAAGAAACTTTGGAGAACAATTACATACGAGCATGTAAAAAAAAAAATGTAAATATTGAATTTTTTACACCAGTTTTTGTTGGATGTGGTAAAATGGGTCAGGGTTAGGCTTAGCTAGTTCTATTCTATTATTGTTTTAAAATTTATTCCGCTGCACCTCACTGCAGAAAGTTCCTAAATTCAAACAGTGTATATTGTTTATTTTGTTGGAAATTAAACTAAAAAAAATTTTTTTTTCACGTTTTTCTCAAAAAAAGATCATGTTGATGTGGTAGAGAGAAGTGATGTTGTTGAAGTGTTATGTGAACCAATATATAACAATCTAGAACAACATTATTTTAACATTTCAATGTAAATATAATGCAAAATGTTGCTAAAATTGATACTTACTTTTTTTCTCATTTTCAAAGTAATAAATAACTGTTTTCAACATTATTTTCTCTGACCCATTTTACCCCACGATGGAGTAAATCAGGTCACAACTTTATAAGCTCAGTTAAACTATCTCATAATTAACTGAGCAGTCATATTAAAAGCAATTATAATAAGAGTTTGAGCGAAGGCTTCTCTGAAACAATGGAATGAAAAAGAAGAATAATGATGGAAGCAAACAATTTAAGTTTTATCCTACTGCCACTCAACTCAGACATCGGCAGAAGTATGAGTTGCTTTATGTATGAGTGTCACTCGCCCTACGGCAGCAATCATTTACAATAGATTCGCTTTAAGCAAGGATGACCAAAATAAACTTGACGTTACAATCGCCAAACTGGATGAATAATACTCCTAATTGAAATTTATATTGTTGAAAAATCTAACTTGGCATATTTATTTTCTGTCGTAAACCTAGTTAACTGTAAACCGTATGCAAATTTTTCATTCAAAACAGTTGTATGTAACAACGAAGGAATCTGATCAGATGTGGGTTTCATAAATGTTTTGATCGAAATGTCTTACGTTATTTCACCATTCGAGTTGAATGAATAAAAAGTTATTTTTATGAAGCTGTTCTCTAACTGGAGTCCTGACTACACGTGTCAAAACTCTGCTAAATAATCTTAACAAATTATAAAAATAGCATAACATTTTCAACACTAAATTTAACTATTACGGTCAAATTGTGACTGTTGGCCAAACTCTAGTTAATTATAAAGATAAAACTCATTGTTAAAAAAGAGTTTGCTGCCATTAAGCAGTAATATTAAAAGCAACCCCAGTAAGAGTTAATTATGGTAAGAGCTTTTTTATATGAAGGCTTCTCTAAAGGAAAAATTAAATCCAGTTTGTTTGCTTTAGCGACCTTTCAAAATCAACTTGAAAATTTAATAATTACAGTCCAATTTCGACTGTCGGGCGAACTCTAGTTCGTATAAAAAAAATTTCATTTTGCCAGCACCTGAAGAAAAGCTAAGTGCAAATTGCTTATATTGCCCTGCTAAGCACAAAAGTTGTATCTGCACTTTTCGAAAGTTATAGTCGCCAAGTTAAATCCAATGTTTTGTGTTCGTACATGAAAATGAAATTAAAAAAATAATAATAAAAACAACCCCCACTGAAAATGCGGTATGTATATCAAATATATTTAATCATCCATTTTTAACAACCAATCGCAAGGGAGCTTCTCATTTTAAGTTCAGCTGCGGGACACCACATTTGTGCTTAGCACAGAAGTACGGTAGAACCTCTGTTAATTGGCTGAAATGGGACCGATGGGAAGCCTGTTAAGCAAAAATACGGTTAAAGAAGGGGGTAGCAAAAAATGGGAGATATATTATGTAGTTTATAAGAGAATAGAGATGTGATGATTTATTGCATTTTAATACAGCTACTTTGAGGGTAACATGCCAGTTATCACGTGCTTGGGCAAGGCTGAATGGACTGATCCACTGGAACCTGAGATTAGCCAACAGCCACACCTGATTTCATTGGACCTATATGCAGATTCCCAAACCCCTCTCTTCGACATCAGAATGTCACTTTTGTTCCGGGAGATAAGGATTCCACGAAAAAATTCACGTTGATACAGCACTACCTGTTTCTTATATATAATTAGTAAGCTATTTTTGAATTTTGAAAGTATGGGCCCGATGAAGCGAAGGCCAGTTAATCCGGAGCCAGTTACGAGAGGTTCTGCTACATAGCTTTTGCAGTTCACTCTGCCGAAAATAGAATTATATTAGTCTTGGTTGAAATCCTGAAAACTTCAATGTGTGCCAGTTAGGGCCGTTTACCTCTGGCATACTGATACTTATGTGAGAGAGGGGAAATTATAATTTGAAACTACAAGATCATGACAACATCCATTTTCAAGGAAACACAAAGTTAGCAATGATTGTGATACAGAGCAATGAATTCCATGTCAGATCAACCACGTTCTGACCTCACCAAGTGAAAAAGTTACGGTGAATGACCTTCAAATCAAAATTTGTCATAAGAAAGTCATGTAACGTATGAGTTGAAGGGTATAACCTTTTAGCTCTTCAATGGTTTCTGAATTTTCTCTCTACTGTAATTAGGAAAAAAGATACAGCCCATTTATAAGGACATACTTTTCTTTCTTCTTCTTTTTTTTTTTTTTTTTTTTTTGCACATTTTAATATTTTTTACAAGTTTGTATACCTCAATTTTAAGCCTAAAAATCTAAAAATTGGTAGCAGTACTTTCCTTGGTATAGGTGTCCTTCATACCAAATTTTATTGAAATCAGAAATGGTGAGGTCCAAACATGATGGATCTGACATGGAATTGCTCTACAAGGAAATCTTGGCGAAAATAATAATAATAATAATAATAATCGAGCCTCGTATGGATGGGTGTTGAAACTCACCTGCTCACATCGAAATACATCCGCTGGTTGGTCAGGCAGCAGCGCCTCAGGGAATACAAAATGGTACCCAAGTTTCTCAAGTCCCAGCATAGAATTTCTGGATCCTGCAACAAAGGTAAAACAAAACAATGAGCACATGATCCATCTTACAACCAAAAGAAAAATGCATTCCAGAAAACCGAAAGCACGCAAGGCTCGATAAAATGCTACAATTTCCAATAGTGGGCTGATTAATTGTGGTGCAACATTACCTTAGCCTTTAAAATTCTCATAAAATTTGTTCCATTATTCTTTCAATTTTTCTAGTTAATCTGAATTTGCTACCATCTGAATTAAAGTTTTATAATTTTATCATTATGTCTGTAATATATATGGGGCCGTTCATAAATGACGTCACGCTTTTTTCCCATATATTTGGCCCCCCTCCCCCCTTTGTCACGCGTCACGCTATGTTGCATAATGCATGATGTCACATTTCTTGTTAAACCCTCCCCCCTTGTCATACTTTGTCACAATTTCACGAACCCCCCTCCCCCCTCGAAGCGTGACATCATTTATGAATGACCCCTATTCTGTCGTATGTTATGAAAATATATACGAAAAATCCGTGCACATATACATTTTTATCCTTCATTTTGTTATTTGTTTTTCTTATATGGGTCATTTCTCAGTATTCGTTGTCCTGTATGTAACATTTCTCAGCAAAATTTTGGGATTTTTTTTAAATTAAAAATAATAATAAAAAGTTTTTTAAATATTTTCATCATATTTTTTGTAACATCAATATGAAATTCCTAGTTGATGGGACACATAGTTTTTTGTTTAAAAAGTATTACAGCTCTGTTACGTACAGAAATTACACACAAAAAAAATTCTTGATGGTACCTAAGTGCTTTTAGTTCTCAGAATTTATGAAACTTTTCAAATGAAATTTTATTAACTAATTCTTAAATTTAAGATTCTTTTAATATAAATCAAAATTATTTTTTTAAGGATCTTATTAATAGAAATAACCATCTCCAAAAGAAGAAAAATTGCTTCACTTGAATTTATTTTTTATTATTATTTTTTAATAAAAATTATATTACGGCTGTTTCCCTCTGACACGAAATACAGTGACACTTGTCGTAATGAAAATATATATTTGTAAACAGATTACAAGCAAGCATGCACAATACAATTAGCTTTTACTCTTACTTGATTCTATTAGAATCAAGTAAGAGTAAAAATGGACAAGTTTATCCTTTTGGCAAAGATATTAAGGTTGCCCACTAAGTCGATGCAAATCTCCCAGAAAAATAGGGATTATTTATAATCATGTAAAATATATTTTGTAACGTCTTCATTTTGAATTAAGTTTGTGCAAAAAGGAAGTTTGACGTATTTATTTTTTCAACCATGTTTTAACTTCTGAATTGAATTTCTTTCTTTCTATTATTTCCATCCCCCCTCTCACAATTGAGCGAGCATCGTCTAGTTGCAAAAAAGGTGAATTAAAAAATAACATGACATTTTCATCCAACAGAGACAGTTTACATTTTAATAATTTAAAAATACTAGAGTTCTCCCAACAGTCAAAATTCAATCGTAATGACTTAATTCAGTATTGTAAACATTGTGCAATTTATATAATACAGGGCCCATTGCGCTCATCAATGTAGCCGCTCGTACTTCTGACGATGTCGTACTAAGTGGAGTTGCTGTTAAATAAAACTTAAATGTTTGCTTAAATACATTATTCTCATTTTTCATTCCATTGTTTCAGAGAAGCCCTCACTCAAACTCTTATTATCATTGCTTTTAATATGACTAATCAATGGCTACAAATTCCTTTTAACTCTTGCATTATGAAGACATACCACTGCAGTTATAAATGCGGCTTGCCTGACAAAATAAAAGCGCAAATAATTAGCTAATAATAAACCGTTTTCAATATGTTCTAATGGATATCACTAAAACTTGTCAATAGCTACTAAACAAAAAAAAAAAAAAACAGAGAGAGAAAATCGGTTGAAAAACAGCGGAGGAAATGGTTTTTAACTGTTTTGTCTGTGCCTATTTATCTATATTATACATAGGTTCTCAACGTGGGCGATAACGCCCCCTTGTGGGCGTTTGAGACTTTCAGGGGGGCAGTAAAAGACCCAGAGAAAACTAGGGGGCGCTGAGATGACACGGAGGGGCGTGGGCAGATTAATTAAATATAGTCTAAAATAAACTACACGCTGATTATGTACTAACAAAAGTATTAGGTTTACGGTCGATTGTTCAACGATTTCTGATAGCATTTTCATATTTAGCCGAACGTGGCTATAGTGCTGTAGCAACATTGGTAACCAAAAAGAGAAATCGGCACCATATTACTGAACGTGGCGACTTACAATTGTTTTTAAGTAAAATCACGCCTGATATTAGCAAACTCTTTCAAATGCATCAAATTCAACCTTCTCATTAGTTCAGTTACGAATTCGATGTCTGAAAATTTTAATAAAAATACTTTTCAATATAATTAGGTGTGCATTTTGATTGCTCTCATTAAAATAGTTTTCCTTAAAAACAGAAATTGGATAGGGTCATATCCTATCTACGAATAAAATGTACAATATTACACATTTAAAAATATATTTGAGGGAATAGCTATTTCAGATTCGCAAGTAAAAAAAGGTGGGGCTTTAGGGAAAAAATATTCTCAAAGTGGGCGGTGGGCAAAAAAAGGTTGAGAACCTATGATCTATAGATACACAATTTTTAACAAAAAATAGAATCAAAAATGAAAGTACTCAAAATCAAAAGTGATCCTGTGTAACTACAATAACTCTATTTTTACCTTCCTACCACCACTGTAGAGCAACGTCCCATCCGGGGAGAACTGCACTTGCGTCACTCCTCCCTTCTGACCCTCCAGGAGATGTTCCAAGTTTCCGGAAGGTTCCGAGTAGATCCCGACTGCAAAGGTAAAGCCTAACTTAACCATGGTGATATTTAACCATCCTTAGAAATGCTATAAAAAGGCACCGATCTTTCAGACCATCAATTACGAAGATATACTGGTCAAGAAACAATTTGACTGATCATCTTCAAAGTCAAAATGATAGGCATTTCTACTCTAAAATTTTTTTGTTTACACTATAAAAACTGAACACCGTTTTTGAAAATTGATTCATTTTTTGATGCATTTAAAATTTTTTTAAGTGTCTGCCTGAAAAAATAGACAGCAGAAAGTTTTTTTAGCATAGGATGTTTGTTCATTCATCTACACATCGAATCTTCATTACGATAGCTCATGTATCCTATTTTCATAGAAATGAGCCATCACAAAGACATGTCAATACATAACGAAGTTGATACATTTCATGTGCTAACAAACAGGGTTCTAAAATATCACAATATTTTTGAAACTGTCAACTTATTGTTCATGATAAATATTTTCCAATTTATTTAAAACAACTTCAACAATGGCTGATGAATACAAATACATATACAAATAAATTTTTCATATCTATACTAATATTATCAAACTGTAGAGTTTGTTTGCTTGCACGCGCTAATCTCAGGAACTACTGCTCCGATTTGAAAAATTCTTTCAGTGTTAGATAGCCCATTTATCGAGGAAGGCTATAGGCTATACATCCTCACGCTAAGACCAATAGGAGCGGAGTTCCGAAAATTGCATAAAATAGTCCTTTCTATCGGAAGAAATTGTCGCATCCTTTCGAGTTTGATACCACTAAAAAGCGCGTAAAAAACTACTTCCGGAAGAGTTTTTCGCTTCGCACTAAAATTGGAAGCCCCTAAATGAACTAGAAAAGAAGTTATAAGCGTTTTTCTCTGTAGTTTGAAATTATTTTTTCACGATAATTAACTTTCATTTTATTTGACCCAGAAGACGACCGATTTATTTCACTTGCATTGTTGCATCGTTTCAACAATTGTTACAGTTGCCATCTGAAAGAACAAATCAATGCAGTTGCCATTGTCAAACAAATCAAATATCATAATAATCAACGTTTCTAGCATTTTGATGAGGCATCACTCTATTTGAATCTCCGTTAAATAAATGTACTCGAATGGATCCTTCTTTATTATTTTTAAACAATTGATTATATTCAAGAAATTTGATTATATGTTGATCTTATTTCAAATGTTATCTTTTATTTATTCTGTTAAGGATTCTTTGGGATTGTTCTTCTTATTCCTAAGGGGATTTGAACATGTGCCACGTGACATCACTTTGTTTCAATACTCGAGATTAGCCCGTACAAAGCTGGGCGACTCATCTAGTTACACAATATAAAACATTATTCTAATTTAAAATAGTACTTAATTTCATGCATATAATAATTATTTAAACACTCTTTTTTTAAGCACTTATAATAAATTTTAAGTTTTTTTTTGTTTCAAAACACAAAATATAAAACTACCTCAAATTTCAAGAATGTTTTATTTCTTTAACAAAACTTTAAACACAAAATGAAATGTATTTATTTTTAAACTGAACTATACTAAAGCTACAGAAAATTCGCTCTAACAGTGCTGTAGTTGGTTGAAGCAGTCAACAGTTGGTTAACTACGTTAAAAAATTTCCTTTTAGTGGCTGTTCAATTTTAGTATTGTCCCACCAAACCAATGGTTCTACAGCTATGAACTCGTAATCAAGCATTAAGCTCGGAAAGGGGGATTTTTTTGCTAAAAAGTCATCACTAGAGACATTTCATATGTGTAAAAAAAAATTTTTGTTAGCTCCTTTTAGTATTTTATTTACAAATTATAGTTTAATTTTTAAGAATAATTGAAAATTTAAAGTTCTAATTTTAAGACAAAAAATATGACGCACAATGCTATTTTCAGAACACGTCACATAAATGAACATATCAAAAATCTCGATATTTCAAAAATAAATATCGGATATATGGCACCAATGAACCATGGTGGATACTAAATGCAAAATTTTTAGCGTACATAAATTTAAAAGCTGTTTTGTGACAGGTTACTTAATTTCCAAAACATTTACATAATGTAGCTAATTAGATTTAAAGCATCAATTTGATCTGGCATCCAAGAAAAACTTTTCAAAAATTAAACATAAAAATGGCTGTAAATATACAAGTAAAATAGGTAAAAATGAAAATTATATGAAATGGGTTGATTGACAGCAATTGACTACTGGTCCCATGAGCGGCTAGTTTTACTTCATGGTAGTCTGAATTAGTATTCAGTAGTCTCAAAGTATATAACCTTCAATGATTTTGAACAACCATTCAACAAACACACACACAGAAAAAATAAACAGAATCAAAAGTCTCAGTATTTATAAAATAATAGTGCTGAAGGCTTCCTCGCTTATTTTTTATTTTATTTATAATATGTATGTTTTGTAAAGGCAACACCTATTGTATCCAGTGGTGTAGTCCTGGAAAAAAAGGTGGGGGGACGCTTGCCCCCCCCCCGAAATCCCGAAAATTTTCACAATGTAGCATATATTACTTCCTGAAACTTTCCTCAACGCTAGTGTTTCAAAGTCAGCCTCCCCCCCCCCCCCCCCGAAAAAAATTTCTGGCTGTGGCCTTGGGGGTAAGCTACATAGTTTTTTTTTTGTCTTGCTTTGTCCAATGGATGCTAATAAGCGCAAATCAAGAGTAACAACCAAAAGTTCTAAAATCAAGCCAGCTGGGCCCCGCCCTCACTATTTCAGATGAATTTAATTCAATACTTTTTTCCCTTCATATCATTAATATATCGTTAACATATGTCTGAAAACAAAGAATAAGTCAGAAAAAAATTATTTTTAATGCATAAAATAAGTCAATATGTTCGTTTTTAAATAATTATTGAATTGTTTGTAAACAATATTGGAGCTATGATATGACAAAAATGTGTATGTATTTGTTGCCCCCCTCCCCCCAAATAAATTTTGAACTTGTTAATTTCATGCACAGACATGTCCATGCTTGTTCACGCATACATAGATGTGTTTAGCAGATTAACTAAATCATCGCCTTTAAGGAGCCATGGTCTTAAAATAGCTTGAATCACAAAAATGTTCATTTTTCGGTAAATCAAATTACATTTAAAAGGTTGAAAAAATATGATCCCATTGAGATCCCAAGTTGAAATTTTGCATAATCGATGATAAAATAGACGGAAATATGTGAGAATATTTTGAAAATTTTCCATGATACGTTTTTCGAGAAATTTAAAATTTAAATTTTAAGGTCATTTTTTTAAATTTAAAATTTTTATAAAATTAGCCATGATGCATATCATATGAAACGGCATTCATTATGATCTTTACTAAAACTTCTTATTGAGCCTGTTTTGTGTTGAAGCATACCATGTAAAAATGTGAATTTTTTACAAAATCAAAGTGTGATAACTGAGAAACAAAACACGATAAAAATCTAAAAATTTGGATTTTTAATTTTCTTGAGAGGTACAGATGATAAGCCAAATTTGAAGAAAATAAAAAAAGGTGAGTTAAATTTTTTCTGAGATTTTAGATCACTTGCATGGAATGACCCCTAAGTCACTTCCATTTTTTCCCTGTTATTTCTCCCATGCCGGTATTGCATTGGAGAAATAACGGAAAAAAATGGAAGCTACTTATATGAGTTTTGGGAACGGAAAAGTAAAAAAAAGAATTAGCGTCCTTTCCCTCCATTCAACAGGCGCGGCATTTGATCAATCAGGAGTGGGGGTCAATCGCCCCCCCCCCCCCTTGACTTTTAGTAACGCATAGTATTTATACGTGTGATTATGTATTTTGTTGTTTTTTTCCTATAACATGCATTGAATATATACCCCCGTAAAATTTTGGAATGACTGGCTATTCAGTCTAGGTTTGTCTTTTGGTGGCAAAAAGGGCGACAGTTCTTAGTAAAAACAACAATCCAGGCAGTGCTCCCCACTGAAGAATGACTTTTATATGTATCTTGTAAAAATAAAATCTTATGTTTACAGAATTTCAATTTTTTTAGTTATTGAAGTGCTTAAAAACAATGTATTAAAACACCATATGTTATGATATTTCTACCTTGATTAATTGAAATAATAATTTTTAAATAATAACAATAATAACTTAAAAACAACTTCACATTTCTTTTGTTTCACATATTCATAAATATGTAACTTTTTTTAACCCTTTAATAGGGTGATGGTTAAAGTATACTTCACACAAAGTTCACCAACTTAAAAATTTATAGTAAACTCTTCTAGCGGGTGGGGAGGTAAAACGCATTGTAATTTTTAATGACCAATATGAATCTTATTTTTTTATCTATATTTTAAAAAATATATTGATCTACCATTACTAAAAGGAAACCAGAAATTTTGGTCCAGCCTTATAAAGAGTTAAGACGTGATTTTTAGGAAGATAGCAAGTTACACATTACAACCCTAATAGTTATAAGTTTCTCATAATAAACTATTTTCTAAGTGTAATTATTTCTATTCTTTTCATTATACAGGGTAGTAAAATTACTGAGCACAAATCATGTTTGAAAAGAAAAAAAAAAGGAGAGAGAGAGAGAGACAACACAATGGGAGGTATCATGGTATCAAATGATTATGTTTCATTCGATTAACTTCCAAACACAATTCAAACATGAAAACTTTTCCTCATATTCTTTATTTTGTTCTTTTTTTTACAAACATGTAATGTGCCCAATAATTTTGCACCACCCTTCACCCTGTACGTAAAAATACCGAAGAGCAAAATTACAAATATAATATATAATACGGTGTGAAAAATAAGCATATAATATATATTTTGTTTTGAAAACAATAATTTAGCTTTAATCAAATGCTCAATTTCAGAGGTTTAAACTGAAAAAAAAAAACGTCAAAAACTTTTATTATTCAAATTTGAAGAACTATACAGCTCGTCAACAAACAATGTTAATAATTATATTAAAAACATAAAATAAATCTTATACAACTTATTCTCAGTGGTTTTTACTATTTTCGGGTAACATAAGGATACCTGATGCATTGGGGAGAAAAAAATTATTTTTGTTTTGAATTAAAATCAGAGCATAACATCATAGACATCAATAGGCGCCGAACAAACGAGAGCAACCAAATGTAGTGTCGTTGGATCTGTTCATTCCTTAGAAATTTGCTAGGAGGCCAATAGGAGCTAACTTTTACCAAGGCCGTAGCCAGAAATTTTTTTCGGGGGGGGTTGGACCCTGACTTTGAAACACTTATGTTGAGGAAAGTTTCAGGGATATGCTACATTGCGAAAAATTTCGGGATTTCTGGGGGGGGGGGGGGGGCTCTGGATACGGCCTTGACTTTCACCATATTTCTATGTGTGTGTACTTATTTCATGCGGAGGAGAAAGAGTTTGAGAAATTTTTAAAACTTCATTTAATTAAAATACAATATTTCAATGCAAACACTTTTAAAAAAAGTAAATTTATTTTTATTTTAACTAACTTCAAATTTATTTTTTCAGCTTTTCATACTTCACTTATTTAAAGACTTAGCCAAGAAGAAGGAAAGAAACTTCAAATTGAAAAAACACAAACCAAAATTCAAACTACTCAATCTTATTAAAATTCGGAGCGAGAAGAAAATGAATTATATTTCAGTTTAATTTTATAATCGAAAATATTAAACATGAGTGCATAAATCATAAAAAAGTACTTACAATTCACTTTGATTGGATGTTTCATCTCTTATTTCAGTTGATAACTCCGTACTAGTATTTCTGCATTTGGAAGGGATTAAAAATGTTTCCAACAGATTTTGTTGCCTAAATCTTTTCATTCTTTCTTTTTCCCCTGCTTTCTGAGAAATTGCTTGTTCGATCTAACGAGTGATCAACGCATCAATGGATAGAGTGGGTTACCACTACTAGGACAGACAGATTATATTTTTGTGCGTTATGTCAGTCACTTTTAGAATTTAGTTTGCATGTGATGTTGTTCAGCAGGTGCATACAATATTGGTTTTCCAAGAGCAATTTAAATCAGACCCATATCTCCAGACTTTTTCAACGAATCTGTTTTCTTTTTTTTTTTGGCTTGGGGGAGGGGGTTCGGTCGAAACTGACGATCACGAAGAACGAAAACAATTATCTTGAAGGGACCGTAGGACAGCATGGTTTATTTGTCTCAAAGGGGTTTCTGGTCGGGTCATTGAAGCCTTATAGCCCTGGGCAAGCAGCAATTTGGAAACATCATAAAATACTCAACTGGGTATCGGCTACCTGATGAACTGTGGCAACATATGGGGTCACGACAGAGAAAAGCTATTCGGCCGGTTCCCACTCCCCATGTAGATGGTTTCATTCAATTAGCTGGCAATAGCAAAGTTTGTTAACAATAGGAAATAAATGGAAAAGCGTGGGACTGAGAAAAATCAGTTTGCTTTTGCTTCATTCCAATCTTATTGAATTTTTTTCTGACTGTGAAAATATAGGCCTTTTATGTGGTTATAATATTTTTAGTTTTATATAAAATTGTCTTAGAAAAAAATCAAAATTTAAAAAAAAACCCTTGAAGTACTTTTTGGATTTTTTGGGCCTGATAATCACCGAAAAAGAAAAAAAAGCTGAATAAATTGAAAGTGATAAAGGCATTTTAAAATGAATTTACAGCGCAATTTTGTGCCGTGCCATAACAGATTTTTGCACAGATAATCATTTATAATACAAACATTTTTTTACATTAATTTGGTTTTGAAAATGTTTAACAAAAAGGGTAATGCATAAAGTTTGAATATGCAAAAGGCTTGAAGCGATGACGAGAAAACAAATGATTGTGAAAGAAAATGTTTAATATGCTTGTAGGTTTTTCGATATTGCATACCAAAAGGAAAGCTACATTTTTTAAGGTGAAGTATAGGGGGGACGAAAGAGGACGTTCATTGTCCCCCAACTTTTTTACTCTAATAATATCAACGTCTCACTGTTTTGAAAAAAAAAAAAAAAAAAAACAGTACAAGCAGTGTAAATATTTTGATTTCAAAACTTATGACGATATTTGAAACCTCTCCCCCCCCCCCCCCCCCCGCACACCTATTTCCTAGACAGGCCAGCGCAGTTGAAACTAATTCTCTGAATTTATGTAGTTCCCGTTTACTCATATTTTAACGCGCTTATTTTAACGAGTAATATTAACCTGCGATTGTTAATTGCTGTTTGAGAGAATCAGGGAAACCCTTTTTTTTTTCTTTCACGAATTTAAAGTAGAAGTAGCAAGCAGCCTTTATGTATAGTTTTAAAAGCTTCTGTCTTATTTCATGAAGCTGTTAATTTACTAATGAGTGCCTATTTTGAATATTAAATAAGTTAGGAAGCTCAGCGTCCCCTCGTGTCCTCCCTGGAAATTAAAGGTGAGGGGACGCTTGAGTAAAAATAAAGAGGTGGGGGGAGGCCGTCCCCCCGCGTCCCCCCTCGACTACACCCCTGATCGTATCTCCTAAACAGGGTAGAACTCAGAAGCACTGACATCGAAAACCTTAACACTCTCGCAAAACTGCACGAAATCTCCGACCGAATGAAAATATCTACTATTTTATTTATTTCATTTATTACTTATTTGATTTATTTACAATCTTTATTAACTAAAAAAGAAATCCCTCTGAAAATCAATGAAGAAGATTTATAAATTTTTAATGATGATTTTGTGATGATTTAATGCATTTACATAGAGGACCCTTGTTTCAATGTTTCCTTTAGCAAGGGGGAAGGGGCAATAAGCTCAAGCCTTATTACATTGAAAAAGGTTTACTGTTACTCTAAAACACATGTCTGCTATTTTGTGTTTTTTAGGTTGTTTTTTTTTTTTTTTGGTTCATTATATACACTCATGTCCAATAATTTTTAAAGTCATTTTTTAAGTATGAGTCATTTAAAAGATGAGTTCCGTCAATTTTTATTGCTATTTTGAGTTTTCTTTTTTTCTTGGTTCATTTTATACAATCATGTCCAACAATTCCTTCAAGCCATCTTTTAAACATAAGTCATACATCAAATGATAACAGACCATCAAGGAAGCCAAATAAACTACAAATTATAAAATGTGCCTTACTTGATTTTTGGTATGATCCTGCAACGGAAATGTGTGGGTTCATGGGAGTAAATGCAAAGCAGGACACGATTCCAGGCTGCCCATCCCCTTTCGCTGCAAAATAAAATAAAATTTGAAGTGTAATAGCTAAAAAAAGTGCATTTCTAAAATAATACGTGTTCCAGCATTTTATAAAGCAATAGTGTTTTTGCTATATCACACAAGACAGGTGGCAAAACGGTATTAAAGTATGCTATCGTTCATTATTAAATATCTTAATTATTATGTAAACATCACATCCTTTTTTGTTTCATTTAGGACTAAATTTTAAGTTTAATTTATCAGCATTTTAAAAATGTTTTTTACTGTATCAGATTTATGTTAAAAAATAAAAATAATAATCAGCACTTTTTGCAGTTCAAAATGTGTCTTCATATAGCTTAAAGTATAATAAATGTAAATTGCTATTTAAAGAACTTTTGTGCTAGATTCTGCAACTTCGTTAAACAGATGACGGGATATTTAAAAACAATATATATACAATATACAATAAATTCTTTTTACCTACATCTTGACAAACGAGTAAAACTTTTTATTAAACTTTATTAGTAAAACTATATTTTGAACCTCCAAACTAGTGATGTGGGCTGGGCAAATGCCCACCGGGCACTTATAAAAATATATTTTATTTTATATTTTGATATTTTTAATGAGTATTACAGCTTATAAATAACATTACAGTAACTTTACAATATATAGTTCATTGATAAACGCATAAAGGGGTTATAAACTACTAAATTTTTATCAGTATTGATCATGAAACATGGGGTCATTCTGTGTCAATTAAACACGGGACCAAAATCTCATTATCTCATGCTTTTTTTAAATTAGCAGAGGAGTACCACCGGTATAAACTTCAGAAAATGTGGAAAATTTCCAAAACCTCTACTCATTGTTGATTTACAGGAATGTAAAATTCCACTAAGAACTGAAGATGACACGTTGGGAATGGCTCTAGAAATGCTCTTAAAAAAGAAGGAAGATACTTTTGATGTTTGCAATGTCATTTTCACAATGACTCAAAAATTAGGAAAACTCTGTTGCAAATGAAAATGAAATTCTAGAGTTTGGATGAATTGGGCATAGGCAAATCTGAATCTCACAAAGCCACTTCCTCAGAGAGCAGCAGTAACGATAAGAACGAAGCCAAGAGAGAAAAATTCAATTTCAATTCATCTGTGGGTGTGTTTTATGATTATTATTATTACTCTTAGGTGGCAGTGGTATACAGCATAATATATGTTAGTGGTTATCTGTAAGCCTACTTATGATGGAATATCAAAAATCAATTCAAATGTTGCTCAAAATAAAACCATTTTAACCAAAACATTATACACAATTGAACCTCGTTATCACGACACCCTGGGGACTTTCTCAAAGTGTCGTCATAAGCGAAGCGACGTCTTAACCGGAATTACTTCAAAACACATTTTAAAGAACATATAATGTAATAATGCATTTAAGTGCTTATATTAATTACTTTACATTTTAAATTAGATTTAATTACTGTCATTTTGTATTATTTCACAAATCAAGGCAAAAATATTAAGAAAAGATAACTTACTTTTTATTTCGCACGAAAATATTCTCCAATTAGCGTTTGTTTACTTTTTGAATTAGAATTTAAGATTTTTTTGTGTAGTTTGTACAAAAAGTCGAAATCTTCCTGTTTCGCTTCTTCCATCGAAGAAAGATATTTTTCTACGACATCAATGCAATGCAACGCTTCTGTTTTACTTGGAAGTTTCTCCTCCAGTTCAGTTTCTGTTTCACTTTCTGAGGACAAAACGATGGCTTGATTGCGTTCTTGCACCTCTGAAACAATTTCAGCAATTGATGCTTCGGCTGAAGTGGAAACAATATTGTCCACATCGACATATGCATGGGAATCTTCCAGGATACATTCTTTACGGTTTGAAAGTTTTTAAAAAGTTCACTAAGAGGAATATTTTCTGATTCATCATCCGATGAATCATCAAGAGGCTCAGAGATGTTTTAAAAAAAACCTACTTTTTTGAAACAATTTGTAATCGTAGTACCTTTTACGTCATTCCAGCTTTTATGAATGTATTTAATGGCATCTAAGAGAGTTGGACGAAAATCTCGACCTTCGTCTATTGCTGAAATCCAATTTTGGACTAGGCACCTTCAATAATTTGTCTTAAAGTTTAAAATCACGCCTTGATCCAACGGCTGCAAAACTGAGGTGGCATTTTCTGGTAAGAACATCAGTTCAATGGCTTTCAGTCCGTTCACATTATTATGAGCGGTGCAATTGTCTATAATAAATACGACTCTCCTGTTTGCGGAACGAAATTTGGTGTCTAAAGATTTTAAAGTCTCTTCCCAAATTCCAGATGTCATCCATGATTTTGAATTTGCTCTATACGTAACGGGAAAACTCTTTACACTTTTAAAACAACGGGGTTTGCTACTTTTGCCAATAACAACAGGGGTTAGTTTTTTAGTACCCGTCATGTTCGCTCCGAGCAAAACAGTAAGCCTTTCTTTACTTTTTTTCCCTCCAGAGCAAGGATCCGATTGAAAACACAAAGTTCTATCTGGAAGCATTCGAAAAAAAGTCCGGTTTCGTCCAAATTAAAGATATCACAAGGAGCGTATCCTTCTAACAATTTCCGCAAAGATGAATTTTTCCAGCACTCGATTTCTGTTGGGTTTACTGAGGCTGCTTCTCCGCAAATTTCTTTAAATGATAAATTGTAGCGGTCTTTGAAGCGTTCTATCCATCCATTACTGGCCGCAAAATTTTCAATTCCAAATTCTTTCGCTATTTCCAAAGCTTTTTCTTTCAAATTAAATCCTGATATCGGAACGTTATTTGTTCTTGCAAAACGAAACCATCTTAAAAGTGATTCTTCAATGTCTTGAAAATTAGACTTCCGAAGTTTTTTCTTTTATTCCCATCTTGCTCTGATACAAAATTTCTAATTTTTTCTTTTGCAGCCAAAATTGTAATAAAAGTCATTTGTGGAATGCCTTTACTTCTTGCGAAAGCTGCCTTGGACATGTTGGAATTTTCATGTTCTTCTATTAATTTGTTCTTCTGCTCTAATGAAAATGAAGAAATTTTGAGCGTAGCCATTTGTATGGTTAAAAACAAACGAACTTCTTCTTGGGTCTTGATCAAGCCAGAAACCACATCAGAGATCTGAAACTTTACTCTCTGAGTAACGAGAAAGAATCAGGGTTGCTTTTAAAGTAAACAGTGAAAGTGCCCACAACTACGCGTGCATTTGGCGTATGCAATTGTATTTTCACTTTCAATGGAACAAGTTGAAACGGTGTTATATACTGCACCACATTAAGTGAGTTCACCATATGAGCAAGAAACCAATAGTAAAACCCCTTTACTTTAGACCACCATCTGACTGGACCGTGAAAGCAAATTCCTTCTTTTCGAACAAAGAAAGATGCTTTCTAACAAAGTGCCAGTCTAAAAGAGGGATTATGGCACGCATTTTTAAAAGCTCATTTACAATGACCATTCAACTTCAAAAACTGCAGTTGAATAGCCATAGTGATTCTCCCCTGCCCTGTTTTCTTAAATTCTTTCTGTCTGGAAATTAAAATCTGTGTAGGTCCCTGGAATTTCAGAAACAAAAGTCGAGTTTCAAAATGGATGCTTTCTTTCTCCTTGTCCCTTTTATTCTTTTCTGAAGTACTGTTGAGTAAAGATTTAATCCTACGAGCATTGTGAATGAAACTTGTCACTCTTTTCTTGTGACTTCCAATGTTGACAATTGTAAAAATCTTTCCGTACTTCAAATCCTTAATTCGAAGAAATTCTAGTAAACCTGCAGCGCAACTTTGTTTCCACCTGTCGCTTTCAAACCTTCTGGGCACGCCTTGTTGGGATTGTCAGGTTCGAGGGGGCTGGGGTTTTTCTCCACTATAGGTTCACAACACTTGTCCCAAATCCATTTTCAGGAATTAGTTCAAGTAGACCTGCAGCGCAAATTCCACCTGTCGCTTTCAAACCTTCTTGCACCCCTTGCTGGCTCGCGCTTGATAGGTTCGAGGGGTCTGGGGATTCTCTCCAATACAGGTTGATAACACTTGTCACTAATCCATTTTCAGGGATTTTAGGATAAACTTTTCGTGAAATCTTCATTATTTTACTGAAAGGTTTCAGTTAAAAAAATAAAATCGAGCTCGTTTTAACAATTTGAAGTGTCGTCATAAGCGGAGTGGCACAATAAAGTAGTGTCGTGAATTGCGGAGTTATTTAACACTAAAATTATAGGTTGCAAGTTCGGGACTTTGAAAAAGTGACGTGACATCCGGAGTGACGTGTCATCCGGGTGTCGTGAAAACGAGGTTCGACTGTATATATATATCTGCAGGTGGCAATATTAAAAACTACTTCCAACAAATAAAGGACAAAAAATCACATCAAATTTATCAGGTTTAAAGTATTTCCAATTATTAATAAGAACTTGTTTGACTGTTAAACAGTACTCAGTACTTTTATAAATGCCTGGGCATTTTACAACACTATCTCAAAAATATTAATTAGATAGCAGCAATAGTAAATGAAGTGAGCCAACTTACTATAAACTTTCCTTTCTTCACAGTTCCTCCCAGGAGAATCTACGTTGAACACACGGACATATTTTTCGAAACCACAAAAGATGTGTTCCCCACTGGAATCGAAACAAACGCTATGAGGGGCAAGGATTTCATCCTGAAAAAATATACATAAATATATTTAGTGAATGATTTTGAAATATAAATTCAGGTATGACACACCACAACCCTTAATCTATGAATTTTTTTTTGAAGAGTCGTAGTATATGTTGTTTTCATTAATAGTATATACAGTAAAACTTGTAAAGTAGACCACCTTTTTAAGCTTACCACCTGTCTGAGTTGACCACTTCTGTCAGGAACGGAATGAGCCCTATATTATATAATGTAGGGGGAAACCTTTGTCACGTGACCACCTGTCTATATAGGCCACTTATATGTATGCCACATTTGGGTGGGAGTATTATAAAAAAATCCTTTGTAAAGTGACTGCCTAGTTATTACTATATTTATTTATTTATCTATTTTTGCAAAGGTTTAAAAAAATTAAAACAGGGGTGTTGCTGACGCGCTATAGCGCGTAAAAGACGCGGAATACGTGAAAAGGAACCGATATTTGAAACCTCACGCGTCCTAAAGGACGCCCTATTTTCCTTTCATTACTTTCTTTCAAGTTTTTTAAAAGTAAAACCAGAGTAGAATGGAAGTTATTTTTTCCCGAAAAGATTACTAAGAAGTCAATTATCCACTGAGAACAAGCTCCCTAACAACCTTCCTTATGAGTATTTTTCTTCCATTCAATCGCACCATACACAATCGGCCCAATGGAACGTATTCCTCACAGGGGGCTCAATCTTTGTCCCCAGGGTAAAATCTCACTCTGGTTGCTTCTTACCTTATAACATGTCATATCTCCTCTATTCTTTTTGAAGCCCCTCCCTCACCCCTTTCATTACGACAGGCATGTGTCAGTCACCGACTCTCGAACGTCCGCGAGTGTTCTACACATGCTCTTTAATGGTTTTAAAACAGTATTGGAAGTGATTGTGCTCCAGTTATTTTTCTAAACGTTTTCCAAATTTGGTACGATCATGTTGACAATTATTGCTTCAGATAACCGGAGAAATGTTTTAAGTGCAATTTTAAAATTATTTTATTCAGAGAAATTTGTTTATTTGCCGATTTTTATTTCGATCGCATTTTGAAAAATACAATCTTTTTGCATCCGCTCTGGAAGTTGGAAGTTTTTCATTTTTATGCTTAGTAAGCTTTGTTAGAAGGCAAATAAATGAAATTTATATTTATTTTCATTAAAATTTAATCACAAGGTGTTTAAAAAAAAATTGTGTGTTCGTTAAGAGTGCAAGCTTTAGAAAGTTGGGAAATTGAATGCTCAATCGCAGGTTTAATTTTATTTTGTTTCAATAAGTTTAAGTTTTCGCAATATATACATACGTCCAGTCGTTCAAAAGAGATTCAAATAAAGAACGAAACTGATAAAAATTAATATTACATTTGAAGGAGGCAGAAAAGAAAAATTGGTGTTTATACACACCTTGGCTGCTTTATTACAACGATAATCTCCTTAAATCAAGTCATTTTTTTATCCCCATGAGTTGATAGTGCATTTCCAGGATATATTATCTAAAATTCATTTCAAAACGTTGTTTCATTTAGCACACGTCTTTATTAAATATGTGAAATCTTGGAGTCCGTTTTTCATTCTATAGATTAGGAATTTTGTTTATTCCATCTGTTAGTTATATACAGTCAACTCTCAAATACACGGACTTCAAATCCGCGAACGTCTAAAATCCGCGTAAGATATCAGATGTGAACATCGAAACATAGTTGAAAAACTTAATTAAAAAAACTAGAAATTCCTTAAATTTTCGAAGCTAAAAGCATTTTTTTTAACTTAAAATGTTTACAATAACTCACATCAGCCTTTTATACATTGAAAACAATGTATTTTTAGCTGATTTTTTTTTTTTTTTTTGATAGCCACGTGCCATGCGCCATATTAGCGTTTTGCCGTAATTAGATATCAATCTTTTTGCATCGGTTTTCGGTTTGCGATATTTCTTATTATTTTTTTATTAGTACACAATTCGAATCGTATTCAGCAAAAATATTAAGCTATTTTTTAGTATAAATTTTGCACTTGCATAAATTTTGCATCGATTTTGTGGTGCAAATATTCTTTCTCCTTGATCTAATTAATGGAGACAATTTTGGTCGCCAACGTGGCGATCGGCAATGAAATTCTTCGTCACCATTAAAAAATTTTTGGTAGATAGTTATCGGGTGGTGACCACCAATCTGCCTTTTTACAAAGTAGTAGAATAAAAAAAAAATCATTTACAGTTCACACACACACATATATATATCTCTCTCTCTCTATATATATATATTGTATCTAATTTTTAAAAATTTTCTTTCTTTTCTATCAATCTCTTTTATATATTCATGCCTGTATATCTAGTGGTTTATCAAAACATTTTTTGAGTGATAAGTAAAAAGGTGAATGCAACATTATAACCTTACAAAATGCTTGACACAGATCAATGACCTGAAATCCACAAAATTCTTCAATCCGCACAACCCTTGGTTCGAAGCAGTGCGGATTTTGAAGTTGACTGTAGTAGGCCACGGTAGCCTAGTGGTTAGAGCGTTGTACTTCCCCCTGGAAGGTCGCGTGTTCGATACCTACTGAAGACCCACCATGTACACTTGGGGATACCTGCATGTAAAATCAGTGGACCCCACTACCTCGTCCCCTGCGCAAGCAATCCTAAGGCCTCAGCAAACAGGTAGGGGTTTGGTGGAGAAAAGTAGTTATATATAGTTAGTACATAATATAGAATTTTGGTACCTGCTTTCATAAAAGAGAAAGGTGGTTTTTAGGGCTATACTAAGGAATATTTTTTTTGTGCATTATTGGTTACTGTACTTTTACAAGCTGAAGCAATAGCTACATACGAAAATTCTAGGAAAAAATGCTTTGGGGACCCACAATTTTCAAGATAGGACTCACATTTTTTAAAATTGTGGGTCCTTGGGACCCAGTTCTCTGAGTACCCAACGACACCCCTGCTAAAATAACTTCTCCGGGATATTTTAACACTATAATATGACACCAGTACTTGGATGGGTGAAACATCAATATAAAGTTTGCTAACCTCTTTGTAAATTAATAACATAACATAATTGTTAAACCTCTTTGTAAATTAACCACATGGGAAAACTTTAAAAACTTTTATTCTTTAAATAAGTTTTTTCTTCTTCTATCTGTTGTGACCATTTTGAAAAATTATGCCTGTTTAGGAAATATTTACCATCCAATAAGTAACTTACAGAATTAATAAGAAATTTGTCTTTAATCTGAACTAAGTACTTTAATTCTAAAGTGGTGTAGGATACATTGTAAGTCATTCAGGTTACATTTCTCTAATGATAGTTTAGATAATTGTGAAAAAAAAATCTAATTACTATTTTAAAGTGACGTTAATACATAAAGCTATATTTTAATGAGTTACAAATGAATAAATGCATAGTGTAAGGAAAACAAAAATAATAATTTCCACCCTCTCTAAGTCGACCACTAAAGTGCTGAACTCAACTTCCACATGTTTCACTGGGTGTATATTTAGTGAAAACTTTTGAAATATAATTTCAGACATGCAATACCACAACCAATAATCTATGAATTTTTCTTTAGAGTCCTAGCAGATGTTGTTTTCAGGTATAGTATATATATGCACATATATATATATATAATATATTTATTCATTTCATATGCTATGAGAGGGAGAGGACCACTGAACTTAACTCATGAATATGTTATGAAATTATCTTTTGTAACCTATCAAGTTATAGTATTATCCTTAGGATAAACATTTAAAAATAGTGGTACCAAACTATTACTTAGAAATAACGATACAAATATACTCAGGATAGTCTTGGAATATTAGGGCTTTTTATTTTGCTGAATAGTACGTATATAAGTAACCAATATACAGTAAAATTCCATCATTTAATATCTAATTATTTAAATTGAGTTATTAGAATGAAAGAAAATTATCAAATATTGAGAAAAGGAAGCAAAATGGTAAAACAGGAGAAAATTTTATACATCATAGTATAATATAAATTTTATAAATATATATATATATATATATAACATTAAAAACAAATAACTCTTTCCAACCCCTTTGTAAATTCATTTCGATTTTAAAACACAAAGACTAAATTGAAATACAAACAATTGTAGGCACTATATATATTTTCCCTTTTTTTCAAGGAGCGAACAGAAACTTGTACTACTTTAAGGAGGCAGAGCAGGCCAGCGAATCAGAAAAATCATGCGGTATCACGTGACAGAGAGCTCAAAAAATTATGTAAGGCTGGAGAAGCTGGTTTTGGAGGGGGATTTGTAAGATGAATGTAAGTAGTTTTGTGTTGTTGTCGTCTTGTGAGTTGGAAGGTGTTCATTTACAAAGTAAAAGCTGCAAATAAATGAAGTATCATTGATTTCGGCTACGGACTGACTCTACAAATGGACAGCAATCGCCAAATGACGTTGCAGAAAGTAACAATGAGAAGTTTGAAAACAAGAAAACTATGTTGAGAACACAAAAGGATGCTCACCAAATGGTTGTATGTCCTGTAACTACACCTCAAGTCTCCCGTGAAACCATCCCGCAAATGAACGGTGCTGCCCCTCGAGGAACTGATGAAACTAAACTTGGGAAGATAAATACAGGTTAACAAAAAAAAAAAAAAAAAGAACCAATATTAACTCAAAGTTTATATTCTAATATGCAGGTTTTTTAAAATTGTTATTTATGTATTAGCAGCGTAAAAGTTGAATCACCATCACAAAAGTCAAGTATTTTGTAACTTTATTTTGCAAAGCATTACTTAGAAGACTTTATTTTAAAAAAATAATGGAAAATGCAAACAGCAATGGAAAAGCTATACCTTCACACATTTTAAATGCATTTTAGACAAATTTGTAAAAAGTCATGTCCTCAAATCTTTTTTTTTTCATTCCATCTGTTTTTTCAAAATAAATTATATATATATATATATATATATATATACTAGCGGTACCCGCACGGCTATGCCCGTGTTAAAAAATGAAAAGACCAGTCGGTTTGCCATTGTGTATATAGTGATAACTTTTTTAGTTGCAAATTATGTTATTTTATTAAAATGTTTTGCATTCCATATAATTAAAGATTAGCTGCCCATGGCAATCAGCCGGAGATCCTATACATTTAAGCATTTTTTTTTTACAAAACACACACAATAAAAAAGGAAAAAGGAAAGAAAGAAACAAAATAAAACAAAAAAGAAAATATTTGAAAAAAAAAAAGGCATTTTGTTTGTTTTGTTCAAGTACCCACACAAAAAGGAAGATTATAATAAATTAGAATAGTTTTAATTAATAAATTTTTAGTACAATTAATTTTTATCTATTATTTATTGACAAAGCCGGGTCCAGACGCTACGTTTTGTACAACCTTTTGTCTGCGCAGTCTTAAGACTAAATGAAAACGTTGCAGTTTTTTATGCGTCTACATAGTGCAGAGATATCTGTATATTTCACTAAATGATTACATAAAATAAATATTTTTTTGTTGCCTGTTCTGGTGGTTCGACAACTGCAATCACTTTATTTTCATCCATGGTATTCCTAGACTGCCTTGGTGTCTCCTGATCATTTAGGAAATGTAACAAATCAAAGTACCAGAGAGATGGCTTGTAAATTTCGTCTCCAACCCCAGATCGAATCGATTTATTAACTTTTGCCAATTATTTCCGGTAAACACTTCTCAAAGAATTAATTATTTACAAATGTTTCTCTGTTTGCGGTTGCATCAATGTCTTTGATTTTTTCCACTAAACTCTCATAAGCCTCCCCCTTTTTATCCTTGTCACTATACTCCTTGGATTTTACACGCCAAACGCGTGGGAAACTTTCGCATAATGCAATAAATTTTGTGAGAAACTCCCGAGAACATTGCCGAAAGTCGGCCATTGTCGCCTGACGAATTGAAACTGAGAAACAAAATGAATCGGAAAGGGGTGCTACCGTCTACATGTGCCGATTTGTCTGCACAGTTCAAAGACATATGCTTTTTAGCTCAGTTATCGCTGCAACTGTACAGTCTTCGCACCGGACTCAAAACTGCGCACTTTTCCAATCTACACGCAACGTTTTATCTGCAATGTGTTGAACTGCGCAGAAAAAAGGTTGTGCAAAACGTAGCGTCTGGACCCGGCTTAAAACAGAAAGACGAAATTTTGTAGCCTGCAGAAACAAACAGCAGCAAGCAAAGATTTGAAAGCGAAATAAACCTTTCATCCGAGCTCAAATAGGAAAATAACATATGTGCTAATTCACTGGAGAAAAAAAAGTAAATAAATGAAAGTATAAATAGTAATAATAAGCTGGAATAACAAAAATCGCTATAAAGGATAACATTTCTTTTAAAAACCCCTGTGCAGTATGGAAAATAGTCCCGTAAAATACATGCCAAAATAAGGAAATCAAAACAAAGCTATCAATCGCCTGTGAGACGCAGGAAATAAATTTTAATTCGTTTTCAAAAAATAATAATCAAAATCCAAAAAAAGAAATAAATAAATTAAAAATCGGCTGCTTCTCAAAATGCTAAAAACCGCAAGCAATAAATTTTAATTCGTTAAAAGAAAAAAGGATCAATAGTCAGTCGGCATGGCAACAATTAAAACTAAAGTTAATTACCGTGAAAAAATAATTTCGAACTGCAGAGAAAAATGCTTATAACTTCTTTTCTAGTTAATTTAGAGGCTTCGAATTTTCGCACGAGCGAAACTCATTCCGGGGTAGTTTTTCACGCGCTTTTCAACGGTATCAAGCTCGAAACGATGCGATAATTCCTTCCTATAGAAAATGACTATTTTATGAAACTTTCGGCTATAAATTGGAATAAAAGAAGAACAAATTCGAACTTCAGGAAAAACTCTCCGAGGTGCACACCCCCATGTTCCAAACTAATTTCGTGCCAAATTTCATGAAAATCCGCTGGACGGTCTGGGCCCTACGCCATACACAGACACACACACATACTTACTGCTTTATTTATTAGTAGAGATATACGATTTTCAAAACAATCTTAAAGTTACTCTTTACTACTGAACAAATTCTAGTTGATTATTATTAAAATTCAATACACATAAACTTTAAAACACATTTGAGCAACAGCCCATCATTTTTCAAAACAGAATAATGAAAAATACCATAAACCATACTAGAAAAATAGCTTGTAAAATTTGGCTCCATAAAAAAATGTGCCAAATTAGCTTTAAATAACCCAGAACAGCTCCTGTACACGTTGAGATAATAAGAAAGCACAAGAAAATATATTAACCAATCATTATTTTGTTTCAACATTTAAACTAGTGTTTCAAAAATGCATATGCTTTCTAGAGTTTTGCAATAAAAGTAAGACATGTACTTCTACAAGAGATGTGTTAAAATTTTCTTTTTTTCCGTCTTTAAAATAACATCCTTTAATAAAAATAATTTAACTTTGTGCAAGTAAACAATAATAATAAAATTACACGTTAATTTAAAGCACAAATGAGCAAAAAATGCAGACATATGTTTCGGGATTGCTTGGAATCCCTTTTTCAATGCGACAGGGAGCTTCTAGATGCAAAACATCCAGCATCTAGAAGCTCCCTGTCGCATTGAAAAAGGGATTCCAAGCAATCCCGAAACATATGTCTGCATTTTAACATCCTTTAATGTTTACTTATTTTCAAATTTGACCTGACATGGGCTACATAGTTTATTTATATCAATATGACTTTACCTAGATAACTAGATTAATATTAGCAATAAAAATATGTAATAATTAAAGTAGGAATTCAAGTCGAAAATTTTAAACATAATTCTTGAGTATTTTAACAAAAAATTATTAAATTTATTATAATTAGAAACATTATCCCATATTATGCTTTCAAATGAAGCTGTATCAAAAAAACATTAATAATACATTTGAATCTATATTATAAATACTTGAATTCTAAGTATTCTATCCTTTTCCATCAAATGATTTACAAAAAAAAAAAAAAAAGACGGAAATCCGAGTATAGATCGAAAACTTTCAGCCGTGATTGTGACTGTTGTGAAGCTCAAAACCTCCTTGTATTGGAAAAGGGACTCTTAATATCCCATCCCCAAAACATGTGTATACAATACATATTTCACAATTTAATCACTGCAATACTGTTCTTGGGTAGCTTAATTTTATCACAAATAATAAACAGGTTGTCAACAAATATACTGTTACAGGTACTTAAAACAAATGACTAACTCCTTGAACATACAGAGCAGATATTTACAGTATGCACTGAATTTAGGCACACAAAGTTCACACATCACAGTAAAACCAACGGTAATCTCGTATTTACTTCCCAAATACGAATAGAATAGATCGAGCACGAAGTTTACAGCTCAATGGCTCAGACTGAGAAGCTCTCGCCAAAAGAACAAAACTAAACTGAACTCTCTATCTACTTGCCAGATCTCCTCATGTAACATAGCCAGCGTTCGCAATACGCCGCGCGATTCCCGCAATATTTTTTGAAATCCCACTCAAAAAAATTTTTTTTTAGGCTTAAACTTTAAAAATCCCACTTAAAATTTTGGTCAAGGAGGAAAATCCCACCTTGTATTTTTCCCCAGTGTGAACCCTGATAGCACATCACGTGACATGAATAATCCAGAAAATTCTAGCAAAAACTAGGATTATTTAACATGATCTGACAGTTGCCAATCTTGGTGTGAAAGAGCAACAAAATAAAAAGCTAAAAACCCAGGCTCGTAACAACACGCAAGTACTGAACAATGTTCAAATATGTCAGGGTTCGCGCTAGGATACGCGATTTCTGCAATATTTTTTGAAATCCCACTCAAAAAAAAATTTGTTTGTGCTTATATTTTAAAAATCCCACTTAAAATTTTGGTCAAGGTGGGAATTCCCGCCTTGTATTTTTCCCCTGTATGTGCAAATATTGATCAACACTCAAATAATCACGCCCAATCTTAGTTATTGCTAATATGAATCTAGTTATCTAGGTAAAGTCAGATTGATACAAATAAACTATGTAGCCCATGTCAGGTCAAATATGTAAATAAGTAAACATTAAGGGATGTTATTTTAAAGACGGAAAAAAAGAAACCTTTAACACATCTCTTGTAGAAGTACATGATGTCTTACTTTTATTGCAAAACTTTAGAAAGCACATGCATTTTTGAAACACTAGTTTAAATGTTGAAACAAAATAATGATTAGTTAAAATATTTTTTTGTGCTTTCTTATTATCTCAACGTGTACAGGAGCTGTTCTGGCTTATTTAAAGCTAATTTGGCACATTTTTTTATGGAGCCAAATTTTACAAGCTATTTTTCTAGTATGGTTTATGGTATTTTTCATTCTTCTGTTTTGAAAAATGATAGGCTGTTGCTCAAATGTGTTTTAAAGTTCCTAGTCAAAAGATAAACAACATCAATTACCAGCATGTACAAGGATCCGCAGAATTCATTCGAGGATACCAACAGTAATCGTAGATGAGTTCTCCTTCAGAAATTTTCACCACAGCTTCCTGAAAAAGAAAAAATTAACAATGAAAGTTTGTGCAATAGTAAATGGTGGCTCATAAATACAAATACAAAAGTGCTGACCAGCAACAGGCTCAGGGCCCAGCTAGGCTGGTCCTAGTCAATTTAGCAGTCCCCAATGAACATCAAGAGCTTTCTTAAAAGTTTTTACCCCACTGCAAGTAACAGTCGCTTCCCGTAAACTATTCCATCTGCCTACAACCCTATTAAAGTAGTCATTTTTCCTAATTTCAAGATGAGCCTGAGGTCTCATGAACTTGACAAGAAATCAATTCAAGGACATTTCATGGAATTTATTAACTGATTATGTTAATTTAAAGTATAGCATAGACAACATTTTCTAGTTTGTGATACTTTAATATTAAATAATATAATTTATTCTAACTTTCTAAGAAATGCTGCTTTTTTAACTAAGAAAAACGCAAGGTTTCTCATTATAAAAACTGGTATCTAACAAATAGTAAGCAGTCAGGGGTCAGCCAGCTTTTTTAACTAAGAAAAACACTAGGTTTCTCATTATAAAAACTGGTATCTACAAGTAGTCAGGGGTCAGCCAGCTTTTTTAACAGTCTATTTTTCGTGAATTTTAAAAAGATTTTGGAGAAAAATCAAATAATTATGTGAAAATTCAAAATTTAAACATATACAGTCGACACTCATTATAAAGACCATTCTATTATAACGAAAAGTGGTAAAAGTCCCAACTTTATCCCTGTGAACTCTTTGTTAATTTGCTTTCAGTATAACGACCGTTCAATACCCTGTTCATTTCTAAAGTTAATGTCACTTTGCATATGAATACAAAGGTAAATTTATAATGCTTATTTCCCTAAATTGCTCCCTACTGTGTTCTGTGGGGAGGAAAAAGTTTGAGTTATTGATTTAAACAATAAATCAATTCTTAAGCTCAAGAGTTATTTTTTTAATTCTAAAACAAACCAAGATTTATTTTTTAGATCTTCCTAGAAAGAGATACAAGCAGTGGTGTAGTCGAGGGGTAACGCAGGAGGATGGTGTCCCCTTATATTTTTATTTTAACACAAGCGTCCCCCCACTTGGTTTGAATTTTAACATAAGCGTACCCCCACTTTTTGATGTTTGCATAGGTCAGCGTCCCCCCACCTTTTTTCCCAGGACTACACCACTGGATACAAGAATAAATATATATTTTTAAACAAAATTTCATGATTTCAATAATAAGTATTTCTAACCATTTCTCCAATATCCGACCACTGAGAGGCATCCCATATCTGATGCGGTAAATTGAAGATTCGTAAATGGTTATCGTCGCTGCAAGTCAAAATACAAGAACCGTCTGGAGCCCTAAAGGGAAAAAATAACAAGAAATTAATTCAATTCTGAGTTTTGTAAATACAGTAAAACCTGTAAAGTTGACCACTTTAGTCAGGAAGGGAATTAGCCCTATATTATATAATGTAAAGAAACCTTTGTTACGTGACCACCTGTCTATGTTGACCACTCATGTATGCCAAATTTGGGTGGGAGTATTATAAAAAAAAACCTTTGTAAATCGACCGCCTCATTATTATTTTTTGAAAAGATAAAAAAAAAACTAAAATAGCGTCTCCAGGATATTTTTTATGCTATCATGTTAGACCAGTATTTGTCTGGATGGATGAAACATCAATGTAAAGTTTGCTAAACCTCTTTGTAAGTTAACCAAATAGGAAAGCTACTATGAACAGTTTTATTCTTTAAATAAGTTTCTTCTTTTTTCTTTGATCTGAGTTTTTATTACTGACATAGCCATTTTGAACAATATATATTTTTAGGAAATCTTTTGCATCGTATGACATAATTAATATATTTATCCATTTTAACTAAGTACTTTACTTTTGAAGTTGTACAGGATACATTGTAAGTCATTCAGGTTACATTTCAGTACTTACGTACTATCGCAACCATATGGCGAGATTGACGTTCTTGTATACCTACGTATGGTTACCATAAACGCCTTACATAGGTACAAAATCCAAGATGCCAATTTGGAGCATTATCCCCGAATTTTGGCATGGTTGCGATAGTACGTAAGTACCTAAATTTCTTTAATAATATTTTAGATAATTGGGGGGGGGGGGGGAAAAAGTTAACCACTATTTTAAGTAATGTCATTACATCAAGCTATATTTTAATTAGTTACAAATGAATAAATGCATAGTGTAAGGAATGACAAAAAAACCCTCCACCCTCTCTAAGTTGACCACTAAAGTGCTGCACTGCAAGTATTCAACTTACACAGGCTTCACTGTATCTTCATTTTGAGAACTTGGCATTGAGTTGCACAGCAACAAGGTATAAAAGTAAAAATTAGAAGTCACCACTTGCCATCCAATTATTTTAATAATTTATTTATTTTCCAAACAATTTTAGAGTTAGTTTTCAATTCTTATTGACAATTTTAAAAAGTGACTACTAATCAAATTTCCCAGTTTTTACCTATGCAACAAGGTGATATCTTTGAACAACTTTACTAACTCACTATAGTAATTCAAATTCAAACCAAAGTTTATCAATTATTTTTAGAATCGGCTGCTCTTCTAGATTTCTTATAGATATATTTTTATTGCTACACCAATGAAATTTATAGTTATAAGCATCAGTACAGCACATAGCTTGAGTTCTGAACTGTTACGTATAAAAAAAATCATATTTTCTATTATTTTTGAATTTATCTTCCTAAAAAAAAAATCTAGTCTCACATGCAAAGATTTTTTCTTTTATTAAATTTCAGTTGAATTCATTGTGCATTTAATTTCTACCATGTATACCAAGCATTTGGGTATCATTTGACCGCAACCAGAATCAAAACATTAACCCTGTAAAATAAGCTACATTCCACAAAGCATTTTTAGAAAAATTACAAATCAGAAATTTTGGAAACAAATTCTTTCAGTTAGCAAATGGATTTTAATACAATGAATGCATTAAAACTAATTATATCAATGTCGTTACATTGAATATAATTTAAATCTAAATTCATTATAAATTGCCTTTTCGTTCTTTCTTTTTTTATTATTGCAGTTTAAAATTTCATAATGGCCATTAATTAGCGCAGTAAAATAGATGTTTTAATCTGGAATCAATCATTTGTAAGATGCTGCATTATTTAAATTCTCACAGAAATTTTGTAGGAGCATGTTCAATAATAAATAATTGAATCTTTCCTCTGAACACATTACATATAGATTGAATGGCTGAAAAATTTAAAACCTAATTTATGAAGTTATCTCCATAAACATTAAATATGTGATCTTCAATAGCTACCGTTTGGTTTTTGAATCATAAATAGAAATATATTACAGTAATAATAATTATTCAAAAAATCTGCTAAAATTCATGAAAAAAATTATTCATAAAAAGAAAAAATGATTACAAATTGGCTGGATTAAATCGTTTGGCTTAGCATCAATAGATTAGTGCCTCAAATTATTTCATAATTACCACTTGCATCCTTTGGTAAAGTTATTTCTCTTCGATCCCGAAAATTCTTTCCAAGCGCCAGTGATCTGTACGGGTATTCTAGAGAAATCATACACAATGTCAAAATTGTCTGCCTCGGGAAAATTTTCCTCTTCCACATCAATAACACATGGTTCGATGACTTCCACATCACTTTTTGGTAATGCACAATCTGCGTTTTCTTCATCCTTGATCTCAATTAATTCCACCGTCTCACCATCTGTCGATTCAGGCAAAGTTTCGCTGGTACATAGCACGTGATTTAATAATTCTGTCTGCGGCACATCGATGGGTTCGTTTGAGTTTATGTTCTCAGAGCCCCCATTAGTCAGGGGCATTGTGTTTACGCTATCATCGATCACATCACTTGTCTCCATATTTTAAAGTTGACATGAGTTTGTAAATTCTTTACATCTCTTGTTCCTCGATAAACGCGTTGCTTGGTAAACAAATCAAATATTAATGGAAACTAGCGTTGCCAATTATGATAGGAAATGCCTTTCATTGACTTCAGGCAGGCAAAGCCGAGCGTAAAATAAATAATTACAAAATTATTTCACTTTAAGAAAGCACAAATAAGCCTTAAAATGAATTTAATGCTTATTTATGCTTTCTTAACGTTAAATAATATTTTATTACCAAGATTTTAGTTTTCAAGAATTAATTTGCGCTCACATGTCTAATGTAATGTAATCATTCATTGTTTATTGTTTCGATTTTCGGAGTGTCTATTGAACCGAGCACTCGGTTCAATAAGACTTCATTTTGCTATTGCGCCGAACAGACTTTTAACCAATCACAGGCTGGATTTCTTTCACGTGATTTTTCCTGCTTTGTGTGTATTTATTGTAGTAATCATGGCGGCCACAATAGCTGTGGGTGCACGGTTTTATTCGTTTGAGGAATTAGAGAAATCTGTTTCCCAATTCGAAAAAGGAAATCAGATAACGTTCTGGAAGAGGGAGTCGAAAACATTAGCTAATGCAGCTAACAAATACAACGATGTAGACCGTTCACGACTGGAATTGAAATATTATACGATCAAGTACACGTGCATTGGCAGGGGGAAGATTGCATAAAAAGTGATGCACGGATAGGAGCCGGCAATCCAAGTATGTTTATTTCTTATTAACTAATTAATTTGCGAAAGTATTTTTATGTTCTTGCCAAAATTCTCTCAACGTTACTGATTTTGAGAATTATTAACTTTTTCTATGTAGTTGCATGCATATTTCCTCCCCCCAGAACCTTTCGCCAAGATTGTCCGGCTCACATTAATGTGCTGCTGTCTTCCGGCAGACAGTTCTTGGAACTAAAATCTATAAATGATGGCCACAGACATGTGGTTTCAGAAACCTCATTTAATTCTTTACCGAAAGGACGTTGACTTCCAGCTGACTATCAAGAGAAAGTCCAAAAGTATTTGAATCGACAGGTCTGTTTTGGTTTCATTTTATAAAAATCAAAATTTATGTTCGGTTTCCATATCTATGCTAGTTTTCCTTATTTTCGGCATTAATGTATGTTTTTTTACAAAATAAAGTATTATTCTTTTGTTATTCGCAGTGTAGTACATGGTTTTCTTACTATCCTTAAAAGGGAACTACTGTGATATAACCCCCCCCCCCCCTTGGCGATTTTTTCGTTGGCGCCAAGAAACCGTCGCCAACAACAAGATTTTTATGTCGCCAACTTCAAATAAAATACAACACTCTTGGCGATGATTTTATCGCCAACAATGTCACATCATACACATAGCAAACATGTCAAGAAAAATCACTAAAAAACAGTAAATTACCAAAATCTTAGACACAATATCAACGCTACTATGTAAAGCACGTACAGCATTTTTCAACAGCAATTCAATACATTAACGGATCGATAATTACTCGAAAAATAGAATTATTTACTTTACAAACACTCAAAGTTGAATAAAAACCCTTTCTTAAAAGAACACGCAATTTATGCCCAGCCAAT
Source organism: Octonoba sinensis (assembly GCA_038502835.1). Classification (NCBI taxonomy): domain Eukaryota; kingdom Metazoa; phylum Arthropoda; class Arachnida; order Araneae; family Uloboridae; genus Octonoba; species Octonoba sinensis. Next base: position 1,252,143 of record CM076598.1, on the reverse strand, counting down.
AATAACTACTGCAATGATTCATTATTGAATAAAATGATATGCATTCTTTAATGAAAAACATAATTAAAATATCGCACAATTCAACGCAAAACGAATGTTTATTAAAGCTGTGGGAATTTTAAAATAAGAGACTCCATTAGAAAATATATCACATTAATATTTTAGAACAATTGAAAATTCATTGTTTTATAACCTTACAAACACATAACATAAGCAGATAATAAACTAACAAAAATAAAGAACTCACTTTAAACCAGTTGGCTTTTCAATGTTAATTCCAAATAGCATCAAACTTACAATCCAATACGACGAAATGGTCCGAAAATTACCACTTTATTTTTCTTTGCTTTTAGTCACAATTAACCAAACTTATGCACTTATCAACCAAAACAATTTCGTACTTCAGATAGCAAACTACAAACCACATTTCCATGAGATTCAAAAAATGGCGCCTTAACAAACTAATATGAATTCGTTTATCTCGCCATAATACAAAACAATTGAACCAAATTAATTCACTTTAACACTTTACATTCTTCCTTTATCACAGGAAATATCTCCACAAACTTTAACGATGAAATAAACTACTAAAAAGCTACCTATTAGTAAAAGGAAACTTTCTAAAAGTCCAACCATCACTCTAAAAACACCCATTGCATAATCCACTTAGGGTTGCCACACATTACCTCAGCCAACATCGATGGCGCTGGGTAAACGAAAAGATATCGCCAACCGAAAATCATTACAAATTGGCGCTCTAGCTCGAATGTCGCCAAGGGGGGGGATTATATCACAGTAGTACCCTTAAAAGTATTCAAATCTATAATTACTGCTAAGGTATTGTTTTGCTTTGACATAGTCTTGAGCAGTGGTGTAGTCGAGGGGGACGGCGTCCCGCTACCTTTTTATTGTAATACAAGCGTCCCCCCATTTTTTTTGCATTTTAACCTAAGCGTCCCCCCAGTTTTGATTTCAATTGCTTATCTTTCTATGCATAAGTGTCCCCCCCAACTTTTCTTCCAGGACTACACCACTGGTCTTGAGTGTTTTAGGTATTTCTGTATGTGTAGAATATTACAGTTACATTTATTTTCCAGTTCGTGTGCTTAGTCTCAGGTCTCGCTTATGAACTGTCGTCCAATATGACAGATAGCACAAGACAATACATGAAAGATTTTATTACATCACAAAGAGAGGAAATAACAGAAATACACCCATGGCCAGGTGGGAATCAAACCCACGACCTCGTTACTGCGCGCAAGCAGCGGGCGGAAACTGGTACTAAGACTGCTCGGCCGCCGAGGCCCCTGTGTAGAATTATTCCGGTACGGTTGTAATTTTGAATATATGTTAAGCCTCAATGTCAATTTTTGTATGAACTCCACAAAAATTGGATTCAAGCAGAAACACAAATTAAAATTCAGAGTGTTTTTGACTCTTCACATATCAAATGATATATGTATTAAAATTTGAAGAGAATTGCTACTTTTCAACTTCTCTTGAGGAGCAGACTTTTCTTACTAAAAGAAGTTTCTTTGAAAGTTTGCCTGCTGTATATTTTTATCAATCTTTAATAAGTATGGAATTTTATTACATTCTGATTACTTTATTTTGCATTTGTTTCTTAAACTTTTATTTGTTGTAGAAATGAACCTTATAATGTTTTAATTTTGAGAAATGCTTTACACTATTATTACATTTTTATTAGTGTTTACAACTTTCAGTTTTCGTAAAAAAGGAATTCATTCTGTGGAGCTTTTAAAGTGGTATTTCTCCTTCATTGCTGAGCAACACAAGCAGTTTCCCACTTGTTTTGAACAGCTTTTTTTCCAGGACTACACCACTGCCGGGATGGGCCGTCCCCACTTAGCTACGTCACAGATTAATGATGTGTGTTTTTTTTTACAAGATAAGGAATTATTCTTTAAGTCGGTGTACAGAAACATGGTTTTCTAAATATCCGTAAAAGTATTCAAACCTATCACAGTAAAACACGCTTAAAACGAATTACTGCTAGGGTGAACTACATTCGCAATCTCCGTCCTGATGTATTGACAAATGTTATATTATTGTTTCAGCCAAACACACTTAATTCGAACCTGTCGGATAAGTCAAACACTTATTTGTGGTCCCTACCATTCAAACTTTAATTCAATATGTAACAAACAACCATCATTTTTCACTTTTACCAAACAGCTAAATAACAAATGGATAATTCATCAGAATGCCTAAACAATTTAGATGCCATTAAAGAGCAATTGTTCAGAAAAGAGTTATAACTGAGTATTTTAAAAAAACAATATGTTTTATATCTACGATAATTTTCTCTTGATATGTATTTGTTAATAAATGATTAAAGTTATTTACTTTTAAAACTGTTTATTTCAGGGCCAGAAATTTTTTTTTCTTATGACAAATTCGAAATCTATAGCATCAATTTACATATGCGTTAGGACTTAAATCGAGCATCGTGTACTGTAAAATATCACGAAATTCCTCTTTCCCTTTTTGCAACGATGCCTTTAAACCAAGCTAATTTTAAAAATTTATCATTCTAATTAACTACACCTCAATATAGCATGTGCATTGTGAACAATATTTTTTATTTATGCTTTATTGTGTAATTCCCAGGTGATAGGTATATACTGAATTTTCAACAAGATTGATGTTTTAGAGCTCAAAACTTGTCAGGTATTTATGAAATAGTAATAATTTAACTTTGTGCAAGTAAACAGTAATAGGAATATAATTTCACGTTAATTTAAAGCATAAATGAGCATTAAAACGCAGACATATGTTTCGGTATTGCTTGGAATCCCTTTTTCAATGCGACAGGGAGCTTCTAGATGCAAAACATCCAAATGAAGCTCCCTGTCGCATTGAAAAAGAGATTCCAAGCAATCCCGAAACATATGTCTGCGTTTTAATGCTCATTTGTGCTTTAAATTAACGTGAAATTACATTTCTATTAATTACTATTTATGAAATGTTTTATATTTTATTCACTCTTAATGGATTTATATATTTGCTTTCAGAGAGTCATTACACATTAGTTCTAGTTGAATTTTAGTCCTGATGCAGTTGTTTTAAAATTCTGCATCATGGTTTTAATTTTACTGGTAATGCATACATGAAGAATGCATCCATGACGAGAGACAAGAAGAAGAATGCATACATGAAGAGGGAAAAAAATCTTGTTTTAAAGTATAAGCTTTTGTCTAGTAGGTTCTATTATTAGTCCCCTGCAATTAAGTTTGCACTCTTCTACTTTTACATTTTATTTGTTCTTAATAATCTCTGTTTATGCTTTCAAAAATGCAAGTGGAAAAAAGTCAACTAAACTAGGTCTTGATATCAGCAAAGCATTTGACAAGGTGTGGCATGATGGACTTTATTACAAAATGATTAAATTAAATTTTCCCATCTACCTTATTAAACTTATTAAATCCTATCTTACTAACCGTACGTTTCAAGTAAAAGTTGGTGATAAATTCTCTTCTAAAAAACTAATTGTTGCTGGTACGCCTCAAGGCAGTGAAATCTCGCCAACATTGTACAACCTTTACTGTTATGATATCCCAAGGCATCCTGACACACTATTGGCAATGTTTGCTGATGACACGGCTATTATTGCTACGGGAAGTAGCAATTACCGCAGTAATTACGCTATTGCTCAAAAAAATTTACAGGACCATGTTTATCAACTTCTTTTGATGGTGAGATCGCGGCCATTCACCAGGCCCTGCTACAGCTACAGCCACGGCTAGACTCTTTTTCAAAAGTTGTGTTGCTGACTGACTCAAGGGCAGCAATACAGGCAATCAATGCACCAAGTCACTATCGAATTTTAACTATCGATAATTGCCTAAATCTGCTCAACTGCCTTGCCAGTAAAAATAAAAGAGTAGTTCTTCAATGGATTCCGGCCCACTGTCGAATCCAGGGAAACGAGGCGGCTGATTTCTTGGCAAAAAAAGGGGCCTCTATTTTACAGACATCAAATCCCAGACTTCCTTTTAAAAATATTAAATGTCTAGTAAAGAACATCTTTAAGGACTCTTTCCTCGAGGAACTTAGACATCGTAATTCCAATAAACCGTGGCTAAACCAAATTCTAGATGTCCCTCAATGGCCTAGAATGAAATCTGTTGCCATGTTTCGTCTTCTATCTGGCCATGACTGCCTAAACAAACATCTATATCGCATCAAGGTGGTCACTGAGCCTTTTTGCACCTTGTGTGACCTTCTCGAAGAGATGGACATGTCTCACCTGTTTCGTTGCCCCGCCCTTCCTCGTACATCTATCTGGGAGCGATACTGGACTGCTCGCTATCATTTATAGATTTATTGTTATCGTTTGCTTTCCAATTGTCTTTTAATGTGCCATTTGAAATTTAAAAAAAAAAAATGTTTATCAACTTCAAAAATGGTTTACGTACTGGAGGTTCGACATCAATACAGACAAGACTAAATTAATTTATTTTGCTAAAGGGCAGTGTAAAATTCCCCCCCCCCCCAATTCTATTATATGGTGATTCTATCCTTTACTCCAATGAGGTTAAATATTTAGGGCTAACTCTTGATTCTAGACTATGTTTCAATATTCATACAAATAACATCATTAAAGAAACTACCAGTCGTATTATTACTACATATCCACTGTTAAAAAACCCTTATTTATCTCTCTCCAACAAACGACTTATTTCTCTACAACTTATTAGAACTAAACTACTTTATGCCATTGAAATGTGGGGTTGTGCAGCACGTTGTCATTTGAAATGACTCCAGACTTTCCAAAATAAAGTTATACGTAGCATGACTAATTCCCCCCAATTCATTCGTAACAGCAACCTCCATAAAGATCTTGCTATAGAACCTATTTCTACTTTTATTATTTCCTCAGCCACCAATTTTTATACAAAAATCCACCCTCATTCGAACCCCAAAATTGCTAACCAAATTCAGTTTATTAAAAATTACATTGGATACAAAAATCTGGCTAACACTATGCACCTGCCGTATAACACTCTTGACTACAACCGCAGATATTACGCCAGACGCTCCGGAGCAGGTTTCCCCGTTCAACCCAACTGATGATTCATCACCTTCCTGCCTTTGGTCTCCCTTGTTGCTGACCGGCCCTCCTATTGGCTCTTTCCTAATCCCCCTCTCAGTTATGTTTCTGTGCTTATTTTATATTCAACCTTATTGATGTTTGTCTTTTCATTTTTGATGTATTTTTATTTTTCTTTATTAAACATAGGACTTAATCCTATGATTTGAAAACAAGTTAAAATGGTTTTTCAACTATTTTAATGAATTTAATACTTGAAGAACTGACTTTAGTTTAAACTGGACAAAAGGAATTTCATCGTTCCATGTCTAATGTGCATTCGAAGAATAAACTAAACTAGGTGAATTTTAGCCCCATTGCAGAAGTTATACCAAAATGGATCAAAGATTTAATTTCACTTGTGGATATTTTTAAAAAGTGTTGGTAGAAATAAAGTATGTGTATGCTCTTGATAATATATTTCTGTGTGTGGAAAAAATGCATTAAAATATTTTTCTGAGTATAATTATTCTATAGTTTAGCTTACTCTCTTATTATGCACATTACATCACTAATAAATCGTAAATGCCCCTAATTTATTCCAGTGTACTATATATAATATATATATAAATTGTATTGATTAGTTTGTCTTAAGTAATTGTTTGGTTAATATTCTCTTTTTCAGGACTTGAGCAATTCAAGGTTTTGTAGTAATCTAATTAAATTGCATAATTGTTTTCTAGATTATTTTTTCTGTTCTTTTTAATGTGTTTGATATTTTGTGGGATAAAGCACAAGAGATGCGCTTCTTTTATGCATTACTATGTTTATATCTTGGCAGATATAAAACAGCCACTTCAATTTTTATGTAATTTATAATTTCTGTATTGTAACAAATTTCAAATTGAAAGAAAAGTTGAAAATGGCTGGGAAGGGGGAGGGGATACTTTTTACTGGTTACATTTTCGACTTGGGATTCACGAAGATTCAATAACATTACCGCTACTGAACCGAACACCAAACTCATGTGCGACAGTTTAAGATCGGTTGAATAACATAGCCACTATTGTACCGAGCAAAGAAATCGGTTCAATAATGTAACTGCTATTGAACCGAGCAAATGCTCGGATTAGTTCCTTTAAAGTGGCGCTGTTGTCACTGTTCGGCAAAATAGCGGTGGAACTATTTTACCGACTGTTCGGTTCAATAGCCACGGCCTTCGATTTTTTGTCTGGCGCTGGTATGAATTTAAATATAATTCTCAAGTTTGATATCTTTCCTTTAATTTATTTAAAACTTAGTTCTTAAGAATTTTTTTGTAATATCTCATGTTTTTTATAGTTCTAGACATACATGACAGAAGCGAAGGCCATTCCAAAACTGTATTTTACATAGCTTTAAACAAAATACAATCACGCTTGTTTATAGCAAAGTCGTATACAGCAAATTTACGGTCATAACGTAATAATTTCAATTCCCCCTTGTTTTGCCGCATACTATTCGTTATGTTTTATAAACGAAATTACGCTGATAACGATGTTTTCATTGTGTCCCTTCGATTTCGTTATAAACGGCCGTGACTGTAGTTGGAATACGTTTTCAAATTAAATTTCTTGTACTGTCTTAACGGTAATTTTATTTTATTCCCAGTTTTTATTAATTTAAAATTAATATTCATATATTCATAGTTGTTTCTTCACGTAAAACATAAAATTTAAATTGAATTTTTAAAATTTAAAAATTATATTCCTGCCTTGAAATTTTTTAGTAAGTACCCTGCTTGCAAATGAAATTTTAAGGAAACAGAAAACTGTATTGATTGTAAAATTTTCTTTCAGAGTCGTTTGGGTTTCAACCCAAAATGCCTTCTGAATTTCAAGTGGTATGTTGCTATGAATGTGAAACGTTCCAAGTTCATCAAGTAAAGAAAATCCCAAAATGGCAGTGCAAAGTTTGCAGTGCTAAACAGTCTCTTATAAAAGTAAGTTGTGTTTGTTGTAAATTTTTTTTAATACTCCCTTGGGGACTACTCCAGAAACGGGTGCACCTTGGCGACTTTTGGCGATTTTTTGCTGGCGTGATCTACGCCAACTGCAATGCGCGACCTACCTTAAAAATGGCGCTTGTTTACTTCTGTTAAAACTGTTATTGCGATTTGGATACTAAATACATCATTTTCTAAATATTGAAACTAATGAAAATTCAAATAAAAATAATGTATTTCGTATATCGAAATCGCCGTAACGGCTTTTAACACAAGTAAACAAGCACCATTTTTCAGCTAGGTCTCGCGTTGCTGTTGAAGTAGATCACGTCAACAAAAAATCGTCACAGTTCATCATTTTTATTCAAAAAAGAAAAAAAGCTCATCATTTTAAATAGAAAAACAAACATTGACAATTTTAAGCATTGATATGTGCGTGATATAGCATTTTTTAAATAAAAAACATATATAAAATAACTTACTTCATTCTTCCGTCGAATTTGCTTCATCGGCAGTTTGCGGGGTATAGAGCGCCTTTACGCAGGACAAAAAGGAAAGGAAAAGGCACTCGGGTGCATTTTTGTATCTGCGGCGCCACATGAACTCTGCAAAGTACGAGTCAAATAGATTTTCGGTTTGACGATGGCCCTGTTTTCTAAACTCTCGCTTGACTAGGCCCCATAGACCTTCAATGGTGTTCGTATGGGCTCCTGTTACAGGATCTTTAAATGTCACTGAATGATTAACCTTCAGATGAACGAAGCCGTTATCTGAGAGGCAATCATACGACTTCCAACAGTCGGACATGATCGTGGATCCTGGTAAGATATTTTTCTGTATTGCATTCAACAATGTCTCTTTCGTGCGATTTTCCACCACCTCAAAAAAACATTTATTACTACCTCTTTCAACTCCTCCAAATACCCATTTTCCATTCACTCTTTTACCTCTGTTATACTTCCTTTTGCTAAACTTGCTTTCATCAATTTCAACAATCACACCAGGTCCACCAATCTTTTCACTCTCTTTAAAACAAGCATCCACACACACCTCTCTACAAAAATTCCTCCAATCAGCCATTGTTGTGTCACTACTAACATTCACCTCATTCATAATTAGATTTGTGCCAGCCTCATACACCCACAAGTACGTAAAAATTAAAATATCAATTAAGCTCAACTTACTCTCTTCAAACCAGGAACCCTTTCTTACAGACCTTTTTACACGGTGGGGATTATCTCCTTTCACTCGACAAATCCACTCATACCCATCTGATCGATCATTACGCTCGGTCAAATGCATATCTTGCTTACAAATCGGACATTCATACTTAGAAGCAATCAATCCCTCATTCATACACCAATCAACAATAGCTTTCTTTCCCGACAGTTCCAAATTATGAAAAAATTTCATATTTATCTTACCTACAGGAGCCATTTTTAACTATGGGACCTAAAACAAAGCCGACCACCTAATGAGAGCATCCAACGGAAAGTGAAAAACCAGTTTAACCGGTTTAATTCCGATTTGAAAAGACCGCTACTCAAATTTCGCTCCGATGGTCAATACAGCCAATCAGAATTAGGAGCAAGTCAAAAAACAGCCAATCAGAATGAGGCGCAAAAATACGTAAATACAGGGTTACCAGCTTAGAAAAGGAGAGCTATAGCAGGGAAAAGCAGGTCGGGTGCAAGATTGAACTATTTATCGCCAATTTGGCGGGGGCCCCCTATTCTGGAGTCGAGCCCTCCCTTGTTATCCTATATTGCTTTTTAGAATTTATTTGGACAATATTAGATCAGAAACTTAGTTCAAAAATGACTCTTGCATAAATAACATTGTTAAAAATGTATTATAAATTATTAACCTTTGATATTTTTATAGCTGCTGCAGCCAGTGGCGTACGCAGAATTTTTTCAAGGGGGGGTTCATAATGTTCTGAAACTACTAAAAGAAATTCGAGTATGTAATAAAGCCCTATTATTTAGGACTCAAGGGGGGTTAAACCCCTAACCCCCCCCCCCCCTTCCATATGCCACTGGCTGCAGCTAATATTTGGTGGCTTTCATCAGTTGACATTCAATATTTAATATCTCTAAATATTTTAATGTCTAAGCAATGCCATAGTTTCAAGCACGTCCATCCTGAATGAAACATTTTTTTGAGATTGTTTACTATTTTCCACCCGAATCACTTTTGATTTGGTTTTTTGAGTCTATTTTGATGGAATCAGAGCACTGGTGAAAGAATTTTTCACTTTGTTACTTGCAATTTACGATTTTTCTTCCCTTTTATCTTTCGAATTTCAAGAGTCATCGTTGATAAAACTTCGAGTTGAAGAATGTAAACATCGAGATATGAAAGAATAATTGACACAGAATTGAAAGGGAAGGGCTGGGACCTGATAAAAAATTCGTATTGTTGTAATATTAGAGTTATCACAAATGGACTAGTCCAAGATTAGTCGCTAAAGAAATAAAATTTGCAAGGTCACGAGCAATTTAAAAGATGTATATGAGTTACCATCTCAATCGGTATGTTATAGCTACAACATTCAGTAAGCTGCTTGAATAAACAATCTTTTCTAGTTGTGGGAAATATCCTTGATGCTTTTACTTGCCTCCTCCTGCCAAACTACTTGTAAGCAGGGTTGGGGTTTTGGACTTCCAAAATTGGTTTTGGACAGGACAAGTGGTGTTTACCGTTCAAAACTGTCTTAAAGCAAAAGGGGTCTAATCTAGTATTTATATCTAATGCGATATGAATAATGCATTAATATAAATATAAATAAATTAGTTATAAATGAATTTTTGAAAATATTTTTTCCGAAATGTTAACTTGAAAAAAAATATCTTATGTGAAAAAAGTAAAAAAACTGCTAATATCTATTACATAAAATCCTCCTTGTGTTAGGGTTGGTAGTGTTGTAAAAAGAAAACAACTAATTTTAGTCCCATTGATGACTCATCATTGCTATTAAGTACATTAAAAACTTTTAAAAATGTTTTTGTGTGATGTTTTAACATTCCTTTTATAATTCTTGATTGACGAATAATAAATAAATGCTAAAATGTTATCACTTGTATTTTAAAACTAGCAAAATTTTTGTTTTTCATTTTTAACATAATGTATTCTGTAACAACAATAAATAAAAAAATAGAAACTTGATAATTTTTAGAATTCATTATCAGCATTTTCCTAGAGTAGATTGGTGGCAGTTTAGTGTCACAGGGTTCCCACGGCCTTAAAAAGTCCCTAAAAAGGCCTTAAATATGGAAATTGATTTAGGGGCCCCTAAAAGCCCTTATTTTCTTCCAAAAACTCTCAGAAGGCCCTAATTTTTATTTTTGAGACCTTAAATTTATTTCCCCTCTTCCTTTTCCAACTCAGAAGTTGCATTGATTCATGACATGGATTTTTCAAAACTGGTAAATGGGATGAAAATCTACATGTATTGATATATATATATAGGCTCTTGATTTGGGTGTCTAGGGGTTTCTAAAAATCATCACTCACCATAAAGATATAAAAAAACTGACTATATTTACACTTTCCTATTTACAAAACTATATACAGAACAGCTTCAATTACGAACAACAACATCATCCGAGCACCGCAGCGCTTACGTCCACACAGAACGGAGTCTTACTCAAAACTGACCGCTTACGCTCCCTATCGCCAGATGGCGCTGCTGTCAATGTCTCTTCGCAGTCGCATCCTACAGCTCGGTCATGCTGACACTTTGGCTGTCCTCAGACAAACCTGGAAAGACATTTAAAAAAAACAAAAACAAAACAACATAAAACAGTCACAGGAAAAATGAAAAAGAAAGTCAATGTCTATTGGTCGATGCTCAGTCCAAGTTGCGGGACCAGGGCTTCATGAAGTCGGCTGCTGTTGACGTTTTAATTGGCCCTTCGTGCTGGCCAACTCTCTGAACCTCATATCGGTCCCTACCTTTCGCATTGACCACTCTGTACGGCCCCAAATAGTCTGCGTGCAGCTTCAGCCCTGGGTTCGCTTGATTGCAACTAAGTCTCCCGACTTGTACTGATTCGCCTTTTTCCTTTTCCTGTCGTAGTATTTACGATTTTCTTCCTGAATCTTCAAGATATTTTGCTTGGCTTCATCCCTAATTGCCATTCGGTTTTCCGCAAAGTGGTTCTCACTTTCTTCATCTAATAGCTCTTTAATAGCAATATCTTCTTTGTTGCGCATTTTTACCCCCGTTAGAAGCTCAAAAGGGGTCCATTTAGTGCTGCGCGAAGTTACACTATTGATCATTCTCTGTAGGCGATCAACATTCTTGAACCATTTCTCGGGTTCCTGTATAGACATTTTGGTCAAAACTGTAACGATGGTGCGGTGGACTCGTTCCACCTGTCCGTTTCCCCTTGGAACTCCGGAGGTAATTAGTATATGTTTAATGTTTTCTTCTTTTATAAAATCTTCAAACTCTTTTGATCGAAATGCTCCGCCTCTGTCAGATATAATCCTTGCTGGGTTACCAAAGGTTTTTTGCTGGAGTCTTAACTTGTCTATGGCTGCTTGGGCTGTTGTGGATTTAACGGGGTATAACCAAGTAAATTTTGTGAATGAATCCACAACTGTGAATATATGTTGGTAATTTTTATTCGTCGAGGGTAGGGGGCCTATAAAGTCAATATGGTACGTATCCAACGGACTATCATTTTTTGGAATAGGATTGAGAAATCCTTCCTGCTTCCCCGACTTTTTGTTTACAAGTATGCATTCTACGCAGTTAGAGATTACAGTCTCAACGTGCTTTCTCAATTGCGGAATAAAAAATTCCTCTTGAATCATATCCATTGTTTTTGCAATAGCGAAATGTCCTTTTCTGTGAATCATCCTAATTATTTCATTTGACATCACTTCCGGTACCAGTAACAGTTCCCTACCATTTTCACCTTTATACAATGCATTGTTTTTAATCAGATAATCGTCCCGTTCTCCCTTCTGAAGTGATGTTTTCATTAGTTTTACATATTCGTCTTCCTCTTGAGCTGTAACGATTTTAGATGTTATTTCGTCTTGAGAGCGGGTTACCACTAAAACAGTATTGCGGCTAAGCGCGTCTACGTGTTTCATCTGGGTTCCAGATCTATGAACGATTTCGTATTGAAATTCTTCTAAAAACATAACCCACCGGGCAACTTTCGGTGTTAAGTCCTTTTTTTGAAGGGTTTTCTGAAACGCGGCGCAATCTGTTACTATTTTAAATTTTGAACCCAGAAGGTAAATTCTAAATTTCTTTAACGCTTCAATCACCGCCAACGCTTCCAACTCATAGCTACTGTACTTCTCTTGCTGTGGTGTCGTTTTCCTACTGAAATAGTGTACTGGATGGAGATGACCATCATCCGCTTTTATCAACAAAACTGCGCCAAAACCATGGCTACTTGCGTCTGTGTGCAACTCTAGTTCTTGACCCTGCTTAAATATGTGTAAAACTGGTTTTTCTGATAGAAGACTCTTTAATTTTTGAAACGATTCGATCTGTTGCGCACCAAAGGAAAAGTCAGATTCTTTCCTCAAAAGATCACTCAATGGTTTGGCTATCAATGCATACTGAGGGATAAATTTCCTGAAATAGCCAGTCAATCCGAGGAAACTCTGAACCTGCTTCACAGTTCTCGGTTCCGGAAATTTCTCTACAGCCCTTGTTTTATAACTGGATGGTCGGACTGTGCCATTCCCTATTTCGTATCCCAAGAATTCTATTTCTCGTTTAAGAAATTGACATTTCTTAAAATTGAACTGGAGTCCATAATCAGACGCTACTTTGAACACTCGTTTTAATTTTTCTAAACCTTCTTCCTCGTCTTGTGAAGGAATGTCAATGTCGTCCATATAAATGACCAAGGTATTGTCATTCAGCAGTTCTCTAAACACCTGGAAAATATAGCGCTGAAAAACACTAGGACTATTAGCCAATCCGAAGCTAACCTTGCAGAATTCATACTGCCCATTACGGGTAACGAAGGATGTATATTTTCTACTCTTCTCATCAATGTCAACATGGAAAAAACCATTCTTTAAATCGAGCGTTGTGAAAACTTCTGCGTCACTGAGACGGTCTAACACATCCTCAATAAGTGGTAGTGGGAAATGATCCCTAACTGTCTTTTTATTTAATTTTCTGTAATCAACACATAGGCGGTGGGTGCCGTCTTTCTTTTTTGCCAAAATAATGCCGGAATAATAATCGCTACACGATTCTCTAATAATTTCTTCCCTTAACCATTCCGAAATTTGTTTTTCCACAACTTTTTGTTCGGCGAAAGACATACGCCTAGCTTTGGAACATACGGGTGTTTCATCTGTCAATATAATGTTCATTTTTAGATTAGTGTCCTTTGTTTTAAGCGGTTTATAGCAATTTATCAACACTTCTACTTCATTACGAATGCGACGCTCTGAAATGTGGCCAAGGTCAAAGTCCACTTCTCCCACAGCATTTGCTAAGTTAATCAAAAAACTATCCATGAAATTTATTTCCGATTCCGAATTATTTTTTTCTTTCTCGATAGAAACGCTTGTATCTTTTTCTTCAGTGATCTTAGGTAAGCAAACTTCGCTATCCCTTATTAGGATGGGGGGGAAAAGATTCTCACAGCTGCTTTTTTCTTTTTTCATTGGCGCCTTGTTTTTGTCTGGGATGCTTTGCAAAGCGTTTGAAATGCTCGAATATTTCTGATTCGTTTGACCTAGTATTTTAATTCCGTTTTCATCTATCTTAACAATTAACTGCTCTAGTAAATCTGCACCAATAATCATATCTGTACACACATTTTTTAACACATAAAATTTTGCTGAAAGCACATAATTATCAATATTTACATTAGAATAAAAATAGCCCATAGGAAATATATTTTCACCGCTTATACCACTTATTTTCGTTTCATCGAAGCACATTTTAGGAGAACCAATTTTTGCATAAAAATCATAAGAAATCAAACAAATTTCGCTTCCGGTGTCGACCAAAGATGAAGTGTTCTGTCCATTTATATTTACATTAATTTCAAATTTTCTCTTGTTTTTCGCACGGGTAACCATTGTTTCTTTCACGACTGGAAAGGGACATTCACTCATTATATGACCAGACCTGTCGCACTTTCTACACGTCGGAGTTTCTTTTTTGTTTTTACAGGCAAAAGACTTATGGCCGTAGCCGTTACACGAGTAACATCTGATAAATTTTTTATCGGTATTTTCAAAATGGTTTTTGGACGGCTTATTACTCTCAGTTGCTTGTCGTGCATGCACCGGAAAGTTAGGTTTCGCATTTACGGCAGGATATTTTCGCAAATTATGCCTGGCGGCCTCGTAATTTTCCAATTTCTCAACTATTGTTTCTATACGGTTCCATTTATGCCAATCATCCAAATAATGTTCGCGGATATTTTGTGGTGTTCTTCGTTTCAATTGGTCCGTAACTATCAGTTCTTTTAAGCCTTCGAAGTCATTTGTGTTTGAACCGTTAATCCATTCTTCAAAATAATGATTAAGTTCAAAAGCGAAATCTCGCCAAGTAGAATTGCTGTCCTTATTATGAGACAAAAACTTTTGTCGAAATTGTTCCGGCGTTAATTTAAATCTTTTTAGTAACACATTTTTGACATGATCATAATCATTTTCGAATTCCTTTTGCACTCTTGCTATTACTTGCGCGATATCCAGGGGAAGTAATCCCAACAAATGTGTCACAAAATCTTTCTTTTCTATGTTTACTCTTGTCGCTTGTCGTTCAAATAGTTCCAAATACGTACTAATATCACTAGTAGAACAAATCGAATCGAAACTCTTGATTATTTTCGCAAGATCTTTACTTTTACTCTCAACAGAAATAGATTCGGAAATGTTACTTTCTTGACTTTTAGGATTTGAATTATATTCTATTCTCAACTTTTCCAATTCAATTTTTTCAATCCGTTCCGCAATTATAGTATCAATCAAATTTTTAGTAAATTCTTCATCAAAATTTTCACACTCTACAATTACTTCTTTAAGTTTTAATATCGTAGGATTTTCAGGAATATTTAAACCTAATTCCGAAACTAGTTTTAATAAGTCTTCCTTGCGAGCTTTGCCAAGAAAAGACATTATGCACAAAAATTAGAAACAAAGTACTCACAGTTTAAGTCCGATGTCTGCTTCAATTAATCACAATGAAGAGTTCTAAATTAATCCACCGGCAATCACTTTATCCCGGCCGAGCCCCCACATATAGGCTCTTGATTTGGGTGTCTAGGGGTTTCTAAAAATCATCACTCACCATAAAGATATAAAAAAACTGACTATATTTACACTTTCCTATTTACAAAACTATATACAGAACAGCTTCAATTACGAACAACAACATCATCCGAGCACCGCAGCGCTTACGTCCACACAGAACGGAGTCTTACTCAAAACTGACCGCTTACGCTCCCTATCGCCAGATGGCGCTGCTGTCAATGTCTCTTCGCAGTCGCATCCTACATATATATATATATTTACATCTGCACAGTGGCAATTTTGTATGGATTCTCTATTCTAAGTGAATTTTCATTTGATGTTACGATCGTTCTGGAATTTTACAAATTATCTCAGAAGCTAAGTGGTCACAGAGAACTCAAGGATACCATGAAATTGTTTGAGAAATCTTATGTTATGGGGAAAATAAAAAAGAATGTGAAGAAACATACCTACAGTCCGCATTTTTCCCCTTATCTTTAACTTAACCCAAACTTTCGACGATCATGTTGATAATTATTAGTATTCCTTATTGCAACCTTATTAAAATGCAATGCTTAAATTATTTTCAAAATAATCTGCCTTCAGAATGAGCATTGATTCAAGACATTGCTATCGCTTGCTTTATAATGGTTTAAAAGCTCGTTTTTTGAGGAAAAAGACACATTTATTTTAAGTCATACTTCTGAGCAGATAAAGTGATTTAAGGCAATAAACGGATACATCTTCAGTGGGATGCTTCTTCTGCATTGAAAAAGGGGCTCGTCGTAGCCTCAAAATCTTTTGCAAAATTTGCGTAGTATATATGTTGTTTTTACTCTTTCGAAATTTTTAGTTGCATAGATTTACATATACTAAGAAATGTTGTTGGAGGCAAAATAAAGTCTGGTTGTGGTTTATAGTTTGAAAAGTTAGCTAAGCGTAATATTTATAACTCTGAAGGAAATATAGCTCTTAAAAGAATAAATCTTAAAATTGAAGATAAAATTGGAAAAAGTTGACTTATGTAAAAGATTTAATTCAGTGAGATGTTCATGTTGCTGCTTCATCATCATTCTGAGGAAATCATTTATTCATAACAATAAATTGATTGTGAATGAAGATGCATTAAATGCACCTTAAAATCCATTGGAGGAGAAAAATTGAGTTCCTTAGTTGTAATAGCAAAGTTTTAATGCCATTCCCAGTTTTTTTTTTTTTTTTTTTTTTTTTTAAGTTAATTTCAGTGTTGAACATTTGACTAGATTCACCCGACATACGATATCATTCTTATTTCTTCAAAGAAAAGTCATTCTAAATGTTACATGTAATGTGGCCCTAAAAAAGTTACACTTGGCCCTGAAAAGGCCTTAAATTTGACTTGGAGATGAGAGTGGGAACCCTGTGTCAGAACATGAAATGGCACAAAGTCATTTTTTGTAAGTAAGGCAATGTTAACTTAGTAAAAGTAGACAAACCAGTGTTATTCTTATTCAACTTCTATGTAACCAGATTAGAATCATCTCTAAGTTTTATAGAGTTTACTTAAATTTTAATATTAATAAAATATGATTTTAACACATTTTATTGTTTTTGATATTTGCTCACAAAATGCAACTTCACTAAAAATATAGCTTTGAACTGTAAGAATCGTGGTTTTTACTGTGGTGTCCAAAACCTTGCCAACCCTGCTTGCAAGGATTGCTTCTTTGCAGGGTTGGCAAAAACCGACTAATTTTTTATTTTGACCGGGGCACTGGTCAAAACTGGTTTTAACTGTGCTTAAATGGTTTTAACCGGTCAAAATAGTCAAAACTAAAAAAAAAAAAGAAATTTTGAACATTTTTTACATAGTTGTTTATTCCTTTAATGGTTAGATGCAACACCCCCCAATTTAATAGGCAGTAAGTAAAAGTAACTTAAACTGAGAAATAATAACAGCAAGTAAGGTTAAAATTGAAATATTGTTTAAAAAATAAGCTTAATGACTAAAATAAATAATTCAATAAATATTCTAAATTAAGAGGGATAGCAGTTTTAATATGCAGTATCCAATTTCGGATATAATATGAAATAAGGATGCTATTTAATAATGTAATGAACTTTTTTCTTGCATCACCCATTTTCTCATTCGTTGATTACTGCCCTGCCCCTTTTTATTGATTGACTGCTACCAAAACTAGCATGATGCAACCTTTCATCATACTCATAGTAACTTAGTGACATGAAAACATTGTTTCTTTTTTACGCTGATTGAATCGTGAGTTTTATTTGAAGATTGGATGATCATGAATCAGATATTGATAAAAACATCACAAAAATAATAAATGATGTTTCCACATATAAAGAAGCGAAATGGTTATATAAGCAACTGAAACCCGTGGCTGCTGCATTGGATAATCTGCAATCTGAAGAGGCTAATATTTCTACTGCTTGTTGTGAATGGTTAAAGCTTGTAAACAAAAATGAACTACAACCTTATGCTGACATCCTCAAATTTCGGTTCGAACAGGCTATCACACCAGCTCATATTCTCGCATATTTGTTGGATCCAAAATACATGGGAGAAGGACTGACAGCACCACAACAAGAATCAACATGCATTTGGTTATCAGAACTGAATCCAGCGTATCTCCCGTTTGTCATTTCCTTCCAAGCTGAAGAAGGCCCGTTTCCAAGATCATATTTCACTTCTGAAGTGCGAAACAAAGTAAAAGCATCAATATGGTGGAAATCAATGAAAAAAAACTATGATCAACAAAGAGTTTATAAATTTTGTCATCCACCTTCACAACTGCCCATAAAGCTCTGCTGGCATTGAAAGATTGTTCTCAAATTATAGTTTTGTCCAAAACAAATTACGAAACAGATTAGGCTTAGAAAAAGCCTCCAAACTTGTTGTTTGTTACAAAATGCTAAGCAAAAAGGGGGCTGCAGCAGAATTAGATTGGTAATTGTTTTACCATTGTTTGTCACCTTCAGTCACTTCAGTGCATCAAAAACACAAAATGGCTCCAAAGAAAGAATTTTATTCATATTCATTTTGTTTGTTATATCTTGCAAATATGGACATATGACAATATGATACAATGCTGCACAGTATGGGTACTCTCAAGCTAAACTGGACAAGTAGTATTCTGCATAAACAGGGAATCATAATAACATAACACATTGCAGTATTATTTGAGTTTTGACCATTTTGACCACTTTGGATGGTCAAAACAGTTTTGACCGGGGCGGGTTAAAACCGGTCAAAACAGTGGTTAAAGCCACCTCTGGTTAAAACCGGCCAACCCTGCTTCTTTGTTCTCCCAAATCGCTGACTCTATGGATGATGGTATCCCAAAGGTTTTTGTTACATCGGATTTTCTGTCCCCATTTTGCACTGCTCCAATCAATTTTTCCTTTCCAGAAATGGACTAGATTTGTATAGTTATGAAGCCCTCATTGTGCTGGAAAAAACTTTAGCTAACGAGCTGCCAGTGAGCTGGACGACAAAGAAATAATGCGCTTTCTAACAGCATATTTTCTCCGTATATTCCCTTTGCAAAAAGGAAAGCAGACAGAGATGTAGTTGTGCATGTTTTGGCACAAATGCTGACCTTATTTTCCTCCCAAATCGGAACGTCTTTAATTTATCTATCAAAACTTTCAACTTTTGCAAATGTTTAAACGTGAGCCCAAAGTTTGTACGCAATATTTTTTGTGCTCGTTTTTTCAGTTCATACAATTATTTTCCAATTCATGTAAACTTGTATAAATACTTATTTTATTTTTGGAGCATATTTTGAAAAGTTCTGATTCATTGTGAATAATTGGCACAATATAAGAAATGATTCAACTTCCGTTTCTCTTCTTTAAAGTTGTCATTCATTTTTTTTTCATGCTTTTAGAATTTAATTTGTAAACTTTAATTTTTGACAAATGTATTTTTTCATTTGAATTTTTAGACCAATTTTTGCTAATTATATGAAAATTTCTAAATGATAAAATCAATGTTAATGAAAGCACAAAAGGGCAAAAGTATTGCATGCACGAGTTTGGCGTTATAACAAACCTTTTTTTTTTTTTCAATTGAGGTAAACTAGTCTAAACTATACATTATTATATTAATTTTATTAGTATATTAATTTTATTATTATATTAATTTTATTGTATTAATTTTTATCAATATTAATTTATTATTATATTAATTTTAATGATTCCATTTCATCCGACTTTATCGAGGGCTGCTTAACCTCTTCAGACCCCAGAACTATGCACAAACAATTTTGACGCAATTTTTTGGTTCTCCGATTTAAAAAATGATTACAAAACAAAATAACTGAAAAAAAAAATTTTTTTAATTTAAATTAATAATTAGTTTGAATAATAATGAATTCCCCATTTCCATGTTTAAAACGAAGTAAACTATCTGTCCATTCATTTCAAAAACAATGGAGTGTTTTAGCTTTCAAATGGCACAAGCAGTCGTTAATAAACATTATTTTAAAATGTACCCAATGGGGTACACTTGGAATGAAGAGGTTATTCCAGAAGATCATAACTTTTCCAACATTGAAAAAGGTAACACCACAAATATGTGGGTAATATATCTGCTGATATCTTTTTTTTTTTTGCACAAACGTAACCCCTTTTTCTTAATTTAAATATTCTTCTTGTATGGTTCTGTGTTCTGCCGCAACAAAATTCGTTCTTGTACCTCTGAAGCAACATCATGAAATTTTCACTGCATATTTGTGTTTTTCTTTCTTTGTTTCAAGTGTAAACTCTATCAAGCAGTGGAAATCATTTTGTAAAATGCTATGCTTAATCTATACTAATATTATAAAGCTGAAGAGTTTGTTTGCTTGAACGCGCTAATCTCGGGAACTACTGGTCCGATTTGAAAAATTCTTTCAGTTTTAGATAGTCCTTTTATCGAGGGAGGCTATAGGCTACACTCTAAAAACTGTACCGCTTAATTAAGAGGCACATTGGGAACATTTTTGACTCTTAATTTCAGAGTTACATTGTACCTCTTAATTTTAAGCGGTAAAAATGTCGTTTTCGTGCCTCTTATTTTCAGAGTTACACTGTACCTCTTAATTTTAAGTGGTAAAAATGTCGTTTTCGTGTCTCTTATTTTCAGAGGTACATTTGTACCTCTTAATTTTAAGAGGCACAAATGTCGCTTTTGTGCCTCTTAATTTAAGAGGCACATTGTACCTCTTAATTTTAAGAGGCAAAATGTCTGTTCTGTGCCTTTTAATTTAAGAGGTACATTATTTACATGTTTTCTCGTAAATTTCAGAGGCACGTTGTAGCTCTAAATTTTCAGCGGCCTCTGTTTGTTTGCCTCTGAATTTGGGAGACACGTATACGTCTGAAATTTTAGAGGCAAAAATAGCCTTTTTTAAAACTTTAAAATGAATATTTTAAAGGTACAATATAAATCCTATTTTATACTGAAGTGATGGTGCTTATAATATGTTTTACTTAAAAAGATACATCCTAAAAGTCAATCAAAAACGAATGCCTTAAGTATTCACGGTCAAACGTAATCAAAAGACCATTAGGATTTCTCCCCCCCCCCCCCCCCCCGGTTTTTTTACAATCCAAAATTACAAGTCTTGTATCAGCACATTTGTATAATCACTGCAATTATTAAAAAAAATACAATACAAAAAAATGTATGAACTTTGTATTTTTTTTCTTTGCGGTATAAATGAAAGCATACTTATGATCAATTAAAATTAAACATATGTTTATTAAAACCGTATACCATTTACGATTTATTGAACAAATGCATGCAAGAAATGAATTAAAATTGATTTTTAATAAGGTATGTCATCTTTTTAAAAAGTTTTAATATTGTAGTGTTCTCAACAATAAATAAGTATAGATGCATAAGGTTTCACACTAATTAAGATACCAATTGTTATACATTTTACTTATATTTTTTGGGTCAGATTTCAATTACTTTTAAACTAAAACAATTTAAGCCCTTAGTTATATTTTCTTGAAAAACATGTAATACCCAAATTAGCTTATGCATCATTTTAAATGAAGATGAAATTTTTGTTGATAATGGTACACAGTATTGTCCTAAGTGATGTTCAGTAAAGTACCTTGACCAAATTTCTAAAAATTGTCTACACCAACACCACTTTGCCTTATAATATATAGGGGAGATTGGGGGCCAATGGGACAAGTACAATGGTATGAAAATGTATTTATATTTAAAAAGGAACAAATGTTACCTTTTCCAAGGCCGTATCCAGAGGGGGGGGAGGCACGCGCCAGCCCCTCCCCCCGAAATTTTTTACAATGTAACATTTATTCCTCCCTGACAGTCCTCAACATAAGTGTTTCAAAGTCAGCCCCCCCCCCCTCCCCGCCACTGAAAAAAAAATTCTGGCTACGGCCTTGACCTCTTCTAGTTATGTCTTTTTTAAAAGCCAATTTTTTCTCTTTTCATGTACATAAAACAATTGTACAGAAATTCGTCTAGTTCATTTATAGTTAACATTATAAATATATTTGTCTTATTAGCCCCCTCTCTCTCCTATTTTATAGCAGCAAAAAAGTGAATCAAAAATGTCACCAGTGTATTAAACACATTAAAAAAAATTATTTACAACTATACAGCAAATCAGTCTACGTGAAGTGGATGAGTTGACACAAGAGAATATATTTACACTTTTATCCACAACAATATTTATTCCTAACTATTTACAACATATTTACAGTGCGGTAATCAACATTTACAAGATCTTTACTCAGCGACAAAAATCGGTGGAATTGGAAAAACTCTTTTCTATCATTCTTCGCAGAGAGAAGTTGAGTTGTCGATGTAATATTCAAGCAGAAATAAAAATGCGAGTGCGTGCCGCTACACACTCCCCTCCTAGTGAAGGAGTTCAACAGTTATATTCTTTCAAATATGTTGGAAACACATAGGACATGACGTCCTCATTCTGTCGTCCTCTCAACTTGTTTTGTTGGAGAAGAACTTTGGTTTGGTGCAACTGCATTAGATGTGAATGTCGGAGGAATAGCTTGAGTAAGGGTGTTCGCATCATTATCAACGATAAACGCTGGTTTAAGACGGTCAATCAAGACACGTTTGATCACACCAGCAACATCTACATCGAAATATTTTTCGGTCTTCAGAGAGCGATGCTGCCTTTCAATAAGCCCATTTGCCTGTGGGTGGTACGCAGTAGTAGAATGCGACTGGTAACCAAGATATTTCTTTAACGATAAGAATAGTTGGCTTTCAAACTGACGACCTTGGTCCGTTGTTATGTCTGCTGGAATTCCAAATCGAGAAATCCATCCAGAAAGTAAAGCTTTGGCGACAGATTCGGCTGTTTGATCCTCTAGAGGAATAGCTTCTAGCCAACGTGTATATCGATCTATGGCGGTAAGAAGGTAACGATATCCTTGACATAAAGGTAGGGGGCCAACAATGTCAACATTTATGTGCTGGAACCGTTGATTGGGAACTGCAAAATTTTTTAAAGCAGATTTCGTATGTCGATAGACTTTCGATCGTTGACATGCAAGACATGCACGAGCCCATGTTTGACAATCCTTCTTGATGTTAGGCCAAATGAATCTGTCTGTTGCCAGCTTAATAGTTGCTTTGATTCCAGGGTGGGAACACGAATGAACGGAATCGAAGGCAGTCTTACGAAATTCTCGTGGGATGTACGGACGAATTTTTTCAGTTGAAATATCACAAATTAGATCTTTTGATGAATTAGGCAAATGAAGTTTAACGATTTTGACACTGGAATTCAACTGTAAACTTTTTAAATCATCGTCATCCTGCAAACTTGACATGGAGTCATAATGTAAAGGTGTCGGGGTCTGAATGGTACTGATCCTGGACAGTGTATCAGCCACAATATTGTCACGACCAGCAATGTATCTAATATCAGTCGTAAATTGACTAATGTAATCCAGTTGTCGACATTGTCGAGGCGATGCTTTATCTGGATTCTGTTGAAATGCAAAAACTATGGGTTTATGATCTGTGTAAATGGAGAATATGCGTCCTCCGAGTAGATACTTGAAATGCTTTACAGATGAATAAATCGCGAGCAGTTCTCTGTCGTACGCACTATACTTCATTTGAGCTTTTGTCAGCGATCTTGAAAAGAAGCTTATCGGTTGTTTGACACCATTGACTTCTTGTTGAATAACGGATCCAATTGCTGTGTCAGAAGCATCAGTTACCAAGGACAAAGTTGCATCTGGAACAGGATGAGACAAAATAGTAGCTTTACAAATGGAGTCTTTCAGCTGGTTGAACGCTTGTTCGGATTCCTCCGTCCATATGAGAGGTTTTGTGCTGTTTTTCTTGTTCCCTTCTATCACTTTATTTAAAGGTTGCTGAATATGAGCGCAATTCGGGATAAATCGATGGTAAAAGTTTACCATACCCAGAAATCGTCTCAGGCTAGTTGCAGATTGAGGTTGTGGAAAGTTTTTGATGGCTTCCACTTTAGACAAAGCAGGTTCGAGTCCATTCACAGTTATGTTGTATCCCAAGAATTGAATTTGGGGTACACCAAAAACACACTTTGAGAGATTGATGCAAAGTCCGTATTCGTCCAGTCTCTGGAAAACTATCTCAAGATGCTTGCGGTGTGTGGCCTCATCAGTAGAACAAATCAGGATATCGTCCAAATATGAGAAAACAAAGTCTAGACCTGACAGTACCATATTCATTAATCTCTGGAAAGTTTGGGCTGCGTTACGAAGACCATAAGTCATGAAGGGAAATTCAAAAAGGCCAAATGGTGTGGTAATTGCTGTCTTGGCGATGTCCGCTTCATGTATTGGGATCTGTTGGTATGCTCGCACCAAATCAATTGTGGAGAATATTTTAGTTCCATGTAAAATATGGCTGCAGTCTGTAAGAAAAGGAATTGGATACCTGTCTGGTATTGTAACGTTGTTTAGGGCTCGGTAATCACCGCAAGGCCTCCAATCACCCGACTTTTTCGGAACTAAATGTAAAGGGCTTGCCCAACAACTTTTGGAGGGTCGGCAAAGTCCTTCCTGCAACATATATTCGAATTCTGTTCTAGCGATTTTCATTCTTTCTGTTGAAAGTCTTCTTGTTTTTGCAAAAACTGGGGGACCCTTTGTTTCGATAAAATGTTCAATATTTAGCTCTTTTATTTTTTTATTGAGTAATTTTGGTCTTAAGAGATTCGGAAATTTTTGAAGTACACTTTCAAAAGAACTCTTGTTGACATTAACAATTTGTGGTTTATAACTTGAATAATGAACAGCATTAGTTGAAAGGGATGTAGTTGCATCAATAAGTCGATGATTTTTTGCATCAATAAGCAATTTGAAGTGACTCAGAAAATCTATCCCTATAATCGGTCGGTTAACATCAGCAATAACGAAAATCCAGTTGAAGACGCGGCGCAATCCTAAATCCAAACGCAATAATCTTTGACCGTAAGTTGCAATTGGGGTGCCATTTGCCGCAAAAAGTTTAAATTTGCTAACACTTTTCCTGTCATTAGAAGATGGCGGGCAAACGGAAATGTCAGCTCCACTATCTATCAGAAATAAAGCCGCTGTTTCTTTGTCGCTCACAAAAAGGCGACTCAGCTCGGCCCCTTTGCTCCCCGTCGCCAACGAGAGTAGGGGAGTCAGTTTTCCTGCACCTTACAACCATCAGAATCCGGCCAGTTACATGGCTTTTGGCATTTTAAGGATTTGTCGCCAAACTTTAAATGATAGAAACAAATGTCAGAATTTTTTTTTTTTGCTAGCAGATTTACTCCGAGAGCCAGATCTAAATCGGCGGAAAGGTTGGCGATTTCTTTTACGCAGTTCGCTAACTTGAACTGACAGTTCCAAAACTTGTTTTCGAAGTTTCGACAAAGCGTTTTCGTATGTGTCTGACGCTACAGTCGCACAGTGGTATGATTTGGGTTTTATTTCCCAAATTTGATCAGCCATAGTTGCCAATTTAGTAAGTTCGTCACTGCTTACTGACAAAATACTACGTATATTGATTGGAAGACGTTGCATCCATAATGTTTTTAAAATATCATCGCTTACCTTGTTATCCGCCAAGTTACGCATTTCACATTAAAAGTGCGATGGCTTCTTGTCGCCAAGCTGTAAATCAGTTAGGAGTTTTTGTAACTTTTGCGTTTCGCTGTCAGCGAAAACTGAAATTAAACGCTGTTTCAAAGCTTCATATTTGCCATCATTAGGAGGATTGACAACAATCTCCGACACTTGCGATAGTACATCAGCATCGATAGAGCTTATGACGAGATCAAATTTGGTTTGATCTGTCGAAATAGAGTTATTTCGAAACTGGGCTTCTATTTGCATAAACCAAATTTTGGGATCAGCTTTCCAAAAGGTGGGTACCTTAACGCTTACCCTGGAAACCATAGTGTCATTCGGCGAAGCCATTTCAGTTTTTGAATCAGCTATGTCGTTCTCCAACATCACGTCCGGAAGTTACCAGTGAAGTGGATGAGTTGACACAAGAGAATATATTTACACTTTTATCCACAACAATATTTATTCCTAACTATTTACAACATATTTACAGTGCGGTAATCAACATTTACAAAATCTTTACTCAGTGACAAAAATCGGTGGAATTGGAAAAACTCTTTTCTATCATTCTTCGCAGAGAGAAGTTGAGTTGTCGATGTAATATTCAAGCAGAAATAAAAATGCGAGTGCGTGCCGCTACATACGTAATGGTTAAGATTAAGATAAAAATTCAAATTCTTATTTAAATGTAATTTTTAAATTATAGAACTTTTTGGCTAATTTAAAAAAGAAATCTCTGAATTCCCTCACTTTATTCTAAAAAACATTATTTGATAAATTATGTTTCTTAAAAAGAAATTCAACATGAACGTGATAGACTAATAAAACATGATAAGTTACATTTCCATTTAAAAATAAAGTATTCAACGAATTATTAACCTTCATAACATATGTATAAACATACAAAACAGTGGAAAAAACGTTAACATTTTAGAATCCTCATAAACACTATCTTAATAAGTTCTTAGTACATGTTTTATTTTAACGAATAATTATATATCCTCAATTAAACTTAGATATGGTTTTCATTTAAATTTACATTGCATAGCGTAACATTCATATCTTTACATTTTTAGTAATTCCAATTTTGCCTCGCCTTGAAAAGCCTTTTTTTAAAAATCAAATAATAAAACATATAATATACTTCATATGAAAAGGGTTTACTTACCATCTTTCTACGTGTTTTTAATGTGTTGTGTCGTCGCAAGTGTTGTGTCACAAGTTCTTATCTCTCAGGAAAACACAGATTTGCAGACACAATATTTAATAGCAGCTTGATATAAAGACATTTTAAGCATTTTGTTAAATGCACTTAACTGCACGTACACTGCTGGGACGATGAGGAAGTAAGTTCAGAATACAGCAATTCTAATGTCAACAGTCAGTATTTCTTTCTGGCCTATCCATGAAGTAATTCTCAAAATATACTACTATTAAATTTTATTTTAAAGAAATCTCGTGTTTATGAAATCGAACATTTTTGATAGTGAAAAAGTTGTTTTCTCACTCTTATACGTAACTTTAAAAACGGTAAGACAAACGCACAGCGTTAGAAAATTTACAACGGAAATCACGAACAATAGAATGTTATTGTTTCACTATACTTTAATCTATCTCTGTGCGCATGCGTGGGCCGAGTTTCTTGCTCCCAAATGTACCACTTAAAATATCCATCGCTTCTTCAAAGGCACAAAAGCGCGGGAAACTCATTTTGTAACTCTTAATATGTCATAAACCGTTTTGGTGCCTTTGATTTCAAGGGTGCCTGTAATTTTTAAAAGGTACACAAGTGGCGTGCCTCTTAAATGATGAAAATAAAGGGTACAATGTGTTTGTAACTCTTAAATAAGCGGTACTGTTTTTATAGTGTATATACCATCACGCTAAGACCAATAGAAGTGGAGATCCGAAAATTGCATAAAATAGTCCTTTTCTATCTGAAGAAATGATCGTATCCTTTCGAGCTTGATACCATTGAAAAGCCCGTAAAAAACTACTCTAGAAAGAGTTTTGTCCCTCATGCTAAAATTGGAAGCCCCTAAATTAAATAGAAAAGAAGTTATAAGCGGTTTTCTCTGTAGTTTGAAATTATTCTTTCACAGTAATTTACTTTAATTTATTTGATCCAGATGATGACCGTTTAATTTTATTTGCATTGTTGCATCATTTCAACAATTTTTACAGTTGCCGTGTGAACAAACAACTCAATGCAGTTGCCATTGTTAAACAAATCAAGTATAATAATAATCAACGGGTCTTGCATTTCGATGAGGCATCGCTGTATTTGCAAAATATAGTTTAAGATAGACCGTGCAATGCCGGGCGTAGCAGCTAAAGATAATTATACTTCAGTTGTACTTGTTTTAAATAAAATGGCTACTTTCAGGCATTCAAGATTGGAAATCCACGCGAGTGTCGACAACTTGTGCAGCAGCTGAATTTGGAGAGGGGGCTGCGCAGTGAAAGGTCCAACGAAAGTGACCCGCAGGTATCATTTTCATTCTATGACTATTGCTCTTATTCTTTTTTGCCAATAAGGTGGGTGAAATGAGAGTTTTAGGCTTCACTCAGTAAGAGATCCTGTCCCTTAGGTACATAATGAAAAATCCAACATTGTTTGACAGAAATTACAATGAAAATTTTATATTGGTTAAGAGCACTAATTTACTTAGGTTTTAAGTTGAAATGACTCCAAAACTTAAATAACAAGAATTTCAATTAAATTTTGAAATGAAAATGGCCAGATTAACATAATGTAAATCGATAAACAATAACACTATTATCTCCCCTCCCCTCGTGCCAAACTGTCACAATTTCGTGAGCCCCTCTCCCCCTCAAAGGGTGATATCAGTTATGAATAAAAACCACCCTTTTAACATTACCATTTAAAGGTGATTCCTTATTTACCGTTGTAAATAAAGCCCACCCGACATGGGTGCAAGACTTCCGTCCACGGGACGGATTTCCGTCTTCCGAAAATACTCGAGGACGGAAAAAAATACGAAAAGATCGCGGGGAAGGAAGTGATTTTTTTTTCCATCCGCGAATGAATTTTCCACTCTTTCTCGTCAATTAAGTCACAAACGCAGAAACGAACCCTTTTACACAAATCACAATCTCAATGGAGCATTTGCAAGTACAAAAATTGCAAATTTCCGCTATTAAATTCCATCATTAGCTTTTATTTTCATTCTTTTCAAAATCTTTGCTTGAATTATCGGACTATTTTTAAAACAACGTGTTTTCAAAATGGCGCGCATCGTTTTACTTTACATATGACGCCTTTGTGGGTTTATCGCCATCGTTCCTCAATTTGACTAGCTGATATGGAAAATATCCTATTTGTGTGTGCGTGAAATGCATGAGTTGTACCATACTAAAAGTTTCTTTGAACAAATTAGGGATGACTCAATAAGTATAAGATTAAAGACCAATTGGCTGATGAATCATTAGAGGGATGTTCTATTTACACGCATTTAGATTGCGTAACAAAAGTTTCTCTTCGTGGTGACTGTTGATGTTATTTTTATTTTAATTTGCACTTATTATTTTTACTTCATTTTCAAGAGAAAAACGAATGCGAAGAAAAGCAGAACTGTATTTAGCTCGATAAAAAAGCTATCGGACTTTTTATTTTTCTTCCATTTTTGAAAAACTGAAGGAAAAAAAAAACATTTTGTTGGAATTCCTGTTTTATGAATGGAAAAATTAATAATTTTTACCACATTAAAGCCTTCAATTAGTCATAAAGAGTACATTCAATATGTTCTTTTTCTCACTTGAACTTTTTTAAGTCTTCCAAAATTTTCCCATTTCTGCAAGAGTTAAGGGGGTTTATATCGGTATTTTTCAGATATTTTCGCTATTATACTACGGAATTTTTTTTTTTTTTTCAGTAGATATTTTAGACAAATACGCCCTTTTTTAATGAAGGAAGCTTAATGTCTTCTCCGAAAACGGCGAAAAATGCCGGGAAAATAAGCGAGCGAAAATTTTCCCGGTTTTCCTGGATCGGCCATTAAATTTTGGTGGGAAAATACGCATCAGGCAAAGATATTTCCTTTAATTTCTTAATCAACCATAATAAGCTGATCTGTTGGCTAAAAGTCAACCCCTTTTTTTGTTAAAATTTGGAGTCCTTTTTTTATAATCAAGCTTCAATTTTTTCTTTACTTTCGTTTAAAAAGTACTTCTCATTATTATTTTTTATTTTAAATTCTCTTGATTGATTCATATTGTGTTCATTTATTAATTATAATAATTGTATTTTTAGTACATAAAAATGATACATGTACGGTACCGGACCCCAAATACGGAATCCCGAAATCCGGAACTTTTTCAAAAAAATCGGCAGCTGGAAGAAAAACAGCTTTTGTTTTTCGAAGAAAAATTGGGAAAGATTTTGCACCGTTTTTTTTTTTTTTTTTTGGAAATAGGCATTTTAAACAGAAGGAAAACAAAATGTAATAAACATTTTAAAGATAGGAAATGTGCAGTTTTCAAAAAAGTTATTTCGTGATTTTTTGAAAAAGGTTCGTTTTTGCGATTAGAGTTTTTATTAATTGTTTCTTTAATTTTAAGTTAATATCATTAAATTTTGCTTTTTTTTCATTTCTTGTAGTTTTATTATATTTATTTTTTAAAATGAGCTCTAATTTTCGCAGGATACAGAATATTTACTAAATTGAAAATCGACGCTTCTCGCATTTTCCCGCTAGTCTGATCTTTTACTGCAATTTAATGGCTAGAGAGAGTATAAATTCATATCAGAATTTGACGGAATTCTTTTCTGTTATCGGTTAGTTAAAGAAGTTAAAATAATATCGGGGGGAAAATCCAGATGGTTTCGATTTTTTGCCTCGAAGGTAAGCCGACTCCAACCTCGTTTTTTGTGCTAAACTTCGCGACTTATAGACGAGTATATACGATAATAAAAAATACTATAAATGAGCAAAATGCAAATAGAATCTTCTAGAGCAAATTAAATCGCACTGATGCTACTTACAAAATTCTTTGAATTAGGATCCAAAATCCGGAAAGATCGCGGCACCGAGCCCTTCGTATTTGAGGTCCCATACTGTGTATTTCAAATTTTAACTCACTCACAAAGTATACTTGAAAGGAAAAGAATAGTGGCATATCAGTAAAAAAAGAAATAAACTTACCATGTGTAGGTATGTATATAATCTTATTGCTTATATCAGGTGGATTCAGCATTTTTAACAGGGTCTTTTTTTATGAATTTTAAAGAGATTTTTGTGAAAAATCAATAATTTTGTGAAAATTAAAAATTTAAACATATATAGTGATGATTTTTTTTATTATTATTTGCCACTTTTATAATAAATAATTGATGGGCCATTATCCCTTCTAAAGGACCCATTATTTTTGCTAAGAAATAATTCGAAGCTAATACAATTCTTAAAAGAATAGCAGAGATTTATTTATGAAAAATATTTCAATAACTTTACAATACAACGTTAAAAATATTACCTAAAGCCATTCGTAAAAAAAAATAAAGTTGACTAGATTTTTATACTTCGTGAATAAAATTTAACTATCGGGCCTTTCACACAAAGTCGATGCAGCTCGAGGAACAACTATCAATAAGAAAGTATTCTAAGGCACATGGACCATCTCACCGGGTAAAAACGTCAACTTCCTGCTCGCTCTCTGAGCGAACATCTCAAGAGAAGTTCTAAAAGGATTAAGAGAGAGAGAAGCAAGCGAGCACTACGCTTAAATACCGGAGGGTGATTTGCGTATCCCGCTAAGCACGTGTACGCACATGCGTCGATGACACGTGATGTGCATTCGAGAAAATTCTCGATCGGGAAAACCGGCAACGCCCCCAAGTGGCGGATTTAGCCAACTAATCAGTTTGAGAAAGATTTGCGAGTCGGGAGGTACGTCGCAACTTAGCTGACTTTTACTGTCTACAATGTTAAAGGCTTAAACCAAATAAAGTAGTAAGTTACCGAAATTAGTTTTTACTTTTGAATTAAGTGGTGAGAATTAAAATAAAATAACATTTCCTATCAATGCCTCCCCTTCTCATCATCTTAATGAAAAGTAAAAACACTATTACTATAAAAAGTATCACATGGCTTTAGGCTTTAACATATATGTTAAATTCCTTTTACAAAAAGTGAAACTTGTTAATATTAACACCAGTATTTTTCTTTCAATGGGTAAAATACAGAAACACCCATTAACATTTCTAATATATTGAAAAACATAAGCGATTGACGATCGCAAACAGCAACATGATCACATCAGTAGCACTTCCAAGTCCAAATATCGAATTAGAGTCACTAATTTCAAATCCATAAAGTCCCAGGGAATGAATGTAGATAATCACATTTAATCTGTAATACAATAATAAATACTACAAGTAACAGTTCAAATCAGCATATTATACACAATTCCATTTAAAAAAAAAAAAAAATTATACATCAGTTATTTACACTTAATATACTTTTACGTTTATAATAACAATTTTACTTTTAAATTCAATCATAAAAATTTCTCATAACAATTTATATTAAATCTTGTATAAAAGTAAAATAAACTGACTGATGTAAAAACAAGTACTTAGAACATTCATACAAAAAATTGATATTATATTGCACTTATTTAAAAAAAAATTTCAACAAATTTCTCTAATTCAGCTTGGGTCGGCGGTTTCGTGAAAATATCCGACAAATTATCTTTACTAGAAACATGTCTAATATTAAAAATATTTTTATACACTAAATCTCTAATGAAAAAAAGTTTAACATCAATATGCTTGCTTCGGTGGTTTTCTAATGGCGACTTTATAAATTCAATTGAAGCTTGATTATCAGCAAAAAGTAAAGATTTAGCTTTCGATCTATTTATCATTTTATTTTCAAAGCATTCGTCCAAAATTCTGTCAAACCATATTAACTCCTTCACGGCTTCAGTCATTGCGATAAATTCGGCTTCCATGGTGGACAAACTTACACTCTTTTCTTTAAAGGTTCGCCACTCAATGGGTGAATTATCAAGCAAAATTAGCTGACCTCCGATTGAAGTTCGGTCATCACGATTTGCCGCGTAATCGGAATCAGTGAACGCGATAATTTGAACTTTATTGCAATTTAGAAAAAGTTTTAAATCTTTACTTTGATGAACGTAGCCTAATAATTTTAACAGTCCATTCCAATGAACAAGTCCTGGATTGCTCTGGAATTGACTAAAGATGTTAACTGCATATGATATGTCAGGTCTGGTTCGATTTGCAATAAAAGTTAAACATCCTAACAAATTTCTATACGGTATGTTTGACATTTCTTTAATTTCTTCATCGGTTTTCGGACAATTTAATTTAGAATAAACAATTCCCTTACTAATAGGTAAAGATGCATTGGGAATACGAAAATTTTTATATCTCTCACATACTTCTTCTATGTAAGAAGTCTGATGCAAGTGTAGGCCCTTTTCGTCCTCGCCGAATTCTACACCAAGTAATTTTTGCGTCTTTCCCAATATTTTTAAGTCAAATTGTTCATTCAATAATTTTAAAGCATTACTAATGTCCGAATCCTTTCTTCCAAAAATTACAATGTCATCAACATATAACAATAAAATTACGTTAGAATTAAAATAAACACAATTGCAACTTGAAAACTTTTTAAAACCTAACTGAATTAATACACTGTTAATTTCATAAAACCACAAGCGGCCACTTTGATGTAAACCATAAATTGCCTTATTTAATTTACAATATAATTTCTCTTTTCCTTTTTCTATAAAACCTGGGGGTTGGCACATAAATATTTGATCATCTATAGGAGCATACAGGTAAGCATTTTTAACATCACATTGAACATTTAACCATTTATGACACACAACTAATAATGAAAAGAAAAAACGAATAACACTGAAATTTACAACAGGGCTGAAGGTCTCCTCAAAATTTAATCCTTTTACTTGAGAGAACCCTTGAGCACAAAGTCTAGCTTTAAATCTGACAATTTCCCCTTTTTTGTTTTCTTTAATGTATAAACCCACCGACATCCTACTGGATTAGCATTTGCCGGTAATTTGGCTAAAGTCCAAACATTCCTTTCCTGCATAATTGCAATCTCTGATTCCATTGCTTTACGCCATTCCTCCCGTTCTGTAGATTTTAAGGATTGTTTATAAGAATTAGGCACTTTAATTACGCGGTCTAGTCAGGACTCGCTAACACTTGAACTAACAGAATTACTTGGAATTTCCCCTTGAAAAGTATCCCGTCCACTAAAAGAAAAAATTTGAGGATCATAGGATATATTCTTATTTTTACAGTATCGTTCTACATCATTTGGGCTTCTTAAACGGATGGTGCGACCTTTTTCAAAATAATAGATATCGTTACGTGATCCATCCGGTCTTGGAACTACCTTTCTGAACCATATAGCATCCCTTTTAGTCTTAAAACTATTATCTTCATCAGAAGATTCCCCCTCTGAATTTGATTCTATCTCAGAAGTCGATTCCTTACAAGAATCGTCCGAAGTTTCAGGTTTCTGATTCTCCCTCGCTTCTTCGTAATCCGAATCACTTTCCTGCTCAGAATTATTGGGGGTTGTTAGAGACCAATTTATAACATTACTATCGGGTATACTATTGAAATCATCCTTATAAAAATAATTTTCTTTAAATGAAACATTGATGGTTTCCAAAATTTTCCCCGTTTCTGGTATCCAGATACGATAGCCTTTTGTCTTAAATGCGTATCCCACCAAAACGCCTTTTTGTGCTTTAGCATCTAACTTATATCTACGTTGGGGGGGAATTCCTGCAAAAACTATAGTACCGAAAGGTCTCAGATGTTTTACTGACGGTTTATTGCCTCCATATAATTCAAATGGGGTTTTATCCAAGTTACTATGGCAGACCCGATTCCATGTATAAGCAAAATACAATACGGCGTCTGGCCAAAATTTCTTTGGTAAACCGCTTTCTTCTATTAGAACTCTGATACAATCAGCAACGGTGCGATTAAGATTTTCGGCAACTCCGTTCATCTCAGGAGAATATACATTCGTTAATTCATGTTTTATCCCATGATTATTACAAAAATTATCAAAATCTCTATTTACAAATTCCGTCCCATTGTCAGTTCTAATACATTTTACTTTTCTGCCAAGAAACCTCTCCGATCGTAAAATATGTTGCTTAAAGATCTCAGAGACTTGGCTTTTATTTTTAAATGGGTATAATGAACATCTCCGTGAAAAATCATCTATTATAGATAAATAATATTTTTCCCCGTTCCTTCCTTCAATGTTGCAAGGACCCCAAACGTCTGCATGAAGAAGTTGGAGCGGGTACTTTGATCTTATACTGTGTAATGATTTGAAACTGACTCTTTTAAATTTTGATATTTTACAGTCGTCACAAAATATATTTGAATTTTTAAATTTAGGCAAGCCGTTAACGCTTCCTAGATCACTAGTTTTCTTAATACTTTTAACGTTAACGTGAGCCAGGCGTTTGTGCCAAAGCTTCAAATCATCCATTTGATTATTTCTCACTGGAGTTTCATTATTTATATGACTAGAATTTATAACAACTTGACTACAATTTAAAGGGAGCTGACTAGACTTAACAGAATCTGTAATATAAACACCGTCTTTTAAAATAGCTTTTAAAATCAACTCGTCATTTTTGTCGGAAACTCTCACGAAACCTCCTTCACCCCAAAATTTTGCACCACCCTGGTCAAATTTTGCACCTGATAATATGTTTCTTCTCAAGCGTGGAGAGTACAGGACATCTTGTAAAACAACAGATCGATTGCCAAATCTAACTTTTATCTCCCCCTTTCCCTCAATTGGAAAACATTGGTCTTTAATTGCGACCGCAATTTTTACATTTTTAACAGGGGTAAAAGTTCGGAACCAATCTCGATTAGCACAAAAATGGTGTGAAGCTGCAGTATCAAAGATCCACTTTGAGGGTTTTTCATTTACCTCACTAATGTTGGATTCGGAGATAAAAAAGTCATGGTACTCACATCGTGTACTGGATGGGGAACGGGCTCGCTCCTTGGAGAAACTTGGATTTCGCTGTGGACTCCCACGTCGGCCTCTGTATCTCTCGTCAGTAGACTCCGGGCTCCTCGTTGTCCGTTGATGGGAAGAATCCTTCCAGAGTGGGCAGTTCCTTTTTATATGACCACTTTTATGGCATTTGTAGCACTCTATATTTCTTTTCCTTTTGGCATGCGAGACTTCAACTTTACACCGATTACTATCGCGTAGTTCAAGGCGTTTTTCTTCGACTATCAGATCAACGATGATTTTATCGAATCTAAAAGTTTCATCTGGTCGCAACAATATTCCTTGTACGACATTATCAAACTCTTCAGGAAGACTACGTAATAGCTGGTATATAATAAAATCTTCGGGAAAATCCTTATGAGCGATTTTTATTTTTTCAAAAATACGCCTGAGGCGGGCTGCATATAGGTTCAACTTTTCGCCAGATTCCAATTTACAATTATTTAACTCTGCGTAAAGTTGCATACGAATGCACCGATTGTCGGGATAAAAATGCTCTTTTAACTTTTTCCAGGATTCTGAAGGGTTTTCTATATTTTCAACTATTTTTCTTAAGTCCTGCTCGATATTTAGGAAAATTAAGGATAAAGCCATTCGCTTTCTGGAAATAAATTCTTTCACATCCCTTTTGGTAATTTCGGCTTCTTTGCTCACTACCGGAAGTTTTTCCGTGCCCTCGACGATTTCCCAGCAGTCCTTCTCCATTAGAAGAAATTTCATATTTGTGCTGTTCAACTTTTCGATTGGGAATGACGGACTTGCCATGACGAAGTTGCTCGAGAAGAATTTTAAAATTTGACATAAAAAAAAATACACAATTATAAACACACAACGTATTGACGCTTTACCCAAAGACAGATCCTCCAAAAAAAAATTTCTTTGCTGGCCTCCCCGACTCGAAGCACCGATTTTTACTTTCATACATGTACTAGTCAACAATGCACAGGGAAGGGCATCTGGGCCCATAACCCTTGATGGGCCATTATCCCTTCTAAAGGACCCATTATTTTTGCTAAGAAATAATTCGAAGCTAATACAATTCTTAAAAGAATAGCAGAGATTTATTTATGAAAAATATTTCAATAACTTTACAATACAACGTTAAAAATATTACCTAAAGCCATTCGTAAAAAAAAATAAAGTTGACTAGATTTTTATACTTCGTGAATAAAATTTAACTATCGGGCCTTTCACACAAAGTCGATGCAGCTCGAGGAACAACTATCAATAAGAAAGTATTCTAAGGCACATGGACCATCTCACCGGGTAAAAACGTCAACTTCCTGCTCGCTCTCTGAGCGAACATCTCAAGAGAAGTTCTAAAAGGATTAAGAGAGAGAGAAGCAAGCGAGCACTACGCTTAAATACCGGAGGGTGATTTGCGTATCCCGCTAAGCACGTGTACGCACATGCGTCGATGACACGTGATGTGCATTCGAGAAAATTCTCGATCGGGAAAACCGGCAACGCCCCCAAGTGGCGGATTTAGCCAACTAATCAGTTTGAGAAAGATTTGCGAGTCGGGAGGTACGTCGCAACTTAGCTGACTTTTACTGTCTACAATGTTAAAGGCTTAAACCAAATAAAGTAGTAAGTTACCGAAATTAGTTTTTACTTTTGAATTAAGTGGTGAGAATTAAAATAAAATAACATTTCCTATCAATAATAGTGTAAAAATTAAAATTTGGAAATAAAGGTTGGATTAAAAGTTGTGTGTTTTTATTGATTTGAATCTTGCTTAGGGTCCTAAAGCGGACCCGAATTTCCTCTGGCGTGACGCCTGTATATATATAATAAATACTCCCTCAACCCCCCCGTGAGTCAGCGCAAACATTTTTCAGTCCTCGCAACTTCCAGGACTTGCACCCAAGCACACAAATTTTCTAGCCAAAGAGCTCCCATCTTCCCAACACACACACTAACAGGTAAAGCCCTATTGTGATAGGCCTCTTGTGTACACCTCTTGGTTTATAACCTATCCAGGGTTCCCACGGCCTTAAGAAGTCCTTAAAAAAAGCTCTAAATTTAGAAATTGATTTAGGGCCCCTAAAAGGCCTTATTTTCTTCCAAAAACCCTCAAAACGCCCTAATAGTTATTCTTGAGGCCTTAAATTTATTTTCCTCTTCCTTTTCTAACTCAGAAATTATGCAACACTGATGAATCATTCACAACATGGATTTTTCAAAACTGGTAAATGGAATGAAAATCTATATAATATTGATCTATATATTTATATTTTACTGCTGCACAGTGGCTAACTTCTATAGTTTTTCTGTTCTAAGTGAATTTTCATTTCATGTTAGGATCGTTCTTAGAATGTCACAAATTATCTCGGAAGCTAAGTGGTCACAGAGAAATCAAGGACATCATGGAGTATCCTGAGAAATCTTATGTTCTGGGGTAAATTAAAAAAAATTGAAAAACTTACCTACAGTCAACATTTTTTTCCTTTATCCTTAACTTAACCCAAAGTTTCATCGATCATGTTGATAATTATTAATATTTTTTATTGTATAATTTTTCACAGTTGTGTGGATTGGTATTTATAAAATGCATAATCATGAAATTTATCATAGTATTTGGATAATATACTGCAGCACTGGAGATTAGTTGACGAGAAATGTTCTTGGAGTAAAGGAAATCTGGTTATGGTTCATACATCGAAAAGTTCGCTAAGCATAATATTGATAACTCTGAAAAAATATAACTGTTAAAAGAATAAATCTTTAAATTTAAGGCTAAATTTGAAAAATTCGACCTATGTAAAAGACTTAATTCTGTGACTATGTTCATATTGCTGCTTCGTTATCATTCTAAAGAAAGCTTTTATTCCTAACAATGAATTGATTGTGTATAAAGATATATTAAATATCCATTAAAATCTATTGGAGAAAGAAAAAAATTAGTGCCTTTGTTGTAATAGTAAAGGTTTAATGTCTTCAAGAATTCTTTTTTTTAAAAGCTAATTTCAGTATTGAACATTTGACGATATTCACCGCATCCTTCTTATTTCTACAAAAAAGAAAAAATCATTCTAAATAATATATAATGTGGCCCTAGAAAAGTTACACATGGCCTTGAAAAGGCCCTAAAAAGGCCTTAAATTTTACTTGGAGATGAGAGTGGGAACCCTGCTATCGCTCGATTGACTGATTGCGCAATTGAGATGTGTGCTTTTTGCACAGCAATTTCAGGGAATAAAATGGCAGCGAAGAAGAAAAGAAAATAATATGCTACAGAAGAAAAGTCGCGACTCATTGGTAAAGTTGAAAAGGATGCAACAGGAGCGAGTATTGTTTGGAAAAGGCAGATCCGCGGTATAGTTTCACTGTACCGCGTTTATGTTATAACGCGGGTGCCAAACATGTCCCCCGTGTTGGTCTTAAAAATTAATTTTTCTTTTAGATTCAAAAAAAATCTAAGTTTAATTAATATCCAACATGAGCTTTTAGAGGTTGTGTCAGCAGGAGATATACAGGAAGCATTTTTATGAAAAATTGGATTTATTTACAAACTATTATTAAATATTTTGAACAAAAACATACATTACCACATGGATTCCGATGGTGGTTTACAAACGGACAATGATTTGGTTTTAAAAAAACATGTTGATCACAGCACATTACTTTCAGTCAGTCGTCCAACAATTTTTCTCAATATACATGAAGATAGATTTTTTTCAAGAGTCCAATGTCACACCTTCACATTTGAATCGGGATTAAATGAAGAAAATACTTGAATTATTCCATGAAAACAAAGTGAAAACTCAGTGAATTCTTCCAAACAAACTCAGGTAGTTGATAGTCACTGAACAAATGACATCTTGGGTAGTTGAAGACAAACAATTTTTAAAAGTAGATGTAAATGAGGTCAACAAATTTTAAAGACCAAATTATTTTTGAAAAAACAATTAAAAACTTTTCTAAAAATAACTATTTACAAACATCTATCGCCAACATTCTAATTTCTTAACATGCCAGTTGTAAGCTGAAATACACGACCTGCCCGGAATACGATCATTCAAAAATAATTCCAACATCAATGGGTCGGCCACATGGCAAAAAATAAGAATGCCTATCACTACAACATCGGGCTGTTCAAGCCGAACGGCGAGCTCTCAGCGAGCAAACGCCCAAGTAGTTGGCAGATGCTACACGTGTCGGGTCGACCGAGCAGAAGAGACAGCGAGAGAGTTCGTGCATCGTGCTTTTATACCCGTCCGATCTTAGTGACGTCATAATCAAACACTTCAACTTTCACTTCATTTGCATAGTTGATGAAACTGGTCTTTCCTCCATGCGGTCGTGTATTCCTAGAAACTTTCTTCCGGTTTGGCAACACCGGATCGAACACATTGCAATTGTTGACATCGTTCTCGCTCGCCATTGCTATTATGGCGCGAGGACTTTGAAAAAACCGTGTGCCTGAAGAATGGCCTGAGACTTTAAAGCCGTTCACACAAAGGAAACAGGTAAACCTCAATGAAAACATTACATTACTAGTTTAAAATACTTTCACATTACAAGTGTACTGAGAACTAATAAAAATATAATGGGTTTGTACCCAACAAATTCCCCCCTTCTCAGTACACTGTATACAACTACAAAATGACATTGAAAAAACACACATTTGAAAAATACATTGAAAAACTTGAAAAACATTGTGAACATTTTAAAAAATAATTTTGAAAATTAAATTAATCACAACTTCATTTTTCTTTTGTCAAATTTGCCAAAAATTATATTACACATATTATCTAAGCTATGGCGCGTCATTGGTTTTGTAAAAATATCGGCAGGATTTTCTTCAGTTTTGACATATTTTAACTTGAAAGATTTTTGTTCGACAAGATTTCTTAAAAAATGGAAACGAACATCTATGTGTTTAGTTCTTGAATTTTCGATAGGAGCATTTGAAAATTTAATAGCAGCGATGTTATCGCAATGAAGTAAACTGTCTTCAAACTGATACCCTGTTATTTTTAAATTGGCAATTTCTTCAAGAATTCTTTTGAGCCATACAACCTCTTTTGCAGCATCGGCTAAAGAGATGTACTCAGCCTCCATGGTGGATAGAGCCACACACTTATGCTTGAAAGTATGCCAAATAACGGGAACCTTGTCTAAAAAAACTATTAAACCCCCCATTGAAATTCTATCGTCCCTATTTGCTGCATAATCTGAGTCAGCAAACCCGTTTATGATAATCTTGTCAATTGCACTGATATTTAGTTTATAAAAACAGGTATATTTTAAATACCCCAAAAGTCTTAGTAGACAAATCCAGTGCTTTTTACCTGGGTTGGCCTGAAATTGCGATAGAAGGTTAACAGTATAGGAAATGTCCGGCCTTGTTTTTCCGGCAACATACGACAAGCAACCGAGCAAATTTCTGAAAGGAATACTATTCATTTCCCTGACTTCATCCTCATTTTGCGGACAATCCTCTTTGGACAAGATCACACATTTTGCAATCGGAAGCGTCGAATACGGGTATACGTAATGCTCGAACATTTCACAAACCTTTTTGATATAAGTATTTTGATGAATAAAAATATTCCCCCCTTCTTCTACAAATTCAACCCCCAAAAGCTTTCGCGTCCTGCCTAATTCTTTTATATCATAGTATTTCCCTAGATCATTTACAACATTTTTAATTACATTATCATTTTTACCAAAAATCAAGATATCATCAACGTAAATGAGTAAAAACACTTCACTATTTCTAGTATAAATACAATTACAACAATTTAACTTTAAAAATTCTAATTTATGGAGAACTTCATCTATTTCAAGGTACCAGTTCCTCCCAGATTGGTGTAATCCGTAAAGTGATTTTCTCAGTCTGCATACGTGATCTGATTTTTCTAAATTGATAAAGCCTTGCGGCTGTTTCATGTGAATTTCTTCCTCCAGGTCAGCATATAGGTACGCGTTTTTTATATCTAACTGAAAATGCTGCCATTTTAAAAGGCTAATAAAAATTGCAAAAAATGTACGTATGAGCATAAAATTAACAACCGGACTAAATACTTCTGAATATGATTCCCCTTCTATTTGTCGATTCCCCATGGCTACAAGTCTGGCCTTATACCTTACGATTTGGTTTTTATCATTTCTTTTGATATCGTAAACCCATCGGCTGCTCAAAACTGGCTTCTTTTTAGGTGGTGGGACCAATTCCCAAACCCCCCTTTCCTGAATTACGCCGATCTCATCTGCCATTGCTTGTTTCCAATTTTCTACCTCTGGGGTTCTTAGACATCCCTTATATGAGCGAGGAATTTCAATTTCTATTAGGTTTGCCTCCGGTTCTATTTCATCTGGACTTCCGTCCTTTTCCTGTAATTTTGAAACTTCCCCCTTTTTTTCATTTTTAGTGCTGAAATCAAAAATTGTTGGGTCAAAAATTATATTATTGGCATTGCAGTATTTTCGGGCATCCTGATTTGACCTGAGCTTTACTTTTTGGCCCATAATAGAATAGTAAATATCTACACGGTCTCCAGTTTTCCTTTTCACTGCGTCCCTCACCCATTTTATTTCATTGCACGGGGT
The DNA here is from genome assembly GCA_038502835.1 of Octonoba sinensis. Lineage (NCBI taxonomy): Eukaryota > Metazoa > Arthropoda > Arachnida > Araneae > Uloboridae > Octonoba > Octonoba sinensis. The sequence continues at coordinate 1,210,145 of CM076598.1, read as the reverse complement.
TGACGGAATTACTTGCTCATCTTTCTTTTCTTGCTCTATTTCACTTAGGGGTTTTATGAAAGAATAATTTTCCTCTTTATTTACTTTTAAAAAATTTTCTTCCCCCCATTTTAAATTCTCTTTAAAATCAACATTTATTGTTTCAGTCACTTTCCTTTCCTCTGGGTCCCAGATTCTATAGCCCTTGGTTTGAATTGCATATCCAACCATTATGCCCTTTTTGGCCCGCATGTCCAACTTTCTCAACTTTTGTTTGGGGATTTTCATGTAAGCAACACACCCAAACTTTCTTAAATGTTTAACCGAGGGTTTCTTTCCGCCGAATAACTCAAATGCGGTTTTTCCCCTGTCTTTTAGGACTGTGCGGTTTCTCACATAGTTGAAACATAATGCGGCTTCCGCCCAAAACTCCTCGGGTAAATTTGAGTCTTTAAGCATGGCTCTTACGCCATTCATTAGGGTCAAATTGAACCTTTCCGCAACACCGTTCTGTTGCGGTGAATATGCATTGGTTCTCTCAATTTTTATCCCTTCTTTGGGAAGGTGACTTTCAAATGTTGAATTTTTGAACTCCCTCCCATTATCTGAACGAACTGCCAAAATTTTTCGATTTAAAAATCGTTCAACTCTCCGTTGAAACCTTAAAAAAAATTGGAAGGCCTCGTCTTTGGACCTTAAAAAATACACCGTTGACTTCCTAGAAAAATCGTCAATCAGAGTATAAATGTATTTCTTGCTGCCTAATGACTCATGGGGGAGTGGCCCAGCTAAATCCATGTGGATCAATTGCAATGGGGCTTTTGACCTTACCCCTGGGATGGGCTTGTACGAGCAACTTCTCTTTTTAGCCAAAATACAAGGTTCACAATCAGGCCTTTGCCTGTCCTTAAATTCAAGTCCGTGAACACAATTCAATTTACTTGTTTCTATAATTGAATCAACATTTAAATGGCAAAATCGCTCGTGCCACAATCCCAGGTTCAAATTGCTGTTTTTCACATCCACAGAATTAACTTGTGTATAAACATGATTACTTTGAACATTTAGATATTTGAAAGGTTTTACATAATACAATTTATTTGATAATTGGGCAGTAAACAATTTAACTTTTTCCTTATTAAAAACACATATCCTACTTGGATACCATTTTAATACAAAACCATAATTGTCAATACATGAACCTGACAATAAATTGCGCCTCAGTGTTGGAGCGTAATATACGTTGTTCAAAGTTATGGTCACAACTTGACCGTCCGACAAAATTTGAAAAATAATTTTTCCTATTCCCTCAACTTTGCTAAGTACGTTACCAACGGCAACTTCCATTTGAGTATTCGCGACGGGTTTAAACTCTGTAAACAGACTACGGTCTTTTGAAAAATGGGCAGTTGCCCCCGTGTCTAATATCCAGTCGGAATTCGTTTGGTTTAAGTCTGTACTGTTGGCTTGTACTTCCGGGATGTTTGAAACTGTACAAAACATACCCGCTTGAGGATTTCTATTAGATTTTTCAAAATTTTGATTCCCCACTTTATTCTTAGTTTTATTTTTGCTCCAACACTGAGCGGCAATATGACCCTTTTTCCCACAGGAAAAACAAATGCGACTTTTACCTGCTCTCCTTTCTGTGAAAGGCTTACTTTTCGCGGTAAAAGCATCGAGCCTAGAATTACTGGCTCCTGAAAATTCATCCCCCATATATTTTATTCTTCCCTCTTCTGCCAAAAGTTCTGTTAATACATTTTGAAAATTAAATTTACTTTCCTCCCACCTATATATCCCCGGAACAATTCCCTTAAAATTTTGCGGTAAATTTCTAATTAATTGGAACGATTTTAATTTTTCGTCCATATTATAACCGTTATCGGTCAATTGTCTCAGGATGTTCTTCAGGCGGGCGGCATATATGCCTATGGTTTCACCATCGGAAATCCTGCATGAAAAAAACTCTTCCCACAACCCGGCAACCCTGGCCAAAGATGGAGGTTCGAAATTTAATTTTAATGCACTCCAAACTTCATATGGGTCATCCAGGTCATCTATCAATCTTTTTAAGTCCTCTTCAATATTCAGATAGACTATTGCCACGGCTTGGCCCCTACGTTTTCTGACCTCTGGAGTAGCGTCTCCAATCTTTTTTGTTTGGGTTATTTCCCACAAATCGCGCTCAATCAAAACCATCTTCATATTTTTGGACCAGGTCGCCCAATTGCGGGAATTAAGTTTAACTATATTTCTATAGTCCCTATCCATAATTTTTCAATTTGTTTACCTGATTCTCCAAAAATGCTGACACTTGTACCCACGCTCTGCTACCAATCTGTTGGTCTTAAAAATTAATTTTTCTTTTAGATTCAAAAAAAATCTAAGTTTAATTAATATCCAACATGAGCTTTTAGAGGTTGTGTCAGCAGGAGATATACAGGAAACATTTTTATGAAAAATTGGATTTATTTACAAACTATTATTAAATATTTTGAACAAAAACATACATTACCACATGGATTCCGATGGTGGTTTACAAACGGACAATGATTTGGTTTTAAAAAAACATGTTGATCACAGCACATTACTTTCAGTCAGTCGTCCAACAATTTTTCTCAATATACATGAAGATAGATTTTTTTCAAGAGTCCAATGTCACACCTTCACATTTGAATCGGGATTAAATGAAGAAAATACTTGAATTATTCCGTGAAAACTCAGTGAATTCTTCCAAACAAACTCAGGTAGTTGATAGTCACTGAACAAATGACATCTTGGGTAGTTGAAGACAAACAATTTTTAAAAGTAGATGTAAGTGAGGTCAACAAATTTTAAAGACCAAATTATTTTTGAAAAAACAATTAAAAACTTTTCTAAAAATAACTATTTACAAACATCTATCGCCAACATTCTAATTTCTTAACATGCCAGTTGTAAGCTGAAATACACGACCTGCCCGGAATACGATCATTCAAAAATAATTCCAACATCAATGGGTCGGCCACATGGCAAAAAATAAGAATGCCTATCACTACAACATCGGGCTGTTCAAGCCGAACGGCGAGCTCTCAGCGAGCAAACGCCCAAGTAGTTGGCAGATGCTACACGTGTCGGGTCGACCGAGCAGAAGAGACAGCGAGAGAGTTCGTGCATCGTGCTTTTATACCCGTCCGATCTTAGTGACGTCATAATCAAACACTTCAACTTTCACTTCATTTGCATAGTTGATGAAACTGGTCTTTCCTCCATGCGGTCGTGTATTCCTAGAAACTTTCTTCCGGTTTGGAAACACCGGATCGAACACATTGCAATTGTTGACATCGTTCTCGCTCGCCATTGCTATTATGGCGCGAGGACTTTGAAAAAACCGTGTGCCTGAAGAATGGCCTGAGACTTTAAAGCCGTTCACACAAAGGAAACAGGTAAACCTCAATGAAAACATTACATTACTAGTTTAAAATACTTTCACATTACAAGTGTACTGAGAACTAATAAAAATATAATGGGTTTGTACCCAACACCCCGACACCCGCGTTCTAACGAGGTTCTACTGAATCTACTGCCCCGCAGTGGACCAGTCGGTAGAAGCTCGGTTCCCGCAGAACGCCGAAAGTGAAGCAACATCGACTGAGGTCAGTGTTTGGGAGGGGGACAACCTCTCGCGGCTGGTTGCTGTGGTGCCCGTTAAATAGGTCGTGGCTCCAATGTCCTCCAAGTGAAACGATACCTCTGGGGGTGCCAATCCCAGGTGACAGTCTCTCGTCTGGGCGCTGGTCCAAAAAATGAAGAGACCTTTCGAAGGGGCGGAAATCGGACTAATGCCCATAAGGGCCCCGTTAGACTCCGGAGCAACGTACCCATACTTCCTCACCACCAACGACAACTGTATCTACTTTTGTGAATTCATCCCACAGCGGCTCATTATGGTTTTAAATCCATCATTCCTGTTCATCTAATATTGATGGTTTTGTTGTGTTTTGAATGGTCCTTTTTTTTTTCGTTTGGTTCATCCTTCTCACCGGATGAACCGATTTTGTTGATTTGTTTTTAATCGATTGAGGGTGGTCTCGCATAGGTCCCATACCTTAGTTTGACCAGATTTGATTATTAGAAAAAAGATATACAAAATCATCAGCCATTTGGGGCCACATTCGATAGAAGGGTTACTTTCAGGATTTTACAGTACATATGTATATGGTATACTTGAGTGTTATTCATTATTGTAATTTTTATTTTTTAAATGTAATTCATTTTAGTTTTGTATTTATTCATTTTTGGACTTCCTGTAATCACTGCTTACTAAGCCTTTTTTGCATTTTAAGAATGGCTGCCAAAGAACAGATTTTGAGAACAACTCTATCCAACCTGAAAGAGCTCAGAAGATTTCCGAATCGGAGGAGGAAGAGTTCGTCGAGGATGATGAAAGAAACAGGTAATCAGCATTCCTACATTTGCATGTATCAAGACAAGCATCTGTTTTATTTTCTTGTTTTGTTAGACGCACAGCCAATTTATAATCTATTGGTTTCACTTGAATCATGCATTCGTATTAAAAATTTGTTCATTTTTATTATTATCAACAAAATCTACTGCAGAGTGCATTGAAAAAGAATAAATATATGAATGAAGTCATGAACTTTTAAAATCGTGTACCAGATTTAATTTTTTGGAAAATTACTTTTGTGAGATATGAAGCCAAATACTTGGGAATGATCCATATATATATGAAGAAACCTTTATGTCATGTGATGCAAAATTCTGTACTTTGCCATTAAATAGCCAGTGTTATGTTTTCCTATATTCTACCAGACCTTCCCCCAGGTTTGAAAAAGAGCAGGGTGCTACTGTAAAAAAAAGGCACTTTTCCAAATTTAGGGCATCTTACCGAAATAAAGGGCACATGTAATTTGAAGTAGGGACCGTTCATAAATGATGTCGCACTTTTTTCCATGTTGGACCGCCCTCCCCCATTGTCACATGTTACGCTATGTTGCACAAGCAGAATGTCACACTTCCTGTTACTCCTCCCCTTGTTACACTTTGTCACAATTTCAGGAACCTCCTTCCCTCTAGAAGTGTGACATCATTTATGAATCCTCCCGTAGTAATACTTCATTATTGCCATAATTTAACATTTTAGTCAAACATCAACATCATCACAGTGAAACTGAATATTGAAAAATATATATAAACTAATTTGACAATGTTCATTTTTGAGATCGTTTTCATTACTTGAAGTAAAGCATGAAAAAATTCTGCTTGTATATTCAAGGCAACATCAACCAATAATGATTTTAAATTCAATAAAATATCTAGCGAGGATTTTCCGAGTTATATATTTTTACTAATTTATGAGAGTGTTTCTGTTCATTCCAGTACTTCTGAAGATCTGATCACCTCTGAGGAATAAAAAGAAAATAAGAATAATCTTAATACAATAAAGCTTCAGTAATAATAATTAGAGCCCAGATTTTGATGACCTAAACGATCACTGAAAACGCCCTTTAAAATTTTTAACATGTCCTAAAAACAGCAAAATTGCAAAAAATGCCATTATAATTAATCAAGAATACCAATTGAAAGCAATGGTTTAGCTTAAAATGACAATAGTATTTTTTTTTTAATTTAAAAGAAGCAAAATTAATACAGTACATTTTCATTAAAGATTGAAATAAATGTTTATTAAAATAAGGAGAGAAAAAGGAAAGGTCTAATATATGGATTCCTAACACATTGCCATCTTTTTTCCCCGCAATAAGTTTATTACATTTCAAAATTTTCCTTTCTTGAAATAACTAGAAAGCACCATTAGATTGGGATTATTAAATACTTTTTCATATTTTGAATAGTAAATAATTTCTTGTTTGAAAGAGCATTCTTATATTTTGGTTAGTTTTCTCAACATCTGCAGATGTAATAAATGCATATTTGACCCAAAACGGGTCCCTTGTAAAGATGAAAAAAATAATTTTCTTATTAGTCTTTGGGAACCTACTGTTCTAAATTTAATGAGATAGAGAGTTTTTAAGAGTTGCAATATAATCAAGCACAGAATCATTGGAAAAGTTTCAGGCCACGCACAAAAAATTACTCAAAGCCAAAAAAGAGACATAAAATGATGTGAAAAAAAGAATCCCCAAAATTTCAAAAAGTGCCCGAAAAATCTTGCAACTGTCGGCCCTAAAAGAGATCATTATTATCATTATTAATTTTGTAAAATGCTTAAACTAAAAAAAAATTCCTGATTTATTTTATGATTTGTGATAATACTACTTCTTTTCAATAGTTGTTTATTTAGCAAACAGTTTTCAATAATTGTTTATTGTTTTTTAAAGAAGTTGGATCCAGGTAAAATAACAATTTTCTAAAAATTTCTTATTTATCCACAATTTAGTATTTTCTAAAAAGTAAATAGCTGTCAATACTAAAATCAAATTTGAAGTAAATAAATAAATGAAACAATAATAGTGATTTAATAATGGTGCAAAATTAGTGATAAACGCAATTTTCGACAAACACGTGTTCAATATCGGCACAGTTCAAAAAAAATATATATATATAAATAAATAAAAGCCAGAAACTATTAAAATAAAATGCAAAATAAGCAGATTTAGGGTAGCATGTGTGAAAAATATCTCTAATTTTGAAAATTAATTGAAATTTGTACCCGATGCAAAAGGATTAAAATCTCTAACGTAGAATCCAATTTTCAGCGAAGCTCGTGCACGATTGATTTTGGCTGTTTCTATATTTATACTTTTTTTTCTTTTTTAATTGTTAAAATGAAACGACAAATAAGCAGATTTAAGGTAGTGCATGAAAAAAATATCCTACAACTTTCAAGATAATTGAAATAATTCCAGGATGGAAAAAGATTGAAATTTCAAACACGGTAAGCAATTTCCGGTAAAAATCGGAGGAAAAAGTAGTTTCCGTGTGGAACAAAAATTAACTCTATTTCTTTCTTCTTTATTTAATTTTTAGTGGACAAGAGAATTTGGGAAAAGGTCACGTGTCAAAATAAAAGTTCGGGAAAGGGTTTTAGCATTAGCAAATGGTAGCCACATTGGCGACTTCAATGTAAACAATGGTAGCCAAAACGTGAAAATTAGTTGCCTTTGTCGACTAGCGATCGCGAGTTTTGAGCTCCACAAGAAGGGCGCAATTTCACTAACAAAAGGGCAAGATGGGCGCGTTTCCCGAATGCAAGGGCGGACAGGGCCCGCCCAAGCCTGGGGGAAGCACTGTTCTACAATATTTTAAAACTGAAGTGATTTATATTACAATACTTTATATGTATTTAAACCACTTTACGGCAGGGTTCATGATTTTTTATATTTAAATCAGTTTTTCTTTTTTAAACAGACCTGAAAGACTTTGGATATTTATTATGTTACACTTATAAAAATAATATGACATATTGAACATTATATAAAAACACATTTTCAGCTATTTTCTCTGCAGTAGATTTTTTTGGTAATTAAAAATGAACAAATTTTTAATACAAATGCATGATTCAAATAAAATTTACCACTCAGCTACAATAGTACGAAATGAACAAATTTAAGCTGGATTCTTTTGCTGTTGAAAGCTGAAAAAAAAAATCAAACAATTGTGTGTGCTTAATTTTTACTTAGTGCACTTTCATCAATTTACTATTTTATAAATGAAATACAGTAGAACCCCGGTTATCCGAAAAGCACCGGACCGTAGCATCTTTGGTTAATCGAGGTACCATAGAAATTTTCGAATAAGCGAGAATTATAGGCGAAGGCCATGTTTTTAACCAGCATGCCCCTTCCCGTGCATAGAACGTCTTCCAACTGCAAAATACTATGGATTGCCAAGCAGATTAACCAGTTCTGAACTTGAATGTAATACAGTTGTTGCAATAAATTCTATACAAATTATTAATATTATGTGTTTATATTAGTTAGTATTATGCATTTTATCATCTACTGACAATATTTTTGATAGTTAAGGGGGAAAACGGGCTATTTGCCCTTTATGAAAAAAGAACTTTAAAAAAAAAACAGATCATTTGCCAGATGGAAAAAATAGGGCCCATTTTGCCTTTTCGGTTAAGCCGATTTTCAAATAACCAGGGTTGTACTGTAACATGAAAACTTTTTAATTACCAATTTAGTAAATCATATGTTCACTTCGTCCATTACTAGAAACTGAAACATTTTGTTTTAATCAGATGTCTTCATCAAAAATTTCTAAAATGAAAAAAATATTCACAAAGGAAAAAAAAACCATTAAGCTATTATGAAACATGGATGAAACATCTTTGAAGATACATATTCTAAATTCTAACCAACTTTGTTTTAAACACTTTCATTATGAATTATTTGTTGTGTGGTATTCATTAAGTAGGACTAGAATCGTTCATAATTGTTGCAAGATTAATAAATTATAATATTTTTCAACTAATATGTTCTAAACTTTTGTCTTGTTTTCGTAATCATTTTACTGCACTGGTTTAGTGAAATGAGTAGTGGCTACAAATAAGCGCAATTTAGTGGAAGTGTTCTTTATTTCACTACCAGAGATAATTTTAATAATCTCAGAATACATAACTATAATGATTTTTGCAATTGTTTGCTTTGATAATGTTTATTTGATTTTTCTTTTTCCGTACAAATCTATTATTTTTTTAATTATCGCATTATTTTTGGACACAATGCCTTAAACTTGTTCAAAATATCAAAAAAAAAATCAAACTTCTAGTTTTTGTGAATGGTTTTAGCTGCTTTCTTTCTGCATTTAAAATCTTTAATCGCATTTTCCTCTGCTTTGTACCTTTGAGCAGTTACATGTAGCAAAGTGCCTAAGACTTCTTTTCAGCTAAAGATATAGCTCTGAAACTGTTAGGGTACATTCCGCTGAGTATGTTTAACAAAAATTAGAACATATTTGACTGTGGAGCTTGTAATTTATTTTTATAATTGTTGAATTTGAATTTTTTTTAACTTCAGCTATGTTTCAGATAGGGATCATTCATAAATGATGTCACGCTTCTCGGGGGGGGGTTGTGAAATTGTGACAAGGGGAGAGGAGGGGTAACAAGAAGTGTGACATCATGCATTAGGCCACATAGCGTGACATGTGACAAAGGGGGTCCACTGAAGTGTGACATATTGTGAAAAGGGGGGGGGGTCAAATGTATGGGAAAAAAGCATGACATCATTTATGAACGGCCCCATAGTCAATTCCATGCTAACTTTTATTCTAATGTGTTTGGCAAGTATTACCAAGAAAAGATCTTTCGATAATAAAAGATGTAATTGAGGAATTTATAAATTTTTGAAAAGTTATTTTTTTTAAATTTCAAATGAATGGTTGATCACTACAAGGTTGTACTTTCAAGTTCAATTTCTAATCATAATTGGAATTAAATGCATGTTTTATTTTTCATCTGATTGTCAAACAAAAAAAAAAAAAAATCCTGGCGGTGCTGTGCCCCCTTAAAGGAAGTTTTGAAAATCAAATGAATAACTATATCATAAAAGCTGGATGAAAAAGATAATTTGTAATAACATTGTGTTTTAAATGATTTTTATTTCTTAATACTTGTAAAGCTTTCATCCTAAATGTAAACCTAACTAATACATATTTTTTCCCATCTTACAAAACTATTCATTAAATAAAATATTTATTATGCAAATTTGAAATGATGCAGAGGAACTCTAAATGTTCACCTTCAATAAAAAAAGTTTTAACAACAACCCCTCTTTCAGAAATGGAATAGCCCCCCCCCCCCCTTGTAAATCACAACTTGCTTTTCCTTTTTATACAATACTAAAGATGAACATTAAATTGTTCATCTTTTTTTTTTTCCTATTTTTAAATTCAGTTTACTCAAAATTATTTCATTTACAAACTTCAATTGTATAATTCATATCTTACAATGCATAAATAGTTCAACCATTTCAAATTGTCACAAAAAATCATTGTTTTCATTATACATTGATCAGGCATGAGATTCTTCCGCGGATCCGCGATTTTCCGCTTTTTTTAGTTTTTGGAGATTCCGCGGTTTTTGTTTTTTATCTTCAATTTTCCGCCTCGGAATTTTTTTTTTGCACACAAACGCTGCAAAACTAGGTTCGTTCACGCTGATGACTGACGCACTGAAATCGCGATGTTGGAGCCAGCAGAACAGCCAGTACAATTCTTTCCAACAGCATTTCTACATTCATAACTTCATGCCTTTGGGCTGCGTATTGTAAGATGTTTTTTGTAATAAACTTTTAAACCTAGATTTTTCAAGAACAAAGATCGGAAGCATCGCTGATACTTACTTTTTTTTTATATAAAGGAAGTCAGGTTTTATCCCAAATCGCACATCTAAATGCAAAAGTAGCATTCTTCAAAATGGCGGAAGATTTTGAGTTTCCTTTTAATGCAAACGAGTAAACATTTTGTTAATCAAATTAAAAAGTTTTAAGTTTTTGAATTTTTATCCTCAGAATTAATTAATACTATTTATATTGTTTTTTTAAGTAATTTTTTTTTGTACTACAGTAATATTTGTTCCAGAATCACACTTTCATGATGAGAAAAAGAAACAATAAATGGCGCCATATTGCAACGTTGATAATTTTTTAACTTTCAGTGCTAAAGTTTTCTTACTATCTTTTTTAATTTAAACGTTTAAAACCACTCACATTCAGCTCTTATATATGAAGAATCGCAAGTTTATCGCTTATTTTTATGTTTCCTCAATGCCATATGTTGCTGAAATTTTGCGGTAATCCTTTTGCATCTGCTTTCAGTTTAATATATTTCTTATTTTTTTCTCATTAGCGCACAATACAAAGCCTACTAAGAAAATATACAAAGCAATTTTTATAGAATATGATTTTTTATTGCATCGGCACATTACTCAGGTTGCGTAGCGGTGCTTACAAGTGCTTATATTTGAAAATAAAATATAAGGGCCCTTATAAGTGCTTACTTTTCCTTAAAATGCTTATTTTCTAAAAAAAATTACGAATGTTTAGTTTCCCCCCTAGCAGAAATCGAACGTTAGTTTACTCAAAAAATTGCCGTTCCGATTGCTAAACCAGCTGGCCCAGATCGCCATTCATAGTCAAAATGAAAAAAACATTTGTCTATGAGTGAAGAAAATATTGCAAATTTGGCGTAAAAAAACGCGTGTCAGCGCCGATGCTTCCGAGACATTTTTGGTTCTGTAAATCCGCCATGTTTGGTCGTGTTCCAAAATTCTACATAGCGTTGGTGCTGAGCTTGCAAAATTTGAGGTTCGGTACTGCATACTTGTCAAGTCCACTGTTTTTAACGGGAGACTCCCGTTTTTTGCGTTTGTCTCCCGATCTCCCTTTTTTTTTGTAATTTTCGCTTTAAAATAAATCAACGAAGCTTCAATATTTTTTTGCTGAATAGACAGCGCTCGTAATCGTAGTTACTCGCCGAGTAGTTTTCATGTGATTTTCCCGTATTTTGCTGAAATTTCGTATTTTTGAAAAGTCAAAATTTCGGTTCCGCGAATATTTGGAATTTTGGAAATTTTTTTTCTTCTTTAAATAAGAAAATCTTAAAGTATCATGAGTAGATACTTGCCTTAGGAAACTTTTACAAATTAGCAGTAAAACTTCCGCATTTTGTTTTTCATATGCTTTCAAGGGTCAGTCCCGATTTTTTTTTGAAATCCGATTGCATCCGCTTCGGTAAAAGTCCCTAGTTCTTGTGTACTGTTTCATTCTATCTCTTGGACATCAATAACTTCTGGTTTACCATTATTTTTATTATTTTTTACGATCTAGCCTCTGTAATAGAGGATTTGCACTTCTCCTTTTGCCACACCCACTCGAAATTTCAGTGAAAAATTTTAGCCTTTTAAAAAAAATTTTAGTGATTCTATTAGTTAGTTATAACTATTAATATTGCATCTTTATTAATAATCTTGTTTTAAAAATATTTTTTTGCATAGAATTAATTTTTTTTCCCCTTCAACTTAGGGTTTGAGTTTTTTCCTTTTTGGGAGTCATTATGTATTGTTACAAAATAGATAAAGAACATCTCTTCCTATTTTTATTCAATATATAACTAAAAAATGAATAATTAAAAAGAAATATTTTGGGATAATTTGTTAAGTGCACACCAGACGTGGTCGTGATATTTTGTTTGAATTGTTGTAGTGTAGATGTAAGCTAGTAAGTATTTGGGAGAACTGGCTTTTTATAATTAACTAAATGTAATTCTTGGGATTTTGTGCATTCATTTTTTTGCACAGTGATGCATTTTCTGTAGAGTGTAACCAAGTTTTGTCCAATGCTGTCGAATGAAAATCTAGAGAACACCCTATTGCTCATAAAAAATAGTTTTTCTGGAAAATGTTTCGATCAAGCATTTGATGATAAAATTTTATCAAATACTGCTGTAATGAACATTAATTTTTTTTTATTTGTAAGTCAGTTTAATTGTTCATTTTGTATGTGTGTGTGTGGGGGGGGGGGGGGGTCATTGAAAAAAATCTCCTGTTTTTTCCCGATCCAAGGTTAGCAAGTATGGTACTGTACATGATATTGCAGTGGCTCAACAAGGGGGTCATAGTAGGCCGTGTCCCCTCTACCCCGCTGAGTGATTTGCATTTTTTAAAATAATTTTTATCAATATGCATTTTCACAATATGCATCTTGAGAAAATAAAGCTCTATTTTTATCAATAAATCACTAAATATTGATGTAAGGGGGATCTAAATTAAGAAAAAAATATAAAAAAAACTTAAGATTAAAAAAATTTTTTTTTTTTTTTTTTTTTTTTTTTTTTTTTTTTTTTTTTTTTTTTTTTTTTTTTTTTTTTTTTTTTTTTTTTTTTTTTTTTTTTTTTTTTTTTTTTTTTTTTTTTTTTTTTTTTTTTTTTTTTTTTTTTTTTTTTTTTTTTTTTTTTTTTTTTTTTTTTTTTTTTTTTTTTTTTTTTTTTTTTTTTTTTTTTTTTTTTTTTTTTTTTTTTTTTTTTTTTTTTTTTTTTTTTTTTTTTTTTTTTTTTTTTTTTTTTTTTTTTTTTTTTTTTTTTTTTTTTTTTTTTTTTTTTTTTTTTTTTTTTTTTTTTTTTTTTTTTTTTTTTTTTTTTTTTTTTTTTTTTTTTTTTTTTTTTTTTTTTTTTTTTTTTTTTTTTTTTTTTTTTTTTTTTTTTTTTTTTTTTTTTTTTTTTTTTTTTTTTTTTTTTTTTTTTTTTTTTTTTTTTTTTCCTACCTGAAAAATTCTTGTCAATAAATTTTTGAGCTTTTTTTGATTAAAAAAAAAAGAATAAAGTTATTTTCAATAAAACTTTATTATTATTTTTTTTTAATTCAGCTAAATTAAAAAATATTTTTATAATGTAATATAAACAGATTAAATGCATGAAAATCTATTGTATTGAAAAAAAAAAACTTATTTTTAGCATTTCGTCTCTTAATGTAACTGAACTTTTGATTACGCATTTTTCCTCTTTCTTCAATCTCATGCCTGATTGATAGAAGAATATAATGTATATCATTGTTATTTTAAATTGGTTTCAAGTTAAAACTTTTATTTGCTATAATAAAATTCATATTTTTGATAGATTATTATATTTAAAGAAAGGACTTTATTTGAATGATATTGATTCATTTGATATAATGACACAAATGTGTATGAGGTGTCAAAACACAATGATTTTAACAATTAACCAGTTCATCCACTATTTCAAGTTTTTTTTTAAAATTATAGTTTTATTCATTGCTATAACTCTTTCTCCGTACTAAAAACTTCAATTTGCATTTTTTAACACAGCTGTAAAATAGTTAAATTTTATACGTATGTATAATGTTTAATAATTTGTACAATTCTTGTCTGAGGAGAAAATTTTTGTGTTCACAATATTTTCCATCTTGAACATTTTCGCGATCTGCACCCATGAGAACGATCAGTGTAAAAATTAAAAGTCAACCACAAAAAATTGCAGACACGTGTTTCGAGGTTACAAGAAATCCCTCTTTTAATGCAAAGAGTGGGATTCTAGATCAGTGACTCTCGACCACTGTGCCGCTAAATTCTTAAAGTGTGGTGCCAAATTTTAGAAATGTCTACAGTAAAAATTATAATGCTTTTTTTAATTATGAGTGAAGTTAGTTTAAATTAAAGTACACTGTAAAAAAAAAGCTTGTTTTTACAGTTAAATACCATCTTTTAACTGTTTTTATCTTCGATAACTGTGACCTTTCGTAAAGTAAAATATTTAGCTCACGTGAAGAAATTTAAATTGAATAACTTATAAGGGAAGTGGAAAAGAAGTATGAGAATAGTTATACTTAAGTTAGAATAACTTTTAAACTTATCTTTTTCTTTGTGTGCCACCAAATTTTGCAATCATTAAAAGTGTGCCGCTGCATAAAGATTGATAATCACTGTTCTAAATCGATGCTGTTCATCTAAAAGCAAACTCTTTGGCACAGAAAAAGGATCTCCTTGTAACCTCGAGGCGTTTGTCTGCAATTTTTGCAAATATTGTGCTTGATTGGTTGATTTTTAATTTTTACATTTTATTCAACCACTAGTGTGGTGTATATATCGCAACGTCTCTTGCTCGATCAACAGGTCCCCCACGCAGCGCTTCGTTCCGGGATTGGAATCTTCCGGCGACGCGGAGGACCCGGACACTTACCAACCCAGCTCTCTGCAAAACACTCTGCAGGCTTTCTACTGCGCGATGGGCATGAACACTCTCGACGTGCGCGAGACCGGGAATCCGGAGGAAGCCCCCAAAAACGGAACATTCCGACGGCAGGCCGGCCCACCTGTGGAGCGAGATTCCCCGGGGACCGGGATCTGTGGCAAGAAGAACAAAGGGTTCAGCCTGATCAAGGAGACGGCCAAGAGGATGAAGAGGTGCGTGGAATGACCGAAGGATGTCGGGTGGTAATTGAAGATGGTCTTGTGTCGGCAATATTTTATACTCTGAGAGCTTTTAAAGCAATTAAAGACTTCTGTGATTTTCTCATCGTGTGTACATTGAAAGTATGGGTTCCCAACCCTCATATCACAACACCAAGGGCAAAGCTCTTGTGGTGTTTTTTTAATTAGGGATGTACCGAGTAGCACTTTGGCTGAGTACCGAGTAGTTGTGAATAAAAAACAGGATTTTAAAAGACATTTATAATGAGAAAAGAAATCGCCCGTCTCCAGGAGATGTAGAAAAATGTGTGAGTTACACCATTATTTATTTTTGCATATTATTGTACTAATCAGTCTTAAATTTATCTACTATTAGTGATCTTTGAAAAAAATTTAGAAATTTTTGCAACTAGAGTCGACTCTCCGAAATCCGCACTGCTCGGGACCGAGGGTTGTGCGGATTTTAGAATTTTGCGGATTTCGGGTCATTGATATGTGTACGCATTTTGCGAGGTTATAATGTTGCATTGACCTTTTTACGTATTACTTTAAAAATGTTTTGATAAACCACTAATTGTACAGGCATGAATACGTAAAAGAGTGATGGAAAAGAAAGAAAATTTATAAAAATGAGATACAATGTATATATATGTGAACTTTAAATGATTTTTTTTACATACAACTACTTTGTAAGAGTGCAGATTGGTGGTCGCCACTCGCCTACTGGCTATCAAAAAATTTTAAATGGTGACCAAATTTTTCATTGCCGATCGTCACGTTAGCGAACAAAATTGTCTTCATTAACTAGGTCAAGGCGGGAGAACATTTGCACCGTAAAGTCAATGCAAATATAAAATTTATCCTTCAAAATAGCTTAATGTTTTCGTTGAATGCAATTTGAATTGTGTACTAATGAAAAAATAATAAGAAATATCGCAAACCGATGCAAAAGGATTGATGTCCAATTGCAGCAAAACGCTATTATCGCGCATGACACGTGGCAATCAAAATAAGCTAAAAATACATTGTTTTCGATGTATAAAAGGCAGATGTGAGGCAGATAAGAAATTTCAAATTTTTTCACCAAGTTTTTAAATTAGTTTTTTTAACTAAGTTTCACTGTTTACATCGGAAATCTTGCGGGGATTTTAGACGTTCGCGAATTTTGGGTCCACGGATTTGAGAGGGTTGACTGTACTCGGTAACGGCCGAGTACTCGGCTAGAATGTTGCCGAGTAGTAACATTCTAGATGAGTACCGAGTATATACCGAGTACTCGGTACATCCCTACTTTTAATCTTGATTTATTGTAGGCGATAGCTCGGTGCGTATGAAGCATGTTGTTGACTTCAATGAGGCACCGCAGTTATTCTACAAGCTATTTTTGTTTTTTGTATTTTGAAAATAATCCTAGCTTAAAAAATGGACTTATTTTTGTAAATAAGTCCTTATAATTGTAATTTTTTTTACAATAATTTAATTGCGTAAATATAGTTGTAAGTTTACAATTATGAACAAAATATTTACATGACGTCATTACAGACACAGCAAGCTTTACACTCGTTCTTTGTGCGCCACTCTATGTCTAGCCTCGAACCCCGAGTATGTTTAGTTTTAGTGGTGTTGCCAGATGCTTTTATGCAAAATACAAAACAGCCTTTTTCTGTGAAGTTGCCCTGAATTCATTTTATTTCAACTTTTGTACCATTTTATTAATGAATAACAGTCATTACTTTTAAACACATTTATAGTCTGCGTAATTAGAATCGGCGTGTCAAGGTCACACAACTGTACCATGGTTTCTTCTGGTCACCATGGTTTCCGTGCTAGAAACGTTTCCCCCACTTGGTTTGGGGAACATGATAAGTCAGTTTGTTGTTTTAGTTATAATAATAATAGACGGATTCAAATCAGATTTATTTATCAATGGCAAAAATAGATTGCATAAGATAAAGTATTCTAATATTTTGATGTGTTTCAGAACCCTATTTTATGACCTAATTTATCGTATTTTATATTTTATAAAAGTTAAAATCTTACCTCAACATTCCAGATTTAACTTATGAGACATTTAATTTCACTTACTTAATATCAAAAATAAATAAATGGAAAATAATTTTTTTCTTATTACTTTTCTCAATGATTCTAATATTTTGAATCGGAGGTGTAGTCAAGCAATGGCCTTTACTGCAGTGAAAAAAAAATAGTCTGGCACTTATCTTTCTCACAGTTCCCATGGTGACGAAGCAGGAAACACAACTTTGATGCACCTATTCTAAGTACACAGAATTAAGTACTTAAGGCAGCGTGTTACAATCAGGCCTTATGTTAACCTAGAATTCGGATGAACCTAGGTAAAAGTTACGCAAGAAATCAAAAAGTTTTGATTTCGCACTAGTTCTCTCTGAAGTACTAGCGGTAGCTATCATTTTGATCAGCCGTGCCAGAGGAAAGTTCAGAATTCTGAGCTCCCAAATCATACTTTTTATACCATTATTTGTTATAAAAGCCACAAATAATAATAAATTTTTATCACTATGTGTGTAAATTTTCAATTTTCACAAAATTATTTGTTTTTTTGCATTTTATAATGTGCATACATTTTCTATAGTTCATGACCCCAAATATTATTTTCATTCAAACCATTGATATATTTCTTTCAAATGTCAAAGAATTTTTCTTTGGCAGTTTGGCTTTTTTCCAGTTTAGTTATTGTCAGAATCTTATTAAGAATGTTGTACTTTGTTTATCGTGAAATAAATTCAGGGGTCTCGCCAGAGAGAATTCAGGCCCTTCTCAAAATTCGAAGTTAACAAATAATACTTTTTATGGGATTATTTATTAAATTAGCGACCAAAAAGAATGAAAAGTTTACGCACTGTATATTTAAATTTTGAATTTTTACAAAATATTTTGATTTTTCACAAAAATCTTTTCAAAATCCACAAAAAGAAAACTTTGTTAAAAAGCCGGATCTACCCCTACAAATCTTCTTAATCTGTAGTTAGCCCTGTTTGCCAAATTAGCCTGCTTGAATATTTTTTAAGCTTTTATATATATATGCGTATACATTGTGTGTGGAGGATGGAGGGGATTCATCTAATTATGTAATTATTATTTTACACTTTTTCAGAAACTTTTAATGAGTTTTGATGGTATTCCCAAATCCTTCATCATTTCAAAGATATATTTTCTGTTCTTATTAGTAAAAACATTTCCATTCATTTAAATTAAAAATTATTTTATATTTCATCAACACGCAGGAAGTTTATATCATATTGAAGTGCCCCTGTAACGTTCTATACAACATTCGTAATGTACATTTTATATGGAATTCATCTACACCAGTTTTTAAATTGTTCAACAATTTTCAAGTGAAAATCATACATATTTGTTAGCAAGAAGAAAAATAATATTATTTATTTATATGCAATTACAGTAGAAATTCTGTTTTTTTTTTCTTTTCTTTTCTTTTGCATTCAAAATCATTCCAGTGGTTTGGTCACATTTAGTAAATAAAGTCTCACATAATTGCAAATAAACAAAATTATCAAATTTATGAATATCTTTTTTAAGTCCTTCTCTTTCAATGTAACGCCAAAATAGTGAAATATATATATTTTTTATGTTTTCTATTGCATTTAAAATTATTCCAGTGGTTTATCTCACATTTAGGCCTTGGAAATATATAAAATAATCAAATTTCTGAACAACTTTTCCAGGTATTTTTTGTTCACTGCAATCCCAAAATAGTGAAATATTTATTTATTTTTATTAAGTAATTTGATTAATTATAATTATTATTATTTATTTATTATCATTAATAATATTTTTTTAATTATCATTATTAATTATAATAATTTATTAATAATAATAATTGCTATTATTAATATTGAATTCATGGGATCCAAATTCACACTGCATTGTTGTTGGATTGTGCATTAAAAAAAAAGTCTATAGCTAGTGAATGCATATATAATATGCATAGAGCATCTTTGTATGCTTTGAACATTTTTTATGTATGTTTTCTTTGAAATTTTTAAATAAACGATTATGTATTGTGATGAAAACTTTTGCTATGGCAAAAATAAAAAGCTTTGTAAATTTTTATACTTTGCTCATTGATTGTTTTACTCAAATATTTGATCTTGCTCTTTAACTCAAATTTTACTATTGTTTTCAAAAAGTCAAAATTAGTTAACATGTTGACTGCCGGTGCTGTTACTAGTTTATGAGTCTACAAAATTCAGAAGCTCTGTGTCTCAGAAATTTTGAAAGTTTCTGAGGCGGAGATTTCGCAACGTTTAGTTTTTTCCTAATAGTATTAAAGAAAATAAATCATATGGATAAATTGGGATTAATTTTATTAACTAATTCTGCTGGAAGGAAAGGATATTAGACCACACTTTGGTAAGTACAAACTTAGCAGTGTACATTTTTATTGTGAAAATGGGAAAATTATTATTTCCCCACTCCCCTTAAAACAAAAGTAATGTTCACGATAACAAGATAATGAAAATTATGAATTACGTTAAGTAGGGGGACTCCCAAATCAAAAACTGACGGATTGGGAGCTGAAAGTAATGATTTGAAGTTGAGTAACATCCATTAAGGGGAGCCAGCACCCAAAAATGTCGAAAAAACTGACTTTTTTTTTATTTGCCTAAGTAGTAAAATGAATCTTTAAAGTTGTTCCCTGAAAGTTTCAGAAAAATTGAAGCAATGTTTATTGATTTATCATCGATTTTATTGCGGTGTGAGGTGTCGCCTTTTCATTCCGAAGCTGTGCTGAACGTGAGCCACATATTTATTTTGTAAAATAAAATAAGCAAGAAGTACTTTCATTGTGACTGTAACTGTAAAAAGAAAAAAAAAAGCTCCTTACTTGAAATTTTGAGAAAGAGAGGATTTAAGTTTTTGCAAGACGAAAACTTAAATTGCTGTCAATTAAAGTGCAAAAGGACAATCATTCATAAATGATGTCACACTTCGAGGGGGGGGAAGGGGGTTCGTGAAAGTGTGACAAGGGGAGGGGAGGGGGGCCAAGTGCATGGGGAAAAAGCGTGACGTCATTTATGAACGGCCCCAAAGCTATTTTAAATTTGTATCTTTAATGTTGATTTTTTCCCCCCACATGTTCCTAAAACTATATATAACAAGTTTTTGCTCTGCTTTTATGATAACTTAAGTACTTTTTAAAAAAAAATCTTTTTGTAGGTTTTTTGAATTTTTTGTGGTTTTCTCTGCTTTACTTCAGTTTTTTTTTATTTTTTTTTTTTTCAAAAAGTATTTGACTTATAAAAAATTTAAGGCATAAAAGTTTTGATTTATGAGTATTGAATCAATAAAAAAAATTTTGAGACTTTACGCCAATTTTTGAAAAAGAAGATGTATTTATAAAAATTGCTAAATTTTATTTCAAAAATTAAAATTTTCAAATTATCTTTAAGAAATTCATTTGTTTTTAAATATTAAATTTCTTATGAAGTGATATAACATGACATGAAACAAAAAAGTGTAAATAAAAACACCATAGAGAAAAAAAAGTCTCATCTCCCCTTAAAGTGACAAAAATGGTAAAAATTAAAAATAATTTAACAGAAAGTTTGTTTTTAAATTGTTTTTTAAAAATGCAATACAGTTCGTCCACAGAGTTTTGACATTTGGACGCTTTTGCGCATGGGCAGAAAAGAAAGAATCCACTCCAGTTTTTAGGGAAGTTCGTTTTGCAGGTGCGTTAATTTAGTACGCGAATCAGAATGTTTGCTTCGCTGTGTGTTGAAAGCAGCTGAATTTATAAACTAGCAAATAGCATCCGTTTGGAAGAAATCTAGTATGCTAAACGAACTTGAACGAGAACAAAAACAGCACATTCCTAATGCCAGCAGTTGAACATGGATGGATTCTTCTTGGCCCTCTGCCAGACAGATCGCTTTGGCTGATGGTAGAACCGTAACTGCACGATGCAAATCAATAAAAGTACAATACAATTTAGATGATTTTTGTTGATTAAAAATAAATGTTGTGAAAATAATTTGTTTCCATCATGGTTTCCGGCTTTTTTGAAATTCCCTGGTTTATTCGCATTCTGAATAATCAAATCTACTGTATTTGCAAAAAAAAAAACATGATTTCCAGCTCAACACTGGGTTCAAAGTAGGGATGTAACGAATAGTGATTTGGCCGAATAGCCGAATGCCGAATATTCGGCCATTTCTTTCAGGCCTAGGCCAAGGCCGAATATTAGAATTTCTAGAAAATCGTTGTTGTTGTTGAAAATATTTGTCAAATTTAAAATTATTTACAAAGTCAAACACCAATTACACACAATATATGATGTATGGTTTAGCTCTGTTAAGAATTTAGAACTATTTGAAATTAATCTATTTTCACTTTATTGTTTTGAATGTAATAAAAATAAGAATTTCATACACAAGCAAAGTAGAAATGACAGGTTTTACTGCAGCCTGCAGTAAGCATTAGCATTATTTTACTAATTATTTAATTGCAATGAAAGAAATACTAGTGCTTAGTGAACTTTTACCTTGCTCAAAACTGTTTTATGAAGACACTTTAAAAGTTATAAAAGTTAATATTTTTATTTTATAGGGTTTTTACATACCTATTTTTAAAAGACCTATTAAAACTTAATGCACTTAACTGGAATATGTTTTTATTTTCAAAAACCCCAATAACTTTTGCTATCTAAATATTCATGATATATTTTGGGCTTTTCACATTTCTATCTAACCCAATATTCACAATAAATCAGTCTACCCAAACAAAGTGTGGCTTCCACTTTGTTAATAATAACAAAATGAATTTATCGTATTCTCCATTACAATTAACTATTGGCTGCTTTTGGGAGCAAATGCTAAATATAAAATACATTACAACTTTAAAATGTATTTCTGCTCAGTCAAGCATAAAACAAGATTTAAAAAAAAGTAATTTATTCTAAATTATTTTTATTTATTAAAACTATAGTGGACTAATGTATTCTTTTGCAATAATTATAATAAAAGTTCAAATGTTTAAAATCTACTAATTTCTTTATTTTTTTACTTTTTTACTGCAGCCGAACTATTCGACCGAATAGTCCATCAATATTCGGCCAGGCCGAATTTGACCTTACCCAGTATTCGGCCAGGCCGAATATTCGGCTGGGTGATGAAATGACTATTCGGCCAGGCCGAATACCGAATAGTGGCCGAATATTCGTTACATCCCTTGTTCAAAGGTAGCGTTTATATTTTCAGCTTATAAGAAATTATACTTCTTTTGGCGCGATCAAGATAAAATTTCAACGTAAAACGGAACTGACTTCAGAACTTGGCGACCATTGGAGATTTTGAAAATTTGGCGCCAAAAATGGGAAGCCAAATCCAGTGTCAGTCTCACAAATTTGGTGAGCTTAGCCTCAAAACTTCATGTGCTTTTAATCATAGATCTCCAAGAACTATAGACACCTCAGGTGGGCATAGTCGATGTCACGTGAGAAAAACCTGAAGAATCATTCGTTGCTCGAAAAGCTAACGGACCCTTCAGCGATACAGAAGCTCTCTTCAAACAAACAAACCAAAAAAAAAAAGTATATTTCCGCCCATAACTTTTTGCAGATACAGTCGATAGAAATCGCCGCCACTGGTTTAATACATACCTTTAAAAGACATAGATGGAGCTACCGTGCCTTCGTCTTCGTTTGCAAGTGAGCAGACCAAGTGAAAAGGACCTTATAGTTAAGGTACTTTTAAATAAATGAACCAATTTTAATGATTTTTTAATCGATAGAGGGTTGTCTAACTTAACCCTCTCATGCATGAAAGCTTCGTATGAGGTGACATACACTTTTGCTTCAAATTTTTATGCAGACTAGTTTTTGTGCTGCAATTTACAGGTCGTCCTTATCTAGACACTCCAAACATATCTTGGAAACCGCAAAAAGTTTCATAGGGTATTCAAGATTGTTAAAAGATTAAGATATCCTTGGGAGTCCATGGAGGATTCAAGAAAGAAGAGAAAATCTTAGTTTCGAATCAAACTCGGCTTAGTTACTTTCCAGCGTGTTTTACATTGCTGGGAAGTTTGGTAGTATTTTACAGCTTCTTATTCCTTATAAATGAAGCTTGAATATTCAATTTTGTTATGTTTATTATTATAATGAATAAATATGGCAAAAAAGCGTAAAACTTCTTCATACAAGAACATTATTTTTTGACTATGCAGGACAAAATTGCTAAAAAAAAATATTACACGACAATCCTGAGATGATAAATTAGTTTGCAGCATATGAAATTTTTGTTTATAACACGAATAAATAAATGCATGCATGAGAGGGTTAAATATCGTACACCGATCTGACTGCAATATTTCTTTAGAAAGAACATTATGGATGAAAAATAAGTATTTTTCTTTTAATTCGAAAGCGCCTTGATATTTCTTCGGTGAGAAAAATTATTACGTAATACATTTCAAAATCATTGCTAAAAAGAGTTTGTTGCCATTAAGCAGTGATATTAAAATCAATTATATTAAGAGTTTGAGTGAAGACTTACCTGAAACAAATTCATTCAGACTGAGGTCTGTTCTAGATTTTTTAAATTCAACTTCAAGTAATTTATCATACAAATAATTGTTTTTCAGTGACGGTCACTCAAAGTAGGTGTTCATTTGACGTTTTTTTTTTTTTTTTAGATAGAGTATTCATATGAAAAATGTATTTACACTAAAAAGAATAAATTTTAAAAAAAATAGAACCGACTTCAAATTAAAAATTGCTCTAAAGAATGAAAATTAAATTAATTCTTTAAACAACATCGATACGACTTTTAAACATAATTTTTGAAGTCTATGCAAGATCATGATCGATAAAATCTTTTGTAATCATGAATCAATTACAAATATAAATGGCCGAGAGTTTGCAACAGTTTCAGTCGGTTCCTTTTTTCTTCTTTTTTTAAGCAGCAACGCTTTTGAGGATATTTAGCTATTGACGAGTTTTATTGATATCAATTTAAAGAATGTTAAAATAATTTATTATTAGTTAATTATTTCCCCTTTACTTTTGTCAGGCAAACCTCATTTGTAAATGTTATATTGTTATAGATTATAGATAGCTGATGGCAACAGGCCTTGGTTGAATCAATGATTAGGTAATAAATATAAAACTCATTGTTAAAAAAAGTTTGTTGCCATTAACAAGTCATATTAAAAGCAATGATAATAAGGGTTTGAGTAGAGACTTTTCTGAAACGAAATGAAAAATGAGAATAGTGTGTGGAAGCAAGCATTTTAAGTTTTATTTCAACCAGGCTTGGAGTAATCGCGATTACGTAATTGTAATATGATGTAATCGATTACATTTTAGCAAAATCGTAATCGTAATCTGGCAATGGCATATTCTTATAATCATAATCAAAATTCTGTAATCCCTTTTTCCCGAAATTTTAATCGTAATCTAAAGAAAAAAAATTGTAATCTGGTCTTGTAATCTTGACCTCTGAAAGCTGAAATTTTTAGCTTGCCTTTCTACCATTAAATAAAAAAGATAAGATTGCAATAATAACGTTAAAAAAGGATTCAAACGGCTCATTAACGGTCGTTTGTAAATGAGCGTTATAAAACGGCTAGTTTTTCGCTAATCTAACCGTAAACAAAAATGTAAATGGATGTCATAATCGTAATCGATTACATTTTTTAACGACTGTAATCGCTGCCATAATCGTAATTACTTTTTGGCAAAGGATTACAATCGTAATCATAATCACAATCTCTCAATTTTTCTCTTTGAAATCGTAATCGTAATCGATTCCAAGCCTGATTTCAACTGCCAATCAACTTAGTACGAACTCGGCAGAAGTACAAACGGCTACATTGATGAGTTCAATTGGCCGTGCGGCGACAAGGATTTACAATACGTTTAAGTGAGGAAGATCAAAATAAATTCTTTATAATCGCCACATTTGATGAATATTGCTTCCATAATTGTGTAAATAGCATAATGTTTTCAATGCTAAATTTAATTATTACGGTCGAATTTCTACTGTTGGGCGTACTCCAGTATTAAATAAACCGTGTATGTAAAAATATGACGCTTTTAGAATTTTGACCTTAATATAAGATTTGCTTTATTTTAAATTTCCGAGTTACTTCGAAACTTTATATAGAATTTCAATGGAGTCGATTCAAGCAACGTCACTGGTCACATGGCAGCGATTAAAACAATGTAAACAAAGGAAGGCTCGCTTTACATCGAGTTCGACAAATCTAATTAAAAACTAGGCCTAAATAAAATTCTTCTACATTACATAAAATTACCACTTAATAAAACACTATAACTATTGTAATAATTGATAAATTTCTTTTATAATGATTAAATTGAATGTAAATACTGGGTTATAATCAGAAAAAGCTGTGAAAATAGTCTAATTCATTTTAAGATAACTCATTTTGCCTAGTGAACTCCACGTAGAACTCCATTGCAAATCTTAGTAAACAAAGAGCGGATGACAACGGTGATCGCACATGAGTCCCTCTAGCGGCGAATTGCTTCCATTGTGATTGTTACCAGCTACACATTCGGAATTACCAAGCTTCTGATACTGTGTAAAATCTATGCACATCATGATACAAGACATATATTTTTCATTTCGAAGAGTTGTGTGCAATATAGAACGTTATTTCAACCCGAGAACCGATTTTTCCATAAAGCTACTTCAAAATAGTTTATAACGAGCGAGCGAAGCGATCCGAAGGAGCTGCGTAAGTAATCCTGGGGGTTGGCGAGCGATAAGCAAGCTGATTCCGTAGTTATAAATATAAATCTAAATTAAATCCTAAGATTTCCTTAATTCCGCCGCTTTAATACTTCGCTTAAATTTAAAACGAAAACACTAAAAGTTCACTTTTATGCTTTAAATATTATTTATATATTAAAAACAACGAAATTCGGCACAAATGAACAAAAAATCTCAGACAGATGTTTCGGGGTTGCAGAATTCCTCTTTCAATGCCGAAAGCTGTAAGCTTCAAAGAGAGAGAGAGGGGAAGAAAAGAAGGGGGAGCCTTATCAAATGCACGCTTGGTAAGTGGCGTAGCAAGAAAATTTTATATCGATTAAAATTAGTTGGCGGGGGGAGAATAACAATAACACAAATATACAGTACAACCCCGGTTATCCGAATCCCGTTTATCCGTAAATCGGCTTAACCGATAAGGCGAATGGGTCGTTTGCTTTTGTTCCCATAATGGGCAAATGCTCAGTGTTTTTTTTTTTTAATTCTTTTTCATAACGGGCAAATGGCCCTTTTTTCCATAATTATCAGAAAAAATTATCAGTACATGTTAAAATGTATAATACTAAATACATAAACGTATAAAATATTAATATTTTGTATAGAATTTATTGCAATAACTATCTTAAATCTGCTTGGCAATCCATTGTATTCTGCAGCTGGGAAAAATTCTATATGCAGGGGGGAACATGTTAGTTATAAACGTGGCCTTTGCCCATAATTCTCGCTCATCCGAAAATTTCTGTGATACGTTCGAGCTGTACCCCCCTGCCCTTTTTCGAAAGTCGACAAACGACAGTTCACTGCAGTTCGATTTTAACAAAATAATCCGAATGAAACTATCTAGTTGTCCGGAACTTAAATTGTTGTTGTTGTTTCTTTTGCCACTTGGATATCCAAGCTTCCTTTCGCAGAACGACCAGGAATGAAGGCAATGAGGAGTGCTTTTCGTTTATTGATGAGCACCACAACGGTATAAGTACGACCTGGCTCATAATGTATCTGGATGACAGCAGATGGCTCCACCACAAATACGCCGCCTTCCTTTTTTGACCTAAGAGTGAAGGGAAGGGAAGGGACATCTCCACCCTCCGGTACAATCGGAACTGCCTCGCAACTTCAGGGTCCACAGATTTTTCATGCACATATCCCAAAGTGTACATGGTGGGGCTTCAGCGGCTCGGGCATCGAACCCGAGATCCTCCGATCCGAAGCTCGACATCTTAACCACTAAGCTACCACGGCCCCCCAAAGCATAAATAAATAAATGAAACATAATAAACAACATCGAAAAAATTTGAACTTAAAATTTTAAAATTTCGCTTTAGAAAGGAAAATAAAATGCCATATCATAAAATAAAATTTAGTAAAAATAGGTGAATTAAACAGAAAGGTTATTATAGATTACTTTATATTGCTGCTTTGCTGCGTCACAATATGTTTCTACTTCACCCCCCCCCCCCCTACCCTGTTAGCACGTGGCCTTGTATTCTATTTCCTCTCAAACGCACATGTTCAGACGGTTTTATTATTTTGTTTTTATTGACATTAGAACTTTTTAAACAGATTAAAAAGTGAAAGGGAACTTTATTATATTTCATCGAAAAGATATATATAAATATAAAAAAACCCTAGGGATAAAAGTGAAAAGGATTGCATAGCGTGCAGATTGAAATGGAACAACGTAATTAGATAGAATCGGCACTTCAAAGTTCATACACGTGTTTGCTATTAACGGCGGTAGAAATGAATCTATACGACATAAAATAGTCTGATATGCTAAAATAAAAGATTTTTTTTTTCTTCTTTGGTCTCAGAAACCAAGGTAGGCAGCGGGTTCAATACCCTATTTCTCCCTAGCGTAATTTTCGATTTCTTTTGTGTTGAACATTCGCGGTGATTGATTAAACACCGCGCCAATACGCTCGTATCCACCAGCTAAACGCTTCGGCTAAAAGGTAGGAGTCTGCTGGAGAAAAGTACGCTCGTATCGCTACTTAGGGGTCATTCATAAATGATGTCACGCTTCGAGCGGGGTTAAGAAAGTGTGAGTTTTTGACGAGGGGAGGGGGTAAAGACGTGTGACATCGCACATTTTGATTCCTATAAAAACATTTAAAATCAGCAAATTTACCTTATTTTATGCTAATGTAATAAAGGGGGGTAGGGGGCATGTTGATGTGTGACACTTAGTGACAAAAGGGGGGAGGGGGTCAAATATATAGAAAAAAAGTGTGACATCATTTATGAACGGTCCCTTAAATATGCAATTTTTTTTTTTTTTTTTTTGAGAAATCAAAATCGCCCGTAGTTAAACGGGATGAAAAAAAAAAAAACCATTTTGATGGATACTCTTTGCTTAGATTGAAAATATATTTTAAGGTTCCCCCCCCCCCCCCCCCACGTTTTTGAAGTTCTTTTTTTTTTTTAACGTGATAAGAGTGCGATTCGAACACGCGGCGGAAATGACAGAAGAAATGAAACAAAAGCGTTTTTCAGCATTTGAAATTGAAATGTGTTGCATTAAATACAAACACATAAAATAAACAAAGCAAAAGCATACAAGGACCGTCCATAAATGATGTCACTCTTTTTTTCCATATATTTGACTCCCTCCCCCTCTTTGTCACATGTCACGCTATGTTGCATAAGCATGATGTCACACTTCTTAACCCCTCCCCTCCCCGTATCACAACTTCACCAACCCCCTCCCCCTCGAAGCGTGACATAATTTATGAATGATCGCCAAGCATATGTTTTTTTAAGTGGGGTGGGGGGGGGGTATTGCTCTCATGTAAAGCATATCATATACATAAAATACAAAAATCAGACCAAATTTTTTTTTCTTTTCAAAATTTTCCGGGGGGAGTGGGGAGGGGGGGGGGGGGCAAAGGATGTATTTTCAATGCCCTTTTTATGGTTAAAATATTAAATACATAAAAACATGTATAAATTCAAAGTATTTCTAAAAATCATGGGGGTTAATTGGATCCCCTCTGATGGCCCAAATGTCGGGCCTGACGTAAATCCTTAATATTTGAAGTTTCCGGATGGGGGGAGATAATTTTTATGAACGCTCGTTATTAATGCACAAAGGTTGTAATTAGAAAATGAAGATGAAAAAATGGGCTTTACTATGATCACTTTTCATTGTAAATCACGCTTTTTTTTGCACATTGATAAAATGGTTGCTTTTAACCTCGAAACACGTGTATGCTATGTTTTCGCTTACTTATGCTTCGATTACGTTTTATTATTATTATTTATTTTTTACTGCTTCCAAGCAGATGTAATTGTTTTCACTCTTAAATTAGAAATTTGTTTTGGTAATCATTTTAAACCTCACAAATTTTTTTAATTATTTTTTTTTTCCTTTAACTTTTTCAGGAAATAACTCTATTGTAAAAAAAGAATTAACGCGTCGAACTCGGGCATAGTTTATCTTTGTTCCTCCAGTCTGGCATAAAATATTTATGTTTAAAAATTCACTATTTCGAAGGTCCTTTTAAAAATCAGCATTCCTTATCTCTTCTCCAGCTGCTTCGCAGTTGGGAAACACCATCCAACGCGGCGGCCATTGAGATTTAAAAATTTAGAATCACGAAAACAACCCGATTCGGAAAAAGAAACAAGAAGCATCGCGGAAAATAAGGTTAAAAGAATATTCCTCTCGGTCACCCCTCCGCGGGGCGAGTGGTGTGTTCCGAGCCAGACAGTCTGCAAGCTGTTCGAAGATATCAGTCCGCCTGGCATTATTCCGAGGCGTGAGACGGTCGCGAAACTTCCGCTACAACGATGTAGTTGGAACATCTCGGACAGACACTATTCGGGAAGGTTTTTCTTTTCGTTTATTTTTACTTACCACTTTTATCGGTGTCTCTTTCAGTTTGCTTTGTTTCCGATTTTGTTTCGCGACCCACGATAAAAAATGTGCTAGTCAAGCTTTTTCATTATTTATTTTACAATTTATTTTGAACGATAACACCACAACATCGATCAGACTTCAGATAATTTTTTTAATGATTTTTGTCGCCATGTGTGTTGTGTTCTACTTCGAGAATATCCCGAAAAGTTTTGTTGCAGTCGATTAAAGAAAATATATGTATACATATATCGACAATTCAGTTTATTAAAATTGACTTGCATCAAGTTCATTTTTTATTGATCTCGGATTAATAAAAAAAAAAGAAAAAATTTGAAAGATTTTTTTTTACAAACGATATAATATTTATTACACATATTTTCAACTACGACATCTTGGCATTTGAAAAAATGCAGACGATATTCGTAGTCCTCAGAGCGGGAAGTCTTAGTGAGTGATTTCGGTAGATACGGCACGATGTGTTGTGATCAGCTGATTCGCTTCGCGAGAACTTTTCGAAGACGGTCCCTGGAACATTAGTGGAACGTTCGAAAGCTGCGGAAGGCGCAGCAGACTCCAGCCAGACGTCTGCCGCCATGCAGACCAAGGGCCTCTCCACGGGGATCGTATACTTATCCATCGTCTGCTTCTTTGCAGGTCAGTGTCTTTCCTCATTCTCACTACTATTGTTGTGTTTGTTTTTGAAACTGCCTCAGTCCGTTTAGTAGATTTATTTATTGCTATGATATCGTAATTTTTCCCAAAATTAAATTGAATTTTCTGTGCATATGTGTGTTACGTATACAATAGTAATATTATTTATCTGACTCAAGTGTAGTAGAGTACCTATTGTCCGATTTCCAATGAACCGAACTGTCCAAATATCCAAGCACCTTTATATTTCTTTCTTTTTCAAACGTTTAGCACACAAAATCGGAAATATACCACGGAGCAGCATGGTGGCAGTAGTAGTTAGAGAATTCGAGTTTCTAGACTAATCAAAGGCATTAAGAACAGTTCTAAGGGTTAAAAAATAACAATAAATAAATAAATAACCAGATCCCAGCACTCGCAGAACTGACTATTGGCATGTGGGTGTATTACCCTTCTTTTTTTCTTTATTTATATTACCGGCTGTTCTGCCAGTCCTAATCCAGGATAAATTGTAAAAGGATTACTGTGCTACAATATTTTTTTTACACTCATTGAGGGTAACTTCGAACCACGTCATATTCTGTGGAATATTTGACAAAGTTAAAAAATGAAGCATAGAAAACTCATTTAATAACCTACCCAGCCGAGTGCAGCAGTGGACCTTCTAGTTTCTGTTTTCAAATCAAGTATAAAATGTATAAAATAAATATAATTTGGTTAAAAAATATAACTTGGTTCAAAGGTACCCTGAACGACTGTAATGTACGTATACCCTAGTAAACATAATGAAAATATACAATTGGTGTATAAAAAACGTACAGAAAACTATACAGCTGAAATGGGTTGATAGAGTTCATTTATAGTGACAACTTTGTAATAACATAAAGAAATTCTTTCTCCTTCATTCACCCATGAAGCAGAATGATGATTACCTATAACTTCACTTGATTATAAACAGGCAGTGGTGTAGTCGAGGGGGGACGGTGGCCCCCTACCTTTTTATTTTAATACAAGCGTCCCCCCACATTTTTAAATTTTAACATAAGCGTCCCCGCACTTTTGATTTCAATAACTTATCTTTGTATATATAAGCATCCCCCAACTTTTTTTTTCAAGACTACACCACTGTAAACAGGCCCAAAAAAGTTCCTGAAAACGTTCTATAAACACACCCAAAAAAATGCCATTAAAGTTGAAAACGTGCCCTTAACATTTTGATATGCACTTGAGATCTGAAGTCAAAATTCCATTGAAGCATTTTAAAATATTTGTTTTTGGAAACATTACAATGTCAATGCCTTAAATGAATTTCTAAAATAAATACAATAAAATAACAAACACAATGCACCAATAACTGGTAAACAAACATGTGTTTTAATAACTTTACCGTCTTAAATGCCCTGGGTCATTAGATGTTTTTTTACTTTATCGAAGACTGCATACAAGGTTTTTGTATCTTGAAACATTTCTTTCAATTCAAACATAGTTAAGACTAATTTGAAATAAAGAGAATCACGCACAGAGCAATTTTCTTGAAACCCATACACTGTATCTTCTCCAATCACAACACCAGCACCTTTTTTCAATGTCAAAAATACTTTTTTTGCTTCAATTTATCTTCGGTCAGTTTTGGACAAAAGATTTACAGTTCCACCCTCGACCAGCCCTTTTAAAAGCATTTTGTTAAGTTTAATGAATGAATCCAACTAATCTTTTATCAGAAAATTAAAAACGAAGAACTAAAATATAGCAAAATAATAAATTAACTTTGTGCTAAGTAAACTCTGGAATAAAAAAAATTCTCCGTTAGGAAAGCGCAAATAAGCATTAAAATGCAGACATATGTTTCGGGATTGCTTGGAATCCTGAAACATATGTCCGTATTTTAATGAATTTTTAAAAAAATTATTTTAGCAAAATGCTCCAAAAAAGAAGAAAAGTACTTTGCTGTAAAAACAAGAAATGTTCTGAAATGGGAAAAACTTCAAAAAATGCATTCTTCAACTTCCAGGGTCTGGTTATAAATATCCAGGTACCTTAAATAATGTTATAACAGAGTTTTACTCTATTTAGCTTTAAATCAATATAGTGTAGTCGTAGAACATAATGTTTGTTAAATCATCTCAACCAGGGGTCAATCCATCATTTTTTAACCGAGTCCATTTTTGCGAATTTAAAAAAGATATTTGAAAAATCAAATTTTCGTGAAAATTCAAAATTTAAACATACAATTTTAAATTTTTTAAATATTTTTGTCAGCTTATTTAATAAATAATTCTGCAAAAGATAAGATTCGGTAGCTCGGAATTTTGTGAAAGGTCCGTTTTAAATGAAGGGAATTTGGTGAAGGGACTATTTTCATTAAATTAGAGTTTTATGAAGAATCTGAATCGAATTTCATCTGCTGCAACCCCTGTGAACTTTTGCTTATCTTAACAATTGCCATGCCTGACAGGCTCGGATAATTGTCACTTCCATATGTTATATAGAACAGTGATATAATATGTCATACTCGAATTCCATCTTTATATATAATTTCTGTAGTCTGTTTCTCTGTCGCTCCGTGATGTCCTCCTCATTCTTTTCTCAAATTCCATGATTGAACCCTTATTCTAAAGCTTCTGGTGTCGGCTAATGGCGAAAAATAGACCCACAGTCTAAAAGTGTACCGCTTCTCGTAAAGTTGAGATTTAAAATAATCTAAAAAGAGTTCCTTTTCTGGATACCAAATGGGTGTTGTGTGTGCTGGTGCCATGTGTTATTAAGACAGTTAAGAAACTCTTCTCTTTAGTGTTGAAAATTGGATAGTTTTATCTGCATCTCGGGGCTGCACGTATTCAATCGTTTGGCCCTACTCATTCATTTATACTATGAATGTGTACAGCCTAACCAAAACCAACCAACATTAACTATATTTTAAGTAATGGAATTGTTTTGTTACTATATTTTAATACTGTGTACACTAATAATAAAAATAATTATGTTGGATCTTAGGAGAGCCCACCCCATTGGCGTGGTTGGCGATAAGTTCTCAATCTTGGTAACCCAGATTCGATCAAAACCCAGCTTCTGCAAAATGGATGTCAAATTAACGATTCTTTGAAAATCGCGCCAAGCGGTGTGCTCTCCTAGGAGTTTATCATTCATTGACATGTCTTCTTTTCACCCATTTTCTTTTTTCTATTCTTCTTCATAATGTACTTTCTCCCAAATGAGTGCGGAATTCCACACGGGTCTTTTATTTCTCAGTGTATTTGACTTATGCTTCAGTGTTACATTTAGCTGGCTGCATTATTAAATCAGTTTTCTACTCTTCATTTTGCAAAATAAGTTTGCAACACTGTACACAGATAATTCTATAGTACAGTCATTCTGAAGTCACTGCTTGGAATCTATTTTCAATGTTGGATTTAAGTTGTTGACATTCTTGAAGTTGTTTATATACACTATTCATAAATTATCAAAATCCTGTGATGTTGTGAACTGAAAATTTTTAAATATGTAGGAATTTCATTTTTCTGATTCAAAGTCACACATCTATCATACTTTTATTAAAATATTTCTTTTTAAAATCGCTCTTCTGGCGTGGTTCAAAGTGACCACAAATGGTAAGATCATTTTGAAACAGGTTAATAATTCATTTTAAAAGCTTTCAAACTTACTATTTCTTAATTTTCGGCAACTATGTGACACTTGTTTTGGAGTTCTTCAGTTTTACGCCAGTAAATACAATAATGAGTGGAGCAGTTAAAAATAGGAAAATTGGGGATCAAAGTTACCCTACCCTAATAGACTGCGTACTTGAATTTTATTTATGCGAGTTCTTTTTTCACCACAAAGTATTCTTAAAGCAGGCAGTGATTAGATTGATCCTTGGTTAATATATTTTGCATGATATGCTTTTCCATGCAATTTTTCGTACAAAGTTCAAAAGTGACAATCAGCAATGGGCTTTGGGTCCAAGTAAGCTGGTGCGAGTTGATGAATCAATCCCCTATGAAGATTAAGAACCCTATTTACCCCGTTGCAACTTGTGAGAAACTGTTGCTACTCTACAATTCTACTGAATTAGTCATTTTTTCTCATTTCAAAATGAATTAGAGGTTTGAAAAGCCTTAAACCATGACCACTTGTTTTGCCTTCCGTTTATGAACATAACCATTTCCCATCAACATCTTCCCAAAGGTGTAGTCCAGGGGTTCCCAAAGTTTTTTGTCTCGTCTATCCTTTGCCATGTTTTTCGGTTTTCGGTGGGCATGCTTACCTGTTATTCATTTTTTATAAATTCATCAACTACAAATGTATTTTTGACAGCTGTTATAGTGCTACTCACTGTGAAAGATTTAAATTTCTAACTGTAGTGAGGTGTATTGGGAAAAACGAGCAAAAAACAACGTTAAGTTTATACATTTATTAATTAAATTCAAATTAAAATTTAATATCTGTTATATAAAATAACTAAGCAATAAATAAATGCTTTTAGTGGGAGCAGGGTTGTTTGGTTTAAACCACGTTGGTTTAAACCATGGTTTAAACCAAATGGTTTTTTTAAAAAAACCACTTGGTTTAAACCAAATCTTTTTTCATTAATTTTGCACATCATTAAAAATTGCAAAATCCAATTTATGCAGAAATTACAGCACTGGATAATTAATGAAGTTGAAAATTAACAAACTTTTTTTTATCAGTACAAATTTTTCTCATCTCCTATCTACAGATTACCTATGTCAGACTATTTGGATTTTTCTAAAAGTAGCTCTGAAAAAGCTAATTTGAGAAAAACTCTTCTCAGTCATTATAAAATTAAAATGATATTGCAATTGTAATTCCTGGAGTTAAAGAATTTTAGAAATAATAAAATAACTTCATAATAACCAATTTTCAAATGTATGTTACAGATAACAATTTTTAAGAAACCAAATCTTTTTTCATTTATTCTTTGCATTATAAAAAATTGCAAAATCCAATTTGTGCAGAAATCGCAAGCACAGCATTAGATAAATCATGAATTACTGAATTTGTAAAGTAACAAACTTTTTTTATAAGTCGGTGCAAATTTTTCTTTTTTTTCTCCTAAATTGTTCTCTTCTTTTTAAAAATATATTTATTCTTTAATCAGGAAAAATTGTATTTAAAAAAAAATAAAAAATAATAGTGGTAATTTCTAAGCCAATGTTGCTGATTTGTATAAGTGTTATGGTGTAATCATTTGTTGATATTACTGATACTGTAAATATACACACATTATTTTTAATGTATCTTTCATTTTTGCTTATTTTTTATTGATTTGGTAAAATATGCTTTTGTTAAAACTCAACCCGCATAGTAATTATTTCTTTACAGGGCTCCCGCGCCTGCGCAAAACTGCGCCAAAACGATTTTTCTGCTACATACTGCTACAAAATGCGCATTTTGGGAAAATTTGCGCCAAATCGCGATTTTCGGGGAAAAAATCGAAAAATTTTTATATATTATTTTTTCTCACCTTAAAATCGACATCATTTGTTACATTTTTTCTTTAGTCAACAATTTTTTACCTTTTGCAGTAGTTTATTAATGAATATTATCTCTACCCTCTCTTAAGAACATCAAATATGGATGAGAAAATTGAGCAGATTGCTATGTATCCCACGCTTGTAGAAGAAACAGTGAGATGATTTCTAATATTTTGCAGTATCATAGAGAGAAAAATCATTCATCTTATCACTATTTATATTAAACATTTTATTTAGTAACTTTTCCTTAAAATAGATAAAAAGTTTACAATTTCTTGGAATGTGAAAAAAAAACTTACCGTTTTACCTCAGTGCACTTTGTTTTCTAATGTTTAGGAAATACTAATCAATCTGAAAAATCAATAACGTAACAGATGTTAAAAAGATTGCTGCTCCATTATAACAATTCTTTAAATTCCTCAAGCCTACTTTCCACGTGCAAGCAAAGGAGCGCGTACGTTCTGCAATCTTTTTGCATCCGCTACAAAAATCGGATTTTTTTTCATTTCAACCATTTATAATGTTTCTTCTCAAAGTAAATAAACAAAATTTATTTTTATTTTAAATAAAAACATTGTTTGAAAATATATTTTTGTTCCCGAAAGTGTTTAGAGATGGGCTTTCAAACGCTGTAAAATTAAACATTGAATTGCAGCTTTTTCTTCTTTTCTCAATACTTTTTAAGTTCTGTAATCTATATCATATAACCACAAGCAATTAAAAAACAGAAAACATAAATATAAAGAACAAAATAAGTAAAAAAAAAAAAACAGTTAAGTTAGAAAAATCATTAAAAAAAAGCATGTATATCTTAATGAATTGATGATCTTTAGCAAACATGTTAAGCAATATTATTAGAGAAAATGGTAATTTTGGTGTAGATGAACGACCTCATAAAAGTACTCTTGCTTAAAGTTTAAATTTTTCAATTAGATTTGATAGTTATGAAATTATCATGGTTTTCTTTTTTCTTTTATTTCGATGTAGTTTCTTTCAGCATCCAATTGCTGTAATCCCAGGGCTCTTAAAATTTAATTGTAACTATTACACAATTTTTAAAAGATGTAAAAATTGTTGAAAAAAAGTAAATCATTAGACGTTAAATTATAAACATATAATAAAAAGTACATTTTGCTTTTCTGTTATAGAACTGAAAAATATAATTTGGTTCTTGGAATTTTCTTGCTGTAAAATTATGAAACTCGGCAATTTTCTCTTAGTGCCATTAATTACTTCCAAAGCATCTAAGGGATTATTTAGGATTGAAATTTAAAGGAATATTTCTTAATCAGAAAAATAATAAATATTACTGCAAGTAGAAAATAGGATAGACTTCAAATATATTTTTTGATAAAATATGAAATTATATTTAATTCATTCAAAATTTTACTGTTACTATAATCACAATGATTGTATACCTAAATAAGTACCATTTAAAAGACAAATTTTAATTAATGATAAATAGTTTAAATTAGTTGAACCTTTCATGTTAGTTAGTTTTTTCTTATTTTCTTGAAAGAATAGTGTTTTAGCTATTACACAAAAGGAAGAAATGCAATGATTTTTAAAAAGAAGAAAATTTTAAGCTTTCTTCCAGCTATTCTTAACTATTAGAAGAAGGAAAAAAAAGTTTTCTTTATATAATGCGTTTCTTGAGAAAAGTATTGAAAAACACCTTTATAAGGGTTATTGGTTTAATTAATCCTACTTTTTGAATAGGTTATAAATTTTTTAAAATATGTAAAAATAATCCAGCTCTTGAAGAATGACCGACGTTTACATTTCATTTTGAAGACTTGAAACTGCTCTTAATTTTGATGTATGAAAATAACATTGCTTTAAAACAGCCATTTAATATTTAATAAATAAAGAAAAAAAAAATCCTCCAAAAATTGTACAAAGTTAATATTTTCGGCTCCTAGACTGATACAAAAGTCGATTTCTTCTGCTCCAAACTGATACAAAAGCCCATTGTTTTCTGCTCCAAACTGATACAAAAGCCCATTTTTATCTGCTCCAAAATCTGATACAAACTCTGTGAGGCCAGTGGGAGCACTGCTTTAATAACTTGCTGAAATTCCTGTATAAGTAGAGTATTATAACGTGTTAATACAGTAAAACCTGTAAAGTTGATCACTGTTGTAAGTTGGCCACCTGTCTAAGTTGACCACTTTTGGTCAGGAACAGAATTAGCACTATATTATTTAATGTAGGAAAACCTTTGTAATTTGACCACCTGTCTATATTGATCACTTAAGTACCAAATTTGGGTGGGAGTATTATAAAAAACCCTTCGTAAGTTGGCTGCCTAATTATTACTATATTTATTTATTTATCTATTTTTGCAAAGATAAAAAAATTATATAAGTTCTCCAAGATAATATTTTTTATGCTATAATGTTAGACCAGTATTTATCTGGATAGATGAAACATCAATATAGAGTTTGCCTAAACCTCTGTGTAGTTAACTATTCTAGAAAACTACTATGAGTCTCACTCTTTTGTTCTTTAAATAAGTTTCTTCTTTTTCTTCTAATTGATCTAGTCATTTCGAAAAATTATGTATTTTTAGGGAATCTTTAGTCAAATAAGTAAACTAACACATTTATCTTTAACTAAGTGCTTTAATTTTAAAGTTGTATAGGATACATTGTAAGTCATTCAGATTAAATTTATCTAATGGTATTTTAGATAATTGTTAAAAATAGCTAATTACTCATTTTAAAGTAACATTAATACATGATGTTATATTTTAATTAGTCACAAATGAATAAACGGATAGCGTAAGAAAGGGCAAAAAAAAAATCTCCATCCTCTATAAGTTGACGACTAAAGTGCTGCACCTATATAAGGTAATTAAAATAAGTTAAAGGTTTTAACTTATCGTTACTTAATTATCAATAAATTAACTATCAATAACATTTATTTACAATTAAGGATCTAAAATCTCCATGATTTTCTAAAAGTCAAATTGTTGTTCTTACAAATTCTATTTAAACCAAAAAAACCCGGTTTAAACAAAAAAAAACCCGGTTTAAACCAAAAAAACCTGGTTTAAACCAAAAAAACCCGTTTTTTTTTGTTTTTTTTTTTCAAAAAAAAACTGTTTTTTTTTCCAACCCTGAGTGGGAGGGATGAACCTGATGCTTTAATAATAAATTATCAACATTTGGCATCAATTTAGTTAGGTTTAATCTCAAATGTCTTGAGTTAATGATGTCCAGTCTGTTTCCTTTTTTTTTTTCTTTTTCTTGTTAGGAGATTGGCCACTGCACTGATACCCCTTTCCATTAGGTACGAAGATGGAAAAGCAATTAAAAACTTTCTCATGATATTCCATAATACGAGTTAAGTAACTAATATTTTTTTTTGAAGCCAGAATGGTTGATATCTGATTCTAAACTACCTTAAGTTCTTTGTTGGTGCTTAAAAATTTTACCGAGTCATTAGCTTATATGAGATCCACTAATTGTTGACCTCCCATTTTCATTTTATGAACCCGCAATTTTTTTCCACTTGACAGGGGACCCCTTGCAGGCTTTCGTCGACCCCTGGGGGTTGTATAGATCACTTTGGGAATTATTGGTGTAGTTGAAGGGGGACAGCGTACCCCAATTTTTTAAAACTTTAACACAAGCAAGTCTCCACTTTTTTATGTTTGCATCTGTAAGCGTCTCATCACTTTTTTCCCCTGGGACTAAACCATCTTCCACTTTAATAAATAAATATCTAAACCTCTCTGCCTTAGCCTTGTATACATATTACATCTTTTATCAGATTAAAATGATAGAATGTGTTATTTATTCTATTAATCTAATTTGGAAGCTTTTTTTATATTGAAATTTAAAATTTTGTTAAGTGTTCATTCATAAACAATGTCACTCTTCAAAGGGTTAGGGGTGTTTGAGAAATTGTGACAAGAGGAGGGGCGAAGGCAACAAGAAGTGTGAGATTACAAGTTTTGGTTTCTATAAAAACATTCAAAATCAGCAAATTAAATTTATTTAAAAAGTGCTTTTGATTTTCATCATTTGATTTTATAGTTCCATAGATCATTTTGTTTCAAAAACATCAATGCTGATGAAGGTTTAAATTTACTTCTTGTTTAAAGTTTAAAAGGAAATTTTCTCAGACATTCACGCTTTTAAGAAAAAATGGAGTGTGTCATTTTTTCAGAATTCTAGCAATTAATATATTTTACTGTTCTATTTATCTTTTTTTTGTAGTAAAACTTCAACCCATTTTATACAAATGAAGTACGCATGTAAACATTATTATTATGCTCACCAATGTCATTAAAAGTTGAAAAATAAAATTAGAAATGTGACACAATGCTTTGTTTCTGACTTGTAAGTACATATGCTTATGTAATATAGCATGATGTGTGACAAAGGGAGTAGGGGTTTGATGAAGTGTGACATTTTGTGACGAAGCGGGAGGGGAGGAGGTAATTCAAATATATTGAAAAAAGTGTAATATAATTTATGAACAGTGAACAATCCCTGATAAAAGTTATTTTTTGTGTTCATTATTTTTACTCTTCTATGTTTTGTTGAGTGAGTAAGGCTTTAGGGAAGGTATTTTTCTTAGAGTGGGGCAGAAACATTATACAAATGTAATTCAAAAGCATTACTACAGTCAATCAGGTTAACTTGTATCCAATATCTTTCTTTTTTTAACCGACTTCACAAAGGAAGGAGGTTATACATTCATAGTGTATGTATGTCGTTTTTTTTTTTTGTTTGTTTGTCCACTCATAACTTCGCACCGGATGAAGCGATTTTCATGATTTTTTTTCAATCGATCGAGGGTGGTTTCCCATAGGTCCCGTACCTTCATTTGACCATATTCGATAAATAGAACAAAAGTAATTGGCAGAAATGTAGTAATTTTTTTGTTTTTTCATCCAAACTTTTGACTAAATGAACCGATTTTGATGATTTTTTCTTTAATCGATAGAGGGTTGTCTAACTCAAATATTGCAAATCAATTTGACTACATTTGTTTTTTAGAAAGAACGTTACGGATGAAAAATAAGTATTTTTTATTTTAATTGGAAAGGCTCAGCTTGATTTTTCTTTGTTGGGAAATGTATTAATAAATATAAAAGTCATTGTTGAAAACATGTTTGTTTCCATGGTCTATATAATATTAAAAGAAATTACAGCAAGAGTTTGACTGAAGGCGAAAATTAATCCAGTCAGTTTGTTTGCTAAACTCGACTTCAAAGGGGAATTTATCATACAAATGATTAGTTTTAGTGCCATTAATTCAAAGAAGGTTTGCCCTTTGATATGGATATTTTTTAAATAGAGTATTTATATAAAAAATGTATTTACACTAAAAAGAATAAAATAAGATAATTTTTATAAGAAAACAGAACCGACTTCAAATTAAAAATTGCGCTAAAAAGTAAAAAATAAATTCATCCTTTAGACAACATCGATGTGACTTTTAAACATAGTTTTGGAAGTTGGTGCAAAATGTTGAGTCTCATTACCCTTACACCATTTGCTACTTCATCTTGGAACTGTTGCCGATTCTGGGCCACTCATATTTGTAATTGATTCATGATAATAAAAGATTTTATCTATTCTCATTTAGCACAGACTTCTAAAACTATGTTTCAAAGTCACATTGATGTTGTCTAAAGAATGAATTTATTTTTTACTTTTTAGCGCAATTTTTAATTTGAAGTTGGTTCTGTTTTTTTATAAAAATTATTTTATTACATGCTCCACTCATATTTTAGTAGTATTGTATTTCTATATTCAGTAAAACCTGTGAAGTTAACCACTCAAACGCTGCACTAAAAGTCAGAAATTTGCAATATTTTTATCTCTCAGAATCACCAATATCTTCATTTTTGAAAAAATAAGTACTTTTACAGTATTTAACTGGTTGATCAGCACCTAAGCCAGTTGTTCCCAATGGTGGGGCAGTGGTAGCCTAGGGATTAGAGCATTGGACTTCCACCTGGGAGGTGGCGCGTTCGATACCCGCTGAAGACTCACCATGTATACTTGGAGTTACGTGCATGTAAAATCTGTGGACCCCACTGCCTCGCCCAGTGCGCAAGCAATCCTAATGCCTTGGCTAACAGGTAGGGGTCTGGTGGAGAAAAGTGGCTCCCAACGGTCGTGACCCCAAATGGGGTCGTAAGTCTTATTTCATAGGGCCTTCATAGAATTTCTGTCAGGTTGTAACACATGAGATGTCTGGTTCTCACCAGTAAAATTTTTCAGATTTGGTTCCTTATAAACTTTGTTAATACAGTCTTTAATTATGTATCATTTTAATCTATCATTTAACCATTACAACCTTGTCTTTTTCATCTGATGTATTTCAAATAAAAATACAGTTGAACTCTCTTAATACAAACATGGTTAATACGAAATCACGGCTTAAACAAACATTTTGTTTGTCAAGTTTGGTTTACTATTTAATGACACTAAGTATCCCATGCATATTACGAAGGCTAACATACAAATTTTGGCCAAGACAAACAAAATTTCTGAACTATTCACGAAACATTTTCTTGATTGCTATTTAATTATTATTTTTTATAGAAATTGTTGGTTATTTTGAGTCATTGTAAACCACCAAGTACGTATTTTGAATCATACGTTGAATCTTTTTGTGTAGAGAATAAACCTCATGCTCATGTTGGCTTTCGGACTGGTCAGTCTGCTCAGGAATCTAACCCTCTATCTTCGAATCATTCTTAAATAATAGTCATTATTTTGAAAATATAAACATGCATTTCTAATACATTTTTATACACAATTTTACTCATTCACGGTTGTTGTGAATAACGGCCAATACAAATACATCGCGA
This sequence comes from Octonoba sinensis, assembly GCA_038502835.1. Classification (NCBI taxonomy): domain Eukaryota; kingdom Metazoa; phylum Arthropoda; class Arachnida; order Araneae; family Uloboridae; genus Octonoba; species Octonoba sinensis. The sequence goes on along the minus strand of CM076598.1, from coordinate 1,167,633 downwards.
ATTTTTGCCATTTCGTATGAACCAAGCTCAACTGCATTGTGATTTGGTGCTAAGTTTATAGCTGTAATCACAGGAGATAGGATGAAATCTAGAGATTTTACAGTGATATATTTGTATGAATGGAAAAGTAAGCATGATGTTGCAGCAGCTGTCCAAAGCATTAATGCTGCATTTGGAAACAGTTCTGTAAGTGAACGTACCATTCGACATCGGTGTGCAAAGCTCGAAACTGGGGATGAGAGTCTCACGAACGAATTCCGGGGCAGACCAGAGACTGTTGTCGGCAATAAAGTTTTGCGAGCAATAAGTTAAAAAAAGCTAGGCAATGCTGATAGTAATTATGCAGAAGAACTACGTATATTTCCTACAACCATTTCACGTCATCTAAAATTGATTGGCAAAGTTAAAAAAATGCATGAAATGGGTTCCTCGTGAATTGTATAAGAATCATAAACGCAAATGTTTTGAAATCTCGTCTGCACGTCTTCTTGGCAACCAAAATGATCCTTTTCTCAATCGAAGTGTAACTTGTGATGAAAAGTGGATTCTGTGCGACAATCGTAAACATTCAGCGCAGTAGCTGGATGCCGCCAGCTCCACAACACTTCCCGAGGTCGGAATTCCATCAAAAGAAGGTCATGGTGACTATTTGGTGGTTGTCAACTGGTTTAATTCACCACAGCTTTCTAAAACCAGGAGAAACTGCCACAGCTGTGAAATATTGAAGAGAAATCGATGAAATGCACCAGAAACTTACACGGCAAATGTCGGGCATTGGTCGATAGGAAGGGCTTTATTCTTCTCCACGATAACGCAAGCAGTGTAGTCAAGAAAAAAAAGTAGGGGGACGCCTATACATACGAAGATAAGCAATTAATATCAAAGTGGGTGGACGCTTATGTTAAAATGTTAAAAATTTGGGGGGTACGTTTGTATTAAAATAAAAAGTAGGGGGATTACACCACTGAACGCAAGACCGCATGTACCAATGATCCCTCTTCAGAAGTTGCACACGTTAAACTATGAAGTCCATCAACCATATCCACCTGACCTCTCACCTACAGATTTTCACTTTTTCAAACATCTCAACAACTGCCTGCAGAAGAAATGCTTCAGAAATCCAAAGGATCCTGAAACGGCATTCAATGAATGAATTTGTTGCCTCCAGGACAACTACATTTATAGTTTACTACTACTTTATACTGTAAGTTAACCTCTAAACGGCTGCACCACAAGTGGTCTCACCACTTGTCTGGCCACAGTCTGTCTCCATGAGTGCTCATCTAGAGGGGACGAGGGGGATCGTGCTCCCCTGGCAATCAGAAGTACTTAATTTTTAATAAATTTTAATTGAAATGTAATAACAAAACCTTTTTAAAGCTATGAAAAGCACATAGCAAAACTTTCTCCTGTACCCAAACACTTTTATCAATGAGCAAAAGCAATAACGAGTCGACTCCCGTGCGGAATTCCGCACACATTTGGGAGGAAGAACATTATGAACAGGAATAGAAAAAAGTAAATGGGTGTTGGTACAAAAGAAGACATGTCATTGAACTCATCAGTACAAATAGCTGTTGCAATTTTTTTTACCCTCCATTATTTAGACATTCAAATTGATAAAAAAATCACAGAAATAATAATTATTTTATTAGTAGTATACATCGTATTAAAATACAGTAACGGAACAGTTCCATTACTTGATATATAGTTATTGTTGGTTGGTTAGGCTCTGCACATTCATAATATAAATGAGAGCCTCACGATTGAATAAGTTTACGCACAGACGCGGCTAAAACTGTCCAATTTTCTACACGATAAAAACAGAAGCGTTTCTTGTTTGTTTAGATCCGATGGCTCCAGCATACACAAAACCCATTTGGCATCCATTAAAGGATCTCTTCCTGGATGATTTTAAATCTCAAATTTAAGAGAAGCGGTACATCTTTAGACCGTGGGTCTATTTTTGGTCATTAGTCAGTATGATGAGCTTTAAAAGGAGGGGTAAATCATGGAATATGATAAAATAATAAGGGAGCTATCGCGGAGCGGCTGAAAGGCTAGAGAAATAATACATATAGATATAAAAACATCAAACTTTAAATAATCAGGGGTTGTCCCAAATTTTTAACGGTTGAGGACAAAAGACAGTTCCAGAGCGTATACCGAGAAATGCCGAATACGCCTCTCACTAAATTTTCCCGAAATTTGCGAAAATATGGGAGAGGGCATTTAATCGCTACATAGAAGTAAAATTCAAAACCGATCATACACCCGTTTCTTGATAAGTAAAAGGCATTAATATAATAAAAGCTCAACTAAATGGTACTTGGGTAATTGAAAGTTCTTCCAACATCATTTACTTTCGATTCCCTGAGGGGAAAAAATGGATCGTACTAAATTCTGATTCTCCCTCTCATCATGCGATTTTCTTTTTGAAATAAATACGGAATAAGCAATTTCAAGAAACATATTTTTTGCAGCTAAAGTGATTTTGTAAGGCACACGTGTAAGAAACATTCATTACACGATTCTTTCTCCTCAAACTCAGACTTTTTCTTTTTTGGGTGTCATATGAATATTTAAAATCGACATATAAACAGCTTCTCTGAAAAAAAAAATTCTGCTATAAGTATTTATTTTTAAAGCTCAAACTCAGTTAGCGAGCAAAAATAACTGTCTGGCACACGTGCGCCACACTAGTAAAAAACGTTATCACTCTAGGTAGTGACAAAACACTTGCCTACAATAGAAGCGACTGCCCAAGGGTTCGAGTTCATCGGATGTCCCCCAAGAAAAACTAGCGGGGCAAGAAATCAAATGCACATAGGTTTGCCTTTAAAATGTTCACAAGCAATAAAAGCCGCTAAGAAATTTCGCTGTAAAAATGGGATAAAATGGAATAATATTATTGATGTTCCTTTTGGGCACGTTGCTTGATTGACTTTTTACAAATCTAGACTGCATAATGAAGAATTTATTTCAATGTAACAATAAAATGATGATGAGAAAAAAGCAAACTAGTTAAGAGCAACGTAAACTGAAACAAAGTGTGACGTCAGGGACTGTCGCTTTAAGCTCCACCCCGAATTTTGCGCTTGGGGTTTTTAAAAATTAATTAAAAAGCAATAATTGGTTTTCTGAATATAGCGTTGTTGAATTTTATCCTTTCTAATTTTCTTAACCATAGTTAGTAGTCAAAATAGGAACATTTTAATAGGTCGAAACTTCCCTGTTGCATGAATACACATCTTTATTTTATTACAGGGTTCCCACGGCCTTAAAAAGTCCCTAAAAAGGCCTTAAATTTGGAAATTGATTTAGGGGCCCCTAAAAGGCCTTATTTTCTTCCAAAAACTCTCAAAAGGCCCTAATTTTTATTTGTAAAGCCTTAAATTTATTTCCCCTCTTCCTTTTCCAACTCAGAAGTCATAGTCATGGAACACTAATGATTCATTCATGATATGAATTTTTCAAAACTGGTAAATGGGATGAAAATCTACATGTATTGATATATATATGTATATTTTTACATCTGCACAGTGGCAAACTTGTATGGATTTTCGATTCTAAGTGAATTTTCATTTGATGTTACGATCGTTCTGGAATTTTACAAATTATCTCAGAAGCTAAGTGGTTGTAGAGAAATCAAGGATACCATGAAATTGCTTGAGAAATCTTACGTTATGGGGAAAATAAAAAAGAATGAAGAAACATACCTACAGTCAACATTTTTTCCCTTATCTTTAACTTAACCCAAACTTTCGACGATCATGTTGATAATCATTAATATTCATTATTGTAGACTTATTAAAATGCAATGCTTAAATTATTTTTAAAATCACCTGCCTTCAGAAAGAACATTGATTTAAGACATTGCTATTACTTGCTTTATAATGGTTTAAAAGCTCGTTTTTATGAAGAAAAAGACACATTTATTTTAAATCATACTTCTGAGCAGATAAAGTGTGATTTAAGGCAATAAACGCATACATCTTCAGTTGGATGCTTTTACCTAGAAGTGCACTTCTTCTGCATTAAAAAGGGCTTCGTTGCGGCCTCAAAATCTTTTGCAAAATTTGCGTATATATGTTTTTTTAATCTTTCAAAATTTTTATTTGCATGGATTTACATGTATGAAAGGCATAATCATAAGACATATCATATTATTTGGATAATACACTGCGGCACTGCAGATTATGTGCTGAGAAATGTTGTTGGAGGCAAAATAAAATCTGGTTGGGGTTTATAGATTGAAAAGTTAGCTAAGCATAATATTTATAACTATGAAGGAAATATAACTATTAAAGGAATAAATCTTTAAATTTAAGATAAAATTTAAAAAAGTTGACTTTTGTAAAAGATTTAATTCAGTGAGTTGTTCATATTGCTGCTTCATCATTCTGAGGAAAGCATTTATTCATAACAATGAATTGATCGTGCATGAAGATGCATTAAATATACATTAAAATCCATTGGAGGCAAAATTAATAGTTCCTTAGTTGTGATAGCAAAGTTTTAATGTCATTTCCAGAATTGTTCTTATTTTTTTTTAAAGTTAATTTCAGTGTTGAACATTTGACTATATTCACACGACATACGATATCGTTCTTCAAATAAAGTCATTCTAAATGTTATATGTGGCCCTAAAAAAGTTACACGTGGCCTTGAAAAAGCCCTAAAAAGGCCTTAAATTTGACAGAGATGAGAGTGGGAACCCTGTATTAATTTTACATACTGCAAAAGACTCGTGCATAACAGCAGAACGGACCAAAGGACGTATAACTAACAAATAATAAAAAAATAGTAATAAAAAATTTATATTAATTCTCCTGCAGCTGTATTTTAAGTTTTATTTAAACTTAAACATTTTACTTTCATTTCTTTTTATGAACTATTGTGCAAAACGGAAACTAAATGCGTTAGAAATTTTTTTCGTCCCGTTACTAATGACTACAGAAAGGGGTTCGCAAGGGGAAAAAGGTTGGGAACCACTGTTATAGAATCCTGGACGACTGTTAATAGATTGATGAGCGTAAGTTTCCGTTTTGGCAGGAATTAAGAATGAATTACAATGCACGGAGACGATTTTCAAATCCCTGATCGATAATGTAAATCGTCAATCCAGCGTTAATGCGCTTGGACTACTTATCCATTAGAGTAAAAAAGAAGCATGAAAGAAGGCTAAATGCATCGTAACAATGTCTAGTCGAAAATAGGTAAAGTCATTGAGTAAAGATTGAAAAATAAAAAATTTGAAAGTTGGGTTTGGGATGGTAGGAAATGTGCGTCTGTCGGTCACTCCCCCCCCCCCTAACTTTTGAGGGAATTGTCCGATTCGAATATTGCTTTTTGGAATTCGAAAGATCTCGGCGAGGACATCAAATGTCTCTATTTTATAGTTTTATTTGAACAAGAATTTTTTGTTCAATTTTGTTCGTTTTTAAAAATCTTAACATTAGCGCTATTGGGATTTCAATCCTTCAAAAAAATCCTGACTTAACAGACGATTTACTTGGAGCTAAATTTGTCGGAAACATCTTATGACGTAGAACATGCACAGATAAGAAAATTTATCCAGAACTAAACGAGCCCAGTTTCACAGGAAATTTCTTCATCGGGATTTTCAGGGATATTTCTGAATTTTGATTTAATGAATGAGTGAAAGAATGATTAAATGAATGGATGAATGAATACATGAATGAGTGAAAGAGTGATGAATGAATGAACGAAAAATATGTATTAACCGTTGTAAAATGTGTAAAGCAATTAAGAGCTAAAGCTAAATGAGAAAGAGCGATAGAGATAGCTAGATTATAAATTTGATGTTGGGGTGTAGCTAGATTATAAATTTGATGTTAGGGTTGTATACAGGAAAGTAGGATCGTACAGTTCTAGACAACTTCTTGTTTTTTGCATTAGTGATTTGATTACATAAATGTGATAAAATTGCTAAAATATCCAGCACGGAGATTTTCTTGTGTAAGATTTTTCTATTCCCACCCTCTCGCCTTAATGCCGCACGGAGGAGGTGGTGGTGGGGGGGGGGGGGGGGGACAATGAAGCAAAGTTACGCCACTGGCCGTATTTTTGACAAATGCTTCTACTTCTTCCCACCTGTGTCAAAAGGAAATGATTCCGCTCCGCCGTATATGAAATGCAAATGCGCATCAACAAGTGTGCTTTCGCAACTCTCGTCTGCTGACTTGAGATTGAATTTCCGTGCGCTCTGAGTCAACAGACGCGACATCCCTGAAGGAAAGCCGGAGCGCGATGAGCAAAGTCTGCGTGTCGCAATCGCCGGCGTTCTAAACAAAACAGGTGTCTGGAAACATTTTTCTCCTAGTACGGCATCATGAACAGACACTTTTTAATGACGGTGAGTTGGATAAACTTTGCATTGTTACCTCATAGCCCGAATTTCTGAATAGACGGAATACGCAGCTGCGCAGGGAGGCCAAATCTATACATTTTTACTGCTCTTCAAAACTATGCGTCAATTTTTGTTTGCAATAACATCTTTTTTTACCCTACTTTCCCGTAAAAGTAAAAAAAAATAAGTAAATAAAGTATGAAAGACGGCTTAATGTATAGTAAAAATATCGTTAAAATAAAGAAAAGTCAAAAATAAGCGAAGAAATTAAAGAATGAAAAATAAAAAATTTGAAAGTAGGGTTTTGAGATAGGGAATTCGTGATCATTCATAAATGATGTTGCGCTTCGAAGGGGGAGGGGGTAATAAGAAGGGTGACATCTTGCTTATGCAACATAGCGTGACATGTGACAGAGTGGGGTCCGTTGAGGGGTGACATTTTGTGACAAAAGGGGAGGGGGTCAAATATATTGGGAAAAAAGCGTGACATCATTTATGAACGGTCCCTAATAACTTTTAAAGGAATTGTCCGATCAGAAAGATTTTTTTTTGCATGCGAAAATCTCGACAAGGACATCCCATTTCTATATTTTACTTCTTGATTTGAACAATGTTTCGTTCAATTTTGAACAGTTCAAAAAATCTGAACATTACCGCATATGGGCAAAGGAAGCAAATTATGCTAACTCTGTGCGTATCCAAGTTCCTATCAACAAACTTATTGGAAGAAGCTTTCTGCTTGAATTATTTTTTCATTTGAACAATTATTGTTCATTTTTAAACAGCTCAAAAAAAAAAAAAAAAAAAAAAAGTAACATGGCTCCTACCGGGAAATTTCAATCCTATAAAAATCCTGATCTAACAGACGATTTACTTGGAATAAACTTTATCGGAAAGATGTTATGACGTAGAATATGTACATATATAAAGTTCAACCAGAACGAAACGACCCTGTTTTCCTACGCAATTTTTTAGTCTGGGTTTTAAAGGATATGTCTGAATGAATAAATAAGTGAGTGAAAGAATGAATAAATGAGTGGATAAACGAATGAATGAATGAGTAAAAGAATGAATAACTGAATGAATGCGTGAGGGAATGAATATGTAGTAACCGTTGTATGAGGTATATTTGAAGTAATTAAGAACTAAAGCTAAACAAGAAAGAGAGAGAGATAGCTTGATTATAAATTTGAAGATGGGGGTGTATACAGGAAAGTAGGCTCGTATAGTTCTAGACGTAACTTGTTTTTTATTATTATATAACACAAGCCTGTGATGGTTTTGTGTTTTAGGTTTCAATTGAGGCACCTTAGAAGCGAAGGGGTGTAAGTGACAAAATTGAAAATTTGGAGATAAATAATGCAAATGCTAGGGAAAGCACTATTTTATATTGTGGCAAGAGATGTTAGGGTTAGTCCTAGCACGTGCTGCCCCCCAACATGATTTAGAAAAAAAAAATAGCATTTAAGATCCCATAAGATTCAAACTTTGAACGCGTTTTTCTCGGAATCGTTTTTAGGTCTCTTACCTCCCCTTGCTTCTCACTGCCTTAATTATTGATTTTTATGTACAGTACAAACTCGTTTATCCGTCTCTCGTTGATCCGGATATCTGCTAGTAATCCCAATCAAACGTGCCGACTTTTTTTTTTTGTAATTTAATGTTGAAGAAAGATGATTAGACTGATTTTTTAATCAAAATGTAGAGTTGATTTTGAGAGCTTTTCTAACAAAACACTTTAATTTTCTGTAACAAAATATTTGACTACAAATTAAAAATGAAAATGACTAAAAATAAGCATGCACAACGATGTTTTTTCTTTTAAAATGTTTATGAATAAACGTTTTTTTATTTATATGGGTCCTACCCCTTTTCTATCGTAACAAACGATAAGTCTGCATATTTAAGGATTTGTTTTCCTTATTATCGATATTGCCACTATCACCTTCTCCGGGTTTTTTTTCGTAAGAAAATATATAAATCCGCTTATTTAAGGATATGTTTTCCTTTTTATCCATATACCAGGATTGTCCGGATTTTCGCTTCTCCCGATTACCTTTAGTGCCAGTTAATCCGGATAAACGAAGTTGAACTGTATTTTTTATCGCTGAATCCTAAAATGACGTTCCTTTTTTTCCCGTGTCGCGTAAGTTTCGTAATAAAATGAAATTGTTTCCCCATGAAATACAATCCCCTAGATATAATCGGTGATCAGTTATGATGTTTGAATATCAGCTCGCGGCGAGGCTGCGTAAAATTAATAGAAGAATCATAATTGTTTGAGGGACCGTTCATAAATATTACTTTTTTCAATATACAGTGAAACCCCGATTTTACGTCCCCCGAATCTACGTTTTTCCCGCATTTTAAGTTTTTTTTCATCAGGTCCCAGTTTTTCCGTATACTAATAATGTTAATTTAACCCGGATTGTAAGTTTGTTATATATGAAATTTCCCGCATTTTACGTTTTCCATGGAAAGTGAAAGAAAAAAAAAATGTTCTAAAATAAGCAATATTTTTCCGTCTGTACTTATCGTCAGCCGATGAAGATCAACAAAAAGAACCGGAAGCACAGCCCGTCCCTTTTTTCACTATTGCAATGAAGAGCTTACAAATAGTGAAAGACTATTTTCTTTCATATAAAGACCAGGGAAAAAACTTGCAACGTATTTCAATCCTAGAAGATGCTGCATTCACTTTGAACTCAATGACTAAAAAACAATCCACTATTACGGATTATTTTCAGCCTAAACGCCAGGAATCGCATCTAAATGTGTTAAAATTATCTTAAAATAGAATGTATAATAATGTTCTTTTTGTAAAATATAGATATTATACCTTTTGAAAGCGTCATCTTCACTACCTTTAGTTTTTTCCATTTGATTTTTGCATTCTATGTATTTACCGTATTTTACGTTTTTCCCGTATTTTACGGTTTTTTTTTGCCCAGTCCCTTCAGAAACGTAAAATCGGGGTTTCACTGTATTTGACTCCCTTTGTCACAAAATGTCACACTTCATCACACACCCTACTCCTCTTTGTCAAAGCGGCTTATTCTGTCTGTCTGTCCGCGATAGGATCCCAGGCCGTTTTACCGATCGGGACCACATTCGGCACGGTTAATGTTTTCGACCCGAGAAACTCATCGCCGCAAAAATGAAAGTTGTGACTCAATTAGTTATTTTTTTAATTAATTTAAAAAAAAATTTTCGATGATTTTCTTGACCCGTTTTATTTTACTTTTGCATTGTTGCCGTCGTTCCCAACCATATAATTACAACTGCCGTGTGAACACACGAATCAACGCAGTTGCCATTGTTGTAAAAATGTAACAAATATACTAATAATAATTAAAACGTTTCTCGAGCATATTGAGTGAGGCTTCGCTGTATTTGCAATTTCCGTTAGCGCGAATTTAATTTAATCCTTTCTTTCTTTTTAATTTATTTATTTATCGTCTGCGCTTTTCATATTTTTCTTAATAAAGTGGCAGCGCTCTTTTTCCCCAGTTTCGTTAAAACTGTTGTTTTGAAAAGCATAATAAAATGTTCAATAAGTTCTTTCGATGATAAATATATATTTTTCACAAACAATTTGATTATATAGTAAATAAATGTATAGTAGTGTGGGGCAGTATGCAAAGGGGCGTCTTCGCCGCCTGACCTGGGTTATTCAATTTGAATGAGCAGACACCTTTGCCCAAATTATTTTAATTACAATTTATAATATCTAGAACAGCGGTCATTTCGTATGACTGCCGGGCGTACTAGTATTACATAAGCATATGTGCTTGCAGTTCATAAACAAAGCATCGCGCTATAGACCCCGTTTCTAATTTTATTTTTGAACGTTTAATGACATTTGTGAGCATAATAATAATGATTACATGTGTCCTTAATTAGTATAAAATGAGGTTAAGGTTGAGAATACAAAAGATGATTAGTATAGAACAGTAAAATTAATAATGGTTCCAATTCTGAGCAAAATGATCTACGCAATTTTATCAAAGTGTATATGTTACCGTTAAAGTATATAGTGCAGTTATTTCATAGAATATCTAGTTATTCCATGAAATAACTGATCGTGTCCGTTAAAGTGTGTAATATGTTATTAATTTTACACTTTAACTAGTTATTCTATGAAATAACTAGGTATTCTATAAATTAACTAATGAAAGACAGTTAAAATGAAAAAGAAGCAATTTATCTAATTTATTCAGCGTATGAATGGTATTTATGGAAACGTACTATAAAATAATTTGTTACAACAAGGATTACTAAAATGACACTTGGAATTAAAAAGAACATTATTTCTAAAACAAAAACATTTTTTGCTGACACACTGGGTTTTACACGAACATTTTTTTAAATCCCTGACCAGTACCTAAACTTGTAATGCAGTAGGGGTGGAAGGTAAATGTTTTTGTCGTGCGAGAAATATGATATAGATTATTTTACACTTTAACGGGCTGCAGCTCGTTATTCTATGAAATAACTAGTTAAACCATGAAAGACAAGAGAGTTTTACACTTTAACGGACACGATCAGTTATTTCATGGAATAACTAGGTATTCTATAAAATAACGGATTTCATACTTTAACGGTAACATATATACCTAAGAAAATTTCCTTTTAACTTTTAACAAGAAGTAAAATTTAAACTTTAATCAGCATCGTTGTTTACGATAGAAAATGAACTCGATGAAACTTAAAGTCAAATTATGAAACCAAAAAAAAAATAAATGATGTCACGCTTTTTCCCTACATATTAGACCCCCTCCCCCCTTGTCACATGTCACGCTATGTTGCATAGGCAGGATGTCACACTTCTTGTTACCCCCTCCCCTCTCCTTCCCGTGTCACACTTTGTCACAATGAAACGAACACTTTTTTTCAATATATTTGCCCCTCCCCCTTTGTCACAAAGTGTCACACTTCAACGTACCACCTACCCCCCTGTGTCACATGTCACGCTGTATTACATTAGCATAAAATAAATTTCATTTGCTGAGTTTAAATATTTTTATGGAAACCAATTGACCCCCGCCCCTCGAGTCGGGACACCATTTATGAATGATCCCTAAACTAGTTCGAAGTGCGACTTCGGAGGCTCATTTTCCGAACATTTTCAGGGTTAAGTCTCTGCATTCCTATTTCACTCAAGGTATTCTAGGCTTTTTTTCCTGAATGCATACTCAGACCGGACATTAGTCATCCCCCCCCCCCCCAAACAAGAGCCTATGTACGCCATCAGTTTCTCTGGTTTGTAAGATTGAGGTATTAATTTAAACTGTTTGAAGCTATTAGTAGTTCAAAATGCTTAGACAGTAGAGCAGCCGAGATTTTTTTTCTTTTCTTTTTTTCTTCAAAGTCAGCCTATTTAAAAATTATGTTTAAAAGACGCACATTGATGTTGCTTTAAAAAGGAATTTATTTTTAATTTTTTACGTAATTTATAATTTAAAGTAAAGGCCGGCATGATGGCGTCGTAGTAAGGCTCGGAGCTCGTACGCCCCAGCTGGTCTCTGAAAATCGATCCTGGTAGTGTCGGTAGATTTTCAAGATGCGGAAAATCGCGTGCGCCATGTCGTATGATGATGCGGCATGTAAAAGATCCCTTGAGTAGACATTTGGCTTGGATGCTCTCGGCTAAATTAAATTCCTAGTGCAATTTCCCATCAACAAAGTTCGGATGCTCACCCTTTCAGGTGGAGAAACCGGATGTTATAATTCTCATGCGGCGATGGTAGCACACTGAATGGTGCCGCTGAAAGAGATGGTACCAATCTCTGGGGCACTAGGTCTGCAATTGTCAGAAGACAACAGCAGCCCATTTGAAATATAATTTGAAGTCGGTTCTATTTTTTTTTCCAAAAATTATTTTCTCGCCTGTGATTATTATTATTACATTTCATTGAATCTTTTTAATTTCGCCTTCAAAGCGTCGTGGGCGCGTGCACATCTCCAGTAAAAGCCAGCCTGTCCAGAATAGGACTGAATCAGCAGATCGGACCATTTTTGCGTCGTTAACTTTTTCTTGATTCAGGGGAAACAGCAGCAGACAGAAATTCGATTCCCATTTTACGATGCCAATTATTGACTGGCGCTTTTTATCGCTCCTGAAAGATAAGAGGCCTCGAAGGAACGAAAATTAAAAAGAAAAAGTTGTGCGCTTGCGTCCACTCTTTCCTCCATTAATAATCTTTTTCGTCTTCCGTCTGCGTCTGAAGACGAAAAATATCGTCTGCCATCAACTCCGAAATTGGAAATGGCAGAAATGGCAGCAGCGTTCGCTCAATGGAATCCATTGTTATTTTTACGTCTGTTTTTCGAGCGTCTGGGTCAATTCCGCCCTCCCTCTCCACGCCCCCTCAAGAAATTTTTGTCTCGTACGCTAAACTGAGCCTATTAAATTTATTAAATGGCTTCGTTACAGCTGAGTTTTTTTTTAATGACATTTCAAACTCAGTAGTCGGGGTCGGAAATATGTTTGACGGGTGTGGGGGAGAAATAATGACCTGTCGTATCTAAAATTCGTTGAGCTAAAATAATGTATAGTAACTAGAGCTACGTCTGCGTGGTCCAATTTCGTCTGGTTCGAACGTCGAACAGCCCAAGAAGAAAAACACTCTTCTCAGTAAAGAATTCGCGATTTTTTATTGTCATTGACGGGGGTGGGGAGGGGGATGGTAACCGATCGTTTTTTTAGTATCCAGAATCTGAAACATCGGCCACTAAAACTACCGTAAAATGCACTAAAAATATCTAAAACATGAACTAATAGTTTTGTTACTAATCTAGAACAGCGCTTCTTAATTTCTTTGGCACGTGGAACCCTTTTTAACCACTTAAGGTACGAGTTTTTTTTTTTTTTCCGAAAAACTAGTATAGTGCAGCGTTAGAAATTGTTAAAAAAAAGCTATTGTTCTAGAGACAATATCACTGGTCCACTTAAAATTATCCAAAATATATAGTATTTTAGTTTAAAATGTCATTTTTACACTTAATAATCATTTGTAAATTTATTTATAACGAAACTTAATTGTTGCAATAGTTGATTAAAACACTAAGGTTACTATGGAAATAAAGTTTAGGAAGAAATTAAATAACTATTTGATTAACCGGAAGAATTAAATAATAATAATAAAACCAACAGCATCGTTGGCAGTTTGATCACAGAAGGTCGCATGGGAAAGAACTTCCGCCGAAAAAGAAACTAGAAACCAACGCACTCTTGCACTCCACTAAATTAATAAATACTTTGAGCATGCGCGAAACGAAGAAAAATCTTTGCGTCACCGCTGTCGTCCTCAACAGACTAGAGACGGTCAGGTAGGAGGGCGTTTAAAAGGTCTATTAACGGTGAGCACGGTCCCGCGGACCATCGATAATTTTTTTTTTTGGTGGTCCGAGGGGGATTTTAGTGGTCTCGGACCAGTGGACCACTAGTAATTTCGAATGCTGTAGTGTAAGTTATTCTTTGCAATTTCAGGGAGGGGGGGATAAAGGTTTCATAGAAAAATATATTATACAAACAAAGTGAAAACTGATCTCAGACGGGCATTAGAAATAAACACACGGGCATATTCAAACTTTCCGGTAACGTCGCCCGTCTCAGACGCGGCCAAATGCTCTAAGTGGTTAACGTCAATATTTACCGCGGAATGGCCATGGCCCCCAAAAGGGCTGGTGCGCCACTGAGTTTAGTTTAGTTTTTGTATTGACAACACAACAATAATTTAAATGCAACTTAAGCTTAACTTATGGGGGGATGCAACTTAATCGACCTATTTAATTAATTTTGGCGCCATTGGCTTCCAGGGCGGTGGAACAATCAAACTTTTTTCACGCTAAGCATAGCGTATGTATAATTCAAGAATCCAACAATTCAAACAAAATTGTGAGTGTAGTATCTCAGTGGGGAAAAGTGTTAATTATATTCTGGCACCAAAAGAGCAGGCGGTTTGTTTTGTATTGTATTGTTGCCATTTGACCTACACGTTAACAGATGAAATCCTTATTAATATTTTTAGCATTTTGAGGCTTCCCTGGTAGCAAAACCTTGCAATCAGTTTAGTTTATCGTGGTTTAAAATCATTTGAGGCAGTGAGAAGCAAAGTTATGTGACAAAATGGAGGCTATTCACCACTAGAGGGACTCATGAGTAATCGTCGTTGTCACGTGATATCCGCTCTTTGTTTACTAAGATTTTCAATTGAGTTCTACGTAGATTTCACTAGGCAAAATGAGTTATCTAAAAATGAATGAGACTATTTTCACAGCTTTTTCTGATTATAACCCAGTATTTACATTCAATTTAATCATTATAAAAGAAATTTATTAGTTATTACAATAGTTATAGTGTTATATTTAGTGTTCATTTTATGTAATGTGGAAGAGCTTTATTTAGGCCTAGTTTAATTAGATTTGTCGAACTCGAAGTAAAGCAATGCTACGGCTTCCTTTGTTTACATTGCTTTAATCGCTGCCACGTGACCAATGACGTTGCTTAAATAGCCTCCATTGAAGATTTGTAGGTAACTGGCGCAAATAATAGGGAAAGCACTATATTGTGACAAGAAATGTTAGTAATAGCTCTAAAACAGGTGCTCCGCTACAACGTTATTTAGAAAAAAAATTAACATTGAAGCTCCCATAGGATCCATACATTGAACGTGTTTTACTCAGAATAGTTTTTTGGGCACTTACATTCCTTTGCTTCTTACCGACTCATTTTTTTAATGCATTTTTTTTTGCATATAAGGGATCATTCATAAATGTCACGCTTCGAGGGACGAGGGGGGTTCATTAAATTGTGACAAAGTGTGACAAGGGGAGGGGAGGGGGTAACAAGAACCTGCCTGTACAAACATAGCGTGACATTTGACAAAGGGGGGGGGGGGGACGGGGTTAAATATGTGGGGAAAAAGCGTGACATCATTTATAAACGTCCCTAAGGATTTGTATAATACAGTGGAATCCGATTAATTGGACCCCGCGCCGGATAATCGGACCAGCCGCGTATGAGGACCAAACTCTGAAGTACCAAAACATTTGCTAGTACATAAACTGTACTGTTAGTCGCTTATTGGGACCAAAAATCCGTTGAGAAGACATATATAAAACAGGAGCCATAAGTTGCCCGCTTAGAACGGATTTAAAGGGGGCAACGAAAACAAATTAATTTTTTTAACATTAATTACAATTCCTGAAACTTTCAATATAATCCAACGATATTTACACGGGAGATGCTTAGTAAAATTCACATTAGATGGCGGTACTATTAAAGCAAAGGTCAGAGTTCAAGTGAATTTTCGAATGGACTGCTCAGCAGCCGGCACGTACAATAAAATTCAATTATAATTTGAACAAAATTATTTGACTGTAAAATAAGTAATGTATATTTTAATGGAAGTTTTAATAGCTATTGTATGCTTTTTAAAACTTAATACTATATAACGTCCGGTCTTGTTCCCTATTCGCCTAATCGGACCGGCCGGTTACTAGGACCAGAATGATCGCGTCCCGATGTGGTCCGATTAACCGGAATGGACTGTAATAGGAATATTTAACGAGTAGGTCGTATTCATATAAAGGGTGTAGAAGAGAGTTCTGTGATGGGCCACAAGGGGTCCTTCATACATGATGTCACGCTTTTCCCCCAATTCGACCATTCCCCCCTTTGGGACAAAATGTCACACTTCAACGTACCCCCCTTCCCCCCCTTGTCGCATGCCACGCTATATTGCATAAGCATGATGTCACACTTCTTGCTACCCTCCCTATTCATAATCTGTCACAATTTCACGAACCCCCTCTCCCCCCTTGAAGCGTGACATGAATGATCCCCGTCTCGACAAATCTAATCCATTTTCAAAGGGAGAAAAGAAATCTTTTAAAGAGGATTACTCTGCCAATACAGTGCTGTGGTAACAAAACAAATTTTACAGGGAGTAAAGTTTCCGATGGAGTGATAAGAAAATATTCTTTTTCACACGAAATAAACTGAATTCGTGGAGAATATCCATGCAGTAATTTTTTGTGTATTTTGAACATATTTTAAGTACTACAATTTAAATGGCTTATCATTTTTTCCCACTGTCATCTGTTCATAACTGAAATTTTTATCAATTATTTAGGTCTTTAAGCTAGTTGCGTAATCATTTTGTCTCCTATATTTTTAACCGACTTCACAAAGGAAGGAGGTTATACATTCATATTGTATGTATGTCGTTTTGTTTGTTTGTCCACTCATAACTTCTTACCGGATGAACCGATTTTCATGAATTTTTTTTTAATCGATCGAGGGTGGTTTCCCATAGGTCCCATACACAGGGCTGGTACTTTTCCGGCTGTAGGCCGAAACTCCGGATATTTTAAGGCTTTTAAGTCCGGAATTCCGGATCTTAAAAAAATATTTCTAACTTTTTTTAGCGCTATTCTTATGTTTATTGAAAATTTTGTGAAATATGTTAAGTTAGTTTGCAAAATGTGATGAAGAATTTTTCATAGGTTTTATCTGTATTTTGTTTGGAACTGTAAGATGGAAGTTATGCAGTTAACAGTGCATTCAGAATGTTCTTCAAAGATCAATAGATCTGAATACATAAAAATTTAGTCAATTCTTACAAATGATGTACCTGCATTTTTATGTGACAAATGACGATTCAGAATATAACTTTTCTTTACAAATAGTAATAATACCGTATATATACATATAATAGCTTAAAACCTTGTTTCAACCTTAAAGATTCCGCAAATTAATTTCAGGATTTTTTGGGGAGGGCCAGTACCACCCCTGCCTTTGTTTGACCATATTCGATAATTAGAAAAAAAGTTACGGGCTTAAATGTGGTAATTTTTTTGCTTTTTCATCCATAACTTTTGACTAGATGAACTGATTTTGATTATTTCTCCTTTGATCGATAGAGGGTCGTCTAACTCAAATATCGTACATCAGTTTGAATACATCTGTTTTTTAGAAAAAACGTTATGGGTGAAAAATAAGCATTTTTTCATTTTAATTGGAAAGGCTAGGCTCGATTTTTCTTTGTTGGGAAAGTTGTTAATAAAAATGAAACTCATTGTTAAAAAAGAGTTTGTTGCCATTAAGATGTAATATTAAAAGCAATTATAACAAGAAATAGACTGTAGGCTTCTCTGAAGAAGAAAATAGATCCAATCAGTTTGCTTGCTCTAGTGACCTTTTCAAATCGATTTTAAAACGAAATTTATCTTACAAACGGTTAGTTTTTAGTGTCATTCTCTCAGTGGTTTTTCCTTTGATATGTATTTTTTGAAAATAGAGTATTTATATAAAAATGTATTTACACTAAAAAGAATAAAATAAAATATTTTTTGGAAAAAAAATAGAACCGACTTCAAACTAAAAATTGCGCTAAAAAGTAAAAAATAATATTATTCGTTAAACAACTTCGATACGACTTCTAAACATAATTTTTGAAGTCGGTGCAAAATTATGATGGATTTTGATGCATGATTCCTTTTGTAACTATGAACCAATTACAAATGTAGATATCGTAGTGTTTGCAACAGTTTCAGTGGAAAATAACGCATGGTGTAATTATAATTAGACTGTCATAATAATTTTGCACCGACTTCAAAAATTATGTTTAAAAGTCGTATCGAAGTTGTTTAACGAATAATATTATTTTTTACTTTTTAGCGCAATTTTTAGTTTGAAGTCGGTTCTATTTTTTTTTCCAAAAAATATTTTATTTGAATTTATTTTTCAAAAGTTATGGGAAGTGGCAATAAACAATCCTCTAACGCAGCGGTTCCCAATCCTTTTTTCTGCGTACCACCATTTTTCTTGCAACAGAATACTAATACCTTGGGATCATTCATAAATGATGTCACGCTTCGAGGGTGAGGGGGGGGGGGGGTTTCGTGAAATTGTGACAAGGGGAGGGGGTAATAAGTGTGACATCCTGTTTATTCAACATAGCGTGACTTGTGACAAAAGGGGGAATGGGATTTGTTGAAGTGGGACATTTTGTGAGAAAGAGGAGGAGGGAGGGGGGTCAAATATGTGGCAGAAAAGCGTGACATCATTTATGAACGGTCCCATTATAGAAAAATACTAGGGTGACTGGGTAAAATAAATTGTACAATTTTTGATGGTTAAGGTAGAGAAAAGCGTTTATTAAATTAAGCTGTATATAAAATAAAATACAGTACCGAACCCCAAATCCGGCATGCTCGGGACGGGCGCCAAGCCGGATTTCGGAATTTGCCAAATTTCGGAACCCGACCAAAAATGGCGGATTTACGAAAACATCAACGCTAATATGCGCATTTTTACTTCTGATCGTACTGTTTTCTTAACTTGTACATAAATAAGTAACTTATTTTGGAAAAAATAATACAAGTAAAGCCATGTGTTAAGATATTTTAACCAAACAAAAAAATAACTTATTCATGGATTTAAATAAAACGCCCCAAATTACAACACACAATTCAGCAAAAATAAATCATACCCACCATAGTAGTTAACCGTTTCACTGAATCACCTGCAATTGCATGAAAAAGAAAATAGAGCTACATCTTGAAAAAATATTAGCAGAGAAGTCGAACTAAAATGCCAGGCCATTTGTACAAATTGCAAGGGTTACTGGGCGTCATTTATGACCACAAAGAAAAAAAATAGAGCAAGTTTCTTTATCTTTCTTTCTTTTTTCTTTTTCGAGGGAATAAAACTTGAAAAACAAATTTTTAAGAATATAAGGGGAAAAAAAAATTTTTTATAGGGAAAAAAGATGCTTAACTGAGCCCAAGAAATCAATTTTTACTTTTCAACATAGTAGGGTTTTCTGGTTTTATTTCGGTTTCCAGAGTTTAGCTCATATAAAGCATAAATATATCTACAAAAAAATTTTTTTTGTAGGAAATTTTTGGAAAAAGTGCCGAATTTTAGGATTTTACGAACTTCGGGATTCCGAATTTGGGATTCGGTACTGTATATGAAATATAAAAAAATATATAGGAAATATATTTCATTTTGGGAAAAACTCTGTGTTTCCCTGTCATTTGTCCGAACACTATCAGAACAGAAAGCAACGCTATGCTTCTCAGTCCAGTATATCTCTTCATTTTTTGGCCTGCACTACGGCAACTGTTGCTCTAACGGCAGTGCTCTTGATCGCAGTTCCTCGGAAATATTTTGACCGGTTTACTGTTTCTAGTTGTTTCTAATGCCACTTGGGTATCCAAGCTCCCCTTCGCATAAGCGACCAGGAATGAAGGCAGTAAGGGAGCGACTTCCGTTTTATAGATGAGCACCGCAACGGTGGAAGTACGACTTGGCTCATGATATATTTGGATGACTTCCCTACAAATACGCCACTCTCCATTTTTGACCTAAGAGTGAAGGAAAGGGAAATTCTCCACACTTCGGTACCCTCGGGACTTCAGGGTCCACGGATTTTACATGCACTATTCCCCAAGTGTACATGGTGGCGTGTCGAGTATCGAACACCCGATTTTCCAGTTGGAAGCTCGAGATCCTAACCACTAGGCTACCACGGCCCTAACTTGTTTGCTTGTTCGAGTTTAAAAGTTTTGCTCTTTCGAAAAGTGACAGTGATCAAATTTGTACGCTATTTTTAAAATTATTGCTATAAGTTTCTCTTCTTTTTTCCCTTTCTTCTTTCTTTTCTTTTTTGTATTTATTTTATTATTTTTTTAAGTTGACTGAATTTTGTGGCTAATTTTTATAATTTTATATTTATAATTCTGTAAGGTTATTTATTTTACAATAATATTTACAAAATTACGTGTTGTAATATTTACAATAGTTGTTTACATTTAAAGATTACAGCAAATAAATGATAACAAAAATGTTATAGTTAACTTAGAGATCATTTATAAATGATGTCATGCTTCGAGGAGGGTAGGAGCGGGGATTCGTGAAATTGGGACAAAGTGTGACAAGGGGAGGGGAGGGGGTAACAAGAAGTGTGACATCATGCTTATGTAACATAGCGTGTCACGGTTGAAGTGTGACATTTTGTGACAAAGGGGGGGGGGAAGGGTGTCAAATATATGGAAAAATAGCGTGACATCATTTATGAACGGTCCCTTATGAAGCAGTTATTTGATAACTGTATAATATTTCTGCAAAAAGAAAATAAAGAAGACACCGTTCCGTGAAATATATTCAGTACTTTTTACCGGTTCGCTGACCGCAAAAAGTTTAGAAACGTTGTTCTAACGATAACACTAAACAGATAATTGGAGTGCCGGGATCATCAAAATTTGTCTGGCAATTCATGGTTTCAGTGAAAAGCTGGTTTAAGGAATAAATTAAACGAGGAAAATAGGAGTTGCGTGTATTGTCTTTACCTGATAGCACCCGACGAATACGATTAGTTTCGTTTCGTACATTGTAACAGAATGAATACATTTTCGTTGTAACCTTCCCCCCTCCCCCTCCCCCCGACTGTCTGCGACCCCGTTTTCCATCGCCCGTTACGGTTAAAGTTCTCCCCTTTGTTCCGTCGGGCGTTTTTGTTAGTTTATCTTTTTTTTTTGGAAGCGTCTGGCGAAATCGTCTGCGGAGTAAAAAGAAGAAATGGCGGAAAAAGATACATCAATTAATTTTTTGACGGGTGTGCGCGCCGCAAGTCGTTGCTTTGTTGTGTGGAATGCGATGAATAAAAGTCGCTTTTTGTTGCTCCTACGCACACGCACACTTAGTTAAATCGCGCTATTGATTAATGCAACTTTGTAACAGCTTTTGGGAATGAGAATAAACGGTGCTGTGCGCCAGACTTGCCTTCCATCGATTGGCTCGCCGAGTGTTGTTAAGGGCGCCGGCTTTTTAAAAATTCCTCAGTCTCTAGGCATTTTAGTTATTATTAAGTCTACTTTGTTTCGCTAATTCGAGTTTATACCTGTTTTAAGCTGTAGGGGCGCACCGATGGGTGGTAGAGGGGTAAATTGGATAAACTGAAGTTAGGTATATCATTGATGTTCCTTTTTGCACGTTGCTTGATTGACCTTTTACAGATCTAGACTCCATAATGAAGTTTTAGTTTCAATGCAACAATAATATAACGATGCGAATTTATCAAACTAGTTAGGGATAATTCATAAATGATGTCACGCTTCGAGGAGGGGAGGGGTTCTTGAAATTGTGACAAGGGGAGGGGAGGGAGTAACAAAAAGTGTGACATCATGCTTATGCAACATAGCGTGACATGTGATAAAGGGGTAGGGGGGTCCGTTGAAGTGTGACGTTTTGTGACAGAGGGGGAAGGGGGGTCAAATATATGGGAAAAGATCGTGACATCGTTTATGAACGATCCCTTGGAGCAACGTAAATTCTACTGTGACCCACATAAAGTGACGTCAGAGGGTGACGCGTGAAGCTCCAGCCCATTTTTGCGTGTGGGGTATTTGAAAAGTAATTAAAAATCAATAATTGGTTTTCTGAGTCTGGCGTTGTTGAATTTTACAGGGGTTTTTTTCTTAACCATATTTAGCTTTCAAAATAGGAATATTTAATTGGTCGAAACTTCCATATTTTAAATCGTTACAAAAAGAAGAAAAAAAATCAGTTTATAGACCCTTAACGTCTTAACTCCAACAATAGATGCGCAGAGGCGACTTTTAAATTGTAGAAAAAATTTTAAGGGGGGTGATGGGACCTCATTTTCTCCGGCTCCGCTTCAGCTTCGAGCAAAATCTTGTCCGTCTGCATTCTCCGCTCCAGATTCGTATAAAAAAAGTTTTTTTAATTTCTTTCTTTGTAATGAGGCTGCATATGGTCACTAACCTTTGCAGACCTAGTGTGTTCCCCAGAAATTTGCATCCATTTTTCAAGTAGCACCACTATCAGCGGATGTCGTTACCACTTGAGAATTTTGACGCTCATTTTCCCCCTAGATGGCGGCACCTGAGCTCTGATTGACGCGAAACTGCACAAGGAATTTAATTTAGTCGAGAGTATCCAAGCCAAACAGATACTCAAGGGTTCTTGTCTTTAACATGCCGCATCACCATACAACTCGGGCGCTGACGATTTTCTGCACCTCGAAAATCCGACTTGGGTCACGTATGATCCTGCGAACTTAGGCGTACGAGGCCAGTGCCATCCAGCCGACGTAGTAAGGGACCGTTCATAAATGATGTCACGCTTTTTCCCCATATATTTGTCGCCCTCCCCCCTTTGTCACAATATGTCACACTTCAGCGGCCCCCTACCCCCTTTGCCACGTGTCACGCTATGTTGCATAAAGAATGATGTCACACTTCTTGTGGCCCCCTCCCCTTGTCACGCTGTCACAATTTCACGAACCCCCTTCCCCCCCTCGAAGCGTGGCATCATTTATGAACGATCCCTAAAAAAAAATATATCAAAAATGAAATTTGCCTGTTTCCTCTGTAAATGTTCCGCCCTAGGCAGCTGCCTACTTTGTTCGGCTATGTTTAAACTTAAATGTACGTTCGAAGAAGTAACACTGTTGTTATTGTTTTTGCACAGAGGTAAACTTTTTCGTTCTGTGCTGGCAAAGAAAACGATGTAAGTTCTGCTCGTCATCCCCAATGAAGTGCCCGTCGTTCTTTTGGTTTCAAATGTATTGCTCTTGGAGTGGCAACGCGTGGTGCGGGCTATATCGGGCCCCCATCCAACAGCGGAAGAATGTCCTTTCCATCATCCTCGGCGCAAGAACAACAACCGAGGGAATGTTGCAGAGTCGAGACCACTATGTCAGCTGCCAGGCCGTTTCGTCCGACATTTTGGTTCACTCTTGGAAACGACTGATTTGCGGGTGAACGAAGAAAACTTCTGTGAAGTGAAACCTGTGTACATTGACCACTTGCGGTGCTGCACTTTAGTGGTCAACTTAGACAGGTGGTCAACTTATAAAGGGTGGAGATTTTTTTAAATTATTTACGCACATAAATAATAAAAAAAAATGCGTTGTGCATAATAATAATTTTTTTATTATTATGCACAACGCATTTAATCATTCATAACAAATCAAAATATAGCTTCATGTAATGACGTTACTTTAAAATGGTGATTAGCTTCTTTTTTTCACAATTATCTAAAATATCATTAAAAGAACTTAGTTAAGATAAATATCATATTAATGATGTCAGTACCTTATATGATGCTAAAGATTTCCTAAAAAAATGTATATTTTCAAAGTGGCTATATCAGATCAAAGAAAAAAGAATGAATGAATGCTCATAGTAGTTTTCCCATTTGGTTCACTTACTAAGGGGTTTAGGCAAACTTTATATGGATGTTTTATCCATCCAAACAAATACCGCTTTTACAGTATAGCATAAAAAATATCCTGAAGAAGCTATTTTAGTTTTTTTTTTACCTTCCAAAAAATAGATCAACAAATAAATATAGTAATAATGAGGCGGTCCACTTACAAAGGGTTTTTATCATACTCCCACCCAAATGTGGCGTACATTAGTGGTCAACATAGACAGGTGGTCAAGTGACAAAGGTTTCTCTACATTGGATAATATAGGGCCTCATTCCATTCCTGACAAAAGTGGTCAACTTAGACAGGTTTTACTGTGCATTTAAACGATAACGTAAATAAATAATATTACCACGCCGACATGGTGGTGTCGTGGTAAGGCGCGTTACGCGTACGCCCAAGGTCAAAGGATCTAGCCTGGTAGTGTCGGTGAATTTTGAAGATGCAGAAAATCGCGGGCGCCCATGTCGTATGATGATGCGGCATGTAAAAGACATTTGGCTTGGACGCTCTCGCCTAAATTAAATTCCTGGTGCAATTATGTATAGAGTCCGGGGTTTTCGCTCTTGCAGGTGGAGAAACTGGACGTCAAAATTCTCATGCAGCGATGGTACCACACTCATTTTGGTGCCTCTGAAAGAGATGGCACCAATCCCTAGGGAACGCATTAGTTCTGCAATTGGTAAAAAGCAACATTTTAACTTCATAACGTTTAACACTCGAGATGCATCGACAAGCAAATAAGCCGATTAATCGGGAGAAGAAAATCCGCAGATTAATTATTATGGTTATTTTTAATGCTACAATTTCTCCATCATCTTTTCTTAATTCATGAATTTTCAACCCTAGTAAAAACTCTGTCCGTTTCTGTTATTGGTAGTTTATTTTTCACTTGTGGCATAGCTTGGCATGTTTTCGTTGCTCCCCCCCCCCCTCACGCAACGTGAAATCGCTCCTTTGGTCGTAAATTGTATTCGCTCCCCTTAAGCTTCTGTGCCCCCCCTCCTCCCCTGCCGTCGCGGGGTCTGCGGGTCGCTAGTCGCGCCACTGTTTTTCATCTTTTCTTTCTTTCTTTTTGTTTTTCTAATAATTTTTCTTGACTCAAACTTTATTTAAATTTTTTGCAATCAAAATATTAAGATCTATTTTCATGGTAGAGGTAAAAATTAAGGAACGAAATGTTACCCATCTAAGTGAATTAACATTAAAATACTGTGGGGCTTAAGAAATCCGAACCCCGGAGATCGAAATTCCTGATATTCCGTACAGCTTGTGAAGTGAAGGCCTAAAATTAGATTTGAAAAAAGTTAAAATCAATATCTACGAATCAAACTGGGGTGATTCTGATCCGAAATTCTCCGACATTTCCAAAAATGTTCGAGAGCCTGTTCCGAAAATTAAAAAAACAAATAGAGTTCAATTTATTAATCTTGAGATTTCTATGACGAATGTCTGTCCTTTTCTTTCTTTCTTCAGACAAGCAAAATATTTTGTACTACTTTAAAATACTTTCAAGACAATATAATAACGTTTCCGTCTGGCATTTTGGACCTGGGGGTTGAGCTTATATATTATACGTGTATATATTATAAATATATACACGTATGTATGGATTGTTTGTTAAGTGGGAGGGGGGCATGTTCACATAAGTACGTGTGTAATTTTTATTTTAAATTAATGGTGAGTTCTTTTTTGTGAAAAGTACTAATTTTGTATGAAGTTCCGAAAATTTCTTTTCCCTGAGAATCACCCATGGATTCAAAAGCAAATTTCTTAATGAACAGCTACTCTTTAACGACTTCACAAAAGAAGGACGTTATACATTCGTACGTATGTTATGTAGTATGTCGGTTTTTTTTTTTTGTCCACTCATAACTTCTCACCGGATGAACTGATTTTCATGATTTTTTTTTAATCGAACGAGGGTGGCTTCCCATAGGTCCGTACCTTCGTTTGACCATATTCGATAATTAAAAAAAAAAAGGTTATGGGCTGAAATATAGTGATTTTTATTTTGCTTTTTGATCCGTAACGACTAAATGAACCGATTTTGATGATTTTTTCTTTAATCGATAGAGGGAATAACCCGTCTAACTCAAATACCGCGCATCAATTTGACTCTTTTAAAATTTTTTTTTTTTCTTTTGTATGGGGCTGCAGTATTGGTCATCAACCATTACAGACCTAGTGCGTCCCCAGAGATTGGTACCAACTCTTTCAGCGGCACCACAATGAGTGTGCTACCATTGCCGCAATTTTTTTTGACGCTTAGTTTCCCCTGGGAACCTGAGCTCTCGTTGATGCAATCTGCACTAGGAATTTAATTTAGCCGAGAATATCCATGCCAAACGGATACTCAAGGGATCTTTAACATGCCGCATAATCATACGACATGGACGCAGACGATTTTCTGCATCTTGAAAATCCACCGACTTGGGCCAGGTGTGAACCTGCAATCTTGGGCATACGAGACCTGCGTCTTACCACTACGCCACCCTGTCGACACTCTTTTAAAAATACCCTGTAAGAACTAATCCCAAAAAAAAAAAATTCAATGCAACTTCGTTGAAGATTAAACAAAACGTCTACTGTCTATTTAGGGGTCGCGACAAAATTTTACACAAAACAGGGGGTCGCAAATGAAAAAAGTTTGCGCACCACTGTCCTAGATCCTGGAATTAAATTTAAACTTTGAAGTCTTGGGGTTAAACAAGATAATGGGTGTGAAATTATAGACGGGACATTGAAGAAGCAATGGATTGTGAGCAGGGTTTCCAAATTTAAAAACTGCAAATACGGTACATACAGCAAGCGGATTTTGACTTTTTACTGGCATTTTTCGAAAATATGTGTTAATTAAAAACCTTATACGTGTTCGGAAGCTGTGGAATGTTTACAAGCATCAGGGCCGGAAATCCGGTACGGAGTCGTCACACAAGGTTCACCGGATATCTGATATCCGGTAAGATCAATATCCTGGCAAGAAGAAAGAAGAAATTATTCTATTGGGGGAGGAAAAGTTACGAGTAATTAATAAAGTTAAATATGATGCAACAAAAAAGCGAGTATTATTTCTGAATATGGTTCCGCGGTATAGTTTCGCTATACCGCGGTTATGTTATAACGCGGGTGCCAAACATGTCCCCCGACACCCGCGTTTTAACGGGATTTTACTGCACATGAATTTTTAACCCTAGTAAAAACTCTCCATTTTTACTATTGGTAGTTTATCGGAGAAGAATACGGGATTGAGCCGTCCGGTATTGAAGTTCCCCGGGACAATTGCTCAAAATATGGAACTATCCCGTAAAATCCGGGACTTTAGAAACTATGATTGTGAGATTAATCTTGAAATAAAATATAGTCGCTACAGCGTACTGTTGTGCCGTAGCCCTTCAGTATTTGTACATTTGCGTTGTGTGTGCATTTTAAA
Organism: Octonoba sinensis; assembly: GCA_038502835.1. NCBI lineage: Eukaryota > Metazoa > Arthropoda > Arachnida > Araneae > Uloboridae > Octonoba > Octonoba sinensis. Next base: position 1,140,578 of record CM076598.1, on the reverse strand, counting down.
TTAAGAATTAAAGTCTAAATAAATAATGGGAGTTTTTAAAATAATCCAAACACAATATTATAGAAGAAACATTTATTAATTTCTAAAGTATCAAAAGTTCTTTCGCTCTCCACGGAAAAAAAAATTAAACAAATTAAAATTTCTACAGATTTAAGTGAAACTTATTTAAGAGTTGACGGAAAGGAGAAATGGGATAAGGGAGCCCAGAGATTTTACATACCCTTCTTGAAAATTGCTGCATAGGTCTGCATCTTCAGATCCGACATAAGCTCGTTAGTAGTAGAAAAGTGGGGCTATCAGGCCGCGGATTTTGCGGATTCAGCCAGCCTCAGGCCGTGGATTTTGCGGATTCATGAATCCGCAAAATCCCCGCTCCTGAGGCTGGCTGAATCCGCAAAATCCGCGACCTGAGAGCCCCACTTTTCTACTACTAATAGGGGAGGATTCAACTTGTCAATCATAGGAGTTGCGTGTTAGACGTTACATCATACTTAAATTAAATTATGGATTTATGTTGTTTAACTTCTTTCTCCCTCATTTTTTTTTCTTCTCGATAATACTAATAATAATAATAAATTTTTCAATAAATGTACGACATATTTAAAAAATTAAAAAATGTAATCCAATTTCTACTCAACATGCATTTGGATTATATTTTACATCGTTAAATTATGTTTTTGTGTATAAGAAAACTATTTTAATTATATTATTGCGGAAAAAGTTAAATGAATAAAAGTTCTTCTGTTCTAGACGGTATTAAAAAATGTCTAATATGTTTTATGTTTATAAGAACCTAAACTGTTTTTTTGTGCATTTTAAGTTGGGGGATTTCCCTTATAAAGAATACATACTAGCAGCATATGTCTTTTGTTCAATACATGTTTAAACATGCTATTTCTCGTAACATCATTATATGATTTCTGACCACTATGAGGCGCTGGTATAGGTCAAGTGACCAATAAGATGAGTTGATCGCTCTTGACGTCATTTTTCAAGAACCAATTAGCTTCCAGTCGTTGTTTTGCACTAAATATAAGCGTGAGCAGAGTGTAATTCTGTTAGTTCTCTAAAAGAAGAGCGTGTACTCACTCCTAACCACACCGTTTACTACCCCTGTATTTATTTTCCCAGCAATGGCTTCCGAAAAAAGAAAATTTAATTTCGAAGACGAAGTCCGTACTGAAAACGAGGTAAATAAACACTTTTTACTGGGAAAGGGTGTGTTCGTTAATATCAATTATTTTAAGAAACAAACCTTGATACATATTCGCCGATACAAAAATTTTGGAGATAAATATTATCCCACAAAAGAAGGAATTACATTTTCACCTCTTCAATTTTCGATTTTCCTCGAGTGCGAGTATTTGAAGAAAAAAAATATAAAAGACGAAAACCCGTTAGCAGAATTCTTTCTTGATGTCCCTTTTAAGCCTAAAAATGATCCTGTCTGTATATATTCAGATACACAGCTTGGAATTAAAGATCCAGAAAACGGTAATGAAATTGTTTTCGATCTGTCTGACTCTTCTGTAACTTTAAAACGTGAGATCACGTGTAGAAGCGGAACAAAATATTCCAGAAGTATAACCCTAGAAAATGAACAATGGGACTCCCTATTTTTTCGGGGGCATTCAATTTTAACATCTGCTTTGCAAGAAAAATATCGCAATGTTGCATTCAAAGACGTTTTTCAATTAATATCAAACTATCCGGCTCCAGACCAAGCTCCTGAAAATGCATTATTGGATGAAGTAAATTCCGCTTTAGTGTTTATGATGAAATCTTCATTTTTCTCTGACATCGCTTCAAGATATAATTTAACCAACCCATTGGAAACCGATGACGAAGTCGCCCTGGCGAACAATACTACGAAATCCTTCAATTCTAGTCTCCTAGAAATAAAACCTCATTTAATTGCGGAAAGTTTCTACAAAAAAGTATGTGATTTCCCACTGAAACCTCTTCCCAATGTCGAAATGTTAAGCTTTGTAACTTCCGAGTTTCTAGCATCTGTAAACTTATCTGATATGATTGAAATGGCCAGAAATGCCTTCTGTAAATTTACAATTTAAATTGAATAAATATTTTTTGTGGTTACTTAATTCTTGTTTCATTTTTATTGTTTTTATATTATTATTTTGAATATTAATTAAGAAAAGAACTATTTTGGTGCACCAGAAAGGTGAAAAACAAATATACAACTATTTAGCATTCAATAAAAAAGATTAAAAACATTGACTTGTCCCCTGAAAACATTCTAACATTCAAAACTACAAATATCTAAATTCTGCTGTTATAATCAATCCGATTGAAACGGCTAGAGAGATGGGATATGAAAAATTAAAAATTTTATATAATTGCATTGTTTTTAATTTCATTAGTTATTTCAAATATTACTCAAAAATATTGATCAAAATGGATTTATACCGAAAAGGATAAAAAATAATTAAAAGAATAAAAAAAAGGAAGAAAAAAAAAACATTAGATACAACTTTAAAATCAATCAAAATATTTGAAAATAAATATAGAATTATTTTCAAAAATAAAATATTGCATTTTATATCATAAAATATATTTAAGTGTTTATCTTGAAACAACAGAAAATATTTCACAAGCCGTTTAAAAAAAAAGAAAAAAAATGTTTTGTCTTGCTGAAGCAAAAGTAAATTAAGTTTGTTAATCTCTTGAGAACAAGAATGTCATCCCACTTTATTTTTTCTTGTTTCCATACCAATCACTTAAACACAAAGCAGAAACTGCTTGCTACATGTCGCTTCATGTAAGCTATGGCGTCATCAACATCTTTGAGCAAGTTCAGAAACTCCAGTGACTGACGTCAGGCGAAAGAGCGAATAGGATGTTAGACGAAACAAAGATTCGTTCTGATTGGTTCATAGTCAAATCTTTTTTTCCTCCATAAAAAGGGTGAGCCCAGCTGAAGTCAGACATAGTCAGAGAGAAAGAGCGACGCATCACTTATAATGAAACTGACCAGATAAAACTGATCAGAGTTTTACCAACTTATTAGTTGGTAATAAATACTAGAGTTACTAGATAATTATATGAGCTACTAGAGATTCACCAATCTGTAAAGCAGGGTTTACTTCTTCTTAGTCTTTACTTTATGTTTATTTCTTTTGTTCATTAGTTCACTTTTTTTTTAAAATCTCTTTAATATGGATGCCGAAATTGAATTTGAAAATTCCCCCATGCCTTTGAAGGATGAGATATTAGCAATAGCGGATTTTGGCGATTTGAGAGCGTCTCAGTTACCCGATTTCACTCAAATCTCTCCACAAAAGAATAAAAAAAAGTTTACATGCTCAGAATGCAATCAAAATTTCACGTTGCGATGCAATTTACTCAGACATCAGCGGACAAAACATAGCGACATTAGTTTAACGTGCCCGCATTGCTCAGCATCCTTCAATCGAAGTGACATCCTTCATCGCCATCTTAAAACACATAAACCTCGAACAGATGTAAAACCATCAACATCCTTCAAGCGTCCTCGATTAGCTGAGGACGTTTCAAATACAAGGTCTTCGAGAAACATAGAAAATTCTGCTTTAAGTAATAGGGTAAGAAATGTGTTATTACCTAATGACAGTCAGCACATAGACTTGAAACTATTTCTAGAGTCCAAAGAGAGGGATTTTACAGAACTTGTTTCCTCTACTTTAACACAGTACGAGTTAAAGTTAAACTGTAGACTAATTTGCTTTTACAAGAAAGTATCGAATGACGGCATCGAACGGAAAGAAATTTGTTTTTAGTATTAAAAACAAATTTCTTTCCGTTCGATGCCGTCATTCGATACTTTCTTGTAAAAGCAAATTAGTCTACAGTTTAACTTTAACTCGTACTGTGTTAAAGTAGAGGAAACAAGTTCTGTAAAATCCCTCTCTTTGGACTCTAGAAATAGTTTCAAGTCTATGTGCTGACTGTCATTAGGTAATAACACATTTCTTACCCTATTACTTAAAGCAGAATTTTCTATGTTTCTCGAAGACCTTGTATTTGAAACGTCCTCAGCTAATCGAGGACGCTTGAAGGATGTTGATGGTTTTACATCTGTTCGAGGTTTATGTGTTTTAAGATGGCGATGAAGGATGTCACTTCGATTGAAGGATGCTGAGCAATGCGGGCACGTTAAACTAATGTCGCTATGTTTTGTCCGCTGATGTCTGAGTAAATTGCATCGCAACGTGAAATTTTGATTGCATTCTGAGCATGTAAACTTTTTTTTATTCTTTTGTGGAGAGATTTGAGTGAAATCGGGTAACTGAGACGCTCTCAAATCGCCAAAATCCGCTATTGCTAATATCTCATCCTTCAAAGGCATGGGGGAATTTTCAAATTCAATTTCGGCATCCATATTAAAGAGATTTTAAAAAAAAAGTGAACTAATGAACAAAAGAAATAAACATAAAGTAAAGACTAAGAAGAAGTAAACCCTGCTTTACAGATTGGTGAATCTCTAGTAGCTCATATAATTATCTAGTAACTCTAGTATTTATTACCAACTAATAAGTTGGTAAAACTCTGATCAGTTTTATCTGGTCAGTTTCATTATAAGTGATGCGTCGCTCTTTCTCTCTGACTATGTCTGACTTCAGCTGGGCTCACCCTTTTTATGGAGGAAAAAAAGATTTGACTATGAACCAATCAGAACGAATCTTTGTTTCGTCTAACATCCTATTCGCTCTTTCGCCTGACGTCAGTCACTGGAGTTTCTGAACTTGCTCAAAGATGTTGATGACGCCATAGCTTACATGAAGCGACATGTAGCAAGCAGTTTCTGCTTTGTGTTTAAGTGATTGGTATGGAAACAAGAAAAAATAAAGTGGGATGACATTCTTGTTCTCAAGAGATTAACAAACTTAATTTACTTTTGCTTCAGCAAGACAAAACATTTTTTTTCTTTTTTTTTAAACGGCTTGTGAAATATTTTCTGTTGTTTCAAGATAAACACTTAAATATATTTTATGATATAAAATGCAATATTTTATTTTTGAAAATAATTCTATATTTATTTTCAAATATTTTGATTGATTTTAAAGTTGTATCTAATGTTTTTTTTTTCTTCCTTTTTTTTATTCTTTTAATTATTTTTTATCCTTTTCGGTATAAATCCATTTTGATCAATATTTTTGAGTAATATTTGAAATAACTAATGAAATTAAAAACAATGCAATTATATAAAATTTTTAATTTTTCATATCCCATCTCTCTAGCCGTTTCAATCGGATTGATTATAACAGCAGAATTTAGATATTTGTAGTTTTGAATGTTAGAATGTTTTCAGGGGACAAGTCAATGTTTTTAATCTTTTTTATTGAATGCTAAATAGTTGTATATTTGTTTTTCACCTTTCTGGTGCACCAAAATAGTTCTTTTCTTAATTAATATTCAAAATAATAATATAAAAACAATAAAAATGAAACAAGAATTAAGTAACCACAAAAAATATTTATTCAATTTAAATTGTAAATTTACAGAAGGCATTTCTGGCCATTTCAATCATATCAGATAAGTTTACAGATGCTAGAAACTCGGAAGTTACAAAGCTTAACATTTCGACATTGGGAAGAGGTTTCAGTGGGAAATCACATACTTTTTTGTAGAAACTTTCCGCAATTAAATGAGGTTTTATTTCTAGGAGACTAGAATTGAAGGATTTCGTAGTATTGTTCGCCAGGGCGACTTCGTCATCGGTTTCCAATGGGTTGGTTAAATTATATCTTGAAGCGATGTCAGAGAAAAATGAAGATTTCATCATAAACACTAAAGCGGAATTTACTTCATCCAATAATGCATTTTCAGGAGCTTGGTCTGGAGCCGGATAGTTTGATATTAATTGAAAAACGTCTTTGAATGCAACATTGCGATATTTTTCTTGCAAAGCAGATGTTAAAATTGAATGCCCCCGAAAAAATAGGGAGTCCCATTGTTCATTTTCTAGGGTTATACTTCTGGAATATTTTGTTCCGCTTCTACACGTGATCTCACGTTTTAAAGTTACAGAAGAGTCAGACAGATCGAAAACAATTTCATTACCGTTTTCTGGATCTTTAATTCCAAGCTGTGTATCTGAATATATACAGACAGGATCATTTTTAGGCTTAAAAGGGACATCAAGAAAGAATTCTGCTAACGGGTTTTCGTCTTTTATATTTTTTTTCTTCAAATACTCGCACTCGAGGAAAATCGAAAATTGAAGAGGTGAAAATGTAATTCCTTCTTTTGTGGGATAATATTTATCTCCAAAATTTTTGTATCGGCGAATATGTATCAAGGTTTGTTTCTTAAAATAATTGATATTAACGAACACACCCTTTCCCAGTAAAAAGTGTTTATTTACCTCGTTTTCAGTACGGACTTCGTCTTCGAAATTAAATTTTCTTTTTTCGGAAGCCATTGCTGGGAAAATAAATACAGGGGTAGTAAACGGTGTGGTTAGGAGTGAGTACACGCTCTTCTTTTAGAGAACTAACAGAATTACACTCTGCTCACGCTTATATTTAGTGCAAAACAACGACTGGAAGCTAATTGGTTCTTGAAAAATGACGTCAAGAGCGATCAACTCATCTTATTGGTCACTTGACCTATACCAGCGCCTCATAGTGGTCAGAAATCATATAATGATGTTACGAGAAATAGCATGTTTAAACATGTATTGAACAAAAGACATATGCTGCTAGTATGTATTCTTTATAAGGGAAATCCCCCAACTTAAAATGCACAAAAAAACAGTTTAGGTTCTTATAAACATAAAACATATTAGACATTTTTTAATACCGTCTAGAACAGAAGAACTTTTATTCATTTAACTTTTTCCGCAATAATATAATTAAAATAGTTTTCTTATACACAAAAACATAATTTAACGATGTAAAATATAATCCAAATGCATGTTGAGTAGAAATTGGATTACATTTTTTAATTTTTTAAATATGTCGTACATTTATTGAAAAATTTATTATTATTATTAGTATTATCGAGAAGAAAAAAAAATGAGGGAGAAAGAAGTTAAACAACATAAATCCATAATTTAATTTAAGTATGATGTAACGTCTAACACGCAACTCCTATGATTGACAAGTTGAATCCTCCCCTATTAGTAGTAGAAAAGTGGGGCTCTCAGGTCGCGGATTTTGCGGATTCAGCCAGCCTCAGGAGCGGGGATTTTGCGGATTCATGAATCCGCAAAATCCACGGCCTGAGGCTGGCTGAATCCGCAAAATCCGCGGCCTGATAGCCCCACTTTTCTACTACTGAGAAAACTAAAGATGTTATTGGTTCTTTATGAGAATTTTTTTCTTTTTTATTACATGGTTTTATTTAACTTGGTTTGTCACGGAAATTTGTTTACGAATACTAACTATTACTGCATAAATTATCTTCAAACTTTGCACACAAGGTTATCTTCGATGATAATACAATATTCCATCTATTTTAGAATTGATCATTACGTATTATTCTATTACAATACAATATTCCATATATTTTAGAATTGATTATTACGTAAATTAGGGGAAAAATAATCATTTTGGCTCTGAGGAAATGATCAGAATTATTATTTGTGGAATGGCAACGATAGCTTTGTTTGGAATGTTTGGATAATGCAACGATGTTTTGAATTTTAAAATACTCAAATCATGGCGAAATTTTTTAGTGTTTTTAAAAATAAAACCGTGTAACTTTTAACATTTTTATTCATAAACTTTAATTAATTAGACAGTACCCATATTAACTTCTACTAAACAGAGACCGGAAACCTTCTGAAAACCAAAATGGCGGATAGATAGATCGCTTGTTCTTTGATGGGCTCTTTTAGTTGGCGACTCATCAAAACAAAAACAGGCGACACGCTCTGCACTTGTCGGGAGGGCTGTCACTCATTCAAACATGCGCTTTCCTGATAAATGGCTCTGTGCAGTGGAAGACACTTGTCAATTCTTCAGAGCTGGGTAACATTCTGAGTGTTAAAGAATTGCTTCTTAGAAAAGCAGTCTTTCGTTAAACTAATCCTTCATTAGATTGTTACTGTTGCTTGTTTTCTTTACTTCATATTATTATTACTATTATTATTGAAAAAATTTTTTGCTATTAGTACTTCCTCTTCTATCCAAAGGATGCAAAGGAATGTATTGAATTCGTGAAAATTGTCGAATTTTGATTGACTTTTATGTAAAGGGTCCGTCTGTCGATGTGCATAAGGGTGATTTTTTTTTTTTTTTGTGGATGAGTCAAAAAATAACTCTGATACACAGATGAACCCTTCTCTGGAAACCTTCGATTAGAGCATGGCATGGGAGATTCATTGGGTACACAGATGAACTCTGATAAGAACGAGTGCTGATTATATAGCGCCTATCTCTCACAGGAGGCGGTTCAATGCACCATTTTTCTCCTTAACTTTATTCTGACGGGCATTTTTAGGTATGAGCGTATCTAGGGGAAATGATATACCCCATTCCTAAGCAATCGCAATTTATAAAAGAAGCAATTTAAAAGTGACAACAATAAACAGCACTCATGAAGTATCTCCCCCCCCCCATCCGTTGAACAGTTAGTTCACATCAGAGATTTAGAGTAGTATTTATGCATTGCGTATAGTAATTAGTAAATCGTATTTATTATTTTGTAATTACATCTTGCATTTTGAGCCATCGCTCTCTTGCTATTAAATTTTACCATAAGTTTTCAGAAATCGGAATTTGATTTTATATATGGGGTCACATTCATAAATGGGGGAAGGGGGGTTCAAGAAAGTGGGACACCACAGGTCCGAGACAACTAAAATCACCCTCGGGCCACCGAAAAGAATTATCGGTGGTCCGCAGGACCAGCGACCTTGCTCACCGTTATTAGACCTTTTAGAACGCCGGCCGACTCACTCGGTTTCTCCCCCCCCCCCCCGGTGATTTATTATTAATATTTAATTTTTCCGGTTAATCAAATAGTTATTCAATTTTTTTTCTTAAACTTTATTTCCATAGTAACCTTAATGTTTTAATCAACTATTGAATCAATTAGCTATAGCTAATTAAGTTTTATTATAAATAAATTTACAAATGATCATTAAGTGTAAGAATGATATTTTAACCCATATTGGACCACTCATGGAATGCATCATCCAAAAAAAATTAAATTGTAATCACAGCATTATTAAGAAGTAATTAGACGTATAAAACTAAAAATTCGAAAATATATCTTTAATTTTTTATGATACAGGCTGTCCTATTAATAGGACAACGGTCCAATATGCTATCAAAATTCACAATTTTTAGCTTACCTCTTGCAGCAAGTCATTATGAATGAAATTTTGGAAAACAGTTTATACAAAGTTCAACATTGCATTTTTTGCACATAGTAGTTGGTTTTCGCTTACAATTTTTCAACTGACATCTCCTTTTGCCGGCTTTCTTTTTTTACCAGAATATGCTCATTGTTGAGGTAATGGAGTTCTTTGTTATTTTGCAGCAAACTGCGTTGTCTGATTCTGTTCCTAGGAACTGTTTCTCCCAAGTAACTAATATATCTTGTCCATATATTAGTTACTTGGGGTCCATATATCTTGTGCTTCGTTTGCACAAAATAACTTAAAAATTTTCCAAGCTGCAACTAGAGCTGTCTCGAAACAGTTCAAGAAAACCGGCCAATACCATTTTTTTCCTTGTATGGAAGTAAAATAAACTTCAACGTGACTATCAAATAAGTCTACACCATTTTTGTATTTGTTATAAGTAGTAACGCAATACGGAGCATCAATCTGCTTCCTTTTACTCGGCGCTCTACTTTGTTTTACACTATTGTATCTTCGAAATTGCTCATCAAAGAAACAACACGATTATCGTTCCAGCGTACAGCAGCTAATTTGTTTGCGTTGTCAAATGCTGCATCTGAATTTCCTCTTTCCGTCTTTGATAAATCTTTTGAAGGCTTTAATGGACGTTTTGCCATTCGATTCTCTCTTACCGTTCCAGTTGCACAAAATCCAATTTGTTTCAGTCGAACAAGTAATCCATGAGATCTAAAAAAGTTATCCATGTATACCTTGTGGCAATTGGGATTTTTCACAACAGAAAGTAAATTTTCAACTACTCTGCGAGGAAGCGGCTCTTTACTTTTTTCATGCGCTCCTTGATACGGAATAATATTGAAAGGGTATCCATCGTAAGATGTTAACATCCACAGCTTGTATCCAAATTTCACAGGTTTATTTTTCATGAACATCTTACATCCGTGTCTACCAAAGTAGCGCACCATTCTTTCATCAATTGTTAGATTTTCTGAGAATATACCAAACTGCTGCAAGGAAAAATTAAGTTTTTCTAGCAGTGGCCGAATTTTGTAGTAACGATCCTGCTTGTCAATTGAAGAATTATCGTTTAAATGAAGGTATTGTTTGATATCACTATATTGTTTTCTTGGCAGAGCATTACTAACTAATGTAGTACCAGTATATGGAGCATTTTCCCAATACATTTTTTCACGCGGTAAAATATGATACCCACAGTAAAACAGAATTCCAAGAAACTTCTTAAATTCATTTTCAGAGGTGCTAAAAGAATGATCATTTTTTCGGGCAGCATATCGGTTCGTCTCTGTAACTGTGTCTGTGATATCATTTCTTCAGCCATCATGTGAAAAAGTTCAACTGGACTTTTCCCTGAAACAATATCCCTTACATTTTGCTGATCTTGTAAAGGAATGGTAGTTGCAGAAAGTTCAAATTTTGGTTTGCATTTTTTTTACTTAGCTTCTTTTATTTCTAAAAAGGAATCTTCAAACTGCCTCTTTGGAAAAATTTCTATTGTTCCAGCAGCATCTTGCGTAGTGGATTTGTTTCTTACTGGTCGTGTGTTACAGTTTGTGAAAGAGTCATCTATTTCTTCTTCGTCGCTTACTGCATCAGGTTCCCAGGAGGGACAATAACCATTTCAGGTTCATCAATTTCATCATCCGAAAGAGAATTCATATACTCAAGAGCTCCCTCAGCAGTTAGAAATTTTTTTGCCATTTTTAAAAAATTGAGCTGCAGCACTTTCCAATTATTTACATAGCAAATAAACAGTAACAGATTTAAAAGCAAACTAACAGGCTTGTGATACTCTAAGAAAGCACAAGTAATACTGATGGGTTTCAAAGAGAGAACAGGTGCAGCTACACAAAAGATCTAATTTCCAGGAATGCAAGACTTCTAAGAACTGTATACACAAACGAATACTGGGGGAGGGGATACTTGTCAATCAACCCATTCAGAACAAAAGTCCTCCTACTTGACCCCTTTTTTGTTGTTTTGCAAATGCAACTTGAATTGAAGTTGAACTGTAGAAAAGTGAATCAGTGGAAGAAAATGGTGGGTATTGGACCGTTGTCCTGTTTTTAGGACGCTTTGATTCTTTATGGGTATGAAAAATACTTTTTTTCTTTGATTTACTCATTTATATGAATAGCAGTCTTCTGCAGCTCTAAAAAAATACCGAATTTTTTCTTTAAAAAATGAATTTTTAATTTTTAATTATTCGCAAAAAATGTAGGTGTTTTTAAGTAAGTTTTATTTTTTATTTCAGGCTTAAATTTTAATTTAACTATTAAACCTTTGCATACACATTAAGCATATGCATTCTAAAAGACTTTTATGACTAGTTTTGTTTCAATTTGTTTTCTTATTTTTACTTTATACGTGTTTAAACCTGCTGTCCTGTTTTTTGGACAGCGGTCCAATATGGGTTAAACTAAAGTACTATATATTTTGGTTAATTTAAAGTGGACCAGTGATATTGTCTCGGCACCAGTAGCTTTTTTTAACAATTTCTAACGCTGTGAACGATCCCTTGTGTGGTTGTCAGGGGGAGGGGGGGGGAGGGTTATAACGTTCCGGCAGGTTTGAAATTTCAGAAATTAAGCACTGACCTTTCTTATATTGTGAGTTAGTATCTCTCTTTAAAGATTAAGAGAGACGTAAAAAGAATATTCTAAAATGGTATGCCTCAACATCATTAAATCCATTTTTATCTGAAATGAGGTCAACTACTGACCTTATAACTAGTGATTACAGTGTGTTCCAAGTCGTTTCACGAGGCTCTCTAGTCATTAAGCTCTCTTCTGATCGTAGCCCTTTCCTCTCGAGCGCGAACACATTCAAAATTAACTCTTAAGATTAGACAAAGTGTAGTTTTTGAAGTACAACGCGAGCGGGGTATTATTTTTTCATGTGTTGTTGCTATGGTTACACATTGCATAATGGAGGCAATTCATCGCGTCACGTGATAACGGTGATCGCTGATTTGTTTTCCAAATTTTTAATTGAGTTCTACGCGGAGTTCACAAAGCAAAATTAGCTATCTTAAAATTAGACTAGTTTCATAGCTTTTTCTGATTATAAACCAAGTAATTTACCTTTAATTTAATTTTTATAAAAAAAATTATTATTTATTACAATAGTTATAATGTTTTATTTATTGTTAATTTTATGCAACGTAGAACTTTATTTAGGCCTAGTTTTAATTAGATGGGTCGAACTCGAAGTAAAACGATACTACAGCTTCCTTTGTTTACATCGCTATCACGTGACCTATGACGCTGTATGAATTGCCTCCATTGAATTTAATACATTGCCCATTCTAATTTTTAAATTCTTTTCCTAAATAGTTTTGGTTTAAAATGTAGAGCAGTGATCTGGAGCAGCTTTTTTTCTGAGTTGCTCCGCTCCGACCTCTAAATACTTGCTCTAGCTAAGGGACCGTATATAAATGTCATGCTTTTTTCTGGTATTGACCCCTCCTCCCTTTGTCACATGTCACGCTATGTTGTATAAGCCTGATGTCACACTTCTCGTTACCCCCTCCCCTCCCCTTGTCACACTTTGTCACAATTTCACGAACCCCCCCTTCCCCCTCGAAGCGTGACATCATTTATGAATAATCCCTAAGCTCCGTGCTCCGAATAGCTTTAATAGATTACAAGGGGTCATTAATAAATCACGCTTCAAGGGAGGGAAGGGGGTTCGAGAAACTGACAGTTCGTGACAAGGGGATAGGGTGACAAGAGAGATGTGACATTACACATTTTGGTTTCTATAAAACATTTAAAATCAGCAAATTAAATTTATTTTTAAAGTTTTTTTGATTTTCATCATTTGATTCTAAAGTTTCATTGAACACTTTGTATCGTAAACACCGATGTTGATTAAGGTTTAAATTTACTTGTTAAAAGCTTAAAAGGACATTTTCTTGGTTATGTAGTTTTTTTTATATAACAATGTTTGCACCACTAAGGCATAAAATGTATGCATTGTAGCAGCTTTTTATATGCTACAGTTCCAAATTTTTGGTTTTCGAAAATCCGATTGCATCTACTTTCGTAAAAGTCGCGCATTTTTATTTGGTAATGTAATTCGGGCGACAATAATTTTCAATCCTCATATATTTTATCTTTAGTGGTAGAGGACTTGCAAATCCGTCGTTTGACCGCTCCCATTGGAAAAATTCAATCCAATTGCTTCCTAGTTGCGAGACGTTCGTGAAAATTTCAGTTAATACTTATGAGACTTTTCTATAGTGTATGAAGATATTAGGGAAAAAAGAAAAACATTTTAAAGGGTTGATAAAGGCGATAGAATGAAAATCAGGGAATTCTAGAGTTCTGGAAAAAGAATAAATTTTTTATGTGGCACTTTATTGACTAATTGCTATGATTTTCTTTCACTGAATTGGTTCTGTAGTGTGCGTTGATGATGATGTTCTCTGTTCTTCCATACAGGTGACACGACACTTGGAGACACGGTATGTGCCTACTCGAAGCAGAGCGTGGTTCGCGTGTCGGTGGCTGCCAAAGGGGGCTATGAGGAGGGGGAGGACGAGCAACCCCTCAGAGTCACTGGAGAGCTGGTGGAAGGAGGACAGGCCGAGCGTTGTGCCCACACAACATTCTGCTACGCACTGTGGCAGGAAGATGGCGCCAACGCCACTTCCATCGTTGCACAGGGTAAGTTGTTAATTCACAGGTGTCGAGAATCTGCCGCTCGTATCATATGTAAGAAGAATGGTCGTGAGAGGCCGTGTCGGTCAACCAATGCCAACTAGATACTACAGGCCCGAGAACTTGGTGATCACGTGACGTTATCCTACCTTTTGAGTGGGAGGAACCAGTTTTATCTGCTCATTTTCTCTGGCTGTAGCAATAATAAGTGCACAGTTTGCTTTTCACCTCCTTTCATACGTTTTTCTCTTCAAATAATTAAATAATCTCGAGGAATGGTAACATCACCTGAAGCAATCATGGCATGTGTAACTGCCATAGACCGTATCCGATGATTCATCCCCGTCCCCAACTCGGTCTTCATTTTCTAGTTATTTTATCGTAAATTTGATATAAGCAAAAGCAGCAACTTTTAATCTTTACTTCTTTTGTACTTATTCTTTTCAGTTCGAATATTTTAACTTAAATTTGTAAAATCGAAGATTCTTCACGTCTTATGCGCCTGCAACGACTTAAGTATATCGGAGTATTTTTTTAAATAACATGAAAGTTGGAAACATACATCTTGAAGAGAATGAAAATAAATTCTCACAACGTTTTCCGATCAGAAACGTGCAAATTTCGTACTCGTACTTGAGGATGGTTTGTTTTTACGATCGCGATTTTCTGTTTTTCGGAATCGTTTTTGCGATTTTTTGATAGTTTTAAGTATTCGTTTGTTGAAACTACAACGACAAACGAAGTGGAGGGGAGGTATTTTTACCTGAAGAAGATTGAAGGAAACTAGTCGATAGTCCTTATTCTATCAGGAGCCCTTGTTCGGCTTTTTACATTAAAATGAATAAAGTTGTCTCCTACCCTTGCAATGTATTTGATTTGAGTGTGTTTGCATTTTTTTTTTTACATAACCAAATCTAGTTTTATTAATGTTACCATTACCTGCAGTCACATGTATAGTTATTGAGGGAAAAGATCATAACCTAACAAAATTTTCTATTTAGCAGATTAAAGTTATTAATAATAATAAATTCAGAAATTATTCACCTTGTACATGAGCACAATTAGCAAAGTCTTGAAGAAGAGTACCAACTATAAAAGTTGAAGGTAGGAAGTTCGCCCATTTTACAGTATGTTGTTCCTTTCCAGGTTGCTGGAGTGCCACTGAATTCGATTGTACTGCGTGGTCCTGTGTCTCCAACAAGGCCCCCCAGTCTGTGCACAACACAACCACCAAGTTCTGCTGCTGCTCTGGACACAAGTGCAATGTCAACGTTTCGGACGGGTTCGTGCCTTCAGCGGAAGCAACCACAAGCTCCACAAGTGAGTTCTGTCCTCTGTTTTCGATCCTCCAGCTTTAAGTTTGACTCAATAAACAAGTATCCTGTCATCAGAGGGACCATTGTTCGTGGAACAACTTGTTCCGCATACCAAGGTTCATACTCCATCTGAAAATCATGGAAAACCTGGGAAAAGTCATGGAAATTGATATCCTTTGCAAAAGTCATGGAAAAGCCAGGGAAAAACGTAAATTTTTGACAAAACCTGGAAAAGTCGGGGATTTTTTCCCCTACCTTGGAGGGAACCTACGCTCGTCGCGATGTCAGATCTTCAATGTACTCGCCTTCCTTTTCCTATATAGGTTTTTTCTTTATATAATGGTGTTTATTATATTGTCATGGCATAAAAGTGCCTACATCAGTATTCCTTTAAATATTTGTTTTCATGCGTTATTATAGTTAAAAAGCTGCTTTGTCTCCACTGGGATCATTCTCATTTTTATTTTATTTTATTTATTTTTATATTCTATGTTTTATAGTTTTAAATTAGCTTTTTAAAATTTAAATTTTAAAAAATATAAGATGGATGCAAATACAAAAGCTAATATCTTTTGGCAGTATTGTGTCATAAAATTTGCTTTTGAAATTCTGTAGACTAGAAATTTTGTAGTATAAGTTTGTTATCTTAATGAGCACCTGTGGAATTTTTTAATATGAGGTTGATATAATTGTATGTATAAAATGTTATGGCGAGCGTATTTAATGTACAAGTAGTGCATTTGCTAATAAATATTTTTACTTGGAAAGTTAACCTGGGACACTACTTTGATCTACCCGGAAAAGTCATGGAAATGTTTTTGGCTATTTGAGTATGAACCCTGGCAGGCTCATTTCACATTTGGGGGAAAGGGGAGTGGGGAACCAATAAAGAGTTTGACCGAACAAGTAAATTTTTAATTAAATAATAAAGAATCTGAATTGCCCCCCCCCCCCCCCTCTCCCCGATTTGTCACTTTTTCGATAGTCCACAAATATCAAAAGCCACAAAAAGTTTTCCTTTTCAAAAGTCACCAAAAACGACTTTTGGCGACTAAAGTGTGCCAAATTGATGTGAAAACTATTGCAATACTCATGATTAGGGTTGCAAGTTTGTCGCGGAAAAAAGAGCGTGAAATTCGCGGCGAATTTCGCCAAATGTTCGCTAGAACCAATATAACAAAATATAGCATATCTGCAATGAAAGTTATTCTTCATCCTAAAACATAGGGCTATTGTTAGAAATGGAAGGATTATTAACTTCGTTAAAAACATTCGAATATTTGTATTGACTAGGATCAAAACTCTGCATGCTTGAAAATATTTTGAGGCCGGTTGGCGAAATCGATGTTTATTGTTACTGCTTTCAAAACAATAATTTCGAATTTTTTTCTTGACACAAGTTTAGAGCCTTTTTAGACTTTGAGTGCTCACAAATTTTATCCTTGGCCTGAAATTTTTAAAAAATCGGACATTTCGCGGGTCAATAATTAAAAAAGAAAGGAAAAATAAGAAAATTCGCAGAGTTTAGGAAAAAGCTTTAAAAATCGATTCGCGGCTCGACAAACTTGCAACCCTACTCATGATGGAAAAGTAGTCAATATTGTTGTAAAATGAACAGAAACTAAGGTGATAACAAAAGAATCAAGATTTAATATAGAAAATAATGCAAGGCAAAAGAAAACAGTACGTCTTACTATTTTACACAGCGAATTTTTAAATTTAAACTAATAGTGTTGCCAAACACAAAACAGCATATATTGATGCTGCCACTATAAAACAAGTAATACAAATGATTGAATGCTCGATATTTCAACAAATATCTCCAACCTTATGTTTTCATTGCTGCTAATGTTCTTATCTCTCTTTCCACCACAGTTGCGGGCTATGTGGAGTCCGCTGCCTACGATACACGGACAATCGTGGTTGCGGTGGCCGGGATGTGTTCTCTGGCCCTGATGCTGATCCTGGCAGTTTGCATCCTGTACCGCCTGTGTCCCACTACTCGCAAGCCCGGTCCGGATGCGGCACACCTCATCGAGCCCCCTCTGCCCCCCTCCTCGCCCACATTCAACATCGACAGCCTCAAGATCGCAGAGAGCATCGGGAGGGGGAGGTGAGTCGCCCCTTTTCTTTCTCTCTCTCTTTCTCTCTCCAAAAAAACTAGACTGAAAACACAGAGCAAAGATAAAACTAGACTGAAAACACAGAGCAAAGACAAAGCTAGATGGAAAACACAGAGCAAAGACAAAGCTAGATGGAAAACACAGAGCAAAGATAAAACGAAACTGAAACAGTCGAGTTTCCTCCACTGTTTCAGTTTAGTTTTATCTTTGATAAACTTTTCTGAAAATGCCAGTTCATCTTTCGATAAACTGGACTGAAAATGAAGGCCTTTTTCAAGGGTGATTCTGATACGAAATTTTCGAAAGTTTTTGAGAAGTTGATCCAAAAATTGATAATTTCTTCAGTTTTCAAAAAATTTTCAATTAATTAATCTCAAGACTTGTTTGACGATAGAGTTCCCAACTAACCCAATTATTAAAAGAGGTTACCGCTTTTCACGCGATCTTCCGTTTTTTAGTTTATTTCTCTCGATTTTGTTTTTTAGAAAAAACGTTACGGGTGAAAAATAAGTATTTTTTATTTTAATTGGAAAGGCTTGACTTGATTTTTCATTGTTGGGAAAACTATTAATAAATATAAAACTCATTGTTGAAAAAGTTTTTGTTGCCATTGTGCTATAATAATAAATGCAATTACAGTAAGATTTTGACTGATTGCTTCTCTGAGGCAAAAATTAAATCCAATCAGTTTGTTTGCTAAAATCGACTTCAAAACGGAATTTTTCATACAAATGATTAGTTTTTAGTGTCATTCATTCAAAGAAGGTTTGCCCTTTGATATGGATTTTTAAAAATAGAGTATTTATATAAAAAATGTATTTACACTAAAAAGAATAAAATAAAATAATTTTTGGAAAAAAATAGAACCGACTTCAGATTATAAATTGCGCTGAAAAGTGAAAAATAAATTTCTTAAAACAACATCGATGTGACTTTTAAACATAGTTTTAGATGTCGGTCCAAAATTATAAGCCCAATTACCATTACACCATGTGCTACTTCATATTGGAACTGTTGCTAATTCTGGGCCATTTATATTTGTAATTGATTCATGATTACAAAAGATTTTATCTGTCCTAATTTTGCACCGACTTCTAAAACTATGTTTAAAAGTCACATCGATGTTGTTTTAAGAATGAATTTATTTTTCACTTTTCAGCGCAATTTATAATCTGAAGTCGGTTCTATTTTTTCCAAAAAATATTTTATCTTAATTTCTACACGGTAAAAGTAAAGACTTATATTTTAGAAGTATGCCAACATCGAACACGTGCTTCGCTGAAAATGAGCGGACCGTGCGTTACAATCCTTTTGCATCTGTAGTAAAGTCTATTCCATACTAACTATAGTCAAGGTTTTGAAGTTAAAATTGCGTGTCACTCATACAATGATAACTCTGTCATCTTATCAAATATTTATTACATAAAGAATAAACACAATCATGCAGTATTAAACAATTAAGAATGAGGCTTCCGAACAACAAGCGTCGACATACATCGCTACTCCAACAACCGCTAAATTAAAAAATTTTAATTAGAGTTCTTTTTTTTGGTGAAAGTGAAAGTTATTATTTTTTTAGAAGTTGAAGTGCTTAATCGCCACAGTACTCCCCCCCAAGTGCCAAGGGCACTGATGTTACAAGTATTTTCTGTTGAAGCGAACTTGTCTTCCTGAGCGAGTGGTTATTGGGACAGGTTGTACTATGTCTGTGGTTTCATTTCTTGGAACGGGTTGCTGGATGTCGGTGGTTTCATTGCTCATTGGGAGAGCAACAGGGACGTCAGCTAGATTATGCGTTGAGGGCGCACAGTTGCTTGCAGTAGGCAGGTCGTCAGTAGCTAAGGAAAAGCTTGGCTTGAGACGGTCAACACTAATCGTGCTTGGTTTGTTGTTGATTATCAGGGTGAAGTGTTTAGGAGTGCGCTCTATGACTTTGTAGGGGCCATCGTAAGGTGTTTGTAGCGGCTTCTTAACTCCACCGTGCCGAACAAAAACATGGGTGCAGTTGAGTAAACTTGGGTTGATGAAAGGTGTTTGTTTATTATGGGCAGATCCTGGTGTCGGGGAGAGATTTTGCATAATTATCCGGAGTTGTTGTACAAATTCAGATGGTTCTTCACTGGATATC
Organism: Octonoba sinensis; assembly: GCA_038502835.1. Classification (NCBI taxonomy): domain Eukaryota; kingdom Metazoa; phylum Arthropoda; class Arachnida; order Araneae; family Uloboridae; genus Octonoba; species Octonoba sinensis. Next base: position 1,121,019 of record CM076598.1, on the reverse strand, counting down.
GTGGACGGAGAGAGAAATTCTCCTGGCAGTCGGAGTGTTGAGCCATATACCAGCTCTGCAGTAGTGCACTGGAGATCGTCCTTGAAGGTGGAACGCAATCCCAAAAGCACAAGAGGCAATGTTTCAGTCCATCGATGGTTATGGTAACATTTAAGAGCCTGTTTGAGGGTACGGTGAAGTCTCTCGACCATTCCATTGCAAGCAGGGTGGTATGGGGTTGTTCTTATATGCTTAACTCCCAATAGTCGGGAAAGAGAAGCAAAAAGTGTGGATTGAAACTGCCGACCTTGGTCTGTTGTAATGATGGATGGTACCCCAAAACGTGAAATCCAGTGATTCACAATTGCTCGTGCCACTGTTTCAGCACATATATCAGTCACGGGTATAGCCTCGGGCCATCTGGTGTATCGGTCGACACAAGTCATGAGGTAAGAGAATCCATCAGAGGGTGGTAATGGACCGACCAAGTCAACATGCACATGGTCGAACCTTCGTGCTGGTTTTAAGAATGGTTGAATAGGGCTGTGAGTGTGCTTGCTTATTTTAGATTTCTGGCAGTCCACACAAGCACGTGACCAAGTAACAACATCCTTAGCCACAGACGGCCACACATAACGGTCCAGTATTAGTCGTTTAGTAGCACGGATACCTGGGTGAGATAAGTTATGGAGAGAATTAAAAATTGGCTTTCTGAAATTGCTTGGTACAAATGGTCTCACCTTATCGTCTGTGATGTCGCACCAAAGTCTCAACGTTGGAGAAATTGGCACGGATTTCAGTTTTAGGGAATGGTTGGTTGTGCCTAAGAGATTTTGTAATTCGGCGTCGGTTTCTTGAGCTTGTGATAAAGATTCAAACTGTATTGGAGTTGGACAAATCTCTTGAATGCGAGACAATGTGTCAGCGACGACATTATCTTCTCCGGCGATGTATTTGATATTGGTTGAAAATTGTGCAATGAAGTCGAGATGTCTGAGCTGGCGAGGGGAACAGGTGTCAGAATTTTTAGTAAATGCAAAAATTAAGGGACGGTGATCAGTAAAAATTGTGAAGCATTGGCCTTCAAGTGCGTGCCTAAAATGCTTTACAGCAGAGTACATAGCGAGAAGTTCTCGATCATATGTGCTGTACTTGGCTTCGGCAGTCGATAATTTACGAGAAAAGAATGCGAGCGGTTTTGGGCCATTAGGAGACTGGGAATTTAAAACTGCTCCAATAGAAGTGGTTGAGGCGTCGACCATGAGGGCCAGTGGATGCTCAGGTGACTGAAACGTCAATGTTGTGGCATTAATCAAATCGGATTTGCAATTTTCGAATGCAAGAGTCGATTTATCATTCCAAGGCACAGGACGTTTGTCGTTCTTTTTAGAATTTTTCAGAAATTCATTTAAAGACGCTTGCGTTTCTGCGGCTTTTGGCAAGAACCGCCGGTAGAAGTTTAGCATCGCTAAGAAACGTCTCAGCTCAGAAATAGTTTTCGGTTTCGGGAAGTTAATGATGGTCTCAACTTTATCAGGAAGCGGCTTAACGCCTGCAGCAGTTATGAGGCACCCGAGAAATTTTACGGCAGGTTTTCCCAATACACATTTGTCAGGGTTTAATTTTAACCCATGCTTTTTTAACCGTGATAACACCTCGTGCAAATGTTTAGCATGCTCAACATCTGAGCAAGAAGCTATTAATATGTCATCGAAATAGGGAATACAACAGTCAAGATTGGATAAAACTTGGTGTATATACCTTTGAAAACTTTGCCCTGCGTTCCGCAATCCGAATGGCATAGCAGTGTATTCGAACAAACCAAACGGTGTGGTTACAGCTGTCTTGGGTATATCAGCAGGGTTTATAGGGATCTGGTGGTACGCTCTTGCTAAGTCGAGAGTAGAAAAAATTATTTTTCCATGCAAGCATTGGGTACAATCCTGGATGTGCGGAACGGGATAGCGGTCAGGCACGGTTGTAGAATTGAGACGACGGTAGTCACCGCAAGGACGATACTCACCGTTAGGTTTTCTGACAACGTGCAAAGGACTTGCCCAGGGGCTTTTAGATGGTCGGATGATGCCCTGAGCGGATAAATATTCAAATTCTTTTTTAACAGCTTTAAGAATGTCGGGAGCTAGTCGTCTAGGTTTTGAAAATACAGGCGGACCTTTTGTTTCGATATGATGGTAAATTTGATCTTGCTTACTACCTTTCATGGGTTGCGATGTGTTTAATAACTCAGGATACTCACTAAGGATTTTATCCAGTATGCCATCACCAACCAATATAGCGATGTTCGATTCAGGAGAGTTAAGTGAAGGTAGTTGTCCATTAGAGGAAAGTCGAGTATTCGCATCAATAACTCTATGGTTTTTAGCATCAACTAGCAGATTGTAGTGTTTTAACAAATCTACGCCGATAATAGGTTGTTTAACGTCTGCTACTACAAAGGACCATATAAAATCACGGCGCAAATTCAAATTGATGGTCATGCACTTTGTTCCATAAGTAGCAATTTTTGTGCCGTTGGCGGCATACAACGTTAAATATTGCGATTTAGAGTGCGGAGCGTACGTTTTAGGAATGACTGATACGTCCGCACCAGTGTCAATTAAAAAGGAAAGTTTAGACTTTGAATCGGCCATTAATATGCGATTAAGGTGGCGGTCAGCATTATGGCCGGTAAGCGATCGCCTTACACGTTTCCCGAATGACGAAAAGAGCAGGGAGGGTTGCATTTTTTGGCATTCTCACCAAAATTAATATGATAGAAACATAAACCATTTTCTGGCTCTTTATAGCTTCGATTGCGAGAATTGCTACGGTAGCGAGAGTTATTTCGGTGTCTAGGATTTCTAATGTAATTGTTCCTCCGTGTACTTCGTTCCTGAACTATAGAAGTTAACTGTTTGACTTGCAGGGTTAATTGGTCAATTTGCGCCTGTAGCGCGATATTTTGTGGTGCAATAGAGACTTGTGCAGAATTAATGGACGATTGAGGCGTTAAATCGTGGATTTTATCTGCAATAGATGCGAGTTTCGTTAAATCTTCATTTAACGCTGCCAAAATCGATTTCGTGCTGTTGGGCAGTCGTCCAAGCCAGAGTGATTTAAGCAATGGCTCACCTACGGAATCGCCACCTAGAGCACGCATGCGTATAAGCAATTGTGACGGACGTTGGTCACCGAGCTCTAACCCTTGTAACAATGTCCTTATTTTAGACGACTCGCTTTCTGAGTGTAATTCAACCAAACGTGTTTTTAACTGCTCATATTTGTTGGTTTCGGGAGGTCGCATAATGATATCACTTACGGAGCTTAGTATGTCCGAATCAACAGCTGCCACAACATAATTGAACTTGGTTTCGTCAGTCGTCACATGTGCCAAGGAAAATTGTGCTTCTAAGCGGAGGAACCACAGGCTAGGATTATTCTTCCAAAACGGTGGTGGTTTCACCGCAACGTGAGAAATTTGTGGTTCGTTGAAAATTTGATCTTCAGATGTCGACATTATATATAACTTGAGTTACTAATATAATTCCATTAGGGATTAACACGTAAAAAAACACACATTAAAGTAGCACTCAAAAAGAAAGTTATCATCAAGGCGACAATTATCATAAACGACATTACAATTTATCATAAGTAAGCAAAGAGAATCTATGTCACTCAACATCGAAAGGCAATGTACCAACTCGTGAATATAAAACCAAATTCATTTAGACAAATAAAATCGTGCGGTAACTTACGCAGCTTAGATATTTTTCGATTGCACTTATCATCGTAAAAGTTCACACGTTCTTTGGTCACCAATGTAGTAAAGTCTATTCCATACTAACTATAGTCAAGGTTTTGAAGTTAAAATTGCGTGTCACTCGTACAATGATAACTCTGTCATCTTATCAAATATTTATTACATAAAGAATAAACACAATCATGCAGTATTAAACAATTAAGAATGAGGCTTCCGAACAACAAGCGTCGACATACATCGCTACTCCAACAAACGCCAAATTAAACAATTTTAATTAGAGTTCTTTTTTTTGGTGAAAGTGAAAGTTATTATTTTTTAGAAGTTGAAGTGCTTAATCGCCACACATCCTATAAATATTTGAGCTGTTTTAAAAGTTAGAAAGTATTTTAACATATGCGGCCTTAAATAGTCACCTAATTACATTATTTTTATTTTAAATTCGTCATGCATATTTTTTCCGAAAATTTCATGTTAAGTGCAGAATTTTTAAATTTTTTTTGCTCAGAATCACTCATGGCTGTTTTGAAACAGCTTTTGACCACAGTCATGTGACTTTTTGGATGAGTTAAACCGTCTGCTTTTCAGCCATGTGGTTTTTTAAGAATGGTGTTGTTGACAATTTTGGTTAAACAGAATTCATTTAATTTCACCATGTTGGTGATAAAAGTGCTAAATTTAGAACTTGGAGAACGTCTTGAGCATAATTTCCTCTGTCACCATACCATGACTGCTAGTTTCTATTGATTAGAAGGCTAAGTCTATGTTCTTTGGTCTGTGGCTAAAACGCTAAATAAACGAAACAAAAATGGCTTTTAAGATTTGTTCATTTACAAAAGTGTGTGTTCCATTAAAATCATGGTTTGTTTGTACAATCACCCAACATTTTGGACATATGAACAAATACCATTTAGTTACAATTGTTGCTATTATTATTTTAATTATTTATATATTTTTGCCGTACTTTTGCGAATCCACAGATTTATGACGCAACGACCTTATTTTTGACAAATGACACTCCATCACAAATCTAAAAATAGACTAATCATAACAATATTAATAGTCAATAAGTAAAAAAAAAAAATAATTAAAAGAATTTTTTTTTTTAAATATGTCATCCTTAAATTGCTAACAATGAGGGGAAGAGGAAAAAATGCATATTTCGTTGAACATAGCTTCACTGTAATTACTTGATTTTTTTTTTTTTTTGTCAAAAATGTTCTGATTTTGCCACATATAGAACTGCACTTGAATGAAATTTATTAGCAAAACAACCCCCCTGGTCATTCTAGCAGTACATTTACTCAATCAAAAATTAATTGAATTTTTCTTTTTTCTAATTCATCAGACATATTGTTTATCTTAACTACAATGCGCTTGCCAGGTGTATGCAAAAAAAAAAAAAAAAAAACACTCCTCCTTAACTTCTTAGTTTCTAGAAGTTAAAATGAATAGTTACTTTCTGGTTAACTTTACTTTGTAGGAACTTTGCCCTTAAATGTAGCTTCTTTGCAATAATAATGTAATTGTCGTGAATACCGTTTTACACTGACCTGTTGTGCTTTTGATTTGCCTGAAAGCAATGCTTACATTTTCTAAATTAGCAATGTCCCAACTTTATTTTCCCTCCAGATGTTTGAAATTTGGCCTTTTAATTTTCCCCAGGGTTGTTGCGGAGAAACTGCAGCAGCAAAAGAACCTTTCAGAAAAAAAAACACGTCGCAAAAAAAAATTAACAAATGATAAATTTTGAATGTCATAAAAAAGAATGTATATCACATACCTGAAATCTTTCTTCAAATCAATATATTAAATTGCAAAATTATTAATTTTCTACATTTATATCTCATTTTACTGGTTGAAATTTATTTGCAAGAAGTCCATTTTGTAAATCTTCAAATGCTCTTCAATCTTGACTCCTTTTGTTGTAGACTTCATCCAAACTTGAAGTAAAACATTCAGTTTCAAAAGCGTTTTTCATTTTGGCTTTCCAACAAATCTCAGAAAGCATTTCTTCATTTTCATTTACCTCCTGTTGTGTATGTATATACAGTCAACTCTCCAAAATCCGCACTGCTCAGGACCAAGGGTTGTGTGGATTTTAGAATTTTGCGGATTTCGGGTCATCGATCTGTGTACGTATTTTGCGAGGTTATAATGTCGCATTCACCTGTTAACTTGTTATTTAAAAAATGTCTTGATAAACCCCTAATTATACAGGTATACATCTATAAGAAAGATAGATGGAAAAGAAAGAAAATTTATAAAAATTAGATACAATGGATATATATGTGTGAACTTTAAATCATTTTTTAAATAATACAACTATTTTGAAAAGGTGCAGATTGGTGGTCGCCACTCTCCAACTGGTTATCAAAAAATTTCAAATGGGGACCAAATATTTCATTGCCGATCGCCACGCCACGTAAGCGATCAAAATTGTCTCCATTAACTAGATCAAAGAGGAAGAACATTTGCACCATAAAATCGATGCAAATACAAAATTTATACTAAGAAATAGTTTAATACTTTTGTTAAAAACGATTTGAATTGTGTACTAATGAAAAAACAACAAGAAATCTCGCAAACCGAAAGCAGATGCAAAAAGATTGATGTCTAATTACGGCAAAACGCTAATATTGCGCATGACACGCGGCTATAAAAAAAACATAAAAATAAGCTAACAATACATTGTTTTTAACGTATAAAAGGCAGATTTGAGTTATTGTAAACATTTCAAGTTAACAAAATGCTTTTAGCTTTGAAAATTCAAGGAATTTCTAGTTTTTTTAACTGAGTTTTTCAATTAGATTTTTTTGACTTGAGTTTCACTGTTTACATCGGAAATCTTACACGGATTTTAGACGCTCAACGATTTTGGGTCCGCGGATTTAAGAGAGTTGACTGTACTTTGTAAAGGTGCAGATTGGTGGTGGTCGCCACTCGTCAACTTGCTATCAAAAAAATTTCAAATGGGGGCCACATATTTCGTTGCCGATCGCCGCGCTAGCGATCAAAATTGTCTGCATTAACTAACTAGATCAAAGAGGAAGAACATTTGCAACATAAAATTGATGTAAATACCAAATTTATCCTTCAAAAATAGCTTAATACTTTTGCTTAGAGTTAAGCCCCGGGGTCAGCCATTTTTTATGTGCTTGGAATCCCAGCCCAATAGCCCAGTTTCAAGTTCTATGCTTTCCCCCTGTCCCTTTGTAATTTCTCTCAGCACCTGCTGAGTTGCTAATCCTCGTAGTAATGCGAAAGCGATTCCCTGCTCTTTTCTTCTGCCCATCAACTGGTGACAGCTAGCCCACCCTTAGCAAGTGGTGTAAATTCCTGCAGCATGTAAGCTAAAATCTGGAGTCTGAAACATTTTATTGAACATTATAATTACAGATGTTTATATAAGCACATACGCGTTAATGGTTTTTTATTACATATTTAGTATTACATTTTAAATATTTATGAATGTTTATAAAATATTATTAAATTACTATTATTTTGTAATTTAGACATATCAACTCAAATTTAGAAAATATATTTCTAATCCTACGTTCTTTTTGAGAAAGCTTGAAAGAAATCCTAAATTACTAGAAGTTTGTTTAGAATAAGTTACCCAACTTGCTTTTTTATGCGCCAAATTGATTTTGCTGAGTAAGTAACTAGGCAAATGTGCTCTAAATTATTTCAAATCATCGGTATACGAACGGTTAAACGAATATTTTTAAGATTAACAATTTTTTTTGTATTGAAACAGAGTTTTTATGAAAAACGATATCAAAATCAAATTATCATTATTAATTGATTTAAGAACAGCCCTAAAGCGAGCGAATAAAAAAACCAATGAAGCACAACAATCTTACGTTATAAGTGCTGCATGACAAAGTTATTCAATATCAAATCCGCCTATTAATGAGTAAAATTTTTCTGAAATATAAGCATCCTGTCAAATATATTTGAACAATATTTTTTTTTTTTTGCTAATCTTATAATGCCCTCAAAGATTGAATGGGGTGCACATGCTGTCTAAAAGGCTCAGATTTTTGTCATCTACCAAAGCAAAGTGTTTCAGCTATTTTTTTCTTTCTAATTTTAACATTTTTAATTGATTTTTTATTATTGGATATTCATTTGTTGGCAATTATTTCACTGAAGGTTACACCTACTTTCAGGCTTTTGGCTTTATTTCTACTATACTTTTTAGTTCTTAAAACTTCTTCATGCATCTTTACTTTTTATTTTAATTTCAGTACTTATCGTTCCTTTCTAAAGGAAGGAAATTTATAAATTTATTAATAAAAGTTAAAAAGACCTCAAAGGATGTGGGTGTAAATACACATGTACATGCGTGTACATATATATATATATATATATATGTATTTATATATACACGCGTTCTAAGCATCCTGTCAAATATATTTGAACCATATTTTTTTTTCTTGCTAATTGTATAATGCCCTCAAAGATTGAATGGGGTGCACATGCTGTCTAAGAGGCTGATTTTTGTCATCTACCAAAGCAAGGTGTTTTAGCTATTTTTTTTCTTTCTAATTTTAACATTTTTAATTGATTTTTTATTATTGGATATACATTTGTTGGCAATTATTTCACTGAAGATTACACCTTCTTTCTGGCTTTTGGCTTTATTTCTACTATACTTTTTAGTTCTTAATTTTTCATGCATCTTTACTTTTTATTTTAATTTCAGTACTTATCCTTCCTTTCTAAGGGAAGGAAATTTATAAATTTTTAAATAAAAGTAACGAAAAAAAAAAGACTTCAAAGGATGTGGGTGTAAATACAAATGTACATGCGTATATATATATATATATATATATATATATATATATATATATATATATATATACACGCATTCCAAATAAGTACATATGCAAGCATCTTCGAATTTTAGCCGCCTGTGCTCAAAATCTAGGCGAGCCTGGTGCCCAGGATTTCTTGAAACTTTATTGTATGTGTTATCTGTGTACTATCTAATTAAAACTTTATCATTTTCCTAATTGAATCGAGAGAACTTCGGTAATTATCTCAAAGTATTTCAATAGTGAATTTCTTATCTAAAAAGAAAACAAATAAAAGCAACCCAATAATATATTATAAAACAAGCCCCCGCTCTAAAATTTTCAATGGCGCTATATGCGCCATACTCTGCCCCCCCCCCCTGCTAGTGGACACCTCTGTGTTTATGTATGTAAATTGGGTGTTTCAAAAGTTTTCTTTACTGTTTCCAAAGTTTTAATCCGTGTTAATTTTCTGTTACTATATTATATATGTATTTTTGCTTTGCTTACTTTTCATTTATTTTTTTGCTTCCTCATATATATATTTTTCTATTTATATCCATCTCAAAAATAAATAAAGACTTCTCTTCTAATAAAGGTAGACCACAGTAGCAATGAGAATTTCACCTGAGTCACCTGACAATACGTATTCTTTCCTTTCTATTTCCTCTCTTACCCTCTCATCACCTGTCGCTCTCTAATCCTTTGTATACAGATCACGAGTTCACGCTCGTTAGTTTTCAAGGGGGGTCAAAAATCTGCTTGGGCGAGTTGGGCACTTGTGGGAGCCAAGCTACTTGGGAGGTTTGGGCTATTCTGGGATCAGGAGAGTTGCTTAAATGCAGTTTGAAGAGTGTTCTAAGGAAAAAATAATAAGAAATATCACAAACTGAAAACAGATGCAAAAAGATTGATGTCTAATTAGGGATCATTCATAAATGATGTCACGCTCCGAGGGGGGAGGGGGGGTTCGTGAAATTGTGACAAAGTGTGACGTGGGAAGGGGGTAACAAGAAGTGCAACATCAGGCTTATACAACATAGTGTTACAAGTGACAAAGGGGGGAGGGGAGTCCGTTGAAGTGTGACAGTTTGTAGCAAAGAGGGGGAGGGGGTCAAATATATCGGAAAAAAGCGTGACATCATTTATGAACGGTCCCTTACAGCAAAACGCTAATATTGCGCATAACACTTGGCTATCCAAACAAGCTAAAAATACATTGTTTTCATTGCATAAAATGCAGATGTGAATTATTGTAAATATTTCAAATTAAAGAAATGCTTTTAGCTTTGCAAAATTAAAGAAATTTTTAGTTTTTTAACTAGTTTTTAAAATAAGTTTCACTGTTTACATCGGAAATCTTACGCAGATTTTAGAAGCTCGAGGATTTGAGAGAGTTGACTGTATTTGTAACAGAGCTCTTAAAACTCCTCGAGTCCGAGTCCGTCATTTTGGCAACTGACTTCGCTGCCCTGGAATTTGGGTATTATGCAGTGTGGACTGTACTTGAAGAAGTGTTTGTTTTATGCTAGTGGTGTTTATATAAGAGTTTCTGTTTATGTGAGTAATGTCTGTTCCGTATCTGAATGTCCTTTTTTTCTCTCTCTGATCAGGTACGGTCACGTGTTCCGGGGCACACTCTACAACCGCTCGGTGGCCGTGAAGATCTTCTCTGCGCAACACCGCCACAACTACCTGAACGAGCGCTACATCTACTGTCTTCCCTTCATGGATCATCTGTGCCTTCCCAAGCTCATAGGTCAGATCTCTCTCTCTCTTTATCAACATTAGAGTTTGCCCAACGGTCGAAATTCGATTGTAATAATTAGGGATATACCTAGTACTCGGTACTGGGCTAGAATTTTACTGCTCGGCAAAATTCTAGCCGAGTACTCGCCCATTATGAATAGTTGCAAAAATTTCGTTATTTTTTAAAAAAGATTACTAATAGTAGATACATTTATGACTGATTAGTACAATAATATGCAACTATAAATAATGGTGTAAAGCACAAGTTTTAGACGGGTGATGTCTTTTTTCATTATAAATGTCTTTTAATATCTTTTTTTATTCACTATTACTCGGTATTTGGTACCCGGTACTCGGCCGAGTAGTAAATTGGTGAATACTTGGCCGAGTACTCGGCTACTCGGTACAACCCTAGTAATAATTAAATTTAGCATTGAAAACATTATGCTATTTAAATAATAATATGAGTATTATTCATCAATACGATTATACAACGTCGAGTTTATTTTGATTGTCCTCACTTAAAGCGAGCGCATTGCCAATCATTGTCGCCACAGGCAGGGTTCGTACGTTCCTTAAAGGTCCTTAGAAAGTCCTTAATGTTCATTTCCATTTTTAAGGCCTTAAAAAGTCCTTATTTTTTTATTCCAGGTGCTTGATTTTTTTTTTGTTAAAATAAAAAGGTACCAATGCGCTCTATTCGTTTTGCAATCTTTTGTACTTTTCACAAGAATCAAACTTCTTTCATTTCAACTACTTAATCGAACCTCAAATTTGGTTTGTTCGGGTCCGGTACTATCGCGGCTTTCCGACAGACCCAAAACGGCAGATTGACAGCACCAAAAATGGCGGATTTACATAAACATCAAAGCATTTTTACTTCAAATTACTGTGCTTTCTCAACTGATATATAAATAAGTAAGTCTTGTTTTACTTTTTTAAAGGTATAACTAAATTGATGTGTTATATATTTTTACAAAAAAAAATGTTCATGGATTTGATAAAATGCTTCAAACTACAACACCCAATTCCGTTAAAATAAACTTGTACCCCCCCCCCCCCCCCCCACACACAGGGCAGCTCCCAATTTGCTATCTCCTGCAATTGTATAAAAAAGAAAATCGTGCTACATCTAACAAAAAAATTTAAATATTAGTAGAGAAATCGAATCAAAACACCAAGCATTTGTACAAAATGCAATGGTGTCCAGTAACTGGGCACCATTTAAGACCACAGAAAAACAAATCACATCACACAAGTTCCCTCATTTTGCTTAAAAAAAAGAAAAGAAAGAAGGAATAAAATTTGAAAAACAGACTTTTAAAGACTCAAGGGGGAAAAAATTTAGTTCGTGTGAAAGTGCATTTTCTGTTATGACTAATACAAAAACAGTTAAACGTAGTAGTTTGAGAGAGTTAGATGAAGAAATGCGGGTGAATTTGTCTTACATCCGACCGAATATGAGACAGATCGTTTGTAATGGTCAAGCCCATGTGAGCCATTGAATTCTTGATAGTATTGGAAAATTTTTTTTGAGATTTCTATCTTTTTGTATCCTGTAAATATATCAATTAAAAAAGTTGACAGTTGTTTTAGTATTTGCAACTTGTAGTCTACTTGTTTTATTTTTTATTTAAATTTTTTTATCAGTATTTTGAAACTTTATTTTAGTTAAATTTTGATAGTTACTATTTGAGGGTAATGTACAAAGTTTTAAGCAAATTAGCTCCATTTTTTATTTGTATGTTGTTTCCAAAATGAAATATTTTTTTCCAAGTTGAAGAAGTTTTTTCTGAATTTTTGTAAGCTCTTCTAAATAATTTAAAAAAAATATTTATGGCTAAGATAAAAATTTAAGTAAGCCTAAATTGAGATGCTGGCAGCATAAGTTAAGTAAAATGAAAAAAAAAATAAATAAATAAATAAAAAATCTAAATTAAACAAAAATTCTCAAGACAAAGTGTAGCGTTTTCTTTAACATTTTTTTTTTTTATTTAAATTGTTTTTTTCATTTAACTTATATTTTATAGCACTAACCATTTTTGAGAATTTTTCCTATCATGATAATTTGCTTATATATGATTAATGTTTGTATTGTGTGCTTCTTATTATTAGCTCCAATAATTATTTAACTCCCTGACTGTATTGGACATTAGAGGTCAAAGGCAAAGATAGCTCCGTAAAAGTGTTTGTGTTGTGTTCCTAATAAAAATACGATGTTAAATCAATTTCCTCTTTTAATAATGCTTCCTTCTGAAATAAACATAACAGTTTGTATATTTCGAAAAATTTGTGAGGTACTTAAAAATTTTTGTAGGTCCTTAAAAAGTCCTTAGAAAGTCCTTATTTTTTGTTTTGCCAAAAGAGTACGAACCCTGACAGGGTCTATTGCACTCACCAATGTAGCCGCTCGTACTCCTGTCGATGTCGTACTGAGTGGAGTGGCAGTTGAATAGAACTTGTATGTTTGCTTCCATACACTATTCTCATTTTTACACGGTTTTATTGAACGGATTTGTCACGAAAGTTTGTTACGCGGTTTTCAACCATTATTACTGCATAAATGATCTTCAAACTTTGCACACAAACTCATCTTCGATGACAATGCACTATTCCATCCAGTCTATAATCTATTATAGCATTGATTAGGAAAAAAAAGTCATAATTTTTGACTCTGAGGAAATGATCAGAATTATTATTTGTCGAATGGCAACGATAGCTTTGTTTGGATAATGCAACGATGTTCTGAATTTTAAAATACTCAAATCATGGTGACATTTTTAATTTTTTTTTAAAAGTAAAACCATGTAACTTAAAACATCTTTGCACGGTTTTATTCGTTCTATTGTTTCAGAGAAGCCTTCACTCAAACTGTTATGATTATTACTTATATTATTATGGTTTAATGGCAACACACTCTTTTTCACAATGAGTTTTATACTTATTTCCTAGTTATTGGCTCAACCAAGACACGTTGCCATCTGCTACCTATAACAATATAAAATTGCAATTATAAATGAGGCTTGCTTGACAAAAGAAAAGGGGAAGTAATTAACTGATAATAATTTGTTTCCAAAATGGTTTAATGGATATCACTGAAACGCGTCAATAGCTACTAAACGAGAAAAAAGTAAGAAAATCGGTTGACAAACAGAGGAGAAAAAGGTTCTTAACTGTTTCATCTTTGACTATTTATTTATAGATTATTAATCCTGAGAAAAGTTACTGGGTCCACTTTAATAGGAAGTAGCTTTGGTCCCTTAGTGATTGGTATAATTCCAGTTGGCAAGTCAACCTAAACTTTATGTGTAGGAGTAAAGATAAAGATAATAAGGGAAAATAGTATACAATAGTATAAAATGGGGGTAGACATAAAGATATTTTTAAAATGGTTCTCTAATTTGGAATTAGGGATGAAATGGATATCCAACAACTATCCAGTATCCGGCCTATCCGGCTAATTTTTAACTATCCGATTCAACCAGATATCCAATCCGGCCAGTGACTAAATTATCCGTTATCCGATCCGGCCCTGCAAAAAATATCCGAATATCCGGCATGTTAAGAAATGTATCCGGCGGTAATTTGGGAGGAAAATTTTCCATATCCTTCCAGAAAATTTTTAGTGCCAAATAAAGCTAATTTTATGTAAAAATTTTGTATGACATAAAACTTTTGATATTTCCTTTCATTGATCAATTTCAGTTTTTCAAGAAAAAATAACAGGTTATAATAACTTTAACTTTCTACTAAATATTTATAAAATAATTTAAATTTTCGTAGGTTGCATCATTTAAAAATAATAATAAGGCATTACCTAATTTAAATAATTGAAGAGCACTCACAGACACAGAAAAGGAATAGGTATTTTCTCTAGCTAGGAGAGAAAAAATGAGATGTAACAGAACCTGATAGGTATTCGAATAGTAGTTTGAATTATTAAGATTTATTATTAGATTATAAATTTGATGATGTATGAAACTGCATTAAACCTTTTAGGAAAATATTTTGAAGTTAGCCATAGGTACACGGGAAACATTTTATGTTTAAAGTTTGTTTCCTTCAAATTCTGTTCAAATAAAAACAATATTTTAATATCTTATTTTATGTGTTTCATTATTAAAATGCACACATAAATTTACATTACAAAGTTGAATCATTACTAATTTTAAAGTTACTTTATAAATGTGTGCATAGAAAATGTTTTTTGATATATTAAAAAGGTTTAAAAAAATGATGAGTGAAACACGTTTGTTATTTATTGTTTTGAGGTTGTAGTACATAAAAAATAAGTAAATACATAACATAACTGAAAGGAAATAGCAGCCGGATATCCGGCCGAACTACAAATATCCGGTGGAACACGTATCCGGTTGAACTCTGATATCCGGTCCGGATATCCAAATCCGACAGAAAAAATTTGCAGGATACCCCGTATCCGGTATCCGGCAAAATCACTATCCGGTTCATCCCTATTTGGAATAACCACTATATAGATGTCAAACAATACACATTGCCAATTAAAAAATTTGATTTCAAATACTACTTTAAAATAACCAGAGGTTATTATTGGGTTTATTTATTAAATGGTTATTATTGGGTTATTTAATAATCACTAATTTAATACTGTTTAAATTTTTATTGGCTATTGTTCGCCCCCCCCCCCCCAACCCCCTAGTCAGTAAACTTCATTTTTGAGAAATAAAATTGCAAAAAAATACATATTGGCATGTAATAGTGCTTTGGAATTAAGAGGAATACATCCGATCTTTCAATGCTATGCAATTTTCTGCTCAGAAGAAAATGTTTACTTCTTAAATTGTCATATTTTAGCAGAAAGAATTTTTGATAATATTTCTGGCAAACATACAATTATTTTTAAATTTAAATTTGTCTTTTTTTCTTTAATTTCAAGAGTTTTTACACAATATTCGAGTAAAACTTAGATGGGTATGGTTTTTAAAAGATGTACACAGCTCTATGAAATCTATAAAAAAAAAAGCCAAGAATGATTTGGTACAACATGATAAAAATAGAAATCAAGTTTTAAAGGTTTCCTGAAAACGCATGGGTTTTTTTTTGTCAAAAACCCAGACGGGCTGGGCTTTAATAAGCGTGTATGGAGTGTTGAGGGGGGGGGGGAGTGCATTAACCTAAGTACATACTTTTTAATTTTAAATTGGCTGTGCATACATCACTGGCGTAGATAAGGGGGTGATTTTGGGGATAAAACCCCCCCTGAAATGGTAAAGATTGTCTAGAATTCGACCAATTTTTCTTGGAAAACAATGAAATTGGCCGACTTTCCCGAAGAAACCCCCCCTGAAATCCGGGTCTAGCTACGCCACTGGCATACATTTTCCAAAAATTTTGTATGAAGTTATGAAATATTTTTTCCCCTTAGATTCACCCATGGTCAAGCTGACTGCTTAATCAGGTGAAATAGAAAACTTCTTTTTATGTTTGATTTATTTTGTCCTCTAAGATATTCGGATGTCGTATACAGGTGCCGACGAGCGCATCAATGCTGATGATCGGCTGGAGTTCTTGCTGGTGCTGTCCTATGCCCCCCAGGGCTGCCTACAGGAATACCTGACGGCGCACACCATAGATTGGCCACGATTCTGCCGCATGGCACAGACCATCACACAGGGACTGGCACACCTGCACATGGAGATCAGGAAAGAAGGTGAGATAATGTTCCAATTTCAACTCATTCTTAATTTTTCAAAAAAGAAAAAGAAGTTCCGTCTAGAACTATACGAGTCTACTTTCTTGTCTGTATACAACAATATCAAGTTGAGAATCTAGCTATCTCTCTTTCTCATTTAGCTTTAGTTCTTAATCACTTCAAATATACCTTTTCCAACTGCTAATACATGTTCATTCATTCACTTATTCACTCATTCATTTATTCATTCACTCATTCAGAAATACAGTGAAACTCTGCTACAGTGTCATTCAAGGGACCGCTTTATTTATGACGCTATAAGCGATCACTATTACTATTGATGGACGAATGAAGGGACTGAAAATTCTTGACGTTATAAGAGAGTTGTCGCTATAAACGATGTCACTATAACAAAGTTCAACTGTACTCTTAAAAACTCTTATTAAAATATTGCATAAGAAAATAGGCTCATTTGCTCATTTAGTTCTGGATGAACTTCGTTTCTGAACATTCATTAATTCATTCACTCACTTATTGGTTCATTCATTCGGACATATCCTTGAAAATCCAGATCAAGTGAATCCGCCTGTTTGAACAGGATTTATCTAGGATTGCAATTTCCCCGTAGGCACTGTATTAATTTTTTTAAACTGTTCAAAATTGAACAAAAATTGTTCAAATCAAAAAAATGTTCATGCCGAGAGCTTCTTCCAATAAACTTGTTCATAGGAACTTGAGTCTTATGCCCAGAGTTTACATATTGTTTCCGCTTTGCCCATAGGTGCTAATTAAAAATTTTTTTAACTATTCAAAATTGATTGAAAATTTGTTCAAATCAAAAAATATTTCACGTTGGCAGCTCCTTCGAATAAGCTTGTTCAAAGGAGCTTGGATCTTGTGTCTGGGGTATATACTTTGCTTTCCATTTCCCCAAAAAGTTATGTAAAAAAATTACACAATCGACGTTCGATATAACGACCATCTGCGTCTCACAAGAAAAGGTCTTATAACAAGTGGTCGCTACAAGAGGTGGAATTTTCTAAAAAATATATGAATGCATCATGCATGTTCAGTAACTCCATTAAAATTGGTAATTTTTCAAAAATTCCATCTAAATATTTTTTATCATTGGAATTTAAAAAAAAAACCAACAGTGCAAAATATTAAGCAAGCTTTAAAGTAGAAAATATAGGGGAAGACAATCGCATACACATTTCTGGAAGCAGAACTTCTGAGCTAACATGACACCTGGCTCAGACAGCATGATTACTCTTATTTCGGAGAATCGAACCTTTGGAAAACCACGTGATTCAAACCACAAACTACCAATACATCTGTTAACTCCTTTTCCTAAAAAATTCAGAAATTCCCCATTGTTGATGAGTGGTAATCCCTCGTCAAAGTTGGACTGAACACTGAAGGCTCCGTGGAGCTTGTCCATAAACTATAATCAAGGTCATTTTAAGTTACAAATTTAGAACCATGCTCTATTTGGAAAAATACTAGATATAGTGTCCGCTAAATGCGGTCGCTGCATTGGATTAGACGAAACAAAACGGTTGTTATATCGAAAGCAAATTAACATAGAGTTCATAGGGATCAAGTTGAGACTTTTATCACTGGTCGTTATAATGGAATGGTCTTTATAATGTGTGGTTGTTATAACGAGCTTCGACTGTACAAACAAAGTGCAAACAAATCTCAGAGGGGCTTTAGAAATAAAAGTAACGCGAGACACTCGAGATACAGGAGTGCGAGACACTCGAGGTACAGGAGTGCGAGACACTCGAGGTACAGGAGTGCGAGACACTCGAGGTACAGGAGTGCGAGACACTCGAGGTACAGGAGTGCGAGACACTCGAGGTACAGCAGTGTGAGACACTCGAGGTACAGCAGTGTGAGACTCTCGAGATACAGGAGTGTGAGACACGGGCAAATGCATTAAAGTGTTAAGTTGATGATTTTTTCTTTCAAAAATCACTTGATTTAAAGCAACGAACCCTGATTATTAGTGAAGAATTGTAACTCGAAGATCATCTTTGAAATTTGTTATATTGTATCATTGCAACAATCATAGATGTGTTGATGTGTATTTAGCTTAAATACTTTACTATAACAAATCAAATATTTATGGGAACGCTGAAATACTGAGTTCCCTTCTGCTCTTTGTCTGGCTTTGTTTTGTGAATTATTCTAAGAATTAATGTGTAGGATTTGAAATTTTTTCCTTGGGACCAGTCATAGATGATGTCACACTTTTCAAAAATATTGACCCCCCTTTGTCATAAAATGTCACACTTCAACGTACCCCACTTGTCACATCTCATGCTATGTTACATAAGCATATCTACTTGCAGTTCAGAAACAAAGCACCACGTTATAGATCATGTTTCTAATTTTTCTTTTCGACTTTTAATGACACTTGGGAGCATAACAAAAATAATGATTGTATATCTACTTAATTTGCATAAAATGGAATTAGGATTCCAACAAAAATATAGTTTGAATATAAGGATGAAATACATTAAATGTTAGTGACCCAAGAAGATTTCCTTTTAACCAGAAGTTAATTTAAACCTTCATCGGCATCTATGTTTTTGATACAAAATAAAATCAATGAAAATAAATAAATAAAAAATTGCAAAAATAAATTATATTAACTTATTCAATCTGCTGATTTTAAATGTTTTTATTTCATTCAAAATGCCATGTCACACATCTTGCTGTCCCTGCCCCTCCTCTTGTCACAAACTATCACAATTTATGGAAACACCTCCTCCCCCTTAAAACATATTATTTGTGAATAACACTTGCTAGGGATTGTTCATAAATTATGTCGCACTTTCTTTCAATATATTTGACATGTGACCCTTCCTTTGTCACATGTCACGCTATATTACATTAACATTTGCAGTTCAGAAACAAAGCACTGTGTTATAAAACACGTTTCTCATTTTATATTTGAACTTTTATTGATATTTGTGAGCATAACAATAATAACGATTACATGTGTGCTTCATTTGTATAAAATGAGGTTAACCCTTTATCTACTGCATTATGATCTGCAGTCATTTTTTTTACAGAAATAGTTTGTCTAGGTATTTACACTGAAAATGAAGGGATTTACATAATAAAAATGATCAATCTATAAGTATTTATTTCTTGACAGCTAATAAGTGCCACGGAGTATTTACCCTGTGAAATTGATTACAAACACTTTTTAATCAAAATATTTTGTCAGATAGTTTTTTAAGTTCTTAACTAACACATTAAAAGAAAAATCAGTGAATTGATTCTTGAATTTTACTGCTTTTCTGGAGCGAAACTCTAAGGGAGCCATCTGAACAAAATGGAAGTTCAAAACACAGCATCGGTTTCAAAACTATCTGTGTTCCTTTCCTCGCTAAAATACTCTTTATAGAACCCTTGCTGATACGTATCCTGAAAAAGGGGAATGTAAAGACTGTCCCGGCAAAGTACCATCAGAATATTGGTAAAAATGGTTGCTGGGATGGAATTTATAGAGAATGGTACTTATAAGTACCGTTAGTAGATAGAGGGCTAAGGTTTACAAAACAAAATATGAGTATAGAACTGTAAAACATAATAATTGTTCGAATTCTGAAAAAAAAAATGACCCACGCCATTTTATCTTAAAAGTGTGCATAAGAAAATCTTCTTTTTAACTTTTAACAAGATGTCAATTTAAACTTTATCAGCATCAGTGTCTACGGTACAAAATGATCCATGAAACAATAAAAACTAAAATGATAAAAACCAAAAAAAATTTAACAATAAATTTAGTAATTTGCTGATTTTAAATGTTCTTATAGAAACCAAAATGTGTCATGTCGTACTTCTTGCTACCCCCTCTCCTTGTCACAAACTGTCACGATTTCTGGACACCCCTATCCCCCTTTGTCACTAATTGTCACATTTCAACATACCCCCTACCCCCCTTTGTCACATGTCACGATATATTACACCAGCATAAAATAAGTTTATTTTTCTAATTTTAACTGTTTTTATAGAAATCAAAATGTACGATGTCACACTTCTTATTACCCCCTTCCCTTTTCCCTATGACATGCTATATTACATTAGCATAAAATAAGTTTAATTTACTGGTTTTAACTTTTTATAGAAATCAAAATGTACAATGTCACACTTCTTGTTGCCCCCTCTCCTTGTCACAAACTGTCACGATTTCTCGAACCCTACTCCCCCCTTGAAGCACGGCATCATTTATGAATGACCCCCTTTGCTTTGCTTTTTGTTGGTTGACCAATGAGAAAAATAAGACAACGTACTTCATCTTTTGTACAGACAAGGTCAAGATGTGCGTTGTACATCGAGATTTGACGTCCAGGAACATCCTGATCAAGGCTGATGGCAGCTGCATGTTGTGTGACTTCGGCTTTGCGATCTGTGTGTCTGGCTCAAAGTACTACATCAATGGGGAGGAGCAGGTGGCAGAGTCTACATCGCTCATGGATGTGAGTATGCCGATTAACTTTGAATCTTTTTTTCTAACAAAATGTGTTTTGTTTTGGGAGGAAGCTTATTATCTTTGCATCCAGCATTTTTAACTGGATACGGTTTTTGTGAATTTTAAGGAGATTTTTGTGAAAAATCAATAGTTTTCAGAAAATGGAAAATTTAAACTGAGTGATGAAACATTTCGTTATTATTTGCCACTTTTTTATAAATAATTATGTAAAAAGCATGATTTGGAAGCTTGGAATTACGTGAAGGGTCTGTTTTGATTGATTGGAATTATGTGAAGGGTCTGTTTTGATTGATTGGAATTACGTGAAGGTTCCGTTTTGATTGATTGGAATTACGTGAAGGGTCCGTTTTGATTGATTGGAATTACGTGAAGGATCCGTTTTGATTGATTGGAATTTTGTGAAGGGTTTGTTTTGATTGATTGCAATTTTGTGAAGGGTCCATTTTGATTGATTACAATTTTGTGAAGGGTCCATTTTGATTGATTGCAATTTTGTGAAGGGTCCGTTTTGATTGATTTGAATTTTGTGAAGGGTCCGTTTTGATTGATTTAAATTACGTGAAGGGTCCGTTTTGATTGATTGCAATTTTGTGAAGGGTCCAAAAATGGACCCGAATTTCACCTGGCATGACCCCTGATTTGGAAAAATTCTCATTCTTTAGTAAATGATTTTTCCAGTACTCCATTTTTCCTGATATTTGGAGGCGCTTTTTATAACTTTTATCGTTTTCCTCTACAAAGTTTCCCTCTATCCCCACTTTTCATGTTCCTGGCCTCTGATTGATCTTCTTCATTCCTCGTCTTTGTTCCTATTCGTTAATCTCTTATCTAACCCAATCGGTATAAATACCAGCTGTCTTTCTAGTTGTTAAGTTTTCACTCTCAAATTTCTAGTTGTGTGTTGAGCACTTCTTTTCGGCACTGATGAGGGAGACTGCATTGTAGCCTCAAAATAGCTGTTTGTATTATTTGTTTTGACAATTTGCACTTTTGTGCTTTTTAAAGTTGTTTTATCTTTTGTACCCCTATTTTAGCACAAAGCATTTTAGATCATTTGTCTTATAAGATTTGGTGTGGAGCGTTACTCCTTTTTCTGCCCGCTAGCCCTACAAAAGTTTTTGAAAGAAGCATGGATGGTGGCTTAGGGGGCACAGTGCCTCAAAATAGTTCAAAATATTAAAAATATTTTTTTTATGTATTTCAAAAGATGAAACTAGTTTAAAGCCTCATGCAAAATTTCAAACTTATATGAGCAATAGTTTAAATGAAATTCTGATTTTTGTAAATGACTTTAACTTTTTGTTTGAAGGGTACAGGGGAAAAACGATCAGAGTCCATTTTTTGTGTGGTAATTTATATATAATATGTGTGGTATAATTTGTGTGGTAATAATATTTTTTTGTATAGTAATTTATATATTAATGATGCGGGTATTTTTAAATTAAACCAAACTTATTGTTTTGATAGAAAAATGAGGTTTGTTATATTATTTTATTGAATAAGTCAAAAAGTTTTAAAATGTGACTATGATTGTTTTTCCCCTGTGCCATTCATTTGCATTTAAAATCTATGACTAATTGTGTGTAGTAGAATCCCCAAGGCTTTTTTTTTTCAGTGAAAGATACAGCTTTGAAACTTCGTATGTGCATTCCATGCAGTATGTTGAACCTAAAGTAGCATAGGTTTGTCTCTGAAAGTTGTAGTTTGCTTTTATTTGGTTGTTGAATTTGAATTTTTTGTCCTCTTTTTCTGAGATTTCAAAGAAAAAATTTAATAAAATTCAACTAAGTTTCAGATAGTTATTCCATGTTCAATTTTATTCTAGAATGTTTGGGAGGTATTGTTCAGAAAATATCTTTTGATAAAAGATATATTTGAGAACATTATAAGAAATTTTAAATTAATGGTTGATCACAATGAGGTTCTACTTTCAAATTAAATTTCTAATCATAATTGGAATTAAATCCATGTTTTATTTTTTATCTGACTGCAAAACAAAAAAAAAAAATCTGGAAGGTGGTACTGTGTCCCCTTAATACAGTAAAACCTCCCTGTAACAATATTCGATACAATGATTAATTCTTCTATAATCAAACTATTTTAAGGTCCCCTTGAATTAATGTATAATATATATTTTAAATTGCCCTTCAATGTAACGATATTCTGTAGTTTTGGATCCTTGTGAAGCCATTTTTCTTAGAGAACTATTCATCCCCTATTTCTCTGCAACAAGGATTCAGTTCCCAGTATGGTAAAAGAAACTTCTCTTATTTTCCCCCCTTTTTGAAATGAAAGTTCTTGAAATAAAAATTTTCTTTGATGACAAGTGTAGAATGTCTCCATGCCAATTTCTAGAGCTAGCTAAGAATAGATTGCTAGCTCTTGTGCATTCCACTTGTTGTGGCTTATTTGAAAATGATTGCGATAGTAGAGAACTGAAGCAAACTGCTGGTTGTGTTCCAGGTGGGCACCTTGCGGTACATGGCTCCCGAGGTCCTGGAAGGGGCAGTGAACCTGAGGGACTGCGAGTCTTCACTCAAGCAGATAGACGTCTATTCCCTAGGACTCATTCTCTGGGAACTGGCAACACGCTGCAGCGACCTCTTCCAAGGTCAGTTCCCTTAAACATTTCTTGTTGAATTCTCTACATCTTTCTATAGGTGAAAATTTGCGGTCGCCACATGACTATTGAATTAGTAAAAGTGGAGATTAAAAAATGTTAACGATCGCCAGTCCTGCACGGTCACTTTTTAGCACATTCTACTGTTCTCCTTTTTTTGGGAGGAAATGAGCTTTTTCTGTTTTTCTCTTGGAAACATGCCAATATTGAACACATGCTTCGCTGAAAATTTCATGCCTTATTTCAAGTTTCAATTATTCAGAATCCAGTATATACAGTGGCACCTGTAAAGTTGACCACCTTTGTAAGTTGGCCACCTGTCTAAGTTGACCGCTTTTGTCAGGGACGGAATGAGCCCTATATTATTTAATGTGGAGAAACCTTCGTCACTTGACCACCTGTTTATAGTGACCACCTATGTACGCCACATTTAGGTGGGAGTATTATAAAAAACCCTTTGTAAGAGGACCGCCTCATTATTGCAATATTTATTTGTTTATCTATTTTTGAAAAGATAAAAAAAACTAAAATAGCTTCTCCAGGATATTTTTATGCTATCATGTTAGACCGGTATATGTCTGGATGGATGAAACATCAACATAAAGTTTGCCTAAACTTCTTTGTAAATGAACCATATGGGAAAACGACTATGAGCACTCGTTTATTTTTTAAATAAGTATTTTTATTTTTGTTCTGTCTGATATGCCCATTTTGAAGAATTATGTATTTTTAGGAAATCTTTATTGTCATATGAGTAACTGTCATAATTACCGTAAAATCCCGAAAGTATGGGGGGGTACCCCCCTCCCCTCTTTTTAAAAACCGAACTGGCAAATTTCAGATAGCGGGGTTATAATCGAGATTTTCGAAAAAAATTATAAAAAATTTTTTTTTTTAGTATTAAGAGCATTTACTGAAGATAAAGTATAAGTATAACCCATTTAAAATTATTTTAAAAACATTAATATAAAACAAGATTCAAAAAATAAATAAACAAAAATCTCTTATAATTTTCTTATAGAAAATTGATCGCATGGTGATGGCATCTTTGACTGAAGAAAGAATTTAGCACTTAAGTTATCAGAAATCCCTATAATTTAAATTTAAAACTCATAAAACGCAAATTTGGCATGTTCGGGGCCAGCGCTATATCAGTATTTCGTAATACCTCGAATTTCAAAACACGACCAAAAATGGAGGACTCGCAAGATCAAAGATGGTGGCTAATGAACGAATCAACGCCGAGTACATGAAATTTATTTTTAAGCATATAGACCATGAATATTTATGAAAAATAAACAAATAAAATAAAACACAATACAAAAAGAAATTGGACGTATTTTATCTTTATCATAATAAACTAATACAAAATTTGTTTTAAATTCGTCAGCCATTTGGGGAGGGTGGTTATATTAAGGAATACCGAATGATTCCACTTTCGGCGAGAAAAGGGGGGGGGGTTACATTCGATGGGGGGGGGGGGGGGCTACTTTCCGGATTTTACAGTAATAAAATATTTATCTCTGTTTTAACCAAGTTCTTTAATTTTAAATTTGTATAGGCTACATTTGTAAGAAATTCAGGTAAAATTACTCTAATGATATTTTAGATAATTGAAAAAAAAGCTAATTACTATTATAAAGTAACATTAATACACGAAGCTTTGTTTCAATGAGTTACAAGCAAACAAATGCATAGCGTAAGAAATTACAAAAAATCCCTCCACCCTCTATAAGTTGACCACCTGTCTAGTTGACCACTAAATTGCAGAACCGCTAGTGATCAACATGCACAGGTTTCACTATATTTAAATTATTTTAAAAGTTCAAAATATTTTTAGCAGATGCTAAATCAAATCTGCGTGTCATTTGTTTTATTTCAATAATTTGTTTATTTTTGAAACTATTTTAAAGTTTTCCATTTATTATTTGCAATTTTAAAAAGTACCAACTAACAAAACTGAGCCTATCGGCCACTGGCTACTAACAAAATTTCCCAGTTTTCACCTATACACCTTTCCCTTCTTAGCCTATTTTCCCGTAAAATTAAAAAGACAAATGGAGTATGAAAGAAGGCTTAATGTATTGTAATAAAATAATTTTTATAAAAAAACAGAACCGACTTCAAATTAAATATTGCGCTAAAAAGTGAAAAATAAATTCATTCTTTAAACAACATCGATGTGACTTTTAAACATAGTTTTAGAAGTCGGTGCAAAATTAGGATAGCAAAAATCTTTTGTAATCATGAATCAATTACAAATATATATATATTTCCGCAGAATTAGAAACAGTTCCAATATGAAGTAGCGAAAAATAATGTAATGGTAATTAGACCCATAATTTTGCACCGACTTCTAAAACTATGTTTAAAAGTCACATCGATGTTGTTTAAAGAATGAATTTATTTTTCACTTTTTAGCGCAATTTTTAATTTGCAGTCGGTTCTGTTTTTTTATAAAAATTATTTTAGTTTATTCTTTTTAATGTAAATACATTTTGTATATAAATACTCTATTTTTTAAAAAATCCATATCAAAGGGCAAAACTTCTTTGAATAAATGGTACTAAAAACTAATCATTTGTATGATAAATTCCCTTTTGAAGTCGATTTTAGCAAACAAACTGATTGGATTCATTTTTGCCACAGAGACGCCTTCAGTCAAACTCTTGCTGTAATTTCATTTAATATTATAGCCCATGACAACAAACATGTTTTTAACAATGACTTTTATATTTATTAATAGGTTTCCCAACAAAGAAAAATCAAGCCAAGCCTTTCCAATTAAAATAGAAAAATACTTATTTTTCACTCGTAACGTTTTTTCTAAAAAGCAAATGTAGTCAAATTGATCTGCAATATTTGAGTTAGATGACCCTCTATCGATTAAAGAAAAAATAATCAAAATCAGTTCATTTAGTCAAAAGTTATGGATGAAAAGACAAAAAAAGTACGACATTTCTGCCCATAACCTTTTTTCTAATTAGCGAATATGATCAAACGAAAGTACGGGACCTATGGGAAACCACCCTCGATCGATTAAAAAAAGAATCATGAAAATCGGCTCATCCGGTGAGAAGTTATGAGTGGACAAAAAAAAAACGACATACATACAGTATGAATGTATATCCTCCTTCCTTTGTGAAGTCGGTTAAATTAAATGGAGCATGAAAGAAGGCTTAATGTATTGTAAAAATATTGCTAAAAGAAAAGAAAAGTCAAAAATAAGTTATTTGAAGAATGATAAAAATTAAAAATTTGAAAGTAGGGTTTTGAGATGGGGAAAACGTCTCTGTCTGTCTGCACATTTTGTATCAAATCCTGTACAGGGTATCCACACAGATTTCATTCATAAATGATGTCGCGCTTCGAGGGGGGAGGGGGATTAGTGGAATTGTGACGAAGTGTGACAAGGGGAGGGGGCAACAAGAAGTGTGACATCATGCATTATGCAACATGGCGTGACGCGTGACAAAGGGGGGGAGGGGGTCCACGGAAGTGTGACATATTGTGACAAGGGGGGAGGGGGTCAAATATATTGGAAAAAAGCGTGACGTCATTTATGAACGGCCCCGCACCTAGAAAGTCATGGGAAATTATGAAAAGTCATGTATTTCGATTGTGATTGAAATTTGTCATGGAAAGTCATGATTTTCTGCGAAAAATGACTGAAAATCATGGCACTTGAAAGTTGATCATGGATTTTGGGTCTGGAATTTAAAATGTAAATTTGGCCAAAATGCCTCTTTTCCGTTTTTGGAATATTCACCATATTTATGGCTGTAACTTTAGAATGACTTATTTTGTTTTTAACTTTAATAATTTATTCATTTCCTGTAATTTTTTTTCATTGCAAAAGAGTGAGCTTGAAAAAAGGGCTCCCTGTAACCTTGAAACACGTGTCTGCAAATTTTGTGCTTAGTTTTTTACGTTGATTTTTCATTTTTACTTTGTAGCACAACAGTTTGCATTTTATTTCGCATGTAAAGAGGTTTAAAATTTCAATGCTGTAAATTTGGTGGAGAAATCCATCTTGATATAGTTGACTGTGTTCTGATTTTGGAAGTTAAAGGGGATGTTCTCCTTCCAGGTGTGGAAGTTCCTAACTACAAGGCTCCTTTCATAGCGGAGATAGGGAACCACCCGACCACCGACCAGATGCAAGTTCTGGTGGCTAAGAACAAAGCTCGACCGCTCTTCCCCGACATATGGAAAGACACCAATCCTGTGAGTGACTCCTTTTTTTCCCGAATAATCACTAGAGAACAGATTATATGCACTTAAAATCTCCCAAAATATGCACAATGCTTAAAAAAAAAAAACATTAAAAATTAAAAAAACAAGTGGCAGTGTTTTAAATGTGTACTAAAATAAAAAATTTGCACAAAGCTTGAAAAATGTACTAAAAGTTAAAAAATATGCACAGAGCTTGAAACGTGTACTAAAAATATTTTAAAAGCACAATGCTTGAAATATGTACTAAAAATTATAAAATGTGCACAATGCTTGAAAAATGAACTAAAAATTATAAAATGTGCACAATGCTTGAAAAATGTACTAAAAGTTGAAAAATATGCACAATACTTGAAATATGAACTAAAAATTTAAAAAAAAAAAAGGAATGTTTGAAACGTATACTAAAAATATTTTAAAAAGCACAATGCTTGAAATATGTACTAAAAATTATAAAATGTGCACAATGCTTGAAAATTTTACTAAAAGTTAAAAAATATGCACAGTGCTTGAAATATGAACTAAAAATTATAAAATGTGCACAATGCTTGAAAAATGTACTAAAAGTTAAAACATATGCACAGTGCTTGAAATATGAACTAAAAATTAAAAAACAAAATGCACAATGCTTGAAACGTGTACTAAAAATATTTTTAAAAGCGCAATGCTTGAAATATGTACTAAAAATTATAAAATTTGCACAATTCTTGAAAATATACTAAAAATTTTAAAATGCACAGAGCTTTAAATTTGTTCTAAAAATTAAAAAAAGGGTGCAGTGCTTGAAATATTTACTAAAAGTTTAGAAAAAAAACACAGTGCTTGAATTATGAACTGAAAAGTAAAAAAAAATATGCACAATGCTTGAAAAATGTAGTAAAAATTAAAGAATATGCACAGTGCTTGAAATATGTACTAAAAATTATAAAATGTGCACAATTCTTGAAAAATATACTAAAAATTATAGATGTAAACAATGCTTGAAATCGGGTTATAAAATTTTTTAAAAAATGTGCAATGCTTGAAATATGTACTGAAAGTTAATGAATATACACATGCCTGAAATGTGTACTAAAAATTAAAAAATATGCACTAGTAATTTTTTTCTTACCTAATGAAATGTTATTGCATTGTATTAAAAAAAAAAAAAGTGGCCTACAAATTTATAAAACTGACTCAATTCAGTTGGATGTTTTTCATCTAGAATCTCACTCTTTTGTATTGAAAAAGGGGTTCCTTGTAATTTCAAAACGCATGTCTGCAATTTTTGCACTTAATTTTGCTTTGATTTTGATTTTTAAATAAATGTTGGTGGCCCTTACACAACTTCTTTAAATATAGTGTGTCCGAAATTCTCCAGCATTTCGGGAAATTTTCCAGAACCCTGTTCCGAAAATTTGTCAATTTATTAATGTTAAGGTTTCTTTAACAAATAATATCTGTGCTTTTTTTCTACCTTCAGACAAGCAGAATCTTTTGTACTACTTAAAAAAACTTTCAATAATACGATAACATTTCTGAAAAAAAAAAAAAAGCTTCCGGTATTAATATTAGACCTTCACCCATAGTAATCACACCAACATTTATTTGGTTATTTTAATATTTAATACTTGAAAGTAGCGTTCGGCAGTAGTAAGCTACTAGTTGTAACTACTTGTGTTTTGAACTAGTTAACTATTAGTTAAGGTACTTTTTTCCCAACTACTAGTTACAACTACTTTCGAAAAAAAAATTTTAAATCTATTTTTTGAAAAAAAAAAACTTTTTCTAAACATTAAATTATTTAAATTTTTAACTAATGAATATTACTCACACAAAAGTACTTTTAAATATTATGATATATAATGTAAAAGTACTCATAAAAAATCATATTTATTGCAGAATTTACGCAATTAGGAAAATCTTTCTAATATAGTCAATAAATGGCAACTGCACCAGCAAAACATTTGAACAGTTGGTATTTCTTAAAAACATAAATTATTAACTTTATTAAACAAATACATGCATTAAAATAAAAGTTTAAATTTAGAGAAAATGATTTCGTCTTTATTCATATTCTATTTATATATTAATTGTGTAATTGAAATTACTCTCATACCTAAAGTAGGGCTTTAATACACAAAATTACACTACATATCTATACAAAAGAGGAGCCGTTCTTAAAACGGATTTTCAAACGAAAGACAGATATTTTTAGTTGCCTGTTGCCACTGGAAGGAAATAAAGGTCGGAAGCAATAAGAGCATCAAAATTATGCCACAGTCATTCCCCTCTAAAAATTTGTGACATAGTTTGATAAGTAAGCTGGTTTTCTTTTAGAACGGACTGGACGGAAAGGCCGAGTTTGACACTCGATTGTCTGAGAATCGAACGAATCAGGATTCAAAAGGGAGAGGTCAGAGGCCTCTGCAGGTGAATTTTCTTCCTCTATTGTGACGTTATTATCATCTGCTGGTAACTTACCATGAGGAGCTAACCTTCTAGTTGATACGGTAGACTCACGTCCATCCTGAAATCGAATATGGGCGTAGTCAGGATTAGATTCTATGAGTTGGAGCTTACTCGTTCGAAAATTATTTATCATTAGGACTGGACCTTTCTCCATTAACCAAGTCGGCGTAGATCTTCCGTTTTCAGTTCGTCTAGGATTGTTGAACGTACGTTCATGAGGAGTTAGTACAAAGGTTGATTGGTTGAGGTACAAAGGAGAGAGCGAATGGAATGCAGAGCAACATGTAGAACTTCCTCCCACTGGTCGATTTTCATGTTGTTTGACCGAAGCGCTAGAGTTATGGTCTTCCGTATAATGCCGTTATGTCTTTCAACTTGGCCATTTCCTTGAGGATTGCAGGGAGTTGTTCTTGCTACACCTTTGGAAGTTAAGAAAGCTCTCAGTTCTTGAGACATAAACGAAGCACCTCTGTCTGTATGCACATAAGAAGGGATTCCAAAAATACTGAATAACTATTTCAAGCATTTTATTACAGTAGTAGCAGACAGATCTGAGCAAGGAAAAGCAAAAGGGAAACGAGAATATTCATCTACAATCGTCAAGAGGTATTGGTTTCTGTTTCGTTTAGGTAAAGGTCCTTTAAAGTCTAAGTT
This sequence comes from Octonoba sinensis, assembly GCA_038502835.1. Lineage (NCBI taxonomy): Eukaryota > Metazoa > Arthropoda > Arachnida > Araneae > Uloboridae > Octonoba > Octonoba sinensis. The sequence continues at coordinate 1,090,593 of CM076598.1, read as the reverse complement.
CAATCTTTCAATAGGTGTAGTTGCTTTAATTAATTTACCTTCATTTTTGTGAAAACAAAGTTTTAATTCTGCGCAAATTGGACAAGAATTGATTACCCTTTTGACGTCCTCTACTGAAAACGACAAGTTTTTCGCCCGTACCCAGTGATTCATTCTAGTCACACCGGGGTGGCAAAGAGCGTCATGCAAGGACTTTAGGCCAGTTGCATGGTCCATACTTGCACTTATCCTAGAAAAAGTATCGGCAGATGCATTTTGTTTACCTGGTCTATAAATGCTATCAAATTTGTAGCAAGAGAGTTCTAAGCGCCATCGAAGGATCTTTTCATTTTTGATTTTAGCAGTGTGTTGTTGATGGAACATAAGCTGATCTGTGACTATCTTAAAATGCCTTCCAATTAAATAATGGCGCCAATGTCGAAGGGATTCAATTATTGCATATGCTTCTTTTTCGATCGAGGAATGCCGTTGTTCTGATTCAATAAGAGTGCGCGAAAAGAAAGCTACAGGTCTACCTGACTGGCTTAGAGTTGCAGCAATAGCAAATTGGGATGCATCTGTTTCGATAGTGAAATCAACTCCATCTTCGATAGCAACCATAGATGTATTGATCAACTCTGTTTTCAAAGAGTGAAAAGTTGAGATCGCTTCTTCTGATAGAGGAAAAGCTTTCTTCCGCAGTAAAGACCGTATTCTCTCGGAAAATCTAGGTAGCCATTTGCTGTTATATGAGAACATTCCTGAAGCTCTTTGTAGGGGAGCTGTATCTTCAGGAATGGGTAAATCAATGAGTGGTTGTAAACGAGTAGGATCAGGCTAATAGTTTTGTCCGAAATAATATAACCGAGCAGAGTGGTAGTTCCAACGGAAGATGAGCATTTTTCTTTGTTTAGCGTTAAATTGTACATCTTAATGGCAGATAAGAATTTTTCTAAGTTTCTGTCGGGATCTTCTTGACTCTTCCCACAAACAGTGACATCATCTAAGTATGGGAAAACACCAGTGAGCTTCTCTTCATGAATTATTCGGTCTATAACCCTTTGGAAACAAGCCACGCCATTTGTGACACCGGATGGAACGCGATTAAATTGATAAAGCTGTCCACAGGCTTCGAAAGCAGTATTGATGGGCCATTATCCCTTCTAAAGGACCCATTATTTTTGCTAAGAAATAATTCGAAGCTAATACAATTCTTAAAAGAATAGCGGAGATTTGTTTATGAAAATATCACAATAACTTCACAATACAACGTTAAAAATATCACCTAAAGCCATTCGTGAAAAAAAAAATAAAGTTGACTAGATTTTTATATTTTATGAATAAAATTTAACTATCGGGCATTTCACACAGAGTCGATGCAGCTCAAGAAACAACTATCCCTAAGAAAGTATTCTAAGGCATATGGTCCGTCTCACCGGGTAAAAACGTCAACTTCCCGCTCGCTCTCTGAGCGAACGTCTCAAAAGAAGTTCTAAAAGGATTAAGAGAGAGAAGCAAGCGAGCACTACGCTTAAATACCAGAGGGTGATTTGCGTATACCGCTAAGCACGTGTACGCACATGCGTCGATGACATGTGATGTGCATTCGAGAAAATTCTCGATCGGGAAAACCGGCAACGCCCCCAAGTGGCGGATTTAACCAACTAATCAGTTTGAAAAAGATTTGCGAGTCGGGAGGTACGTCGCAACTTCGCTGACTCTTACTGTTTACAATGTTAAAGGCTTAAACCAAATAAAGAAGTAAGTTAACAAAATTAATTTTACTTTTGAATTAAGTGGTGAGAATTTAAAAAATAACATTTCCTATCAATGCCTCCCCTTCTCATCATCTTAATGAAAAGTAAAAACACTATTACTATAAAAAATATCACATGGCTTTAGGCTTTAACATATATGTTAAATTCCTTTTACAGAAAAGTGAAACTTGTTAATATTAACACCAGTATTTTTCTTTCATGGGTAAAATACAGAAACACCCATTAACCTTTCTAATATATTGAAAAAAACATGAGCACTTGACGATCACTAACAGCAACATGATCACATTAGTAGCACTTCCAAGTCCAAATATCGAATTAGAGTCACTAATTTCAAATCCATAAAGTCCCAGGGAATGAATGTAGATAATCACATTTAATCTGCAATACAATAAGAAATGCTACAAGTAACAGTTCAAATCAGCATATTATACACAATTCCATTTAAAAAAATTTATACATCAGTTATTTACACTTAATATACTTTTACGTTTTAATGACAATTTTACTTTTAAATTCAATCATAAAAATTTCTCATAACAATTTATATTAAACTTGTATAAAAGTAAAATAAACTGACTGATGTAAAAACAAGTACTTAGAACATTCATACAAAAATTGATATTATATTGCACTTATTTAAAAAAAAATTTCAACAAATTTCTCCAATTCGGCTTGGGTCGGCGGTTTCGTGAAAATATCCGACAAATTATCTTTACTAGAAACGTGTCTAATATTAAAAATATTTTTATACACTAAATCTCTAATGAAAAAAAGTTTAACATCAATATGCTTGCTTTGGTGGTTTTCTAATGGGGACTTTATAAATTCAATTGAAGCTTGATTATCAGCAAAAAGTAAAGATTTAGCTTTAGATCTATTTATCATTTTATTTTCAAAACATTCGTCCAAAATTCTGTCGAACCATATTAACTCCTTCACGGCTTCAGTCATTGCGATAAATTCGGCTTCCATGGTGGACAAACTTACACTCTTTTCTTTAAAGGTTCGCCACTCAATGGGTGAATTATCAAGCAAAATTAGTTGACCTCCGATTGAAGTTCGGTCATCACGATTTGCCGCGTAATCGGAATCAGTGAACGCGATAATTTGAACTTTATTGCAATTTAGAAAAAGTTTTAAATCCTTACTTTGATGAACGTAGCCTAATAATTTTAACAGTCCATTCCAATGAACAAGTCCTGGATTGCTCTGGAATTGACTAAAGATGTTAACTGCATATGATATGTCAGGTCTGGTTCGATTTGCAATAAAAGTTAAACATCCTAACAAATTTCTATACGGTATGTTTGACATTTCTTTAATTTCTTCATCGGTTTTCGGACAATTTAATTTAGAATAAACAATTCCCTTACTAATAGGTAAAGATGCATTGGGAATACGAAAATTTTTATATCTCTCACATACTTCTTCTATGTAAGAAGTCTGATGCAAGTGTCATCAACATATAACAATAAAATTACGTTAGAATTAAAATAAACACAATTGCAACTTGAAAACTTTTTAAAACCTAACTTAATTAATACACTGTTAATTTCGTAAAACCACAAGCGGCCACTTTGATGTAAGCCGTAAATTGCCTTATTTAATTTACAATATAATTTCTCTTTTCCTTTTTCTATAAAACCTGAGGGTTGGCACATAAATATTTGATCATCTATAGGAGCATACAGGTAAGCATTTTTAACATCACATTGAACATTTAACCATTTATGACACACAACTAATAATGAAAAGAAAAAACGAATAACACTGAAATTTACAACAGGGCTGAAGGTCTCCTCAAAATTTAATCCTTTTACTTGAGAGAACCCTTGAGCACAAAGTCTAGCTTTAAATCTGACAATTTCCCCTTTTTTGTTTTCTTTAATGTATAAACCCACCGACATCCTACTGGATTAGCATTTGCCGGTAATTTGGCTAAAGTCCAAACATTCCTTTCCTGCATAATTGCAATCTCTGATTCCATTGCTTTACGCCATTCCTCCCGTTCTGTAGATTTTAAGGATTGTTTATAAGAATTAGGCACTTTAATTACGCGGTCTAGTCAGGACTCGCTAACACTTGAACTAACAGAATTACTTGGAATTTCCCCTTGAAAAGTATCCCGTCCACTAAAAGAAAAAATTTGAGGATCGTAGGATATATTCTTATTTTTACAGTATCGTTCTACATCATTTAGGCTTCTTAAACGGATGGTGTGACCTTTTTCAAAATAATAGATATCGTTACGTGATCCATCCGGTCTTGGAACTACCTTTCTAAACCATATAGTATCCCTTTTAGTCTTAAAACTATTATCTTCATCAGAATATTCCCCCTCTGAATTTGATTCTATCTCAGATTCCTCTCGATTCCTTACAAGAATCGTCCGAAGGTTCAGGTTTCTGATTCTCCCTCGCTTCTTCGTAATCCGAATCACTTTCTTGCTCAGAATTATTAGGGGTTGTTAGAGACCAATTTATAACATTACTATTGGGTATACTATTGAAATCATCCTTATAAAAATAATTTTCTTTAAATGAAACATTGATGGTTTCCAAAATTTTCCCCGTTTCTGGTATCCAGATACGATAGCCTTTTGTCTTAAATGCGTATCCCACCAAAACGCCTTTTTGTGCTTTAGCATCTAATTTATATCTACGTTGGCGGGGAATTCCTGCAAAAACTATAGTACCGAAAGGTCTCAGATGTTTTACTGACGGTTTATTGCCTCCATATAATTCAAATGGGGTTTTATCCAAGTTACTATGGCAGACCCGATTCCATGTATAAGCAAAATACAATACGGCGTCTGGCCAAAATTTCTTTGGTAAACCGCTTTCTTCTATTAGAACTCTGATACAATCAGCAACGGTGCGATTAAGATTTTCGGCAACTCCGTTCATCTCAGGAGAATATACATTCGTTAATTCATGTTTTATCCCATGATTATTACAAAAATTATCAAAATCTCTATTTACAAATTCTGTCCCGTTATCAGTTCTAATACATTTTACTTTTCTGCCAAGAAGCCTCGCTGATCGTAAAATATGTTGCTTAAAGATCTCAGAGACTTGGCTTTTATTTTTAAATAGGTATAATGAACATCTCCGTGAAAAATCATCTATTATAGATAAATAATATTTTCTCCCGTTCCTTCCTTCAATGTTGCAAGGACCTCAAACGTCTGCATATAGAAGTTGGAGCGGGTACTTTGATCTTATACCGTGTAATGATTTGAAACTGACTCTTTTAAATTTTGATATTTTACAGTTGTCACAAAATATATTTGAATTTTTAAATTTAGGCAAGCCGTTAACGCTTTCTAGATCACTAGTTTTCTTAATACTTTTAACGTTAACGTGAGCCAGGCGTTTGTGCCAAAGTTTCAAATCATCCATTGGATTATTTCTCACTGGAGTTTCATTATTTATATGACTAGAATTTATAACAACTTGACTACAATTTAAAGGGAGCTGACTAGACTTAACAGAATCTGTAATATAAACACCGTCTTTTAAAATAGCTTTTAAAATCAACTCGTCATTTTTGTCGGAAACTCTCACGAAACCTCCTTCACCCCAAAATTTTGCACCACCCTGGTCAAATTTTGCACCTGATAATATGTTTCTTCTCAAGCGTGGAGAGTACAGGACATCTTGTAAAACAACAGATCGATTGCCAAATCTAACTTTTATCTCCCCCTTTCCCTCAATTGGAAAACATTGGTCTTTAATTGCGACCGCAATTTTTACATTTTTAACAGGGGTAAAAGTTCGGAACCAATCTCGATTAGCACAAAAATGGTGTGAAGCTGCAGTATCAAAGATCCACTTTGAGGGTTTTTCATTTACCTCACTAATGTTGGATTCGGAGATAAAAAAGTCATGGTACTCACATCGTGTACTGGATGGGGAACGGGCTCGCTCCTTGGAGAAACTTGGATTTCGCTGTGGACTCCCACGTCGGCCTCTGTATCTCTCGTCAGTAGACTCCGGGCTCCTCGTTGTCCGTTGATGGGAAGAATCCTTCCAGAGTGGGCAGTTCCTTTTTATATGACCACTTTTATGGCATTTGTAGCACTCTATATTTCTTTTCCTTTTGGTATGCGAGACTTCAACTTTACACCGATTACTATCGCGTAATTCAAGACGATTTTCTTCGACTATCAAGTCCACTATGATTTTATCGAATCTAAAAGTTCCATCTGGTCGCAACAATATTCCTTGTATGACATTATCAAATTCTTCAGGAAGACTACGTAATAGCTGGTATATAATAAAATCCTCGGTAAAATCCTTATGAGCGATTTTTATTTTTTCAAAAATACGCCTGAGGCGGGCTGCATATAGGTTCAACTTTTCGCCAGATTCCAATTTACAATTATTTAACTCTGCGTAAAGTTGCATACGAATGCACCAATTGTCGGGATAAAAATGCTCTTTTAACTTTTTCCAGGATTCTGAAGGGTTTTCTATATTTTCAACTATTTTTTCTTAAGTCCTGCTCGATATTTAGAAAAATTAAGGATAAAGCCATTCGCTTTCTGGAAATAAATTCCTTCACATCCCTTTTGGTAATTTCGGCTTCTTTGCTCACTACCGGAAGTTTTTCCGTGCCCTCGACGATTTCCCAGCAGTCCTTCTCCATTAGAAGAAATTTCATATTTGTGCTCCATTCTGTATAATTTGTGCTGTTCAACTTTTCGATTGGGAATGACGGACTTGCCATGACGAAGTTGCTCGAGAAGAATTTTAAAATTCGACATAAAAAAAAATACACAATTATAAACACACAACGTATTGACTCTTTACCCAAAGACAGATCCTCCTTTTACTTATTCCAAAAAAAAAAATTTCTTTGCTGGCCTCCCCGACTCGAAGCACCGTTTTTTTTTTTTTTTTACTTACTTTCATACATGTACTAGTCAACAATGCACAGGGAAGGGCATCTGGGCCCATAACCCTTGATGGGCCATTATCCCTTCTAAAGGACCCATTATTTTTTCTAAGACATAATTCGAAGCTAATACAATTCTTAAAAGAATAGCAGAGATTTATTTATGAAAATATCACAATAACTTCACAATACAACGTTAAAAATATCACGTAAAGCCATTCGTGAAAAAAAAAAAAAAGTTGACTAGATTTTTATATTTTATGAATAAAATTTAACTATCGGGCATTTCACACAGAGTCGATGCAGCTCAAGAAACAACTATCCCTAAGAAAGTATTCTAAGGCATATGGTCCGTCTCACCGGGTAAAAACGTCAACTTCCCGCTCGCTCTCTGAGCGAACGTCTCAAAAGAAGTTCTAAAAGGATTAAGAGAGAGAAGCAAGCGAGCACTACGCTTAAATACCAGAGGGTGATTTGCGTATACCGCTAAGCACGTGTACGCACATGCGTCGATGACATGTGATGTGCATTCGAGAAAATTCTCGATCGGGAAAACCGGCAACGCCCCCAAGTGGCGGATTTAACCAACTAATCAGTTTGAAAAAGATTTGCGAGTCGGGAGGTACGTCGCAACTTCGCTGACTCTTACTGTTTACAATGTTAAAGGCTTAAACCAAATAAAGAAGTAAGTTAACAAAATTAATTTTACTTTTGAATTAAGTGGTGAGACTTTAAAAAATAACATTTCCTATCAAGTATATGGTTTCTCCGATTCTAAAATTGGTATTTGGTGATATGCGCTTTTTAAATCTATGACACTAAATACTTCAAATTTTGAAACCTTAGAAATTATTTCATCTTGTAGCTGCTTCGACAGCGAGTATCGAATAAAGGTTGCAAATTATGATGACTCCATATAGTTTAACTTAAAGGCTTTATTGCGTTTTATACATATTTAATTAAAGATAGGTTAAAGAACATCGAACAGTTACACATGCACAAACATTGTTTTCGAACTCTCATCTCGCTACTAGTTGTAGTACTGATCTCTTCAATCCACGCGTGCGCTAAATCCGATCTTGCGCAGAGATGTGCTGGATCGTTGCCAGATCCCCACACCATCTCCCCTCCTGAAAAAATGAAAAGTTAATTTTTATCAAAATACACAGTTTCAGCATATTTTTTGGGGAAATGGACATGCCGTCCGGATCGGGTTGTGACGACTGGTCTTGCGTGAGAGTCCACAAGACTTGTAGGTAGACTAGTAGGTGGTTTAGTTCCAGTGTCAGAAGATGGTGCACTCAGTTCTGGGGGTTTAAGTTCTGTAGCTTTTAGCGGTTCATCTTGAGTGAGATGCCCCGGCTTTAATCTGTCTATTGAAACTGAGTTGGTTTTCCCAATTATCTGGATGGAAAATGTTTTTCCACTCCTGGTAACTACCTCATAAGGGCCGGTGTACGGAGTGTGTAAAGAAGGCTTTACTGCATCCACTCGCAAAAACACATGTGAGCAAGTGTTCAGGTCTTTAAAAACAAAAATTTTTTGCTTGTTATGTTGAGCCATTGATTTAGAAAGAGACTGTTGAAAATGCTCATTAAGTTTTTTTACAAACTCACTGTGTACATTAGGAATGTCCTTTTCAACAAAGAACTGTCCAGGCAGGCGAAGGTTTTGGCCGTATACCAATTCTGCTGCTGAGCAATTGAGGTCTTTCTTGAAAACGTTGCGTAAACCTAGCAAAACAGCAGGTAACGCCAATGTCCACTGGATGGATGTATGACACATTATGGCTTGTTTTAATGTCCGGTGCCACCGTTCGATTATTCCGTTTGCTTGCGGGTGGTAGGCGGACGTGTGGGACAGTTTGATGCCAAAATTTTTCGATAGGACGTTAAACAGTTCACTCCTGAATTGACTACCTTGGTCAGTTGTTATGCGTTCTGGTATGCCAAATCTGGCGAACCAGTCACTGTACAAGGCTTAAGCTACAGTTTCAGCTTTTATATCTGGCAAGGGGCTTGCTTCTGGCCACCTAGTACATCGGTCAATACACGTGAGGCAGTACGTAAATCCTTGTGATGATGGTAAAGGTCCGACGAGATCGATATTTATATGACTGAATATCACACTGGGGACTTTAAATTCTGCAACGGTATGCATGTTTTTGCTAGTAAAGCAACATCTTTTTTTATGTTCGGCCACACAAATCTATCGGTGAGAAGTTAAACCGTGGGCTTCACCACAGGATGCGCCAGACCATGAATAGCATTAAAAACTGCTTTTCGAAATTCCATTGGGATATATGGTCGGACATTGCTAGTTGAAGTGTCGCAATACATATGCAAATTGTCATTGGCAAGTAATTTTTGAATTTTAAGGCTCGATTTTTTTTTCTTCGAGGAGTTGCTTTAGTTCTAAATCATAATCTTGAGCTTTTGCGATTTCTGAAAAATCAATCGCTTCGGGGTACTTGACACTGCACAGGCGCGAAAATGTGTCGGCAACCACATTTTCCTGACCGCTCACATGGCGTATGTCAGTTGTAAATTGTGCGATAAAATTTAATTGTTTGATTTGCCTAGGAGAGAGTGTATCATATTTTCTTGTCAAAGCTTTAGTTAAGGGTTTGTGATCTGTAAAAATTATGAAATTTCTCCCTTCCACCAGAAATCGGAAGTATTTAATTGCGGCAAATATTGAAAGGAGTCCCCGGTCATATGTGCTGTAGTTAATTTCTGAACTGCTCAATTTCCGTGAAAAAAATCCCAAAGGTTCCCAGCCTTTTTCTGTACGTTGCTGTATGCAAGCTCCAATAGCTTTATCAGAAGCATCGCACATAAGGGCAATGGTTTTGGTTAAATTTGGGTGAGCTAGGTTTGTTATTTCAGTTAACATTTTTTTACATTTCTCAAGTTCCCTGTCTGCCGTCTCAGACCAAGACAGAGGAGTTTTGTCATTTTTTTTACTGGTCCCCAACATTGCATACAAATTTAATTGGTTTTCCGCGGCATGATTTAGGAATCTTCTACAGAAATTTAAAATTCCCAAAAATTGGCGTAATTCGTTGACAGTGTTTGGTTTAGGAAAATTTCGAATGGCCTCAACTTTATTAGGTAAGGGTGATATGCCCAATTTGTCTATGAGGTGTCCCAAAAATTTAACTTTTTCAGCAGCAAATGTGCAATTTGGCAAATTAACTGTCAAATTGTTTTCTTTTAAGCGTTGGAGAACAACATCCAAATGGTGTACATGCTCGTCAATGGAGGAAGATGCAGTTAGAACATCATCAATGTACACGAAACAGTAATCTAAATCAGAAAGAATTTGATCCATGTATCTTTGCATAGTTTGGGCTGCGTTGCGCAAGCCAAAAGTCATATAATTAAATTCGTATAAACCAAAGGGGGTAATGATTGCTGTTTTAGGAATGTCGTCTTTATTCATGGGAATTTGATGATAAGCCTTTTTTAAATCTAAAGTAGAAAATATTATTTTTCCATTTAAGTTAGCTGTAAAATCATGAATATGTCTAATTGGGTAATTATCGGGAATAGTAATGGCATTAAGTGCACGGTAATCGCCACATGGGCGCCATGATCCGTCAGGTTTTTTAGGCATTTATTTCAGTTGCATTCACTGCATACGGATTTGCGAAATCGATCATTTTATCTGCCATCACAGCTAATTTAGAAATATCTACATCGGAAATAGCCAACAATGCAGGTTGCATTTGTGAAGGCAAACGCTGGAGCCATAGCGATTTAAGAAAGTCATCACTAACTCTACTTCCAGCCAAATCTTGCATTTGACGAAATAATGCTGAGGGACGTTTATCCCCTAAATCCAGTTCTTGCAGCAATTTTTTTATTTTCCGTTCTTCCGAGTCCGCAAAAACACTAATAAGTCTTTCTTTCAACACTTTATAAGCATTTTCGGCAGGAGGAGAAATAATAATGTCGCTTACCTGTGACAAAATTTCCGTTTCAATGTTACCCACCACCGTGTGATACTTGGTTTTATCCACTGTAATTCCAGCATTTTCGAATTGACTTTCCAATTGAGTAAACCATATTTGAGGATTATTTTTCCAAAACGGTGGAGCTTTCACGCTCACTCTGCTAACGGCAGGCTTTTCGTCTGGAGATTGTTCTGACAAAGACATTATGGCACCAATTCAAACGTTTTGGTTTCGATACTCAAATTCGAATTCCATATCTACCGTTCAAGCGGTCACCATCTGTAGCTGCTTCAACAGCGAGTATCGAATGAAGGTTGCAAATTATGTTGACTCCATATAGTTTAACTTAAAGGCTTTATTGCGTTTTATACATATTTAATTAAAGATAGGTTAAAGAACATTGAACAGTTACACATGCACAAGCATTGTTTTCGAACTCTCATCTCGCTACTAGTTGTAGTACTGATCTCTTCAATCCACGCGTGCGCTAAATCCGATCTTGCGCAGGGATGTGCTGGATCGTTGCCAGATCCCCACAATCTATTCTCGGAAGTTGATAAGCATCTGAGAAGGTGAACTTATTTATAGTTTGAGAGTAATCTATCACCATTCTTTCGTTCTCATTTCTTCCTTTGACAACGAAAGCTTGCGCACGCCACGGAGACTTACTAGGCTCTATTACGCCTTCACATAGAAGTCTTCTTATTTCTAACACCATGAAGCAGTTATCTGTGTTAGAATGCCGTCTAGATTTTGTTGCAATAGGAGATAGGTTTGCAAAGGTAGAAACAGGTATAACTTTTGCAACAGCTAAATTGCAAATCCTAAGAGGTGGTTGTGAGCCACTGAATGTAATTTCAGTTGCAGAATGATACTGTAATACATCATGTCCAATTAAAACATCCGAGCAAAGATTTTTCATAATTAATAGAGAAATATTATCGTAAACATAACCTTGCATTTTAATATTCACCTTTAATGTTCACCAACTACTTCCGAAGATAAGGGAGAATTTGCCGTAGTAATTTTTCCATGGTATGGTAAGATCGTAATGTTAGTTATTCCCGAAGATATGATCAATAAAACTCAAGGAGCTCCCAGTATCAATTAATGCATTTGCTCTGACACCATTCACTTCTACTTGAATTATAGATTTCCGAAGACAATAAAGTGATGCAGCAGAGACTGATGGGATACAGTCAGTAGAAGCAACTGTATTTCTTTTTGCTGGAGTGTCTCTAGAAAGGCAAACGCGTTGAAAATGTCCCCGTTTAGAACATAATTTGCACACGGCATTCCTGGCAGGACATAAGTTTCTTGAGTGGCGATGACCACCACAAAAGTAGCAATCGCCTTTTTTTTGATATGGAAGCAACTGTTTACGAAGAAGCGTCTGAGGCTTCATTACTCTTGTCACTGAACTGAGCTGTAGTACTATCAAAAGAAGTGGACTGACAAGTTTGTTTAAAAGCGTCAGAATATTCTGGTCAGGGTTGGCACGGTTTAAACCAAATGGTTTTTTTCAAAAAAAACCACATTTATTTTTTTAATATCTTATAATAGTTTTGGTATTTTAAATAAAACATTTTTATTTATGAACTTCTACTCTCATGAAAAATCTCAATTCTACAAGAACATGTAGTATCATTTTCAAACAATTTCCATCCATTCTATGTTCTGAATATCCTGAATCAAATAGCCATGGCTAAAATATACGGTCTTTTGACGGAATTCCGTCTCTTTTTTTGTTTTTGTAAATTGTTAGATGGAAAAGGACAGAATACTAAGTAATACTTAAATCTGTACTAAAGTATTTTAATACAGATTTAAATATGCTGTAAATGTTTTTCCGATTTCTTCATTTAAAAGCTTAAGATGTGATGATGTTGCTAATTATAGTAAATTTAGTAATTTGTGGAATGATTTACTTGAGGAATGATTTTTAAAGTGTTCGACTAGAGTTCCCACCTTAATTATTAAATATTGTTACTGCTAATATTAATCTATTATCAGGGGTTTGGGGAGATAATTAATTTATACATGCAATGTATAAACAAAATTTCTAGAAAATGCATGTTTTTGGAGTTACGGAAATTTATTTTAACTTCCGTCCTTTAAAATCCTCTTATTTTCACTCATGCAAATAGCTAAATTCACAAAGATTAAATTATAAAAATGTCTGGGTCAGGCAGGAAAAAACATGAAATTTGGATTAATTTTACTGAAATAAAATCAGATAAGAGGAAATGTACAACAGCAGTTTGCAAAATATGCAATAAAGAAATTGAAGGCCAAGGTTCTGCACATGAAGAAATGTTATGTTCCTGATAATTCCAGCTTGAATGAATATTAAAATGCAAGTTAAAACTAGGGATGTAACGAATATTCGGCCTGGCCGAATAGTCATTTCATCACCAAGCCGAATATTCGGTAAGATCAAATTCGGCCTGGCCAAATATTGAAGGACTTTTTGGCAGAATAGTTCTGCTACGGTAGAAATGTAAAACTTAAAGAAAGTAGTAGATTTTAAACATTTAAAATTGTGTTATAGTTATTGCAAAAGCGTGCATTAGTTGATAGTTTTAATAAATAAAAATATTAGCTATAAAAATATAATAATATATAGTTATTAAAAAAAACTACTTTTTTAACCCCTTGTTTTTGGTTTGATTGAACAAAAACAGATTTTAAAGTTATAATATTGTATTTATACTTTACATTCGCTCCCAAAAGCTAGCATTTTTATTATGTCATTTTTAACTAAGTGGAAGTCGGACTTTGCTTGGGTAGACTGATTTATTGTGAATATCGGGTAAGAGAGAAATGTGAAAAGCCTAGAATGTTTCATCAATATAAGGATAGTATAAGTTATTGGTGTTTTTGAAAATAAAAGTATATTCCAGTTCAATGCATTGAATTTTAAAAAAACTTTTAAGAACAGGTATGTAAAAAATCCCCATAAAATAAAAATATTAACTTCTATAACTTTTAACATATTTTCATAAAACTATTTTGAGCAAGGTAAAAGTTCACTAAGCAATAGTATTTCTTTAATTTGAATTAAATAATTAGTACAGTAATGCTAATGCTTACATTAAAACCTGTCATTTCCATTCCACTTGTGGGTGAAATTCTCAGTTTTATTGCATTCAAAACAGTACAGAAAATATATTAATTTTAGATAGTTTTAGTTTATTAACAAACAAGAACAGATGTGTGGAATGGGTGTTTGACTTTGTGAATACTTTTAAATTTGACAAATTCTTTCTATTACAACGATTTTCTAGAAATTTTAATATTCCATATTCGGCCAAATCACTATTTGTTACATCCCTATAGTTAAAACTGAAGTTTTAATAATGAATAATCATTTATTTATTCCCTATTTCATTAATCAACATTCACTTTTAAAATATTAAAAATTAGCTATCATTGTTATTCAGAATTTTTGGCTTGGTATTACATAAAGTTGATTCTTTTTACTATATTGACAAGAAATTAATTAAAATTAATTGATATTTTAAAGAAACATTAACTATTTATTTTAAATAGTGACAAATAGAACATTAACACACAATAACTAATCTTTTAAATAATTTTTTTAAGCTTTAAAAGTGCTGCATTAGTTTAAACCAAAAAAAACCCGGTTTAAACAAAAAAACCCGGGTTTTTGGGTTTTTTTCCAACCCTGATTCTGGTACACCAGAGTAATTCGCAGAGTGTAGTTTCGCCAACTCTAAAGAACGAGCCTGATTGTAAGCGCTGTCGAGAGATAGAGATATGTTTTCCAGTAATCGTTGGCGAATTTGGCTGTCGTTTAATCCTCTGATGAATGAATCTCTGATACAACCGTTTTGGTTTTGATCAGCAGTTACAGCTTCGAAATTGCAATCTTTGCCTAGTTGTTTCAAAACAGAGATATATTGATCAACAGATTCTCAAGTCAATTGGCTCCTTGTCGCCAAGCGATGTCTGGCGTAAATAACATTTTTAGGACAAGGAATTCAAGGTATCGATTGCTTCTTCAAAATCCTTACAGCATGCTATGTACTGAAATACATTCGAAGAGATGTAATTTGTAAGAAGTTGCTGCTTATCACTGGCGGAAACATCTTTTATATGGTTTAAGAAATTATCAAAAGTCTTTCTCCAGTGTATCCATTGCTTATCCGCTGTCGAGCTGGTCGGATCTAGATCTAGTCTATCAGGCTTCAAGTATTTTTCCATTACTTAAGAGGAATTCCAGTTAGAGATGATTTCCTTAATTTTTGTGTATTATATTGTAATTGAAATTACTCTCATACCTAAAGTAGGGCTTTAATACACAAAATTACACTACATATCTATACAAAAGAGGAGCCGTTCTTAAAACGGATTTTCAAACGAAAGACAGATATTTTTAGTTGCCTGTTGCCACTGGAAGGAAATAAATGTCGGAAACAATAAGAGCATCAAAATTATACCACAAAATGTTCGGTGTTATTTGGAAATATTCAATCTTGAATGTTTTGCAGGAATTTCTTTAAAATTATTTTTATGATTAAAAATAATATTGAGTTGAATTATTAGAATTGAATATTTAAGAACAAGCTTAAAAATGGAAATTCAAATGAATTATATTTTCAAGTAGTTAAAGTATGACATCATTTATGAACGGCCTCTTACTAGCTTCTTGTTAACCCTCCGACTCCCTACTTCGCCTCAAGGCGGACGACGATAACAAAACTTGGGCATTAGAGGGTTAATTTAAATTTAAATAATTTAAAGAAAGTATTGAACAAAAATAACACTAAAAATTTCTACCAAACTATGAACCACAATGTAAGACAATGAAAGAAATGTTTAATTAAATTTCTAATTCCCAACTCGCCTCAAGGCGGACGACGATAAAAAACTTGGGCATTAGAGGGTTAACTACTTTTTGACGACTAGTAAGTCGCCGAGCACTACTTAAAAGAAAGAAAAAAATGTATTTTGTCCCGTCTGCTGTATATAGAATTAACCACTCATGTTTCGCCTGCTGTCAAAGACTTAACGTCAAAGAATATGCTTTGCTCGACTTTTATCGTATCTTCTTGTGCAACAAGTGTCTGTATTTGTTCCAGGCTGTGAGAGCCCTCAAGGAGACCATAGAGGACTGCTGGGACCAGGATGCAGAGGCCAGACTGACCGCTCTCTGTGTGGAAGAGAGGCTGATCGAACTGCCCATACTCTGGGACAGACACAAAGGTGAGAGAATTGCGCTCGCATTCCGAAAGCGGGATAAATTCTTTCCCTTTTCTGTAGGAGTTTCCTTTATCATAGTCTCTAATTAAAACAGGCACATCCAGGTCGTGTTTCCTGCTTCGTCACCAAGGCAACAGCGGGAAAGATAACAGCATCAGACTTTTTTTTTTTGCACTGCAGTTAAGGCCATTGCATGACGACACCTCGGATTCAAAATATTAAAATAATTTGAATTAAGTAATAAGAAAGAATGTATTTTCCATTTATTTATTTTTGATATTAAGTAGATGCAATTCAATTTCTCATACATTAAATGTGGAATGTTGAGATAAGATTTTAACATTTACAAAATATAAAATACAATAAATGAGGTACAGCTTTCTGAAACACATCAACATATGAGAATAAGACTTAGATGGGTTCAAAATATTAGAATACTTTATCTGATGCAATCTATTTTTGCCATCGAGAAATAAATCAGGTTTAAATCCGTCTATTATTATCATAACTAAAACAAAACTTACTTAGCATGTTCGCCAAACCAAGTGGGGAAAAAATAGAGTTGTGTGACCTTGACACGCCGATTTTAATTACACAGACTACAATATTGGGGTAACAGGGATCGTGCCAGAGGAAATTGAGGTCCGTTTTTGGTCCCTTTATGAAAGTCCAATCAAAACGGACCCTTGCACGTTGTACTTATCAGCAACCATATTTTATAGTTAAACGAAATATTATAATAATTAGTAAAAATTAGTAAGTTAGTACTAATTCTAAAGGTATCTTTTTAGCGAAACCTAAAAAGTACGCAAGCTACACACAGCTGTCATAGCAACAGTTAATTTCCTAAAGCACTAATAACAATGAAAGTTTCGCTACTTGCAGATGTACACTCACTTACAACTTGTTCTGCATACAGGTTCTAAAATTATAGGATGATAAGATACTATTAAAATGCTAATTATATTGCTTATTAATTTTTTAAATATTGTACTAAACT
Organism: Octonoba sinensis; assembly: GCA_038502835.1. Lineage (NCBI taxonomy): Eukaryota > Metazoa > Arthropoda > Arachnida > Araneae > Uloboridae > Octonoba > Octonoba sinensis. The sequence continues at coordinate 1,073,750 of CM076598.1, read as the reverse complement.
GATGACTATCCATTACCAAACACACCATAACTTAAAACTCCAGACCAAATGAAGTTTTCAAGGGAATAAATTTTGTTACTTTTTCATTTCAGGGGTGTTAATTTTTTTTTGTGCCAAATTAATTGTGCGAATGATGGAGTCATGATGTTTAAATGAAAAATATTTAAACACCTGGTAAAATAGTTTTATTTGGCAAAAAAAAAAAAAACATCGCCAGCCCTTCCGGAACAAAAAAATACCTACATTTCTCCCTACATTAGATATGTTTTAGATTAGGAGAATTAAAATAATCCGAGATATGAATATCTTAATTGAAAGTAACTTTCTGGTTCTTTCCTTTAGCCGGAACTGCCATTCAAGGCGTGAGTCCCACCATCAACCCGACATCTTCTCAGACGAGGATCGTCTCCGCGAACGGGGCGATGACCGGGAGTGGCGGGTGGTACCGCGGTTCCACCTTCGAGATGCCGGTCATCAGGGGCGGCTCCGACACGACCAGCCCCACCAACTGGGCGTTCGACGGCCGGCACAGCGGAGACTTCAGCATGTCCGAGAACACGGCAGAGACGAGCATCACCACGTCGCCGTGCGAGACGACGCCGAGGATGGACGCCTCCAACAACAACCACAACCTGAAGAACCTCTCCAACAACAACAACAACGTGGTGATCGGCACCAGGGTGTCGGTGCCGCTACAGCCGTACCAGGGCAAGAATCCGATCATGGAGCGGAACCTCATCATGGAGCCCATCGAGGACGTGACGATCAGCGGGAACACGCTCGTCGAGCGGGGGGACAAGTTCGGGGGGAGGGGCGACGCCTCGGGGGGCTTCGCCGACCTCTTCGACACGCTCCAGATCGGGGAGGTCTCTGAGAGCAACGCGCTGGTGCCGAACGACGTGCTGAGCCACTCGACGCGTGCCATCAACCCGATACCGTACGTCCAGAACGCCGTACACGTCGTCGGCACGATCCCGAAGAAGCCCAACGTGCCCGGCAACGGCCACACGCTGCGGATGGCCGACGGGCACGGGAAGAAGGAAGGCGGGATCATGGGAGGCATCAGGAATCTGTTCAAATTCCAACGGGGCCCGCCCAGCGTGGATCCCCCCGCCTCGACGATCCAGAAATCCGCTGCGGCGCGTCCCCCCGTCGACCTCCCCACCGTCAACGTGCCGAAACTGAACACCGTCCCGAAGCCGAGCGGCGCGACCAACCTCACGAAAACTCAAAGTATGGACACCGAGGTGTACGTCACAAACGCCAACGACGAGTTCAGCATGACGCAGACAGTCGTTCGTCCGGTGGCGAACAGGCAGGTCTACTGCCAGACCGTCCCGCTCGAGAACGCCGAGCGGAAGGTCCCGTTCCAGAACGGGTTCGTGCAGAGCCAGACTCACCCGCAGCTGTGTTCGGAGAACAACGCGAGGATGAAGCGACCGAACACGCTGCCGATAGCCGACGCGGCGAGCCGTCGCCCGGTCATCGTGCCGTGCGACGTCATGCCCGATGCCAAGTCGTGTCGGCCCGAGCCGGACTGTGCGGAGTCGAAGCCAAACCAGAAGTGTCGCTTCTCGCTGTACGACGACCGCATAATGACTCTGAATTCCCGTTTCTTTCGGGAGATCGAACAGACGTCGTGCAGGCTGGGATCTCCGCACATCTCCGCGTCCGTGCCCATGTCTATAGATTCTCTCTGCGAGTCGGAAGTCAGTAACTTTCATCAGACATTTCAAAAGCAAAATTCTCAATCCAAAATAGACGACAAACAATAATGATCACTGCCCCTTATGATTACAAAAGACATGGAATATCCCCCCCCCCCCCCAGGGCGGAAATCCGTAAGCAGCTGCTGTGAGCATATACTTTTTGAAGGAAAAAAATGATTAATTTACCATTGGTGCTGAAAATTCACCTGTTATTTTTATCATTCAACGTTCATTGGTGCTGATAATGAATTAATAATTAAGATTATTCAAAAAGTAAAATAGGAGTGAAAATTTGAGCAAGCTGAAGGTAATTTATTTTTTTCAACAAATAACGTCATTGTCTGTAATCCTGGTCTATTCACTTTGGTTATCTTCTGTATATTGATACAAACATTCAAAACATTGAGGTTATATTTATATTGCAATGGCTGTAATATTTAGTGCTGGCAGAGTAACTTAAAATAATCATTCTCAAATAATACTTTGTTTTATGAAACATTCTTTAAATATATGAAAATCTTATTTTTACCCCGTCTTTAAAAAAAAAAACTCATTTTTCATGTGAGATAATCACAGCACGTGCTTTCTATGAGAGTGAAATTCATCATTTTTGTGATGAAAAAACTTTGTTTCAGAAGTTTTTAATTAAGATTTTTTTTCATATTAAAAGAACTCACTTTAATTCAATTTTCAAAGTATTAATTCCTCCTCCCCCAAAGAAACTCTTGTTGTTCGAAATCATAACATGCATTTTCAGTTTTACTAACTCCATCACTTTTGGAAACTACTTTATTCTTTCAGAGTAATACTTTTCCCTAAATCTTCACGCTGTTGTTAATTATAGAAAAAAAAAATTATATTGAATTTTTATATTCATGGAGCTTCTGAATGACTGCTCAAATAGTATATTTAAGGTACTTTTCCGTTTCAGGAGGGAGCAAGCAGTGTTTAATTATTTTTTCACCCAATCAAACTACTATACCGTTTTGGGTTGTCTTTGACAATGTCTAAATATTTTTTCAAAAACAAACTTCACACACAAAACAAATTGATTTGGAGAAAATAAATTTAACCATCGCCAGCCCCCTGAACGAGAAAAATAAAACATTTTACTTCAGATTAAAAAACTATCAACATAAGTAAATCATGAAAACAATTCTTAAAAATAATATAAAACATCTGAAAATGTATGTAGCATCATCCAAAAAAAAGCTTGGATTACATGAAATTAAAAACACTACTTAACCTTTGAAGTACATCGTAAAATTAAAATGCATGTGTAAAAATGAAACGAAAAGGATGCATAAAATACCAATTTATTTCCTTAACAAATAAAATTAAGTTGAGTGTAATTTAGTAATGAAATTAATTATATACTTATATGGTACATGAACTTGTATTTTCTGTTTGTTCAAAACTTTAATAGTTTCATAGATATGTATATTTAGATCTGAATTTTATGTTCTTTGAAATTCACAGGAACCGCTGATCGATCCAGTATTTTTAACAGGGTCATTTTTTGTGAATTTTAAAGAGATTTTCTTGAAAAATCAAATAATTTTGTTAAGATTATGAATTTAAACACAGGGGGATGAAAAACTTTATTATTATTTGCTGCTTTTGCAACAAATAATGGTGTGAAAAGTGAGATTCAGGAGCTTGGAATTTTGTGAAGGGTCCCGAAAACGGACCCTTTCTTTCCAATGTGGCAAAAACGCTTTCTCAAAGATAAATTAATCAAAAACGTAAATACAAGTCTTATCCTCTTCATTCCAAGTGCACCCAATTGCCTACATTTTAAAATACTGTTTATTAACGACTGTTTGTGCCATTTGAAAGCCAAAATACCTAATTGTTTTTGAAATGAATCAACAGATAGTTTACTTCGTTTTAAACGTGGAAATTGGGCATTCATTATTATTTAAACGAATTATTAATTAAAAGTTTTAAAAAAATTGTTTTTTAGTTAATTTGCAATCATTTTTTTAAATCAGAGAACCAAAAAATGGCGTCAAAATTTTTTGTGCTTAGTTCTGGGTTCTGAAGATGTTAAAATAAATTACTATTTTTTACCTTAACCCTCTAATTCCCAACTACGCCTCAAGGCGGACGACGATAACAAAACTGGGGCGTTAGACGGTTGAGGCAAATTTAAATCATTTAAAGGAAATGATTGAACAAAAATAACACTAAACATTTCTACCAAACTATTAACCAGAATGTCAGGCAATGAAAGAAATCGTATAATTAACCATCTAATTTCCAGCTCCGCCTCAAGGCGGACGACAATAACAAAACTTGGGCATTTGAGGGTTAAACCAAACAAGCATAGTCCTTGAGCTTAATTTAAAGTATGGGAAGCTGCTTAATAAATTTAGAAATTCAATGAATTCATTAAAAATAAATTAACTCTCTTTATAAGGAAAAGGGAATTACTTTCCGACCAAAATTTAAGTTTTTTGTCATCGACAGTTTTGCCATCTCTGATTGGTTTATGCACTTTTCAGGCTGACTACACTTAACACATTTTTTTATAAACCGAAATCGGCTGAGAAGAGGAGGAGGGGGGTACTGAAAAATAAATTAATTTTTGCAATACAATCAAGTAATTTATTAAAACTGCATTTTGTGTATTAAATGTACAAATGCAAAAATCAGTTTTCATTTCCACCTGTTGTGTTATATGAGTTTGCTCCAAGTGTTGTATGTATTTAATTTTTTAAATACATATTTAATGGAAGCAATTCAAGCAACGTCATTGGTCACGTGGCAGCGATTAAAGCAATGTAAACAAGGAAAGCTGTAGCATCGCTTTCCTTCGAGTTCGACAAATCTAATTGAAAACTAGACCTAAATAAAGTTCTACATTACATAAAATTAACACTAAATAAAACACTATATCTATTATAATAATTAATAAATTTCTTTTATAATGATTAAATTAAATGTAAATACTGGGTTATAATCAGAGAAAGCTATGAAAATAAGTCTCATTAATCTCAAGATAACTAGTGAACTCAACGTAGAACTCAATTGAAAATCTTAGTAAACAAAGAGCGGATATCACGTGACAACGGTGATCGCTCACAAGTCCCTCTAGCGGTGAATTGCCTCCATTGTCTGTGTTACATTAACTGGTAGTTATAAAATAACAAGCTACTATAATAATAGTTCTGTTGCATTTGTGTATTGCTTGCTCAGTTCATCAAACATTTTCGGAATTTTTTATGAATGTATACGAATGATTTGTTTTTTGCTTAAGTATTATGAATGATATATTAGATAAATCTATCTAATATAGTCAGTTTTAGGAAAAAAAAAAAAAAAAAAAAAAAAAAGAAATAATAATAATAATAATAAGCAGTTTATTTGCCCCTGAAAAAATCCCACATTTTTCCACAAAACAGTTTTAGTTACTTTTGATTATATTTGGCAGAATGACAGGCATTTTAATTAGATTATGTCTATAATTGCGATCTATTTAAATGCTTTACTTTGGTCAGAAATCTTTTTCTTAGTTACCGTATGTATTTATATATTATGTATTATTATATCATAAGTGTATTCAAATCCAAAACTAATCCTGAAATTAAGAAAAAATTACTATTTTTTTTTTTTTCCTCTCTCTTTGTGCAGCTTGAAATATTGATGTCACCCAAAAAACTTGAATTTTGTTCAAATACTGCCATTAGTTAAACTTTTTAGTTATATATATATTTGTTCATTAAAAAAATAAATTGTTGATCATAAATTATTCTAGGAAAACTTTTTTTTTTTCATTTGCCAAACATCAGCGTTTATTTTTATCTTATTTCTCCCGGTTTAGATTTTAAAAAATGTTTAAATACACATTTGCATTTGATTAAATATATGAATAAAGATAATATGCTGAGTATTTTACCTTTATGGAAAACTTTCCCATATTTTTGACGCATGTCAAAATTTACCAATTTTGTAAGAATACCCAGATTTTGCTCATTGCACTACCATCTTGAATTTGCTTATGGTTTTAATGTTACATTAAGCATGATGGCTATTTAAAAAACAAAAAAAAAAAGTGATTAGATAGTACAAAAGTTATTTTTATTGATATTGCATCCTTGCTCATGCAGTACAGTTCCACCACGAAGTGTTGATACTCGGACGCTTCTGCGCATGACAGAGAAGGACGAATCCATTCGAGTTTTAGGGAAGTTCCTTCTGAAGGTGCTTTTATTAGCACGCAAGTCACTTCTCTGTTTGTTGAAAGCAACTTAATTTATAAACTGGCAAATAGCATCAGTTCCGAGAAAATCAAGTATGCTAAACGAAATGAAACGAGATCAGAAACGGCACTTTCCTTGTACACCAGCAGTCCCTCCCTTGAACATGAATGGATTCTTCTTGGCACTCTGCCAGGCAGATTGCTTTGGTTGATGGTAGAACTGTACATGTTTGTTGAAAAATAGTGGTAAATAGAGTAAATGTGACATATGTTTATAATATTCCATTGTTCAGTGTCCGTGTAGAATATGCTTGACATTTGCTTTGATTCTAAAACACTTTCGTAGAGGAGACCTTCGGTTCTATGGTTATTTTTTTCGATAGCCTGTTTTTAGGGTTGATGGACCGAATGGGGGTACCAGATTTAATATTCATCGCCAAAACATTTGGTGAAATTGAACCCCACAACCGAAAGTCTCTGTGTATAGATTCTTTTTCAACTCCCTGCACTAAAGCCACTGTATAGCCGAGCCGTGGCATCCGCCATTTTGGATCACCTTTTTTATTTTTGAAAAGTTAGGGTTACCAGAACGAAAGACTTGTGTCAGAATCTGACAACATTTAAATGCCAGAGAAAGGGAAACATCGCCAGAAGAGCAATACATGGCAGAAAGAAACCCAAAATGGCGGATGCGTCGGTCGGGCCATATGGGTGCCCCGTACCCTGCACCAGACTGTAAAACTGCATCATCCATTTCCAAACTGATTTCAACTATGCAAAGGTCGGACTGTGTGATGAAGAAGATGTGATATATTTTGAATTGAATAACGAATTGTCACTGCTCATAATGAATTCTGCTTAGTTGGCGAACGATGGGTGCTTCACTCTCCTCTTGTGATACGACCACAATTGTTAATTTTATCTCTGTTGATTCTTTTTGCTTATATTTATCGATTGCGGAAGCAGATGTTGCTCTCAACCAGTCATGAATATGTATATGTATTATAAATAAATAAATAAAGATATATTGACATTGTGATAAAAAAAAGTACTTTGTGGTGTGGCTGAGTGGTATAATTGATTCATATAGTCTACCGATACCTAATGCAATAACTTCTCAAATCATTCAATTGATCAGTTTTTTTAAATGTCTGATTAAAAAAAACAAATTAAGAAAATAAATATCTTACAAAAAAAAATTGAGGTCATAGAGGGTTAAAGAATTGCCAACCGTGCATAAGAAATCAATTTATCTGGAATAAAACGTGGCTGAAAAGATACTAAACTCAATCGAAAAAATAAATTCCTTTCCTTACCCACATAGAGTCGTAAAAGTCTAAAATCAAAGAACTCTCTTTAGAATATATCGTATTAGTGTTTCTTCTAAGGTAGAAAAAATTTCGAACAGGCTCGTCAGTCAAACGTGTTTTTCTGCGGAGATATGGACTGAGACCTCAAAGGGAAAAAAAAGGAAATTCTGAAACTTGGGTAGCTAGCATATACAGTATTTTCATCAAAGTTTCGCAGTAAATAAGAAACGGTAATTAAAGATTTTATTGAAAAAAAATCACGAAAGTTTAAAAAAAAAAAAAGGTCGAGAGTGTAATCGGAAGCAAACATCTAGGGACAATGTTACATATAAGGATCCTCCCCAGTAATAACATGTGTATCATTTTTTTTTTTTTTTTGTCTTGTTTTGGGTTTTAGTAAAACCGCAAAATAAAGCGAGGGGGTGGGCGTGTACTTAAGGTAAATTGAGTCCCCTCCCCCTTTCTTTTTCCCCCTTTAATTTATTTTTTTAAAACTTTTGTTACAGGATTTCTAATGTCTGTGACTGCAGTTTTGATTTCGAGACAAACACAAAGAATGAAAGTTCGATTTGAAATGCTTGGAAAGAAGTGAATGACTAAAACAGAACTGCCAACCTAAGTTCAAATGCATAACACGTAATTTTTGTACAGAGTAAAGCTCTTTTTGTTTTATTAGATGTAATATTTATATTGTAGAACAAAATAGAAATACATTGTATACTGAAATCGTACGCAGCATGGAAGGGGGTGTGTACACTGCACCGTTAGTGTAGAGGTATCAGTTTCAGCTGCCCTCCCATGAACCATTTAAAATATTTAAGAGCAAAAGGAAAATCTTTAAGCCGCATAAGGTGGCGCGTAAAATACCTTTCCCCCCATTGATTACATTTTTTATTAGAAACAGTCCGGGGGGCGAAGGGGCGGGGTCGCTCTGCTTAAATGGGACTGGTCACGCTGTCATATTTATAATTTCTTTTAAAAATTTTATAATTTTTTATATTTTAACGGGCCCTTAACCCATAAATGCCTACCGTCCCTTTTTAGGGACTGTCTGAAAAATACGTCTGAAGCACGTAAAAATAAACATTTCAACAAAAAATTGTTTTAATGTATTTCTAACCTTAAAACAATCGGTTAGGAATACAATAAAACAATTTTTGTTGAAATGTTTATTTTGGGGTGCTTCAGACGTACTTTTCAGACTGTCCCTAAAATGGGATGGTAAACATTACTGGATTATTAATTTCTTTTAACTTAACCAAGAGGGTGACCGTAATTCCCTCGAGAACAGTCCCCAAATTTGGATATTTCTGATGATATTCCCAAAAATAGTATAAATACTTGGAGACGCAAAATGTCCCCAAATTAATTATATGCATAAAAAATCTTAAAATTATAAAAAAAATTCTAGCATCCGTACTTTAAATCGAAATTTTACAGAGCGCTCGAGTGAGGCCCAGTTCTCATTTTCTTTCACCCATCAGAAAACGAATTAGCATTTGATAAATGGCAACAATCAAATTTGTAAACAAAACCCGGTTCGACATTTGAATTTTCTGTTTTACGTGAAATTCAAGTTCTTTTTTCGAAGATGTGTTTTTTAAATATTTTCGCTTTAGTAAATTTTACATATTTCAAGAATATTTCTCCCTTTTTTCTTATTATACTCGCGTTCAGAGCTGGTAATCGAAATCCCGGGAGGCGTGTTTTGAAAGTCGTATGTCCTATCAGCCGTGATGAAAGATAAGCTTTCCATTAGTGAATATTACATCAACGAGATGGCTGCGGAAAACCTGAACGTCGTTTTAAAGCAAAAAGGCCAGCTCGTATTGGTAATTATAAAATTTCACAATCCTAACAAAATTACTTCCATGTATGTTAAACAAATGAGACCTGGTCGCAGAATGATAACAATGAAATTTAAATTTATACTCAGGGTCTTAGTTTTGCAACAATGAGTGATTGGAATTCTATCTTTCTACAAGCTGGTTTTACTAATGACCGGCTTAGCTTAATACACGTTGGAAGAAATAAGATTCTGGTCAAGATTTATTGAAGAATTTGCGAATAAGGGGTCATTCATAAATGACATTACGCTTCGAGGGGGTAGAGGTATTCGAGAAATTGTGATAAGGGCACGATACATTTTGGTTTTGATAAAAACATTTAAAATCAGCAAATTAAATTTATTTTAAAAGTTTTTTTTTATTTTCATAATTTGATTTTAAAATTTCATTGATCATTCTGTATCGCAAGACACAGATGCTGATTTAGATTTAAATTTTACTTCAAGTTAGAAGTTTAAAGGGGAATATTTTTAAGCATCGACACTTTTAAGATAAAATAGCTTGGGTCATTATTTCAGACATCGAACAATTAATATGTTTTGCTACTGAATACAAATAATTTTTTGTTGTAAATCTTAATCTCATTTTTACAAATTAAGTCCACACCTAATCATTATTATTGATATGCTTACAAATGTCATTAAAAATTCAGAAATAAAATTAGAAATTTGATCTATATAATGTAAGTGCTCTGTTTCTGAACTGTAACACTGCAAGTACGTATGCTTTTGTAATATAGTGCGACAGGTGACAAAGGGGCGAATTGGAAAAAGAAATGAGATCACTTATTAACGGTCCCCAAATTCCATCTCGGGTAGTTTTTTATCAGCTTGAGAATAGGTACGACATGTTAGGAAAATAAATAAATAAAATGATATTTTTTATAATTGAAACAAATCTTGAATTTGGAATTAAAATAACTTTTTGAATAGCACTTTGTGCATTTTGTTTCGGGATGATTAATTTTGTGTTAAATTTCACTACAATCTGGAAATTGATGGCTTTGTATAACTAATTTACATACATCATATAAATGTACAGAAAATTAGCTCATTTCCATATAATTTCTATGGACACATTTCAAGTTTTTTTAAGAGTATAAACCAGAAAAGCTGGTTGGCTTTTTCTGGCCTGGCTAAAATCTGGCAGCCTTGTGCCTATATGTTGCAAAGCTCTTGCTTGATAACAGGTTGTTTCCAAAATGGCTGAAAAACACAACTTCAAACAAACAATGACTTTTAACATTTTAATGCATTTATTTAAACGAAAAGTAGGTGGTCGTATATTGGTGGTTCATGAAAATGTAATTAGACGAAATTCTGTTCCATTGTCATTGGCTGGAAGTGTTTTCTCTGGCAGAAGAATTCATTAGAATAATATGTGCAACCTTTTTCTCTGTGTAGCCTTTTTTGAAAAAAAAAAAAAATATATAATTAATGAGAAATAAAATAAGGTATATCATGAAAAAATATTTTTAACATGCATTCCCTAAATCAGAAGACTTGAAAACATGATTGTGTCATGACATTAAAATCAGTAGATCAACTATTGAAAGCTGTCTAATTAAAACCTCACAGTTTTGCTCTCATAGAAATAAAACATTACAACTTCTGTTGTACGGACATTTCATATTCGCGTTATTGAAGATTTTATGTATTTATTGTCGTTTGTTGTTTTTCAGGAGGATAGGCCAATCCCAGCACCGGGGCCGAATGGTTTGTATTTTCCAATTGCTTTAAAGTAGCAAATTATTCTTTAATCCCAGTTCAGTTCTTTTTAATGAATGTCAATGTTTTTGTTCTTTAATCCTTAAATGCCACGTTGCCAGTTAGTAACATACCCAAATGCAGCCTTCCAAAATACTATGCAAATGAAATTGTAGCTCTGATGCCTGCTATTCCCAATAAGTTACACACTGAAAGTACTATTAAATATAATTAATAGTCCTTTAATATATATAATAAATAATTAATATATAATTAATAGTAAATATAAATGAAAACAAATCCACTAATATCCATAAAGCAATATCTCAGAAGCAATGTCATGAAAGAGTCATACATGCATATTTATAATGTAACATGGAGAATGTTTTACAATCATCCACAGGCTATCCAAAATCTATATCTGATACATGTAACAGTCTGGATATCTTTAGGACTTGGAAAATATCCATATCCATTCCTGGATATCCATAGGCTGTCCAAATATCTGTATCAAAAACATATCACATTCTGGACATTTCAGGGATATGCAAAAATCCAAATCCATGATTTGGATATTCCTGGATATCCATAGAATATCCAGGAAAGCATGCTACATTCGGGACATCTCAGGGATAAGAAAAGATCCAAATCCATGATTTGGATATATTTGGATGAGATATTTTGTGGTTGTGTGAGAAGCAGTTTTGCCTTTGTAGCAGCACTAATGCTGATGAAAAATTATGGTCATCAGCATTCATTTTAAAGACATTGGTTTTTTTCCCCTACTGTTTGCTGTATCCCCCCCCCCCCCCCATTTTTGTGTGCTTGAGAATACTGTACTTCTATGTGCTTTCTAGTCAAAAATTCAAAGTGTTACTATTTGAAAACGGGTATTTCAACAATATTTGTCAATATGTTAGGATATATGACTAAAGTATTGATGTTTTTTCAGTTAGAGCTTGATATTAATAGATAATTTTTTTTAACACCATTAATCATACTTGATGATATGAGTTTTTAAAGTCCCCCTAAATAAATTTTTAAGAGATGGTTAAAAAAACCTGGCATTTAAAAGTTAATTAAAAGTTTTAAAATTATTTGAATCAAAATACAGTGATCACTCCTTTTATATGTTGATGAAAGAGACAAATAAAAAAGTTGTATATAGCAAATGTACTATTCCACAACAAGGTTAAAACTTACTTAATTAAAAAACAATGCGTTGCTCATTTTCTGAGTTGGGTTGTAATGTTTTTTAATTTTTCTGCCTGGCAGACTATTCTGTAATTGCCAGAAAATGCTTATAAGTATAAATTTGCCTAATGAGCCTAAATCTTTGGCTTATTAGATAAATTTTATACTTTTAGCATAATTTAATACTTTGGTATGCCGTAACAATTATTGTTAATAATTTTTTCTTTTTCAATAAGTCAATTTTATAATTACTGGAAAATATTTATTTTCTTCATTTTACCTATTAATAACACTTAATCCTTTGAATTGAGAATTTAATGTCATGACAATTGTTATTAATAGTTTTTTTGCTGCTTTTTTAGTACAGCCATTCAGGGTAACTTTGAACCATGTTATATTTTTTAGTATATTTGGCTAAAAAAAGAGAGTAGAAGCTCCAGTGCTTCACTCGGCTAAATAGGTGATAAAATCTGTTTTCTGCTCATTAATATTTTAAAATTAAGTCAAATATACTAAAAAATAGGACATAGTTCGAAGTTAAACCCCCTTGGTTCAAAGTTACCCTGGATGACTGTGAGGATACTTTGTCTATTTCGAAATGTTATTTCCGACAGTAAATTCTGCTTCGTTCCTACATCCATATTTTATTGCTTCATTTTGTCTCGATTTCAGATGTTTTGGTCCGAATCCATTCCGTGGGCATCTGTGGATCGGACGTGCATTTTTGGAAGAGCGGGAGATGCGCTCATTTCGTCGTCGAAAATATCGTTCTCGGGCACGAATCCAGTGGCATCGTCGTCGGATTGGGATCCAGAGTGGACTCTTTGAAGCTAGGTAGGCTCGGAGAGAAACATTTGGCAGCGAGATGCAAAAGGGTTGTGGTCGGAGATACGCCAACCTGTTTGTGGCAGTGAGTGGTAATCTTACGAGGCTACTGCTACTCAATATGATTTAGAAAAAAAGGGCTTCGTGATTTGTATGTCACTTGAAATCTTTCCTTTGTCACTTACATCCTGTTGCTTCTCACTGCATCCCATGTTTAGTTTATTTTTTGCTATTTCTGGTCGAAATTATTCTTGTCGAGCTTCATAAAAATTTAAAATTTGTCGGATGTCTTTGTACCGCGACACATCTTTTTTTTTTTGCATTGAAATGTATTCTTGTAATCCCACAAAATGTCTATGCATTTTTTTGCATTATGCTATTCTATTATGCACTTTTGTTGCTTCTTTTTTGCCTTTTATCACTAATTTCCACCATTTATTTCTACCACTGTATTTTTATGATCTTAAATAAATAAAAATATAATTCAAAAAGAGCAACTAACAAGAAAAGGTAATAATTAAAAAAAAGTATTCAATTTCTGGATTTTACTTATACTTTGCTGTTTCACACAGACACACACACAATCATATTTTCATTCTTCTTGTGAACTATTGGGCAACATGGAAAATTATTGTGCTAGGAAATTTTACTGTTTTCTTCCATTACTAGCAACTACAGGGGGGGGGGGGGGGTTCATTATTATCTTTGAAATTTTAAGAAGGGGAAAAAGGGTTGGGAACCAATGCCCTAAACTGACTCATTTTAAGGAGCGAATCTGAGAAGTTTAGGAAGGAATCCTGCTCTAAATTTTGTCCCCTGTCTATTGTATTTATCAATAAATACAGTAAGAAATAATTCTAGAGTCAAGCTTCCAGAACAAAACTAGATGAAAGAAGTTGACAATAATTTTATCGCTCGCTCACTTATGCGCAGTCGTGCTGAACTTCAGACTTGCCCAAGATGTTAAACATACATATTTTGCTAAAATGGAAGACTGAAAAAATTTCTATACATACTTCAAAAATACTTCGTTTATGTCTACATTAACAGGATCCGGTTTCTGTGAATTTTAAAAAGATTTTTGTGAAAATTAAAATAATTTTGTAAAAATTCAAAATTTAAATATGGAATGATAAAAAATGTTAAATTACTTTTTGCCACTTGTTTAATAAATAATTCTGCGAAAAGTAAGATTTGATAGCTAGGAATTTTATCGAGGGTCCTTTTTGTTGGATTGGAATTTTGCAGACGGTCCGTTTTGGTTCATTGGAATTTGGTGAAGGATCCAAAAACGGACCTTAATTTCCTTCATTACTTGTTCTGCTTATTTGAATATTTCCTGGCAATGCAAAATTATTTATTTATTTATTTATTTTGAATCCCCACGTTGCAGGAGACAGAGTGTGCTTGGAACCCGGGAACCCCTGCCACCTGTGCGAGTTCTGCAAAGGGGGTCACTACAACTTGTGTCCCCAGGGAGCTCAACAAGTGGATGGCTCCATGTGCCAGTATTACGTGCATCCTGCCAGTTTATGTTTCAAGTGAGTCACTTTTTTTTCACTGCTCTTTGCGGTTTCCAGTGTTTTGGAACTATGCTGAATTTTTACAGTGACTGAAAATAAATCCCTGAAGTAGATTTTGTTTAAAAATTCCCTTTCAAGTAACACCTCCTGATCATCAAAACAGAAAGTTGGTAAATAATCTTCACCGGGAATGTCGTATCATTTTAATAGCATATTATCAGTGGTTTAGAAATAGTATGACTAGCAATTTATGTGTTAAAATATAAATAAGTGAATTCAAATTATGCTGCAAGTTATTTTTAAGAAAAAATATTTATTACAGATAGTTGTTGAAATATTGTGCTTATTTCAAAATGGTATATAAAGTCCTTAAGTCTTTAATTTCTTAGTCACACCAGCTTATCTTCCTCTTGCTTTTATTAGAAACATCAGGAGTCCAACTTCTGCTCCAATTTTTTCTGAAATATATTCCCAGTACCATATTTTGCATTTTCTCTGAATGCACACCATTACTGCGTCCATTTTCTATTCTGCCCAGGAATCCAGAGCCGGCAAAAAATTTCAATGCTCCGGCTCCCAGAGATGAGCTATAGCTCCGACTCCAGATGTGCTCCGGTTCGTCTCTGCAATTTTAGTGCACATTAACGCTCATTTAAGTTTCAGATTTTAATTATGAAATGCAACATCATTAATAATAATTTAACTTTGTGCAAGTAAACAGTAATAGAAATAAAATTTCATGTTAATTTAAAGCACAAATGAGCATTAAAACGCAGACATATGTTTCGGGATTGCTTGGAATCCCTTTTTCAATGCGACAGGGAGCTTCTAGATGCAAAACATCCAAATGAAGCCGACAAAATAACAAAAACAAAGCTTATATAGCCTAAGAATTAACTGTTACCAATGAGAATGAAGGCAGTGTGAAGTGGAAGTAGAAGTAGCAGGGGAAGCACCAATAAGAGAGCAACAAACGAATTCAGTTGAAAGTTCAGGAAGTAAAAAGGAATATCAATAAAGACAAAGCAAAAAAGACGACAACATGCATAAAAATGTGAAAAAACATGGAAATTGCAAAAATAATAAAATAAAATACAAAGAATAAAATGGAAATAAAATAAGTACCAAAACAAAAAGCAAAACAAAGTACACATGTAAAGGAGGGGGGAGGGGGGGGGGGGAATTCCAAGCAATCCCGAAACATATGTCTGTGTTTTAATGCTCATTTGGGCTTTAAATTAACGTGAAACTATATTTCTATTAGTGTAACATAATTGTCAGAAAATGTAAATTTAATTCAAACTTGAATGCAATTTTTTTTATAAAAAATATAAATATACTTTATAAATTATAAAAATTATAATTATAAAAATTATACAAATACAAATACAAAAGTGAGGACCAGCAACAGGCTCAGGGCCCAGCTAGGCTGGTCCTAGTCAATTTAGCAGTCCCCAATGAGCATCAAGAGTCTTCTTAAAAGTTTTTACCCCACTGCAAGTAACGGTCGCTTCCGGTAAACTATTCCAACTGCCTACAAGGGATCATTCCTAAATGATGTCACGCCTTGAGGGGGGAGGGGGGTTCATGAAATTGGGACAAAGTGTGACAAGGGGAGGGGAGGGGGTAACAAGGAAGTGTGACAACATGCATTCTGCAACATAGCGTGACGCGTTGCAAAGGGGGGAGGGGGGGTCAAATATATGGGAAAAAAGCGTGACGTCAATTATGAACGGCCCCCAACTCTGTTGAAGTAGTCATGTTTCCTAATTTGAAGATTAGCTTGATATTTGAAAAGCTTAAAACAATGACCTCTGGTTCTACTTTCAGCACATAACTGAAGCCCATCAATATTCCCCATTTTAATGCATTTGTAGGGGATTATTTGTAGAGAACCGATATTCATAGGACATCTGGCACTGCCTTGTAATAAGGAAATTATAATCGTAAACATTTGGGCTTACCTGCAGAGCAAGTGGAAAGCTGGAGGGAAGGAAAACTAAAATGAAAAGGATAAATTGATCATTATTTAATTGAATACAGAATAGTAGATTACATTTAACGTCCGAAGGGTTGGACGGCCCATTCCAGTCTCTTCGATTAACAAGTTTTTCTCGAGGAGGGAAAAGTTCCGTGGTTCAGGTTCAGGGGGGAGGTGGTGCCCTCTGTCGAGGGGTCAGGACTGAACATCCTCCGGCCCCCGGGAATCAACAGTCTGTAGTCGATTCAGGTAAAACAGATACCTGAGAAATTGAACGCGTTTTGTCCCCTTTAGGAGTTTTGATGGACACTACTCGCACATGGTTGTCACAGCCAGGAAAGACCTTTTGGATGCGGCCAATAGTCCAATGAAGAGGAGCAGTGTTCTTCTCACAAACCAATACAAGATCTCCAGGTTGAAGATTCGCATAAGGAGTTTTCCATCTAGGACGGGGTTGTAAAGTGCTTATGTATTCCTTGCTCCAACGATCCCAGAAATGCTTCCGGTTGTTTTGGACAAGACTCCAACGGGATGTCAAAGAGATGGTTTTGGCTGAAGTATGTGGAGTTGGTAAATCAGTGAGCGGGTGACCAATAAGAAAATGTCCAGGAGTTAATGCTTCAAAATCTGTTGGGTCTGAAGATAACGGTATGAGAAGCCTTGAGTTGATGAGAGCCTCGATTTGATAGAGAAGGGTTGTAACTCTTCAAATTTGAGAAGAGCTGATTTGCAAGATTTGTTGAGATGTTGTTTAGTTACTTTAATCGATGCTTCCCACAGTCCACCAAAATTTGGCGCATATGGAGGTATGAAATGCCATTTAATGAACTACTGGCTGCAAAACGTACTGATGGATTCAGATGTGCAGAGCCTATACATTGATTTAAGATATTTTGCAGCACCCTTAAAATTTGTGCCGTTATCTGAGTAAATATCAGATGGAATTCCTCGTCTTGCAAAAAAGCGACAAAGTCTGTGGTCAAGTCGGACGCGAGCTCAATATGAACAGCCTTAGTTGCCATGCAGACTATTAAACAAATATAAGATTTTAAATTTATTTTTGAGCGCTTCAAGTTAGGTTTTATGAAAATGGGGCCGGCGAAATCAATGCCGATTTTCTGGAACGGTCTAGAAGGTGTAATTCTAGCTACTGGTAGCTGTCCCATGATTTGTTGATTTGATTTAGAATTAAATTTTGAAACATGTAAGACACTTTCGCGTCTCTCCTCTAACTACCGATCTTCCATTAATGATCCAGAATTTTTGGCGAATTATGGCCAGCAGTAGGTTAGGTCCTGCGTGCAAGTAAGTCAGATTGTAATGTTTAATGATAAGTCTTGTTATTTCGTGATTATTTGGCAGCAGCATTGGGTGTTTCTGATCAAACGAGAGAGTTTGACTCTTGGATAATCGACCACCCACTCGTAAGATGTCTTCTGAGTCTAGAAACACATTTAGATTGAGAAGTTTGCTCGAATTTGGAATAGGTTTTTTACGTCGTAACAAGTTGATTTCTGCGAGAAAAGCGTATTCTTGAACATTTCTCACAATAGTAAGAACAGCGTGATGCAGTTCATCAGCAGATAAGAAACTGAAGTTCCTTGAATTCGGACATTTCACATTAAAAATAAATCTCTGGATCCAAGCTGTAACTCGCATTAGCTTGGTGAATGAGGAATAATGCATCATGAATTTCGGAATTTGTCGAACTTCAGCGTGTGCACTTGGAATTGTCGGGATCACTTGTTTCATCGGTTTCGTATTTTTCATCACTCACGGGCAAGGGAAATGCTTCAGATAGCCAAGATGGACCTGACCACCAAAGATCGTTATTTTCTAATTTTTGTGGTAATATACCACGTGAAGCGCAATCTGCAGGATTTTCTTGACTACTAACATGCTGCCATGTAGTATTACTGGTAATGGTTTGAATTTTTAATACTCGATTTTTTATGAAACTTTCAAGTTTTGAGTTAGAGTTCTTTAACCAACATAAAACGATTTTCGAATCAGTCCATAAATAAGTTTTTGATATGGAACTGTGAATGGCATTACACACTGCACAATATAGTGTAGATAGAAACACGGCAGCGCAAAGTTCAAGTTTCGGAATTGTGATTTCTTTCACTGGTACTACCTTTGTTTTTGAAGCTATAAGACGTGTTTCGATTTCACCAGCAACGTGAATAGTTCTAATATAAATCACTGCTGAATAAGCCTTGCTAGAGGCATCACAAAAGCCATGCAGCTGAAGAATTAATTGTGAAGAGATGGAGCAATTTACATATCGTGGAATTTTCATATCGTTTAAATGTTTAGTTTCGTCCTTAAACTTACTCCAGACTTGGAGTACATTTTCTGGAATGGGATCGTCCCATGAAAGTTTGTTTTTCCAAAGTTGTTGAAGAAGAATTTTTAAGAGAACAGTAGAAGGGGATAAAATACCTAGAGGGTCAAAAATGTGCGCGATAGCTGAAAGAAGCTGGCGTTTAGAATTAACCTCAAGATTTAAGTTTAAATTAATTTGCAATGAATCCAGTTGAGTATCCCAAATAATGCCTAGAATTTTTAAAGAATTATCATTAATTAGAACGGAAGAGGAACTAGATTTTACATCATTAGGAAGGTTAGCAAGGATTTCGGGATAATTTGAGGACCATTTTCTCAAGGTAAATCCACCACTCTGCATTAAAGAATTTAGTTCAGAAATCAAAATTTAGCTTCATTCAAAGAATTGGCTCCTGTCAATAAGTCATCAACGTAAAAATCATTTAAAGTAATTTTAGAGGCTAAAGGGTGATTCTGTTTTTCATCACTGGCTAATTGTTTCAGTGTCCGAATCACAAGATAAGGTGCACTTGCAGTCCCATAAGTTACTGCTTTTAGTCTGTAGTCTTCTATTGGGTCATCTGAGGAAAAATCTCCATAAAATACGCTGATAGTCAGAATGTTCCCTCGACATATCGATTTGGCGAAACATTTTCTCTATATCTGCAGAAAACGCAATTTTATTCATGCGGAATTTAATTAGGTGGCTAAATAAATCAGTTTGTAGTTTAGGACCAATTAATAATTCATCGTTCAAAGAATTTCCTAGCGACGATTTCATAGATGCGTCAAAAACGCACAATTTTGCTGAAGTGCTATCTTCTTTAAAAACTCTGTGATGCGGTAAGTAAAAGCAATTTTCAAAATTTAATGAATCAGTGGGAATTTTCTCCATGTGATTTAATTCTAAATATTCTTTCATAAAAGAGACGTACTTATTCTTAAATGATTCATTATGATTTAACTTTCTTTCCAAACTTTCAAAACGTTTTAAAGCCTGCGAGCGAGTATCGCCAAACGATGGATTTGATTTAAATGGAAGATTTACACAATATCTGCCAGAAGAATTTCTAGTTACAGTAGAATTATAAATTTCTTCGCCTATTTGATCTTGATTAGAAAATGAATTGTTATCTGGAACAGATTCCAGCTCGCAAAACCTCTGAAATAATTCTCTTTCATGAAGCAATAAATTACAGCTCGTGACATTCTCCCTGCTCATAGATTGAGAAGAAATTTTTCCCGATAATAGGAAACCCAATTTTGAATTTATAGCTGAAGGTTCTCCCTTTGCACCCATAATGACGCCATCTAGAATTAAGTCTGCGAATAAATCAGCTCCAATAAGAATTTCAACAGGCTTAGATTCAAAAAATAATGGATCAGCTAATTTAAGTCCTGCAATATGAGGCCAGTCGGTGAATGGAATTTCAAAATTAGGCAAGTTCGACGTAACCTTATTTACTACTAAAGCCTTTGTAGTAAAGAGTTCCCCTTGAAAATGAGGAGCAAACGTTAGCTCCGTTTCGAATAACGAAGTTTCGGCCTTCACGCCGTTTATCCCGCTAATGGAATGAGACGATTTTTTCAAGGTCAACCCCAGGCGATCACTACACTCCCTCGAAATTAGCGAGTTCTGGCTGCCACAATCTACCAAGCAACGGCAGTCGACGAATTCCCCTGTTCTATTTTTAGCTTTTACAATCGCAGTGGACAAGAGCGTATTAAGGGAAGTACAGGAAGTTGTCCCCTCGTAAGCAGAGAAACTGCCCTCTGGGCTTAGGGTTTGCTGCGTGGTTGATATGCTGCTACTCGGCAAAGTAGAAGGCGATTTCCTATCTGAATTTGTCTCCCCATCGAATGCCTGAGATGCAGTGCTGTAAAATGAAGGTAAAACACTATGATGTTTTAAGTTACAGGCTTTACATCTACCGGTTACCAAGCAAGAATCCTTCGTATGATAAGGACGCAAACAATTAGAACACAATTTGTTCGATTTCACAAATGTCCACCTAGAATTTACAGATAATTTGGTGAATTCGGGACACTGAAACAATTTGTTTTCTTGTCTGCAAAATACACACTCAACCTTTTCCTTTTTTGAAATAGCATTATTAATTACTGCCTTTTTCACAATAGGTTTATTTTCGAATTTAGAAAAGTTATCAGATTTAGAATGATCTTTAATATAATTAAACTTCTAGCTTGCTTTTCTAAAAACTTCAAAAATAAATCATACGTTGGAAGAATTTTGTCTTCCAGTGATAGTTGCCAATTTTGGCGTAATGACTCGTCCAAGTTTGATTCAAGAATAAAAATTAAAATGATATCAACAAATGAATTAGTTTCAAATCCAAGAGTTTTAAGATTTCGAATAGCTGCGTTACATATATCTAGCATTTCATGTAACGATTTAGCAGTAACGACTTTGATTCTTTTGATATCAAATAATTTTGAGATTTGGCTAAATGCTAATTCGCGTTTGTTGTCGTACCGATTTGTTAGTGTTTCCCAAGCTTGGGAGAAATTAGCATCTGAAATGCTGAATCCTTTAATTAGCCGAGATGTTTCACCCTTAACCGAAGCATGTAAATATTGTAATTTATGAATGTCCGCTAATTCTGAATTATTGATTATGGATGTCGCAAAGATTTCTTTAAACGACAGCCAGTCTTGAATACTTCCATAAAATGACGGAAGATCGAATTTCGGAAGATTTATGGTAGTTTTCGATTTAATTTCGACCTTTTGACAGGATTCTGGCATTTTCAAAATATAGCGATCAATTGCCGCACAAATTTCCAAAATTTTGTCTTTATGCTCTGCATAATCTTTATATAGTTCAGTTTCTGGGTCTGTTTCAAAAATAACATTAAAACACTCTTTTAAATCATTATCTAGAATGAGTATATCATCTTTAAGAATTTTCAATAGACATAAATTATCTGAACACGTTTTAAGTTTAGACGCAAATCTCTCTATTTCGAGAGTAATTAAATTAAATTCGGCTTCAGATTTGGGTGGCATTTTGAAATGTTAAGAATTTTGAATAAACAGACTCAGTAAAAGAATTTAAAAGGCAGGCTCAGGGTAACGACGGACCAAAAAAAAGATGTAGGGGATTATTTAAAGAACTGATATTCATAGGATAGCTGGCACTGCCTTGTAATAAGGAAATTATAATCATAAACATTTGGGCTTACCTGCAGAGCAAGTGGAAAGCTGGAGGGAAGGAAAACTAAAATGAAAAGGATAAATTGATCATTATTTAATTGAATACAGAATAGTAGGTTACATTTAACGTCCGAAGGGTTGGACGTCCCATTCCAGTCTCTTCGATTAACAAGTTTTTCTCGAGGAGGGAAAAGTTCCGTGGTTCAGGTTCAGGGGGGAGGTGGTGCCCTCTGTCGAGGGGTCAGGACTGAACAGCATTTAAACAACTGAATCATGTCCCTCCAACTCTCCTTTACTCAAGACTATACATATCGAGCCTTTTAAGCCTAACTTCATAATCTAAAGTCTAAAAGACCACTTAGCTTTACCCACTAGTAGCCGTCCTTTGAACCCTTTCCAATAAGGTAATATACTGTTTTAGGTACAGAGACCAAGACTGAACAGCATACTATACTTAAAAAAATATCATTATAAATATACTTCAAAAAATATTAAAATTGTCTCACACAAAATAAAAATTTTATTTAATCTAGTTATTTTAAGAAATGAATTGAATCTAATAGATCCTCTTTCATATTTGATTTTAAAACCATTCATGATATAATTTAAATAGTAAATAATGATACAATTTTAAAAAATAAATGATGATATATTTAAAGTATATTACTAATGAATGATGTAATTGATTAATTCAAATTTTAATTATAAAATGAAGATAAATTTTAGACAATAGCGTGATTAGCATGCCATCATAATTTCATAATTAGAAAAAGATTAGAAATTCTGCATTACTTAATTGAAAATGAAAAAATAAAATTTTATTTGCATCAAGTTGCTGTAGTCTTTCTACAGTAACTTGGCAAACAGGCAACGCCATTACCATGCCACAGGCCTCTTGAATTTCCGTAGGATACATCATCAGGACATTAAAAGTTTTTAAAATTTTCATTCTAATATCTAACGATAAAACTTTCATTCATAATTAGATATGAGAATGAAAATTATAACTCATTACCTAATTTAAAAAAAAACCTAAATAAAATAAATCAGCCAGACACATTATCTGTATGTGTTGAAGCATCAATATATTAAAAGCTTAAGAAATTTCATTCTTTTACTTTAAACAAAAAATTTAAAAGATTATAAAAAATATATATACAGTGAACTCTCTCTATTCTGAACACTCATGGGGCCGAACAAAAGTGTTCCGATTACGGGGGTGTTCATTATAGAGGGAGAATCAGCAAAACACATGTTTATTGAATTTATCGACTGTACTGAGTACTTAGCCTGGTTAGCCATGCCAGTTACCGAGATGGAGGTGCTGAATTTAGATTTGGCTGCTATTGCAATGTCAAACTAAACTCAGTCGGACCTGTACTCTTACACCTCATTGTTTTTTTTTTAATTTAAAAAGTTTTACATAATGATAAACAAACAAACAAAAAAAGGAATTGCAATAATAATAATAAAAATACATCACAGTTTTTACCTAAAAAGATGTATAATTTTAGTTTGTTTTTGCATTGTGTAATGCTTCCTGATGATGTTCAGCTGCATAATTCAGAAGGTCTTGAACCCCTTGGCCATATTGTTTGAACGTTATTGCACTTCTTGTTTCTTCAGCTTCGTCCGCTTCTTCTTCACTATCCTTGTCCTCTTCAACGGTGATATTGCAACAAACTGGAAGGTGTCCATCGGCTTCTAGATAAGCACTTGACTCCATTTCCGTATGTAGCTCCTGAAGAATTGACTGCAAGTCACTTAAAGCTGTTGTTTCTTGGTCATCAATTCGTGTTTGTTTGTCTACACGTGGAAATCCAGCTCGGTAAAAGCATTTCTGTATAGTGTGGGGGGTTACGTCATTCCAGGCCATTGATATCCAGTGGACAGCATCCATGACATTGACCTTCTTAGTCAGTTCGCTTGCTGAATTTGCATCTTCCATTGCAAGAGACATTTTCTTTAGAAAAAAAATTCTGTAGTGGGCTTTAAAAGTTTTTATAACTCCCTGATCCAATGGTTGTATTCTAGATGTGCAGTTTGGTGGCAGGAACTTCAGGCTCACGTTGCTCAGAGTTGCATTTTTGTGTGATGCAGCATTATCCACGAAAAGAAGAATTTTTCTCCCTTCTCTCTTCATCCTCTCGTTAACACCTTCCAACCATTCCGTGAAAATTGCAAATGTCATCCAGGCTTTTCGATTAAATTTATAGTTAACAGGCAATGATGAAATCTTCAAATTTTTAAAACATCTCGGTTTAGCACTTTTTCCGATCACAAGAGGTTTAAGTTTTTCACCCGTAAAACTTGCACAAAGCATGACAGTGAGTCTTTCTTTCGACATTTTTCCGCCGATGCATTTATCGCTTCTTTCTGCTAGGGTTTTATTTGGAAGGGCCCTAAAAAATAAGCCGGTTTCATCGGTATTGAAGATGTCAGCAGGAGCAAAATCTTTTGTTAATTCTAGAAGTTTAGTTTTCCATTCCTCTACTGTGTCCATGTTTACATCTGCTGCTTCTCCACTTATGGTTTTAAATTCAATATTATGGCGAACTTTGAATCGACTAAGCCACCCATCTGATGCCTTGAATTCACTAATGTTTTCCTTTTCGGCAAAATCAAGCACAATCTGTTTCATCAGAGGTCCAGTGACAGGCAGATTCTTTGTGCGCATTTGGCAAAAAAACTTCCAAACATGCTGGTTTATTTTTTCATTTCCCGTTTTTTTCTCAAAAATTCTACACTTTGAGCCAGGTGCATTCTGCTCAAAAGCAGCTAAAATTTCGTTTTCTTTCTTACTAATTGCATTAACTTGGCCTACGGAAATCCCGAATTCAACTGCAATTTTTCTCTGGCTTACTTTTGACTTCAATTTTTGAATTACATGGTACTTTTCATTGAGGTTTAGTTCTTTCCGTTTTTTCGTTTTACTTATTTCCGATGACATATCTGACTTGTTCTTCAACACTGCTGCAATCGGTACACTGGCAAAAAATGTCACCTTTACCAGCGAAAAATCTCAGCAACAAGAAAGAAAGGGAAGAGATAAGGCTGTCCAATGAGATGGGCGGAGGGGGGGGGGAGCGATAAGCCTTTTCTTGACCACTCCACCTGAAAACACCTGTCTGATCTGAAGCACCTGTTCGAAAGGGGGAGGCAATCTGAATTCCGGGAATTTCGGAATTCCAATCACACACCTGTTCAGTTTAGAGAGAAGTAACTGCTGAATGGGGGATAAAATAGCGTTCATAATACGGGGGTGTTCATATTATAGGGTGTTCAGATTACAGAGAGGTCATCCTATGTTAAGTGTATGAAGTTTCGCCGGGACTATCGAAAAGTGTTCATAATACGGGGCTGTTCACATTAGGGAGTGTTCAGATAGAGAGAGTCCACTGTATATATATTGAAAACTAAAGGGGAAATTTTAGGGCCCTTGCTCCATCGAAAACTTGGCTCCAGAGCACTCCGGCTCCATGCTCCAGATACCTGTGCTCCAGCATTTGATTAGTAATCTCTACTTTAAAAACAGGGCATGTTTTTACATGATAATTCAAATTTTCATTTCCTAGACTATTTTTGTACGGTTTTAAAAGTCGGCATGCAGATGTGTAAGCACACCAACAATTATTTAGTTATTTTAATTTTTAGTACCTGGAGCAAAACAGGAAATATGTTCTTTGTCATGGTATATACTGCTGACATGTCTTCTTTTTTTTCAATTCGAATTCTTTATTAAAATATAAATAAATTTCTATACAAAATTCAAGTTTCATTTATAACCACAATTCTATAGCTTGAAAACAAAAAGCTCACTACAACAAGTAGATTCCAAAGACAAAAGGAAAGAAACTTAGATAAGGAGTCGTGAGTTAGGGCGTCAAAAGAGCTCCTGACAAGCTTATGACTCCTTAAAATAGAACAAACAAATCTAGAGCATCCAGCCAAATTTACAAAGAAACAAGAAAATGGGACAGATATAATGACAAGTCTTTATTTGCATTACTTTTTAAGTTGTTTGAAATCTTTCCGGTAGCAGTTGGAATTTGAGAACAATAATGCCGACGTATGGGGTCATTCATAAATGATGTCACTCTCTGAGGGGGGGGGGGGGGAGAGGGCACGAGAACGTGTGACAGTTTGTGATGATGGGAGGGGAGGGGGTAACAAGGAAGTGTGACATGACACATTTTGGTTTCCATAAAAATATTTAAAATCAGCAAATTAAATTTATTTAAATATTTTTTTTGGTTTTTATAACTTGATTTTAAGGTTTCATTGAGCATTTTGTATTGTAAATACCGATGCTGATTAAGGTATAAATTTACTTCTTGTTAAAAGTTTCAAAATATATTTTCTTTGGCATTTACACTTAAAAGGTAAAATGGCATGGGTTATAATTTCAGAATTCAAACAATTTATATATCTTGCTATTCTACACTCATTATCTTAACCTCATTTTATACAAATCAAGTACACATGTAATCATCATTATTATTAGAATACTCACAAAAAAGCTCAAAACTAAATTTAGAAACGTGATCCATAATGCAGAGCTTTGTTTCTGAAGAACATATGCGTATGATATAGCTTGACATGTGACAAAGGGGGTAGGGGATATGTTTAAGTATGAAATTTTGTGACAAAGGGGGGAGGGGGTCAAATATGTTGAGAAGAAGTGTGACATTTATGAACGGTCCCTAAGATTGCAACAACTCAAACTCAAATAAATGTGAATTAGAAATAGCATGTTAAAAATTGTGCCCCCTCCTGAAAAAGTGGTTGCGCTCTCTGTTATGTTTCATTCATCCCGACTGTCTCGTGGCTCATTTTCTCGTTTCTTGGCAGGCTGCCAGACAATGTGACTCTGGAGCAAGGGGCTCTGGTGGAACCACTATCTGTGGCTGTACACACCTGTAGGCGTGCTTCCGTTTCTCCGGGGAAAACGCTGCTCATCACTGGCTCCGGTGAGTCCAAAGTATTCTTGAAATGTATTTTTAATAAAATAATTTTTATAAAAAAATATAACCGACTTCAAATTATAAATTGAGCTAAAAAGTGAAAAATAAATAAATTTTTAAACAACATTGATGTGACTTTTAAACATAGGTTTAGAAGTTGGTGCAAAATGAGAATAGATGAAATCTTTTGTAGAATTGCAAATATATATGTTTTCCAAGAATTAGCAGCAGTTCCAATATGAAGTAGCACATGGTGTAATGGTAATTAGACTCATAATTTCGCACCGACTTCTAAAACTATGTTTAAAAGTCACATCGATGTTGCTCAAAAAATAAATTTATTTTTCACTTTTTAGCGCTATTTATAATTTGAAGTCGGTTCTATTTTTTTATAAGAATTATTTCATTTTATTCTTTTTAGTGTAAATACATTTCCTATATAAATACTCTATTTAAAAAAAAAAAAAAAACATATGAAAGGGCAAACCTTCTTTGAGTAAATGTAACTGAAAACTAATCATTTGTATGAAAAATTCCGTTTTTAAGTCGATTTTAGCAAACAAACTGATTGGATTTAATGTTTGCCTCAGAGAAGCCTTCAGTCCAACTCTTGCTGTAATTGCTTTTAATATTATAGCCCAATGGCAACAAACACTTTTTAAACAATTACTTTTATATTTATTAATAGTTTTCCCAACAAAGAAAAATCAAGCCAAGCCTTTCCAATTAAAATAAAAAATACTTATTTTTCACCCGTAACGTTTTTCTAAAAAACAAATGTAGTCAAATGGATGTGCGATATTTGAGTTAGACGCCCCTTTATCTATTGAAGAAAAAGTCATCAGAATCGGTTCATTTAGTCAAAAGCTATGAATGAAAAACCATAAAAACGACCCTATTTCTGCCCATAACTTTTTTCTAATTATCGAATATGGTCAAACGAAGGTACAGGACCTATGGGAAACCATCCTCGATCGATTAAAAAAAATATCATGAAAATCGGTTGATCCGGTAAGAAGTTATGAGTGGACAAAAAAAAAAAAAAAAAAAAAAAAAAAAAAAAAAAAAAAAAACGACATACATACAATATAAATGTATAACCTCCTGCCTTTGTGAAGTCGGTCAAAAAATAAACAGCACAGCCTTTATTAAAAATAACCTTCCCTAATAGACGTTTATTTCTTTTGCATTTAAAAAGGCACCTGCCTGGAAACGTGTGTCTGCTACCTAGCTTTTGTAAAATTTTGCACAAAATAATAATTTATTTTTTGCAAAGGAGTTAATTTTCCCCCTCTCCCAATGGTTTTTGTTGATCATTACTCTTTTTCCTCTGTGGTCTGTCCATTCTAATTAATCTGTGATGCAAGGAATAAATTTTATTGCATGGATTCATCGAATATGAACATAGTTCTTCTATAAGTATACTTTTCCAAAAGAGTTATTTGCTGTTCAAAATTTGCATAAATTCTATTACAGTTTTTTTGGTTTATTATTAATTTAGTATAATTTATTTTAAGATTAAACAAATTCTGTATCAATAATAAACAAGTTCTATGCTGTTAAGCTCTTAAATTTTAAATACTAGAATTATCAGTATCCTATTCTGCTCCAATTGCTTTCTGAGTTTACGACTATAACTTCTGTTTAGCATAATTTTTTGAAGTTAATAATTACTAATTGATGGATAAATAAGCACGCAGCTAATTTGGACAAAAGACATAAAACAATTTTCAGTGTTCTGTAAAAACTTCAAATGCGTGATGTCATGCATGGGACAAAAAAAAAAAAAAACTAAAATTTCCCTTGCTATTTTGAATTAAATAAGTCAACTCAATATTTCAAGAAGCATAACTCATTTATGTTTAGAAATAAAATATTTAATCTAAATAACATTTTCTTGACTTTACCAGTATTGCAAAAAAAAAAAAAAAAAACTTTTGTAAAACATGAAGGATGTTTATTAGTTATATAAAATATACTTCTTCCAAGTTTTAATCATTTTTTAAAGTGAAATTGCTATTTATTTCAGTTCATTGTGTTCCAAATGATTCAGTACTCATTTTTTTTGTGTGGAAAGTTTATGTTTAAAAACCAAAAGGTGAAAAATTTTCTAAATACACTTAATAGGTGAAATAAAATGTAAACCTTGGTGCAAAAAGGAAAAAAAAATTAAATAAAGAAATCAATGTAAAATTAAGCACAAATTTTAGAAAAACTTGCAGACACATGTTTCGAGGTTACAAGAAACATCCAACTTGTCATCTAGAAGCTCTTCTTTTGCAGTAAAAAAGGGGTTTCTTCTAACCTCAAAACACATGTCTGCAAAAATTTGTGCTAAATTTTAAGTTAATTTTTATTTTTACACCTAATAGATACTGAATGTTTTTATTTAAACGAGTTGATGCCTAAAATATAATTTTGTTTGCGTTTTTTCGTATTTCCTCACTTGGCTATTAATTTTTTAAAAATGTTTATTAATTATTTTAACATAATGCAAAGATTTAGTACTTTTAGAACATTACTGTATCTATTTCTGAAAAACTTGGTTTATACTATGCTATCTATCTCATGACTATGCAAGATCTTAAATTTGTCCTTCATCTCCCCCCCCCCCCCAATGTCTTTATGTGGACCCCAGTGGTGTCGAGGGGGGACACAGGAGGGCGGCGTCCCCTTACTTTTTTATTTTAATAAAAGAGTGTCCCCCCAAATGTTTTACATTTTAACGCAAGCGTCCCCCCCCCCCCCACTTTTTATTTTAATTGCTTATCTACGTATGCATACGCTTCCCCCCAATTTTTTTTCAGGATTACACCACTGGTGGACCCCAATGTCAAACGGCGGCCATTCAGCACTTTTTATGTAGCTGAAATTGTATTATAACATAAATATTAAAATTTATAACATAATATTTTTATTTTTTGCTGTTACTTAAATTTATTTCCATGCAGTCTGTTGCCTAGGTTCAAAGTATAAAAAGCGTTTTTTCTCTTCTGCCTATTGTAAAACTACTTTTATTTCTGCATTTTGGTGAAAAATTACTACTTATGAGTTAGTATTATTTAAATGAACGCCTTCTTTCTTTTATTTCAGGTGCCATCGGTTTGTGCAATCTTTTGACTGCCAGAGCCTTTGGAGCTTCGAAAATTATTATGACTGGTGATTATCTCTCCTTTGCATTTGTTTTCTGCACCTATAAATGATACATGTACGGTACCGGACCCCAAATACGGAATCCTGAAATCCGGAACTTTTTCAAAAAAATCGGCAGCTGGAAGAAAAACAGCTTTTGATTTTCGAAGAAAAATCGGGAAAGATTTTGCACCGGTTTTTTTTTTTGGAAATAGGCATTTTAAACAGAAGGAAAACAAAATGTAATAAACATTTTTAGGTCGGAAATGTGCAGTTTTCAAAAAAAGTTATTTCGCGATAGTTGAAAATGGTTCGTTTTTGCGGTTAGGAGTTTTTATTAATTGTTGCTTTAATTTTAAGTTAATATCATTAAATTTTGCTTTTTTTTTTTCATTTCTCGTAGTTTTATTATATAGTCCAGAACCTCTTATCCGGGAACCAGAAATCCGGGAATTTTTTCGCGAATTTTCCCGCCATTTTTGAAAAGTTCGCGGTTTTTTTTCTCTCTTTTTTTTTTTTTTTGCCAATTTCGTAAAAATACGAATTTTTTTAAAATACCTTTATAAATACGCATTTTTCCGTTACAAGTAACATATTCAGTGTTTATAAGTCGACAATTTAGTTTAAAAACGTTTTCTTAGGGGATCAACTTACTTGCAGAAGAAAATTTAAAAAAAAAATTTCTCCAACGAAAATTGAGAAAACCAGACGTTTTCTCTATTTTATTTCAACAATTAAACACGAAAGATATATATATTTAGATTCTTATATATTTATTTAATTGTCTGGTGAGTATTTGAAGTCGAATTGCAACAAAAGTCGGACTATATGAAAGTTCGCAAAATTTCTAATACCGCAGATTCGCGAATTTTCCGTAATAGCTGATCGTGTGAAAACTAGAGCTCGTTTTATTTTTATTTTATATATTTTCTCATTTATTTAAGAGCTGCAATAAGGTAATAAGAATTTAAAATTGCTATTAAAGCAACATAAATTGCGACTGTGAAAATGAATTCTTTATTAAAATCGAGTTCGCAAAAACGAAATCGTTATACACGAGTATGAAATTTGCGCGTTTCTGCATGTAAACATGCTTCTTACATTTCGTTTTCCTCCTTTTTGAAATCATTTATTGCTGAAAAGATGATTGATGATCAAATTTTCCGAAATTGATAACTTAATAAACGAGATGTCGGATTCGGAAATCATCCAAATTGTGCTACACCCGAACGATGACAAAGAGCAAGATAGCGATGAAAACGAAAATAATGACATTTTACCTGCTATGTCTAACGAACGTTGCTTTGAATTAACTGAAGAACTTACAGCAGGAATGGAACAAATAATTTTTTACGGACGAACCGCATATAAAAATGGCTGTTCGAAGAATTCAGCAATGCGGCAGCTGAAAATAACCAGCTTTTGTCTTTTGAAAAAAAATTCTAAATATTTTGCGGAATTTTTTTTCTTTTTTCTTTTTCTTTTTTTTTTTTTTTTTGGAAATAGGCATTTTAAGAAAGAAAATAAAATGTAATGAACATGTTTAAGACCGAAAATGTGCAGTTTTCAAAAACGTTATTTCGCGATTTTCAGAAAAGGGTTCGTTTTTGCGATTAGAACTTTTATTAATTCTTTCTCTACGTCAGAGTTAATATCATCAAATTTTGCTGTTTTTTTATTTCTTGTAATTTTATTATATTTATTTCTTTAAATGAGCTCTAATTTTCGCGCGATACAGAATATTCGCGAAGTTGGAATTCGGCGTTTCTCGCATTTTCCCAATAGTCGGATCTTTTACTGCAATTTAAAGTCTTCAAGCATATAAAATCATATTAGAATTTAACGGAATTCTTTTCTTTTATTGTTTAATTAAAGAGGTTAAAATAATATCAGAAAAAGTTTAGATTTTTTGATGTTTGCCTCGCATGGGAACTGACTCCAACTTTGTTTTTTTATTTTTATTATTTTTTTTGTGCTAAATTCCGCGACTTATAGGCGAGTATATACAATAATAAAAAATGCTATAAATGAGCAAAATGGTAATAAAAACTTCCAGAGCAAATGATATGGGCCCTGATGCTACTTAAAAAATTTTTTGAATGAGGATTCAAAATCCGGAAAATTCCGAAATTCGGAAAGATCGCGGACCTGAGCGTTCCGCATTTGATTTCTCATACTGTGTTTGAATCATTTAATGTCATTTTTAAACTCCCCTCCCCCCTCTCTCGTTTTGACTTGTGAATGTTATTGATTTTTATCTTTTAAATATAGTTCTTTTCTTTTTTAATATTTCTTAATTTAGAAGTATTTATTTACTATTTTCCACTTATTTTGAAGCATTATTACCATTTATTATTGTAATTCGTGTTCGATAAATCTAAGATATCGGCATTTTTTAGCGATCCAAAAAACCGGGAAATTCAGTTATCCGGGATAGTGATGGTCCCGAGCATGCCGGATAAGAGGTTCTGTTATTTACTTTTTAAAAATGAGCTCTAATTTTCGCGCGATACAGAATATTAGCGAAATTGAAAATCGGCGATTCTCGCATTTTCCCGCTAGTCTGATCTTTTACTGCAATTTAGTGGCTAGAGGATTAGAGTATACAATCATATCAGAATTTGACGGAATTCTTTTCTGTTATCGGGTAGTTAAACGAGTTAAAATAATATCGGGAAAAGTCCAGATGGTTTCGATGTTTTGCCTCGAATGGAAGCCGATTCCAACTTCGTTTTTTGTGCTAAGCTTCGCCACTTATAGACGAGTATATACGATAATACAAAATACTATAAACGAGCAAAATGCAAATTAAATCGCTCTGATGCTACTTACAAAATTCTTTGAATTAGGATCCAAAATCCGGAAAGATAGCGGCACCGAGCGCTCCGGATTTGAGGTCCACTGTGTATTTCAAATTTTAACTCACTCACAAAGTATACTTGAAAGGAAAAGAATAGTGGCATATCAATGAGGTTATATCAGTAAAAAAAGTAGTAAAACTTACTATGTGTAGGTATGTATATAATCTTATTGCTTATATCAGGTCGATTCAGAATTTTTAACAGGGTCTTTTTTGTGAATTTTAAAGAAATTTTTGTGAAAAATCAATTTTGTGAAAATTAAAAATTTAAACATATAGTAATGAATTTTTTAATTTTTATTTGCCACTTTTATAATAAATAATGGTATAAAAAGTAAAATTTGGAATTTTGTGAAGTTGTGTGTTTTGATTGATTTGAATCTTTCTAAGGGTCCTAAAGCGGATCCAAATTTCCTCTGGCGCTATGCCTGTATATATATAATAAATTCTCCCCCCCCCCCCATGAAACATTTCCTGTGAGTCAGCGCAAAATTTTTTCAGTCCTGGCAACTTCCAGGACTTGCACCCATGGGTGGCGCCACCGTGCGGAGAAAAAAAGAGAAGAAAACGAGAGGTGTGGAGTCCGCACAGAAACGATGGAGCTCTGATATATTTTTTTTTCCTTCTATTTTTTTTTTTTACTTTGAAAGAAATACTGCCTTGGCTAAGACAGGAAGTCATGAAATTGGCTCACTGCTCAATATTTGGTGGTCATATGGGTGCCAGAAAAACAAGCAAAAGGATAAGATATTCATTTTATTGGACTGGTCTGTCCAAGGATGTTACAAGGTTTTGTCAACTCTGTGAAGATTGTCAAATGACCAGACGTGTGCAACAGAAAGATAGAGCACCAATTACACCTGTAACAAGACCAGGTTTGCCTTTTCAAGTAGTAAATGTTGATTTAATAGGTCCAATTCAACCTCCAAGTTCCAAAGGACATCGATACATTCTATGCATGGTGGACCAGCATACACATTGGGCTGAAGCAATTCCTTTGACCAGTCTTAACGTCAAAGCTACATGTGAAGCATTGTTATCAATATTTATGAGAACTGGAATACCAAATGTTATAGCCTCAGACAACGGAACCAATTTTAATTCCGCTCTGACGCAGGAATTCGAGAGAAGAATCGGCTCTATCCAGAGGTTTTCCACACCATCATACCCATAGTCAACTGGGTTGATAGAAAGATATAACCAAACATCAAAACGCATGCTTCATCGTGTCATTCGAGAAGAGCCCCGCAAGTGGCATACGAAGTCACCGTTTATTTTATGGGCTTACAGAGAAGTCCCAAATAGTACTACAGGTGTTGCGCCTTTCCAGCTATTATATGGACGGAAGCCAGAAGGTCCATTATCTATTCTTAAGAATACTTGGTCTGGAAAGCTAGAAGTGTGACGTATCACCCTCACCGAGAAGGTGGTGCCACCGAAAAAAAGAGAAGAAAACGAGAGGTGTGGAGTCCGCACTCAAACGATGGAGCTCTGATATATTTTTTTATGTTTAAATGTAATTGTGATGTATTGTGTTCGTTTTAATTTCTTTTGCACAGATTAAAGGTGTGTGTCTCCAGACCAAAAAAAAGTTTCGTAGCCTTTTATTCACATATAGGCTATTGTGTTACTTGAATCTTCAAGAAAGATTGAGCTGTCTTATGCAAGAATGCGATTTCAGTTTAAAAGCCATAGCTTGTTTCATTAAGGGATAAAACTATCCCAGACATCTGTTATATCAGAGCTCCATCGTTTCCGTGCGCACTCCACACCTCTCGTTTTCTTCTCTTTTTTTCTCCGCACAGTGGCGCCACCTTCTCGGTGAGGGTGATACGTCACAACATAGCAATTAAAACTTTTATTTCATGCAATAAAGCCCCTCCTCCATTTTTCAAAGTAAGCATAAAGTTTGTGTGAGCATATCAAAATTCATTAAATTATTTCAATATTTGTCTCAGAAACAAAATAGAAAGGACTATTATATTATTTAATTAATTTATTTCTTATTGAGCTGCTTTTTATACTTGTTAATAATTTTGTTTAAATGATAGGAATTAAATGACAATAATACCATTCTAAAATGGATTGGAGACATTTGAGGATCTCTTTTTTTTTTTTTTTTTTTAAGGATTATTTTCCCAGATAGCTAAGTTTTTTTAATTGAACTTTTTGTAAGTTTGCTATTAAAATGTTGGAGTTTTCACAACGTCTGATATTCTATGTTTCTCTATCTTGGTTTTTAAAATGTTTATTAATATTTTGAAGTGCGTAATATTTAAGTAAGGTGTGCCTATTGGTTTCTAATTTTATTTGATGTCTTCTGAAATTAATCTTCCTATTTTTCATAAAACGCTGAACTTTTGGAAGTTTTCTCCAATTTTTGTTACCCCCTCTCCCCTGTGAAATATTTGTTATTGTTTCATTTGCTATTTTAATAAATAAGTTTTTTGATATTTTTGAAATTTGTTGACTTTTGTAGTTTAAATGTAGTCTTCTGTTGCATTAGCAAGTAACTATTTTGGTGTTACCTTTATCGCTGCAAAGTCTCACATAAACTAGAATTTGGTAAAAGGAGTCATTCTTAAATGATGTCATTTTTCAGGAAATGGTGACCGTTTGTGATGAGGGGGGGGGGGGGGTAACAAGAAATGGATACTTTGGATCGCTATCGTGTTTATTATAGTGTTGTGTGTCCAAGCTCCCCTCCGATTTTTCGTTTTAAATTTTTAAATTTTTTATCAGCAAAAAAATATACCAAAAAAAAAAAAAAAAAGAGATGAATGTTGTTGTTTTTAATGTGAATTAAGGCAGGAGTGCCTTCTGTTTATAGATGAGCAACACAACAGGACCGCTCATAAATGATGTCACACTTTTTTCAATATATTTGACCCCCTCACTCTTTGTCACATGTAAGTCGATATTACATTTGCATAAAATAGGTTTAATAGGCTGATTTTAAGCATTTTTGTGAAAATCAAAGTGTGCGATGTCACACTTCTTGTTACCCCCCTCCCCTTGTCACAAACTGTCACCCTTTCTTGAACCCCTCCCCCTTGAAGCGCGACATCATTTATGAATGACCCCAACGGTGGAACTGTGACTTGGCTCATTATGTATTTGGATGGCACCACCTTCCTGTTTTGACCTAAGAGTGACGGGAAGGGAAACTCTCCACCCTTCGCTACCCCCTGGGAACAGCCTCAGGACTTCGGGCTCCACAGATTTTTCATGAACGTATCCCCAAGTGCACATGGTGGGTCGGGTATCGTACACCTGATCTTCTGGTTGGGAGTCCGATATCCTAACCACTGGACTACCACGACTCACTTCAATTGTTAACTGTTTATTATAGCGAAGAATGTTATTTTTTTCCAGATATCAGCCCCGGCCGTCTGGAGCTGGCCGAGAAACTGGGTTCCACTCATCAGGTGTGCGTGAGAGACAAGAGCGAGGGGGCCGTCCTCCGGGAAATCCTGTCTCTGTCGGGTGGTCACCCAGACATCACCCTGGAATGTTCCGGTGCCGAAAGCAGCATCCGATTGGCGCTGAAGGTGAGAATGAATATTTCTATGGCCTTGCTTCGAAGTTATGTTGGGTTGTTGACCATCGGGCAGAAAGTAATTGCTATCAAAGAATGATTTTTTCATTACCTTTTTGGCTGAAGCAAAATTCATTAATATAATTTTTTTTGGTAAGGCCTTTAAGTTTTGCTGCCTGGCTTTTTTAAAAAGCTATTTCATAACTAGTCTAAATTCTATATATAGGGATCATTCATAAATGATGTCACGCTTCGAGGGGGGGAGGGGGGTTCGTGAAATTGTGACAAAGTGTGACAAGGGGAGGGGAAGGGGTAACAAGATGTGTGACATCATGCATTATGCAACACAGCGTGACGCGTGACAAAAGGGGGGAGGGGGGTCAAATATATGGGGAAAAAGCGTGAGGTCATTTATGAACGGCCCCATATTATTTCTCTAGCCAGCTTTTCTGTTGCTCCGCTATATCTTCCTTACTCGTTTATCAAATTCCACGTTTTTAAGCTCATGGTGCCGGCTAAAATATCCAACCATTAGTCAGACTGCAATAATTGGGCATTTTAAACTGATGTGAATCATCATTTCAACCCTTTAACTACCAGAATATATTCACAAATCTGTTTGTCTGACCGCCAGTAGCGGATTTAGGGTTGAAGGCGTCCTAGGCCTGTGACGATATGGTGCCCCCCTTATGGTTTTTCAAATTCATTCTGCGACCGTTTAAAACTGATCAATCGTGCTGATCGTTGGGGGCTTCACATAAAGTAAAACTAAAATTTTTACAAAAATTCGAAAAATAAAAAAAATTATTGTATGAGTCAACTGAACTTTTATAATTTACCATGGTGAATTAATGTTTTGTTTTATAATAAAGAGCAAATAAATAATACGATTAAATTTTGAATTAAAAATATGAAAACAAAAATCTAATTCGTAAATAAATAATATGCTAGCATTATAAAAAAGTTTTTTTTAAATCTTTTTGTTAGATATTTCAGATTTTAGTACTAGCCTGATTAATAATTTTAATAAAGAAATTCTACTCTCAAAATGGTACTTATGTTTCGATAGTAAGAACGCAATAAAATAAACTTTAAAATTTGGTCTTACAGCTTACAGAATAATGACCCAATCGATTTTTAATTTTAGTAGTCGAAGGGGGGTCAATCGACCCTCCCCTGACTTTTAGAAATGCAAAGAATTTATACATTTCTTTATGCATTTTATTGTGTTTAACCTATAATATGCATAGAAGATATAGCCTTTGCCCCCCCCCCCCCTTAGAAAATTTTAAAAAGGGGTTGCCACGCATGCTCTGGATCTCTTGCAGAACCCTTAACAATATTTCAAGGATCCCTGGACAGGGTTGGGGTTTTGGATATATGAAACTGGTTTTGGACAGGCCAGGTTGTCTTGTACTAATATAATCAATATAAAAAAATTGTACTAATATAATCAATTTGTATCTGCTGCAATATTAATAATGGATTAATGTAAATATTAATTAGTCGTCATTAATAAATGGTTGATAATATTTTTCTCTGAAATGATAATTCAAACAAAGAAAACTTAAGTAAAAAAATTACCACCAACTCTAGGACATAAAAAGTTTCTTATGTAGGAGTCGCTAGTATTGTGAAAAGAATTCACAATGTTGTAGCCTTGGTGTAAACAACTTCAGACATGCCAAGTCTCCTGCTTTTGGCAGGAGACTCCTGCTTTTCAGTTCAATTTCTTGTCTCCTGCTAATGCAGAAATTTCTCCTGCTTTTTAAGCAAAAAAAAGAAAAAAGTCTCTGAACTTTTCTTCAGTTACATACATCTCTTTGCAGTAAAAATTTAGAAAGCTTAAAGACTGTTAATACTTTTGTCAATTTTGGTTTCAAAAGGTTTTTACTGGCTGCAGTTTCATAACATAATTTTTTTGTTTAGTGTTTGTGCATTTCATGACCGCATCAAAATTTTACTTGTAATCGCTCAAATATTTTTATTTCTTGTTCTAAATTATCTTCACTAACAAAAGACATTCGAAATAATTTAGTAAATGATCTAAACAAATAAAACAGCAAAAATCAGCATTTTCTTTTTAATCCGAAATTATCTTTTAAAAATGGTTAACTTACAAGATATGCATTTTATATCTTGTAGATTAATTTTTATGTTAATTTATATATAAGAACAAAAAATGTACCAGTTTTATATAAGCATTCAACTGGTTCTGAGGTATCACCTGCTTTTCGGTTTCGTTTCTCCTGCTTTTTCGTTTTGTAAGGTTGGCAGGTCTGCAACTTTATGTTGATGAATAAAAATGCGAACATTGCAATACAGAAATTCATATAATAACTAGAGGTACCCACACGGCGTTACGCATGCTAAATTTTAAAATTGTCCCCTGCAGACACTGTCCCTTTTAAGAGTATTAAAAATGTCATCTGCTGCGCTATTCTTGCTAAGAATATAAAGTTACATCATCTTCTTCCTTTGGAGGCAACTTCCATATTTTAATGATTCCAATCACTTTTCATAAAAATGAAAGGAAAACAAACTGTCATAGATGTAGAACAGGTGGCTATTTATAAAAGTTTTAATGAAAGAAAAATCAGCACATGGCATGTAAGTCTGACACAGTTGCTTTGTTTACATTTCATTTGGCAAACAGAAAAAAAAAAGGTTAACTGATAAGTACCCTCATTTCAGTCAACTCATAAAAGAATGCTGTTAAATGTGTAATACCTGTAGAGTTGACCACCTTTGTAAGTTAGCCACGTATCTAAGTTGACCATTTTTGTCAGACTTGACCGCCTAAGTTGACCACTTATGTACTCCAAGTTTGGGCCGGAGCATTATAAAAAAATTCTTTAAGTGGAGCGCCTCATTATTACTATATTAATTTGTTTATCTATTTTTTCAAAGATTAGAAAGACTAAAATAACTTCTCCAGGTTATTTTTATGCTCTCATGTTAGGCCAGTTTTTGCCTATATGGATGAAACATCCATATGAAGTTTGCCTAAATCTCTTTGTGAACCAAACGGGAAAATGGCTATGAGCACTGTCTTATCCTTTTTATAAGTTTCTTCTTTTTTCTTCTATCTGATGTAGCCATTTTGAAAAATTATGTATTTTTAGGAAATCTTTACCATCACTTAAATAGTTAATAAGATATTCATCTTTATTTTTAACTAAGTACTTTACTTTTAAAGTTGTATAGGATGGATACATTTTCAGTCATTCAGATTAAATTTCTCTAATGATATTTTAGATAATTGTGAAAAAAATAGCTTATTACTACAGTACCGAACCCCAAATTCGGAATCCCGAAGTTCGGAAAATCCTAAAATTCGGCACTTTTCCCGAAAATTTCCGATTTTTTTTTTTGTAAATTTAGAAAAATATTAATGTAAGAATCTGTTAAATTAATAAATGTCAGTAAATTTTGATTCAAATAGAAGCAATTTTGTAGATATATTTATGCTTTATATGAGCTGAACTCAGGAAACCGAAATAAAACCAGAAAACCCTACTATGTTGAAAAGTAAAAATTGATTTCTTGGGCTCAGTTAAGCATCTTTTTTCCCTATAAAAATTTTTTTTTCCCCTTATATTCTTAAAAATTTGTTTTTCAAGTTTTATTCCCTCGAAAAAGAAAAAAGAAAGAAAGATAAAGAAAATTGCTCTATTTTTTTTCTTTGTGGTCATAAATGGCGCCCAGTCCCCCTTGCAATTTGTACAAATGGCCTGGCATTTTAGTTCGACTTCTCTGCTAATATTTTTTTAAGATGTAGCTCTATTTTCTTTTTCATGCAATTGCAGGTGATTCAGTGAAACGGTTAACTACCATGGTGGGTATGATTTATTTTTGCTGAATTGTGTGTTGTAATTTGGGGCGTTTTGTTTAAATCCATGAATAAGTTATTTTTTTGTTTGGTTAAAATATCTTAACACATGGCTTTACTTATATTACCTTTTCCAAAAAAAAAGTTACATATTTATGTACCAGTTAAGAAAACAATGCGATCTGAAGTAAAAATGCGCATATTAGCGTTGATGTTTTCGTAAATCCGCCATTTTTGGTCGGGTTCCGAAATTCGGCAAATTCCGAAATCCGGCGTGGCGCCGGTCCTGAGCATGCCGAATTTGGGGTTCGGTACTGTATCTTAAAGTAACGTTAATACTGAAGCTATATTTCAATGAGTTACTAATAAATAAATGCATAATGTAAAAAATTACAAAAAAAAAAAAATCTTCACAGTCTATAAATTGACCACTGAGGTGCCGCACCACAAGTGGTCAACTTAGACAGGCTTCACTGCATTTAGAAAGTGTAAATGCAGCAGCTAAACTAGTCGTGTGCTATACAGGAAGTTAAGAGTACCAAAGCCACCAAATAACTTTTTTTTATTTACATTTTTCCTTAATGTCTGATTAAATTAAAGTTATAAAAGAATCTCGGTTGTAGTATATTTTTTCTTCATTTGAAATATTATCAGTTATTTCATTTAAGTCAGTTATTGAAAAAAAAAAATTTTTTTTTGAACACCTTCATTTGCACACATGCATACATGTGTAGGAAATTTGGCTACTACTAAAAAAATAAATCTTTAAATTTATGCATACTAATTGAAGTTTTAATGAAGAACTGGATATAAAGAAATGTAAGTAAATGGACTGAATCTCATCCCAGATAATTGGAATGCTGTTTAGTATTTATCAGAATGTCCGAGGTCTCGGGATTTAGATCAGCGTGGACGTGTTCATTTAAAAAATGCAATTTTCTTGTGCCAAATTTTATACCACCTGCGGATTGTTGTTGGAACACCTTCAAGTTTTTCCAGCACATTATTTAACTCCAAGCTTGAGCAAGGTAAGCAAAATGCCCTGACCTGTCATTTAGGGGGCCAAGGGGGGTAATTTCCCCCCTGACTTGGGAAATATAATGTATTTATACATATGGTACATGCATTTTGTTGTTTTTTAATGCAATATACATTGAGTTTATACCCCACCGTGGAAATGTTTGAAATGACAAGACTTGAAACACAGCAGTATACATTTAAAATTTCATTATATTAATCCCTTGGTTTATAACGTGTTCTTCTTATTCCAACAGGGATTTGTGGAGAGTATGTAATTCTTTTTCTAATTTTTAGAAACGTTATTTAGGAAATTGTTGTAACTCTTTAGTAACCAGTTGCAATTGCATGATTTAACATGAGCTTGATGAGAGCTTAAGAATTACTTTATTTAAATACAGATGCACAGCAGAGCCGCATCGTGGCTCGAGTTGATAGCTTCCATTCCGCATGGCGAGTGCGTTCGGTTATAGGCATGCCAACCGTGCGTGCTTGTCACAGTGAACAGTTACGGTGATATATAACAGTCTCTCTTTCCTTTAAAAAAAATTTCAATAGGTGCAGAAAAGAAAAAAACAAGAACTAAGAGAACAACAACAAAAAAAAATCTGGCATAAATTAAAAGGAACAGTCCTAAGTTAAAGGTTTAGTCTTCTCGGAGGGCAAACATTTCTGTTTGATCTGCGCAGACCTCCGGCCCGTGTTTGCAGATCACTGCGTTGACTTGGAACCAGCACAGGGGGAGCTGGAGAATCCATGAGAGAACCTGAAGACTGCACAGGGGGAGCTGGAGACAGCGCAGGGGGAGCCGGAGAATCCATGAAAGAACCTGAAGACTGCACAGGGGGAGCTGGAGACAGCGCAGGGGGAGCCGGAGAGTCCAGGGGAGAATCCGGAGACAGCACAGGGGAAGGCAGAGAGTCCAGGGGAGAACCCGGAGGATCCACCGGGCAACCCGGATTAGAGACATCTGCGCTGCTAGAAAGGGGTGAACCTGGCTGCTGAACACCGCTTCAGATCTGGTCATTGTACCGAGTCCAGATGCCTTTCTTCGTCTGGACTTTAAACATGGTACTCCCCAGACAGCCTAAAATCTTCCCGGGAATCCACTTTGTGCCAAGACCATAATTACGCACCCAAACATTGTTGCCTTCTTTCCACGGAGAAGTGTGTGGAGTTTTCAGAGCCACTGCTCTTGAAGAGTCTCTAAGCAAATCCAAACGTGTTCTTAAAGAACGACCAAACATGTTGTTTGCGGGAGATACACCTGTTGCAGCCAAAGGTGTCGTACGGTATGAAAAGAAAAACCTTGCAAGCTTCTCTTCAAAAGTGCCACTCGATACTTTCTCCAATGCCTTTTTAACCGTACGAACAGTTCGCTCTGCCAAACCATTTGACTTTGGGTGGTATGGCGCAATCTTGACATGTGCAATACCGTTCCTCGCTAGGAATGATGAAAATTCCGAACTTGCGAAAGAAGTCCCGTTGTCACTGACGATTGTTTTGGGTAGTCCAAAACGTGCAAATATGTTTCTAAGAGCCTTTATTGATGCACTAGAGGATAAACTAGGCACAGGGAACACTTCCAGCCACTTTGTCATTGCATCAATGACAATTAATAGCATATGGCCCTCTACTGGACCTGCATGGTCTATATGGATGCGAGACCATGGATGTTCTGGCACAGGCCAGGAAACATGACTTGAAGGCGGGGCTGGAGCATTCTGCTGACATATGGTGCAGCTCTTTACTTTGAGCTCGAGATCCTGGTCAATCCGAGGCCACCACACATATGATCGAGCCAGCGACTTTACAGCTGAAATGCCTTGATGAGTTGAATGCAACTCATCCAACACATACGACTGGAACTTTGGAGGAATAAACACACGTGAGCCTCTAAAAATTACACCATCCTGTACAGAAAGTTCTTGTTTAACAAGCCAAAAGGGATGTAAACTTTCAGAAACCTTCTTTGGCCAGCCTTTCTGGATATAATTTTTAAGCTGTTTCAATATTGCAGTTCGCTCTATTTCAGCAGCTATTAGATGAACTGTCACAGGGCTATCATCTAATTGTTGTAATAGCAGCACAGACTTTGTTGGAATAGGAGGATCCGGTGTACTACTTGGCAAGGGGAGACGACTGCATGCATCAGCATTACCGTGCAGACTTCCTTTTCGGTAAGCTATCTTGTATGCATAAGCAGACAAGGTAAGCGCCCATCTCTGGATTCGAGCTGCTGCCACGGCCGGAACAGGTTTATCTTCTGAAAGTAAGTTGACCAGGGGGCGATGATCTGTAAGCAATGTGAAGGTGCGTCCCAGCAGTTGCGAAATCGCGTCACACCAAACACTAATGCCAGAGCTTCTTTCTCGATATGGCTGTAATTTCTTTCAGCTTTGCTCAGTGATCGCGAAGCGAAAGCTGTCGGCCGATCCCCATCAGAGGTTGGATGAGACAATACAGCACCTAAGCCGTATGGGCTAGCATCACAGGCAAGTATCACTTCCTTGTTGTTATCGAAATGTACTAATAGCGAAGAACTTTGTAGCTTTCTTTTGACACCACAAAAAGCTTCTTCCTCAGGACTCTCCCGTTTCCATGGTTGTCTACTTTCGAGCAACCGGTACAGAGGAGCAAGCAAAGTGGCCATGTTAGGTAGGAATTTCGCATAATAGGTGACAAGTCCAATGAATGATCGAAGTTCGTCCACGTCGGAAGGTGCAGGCGCTTTACTAATTGCATCTATCTTGGATTGCACTGGATGAAGGCCATGCTGGTCAATGCAATGACCCAGGTATTCCACAGATGGCTTTAAAAATTCACATTTCTTAGGGTGAAGTTTAATCCCTGCTGCACGTAGACGCGATAGAACTTGATCCAGGGTTTTTAAATGCTCTTTGTCATCCTTACCAGTGATCAGCAAATCATCCAGATAACAAGATGCACCCCTCTGTCCTTGTAAGATTTTTTCAATTTCGCGCTGAAAAATTGCTGGTGCCGAGGCCACTCCAAATGGAAGACGCTTGTAGCGAAAAAGTCCTTGCAATGTGTTTATTACCAGGAG
Source organism: Octonoba sinensis (assembly GCA_038502835.1). NCBI lineage: Eukaryota > Metazoa > Arthropoda > Arachnida > Araneae > Uloboridae > Octonoba > Octonoba sinensis. The sequence continues at coordinate 1,029,539 of CM076598.1, read as the reverse complement.
TCGTCAAGTTCTAATTGGCAATATGCATCACGTAAATCTAACTTTGTGAAACATATCCCACCTGATAGTTGTGCAAACAAGTCCTCGATCTTGAGTAGGGGGTACTGCTCAAGCTCTGTTGCTTTGTTTGCCGTTAACTTGAAATCCCCACAAATTCTGATTCTGCCGTCATGTTTCTGAACCGGAACAATGGGCGCGGCCCACTCCGAGGTCTGGACCGACTCCAGGATCCCTTCTTCAACTAGACGATTGATTTCTCTGTTGACAGAATCACGCAGGGCATATGGAACTGGACGTGCCTTGAAGAATTTTGGCACTACATCCTTCCTTTGTTTGAGGTGGACTCTCACGTTCTTTATCAGTCCTAGCCCGGAAGAAAACAGTTCTTTATGTTTGTCTAGAACAGTTTCTAATGATGGTTCCAACTTTGAAACTATGTTTACCACAGATGGTACATTAGGACGAAATTCGGACATTAAATCCAGAGGGCCAATCCAGTTTCGGCCAGCCAAACACACATTTCCTTGCTTTACAATTAACAACGGCAAAAGCCTACAATTAGCATTAAACTGGATTTCTATTTCTACAACACCCAAAATATCGATTGGGTGCTTAGTAAAAGATTGCAGCTTAATCTTTGTTGGTTTTAGTGCAGGAAAAATGTTGCAGAAACTTTTGTACCTGCATGCTGGCATAATGGAAAATGGTGCCCCTGAATCTATTTCAAACTCACATGGCCTACCTTTTAGAAACACTGTAGCTTTGGCAGGAGGTGGAGCATCCTGCAACCCACTAATATTGAACAACCTGTATTCACTATTTTCCACAGTGGGCTCCTCTTGCACCAAATTTAATTTCCCCAAAGGCTTTTTTGCCTTTGATTGGCAAATTCTTGCCAAGTGTCCTACTTTCCCACAGTTGTGGCACACTGCACTCTTAAATTTGCATTCAGTTGAAAGATGCTTTGCATCTCCACACCGAAAGCACTTCTTATTTTCCCCGCGATGTTGCGTAGTTTGCTGGGGTTTCATCTTTTTCGGCCGCTCTTTCCCGCGAGCGTGTAGTTTGTTTACATCCGCCGAAGTGTGGATGCGTAAGTCGACGGCGTCTTTCGTGGCTGCTTCCATGGCGACCGCCAACTCTGTCGCTCGTAGTAGCGTCAAGTTGTTCTCGGAAAGAAGTTTCCTCTGGATCGCTTCGTCTTGGATTCCGCACACAATGCGATCGCGCAGCCTCACATCCAACGAAGCACCGTAGTTGCAGTACTGAGCTAAACGCCTCAGCTCGGCCACGTACACGGCGACTGATTCGCCTGCATGCCGAACACGATTGTTAAATTTGAATCGCTGCACGATTTCGGACGGTACCGGATCGAAGTGTGTGTTTAACGTTGCTAAGAGCTGAACCAGTGTCCTTTCCGTCGGTGCAGATGGCGATATGAGATTTCGGAGAAGACCGTACGTTGCAGGTCCGACAAATACCATTAAAGTTGAAAAAAAGAACTTAATATTTTGAAAAATGCACTTAAAAACTGAGGTCGAAATTTCATTAAAGCATTTGAAGTATTTTGTTTTTGTAACTGTATGTAATATCATTAACTGGCTTTCTAAAATAGATAAATAAATACAATGAAAATAAATACAACCAATAACTGGTAATGATTTGTTTTGACATTTTTACTATCTTACAAATTAAAAATGTAAAAAATATTGAAAATAGTTGCTGGTGTTTTACTTGAGGAGGGTACAGTGTATTAGTTTGAAAACAAATGATCCTTGAGATATCTTATTTATTTTCAAACAAACACATTGTACCTTCTCCAATTAAAACACTAGCACATGTTTTTTTCTTTTAAAAAATTGCAGAAAATGTTTTCATTCAGGCACAAGACACCCTTTTCAATGCATGCAAGTTCTACACTTGTTATTTGCAATATTTTTTTCATACTATAAATTTTTCACGGTAAAATCCTAGGAGAGCACACCCCGTTTCAAAATCGCCAATTTGGCGTCCATCTCGCAGAACGATACAAGCACTGTTACGATCAAATCAGAATTACCAAGATGGCGTATTCATCGCCAACCCAATCCAACGGGGTGGGCTCTAATAGGATCCAACCAGCAAGCATTTAAATTAACAATCAAAAAAGCGCCAACTGAAAAGAACCGTTCGAAAATGCATGGTTTCCAGAATTAGTGACTCATGTTTTTTTTTGGTCTGTTTGAAATAATAAATATCTATTTTTTTGGTCATAATATTAAAAAGTTATAAACATAAGTCTCACGCCAATTAACATAATTAGCAACAAAGGTGATACATACATCCCTCTATTGGTTACTTTTCCGTTGGCGCCAAATGAGCAAAGCGAAGAAAAACTGGGAAGATGTACACTAACATGAACGAAAAATATCGCCAAACGAACGAGGAAGAGAAAAAAAAAAGGGAGAAACCAAGGAGGATAGAATAGGAAGGGAGAAGCTCTTCCAGGGGAATCCTGACGCCAAAACCGTAACCGGAAATTTAACTGGCGGGTGAAAACTCTACCCAAAACATTGGGGTTTTATGAAGCGTTTACTCCGTTCGCTATGTGAAGTGGTATAGTTTTTCCAGTTAATGAAATAATATGCCTGCTTGTTCTGCTTGTGGATGCACTAACAGACCTGGAAAGAAGACTTCGGGACTGTCTTTCCATCGGTAAGTTTTCAGTTTTTGTTTTATTACTTTTTAAACTTTGATCTTTCCATCAGTAAGTTTTTAGTTTTTGTTTTATTACTTTTTAAACTTTGATTCATTTCATTACAAACAAATAGGTTTAAAATAGCTTCTTAGTGGTTATCTAGTTCCGTTCCTTTATAGATGTGTCTTAATGTTATATAACAAGATGTGATGGAAGTTAATTACAACATTGTCGCTTTTAAGTATCATTGCTATTTTTTCGATCTTTGCAACGTTTTAGATTCGAGCTTTAGATCTGGACTGTTTTGAAAATATTAGGGAGCCTTATTAGTAGATGAGGAGGTAGGGTTTCGCTGATAACAGCAATTTCTTCGCCATATTTTACTGAAAATGTTGTCCAAAAAATTAAAATTGGGAAGTTTTAGTTCATCAATAATATATTATTTAATGATATTTTAATGGGGGGGGGGGGGGGCAATAGCTCCTATTCCCTCTGCTCTATATCCAGCAGGTACAAATACGTATTGTGTCTTGATTAACATTTTCTGGCATTTGAAATTTAAAATTTTTTATCAACACAGAGCTGTATGTTCTAATTATGTTTTCCATTCATGAGTGTAATAAAGGTTAAGAAATCTCCAAGTTTAAAATAAATGCATAGTTCAACTTAAGTGCAGTAAATAGTAATGAATATTTATCAATTTTTCCTGAACATTTTCTCCTGTAATCGAAAAATATTTAAGAAAAACTGATGAATGAACCTTTTAAAAAAGGCTTTGCGGAAAGGAGACCCATTGTAGTATCTCTCTCTCTTATATTTCGGTGACGAAAAATGCTTTAGTAATTATTACTTATAAATATTATTATTACCATATAATGAAATTCTTTCAGATTTCCCAAGAAGGTAAATTCAAGAGTGGGTTACATGTGCAATTTTCAGTACCTTCCAGAATAACTCATATATATATATATACACACATTTATGCTAATTTATTCTTTTGCTCATAGTTTTATATTTCCAAGATTTAATTTTATGTATGAATTGACATTATTATTGCTGTTAGTATTTTCAATTAATATTGCTCCTATAATTAAATTACAGAATTTGCCAAAAATGTTTTTAACTTTCCATTCCACAAGTTTGATATATGATTTTGCAATATTTTCGGCTGTTAAGCTTAAAATTCTCAACAGTAATGATGCATTTGTACATACAATTCAGTACCTGCAGGGATATTTAAATTCTTTTATATTTAAAAATACAAGCATATTTCCTGATTTATTCTTGTTCATAATTTCACTTCCAATATTTTATTTCATTCATTAATTATTATTATTATTATAGTTTATTATAGCTCATAGTGTTTTTAAATTATTGCTCCTATAATTACATTTCAGAAGTTGCTAAAACTATTTTTTAAATACCATTTGATACATTGATTCTACAATATTTGCTGCTGCTTTGCTTATAGGGCTCTTTAGAACTGGTTCATATACATATGTATAATTTTTCAGTTGCCTTAAATTGTATTCTGAAACTACCAATCCACAATTTTGGTACATTGATTCAACCCAAATTTTTGTATTTAACTAGAAGTTATCATATATCTTTAATTTGAAAGTTTCATAATTTTATTTCATTTTAATACTATTAGAAGTAAATAGAAAAGAGGAAAGCTTTTGCATAGAAACTTTTTTTTTCAACCTACTGAAAAACAAAATATATTTATTCATTTCTTTCACAAAATATTAGTGTTATTTAAATAATCATGAGTAACTGATTTTCTAATTTGTTCTGCTTCCATAAACATATTTGATAAATATTTTCTTTAAAAAAAAATATTCTGTATATCTAAAAATGTGCATAATAAAGATATTTTCTGTTCTTTGTGCATTTCATTTCAATTGTTTTCTAACTTTAAATTTTAAGGTTTAATATATATATATATATATATATTTACCCATTAACACATTAAAAAAAAACGTATTCTACATTCAAAAAATGTTTTCGCTAACTTTGAAAAATTTTAATAAAATGAGAAAGTATTAAGTTAAACTAAATACCCCTTTTAAGTTAATGAAACATCATTTAAGCTATAAAAACGAAATGTAAAAGTTTTCTTCCTTCTAAATTTTAAGACTTAAAATATATATATATATAGATATATTTTTAGCCGTTAGTACATTTAAAAACAAAAAAAAAAAAACGTATACTTCATTCAAAAAATGCTTTCGCTAACGGGGAAAATTTTAATAAAATAAAAAATAATTAATCCAAATTAAATACCTTATGGTTATAAGTTAATGAAACATCATTTTAGCTCTAAAAACGAAACCTGCGCGAGGAAGAAGTAATTTCTTTGTTTCTGAATTATTTTCTCGCTCACATCCACTAGAATACATTTGCCTTCTTGGGTAGACTTTCCCCCTCTCCTTCCTTCACCCACCTATTCCCATGGCTTCAACTGCTCGCCATTGCGTTCGCGGCTTTCGGCGTCTCCCGTCTATTCTATCCTCCTTGGGAGAAACGGTACTTGGTGGTTAAAGGCCTGGTGCCAAGCTCGCCAAGAGAGATTTACATCGCCAAGTCAGATGTAAGCAAAGTAATTTAATAACAAAGCAGTTTCTTGAATTTAAATGGGTGGTGTTTGGTATTTTGTAATTGATCAATTGATTCTGGAGACAATTCAGAAAACCGATGGCCAATGTCCGCCCTTTAACCGATAATTACCGGGAAAAAGTACCAGACTTTAAATATTGCAAATGATTACTTTGTACACACTTCATTAAAAATTTTTTTAATCTTCACAAAAATGAACAACGGCGTAAAATAGTCGTTTGAATAGAAATTTTGGCGTTATGAAAGCTTTTAGCAAAATTTTAAACAATCGAAACTTAATTATGAAGAAATTAAAAACACCATTACCATAACATAACAAACAGAGAGCACTTAGTGTTATTAGTTTCTATTCTAATCAATATATCCTTTATAGTCCTTTATTATAATACAGAGTTTTGTCTGGAGTCTGTAATTTCGAAACTAATTCTTGTATTTCTGGTTCTAAACTATCAACGGATATGGAACTTCGTTGAGGAAAAAGAGCACAACAGAGGGGCACTACAAACACCAAGATCAATCCGCAAAGACCCACCTGTAAAGGAGCGTTTATCCACGGATATTTCTTCAAAATTGCCTTCTGCTCCAAACCGTTCATAATAACAGGTGGAATCAACATCCCAGGCACTGCCATTCCTATTCGCGAGGAAGCAACCTGCACGATCGCCCATTTGGCGGCAATTTTAGAGTTGGCGACTTTGTTCCCGGCTTTGTCAACGACAGGGATACCTTCTTGCAGCTCTTTCAGGCGCATCATGGGGATATTTACACAGGTTGCAGCAGCTACCGCGCAGCACGGAACCAAACGACCCATCAGTGGTGGAGCCCTTTTCGCCAGACTGTTCAAGCCGAGTGCTGTTACAAGAGCACCAGAAGTTGCTAAAGCGTAGGATGCTCCCAGTTGCTTGAAAGGGACAGGGGAGTCTCCACTCCGATTGGTGTAGTTGACGACTGCATTGAAGGACTGGTTGATCCACTGCCAAAATACGACATGTGGCGTCGTTTTATAGAATGTCATCATGCAGCCTGTTATTGTCATGTTCATCGGAACTTGAGCCGACATGCGTCCGATCAGAATCATCTTTTCGCCAGTGTCGGGGTGGAAGGCAGAGTCGTAAATGTGCTTGGCACGCCAGATTTCGTCTTCAGTCAAATCTACTTTCGCTCCTTGCCTGACTTTTGAAACAATTTCTTTTGACTGCTCTAAGTCCCTGTTGCTGCAAAGTAAGTTGAGGGGATTAGTTGTGGCAAAGAAATGTTTCACTCTTCCCCTGTAGGTGTTTTGATCCCAGCGGGGTTCGTTGATATTGACTCGAGACATATATCTTTGAGGTTGTAGTGCTCAGACTACTTTTCAAAATCAAACACCTGTCGGCGTGATGTATATCCTGAAAACTTTTACCATATTGAATGGAACGTAAACAATGTTCACATCTAACAAAGTTACAGTTAAAGTCGCAAAGATGGAAGCAAATAGCGAAGAGCCGATGTGCCCATTACAGAAATAAGATGTTCCAACAGAAATAGGATGTGCAATAATTTGTCGTTTGAAATTTATTTAAAGCTCCAAATAATATTATTAGGTCAATGTCTTGCCTTTTAATAATTATATTCGTATTTCAATCTGAACTTTTTCGTAGTATATCTGTTGCCAGTATTATAAAATGATTGTTAAATTTTAGGCAATTTTAATTTATCGGGGTGACACGCGTCCAAATCATATCGATATCGTGCCAAATGATGTCTCACGCAAATGCTTGCTTTAATAAATTTACTCAAAAAAAAAAAAAAAAAAATAGTCTCTGCATGAATAATTGCTATTTATTTCGCGACACACGATTGCAAAATGATACAATTCAGTTATTTTATATCCGAAAAATAAGCATAATTAGTGTTAGCATTTGGCACATTATCGTAATTGGCGATGTGATTTAGCGTTAAATAACAGTTGGCATAAGTTTGCAAGAAAAGTCATAAATTTATGACCTTTCTTAAGCTAAAACTTCTTTAGGAACGGGTGCTTGATTTTCCACAACAGAGCCCGGTTAAAAATATAAGTTTTGCATCTGTATTATCTGTTATTGTTTCATGACAGGAACAGAACTTCCTTGGAAATTTCGGTGGCTCTGAACATTACTAAATAATAACTGGATTTGGAATTTATGGTGATCAACAAGGATGGAGGAAGAGATTAGACAACTTTTAGAGGCCAAATATGGTGGTCCGCAACCAGTAAGCACTAAGAACAACTCAAAAATGGCCGCTTTTCTGAAATAAATAACCACCATTCCAGAACTCCTCAAAACTGATATTAACTGACTAACGAGAAGAAATAATAATTAACCTTACACTGTTAGAAATTTCATCATGAAATTACGGTTAAATAGCCGGCAGCAGTCTGTCCATCGAATTCACCGTCTATCTTTACGTGACCTAAACCATTTCCAATCAGCTTGGTTAAAAAGCCATAAATACAAAAGTTTACGGTTTTATAACTATTTCAAAATGGTTTCCAAATTAAATTTTTACTGTATTTGAACCATTTCAAAGCGTAGAAACCGTAAACGAAGCGTGCGGGAATCGAACCCTGTGTGTATGCTGTACCAACCTTGCGCTCTAGCAATTCGGCCATCTACACCACTCAAAGGGGCCGTTTATTTATCAATAAATCTTCTTTTCCAACAGGCATACTGCATTAACATTGAGATTTCAGTTTTAGATTGGATCCAAAGTCATTTTTGGTCTAAATTTACTGTATATTGACGAAAATCAATACAAACAACCTTCAGTAGCTCAAATGATGGGTTTGCTCATTCGCAAACAGTTCAGGAATCCGATGTCTCCAATTTTTGATTTACGTGTGTATGTGTTTCTGTTTTGTAACCACTGCTCAAGCCACTTCTCTTTTCTTCTTTTTTACATACACATGCAGATTTGAGTTGAAGAATCTTTATTCATATTTTAACAACTACGTATGACCGCTAAAGTTCCACACCCAAGATGGACGCCTGATTCTTATTGACTTCGAGACCTAGTGGCGCTCGTAAATTACGGTTAGTTAAACATTCTTTAGGAGAAACAGAGAATAAACGTTTTTTTTTTTTTACAATCAGCGGTTTGAGCACCATCTTTTTATAATGGTTATTCAAGTGTTGTAATTAAATATGGTAAAATAATAATCAAATAAATGGTTATATTACTATTTTCTTGCGAAAATTTTAAACAGTGCAGCCCGCGCGATGAAGAAAAAAAAATCGTGGAAGACAATTTACTTACCTCTACAGAGAAAAAGAGTAGTAGGCAGGATTAGCGACGTGGAAAAGTATTTAGGATTGAATGAAAATAAATGTAGATTGTTAATGGAGAAAATAAACTGAAGAAACAAAGACTAAACAAGTTTCCCGAGCATTAATAAAGGTTACCAAGCTTAATATTAATTTTTTTTACTAAAGAAAAAAGATAAGGAAATATACTGATTTAGTGGCTTCGAGATTTTGCATTCGAGATTATCAAACGAGCTTTTTTGAAAGTGGTTTTGTTTTCATAAAACAATCGATGTGCACAGTTAAAATGTTTACAGAAGTGTGCATGTTACGTACATTATTACTAATATTATTTGTACTATTTTGCATTTTGATGTACTATATTGATGTACTACTACTTTGATGTCTTATATGTACTATTTTGCATTTTTTGTACTATTTTGCAATTAAATTATAATCTTGGTGGTCTTGTTAAACCGTAAAAATTTCTTGGCTGGCGTCTATTCTATGTATACGAGGGAGAGATTACTGTACAGTTCGAACAGGAGATTTTGACACTTGGACACTTCTGCGCATGTCCGAAAAGGACGAATTCATTCGAGTTTTAGGGAAGTTCAGGCCAGTTTTGCAGGTGTTTCATTTACTCGCGAATTAGAATGTTTGCTTCCTTGTTTTTTGAAAGCAACCAAATTTATAAACTGGCATATAACATCAGTTCCGAGGAAACCGCATATGCTAAACGAACTGAAACTTGAAAAGAATACGGTCCACTCCTTATATCAACAGTTTCTTTCTTGAACGTGAATGGATATTTCTTGGCACTCTGCCAGGCAGATCGCTTTTCTTTAGAACTGTGCTGAACAAATTTATTTTTGGTCAGAAATTTCGTTTTTTTTTTTTAAGTTGTGGAGTCGAATATTGTGGAATGACCTTTCCTTGAAATGTGGTTTCCAGGTGACAAAATCTGGCGGTACGGTCATCCTCGTGGGCCTGGGCTCTCCGGAAGTGACGTTGCCGATGCCGGAAGTCGTCATCCGCGAGCTGGAAGTGAGGGGCGTGTTCCGCTACACAGACTGCTACCCCACGGCCCTGGAGCTGTTGTCTCGTGGCGCCGTGGATGTGGATCCCTTGGTGACGCATCGCTTCAGGATGGAAGAAGTGGAAGAGGCCTTCAGCGTTTCCCAAGGGGGACTTGAAGGCGCCATCAAGGTGTTGGTTGGCTGCGATTAGTGGGAGTTTGCTCTGGCAATAATGCTACCATATACAGTGAAACTTGTGCAAGTTGACTCAGGCCCCGATCAAGACAGTCGGGGGCCCAAGGCACAACATTATTTTGGGGCCCCATATGGTTCGAAAAAGAAAAAAAAATATAGGTTAGATATTTTCAGAAATCTTTCTTACAATTTGGGGGCCCAAGGCCACGGCCTAGTTGGCCTTTGCGGTAATCACGCACTGAGTTGACCCCTTGCAATGCAGCACTTGAGTGGTCAACTTATAGAGGGTGAGCGGCTAATTCCGTTCTTGGACAAAACTGGTCAACTGAAACAGGTGGTCAACTTTACTTACAAAGGTGGTCAACTTTACAGGTTTTACTGTATATGAAAAGAGAGCATTCATTTTGCATTATATACAGTTGAACTTTCTTAATACGAACACGCTTAATACGAAATCACGGCTAAGACGAACATTTTGTTCATCAAGTTTGTTTACTATTTAATTACATTAAATATCTCACGCCTATTACGAAGGCTAAAATACGAATTTTAGCGCTAAGACGAACAAAATGTCTGACCTATTCACGAAAAATTTTCTCGATTGCTACATAATGTTTTTTTTTTAGAAATTGTAGGTTATTTAGAGTCATTGTAAATCACCAAGTACGCATATGAAAATTTAATGTACCTAAAGAAACAACTAACCATTAAGGATTTTTTCTAAAATTGTTAAAGGTAAGTTCACTTTTTCTCAATGTACTTGTAAGATTTAAAACTGTATATGAGTAAAAATAAATCATTTGTTTTCACTATTTATTTTACTTTGTATTATAAATAATAGTCATTATTTTTAAAATATAAACATGCATTTCTAATAGTTTTTTTTTTTTTTACACAATATGACGTATTCACGGTTATTGCGAATAAGGGCTCATACGAACAAATTCCGGAATTTTTGGCATTTCGTATTAAGCGAGTTCAACTGTATATTCAAAATGAGTAAAAGCAACGTAAAAGGGTGCAAATAAAAGAATAAAAAATAGCAGAGACCGGTTTGAAGGACAATCAGCACCCTTCGTCAGTGCCGAGAGTAGAAATGGAATGCAATTGTGGACAAGAAGTTTAAATAAGGGCGTGGTAGCCTGGTGGTTAGGATGTCGCTCCGTAATATTTGGTGTTCAATGCCCGACCCGCTGAAGACCCACCATGTAAACTTGGGGATACGTGTCTGTAAAATCCGTGGACCCTGAAGTCCCGAGGGTACACTGAAAACAACCCTGGATTTTCAGATTGTTTTTAACGGAAGATTTCCGTAGTGCTTCAGTACATGGTTTTTCCTTCTAAAAACGGAAATATCACTTCCTGAAAATACTAGAACGGAACTTTTCCGTTTTACGGTTGCTGTATTTTCACCCCTGAAGGTCGCTCATTTAGATTAACGGAGGGTAAAAAAAAAAAAAAAAAATGGAATTTCTGTCACAAATCTCGGGAAAATATTATCAGAAACGGAATATTTCTGGCAACTCTGCTGACGTACTTTTCCCGTTATTTTCAGGAGATTTTTCTACAGTGTATTGGAGGGTGGAGCATGGGTGATTCTGATCCGACATTTCAGAAAATGATCGAGCCCCCGTTCCAAAAGTTAAAAAAAGGTTTTCCAAAAAATGTTTTAATTTATTAATCTTGAGATTTCTTAGAGAATTAATATCTGTGATTTTCTTTCTACCTTCAGACAAGCAAAATATTTTGTACTGTTTTAAAAACTTTCATTAATAATATTAGATATTTAATTTAATTACTCGAGAGATTATTTTCAGCCTTATATATAGATTTGTGTATGTACTGTTGTGTTGAAGGAGGGGGTTGTTAACCTAAGCATATAGTTTTTTATTTTAAATTGACGGCTCATACTTTTTCCGAAAATTTTGAGTGAAGTTCCGAAAAAATATTTTCGCTTAGAATAACCCATGGGGTGGAGAATGTCCCTTCCCTTTACCCTTAGGTCAAAAAAAGGAAGTTATTTGTGGCGTTCGAAACCGTTTAACGAAATAAAATATGAGGGACGGCAGTGTTGAGTTTCTGAAGCCTACAATGTTCATAGACATTTAAATAATATTTCTGATGTGTATTTTGCTGTCCCTCGTATTTCTTCTTATTTCGTTAAACGGTTTCGAATTTGCATTTTCCAATATATCGCCGGCCAATCGTGTTTTAGCAAATGCTGAGACCCGATTTGTTCGGGATTCATGTCATGTATTTTAGCTTCTTGTCCTCTCTTGTATTCCATTTCTACACACTCAGAAGCGCTCGAAACTTTCGTCGTATTTAACGAAATGGCTCTGTGAAAAATACTTCGAGTAAACCTTTCGTCAAAGTGACGAAACTATCGAACAGGATAGCATTGGCTCCTGATATAACTCATTGAGTCACGTGATCGCGCGAGGAAACAATCGTTGTAAATGACGAAATTCGTCTTGACGATTGAAGAATCCTCGAAAGTGAGAGCTCTATTTCTGAGAGTGTACTCTCGGTACTTACGAAGGGGCTGATTGCCCCTGAAACCGGTCTACCATTTTAAACTTTCTATTTGCGCCCTTTAGCGTTGCTTTTCTTCATTTTGTTCATCAAGTGCGATTCTGTAATCACCACTTCCACTTGTGTGGAGCTGTTAATGAACAGAATTCTCCCTATTGGTCTAATGCCAACCCAAGGGGAATTCCCCAGAGGCCACTTCACTCCCCTAAAGTGACTGTACGGTGTGCATTATCCCAATTTGAGATTAATTAGTCCTTACTTTTTCGAGGATAATGGGCGAACCATCACTGTCACCGGTGAGAGTTATGTGAAAATGTTGGAAGAGGTTTTTGAACCTGAGCTGACGAATTGAAAGCAGCAACTAATTTGGGAGACATCTGGTTCCAACAGGATGGTTCTACATCCCACACTACTAGGATTTCAATGGCGAGATTGAGGCAAGTGTTCCCCTCGGTGCTTTTTTTCCATTTTGAATGCCAATGAGGTCAAAAGGGACCCTATTAATATCCTTCAAGGGGTCCTTTACGCATGCGTTCGTAACCGTGTGACTGAACGTGCAACCACCCTCAAGAACACGAGTAAAACCGTGGCGTTCAAGAATGGGTGGGAATAATGCACTACATTCTTAACAGTGCGCAAGAACGCGTTCAGATGCGGGTCGTACATTGGAGTCCCCTGCAGAGTGGAAATTTCAGAGAGAACAGCGTTCCACGTGTCAAGCTAATATTCTAAACACAATAAAATGTAATACATTGAAGAATAATAATTAAGAAATTAATTACAAATATATACACACATGTCCTTGAGATTTCAAACACAAAACCGGAACAAAAGGTTTTACTATTGCAGAATCGTCCACTCATCCGACTGATGCGCGGTTAAAAACGCGTCCGTAAAATGCAACATTTCTTGGGGGCGCGATCATGAACGTGAGTGTCATCTTGAGCGCGATCCACACGCACTCTTGAACGTGCATCTGAATGGCTTGCCGTCTATAGCATGGTTAAGAATTTATGTCTCATTTCTTGGGGGCGCGATCATGAACGTGAGTGTCATCTTGAGCGCGATCCACACGCACTCTTGAACGTGCATCTGAATGGCTTGCCGTCTGGAGCATGGTTAAGAATGTATGTCTAAAAGGTTCTTAAGTCAAAGGTGATAGTGAGCTGGAAAAATCCTGATTTCTGTATTTTCCCCCTGGATTGACTTTTTTGGATATCTGTAGTCCCACAATTCAAATTTGGGAAATAAAAATACATTAAAATATTTAGTCAGCTGTGTAAAGTTTTTATTTCAATCACTTCTTGTGGTCCTTGCCCTTTGTCACAAAGCCTTTCTCCCTCAAAGCGCAATCGCTCGATATAAAATCAAATTAACCAAACATCAGCTTTTGATGCAATCGACATCGCCAATTAGGGATCATTCATAAATGATGTCACGCATCGAGGGGGGAGTGGGTCTGTGAAATTGTGACAAGCGCACTGGGTAACCAGAAGTGTGACACCATGCATTATGCAACATAGCGTGACATGTGACATAGGGGGAGGGGGGTCCGATGAAGTGTGACAAAGGGGGGGGGAGGGTGTCAAATATATGGGAGAAAAGCTTGACATCATTTATGAATGGCCCCTTAATAGAAGCAAACAAAACAAACATCACCTCTTAATATAATTAACCTTGCCTGTTAATAGAATCACTCAAGAGAGTAACGCCGTAAAAAAGAATCAACGTCGCTGGTTTAATGAATCAAATAAAACGACATTGGTGCTTAATAGAATCAAACAAGTTGATTAGTAGAAGAGTAAAAAGCAAAAAATCGTCGCTTAAGAAAATCAGAAATGCTGGTTTTGTGGAAACGAATAGAATCATCGCCGCTTGAATCAAATATGAAAACAACGCTGATTTGTAACCTTAGTATTGTTGCTTAAATGGAATCGACTTTTCTGGCTAATAGCGTCGAATAATTTATGCCTCTAAACGGAATAAAAAACCAATAGCGCCACTCAACAGAATCGAACTCTCTGGTTAATAGAATCATAGGGTGAACATTGCCGCTTAAAAAATCCAAAAGTTGCACATCACAAATCGTCGCCTTTTCGTGTCAACATCGTCGATTATATTAATCATACTTCGCCACTTAAAACAGTCTACAGGATTGATTCAAGAAACCGAATAAAATCCTCATCGCAGCTTAACAGAATCAAAACAATTTTTGATTCTGTTCAACAGTTCCAAAATTATTGAACTATGAATGTGACAGGCAAAACTGGAAGTTCTTTATTGCCCAAAAATGCATAAATGAGAATTCTTTTCAATTGTAATAGAAAAATATTAAATTTATAATTCATTAAATATTTCATAAAACTTGTAAACTAGTGTCTCATTTTTAATAACACTTTTTTTTCTTTTTAACACTAAACCTACCGACAGTTCTATATCTATTCCTATCGCGCTCAGTCAAATTGACCGGAAATAAAAAAGCTATCGATTTTAGTATCCAATGCAGATAATGGTTTATTTATTGCTAAAATGAAGAATTTTCATGAAATTTCGTCCAAAGAAACGCCAGTACCCTACTTGAGACTACTCAATATTGGTGTCTGCTCTGTTCAATCGCAGTCGTCTCTGAGGTACATTGCTTGCTCGAAGAGTGAAACTGTTCGTTCCTTCGAATATTTGTAGGACCGCGTGAAAGTTAGTTTTTGCTAGTCGTCTCTCGACTATCAGCGCCATTATGTGCGGTTTAACTCTTTGAGCGAGCAGTGTAACTGTAAAGCATTGTCCCATATTGATCGAGGCGGTAGGTAGTGGTACTACACATGATAAATTTTTCTTGGAAGAGTCTAGAAGTACAGAGTGAAAAAAATATTATATGCATATTCTAAGATTTGTCATATAGTTCGATAACGGTATTATAGATAAAGAAGACTTCCAGTGGTGTTTCCAGCAGTGGAAGGATCGGTATGCTTAAGTGTGTACAAGCACAAGGGGGCTACTTTGAAGGGGATTAGGGTCTTAACTCCGTCAGGTATTCGAAATATTTTTTATGGCCAAAGGTCGGATAGCGGTAACAAGTTTCCGGCCAGGTGGCAGTTTTCTGTATGTTAGATGCTACCATCCTCTAACAAGGTTGTGCCCCTATATATATATCTGGTATAGGCACTAGCCTATGGCTAGTGGCATATAGATATGGCACTAGCATCGATACCAAGCTCAACGACAGGTGGCCCTTCCCTATATGTTAGGTGTTACCATCCTCTACCCAGGTTGTGCCCTCCTTATATATATACACTATATATGTTAGATATTTCATGAGCCTCGGTACCAACCTCAAGGATAGGTGGCCCTTCCCTATACGTTGGGTGCTTCTATCCTCTAACCAGGTTGTGCTACTCTGTCTATATATATACAACATATCTGTTAGATATGGCCCTAGCCTCGATAGGTGACCCTTCCCTATAGGTGTTAACATCCTCTAACCAGGTAGTGCCCCTACATATATATATATATATATACTATATATGATAGATATGGCCCTATCCTTGATACCAAGCTCAAGGACAGGTTGCCCTTCCCTATATGTTACGTGTTACAATCCTCCAATAAGGTTGTGCCCGTATATTTATATATATACACTATATATATTAGATTTGTCCCTAGCGTCGATACCAAGTGCAACGACAGGTGGCCCTTCTCTATATGTTAGGAGTTACCATCCTCTAACCAGGTTGTGCGCCTATATATGTCGGGACACAACCTATATGTTAGGTGTTACCATCCTCTGCCCAGGATGTGCCCCTTTATATATACACTACATATGTATACCATATATGTCAGATACGGTCCTAGTCTTAAAACCAAGCTAGAGCACAGGTAGCCCTTCCCTATATGTTAGGTATTACCATCCTCTATCCAGGTTGTGCCCCTATATATATACACCATTTTTGTTAGACATCGCTCTAGGCTCGAAACTAAGCTGAACGACAGATGTCCCTTCTCTATATGTTAGGTGCTACTATCCTCTATCTAGGTTGTGCTGCTCTCTATATATATGCAACATATTTGTTAGATATGGCCCTAGCCTCGATACCAAGCTCAACGACAGGTTGCCCTTCCCTATATGTTACGTGTTACAATCCTCCAATAAGGTTGTGCCCGTATATTTATATATATACACTATATATATTAGATTTGTCCCTAGCGTCGATACCAAGTGCAACAACAGGTGGCCCTTCTCTATATGTTAGGAGTTACCATCCTCTAACCAGGTTGTGCGCCTATATATGTCGGGACACAACCTATATGTTAGGTGTTACCATCCTCTGCCCAGGATGTGCCCCTTTATATATACACTACATATGTATACCATATATGTCAGATACGGTCCTAGTCTTAAAACCAAGCTAGAGCACAGGTAGCCCTTCCCTATATGTTAGGTATTACCATCCTCTATCCAGGTTGTGCCCCTATATATATACACCATTTTTGTTAGATATGGCTCTAGGCTCGATACTAAGCTGAACGACAGGTGACCCTTCCCTATATGTTAGGTGTTACCATCCTCTGCCCAGGATGAGCCCCTATATATATACACTACGTATATATACCATATATATTAGATATGGCCCTAGCCTTGATACCAAGCTGAAGGACAGATAGCATTCCCCTATATGTAAGGTGTTACCATCCCCTACCCAGGTTGTGCCCCTATATATATACACCATATTTGATAGATATGGCTCTAGGCTCAATACTAAGCTGAACGACAAGTGGACCTTCCCTATATGTTAGGTGCTACTATCCTCTACCCAGGTTGTGCCCATATATATATATACACTATATATGTTCTATATTTTCCTAGCCTCGGTACCAACCTCAAGGACAGATTGAATTTCCCTATATGTTAGGTGCTACTATCCTCTAACTAGGTTGTGCTGCTCTCTCTATATATATAAAACATATCTGTTAGATATAGCCGTAGCCTCGATACCAAGCTCAACGACAGGTGACCCTTCCCCATATGTTAGGTGTTACCATCCTCTATCATATATGTTAGATATGGCCTTAGCCTTATAACCAAGCTCAGGTAGCCCTTCCCTATATGTTAGGTGTTTCCATCCTCTACCAAGGTTGTGCCCCTATATATACACCATATTTGTTAGATATGGCTCTAGGCACGAGCTACGCTGAACGACAGGTGACTTTTTCCTATTTGTTAGGTGTTACCATTCTCTAACCAGGTTCTGCCCCTACGTATATATGTATAACATATATGTTAGATATGGCCCTATCCTTGATACCAAGCTCAAGGACAGGTGGCCCTTCCCTTTATGTTTGGTGCTACCATCCTCTAACCAGGTTGTTTCAATATATATATATATACTATATCTATAAGATATTTCCCTTGCCTCAATACAAAGCTCAACGACAGGTAGCATTTCCATATATGTTACGTGTCACAATCCTCTTACCAGGTTGAGAACCTATATGTATACTTTATATGTTAGATATGTCCCTAGTGTCGATACTAAGTGCAACAACAGTTGGCCCTTCCCTCTATGTTAGGTGTTACCATCCTCTAACCTGGTTGCGAACCTATATATATGTATATATATATATATATATATATATACACTGTATCTGTTAGATATTGCCCTAGCCTCGATACCAAGCTCAAGGACAGGTGACCCTTCCCCCTAAGTTTGGTGTTACCATCCTCTACCCAGGTTTTGCCCCTATATATATATACACTATATATATATACCATATATGTTAGATATGGCTCTAGCCTTGATACTAAGCTCAAGGACAGGTGGCCCTTCCCTATATGTCAGGTGCTTCTATCTTTTAACCAGGTTGTTCTCCTCTCTCTCTATATATACACCATATCTGTTAGATATGGCCCTAGATTCGATACCAAGCTCCACGACCGGTGACCTTTCCCTATATGTTAAGTATTACCATCCTGTACCCAGGATGTGCACCTATATATATACACTATATACATATACCATATATGTTAGATATGGCCCTAGCTTTGACACCAAGCTCAACGACAGGTGGCCCTTCCCTATATGTTAATCGTTACCATCCGCTAACTAGGTTGTGCGCTTATATATGTCGGGACACAACCTATATGTTAGGTGTTACCGTCCTCTGCCCAGGATGTGCCCCTATGTATATACACTACATATATATACCATATATGTTAGATATGGCCTTAGCCTTATAACCAAGGTCAGGTAGCCCTTCCCTACATGTTAGGTGTTTCCATCCTCTACCTAGGTTGTGCCCCTATATATATACACCATATTTGTTAGATATGGCCCTAGTCTCGATACCAAGCTCAACGACAGGTGGCCCTTCCCTATAAGTTAGGTGTTACTATCCTCTACCTAGGTTGTGCTGCTCTCTCTCTATATATATGCAACATATCTGTTAGATATGGCCCTAGCCTCGATACCAAGCTCAACGACAGGTGGCCCTTCCCCATATGTTAGGTGTTACCATCCTCTACCCAGGTAGTGCCCCTATATATATACACCATATTTGTTAGATATGGCTCTAGGCTCGAGACTAAGCTGAACGACAGGTAACTTTTCCCCATATTAGGTGTTACCATCCTCTAACCTGGTTGTGCCCCTACACATATATATATACCATATATGTTAGATATGGCCCTATCCTTGATACCAAGCTGAAGGACAGGTGGCCCTTCCCTTTATGTTCGGTGCTACCATCGTCTAACCAGGTTGTTTCAATATATATATATATATACTATATGTATAAGATACGGTCCTTGCCTCGATACGAAGCTCAACGGTTGGTAGCATTTCCATATATGTTACGTGTCACCATCCTCTTACCTGGTTGAGCCCCTATATATATATACTTTATATGTTAGACATGGCCCTAGCCTCGATACGAAGCTCAACGGTTGGTAGCATTTCCATATATGTTACGTGTCACCATCCTCTTACCTGGTTGAGCCCCTATATATATATACTTTATATGTTAGACATGGCCCTAGCCTCGATATGAAGCTCAACGCCAGGTGACCCTTCCCTATATGTTAGGTGTTACCATCCTCTAACCAGGTTGTGCCCGCATATCTATATCTTATATATATATATATATATATATATATATATATATATATACTATGCATATTAGATTTGAACCTAGCGTCGATACCAAGCGAAACGACAGGTGGCCCTTCTCTATATGTTAGCCGTTACCATCCTCTAACCAGGTTGTGCGCCTATATATGTCGGGACACAACCTATATGTTAGGTGTTACCATCCTCTGCCCAGGAAGTGCCCCTGTATATATACACTACGTATATATACCATAGCTGTTAGATATGGCCCTAGCCTTAAAACCAAGCTAGAGGACAGGTAGCCTTTCCCTTTATGTTAGGTGTTAGGCATATTCTACCCAGGTTGTGCCCCTATAAATATACACCATGTTTGTTAGATATGGCTCTAGGCTCGAAACTAAGCTGAACGACAGGTGGCCCTTCCCTATATGCTAGGTGTTAATATAATATACCCAGGTTGTGCCCATATATATATATACACTAGATATGTTCGATATTTTCCTAGCCTTGGTACCAACCTCAAGGACAGATGTCCCTTCCCTGTATGTTAGGTGCTACTATCCTCTACCTAGGTTGTGCTGCTTTCTCTATATATATATGCAACATATTTGTTAGCTATGGCCCTAGCCTCGATACCAAGCTCAACGACAGGTGATCCTTCCCTAGATGTTAGGTGTTAACATCCTCTACCCAGGTTGTGCCCCTATATATATACCCCATATTTGTTAGATATGGCTTTAGGCTCGAAACTAAGCTGAGCGACAGGTGACTTTTCCCTATGTGTTAGGTGTTACCTACCTCTAACCAGGTTGTGCCCCTACATATATGTATATAGCATATCTATTAGATATGGCCCGTCCCTCGATACCAAGCTCAACGACAGGAGGCATTTCCATATATGTTACGTGTCACCATCCTCTTACCAGGTTGAGCCCCTATATATATCCTATATATGATAGATATGTCCCTAGTGTCGATTCTAAGCGCAATGACAGTTGGCCTTTCCCTATATGTTAGGTGTTACCATCCTCTAAAAAGGTTGTGCCTATATATATATGTATTATATATATATATAAACTGCATCTGCTAGATATGGCCCTAGCATCGATACCAAGCTCAAGGACAGGTGGCCCTTCCCTATATGTTTGGTGTTACCATCCTCTTCCCAGGTTGTGCCTCTATATATATATACACTATATATATAAACCATATATGTTAGATATGGCCCTAGCCTTGATACCAAGCTCAAGGACAGGTGGCCCTTCCCTATATGTTAGGTGCTTCTATCCTCTAACCAGGATGTGCTCCTCTCTCTCTATATATATACTATATCTGTTAGATATGGCCCTAGCCTTGATATCAAGCTCAAGGACAGGTGGCCCTTCCCTATATGTTCGGTGCTACCATCGTCTAACCAGGTTGTTTCAATATATATATATATATACTATATCTATAAGATACGGTCCTTGCCTCAATACAAAGTTCAACGATTGGTAGCATTTCCATATATGTTACGTGTCACCATCCTCTTACCTGGTTGAGCCCCTATATATATACACTTTATATGTCCCTAGTGTCGATACTAAGCGCAACGACAGTTGGCCCTTCCCTATATGTTAGGTGTTACTATCCTCTACCCTGGTTGTGCCCATTTATATTAACACTATATATGTTCGATATTTTCCTAGCCTCGGTACCAACCTCAAGGACAGATGGCCATTCCCTATATATTAGGTCCTACTATCCTCTACCTAGGTTGTGCTGCTCTCTCTCTATATATAGAACATAACTGTTAGATATGGCCCTATCCTCGATATCAAGCTCAACGACAGGTGACCCTTCCCTATATGTTAGGTGTTACCATCCTCTAACCAGGCTGTGCCCGTATATATATATATATATATACTATGCATATTAGATTTGGCCCTAGCGTCGATACCAAGCGCAACGACAGGTGGCCCTTCTCTATATGTTAGGCGTTACCATCCTCTAACCAGGTTCTGCGCCTATATATGTCGGGACACAACCTATATGTTAGGTGTTACTATCCTCTGCCCAGGATGTGCTCCTATATATATACACTACGTATATATACCATATATGTTAGATATGGCCCTAGCCTTAAAACCAAGCTAGAGGACAGGTAGCCTTTCCCTATATGTTAGGTGTTAGCATCCTCTACCCAGGTTGTGCCCCTATAAATATACACCATATTTGTTAGATATGGCTCTAGGCTCGAAACTAAGCTGAACGACAGATGTCCCTTCTCTATATGTTAGGTGCTACTATCCTCTACCTAGGTTGTGCTGCTCTCTCTATATATATGCAACATATTTGTTAGATATGGCCCTAGCCTCGATACCAAGCTCAACGACAGGTGATCCTTCCCTAGATGTTAGGTGTTAACATCCGCTACCCAGGTTGCGCCCCTATATATATACCCCATATTTGTTAGATATGGCTTCAGGCTCGAAACTAAGCTGAACGACAGGTGACTTTTCCCTATGTGTTAGGTGTTACCATCCTCTAACCAGGTTGTGCCCATATATATATGCACTATATATGTTCGATATTTTCCTAGCCTTGGTACCAACCTCAAGGACAGATGTCTCTTCCCTATATGTTAGGTGCTACGATCCTCTACCTAGATTGTGCTGCTCTCTCTATATATATGCGACGTATTTGTTAGATATGGGCCTAGCCTCGATACTCAAGCGGATCAAAACGACAGGTTTGGATTTCCCTTCCCTAAAATGTTAGGTTTTGGTTTACCATCCTCTAACCAGGTTGTGCCCATGCATATATTTTTATATTTCATCACTAAAAATATACTATGCCCATATTAGATATTGGGGCCTCTAAAACCCCGCTCGATTAACCCAAAGGGGTTTTTTTTGGGCAACGGAACAAGGTGACTTTTCCCTATGTGTTAGGTGTTACCATCCTCTAACCAGGTTGTGCCCATATATATATGCACTATATATGTTCGATATTTTCCTAGCCTGGTACCAACCTCAAGGACAGATGTCCCTTCCCTATATGTTAGGTGCTACGATCCTCTACCTAGATTGTGCTGCTCTCTCTATATATATGCAACGTATTTGTTAGATATGGCCCTAGCCTCGATACCAAGCTCAACGACAGGTGATCCTTCCCTAGATGTTAGGTGTTAACATCCGCTACCCAGGTTGTGCCCCTATATATATACCCCATATTTGTTAGATATGGCTTCAGGCTCGAAACTAAGCTGAACGACAGGTGACTTTTCCCTATGTGTTAGGTGTTACCATCCTCTAACCAGGTTGTGCCCATATATATATGCACTATATATGTTCGATATTTTCCTAGCCTGGTACCAACCTCAAGGACAGATGTCCCTTCCCTATATGTTAGGTGCTACGATCCTCTACCTAGATTGTGCTGCTCTCTCTATATATATGCAACGTATTTGTTAGATATGGCCCTAGCCTCGATACCAAGCTCAACGACAGGTGATCCTTCCCTAGATGTTAGGTGTTAACATCCGCTACCCAGGTTGTGCCCCTATATATATACCCCATACTTGATAGATATGGCTTTAGGCTACAAACTAAGCTGAACGACAGGTGACTTTTTCCTATGTGTTAGGTGTTACCATCCTCTAACCAGGTTGTGCCCCTATCTATATGTATATGTATATAGCAATTCTATTAGATATGGCCCTTCCCTCGATACCAAGCTCAAGGACAGGTGGCCCTTCCCTATATCTTCGGTGCTACCATCGTCTAACCAGGTTGTGTCAATATATATATATACTATATCTATTAGATATCTCCCTTGCCTCGATACCAAGCTCAACGACAAGTGGCCCTTCCATATATGTTACGTGTTACCATCCTCTAACCAGGTTGTGACCCTATATATATATATACGTACCATATATGTTAGATAAGTCCCTAGCCTTGATACCAAGCTCAAGGACAGTTGGCCCTTTACTATATGCTCGGTGCTTCAATCCTCTAACCAGGTTGCGCTCCTATACATATATATATACATCCTATTTGTTAGATATGGACCTAGAGCCGATACCAAGCGCAACGATAGGTGGCCCTTCCCTATATGTCATGTGCTACCCTCCTTTAACCGGATTAGGCCCCGATATATATATATAGGCACTATATATGTTAGATTTGGCCCTAGTCTCGGTACCAACCTCAAGGAGAGGTGTCCCTTTCCTACAGGTGCTACTATTCTCTAACCAGGTTATGCTCCTCTCTCTCTATATATACACCATATCTGTTAGATATGGCTCTAAACCAAACTCAACGGCAGGTGAGCGTTCCCTATATGTTAGGTGTTACCATCCTCTACCCAGGTTGTGCCCCTGTATATATATACACTATATATGTTAGATATTTCGCTAGCCCCGACGGGAGGCCCTTCCCTATATCTTAGGTGCTACCATCCTCTTACCCATTTGGGCCCCTATATATAAGTCTATCAACTATATATGTTTGATATGGCAATAGCATTTATACCAAGCTCGGCGACTGGTGGCCCTTCCTTATATATTAGGTGCAACGATTCTCTAACCAGGTTGTGCTCCTATTTATATATACTGTATCTGTCAGATATGGCAGTAGCCTCGATACCAAGTTCAACGACAGGTGACCCTTCTCTACGTGTTACCATCGTCTAAACAGGTTGTGCCCCCATATATATGTATACACTATATATGTTAGATATTTCACTAGCCTCGATACCAAGCTCAACAACAGGTGGCCCTTTTCTATATCTTACGTGTATATCTTCTGACCAGGTGTTGCCCCTATATATATATATATATACACTCTAATTGTTATGTATGGCCCTAGCCTCGATACCAAGCTCAACGACAATTGGCCCTTTCCTATATGTTCTTTGCTACAATCCTATAACCAGGTTGTGCTCCTATATATATATATATATATACACCATATATGTTAGATATGGCCGTAGGCTTGATACTACGCTCAACGACAGGTGGCTCTTCCCTATATGTTAGATGCTACCATCCTCTAACCAGGTTGTGCCTCTTTATATATGTATACATTATATCTTTAAGATATGGCGCTAGCGTTGATACCAATTCAAGGACAGGTGGGTCACCAACCGATTAAAACTTATTATTAGTTAAACCTTAATATTGTCCTACCAATGCCTGTCTAGTATATATATATATGCTTTACACATATATATAAATCAAGCTATATATTCTAGGTTTTTTTAAAGACAGAAAAAGCATGAAAAAATGTGCTTCATGCCTATGTCAATAGGGCTTTATATGATGAACTCTCAAAAACGAATGCTCAAATCTCACGAAACTGTCGTCGTATTTGACGAAATGACTTCGTGAAAAATGCTCCTAGAAAAACCTTTCGTCGGATTGGCGAAATTTGTGTAGTAACTTTTTAAAGCCACGTGATCGCGCGAGGAAAGAATCGTCGTAAATGACGAAATTTTCTTGAGGATTGAAGAATCATCAAAAGTGAGAGCTCCATTTCTGAGAGTGTGTCAAATGAGGGGGATGGGCGCCCTTTGAGTAGAATATTTGTGTGCTCGGGCTGGCTTTATCTACAATAGTAAATAAGGAACCACCTTTAAAGGGTGGTTTAAAAGCCTGGAGACATGATAACCACCGCGGTATATCCGATTCCGCAGTTTACTGAGGCGCAATATAACGGGGTTTTACTGTATATACATATCTATCTATATATATATATATATATAAACCGACAGGGTGGCGTCGTAGTGGTAAGGAGCAGGCCTCGTACGCTCAAGCTCGAAGGATTAAACCTGTCCCAAGTCGGTGGATTTTCAAGATGTAGAAAATCATCTCCTCCCATGTCGTATGATAATGCGGTATGTAAACGATCTCTTGAGTAGACATTTGGATTGGATACTCTCAGCTAAATTAAATTCTTAGTGCAATATGCATCAATTAGAGCTCAGGTGCGCCATTTAGGGGAAACTGAGCGTCAATATTTTTAGTGTGGTAATGGCAGTGATGCCACTTAAAAGAATGGATGCCGATTTCCGGGGAATGCACAAGGTCTGCAAAAGGTAAGCAACCATATGCAGATGAGTGAAGTTTGGTAGGTTGCCTTACTTACCTTACATTTATACATTCATTTTCTTACTTCCCTTTAAGTTATACCATATATATATATATATATATAAACACAGACACGACCAACTACTATGGATCCCACATGGGACTTGTTAAGGGGTACTACGGCAAGAGTCCAGGAGGAAACACTTGAAACTGAACTTTATTGTGATGTGAGTGTTAATGAGCTTAAGAAAATTAGAAGGCGGCTTGTCGCATGACCTGTTTGTTGTTTCTAATGCCACTTCGGTATCCAAGCTCCCCTTTGCAGCGCGACCAGGAATGAAGGCAGTAAGAAGCGCCTTCCGTTTATAGTTGAGCACCACAACGGTGTAAGTACGACTTGGCTCATGGTGCGTTCGGATGACAGCAGATGGCGCCACCACAAATACGGCACCTTCTTTTTTTGACCCAAGAGTGAAGGGAAGGGAAATCCTCCACCCCCGGGACTATAGGGTCCACGGATTTTACATGCACGTATCCCCAAATGCATATGGTGGGTCGATAGTGGTTCGGATATTGAACTCCCAATCTTCTGGTTGGAAGTCCAATACCCTAACCACTCGGCTACCACTGCAACTGTCGCAAGGTCTAGCAAGAATAAATGGATCTTCCAATCAGCACTCGATAATCTTCTGCGGGACCAGTAAGGTGGCCGACAGAGCGGGAATCGTTCTCCACACCTTCCCGATTTAGCAACGACCCGACTGGTTTTCAACTCCATCAACAACCAACGGACTTTTCCATTTCTGTTGACACTTGCCAACAGCATTAGAAGCTAATAGAATGGATAGTTTTACATCAAAAACATTATGAACATTCTCACTTACAAATAAAGTTTAAAAAAACACATCAGGAAAAATGAAAGCGATAGTCAACTTTGAAATGGCAGTTAGAGACGGCTAGGGTGCTTCCACACCGAAGGCGGCAAAGACCACATCTGCACAAGCGCACGGCGTGTTTTCACCTTCAAAAACAGACTCTGCCGTTGCGCAAGGTGATAAAAAACAAGACTTTTGTCTTTGCCACCTCTGGTGGGAAGATTACTTTAAAATTTACAAAATAAAACTTCGATATAATATAACCTCTTTAAGTAGACACATGGGTCATTCCATGTCCACTCTGGACCAGTGGTCCCCACTCGACCATCTCCAATTTTGATAAAACTTTGCACAAAGTTTCTGGTAGGTATAGATCTAAGTTAGTCAAATTTTTAGACCTTGAAAGTAAAAACTCATGTAACAAGTGGTGAATAAGTTTAGGAACCAAAATGGCTGCCATTGACGAACGAAACAAGTAGCCATGTTTGGACGTACCTGAAGAGCCACATAATAAAAGTACCACCCCGAAATTTATTTTCCTCAGACAACTTTTCGTGCTTAATCTAATAGCAAAGTTTTGAAAGACCATCAAGAAAGTTCTTTTCTATTGTGTTCAGTCAAAGTTGGCTGAAAATTCAATTACACAAAAATTTTATAAACTTTATACTGCTCTAAGTCGTCTGTAACAGAGGACCAAACAGTCAAACCGTGTTTTCTCCAAAAAATAAATAAATAAATAAAATTAAAGTTACTGGTTTTTATTTGAACTCCTCATTAACTGGTACAAAAGTATGTTGCTATTTGCAACCAAAACAAGCTTTAAACTTGTTTTGGTTACAAATAAGAACGTACTTTTGTACTAGTTAATGAGGAGTTCAAAGAAAACCCAGTAACTTTAATTCTATTTTCTTTGGAGAAAACACGGTTTGACTCTTTGCTCCTCAATTAAACACTTTTAACTTTGTATACATCAAAGTCAACTACTTTTCGACGCATTCTGAAAATTTCATTAAGTTAGGTTTTGATTTATATTTACCTAAACATGCAGCAGTTTTCAAAAGTGGCCAATTTTGATCGTTTTTGAACCATCATATCTGAGGGGGAACTTAATAAACTTTCTTTGTTCAACTTTCATTAGATAGAGGAAAGCTTTCTCTACCAAACTTGAAATTTTTAAGTTGGCGTTTTTTCGTAAGCCGGAGAAAAAAGGGTTCAAATTTGAATTAAAAACCATGGGGATATGTGCGCATTTTTAGCTTCAATTTAGCTTTTTTTGGAGTTTTATTTGTTAGTTAAAAGGGAAGAAACTTGCGTTAAGTCCTGCAAGGCTCGCGCATACTCGCATTTGATGCATAAATGAATATTATTTGAAAAAATTGACTCCTCTTTGGAAGATGAAAGTCAACCTTTGACTGTTAAAATTTCGACCAAAAGACATTTTAAATTTGAAAAATTGGCTTGTAATTTTGCTCAATATGCTTGAAATTGTGAATTATTAATAAAAGAAATGGAAATATTGTAAAATGAAAGCAGATACAAAAAGATTGTCGCGCGATTGCAGCAAAACGTTCTTACAGGCGGCCTGAAACAAACGTAAAAAAAAAGCAAAAAGTAAAAAGTTTTCGGCAAATAAAGACCCAATGTGATTAATTTTAAACATTAAGATTAATAAATAAATAAATAAATAAAAACATATGAAGAGCTTAAGAAATTCAATTTTTGGCAAAATGGCTGCCGGTTTTTTCTCCCTCCTCGTGGCAATAATTGGTTGATTCTAAACCAATCATTACTTTCATATTAAAATGTTTGAAGGAATAATATGTCAGAGAACTAGGATTTGACTTTTTAAATTGATTTAATTAAGCATTTACTTATTTGCACAAAAAGTTACTCAACGACAAAATATTATTCTTGCATTCAGAAGTGGGATTGAAAATAAAATTTACCTCCTTTTTCATAAGAACAAAAATTTAATTTGAAACATTCGAGATTAAACCATGTCTCCAAAAAACGTTTTTTTGTTGTAACTGCAATTAAAAAAGTTTTGCTATGTAATTTGGAATGACATAACAATACGCACCCCAAAAGTTTTTAATAGATTATCTAAATTTTTAATTGGTTAACTACGGATTCCTTATACCAACCTTCCATATTTTAGTGTAGAACTTTTTATATTTCAGGGTAAAATCATCACGACTACGACAGCATTTTTAAAAATATATTTCTCTTTCGTTAAACTATCTAAATTGACTCGCATTTTCCAAACCAGATAGCACAGAAACGTTGGGACAACGTTTTTTCCAAACGTTAAAATAACATTTTTCTCCAACGTTAGAACGTACGTTAAATGGGCTCGTTAGATTACGGTAATTCAACGGTTGAAAATTGGTTGATTTTTTACGTTGTCACAACAATGAAACAACGTTTCTCAGCCACCATTCCCCAATGTTATATTAACATTAAAACTACCCATTCTCAACGTGATACTAACGTTAGAACGCACGTTAAATAGGCTCGTTAGATTACGGTAATTCAACGGTTTAAAATTGGTTGATTTTTCACGTTGTCACAACAATGAAACAACTTTATTTAGCCACCATTCCCCAATGTTATATTAACATTAAAACTACCCATTCTCAACGTGATACTAATGTTTAGCATAACACTAAACTACCCATTCTCGACGATTTCCTTACTGAAAATTCAACACTATAGTAACGTTAAATACAACATTAAAGCAACCGTTTTAAAATGTTATACTGACATTAAGGTCAATGAAGAACTAATTATTCTTCAATATAGTATTAACGTTTACTTGCTACAGTAAACTACCATACTTAACGTAAAACCAACATTAAGTACAACCATGAATAAGCATTTCAAGTAACATTAAGTAACCCGTTTTGAAACGTTGTGGTTACGTTAAATAAAATAATAAACTGACTATTTCAAGTTGACTATTTCAGTTGACTATTCAACTGACCATTTCTATTTAACATTAACCTCAGGTGAAACTATGAACCAATCAATCTAAATGTTATAACAATGTTTGGCAAAACTATCAATGAACCATTCTATGAGTGCTAGTTACGTTAAATGCAATGATATCCTAACCTTTCTAATTGTTAGTAGTATAAAATACAAGGTTCAGTATTGAACCAAACGCATTCTATGCATGTTTCAAACTTTAATGCAATGATAAACTAAATATATTCTAATTGATAGTAATAATGTCAGGTAAGTTCTTTATTAATACCAAAAGTAAAATTTGGAGCAGTATATAAAAAAGGAATTTCTTTAATGATTTAACATAATCGTTAGATTATACCCAATCCCCTGAAAGACTTTCTTTTTTGGCCTAGAACAAAGGACTAGATAAATAAAACGCAAGTGTTTTGCAACTAATTAATCAATGTCCCTTCTGGGATTCATTGATTTTCCAAACTTTGCCCTCCCTCCTTTTCCTTTCCAAGGCTGTTATGAACAAATTGTAGTTTTTTGCATTCTTTCTTCATGGCCTTCTTCCAGTCTGAATACCAAGCTCTTTATTTCACAACATTCCAGGTGGAAGGAAAAGGGTTAAAACTCAATGCACATTGCATTAAAAAAAGCAACAAAATTCACGTGCATATAAATAAATGTATTATATTTCCCAAGCTAGAGGAAAATGACCACAATTGGCTACTAAATACAATTTCCTATTGATATAAAGAACTGCTATTGATTGCATATAAAACAAAAACCTCCTCTGCTTTAAATCTTGATTAATCATTGATTTACCATCAAGATACTTACACTGATTGCAGGTTGATCTGTGGACTATTTAACATCTCTTCTCCAACTTTTTAAAAAAGACCAAGACATAAATGAGTTTTGAAAGAACAATTTTATTCATATAATAAAAATAAAATACTTACAAAAATCACCGAAGAAAATGTTTATTTACAGTAAATATTACATAAAAAAATAAACCCTATTGATTTTTTTCAGACCCCATTCTTTTCAGGGGCAAGAAAGTCATGTCCTAATGTTTCGCAATTGTGCTCCAAATTAGTCTTTGCTGCACCTGCAAGAAAAAAAAATTTAGCTATACAAATAAAGCAGAATTTGTGTGTCAGTCACCCTCTTGGCAAAATGAAAAGACCCAGAAGTACAAAACTCGCTTCTCCACAAATTCGAATGTTTTCTATTCATATTTAAACAAAACTTTCAATTTTGGGGAATATTTCATCAAAGTAACATTACACCTTTGCAGCATATTAATACTCATAAAAAACTACGCACAAAAATGAACAAGTAATACATAAGTAATATTTGTTTGAACAAATTTTCAAACTTTAAAACAAGGCTCATCAAGCATATTTCTATGTTTTGCTTATATTCGCCAAAAGCCTTTTTGTCACGAAAAAGACCATTTCTTTAGCGTAAAGCAAGGGAAATTTCTTTTTGAATTAAACTGTAAACTACATTTTCTCGTTTAAGAGGGCATACTTTTTTTATACTGCTCATTTTCTACGTTTTGTAACTTTCCGAAAACTGAATTGAAAAAAATCTTCTGATTTAATGCAATAGATGTTTTGGGGTGCTCAATGCAAACCACGGCCATACTGACTGAACCTTTTCGGTTATCTCAGACTACCCCCCAGTATGAGGGGGTGCGACCGTGGCGCTGTCCTCCTTCGAACCTCCCACAAACTCTCTGACAGTTGACAGAACCAGCACCAGCCATAAAGGGCGGGGCTGACAGAGCTTTGCTACCTGCTTTACCGATCCGGGGCCATAGTCATGCTACAAAGCAATCCCTAAGTCACCCGAATCGGATGTTGCTATTTTAGTCGCCTCTTACGACACGCATAACTACGTCGGCGCTATTCTACGCCGGCCACCGTACGGAGAGATGTTTTGGGGTGCTCAATGCTAACCACAGCCGTACCGTATATAGCATCTGAGGCTTTCACGGATTACCCCCCAGTATGAGGGGGCACGACTGCGGCGCTGTCCTCCTTGTCTTCCCACAAACTCTCTGACAAACTGACAACCAGCACCAGCCATAGGGGCTGGGCTGGCAGAGCTTTGCCTACCTGCTTTACCGACCCGGGGCCATAGTCATGCTACAAAGCAAGCCTTACGTCACCCGGATCGGATAGTGCTATTTTAGTCGCCTCTTACGACACGCATAGCTACGTCGGCGCTATTCTACTCCCGCCACCGCAGGGAGAGATGTTTTGGGGTAGGATCATAGCACATTTACGCAATATTATGTATTTTTTGTAGTGATTTCTCCGTTTGGCTGCATTTTATACTATAATAGAGGAAAACCATTCTTCTTTTTTGTTCTAAAGAGTATTGTCATGCCTCCTTCAGCACACTTATTCATCTCTAAAAAAAATCAACTATTTTGTACTAGCATTTTACTCGATGTACATAGGCGTAACTAGGGTTGGTGAAAGGGGGGGGGGGTCACCCGAAAAATGCAGACTAAACACCAATAAGAAGTGAAAAAGAGTTGAAAATTTACTAGTCATAAAAACTTGTCTCTAAAGATATACTCCGTGTTTAATTCAGGCATCTCCCGAGGGGAGGGGGAGGGAACTACCCCCTCGGGGCAAGTCAACTCTCCTCCCTATTTACATTTTATCTCAATTTATCCCTCCTATAATTGTCCTTCCCCTGAAAGTGTTTCTGAAAGTAAAGTGTCTTAAAAGCGTAATTTCTCTTTTCTCTCTTTTTTAAAACTTGTGATCTGAATTTCTATGCCGGGGGGGGGGGAGGGTCATCTCTCCCCCCGGTCAACTCTCCCCCCACGATCAACTCTCCTCCCACGATCAACTCTCCTCCCCCCCCCCCCGGGAAAAAAAATTCAGATCACAAGCTTTAAAAAAGAAAGAAAAGAGAAATTACGCTTTTAAGACACTTTACTTTCAGAAACACTAACAGGGAAAGGACATTGAACACTATCACGATCGACACCAAAAGTAACTTAAAAGATATAAGACTTTATTTTGAAAAAAATTGCGAGGGGAGAGTAACCAAACTCCTTTCTGTTTCCTCTAACATCACCAAAGTATCCAGAAATTGCATTGCTAGGAAGATTTCGAAAAGTTTCCTGGGGAGATCCCTCCTTGCCTCCAGAGTTAGCCTAAGCATTATAGATGTAAGACCAGTTACAAAAATTTAAATTGCAGAAGCCCCAAATACCCACTACTCTAACTTCACCAAAGATCTAAACATAAATCTACTATATATACAACAAAAAGCTATCATATATGTAAAAAAAAATCATATTAACATCATTTCTAATCATATATATTTATATATATGTATTTTTAAAGGGTATGATTTTGAAGCATACACTGCCCTTCCTAATTCTTAACATGCTCCCCGTGCTCCGGAGCCAAGGCAGTATCCAAATTTTTTTTTCGAAAGGGGGGGAGGTGCGGGCAGACTTCGACAAACTTATGTTAAGCAAAGTTTCAAGGAGGAATATATGATACATTGCAAAAGATTTCTGGGGGGGGGGGGGGGGGGGCGGCCCGTGGGTCTCCCTTCCCCTCTGGATACGGCCTTGATTCACAAAAACATTAAACATTCATTATTAGATCTATTAGTTTATTTTTTAATTCAAACGCAATAGAAAATTCAATATTTATCGCTAAGCAATCTTCTATGTCCAGGCATTCATAATATTAAAACTGGAAAGTAGTGGAATTTTAGAGAAAAAAATCCAAATTCCCCTACAAAAATGCTCATCCCCACAATAAATTTCTAAAAATTTTGTTAAATTTGTAGCAAAACATACCTTAGAAGTGGAAGCGTCTGAATCGAATTTTCTTTTCTTTTTGGATGACGAACGTGTCCATCGCTGGAGTGCAAACATTAATATGTATCGAAAATAATTAAAAATTTACTTAAAATATAAATAATACTTGATTGTAAATTAAAATGCAGCATTAAACCGTAGCAGTGAGATTGGAAACGTTGAACGGATGATTTCCAGAGTCGTAATGCAATCAGTGATGGGCCGTAAAAAAAAAAAAAAAACATTTAAAAGATCAGAGATGAGAGAACATCTGTAAATGAGAATGCAGTGCAAATACAGTTCATCAGTTTTCCAATCGGCTCATCTACAAAATAGATTTTACCAAAATGGGTGTTTTGACAGGAAGTCATAAATAAATACAAACTGCTCTTTAAGTTTCTTGATGAGCATCCTTTCTTGGCTTGAGGGTTTAACCCATTAGGACAATTGTTGGCTAGGGGTCCTTCATTTTCAGACCCCAGCGCTTACAACAGCGGTTTATCAGAAAACAAAACTCCATCACAGTAGAGATTATTTTGAACGAAACTTATTACTTGTGCGATTGTATTCCCAAATTGCTGCCTTTGGGTAAAAAAGACATCAAGAAGGAAAGAAAACCCTATGGAGTGATTGAAAGGATCTCTGTTTGTCCGTGTTTGGTACGGTGATTGAAACCACCTTTCGCTGCAACCCCCCCCCCCTCCCAAGGTGATAAGGGGGTTGATCATAACCATATGAAAAGTCCTCTTTATTATGAGCTGCATAATTTAGTCATGATCACAACCCTTCAGAGAAAGAGGAAATAAAATCATATGCATATGTGTTTAATTATCTTAGGGAAAAAAAATATGTGCTTTGCAAGGCCGTAGCCAAAAATTTTTTTTATGTGCCTAAATAAGTAAATACCCAATGGGGAAGGGGTTTGAACCCCCAACCCTCCCCCACTGGTTACTATGTCGATGTATGTTTTACATTTTAAAAACTTTCCAAATGTATATTTAGAGTATTTTCACATGAAATGTGCAATGTTCATACTTAACATTGAGATTGATGAGAAAACTTAGTATGAGAAAATTTATAATTCAAATTTTCAAATCTTGTTTTTCATTTAACACTGACACATGTTTTGAAGTGTACTTGCTTTAATAAATATAATAAAATATTAAAAATATAAATGTAAAAATAAAGAGTGTTCCAAGTACTGAATATTCAGAAAAAAATTTAAAGTATGCTTAGAATGGTTTTTATTTCTGCAAAACCCAACTTCAAAATTTCAATGTTCAATTAAAATTCATTCTGAGTTCTTGCCACAAAAAGGGGAAAAAAGTGTTTAAAACATAAAATATGTTGCACTTACAACACCTTGAAATACATTTTAAGCAAAACTTTGAAGGTCTCTCCGCCTGTGCGTGTATAACATATTTCATAACTTAAGAATTAATATTATCTTAATCTGCAGACATCTTAACGGCAAAGCATAATTCATTAAACATAATTCATACAAATACCTGCACTTGAATATAAATTAAATACACAAAGCAAAATTTGGAACATTGAGATTAATGCCCCCCCCCCCCTCATAAATGTCCATGAAAAGGGATGCTGTTGTACTTAACTTTTTATTGCTAGTTAAATGGCTAAGATAAAACTTGTACAAAAACAAATGATAAAAATTTTGAATTTTACTTAACTAACGAAATATAACTAACTCGTATATGTATATGGTGAAACTTTGTCCCCTCTTCCCTTCCAGCCAAGTTTTTGCAGACTATTCTGATTAGCCAAAATATGCTTTATCCAATCTCCTCCAAGTGAAGAAAAGTAGTATACCTAAAATAATGGGAAACAAGCACACATAAATAACCAAAAAAAAAAAAAAAATAAATAAGTAAATAAAATAATAAATCTCTATAATATCCACAACATGAATTTTCCAAAAATTTCATGAAAGTATTGCCTTGCATTGATTTTTTAGCTATTTTTAATAACAAGAATAACTTTAGTAATCATTATACTTTTATACTTAATAATTACGATCAAACTTTCTGGAAATCATTTATCGTGATCTTCTGATAAACATTCCTTAATTCCAAAATAAAGTATTTCACTATTAGCTATCTATTTCGTCAATCATCTTGGGGGAGAAAAGAAAAATAACTGCATTATTAAACATTTATGTGTTTAAGACGGCTAAAGTAATGTTAAATGCTATAGGCCAGTTACATAATTTTTCCCTCAACGACTTTGGAGATTCTGTTAAGTTTTTAAGGTCTGGAGATTCTTCTTCAGAGTCCTCAGAACTAAAGGTTTTAAAGTTATCCTTTTCTGAATGATCACCAAGAGATTCATTGTCAATTAGATTGTTTCTGAATCAATGAATGATTAGATTGAATCTGAATAGATACCACAACAATTAGACAATTTTTACAGGATTTTTCAAAACCAAAGCACCCAAAAGTTGAACTCAACTACAATGTTTTCACAAATCATGATTTACCAATATTAAATGTTTCTATTGCACATGTAGAATACCCTATGCTTTTAGATTCTGGGTCTAGTATTTGTTTATTGCCTAAATATGTATTCAACGAGATCAAAACCCTGACCAAATGTCGTTTTCTATCTCGGTCAGTGACTATTCGCACTGTTAATTCAAATTTGTCATTTTCTGCTTGTGCGGAAATATCCTTTAAAATTGGTAAACATTTTTTTAAGCATCCACTTTATGTAGCAGATTTTGCTCCTACTTCTTTTTAAGCAATTCTTGGTTATGATTTCATCACTAAATTTAATGTTGTAATTAATTCAAAAACAGGAAGTGCTTCTTTTGACAATTTCAAAGCACCCCTGATGTCGCAAACAGATCTTTCTCAGCACTTTGCTAACATTAAGTCTGTTAATTCTGTTGAAAGTTTTTCCGTTCATCTCCAAAATAAATTCAGTTCCTCCGGGTGAAACTGCAATAGCCAAATTTAATGTCTCTCAAATTCCCATAAATTCTTCTGAAATTTTTTTTACTCCTAGCATTGCTGATTTCACTTGTGAAATTCATCCAGCAGTTCATAAGGTTATTAATAGTAAATTTTCCTCCATTATTAGAAATATTGGGCAAAATCCTTTGCATTTGAATAAGGGCATGAAAATGGGTGACATCACAGCTAATTATGAAATAGTTGATGATCAACAAAATGATTCTGTTGATATGGGGGGTACAAAATTTTGTCATCAAATTATTGCTTCTGATGAAACTTTAAAGCTCAGACAGCAAGAACTCCAAATGTCTGATTTCAATTTATCCCATCTGTCAGAAAATCAAAAAGTGACTTTGTTACCCATATTGATGCAAAATTTTTCTGTATTCAGTAAATCTGTAAAAGCATTGGGGTGTACTGATTTGGTAACTCCAAACATTACCTTAAGAAACTCTAATCCTATTAAAGCTTTACCTTTTGAAATTCCACAAGCATTAAAGGGGCAAGTTAAAGATGAATTAAATGAATTAGTGGAAGCAAATATTATTCATCGGAATGTCAGCCACTGGAGTTGTCCTATGCTTATGGTTCGAAAAAAGGGGGTTCCTACCAAACCTGATGAACCACCTAAATACAGAATGGCATTAGATTTAAGGTTACTAAATTCTGTTATTGAAAATTCTACCTATCCACTTCCCAAAATATCTACCTTGATTAATGAAGTGTCCAAATACCAGTGTTTTAGACTTGCACTCTGCCTATTGGCAAATTCTTTTACCTGAACATCTGCAGGATATTTTAACTTTTTCCACTGAATTTGGCTCTTTTGCGAATGATCGCCTTCCTTTTGGATTGAAAATAAGTTCCAATTCATTTCAAGCTCTTGTCGATTTAATTATTGATGAACTTAATGCTCAAGGTATTGATGGTATACATGCTTATCAGGACGACTTTTTAATTGGAGCTTCATCTTTTGATCTTGGAGCTTTCAGGACGAAATAGTCCTGAAGCTCAAATCTATTTTTTCTGTTCTGAATAAGCATAACCTGACCTTATCTCCATCAAAATGTGTATTTTTCCAAACTGAAATAGATTATCTGGGTTTTCATATTTCTCATAAATTAATTCGGCCTATTACTTCCAATATTGCCAAAATAACAAAATTTGCTCCTCCTCGTACTGTACGCCAAGTAAAGAAATTTTTGGGTTTATGTGGATTTTACCGTCATTTAATTCCTAAGTATGCTGAATGTACTCATGTTTTAACTCAACTAACGTCTAAGAATAAACCTTTCTTGTGGGAAGATATTCATCAACAAGCTTTTGATAAGCTACAGTCAATATTTTTCAACCAACCTTTTGTCATTTTTCCAAAATGGGATGAACAATTTTATTTAAATACTGATGCAAGTAAAGAAGGTATTTCTGCTGTATTATTGCAAATGCGAAAATTTGC
Organism: Octonoba sinensis; assembly: GCA_038502835.1. NCBI lineage: Eukaryota > Metazoa > Arthropoda > Arachnida > Araneae > Uloboridae > Octonoba > Octonoba sinensis. The sequence continues at coordinate 991,959 of CM076598.1, read as the reverse complement.
AAATATATATTGCAAAATAAGATACTGGTTTGAGAACCCCATCATATGGGGTTCTCAAACCAGTATCTTATTTTAGCAAAGCTCTGTCATCTTCTGAACGTAATTATCCAGCTATTAAACTTGAATTATATGCCATTTATAAGGGGATAACTGCATTTAAGACTTATCTCTTTAATCGTTCCTTCGTCTTAATGAGATAGTAAGCCGTTGCTTCACTACAAAAAGGTCACTTCACCTGCAGATATTATTACCCGATGGTTGTTGGAAATCAGCACTTATACTTTTAAATATGAATATGTCCCTGGATCCCAAAATGTGCTTGCAGATTTTTTTTCACGTAGTCCTGACCCTAATCTTCATGACTCTGCAATAAATCAATATTCACAGGATAAATTGATTCTTCCTTTTGTTGATTTAAATAATCAGGTATCTGTTGCCTCTACAAGTGACTCACCTAATGAGAATAGTAATCCCACTTCAACAGGGTATGAGTGTTCAAATACTGACTCACCTAATGAAAGTTCAATTGAAACATTTTTCAAAGAACAATCGAAGGATCAATTTATTAGGAAGCTATTGCTGGGTTGCAAAAACCAAATCTTGCAAATGCTCGCAAGTTTAAAGATTTTTTTGTTTGTCCTTCAACCAATTTGTACGTAACAAATCCAGTTCTCCAACTATTGTAGTGCCAAATTCTTTAAAACCTAAAGTACTAAAAATTTGTCATGTTTCTCACACTGGTATAAAGAAGACCTATGAAATTTTAGTCAGTAAGTTCTTCTGGGTAGGAATGTACCGAAATTTGTCAAATTATGTTCTGTCCTGTGATGTTTGTCTCAGATTGAAACCATATTCTATCAAGCCCGCACCCTTCCAGAATGTCTGGATCCCAAGACGTCCGGCCCAGTTTGTTTCCATAGACCTTCTCGGGCCAATAAAACAATATGGTCATCTTTTGAGTGGTGGATCATTTTTCACGTCATGTGGTTCTGTACCCTCTCAAAAATATTACTGCCAGTACCATTGTAAAGCATACGTTGAACTATATCTCTCACCATGGCAGAATGTCATATCTTCTTCTTGATTTGGGTACGCAATTCAACAGTGATGTGTTTCATTCATTAAACAAAGCTTTGGGTGTGACAATCCAGCACTCTTCTCGTGCTCACCCTGAAGCGAATGCCATCTCTGAACGCATTAATGGTGCAATAAAATCTTCCCTTTTGTCTTTATTAGAACAAAATGTCTCTATAGAAGTAGCAGTTATGGTGCATATGTCTATCTATAATGGGACTACCCATTCATCAACTGGTTTTACACCTAATATGTTGCATTATGGAAGGGAACTATCCTTATTTTTTGATACTTTTGATAATGATGTTCAACCTCGTTTTCTTGATACTTCCCATTATGTACAAAATGTTTTGCAGGATCTTCGCTTAATTTATTCGGAAGCTAAATTCCTCCTTAGAACGTAAACAAATTCAGCAAAATAATAGGCAATTGCCTTCATCACGTATTCGAAATTTAAAATCAGGAGATATTGTTTATGTTAAGTCTTCGGACACTTTTAAAACCAGATTTTCGGGTCCTTATTCTGTAATCAAAAAGTTAGGCGAAGTTAATTATGAAATCAAACTTTTGGGCGACGATACTGCACAACCTTTTGTCATACACATTAATCGTTTGCGTCACGCACCATCTCGTAATAGCAAATTAATATCTGTTGAATCACCAAATCCTCCACAGCAGACACGTTATTTTCTCCGCTCTCGTAATTAAAAATTCTAGTGTTTTTGGTGTGCGTGCTCTTGCGAAAGGCAGTCACGCTGGTCGTGATTGTAATTCCGGAATCTTTTTGCAACTTGCTTTGTGCTCTAAAATACTTCTAGTTTTATATATTTACGTAAATTTTTTTAAATTTTTCTTTTCACGTATTTGTTTTTAAAATTTTTCACCCTATAATTTTTTTTTTCATTTTTCGTTTTATGGCCATTTGTGGAACCTTGAGATGATTTCTGTCCAACAAATTACTTGCTGATCTGCTCTTTTTTATATATGTCAAATTTTTACTGTGTATTCAAATTTTTACTTTTCAAATGTATGACAGGACGCTGTCTTATATTGTTTACCAAGAATTACAAGATTGTGTCAAAAATTTCCATGGATATCACTCTAATTATATCTGCAGATGATTACAAAAATTATGTAATTACCTCAATTATGTCACGAAGCAAAATAGTCTGTTAATGATCAGACTAACAAGTCAGTTTACTGCCTCTATGCGAGCATACAGTGAATTTTTTTCATCCAAGCAATGATGAACTTTTAATGAAAGAGAACATTATATTGGTAGATCGCCATATGGTACAGAATGCCAAATAATTGCTTGCAATTCTTTTTTATGTTATGTGTTGCTTTAAGAAATTGGTAACATGTGATATTTGTCATAAAAATGTGTTATGACATATTTTTTTTCAATGTGCATTGATAATATGTGCATTAGCAATTAGGGCAAATTTGTAGTTGTTTTTCTTGTGTGTAGTAATTTTTAAGTAAATTTTTTCTGTTGCATACCAGTTAGGTATGAAGGTTGATGTCTGTAATAAATGTACAGATACAATTGCATTCTCTGTATTTTAATTTGAAACTTTTTTTTGAAGTTTTGTTTTTGGTGGGGGTGATTTTGCAATGCATTTTCATGAGAAACATTATATTCTGTTTCGGCTTACCTTATTTTTTTTCTTTTTTAATTTTGGAGGAAATATTTGGTTTTCAATAGTTTTGTTATGTATGTATTCATGTTATGCAATATGTATGCTTACATTCATGTGTAAATTTTTGATGTTGACCAGTTGAAAAAAAATTGGCTTCCGGACTTCCCATTTTCTTTTTTTTTTCTCTTTTTTTCCCCTTCGTTTTGCCGGTGTATGTGATATTGCATCACATTTTTTCTATTGTAATTTTTTTTTTCATTATTAACTAATTTATTTTTATTTCCCTAACTTTTTTTATCATTTAAGTTTTTATGTAATGCTTCCTTTCAATTAAATTATTCCAAATTGTTTTATTTTTCACGAAATCGGTATTTTCGGCACTAAATTCTTTTAACATCAAAATTTTGCTTATTTTAATTACCGATTCGTAATTTTTTTTACCATGCTAAGTTTTTTTTAATATAAATCTTTTTCATTCCTTTTTCCAAATTACCACCTTTTTTTTTTACCAAATAGCCATCGTGTTTTCAACGAAATTGTCGTCCATCTTTGAACATCCTGTCTTGAAGATCTTATCAGGTTGTTTTTCATGCGTCAGGCGAAGCTGTGAAAGTGGTTTTGGTTCACGACTCACGAGTCACGCTTCGATTGGTTCCCGCTGAAATTCCTCCTGCGCTCTCATTGGCGCACGTGACGTGCGCCGTTGCCATCGGAGAAATTGCGTGAGGAGAAAGTGGGAGAGATGCGATTCACTCTTGCCGAGATTGCCATGCCGAGAGGTTGGCGGCGCATCGATTTCCTTTTCTTGGAAATAATGGCCGAGGACTGCCGATATGGGGTTTTCGATCCTGCCCCTGACACCGTGTGAGCCACACGTTATGTCTTAAAAAAAAAGGGTAATCTGCAAATATTTCAATTTATGGCAACAATTATTATCAGCAAAAGTCCGGCGAAATCCATGAGGACGCAGCTGCACCTGTAAAACAGGAGCGATGCCCGCCACTGCAATCTTTTTTTCTCGGAGCCAGGAGGAATCATCATAAGTTTATGAGTCATACTTCAAGTTTTTTTTTATTGATTTTATGTCGTGGATGATCTCTTACAACTAAAATGGATCAATAGTTTTTTTTTGCACCGTCTGAGGATGCTCAAATGTAATCTGTAAAAAAAAATTGGATTTCTAACAGTCTAATCTAATATAGTAATTGTGCAGGTGATCACCTATTTTTTTTTATTTTTATAAGAGTAAAAAATGCAGCCAGTTCCTCCATAAATAAAATTTTTTTGTTATTTGTTAAAACTTGTTAAGTTTTCTTTTCATGATCAACACGCCATCTACAAGGGGTAAGTCGAATTTTTTTTCTTTTCATGCCAATCTGTAAATGCATTTAAGGTAGTCGTTGATCTGGGGAATTATTGTGGCCCTTCGTGATTAAAAACATTATTATGTGCAACCACTATTTCGGCCTAAGCAAAATTTTCTGGGACACTAAATTCTAAAAAAAACATTAAATAAACGAAATCTTAATTCTAACTGGGGGGTGTAACAGCAAAAATTTGTGCCGCGAATAAATTTTAACTCATTTAATTGTCAACGTTGCACTGGTAACAACACAACGATTTTAAAATTGTTAATTTCCTATTCTTTGGAATGGCAACACCTTAGTTTGCTTATATCTAGAGATTTATCAAGCCTTTCGAATTTTAAAGCGTATTTTACGATTTTAAAATTGTTAATTTCCTATTCTTTGGAATGGCAACACCTTAGTTTGTTTATATCGTGTGATCATCAAGTTTAGTTTGATTGCTGAACGCATAGCAGCAATCAAACTGCAGGGGATCAGCTAGTATTTTCGATTTATCTTGAATTGGGGCCCATGTGGCTTTACTTGTACAGTATGCAATTTATTTTCTTATGTGTACAAAGGCGGGCCAAAATATAATTTTGCCAACAGGGCCAAAGTTAGCCAGTCTGCCCCTGTAAATACATGGCGTCCCAAAACGACCGCATAAACTCTGCAAAGCAAGATTCCTCGTTGGTAGTACTAAAAACGGAACAAAGAAGCGTTCCTGTAGGATCCAGAGTTTACGAGAAAAATACGAAAAACAAAGTATGACGTCACTGCCGGTGCAAGAAAAAAACTGTATTGGACATATCAACAAAAGTATTTGCATAAGAAAAGGAAGGCGAGTAAATTGAGGGATTATTCTTTTTTAAAACAAAAAACAATACTTAAAAATGATCTGATAATAAAATCCGTTGAATGACAACTGGCTCAATGGCACTGAAGAAATAAATTCGAAACTCAAATCAAAATAACAGTTAATAAAATAATTTTTATAAAAAAACAGAACCGACTTCAAATTATAAATTGCGCTAAAAAGTGAAAAATAAATTCATTCTTTAAAAAACATCGATGTGACTTTTAAACATAGTTTTAGAAGTCGGTGCAAAATTAGGATAGATAAAATCTTTTGTTATCATGAATCAATTACAAATACATACATTTTCGCAGAATTAGCAACAGTTCCAATATGAAGTAGCAAATGGTATAATGGTAATTAGACTCATAATTTTGCACCGACTTCTAAAACTATGTTTAAAAGTCACATCGATGTTTTTTAAAGAATGAATTTATTTTTCACTTTTTAGCGCAATTTATAATTTGAAGTCGGTTCTGTTTTTTTATAAAAACTATTTTATTTTATTCTTTTTAGTGTAAATACATTTTTATATAAATACTATTTTTTTTAAAAAAATCCATATCAAAGGGCAAAACTTCTTTGAATTAATGGCACTAGAACTAATCATTTGTATGATAAATTCCCCTTTGAAGTCGATTTTAGCAAGCAAACTGATTGGATTAATTTTCGCCTTCAGTCAAACTCTTGCAGTGATTTCTTTTAATATTATAGTCCATGACAACAAACATGTTTTCAACAATGACTTTTATATTTATTAATAGATTTCCCAACAACGAAAAATCAAGCCAAGCCTTTCCAATTAAAATAAAAAATACTCATTTTTCGCCCATAACGTTTTTTCTAGAAAACAAATGTAGTCAAATTGATTTGCAATATTTGAGTTAGACGAACCTCTATCGATTAAAGAAAAAATCATCAAAATCGGTTCAATTAGTCAAAAGTTATAGATGAAAAAACATAAAACGTAATACATTTCTGCCCATTACTTTTGTTCTATTTATCGAATATGGTCAAACGAAGGTACGGAACCTATGGGAAACACCCTCGACCGATTGAAGAAAAAATCATGAAAATCGCTTCATCCGGTACGAAGTTATGAGTGGACAAAAAAAAAAAAAAAAAAAAAAAAAAAAAAAAAAAAAAAAAAAACTACATACATACACTATGAATGTATAACCTCCTTCCTTTGTGAAGTCGGTTAATAAAAGAAAACCTTACTTTTATTTTTAAAGAACATTTAATAAAACATTATACATACAATATGTAAATAAAAATATAATGAACAAATGGAATCAATCTCCATGTTAAATAGAATCAAAGTCAGTAGACCTCATACATTTTTGGGCAGTTCAGAAATTTCGCTGCTGATGTCAAGATGCCCTGTCAACAACAGTATTTTAAGAAAAGGAAGTCGAGTTCATTGAGGGCTTATTCCTTTTTCAAAACAAATACAATACTTAAAAATGATCTGATAATAAAATCCATTGAATGACAACTGGCTCAATGGCACTGAAGAAATAAAATCGAAACTCAAATAAAAATAAGTTAATAAAAGAAAACCTTACTTTTATTTCTAAAGAACATTTTATAAAGTATTATATACACAATATGGAAATAAAAATATTATGAAAAAATGGAATCAATCTCCATGTTAAATAGAACCAAAGTCAGTAGACCTCATACATTTTTAGGCAGTTCAGAAATGTGGGCTGTTGATGTCAAGGTTTTCAGTCATCTGCACAGAAAGTTCATAATTTTCTTTTCTTTTCAAATTTTTTTATTTGTTCCAATGCTTTACATTTCTCAGTTTCTTTTTTGTTTAGTTCATGATGTCGCGCCGAACGTGTTTTTTGAACGATTTTTTTTGTTCTAGGTAATCTGACATTGCGACAAGCATAGGTTCACTCCATGAGGGGGAAAAAAATCCCATACTTTTCCAGGTCTTGCCAAAAATTTACGTTTTTCTCTCACTTTTGGCAAAGTACATCAACTTCCATGATTTTCGGGTGGAGTATGCACCCTGATGAACTCAACTTCCCGCAGGGACAGTTAAGATTTCTATAGACCTCCGTGTTGTATTACGTCATAGATAATAATGTTTTAGTTTTTGCCCCAATTACTTTTATATCATTTATTTTAAGATAATTAATGCACTTGGCATCCAATTATACCACATTTTGCAAAAAGAAAATTTTTTTTATGGCACCTTTTTGTGTTAATTTGAGAAACTCCATAAGACAACGCAATTTAAAATTCAATACATGTAAATTCATGTATAGGTAATACAGGTTAATGAAGTATATGGACAGCGTATGTGACCTAGTACTAACGATTAAGACAGAACACATGTCATTATCAAGTTTTATTCAGTTCTTCTCAATTTCCCAAAAGTTGCGGAAGTGTGACTTATGGGGTTTCTCAAATAACCGATTCAATTACGGTGTGGAGGTGTTATAAGCTTCGAATCAATGTTTTGTAAGTTTGTTGACTGGCATTAGCGTTTTTGAATTCTTGATTAAATTAAAAGCGAGTGTTTGTATTCCTAATTTATTCAATAATAAGATGATGGTATAAAATTTTTTATTTCTATTTTCTTTACAGGAGAAATAGGGCAGAAATATAAAATTTATGTATAATATAGGCAGCTGATTAATCTATCAACTGCCTTCCCCTGATTACATGGCAATCAGCCCATTTGCTCACCCTGGATCCCTAAAAAATTACAGCTAAAAATAATATTTAAAAAATATATTTCTTACTAGGGCTCGACCGATGGCATTTTTTGGCCGATGGGCCGATGCCGATTGTTCCAAGATCGGCCGATGGCCGATGGAAAAACTTCCCTTTAAACCACGTGTAGAATGCTTGTCAAAAATGTCATTTAAATCATTTATTTATTTTTATGTTTATAAAAACATAAATGCCTTATTCAAGCACCATAAAAGACTTTGGGGGAAGTTTACATGATACAGTAACTTTGAAAGTTCGAACATTTTTCCGATTTCAGTTTTATTAATTTTTTTTTAAAGAGACTTGCTTAAAATTGCAACATTTCATGTGAAATGCAGTTAAACATCTTTAACTGAGCAATAAATAAATAAATATAAGGGCTCGACCGATGCACCAGTGCCGATAGTTAAAAAATCTAGCCATCGCCACCGGCGTTCTTCGGAAACTTCGGAAAAGCTTTGGCCTATCGACCTTGAATAACATCTAAATGCCGATGCAATGCCTATGTTTTCCGTATGGAAAAATATCTTCCAGACTTTAATTTATTTTTACTTCAGAATGAAAAGTACCAAAAATCACTTTCCTGTATCTAGAAAAAAAACAGGACAATTTCCCGATAGCGATATTATTTTTCGATCTTATATTCCCCTAATCCGTTACTTTTCAGATATACTAATAGTAATACTAGTAAATACAAAACTGAATAAATGTAGAATAAACAATCAGAAGAAAACAAACATCAGCTAAAGCGACCTTGTAAGGCACGTGCACGAAGCAAAGATTGGTTCCGATTATTCATCGTTTTAACTCCGTTTTTTAGTTCATGGTAGAGTTTTACATGAATCCCTTGATTTTGATGCAGAGGAACTAGAACATTTAGTATTCTTTCTTTATGAAACTCATTCATTTTTAAACGAGTGCAGTATTTTGTTTGAATTAAAGAATTACGTACGGTTAGACCAGAGATGCACGACGCGTCTTTAGCTACCAGTTTGTTTAAAGTTGGGATTCGATACTGGTAAAGAAATAAAATTTGCGCCTTGGCTACCAGTTTTTTGCAAGACAAAATACCAGGGGTCAAAACGGACGAATTTAAAATTAATAACGTGCAGTTTTCGTTCTCGTATTTGAGAATGGTCGATTTCACAACGGCAGTTTGTATAAAAAGCAGTGTTGCGTTTCAAATTGAACCCTCCAACCCTATTCAAAATACCCTCCCATAACCGACAATTTTTTATATGTGGCGCTACCTTCTGCGAAAACAATGTAACTGTTCAAAATTCCTGAGACTCGAATTTGCTTAAATTATATGTCTACCTTTTTAACGCTATTTTTAAACACAAAATTAGTTCAATTTTGCAATATTTTGGAAATCTTCTTTTTTATCAAATTTAAAAAAAGTTCTCACGGTGACGAAACCAGGTTTATTCTGGGAAGAGAGGGCTCTGGAGTCTCAAGGGTTTAAACTGCAATTCTTTTTACACAAATTAATGTCGACAGTTATTGCTGCACGCCATTGCATCCACTGAGCTAAATAAGAGAAACCTGGAGCGAGGACTGGGCGGTCGAACCGCTTCACACCCTTTTCAGCCATTAAGGCAAAACGCGCAAACTACCAATTCGCGCAATGATAAAACGGCTAACTTTAAAGAGCTCTCGAGCTCTTAATTCTTTTCCGATTTTTCTAAAAAAATTTATTCTAATGCCTGATATATAATAATTTAAAATTTCTCATAGCATTTTAGAACAATTATTCATACATTTTTTCACGATAAAAAACATTTTGCGACACTTTTTATTATCTTTGAATGCTATATGGGAGTGTGCGACTATGGCAGGTTTAAAAAATGTTTATTTAGACAGGAAGACACCCTGATTAATTGATTTACTCTCCTTGACTACTGATGAATAAATACTTTACACAGTTAAATTATTAATCTCATAAGAAGTTTCAGTGAGCAGCTTCGAACAGCATCAATATAGCGACTTTTATTCCCAAAAACGATAAATGCGTTTTTAGAGTTCTTACACTTCGATATTGCACTTAAACATAATACAATTAAAAACGAAGAAGCACTTAAAATAAGAAGAAAGAAGTCATTTTTTGGAGATATTATAGGATAACATTTTTATTAAAAAAAGCTTGCAAATAACTGGAATGGAGCATGTCATTTTGAGATGAATCTGAAATGTATAAGCATTTACAAATTTTATATTTTACAAGTTTGCTTGCCTATGACAAAGTTAAATATTTCTCACTAATGGAACATTTCATTTATGGATATTAAATGTAAATAAGAATAATAAAGAAATACTACTTATTTTTTTAACCATGCACTAATTAAAAATATAGCTGATCAGTGCATCTGCTGGAAAAAGTGTGTGCTGTAATTCAAAGTTTTATAAGCACATTAAAACTCTTTGAGTGCAGATGTTAATTTAGTAACAAAAAAACATGATCATAATAATATTTATCATGATTTTTTAAATCATGCACAAATAAAAATTTCAGCTGATCAGTATATTTACAGGGGAAAAGTGCTGCAATTCAAAGCTTTATGAACTCATTAAAAATCTTTGAGTGTAGATGTTAATTTAGTAATAAAATAATAAATAAATAATAAAATAAATGTTTTTTAAAAACAGCCACAATTTGACAAAATAAAAATTAACACACGCAAAAAGCGAAATTTTACTTAAATGAAAAGTTAATTCAAAAACATCAAAATTATTATTGAAATTTCCATTAACTAGCAAATTAAGATAAAAGCAAAAAACGTACATGATTTAACTATTTGTGTAACTGATATTTTCACTTATAATAAAATATTACGTAATAAGGTTTGACTATCGAGAAAACAGGAGACATATTTAGGCTATAATGCTAAAAGAAAAAGTTTTTCAGCAATGTAATTAAGTTGTAATATTATGATTTAAGGTAAACTTTATTCATCCAAAAACAATTTTGTGTACATTATGGGCATAGTAATTAAATTTCTGTGAAAAAAAGCCATTCAAAGATAGAATACGAGAACAAGGCATTTAAAGTTTAAATAGGCAATTCGCCATCAAAATGAGCTTTAACACCGTTTTCTTTTAAGTTTCACGAATTTATTTTTACATTTTATCCTTTGCACAACAGGATGCAAACGTATTGCTAAATGACGAAAAGAAATTTTTTGATAAACTATGATAAATTAAACCGAAATTTGTAACAATACACCATACGAGCCAATCCTTCCACAATGGGAAGTCAGCGATGTTTTGCCTTGATGGCTCGAGCACTGTATTCATGCGCGTCGGCTCGCAAGCTGCCCTGTTGAAGCATGGGGAGTCCTCACTCCAGATTTATCTCATTTAGCTCAGTGATTGCATCACGGAATTTTAGGACACAAGAACTATACACATGAACGATTGTGCTTCGTTTGCAAATCTACGGATCCCAACCGTTATGGCAATTTGTTCAAGAAAAAAACGAAATACGCATGCAATATGTAAGTGGATCTTGATAATACTAGTAATTATTATAAAAAAAACCAGTAAATAGTAGCGAGCATGCCGAAAGAAGATTAAGAATGAGTAACAATTTAATTATTATGATTGTTGTTGTCATTCTCGTTCTCGCATATGTGGAATTATTTTTTTCTTTCAATAACTTGTTATAAGAACTGGGATCCTCAATTCTTATGTCGTGCGTTTACGAAAATAACTCACAGCAAAAATTAAGTTGGTTTCTTTTATTTTTCACTTATTTATTTACACATGAATAGTTAATCTATAGCGGTTGGGATCCGTAAAAATGCATTTTAATAGTAAACGGTGTGCTGATTGATTAAATGCTACAAACATAGGGTCAGTTGGGGTAATTGTAAACAAGCTTCATCACTACACTTGTGGTGGTTTTGAAAACTTAACTGCTTGTGAGGGGATAAACTGGCTGCATAGGGAAGACATTGAAGCAGTTTCGTAAGTTTCGAAACAACTGTGGAGGCGTCACTATTGTTTGAAAATGGCACAGTGAAAAAAGTTGTTTAACAAAATTTAGTGATCTTACATTTTCCTCTCCAGCTCATCTACAAAAGCGATGCAAGCGGTTTCAACCATTCTTATTTGTCATATGGAATGCTGCTAAAAACATTTAGCTATGAATTTAATCCTCCCTGTTATTTTTCATGTGCAAGTTAGGTGTTTACAATTACCCCATATATTTTGTACTCTGGGGTAATTGTAAACACTTAAATTTATCCTATTTCCAATATTTAGGAGGGACAATAAGTATTTTATTTTGATGTAAATTATACTTTTGTGTCTATTTTACATAACTGTTGTTGTTGTTGCTAATTCTAATTGGAAATCCAAGCCCCCCTTGCAGGGCGACCATGAATTAAGGAAGCTCCTACTGATTATTAATGAGCTCCGTTATAATGAAGTACACTTGGCTCAGAGGGGCTTAATGATTTTGAAACAGCTCCCAGATGAGAGATCGTCACCTAGGATGGTCCCTCAACGGAAATTATTTCTAACTTGGTGGGCATTTGAAGCGACGATGTATTTTACGTGCACAGCTCTCTTGAGCGCACTCGGTCTCAGAGTAATCAATCGCGGGAGGTGGTCACCCTCCCAAGCGTTGACCACGGCCAGTTGTGCTTCACTTTCGGTGTTCTATGGGATCCAAACTTAACCGACTGATCCACTGCGGGACAAATTTTATGTAAATTTGTCGCATTACTTGCTTTTTTTCAAGATATTTCTCGTTAAATGATCTCAGTCGACTCATAACATAACTCAGCGGACCACATGCGGCCTGTTGGCCGCAGATTGAGAAGCATTGCTCCGGAACTTCTTAAACCTTCAAGAAGACTGTGTATGAAGCAAATTTCCATTTGCATCAACCTTATTCGAATTTAAATCACTGTTTACAATTACCCCAGATCTCTGGGGTAATTGTAAACACACTGGGGTAATTGTAAACACGAGCTCATTCGTTAACAAATAGTCATCAAGTCAAAATTTTTGCACACATTTACTTACAAGAAGTACAGTAGTGGCTACAATGCTCACAATTTTTTCTCTGAATTCATTTAAGAGGTAGGGAAGGATCAAAAGTTAAAACATTGAAAAAGCGTTTACAATTACCCCAACTGACCCTACCAACAATATCACAAAAGCATCCAACTTTAAGCAAAAAAAAAAAAAAATTTTGTAGCAGCATTCCTGCAGATATTTTTCTTGCTGAAGAAACATCAATATTTCTTTCCCTCTTCTGTTCTTCTTCTTTTGCTATATGTGTGAGAATTATTCTTAGAATAATTCTCGCTGACTCGGAACAAAAGAGCGAATTCTGTAGAATCGTCGAATGAAGTCACAGAACAAGATATCCGACTGCTTTTCCGAGTATTCCCTCCGAATGTCTATTAACTCCAGCACGAAAATTGGGCATGTTGGGCATAAATAGGCAACCGGATAATAAGAGCCTGAGCTGATATAAAATAAGCGACACCCATTTGTTATCAAAACGGTGTAAAACAAAATTTGGCATAGTTCTAAAATTAAAAATAGTATTTGTTTTTTAAAAATCTTTAAAACTTCTGTTGTAAAAAACTAAAATATTTATAAAATCTCCCAAAAACTATTAAGGAGCCAAAAGAAAGCCAGGAAGCCATGCAAATTATTCCAAAAGCCAAATGTTTCGTATTTATCTTAAAAATAGCCAAATTAGCAACCCTGGCTCCCCCATGATGGCGAAAACTGTTTTTAACTGCTGTGCTGCCTCTTATTGTATGGAAATAGAAAACTAGCTATGGAGGAGGAAGACAGTTAAAGACAGAATGTTTTGTGGAAAGTTGTATCAAGTTTTGTGGAAAGTTGGAAAACATCGGCCTGGCATCGGCTTTTAGATGTTTTTTAAGGCCGATGGGCCAATGTTTTTCTGAATTTAACATCGGCCGCCGATGCCGATGGCTGATGGCAAGTTTGTTGAACAATCGGCGCCGATGCATCGGTTGAGCCTTATTTCTTACAACAAATAATCTGATACGATTTTCTAACCGGACTCATAACAAAACTTCAGCTCTTCAAAGAACTTGGATTTTGATCAGAATGAAACATCACATGAAGTTTTATATTTCATTTCTTAAAAGCAAAAAGATTTTCACAAGAGTCCGAGAATTAGTTTGCTTTCTGTATGCATTCGAAAGTGAAGTTTCAACCCTATTTTCTAAATGTCTTCTTGCGATGATTACAATTATTTCTATATTTATGCTCAGTGATTTCTTTGACCCTAAAAAGTCAGTCAAAGTCTTTCAGCAATAACCATAAGATGCTTTTCTTCAATGTGCATCATCAAATGCTTTTCCATAATTAAACTGGACCTAAAAGTCTTTTTGCAAGAATTACAAGAGTATGGCTTTTCTTTTGTATGTATCCTCAAGTGTGCTTTCAAGATGTCACTACAAGAAAATGTCTTTTTACAATAATCACAAGAATAAGGCTTTTCTTTTGTATGTATCCTCAAGTGTGCTTTCAAGGGGGCATTCTGAGAAAATGCCTTTTTTTTTGCCTACGATTTTCTAACCCGACTCATAACGAAATTTCAGCTCTTCAAAGAACTTGGTTTCTGATCAGAATGAAGCATCACATGAAGTTTAATATTTCAATTCTTAAAAGCAAAAAGATTTTCACAAGAGTCCGAGAATTAGTTTGCTTTCTGCATGCAATCCAACAGTGTCTTTTCAACTCTATTTTCGAAATGTCTTCTGATGATAATTACACTTATTTCTATATGTATGCTCATTGCTTTCTTTTAGCATAAAAATTCAGTGAAAGTCTTTCAACACTAACCATAAGACGTTTTTCTTCAATGTGTATCATCAAATGCTTTTCCATATCTGAACTGGAGCTGAAACTCTTTTTACAATAATTACAAGAATATGGTTTTTCTTTTGTATGTATTCTCAAGTGTGATTTTATTTCTGAACTGGTACGGAAATTCTTTTCACAATAATCACAAGAATATGGTTTTTCTTTTGTATGTATTCTCAAGTGTGATTTTATTTCTGAACTGGTACAGAAATTCTTTTCACAATAATCACAAGAATATGGCTTTTCTTTAGTATGTGTCCTCAAGTGCACTTTCAAGGTGAAATTCACAGAAAATGTCTTTCCACAGTAATCACAAGAATATGGTTTTTCTTTAGTGTGTATCCTCAAGTGTACTTTCAAATGGTTATTCCGAGAAAATGTTTTTTTTACAATAATCACAAGAATAAGGCTTTTCTTTTGTATGTATCCTCAAGTGTGTTTTGAGTACTGAACTGGCACAGAAAGTCTTTTCACAATAATCACAAGCATATGGCTTTTCCTTAGTATGTATTCTCAAGTGTGTTTTCAAGCTACAATTCTGAGAAAATGTCCTGCTACAATAACTGCAAGAGTATGGCTTTTCTTTAGTATGTATCTTCAAATGAGTTTTCAAGCTGCTATTCTGCAAAAATGTCTTTTTACAATAGTCACAAGAATATGGCTTTTCTTTACTATGTATCCTCAAGTGCACTTTCAAGTTGGCATTGTGAGAAAATGTCTTTTGACAATAATCGCAAGAATATGGCTTTTCTTTTGTATGTATCCTCAAGTGTGATTTCAAGTGGCTATTCACAGAAAATGTCTTTTCACAGTAATCACAAGAATATGGTTTTTCTTTAGTGTGTATCCTCAAGTGTACTTTTAAATGGCCATTTCGAGAAAATGTTTTTTTGCAATAATAACAAGAATAAGGCTTTTCTTTTGTATGTATTCTGAAGTGTGTTTTTAGTTCTGAACTGGTACGGAAAGTCTTTTCACAATAATCACAAGCATATGGCTTTTCTTTAGTATGTATCCTCAAGTGTGTTTTCAAGTTGCCATTCTGAGAAAATGTCCTGCTACAACAACTGCAAGAGTATGGCTTTTCTTTAGTATGTATCCTCAAGTGTGTTTTCAAGCTGTCATTCTGAGAAAATGTCCTGCTACAATAACTGCAAGAATATGGCTTTTCTTTAGTATGTATCCTCAAGTGTGCTTTCAAGTTGCGATTCTGCAAAAATGTCTTTTTACAATAGTCACAAGAATATGGCTTTTCTTTAGTAGGTATTTTCAAGTGCATTTTTAGATTTGAATTGGTATGCAAGTCTTTTTGATAATAATCACAAAAATATCGCTTTGCAGTATTATGTATAACCAAGTGTTTTTCAAGTAGGCATTCACAAAAAATGTGTTTTTACAATAATCAAAATAATATAAATGATTATTAATATGAATCTTTAACTGTACTTTTAAATCTGAAGTAAAAATGTTTATTGCAGTACGTATATGTCCTTATTTTATTTTTTTCCCCGTGAAACTGAAAATAATAAATACCTTTAAAATAATTACATGATTTGGGCTCCTTGTAACTGAGGGAATGTTCTTTTTCAAACGTAAGAGCAGTTGACACACTATTGCAATATGCATTCTTGGACAAAGTATTATGTACTTCTTCATGAACAGGTGTGTAAGAAGATACTACAAGAATGGCTTATTCCCATTAATCAGACCTAACGTGCTTGTATTATTAGATATCATTTTTCGCTTTGCTTGGTTTTCCACAGCAGTATGATCCCGACTTTTGCAATGAATGCTTTTGGGAATAAACCTTGACTTTTGTTCACCGTGTTAAAATCACATTTTTATATTATGAGGGAAAAATACATTCGCAAGATACTTCAGAAGCTTACGACATAACAACAAAAAACTGGACAATTTCTCTTAAAAGGAATCACGAGGAGTATCTGCACCTGCTCCGAGTTCAGAAGTCTCTGCTGTTCAGAATGAAAATGTCCAAGTCGAATGAGCTGGAGAGTTTCGGATCAGGTCAGGGACATAGTGACATCTTTCGCAGTAAAACAGCTGAAAATATTTAATTGTCTTACATAATGAATGTCAAAAAACAAATTCAAAACATTAAGAAATACATGTAGATTAAAATACAACAAATTTTTGCCTCCACTATTTCTTAAGGTTGAAATTTTTAAATGAGATTTTGAGTTAGGGCACAAAAATTGAATAATGTGCTCATTGGAAAAACATCAATAAGCTGGCTATATATATTTTGAGAAATTCGGATTGCTATGTCTTGGAGTTTAAACTGTCACGTCAAAAACCTATATTTGTATGAGAACAAGTAAAATTTATTAATAATAAAGGACAGTGCTCAAATATTTGGAAAAAAATTAATTGCCTGTCACCTGTAAAGTCACTGTTAAATGGTTTTAACTTCGAATTTCGGATGGAAAAAAAAAGTTGTGTTGTACTGTATATTAGTGATGGGGCTCAGGCAAATGCCTAAGTTGCCCAAAACAGTTTTACAGGCCCAAACTGTGGGAGATTATAAAAACATATTTTGTTTTATATTTTTACGTTTCAATAATTACAGTAGAACCTCGATGAACCGAAGTTTCTGTTAACCGAGGCAATAACGAAGTCTAATTTTTTTTTCCTTTTTTTCTCCTTTCCAAAATGAGCTTGAAAAAATTATACACATTTTAGTTCGTTGTCTGCGTTACAGGCCCTTCCTGCCCGCAAAAGCACTCGACTTCCAAGAAATATTACACCCTGAGAAGACAACATCCATGAACGCTTTGTTAACAGTGGCCATGTGACCCTATTGAATACCAGGTGCAATATGTTATCGAACTTTTACACCCCCCTGTTATATATTTAGTTTTTGAATAGGGGGGAAAGACACATGAAGGGGTGGTCGTGATCGATATAGCAAAATTTTAACACACAGGTTCAACTTAATAAGGCCTGGCAGACTATTAAAACATACACGTTTTTATAAACAACAAACAACATTTATTTTCCTTACATGATCTACAGGTTATATTAAATAACAACCTACCACATGTTAGACAAGTTCACGATGTAAGCAAAGCTACACATATTACAACATAGATAACACCTCATTAACCAAATGTAATGGCACATCATAAAAATAAAAATTAAGAAAAGAAAGGTTTAGAGTTACTCAAATTGGACTTATTGCCCTGGCTACAAGTTGGAAAATCATACCTAACTTTCACGGGGATCAGGTACCTGTAGGTTCGGGAAGGGGTCAGGACGAGCGTCCCTGCTACAGCTGAAAAAAATAAAAGGAGAGAGAGACTAGTTTCCAGTGGTCGGGGGTTTTTATACCCTCCCACAGGCTTAAGAAAATTTACAGCTTTCTACGACGTCCGTAGTCAATCAGGCGTGAAGGTGACAGAGGTCAAGCCCGCCCCCTTCTTGCACTGGCGCGAAGGAGGGAAAACATGACTCAGGGAACAAGAAAGTAGCCAAAGAAAAAGAAGTGTGTGCCATGAACAATCTCAACAAAAAGGTTTTTAGCAAAATGATAAATATTAAAATTCACACAATTAAAATGCATTATGCAATAATTAAATTCCAATACCTAACAATCCAACCGACCTTAGGGAAAAAAAACATGAAATGTTTTTTTTTTTAAACATCTTGTACCAAACAACGTAAATTGTTTCTTAATGGAAAAACTTTGGCTATCAGCTTTATACAAAAGGGAGTTTAAAGATTTTTTTTTTTATTATTTAAACAAAAGAGGGGAAAAAGGAAGGATATTTAAGGCAAGGGGAAAAGAAGATCTCCGTCCATCCACAATGTCTTACAAAACGTCGAAAGTCTTGTAGCTTGAACTATTGAAGAATATGCAGTCTATTTAAACAGCGACCTGTTTCGGAGTCCGTACAGGGAAACTTCGGAGCAACCCAGGATCCATGGGAAGGGAGGTTTTCACAGCTAGACTCTCTCGGAGTTTCTGTAAGTTCGTGAAAGTTGTTGCGGTCGTTCTAATTAGGTTTAACATCGGCTCATCAGAGAATGTATTCAGGTGTAGAGGAAAAGATGTAAAGGAGTACCATCTGAAGCACGCCGCTTCAGTGCTGGCCAGTCACATGGGCAAGCGTTGTTCTCAGGTGCTGCCAATATTTCGAAGATCAAAAATGTCGTTGAGGGGGCACTGTCCAGAAGTCAGGATCGTTGCAGTACTCAGCCGAGGTCGCGAGTCTCGATGACTACTTCGCAGAGCAGAATTCACGTAACAGGATCCTCTGTACATTTATATCTTCGATGAACAGTCAATTATTGGAAAATACTAGTGGCAAGCAATTAAAAAAATAATTTCCAACGTCCGTTTTACAGTTTTATGTAGTTGTAGAGTCTGATGAAGCGTAAGTTATCACAATTTGACTAGTGGACGGAAGGAAAATAAACCATACGAAACGAAAACTAAGATAAAAAAAAAAAAATGGGAAGGGTGAAAAAAAATTGGAGATCGGCTGGATTAAGCATTTTACAGACACAAATATCAATTCCGATAAGCCTCGAAATTTCACTAAACATCTTTGTAATAAAAAAAAACATATTTTTAACTGATACAAAACAATCGAATTATTTTCAATATTATTCAACATAATCAAAATTATTCTAAATACGATATAATAAAACTGATTCTTACACAATACAGTCAACATTCTTCTTAATCCAATATATTAAAAAAATTGTTATTATATACAAAGATCAAAATTATTCCTTTATTTACTTTTTTACTAATCTATTTTAAGGAATAATTTTGTTAGAAGGGACACTATACATCATTCAACGTCTAGGACGCAGGTTATAATGATGGGATGACCTAGCTTGCGGTCTAAAAATTATGGCATGCCTGGGACGCCTAAATTGATTCCACCTGTCATTATTTCCTGATGTCTGATCATTACTAAGATTTTGATTTTCATCAGTTTGACTTGGTTCAGATTCTTTTCTGACGGTGGAGTTTTCTCCTAAATTTTGAAATGTTATTCTGCTCTCAGGCTTCGCAAGTCTATCCACGTGAACTAACTGTGTCTTTCCCATATCAGTTAACGATTCTATAACAAAGTTTACTGGGGATGTTTTCTCTTTTACTCTAAACGGGCCGGTATTACTCATATGAAATTTTCGAGAAAGACCTGGTGGTACGTGAGGGGTATGTAAATAGACAATATCACCTATCTCAATGTTCTTCTCTCTACAAAAGTTATCCCTGTACTTTTCTTGTGATTCGGCGGCTTTCAACAAATTTTCTTTGACAGTTTTAAAAGAATTATGTAACCGAACTCTCATATCATAAGCATATTCTTTGGGTTCAGCATAAGAAAATGGGATTTGTTCTGTTAAAATGTGATAAGGTAATTCTATCTCCCTACCATATAAAAGAAAAGACGGTGAAAAACCAGTTGTTGAATGAATAGCTGAGCGATGCGCTAACAACGCAAACGGTAAATGTCTATCCCAATCGGTATGAGATGCATTAACTAGGTGGCTCAGAGAGTTTATAAGTGTGGCATTTAATCTTTCGACTACTCCATCGCTCTGTGGGTGAAAAGCAGTAGTAGTGTGTTTTATAATGCCTAAACTTTTATAAACATCTGTAATAACACTTGATAGAAAATTTGACCCTCTGTCTGAAATAAGGTGGGAAGGGATTCCATGTCTGGAAATAAATTGCTCAAGCACTTCTGCGACTGTTGCAGATTTAATATCTTTAGTTGCGTAGGCTTCAGGCCAACGAGTGAAATAGTCTGAGATAACTAAAATATATTTATTTCCCTGGTAAGTAACGGGAAGTGGCCCGACCGCATCTATGGCTACATATTGCATAGGACGTGTTGCTAATGGCATACGTTGCAAGGGTGCCTTTTTTTCTGGTTTATGAGCACGCCTTTGAATGCATGAAACACAAGATTTAATATGATTTCGGACATGTTTGGTCATATTTCTCCACCAAAAAGACGATTTTACCCGTGACATGGTTTTGTGAAAACCCTGGTGTGTAACAGTTTTAGAGTCGTGACATAATGACAAAATCTCAGGAACTAGGGCTAACGGGACAATCAATTTTTCGGAATTATTAGAGTTCCCAGCATTTTTCAATTTTGAGTAAAGGATATCCTTTTTTATGAAATATAATACGGACTGATCAGATATATCTAAAGGTTGGGACAATGACTCGCGCATTTTTATACAAAAATCATCTTTGCTTTGGTGTTCGCGAATTTTCTCTAGAAGCTCAGGTTCGAAGGTTAGTTTTGATTGATGGGTGATGTTATTTACATGATTAATACCTCTTGACAGGAAATCCGCGGTTACGTTGAGTTTTCCTGGTTTGTGGATTACGGTATAATCGTACTGTTGCAACGTCATAACCCAGCGCGCTATTCTGGAAGTGGGGTCTTTGACCTTCAAAGCAAATGAAAGGCTTGCTTGATCACAGTAAACTAAACAGTGACGCCCATAGACATATTGTTTGAAATAAGTAAGCCCGAAAACTACCCCTAACATTTCTTTTTCAACAGTCGAATAATTTATTTCAGGATTTTTTAATTTACGACTTGCATATCCAATAGGGTGGAGGAAACCTGTTTCATCAGCTTGGCATAAAACGGCTCCTAGAGCATACTTTGATGCGTCAGTGCAAATAGCAAATTCTTTTTGAAAATTGGGTAATTGCAAACAAGGTTGTTTAACTAAAAATGACTTAAGAGTATCAAATGACTTTTGTGCTTCCTCGTTCCACTTAAAATTTGAAGTTTCTTTAGTCAGGTTAGTAAGAGGAAGTGCTAAATTAGAATAATCAGGGATAAATTTCCTATAGAAACCCGTGAGACCAAGAAACGCACGCGTCTGCTTGCGTGAAGTAGGAATTTTGAAACTTTCAATCACTTTAATATTATTTTTGTCCGGGAATACTTTACCTTCACTAATTTCAAAGCCCAAATATTTAATATTTTTCTTAAGAAAAGAACACTTATTAGGCTTTAACTTTAAACCGTGAGTTCTAAGACGTTCGAAAACGCGTTCTAACTTTTCTAGGTGTTCATCAATTGAATCCCGAGACGCAATAATTATGTCATCTAAATAAACTGCAATTTGTAAAGGTTTTAACCCTGATAATACAATGTCCATCAAACGCTGGAAACTATTTGCGCTATTTCTAAGTCCGAAGGGAACACGTCGCCATTCAAAAAGGCCATCTTCCGTAGGAAAAGCTGTTTTATGAGCATCTTCTGGATGCATTTTCATCTGAAAAAATCCACTACATAAATCTAAGGTAGAAAAAAGGGTAGCTCCGGCAAGATTATCTACGAGTTCACCAATATTTGGAATTGGAAAGGCATCTGGAAATGTTTTACAATTTAATTTTCTAAAATCAGTACACAACCTATATGACCCATCAGGCGCTGAATAGGGTGAGGTACTTGGAGAAATTATTCCTACGTCTAGTAGTTCATTAATTTGAGTTCGTAATTCATTTTTCAAATGATGAGGTACTCTATAGCATTTTTGCCTAACAGGTATATCGTCCGTTAGCTGCACTCTATGTAAAAGAGTGTCGCAACCTGTTAAATCGGACACCGACTTTGCAACAATATTTGGATATAAGCTTAAAAATTTTACTACTTTTTCTTTCTGCGTCGGTTCTAGGTGCGAAAGGTCAATACCTCCTCCCCAACATTCAAAATTTTCTCCCAATTCGACATTGCCTCCTGATTCTGTACTTATAACAGCATTACATCGACTTTCTTGCATTGACTCAAAAATACACTCAACTGTCGCAAGTGCTGAATTTTTGTTTACATGAATTGATTCGGATGAGATATTTATTACATTAACAAAATACTGGTTATCGGAGAATTTTGTAACCGTTCTAGCTATTGAGAAACATTCAATTTTTGAGTCATCATTTTTCTGAATTAAGACATTTTCGGATTGTACAGGCATATTGATACGAGGTTTAAGTGAAATCATTAATTGGGAATGAGCAGGGACGACAAACTTTCGAGTAGTGTACAAAAGAACTGGATTAGCGCTGAAACAATTATTACATGATATTTGATTAGGTCCTTCATTTATCCAATTTACACTAAAATTTTTTCCTTCTAAACATTTTTGATCAAAATTTAAGCTTAAATTATTACTGTGCAAAAAGGGACAACCAAGAATAACGCTGTATATAGTTGAAAATTTTTGAGGAACTACAGCAAATTTGATTAAGAATATTTGCGAACCTACTTGACATTCTAATGACACCATTTTAGTGATTTGTACAGAATCGGCAGTAAAATTTTGCACAGAAATGTTGCAATTTTGATAATTTAAATTAGATTTTATCCTATTAAGAAATGTTTCTGAGATAATGTTGATAGATGCTCCACTATCCAAGAGTGCAAACGTGCGTTCATTTTTGCAAGTGACAAAAATTACAGGCAGGTTTGAAATATTCTCATTTACAGCACACATCGGCATCCTATCGGGGATTTCTACTGGGCACTTGGATGCATTCAATTCCCTCCCCTTTGAAAGTTTAAATTAGCCCGAGTATTTCTGTATTGATATCTATTTTGCTTTCTAAAACACGCATCTTCCACGTGACCTATTTTCCCACAGAAATTACAAATAGGGGCCTGGCATCTTTCTACTTCGTGGCCTTTCCTTCTACACCGCTCACAATATTTGTCCCTGGAATGACGCATTTCTCCCCTGTAATCTGAATACGGGAACCGATCCTGATTTTGTTCATTCCTCTCAACTTTCCCCAACCTTTCTTCCACTGTAACAGATAATGAAGACAACGTCTTTGTCAACAGCTCTACTCTTTCTCCTAAAGCTTCGATGGCTGATTTTTCTTCTACGCCACTCGTGCGAGAGTAATTCGCGGGGTTAGGGTGCACTACAGCTGCTGTTTCCAGGGGGGGTCGCGATATTTCCAACGCTTCCTCTAAGTTTAACACGTTTTCCTTAAACAGGTTGTAGTCTTTTAGCCCTGCGGCTGCTATACCTCTAAGCAGTTCGTGTTTTACACCTTGTTTTGCTGTTGAAAGCAAAAGCTGCAACCTATAGTTATCAAAAACACTCGCGCTATCTTGGGGAACGCACGAGTACGACCAGCCCTCAATCCGTGCGAAAAATTGTCGCGCATTCTCCGTTGGTAACTGGTACGCCGACGTTAGTCGTGTTATTGACGTGGCTATTGAGGTCGAATGGGAGAATCTTGCACCAAGGGCTTCAGTAACAGCTTTGAATGAGCCTGTGCTTCTTAAACTTCCCTGGGAATCCAAAAATTCTTTTGCCTCACCCGTCAACTTAATTTTAATGGCGAATAACTTGTCATTGTCGTCCCATTTACAATACGTGGCGATCTCCTCAATTTTATCTAAAAATGATTTAAAAGACGTTCGCCCATCGTAACCTGGAATTGCAGGTAAAAATTCAGCAAGTGTACATTTGGGAATTTGCACCACTACAGGAGTTTGGCTTTCATTCGCCATCTCAATTTGTTTATAATGAAAATACAAGTAAAATATACAAAAAAAATTATGCGCAAAATATCCTTAACTATTTAGACGCGATAAGCAAATAATGCCAAAGTTTGTTTTAGATTCCTTTAAACCCACACATAATCTTAAAAAATTCCATTAACACATACATTACTACAGTGAAGCATAAACAATAAATATTCTTACTACGGATTTTACGCAAGCATAAACATTTCAAATGCACCTAAGATCAATTATAACAGAAAATTTCATAATAACATAACGTGCGTGACGAACGTTTTTTGCTTCATTAAAAAAGTACATACACAACATATGATGTTTTAAAAATGTCCAACATGTGATATGGATAGTCTCCAGTTTTTTTTTTACAATTAAGACTGGTTCAAGGCACCATTGTTTTATATTGCTTTTGAATAAAGGGGGGGGGGGAACAAAAACAAAGGGGTGGTCGTGATCGTTATAGCTAATCTTTGAAAATTTGGTAAACAGGTTCTACTTAATGATTCCTGGTAGACTATTAGAACATACTCATATTTACAAAAAAACAAATAGCATTTATTATCCTTACATAATTTACAGTTTACCGTATGAAAGTTCTATCACATGTTGGAACAATTTCAAAAAACTAGTAAAACTACACATAGCATAACATAGACAGTATCTCATAAAAACAATTCATGGCACACAGTAAGAAAGGATTTAAGATAAAATGGAAAAGGGGTTTAGAAAACTTTAATTGGGCATATTACCCTTACTATAAATTGGGATTTCATACCTAAGATTCACGGAGGGAATTCCGAGGTCAGGTACCTGTGAAAAACGGGAGGGGACCCGGGACGGAGGTCCCTGGCTAGAGGCTGAAAAATAAAGAGGAAGAGAAGAGAGCGTTTCGAAGTGGTCAGGGCTTTTTATACCCTCCGACCGGCTTAAGAAAATTTACAGCTTTCTACGACGTCCGTAGTCAATCAGGCGTGAAGGTGACAGAGGTCAAGCCCGCCCCCTTCTTGCACTGGCGCGAAGGAGGGAAAACATGACTCAGGGAACAAGAAAGTAGCCAAAGAAAAAGAAGTGTGTGCCATGAACAATCTCAACAAAAAGGTTTTTAGCAAAATGATAAATATTAAAATTCACACAATTAAAATGCATTATGCAATAATTAAATTCCAATACCTAACACCCCTGTTGAGGGAGGGGATTGGCAACTCTTACCATATAGGCATTTATGTTTAATACCATTCTTCTGTTTGCCTTTTCTTTCCCGTTAATCCTTCATCGGACATTTATGACGTTGAAAATGAAGATGAGGACTTTGTGATTCTACGGCTATAAGTCATAGTTCAAGCACTGACAACTGCCCTAAAATATTTGGAACAAAGAAACGATGCTACACGGATGGATCTCCTGTTGTTCAAAAATTGGCGCGATAGGGCAGTCCACGGTAGAAATACTGGACTTTTGAAAGGAAAGGTAACAGACTTCTTTTAAAAGAATGTAAATTTTACAAATTAATGCATATGAAATTTTAAAAATGCGATATTTTCTTGAGATTCCTGTTATTTTTGAAAATGCAGCTTTCGATATTTAACTAGGTATTGTTAAAAAAATTATATTTTACTTTTTAAAATTTACTACTAGAGTTGATTTCCTTTTAAAATCTTTTTAGCTGTGAAACATAAATTCATATACGTTTATTTTTATCATTTAAAAAACGTTCTATTGTTTTTTACTTTAAAAGTAGTGAAATTCACAAGCACAGAAGGGTTTTATACATGGTTTCTATTAACTGAGATGTCCGATATCCGAGGTACTAGCGGTCCCAATTAGCTCGGATATTCAAGGTCTTACTGGATTAGGGTCATTATAAGGAGTCATTCCTGGTCACTTTTTTTCCGGTGTAATTAATGGTCTCACATTTTTTAGTTTTTTCAACTGGTATAACACATGAACTAAAATATGCCAAACACTCCTTACCTATTTTATTTTCTTATGCTGGGTGCAAAAAACACAGATTTGCCCTGCCGCCAGTTTGGAGAAAAAAATATTTTATTTACTACTACAAAAACAGCTTGAAAAAAGATTCCCCAAAAATTATGCTTTTTTTTAAAGATCCACACCAGTTCAATATTAAAAAAAAAAAAAAAATTCTTGTTGGTGTTGTTTTATATTACAAACAGTCTATACTTTTGAACCCAGTGCATATATTTTGTCCATTTTTTCAACATATTGGTTACATAGGTATACTCATTCCCCCCAGTTGGTGAGGTCATTCTTAGTCACCGGGAAAATTGTCGGGCACTGATATTTTTTAGAAATTTTTCATATTCTCTTAAGCCTAAACATTACTAGACCTTAGCTGGTAGGTCTATAATAGTTAAGAATATACAATTGATGTACTTATTTTTTAAAGATAATTTATTTTTCGAAAAATTATATACTTATCCATGATAATAGAAGGTAATTATGAATTATGTACATGTGCATAGAAAAAAATGTTAAAGTACTTAGCTATTTTCTACTATAACCAGAATTATGTTTATTTTTACTTTATTCAAAGTTTTATTTCCTTTAAATGTAACCAGAACATTCATAATAAAGCTTCTGCAAAAGAAGCAAGAAATTGCAGCTGAAGATTAAAAAAAAGGAATGTCGAGAAAAATTCTAATGGCAAAAAAATTAAAGCTATGTCTAATCCTAATATGGAAGCTTCATCATCAGAAAAAAGGCTGTGTTTTGAAGCATCAGATGAGGAGCTAGAAATATCTGAGGTTGAGAATATTACAATGTCAATATGTTTGGAATTGAACAATTACAAGAGAGTGCAACAGTAGAAAATGCAAAAAAAGTAGTCAGAGATGTCTACCATGCACTTAAAAAACCAAGAATATTTTACTGTTTATTATTACGAAGAAGCTTTTTTCATTGGGAAAATTACAAAAATAATAGATGAGAAAAACGTTGAAATGAAATTTCCCGAAAAATAAAAAAGGCAGGAAATTTCCGATGGCCACCATAGTAATTGTTAATATACTTTATGGGCCAGTCATTTTAAGGGGGAATAACAATTGTGTTGTGGACACTAGTGTCATTCATAATGCTTACAAATGCCATAAGAAATTCAGTGAACAATTGTAGAGTTAAAGCACTTTTGGTTTAAATAAAAGTGTTGTGAGATATGGCATGATAGAGCTCTTTTCTTCATCATTAATTTTTAAGTAATTATTAAGAGGGGGCAAATAATTATTAAAATATTTAGAGTCGGTAGCACAGGGCCCCCTTTTTGCCACTGAGTTTGCCGCCAGGATAGGGTGATTCCACAGTATTTGTAACCTGATATGCTTAAAAATATTTTTCCAAAAATTCAATGGTGTTACATATCAAATTAAAGCTAATTAAATGTAGTTTAGGAATTTGAGTCTGTTTTTGTCAAAATGATCAGAAAATAAGTTTAAATTGCATGAAATATTGAAAAAAAAGGAGTTAAAAAGTTGCGGACATGACAAAACAGATTATTTTTTTCTGCCTATACAACATTTAATATTTCTAATTAAACATGATCCATTAAAGCAAATAATGTGTCTGCATAATTATTGAACAATAACACTGCATATTTACCTATTGAACTTTAACATAGAGTTAATGGTGTAGACTGGGATATTTTTTTGGTAGCCAGTGGCTACCAACCCAAAAAACTTTGGTAGCCACTTCAAATTTTTGGTAGCCACAACATTAATTTACTCATTTAATGCAGTTTTTTAGATTTTATCTCAACTAACGGGAAATACAAAAAACAATTTTAGTTTACCAATCACATTACATTAACATAAGTAAAATTAACTTGGTTCATTTAATTTTGATGTTTTATCACAATTTGAAATTTAATGTCTTTTTTTCATTCATTTAGAAACATTTCTTAAAAGTAAATTTTTTTTAAAGTAACTTGAAAAATGTGTATGACCAAAAAATTTTTTTTATCATGCTTTCCTAATAATGAATAAATAGTATTTTAAAGACATTAATCACATCAACAAAAGTTTTCATGTACTTTTGAGAAAAAAGAATTTTCTTAAATATAAAATTTCAATTGCAGAATATTCTTATTCTCAGGGAATATTCCCTAATCAGATCAAGTGCGGTAAATACCAATGATGTAAACTGGGATTTTTCTTTGCTTGTCCAGTAGTTAAAATACAAACTTTCTTCGCCACAAGATTAAATTCGTAAATAATCTTGCCACCTGTGCAGGAAGCCATATGTCTTATATATAAAGAAATTTACTTGATAATGGTTAATCTTAAGTAATACAAAATGTATAGTGTATATTACAAAATTTTAGTAGTGAAGTTGCTTTTAATCAAAGTTTGTTTCCCCCATCCCTTTTTGTTAAAGTAGTTTGATTAAAAAAGGAATTTTTTTAAAATTGTCATAAGTAATTCAGATTTATTATGCAGCAGTGCAACACCTCCCACTTATTGCATCCTCTCAGTCATAAATTATGTACTTGAAACTAAACCAAGCGTCCCTTAATCTCTTTCGCAGTCCTCCTCAGTTACGGAATCTGCAAGTCGCTAGTTACACGACTGATATGCAGAACCAATCATTACATAAAACATCATATCAACCATTAAATTTAATTTTCAACTTTACTTTTAGTTTCAAATTCAAGATTTAAAAAAAATTATTTTAAGTAATATACTACATATTTACTGACTCCAGTCTCAACTTTTGCACTGGGGTATTGAATTTTTTAGGGGATTGTTTTCGGGGGTTCTCTTAGCTTTAAGCCAGTTATTGTTCCTTGGGCTCCATAGCTTTCTTTCTGTATGTGGGGGGGGGGGGGGTGGGGGTGGGAATGCAATAGATTATAGGAGGGTATCCTTGTTGATACCGAAATCGAGTTAAAATATAAAAAAGGTATATCTATTTCAACCCAACAATTAAATGCTTATTATGCATTTATATTTTTATATGGTAAATAATGTTAAACTAACTTAAAGTGAAAAATGTTTTTAAATTAAGATTATTGGGAACACAAGGCAGTAAATATTTTCAAAAACAGTCAAAGAAATCTCAAATTTAGTGAAAAAATAAGAGCAACAAGAATTTGTTTTAAAAGTTAAAATTCGAGTACATTTGAAGAACATTGAAAAAAAATATGTGAATCAGGTTCAGGCTGCAAAATCTTTGCATCTTGAGCTACCAGCTATCTAGTTTTAATTGACAGCTACCACTGCCACTATGAGTTTATAGTATTAGTGAAATGCTAGCTATTTTCGACCATTAAATTTAATTCAATCTTGCATCAAGTTTGTAATTCGTTCTTTTTTAAAAATTATTTTAAGCAATATATCTTTTCTCCTGTGTTGACTTTAGCAAACATTAAAGTCAAGCAAGATATGAAAAAAAATCTTGTTTAATTATGCAATTAAGTGTTAATTCATTTAAAACTTAGAGCTTTCCAAAAAATAAATACTACAGGTCAAAAATAAAATAGCTCCTTTTGGGTACTATGACTTAAAATCACTTACAACTTGCAATATACTATTTTTCATCTGAGTGTGATAATTGTTTTGGAATAACTACTGCAGGAGGATCGGGAAAAATTATTAAACGTGCCATTTTGCGGATTTTGATATTTCTCAAATTTTCAATGCTGAAAGCATTTCTTTTAATATAAATGTTCAAAATAATTTGCATTTACCTTTCATATGTTGAAAACATTGTATTTTTAGCCTAGTTTTATGTTTCTTCGATAGCCATGTGTCATGCGCGAAAATAGCGTTTTGCCGTAATTGTACTGCAATCTTTTTGCATCCGTTTCCGGTTTCAGATATTTGCTATTATTTTCTCTTTAGCACACAAGTTAAAGTGTATTAATCAAAAATATTAAGCTATTTTTTTAGAATAAATAAAATATTTGGTACAAATTGAAATATAGCGATCTGGCGCAACCTGGTCGCCAACATGGCGATCGGCAA
Organism: Octonoba sinensis; assembly: GCA_038502835.1. NCBI lineage: Eukaryota > Metazoa > Arthropoda > Arachnida > Araneae > Uloboridae > Octonoba > Octonoba sinensis. Next base: position 961,929 of record CM076598.1, on the reverse strand, counting down.
TGAAATTTTTGGTCGCCATTTAAAGCATTTTGGTAGCCAGTTGGCGAGTGGCGACCGCTAATCTGAACCATTACATAGAGTGCTTGCAAAAGAATGTGTTGGCGTTTCAATAAAAAAATTTAAAATTTTTTATTACAGTGCTACTATTAATTTGTACATTTCCTTTAAAATGTTATTTCTTCTATCAATTTACTATGTTATACCAATGTGTTCCCAAAAAATTTATCATTTTTGCTATTTAATATTTTTAAAAAAATGTTCAAATTGGTCATGTCCGCAACGTTGCAGACATGATGAATTCCAAACATAATAACAAGCCCTATGTTTTACATAAAACTTTAAAGGAAAAAGTTAAGCTGAGTTAAGAAAAACATAACCTTTCAACTAATTTCCAAACTAATCATTGTTGCCTTTTATTATAACATAATTATTATCATAACTAATGAAACATTAATTTAAAAATATTTTTGTTTTATAAATATGAATATCACATTCATAAACAAAAGAAAAACATTTAAAATTTAAGCAGTTTTGTTGGTTATTACATGAAAACACATACAAATCTTAAATATGTTTTTACAATGGAAACAGTTTATGCACATGTTGGTTACACTCGGGTTTATACTTATAATTTTATCTCTGGTTATAGTTTTCTATCAAGCAAGCTGAATTTTTTTAGATGTGTTAGTAAAATTTTGTGTAATATATATTTTAGTTACTTAAATAATTTTGATATGCTTAACTAATTTAGTAGTAAATAAAATTTATAGTTTCTGTTGTACATTTTCCCAAAAAAATTATCATGCCACTTACAAGTACAGAACAATCTCGAATTAGGAGGCAGAAGTTGAAAGCAAATGCAGTAAAATATGAAGCGAACAAGGCAAACAAGAAAGGAATACACATGCATTCTAATGTTCTCACTGAAGAACAGAAAGAGCACATAAGAGTGAAAAATAAAGAAGCACTAAGAAATGCAGGAAGAAACAGAGACCGAAAGATAGACACGAGTTTGTCTGGATATGCAAGCAGACAGTCTTTGGGCAAAGCTGTAAAGAAACTTAACAGTGCACTGCCAAAATCCTCTTACAAGAAACTTCTTGCCCTAACAGATGTTGTAATATCAAAAAATGCTTCCCTTAAAAAAAAAGCAAATAATTGAAAATGAAAAGGAAACACACAAATTTTGAAATTAGATTCTAAAGCTAGTCGAAGGTTAAGAAGTGATAAATTATCAGAAGGTACTGAAACAAAAGTTAAGCAATTTTTTATTAGAGATGCTATTAGCTAGATGTGATCAAGAAAGAAGGAAGTAATATCAATGAAAACACCTAGAGGAAGGAAAATATTCCAAAAACGTTACCTAGCCATGAAAGTCGGAAAATAAACACTGAAGTTTAAAGAACATTTCAGTTGATGGAAATCCATGCCTAATACAAAATCACTACATTTTATTCCATCAATAACATACAACTCAGTAGAGTTTTCAGGGACGGACTGGGACCCCTAAAAGGGCGGTGGACCAGTTAGCCAAAGGGCGGCAGCCTTTACTTTAAAAAAAATTCTAATGATGATAATAGTAGTAATAATGAAATTAAATCTTGGTGACACATGAGGTTTTAAGGCCTCTTTTGGGAAAACTTGAACTCTTAATATCAGTCATACAAGAACAACCACTACTTCCGGCTTCATGGCATAATTTAGCTTGTTTTGCATGAAACGCTTATGCTGCAATTTTAATTGAATTTTTTTTTAACTGGAAAACGGAGCAACTTTTTTAATTTATGTTGTAAACTGCTGTAACTAAATGCAAAGCATACTTTTGCTTTGAAATCTTTCATTCTTTATGTGAAAAATATATATATCGCCTGCCATTCTCACTCAGATACGATAGTTTTTTTTTAAAGGAGCAACACAAATACTTTAATTGCTATGCATTACTTTTTTTCACCTTTTCAAAAAAAAAAAACCCAAAATATTTAACTTGCCTTTCTTGTTTTTTTTTTTTTTTTTTTGCTTAAACCGAAATTTTTAAAATTTATCAAGAGTAGTGGTTATAATATGAACTAAAAATCTATAATGCAATAATATTGTGCAAAACGGGACAAACTAGAAATCAGTGACCATGCCATGCAAAGCTCTAAAAAGACTGAAAAGAAATACAGACAATTGATTGCTCACGTTGGAGGTATAACTTATACAATGAAAAACAAGGCTTAACTGATTGAATGAAGACATAATTTGTATAAACAGATAAGTTAAATACAAAAAAACTTAGGATTATATTAAAATACAAGGTTGTTCTTACTTTTTATGTTTGTTCAATTCCTTTTTAAATAGGTGGAAATAAAATTACTGTTAATTCATACAAGAACAATGGAAACTACAGCGAAAAAAAAAATTCATTACTGCACTTTTGTGAAAAAATTTTAAAATAAAATTTTTTTTCCTACGCCCGTTAAAATTATTTTTTAGGCACATAGAGATAGAGGCACCAGATTTACAAATTTGACTCAATCATTGAGAAGACGAAAATGAAGCAATTTTGTTAAGAATCAGGTACCTTAATGAAATACTTAATCTGAGTCGTTTCTTATTTTTTTAGAAATCTAACAATAATTGATTTGAGAAGTAATTTTCAGCTGAATTTTCAATGAAAAATTAATTACAAAAAAGTGCTTTTAGTTAATTAGAAGTATAGCACAAATTAAAACATACACCGCTTCAAAGAAGCTAATTCTAAATAATAATAATTCAAATTGCTACTTTGCACTGCTTCTTTTATATACTAATGTATTAGCGATATTCTCATATTACTATTATTATTATTATTATTCAGAAACACCATTCAAAAGAATAAAACTAACAATCGGGTTACATTTAACAAGGACAGACGTTTCTGAAACGTTATATTTGAATCTAATGTAAAAATAATATTTATAGTTTGATACTGTTAGTTATTTTTTGTAACGGATTTAAAATATGAGGCAAGCAATGCATGTGCAGTTTATATTTTGATGTAATCTGAAAAGTAGGTAGTAAGAGTAAAACTAATCTGCTTTGACTTAAAAGCCTATTTCTTACCATTATATGATATATTTTTTTCTAACATTATAAAGTCTCTGTGTTTATTTAGAGCAGTGGTTTCCCAACCTATTTTCCCTTGCGAACACCTTCTAAGTTCCAAAAGATGACGAACCCCCTTCTGTAGTCGCTAAGTAACGGAGACAAAACTAAAGTTTACTAGCACGCTTATTTACCATATTGTACAATACTTCATAACCAGAAATGAAAACATAATTATTGCAAAACATCCAAGTTTAAATAAAAATTAAAATACAGCTACAAATATATTTTTGATTCTTACATTTTTATTATTTGTTCTTTTTGAATTATTATTAAGGCAGTAGACATATGTATTCCCAAAAAAAATTTTAATTATTTTTCCGACAGGTTCCACTTTGCGGTTGAAATATACAAAATTTTGGAAAAATTGGAAATTTAAAGGAAAACTAAAATTGACGTAATTTTGAAATTTTAATTGCTATTTTGTGATAATGCAGGAAAAATGGAATAAAGTGTTATAAATATGAGTCCATATTTTAAATTAACGGCAAAATATGCAAAATTTTACATTTTATGCAGTAAATTTTCATATTTCCGACTCATTCTTTGCCCTTGCAAAGAAAAAGTGGAAAATGGTTGGAGAAAAATATGTTCTAACCTTTAAAATAAGTCAATCAATATCTTTCGGTAAAAGTAGAAATAAGTGCATTTCAAATTTTGTATGTATGCTTTCTATGCCAGATCATTACTTTTCTGTATAATCTGGTAAACAATTCATGTTTTCAAAATCATTTTTGCACTCCTTCCTAATTAGTATGTAAATTTTTTATTTTGTTTTTTCTTTTACGTTAGCAATGAAAAATTCCGCCATTATAATATTATTTCGGCGAACACACACATTATTCTACATTATTCTACACAGCGCGAACCCCTAGGGGTTCGCAAACCACCATTTGGGGAACACTGATTTAGAGTAAGGGTTAAGGCAGTTTTATCGTAATGAATAAACAAATGTTTAGCATATTAGTTACGTAAATGACAAGTTAAAAATTATGCGTAAATAAATATAATACTTCAGTTATTTCAAATATAGTACATTGATCCTATCGATTGATTCTTGTGAAATATTATATTTGTATAAAAAGTAATAATAATAGCAAATTTTAAGTTTTTGATAAAATTCATGTTTTTTTTTAAAAATGATTTAAAACTCCGATTTAAACACTTCATTTAAATCACCGATTTAAAACACTTGATTTAAATCACCGATTTAAAGCACATGATTTAAATCACTGAATCCTGTAATTTTAACTGTGCGAAATTAATGTACAATAACTTTACTTTTAAGATAGTTGCGATAAAAAATTAAGTGCAAATTTTTGGTTATCAATATAAATAAATAAAACTAGAAACAATAGTTAAATTATATAATGTTTCTATTTTTATTATAAAATTAGATACACAATCTTAAAATAAAAATAGCTAAAATCAGATTTGAACTCAGTCAAATTAGTCTGTTTTGGAGCGAAATCCAGATTCTAAAACAAATATGACTCAGAATAAAATACCGGAGCAGAGTTCCACCTAATAGGAAAGCGTAGAAACGCCTTCCCTGCCTTCATAAGAAAATTTTAAAATTAAATGAAATGCCCTATAAGTTCGTCGAATGAAAATCTAAAACCAGTTCAATTTTGGAATAATTACTATGTTTTTATTAGTTACTAGCTGAAATACCCGGCGTTGTGCGGGATAATATTGCATCATTCGCAGGCCAAGAGAAGAATGAACAAAATTCTGTTGAAAATATATAAGGAGAAATTTTCATAAAAAATCCAAGTAGGAGCTTTGAAACAGTCCTTAAAAATCATATTTAAACAATAAAAATAATTAAAAACCATGATTGCATTGAAAAGAACAGCCCAGAAAAATTTATCTTAGACCAAAAATAACAGCCCATAAAAGTCAAGTCCCCATTAAAATACGAACAACAGTTCATAAAAATTACCATTAGAGTAAGGGAAACAGTAACTAAAATGCACATATGTAGCAGCATAATTGTGCCAAAATGATATCAAGAGTCCGTAAAAATCCCAATTACAATATCGACTACATTACATCTAAAAATTCCATCAGAGTAAGAACAGCATTCTCCTTAAAAATGCCCATCAGATGAAGAACAACGGTCCCTGAATATTTCTGCTACAATAAAGAAAACATTCCTTATAGCCCCTTATTTGAATGAAGACAACTATTCCTAAACATCCCAAATAGAATAAAGACATTAGTCCAAAAAAAAAATCCTTTAGAATAAAGACGTCAGTGACTAAAAATACCAATTAGAATTCTGACCTTCAAGAGCTAGTGTTCCCAGAATTGCCAACAGTCCATCTTAAACTCCTCATCAAAATAAGGACACTCGTTCCTAAAAATCCCGTTTAAAAAATCGTCAAAACATTTCCTGAAAATTGAATTAAATAGCACTTTCATAAAATTCGGATAAAAACGAAAAGATAGGAAAGCATTATTTCCAAAGGCAAATGCACATTTAAATTAGAAAACGTTTAGTACTGAACCAATTCTGACGTGTGAAATTTAAGTTGATAAAAAAAAAAAACTCAATTCTGTACAAATGGCGTCAAATAGCAGGGCTGCAAAAAAGCCGGCTTTTTTCAAAAAAGGCCGGACCCGCCGGCTTTTATTAAAAAAGACCGGGCTTTTTTGGCCTTTTTCAATTAAACACAATACTATTTACTATTTGCACCTATACTATGTCCATTTATGTTGCTCCTCTTTATTTGTGTAAAATGAAGCTCAAATCTTTCTTTTAATGGAGTTAATTTAAAATTAGATTCAGAATTATTTTGTTACACAACCTGAATGCATTTTACAATACTGATTATCATTTTTGTGTTTGTGGACTTAATTTTGTGAGACTCTCATTAAAGTCTTGCCTAATATTATAGCTATACCGAATTGATTTTTTTCAACACAACAGTAGAAAGAAATTAAATCCAGGTTGGGAGAGGCATCAAATTTGGTTTCTTATATAGTCGAGCACAATACCTTATCTTAATACATATATGAAAAGCTATCCTATTACAGATTCAAATACATACTTCTCACTTAAAATTGATATTTTAATGTTGAGAATTTAGTTACTTTAAAATATTTCAGAATACTGAAACTTGCAATAAAGAACTATATTCATTAATTTTTTCCTATCACATATATTACACTACAAACAAAAAAAGTCTTTTGTTCAAGGCAAGAAGAGTAGGAAAAAGTGATTTGAAGTATCTCCTTTCCTTTAACAAAACACTACTTACATAATCCTAATTAGCTAAACTAGTGTTTACCTACAGCACTACTCATGTCAAAAATTTAAAAGAAGTCGTCTGTGGTGAGTAGTTGGCTCGCTTTTATATACAAGGTTTTTTTTTTATGTACATAACATTAAAATAAGGTTTTTTTTATATACACCTAACATTAAAATTTTTAAAGATTAATATCATTCTAGTATAATTTAACATTGACCAGTTGGTTTGCTTCAAGATGGGCATCTTTTATTTTATGCAATTAATTTGACAAATAGCTTTTATTTTTATTTGGATCAGAGAACTAGTTAAGGTTCTGATAAAATTTTTCAAAAAAATAAAGGTGCTTTAAAATATACAAAAAATTATGAGTTAAAGACTAAGGCAAATGATTGGTAACCTTTAGTTCATATATAGTAGTGTCAAGTGAACTTTTGAATTCTTAGTAAAATTCTTTGAAAATAAATCATTTAAATTGCATTGAATCTAACTAAATTTCTAATAAGCAGCACTTTCTCTTTGCTATTTCTGTAATGTATCATTCTATTAAATTATTTTAATTCTTATTTCAAGTATTTTGCTATTGCAGTAATAATTTAATTGTATAAATGATATAAATGTAATTTTTTATTTAATACTTTTTTGGAAAAAAAATTTAAACATATTTTTTAATAAAAGCCGGCTTTTATTAAAAAAAGCCGGCCTTTTTAAAGCGGTTTAAACCAAAAACAGCCGGCCGGCTTTTTTTGGCCCGGCTAAAATCCAGCAGCCCTGTCAAATAGACAGTACAAAAATTAAGTAACAAATGTTAGAAAATTAATTACTTGAGTAAAATATGGAATCAATCAAAACCGCTACGTAAAAAAGTAAAGTGAAGCAGAAGATCACCAAATTGCATTATAGTAATTTAAGCATTTCGCAAATAAGCCATGATCCTATAGTGTAAATCACTGTATTGAATTAAATGAGAACAATATTACTGATAAAGATAATTGGCGCAGTTTGGAAAAGTTACGAAGAGAAAAATATTATATTGAGATTGAGAACAATTAACAGGATGGAGGCGAAAAAAAGCTATCACCACTTGGCAAAACTTAAAATTTCATCAAAAATGAGACATATAGAAATACTTCCAACTTAGTTTTTATCGAAGGGATAAATATTAAATTGCCAAAAAAGAAAGAAAACTCAACCTCAAGATAAAGTAATTGAAAATCGCCTGCAGTAAATAATCCACAAAATATGCATCAAAATAAAAAAATTAATTTTTAGAATTTATTTCGTTGATGAAACGGACACTCTACCATAAGAAATAACATGTTTCATGAAATTTTTGAACTGGTGTCGTAATACGAAATCGCCAACAAAGGAAGAATTAACCTCAAGATAAAGAAATTAAAAATCGTCCACAGTATAAATCCACAAAATATGTGAAAAAATCACAGGGATTTTTAGAATTTGTTTCGTGACGCAATAAATAAAGATAAAATAGCATTTTTTTTTTCAATCTTACGTTAACAAAAATCATCTACTTAGCGACAAAAGTAGTATTTATTTTGGCGAAAACACACAAATTGGGCAGATAAATTCAGAGGTAATCCTACTTTTAAAGTTCAAAAACTACTTTAAATGAATATTGCGTGTGTTCTATTTGTTCTACGAACTGCAAAGAAAAGAATCTTGTGCAGTTTTTTACGGGCATTCATATGCTCACGCTGCAAAAATCGAAAACGTGGGATGTTTCTTCGATGAGATAAACGCAAAATCAACAGTTTTGCTTAAAATTGGAATAAAAAAAGAACAAATTCAAATTTTAGGAAAAACGCTTCGAGGTGCACAAGGACCTAACCCAAGGTACCTGTAAACAAAATTTCGTACTTCCGGACCGTTCCATCTCGCCAGGACGCGATCGACAGACAGATAGACAGACACACACACAAACTTTCGGTTTTATTTATACAGATTACCAAGTGTCGTGACACTTGCTTTTTGAAATTTAGCACAAGAATCACTTTTTGACAAGTAAATGAATTTGTTTCTACTGTAGTAACTGCGTCCCTGTGTTTTATTTTAACTGAACATCGCCCAAATGCCTTTTTAAATTTGAATATCGCTCTTACGTTTGCGCCTGTCTACAATGTGTAAGTATCCCCCCCCCCCCCCCCGCCTCCGTCTAACTCACAAAATAAAACATGTTATAAAGCAGGAAATGGGGCCAAAAAAATTTCATACACGTTTTCATTTTTCAATGTTACTCCACAAACAATGATTCCCAAATTGTGCACCGAGAAGCTGAGAAGCCTTCACAGGGCACCACGGAATTTTCCAATAAAATTCAAAAATAATTAGAAGTTTGCTCATTATGAAGCTTCAGCAATACTTCGCAGTGCCCTATAATAAAAACAGGGGGTGTCCTATAATAAAAAATTGAGGGTTATGCAATGCAGGTACACTAGTTTTATTTATTTTCATGCGTTACTTATGATTAGCAGGGGTGCTCACCCTTTCAGAGCGTTCGGGTACCCCCCTAAAAATTACGGAGCCCCTCAAAATCGGCAACCCAGTAAACTGGCCAAAAAGTCTACCAAGGCCCCCTCCGAAAAGAATCTCAATTGCGCAGTTTGCGCCACGATCTTCCCCTCCCCTTCTGGTGAGCACCCCTGTGTCTAGTTAGTAAACTTTTATTTAGGGAAGGGAATCTTTTATTCCAAAACGGGCGCCTCGACTCGAACCTCGGGACATGTTCGCGAATCCTCATAGACCTATAGACCATAACACTTATGCTCTCGACTTCCCCTCCCCCCCCCCCCCCCCCGAGCCTTACCAAAACATGTTCCTGAAGCATATACGTCCTAAAGGGGCCGCAAATGTGGTTTTGCCTGGGAAAGTCGCTTTTACCTTTCTTAAAGCTAGATTTTGTCACGGATTAAAAGCAGATTATTTCATTTTATTTCTCTTATAGTAAATTATTAGGGAGGTAAAAATGTCGTAAAGAATTTTTTTTTTTTTGGAGGCATCTAGATGATAGGGCGCACCGGGACATGTTCCGGTGTCCCAGTCCGTCCTGAGAGTTTTCTTTTATTTCTCAATTTTCAAGTCCTCAAAATATGCATATCAGGTTACATTATTTTCTAAGCTACGATCAAAGGAAGATTCTGCACCACTTAATCTGGCTTCAACATCAACTTCCACCAGTTTTGAAGAAGGTCAATGGATAGCTGAACTTTTGATGATCATTGGTGGCCTGGACAAATAGTTTCAGTAAACAACAAAAACATGACTCTCAAACATCATTTCAAACCTGTAGCAGAAAACAAATTTGAAAATTTGGAAACACCACACTATAAACCCTCCCCCATTTCCTCTGGAGACATATTTCTCTATTTTTGCGAAGCAATCCTTCACCTGATCCTTCTACACATTTCTTTCCATAAGTCAAAAAGGACTATCAAGATAAATGACGTAATTAGTACACTGTAATGTAATTGTATAACTTATCAGTACTTATTTTGAAAATCTACTTTTCATAAGAATTAAGTTTAAAATTAATAATGTGTGAAAATTACATACCACAACTTATTAGACATTTAAGCCATGCATGAAAAATATACAATGCAGCAATTGATAATGCTAGCTAAAAGACTAGCATTATCAGTCATTGAAAGCAGGAAAACAAGGAGTATACTTTTCGTCATGTCTGCAACGCACTTTCTATTTTAAATTGGGAAAGTTTTCTACTAAATTGTTTACTTTTTTTTTTTCCATCTTCCAGTTGTCTTTAGGTTAAAATACAACTGAAATTGTACCCCAAAGGAAATTTCAATAAATATATAAAATTTGGAGAATTTAGCATATATATGAAGACTCATTCAAAAATGAGAATTTTCTGTGTCACGTCCGCAACGCTGCCACTTTTTCAAAAATACGAGTTTAAATTCATTTTAAAGCTTAAATATGCTTTGCTCTACAAAGAACAATGTATTTTGATTCTTTTAAAAGAAAAAGCATTAATTTAGCTGAATTTTTTGCTGTGTTATGATTATTTGAAGTTTGAAAATGTCATGTCCGCAACGTGCGCAATACCGTGAAATCACCCGATAGACATTCTATCACTCAATGCGGAGACCACTTTCTCGACCTAAGAGCTCAAGTTTTTAGCCTACTTGATACTCATATCTGCATTTGCTTTTACTGTAATAATAAATGATGCATTCAGAATTAATAATCTACGGACTGATTCATGCGTCAAGCCTACATTACTATAAAAACAAGCACTGACCAATACTTCTCCCGTATGTGACCAATATTTACCCGGAAGCCAGGGCAAGTATTGGTCACGGAATGAGTTTAATTTTAAAAAGTACACATTGATTATTGGATAAATGAATATAACAATAGTAGGGATGTAACGAATAGTGTAGTGGTCGAATATCAAATATTTTCGGCCATTTTTTCCAGGCCGAAGCCGAATATTCAGCCAATGTATTAGGCCGAAAACCGAATATTCGGCAGTAGAATATTTATATTTCTAGAAAATCGTTTCAATAGAAATTATTTGTCAAATTTAAAATTATTCACAAAGGAAAACACCAATGACACACAATTAATGATGTATGATTTAATTCTGTTTGTTAAGAATTTAAAACTATTTAAAATTAATCTATTTTCTCTATTGCTTTGAATGTAAGAAGATTAAGAATCTCACCAACAAGCGGAATAGAAATGACAGGTTTTATGGTAGTAACATAAGCATTATTTTACTAATTATTCAATTCAACTACTATCGCTTAGTGAACTTTTACCTTGCTCAAAGCCGTTTTATGAAAACATTTTAAAAGCTATAAAAGTTAATATTTTTACTTTATGGGGTATTTACATATCTATTTTTAAAAGATTTATTAAAACTTTATACTACAGTTAACTGGAATATTTTTTTATTTTCAAAAACCCCAATAACTTATGCTATCTAAATATTCATGAGATATATTCTGGGCTTTTCACATTTCTCTTACCCAATATTCACAATAAATCAGTCTACCCAAACAAATTATGACATCCACTTTGTTAACAATAACAAAATTAATTTATCATATTCTCAATCATAATTAACTATTGCCAGCTTTTGGGAGCAAATGCTAAATATAAAATACAATATTACAACTTTAAAATCTGTTTCTGCTCAGTTAAGCCTAAAACAAGGTTTAAAAGAAGAAATTTTTTCTACATTATTTTCATTTATTAAAACTATATACTAAATGTATTCTTTTGCCATAATTATAATACAATTTTAAATGTTTAAAATCTACTAATTTCTTTATTTTCTTATCTTCCTACTGCAGCAGAACTATTCGGCCGAATAGTCTATCAATATTCGGCCAGGTCGAATTTGACCTTACCAAGTATTCGGCTAGTTGATGAAATGACTTTTCGGCCAGGCTGAATACCGAATGGTGGCCGAATATTCGTTACATCCCTAAACAATAGAGTACATGTTATGTAAGCTTGTTCCATACCAAATTTAGTAATATTATCTAGAAAACTTGTGGAGATATTCAGGTCTTGTTGGTTTTTGACCAAGAATTACCTAGTATGACCCCAAACGGCATGAATTCGATTTTTTACATCGTGGTGCATCACAATGTAAAAATTCCTAATCACCAAGGCCTAATGCTTAGTAAAGTTTCTTTACACTTACTTGTTCAACAGACTTCTATATAATAATGTGCCATAGCCCTGGCCCAAGCACCGGCTGTCATCGATAGATATAGCACCTGCTCCTATGATGGGAGCGAATGGTTCGGAATTCCCTTTACTCTGGAATCGTTCCTTAGGGGTTGCTCCGCCTATTTAGACAAATGTAACGGTACAAGATATTCGTGCACTAAATTACATCAAAAATACAAAAAATAAATAAATAAATAAATTTCAAGAATCAACATTTTTGGTTCATTCTATATTACTTGGTTGCATGAAATTAAAATAATAAAAGAGTAACAGAAAGAAAACATGGTCAGAAACGGTCTGAAGTAAACCTTCTTGCTTTTTTCATGCCATAAAAAAAAGAAAAATTTATAAAAACAATTGTCTAAAAAATACCAACCTAAGGAAAATACCAACCCATCAATGAAATCCAATTTACAAAAAAAAAAAAAAACTGTTTACAATTTCAACAATGATTGTTGAAATGGTAAACAAAATTCACAATTTCAACATCTTATAATAATTATATTTTTATAAGAATGAATTAATTTTATACATCAGTAATTATTGCACTAAATATATTAAGTATTTAGAATAATTATTATTCTAATTACTTTAGGTACTTTAGGATAATTTGTTTTATGCAATCAATGCAAGTAATGTTAGTATTTTGCAGCTCCTTTTTGCATTTCACCGATATATACTGTTTTTAAAATTTTATTATTGTCCTGGAAGGGAAGGGGTTGCAAAGCACTCTTTTGTCTTTTTATTGCAGAAAATTTTTAAAAAATCATTTCAGTTTATAGACAGTTATACATTTTATCTAGGTCTGGGACCGGTCCCTCCCAGAAGGCATCAGATATCCAGTATCTAAACGATTTTTTTTAAGCATCCGGAAACTCGAGAAATGAAAAATCTGGTTATCCGATACAGAATTTACAAGTTTCAAGTACTGGAGTCGGATATCCCATAGTAAAAAATTATGCAAGAGTCACTGGATGTCTGGTAAAAACAATATCTGAATTATCATGAATCCCAGCTGTGGTCCTCTCCCAGAGCAAAATCCTGGGTGTGCCTTGCACACATCTATGTACCTATCTATATTGTACGAAGTGGTTATATAGCTTTGACCACAGGGAATGTATTCCGCACTCAACTTGGTAGGGTTATGCGGCTCTTTTCTGTTTCCGGGCTGGCTGGAGAAGTTAAAAATCTATCTGCTACAGCAATTTATTTTGAGCGTGGAGTTTGTTATCAAAAACATTTAAACATTTTCGATGGCAACCCAAATGGATACAGTAGTTTGATTTGTTAAGAAATAATTTAACCATCGCATCTCCCCCCCCCCCCCATGAAACAGAAGTACTGTTCATGTGTGCACTTTGAGAGCACGTCGCGGATAGCCTAAAGGTCAAGATTCACGGTCGCCACTCGCCACGTGGCGACCTTGTTTGAAAAAGTGGCGATTCAAAAAATTAGGAGCAATCGCCACCTTTCCTTTTTTTAATTTTTAAAGTGAATCCTTCCTTTTGAAATACATCTTTAGAATTTACAACTCTTGCTTCTTTCATGCACACAAGCACAATAAAAACGCATCAATTCGGCATTCAAGTAACCGAATTTTGGCCGATAATCTTCATTTCCCCTTTCACAAGAAAAAAATGGCGAAAACGTTTCCCGATTGAGCTGTTTTTTTTTTATTTTTTTAATCCTTCTCTCTGCCATATAATTTTTTTAAATACAGTGGGGAACAATCTAAATCTTGATTTTTTTTTTCTCATAGCCGCAACACTTGCATTTCAGATCGGCCATTTTCGCAAAATTAACTTATAAAACATAAGTGTCGCGCCATTTTCAAAATGGTGTGAAAGTTTTAAAAAAAGGTTTTGAAATAAATGAAAATAAAATGTACTGAACAAATTTAGAACTGGAAATATACATTTTTTATAACTGTGTTCGAAAATGGTCGGTAAGTATTTATGATCGCTGTTTTTTTGTAAAAGGTCCGTTTCTGTAATTGGGATTTTTGTTATATGTTGCTATTATTAACAAAAATTTTACATTTAAATCTTTTGTACTGTATAACATTAAACACAAAAACTATATCGCAAAAATTCATATTTCCTTAATTTACCATCGCCAAAGAATCTAGTTTTTTCTTTTTCCAATTTAAAAGTCATAAGATATTTTTTTTTTTTGTTAACTTAATAATTTTGACAAATTATTATGTTTTCTTCACCGAAAATAAGACACATAAGGAATTGCGATGGAGGGGGGCATGTCTCCCCCCCCCCCCCCCCGCTTCGCATAGGTGGCCACCAAGTTAATCAAGTTTAGTGGCCACTGGCCACTTCCAAAATTTCTGAGTCTTGACCTTTACCATTATATGGGCCACAAAATTCGGAAAATGCGTGAAGTTGAAGAAAAAACTCATCAATAAGGTAATCTGACTCAAAACTCATTAACAAGGTAATCCAATTTATATTTATTAATATAAATCAGATCCCGCCACTGTGCATAGGGCAGAGATGGCATGCGGTTTTGAACAGGGACCCAGAGCTGGAGCCCAATAATTTCCTCTGCTCCAGGGCTCCTTTAGTTTTTCAATAGTCTCTGGTTTTTTTTTTTCCAATTTTTCATGTTAAAAATAAAATAATGAAAAATTTTAAGTTTTTATTGTCTTGATGAAATACAGATAATGTGTATGGCTCACTAATTTTATTTAGTTTTGCATTTCATCGAGTAATGCAGAGATATTTTCATTCTAATATGAAATTATGGCATGCTAAGCACACTATTGGCAAAAAAAAAAAAAAAAAAAAAATTATCACTGAAATATTAATTAATTAATTACACCATTAATTAGTATTTTAAATATACTTAAATAATATCATTTTTTTTTTAAATGTATCATCATTTAGTATATTTAAATTATAATGTGAATGGATTTAGGATCAAATATGAAAGAGGATCTTAGATCCAATTACTTCCTTAAGAATGAACAAATAACTAAAATAAATAATATCTGTATTTTCTGTGTGAGCTTATATTTTTCAAATGTTGCTGTTTATAATAAAAATTGCATTCAAGTTTGAATTAAATTGTATTTTTTGACAATTATGTTAATTTCTTAATGTTCCATTTCATAAATAAAGTTGCAAATTATATAAATACCCCGGTGGTCGGGTCTATAACATCTGCCACATATGTAATACTCGTGTACTGATAATTTTTTTTTTTATCTGAAAATTCCACATAAAAAAATAATCCTGTAAAAATCTCCCACAAAATTTTTCAAGTATTAGCTCGATTTATCCCCCCGTTACCACACCAGTGGGGTAACGGCCCTACGGCTCACGAAACGATTCCATAATTCTGGGGTCCGAAGGACAACGAAAGCTGGAATGCATATTGCAGGGGTGGCCAAACTCCTTAATAGTCCGAGCCATTTTTCAAAATTTGAAATTTTTCACGAGTCGTAATTAAATACGTGTTTAAAAGGCATGCAAAAATATTTTTTTTACAGAAATTATACTTAATGAAAACATAATAAATAAAAGAACAAAATATGTGCATTCAATTTAAATATTAAAAATTAAACACATTTATTTTACTTCCCTTGATAATTCTTTAAAATTTAGTGAATAACTGGTGACAGCACTTCTCAGTAATTCTTTGAGATGCTGGTTAGTTAATACTGATCGGTGTTCGGATTTCAAGAACTTTAAAGTGGAATAAAATGATTCACATAAGTACGTTGTTCCGAATATGGAAATAATTCGACAAGCAACCTTTTTTAATTCAGGATACTTCGATTCTAGTACAAATTTCCAAAATTCAGTAATCGATGTCAACTTATATTTTAATTGTACAACTTGATCTTTTGCATCTCTATTAATTCTAATTCTCCAGATGCTTTTTGGGTCATAATTTTAATGGAAAACTCACCTTGGATTATGTTAATTTCAAAAGGATTTAGAAAAAATCAAGAGAGGGTTTAAAATATTTCTAGTCTTGAAATCTATTTTGGAATTCCGTGCATATTCGTTCTAGCTTTTTTATATACTCGTTGAGTCGAGAGCCAAAAATAATCTTTCAAAGAGCCGCATGTGACTCGCGAGCCGCAGGTTGGCCACCCCTGGCATATTGTGAAATTCAGATCAGAAAATATCAAAGCTTTTCAGCTAACACTGTTAGATTCTGTATTTAGTTCTTGGAGTTCCGGTACACTATAGGAAAATAACTTCTTTGTACTTACTTATTTAAATGGAACCAGAGGCCTAATAATTTTATTCGGGCTGCATTCCATCCCTAAAAACTGTTTACATTTAATCCGCTCCGCCCGCCATTTTTTTGAAGAGACAAATAAACTCAAGCGTGGATACAGCCACGGGTAAGGTTAACTGCACAAATCAGAAGAGATTCTGGTGAAAAGATTCCCCTCTCCCATGCAAGTCAAGGATCAGTATTTAGCATCGTGGAAATGGGACGGGACAATGAGATACTTTCCCCTAGAAGAAGAACAACCGTGGCAACAGCTGAAAACTGAAAACAATAGCACGTGGTAACGTTAGACGCCGTAGACGAGCTAACTTGATTTGAAAATTTGTTAAATCTGAGAAGAAAAAAACATGCCTGCCAGTTGTTGTGCTTATGATTGCAAAAATCATAACTCAAAGGAGGAATGCAAGGAGAGAAAAGTATCGTATTTTTATTTCCGCATTCAAATTCGGACTTAAACAATGGTTGACCAAAATCAAGAGGGAAGACTTCATGCCAACAAAAGTATACGATACGAAGTTATGTTCGGATCATTTTGAAGAATTTTGTTTTGAGTATCAGTCATTCACGGGAAGAAGGCAACTAAAAAGCGATGCTGTTCCATTAATTTTCTCTCATACAAAGTCTGAACTAAAACGAAAAAGAACATATGTATTAAGTTTTTCTGTCACACGGTAAGCTTTTTTTTTTCTTCTTCTGTAGTATTATTTATGTTCGTTTCCTGGTCGGAATAGTATTTCCTATGTTTGTCTGTGATGAACGAAGCCTTTTTATTATTATTGTTAAAGAAGTGATTAGTTGACTTGTATATAAAATAAGAAATCATTTTATGTACTTAATACACAGGTACTTATTGCAGTTCAGCTTTAGTTTTTGACACTGATGACAGTGATCTAGCCTTATGTTTACTATTTCTCTCATTAAGTGCCTTACCCAAGTAGCAAAGTGACGTTTTCTAAACGTAATTTTTAAGACATAAAAATCAAAAGACGTCTCTTATGAAAATAGGACGTTTTCAAAACGACAGTCTGAGCCAGAAACGTAAAATTGAATTTATGACCTTTTTGAGACATTTACGCAAAAAATAGTCAATTTAGTGTCGTTTTAAAAACGTCAGCGTTAATCCCAGTAACGTTTTTGCTGTATGGAGATTTTCACTGTCTGTTTAAACCGCCACCATCGCCGACTCGAGCGCGCAGACGCAATGCACGAAACGATGAACAAGATGGATCGTCTGGATGTGAGCACGTGTTTGGATTTTGGGTTTATTTGAAGAAAAGATTACAGGTAAGCAATAGGATGCACATTTTTGCATTTCGTATGCTTTGTATGATTAACTCTCTAAGTCCGAGGCCGGCCGAAAACGGCTTTGTTAGTTAAGACCGAGCTGGGCCGGTATGGGCCGTCAGACGGGAAGATAGGGGAGAAAGGTAGAGAAGAGAACTCCTGTTGCGAGGAAGGGGGACCCCTGTGTATCAGAGGTCTTTCGTCTTGCCGATAGTCATTAGAAAGTGACTGATGTGCAAACATGGATTGATGGCTTTTAACTACTTGAGGATTAGCTCTTTCCGCAAGAAGCAGGAAATGAAATACATCTCTCTCTCATTCCAACTTTGAAATACGAACAACTTTCATTTTTTTATCCTGTAAAAAAAATGAATGAAAATGATTCTGTAACAGATGTCCAGTTTTGGTTTTTTAAATTTATGTGTGATGTATCCGTTTAATTGTTAATTCTGACCATCTCAAAGAACTTTTATGAATTTCTAAGGGCCAAGACATTTAGTGCAGTGCTATAATAAATGACTACTTTTTTAAAACCTGCATCCGAACATAATAATTTGTTTTCTAAAGTATCGCTTTTATTTTTCGGCCATCATATCGGTAAAATAAATGTCTCTTCAGACGAATTCGCTATTTGAATATATCTGTTCATAGTAATAACAAACCTCATCGAACTTTGTGAAAGTAAATTTTATTTCACAGCAATTTTGTTATTTTTTGGGTTTGCCGTCAAAGTTCATTTATTATGTGAAGGGAAAATGCACAAAGTATTTTAAAATTCTATGTGGTTGTAATCGTGAAATACATCTAAAGTAACCAATTTTCAACAAAATGTTTCAACTTAAAAAGTATTTTTATTGATATGTAGTACTTTTTGCGTCCCACCTACCTTATACCGCAAGTTTTGTTTCTCCAATCTAAAGATTCACTGCCAAAAGTTTATGAAATTATATTACTATCATTATTGTATTATTGTTATTCAATTAATATTTTAATAATTTTTATTTAATTATTATTGTTTGAAGAAGCACCTTCACATTGCTTTTTTACATAAAATCTGTTAAACTGTTAACTTTTCGTTTTTCTATTCGGCCACATGACAAACTGGAATTTTTACTTTTTTCTTCTTACAAAAGTTACATATTAATTTGATTTGCCAAAATTTTCTATTTCTGAAAAAGGTGGATTTGCACATTTTAAGATAGGCTGAGCAATTTTGGACAAATGTGGAAAATATAAGTACATGTAAAAATTTTTGATAGCCACTAGCGTAGATAGGGGGGAAGCTCCCCTCCAAATGGTGACGTATCTATGAGAGGGCTTTGAGGGAGGGGTGTAAAACAATTAGCAATAATATTTCCCCGACGACCCCCCCCCCCACACACTAAATGAGGTTCTAGCTACGCCACTACCCATCACTTATTAAAACTACCAATTAAGAACTATATATTGCTCAAAAGGGTTAACTCTTGAAAATTATTTATAATTTTCTTCTAAAAAAGCATTTATATGAAAGATATGGAAGTAAATTATGTGATGGCCACAGCAAAACTATGCTACCACATTATGAGGAGTAGGAAAGATTTCAGTCATTTATTAAATCCTCTCAGTAAGTTAAGAAAATGAAAATATGCTCCTAATTAGTTACTGATGCTGACTTTTAAATGCTGTTACTATGGAAATGGGTACAGTCGGCCAAAATATTTTTCGAGTGACGGGACCCCTGAGAAAAATTGAATAATGGCTAGATGCGGGACTGTTTTTTTTAAAAATATATATATATATATATATATATATATCACACAAATTCTTTTTTTTAAAAAATCCAATATTGGCTTGATGTAAGATTTTTCTTTTTTAAAAATATATGGTAACAAGTTTTTCTAAAAAAATTATCAATATATAATCCAATATTGGCCTTATACTAGTTTTTTTTTTTTAAAAAAAAATTTGACTAAATCCGAGAGATTGCGATATGGTTTCACACAAGTTTTTTTATTATCAAATATATACATGGCTTTATACACAAGTTTCTTTTTTTTTATATATATATGATCCAATATTGGCATTTAAAAAGAGTTTTTTTTTAAAATATATATATATATACTTAAAAGTACCTTTTTTTTTTCTATTATTCATCCAAGTAGGCACTCAAATCTTTCATTAGTTCATCGTACGTTACGATCGGAGTTCCCGGTCCAAATTCCGAAAGCGTACTCGGTGGCGGATCCATCATCATCATAGATTCTTCTTCTCCTTCTTCAAACTCAAAGTCACTCATAAATGTCAGTACCGGAGAAGTTGGTTCGAAACTGGTAGAGGGAACTGGTTCGGTTTCAGGATACACTAGCACTTGTTCGGGATAAACGTGGCTCGTGGAGGGAATCGGTACAAATTCGTGGCTCGTGGACGGCCGCACCGCTACAAGTTCATTGTTTGGCACAAAATCGTGGCACGTGGAGGAAACCGGTACAAGTTCGTGGTTCGTATACACAGGTTCAGAATAAACGTGGCTCGTAGAGGGAACCGCTAGTTGGGTTTCTTCAGGATAAACGTGGCTCGTAGAAGGAACCGCTAGTTGGGTTTCTTCAGGATAAACGTGGCTCGTAGAGGGAACCGCTAGTTGGGTTTCTTCAGGATACACTAGCACTTGTTGTTGTTGTTGTTCCAGCCGATAATAACCCGACCATGCGTTGTTGTTGTTGTCGATATTTTCGTACGGCTTTGGAAACTCGACGAGACCCTCCATCGCTCGTTCATCACGCCTGCATCTGTAGACCGGTGCCTCGTCTTGATGCGATTCAGCGTTGAAGTATTCCGTCTCGTCGTCAAACATTTCCAGCGCCCATTTCGCTTTAAGGGCGTCGACGTCTGCAATCTTGATTCGAAAAAACGAAAACAAACATTTCTGTGGAGCTATTATCAAGTAGGTCGTACCGGGTTTCAAGGCAAAAGACTTGTTGGGCTTGAGAATGTAATGTTCGAACATGTTAAAATGCAAGTGCGAAAAACGTCCGTTTGCCAGATTGGCCGGATCACGGAAGAGTCTCTTTTTCTTTTTGTAGAACAATAGCGGCACCGATCGCGTCTGTATGATATGCTTCTCGTCCTCTGCCACGGTCCGATATCCGAACGTGAATCCAAATTTTACCAAATACAGATGGTCGTACATAAATCATAGCCTTTGATCAGAATTTTTTTTCTCCACATTTATCGGTTTTTGCAGTTTCTGAGTCAACTTGTACCACCTGAAACGCTTCAGAGGATTCTGTTTCAGTCCATCTTTAAAAGTTCTTTGAAAGTTATCGCTGAGCAACGGCTTGTCGTTACTAAACGGTTCAAAGATTACATTCATATCTTTCATGCGAACGATGAACGGAACGGCTTCTGCACAAAACCTCTGCACGTAACTGGATGCATGCTTCTTGCCGACTTTTAATTCGTGCAAATTGGCAACTCGAGACACTGCTTGCGGCTCAGAGGGAAACATGACGATGATCAGGCGAGACCGACCGAATCAATGAAGCACGGAGCGCGCGTCTCTCTTTTATATACGCGCGAAAGTAGGTCACAGACAAGGAAGGAAAAACACAAACTAAAAACTTCTCTCGCCGCATTTAATGTTACAGCGGGTAGGAAATGGGCTGAGACGATGATTTCTTTTTTTTCCAGAAAGCAAGGACAAATTTAATTTAAGACGTACAAGGAAAAAAAAACACAAACTAAAAAATACTTTTTTTTTTCTCTCGCCGCATTTAATGTTACAGCGGGTAGGAAATGGGCTGAGACGATGATTTCTTTTTTTTCCAGAAAGCAAGGACAAATTTAATTTAAAACGTACAAGGAAAAAAACACAAACTAAAAATACTTTTTTCTCATTTAATGTTACGGCGGGTAGGAAATGGGCTGAGACGATGATTTCTTTTTTTTTAACCCAGAAAGCAAGGACAAATTTAATTTAAGGCGGATAGGAAATGTTGTCGTCTGCTTTTAAAGCAAAAAAAAAAAAAAAAAAATTTTTTTTTTTTTTCATTCAAAATCCTCTTTTTCCTTCTCGGCGAGTTCAAACAGTAGACGAGAGAGTGCCTCTGCTTTCGTCAATGCGCAAAATGGAAAACGAGCCGGATGTTGCGGGCAATACATTTTTCTCAATTTCAATCTGCTTAATGAAGTATAATCAATGTTATCCAAATTCAGGACTTTTTTTCCAGACAATTTTTCTATAAAGTCTCTTTTTTTGGATCCCTTGACGTACACGTACTTGTAGGCCGTCGTGAGACATTGAACGATCTTTTCGAGTTCACTGTACGGTAATTCTCCGTCTTCCCATTCAATATTGTGGCGACTTTCTTTCAACCAAGCGTTGACGTGTCGATATTTGGGTAACAGTTTATGCCATGAATGTGGCGGTTTAAAAGTCCATAATCCATGCTGATTATCAAAAATTCCATGGAAAGCCAGTTCTTTTACTGCAAAGTTATCATTTTTGTATTTAAATCCTTCGAAATCAATGACTACAGAAGAAGCCATGGTCGAGGAGGAGCAGCAGTTTTAGTTTGGAAAAGAAAACGTTTGAAAGACAGAGCCGATAGTAACGAAGCGTGGAATTTTATAACGGTTTCCATTAAAAAAAAAAAAAAAAAAATTTTTTTTTTTTTTTTTCCAGAAGTTTCTAAAATCTTCAAAGACACTCGACAAGTTTTGAAAAGTGGCAAAGACTCATTGCATGTGTCAGTCCATTATTGGTTAAACTTGATTTTTTTTTAAAAAAAAGACACACACAATGATGAAAAATATGTCTCATTGCATGTGTCTTTCTACATTAAAACAGTCCAATATTGGCTAAACACTTGAATTTTTTAAAAAAAGACACACACAATGAGAAAAATATTTTTCTCATTGCATGTGTCTTTCTGCATTTTATTTACAATATATATATATAATACAACATTATTCGATATTTACAAAAAAAAATTTACAATATATACACATAAATATAATACATTATTTAGAAAAAAATGTCCTCGAGGATTTCATCTTCCGAGTCCTCGTAAGGGAGGTATGGGCCTTGTTCTTCGTCGTCGTCGTCGTCTTCTTCCTCCTGTTCCACGTCTTTTGAAGTAAAGCCGCATGACTTTGTTGCTATTTCGTACATTTTTTTAACGTCTTTTAATTTCGTGGTCGAAATTGCCAATCTCAATGCAGATAACTCTTGTACCCATGATTTTAAGTTATCAACTTGGTTCTTCTGATCCAAGTAGTGCAAATAGTTTTGGTCAATCGCTTTTCTGCACATTGGGCACGTTTTATTTATGTATGTCCATCGGGACAAGCAGTCCGAATGAAATTTGTGTAAACAGGAGAGAGTCCTTATGCAGTCACACCCCGGGTGGGTTGCTAGACAGATCGGGCATGGATCCGGCGACGACGACGAAACACTCGGCAAAGGATTTTCCAGTTTGTTTTCTATGGCTCGAAGGGCGCTTTCTGTAGTGTGGACCAGCACGCTCATGTAGCACTGGACAGTATATATATCCTGTATATCCATGATTGTTTTCAAATCATAAACCACGTCAGCATATTTTGTCGAAAACGCTGTGCGTACTTTTAAAATATTTGCGCACAATTCACAGCATATGTTGTAACTAGTGAAGCAGCGAGAGCAGAATGAATCTAATCTGAGGGACCTCGCGCGTGCTTTTTATATATAGGGAGGATGGTGACGTCAATTTTTTTTTTTTTTTTTTTTTTTTTTTTTTTTTTTTTTTTTTTTTTTTTTTTTTTTTTTTTTTTTTTTTTTTTTTTTTTTTTTTTTTTTTTTTTTTTTTTTTTTTTTTTTTTTTTTTTTTTTTTTTTTTTTTTTTTTTTTTTTTTTTTTTTTTTTTTTTTTTTTTTTTTTTTTTTTTTTTTTTTTTTTTTTTTTTTTTTTTTTTTTTTTTTTTTTTTTTTTTTTTTTTTTTTTTTTTTTTTTTTTTTTTTTTTTTTTTTTTTTTTTTTTTTTTTTTTTTTTTTTTTTTTTTTTTTTTTTTTTTTTTTTTTTTTTTTTTTTTTTTTTTTTTTTTTTTTTTTTTTTTTTTTTTTTTTTTTTTTTTTTTTTTTTTTTTTTTTTTTTTTTTTTTTTTTTTTTTTTTTTTTTTTTTTTTTTTTTTTTTTTTTTTTTTTTTTTTTTTTTTTTTTTTTCCATAAATATACGTACAACAGTTGGTGCTTTGTCCATCCTTGCCCGAAGGTTACATTCGTGGAAATGGCGACACTCTAACTACCCATATTGTGGAAGTAAGCTAATGCCTAATGGACCCCTGCTTCTACGATTGCGGGATATGGATGTTTGTGCTGTTATTGCTGGAACAAATCTTAGTTCTTTTATTTTCTTTTTTAAACTAGCAATTCGTAAAATCGAATCAACATAGAAACGCTTCCGACAAGGGGGGCGGGGGAAGGGCTCTTGCCCCTTTGCGGATGCCTCTCCTCGAATCATATTCTCTTTTTTTCCCAACCATTTTGCAC
Organism: Octonoba sinensis; assembly: GCA_038502835.1. Classification (NCBI taxonomy): domain Eukaryota; kingdom Metazoa; phylum Arthropoda; class Arachnida; order Araneae; family Uloboridae; genus Octonoba; species Octonoba sinensis. Next base: position 937,777 of record CM076598.1, on the reverse strand, counting down.
AATAAAACAGAGACCTTGATTGACCTTGGCAGTTGGGAATTTAGTGGGTTCTTGTGATCTTGCAAAAGTCTCCTTTGCTCGCCTGCGCACAAATTTTGATTATGAGTAAAAGAAAAGGTGAAAGTATTTTGTCCTATTTTGGGAAGAAACCCTGAAGCAGGAAAGGTATGGTTATTTTTATGTAATTTTTTCGAAATAATATTTTAGCTGCCCCCTCCTCTTTTTTTTTTTTTTGCAATTTTAGTTTCAACTTTTTATTTCTTCCTCCCATGCTGAGAAACTGCTTATTAATCCTCCTTTTTTCGTTTTTTAACTTCATAGGGGATGATGTCACACTACTTCGAGTGGGGCGGGGGGGGGGGGGGGCAAGAAATTGTGACAAGGGGGGATAACAAGAAGTGTGACATTTCACATTTTGATTTTTATAAAAACGTGTAAAAAACCAGCAGATTAAACTTATTTTTGATGATTTTTAATTTTCATAATTTGAGTTTAAAGTTTCATTGATTTCATTTTATATTGAAAATACGGATGCTTATTAAGGTTTGAAGTCACTTCTAGTTAAAATTTTAAAAGAAACTCTTCTTAGGTATTTACTTTTAAAATAAATAAATGCGGGTCATTTTTCAGAAGTGAATTAATTATTTTTCACTATTATGCACTAATAATCTTTTTTCTGTTTTAACCTTAATCTAATTTTATGCTATTTAAGTCCACGTGTAATCATTATCATTTATTGTTAGGCCCACAAATGTCGTTAAAAGTTAAAAAATAAAACTAAAAATGTGATTCTTTAACGTAAGTACTTTATTTCTGAACTGCAACACTGCAAGTGTTCAAGTAATATAGCGTGACACGTGGCAAAGGGGATAGGGGTGTGTTGGAGAGTGATTTTGTGACAAAGGGGGGGGGGGAAGGGGCTCAAATATATTGAAAGTGTGACACTGTTTATGAATGGTCCCATAGAGCGTTTATAATAACATTGCGAAGGTGAAAAATACCGTGACAAAATTACTTTTACTTAGCCTAATCATAAATGTACATTGAACAAAAAAGATCTGAATTGATTGGTTCTCATGGGCTGCAATAGTGGCACAACTCAAAAAAACACGCGTTTCGGACTAAGAATAGATTGTAAAATATGAAAATACACATTCTTTTCAGCAGCAATACTAGCACAACTCCCCAAGTAGCATGAGTACGTTTTCAAAACGTAAAAAAAAGGACGTCAAAAGACGTCAATATTTGGTCAAAATGTCTCAACATTAAACGTAAATCCAGACGTTTTCCAATGACATCTTCTAAACGTCAATTGCTGACGTTTCTGATCCGTTTACACGTTTTTAAAACGTCACTTGAAGACGTTTTGTAGCCGATAATCGTTTAGGTTTGCGGACGTTTTGAAATCGTCACATGATTGTCGTTATTTAGTCGACACTGCGATGTGGTTTGCATACGTTTTAAAAACGTCATTTTATAACGTTTTTCAGACGACTTTGCTGCTAGGTTGTTCACCTTTTATTTACATCACGTATCTGCGTTTTGTAGTGGAGTCGCTTTTTACGTTTTATAAATGACAGTAAATCAATTTCTATCGACACAACTTTTTAAACATTGATATCATTTATGAAATCCTCAACCAAGTAGCAGCATTTTTATTACATAAAAGAAACTATTTTATAGTCAATTTTACTTTTTTAATGATAATACTTGAAGTCCCATTTATTTTAAATGCTGTAAAAAGCAGGCAATTATTTTCCCAGTTTTGGTACAAGATTAAGAAAAAAACTTTTCGACTAGCAAATGCCTCGGGTACTGAATTCAAAAATACTAAAAATAAACCGACCAATAATAACAAAAACATTTCTTTTTATTCAACTGATGCACATAAATATAACACAAAACAGTTTTCACCAAAAAAAAAAAAAACCTTACAATTCTAACAAACTTTTAGAAAAACTAAAACATACTGTCATGAATAGTTTCAACCTGTTTCAGAGCAGACAGAAGCTTTTGAAAAGCTTTTTCCTTTCTAAATAATTCAATTTATTTTTAAAGATTTCATTACAAACACTAATGTAATACACAAGCAAGACAAGTTAAAACTTTACTTTTTAAGTTGTTCATTAAAAATTAATGCTACATTAGAAGTTATTTAAAATTGTAAAACATATCATGATCAAGATTTTAATTTTATTACATGTAATTTATGCTTCCAAAGCTTATCCTCACACCAGGTTTTACCTGCTCTTCCTCCAGAAATCAAATTCTCAGAAGAGAAATATGAAAAACTTCACAAGTCATATGTTCTCATTCTCACTGTTTTAGTAACTAAATAAGGATACTAAAACCAACAACAAAATCATCAATTTTTATTTAACTAACCAATTATGAGAGAAAGCAACCAAGTTTTCAAATATTGATCATGGTTAAACAAAGAAATGGGAGCACAATTATATATACTTGCATTAATATAAGACGGGGAGAGATTAAACAGTTCATTTTTGCACTGATAATACACTTTCCAATGGAAACAAAGTTGAATTTAGAAACATTAATTAACCGCTTATATTCATCATTTAACAGCCAATAATAAGAATCAGTTTGCAAAACAAATCTGATAAAATTTTGTGCTTTCAATCTTATAACACCTAACTGCATAAATAAATAGAAAACAATTTGTTAAGTATAAAGACATAATGTATAGACACAATTTGTATGTATAAAGACAAAATTTCTTCAAAATTTTACGAATTATTACACTTTTAGATAACAATTTGTTTCTTTTAGTTTATCTTAATGAAGATCAATATTACAAAATTTAAGAAATAAATTGAACATCTTTACAAAGTTCAAATGTGCAGCAAATAGTGTAAAAGCAAAACATTTTGCTTTTTGAATGTATGCAAACTCTTACCAATTTATCTTATTTTTTATTTTATTTTTACACAATATTTCAAAATTCAATAAATATTTAGAATCACAACAAAATTTAAATTCTATGCAGTTGAAAGACATAAACTATAGTTAGTTTTTGTAACCTTTTTGGCAACTTGCTCCCACTCAGGCAAAAACTAAGTTTACAAAAAAGATTTTACATTATTTTTAGAAACGTAAATTATTTTAGAAAACAATATAAAAATTTAAATAGAGAAAAAAAAGGGAAGCAAAATTCATCAGATAATTGCAACTGAAACTGAAAGAGTCTTCAACTTCCTTGACTTTGGCAACCTAAATCCCTCTGCACACTTCCTAAAAATAAAATAAATAATATAAAAGCTGACATATATTTCTCTATTTCAGATGGGAATGAAGTGCAAGTAACATCAGTAAATTTTCTTCTTCAAAAATTAATGATCAATGGATTTTTTACCCATAGTGTGGCACAGTCAAGGCCAGCGTTTCTTAAGCTATGTGCCGCGGAACCCTAGAGTTCCACGAAGATCACTCAAGGTTCCATGATATTTCTATTTATTCTTCGATACTACAATAACGTTTGAAATTACTTTTTGAAGAGCATAAGTAATAACAAGAAATTTTTATTTCTGTTGTAAATAATTTGTTTCAAGAACTTTGAATTAAAATCCTAACCTAATATTAAAAACAAGGGAAGTACACACAGTAGAAGTCTACCTTAATGTTTCATGGATGAAAACAATTAAGCAACAACGCTGGTCTAGGCCATGCAGCAGGTGGGGTTTACCTTTGGCAATCAGTAACTTTAGACTTTCATTAAATAGTTTTTTTAATTGCAACATTTATTAATTAACAAAATGAAGATATTCAATAATGCCCCAATATTAATTTAATTATTTAAGTCCCTATTAAATTATAGACCTCACTGCACATTATTTATGATACAATAACTATTTTTGCGATTGGTCCATTTTTTTCATTGCTGCATTGGTTCTTTCCAGTTTTTGAAACCGTCCTACCAAAAGTACCCTTTTGTTGACAAAAATACCAATTCTGAAAATGACACACTTAAATTGTTTTAGAAAGAACTAAAATCATTTTTCAAATTTTGCATCATACACTAAAGGATTTTTAATGACAAGCTTTCTTAAATAAACAAGTTTTTTCTAATGTCCACATCAATGAATAGATATTAGAATATATTTTTATCAAAACACTTATTTACAAAATAAATAAATAAAACAAAAAAATTAAAAATGATCATCATAATAGATTAAAATTCAAAAAAAAAAAATTAGTTTTATAAAAAACTTATATCTGAAATATTTGGTAGAATAAAAAATTATAACAAAAGCCCTCCCCCCCCCAACCAAAAAAGAAACAAAACACATCAGTTTAAAAAATCGAAAACAATTCATTAGTCCTACCATCAGAATTTTTGTCATTGCCATTTTCCTATGTTAATGATAACACAGTCAACTTTACAACAAATAAAATAAGGGATAGGCACAATAATAATCTTGCTGAATATCTACAGATACATACAGTAGCACAATATTAAATCCTTAATTAAGACTTACACTGCAGTTTAAGATTTTTTTTTCTCTCAGGGTGGGGATTACAGGTGCTATCAGGTGTCATCATATTGGAAAAAAAATTAATGGTTATAGAATGAGGAAATCTGCTTTTAACGAAGCAGTGTTTTGTTGCAATTTATGCAGATTTAGGAAAGAGCTATTTTGTTCCTTTAATATTACTTGAAACTTGAAAATGAGTACCTTTTCTCGATATACTGGGGAAAAGGCTTAACCCTAATGAACAAATTAGAAAATACATTTACATCAGCCATTTGAAACAAAAAATACACATTTACAAAACATATTCCTTTCACACCAGATTTAATACATTACGTATATATTTACACTTATGATTTCATCAAGCTTGCTAGAACTAAAGTTTTAACATTATTATGGAAATTTATTGTGTCAATCAAACTGTTCTTTTCTGTAATGAAGACCCAAGCTCAGGAGTTTTTCAGAGCAAAAATTACTTCCTTTAGATACTTAGATAAAAAAAAATTATTTAATAACTTTTTTAATAAAATACATGTATTTATACAAATATTTTTAGCAACTCTGAATTCGGCAATGCAATATTACAATACATTGAAACAAGTAAAAAAAAATTAGATTATCGATAATGCAATGCATAATTAATTTTTAGTAGGTACCTGTCAAGCTTTATCTATCAAAGGGCTTTATTTTCCAGATAATGTGATAGAATTCTAATGCTATATGCACAGTAAGTCTCTCTCCCTGAAATTAAAAGAAATTAGTTTTCTTAAATTAAATTTAAAGTTTTTTATCAGTACTAACGGGTCTCACATATGACTCTTGAGAATCCCTAACAAAACTGAAAATAATCTTATACAATTTTCTTCCAGGCAATGCATACTATCTTACATTATTCTTGATTTATAGTGCATTAAAAAGAAACAGTGTAATACTTTTTTGTGACTCACCCTGTAATATAGAAAAAGTTGTGCGGTCGGTGTGCCATAATATTGTTTGTTAGAACAGTTCATAAAACTAAAAAAGACGAGACCATTCAGTACTCCAAAAAAGCGTGACCAAGAATTATTCCAAGGCCGTAGCCAGAATTAATTTGGGGGGGGGGGGGGCTAACTTTGAAACACTTATGTTGAGGAAAGTTTCAGAGAGGAATATATGGTATATTGCAAAAAAATTTAGGATTGGGGGGGGGGGGGGGGGCGTGCCCCTTCCCCTGGATATGGCCTTGAATTATTTTGTTACTATTTTTAATCATTGTATAGATGTATAGCAAAAGAATTTATCAAAGAACGGCTATGAAACTAAATTGGCTCTAGAGTAGAAGTGAAAATTGTTTTTTATTGTGTATCTATATAATAATTCACACATTATGTACCACACACTGAATAAGAATTAATTACTCTTGCAGACGAATTGAAAAAGTTGGTTTTTATGGAGGTCTTTTATTGAAGATAAGCACTTTAAGTGGTTAAAAACATACATTTTTGTAAAAAAGAGGGGGGGGGGGGGTGAGAATAAATTATCATATATGTCAGAGGTAGAAAAACCCATAAAACTCTGTTAAATATCTATATTTACAAACTTGAAGTTGTAAAAAAAGTTTATTATTTCTTTACTCACCAGTTTTAAAACTTATTCTTTCTTTAAAGCTTGCTTTCTCATTGAAGCCTCGTCACTAATGATTCTTTTTTTTTTCTCGAATGTTTCCACTTCAGGTGAAGAAATCCCACATTCTTTTCGGCCTGTGGTACAATTTTTTTCTAGTTAACAGAAAACAATCTATATAAAATATAATATAAATGTAATCTATATAAATATTTATATTAAATATAAATGACAAAATCAATTAGTTTTTTTAATTGCCACATGGTTGCAATTAGCTTTTTCAACTTGTTATTTAACCTTTTGTTTACTTTATAAAATTTAAGACGATATTTGGCACAGTATTTTTTAAAAATCTACTTTACCTAGTGTAGTCCTGGAAGAAACGCTGGGGGGACGATTACATATATGAACATCAAAAAATGGGGGTACGCTTATGTTAAAATTCAAAATAACTGGGGGGACGTTTGTGTTAAAACAAAAAGCTAGGGGGACGCCGTCCCCCTGCGTCCTCCCTCGACTACACCACTGACTTTACCTCATGTTTACGTCATTTTGTCCAACATCATTATGATTGTTTAGTTAACCATACTGAAGTTGCAGAGGACCACCCACATGTGACAAGCCAAGTTTTAATGGGTTTCCTGGACATAGTTGATAATGGGAGTCAAAACATTTAACATGTTGAGGTAGCTTTTGTGTGCAAGCACATAAATACACCTTAAAAAATTTTTTTTTTCCGTTTAGCAAGTAATTGCAGATTATATTCTCACTGCAAAGGGCTATTTGTTAGTCAAATTCAGTGATATGGTCAAAGAATCATTTAATTATAAAGCACATTCATATTCATTAATTTTAATATTCTGGTTTGTGTGACAAAATAGTTACACGTACGAAACTAAACAAAAAATGGGTAAACTTTAAAAAAAAATATTTTTTGCTCTTTATTGAAAGATTGCGCTGCTTTTATAACTTGTGCAGAGCTGCATGCAACAGCTAGTAATTAAAAATCAATAACATATAATTAATAAACATATAATGAGATCAAACAGATGGCAATATACCAGTTAAAGTTGAATTGAAAACTTCTCAACACCTTTTGCATTTAAATATGATTTCCTCACAGTAAAATAATGCAGGCAATATTAGGTAGTTCATTAAGTTTGAAATTACTGCCATAGGAAAACTTATTGATACAACAAAATCATTATTATCTGGCATTAAATTAAATTGCTGATTTAAAATAATGATGCATAGAAACATATGAAATGTGTACATTTCAATCATTTATGACAAAAATATCTTTAAAGATAAAAAAAACTTCTCCTAGATTAGCAGCTAAGTCTAACAACAATTGAGATTGACTAAAAAAAAAAAAAAGAACGAAAGAAAACACCTTATATTGATACGCCCATTTACCAAATTATTTAAAATTTCAAGTGTATGCTTGAATTATTTTATTACTTATAAATCATTGCAGACAAATATTAAAACATAGTTGAACTGACAGACAGTCATAAGCACCTTATTGTTATAAAAAATATCAAGCAGCCAGCCATACCTGTTTCTAAATTTTCACATGCAAGGAAAGTAGAAACATTAAAAATAAACACACACACACGCGCGCACTTCCGTACCTCTTTTTAAAAAAACATTGATCATACAAAGCATACGAAATGCAAAAAAAGTGCATCCTATTGCTTACCTGTAATCTTTTCTTCAAATAAACATAAAATCCAAACACGTGCTCCCATCGTACCATCCAGACGATCATCTTGTTCATCGTCGATCGTGCATTGCGCATGCGCGCTTGAGTCGGAGATGGCGATTTTAAAAGACTGAAAATCTCCATACAGCAAAAACGTTACTGGGATTAACGCTGACGTTTTTAAAACGACACCAAACTGACTATTTTTTGCGTAAATGTCTCAAAAAGATCACAAATTCAATTTTTACGTTTCTGGGCTTAGACTGTCGTTTTGAAAACGTCCTATTTTTACAAGAGACGTCTTTTGATTTTTATGTCTTAAAAATTACGTGTAGAAAACGTCACTTTGCTACTTGGGTCATAATTCAATATTAGGCCTTAAGATGTCTTAAAAGCGTAATTTCTCTTTTCTTTTTTTTTTAAAAATTTGTGATCTGATTTTTTTCGCCGATGGGGAGGGGGGAAGTTGACTTGCTCCGAGGGAGTAGCCCCCCCTTCCCCCGAGAAATGCCTGAAATAAACACGGAGTATATCTGTAATGACAAGTATTGATGACTAGTAAATTTTGAACTCTTGGTGTTTAGTCTGTACATTTTTAGGGTGACCCCCCCCCTTTCCCCAACCCTAGTTACGCCTATGCCCATGTAAGCATTACAATTTAATGATTTTTCCTATTTAGCAGTATTTTGGGATTGCCAATAATGTTTTGATTGTATTCCTACAATAAATTTTACGTTTGCTGTTACATGGTATTTGTTGTAAAGCGTGTGAGTTTGAAACTAATTCGAATGAGCAGAATAACCTGCATTAAATCACGGAGGTTACACTTTGTGCAAGGTGCTATTTAAAGTCTAAGAAGGTTAAGTATAATTTAGCTGTAGTAATTGTGTAACAATGTATTATATTTATTAATAAATATTGACTAAATCTTATAATAAAGTGATTAAATAAGTACAAGTTTGAATTTCTGGCTTTTTTGAGAAACGCACAAAGGGCCATTTTTAAAAAATCATATAAAATATCTGGGGCAAAATTACACGATATAATTGATAGCAGCTCATTAAGCACTTTAAGGGCAACAAATGAGCAGATTTTCAGATTTTTAAAAATGGCGTTTTTGAGTAATCACACTTCAAAAATCGTAATTTTTGGACATTTTCAAATTTCAAACTTTAAATTCTGAAGGGATATGCATTTCAGGCTTGCAATAAAATTTAATACAAAACCTCCATAACAGCACTTTGGATTGCCACCTCTGTTTTGTCAAAAATAAATTTCTTCCATAAGAAAAAAAAATCATAAAATCGGTAAAAATGCGATTTTTTTCACTTCAAAAAGACTTTTTTTCTTTATCAATGAAGCCAACTAGATTTCTCAAATTAGTGTCTAAATAAAATACCATCCCTTCATTATTTATAGAAAATAATTTATTTGAATTGGTTAAAAACTTTTGAAACAGAGGCCATTTTAAAAGTGAGTGTTTTGCTGATTTTCTGGAAACGGCCATATTTGTTCCAAATTTTAAAAGGCTGTAACTTAAAAAATATTTTTTTTTGCTTAATCCTTTTAAGATATTTCATATGTCCCTTAGTTGTAACTACTGTAATTTAAAAAAAAAAAATCTGAGGGTCATGTGACAAGTTTTAGACCTGCCTGCCTTATCTGAAATGGAATGACTCTCTGATCAAAATCTAAGCTCTTTGAAGAGCTGAAATTTTGTTATGAGTCGGGTTAGAAAATCGTATCAGATTACACTGTGCAACACGAAAAATGTCCTTTGAATGAAAATGTCTGTTTCTTATGTATTTTTGGCTGAAAATTACGAATCTGCAATTATTTTTTGCCTACCACGCCAGCCAAACAAATCATTTTAGTGTTTGTGTTTTCAATAGAGTAAGCCTCAGTTACATTCTTCTATAACCAAATTGTATAAATATGAGAAGTGGGTCTCCAGCAAAAACGGTACGTGATGAACCATTTTGGTTTGGATATCTCAATCAAGCACCTTTTGTTTATATAGAATCCCATAGTTTCATCTAAAGGACAAAAAAAATTTCAAATTTGTTGTGTTATTTCTTGTAAGAAATATATTTTTTAAATATTTTTAGCTGTAATTTTTTAGGGATCCAGTGGTGAGCGAATGGGCCGATTGCCAATTAATCAGGGAAAGGCAATTGATAGATTAATCAGCTGCCCATTAATTTATAACCAGTCTGTCGAAATTTGACCTTAATTCGTTAAATAATAAGTTCAGCCTGAAACATTTTTGTTTCATTTGGTCAAAAAGTTGCTTAATCTTTAGACACTTTAGTTTTTTGTTTGACAACTGTCTGTTTTGTTTAACTCTTTCAATGAGCGATAATCTCCTCTGCGACCGATTGGCCACTCAGTTAGTTTATAATGTAATGCATTTGTAACACATATTATACGTAAATTTTATATTTCTGCACTATTTCTTCTGTAAAGAAAATAGAAATAAAAAATTTTATACCATCATCTTATTATTGAATAAATTAGGAATACAAACATTCGCTTTTAATTTAATCAAGAATTCAAAACGCTAATGCCAATCAACAAACTTAAAAAACATTGATTCGAAGCGAAAAACACCTCCACACCGTAATTGAATCTGTTATTTGAGAAACGGGGTCATTCATAAATGATGTCACGCTTCGAGGGGGGGGAGGGGGGCTCTAGAAATTGTGACAAGGGGGAGGGAGGGGGTATTAAAAAGTGTGACATCACCCATTTTGGTTAAAGTAAAACAAAAGTATTTAACACCAGCAAATTATTATTATTTTTTTTTTTCATTTTAAAATTTATTTTGTATTCTTATTGATTTTATATCGATAACATAAATGCTGATTAAGGTTTAGGTTTAAATTATCTTCTAGATAGAGGTTAAAAGGGAATCTTGGGGTGTTTAGATTTTTAAGACAAAGTAGCGCGTTTCATTTTTATTGATTTAGAACAATCTTAAGAGAAAAAATATCAAAATAAAGCAGCTGAACCCAAAATAAGCATCATCTCAACTTTGGTTTCCTTTCATAACTATTTTGATAAAATCCACACGTATGAGCAAAAGAATCAAGACAATACGATACCACCTAATTCTGTTTTTGCACGAACATTTTTACACGAATTGACTCAATACCGATTTAAAGTAAATAGTATTTCATTCATTTTTTAAGTAAGTCGTTTTGATTTAACACAAGCTGTCGAATTCAATTTCAAACTTTTCTTTTGCCTAAATTCTAAGATAAAAAAAAATTATTTATGGCGTAGTAGTCATTCTTGCTTTTTTTCCTTGTGCATTACAACTACCACACTCGAAGAGGTTGCGTAACAGTTAAAAGCAGGCCCCGACTATATATTCAGTGCTGGCGCCAAAAAACACGAGGATTATTCTGCAATTCTTTTAAATGAGCTGTCATCACTTGGATGATCTACTTGGTTAGTTGGGGGTATCACTTGGAAGCTGTTTACTGATGCCTGTTTTCTAAACGGATTTATTTAGATATCAAAATGTGCGAAGGGGGAGGGGTATATTCCGCTATCTCCCCCTCTGAATACTCACTTGGAAGCTGGCTCCTTACTCTTTTGCCTGTCGCCCACCCCTAGCTGTGGCATCCGTTTTCCCAAACTTTCGAGCTGTCATCAGGGGAGTATAAAGGATTAGCGTTCTCCAGTATTGTTGACTGTCCCTGGGGGTCATTAGGTTGGGGCGAATTCGGTTTTGAAAAGTCAAGCCTTTCTTCCTTCCTATTAACAGTGAGTGGATTGTAAAAAAGGGAAAATTGGCGAAATTCCTTTTCTTGAGTTAATGTAGATTACACAGGGTTACCTTCCAATTTCAAACTAGAAGCACGTGTTCAAAATGGCGGCTGAGCTATTCCATTTCAGATCAGGGCAGAGCGTGTCACATAACCCTCACAGATTAAAAAAACAAAAATTTAATAGTTACAGCTAAGGGACATATAAATTATCAGAATAGAATTTTGCAAAAAAAAAATATTTCTTTTGTTACAGACTTATAAAATTTAGTACAAAATTGGCCGTTTTCAGAAAATCAACAAAACTGTTTTAAAACCGCCACTGTTTCAAAGGTTTTTAACTGATTCGAATAATTTTTTTTCTATAAATAAATAAGGGATGGTATTTTATTTAAACCATATTTTTTAAAATCTGGATGGCTTTAGTGATGAAGAAAAAAAATGTTTTTGACGGGAAAACATTGCTTTTTTACCGAATTTATGATTTTTTTTTCTTATGAAAAAAAAATATATTTGACAAAACGAAGATGGCACTCTAAAGTGCGACTAGGGAAGTTTTATACCATATTTAATTGCAAGTCTGAGCTGCATATCACCTGAGAATTTAAGTTTGAAATTTGAACATTTTCAAAAATTACAATTTTTGAAGTGTGATTACTCAAAAAAGCCATTTTTTAAAATCTGAAAATCTGCTCATTTGTTGCCCTTGAAGTGCTTAATAAGCTGCTATAAGTTATATTGTGTATTTTTTTCCTAGATATTTTATATGATTTTTCAAAAAGGGCCTTTTGTGCGTTTCTCAAAAAAGCCAGAAATTCAAACTTGTACTTATTTAATCACTTTAATATAAGATTTAATCAATATTTATTAATAAATATACCATATTGTTACGCAATTACTACAGCTAAATTGTACTTAACCTTCTTAGACTTTAAATAGCACCTTGCACAAAGTGTAACCTCCGTGATTTAATGCAGGTTATTCTGTTCATTCGAATTAGTTTCAAACTCACACGCTTTACATCAAATACCATGTAACAGCAAATGTAAAATTTATTGTAGGAATGCAATCAAAACATTATTGTCAATCCTAAAATACTGCTAAATAGTAAAAATCAATAAAATAGTAATGCTTACATGGGACGCACGAACGAACAAGAAGTGGGAAGCAGTTAGAAAACTTCCAGCCTCTTAAACAAATGAAACTCAATGCATGATTTCTTAATAGGAAAATTTATTGAACGTGTAAATGACAATTGTTGAATGGGACAAATTACGAATGTATCACAGATGGTTTAGGGACACTATCCAATAATTTGTACACAGATAATCTAGAAAAAATATTTCAATAGCCAGAAGAATCCAGTGAAAAAAAAAACTAGACCAATATAAAGTAATGTTGAAAGTATGAAATATAACACCATTTGAACCCTCCTAGTCTTTGCATTTTTTTGGTAATAACGAATAGAAGATGATTCAGGAACTTGATTCTACTTATTTTGCTTTAAGTACATAACTACATATGTGTTTAAAACTATGTAAATCTGGTCTGTAAGATATTTGATGTAAAGCGTGTGAGTTTGAAACTAGTAATTCGAATGAACAGAATAACATGCATTAAATCGCGGTGGCTACACTTTGTACAAGGTGCTATTTAAATTCTAAGAAGGTTAAGTACAATTTAGCTGTAGTAATTGTGCAACAATATGGTATATTTGTTAATAAATATTGATTAAATCTTATATTAAAGTGATTAAATAAGTACAAGTTTGAATTTCTGGCTTTTTTGAGAAACGCACAAAAGGCCATTTTTGAAAAAGCATATAAAATATCTGGGGCAAAAATACACGATATAACTTATAGTAGCTCATTAAGCACTTCAAGGGCAACAAATGAGCAGATTTTCAGATTTTTGAAAAATGGCTTTTTTGAGTAATCGCACTTCAAAAATTGTAATTTTTGAACATTTTCAATTTTCAAACTTTAAATTCTGAGGGGATATGCATCTCAGGATTACAATAAAATTTGATACAAAACTTCAATTCCAGTACTTTGGATTGCCACCTCTGTTTTGTCAAAAATAAATTTCTTTCATAAGAAAAAAAATCATAAAATCGGTAAAAATGCGATTTTTTTCACTTCAAAAACACTCTTTTTTTGTTATCAATGAAGCCAACTAGATTTCTCAAATTAGTGTCCAAATAAAATACTAACCCTTCATCATTTATAGAAAAAAAAATTATTTGAATCGGTTATAAACTTTTGAAACAGAGGCCATTTTAAAAGTGAGTGTTTTTCTGATTTTCTGGAAACGGCCAATTTTGTTCCAAATTTTAAAAGGCTGTAACTAGAAAAATAAATTTTTTTTTGCTTAATCCTTTTGGGATATTTCATATGTCCCTTAGTTGTAACTACTGTAATTTTTTTAAAAAAATCTGTGGGGGTCATGTGACACCCTCTGCCTGATCTGAAATGGAATGGCTCTGATTGTTTGCTATCAGGGATGGGGTTTTGGACAGGACAGATAGTTTTTACTGTCCAAAAGTGTCTTAACCTGTCCTGAAGCTAAAGGAGGGTAAGAGTACGCACCTAATGTATTGTTCGTTATAAAAATGAGAATTTAAAGGTGAGAACCTTGAAAATTGACTGAATCAAAGTTTATTAACTTAGGACTTAGGTACACAAAATGAAAGTTTTATGTTGAAAAAATATATGAAAGAAAGCAAGCGGAAAAAAAAATTGCAAATGCGTACTCTTACCCGACCTGGCGGATAAGAGTACGCACCCAAGAAGGATAAGAGTACGCATTCAGAAAATTTAGCAGTAGTCACATACAAATGCCCCAGTGCCTTCGTAACTGGAACATTTGTCATGCCAGCACTCCTTATATAATCCACACTGGATCCAATCTTCATCTTATGATTGTTCGCTGCGTGGGCATATTGTCGCCTCATTGTTTGCTAACTTGTTGTGGGAACTGGGTTTTCGATACAATGCAGAACAAGTTTTTTATTTGCTTTCACGGTTTTTTCTTTTTCAGTTTTGGCCACATTTTTACTTTTCATAACAGCTCGATTAGCCTTTGCTTCTTCTAATTCTCTCTTTCTCTCTACCTTTTCCTTTTTGACTCTTACTCTTACCCGTCGACGTATTGCTCCTCAAAATCGTCCATAGATGGCTGTAGCATTCACAATAGTAAAATTTTGACATACCCACGTTGTTCAGAAGGGAACAAAGCTCATAATGATATCTACTTAAAAAGCGAACATCAATCCTTTATTGACAAAAAAATTATTATTTCTTCACAGAAAAATTACATGCCAACATGCAGAAATCATATTTTACCAGATAAATAAACGACAGCAAGGATGAAAATAACAATGGCGGTCTCTTGAGCCTGCTGAAAGCAAACATGTTGAGTTGATCACACTCGCTTCTGCTTGCAGTGTTGATAACAGGGGAAAAAGGTCCCTGCCTACTCTTAACCGACTGCATAATCTTACCCTCCTTTCCCTTAATCTAATTGATTTATATAAATTGCAGTAAAAGTAATCCGTAGATATAAATTTTAATTAGTTGTAATTAATAAATAGTTGATAATATTTTTCTCTAAAAAGATAATTTGGCGAAAAGTGCGAAAAAATTTTAAAAATTCGAAGAACTCTATTACATAAAAGCTTCCTTATGTAACAGTGGGTAGTGTTGTGAAAACAAAGTACAAAAGTAACTCATTTGAATTCCATTTATGACTCATCATTGCTATTAAATGCTATTATATATATTTAGAAGAAAAAGTTTACTTAAATTTTAATGTAATGAAATATTACTTTACTACATTTTATTCTGTTTTTGATATTTGATCGCAAAATACAACTGCAGTAAAAATAGAGTTTTAGCCACTCTTGAACACAGACAGGGATTTGGACAGGACGGCAAAAAAATCTTGGTGTTTCCCGTAGTGTCCGAAACCTTGCCAACCCACTTGTTATTTGAGTAAGATAGGGACCTTACTCCTCTCCCCCCTCTTGTCCAGTTCCCTCTCTCTGTTCTTCATTTATTCTTATTTCCTTTTCAGTTATGCTGTTCCACCATCTAAAAATATTATTATTCTTAATGTTGATTTCAGGGGAGGGGGTGCAATTGCCCCAATCTGAGAGTGAAGTGCTACTAAATATTGTATGAATAAGGAACTATGTGCCTGCCCCCTTAGCAAATCCCCTGTATTGCACCTGGTTGCATTGAAAGGACTAACAACCTTGATTGTTGCACGTCTGTGCATTTTATTAGTGTCGTGAAATGTCTAGACATTTGCAATTCTAGGCAAAGAGGTCAGGTAAAATGCAGAGGCAGGTGGTTCTTTTAGAAATACTCTGTGGTGCAGTACTGCAAAGGGGACTGATAGCTCTGTATATTATAGACCTGTATGGCACTTTTTGATAGAAGAATATGAAATCTGGAGAGGCAACGAATCCATTTTGAACTGTGTCACTTTTCTTGTCGGTGTGCAATATAGCCAGCTTATCAATATTCTTTCAATGAGTACATTATTTAAGTTTTGTTCTTTAACTAAAAATCAGATTTAAAAAATTTCAGCCTCAAGAAATAGTGAAGGGCAAAAACTGGGTGTATTTTGAACAGACAGTAAAACCTGTAAAGTTGACCAATTTTGTAAGTTGGCCAACTGTCTAAGTTGTCCACTTTTGTCAGGAACGGAATTTTCCCCATATTACATATGTAGGGAAACCTTTGTAACTTGACCACCTGTCTAAGTTGACCACTTTTGTCAGGAACGGAATTTTCCCCATATTACATATGTAGGGAAACCTTTGTAACTTGACCACCTGTCTATGTTGACCACTTTTGTACGCCACATTTGGGGGGGGGGGGAGTAATATAAAAACCCTTTGTAAGATGACCACCCCTAGTTATTACTATATTTGTTTTATCTATTGTTGCAGAAATAAAAAAAAATTAAATAACTTCTCCAGGATATTTTTTATGCTATAATGTTAGGCCAGTATTTGTCTGGATGGATGAAACAGCAATATACAGTTTGCCCAAACCTCTCTGTAAGTTAACCATATGGGGAAAATACTATGAGCCCTCTTTTCTTCTTTAAATAAGTTCTAAGAAATTTTTCTTTTTATATAGCCATTTTCAATAAATATATACTTTAGGAAATCTTTACCCTCATTTAAGTAATTTACATAATTAATATTTATCTTCATTTTAACTAAGTGATTTAATTTCAAAGTTGTATAGGATACATTGTAAGTCATTCAAGTTAAATTCATCTAATGATATTTTAGATAGTTGTAAAAATAGCGAATTAGTATTTTAAAGTAACGTTAATATGTGAGGCTATATTTTAAATAGTTAAATGTATAAATGCATAGTGCAAGATATAACAAAAAGAAAAAATCTCTACCCTCTATAACTTGACCACCTGTCTTAAGTTGACCACTAAAGAGCTGCACCGCAAGTGGTCAACTCAGATTTCACTGTACATGTATTTTTTAATGTTTTGTGTTTGTTTTTTTTGACATTATGTATGACAATTTAATATTTTCAGCTGTTTTACTGTGAAGATGTCGCTATGCCAAGGCCTGATCTGTAAATCTCCTACTCATTCGACTTGAACTTTTTCTTTCTGGACAGGAGACTCATATACTCAGAGAAACTTTAGGTATTCCTCGCCATTCCTTTTAAGAGAAGTTGTCAACTTTTTTCTTCTGTTATGTTGTAAGCTTTTGAAGTATCTTAATATGAAAAAGATTTTAACACTGAGTAATAGAACAAAGTTTATTCGCAAAAGGATTCATTGCAAAATTCGGGATCAGGCTGCTGTGTAAAACCATACGACTGACATTGCAAAGTGAAAAATTATCAACTAGTACAAACATATTACGTCTGGTTATTGAGAATGAGCCAGTCTTGAAGTATTACTTACACATCTGTCCATGCAAATCTTATTCCATGCACGTCTTATTCTTGTAAATATTGTAATCTTTTTTTCAACTATTCCAATTTGAAAACGCACTGACGAATATATACTATAGATAACCATTTTCTTGGCACTATTGCAAAAATAACTTCAAATATAAAAACAAATAGGACGACACACAGAACAAGAAGACACCTTTTAATTATTGTAATAGAGGTCCAATAACTGGTCAGATTTAAAAGTGCACTTAATGATGCATGCAAATAAAAATTTGTTTTCTTGTGAGTATTGTAAAAAGACATTTCCTTGGAATGTCAACTTGAAAGCACACTTGAGGATACATACTAAAAAAAAAAAAAAAAAAAAAAACTCTTGTGATTATTGTGAAAAAACATTTTCTGAGAAAGCCTTCTTGAAATCACACTTGAGGATACACACTAAAGAAAAGCCATACTCTTGCAAATATTGCGACAGAACATTTTCTCAGAATGGCAACTTGAAAGCACACTTGAGGATACATACTAAAGAAAAGCCGTACTCTTGTGATCATTGTGAAAAGACATTCCGTACTAATTATGCACTAGAAACACACTTGAGGATGCATACTAAAGAAAGACCATACTCTTGCGCTTATTGTAGCAGGACATTTTCTCTGAACGGCAACTTGAAAGCATACTTGAGGATACATACAGGAGAAAAGCCATACTCTTGTGAATGTTGTAAAAAGACATTCCGTACCAGTTCAGAACTAAAAACACAGTTGAGCGTCTTGCGTCACTGCGGAGAGGGGGGAGAACCTTTTTGTTGAATGTTAAAGGTGGCCCCTAAATGATGTAGAGTTTTCGAAAAATACACATACTTGAATTCATAGACCCTTTTATTTCCCTATACAATTTTACCAATGCTATTTCAATGTATCATAACTGCAAATAAATGTAGTTGAACTGAAATTTGCACCAAATAAATAAAATTGAATTTGTTAAGTTTTTTTTTTTTTGCACTATTGAAAATAGATAAACTACAAGTTTATTCAACACAACAAATGTGGAGTTTTTTTGGGTGGAGGGGTGTCCCACAAATTGCAAATTAGCGCCCCGGCGGGTAACATTCATGATAGGAACGCCACTGTATATATAACACACACACGTATATTATATATATACAGTGAAATCTGTGTAAGTTGACCACTTGCGGTGCAGCACTTTAGTGGTCAACTTGGTCAGGTGGTCAACTTATAGAGGGTGAAGATTTTTTTTTTGTTATTTCTTACACTATGCATTTATTTATTTATAATTACTTAAAATATAGCTTCATGTATTAACGTTATTCTAAAATAGTGATTAGCTTTTTTCACAATTAACTGAAATATCATTAAAGAAAATTAACCCGAATGACTTACAATGTATGCTATACAACTTCAAAAGTAAAACACTTAGTTAAAATTAAGATAAATATCATATTAATAATGCCAGTTACTTATATGATGCTAATGATTTCCTAAAAATATATATTTTTCAAATTGGCTATATCGGATCAAAGAAAAAGGAATAAACTCATTTAAAGAATAAAAGAGTGAAACTGAAAAACAATTACTATTCACGTTAAGAAAACACAAATGAGCATCAAAATGCAGACATATGTTTCACCCATTTGGTTAATTTACAACTGGCTAACTTTATATTGATGTTTCATCCATTCAGACAAATGCTGGTCATACTTATAGCATAAAAAATACCTTGGAGAAGCTATTTTTTTTTTTTAATACTTTCAAAAATGAATAAACAAACATATATAGTAACTATTAGGCGGTCAACTTACAAAGGGTTTTTTGTAATACTCCCTCTCAAATTTGGGTTACATAAGTGGTCACCATAGACAGGTGGTCAACTTAAGTGGTCCTCTTTACAGGTTTTACTGTATATATATATATATATATATACATATGCCCTATGAGTGATGTATATATATATATATATATATATATACATCACTCATAGAGGGAATGATCACCCTATATATGTAAACAGATAGGGTGAACATTCCCTCTAATAGCGATGGTGCGTACCCAGAATTTTTTTTCGTTGGGAGGGGGGGCCCTGTCTTCGATCCACTTATGTTAAAGAAAATTCAGGGCGGAGGGGAGGAACTGTGGGCTACCCTCTAGATACTGCCTTTGCGGTGCACTCCCGCAAAGTTAAAGATTTCAGCATTTTTGTCCTGAAATTTGCTTCTGTATTTGCAATTTAGAAATTTTTGATAAGGGACCGTTCATAAATGATGTCACGCTTTTCTCCCATGTATTTGACCCCCTCCTCCCCTTCGTCACAATATGTCCCACTTCAGTGGACCCCCCTTTGTCACATGTTACGCTATGTTGCAAAATGCAGGATGTCACACTTCTTGTTACCCCCCTCCCCCCCTCTAATCAATATTAGGGATCACTCAAATCCCTAATATTTGGTCAACAAGAAAAATATTTGAAACTACTTATTATTTTATGGAACTAAAACTAGACCTTCTTTAAGCGATTAGAAACATGTTTTTATTTGCTTTATATATTTCTATGTAACATAAATGCGTTTTGCAATTTAGTACTTTATTGTTATTTGGACACCAAATCCTCATTCGGTTCCAAATCACACCACCAAGGCAAATATTGACGCAAGATTCCGGTTAAATCAAAAACTCTAGTACATGGAATGGAAGATTGCGTTACAATGTTACGTGCATATTAAGGCATATTTAATTTTATTTTTCGTTAGTCTCCCACCTTCCACCCCCTTAAACGATTTTTTAAAAATAAGATTTATGGACTTTCCCCCTTCTTTCACCTATTTAGATTTGTGATCATGATACACTAAATTTTAAGTTCTTCAAGATGACCAATCTGACTTGCTTTAACTTGAGCAACATTAGGATCGGTTTTAGATACTTTCTTTTAAATACTTTTATTTCATAAAAATATTTGAAGGAAATTAATAAAAAGAAAAGGAAGGAGAGGGGGAAGGGAAGCATATTAGGAACATTCTTATGTACACGGTCGAACTTGTTTGTAATGAGACCGTTTTGAAAGACACATCGGTTATAACATCCAATTGCGAATCGATAGGAGGAGACAAACTGAACCGGTGACTCCTCAGAGGGTCTTAGTACTCGTTATACATTATTTCAAATAATAATAAAGGTTATTAAACATCCGTTGTAAAGTAAGAATATTCTACAAAAACTAATAGTCTAGACACGGTGACTCGTATTTATGAGAAGGTGTCTGGTGATGTATGCGCAGCGATAGGGAACAGCCCAACATAACATTTTATTATATCATTCCTATAAAAATAACACATTAAAAAATCGATTCTTGATATTATACTGGGGCGATCCTATTTCTAAATATCAAATCTAAATGTATAAAATCAGAGCTTGTTTCCTTGTTTGTGTTAACTTGCTGCACACGGGCGCACAATACCTTAAATACAAGCCTGTATTTATATATAGATTTATGTACATCAGTGGCGTACGCAGAATGTTTTCAAGGGGGGGGGGGGGTTTATAATTTTCTGAAACTACTAAAAGAAGTTCGTGTATGTAATAAAGCACTATTATTTCCCTAATTTAGACAGCTATCTGAGCTCAGGGAGGGGGTTTAAACCCCTAAACCCCCCCCTTGCGTACTCCCCTGATGTACATATATCTATATATATATATATTTTTTAATGTCCATTCGCACACATTTCGAAAGTCATGTCTTTTAAACTTATATATTGCTCACTATCCTGCTATTTTTTGTAAATTTCAGCGCCCTGCACGTTTTAAAGTCTAGAATGAACTCTTCATGAAACATCACAGATATAGAACATAACTTTGCGGAATCTGTCACTTTTCAAACTACGAAACTCGACGAAAACGAACCAATTTTGTTATAATTCAGAAGTTTTAAAATGAATTGGCCAAAAAGTTGTAGTCAAAGAGTTTTTAATGTTTCAAGTGCACTGCGTACTTAGCTATGTATTCTTAGAAACTATTTTCTCAGTTTTTTCACGCGGTTATAGTTGTATTTAAATTTATAAAACCTTCAAGATACATTCATTAAAAAACTAAAAAACGTTTTTTTTTGTGTGTTTTCCGTATGATATGATCTGCTCATTTTTGTGAACCATTAAAAGGAGAAATTAAAAAGATCACAAATAACAGAAGAAATGTTTATTCTTGCACTTTTTTCCACGGAAATTGTAAACTTTAATTTCTGTTCTATTTAAAAACCGAAACCCAATCGATAATAACGAAATCTATCTTTAAAGTTCTAAAACGTACTAGCATTACAAAAAATTTATTCACAAAATATTGGTTAATAAAAAAAGAAGAAAAAACATTTAAATCCTTAATTTTTTTTAAAACGAGAATTTCGAAATTTACGTATAAAGTTACTTTTGTTTTTCATGCTCTTCATCCAATGCCTGATCTAGGGGGAGGGGAGTAAGTCGGGGCTCTCGCCTCGACGGCACTTCTGGGGAGGGCAGAAAATTCAACTGCGCAAAAAAAAAAAAAAAAAAAAAAAAAAAAAATGTATTTAATTTAGATAATTTAACTTTTGGAAAAAGAGCTTTAAAATCCCAGCTCGCCACTCCAATTGATTGATCGGCTATGTTGCAAACGACTAAAACCGATTAATAGAAATATTTATTTGTATAAACTGTCAGAAACTCTAAAATTGAGGTATACTAAATATGTTACGTCGTTGATCAGTCGGCCGGCTCCTGTGAGGGGGCGGCGAATTTTATAATATCAAAGTTTAAAAATTTAAATTTAAAAAAGCGAAAGTTTTTTTTCCCTTGTGACAGTGAAATATAGATCATGCTATACTCAAACAATACCATAATTTTCCTTTTACAAATTTCCAAAGCATCCTTTTGGGCTTAACCCCCCCCCCCCCTCAATGTTGAGCTGAAAATGCCATGCAGTGGGAACATTAAGGAAAATTTATTGAGTTTAACAATGTGCTCCAAGTGAAAAATCCTTAAAAAAATGGAAAGCATATAAAATGTGATGTGAAATTATGAACAATCATTGGATGGAGGGAAAGGGGCGGCATTAAACGTTATATACCCCGCCACGCAAAACTCCGAGATCCGATACTGCTTCCTTCATTTCAATTTTTTATTTCACAACAACCCTGAATAAAAAATTGTCATAAAAAATTCTTCATAAAAAAACTACAATATTAAGTCTCCTAAAAAATGTCGTTTTGCTTATCAAAATTTTTTCCCTGCACCGCATTAGTTATGCTTCATTTGTATTATTTCACAGCTAACTCCTTAGTCAATAAGAAGCATAACCGCATAGGTATTTCAATATTTTTCATTTGTTGCCAATATTTTTCAATCGAGAGTTTTAATAGTGTTTCGGCAACTGGTTAGTCAATATCAGTAGTGCTCCCTCCTCTGAAGTTTTTAAATTGAATGCTGTTTCAGTTACACTATGATTTGACTCTAAAAAAAATCGGGGGGGGGGGGATGAAAACAAATAGCTTGTTGAAAAGAGATAAATAGTGATCAACAATCTTACGACTATTGTATTATAATAAACTATTATACTGTAACATCTAATCAAATTCTTATTTAAATGTATATCATGCTAAATTAAGCGTCCATTTTGCAAATTTGGAAGTTTACAAAAATTCTAATGTATACAGACGCAATAAATAAATATCACACTTCGTCGTCACACGTAACAAGTAAAAAATACGAACATCATAAAATTAAAGATCATCTTTTTCTGAAAATACCAAATTTTCATAAATAGAAAAAAAAAATCACAATTTATTTTAAAATATTCACTGAAAGTACATTCATTGGATGTACTCCATGTAATCACAATTGTACTGAACAATTTTCTTTTCTTTAAGTTTTCAGTGCATTTCTTAAAATTGACCTTTATCGCCTGCTTGGCGACCGAAATAATTTTTCCTATGCTCGTGGTCACTAATGGCGGACACTGGTCATGCTTTTGTTACTTCCAGTATGTATGTGAGTTGGCGCTTGCACAAGCAGAGACTATTCTTTCGAGAGCTAATTGCGTCTAAAATTTTGTACCTATGTTATATAAAATACATAACATTATATATATTATAAATTCATGTGAAGAATGAAATGAGAAGGAAGTTCAGTTAAAATTTTGTACCTATGTTATATAAAATACATAACATTATATATATTATAAAATCATGTGAAGAATGAAATGAGAAGGAAGTTCCGTTATGAAAAGTCATTTCGAGGCTGGGTTTTCTTATTATGAAATTTAATCTCTTAAGAGTACTTTGTGTACATAAAATAAGGATAACGTTTTAAGAGCAAACTAGATTTCAATTGTTCTCTTGTATTAATATTTTTTAAATATTATATTATATGCTAATTGTTTTTATTGTAAACCTTAATTTTATTTTACACAAATTAAATAGACAAATAATTTTTATTCTTATGCTCATAAATGTCATAAAAGTTCAAAAATAAAATTGTAAATATGATCTGTAAGGTAGTGCTTTGTTTCTAAACTGCAAGGGTATATGCTTACGTAATATAGCGTGACATGTGACAAAGGGGGGGGGGAGGGGGGTCAAATATATTGAAAAAAAGTGTGACATCATTTATGAACGACCCCAACCCCATAAGTCACACTTCCGCAACTTTTGGGAAATTGAGAAGAACTGAATAAAACTTGATAATGACATGTGGTGGACATTTTTTCTGTCTTAATCGTTAGTACTAGGTCACATACGCTGTCCATATACTTCATTAACCTGTATTACATATACATCAATTTACATATATTGAATTTTAAATTGCGTTGTCTTATGGAGTTTCTCAAATAAACATAAAAAGGTGCGATAAAAACAATTTTCTTTTTGCAAAATATGGTATAATTGGATGCCAAGTGCATTAATTATCTTAAAATAAATGATATAAAAGTAATTGGTGCAAAAACTAAAACATTATTATCTATGACGTAATACAACACGGAGGTCTATAGAAATCTTAACTGTCCCTGCGGGAAGTTGAGTTCATCAGGGTTCATACTCCACCCGAAAATCATGGAAATTGATGTACTTTGCCAAAAGTGAGAGAAAAACGTAAATTTTTGGCAAGACCTGGAAAAGTCGGGGATTTTTTTCCCCCTCATGGAGTGAACCTATGCTTGTCGCAATGTCAGATTACCTAGAACAAAAAAAATCGTTCAAAAAACACGTTCGGCGCGACATCATGAACTAAACAAAAAAGAAACTGAGAAATGTAAAGCATTGGAACAAATAAAAAAATTTGAAAGGAAAGAAAATTATGAACTTTCTGTGCAGATGACTGAAAACCTTGACATCAACAGCCCACATTTCTGAACTGCCCAAAAATGTATGAGGTCTACTGACTTTGGTTCTATTTAACATGGAGATTGATTCCATTTTTTCATAATATTTTTATTTCCATATTGTGTATATAATACTTTATAAAATGTTCTTTAGAAATAAAAGTAAGGTTTTCTTTTATTAACTTATTTTTATTTGAGTTTCGATTTTATTTCTTCAGTGCCATTGAGCCAGTTGTCATTCAATGGATTTTATTATCAGATCATTTTTAAGTATTGTATTTGTTTTGAAAAAGGAATAAGCCCTCAATGAACTCGCCTTCCTTTTCTTAAAATACTGTTGTTGACAGGGCCGCTGTAAGCGGGCGTGCAAGGCGTGCATCGCACACGGGCGCCATGCTAGAGAGGGCGGCAAATTCAGCCCACAATCCAAAATTTCATCACAGATTTTTTCCAAATATTAAAAAACTTTTTTGCCTCTCATGAGATTTTTTTTCCTCTCGGCGGACTGTTGCCGAGACGACCCCGCCTCGGGTTCAAAGAAGACACACTCGGAGATTATCCTTCACTGACCTCTGAGCGATTCTGGTGTCCATGGTCATTCTACTGTTGTCTCTCGGGATATCCAATTTAAGATTAGGAGCATATGGGATTCCAATGTTCTTGAGAATTTTATCAAGACCAGTCAACTTCACCAGGGTGGTCTGTCAATTTGCCGCCCCTTCTCTTGGGAATTCAGGCAAGGGTAGTAAAGTACAAACAGGTGTGCTGTCCTACAGAAAAACTGATGTCTTCTTCTTTGTATGACGATAAGTTTATGCCAAAATCAGGAAAATGTATTTTTAAGTATTTCTTTTCCTAAAAATATAAATAAATGAATAAAGCGTACTCTCCGGCGCGGAGTGCAACTTCGCCACTAGTGTAACTAAAGATTCAATTTAAAATATTGATGTCTTATTGATCTCCATTTGCATTCATTTAAAGAGCATAATCATTATTTTATTCCTCTTTTTTTTCGATAGGGTGGCGTGGTGTTTAATAAAGATCAGAAAAAGAAAAGAATAAAAAAAATTAAATAAATCTTAGATTGAGAATTTTTTAAATGTAAAGGGAAAATTTTGCAATTCAAATGAGCACACGATTCACTAGCGTTTCGATGTAGTTTGGTTATGATTCAAAGCTTAGGAGCCATATAGAAAATACAATTAGTTTAATGCTATATCGAGTCTCTCTTTGAAAGGAATAGGGGTCAAAATTAAAAGCATTATAGAATTGTTAAAGTTATACAAACAAATAAATTTCATTTACCCCCATGGTGATCAAACGCCCCCCCCCCCCTTTCTGGGAATAGTCCGCAATTAAAACTTTTACCACATTCAAAAATAGCTTGTGGGGACCACCTTTTGCGAGGTTTGTGCACATTTCTCCCCAATTTAAAAAAATCAACCAAAATATTTTATGTACCCTTTGAAATGAGAAATAAACTAAATATTTTTGTGCAAAATAAAGTAAACGATAAAACCAAACGTAAAATCTGCACAATTGGTGCATATTATGTGCTTCGAGAATTGCAAGGAATCCCGTTTTTAGCAAAGAGGAAGAGATTCCTTGTAGTTTCGGAACACGTGTACGTACGTTTTTGTAATTTTGTGCTTTAATAACGTAGTTTCTCAATTAGTAAAATTTTTTTCCATATTTTTCATTAGTGTGTGCAGTGCGTATAGTATGATGTACTTTTCATTTTGAAAATTTGGACATGTCCCCATTTTGGAATTAACAAATTTGGCAGCCTTAGTCATCTATTCTCTTTCTCAGAGACCAGCGCGAAAATTCTATAAATCTACATTTTACTTGGATGTGCTTAAAACACTTTTTTAATTTGAAATAATAACCGTGATCGAATTTTCTTTAAATTTTTTATTTTATTCATTCGGGTTTTTAACTCGTCTTATGTCGTATATGAGAAATAAAACATAATTTATCTTACGTATTTATTTAGATATAACCTTTACTAGTGTAATAAAAATATAGTTCTATAAATTAATTATTTCAAACTTTTAGCCAACTTACTGAAAAATTATGTTCTAAAAGAATGTTTTTGTTCTTGTTATATTGTTTAAAGAGTAAATAAAACGTTTTTAATTTATTAATTTAAAATAACCAACATAAAGAAACATTTTAAATCTGATTTCTTGGCAAAGGAGAGAAATGGCTCCTATAAGGAATCCATATGATTTCGAGACGTTGTGTACTCACCATCAAAACTGTTTTATTTTCTTTCACTCATACGAAAAAAAAAAAGGAAGCAATTTGATACAAAATATATTAATGAAGCAGTTTAGTGTAAGAGATGGGAAGGGGGGATAAAGTAGGTAACGTAAAAAGTATGAAAATGGTTTCAATATATGCCTGGAAAACATTACAGATTTAAAAAATACTAAGAATAAATTAAAAAAAGAAAATGGCAATTAATAGATGTGCATTTTCCTTTTCAATATCAGCTCATAATCTAAATTTGGTAATCCCGAGGTGCCCCCCAGGAGGAGGGAGGGGGGAGGTTCATGGCGCAGAATGCACCAATGAAATTTTTAGGGGGGTTGTTTTCATAGGGTTTTGGCCATCCGCAGCTTTTTAGGGAGTACGTCATCGCCCGGGGGGGGGGGGGGGCGAGTCCTCCCAGGTAATCAATGATACAGCAAATATCTCACACGAAACTCATTTTCCTCGACTGACGTAAGACGAGAAATATCCGTCATTTCTTCGTCGTCTTTAAAAATAGTCGATTATCTGAACATTTACTTGATTTAAAAATAGGCGCAACGCGATGACCCAGCCGAAATGATACAATCAAATCATAGCCTTAATATACTGGCAAATTAATATTGAATGCTTTGCTGAAGCTGGAAGAATCAGAAAGTTCTTTTGATTGAGATTGCAGCTGGTTTGCAACCTCAAAATTAAAGTTATTTGCTCCTTTATTACTTGGTTCGATAGTTTTAACGTACAGATGCAGGGTCTGCATCGTAACGAATATTTAGTTCGTTCCAGGCGCAAAACCCTTCAATGCGTACTATTCAAGTACCAGTGCGCATGTATTAGATAAATCACTTGATTAAAAAGTTTTCAGAATATCACACTTTGAAAGAGGCTTCCAAATTAGCTCATGCACTCAATATTAAAGCAGATTTATGGGTAGAATATTATGAAATATGATGCTTAATAAGTTCACTGAGCCATAAAATATATCAGAACTACCATTACCTGTATCAAAATCACGTTTTCTAATTGAAGTTACAGTCAAATTTTTATTGTCCCTTTTTCAAATCTTTCCATTTCGGGGGCTGCTCATAAATATAACACTTTTTTCAATAATATTTTGGATCCCCCTCCCATCTTTTTTCATAACATAACTGAAAACAAAGTGTTCTGAAGGCAGGGTCGACTGTCCCGATACCACCGAGACTCCCAGTCGATTTCGCCCGTATTTAAAACTTTAGGTCCAAATTTTCTAAATTCTCTTATGAGAGCGTCAAAATACTAAATTTTGAGCTGTGTTTTTCTTGTGTGCATTGGAGGTGCGATACGTTCAATGCTTGATTCACGCAGAGTAGGTAAGTGCCACCAATAAAAAAAAAAACAGGTGCTGGAAAAAGGTATGAATGCAGAGCATTTAAATGACATTTAAATTCTTTTTTTTGTCTCCAACAAAATACACTGTTATCTATATGAAATAATAGTAATGATGATGGATAAAATAGTAATAATGGGGAGGCATCCCTCCCTTTCGTATCGAAGGGGCGGCACGATAGGTTTTGCACGCGGGCGCTCAGATGGCTAGAAGCGGGCCTGTAAAAACTGTCCAAAGCAATCCACACTTTACGAGAAACATGTGAAAAACAAAGTATGGCATCACTGCCGGTGCAAGAAAAAACTGTATTGGACATATCAACAACCAGGCCGCCAAATCTTTTTTCATTAATTTTGCACATCATTAAAAGTTGCAAAATCCAATTTATGCAGAAATTACAAGCACAGCACTGGATAATTAAAGAATTTGAAAATTAACAAACTTTTTTTTAAAATCAGTACAAATTTTTCTCATCTCCTATCTACAGACTACCTATGTCAGACTATTTGGGTTTTTCTAAAATTAGCTCTGGAAAAGCTAATTTGAGAAAAACTCTTCTCAGTCATTATAAAAATTAAAATGATATTGCAATTGTAATTCCTGGAGCTAAAGAATACATATTAGAAACAATAAAATAACTTCATAATAACCAATTTGCAAATGTATGTTACAGACAACAATTTTTTTCAAACCAACTCTTTTTTCATTTATTTTTCGCATTATAAAAAAATGCAAAATCCAATTTGTGCAGAAATTGCAAGCACAGCATTAGATAAATCATGAATTACTGAATTTGTAAAACGACAAAAAAATTTTTTTAATCAGTGCAATTTTTTCTTTTTTTACTAAATTATTCTCTTTTTTTAAAAAATATATTTATTCTTTAATCAGGAAAAATTGTATTTAAAAAAAATATAAATAACTGATAATTTCTAAGCCAATCTTGCTGATTTGTATTAGTGTTATGGTGTAATCATTTGTTGATATTACTGATACTGTACATCAACACACATTATTTTTAATGTATCTTTCATTTTTGCTTATTTTTTATTGATTTAGTAAAATATGCTCTTGTTAAAACTCAACCCGCATAATAATTATTTCTTTAATAATTTGATGAAAGGTCTGTATAAGTATTATAACGTGGTAATACAGTAAGACCTATACAATTGACCACCGTTGTAAGTTGGCCGCCTGTCTAAGTTGACCACTTTTGGTCAGGAACGGAATTAGCCCTATATTATTTAATGTAGGAAAACTTTTGTAATTTGACCACCTGTCTAATTGACCACTTAAGTACCAAATTTGGGTGGGAATATTATAAAAAATCCTTTGTAAGTTGGCTGCCTAATTATTACTATATTTATTTATTTATCTATTTTTGCAAAGATAGAAAAAAACTTATATAAGTTTTCCAGGATAATATTTTTTATGCAATAATGTAATATACGACCGCGGGCGAACAGAAGACACTTATTGCGGTAAGAAGGCTCCCTACTTGCTCTGCCTCGGTTATTCGTACGGTCACTAAATCGGTTATTCGTCTGCTCACCTCGGTTATCCGTAAAGCCACTACCTCGGTTATTCGTCTGCTCACCTCGGTTATTCGTAAGGCCACTGCCTCGGTTATTCGTCTGCTCTCCTCGGTTATTCGTAAGGCCACCAACTCGGTTATTCGTCTGCTCTCCTCGGTTATTCGTAAGGCCACTACCTCGGTTATTCGTAAGGCCACTACCTCGGTTATCCGTAAAGCCACTACCTCGGTTATTCGTCTGCTCACCTCGGTTATTCGTAAGGCCACTGCCTCGGTTATTCGTCTGCTCTCCTCGGTTATTCGTAAGGCCACCAACTCGGTTATTCGTCTGCTCTCCTCGGTTATTCGTAAGGCCACTACCTCGGTTACCCGTAAAGCCACTACCTCGGTTATTCGTCTGCTCACCTCGGTTATTCGTAAGGCCACTGCCTCGGTTATTCGTCTGCTCTCCTCGGTTATCCGTAAGGCCACTACCTCGGTTATTCGTCTGCCCTCCTCGGTTATCCGTAAGGCCACTACCTCGGTTATCCGTAAAGCCACTACCTCGGTTATTCGTCTGCTCACCTCGGTTATTCGTAAGGCCACTGCCTCGGTTATTCGTCTGCTCTCCTCGGTTATCCGTAAGGCCACTACCTCGGTTATTCGTCTGCCCTCCTCGGTTATCCGTAAGGCCACTACCTCGGTTATCCGTAAGGCCACTACCTCGGTTATCCGTAAGGCCACTACCTCGGTTATCCGTAAAGCGACTACCTCGGTTATTCGTCTGCTCACCTCGGTTATTCGTAAGGCCGCTGCCTCGGTTATTCGTCTGCTCTCCTCGGTTATCCGTAAGGCCACTACCTCGGTTATTCGTCTGCCCTCCTCGGTTATCCGTAAGGCCACTACCTCGGTTATCCGTAAGGCCACTACCTCGGTTATTCGTCTGCTCACCTCGGTTATTCGTAAGGCCACTGCCTCGGTTATTTGTCTGCTCTCCTCGGTTATCCGTAAGGCCACTACCTCGGTTATTCGTCTGCCCTCCTCGGTTATCCGTAAGGCCACTACCTCGGTTATCCGTAAGGCCACTACCTCGATTATTCGTCTGCTCACCTCGGTTATTCGTTAGGCCACTGCCTCGGTTATTCGTGTGCTCTCCTCGGTTATTCGTAAGGCCACTACCTCGGTTATTCGTCTGCCCTCTTCGGTTATCCGTAAGGCCACTACCTCGGTTATTCGTCTGCTCACCTCGGTTATTCGTAAGGCCACTGCCTCGGTTAATCGTCTGTTCTCCTCGGTTATTCGTAAGGCCACCAACTCGGTTATTCGTCTGCTCTCCTCGGTTATTCGTAAGGCCACTACCTCGGTTATTCGTAAGGCCACTACCTCGGTTATTCGTCTGCTCACCTCGGCTATTCGTAAGGCCACTGCCTCGGTTATTCGTCTACTCTCCTCGGTTATTCGTAAGGCCACCAACTCGGTTATTCGTCTGCTCTCCTCGGTTATTCGTAAGGCCACTACCTCGGTTATTCGTAAGGCCACTACCTCGGTTATCCGTAAAGCCACTACCTCGGTTATTCGTCTGCTCACCTCGGTTATTCGTAAGGCCACTGCCTCGGTTATTCGTCTGCTCTCCTCGGTTATTCGTAAGGCCACCAACTCGGTTATTCGTCTGCTCTCCTCGGTTATTCGTAAGGCCACTACCTCGGTTACCCGTGAAGCCACTACCTCGGTTATTCGTCTGCTCACCTCGGTTATTCGTAAGGCCACTGCCTCGGTTATTCGTCTGCTCTCCTCGGTTATCCGTAAGGCCACTACCTCGGTTATCCGTAAGGCCACTACCTCGGTTATCCGTAAGGCCACTACCTCGGTTATTCGTCTGCCCTCCTCGGTTATCCGTAAGGCCACTACCTCGGTTATCCGTAAAGCCACTACCTCGGTTATTCGTCTGCTCATCTCGGTTATTCGTAAGGCCACTGCCTCGGTTATTCGTCTGCTCTCCTCGGTTATCCGTAAGGCCACTACCTCGGTTATCCGTAAAGCGACTACCTCGGTTATTCGTCTGCTCACCTCGGTTATTCGTAAGGCCGCTGCCTCGGTTATTCGTCTGCTCTCCTCGGTTATCCGTAAGGCCACTACCTCGGTTATTCGTCTGCCCTCCTCGGTTATCCGTAAGGCCACTACCTCGGTTATCCGTAAGGCCACTACTTCGGTTATTCGTCTGCCCTCCTCGGTTATCCGTAAGGCCACTACCTCGGTTATTCGTCTGCTCACCTCGGTTATTCGTAAGGCCACTGCCTCGGTTAATCGTCTGCTCTCCTCGGTTATTCGTAAGGCCACCAACTCGGTTATTCGTCTGCTCTCCTCGGTTATTCGTAAGGCCACTACCTCGGTTATTCGTAAGGCCACTACCTCGGTTATCCGTAAAGCCACTACCTCGGTTATTCGTCTGCTCACCTCGGTTATTCGTAAGGCCACTGCCTCGGTTATTCGTCTGCTCTCCTCGGTTATTCGTAAGGCCACCACCTCGGTTATTCGTAAGGCCACTACCTCGGTTATTCGTAAGGACACTACCTCGGTTATTCGTAAGGCCACTACCTCGGTTATCCGTAAAGCCACTACCTCGGTTATTCGTCTGCTCACCTCGGTTATTCGTAAGGCCACTGCCTCGGTTATTCGTCTGCTCTCCTCGGTTATTCGTAAGGCCACCAACTCGGTTATTCGTCTGCTCTCCTCGGTTATTCGTAAGGCCACTACCTCGGTTATCCGTAAAGCC